>CM036630.1:13034839-17834839 GCA_020746105.1 Trogon surrucura | reverse complement strand
TGGTCAAAAGAAAAAAGCAGATAAACGAGCTTTTGTTTTAGCCTTATTTCCAGAGGAATATGTTTTTGTTAGCATATGCCCCAGGGGTTCTCTTTCTTGCCTTGCATACCAAGATTCTGCCTGTGTTCCAGGAAGCAGGAGGATCCCCATCCTCATGTAGCGTGTAAAAGAGGAGCTCTGGGGTGTGCATTTGATTTTTCACTTGAGAAGGCTTTGTGATTTGACAAGAGCATGTAGAGAAATGTGTACAAAATTCAAAAAAAAATACAAAATAAGGTTTTGAAGCTTTCAAAATAAGAAAAAAGTCTTCTTAGAATAGCAGATTCAGTAATTGTGTGATTCCGGATTTATTAATTGGTGCTGCAGAACATCGCTTTCCCACCGTGCCGTTACAGGGACTTTGCAGTCCTGACGGAATTTCTTGAGCAATGTTGGAGACAAATTATTAATGTATTTTTAATTAATGGAAGGAGGCCACAGTAACAACTTTTGGCATATCCAGTCTTTCATTCTCAATCCGTCGATGCTCGTGTACGATCGCTCCAGACGCGCTTCTCCGAAGCCGCTTGTGCTTGGGCAGCTCTTCTCGCTCACTTCTGGAGCCATGTAGTCACCTTGTTCATTTTTTTACCCTTTTTGTCCTTATCGTGGTGTAACTTTTGACAGGAGAGAAGTGGTTCTTAAGTTGAATGGGCATCAGTGTTTTGGAGAGATTCTTTTGGAAGACTGGCTTGAAGTTTGTACTTTGTGAACCAGAAGCAGTCGTACTTTAAATTCTCTTGGTTGGTTGCTCTTGAGAGTAAAGGGTGGAGGCTTCTTGGGATGAACTTGCAGCCTGGCCTTTACCCAGCTTTGCAGCTGACCTTGTGAAAGCTATTTTTAATCCCCGAGCCAAAAAACCCAACCCTTGACTTGCGTGTGAAAGCAGTGACTCCTCTAACAGCTGCTAACGCCGTCTCTCTGCCTCGCAGCGGCTTAAACCTGGCACCGGTGGCCCGTCTCAGAGGCACTTGGGAGAAGTTACCGAGCAAATATGAAAAGCACCTGAGAGACCTTCAAGATCTTTTCGATCCCTCGCGAAACATGGCGAAATACCGCAACATCCTCAGCAGCCAGAGCATGCAGCCTCCCATTATTCCACTTTTTCCTGTCGTCAAGAAGGATATCACCTTTCTGCACGAAGGTAACGTTGAACGTAGAGAAATAACTCAATGTTCGATATCCTTTAGCCCTTTTGTCAGCGCTCTGCGATTCCGCAGATGCCTGAAAGAAGCTGCCACCCGTAGCTGCCTTTGATGCCTCCTTTGTAGGAGTGAAATAAAATAGAATGCGTAATGGAAGAGACTGATCCTAGACGAGGATTAAAAATTAAACGTGCGTTTTCCATATTTTAAAAGGAATGCTTGATCTTCGTCGGCTGTCCTGAGGTTTGGGGTGGAAGAGTAGGTGGAGGCGCTAACTGGGAGCTGCACTGCTTCAGATATATGTCTCGTACCAAAACTTGCTGCTGTGGCATTTCGAGGTTCTCGTTCCACTTTGTGGCTTTCAGGCAGCTCCTACCGTAACACCCCCTGCTCTTACTTTCAGCTTTTTTGTTTAAACGTTTCCATTTTGTTCCTTTTACACAAGGATCTGTTCCCAACCGGTCAAGGTTAAGCCCAGTTCTTGGCTGTGATGCTTCAGAACTCTCTGAACTCCTTTCAGCAAGTGAATGCTGCTGATGTCCGTTCTGTGTTGGTATTATTTTAAACATCTGTGCCCGTGAATTTGGGCATAGTTCACTTGCTCCTTTTTCCTCCTAATTGTTCCTTTAGCCGTAGATCAACAAGAGCAACACTAGGTAGTCTTAGTGGGCTTGATTGTCTTTTGTGTTTTGCCAGAGTTTCCTATTTTCTTGCTATTTTGTTTAAAGCAGTTTTGCTATTGGAGGAGGGGGTAGCATGGGGGACTAGAAGCAATTTGCTCATTAAAAAAAGGTATTTCTTAGTCTTTTTTATTTATTTTTTTTTCCTCCCTCTTGAGTTCATGTGCTTCACTTCTGCAGGGAATGATTCCAAAGTGGACGGCCTGGTAAACTTTGAGAAGCTCCGAATGATCGCCAAAGAAATTCGCCAAGTCGTCCGAATGACCTCGGCAAACATGGACCCGGCCGTCATGTTCCGACAAAGGTGTGCAATTTAGAAAGACGGTAGGGTGGAAGGTGTCTCGGAGCGGGTCGGGGTCTGTGTGCATCAGTCCGTTAATATTTCGCCGTGTGACTTGCCATTGCCATCTCCCACCAGGACCGTCACGCTTTCATCAGGTTGTGGCGGCGCAGTTGATGCTTCCATGACCTGCTCTCAGTGGCTCCTAAACCAAAAAAGCGAAGAAGAATAGGTTCTAATTTGAATAATTCCCATTATTGCTAAATAAGTTAGTGTCAGGAGAGTTGTGGGAGAGGTATGATGTTAGGGGAGCATAATATTATTTATATACGAGAGAGATAAAAGGCGCCTCAATCACTCAAGTGTAAATCCAAAATTTGCTTCAAAACCCAACCCCACTGACAACATACTAAAAGCAAACAAAATACTTTTTTTATTTGTTCTAAGCACAGCCTGTTCCACCTACCTAATGTTTGATACATTCAGGTTCTAAGCAGGTGAGGGATGTTTTCTTGGTTTATTTTTGCTGGTTTTTTTTTCCTGATGCATTGCGCTCATCAGGCTCAGCGTTAACAAACTGCAAAATAAAAGCACCACGACTTCTAATCTGGTGCTAATTAACTCCAGATCATATTCAGTGGAATTTAAATAATCTCCTGCATCTGTTTGCTTCCCACTGGCTGAGCTAAAAAGCATCAGGACCCTGTCGTGCTGGCGTGGGGTCCCGATGCCTGGAGATCCCAGCCGAGAAGGGGCTGCTGCCCTTTGCTCGCCCGGGGAGTTTGCGTCTTGAAGCATTAAAAAACCTCTCCAGGACGCAGTTCAGGCAAGGGCATGTCCTGTGCTGAATCACTGCACAGGTTCTACTTGGAAAAAAATCAGGAAATACAGGGATTTGGTTTTAAATTGGTTTGAGACAAAGATAAGAGATGGCCTGATAATGCTCGTTAAAGATGGTTTTGTCTCAGCGTGGAAATTGGCCTTCCCACTGTTGGATCTGAGTTAGCAGCATTTCCTTCTACATCAAGTTATAAATCTACTTACGGAGAAGTTGGGATTGCTTTTCAGAAACTTTGGCGTTCACAGATTAAATGAGTCTAAAAATAAATCCCCCTGCAGCCCGTGCACCTTCGGAGACCTAATGAAGTCTAATCATCAGCTGAATTTAGTAGTAAATAGTTACCTTTAGCATATTTTTCAGAATTACACAACACATTTTAATGACCATACTTTAAATTATGCACATTGACATAAAGTGCTTCGGCATCTAGTATTAGAGATGGTGCCAAAGATTAAAAGGAAATAATTCCCTGTTTTCACATCATTTATATTCATTTTCATTGCCTCCGGTGTTTGATCTATCAGTTTGTGTTATGAAGCACCAATAAACGCTTTTGAAGATTAAAAGTGAACAAGAAAAGATGTTTGTTAGCGATAACACGAGACTTGCTAGCAAGTTCATTACCAATTAATACAGAGCATCTAGTTTTTCAGCAAGCAATCAAGAGAAAACAACATCATAAACTTGAATACCGGTGATGATTTCTCCTGTGCTTACTGCAGTGCTAATGCAAAGAATAAATTAATTTACTCACACTTTCTGCAATATGAATGAGTTAAACAGCTTTTGCTCACCCCATCAAAATCGAATTTGACTTGTGGGAAATACTTAACAAGAAGACTTAATGTGAGTTTGGTTTTTAAATTCGTAGGTTAAGCTTAAAAATAAACAAAAACTGATAGATGTTCTTCCATATTAAAGATGTTGAGCTAGTCCTGCCCTTGCATTCCATTAAAACATTGTGTCGTTGTTTGAGGAGAATTTTGCTGTATAGAAATTTTTTCTTTTCTGTTCTTTCCTGTCTACATCTTTCTTCCTGACTCTCAACTGTTTTATTTTTTTTCCTGTGCTTTTCTGTTCAAATACATGCTTCAATGTATATGGCTCTTGCTTACAGGAAGAAGAGGTGGAGAAGTTTGGGGTAAGTGTAGAGCTGAATGCCACTAAGATAAATACAGATTATGCAACTCTTAACATACTGCATCCTCCTCGGTAGTGCATGCACCTGAAATACAGCATGCATTTTATTAACCCTGCAATACCTGTTTTTTGGAAAACAGGAGTAAGGGGTTACAGTCAACGTTATAACTGCAGCTGTGAGAATTCTGAGTTGCTTTTGTGTACTGGAAAAGTTGTTTGAGTTTTGGCTTTGTGCGTAAAAATCCTGCTGGAGTTACACTGGAAGGCAAATTATTTTGGTCAGCCAAGGAGTATCCAGGCAGTTTGCACAGAGAATGGGTTTTCCCTCGCCAGCAGCGATGGGGACAGTGCCAGGACGTGGCCTGGGCAAACTGGGGAGAGTGGCGTTGGCTACTGGTGCCTGATGTGGTCGGTGATCAACCGCTCGTGGGGAGAAACGCCTCGGACCCCTCCCTGGAGCCGCCGTCATTTCTAACCGCTGGGATTCCTGGGAACACCAGTGAATAAGGAGCAATGATTTTTTTTTTTTTTTGAAGGATTAGGACTTAAATTGCCTTAGAAAGTTAGGCCTTGGCTTTAAAAAACCCCCGTGTGTACATAAGCAATAAAATATTTACATCATTAAACATCATTATATAATAGATGGTAGCTTTGTCCTTATCCCGAGGACATCAGAGTGCCCCTTGCTTTGAACTGGTGGGAGCAGTCCATCACGCCTTTTGCCGCTCTTTACCTGTAATAGCATTGGGGTTTTGTTTAATTAAGCTCTAAATTACTGCCAGTTCTTGTATTTTCAATCTGTCGAACAACTTTGAAAAGTCTGCAGTCAGCCATTTCCCACCATTTCTTGGTTTTTAAGCTCAGCGTGCTCGATTCCCTGGACTTCTCAAACAGAGCATGAACACTTTTAGCCCTTCTGGCTCTTCTGTGCTGGAGATTGTTTCATTCTGCCCCTTGTGATTCAGTAAACGTACCCAACATCTTGATCAACGTCTTCACAAATAATTTAGCCTTTTAAAATAAAGCTATTCTTTGGAACGCTTTAAAAAAACCTTCACAAATAAACAACTTTAAACAACTTTATTGACACTTCCCATTAGAGTTTGCCTGTAACATACACTGTGATATCCATTTATTAAAAAAATGCTTCTGGACTGGTGTGTCCCGCCAGTGGGGATGTGTGTACGTGAACTATATCGAGATCTGTCGTTGGGCAGTGCTTCGGCATGAATAGGAGAGACTCCAAGGGAGAGGAACTGATGGACATGAACCATTTGGGGATGATTTGGTTTTGCTTCAGATGCTGATAGCACTGGCAGCTCAAAATGAGAAGCGTTGGGGAGCGTTGCCTTTGATGGATGCAAGTCTGTAGAAGTCTGAGCATATATAGATATTGTCACTGACTTCCTGACCTCTGTGGGGCTACGGGTTTTTTGATGAGCTGTTCCTCTGTGAATGTTTTTACTGCGTTTAACAGGAGAAAGAAGCTAAGTGCGTAATAAAAATGTAATTTGCATATTTAACATGATTTCCCCGCCTTGTTGAAACACGGTCGGCAGCTCAGTTTTCTAAGAGGATTCCTCTAGCTGGATCGCAAGAAGTTTCTGTTGTAAGCCTGGTGCAAACAGTGGGCACCGAATGCCTTGAGTGAACGAAGTTATGGAGTTTGTCCACCCTTATAATCAAGTAACGTGGGGTTTGCAGAAGGGCACCGCGACCCCTTAGCAGAGCCAGACGAATACTTCCCGCAGCCTCGCGCCTCCTCCTTGCCGGTTCCGCTCGTACGCAGCCTTCTTCTAAACTCCGATTGCTGCTGTCGATTTACCCGAATATTTTACGACCAGTGTTGTCTCAATGCTGTTCATCTTTTTAACTCATTCGCATCAGCATGCACTAGCCCTAACTGAAGAGTGTTGGTATTAATCCGCTTTGCCGTGTGCTGCTGTAGCTTCCCCGTTGCTGTTGAAGACTGACGGCTCCGCTCTTCTCTTTCATAGATCTCTCAGCCAGGGCAGCACAAACTCCAACATGCTCGACGTCCAGGGAGGTGCTCACAAAAAACGTGCGCGACGCAGCTCGCTCCTCAACGCCAAGAAGCTGTACGAGGACGCCCAGATGGCGAGGAAGGTGAAGCAGTACTTGTCCAACCTCAACGTGGAGACGGACGAAGAGAAAATCCAGATTCTGTCGCTCCAGTGCGAGCCTGCGTATAGCACTCGTAAGTACCGTGACCCAGAACGGTGGCGTGGACTGTGAAGCTGATAAAAAAGTCTTGTTCCCCTCCTAGAAATACTTAAGATCTTGCTGTTCTCCCTTCAAAGGAAAAATACTTCAGTAGGCGCTTGTTTGTCAAGTCATGTGCTAACATTTTCAGCAAGCCAGCGTTTATCTTGGTTGAGCTCAGAAAGCCACAGGGCTTTTTTTTTTCTGTTTTGACCTTTAGTTCTTAAACTGTGCGTCTCCTCATCAGTCTGGAGGGAGATTCAGTAGTACATTAGCTCTGTTCTTGCCCCGCCGTCCTTGTACGGAATTAGGGAGGATAAAAAGTACCGTTTACCATACGAACAGCGAGAAAATGAGAAGAGACAAAATCAATAGAGAAGCTGCGATGGATTACAGCTTGGAATAAATGAAGATTGTCGGGAGGGAGAGGTTAGGTCAATATTGGCTGACGGGATTGACGTGGCTTGACAGTGAAAAATGGAGACTATGGCAGGACGGTTTTCATAATTCAAACTTGTGTGCGACTGCCTGACTGAGCAAACAGTTACCTGACCTCCTGTCTCACCCAGCTCAGTAAATTCCTGTGTAGAAACAAGACATGGCAACTGCGTTTTGTTTTGGTCCTTGGAAGTTTTCGCTTGCTTGAAAGGTGGGTTTTGTTTCGAAATAGCAGCCACGCTAATCAAAATAACGTTTCGTGCTTGTCTGTTGCCCAAGTGCAGCGTTTGAAGGCTGCTTTTTGGTCCTGGAACACCGTTTTTGTCTCTGATGAGGTGAAGTTAAAAGCGTGACTAGGAAATGGCATCTCGAAGATAAAATTTTAAATCCTTTCCATTATTCAGTATTAAGAATGCAAATCCTCATTATTTCCTAAGGTGCCTTCCTATGCAAATTTGTTTAATGTTTCCTTCTAAATAGCACTGATGTAGAAATCCTGGAAGTGGGCCACGCTTGACTCCCTTTCAAAAAACGTTCAGTGCTGTGTTTTCATGCTGGCCTGAGGTTGCCAGAAATGACAATTATCTCCGAGTAGGAAGATGCACGGCGTGGAACGTGTCGGTGGAGGTGTTCTGCTGGTGCCGTGTTCAGCCAGCTGTGCGAGAGCACAAAATGCTTCTACCATCGTGAGGTTTATGCTCTTAACCCCCCCCCCCAAAAATGATAAGTAAAAACCTGTCAGAATGAACTCTCTCAATAGATGATCTACGTGCAAACCTCGCGGGTGGTCATGGAGACAAGCATGGACGTTACGGGGTCGTTTCATTTAAAAACTTTCAAGTCATCTCTGTACAGTGCTAGACATAGGTATTTAGAAGTAAAAATAGAAAGTACAATGGCTGTTTCACTCTGTGTAGTTAAGCAAATCAAGTATTATTAAAGTAATTATGTTAAAAACTGGGAAAATCAAACCAAAAACCCAGACTGGTCCCAGCCTGGCTCTGCCACTCCTGCTGCCTTCTCCCACAGTTACGTTTTGACTGAGTTGCTTTGGATCAAGGAGCCTGGTGCGTGGCTTGGAGATTGGTTTTGTGCGGATAGGTGAGGCTTTGGAGGGTTTTGTGGTGGTTTTTTTTTGGTTTTGCACCTATGCAGAAGAGTAGGAGGTCCAGCTCTCTGGTGTCTTACCACAGGAGTAAGTGGCAGAAGGAATGAGCAGCGGTAATGCTGCAATCCGGGCTTTTCCAAGGGGAATTGAAGGAGAAATCAGACGGCCTTAATTTCGGAGTTTATTAATCGCTGTGTGATTAAAGTAGAAACTGAACCAGTGCCCCGTGTTGCAAATCAATTGTGCCACCTAGTGAAAGGCTTCACGGCAACCGCGCTCCTTCTCCCTTCGGTGGCGTTACGGCATTTTGAAGGAGATGCTGTTGTGCTTTTGCACCTTTATCTACAAATAACCTGAAGTACGTGCTTCGATTGTGGTAGGAAGAAATGACTTTTTTTTTTGTCTTTGGACAAAGAACCTCTGTGGCACTTTAAGGAGTTTAGGGTATTTAACGCCATTTCACATCGCAGCCTCTTCAGCGTAACGAGGGAGGTGCGTTTGGAATAGAAATGGTTTCAGATATATTTGACCTGGTTTGTACCGTGATTGCTTTGTCAGGATGGTTGTATGATTGATAAACCTGCAACTCAGACCACGAGATATTTATATGTAATTTTTCCCCAACAGTAACAAAGAATTTGAGTGAGAGAAGAGGGACGAAATCCTCCGAGATGTCTCCGGTGCCCATGAGATCAATTGGCCAAAGCACTAAAGCCCATCAGCATCAACAGAACAGGATGAGCCAAGTTCTCCAGGTTCCAACTGTGAATTTGTACCCCAGTAGGAAGAAGGGACTGACCAAGGATCATGTCACATTCAGTGAGTGTTTTCAGTTCACCTGTCCGGAGAGTTTTATAAATGAAGCAAATAAGAGCGAGGAGCCCCCTGTGGGTCGATGGAGGTGGATTGTTTGAGATACCGTTATGCTTCATGTATTTCACTCACTTGAAAATAGCTGATGTGTATTACTGTGTTTTAGGATGGCGTGTCCTTTGCTCATAGAATCATAAAACAGTTCAGGTTGGAAAAGACCCTTGGGATCATCGAGTCCAACCATTAACCCTACACTACAAGTTCACCCCTAAATCGTGTCACCCAGCACCATATCTAAGTGACACTTAAACATGTCCAGAGATGGTGACTCAACCACCTCCCCAGGCAGTCTGCTCGCTCATTTGCACAATTTTTAATAACTTTTCTTAAAACAGCTAATCATGAGATGCTTGCTCCAAAATACGCTCTTGCTTTAGTTCCCTTACTTGTAACTTAGCACTTCCCCTGACAGCGCTTATTTTCTGTATACCTAAAAATACATTTTTGTTTTCCCTTGAACTAGTTATCTTCATATCCACCTCATGAACAGGTCGGGTGTGCCGTGAGAAGTCTTTTATCATGTATTTCTCTGTTCTAAAGGCATCTTGCACAAACAGAATAGAACAACATTGCTTGTTTCTTTTCGTGACAAAATGAAATATAATATATTTAGGTGAAATCATTGAAGCGAATCACAGACATTCAATATTTTAACCTCTGGCACACCATTATAACAACATTATTGTCAAATGGAACAATATATGTTAATAGTTGCTCCTAGTGAGCAATTTTTTTTCTCTACCTCTAAATTTGCTAGTTGCAAAGCAGTGTTATGTATTAAAATGCTTTTGACCTGTTTGCATAACTGTTGTATAATTTGAGAGCTACAATTGTGGATTATTAAGTAAAGTTAGTCGCAGTCATAAATGATTCTGTGGTAGATGGAGCATCAATATCCATTAAAATAGCTTCGGTAAACGGTGTATTGCAGCAGATAAAATAGTGTTCCCAGGGAGTATTTATTTCAAGTCTGCCCTTAAAAGCCTCTGCAACTTGCTATGTTCCAGAAGCTTTGCTGAGAGGTGTTTCTTGATTCCCATGTGCTGAGTGTTCAGTGTTGTTCTGACAAGCCGTTGAGAACTTAAATGAACTCCCCAGCACCGTGTCCTCTGCAAGATGATCTAATAGTGAACAAGAAATACTAAATGATCAGTTTTGAAGCACAGCAGTGCGCTGGCTTTGCTCAACTTGCGAAGCCGTGTTAATGCCCGTGAGTGCTGATTGGAGAACTCCTGACAGTGAAGATTTCGAAATGACTTGTTGGCTGTGATGCAAATTGGTTTTGACACTGTCCCAACGGTGTCATGGGCAAGGGTTGCCTCCAAGCTTTATGCATTACGATTTTTAGTCCTTTGCCAAAACCACAGCAGTGTGTCTGTTTCAGTGGTTCTGGTTATGACCTGGGTGTTACATAGAGTGATAAAATGTGTTGGGCTGGGGGGGACCTTTAAAGGTCACCTAGTCCAACCCCCTGCAGGGAGCAGGGATGTCTGTAACGAGATGAGGTTGCTCAGAGCCCCATCAAGCCTGAACTTGAATGTCTCCAGCGATGGGGCCTCCACCACTTCTCTGAGCAACCTGTGCCAGTATCTCACCACCCTCAGAGTAAAGAACTTCCTAACATCTAAGTTAAATCTACCCTGTACTAGTTTTGACACACTTGAGTGGAGCATCACCTGAGCGTCTGCCTCTCTCTTTGCTAGATAACCCACAGGTTGTTCAGTGTGGGGCTTATTTGCAGTTTAAGCAGGTATCTCTACCTCGGAGGAAAAGCAACGCGCAGTAAATGGTTCTGTTTTCATAGGTACGGGCTCCCCACAGAAGTCGTTAAGCTTGTCTGAGGAAGTCAGTAGTAAGAAACAAACGGATGACACTATGTCCATGGCGTCTTCTCTGCACTCCAGCCCACCTGCTTCTCCTCAGGGCTCTCCCCGCAAAGGTACGTGTGCTGTGAGAATGCTCACGGGGTGCAGGGCAGCATCCGACGGGGGAACCGTGCTGCCTGTGCTGCACTAAAACCAGGGTGGGGTGTTTATTGGTAATGGCACGGAAGAGAAATAGTAGTTTAGAATATTCACGTCAAGAATACAATCATGTCTTCCTATGAACGGACAGAGCTTTCCAGTGTGTTTGTGCAGTTTGGCCTTAAGACAGATACCGGTTAAGAAGGGGAACAGTTGTTTTCTTAAGTGCTTCTGACAGAATTCCCAATAGATCTGAGGTGCTGACGCCTGCCAGCGTGTCGGTTCAGGTTTAGTGATGGGTTACATGAATGGGATCCTCAAACATTGGGGATTCTTGAAGAGGACAGCGTTGCACAGAAACCCCGGCTGCTGAGACGTCTTCTGGTTTTGCTTAAGGTAGCTGGAATATCAGGCAACTTGATGGAGCTGGAGATAAAAGTGTCATAGTTCCCCAAAACGGGTGGTTTTGATACTGCAGAAGTAGTGCATCCATCTAAATCCTCGAGTCGCTGCTTATATTTGTTGTTCTTGTGCACAGGGCTTTGTATACGTCCCTGTCTATCATGATGCCCTGAGAACCCCTTTATTTTTGGCGTCTTCGTCTTAAAAGACCTGCGTCCCTTCGTCATTAGTCAACCCTGGATGGGAATTCATTTGAAATCTCTTAACGCCACTTTGTAGTCAGCCAGTGTGGTCAGTGTCGGACGGTGTAAGGCATTTTCTCCCTCCCTTCTGTGCTGCTTTTGACTCACTGACAGCCTCGAGCCACTGGATCAGCATGGCATGGCACGGGGACTTACTGCATCTTCTCACCCTCTGCAGTGGGAGATCGTGCTGCTCTGTCCACTTCTGCCTTCACAAGATACCGGTTCCTTTAGAATGCCACTTATTTTACTTAAAACACAGCGTACGTGCAAGAAGCTTAATTGCTTGGGTTGCCAAACCTAGCTCCGCTGAGATATTTTTTTTTTTTATTTTGAGCGTTGCTTACGAACATGTTATTTTTGTTAACTTTCATCGGGTCCTTTGAAAAGAGTATTTTTGTTTCCGTGGGATTATTTCATTAATTCAGCGTGCTTTCAGCGTATTTTTAGCACTGATCTCATTTGATGGAGGTGATCCATACCCTGTTGTATGTGTGCTGCTTACAGCTCGTTGAACTAAAATTAGGTGCTTCACAGACAGCAGAAAGACAATTTTAGGCACAAACACAATCCACTTAATCTTAGATGTCGTTTTCTTTTGAGCTATCCCCAAGTGATATGCAAACAGGACTGAAGAAAAAAGTATTTTAAAATCGGGACGTTATTTTTGCTGCTTTATCTCATCACTTACCACGATCTGTCTGTGTTCTCTGTTGTAGTTGGTAACATCCAAAGGTCGGAGAACTGCAGCCAGATGAATCTCTCTGGCTCTTCCTCATCACTGGCCAGTGAAACCAGCAACAAGAACAGTGGACAGCGCAGCTACGGAATAGGTGGGGCTTATTTGCAAAAGAAAATTTGGATGATTGTCAAAGCAAGAGGCAGTTCTGACATAAGAGCAAAGGGAGAAAGAGAGGATGAGAGCAAAAAGGCAGAAGCTGAGCACGAGCACAGAAAACCGAAGGGACTCCAGTTTAGAAGACTTAGGGAAAGAAGCTTCTCCAGGGAAAGAACAGCTTTTACTGCAAAAAGGGAAGCAGAGCACATTGAAGCCTCAGAAGGGAGTGAAAACCAAAAGGAGAAAGACAGTGATGCTCTGAGTACAGCGAGTATCTATAGCAACAGCAGTCTGTGGACACCTTACTGCCTGTGCATGAAGTCTAGAAGGAGAAGGAAGACTCTATGATGTATTTTTAGAAGAAAGACTACGATGTCCACTTTGTGTCAGATAGACTGATTTTATCTAAGTTCTTCCAGCATTATTCGTTTCCATGTTTACCCTGTTTAATGTGCTTCCCTTCCAGATATTTGTGTCAGTTATTTATAGCTATTCACCCTTACAGTGCAGTGAAGACAATAATGTGAAGTTTAGAAAATCAAGGAACAGGTACAGTGACAGTTCTGTTACTTAGTGTTTTGCAAATGCCAGTGACACAGTAAGTTCTTAATTAGCCTCTGGATAGTCCCTCATGTGCTGTAAATCAGGTGCTTGCACCCAGCATCGTTGCATTGGTCACACCTTCTCCTGTTGACCTTTTCAGCCCAGCGAAGACTTGTGTTTCTGTGCTGTTATTTAATGACTTGGCTTTCACAATCTCTGTGAAGGCACGTGAGTCTGCGGGGCCTGATTTGCTCTCTACAGCTTCCTCACGAGGGGCAGCAGGGAGGGAGCTGCTGCTCTCGTCAGTCTGGGCTGTGGTGGTAGGATGCCTGGGAATGGCTTAAAGCTGGAAGTTGAGGTTGGACATTAGGAAGAAAGTTCTTCACTGAGGGTCTGGTCGAGCACTGGAACAAGCTGCCCAAGGAAGTGGTCATGGCCCCAGGTCTGTTGTGCAAGAAGCGCTCAGACAAAGCACTTAAAGACATGGCCCAACTCCTAGGTTACCCTGCGTGGAAGGAGACCAGGCATTGAACCTGAAGGGCCTCAGAGCGTGGTTTCTCTCAGACCTACCTAGATGCACTTTGCTGAGTTCGTTTCATTTCAGTTCTTTCCCTCATTCTCTAAGGTCGTGAAAAATAAGCGATTTAGGCAAGTTGTCCGTGCTCAGGGCTTTTTCCGACTGCAGCGCAGGGACAGGTGCCCCATCTGGAATCACTTTACGTATAGCAGCAGCCAGAGCACATGGAAATCCCCAGTATAGTAGCCTCTGTTATATTTACTCCAGGTAGTGGGACGAGGAGGTGTTGGATATATGGGGCTATATACATTATTTGCATTTGAAATAAGGTAATACAGGGTAATAAAAGCAGAAGAAAAGCATTATGTATTTTGCTCTGAAACTGGAGAGGTCTGGTCTGGTGTCTGGTGTCTGGTCCAGCTCCTGCCAAAGTTGTGTTTCCCGCTTTTGCTTCCTTCTCAATTTTGGAACAGCTAGTAAAACTGAAATGGACCATATGGCTAATCCGTGAGTGCTAATAGCTGGCTTTTACCTTGGTCAGCATCTCCTCACCCACTGCCAAAATCTTTTCTTTTTGAGTCTCGCACCACAGTAGGGCGGAGGGGCAGTGGGAAATGCACGGCGTTTATGCTGGAGGACTTGGCGCCTGCAAAATGGGAAAGCCCTAATCTATCCACCCACTATTGATGGTGCAGCTCTTGATCCTTTTTATGTAGGTTTAACCTTCTGGTCTGGAGAGTAGTGGAGTTGCAGGTAGGTTATTGGTGTCACCAGGCCAGATGTGCTAGATGCTGACAGGCACAGCTTTAGAACCCCAAAATCTTCAGCGGACTAATTGTATTTAAGCAGGATTTGATTGTTTCTTTTAAATATTCTTACTGAAGTGTGTGTGTGTTTCAATACTTTGTTGTCTTCTAGTGAACTCGGATTGCTCTTTGACCAAGATGTTCTCTTCTCGTCTCCTTTAGGCTATGCCCTCATACCTTCCACGAAATCTGATAACTTCTCAGACTCCAGTCACAGCGAGATCTCGAGTCGCTCCAGCATCGTGAGCAACTGCTCGGTGGACTCGATGTCGGCAGCGCTGCAGGACGAGAGGAGTTTGTCCCAGTCTCTCATTGTGGTGGATTCGGCGGGGGCAGAGAGAAAAGAGCATCCTCAGCCACTGACTGAGTACGGCCAACCATGCCCAGGGTAAGACCTGACTGGTTTGGGTTGGGCTTGGTGTCCTGGTGTCAGGAGCTTTGGTCAGGACAGGGTCTGCACTCTGCTGTGGGTAGTGAGCTCTTGTTAGAAGCTGGAGCCTCAGTACCAGAGAGATCTCAAGGGGCTGGAGCGAGTGCAGAGGAGGGAGATGAAGCTGATGAAGAACCTGGAGAATAAATCTTATGAAGAGTGACTGAAGGAGCTGGGGCTGTTGTGTTTGAAGCAGAGGAGGTTGAGGGGAGACCTCATCACTCTCTGCAACTGCCTGACAGGACGTTGTGGAGAGGTTGGTGCTGGTCTCTTCTCACGGGTAATGAGCGATAGAACAAGAGGGAACGGCTGCAAACTGCAACAGGGCAGGGTTACACTGGGCATTAGGACAAAATTTTTTCACAGCAAAAGTAGTCAGACACTGGCACAGGCTGCCCAGGGAGGGGGTTGAGTCCCCATCCCTGGAGGTGTTTAAAGGCCGTTGAGATGTGGGGTTGGGGAGATGGTTTAGGGGTGAGCTTGGCAGAGTAGGGCTCATGGTTGGACTGGATGATCCCAAGGGGCTTTTCCAACCTGAATGATTCTGTGATTCCCCAAGAAACTTACAGTGTTGCTTGGGCAGACGTCATCTCGTTCCCATCAGTTGGGTTCAGGTAGAAATCCCTTGAGAATACATTAAAAGCTAGGATGGTACTTAACTCATTAGTGCAGTGGTGAGAGAGAGCAGAACAGGAATAGGATATTATCAATTCTGTCCAAGTCAGCAATGCCAGTCACTTAACATTCTAATTTGGTCTTTAAGGATTTTCATCATTATCATTTGTTGTTTAGGCGGACTGGAAGCTTCTTGCCACTCTCTTCCCTCAGAGTGGCCACACATGAGGTCTCTTGTTACTTCAGTGCAATCAGAACTTGTCCTGAGATGTCACTTAGAACTGGAAAATTTTGGTTTTTTCTTACTAGAAGTCATACCTTGGTCTGTAGGGTTTAAGGATTTCTTGGGGTAGCGTGTTCTGTTCTGAAATGTGGTGGATTCAAGTCAGTGGAACTGCTCCTTACTGGTTTTTATGGTTCGTCTCTAAAAAAATACAGAATTTTTATGATTGAACTCTATTACAAAGAGCTGAAGGTTGTTTCTGTATAATGGATAATACACCAGCATTCTGTGGTGTTCTCTCCCCTCTAAAGAAGCCTATTAGCATATGCTTTGCTGAAGTGATGCAGCTCTTAAAAAAATCAGTGATTTGGTTTATTTTGTCGGGCTAAAATGGGAATTGAAAGATGTCCTTCGTAAATGAAAATAATTCCCTTTTCTAAAAGGCGTGATAAACAGATGGTTCATGTTTTGTGGTTGTTCCTTTATGCCTTAGTTTCAGTGGGTTTTGGAAGGAAGAAAGCAGGTTTTGTGGTAGAACTTAGAAAATAGAAAAGCAAGGGAAAAAAAACCCAGCAAACTTGTTTGCAGATATCTAAGGAATGTTCCTCGATTTCACAACGTGTCAGTAAACTGATGAGGAATAGTGTTGGATTTTAGTGGTTTTGCTGCCCGTGCGTTTGTTACCATAACCAAAAATAGTTAAGAGACTTGGATAATGTCTAGCAATCATAACTTCATGGATTCTAAATTCATGCAAACTGGCCTTTATTTTTTTTTTTTTCCTGTAATTATGCATTGACAGCGATTAAAGCTTTTAGCAGACGCTGCTTTGAGCAGGAACTTTTGTACTTGGGCTTTCGGAATCTGTCACGCCAGATCGTTTCCACAAATGTTATTTATGTCCAGTATTTCCAAATCTTCTCGAAATACAACTACCTCCGCTCTGTTTGAAAAACTTCATGTCGCTGCCAAGGAAGGGGTTGATTTTCCCTCTAAATATTTATATTTGGTTTAGTTTAGAAACGCAAAGGACAAGGTGGCAGTAGCCTGAAAGGAAGAGGTAATTGCTCCTCTGCGTTCTGTCAGGCACTGTGATTGCTGTGGTTGACTGAGGAGAGCTTCTGTGGACCAGATTTTTACGAATCTGGGGTCAAGCCTGTAAATGCCTGTTGCAGACTTGTTATGCCTTTGGGAATAACTTGCCTGCTGCCGTGCACAGCAGTGAGTTGGGAATCACCGTGTCTCTTGCCGGTGCTCCCGTGTGCCTTCACCTTGCTACCTGAAACCAGAGTTTCAGCTGTCTCCAAGTCACTCTTATTTTAAAAGCTTACGGGTTGTTGGTTTTTTTTCTTGCTTTTTCTGATTTCTGTTGTTTTCAAACGCAGCTGGTCGATCACTAGACCTGCTCTCATCAGAGGGATGGCTTTCACGTCCTCCATGAGCAGCGAGGAGATCTCCCACGAGCACATCACGGTGGAGGCAGCAGACAGCGGCCGGGGCAGCTGGACGTCGTGCTCGAGTAGCTCTCACGACAACTTCCAGAACATCCCAAACCAGAAGAGCTGGGATCTCCTCAATTCTTACCGCCACACCCAGCTGGACGGACCCATAGCTGAAGTGGATCCCACAAACTGTTACTCCGAGGAGGGTTATTTGTATTCGGAAGCCTTTTCCAAAACCAACAGGCAGTCGAAAGCCAGCGTGGAGCTCGATCAGTCTCGGCAGAGCTGGGCCTCCTCCAGCTCGCTGTCGGACACCTACGAGTCAAACTATGGGACAATTAAGCGGAGGGGGCTGGAGAACTCCACGGCAGAGCAGGCGGAGGTTTTGGACTCTAAACCGGGCGCTGACACGACTTACAAAACTGTCACTTCGAGTACGGAGAAAGGCCTGATAGGTAAGCGAATCCACCAGCTCACGGAAGCTCCTGCATCCGTTTTTCGTTGTGATACGATGTTAAGAAGTGATGTCAGCCGGTCTGGGGGCTGGATGGCATGTTAAATTCAGCTTTACGTGTGGTTTGAATCGGAGCGCTACGCAGGCGCCGTGTTTTCAAGCCCACCTTTTTTTTTGCAGTAGGAAATTGGAAAGAATAAACCAGCCCGCTTCCCAGTCGCTTTCTGGGTCTGCGGGAGAACCGTCTGCCTGAAAATGTCAGGCAGTTCCTATCCGTAGGATGACCTCTGATTTTTTTAGCAAATTTTGGAAACGCATTTTGGAATCACTGCAGACATTCCTTGGGCAAGTAGTATGGCTTCTTGAAGTCCATATAATCATAGAATCACAGAATGCTAGGGATTGGAAGGGACCTCGAAAGATCATCCAGTCCAATCCCCCTGCCAGAGCAGGAACGCCTCGATAATGCTACACAGGAACGTGTCCAGGCGGGTCTTGAATGTCTCCAGAGAAGGAGACTCCACAACCTCCCTGGGCAGCCTGGGCCAGGGCTCCGTCACCCTCACTGAGAAGAAGTTTCTTCTCGAGTTTAAGTGCAAGCTTTACCTAAATAAACATGAGAGGGAAGAGTGGGACAGAGCTGAGGCACCTTTCATCCACAGGGCTTTGGTCTCAGGAAGTTCAAGGGCGAAGCAGGTTCTTTTCATGTTTTGGTTCCACTAAACTGCCATTTATTTGGTTCTACAGCTGCAGTCTGGCTCCATATGAAAGGAGAAAAACTTTACTTTATGCAAAACGTCCTTTCAAAGATGCATCGTCCTACTGGGCAAGATGTTCTTTCCGTGTCCTAGTGAGTTTAGCAGCCAAAGCTAAAGGAACGAGATAAAACGTGGAGTGCAAAGCTTTCTAGGCTGTAAGTCAAGGCTGCAGCTGAAATGCAATTTAATTACTGAGTAAATTGCTAGAGGGGTTTCTGTTATCAAAGGTAATCTCCTGAATAAACATTGTGCTAGGGTAGAGGTCTCGGATTGCATTCCTTCACCTGGGCTTTGTTAGAAGAAAGGCAGCACGGTGGAGCCTTAAGTAAAACTTGCTCACAGCTCACTCCTGGGCACGGGCTCTCCTGTGCTGTCCTGAGTAGCCGACATCTCTTCTTTGCTGACAGCTCTTCTTATTTCTGTTTATACGCTGCAGCACGTAGCTTGTCTCCGTTGCGCGCTCAGAGCACGTTGGTAACGATCGGTCAGCAACGGGCTTTGGCAAAGATCTGTTACGGGTGGCTGTAATTTCTGGTTTGCAAATGCAAGCCCGTTAACTGTTCACCGTCGTGCCATCTGCCAAAGGTATTTCTGCTTTTTCGCCGCTTCTCTGCAAGCGGCTCGATGCCAGAGCCTGCAGGGACAGCTCTGTAAACAAAACGAGACCCTTCAGGTCATTTGCAAGAATTGGCGCGAAGCTTTCTTGCCCGAAACGGTCAAAACGGAGCTGGAGAAGCACTGCCCGTGCGCGAGGGACGGAACCTGTAAACGTGATCACTTCAGGTGAATCTCTGCCCTCTGCAACACCGAACGTTTCTTGCTGCAGCCTTTGAATCACCAGCAGAGGAAGTGTGGAATGATGCTCTTTCCAAAGGGAAAAGCTCTTCCGTCACTTCTGGCTGTAACAGACATCAAAATTTATATTGCTGCCTCTTAGTTACGTTTCCCTTAACCGCTGCGTGGAATTTCACCCCATTTTCTTTACTAATTGCATACTAGTAAGCTGCCTCGGCGGGGGCTTTCCTGGTAAAAGGGTTTTGTAACCTCCTGAGGCCGGGGATGGGTGACAGAAATTCTGGACGCTTAATGCTGTGAACATCAAATGCTCTTAGAAGGTTTTATTGTGATGACATTTATAAAATATTATGAGTTCAAACTTTACGAAAGGGCACATTATCCCTACTTTTGTCATTACAGTAGGCAAGGTACTAGCTGTAGGAAGCCTGGAGCTCTCTCCCTTCAAGGAGAATGTGCCCACCCTTGTCAGTCCTCCTGCAAAACAACCCAAGATCCCAACACCCAGAACCTCACAAGTCTGCGACACAACAAGAAATACTCCTTTATTTTCACCCTTTCACATTATTGTAAGATAAGGAAACACTATAGTTGTTGAAATAAGTGGAATTGTAATGAGCTATTTAAAATGCATTCACAAGAAGAATGCAAATTCACTCAACTAATAGATTTTAAAAATTTCCCTGGCTTTGAAACTCGCCTGTTGCAACACGCACGTGGAAAAAAGCCCGATTTAACATGCCCGTGAGCCCCGGACCTGGGGGTGGGCGGGAGGGGAGGGAACTGGATTTTAAGTTAAGCTTTGGATTGAGAGCCTGTGTGACCTGGAACGGGGCAGGAAACCATGGACTTGATAAGCTGCTGGGTTTTAATATTAGAAAATGCAAAACAATAGATGCAGGCTCCGTGTGCAGTTTCGTGTGATACCAGGCTGTTTTTCTTCCTGTAGCGTAGCTGATGGGGTGGTTTAATGCCCTAATACAGATGAAATGATGCAGCAACATCTTATTATAATGAATTTCTGCTAAGCTGGTGATGAAGTGGGTGCTGAAGTCGGCCAGCAGTTCTTGCTTATGGGCCTGTGGCACGGTGCACAAAGCACCTCGGGGCTGCTTGCCTTAATTTCCCTTGTTTCGATTCCCCCGGCGGGAGCGGGCTCGGCCGGCGGCGTTGCCCCGCGGGCTCTGGGTCCGTCCCACGGGGGAGCTGAGCCTGGAGGGGGTTATAGCCCTGGTTCTGCTCGATTGGCGTCTTGCCCGACGAGTTCACGGCTTCCGTCGATAACTCTCGACTTCTTCAAACGAGTCGAAAACGCCAATGAGAGCGTAATACCTGCCGCTGTCGTGGTAACCGGTGTTTCTGCATTTGCATTTTGTTATCAGTTTCTGTTCTGCCATTGTAACATTTCACGATTTTTTAACGTTTTGTTTCCTTTTTCTGTTTTGTTTTGTTTTCCTCTTCTCTTTTTTTTTTTTTTTTTTTTTTTTTTTGGTGACATTTCCATCGCTTATTTCTCGTGCCAGTGTACTGTGTCACCTCACCTAAGAAGGACGATAGGTATAGGGAGCCACCGCCCACCCCTCCGGGATACATGGGGATTTCTTTAGCCGACCTAAAGGAAGGATCGCCCCACCACCCGCACCTCAAACCTCCCGACTATAGCGTGGCCGTGCAGAGGTCAAAGATGCTGCACAGCGACCTCTCTAGACTCGCATCCGCTCCTCTCGGTAGCGACCCGGTGGCCTGTATCTCCTCGAAGATGCCTCAGTGGCATAGTCGGCAGCCGTCCAGCCCCAAGCTAGCAGATATGACTGACGCAGATAGTGAAGAGGATGGTAGGTGCAACGCCCGGCTCGGTAGACGTGAAGTGAACCTGCTGCGTGAATCTGGGCTGTGCGGGGCTTCGCAGCGGCGTTCGGGGCTTTCTCTTGGTCGTCCGTGGAGATTAAAACTCGATTAATCTCTTAAATACACCAGCGTGGCTGTATACACAAGCACACGTGTCTGCATGTGTATACGCATTTTTAAAAAAAAAAAGAAAAATGAATGCCTTCCCTTTAGAAGCATGTTGACACCGAACAGACTCTAAATTCGATGTAAATATATAAGTGAGATCTCCCAAAGCACAACTGAGACACTTTAAGAGCATGTAGATGCTACGTGATTTTTTTTTCCTTTCAAATTTTGTCCCCTCTCAGTGGTGATGATGAATTTAAGGAACACTGTCAGGCTGTAAATGACACGCGCAGAAACTCCAGCCTCTGGGTTGATGAGCTGCTGGTTTGGGATGGCCGCGGCGCGCTGCACCAAAACAAGCATTTGGAATTGGGGTTTGACGGCGTCGCCCAACTCTGAACTCGTTTCATGGTTGTATTCTCTTGTGCTGGCGTTAAGCAGCTCAACACAGATTTCAGCATTTAAAAATGCTGAAATAAATAACAGCGAATTTTCATTCTTCTGCCAAGTGCGGCTGATGGAACCTGACTTCTCAGCCCGGCTCAGCCTGACAGTGTCTCTTCCAGTTCAAATTTCAAGATCTCGTTTGAAGCAGCGACCAGAGCTGCCGAGCACGGCACGGGTCGGGTGACCAAAATGCACGAGGTTTCTCTGAGAAAGGCTGCTCTTAGATCGTGTCACAGCTAACTCCAAGTTAGGGGAATTTCTACTTAATCATTTATCTGCTGATTTGCTCCCAGTCCCTGTGCACCGATGTGATTTCTCTGTACCCTTTGCTAGTGAACTCTTTTTTTTTATTTTTATTTTTTATTTTTTTTTAAATTAGAATGTTGTGATCGTTTCCTTCAATTTCGGTCTCGTTTAAAATAAGCCTGGATTTAGATTAAGACCATTTCTGATGCAAAATGATCCTATCTTGGCCCCTTAAAATACGTAAACAGCATTTAATATATATATATATTAGCACTGCAAGTCAAACTTACGGTAAAACGTAACTTGCCCAGCATTGATCCAGTTGTGATATTAAATGTTTTTGATGTAAAAATAAGGAAGCAATTGCTTCAAACATTTTAATACAGATTTTTCTAGTTTAAATTTAACCATGCACTTTTAGATACAACCTCTTTTACTGGTTTTTTTTGAAGTGCTTGGTTAATTTTATTTGGGATGCGATGCTCCCTGCATGTCGGAAAGTAATTTCCTGGCTTTTCTCCCGTATCCGGAGCTTTTCGGCGGATCGGGAGCTGCATGCTCGTAATCCTTTCTGGAGGCTCTGGGACTTTGTTTTGCGATTCATGTTTATTGCCTGACTGCGGTGCCTCAGGCTGCTGGAGGGTTTGATGGGTGGCGCTCCCCAATACCTTGGGCTCGGCGATCGAGACCACGACGAGGTGGCGAAGCCTTTGCAGAACCGCTGCGTCGGGCAGCCGGGGGCGCGGTTCTGTCCCCTCTGTGTCCCCGGCGGTGGCGTAACTTTCTGTCTGTCTGTCTGTTTGTTTTATCCCCCCTCCTACCTTGTTTTGCAGAAGACGAGCAAGTCTCAGCGGTCTGAGCATCGGGACTCTGTAACCCATGGCCCGGGGGATGCGGGGAGAAGGACCAGCCGACTCCGTCGGCGAACGCTCCCGGCTCGCTGCTGCTGACCTCAGACGTCGCGTTCGCCTCCGTCACGGATGAGATGGAACGTGTTGGATCCCGTCTCTCTACCTTAACTTCTCTAACACCGCCTAAGAAAGCTAATTCTGCCTGTAAACTCTAGAAAACCTTTTTTTTTTTTTTTTTTTCCCCCCATGAGGAGTGTGCCCGGATACCGAGGTCGGTATCTGGAGATGGACCAGACTCCGTGCGTTTGGGAGGACCAGTTGTCGCCGCCACTCGACGCTTGGACGCGTTCTTCTGTATGATACCCTTTGGTAGTTTTCCATCGTCCTTATTTTCTACGTGACCGTTATAAGTCTAAGAGTGTTATTTTATGAACTTCGAAAGAAATATATGGAAACGTCAGCAAAGGCAAAGGACGTTGCTGAAATATCTGAAAATAATTTATTAATTTAAATTTTTATTTTATTTTTTTTCTAGATGGGAATTTCCTTTATTTGTGTTGGCAGTGCTCTGGTTGGCTGATATATCAGTTTAGTCCATGTGATAGTGAAATAGCTGCGTGTAAGCTCTCGCGCTCTCAAAATAAATGCAGGAAAACTAGAAACGGGGCGCTGTGGGGTGCAGAAGAGCGTGGATTTTGGAGTGCTTTTAGCTGAAACGCCAAGAGAACATGAAGCCGTGTGGTGAGCAGGCAGCCTTCCCTCCGACCCCTGAAGTATTTTTGGAAATTTTTCAGCTGCCAGCCAACGGAGGTGGTGGTTGGTGCTCTCCTCCCCTGTTGAGTAAATCGTTTCAAACGTGGAAGCTGGAGGAGGAGTTTGAAGCTTTCCCCAAAGAGCTTGAAGCAGGTTTTTTGCCCTGCAGAGCTCGGGCACGCAAAGCGCGGCGCTGGAAACCAAAACCTGGCCCGTGTCTTGCGGGTTTTTCTTAAGATCATCCCACGTGTTCTGGCCTTTTACCAGAGTTGCACAGGATTTAGGTGCAAAGGTTATCTTTTAAAGTCAAGTCAAATTACCCATCGCCTGCATTTAATAGTAAAATTTGTGAATATTCAGTGGCACGATGCTTAGATTAGAATATAATGCTTTTCATGATGGGTTAAAAAAACCCGTTGTGTTCATCTGCAAAATACAGATGATCTCAAAAATTTGGTTTAAATCCTGGATAAAAATCCTGACTGAGTTGATGCCAACAACAGTTTCGACCTGCAGCCAGCCAGCATTAACATGTGATCCTCTGATTTGACTACGGTCGATTTAATTGCTTCTTTGATTTTTTTTTTTTTTTTGCTTAGCCAGCCAGAGCGCAGAGGGGGTAAAACTGGAAATACCTGCAGATTCTTCCTTTCTTGCTTTCTTTCTTCTAGCACATGACACCCCATTCTAGTGTTAAAATTGGACATGAATGTGTGAATATGTATTTAAACATTAATTGTAAATCTTTGTTGTGATGTTTACAGCCTAAGCTAGAAAGATGTTCGTCATTTTTACAGTGCCTCAAAAAATGATTTCTAGATCCATAGTTGTGAAGAGCTTTAAGGTTGTTATATATATATATTTTTTTTTCCCCCCTGTACATGTGCAGGGGGGTGCAAGGTGAACGCAACATTTTCTGAAAAATGCCACAAAGTACCAAAAACACCCCAAAGCCTTTGATGTGCTTTCGCCACGGCAGCTCGGGGCCGGTGCTTGGAACTGGGCGCGTAAATGAACAGCGATGCTGAGGGACGCCGTAACTCGTTGGTTGGCTCTATGGATTTTTTTTTTTTTTTCCTTTTGATACAAGTATCTGAGGAACAAATGGTTGGGAAAACAAAAAAAATTAGTTGAGGTATATCATGCGTTTTGCTGTTTTCGAGGCCTTAATGAATATAATGAACCTACACGGGCCTTAATGAATAATGATGAACGTGAGTTGTTCTCGGCGCGCAGAACGTTGATGGTACAACTGTTAGATTGGGATTTCTGTGGGATGGACAATCCGGGTCCTGGCAATCCCACCGTCAACCGTAGTTTCTCGTTAACTTCTCCACGGAGGGCTCAACGCTTCGTGCTCCGTCCCAAAGCCACCGGCGTTGTGCCAGGGCTGTGACGTTGCACAGCTCCCGTCACCTCAGGTGTTGAGCTGTGGTTTATTTCAGCCTGTTGAACACAAGTAGAAGGGCTGAGGGTTGTTATCAAGTGACTTTTCTTCTTCTTTTTTTTTTTTTCCCCCCCACTCGAGCTCCCCCGGGGAGCAGGTTTGGGGTCTCTTGGTGGCCATAAGAGCAGCTGAATGAATCGCCCGCCCAGGCGTGGTGTTTGCACATCAACAGCGTCTGTCCCTTCTACAGGGCTTTTCAGGACACTGGAAAGTTGTCTTTGGAAGCGAGCGAAAAGTCTTGCTGATCCTCTTTTGCCAATAGCCAATACAGCCGGTGTAAATAAATCATGCCGAAACTATGGACACACGAGCTACTACTTCTGCTTCTCCTGCCTCGCGGTGTGGCTGCCTGTGCTGGTCCTCGCTGGGTTTTTTTATTTTATTATTTGTTTGTTTTTAAATGAACCGATCACATTGATCGGGGCCGATAGCCAAATGTAGTGTGTCTGGTGTGGATTTGAAGAGACGTTATCCCTTTTTTCAGTAGTTGGGATGGAAGCACGGTGAGGGCTAGTACCTGCTGCGCAGCGCTCTGCGGAAGTGAGGTCTTCTGGATCACAAAGTCCTGGCTTGGTACCTCCCCGGGGTTCCCCCGACTCAGGCTCTGATTTCGATGAGCAGCCGAAATGCCTCACGTCGCTTTCTCCCACTGCCACGCCTCGGTCCGTTGGCTTGGCGCTGCCTCTTCGCTCTTGGCTTGGCGGGTTGAAGATGCGTTTTGACTATTTGTGGTTCAATCACGTGGTATTTCATCACGCTTTCCAAATCTTCCGAGGAAATTCCCGAAAAAGCGGTTTTGTGAACTTCTAATTGGCCTCTCTCCAGCTGCGGAAAGAGGCGGATGAGATCGCTGAGCCTCTGAGCGCTGGTTCCCGCTCCCGAGTCGGCAAAACATCCGAAAGGCAACGTCTGCAGATACTTGCAGTCCCGTTTTTGCAGAGCGGGTGGGTGTTTCCTAGCGACGGGCATCGTGCTGCTTCCCCGGGCTCGTTTCGCTTTGCCCGTCGGGACTTTGGCGGAGGTGAGTGATGCTTCCCCGGGAGATGCTCAGAGCTGGGGTTGGGGTGTCCCCGCGGGAGGAGCCTGCGTGGCCGTGGTGGTGTCACCAAACCCAAGTCATTTCATCGCAGGCAACATGGAAAATATGAACCTGTTGCTTAAGTTTTTATAAAACATTAGATTATTTTTTTTTTAAAGGATGGACTTATCTCACTGCCTTTACGACAGAAGAAGAAAAAAGGGATACTCTCTCTTTAGAAAAGCTTTACACATTATATTTTAGGACGCTTGTATAGAGGGTAATCTACCTTGAATTCCCAACCCAGCTTTTGCTTATGTTGTGCTTTTTATTGTTTTATCTTTATTTTTGATATACCTGGAATGCAGTTTAGCTTGGTATTAATTAAATTCTAAATATGTGAGCATATTGGCAAAACTGCACAGATGTAATGATATTCCAATAGCAATTGTACTGCACAAGTCAGTGATTGTAAAGTATTCTGTAACAAGCAATGTTTGTCTCCTATTTTTTGATACCTCTTACACTTATGTCTTTTAGAAAGACAGTGCCTCTGTATGCTTTTTGTATTTTTACTGAGTGATTGTAAATATTTGTTATATTTTTGGTTAAGAGAATGTTTAAAAGTACTGTTTATTATCCAATCTATTAATATGTTGGAATCAATAAACAATCTACATACACGGCTTGTTTTCAGCAGGGCTTTTTCAGCCTGTGCCCTCCCCTCGATCTACCCGGTGCCTCAGACTTCTCTCTGGTCCCTCACCATCCTCCCTGCCCGTCCCACACCTCCGGAACAGCTCGTCCCACCTGTCATCTCCCTGCCTGGCTTTTTTTTGCCTCTCATTTTTGCAGCCTGGCCCCCGGCGCGGTGCTACAGGTGGGACGGGACCCCCTTTTCCCAGCTGGCAGGGTCCACCTCCTGACTTCATTTCCCCTCTATTTCCTGATCATCCAGAAGGTGAGCTCTATGGGAGCCTTACGGTTCAATACCTCAGTCCTTGTTTTAGGGAGCGTGGCGCCGCTGGCGAGCAAAACCTGTGGCTTCTTGGTTGCTTCTCCAGTGCGGACGGCGTTTCTGCTCCCCTTGCAGCCCCGTTCCCTGCCCCCGGGGCTGCCCGTCAGGCGAGGTGCACTTTGCTTTGTTCGTCGTCTTCTTTGCCCTGGTTTTGGTCTCGGGGATCTCTGATTTCAGGTGGTTTCTGAGAGTTCGTTAGGTTTGAATTTATTTATTTCTTTAAAAAACCCCACTTCTGAAAATGATCATTCTTAAAGAAGAGCTGCCACAAGAGGACAGCATTGCCTCTGCTTTTACCAGTCGCTTCGTGACATCCCTGGCGCCGAGGCTGGGCTGATGCAGATGGGTCCCTACGATGCTCAGCCAGCACCTGTGACACCCTTGGGTGGCACCCTTGGGTGACAGCAGGGACATCCCGGGTCTTGCCCGTCGCTCTCTGACCAGGGACTGCCCCGGCACCCTCGGTGCTGACCTGGGGGACAACGTTGCTCCCAAAGCCACGGGAGACCGTGGGGTCTCAGCAAGTCACTTTGCATTTTAGGACTTTGCAAGGCTGTCTGGTCCATGTTCCAGACTTCCTCCTCGCTTGTCCGGATGATCTGTTTTCATCTGGAATGTTTATCCCACGTGCTTTTCGCCGCTCGTCTCCCTCTGTCCCTGGCCCTGGGCGCGCTGCGCAGGGTGGGAGGTTTGGGAAGCTTCCCTCCTCGCCTGTCTGCAAGGCAGGAACATCGGCGAAGCGGGAGGACGGTCTGCGAAGGCAGCAGGGAGCGCCCGGCGTTTGGTTGGGAAGCGCGGCGTCGTTAGGGCCGTGCTGCAGCGAACGATTTGTTGTGCAGAATCAAATTCAGCAGAAGCACTTTCATTAGCCAGCATTCCCGCTTCATGAGTTATTCTGATTTGGGGCTTTTTTTCTTTTTTTTTTTTTCCTTTTAGTGATTTTAAGAGCTCTTTGGCACAGTTTGCTGTTTAGCTAAAATTATTTTGAACGGGTAGAAGCAGGCACCCTTGCCCCAGCACGGTTTCAACCTTGCCCAGGTCTGTGCTCCTTTCACCCCTGTGGGATTACAGAACTGGGGCTGTGGGCAGAGTGTGGCAAACCTCTTGCTGCAACAGGCTCCAGTCCAAAAAATCACCGTAAGTAACTTCTGGCCTCAGCAGTGAGGGATGCCTGGAGCTGGAGGTGGCCGTGAGTGACCGCCCGTCTGACACCGGCGTCGGACCTGGGGTCTGCTTCACGTTTGGTGGGCTTGAGGTCCCCAGGTCACCTGGAATTTGCAGTGGGGGCATCCAACAGCTGCCGGCCGGAACTTGAATTTCACTCTATTTTCTAGTTTTCTGCTGAAAAGCAAATATCAAATTGGATTTTATCGGAAAGTTGGACTGCGGTGATGCTGTCTGTTTTGTACCCAAAAGATGAGATCTGCCCAAAGTAAATATGAAAAGAGAGATTAATCCCCTCTTGTAGGATGAAAAGCTACTAATTTAGCAGATGGTGCCTGCTGGAAAATTGCTTTCTCATTGCTTAGAGGGAGAAGCAAGGAGATCCAGCAGCGGTGGCGGGGCCAGCAGCTCGAGCTGTCCCTGGGGGTGATGCCGCTGGGCTCTGCGGGCAGGGGTGGGCGAGTGCCTTCAGCTCTTTGTTGTTTATTAAGAGGCTAAAATGTGCCAGAGACACCGTGTTTGAGCTCAGGGAGTGTTAAAACCCACACCTGCACCACCTCCCCCTCTCTGTTGAATTCCTGCACTTTTGGGGCTGGAGAAAAAAAAGGGTTTCTCCTCGTCCAGCTTTGGTTCAGGAGGAGCACTTAGAGCCTGGGGTATTTTCACCGTTTGCTTCAAGGTTGTGGCACCAGCTTGTGTGGTTTGTCCCAGAATTTGTGGTATTTTTAGCTTTCCCATGTCCTGGAGGCATGTGATGACATGAACTGATGACATTTTTTTGGGGGGTGTGTAAAGCGGCTCTTGTTGCTATGAAGAAAACATTGAAAATGCAAGCTATATTAAAAAACTCCAAACCTTGAAAATGCAATCTTAGGAAAAAAAAAAATAAATGGGAAGGAGATGAAGATCTGTATTTATTTAACCCCTGTCCCAGCTCTTGCCGTTGCTGAGCTCCCGGCACTGCTCCATCAACCTAAAAGCACAGCATCTTTCCCCGGGGTATTGCTCTGAAGAATTCTATTTTTCGGGGTGAGCCGACACTCCTGGAAACACAGGGAGAACCAAGTTTTTCCTATAAGACAGTGTTAAATGGGCTCCACAAACGTTTCTGCTCATTCCCCTGTATTCATCAGAGAGGGAGAGTAATTACCAGTGTGACAATGCCGCAAGTCAATCTTGGCTTGGGAGAGATGAAGAAAAATGGTAATAACTGAATTTCAGATGTAGGTGTAGTGGCATTTAACACTTACGAGCAGCAATAAAGATGAAGGTTGTAATTGTATCTCCAATTTCAAACTTCACAACATCATTTTATATACTCAAACATCTGGTTTAGGATCATAGCTGAGAGTGTCAGATAATTGGCTTTTTTTTTTTTTCCCCCCAGACCTAGCAGTCAGGCAACATCAAGTTTATTATAAATTGAAACTCATCTATTAGTAAACACGACTGGTGTTGAGCAGCGCCGCAGTATGAGCCCTGGGGCCGGGAGGTGTGTTGGGAGCAGCAGGAGTCGTCCTTGCTGGGATGTGGCAAAACTTCATCGCCTGCCTGCCCGGGATGACGGGAGCACCTTGGCTTCACCTCAGTGTGATGCCTCCTTCTCTCATTTCATTTCTTCTATTAGCAGTAAAGCTGATGGAGAGGAAGGGCTTGTGCTGGAGGGGCAGTGCGGGGAGGTTTCAGCAGGAACTGGTCCCTGCGTCACAGAATCACAGAATGTCAGGGACTGGAAGGGACCTCGAAAGATCATCCAGTCCAATCCCCCTGCCAGAGCAGGAACGCCTCGATAATGCTACATAGGAAGGGGTCTTGAATGTCTCCAGAGAAGGAGACTCCACAGCCTCCCTGGGCAGCCTGTGCCAGGGCTCCGTCACCCTCACTGAGAAGAAGTTTCTTCTCGAGTTTAAGCGGAACCTCTTATGTTCCTGTTTCAGCCCATTACCCCTTGTCCTGTCATTGGTTGTCACCGAGAAGAGCCTGGCTCCATCCTCGTGACACTCACCCTTTAGATGTTTGTAAACCTGCACCCCAAGCCGAGCCCAGGGGGTTCCCTGCAGGTGCCCTTCGCAGTGCTGGCTTCTCTGGGCCGCTCCTGCAAGTGACAGAGGTTTTGGGGAGCAGCAGCAGCCCGTGCTGAGATGCCTCATCACCCCGCGGGTGCTGCGCGGGCTGGTTATCTCTGCTCTTTCCCAGCCGTTGCATGGTGGGGTGCTGAGAATTCTTGCTTCTGCAGCGTCGCCCGAGCAGGCTCTCGGGCTCTCTCCAAGGGGTTTTCACCCACAGGAAGGACCTTTCCCTGCCTGCCCGTGCCGTGACTCGGTGTCTCTCGTGGAGCAGCCCTGCACCTCAGCTCTCCGCCTTTGCCATCTGCAGAGGGAGGCGATTCCACTTAATAGAAGTCACCCTCAGCTTTACAGCCCTAGTAATTAAATGTAATTGGAGATGTAACTTCTAAACGAGGCCGTATGTTTTTTTTTTTTCCAACGGTTTGATGTTGGGAAGAACAAACAAATACCCAAGGACAGGCAGGAGCAGCATGTGGAGGGCTCTTTCCCCCCATCTCCGTCGGTGCCTGCTGTCGTTAAACCAGTAGTGGCTGGGAGGAATCCGCTGGCAGAGAGAGTTCTTGGGTTTCTGCTGCCCTTTCTCTGGAGGGGGCTGCTCCAGTGCAGGTCTCCTCCTTGACCCTAGGGAAAACATGAACCAAAAAATTCAGTAACTGCTGCTTCTGTTACGTGTGCCCTTTCCTGCCACCTAGAAATGTCACCTGCGGCCGGAGGCAGCCCCGGGGACAGGGCTGGCGGTGCTGGCACTCGCTGTCAAGTGCCCTCGGTTGCTTGCACTCACGAATGTCACCCTGCAAGGTGTGAGCTGGACCCTTGTGAGGAATGAAACACGCAGCACAGCCTCGGCCTTCAGAGCTGGGAGCTGCAAGGTGAGTTTTATTTGTGGGAATTATTATCGCGTGGGGATGGAGGAGCCCAACCTGCGCTCCAGCGCCAAACCCGCCGTGGGCGGCAGCGCAGGTGGGGAGGGTTCGCTGCTAACGGCTGCAGCCGAGGCTGGGCAGTGCTGAGAAATGCTCTGGCTTAGTTTTTTTTAATGTGAAGTATTTTTCCACAGTCCAACTCTGTGGTCTGTGCACGGGTGTTTGGTACCGGGTATTTGCGTGGGGGGTGGATGTGTGGCAGCAGTTGCGTGGCTGGCGGGCGTCATTAAATGTTTCAACTGGTCTTACCCTGCAAAAAAAAGGATGTGGGAGGTAGACCCTTGGTGCGTGCTAACCCAGACCTGCCCACGGTGCTGCCAATGACTGGGTTGGGGTTGGCTCCGCTTTGTAGGGCAGCTGGGTGCCGCTCCCTCTGCTCCATCACCGCCTCTGCAGCCAGCGCTGCCTGCGGCCGCTGTCGATATCCTGCCAGATTTTTCCAGCGTGCAAACGACGTGTGGCCGGCTTGAATTCTCCGGATCAATAATCCAGTGACAGGCAGCTTGAGCGCTTGGAAATAGCATTAAGCCCGACGTGGTGGTTCTGCTTATGGCGAAGGATCGAAGAAACACCGGAGCCTGAATTGTCGAGCTCTGTCACTGTGTCAGCGCTGTAAGCGTGAATATCAAGTGCCGTGGGAGAACGAGCCTCTTTGACCAGTAAGGAGGAAATGCTGAGTTCTTCGTCCTGCCAACTGCTGAGAATGGGGATGGGAGCTGGGATGGGTTTCCATTGCAGAGCCATACCCAGACAGCCTTTTAATTTTTTTTTTTGCATCAATTTGCATCTTCTTAAAAAAAAAAAAAGCAGCCTCTCCTGGATGCTTCTTGGGTAGCTGTGCTCCAGACCCTTTACAGATTAAGCAGCAGCAAGTAAGGGGCAAATATACCAAGGTTTTCCTGATTTAGCTCCACTTTGGAAGGGGCAGGAGCGATAGCTGGATTGCACCACTTTGACCTAAGTTTGCTTTGGTATTGTTGTGTCCCATCATATTTGAATGGGTTTTCTTTTCTGGGGAACTTTGGTATTTATTTAGTTAAATAATGTGGTATAAGTCAAATAATGTTAAATATTAAGTTAAATAATGTGGTAATGTGCTTAGCTAAGTTCTCAAGGAGAACTGGTGCAGTTTGGCATCATGGAGCACTGTTCTTAAGCCCTGTTCGTGCTTCTCATAAAAACCAAGTGTTCAGTGACAAAGTAAAATCCATTCTGACACACTTTCAGGGGTTTGGGTCACATTTCCCCGTGTGATTTTGTTGTCTCGATTTCAGACATTATTGTCTTACCACCGCCCTGGCTAAAGGACGGTAAAAGGAGAAAGCATTTCCCATGGTTGTCTTTTAATGGAGAACCTGGAACTGGGAGTAATAGCACTAAAGAGATGGTGCTTTGGTGTCAAACCTGGCCAGTCTCCTGTGGGGTGAGAGGCTGGTCGTTGAGGCTCAAGTGCTGAAGGAATTTCCCAAGGGAACAGGTAACTTGATTTTTTTTCCTGGTGTTGGAGTCAATGCAGGCTCCCAAAGCCCACGGAGCTGGGTGGAGGTAAGCGCCTGTCAGGAGTTTTTGGCACAGGCGAGTTGTCAGCAGTCCTGGTGGTGAGAGCTGGAAACGGGAGATCTGAAAGTGGTGGAGGACCTCGGCGACTGTTTCTTTTCCATTCCTAGAGAAATAAGCCCCGGATAGAGAACGCGATCCTTTTACATTGCAATATCTTCTGCGAGCTGCCGGGATTTTGCCTGCCTTACACACAGGATCTGCGGTAAGCTCCTTTTTCACTTAGGCTGGTGATACTTGCCACGCGTCAGAACAATATTTGATCTCCAATCAGGGCTTTTTTTCACCCCCCAGAAGACACACCTCTTCCCTTCGTGTTCAGGAAATTCAACTGCGCCGTGAGTCGAGCAAAAAGATCTGGTGGCCCAAAGTTTGCGTAGAGCTGACAGGGATGTCGTTTATGATTTTATTCCAGATTGTGTTTTTAATCCAGTGTAGCTGGTTTTTTTTTCAGTGCTGCCTCTTCTAAAAGGTATTTTAAAAAACCAAATCTTGAATGCATTTCTAGATAGAGAACAAATAAGCAGTCTAACACCTACACTGGCTAAATTATCGACGCAGCTTAAGTTTCCTCTCTTCTTAAGTTTCTCTCATATCTGTTCTTTTAAAAGCCACTGGCAGGTTTGAAGCTTTCACTTGTTCTTGGGAAGCAAGTGCCTAGGGAGGAATTTTAGTACGGCTTCTTCTAATTGCTGGGAAGGGAAGGTTAAGAGAGATAATCGGGCGCTGGGCAGAGCTGGCAGGTGACAGTCATTGCAGGTATCAGTCTGCTGTTGGTGGTGATAGGATTTAGCGTTTGCGCCGGTTTTACTACGGCAACACGTCATTAGAGCCTTTATAGGACAAACATTTGGGAAGCCGGCTCTGCATTCCGGTGATGTCTGTGCAAACACTCCCGATGGCTTTTAAAGCTTGAATAAAATCCGAGATGATTGCTCAGCTCGTCATGATGTCTCCAAGGTCGGAGGAAACTCCCCGTGTGAGCTTGTCTGTGTGGAAGGGAGAAGGAAACACTCCACCAACAAGCCAAACCAACTCTGGTGCCTAAAGAAACAGCGTAATAAAAGCCTGCATAGAAAGGGAAGGTTAGGACAGATAAATTGTGAAGGAACACATCTTTTTTTTTTTTTTTTTCTCCCATGGAAAAAAAAACTTAACATGGAAAAAAAAAAGTCAGCATGTATTTAATCCGATTATATCTCTACCGAGACACGACCCTATTAAATACATGTTGACTTTTGTCCTTCAACTGTTTTGTCTTTAAGCTATATCTATACGTGTATCTCTGTAACACAATACATATTTATTTGTTTGGGTCCTTGTGGCCTTTTAATAGATGTCATCTGCCTTTGAACGGCCGTTTTCCTTGGCGATGACTCTCCATCACTGCCGCCAGGCAGCCTTTGCTGACTAATCAAGATGCGACTTTGTCCCCGTTCTCGTGGCTGGAGGGTGTTTTTGCAGCTCTGTAGGCTTGTGTTGTTCATTTGGATGCTTTGCCAGGGTGTTGTGCACCTGTACAATGTCAAACACAGGCTGCCCACAGCAGCATTTAATACACTTGCTGATGTCAATGTGAAGTCAATAACTCGAGATCTTAATTGCAGGACGTATCGGGATGCTTGGCTCACCTACGATTTTTTTTTCTGTGTCAAGTAACTCCCAATCTCTGGAACAAAGCTGGAGTATTGCTTCCTGCAGGAAACAAAACTAACATTGTGAAATGCGGTGCTGTAACATGCATTGGTCTGGAGAAAGCACCCCAACGTGTGTCTTTTCCTCGGTACGAGAAACCTTTCCCAAATAGTTCCAATAAGTCAGTTTTATAGAACAGAAAATATTTGAAGATGCTCATTTGTGAGACCAGGATGGAAAAGGTGATGTAGAGGCAAAACCACTGATTAAATGCCACACTCATCCTTACGAGAGGAACGCAAAGCATCTCGATATCGCTTGTCGCGCTCCGGGGGGCTCACCTTTGTATAAATTTGATTATCGGGCTGCTACTACCTTTAATCAGTCGGCAACTGAACGTAGAGCAGAGGTTCAGGTTCTCTGCCCTTATTTTCATGGGCTCTGCACTGGAATTAATCCTGGCGATTTGTCAAGCTGGGCCTGGAAATCAGCAGTTTTAACTTCCCCCAAAGCCAGTTTCTTAGTGTGGAGGGGACAAGGGCGGGGGGCGGCTCTCTCGGGGGGGGGGCTGAGCAGGTGAACGCCCAAAAAACGGAGCTGCTGCTGTCGGCAAATTGATGAGGGAGCAGCCGGCTGGATTTGTGGGGATGTACAGAAATGTTCTTTCCCTTGCGTCATCCAGAAATTATTGTGGTTCTAGGAAAAACTGGATTTTCTGAGGAAAAAAACTTCCGGGCAATAGCCAGACCTAAATCCAGCTGTTGAGGTTGGCGGGTGGTTTGGGGTGTCTACGCGATGCTGGCGAGTGCCAAAAGGTGGCACTCTCTTCCTGTTGCACTGCACAGCAAACTCCCTCGCCAATCCTGATTCATTCACTACGGAGCCTCTCTCAGAAACATTATTTTTCCAAGGCTTTACATACAGTAAAGTCCATTATTGTGAAGGCCAAATTGCTGCCAAAAAAAAGCCTTCAGCTAAAAAATATATATCTATAAACTAATAACACATCATTCTGGTGAGAAATAACAGGCAGGGAAGGAGTTTTTCTCAATTATTAATGGCCGATGTTTGTTATATTCTTGTGTTTAGTCCAAGGAGCCTTGATGGAGAGAGGCAGCTTTTCAACGTGAATGGCACCGCAATGGGCATTTAATAAATTTTGCAAAGAAAAGCCCTGGAATATTTAAAACTCCTGCTAATATTAAAGAAAGGGAGCTGCACGCCGTGAGATCAGGGTTGGATGCGGGTGCTGGCAGCCCTGGGGAGAGGAAGGCAAAGCTCAGGGTGCCTTTGAGGTGCTCCCTGGGTGGGAGCATCCTTGGCATAGCCCTCCAAGCCCTTTAACATGAGGAAATTCAGATATTAGCTAAGATAGACTGTCTGTCTTGCTGGAGGGAGAGGACTTCCGACCCTCCGCTCGCTGTGAGAGGTTTCTTCCTTTCTGCAAAGGGCAAATGCCTTCTCCAGAGCCGAGCACTGGTCCCGCAGCCCCTCACCTCTGGTTGTCCACCTCTGGTGGGTTATTGAGGGTCGGAACATGATTTGAACACTCGGTCGCAGTGTGTTACGGTTGGTTTTGATGCTGTGCTCTAGCTGCCTTTTTCCTCCCCGTGGGAAAAGGCCAGACGTGGTGTCTGTCCAGGGCGGGGACGCCCTTGAGCACCTTCGTGAGGAGCAATCCCAGGAAGGAGATCCCTTTTGAAGGCCATTTTTAAAATGAGATGTAAACTACCTTTTTTTTCCCCCTTTTTTTTTCCCCTAGGCTGCCATTGACTGAAATATTGTGTTTGCTGCCTGCTTCTTGCTGGCTCACCCTGCCCAGAAGCCATCTCTCGCTGCCGGAGGGGTCGGCTGACGTCCTGTCCGGTGACTGGAGACCTTTGGAGACCAGTGATGGCTTTTTTTTTGGTTTTTTAGGCTTTGCATTTCCCCATTTTTGGGAAATTTGGGGAAACTTGCATTTTTAGGCTCTGTATCCCATCCCGCTGCTCCTGCAGGGCTTCATATTCCAGACCAAGCAGGGGGCCGTGCATACAAAACTCTGCAGCTTTAGGTGTTTACTCCATCCGTGGAGGACTGGGGCGGTCTGGTTGTGTGGGGCTTTTTGGAGAAGAAACTGTGATGGACCATGGGTTTTCTCCGGAGCAGCTGGGCTGGGAACACCCCCCTGCCCTCACGTTGGCTGGGATAACCAATGGCAATATTTCCGTTGAGTATAAAGTCCCTATAACTGCCTGTGGCAACCCAAGGAATGAAAATTTAAAGCTGAAGGGAGCAGAGACACCAGGTTGAGTGATCCAAAGATGTTCCCTGGAGAGTTCACTTAGCCAGATTGCTTAATTGGAGGTGATAATGCAGCTTATTTATTTATTTTTTTTAATCTGGTAATATCTACGTTGCAGCTTATCAAACAGGCTGAAAAGCTTAAGAGTAACTGAATAGCAGCTGAAGGACCCCAGCAGAGACAAGAGGATGAGAACAAAGTTCCTTTCATTAAGAAAATGCAGGAATAAAGGCACGGAGCTTTTCAAACCAGCCTCGTCAGAAACCCAGGCAAATTAGTGCCATTAGGATTTATTAAATATCATCATGCCAAGGACAAAAGCCCTTCCTGCAGAATGCTTACGGTGATGGCAACATATGAAAAGCAAAGAGAACCTGTTCTCTCACTGAAATGCTGCCCTTTAATGTAACTCTGAGATCTCGCGGTTTTAGCTTTGAGAAAATGAGTCCATTTAGTTAAACGTAAATCTGGAATCGAACTGTCCGCGCAGCGGGTTTGAACACCTTGAGTTCGAAGATGTCAGCCAAAGATCTTGGGTGGTCTGGTAACTTCAGGGAAACACAGCCAGCAAAGATATTTTCCAAGATTCCAGTTGTGGGGAAAGGACTTGCACGTAGACTTTTTCTCTTTTTTGAAAGCTCATTTGCAGTGATACGTGTGCAAGTGCATACATATTGATTTTATTAATGAAAATTAAGCATGTACAAATTTGCCTCGGTGGAGACTGCAGGGAAGGGAAAAGGAAGGTTAATCACACTTAACATTTCTATAGTTTCTGTGTTGAGGATTCTCCTCGCAAGGCTGCCGCATCCCAGACCTCCAACTGGGATGCCGGGATCCTCGCTGCCCATCCTCTGTCTCAAGACCATGGCCATGCATTGGGAGGGAGATAAAAAATAAAGATCTCTTGGTTGGCAGAGGCTCTGGGTGCCTAATTAGGCAATAATTAGGAAAGGGAGAGGGATTTTGGAGTCGCAGGTGTGATTTTTCCAAGGAGCAAAGCAGATCTCTCAAGGCTGTTCCTGGGAGCAGGGAACAAACCTGGAGGGAGGTAAATGAGACGCTGGTCGGTGTAGTCTCAGTGTCTGGGCTGAGCAGAAAGTGAACCGGCATCCTCGAGGGTGAAAACTAAATTACGTTACGGGGAAAAAAGCCAATTTTCTTAGGACACGTCTGCTCTGCACCCTGTGCTACACAAACTCCAACCCAAACCAGTAACGGGACCGTGAGTTAGCGGTGAGTATCGTTACGGTGACCACGTAAGTATGTAACTCCTGCCAAAGCCTTGGACAGTCTTTTCTCAGGATTGGCTCACGTGTGGGATTTTCAGGTCTCGTGCCCCACTCGAGTCTTACTACCCGGGAGCCTGTGCTGGCAGGAGGGCTTTGAAGATGGGGTAGGGTAGCAGGTCAAGGATGATGGGAAGGAAAACCCATGTTCTGGTGCATCTTGACTTCTTAAAGCTATCTGCATGTCTGCAGGTGAAGTGAAATGAGTCCCAGTCTTTGGCCAAGAGACTAGCCCGCAGGACCCATGGGAAATGCTGACCCACGTAAGCAGCACGCATCTTCAAGGGTCTCCGTGTTGCAGTGTGGCCTCTCAGGGCACCTCCTGTTTGATGATAAAGCTCCAGGTCTCCCCTGAATGTGTGCCATGCTCACGTTTTCTCACTTTGTCCCCAAGCCATGAAGCTGGTGGAGCAGCTCTAACGGAGGGACCGAAGTGAACACGTGGGGCTGCAGCTGGGAGCGGTGTTGAGCCATGGTGGACGTGTCAGTTGTGGTGCTGGCTCTCACCGAGCCCAGATGAATTCTTACAGAGGCTGATAAAAATAGCCTGGTTCCCATTAATTTCAAATCCCACGAGGTGCCCATCTTCGTTTTTTTGGTGCCTAAATACTTCTGCACGTCTCCCTCTTAGTGCTTCATGAGCTGAGGACTGATGTGGCACGTCAGACTTCAGATAAAACAGATGCTCCTAGATCCAAGCTGTTTCTAAAATGAGAACCAGAAGTTCTCAGACCTATGATGAGGTCAAAATTGCTCATGCCAGGGAGAAAGTAATTTCGGGAGATTTGCAGATTTTTATTTTTTATTTTTTTTTTTTAAAAAAAAAGTGTTTTGAAAGGCTTTTGTTGTAGTTGCTTTTTTTTTCATTTATGCTAAACTGAGAGGCAGGAGAGATTTCTATCAACACATAAAGCATATTGGGAATTGTTTGGGTCAAATAATTTTGCCCTTTTGCAAAACGATGCTTTAGGAATATTATCACATACATTGGTTATATTAGCAATCTGTTTATCCAGGTAACTGAGAGGCAGACGTAGCCTGCCGATTTCTCAGGAAGACAAAGACAGAGTGGAGAGTGTTTGTACGTTCCTGCATATAAATGGCTTATTTATTTTGATAAGATTTTACTGAAATCCGGAGGAGAGATTGGACATAGAGCTATAAAATACCTACCGGCATGAAATACTGCCCCCTTTCCCTGCCTTATGTGCCTTATGTGTTATCTATCCTGCGTTGGCGGATAGGTAACCTAGAGCAGCGTATACGTCTACATACGTATATGGATGCTATAGATCCCAGGGTACCAGGTCTTGGTACCCCTCGGCTCTAGGTCTGAGGCAGCGAGGATGCTTGGGAGGATCACTGAGAACAGTTATTTCTGCCTCGATTTTCACCGGTGCTGGAGAGGGAGGTGTTTCTGCTCCACCCCCTGGTTTTGGGGGCTCGGTACCACGTTGCGGTTAGCAAAAGCAGAGCAGGCTGCAGAGAGTGCCTGGCCACCACCTAATTTCGGTTGGTTTTTTTTCTTTTTTCTTCTTTTTTTTTTTTCTTTTTCTTTCTCTTGTCGTGGTCAGCACTGCTGTTGCTTTGCCCTGGAGGTGGGGCGTGAAATCTGCTGGGCTGGGTCGCCGTTCATCCAGGTCGCTCCCACCAAGGCACCTCCGCTTCAGGGAGTACCACCGCGCTGCTGGGAGAGCTCCTCCTTTTAACTGGTGCTGAGTGCTTTGGATGTTGCTGGAAGCAATGCACAATGGGTTATTAGGTTTGTCTTACTTAAAAAAAAAAAAAAATATAACAAGAGAAAGAAAGGAAAGAAAAAATTATCTCCCCGGGAATGAAAAATTGCTTAGAATATGCTGTCAAAACAGCAATGCTACAATGCCACTTCTGCAATTACAGGGATCATGCGTGCATGAGTGATGAGACTTTTACATGTATGAGGAATGAGAAGGAGGTCTTTTAAAATACACTTTAGTTTTACTTCATAATTATGTGGATCCAGGATGATGCATCGCGGAGATATCACTATGCCGAAGCATGAAATGGTTCGAGCGTTTATTTTCATCCAGAAGCGATGCCGTGAGCAACACCTCAGAATATTCCGAATTGACTAGAATTGTATTAGTCACATCTTTGTAATGAAGACAGTAATTTATTCAGTAGATTTAGAAGGGTTTGATTTTCATCTCTGAAGAGCTGAAGGGTCAAATTAGAGTAGCACGTGTCAGCGCTGAAAATCCAGGCTGTGTAAGTACTAATAGTGCTGATGTGTTCGAGTAAACTGTTAAAAGGTATTGCAGGAAGTGGAGAATTTGTCCACTTGTGTTTTTCTGCACACCCCTGCGTAAAAGCTGCAAATCACTTTTTACCTGGAGTGTGACCGGCTGCACTTCCCCTGGACGCCCGCTGGGACTGAACCTGCACATCGCTCTCCGTAAGAGAAAAAAACTAATCCCAGAGAAGTATTCCAGGTACACGTGATTTTTTTTTTAGTCTGTGTGCAATGGCGTAAAGACTCGAAAACTTTAACGTTATTTTTCTGCTGTTACTCTGAGGAACAGGCTTGAAAACCTCAGATGTTTGAGAGCGTTTGGGCTCTTTAGAGCAGCCAACCCTGTCGGTCCTGGGCTACGAGATCGGGAGCCCAGGCACCACGTGCAGAATGGCAACGCCACCTGCATAGAGAATCTCTGGTTTTCTTCTCACGTGCCGTGTTTTGGCTGTGGGGTGTGTTGGGTGTGTTTGGGGCACATTTGGACTCTCGCTGCAGGATACCGATTTGTTTCTATTTTTAGCTTGCGCAAGAATTATAAAATGTTCAAGCTAAAAAACTCAGGCTGATCAGAGACAGGTGTGGAGAGGAGAACCACAACGCTGCTTTTCCATTTATTAGCAGCGAATCTGATATTTTGGGAAGTATGTGCGTAGGCTGGAAGCTTTGATGGATGTTTTGGACGATTTGGCTGTTGCTCATGCTGAAGAACGTGAAGAATCTCTCTCCAGAGACTGCCTCTTCCCGCTCTCCTCCTCCTTGTCCTTTATGGAGAGAACTCTCCTGCAGAATCCCATTTTAGACCTGCTTCCCATCTTTCTTGCCCTCTTACCTATCAGCTTGGTATCTCTTGTCCTTGACTTCTTTGCTTGTCCAACCACACCAGGTGCAAGTTTGGAGGACAACGTTTTCTCCAGTGGTACCTACGCCAAAACCTGTAGGCGTTGATGCAAATCCCCAAACTGATGCAAATCCCCAAACTGATGCAAATCCCCAAACTGATGCCTCCCCAAATCTGGGGGGTGGTGCAGTAGGTGTTCCTACTGGCCATTCTCTTCCGGACTCCGCCGACGCAAAGACAAGGGCATCTCGAAAGCACAGATTGCTTGCTGTCGGTATTGGATTGCTCGGTGACCATTTGCTTAGGGCAATTACCACTAATTATTTAACAGAATTGGAAAAGCAGAAAAATAATCTATAAAGGGTACTGGGGACGCATTACTGTGTGGTAATGGGATTTATACAAGATAGCCAAAAAATACCCAGCTCTAAATGTGTCTGTGTAGATGTACAAAAAAGAAATACAGCCTTTTGCTACTTGTTATTTTGTGAAAAAAAAACCCCTTAAGTACTGAGCTGCATCGCATAGAGCACAAGATTAGGTTTTGGCTGATATTTATTTATGGAGTGAGCGCTTCTTGATAATTTAGAAAGTACATAAAGTGCATCTAATTTTATTCCCCCAGATACATGCACGAGGTTCTGTCTAAGCTAAAATTAGCTGTGTTATTTTTTTTTTTTTTTGTGTAGACCATCTGTAGACACAATTTTTATCTTGCGGAGTACATGCACACCCAATCGTAGCACGTAATGACTTGAGTCTCTCGTCCCCTCTGAGGGGACAGGGAGGAGAATCGTCCCCGTCTCGGAGCTCTGGATCAGATTTTTCCTCCCTCTTGGTCAGGGTTTCTTTCTACCCCATCTGCCTTCCTGCTAAACGACCTAACCCGGGTCAGGCGTGAGGGGGATTGTGACTTTATTTTGTTGTCCTTGTGCGTTTCACCTGTAAAACAAGTGTAATGAAACCCATTTAGACCACACGGCTGCTGTGAGGATTATTAAATTAAAAGCGGTTTTGGACTGTCAGTTGAAAGACAGTCCAAGTATTGACTAGTATTAGTTTGATATTTTGCCATCACAACAAACCATGGATTATCTGTTTTCTTGGGTGTCATTCTAGCTATGGAAGAACTAAAAAAAATAGTCTATCACAACATGGTTGATTTTGCTTCTTTTCCTGTCAAAGAATGCCGTGTTCTAGCTGCTGCCAGTTTGCTGTTAGCACTGAACCAGTCTTTATGCATTTGAATAAACAAACAATCACTTGGGCTTGATTTAGGTTAATTCCTACATCTTCTTTCATGTTTTTTTTACTTGGATTTGTTTAGTTGCTGGTACTAAAATAGCAATTCCTGGGCTGTAATGCAGCCTTGGATGTGCAGTATGAGTTTACTAAAAATCTGCCTGTTGGATATTTGTACATGAGGCAGGATCCAGAGAAGTAGGAGGGTCTAGATCACTAGATCACATACAATAATAATAATAATAATAATAATAATAATAATGATAATAAAAAAGATTTTTCTGCTGACAGGTAGTCTAAATACTTCCACAAGCTTGTTAACAAACATTAATTACAGCTTTTTCCTCCCTCTGTTCATTATAATTAGAATACTTATTCCAACTATTCCAATTTGTTGAAGTCCAATGCAAGAACCACTTTTGGTGGCTGCAACTGCTTTAACACAGAGAGCAAAGGAAAAAGGAGCAAAGCAATCAGTTGTCCTGAGCAAGTGGTACCTCCCCTGTGACTGTTAGCTGAGTAAGATTGTTAGTTTGATGTAGGAGCCCTTGATAGCGGGGTTTAACAATGTAAATTTGATTTATTCGTTTAAAAATGCTGTAATTAGAGATTTAATTTGATCAGTTGATGCTATCAGATATTTCCTGGGTAGCACTCTCAGATGCTATTGCCAGTCAGCATATGGTCAGAATGCTGCCACTTGCTTCGTGAAGTTAGGCAAAATGACTGCGTTACCAAAAGTCAGGAAAAATGAAATGTTAAAAAAATTTGGTTTGGACTGAGCTCCCCGAGCATGAGACTCTGAAATCCTTTTTATAACCTCCTGCTTCACTATCTTCAGATTGACTCACATCATTATGCAAATGCCATAAATTGCAATAAAATCAATTAAAGTGCTATCAAGTCTCATAAAAGTATGTACCCATTAGTTTGCTGCTGAGGCAGTTTTTCTGCTCTACTTGCTTATGGCCGGAGCAGAGGAGGAGCTCACAGCACGGGCACCCTCTTGCCATAACACAAGATCCCGAGTGCCCCCTGTCCTTTCTGCATCCTTTGAGCTGGGCATCCATCACCTGCGGTGGAGTTTTCGTAGAATCACAGAATGGTTGGCTTGGAGGGGACCTTAAAGACCATCTAGCTCCAACCCCAGCTTTGTGCAGGCTGCCTGGGAGTCCAGGGCGAGGAGGGCAGTGGTGGCTTCCAGCTCTGCTCCAAAACCCAACCGTGCAATCCAGCCCCTTCTGACCACGGAACTGAGCCCTGAGGAAAGGATCCAAAACTCCCCTTACCGGAAAATGGGTGGAAAATGTAGGCTGAGAAGTCTTTAACACTAGTGTTTCCTGGAGAATTGCAGCCTGACTTGTACTTAAGGGTTTGTTCTCATCCCTTTTCTGTAGTACCTTTGCCATAGAGAGTCTTGATTAATTTGCTAGGTTTGGGTTGGTTTTTTGTCTGCCAGCCTGGTGATAGCAAATTCTACTCCCCAAAAACAGGGCTCTGTAGGGTGCTGAGCAGTATCTGCGTTCTGAGTTGGTTAGGGGAGATCTCCTGCAGCCAAAAAAAACCTCCCTGCCAGCCTGGGAAGGCTAATACCTTTCCTTGCAAATCGCAAAGTCTGCATCGCAGCAGCATAAAAATGATGCAGCAAATCACTGCAGCGCTCTGCAGTGCAGAACTGGTGCCATGCTTCTGTGCAAATTAGATTTTTCACTGGTACCTGAGCTCAGAGAGACCCCTTGGCTAACTCTTATATTTAGTACTGCTGGAGGGGGGAAAAAAAAGAAGTCTGTTTTTTTTTGTCCTAACGTTTAGATCGTGGTACGTTAGGAGATTGCACCTGAGAAAGGAGAAAAAATGAGATGAGGGGAGATTTATGTAAAATCTATGTCTGCCCCTAACCTGAGAACTGAGTAATTCCTCTGAAGGAATTTTACCTGGACACAATTAAATGTAAAACTGGGGTATCTGCATTGTTGGCTACAGCTTTAGCTTCTTTGGATTTAACAAGACCTTAATGTGAACGTCCGAGGCCTGACCCATCTGAAGGGTAGTTTAGGAAAAAGTGCAATTGCACTATAAATAATTCACTTCGGTGCCTTGGCTACCATTCACTGTAGCCCTTTTAATACCCCATAAACTCAAATGTACCATGCTATTTCTCTCCGTTTCAAACTGCTCTCCCAGGGACAGCAAATGGAATAGCACCACCAGACCATATGCTGTGGAGACCAGAGAGCGGATGAAATTGCAGCGCTACCGACACGTGCTTGATTATTATTTTTTTTTTTTTCTTCTGGTTGTAAAGTTCACGTGATGAAATACAGCTCATTCCTTTGTCTCTGTGCAATAAGCATTGAGAAATTTTTAATGTCGCGACTCCTGCGCGGGGTGCAATGTCAATGAGTGAGGAGAGGGGGTTTTTTTGCCCAGTTTTCGGTGCTTGTCCTTTCTCAGCAGCTGCTGGAATGGGGAGAAAAGGAGCCAGTCCTGCAGGATGGGCAGCTGCCCTTGGCTGAACGACTTCTGCAGGATTATTAATGAAGAGCTGGTCTCACAGATCCGGCAGAAGCTTGTGGGAAAGGTGAGTGCAGAGCGATTCGCACTGCCCTGTTGAACAGGATGCGTGTCCTCACCCTCCCCAAATGGTCCTGCTGGGTGACAAAATCCTGGGTTCAGCGCTGACCCCTAAAGTTCTCACTGCAACCCGGTTCCTCCTTTTCCTCCCTCCCTCCACATGGGTTAGTGAGTGTGGTTTTGGGCTTATACTGGTGTGAGAGGACTGTCTGGCTCATGGGCACCTTGGATTTACTGATCAGGAACCCCGGAGGATTTTTTCCCAAGCTGTGAAAGGCACGGTACCTCGAAGGCTTTTGTCCCAGCTGGCAGGCGACCTGGGATCCCCACTCTGCCTTGTACAAGGCTCCATTAAGCAGCGCAAAATTGATCCATTTATAATTCATTTTAGGGTCTAAATCTCAGGATGATGTTGAAATGACTAGAGCTTCCTGGAAGGCAGCCAGGATTTGTCCTGCCCTTTTCTTGTTCCTCCGGAAGAAATGTATTTTCAGCACAAAAACTCAATTAGGACAGCAAGAGTAAGCTAGAGCCGGGGGGAAGGAATGCTGCTCCTGGGCTACGACCTCTTTCTGAGTGCTCTGCAGGCAGGCTGGGCTTGGGTCTGAGGCAGAGGGGACGTCTTGAAGGATGAATTTGTTACCAAGTCCCTTTTAGTCTTGCCTGACATTCCTACTCCAATCATACAGCGGCCTCCCTTCTCTTAGTGTTTAATTAGTTCTTGTTTTCCCAATTTCTCAAGTCAGTAATTATTGCTAAAATGAGTTCTGAGCGTGCAGCTTCACAGTCTGATGGCAGATTCCAGGTTAAGCCGAAGAGCAATTTCCCATCTCAAGAAGTTTCCGAATACACCAGTGACTCAGTTTTCCGAGTCTGGAATAATTTCAGTTCAAAGTTTCACACTATATCGTAACCAGCCTTCAGGCTCTGCCACCCCCAAACCCTGAACATCACTTATCACACCCTGTCGTGCTTCTGAATGCAGCATTGCTTTTCATCACTTTGCTTCACCGGAGCCTTCCTTTAAGTTTTGGGGTCAAACAGGCCCCAGATGTGCCCCGACCCAGCGTGCTCTTCTCCACTTCTGTGTCAGGAGACGTGAATGTCACATCCTTTCGTTGCAAAGCAATAAATCACCGCTGCCTCCTGACCGTGGGGATGGTGGAAGGCACGATTAATATCCTGTCATTGCGGGCTGGCAGCAGGTTCTTGGCATGTTGAAAGAAGTGAGCTTTATAATGGCTTAATGCCCCCTTGCTTACAAGCTTAACGTTAACCACATGCTTAATAAACTTGTTTTCTCGAAGGGGGGCCTGGAGCGAGTGGCTGAGAGCGGGACTTTTCTAGGCTCTGTGCCTCCTCATTCTGTAATGCTGCAGAAAGTCATTTAAATGTCTCCAGTATGTAAGTTTACCCAACTGTAAAATTGGGTATAATAAAGCTTGCTTACTTTACAGCTAAGGTTTAATTCAGTAGTGTTTGTTGTGCAGTGTCAGACCTTGTCTAGCAGGTTTAATGGGAAAGGTGTTATAAATGGGCAGCAGGGAGGACTGTCCATTAGCAAAGTCGTGGTTATAAGAAAAATCTCGCCGGAACGGAATACAGAAATCAAGCAGCAGCTGACAGAATCAGATCATTATCTTTCCTGTAAAACGTAACCTTCCAGGTAATGAGATGAAGGTGTTAGGAAGGGAGTCAGTGTTGACAGAAGGCTGAGCATCACCGGCTGCCTCGACCTGGCTTTGCCCCTGCCCCTCCATCCCCTCTCTGCGCCGAATCCAGCCGCTGTGGCAGGAGGATCTTGCAGGGTAAAAGCAGAAACCGAGCAGTGGGTTGGGAAACCCTGCTGCTGGGCTCTCATGTAGACCACAACAAAAAAAAAAAACCATGAGAGCAATACACTTACTTTAGCTTGGCTGCCCTCAGGCAGCTTTGTTATGCTGAACAGCCCCACTGAGCAGAGCGTCTATTTTGTTTTAAGTGCACGCATTTGTCACCTTTCTGGGTGATTTATAATATGAAGCACGTCCGAAGAGTAGGGGACGGGGTTTGTCCTGCTGTAGAGCTTTTAGTTTGTGTCTCTTTTTTGACTGCTTGTACACCGAAGTGCGAGTCGCTGGGGTATTTGCGGGCAATGGTGTTGATTTTTATTAAATTCCTCTGTATTATAGAATCATAGAATCATACAGGTTGGAAAAGCCCCTTGGAATCATCGAGTCCAACCACTAACCCAACTCTACAAAGCTCACCCCTAAACCATCTCCCCCAATCCCACATCTCAACGACCTTTAAACACCTCCAGGTATGGGGGGCTCAAACCCCTCCCTGGGCAGCCTGTGCCAGTGTCTGACTACTCTTGCTGGGAAAAAATGGTTTCCAGTCTAAATCTACCCTGTGTTGAAGGCTGAAGAACAACCAAATTGGGCCCCATCTTGGTTGGCACATGGATAAAGTCATTTCCTCAAGGTGCTGAGAGTCCAAAAAACCAGTAGCAATGGATGGCAAGGGATACATTTCTCCAAATATAGGCGAGAAGAGATAAACACTAAACGTGGTCAGTGTGCACTGGATGAAATTTGGCTGTGCCATTCCCAAACACAATAACCTTGTACTCTCATTGCTGGTTTCCAGCATGGACAAAAAAAATTCATTGGGAGTGGCTGGGCTAACTAGTGACCAGACATCCTTGGCTTTTTTGGCATCACTAAGGTGGAGTTATTAATCTAACTAACGAGGAAGCTGGTATGAAAACTCCTTTTTGGTTACACCTGGGGTAGCACGGAGTGGACACCACACAAGCCATGGTGTCCCCCCGTGGCTGCTGCCTGCAGAAGAAACAGCTTTGTCAGTGTTTGAACCAAGGATGTCTCAACCCTAATTTGGCCAAAAATGACTTTGTGATCTGGAAACACTGTGGCCACATAGGTATTTCTCATCCCCAAACACTTCTGGTGTTTTACCTGCCCTAAGTGTTTGTTTGCTTGGCTTCCCAGCTGCCTTGGTCCAACTGAATATTTTATATTTGTTTGTGAACCGTGGGGTGGTTGAATCCCTTGGTGTGAGCCACAGTGATGTCCAGAACCTGTAGCTGTTTAAGTCACAAGTATCAGCTCAACCAGGAGGTCTGGAGGAGGTACTCCCAGAGGAAACCATCCTTCTTGTTCTGCTTTTCCTAGGGATTCAATGGCTGCTTGCACTTACTGTGTATTTTAGTCCTTTTTTGAGTGTTAAACTTCATGCTTCCAGTACATAGCTCTTGTTTTCAGTGTTAGGGAAGCATGACCTGCTTCTTGAGAACGAAGGGCTTTCAAGGGTTTCAGTTAAATCTGACTTTTTAAAGAGTCTCCTTTTGCTAAGGGTCACGTCCCACTCTTCTCTTCCTCAGCCTTCAGCAGCGGAGAGTTTTTCTGGGAGAGAATTGCAGCGCTGACTATGATAGCTCTTATTTTACCTTCAAAAAAGTCTCCTCCATGTATTAATCTTCCCGTTGCCAGTTGATATGAGCCGATGACTGACTGCCTGGGATGGAGGGGCACGTCCCACCAGTGCCTGGTTCTGCTCAGTGCTGTGATGGGGATGGTGCAGGGTCTCCTGGAAGCTGCTGGCGTGGGACAAACTATGTGGGGCTGGTTCGGACAAGCTCAAGAGCTCCTGCGTGACTAAACGACCTTCAGCCAAACCTTTCTCTCAGGCACATGGCTCGGTAGGAAAAAAGGTGGTAAACTGATAAGAAAACAACAGACTAAATAAGCAGACCAAAATAACAAGTTTAAATTCAGCCAGGGCTCAGATTTCTATCTGTGAGCACAATGCATTTCGCTGGAGAACGGACAAGGTGAAGAACGGGTCTGTTTTTGCAAGCATAGCACACCGGGCATGGGGATTAGTCAGCAGCCCCCCTGAGCAGGAGAGCAGGGCTGGGTGAGCAGAGATGCTCCTTTTGGTAAAACAAACCAAGACCTCTGAGCTGGGTGGTGGCTCCAGGGACCGGCTCTGGGCCGGGGGGGATGCTGAGGTGCAGCGACGGGGGAGCTCCAGCCCTGCCCACAGCACGGAGCGAGCGGCGATGCCCAGCCCTGCCAGCGGCTTAAAGATAGCGTAAAACTAAGGACAATGCAAAGATTATGGACCTTGGGAGTGGGCTGCACAGTATTGCTGCTAAACAGCCACGGAGCTCTCACCAACGCTTCCTTACACCATTTCTCCCAACACCTTGCTTCCACCATGGCAATCTGTTTAAAGGTGTTGCTGCTTCCCATGGTTTCTCTCTCTTCACTTATTCTGAATGATGTTTAATGTGCATCTTACTGTCCATTTTCACTCCTCCTCTTAAGACAGTCTCTGAATTTTTTTTGTCTGAGTGACGTTCGAAGCTCACACCTGCCTCCAGGACCATCCCATTACCGGAGCCTTCCACCAGACTGGGGACTGCACCACCAGCCCGTTGGGGACCAGCGATGCCCGCGAACGGGTTGTCAGAGGTGAAACCCAAACTTTTATGCACTCTCTGTAAGTGTTAATGAGCCTTGTAAAGCAAATGCTCACCAAAGCGTATCGAGTCCCAGCTGTTCTCCCCGGGGAAGACAACCTGGCAGAAATTGCTCACGGTTTGCTGAAAAATTCTCTAGTTTCTGGAGCTGGTGCAGACATACAGGAGATGGTTGCAAAGGGATTGCTACCCCTGGAGAACGAGGCTCCTTCCAGCACAGTGGTGTTTACTTTTGCATTTTCTCCTTTCTTCTTTTCTTCTTTTAAACCGCCATGCCTGATCACTGCTCCTAGTCCCCCTGTAGTATTCTTCTTGGGTTTTCAGAAGGGGAATGCAGTTTTATCCAGAGCACCCGCAGGAGAGGTGTACTCCCTGCAGCCAGGTTTGTGAATCAGTTTGTGAATCTTTGCTGGAGCAGAGTATAGTTCAGATTTCTTTTTCTCTCCCTTGATTTACTAGTGCTGACACAAACACCATAGGTGACATTTTTGAAGTGATGGCTGCGAGCACTCGGAGCTGAGCTGACGGACAAGGATAACATCGATCACAGCAGAAGGTGCATTCGCTCACTACCAGGTGCAGGTGGCAAGTCCTAGGACAAAGGGAAATCCAAAAATAGAGGAACGAGGTGAAACTGAGAGGAAAAATCTCTCTCTCTTGAAGTCACTGAAATGCTAAGGCTAAGCAACTTCTCTTAGTTATCAATAATCTGCAAATGACGTTAAAATTCCCATTGTTAGCCTGACTGCTGGCAGCTCAGTTGGTGAGTATCTGTCGTAAGTTAAGACAGACGCCTTTATTTGGGGTTGTGCTGTAGGAAAGAGGTAGGGTTGTGATCTTAGAAACCACCCATAAGTTTCACCCTTCAAATGAATAATTTTCCTGTTTCGCTGTAATACTTAAGACAATAGGAAGCACTTCAGTTCTCAGAGGAAGAAAATGTTACAGCTTTATATGACAATTTGTTGGTATTACCAAAGATCTACTATCATTGGTTACGTATTCATAGTTATGAATTGCCATTGTTGTCATTTTTACATTGGATGCTGCTATAAAAAGAGAAGATGTGACATTTCTTTCCATTTTTGCTTTGTTTAAGTAAATTGCAAGTCATGATTTTAAGTTTCCGTATTCAGGTTTATTTCTGTCTCCCACTGGGATAATATAATCAATAATACCTACTATGGCTTTCATTTTTAATACAGGATGGATGAACCAGCTCTCCCCTATATCCTGTATAAAGTTAAATTAAATCTGTATTTTGGTCATTCTTTTTTTTCTTTGGGAGCAGATGGATATTATTTAGTACTAGAACCAAAGATGAGAAATCCCAAAGGTGAGTTCCTTACTGCTCAAATTCCCAGACAATAAATCAATGCGTACCCTTTACAATGAGGTGAATTCTAATCTTTCTCCTGTGGATGGAGTGCCCTTAGACTATCTGTGAGACTGAAAAGGGCACCTAGCTCCTTCGTCTTATGAAATCTTATGTAAAAACTGACTGGGGATCACTGAATGGGTTTTAACACATCCTGAATGCGTTTGATAGCCCATATGTGAAAAATTTGCTCATGTAGCCATATGTTGAGAACTTCCCCAAATGCTATTTTTTCTTAGTTTTGGGCTGTTTTGAAGTTCTACAGAAACGACGGTCTAATGGCGTGACCCCAGCCTCTCCAGACTGCGCCAAACATATTGTAACCAGTTACTCTGAGGTGGCCCTAAACACATGGAAGGTGTAGGAGTGAGCGGTAGTCGTGGAGAGAAGCTTGGCAAGTGTCTGCGTGGAGAAAAAAGGAAGAAAAGTGTTTGGGAAATGCTGTGACTGTTATCTCTTTAGGGAATCAAGGTTTCCTGCTTTTTTTACTGTTATTACCATCGTTTTCTTTTGTTTCCTGAGCCACTCTCTTTGCTGGGTGTTTGGAGGGGATGAGCTTAGCCTCATGAGTCTGGTTTTGCCTGGAGTCAGCGGAGGCAAAGGTTCTTGAAGTGGGTGATTCACTCTGGCCGTTCATTGAGTACAGAGGCTGGCTGAAAAGATGGGGTTAAGGGGCTGATGCATGGCTACCTGCCTCAAATGTCTTGCCATTTGGTTTGCTTATGTCTTTGGTCATAGCAGTGGCCTTGCAAGAAAGCAGAAATAGTAAGGAGTGAGCGTAGCCTGCAAACATCGTCGTGTTTCCTTCCCACTAGTTCTTTCCTCTAGGATGTGAGGGGTGGTAGTAGTGATTTCAGTTAGATATGAAACAGGGTGCCTACGAAGGGTTTTTTGTCCTTTTATGTTAGCACGTCCATATCAAGCCACGGCTGTGTCAAAGCAGCCTTACAACATCGATGAAGAAGCTGACGCAGTGTAGCTCCAACTCCCAGTACCGTCAGCTCCTGGCAATGGGAATTGCTTGATGTCTTAAAATAGTTGCTTGGGCAGTCCCTGTCATGCCCAAAGCTGGTGTCACCTCAAGGTCTTCTGGCTTACATGTTGGCTCATCTGCTCCCCACCCAAGCAGCTGATCAGCGGAGGGATGCCCTGCTGTTTCTGCAGGCAGCAAATTCTCATCAATCACTGCTCAGCATCAGAAGAAATAGAGCAGAGCCGAGGCCTCTTGACTTCCCTTTGGTTTCTGGCTTAGTGGGATAGAGAAAGTGTTCCCACAGCCAGAGCAGAACTGCCTGTCAGCTGCGTGGCTTCAGATTAATTTACTGTGTTTTCTTTTTTCACACTTTTGTTATTTGGTAATGACTTCTAACGAGTTCTCGTTCAAATCTGCTCTCAACTCGAAAAGAAGAAATGTTTCAGTTTTCTGTGTAATTACTTTTTTTTACCCCAGTGAAATCAGGACCTTGTTGCTTAAAAATCATCATTTTTGAGGAGTTTAATGGCTAAATGGAGGAAAACAGAAAGCTATGTTTTGGTTTGAGTCCCTGAAGCGTGTGCATATTTCGCATTAGCCTATTCTGAAGTCAGAATGGCCCCTTCTAGGAGGATTCACATTTTTAATTTTCATCATTACCAAACCACTTGGCTTTTCTCTGAGCAGGCTGGGGCCTGACTCTGCACCAATAGGAGCCTCCTTAGAGCAGACCTGGGACCAGCTCTGTGGTTTTTTTTCACTTTCCCACAGAGGAGTTAACACACATATTTTTCATTCTCTATCACTGACATGCGTGGAGCAACCTAAAAACTTCACGTGCTGAGCTAACTCCCCTCAAGCATTGGAAAGGCTCCCTTCGCCATCCCTTTGAAGAATTGACACCAAGATCTCTTTTTCCTTATCACTAGGGTTTTTTTTCTTTTTTTTTTTTCTTCAAATTGCCTCATGCTATCAGATAAATGTGTTTGTGCTATCAGGATAACACTGTGCTGGGTATTAGGTTCTGTTTGCAAATGTCCTGAAAAGGCTTTTTAAACTCAGAATAAAACCATTTAAGAAGTGAAAAGTGAAACAGGTTTTAATGCAGGGTGGTAGCCCATCAGCAGCATACAACCCTTTTCGTATGCACACTACTGTAAATTTGTATTTCCTTCTTTAGGGCTTGCTCATGCCTCTCATGCATTAAGTCTCTTTCTGTAAAAATGATTAGATTATTGGCCTCTTTGAAGGTTATCACCTTCCCTTTGAACAAGGGAGATTTGATGTGAAACTCATGAATTACCTACTAATGGTCACTTCCAAAGATGCCTTCGCTGATGAGCTGTGCTGGGCCAACTGTAAGTGAATTAAATAAGCAGGAGCTCCCTTCCACACCTGCATGTGTTCATGGTGGGTATCAAGAGCAATAGTTTAAGATGAATGAATAACGCAGAACAGAAAGCATGTGTTTTCCTCTTCGTTTTCTGCTCCAGAGTACATTATATGCTCTCATCAGCTGGGAAATGCCATTTTCCTCATCTCTTTGTGCAAGTACTAAGCAACTTTTGCTGAAGCTGAAAGACAGCAATCCAAAAGCGCACAAAGGAAAATCGTTTTCTGACCTCAAATATGTTAAGATATGGAACGTGGTAATCTAAAGCCTCTAATTGCCCTGCCAGTGTTGCCCGTAAACAAAGACACAAACCAACAGAGTGTCAGTTTATGCGGTGCTTTATTCAGGGCCCGGGAACCTGAGGACTAGCGTCCAAAGTCAGGATTCCGAAGACCCTCATTTTCTGTTTAATTTTTATACCTTTTACAACTTGGCTTACATACAGAATTCTACCTCATACAGAAACAATTGGTAATTATCCCCAAACTTATAAATTTTCATGCTTGTCTAACCTAAGGATAATGGTTAACTAATTCCCATCACCAGAACCCCTTTGTTTATACAATACACCTTTCTTATTCCTAAGCAACTGTTCCCTAAGCAACTGTTCGTTACTTCTGCTAGTTCTGTTTGTCCTATATGCCCTACCGATTCCTTTGATTATTGTTCCTTCTTCTTCGGCACACTCCTTCTTGCTTCCCAGGACTTGTTATTCTCATAAGGCCTACCTGGCCAGTCAAAGCCTTAACCTAACTACTTCTACAATTTTAATTCTACTTTATTTGCAACACCAGCACCGAGTCCTTAGTCTAAATGCTAAGTGGGAATGTCATGGTGAAATGCTTAGACCGAGGATTCGAACCTGATAGAGCAATTAGCCATCTGATGGGACAAATAGAAATAACCAGTGTTATTTGAGTTAGCAGTAACAAAAACTTTCTGGAGGGAGATTAAAGGCTCATGTGTCTGAATCTAAATCAGTGTTTCCCCAGGTCTGGGGCAAGCAGATGTGTGTTGGGGATGAGCTGGTCTCTGTCCAGCCAGACCTCAAATATTTCCAGGGCTGCTGGGTTTTTCCGTCAAATGGCTGGCATGGTTTGGTGGTGCTTGCTTTTTTCCAAGCTCTGCTTCTGGGAAAAACCCAAAGCCCACAAAACCAACGTCCCTGTCGTGTCAGTGCTGACCCATCCCATGGGCACACGGTGGGTGGACCCTGCTCGCCTTCTCTGCTGCGTTCTGTTTTGGTCCTCACTGTGCAGAGAAGCTGTGGACACCCTGGAGAGGATCCAGAGAAGGGCCACAAAGGTGGTCAAAGCGCTGGGAAGCCTGTTGTATGAGGAAAGGCTGAAAAAAAATGCGTTTGTCCAGCCTAGAGAAATTAAGATTTAGGGGAGATCTCATCACCATGTTCCAGTATTTAGAGGGTGGCTACAAGGAAGACAGAGACTCTCCTTTTACAAGGAGTCACATGGAAAAGATGAGGGATGATCACAGAACGTTAGGGGTTGGAAGGGACCTCTGGAGATCGTTGAGTCCAACCTTCTCTGCCAGAGCAGGACCGCAGAATCTAAGGCAGGTCACACAGAAATGCATCCAGACAGGTCTTGAAAGTCTCCAGAGAAAGATCATGGGTGCAGGTTACTCCTGGGGAAATTCCGATTGGACACAAGAGAAAAATTTTTCGCACTGAGAACAATCAGCCCCTGGAATAATCTTCCCAGGGAAGAGCTGCCAGCATTGGACACCTTTAAGATTCAGCTGGACAGGGTGCTGGGCCATCTTGTCTGGACCATGCTTTTGCCAAGAAAGGTTGGACCAGATGATCCTTGAGGTCCCTTCCAACCTGGTATTCTATGATTCTCTTAATCGAAACCCTTGGCACGGGCTGCGACGCTACATGGGTCAGCTCAGGCATCTTTTCCTGCTGGAAGGGGAGGGACTGCTTGACGCCAGGTGTGAATTCCAGGCGTGTTTCCACCCACCTCCCATTTTCCAGGTTTAATACAGCCATTGGCAAATGGTTGAAGCGTACTGGACTCTCTGTGCCCTCTGCACTGACCCTGGTGAGCGAATTCTCCAGTTATTTTTGCGCCTGTCTGACAAAGGCAGTCTGAATGTAATTTTCCAGAAGTGATTTAGAGCTACCACAGCATAGTTAGCACACTGACATGGCATGCCAAGGCCTCCAATGTGTTAAATGTTTTGCTGTTTTCTTTTCTTTCTGCCAGAAACAAAGTTAACGTCAAAATATGTTTTTTGATGCTTAGGCATGTTCCAAACACTCACGAGCAACTGACTGATACATCTGAACCAAGAGAAAAAATTAATTTATAAAGCTGTTAGCAGAAATGTTTGGAAAACATGTTTTATCTGCTGTTTCCTATAGAAGAGAGAAGCTCTGTGTGCTCTCTGCCGCACTGCTCTGTCCCAGGCACCCCAGGACCTGACTGCCCAGTTCTGGCAAAATTGAGAAGAAATCCACTTTTTGATTCGAATCTCTATTTATAATACCCTTCTAGGTGGTTTTAGGGGCTGTTCTGGTGTTGGAGCTTTCAAAAAGCCCAGGATCATACTATGCTCCATTTGACTCCATTAACATTAGTTCAAACTGCATGAAGGGCAGATTTTGCAGTTGGTTTGGATTTTTGTGCTGGAAGAAGCCATTCAGAAATCTCTAGCACAGAAAAAAAATTGTTTCAGCCCTTGCTGCAGGTTATTTGCCATCATTTGAAGCTCCAGCCCATGGTGGTCCCACTCGCTCAACCCAAGGCTCAACATGTCCAATAAGCCTAAAAACCCTGAAATCAGTGCCATTCACCTTCCTGAGAGCTATTTTGCACGTGTTTGGAAATCGAGGCAAAAGAAGAAGAACCTGGATGATCCAAGAGCTGAAGGCAAGGCAGGAAGCCTCCTTCCTTCTTGCTCTTGAGATGGGTGAGCAACTGGAGGCTGGACCAGCTGGATGCATGTGGATTTGGCTGAGGATTATTTTAAGTGTGCTCTGCTGGCCTGCAGGCAATTTTTTCTCTCCGTCTCAGATGTGAGGGAAAAGTGGTGGGAGAGGTAGTGCTGGGCATTACATAGTGGAATAGATAAATATATTGTTATGTAGCTTCTGAGCAACACTGGCCCCATGCAGGCTTTGAGAACATGCTTTGATTTTGACACCTTGGAGAGGCACTGCAGCACAGGGGGAGCTCAGCTGGACCCTGAAGATATTTTGCAGCGTCTGCCCACCATGGGGGCACCTGGTGGGGAAGAGATCTGCAGGTACCCCCTGCTCATGTGCCGTGAGGTTTGTTTGGGCATCCCCACCACGCACTTCCCCGCTTCATCCTTGGAAAGTCTGGAGTAAAGTCCTTTAATGTCTCGGGCTCTCTTTAGCCCCACGACGTATCTGATACCACTTTGAGAAGGTTAGCACACAGCATCCGCAGTAACTTCTGCACCACTCTGTGATGAGAGCTGCCAAGTATTTTTATTCTAAAGCACTTAATAATAAAGTGTGCCTCTCCGAGGGAAAAATCCTCGAATAACTGCTTGCAGTGGAGAGGGCACTCGGGTTTGTATTGCAATCGTTGCTCAGTGAATACCCTGGAGAAATATTTGAAATGAGTGTGATATCTTCCAGGGAGATCAGTGTACTTCCAGAGGGATTTTGCTCAGAAACCTATGAAGCTTCTGTTCATAGCTTTTGATGGCTTATAGCCTTCTCTATTTCTGTCATAATCCTTCATTAGGCTTTGTCAAACTGTTCCGATCGCTATAGCAACTCTAATGAAATCTCGCTCCCTAAATAGCCACGCCAGTTTTATCAGGTCAGAATCTCCCCTTTACAGCTAATTTGCTACCTTTGGACTGTACTTCTTTTCCTCTGAGCAGGGAGTTTGCAATGAGAAGGAGCCCAAAATTATTAACCCAGTTTATTTCCCCCCTCCTTTTTCAGCTTAAACCAAAGGGTTTCTTTTAAAAATCACGTGTGTATTCAGCTAATGTGTGCAGAAAAGAGATGCCCTCTGGAGCTGTGCGATGCCTGCCTCTCGTTCCCTCGATGCTCTTGCCAGCTGACCCACCTATCTAGAAGCAAGATAATGAAAGTTCATCATCATTACAAAATGGCAGGTGTAATATTGCTTTCAAATGCACTATAAATTGGGAAAGAGGGCGTGGCGTGTATTTTTATCAAAAAAAAAAATCCGCTGTTTCATTGCAGTGAGATTTGATCTAGCTTAAATTCAGGCCCCCAGCAAGGCAGCCCGTGTTATATTTGCAGTACCCCGACACACTCGATCTCCCCTTTTACATGGAAATCAAAGACTGCCTTTTGCAATGCCTTTGTTGGCACACGAGCTGGTCTGTAATTGAATAGTAAATGCCTCTTTTGCCGCTTCCCTTCTGGAATAATATTTTCTGTGCAAGCAGGATTTTAAAATAATTTGTTTATTTTTTCTAAGTTGGGAGGAATAAGATGAAAATAAAAGACGGGTGGCACGCTCTGCCCCGAGCTTCAGCTGTGGCCAAAAAGCATCGTTAGATGTTCCCCATCTGGACAGAGATTAAATTATTCTCTTTGGCTGGACAAAGGTTTTTCTGCTAAATGACTGACTGAAGTCAAACCTATAGATGACAGCGCTCTAATCATAAACCCACCACATTTCAGGACTTTTGAACAGGAAGAAGGGAAATGTAGAATGAATTCAGCAGCTGAAATAGCCTGCCTAATATATATTAAGGTATTTGGAAAGGGTATTGTGAAATTGCCGTTATATCTTCTTATATTTTGCATGGACTAAGGCCTTCTTCTTGCCTGGCTTGTATATATTTCTCCACAAAAGGAAATAAAAAGCCTGTTTCCTTGCTGTTGGGGAAAAATAGTTAAATACCACCACCCGCTCAGAGCTAGCGCACACCAGAGAATTGCCCAGTAAGCACAACGCTATGGAGTCTAGCCTAAATTCCTACTTTCTTTTCCTTTTGCAGACCCTCATCAAATCCAGCACCTGAAAGTCTTTAGAGATGGTACTTTAAAAGCTTTTCAAGGAGTGGGAAGGAGGCAGAGTCCCAAAGTTTGCTAACACTCAGTGCAGGTTTCATGCTTAATGATGTTCTCTGTAGGTTCACGCGCCATGCCGCACTCTGCACCTCTTGCTTGGACACCTCTGGTAGTACCTCAAGTTCATCACGCGTACTCTGTCCCCAGAGCTGGAAAATGACTCCCAAGCATGATGATTTGGAGAATATCGATAACGACAGAACTTGCAGGTAGGATCCACCGTGGCCAGGAAGCAGCGGCGATGCAGAAGCACTGTTGGGTTTGGATGACCTGATGGAAATGGTGAGTCTCTTGTCTGGCTGCAAGAAAGCTCCCTAGATTGATAATCTTGGTAAAGCTGTTCTTGGCACCCTACAGCTCTTCCCAGTTTCTTACACTGTCTGATCAGATTTACATCACCTGCCCGCGTATCACAGAATCACAGAATGTTGGGGGTCGGAAGGGACCTCGAAAGATCATCTAGCCCAGCCCCCCTGCCAGAGCAGGATCACCCAAAAAGGGTCACACAGGAACGCGTCCAGGTGGGTTATGAACTTCTCCAGGGAAGGAGAGTCCACAACCTCCCTGGGCAGCCTGTGCCAGGGCTCTGTTACCCACAGAAAGAAGTTTTTTTTCTAATATTTTTGTGGAACCTCCTGCGCTCCAGCTTGCACCCATTGCCCCTTGTCCTGCCATTGGACATCCCTGAGAAGAGCCTGGCTCCATCCTCCTGACACTCACCCGTTCCATATTGATAAAGCCTCCTCTTCTCCAAGCTGCAGAGCCCCAGCTCCTTCTGCCTTTCCTCACCAGGGAGATGTTCCTCTCCCTCCATCATCCCTGTGGCTGTGCTGGACTCTCTCCAGCAGTTCCCCATCCCTCTTGAGCTGAGGGGCCCAGAACTGGGCACAATATTCCAGATGTGGCCCCACCAGGGCAGAGTAGTGGGGGAGGAGAACCTCTCTTGACCTACCAGCCAGGATGCCCTTGGCCTTCTTGGCCCTGAGGGCACATTGTTGGCTCATGGCCATCCTGCTGCCCACCAGGACCCTCAGGTCTCTCTCCCCTGTGCTGCTCTCCAACAGGTTAATCCCCAACCTCTGCTGTACCCTGTATTTAAACAGCACCCTGGACCAGCCTGCAAATACCATACAAAGGAAGTCTGACTTCACTGCAAGTGCTGCATCTGGAGGAAGATGCTGCAGCAGGCAAGCTGTATGCCTTTGTAAAAATCAACAATTTAGGAATTGCTGAAAACATTATTATTTTACATGGCAGGCTGGCAGCAAGCGCATCAAACGCAAACGGGAAGGCTGGAGGCAGGCGTGCTGAGATCTCTTTGAGAGAAAACAGCAGTGGAGAGAAAGGTCTGCGAGGCAAAGGTGGGAGGATAGTGTCTGAAATCAAAGCAAGGTCTGATTAAAGTGGGAATATTATGATGCCAGGGGAATTTAAGCCTGGTAGATGACAGAAAGCCAGAAAAGATCTCCAGAAGCAATGTACAGATTCAAATGGTGCTGATTTAGTGGCTGGAAAAAATGCTCCACAGTGAAAGGAGAGGCAGATTCCCACATCACCAGTATTGCAGTGCAAATAATTATTGGCTTGGCTAAGCCAAATTTTCAAATTCTTCTCAGAAAAACATACTCTTCTAAATTCTTTTTCCTAAACTCACGTGTTCAGTTAAATGTCCACTTGCTACTTTATACTAATCTTGTGTCACCTCAGCATCTTACAGGAATATGCTGGTGCTTAGGAACTTTGTGTTACAGAATTTTGATTCCTTTTATAAGTTGCCTGAGCTCATTATACATTCAATAAGCTGCTGTCATCAGCCACATCGTCTCAGTTCTCTGCAGTTAGCAAATGCTGCTTTGCTTTAGCTTCTGCTAAATGGTGACCAACCTATTCACATCACTTGGATTGCTAATCCCATGAAATAACTTAGTGTCACTCTCTAGAGCAGATTAAAAAAACCCAACAAAACAAAACTCTCATCTAAAATGTAATGTCAATCACAGAGAACAGTTAAACATTAAGTGTTACCTACAAGGACAGAAAAAGCCAGACCCTCTCAATTTTGTTCATAAAAATCTCTTGAGTTGTGAGTTTGCACAGAAGGCTGTCTAATTCAATAGAGTCACTAAGTTAAATTACCATTTACCCGTAACTCTTCCATTCCCACAGTAATTAAAACTTCCTCATCCTATGCCCACGTCAGCTGGAAGCAGGGGGATAGAACTTCTTGGTCCGTGAGCCAGATAACAATCACCTCTTCCTCCCGGTACTTTTCCTGAGCAAGGCACTGTAGAGGAACTGAGACATCTCCACTGACGAAGACTACTTGAAAATAAACATTTTGCTTGCTACAAGAAAATATTTGCAAAATACCGATGGATATTTGCCAGATCCCGTTTGCATTTCTAGTTTTATTTATCTAGAAGTTTTCTCCCATCTGTCCTGGGAAGTCAGGGGTTCGCATCCTGGAAATCGCATTTCTGGAGGTAACTTCCCAGACTAGGAATGTCTCACCGGGCAGGAGGGTTCTCCCCTGAGCACCCACTTTCCAAGATTTTTTTGGGGTGTAAAAACTGTGTGGGGACAAGTTTCTCACTGGCAGCATTTCAAGGGGCTTGCATTTATCTTCTTTTTTTTTTCTTCTGAAGTGGCAGCAGCTGAGCGCAGATGTCTGGATTGGCAGCAACGATGAACCCAATTAACCCAGTTAATGGCACCACAGCCCTTGGTGAAGTGACAGATTATTGCAAGCGGACGCGGTGCAGCCGCTCACCCCCGTCGCCTGCCCTCGTGTCACTGAGAAAATGAGCGGAGGTAGGAACCACCAAGTGATTAGCCCTTATAATGTTGTTAATTAAGCACCTGAGGTAGGAATCTTCCTGCAAAGATAGAGCTAATATTCTGTATCTATGTTATCTACTCCCTCTTTGGCACTGTGTTATTAGACCACCAAATAATCTTAGTCCGGCAGTTGGACTTCAGAAGAAGATGTGGACGTAAAGCAAGGTGGGAGATGCAGAAGGTGTAATCCCGCCACGGGGTATTCACTGAAGTGAACGAGCAAAGAGAATTTAGATCAATCAGTTCTGGATTTTCACTGGGGGTCACCCATTCCTGCCCCCCAGTGACGGGGTAGCACACATCTTTGACCAGCATGGCAAGTTGCAGCCCGTCTGGATTGCATGCTCGTTGACAAGGTTAAAAATATAACCTGTTGTTGCAAAACCATGAATGGTTTCTCAGCTTCACAAAGCTGCACAAAGCAGGTGAATGCAAAGAGCTGATTTTTCAGGTGGCTTTTCCTGCAATCCCCTCTATCTCTGGTTAGCGCCGACAGCAGCAGCTCACGACTGTTACGGGCAGGGATCCCATGCTGTGTTACCTAAGTGGTTCAATTAATTTGCCCCAAATTAACTAGCTCAGGACTCCTGCCACGCTTTTCTCTGGTTCAGCTTCTCCCTTGAATGAAAATATTGTTTTCCCGTGCTGTGTCACCAGGCCCGTTGTGCAGAGGGCGAGGGGCAGCGTGAGTGCTGGGGGAAACGGCTCAGCCGGGAGCAGAGCTCCCGTTGCAGAAAGAGGTGCTAAAGCCACATTTCAGAGGAGGTTTTAAGAAAACTACAGATAATATCCCGTTCTATGTTACTCATTCGGATGAAATTGAGTGTAATCCCTGTTCCTATCGCTACACCACTAACTGCATTTAAAAGAAGAGATTTATTTTGCCTCTTATTATCCCTTCTTCCCTCTTGTACTCTCTGCTACTTCAGAGTTCAGAAACAAATAGTTTAGCGCAGAACTTCTGCACTCTCCATCATCTCTGGGAAATTTCTGGACTAATCTTCATTTATTTCAAGGCTCTTCTCCTCCCCTCTGCTATTATGATCCAGGACTTCAGGGATCCATTTTGTAGGCAGGCTTTAAAGGTTACTCCTTTTAGTACCTTAATACTTCTTACTTTTAGGTTATTCTGCCATTTTTTTCCCATAGAAGTCTTCAGTTTTTGTTCTTCAGTGACAAAATTCTCTTCTGACCCTCCTGGAAAGAGCTCCTCGTTTTGCTTTGCCAGCTCTTTGTCTTAGCACGTCCTGGTTTTGGTTGCAGATAACTGCAGTAATTCTCACGACTTCTCATGAATTCTTTAGGTGTTCTGGTCGTTTAAAGCCAGCAACGAAAGGGTGGCCGTGGACACGTAGGTCTTTCTGCATCACCATCTGAACTCAAGAGCAAACCTAGGCTTGTCTCCACTCTTGGTATTTTGAATTATCTTTGAGGAATAACTCAGAAATTGAGCCTTGCCAGGACAATAGTGCTCATTTTGTAAATTCTAATCCAGAAGAGGCAGCATTGTTTGGATTTTGAGTTGACATTTTCCACTTACTCTCCACCTTTAGGACAGCACAACCCACCTCCTGCTGAGCTGAGATCTCCGTATCACTTATCGCCGCGAAAAGGGCAGAATGTAATAAATTTAATATTTAATTTCATAATTTGTTGCTTAGTTACATATGTCATGAAGGAAAAGGAATAATACTACATGATTTATAGAACTAACTGACAGTCCAAATTTCAAGGCTTGAACATTGAATATTCACACCGTGTTTGCGCAAGCTATTACCTACAGGGGAGAAATGTCAGGAATAAATTCAACATCTTCTCTTGAGCATTTTAAAGGTAAATAAATGAAACATGGCAAATAAATTATTGGTTAGTCTGAATACTTGGCTGCATTCTACAGTCATATCTGTGAGTATGGTTGTGCACAGGGTGAGTCCTCTTTTTGCACGAAATTTTGTCACCACAAAGATGGAGAGATTCTGCTCCCTGCTGTAACCCTCTGAGTGTTTGAGTGAAGGTCTGTGCAGCGCAGGAGGTGCTTCAGGAAGGGAAAGAATGAGCTATTGAAGCATAATGCCTTCAGATCCCCAGGGAACAGTGGGAATGCATTTCCCCTTGTCTGCACCCTGTACAAAATATCCCCAGGAGAACAGGGGAGCCTTTTTTTTTTCCAGACGAGCATATACTTGGGAAGCCGAAGAAGAAACGCTGTCGCCACGACAAACGTACAGGCGTGTTTCAAAAGTGCTCCCTACAGAAACAAGGAGATTTGCAAAGTAAAGAATAAACGCATTCCCTCATTACTTCGGATGAAAAGGTACTCAGATTTTTACTTTCAATTGAATGTGATAAAAGCCTCCTTTTAAGAAATAATCTATACATTTTAAAGATTTATACATTCCTCCGAAATGCTCGCTTTCCCGTAACGTGCCAGGCTCTCTGTTCCGAGCAGCAATCAGAGATGGAAGGTGAGCAGCTCTTTTGTGCTCATACGCTTGGTATGAACCATGCGCTTGGGCACAACCTCGTGCCCAAGAGTATGGTTCAGCAGCTAATAAAATTAATAGGTATGCTCCAGTAGAGTCTGTAGCAGGCCTTTAAACACTAAATATAGTCTATACAACTTCAGGCAGGCTCCCACTTCTTTTTATTAATTTTAAGCTTGTTCTGTCCTGCATGTTCAGAAGGGATTTACATTAATCTGACAAGTACTGAATGATCTGGTTTAAATTGCTGGCTACTGCTGTAATGTCTGGAAGGAAGACAGACCATGTCAGCTTTGTTATGTGACGGAATTAAAAGTCTGGAATTTAAGCAAAGTCCCGACACTTTTGTTGTGAGTCTTCGAAGTTTGCAGGGAAACAACCCTATAGTCTGTCTGCACATGTACCCAGAAACAGTGCAAACCCCTTCCTTTCTCAGCTCTGCCTCTCTGAGCTGGGTCATTGAAGAGAATTTCTTTATTTAGGTATTTGCAGGATGCTGCCTTTAGGGATTTCAGTGCATGAGATGGAATGTGGGGTTTTTTTTTTCAGCCAAATGTCACTGGAATTACGAGTCCTGCAACAAAACCCAGAATAGGGATGGGTGAAGCAGTGGTATTTAAATGATTGTCCGCATCCTCGAAAGCCCCGTGGGAGCAGCTCTGCTCATTCAGCTGGAGTTCACAGGGAGGCCTGAAGTCGAGTAGCTGACGTGCCTGAAGAGTTAAGGGTCGTTTGACCATAAGAATTGGACCTCGTATTGACTTTGTGAAGAACAGGGCTCTGTCACGGGAGCGTAAACCATCTGGGAGCTGATTCGAACAGATGGGCCCCACCATGGCCCAGCAACAAGAAAACGTACTTGACCTGTCAAAAGATGCCTTCATGAGCTGAGGACATTCAGTAGGATGGAAGATGAAACTTGTGACCAGAGCAGTGATCTCCCTGCTAAGAGCCAAAGGAGCTTGGCTTCTCTACAATGCGGGTCTCCAAAAAGTAACTATTTTCCTCTTTTTATATCGTGGATATAGAAAGTTAAGGAGGACTAATGGACTGAGCACAGAGTCATAATGAATGCTGAACTTTCAAGGCCAGGTGTTTTTTATTTTTCTTTTTCCGTGTGTATTCACCTGGGTGTTTGCACTGTAGGAATGCAGTAGAGCGTTATGCTTTTTTGAGAAACTGGAGGTATTTTGCAGCATAACCTGTGAAATCCATCTGGGAGTGATTTCACCTTGTAGTTTTGGTGTCCTCAGAAGTTGGGAATTATGACTTTTTTTTACTGCGTTTGCAGGATTAGTACTCTCTGTGCTAGCCTCTACCTTCCCATGAAGAAAAACCCCAAAGTTTCCTACATCTCACCAGCTATGTCTTCCATTCCTGATGCCAAGTTGCTTCACCCTCTTTGGGCTCATGAACATCCATGTCTTTGTCTTGTTCTCCCGCTTTGTGCTCTCCCTGTTCCAGTGCTTGATTACCAAATATTACTAAATATGTGAAGTATATTGAAATGCTTAATCCTTTTGTAAGCACCTGACCAGCTTTTTTTTTTTTCCCTACTCTGATTAGGATATAGACCTAAGTGTTTAATCTGTCTTCTTGAATAATGACAAAAAAGTTGCATCAGCATGAGAGGATCTAACCTTTGAAAAATTCCCCCGGGAGCATCCGTTTCTGCTGAGGATTTCGCTGCCAGTCAGAGCAGTTAATAAAAAAGGGAAAGCCAATAACACTGCCAGAAGTTTTTGCCATATAAAAGTCAGAGAATCGGTTAGAGGCTGTCAGATGTAATGTATGACATTATTAATATGAAGAATTTCAGATCAAAACGGAGCTTACTGTCCTGGCAACTGGGTCATGTGGAAGTGGTTGAGCAAACAGAGAGTCTTCAAGTGGAACATCCAGAGAAGAGAGCTTGGGCAGACTTTGCAAACTCATTAATCTTAGCGTTTCAGGAGGAAGAGAAAATGAGAGGTAGCAGAGGAAAGATTCCAGCTGTGGTGTTGGGCACCCCTGTGGGTGTGTTTTAGCCTTTGGTCTCTGGGTTCTTCAAGATGTGGGAACCCTTTCCTTCCTTGTGGGATGTAGATGTTGGGACAATGCCAAGGAGTGGGGTAGGACCCACCCAAGAACCCATCGAGTCCTCTCAGCTGGTCACAGTGCCACCGCACCATGAAAGTCAACCTTCTCAGACTTACCCCAGTGCTTTTTTCCTCTTTTCTTTTTCTTTCTTTTTTTTTTTTTTTAACTGCCACACTTTGAAAACATCAGTTCAAACCATACAGGAGTTCGCAGTGCCTGGGAAGAGATCATTATGCACTCATCATGTTTTCATAAAACTATCGACTGTTTATTTGTTTAAATATTTGTCTCATTTGTTTCATGCAAATGAACACAACTCTGATTATCTAAACACGCCGTGTAAATTCAGCTCGCATCCAGCGGGACGACGCGCTGGTACAGCTGGCTGGGAACCAGGCAGCTTAGAGAAATACTCACCAGGCATCCTCAGCCTCAAAAGAGCTCAGTCGCCTACAGAGGCTTTTTAGCAGCTTCTGTTGAGCGCGCAATTGGTTTGACAAATCCCATCCTCCTTACTATGCGTGAAAAAGCTGCTGGCTTCAAGTTTTAGTTAGTTTAAAACAATTTGTCAAAGCTACATAGACTTTCTCATGGATGTTTCAGTACAAGATATTTCTTTGAGTGCAGAAGGGACACCTTGGCTCAGGAAAACCTCTGCTCCTTGATTAACCATAACCCTTGGAAACAAACTTCTGTTTGTTTCAGAAATTTCTCTGCCTGAACGTTCAGCCTAAAATGTTGTTTCTATGAGTGTGCCTCTCAATAAGAAACTTTCCTGGAAAATTGATGGATAATAAAAGCTGCAAGGGTGTGGATGTTAACCAGTGAAGTTGCACTTCTCTGTTACCCAGTTTCTGAAGCTGGTTTGTGATGATATGTTGTATCCCGGGCACCCCATGGACCTGGCGCTGGGTCAGAAGCTTCTGCACGGAGCCAGGAGACCTCACTGGGAGCAAAGGTTGAGGAGGAAAAGTGCAAAACTTGGTCATATTTTTGCTTGTATAAGCTTGGCACCAGGTTTAAGTAATCGTTTTAAAGCCAAATTGAATCTCATCCTGCTGGGTTAGTGGTTTGTATTTCTTTTAATTTAATTTAATTTTCTTACACTAAGGGCAGCTAAAATACTTACAAAAAAAGGCTGGTTCAGGTAATGTTTGCTGCTTTGTTGTGACTTCTGCAGGGAGCAGTACTGCTGTTCCACTGCAGAGGAGGGAAGGGCAGTTAGCAAAGACATCAACAACATCAATCACCATTCCTTATTGCCTCTAATACCTTTTTTTGGTTGGCAATACCAGTTGGCCATCAATCCTTTCATCTCTCCTCCATCCCTTGTTTGTGCTGATCTCCCCTCCTTGGCAGATCTCCTTCCCCTGACCCACGTGTCTCTGATTACCCTCTGTGATGGAGCTATGAAGTAATGGATGATTTCTTCTTCCAAGCAAACCGAGATGAAGTTTCCACAGGAAATTGTTACTTTACGATCTGGCATTTTCTGTAGATAATGCCAGCAACAGAAGGGTACTACTGCCAGCTGCACGTGTGTTTCCAACCATCTTCCTTAACTCTCTCGTTGCAAGGGGTCGTTTGCAAGATAAACAGGACAACTCCCTTCTCCTGTGGGAAGGTCTCCCAGCTCTCTAATCAATGATTTTTTTCCCTCGTTACCTATCATGAGCTGTTCATGATAGGTTCATTATCTCCTGCTTGAACTGCACAGCGATCTCGAAATATCTCAGTGACTTGCGTGTCCTGTCAGGGGAAATCACTGGGTATTTACTTGCTCAGACACTTTCCCCTCTAGTTTGATTGTGGAGATTTTTCAATGAGGATTTAAAACACTTGTTGATGTCGCAGGGTAGGTCTACTCTGCTTCTCATCCTTCTGGTGCCCGGTGTCTTTAGGGAGTGCTGCATTCCTCGAGTCTAAACTTGCAAGTAGTGTGATTTTAATGCTCTTCGCACTAATAATGCTGTATTAAAAAAAGGCTGGGATGTCGTGCAGCTGGGAAAAGTTGAACTTGGAAGACTGGTTCTGCTGTGCAGCCGAAATACCTGCTGTTCTTTATGGTCTGAGGACCTATAACTAAAATTTGAAGTGGCATATTGCATTAGGTTTCCTCTGGATAAAACCTGTGCAGTGCGCTTTTTTTGTGATGTCTTTATTTCAGCGGCATCAGAGCATCCAAATATTACCGCCTGCTGATAATCTGATAGAAAATATCCAGCTTGCCTCGAATGAGGAAATGTTGAGCCCATAAAAATGTTCTCACTTTCAGCAAGCCTTGCCAGTGATGGAGACGCCAATTTGGCTGCTTTAAACTTGCCTTGCGCCTTTTGATTGCAGAAAGACTTTGACAGAAGGCCTGCAAGGACTGATTCAATATGTTTCAGGGGACCTGCTCACAGTGTCTTCAGTTAAAAAAAGGTCGGATTGAGACACTCTATTGCCAAGTGTGCTGCACCGTATAATACCTGTGTTATCTTCTCCAACGAAAATTGATGATGAGTACGATCCATATCTCAGACATCCTCATTCTGGGGAAAAATTTAAAACCTAATTACTGATAGCATTAAAAAAAAAAAAATCAGTGTTGCCACTTTACTCAGTTTAAAAGCACAGTTTTTTCTTCAATTGCTGCCGTGCTGTGTCGTGTTTCACACATCACCAGTTGGACACGGCTCCATCCGAAGGGTGATCGCTCTCTGTGTGAGGTGATTCTCACCTTGGGAGCCCAGGATCTCGAGATCTCCACATCAGCTCTGGTGTGGGACCGATCTCATCTGCCTGATTCAGTGTCAGATTTATCTGGATGATGTACGAACACACCGGGTGAGCTCAGAGCTGTGCGTTAGAGCTGCTGGGGGAGAAATGAGACAGCACCAGGAGCTCCGCACCACGCAGAGAACCATGATCACCTATTTCCTGAGAAAAAAAACAGGTTGCCTGGAGCCCCTGGACATGGATCAGGTTAAAATATCTGTATTTTCTCAGCTCATAGGTTGCTAAGTGTGGCTAAAGAGCTGTGGTGATCCCTGTCTGAAAGCTGTGCCCCTCCTCGCTGCTCTGGAGGGTGTGTAATGAGACTTTTGCTCAATAATGACTTGAGCAGCAACGGCACGTCGAGCTCGAATCCCAAATGGAGAGCACTGTCTTGACTGATCACACCTTCCTGTGGTGATCACCATGTGAGCTGCCAGCCCGTGAGCATCCGTCCTGTGACTGGTAAGAACTGTGTTTAAAAAAGGGGGGTTTAAAACAAGAATCGCTTGAACATTAAGTAAATATTGGAGACAGGCTGGAGCCATGTCTGAAAATATCTCTGGTATATCTTTATGCACATAGAGGATAATACTTAGAAAGAACAGGGAAGTTTGGTTTTTTTTTTTCCTAATTTTATTTTTTGAAATTGCTGATCTTTGAGGAATTCTGGAAACTAGGACCAAGAAGCCCAGCGTGGACTGGTTAAGGCTTTTGCAGCTGACTGTGCTCTAGAGCAAGTAATGGAGAAAAAGTGGTGTCACTCCATGGGCAAAATACCCCGTGGTGGAATCCTGCCCTCTGCCTTCGGTGCTGAGTTTTGGGTCTGGGCTGTGCCAGGCACAGCACTGCCATGGCAGGTCCCGAGCATTCTCTTTTTGTCAGAAGAACTGACAAATTGTAGGATTTTTTTGCAAATCCTTCCAATGTATTTGTGAGCCTGAATGACACTGCCTTTATCTTACCGGGTGTTCAAAGCGCCAGTTTCTTTGTATCTTTTGGTTTTCAGCTGCATCTCTTCATTTGAGCAGAGAAATACTTCCAATACACGGGAAGGCAGAGATAAACCCTGTGTTTCCCAGGCTCACATGGGTCTTTGAGGTGCTGGTGTTAACTGGGAGTCTTCTCTTCCCTTGTAACACACGATCTCTGTTTTTCTCTGAAGAGGTGCCTATTCTAAAATGCAGATTAACATGACTAGAGGGGAGAGTAGACTCCAAGCTCCTGCTTAGGGGCAATGCTTCAAATTTTGAGAAGGGAGAAGAAATTACACTGACATCGCGGTGAGACCCCCGAGCCAGCGTGGTTGAGGGAACGGGGACGATGCTGGGGCTGGCACCAGTGGGCAGGGGACAGGAGTGGGCAGACCCAAGGCACGAGCTTAGTTATACACTGGCCCCATAGTCAACCCCACTCCCCACCTGTGATAAATTGGCAGGATTAAAAGAGGGAGCAGAATTAACACCAGATCAAGCCATCAGGCAGAAAACTAATCAAGGAAGGGAACTATCTGGGTTGATTACACTGAGCATAAATTCCACCTTGCTGGCATTGCTGAAACCAGACGAGGAGATGTGTATGACTGGAATGTTAAAGTCATTTTTTTCGTGATTTATTTAGCAATTTATGAACAGGCCAAAGCAGAAGGGGAGTGACGCTGTCAAAGGTGTCATTCCTTGTCGGAGCTTGTGACAGCTAGGAAGCAAGTGACATTCTGAGACTAGGGGTTAAAATGTGAGCAGATAAAGTACAGCATCGGGTACTTGTTACAGCTGCTACCGACCCCGAATCGTGCCCTCAGAACAAGCACAAGCACCCAGCTCCCCCATGTCCTGTGACACACCCTGATGGTCACATACGGGCCTGCAAAAATTAGATGAGAGCCTGCTAGTTCTGTAAGTATTGATTCTCCTGAAAATGACGGGTTTGGGTGTCATTTTAACAGACCTGGAGAATTCCACCGCCAGACTGGAGCTCGTCGCTGGCTGAATACACATCGTTGTGGGTCAAATCTGGGCTTCATGTATTGCAAGAGTACAAAACCAACAGCACGCACAGACACACACACACAGAGTGCATCGGCAGAGCCAGATTTGAGAAGCTGGAAACTATTGAGCCAGATCGATGAGAAGGAATTTAAACAGTTCCAATTACCATTCGCTTTCCTCTGATTTAAAACCCATTAGCGGATACCAGGGAAGTAACAATTAGGTCTTAGAGAGACTGAAGGCCAGGTTAATTTAAGAAGAAACAGGTTGATTTTCCAGCTAAAGGCATCAACAGAATCTCATTTAATTCAATTCAGACATTTCATTTTATTAGAGGTATATTTGCCATGGTACATATCTTCGATTATGCCTATAAAAGCCACATTAGGGGCATTTTGCTGTTAACTCTGTAAGGGAGGATGACATGGAAAATATAATGCAGGAATCCCCTCTTGGAATTTTCTTAAAAATCTGAAGTATTAGATCCACAGCTTCCATGAGGATCAGCTATTCGTGTGACCACAAGGGATGCCCACAATTACACTAAATGGAGAAAATCACGTGGGCAAGGTTTCAAGATGTACATTTTGATTTTAAATATTAGGAGACCAAGTGAGGAGAATACAGGGCAACGCCTGGGTCTGTGTGTCCTAGGTCCGGACACTCGCAGATACTCTGTAAAGAAGAGAAATCTTGGATCTGATCTGAACACTTCTCCGTGTTACGGGGTGGTGGATGTGCAAGTCGTGATGGAAGCTGTAGCGAAACAGTCGTTCAAGTTCTTTCACAGGGTAGAGAAACACTTAGCAGAAGGATGCAGAATCACGTTTCGCCTGATGTGGGAGGAGATCCCTGGCGGTGGTTTTCTGGCCAGTCCCACCAGTCTCTGGGCAAACTGGGGGGTGACGCAGCCCCCACGTTCAGCTCAGCCCTTCTTGTCTCTCACCACCCCTTTGGGGCTCAGCAACGGGGAAACGTTCTCATTTGCCAAACCCGGCATTTTCATGTGACATTTCTTTCTGTTGATTGTTCTTGTTGTCCTTATTTTCATTAGTGAGAATGCGCCCACGGGCCCACGTGCAATTTCTTGCCGTGCTGAATCGAACGTGACACGGGAACTTGGAAAGATAAGAGGCTTTCTAACGCTTTATCGGTTTCTCAAGCCAGCTACTCCTGTTTCTATCTTAAGCTTTAAATGTTTGCATTGAGATCCAGATTGAAAGTAACTGGTCTCAGAATAGCACACGAAACAGGAATTTCAAATGGAAATGTGGAACGGAAAATGTGGCATTCTGGAGCCCGGCTTATCTGAGTGTGCAGCAAAGATGCGGCCGTCTGCTAAAGCAGCTCCCGCCGCTCAAAAGGACATTCAGCAGGGCAAGCCGGGTGCTTTTCTTTTTTTTTTTTTTATCCTGACTTGAAAATGCAGGCTGCCTTCCTGCCATCTTTCTTTCGTAATGCATTTTAATCAAGTCACAGGACGGAGAATTTGCAGTCAATCCAAGCCGGGAATCTCTAATCTCATCCAGAATGACTTTATAAATAGACACAATTTAATACTTTTGTATAAATTTACGTCCACCGCGTGGTTTGGATTTAATATGAAACGTGTTTTCTGCGCGCCTGGGTGGAAAGTGCATAAATGAAAGCCGCGGGAATGATTTAATTTGTGTTTTTCCTGGTCGTGCAGGGTGTGTTCATCACGTTGATTGCAGGGAAGCCAATTAACGAAGCGCTTTCTCTCTCATTCTCCCTAGCAAAATCACATTAGTCCAAACACCTCGCGCACAAGTGATGCTGTTCCATACGTAATGAAGACATAATTAAAGAGCCAGCCATTCTGATTGAAATATGCCCTTTATGCTGACCAAGAGGATGCTCTGAGGGCCAGGACCGGACTGAGCTGCCGAGCTCTCTGGCTTTGCGCTTGCTGCCGTAAAGACTTTAATTTCGTCTGCGTGATGTGCGTGTCCTGAGGCAAGCCACAAAGTTTTGTGCACGTCCGTATTTCCCAGGGTGTTTTCCTGCAGCCCTGCCAGGGGCAATCGGTTGCTCCCACGTATCAGCACTTCTGATGGATGCAGACATGCAAGAACCAGACCTGATGCCAAGCAAGCACTCCCCAGAGCTGGGGAGCATGAGCAAGCGGTACCTGCTGTCACGTAGCATCTTCTGTCACAGCCTCTCGGAGTAATAGGAATTTTTGAGGGCTGCGGAAAGCGTAAAACGTAAGCAACGAGTTAAAGGTCAAAATTAGGGCTGGGGATAAAGGATAGAAAAATCACAGTAAATAAAAGAACTGCTGACAGCAACGGGAAATGAATAATTTCGTGCGGCAGCTATTGCTTAAAGCTCTTGCAAAGGGCGCGGGAATTACTCGCTTCATGCTAATTCAGAGTTACCACCCCAAGCCCTGGCGACTGCTGATAAGAGTGAGATTAGCAGGACTCGCTGCTCCCTGAGTGTGTTCTGCAGAGACGTGGAAGAGGCAGAGCTGTAGGGGAGCGGCGCTCCTCTGCCTCGAGGGCAGCGCTTCATTTTTTGCAGCTCCAGCCCTTGGTTAGTTCTTCCGTGGGTGAAGTCGCCTGGCCGGGAGCTTCCGTGCAGATCCTCAGAGGAAATCACCAACGTGTCCCTGCAAACAGCTCCATGTTATCACAGAATAGGGTATTTTTGGGTTTTATCAATTTGCTTATTATGTTTTGGGAAGTTTTCTGCTAAAGAGAAGATAGTTAGGATACAATATTCTTTATAGATACAAAGGTAAACTTGTCGTGTATATATATATATGTACGCATGTGTGTGTACACGCATGTATATGGCAGCTATTTTGAAGGTAGTACATAATACAGATATTTTCCTGTTGCGCATTTTTAAACAGAACAACTTGCTACTTGCATTAAGGGACTTCATTCTGCACTCTGGCTCCCGCCATGCATTAGCACCCACTGTAGTAAATCAGATATTGTGCTTGCAACGTCGGAACGTTTTCATCCGAAATGTGCAGGAAGCCCAGTGACAAAAGGCAAGGCTGCGAGCAGAGCTGCTCATTCCCCATCTTTTTGTGTGTGCATACATATTTATGTAACACAATTAAAGAACGAAAAATACCCTAGGATGTAGGCAAAGCTGTATTTTTCTTTAGAGCAAATGTAGCAAGAAAAAAGCTACGTTCGGGCTAAGAGGGAAGCGAGAAGGCACGTTTCATCCGAAATACTCCTGGAGTCTGAGGAAATTTTTTTGAGGTTGTGTCACCCTCTCCACGTTTAATCAAGGATTTATGAAATGGAGCGGGATTGGGGGCAGAGCTTTTTGTTTCGTGTCTTCTCGGTTTGCTTCGTCTTTGTTCGTGCTTCAGCAACCTATTTTTTATTTCTTTTTTTTTTCCCAGAGCAATCAAAGGCAGAACATGGATTAGAGCCCTGAGAGCAACTTCAAATGCAGCTGAAACCTGCACTTGGGTAAGTGCACTGAGAGTAAAAGTGTCCTAATTGAGGAGATTACTTGAAGTTTAACTAGGCACCTGTGAAAAATACACCTCTAGAGATGATAAATCAATATTATTACAGAATCACAGAATCACAGAATGTTAAAGGTTGGAAGGGACCTCAAAGATCATCTAGTCCAACCCCCCTGCCAGAGCAGGATCACCTACACTAGAGCGCACAGGAACGCGTCCAGGCGGGTTTTGAATGTCTCAAGAGATGGAGATTCCACAACCTCCCTGGGCAGCCTGTTCCAGTGCTCAGTCACCCTCACAGTGAAAAAGTTTTTCCTCATATTTTTCTGGAACCTCCTGTGTTCCAGCTTCCACCCATTGCCCCTTGTCCTGTCAGTGGACGCCGCTGAAAAGAGCCTGGCTCCATCCTCCTGACATTCCCCCTTGACATATTTATAAACATTGATGAGGTCACCCCTCAGCCTCCTCTTCTCCAAGCTAAAGAGATCCAGCTCCTTCAGCCTTTCCTCATAAGGGAGATGCTCCACTCCCTTCACCATCTTTGTGGCTCTACGCTGGACTCTCTCAAGCAGCTCCCTGTCCTTCTTGAACTGAGGGGCCCAGAACTGGACACAATATTCCAGATGCGGCCTCACCAGGGCAGAGTAGAGGGGCAGGAGGACCTCTCTTGACCTACTTGCTACTCCCCTTCTAATACACCCCAGGATGCCATTGGCCTTCTTGGCCACGAGGGCACACTGCTGGCTCATGGTCATCCTGCTGTCCACTAGAACCCCCAGGTCCCTTTCCCCTGCACTGCTCTCCAGCAGGGCAGTCCCCAACCTATATTGGCACATGGGGTTATTTTTTCCCAAGTGCAAAACTCTACACTTGCCCTTATTAAACTTCATAAGATTTCTCCCCGCCCAGCCCTCCAGCCTGTCCAGGTCTCTCTGAATGGCTGCACAGCCTTCTGGTGTGTCAACCACTCCCCCCAACTTCGTATCATCAGCAAACTTGCTGACAACATTCTCTAATCCCTCATCCAGATCATTGATGAATATATTAAACAGCACCGGCCCAAGCACTGACCCCTGAGGGACCCCACTAGACACAGGCATCCAGCCAGACTCGGCCCCATTGACCACAACCCTCTGGCTTCTTCCCTTCAACCAGTTCTCGACCCACCTCACTACTTGGTCATCCAGACCACACTTCCTCAGTTTACCTATGAGGATGCTGTGGGAGACGGTGTCAAAGGCCTTGCTGATGTCCAGGTAGACCACGTCCACTGCATGGCCACCATCCATCCACCTGGTTATGTCTTCGTAAAAGGCTATCAGGTTGGTCAAACATGACTTCCCCTTGGCAAAGCCATGCTGACTGCCCCTAATAACCTTCTTATCCTTGATATGCCTAGAGACAGTGTCAAGGATAAGATGTTCCATCACCTTTCCAGGGATGGAGGTGAGGCTGACCGGTCTGTAGTTACTCGGGTCATCCTTCCTGCCCTTCTTATAGACTGGAGTGACATTCGCTTTCCTCCAGTCTTCAGGCACCTCACCTGTTACCCACGACTTACCAAAGATGATGGAGAGTGGCCTAGCAATGACTCCCGCCAGCTCCCTCAGCACCCGTGGGTGCATCCCATCAGGGCCCATGGATTTATGAATGTCCAAGTGTTCAAACTGATCCTTAACCCACTCCTCATCAATCAGGGCAGACTCCTCCTTTGTCATGACTTCCTCTGGGGCCTTAGGGGACTGAGGCTCCTGAGGACGGTCTCCAACAGTGTAGACAGAGGCAAAGAAGGCATTCAGCAACTCTGCCTTCTTTCTGTCCTCTGTCTCCAGGGCACCCACCTCATTCAGCAGAGGGCCTACATTGCCTCTAGTGTTAGTTTTGTCAGCAATGTATTTGAAGAAGCCCTTTCTGTTGTCTTTGACCTCCCTTGCAAGTTTTAACTCCAAGGAGGCCTTAGCTTTTCTGATTGCCTCCCTGCACTCCCTGACAGCTGCCCTGTACTCCACCCAAGTGGTCAGCCCTTCCTTCCACAATTTAAACACCCTCCCCTTCCACCTGAGTCTGCCCAGCAGATCCCTGGTTAACCAAGCAGGTCTCCTGGATCTCTTTCTTGATTTCCTACCTGATGGGATGCACTGATCCTGAGCTTCAAAGAAGTGGTCTTTGAATGCCAACCAACTGTCTTGGGCCCCTTTACCTTTCAGCTCCCTGTCCCACGGGGTATCCCCCAGTAATTGCTTGAATACCGCCGGCTATTTTTAATTTAGGTTGTTGGCCTTTAAAGAGGACTTTGCTACCTAAAGTTGGGAGCTAGAAGGTTGTGCTAGAAGGAGAAGGTGTCAGTTTGAATGGGGTTTTGTCACACGTGAGTTATTATACTGGAAAGTTTTCAAAGCATATCTAAGGTTTTTGATTTTTCCTTCTTCTAACCAAAAAATCTGCATTCGTGGCTGGGCTTTTCTACATTTACCTCCATTTCCCGTGACCTTGTTAAGGGTTCTGCACTGATAATGAATATGTGGATACTTTCGAAGATAGCATTAATTCCCTGCTCAGTTAAAAAAAAAAAGAAAAAAAAAGGGAAATAAAGGTGCAGCTCCCCACATGCAGCACAGTCCTGGTGCTGTTGTCTCTCCAGATTGTCCGCACCCGGGGTTGTTATTGAGTTTTTCCTCTTTAGAAAACCAGTGTTGCAAGTTCCTAACCTTTGGGTTTTTATGTCACTTGCGTTTAATATGTTCAACACCATCAGGCCAACTACATCTGCATTTTGGCCTGGGAATAAAATCTATACATTTATTCTCATTAAGAGGATTATATCCGTCCTGTCCAAAACAACGTGGCAAAACATCACAATTACTCCAAGTGATAATTGCCAGCGTAGCCAGTAATTAGTGACTGATTTGGGGAAAAAATATCCACTTGGGAAGCGCGATAATTACCCACATATTTCTTTGGGTCAGGCAGTCATGTTACATCAAACACTGGATTTATTATTCCATTTGAATCATTTTGAAAGAATTAAGAACTGTGTTGTGCCTCTGACTGAGCAGATCCAAAGTACAAAACCATACATCTAAATTACGAACGGAACGGAGCATTGCTGGCAAATATGAGAAGCCGGATACTTTCCTCACTTCCGAGGCAAAAAGGAGCGAATGTGTATTTTGTACACTGCCGCATTTCAAAATAATTGCCATTTTCTTTCCATCTGTTTTCCTGTGCCCGCAAATGTGCTAGAAATAACAAAGGGAAAAAAGCTAAAATACAGGTCTTGGGAAGATGTCGGCATCCCTGCCGTGTGGGCGGGCTGCAGGGACGCTCCACAGCGATGGGTGTACCAGGTGTCTTAACATCAATATATACAATTTGATATTAATATTAAAGCAAGGCTGGATGCCTGTTGAGTGAGAGCAACCGAGTCTCATGGAGATGTCACCTTCTACCAGAGAGCATCTGGTGACTCTTGTGTCACCTCCATAAGCATCGATTCTCAGCACTATGTGATCTTATTTCTGTATTTCCAAGGGGCAAGCAAAAGATGTCTGTGTTAAACTCAACCGAACAACATTTTGACCAAAAAAAAAATAATTTCTACACTCCACAGCAATCTGTTGGCTCACTGCTTTAATCTGATTTAAGTATAACGGCAATAATTTGGAATGTGTCCCATATTTTCTTCTGCAATCTCCCCTTCCTCCTCAACACACAGCGAATCATCAGAAGATGTTTCTATAAAATATGCATTTTATATATTTTTTTTTTCTGGGTTGAGTTCACTGAGCTGGAAGCAGCAAGTTTTTTTTCTGCATTGCCTTCAGCAGAATTGATATCAGTAACGTTTGAAGCAGAGAGCATGTACAAGGCTTAGGAAGTTTTATTATTTAATTGCTGTTCACTGACGGTTAAAATCGTTGCAATGGAAGAATTAAGGAATTGCAGGTAAAAATATTGCTTCTGGAATAAAAGAAACGGTGAGAGGAACGCGAAATTACTCCAAAACTGGTAATTTTGTGCAGAATTTGGTAATTTCTCTAAGGGTTGAAAATTATTACGATTACTGCTTGCAACGGGAGTGTGTTGACAAGCACCATCAGCCGTGCTCCAGCGCGCACGGCGGCTCCTGCCTTTGGCGTGCACAGATTTAACCCTCATGGTGCTTCCTTGGAGCGTGGGGAGAGGAGCTTCCTGCAGCCCCAGGGGCTCAGTCGACGTGGTGCAGAGTTTCTGCTTTTTTCTCCTTCTGATGACAATCTGGAGAATTTCATAAGATGCCTTGGTAACAGGAGGGGACTCAACTGGTGGTTTCCATGGTCTGAATCACCATGCTTGGATTTATTTAAAAGCTGCCTTGATGTGGTGCTCAGGGACATGGTTTGGAAGTGGAGGTGGTAGAGGTAGATAACAATTGGACTCGATGGTCTTGAAGGTCTTTTCCAACCTTCATGATTCTATGATTAGGAATTGCAATGATTTACCAAGGAGGATGCTGACACCTAAGCTGACCCGTGGGAGGAGCAGGGTGGTTTATTGTTATTTATTGGGTGGAGGTGGTGCTCCTTCCCTATGGACCAGGCATGGGCTTCCAGCGTAATGTCAAACACGGAAAGACCCTGTGCGGAATTTTTTGCAGCCTTTAGTTGCAGTTTGGGGATTTGTGCCACGAGGGCTACACGAAAAAAGTGATTTTTTTTTTTTTTTTCCCCCTGAATTCTCCTCCCCATCCTTTCCTTACTGCTGGGTTTTTTTTTCAGATTTTCCCTTTTATTCTTGAAGGAGACGTACTGCTCGCAGAAAGAAACAAACCACCTGTTGGTTCAATTGACAAAATGCCAGCATTTAGCAAAATGGATAATATTTGCTGAGGAGGTGATGCAAGGGAACTGTGCTGGATCTCTGCTCGCCGGGTCTATCCAGGGGAAAGGCACAGCAGCACCTTGTGTCCGCCTTCAGTATTTTGAGTTCTTTTCCCCCAAAATTCTAGCAATTTCACTTTTCTGCCGCTCTGCCTCTCTGGAGTTTTTGCTGACAGGACAGAACCGCTGGCAGCAAACACATTATTCATTGTGATTGAGTGCCTAGTAATTACTTTACATATTTTTTCAATTCTCAAATTAAAACCATTTACTAGTAGGAACAGATGTTAAACTCGGGACTCTTGTTGATTGTTAGTGTGACACACATATGAAATGTTTTAAACGAGAAGGCTGATTGAATTTTAAATATGCTGATCACACTGGTGGAATTGAAAATAATTGAAACTGGGAATAACTGAAATGTTTCCAAGTAGAAAAGACAGAGCTGGGGTTTGTTTTTCAAACTCCTGATTGCATAAATCATGTTAAGTTCTGCAGATTAAATACAATAATTTACTCTTTGTTAAGGTACCAAACACGAGACTTGCATGGTTATTACTTCAGAACGGCAGGAGAGAAGATATTAAAAAACAAGACAAAATCTGTTTTCAAATCAATACTTTGGGTATTATTTGCATGCTTGTAGAAACTTGGGGTTTTTTTTATTTGCTTATTCAGTAAAATGACATTTTCCAGGAAATTTGCCATTATTGCTTACCAAGGGATTAGTGCCCATCATGAAGGATGAGCAGATCTCTCACAGACATTTTGCCTGTGGAAAGCCCCAGCTCATTTTCCAAACTGGTTTCACTCTGTGAGGACTGGCGGTGAAAAGCAAAATTATTCTAAAGCACCCAAGAGAGGATCCAGATCTCTAGGCTGGAGGGAAGGGCAACCTATCACTCTTAAAATAAGGAAGAATTTTCTTTTTCTGCTTCTGAGGACAAATCTGTGCGTATATGGCTTAAGAAAGTAAACCCCCTGCCAAGGTATTTATGAGAAAAATATCTAGTTTAATCACGAGGGAAGGTTTTGTATTGTTGTGGTTTTCTAGCGTTGCTTTGAAGGCTCTCTGCTCTACCGGTGGCATCTCTGGGATGGTCCTGGGGTGTGGGACGTTGGGTCTGGCATGATGTTGGCAGTACCAGTCTAACCAATCCATAAAATAAGTTATTTTCCAGCCCCGCAAAGGTGTTGAGAGGCTTAATTACCATCTGCAGAACACTTTCCTGTATTTGAATGAGAGAAGATGAATGTTTTATATGATATTTTTTTAAAATTTTTTTTTCCCTGACCTGACTTCTCAGGGTTTATTGCGTACAAGGGGTGAAAATTTGAGTTTGGAAAGTAATAGTTAGAATTGCAGTTAACCTCCAGAAGCTCTGAGTAACCCCAGGGGTTGGGTTTAAATCGCATGGCTTTTAATTAGGTTTAGTGGCCAAATATTGCTTGTTCTGAAACATTTTACTGGCACTTCTTGTACGACAAAGTGCTTTGTGCCGGCTTGACCCCGTGTGAGCTAATGCCAAGAGGTAACAACGTAGGGAGAGGAAATCCAGTTCGGAAAAGCAGTTTCCTAGCAGGCACGACTTTTGTTACAAAACGCTTTGGTATAAATCTACTTTCCTCTTACGTCTGATATAATTTACAGACTTAGAACACTAGCTGAACTTCTCGAAATGAGAAAACTCCCACGGAGCCAGTAAATTGTTGTTGCACTGAATGATCCTTGACAGTCTATTGTCACAAGACGTGCTGTCACGCGTCGTCTTCTGGGCCTGTCGCGCTTTGTTACGCTCGTGATCCGTGGAGGAAAGGTTGCTAATAGCAGACATTGACCCACTGCTGGTAATTGCTGTGAAAACATTATTCAAGCTTTATTATGTTAATGACAGAAAGATGAGGGCGCTTCCTAAAAAGTTGGAACGGCGTCGCCAGAGATGCTTTATTTATTTAACTGATGGATCATTTAAAGGTTTGTAAAATGCCTTCGCTGTACAACAGAGCTGCGTAATCATGTACATACAAATTAAACACCACACAAAGGCAGAATGGCTGTCGCAGATCCGATTTTCCTGTAAAACCTCAAGACTTTTATGGGCTTATTTACATAACAAGTCATGGTCTAGGCTCCTTTACCGGTGTCAGCCCGCCACGGAGTTGGCTTCAGCTGTAAATTTTTACGGTTCGGAGCTAGTGGAATGTAAGGGAATGGTTCGCATATTTTAGTGATTTGAAATACTTTTTTAATTGAAGACAACAACACAATCTTCTTCGGGTAGAATGATCTCTTCCCTAAAAATGTGAGGCTTGCACTCTAGCCCAGGGCAAAGTTACGACTTTTCTCCTTCCAGTGCCTGCCTCCTCCGCCTGTGCTCTCCACTACCACAAGCAGGTGTGCTGCACATGTGTGGGTCTGAGCATCCCTGGTCCTCTGGAGCTGGCGGAAAGTACCGCTCATACCGTGCTCTGACCGCTGAAACCAAAGTAGGTGACGAGATCTTCACACAGACGAGACGTAGGACAGGCGCGTCCTCTGGCTGGAAAAGCGCAGCAGAAATAGTCGAACTATTTCTCAGTATAACTGATCTAACTAAGGAATCGTGAAGGTCTCCGCCAAATTTGATGACAACGGGGTCTAAACCAGACATGGCAGAGCTGGTGAGGAAAGAGCCACATGGAAGCCTGAAGACAGAGCAGAAGGAGAGGTGACAAAGAGCATGAAGATGGCCAAGGCTAGTCTGCTCTTGCTGCTGGATTATCCCTCCACGTTTCCTCTAGGCTCAGCTCTCCTCGTTTCACAACGACTTGACTTGCAATCAAAGGACAGGTAGAGCAATTTCATGTGTATCATCTTAAACTCACTTGACTACAAGCAGAGAGCTCGGGAAATGCATTAATAGATTTTCACGTTCAGGAGAGGCCGTTCCCCATGTAACCTACATATCTGCTGCTATGGAATTTCACATCTTTTGACTCCTATTAATCTGTTTGACAGACCTGACAAAACGGCTAAAACCAAACGGATCTGAAGAATTTCTTTTGTCTTTCCCACCTTCCTGCCCCATCCAGCGCAGAAGCACACCTGCTCCTTTTTTGCTTTGCAACCTAAGGCTTTTTTTTTTTTTGCATAAGCAACCCACACCAAGCTGCACAGAGGTTACATCAAAATGCTGCACCTTTTGACAGGTTTTTGAATAGCGTGGCCAAAACTTACATTTATGTCAGCCTGGATTAAATCAGTCCTGCGCCTTTTTTTTAGCAGTTATGACTTTGAACTTCTACATGAAACAGGAACACCAACCCTTAACAGATGAAGCACATAAATAAACCTTTGCTTAAACATCCTTTAGAAAAATCAGTGCTTTATTGCAAAAAGTCCCTACTAGTCACACTCCTTTCCCACATTTTAGAAAAAAAGACAAAACCAGACATTTACTGCCTATTCAATGACTGGAAGAGAAAGCAGGTTTACTACCTTATTTTCCATTTTATTTTTTACTAGGTAATTGAAATCAGAATTAGAAAAAACAACCACAAACCAAACAGAAGTTAATGTTTTGACATACCTCAGTTCTCGCCACCTTCCCAGCATCTGTGTTACTGAATAAAAAGAGCAATCAGATGGACGGATGAGTTTTCATGGCTCCTCCAGCTCTAGAGACCGCAGGGGGCAACATCTGTTTCTCCCCCCTTGAACGGGAAATTAAATAGAAATTACTAAATTAAAGCAACCTAAGGAATTAAGGTAATTAGAAATAGGGAAGTTCAGGCTTGAGTCTCTCCACGTCTGTCCTTTTCAAGGTTGTGTGGCCAGAGCTGAGCCAGTGAGTGCAGTCCTTCCTGTGACCGTGCTGATGGCCACCCCCCAGCAAAGCCCGTAGTTGGACGCACGTCTACATCCCCAAACCTGTTCCAATGCCATCAGCTGCTTTTGATTAAATGGTATTTGCTGTTGCTGTTGGTGGCCGATCGGTGCCCATCAACTTCATTCCTGCCTTGGAAAATCCAGTGAAGTGGTTGTGACCTCCCTGCCCAGTCCATTGCGCGAATACTGATAAAGTCCCCTCCACTTAGGCAAGAGTTGGTGAAAGGCCAGCTGAGATGTTAGTAACTCAAGAATATCTGGGGAGAATTCGCTGTTCTGAACATCCCCGTGCGAGTGTCAGATTCTGACATTCTCAGCACACATCATCTTTCCGGATAGAAATTCAATAGCTCTCCCCAGAACCACTGGTTAAAACTCAGACAGCAGATTAAATATTTACTTGTTCCGTCGCAGGTACTTGTGGTTCGCCAGGAGAATTTGAAGTGGTTCTAAATACCGAGGGCAGCAGCAGAGGAGAACCTGGGGCCGGGGCTGTGGGTGCTGTGGTGGTGGTTGTCTTCAGCCCACCCTTTCCAGGGGATTGGAGCTGTGGAAGTCCAGAAGATCTGCTGAGAGCTGATTCAGCAAAGTGATGAAGCCTGTATCTCTATTCCCCTTAAAAAAGTGCGGCGACATGCATAAGTGGCTGATGTTTAGGAGGTGATGTGGTGTTGGGTACGAGTGGGTTTAGGTTTGAGCGTTGGGTTCTACCTCGGGCTGAAGCGCTTTGCATCACAGCCTGAATAAGGTCTCCTACAGCTCATTTGTACAGACTTGCAATATGAGCAGTGTGCTGGCAACTGAGCTAGTGATTTTACGATTTAAAATTCAAATTAACTAGGATTCCAGTCTTTCACGCTTCTCCCCCTGCTCCTTATTCTGATGTAATATCCGTGCAACCATTATTTTGTTCTGTTTCGTTTTGTTAGAAACTTAGGCGGCCAAAATAATTCTGTTTTTACCGTCGGTGCCCAGCTAATGTTTCCTTTTATTGTCATCATTCATGCCGTTTGCTTGCCTGGGAATTGATGCTTGATTGTCATGCAAACTGCTTTTCTGAACTGCAAAAATCTAGGAGCGGTCGGAACAATATATTCCAGTAACGTTAGTCCGAAAGACAAGGTACGGTGGATGTTAATCAGGTCAGGCTTTCAAGGGTAACCCACTCAAGTGCTGCTTTTTTGTGTGACTTGTGAAGGCGGATTATAAACACATCCAGCACCAGTTAAAAAAAAGCAGTTTTGACACAGTGATCTCATTTCTTTCAACCATATGGACTTTGGATCTCTCACATCCTTTATTTCCCGTGCAGTTTTTATTTTATTTTTCCTCTCTTCCTTGCTATAACAGCTGGGCAGCGTACAGAAACGCCCGAAATCTGACCTAGACAGCACACTGATCTCGTGTTTGCAAAGAGATATAAATTTATTGCCAGAGCAGGGGATAAGGGTTGCGAGTTTTGCAGGCTTCTCTCTGCTCTGGAAATGACTGGCAGAAGGTCAGTGAATACGTGGAGAGGTAATATAAGAGAACTTTGGCAGATTGGCTTTGCAGCTCACACTTTTTATGCATTCTGTTTCATAAAAGGCAGAAAAAGGAACTTCAGTGCAATTTACTTGGGAAGTTAATTGGAGCAGACATTCAAGTCTTAAGTAAATCAGCTCTATATCATTTGACACACAACATTACTTCAATTAGTATGACTTTCACCATTATCTAGACAGAGGAAAAGATGTACCATGCTAATCGGAATATTAAAGTGACACCAGCGTTTATACATTATGAATATTTACTTAACAAATGAATGCATGATAAATGAGATGGGTCTAGAAATCTTCCTCAGTTAGAGAAGACGTGGATCTTTCCCCCCTCAGGAAATCCTTTCTTGTGCCTAATCCAGTTAGCAAATTTTCAGTGCATCTTAAGCTGATACCTCCTACCCCCAGAGCAGCTCATGTCACAGCTCATGCAGAGTTTTCTGCACATATGGGAGTCATAACTGATTTTCTGAACAGCCCATGAGGCTGAAAGCCATTCTGAGGCAGCTCTTCTGCACGTGTTTCTACACCGGTTGACCCCACTGCAGATAATGGGTCCAAATCTGGAGCGTGAAACCCCGTATCCAACCCGATTTTTCACAGCCAGAGCACTGTGATCACAGGGCCCATAGTTGAATGGGTGGACTATCCAAAGCTGAACAAGTTCCAGGTCCAACAGCAGCAGAGATGTGCCTGTGCTGAGGATTGTGGATGTATAATGTAACAGAGCTATCTGCCATCCTCCCATGGGTGGGTTTTGTTTGACTGACTTTTTTTTTGGAAGGAGGCACATTTTCAGGAGCAGAAGAAGAATGAGATTAAAAATAGCCTCAGTTTCCTAACTAAAACATTTTGACAAATGCTGACCTTGAGCTCTGCATTGCACTGAGCTTTGCTTGGAAGACTCATGGTCAGAGTCAACGTAAATTGTGCACATTTCCTCCATTTGCCTCTGTGGGCACCTGCCTGGAGAAGGACACGGGACACCCAAGCTCTTCCCACCCGCTGGGCAAAGGGTATGGAACACACAGGGCTTGTTCCTCAGTGCTGAAAACTCCAGAAATTTTCAGTAACTTCTAGCCTAGGGTGGAATAATCTTCAGGAGGTAACAAAAAGAGTCTTTTCAGCAGCTCATTGCTGAGTGGTGAAGTATAACCAGGAGCTCGTGTCCATAATAGTACATCAGAGCTGCAATTGCCAGGGTTTCAGCGCTTTGTTTCCTGCTCTCTTGGATGACATAGGACCATTTTTAAGTCCGTTTTTAAGATGTGGTTAGCTTCTAGTGTTGTTGTACAGCAATTCATACAGTAACCTTGTACTAGCATTGTCATGATTGTTTCTTGGCCATCCATCATGCCAGTATCTCTGTGTCCTTACGCAGGGCAAGTGACACCTTCCAGCAGCAAAGGAACTTTGATTGCATCTTATCTGGAGCTCAGCATGGAGGGTAGCTCTCCAGAAGCTCTGTCTGCAAGAGCAAATCAGCTGTCTTTGCTGCATTTCTCCACAAGATCGTAGAAGGGGATGTTGTTTTGTGTAGGTGACTGTGATGTGGCTCCTGTGTTGCTTTATTTTGCTTTATTTCATGTTGCTCGAGCTCACGCTTCCCAGAGCTCTTTAACCTTCCCAAAGGGAGGGCACTGACAGAAAGTTGGAAGCATTGACACAAGCCACCCACACACTCCCTCACCCTCACTGGGACTTGCCCCAGAGTCTAAAAAGAAGGGGGATTCTAAGAGCCTGTGCTTGCAGATACAACAGTCTGTCTTCCCAAGGATCTTCCCGTAGATCTCCCAGCAGTTACACCCACAGCACGCACAGGGATGATGCAGCCTCGTGCTTGTGCCGGGGGCTGGCTCTCTATCCCACCAAGACGGACAAATTGTGCTTATTACCAAACTCCCGCCTATTAATTCTACCTTGTTGACTTCTCCTTAAACAGAGAAAGTCAGCAACTGCAAAACTCGGCAGCAAGCGATGCTCATTTTCTTGGAGTGTGTGATGACCATTGACAGGCTTTGTATGTGTGACCGACACAGTAGATTAATTTACAATAAAAACGCAACTTCCACACAAATGACATCAGGAGAAATCTTTAGTGCTATGCTCACTGCCTGAAGGGACAATGTGGCTTTCTATTACTGCTAAGATGCACAACAGCATTGCTCGGTTGATTTGGTTTTATTTTTATATTGTGCTGCCAGTTCTATTACAAATACAGACAAGCTGCACCAATGGCAATAAAGCATCCATCCTCCAAAAAACAAGCTCCCCTACCACTCTAAAAGTGAAGGCACCTAAGGAATCACACGTCATTTTCTGAAAAAGGTAGGTTTTTGGATTGACGTGTTCCCTTAAACGCGTTGGTTTTGCTCAAGTGAAAATACATTTGTTGATCTTTTATAGCACCTCTCAGGTGTGCAATAGGCATGGCACGTCCATGGCAAGAGTAGATTTCTTTATTGAGGATGTCCCTCTCTGTCACTTTTATTTGTCTAGTTTGTTGAGTTTATAAACTACTGGGAAAATTGCAGTTTGCACGTACTCAGCTGAGATATTTAAGATTTTTTTAGAAGTTGTATTAATCCAGGGTTGTGCCTAGACTGGGCTGGCTGTGGCCTGGGACACTCCCTGCAACGCTGACAGCAACATGTGCGCAGGGAAGTCATGAAGTCATTGGATTTTATTTTTTGGTGGGCTCAATATTGTGACCTTAACTTCTGCCTTTGGAGGGGTGTGTGGGGACAAAATTGTATTTCCTGCACCCTGTGTGGAAGTGACTTAACTTCCACGCTCCGTCTTATCTTTTTTATTATCAGTATCTCACCGCGGGACAGGGTGTGAATGCGAGAAGAGCCGAGCGCAAGTTGATTCTCCTGCTATCTTATTGTCTGCAGTACATAAATCTTGAAAAGTGTGCTCGGAATGGGAAAGGATACCAACTTAATGATACATTTACTCTAACCATGGCGGGGCGTGCGGTGAATCTTAATGCGCGCTGCAGACTTCCCATTGTAGCAGATGTTGCTCTCCGCTTATAAAGTAAGTTTATTGCATTAGCTGCCTGTAAGCAGTTTACTCTCCAGAAGATTCATAAAGTAAATTAAAATTATCTAATTATTTGTTATCTAATTTAATAGAGAGATGGTCTTGATCTTCAGATATTACACATATATTATTATATTACAAGCCAGTATGACAGAGGTCCCTTGCTGAGCTTTCTGAGCAGCTATTGAACACGAAGAGAAACCTCTACTCACACATAGACACGTCCAGAGGTTGGCCTTACTGTGCAGAACCCGCTGGACTATGACTTTTATTTATAGATATTTTCTTGTGGGCTCCTGTCCCTCTGCCTGTGAGCCTGCAGAGTCCTGTTGCTCTGGGCCGCGGTTGCGAGCCCAGCTCTGCTGGGACATCTCTGATGTGTCCCCTCTCACAGGCTCCATCTTCTGTCAGGACCCCACAGAGATGTTGTGGCACAGAGCAAACAAGAAGGCTCCAAGCAGACCGCAGCGGTACGTAGGCTTAGCTGATGGCCAAGACAACATTTATTTAATAATCCACAGTTAATTCTCCACACCTAACTGGTCAAACCCGAGGAGGGGCCACCTCCCTCCTGCTCTCTGAGCTCCCTGCTTTTTGCTAACATCTTTGTCTCATAGACTCTTGAGATGGGTCCATCACCTGGGAACGTTCTGCAAACCGTGGTGTGGCCCATCGCGTCGTGATTCACAGTCACCATGCGGTCAGACTGGTCTCGGTCTGGAGCAGAAGGACGTTTCTGAAGGGGAGAACAAGTCAACTTTCCTCTCCCTGCGATACTGATACATAAGTTTTATCCAGTAATTTTGTCAGCCGTTGTGACAAATTGCTCATGCCGATGTCGCTCGTTTCCCCACAGGTCTCTCAACTCCCAAGCCAGCGTGCAGCAAGCTGCAAACGGTGTTTCAAAATGAAAAATCGCAGGTGCTCGGTGGATGTCATCCAAAGAGAAGGAGCATGGATTTCAGGCAGGAATCGGCTCAGTCCACATGGAAAGATTCCCCCTGAACTTCTTGCGCAGTCAACAGATGGCAGTGGTGACGTGAAGAGTCAACCGCCTCACCTGGGAAAGTCACGGTAATGAGCAGCAAACACATGCACTTAAATTAAGTCTTTTATAAAACGATTTTAATGAGGGAGGGCTGAAACAGCAGTAATGCCACGTCACAGCCTTTGGTGCTGTGTGAGAAAGATCTCGTGGGGCTTTGTTGCATTTTAGAGTTTTTTAAGGTTTTTTTTTTTTGTTATGCAGGAAGCACCACACAAAGTAGTAACACCACCTCCGTGTAGTTAATATTTGCCTTGTCTTTACCAGTTAACTTTATTCCTTCCCCGATTTGTTCAAGATTTTGAGGAAATCCTATGTCTTTTCCTTATCCCTCTCTCCACCTGACAGCCACAGTAATATTCGTCGTTTGAAAAGGAGATAGTAAAGCCTTAGCAGGATTCCTTACGCCTTTGCTTAAGCCTGCTGGATAAATAAAATCTATGGAGCCTTCGTTGACACTATCTATTTCAGATGGAGGAATGATTAAGGCAGTTACGAGAGAAGCTTGTTCTTAGGGTACCTGTAAGTCTGAATGAGTACATCAGTGTTGCTCTGTGTTGGACTTGTCAGGGTAGACCCAGGGCTGCCGTAAACAAGAACTCATTCCCGGTACCCAAGCTGTGAATGCTTGGGTAGATGCTTATTGATTATTCAGCCTCTCCTTCCCGAAAATATTTTGAAGGTGCAAAACTACAAACAGCATTTAGCAACACCAAGCTGTAGCTGCTCGTAAAAGCACACGGCGTTCCAAAAATTTATGCAAAATGGCAGAAATAAACCATGGGAGGTTTTTATTACGGAAAAAAAAAAAAGAAGTATTATTTGAATAAGGATTAGTTTATGTTGAGGTGCAGGTTTTTCTCTTTGCTGTTTCTTTTTCTCAGCAGTGACCATAGTTGAGCTCCTAAAATACATGTGTTAGTTGTGAAAACACTCTCGCAAGGGGTTTCGGCTTTAATGCTGCAAAAAACACAAACCCTACATCTGCAGGACAACACTTCGTGTTTGGCTTAGCAAAAATAGCTGTAGGGAAGCTGTGGTGCTGGGTTTTAATGCACTGTGTTGTTAATGATAACTACTTAATATTTTGCTCGTATATTCCTTTGGGTTCATTTAAACAGCAGCTCTTCTAAGTGCTGCAGAAAGACGCAAAATGATAAATTAAGCTAGGTCAAAGAGGATAAATTATTTTAAATGAATACAAACACCTAATTTGTCTGGACTTTTAATGAATTGAAAAGCTGAAGTTGCTGGAGATGACAGCATTGTAAATCCTATTTATCCCTGCTAAGACTTCCTTATTTTTTCCCACTCCTTCTCCCCACACTCATACATCAAGTCAATGTGGTGAGACCTGCTCAGCGAATGTGGAACCAGAAACTGGTGTTTCCAACCCTGGGGTATCCTGGGGCCACCTTTGGGTAATGTCTGACTGGTCCATACTGGGATTGTGTGGACGAAACCTGCCAGGGCACAGGAGAGCACGGTGTGACCTATGTATGTGGCGCTTCCAAGTGCCACAGTATTTGCTGGATTTATTCATATTTGGCTATTTTTAATTAGTGATCATGGGTGGCACCTCAAAGGTTGGGGCTAAATGTAACCCCAGGCTATGCCATACAGCCTCATCTTTGCCTCTGGAGTGAAGGTACAAGAAGAATTGCTTCTTGACATTTTTGTCATCACAGGATGTTTTTTGCACAGTTCTAACGGCAACAATTAACCCTGTTACGCTCCTTCTGAAGGGACACAGCAGACAGATGTTCAGCAAGTTCATCTAACTAATATTTTTCCCTCTGACAGGAAAATGGACAGCAAATCCTTGAAGATGCCGTCTTCACTGTATGGAAGGTCTGCAAAGCCACAGCCTGCACCTGTGGCTGAATGATCCAGGTTTTTTTTTTTTTTCTCTTGTGTCAGTGAGCTTTCAGCAGTCTCACAGCATCCCCTGGACCATCCCAGCCCTCCCCAGCAGGTGCGAAAGGGAGTGTAAATCTTCCCTGCTAGCGCTTGCCCATCGATCGCGAGGTCTGAGCGGTTTTGTGAACAACGTGTGCTACAGAACCAGCATCCATTAGCTGCCTCTCTCCTGCAACACCGCAAATACATTATTTGCTCCTAGTGAGCCTCTCCTTCCAGGCTTGCATTAACACCATTGCCACCACAGCCCCTAATTTATTGGTCAGGGTGTGCTTTTCAACGATATTTACAGCCTGGCTTAACAGCGTGCCTGCATTTTGTTTTCTGCAGATGATAATTCAGGGGTTTGTTTGGCTGACTTAAAGAAACACTTCGAAACAGCTGCCAGTAGGTTTGATTTTATTGCTGGGAGGATTTAAATCAGCACAAATTTAACAGGTTTGTGCCATCACTCGATGTTTTGTGAAGACTGCATCAGCCTCCGTCCTGCTTGGTGATGCTTTGACACAATCCTGATTATGGCTCCCGAAGCCTGTGCCTTCTCCTGAGTCCATTTTACCCAGTACTGTGGCCACTGGACTCTGTGCCAGGAAGCCCGGTTATAAAAGTCCAGCCTGTAGGAAACACCAGTTTCTTGGCTTATCAGAGGGGCAGTGGCCAAAATAGCACCTTCTCTGCTGTCCCGATGCCTCCCACACTTGCCGAAAGCATCCTGCCGTGTTTAAAATGCACGTGTCCGGAAAACCAGTGGGTGAACGGCTGGAGGGTGAAGTGTTGTGCCACTCGCACAATGGCTTTTCCTACTGAACAATTTTCCCTGTGGATTTCCAAGTGTTGCCACATAGCAATGCACAAGCGGGAGCTCGAGGGTGTTTATTAGCGCATCCCCCGGTATCCCAGGCTCTCTGTGATGGGAGAAAACAAGTGAAGCCGTGTTCGTTGACCGTAACACAAATTGACTGCTCTTTGTGCTGATGTTTTCAGCATAATTCACTGCAGCTTGAACATGTTGACGATCTGCATAATTTCTCCTTGAGTAATTTTACTGCCATATGGGATACTGCAGAGCTTGAGCTGCCGGCTCTGCTTACAGCCCCTCCGTGCATCATCGAGCGTCTCTCAACAAGCAGGGCACGGCAACCTCCTCATCCCTGGGACCGAGCCCACGGTTTCTGCTGAGTCTCTGGTGCAGCCCAGGTGGTTGCACAGGAGATGGTTTGCTGACACCCACCCTGGCGTGAAGGTCTGTGGGATGCCAGGGCTCTGCATCTGGGGCAGAGCGTGCGGAGCAGCCCCTGCTGGTGAGATGAGTTTTTAGGGTATGGAGAGGATTTTAGCTTGCGAAGCTGAAGTGGGTGTTTTTGTCAGCACTGCTTCGAGCTTCTGAAATAAAATAGTTGGTCAAGAGAAAGGAGCAGCTTAGGCTGGCTATGCAGGAAAACTTCAGGAATTCTTCAGAAAGCTCCTGTCCTTTACCATTTAGCCTTAATGCAAAGCATAACCTCTAGCAGTATGTGTTGCCGTTAATATTGTTGACAAGCTAGGACGTCTTTCAGTGCAGACTTAATGTCTTAATTAAATGGGATTTGTTTCTGCAAATAATGCTTGTCAAAAGTGGTTTTGTGGTGGTTTTTTTTTTTTGCCTTAGGACTATTACAAAGATGCTGTTAGACATTTCAATAATCAGCCATCTGTGTCTCAGCATTACCATAGCTCCATGGGAAGGCAGACTAATTTTTCCCAGGCCAAAATTATAAATTAAATACACAGACATGGCAGGCTAATCTTAAATATAAAACCATAGAGCAGCAGTACACTGTGCCTGAGGAAACCAGGAGCTCACCTATTCCATTCTTTTGCCTTTAGGGGAAGGTTTAACATGCTCACAGCCTCCTCACAGCGGTGGATGGTGGTATCAGACTCGGTGTTTTGGCACGTGGGGCTGGATGAAGCCTCTTTTTCCCCTTTGATGTTTTGCTATTGGTTTTAGGACTTGCCAGTACCTGCTGTGATTTTTGCCCATGTGGTCCACATGCGACAGCAATGCTGTGCCAGGATGTTGTTTACATCCTCTTTCCCCATTAAAAAGTAAAGGCTATTGAAGACCCGATTTAATTTTTCTTAGAAAAACACATCACATGTTTTCAGGCTTGAAAAAAAAAAAAAAAAAACGCCTTGCCTTGAGAGAATAAAATCTGCTTAAGAAAGCATAAAGAAGCTGATGTACCTACCGGATTGAAATAATTTTACAGAGGGAAAAATTCAGAGTAATTTAGGCTGTGGGATAAAGCTGGCATGTTGCGTGCCAGCGGTTGGCTGCCAGAGCCAGCCAGCTCCAAAGCTGAAGCGGCGTTTGACACCGAGCTGACTCGGTGCTGAGCAAGCTTGGGAACTGGAAAACCGCCGAGGGAGCCGGGCTCGCCGGTGCTGCCTGTCTGTGCCTGTGTGTGGGATCTTCCTGCAGGAGTTCAGCTGCGCTCGACACAGCAGGGAATTTCATTCGCAGCAGGACTGGATGTGCTGACGATCTGGCTGAAGAGAACAACCTGGATCTTCGCTGTCAGGTGGGATATAGGTCCACAGATCAGCCACTTGAAAGAAAGGGATGTTAAAGTGGGTAATTAATAGGCCAGTAGTTATTTGTGAGCGATCAATATTTTGGTCACTATATTTTAAACTACTTTTCTTGGATTCCATGTGGAAATAAGAGTGTTGCCCAAGGCAACGCTTCAAATATAAATAAATATAATAGAGTTGCTCCTGGCTAATTGGGGAGGTCCCAACGGGCTGGAAGGTAGCAAATGTAACAGCCATCTACAGGAAAGGCAGAAAGGAGGATCCGGGAAAGTATAGACCTGTCAGTGTGACCTCGGTACCAGGAAAGGTCATGGAGCAGATCATCTTGAGTGCCATGACACGCCATAGAGAGGACAACTGGGGAAGGGCCTGGAGAATAAATCTCATGAAGAGTGACTGAAGGAGCTGGGGCTGTTGAGTTTGAAGCAGAGGAGGCTGACGGGAGACCTCATCACTCTCTGCAACTGCCTGAAAGGACGTTGTGGAGAGGTTTGTGCTGGGATCTTCTCACAGGTAACGAGCAATAGAACAAGAGAGAATGGCTTCAAACTCCAATGGCATTGGTTTAGACTGGACATTAGGAAAATTTTTTTCCCAGCAAGAGTAGTCAGACACTGGCACAGGCTGCCCAGGGAGGGGGTTGAGTCCCCATCCCTGGAGGTGTTTGAAGGTCATTGAGATGTGGGGTTGGGGGAGATGGTTTAGGGGTGAGCTCGGCAGAGGAGGGCTCATGGTTGGACTCGATGATCCCAGGGGGCTTTTCCAACCTGAATGATTCTATGAGTTTCTGATATTGAATTATCTGCACAACAGGGTGTTTTTAACACTCAGAAAGATCTTGTAGAAGGCACAGTTGGTACATGTAGTACATTAAGTACAGGAGGTAGTGGCCTGCAGGGTACAGCTGTGCTAAAACAGACGAGGGGCAAAATTTGGAAATAATATTTCAAAAACTAAACACTACTAGCAGATGCCTTGTGACTGTTTTCCAGCTTGGTTGGTGCTGCCTCAAGAAAAGACAGAAGTGTGCTCTCCCTGCCTGATCCCTCTCATATCAGGCTTTGCAAGGTCTTGAAGCAAACCCTCTGCAGAAACGATGCACTTTCCTACGCGGAAACTGCCCTTCGCCTTCTGGAAGTCAATTAACACTGAATTTACTGTGGCCTTAAATAAAACATTAACAACTCTGCCTCCTCTTCAGGTAAGGATTGCCATGATTGCAGGATGGTCAAATGCCAGCTCTCACTGCACCCTCCTGTAAAGAGTATCTGGAAAGCAAACGGCTCTTGAGTTGGGCTGAGAGCGATGCAGCTGCCACGCTGCAACCTTCGCTGACCAAGGAATGTCGTGTTTTACTTCTGGAAATGCCAGCGCTCTGACCTTTGTAAATTGGGATGGGCTTCTTGTTTGATTTAGTGCCTGTCTTGTTTACCAGGCACAACTGGCTCGCTGCTCCCCGCTGCACCGCCTGCCTTCCTCCGATGGCTTTGGACAAGTGTCAACGACACCATAGACTATCAAGGGCTGGATGCTGAAGTGCTTAATTAAACAAGCCCCTGGGCTTGTTTGCATGGCAGAAGCACCCACAGCAGGGCTCTTGTTTTTTATTTATTTTTTAAAGTTAGTATTGGGCTTGCGGTGCCTGGCTGGGAATCTGTCCTGTCCTCAACACCAAATACCACTGCACCGTCTCTTATAGAAAAGAAACACACAGGATTTCCTGGTCTCCAGACGCCCCTGTGTTTTATTTCAGCCCCCTTCAAAATGTAACAAGGGGGGGAAAAAAATGAATTAAATGGAAAGCTCTTGCTCCAGCAGGGATGGGGTTGAAGCAGGGCAGCGGGGGGACAGGGCAGGAGCTGTGTCCACACCCCACTGTCACAGGACAGGAGATCCCTGGAGGGGCTGAGTGGTCCAGCCCCAGGGGTTCAACAAAGAGCAAAGTCTGTGCACATAACCCTGCGTGTGTTTACTCAAAATAAAGCCTTGAATGAGGATGCACAAAAGGGGGTTAGGAAAAGCAACATACAGACACCGGAGCACACCTGTATCTTTGAAGAATAACCGGGCTGTTGTTCTCATACTCACGCTGACGTCTGCCCCAGTCTCAGTTCCCAACTCGCTGCTCATTTTGTTGACCTGCTGTAGGGTCACACGGAGAATTAGCCGTTATCTCCCGACAGAATCCGGCTCTTGGCCTTTTTATCTGCTTCACGCAGTGCCCAGCACACTACCGGGCGCTCTAGTAATTACAGACCTAATCACGGTATAAATCAAGTTAAAGAAGTACTCGCAGACAGGTCACGGGGACTCGTGTGGGTCCAGAGCTCATGAAGTCACCCCGGTCGCAGAGCCCGCTGTGATCTCCCCCTCCCCATCTCCCACCCAACATGCCCACCTCTGCCCACTGGTATCTTTTGGGACTTCTCTTGATTTGTACTTTTTTTCCTAGTGCTAGAAAAATTAAACCATAAACCCCTCGAAGTATTAAATGGTAATGATATGTTAATTATTGCCATGGATTCCAAATTAAGGCACTCAGGAGGTTTTTTTTTCTCCAATTTAAAAGTGGGCGGTTTCTCAATAGTCACTGAACTGCATAGTTAAAGATGTTAAGTAAAACCTTTCATTCAGAAAATGAAAATATTGAGGGAAATACAGACAGGAAGCAGTGTTTCCATCTTCCTGCTGTTTAACCTCAACGATGAATGGAAAATACATCTGACCTTGGGGGCAGAGTCTTACTGCCAAGCAGGGACTATTTTGTCTGTGATTCTAGGGTCAGAAGACCCAGCTGATGTACGAGTGTTATAGGCTAACTAAATGGTCATTAATTCAATTCAAATCCATTTCAATTAATCACCGTGATTAATTAACTGTGAACTGGTGGAGAACTGGAAGGGAAAGAAACTGCGAACAAAGAAACGTGGTCTCTTTTTCACGGAGTTGAAAGGCAAAAATGAGTTGAAACATTTTTTGAGTACATAGAAAATCTCAGCGTCGTAAAAAAAGTAAAATCAGAGTAACAAATGTGCAGCACTTTAATGTCAGATTTGACTCTCACTGGAACCGTTCACAAGTAGTGTGGACACTCTAAGTTGTACTTCATCTTCTAAGTATGATATATAACCATCAGGATAATGTAGAAAACACGTCACCAGAACTTGGGCTGAAGAGGGAAGAAAGGGAACATCTTTGGAAGGTCCAAGTGGGATTTTTTTTTTTTCAAGTGAACTCTATTCCAATATTTTGCAACAAACAGGAAGAAGTGAGGTCTGTTACACATCTTTCACAGCCTATATATAAACCAGCCTCAAGAATATTTACCTGAACAGATATATACAGGGTTGTTTTTTCTTTTTCTGTTTTTTTTTTTTTGAATATTCTTAAAAAAGTAATATTTGCTCGATCTATGACACAATGGACGTCTCTACAGGGAAACTTACCATAGGCATAACAAAATATTCAAGAAGTCAGAAAAGATAACACAAGAGCAGTGTTTGGCCTTGGTAAAACACATTTAGGATGACCGCAATGGATGGATACAGCTTTGTTCAAGAAAGGAGTTGTGCATATTTAAAGGTACTTACAAAGCTGGTCTTCTCCTTTCCTTGACATGGGTATGTGTCCTAAGCAGATGAGTAGAAAACCATGGACACCATGCATTGCTGAAGGAAGGCTATGCCAATCTGTTTTCTATGGTTTTTGTGTTGCGATGGTGGGATAGTCTCTTCTAACCCCTATGGCTCATAAGTGTAAAGAGATGGAGGTTTCAGCCTGCGGGTGCTGAAGGGCAATTTCAAGGACTCCATGTTTAATGAATTCATAGGATTCAGCTCCCCTTCGTCTGTCTGAACAGATTTTTTTATATATTCTCTATAGAACCGAACTGGTTTACGTTACTTCAGGTCTACAGCCAGGCTAAAATGCGACTCGTTTTGGTAAAGTTTAACATTTAAAGCGAAGATTACCAGTGTCAGTCTGCCTCCTTCTCCTTTCAAATCCCCCCGTGTGCATATTGTGAAATGAGTGACTTTAAGCATTCGTGTTGGAAAATAAATTACCGCGCCACCGCACGTCACCGGACAAGTTCAGCGGCTGATTTCATAAAAAACTCTGGCCAACAAGGTCATTTGCAAAACGAGCCGCGTCTTTTGAAAGGCTCATGGGTGGCACTGGTGCAACAGATGTTCACCTTCCGAGAGAGTTTCCACCCACCTCAGGGCCACATTTCAAGATAAAACCGCTCGGATGTGGCCGATCACGGTGGCAGGGCTGCCCACCTGGTCTGCACCGCTCGCTTTGCTGCTCTCTTCCCAATTACTTCACGGTGATGGATACAGAAAGCTACAAAAACGCAACTAGAAAAGTTTTTGTATCTTCCAAACCCGCTAAAGGACCTGTGTTTTTACGGGAGCTCGACCGGAATTTCTCTACGCCAGCTGTTGCGTTCCAGGGTAATACAGCTGGTTTTACGTGAATCTCTTGGCTCCTAACTCAAAGATAATTGACTACAAACAAGTGTGCCATAAATGGGAAGAAAAAAAAAAATCACAAAGAAAAACTGTTTCCTAGGATGTGTGAAAAGGAATAGGCAAATTAAGGCTACAACTAGAAAATGAGTGAGTTTTCTATTAAAAATACCCTCTGTCATCGTAGTTGTTATTTTACAAAGAACCAAGCAACTTTAGTGCTACTAAATATTTAATGAGAGAAACCAACAACCTCTAGAAGTCTTTCTGCCTCCTATGGGAAGAACCGTAACCAATTCTCTGCCCCTCCAAGAGCAGATTTTTGCATTTTTCGCCCAAGCTGACCGCACTCACAAGCTGCTGAAAGACTAACCCCTCCCTTCAGTGTTTCCTGGCTTTTACCCCCTCTAATGGCCTGGATATTTCACGCCAGATTTCTCAGATGTGGTCACACAAATATGCGGTAGAAGAGGGGAGGACTCGTAACATTGCCTTCAGGAGTACCAAGAGCAAAATTAAGCGCAGAAGAAAGCGAGCTGACAGTTACTATTCCTGTTACGCCTCCTCCTGAAATTGCATCCACTGAAAACTGATCAGTTCTCATTAAATCGCTCTCCTGGGTTTCGGTGGGTTGGAAACTGCTCAGTTTCCCTCGTCATCCCAAGGTGAGGTTTGACTGCAGCCGCGGCTCCCGCAGTCCCTCTGTGGTGGGGTGGGGGAGCCGGCACAGCTAACGGGCAAGGCAGAGAGGAAAGAAAACCGATGGCTTGAACGTAACATAAAAAAACTCCTCGGCACGGAAACTCAAAATCTGGTTTCGTGGCTTATTCGATCTCTCGGTGGAGAGATTTTTCGCTTCCCAGCGTTTTTCTCGTAACCGCAAATCACACCCCCAAATAAAAAGTATCCCTTCAAAACCACTTCCTATTAGCAGAGCACACCTTATATTAGAAAACTTGCAAGTAGACCAGTGTTGTACCATGAAGCCTATACAGGTTTTTTTTGTTTTTTCTTTTGTTTTTTTTTTTTTCCCCCAGTGTAAAAATATACAATGCTACTGCTCGTTTGCTGCAGTGTAAAGGTCCAACCGGTACTTGCCCACCAAAGGCTCTACTGCTATTGCCCTTTCATACCTCTCCAACCCAGACCACTGTGTTACCCCTCCTTATACCTGAAACCTCACAGCGTAACGTATTTTGCCTCCCGTTTATAACAAACAATGACTCTTTAGCTGGTGTGATGAGATACTGTCCAAATAATCCACTGTCTTTCATAATTCTGTTGCAGCTGCTCCAGGGCCAGTCTTTGGATGTGATGGGGTCCTTTAAATTCTTCAGTACATTCATTCTCCCCGTTGACAGCTCTACAAAAAGCACATCTGTTTGCAAATGCGAAGTCGCGTATATATAGTACTGATTGCCTTCGGTGAAAGAGGGATGAAATGTCAGATCAGATACGTGTATGTTCGTTTGTAAGTCATAAATCAACTCGATTTCCCCTCGGACGGTGAAAACCTGGACTCTGAGCCTGCCGCTGTCTTCGTCGGCGCTGACCAAGTAGCGTCCGTCGGGCGAGACGTAAGGTGTGCCCGACACGTCGCCGTTGGGGCCGACGACGGCGTCGGTGACGCTGTCGATAACGAGCTGCGGCGACGCAGCCCCCGACCCGCTCCTCCGACACTGGACGAAGAAGTAACCGCCCAGGTGGGTGTAAGCCATGGCCTGCGGGAGGCAGCTGCGGCTCTTGAAGTTGATCGTCTTGATGTGGGTCACAGTCTCCAGGTCGATTTTGTGAACCGCGGGTTTCGATCTGTTAAAGATGAAGCCAAACCTGGAACGGAAAACACGACACTGAAGTCAGCTCCGGAGATGGGGCGATACGCTCGAGAAGTGACAAGAGGCAGCGGAACTGGGGAGCCCTACCCTCTTGGTTTCAGAAGACGTGCAATCATAGAATCATAGAATCACAGAATGTTAGGGATTGGAAGGGACCTCGAAAGATCATCAAGTCCAATCCCCCTGCCAGAGCAGGAACGCCTCGATAATGCTACACAGGAACGTGTCCAGGCGGGTCTAGAATGTCTCCAGAGAAGGAGACTCCACAGCCTCTCTGGGCAGCCTGTGCCAGGGCTCCGTCACCCTCACTGAGAAGAAGTTTCTTCTCGAGTTTAAGCGGAACCTCTTATGTTCCAGTTTCAGCCCATTACCCCTTGTCCTATCAGTGGTTGTCACCGAGAAGAGCCTGGCTCCATCCTCGTGACACTCACCCTTTAGATGTTTGTAAACATTAATGAGGTCACACCTCAGTCTCCTCTTCTCCAAACTAATAATGCTGTCTCTTTTCTGTTAGAAACCCCTCTCTCGTTTTAGTGCTTCTAAAAAGTGCTAAAAGGAGGTATATATTTCAGTTAAAATTAGCAGCCTGATCCTGGAAGCTTGAATATACGCTTGGGTATTTCAAGAGCTGAAATCTTTTGTTGGGAAGACCGACTGACAATAGGAATGACATCAAGGCTCGGGTGTTCCACAGGCGACTGTTGACCAGCTCTGTATTCAATCTGTTTCAGGCCTAGAGAGATGTAATTCAATATACACTGAATATATATTCAATATATACTGAAGCCTTCTACAATCCCAAAATAGAAAACCGCTCAAAATAAAGCATACCCCTGCCAGGCTGGGGCCAGAGAGCGACTTGGAGCGCTATGTACAACCACTGAGAGAAGACCACGTCCAACCTCGTATCTGAAATTACAGCCGAGCTAAGGCGTAAAACATTTCTCGAGAAACAGAACCAGGGTGCACTGAAGGGAAGGGGTCTTTGCCTTCCCTCTCAAGAGAGGGCAGACAGCAGCGAGCAGAGAATAAACGTTCCGTGAAAGATATATGCTGCAGCACATCTGACCTTTGCTGGAGACGAGAAAAGGTCAAGAATAGCCAAGAAAGGTTTCTACTTAATTTGAGAGGGAGCCCACAGAAACAGCCTGTTTGTGTTCCCCTGGATTCACAGGTCACTGATACTGGCTCAGGAAAACTAATTTTACACCGAGGATCTTTTCATCCATTCAATGCAGGCAGAAGGAAATGAAGCGAGTGCTTGGCTTTGCATCCCTCCCCCCAAAGACGTAAAATCGCTTCGTGAAATGTGGAGGACAACACTGCAGATAATACATATTTTCCTTAAAACACTGCGTTTATTTCTTTACTCTTAATCCATCTGTCAATGAGACATTCAGCAGTGCTTTCGCTTCTAAAGAACCAGCCAATGCAGTGTATGATTCCATGAAAATCACTGGGGTAAGCCTTTCATTTTCCCATTATACTCACATCCATTAGAGACTTCAGAAAATATCTGCAGTGGAGATTCGTAGCTCACTGTGTGTGGGGAAATAGGATATGACACTTGTACTTCTCCTGGATGAATGCATTTTAAGTACACTTTAAAAAATGCTTTCCCTTACGGCGTGTTTTTTTTTTTTTTCTTTCTTTTTTTTTTTTCCCCAGGACTTCCTCAATACTTGGCCAAATGCCTGAAGAAGCTCAAAAATGCTTCTTATCATAAACTTCAATTTTAAAAAAGTGGGTCAGAATGCCGTTGATGCGCACGCGGCTGCGGAAGAGGAGCAGCGCCTGCACGAAATCTGTGATCTGAAACCTCAAAGAAAACCTAGCACTTAGAGAGTTTTTAATAGACAACAATCTGCCCTGGGAACTAATAAAAATGGATGCGTTCCTAGATATCCATCTGAAATAACAGGCAGCTGAAATCCATACGCAGGAGCATTTGCATGCAAATATTTTTTGGCTTGCAGAAGAGATTGCTTAAATATTCACCTTCCTGGGAAACGCTGGTATTGCCATTTATTGTTTCTGCGTGGAGAATTTAGAACGTGTTCTCAGTAAGTCTCACTAAACTGTGAGCAATTAACTTTGTGCTGAGGGCGAGAGAGAACGGACAAAGATCTGTCCCCGAACAAATGAAATCGGGAATTAGGCACAGCATTCTCGTCTTTGCACTCTCTATACACAGCCAATTAATCACAGTGAAGCAAAAAGACAACAAAACAACAAAAAAGTGTAATTGCTCCACCTTCCTCTCTCTGAACCCAGACCACACCTGCTCATCTTAGGCCTTAACGTTCGGCGGAGTGAGCTACCTCCTGCCACTACTACTGGTCATAACGACAATATTTTGAAAGCAAACTGGAAAAGTGAGGTAGGGAAAAATTAAGGCTGACGGCCATTATTTTATGTTTCAAGAAAGCAAAGTTACTTATTTTAGATTTGATTCAAGATGTGTAATCTGTTCAGTAGGACCCCTCTGTCCTCAGCGTTTGCTGCAGGGAACGAAAGATTAATGTAAGGGGATACGTTATGATTTTTTGAGTGTTCAACTTGGTTAAGCTATACTGGGGATAGAAGATGGTTAAGAAGGTCTTATGTTCTAACATGGTAAGAATAGCAAAAATTGCTGTGCACTTATCATCAATTCTGTTAATGTTAATGGGAAGCTTCCTGTGCCTGCTGGGAATCTGTCAGTAATACTCCGAGTTATTAGTATGTTAGTTGTACATTCTCATTATCCACCACATCACATTAACATTCAAAACTGATGGTTCACAGAGGTGTTGCATTTTTTTAACATGCAGCACATCTGCTCAAACCGTACACGTCACACAGAGATCCAATATCTGAACAAGTTGGATTCCTGTGGAAGAACCACGCTTCAGGCAAAATAAACTTTCGTCACTTCAGGCAACACATAGAATCACAGAATGACTTAGGTTGGAAGGGACCTTAGAGATCATCTAATCCAACCTCTCAACTAGACCAGGTTGCTCAAGAGTAGTCGGCTTGATGGTGAACTCATTCGTTCACATTTGTGCTGTAAGATTGCCAGAAGGCTGCCTGCTAGAAGAGAGCAGCGTGGTCACCGCTGCTATTCATTAAGATCATTTCTTACCTAACGTGATTAATAATAAGGTTTGTAGGCGGTATGAAAAAGTCCTCCACTCCTTCAAACGGCGCGCGGATAACGTGCTGATCCTCCCCCGCGCTCGCCTCTGGTATTACCTAAAACAAATACACACGAGGTTGAGTGCAGGAAGAGCAGCGAGCAAGGTAGAAAGGTAAATACGGATTACACAGTCGTACCCGGCGCCAAGTGGCTTTTCCCGGGGATGTAGTAGACTCAGATTGATTAATGACTTCAAAATATTGTTTGGCATAGCCGTCTTGAAAAAGGTGTACTAACAAATAGTATTCGAGGCTTGACATTTGTAAGGCAAGTACACAACTTTTGTAAGACGTCTGTATCTCGGGAGAGAGCAGTAATGCAGGAGCTGAAGTGACCTGACAACACTAAGACCATAATCATTTATTCCTCACCGTCTAACACAAGTATTTATCTCACGGCCATGTTTATTAATCTCATTTATTAATCTCACTTTATGAATCTCACTTAATCTCACCATGTTTATTATCTCATGGCGATAATTTGCCAGCTTGAGGGATCAAACAGTAGCTCACAGCAGTTAATTATCACTCTGAAGGACAAGAATTGTTCATCCATCCGCCACAGCGTATAAAATTCAGGGAGGAGCAGAGAAAGGCCCTTTGGTTGCTCCCCACCATCCCATCCTGCTGCCCAGCACACACCTCCATGGCCACAGAAACTCAGCTCCTCCCCTGCTCCGGAAAGGAGAGGCAGAAGTGTTCAATAATTAAGGTGTTCAACACTCGTACTCTTTCCTTGCTTCAAGACGACGTTAGCCCATTCCTCAGGAACTTCCACTGCTCTAATGTGGCTGCTTTGAATTTATAGCTACGTCTTTCATTAAGGAAATGCTAAAACCCTACAAGGTTTAGTTCAGACAGCTGTTCTGGCCATGTCATTTGTATTTCTTCCAATTAAATTGCTCAGGAAAGATGCCCGCTCTTGCAGAGAGCTTTCACAAGGCCACACATTTGCTTCCCACAGGTTAAACAACAGCATCCCATCAGTCAGCTCCTTGATAAATCCCTGGTTTCCAGAGAACGAGTGGAAATTCAGATCAACCTCTGCAGCAGCACCTTCGTTAAAAAAGATATTTTATTGCGGGTCTGCAACTATCGGCTACAGGTTTCAAGAATGAACTTTGCCAAATTAGTCACTGCCCATCTTTAGGAAAAGAAGGTCGGGAAAAAGCAAAGATCTGGTGGTGCTGCTAATCTCATTCTCCCCGTGTGTAACTGCACTTCATAAAGATAACAAAAAGGACCATCTGAGAGCTGGAGCCTTATAACAAGTTTCCAACTGTGCAGATGGTGTGTTCTTCTTAATAATCACATGCTTGTGCCATCTCTCCTTTAATTACAGAAACCTCTCACAGCTGGATGGAAGAAATTAAGCCAGAAAGGGTAAAGAGAGCCCATTTTGTCTCCTTATACCCTGCACAGGCAACTGCTCACCCCCAGGTGGGCCAAGCTGGTGGCACTGCCTCAGAAACCTCCTTTTTTTTTGCCCCCATTCTGGTTTTGGTGTCTTTTCCTGAAAACACCCATATTGAGTTGCTGGTCCAGTCTCGATTACTGAAAGCCTGCAGCTGCTACCTTGGATGGAACACGTGGCTGGTGGGGATGGCTTGTCCCACCTTTACAGGGCAGTGTCTCCAGTGAAGCTTTGGGCAACACCATGGCCAACGCAGCCTCTAGATTTGTAGGCTTCTAGGTCAGAAAGCACAGCCATCCTTCTCTGACTGCTTTAATGTAGACTCAGAAGCAAACGTTTCTGGTAGAAGGCGTATTCACATCACACCTTCATTTCCAGAAAGGTTGGGCAGCAAGAGCCAGAAGATAACTACTAGAGAAAGGTACATCTGGGTGGATCAAATCAGCCCTGGTGTCAACTCTTGTCATATGGCATATGGCAGCAGCAAAACGCCCAATTAGATGCCTGCACTTGGTGTTTCTGTACCGTCAACAGAAGAGCGAATCCTCCAGGGCAATCCGGAAACAGAAGCTAATTTAGTTGTCCAAACTAATGTGCGTTACGGTGCCCCAGAGAGCCCAACATCACCGCGGGTCTGACGGTGTTGAGCACAGAGCAGCTCCAGTGACCTCACTGGCAGCCCTCCAGTGCAGTCACTGCCACCCAACGGCAGAATTTGTCCCCGAGGTTTTACTGTTTATGCTTTTTTTCCACACCCTAGAGAGTCTTTTCCGCATTTTACTAGGAAAGGAACAATTCTACCACGTTACGCTCCACCGTCATCCAACAGGAGGCTGAAGGCTTGTGAGAGACAAGCGGTAAAATGAGCTTCAGGAAAATAAGTAGCTATTTAGTGCACTGGCAGAAAACCTGGACTTCTCCTATGTGGAAGAGAGGAAGAGGTAAATGCCTTTACCAAACTGGAGAACAGGGTGGTTCTGCTCAACGCCTAACAAGGGTGCAAGGCTAATCATCCTGAAAGAGGTGTGAATCTTGAAGCATGGGACAGTTCATGCACTTTTTAATGCTTCTTTTATATGCAATGCCCCCAAATTCTTGGCAGAGGCAAAAATTTGCAGGTCGTCTGAACGTCTGAGAAGGGTGCGCTGGAGCTCTGCAGTGAACACACACTCAGGCTCATCCTCCAAGGTGTCGCTCAGCCTGACTTGCACCTCCGATGAAACCCTACCGGTTACCTGGAGAGTAACAGACTTCTATGCAGAACTACACTCTTCATGGCTTCTTGGCACCCACTGCTTTTAGACCTCAATCAAGTTAGAAAGCACACACAGGCTGCACAAATGACTTGGAGCATGGCGGGCTCGTACCGCTCGCAGTCAGCTGCCAGCCCTTGCTGTAGGACTTTATGGCACTTGGCTCCGTTGCCCGCCTTCCAACAAAACAGACCTTGGCAACAAAGCAGTCCTGCTGCCAGCCTACGGCGCAGACATTGCTCAAAACCAAATTAAACAGCAGGAAAAATATGTGAGGATGGACGGAGGAGGGATGAATGAACCACACTGGATATGCAAATGGAAGCGCAGCTTTGTATCCAGACCATTAAATGCTGTTAATTACCTCCAACCAGCCAGCCCCCAGCTTGCTGCCGACGACGCCAAGCCAAGGAAGGGCAGAGGCTCAGGCGTGTAAGGACTCACCTGCAGCGTTGGTGAGGACTTGCGCGTGTCCCCCCAGCTGAGCACCCAGACTTGGTCGTGGGACTTGTCGTAATGCAATTTGGTCGGTAGCGGGTCAACATCCAAGGACTTAAAAAAACAAGAGAGAGGTGTTTAACCGAGTGGCCCAAACGCACATGACGAAGTCTTAGTTTACGGCAGATGTTCTTACGCACTGCTGTTACACCCACTTGGGCAGCTTTGCACAATTACATTCAGATCAATCTGGGGATCAGCAGCAGCACCACTAGTAGAAAAATCTGGCTGCTTGGTGCCATTTTCCTGCTAGACATCACTCCCTCTTCTGCTGTTATTTAAAGCCAGTAGATCAGGGGCCAATTTCTGCTTGAATTATACCCACACCAGTTCATTCTTCCCAACCTGCTTATAACCGAGGTCAGGCAGCAGCTCAGCAAGCGTGAGCCAGAAATTCATTCTAGCATTAATTTACCATGCTAGCTGCAGGTCTGGCTGCAAATGCAGCCCCAAGATGATGATAAACAGCCTGTAAAGGAGTTTTTTTCCCTGCCAGTGAGGTTACGAATAACATGACCCCATGGGTGAAAGCAACACAGGCCCAACTTTTTAGTGATGTCAGCAGATCCACTGGGCAAAGATCTACTTTTTCTTGTCCCCTATCAAAGTGTTTTGTCATCACTGAATAACACATTCCCCTTGTAAGTACCTGTATGGCTTTCTGAGCCTGGATATCTATTATCATTACTCTGTTCTGCTTAGGCTGTGTCACATAAATGTACTTGTCTCTGACATTGACCGCCGAAGCCCAGAGGCAGGACTGAGCGCCTTCACCTTCCACTCTAGGACAGATCTCTTCCTGAGGAAAAAAAAAAAAAAAAAAGAAGAAGAAGAGGAGAAAAGGTTTAATTTCTACAAGTTCAGGGCCTAGAGCAGCAAGAAGCTTGGCCTTGAAAGCCATAGAAGAATATTCTATGGGGATTCCGTTAGAATGATTTTTTTCCCTTTTCTTTCCTGGAAAACATGAAACAATTATTTTATCAGGTAGCACACAGCAGCCTGGCTCTACTCAGTGACATTAAACAGCTGGACCTCCTGCAAACTCACATTGAATTTAAATAACCACACTGTCAATGGATCTATCTTTTGAAGCATGCTGCGGTTCATCAAGACTTGCAGCGCTGTCAGCATTTATTAGCAACAGAAATATCACTCTGTGCTTTGAAAAAACAGAGATTTACAATAATTGAATCACAGCTTTATATTTTTTCATAAAGTCTTCATTTTCAGTTCAGGAGAGTGTGCTTGAAGATGCTTGTGCTCAGGGAAACAATAGCAAAACCAAGCAGGATTCTATAGTCTATTGCTTTATTAAGAGCATTTGTATGGGACCAGGCTGTGGTGTGGAAACGAAGGTGAAACTAAAAGAACCTGTATATATTTCAGTGAGCACAACTGTTGGGTTTAAATCTTGTCCATCTGGGTCACAGCTCCCTAAGGGGAAAGCCATTAGGGCAGCAGAGCTTGTTCAGGGAAAGAGGAGGTACAAGAAAAAACGATGATAAGAAGATTTCACCTCGAAGCAACCCGGCTCTGTTGGCCAGGTACCTTGGTGGAGCGCACACGATGAAGATACAAGACTCAACAGCTTGGCTGCACTTTCCTTTCTGTCCTTCCAGCCAGGCTGGGGACCTGCGCTACTGCCAGCCAAAAGATGCTACAAAAGCCCAACCTTGGGTTTCCAGCAGCCGCTCACACAGCCAAGCACCCCAAAGCCTCCAAAGCTCCCTCCTCGTCCTCGGCTGTGTGCTGGGGCTTGGGCTCTCACAACACAGCGTCCACCCAACCCAAGGCGAGCAGGAAAAGGTCCTTGGCCTTTCTGCTGCCGCTGCTCTGTCTGCTTTTGTGCCCTCCAAGTGTAAATGAAGAAACTGTTGTTTCAGAAACCCTCCCAAAGTTGCAGGCTGGTGTCACTGTCTCTGTGGTGAACACTCCAGATACTAAAAGGGAAAAGGGAGGAAAAAAAAAGTCAATCTTCCCTACACAAGGCAAAAAGCCCTATGATATCTGTAGGAAATCCTTAGAGGTCTCTCTGAAAGGCAGTCAAGTAATGATGTAAAAAATCCCTTTTAAGCTCACCACTGCGCTGACATTATTTCCTTAAGTGCCCCTCTCTCCTTTGTTCTTTTCAAGTTGTTTCTCCAGAACCACCTCTACAATATTTACAGCTCTTAGGAAAAGAAACACAAGATTTCATTTTGAGCAGCAACCATTTAAGTATGGCTTAATAATATTAAGCCCATGCTAAGTAGCTGTCTTGGGGTAAGCATAAATCTGGATTCCTACCAAGGTATATTAAAACCTAGTGGGGGAAAAAAAAAAAAGAAGTATCAACCAAAAGTCTGTTAAGATATAAAAAATACCGAGTGGAGACTCACGAGAAGATCTTGACCCAAAACTGAAAGCGAGGCTGAGCGCTTCAGAAGGGAGCCACATTCTCAGTTTCCCCTTTTCAAAAAAAACCCCAAACAAACTAAATAAAGGAGTGACTAAGGAAGCAGTTCTGGATTAATTTCTGCACCTACATGTCTCTGCTCTTGACTTTTGTACTTTCCCTACAGCCCAGTTACAAGTTTTGTGCACGGATGTGTAAACAGTTCAAACAGGACAAGTGAAGGTCTTTGCCTACATTTTGACACGATAACTGGACACATTCTCTGCAGTGTGCCAATAATCCTCCATGTTGGTCTTATAACTTCTCTGATCTCCTTAATTTTGAAGAGGAGAAGACGATACACCTCAGGGATGTCACATGAAGCCCACCAAGCTCCAACACCAATGTGTCAAACAGGTCCTTTAGCAATAACAACCGTTGAAGAGATTAAGAGAAAGTTTCCCAGCTGTTGGCCGTAGCTGCTGGGTTTAGGACTTACATAACTTGTGAAAATCCTCTCTTCGGGCCTGATGTGTCTCCGGATTTCACACTCGTTTGGCTGCAGGACTGTGACCCCATCATCAGAAAAGATATAGAACATATTCCCAACACTCAGGCCTTGAAGGGGGATAAAGAAGAAGGAGTAGGATTATTTTTTTTTCTATGTATCCATAGCTGTTAGGACTTTTTTTAAAGAATTCTCCCTTTTCCCCCCAACAAACCAAATCTGCCCTACATAAAAGTTGCTCGTTTGGATGCAGTCGGTGCATTCACAAAATCAAACTTCATGTCACAAACGAGGGCTTCAAGGAGTGAAGAGGGACAGACACATTCAAAAATGCCTTGCCTTGGTGGCAGCGGTTGTACGCAAATTAACTACGTTCGGGTCTTGTGCCTATGTACCAAAGCGGGATTTGACTCCAGAAAGCTTTGGTTTTGATATGATTTCATTAAAAGCATCATGCTAATAATTTGAGAACTGGGAGAGAAGCTTTAGTTTAAGTTAATCTGCAGGTTGCACTCTTACAGGTAACTTGACTTCTTGTACCTGTGATGCAGAATGGAAGTGCTAAACACCTGCTCCATGAATGAAAAGATACATCCTTCTCTCTTTCCTTAAACTATCTGGATAACCTAACTATAGCCACCAAAACAAATACATTTTTGAAATCTTGCAAACTGTAATTCACAAATGTGGAGTAGTTCATCATCGCAACAGCACTCATTTATCCAACTGGGGCATTCCAGGAGATTTGGAAAACTCGTCTGTCTGTCACTGCTCTTCTCTTAGGAGATCGTATTTTATCATTTCTGTCACGCAGAAATGCCTTAAACCATTGACAATTTAGTTGTTCTTCAGCTACATGCAATTGCAGTAACGAGCATCTTTAAGAAATGTTCAGGATCTTTCCAAACACTCTAGTTAGAAAGATCCAAGCACCATCTCCTTTATTTTTTTCATACCACCACCAGTAAGTATTTGCAATGACCGCTGTCACCCCCAGCAATGCCGATACTGTACTTAGCTGCCAACGGCTTGGTGATGCGATAATTTGTAATTTCTAATTAAATACATTTCACCCATGGAGAGATAAGGTCCCGGTTCTACATATCAGTGTTACAATCCCCTCGGGGGCTCCTGTGGCGGCAGCTCCAAACACTCCTCCCACCGACGGAATTTCTCGCACCTCCTACGTGTTTGTGGGATTGAGGTCTAAACCATCCCAGGGAAACTTCACAGTAAAAACACGTACAATTTGGATAAATGCATTTTTGGGGAAATTTTGTAAAATACGTAGTATTTAGTAAGCTTAGAAGGTTTTTTTTTTTGGTGCTAAAACCCCCTCTTTTGGTGCCAATTAAGTGGTTTCAGAGTACAATGTAAGAGCACGTGGAGTTTGCCGTACTGACAATGCTCAAGTTGAGTCTCTCTAAACCATATCACAGAAATATCCCAGTTGGGGCACCGAAATACCCCAGTTAGGGCACCGAAACACCTCAGTTAGGGCATCAGGTGGGTACAGGAGCCGTGATCCTTAAATGTGGTGCCACAGTGAGGGATCATGCAAGTAGACATAAAGCTACTGAACCTCCATCAAGAACTAAGTGATCTTTATGGACTAAGGGCTAATTCTTTTCGAAACATTTCATTCGGGCGCTACGGACCAAAACCTGCGCTCGCAGCACGCACGCAACTCCCACCCGCTTCGGTGGGATTTGAGTGAATACATCAGAGGGCAGAGTTTGACCCTGGCTGGAATGAGTGCACATCTTGCCATGAGTAAGGGATTTGAATCCTAAGAAGTGGAAACAGGCAGGCAACAAGTTATGACCATTGTGAAGATGCTTATTATTACTTTCATGCACGATAGTAGCGTGATTTTGTCTGATGATCCTACCACAATGAGGGTGTATTTCAGAACTAAGGCCTTAATTAGTCACAAAAACACTTGGATGATCATTTTACCCCCCGTAAGCTTAGAGTTGGTGACTTGGCAAGTCCCACCACTTATTTTACAGTAAAGCAAGTGCAAGTTTTTCTGCTGACTGATTAAAACACAACTCAAGGTACTAACAGCATTCAGGTACGCTCTTTTTGAAAAAAGTTTACCAATTTAAATTAAAATACTTTTTCAGAGGGCAATAATCACAGTGGTTTTTAGACAAACTAGGTGTTTTATTGTGATTTGTAAAGTATTTGCCAGGTCTTACGGACACTGGTAAACCGGGCTCCACTCTTGACTACACTGCTGCAGTAACTCAGTTTGGGGAATTATTTCAGTTCAGAGGTGGGTAATGGAGAATTTTGTTCAGCTGTGTTATTCATACTGAGGCGAGGCAAGTACTAGATGGGGAACTGGGGGACTAATAAAGGAGTTTTCTTTGTCCCCCTCTTTAATTGACGACATTTCAGGTCGGATGACACAACTAGTTCAAAAACTAAAGGCAACACACCTCATCTGCATGAGAAAAACACTAATATAAAAGAAAATCTGATGGGAATGGGCAGGGTCTCCTAAAGATAATAGGTTCTTTATTTGAACCCTTCCAGACAAAGTTGACCCTAACATCTTTAATTTTTAAAAACTTCGAGAGGACACCTGATGACAACAAGAGTTTTCTTTAATGGAGGAATACAGTCTCCATCTGAGTGTGCATTTGTATTTCCCTCCCTTGAGACGAAAGGGCAAATCTGTCACCGTGGAATAATCTCTTCTGATCTGATACTTGAATAATTTTCCTCGATTTAACCTAACTGCTTGGAAGTATTTCAGAACTTAAACTTGGTAATAAAGAGGCTTTCAGCTCATATAACCAATGACTGCCTGCCGGTACAAATGCTCCCTTTATCCAGGTATGAAGAAAGCAACACCCACTGTAGAAATGAACACTGGCAAAAAACCAAATCTCTACCTTACATTTAGGACACTCATCATTTTCTCTGTACAAAATGAAAAACCAGTTTCAACTCTGAGTAAATATTCCAGTCCTGTGTTGAACTGGCAGGTTGTGCTATGTGCACTCATTTCTTGAGGTGTTACTTGGGCGTGGTCTGTGCAAATCTTCGACAGACTGACTTTTAAAATGACCAACTACTCATGTTAAAACTCTGAATTGCAGCGAAAGCTTATCTTCTACATGATACTCTGTCTAGGTGTTTTCCTAATAGCTTTAGTTACTACTGACCTTGTGGGCATAAGGATGTGATTATCTTAAAGGAGCTCAAGCCCACCAATTCATTTGTGAATAATTATTTAATCCACTTGTTAATAGAAAACATTAAGTTTTCATTTTAATGGAACTGAAAGAATACGTTACAATGCAAGACCAAAAACACCAGCCCTCTCTTCCAGCTTTCTCTGTGCCAAGATTCCACATGCCAAAGCACGTTCGATGGAGTCTTTGTCTAGAATGAATGCACCGATCAAATACTATAGAACAACACAGGCAGGGGAATAAATCTGCTCTAAAGATACTGAATTGTTTAGGAACATCAATAGTAAATTTGCCTTTATTGCCCATGTTTCCCATGTACATCGCTCCTACTTTTATTTAAAATGCGCGAGGTTGATAAGCAGCAAGCCCATATTGTTTAGCAGAATTATCGTAAGACTTTGTGCCACTGGCTTTCTTAGTTCTTTAAATATTACTGCACTTCTACAGCTCGTAGAGTTAGCCAGCCACTTTCTTTAAAAAGGAGCATAAGGGATGCAGCTTATAAACAGCCACGCAGCATCCCGCAGATGACACCGGACAGATTAGACGCACTAGAGATTTCCCTTCCAAGCAGAAGGGAAATAGCAATTCTGAGTGCCCATAATGCCATTTGCAGGAACATCAGCATAAAGAGGCACTCCTCCTTGCCGAGCACCACGCGCTTGCAGTGGTGTGTGGGGGAATCAGCGCTGAAGAGTTGTCTCGAGTGGCTGGGCCACGTCTCATGACCTCCAGCCAGATGCATTTGCTGCCTGATGGGTCTGCAGCCAACAGCAGGTGGGCACCGGGTGTTCGCATACCTGGCCGAGGTCACTACAGGCTGGCACTTTCCTTCTGCCCCTAACATCCTTTGGGCCAAGCCACGGCAATCCAGGGAGCTCCGAGGCAAGGGTATGAAGCACAACTGCAGTTTTGGGTACCTGGAGGGGCTACTCAGGAAAGGGTCTTTGCACCCTCCCAAGCCAGGGTGAGCGTGCAGCCCTTCCCCGAGCTACAACGGGCGCGGGGAGTGTCTGACGCAGGCAGAGCCATTTGTCAGTGCACAGAGATGTCCTCCACAAGGCTGGAAGGACACCAAGGTCCCAGCTTCCTCATATGCAACTGGCAGATGAAAGAACTGGCTTACACCTGGATTTCAACCCAAAAAACCTCCTCCAGCAAGCGGATACCCTGCCTACAGCCCCCAGGGGCTGGGGAGGGGTCCCCAGGTCCCCACCTACACACGGCACCACGGGGCACCTGGGGGAGCTGCTGAGAGCTCCCTGGGCCTTTGTGCAAGATGCATCATGCTGTGCCTTTTGAAAACTATGACGGCACGCACAAAAGCAAATACATTTTCATTTCAAGTGCCTCCATAACATCTTTGAGTCAATTAGCTGTTGTTCTTTTTTTTTTTCTAATGTGGCTTCCAAGGTATGCAGATGTTGACCTTGCGCAGGGCACACTATACATTTGATCAAATTAGAGATCTTAACTGCCAATTAAAACAAGGAGAAATGGAGCAACCTCTACCCTGCATCGATTTAAAGGATAGAGGGAAGCAAAGCCTGCTGTGGGTTGGGTTTTTTTTTGCCTAACACTCAAGAACGCAATTTTTGTTGCTCACCTAGTAAACATCAATACGCGCAACCGAGGAGGAAGAGCTTGAATTGGCTGCTTAAAAAATGCAGTGTATCGAATTTATGTCTTGCTTGTTCAGTTATGGTAATTTGGGAGCACTTCTGACACCTGGGCAATTGTTAATGTAGCTTGAGAATCTCAGGCTACTCACCCCAGTGGCAGTTTATGTAAAATTCACATTTTTACGTATTTTACGGTCACCTATTATTTCATAGAGGGAGGACGTAGAGAAGTTATAGGAATGACTTATGTTACAAGAGTGACATCTTAGCTTTTAAATGTCCGATCTGCACTTAATCCGGTAACTGTGAAAGTTGATAAGAGTTAGTAGCAAGTCAGTGGAGAATGGCCCATCATGGAATTATTAAAGCAGACAAGCACATTATCACTACGACAAAAGAACTTTACTGCAGTACCTTCCTCTCGCCACAGTATGTTTGCAACTGCAGCATCAGAAAATTGGGAAAGCCAGAAAATAATGAGGAAAAGAAAAAAAAAAAAAACACACAACAAAACAATGTCAAAATTGTCATTGTAGCAAGTAACTGAATTAGTACTCATGTTCATATGAATTGTTTAATTTGTGACAACTTTGCGACATTCATTCAAATAAAATACCACGAAAGAGAGATAGTTCTAAATGCATTTCCTCCTTCTCGAGACAATTCCGAACCTTTGACACGGCAAAAAACCTCCTTGAAACGCAGCCAACTTCAGCCTGTGCAAAGACCAAGCTCTTACTAAAGGGAAGATGTTGCCTTCAAACATAATTGGAGGTATGGTACAGGCTGTGGTTTTCTGTACAGGTTCAATAAGGAAATACAAAAACTTTCAGAAGCCTGAGACTGGCAGTTGCAGCAGCTACACACTTTGCTGCATTTCTTCTTGAAATTTCATGCCACTACATTCACTTTTAGGGTTCACATACTCCTCAGAAGTACATCTGCATTTGAATTTCTCTTTAAGATACATCCAATTATTTCTCAACATCCTGTAATTTCCCTTGCTCACGTATTCAAGGGAAAACGACCGGTATTAACAGGAGTACATAAATCTATTTAATGAGGAGCAGAATATATTTTCCAAAGAATTGCCAGGAGAGCACAATTCATGGCTAACTTTGCTTTCGATTCTTGCTCTATGTTAACAGTCAGACAAGCAGCAAAACCCCCATTTGGACCAAGACTTTTAGTATCACCAAAAACCCAGGCAGCCTCCCAAGTAGTTAAGACAGCCTCTGGGAGCTCTTCCATTGGGGCAACTAATCAGCTCCTTCATTAATTGTGTTTTGGGGACAGTGAGGTCAAGACAACACTGCCGTGCTCCCGTGGGAGACAAACAGCTGAGAGTGGCTGGGAGAAAAATTGTCTTTGACGCGGGAGATAATTTCCCAGTGAGGGAAATCTATTTTGTTGGCCAGTGATGTAAAGCCAGGTAAAATAAATAATTCAATCAGAATATTTTTTCAAGCATCTAAATATTTGAGAACCTCGACTCGGCACTGGCTTTGAAAGAAGTCGTACCGGATAGAAATCAATGAAACATTATTTTCTGCATATCATCTGACAAAATATTAGCGTTTGGATTCTCTGATACCTAAAACTATCGCAAATTTGTTACCTCAGTAAAGGTGTTCCCCATCCCACACCCAGTAAGCTTCTGGCACAGGAAAGGCACCACTGCCCAGGATGAGGAACTTGGACCTTCCCACAGCAATAAACCATCCTCTGACCAAAGCGCAGACAAAATTCTTGTTACCTTACGAGTCCGACATATCACACGTAATAGACTGAACTGTTACACTGCACATATACACCTACATTTGAATACTCTCCCAAGAAATAAAGACATGGAAAATGAAGCTTACGGGTCTTTCTCGCCGAATCTTCTATGAAAAGTGAAGATATGTCTTCATCCACTCCCACCTCATTTTTAGCAATGCAGGTGTAGGCACCGGTGTCTTCATATCGAACGCTACTGATATGAAGTTCACTTCCATTTGCTGTAAGAAAAACACCCATAAACAGTGTTCCTCGCTGCTGCTAATTGCTTTTACTGCCCTTAATTGCCTTGCACCGCCGTGGTCACCTGGCGATGGCTGGATAGGGAATCCCGAGTGCATACAATCAATTAAATTTCATTTATTTCTTCTTTTTAAGGAAAAAAAATAATGCTTTGGCTTTAGTGCCCCCAACTTCCATCTTGCAAAGCGGTTTTCATCAGACCACCCAAACCTTGGATTTGGGAGGGGTTTCTCCTATCACTTCGCTTTCTGGAGTGGGACTGTTGCCTAAAACCTTTGGAAGATTTTGGGATACCGCACCCAGTCGGGATATCTGTGCTGCCAACACTGCTTGAGGGCTGCAACACACCACAGCCAGACTGGGGGGCGCATGAAGGGATGTTTTTAACACTCCTAAGCAGAAAATTGCAAGTAAATATCTTTTTTTCTGCCTCTCCTTGTGCCTGTTGCACCCTCATTTGAACGAGGACCAAGAGGTGGTAAGAAGCCCAGCCCAATTCCCAGCTGATGGGCACTCAGGGCAGCGCTGACACCTCCACAAATAATTTAATGCACTTCTCTTCTGGTTTGCACGCCAGAAACAAGGGAGGGGAGAAGCAGCACACTGTCTTTTAACGGAATGCTGCTCCGCTTATATCAATCGATACTGCATTTCCCGAGAAATTCACAGGAGAAAAAGATATGAAGAGCAAGCAGGGGTTTTGTAACGCGATTTCCGACAACTGTGGCTTAGCCAAAGTACAAGAACTTCTAGCTTAAAGTGCAAAATAATCCTCCTTAATCCCCGTCTACACCGCTTTAATTAATCAAAATTCTGTTCTTACCGAGGAGCGTCAGCTGTTTGGAGAGTTTTGGCAGGATATCGACGCCGTTCTTCAGCCAGGTAATTCGGGGATTGGGGATGCCTTCGGCGTGGCACCTGAGGCTCGCCGACACGCCGGGCTCCTGCGCCTGCGTCTCGGGGTAGACGCGGATCACTGGCGGCACTGCGGGGGACAAGGAGTTGGGGACATCAATCTCCAGTGCCACCCCTCGTCGGTGGCCCGAGAGCTGCTGCCGTCACAGGGCGCAGCGGGAGAGCTGGAGCGGGGCAGTAAGGAACTGCTTCTCTACCAGCTCAGGGGTGGGTTGAGAAAAAGAAAATAATAACAGAAAAGAGTAAACTAGTACACGGATGCCAGGAGCAACTTTGGTATCTGACGTATTTAGACCGTTCTCGCTTGTTCTTGCTTTCTTTCATCGAGCGACTGATGGAACTTCAGTCAAGCTGGATTAAAAGCTAAGGTGGGTGCTCACATATCTAAAAACCGAACTCCAAACCTTCACTGGAAGGAAGGAGTTGGAATTCTTGCTTATTAGAAGTACAACGTGACTCAACATTTTAATTAAATACTCATCAGGAAATAGCCTGTACATTCACTCCCTGTTATTCTGAACTAATAAAGTGTTTATAAATTACTTCTCTTTTTTTTTTCCTGAGAGGCTTTCGAAACATGACTTACCTTGTTCCAGGAAGGCCCCTCTGAACTATTTAATACACTCAATTGGCAGAATCACTAATTACGTTACAATTTCAGACAAGTTCATTGATTTTCGATCATGTTGCCTCCTTTGCACAAACCAACAAGGCTTAATATCGCCCATTAACTGCTTCTTAACAATTTACTCGCACACTTCAAGAAGAATTTTCAACACTGCGGTTTCAATGAAAAATATCAGCGGGACCCTCCTTCCTTTGACCTCATGGGACACAACGGAAGGAAATGTGAGGATGAGTCTGATTGGGGCTGAAGGTATTTGAAGGGTGGTCATGGACTGCTCTGCTTCATCATCAAGTGGTCAACTTTTCTACCAGGTCAGGAGATTTTGGGACTCATGATGTAACTGTTGAAAGGTGTTCAGTTTTGTAAAACCACGGTCAGACTCGTATGTGGCTGAGACACGTGGGGCCCAACTTCTTCCTCAAGGAAGTGGAGGATGGAGGAAAATTTTTTTTATTTTTTCTTTATTTGAAAGAATGCCTGAGAGAGTTAATAACAACCTTCTACTGCAAATCACTGGCTTACGGTACCTAACTCACTGCTGTATTTTTATGTAGTTCATCATTAGGCTCCAGGACTGACAAAATTCAAATTGTCTTAACAGTTGCTCTAGAATAAAATGAAATCTGTGTTTGCAGCTTGCTATGTGTCTATACATCCATATGGGGATAGTTTAAATAATTACATTCACTAGCGTACACTTTCCATCTTCCTATTTTTTTATGTGCCTTGCCAGAGAGATGTATTTTACTTCTCTCTTACCTACCAGCTGCCAAGTAGTAACCGAAGCTGAGTCATCAGCTTGCAAGAAAATCAGCCACGACAGAAAGCCCTCAAGTCTACTTGTTTTTTATAGCTTTAAAAGCCAGAGATTGTTCAAGTGTAACCTGAGAGGAAACGCCTGGGGGCAATTGGAGAGAGGAAAAACGGGGACTTGTAGCAAAGGAATGGATTTCAATCCCACCTCTGCACTGGATGTGTGGGCTTACCCCCTCGTCTTCCTTTCTTTGAGAAGGAATGTGTTGTAAGACGCAGGGTAGTGAGTAAAACACCATCCAGCCAGGAGGTTACCGAAAATACAAGGTTCTGTTTGATTAAAGTGAGTTTTCAAACTCTAAATAAAAGCACTTATTGGCTTTTCATCTTCTCCTCCTCCCATTACCGGCAAGGTCGGAGCTCCTCCTGACTTCAGGAGGTGCCAGATCAAGCGGAAGGCGAGCAAAGGGAGCGATCTGCCGCTGGAAATGGTTGGCAGTTTATTTAGAAGACAAGTGCCTGAGCAATTCAGGGGAATAGGACTGAGAGTCAGGAGCTTCTCATTTTGTCTGCACCTCGGAAAACTAATTTAAATCTCTCCAAGTCAGTGTTCTCCAGGTGCGATAGGATAAAGACAGTAATTTTTGCCCGCTTTGACAGAATTTTATGAAGGTCCCGCACTCAATGCTTGTCTCACCTATGATTTGCTCGCTACTGGTAACAATTTTAGAGCAAAATTATTTAGGAACTGAGGTCCATTGCAAGCCTACGTGATTTATTTGGACTCACAGATGAGAGCTGGTTTGTCTCCTACGAATGCATAGGAAAAAATTTACAATATCCAAGCAGGAGAGATGCTCCAAATCCTGGTGAAGCCAACCCACAGTTAATACGTAATGCCCCCAGGCACTTTCCAAACTCTCCAGGTGACACAACCTCCTCCAGCTCCTCTGCACAGCCAAGAGCACCACAGCAGCTTCACTCCAAGCTGAGTGTTGCTTTTTTTTTTTTCACCTACCAGCTGTTAAAGCAGATAGAGCCTGTCCCAGACATCACCTATTTAATGCTCTGAAAACCAGCGTGGCTTGGTATTTTCTTATAACGGCTTTTGTCGTCATAAGAGCCCTCGTGTCAGCACTCCCAACGGCTGCCACAATGACCGCACTCCCCAGAAACCGGGCGCTCCTTCACAAAGCAGAGTTTATACTTGCATCTCTCAGGTTCTTGCCTCACGCCACGTTAAGCCTGCGTGTGAGCAATCCACATTATTTTACCTGCAGAGCTGAAAGCACCATAGATTTATGCTGCAGAAGGTAGCTCAGGGGTCCTAGACACTGAATCAAGGTTCTGCATGAAAATCAGCTTACCTTGGAATTACAGCAAGGTGTCTTTTCAAGGGTGATTAATAAGGAAACTGCTTGTTTTCACCTACAAAAATATGTGTTGCACCTCCACTCCTGCTTCCTTATTTTCCTGCTCCTTCCATTTCTAAACTTTTTGTTTCTTCTCCCTTGTCTTACATAATTCATTGCACAGGTGAATTATTCCATGCAACCGCCTTGTGATAACAGCGAACGGCAGAATGCATTTTTACTGTCCCTGCTACAAATTAATACGTTCCAAGTAAGCACATTTTACTTTAAACTTGCAAAGATTTCAGCCCCAGACTTTGGAATATATGGATTATCCTTTGCTACTTCCCTCGGTGAATATATATTAGTGCTAACCATTACTGTGCCTGCAGCCAAGGGCAATATAAAAATGCTATTATCTTAAGCAAAGTAGGAAAAAAGAGGCATTCAAACAAGTGTGAGATTGGGTAGATTGCCTACTGCTGCATACCGAGTAGTACCTCACTCATGAGCAGCCCAATTCATTACAATAAAACAGCTCAGGTGATGAAGCACACGATGAGCACAGATGGCAGCATCAAGCCCCAAAGTCATACATTGCTGCTACAGGTCCTATATACTCCAGGGCTCAGTAATAATTAAGAGATTAATCATTTACCTGAGATGTTTTAATCTTTCCATTTGCCATTTGAAAGGAGTTTGCAGCATTATATGTTTTCTCTCGGAAAGGCACATTAACAAAACATCCATGTTTAAAACATCTCTCTGTTACTGGAAAATGTGTCCTATTGGACCCTTATAATTGGGCTGAGGATCAAATGGCTTTTTAAAACTGTTCTCAAGAAATACGATATTCTGATTTATGCTGATGTTTTCCAGAGTGCAGGGACCACGGAAAATGATGCCCTGCACTCAGCAGTCTCTTGATTTGCAAACTATCAATTTTCATAGTTGATTACAATTTTATGAGATTCTTTATCCTCAGCAACTCTTTTTCCTCTTGAAAGTGCTAAATTGCTTTGATTCCCTACAGCTAGTGTATGCCGTACACATTTCCCGAGCAATATCCATATGCAGGAGAGAACATCATTTTCCTACTGTTCTTGGCTTCTCCTGATCAAAGATACCAGCATGCAAGATGCATTTTTCATTCTTAAACTTTGTGTTGCCTTCCAGCATGGGTTTTTTTTTTTTCCTTCCCAAGACATTAAAGGGCCAGCTCTATAAATACAGTAACTTAAATTTTACCGCTGACGTGAATCCTAAGATTAAACTAGAGCTCCGGATCCTAGAAACTTTTAATTTTGTCAAAACTGGGCTCCAAGCTTTCTATTTCAGCCTGTATCTCCTATATTTTAATATCACCTAATCAATAAGCTGTTACAAGCCACTGGTATGCTCTAAAAAAAGCCAAAGGAGAAAGGAAGAGAATACAATACGTTGGATAAAAGTGTATGAAGAAGGTGCATTTGACTAGGATCAGGTTCTTTTAAGGAGAAAAAGGAAATAAAAGGAAAATAATTTGTAAGCTGGACTGATGGGCCTCAGTGGGAACAGCAAGCCAGGGCCCAAATTGTACAGAAAGGATCAAAGGATACTGGAAGAGTTACTGCAGCTTTGAAACCACTGAATTCACTGAAACACAGTCTAAAAGGGAGGTAGGCACAGTGAGCTTGGGAAGGGTTAGGGATTAACCCTTTTGCTTCCAGGCAATTCTTCTTTTTCTACGCTTTCCCAATAAACTTGGGCATTTTCTCTATTAAAAAGAAAAAAACCCACACCACTGGATCATTTTCATAGAATAAAAAAACCCCTGTGTTTCTGATGTTAAAAGTGGATCAGTCCCTCCCTGGAGGAGACAGGCGAGCAGATACACCCGAGTTCTGGCTGACTTGGTTCTGTCACATTCTCTTACTGTTCCAGTGTAACACAGAGAAGCAACAAAACCCCTCTCGTGTTGAAGACGGAGTTTTTAGTTTGATGCAGACAGACAGAGACAATCCCCAGCGCCGAACAGAGCCCATCAACTATACTTAGATTCTCGGCATCTTCACTCCGTTCAGCTCAGCTCAGTTTCTTCCCTCCTGTCAAGAGAAATTCCTCAACCTGTCCTTTTAAGTTCTCAAAAACCGGGAAGGGTTTCCTGAGCAGGGCTCTGCCTTGGCAAGCCTCCTCCGCATCTGAAGGTAAGCAACGTCCCCCTGTCGTCCGTGCTCTCGCCCCAGCACGAGGTGCCGGAGGAAGCCACGATACTGGGCAGAAAAGGAGAGAATTTAGCGACGTGGGCGGGCAGCCAGCCTCACCAAGAGCTGCAAAAACGCGCCTTTGCAGAGCCTAACAGCTCACATGGGAATATCAGGTGCTGTAAACCAAAAGGTTTCTAGACCCTGCGGTGTTTTCTAGCAAGCTTTGGCTGATATCAGAATGCACGGCTTTTTTTTTCTTTTCTTCAGTATTTAGTGGCTATACAGCAACACTAAAAAGCCAACATGGATAGTGGTTTTGTTTGGTTTTTATAACAGTGTTCTTCTCTTAGTAAGAAAAAAGCACATGCAAGTGTGGTGCGAAAATTCCATTTAAAAAGAAAACGAGATCTTTCAACAACAAGTTAAATCTAAGTGGCAGGCAGGAGTATGAAAGGAACGAACCCCTCCCCACGCTCCGTCTAGCTTTCCTCTCGTTGTGTTTTTTGTTTCGAAGCCTTTGGGCCTTATATTCTCAGTGATGATAAAGTCTACATTGTTGTCTGCCAACTAAACTCCATTCAGGCCTCATAATATATCACATAATATACACGGGATTAAGTTGTTAGCTCGCTTTTCTTTCAACTGCCATTCATCAAACAAATAGCACTTTGAGGAAGGAAACCCATTTTCCCAGCTGCAGTGTGCACAATCTAGTTATCGACATCGCCGAGACTTTGCAGTTCGCCATTGCGGAAGGTGACAAACGATTGTGTAGAAGCATTAAGTCACTTTTCATTCAAATCAGCCGGATGCTTCGGGCTCTCCTCCAGCTCCTCGCCCCCGGGTGGGGAGCACTTACCTACGTCCTGAAGACCTGAGCTGCAGTTAAACCGAAACCCCACGTCCACCCTGGCACTTCTTAAAAGCGCATAAATATCCATTTTTACCGTTTCTCTTTGTGTCAGCTCCTCTCTGCTAGCCTGCGTGCAGCTATCTGCTCTTACCAGCTGAAAGCTCTCCTTTGTCGACGTCTGCGCGCATCTACAGAAAGGACTAAAATATTCATTTTGCTTAAAATTTAAGTCCCCTGTAATAAAGCTACTGCATTTTCCCGTAAAACTAAATACTCTCATATCAGAGTGTGTCAAAATCTACCCACAGTGAGCGACGGGTTACCCTGTCTCCTACTCTGGAGATACTGTAGGTGATGTTAGTGCGTGTAAATACGGGTTTAAAGTTGGACAACAATTTTGCTGCTGTGGAGGCGGACCTGGGTTAGTCCCTCGATGAAATGCCAGTGTAAGCTAATGTAATTTTAAACTAAATCCGGCTGACTGAGTTTGAGGTCAGAAGAAAGATAGAAAATGCCTGAATATATGTTCCAGCAGGTGCAAACGCGGTCCAGTGGACGGAGGTGAGTGAGAACGCTGGAATACAGCCCATGGGGTTCCCTCACTTGGAAAATGGTTTGCCCTCATTTTACAACCCAGCGGGCCACAGCTTCAGCCAACGTAAATAGCCCTCAGCGAACCAAGCCGACTACAACCAGGTAATAATCTGATTTACGGCCGGGAGTTAGACAGCTACTTTTGGAAAGAGCGCGCTGCGTTTATTTAAATATCCTGGGCCGCTGCATTGCAACAGAACTGATTTTCTGGAAGAAGAAATTATTGAAGTGACACTTCCGGTGACAAAAGTAGCAATTAGCCAAAGAGATGCTTTGCAACACTGCTCTTAACTCCCTGGCAGTGTTACTGACAGCTTGTTTTACAGTTAGGGTACCCGCTGGAGCTCAGGTAATGACACACATCCCTCCCCGGTACCCTCCTCTTCGATCGCCCGTGTGAGAGCACGAGTGAGCAAAACCTGCGCCGCGCTCGCGCACAGGCTCTTTGGTTTTTTCACGCCTCTGTGCAAATGAGATTAGCACACAACTTCGCTTACGGGAACGTTTTCACGGATTGTCATACATGCCATTTACTAACCATTCACCTGAAGGATGTGGGTCTGATACAGCTCTTCGTAGCCGTAGGCATGACAGGTGTAATTGCCCATGTGAACAGTTGTTACCTTGGTGATGTAGAGGGAATCGTCTTCTCCAAAATCCTGCACGTAACAAAAGACAGGAAAGGTGCCTTATTATTCAGCAAAAACACCTTAAAACGCCGCGCGAAGGGAGACTACCCGTTCAGCGGTTTCGACAGCCCCACGGCTTGGGAACGCAGCTTGAATTTTGAATGGCGAGTTTTAAAGTTCGTAAATCAACACGCGGGGAGAAAATGAGTGGCAATTTAAGAGCGAGGGAAAGCAACTGATCTGAGAACACGAACTTGTGTGCTGGTTGCTAACAAGGTGCTCTTTGCACACAGAAAAAGACGGCAATCTCCAGCTGTTTAATTTATGGGGGGAATTTAATATCTAACCATTAACCTCAGATGCATAAAATGCTAACTCCTGCGCAGGTTAAGGTTTCCTTTGTCTACGCTGGTCCTTAGAAAATACACCGTAACCTTGAGACTCAGTGAGAAAGAACTGAAACTCTTTGTCACTTATCTCGAACAATATCCTAGGCAGGAGATAAGGAAGAAGTCAAAAAGCATTTTCTCAAAGAAACTTGTTTGATCTGTAACCACTTGGCAAGTATCTTTCTTTATCCCCTTCATCTTCCTAGCTCCGAGCTTACATTACTTCAATTTTTGATTATAGATGGAGAGAATATGAGTTAGTAGAGAAGTTTTGGCACTGGACTACGCCCTGCTCAGGAATTTATTTCAAATTAGAGCTAACGGAACCACAGCAGTGATGGGTATATGAAAGCAGCTTCTCTTGTTACTCCATCAAGGTTCAGACTTCTGCGGCTCCAGAATGTTTGTATTTCTATGCAAACCCAGAAGGATACGTCTAAAAAACCCAGTTCATGAGCTTAAAGAACGATTTATCTTTAATTAGCTCCATGTGTGAAGCACGCTGAACTAATCTCTTTGGAGAATCTGACTGCAAAAATATGGTAAAATGCAACTCAGAATCGGGATGCTCAGTAGAGCAGGGTGAGTCGAAGAGCGCTTTTGTGAAAACTCAAGGACTTCTAAAAAAAAATTTCCAACGTGGAGGTGGAAAGCCTGCCTGCAGCCAAGGGGTGCATGGGGAACCCCCCCCCACATGAAGACGTGCCAGCTCCCACCCCTGGCCAGCACGGCACTGGAGGGCAGTGAGGAGGTGAACACGCACAGCTGGGGTCTTCCAGCGCGTCCTGATGGAACCTACCAGTGTGAACAGCATAAAACAGGGACATAAACTTGCTCTGCTGGTTGGGAGTCAAGAACTTGGGTCCCAGTTTCCCTGTGATGGAGAAAGGGATCCGTGCACAGAGGTGCTGATGCCCCTTCCCTGCTGCGCCCATGGCAGGTACAACGCTAAAAGGAATCGTCCTCCATGCAGGTGCTGCCAAAATCCCTGCCAGGTGCTCAGAAATCACAAGCGAGAGTTGTTCGATCCTCAAATGGGCCGCTTTCTAAACCAAAAACCATTTGGGGCTCCTTATATCTCACATTTCCCGCCTCTTCAGGGTGCATCTGCTCCGCCCTTTGAAGCTTTCCTTTCCAGCCACGACACTTTGAACGTTTGTCGAAGGAAGCCGCGATTCGGAGGCAGACTTGCAGCGCCAGCTGGCACCCTTGAAGAAAAGTACAAAGTAGCCCATCTCTTGCAGTATGGGATTGATCTGGCACCACTTCTGCTCGCTCTTCAATCTTCCCCAGTAACGTCTGCCTGGCACCAGAGAAATGTTTTCATGCCTTTCCTCTCACTGGTGAGCCAGCATTGGCGGTCGGGGAAGGGAAGTTTGGTTTTAAGACATGTTACGAGGCAGATGGAGAGCGAGCACTGAGAAATACAGAATTTATAGGCAGGACGACAACCCTTCCCAAAGCACAGACCTTGACCTGAGGGGTTCTGCTATCTGCTTCCCTACGGCATCGTGCTGCCCCAACGCGCGCGTGCGGGAACAATTATCGAGAACGAAGAGTAAATCCGTAGATCATCCTGAAATTCATCATCTATAATCAAAAGCATCTCAGATATTACCGCCAGCCCGGGTATTCGATCCAGAATCTAAATCTACGCTATGGGATAAGCTGGTTAAGCTACCCAAGACGTTATTGCAAATATCTACTCAAAATTCCCCATTTCGAGCATTTTGCCTGTTTTCTGGTCAGCTAGATCTTTCCCGCCGGAAAGCAAAGATGCACGAGTAACTGCAAATAGAAAAGATATCAACCCCGTCCAAATGGTATTTGCATGAGATAGAGAAAACGCTTGCGGCGGAGGGGACTTAATAACAGTTTTCAAAGTTAATCCCAAAGCAACTCAAATTGAGTTTAGATCAATAAAAGCAGGACGGCTACTTTTGCGGAATGATTTATAAGGAGTTGTGGAAAAACAGGACAATAAAATCTCCTCTGTTTTAAGTATGTTGCTTCCTTTAAGATATCTCAGAAAAAAAATACTATGAATGCTTGGTTTGTGCTCTGTAATTGTCTTTTTATGGACAATCTGTTTTTTCCAATGCATACAAATGTATTAATATAAGTAAAGACTCTTGTAAAAACAAACTGATGCAAGATTATAGTATTACTCTTTTCTCTCCAAATGCATTTTTCTCATAAAGAGAAGCTTATATGGCTAAAAGCATGGTTTATGACTTTTAAAAACTATTTTCTGACTTCTAGCACTTAAAGAAGGTTATCAAAGATGATTTAGGTTAACACCGTATCGTTTATGTCAGGCACAGAAGGGAATCACCTCCCTGTATTACAACTTGCGCACGCACGATAAATTCACATACGGCCACGATGTTATTAAGAATAACCAGAATTAGATGTGGGAGGGAAAAAGCGATTACGAAGTTCAGGTTTCATTAGTCGGTACAAAAAGAATACTGAATTCTCTAACAAATTAACCACTCTTTCCCCACGTTTACTGCAGCTCACGGTTTCTCCTGTTGGGTATAATTAGCACATTAACACAGTCACACGTTATATATATGCACGCGTTCTTATGCACAAGCACTTTCTGTGTGCATTTCATAAGGGTATATTTGGAAGTGCCGTAACAACTCAGCCCCTGGAACACTAGGAAACGACAAGTCTGTGATTCCTTAACAGCCTCCACCTCTTGCACTCACCCCAGGCAGGCAGGAGCACCCCAATATTTGGGCTATTTTCACCAGGTGCATCTCATGCCACCGTATCAACCAGGTCTAAGTTAATGCCGACCGTGGGTTCAGCCGCCGATTTGGTTTCCTCGACTGGGTGTAACGACCTCACGTAATTTTATCAAGCTGAGAAAGAACTGCAGGACACTCTCAAAATCGTGCATCGGGCAAGTGAGAGCTCTTTGAGCAAAAGTACTCGGAAATCTTTAGACACAAAACGTTTTCAGAGACTCAAGTTCTGAGCTCCCATCCCTCAAACCCGCACAGTGAAGCTTGCTGGGGCAGCTGGCAGGGGAAAGGTTGGGCAGGGTGGAGGGAACGTGCAGAATTCCCAATGGGAAAAGGCACAGAAAACATCTTCCCTGCTTTTTTTTTGCAGGTGGCTTTTGCCTGCAAAGCCAGCTTCCCAAATCACCACGGGTTAGAGAGCAGTCGGAGGGAACCACAAACATCTACAAAACTGATGTCGCGTAATTCTCCTCTCCCTAAAGCAATCCCACCTCCAACACCGAGTATCTCAGGGCTGTCCGGGAGCCTCAGCGAGGGCCGTACCCTCCCCAGGAGCTGGTACTGCCCTGCTCCTACCCCCAGCAACGCCCAAGGGCAAACTGCAATGGCATTTTTATGGATCGTCCCATGAAAAAGGACAGGTGACCAGGAGGAAAGCAGAAAAGTCACTTCTGAGACACGGTTTTCCCTCATTTGCCACTGGAGGAGAATTTTCTCGGGCGGAGGACGAAACAGAAGCGATGAGATTAGATGCAGAAACCACCGTAACTCCCAGACTGATGAGCCTTGCCTCAAAGCAATTTTATCAATTTCATTATAAAATGTTACACGTTTCACTAAAAAACCCCAAACAATTCCGCAAGATGTGCTTATAATTTCTCCTAATTGATACGCTTGACTACCGGCAGATGATAAATTGACTCCCCCAGCAGTTTGTCTCATGTTTTCTCTCCCTCTTTTGAATAAAAAGCTCTCTGGCCTTCACGAGCTTCTTTTACGTCTTGCAGTTTACCCTTCAAATAAAGGACTGATTAACTGACCTCAGAATATGTTTTAACTTCCCAAGATTAAAAAAAAATAAATGCACCACCCTGCATTTTCAATTGACAACAGCTTGGCCATCTGAAAAATAAAAAGTTGCTACTGCACACAGTCAATTTAAAAAAATAACAAAGCAGATCCTAGAAAATGGATATGTGCTTTTCCTTTTTTTTTTTTTTTGTATTGTATTTCCCTTCCATCACTACTGATTACCCAAGGCATCGGTTTCCCCAAACAGAAGATTTTTCATATTTATTTATCCCATTCCTCTCTCTAATGCATTCCCCGGTCACGCAACGCGCCGCGGCTCGGGGACGCGGCGCTTAGAAACGTGTAAAACGCGGCATATTGCTTGTAAATCTCGCTCACCTTCCGTCTCAAGTGAAATCCAAGATGTGACTGCAATGTCACAAATCTCCTGCTCCGACACCCCGGATCGCTGCCGGCGGGGAGAGAACCCACAGCGACTCGGGGCGATGCCATGAGGCACCCGCCTTTTTTTTGCCCATTTCAGATGCTTTTCCACAAAGCTTTCTAACACGTCTTGGGGTTTTTTTTTTTCCGATAAAGAATGGAATATTTAATGCCCTTCCAATTTTTGGCCAAGTTTCTTGTTTTCCAGGAAGTCTGAAGAGGAGTTGGCATCGAGCAGATTCGGTCTTTAAGGATATTTTTTAGGATAACTTAGTTATCTTTTAGGACAACTTTGAGTTACTTGAGGATAAAAATACTTGCCTTGTAGCTACAGCAAGGAAGAAGGAGCAGAAAAACAAGTGGCAGTGACACAAAACCTGAGGAGCTGCCCATTTCCAGCTATCACCACCTCACGCCATAGCACCGCGCTAGGGGCATCACCATCATCATCACCGGAATAATAAGAATTTCCTTCACTTTTAGAACTTTCCCCTTCAGCCAAGCCCAGAGAAACCGAGAGCCTTCAGCACCCTCTGACAAAACTGGTCCCAGCACTGGGGCAAGGTTGGTGTCACTGGTTTTCCATGAGACAAAGGAAACCACCATCACGATTTCACGGTAAACCAGCACAGCAACAAAAATGGATTAACTAGTTGACGTTAAAAAAACTTGCCTGATCCTCAGAGTCCTAGGAATCTCTCTCTGGTAATATTTACAGGATTTTAAAACAAAATGTACCCAAGTGTTTAATGAGATTATTATTATGCAAAATCTACAACAATGGCTCTCACTTTGAAAATTATTTCTCCCCACTAATCAAATGTCTCTGGTCTTTTTTTTTACAATAGATTCATGAGTGATTCATATAAAAATAATAAAAACTAAATTAGTCATGGGCTCTTAAATCACTTTCTTTGGTGCTTTTAATAATTCATTTCCAGAGAGAAGCTGAGAACTTATGCTTCATTAATATTATTTGTTCTTGGTTTTACACATGCTATCACTTTAGTAATTTACATGGGGAAAAAATTCAGCCTTAAGCAAATGCCAGAAAACTACCGCAAACGCAGCCTGATGGGGTATTAATTTATCTTTTCTTCTTTTCCTGCTCGAAGAATTTAGCACAACATAAGACTTTGCTGGCGAGCCAAAAAAGTTTTTTGGTTCAGCATATGGAAATAAACATTTTAGATAGTTGTGTAATTATAATATAGATAAAAATGGATGACTTTTACACCCTGAGAAAGTCAATACGACGAGGAAAAGCAACGGTAGGTCTTCCTGCTGGAGCTGTTGGAAGGGAGGCATTAGCAGACCAGGGCTTTAGTGAAATGTTTCTATTAATTGGATCGACTGGACGCTTCAGAGAGATGCAACGACCATGACTGAACAGGTAAGTACCAATCTTGGGAGGAAATCATATTCATAAACTCCAACTTTCTCCCTACAGAGGTGGAGAGCTGGGATTTGTGGAATTTGGTCTGTAATTCAATTATCAGTTGCAACAGTCAGAGCCGGTACAGCGCAGTACAACTGATTCCAGAGCCCTAATTCAGCTCATTCTCATATTTTTTTTTAACACATTTTTTAAAGCATTCCAGTCTAGTTACCTTAATACTTCACAGCAGATGGGCTCACTCTTTTTTTTCTTGCTCATTTTTAGAAGATTCACACCGCACTCGTTTTGCTTTTCTGCTATAACACGCAGACAGAGTTCACACGTGTCATCTCCAGGAGGGCTGAACCAGCACCTCAGGTTTCTCAAAAATTTCACAAGGTGTGTGCTCTTTAAGTCTCTAAAAATGCAAGGAAAGCAAAACCACCCCAGAGAAACATTTTCCTCCACAAAACTGGGCTGTAAGCCTTATAATCCACCAGCTATTTGGGACCAGGCAAACAACTCCTGTCTCCATGAAGGTGCCTTTTGCAATAATCACCTCCAAATTTTAGTCTGTGACCCAAAACCGAGCTATTCCAGTGGAGGCACAAGTGGAAACGAGTTCTGTGATCTTCATTACAGCAAAGCGAGAGACTATATATTTTGAAAATATGGTAAGTATTAATTTTCCACTTAACCTCTACCTCGGAGCCTACAAAGACCTAAGATACTATAAGCCCTGTGCAATTCCTTAAACTTTGATTTGAAAGGGAAGAAACTTGGCTCTAAACATGCAACTTCCTGTAATTTACTCCCATCACTGTATTACTGCAGCATCTGGGATGACACAGGGTTTGATCATTTTAATGGCCCGGTTTCTATTAGCAGGGTATTAAGTGGGGTTACTCACAAACGATCTTTTTACTATTTAACAGTGAAACTACATTAAAAACATCAACAGGAATATATTGCCTTCACCCAGCCTGTTTTAATGAGAAATCTAATCCAAGTGACTTCCACTTTCAAGGTTGGCAATTTGCTTTGGTTTTCAAACATTATACAGGGAAAATGGACTATTACATGAATATACATGAAATGTGTATTGAGGCAGGTGGGCACAGACCTTGTAAGAGCCATGAGATACACATGGAGGTGAACCTTGCCGGGTGCACGGGTAGATGTGGACTATGAGCAATCAACCATTTAGGAAGTGGTTTGTGTCCCTCCAAAGATTCACTTCTGCCCCTTCCACAGGCTCTTTGCACCTTGCAGAGGTTTGGTGGGCAGAGATGGAGGCAGGCTTGGGTTCGGCCCAAGTAAGGCACGCAGATTTGCACGGGGAATCATAGAATGTTAGGGGTTGGAAGGGATTTCTAGAGATCATCTAGTCCAACTCCCTTGCCAGAGCAGAGGGAGGAGGAAAACCTGCCTGGGAGAATAGAATCACTCCTTCTCCTCCAAGCAGGTTTATCTCTGAGCTCAACCTACGTAACTCAGGTGGCTTCGGGGTGCTGGGTGATGACAGGAACCTCATGGGCCAGACCCAGACTTTCTTCACGTGGCCTGAACAAAGGCTTAAGTGTCTGAAGGTGAGAGCAGAGGGCTCTCCAGCCGAGCTTCCTTCCCCTGACAGGAGGCAACGGCAGAGGAGACACACGGGACCTGCTCACCCACACCGGGGGCTCGGTCCTCACGTTGAGGCAGCTGCTCCCCGGACTTGTCTCATCCCGGCTTCAACCCATCGGCCTTTCAGCCTGTGTGACATCCTCCTGCTGTGACGCCGTGACCTTGGACGGGAACATTCGGCCTTCGAGAATTCTGCATGTAGAAATCTCGCTGGACATTTCTCGGTGGACTTTATGCAAGAGAATCTGATCGGTACCAGTGAGAGCAGCAAACAAACGACACGCTGCATTTAGTTAACTCCTGGCAGCACGCTTTTTAAGGGCAACTACTGGTTTTTCATCGAAGAAGGAGTAAGAGAAGTCACAAACAGCTGCAATGCACTCTCACTCCCCTGCCCTGAACTCCCTGGTGGGTTTTCCACCACGCGGGGCTTGACTCTGGAGTCTTGTGCTTGTCCCCAGTTGGGATTTTTTGGGAGAGCAAGGACCTGCTATCCCACCTGCCTCAGCAAACCTGTATTTCAATGATCTGTTAAGAAAAAGCTTTTTTACATCGAGTGATCTAATGCAGATTTGTGTTCAAAGTGCACGGATTCACACAAAATGAATAACGAAAGACACTCACGGATTTGTGTCACCGCTGCCTGCATTACACGTGGCAATCCAGCAAATTCTTACCTACCTGCATTCCAAAACATTTGGGTTTTTTTTTTTTTTTTTACAGCAATATTCTCTGTTTGCGTATGCTTTCACCACGCTTCCGAAGGAAGAACTTTTGTTTATAAATTTTTGGTTATAAATTTACACGTGTTTCTCTGGAGATAACGTCAAATCATGTGAAACAACATCCCATAAATATTGCATAAATACATTTGACTCCATGAGGAGTTTATTATATTTTCAAATTGAGGAATGCTCTCATAATCACATATTTGGGAAAACATACTGCCTGCTCCTAGGGGGCAAAAGTATATTATTTTGAAAGATGACACGTTTTAACCACTTCACTATTTGTAGTCAGAAATCAATTTATAGCTATCACCATCTTATCGGTTTCAGCTACATTATAGTTATTTTCTGCATGAGGAAAGTTGATGTGAATTTTTAAAAGTATAGCTGCAAAGGGACTTCTAATGGATAAATAATATGGATGTGTAATTTATGGAAAAATAATGTTTCTATGCCTAAATGTTTGCAAGAAAAATCATTTAATTACATGTACCATTAAGATGGCTCTTTGGCAATAGCTATGTGAAAACTCATTAACAGAGTTCTTCACAGACAGGACAAGACAAATTATTACTATGTTGCTTATGAAAGCTTCTGATTAAGAGAGCAATGAAAAAATATTAATATCTTGTTGCCAATCAAGATATCACATAAAAATGATTTAAAGTAATACACTTAAACAACCAGGCTTTATAGTAATCATCAACCTTTCAGCTCGGTGGAAATTTAGGATTATCTAGGTTTTTGTTGACGGTCTTTGTCAGTTCTAGCATAAATCTGGAACGCTGTCAACCTACTCACATCGCATTTGTCACGTATCTGGAGAGAATAAAGCCACAAAGGACTTCTCGGCTGTGCCTCTCCTGTGCTGCTCTCACACCTATCTGGAAAGATTTTTATTTTCTTTTCCTAGAGTTGGGCTTCTGTTTTCGTCTGATTTCTTGAATTAGCATTTAGAAGAGAAAGAGTTTAATTGAAATATAATAGGAGGATTTCTCCAATCCTTTAGCTGTGTATGTGATTACCACTGTGCCAAGAGCGGGGAGGATTTTCCTCAAGTTAAAAAGGTACAATTAATCTCGCGTTGCACTTTCAATTAGCCAAATTGCTAACCTGATTGTGAAAAGCAGAAACGCAATCGAGTTTCTGCTCGAGGCGTACGAAAAGAAAACTGAAGTAATTTAATTAACTGACTTCAAGTGTATTAAGAATCACGCCGCCTTTACTTTCCTGCTGTCAACGCCTTGAAACAGATTATTGTTTAATGTTTGAGATTGGGTACCCATGGAAGGATGAAGCTTTGAACTCTCCGCTCTCCTCCACCCTGACCGACGTGTGGTTGCACGTATCTTCACACTACGAACCTCAAAGCCAACGGCTGGTGCTCCTTCAACGCTACGTGCAAGTATCAACCCCAAACACGTGTCCTCATGCTGCACATGAAGGTGGCTCGCACCCTACGAGAAGAGAGCTTCTTAATCTGAATAAAAAGAATAGATTTCGCAGCTGAAGGACCATCTCTTCATCCCTGCTACCATCAAGTGCTTCAGGTGTCCATCCTTGGTAGCCAGAGAGCTCAAAAGTCCTACAGACTATCCATCGTGGAAGAGGGAAAATAGAAGATGGTCACCCCCCCAAATTGTGTCACCTCAAGTAGCCAGACCAGAATACAGATGGCAGGGATATATACAGTACAGAAAAAAACTTTACAGTTTAATTAAAGATGAAAAAGGTGTGGAGGTGTTTATTAGATCAAAAAAAAAAAAAAAAAGACGTGCGCTAGTAGCAGCTGTTATATGACAAGGTGATAGAGGTCATAAACTGACACAGGAAACTTTAAAATCAAGGCATAAATCTTGTTTTTCCTCCTTGCAACAAGCTCATAATGCTCCTCTGATATAGGCTCTCAGTGATATACTACTTCAAACAGATGAAAAGATTATTTTTTCATTTTTTCTGCTGTATAGCATGGTACCATCCCAGGGGGTGCTGAATCATTCAGGAACCAGTCAGTTTACATGCAAGAACATAACTCCTCCTCTTTTTTTTTTACTTCTAAGTAAACTAGGAATGTAATTGGCTCAGTACTAAGCTAGGGAGGCTCTGGCATTTCAGCCTGAAAACGTACTCCTCAGAATTGTAGGAGTTGCAAATTAAGTCTCAGAGCCAAGTGCTATCGATCCTCCAGTGACATCTTTCTACTCCAATTCCTGGATGACCATTTTGTGTTCCATTCACACATGAACTTTAACCTTTAAAGATGAATGCGATTGTAATCAAAATTTCGTAACGGTAAGACAAATACCTGGAATTTTCATTCTTTTTGTCCAAAAAATTCTAAGATCACTCTTGAGCCTCCGGAGTGTGTGAACAGAGCAGCTGAACTGCTCTTCAATCCCCAGTCCAACCCTGAGCCCCAAAATAACAACACGAATCCCACAGTGTCTCAGATTTAAGCAGTAAATCTATGTATCAAAAGAAGAGGCTCCTTCCAGACTCGAAGGTTTAGAATTTGCTTGTTACAGCTTAAACTAGGCGCGTTGGCAGCCTGTGTAATTTTTACTAAAACTCAAGCTACGTCGAGGAGCAGATATCTCCTGGAGAACACTTGCAGAGGATGGAAGAGGTGGTGAGCTGCCAGGTCAACCATTCGCATGGCTCCTATGCCAGCAGGGAAGACCTGACTGCACGTCGCAGCTCGGCAGCTATTCATCTATTTTTTAGTGCCAGTGACCCAAAGGTCGTTATTCTAACCCAGGAGCTCAACCATATCTCTAAGAAATCTGGTCAGGTTCAAGCAGCTCTGGGCTGGCTCTGCAACCATGCTATGGTTCTGGGATGTTTGCTGGTTTCGTTTCAATGTCAACGCTCCAAAATGGTGACAAGAAATGCATTTTAAAGGGCAATGCTTGCTTTGATGAAGAGAAAAGAAGGTTTAGGTGGTTGTAATTACTGAGTTTGTGCACACAGTGATCACCTATACATAGCGCCTGTGATTTTCCTACTAAGAGCCAACAAATCCTGTGCTAAGTTGCAGTATTTCGGTCCTATGTACTGTATTAACGCAGAGGAGTACAGTAAAGATTTTTCACATTTCAAGATTCCTGGATACACAACAATTTAGGGAGCTACAGTGTTGACTGTAGCAACTCTGAAGTGAGCAGTTATCAAATTAACAAGAGCTGAACAAAAATATAAATCAATGCTTGCTGTAGTGTAATTAAAATAAAACCTGATTTACTGCGTGCTTTAATGCAAACAGAAATGAAATACAGACCATATTTTTTGCACGCTACTTTCCACTCGCCCCGTTATTAAATGTTATTAAATCAATGAGTAAGTTTATACCATTATTCAGGTATTGTCTTTACTACAAGCTACGACTCGCACATCAGACCAGCACTGCAAACAAAAAGAGATTAATCTTTCCTGCATGGGTATTGCCACGCCCTGCTGAAAAACCCTGTATTTTAACCTGTTCGTCAGAATTAATAGCTGAGGAACAAGAGATGAGATTTGGCTGAAAGGCAAGTGAAATAGGAGGAACAGAAAGAAAAACGTATTATCTGGTTTAGGCAGAGGAGAGGTTTCATTGCCAACCATAACTTGTTTCACGTTCTCAATGAATCTGCCTCTTTGCACTAGGAAAGGGATCCCTGAGGAGTTACTGGTCTGCAGAGTTGCTTTCCCCTGGTTTTCCAGGGCTGCTGTCCGTGGATCACAGGTTGCACCAAACTGAATGAGCAACAAGGGACGAAGTACCAGAGCTATTTAAGTGCTCGTTTATTACAGTACAGAGTTTTAATTTCATATTTCGTATTGAGGTGCTGAAGCAAGTGCAGAGGAGGGCAACGAAGCTGGAGAATAAATTTTATGAGGAGTGACTGAAGGAGCTGGGGCTGTTGAGTTTTTGAAGAAGAGGAGGCTGAGGGGAGACCTCATCACTCTCTGCAACTGCCTGAAAGGACGTTGTGGAGAGGTTGGTGCTGGGATCTTCTCACAGGTAACGAGCGATAGAACAAGAGGGAACAGCTTCAGACTGTAACAGGGCAGGGTTAGACTGGACATTAGGAAAATTTTTTTAACAGCAAGAGTAGTCACCCATTGGCACACGCTGCCCAGGGAGAGAGGGTGAGTCCCCACCCCTGGAGGTGTTTGAAGGTTGTTGAGATGTGAGGTTGGGGGAGATGGTTTAGGGGTGAGCTTGGCAGAGTAGGGCTCATGGTTGGACTCGATGGTCTTTCCCAACCTGAATGATTCTATGCTAATAACACATTCCAAACACCCCTGCCCCCCAGCTGCACACGTTACTTCCCTTTTATTCCTGAGACACGTTCACATAAACCCAAAATATCATGCCAGCTCCCAGTTTTCCATGATAATTACAAGATAGAACCTCCCTTAAAACTATCATCTATTAACTGAAGTCATGTTCAACGGCCTAAAAAGAAAATTACAAGACTGACTCCAGGACTTACATTGATATCCTCCAAGTCGAGGAAGTTGAGGATGATGCCGTTGCGCTTCCAGATGATGGGAGGCCGCAGGGCCCCGCGGATGTTGCACGTCAGAACGGTGCTGAGGCCAACTGTGATGGTGGTAACGCTGATCTTCTGGTCCTCTGGCAGGATCAGCCGAACCACCTCTGCAAAAGGCAATGAAACAGGAATATTACCAAATATTACAAAGGGAAGCTGTTCCCCTTCTCATTCCAGGAGAAGGTTCTGCCAAGGTCCTTTGAAAAGGCACAAGAATGGGTCAGGTTCTTGCCCTGAAGAAGAATTAAGAGAAGATCGTTGCCACTGAAAGATAAATCCAGTTTTAAATTGCCCAAATATTGGAATTCACCAAGCACAAAAACTCCTTTACCAATTGCAGCCGCATATGGCATCTGAGGTACAGATGTTCTTCTAACCAAAGAGTGAGAAGTTTTCTCATGTTTTATTTAAATTCAAAAAAACGAGTCATTTTAACTTAACCATATGACGTAAAAATAAAAGCTGTTCTATAGAAAAGGTAGCTACAGTTTTGATATACGGTTGACCAAAAACGGGAATGTTTGACCAACTTACGGCCATTATTTGGGTGGTGGTGTCTCCCACAGAGTGCCATCCCACAGACTATCAAGAACTTTCTGCACCTGAAACCTTCAAATCCAAAAAAGGAGACAGAGGAAGATCGGGAAGGGAAGGAGAACATTACCCAGCCAAGGTAACCGAGTGGGGTGGTGGCAAAACCAGGCATAGATAATACATCACCAGATCACATCTCCTTCAGGTACCTGTGGAGGAGATGTGGGACATGGCCAAGCGAGGACTGTGGAGAGCAGCCCAAGGCAGGTCCCACCCAAGAGGTCCCACCCCACCACCATCACCCAGCTGCCTGCAGCACGTACACAGCACGCAGGGGCCAACGCCACAGTTGCCTTCTGCATCAAAGAGAGCTCCTTTTTTTACGAATACAATATTTGGAGTGCACTTGACAGGATAAAGAACTGATAATTACAATAATTTGTAGCCTGGAGTAGGGCTAATGAGGACATCTTTTCTTGAGAAGAAATGAAATACAGGGTCATTCATTTACGGGAGAATTGTTTTTTTCATCTTGCTGCTGTTTTCCTTAATTCCCTCTGCTGTTCCTCACGCTGCCCGGACTTCCCTGGCTCACGCCGGGCTCCCATCACCCTCCTCTTCAGCAGCATTTCTGTGTTTTGTGGCAGCACAATTCAAGGCTCTCTGCCCAGCTTCCAAAGGACAGCTAAAAAGGCTTTGGATTTACATTTTAGACGCACGCTAATGAAAAATACATTAACTTTTAATTAAGAAGACCGCTTGCATAGCTGCCATTCTTGGGTGAACCACGTCAGGCCAAGAGATGACTTTTTATGTTAAAGCACGTAATTAGTACAGACCACTTGAACAACACAAACACACTCATTTTTTAGTATTTCTCTGGAGCACATTTGAGGGCATCTTATCAACATCTAAAAGCCATCCTACTAATAAAGGCTTATTTTTGCGTGGCTTTAGTCATTGCTTTATTGCTATCAACAGACAAGATTTCCTTACGCAACCAGGTGTATTGGGGAGGAAACAAAGATGCCCTGAGAGGATGCGAGGGCTGGGCTTTTAATATAAATCTTTAAAAAGCCCTCCGAACCTTGTGGTGAAGTCACAGAGCTTAGACACACCGATGCCAGCTGGATTCTCCGTGCAAATCCGTCAAGTCACCTTAACGATTTTGTGCGGAGCCTCCAGATTAAGTATTGAACAGTGCTCACTTTATTTTAAAAAAACCTTTAGGAGATAAAAAGGCTTTTTTTTTTTTTTTTTTTTTTTTTTTTTTTTACCACACACATAAACCCGAACAGAACAAATGGGTAATATTCAAAGTGTGCTCACTCGCAGAACACAGGCTGGAATGGAATCCGGTCCTAAAATCAAGCAATTTTATGTTCGTTTGGAAATTCTCCAGGACGATGCATACAAAACAGCTTTCTATACCCAACGGATTCAACCAGCAGCAGTCCTAGCTGATCGTATTTATCAACTCGTGTCAAACCTGCCACTCTCCTCCGGGATTTCAGGTGAAGCAACTCCTCAGTCCATTCAAACCAGACCTTTGGTGACCCGGCTGCAGCCATTCCGATGTTCCCACGTTAAATTTCCTGCAACACCAGGTCCCGCAGCGACGCGTTTGAGAACACGAAGCCTCACTAATTCCTTTTCTTGTTAAAAATGTCAAGGTATTGTCGAACGCTTTCCTCAGCCCCTCCTCCAGTCCAATTTTATTTCTTCAGGTGCTAAGCTGGAGCTGCTCTGCACCTCTGCAAGCTGTGCATACTAATTCGAGCAGGTATTACTTGTTGTGCTATTTTATCACGGAAATCTTTTTCTCTGCTGTCATTTGCAGCCCGCCAAAGGCAATCATAATTTCACGATGAAGACATGTATAATTGAGGTCATTATAGGGAGCAACCTGGAATGAGCATCTATGGAGAAAAACTCATTGATTTAGCACCGCGTGGAGATAATTTACATAGTAAATGTCGGTTGCCTGCCTGCCTTTGCTCATGCTACACTACCTACAGAAACAGAACTCAGCGCTTTAAAAAGTGCTTAATATCATTAATTAGATCTTTTCCCTCAAATATAAAGAAAATATATTTTTTAATGCATTGTTGCCGCCTTTAATCACTGTTACATTTGTTCATGGGTGTCTTGCCTTGCTAAAATAGAATATAGAGCGATTGACTCTACTGCTCACGGGACAAGGCAAAACCTTTTTAACTCTATCACTTGCTCTCCTTGGGGAGAGAATAAACCCAAAAGTAGCCCTGCCTGAAGCCATGGGAGGATGGTTTTCCAAGAAAGTCTCAAGTGCAGATTCTTGCCCCCAAATTAATGCTCCCAAGCAGAGACATTTTGTTCGTGAACATGGGTAACACAGCCCTAAATACATCACGCTTCTCCAGCAGTGGCTCAAGCTGGGATTGATTTAGTGGGATGAAAACTTCAGCCTCCCCTCAATTCTCCATGTGTTTATGCACTGCATTAGTAAAAACTCTTTATTGCCTCGTGGTCCAATATCGCAGCACGAAGGTCTGTGGTGATATAGAATTTGCTTCCATAGATAAAAGAGTCTTCTCTAGCGGAATTCTTAGGTGAGAAGCTAAGTGAATCAAGAAAATCAAAACAATGAATGGCTCAGAGAGAAAAAAAAACAGGATATACCTTTTAAAATTGTTTTTCCATAATTTTGATGAGATGTATTTGGCTTTGCATAGAGAACGCAGGGCCATTTTAGACCCTCTTAAATCTGAACTTCCTGCAGCTAACTGATTTTAAAATAACCCTCTTAGACGTGAAATGTATTTATAAACAAGTGGCTGGACATGAAATCTGGCCAGCTAAGGGGTGACTCTGGTGCTACTGTTTAGGAGACCCTGGGATGAGACGTGGCCATCTAATTAGTTACCGCAGAGAGAGATTAAAAGAAACGAAGGGCAGTTCACAGTGGGTCTGAATCTGCAAAGCACTGTATAATACGCTTATAAATTACTCCTATTAGCATGTGGATTTAGTTCTACCCTACTCTATGGACTAAATAAATGAATTAGTAAAAATCTTAGCACACAAATCGCCCTGGGTTTCCACCCCTTGGCAAACCCACCACACCAGCTGTTTTTAGGACTATTTCCAGAAGAAACGTTGCCATGATACCAGATTTTTCGTGGTTATTAAGGTTCAACAAGACTGGAAGCATTTGCAGTCTTCTCACCTGTCCAGAGCCACGTGAAAGGATTATCCATCACCCAGCCCCAAAAGAAAACTCCACTTTCGGAACACCGATTTAGAATTGGGGGAAAACCAGTCACGCTACTAAAAATGTTTATGTTATTAATTAACAACGCTAGAGCTGTTAATGAACATGATTAAAGTTGTTCACAACTAATTAACCCAGCGGATTCTAACAGCTCCCGCATTGCTTCAGAGCAGGTGACTGGGGTGAGGCTTCTGGCTTCATAACCTGTGAACGAAACCATCAAGAGCTGCTTCTGGCCACCTTTGGTGTCCCCCAGCACCGCCCAGCTGGAACACATCCTGGGATATCCTAAGAGCTTGGTTTCTCTCAAGAAGAGGTACCAGAAGAGCATTCCTCTAAGGCTTGGAAGCTTAATTAACACGAATAATAAAATGATTTCTAAAGCTAAGCAGGAAAGTTCTATCTCAGCCTTCTTTTGTAATTGCAATAATTCAAGTTCTTAATGTAATTTATAAATCCTCATGGCGTGCTACTTCAGGAAGCATTTTATTGTAAATTCTCTACTAAATTAGTAATGCTGTTTTCTAAGTCATAAAAAGGCACAGTCATATTTCTAGTGGTATGAAAGAATTTAGTACCTGAAGCCCTCTCCTGTCATCACTCCTGGAGGCCACAGGCTACGACTCCCTGAGGTAGGTCCCAACCTCGTGCTGAGAGCTAAAACCTGTCTTGTTGAGGAATTCAGCATAAATGTGTGCAAATCACCAGCGGTATTCAGCTCTGGCGCGGGGCTGGAGGACAAGATTCTGTCTCTCCTCCCTGTCAAGTTGAACAGCTCTCACAGGCTGTATGAACACAACTTCTAGGCAAAAACATGAGAGAAAAGCATCTATTAAAACAATTAAAAATTAAAACGCCTTTTACTTTTTTTTCTTCAGCAGCCGAGACGTGTTGTGAGTTCGTAAAACTGTCGGTGCCATATCGCAGAACGGTTTGGGTTGGGTTTGATCGTTTAGACAACGAGAATACGCAGAATAAAACAAAGATTAACTTGAAAGGTGGATAAAAGATCTCACGTCAGAGTGTGGTCCAGCTTCCAGCTAAGAGGAATTAGGACTCTGCACGCAGACCAAGCTGCCCTCGCTTCTGTGAAATACCTGCATGTTCTCAGGAACCTTCTGCAAGAGTGAAGAAACGCCCTGGGGGGAGGACGAGCATCCTACACAGCTGCTGGATTGAAGAGCAACCAAGAGCCTTTCCTTCCTGGCTTTGTGAGGAGGGATTCAGATCTCCAGAACTGGAGAGATCTGGAGGCCAGCAAGACCTTCAAGAGGGAGTCTCAGTGTCCTTCTCTGGGTCACCCAGCTTGGCCACATGGCCGGTGGGTGATCTGCTCCCCAGGAAGGCCAACTTCTCACACTGATGGTAGAGAAGCTCCAGGTGAGGAACTCCAACAGAGCCACCTGCGCTGGAAATGTCTGCATCTGGAGAGGCAAACTCTGTTCAAACAGCTGCTTAGATTTTCATCTAGATTATACACAACAATCCGTCAGAAATCTACACGCACGCAAGAACGGAAGCTCAGCTTTCCCGTATGAATTTGCACAGAGAACGTTCACATAGCTAATAAATCTGTTAAAAATCACTTATATTGACTTTTAACCAAACGCAGCTTCTTCATCCAGTCTAACGATCAATTTAGTGTTTTTTTTTTTTTTTTCTTAAAGAAAACAAGCAACACGCTTTCCATCACAAAATCCCATCACTGCCCTCCTGTTACTAATCAGGAGAACATTTAGTCTGTGCAGAAAAGGATAATTCATTCATTCTTGAAAGAACATGAATAAATATAAGTTGTTCAGTGCTTAATTATCCAATCTCCTGAGGGTGATAAGTGATGAGTTCATTATGTAAATAGGCATAAGTAGTCTATTTTAGAGAACAGTTTACATAAATGCATTTGTTTTTGTTTTAAATTCCTATTTCGCACAGATTGAGAGCAATGTTGATGTGATTAATTTCTGATAAAATATTCCCATGTTGTGTCAACAGTGTCCTGCACAGATTGCAACAGCCACGCATTTTCTCAGTCAGTTTATTAATTTCCAAAGCAAAATTACTAAGGGTCTAACAGGCTCTCCTAACTACTTCTGGTAGTCCTGCCAGTTAAACAGAGGACTCAAAAGATTTGTCTCTTTTTCTTAATAAGAGTAAAAACCCTACTATAGTATGCTATGTAGATAACTATAGAACACATTCTCTCCAAATAACTATGGGAGTTTTAAGATCTCTCACTGAATCCACAGAAAACAAAAGAATATTGTGCTTTTTTGGGACAGATGGGAGGTGTTACAGCTGCTCCCTGTGTTTTGTACTCTCTTACCTTACTGGAATTGAATGAAATAATCAGTTTCACTGCCACAAAGGCAACAGTTGTCTCCTGTAAAAGGTTTATTTCAACATTTCTAGGAGCTTAAAAGTTCTTCCCTGTCCTTCAGAAATTCCTTAGCTTTGAAATAGAGAACTCTTTAGCGAGGGCAGGTTCTTTCCAAGCAATGAAACTTTTAAGAACAGCCACTATCTGTATTTAAACTAACATATTTCAGAGTTTCAGAGAACCAAAAAAACCCCACCATATGAAACCACTAAAGTTTCTTCTGTAACTTCTGTAAGTTATGGCAGCCGAACTGATTTATACCTGATATAAGGCAGAAAAAGATAGCTTCTGGGGTAGGACGTGGCATGCCAAGTTTCTCCCTGGAGTGAATTTTTATGGCTGCTCTATAAACCCCTAGGGTTTATCATGGAAATACTGTCAGACCATTAAGTCCAGCATGACTTGTGGGAACTGCTGTAATGTGTACGTAAATTACTTCCAAAATAGAGACAAGCCAGGCTACGGGGTATTTTGGGGTTCAAGAAGCATTCACATATAGTTTAAAACCACTGAGACATCAAAAACGGCGGCATCGAGCTGCTCCAATCTCCCGCTCCCCGTTCATTTTACTTTGAGTTCTTGCCCAGCGCTGCGCAACGAAGGCAACGCGCTGAAAAATTCATGAACCGGGAAGCAAGGAGCCTAGGAAAAAAAGCTCCACACTGCTTCTAAACCTCAGATTAAAGGCTTGTAAATAAATAAATAAGTAAAAAATCAGGTGTATTTACGCCTTTCATATTCCCACATTTACTGCGTTCATAACCAAATCAGTGATAACGTACCTTTCGAGCCGTAAATAAGCATTAGGAGTATTTTTCACGGAGCTTTCGTTGCTCTTTCTAAGGACGACTGCAGATTTGGCCGGGCCGATTATATGGATTTTGCATCTTTTCTGCCTGTAGCAGATACTTCATATACGCAAGGACTCTGCTTTGCTCTTCTCATGCCATCCCAAGCCAAAATCTGAGCTATTGTAACCCCTCCCTTCATCTCCCACTCCAGCCACTGCCCATCTGGGTTTTGCCTCGTTCAAGTCACAGCTCAGCCCCTCTCCAAGGCTTTCGGTGAATTTTCCTTATACACAGCTCCCCGGGCCAGCAGTATAGAACCAGGACACATTGCATTTGTAAATTATAGTTACATACGCAGAGGAAAAACAACGCGATAAAAAGCGAGTGGCCGTAAGGCATACCCAGATATTTATGCCACGCACCCCTGGCCGGACGCACGACTCGCATAATATTGCTCAGAAAAGCTGTCTCACGGGTTGCAAAGCAGGATTATGGACACAAAGACTGCAGGAGCTCAGCCGAACGTGCATCTTGAGGATGCATTTTATCACGTCCCCATGGTCCTGCTGGTCCCGCCTTGGAGGATGAGGTTTTGGACCAATTTAATGCGATCCGTAGATCTGGGAGCAAATTTGGCTGGGGAGGGAAACCGTGCAAGGTTAGAGCAAGGTTGCCCTGGCGGCAACATTTATCCAGATAGCATCTTGTTTTTTAAAAAATACATTAGGTGATAAAAACCTTCTGCATCAGCACTCTCATCCACGTCCTCCCCACATTCAAAGCTGCCTAACCCAAGTTTCGGGGGAAGTCAGAACCATGCAGAGGAGCAGCGATGATTTGCAAAGGTGATTAATTAACATTTCTTGCTGGAGAGGAGGGCGAAGGGAAACCGGGGAGCAAAGGGCGGCACCTCAGGTCGTGCTATCAGCACCTCTGTTGTTGTGGGCAGGTTTTCTCCTGGTTAAGCCTTTGTGAGCTGAATCCCCTGCAGTTAAGAGCCTCTTAATAACCACACAGAAAGGGTGAGTAACTCCCCAGTGAGATGCCGGGCAGGCGGCTGGGACTTTTTACCAAAATGTTGAGACTCAGCACTTGAAAGCCGACGGCGCTCGGCATTCCCCTGGTTTTAGTCTCCGCGGGGAATTGCAGGATGGACAACACGAAGGCTGGGAGGGAGCAGCAGGGAAAGAGGAAGTTTTCACGCAGCTGCCGGCCACGACAGCTTCTCTGGAGGAGTGGAAATATATGCAGAGAGCTCCAGGGATGGGGAGGAACAGCGGTGACGGCAGGAGAAGCCGATTTAAGCCCTTGCCCAGAAAGTCTCCTGCTCTGCCTCAGTTTCTCCCATCTCCAGGCCGTTCTAAGAAAAGATTTCCCAGCAGTCACGGCAATAGGGGCCATGCAAATACCCACAAGCATGTGGTGCCTACGGATTTCTTATTAAAGCCCCCCAGAGGTTCGCAGATAAAATCCACATATAAAAGTGAAATTTAATTACGCAAAAAATACTTCGAAGCGGAGATCCGCAGCTACTGCTGTGAGAAACTTAAATTCCAGTAATACGAGAATGATAAATGCTGCATCCTTGAAGGTAACAGGAAAAACAAATCACCCAGACTATCATATTAAAAAGCATATTGAAAAGCAAGATACGCTCGCCAAATCAAATGTGGCCAGTCATACTTTGTGTACCAACCGACGCGAGCTTCTTGAAACTTTTAAATCTGCAGGGCAAAATGATTTATAGAAGCTGTTCTTTATTATTCAGGCTTATAAGTCTTATGTCACATAAACCCCCATGGCATGAGAAGAAGATTCAGGCTGCAAAGGGAAGCAACTACAGGAAAGGAGAGCTGGGACAGGCAGCATCACCCGGGTCGCACGCGCGCCCTTCTGAATCCCATCAGCACGCACCGTTTTTGCACAGAACAGACAAGGCTTATTTAGAGAGCTCGACGTTTCACTTATCTTATACCCTCAACCTCATTTTCAACTATTCAAATGCAGCTCTGAAGGCAGAAATGATTCATTTCTCCCCGGATTTTTCCGTAACACCCTTCACCGTTAAAAGCGTTTCAGAAACGCTCGTGAGCACCTTTGACGTGTTTCCTTTAAGTGAGTTGTGAGGGTTCAGAGAGGGATTATTTGGCACAGATTTGGTACTTCTTAGCCCTTCTGCTTTATTTCCAGCCCCGTCGGGACCTCCCGTTGCTGCCGAGCAACCCCATGGGGACTGCTCCCAGGCTCCCTTCCCCATTGTCACTGCTCTTGCCACTGCCTCCAGATTCAGCATCTGCCCTTTTTCACACCTCTTGGGTCCAGCAGAGCCCGGTGGGGACAGAACATGGCAAGAGCCTGCTATTTTCCCTCTATTTCTTAAATTCTTCCCTTCTTGGTTTCCATCAACCGCATCCCATTTTCTCTTTGCATGTGATATAAAACAGCCCTGGGCTACCAACCACCTCCCCGCCCAGTACTCTTAGATATCACCATTTTGGTACTGGCTGTTAAATATTGACTTTTTAGGTTGATTGCAGTAGGTACAAGCCTTGTTTACGTTTAACGATCCCAAATTAAAATCAGCTCAATAAACTGAACATTTGAGGAATGCACATTGCACTATCCATAATGAATTATTGCTGGTTAAGTCTATAACTTAAACACAAACACAATCTTTAAACGTATATTTAATTTACGACGGCCCAGAAATCGAGTGGCCCGAATGAAAGCTTGTTTAATGCTGAATTATTTCCCAGCATAGCCACCATATGCCAAGTGCCACGAATCACAATATTCATCAATGCACATCAAGAGTCCGGGGATAGTTTCTTTTTAAGATCTTTAGCGCAGTGCTCATCGCAAATGTTATCAACCAGATGCTCTGTTTCTCCGAGAAACAATTCACTCTTAAGGGGAAGAAAAATCCAGAAATCCTCCCAGATTGCAAGTCCACATGCGAGACACAACAAGCTGATCACAGAAGTGGTCAAAGCAGTGTCAATCCTTAATGCTGGGTCTGAACAAGAGCCTTCCTCGACTCCTCCAGCCAGACCTTCCTCCTCCTCTTGTTTTATGCAGCTATGCAGAGACACACAAACAACATCCAACATCTATTCACCAAAGGTCAGAAACGAATTAGTGCATCATAAAGGGACGATATCTTGTGCAGAACACCAGCACTGATGGCTCAATTGCTTTTGCTAACACCGTACCTAAATAATCTGCGCGCTACGAGAGCCGCAGAAAACGTAATTGAAGTGCAGCTACTGCTCACGATGGTAATGTCAAAGCTAAAAATTTCCAGCGTAAAACCTGCAGCCAACGCAAGTATAAATAACATCAATGGTTGGCTTGTACAGGCCAGTATATATTATCCATTGTGTAAATCATGGCTTTGAGAACGAAATGATTTTCACAAACGTAACATGACATTCATTCGCTGAGATACAGCACGTACCTGCAGGGCATTCAGTGAAAAGCCTTCTGCAGTACTTTAATTGATGTAGAGTCCCTTGTGGCTTTTATCTGTTCAAAGTAATCTCAAATCCTACGTTTTTAACTGCCTCAGCTGTATTATTATTAATTTGAGTAAACAATTAATGGCAATTTATGGAAGCCTTACTTAGTCCCAAGGCTGTTGCAGGCATGATGCCTGACAAGGTTTGGTTTGGATTTTACACACGGCTACTGAGACCCAGCACACCAAAAGAGTCCAACCATGGGCAGGGATTCACGGGGCAAAGCTTTGTTCAAACATGCACTAAAACACACAGCTCACGCCCTAGAGCAATGGAAACGTGCCATAATGCCAGACGATGGCACGGGAAACCACAGCATGGTTAGATAAAACGACATGCATCGAGTGGCACAAACCTTGTCTCCCTGCCAAAACCTCCCACAGTTATAAATTATTGTGAGAAGAGCTGTTTACATCTCATCCCTGAATTCTGCTTTCAGATGTTTTTATTGCGGTGACCAACTCAACTATAGCCATTTGGGATCCCTCTGTCTCTGGTAAGACCTCAAGTGCACGAGTGAGTGTTTCTGGCCATGGTTAATCCTAGGTGGAAAGGATTCAATGAGCATTAGCTAAATTATGTTATTCAGATCAGGTGACATGAATATCCTTTCATTTCTCTTACAGTTACGCTTTTGCCAAACCTCTGATTTCTCTCTTTTCTACTATATCCTCCCTTCCCTTGACTAAGGCTCCATCGCGCAAGTCAGCAAAACGTCATCGTATGGAATTGAGAAGACTGCCTCTGATCCTATAAAAAAGGGCATCCCATGAATAAAAATGCCTCCAACTAGTGCCGAAAGCTGAGACACCACTCTTTCAGTCCAGATCAGATCAAGGAGGACTGTAACTTTCCATCCCCGTTTCATCAAGAGCAGAGGATGGCAACGCTCAGCATTGCCACGAGCAAGGCAAACCTCACCTCCAACCATCACAGAATCAGAGTGTTAGGGGCTGGAAAGGACCTTGGAAGATCACCTAGCCCAACCAATATCAACTTTTCAGGAAAAATCCTTCAGACCTTCCACAAAGAGCTGGTCGGTGGGCTCACAGCACAGCAAGGGCTGTGGCAACGCTTGATGAGCCTCGCCAGACAGGCTGGAGCTGAAGTGTAGAAACAGGTCATATAAGTAGTCAAACACTCTCTGAAATGAACTCTGCTCATCTGGGCTTTGGCTGTCCTGCAACAAGCTACTGCCTGCTACCGAGAGTGAAGAACATCAGTGGTGTCTTCAAGGTGTGCCCCAAGGAGTGACTTGCTGTACTGGGTTCAGACCACACTTGCACAGGCAGCTCTGTTCTTTACCCCAAGTTAAAGCTACGCCTGTAATTTTAAATCCCTCCCTCTGAAGACATGGCTGTCTCATTACACTCCATGTACTGCAAATCATTAATTCTGGGTATAAATCAAGAGCAGTGCTTATATAGGAAGCGTCAAGGATGAAGTACTGAAGTCAGGGACATACCGTGACAAAAGACTCTTAATGATTCAGAGTAATATATTTCAGACGTTTGAGCAAACAAAGCATTCATAAACCACTGCCAAACTGCACCTTTCAGACTGAATGGAGCCTTTATTCCCAAGTTACAGATAATAGCGATTGAAGGAAGGAGAAAAGCCAAGGACACTCAACCAGGTAAAGCAGCGCTCCCCGGTATTTTTAAGCGAGGAGGCATAGAAATAGTTCACCTTAAGCTTGTGGAAACTTGCTTAAACTACTTTTTCCTAGCTTCTCCTCTTGGCGATACCCGAGGGTACAAACTGCTCATTGAAATTTAAGGAACAAGCACGCTCATCTCCTGCAGCATTACAAAGGTTGGAAGGCAAAAGTGGGGAGATCCCTCCTTCCTAGTGCCCCATTAACAGATGGCACAAGGGGTCTACACAGCAGCCCTGTATCCTTGCAAATCACACCGAGAAGAAACCCTGGCTGTCATGCAAGTTGGAGCACTGCTAGTGCACCAGAAGAAAAACCTGCAGGAGATGGTCTTTTGTGAACACAGTTTTGTGAAGACTTAAGGTCTGAAGTGGCCTCACTCCAGGACTCACATAGACCTGAAGTTGCTGCAACTTGCAGTGGGAGATGCAAACCTGCACTTGGTTGAGGCGTGACAGGCAGCAAACGTCCAGGAATTCAAAAGGGCATTTCGTGACAGAAGAGGATGTGAGTAGTTTATGTTTGATGACTAATACAGAGTGGGAGAAGCTGGCATTTGTCCAGGATGTCAAGGTTAACAACCACCTCCCTATTATAAAAAATATTATGGGCGAATCTTAAATGACTACAGATGGTCAGGTGTTGATCTTGCACGTCCTTTGAAAGACAGTACTGTCAGCAAAACAGTGCCTTCTAACCAAATTTTGAAGTTCAACACTCTGTCAGCAGGAAGAGTGTTGGCTCTTTAACTGACTCATCAAAACACTTTTAGTTTCCTCTAGTGACTTTCCATTCCAGCACTGCTCTGTGGCTGGTTCTCCAGGACAGGAATATCTGCACTATTCATAGTTGGGCTTTTTTTCTCTCCCCAGTAATATTCCTTTATGAAAAGAACGTAAAAATCCCTGCATTACGGATGGTGACCTGAAGCAGAGACAGACGTTATTTAGCTGCAGTTACACAGCGTATCCGAACCAGGACTGGACACACACCTTATTTCCCAAGGTTACTCTTCCCCAAGATTACTTTATAATCCCGTTACGGGTGGAATAGCTACGTACACACAGCTGCCTTCTCAGAGTGCTTGTCTTAAAATGTGAGCAAGGTTTGAATTTTCAGTGGTCGTCACGCCCTTGGCTTTTGCAGGGGTTTGCAGAAGGGCAGAGTTACCATCGAACCTGGAAAAAACAGCCTGAGAGGAGGCTGGGGGTTGGATTAAAATATATGACCACTGAACACCACAAGAAATGCCATCAAAAGACTTTCTCCACCTTTGTGCTCCCTCTCCCACAGCACAACAGGACATGCTACCCCACGGCAATGGTGCCTATGGGACCAGGACAAGAAGTCACGTCCTAGGCTATGCAGGCACCTTCTTTGCCTCCTTTCTACTTGAGCTATCAGCTTTTCTTCATCCTCCATTTCTGACAGAGAAGACGGCCCCATGCCCTAGGCAGGGTGTGCCCAGGCAGCACTGCCGTGGGGGTTCTGCTCCTCCCGGGCTCCCTCCCAGCCTCATCATCCCAACATCGCTGTCACATTTATCATCGGCCGATGCACGCAAACGGAAAATACAATAGACTAACTCATTTATCTCCACTTGTTATTGATGACCTTTCATGACTTTCATAACTCCGCCTCGCTCCGCCACCCGTGAGTTATGAGGTCATCCGTAACTCAGGGAAATAAATGAAGTTTCCCATCAGCCTATTGTATATCCCCATTTATTACCTTTTTACTACCAACCTTTAAAGTTTTATCCCCTAGTATCTTGTTTTACAGTGGCATAACAGTCCGATGCAGGGATGTACATGAATCAGGCCAAAACGGATCAGGTGGGTTTCACTGGAGGAAGAGAGATGCTGACCCAAAGATACAAGAGCCCTTTTTTTCCAAGCCATCAGACCACACCTGAGCCTCTACAACCAATTTATGTCAGCGCTCAGGATCTTGTGTTTGTACTAATTGAGGCACGACGTCATCTTCTGACTAATTCAGAAACTAACTACGACCACTTGTGGAACGAGCTTTGCCATAGAAATGTCAAGACATCACAGAAATCATTGGCTCCAAGGTTTAGGGAAGATGTTTGAGGGCTAGATGCTAGAGGATATGATGGTTGTACAGCGTTGCATAGAATCAGAGCGTACAACAGGCTGAACAACGATCCTTCTAAAGGTTTCAGCTGCAGCATTTCTGAGCAAGTGCAGTGCTTCTTAACAGAAACGCTTTTGTCTTTGACCTGTCAGTAAAATGCCAGAAGAATTAAACCAGACGCTACAGCAATCCTCAAGGTAATACTTAAATTCTTTGGCTGTATTTATCGCAGGAGCTCCCATGCTCCAGATGCTTTAATGACCGGTTTTGCAGGACACAGCAGCTGGCGCATACACCTTCATGGCTTCACCTCCCTTCCAGTCCTCAAATCACGAAATGAGCCGTGACCAGGGGACAACCCTCCATGGACAGGTGAGAAATACGGAGCTACATATTCCATCCTGCAGCTGGGGCAAGTGTGGCCCCTTCTCCGTGCAACAGAAACCCACACAGGTCAAGAGCCTTCCCAAAGTCTAGAAACAGAGTAAACTGGGAAGAAGGCTGGAGCTGGCTTCCAGAAGCTCTGAGTGACACAAGAAACTGCAGCTGCAGAAATCAGCCACTCATCGGTATCGACAAACGTGAAATAATTAGCCCATGAGCAGAGAACCTACTGAGGGAGCAGCTAACAGCCGCAGTCATGTGCAACCCTCAACAGGGCATGAGCATTAATTTATTAATTTACTTATTTTGAACAGAAAACCTCCGAGACCGCCATTCAGTGCGCAGTAAGAAAAATCAAAGCAAAGCCACGATGCCACAAGAAAACAAACAGAACATCACAACTTCTTGCCTCAGCCCTGCGCAATGGATACTGCAGCCCCAGAACCCGCCCAGGGCCAGAAAGGTTTAGAGCAGGGCGTAAACAAAGTCTCCACTAATTTAAGAGGAAAATATCAGGATTATGCACTGAAGCTTTCAAAATGCAAAAGGATTAGAGACCTGATAATACTGATATATGGCCACACTTGCCAAGAATAAGAGAGTGCTATAACAAGGAAATACGCGCAGACTGAAGAACTCAGAGCAGCCTCATAAAATAAAACAAACAGATCTTCAAAAATATTCTTTTTTTTTAGGCAATTAACTGAAGTCTAGAATATAGATCTGGCTTGCTTCCAAAGGGAAGGCTAAAAAATAAATCGAAAGGACAGGAAAATTGTCTCTGAATCAGGACCAAATTCCATAGCTCATGGGACCATTTCTACTGATTTTGTAGAAAGTAATTTGCTCTAAAAACATAAATGTAAGTGTCTTTCTCTGGACCTAAATGAAGGTTCCCCCTAATTGGACAGCAGGAACCTCCCCAACCCCAGTTCATGCAGAAGGACCCAGTTCAGGAAAGGGGAGGAGAAGATGGGGCAGGGGACTTGTGCCAGCCTTGGACCATGGCTGGGACCTGATCCTAGCAGAGCCACAGTTCCCCCCTTCCTGAAAGGATGCTCAAACCCATGTAAATCTGTCCTGGAAAAGGAATACCGTGCGCTCTTGGGAATAACCACTGCTCTTGGGAACAGAAATATGACCCTCTGCTCTTCGCACAAGTTTCCCATTGCAGAATGGACTTGTTCTAACCTCAATGGCAAAACCTTTCATTTAAATATCCTTTCTTTCCATAATTCTGCCTTTTTTTTTGTGAACCAGCACCTCCTCAAGCAATGTTTCCCTGCCAGTCCTGGTGAGGAGGGTCTAGAGGAGCAGAGCAGCAGAGTATATAGCCTGCAGAAGACTTTATTGCCAGTAGGGTAGAAATCTTTTACAATCCTTTACAGGTGAATGGGGAAAACTCAATAATGTTCACTGTCATTATTGAGTATAGTTATTAGCTTTGAACGTTTTCTAAAATAAGCCTGTCATTAAGACAAACGTCTTGTTAATGGTAGGAATTTCCCAACTGAAGCATTAAAAAACCTGCAGTGCTTGCATCATCTCGGAAAGCTCCTCCGCTCTCCCCAGCTCCATGTCACCACGGCCACTGCCACCTTTGGCTCCACTCATCCGTGCCACTTCCAACCCAGAGCCCTTCCCACCGTGATTCCCACTCTCTGCAAAGCCTCTCCTGGGTTCCCTCATGTCCTGGTCCTTTCTGTCTGCATTGCAGATAAAGAGGACATCTGCACTAACTTGGAGGGGAGGAGATGAATGTGAGGAAACTACAAGAAAGGCCACCGTGTCATGACATAGCGTGTTCAGCTTCCTGACGTATGGGGTGAAAATGATACGACCCCCACAACTGCAGCTCTGCGTAAGGAAAAGCCAATCAGAAAGAAACGGGTAAACCAGCGCTCTTCTGAAAACATGGACCAACTACCTGCCAGATATCTTGTCCAAAATCTGCTCCCATCCCCTGGGAGAGCTGACCCTGAGGTCCTCCCCCAGCACCCTGCTCCTCAGCTCCCTCCTCTTCTCCAGCCTGTTCCAGCCCACCCTGCCCGTACTAACACCCTCAGAACCCTCTATTCCCACATCACGGCTCGCTCTGCCTTCGTCTATTTACATTCATCACGCACCAAAACTACGCTACCCAAACCCACGGAGCAGAGGACTTTGGATAGATGTGGTCCACAAGTTCAAACTTTTTGTAACTGGAGATCCCCTCCATCGTTAACAGAGAGAAAGTCTGAGGTACCTGACTCTGACTAGTAAAGGCAGTGAAAGCCCAAAGTAACTGAGGTATTAACTGAAGCCCCCTCACTTAGATGTTCTGGATTAGGTGGGATGAAAAATGGGTGCCTCAGGACATACTTGCATCACCTTTCTGTAAATAAAAGCCATGTTTTCCATTATAAAATGCAATAAAAGAAAATACATATTTTATAAGCCTGAGGGAACCTGGTTTTTTTTTTCCTCTCCCTGCTAGGGGGAAGGCAGCATCGTGCTCCTTGTTCCAGAAGAACAGAAGGGAGCATTTGCAGAATTACTCTATGTTATCCATATGATCCAGGTTCACACCAAGCGGTTACCAGCACGTATCGTGGGATGGGTACAAGTTAGGGACAGACTACAACTTACGTAAATATTTACCACTTTATGCTTGTAAGTCCCGTTTCCTGTCTTCCAAAGCCTGATTTGTAACCTTAACCCGATCAGCAAACTTTTAATTGTGACCGAGGTTATCACTGCGACTCTGCTCCGATAATAGCCCCCGGAGCCAGCAAAAATCACCTCGCACTTGAAATGACCTTGGCAAAGTGACTTCTATTGAAACAAGTGAGCTTCCCGGGCTCTTCTCAAAATAATAGAAATACATCTTCTGTAATGTAATTTAAGAACTAGCTACCAGGCTGAGGGCAGTTTTGATTTTATTGATATTAGTTTAGCGAACACTGTATATTGTAAAACTGATAGAGTGGGAAAATGACTTCACTAGATATCAAATTTGATGGAGCTGGGAGCTGACTGCAAACCTAAGTATGGGAACTATCGCCGAAGGAGGCACTCACTATTTCATTGTGGATTTTTTAATGTTTCATATTCAGAATAACCTAAAACAGTGGCCCTGAAAACAATAAAATATGCTTGTGCAATACTGCCATTTATGTGCTGTTACACTTCATTATCCCTGTAATCTAACATGGTGGCTCAAAAAGGAGAACATGAACATTTTCTGAGCGATTTAGCAGGATGCTTTAATGATGTATTGAAAATGAACATTGACCCTATGTAATAGGTGCTAAACTGACACTCTTAAAGCACTCCATCCGTTTCACTCAGACTGACTATCCTCCTTAAATCATCGCCGTGTCATTTTTATGATGCTGATCCATCTATTGAGACTATGGGACTGTGAAATGTCATAAAGGAAAAAAAAAAAAAAAGGCAACGAGAAAAAAAAAAAAATTAAGTTGCAGGTGGCAAGTATTAGCATTTCAAAAATGTTCTGTCGCATTACGCTATTATTCCGTCCCTGTCAAGGGGCAACAAGATTCGATTCTCACCTCCAAGAGCCTGTGCTGCTGAATGCATTAGCTGAGGGCACGGGGAACTCTTGTGCCAGCTGAAGGGCATTTTACAACAAAGGTAAAATATATTTAGGGCTAGATTTGACAGGACGCAAGGCTCAGTTTCCCCCTCTCAGACGACAAAGCCACGATTGCTTCTTTTCCTCCCCGTCGCGTTCCTTACCTCCCAGGCTGCTCGCAAATTGAAGCGCTGGAACTTCTCATCCACCAGAAAAGCCGAAATAAAAGGCAGGGTGGCAAGGGAGGTCATTGCAACCCTAAAAGGTCACGCTCTCTGGCTGGCAGGGCTCCTCCGAGTCCCTACGCGATGTGGACCGAGGATGTTTTGTCATGGAAAACACCACAAAAGTGGTTCCTTTCAGCTTATTCCAAGTGTCGAGCTTTAAGCTGAAGCGAGGGAGTCAAGTTCCCCGAAAGCACCACCAGGCAGAGAAACACCCCGTGTGGGATGGTGGAGGATTTTTAGTACGGTTTAAGGGCATATCCGAGGCTCTCACTGGAGCTATAATTAAAAAGTGTAATTATTCATAATGACTTCTCAGAGAGGAGCAGGCTGGCACCGCAATGGTCAGGTGCCATCGGCCAGCCCCGTTTGTGGCGATGGAACGATCCCTTCTGGCTCTCACTGAAACCAGTGGATTTTTATTCTTGGACACCAAAGCCACCGACTCAAAATACACAGAGAAACAATTCAGCAAATTTGGCTATTTCCATTCAGCAGCATCTAGAAAATTCCTTGTACTGTAATACGTGAGCACCTCAAGAACCGTAGCCTCTATCTATTTTATCCAGGGAAGGAGGAGAAAGGGGATCTCAGCAGCAAGCCTAACCAGCCTAGGCTTGCAGAGGCGCAGAAATTCCCACGCAGTACCCCAGAGCATGATTCGACTCCAATATCCTTCTCTGAATAACTGCCATGACCCAAACCTTTTCAAAGATTTTGATGCTCAACTCCTAGAGAAAATAAAACCTCAGCCTTCTGAACCCTTTGCAGGTGGGTGCAGAAATAATCTTTATCATTCCAAAGCCGTAGTTTTAAACCCCAGCGTCTCTGCACAACCAAAGGTTCCAAGCACTGTATTTCTCCAAATCAAGATTATTTGCTTCCACGTTCATGGAATTTGCATCACGCTAATGAGTCATAAATGCTTATACTTGATACCTGCTGCTCTGTCAGGTGGGAATTCACTATCAATGCAATTCTGAGTGGAAAAAAAAAAATAATTGGGAGGTGAAGAAAGAAATATCCTTGTTTAGCAACTGTTATAAAATTTGGTGATGGAAAAGTTCCCAAGAGGTCTGTGCAATGCAGGAATTTTGGGATACCCGTTGGTGAGCATACAGCCCCACTAAGGTCTCTCTGCTGACCACTTTGCCCTGCACATGCAAAACAGTATCATCAAAGACTCATGATTTTCTCCAGTTTTGGTTAACTTTTTATACATATGGCAAATTCCGAAAAAAAATTCCTGACACCAAGTGCAGCCCAACTACCACGTTTAAATCCAATACTGCAAAACATCCCGTATTAAAGCTCCACGCTGTAGTGGTGGTAATCATAATATTTTTATGTAGCATGGACTAAACACTGGACAGCTCTCTAATCTTGTTACCAAAAGCTGCTGAGCAATTCTCACCGCAGAAAGCAAATAAGAAAAATTCATTTTCAGCAGATTCCTGGCACGGAGCATTTCAGCTCCAACACATTCAGTTTGGCAAAGGTGTAAGAACTGGAAATAAAATTCTTCTGTGGGAAGCGTCGAGCAGAGCGGCCAGACAGCCCCAGGGCCACCACGATGACGGGGCACATCGGCACCCAAAGCCCTCTGTGGGGTGGGCAGGAGCAGAAAGTTCCACCTTTTTCCTAAACTCTCTTCTTTTCCTGCCTTCTTTGCCCTTTCTTGGCTCCTTCTGAAACCACGTTATTACTTTGAAGTCCTGGCCCTAGAACACACCTCCTGGGAAATGCTCTCCCCTTACCTCCAGCCCTGCATCCCTCCCTTCTCCATTAGCTCACTCGGTTAGAGCGTGGTGCTGATAACACCAAGGTTGCGGGTTCGATCCCCGTTGGGTCCCCATGTGTTGCCTGATCCAGTTGAGAGGCGTCCCTGCCCAGGACAGGGAGGTTGGATTAAATGATCTCTAAGGTCCCTTCCAGCCTAGGCCATTCTGTGATTCTATGACTGACCATATCTCTGTTCCACCAACCCCATCGCCGAGGGGCAGCTGGACCACCAGGACATCTCCCCGCGGCCGGAGCAGCCTCCTCCAGCAGATTCAACACCCCACAGCCTCCTTCAGCGACCAAAAGAGGGCTCGAAGTCTGCTGAGGGCCAGGGGGTTGAGGTTGTTACCTCTGCCCGCAATCCCACTTATTTTATTTCTCCTGACATACGACGATTTCCAAGTTCTTCGACTGGCAGCCCCTGCAGCAGCGTTTCAGATGGCTGCAGTACACGAATGTGTGATTTGCTGTACGTTATCGATGCGCACACAGTTACACACCCCTAAAACACCTTCAGTGCACGCGCTTCCCCCTCAACCCATTTAATTCCCAAACAGAAACGCACAAGAAATACTTTCTTTTTCTCTGACAAGCCCGATATTTGCACGGCAAGTGGATTGGGAGTGATTCACCCCTACGGTTAAGGAATTTGCAAAACACATTCTAACTGTTTACTATATCAAACGGTTTAAATTATGACTGCATTTTATCTTTTTGTTCACAGAAGGCTGGCTTGTTCTTTATAGGCATTCATCTAACGGGATTCTGCCTGTGCTGCTTTCCCCCGTGACTGGTAGCGGGAGTCTTCAGTCAGCAGTTTTGTTCCTGGAATAGGTTTTATTTCAATGGTTTCTGAAGTACGTGTTACTCAGTAATAAATAAACACCAACCAAGCCAGGACGATTACAGATCAATTAAGGCATAATAAATTTCATAATAGACTGTGGCAACAGAAGGTGGTTGTGCTGCTCAGCCCCTCGTGGCACTGGAAAAGACGAAGGATGGGCAGTTTTTCTGGTTTTCCTGTTTTACTCAGTGGTCTGTTTGGACACAGAGTGGATGGAAAAAGGGAAGAAGGAAAGTGGAAGGTGGGAAGAGGCTGGGATCCAGCACGCCGTGGTACCAGCAGGGCACTCTATATTGCCCCTGAGTTCCCTAAGGGACTCAGTTAACAAAGTTGTGCCCTTACTCCTATTGGACCCAAGCAGGAAAGTCCATTTCAGGACTTAGACAAATATAAAATGTTCTGTATTTTATATATAATATCATATAAGAAATATATATTTGCAGGCTGTTGCATTTCTGCCAACAAGCAGCAAGCTGACAAGGTAACTAACACAAAGCAGGTTCTATGGGCCAGTGTGATACTTTTCCTACCTGCAGCTTTCACAGCAAATGCTTTACCTGCCAGTAATTGCTGTGATGGAACTGTCTGAGCTATAGACTGCTCAACTGATTCATCAAATCTCCAGGGCAAACAAAAGTCATTTACATCACATCAGAGTCAACCTGTTCTCTAACTATGCATCCCATGCTGTCCTTGTGGCATTTCAGCCAAGACACCCAGGGCAAGTCACCAATCCTAAATGCATATATATAAACAAGTTTAATCCACCAACACTAACAGAAACTCTCTCCAGAGGATTTTGGCTCTGATTCCGAGTACCCAGTCGTCTCCCGGAGGGAATGGGGAAGGAACTAAGGTTTTTGCACACAATCATTACCTACATATTCTGCTAGATGTATGCAAAATATATTATAGCTTATGCTTGCACTTAAGGTAGCCCCCAGTATTAGTGCTGTTGAGAAGAAACACTTAAAACTGACAACAAACAAACTTCAAGCACTCATCAGAGAGGAACTTTATGACACTGCAGAGCCAAACACCACCAGATTACCTGCCCATTTCTGATAATCAACTAAACGTATATACATCACGTGCCTTCTACCCAGCCCCGATCTTAGTATTTCAGTTGTCCTGGTTTTAAATACATTCTAATCATCCCAATATTCTTATTATTGTAATATATTACTGGGCTGTTAGATTGCAATTCAATTAAAAAATGTCATCTACAGATAATTTATGCCACGCTCATTATTAATGGAATACTGTAGCCTTGTTGGCATTTTCACACAGCAACATAACTCACTGTACAAATCCAGAAAAACATAAATTATATTTCATCCCTGGACAGCCATCAGAAGAGCTGGTATATCTTGCTTTGCAGCTTCTCCCCACCTTTGCCAGGAGTACATTTAAACACGGGGTCATGTGTTCCTGTGAAACCACTGCTGCTCACCAGCATCGCTGCGCTGGGTGATGCACCCAGGACCAGCATCAGGGTGGGAGCAGAGCATTTGGCTTGTTGGGTTCTCCTCAGTCAACTTGCATCCATAACGACCCCAGGGAACAGCAGTCTGTGTAGGCGGTAATAAGAATATGAGGGTGACTAAAAGGTATTTAAATATTAAATGCTTAAAAGCAGTGCTGGATAAAAGGCCCTCAGCAAGTTATTCCATAATTTTTCAAAGTCTTCTGGGTTATGCAGAGGGCCGAGGGACAAAGTCTAAATTGAAGATCAGTGCCTGCTAGGAGAAGCCTGCTGATAGTGGTCCATGCAACGACAAGCCGCAGCAGCAAATCTGCCTCGTCCGCATGCCAGTTGCAGGGGCATAAAATGAGCTTTGCTGCTACAGCTTATACCAGCCCTCGACGAAAAACCTATCCCGGCAAAACACTAATGTGCTGAGTCCAACGCATGGGTGCCGGGGTTATTTCAGGTATAAAAATATTACAGAAAACCTTCCACCCCGGACGGCGCTGTTCTACTGACAACCTTCTCTGCAGAGCAGCCCTGGGCTCGGCACCGACTGTGTTCTGTCCCCGTCGCACACCAAGACAACGCCAAGCAGAAGCTTAGTGTGAGAGGGGTCCCACGTCTTCTTCACCTCATGCCACCCCCAGGCTGGGACACCCCTGCCTCTCCTAAAAGAGCGGGTGGTACCAACGTGAAGCGCAAGCTCGGCTCGCTTCCCACCTGCTGATCGCTGCCGTGCAGCGGATGTTCTACTTGCTCAAGCTCAGCCATGGGATTTTTTAGACTGAAATAAATCAAAGAACAAGTCAAATCTTGTTTCATGAATCTCTGGAAATATTAAAACCATACTGCTTCCTGTGCCTCTTTTTCCCATCTGAGCATCGCCCAAGCCGGCTCTGCTCCCGCCAGCCCCTGCGCTCTGCTCCGGGTCAGGACGGACACCGCAGTGCCATTTCGAGAGCTTGCGGTTTGATCCCAGGTAAATGCTCAGCTGGGTGCCCAACACCAAAGGGTTTAATGCCTCTTGAAACTAAAGCCAAAAGCCTTTTCCCCCCACAGTCTCCAGAATAACATCTATCTTAAACGGCTGCTAGAAATTCTCCTTTGACCTCAGGCAAGGCTCTCCAGCAGCACTGCTGGTTTTTCACCCAAGAGCAAGCTTCACGCTTCCCTCCACGCAGGGACATCGCTGCTGCCACGGCTTCGCCCAAGGAAGCGGAAGGATTTGGTGGTGAACCACACATCCGCGGGACAAGCCTCTCTCTGCACATGTGAAGCCACGGAAGCAGAGAGCGTGTCCGCAGCGCAGGACGCCGTGAGACACTCCTGTGCCCCGATGCCGCGTTGAGCCACTGGCCATGCTGGCAGCAAGGCACTTGCTCTGATGAGCATTCCCGCTGGCCGCAGTGAAAAATAATTAGAAATAGTTACCATGCCTAAAAAACTGCACAGAAATTGCAGGCAGCAAGAAGCAAAGCGCTGTTTCTAATTCTACTGGGCAAGTCAGTGGCGTTACGCCGCGGCACTCGATGCTGGCTGGACCCTCCACGGATGGGTGGAGGTCGGACAGAAGGGGAGAGCAACATCTTCTGTCCCAGAAGGACCTTGAGAACATGAGTTTGCAGTCACCCCAAATTTCCATTTACACACCAGCAACGCAGCCTGCCTCCCCTTCCTCAGGACAAGCATCTCCTACAACCACCACCTCGCGGGCACCAAACCCTCAGCCCGTGGCGGGGACCACGGCTCTCTTTGGCTCTGGAGGGCGGCGATGTCTGCGCAGCTTTTAACTGATGAAGTGCACTTCATGGTAATTTGCATCAGAAAATTAAAAAAAAAATGCATTTTAATGAGTTTCTGTGAGCTGGCCTCTTGCAGGTGTCAGAAGAGAGACACATGGATGGAGCAGAAGAGCGTTATTTCTGCTGGTGGGGTTTAGAGACGAGGTCAACCAGCCCCCTCCAACTGCTGTGGCGACGGAGGGCTGATAGATTTATCTGCTCTTCCCTAATTAGAGGCAGATAATCACTGTGACAGTGATAAATGGTATTGCACACAGTAAATCTAATATTACAAATATTATAGTCTGGTTTTTACTGCTGTGTCAAAGCCCTCAGAAGCAAATTCAACACTTAGATTACGAAGGAAGGTTTTAAAGATTTCCCTCGTAAAAAAGCTACACAAAACCCACACAAGGTTACTTCAAGGCTCAGAGATCTAATTAGCAGACTGCTGCTTAAGCAGAGAATGCCTCTCACTTTCTGGTTGTGGTTCTTGCCGAGTGTTTAAATTCCAGCAATACGTGTAAAGCAGCAATTCAGCATTAATACCCTGCTGGATATTACAGCTTTATTTTCATTTAGCGTGCGTGAGTACAGAGAAACCCCAAATCCAGGAACGAATATTGCGCATTACTTGGTAGGTAAATTACAGATTTTGGACTTTTTTTTTTTTTTTCCCTAATTGCTCAGCCTTGAATGAAATGGTTTTGTAACAAAAAGGCATCGAAGATCCCACAGCCTTTGAGAGTAATACTGATGCTGTCAGTGGTTTGCATCCCATGGGAGGGATGGGGATGTTTCCTAGAGATAGGCTCAACCCACCGCAGAGAAAAGAGAAACCCTCTCCAGCTCCTAGGACACAAAAAAGCCAGACACAACCCAAAAAAGACTGAGAGAAGAGTGCACCGGGGCAAAATGGGGCAAACCTCCAAATGAACAGCAGGGAAATACCTCCCAGGAGCAGCACGGAGTGGATGGGGAAAGGAAGTGCAGGCAACAGTCGAGTAAGGGAAAACATCTCAAAATCCTCCCCAGCTTATGAAAAAGGGGACAAAGCAAGGTGCTCCTTTTCCAGTAAATCAGGACCCAAACTTACACGGCCGTAACATTTTTTAACTACATAGCATGAAAACTCCACCATTATTAAGGCTTGCACCTAACTTTGGGCTCGGGCATTCTTGCACGAGTACACCACTTGGTGTTCCCACGTCAGACACATTTAATAGTCCTAAACATCCACTTTTCTATTGAAATCATTGAATCAGACAAAAGCCCTGATTAGGGGACCAATCTACCTCTTTCCCTACAACACAGTGCCATGTATTAGACCGCTGGGAACTGAGAGGAAAGTTTATTCACAATCTCCTTACTCTCTCCAGATGCTAAATTGAATTTTGATTTTTCCCAGGCGCTGAGCAGCTCATTTCCCCCGTCCAGGGCTTCCACCTGGGTTAGCAGCAGACCCCTGAAAATGCCTTATGAAGGATCAATAGAAAAATCGCAGCAAATGGTAATGCTAATTTCCTTTCTCACTGTACTTACATCACCAGTGTCACGCTCCCTGGAAAGGACCGTACACGCTACTTGAATGGACAGGTAATAAGGCAATGAAATTAAATTAACAGCTCTGCATGTGGCTCTAACAGGTTAGAATAGTCTAATTTTAAATTATGATAATTTAATCTAGACATCAACCAAGCTTCACATTTTATAAGTATCGCTTCATCTTAAGTTACTGAAAGGTAACGTGTATAGATCGTTACCTAGATGCTACATATAACACAACATCTGGATAAAAGCCTATTTGGATAAAAACCTATAGTTGGTGCAACTGAGAAAATAAGTCAACAGATTGATCCTGAGCTAAGTCAAGTCGGTACAACTTGTACCTTTCCTATGGCTTTGTGATTTTAATTGTGGAATATCATCATCCCCCCTCGCGGAACCTCCCCTTTTACAACAGCAGCGGAGGTGACCTTCCGAGTGCATTCATTTTAAAGTCTCATTTGCTTATTTTCTTAGGAAAATAAAAGTTTCCTGGTCAGCACAGCACTCCGTGGGAAATCTGCAGCACAGTGTGAACTGAGCAATGCATTTAAAGATCTAACAAATTTCCCAGCTAAGTTATGCACATACAAAACAGCCCAAAAAGTCCTGTTACACTTGTGTAATGGAAGATAGCAGTGCAAACAAATTGTGGCAGGAAAGCTAATGTAATTAAAAATAATGTAATATAAATTTAATATTCTACGCATGCCTTATTTCTTTCTCCACCGGAGGTGTTCTCATTTCAGATCCAGGTGGCAGGAGATTTGCAAAATAAGCCAAAATACCCAGTACTGGTATTTCATTAAATAGCATGACACAGAAATAGTACTCTGGGACTATTAATAGTCTTGAAACAATCATATTAATGTTGGTATTCCATTAAAATGTTCTAGAATGCATTAACAATTTCAGGGTGGGCTGTGGTTTTACCTTACCATTTATTTTGTGTGTGTTAACTACAGCTCTGCCATGAGGTAGATCATGCACTCTGGGACTCTCCAACATCAGCGCCGGCAAAATCACTGCCCAGCACAGAAAGATGCTGCAGAGACCATTTAGGATTGAGTTTTCTTTATGCTGCAAGATGGTTCAGGACCCTCTTCAAACCGGTTTGCACTATCAGAGCATAATTTTCTATCCCATCACTGATACTGGCAAAAGCTCTCTCAAGTTTATACCATCTATACGGGTAAAAAGATGACCGACACCGTGGCCAACTTACTACTCAAATTTTGCTAACTCACATCAACACGATTCTACATGACCTAGTCGAGAGGTGGTGTCCCTGCCTATGACAGGGAGGTTGGATTAAAACGATCTTTAAGATCCCTTCCAGCCTAGGCCATTCTAGGATTAAACAACCATCTAAACTACGATCCTTTACTTCAAACACATCCGTATACGTAAAGCAGCAAAACCTTCTACGGCAAAGCAAACGCAAAACACATTATACCATGGTGCAATCTGATAACGTTCAATTACTACAAGCTGGATTTTACCCCGTGACCCAAGGGTGGAGGTTAGAGGAGGTTTTATGAACATCACCCAGCGACTTCAACCCACCATTGAGAAACCGGCCACCAAGAACTCCATGAAGTTGAGCAATGAAAAATGCCAAAGATGGGCGAAAGGGTGCTCGTTCCCGCAGGATGGAAAGCTCTGATTTCCTCAAACCACAAGCTGTGCCCTCTTTTGATAGCTTCAAGAAGATACAGCCTAGGTGTGGACTCATGGCAGCTGCTGACCAGCTCTGAGACCTCGCGTGCCTCTTTCTGCCGGCATCTCTGCCCACGTACAACCCATCACTTCACCAAAAGAGAACGAAGCTTCTGTCCAAGCTTTTAGTGAGCCAATCTGGTTAAAAAAAGAGGGGCCGTACACCTGAATGTCTCTGCACGAGTTGCAGATACCCGTTCAACTTCCCATCAGCGACTCCACCCTTCTCTCACTCGGCACGGAGCTGTGTGGATTGTTTACAGATAAACACGAATGAAATGCAAACCTCTTTCAGATGAGTAAGATGTACAGGCCGTGTCACTGGGGCTCTGCAACATACATTCATATAAAACAGTAGCCTTATGCGTGCATGGAACAGCAGCTACTTCTATTTTGTGATGACACTCATCCCTGCCTGATGCAGAAGTATTATTACAGCAGGCCCCAGCTGGAACTGTTCATGAAAGTGCAGGATTTTATTTCAAGTGCTCCAGTCTAATTTCAGAGATGTACACACGAGCGTATGAATTTCTGCAGAGAAACAATGTTAGTCCGACGATAGAGTATTTTATTAAAGAGAGGCTCTAAAATAGCAATTTCATTATTTCTGTTTCTGCAGGAATGGGAACAAATTTTATCCACATGGCTTGAATCAGGAGCTTTTTGCCAAATGGAGAATCGAGCTAGAAAATCAAAATGTGCATCCTCGCCTCATCTGCTGGGCACTGCGCCTCGTACGCTCAGCCAGAAGGATCGGGATGCGGGCAGCTACGGACACTCCTGGTTTGGTGGAGGTAGGGGGTGGAAAGTCCTACGAGAGGACAGCCAAGGCCAGGGGAGTCTCCATCAGGAAAGAAATCAGGAGGGGGTGTCCAAAGAGGAGGAGATGCCAGGATGGCTAGAGGGTATTTCATGGTTGGGCTGAAGAGGATGCTGTGAGTTCATAAAAAGAGGATGCTGTGAATTCATAAAAAGGCCATCAGGGATGAAGACAAGATTGCTCCCACATTCCCAAACTGCTTGGTGAATTTTACTGCATGCTGACTTCCCCGTAAGGCCATCGCCACAGAAAGAACTGCCGGATGGGGAAAGTTGGGGATGTCAATTATTTTTTTCCTCCTACGCTTTTCCGACAAGAGGATTCAGTTTAGCAAAGTAGGAATGAGTGGCACAAAAAAGGAGGGGCTTTCATCGCACGTTTTCTCTGGTCATGGAGAAAATATAATAACATGTAATGATGAGGCACTGCTCTACAGGACCACCCAACACCTCCAAGCTCTCTCCTCTTTCATCCACAGCTTTTGCCAGTGCTGGCTCTCCATTCAATAACGGGATTTTTACGCTTTCCAGTAAAGGTCAATGCTCCTGAGCACAACTTAAAATAACTGGCAGCCGAGTTCTCCTCAGAACTTCAGAAGAGAGACGGGCAAGGTGCTAAATAACCAAACCGCCATCTTTCCACTCTCGCTGTTGCAAATTGAGAGCTTTCCAAGACAGCCCCATTATTAATGCTATAAATCTGTTACACATTTCATCCAAACATGCAGACAGGGATCCACGACCCTTGTGACAGGTAATTTACTTTAAGGGACTTAAAGGAGGAACCTTGTAAATCAGTTTGCCAGTTTTTAAAAGGCAAAACTCTCAGCTTGAGATGAAATAAATTATTTTTCTTTCTGTGTATCTTAGATTGGGGAAGAACCGTGGGTTTAAGAAGCATGTTAAGATTTTACCTGAAACACTGGGATAGTTAGCTGCTGGGTCTTGATTGCTTCCTTTGCTTTGTGAAAAAGATATCCAAAATAATTTATCATCCCTAACGCTTACACCAAGGATTTGTTCTCATTGAATCGTGTCATGCACAAATGAAAAATAAAGATGTGAATCCGTTTTTCTGACGTGCACATTTTTTTTTTTTATTCTGATCACTGAAAAAAGAACTCCAATTCCTCTTTTCAGTCTGCAGAATAAACCCCCTGAACACTGGAATTTCATGTTTGAAGACGACACGGCTCTTTATGGTGGTCTGGGACCAACCACAGCATCTCTGCCCGTCTCTGGGTTTGTACTCTCATGCTTCTGAACTCCCACCATGTATTTATTTCCTTTTTGGATATTTAAATACATTTGATGACCTGGCCTGTATCATTTAGTACTCTCCTCCAACATCCTCCTGAAAGAAGAGTGAGGACCAGCATGACATTTTGTTTTTCAAAACTATACATGCAATTAATTCAATGATTGCACTATGGTAAGGATTGGCTTGGCAGGCAGAGCTGGGTGTGTTACATGAAAAAAATTGACATTAAAACATGATCTTAGGAGAGACAGAGAAAAGAGATCCCAAACCAAAACCCAGACATCCTGGCCAGTAAGGGCAGGCAACAAAGTAGGTTAGAACAACACAATAGGCATGTTTGTACTGAGCACAAATCCACCCAGTAAGCAATACATCTCAGTAATCCTCCATAATCTCTTTTTCTTTAACCAAGTTTCGTGGCATGAGCAGCAGCGTCGCTTCTAATTTAAGCAGAAAAGTAACAATTCAAGCTAATGGGCGAAAAGCTTGTCTTTAACGGCACAGGCTTAACGTACGTATTACAGCATAAACTGGAGGAGGCTATAAACTCCCTTGGGCTTTGGTGAGCCACATACGTTCCACCGGTCATTATTTCAGTCCTAAGACACTAATCGTGCCAGCCTCATGGTGGCCAACCAACATCAACGTTGTACTTTGCTCCACCACAGGTTGTCCCCTGCAAAGGATTCCTGTCCCCAAAGCAGCTCCCAAACACACCAGCAGCCCCCGCCTACGGTCCGTACAGCCCACCTCACACCAGGCCAGCAGGAACCATCCTTTTCTTCTTTTTTTTTTCCTGTTGCATAAAACAGAAGGGAAGGGTGCAGATCAGGATCTTAGCCAGAGAAACGTGAGGCATCTCACAGTAAATGAGAACAACTTGCATTTCATTGACTCGTTCCGTGTGTTTAAATGCAAAACGCAGCAGCGAAACCCTTCCTGGCTCGGCGCATGCCAGCCGACAGCTTTGTTCTCTGCTGTGTCACTTCACATTCATGGAATAAATGAAATATGTAATTGGAAAACCTGAAATTAAAGTCCGTTAGCAACGGTGCGTTATTTACCCCCAACGGCAACGCTTCTCATGAGATAAGAAGAACACACAGAGTCCTACGGCAGCGGTAGAATGAATGAGTAGCAAGAAAGCATCCGTGGGATACACCGAAGGCTCTATCCATCAGGGCTTGGGAGAGAAAGAGAAATCAGCTTGCAATCCATGCCTGGTAAAGAGTTCTTACCAAACAAGCCAACAATTTTTGCTACAAGCTTTACAGCACTTAGTTTATGATGTGAAAATGCCACCGGAATGCCAGAGAGTGCTTTGGTGCAGCTCTTTTATGTGCACAGCTTTTGCTTCTACGTTACGACACCACATCACAGAGCACATGTTATCTGGACACTTGCAAAATAAATATATTCACATTTGTGTAGATGGTTTAAACAGGATGTCTTGGAGAAATGTGGAAGATTGCTAGAGTAACATTATTCATTTTTAAAAAGCTCAAAAAATATATATATACACACATGCACACACACATATATGAAGTTTAGATAATTATTTGGCTGCAGCCGGTTATATAGCATCCTAAGTGTTAATTCAAGCATCTAGTAACCCATCGCTTGCCACTTCCATCGCTGAGCACTCAACACAATGCAATCAATCTCTTTGCTCCTTTCAACAGAAAAGAAGCTTAAAGCGACTTTTTTTTTTTTTTTTTTTTTCCATCACAGGAACTATTTTTGATGTCCAAAGGAGGCCAGGAAGAAAAACGAGGTTGGGAGACGGGAAAAGAAATCTTAGAAGAGCTGAGATCTTACCAGTCACCTCTGAGGGGAAGTCTTTGGTCTCTTCCCACCCCAGGTGCTATCGGCGCTCACGCAGCGCCGGGTCACACGAGCTGCCTCCCGGCTGCCGCGCATCCCTGCAGCTTCACATGAGCAGAGAGGTCAAACTGCATGAAAGGGTTTTAAACTCCTCCACAGAGCTGGCCTTGCCCATATATAAGCTAAGTCCTCAACCGAGTATTCCTCTGTAGCCGCAGAAACTTGGCACTCATCAACAGCCCCGATGAGAGTGAATGAGCCCCTCACACCCGCCCACGGCAGCCCGCCCGGTCTCTGGTTATCCTGCTGGCACCTGGGGACTTTCTCAGCAATGCAAAGATGCTGAAAAATCACTGAGGATCAGAGATTTATAAGCAGCACGAAAACCCATACGCTTCTGGAAGCAAGCTGCATTATTCACCTCTGGGTAAGGACCAGCTCTCCGCGCGGCACCAGACTTTGTTTCAGCCCCTGCCCCGTGCCAGCAGGGAATACAGCCCAGTACAGCTCAGCACACACCAATAAACCAAACAAAGCTACCCGAAAAAAACCTCAGTGGGAGAGTTAATCTCAAAATACCTGGTCCAATACTTACCGCTACTGTTTAACCTAGTCCTTTAGGGTTATATGTTCTTGATCCTGTGCTCAGTATTGCATTAGAGGTTACCGCATGACATGCAGAAAATCCCAAGCCTGACATTTAGGCAAAGGTAAGCAACAGACTCTAACTCTGTGTCGGTGTGATTGTTCATCAGCTACAGGCTGCTTACAGCACCACGTTCAACACCTCATGATGCTTCTCTTCAAAATCGAGGATCTCCGCACGCTACCTATTCTAAGATGTCAGAAAACATCTTTCCTGAAATCTCAATTCCACGTCCAGTCTCCTACTGAAAGCCGCAGGCTGAAGTTCTCCAACAGCAATGTAAAAATATCCCTGTTTTCTAACAAAGAAGTCTTCTGCTACTGTCCCATGAACCACCACCTGGTCCCTTCACGGGTCCCAGCAACACACACAGACGTGCTGCCGAGTCCTTTAGCTGATGCCTCAAGTGCATTTCCCTCACCCTTGTAAATCCCTGTGCAATTTATGAAGAATAAATTCCTGCTGGGATTTCCACTAACCGCCTTTCCTTATTCTTACAAGACTTCTCATACTACGCAAGCTACTGTCGCAGTGTTTATCTTCCACAGTCACTAAAGAGCAAAAAGGGACGGTGTCATGTTGAATGAGCCAGGATTCGAATCTTTATCTTGTTTTCAGGTCTGATACATGAATCCTTCTAAGATTCCTCTCCTGCAGTTTCACAATCGTATCCTTTCATGTAAAATATGTGCAAAGGAACGCCACTCGCTGCTTACTAAATATTATCTTCCACTGAATCAAGGCATTACAATAAGCCCAGCGGGGTGTGTAGTGTGTGTGATCGCCCGACTCTGAAATATTTTCCATTGATGTCATCCACAGGAGGAACTGACAATCCCACTACAAATCAGGTAATCCATTTTAAAACATTCGCAGCTAAGCCCTGTGATGTTTTCTTCCACGGTCTGGAGAGGCCAGACCGTCGGGGAAGAGAGTGAGCATCTTTGCCTTTACTGGGAACGCTGGCATCACCCAACTGGTGCCGAGAACAAAGCAGCGCACGTTTGTAGTATCTGCCACTTGATCTGCCCCGAGCGCATCCCCACACACACGAGGAAAGGGAAGGTCTTCAAAAAAAGGTTGTGAAAGGATGAGTCGGATCCAGTAACGCCAAGGAAACACGAATTATGTTGGATGAACAGAGCGAAGCCCACTGCTACCCGGTAACAGCATCCAGATGTGGAGCTGAAGGAACCCCCAGCTCTGCCTAACAAATTACTGGACAAGCCTTTCCGTGGGTATTTAAGTCACGTCAGAATTAAATCTCTCTCTTCGGAAAAGAGCATTGACCTTTTAGATTGAGAGGAAGTTTGGTTGTTCGGGATGCACGTAGGAACGAGGAGATGTGAGTACGTTTGGATTAAGAGGTATGGATATCAGAAGAGGAAAAAGTAAAGGTTAACACAGGCCACATTCATAAAGAGAACGGTTCTTCTAATTAAAAATACAGCTTCATCTCTAAAATTAAATCTGTTTTATGGGTGATGGGCAGTCAATGCCATAGACTTATATCAATAAATTTTCTACGATGATGTTCAAAGGAAAGAAGGAACACACATGCTGTAGGACTGCACCTGGATTCCTAAAATTTTAGACTAAATCAGCTACATGCTTACAGCAATCAGCTCTTTTCTGGAGAGACAGAAGGGTTCTGGTAAACTACAGCTGACACACATAATGAACAATTCCATTTCTTGCAGATTCAATAAACGATAATCCGAAGGGTGAAGTTCCTTGTTGCTGACAGCTGCCGGGTGAAAAAGGGGATTTGTTTTTATTAAAGACAAAGAAAGAGCCAATAGGTTTTTATTCACTGGGATCTAAACAAATATAAGCCGACAAGTTTTAACATTTTTGTGGGGTTTCGTATTAATCTTTGAGTATTATCTTGGTTACTTTTTCTCCCAGCGAGGTTCTAAAGTGACTCTGCTGCCGAGAGTAACGAGTTGCTGAGCACAACGGATCTCATGGCTTTGACTACAGGGGGATGACCTGGACTTGTCCTATTGAATATTTTCTCAAAATGCAATTATAGCCCTTTCCACATAGGGAATCCCATTCCAGACCCACAGAGAGGACTTTTACACAATCAGGAAACCCACGCAAGCATTAAAATTTTCAAGAATGTTCCTCTCTCCGTTGCCACGATGTAGGAGCTCCCCCCTCCCTTTCCCTCCTGGCACCCCCAAAACTGCTGAGCAAAATCCCTGCGGAGCCAGAGACCTGCGAGCTCCACCACAACTGGTTTACGTGCTAATTTATACCCCGATACAACAGATGTGGGTTTGTGTAAGCGTTAAGCCTGCAACCGGAATGATTTAAAACCACATCAGGAAACACGCTACGTTCTTCCCATTTCAGAGCTACTAAAAATCATGTTTAGAAAGTCATTCATCTCCGCGGAAGAAGGCAGTTACTTTGACAGTTCTCCAGCAAAGGCTGCTTTTGCTGCAATTTAAGGAAAACACAATCAACCAACCAACCGACAACAAAAACAAAACACCACTTTGAAACTCATAATACGGAACGCTCGGAAACTGGCACTTCACCCTTTTTCTCCAGATATTGCTGGACACCTGGAAATTATTAGGTACAGTAATAATTTCTGCTTTGCCTCCAGTCTACATTTTTTCCCCAGGGCACTCATGAAACATTCTTAATCCTACAAAATAGAAACCTAATTCAAAAAGTATCGATTCCAGCTATCTTTTTATCTTTCTGCCTTCAAGCTCGCTCTCAGCTGGGTTGGTTGCCTGCAGAGCTCCAGTGCACAGCATCACCCCATATGTGCAAGACCATTGCCATTACCTTTATATTTTTACCACCCCTAAAAAAATCAACTTGGCTGAAATGTCACCCCTTAAATATACACAGGTGACATCTCGCAGCCACAGAAATACTTGAAAGAAGGTAAAGTTTAAAGGTAGGAGTCAGAAAGAAGTCCTAATTCAGTTTTACTGTATTAACTGTGAATGAAAGGCAAAATATTGTCTTCTGGATGAATGAAAAACTCAGGTAGTTCTCAATCAACTGTAAATTTCCATATATCTCTTCACAGTCCAGGTATAACTTATGGCTACTTGGCCAAATTCCACTTTAGTTAATTACAGTCTCACATAAAACAACATCCTGTCTAACTTAACTGGAGCATGACATAATAGGGGATTTATATTAAATGGAAATTTCCTGAATAGTTCCTTTAAAAAACAATTTTATTACAGGCTTCCATCTATTAGTGGAAGTTTTCACTAAAAACCTAAGCTGTACCCACCACCTTATTATATTTTTGCTGTGATCTGCCTTAGTTCTTTATATGATTCACATCACTGTAGTATCTGAGCATCTTCTACGTGAAATCAATAGCAATATCAAAGCCCATAACTGGATAATGAAGTTTCTGAAACGACAATAGAGCTGAAATCCCCTTCTCTTACACCTTCTTCTCTCCCGTGCTGTCATTTTAATTTCAAGGTTCTGCTTTTTTTTTTTTTGATGTTGTTTTTTTTTGTTCTTTTTACAACCACGGAAACACTTGTAAAAGAACTTGTAGGATCCCACATCACATTCGACACTTGGAACAAGCTAGGATTTTTTTTTTTTAATTTTTTTTTTTGTCCTGCAGCTTTTTACAAGTAGATCAAAACCTTAAACGACCAAAGCACTGCTGAGGCCACCAAGCCTGAGAACAGAGGGTGACAGAAAAAGAGTTTAACGGAGGAGGGGAAACAAATATTGATGACATGATGCTGGAAATTAGTCCACAGAGCAGAAGACACGGTGGAAGAGGTTACCTGGCAGCTCGGTGGCCATGGGCACGTTCCCTTCTGTTCGTACCGGTGAGCACAGCAGCCCTGAGCTTCAGTTCAGATGTAAGTCAAAGCTGGGTAATAAACCACCAGGATTTGTGTGGCTCGTATAAATAAACGCAACCCAGAAGAAGCTGCTGCCCCTGGTAGTAACATAATGGCTACGGGAAGCCGAGAGCTGAAATGTCAGCGCGGCGAGGGCAGGGAGCAGCATGGAGCTGGACGTCTCCCAGCCCAGACACACAGCCTTCCCTGTTTATTTAATGCTGGGAAAATAAATTTTATTGTAGCAAGAAGCTCAGATAATTTCTTTGCTGAGGTTAGATGCTTCTTTGACTATGCTGACTGCTACCTGCAGCGCTAACGCCTTAAATCATCCTGGGCAGGGTTTGACGGCACGGCCATAAAAACATCTGCGGCCTCTTTATACCTCAGCTGCTTCTCCTGCAACAGCGGTGATGAACAGGTTTGATTTCTTCTAGTATGGAACCACCCTTGCCTGTCATCCCTGTTTGCTCTTGGCTTCTCCCCTGTTTATTGCCAGAAAAGCAGATTCAAAGCTTTCTGGGTCTGAGCGGCGTAATCCAGAGGATTTGCACATCAGCGACCAGCACGTTGGGTCACTCCACAATACTTTTTGTGTTTTTTGGCCACTGAAATGAAGAACCTTGAACATTATCTCTCTTCTTCTTCAAATGCCCATCTTGGCCACATCAAGTGAGACAAAGGGTTATGGCCCACAGGGAGCGCAGAGCCCTAATTGCATTTCATTTGGCCAGCAGTCCCAAGACTTCTTTTTTTTCTGCTGAATTATTACTGGATAGCATTAAGATGTATGGCCTGCCAAACACGTTTAAATGACTTTTTGGTCTCCGTCATCACCAGGAGAAAGGTAACAAGATGTGTTCAATTTATTTAAATAGAGAGGGGAGGGAGCTGGGAGGAGACGTTCGCATTTAATGAAGCAGTGAAGAACGGAGGCTTTCAAAAGAGGTGATAGACCCTAAATAAGGAAATGTAAAATGCTAACAACGGCATGATTGCCTAATTATATTTTCACCACATGCCTGTTCAAAACAGGCGTATATGTGTATTCTCTCTGGTTTCTAGGCAGACAGGAGCAATCCCTAAGTGACAGAGTCCTCTGACTGAAGCAACAGCAAAAAAACCAGCATTTTTTTAAGGGCTAATGGGCAAAGGAGAGCAAAACATATAGAAGATGCTAATTCCTTAAAGTTTCCCATTGTTGAATTTCCTAGGTGGAATATAATTAAGAAGGAATAGGGAAAATGTTCTTCTATTGTTGATGACATACAGAAGTTCAGACAGCTCACACACCCACTGCGTGCCCTCTTTATCAACACACGGGCAGAGCCCCAATCTTTAGAAAAAGTAAACATGTGTAAAATGGGTACCTGAAAAGGGAAAACCACAGAGCGCTGTTTTACCTGAAATTACTCAAAATGACTGGTTTTAGGAAGGAAAAGAGCTTCACTTCAAGCTGCCAGAATGTCCTGCTCTCTTATTCAAGTGTGTATTAACCTCCCCCCCAAAAAAGAAAAATAATGAATAATCATTTCAACTAGTTCTGGCACCTAGACTAGATCTATCTCAAAGGCTCAGGGAACCAGATTTTCAACTCTCAGTCTTCTCTTTCTTTTCTGCACGAGCTGATGCAGAAATTGCGAATGTGCTGTTAAGGCAGCACAAGCAGCGAACAAATTTAGATGACTCAAAAATTTCTGTCGACTTCCAAGAACACAGGACAGCATCCGACTGCAACGTATAGTTTAACTTAACACAACAATGCCAAAAGTCAACTGTTTTTTTCCCCAAGTCCAAGTATTCTGCACTCCATGTGAATATATCAGGGCACGGTTCTTGCCCTCAGGATCCTATGGCGTGAGAGATCTTGCCATGTCACGACACACATCAAATTAACAGAACACTGTTTCAATTTTTCTACTGTGATCTTTAAAGAGAGAAAAATATAGAAAACATCGCCTGAAAAAGAAAATGGCTTGAATTATATTTTTATGCAAATCAAGTAAGGATAAACCCTATGTCCTCTCTTGAACATACTTCTGCTCGCCCATAGATGCAACAAAAAGCAGCCTACTGAAAGCTTTTCATCCCTCCAAGAAAGGAATAGTCTAAAAGAAAAATGAGTGCACTAAACAATTCTAAGCAGTCAATTTGTTAAGCAACGATGCAAGCTGCTTCTGCTTGGAGGAACAGAGCAACACCAACAGGAGCTGCAAACTGCCGCGTGAGCTGCATCAGCATTAATTATTTTACATCACAACGTCTGGGAGTAAGGACAGCAAAAGAATGAAATGGAATTTTATCTGTTTTCAGCCAGCAAGGACGCTGTTGAGGCTACTGCCTTCTGTAAGGGAACAGACAGCTTAAAGGCAGATCAGTCAATGCTTCCAATCTTCACTTACGCTGATTTAACCTCTCTGAATCTGAATTCTCAATGATGAACAAAGCAGGGACGAACGGTTTGAAACGCAGTTGTGGCGAGACGCATTTAAACTGCGTTGGGTGAACTGTTTGAACCGTGATTTTTAAAAATCTTTCATAAAATAAGAGCAGAGGAGCAGTGGATCTCACAATTAACTATCACGCCCTACCACGGAAAGTTAAACGCGGTTCATAGCTCTGTCGTTACTGCACAGTAAGAAGGTAACTTAACACAAACATCCGAGCATCTGCTTACGAAGGAGCATCTCCATCAGCACTGGAGCTGAAGCAGCTTTTTTTATCCAGCACCAGCCCAAGGTGGGTTGACTTTGGTACCTACGATGACATGAACCCCCAAGGATGCTCTCTGTCTGTGGGAGGTCCAGCAGGGCTTTCTCTTTGGTGTCTCTAGGCTGTGAGCTCATTCTCCAGTGCTTCCCTCAGTCGGGAAAGAAAGATAATGTTTTGCTTCCTTTAAAGGTTGTTTTTCTTTTCTTTAAATAAGATTTGGCATATTTAAAACTTTTGCCTCCCATCAAACATGCCTGAAACTAGTCGGTAGGCCCAACAGTTTTGGGGGAGATGGGAACGGGAGCAAACAGATACCTGCCAAATGCATCAAAAAAATCAGTATTGAAATATTACCATCAGATCCCAAACTGAACCCTTCCAGACAGCCTGGCAAGTTTGCGATGAGGGCTCCTCCCTGCACTCCTTGCAAGTGAGCTTGCTCAGAAAAAAACCCCACCTTCTCCTATGTTCTTATTTGCTGTTTCCAGCCAGGTAATATGATGGAAAAAGACCCAGTGTTTGTACTGCCCTGACAAGGCTGGTGATGTAAAGTTACACTGCTGCTCTTTAAAAAATCCCCTACAAGAGAACTGACAGGCGCTTCACTTCTATAAATTCAGGTTCACTGATTTAAGGACACAGCCGTGGAGCACACACGCTACAGCACTTCCCTTTCTCAACTGTCTTCTACAAGAGATGTTATTTTTCTGAGAGACAGCCGGGCTGGACAGGTCCATATTCTGCCGGGCACAGTTACTCAGTTCAGCCTCGGAGGTTTTTTCCAAGAATCCTTTCTTCATCTTCTCCTGCCACCGTTAGAGTAGATTTAGCTGCAGGAGAGGCTAAATACAGCTGTTGTCAGACAGCCACAAATATCACCCTGCAACAGCTGGGCCAGTTAACCCCTTAGTGCCTGCAGTCAGCGGCCGTAAGCACCCAGAGCTGTCTGGGAGCAGCGGCGCCCGCATCCCCCTCAACCTCCCTAATCTAAGAGATGTGCCCTAACTCTAAATCTCAGCGTCCACCAGCCAGGACCAAACACTCTTTATCTTCCAGCACGCCCAGGAAGATGGTGATAAACTTCATCTCTTCCCTCCCCGGCATCAGAGCTGCTGTGTACCCAGTATAGGGTAAGCAATTTTTTCTATAAAAATAAAGCATTAACTTCTCTTCGAAAAAATTTCTTTCATGATCCATGGTCCTCTAACTTTTAAGACCACAATTAGGTGGTGTTTATACATCGCTGGCATTTAAATCATAGGAAAATCTGGCACCTCCGTCCTACGGTTTCCTTCTCTTTCTGGTGAAAGTGAGGCTTTGAGAGAAACCACCTACTGCGAACGCACCGCTTTTAAAAACCCAGAGCATGATCTTTTCCCCGCTTTGTAAATCACTCCTCGACATTAGAGTCAGCTCGGCTTTAAAGTTACTCCAGTGCTTGTGTGTGATACACAGGGGTGGCTGTCTCAGGCTGCGCTTCTTGCACTTCAGAGGAAGATAAATAGTGGCTGGTGGCAGCGATTCCCCTGGACCCCCGGCTCACACAACAAGCACACCGGGCGGTGACGGCAAGGTCGTTTTCTGGGGAAAAGTCACTCCGAGGCAAGCTGAAGTAAAGTTCTCTTCAAAAGTTTCCATCTGAAATAGAAGGCAGTTGGGCTTTTTTCTAAGAGAGGCGAAAAATCCAACCCGAACACGCGATGTTCAGCAGGAAAACCCTTTGCAGCAGCGAGCGGCGATGTCGTCGTAACGGGGTCTGGGTCTGCGAGGGTTGTGGCAGGCACTGAGGGTCCCAGGAGAAGCTCTTGGGATCTTGAGGCACAGGCTCTGCTTCACCTCTAATGAAAGAGTCCCTACCAGCCACCCAGTTGGTGCTGGCTGCACTTAAAATTAAACACACGGTGTATAGAAAAGTGCACCTCTGGAGGGCGGAAAAAGCCAAAAGCTGCACACTAGTAAAAACTCTCACGCAACAAACACTTTTCTGAAAACTGACAGCTTGAGTAAGACCAACGCAGCAGCCAGAGCTCCCCCTTGGCCAGAGCCTGCAACCCAAAGAGAAGCCCAAGAGAAGCCTGGATCCTCTACACGGAGACTTTGAATCCTCACAATTTTGACTTGGAAAGTCAACCTTGTGTAAGTAGCTACAACAGCGAGGTCACCAGTCCCTCGGCTGCACGGGGTAAAAAAATTTAAATGTGCAAAAGTGTTCACAAAAAGATGAAGAGCAACGAATTTCTTGGGTATGTAAGATTCCCAGTCATAATTTGCAGGCAACTTTAGAAATCAAATCTCAATAATAGAATTAAGTTGCAAGAAAGTTACCCGTGTGGGTCTTGCTATTTCCAGCGGTTCTTCAAACTCATTTTGATGTGTTTGCTCTGCAAACTCAGACTCTAACCAATTTCTTCAGCTGATCGGTAAAATCCAAGGAAATTTCCTGTCATTTTGATTTAACTAAACCCCCATGATCTGACGAGATTGTGATGTTGACATTGTAACATCGTTCCGGCATACAAAATCATGAATGTTTTTTCTAATATATGGATGATTCTCTCCTTTGCCTCGTAGAGGACACATACTCTGCCAGGAAACACAGCTACAGCTCATCTAAATTAATACTCTAAGAAGAAAGACCTCGTTACTTGGCAGGGACAATTCCATGTGGGCACCACCAGTCTCCTGCCAGCACTGGACCCGCTACCAGTGCGATGAGCAGCTGTAAGAAAATTACACCATGTGAAATCTGGCTGCAATTCTGGATTTACTGCTCACCAAACTGAGAGAAAGGAAACACCTGATACAATAATTTCTAAGCATCAAAAAAAAAAATCTTCGAAACATCTCTTAGATACCCATAGTCAGTTTTTTTTTTCAAGAGTTACGCAAGGAGGAGTCTTAATTTACCAAAATGGGGATTGTTCGTGTTCCCCTTGTGCCTTCACTTGAAACCCTTTCTCTTCAATCAGAGTAGAAAGAGGCAACTATGAAAAAACCCTGAGCCAGCTGAGGAAGCCAACCAAGCGACGTGTCGGGGTGGAGAAGGCAGGGCAGCCACGGGCAGCAGTGAGCAGGAGATCCTTGTTATTGCACTTTATCAGCCTGCTGAAGGCAGGGAGGAATTTAAAAAAAAAAATTTAAAAGAATTAGCAGTTTCTGTTACTCCTTATGCTGCTTTCCAACCAGGGCTGTCACTGGTTTGTATTTATTTATAAGGCAGCCTGCCCCAACAAGAGATGGAGCAGGCAGAAGAAATGGATCCAAAGGAGGTTTCTCAACACCAGACTCCGCAAATATTTATAGATCGGTGTGCTGTGCGACACATGAGCAATTCCACTTAGAGTCAATAAGCTTTTTGAAAATTAATAGTTACGGGCGTGCGCAAGGGGAATTAAGATAGTCAGAGATCACACCGGACTAAACCTGGAATAGGCAAAGACCATGAGAGTATGCAGAATTTGCATTTCATATACAAACATGATACAAGGGATAACAGATTTACAAGAAATCACATATTTCAAAGTCAGCCACTGCTGGGTTTGCTGGAGATTGAGCGCCGGGCATGTCAGCTGGGTGCAGCAATGCAGCCTAACCCGGCTAATTAAATAACATCTCAGCTCACCAAAACCACCTTGCTTAAGTTTGACTGATTATGAGGTAATTCTTCACAAGGTATTTGCAAGAGAAACAGTAAGGCTCACATATTTGTTTCACCATCCTGATACAGGTGACACGGCTATTTGCTGAGCCCACCTGCACCGTACTCAAACAAAAACTGTTATTTCAGGCGACTTAAACCGGTTTTCACCTGACAACTTTTGCAGTTGGAATTTGAAATTAGCTGGGCCTCTCAATCCAGCTCCTATGGGGCATCGCCCACAAAAACTAATAACAACAACAACAGCAATAATAACCAGAGGAAACCAAACATCCCCACAAGTCGCGTAACGGCTTCATCAGGTATTTCAACCTCTCCTATGAGCAACTCGCACCTAATAGTCAGAGCAAACTTATCCAGTGCACTGACAAGACAAGTAATGAAATTGCTTTGCCACCGGCCCTGTTGCTTTTATTATAGGAAATTAGGGGATCAATTAAATCTCATTGAAGCACTTTTTGTTTCACGGGCAGAACCGCCCTTGCGAAGCCTGATGGAAGATCTGCAACTTAAGAGACTTACTGCATGGGAGGATCAGGGCGATGGCTCAAGACAATGTGATAACAAAGTCCTTTTCCCTTCCCTCTTGCTTTCTCCTTAAAGGAAATTATACCTGCCAAGCCTTGCCTAACGTTTAACAAAAGGAAAGCTGATCAATGATTGCTCAGAGTTGCCGGTCTTCCCCCAGGAGCCAGAAGAACGAAGCTAGCCTGCCACTCCAGTTTTCATTTTTAAAGCTCTTGGACACACGACGCCTATTGCAGGGAAAATCTTTTATTCCCCCACGTCCTCTGTTAAAGACCTCTTACCGAAAAGGAACCCAACAGCTCGTTACTTCTATCTGCTCAACAACACTTTTGACATAACTGTATTAGTGCCTCATCGCAGGGCTTGCGAAGCGCGATCTCAAAAGCAGCTTTTTTGCCACCCATTTATTTGTTTGCTGAGGCCCTGTCTACGCACCGGAACGCAAACCACGTTATTTGCAGTTTGTATAATTTGTTTAACGCGTCGCGTTCAGGAGGCCACCTGTGTTAATGCATCAAAGGAGTAAGCGGGTTAATCTCACTCTATTTAAGAAAGAAGAAAACTCTTCCCTGAGCCAAACCCCTCCCCATCAACGCCCTTGTTTTCACCAAATTCAAGTCGGTGAGTGTGCAGGGTAAGGGAAATGTGGAAAAGGAGAGCAGGAGGAGACTCCAGCAGTGCTCACCTGGATGGCAGCAGCAGAGTTTGTTGTTTTATGTGCTCAGCATCCCTCTCCTTCCCGGGAGCCCCGATAACGCCGGAGGGATGTGCTGCTCTCAGAGCAGTCGGTGCTTTCGCAGCCCCTCCAGGTTTGTATTTCTGCCAGTGCGTTTCGCTATTGCCACACATCTCCCGTCTGGCAAAGAAAACGCATTTCCATTCTCTTTGAAAGCTCTTTGACTTGGTGGGTGTCCATGTAGCGCTGCAAGATGAATGCCTGCTACGTCCATTATAAATTGCTTTCATCTTCCATTCAGCCATAGTCACTGGATGTCAATGTATTAATTACAATCCATGGTGCCTGTTCATCACGTTACACTGAAGCATTCAATAAACACCAATTAACGTATTAGAACCCTTCCATGAATGCATCTTGCCTGACTTGGAGTGAATGGGTTCATAAAAATACGTATTCAAACAAAACAAGGAGGATAACAGCAACTCTGTAACAAGTTTAGACTCATACACATCTCATACCTTAGTAGATGATGGGTTAGTAATTTGCATTAAACCCTAAACGTCTGTATTAGCCCTGCCAGAAGATGCATTACACCTCACATAAGTCTCCAAACCAGTCTACCTAGGAACACGTGTATTTTTCATGGTTTATATTGCACTGACAATATATTACTAATGGCAGAAAACCTGCCCCAATAATAATTAGTGTTAAAATAAGAAGAGACGCGCTCTCTAAAACAATCAGAACACATGCCCCTTTTATACCTTAAGTCTGTAAATTACCACGTGGGTTTGTTTCAGGGGCTGGAGATGATTTTGGTGGCTACCACAGTGTCACACGAATTAAAGACAGCCAGCACTGACTTTTATGCTGTTTACTGCAGGAGAATCTGGCACAGAGCTTTTTTAATTGCTAAAATAACCTGCAGTCCCCTGAAGAGAAAAGACTGAAGGCAACAGCCTCTGATATCAGTAATGACCAAATGCAACCAGATGTTATCGCTACTTCTGAAACAACTTTGCCTCCAGGTCCTATGGAATGGAAAACCTATCTAGTGATGCCTGCACATCAGCTACAGATGTCAGGACTGCGGTGCTCCTGCTCAGGTTTTTAGGGCAGAAAAAGGAGTTTTGGTTCCATCTGGTTTGGTTATGAATCTTGGTCTCCTTGCTGCAGGAGACCTTTGCAGGACAGGAGGGTCCATGCCTCCCACCCCAGCCAAGGTGTCCTCGACAGGCAATCACAGTCTTTCACTGCAGGACTAGCATGTTAAGGAAAAAACACATCAGTATTCCTAGGAATAAGATTCCTGTCCTGCCAATCAGGCCCTGCTAGAAGATTCATTTTTAACCTCACTGCTGTAAACTGCAGGAATTTGTAATTTGACGTGTGGCCTTTTATCAAATCGTCTTCTAGAGAAACCCTCTCCCAAGCACGGAGACCACCAGGTTGTGGGGAAGATGCCGAGTAGCCGCTGACACAGCACACGCTTTTCCTCCAGCTCCTAATTTTATTAGGCTCATTCAAGAGGGCTGTGCTAATGGACAAAATGAAGAACAAGATTAAGCCCAGCCCAGCAGCAGCACTGAGTTTTCTCTCATCGGATTGCCAAGGGCTCCATATACAGCTCCTGAATTTTCATGGCAGAAACGATGTGCTGGTTTGTTTTTTTTTCCTTTTTAACCCCACCAGCAGTGCACTCCTTAAATCAATAGCCTTTCAGAGGTGAGCAGAATACAAAAGGGAGACATTTGTGCAGCAAATTTTTTATGAGTCTAACTGTAAGAGCTATCAAATAATAGCTGTGAGACTGTGTATTAAAAATACGTCGAGAGCACCTTGGCTGCAAAAACAAACAGTGCAGTGGCATTGCCTGAATTTAACTGATACAGTGTCGTGCCTGGCAATGGCTCTTGGGGTTTCAGAGACCAAAGTCAAGATAATCCAGCTTTTTTTTTTTTCTTTCTTCCATGTATGAACAGCAGGACAGCAAACCAGGCTGCAGGTATGGTTCCAGTAAAGGGGGAGTGATGGGCAACCCCACTTTGTGGTGGCACCAAACACTGGTGGAAACTGAACTGTCTCCACAATTAGAGGGAAGCAGGAACGACACAGAGAATCAGGTCATGGAGCCAGACAGGAGAACAAAACCACAGGAAAAGTCGGTCTGGGCAGCATCTTTCAGGTAAAACTTCAAAACCGGTCTCTGCCTGATTTCAGCAGCGGCTCCACCATGCCTGAGCCCTGCACTGAGACTACAAGAAATCAGGCTGGGGGCAAAGCCTGTGAAACACAGCTCGTGTGGAAATACAGGCTGGAAGCGTGTTCTGAGCGTTACTGTGGTCTTTCAAGCTCTCAACTCGCCCATTTAACTTCCTATCCAAAAGGTGCATGTCTCTTATGAAACCAGAGGGTGAGGATGCTTTTGTTCTCTCTTTGCACCCTGCTCCTTTTTCTGGTGCTTTGCTCTGAAATTGCCGTCAGTCCCACTTTTCTGTTCCTCCCTGTGCTCCGTCGCCACCCCACAGTGCCACACACCCACGCCAGGCTTCCGCTGGTCACAGAGCAGGACACGTGTTTCACCATCCGAGAGGGTACCCACGACCTTTTCTAACAGGTTACTCGGGTTTGCACGATGAACAGAATGACAAATAAAAAGAAAAAAGCCGCATATACTTAGCATATTTATCTTTTTGGCTTTTAAATTTCATTTTCTCTTTGGTAAATCGTGGTCACAAACGACTTCTCTAAGCAGCAAATTTCTAATAATAGGGATGTCAGTGCCCAGATTGGGGTGGAAGCTATAGGATCTAAGCGTGGCTGAAAAACATAAGCTCAGTGGGACCTGTTCTCAGTAGTTTGCAGAAAGAGGAAAAAAAAAAATCCTGTAGATGTATTTTATATACTGCAGAGGGAAAATCCGGTGGCAGAAGTGGTGCTCTGGAGGCATGGCAAGCTTGAGCTCTGTGTTATTTATTTCTTACTGATGGCTCTTGATGTTCTTTCTGAAGTTTTGCTCGTCAAAAAACTTGAGAATGAGCTTTTTATGATGGTGCTAAAGACAGACGGTGGCAACAGCTGAATTTTACCTCAAATCCTGATGCCACTGAAGCATCTCCGAAGCTTTGTATTTTACTCTCTAGGCTAGCACCTTATTTTATTCTTTTTGGAAGTATTAAAGCAGAATGAACCTTTGAGTTCAGCTTATTCAATTTCTTACTGCTATTTTTTTTTTTCAGTTTCTATCTGGACATCCTGGATCTGTCAAGGAGATTTTCTCCTGTGAACACGAAATAAAAACATCTCAGCTGTGGCTCTACATAAATTGTGTCGTGGCACTGAGGATATGCACCGTACTCGGTAATTTTCTGATGGCTGCTCTGGCATTTTGATTAAAAAATTAGCACTGCAGCTCTCTAGTGCTATATGATATCACTAAAGTACGTGCTAAATGACCTAAGAACTGGCTGACGGACAGATCTCTCGAAGCATTTCTCAGAGGGGACCACTTAAAAAGGGCTGTTTCGAACGGTGCCGTGTGAAGGCTCATCCAAAGCCCAAATCTGCCCAACATCTCCATCGAGATCTGGAACAAACACAGAAATCCCAGCTGACACTATTGACATCAGGAAAGCAGGGGGTGATGTGCTGAGCTTTTTTGGGGTTAGCTAGAAACCTGCATCCACGCAAAGTATTTTAATATGACCGCGTATACAGTTAGATCTAACACACTGACCACACGTCCAAGAACAAGGAACGCATAATGTGAAAGCCAGATGAGATAATTAATGCTGCCTCCACCGTTAACAGGGGAAAAGATCCCTGCCTGGATGGTGAGGAAGGGTAATATGGGAAGGGATGGGTAATACGGGAGATTTTTATCCTCTACACCCACGCTGGTGGTACTAAAAGGCAGCCCACGAGCTACGCACCACAACTAACACATGGGTCAGGAGCGGTAGCTGCAGCAGACACATCTGAGGCAGATGTCTGAGAAGCTTTTTCTGATATATTAAGGAACATTTTCAGCCTTAAAAGCTATGAATCTGCTCAACTGGTTGAAGAAAAGATGAAGAGCAGGGAGATGGAGAAACAAGTCAAAGCATCCCTGAGTCGTCTGAAAGGGCAAAGAGAGAACATCCACAGCAGCTCTCCTTGGATGAAGGCAAATTTCAAAAGAAATATATAGCTCTAGCGATTACTGAGCAAGTAAAACAGGCAGAGAAAAGAAGAAACAAGAGGAAAAGAGCAGTTAAGATGTTCCAGTCTCTACGTATTAAAACAAGCCTGCCCCGGATGCTAACCGTATCAGGCTTTTGACTTCATGTAAGATTTTATGCATTTTAACCCACTTTTAGTGAAAAGACATTTGTGTTCCGTAACTTTTTTTTCGCTTCACAATTCCTCAAAAAAGGCAGATATGGAAAAATAAAAGGAAACGCTCCTCAGATAGCTTGGGATTTTCAGAAACGGCTTCCGGTTTTGCAAGAGCAGAACCAAGCCAAAGGAAAGCCTGCAGTTCTTCACTCCCAGCTCACTGAAAATGCAAATTATACTTTCTTAGATCCCCACCTACGTGAAGGTGCACATGTATGTCCAGGACCGTCAGTCATTTTATGATCTCACCAACATCTGTATCTGCTGTTCACCGACATAATTGAGTGTCTGCAAGCAACCAAAACTACTATTATTTGTGTAGGTGAAATTGCTTCAGTGAACGTTGCCAGTAACGGACCAAATAATTTTTCAAGAAATGGTATTTGCCTGGTTTTATGCGCCAGTGAGTCACTCATAAGTAGTTATAAATATTTAAATATTCTACTCCTGCAAGAGTGTGTGTAGACATTTGATATGGTTTGTGCTACATCACCTCTGAAGCACTCCTCCACATTGCAAATTCTTGCATTTAAAACCAAGATTAGCAAATCAATGCATCCTGGAAAGCATTTTTAAATCACCCGTACGTTCTCCTCAAGTGAGTTTTCTTTGCAATTTGTAGACAACAGATTTCCAATAACAACCTGTAATTAATTCATTTTCTCTTATTCAGTCATTCTATATGAAGCCCATTGACATTCTGAGGATGGTATGTTTGGAAAGGAGAGATATTCGAAAAAAAAACGCTCGAGTTTGGCAATTCACAGCCAAGCGCAACTCATCTGTCTGAAGAAACGGACACTCTCCCCTTCTGCCTTTTCCTGAAAAAAACCTGCACAGCAATTCTTGACCAAAAGGCATGAAATCACAACCATTCTAACCACGTCCACGTTTGCCACCAATTCCGCCAAAATCTTATTTCAGGAGACTCTTATTAATTCAAATCCTGACGCCAAAATATATAAACTAAGCCAAGTACAGAACCAAGCGGTAAACTTGAGGAGAGGAGTTAATGTCTGATCTTAACGTAAAACATTCAACTTTTTCGACTAAGGCAAAACCACGTTTCTCTTTCCACCGGTAAGCACGCATCTCCATACAACCTAATTTTTCTTGATCTGAGCATTCTTTGTTTTTTTTCCCTGGGACCGCACTAACTTCTGCAGCATTTTTGCTTAAAACTAAATTTGTCTTTCTTGCCACAAATTAATTCTGTAGCTTTTTTTCCCCAGAGAAAATACCTTTTACTTTGTTCAAAATGCAGCAAAACAATTGAGAACACACAACAAAACCCGACTCTGCCAGCTGTTTTGTGGAAGTACAAAAATAAAATCCAGGGCGCTTTGGCTGGAGCCCAGCGATATATTCTAGAGTTAAAGCTCAGAATTGAAGATTTTTACAATGAGAAAAACTTTTAAAGAGACAAGAAATCATCTTGGTTTTGCAGAATGTTTGATGGTAAGGGAGGATCACGGCTCAGTCAAGAAAACATCGGTCACTAAACGCTGTTGCGTTGACTCGGAGTTTGGTTGTTTTTTCCTGTCATCCCAGCTCTGCCAGTCTGCACCAGCTGCAGAAATGGAGCTAAACAGTTTTACATTTATTTTTTTTTTTAGTTTTGCTTTTTGCTCTACGATTGGACAGTTAAGCGTGCCAATTTATTCTCAGTAATGCGGCCGCGCATCGTTCCTCAAGGCGAGAAGAACGAGTTGCTTTGGCCAGCTGAAGGAAAACCTCATTTCTTCCCCGAGTAGTTCACCTCACCTCGAACACCGCCTCAAACCGAAAGCAGAGCCTGGCACTCCCCTGCTCGCCAAGTCCCGTTTGAAGTTTAGATACCGCATCGCTCACAGGAGAAGCAAATCAATGTTGGTAAGCTAATGAATTATTTCCAAGTTTGTACCGATATCTGCAGCAACATGAAAGAAAAATCACGTAGCAGGGAGATTAGAGCTGGAGAGGCGGAACGTGGCGCACGAATTGTCAATATTTCAGGACTATGATTTGATCCTGTAGATAACTGTTGCTACAACGCTGCTTAGGAGAACACCTCGAGCAAAACACTTTATCTCACAACATAGTTGTCCGATATAATTAACTGGGCTTGACCAATCTAGCTCGAAGGAAGCAGTAACAAATATCCAGCCCTATGTGCCATTCCGTCGAGGAGAACAGCTTCGTAACGACGTGAGGAAACACTTCATCTTGAACATGGAATTTACAGATGCAATTGCTGCTGAACAGCTGGCTCACTAGGTATATCTGCCGTACATGTATTACGGACGTGTTTTTTCCAAATACTCATTTTCCTCACGCAGAATTTATTTATCGCCTTCTTTGAGATGAGAGAACTATCAGGAATAGACACTTTTGAAAGCTCCTCTCTTCACTCAACAGCTCCCTCTCCCACTTGACCCAACAGCCCCTTCTTTAGGTTTTGTTCTCTCTTCCTCAAGGTAGAGCTCACCTCTTCCCCACCAAGCATCAATCTCCAACGTTTTTGGGACAATTAGAAAACATCACCCTAAGGTAGCTTCCAGCAAATCAGAAATATGTGCATCTCAAAAATCAATCTGTTTTATACTCCTTGCTTCTAACAAGCCTCCAGAGGATGCCTGCAGGGCTCAGGGATGGAAGGCTCACTCCTTCCCAAAATCTGAAGCCAGTCCAACACCGCTCACTGCCGCTTCTCTGCGTTGGCACCGATTTATCCCACACCCGTGCCCAGGCCAGGCAGCCTTTTCTGCATTCAACCCTGCATGAAACACCCTCCTTTTAAAAAATATCTGTGTTCTTTAGACAATAACACATCCGCGAGACGACAACGTATCTGTCACCTTAAAGAAACGGCAATTTTCTCTCTACATGTAACACACATGTGTAAATGCTTGGGAAATAACAACTGGGCCAGAAAAAAAAAAACAATTCATAGAATGGCCTGGGCTGGAAGGCACCTTAGAGATCATTTTTAATCCAACCTCCCTGTCACGGGCAGGGACGCCTCTCAACTAGATCAGGCAACACACGAGGACCGAACGGGAATCGAACCTGCGACCTTTGACGTTTCAGCACCACGCTCAACCCAGTGAGCTAAACCGGTCCCCAATTCAATGTTTTTCTTTCAAACTACCTTTGTGGGTTATTTATTTTTTTTTTTTTGGCTCAGATATGACATTAAGGATCTCAGAACATCACTGCAGAGCGACTAGAAACCCTGTGACCCAGCAGCCTCCAAGGGCCACGCTGGGCAAGCTGTGGTGGCCTCGAGATGGGGCAATTATCTTGGGGTGTAATTCCTAACCTGACCTAGTGAAATACTCCTGGTTTCTTATGCAGAAAGCTTTCTAAACCCAAAACCATAACAAAATGCAAAGGCAAGCTGTGAGATGGGGATGCTGGGTAGGAGGGCACTCTAATTGGCAACGAGCTAGAAGTTAAGGGGATTTTATCGTCGGGTTAATAACTTCTTATTAGCTAAACAATGTTGACAAGATAAAGCCATTTTGATTGAAAGCATGTTTTCCCTCTCTTTGACATATTTGTATTACAAATTGACCTGTCCACATTGATGATACTATAGATCTAGACGATTACACTGGTTTTTTTATTTTTTTTTATTTTTCCTTCAGCTAGGCTTTCACATCTGCCAACCTGCTACTATCCCATTAGGGAAGACAAGAGGAATGCCAAAAGTGCCAAGCCTAATTCTAACGACCTCCAGTCAGATACAGTTCCAGAAGTTCCATCCAACAACCGCTCGTCTGAGCATATTTAAAGGATGACGCAGCTGGGTGATGCGCTTGCCAAACCACCAGACTATCTCCATGCTGATTAATCAGATGCATGCTCTGCCTTAGCTCTTAAGACAAGTAAGTCTTTCATTTACTACTCATTTATTGAATCTACCTGACAATGGAGAGAAAACAAATATACTTGCTAGCGTTTTATTTTTGGATTGTGAAAATCTTGAGATCATTGTATTATTTTTATTTTTTTTTTAATTGTGGTCCTAAGCCTGCTTATCTAATAAAATTTATTAATGAGAAATCCGAAGAAACCTACAAGTTGTTCTTGCCAAAGCTGCCAGGAGAGCGTTTCATCCGTCTCATACGTTACTTATGGATGATCAAGGTGATTTGAAAAGCAATACTTCAATGTTGCGTTAATAGATATTTCAAGTCATCCTCACACATGCAAGCAAACCCCTAAAGTTGTATTCCTGGGATTCAGGAACATGAAACCTTTCAGAAAATCAGAAGAAAGATGACAGGGTTAGTAGAAGGGCCACCATTCTGTCCATAATCCAAACCTGTGCATTAAAGATAGGTATGCAAACGATTAGCACGAGTAGAAATTACTATTAAATACAGCACGTATTTAGGTGTAGTGTTTGCAAGGGTGAAATCGCTTTTCAGAAGAGACTGGATTTTTCTTATCCGTCCCCTTTCAGCTCATTTACAGCTGATCAACACGGAGGGGGATCAAAAACGCCCTTTGAATCTCTCCTGGGTCTTGGAGGGAGACATTGGGTCAAGAGAAAGCAAGAGACACGTGGTGGGAAAGGAGACCTTTTCGTGGCTCCGTAAGCTACAGAACGGCCACGAGACTCCTTAAAACGAAACACAACTTCTGAAGCAGCACGAGAACGACAAGTGGGGAAGCTCTTCACATCATCAAGGTCATCTTCAAACCTCTCCGACGTGGCGACACCATCCCAGAGCGCGCAGCAGATGTAACGGAGAGAGGATAAATTAGATGAGATTTTTGATGTCACGGAATTCTGGCAATGACGTTCCTCAGCTTGCTGAGCCGCCGTCCCCGCAGGCTGCTGCCAGCGTGCAAAAACGAGCGGCCTGGGCGAATTTCAAGCGACAAAAGCATCACTCTAATGGGACCAAAAATATGAGAAAACGTGAAGGATGTTGTACGTTTAAACTAGCCAAATTCTGGGTCATAACAAAGCAGAAATTCCATCAACACTTAAGGACTACAAAGTGTTTGAGGCATTTTTTTTTTTTTTTTTTTTCAATGCAAACAATGAACTTTGTTTTTAACTTAAAAGTTGATGAGCCATCAAGTGCTCTTGTTATCAAAAGCAGAGATTCCGGGAAAACTGAAAATGGCGAAGTCAGTCTGATTTTCAGCTTCAGATGGAGAATAAGTCTTTTCATACACAAAATCCTTTTGACAGGCACTCATTACATCTTGGGTTTTGCTACAGTATCTTTGCAGTTTATTGATTATTATCTCTATTCATTGGCTAATATTTTGTACTTGCCTTATTTTCATTGCCTACTTAAAATTCACTGAACCAAAAACTCATACAAACGACTCTTGGAATTGAGCTTTGAGTTTTCGTGACTTTGAGAACGCACTGATCCAAATATGCACCCAAATAACTGCGTGTCAAGCCTTTATAGCTGGGTTAATTCACTTTATAGCCTTCTTCATGTATAAAGTTTTATGTTTTACTGTATATCTGCTGGTTTCAGTGTGTGTTTGAGGTTCAAACAGGTCCAAGGTGACAACTGGGGCTAATTTTAAAGCACTTTAAACATTATTATCCAAAGTTGTTTCTTTTCACGAAAAGCCAGAAGTCAAGAAAACAAGGAACCACCCTCTTTAGAAAAGAGGATATTTGGCAAAAATAGAGGTTCTGCATTAGCATTGTAGCCAAAGAGCATCAATGAGGAACGTGCTAGCACAGGGCACGTGCTGACTCACACAGCCCAAGTTTTTCCCTGGTTTAGAAAATCAAGAGCTACCGAAATTATTTTAGCTATAAAATGCCACAGGCAAGGATTTGAGAATCCAGTTTAAGAGGTAACCAGCTTGTTGACGGTCCTTTGCCTGCCCTCAGCAGTTCAATAGTTGAATCTTGCATTTGTTTAAAGAATATTAACCACACACAAGCAGTCCGTAGCTCACTATCCTGATTATTGAATAAACCCCCACATTTTATGTCTTTTTTAGAATCCCAAAGGGATGGGCATCAATAAGACTTTCTATCAGCCAGGGGAAGGAGACAACGTGGGCCTCTTCCAGGGAAGGACTTCAATGAATGCTTAACGCAGAGTACAAAGACAAAGTTATAAATGCCTAAACCACCATTCCCAGGCAGAACATTCAGGAAAACACCTTCCCCACAGAAAATTAACTCCCATTACCACAAGACACTCAGACGGGTTTTAACCCTGTTTCCCCAGGGCTACTCAGAAACCACATACTCCGAGGTCTACAGACCTGCCTGGTTCACCAACACCCCTCCAGTGTCATCCACAAGCACAACAAAATACAGAAGAAAACAAGAAGGTCCACACACTTTTACCAACCTCCCGTTCCATGCTCACCCTTTGGAGCACAGTAACCTTTAGGGGAAAAAAAAGCCTTTCATAGTATTTTCATGGCATTAAACACAAAACGGGATTATCTTTGCTGACCGTGTCTGGGAAGACAACACTGCCATCAGAGATATTCACGTGCTTTCAACACCCAGGACAGACGAGAGCAACGGGACTCACGGAAGGCTGTATAGAGCTCCTGCAGGGTTAGGCGGCCGTCATTGTTGTAATCATCAAACCGGAGAAGGTCTTCTAGCGTACAGTCCAATAAATCATCTCCCAGGTCCTCCTTCTTCATTAGCTGTAGCAAAGAGAACAAGAAATCTTACATATCATGCCAAGCTACAGACTGCCACCCTGGCTCACCCAGCAGATTTTCCATTAAATGGGGAGACCAAGGTTGGACTCGATCTTGAAGGTCTCTTCCAGCCAAAACTATTCTATGACTCTATGATGTACAGAGATATATCGTATCTCTCGTTATCTATTTGCTTTGTATCAAGGCACAACTGATATTCGTGCTTCTGCAGGACTTCAAGGGCCATGGACTGGGGAAGGTGAGGAGCCTCTTCCCTCAGCAGCAGCACAGAAATGCATTTTTCGCTTTGCAAATGTATTGAAAAATAAATACGCAACAGGGGAAAAAGGAAAAGTCTGTTTTTCCTCTCTCTAGGCAAGGACAAAATTGCACTGCTTGCTTTTAGGACAAGAATGGGCAAGAGTGGTTGGTGTATTCAACACTGATGTGTTTTTCCAGCACCTGACAGTTTGGTTTTTATGTATTCAAAACATTACACACGTTCTACAACAAAAATGAAGCGAGCCCTACGAACATCCAAGGTAGCAAATAGCCAAAATCAGACCTACACATGAATGAAAATGTTGGTTTCTCCCAATTTATTGTACAATGTGAAGAAAACTGCTGAAATGTTGCATTTTCTGGGCAAGAAAGCTTTTTGCTGTAGCCCAGGGACTCTTTTATTTATTATTCTAGTCTTGGCCTATTATATTGAAGCAATTTAAAATAATAATGTGAAAAAAATGACCCTTCACCTAGAAAGTAAAAACGTTCAATAAAAGTGAGATCAACCATAACTTCCAAGATCAATCTTCTAAAGATGGAAATTTCCCTTTGTCTACCTTTGTATTGAAAATTGATTAACTTTTCATAAGACTGACAAGTTTTTACTAGTCCTTTTGATTGAACGTCAAGGAAAAAAAACCACCAACCAACAACACAACAACACAAAACGCTTCAGCTGCAACAAACTCAGTGGATTTATGAATCTGACTTTAAAATACATTAAAGTTTTAAATGGGAAAAACATTCCAATTACCACCGTTGTTAAGAACCCTGCATACCCACGGCTGCAAAACAACACTGTGGGGTCTGGAAGGAAAATATTCGATAGGGTTTGCCAGCAGCAGCTCGAAATAGAGGAAGAAAGACTGACTGCTGCCACGTTTTGCTCCAATCAGTTCTGTTGTGGAGAATAAACAAGTGGGCGAAGATCCTCACCATCTCCTGGTGCTGGCCCGACACGGGACTGTCCCCTCCAGAGGGACAGTGTGTCCTTGTGGCCAGGAAAGCCAATGGCATCCTGGGGTGTATTAGAAGGGGGGTGGTTAGTAGGTCAAGAGAGGTTCTCCTTCCCCTCTACTCTGCCCTGGTGAGACCCCATCTGGAATATTGTGTCCAGTTCTGGGCCCCTCAGCTCAAGAGAGACAGGGAACTGCTGGAGAGAGTCCAGCACAGGGTAACTAGGATGATTAAGGGAGTGGAGCATCTCCCTTATGAGGAGAGGCTGAGGGAGCTGGGGCTCTTTAGTTTGGAGAAGAGGAGACTGAGGGGTGACCTCATTAATGTTTACAAATATATAAAGGGGGAGTGTCACGAGGATGGAGCCAGGCTCTTCCCGGTGACAACCAATGATAGGACAAGGGGTAATGGGCTGAAACTGGACCATAAGAGGTTCCACTTAAACTCGAGAAGAAACTTCTTCTCAGTGAGGGTGACGGAGCCCTGGCACAGGCTGCCCAGGGAGGCTGTGGAGTCTCCTTCTCTGGAGACATTCAAGACCCGCCTGGACACGTTCCTGTGTAGCATTATCAGGGCGTTCCTGCTCTGGCAGGGGGATTGGACTGGATGATCTTTCGAGGTCCCTTCCCATCCCTGACATTCTGTGATTCTGTGACTTTTTGGGGTGGACCCCTCCGCAATGAGCCTCCTAAAGATCTCCCCTCAGGTCTTAAAAATAACCTTCCTCTGCAGCAGCACGTTACCTGCGGTGAGTTTTTCCTTGCAGACAAGGTTATAGTGCTCGAGAGACTATTTTTCTTTTAAATACAAGAAAGAAAATGCACAGCAGCAACTCATCCAGCAGCCAGAGAGAAGGAGGTCCCACCGCACCACGTTCGTTGCAGCTGCCTTTACCGGTGGGCAATGAAAAATCCCATCCTTGGGGGAATTTTAAAGTCTCAGAGAGCTTCAAATTGAAGAGCCAACACAAATCAATCCCAAACCTACCTAACAAGGCAAGAGAAGTTCTGTTATGACTACAGCGCAGGCAATTAAAAATGGCTCGTTACCAACAAAAAAAACAACCCAAACCTTGAAAACTGAGTGAACTGGCCATGTGAAAATCATTATCCTGTTAGAGCTAACAAGAAAAAGAAAGAATTGACACGCTACACGTAAATGGCTTCGGGAGAGAGCTCCTAGGCAATGATAAACTTATTCTGGTCCATCAAACTGACGTGAGCTCCAGATGTGCAAACACATTTACTGATTTTGGTAACGGCAAGAAAAGAAAAATTAAAACCACAGTAGCCATGCCTGCTGTTGGGAGAGAGCCCTGGGCTCCATGCACTTCTGCAAACGAAGCCCTTCACCGCAGACCTTAAAGCACCGAATCCAGCTCCTTTAAAATGCAGGTCACTCTTTCTTCCTAATGGTAATGGCTTGCAGGCTGCCAAAACTTTATTTCCATGTGAGTTGACTTTTAATATCCTGACGCTTTAAGTTTCATGTAAAAAAAGGGGGAAAAAAAAAATGGGAGCGTAGAACAGACAGTTAAATGTCACCGTGCAAAAGCTGGCTCCGAATTCAGATAAAAGTGTCTCATGCTTACGGCGTCTTTATAAAGGAATCACCACATTTAGATGAAGTATTGTATATATTCATAGCTCTGAGATCTAAGGGAATTTACGCTGACGCTTTGCGTTGTGCAGAAAGGATCGTGCATCATGTCAACAGCCCGAGGACTAAAATTCAGTGCAAACTGTCCTACGCAGGAGGGAGCTTGGGGAGGAGCGAGCTTGGGTCCATCCTCCTGCTTGCTCACAGCTTGCACTTCCACGCTGGATCCTCAAAGTGCTTCATGCTCACTGGGCAGCGTGAGCAGCCGAGACGCTCCTGCAGAGCACAGGGGGAAGGGGCAGCTCTGGAAAATGCAAATGCAACAGGTCCTGGGGAGGTATTGGCTTCCAAAAGGCCCTTGGCATTTGCTTCTACATCTTCTCATGGAAAACACAACAGAATGGAAAAGACAAACTACCCACTTCTGGCATAACCTGCTTGTATTCAGAAGGCTGTTCTCTCAGGTCTGCATGGGCAAGTTCAGGACAAGGAGTAAATCAGGGCTGCGTGTTCGCTTCACTTTACCAATTAGATGAATTCCAACGCGCCCCTAACCAGACATACCGAGTTTTTTTCAAGCTCTCACCTTTTCTATCGTTATTAAATTCTGCTAATCAACGTTTCAGCTTCTGTCTAGGGATTCTGGGAAAACAGAACCGTTAAAAAATATTCCAACTTTGCTCTCCTATTACCCCATGCCAATGCATGGTCCAGAAGGCAGGCAGGAAGAATTAATTCTGCCTAACTTAACGTGCACCTCAAAAAATCCAAATTAGTTCTCCCCAAGCTGGAAATACTTCAGGAGACGATGGTTGGCAGCAAGAATTACTATCTTTATTTTTCAGGAGTAGGGATAGGGATAGGAAACTGCCCTGTGTTTTTCTGTTTATGGTGGAGCTTCAAATGTTTGAGACAACACCATCTCCCCAGAGGTGCAGAGAGAGACTCACAACCTGCACTAGATTCTCCTCCTTTACCTGCTGCCAACCAGCCGGTTACAAACGACCGCTCGCACAAGGGTGGCGCTGCGCTGCATTCAACTCACACTCGAATGGAAAACGCAATCCGCTTCGTAATTCCATTTGTGTCAAACAACAAACCCACCTGAGCCAGCTCAAAGCTGCTGAGGTGCCCATCGGCGTTTATATCCAAATGCTTAAACAGATCTTCGACCAAGAAGCGCTTCTGGGATACTCTGTCCAGGTTGCCCGGGGGGCTCCGCCGACGAGCCTGGAGGTCCAGGAGGACGCTTTTGAGCCGGCTGTAGTCTGCCATCGTGCAGGTGTCACCTGAAAGATAAGACCACATTACTGGACTGTGTACGTTTGCCTTGATCTTTTTAAAGGACTGAGCTCCTAAAGGGAAAAAACAAGACACAGAGGCTGTCTGCACATGCAGGACCACTCGGCTCTGCACTTGAGGAGCTCCTGTAGCCTTTTGCAATGGCTGGCAGTTTTGCTAAATCCTGCTGTCGAGGATGCTCTCCAGCATGTCACCTTCCAGATTACAGGGCTTCAGCTACAGACTTCCACACTCAGCTTCCTAATCCCCATCCATATTAAATTGGCTCTTGCTAAAGGTGAAATAAATTAGTCTACCCCGTGATTAGAAAAGTAGAAAATAATCCTGGGGAAGCTGATAGTTTAGAAAGTGCCACAAACATAAATTTAAATGGCATCCCTGCGTGTGATCCTGTGCCAAACGTGGGGCTGATCTTAAGGAACCCTCAAAGGCAACCCAAGGCGGTGGGATGGCCAGAGGGAGGACAGGGAGCAGGGCGGGGCTGCGGGTCTTGCAGGTGCCCGTGCACACCACCCAGCTGCAGACTGACATAAATGCTCTCCTCAGCCCTTACCAAGGAAAAAAGGTTATTATCACTCAAAAGCCCTCCAGCTGCTCGTTCTGAAGTGACACCGACTCGGCTGGAGGAATCAGATTCACCCTTTATGACCCTGAAAAGCTCCTGCCGTGCTCGCAGCAGCCAGCTTTTCTGCGGTTCTTCTCCAGGGAGCATCTTGCTCTGATTTAAGGGCATCCTCCTCAAGTAGAAACGCATCCACAAGCCCAAAGTGGCATAAGATCCTAGGGCCCTTTTCTGCTCAACTGCTGTCTGGCAGAGCTTGGTAGAACGGAGAACGGCAACTATCTTTTTTTTTTATGTGCAAATCTGTTTGCTTTAGTGTGGACCACAGGAACACAACTCTGCCCTGGAGCAGACCCCAGCTGGCCCACACTGCGTGGGCATCGACCGTCACCTGCAAACAGTACCGACACGTTCAGCTGTTCACGTGAGATGCTCTTTTCTCTGTAAGGTATCTTCCCTACAATGCAGATGCCCTTATTCTCTATAACAGAGGCTTTAAACCAACTTATTTCAAGCCCCAACCCTAATCCTATTAGATGAAATCTAAAGGAACATGGCCTCCCTTCAGTTTAAGGGCCAATGCCCTCGTAGGTCAACTCCCCAAAGACTCCAAACATTATTCTCTGAAGACTCTGGCACAATGACAACGAGTGCTCCCGTCCTTTTCTTGCTGGGCTGCACCACTCTCGGTCTTCTGGTCCCACTCCAACTGAAACCCAATTAAAATTCCAAGTGGGAGGCATTTCTCAGAGAGCAAACCCATCTACCATCAAGATTTTTATTTCCACCCGTCTTATTTTGTGCTCACAATCTGAAAAGCACCACGGCTCGTGAAGGTGAGAGAGGGCACAGAGGCTGGACATGTGTTCACCAGCCAGGTCAGTCCGTGCCTTACTGCGACATGAGCAATAACTGCAAGACAAGGCTTTATTTTCCACCCTGAACTCAGACCCTTAATTCCTCTTATCAACTTTTACTGGTAGCACATGTCAGAGCAGTTCTTTCTTGAACACTGGAGCCTCAGCCAAAACCAAGCAAAACTACAAGCTTAAAAAGAATTCCCAGTATGAATTGCGTGTTAACGCAACGGCAAAAAAAATAAGCAAAACGCGCAAGGAGCAGATGTTTGAATCTAAACTTTGCATCTCTATTCCACGCTCGGAAAACAAAGCCGTCACAAAACCGCTCGTCTCAAAAAACCACGCGCTCATCCGGGCTGCGAGACAGCCCAAGGTGTGTTCATTTTGGGACTTTCAGAGGTTTGCAGCCGTGCTGCAGCCTCCAGGCAAATGTGATGGGCACAAGGAGTGAAATAAAGGCAAGGACCAAAGGGCAGAGCTGGCGACAGCCTCTGGTGGCAAATCCCAATCCCTGCCCTGCACTCACTCTCCTGCTGTGTCTGGGGTCAGAGACCACCCAGCAGAGCCCCATCCCGCGTGGCAGGGAAACACCACTCCGCTGCCCGCATGGCAAAGAAAACCAGCAATAAGACAATTATCCCTCCTATTTCAAGAAGCAAGTTGAGCTTCACACGCTGTTAACACGTGCCACAGCTGGAAGGGTCAGAAGGTGCCCTCAGCCCCTGTCAAAACTGCTCCAAAACCTCATTACCTTCGCTTCCCTCCAGAGCAAACCGCTCTCTTCAGCTCTGCCGGAAGCGGATCCCTCGGCATCTCTCCTCAGCGTGAATGTGACAAACCCTGCGGGTCTCGCACCTTTGAATGTTTTCCCCTGATGTCTGCGACATCCGAGGGCTGGGGTGACGCGCAAGCGGTCGCTTCAGAGCTCTGTGCAGCTGCTCGGCAGCACGCGACGTGCAAAAAAAATATAAAAATACCAGTATCATAGAATCATTTAGGCTGGAAAAGACCTTGAAGATCGTCGAGTCCAACTGTTAAGCCAGCAATGCCAGGTGCACCACCAGAAAGCAATAAAATTCAGTCCCAGGGGTGTGAGATTAATAATATGTGCTTCCTGGGCTGAACTGAAAGATCAATAGGAAAACGCACTAAATGCGTTTGGGATAAGCTAAAAGCTGCTATTCTGTCTTCCACATCCTAAGCTAATCCTCTACTTACTTGATCATCTTTCTTCACTACCTTATATGAGGGCTGGATAGAAAAAAAAGTCACACATGTTGCTTTTCCATCTTTACCCATGATCCCAGGAGGATTTATTCTGCCGACTCTAGAAGAAGAGGGCATAGCACAGGCGACGGACTTCAAAACTAAAATGCTCATCATCTAACACCGCTGTTTGGGTTGGATTTTTTTTTTTTACATGAACTTTAATAGCATAATACCAATACATCTGCTTTCCAGTTTTGGAATTAAAAGAAAAAAAATTAACCAAAAGGCCACCTTCACCATTTCGAGAGACTCTCTACCACTTGTACTGATGGCCACTCTGTGTTTTGAACATGAACCGAATTTGACAGCAATGCTCTGCACAACAAACAAGAGCCTTCCCCAGGAAAAGCTGCGTGGTTTCTGGTCTGCGGGAGGATGCTCCAGGAGGAGTTGCCTTTGTTCCCATCCCACTGCTGGAGGCCAGCCTGTAGTCCTCCTCCCGTGAGCTCTACATCCCACTTGGTAACCCTACGAAGAAAACACCGGCGACTTTCAAACAAACCTCAAACAAGGCGCAGCTCCCTCCTGTGCTATAAAACTCAAAATACAGGAATATCTGGCTTTTTCGTTTGTTTTGGTAGAAACAGACCATTAAATACATCCTCCTGCAGCCGCTCTCCAGCCCCAAGCCCGACTCCTGCAGCAGATGCAGGATGGAGTTGAAAGCGAGGAACCGCGCTGCGACACCCCCAGCCGGGGAAGCCCGTGGTTCCCCCCTCCACGCCGGGGAGATCTCTGAAGAAACAAGCCCTTTTTATCTGCTTACAGCACTTTCAGAACCAGTGAAGCCGGTCACTGCTGGAATTTCAAAAAAAAAGAAAAAAAAAAGGAAAAAAGAGGACAAGAAAAATAAAAGAAAAATCCAGCGTACTAAGGTCTGATTGCTAAAGTGTGGCCAATAACCGTCACATTCACATCTCTGCTCGCTCCCAGCAATGCTGTTTCTTGCTCTGTTTTGCAGCAGCTACGTAATTCATCCTGTTTAGCACTTCTGCATGCTTTGGCAGATAAAATATTGATCAGCCTGCCAAGAAACACAGAATGCCATTCTGTTTTCACGTCAGAACGTGGTAATGAACTGCATTTATCAAGAGCATCCTCTCTGCGAAAGGTCAGTGGTGAATGTGGCTAAATTATGATGACAGATCATTAATCCAGTTCTTTCAATAATTGCCCTCTTTAAGAATTTTACACCTGGTTCCTGTGAATTGTAGCAAGTTTGTACAGTGGGATCCCTGAGCAATCTTCAAGCCACTTCTGAGTCAAAGTAGATAAGGGAGGAACAGCAAGTCTGGGGATTAAGCGTCCTTCAAAGGAATACAGTTAACATAAAGTAAAAATAAAGCGAGGAAGTACAGAACTTGCTTTGGTGGGTAACCTAATCTCCCTGTAAAATATTACTGTGCAAGATGCCTCACAATGCAATGCTTCTTTAAATACCAGAAAGGATCTGCTAACACCTACAGAGCACTGATCTCGAAGTCCTTGGTGTAGGGCTAACCTGGCAGTAGGTGTGAACCTGGACACGTTCCTATGTAGCATTATCGAGGTGTTCCTGCTCTGGCAGGGGGATTGGACTTGATGATCTTTCAAGGTCCCTTCCAATCCCTAATATTCTGTGATTCTGTGAATCCATCAGAGGACGGGAGCCCCACCGGCCACTGAGCTATTTTTCAGCAGAACTCCAGGGGCTGCACGATGGCAGGTGGCACCCACAGCTCCTCCTAAACCCAAATTTGCCAGCATCCAGGCTGAGTAGAAGATAGGATTATCCATACAAGAAGGTACATACAGAGATTTAAACTTCTTGTCACCCTCCAAAAGCTCTGGAGGCAGCATCCCCCCACGCCTGGGTGCAGCTCTCGGGCTGTCAGCTCCAGCCCTTGAAAATGTGCAGTCGTGCTGCTAATCCCAACAATCCCAACCCCAGGATTGGATTGGGAATGCTATGACTGCAGCCAAACTAGGACATGGCAGCCAGGCATCCCAGGTGGAGCTGCCAGCACCCTGGATCCTGCCAGAAACCTGCCCACAGCAGCAGGACCGTGTTTGTGCTCACTGCTGCCCCGGGGAGCATAATAATAACCCAGTGCAAATAAACGACTGCCCAAGGTGAACTCCAGTGGCACTAATTTTCTATGTAACCCTTTGCCACCACCAAATCTGCTAATAAAGAGCTGCTCAGAGGAGGCTGACGAGTGTCATTTCTAAGGCACTTGGGCCATCATTTTATTTGACAGTTCCTCTCAGATCGTGCTGGCTGTTCTTATGGCAGTTTTCTATCTCCGGGAAGAAATTCAGTGCAGGAGATGGGGAGCGCTAAACTTTGTTTTCACTTCTGTTTTCATGGGGCGTAAGAGAAGCGGTTGCCCAAAATAACATTTTTAGACAAAATTAAATGTTTTGTTTTCAAACGGCATATGCTTTCCTGTGCTTTGCTCAGCCTTTATCTGGCATCGTTAAAAGCATCAGAAAAGGACCAAACTAAAATGTTACGGGATACAAATTTATTTACGAGCGTGGCTCCTTAATTCTTGTGCTGTTTACGGCTAAATTGCCTATCAGCAACAGCGCGCTTCCATGCATGCAAAACGAAAGCGTGGGCATGCCTAAACTGCAAAAACACTGTCCCAAAACACCAGCCCGCCGAATCACAGCGAGATGATTAAGGGAACTCTTTATGCCAATAATCCGTGGCCTCGTGGCCGGTTTGACTTGACAGAGCAGGTTTACACAGGGACAGGAAAATTAAAGATGACTTCAGCTCTTCGGGCGTCTCGGTGCAAATCCCCACTCCTCCATGCAAATTTTCTATCTGTCTCTTTCTATCTGTCTTCCTCTAATTGCTGGTTTTTGCACGTGCATGGAGAGACGGGATGGACTTCCCTCCTACTTCTCCTGTGTGGTTGGAAAGAAGAAAAAAAACCTGCTTTTGTCAACAAGTTGCATGAACAGACTCCTCTGAGCAAGCGTAGCAGCTCGCTGCCGTGAGAGTATCAAGCAAGCTTTGTGAAATTCAGAGATTTCTTGCAATTCAGAGACATCCGTGAGTTTTGAACCATCCCTTGCTCTGATTTTTATAGGCTGTAAGTGCTAGGTGGGAGCCAACCGATTTAGAATGAAGAAAAATGAACCCCAGTCGTAATCCCTAGGCCGTGATATCAACTATTTGACTTGAGATTGCTCAGAAAAAGCCTCCTGCAAAACACCCGGCAGCGCTTTGCAGCAATTACCCCGCAGGTAACCGCGCCGCAATGTTTCCGTAAGGTCTAATAACAAGGTGTGGATCCTCCAGCTGCCTCCAAACGCCACTGAAGGGCATAATCTTGACCATCGCTGTGCTCCAGACGTGACATTTAGGGAAAGCTGGCCAACACGCGTTGCGCTCCCGTCGTGGTGCTGCCCCCACGGCAGCCCAACGCCTCAATGGCTGAGCACCTATTTTATCCCCAGTTTCAACTCACAAGTTAAGCGAAACTCTGGGAAAGTTCCCGCAAAGAGGAACAGATGTTTAACATCATGCAAATTCCTCAACGTGAGCAATCCTTCGGCTCCTACTGCTGAAAAAATTCAATTAACAATAAAAGCCCAGAGTAACTTGCTAGCATCGTAGGGATACGCCTCGGTTAATAAGATGTGTTCCTGTGTGGCATAGTCTAGGTATTCCTGCTCTGGCAGGGGGATTGGACTTGATGATCTTTCGAGGTCCCTTCCAATCCCTGACATTCTGTGATTCTATGATTCTATGTACGTTTATCAGATATCCATATATAATTTAGCAGCAACTGGGAGCTCACCGAATAGATCACAAAAATGGAACACATCCTATGAAGCAGATACTATTAAACAATAGACATTTACAACCTGGAAGAGTTAAAACTTGCCTCAGTGTATATTTATTTCAATATTTTATTTTATTACAAGAAAAAAAGCACCCATCTATTACTCTGCGAGCTTTTAAAATACATTAAAAACTTACAGCATCGGAATATAAATCCCCTCTTCTATAAACAAACCCCCTACCCCTGCCTTACACAATTACCTTCCAGAACTGCACGAACCGAAATGAATCACACGCCTCAGCCCCGAACAACCCACGGGAGAAAAAAGAGACGGGTGGATTTTCAGCCTTTCGCGGGATGCCCAAGAATTACAGCTGGGTTTACCAAGTCCAAAAGCGAGTTCTAGATTTGTATCCTCCCCGGGAGGGAGCAGGCAGCAGTACAGGCAGGAGTAGACCCAGGGGAGGGAGGGAGGAGGAAGCCTGCAGGTGGGAAAGCGAGCGATACAGGTAATTTATCAAGCCCCCATCGCCGCCCAGGCGGCGTGCCACAGATTTATAGATTTTTAAAGCCAGAAGGGACCATGCGCACGCTCCGACCTCCTCCCTTTCACAAGCACCAAACTCTACGAGATTCTCCCTGCGGCAGCTCCATAATTTGTTTGCTCTATAGCACAGCTCCTAGGAAAGCTTCCAGCTCTGATTTAAGCACATAAGAGTAATTTTTTTCAAATGATTACTTAGTCTCAGTGGGCAAACATATTTTATTTTTAATTCGTTCAGCCTCGATTTCAACCTACTGAATTTCGTCACGCATTTATCTGGCACATGAAACCCTAAGTCTTATATCCTGTACGTCATCTCCAGAGGTTTGCACTGATGTTGGGCTCGGCTCACGTCCTACCTGTCCTCTCCGATGTGCTGTGGGAAGCAGCAGCTCTCACTAAGACAGCTCACGTTCTAAATGACGGGGTTATTCTCTCTTTTCTGGGAATTTTATTATTCCATGGCAGTCAACAAAATGACCACGGCCACATCTGCAACAAGTTTCAAGTCCGAGTCAGCAGCGGGTGGCTCTACCACAGTTCAGTGCTGGGAAAGTTTTCTGTGTGGCGCCGTAAGCAAACAAGGCTTTTGCTATTGCTGCTCTTACTATTCGCCGCCCACTGAGTATTAGTATTAATTAGTATTTTCACATTAAAAAACTGAAAATGTTTGTCAAACCAGAGAGAAGAAACAGTGTCGTGGACATCAAAGCCGATGAAGAGGGAATGGCAAACTCTCAACTAACCCCTACGCTGCTCATCCAAACTACTCACAAATACAGTAATAGAAATCATGAGTGAATTATGCATGATTCAAATAGAAAAACGGCCATGTCTAATGATAAATTTATTCACAACACAGCCCGCTCTGCTATAAATCCACTCAGCACAGAGACGTGATCTTACAGATCCTCACGCACCCAACCCTATGTGCCTGTTGGGCACTCTCTCCAAAAGAATATTTCAGTTTTCTTTGTGAAAGCTATTAAGCTAAATTAGCGATGCTGCATCCTGAGTTGCAGACGGGGGAATGTGAGAGGAAAACAACAGTTACGTGAGGAAGAGTCTTGGTCCATTGGCCTGGGCAAAGCCTTGGCTACATTTTCACTGCAATCCTCATTTCCATACGGAAAACCTCATCACAACTTGAGCCCAGACAACCTGTAATTTAAATTAAGCAAACCAAACAGGCTTTTCTTAGATAAATGGTACGTTTGCTCCTTATGCCCGCTTCAGCTGATGATGCTAGGCAATCTGCAGTTTGACATTTTACCATCCTCTGCCTTATTCCTATTGGAGAAAGCAAAATTGTCTGGACTCCTCTGGGAAGTAACCAATGCTCACTTTCTTATGGCTGACTGGCACATCTATTAAATACTTCCAGATAGCAAATGTATTATTTGGAAGCTATAATAAATGTTAAAGCCCTCTGGCACTAATGTGCATTCTACTGATCCTGTTGTGCTCCGGGAACACTTACCTTTCAAAATAATTCACTGGCTTCTATCACGAGGAGCGTTTCACCACCACTCCGGACTAGGGATCCCACGAATCTGACTCCCTGGCAAAGGTATTTTGCTTTCTTACTGTCTGGATTCTTACCCGTACCATGACGTACGCATGGAAAAAGTGGCCAGCAACATGTATGATGAAGGCTACTGCATGTCATCCTCGGCAAGGGATGGACTTGGGAGCATTAGATTTTTTTTTCTTGGGTTCTTGCATAAACACGTTTCTCTTCCTGCCTTCTTAGAGATACTCTTGCTTCTAACATCACAGCCCTGGGATGGCTTCATCCTCCACCACAGTCACTTTTTAAGCAATTCTGAGTCAGTCATTGCCTATGGTCACCCTGTTTCAGTGACATCCCCACTCCAAAGGTGCGTCATGTTTACGTCTGCCCCTGCAGAGAGAGCGCCGGGTACACGTGCATGCTGCCATTGAGTTCTTGTGACATTTTCAGTCCAACCGCAGTCAGAAAACACCATAATTCTCCCCAGACTCTGTGTCCTTCCACATCCTCATAATCAAAGACATTCTGAGAAACCCACTGCAAAACGACTACTGGTTTTAGGCACTTGCCCACCTCGTGCTCAAACTGTGCAGTCTCCGAGATCCTCTTGCTAAGCACTAAAGGACAATCCAATTACAATAAGCGGGAGCATTTATTATTGTTAAGGACGTGTGTAATGGTCTAATAACGATGTGCTGTGACTGTTGCTCAGATGCCATTAGGAGACCTATCCGACACCTCATTAGTAGATTGTAATGTACACCCTAAAGGGCATTATTGTAATTAGGAAATGTTAACCCCTAAAGAGGAAAGCAAGCACAAGGAAGCACAAAGCATTTCTAATGTTAATTAATTAAATAAATAAACAATTCAAGAGCAGTAAAAAAAACCTCTTAAATTAGTCCAGCAACAACAGACTGAAGGGAAGCATTTACAATACGCACATTTATGCATGAGAGTTCACTTACTCCTCCCAAATTTGACGAGGTCAAAGTTACTCCACTGTAGTAACTATAAGGGTTTGCAAAATAATAGCTGGATTTTTACTATTATAATCATCCTGCACAATATACGCTACCCCAGAAATCAACAGAGCCTCCCATGACAGAGAGCCAAAATTTGCCGCTTAACGACAGAACGTCTCAACTCCGTGAGGTGTTAAATCAGACTTGGTTACAGCGTGGTGCTGATAACACCAAGGTCGCGGGTTCGATCCCCGTTGGGTCCCCATGTGTTGCCTGATCTAGTTGAGAGGCATCCCTGCCCATGACAGGGAGGTTGGATTAAAATGATCTCTAAGGTCCCTTCCAGCCTAGGCCATTCTATGATTGATTCTATGATTGATCGATCGATCTTTTCTGATGAACGGTGCAAACGAGGGCTCTGATTCTATGGCACCAGCTTGGTTAACCGACCACCACACTCAACCCAGCTACATCTCTGAGTACACCTCGACCTGCCCGTACCAAGGCAGTTGCAGCATTACAGCTCTTAGGGCTCTAACACGGAGAAGAAGATACAAACACATCTCCTTTAACTTCCCATTTACAACACAAACCTGTGCAGCTTCTCCTGCTCTCTCCCATCAAAGCCCAGAAAACAGGAACAATCTGATTTCTACTTCTAAATCCACACTATAAGGCACAAATGCAGCAGATCAAAAATCCCAAGCAAACCTCAAATGAATAAATAAAAGCTCACCAATGCAACAGGCTGAATTTCGGGGATGAATTCCTCTTCTGCTTCTTCACACGATTTTTTACTTTTTTTTTTTTTTTCCCCCTTTCTCTTAAGTGCTATAATGATAGATGATGAATGGGACAGTCATCTAAGCACTGGAAGAGCTTTGCTGCTGACAACGCAAATAACCTTTCTGCGGTTCAGGGTAGCAATTCTGGAGTAGATCTGCTGGAGGCCTGTCAAGATAACAATATCCCCACGCCGAAGCGTCGGCAGCGGGATTTTTCATTATATATGTCACTAAAGTACAGAGGGAAGCTTCTTACCGCAGAAAGCAGGGGATGAGAACGTGTTCTTCCTGGAGATTTTCAGCACTGAGGGTGACAGATATTCCAGGGGAAAGCACAAATGACAAATCGCCGCGTTTTGATCTGGGCGAGCGCTACTCTGAGCCTCTGCTGGGAGGGAATTAGCACAATTTAAAGGCTGGGGTGGAGGGAGTGATGGTTCCACGGGAGCTGCTTGCCCAGGCGTTGCACGGCTGGGGCCAGCACTTCTCTCCCCATCCTGCAAAGCTTCAGCTTGTGCTCTGCCTAAACAGGCTCCCTGCAGACCCTCCTAAAGAAAAGGGATCCCTAAGTTTCCATCTCTCGTTCGGACGAGGCTTGCCTCTCTCATGGCAAATCCCCAAACCGCCCGTTTCTGTCTTAAAACCCCCAAATTACAGCTACGCTGAAGAGGATGGAGGCAGCACGGGGCATCACCCTCGGTGCCACGCTGTGTCCCGCCAGCGTTGCAGAGTGCTTCAACCTTAGAAAGCAAAGAAGGAAAAAAAGGAAAAGCACTAAATTCTTCAAAAAAAACAACAAAAAAAAGAGTTTAAGCCATTCACAAGATAACCTTCAAAACACATTTACCACCTTAACGCCTTCCTGCCCACAGAGCACTACAACACAAACGCTCGACCGCCGCCGTGACTTTATTTCATACATCAGGAAATCTTCTCATCTCTCCATATTCCTACCACCTTGTATTTATTTCAGATGCATTAACCACAAGCGATGCACCCGTACTCCCAGGGCTCTGATGAACTGATGTGACTTCTCACCCTTATGCCTTTAGCAACTGTAAAGTGTCACAGGGGCCGGGGCTCATCCACGATTTACAGCCAGCCTTCCTTCCCACAGAGATCGCCGAAATCCCGCCTCGCTGCGTCCAAACAGCGCAGGACACAAATGAAACTCAAACCACTGAAGGGGATAAAACTCTGAGGTTTATTACAGCCGGGAGATTAAAATTCAATAACGCAGTAGAGAAGGATGTAAAAACGCTGCACAGATTGAGCTCCTCTTGGCTCACAGAGGCAGGCTGATAACGCTAAGTCTAGTTTAACATAGTTTTACTGACATAAATTCTATTTGTCGAGGGCTCGGAAGGAAGAAGCGATGCTTGTGCCTCGCGCTCCCAGCCACCGGGTACCCAAAGCGATTTTCTTTTTTTTCCTGTCGGGACATGGATGCAGCTCAACCCACAGCGCAAGAGCAAAAGTTCTGGATACCAAAGAAGTGCTGCAATTAAGTTTTACGCAAGGATCTCCTTCCAACGCGGCAGGTCCTGCACAGTAAGTCTTGTTTGATAACACGGACAGTTTCTCCGGTGAAAACCTTTTCTAATCATCTCAGTATCTCGCTAATGCCCCCGCAAGCGTACAAAGACTCAACCTTAGAGTAAGTCAAATCAGTTCATATGTGGTCTCGTACAAACGCTTCTCTCCTTGTCTTCAGCACCATATAAAATACAACAGCCAGAGGAAACGAGTGAAAGTTCCTGCTCTAGAAGAATAGCCGAGGAATTTAACGTCATTTATTAGAAGAAGGGCCAGCCCTCAGCCCCGTCAGGTTTTTCTCACCCCCTGTGTGGTTGTGCCATGTACAAACTCAGATGTAGCATCATGGGTTTCTATTAAACCATTTGAAACGTGTGAAAAGGTAAAAAGGAGATTTCAATATTCAAGCTTTAATTAAAAATTTAGCCAAACAACGTGGCAGGCGACGAAAACAACGTTTGCACCACAGCCTCCCGTCACCCTCCTGCAGCCCGTGCCTGCCTGCCAAACACCTCGAAACCACAATCAGGCACCAAGAACCTGCCACGGCTTTATCACTTTGCTTGTCAAGTGAATTAAACGTCACGATCACGCTGCAATTACAGGATGGTGACATTTTCCTCCCATGGGCTGTCCTTTCTGCAGAGGATTGCTCCCACTCTGTTCCCCCCCCAGCTTCACAGAGTAGCAACGAGTTTGCAGGACTCGGTTTTCATTTGCAGCACAGGAGGCTGGAATCAAGACCTGTGCTAATTTTTTCAGTATCTTTCCCCTGAAGTCAATAAATGAAGAAAAAAAAAAAAAAGTATTTTCTCTGTTTGATTTCCCACCCGTGTAGGATACAAGTTTGGTCACTCCTGCCTATGCTGGAATGACCTCTCTAAGAGGTACAGGAGAAAATTCAGACCATCATTCAATAGTTTTGTCCTCATCCATGCCAAAAGAGTAAAAATAAATTAACAATTCCTTCTGTTAGCTGATGCTAACAGTGGCCAGTCACACATGGGACTGAGCTCCCAGCTCAAGCTTATCCAAGCAAGTAACCTGTTGAGTTTTATTCTTCTTTTTTTTTTTTTTTTAACGTAACAGCCACCAAACATCTGAAAACTTTCAAAACTAATATTCGAAAATTTTATGCTTCGCAGGCTAGGATTTGTAATACCACAAAATGTTGTGAGTTGCAGTCAGCCAAGCAGAAAAAATATATCTATGGCTGTCAGATGAATTTATTCTGAGCTGTGAAAAAAATTATATTGCTATCTAACATAAGGGAACATCCTGTCATCCCCCAAATACCAGCCAACAGCCCGTTGGCCAAATTCATATTTCAGAGATACTGCAAGTGACCCATACACAAAATGTGACGGTGGTATTCATGAGGAGATTTGTAGCAACAATCTAACCCCGCTGCATTTTATTTTTTATTTTTTTTTAAAAAGAAATCTAGAGAGATTGCATATCTGGATCTGTGTTAAGGGTGCAGAAGGTCAGCAGCGACTCAGCCTGTGCAGCCTGAGATTTCTCTAGGTGCCCGTGTAATATTTTAAGGAAATGTATTTTCACAGTCGTTTCTCTGCAAATCGCTGTGCCCACGATTTCTTAGCTCTTGCATCCACGTGGAAAACACACCATATGCCAAGGCCCCGAGCAAACCAGCGAACGTCAGCAGCGCAACATTTTTTTATGGCGCTCATTAAATTTTGATCATCGTTTCTTACGACACGCAAAGAAATGAGACTGTTCGCCGGCAAACTGCGCCACTCTCTAGCTCACCTTTTTTTTTCCTCCACGTTTTTAAAAATCTTTAGTGTCCTTGCCTTCCAGCTTATTCTTTCTGACAGTTTCTTTTGCTGTTCCCTCCATACGTTCAGGCTGGGTGGAGGAAGGAAAGCAAGAGCGCTCGAAGCTCTGCAAGAAGCCAACCCCAGAGGTTTACAAACCATGAGCTCACCCACGAAAGCCAGAGTCTCATAGAATCCTACAATGGTTAAGGCTTGAAGGAACCATGAAGATCATCTCATTGCAACCCCACTGCTGTGGGCAGGGACACGTCTCTCCCACCAGCCCGGGTTGCTCCAAGCCCTGTCCAACCTGGCCTTGAGCACTTCAAGGGATGGGGCATCCACAACCTTCTTGGGCACCGCGTTCCAGCGCTTCACCACTCTGATAGTGAAGAATTTTGGCCTCATCCTGCTAATGGACAGCCTTTCTCTGCAGCGCTTTATCAGGATCTCTCAACTTGTGAGCTTTGCGGCATATTATGGCCTAACTTCTTTCTTAGAGATATTCACATGTCAAAAACAGTTCCTTTGCTTCTGTTCGCTAAATCTCACCAGGAAATCAAATGTTCACGTCAGGTGGAAGATCTCCACAGTCTTTCAGGTGAAAAGACATTTTAAGAAATTTTAAAAATTTAAAAAAAGCACTATTGGAAGCCAGAGAGACTCTGAAATCAATTTATTTTCCCAGTTTTAAGTCCCTGAAAGACACTTGGAAAGCTTTATCTGAGAAAAGGGTATGCTCCGAGAGCTTTTTCCATGGCTACATATTTGTGAAGTAAGAAAAATGCTAAAATACACTTGGCTAATGCCATATTCCCTGGTACTTCACTTCCCACATGCTCACTTAGCTGTTACACTGCGAGGGAGGGATGCCGTGAAGACCAGAGAAGAATCTGAGGTAGAACATGAACAGCACAGTTCAAGATGGTGATAATGGCAAGTTTAAAACAACACCTGGCAGAAGTATCTGCAGATGGGACTCCAAGACATAAAAGGAAAAACCGCAGCTACAGTTTCTCCTTCGAGGAGTGAAATACTGAAAAAAATACAAATAGAGAAGCCTTGGAGATAAGAAGGTTGACAGATTACGACCATTTCTATGTAATGATGCCACCAGCAGCATCCCCCATCATTCCACCACGATGGCACTGCTGTGAGACAGCGTCAAACCTTGTAGAGATTGCACCAGCAAATAAAAAACGGGAGCAGTCCACAACGTCACGGCAAAGTTCCCGACACTTCTATCCTTTTTGTGTTTTTGTTAGCAACACCAGCAGATGTTATTAATGCACCTAATCTCTCGCCTTCAAAGTCAACAGTTATTGTGTATTGGCACCTCTGCTTTTCTAATCCACTACAAGCTGGAAAATATCTCAAATTTGCACTGAGGGCTTTTGGTAGGAGAGAGGAGGAGTCGAGGCCACCTTTTAATAGTACTTTTCACAAGCTGCACAGAAAAACTCTTCCTTATTTCACAATCACAGCCACAAATAGCAGCACTCAAAAAGCCCCCCTGCCCGTATCTGCAGGGAAGTCGCTCTTCCCCTGGGGAGCGAATGCTACCAGATCGTCCTCTGCACGCACAATTCTCCCAGTTCACCTCAAATTACGTGGACTGGAAAATACCACGAGAACTGCCTTTATGACACTGCACTTGAAGGTTCTGATGACTGCTAAGGAAAATCAAATAATCAGTTGCATCTGTCAGATGGAATCTGAAAAATACGCTGATCTGCACATGTAGGATTATTTTTACTCCTCCCAAGCTTAAATATGGAGCTGACTTAAAAGGCACTCTAACACAGGCAGCGATTCAGACTATAAAGGCATTAAATCATGCAATTTCTCCTGTGCGCTAAGGCCAGAAGTGGGTTTGGGGAGCATCGTGAACGGAGGAACTCTCTCATCTAAACTCTCCCAAACCTGGTGGCAGGACACTGTCCAAAATTTGGCCAGCTCAGCAGGACGCGCCTCTCACATTAACACCTTGATGTACATTAATGCACATGATTGCACACACAAGGATGTTGTGCAGCAATAGGACGGGCCAGGCTCTCGGTGGGTCTGAGGCAGTGCTGGCATCCTTATTTGCCATCAGTTGTGCCCTAAACTGTGTCAGCTGCCTGCTCTGTCCCTGCTAGGTGTGAAGCTTCAGACGCGCATCTGCTGCTGCAGCGAGCATCTGCTGCATGCGACAGCTTCGGCTCTCAGAAAAACACATTCTAAATTAGGAAATAAAACTCCTAGGAATGGAACTGTATTGCGAGCTTATGAATTTCTCTTCCCTTAATGCTGTTAGGTCAGTCTGCAAAGGGAAGTTTAGTGTTTTCTGCAGGGGAAAAAAAAAAGGGATCTATGGAGCCAAAGGCAACAGCTTTCAAAACATCCCTGGCAGCTGGTTTGGACTTACTTGCTTAATTATTTTCTTTTCCTTTGCAATCTATATATGGTGCTGTTAGCAAGATTCATGTGAGCATGTAGCTGGGTTCACTGTACAGAGAGGGGGTCACAGCGACACCTTCCAGCCCTGAAGTCCTCATAACCCCAGTGCTTGCAATACCTGGCAATGAATGGATCTTGGCAGAAAAACTGTTTACATTTGACACTCATTATTTTAACACAGAGCCGAAAGGAGTTTTCTTCCATTAAGATATGTAATTAGGGGTTCTTTTTAAACATTGTGGGGGAAAAAACCAAACTATCTTGTTTTACATGAAGGATTTTTGCTTTTTCGACTTGAATCAGAAAGCATCTCTTTTGGCATTGCATTCATACATCAGCTGTTAAAAACATCTTGAAAGGCACAGAAAAGAAATGTATCACATCTGGAGCCAATTTGGACACGTATTTGTTTTCTAAACAGTATTAAATGCAAATCAGTATTTGAAATTAAAACATAAGCTCATGAAATCAGGTAGAAATAATGAGAAGTGGCCTTACTCACACCAAGCTTACCATCTATTTATTCTTACCAAAATAACTGTGATCGTAACTTTTAAATAACTAATAGACTACAAAAAGAGACTTAAATTAAAAGGCAAGCACTTCAGTGACCAGCCACCCAGCCCGGCAGTGAGCAATGCCTGTCAGAGGTACAACAGCTGAACGTCCACCCAAGTCATGGCTACTTGGACCAGAGGGAAAACATACTGTGCTTCTGTAAAATCTATAGGTTATCGATTCCTCGAGTGCAATTATTCAGACACAGCCAATATGCGAGCCTGTAAAATCCGCCCAATGCATCCAGTTTGTAGAGCTGTCCTCTAGCTCCACGTGTGAAAAAGTTGTTTGTTTGATACCGAGGGCAGCGCAAAGGGAATGCCCACCTGGGCGTTAGAGCAGGTCCTTGACCCCGGCAGTGCTTCCTGTGACAGGTAATAAATGCTCATAAACATAATCCACTAAAAACCAGCAGAGCAACTAAAGGACAGGGAAAACTGCACAGCTGGAAGAGACACCATATGCAATTACGCACATTAACAACCACTGACAACCTTTCCTAGAGCATTTCGGAAGAGAAAGTAAGTTTGCCATGCTTCAGAAACAGCCACAACCTCTTCTTTGAGCACCATAATTAACTGGAGAATGAATAAAACAGTGCGAGCCATGGGTCTGCCTTTTCCTGGTGGGAAATGATGCCTGGTTCAAGCACCGCGATAACTCCTTTCCTAGGGTAGCACATCAGCACCACGAGGCTCTCACTACCCACCATAAGTTTCCCACGTACAAACACGGAAGAATATTCAACTTGCAGCCAGGTACCACGGTGGAAGAGAAAAGGTGTGTATAAAGTGAGGTCAGACACGGTCTTCCGTCTCGCTTCAGATGGCAAAAACACGACAGCGCTTCTGCAGCCTCCCTTGGACAACTCCCATTGCCCCAAAGTCCCACCCGGGCCATGAGCATCGCCCCCGCAGCGCTTGGGGACGTGCCCTCGTCGCGGGCTGACAAACTGTGCTCTTGGCGAGGACTGAGGTCTTAAGAGTAAAAAAAAAATAAAATAAATTCCATAGCAGCTGGAAAAAAAGGTGCTAAAATGAGCAATAAAATGCAGAAGGGAAACCTGAAAGACATTCGCTGAAATCTTAATTAATAGGAAAATCCTAAGGACTGAGTGACACCATAAATCCAAGCTGTACAGATCTCTGATTAAGGTTTGCCGCAGCGTATCCTGCAGAAGAATGGAAATGGTTATAGTCTGCAAACACACTCAGAGGATGATAACAGGGTTTTGCTTTCAAAGATAAAGCAGAAAATAATTTAATTTAACAATCAAATGGGAGGCAAGGAGCCACGCTGGGAGTGCCGCAGGGGACGGAGGCACATGGCTCGGGCACTGATCTCTTGGAAAAAAGATATAATAAAAAAGAACCGAGCCCTTCTATGCCTTGAAAAAAAAAAAGAGAAGAAAATACCCATATTTCCTCAGCTATTACTGCTGACATGCCAAATCTCCTCTACAAGGTATGTCCATCAGATCCAGACTGAAATTATACAGAGCTGAAAGGGAATAAGCAGCAAAACATCCATAGGTCAGAAGCAGGAGGACTTGGCCTTCATCCATCCTTCAAACTTCTCCAGCCCCAACATCCATCACTCCCTGCTGTCTGCAGGGCTGGAAAACCAAACCAAACCCAACCAAGCAGCTGTGCAGCAGTGGCTACAGCAGGAGCTGGATCCCAAATTCTGTCCTTCCCTGGAGACTTGAAAGAGCGGCAGAGCCCCTCCATCCCTCTCCTTCCAAGCCCTGGCACCAAAGTAGGGTAGCTCCTCCCGCACAAATGCATGGAGAAGAAGTTGTTCTCAGAGCGCTGGGATTTACTTTGCTAATTTCAGAGTATTTTCACACATAACGGCTCCCTCTTGTGTCGGTTCTCCAGCGTCTCTTACCAAGTTCTGCCTCAGCCTTGGCCTGCCATGGACAACCATGACAGGTTCTCAAATCTCACGAAACCCATTGACTGGGTCTCTGTGCATTCCGTTGCTAAATTTGGTTGAGATTAGTTAGAAAATTCAAAACACATTAGAGAGAACATGTAACTAGCAGAGAGCACACTACATCAGCATCCAGTTACTGCAAACCAGCTTCGAATGGCTCACAATATTAGGAAAAAACTGAGGACTACCCTGCGTATGGTCATTGAGAACCTCAACCCCAAGGTCACACCACTCCGAGTCCCACCTAAGTGCACACAGAAGAGCAGAGGTTATTACAGGTCTGTTGCTTCCAAATTGTTGCTCATGCTGGTACCTCCCCCTGGAGCTCAGGTATCACAGAATCACAGAATGTTAGGGATTGGAAGGGACCTCGAAAGATCATCCAGTCCAATCCCCCTGCCAGAGCAGGAACGCCTCGATAATGCTACACAGGAACGTGTCCAGGCGGGTCTTGAATGTCTCCAGAGAAGGAGACTCCACAACCTCCCTGGGCAGCCTGTGCCAGGGCTCCGTCACCCTCACTGAGAAGAAGTTTCTTCTCGAGTTTAAGCGGAACCTCTTATGTTCCAGTTTCAGCCCATTACCCCTTGTCCTATCAGTGGTTGTCACCGAGAAGAGCCTGGTTCCATCCTCGTGACACTCCCCCTTGATATATTTGTAAACATTAATGAGGTCACCCCTCAGTCTCCTCTTCTCCAAACTAAAGAGCCCCAGCTCCCTCAGCCTTTTCTCATAAGGGAGATGCTCCACTCCCTCCATCATCCCAGTTGCCCTGTGCTGGACTCTCTCCAGCAGTTCCCTGTCTTTCTTGAACTGAGGGGTCCAGAACTGGACACAATATTCCAGATGGGGTCTCACCAGGGCAGAGTAGAGGGGAAGGAGGACCTCTCTCGACCTACTAACCACCCCCCTTCTAATACACCCCAGGATGCCATTGGCCTTCCTGGTCACAAGGGCACACTGCTGGCTCGTGGTCATCCTGCTGTCCACCAAGACTCCCAGGTCCCTTTCCCCTACACTGCTCTCTAATAAGTCAAGTTTATTGGTTCCCATATCGGCGTGTGCATCACCCTGTGCCTGCAAGGAGCCAGCGATTACTTTGTTTTTCACTTAATCCAGAGATACCATCAATAACTTCATCTATTTGCAGCATCAGAAGACAATGGAGGGTCGGCCAGGGCTAACACCGAGCCTCTGACGTTGATTCTCTATTCATAGGATCGGAAAGAGAAAGTCACGCGGGCGGAAAAGACAAAGCACTTGTCTGGTTTTGATGAGGAAGATGCTATTTCTCAAAACAGCTACAAAGCCCATCAGCGAACGCACATCTTACTTGATCAGAGAAAGAAAAGCAACGTGGCCATGAGTTTGCTGGTTTGGATCCCATTCTATGCACAAGAGCCCGTGTTTTCTCCAGGGGTTACAGAGGCAGGCTTGATGTTTGCACAATTCACATCATCCGGAGGGACCCTTCTCAGAAATAAAGCCAACCAAGGTTTTTTTCTAGAGCTTCACGTTCTCTGAGAAAAGCTGCAGGTCAGCACCAGACGAAGCACCTGGAAAGCTGCCGTCTCCCCCGCACCAGGAACACACTGCAGGCAAAGCTGAGCTAAATCTGTGTTTCCTGGAAGATGCCTCTATTTTTACCCAACTTTAGCACTTGCATTCGATGAATTGAAGCACTCAGATCTCCTCAATAAAACCGGCTTTGTGCAAAATGGGTGGTGTTTACCTGGGGGGCATTTTCCTTTTTTTCTGAATGCTCATTTTGGTTTGTTTATAAACAGAGGACAGCTCTAAGGCAGAGCACAGTTAGAGACAAGGAGTCACTCAGAGCATAATCTGAATTTTCAATGAAGTATTTTAATTAACCCATGGATAGTAACTCTCTCAAAAGCATTTTGTTCTTTAAATAAAATGATAGCTATAGCTTTTTATGGGCAAAGTTGCTATTCAAAAAACAAAAATATGATCAGATTTCTGACATACCCGTGAATTTCACCAAATAAAACCACGTCCAAGTTAAAAGAAAAAAAATTAGACAAATCCTCAAGCTATCACAAAAGACTTTAACAAGGTCAAAGTAACTTCAGGTGCTCTCAAACTCTTCTGAGTGTTTACTTTGTTTTGCAAACAAAGGCAACACCCTGACACCATCTCTATTCACGCTACCAGTAAAGTCAAGCAAAATCCTACAATCAAGACAAATGCCATTTTCTTTTAAAACATCCTAAAACCCACCCCTGGGTTATCTTACTCTTCAGATTCCAACCAACCACGGTGTTCCAACCTTCCTCACGTGAAAAAAGCCTCAAAAAGGTATTGAAAGCATCATAATCGATCCGCTGCAGCAATCCAAGCCAACTTTCTAATTCTTTCAACTTTATACTTAGAAAAGACAAAACGCCAAAGCTCTGAAATATGACAGCCCGCACGGGCTGCCCCCAAATATAAATGCATTTAAATGAAGACGTAGTCAATACTGATGCTCTAAGCAACTCCCTCTCGGACAGGAACGCACCCGTCTCGCGGGGACCAGAGCGTCATCGCTGCCCTTTTCATTTGGACAGGCTTTGATTCAATTAGACCTAAGAGCCAGAGAAGAATCTGGTTTTTTTTTTTTCATCTTGTAATACACTGAAAGCCGCGTATTTACTCTGGCACGGGTTTTGAACGTTTCCCCGAGCAGAGCGGCGAGTAGGGATTACGTGCTAATTGTAGTCGCTCTCCTCGCCGCGCGACGAGTCGTTGTGACTAAAGGGTTTATTTTTGCTGGCAGTCTTGAGAGGGCTCATTATAAGTGATCACCAGATGTCACCAATCCTTCATAGAAACACAACAGAAAGAACATTTCTCCCGACAAAAAACAGCCGGCAGTCATCAAAAGTCATAAATACACTACTTCGGAGTACTTTTAGCTGCAACACAGCTTCTCTTTTTTTTCTATTGTATATCTCAACCAACACCTAGCAACGAGGGCTTCTCTGTTTTCTATTATAAACCTAAACCAAAAGCAGAGCTTCTCTTTTTTCTATTATATATCTAAACCAACACCTACTGAAATACCAACGAGGCACTCTAATAACACCAGCACTAATGAGGAGCCCTTGTTAACAGATCCCAAACTCCACCCCAGATTCCAAGCTGATCTTCAACAGCAGAAAACACAGCTGGGTTTCAAGTCCAGCCCCCAGAAGCCAAGAACGAGCTCCCATCCCATGGAAGTTAACACGACATTGCAACCCAGCAGAGCTGGGACCAGGCAACGCACCTTCATCAATATATAAGGAAATATGTAAGAGTAAGGTCAGAAAAAAAAAGATGGAAAATCAGTTTGCTATATATCTTGCCAGGGGAATTCTGCAAGATGAAATTATCTCACTCTGGTACATTTGCTCAACTCCGCAGCTCCAGTGACATCCCCACATCTCTCATACTGGAAGGGAGAAGATGAAGGTTGAGAGATTTTTTTTCCGTTGCTACGTTTCCCCCAGAAATCCAAGCAAGGAGGTTTCCTCGGGTAAATGATACACCTCAGCTGCCATATCGCTTTGCCCATTTTCAGACCTCAAATCAAATCTGGTCACTTTGTTTTCACTATCAGCACAGAGAAGCGCCTGAGTGACTGCCACCCAAAACGTATTAGGAGGTGTCACTCATCCCAGTGACACCGTGGGTACGCAGTCTGGCGCTCGGAGCATTTCATCTATTTTTACTCTCCGGGTTGCTCAGAACGAAAAATATTCTGTGCACAAACTGCACGTTGCCGCTTGCAGATCTGTCAGTTATATTTATTTCACGAGCAGTTTAAGACACAACACAAACCAAGTTGCTGGTAAGATTTCACTATGAGCTACCAAAGTCTTAAGCAGACACCACCTATAAGCATTCACTTCCATCCTCACGCCCACCTCCTCGTGCTCTCGGTGCTGATGGTGATCACTGGCACAGCTTAAAATTCCCCCTGACTGTCCCCAGAGCCATTATCTGGGCACTGAGAGGAACCCAGACTCATCAGGAGAAGCGTTCAACTCATGAAGTTCAATGAGCAAACCCAGAAGGAAGCCTTCACTCCTGCTCCACAGCACAGGGGACGCCCAAAAACTCAACCCATCCTCCATGTAGCAACTGGTCTTTTGGGCTTACCCTTCCAATGGCCAAGTATCGCCAAGAGATACACCAGCTTGACCCGAGAAACCACTCAAGCATCCCTAAGAATTTGGGAATAGCTGCTAGGACCCACCCATCGGCATATTTGAAAGCCAACAGCTCCCCAGACCGCCCGTCTCCTTCCGCCAAGCTCCTTCTGGGACCACTGACTGCTGCCAAATAATTCCAGGCTGATTTGGGATAAGCCTACATAATTAATTGGCAAAGCGTCGTTGTTAGACTGAGGCTTACAGAGATGTTAGGAATTATTACCACTCGGAGCTCACCACTAGAACGACAAGGCATTAGAGCGCACGACTCCGTAAAGTTACTTCGTACTAAGAACATATTTAGCTATTTCTACATGTGAATCTGGTCTGAAAATAGGGATCTATTTAATGTTGAGATTGCTGCAGACAGTGTTTAAAAGCAGCTACGTAGAAATGTAAATTTGACTTCAAGGTATCTGCACACGTTTTACACAAATGCACGTATTTCAGTATTTCATTCTCCAAGTTATACTTACATTTACTTTTTCATGTATCTATTGCAGTGGAATTGTTGAAAGCCTCAACAATTAAGGCTTAATCCAGCCACAATAAAATTCGAAAGAAAATAAAAGCCAAACAACTAAATCCTGACTTCAGCTAAAATTGTAGGAGGCCTCAAAAGACCAAGCCCAATGAAAGCCCTACATCGTTACAGCACATAAAAATATATTCATATGGCCTCACTCCCCTCTTACTCTATGGTGTCATTAAAACACATGCTCAAAACCAGCACCTGAGATTCCTACAAGGGAAATACATATAAAATATATATAAAAATATATATAAAATATGTGTATTTTAATATACATGATATATACTTTATATATTATATATAATTTAATATATAAAATATATTTTATATTATATATATTAATATATAAAATATATATAAAATTTTGAGCTCAACAGCCAGCACACACCATGTCCTAACACCTTGCAGACGAGCTCTGGGTTTTCCTCTGTACGCAGCTCCGGTTGCCACCACGGCTCCGCGCGGCGGCTCTCGACAGCCGTCGAACATCATGTGTCGCTCGCTGAGCACGGACAAATTTCACTGCGGTGAGCCTGGCAAGGAGCTTTGCTTCCAACTGAGAAGTCTTCAGCTCTTCCTCACATCACAGATCAGATTTCCCGTGGCTCACAAGTCAGCACAGCTCTATTTCTAAGCTTGCTGCGAACAAAAAAAAAAAAAAAAAAGGAGAAAAAAACATAGGAAAAAGAAAAAAAAAGGGAAAAAAAAGAGAGAAGAAAAGGAAAGGGAAAAAAAAAAAGAGACGGAAACTTTTTCTTAAATTTCCACAAAGCACCCACTGCTGGTTGCACGTTGCCTGCCCTCTCTAGCCAGAAGTTTTCTCAGCCAGCCTCTGCTTCTCCGCTTCGTCCTCGGTGCCATTTTTATGGCTTTGAGATACAAACTCCCTCGAAATCACCGCGACTCCACAAGCACCTTCCTGTTGGCAGAGCTACGTATGCAAATAGATAGAGAGAGGTACTCGTGATGCCCTTCTCCATCTCCCTGTGCCCTGACCACAGGAAAAGTAAGTTCCCTCTTGTGCTCATGAGGAAGAACTCGAGGCCATTAACTGCATCAGGGTGACACTATTTCTTTTTGGATGACACCTTCACCAGCAACAGCCTGGGACAAAGTGGAAACGATGCTCCACGTTGGCTCCTTCTCTATTCCAGGCATCTTAGCTGCATCTCCTTGTGGATAATTTCTGCAAAATTGTATCTGAAAATCATTCAGGATGTACCAGTAACCCCTGAGGGACCTGAAGTGACCCAAGACACTTGCACATGGTTCCGCGGGGGCTCTGCCCAAACCATATGTGGGTTTGAACCAACTGGAATTTCTCCCTTTCCGTAAGCAGCAGCACACAATATCTGCAATATATGGCATTATTCTGCACACATTCTCTCTATCCCCATGATTTTTTGACTGAAATTTTTTTTACAGAGTAGGTCCAAGTTTGTACTTTTTAAGGCTGTCCCCAACAGATGGCACAAATTTGGGAAAACTGCCAGTATTTTCTTTTCAAAAGCCGTCTACCGAAGCTTCAGAAGATAGCTATTGGCATCTTCGTTTGCAACTGCTCCATAAAGAAATTACACAAAAAGCAGGTAAAGGTGGTTAGTCAAGCTTTCTTTCGCAAGCTTTCTAACTCGTGGGGGAAGAAGTGCTTGCTTTTTATGACACAAAATAGGATGTATTTTGAGCAGCGAAATTCATGGGGCTGGTTTGCAGCGCTCACCTGCAGCTTTTGGGAATTTTCTCACGGAAGACTGTGTCTCCTCCTCCCTCTCCCTTAATCCCACACCAAGAAAATTTCAATTTCTACCTCAAAAGCAGCAACAACGCCAAGGGTGCCTTGAAGGCCCTGCTGGGCTGGGGATACCAGAGCTCCTCCACCAAAGCACAGGATGTTGGGAAATAACCGGCGGCGAAAAAGATGGAAAAAAAAGCAGAGCTGGGGAAAAGAGGCCGCCGAGGTAGCAGGAGGGGGCAGGGGTTTCCCATCGCGAGCAGCACGAGCAGCATCCCACCTGCCTGCCAAGCTGCCGAAGCCTCGCCACCTGCCTGCTTACATAAAGCTTCCAAGCTTCCTCTAGCTTATAACCAACAGCTTGAAAACTGGTATATCATATCAAACTCTAAATCAGCGCGCCACGCTGACACACCATATGCCACCATGTACTTAAGTAGTCGCCAAAAGTGTTCACGGCGATTATTTAAAAATTATTACAGTTTATTCATGCAGAGAGTCCCTTCTTGCGTTGACTTGAGTCCTGCATTTTTTTCCCCCCCCACAAATTTTCTGTATTATTTTACGCTCTTGAGCTATTTTAATTTTGTTTTAAAAGAGTAGACTTGATGACTGAGGTATTAATTTACAGGAGGGGACAGTATTTCATGGAAATAAAATTCAAAGTTACGAGTTACTCTTCTTTCATCAACTTTTCCATTTTTTATGGCTTAAAAGGGATTTAATCCTTTATTGAAATTCTGAACATCAGTACCTCACCTGAACACAGTCTCCCAGCAGTAAATTCTCCTAAATGTTCCCCGTTTAGTGAAGGATTAAAACTCTTGTCTAACAGCAATAGCTAACCACAGCATGCCTGCAACCACCCCGCATTAGTTATTATTGATCGGTGCTGGGCTACTTTAACAATTTCTATGCTAATGCACGGAATTCAAAGAGTTGGCATTTTCCTAACAAAAAAAAAACCCACACAATTGAAAAAAACACCCAAACACCATCAAAATAGTGGACGACCATTTGGAAAGACAGACTGAACAGCTCCAAGAAAAAAAATGAAGCAGAGGAGTTGTATGGAGGTGACCAAGAACCTGCGAAGTGGGAGAGGGAGCATCTTCTAGATTGCCGTAGAGAGGCTCAGGAAGAAATAAAAGAGAAGATGTTCGTGGATGGACCAGCAGAGAAAACAGGACAGGTAGTCGGTTTAGTCACACGACTGTGCCAGAGTCTGGAAGACAGGAGGATGAATGGAGCTGGCAGAGGGCTCTAGCAAGGGGATGGACATCCTCATCGCCAGGATGAGGATGAAGCTGCTGCGTAAGACGGGAGCGTTGGCCATAGGGCACCTCCGTGCTCTGGGCAAGAGCTCAGCCAACGCCGCCTCACCCGGCTCATCCTTGTGCCCTGCAGGATAACAGCAATGCGGGGGACAGCACATGGAAAGTATGGCATGGAGGGAAGGTGAAGCTTTTTTTGTTATTATTGCAGACTTCGTCACTGCAGAACTCTGCAATATATAAACCCGCAAAAAGTATCGAACAGTCCTTCAGCTGAACTCTGTAAGTATCTAAATTAAATTTCGTACTCGGAAGACATCCAGACAGGCTGCAGCATCCCAGACTCCCCTCTCTGAGAGCTCTCCATAGATTTTCTTCCCCTTCCTCATCTGCATATTAACACTAAAAACTAGAGGTGAGCTGCTGAAGTGCTTTGCATTCTGGGAGCCTGCAAGTGCAACTAAAATCGCTTCAAGATCATGGCCCGGGAGCGATGTCAGAAGAGGCTTGGGTTTTTTTGGTTTTTTTTTTTATCTTGCTGTTAGACTTAAACATGGCAGTGCGGAAAGACTCGCATCGCTCAGCTCTGTAAAACTCTTTTCTCAAGTCGATGCCTATAAGTAGACTTAGACAGAAAAAAAATTAAAGTCTGTAAAACCCACACGGAGAATTGAAAATAAAAATAAGGGAGCAAAAGGGAGAGCCTGTTCCCATGGATTTTCTCCAGTGGTACAGGCAGACCTGGGAGACTGCAATCAGCACTGACACAGGCTCTCCCTTGGATGAAGAAAGCAGAAATAAAGAAAAAAAGTCATTAATCACGCAGGGAACTACTTAGCAGCTAATTAAAATGCCCAATTAATCATAACTTCTTCAAAACAGTCTGCTAAAAACGGGCCAATAATGCCGAGGCAGAAGATAAACAGCCTATTTTGTTTTTATTCCGTGCCTTCCGCTGCGTGTCCAACGTCCCTGCCCGCCGGGCTGTCTGTCTCGCAGTCGGACCCATGCCAGATCCCCGGGCTGGATCCCAGATCCCCGGGTTGGATCCCAGATCCCCGGGTTGGATCAAAACCCAGGACCCCACGGATCGAAACCGCCGCGAAGATCCGTTGTCGCACAAACAAACACGCAGAGAAGCGTGACTCAGCCTACGAGAAAGGGCACGTCAATTCCCCTCCCTGTTTTACGCTAACAAAAATCTATTTTTCCATTTATCTGCACCTTTTTGCTGCATCGATCCAGCAGCACAGAGCGAGGGCTGTGGCAAAGTGACTTTTTATAGAGTCAGGGTGAGCCGGGAGCTGCGACGCAAGTGTCACCGGCTTGACAGAAACCTGCTGGGGTCATCCATCAGCCTCGCTGCTGTTAAGATTTGGGGGCAATTCATGGTATTAAGACGCAAAGGTAAAAGAAAGAAAAGCTTCCAGTTTCTCCTTGCTACAGGTGTTAAATTCCTACAAAGAGCCTTCACTCACAATAAGCAATTTTCACCACTGAGCTCACGCTTTCCTCAAAGATAACTGTAAACTGCCAGTAGAAATACAATGGCCATCAACTAAAAGCTAATATTCTTCTTTGTTTCTCGTTATGAAGCATTCACTGGTTTGGGTTGGTTTTTTTTTTTCTTACTGTAACAAGTACCAAGCCAAATGCAATAATGAAAGGAAAATTAAGATCAACATCATCTGAAGCGCTCAGGACTTTCCTCACCGCACATTATTTCCCATTGATCTCAGACTAGAAAAATCTATGTCAAAGCTAAGCGTCTTTCTAAAAAAACATTAATTCAGGTGCTAAGATGTACCTCAGAAACAGATATAACTTCATGCAGCATGGAAAGGCAGGACTTATAATAGAAACAAATTCATAGATAAATCTCCTGTATTTGAAAAGTCTCAATGGGGATAAACCTCACTTGGCTCGGCTTTAGACAACAACTACTCACTTAAAAGCTCATTCAGCCCAAGACTGTAAGTTAGAGCATTATTTCTTCAACAGCTTAAGTATTTTCTTCAACACACGATGCTAGTTTTGGGGTTTTTTTTTTACTTTCCTTACAACTCTTTAGAAGGTTTTCCAAGTCTATCATTCAAAAGCGACAGCGGTCTGCAAAGGTTATCCCTTCCAGCGCCAAAAGACACGAGTCACAGTCACCTACAGCACTTGAACACAATTTTCAATGCCCCCACAAAATGCTTTTCCTGTGTTTCAACCAATTATTGATATTTCTTTTTAAAAAACATACACATTCACAATCCTATTTGAATCGGACAAAGAGCCTGAGCCACCCGACGCTGCCACCAATGATGCTCCCTTTTGCCCCACATTGAATTTTTCTCCTGACTTACATTTGTGGTTTCTCATTCCAGCGGCAGTTCTGAGCTCCGCGCTCCGACGGACAGGCCCCTCTACATTTGAAATTTGCTTCAAAAAAAATATCCAAGTCAGGAGCTCTGCAGCTCCTGTGAGCTGCCTCCAGTCGATCCTGGTCAAGAATATCGCCTCAAAGAGCACGGCAGTCTATGGCGTGGCACCAAGAGCATGCAAATATTTGCTGGGTGACCAAAAAGGGCAGAAAACTACAGTTAATAGATAAATGGAGGAAACCTTAGAAGGTGAAAATACCATATTTTGGTGAAAATACCATATTCCACAGAAATGCCATATTCCACAGGAAACCCATACATTCGCATTCCCAGATCAAAACACTTTGCAGACGGGACTCTAGGCTGTTTTCTGATCCAACGAAAGTTATGAGACGATGTCAAGAAAATGTCAGTAAATAGGTTAAAGATATTTTGAGATGCAGTAATTCTACCTGATTACTTTGAAATGTCAGAGTTCTCCGGCTCCTCGTTGGGGATGATGGCTATTTCTGGAGCCTTTCTGAAGAGCAAGGAGACAAGATTTGGGGATTCAAGGCTTCTCCTTTTTGAAGTCAGGTTCCCATTGGCAAGTGTTCTTTTGGGATTAATTATCATTAATTTACCTCTGTTAATATCAAGAAAAATAAGTTAAATTCCTACGATCCCAGAGCTTAGCTCACCAAAGATTTTCAGTTGTGTAGACAAGACAGAACAGATCAGATGCCGTTACAAACTACAGCCTCTCTCATGGCCATGAAATAATGAATAATGAAATAATGAGGATAACAAAGCATTTTTTAAATACTTCTCCAATTCTTGATTATTTTTTTTTTTCAAGCCTCCAAAACAGAAGCGCTAGGAAGTGATTCTCTGTTAACTACATAAACGTGGCCTCCTCTGCTGCAGGGCACAGGCTAGGCAACCAGCTTGAAAAAGGAAAAAAAAAAAAGAGGGAAAAAACCCCCAGACGTTAAAAATGTCTGTTCATATAACGTGATGAAAAACACCACAGCCCAATGAAGAAATTAAATTAAAAAAAAATAAAGGACAACAGTGTTCCTGCAAACACAAAAAGAAATCCTGTGAATAATTTGTATCCATTAGGAAATTGCCATCGATTTCAGAAAATGGAAAAATCTGACTTAAAGTAATAAAAAAATTTAAAAAAAAAATAAAAAATCGCATCAGGCCAGCAAGGGGATGTGTTTGGGAGGTGGCTGCTGGGGCAGCCCCGCATCACCTCTTGCAAAGGCAAATGAAGCCTTTCAAGTCTAAAGAGAGCCAAAGGAATCAGCTATAACCAATGATCTCAAAACGGCAGCCTGCAACCTGCTCACACTTCTAAAGCGAACCCGAAGTAACCCTACTCTGATTTTCACCAACTCATTAGGTAAAATAAAACCCAGCTGAAAGCCAGTGTGGGGCCACAAAATGCCTTCATTATCTTCCAGTTCTGTTCCAGTAAAAATGCAGCCAAAATCTCACGGGTTCAGAGGGGCTGACGTTTTTGTCTTAATAGCCTTTTATTTCCTCGCCACTGTACGGCTTCAGCAAGATTTTCTGCCAGTTTGTTTGGACCTAACAAGCTATTTTGCCATTAAAACAAAGCACGTTTTCCACAAGGCCCTGTTTTATAGCGACTCCAATAATGACAACGCCGAATTACGAGTCTGAGACAGATGCTTTCCAGATGCGCCGAGCATCTCGCGTCAGATGCGGAGCTCTTCCGAAACGCCGTCCGAATTGTACCTGCTGCGCTTCGGTAGGCTGACCGCCGAGTTTCTCCTTGGGGGAAACTATTCAAACGAACAATTTTCTCCAGAAAATGGCCACGTATCTCACACGCCTATAGCAGGGTGAAGAATGAAGCCTGGTGATAACCACTGCATGGAACAAACTGGAAAGAAGCCGCGGATGGAGAGGTGCAACGTCACGAGCGCGGCTTCTCCACCGCGCACCCGGTCCCGGGCAACCGAGCAAATTGCATGAAAATCATCCAGCATCGGAAACTCGCAGATGATCAAGGGCTGCAGCAGGCTGGGGTTCTGCTAACAGAGATCGCCCCATTCTCGGGAGCGAGAGGACAAACGCCGGAGGGCGATGCCAGCCCCGCGGCGCCAGCACGAACCAGCTCCAGAGCGCACGAACCAAACGAAACCACTCGGTTCTAGTTTAGAGAAAGGAATATTTACTATTTAGAGCATAAAATCCTTACTCCTACCTCCTTCCCCCAAGCAGGCATCACAAGCACTGACTCACTGATGGCAACGAGCCTACAGGAATGAAAAGCTCCCTCGATCTGATGCTTTTGTACAGCTTAACCCATGGAGTCTCTGGGATGGAGATGATCCTCCACGTCAACCACACAAAAATCTCTACCACTCCGTGCAGAAGCATCCCTGAAACCCCTGTCCAGAAGGACCTGCGCATGTAACACCCACCCTGCGGTCCCACACTGCCACAGAAATAAAATATTTCTTCCAGAAGAGCCTGAGCACTGCCCAAATATCAGAGGTTCCTGCAAGCCCACAAGAGATTTTGCTTTTGCTCCCAGTTTAGCTGCAGGGCACCCAGGTGCTGTGCCAAGGGGCAGCTATCCACAGCTGGTCCCACTCTCCACCAGTCTTGGATTAAGTTTATTTACTGGTAGGTTCTGCAAATCACATTTCCTAACAAGATTTGCTCCAATTGTCTACGTTGATCCTCCCAGAGGAGCACCGAGATGGGGTTTCCAGAGCAAGTCACTACAAATACAAAGCTAAGACCCGTTTTCTACAAATATTCAGGAACATTTGCTTGCTGGCAACATTCCTGTTAGTAAACCAATTTGCTAAAATATTCATGAATAGCAAGCTAAAGGGCCAGGGACACAGCCAAAGTGCTTACATACGAAAATACAACTAAATATTCACCGCAAATGTTTTCACAGTGTTTGGCTTGCTCTAGTTTTAACGGGAAGAAAAAAACCACCCTGATAAAAATATCTGGCACTCAGCATCGTGGCTTCCACTGGAAAAACTTTGCTGAGGGGATCAGCTGTGTTGGGGAAGGGCCCCCAGAACTGACCTGTGCCCCCAGGTCAAATTAATTTAAAAAAGTAGCTTTTCAAAATAAAAGCAATGCCTTAAATAAATATAGTCTTTTTTTTTTTTTTATAACCATAAAACACTTAGTCCTGTTAAAGGTAACACTCAAGCACAGTACTTAAAAACGATTGAAATGAATGTTGTGAACGTACATGAGCTGGACACTGGAAGGGACAAGGATGCGTTGCTTTGTGACATTCTCCACCTCCTTTCTGCACGTGTCCTTAACCCCATGGCAATGAACCACGGCAGCACCGGGGCACCAACACCTCCTCCAAACCCCAACATCTCCCCGTGAGCTGCTGCGCCAGAAAAGCAGCGAGGTGATGATGCTGCTACAACACTTCTGCCTGAGCTCGGACAGCAAAACAAAAAATCCCTGTGTGTATTTTGGATGCGCTCCAATTATTCTCTCTCAGGTAGGACTCTGAAATCAGTTAAAAAAAATAAAATAAATAAAACAGCTCGCGGTATTCCCGAGAAACAGCCGCATTTGCTAAACTCTCACCCAAATTGCCAGCGTGGCGGATAAAAAGCGAGCCAGGAGGGAAGAGCAAAACTCCGACAGACCCTGACAGGCAATTGCAGTCATTGTGGGAAGAGACACACCCGGCGCGTTTTACATTGCGAACCTCTTACAGGTGAACCTTTGTTTAGCCCATCAGGCTGTTTTCAGAGACAACAACCCTCGCTCTAACGGAACAAAACTGTTTTCCTTTGGACTTGTCACTCAGAAAGGCTTTTTTACTATATTTATATATTAATATACTTTTATATATCTATATATTTATATATTTATATATTATATATTATATATATTATATATATTTTCATATATATTATATATATTCCATATATATTTCCAATTATATATCATATTATTATATTATATATTATATATTTATATTTATTATATATTTATATATTTTATATTTAACTATAATTGTAAGGGAGCAAGTTTCTCACTCCACATCATGTGGTCCTCTCCGCCTCAGTTTTTCACCGAGGAGGAATGACCTGTGGGTTTCTTCATCACGGGCGTTCGTCACCACAAGGATTTTTATTCTTTTTCCAGCAAGGCCATTATGAGAATGAGGTGGTTGCACCTGCATTTGCAAAACTGCAATATTTTCTTTCCCTTCCAGAGCTCCAAACCCGAACGTGTGGCAACTCCTCATGCGAGTAACAGCAGCTGGAGGAGTTTCAAACCCAGCACGATTCCACGTTAGAGTCATCGTGGGCCATAATTTCACCTCTGCTCACAAATACCTGTTGCATCCTCGCTTGGGCACAGGGAGTCTGTGTTCAGTAGCCCCAGCCGGGCTGTGTCCCCACTTCACGCCTGCAAAATCTACAGGGAAAGCAGCAATGCCTGAGGATTTTTGCAGAATGTAGAGCCTCGAGTTGAGATACCAGCAGCTCTGATAGCCATTTCTACAACCTTGAGAGAGTCACCAGCTTTCTTCTAGGCTGCAATTCCTCCTCTGTAATGGGTGGATTACTATTTTCCCGGCATGCCAAGGTGTTGTGAGGTCTAATTCATTAATCTTTGTAAAGCATTCTAGGACACTTTGGTGGAAAAAGCCAAATATTATCAGTAAAAGCCTCCCATTTAAATCTCACCTGGAAACCTTCCTCTCATTCCTTTAATTTGTGATTGATCCCCACTCAATTAGAGGTAATGGGATTTACATGTACACTCCAGCAGCGGAGCAGACCCCACAGGAAGGCGCCAGCGCCAATTCACCAACGAGCGGGACCTGCATCTCAACGAGCCATGGCTGGATGCTGTATTTTAAACACTACGACACCTCCAGAAGGATTCAGCCCTCTTGAGCACATCAGGAAAAAGTGCCCATTAAACCCTATGGCTGGGGGAAGCTCCACCAGCTTTTACCCTTGCAACCACTGAATTAAATCTGCAGCACCCAGCCTGTTGGCACTGCCCAGCACTCCGAATTTCCATTTGCTCCATGGATTTTTACACCGAGCACCCAGGAAAATTAGCATTTGTGCTGAGCAGCTTTTAATCAACTGTTCTCAAGCGTCAGTCCTTCTTATCTTTAAAGCACTTCTAAATCTCCTTGCCCGAGTCTCCCTTAGCACTAAAATTTATTCTATACATCTGTTTTCCTCCATTCAGCTTCCAGCATCCCTTACCACAATCTAATCATCTTAATCTTTAATGCTCATCTCTATCTTTTAACCTTTCCAGATCTCTTTTTAAAGCAATTTCCTGGGCTCTCTCAGGGTTTGTTCTTTGTTTTTTTTTTGGTCTTTTTTTTTTTTCTTCTTTCTCTCTCCACAACCACTGTCTGTGCATCTGCCCCAAGTGACACTCAGCTGAGGGACAGTCCTCCCCACGAGCACCCCTCGGGAAACTGCATTCTGAAATTGTATTTTCATAACATTGGACACGTGAGAAATCCTCCAAATTAATGTAGAAACAATAGAAGAGTCAAAAAAAGAAATAAGACAAAAGACGGGAAAAATAAAAAGCTGTTGTAGTGGTGTTGGGGTAACCATGATGGTCTAAAGAACTAAAATGTGTGCAGGGTTTAGAGGGAAAAGCAATATTTTTTCTTACACTAACAACATTTTTGGGGAAAAAAAAAAAGCAGGTAAACTTTTGAACACCCAAGCTCTTCTCAGGACTATTAAAGATTTAGCAACGCTCAGTAAATTTGTCACCTTTTAATCATGACTTCATAGGCTCATGCTCCACTTTGCTGGCATTTCTCCAGTTTATTCACCACCTACAGCAGTTTGGAAAATTGCTGATAGAACAGTGCAAGCGAATATTAAATTCAATGAAATAAAAGAGCAGAAGTTTTTCTTTAATGTTTCCTACATAGGGCTCTTCAATACTTAAGTACGGTTTAAGCTCCCAAATTCACGTACAAGAAGTGTTAAGCTGGTTTGCAGAGAAAAGTGAGGTGGACGCAGTGAGTCCAGGTTGCCATCAAGTCACAACCAGCACGTGTCAGATGCAAACAGCACAGAAAAAAATAAGTAAAAATTAAAGAGAAACATCCCCTGACACACTGAGTGTTGCAGGCAGCAGTACCCGAGTCTGCACGGGAACGCCAACCAGCAAACACAAGCCACATCCCCATGACTCTTCCCATATCCTTCACTTTGATTGCCCATTTTTATTTTTTAAGATGTTAATTCTGCTGCTCAAATAGCCTTGCTTTGTTCACTAGGTGACACCTAACACGGAGCTGCCTGGTTTTACGGGAGACTGGCGACTGGAGAAGATTAATAGACTGGTCTTTAAATAAGATGAACAGGTAACAGCCACCAAATAAAACCATCCATGGGGGCCCCAGCGGTACGACCACTATAAAAAAACCAAACTTTGCACAATTTCGTATTAAAAACAAAGGCCACGTTACAGTTACTCCTGCACTCCCCAAATGGCCATTGCCTCAAATTGGAGCTATAAAACCACCAGGACTGCTGGATGGGGATCACTTTAGATAACATCACTTTTTTCCACTAGCTTTACCCACGACACGTTTTCCCCCATCGCAGCTTTACCGACCGTGTCTGCAGCCTGTCACCAGTCCGTGTAGAGTCGCAGCATCAGGGCAACAGAAATTTGTTTTTTGGTGAAGCAGAACCAAGTAATGGCACCACCATGAGGAGTCACAGTGGGCATCATTCACTTTTTGACTGATTATGTCAAATTTAGTGTCCGTCGTAGTGCTCCAGTCGCATTTTCCTTTGAACCTGTAGGATTACATGAGGCCCTCAGCAAAGGTTTCCTATTACTAACGTGTGCTAGATCTCAAAGACTTATTTTTTTTTAATTCTTTCATCCATTTCTTCTTTTGTGGGACTTTTTTGGGATGTTTGTTAATCTTGATTCTTTTTCTTACACTTCAACTTTCCACGCTCTCTTGTTATTGGCAGTTAATTTCCAATAAAACCCCAATACATCAGGGAGAGTTTCACAACTAGACTCTTAGAGGGCCAAGATTTCCCTTCCATGAATTTCGTCAGATATTTTCACAAAGGTAGTTTAAAATGTAAAAAAAAAAAACTCTTGAAGACCTTAGATGTACTCCTTCAAAATTCATAAAACCAAAGCTAGGAGCATCCTCACATACATCCATGGCATTTCCATTTTACCCCAAAGCCTGGCGCAGTCTGTCTATAAGGAGCTAAGCTGTCGATCACGTTTACGAGGCTTCAGGCTGAAAAGCCAAGTAGAAATGATCCCTCCCCAAAAGACTCAGAGGAGGGAGCAGCATTGGAACACCAAGGAATCCCTTTGGTATTCGGAGTCCTGAGTATTCAGCATAGTGAGAACTGTAACAGCTCTGCAAACACATACCTCCACTAGACATAGCACTTATTTCTCGTTACAGCATTTGAAACCATAAATACTTTTACACTGGACACCGAAATGATCAGTAGAGGCCAGACCTACATGTCGAAGACCCCAGCCTCCTCCCTGGAGGCATTAATTGGTGCCTCCCACCAGCTCCAAATACACCTCGCAGCTGCCGAAGCCGCCTGTCAGCAGCGCTGCAAAGTTAAATCGGCAAATATTAATTGCCAGCTGGGAAATCTGCCATTAGTTCACACTCAGATTTTTTTTTTTTTCCCCCCCAGCTGGAAAGAGAGAGAGTGTTAAATGGAGCAGATTTCTTTGCAGTCTGCAAAGCAGCCGGCGGAGCGGCTTCGCCTGCTTTCGCGAGCATTAAATGAGCAAAACACTCGACACCTTCGCAGAGATGTTTTGAAATGCTGTTCTCTAGAACAAATTACTTCTGGAAGTAACAAAGCACCAAACTAACACACGGAGAACAAATAAAGTACAGAGGAAATAAACCACCAGCACCTGAGGCTGAATTCCTATCTACTCCGGATTACTGCAGCGATACATCGCGCTTGGGTTTTTGGGGGTTTTTTTTGCAGGTTTGTAATTTATTTACATCCAAGCATAGAAAATTTTCTGTCAACGTGTGGAAGATTATTATTCTCCATAACTAGAAAGAAACTTTTTGAGAACTGAAGGAAAGACAGAAATGAAACGTGCCATTTAAGGTCATGATATTGCAAGATTATGGGATGACACGGCTTGGGAGAGACCTCGGTGTGTGATGAAGAAGAGAAAGGTAGCTGGTTTTCCTTCCAAATTCCACACAATCTGCACAGAATTATGATTTCTAATGGGCCAAGAACTGACCCAAGAAGAAAACTACCATGTACTCGCTTAAAAGAAAAAGAAAACAAATACTTTAAGCAATACAACCGAATTCTTGAAGAAATTACTACTGACACTTCAGGAGAGACTGGAGGAAGGAAGAGAATGGGACTGGAATACCAGATATGAAGGTGCTTTTATTGCACCCCATCTCTCCACATAAAATTCTGTCAGATCTCATAAAATTAGAGCTTTAGCAGAAGCTGGACTGAAGGGACAAAAAACCCTCCACCTGAATAAAGTAATCAGTGCAGCTATAGTGCACTTACATTACAGAAAGCTCAAGGATTTGGTCACCTAAACTGGACTGAATTCATGCCAGAGCACAAACTAAATCTGACCAGCAAGAAAAGCTTAGCTTTTTATTACAAAAACCCAACAAAAAACCACCCAAAATAATACACCTGGATAAAGAGAGGATGTCAGAACTGGAGAAAATAATGAATGAGCTTGGGCAACACAGCTGCCTTCCTCTAGCAGGGGCTTGGCTGATGCAGGGGAGCTTTAGGGTTGCTTATTGCAAAGAAAAAAGGAAGAAAATTACTCCTAAATCCTGAAAAGCATAGGTCTAAACAGAAATAGTTTCTCTAAAGTATGAACACTGTTAGAGAAGTTCATTGCTCCAACGCTTCTGGAGAAAGGAAAGAGGTAAAGGAAGAAAAGGAGGACTCGGTGGTGTTTGCGCCGCTTTCGCTGGCCAAAAATAACGAGGGCAAAAAAGCAAAGAGACTGAGGGGGTGTAAGAAGTCAGAACGAAAGAAAAATGAATAGAAGTGGGAAAAAGTGGACTGCTGCTATGGGAAAACAAAGTGGAGTTCAAATCACTGCGCTAAAATGATAGAGCTGCGTTATCCAAGGCATTTATTCAAATAGGAATGTTTCTAGGCCAACTGCTCATTTTGGACATCTGTGGGACAATTGTCATTATGAGCACAGATATCTTTTCAGTTTTCATGGGTATTAGGAGGGTTTCTGGGGAAGACAACCTTTTTTCTTCCCTTTGGCAAAGAGAAAAGTCATTTTAACCTTGTGTACTGCTACCCAGTCAAAAATCACCAACACTGAAATGACTACGGAAACTCACAAAATGGTGAAAATACAGAAAATACAAAAACCTACCAGATATTGGAGAAGTCTTAAATAGAACATTTTCCTATGGAAAACCAAATCATATTTCATGCCTGTGGAGACAACCAGATCAAGGAGAATCTGAACAGTTACGAGTAGGAGAGACATCTCTCTCAAGACTTTTGAAGGTAGGACTTCCACTTCACAATATTTCCCTTTGGGTTCCACACTCCTGTGTGAAGTTTTCCATCCGTTTATCATTTCCTTTGGCAACTGAGAAAAAGGGATGGCATTTCTTCTTTTGTGCACAGCAGCCCTGAGGAACCGTGCTGCACCCGAGGGTGGAGGATAAAGCCTGGGGAGATCTCTCCTGCTGGGACCTCTCATTGCTTCAGCTGCGTTTCCATGTGCTTTCACCTTGGAAATCGCATCCATTCGCCAGCCCAAGCCATGGGCATGATGGCCAACTCAGCCCAAAGTCCATACATCAAGGACAGACACCCTCCATGAAATCTTTCACCAACACAGCATTGATGCAACCAACCCACGTTTGCAGCTACCAGGGAGCTGACTTCTCCACGTGGTCCACCCTCATCCAGGTGGTCCGTGAGATTTTCCACGTTGCTCTCAAAAGAGGCATGTACTGATTTCACACAATGCCACAAAGGAATCTGGATGGCTGAAGGCACACAAGTTTTTTTGTCACTTCTTGTACTCTCAAGGTTTCAAGGAGTCATTTCATTCTAGGCTGGGCAAAAGACAAACTGGTCATCTTCCCAGAGTCAAATTCTCTACTGTTCTTCCTAAGACCGATGCTAGTACAGGATGAAAAGCTAGTGAGGTAGCACAAATCAAGCAATGCTCCTAGTCGCACATGAATATCCACCACACACCAGTATTTAGAAAGCACTTCATATGAGATGAATATTTTAAAAGACAAAAAAAAAACCCGCTCCCAAAATGCACAAAACAAGATCTTCGCTGTTTGTTTTGTTATCAGTTTACCCTGGATAGATCTAATTCAGTCAAAGTGGAATTGGAGTGTTTGATCTCGGTCATTCTTTAAGGCCATCCAGTTTGTCACTGGTAACTGGGCAAACTGGCAGCGCACACAGATGCAACCTGTGGGGTCCCTCAGCTCCAGGCAGGGACTTAAGTCTTAATTAATTAAGTCGACTGGGACAAAACCCCATGAAGCAGCCCACTCATCAGCCTAACGGTACTCAAATAATTAAACTATCTACTGGATAGAAAACAGAGTAGCACACGCCTCCTGACAGATGCACACCTAAAAAAAAAGAGATTTTGCACTTCTAAGATTTCTCTAGTCAACCTTTTACACTTTATTTTACATTTTTAATGTTGCTTATAAACCTGGAGCTTAATTGCTTACTACAAATTTCTATTTAAAAGAAAACATTACCATTCCTGATTTACAAATGGGAGACAAAAGCAGGAAGAAATGAAAAAAAAAAAAAAAACACACAGAAGTTTTCTCAGGAACTGCACAGCAGAAACATGGGCTGAAGCCAAATATTCCTACAAAGTCCCACTCCGTGGGATTATTCCCCGCTTAAGGTAAAGGGTTTCTCCTATATTTTATCTTGGCATACAGTGGCGTGAAGTATTTTTTTAGACATTCGTGCAGGAAGGGAAGTGAGTTTGTTTCTTTACTCCCCTTCACAAGGCTGTTACTCTGCTGAAAAGCAGATTTAAGCAGCGCTCCATGGCAAGAGTTTAAGGGTTACTTCAGACTGGGACGCAAAACTACCACTTTCTGGCATCATTTCATGGTGTGTTCAGGGAAGTATACAAGCGTGACTTCGTATCGTTAGGTATAATACAGCCATTGCAGAGGCACTGATTACTGCAATGAGAACTCATTTTCTTTAACACTATATGTGATAAGGAATGAATAAAAAACCCAGGCCAGAAGCATCGCTGTGAAAAGGTGCACTTCGCAGAAAAAAAAAAAAAAAGCAAAGCGAAAGCACTTTTTGGAGAGTCGGGAGAAGGAAACTCTCGGCATCAGGTGGGGCCAGGGGGCTGCTGAGCACCTCTGAAATTCAGATTTCCCCTTTCTTTGGGAGGTTTCTTGTGCTGCGTCTTATTCACAGATGGACACAGTTTCCCGTCAGATCCGTGCCCTGATCTGACGTAATGCCCAGAGGCAGAAATACCAGCACCAGGAGCAAAGCACAAGTGTCTTTTTCAAATGTTTCTTTTTGAAGTTCCAAGCAAAACCCCCTCTTTCACCTTGACATGCTCACGTCCTGTCCCTCCAAACATTCCTTTAGGTGACCCTTTTCCACGATTAACTCCTGTTGATCCTAAGCCTAAATTACCTGTTTGGGTCTATTTACAGCACACCTGTGACAAACTAACCCAGCTCAGCTGGTTTCACCAAACCAATCCTCCGACCAGCCCCTGTGTCCCACCAACAGCCAGAGCTCCCAAATAAGTGAGCAGCGCCTAGACAGCTCTGGAAATTTTGGGCTGATCTCAGTCTCCAGGCCTCCTCTGAGGCACAAGAACAGTAAAGCTTTTCTATCTCCGAAGGGTATCACAAGGACGTATTAATAGGACTCTTTGAATGGGCTCCTGTTGCTTAAATAAGCTCTTCTAGCATCATGTTCGTAAACGAGAACCTGTGATGGATAGCTCTGTACACAGCCAAGCTCCTCAGAGGCTCAGGTGCCCAGTGAGCTGAAGATAAAGGAATTATTTTCATATTTGATTGCATAAATGTCACTGGATATATTTGCAACAACCCACTCAAACCCTTCTGTAGGTACATGGAATTGTATTTCACAACGATTTTTCAAGGGACACTCTAGCGACGGGTTTATAAGACCTTTCATTAGAAGTAAAATAATTTACGACTTCTTCCGCTCCCCGGCATTTTATCACACACTCCCGGTATCGCAGCCTGACTTGATTTGTGACAGGATGGTACGTGGCATACGAAATATTAACAGAAATGACACAGGACTCCATCCCTTTGGTGATCTGGTGCAACGATGGTGATGAAATTTGCTACTCAATGAGTAAAGTATCGAAGATGTACGCATCCTACCGGTAATCAGAACCGTCTTCAAAATAATTTAAAACTCTGTTCTGGTGGTACGCTTCCTGCTCCTCTTATTTCATCTAAACAGCTCCTTTTCTTTCCCCGTGTTGTTTGCTTAAGCAGGTTTTGTTTCTCATAGACGCAACAAACTTTTTGTAACACTATATACTTAATGTCTTTATCTTGTTCAAACCCCTGCCAAATGAATTGGATCAGAAATAGTTTTTACACCAGCGGCTGAAAAAGTACGGAGCAGCACAAGCGCAGCGAACACAACACGTACAGTAATGTTAATTATTTACCAGTCCCAGTTTGATTGCATTTTGGGTGGTGAGGACACTCGGGGCCTTAATGGCTCCATAAAACATTGTGTTATGTTCTACGGTGTCCTACAATAAATCATCCTTGAAAAATTTATCTCTTAGAAATAAAGCACACCACTCAGCCCTTTAGCGGGATTAGGGTAAGATGAGCGACCAAAGTTCTACAGAAGGTTTTACTTTAAATGACGCCCTACCTTTGAAGAAACAGTCCTTGCTGTGGATAATGTAGATTTTCTTCCTCTGCAGGCAGGAGGCTCGGTGCAGCTGGCAATGATTTTCATAAAATTTGCCATCGGATCCGCACACGGGCATGTAGCTGGACTTGCAATCTTCTACGCATCTGCACTCGGGCTGGTCGGTGTCCTTGTTCACGACGCACTTGCTGCCCCGGCCGCAGTACTTCTTCTCGCAGGACGCGTGCAGCCCGTCCTGCCCGTAGAGCACTGGGGAGAGCAGAAACATCAGCGTGAGCAACCCTTGCCCGGCAGCCCATACACACCTGCTGCAGCAGCACAACCGCTACAGGAGCTACAAGGATTCCGAATTTTGGCTGCTTGTCATGATACAGCCAAAACCGTATAAAACATTAGGTTTTGAATAAAATAGGAAGCTTATTCACTGCTTCAATGCGGACATCCTCACAGAACACAACCATTTTGGCCACCACCAGCATTTACAGAATCACAGAATATTAGGGATTGGAAGGGACCTCGAAAGATCATCAAGTCCAATCCCCCTGCCAGAGCAGGAACGCCTCGATAATGCTACATAGGAACGTGTCCAGGCAGGTCTTGAATGTCTCCAGAGAAGGAGACTCCACAGCCTCCCTGGGCAGCCTGTTCCAGTTACATTCATATACAGAACCCAGCACATCCACATTCAGTTTGTTTTCCCTCACACTTATATGCAACCACTAATGCCAGATTAACTTTTCCCATCCCCTAGCTGCAGAAAAAGATTCTTACACAGGGGAGAAGCAGAACCCTCAGAACAGAATCACAGAATTGCTGAGGCTGGAGGAGACCTCCAAGATCATCAAGTCCAGCCTGAACACCATCACATAGGCAAGACCACGGCACCAAGTGCCACATCCAGCCTCTCCTTAAACCCCTCCAGAGACGGTGACTCCCCGCCTGTCCCGGGCAGAGCATCCCAGTGCCTGAGCATCCTCTCCATGAGGAAAGGCTGCCTGAGATCCAGCCAGAACCTCCCCACATTCAGAGTCTAGCTTCACACAGAATCACAGAATGTCAGGGATTGGAAGAGACCTCGAAAGATCATCAAGTCCAATCCCCCTGCCAGAGCAGGAACGCCTCGATAATAGGAACGTGTCCAGGCAGGTCTTGAATGTCTCCAGAGAAGGAGACTCCACAACCTCTCTGGGCAGCCTGTCCCAGTGCTCGGTCACCCTCACTGAGAAGAAGTTTCTTCTCGAGTTTAAGCGGAACCTCTGATGTTCCAGTTTCAGCCCATTACCCCTTGTCCTATCATTGGTTGTCACCGAGAAGAGCCTGGCTCCATCCTCGTGACACTCACCCTTCCACCCTTTGGTGAGAGAATATCAGAATTGACACAGGTTTCAACAAAAGCTCAAACCATTGCTGAGAGCTCTTGAAAAAATAAACGCCAAGGAAGACCATCACTGAAGTCAAGGGAATATTACGGTGAGATGCTTCTCGCTGTAAAAGCGACCATCAGTATCTATCCCTACACCCTGAATAATGACATATAATGAAAAATAACTTTCTGCTACTTTTAAGAATTCATTGGGTATAATGTTCTGAACATTACTGTACAATTTGCTGTTTGATACAATTGAAAGGTTAAGGAACTTGCCCTTGTGCTACAACATTTTCTGCTTCTTAAAGGCTTCCAACAGAACATTATTGTAATTCAGACGGGACAGGGTACTTCCAAACAAGGCACTACTCAGAGCAGTAATTAGCACCACACTCAGCGAAGAGATTTTCAGGAAATTAGATTATTCTACGCTAATTGGAGTACACAAAGTTCAGAATTACAAAGGGATGCTGCAAAAGGCATAATTACAAGCGGGAATAAACATTTTTGCGGCGCACAACCCGCTGCCAGCCTCGTGCTGCCTTCCAACAGCAGCCTCCAGCTGCACCCACACCAGAGCAGCGAGAGAGTTTTGAGGCAAATCCCTTGTTGTCTACATTTACCACATGTAGGTTTGGCTCTCTGAGAGGTTTTTAGTATGTGCTGGCTTTCAGAGAGAGCTCAGGTGGAACCACTGCTCCAGATGTGCCCCAGCATCCGACGGGGCAAACCCCGCAGCGATTGCGGCACATCCTCCAAAATGCACCCGAGGCTCTTAATTTCCAAGACTTTTCCAGTAGCAGAACAGTTCAGCCTAGGAGAGTAGGCTGGATTCTCAGCCACAGACACCCCTCAACCCATCACAGGTAATGGAGATTGAGGAGCATCAGCACCAGCTACGTCAATCTATCATTCCTTTTTTATCATGCTAAATTCCTCGCCAACATCAGCACAGCCCCTGCCTACCCAGAGTTTTATGCCCATATGAAATGCCTCAGTGGTGAAGCTACACGTAATCTACCAGCCATCAAGGGGTTAAAGCGTGCCCACAAAGACAAGCAGAAGTTTGTACAAAAGCCCATTTTTCTCGGTCCTTGTTAAGCCTTTGTTTTTTATCACTGTAAATCTGAAAGAGAAAAAAAACTTGTTATTGGAGGATTAACTATTTGACTCAATAACTCATTAAAATTCTTCCAACTTGGCAAGCTAAGAAATATTGACTTTTCCTGACTTGTAATAAACTAGAAGGTCAGAGCATCTCTGAGCAGTGCAAAAAGTACAGTCCCTGAAAGGAGTACCTCAATATTCTTTATTTACTTTAATAATTTTTCCAAAATTTCTGCAAAATATCCCCAGGAATGCAGATTTTGTGATCTCTGGGAGACCTTGCTGTCAAGACCATCTGCATTTACTGCATCTGCTGTAGATCAGAGCAGCACGAAACATCAGGACTTGAGAAAGCTCTGGTCAAGCATCATCTTCCTCCTCCTCTTTTCAGTGGCAGGACCTACTCCTGGGCGAGCACTTGACTTACCCATCACAACGTGCCTCAAAAGGCATATTTTGGAGCCTGCTGTTGACACTGAAGATATTCTAAAAATCAAGATTCAGGAGCTAATGTCATCAGCAGTACTAATGGCAGACATTGCTCCTATTTCAATGGAAATTTTAAGGTTTTTTAATGATACAGCGACGATTTAGTTACGCACCAACTTATAAAAAAAAAAAACCAAAATAAAACAAAATAAAATACTTTGGCTTTTCAACATCCAACTAGGTTACTACGGAGAAAATGCAGAAAGCCTGTCTGTGCTTATGCTTCATTTGTTTTGCTCACATTTTGGTTCATTCTGTGTTCGCAGATGGAGAAGTCCTGTTCAAACACGCTGAAGCTGGGCAAGGGGGCAGGAAGGACACCCCACCAACAGCCAGGAAGCAAAGATTTGCCTATTTGAGAATCCTCATGTGCTTCTACTAGTCCAAGGCCCTGGAAATCTTGTGTGTCTGCAAGCAGAGTTTTAACAGGGGAGGTCTTTGTCAAAATCTGATAGTGCTGATAGCAGCTTTTTAATTTAATTACTATTTGCACAGCCCTTGGAAGAACTAAAGCTCCCCACCAGCACGCTCGATCGTGCAAACAGACCCTCTGCCCAGGAATGGCAGCGATGGGAGGCGAAGCCTGTGGAAAGCAAGAGAAAAGAAGGTATTCGACTATAAAAACACTGTTGTCTTTATCCGGGCAATTAATTAATTCAGAGCAGCCCAGCAGGAAGGGACTTTCCTTGGCTGCATCAAGGCACCTGCTCCAGTTTCTCCCCGGGGCAGGCACCTGAGCCCAGGAGGGCACCAGCAGGTCTCTCAGCAGCGCAAAGCACGCCTGCCACTGCTATTTTTTTGGTCACGTTATTAAAAGTGACTGAATTCCCCACTCTTTCAAGGATTATTAAAAACAGAATTAAAAAAGGTAATCAAGTGAAACTACCAACTAACTGCTCACAATATTTACGAGCCCCACGGTACCGCGCGGAAAAAGGCATAATTTACTTCGTTTATTAGTCGCAAAGAAAGTCATTTACTTCGGTTAAAAATTGATCACCTCGCACAACAAGCCACTTTTCAACACTAATTAAGTTTACCAAACATGGGTAGAGTCTGATTTATTAATATTGTATCAAGGCCAGAAGGATGGAGAGAGGGAAGTCCATTCGCGCACACCCGAGCAAACGCTTCTCAAACTGGTTTCTGGCTGCCCCCGAGAAATTTGGAATTCCAGTGGAAAACCAACAAAAGCTTGAGGCAGGCAGTAAAATGATTGAGTTCTGAAATTTCATAAGGCTGGTTAACAGGCTGCTTTCATCTCAAAGCAAGACTTTAACAGGAAAATGAAGATGTTACTGCCACATTGGAGAATATGCATCCTCTGGTTGCTCATTAATTCATGAAGACAGAGACCCCATCTACCTTTAACACACCACTAATTATATTACAGATCAGACTAGGGCTGACAGATACTTTTCTCTTCCTCCCAAACGCAACCCTATTCCTTACTTCAGCAAAACTCCCAAAGAGTTCAAGGGAAGGTTGGGTTCACGACAAGCACTGACTTTAATTAAGATCAACCACACAAACCTATCACACATAGGGCAAAAGCAAAACCCAAACAGCTCTATCATATGGCTCAAGAAGTTGCTTATACACTGCAGAAATGTAAATTACTACATTTACATGTAAAAAGTCAGCTTGCCTTCAAGCAAGTGAGCTCCTGCAGGCAGTTGGACATCCCGTTTTATCGCTGAAGGAAAAAGTTTAGACGTTACATCACGACTGGAACGAAAATTGGAAACTTTAATTGTGGGGCACTGAAACTGGAAGGTTCTACGCCAAGTCCTTCAAAGGCAACGCTGCACCCTGAAAACCCTGTAACAAAATAAAAACATCACCAAGTCCTCTACACCACAATAAAAATATCCAGTCTCTGAACATCTCTGCTATTTCCATTAGGTAAACCAGTGAGGTAGAAGGTCAGGAGCAATTCCTCCAGCATCTTCACATCAGTTTTCCAACGTTTTTCCCATTCCTGCATTGATCTTCTATAGTCTAAAATGTCACACCTGGAAGCACTATTTATGTTGTAAAAATATATATTGCCAGTACGTGCAGAGACATACACACACAATGCACACTCACACACAAATGTAGGTGTTCAAGTACGTATTTACATGCATCCATTCATATCTATGGATTACGCATGTTTACACACGACCAGACACCCCCCATGCATTTCACTTGCCACAAATTCACTTCTGCTGCTGATACCAAGCCAGAAGCTGCAGCACGGCACCTTAAACCTTCCCTCCCCAGCACATTTTCAATATACATCTTGAATAACTCGCAGTTGGAAGTAACAGAAGCTCAGATGCGTGACTGCTGCACCTGGCTTCCGCTCAGTTAGCAAACGCACACTATGTACATTGTTACTGCCGCAATAAAGTCAGAAAGGAGACATAAAGCAGGAATTCCATAATAATCTGCTCTATGAGTTTCTCGGTTTTGCATTGCATACCTGCTATCAAAGTGGAAAGGCAGAAAAGGCATAATAAATCATCTGGAATAGGGACATGGCAACAGTGTGTTCGTTCTCCCCATTACCAGCCTTCGGGGCTATAATTTATTTATTTTCATAAAGCAAAAACTGGTCACTTATCCTGGAGAATAATATAGAACAAGAGATGCCCTTCAATCATATGTTTTGCTACAGATGCAAACTCTTTTCTTTCAAGAAGGCAGGTAACTCTGTGTGCGTGCGCATCGTTGAGTGGGACAGGGAGGGATACATCAGCCTTGGAAGAGATGGAGAGAAAATGGGTCACTTTTATTAATTTACATGTTCTACATGAAACAAAACGACAGGGCAATATGGAAAGACTCCTTCGAACAAAATCTATCAAACCTTGATAGATGGCTGAGTCCTTTCAGCAGGACTCTTACGGAGTTTAAAAAATAAAACAAATGCCAAAAGGAAAGGAAACTCTCCAGAAAGGAGTATGGTGATAAGCAGTTAAAGCGATGAGACCAACGCCAAGGGAACTGCTTTGTCTGTGTCTGCACTTTAATATCGAATACAAATAAATGGGAATTCTCAAACCAAAGCTCAGCAGGAGCGCGCAGTTATTCTGCAAATAACACCAAGGAAGAACTCAGTATTACGGGAAAAATTTCTGTATCAATCTTGCATTTAAAACCAGGTATTAATGTTCCATTCTACATCTGCCAGAACTGTGAAACCCATTAGAGGTCACACCATGAAAAGGCATTTGAAAATTTCGAGTAACTATGCTATTCCTAGTGTAATTAGCCTAATTTTTGTCCTATTTCAAATCCATTTAGCCATTATGAGATCAAAAGCTTCATTTTCGGATGGTATCATGGATTATGACGGTACTAACACGAAAAAAAGAGGCAACAGACACGTACAAATCAAAAGATCCCAACTACATAAAGCATACACAGAGATCAGTGAGAAAGAAACACCAGCCTATGTATGAAACCATATATATTTAGATCCTTGCTGTGAAACTCTACCACGCACAATTTGCTTGATTGTTCTCTTGCCTAAAGAGGCAATTCATGAAATTGCTCTTTATTCAACATTTGTCTAAAGTTACCCATGATAGGTACCGCATATCAAAGGCAAGTTTATTACATTATTCCTGTGCAGCAAGTATAGATACAGATCCAAAATCTGCCCGACGCTCCCGCTCACACCACCCCTCGCCCTGTTTATGAGCTCCCCGGCAGGTCCCCAGGACCAGCCAGCTGAGAAACAGCACAACAGCAGCAGATGACTGGTATATTGTCTGCATCTACCAGAAAGATTTAACTTAACGTTTCCTTGGGCATCCATATTTCCTGGGTAACAGTGCATGTACAGGCATGTGTGCACACATACACGATCATGTATTTAATTATCTCGGTATTTCACAGTCTGAAGAATGCAGCAACTTTCCAGCATCAGGTACGGAGGGAACAGATCATATTAATATTTTGGTTTCTTTGGCAAAATTCCTTATCAGAAGAATACGCTCTTCTGAAGGAAGGCAATGAAATTCCCATAGGTCACTGCTCAAAATCAGTCTTGTTGCCTTTAATCTTGCTCATCAATCTTCTGCCTGCCCCGTTCCTTCGCTCTTACTCTCAGAACCAGCCTTACTACTCTTCCTTGTTTTCAGCGGTCTTTCATCCTTTGACCAGCACAGCAAGCCCTAGCACTCTAGAGGCTACTATAAAAGACACGAGAAATCAATAGTGCGGTGTCATGCATCTTTCCACTCTTACTTCATTGAAGTTTTCGGGGCAGAGACTACAAGGAGGTTAGAATCCAATAATAAAATAAGTATAGATGACTTGCCTGTTTTCTTGGTGTTTTCTCCAATTATATTAGCACTGGAGCTGCTGGAGGCAAGTTGAACACTCTGGATCTTCACCTCCATTATTAACTTCAACATCTGTCCCAGTATGTCCCCTTTTTCTCAACACACTTTCCCCCCCAGACACCATCCCAGGCTTCCCCCAAGGTTTGCCTGCCCTGCATCTCACCTCACAGGACATCCTGCAACATTAGCAATGGTTCAAGAACAAAAGATGCCAAGTTTCCACCTGGGGAGTACTCTGTAGTCTCACAGAAATCTCTCCTTTTTCTATTTTTCTTTTTTGACTCATTACTTTGTGATATCATTTATCAGAAAGTAATAGCATTTGCTTATTGTATGCCTATTTTCCCCTTACATAAGCACAAGCCAAACGCTATTTCAGATTAGACAGAATGATGTTTTCAGCTTCCTATTTATTTTCTATTCACTGCTTCACTTTATAAAGTTCACTGAGGAAAAAAAAGAACAGAAAAGGAAAGCCAGCTCGTCACAAATGAAGCCTCATTCTCAAAAACCATTCTAAAAGTCATGTTAAAGCAGAGCCCCAAAATGTAAAGAAGTAAAATCACCAGACCTCCACCCATATCCACCTCCAGAGGCAACTCAGTTTGGTCTGTTGAGACAATAAATCTAGAGCGCCTTTTACCATCCCTTCTCCCATCTAGATTGATTTTCAAGGATCAAACTTTCCAGCAGGAATCTATCAGTACCTGTGCGTACGTAAAACCTGCAACATCTCTGTGGTTTACTACCACACATAAGGAAGGCAGACAGCTGTGTGGAAATTAGGGACCGGATTCATTTTCTGAATCTATTTCGGAGCACTGATGTTTTTCTATAAAAGTTGCCATTTGCTGGAAATAAATGAAAAAGGGAAAAAATATTAAAGCTATTTAGTTGTAACAGGGTTTGTGTTAGTGCAGGTGGTTTGTATCTGCGTGGTTTTTTACTTCTGGGGGAAGCGTAATGCCTGTTTGACTCATGGCTACTTGACTTGATGGAAGAGGCAGCCCGGCAGCAGGATTAGTGACATTCCTGCATCACATCTCAATCAGCATAAACTTCCTGCTGGAAACTTGAGGTTGCAGAGTGTCTTTTCACATTTGCTTCTTTTTTTTTTTTTTTCCTCTCAAGACATTTCATTTATGTCTTCCCAACTAGACGCCTCAGAGCTTCATAGATTACAAGCGTAGGAGCGTTTCCACCTAACAGAAGTGTGAGGCAAGAGCCAAACAGGTCCATTACGGGGAGAATTCCAATCACGCAACTACCGCACGAGGATCTGTTACATCCGCGTCGGGACGCAGAAGAAAAGCTCAAAACTGACGTATAAAAACATCCTTTCCTCAGAAAGGGAAGTAACTGGTGGAGGGACCTTCTTCCTGACTGCACGCAACCAAGTTGTCTGCTTGCCTGCATGCATCCCCTCTCGTCATTCTTAACGAGTCCTTTAATTTCAGGCTCTTGGAAAGTTGCAGCACACAAACGGTCTAAGGAGGCAAAAGCTGCGGAAGGAGCCTGCAGGAACGGATCAGCAGCAGCTCAGCTGCTGCCCTCACGCCACCTCCAACTCCTCCTCCATCGGCGGTTCAGCCTTGCAAAGACAAACAACATAAGGAAAAGGTGAAACCCTGGGGAATATCGGTTTGAAGAGTGATTGACCAGTACAGCATAACAGGAGAGTTTTGCAGCTGTTGTCTACAACTCCACTATGGTCTCCAAGAACATCACAAGTGACCTGCACATCACCCACGGGGCTCAGCAGGATATTCTGCATATTTTACAAGTTTGACCTGGGCATACGCTGCAGCAGCTGACGCGGTGAGCGATTTCCTTCTAGGCAAGGGAAAAAAAATAATTCTGACATACCGCATCCGTGGTGAACCCTGTACTTAGGAAAACCACTCTGAAAAGGCTTCGGAGGGACTCCAGAGAAGGTCAGTGGGACAGTGGAGAAAGCAATGAGCATTTCCCAATTACCAGCCGTGCTGGCACAAGAGTGGCATGGAAGCATAAGAAAAAAAAAAAAAAAAACAACACCAAAACCGCCTTTAAAATAAGGAAGACCAAGATACGCCTTTAAAGTATTTTTACATGCATTATGCAATGCTTCTTAGATAAGGTTCATAAAAACTCTGCCAGGAACAAAGTGCGTTTGACTTTGGTAGCAAACCCAAACACCTGCCAGCAGGACAGTCACATCTACATCACACAAAATACAGTTTTCATCGAGACTGGAAATAACTCCTAACCAAACATAGCACTGCCCAGCGATGGGGCTCTGCTCAGCAAGCTGAACTGCCGTGGTAGCAGTGGGTTGAGGTTGTTCTCGAAATCCTTGCTCAAGTGAATATATGGAGTAAAAGCCATACTGAGATGCATGCACTGCCAGGCAGAGCGAGCCAGTTTTAACTGGGATGTCACCAAAACACGTTAAAAAAAAAAGAAAAAGAAAAGAAAAACTACATACTCCCTAAATTCCCTAACTATAGACGTGCCCCGGCAATTCTTAGTGCTCTAGTACAAGAGACCGCAGTGCCTCAGCGCCTCTTCAAGCTTTAACTCAGCGCTGCTCAGCGGGAGAGATCAGCAAATGCTTCAGGAGCTTGAAGCCAGCCTGAACCACGGCCACAGCACACCACCAATCAATAACCGTTTGCATTTCCCTTTCCCCGTTATCTTTAATGCACTGATCTCTAAGCAATCGCATCCAGTTCTTCTGCGCCCTACGCTAATTTTACAATTCTCCACTGGTTTAGTTTTCTATTTGTTGCCTAACTCCAGGACACCGTCAGACCCCAGCACTGCTGTTTTTTGTGGACACATCCTTCTGTTTCACTGCCTGTTCCATCTGGGACAGATGTCAAGGCAAGGAAACCTTCATCTCCTACAGGACAACACCTGGACATTCTGGTCTCTGTCACCAAACACACTCCAGACCTAAAAGCCTGTAGCTAATACCAGGGCGCTGTCCTCAGGGCACATCTATTTCTCATCCCCTTCTGGAGGATTTTGCTTTCCTGTAAAGGAAATTACCCTGACTATGATTGAAGGGTTAACCTCTTAACACAGCTTGACTAACTACCCTGCTTCTGAAGGTCAGATTTCAAGATCTCCTCCTATTCCCGAGCTAAATACTCGCAGATCACATCCACCCTCTTTGGCCAGTCCTGCCACATCACCCCGACCTGCACCAAGCCGCTGGAAGTATATGCACCAACATCTTAAGTTCCTAAATTAAACTAAAGGCATCTTTTATCTCCACTTACCCTCCAGCAGTTACTTCTCCCCGTGCTTCTTATATAAATGAGAATGGAGGAATCAACGCAATTTCTATCCCATTACGAATCTTTTTCTCCCTCTCTATTTGCTCTGTGCCGAAGGAAGCATTTTAATGTGCATTTACCTGATGGAAGAGTTATAGGCTATTGAAAGGATATCACGGCAAGATGAAGAATGTACTAAAAAGCTATTTTGAAAGTGAAAAGCCTTTAAACTTCACATACTGTTAAAACTGGCTTGGAGAGTATGAGTGCAGAAATGGAGCATTAGCACTGAAACACTAACATTAGCTGCCTTTTTTTTTTTTTTTTTTTTTTTTATTCTGAGGAGCAGGAATACCACCAGCTTCTCTGGTTAAGACTCACAACGCAAAAAGAAAAATCCAGAAGAGGTACAAATAGGTGAAAAATCAGTAACAAATTAAGGGTTTCTGCAGTGGGTATATTTTCATTTCAAGCATTTTTAATGCAATCTGGATTGTCTTCATTTGCACAGCTGGGCGTCTGGTTTGGGGAACTGCCCAGTAGGGCAGAGCCCTGTATGGGGCAAAATCCTGCAGCCACCACAATGAGCTTTATCCCTTCACATGGTATCAGTGCTGGTCCACAGCCAGGCAGAGAATCCATCCAGGAATTATCTCCCGCAAAACAAAGAGCAGCCCGCAGCCAGGGTGCAGGAGCTCTCCTCATTCATTCATGCCAGGAAAGCGTGGGGAGAGCTGAATCTGAAAGGGTAGATGTAAAAGAAGAGCAAGTGTATTCACCGCCTTCCCTTTGAAAGCGCCCTGCAAAAAGACCAAAAACCAAGCAACAGCTGATAAAAATCAACAAAACGTTGTTTCCCTCCGAACGCGAAGGCACCAAATCAAAACAAGAGGGTCACACGTAATAGCAGGAGAGGGAAAGCTCGGGATAAAAAGCAGGCGTAAGCCGCAATCATCAGTCATTAACATCAGGGTATATTGGGCAAACGCAGCATTACGGGGGCTTTTTATTCTTTTACGAAAAGGAATGGAATAAAAAGCATTTCAGCGCAGGGCACACACCACGCGTTGAGCTGATACGGCAGGACTGCGCGAACAGGGAACCAGGTGTGCACAGAGCCCCGGGAGGCCAAGGCAGTGGTTACCCCTGAGCATAGGTTAGATGACGGCCACGAAAGCCCCAGAAAACCAGTGCCACCAGTATAAAGCCAAGACACAATATGAAGGGGAGCAAGCAGAGAGCAGGCAGGCCCAATATTTCAAATGGGAGGCTGGAATTAGGCTTTTCCACCAGCTTATAGTTCAAATCTATTTCCTGGTGCCGTAGCAAAAACTAAGATCTACTCATTCTAAAATTGAGGGACAATGCAAGAAACTCCCCGGTCTTCTCATTCTCTGTCGTTACGAGCGGCTCATTTGAATTAGCTTGTGCAGTTTTGGGGAGAAAGATGCGATGATGAGTTGGATCAACGTTTCCCCCACGGTCACTCGGGACCACAGACCAGAAAGGAAAAAAAAAGAAGTGAGAGTCACTATATTGGATTCTATAGGAGGAAAGGGAAGTTAAGTAGGAGCATCCCATGGTAAGGACATGGTTCTTTTCTCCATGAATAGAGAACTGAAACGATGGACTTGTCGGTAGAAAAGAAACCAATGCTGTCCCTTGACAAGCCACTGGGGTTCTCCCACTCTAAGAGGTCCACGCAGGATCCACCTGTGAGCACCTACATGTGCTGCAGGAGTCGGTGATTCAGCACTGCAATAAAAAATGTGTGAAGGAGAGAAAAGGATGTCTGCAACGGCCTGGGGAAAAGTTCACTTTCAAAAATGTTCACTTGAGAGATGAAAATATTGGTCATTTGCCCCCAGCCTGGTTCCTCGCATCACACTATGGCTCAGGGAGAGCTGGCTGTGCCCACAGCTGCTGATGGCCTCCAGCCTTCCTCACATCCTCCTCTTCACCTGGCTCTGGCAGATCAACTGCAGCACAAAATGACTTCGACCCACTCGTAATGGGAGAACGTAGCCAGCAGGCAAAATCCAGCTGGTATTTCGTGCTCACAGCAAATAGGATTACCAGCGGCAGTGAAAAGTGAAGTCCTCTGCTGAACAACAACACGCTAGGGATGGCAGCTGCTTTCCAGCCTCGGACTGCAAATACCATCCTGCCAAAGCTTTCTCTACTAACGGGGTCTATTTTCTCTATAGGAAAGAACAAGGCAGGGGAGAATTCAATTTTTATGCTTTCGAGTCTCCTGTTGATGCCCATGTGTTCAACTGCTCCCATTCCCATTAATGCCCAGCACAGGGAGATTCAAACAAGTTCATCGCTGCTACGAGCTGGGGTTGTCCAACAGACATAGCGAATGTTCAGGAAAAAAACAAACAAGAGGGGGGCTATTTCATTTTCTGCACTAAATGTAGCAGTTTTGACTTAAAAACCGTACCTCTCGATGGAAATATTTGTCTCTAGCTAAAGCACAAACCAGAGCCGCCAATTATTCCCCGTCATAATCCTCACCAACACCAATGGGAGTTGCATTTGCAGGGCAGGTCTCTGCTGGGATCCCAGAGGGCGATTTATTCACTCCCACAGGACTTGCAGACACTGAACGGCTGCCTCCAGCTTACTCAGGTGGAAGAACACACACAGTGCCCATTTCAGGGGGGAAAAAAATATCTAAAACTGTCAATGAAAAGAAAACCCTTGGGTGTCACCATGAAATGGAGTGAATGACCAGCTGGGCAAGGAGGGGAGAGGGGAAAAAAAAAAGAGAAATGAGAGAAAAAAAGCAAATTGCCCTCAGTACATGATGACAGGAACAATCCTGAACCAGAATCAAGTTGCCCAAAAAGTTCACATCTGATGTCATAACGATCACAAGAGCACCCACTTACATGGATAAAACACATGAAAAATTAAAAAAGACAAGATCTCCTCTCGTGGAAATGCCTCTCCATTAGAACAGGGCTCAGATGCCCAGGACCAGAGCTTCAGGGTGAGGGGAAAAAAAAAAAAAGGTTATTTTTTGTGTTTAGTAATATGAAAACTCACAGTATGTCCCTGGGTCAGCAACAAGAGCGTGACTGCCTGGGACAGGGGCTCAGTGTCCCCAAGCCAGCACTGGTGACTTTAGGGGCTCAAACTCCCTGAAAGGGCCAGCCCTGCCAGAGCCACTGGGCTGCAAAAGTTGTCTGAGCCTTCCTCCTGCTGGATTTGCTATTGCGCATTTGTGCCGGCAATTTAAATTGATTTTATCCCAAAATATTGCTGCGGGATTAGCTATCATCGCATGACGTGCAGATGTACTTGACACAATTAGTAGCAAACACATAGTTATTAAACAGAGGGGTGCGAGAACAGAAGACTCAAGTCTTGCTTCAAGAAAACACTGCATTTTGAAAGGAGAAGCAAGGATCTCATTTCTTCCCCTTCTTGGGCATCTTTCTCCCCCTTCTTGCGCATCTTTCTCCCCCTTCTTGCGCATCTTTCCTCCCCTTCTTGCGCATCTTTCTCCCCCTTCTTGGGCATCTTTCTCCCCCTTCTTGGGCATCTTTCTCCCCCTCCTTGCGCATCTTTCCTCCCCTTCTTGCGCATCTTTCCTCCCCTTCTTGCGCATCTTTCCTCCCCTTCTTGGGCATCTTTCTCCCCCTTCTTGGGCATCTTTCTCCCCCTCCTTGCGCATCTTTCCTCCCCTTCTTGCGCATCTTTCCTCCCCTTCTTGCGCATCTTTCCTCCCCTTCTTGGGCATCTTTCTCCCCCTTCTTGGGCATCTTTCTCCCCCTTCTTGGGCATCTTTCTCCCCCTTCTTGGGCATCTTTCTCCCCCTTCTTGGGCATCTTTCTCCCCCTTCTTGCGCATCTTTCCTCCCCTTCTTGCGCATCTTTCCTCCCCTTCTTGCGCATCTTTCCTCCCCTTCTTGGGCATCTTTCTCCCCCTTCTTGCGCATCTTTCTCCCCCTTCTTGCGCATCTTTCTCCCCCTTCTTGCGCATCTTTCTCCCCCTTCTTGCGCATCTTTCTCCCCCTTCTCGGGCATCTTCCCCAACTATTCCACGCGCTCTGACTAAATAAATGCCTGGACATCTTTGAAGACATAAATTGGGATACAGCAAAGCAAGCTGCTAACACCGAGCTTTGTACCGCACGGTCCAAGGGGAGTCCACGGCAGGGACAAGGCAGAATGCATTAAATCTCAATTAGATCATAGCACACAACAAAGCACAGAACATTATCATCGGATTTGCTCACCCAAGGATTAAGCGGTTTCCTTCAGCGCAGGCTGCGCTTGCAAAGCATCTCTGGGGACCGAGAGGCCGCTCTCTGCGGTCAAGAGGAGGCACCGCTCCACGCTCTTTTTAATGCATCTCACAACATGGTATTTTACACATGCATGTGTGAGTGAGAGGCTGCCGGCTGCAAAGAGACACAGCTCAGTATTTTGGAAGCGCTTCCAGAGTATGTTTAGCTTACTGGTGACTGTCTGGATAAGTCTGAATGTCAAAAAAGGAAAAAAAAAGGCGGTGTAAAGGAAGAAAAAAAACAATGAGAAAACCGAAAAATAAAGAAAAATATCAAGAAAAGAGAGGTTTGATGGCATCCTTTGAAAAAAATTTAATAAGGTGAGGTTCTAGTCATTTTCAAAGCCATGATTCAGGCAATACTACAGAGTCATTATTTGCAAATGCGTTCATTACACAATGCTTAGTATTAATAAGCCCTCGTAATTGTGCATGCAAACAGCTCAGCCTGGCTGGTATAAACAGAGTCAGCTGAAGCGCACCCAGCAGCCAGGCCCAGCCTGACAGCAGCACCTCCTTCTGCAGCAGGACCTGCAGGGCCATTTCTCTGGCCAGTACAAGGATTTCTTCAGCCCATCCCCTCCGAGCCAAGCTGAGCTTCACTTCCATCCAACCTCGCAGCCCTGAAAGACTTTTCCTACCAAATGCTGTGTTTTTTTTTCCCTTAGCCACAACACCTGCCTGTACTAATTTCTTCCACCCAGACATCTGCATAGCTCTAACCTCTGCTGCCTTCACTCCAAGCACAACTTGAGTCTAAAATCTTCCAGCACTGGACGTTTCAAGCACTATCAGACCTCACTTAGTGCAAACAGTTTGCACTCTTGCTCCTAAAGATCAGTTAATGAAGTGCAAAACTTCAGGGCTGTTTGATTAAAGAGCTAATGCTTGTAAAATCAATATACCAGGGAGCGAAGCTATCTTCATATTTAAGCATGGAAAAAAAAAAAAAGTCTTAAATTTTAGGCAGAATCCAAGTGCACCAACAGGAGTGCAGACACACAGTTTGTCACTGTCTGCAGCCATTTGATATAATTTACCAACATCTGCTGTTAGTAGACCTTAAAACACATGTTATTCAATAAAAAGCTGTGGAAATTAGCTTGAAAGCAGCAGTGCCTTGACTCGCTTTGTGCAAAGGTGCCAGGAGATCTGCACGCTGCATGAATATCTCCTAAAATACGCCCCTTCCTGAGGAGCAGTCAAGAATCACAGCAACACCAGGAGCTCAGGCAGGGTCCCCATCAGCTCCGGGCTGCACCACTTCAATCTGCACATGTCAAACCTGTTCCCTACCTGCACAAGAATAGTCAGCCCACCAAGCGCAGGGCTTGACGAACGCGCTCCATAAGGGCTTGAAAACTTCAAAGCAAGCCAATCATAATATTTTCATTAAAAACCAGGAGCTATTACTCCTCCCCGCAATGAAAGCCAGTCTCTAACCTCCCCAACGGAGGGCTCTCTTGAGAAGGGATTCAAAAACCCATCAGGGACATGTTTTACTGTAGGTCGGTTGTTTTTTGTTTTGCACAAACCCGGCATCAAAGCACCCACTCTGCCCCAAAATAGCTCTCTCTTGAGTTTCACATGTTGTCACTCCCTTAATGGTTAGGATACAGGCTATATGGTCACAGCCCAAATTATATTACGCATCCCCTGACTGCACACGCTGAGATTATGACTGCTGGGTGCACTCAGCACACACACACGCGGTCGCGAGGGAGCACTAAAAGCAAATTCTGGCCCTGTCCATCATCCATAATTCAAGAGAAATCAGGGTTAAAAAAAGTGCACGAGCAATTGACATAATTTATATGCTGCGAGCGGGAGAGTTGGCAAGTCTCTCGCATCATAAAGTTTAAATAATGGTAGTTTAACACCAGATGTACCCACAGCTGTCCGGAGTGTAATGTCATTAGCTCCATTACGGCACGGAGCAAACCCTTCCTTAGCTTGGGACCCCCAGCCTTGCCCCACCAGCAGCCTGCTTAATGCAGGATTTCCCCAGGAATGATCAGTCGAGCACAAACTACTTGGTACTAACACCATTAAAAAAAAAAAAAAAAGGGAAAAATAAAGTAAAAACACCACCACACCTTGAAAAGTGTTTTGGGATGCAGCTGGTTGCGAAAGGTGCCACCTTCCAAACGAAAGGAGGAAAGAAAAGCATCTCTTCTGAAAATAGAGCCAGTCTGCGAGCAAAGTTTTGGAGATGTCGTGGTGAATTCTGATCAATACGGTGACATTTACCTTCAGAGGATATACTTTCTTCCTGTTGTGAGTGAACAAAAAAAAGTATTCTTCTCTCCACTGACTTTACACAAGGGATTATCAAATTAATTCAGTGTGTGCACGCTGAGGGGTATTAATTGATCGTTCAATCGAAACCAGCTTATAGTCAATATTTTTTAGTGAAACAAGAAAAAGCTGGAACAGCAACAGCTTCTTCCCACCACCCTCAGGTTCATCCAGAACACATTATTTTCAGTGGAAAACCTAAAAATCCCAGGCACGAACCCAAGAGCAGGGTCAGGCGCTGGGAATGGGGCTGCCAAATGTCCCACTTATAAATTGTCTTTTTTTTCAACCACTTAATTCTGTGTCTCATCAGTCTCTCTGCAATTAGTTATAGGATGACTAAAGAAGCAGAATATAACTGATACCACCCACAAACTTAGAACTAAATTTAGTGCCTGCCTAATATAGAAAGCCCAAGCCAAGCCTACAGCCCCAGCCACGGCTCCTACTCTGCAGCCAAACTCTTTTCAGCTGAGAAGTTTCTGCAGAAATCACGTGAGAACTTGAAAGCAGAGATCCCTAAAGCCAAAGGAGTTAATACAAATCACCATCACCCTCTTGGTTTCACAGTACCCTGCACATACCACGATGCCATCACACCATTATCAGTCTAAACACCACTTTTTTTTTTTGCAGTTAATGCTGTAATAGCACATTCGCAGCATTTTTTGCTTCCTTTGTGTTGTGCTCAGCTACAGCTCAGGTAGAGCTAAGCTGGGTTGGGGAAAAAAAAAAAGTCAGCATCAGCACAGAGCCTGAATCTTTGGTGAAAAAGTACTTTTCTACACCCCATGTGCAGATTCAGCACGTCTAGGGTACAAAGATGACGAGACACTTTGAGTTTTTCTTGAAACACAAAACTCAGTGAACACATAGCACCAAAAAAAAGGTGTGGGTTTTTTTTTTTTCCTCCCCTCCATCTAACAAGCTTCAGCAGCAAAGTAGAGCAGGTATGATGGGAAGTGCTAACACTGACAGAGCTGCTCCATTCCCTCTTTCAGAGCAGAATATGAAGTTAAGCAGAGAGCTGGGAAACCAGTCACCTAAAAAACCCCAAAAGACCTCAATCTCCCATGTGCTGAGCCCCGTATTACCTGAGAGAAGAAGGGCTGAGTTACAGGGGCTTCCCCCCCCTCTTTTTCTCTTCTTTTCTCTAGGTCACGATCTAATATTCTTATCTGAGCTTGCAGAGCTCATTGCGCAGACAAACTGCTCGCTCTCTCCCCTAGTTGCACCCAGGAGCACACTTGGACGTGGAAAATAAAAGGTGCAAGTTTGAAATATGGCAGCGAGCATCCCTTTTAACGCAGCCGCATGAACTGCCAGCGTAAAGCTCTTCGCATGGGATTTACAACACACATTTTCTGCTACGTGAGGTAGGGAGAGGAATCTGCAAAGAAGGCAGAACATAATTTAGGTTTATTTATGATTTATCTCCTTTCTACCCAGTAGCTGGAGAAGAATTTTAAACGAGGCATTTCCAGCACTTCCCTGAACACCTGGACCTCCACACACCCAGGAAGTTCAGTGAAAACTCTGAACTACGGTGTCCCCCGACTAACAAAACACAATATATGGCATCCCTGCTGCCACCTTACACTGACACAGCGTTAAAATTAGCGGCACATCTGGAGTCAGCAAACATTCTGAGCAAATTAAGATGAGCAACCTGAAAAAATACCTCTCTGCAAGCTAGATAGCCCACAGCTGGGTGATGAAAACAGGGGGAAAACCAAAAAAAACCACAAAATCCCATACTCCAACTTGAACAACCAAACGCAGGACTTCTGCAACCCCCTTTCTGCATCGAAGGGCATCTCTGCATGATGGCTTTAAAATATTCCTTAACCTGTTCTCCGCTGAAGGGTCCCTTCAGTTTTTCCCCAGTCGTTTCACACTGCACGGGTGAGCAGAGCAACGGATGACTCACTGCAAACAATAAACTTAAGCAAAACTAATTGTTAGGGAAGTTTTCTGTTGTGCAAGTGGTAGGGCCAGAAGGGAATGTCCAGCGTGGGGCTGATACTGCTGTAACAACCCCTGTAGGCTCTTATTGGGGTATGAACGGCAAAGACCTATCCAAAATCACATTCAAGAGAGAAGAAAGCATCCCTGTTGTAGAAGCACTTCTTTACTGACCTGGGGGGAAAGAAGTCTTACACTGCAAGTCAAATTTACTCCTTGAAGTACTTTGATGGCACTTGGATGTGCCCCCACCAGGCTGGAGCTCTGCCTCACCCACCCACTGAGAGGAGACAGGCACAGCCCAGGGCACACAGCTGCTCCTCCAGCAGCTGGAAGCATCCATCACCCAACACAAACCTGCCTGAGGCTTATTTAGATTTCAGGGGGAGCAAGAACGATGCCTTCCAGCACATGTATCCCACTTCTATTCTCCTCCGGTGCTGTAAGGAGCCCGACATCCAGGCTGTACCTGGGTCATGGCACCAGGACACATTCAACTCTCCCCTGCCACAAGCACCAGCCTGCAGAGGAGACTGGGACCCCACTCAGACCACACACCCGACAAGGTCCTTCAGACACAGCAGGCAGCACCCAAAGGACAGCACTGCTTGCCCAACATTGGCCAACTCACCCAGCTCCTCTCCAGGCTCAGCAGAACCATCTCTTAGTGCTCACAGCTCAGCTGGCCAACCTCCTCCCTCACAAGAGCAGACCAGGCATGTCCTCAGCACTGGGAAACAACCCCTGCGTCGTGCTGGACATCACATCACGTGAATTATCTGGCCATCACCTTCTGCAACACTCCAGAGCTTGCTCACCTGGGGCATCCACCTCTGCCTGGTACTTTGCCTCATGCTCGTTATTCCCAAGCCTCTTCCATCCTGACTCTGTGTGACCACACGGAGGAGCAGCAAAGCAGCAACTGGAGGTTGCTCAGCTTTCTCAGGACTGTCAATGCTCCTCACCCCATCTCCAACCAGCACCACCAGATGAGATGCATTAGCAAGGCTCAGCCTTGCTTCTCCTGCTCCCACCCACAGCTGAGCCCCATCACGTTCACACATTTGATCCCTCCCTAAGAGTAAACGTGTAGCCAGGTTACCTGGCAGAAATGTAGCTCTCACTTCAAATGAGGCACAAAAAATAAAACTCGGGAAGTGTGGAACTTACAGTTTTGAAATCCAAAAACATTTTAGGGACAAAGCATCATCAGGGTCCCATCCTGAATCCCTTGAAAGCAGTGGGAGCATTAACATTGGCAGGAACAAAAACTCCTGGTTATATTTACCCCTCCAGCCTGCCAAGCTATATTTAAATCCCTTTCTGCAACAGGAAGGAACTTAACCAACCTGGAAAACAACAAATCAATGTTACTTGCATTGTTTTTCATGTCTGACTACACATTAATGCTGTGTCAGAAACCATCGGCATCAAAAGAGGCATCAGCCTTTGCCGGAACTGTAGCATTTTCTGAATGAAAAAAGAGAAGAGAGAGGAGCAGTGAGAAAAATTACAAATTGCCTGGGACAGCTTTTTTTCCTGCTGAACCTCCCTGGTGATTTGGGCAGGGCTCCCGCCCCCGCAACCGAGATTTTCCATGTCGAGAACAGGGATTTCCTTCCTGCACAACTGGTGGATGGAGAATTGGTTTCCTCATCAGTAAAGATAATCCTGAAAGCCCAGCTGGGAGACTCCTTCTGCACCGGATCGGGAAGTTTTTAAGGAGTAATATCACATCAGAACTCAACACTGTGCTGTAAGGCTAAATTCCCATTCTTCTAAGCGCAGCAGCCACCTTCCTAAAGTCTCCAAAAAAACCCAACAGCCTGTGGTACCTATTTGCCTACTTTCATCAGCTACTATCAGAACTTCTTGAAATATTTTCAGGTTAACTCACTTGAGAAGAGCACAACTGCACTCTCCAAGCAAGCTTCAAAAACATACAGCTTTTACGCACATCTTTTCCTTATATGTATTTAGTTGCACTTTAAACTGCTTTTAATTCCGATTACACGTGCTGGTCGCTCCTGGGCTCCCTGGGAATCCTGCACGCCAAAAGGACCAGGCAAAGTGTCACAGTCAAGTATTTAGAGACAGGAACCACAGAAGCCAGGGGAGAGGAAAGATTTAATTCGCTGAATACAAAATACATACAGAAAAGGAGAAAATATATACAGCTGTATGCAAAGATTGTTGAGTATGGAAAGGCTCCAAACTCAGTGCAGTCGGTTAGCAAATGTTACCCCACAGAAACTGAGAAAAGCCTGCAAAATTATTTTATGTCTTCTCCAAGAAAAATTTGGAAGGGCTGTGGTAGAATAGAAGGCAAAAAAAAAATTAATCCTTTTTTTCCACGAGGGAATTTCAATATATTTTACTACTAAAAGCTTATGCAGCTAAGAACTTCTAGCAAACATTGAAAAGACTGTTCACAAAGAGCACTTAACAATATGTAAGACAATAAAACCACAGTGGAGATTTGCAGACCGAGGCCGTCTGTCGTACTTAAATTAAAATATAAGCCTTCAGTAATGTATTCTACCTGTTAGCTCTCCTAAAAGACTAACCAGGATGTACTGCAGGGAAGACTTTGGAGAGAGAAAGGGCTGTATCTTTAAATACAACAGAAATACATTTGCTCAAGGACAGAAGAGCTTATGGCTCTTTCCTGCACGTTATGCACCCTGAAGAGGCTGATACTTAAAAGCCCTTCAGGACTAGTAAAGAATGTTAAAAAAAAAATAATAAAAAAATCACCAAAAGTGCCTTAAAAAAAACCCAATACCAAATAAAAAGTCCTTGAGATGTTCAAATATTCAAAGTTTACCCCATTGATATTGCTTCTGACAGGCTGCACTTGCAGCTTTGCTGAGCTGCACTCTGAAATAACTACTTATTATCTACCCGATCTGTTTTTGGAAGAATAAACATTCAGTAATACAGATCTAAAGACAGAGAGTGGTCAGTATGGAGTAAAGAAATCAGAGTAAAGAGTAAGAAGCTTTCCTTGATTGAGAATGCCAAGTGCCACTGCCTTTGCTTTGCAATATGGCAGGAGCAGGGAGACTGAAGGGCTGAGGATGCAAAACGCTGATACCCATCCACCTGGTCTTGTTTGTGGCTTGTTTCTTGTTTCTTCATGGACTTCACATTATGTTTGTCTCTGGAAAAATCACATGAGAATTTATCACCACGCTCCTTCAAAACGCCACATGAATATTAACCACCCTTGATCGCCGCGCAGTAGGTGTTAACGAGCGTTATCCGCGATGCAGAGAAGTTTCTATCAGCAGCCAAAGCGAACAAATCCTTCCAAACCCTTCACGTTTTCCCGTCACATCATCAAAACTGTTGTGCGAGACCGTACCAGAAAAAGGTAGAGGAGCAAGATGCAGACAACGGCAAGGAGCGCTGATTTTTTGAGACAACGGATTTATTTACCCACAAGGCGGGGAGGTATCCTCTCAAAATGCAGTGCTTTAAGAGCAAGTGGATCCTTGGCACAGCACTGAGGTTAGAAATCATGATCCAAAGCATTACAGGTAGACTGCTTCTCCTCGCCCCAAAATATTCTAGTGACTTCAGATGCTTTTTCCATGTTGAAGCAAAAAAAACCCATTAATGACACAATATGCTTGCCAGCTGAAAGAGCAGATTGCCTTACTTGATTTTCTACTAATTTTCTATTAATTCCGTACGACTCGGCTGTCTCTCAAAGATGTGTTTTCCTGCCTTCCCATTCCCTTCTGCCCAGTGACAGCGGGCAGATGTCACACAGCTGGCATTGCTGGGTCCTGACACCGCAGAGCAAGGCAGTCAAATCAAACCTTCTGCGAAAGGCACACACGGCTTCCCTGATGGTTTTCTAGTGGGAATTTGCAAAGCAGAGCCCTCCCCGCTGTCCGGAGCTCAGTGCACGGCCAGACCTCCTGTAGCACAGGTGCCACCGATCAGATTCGTGTCACCAACCCTGGTGCGCAATGAGCCCGCCTGTCCGCACGGGGCGAGATCGTGTCACCGAGGGTGGAAACTTTCAGAATGGAAAAAATAGCAGAAAATAAGCTGACACGCTAATCATTCTTTTTAGTAAGGTCTTTAGAAGAAAAATAATGCTTCTATTTTTTTTTTTCTTAACAGAAATAGAGTTGCATGAAGAGACGAGACGGCAGTATTCATATTTATGTCGCCTTAAACAGACCCTAAAGGCTTCAATTTAACTCAGTCTCTAATACCCTATTAGCATGGAAGTGACAGTCAAGCCAACATGAGATTAGATGCTTTTTCAAGGTACAATTTCCTTTCCCATTGCGGAGATACTCTTCAGATCAAGCCAAGCGATGTAAAAAAAAAAATCAAGTCACCCCTTGACATCCTCCAGAACTTATCAAAACATTTGGATGCTTTTCAAAATACATCTTGGCACTTCTTTCTGAACGCAATTAATACTTCTCTCCTTCAATTAGACGCATACTGAAGTATAAACCCCTCATCATTGGAGAGGTTGTCCTTTTCAGTACTGTACTCTCCTTGCTCTGTTCCTCTGTCCTATCTTGTCACCCTAAGATTGTGCTTCTATTAATAGGAATTTACTCTCTAGCTTCAGTGAGAGCAGAATTCATTTCAGTTTGGGCATGTCTTCCATCTCAGACTAGCTCCTGGGGGCTCCTGGTGCAGTTGTTATTCAAAAAAAAAATAATTTCACAGCTCTACTGCAAGGTTCACACCATCAACTCATCACCTATCTCAGATCCCCTTAGGACATTCCACACAGACATGATCCAGCAAGCTTTTCTTCTCACAGAATCACAGAATGTCAGGGATTGGAAGGGACCTCGAAAGATCATCAAGTCCAATCCCCCTGCCAGAGCAGGAACGCCTCGATAATGCTACACAGGAACGTGTCCAGGCGGGTTTTGAATGTCTCCAGAGAAGGAGACTCCACAACCTCCCTGGGCAGCCTGTCCCAGTGCTCCGTCACCCTCACTGAGAAGAAGTTTCTTCTAGAGTTTAAGCGGAACCTCTTATGTTCCAGTTTCAGCCCATTACCCCTTGTCCTGTCATTGGTTGTCACCGAGAAGAGCCTGGCTCCATCCTCGTGACACTCACCGTTTAAATATTTGTAAACATTAATGAGGTCACCCCTCAGTCTCCTCTTCTCCAAACTAAAGAGCCCCAGCTCCTTCAGTCTTTTCTCATAAGGGAGATGCTCCACTCCCTTAATCATCCCAGTCGCCCTGTGCTGGACTCTCTCCAGCAGTTCCCTGTCTTTCTTGAGCTGAGGGGCCCAGAACTGGACACAATATTCCAGATGGGGCCTCACCAGGGCAGAGTAGAGGGGCAGAAGAACCTCTCTTGACCTACTAACCACCCCCCCTTCTAATACACCCCAGGATGCCATTGGTCTTCCTGGTCACAAGGGCACAGTGCTGGCTCATGGTCATCCTGCTGCCCACCAAGACTCCCAGGTCCACCTCACTCTTCAGAGCACCACCATCACCGTTGTTTCCTATGACACAGATCCCACCATTCTCCTGTACACGCTGCAGTTTATCAACGTCTCGAATCTGTGCTCAAAACTCTTGACTTTATTAACGAGCAAGAAATCATCTATGTCCCAGCTTCCCTACTTCTCTGGACAACTGGTGCTGCCTCTGATTAAGAGGGGAAAAAAACTCTGCACATTACCAAAGAGAATAAATGATACGTTTTCAAGCATGACAGCCATCTCCTTTCAGCTCTCTGAATGCTTTGCAAATTTATTTGCCATTTCTTCTGTGGTTTTTCATTCTGAGACTGTGGTTAGATCCTTTGGGCCTACGAAGAGCGATGCTGCGTATTTACCTAACTAAGAGTGTTGGAATTCATGTACTGAAGTTGCTTCATTAGTTTACTTCACGCTTTCCAAATGATCAAAGCAGATCTTAATTTTTCACGAAGAGGAAAACTGCACCTTTTTGCATGGTAGAACAACTGGGTTAATTGTCAACATTAATGCTGTATTTGTTTCTCAAGAAGCCACCAAGCCTTTCTATTGTAACTTAATAAATATGAATCAAGGCATACGGATTTAAGCAAAAAAAAACCCCCCATGACTCTAAATAAAACCTACCACTTCAAATACGTGCAGAATTTGAAATCTGCCCTTGGTGAGGGAACGTCCATGGCTGCTCTCTAGCAAATTAAATGGAAGACTTGGATAAGGAAGAGATAGATCTTTTGGCTCCATGAAACCCCCTGTTTCACCCTCAGCTGGCTGGTACCAGTCAAAACCCATTAGCCTAAACCAACTCCAGCAGTGGGAGGGAAATACCAGACAACGTGCTGATACCACCCATTTCTTTGCGAATCTACGTCAAATAACGCTACCACCCCCTCCCTCCAGATATCCTTCTTCTCGCTTGAACAGAAGTGACAAATTACATCTAAAAAGGGAACTTTAATGAACAGAAGTGAACTTCTAATGAAGGCAGTATCGATAAAATGTCAAGTGCCAGGGCTCTGCTCCCAACCCATTTAAATATACGCAGAGGAGAGAACCAAGCGGTTACGATTCCCAGCTTCCCCAGGGGCACATCCTGCACATCCCCCTCAGCCCATGTCTGGGGGAACAGCAAGAAGGGAGAGAAGAAACGGAAATTGTCGGGCACAAAACCTGCACTACGGAGCACGCAAAGCCACCACATGGGACAATCCAATGTGCCTGCACGGGTACGGTGCGATGCTGCCATCTTCCTGGCAGGGATGCTCACCTGGCAGCAACCCACACGTCTTACGTCCAAAACCAAACCCAGGTAGAATAGAAAGGATGAGTCTGGTTCCCACAAAAGAAGTAGAAATAATGGGAAAAGGCATGATAAAACCATGAGACTGCAGCAACGCTTCACCCAGTTATTCAAAGCTCGATTAACGCCGTCACAGACGGGGACCCGCAGCGAGGGGTTTTCATGTACTTCTGTCACAAGGCACATTTCAAGAGACAGGGCTCTTAATGGCCTCTGGTTTCATCTGCCTTTGCAGTGTACTTGTGTTCTAACCTCAACTCTTGGTTTTATGGAGAAAGTCTTCCGAAAGCACAAAGTCAGTACTCGCCAACTTGCTAAGTTCATGGTTCCAACACCTCCCCCGTGAATGCAAACTCCCACTACCTATTTTGTACGCCATAAATTTGGAATTTTTTTGATGGAGACAGCTCTGCACAGGGGCTTCCCAGGAATTAGGCGCTGCTCTGGTTTGGAAAAAAAACCAAAAAAGCAGCAAACCAACCTAAAGGTGCTGCTTTTGTTCACACTGTGAAAGGCAGATGCATTTGAGAGGGGGACTCCTTAGCGTGCTCTGAGCAGGTCCCCCACGGTGATAATACAAGCACCACCAGGACAACAACAGCTTCTCTAATGGGAGACTGGAATCTGAGCGTGACTGACTAGATCACCCTCAAAAAATTTAAAAAAAGGATGCAAAAAGGGAGGGGAGATCTAAACAGAGGCAGCAGAGCAATTCTGCTGGGTGAGGGCAAGAAATAAACTCTACTACAGCAAAGCAGAAGACTTGGGGCAATTTTATCAGCTACTCAAAAGGATACCTCTGGCAGGAGCTGCAACCTGGGCAAAGTTTCCTCCTCTCCCCCACTTGTGCATACAGGAATTTCAAAATGAAACGGGAGCTCGGAGCAGAACCACATCAGCAAACATGGGATCAATTACAATCCATTTGGATGCTTTTATTGAAAGTATCAAGAAGAGAAGCAATCTCCAGAAAAAGGTTTACTACGACCGAGACCAGAATAATTTGACATCTGTGACAATACACTCATCAATCCTTCCAGTGAAAGTTGTATTTCCATTTTATAGTTGTGGGTATTAGCCAGTTTTCTCCTTACGGAATACATTCTTCACTTGCCATGTTTCAACTGAAAATAAGGAGCTCAACAGCCCTGACAGAGCCTGGGCAAGATATTATGGCATTTGGATGTCCTTGAATCAATTTGAAAGCATTCACAGAGGTACCGAAGCATTTATCAAAAGGACACAGTTATAGGTGCATTTTAGAGTCTTAACTGCGTGGTCTGCCAACACATTAATTTTCTGTTTTCGTTGGCAACGTTGTGATGTTTACAACACTCCTTCATTGAGTTTAATTAAATGTCTCCCATCATATTTACACCAATCACACCTTATTTAGAAATCAGTAAACAAATAGCTGGCCTTTCTTATTTACACCGATGTTGAGTTTTACTATAACCTCATCACAGGATGTATTTTACAGCCTTCTGTCTTACAAATGATTGAATATAACTGCTGCAATATTGCCGACCAAGCAAAATTAATCTCCCCTTTTACTTCTGATCCTTTTTATTATTAGCCATCATGCTCTGAAGTTAGAATCAAGCCTCTGTAAAAACACAAAACTTAACCTGACTTGAATCCCATGTTTTGTGCTTACAGAAAAACACACCCTCACATCTGTTTTTATCAAGAGAAGTATAATTAAGTGTGCAATGCACTAAGGGCAGTATCTTGCCAGGTGCATTTTAAAGTCTACTTCTTTGCAGCCATACACAGGGACTGCAGGAACTGGCAGGCAGACTCATTTTGTGTTGCCACTGGTTTCCAAAGTCATTATTTAAATTTTCAGAAACATCCTCGCCCCTTCTGCGAGACATTCAGATGCGCAGAGCAGCTTCGGTCATTGATTTCAAATGCTCTTGATGGAAATGCTTGGAAGGGAAGAGAGAGGCATAACAGGAGTTCTCCTGTTTTAAACAGTGTTCAAATCATTGAATCACTTCAGATATTGTGTGCACTTCTCATTTTCTACCTGTGCAATGATTTGAAAGGATTTCTAGGAGTGAATGGGTTCCATGTGAAGCCACAGAGACAGGCTCTGTGCAATCAGCCTTAACAACCACACCAGCCCATTAAAAAAAAAAAAAAAAAGCATCTTAACCCCTTCCTTCTCTAGAACTTGGGCGCCTCTAAGTAAAACTGTTTGGAATTGGTGTTACAGTTAAGTTTTCACAAAAGAAACCCCAACTTCTCCAAGTTAGGGATGCTTTAGTAGACTGAAAAAGAGTATTAATTACTAGTGCTTAAACATTTGAGGAAAGAGAATGTGTTAGTCAGTTCAACTACAAGTGTCAATGAGTTCTATTAATTAAGTTTCCCCTTGTAAAATAATTAAGTTTTACAAGTCTATTTTAACCTATCTTGTTTGTGAAAACACCAAGACCACAGGTTGGTTGGGATCCTGCTGTAAAGCCAACAAGCCTTACGGTATCTTTCCAGCGTGGGCAGAAAGCTGTGAGGTGCCACATGCTCGTACACCTCAAACTACGAGTTTCTCTGCACTATTTTCACTTGTGGTGCTGGACCTTCTCTACCAAAAGATATCAAAAAAGGTACCAAGAAAAGGACAATAAGCCCTACAGAAAATCCCCACTACCACAGTCTTTCCAGAGGGTGGGAGAAGACTCCTAAAAGATAGACTCAAAACTCTTTTCTCTAATGTTTGCACCAGTATAAATGTTCTCCCACCTTCTTACAGAGTCCTTTGGCTGCCAATGCCGTAGGTTTCCATCAACCTACAATATGAAGCCTTGAGCTTCCCTGACTGCCAGGAGCCACCTTTCCACCCTTGGCAGGCAGCTGTAATGAATCTTCCTTCCCTAGCAAAAACAATGAGAAATTTCTCATTTAACTTACAGTTTTTAAGAGTCGCTGGAGTATCCTTATTCCCAAACAAGCCTGCTCTGCCTACATCTCCATAAGCCTCTGGAAACGGGGAAGCAGGATCATAAGAAAAACTTGTAATTCTCAGAAAGAGTTAAATAAGAGACAAAAATCCTCCGGTCTGATGGTTTCTACCTGCAAGAAGTGCATTAAGAAGAATTAAGACATGAAAGGGATGGATTCATTCTGGACTCTTAATGCCCTCTGAGTTTTGCAAAGATCAAAATGCCAGGAGAATGGAGCCTGAAGTAATAAATTTCCATCATTCCCCCATCTCCTCCATTCAAGCTCCCTCACCAAGAGCCCCACGGGCATCTTATCAAAAGGGCACACCCCAACGGCATCACCACTGTCAGCTGCACGGGCTAAATCCAACCTGAAATGGGAAGAAACCTCCTCTTCGGTGTGCTGCCTTCCTTCCCAAGCCTTTTTTTCTCTTTCCCTGCCACTCTGCCTTCTGCTCAGCACCTGGTTTCACTCACCAGGTCTTCTTGTGGCTTTGGTGCCAACAGTCCTTTAACCAAGAGCAAGAACCCTGCCTCGAAAACCCAACTCCGGCATCTGTTATGTGCTGTGCACAGCACATACGCTCATATTTCTTGAGCAGCATGCTTGTAAGTAAGCACCGCACGAGCTACACCTCTTCCCCCTGTTGTTACGCCTTTCTTTTTCATGCATTTGTCTTGCCTCTGGGCCACCACAACCAACTTTTCCCCCAGCACTGTCAAAACCAGAAATCCTGTCTATAAAAGTTAGTATCAAAGGAAGAAGGAATTGAGGTTATTAAGCCTTTAACTAACAATTTAAATGCTTTGGATTTGCCTTTCCTGGACTTTATCATAATAGAAAATTTACAGATTGGTTCTTGTCACAATAGCAATAGCCCTGTACTTTGAAAATCCAACCTGGGATGAGCTGCCCTTATCAGGTAAAAACACACTCGCACAGAGACTTTTGAGGGTTTGCACCATTTATCTTAAAATTATTTGAGGAAGCACTTCCTTCATGAAGCAAAATTTTCCATCGTCAGGACCCGGAGAGACCTTTTCTTACACCTTGCCCCTCACAAACGAGGGGTCAGAGCTGCTGCCTGGGCAGCGTGACCTGCTGCCAGCGGCTTAGAAGGGAATTCAGACGATCCGCCGGTGAAAGTATCAGTCCAAGTTTACTATTGTACTTCAAGCTGAAAATATTGGTGCAAATCACTTTATCAGGTGATTTTCTTGAGTCAGTAATGGTCATTCCCGAATTGACTGCACAAGCAAGTACTTTGCCGCGTCAGTAAACCCCCATACACGTTGTCAGGCAGTTTTTCAAATTGAGTGTGGGGAAAAAGGCCTATCCTTATTTTCCTTGCCACCCGAACGAGACCGTCTCTGGAGAAGGCAATGCAAACCCCCCCCAAAAAAGGATGCAGAATTATGCAAACATTCGCAGCAATACGCAACAGCAAACAGCAGCGACTAATCCCACAAAATCCTCCGAGAGAGTAGGGAGATTTTTTTCACTCTCCGAAACGTGATAATGAAAAAAAACAACTCCCAGATGCTCCGCCAGATGAAATCATCCTGTTTGAAAGTTGATAATTATATATGTTAAATGCATCGGTCCACTTTCAAGATTAGTGGTAATGATCTTACATTTTTAATAGAGCCCTTTATCCCCGGGGATTCGACGTGAGCTTACAGAGGCACTCCAGCCTTGCTGCAGCTACCTCTGGCTTGAGATGTGGCATCTGTTTAATATCACTGCATATGCTGTAAACAACACACTGTAGCATGGAATAAATAAAAGATATCTGACAGAGGAAGGTTCCAGACAAACTTCTCTCAACCTTTCATTTTTCCATAAAAGCGCTCAGGGACAGAAGAAAAAAAAAAAAAAGAAGGATGACCTGCATCTCTGAAAGGCAGGAGAACCACAGGACCTATTTGTTGGGAAGAATATTCTTCATCTGAGACAAAGACATGCACCTGCAGCAGCACTCTGACCACCACGACAGCTCGGCTCCAGGAGAGGTTTGAGCTCAGCACATGTTCAAACTGGCCAAACACAAACCCAGTGCCACGGCCGTGATGATCACCTGCCCAGAGCCCCTCCACCTTTCGATCGCATTGCACTTCTTCACGTCCAAAGAGAAGGGCTGTGATCCGAGAGGTTAGTGCAGATGAGAAGAACTAGTGTCAGAGCCTTCGACACGACCGTAGGAGCATCTGATCAGCACTGAGCGACCAGGAAAAGATCAAAACGCCCTGGCTCATAAGGTGTCACAGGTTAAATATTTATGTCGTCCCATAGCAACCTGAAAGGTGGAAAGACCGCACAGCTGTGGGCTCTACAACAGGACAGAACAGACAAGACGCGCTGCCTGTGAGCTCCCAACTTTTTATATTTACTTTTACCTTACTCTTACTGATGCTCTCTCCCTCCCATCCACTGCTCACGTCAGAGCTGCACCACTCCCCATGCCCTATGCCCCTAAATACGGGCTCATCTCCTCACCTTTTTGGGCACAGACTCACAGAACCATGACGGGGCAGCTCACCCAAATCCAGAGTGGTGCTGATGTCAGACACACGAAATGCAAGCTACGCCACTGTGGTACAAATGGCAAAGAAGGACCAGCCCTGGCTCCTCAAGAAACGCTCTTCAAACTGACCTTGAACTATAATTTACAAAGGAGACCTTTGTTTTCTGCTCTCGAGTGCAGCCCTTGAGCTTTTCTCTCAGGTAACCGGAGACGGTGGAGGAGAAGCTATCTAACCTCTCGGGTTTTTAGATGATTAACAACCAGCACAAAGTAATGACGCAGAGAAAAGCTGGCTTGCCATTACCAGAGATACGGTATGAAATAAATACAAGCAAAAGAGGAAGCCTTCCAATTTATTTCAATAGGTTTTGAATTAAGCTCTTCCAAGAGCAGACGTTAAGAGACACACCGACTAGCAGGCTGAATTTCAGCGCTACAGATGTTATTAGCAATTCACAACAAAAAACTCTCCTACAAAGGGCACGCCTGTGATCAAGGTACAGAAGTGGGAGGAGATGTTGCAGTTCTAGCTCTAGTTCTGCATCCTTTCCTTTATTATCTCCTATAAAGACGAGCTCAAGACACAGAAATTGAAGGGCTTTGACCTTCCTTACACACCTGCAAATCTTCATGCACTTTCCAAAGAGCTATGAACTGAAAAATACACTTTAACATGCTGTTAACACTCTGGTCTGAAGGCTTAGCATGGCACACAGCCACTCCTTCCTTGTCACACAGTTTGAGGCCAAACTAATCAATAACGGGTTGTTAATGCCAATGAACTCAAACCAGCACTCTGCTTTTAAAATGAACAAGTTACTGAAACAGAACTAAATATTGCCTAAATCAAATTAGCCGCAGTGGCAACGAATAATTAAAGCAATAAACTAGTTCATAAATAGAGAACATAATTTCATTAATTTTACCAGCACATATAGAAATATCGATATTGCAGCGAGAGAGCGCACGGAGCGGGGAGCCAAGGCGCTTCTGCATCCACAGCCACGCAGAACGAGCGCAACAGCAAAATGATTGTATATATATAAAAATCAAATCCTAGCAGTAATAGAGTACTTTGAAAGAATAAGTAGCTGTTGAGAGGCAGATAACTGTCTCAAGCAGGGAGGCACTGCAATACGTGGAATACGTTTTACAAAGCCGAGGGAGAGATAGGAAGGACAGAGCAGGGTGAGTTATACGAGGGAAAACCTTCACAAGCTCTAGATAAGGAGATGTGCTCATGATCTGCTCCTGCCCATGCTGCCACATGCCCTTCTCCGTGTTCCCCACGACCACGGACACATCCATAAAGGCTTTGGTTTTCTACCCCCCAACAGGTAAGCAACCAGCGGCAAAATCCTGTGCGGTCAGTACTGAAAATGTTAATAGCGGGGAGGAACCCATATTCTTCTTTCATGACTCCGGATCACACGTACACACATCTGCTTTTCCTTCAGACTGAATCAGAACCTTTAGGGATGAGTAAGATCTGTTGAAATAATAAACCACAAAACTGAAGAGATTTTGCAGATGTCAGCCGCCGAGCGTTGCCCCAGTACCTCGGTGTTGACAAACCCTCCCTCTATTTTAAAAAGTTGCTACAAGGGACCAGGTAACACTTAGTCACCTCAGGCTGTAAAATGTTTTTTATTTGTTTTTAAGATAAGTGCAGACCTTGCAATCTCATTTCTCAGTGCAAAGCTCCACCTTCCCCAGAGGGAGCTGCAAGAAGCTGCTTTGCAGAGCTGTGTATCACAACGAGGTACAGAGGAAAATTTGTACCACAGAAACATCTACTCAAAATAACCCAGCGCAGCTAAACAGAAAACTCATACGGACTCGGACAGCGGAATTCTCTAAAGGCACTTCACCTCCAGCATATTTGGTGCTAGTCATTAAATGCAGGGCAGGTTGCTGGAAGGGCACACGAGAAGGGTGCTGGACCTAGAAGCACTGGCTGAAATGCTTAATTTTGTTGCCTTTTTTTTTTTTACTTTGAGCTTGCCCTTGCTCCAACAGAGGCTCTAACACAAACACCGCGAAGGTTGTCTCTCAAACCTGGCTCAAGCAGCAACACGAGCCAAGAGCTTCATAATTATTCGTCGCACACAACCGCATCCTTCTGTATGTTCTGCATGATCTCTCCAGCCGTCAACAAAACGGGAGACCAAGCAGCTAAAGGCCAAATTTGCAAACACAGCCAGGCACACAACTCCCACCGCTGCCGCGGGAGGAGCGGGCAGCACGGGCTGGGGCGAGCACCGGCAGCTCCGCCGGCAGGTCAGGCTCACAGCAACGCTGCAGGGCGATGGGAAGGAGTCTTCCAGGGGACTTTGGGGCAAAAGGAGAGGTTTTGCATGCAGAGATGAGGTTGGTAATACTCTGCAGACTTAACAGCGGAAGGCAACCAACATCTGCTACAGTAAAACGCCCTGGGCTTCCCTTCAGATTTGCTCTAAGGAGTGCACCTAAGGATGTCAAGCTTTTTTCTTTGGCAATAGCCTGAGTTCAACAGGAAAAACACCCGCTCCGAACACGCACAGTGGAAAGCACCGATGAGCAACGGCACCTGCCCAGTAAATAACGTGTGCAGAGAGCAAATCCATCTCTTAGGCTTCTGGCCTGCTGCAGTCGCTGCCTCACCTCCATGAACAACTAACTCAATGAAGATTTAGATGGGTAAGCCAGACTAGACCTGGGTCTTTTTTCTTTCAAAGCCTTTGGTTCTTTTTTTGTTCCACTCACTCCTCCCCTCTCACCCTTTCTAATTTCCACAGGGTAGAAACCACATCATCTCCCTGACCCTTCTGCACCTCCGGTCGGGTTTCCCTGCCCAGCAGCACCCAAGGCTCCCGACAGCACTTTCACTCTGCTGCTGCTCCTCTTGCACAAGCGATCCCGTTCAACTTCCCCTTAGCCAATACATTTACTTCCAGAGAAGACAGCCTTAAAGCTCTTTAAGAGATTGAAGAATCACCGTCTCTGCCCATCCGCATGCGACGCAACATCGTGGTGCAGGAACCAGCGCTCTCTAAGGGTCAGGCTCTGCAGAGGATGAAGTGCTCCAGCCTGCATCAGACCCAACCTCCGCCAGCCCCAACAGCCTCCAGCATCACTGATGGGTACAACACAAAGCCAGAAATAAGCAGCCTCTTCTTCTTTTTTTATTTTAATTAAGTTCCCAAAGACCTAACGGCTCTATATAATTTTACATTTAGTACGTGATGGTATCACACACTTAAAAATGGAGGAACTATGCCAGGATGAAGGACCAGATTGCCCTCAGCCGGTCCCCCAAGTCCAGAGCTCCTCACGGGGCAGGGAACCTCTCAAGGTAAGCCCTGGTCCTGCCACACACATGTCCTTCTGCACTTTCATCGGTGGGGGACAATGGTCTTCATGAAAGCCTGACCCAAGAACTTAAATACATGTCCTACAGGTATCGAACACGCTGAGGAATATTCAAACCCCACACATTGATTTCAGGCAAGTTCTGACCCAATTACGGTGCCCAAACCCATCAATAATTTTAGCACCTTGCTGTAGCTGCCGCAATCTGTCACTGACCCACACACATCGTCACCCGGACAGAAAGATGCTGCCTGCCAGAGCAAAGTGTACCGCTGGCACACAGTTTCTTTAACAGCTTTATTTTAGAGATACGAAAATACTTCAACCACCCCACGCAGTGTTTCTAAGTTTACTTAGTGCTATCCTCATTTCACACGCAAAGAAGAAAAAGGTTAGTTGCTGCGATGAAGATAATACAGAGGTTTTCACGATAAAAACCCAATAGTCAATGAAATTCAATATGAAACGCCAAAATCCAGCTGAGAACACACATAGTCAACGTAGTGATAGGAGAAATTTCTGTTGACTGTTTGAAAATTGTGTGAACAGGAGTTAAACTACTTCTAAATCCAAGCTCTAGGTATTCAGCTCATTATAGCCAAGACACATCTTAGGGCCTCCACACCCACTAAGACCAAGCGACGGGGTTTATTTATTGGTAGCAGCCTGGCTTGCCAAAGCAAAGTAACTTATTGATGAAATAACTAACACAAATCCACTAAATCCATACATTCAGCACAATTAGTGCTGATGCAGGACAAAGCGTTGGAGCACCAGCATCCCGGAGGAGCCAGCATCTCCTTGCCGCCGTTTCCCAAGCGGTGCCCGTTTTTCCACTTACAACTCGTTTGTATTAGATCAATTTTCAACTTGCCTCACCGAAATCATGACAAAGGCACAACCCAGCAGCCGAATGAGGTTTGCACACAGAGAAAGTAAAGTGTATCAAATCACTCAGACTAATATAGCTGCAGGAATCAATAAGAGTATTTTTAACCGCTCCCATAAATTTCTTCTTCGCTTCTGCTACTGGAAGTACCAGAATAGATGGAGCCTCTCAGGCACAAACAGTCTAATTCACAGTATTTTGGTTTACATCCACGATAGCTTCAGAAAGACACGGTATACCAGGGACGGGGTCACGGCTCCCAGCTTTCAGCATATCGCCCACGTTGCTGTCCTCCTAATCTTAAAACCAAAATACAAACAACAGCAAGAACCCATAGCAGAAGCTCCGTTCTGTGTGTTTTCTTCCTTCAGGAGGTACACTAACATGCTATAGATTAGTCCCACCTAGAGAGAAGAGCTTTCTTCACATCATATTAAAAAAAAAACTAAAAAAAACCCCAAAAACCTTCATTTTTTAGACAAGTAATTACACAATTAGACGAATACTCGTGGGACTGCAACTCTCACTAATATCAGCCCATCTCCCTCAGATGCTCACGTCTTTCTTGCAAACTAAGTGACCCCAATTACAAGAGAAAATACTAAAAGCTACAGACCAGTTTTGGAGGATATCCTGCCACTTAAGTTTATTGCCTTTTTTTTTCTTAACATATGCACACAATTTTAATTATCTGGAGACCGGGAGAGTCAAGAGGGCTGTATCAACAACAATGACGTCCTGGCAGGCAGGGACAAGCTAAACTAACCAAGACCTTACCATTCTGCAAAGGAAAAAGGCACATCACAGCTATCAGATTACACAAGACTGACATTCATGATAGTATTATGAAGTTAAATATGATGATAATTAGCTTAAAGTTGATTTTATCTCGGAAATAGTACCAGCTTTAGTGATGTTCGCACTCCAGTGAACCATGTTTTCACAAGGTTTTTCCCTATCGGAGGATGCAGAAGAAAATCTTAATGGGGAAAAAAACCTCAAGAACATGACTGAAGAAGTGATTGTTCCTTTTTAACTTCTTCCATCAAATTTCCAAGATGTCAAGTCTAAAATATTAAGTAAACCAAGTAGATATATGCCAGTCTCATACTCCACTGATGCCCCACGATTATGGTTGTACCCCCAAAGCTTTTGCTGCCAGTTGTGTCTTATCTGAAGTCCTACAGTCAGTCGGTATCAAATTAAACACTCTCCACTGAAGTTATCTCTATTTTTTGATCCAAAAAGATCAAAATAAAATTTAAAAAAAAATTGCAAACCTCAAGGCAGATACGGATGGGAGACCTGAAAGCCATTTTTATCATAATAGCTGGCAAACACCCGCAATCAGATTTTGATATCAAGCAAAAAGACTGTGTTTACAAGTAACTTTAACATCAGAAAATTTCTGTTCAAGAATAAAGGGAGTGAGTCTGGTATCTGATGGCTGCCATTAACATTCTAGACCTGACAAATGACTCCTGTGCTCGACAGCTCCCCGGCATTTCCTTCCATCTCAGTTGGCCCAATAAAAGATATTACTTTTCCCCCAGAAACCTTCACTTTCATATTCCAGCGCCTGATAAATAACCAGCACAGAATACACAGATTTTTATCTGAATTTAAAAGTTTGTGCGTTCTCTCCAAGGACTAACTGAATCTTGTTAAATGAAACTCAACCCTTTGGCTTTAAGAAAACTTTCCCAGTAGCTCACAGGTATCTTCCTGGAAACCTTAGATCTTCTTTTTGCCATACGGCATGCCCGTAGGGAAACAGTGGTGGCGCTAGCAATCTTTCCAGTAATTAAAAGGAAATGCTACCAGAGGTGATATTTGTGGAGAAAAACATTTATTTTAAAAGCAGCATGTACAGCATCAAATGGTGAAGAATGTTTCGCTATGGATCCAGACAACGCTTTAGCTCCATCTCTGTTAATGAAGAAGCAAAACCTGAACTTATCCCTTCTCAACAGAAATAAAATTTTAAAAAAAGGAACTCTGTTGTATTTAAATCAGCAAAAGTCCCAGTTTGAATAACTGTTAGCTCTATTACGTCATCTTCTCCTTTCTTATACGGACTTTAGCTGTAAGTGAAGCTACAGGTTGCCGATGACATTTTGCAAAAGCGAGCTAAAACCATGCAGTTTGGGCTTGGTTGGTTTTGGTTTTTTTTGCCTGTCCTGTCTTTTTTTTTTCAATTGCAAACTCAGAAGAGCAATTCTGACCAATTTAACTACTTAGTGACCTAAAGCCCTTGGAGCCACCACGGATATGCAGAGTCCCTTCCCCTCAGCCCAGCAGTGACTGGCCAGCACGGGTCAGCAGGGCTTCGGGGGAGACCTCACCGCCGCCTCCTCAGAGGAGATTTGTGGACAAAAGCTCCGTCTCCAAAGCTGCAGAGGACAATTTTAAGCTAGCGAAGGAGCCATTGTTTGCGCCAAGATTGAGATTTAATGTCTAAATTAAGCGGGTGCACCGCGCTGGGCTCCCAGGGACAGGCTGGCTGGATGTTCACGGCTCTGCCGCTCTCCGGGGAGCACCATTAACATCAGCCACTCGCTGATGGGAAGGTCTGAAAACCATTACTGGAAACCATGAAAGCAAAAGGGAAGCTCCTGCCACTAGAGTTCCGAGACACTGTTATCTCCACACAAAGGAAAATAGGTTGACTGCTTTTAGTGATTTTTCACGGTGTTCCTATTGTTAAATGAATGCAATGAAACGGGGTTTTTGGTTATGTCATTCTCACTATTAATTGCTGTGATATCTGAAACTGAAAAGAATCTTTAAGGTTTCCCAAACAAATAAAAAAAACCAACACAGCAAAAGCCCAAGTTTCTGCACAGGCATTCAGCAAGGCCAGCAGCTCTGTTCCGACGACGAGACCAGTCTCTCACCCTCCAGTGAACAAACACCTTGCGAAATAATCACATTAGAGCTTCTGCCTGATGGAAAGGCAGAGGGCTGAAAGAAAAAAGACAGAGGGCTGTAATTATGATTTCTGCTTTAAAATACTAGAGGGTGCTCAGTTAAAGATGATGGGGTCATCTAATCAGAGGGAATACAGCTCAGCTACAATAAACAAGCCCTGATGAGCACACTTCTCCTTTGAAGGGAGAACTGCAATGCCTGACACGCAGATCAGCAAGAATTTCTTCTGGTGATGTTATTTATATTGGGTAAACGTTAAAAGGTGGTAAAGGAGTCATTTTCAGCATTGCCTCGCATTCAGACAAGTCTCTTTGAAGTTCACTCAAAGCCCGATTCCTTCGGCAGCATCTCCACCCTTCCCAGAGCTGTGGAGGGACGTTCCAGCGGTAACTGCAAACTCTGGGACTTTCCAAAAACACTCATAAGCAATGCCTTTAAGCCAGCTGACCTGTTCTGAATATATTTATAGAGGCATCATCCAGATGTGAACCTCCAAATGCAGGAAGCGCTTATTATATTTCCAAAAGGGAAAAGAGAGGGCTTTCTGCTGTCTCTGCTCCTTTCCTGCTATCTCCACGTGGTATTTCCCTCTAATTAAGATGCCTCCTAGTACTGAGGAGCAGTCAGGGCTTCCAGGATAATTTAATGCACTTGCAAGGGCTTTGACTTACTCCCCACGCTGTGTCTCACAGGAAGGAGTCGGTTCTGTACTGGTTTGGAGACCAACAGACCACTGCAGCCCAGGCTGGCCAGTTCACCATCAGCAGCAGCAAACCCAAGAATGGAACAAGCCTTCTCACCAACTATTCTGTGATTCTGGCTGCTGTGCATCACTACAACTCCCAGCACACCGCTCCAGACACCCCAAGAAGCACATAGGAGCAGAGAAGCCGTGAGCTCTCCTGCCTGACAGACCTATGAATGGGCTCATTTATTAACATAACTCAGAGATTCACTGTGTAAACAGTTGTTATACAGTTAGGAGAATACGGTTCTTCATTTATTCGGTATTTCTGCAGTTATTTCACTATTGAACAGCGATGAAACCTAGCCCAGATCCCGAATCCTGCATGCCACACAAGTCCCATCAGCATCTCGGGGTACAGAAACGGTCACCTCGCACGCTCAGCGGGACATCAGCTCTAATTGCAACAACCCTCTGTTTTCACAAACCGCTATTTTTTCCACGCAAATGTCTCTGCCAACGGATCACCCCTCATTGACACGGGTGCCAATGGAGCTGGACGTGTTGCTAACAGCCGAGGAGCTTCATAGGGCTGCTTCCAATTTCTATTCCCAGTGAGTAAGGTTTGCCACGATGTCGATTCTGCTAACAGAGCTGACGGAATCCTGTATTTAATCGGAGGTAAAATCTAAATATGACTACTACATAATTTAAGGAAAACTAGTAATTTTGGAAAAAAGTGCGGATAGAGAAGAACACTATGGGGAAAAAAACCCACAAAACTTAGGATAATTAAAAAATAAATCTAACTTAACTGAGGAAAAAAAAAAAAGTCTTTAAAACATTTAAATATGAAAAGTAAAGAAAAATATCCTGTGATAGGCAATTCACATCTCAGCATTTCAAGGGAAGAAGCAAAACAAATAGAAGGGACATTGCATGCCATTGTCACTTGCTTTGCAGTTGCGATGAGAAACTAAATTGAAGTCTCGTAAGAAGTGACATTTTGAAAAGCTTCCAATTCCGCAGATGGAGAACACAGCACTTTGCTTGCACTTTTTATTTCCCAAGCAAGAGCATAAACTTTATGTATTATCTGCTGGCTGCACAAGGTGGCTTTCAGCTGTGGCCTTTCCACCAACCACTGCACGCAACAAACCACAGGAACACACTTATCAGAGGTGAACCAATGTGCTGAACACATTCAAAAGCCAGAATAGAGCTTATGCCTTTGGAAGGAACAGTCTACAGGTGCTATAGCTCCAAAATCACTTTTCACAAATAGTAATTCCATTCTGGTAAAACACACAACCAGGTGAGTTTCATAGGATGTGTCCAGCAGTTTTATACTCAATTAGAAAACGCAGCTGGGCTGAGATTCGGCCGTACCAAACGTCCCACCTTTGGGGCCACTTTAGCACATGGGATTTAAAATTTCAGCAGAAAGAAGGCTCATTTTAACCTTGCCAAAACTGAAAGAGCAAAAGGAGCAGCAAAAGGACATACCACCCGCAAGGAAGAGGCAAGGATGCAAAGGAGGAGGAGATGGGGACAAGATAGGAGGACCACTCTTGTACTAACTTAATAAACGTAAAACCCGTGGCTTCTGTTACATGCAAAACATGGACTTCTCTAATGTTCTTCCAAACATCTCATCACGCACAACAAACAAGCAGCACGGCATAGATAAATAACTACTGCCTCGTGACAAACAAGGAAATATTTATGGAAGGCTATTAAACTTGGATTACTTGTTTCAGACACTGGAGCAGTCGCAGAGTCGCCAATCAGCTCTGCTGACTAAATACATATTTATAAATGCTTTAGCTGTTTTATTTACCCAGTGGACCAAAATGGCTTATTCATTCTGTTCTGGTTTTATTTGGGTCTATCAAGTACAGTAAACGTGCAGTTAGGTGCATAATAAAAACTCCTTTAGAAAAGTAATTACATTACCTTACACACAGTAGATTTTTCCTTCCCAAACAACAAGAACAACCGGACCATTTCACAGGCTCATAAGTTCTTATTAAAAAAAAAATTACACTGACACATACTAATTACTGAGCTGAAATCTTGCTTGGAAACAAACTCCAAAGGAAACATTTACAAACAAAGCAAAGCCTCCTGGAAAACCACTAACGCAAGCAGAGCATTTGACATGGCAGCAGCCAGGGACATGGCTATGGCACCAACCACCTGAACCATTTGTTTCCCACATCCTCGGGGTTTGATGAGAATTTGGCGTGGTAGAAGATAAAGGACTCAGGGGAAAGTACTGCAAGGACCACTGATGCTTGCCTCAGCCAGAGTGAGGCATCTCCACGAGAAAACACCAGAGCATCATTAGAACCTCCCCTATCCTGAAGCACATTTACCCAGGCTGGGCTAGTCCAGAGCTCAACAAGCTCGATCTGCCATAGATAAAGGCCACGGCCACCTGGTTCTAAGTGCCTAAACTAAGAGTGCACAAAGAGGGTAATTTCTGCGTTGTTTTATCTTGTATTCAGGCAGGGAGTTGAAGCTCTGAAAACGTTAACCTAATCGCTCTGCCTTACGGTTAAAGCTCAGCTCAGGAAGAAATGGCACATTGAAACCTAATAACTCTGTAATTGAAAATATACCCTTCTCTTATACATTAAGTAGACGAGCAGCACATTGAAAACTCACGACTCAAAAGCCTGATTGAGCCCATAAGTGTTCCCAGGCTTTGGGTTTTCTGGCTCAAAGTCTGAATTCCTGATTTTGCTGATTTCTGAGACATGCTGGATAAACTGTCTTGTTGGAGAGTATTTGCATATTACATTACACTGCCATTATCAGGAACATCTGCTGCCAGTTTTTTATTGGAGTCTTACAAAGTAGTTTAGTTTATAGCTGGTCTAAAACCTCAAGGCTTCGAATGCATTTGCACCTTTCAGTACTATGTGCAAGCAGCATACGCCCTCTCCATACAAGAGGCTTCCACATCATGCACTGCTCTGCCTAACAACAGTATTTCAGCAGAATTATGTGACTGGACAGAAGAGCAGCATTTCATACAAGCAGCAATGCACCTCCCAGAACAACGCGACTTCAAATCTCACTTGAAATTTCAACCTGGCTGCTGCTAAGGAAGCTTAAGTCAACAGAAGTCCCTTTGTCTGAAAATCTCTCTTAAAGACAGATTGTCTCAAAAGACCAGCACAAACCAGAAAAAAAAAACCAACACCACACCTCCTTTTAATTCCAGGAAATACGGTCCAAAGTTTCCAAATAGCTTGAACTGATGAGCAGGAGAAACTTACCTTCTAGGTTGGACACCACAGGCTTCCTACTGCTTCCCTCAACTTGGCTCTATCTTTTTTTTTGCACGCTTTTGACTTAAAATTCTTGCTCAAGCCCATAGTCTGTCCAGCAAGCTCTGCCTTACTGGCAACTGTTCCGAGATGCCGCGTTGATGAAGCTGGGTTCATGGTGTGTGTTCTGGCGACAAGCTCTTAAGTCAGCAATTCACGTGTGAGGCAATTGGTTGTGAAAATCCCTAAACATCTCAAGTGATTCAAGTTTCCTAGACACAAAAGTACTTCAAGGAGCCTTCTGGACCGCGCCAGCAGATACGACTATGGTGCAGCTCCATGCAAGGCTTCGTGCCCCATATTTGCTGTAAATGAGCATCATTGAGGGACAACTCGAGCATCTTCCACTAACCTGCAGCTGAGTTAACTGCAGCTTGAGGTTTCTATATGCCTGGATTTAGGACCTGATACTTCCCTTTGTGCGCCAAGACATAAATTTGACTGATCTCCAGCTGTTCCCCACAGGCTCCAGTTAGGAAATGGGACTTCTTTAAAGGTGGTGCATGGTCAGGCAGGGCTGCGGTGGCAGCCCATAAGCCAGCAGCACAAGCAGTTCCTCCAGCTGCCAGACCAGCACAGATCATTCTGCTTTGATGGAAAGAGAGAGATGCCTTCAGGCACATCCAGCCTCAGCACTCTGTGGTGGATACTTATTTATGAAGCACGGTAGTACGGAATAGCTATTATTCTGCATTTCCCTGTAAATCCTCACCAAGTCTCATAGTTTTCTGATCTTCCCCAGAGGTATTTAAGAGTCACATAGTGCTTAGGGATATGGTTTAGGCAAGGACTTGTCAGCCTTAATGGCTGGACTCAATCTTAAGGCTCTTTTCGCATCTAGATGATTCTGTGTGATTTTCCCCACCCGGAGAGCTGAAGTCTGGCCACTTCCCAAGCTTGCCTACAAGCTCCTTCCTCCAACTTGCTGCTGGGAACAGCTGCCTGTTTTCCTACTGCTCAGGAAGTTTTCGCTTCAGCTCCTTCAGGTCCATCAATCTGCTGCTCTAGCAAAGCCACAAACTATTCTATTTACTTACTAAACATTCATGCCCGTTCTGCCATGAACTGAATTCGTTCCTTCTCCTGCTCCAAAGCCCTTCACTACGCAAACTGAGGTATCAATCTGCAAGAGCCTCAAGTCCACAAAAACCACTCTGGATGCTCCCAATGGGAGCATTGGGATGCTCCCAATGGCACGCAATGGGTTCCCCATATCTGCTGGCAAAGCTGGGCTAAACCACAGACACACGCACGTTTTTGGGAGTAACCCGCCTGAATGAACAAATAATCATTTGGAAGCCAAACGTGACCACTCGGACCAGTGCTGTTTGGTTTAGAAAAATCGCTCAGAAGCTCCCTGGGCTGAGCTGCAACTCGCTGTGTGCAGCTACTCACACTTGTCCACACGTGCAGGTAACACCAACAGCTATAGTAAGACCATGTAGGAGTATCCACATTACTGTCTAGTTTACTACCGTGCCTTACGCTAGCTAATGTGTTGATTATTTGGGGTTCTTGCCCCTCCACGTGGTTTTACTCCCCGTTAACTCTTGTCACTTCGAACCATAATATTAACTTATTAATTAAAACACTATTCCTGAGAGATACATGGGAGCAGACATTTTTGTCCGTTCCCTCCTCTCTAAAATTGGGTTAGCCTGACTCTTAAAACAAAAATCTAAGCTAAAAACCACCCTGGGCAGCTCCTTGAAAAGATTTTTACCTTCATTATCTCTACCTAATGCTCTGCCAACGCTGCAAAACCAGGCATCCCCACTGCATCATGTATTTGAAGAATAACGTTCAAATGGGATGAGGTACATAAAATGCTGAGGGGCTGCAGTTTCTCAAACTTAGAAAAAACGGGAGACAAACATCAGATTAATATTCTCACCCAGTCTACTATTCTTCCCCAGGTAACAGATTGCTGTTCACTGACAATATATGCCCTGAGAAGCCAGAAATAATAAAAAATTCTATGAACACAAAGCAGCCGAGATAAACAGAGACACGAACCTTTGTTTGAAGTAAAGACTGAGCAACTGCTAAAATCAGTGTAATAAACATAGAAAACATTCCTGCTTGGGATCCTACAAAACGGGTGTTCTTAATGTAAAACCTGTCCTGAATTTGAGGCACGTCCTGAAGACAGAGCTAGGGCGTTTCCGAACATCCAACTCCATACAGATATATTTATCACACAGATATATTTATCACATCATATAACCTGGATGTCACTGGGACAGCCAGACAACCAAGATCCTGGGGGTACATCTGCCTCCCAAGAGCAACGCAGACACAGCTACTGATTTTTGGTGGGTTTTGACCATGTCTTCAGGAACAAAACTAAAGCTCTCGGACTCTAGCAATAGGAAAACGGCAGCGGGATGGGAAACTAATAGGTGCTTTGCTGCAAAAGTAATTACAGCTGATCGCTTCATTGTGTTCATGAAGGGTCTGAGGAGAGAAGCCTGGCATTCCTGCCAAGCTTGGAGTCTTTCATCTTCTCTGGAGGGGTGAAAATCTCAACCATGCAAAAAAAAAAAAAGAAAAAAAAAAAAGGACAAAGGGAACAGAATTTCTAAAGGGCATTACTGTTTTATAACAGTGAGTCAGTTCTTCATCCAGGAAATAAGAATTAATGTCAAGTGGCAAGTAAGGAAATATTTCTTGAGCTGTTGGCTGGATCCTCTACCACTGCTCAGTGCTGCAGCCCCAGAGATTTTTCAACCAAAATCTGGCAACTTGGGAAAGCTCAGGGTGTGCTCTGGTCTGTCGCTCCTCACTGTGATCAGGAAACATGCTGTAACAGTGAAGACTATCTTTTAATAAATACACATGAATACAAACAGAGCATCCGCATCACAAAGCTTCTGAATGCTTCAGAGTGGTTTCAGCCTTTTAATTCAAAACACTTAAAAGTTCCTATCTTTGTGGTAGCGCGATGTCATCTATCTGAACAAATCTGGAGTTGCATCTCATTTAATAAGATTATATGGTCAAACAGAGTGGAAGCAATCTGCTCGAACATTTCTTGGCTGAATGGCTTCAAAAGCGTCTTTTGACACTAATTTGTTGAATGGATGACTGCGAGCAACATGAAAACAAATTAAAAGTTTTAAGTGCTTGGGCTAGATCCTCAAGTTAGTTAAAAACAAAGGTGGTCCATTAAACTCCACGTGGCTTTGCTCGTTTGTATCTACTGAAGATCTGGCTCTTGATGCTTAATGTGACTACACACACACTTGGGCATAGAGCTATGCTCAGCAGACAATTTATTCTAGTGCTGAGCATCCTCTTGCCTCACACTGCCAACAGGAGTAGAAGCATTTGTCAGCTCCAGAAGCTGCAGAATTAGTTCCTGTGCTCTTGTACCTAAAATAGTTCGGGAAAACCACGAGAGGGTCTGTTCTGCTAGACAAGGGAAATCTGATGGACACAAATGCAAATAGGTTTTATATACATAAATTGCATTGTCTAATTTACAGCAACGGGTATCACACATTCACCTACACTCATTACACACTGAAAACTCAATAATCTTTAAAATTAAGCCTTGCCACTGGCAAACCAAGTGCTTACAGGTGCTTCTTTCAGAGCATGGGCCACTGCTTCGTCCCATGTACCACCATGCCTGTAGTCTCCCAATTTTCTGTGGTTCTCTATTATTTCCACTGAATGTCTCTTGTGTCCACTCGATCCGCACAAACTGCTGCTTTTCCCAGCTCCCTACTCCTGTTTTGCTCTTCCCCTTCCGCTCTCCTGCACTATTTCACTGTCCTGGGCAGCTGATGCAGATGTGAAGGTTATTAAGGTTTTGCTCAGTTTCCCTTTCCCAGGTACTAAGGACATGACCCACTGAGAGCAAAATTTCAACTTCACGAGCTTCAGGTGAACGCAGAACATCCTTGAAGCTTCTGATCAACTACTAGAATAAATTTTGGGGTGGTTACAAAAGATTATTTTTAGGCAAAAAGGGTAACATTTGAGCACCAGCTAGGCATCCCGGGAAGAAAGCAGATCTGCAGCCATTTCCACTTAAATGCAGAAGGGAATCAGTCTTCATATATCACAGCTGAAGATAGCTGCCAGCTGCAGTCAGGCAAGCATCTCCCCTCCATACAACAGCAATTAAAAGATCATGTAATTAGAGCTGATCTAGTGCCCACGGAAGTCAAAGGGAAAAACCATTCATCGACTGTAATGGGCTTCGGAGCAGCTTCAAAATTTCTCCAGCATATGTGGCCCTGGCATTTTGGAAACCAAAAGCCTCCCAGTTTAACTACACTCTTCCACAGCTAAAAAAAAAAAAAAACCAAAAAAAGGTAGGAACTGTTTTGACATCTTTTTTTCATCCAATATAAACACAACTGACCATCAACCATCTATTACATGGACTACTTATTGAAGGAAATAAGTATTGCAAATCAGTATTTACCCATGGACCACTTAAAAATCAAGGCTTTCTTTCCTTTGAAAGAAGAGAGTGTGAGCTTTCAGTCTAAACGACTCAAACCTTTTGTCAGAAAAAATAAATAAATAAAAGAAACTTTCTGAAACATCCTGAAAAGTAAGAAGGATGGGCCCCTCCTTTCACCCAAAGGTCTTTATTTAATTATCCCAGTTCATCCACAAGCGTGGGATAATGAAAGCAGGCACAGAGCAAGTTTGCTGCAGCTCTCACCTTTGTGCAGGTCTCCATTAGACATTTTGAAGTGCCCAAGTTTCTCAGCTTTTCAACAGAAATCCAAGCTTTCCACCAAGGAAAGGAACAAGCACAACCTCCTCCACCTTCAAACATTTTCTCGTCAGCTAATTTTCTTAGGTTAAAAACAATCATGCGCAAAAAGTACCATTCCAGGAAAGAAAAAAAAAGAGCATGAACCTTAAAATTTGATCACATCATATCACAAAGTTCATAATAAACCATTTCATGTACGTTACAAACATTTCAGTCTTTTTTTCCTAGCACTGAGTGGTATCTTCTCTGCACACATTTTAATACTGAAGAGGTTTCTGGAGGAGGCTTTTCTTGAATTATTTTATTGAGGACTAGCTCCAGAGAGGAAGATATTTAATCACTGCTGAGAATCCCCAGGTAGCTTCACAAATCCAGAGGCTTTTGTGACCAAAACATATTTACCATGTTTATTCGCATTTTTTTTTTTAACTTCTGAAGAGTTTGCAGCTCTTCAGACATACTTGATTATTCACAGATGGCATTGCAGCCAGATTGATCTCTGGACTTTAACTCTCCAACTACCATCCCCTTCTGTCCACTCCATCCATGGATCTAAGATACCTCCTGACAGAGAATTTCATCGTATTCAACTAATTTCTGAAAAATTATATGGTTTCACCACTCAAAAGGGAAGTCAAGTCTTACCCATCCTGTGAAAGCAAGAAAAGTGAGCCTGGTGATTTGGTGTCTAGAGAGAGGCACTGGTCTCAAAATCCAGTTACTGCTCTGACGTAACATTTTCCAAGCACCTACAGAACCCATAATCTCAGTCCTGCTTTCAAAAATAGACATATTAAATTCTTGTAGGCATTGGTTACTGTCACCGGGAGGTAAACTTTGGAGACCCAGACTGGACCCGAAACAGGACTAGAGGTGCTTCCACAAAATTGTATTCATTAAGCCCATGTTCAAAAGACTGAATTCAGTCTCCACGTCTGCGACGAACTGCACCACAAACCACAGCTAGAGCACGACCGAAACTTCTCCACATCCACGATGCCAAGATGCTCTTCCGCATCTCAAAGCGAGCTTAAGCATCCAAGAACCTTCCTGAGTCTGACATGAGGAGAAGCTGAATAAAACTGGATTTCTCCAGGAAGAGTGGAAGAAGTTTGACCAAATACACACGCACGTGCTAGAAACCAGAGCTGAGCAGATTTCACCTTTAGCAACAGCCATACATTTAATTTATTCAAGACTGATAGCAAAAAAAAAAAAAAAACAACCCACAAACCCATAACCAACTCAAAATCAATCACAAAAAAAATTCAAAAAAATATTTGTCCATATAACAAGTTACCCTTGGACCTGAACTTTTTCATTTTTGCAGTAAAACAGTGACAGTTAGCACCTCTTCCCAACACAGAGAATGTCTGAAGCAGCAAAGGAAGCTGCTGGCACAGAACAGGGGAATGCATCAATCTGTGCAACAGGAGAGTGCCGCCCGCCTCACGTTATCCTGAGACAGATGAGGCAAGCAACTGCCTGATCCGGAAAACATCTGCTAAACAAAATCAAAATTAATGATAACCAGAACGAGCTCTTCGACGGCTGGTTCTCACCCAGATGCCAGGAGCCATCAAAGAGCCCCTCACGGCAGCAGCCAATTAGTTCCTAACGGGAAAGGGTTTGCAGGAGCAGGATCCGAGCTCGGGGTACCGGCACAACTCGCCGTTAACACTGCTGCACCTCTGGGTGGATTTGCAGCGTGTCGACACGTGCAAAGCCTCTGCTGGACCCTTTTCTCCCTGAAATGATCCGGCATCAGAGTTTAAAAATCCTCCACCAGCACCCAAAAGCCCTTGACTGCCATCCCTAATACCACCATGCAGTTCTGTGCTGAAAGAGCAACTTTTCATTGGAGAAAAAAAAATAAATAAATCAATTCTACAATTTGCAACACTAAGAACTGTCAGGCAAGTGGTTGGAGGCAGTCTGTTTGAAAACTCAATCTTTCAAGTGTGTAAGCTCACATTTGTTTCAAAAAGTTGCTTCAAGAATACTCAACACCGACATACACATTGAAGGAAAGCTGTATTATTTCTCCTACCTTTTCGTCTTGTAACTTCAAACCTTCTGGAGTCCTATAAGGAAAAAGAGAATTTTTTTGTGGTTTTTCTTTTTTTTAAAAAAAAAGCAAGAATTATTCAAAGGCAGTATGAACAGAAACCCCAGAAAACATTCCAGAAAAGCACCTATGACGCTCTACACAATAACTGAGGAGTAATTACAAGCACACATTTCAGTTTGTCCACAGATATTTAATGGGTCAGTATCTCACCAAAAATGACTCACCATTCTGTGATAAGTTACATGGTAGAACACAATATTTTAGGTTTTTAATTTCTTTATTTTTTTCCTCTATCGATCTTAAAAGGGAGCACCTAGGAGGATGATTATTGCTATCCCAAGGACTTAGGGTTGAGGAGGGAGGAGCCACTACAGATATTTTTAGCAGACACTTGCCCAAATACCTGAATAATTTGAAAGCAAGCAGACTACTCATGCTTGGAGCTGAGGGCTCACTTCAATCTTCACACACCTGCACCATTTGCCCTATTTCTTGCAAGGTATCACTCCCATCTCTCATAAAGAAACTTCTTGTAAGAAGACATTGCATAAAGTCTTAAAAGATATTGCATTCGTGGGCAACACCAGCTACTTCAACTAACAGCAAGACTCCAGAGGAATAAATATTTAATTCCAAGCAGTAACGTTATTTATGGCTTAATTAAAAATACTTACAACTTCCATCATGTGAGTTACCTCTTGCAATTAGTATTAAAACTAGTGGAATCACAGAAGATTTTTAGGAGCCCATCCTGGATGGAGCGACTGTGACCTGGGCAGTGCCCACTGATGGACGATGCAGAATTAACCACCGCGATGCCACCGCCTCCACCAGAGCACAGACACAGGGAAGAGAAACGAGCTCTCCAGACCCCAGCCAAAAGCTCCTAAAGCTGTTTTTTCCTCTTGTGGATGCGTCTTGTTTAACCCCATTTCATGGCCTTTAGCGCTCACCATCCTCAGATGTTTATCAGAGAATGAAATAGCAAAAGGGTTTGTTTCTCTCCTCCCCTCGATGTGAAAATAACATGAGGCTTCCCCAGACACCTGAGCTTTCTGGCCCACCTGATGCTTATTACGGTTTTATTTGTACTTTTTCCACTTTTTAAAAATAAAATACCTCCCTGCAGACCACGTTCAGGCAGAGGGAAGTCTACTGAAATACACCCACAGTCCCCTTCTGTGCTATGGAGAGCCCTGCCACGGCGTAATCAGAAAATACAGAGAGGTGCCACTGGAGCACATGATAAAAAAGTCCAGAGCTTTTCAAAGTGAAAGAAAAAAAAATTAGCAAAACCAAAATTAATCAGCTTATGGAAGTAGTTACAGTACCTCAAACCTGGGGACAGTTTATACTTAATTCATTGTCACCGGCTGTGCAGGCAACAGATGCTGCTTCTCTTTCCTACAAGCTGACTTTCTCAAAAACAAAGCTTTCATCAAAACCAAGAGGGATCAGAATAGCAGAAACAGGCTCCTTGGCACCCTCCGAGTCGACTGAGGCAGATGAACAAAACAAAACAAAAAAAGAGAGTATTTGCTTATAAAAACACTAAGTCATTACTCCCTGCAGGATGCTACCTCAGTGATCTTGAGAAATATGTAAAATGGCATTCAGGATTAGCAGAGACTTCAAAGCATTTATCCTCTCTAGGCAGCAAAGCTCCGAGCTGCATAGACAGTTATACCCCAGGGACCTCTCGGAGCTTTTCAAAATATTAGTTTGAGAGGTGGGGCACGGGATAAAAAAAAAAACAACCCTCAGATAGAGCCTTCTATCATTAAGCCCGTGTGCATATAACATATGCAAAAGGGAAGAGTACTTTTAAAGTTCCCCTGGAGTCCCTCACTTTAACAAGCTGTTTGAATTCTCTGCAGTTCAAAAGCTTAGAAACACTAAAACTAATTACAACTATTACATTGATCAAAAGGAATAAGACAATCACACTCTATAAAAAATTCAAGTGTCAGCTCGCTCGTATTAAATATCCTTTTGGTAGCCCCATGAAAGGAACTGCATAGACATCACGAGAAACAAAGGATGGTCTTCAAAGTTCCCCTTCTTTTACTCTGTTCCCCTTAAAATTATAAACTCTAATGAATGTAAACTACCACGAAAAAAACAGATGCAGACTGTGCAGAGGAAAAGCTCGTTAGAAATGCAATGGGAGAACGCGCGGTCAGGCTGCGAGTCATCACTTCTTGTTACCTGGGAAGAATATCAGCACTTGGTATGTCCCCCAAAATGTCCCCTTCCATGGAGAAAAGACAGGTGGCCCTAAGAACTCAACACTTCGGGAGAATACACAGAAAAATGGGGGAAAAAGCCCCAAACAATTGGCAACCACAGCAGGGCTTGAAGAGCAGCGACAAAAAGCATCAGCTCCAAGCAGAGACAACTGGGGTTTCTATCCCTGTGGTAGAGTCAACCTATGGCAAGGACTCATTTTGATTAGTTTGCCTCAACCAAACCATCTCTTCCGTAGCACAGAAAAGAAACAATGCTAATTTTGCTCCTCGAGGGCATGTTGAACACAAGCCCTTTCTACCAGCCATCTAAGAGACCACAAAGACACAGCCAGGAGACCACGCACACGCTACGACCTGGGCAATCTCTTCACTAAAAGGAGCAGCCATCCTTTCTTTGAAGTAGAATACACTGCTCAAGCAAAAAAAAAAAAAAAAAATATTTTAATCGTGCTCCTAGTAGAGAATCAAACTATTTTGATAAAAATGACACTGAAGTTCTCAGATGCATTGCCTGAGGAGTACTTTTCTGCAGCAGCCATAAAGCAGATGGTTATAAATGAGACTTATTTCACGGGCACCATCTAATGACTGCAAATTCCTTTAACTAAAAATCTAATTTTATCACAGCATAAATCATATGCTTTGAGGGGAGAAATTTGTTTCGGATTTCTTATTCCTTCTATAAAGCTTCTTCATGAATACCATTTTAAACAGCATTTCATTAACGCAACACAACGGGTCTGTTTGTCAAGGTTCGCTTTTAGCACCTATTTTCCTCCTTTGTAATGTCAGTTAACTGAACGCGGAATAAAAGGCCCTTCCGTTCTGTATCTGAAGTGCCTAATCATTGTTATGTGGAAATCAATGCCCTATGTTTGCTCCAATTTTGCTTTTCACCAGGCACGTCGCTACCGAAAAACCGCATCTTCAAAAGACCAACCAACCCAGCCTCAGCGCACGAGAACAGATACAGCATCATCAAGCACCATTAGCAACCCTACCTGGATTAGAAGGGACAAACAGAAATAAAAAGCAGAACTAGGGGTCACTGCCTGCTGTCACAGAGCTTCACTCCCCCGTAGCTGCCGTGTGTCACCCATCAAACACCTGCGTGGACTTGATGCGGTTTAACAACTGGGTTTTTTTGCACAAAGCCCTTTTCTGCTCTCGCAAAAAAAACCAACGCCAGCCTTTCAGGAGGCAGCAGCTCGATGTCCTGCCAAGACGTAATAGCCAGTTTGTGTTACAGGCTCCTGATTAATGCCAAATCATGGGCCGATGGATGAGCAGGGCACTTCTGGAATGAAGAAACTGATTTCATTCAGAACAAACACGGGGTGGGGGGGAAGCTTCATTATGCGGAGTGAAAATACAACTACACGGAGGGAATACGCAATGTCGTACAGCGCTTGGTAGCCAGTGTGCTGCAAATGGACTTACTGGCAGTCATTAGGGATGGAATCCAAGCAGCAAAAACACTTTCAGGTTGTTTGGTATCAGAGTAAATAAGACCTTTAAACACCTCATTTGTCCTGAATACCCACAGAGAACATACTGTGCACTCCCAGGGAGGGGGTTGAGTCCCATCCCTGGAGGTGTTTAAGGGTCGTTGAGATGTGGGGTTGGGGGAGATGGTTTAGGGGTGAGCTTGGCAGAGTAGGGCTCGTGGTTGGACTCGATGATCCCAAGGGGCTTTTCCAACCTGAATGATTCTATACAAGGCAATGCTCTCTTCCTGTAAATCGCTGTCAGAGGGAGAGCAGGCTACGGGAGCTTCTGGTCTTGTGCTGCGGGAGGTCCCTCACCTCCTGTCCTCACTGAAGAAGGGGAGAACACTGTCTGCAGGGAGCACACAGCACCTTCCCAGCTCAGGCTCCCATTCCCACCAAAACACAAATGTTTTCTTTCTTAAACACTATTTTACTTCTATCTCCATTGACTTCATGGAGTTTTTTGCACTCTTGGAAGAGTTAGCTTAAATTCTCCTACGGTTGAGCAAACTCAAGTTTGCTGGACAGCCCTGTTTGGTCTCTTGGTAGGCAGCCTTTGGGGCACTGCTTTAGGAAGTCTTTAAGAAGTGAAGCACACAAAAACCACCACTACACTAAGAATACCAATTGCTCTCTTAAGCTCAGCTAACAACCAGTATATAATTTTCACTTTTTAGAGCTGCATTCTACTAAACAGGGGGGCAAGGAAAGACCATGTACACGCTCCTCTTAGGTTTCTAACTACAGGCAAGACCAACACACTGAAAGGCAAATTTCCCATTAGAAAATAGGGATCTACGAAGCCCAAGAAATTGCTGTGCGAAACTGTAGGGGCTGTTAGTCATATAGAAAAATCTAATGCCCACACCTCAGGGGCAATCCCCATTAATAACATCCCCATATTCTCTCCAGCCAAAGAACGAGCAGAACGGTCAACGTGGATGCTCCAACTACACAAAACGATTATTGCAGCGTGAGCGACGGGAAGTCATTCAGAAGCAAAGCCAATCCAGGACGGTCTGCAGGAAGCAGAGGACCAAGCAGAGCTTCCCCCAGAATAGTACTTTACACTTGGTTTGTAAGTGACATGCAATGCATAGAGGCAACCCACCAACGGGGACAGAAAGAGGACCGTTTCCTAATTTTTCTGTAACGGTTGTTCTTCCTTTTGTCCCCACGCGATTTCCTACATCTAATTCAAAGAGAAAAGTGAGCACGCTTAGCAAGCTTAGTAATTAAGCAGTCACAATTAGGCTTGGAATCAGGAGAGACAAGTTCTTGCCTGCTCTTCCTTCCTTGTTTTCCTTCCACTAAAACCAGGTGAGCGATCATAACCCAGACACACACAGAAGCACATCATGAGCAGGAATCACTGAGCAATAGCTTGACGTAGTATTTTAAGGCACACATTTTCACAGGAGAGTGTTCACATTTTCACGGGAGAGTGTTTCTTCATAGTTCTCTTTCCCAACAGCCTGCAGATCCGTATTTACGGATCTCTACGTGGTTATGCACTTGCCAACCCCTTTTCTTTAGCAACCTCGGAGCCCACCAACAGGATGCTTAACATGTGCCACCACCAAGTTTGGTACCAAACATGCACTCCAGCACAGCAATTCATAGGATGAAGTGCTTTCAGTCTCCTGCCAGTTTATATTGGCATAGACTGAGTCAAAATTAGTCATTTTTCTGACCATAAGCAAAGGTTAACATAGAGGATTTTGGAAAAAAAAAACACAACAAAATGCAAACAATTAATGCAGCAGATAGAGGCAAAGCAGAATAGTTGCCTGTATTGCCAGGCTGTGGAAACCCTCCTATCAGATACTCAGTGGAAGAGCCTGCAGTGCTTGTGCAAGGGGATAAATCAAATTCAGCACATGCAGCTGGGTTTACGCTGGGTCTATCACTAAATTAGATGTTACCTCCGCACGCATCAAGTCTCCAGGGACCTGCTCTCAGGATCAGCCTACCTGCTGTAGGAGTTCTAAATATACAGCCCTGACTCATTTGGCCAATACATAAAGTGCCTGTTTCTATTAATAGATTAACATCCCAGGGATGTGGTATTTCTTTTCCCTCTTCAGAAAATGCTCTTCCTTATCTCAAGTGAGGGGTCAAGAAAATTACACTGACACCCAGTACAGGGCTAGGCAACACGCTCTGTACAGATTGTAGCACTTGCAGTAGTTAGGACTAATATAAAGCTTAGTTTGACAATCAGGATTTCCTGTTTACAACTAGGAACACAATGTTTTCAAAAAAAAAAAAAGCTACTAATGAGGCAGAGAACATTCAAATTTTTTTTAATTTTTTGGGTAGGCATAGGGAAAAAGAAATAAATCACCCACTACTGTTTAGAGAAAGCGTGCTATCAGTACAGATGCTGGCAATTTAGATTTGTCCTATCAGGTATAAACATTGAGAGAAGCTCTGATGTCTCACATCACACAGTATCATCTGCTCACCCATACGGCAGCTGGTCGAGGTAACTGCTGCATCTCTGATTTTACCCACTACGATTTCTCCACTTCACGTGAGAAATCCAGGTAGAGCTCCATAAATTTCCACCTTGTCATAGGGAAACTCATGGGATGCCCATTTTAGAAACTCCAAAACTGCAGATGTACCAATCTAAAAAAACCTGAGAATTCCTCTGCTTGGCAGTAGAAAGTAAGTAGAACTGTCTTACTTTAGTCACTACTGCTACACCCTTTTTGGTTTTTTTTGAAGGAAGAGTACATCACGTGTGGAAAAAATAGTATTTAGTCTTGGAAAGTTCAGTAGCTTCTGAACAGAGTACCAGAAAGTGTAACCCTCCGCCACATCACAGCCAAGTTAAATCTGCGTCAGATTTTTTTATATTTGCAAGATGTTTTACTCTGGTCTTATTCTCAGCTTCAGGAATATACCAGCGTTTCACTAAGTATGTTTTTTCACAATTGCGCAACTGTGACACGAGCTGTCACAGACCACATCTTACCAGATGTTTAAAGAAAGCAGAATTTTGGTCCTGTAAGGGACTGCATACAAGAGGGTTTCAGCTTTAAGCTGTGCTACAGATGCACCCTGACAATACCTGACACTCTCACTGTTGAGCCACAGTCATCTACGGAAACCAAATTCTTCAAGCTTTACGCTGTTATTCAAGTCTATAGTACCTGCCTTGTGCCAAAGAACCCAACATTCAAACTTCCCAGTACTTCAAGCACAAGAGCATGTAAGATAGAGCATTTATTAAACTCTCTGGGTACATGGAGGGGGGAAGGTGGGGGTCAGGGATGCAGGGGAAGGACCCCAACATGCACATCCAAATATCATGAAAATATTCCACAGCACCTTGAACTGCAGATACTCTGATAACCGACTACCAGAGCAAAAGCTTCTCATCTCCACAGAGATAATACACAGCTAAGATTTAGAATATTCTACAAAGAGCAATTACAGCTTGTTAGAGACACCACATAAATGCAGGTAACGGAGCGAGTTATCAGTACATACCAAAGTGATACAAAAATAAGTTTAAGTCTTGTCTCTCCTTACCTTCATTAATGTTTAAAAACGAGAGCAGGCTGTAACCCAGTACAGCTTTTAATTCAAATCTGATTCTTTCCTTCCTTTCTCCAAACTGATGTACAAGCAGGACAAGCACACACATGGCAGAGAATACATTACTAATAGTAATTCTTAAAATAAATACCAGGATATTAGATCTTCCAACTGCATACAAAATTGATACACTGTGCCTGTCTTATTCCAGGCTCACGCTCTGATATGCCTCTATTTGAATTACAAGCAAAAGCTATCAATAGCCTTTGCAATTCTGTACCTTACTCCCCAAAGCACTCCTTTCGTGTTCTGTCAAATTAGGACATATGACTTTGCTGGGGGAAAGAGCACAGTATCATTCCCGTGACTCCCCTGCTGCTTGGAATAACCGCTGCCTTCAGCTGCAGCAGAAAGTGAAAAAAACATTTAAGAATCTGAAGATAATTAGGAACTGCAGCAATAGCTGACACTCCTGGACAAGTGCAGTTGAGGCTGTGGTTGGACTCCAGTGCAGGATGGCACCGACGGGCTGGTACAACCCAGCTGTTGGCAGCCAGTGAAGTTTAAGGTAAGCAATAAACTAATGAACAAGTTAAATGACAGATACCTTAAATAGCCAACACCTTCCAAATGCCACTAAGAGTCACAGCAGCTTAAAGAATTCAGCACAACTGCTACATTCATTAGCATAAAAATAAGTGTTGGTGCGTTGCTTTGAGATGGGCTATATAAGGCATAAGGCACATAAGGTAACAAACACAATGGGTGACAACCAAAGACCTGAAAGAATATTGTCACAGCTCCTCTAGTTTATCCTTGAACTGTGTTGTCATGGTCCAAATCAGACATACCACTGCACACCAACAGCGTCTTGCTCCTTACAGGGGAACAGGCAGGCAAGGTGCTTCAGGGAAGTCTGAACAGCTTGCAGCACAAAGAGGGGAAAAGCAAACGTGCCCCTGCCTGGATCTGCAAGAGCTGCTGGTACTCGTGGGAGCACTCAGAGCATCACTTGTAGCTCTAGGCTGGAGGAGCCTCCCCAGGGACACAGCTCTTCTACCCACAGGATTTCTTGAATAGGAGGATGAGCATAAAAAACAGAGCATGGCATGAAGGCTAGATGAAAGCAATTACGTATTTCTACACCACCACAGAGCAGTTCTGATTCCATAGCCCAGAGCAGACCACGGGACATCTGCCAGTCTGCACTGTAACCACTCAAGAGCCAACAGGGACATCCAAGTATTTCCTTCAGCTATTCAGCACAAACCAACTATACACATGTACCACAACGCAGGATTATTCTCCACTTCCACACCACCCAGCCAGGACAATACCGCTCGGGCTACCTGCCAGCAGTGCCCCAGAACACACAATACAGAATTTAATCTGACACAGTGCTGTGCCCACTTGTGTTTGAGGAGTTCCCTGCAGCAGATGAGAGATCTGCTTCTGGAAGGGCTGATGAAGACCTGCAGCATTGCTCTCCTCCCCCACAGGCTGAGAGGAGATAAGAAACTTGCCCTAAGAACCACGATAAACCAGCTTGGCGCCAGCACGTACAGAAAAGCAGCCTCTCCCACAGAAAACAGGGAACAGGAAAAGGAAAGCTAGCTGTCAAATTTCAGTATTTAACAAGATGCTTTTGTAAAATACCCCGTTAGGTTGAAAAAAATGAGTCTGAGCTACTAGCGTGCACTGCCTTGCAGAGCCAGCAGAGACTGCTGGATTTCCATCAGTATCTCCCAGCCAAGTTCTCCTTCAAATCTGAACTCCAGGGTTATTTCAGATCCTGGCTGTTTGTGTCTCTCCATGCTAGAAACTCCCTTCACAGCCACTGCCAACAACTCGCAGAGCTACTTTTTTGAGAGCTCCTTTCCTGAAAGGAGAGGTGACCCCAGATGGCACCACCTGGTGCTTCACGGGCAACTCGGAGCCCTTCTAAGCCAGCACTGAGCTGCCCATGAGATGTGGTCACCTCTAAAATATCCACCTTTAGCATGGAATCAGCCTTGCTGAAGGCAGAGGCAAAATTTGTCCAAAAATGCGACCCCATAGCAGTGAGCTCTATATATTTAGGTACTCTGGCATATATAGGATTTAGTCCCATGATGGTTCAGCTCTGAGAAGCTGCACCTCCTAGCTCTGCAGAAGTTCATGTGCAGCCCCCAGAAGTTTCATGAGCTTTCCAGCATCTCTGGAACCAACCTATGAGAAGTTTCACAATGTAGAAGTGACAGTCGTACTCTCTGAAATTAATCAGGACAAGAACAAATTGCAGCTTTTCAGTTAAATACCGATGTTGTCCTCTTTTTAATTAGTTTTTCTATTACAGTTCAGAATTTCCTGCACGTGTTTATTAACTGTTCTAATCACGACGAAAAATATTTTAGAAAACAAGCCTCTCAGGAACACCCCATAAATTTGCTGCACACCACGAAAACACGTTTGCTACGCCAAAAAGCTGATTTCTCATGCAGAAGGGCAGTGTATTGCAGTCTGTGGCCTCAAAACTTATTTTTTTTTTTTCCTTTATAAATGCAAAGCACAACCGCAATAATTCTACCACAGACCATGAAGAAATCGATTTAGCAATCTGAACATAAATTAAGCAATGTTTTTGATTCAGTAAACTTGTTCCTATGTAGATCAGAACAAGTATTAGTGGGGGTCAGTGACCCATACCCAAGTATTCGCTTTGATGTTCACAAGAATTTTAGAACAGAGCGCACTTCAATTTTGACCTGTAAATTAACCCTTTACATATTTTAAAAGCAATTGTGGCGAATTGCTAGGAGCTCTTCTGTTTGTGAGTCAACGTTTTAAATGCGTGTTAATGGAATTACATATTCATCAAGCCGTGGATTTGGCAGCTCACAAACTTCTCGTGAATAAGGGGCTTCAAAATGAGCTGAGCCCAGCACCACTAGAAAAGGATTTCAGGGGAATTTTACTATCAAAAAGGTATTATGGCTAAACTATTTTCTAACACCTTGTGAGAGAAAAGAGCAGTTATCTCCATGTCACTGAATGACCTGAAAGCTACGTTCAGGTCTTCCAGATTAACTGTGGCATTTGGTGACACGTTGTATAAACACACTTTCTCATGGAACAAGCTTACTCTACAATTATTTAAAAAAAAAAAATAAATCTCTATTATAACTTACATCTCTTGAAGCTATTTTAATTGCATTCTTCATACGTTAAAAATTTTAATATCCACACCTGTTAAATTCTGTGCAAATTTGAACAAATACATTCCTAGCTTAGATCCTTTCACCTCAAGCGAGATCAAGTAATTGGTGCAGTAACTTCACGGTTTTTAGAGGAAGATCAAATGAATTAGTGTCTTTCAAGTAGTATTAGAGTTCTACATTTTATGTTAAAAGTAAATCACCTGAGTAATGAATTCAATTCCTCAGAGTAGCTTCTTTAAAAAAAAAATAAATCAAAACTAATATATATTAGTGAAGAATAAGGGGTTTTTTAATGTAAAAGCATGCAAAATACTTCTAATGAAAACGCAGAAGTAATCTCAAGCAATACAAAAACATGTTCAACACGGTGCCAGGGTACTACCTGAGTCTATACAGCAACAAAATATCAGCAGAAGCATGGAGGGGAATACACAAAGGATGGATACCTCAAGGAAAAAGCACACCTGAGGCAGAAATTATTGCTTGCAGAACCTCCAACTCCACTGAAACGAAGCAGCAAACAGCATCTTTTTAATTGGCTTAAACTGCTTTACTGAAATAACGCACGCAACTGTGGGCATTTGTAGATGGCCGGCGACTGGGAGAAATGGGATTCTCCAGACAGAAAATCCTGAGGCTTAAATAGATCCAATTTCAGCACGAATCCATCAATGGCTTGTCATTAGCCTGGCACTGACTAATTCGTCTGCCAGGACGAAAGTGTCCTAGGCAATGGCAGTTAAAAAAAAAAATACCAAAGCCTCCTTTGCCTTGCCTCCCCCAGCATCTCCCACTTCCAGGCATTTGAGCAGCTATTTAGCAAAGTCTATGACAGTCAGGAACTAATTAAATAACTAAAATTGTTTCAGCATTCATCGTCTTTTCACGAAAAATAGCATTTCTAGATATTTATGGCCTTATTCACATGCCTCAGACTCAGGCACGTGAAAACCTCAGCCTACCCACCCCAGCACCACGGCGAGTCCTGGTCCAGAAAGTCCCCGTCATCGGTGGGACAGCCTGTCCTGCACATCCACACGGGGAGGAACCCACATCATGGCCACAACAGCCAGCACTGTCACCTTCAGCACTGAAAATGGGTTCAGTTGTTTCTCCACTGCCACGTGGTTGGGCACCGAGCACCGACAAGTGCTTTCCCACCCTCCAGCCACGCACAAGGACTCCCACCTCCCCAACCAGCCAGGCATTAAGGGTCCTCTCCAGCTGGGAGAAGATCACCATCCCTCACCGCAGCCACCACGTTCCCTTGGTCCCTTTTCCGATCACTTTGCGCTTCGCAGGGGTTTGACATCAGAAAGCCAGGGGGGAAAGGCTCCAGGCAGTAACTTTGCTTATTTACAGCTCAGTTTTCCTGTTTGTTTGGGCTTTTTTAACAGCAAAAGGACTTTTTTTCCAGTTTTCACCTGAAGGTATAGTGACCCAAATGAAGAGTCAGGACCAAGTTTACATATTAAATTTTGTTTCCTCAGTCCCAGCAGCCCCAGGACAGAGCACACCGTAAAGTCTTTGAGGCAAAACCAGCATCCCCACAGTGGCCAGATGCACAATTTCACTCCAAGAACAATGTCAGTAAGAGCTTCTGCTTCACTCTTTCTTCACTGACCTCCTCAGCAGGTGTTTAATACAAATAGACATGGATAAGCCCTTATTCATTTCTTTGTTTTCACAGTATGGAGAGCCTGAACACAGCATAAAAATACAAACATGCGAGTTGTAGGTGCAGCAGCAGCTGGTGTACAGTACCTCTTGATGCAGCCTCCCCGCGTCCGAGTACAGCCTTCTGCTCCTCTCCACATCCATCCATCCCCTCGCTACCGACGGGAAAACCCCAAGCAATACGAGAGAGAACCAAATGCTTCTTGATTTCATCATTTCACGTCTGCTGAAAACAAGAGAACAGTCACGAATCAACCATCTCGCAACAAAACCCAGCTCAGATTCAACAGCAGGGCAGAAACTTCAGCCAACGGCACCCATCCACACCGGCCAGCACCCATGGAGCTCTGCAGATTCCCACAGCACCTGCAGCAAAACACCACCTTCCCTGGTTTGCATCCACCAGTGCACTGGCAATGAGTTTTCATATTGCAGCAGTTTTTGGAAACATTTACCCCAAAGACTATATAGGACATGCTGTTCCCAGTCTGTTCCCACACAGCACGTGCAGAAGCAGAGCCCTGGGATTTCCCAGGATTTGCCAAAAGCAAACCATATCAAAACACCACACTGTGCCACCACAGAAACCAACCGGTGGCTTTATCTCTTCTCCAGGACCCCTCAGCTGCACAGGGTCATGTGCAGCCAGGGGCTCACACTTGTACCCTCAGCAGATCATCAGGAAAGCCCCACACTCTCGCTTTCACTGCTCTGACCACTGGAGGCTTCCAGCAACGTGTCAGAAAATATCATTATTCCCCTCTGACTCAGAGGACGACGCTGCCACCCCCTTAGGCCACGATCAGGTCTGCAGGGCCAGCCTGCATCTGACAGCTGACACCCAAACCCCAGTAACATTATTCCCCCAGGTGAGGGCACCTGCCCAGATGGTCACCAAACCCACTAAAACTTGTGAGACCTGAAACAAATTCTGCATTGAAGAGAGCTGATGTGTCAACGTAGGCGAGTCCTGCCTGGGGTTGTGGTTTCTCCACTCAGTTGCTTCTGTCTCAGAGCCATTTCCAATCCCTCCCAGGCTCATCCTACTCAACAGCAGCACCATCTCCCTGGCAGTGCCCCACCACAGCCCCCACGTCAGCTGTTGGGGCCTGGGAAGATGCAAACAAGGATTCTATGATTTTTCACCACAACCACTTCAAGCAGTGGTTGTCACCTTGCACAGCTTTTTTTTTTTTTAATGAATTTGGAAGTAAAACCAATGCAGTTAACTCCAAGAGTTGCCAGATGGAACTACCACATATTTCATGGATGCACAGCCCTGCAACGGTGCCCTGGAAGCTCAGCCAGGAGAGCCACGTGCTTCATCTGAACTTTTCGGGGAACAGGACACTAGATTGCGTCTTTACTTTTCGCAACACAAATACCAAAGAAGTCTTCAGGCCTGGAACTATTTCCGTGGTAGCTGAGGGAAGTTCTGACCTTTCACGGCAGCTGCAGAGGATGCTAACACGGACCCGTAACGAAGCATAATGACCACTTAATGAGGCAAGCGATGGCATTTCTACAGCATGGAAGTGACAGGCTGCTGCTTGGTTGGAGCAATATACATTAACGAGGCGAGTTACCTGCTAATGGCAAAATTAAGCCTAGCTGAATTAAGCCACCGTGACGTACCTTGTCTTGACAGGACTCATTTCGCAGTGTTTTCATGCCTTGTATTTGCTGCAGGGTATATCCAAGCCTTGGTGCATCGCTATTAATTTTGAAGCCATGACCACTTACACCAGCACTGACTCGGTCTCAGTTATTTCATCAGCCCAAAGGCACCAACGGAACGAGAAGAGCCACCGCACTCCCGCGGAGCTCAGGCATTGCTTTTTCTCAGCACTAATGTAAACACCCCGAATTGAGAGCACTCAGGACGAAATCAAAATTTATTAGGCTTTCTAAATTCCAATTAGAAGCCTCAGATGTAATGTTGCTGGGGCTACAAATAAATGTTTAATAAACCAAAGTCACTACATCAATAAGGGACAAGTACATTGTTACATTATGAATTGCTCTTGCACAGCAATACTGTTTCTCACGTTTTTAATAGAGGTATTTTGTATGCTCAGTTGATACCATCACAGCAAATACAACTATTTCACTTTGCAGTTCTAGAGACCTCTGACTCACATGCTGCTTGAAATTACAATCCTAGAGCAAAACAGGGGACAAGGCTAGCTGAACGTATATTTAGTAAATAACTGCTAGAAAGCACGATGGTGTTTGGATTAGGATGCTGTAACAGTCATGAAACTGAACAGGCAGCCTTTACCTGCTAGAAGCTCCAGTTGTTTTATAAATTGAGTTTGTGGAACATCTTTCTCTCATCAGTTTGGAAATTACTGACTGTTATTGTGTACTGACTGACAGTACACTAATTGCTCTCACTCACAGCAAGAGGAGAACACCCTAACATACATCATATACCTGAATAGCCTAAGCCAAGGAACAAATAGCCACCATAAATATCAAGTGAGGGTTAATTCCAAAAGCAGACAGCATTTTCATGGCACCTGGCATCCTACACCAGAGCTCAGCATCACCTTACCCCGAGCTAAGTGGAAGGCTCCTTGCAGAATCTGGTCTGCAGTTGCATCATGCAACACAGCTACCAAACTGCAGTCTAAAGTTCCCTGAAGTCAACAGAAAAATTCAAATTAATTAAGTAGATCTGAACCACCACTGTAAACACAGGCAAATTTTGTCCCCAAATTGCTTTCCTCACTTGAATGAGGGGTGGATTTGCAGGACGTGAGCTTTTATGGACATCACTGCCCAGATAAATCAAAGCTCGCGCATGGAAACGCCCGCATAAAACAAGCAGTTGCACTCAAAAGGATAAATAAGTTAGCAACATATGTGGTTAAACACTAGAAGTCTCTCAAGAGCTGAGGGAGGAGGGGGGGGAGTCCATCACACACCTGCTCTTAGCAATGCCTGTGAGTGGAGAGACAGATTTTAATCTACTATGTAATGCAGAAATTAGTGATTGCAGTGCAGATGCTCGAATCAAACCAGACTATTTCACAGTAAACAAAGCTGAGCACCACATCAGTTTGCGACACCTTTCCTTTGGTTTCAGGGGAATTAATTCCAAAGCTATTCTGGCTCGTATGTTAAAGACGACGCTATGCAAAACTTAAAAGTTTACCTAAAGATTGCGGTTTCTTCCGCTGAGCTAGAGCGGTGTTACAGCCTCCCTGGCAGCTGGCCTTGCTTTTCCAAGAACTACTGCCAGGAGCACAGCAGGACTGTGCCACGCACCTCTACGTGAAGCAGCTCACAGACGATGGTTTCCCCGAGTGTGCTGTTGTAGATGCAGAACACCCATCCCAGGTCTGAAAGGGTTTGTGCAGGCACCAGCACCCAGGGAGAGCCTCAACTTGCAGGAAAAAAAAAAATCGATGCAATGCCTCTGAACCAAGGGGAGTAACAGCAACCAGACACAAGCCAAAAGGCATGGGGTTGAGGGTGCAAAAGCAAAAAAGGGTCGGAAAAAAGGAAGGGGACCGATCACGTCGCCCGTTTCAGTAGAGAACGACGCAAACTGTTTACAGCACTCGCGGCACGGATACGAGCTGTCAGCTGGATTGCTGCAGAAATGCCACAACTTTCCCATCAACAACACGGAAGCTTTAAGAATTCACTTACAGCGACTCTAACAAGACTAAATAATTTGCCAAAACCAGTCTGCGTTTTCAGGGCTAGCTAAATAGCAACTCTTTTTTTTTTCAGTATTGAGAAGTTAATAGCTCACAATAGCTTTTAATAATTTCTAACAAGCCTTATATTAGGAAGAAAGAGGTTGAACTTAATTACCTGAAGTTATGACTGTTGCTATAGCAAAAAGAAAGCATTCAGACCAAACCGTTACCTCTATATAAATGGGCTCTATTAACACCAGATAAGAATCTGGTCCTCAGTTCCTCTGCCATCAACTGTTCCAATTGCTTCAGTCTTATCTAAACAGCATTTCTATGGCCGGCAAAATCATTTTCCCGTCCATAATTCCTTGTCAAGTGCTATAAGTGCTAAAAAAATAAGGAGAAAATTCATTCCAAGATAACCTTTCAGTGAGACATAATGAAGCCGAATCATTTCGGTCAGCTATCTGCAGTGTCTTCAATAAATACTTAAAAGTTTTGACGCATAAAGAACTCATAGGAATCAACTGCGATGCTTAACTACAAACCAGATATATCATTTAAGCAAAAGCATGCTTAAGAATATTTCACTTGAAATCCTCCAAAACAATTCAGTGTTTCCAGAAGCAATCCGGGCAACAGCAATCCAGCAGAGGCTGCCCAGAAGCTGCTGAAGCTCGCAGGTTATTTAACATCTTTGCTCTCCAGCGACACGTCGGTGCCCTTCAACCGCAGCTTTTGCTCCGAGAAATTCCGGAGCGTCCCTTTCCCTGCCCCTCCCGCCGCGCACCCACCGCTCCGCGCCTTTTATTTCCACCACGCATCTGCAGGCAAGTTCTGAAGAGAGCGCAGCACCTCTTATAAATTAAAAAGAAAAATAAAATTAAAATATCATTTACTCTCAGCCGCCGACTGCAAACTCCAGCGGCTGGATGCGGGCGGAGGCACCGGAGCCGGGATGTCTCCGACCCCCCGGCGAGCACCGGCGCCCGCCCCGACGGGCGCTCGGTGGGGGCGGCCGCCGGCGCCACCCAGGGGCCGCCGGGGGGAAGCGCCGGCCCCACTCGCGACCGCGGCGGGACGGGACGCGCCGCCCGACCCCGCGCCCCACCGACGGCAGCCTCGCCGCGGGGCTAAACGGCGAGACCCCCCCCCCCACCGCTCCCCGCATGTCCGAGGGGAGACACCCGCGTCCGGCGCTTCCACCTCTCGCTCCCCACGCAGGGAAACGCGCAGTGGGGAAGGGAGAGGATGGGGGACACACACGGGACATCCCCCCGCGCCGACTCCCAGCCCCGCGGCGGGCACCCACCTGTTACCGCGCCCGGCGGAGAAGGGGCGGACGGCGCAAGGCGAGCGGGGCGAAGCGGCGAAGCTCCCGCCGGCTCCTTCTCCCTCCGAGCCCGGGCGGGGACGGCCGAGAGCTCCGCTGGGCGCGCAGAACCTGCGGCGCCGAGGGGGCGGGCAGCCGCTGCGGGGCGCTCCCCCGCCGCACTCACCTGGCCAAGGAGCGGGGCGGGAAGCGGAGCGGCTCGGCGGGGCGGGCCGGCAGCAGCGGCGGCGGGCGGGCGGGCGGGCAGCCGAGTCGGCGGCGGGGGCCGGGCGGGCCCTATTTCTGCTCTCTGGGCCGGAGCCGCCTGACGTCAGCGCCGCATTTGCATATTCCACCCAATCGCCAGCACCTGTGCGGGGACCCAGGGACCGCCCCCTCGGGGGTGGGAGGGGGGAACACGGGGATGGGGACGGGGGGAGCGGCCGTCGGGGCGCTCCGGAGGTGGGGACAGCGGGGTCGGTGGGAGAGGGGCTCGGGGAGGGGGGGGAGTTGTCGGAGCATCCCTGCCACGGGGCCGTCGGGGCGCCAGGAACACGGTGGGGGGGACCCCCGTGGGGGCGGACACATCGATGTCACACACACACACGCACACACACAGCCCCCCCCGGGGCAGTGCAGGACCCAGGCTGCTGGGGAGGCGAGAGCACCGAGCCCCGCGTCCGCAAAACCGGAGCGGGGGGGGCGTGGGGGCACCGAATTTTCCCCGGTGGGGCTCGGCGCCACCTCCAAGCGCGTTGTTTTGCGAAGCGCCGCTTCTATTTCCACGTATCCGCGGCTCTACAGGAAGGCAAACATGAAAATTCATTCATCCCCCTCTTCACCATCGCATCTGGTTTCCAAAAAAAAAATAAAATAAACATCATCATTTCTCCTTTTTTTTTTTTTTTTTTTAAAGAGCTGGATGTTTACAGAACTGCAGAAGAGGATTTAGAGTGTTTAGTTTCAAAGGCTGCAAAGTGAATTAGGCACAAGCCAGACGCGTCGAAAAGGCGATGTAACACCCACAGTCAACAGCAGAAGGGGATGAGCAGGGTAAAAAGAACCAATAAAGCACAGCAATTTTTGTGTTTCTTCCTATAAAGAATCTTTATAGCTGGGCCCTGCTGAATTAAATTGGATTTGTCATTGGCTTCGGTGTGAGAAGGACAGGACCCCTTAGTTCAAATGTTTAAAAAGACGCGGGCTACTGTCAGAAACTGGGTCTAGTCCGGAAAAAAATCTGCTTATTTAAAAAATAAAAAGTAAAATCGTTCCACAGAATCAGGCATGAGTTTGCAGAAGAGGATCTTTCATGAGACTAATGTTTATTTATTTATCTATCCATCTACTAATCTATTTATTTATTTATTTATTGGAAATACCAATTGTTCAGGCAGGTTGGTCTTCCAGAACTTTTCACACATTTAGTTCTAGGCTGTTGTAGGCAGCAACTCTGAAATATTTCCAGTGTTTACCAAAAAAATAAATGGAGCTTATTCTACCCAAACCGTGCACAACGGCCTCTAGGGACTATTATTTTTCTTCCGCTTTCCTTCTTTAAGAAAGAAATGATCTACTGTTGCTAATTTAAGGTTTGGATCGAAAAAGAAATCATAAATGTAGTAAAACGGGGAGTATCCACTGTGAATTGTGGGTGGTCTTTGCAGAGTATCCACGGTGAATTGTGTGGGGAGGTCTTTGTAGAGTGTCCTAAAAGAAGAAATGAGTGCACATTTCACAGTTGGCCTCTAGGTTTAAGAGGTCTGAGGCTTTAAAAAAATAAAGCTGAAATATAATCAGAGACAAGTATGTTGTTTTCAGTGAGATCTTTTTCTCTTTCCCAAGGGAAAAAAATTGGAAGCGCTGTCAGTGGAGACAACTCTTCCTCGTGTCCTGGAGGGAACGAAGAAAAGTCTTGCAGCTCACCAAGAGCATTTATTGCAGGAAAACACATCTGCGCTGTTAGTTTGAAGTATTTAGCAATCTCCTTGTATAAGATGGACAGAAAGAAAAAGTGCGTTAGTCGACCGCGTTCCTAACCAGGTATCTCGGGATACCCAGGTTTCTTTCTCCAGCTGTTGCCACAGCTGGGTACCAACAGTCGTTTTTAGCATCTTCTCTTGCACAGTTGGGACCTATGCCATCTTCTGGTGTTTTGGTTCAAACTACTGTTTATAAAAAGCCACCGGCAGGCACCTCTCCCGCCACCCTGAACCTCCAGCCAGCTCCATCTCCCTCCTTTTCAAATGCATTAAATCTGTCCCAACACCTTCAAAAGGTGGAAGCCTGGCTGCATCCCAAGGGGTGTTTTGGAAAGGACGTTGGAGGAGCTTTGGGGGGCAGTAGGGTGCCTGATGTGTCCCCCCACACTGATCCACCCTCCCATGAAGGCTGGGCAAAGCAAACAGCTCTTTTATAGAACAGGAGAAAAAAAAAAACTATTGCTCTCTGCAGAGCAGGCTGGCAATGAAAAACTGATAAATTCCTCATCTTCAGGGCTGGATGAGTTTGAAGTAAAATAATTGTTGTTTTCCTTTGAACTGGGAATTGGAGAGGCCCAAAAAACAGTGACTGGAGCTAGAAGGAAAAGAAAAATGGATGATTTTAAGAGACAGACTTGAAGAGGGGAAGGTTCTTATGCAGGGAAAAGGGAAAAAATAAATCTGCAATTTTTTTTTTTCATGAAAACGCAGGATAACCCATTCACTGAAATGAGAAGTAAGCATCCTCCCCTTCCCACAGTTAAAAAAAAATACATTAAAACTAGATAACTCCAGAAGTTTGGAGGAGTTGAAGTTGCAAGTTACAATATGCTTAATACGACGTGACCAAATAGGACTATGAAGAAGGAGAGACCTGGGCCGGCCCCAGTCTCGCGTACTTCAGTGAGAGAAGCTGGAAATGTGCAACCTGTTGTCAGCTTTGACTGATGCGACTTCAGGAATTTGATGAGAAATTTTAAATAACAGCTTGGCAAGGCAGAGCTCTATGTTACCGAAGATGCGCTACAACTCAAGAATGACCACGGCAGTTGGTTAAAGGGAAAGAGTTTCGAACAACAGATGGTCTTCTCTTATTGGGCACTCTTTTTTTTAATCAAAAAGAAAACCAAACACAACAGAGCAATGCACATGTCCAAGACTCCCTGATTTTTACTGGCAAAAGAATTAACTGGCAACCATCTGAGCCACCCGAAGTGCTTCCAAACTCTGATGAGTGGTGTTCAGAAGAGGAAGATGAGGTTTTTCTCTTTGAAAATGGAAACTTTGATTGACAGAAAAATCACCCACCTACCCCCACCTTGTCCAGTCTTGCTAGCTAAACGTGGTAATTAAACATGAGTTTTTAAAAGAACATTGTATTCACTTGAAACAAGAAGCTGAGGAGGTAATAGGACAACAAGATTCATGCTCATCGCTTTTAGTTATTCGAACCAGAAGCCTAAATCAGACTTGATTAAAATAGGAACTCACAACCAGATTCAAACAAAACTAGAGATATTAAACAAATACAAGTGTGACAAGAGTCATGATTCAATTATTAGGAGTCCATCTTTTAATTGCTTATTAAGATGACAGTGTGTATCTTTGCCTACATACATTTAGCAAAGCCTTTTCACTTTGACAGCGCATAAAATTATCCATGCCAACTGTATATCTCTTACTTTTTTATGTCAACTTTAGAGTTGCCAGCTTTTCATTATCCTCTTGGTCACAAATTAATAAGGAGGAACAAATTTAACAGCAGCCTCAAACCTTCAGAGATTATGTCAGCCTTGGGTATCCGTGCCAGTGAAATTACCATTTATTTCTGCTTCAATTCAATGCGGTCATCTTCACACAAACACACACGTTGTTAAAGCCTGCCCTCGGGGTGGGGCAGCAGCGCACCGAGGGGCTGCTCTGGAGAGCTGACGTGGAGCTCAGACGTGAACTTTCCCAACCGCATCGCCCCATCGAAGATGCAGCAAGTGGAGAGGACCAAGGTCAAGAGCTGCAAACGTGCACGAGGTTTTTTTTGTGGACGCTGCTCTCCCGTGTCCTCACCAGCTGGGATGTCTACGGGTGAACCTGCGCCGCAGCGGTGCGTCCTTCGGGTGGTCGAAACGGGTCATGGCTCAGATCTAGGTGTTCGGTGACCCATCCTTCTCTGTCTTCATCACATTTTATTAAACGATTGCTCTGTTTGGTAAGGGCCCGCAAGGGCTAGAAGCTGGATCGCGGTGGTTCGTCCCCAGCTTCATAGCTGTAAGCCCAAAATAATAATAAAAAAATAAATTGTAAAAGATGTTTTATACCAAAGGAAATACTAAACGTGGAAACAGTGGTTTGATTCATTTCACAGCTGTAGTCTTTTTTGATTTGTTCGTAATTTTCTACACTACTGCTTCCAATTTGATAGTGTCTGGGCCTCGGATGACAATGAGAATGGGATAACAGATGATGAGCTCAAAATACTGAGCACAATCGTACTCGCCCTACATGTACCCACAATCAATATGTCACTTTGAGGAAGGGACCATCAGCCACTGGGCAAAGTTTGGAATAGAAAATGTCACAGGAACTCAAGGCACATTTCTTATTTCTTCGGAGTTGTCAAAGCAGCTGTCTTGTTGCTGTGTAGGGGACATGTAGAGGGTTCAAATACCCCCAGATACCTCAGTTAAAACTGATGTGGCAACTCTCAGCGGCTCCTTCCACCTCCATTGCCCTCTCTGTCGGGCTAACGGCGGGATCGGCATGAACAGGTTCCATGGCCACTGACTGGAATGGCATCAATTCTCCTCAATCTACCCACCACTAAATTGTTTTGTTGGTCTCCTCTCCCAGATGCACAGGAGGGATCATCAGAGATAGTGGACAGCGTTTGTCGGGAGACAAGAAAGCACTTTGATCCGTGGGAATGGATCGTAATAAGGTGTTTAGATTTTTTTTTTTCCAAGCTCCTTGGCTGTTCATACGAAGAGTCGAGTCACAGGCAAGTCTTGGTGCACATTCTAGTGGTCATGGTGATCTTCCTTTCAAGCTTGTTATCGAGATGAAGTTTAAAGCGAGGAGCTTTAGCAGAGCTGCTGCGAGGCAGGCTGCGCAGCAGACGGGTAGGCAGGCAGAGATACGGGACTCCTAATCCACATCATCAAAAGTCCTCCTGCCAGACGGAAAGAGGCAGATGAATGAAACAGGTGAAGATGAAAGAACGTGCACCAAAGCAGAAGAAAAAAAAAACCCAAACAAATCAGAAACGTGAGGCTGCCTCATCTGCAACATTTAGGAAAGTTTTTCTAGAGCGTCTCTGCGTTTCATCTCATCGCTTAATAGGTTTTACTTTACGCCTGTGCATGTCTATGCTGTGTATCAAGTTCAAGAATTACGTGTGAGCAAGGGTGAATTGGCTACAGGCTCCTTAACCTGCCTCTGCAGACAGATGGCCAGCAAGCAGGCTGGGAGGGAGAGTACAAGCAAAGGAGGACGTCGTTCTTCCAGAAAAATTAAGAAATGTAAATGGCACCGTCAGCGCTAAGAAAGACAAACCCCCACAAAGCATGAGCCAGGCTCAGTTCAAACAGCAATTAAATGATTTAGAACAAGGCTGTGATCGTTTACAATTTTGAAAGGTGAAAGGTGTGATTTTGGTAATACCTTAAAATTAAAAGGCCAGCCACTCCATCTTTGAAATGATGGTTTCTCCCCTGGAAGACTTATCTCATTGTCAGTCCATTAGCAGCCAGCCAGAACCCATCCATACAAAAATAATTGGCTATTGATATACGGTAATGCTGAAAAGTTATTCTTTTTGTTCATCGCTACAGAAAGATGTCCTCTCTAGCCTACACTTTCAATCACTATAAATGCTATGGCAAAAAACTAAAAAGACTTCTCTGAGATAGATTAAGATCTACTTCACAAATAACTATATTTTATCACTAAGAGAAGAGGCAAATATCACTAGTACTGAGTGTTTTACACACAATAGAGACCACTTACACTGGAATTTTCCCCTTGTAGTAAATGAACGTCACTGGCTACGCACAGGCTTTGATGCAGGGTTTATACCTGCTGGGCACCCATCAAGAATTATCTATGAACCACAACAGCAGCCCCTCCTTTTCTTGACTGTAATGAGCTAAAAGAGGGTAAAAAGGACAGTTTGCTTTGAAAAAGTAATCCAGAGAGGAACAGGGACCTCTGCTCTCTGCAGGGACCAAGGTCCCATCCTCCCCTTTGCTCAGATCAGGGTCACATCCTGCACGCTGCTGTGGTGCCTGGATCCCAGAGGTACCAGCAGCCTGGGAACAGCAAAACCCATCTCCAGCACCAGCCATCGAGCCCTGTAAAATATTATTTGTGCACAGGTTGGGAAGTTTGCACTCAGGCTGTTAAAGCCGTGATGAGCTGGTGGCAGATGCTGCACTTGCCAGCTAAGCGCCCTTCAAGAATAGCTAATAAAACCGGAGGACATTAGGCTTCGCGATGCTGTATTTTCAAGGTAAAGAGTCTCTGGCTGGAACCTTGTGAAGATTTTTACTTTCTTGCAGACAGCTCTTTGGCTGTGCTGTAGCGCAATCTCGAGCTGAACTGAAACAACGGGTTGTAAAACGCGAGCTGGGACGATATGCAGGGAGATCAGAGGAAGTGGGGAAGTAATCGAGCTTGACAGAGAATTTTTGGGACCATAGTTTGAGCCAGCAGCTGAAATCTCTCATGCTTAAGGCTCAAACACACACCTACGAGAAAGCAAGGTGTTGAATGGCTTCAACAAATCTACCTTGAGACCTTGGGTAGACATTTAGGTTTTGGTTGTTTTGCCTTTATTTATGGCCAGTCGCTTGTAACAGTTGATGATAAAATGTTTAAAGGAGTACAAATTTAATTTCACTTTTGATTCAGCTGCTTATGGAATTATTTTCCCTTACATATTTTTCTTGTTTGGCTGAATTCCTACCATAACTCTTCCAACACAAGCAGTTTTAGTTGCTTTTGTGCTGCTGTTAGAAGCATGTCATTCTTAGTGGTTACTAAACCAAGTCCCTGTCATCCCTTTAGCAAGATTCTCTCCTGCAGTAAAAAGAAATGCATTTTTTTCTCTTGTCTTACATGGTTCGGAATTAGTCTTGGATATTACAGTCGTCAATGTTTAGTATTAAATCATTTCGCTGCCAATTCATTGTAATCAAATCTTCCACAAAGTCGATAGCAATAACATTTTTATAAGGCATTGTCTCTCTCTAACCTATTAGACGCTTTCAGATCTTTGAATTTTCCATTCTGGAAATAATAGATAGTGACCTGGAAGCGAGCGTGAAGTCTGTGAAAGTCACACGAGCAGCCATGCAATTGCTCATACCGACCCACCCTTTGGGCCAGAGCTTTGACTAGTTCAGACAGGTTGCTCCATCATATGAGTGGCTTTTATTTTCTGTTGAAAAGGATGCAAAATAAATAGATGAGCTACCAGGCCCACCGGAACCAACAACAATATTTCTATAGTGTTTAATGGGGCCAGATGTTGGCTTTGCAGAGTTGTATGTGGTGTTGTGCTGGGTACATCTGCACTGCAACGCAAACACATATGGCTACAGCTCATGGGGAGGCATTTTCTTCTGGTTTAAAGGAGGCACAGAGAGCCTCAGCACTGCAGAGCAGAGCTGCAAAACCCACCTCCTTCAGCACCCTTTCAACTGAAAGCAACTTTTGCCTCCCTCTTCGCCAGGTGTTCAGGATAGACTTTGGTTTCGTTGCCTTCTCTCTTTGGGAGGGGCAGAGTCACACTGCTGGGGTGTACTCTGGGTTAGAAGGAATCAGAACGGGTCACAGACAAAGCCACCTTAATTGCAAGTGTACAGCTTGCTCGGAAGCCAACAGAAGTTTTGTATGAAAGGAAATGGCACGATTATGGCTTCCTATCATAGTTATTTACAAACACAGACAGAGAAAGTATTGGAACGAATGAAAAAAAAACACAAACAAATTTCTCTATAGATGCACTGTGCTAATGTCATTCGCTACGCTGTAACTCCATAAACGAAATAATAAAGGCTTATCTAAATTATTTTGTTCAGCCTTAAGAGGAAAAGGCTCAGGAGGGGACCTCAGTGCTCTTGCAGCCACAGGGAGGGAGGGCAGCGGGATGGATCTGGATGCTCCTCACAGGCACACAGCAAACGTACATGGCCAAGGGTGCAACAGGGGATGTTCTGGCTAGATAGGAGGGGGGAAATCACCCTGAGGGCAGTTAAACACTAGAACAGGGGCTCAGAGAGGTTGTGGGATGTTTCCTTTGAGATATTTAAAATGTGACTGGACTAGGCTCTAAGCAACCTGCTCTAACAGACCTTGCCTTGGGCAGGAGGCTGGGCTCAGTGACCTCCAGAGATCCTGTCCACCTCAGCTGGTCTACAATTCTGTGATTTTATAAATAGCTTTTGACATCAGTGTCTAGAAAAAAAGGAGCATCACTTGGTGAATGTAAACAGCTAATCCCATGATCACTTTCAGGCAATCAGGCTGGTATTTGTATATTTAATGCTATTGAAAGGAACAAGTATCCAGCTGACTTCTAACTAAAAGAGAAAAGTAGAGTCTCACGCTCCAAATCAATAGTGAAAACGGATCCGGAAAGTCTTGCTTTCTGTCAAGAAGCAGAAGTTATGTTGAAAATTACATGTAGGATATTATGATGAACAGTTGTGATATTTGATAAGTTAACACATACAAAAAAAAGAATCTATTGTTTGATTTTCACCCTTATGAAAACTCCTGATGAGGTCTGAACTGATGTCTCCCCTGTTGCGGTCACACGTGGGTGACGCTGCTCCATGCGATTGCCATTCCTTCAGGAGAGATTTCCAAAGTCCCAACCCAGCACCTTCAAGACTTTTTTCTCTTGAACATGCAGCTCTCTCCAGCCTGAGGTTACCTGGCTTGGCTTTAAATATTGTTAGCGCTGCTGTTGAACTCTTGAATCCATCGCTTCCACGGCTTAATGGCACACCCTCAGGATATACATCCCTCTTCTGTGGATTTAAAGATCTCTCAAAGTCAAGAAGCAGTTGCCTCTTAGGTGACTTAGTTTATCTAACCAAACTAGCTCAAAGTCCAACACAGGCTGTGAAAGTAGTTGTGCTTTCTCAGCTTGAGGTTTGCAGACTGCAATAACCTCAAGTGTCACTGGGACATCAGCATCGCGACCCTCAATTAACTTATTATTTTGTCTTCATACCAAGGAGCAAAAGCACTTGCTGTTATTGAAGATGCTTTAATTCGTCTAACCCAACCGCGCTGCAAAGCAGCAGCAACCGTCCCACAACAACCCTATGCTGATGCTTGGGTTCCTCCTCTAGGGTGGCTTGCATGCCCTTACACACCCCAAAAAATGAGGTATGGAAGTATTCTGCAAGCATTTAGCATTTGCAGGTGCAGGTGACAGAGCTACATCTGTGTAAACCATAGCCACTGAGTTTCATTGATTCTGATGGGTAATTTATTTCTGACTCTGCAAGGCAAACCCATGGAGACCAGCAGTCAATAGCAGTAGAAGTGGATTAGCGCAATAACACACATCTGTTGGGTCAGTGGGCAGGAAGAACAGTTATTATTCCTATTAGCTTAGATTCAGGTAGAAAAGAAAGGAAAAATTAGTGTCAACTGCAGGCTATCTATATCTTCTTTCTCCTTTCTTTCTTTGACAGAGTCACAAAATCTGCCTTTATTCCATTTCTTTCTTTCTTTTTAATATTGATGTATTTCAAACAGGAAGAAATAGAGGATGGGGATATCTCTAGTCCCTATTCTCATCTCACCTCCTTTATGTACTTTGTAATTCCCTAATGTCTGGAAACCTGTTCAAAACTCCTCATTATCAGCGTGTTCAGATCTCGAGGGACAAGACCCACAGCTAATATTCAAGACAATGTATTCCTGTCTACGAATAATATGAAGAGCTGAATCATTTTTTTTTTCTTCATTCTTTTTTTTGCCTCTCACATGGCCTTAATGAAGATTTTGCAATCCTGTCTCCCTTGGGCGTGTGGGTACCATCTAATATTTGCATTTAAATATTCTCTCCCTGCTTCAAACCCCTAACTGAAATCAGAAAACTGGGAAATAGCTTGTTTCAAGCTTCCTGAACAACATACAAACAAGTGAGTGCAAATAACGAGAGCTTTAAACCTAAAGCAAGCCACAGCTTAAAGAGAAAACATGACCAAACTTGGAGGTCTTCACCCTTCTAGGGATGCTGGAGTCAAGGCACGAACCTGATAAAACTTGGAAGGAAAGACTGCTACAACCAGGACAAAACCTGGTTTTACAGCAGCATTCCCATGGGAAGTGGATAAAACCCCTCCCGATTTTTCTCCTGTTCTGCTCTCCATGCCCCCAAATTTCTTTCCAGCTCACACAGGAGATTATTTGCTCCCAACTGGGTATCTGTGAGCTGCCTGGGGAGCTGGGTTAGCTCCAGGTGGAGAGCTGCTCTCTTGGGAAGGGAGGAAGAGCTTTAGATTCGCTCCCCCGTTTTCCTCTCATTCACTTAAAGGAATTACAAGATGACCAAAAGCACAGTTGGACTTGAAATATTTTGAAAATCTGGCAACTCCTGTGCTCTAAAGCCTACCTCGAATACAGCTTTGAAAATCTCACCGGAGAGCACGTGCAGCCCCTGTGTCAGCAGCGTTCCATCTCCACAGCTCGGGTGCCCGTCCCTTCTCTCCAAATTTTTTTCTGGACATTTCTGTGATCTCTGCATTGCTGAGAAAGCAAAGAACCAGCCTAACGAGGACGACTGGCATGGATGAGACTTTATTTGGGGCAGCTGGTTTAATTGGTGCTGCTATGGGGGCGGTTCCTGCAAACTTGCTGAGGGCAAGAACTTCTACAGAAGTAGAAACCTTCAAGTCACATTTTCTGATGAAAATAATGACAATGACATACACTTCAGGCATGTATTGGCAGGTTGTTTCAATCGCTAACTGGCATGTTTGTTTTGTTAGTTAATAGATTTGAGTCTTGAATTCTTATTCACATAAAACTCACATTTTTTTGTTGGAGGGAAAACGAACGACTAGACCGAGATTTGGCCCTCAGTTGGAAATGTTTCGGTGGGATTTTAAGCGAGTGATGCCAGCTATAGTAGAGCTGGCGTGGAGAAAGGGAGAGCGGGCAAGAACGACAGAGATACACACAAATAAATTGACTCTTTTCTCCTGCTGTTTAGAAGGTTACAAATGTTTAGAGTGATCATCAAAAGCTCAAATGGGCCAGGTGCTGAACGCTCCTCTCCCACAGGAAAAGTTACCAGGTAGAAACGATGCTGCGTGACCTCGGAGACCGGTCACTGATCCTGGTAGACAACCAAGAACTAATCAAAGCGGGAGAACTATAAAAAACCAACCTGCTGGCTGAGAATTATTTATCTAAGCAACTTGGTGAATACTTATACATAAGAAATACAATAGCACTGACTGGAGTCGGCTTAAAAATTACCCACAATTAATAAATTGACCCGTCCTACATAGTGTGTTATTTTCCCTGACATTTTCACAAGCCACAAATCTGATAATACAATTAAATGACAAGTTCAATCACTTCTTTATTTCATGTATATGTATATTATAATATTTTATAGCTGTATTACAGAAAGGACTGTTTACTCACGTTGTGTCTTCCCTAGCATAATTCAGAGCGTTGCTTGCCTAAGAAATTACTTGTCTGCATTTTGATTAAAAAAGCAAAACCTCATTGTTCCCGTGGCAAATGAATTCAGTCTTTAAATGAAACTCATTGTCACAGCCTTTTCTCTGCAGCAAAGGCATTCAGCTCCTGGAATGGTTTTAACCTCCAACACAGCACTTTTGTGTCTGTATCTGATCCAGCCATGATTCATTTTATTTATTTTTTTTCCCAAAGCTTCGTCAGTGTTTGGGCTCTGTACTTAGCTCTCAATGAACTGGCTATAACGCAGTAGTTACAGCTCCCTGGAAAATGACACACAGTAACTCTGTCAAGTTTTTTATTAGCTTGGATAGGTCTTTTATTTTAGCAAGGTCTTTTATTACCTTGGATAGCTTTGAACTAGTTCTGAAGTGAGTGAGTGAAGACCTGGAGATCCAATTTTATATCGAGAGCCATTAATTTTTTTTTTAAACCACAACCCCTTGGTTATTGATGGGCTTTTGTTCTGCGCTGTCATTGCACAACGCATTGTTTGAAGTGAATCAGGGTGCACAAACTTTCACAATTACTTCCTGGAGTTTGGATGGGTTCATGCCAACCAACCGGCAGAAGTTCACTGACTTTCAGGGTGCAAAAAAAGAATTTGCTCTAGATCTGAAGCTAATGTGATCCTTTCTGTTCCATAATATTTCTCAGAAAACATCCTAAGAATGTTGTGGAGAAAGGAAACGTGTAAATCTCTGATGGTGGTTATTCTTTTGTCCATTATTCCACAAATATACACAAAAACATCTGGTTTGGAGTAGTATTGCACCTCAGTAACTCCATATATCAGAAAGGACTTTGTCAAAATAAATGAGCATGAACTAGGCAGTAAACGAGGATCAAGCTTTTGAACTGGAGAAACATGAAAAAAAAATTACAAATAAATTGAAAATGTCTGTGTCTCAAAAACTTGCCAAAAATAACATGCAATTCACTCCAGTCCCACTTCCCCTGAGCCTGGTAACCATTCTCTTCCCTTTCATGCTCTGATTTACACTTTTATGGCTTCAACATTTGTTAAATCTGAACCAATTTCATACTCCGGACCCTTTGTCCAGAGTCAAATAATAAAATGTGTGTTCGAGGAACATCTGGAAAATGACAACAAAAATAATTTTCTCCCCTTTTCTGTTGGAGACTTCTTTACGTTATCAAAGCATTAAATAATCTAGAGCTTTAAAATTAAAACACACTGTAAATATCTTGATTTTCTTCCTTTTTAAAAAAGTGCTGGGAATAAAATATTTCCTTGATGGGCCACGGTACAATTTCTTTAAGAGTTCAGTTGTTCAAAGATGCTTTCTTTCTAAATCCAAGCTTAAAAGGCAGCAGTATTTAAAGTTTGAGTCAATTCAGGCTTTCAGGTAACTGAAATCACTGTATGACTGTTAATAAATCGATAATTTAATCGTTTTACATGAGTCAATCTTATTTATGAATGCAATAAAGCTCGTATCAATGAACATTGCTTTCATGTTTAGGCTCTTTTCTCTTAGAATTATTCTTCCACTGGGCTGCAGCACGTAACCTTTTTCTATGTTGTTCCTTGGACTATTTGTGCCATTGTGGCATCCAGAGACCCACGTCACAGAGTAAACACTCCTGGTGTCACTAATAGAACAATCAGTTACAACCATCCCCAGATGCTTGTCAAGCCGTCGGATAAATGGAAATCCACGTCACCACAAGGATCTGCTTGGCAAGGATCCAGCTGTAAAACCTGGCAACAATCAACGGGGGGAAAAAGAAAAAAAAAAAATTTAAAAGTCACATTTTTCCTTTAGTGTTACATCCCTGCTTCTTGGTCCCTGCATCCATATCGCAGCCACGGCTGAGCAGCGGTGCCGGCATCCGGACGCAAACACCTGCAGAAGGTCTGGGAGGAGCTGGATGGTGAGGAGCAGAAGTCACTGGTGTTCGGTAGGGTTTGGTCTTGTCTACCCGGTACCTATGACCACAACACAACCTCACGAGTCTGCGTTTAAATCACAAGTTTGGGAAGCTTCCATTTCTCCTGATGGACCCTGTCATCAAGACCTCTCAGACAGATTAGACTGTCCTGCTAAAAAATTCATACTGTAGGGATCGGCTAAAGTTAAATCTAAAAGGAATAGTATTTTACCCTGGGATTAGACTCATATTTCAAATAGACTGTTACTTGAATAAGATCTCACAGTGTGAGTAAAGAGCAGAATTGGGACCAAAGGTACCAGGTGTGCAATGGGCTGAAGAAGGGATGAGAAGCATCCCGGGAGCTGCAGGTGACACGTAGAATGGGGCCAGAGTGCTCCAGGGATGGCTCCTGCTCTGCTCCAGCTAAAGGGATTGAGGATAGACTGCTTTGGAAATGTTATTTTGCCCAACGAAATATCCCTTATTAAAAATCTGGAAGCAAATTATAAAATACGGAAAAAGAGCGCGCAGAGTGGAAAGTTTCCATAGGTTTTTTGAAATAGCACATTGTGTCCGTGTGTTGCAGTGGGAAGGAAAAAATATTTTAAAAAAATATCTGTGCAATCCTTGATGAATCCATTGTCATCCCTCCGGGCTGGGAAGAGAAGGTCTCAGAGCATCACATTATGGGGCACAAAGACCCTTTGCAAGGCAACTTCTACCCCTGCCCACACACCGACACTTGTTCTTGATATTTTCTCTGAAGTAAAGCCAAAGAAGCTTCAACCATCACCCTCCAACACGGCACAAAAGCAGGAGGGGTAGAACACAGCAGGGAGCTGGTGCTGAGCACCAAGAATGCCCTGGGTCAGTGGGAGAGTGCATTTGTCACGTTATCAACATGGTGATAATCTGCCACCCAGAAAGATGTCAGAAATTTCTGGAAAATTCTGCAATGGAATTTTGCATTTTTTTTTTTTTTTTTTAGACAGCCAGTCAGGCTCAAAGCCCTTAACGTCAATGGTAGGAAACTCTCTTTACAAATCATAGCTGGTATCTCATTGATTAAGGATTTCTGTGCACATCTCTCCTTTTTGATAAAAATAATAATAAAAAAATATCCCGTCGGTGTTAGTTTACTTTTTCCAATCCCTCATATAGTTGCCATCTGGAAACACCTAAACGCCAGCAGGTTTTGGCCTCGGGTTAGAGACTGTTTGCAATTTATCTCTCCCAATTGCTAATAAGCTTCCCTGCCAAAAGAGAGGAACAAACAATGATTCAGCAGAAGCCTTTGAAGATCAAAAAGAAACGCAATTAATTTGTTAAAGTGGAAAAATACCCCAAATATCTGTTAACAAAATTGTATTTGTCCTTTTGCATTTTTTTCTGCTGAGAGGACAAACTTTTTTTTTTTTTTAACTTTACACCAGTAGGGTCCTCCTCGCTGAACAAAATGAAAACCCCACACCACGGAGTTTATGAGAGTGTGTTTTATGGTGCTATATAAGATAACACACACCACACCTAAGCTTGCCCCTGCCACTTATTCACCAAATCTCATTTAACAGCAAAGGTACTAACAACCCCCATAAATACGTAAGGCAGAGGATTCTCTTGCTCAATGTGCTGGGCCAAGGAGGCTGCTCAGGGGTGGGAATATCACCTGCCTGAGGTGCAAAAATACCCATCCTCTGCCCCAACACCAGAAAAAAAATCAACAACGCAACCAAACCTGAGCAAATTCTGCTGCTGGAAGCTCTGGGGAGATCCAGACCAAAGAAATAGCTGCTGGTGGTGGGTCCTAGGCAGTTGCATCTTGCCTAAGTTTCATTTAAAAACACATTTTCGACATCTTAAATGACCACAAAAAACAGTCAGGGCTGCTTTAACCAAACTACGACTCCAGCTCCTATGACAAAATCTTAAAAGTTCTGGGATTTCCCTCCCACTCCACTGAAAAAGGGTGATAAAGTGCCCTCGTATGGCAGTCACTGCTTGGAGTTAAATACTAGTACATGACGTCAATTAAAATGTTTAGTGGCTATAATACTGTTTATCATGGGATGCAATCCTTTACAAAACATATGGTAACATGGAAAAAAGAAGGAGGAGGCGATCTGAAATTTTGCAAGTAGTGGAAACAACTGAAATATAGGTGGGTATGTCACGTCAAGATTTATTTTGAACAAAAAAACCCAGCTTGTGTTAGTGATAGGAGGTGGATGTAATATTTTAGATATGATCACTGGATGAATTCCATTTCATCACCAATTCTGTAAAAACAGCAGCTGAAAATGGATTAGGTTTGTTTTTAGGGAATTAACTCTGCAAACAAACTCAATTTAATTCCTACATGACTGTGAGAACTTTAAAGTCAGACTCAACAGTTTTTCTGTAGCTCGGTAACAGTGATATTAGCAAACAGATGCTCTGAGACGGGTTTAATATTGCTAAATTAATTACGTTTGTTGGTGTGCTTGTCGTAATCCAAAGAGAACTGAAAAGAAGGCAGAGTAAATCAAAAGTGAAACGCAATATTGCAGGAAGACCTGTGCATGCACATATGTTTCAAAGACCATCAGTCCACACAAGCTGAGCAGTGAGTTTTATGAGACCTGAAGCAAAGGGCAGAATGGTGGAGCAGGTTTTTCTGTCCCAGAATTCCAGCTGCTAATTCCATTTCCACTGTGACCTTAATGAACAAAAAAAGTCAACTTGAACATCACAAGAGATTCAGGAGGAGGAATCAGAGGTTGCATACATCCATCAGTAAAGATAATAATAAAAAACCCCAATAACTGAATGAAAACCAAAACCAAACACTTATTTACTTTTCATATTTGCAAAAAAAAAAAATTAATATTAGGTGCTTTCCTGAGTCTGCTAGAGCCTCTGAGGCACTGGGGTGCTGGTTCATAGGGTCCCAGCTCCTCAACCTTGCCAGAAGATGAGCAGCAGCACAATCTTGCATAATCCCACATAATCCAGCCTGGCGAGAGGCTGCTCTGTGCCCCCGACTTGACCTTGGGGATAACTCCTTAGCCTGCATCATGGGTTCACATCAAAATCCACAATTCAGTCCCAAGCAGCTGGTGCCCTCTTCCCACCAATATTCCCTTCTTTTTTTTTTTTTGTTCAAGACTCACAACAGGATGAAAATACCGAAAATTTCACCCAGCAACCTGCAATGTCGTCAACGTGAGCTGGAGCCTGACGTGGCTGGGAAGACAAACTCCTTAACTGTTGGGCGCTGAAGGACAGGGTAGGTAACATTAACTTGGCTAATTGTTTACTTGCTTAGCTAATCTAACATAATCTGCGCTGATTAGGTTTTGATTTCATGCTGGATGAGTATACTGCTTCTGTGCGCCTTCCGGCTAATTTGTGGACCGTACCAAAAAGTCATTTTTATAACGCGTTTAACGCTCCAAAGCTAGAAGGGGACAGCAGAGAGAGAGAAGGCGGCCAACTCTACCCGTATTAAAAGGGTCATTAAGCTCAGCGTTAGGTAAAGGTCTTGTTTTGGGTTGCATTCAGCTCGCTTGATTAAAAATGAAGCGTAAGCAAAAGCCATCATAGAGAAATATTCAAATGCAGTGTACCTCGTAGGTCCTGGTGTATGTAACAATGCAGCACTTAGGGACAGTCACTGTCTTGTATTCCAACTCTTTCCACGAGAAGCCTGTAAAGTTCTCAAAGCCTTGGACCATGGGCTCCATACCTCAGGGAATATTTTATAACGAGCGTAATGAGGCTGCCGTTTGCTTGATAAATCCTAAACGTTGTCATGAGAAGAACAGAGGTAATTTTAAGCCCAATGAAATGTTATAAATACATAATTTTTGATCACTTTGGGGAGCTTTTACTGCCATGAGGCCAAAAACTTCCCCTAGAGTTTATTTAAAGCGTGTATTGCATTGGGCAGGAGAAGGAGGGGAGAGCAGAGTTTGGCCAGAAGAAATTAAATCTCAACTTTGTTGGAGGTAGTTTCCTGATTTATTGCGTCTAACGCTATGGGCTTTTGGCATATAAACAATACTTTCTGCAGCACAGGGGCACAGAAATACTGTTCTAGCTAAAAATGAAAAAGCTTGAATGGCTTCACGGGCCCTTAATAGGCAACAAAGTTCACAGACTTCACCTTGAAGTCTCCAGTTGAAATTTAGATTGATTGTGACTAAAAGTAATTTCTGTCTGACAGCTCGTGTGAAGAGAGTTACTTCATTTCATAACAAATGTGTGGCCAACAGCCTAAAAATTATTATCACAATTTAACAAGTCCGTTGGCAGTCCCAGCGGCACCACGGGGCTGGTAGAAGTCAATCCTGTCCGGGTCTGAGAGAAGCCAGGGTGGGGTAGGGAAAAAAAAAAAAACCCAGAAGCGAGTCTATGAGCCTTATAACTCTTCTGTGGAAGAGCTCACAAATTTAATTGGTTGAGCCTCCCTGTAGGAACAAAATTTACCTATTTCCTCAGTCGGAGCTGCCAGCTGGCTAATGCATGGCTTTTGTTCCACAGAGCTGAGTTTTCCAGTTTGTGAAAAAGGAAAACAGGCATTTTCAGGTCAAGACCACGTGGGAAGATGATTTTCTTCATAGGATGAAATGCCCTTTTCTGTGCTAGGAGGGAGACACACGTCATCGGGCAGTTCTGGGACATGCCAAGCCCCATGTTTGGTTGTGTGCCTCGGTTAAATCCCCAAATAGATGGGATGAGCCTCACCACATCGACTCAGCTTCCTCTTCTGCATCTGCTGCATGACAAAGACTTTCCGATGCAGCTCCTATTAGCTAATTCAATATACATTTTTCTATTTCAAATAAAACTGAGGAAGCAATGAAGCGAAGAAATAAGCCTATATTCATCCAAGTTTTAAATTATTTCCCCTCGTATCTGAGAAAAGTTCACTGCCTTTCCCGGAGTAATTGATGTGTTTGGAGAAAAGGAATATAAAGGACTCAGAAAGAGCGTTCATGAAATGCGGATTTTGAGTCTTCCTAGATAAATGTTCCAGACAAAATATTTGCAAATATATCCATTCAAGAACCTGAAATGCAAAGTGATTTCTCTGACCAACCACAGCTAAAAGTGTTCATATAATTAAGCAGTAATAATATGCTGTTAAACTTAAATAATAATTAAGAAGTAGTCATTGCCTATTAGTGACAGTCCTAGGAAGAGGAAGTGGGGGTGAATTAAGGCTACTGGCAAAGCACGTGTTCAGCTTTAGCATTTTAGTTAAATCTCATGTTGGCACTGCTTCACGCATCTGTACTATACATGCAGAACGTGGGAGTAAATCCAATGAAGTCACACTTGAAAACCCTTATTTTACTGCTTGGGTTATTGTAGATCATATAGTACACAGAACCCAACAGGATAACTGTTCGTGGACAAAAATAAAATCTTGATAAACCAAAGTAAATTGTTACCATGACATAAGATTTTATATACATATATTTATCTATCTATATGCATATAGGATCATATGGAATAATTAGTACCAAAAAAAAATGGGGAAATTGTTCTATGTTAAGGAGAAACTGCATGTAATTGAGGACTGAATTATTTATTATGACCCGGGGCAGCTTTAAATTATGAACTTTTCACATTTGATTTTCATGGCAGAGCATATCAACCTTTTTCTCTCCGTGCAACTCCCACTGTTTCTTCATCAGCTCAGTTTTTCCAGTTGCTGCACGGGACAAGTTCTGTCCTTAGGTGAGCAGAACGGCATTGATTTCAGTCAGCGAGTGACGTATGTGCACATCCAAGGACTGCACTTTGTTCTGTATGGAACAACCACTCTCCCTGATTTATGCCCTATATTTTCAAAAGTGCAATAACTGCACTGCATCATTTAAATCAGAAACATGTAAATTATCTGAAAAGCTGAGGTATGCAGTTCATGCAGGAGAGCAGAAGAGCACCTTTGCTAGGTCAAGAAAAGTGATTATTTCCATGGCTACCAGCAACTCTTAATTGCCATAATAGCTTCTTCTTCAGGGAGAAGCCGTTAGGTTTGCAAAGTGCAGTGAATATGTATTTTCGTGACAAGCCCATTAACCACAGAAAAAAGTTTTTTGAAGTACAGCTGAAATATGAAACAAAATGCAGACAGCTGCTTAGCATCTCCAAGAATGGTACGTACCATCTTCCTAAGCACCCATGTCTTCCACAGAGAAAGCCGTGCAAATATCTTGCTAAACTCTATGGATTTCCATATTTTTCATGGTAACCAGTTCTACATAAATATCCCCAATTCCCTTTGTTGTAGTTCCCATTGATTTTTGCTAGTTTACTTCAAAACTTCCAGATTATCAACACAATGTTATATAAAAATAAGCCACCTTTACTAGTGAGACTCTCTACTGGTTCCCAATTTGTCACTACTGGAAAGGTATTCCATTGAGGACGTGTCAAAACAACGAACGTCTAAAACTGTAACACTGGAAAGAGTGATTGCTGATCTCCATAATAAATAATGCAAGACGTAAGCTAATTTGTACCCTAGATGATGATTGATTTTGAGTCTTTCCCCGCCCCAAGGCTAAAAGTGTTCTAACTTTACATAACATGCATTTTTAAAAATGTTTTATAGTCTTGAAGGTACTTTCAGATATTTAAATTTGTTACCTGCACAAAGCGTTTTGACAGGTCCTTGGTTTTGCTGGTCCCATTCTTGTTGTTGCTTGTAATGAACTAAACTTCCAGAATTGCTGTGGGTCTGCAGCTGTTAAGGTGAGGAACATTCAAAATGAAGCAACTTGAAGAGGAGCTCACCAGCATCCAAGTCAGGCGTAAGTTTTCCGGAGGTCCCTCCAAGACTGATTCCAAGCTAAGTCCCTGCTAAAATCTTGGCCAGGTCAAATATCACCTAAGAAATATTGTGACAGCAGCGTACGCCTTCTGCAACTGGAAATATTGGGAACATTTAATGAACGGGCCAGTCAGTTATGGTTGTATTTTGTGGTGTGATTTAAACCATAGAATCATAGGATGTGTTGGGTTGGAAGAGACCTTTAAAGATCACCTAGTCCAACCTCCCTGCAGTGAGCAGGGACATCTTCAACCGCATCAGAGCCCCATCAAGCCTGACCTTGAATGTCCCCAGGGGTGGAGCCTCCACCACCTCTCTGGGCAACCTGCGCCAGGGTTTCACCACCCTCAGAGTAAAGAACTTCTTCCTAATGTCTGATCTAAATCTACCCTGCTCTAGTTTAAAACCATTGCTCCTCATCCTATTGCTAGAAAGCCACAGTTTCTCACCGTAGGGGCAGCATCTATCTGAGGACCAATGGTTGTGGTGGGTCAGCCCTAGAAGCTTAGAGGAGAAGAAGTTTTTTGCCGACTAGGCTACGTGTGCAGAAATGTTCACTGCGTCACTGATTTAGGTTTGTCAAGAAAATAGAGTTTTGGAGACTAAGAAGATCTTAAGCTGTACAGGGAATCATAACATTTCAAGTCTGCGTTTCATCATTCTTAAAAAAATCCATAGGCTGATGGGAGATTATTGAAAAACACAGTTATACTTCTAACCCCAGCTGAAGGCTATCTTGTCTTTTTAGACTGTGAGTTCTCAAGGCAGAGGGCATCTCCTGTTCTGAATTTATACAGTTTATATAACAGACCCAGTTTTTCATAGTTACTCCAGTTTTACCATAATTAAAATAATTAATAACTCCAGTAGCAGTGGGAATTTTGTCTGTGAGGGTGGAGGTTTCTGAGCTATTTACTTGTTGGGAAAGTCAGTTGCGAGCAGCTCACATGTACCTATAAATTTAAACTTTACAGTTTCTCTACACCAAATTTCACACCACCAAGTGGCTTTCAAGACAGGTTGGGGGAAAAAAAAAAAAAAAAGAGTAATTTTCATCATTGTGGAACAAAAGCACTAAAGCAAGAGATTGTAATACAGAGAAAAGATGCCATTGAGTGACGCATCTGTCTCCCAAGTCTGGAAAGGAAATACAATGTGCTTTGACTTACCTAGTGCTCACTTCAGGCATTCAATCTAAACAGTCATTTTAGAGTTTTACAGAAGACAATACAAAATACTGTGCAATCACGGACAACAGATTTTGATGACAAAGAGCAAATAGACAGAGAATCCTTTCGCAGTTTAACAATATAGACAAAAGGACATTTTTGTATTTCCAAATGATGCTCGAGGCTCAGGTGTTGCAGGCAAAAAATAATGTAGTATTGCTTCTCTCCAATGCACTTTTACTTCTGGAGGTAGTTTACCTGTATTGATTCACTGCTGGTGCTTATTCTCTATCAGCTTCACACACCCTTTTTTGTATGAGGTCAATGCACAACATAAAAATAATACTAAACCAAGGAGGGAAAAAAGTAAGGGTGTTTATGAGACTAGAGTTGAAATTGCCTCCTTGCTCCATTTAGTCCTTTAAGAACCAGAAAGGAGAATTCTTTCACACCTTCTTTCCGTTGTCTGTCATATTTGATCACTTTTTTTTTTTCCAAAGCAAATAAAAAAAACACAGCTGTTACCTTGAAATTCTAATCAAGTATTCCGCATATTGGCAGGGCAAAAGCAGAAAATGGACGGGAGAAAAAACCATAGGTATACCTGGCCTTAGGAGTATACTCCCTAGCGAGTTCCCTATCTAACTGCTTACTGCACTGAGTCTGCCAGGAATAAATTACTGGGATCATTCGTTCAAAATTACATTTTATTTACTTTCTTTATAAAGTCGCTTGGAAGAGAAAGTGTCCAGTATCTCTTCAGTTGAACGCCAGAACTGGATGCCCATTTACAACTGGATCAACAGAATGAAATACCATAGTACCATCTGGTCATCATAGAGAGCAGAATAGGGAGAGAGATTTCTAAATAAAGGCAAATAGAGAAAGACGGGAAGGGAAGGGAAGGGAAGGGAAGGGAAGGGAGAAGGGAAGGGAAGGGAAGGGAAGGGAAGGGAAGGGAAGGGAAGGGAAGGGAAGGGAAGGGAAGGGAAGGGAAGGGAAGGGAAGGGAAGGGAAGGGAAGGGAAGGGAAGGGAAGGGAAGGGAAGGGAAGGGAAGGGAAGGGAAGGGAAGGGAAGGGAAGGGAAGGGAAGGGAAGGGAAGGGAAGGGAAGGGAAGGGAAGGGAAGGGAAGGGAAGGGAAGGGAAGGGAAGGGAAGGGAAGGGAAGGGAAGGGAAGGGAAGGGAAGGGAAGGGAAGGGAGGTTTGGTGTATTTTTTTAGTAGTATATTCATTTTTTAAAGTTTTATATTGATAAAGGTCACTGGTGATAGTGGCTTTTTATCAACGGATCAAAGGCCCTTCAGAAGTCCCAAAGGAGCCTCGTTTGATCTCGGTTGCCAGATATGTGTCAGCTATTTCATCTCATAGAACTTCCTCAGTGCAAGAAACTGCTTAGACTGTGGTGGGTGTGAACAACAGCTCACACGACCCATCATCGTTCCCTCAGCCCAGGCTCCTGGATGTAGGAGTTTCACGAGTGTGAAACAAGAGAAGACAAGTATCAAAAAATAGATCAGGCTGGTGGAAAGATTATGATGCCTTAGCGGTATATGGGTGGGTAAAGGATGAGACAAGCGTGCACTGACATTGAAAATAAGTTTCCTTTTTAACTAAAGGGTTGCAAACGTGCTGCCAAAGCACAAGGGGAAGGCGGCCATCTGATTTTACAGCTGCCTTTCGTAGCACCAACACCAGCCTCCTACTCCTTTGATCTCCAGTAGAAAACAGCGAAACGAGACCTGAGATTTGCCTTGAGCTGGGCACAACATAACCATGATACCAGCTGGGAATTTCGGCCAAATATCTGCCCATAGATGAGAGACACAATGTTGTTCCTTCAGCTTTTTCTGTCTCTTTCTCCTCTAAACGCCAACCTTTTATAGGTTTCCCCCCCCCCCCCTTCTTTTTTTGTTCTTCACAAAACCACTTTCAGCCCAGCATAATTTTCCAGGCAAATTGCACACTTGTCAGATCACCTGATTAAGAGCCTCGTATTCATTACTATAAAAACTAACATGCTCGCTGAATCATTAAAAAGCAGATTGGTCAGTAATAATAATCAGTTTTCTGCTAATAAATACAGCCCGGCCTGCCTAATTCTGTGTCCTACTCAAATACCAACGATGAAGAATTTAACTTTTAAAAAGTACATTACTGGATGTAATATTAGGGCATTGGTCTTCGTAAGGAGCATTACTACTGTCTTTAAAGGGCAGTCAGTTCATGTATTAATTACATTACTCGAAGAGTGCATTGATTTCTGGAAAATCTCTTCATGCATAAAAGCAATTTGAATACTGTATATGGTTAAACCCTCTCAATCAACCTCAATACAAAGAAAGACCAAAGCTGCACTTGAATCTGAGAGCCAGCATCAGAAATGGGAGCGCAGTTAAATCGGTTCTGCGCATTATTCATCGCCGTATGCCCGTGTGACAAACAGCCACAGGGACCCACAGCCACCCTGACCTCCTCTTTGCCAGCCAGGAGGAAAAAGCTGCAGTGGAGAAGGTGTGGCTTGAGGACTTTGTAGAGAAAACGATGGAGAAAGGTTGGTAGGGAGAGGTGGGACACCACAGTAGCCACATACGGTTGATGCTCTCAACAGTGCAGGATTGGGCTCTGCAAATTGCTACTCTACTCGCACCAGTGTTGATAAAAAACACTGGTCTCTGTTCTCATTTCAGGGACTTGGATGCTGAAATGACCGTAGCAATGATGTTCAGGGCCCTGTGGAATTGTATCTGCCAGAGCAATACAGCAACCAAGGAGCCGCCACTCCCAGCCTTGAAACTGCTGCTGTCAAAAGGCCATCACAGCTCTGCCCCACCAACACCAACCACCTTGGCAAAGCATGGGAGTGAGGCCCTCATTCACGTTTATGGTCCAGAAAGCTCCTCATGGGAAGGAACCACCCAGAAAGGTGTTAACCTGCTCACTCACATCCCTTACAGGTGCCTGCCGCTTCCCAAAAGCCCCCTTTTAGGTGCATCTTGCTATGTGGATCTGCCTATCTCTGGTTTTGGTCTGTGATCTGAAAGTTTTTAGATAGTCAGTCCTTAAAAGTGGATGTTACGACCCTGCGAGAGCGCTTTGGCGGTGCCAGGAGGAGAGCTAACCCACAGCATCGCTGCGGAGCCGGAGGTGGGAGCTCAGGGCTGACCCCCATTCTCCAATCTCTGCCTAATGTGGGTTTGCTCTTGAGAGACGCTAATCCCAGCGGTGCATGATGAGACGAAATGCCTGACAATAAGCAGCACGAGTAGCTTATCTCACAACTGACACTGGGCATCAGTAAGGGCAAAGACCTGTCAATACGAACCAAGTAAACCCATATTCGTAGCTGGGTTGGGTCTGCTGCTGGCGTGCCTTCAACCCTCTTAATTTTACAGTCTTAAAAACGTGGGAGCACTGAGATTTATGATGTCAGCAGTTTGCGATGAGCCATTTTGAAAATCCGTATTTTTTTCTAAGTCTGAAAATAGCAAAATCCAAGACAGATACTGAACTCGTTAGTTACAGAATTTAATCAGGGAGCAGCAAGATTGACAAAAATTCTCCTTTCATTAACCAACACAGCATAAATCTCAACGTAGTTCTGATACTCGGTATTTGTAACAGACCTTCACAAACAAGTTTTATCAGTGAGTTTATCTCCAATTACATTAATAATATTGAGTAATGAATATGTTAGAAGATTTGCATTGTGTTACAAATCTCACGTTAAAATTCTATACGCATTCAGGCTGTCGTCAGCTTTTGATCTCACCCTAAATAAAATCTAGGTCTGATTTTTTGACTGAATAAGAACTATTGGAGAATAATTCTTCTTTCTTCTGCTTTCAGTGCCTGTATTTTCATAGAAGATAATTTTATCCTCCAGGCACAATCCTCCTGCCCTTATGCAAGGAAAACTCCGAACTCCGTAAACACATCTTCAAGGAAAGAGCTGTGTCATCCTCTCCTGTCTTTCTGATAAACTTCTATTTATACAACGATGTTTATGAAGAAATCCATCTATAATAATCCCTAACAGCACTCAGCAAGGGTTAAGAGAGTTTCACTTTCTGGAAATAAAGAACTTCTCACTGCTCGAGGTTCAACTGAAAGTACCTGCAGTTCAGGAGAGCTAGCAACAATTATTCTGTAGAACAAGCGTGCTCAGTGAAAATCCTTTGAAGAGGAAAAAGGTCAGGAAATCTGTCATTTTACAAGGATGATCTTAGTAGTATATAAAGGAGTTCTCAAAAATGTGAACTAACATCCATTGAGCAAAGCAAGAGGAGTACGATTATTGAAATGCTACCAACTTCTTATAATTGCTCATTATTGCCATAATGCAGATCATTTCCTCAAAAGAAAAGTTCTCATTTTGATTTGCAAGATTCAAAGGACCTTGCTCCCTCCACATTGCCACGAGTCCTTAACTCACAGGCTAAAGAAATTAAAGAGAGAAGGAAGAAACTATATGGGCACACGGGGAAGAGTATACTAAAGCGTGAATTCAGTGTGATAGCTCTGAGAGATACGGTTTGAAATAGCAATATGGAATTGCATATGGGCTTGCAAACTAAGGAAAAACACAGACAAAAAGAAAACAACCCACCCAACCTCTTACTACTAAAACACATGGTTGAAAGCAAATCCTTTGACGAGAAATCTAGCGTTTGGAACAGCGATTCATTTGCCCCAGCCCAATTCATTAGATCGGAGCAAGTACCAGCGTTAAGAATATAAATTTCAAGAGCGTTCTTGGTCGGTGATCGGAGCTGCCTAATGGCAGGAAGTCATCTCCCTGCTCAGAAGATGCTCCTGGTTCCCGTGTGATTTAAAATGCCACCAGAAATACAGGAATTATCAAGGCTTGGCCTTGATGTACGAGCCTATTTAAATCCCTGGGGTGAGACGCTAAGGACCACTCTTCCAAAACAGCCTGAGCGGGATCATTAAGCAGTGCAATAATAGCTTGGAATTGGTTCCTGCAGTAGAAGGATGAAGCTGTAGCGGGTGTGCTAGAAAGAGCTGCTCAATTACAGGCAGCTGAAGAGAGAGGCTAAATAGGACACGGGATCCAACAAACCTTTCCAGCTGCTGAAAGGCTGCAGGTGGAACCGAGTACGCACCGAAAGCTCCTCCTTACAGATTCAGGTCAGGGTTGAAAGTGGGGGGCTTGACATGTGTTGAAGGAAATTTGGCTTCCCAAAGGCACCCTTTGGTGCCGAGCTGCTCCGGAGGACTTGTAAGACTGACACAAATTATTTAACCATGGACAAAGGAGAGAAAAAAGGGTCCAAGGCTATCTGGACTCCGGGCTGTTTTGATGCAACATTTTGCCTTTTATTTTGACTCTTTCTTGAGGTTTGCTGGCCAAATTCCCAGCATAAACCATGACTTTATGAAGAAGTGAGCAAGTAGATACGTTTTTGCAGAGCCTAGACTTGAATTTAAGTAAGCATATCTAATTTCATGAGAGAAAATCCAAAAGATGGGGTAGGAAAACCACAGCTGGCCAACTGAACACAATACCTGTTAGTCAAATTGCTGCTGTGTCCACGTTTGGCATCAGAGGTGTCCTCTGATTTGCTCTTCTCTTCCTCTGGGCAGCTGAAACTTTTTAATAAAGGCCTGATAAATAACCGGTAGTAAATACTGCGCTTCTGCTTTGCATTCTTGGCTTGTCTGGGCTTCCACTGATAAAGCTCTTGGGCAATTGTCCAAGGTCTTGTGAAAAACTCTCTGTCCAGCCCTAGTAAAGACAGCAGAGAACTCAGGACAGTCTTCAACCATCTCCATTTTGTCTCCTAATGCATAAGACCTGCTGCGTACTTTTTAAGAGATCCCTCTTCTGACAGGTCTTTCTCTTCTTGAACAATTACTATGTAATAAACTATTTTATCGGTTTTGCTTACATACTGCATTTCTGAAAACAAAACAATAAATGGCTGTAAAACCAATAAAATGTACGAGGTTAGTGTTTTATTACAAACAAGCCAATACCATACACTGCAGCATATTTTTCAGCTCAATGCACCAGGATTCTTATTGTCCAGGTGAATGTCCCCGGCCGTAAATCGCAGCGCTATAGCTCTTTTCCAAGCGCGCTCTAAAACTTCTTTTGGTTGATGTGTCTTAAAACACTCCTAGTCCTTGGGCAAATTTATGGGGAGGATAAAGCTGGGTGGTTTTATGCCAAGGCGTTTTTAACTTTGCTAGCCACCCTGGAAGCTCTCTGAGATGCTGCTCTTCTCACTTCAGCTTTAGGTCCTTCAGCACCCTGGGTAGACCTTGCGGATGCAGCTTGGAGCTGCCAAACCAGCCCAGGGACTGTTTATTAAATTTGAGTGATGGTTCCCGAGGCAGATCTTCCTGGCAATTATCATGCTTAACACAGCTATGAATAAGACTAATAGAAAAGCCTTCAGTAAGACACTTCAGCACGGTTCCTCTAACTTTTCCGATTCATTTTCTTCCACCATCACTCACTGTCCCAGAAACAACCCTCCTTGGCAAGGACCTCTCAGAACAGCTATCCTGAATATCTAGGTGGAACACTTCTAATGTGGAACTATGTCGTACTGCAGGGACGTTGTTCTCTACACCAGCCAATCTGTCAAAAAGGACTTCTTCACAGGGAGGGAGGGTCACCTAAGGCTGGTGGTCGAGGGCCTGAGACTCAGCTGTGTTCAATTCTGCCAGCATAGCACCCACAGTGCAAACCAAAGTATGAGCATAGAGCTGAAATCGTGATTTCTGAAGATGCCTTTTTTTTTGGTGAACTCAATGTCTGCTTCTGTGAAATGGGTAGAATGATATGCACACATACAAAAAAAAAATAGTACAACCATTAATTACAGTAATTCTCTTTTCTGACTGCTGAAAAAAAGCAAGCAGTTGATTTTTGATGATTTTACACAGTATTAATGCAGCTGTTGTTTTTTGCTGAAGCAAGTTCTCTGCAGTACACATGAAGTGGCAGTAGATTACTGGAATGCATTTCCTTAGCCACTGTCGGAATAATTTCATGTCCAGGAGAAAGCAGTTTTCCTAATACACCTTCAGCCTTGTCAGCAGCACTTTGAGCCAGCAAGACTTGCCCATCAGTCTCTGACAAGCACAGCGGGGCAAGAAGTTTAAAACAAACCTTTCCAGAACTCTGTGTCATGCTTTATCATGTTATGATGAAGACCAGCTCCTTCTCCTTGGCTGTTTGCTACAACAGCTGATCATCCCCAGATAAGAAATTCTATTTTTTTTGTTGACAACTGTCACTCAAAATAACCAGTGACTAAAACCAACATGAGCAAAGAAGCCAAAAAGTACTTCAAGACTAGAGATGACCTCTGAGAACATACACTGGTATGATTTAAGTCAGTATTAAAATCTCTGCAGGAGGCATATTTCTTCTTCTTGCTGCCGCAAAATGCTTCTCTGTGTAACCGGTGCTTTGCTTAACCATGGCCAACCCAACCTGTGGAGGCCTTGGTGCTCAGTTCCTGCTCCCACAGCATGTTATAAATGCACAGACAGACTCTAGAAAATGGGTCACACGTCTACAGGAAGAAAGTTTGGTCAAGAGAAAATACTTTTGGCATTACATTCAGGCAATATTTTACATGATCCTTTCTGAATCTCACTTTTCGTTTCAGCTTCCTGTTGCAGAAGGCTTAAGATCAAATACAGCTTGATCCTATTACATGGAAATCCATCATAGGCTTGTAAGTGATCTCCGTGGAGTGCAATTAGGAAGGCATGAGTATGATAATGAAGCTGTAACATCACATCTTTCTCATTTGATACTACATGAACTTACTTTACTCATCTATTTATATGCTTTAATGTGCATGTCAATGTGGGAAGATGGATTTATTCCTTGCCTTGGCTCATACAGCAAGAATATCTCCCCTGCCTTTTCTGCATTCTCCCATGAGCCACGCTATAGGTCACCTCCACAAATGCCGCTCTGGCCAGCAGGGTTTTTGAAGGAAATTAATTTTAGAACTAAAGATTCTTCTCAGTTTTTACCATTGCCTTAATCTGGGAAGTCAGTCTGTGTCCCCTGTGTCAAAAACTCCTGTTTTGGTGTGAGAGGATGTCGTGGACTCTCAAAAAAGGCAAGCCCGGGTGAGGGCTCTACAGGTTGACATCAGGATCTTTGCTTCGAACAAGTGGCCAGCAGAGAACTAGCTCAAATTCTCAACTGATGCCTGTGCCACTGATGGAGACACAGCCCTGCAGTGGGAAGATCCTCCCTGCACGGCTCTTTACAAAACATCAAGTGAAATGCGGACAGTTCTGCAAAGGAGGAGAGAAATCCTCAAGGGCAGAAATGTCACCGAAGTCAACTTAAATCTCATGAGTGATAACTCCACCGGGAGAGCAGCAGACATCAGTCATCAGCGTGCTTGCTTAATATCCCCTGTTTGGGAATATTTCTGCTGTCAGTCATTTTGCTCATCTGCTGGGCAGCCAGGAGGATGAAGGGAATTACTCTTAGCAGACTAAAGCTACGCACCATTGCAAACAGCCTCTAACAAGAACACTTAACAAGCACCCGAGACTGATGATTCATCTGTTTCCCCCACTTTTTATACCTCCCTGGTTAAAGGTGCCAGATTAACTGCCCGGGCAGCTAAAATCCTCCATCCCTCTCAGAGGCACGGTGGGCAGAAGGCAGATCTGTGCAGCAGCCTTCCACCTCACCACTTCCCTCACGTTGCTGAGAGAGATGCTCAGTGGCCAGCCTCCTCAGATGATGGACCTTTTTTTCCCCATTGGTTACGGCTACTGGAAAAGCTTTTTCTGGGTGCAACAAACAGTGCTAAACTTTTACTACACACTTAAATGAAATACGTAGCAAAGTACACTGTAAAGGGAGATAGAACCATGAATGTCTTTCTCCAGCACAGGAAACTGAGGCTGAGAGCAATAAAATTATTTGCTCAAGGTTATAAGTTGCAAAGCCAGAAATAAACCCCAAATCTCCTGAGCTCAAACCTCTGTTGATAGGGTTGACTGTTGAGATTGGTGCTTGATAAAAGACTGGAAGGTTTCCCCCCGTCATCTGCACAGCAGCCTCTTTCTCTCTTCAGTCTCTTGAGATGTTGCCCCTAAAATCACCTTGGCTCATTGCTCATTGCACAGCAGGTTCCTCTTGGAGTCCTTCCAGTGTTACCTGCTTCAAATCTACATGAAATACCCTGTTCTTGTCTTTAAATAGGAAACTGGTCGTAACTTAGTCTTCAACACAGCCAACATGTGCAGCATCCTGCAGCGACTCCAGTGCCAGACGGATCCACACACACCAGCTTTTGTCTCCCACGTCCCTGGGATTCCTTCCACTTATCCTCTTATATATGGGGTGCAATAATATCAATAATAATCAATAAAATCCCAGCGATATCTGTTTGATCTTCCTTCAAAATTTACTCTAATAACTCTGCTATGATGGTTGGAAAGTCTAGTCTTGATCTTGAGTTCAGAAGTGACAAACTCTGCTTTAGACCTATTTAAAAAAACCAAACCAGCAAATCCTCTCCTATACTTCTCTCTACCTTCACTCCCACCTAAAGTGAAACAAAATAAACCCAGACTAGACCCACACTACCTGAACAATGACCAAACCAAGCAGTTGCACGACAGATTTCTGAGAGAAACAGCTGTGAAGTTTAGACCGGTTTCTCTAAGTCTTGGAAATAACTGCAGCAACTGGTTATGATAAAAAAGCGAGAAAACAAAGCTGACATTTCATCTTGGTGTGTTGTTGAGCACACAACGCAACCACAGACCAAAGGACACTGGCTGTGCTCGTTCAGGAGCATCCCTCGGAGAGCCTCAGAGACTTGCATTTGGAAGCTCAACACCCTGATAAGTATCTGTTACAAAAGGAGGAAAAAAACCCGACACGCTCCTGAATTAATATTGATTTCATGTCAATTGCTTTATATCCCCACTTACACAGACTGCAGGTCATTGATGGAAGGGATCCTCAGAAAGCCGAATTAAAATGAACTGTCATCCAGCAGCAGTGAAAACAAAAGTTTTCCTAATAAGCAATAATGATTTAGAAGACTGCAGCATCCCTAGTTCTTCTGTAGTGCGGTAGAAATATAACTGTGCTTCTCTTCTTTCAGCAGCTCATGAGTCTAGCAGGGGCTACACTTAACTTGAAGATCAAACAATCAGCAGATACTGGTAAATAGTGAAACAACTTCAAAGTTCGTGATAAAAAACCCAACCTGGACTAAAAGTGGCTTTTTTTTTTTTCCTATCAGGATCTGATGTTTGAAGTATGATGATAGATCTCCAGATTAGGGGGCTCTCATAACCTTTTTAGCTCTATTTTTCTTATTTTCTTCCATCCTGCTATTAGCTGACAATTGCTCTCAGAGTACAGCTTCTTCCCTCACATGCACCTGCCTAAACCACATCAAAGGTCCACACCACGGTCCAGGAGAGCATCAGACCCAGCACACCAAAGTGCATTCAGCGGTGCCTTTGTGTATCCAAAGGAGCTGGATCCATCTGGTGCAGTCACTCCGCAATCTACCCTGAGCAAACCGATTTCACAACACTCTGAGGTCTTTTTCCTTTATAGATACAATTTCCTTTATGTTTGTGTTCTCCATCCTCTCTCCGGCTCCTCTGTTCTTCTCATCCTATATTTCTCCTCTGTTTTTCTTTTTTTCCTACCCTTCCACTTTCTCTTAGCTGCATCCCTGATTACCTTGGCGCAGCAGAGCGCGACTGGCTGGCTGGCTGCACCTCAGATGTGATCTCTCCACTGTGCTTATAAATCAGATCAAAGCATCGTTTTACAAATCACTTCAGCTTCCTTATTTCCAAATCCTCCTAACAGATTTAACTGCATTTAACTTCCTGGTTCTTTTTTTTTTTTTTTTTTTTACACTTGAATTCATTAATTTTCTCTCTCACCATGGTCTCAATCTAATAGGAGAGCAATGAGCATTCACGTTATACCTCAGAGTTCCCCGACGAGCAGCCTCAAGCAAGCCCACGCTACCCGAAATCAAAACGGGGACTCACCTGTCAAAGTGCCTTTGACTAGATGAGCTCAGTGGCTGCTTTCTGAGCACCAGTTTACACCGTTAGAAATACGACCGTGCCTCGTGGGGAACCCATAGCAGAACGCCAAGTTAATGCACAGCTAAATGAGGCACGGCTTTTGAGAGCGATTAACATGTTCAACTTTGATAAAATGATTGATGTGAAAATTCCGAGCACCGGTATTTGAGGAACCATCGTGTGTGTGCAGAGGATAAAGGTACCTAAGGTCTCTCAGTCAGTCCTTTTGAGTGGTAAGTCAGTACCCTGACTTTGGCAAATCTGGACTTAGAAATCAAATCCTAATTCCAATACAGCTGATAGTCCAGACCACTGCGTAACACAGAGACATGCCTTAACGCTGTGCTCGAGCAGGAAAGAGATGAGCTGCCCGTCGTGTTAGCAACCTTCTTCTTTGCCCTCATTAATGTTTTATTAATATTTCATATTACATGAAAGCAGATTTTCCTTTGTGTCTGGCATTAAGTACTGATCGATATTAATATTTGATTCATATCTTTCAGAAAGGGATGGCAAGAGAGAACAGGAGTGAGATTGGAGATATGATTTACCTGAACTCCAGTAAGGCTGTTAGAACAGTAAGGCTAGTGAAATAATCAATTGGACAAGGAATTGGCTAACAGATGAGGTCCGGGCTGCGGCAGCAGTCAGTTAAAGTTCACTTAGGGCTGTGGAAGGAGAAACTGTGAGGTCGTGTGAATTTTTTCATGATTTGAAAACACACTGGACAGGAAAATGTGCAGCTGAGGAACAGGGCTAGAGGTGCAAGAAGGGGCCAGGAGACCCTTTCTTGCAGCAGCAAGAGGGAGGAGGCCAGCAGAGGAGGGACAAGGGAGAGGCACTGCAAGGCAAGGAACAGCTTGGCTGTACGTGGTCTGGGGATGTGCAGGCTGTGACCAGAGACCTAGAACGAGGCTTTCTGCGGTGTGAGGCCAGAGAGGGCTTGGCCAGAAAGAGAAGCCTCAGTTCAAGTGAATGAACTTTCAAAGGATGCAACAGTAGATCAATGCACTGGGATCAACATCTGCTGCTGCCTGGTAAGAGTGAACCTCCAGCAAAGTGAGCCTCAAGCCAATGGAGGTAGTTTGGCAAAGCAAAGGAAATTTGTGACACAACAGTAAGGAGGTGATTGCGCAGGGGAAGAAGGACACTGCACAGCACGCCCCTCCACCGCAGTCTGACAAACAGATTAAAGACAAGTCACAGAGGTGCCATGTTTTTGTTGCTCGATAACTGAACCTGCATTTCAACACAGCAGAAGAACCATGAAGCAAGAGCCTTCTGCCAGCCTCTGTAATGAAAGCAGGACTTGGCTGAGGAGAGGAGACATCTGGAGAATTTATGCTCCAAAGTTATTCTCATTCATTTTCCAGTAGCGGTAACCAAAGGAAGAGCTGCTCATACAACGGATATTTTTGGGAAGTCCCTATAGATGTCTCTGTCGCCAAAACCAGAGGTTACACTGTGCCTCGTGCTTGAACAGATCAGAATATTCTGTGCAGCAGAGGGAAATGGAAAAGGGAGAGTGGGTGGTAAGAAACGCTCTGCACTGCATTATTGCTCAGGTACCATATGCCTGCCTGCTTGCCTACAGCGTTTTGCAGACTTGGTCTGGGTGATTCACTGGGTCAGGCTGATGCCTTAATGCCTTTTCTGCTCTGGAATATCCACGCTCAGTCCCCAGGAGCCAGCTCCCAGATGGCCATTAAAGACGATGGGCACAACAACATTAAAAGCTCTCTAAGTTGGTGGCTCTACCCTCCTGACAGCAGATTGGCAATATCTGACAAATGATTAGAGCTAAACTGTCTTGCAAAATGCAAATATGCCTATGCAGAAACGGGAAATTACCATAAAATGTTTAGGACTGCTGGAAACTTCAAAGCTAATTTGTGCATTCAACTAAAACCTCAGTCTCCCTGTGAGCAATGTCACGCCGCTCCGTTAGTTATCCTGCTAATTAGAACAGCGCGGACGGGGGCACACCGGAGATAATAGCTCAGATAGCAAAATCACACAGGTTAGAGAGCTGGTGTCCAGTTGATCCAGGACAACTTTGATTTAGACTCTTCCTTCACTAGGCAAATCTTTCCTGTACCAGGAGAAGATTTATCTGCTCCATATTGGGTTATTTTTTTGGGTACTTAACAGTTAGAGCCAAAGTGGGTATAATCATTTCTGCTCCGTGACTACAACTGCGGCTGCACTGTTCTCACTTCCAGGTACTAAAGTTCAAGTGTAAAACACTCTATTCTCCATGTAGACATTAACAAAGGGGACACATGCATTAGCAGAACTTATATCCTAAAATCGGTGGAAATAGGTTACAGTGTTTTAGCTGCTTTCTTCACAAGACTCTTTAATGTAGCGAACCCCTTCACTTTCAAGGTAAGATTCATGAGTCATTTCAGAATAATTTAAAGTTGAGGCAAGTTCAGCTTTTCCTTTGCAGATGAAGAGAACTTTCTTGTCGGAGAAGCACGTTTTTGTTTTTCAGGAAACGCTTGAAGAAAAGATGTGAAGAAAGGGGCTCTAAGAGAAATTCAGGTATAGCTCTGTGTATGCCACATAGCAGCAATTAGACAAAAAAGTGTGACTGCAACATTTAGTAACTGCTAGTAAAAGCTATCCCTCACAAAGCATATTTCAGTGCACTTCAGGAAATGCTCGTCTATCCAAAGAATTCATTTTCTTAAGTAAATGCTTCAACAAATTTGCTCTTCAAAAACATGGATATTCAGGATTACTTTCTAACCTTATGGAAGTTACTGCTCGGTTGACTGGAACTGCTCTAGTTCATACAAGCCCCAAATCTCCAGACTAGTAAGACGGAGTCTCTCATGCTCGTCATGTTGGATCTTGCCTGACAAAGAATGGCTTTATTGATGACTACGGAGGAATGCTATTCAAGTAAGATCCTCACTGTTCTTTAAAGCCCAGGCTCTCTTAAGATGAAGCTGTTGGAACAATTTTCTGAATCATTAGTTTAGGCAACTATCAATTGCCAGTAATACTCCTCCCATTCTCCTGGAGTAAAAACATTGGCCATCAAAGTACAGGGCAATCCCAGTTGCTTCCCAGTCAGTTCCACCCCCCTGGGCAATCCCAGTCCTGGGGCAGTCCCAGCCATAGGAGCAAGTAAGGCCAATTTGGGTAGGATGATTTTCAACGTCTGAAGTGGTGATTTTATGTCCCTGTGTCCTATTTGTGCTGTCCCAGCATGTAGGAACTCTGAGCATCTGTGAACAGAAATAGGGACACCCTCTCCCAAAAGCTAGCCCTTTGCTAGCAGGCTCAGAGCTGACCACTAATAGTTTCAAAAGCTCCAAATTTGAATTTGCAACTCCTCATTTAACTCAGAAATTTAGGCTTGTCACATAATACCTTCTACTCATTATGTCTGCTGCATGCAAAGAAAAAAACTCACCCAGAATTGCTGCTCTGTAATCACCTGAGAGAGCTGCTAACCTGACAAGCTGCAGTTGCAGGGAACATTGCTGGAGCTTTATACTCAAATTAGGAAACAGTAAAATACTATGCAACTTGGTTGCTTGCAGCTCATGTCAAACCAAGAGAGCCTGGACTAAGCCTTGGAGAGAAAAAAAAAAAGGAGAATAAATAGATCATCAGCCCCTGCAGAAAATGTCCTGCCAGTGATTGTGGATTTATGAATTCATACGGAGGCACATCTCCACACGGAGTTGAATTGTCTAGTCATTTTAAAGATAAATATTGCAGATGGGTGAATAATTCACTTGTACAAATGTTCACTGAAAACAAATTAACTGGCTTGTGTGTACAGGTGATGTGCTATCATAATAGTTATTTCACGGAATGCTTGAGAAGGCAGCTTCTAAAATTCACCTGACCTACCTCAGTAAGTACCAAGGCTACCACAATCTCCAGAAAAGTGGATTTAGAGACTTGCCCAACGTTCACGTCCAGGTACCAAAGGAGATGTTAATTCGCTCACTGCTGTGTACCCACAGAAGGCTGCGGCTATGACAGCTGGCGCTGATCTTTCCAGAAGTAAACACACAGCTGTATTTCACACGGAAATGTCAACACCAACACCTCCTCAGCATCAGATGGGAGTAGAAGGGATCTGAAAACGCAGGCAGGAGGGGTGTTTTCAGCTTACCAAGGAATGTCTCACCCAGGAATGCCCCCACCACCAAGAGGAAGAGGCTACAAGCTGGTCGCCAGCCAGATTAGGTCTATAAAAAGGGGATTATGGGCAGTCCGTTTGCAGCACGACACAGATGTAAAAATATAATAAGTTACTGAGATAATGAGGTAGCACGGCATGGAGACCAAACACAGCTCCCCAAACACAGCTTCAGCATATGTTTGAGCCTGTTGATTTTACCAATGACCTAAAGGGACAGGGACCTCCATAAATCTAAGCAAAACAATTTGTGCCTCTTAATTCACCTTGGAAAAGCAGCGGAACACATCAAGGAAGGAGAGCCTTGTGCAACAAATGCTCGTTCCTCAAGTTTGAACCCACTATAAATAACCCTTCAGTAAAATGTTATTTAAAACATTTGATCAAAATAACACAGGTGATATCACTAAAAAAATCCCCCTCTGAAACGGAATCGCATCCATCTGCTCTCAACTAATATCCAGAGCCGTTAGCTGGGCTATACTGGAAATGTCCCACTTCATTTTTCCAGCCTCCTTTTCTTTTTTCTTGCCTCTTGCTCTTGGAATTTGTCTTTGCCCTCACCCGAGGAGGAAAGCCCTTAATCAAACTTAGTCTTTGCTAGAGGAATATTTCTGGGACAGACCTGTATAAATACACAGTATCTCAATTACCCTCCAACAGCTGTAAAATTTCCAGTTTGAAACCTTGTCCTCCAATGGCCTCCACCATGGTATTCATCACAGTGACCCTTCAGACGCCTGCAACGTGCTAATATCAGGAAAAGCATTCCAGCACGGTGGAGCTGCTCGTGACGCACTCCAAATGCCGAGCAAAAATACTTTATTTTCACGCCAGCCCATATACGAGATGCAGCTACAGGGATTTAAATATGATACTCAGCTCATTAGCAAAGCAAGCATAGATAACGAGGATTTACTGAACGTAACTGTCTGACTTGGCCAGCTTTCCCAAAGGGACCATTAAGATGCTGAGGAAGTTTTCTGTCTGTACTTTTTGGTGGGAATCAAGACTGCATTCAGGAGTTCCTCCAAGTTCAGAAAAAAAAAATCCACCTCAGATATTTGAGTTTTCCTTGCCCAAAATTCAAACAAGTAGCACTTTCGAGTGAAAGACTCTAAAAAAATGGCATGTAAGTACTTTGCCCTTGTGCTAAACCCCAAGCCTGGCATTTCAACACACGCTCTCCTCGCTGACCGCCACCACGTTGCATCGCTGCTGCCTCACGGTTGGAGTTATTTTTGCATGAATGTAATCCCTGAAGGTGGCATCACCTGAGTTTTGACAACTCTTTGGTGAGTTATGACATTAGTCTGGGGTGGGTATGAATTTTTATTTTTTTTTTGAGCACTTCAGCACAGATCTTCCCTGTCATTCTGAGTCCAAACTCACGGAGCTTTGCAAGGTCCTCGTGAACTCTATTTTTATCCTGACCCTTCTCCTTCCCCGGCATTAGTATAACATCCAAATGACAGGGCACATAAAAGCCACTTGTGATACTTCATTAATGGCTCTGCAGCAGATGGAAGGTCCATGTGTTTTTTTTTTCCCTCAAGCTCTGGATGGCCAATGAAAAGGTTTTATGCTCTTGAACTGCGGTGTGCTCCTCATTGCCTTTAATCTGCCTTTGCAGATCAGTTCAGGGAAGGTTGATATTAGAGAAGTGTTTACTTCAGCTTAACTCATTAATGTTTATGAAGTGCTGTCAAAATACAAAGTGTTGTATGTTTAGTGAGGGTGACTTTAATATTATTGTGGCTTCAACTAGCACATAAGTAATAATGGGACAAAGTGTTGTCCGATAACCGTGATTGCGGCTCTACCGCACCTACTCACAGCTAATTTTAGGCTAATTTTGATTATATTACAAAACTTCATTTGCCTGTGTTTAAGCAAAACACGATCCACACTGGTTCTACATATCTTCTTCAGTCTGCCTAATATTAACGGGTTTTCAAGGTCTTTAAGGTCAATATCAAGTCCTTTTGCGCGTAGGAGTTTAATTCATGGTATAGAGAGCAAGGTTTGCATGGAGAGCTACAATCTTTTATTAGTCCAGTGAATGGTGAATGCAGTTGGAGAACAAAAAAAGCTTTTGGGCACACAAACTCTTCTGTAAGGTCAGAAACTTTGCATTGTGAAGAGCCGCACAGCGCAGCTACAGCCGCAGCACTGGGGCATTTGTACCGGGGAAACCTTTAGCAGAAACCACTTTATTTCTGAAAAGCAGCCATTTTCTCCTGGAATTTCATTTAAAAAGGTTTCTTTTTAGGTCAGCAAGGGCACATCTTCATGGAGCTATGGAAGATGGTAGAGAGACGTCAGAAATAGCATTGGCCCAAGGTGGCAGGGTCAGCTCGACAGCGTGAAAATATCAGCCGTGGTCCCAAATTATATGTCTGTGTTGGCACACTGGTGTAATCGGTGAGGCTTTTTATATGGTGCTTCTGCTCCCAGTTTTGAAATAATCTTGTCCTTTTGGAAGGATGGTCTTGTCCTGAATTTGACAGTTCTTAAAGACGGTGTGGTGTCGGCACGCTTTGCATGGAAAAAGTTGCCCTCCTATAACACTCGTCCTCCTTTTGGAGTTTCTTCCGTCGCTACAAAGCTTTGAAGACGCACCTAACCCTTTGCTCCTTGGTTAAAGGGATCATCAGAAATTTGCACTCCTTGTAACTCCCTTTTCAAACTAAATGGACCTTCTGTTGCAGTCACTGGGGGAAAAGATCAGTTTCCTGACTAACGGAGGCTTCACATCAATCAGGTTAATAGGAGCGTTAGCACATTTCCTAATTATAACTACAAACATTTGCAGGCTTCCTTGTGATGAAAGCTCATCGCACCCTGTCCCGTCGGGTTAAATCAGTGTCTGATGAGCAAAGTGCAAATGCACCAGTCTCAGTTTTTTTTCAGGGCAGGCTGAAGCACCACTGCTGAGGTGCAACCTTGGCAGTGTCTAACGTAGGGCTCTGGTCCTTGGGCTGATAACCCATGGACATAACCCACGTAGGCAGGGAGGTGATGGCCCCCGGGCAGATTTGCAAGGGTGTCACTCCCACAGAAAGCTCTTTCCTTGTTCCATTAAATAATGTGACACCAGTTCCAGGGCAGCCCCTTGTCAGGCTGTTCCAGCCTCAGGCTACAGCGATGAGCTTACAGCCAGAGCAGGGGAGAGAGGTCAGGCTAGAAAGGAAGAGCACTTGCTAGCTTCAAGGCCAGCAAGGAAATACTACAGAGCCTTAAGTCTCTAGCCTATAAAAAAAAATAAAATAAAGATACCAAAGAAAAGTGATATGATTAACCCAAGTCATTCAGCTCCAAACAAACACTCAAGTGTATAAAAAAAAACATAACATGGTCCTTAGCCCATATTCACGGTAAAGCCCAGGCAAATATACCCCAGCAAATTCCCAACATGCACATATGGAGGTCTTCAGTGGGAAAAAATACTATTATTTCACTCCCCAGATTTATTTCAGAATCTTCTTAAACTAATAGAAAAAATGACATCACCGCTGTTACATATATTCCAGCACCGCCCTAAATTCTGGATGTGTCCATCTGATATAAATTCAGTCGTCAGTTATTTTCAGAGCTTAGCAATAGTTTTCTAACACAAAATTCGTAATCGCCACATATGCCTTTAAGGGATATATTCTCACGTCTTTTATAGGATTCACCCACTTCTTTCTCATTGATACAAATGAGTAAAGTGATTAAAATTAACGTATCAGTTCTGAACTGCCCCATATCCATTAATCTCGTAATAGTTAAAACTATCTTGAAGAATACTTATATCACAGATCTTTAGCTGGGTTTTTTTTTAAGTGCTATAAGTAGAATATACTTATCAAAAAGTAACTATCTGGCACATACACTTGCACCTTCTGAAATTTTAATAACTTGGGTGCTATTTAGCTTTCAAAGTGTTGGAGGAACCTCTCTCTTCTGAGCCCTTGCCTGAGGCATCGCATTGGGGAGGAGCTGGCCAACACCAAACACACGCAAGCAGCTGAACAGAGCACTCTCCCTTTGAATAAAGTCCCCAGACAAGCTCACCTGGATTTTATTTTCCATTTTATTTATTTTTTTCTCTTTTCAAAGTTATCGCAATTCCTCTGCATGCCTTGCTCTAGCTATTACTCACACAGGATTGTCTCCGAAGGTAATTATGGTGCTTGTGCACTCAGACCTTGGATCTGACTACAGCCTCTGGATGAAATGGAGCCCTTGCCCTGTTGGCCATGCACTGATCCAACTGGGCAAGGAAGCTGTCCTGCTGGCTACCAAAAGCAAGCGGGCAGGGTTAGCTATTAAGGCACAGGGACTGCTTGGGTTCAAGTGGTGGAGGTCCTGAGTGGGGCGTTCTCTGGCACCGAGAGGTGACTGGGCAGATAAAAGCACAGGTAGTGCTGTCACCACATCTCGGGCTCTAAACCCACCCTACAGGAAGGTGGAATTTAAGTAACTGCTTCGCGCTGACCTCGCCGCGCTTCCGCGGGAGTCCATTCGTTTTCATTACTGAGAACGTCGGCACCAGCGCCGAGTCCTCTGAAACGGCCGACTCCAGGTGTTTAGAGGAGTCAGAGCAGGATTTAACTCCAGTATTTATACAAGGAATGAAAATTTCCTTGCCAAACCTGGCTCCTGAATGTCTAATAAACATTCCAGTGGGGGTCTAATCGCTCGCAGCCTGCTTCTGTCCTCCAGCAGGCAACAGGGGGGCTCAGCCAGGTTCCTTGTGGTTGCAAAAGACTGCACATGATTGTGGGAAGGATGGACTCTTTTTTTCTTTTTTTTTTTTTACCTGAGCTGTAGTGACAAATTTTTCAAAATTTGTTTACAGTGTCTTCGGGTATATTCTGATTTACTAATTCTTTCAAGAAAATAGGAGGGAACAAAGGCAGTATCCCAACCTAACCACCCAAAAAGCTCCATCCAAAGAGCTTCTCCCCAGACCAAAAGAATTTGTTTCCTACATTTACCCACTGAGGTACTTGCACTGAAAGTAGGACCTTTAATTCCCGAGATCCCCTCTATTGCTTACTCCTCAAGGAAAATTGGTTTGACTTGCCTCAGAAATCGTTTGGTTCTACCACAGAGAATGATGACTTCAGAGCAGAAGGAGCAGGGAAGGGAAAATAATCAGGAAGATCAGATAAACTCTTAAGAAACAAGGATTCTGTTTCCATGCAAATTCTCTTCAATGAGAAAGTTTTAGAAGAGAACTGAGAACACTGTACGTGAAGAGTTGCTTGAAACATAATTGCTTCTAAATATAATACCTGTGAATTTTTTCCAGCAACTACAAACATTTCCTTAAATATTTTCTCCCCCCCCCTCCATTTCCCTCACAGTATTTCCCACTGAATTTAATAAAGTACTGTATAAGCATCTGAGTTTGGGAAGCATTTGAGCAACAAACAGAAGTTACTGGGAGAACAAAAAAAAAAAAAAAGGTTTTCATTGCTGGCAGGTGTTTCTAGGAGCTTTTACAAAGTTTAATTTGGTAGTTTTTCAAGCTGACTCCCATTCATGTGAAATGCAGATATCTCTGATGCTCTTCTTGGTGGTTTACACATAGAAATGTGCCTGTGCAAGACAGAGTGCAGACCCACAAAATTGCGTTTTGCTTCTCAGATGAGAGAAGCTTCTGAATTTGTGAAAGGAAATTGCATTAGTATTATCTTTAAGCAACTGCGTCCTTCCCATTTTTCTGTTTTCTCAGACGTACCAAAATAACAAACTGAAACATTAATTGGGAGGGCACTGGAAATCATCATATACCTTTTGGTCTTTGGAAGCTAAGAACTAAATTACTGTAATTGGCAGTTTATTAACAGGAAAATTATGCTAAACAGCTTCATGTGGCTGTCAGGAGTTATATTCGGTAAGCTATGAAGATGGGGCCCTCGGTGTAACATTTGCATTTTCTCATTTAGAAAGAACAATGATAATAGATGAGTGAAGCATGTACAAATTATATACCAAAGAACATTTACATGGCTGTAAAAAGGCTATCTTGATACCGGAGTGATTAAGGCTGTTATTCATTAAGTTACAGTATAGGCTAAGGGGGAAGGGGAAGTAGGGAACACATTAACTTTATTCAGAGGCATATGTAAAATGAACTCCAGTCCAAACCACTTGAATTTCAAGCAGAACTAGATTATAATAGCTTCTGATTATATTACATTTCTTATGCAGCGCTGATATCAGGGGTTGGGTTTTTTTCCTGTCTTGAATGAGGTCAGAAGCTATTGCTACCCACGTCTTTATTTCGGCTGCCAGCTCCCCAAACCATTTGCCTGCTCACGCACCTTTTCTCCACGGAAAACAGGGATCCCAGCATGGATGTGAACGAAGCAGGATACTTGCCAAAATGTGCATCGCTTAGTCCAGAAAGCTCTTTTTTTTTTTTTTTTGGATGCTTTTCCCTATTGGTAATTTCCATGACCTGTCCTGATGTCTTAGCGGTTGACATTCTGCAAAGAAAGGTGACCTATAATACCTATAAGTGAGGAAGGATAATAGCAAAGCAGGAGAGAATTGGGTCGTTTTAATGCCCTGATGAAAACCAACGGGGACGGCGCACTAAGTGACACGGGCTGCGTTTCTGAAACCAGGACACGGTGTCCTGCTCTCCGTTTGTCCCTAGCTGTCATGTCTACCAGCAATCTCTGAAGCACAGAGTTCAAATAAGTTATTTCGTAACTCCAAGGTTTGGCTGGTTTAAGGAGAAGTTTGTCGGCTTAAACAAAACGTCATTAGGATTTGGAAAGTCGCTGCAAAGCGGCCGTTTCAGAAGTTATCGTCGTGTACCACCGCCTGCGGGCAAGACCCGCGCGAAACTGCCTCCTTGAATCATTGCTGCTTATTTACAGAGATGATCTGAGGGAAATTGTTTTAAGGACATGGGGCTTGTAAGGGTGGAGCAGGTGAAGCCACAGAGCTGAAGGAACAGCAGTAGCAAGACTGTTTCCATGGCTGTCACAGGGTTATAGTCCCAGATGTTTGTCTAACCTAGTTCTGAAGCCTTTTAAGATGTGTTGCACGGAGAGGATGATGCCTAGTTTTAAGGACCATTCCCACCTCAGCATTACAAAAGCTGTTCCCTAATGTGCAACCTCGCTCTCCTTCAGTATAAGCCTGTTGTTTCTTGACATGAGAGAAAGCGGATTATACCCTGTAGCAGCCTTTTATATCCTTGAAGACACAATTTCTCTCCTGGCTTTGTGTCCTTTGGCTTAAGCAATGCCAGTTGAAACCTACTCATCAATTCAGAGGAAGTGGCTCCTGGTGTTTGCACGGGCAAGAACAGCTCTTAAATGTTGCTTCTTGGAAGATTTATTTGGGTTTGTTTGAGGCTTTGTTTTTTCGGTGTGTTTTTTTTTTTTTTGCATTTGGACAACAGAAGCAGCATCACCAAAATGTAAATAGCTGTTGCAAGCTGTAAATAGTTGTTGCAAGGGGGACCTTTCAAAGCATTTTACTGCTCTGCTGTGGGTTCAGCGCTGGGAGCAGAAGCTCCGAGGTTGCTCTGCAGAGCAGCTGCAGGGTGCCCTCGCCACAAGAGCTGCAGCAGAGTGAATTATTTACAACGAATGAGGCATCCGACGACTTCAGCCTCATTCTCCCCTCATGGAACACGCTCCAGCAGACCACCGTGTCCTCAAAACTACGTCACTTTTCAGTTAACTGCTGCAACTCCAAGTGACTGGGGCTGCCTCAGCCTCTTCGCGTCTCGCTGCTCGGTTCAGACCGGGTGGCGGGTCTGACTCCGGCACAGCACATGCATTATGGATCACGTCTCCCTCCACCGCACGAGTCAGCGTGCGTTACCTTTGTGTGCAACAACTTGCACATAATGAGGTAGAGCTCGCTTTCCCTGTATAATTAGTTTAGAATCCGATACCAACATCTTAATTAGGCCTGACCCCTGGAGTATTTGACTTAACACCGTTCGCCAGCTCTGAAAATATGGTTACATCCACACCGCAAATAAGTGTCCTCTAGCAGCTGTAATCTCTGTATGACTAATTTCAATGTCGTTCTCCGCCTCTTACAATGCTGCCAGTGCAGGAATCCCTGGGATGCTCCTGCAGCCCCACACCCCTGACTGCAGCTCCCTGCCCACCCTGCAAGCGGCTGCGCTCCCATCGCATCCCTACATCATGAGCAAAGCTGCGGGCACACCCGCTCAAGATAACCTACTTAGTTAAAGCAGGCTGACGGTAGCAGCACGCAGCTAACCCTTGACAGCCACCTAATTATATTCCCAGTAGATTTCCCAGGGAAGACTTCCCAGTCCGCGCTCAGCCTCCTGCAGTCGGTACTAGCTGAGCTGAGCAACCTCACAGCTCGCTGGGATCCGTCTGCAAAGGCTTCAGTCACACCTTTATCTCTAGGAAAAGCACCACAAGAAGCAGCTGGGGAGCAGTCGGGATCATAGGCTGAGCGTGGACCACATAAAACATCACCGCCTTTACAGACATGAAACGCTTCATCAGGGAGCGACAGATCGGGCTTGTGAGCAGGGCTGTATCACTGAGCGGCAGGCAGAGGCTGTTCCCTGAAGCACAGCACAATTTCACTCCAAGGAAAGCATCCCATACATTATGCAAAGAATTTACTATTGGGTTTTTTGAAATATGGCATGATAGGAAGAATGAAACACGTGTCAGATGTTAGCCACGACACTTGCAGCGCTACTGGAAGCAATACGGATAGTGCAGCGAGGAAAGTGATATAAAAGAAGAGCAGACTAGCATCTATATTTCCCAGTTTACAAAAAAAAAAAAGAGAAAAGCTTTTAAATGCACTTTTCTTTTTTCATTTTGAAGACCTGAATCCAACCTATAACTGCATAATGTAGTATCCTCATTTTTGAGGTTAAGGCACATAAAAAAAAACCCCACCAAAACCAAATTCAGCATCCAAGAAACTCCACAGATATTTTTATTTTTTGTAAAAACATCATTCAACCCAGGATGAAAGCCAGCCTTGCTGGTGAGCTTCAGCATGGCTCCTATTCCCCGGTGCTCCAGGGAGGCTGAGGAAGAAGCTCACCTCCACCTTGTTGCTGGAACTAATTTGTTCTCCCCTCTTTGGCGGTCGGGAACCGAGTCCCGGCCCTGGTGTTGCTCATTCATTCCCTGGCCAAGGGAAAGGGACCAACTCATTCTGCTCTTTCATCTCACCCTGAAAGTCATCCTCTTGCCCTGAATTCCTCCCTATTACCACACTTGCAATAAACTAACCTCACTAACCTTCTCTAAAACAGCCGTGGTAATTGAGTGGTGACTAAATTACGGCTGGATTCCGGCACTGCTTGAGGCTGTGGGAGCCCTGCAGTTGGTTTCAACAGGTATTTAGTTGCCATTTCACTCCCATGGAATTTCCTCTATTTCCTTAATACACTGAATTACCCAAGAACATAGGGGCTGCGATTCATTTTTTGTCTGATATCCTCTCTCTTGACCCCGTAATGCAATGCTTTGTAGCAAAGGCTAAGCTCTACGAGAGGAGTTCAATAACTGCCTTTAACGGGGAAGAGCGTTTCTACCCTTGGAAGAGAAGAGTGCACAAATGAAATAGAGCCAAATAGCCACAAAGATCTTTTCATAAGTCAAAAAGTAGCCCCGATTGTAAGTCTTGCAGTCAATGAAGTGGAAACACCCCCCATTTACTATGCCACAAATGAAAAGAATGGTGCGGTTTTTAACATTAATGAAAAGACTGTTTGAAAGTCTTCCATTTGCCTAAGTCTCTGATTTTTCTTTATTAATATTTCAGCTACTACAAGGCTCCACATTAAAGCCTGAGCTACTCACAGAACACAAATACATTCATGTGCTTGCACACACAATTTCTCCACTACAGCATTATTAAAAAGAAAAAAAAAGAGCACAAACCAAACAACCAAACTGTTTATGCATTATAAAATCTGTGATAAATCACATTTTAGTTAACTTCATGTTAAAACTTGATGATACAAAGATCCTGGAAGTGGTTTATGAAACCTCGAGCATGGGACACCCAAAACTACCACAATGCTTGTCTTCTCCAAACCAGAACCGACCTTGCCCCCCAACACGATATTGGATTGACCCCAATGGCACAGGAGGGCTCTGCCCAGCCCCATTCTGCCCCAGTTTACACCAGTCTCATCCTGAGCTCCACCAGCCAGAGAATAGAGGAGCCCCTATTTCTCTCCTCATTTTGTCCCTGCCCTGCCGACAATTTCCCGAGCTGATGCCGACTCCCGGCACAGCACGACAGGCACAGCCTGCACACGGAAAAGCAAAACTCCTGTTGACTTAAAGAAAGAGGAGGATTAGGACCTGTGGCTTTTCATTTCGTTTTGTATGTTTGCAGACATCTCTTGTTATAGTTACAGTGTTTGTGCATGTATTAGCCCCGAGACTGACTGTGTAATTAGCTTCTGTCAATAGTGGTAGCTGATGAGCCTGTTCAAACCCCCATTGCATTGGTCTTCATTCTTCATATATACACAAACATCCTCTGTCATCCAAGAGGAAAAATAAAGTTAGCTTACTCAGGGAAAAAGAAAAGATTTTTTAAAAATTAATAATCTTCAAATACAACCAGCAGCACACCTCCACTGATTCGCAGCTTGGATTTACACAGACTTATAAAACGAAGGGAGAAACAATGAAACTAGATGAAAATGCTTATACAGTATTTCAGTCCTTTTCACCAAAGCTGAGGAGAGCTTTGCCTTTGCTTGAGGAAACCTGAAAAGCTCTGCAGCGACTTTGCCAGCAGATTGCAGCCCCTTGCCATGAGCTCCGACCCAGCTCGCCACCACAACGTCTTGGGTTTGATTTGTGACACTAATCATCCAAGGCTATGGAAATGTGAAATTTTAAAAACGCTCTGAAACCATAAAGAACTTAACCACGTCCTTAATTTTACACAGTGTCACTGCAGGAGATTTAAAAAGCAATAAAGCAACTTGTTACTGCAATCGAATCGAAGAGGAATCATAAACTCACTAAAGTTACAGAGCTGAAATACGGTGCGGACAAGGGACAACGGCGACATTTGTTCAATAAAACTCATTTATATGTAAAAGATTGAATAAAAATATATACTATTATGCAGGCACAACAAATGATGTAAGAGAAACAAAAGAGTCTACGGGCAAGATGTTTTATATTATGCATGCAAACATCATAGCTGCGCGGGCAAAGGGGCATTCGAGCGCAAAACTGCCAGAGAGGTGATGGGAATCGTGGCACAAGCCGTACAAAGGATGACATCTTAATAGTTTTCTGTAATAAGCCAACTGCTAGAGCTACTGCTATTTACTATTCGTCTCTTTCTCTTGAGATATAAACCCAGTCCTTTATCTGCTTATGAAATCTAAATATCCAAAAGGCATTTTCTTCAGGAATGATGGCGTATTTATCCCGACGGCTGGGTCAGATTTCAGCCTGGGTAATTGCTTCCTGCTAAGACATAGTTAAACTTACAGTTTTAATTTAAAGATGCTACTCCACCATCTGTTTTCTGCGCTGCACACGGTCACTGCAGACTTTCAAACCATCTCCACTGGGGGAATCAGCAATTCAACGTGTTACTTTCATCCTGGTAAGGTTTACCTTAGCTACTAAAATTACAGAGAATTTATTGGGAAAGGTCACATTTAGGTCCCTTGCTACAAATTCAGCCCTGGTATGTGCAATATCTAAAAATCTGTGGATATTGTACCGACGCAGACCGGCAGGTAGAAGGATGCTACAGGTTTTTCTATTCAGATATTTCCTCCAACATTAATACTGGGACACGGCTCAGGGTAACGGCGCCACTACAAATGTTTTGTGAGCACCCAGTCAGGTTTGCTGTTGTGGTAACTGACTACCTTGTGGCAATCGAGAGCCACAGAGATGATGAAGGGAGTGGAACATCTCCCTGATGAGGAAAGGCTGAAGGAGCTGGGTCTTTTCAGCTTGGAGAAGAGGAGGCTGAGGGGTGACCTCATTAATCTTTATAAATATGTAACAGGTGAGTGTCAGGAGGACAGAGCCAGGCTCTTTTCAGGGATGTGCAATGACAGGACAAGGGGCGACGGATGCAAACTGGAACATAGGAGGTTCCACAAAAATATTAGAAAAAATTTTTTCACTGTGAGGGTGACAGAGCCCTGGCACAGGCTGCCCAGGGAGGGTGTGGAGTCTCCTTCTCTAGAGACAATCAAACCCCACCTGGACACGTTCCTGGGTGACCTGCTCTGGGTGATGCTGCTCTGGCAGGGGGGTTGGACTGGGTGATCTTTCGAAATCCCTTCCAACTCTAAACATTCTGTGATTCTGTGATCAATCAATTCACTCAAGGTGAAAAACTAGGGAAGACAAGTGCATACGTAAGAGTAAACAATCTGGGCTGGACTTGTGGAGGAGAAAGTGAAATTCCATTTCCAGTCCTGTCAGAGGGGTTTAAACAATCACTCAGAATAAGAGCTTTCTTTTTTTTCCCCTTTGTTTCTCTTTATTTTCTCCAGGCCGAGGGTTTCTATAGATCTTCTCATTGATCTGAAGTGGCCAGGAGCAGAAAAAGCCAATTTTGGCTGCATTATCCTGTCTCTCTTCCACTATAGCTTAACACAAAGAGAAACGCCACCCGCACCCCGGAACGAATCCACGCCTAAGGCTTGCCTCAGAAAGCAAGATTCAAATTCAGACACTTCAAATCCGAAAGCTCCCAAAACCAGTGGAGGGAGAGATGCTGAACTTGTACCAGCCCAGGCACTCCTACAGGCAGAGGCTCCAGGCGATGCCCACGTGTGAGTTGAGGAAGAGACACACAACAACTCATCCGTGCATAAATGGAGTTGAGGTCTGAATGTCTTTTTTTTTCACCCTGCCGCTATGTTATTTTTTTAGATCTCTGAAGGCATATATTTCCCCTTGCCATCCAGACTTCTATTCCATTATTTGATAGAGAACCTAGAAATAAAAACCTACGTTATATAAGGCACCCGGGAAGGCTGGGACACACGACCCCGCAGGCGAGCCAGCAGCTATGCGCTTGTAGGGGATCTTGCATAAAAAGTGTTTAGTTCTCTGCTTGTAAAGTCTCCGGCAGCAGCCGCTGAGGGAACTGCACTTGTCCAATTACATTTAGAAAATGCCTCAAAACCAGAATTTTTTATTTTTTTTTTCCAACAGAGAAATTCTCTTTTCTCCTTTTAGCCCTCCGTCCATCAGATGAGCTAAAGAGTCCTTTTCCAGGACCCTGGAACTGAATTTGCCATTATGGGATGAGTCCAGACGTTCTGTGGCCAAGGAGCACTCACCTGCTGCCTTCCAGCTCCCACCAGAATCCTGGCGATGGAGACAATGTTTTTGTGGGAGAGGATCCCAAACCCACACTGACGATAGGTGGTACCCAATCCCCACTGGAAGGAGGGGTTCAGGACCACTTCCTTCTGCACCCCAAATTCTGTTGGGGCTGGAAGACGTGCCATTTATAAATCTCTCCCTGCAGGCACCCTGCACGGAGGTTATCTGTTTTTCCTTTCTCTGGCTCTACACACAAGTAACATAAAGTACAATGAGAGAGCCATACAGTGTCATTTTTGTAATTAAAGCTCCTGACACAGACTTTCCTATTTAACCTGCTGCATTGGAGCTGCTCTCTGTTCTTCCTTTAATGTATCTGCTGATCTCTCAAAGATCTCGGTTGTGTCTCAAAAGCCAGTTGGAGGTGGGCTCTTCAAATAGAGTCAAAGCAAAAATAAAAAAAAAAAATCGACATGGGAAAAGTTAACTAAACTTTAACTCAGAGAAAACTTTCCCCTTCAGTTTGGAACAAATATCGAGATCTGCTTTATTACAAAGCGGCTCTACCATATTGCCAAAGGCTTATTTCTGGCTCAACGTATACACAGTTAATCTCTTGGCCAAAAAAGTTGGAACCTGGGAAAAAGAGAGAAAAGTTATCATCATAGATGTCGTATTAAACCGGAAGATCATAAGTTGCAAAGTAGACGGTCGGATTTTTCCTGTGTCTTTATTTAATCACAGCAACTGCATTCATGCTGTCGGCTGCAACACAATGGGGCCATCCGTGTTCAAACAGGAACGACTGTAAAAATATCAGACCAACCAGATCAAGAGACACTTCAGGAGGGAAGTTAATTCAGACGAAACGATATCTATAGTGCGCTTTGCCCGCTGAGTATTCGCACGTACAGAAATGGACGTTCGGGTTCAACCACACATAAACGCCATTGCACAAACGATCCTGGCAACTTCTTGCTGAATTATGATGAAGATGTATTCTTTTGCTGCTGTGTTTGCAGACGTTGGTGTAATGGTTCAGAGCTATGTGCTCAGGGCAGGAATGTCTCGAGGAGTTTTGCTGTGGAAGAGTTTTAGGCAGCATCCAGGAGGGTCTGTCCTCAGGGGGCAGCTCTCTGCTGGGAAAGAGGTCGGGTCTGTCCCAGAATCATATTTAAAGGCATAAACCTCCAGGTTCTTGCTCAGACTTGAGACAGAAGATACCAAAATCTGGGACTTGGCTTCTGGAAGATACCAAAATTTGGGACTATCCAAAAATCATTTCTTCAAACAGAAGAGACATCTGATATCTACTCAGTAAGAAAAACCTTGATCTTTGATCTTGCTGACATAAATTGCAGATCCTTGGGCTGTGCGTATTCGTGTAGCTATAGACAAACAATAGACACTATGGAACAGTTTTTTTCTATCTGTATTTGCTTTCAAATTTAGAGTAATGAATAAACTCTTGGGCACTAATTCTGGAACCAAGAGACTGCCTTATGAGATTATCTGCAGCTCAATAGTCAGGGGACAAGGGAAATAAAAGGATCCACATTACGAATTTTATAATGACTTACTGCTCACTTATCTGAGAAATAGTTGGAGTCATAATTAGCCAGCTTTCTCAGCGCTTTAAGGTGCAGAGATTTCTATCCGCTGCACACCTTAAAATTTACATTTTAATGGGCTAAAGATGTATATCAGTAATAGCGCCGACGGATGCTCTCTTATCACCAGTAATAATACAACATATAGCCTAGGAGACTAACCTATCCACAGTGCAGCAGGTTTGATCAATAAAGAGCAAACAGTGACTGAAGCAAGTCAAAACTAAATGTCACTGTACTGACGTGGCTCTAAATAACAAAACTCGGGCTGCAGGTTGAGGCCAAAACATATTAATGCCATAAACACACAGATGGTTCGGCTCATTGCGGTAAATACGGGGTTCGTTTTCACACGTGCAATTGTATGAGGAAGAGTTCAATATAAAATGTAGCTACTTATGGGCGGAGAGTAGAAGGAGCATGAAGGAATACTACCAAAGTCCTAAGCATTATTATGAATTTATATTTTTTTAAGGAAAAAAAAAAAGTTTTACTGCAAATAAGCCAGCATGTTATTCTAATTCCTGCTTGTTTTTAATTCTAGATCTATAATAGGAATGTCTAGGAAGTTTTTTTCATTCATTTTTGTCATTTCATCAGAAGCAACATTACTGCTCCCTCTGCACAGTGTGCACAGGCACAGCAGCAAGGTTGGGGAAAGGGAGAGAAACGACAAACCTGACAAAAGAAGCTCCAAGAAAATACTTCATCTCCTCCTCTCTCTAGCCAAGAGAGGCAAGAAAGAAAAGGCAAACCAGAAAAAGCACTACACCACAAGCGCACCAAAAAAAAACCCCAAACAACCCACAACGAAAACCACAATAAAAACAGAAGGGGAAAGGGGGAAAACAGAAGGGGAAAGGGGGAAAACAGAAGGGGAAAGGGGGAAAACAGAAGGGGAAAGGGGGAAAACAGAAGGGGAAAGGGGGAAAACAGAAGGGGAAAGGGGGAAAACAGAAGGGGAAAGGGGGAAAACAGAAGGGGAAAGGGGGAAAACAGAAGGGGAAAGGGGGAAAACAGAAGGGGAAAGGGGGAAAACAGAAGGGGAAAGGGGGAAAACAGAAGGGGAAAGGGGGAAAACAGAAGGGGAAAGGGGGAAAACAGAAGGGGAAAGGGGGAAAACAGAAGGGGAAAGGGGGAAAACAGAAGGGGAAAGGGGGAAAACAGAAGGGGAAAGGGGGAAAACAGAAGGGGAAAGGGGGAAAACAGAAGGGGAAAGGGGGAAAACAGAAGGGGAAAGGGGGAAAACAGAAGGGGAAAGGGGGAAAACAGAAGGGGAAAGGGGGAAAACAGAAGGGGAAAGGGGGAAAACAGAAGGGGAAAGGGGGAAAACAGAAGGGGAAAGGGGGAAAACAGAAGGGGAAAGGGGGAAAACAGAAGGGGAAAGGGGGAAAACAGAAGGGGAAAGGGGGAAAACAGAAGGGGAAAGGGGGAAAACAGAAGGGGAAAGGGGGAAAACAGAAGGGGAAAGGGGGAAAACAGAAGGGGAAAGGGGGAAAACAGAAGGGGAAAGGGGGAAAACAGAAGGGGAAAGGGGGAAAACAGAAGGGGAAAGGGGGAAAACAGAAGGGGAAAGGGGGAAAACAGAAGGGGAAAGGGGGAAAACAGAAGGGGAAAGGGGGAAAACAGAAGGGGAAAGGGGGAAAACAGAAGGGGAAAGGGGGAAAACAGAAGGGGAAAGGGGGAAAACAGAAGGGGAAAGGGGGAAAACAGAAGGGGAAAGGGGGAAAACAGAAGGGGAAAGGGGGAAAACAGAAGGGGAAAGGGGGAACTGTAGTCCTTCCAAAAGGAAAACACGACAGTTGCCAACTATAAGTACACATCATCATTGCATCTGGGTATAGGGAGTGCCCAGATTCAAGTTTCTGGAAGAGTTCGGTGGAATCAGATTAAGTCTCCAGAGGTGAGCTACCTTCCTTAGACAGGGAAATTAATTGCCACTCACACTGTAAGCAGGTGATCTCCTTAAGATGTAGGCAAACACCATTATTTTAGAAAGGTAATAATTTACAGAGTTTTATGCGTGCCACCCTGATGCCAGTTTACCACAGACCTGCCAAAGCACCTTCTTCCAGTTGGGCACTGACACAAGAAAAAGGGTGAGACAAGGTGGCCAGATGAGAAAGATGTAAAACGCTATGAAAATAGGTGATGGAGGCCTTCTGACACCGAAAAAACAAAGAAGAGAGCTTTGTCTCCAGATGATACATTCCCCCTGACAAAAAGAATTAGAGAAAATGACGTATTTTTCTCTTTAAGCATCAAAATAGATATTTCGCTCGGATTGATTGGATTAAATATGGACTAAGTTCACTGTTGAAACTGTCACTCCACAGCTGGAGGGAGCAGAGAGGATGAGCACCTCCTTTCTGCTGTGTTTTCCAGCACATTTCTCAGGAATAAGTTCCAGATTTAACTCTGCACAACTGTGCATCAGGATAGTTGGAAGGGAGACTGAAGCTGCTTTGTGTCTCCTTAAACCTGGGGAAATCACGGTGCGAGGAGCCGACACAAGCTTGAAAAAATGGCAAAACTGCAGATGAGGAGTAAACCTAAGGGGGATAGAAGAGAAAATGCAGAGCTATTTGCATGAAAAGTCAAGTATTCCTGGTGAGTGGAGTCTGTGGAGAAAATCCAAGCAGCATTTCATATTTTTAGCGAGGGTCTGTGGTAAATGTTTGTAAATCAAGGGCACATAATTCAATAGCAGAAGGATTGGGTGAAATTGCTAAAGCCTTTCAAGTGCTCTGGTCTTCCTTCTTCTTCAAACTGGTGTTTGAAACATCCATCGCTTTGAGGGGACTTCTCCTCAGAGACAACTAAAAATCAGCCCCAAAGAAAACTCCAGCAGCTCAGCCTGACTCTGGGCTTTGATTAAGACTGGCTGGAAAACAAAGATTCATTTCAGAAAATTATTTCAAGGTCTTGGAAATGATTGTTAATTTGCATTATAATGGAAACGAGACACTTGAAGAAGCAAGAGAGGGGGGGAGGAGGAGAGGCAGAAAAGGGGAAAATATCCACACGGTCACCCAGCAATTACAGCACCATACAGAGGGTCTTGGTTCAAGGGTTGGGATTCATAAAGCACCAGCCCCTCTGTCAGTTCAATAAATAGTTGCGCTTCAAATAATTGCAGAAGTGGGACGAAGTCTGAAGGACTCATATCAAATTTCTCTATTAGAAATTTACTTTAATGAATAAAAACCCCTACCACTTCTCATCAACGATTAGCAGCTCCTCAGAATATTCCCAAAAGGGAGCTCAGATGCCTCTTATTGACAACTCCGAGACCTTATGCTACTTGATGATAGTTCTTAAGATAGATTTTCTTGCAAACACTACTTCCTTGGTTTAAAAACCATTGACTTTCTCTAGTAATGCTTTTTTTTTTTTTTTTTTTTTTAATAGGACAATCCTTCAAAACTAGAATTAACTCGTGTTGGCAGCAGTGCTGAGCTGCATCAACTGCAGAGGGAACGGCGGCATTCTTGAAAACATTCTTGGGGAAACGAGACGCTCCAGAACACACTTGTTTAGGGTGGGTTTTTTTGTTGTTTTTTTTTTCCTGTTTGTTTTCTGTTCTTTTTTTCCTCTCAATCTAACAAAAATGCAGACTTTCTCTTCATAAATCCATCTGCCTTTCACATTCCAGGGGTTTTATAGTTTTATGCAGAATCATGTAGGTGGGTAAATACCCTTAAGATCACCAGGTCCAACCACATGATAGAAACAATGGAATTAGCTGATATAGAAAAAAATCCATGTCAAGAATTATCATCTATATTCACTGTCTGACAGGCAAACCTACACATTTGGTGGCTATTAATAGTTACTTTGGGCCTGTTTTATCTTCTTTGGTTTGGAACTTTGCCTCTTTTGGGGGCTGAAACCTCTTTGGTGTGTTTTCATAACATAAAAAACTGCTGAATAAGTTCTTTAAAGTTTCTTGAGAATTTCAATTTGGAAAGAAAAGAGGGAAAAAAAAATCCCCAAATATAGCAATTTTCTTTCGATAAAATAAACGCATATTTATTGATTTAGGTTCAATAAACTCCTATTTAGCTGGAATAAATCATAAACAGACTCAGATGTAGATGGACTAAACTCGTATATCCCCATTTTTGCCATCTACAAAGTCCTGATCTACCAGCAATAGGGAGATGGCACTGAAATTTCGGAAGGACATTTTCAAAGGCACGAACCTCAGCAAGGAGCATAGCTGCAGTCTATACCTTTGAATGCATCCCCTGGTGCTTGAAGTCGGCTTCCAAATTGAAATTCAGCTCCTACCCAACTGATGTGGTCACCTGAGGACCTGCCAGCTCCCACCACTGCTCCTGCCACCAGCCTGATCTACAGTCACAGAGAAAACCCCTCCATGTACTTCTCTTGCCGGAAGAGATTATATTTTAAAACACCATTTTATGAATTTGAAGCCCGCAGTGTGTTTCAGGAGACAGAAAAATCCAAGCAAGAAGTGCCCCTCCAGCTCCTTGGCTTTCTGCTTTTCTGAACAGCCCCTCACCTCTATTTTCATCTTTTCTCCATTCTATCTTCCTGGAATTTCTCAGAAATCATACTATTAGATTATCTCATCTTCTGCAGTTCTGGCTGCTGGGCCCCTAGGTCAGGACCACCTGGAGCACCTCAAGTTCAAAAATAATGTGGCAGGTTGCAAACCAGTACTTCACAGAGGTCAAGTGTGCGATTTACATTAAGCAGGAAAAAAAAAGAAAATTATTAAAATACACGATTACATCCTTGTGCATGAAAAGCAAAAAGGATCATAGAATCATAGAATGTTAGGGATTGGAAGGGACCTCGAAAGATCATCAAGTCCAATCCCCCCTGCCAGAGCAGGATGCCTAGACTATGCCACACAGAAACGTGTCCAGGCAGGTCTTGAGTGTCTCCAGAGAAGGAGACTCCACAGCCTCTCTGGGCAGCCTGTGCCTGGGCTCCGTCACCCTCACTGAGAAGAAGTTTCTTCTCGAGTTTAAGCGGAACCTCTTATGTTCCAGTTTCAGCCCATTACCCCTTGTCCTATCAGTGGTTGTCACCGAGAAGAGCCTGGCTCCATCCTCGTGACACTCACCCTTGATATATTTGTAAACATTAATGAGGTCACCCCTCAGTCTCCTCTTCTCCAAACTAAAGAGCCCCAGCTCCTTCAGTCTTGATCTACGGAAAGCAAATATTTTAACTAAACCGAGTAGCTTACATAAAAAACTTAACTGCTCAGATAAGACAAACACAACTGTCTGCTCCACATCAGTGTTAATATATTACCATAGAAATAGGTAGCATTAAAGGAGCATGATTTGGGCTGAAATGGCACAAAAGAAATAGGAAGTCACAGTTACCAGACCCTCCACTTACATTAAACCTGCATCTTCCCATCATCTGCCACAGTGAAGAGCTCTGTGTACAAGGTTGATCGTGAATTTTAAAGCCAGTTGCTCAGCTGTGATTAGTCTCTGGTTGCTGCAACTTTCTCGGTACTTTCAAAAAATAAAACAAGTTGTCTGGGAAAACTACGGACCACTCGGATTTAATTGCATCATTTTTAAGCGAAGCTTTGACTTGTATATATCTTACTGAGAAAATTAAATGTTTTCATCATCCAGCCATACTGAATAGTTAAGACTGCCAGTACTACTCATTAAATACATGGATGTTTTAAAGTTTGATTAGGGAACTGTAACAAACAGCCCAAATTTCATTAGCATATGGAAAACAAGGCAGTAGAGTTGAACATGCAAGAAGAGTTACTTAAGCACCACGAGTAACACTGAAAAATGAGAGCCCCGTGGAAAAAAAAGACCCAACTTTAAATATTAAATGTTACAGAATCACCCAGGAAAGAGGGTTTCTCTTTCCTGGTATCAGTTTTCCCAGCAAGGGACCACTTGATTGGCAGCCTTTAAGGTGTTAAATGAAGAACTTCTTACTTGTCTGAGCACTGAGAAAGGGGCTTTGTGAACTGTAGCTCAGCCCAACAGAGGCGGAGAGCCCAGATGTGAACCCCCACCTGTGACAAATGTTACTGCCCAGGAGAAAATATTGTCTCGGTCAATACTAAAAGCATCAGAAGTAAAAATATTCTGTGTCAGCTCCCCCCATCTGAAATCACAAGACTGCATCAAAAATCGTAAGGTTGACTAAAAATATTCAATTCTGCTTTTTTTATCTTTGTGATTCAGGGACTTCAGTAAATATTTACTTGGTTTAGAGCAATTCCCAACAACCAAGATTGTTAAAAACTGTACTTTCAAATGAACATGTGGGTTCTTTGGAAGTCTTTGCAGTTCAACAGCTTGGATGTACACAAATGCATAGAAATTGAGAAAAATCACTTGTGAACCTGGATGCATCTGTGAAATTTTTCTCCCGACGTAGTTGAACATCGCCATGATACCAGTAGAAAAACGTCCTAAGTCAATACATTTCTTAAAATGGTTCAGCATTCCATAATTGCTAATTCTTTTCTCCAACCTGTCACATTCATTACCTTGCAGAAATGCATACTGAAATTTGGACGTGCACACACAATAAACCACAAGCAAAGTGAAAGTAAATAAAATGAAAATTAAAGAAGCAGAAAGCCAAGATATACCATTGTTTCCTTGTTCAGGATGTTGTTCAAATGCTCCTTTTCTGTGCACATGGTGAAATAAAAGGAAAGGAAGCCAAAGAGCAGAAGGCTCAATTTTCTTCTAACCCCAACCCTCTGCACAAACAGCGGGACAGTTTGTATCGCCAGCATCTGGGATGCTCACGGTTATTGGGTTTAGTTCTTTTAATACCACCCCTGACAAACAGAAACATCCATCCAATTTTAGCAAAAAATGACCAGACATAACGTATGGGGCTGAGCTAAAAATTTAATCTACAAATTCTAATCCAAGACGTCTTCTATTAAATCATCCTTTCATAGGCTCCAGCCACCACATTTGTAGGATTTAACTCACACTGAAGTCTGCCCATGGATTTCAGGGTTTCATGGGTAGACCTAAATACCTCCCAAATTTGAAAAACTGTTTGAGGTTCACGTGTGAAAAGCTTCGACTTAAGCACATAGAAGACAGAAAGAAGGAAATGGAACACTTATTAGAGCTGTGGTTCTCTGTTCATCTCAGAGACCTTGATTACAACCGTCCTTCCTATTTTTACCAGCTCTGCCCTTGGCCACAAGAGCATCCTGTAAAGTTCACGAAGATCCGTCTGTCAGATCCTTTGATCGCCTGTTCCATCAGGCAACACCTGTGAGCCCCCAGGCCAATCTACTGAGTTACTGCCAAAACGCCACAAAACTCACACACGGGGCCCTGACATGCAAATTTAATCATTCCTGAAGACTTCAGTGTTCGGGTTTTAGAAAGTAAAAGAAGAGAAAGAGGCACAGCCTTCGTAAGCTTTCATTGCTGGGAAAGCGCCTAAAGGCTCAACTTCAGGCTTTTTCTTTCAAAGATCTGTAGTTATTTTTTAGTATTTGTTAGGAAAATAAAGAAAACTTAGTAGAAGCTAGTGATCTGGAAGTTTTCTGTTGGCAGGGGAAGTAGCAATGACATCACACACACTGGGCTAGCTGAAATGCATCACTGCCCACAGGAAATAGCAGTAGTCTGTGCAAGTTTTTGGTTCCACCCATGCTTGTATTTCCTACAGCAGTGAGGGTTCTATCCAGACAGGTTACGTGGGGTCAGGGTGAATGGGAGTTCTTTTCTTTCTCTAATATTCCCATTACTGCATGAGGGGAAGAGAGAAAAAGGAGAGAAGTTATCAAGTGCAAGGAGGAGATGAAAATCACACTTGGCTTTCAAAGGTCTCTGAAAGAGACGTCCTTCACTACCCTTGGTCCACTCACACGAGGACTTGGGAAATATGGAGCCAGATGGAAAGAAAGAGGAGATAAATAAATGCAGGTGTGTGTGTGTGTGGTGGTGCTTTATAGATGAGTGCTTCTTAAAGTGTGCTGTGCCTGAAGCAACTGCTTAAGCAGCATCAAGCAGCTGAAGGACAAATCCTGCTCCTTCCAGCAAACACCATGAGTACAGGAGGGGGGTAACCCAAAAGCTGCATCTTCCAGCACTGAAGCCCCCTCATCCAGGCCAGTGGTCCTGCCCAAAGAGGGTGGAAAATAAATGGTTCTCATGAAATGGAAAATACTTGCCTTCCCTTTTAATACAAGAGCTCTGGGGAGTACAGAGCAAACTCTGCAATTGAGGTTGATCGCCGCTGGTTGCCCAGCGAAATAAGCACATTTTGCCATATCTGTAGTTCATTTGGGCTTTCACTCCAGAGGTTTTTTTTGTCTTACTATGTCCTACTCACATAAAGCGACTCCCTCCTCCACCGATTTTATGAGGGTCTTTGAGTACACATAATATTCGATGTAATATTTAATATGCACATCTTCCCATGCAATTACATTTACTGATGTGTCTTAAGGTACATAATTAACAGCTTCACTTTACCTGCCCTAAAAAGAACAGAAATTCAAAACGAAGAGCTGCACAACCCCAGTTCACACTCTGTGGGGATTTTTGTGGGCTCAAATCCAAAATAAACTAATGAACAAACGAACTGGAGAAAATTCTGAAAAACACACTCTGTGCTACTTTGGTTGAACCAGGAGAAATCCAGTGACCTGGGAATTAAATTGACGCAATTCGGTACTTCTTCACGACACACATTTTGTTCAAAGTTAACTGCTTAAGCGCTCAAGGGACTTCTCAACCCCAGACTTCAGCGGAAGGAACGTTTCAGCTTTTAAATCATATTAAAACCACAAATTATAGGTTATAAATATAAAAATCTCTAATGCTTAGCTTAGAACAAATCCCAAACAGGGTGGAGATGACATTGCTTGGGCCAAGCAGAGAAGACTCCTGGGGTCTGCTCCGAATTACGTCGCTGACTTTAGTGACTCACTTTGGAGCAAGTCACACGGGCCACCCTCCTTAAGCACCGACAGCTAAAGTTAACCTAAGTAACGTACACAAGTGCCACTCATTCAAGCGCCTACGTACCAACTGCTTTATTTTATGCTCCAAAACTTAAAAATTCCCTTTGAGTGGTATTATGTCACTTTGAACACTTATCATCTAACTATAAATAATAGCTCCTCCACAGGGGTAGTGAGAATCTTAATGGCAATAAAGCATTTTTATAACAGACGGGTCTGCGATATTTATTCCCTACCCAAAGCATTTACAACTGAGAGTCTCCATCCTTATTCCATTACCTCTTATGGCAAAACACCTACTACTCCAGTTCTCACCCAGCTCCGAGACCCTCTTGGCACACACATGGCAGGAGCTCAAGGTCAGGGGTGCTACGTTTCTGTAGAGTTAGGGAGTTACAAAAAGAGGTCTCTAACATGCAAAAGGGAGCTGTTCTACATCGAGTCAACTGCCCAAGAGTCATGCCCAAAGCCCTAACCAACCTCACCACAACCAAACAGCACCTTAGAGAAGCAGACTAGAAAACTCAGCAGGAGCAGGGTTAAGCTGGCTCCCTACTCAGTGCCACCAGCTCTTTGCCAGGAGCTGCACAAACCTGGTAAAAGCCTTCATCAGACAAGGACATGTAAGATACAGCCACGAGGGAGGCCTCAGCACATGAGTCTGGCCACCACCACATGAAGGCAGGGATGAGTTAGGACAGCATCACCCGCTCCACCTGTAACCCACAGAAGAAGTGGGTTGCTTTCCAGCCCTTGGCTTTCTGCAGCTCTGACTGCACACCTTTTTTCTTCTTGTTCACAGTTACCTGGCAGCTCTCAAAGCTCGTTTGATTCCCATAGCCTCTCACAGTGTAAAAATCTCCAGGACTCACCTTAACTCCTCCGCTTCCAGAAGCTGCTCCTCTTCCCAAGCATCCCAGCATGGCTTAGCTCTCTAGTAACTGCTCCACCCTAAAACAAACTCACAACTAACCTTCTTTTCCGTCACTTAACCACTTCTACAAAGGCTTTTAGTTTCAGTACAAAGCCCTGAGACCACCCACACCCTCCTGCCTCTGCAACTCGCCTGTTATCAATCAGGTTCCTCTCTCCCCACTGCTGATGTCCCTGATGCCTTCCCCAGCTGCAGCTGTCCCACATCCTCCACCCACGAGCTACTCCTTCAGCTGGGTATCTACCAAACCACAGCAATGGAAGCCAGAAGGGCCCAGTTAGTAATTAGAAAGAAATCTGAAAAACATAAATACAACTGAGCGTGTAAAAAAAATAAATGGAAAAATTTATTAGAACCTTCCTATATGTTTTGAGTAATGGTTGTGATGCAAAGAGCCTCAGGGGCAGGGGTTTTGTAACAGGATGGTCTTTAAGGTCCCCTCCAAACCAAACTGTTCTCTATGTTTCTATGATTTAATGTATTTTCTGGGTCCAATAAGTCTCCTCAGATCTCATATTGTAAATAAGTACCCAGCAATTTCAATGTTCAGGAGAGCTATTTGATGCCGAGTCCCTGCTCTATTTATTTATTTAAGGGGAAAAAAAAAAAATAAATAAGATAAACCTCAAAATACCTACCAGAAACTTTAAGTCTTGCTGAAATCATCTGTTTTGTAGCTTTTGGAAGTTATCTTGGACAAATCATCAGTCTTACTAGTTAAGAAACCCTTCAGGCAAGAGCATTTTTTTTTAAAGAAACCCCAAAAATCATGTGTTTGCAATGGATTTATTTGCAGATTGTACTGTGAGAACTCAGTAGAGTACTCTAGATTTAACTGAAGGAGGCTGGAGGAGTCTTTTAGAATCATTGTTTTATTAACACATGGGAATAAATCATTTAAAGCTAACAGCATATCGTCTGTGTTACTCTATCAGTGAAATATGAGCCGTAGTGTACATCAGTACTTGAATTATTCAAGTATCTGAAATGCATCTCATGACTTTGATACATTCCACATAAAATACAGTAGATTTTTATCTGAAGATAGGAGTTAGAGATGAAAACAAATTGCTAGTAGATTCTGCTGGTAAACACCCAACATAAAAATGTTAGAGGAGACCTTCCCATTTAACTTTGCCTATCGCCTCACCCAACAGAGAAAATTATTTCCTAACAGAGGAAATCTCTGAGGTCTGTTTGATAAGAACTATAAAAACTAAATATGAAAAATAAAAATAAGCATTCCTGAACTTAGCTAGACCTCCAGCCTTCAGGAAAAACCAATACAGAGCCTATGACCCCACTGTAAACTCTTCCACCTCACTTTGCACAGCGCGACAGAGGGAAAAAAAATAAAAAGCTGTGCATTTTTCCCAGCCTTAAATCCTCATCAGTTTATTTCCTTTAATTACTTTCTCTTAGCACTCCAGTGGGTCAAGGACACCAGCAAGCTGCAGCATCTGGGATTCATGCTGGGTTTTCTGAAGAGAAAGAGTAAATGGAAGTAGGTGTTGACATTGCATAAGAAACGCGGTATTTCTCAGCAGACCTAATGGGTTATTACACAGGAACAAATGAAAGGTAAACTTTCCTGTGAGAGAGCCTTCTGTCAGCAATAAGGGACAGAAAAGGGAACTGCTCTGGTTTAATTTAAAAAAGAAAAATACTGTCTTGATACAATTCATAAAATCAAATAATGGCCCAAATCGACTGAGGATGTAACTCGATATAATTTCAGCAGAGCCATGCAGATTTGGAGCAGAGGTGAATTTTCTCAAATACATTTGCTGCTAATGAAAAACCTCCCATCGAGTTCTTCCGTGAGACTTGCGAGCTGGCAAGGCTTTGCACGTCGGGCACCCCGGCATCTACTGAAAAGTCACCCCAGATGTCCGAGAGGTGGCAGAGAGCCCTTACATCCCGTCCAAAATGCAGGGACCCACCATGAGTAAAGCATTCAGCTTCATGAGCTCTAGAAATAACCACCAAGAGGTGAGGATGATATAATTCAGCCCTGGATGATGACAGCGTCCTCTAGCCAGGAGGTGGCCGGTGGTGGCATTGGTCACAGTGCAGCGACAGCCCCTACTTTTCCACCTTTAGGAATTTCTTTTTTATGTATTCGAATATTGCCATCTTTTGGCAAACAAAGCCACAGGCTAGTGTGTGTGGATAACACCTGTCATTAAGGCTGATTTTGGAGGGAGGTTGTTTTATTTCAGCGCTAAGGGCCTTGATGAAACACCCCATCAATCCCATCTACGGGCTCTGAGTATTACAATTTATTACCCGCAGAAATGAGACCGTTAAACGACCGGATGGGCAGCCTATTAAAACCAAAGAGACAACTGCACTTTTCAGCCTTCTCCTCCCAATCCCACAGGGTGGTTTTATTTTTTTTCTCAGTGAAGTCCCCTTTCATCCTTTTCCCAAAGGACTTTCCCCTCACCAAATGCCATAGAGCAACCCAGGGAAGAAAAACTACCCCTGTCATTGTCCCGTGCTCAGGGCCTGTCTCTGACGAAGCTCAGAGGACTTTCTGTCATTGACAGATAGGAAGTCGTTTTGTCTCCTGCTCTAGCAAAATGCCCGTGGGACAGCAGTTAGGAGGGGGGATTTGTTTCTCAATCTCTCTGCAGTTGCCTTTGAGGAGTGGGGGCTCTGCCCCACACCTCCCTGCTGCAAAGAGACACGGGTTAAAATGAACATCTGGGCAAGAGGAGCAATGCCAGTGAACCCAGCCCAAGCTTATTTCGATACCTGACAAGGTTTATGGGTATCTTTTTGGATGCGTAAATTGTTCTTCCCTCCTATTTCCATTTGGAATGGTGAAGAAATGATGAAAATGCCCACATTTGTGCTGTTTCACATCTGGAAGCTCACATGACCCTTGTGGGGTGGGGAGAGTGCTTGCCCTTGTCACATCTACGGTCCAATCGCCTGAGAAAACACGCTGTGATGAGCCTGGGAGCCCTTTGGGTGAAGGTCCGGCCCTAATCCAGCCTCAAAACAGGACCCCTTCCCCTTCCAGTCAGAGGAGGGTAACCCCATCCTCTTGAACCCAGGCTTTATTTCCCGATGACACCTACAGTCATTAGCAAACTCAAAGAGAAGCGGCACTGATTTTGCAATTGCAAGTGTACTTAACATTTTATCCTTGCTCTTTTTTATCCTGTCCCTTCCAATAGTCATTAAATTTATTAAGTGGCTTCTACAAGTGACTCCTCTCACTTCTGAAAACGACCTGATCATCAGCACAGAATATATATCTAGGTTCAGTCCCTCTTTTCTTATCTTTTCTGACAAACCACTCTCCTTCACAGTTTTATCTATATAATTGATGAACCACGCATGGCATAATTTACAGCCCTCTCTAGCAGCCTCCTAAACTGCACACCAGTCATTCCAGGACTGCACTCTCTCAACTCTGCTGCTCTGGCCAGCTCCTAGAAACTCGTTTTTTCTTTTTCTTTGGTCTATACGGATCTGCAGCGGAATAACCAAGAGCAGAGGTTGAAATGAGCTTGCAGACAAAATATGCCAAATGGCTTAAAAAAAGAAGAAAAAAGAAAAAGAGGAAGCTACAGTTACCATAAATATCTGAATTCATTGTTTGTGCACACAAAGGCACAGCTCAGCCCTTTGCCTTTGTGCAGGTGAAGGGAATTCAGGACTAGCAGGCACACGGACAGATGGGGCACGGAGGAAAAGGGTGCTGCTCCTGCTTTCTCTTCCTTTTCTCTTAATGCCTGGAAGACCTTGCCTCTATTGCTCTCTTATTAAGAAAGCAGGAGCCGTGTCTCGGAAAGGAAGCCTTTCCGTCGCGTTTCCTAATAGCGGCGCGTGACAGACAAATGAACAGTATCAATTCCTCCACAAAGGGTAGAACACGGCAGCAGATAGAAAGTAGCTCCTGCATAACAGAAGCCGTCATTACAGGGATGGCAAGCATGAAAGAGTGCCTTTATGTGGCCAGAGATAGATTACGAGATCTCTACAAATTGAGGGGAAATAGCGGGAGGGAGAAAGCCTCTCCCAACAATTACAAGAGAAATACGAGGGCGCACACACGTCCAGAGAGAGAGAGAAACAACGGTGACACGGAGCATCCTACACAGCGGAAATGCTGGATCCAGCCCCTAATTCTTGCTTTATGAATTCATTTTAATCCAGAGTTTCAGCCTGAGCTTCTCATGTTCAGACGAGTGAAGCTCACTTTCACCCTGAAAAAAATGGCCATTTCTGCCTCCATGGAGCAACTCCGAGCATGTAAAACTTCACCTCCTCTTCCCATTTCGTTTAGAGCATTTTATTAGAGGTGTTAGTGTGCCGTGGGAGGGAGGATCCTGGGAGGAGGAGAAAAACTCTTTTAATTGTTGTATATCCTGTAGCTCAACAGCGAGCTGTGGTGGGGCAGCGCTGTGACCTGCAGACGTGGAGGCATCTGCCTGGAAACGCGGCAGAGACGCTCCTGACATTCCTTTACTTTCCAAAAGACACAGGCTCAGAGGAGCCAGGTGAAGAAAACCTGAGCTTATAGGAGAGGCCATTTCTCCGGTCTCATTGAAAAATGAGAAATCAGGTCCCGTTATATTCATTTTCCAAGCCTCTACCGTGTCCTTCAACTTTATCTTGCAACACTCATCGTTCCTTTCAGACTACCTCGATATGCTAAGGTATTGCTAAAAAAAAAAATCAAGTGCAACAAGCTGAGAATCAGCTTTTGCCTTTCTTGTTCATAGGTATTGCTTAGGAAACGTACCCTGTGGCCAAAGGTGCATGACAGCTCAGAACAGCAGTGTCATCGGATCTATTCCTGATTTCAACGGGAAAACGCGTTTTTCTTAGATAAACGATACTTTTATTTTTAGAAGTGAGGTATCAAATATGCATGAATGGGCAGTGTCTTCTCCATTGAGCAATTCCAAGTGCAGGATTTGGCTCAGATGCTGCCACCCTCCCCCTTAGACCTTAAAAACAAGCTTTGAAACAAGGGGAAACGTTCCTAGAAGGAGCTAGAGAAAGCTCAGGAGAAAAATCTGCTGTCAGTGGGAGTGTCGTGCACTATAAATGGTCAGAAGGGGCAGCAACCAGAGAGACTAATTTTCATGAACTTCCTTCTCCTTCTCCAGAAAAGTCCTAACTGAGGAGCGTTTTCCCTGACCACAACACGAAACCTCTGGCGAATGAGCTCATTATCCGAGTGCCACACTGGGACAAGATTTGCCCCACGTTACATTCTAATAGGCAAGTGCTGACTATTTGCAAATAAGTAGTTATCTGAAAGTTGAGAATAAAGCTGTCCGGCCACGTTTTTCCGCTTTAAACTGAGAAGGAAAAACTGTGCCCGTGTCTTGCTTCTCTGCAGCATCCAGAATCACACGCTGTGTGCCTTTTCCCTGCTTACCTTACTTCAACGAGGAGCTTCTCAGTGCTTCTGACCTCTTACAATTAACCACACCACAAGCTTTGTCTGTGCCTTCAAGCAGGGAGGGAGAGAGGGAGTAGCTTGACTCCTGCTCAGGACTCTTGCAATTACTAACCCACCGTACTCCATCACGTCTGATCCGGCAGAGATTGGAAGAAAATCCCTCATGGTCGTCTCCGGATATTAGCTGGACATTTTAGGAAGTGAAGATTTTTTTTACTGTCTAATCTGATGACATACAAGTGCATAAGGAAGTGCTTGATAGCTTAAAAGCAGGAATTCTGTTTCCTTGCCATTTTTTAATCTATCTGCGTAACTACTTTATCATCTGATTTCCAAATTGCCCTTTCAAGCCTTGCAGCAAAATGTTCATAATTGTGATAGATTTTCGTGTTCCCCTTCCCTTTGTAAACAAACGCATAATCAATCTAGAAAACTAAAAAAAACAAAAAAAAAACAAAAACAAACACAAACCACCAGAAACAGACTAACAAGTTCTTCCAGCTATTTATCTAATTTGTATTGACATGAAAACTCCTTAATTCAATTTAAAAGAATAAGTAAGAGTCAGGAGCAAGGCATTTATGTTTATGCATCCTTCTTGTTGAACATCAAAACAAGCCCCCCGCAGTGCTGGTCACATGAAAAAGCCATTAAAGGGTTTGGTACTGAAGTGGCAAATTTCAGCTCAGTTGTGATAAATGTGTTCAAGTTGCTTTGAGCAAGATAAAGCAGAAGAGACCAAAATGACACGATAAGAGCAGCTTTCCTGATGTTTAAACGTTTATGTCGCTGAATACTTGGGACACTGATATTTATCTCAGGAGCTTAAATATTATCCTGCACTCTTTAGCCTGTCTTTGAAGCACTCAGTTGAGTAGTATATAGCTTCAGCTGTGCATTTTGTAAATGCACAGACCCACAGAGATGTTCCATTTGCATCAACATGTAGGAAATGAAGGAGTGCATGGGTATTAAATCTACTCCAGCTTGTTTTTTACCACACAGAGCTACAAATGAAACCTGGAGGAGCTGGAGATGCTGGGCAGTGTTGAAGATCCCACCACTTTTTAAGCTGTGCTACTTCCACCTGTGATGCTGGGCATTGTCTGATTTTTCCAAGTCCCATTTTACCCATGTGTAAAACCTGCATGGTAAAATGGAGGTGTTTGGAAATTAATTGGTACTGATAGAGTTCTGAGAATATTGAGTGAAAAGGGCTGCAAGAACGTCTAATAGGATCATTAAATGAAATGCCAGCAAAGATACTAAAAGCGGGATCAAATTTTTCAGGCTGTGAGGAGAAGTGGAGGCAGGAGGGCAGGGAGCTGAAGACCCCAGAAGAGGATGAAAGTGGAGAAGAGGCAACGGAACAACCTGTCAGACATCAGAAACAGAGGCAGAACAAAGGTCTGAATTAGTAAAGACAATTAGCGACTTATTAAAGAGATAAGTCTTTAAAAATGAAAGGAGTGGATTGCATTATGAAGGAGCTTGAGAGACATTGGTCACCCATGGAGAAAACAAATTTTAGGAGGGCAATGGCAAGGCAGGTTGTCACGGAGGTAGGGATGGGGTTAGAGAGTGCAAGCGCAGCCGGGGGCGGTGCTGGTGGTTCCTGGCCAGTAGAACAAGGTTCCTACAACATTTATTTTCTCTTGAGACCTTTTGCCTGCAGAACAAATCAAGATAATGTCCAAGACTTTCCACTGTATATCCCAGCAGACTGGCAGTCATTAGTTTAAGATCCTTTCCATCTCCATTGCTCTGTAATCTCTGGAAACAGATCTGGAAAGCTTTCCATAGCTGAGAGCAGCCTCTGGGAGTTTGCTTTTACATATTTCATTGAATTATGGCATTAGAGATGCGGTTTTGATTCCATCTGCTTGCTCAACACAAACAAAAGAGAAACAAGAAGTCATCTTAAGTCTTTATCATGCCTGTTTCAGTGTTCAAAGGACAGAACTAATGGTACAGGAGATCGTCAACTTCTTCAAAATGAGAAAAAGAAACCCACAAAATGTACCACAAAGACAATCCTCAGCTGAGCTTCAGTGTTAAGCTATGGGGGGGGGGGAAAGAGATGGAAGAGAAAAACAAGAACAGGCTCCACTGCTTAGCAGGGGGTTTCTTGAAAGTCTTGTTCTTTCTTTTCATAAACAGGGAGGGAACACAAATCTGTGTCCCCATACCCGCTTGCCAGTGCATGGGTGAGCAAGGACAGTCTCTGGCACGCCTCCGAATAGGGACTTTCACAGTTATAGGTCTGGATCAGGTGCTTGGAGATCAAAGAGAGACAATGGAGCCCAGCGCCACTGGTGAGCTGCTCCTCAGCAGCTGTGGTTCTGCTCCTTCTCTCCCTCTCCTCCTACAAACCTCTCTAGGATTTTCCTGGCCGCATAATTGATTCCACCAGTTTGATAATTGCCCTCACAAGAGATACCACAGCAAAACTGCAACTGCTAAATAGAATGAATAGCATATTTGTAAAGCAAGAAATCAATAGATCTTTGTTTTCCTTCAGTAACCTTCTTGATGCCTAGTAATTTTTAATGGCCTTTTTGTCAATATCTGCACAGAGAGAACATATTCCCTAAAATAACATTAGGGCATTTGTCACTATGTTTCCTCCAGTGGGGGCTTGACTGTTTTCACCCGGTTCCCTGAAAACCTCAACAGTCAGAAAGCACCATGTACTGGTAATATAGTCCACAATTATTCTACAGAATATTATTGTACAAAAGTGTCAGGAAAAGTGCTGTTAAATGCTGTGTAATGGTCTCTGGGTTCACACTTCGGCATGGAGGTATTGGGAAGAGAATACAAAAAGGATGTGGAGACTGCAAGAAGGACCCGGAATGTACCCAGTGGCTGAGAAATAAACCTCACCTTATTTCTGTGTGAAGCTCGTTGAGCTGAGCTCATTGGGTTGGCCTAAGGGCAGCACACAGCAGCAGCAAATGCACTCACACACGAGGATGTTCGGAACATTTGACATTAAGGGGAAGGTATAATGACAATTTAGTGTTGGAAGTTGGACAAACTCAACCTCAGAAAGAGCACATACAGCTTCCTAGCACTGATTAAAGTTTGTGACCCAAGGCAGATGTTTTGCTTCTTGCTGGCTAGAGTTTCTAAGACGAGCTTCAGAGCTGCAGGGAAGAGATTTCCTCTCCTCCTGCTTGTGCACCTTGACTTTGTGCTCTTTCTCTTTCGCTCAGCACTAGCAAGCAAAGCTGAGGAGGGAGTTCTGCCCCTGGCAGGTTGGTCTTTTGACATCATTCTGACATTAGAGACAATAGATACACCTACTTGGCTTTTTGTCCTTGGGAAGTTGGCGAGAGTTGAAGTTACCTGTTAATTTCTTAAGAACTAAAATAATTAGGTCACTGAAGTATTGAGACGAGTTATTCATGGAAATACACCAAGGTTGTACAGGCTTAAGATTCACCTGGATGATCTAATGGCTCCCCCAGAAAACAATTAGGAACACTTTCCCTCTCACTTCTATGCAGAAATTGATCTGTTCCCATGCAGCGGCCAACCAAGCCGAGCTTGACTGGCAGCTGAGTAGAAGATGATTTATGATGGGAAAACATGATGCTAATTCTAAGCTAAAACCTTGTCTGTCATGATTCAAAGATCATATAACTACATTGGAACATGGTGCTGATAGCTTTCTCGAGGAGAGCAGCTAGCTGTACTCATGCCTCTGCTGAGCTGCTATTGATGCCGCATTAAGACGCTGACATCTTCATATTTCTAGTACTAACACAAATCTCCTCCCTCTGTGAGTATCAAAGAGCCATACAGTCAACTAGCTATGCCCAATGCTTGCCCAGCATTATTAGAACTTGCAACGCAAATATACATTTTAAACTCTTGCTTGCATTCAAAATGGAAGGTGTTAACATCTAAAAAAAATACAACTTTATGGTGAAGTCATAACTTTCCTTAAGAAATCCTAGAGAGAAGTGGCATTCAGAGGCACACACACACACAAAAAAATCACTACAAATCTGAGAGAGAATAAAGCCCATGAAGGTTTATGTTCCTAAGGATGTGTAAAAATATAAATAATTTGCTCCCAAAAGTACACCTTGTAGATCACTTGGCACACAAATGTCTTTGTTTAGGCCTCATGACTTCTATTAGTATTAATTACTTCTGCTGGCACCTTTAAATATATGGTGGCCTTAAAGCAAGGGCAATACCTATTAAGTTTAATTACTTTCTCCTTCAGCCTAAGCAATAAAGAAGTATGGTGGAGATCTGGTTATTAACTGAGCGTGGCATCCAAATGAAGACACAGTACACAATAATTGTGTTTGTTGGGCCACAAGCTGGTATTTCTCACTGGTCTCTCCCGTTCTGGAGATGAGCCGGGCTGTAGGCAGACTAAAGATTTTTTTCCCTTGACCTACTTTGGGCAAAATCTCATCCTCAGTCACATTTAAGCCCTCATCACTTCCAGCAGAAAGCCCTTGTCTTAAAGGACAAAAACCAGCTTCACTCCCTGCTTGCAGCTCAACTGTCTCAAGCCAGGGCATCAAATGTTCTAAGGACTTATCTTCTGTATTCTTTGGCTGGTTGCCTCCTTTTAAACAAAAGAGGCGTCTGCCTAAATACCAGTGTATTTCATGGGTTTCAGGAGAAAAAAAAAGGATGGTTTTGCTTGCTTTGAACAATTTCTACCAGCATTTTTATGAAGGTGCTGAAATTGGCTCCGAGGGTGTGCCTTAGCAGCAAGAAAAGTGATGTTTATGTGTTTTGTGTCTGTATCAATAGCTTTGAAATGTAAGTTTACAATTAACTTTGGAATTCCTCAGGGACTAGATCACCTCACTACTACAAGATCAACACACGACAGGTAATAGAGCTTGTTTTAAAAATGACTTCCACAGGACCAGGACACGCTGCATAGTCCTGTCACCAGTCCCTTGCTTAGACTCCTCTGCACAGATTTCAGTGTCGTTCCCACCATTACTGTTTCCGAAACGGCGCTCTTTGCCATGCCAAGCAGTTTTCTCTTCTTTTCTCACTTTTCATCTCAGAATAAATATCACAGAATCACAGAATGTCAGAGGTTGGAAGGGACCTCAAAGATCATCTAGTCCAACCCCCCTGCCAGAGCAGGATCACCTACAGCAGAGCGCACAGGAACGCGTCCAGGCGGGTTTTGAATGTCTCCAAAGAAGGAGATTCCACAACCTCCCTGGGCAGCCTGTGCCAGGGCTCCGTCACCCTCACAGTAAAAAAGTTTTTCCTCATATTTTTATGGAACCTCCTGTGTTCCAGTTTCCACCCATTGCCCCTTGTCCTGTCAGTGGACGCTGCTGAAAAGAGCCTGGCTCCATCTTCCTGACATTCCCCCTTGACATATTTATAAACATGAATGAGGTCACCCCTCAGCCTCCTCTTCTCCAAGCTAAAGAGCCCCAGCTCCTTCAGCCTTTCCTCTTAAGGGAGATGCTCCACTCCCTTCACCATCTTTGTGGCTCTGCGCTGGACTCTCTCCAACAGTTCCCTGTCCTTCTTTAACTAGGGGGCCCAGAACTGGACACAATATTCCAGATGTGGCCTCACCAGGGCAGAGTAGAGGGGCAGGAGGACCTCTCTTGACCTACTTGCTACTCCCCTTCTAACACACCCCAGGATGCCATTGGCCTTCTTGCCCACGAGGGCACATTGCTGGCTCATGGTCATCCTGCTGTCCACTAGAACCCCCAGGCCCCTTTCCCCTGCGCTGCTCTCCAGCAGGGCAGTCCCCAACCTATATTGGCACATGGGGTTATTTTTTCCCAAGTGCAAAACTCTACACTTGCCCTTGTTGAACTTCATATATTCTGTGAACTTCATATATTCTGTGGATGTTTTCGAATAGGATCCCAAAGCGTTTCTGCACCAAACCAGCCGGTGTTTGTGCCTAAAAGCGATCCTAGGTCATCCCTGACACAGTTACTGTAGGTCATGTACCAAAAATTTACTTCTCAAGCATTCAAAAAAGGACAAGAAAGGAATTTCAAATATTGCGGTTCTTGCACTAGGCATATTTGATTTTCCAAAAAAAAAAAAAAAAAATCAAGCACGTAACGCAGCGTATAAAAATGCATCTGCTACTATTTAACTAATCTTCCCACACAGGTTTAAAAATTTGCATGAAATTAGTAGACCAGCATACGATAATAAGCATCAAAATGCCTAACTGCCCATTTGCATTCACAGGTACCCAGAACAACAATCAAGGAACTGTTAGGACAAGGTTTAAATATGAAGGAAATTCCAGCTTGATTGTTATGAGTGGCTTTTGATCAGCTGAAGCATCAGGAACGGGCTGGAGTCACAAACCGGCAGAAGATCCTGGCCACCGTTTTAGAGTCAGCGAATAGATAAACGTGGGTCCTAGTGACCAACGTTTATTTACATCAATAAAAAAAATTAAAATATCACGCAAAAGAGAATCTATACCATTGACCTTGGAGAGAAAGGCTATAATGACTTGCCTAAATCTCAGATTAATAGGAAAAGAAACAGCACTGCAGTGTGACCACCCAGAGCAGAGACTGCCCCGCGCCGCTCGCTGGGGAGGAGGAGGAGAAGCCAAAGTTCTTTGCATCCTCCTGGGCAACACCAACATTATTTGGAATGGAGAATATTTAACCACAAAAGAGCAGTAAAACTTTTCCCTGCTTTGGTTCCAGGGGTGAAATAAAGGGCAGAAGTATTTCTCCCTATACCCAGGCAAACTTTCCACTGTTTGTGTATCTTCCTTTTATGGTTTAATTGAAGAAGAATTAATGCCAAAAGCAGTAAATTCCCTTCTTTATCCTGCCCCCAAATTATCGCCTGTTCTTATTGGCTTAGTTCAGCAGAATAAAGTCCGTTTTGTCCAGGAGGATGCCGCAGCAGTGGGCATCCTGGTGGGAACGGTGTCCTCCCATGCTGGGCTGCCTCTCCTCCACAACAACACAGAGATCAAAGAGATCTCTGTGGGCTACCAGTAAAGAGAAAAAGAAAATAAACTGAGTATATATATAAAAAAATTAATAGAAGATGAATAAAAAATAAAGAGATTAAAAAAAAATGTCATGAATGGAGGAAAAACTACAGTGAAGTGTTTGCTGTAGTAGATGCCACCAGGGTGGATAAAAAAATAGTGAAATAGGAAGAGTATTTTCAAAAGTTTTCCCACAGACCAAAGCCAAGGACTAAGAGTGCAGATAACGGTGTGCACACAGGAATACCCTCAACACCAGGGCATGTGGAGGAACCTTCTCCAGGCAGGCAGAGGCTGCAGCAGCAGCCATTTGGGGCTGGCAAAATAGTGCTTAAATAGAGGATGCAAGAAAAAAATTGTGCCGCTGTTAAACCAGCTCAAGCGGACCTGGAGTGACAAGTAACTGGGAAAAGGCTTTAATTGCCAAACTGCCAAAATCACTGGGATTTCACAGATTGTGCCAATCGGTGTGGCACAGACTTACTGCCAGCATCAGACGAAACTCCGTGAGCGGGTGATTTTATCACACATGAAATCGGAGACGCACGAGCAGCCGAAAGAAAAACAAGACGATTTGGGAGGAGAACTGCGCACCCATCATCATTAACTTTATTGACTTCGAAAAAGCCTTTGATAGTCTCGGCTAAAACGCTTCCAGAAGATAAAGGCTTAAATGTGGATTATCTCAGGAGATAGTGAGAAGAATGGCAAACCTTTCTGGAGATCTTGGTCGGTGTTAGAGACTCACAGTAGCAACTGGAGTCGAGCAAATCTTTTCCAGCGCTCGTGCGTTTGTTCGTTAGAAAATTACTGGGAGGTGGAAAGCCACCATGCAAAATTTTGCAGACAGCAAGGCAGACCGGTCTTTTCCTGCATACAAAAAACAGGTGGACACGCTGGGTGATATCGGTGAGGACGGAAAAGAAGTGGAAAAAAAATTTTAGGGAAAATGGAGCAGGATACGTAAAACTGCAAACGTGGCAAACAAACCCGAATAACTGTTAATCATAAGCCAGTGGAAAATGGTGAAAGTTTTAATTCTCCTTCTAGTTTAGTAACAGAAAAAGATGAAAACAAGCATATGAGAAGCAGGTGGAATAACAGACTCCGTGTCATTAACAACAGGCTGTTGGGTCCTTCTTTTTCATACCGTACCAATAAACTGTGGATATTTTTTGCAGGGTAAAAAAAAAAAAAAGATTAATAATGTTAGAAAATCAGAGTGAAGCACACATCAGAAGCAATTGGGACCAAGACTCACCGTTTTTTTTCTCACTGAAGACAGAAGAATGCTTTAGATTGAGGCATGTTGCTGAAATAATCAGTGGTGGAAGAAATTAAATCATGCAGGAAGCCATTAGAGAAAGCACTGGTAATCAGTGGAGGATGAGGACAAGCTTGTGCTCGTTATTTTCCTCTCTGCTTTGTGTTTCTCTGTTGCATTCCCTTTTTCCTGGAAAAAGCAGATGCCTTTATAAGATGTTTTCCTAGCTTTCACATTTGTAATTCACATGCAACATATAATTTGCTTTTCTTCAGTTTTCCTCATACCAACATCTTCCCAGGACTCTTTCCAAGCAGTGAATAATAAACAATGTTGATCACCTCCTGCTATTCGTAAATCTCTACCTGAGAATATCTCAAATTACCATGATAATTTACTATTCCCAATTAAAACTAAGGTACACTGAGACTGAGAAAGAAATTAAATGCTGCAGGAGCCCATCAGGGTACCAAAAACCAACCTGGAAGGCAGATTTATATGTGCAAGTGAATAGCTCACATAGTAATAACATTTTTCACACTGCTCTGAAGATGCTTTTGGAGAGTACTGGTTTAAATGTGACATTATAAAATATCATATCATCCTGTAAAAAATATTTATCCACTTAAATAAAGTGTACGGCAAAAAATCATCAATATGGCATCAAAAGTTCCCTTGAAGAAATCAATATTTTTACAGCATAATTTTAAAAATAGCGGTTTCTGAGAAGCATATTACAGCCCTCCATTTCCAAGCACAACAGGAGGTTGTAAAAACCTCGTATTAATTTTCCAGTTCACAGCCCTAAAAAGCACGATGCGAGCTCCCATTCGGGACAGGTGAGCCTTGCCCAGTTTACCTCGACTTGTCGTCATCAACAGTGCCATTAAAGCATCATGGGGGCTGATTTAGTTATGCCAAGCTTTGTTCATCACTTAGAGCTTCACAGCTTCTCACTTCACTGGGTATTATGGGTCTTATCACACGAGAAGAAGGGAATGGCCCAGTTGAGGCTCTCCTTTTGCTGGGCCATAGGGGCTGCACTCAGGACTCATCTCTCTGAGAAAAAAAAAAACCTGCCTCAAATTTCGTGCCATCCATCTGTTCTTCCCCAGAGGTGACGAACCTGTTGTAAATGCAATCCACAACGTAAAATCTGAACTCAAAGGTGTTTAAATACCAGCAGCCATGCTGAACACCAACACAAGTATTCCAGTTTGCTAGAGAAGCAACCGTGCATTGTTGCTCACAATGGTTTATTTTTCCAAAGCGACTTCTAAAAAATCCCCTTTTTTTTTTTTCCAAAGATATAGAAGATATAGATATAGAAGAATATAATATGTATGGCTACATGAGCTCTGCCAGGTGATTGTCAGGGAGAGGGCATTTGGCCTCAGTCCTGCCCATTCTGCATCAATCACAGCCCAACTCTCCCCGGGTGGTGCGGGATTCACGATCCCTTCCCTGACCAAGGGCTTTTTTTTTTTTTAAAGCGCAGCCATTCCTGCTCCTCCATTTGTTGTAGGTATTGTAAGAGAAATAATCCACAATTCTTTAAAGATATTTACTTATCCTTCAGGCATGAAAGTGTTTCAAAAGCAATACCAGCATCTACGTTATTGAATTGCTGCTTGTTTTCCTAAATTAAAGCCTTACAATGTGATACAATGCCCAATTACAATAGTTAGTCATTCCGTTATAATCACGTGTTGCTTGGCTTAGCTCTTGACAAAGAATGTTTTATTTTTTTTAATACATTTCTGTGACTTTGCTTGTAATTCCAAGTAGACGTGACTCCAAACATCGATTAAAATTGTACCGCTTTGGGGATGCTTGTTTCCGTTTGTTGCAGTAAGGATGGTGTGGCTATTTGGGATAGAAAGAAGCTGCCAGGATATAATAAAGTATATCAAGGACTAAAATTAGCCAAGGAATGGACTGCTTTGGGATGCAATAGGAGAGCTCCCACATTCTTTCACAGTCCATGGTGTCTAGACGGTAAATACTTCCCCGGCACAATGTTCTGGTGTGGGTTCAGGTACGGTGGCTGATTTTACTGCAAGGGCTGAACCAACTCCTGTTACTTGCTCTCCACCCTACTCACCCCATTGCTTCCTGCTCCCAGGAAACAGGCGTGTAGCAGCTCCCAGGAGACCACGGTTCACAAACTGGCGCATGAAAATTAATGGCTCTCTTTATTAGGTGGGTGGGGATGGGAGGGAGGAGAGAGCTGTGTTGCTTGTCAGTGTATCAGTATAATTCACTCCAGCACTTGAGTGGTTTTGAAACCAACCCTAGGGCAGACCTTTATTTATGTGCTGGATTTGCACTGACTCCACACCTCTAAAACAATGACCCTTGAGAATTATGGAGGTTATATCCAAGCGACTCATTGAAGCCCAGGCTCAAGAGCCTGACTTACTTTTGAAAAATTTTAGTCTGTAGGTCAGCAATAAAAAGCCATCACAAATGATGAGTATTTGATGACCCTTAAGAGAAGTTTATGGACTCTATTCAGATCCCTGTGGTCATGCTCCAGCAGAAGAGGGTTGTCAATGCACCTTTAGCTGCACCTAGCAGCACCCTCTCACCCAAACAATGATGCTCTGTGGGGTCAGAGCTGCTCCCTGCTTCCTAAAACATGACCTGGGATCAACGAAACATTTGTGTTGATTTAAGTAGCAAGAAAACCACATAACTATGACAACCAAATGCAAATCTTCAAATTCTTAAAAAATGCGGGAAATATATGCAGGTCTAGGACAACTCTCTGTGGCCAACTCTCAGTGGAGAAGACTCTCTGCAGCTCCACAGGACAACAACTCCATGGGTTCCCACAAAGGGACAAATCCAAATGGCCAAATCTTTGCAGGAGAAAGCTCTGCAGGACAATTCTATGTGGGGACAACTCTACACTGGGTCAACTCTCTGTGGGATGACTCTACATGGGGATGACTCTCCACGGGACAATTCTGCATGGGGGCAAATCTACGAAGGTCACCAGATTCTACCAGTCCTCCTCACCCCATGGCAAGCTCAGCGAAGCCCTCGAGCATCAGCTGGGGCTCTGCGTGGTGCTGGGGTAGCCCCATGCACCTGGTCGTGAGCAGCATCTCACAGGAGGTAGAGTGAGGACCGCCTGTGAGCTTGTTCCTGTCTTGCCTGTAGTATACATCACATCAAGGGGAGGAAGAGGAGGAGGAGGAGGAGGTGAGTGTTGGGGGAGAAGCAGCTCTGGGTGCAGGGGAAGCCAACCACCTGATACAACAGCTGTGAACAGAAATGAGCCTGGGCAGAAATCAGAAGGACATTGCATGTAACAGAGGTGAACCTGCCCATAAATGATAATGACACAGAAACTGGAATATTAAGCCAAAGGAAAATGTTCTCATAAAGTATAAGATACTCTACGTTGGTCTGAGAGATGCAGTCAAAATGGAGAACAAAGCTTGGGAAGAACAGACAGGAAGAGAATCTAAATAAAGCTGGTTAAACCGTTACCTAACTGAAGGCAATTAGGAAGCTCTTTGAAGTCCTCGGAGGACTCAAAAGTTCAGAAGAGTTCTGATGCAGAGAGCTTGGATTTGGGATCTTTGCTGGAAAAACTAAAATTAACAGCCTCTTCCTCTCTTAAGAAATTAGCTCCTACAAAAATCCAATTGAAAGAACTAAAGCAAAATATCTCTCTTGACAGCCAGGTACTTTATGTAGTATATACACAGTACAGCAAAAACAGGTCACATTTAAATTCATGCTGCAGGACAATTGATTTTTTTTTTTTAAGATTTACTTTTTCATTGATTTTTCAGATATGCCCAGATACCATTTTGGTCACTTCATCAATAATATTAAAACAGAAAAGAGAAAGGAATACAGGAAGGAAGGGCAATTGATTTGCTTCATTTCAAAGACTTCTACTCCAATGTCTCCTCTGGTGCACGGTGGGCCAAAACCTCCTCTGGGGCAAATCCAGGCATAGAAATTGCAGGAGTTATTCTTATTTATACTTGGCCTGATCCCAGTCCTTTATATTCAAAAACACAAACCAAGCCACGGAAATCATACCAGCGCTAATTCCAAAAATACTCCGCTCAACAATTGCTAATCAGTTCATTGATTCACCGCCACGCTCCATGACAAATTCAGCCTGACAGCCCACGATGGGAGAAAGCCTTTTAGTTAACCAGCTTTGACAACGGGATGGGAAGCCTCGTAGCAGAGTTGGCCAACCCTTGTCATTGCCACCTTAAAGCGTTCCCTCTGGGAAATTTCAATTACCCCTTTCCTCAATGATTTTCTTTCCAGAGTAGTCTTTAAGAATTTAGAAACAACCGTAAACAGGGGAAAGTCTAAGAGACAGAGAGTGTTCTAGAAATAAAGAGGCGTATTCCTGCCCCAAATCCTTTCTAACAAGTTGTTTTGAGAGTTCCCACTTGACATTGGCTGTAACGTTACAGCCTCAGAGCTGGAAGGTGTGCAGCAAGGAGAGCAGTCGCCATCTCATGGGGCAGCCTTACTTTTGTGGTCACACCAAAACCACCTGCAGAGACTTCGTCCCCTCACCAAAGCTGCAAATGGCTCACATCGTTCTACCACAGCACCAGTTTTTGCACCCTGGGTTATAAAATTTGGCTGATGGTAAGACAAGAGCTTGTAGGTGTAGGTGACCTTTTGCCTGTCCTCCTCTTGCAAATCAAGCTGCTCCCTCACCTGTGCTAGAGGAGATCAAAGGGGTTTAACTCACACCTTCCAGGATACAACCCTCCAGGTGCACCAGACTATCTTTCTGCTCTGCTATTTTACCTTTGGGCTTTTTCCTACACAATATTTTTAAGCTGGCTGAAAAGCAATCTTGGTGTCATGGTTGAGCTGCTGCCTCCCTCAGAGCTCAAAATCCAGATAATTCTTTTTCCCTCCAGATATGTGACCTACTCCACGAATACTGGATGACCAGTTGGAGAAAATTAGATTTGACAAGTGTCGGGAGTGGCTCATATCATACTCCAGCCTTCTTCATCTTCTGCTCCACCACCAGCACTTGAAAGAGCAACTGTGATTTCCCTGGAATTACTGGACAGATGAGTTTAGAAAGATGTGTTGCAGTCTGCTTGGGCTGCTATCTACAGGAGTTTGTGGATGGTGATGATGCTCCTCTCTTCTGGGGAGCAGGGAGCTGGGGGTTGGACCAGCTTCAACCTTCCCCATCACTGTTGGGAGGGAGATGTGAGTGAATGGGCAGTTCTGACCGAAAAGGAGCAAAGAGTATCTGGACTCAATCTACAGCCCTAATTAGCTGATGTATACCGATGAATACACTAAGGATTTGTACATACGTAATTAATGTTAAATTATATGGATATTTGACTGTCCATATGCAGAAAGCAGGGATAAAGGCTCATAACACACATAATTGCTATGTAAGAGGAATGACTAAATGCACATAGCAGTAGTGCTGTTCATAATTAATTAAGTCACCGCTAAAACTAGCTGGAGGCTTTTCTTCTGCTTAATGACACATTTATAAGCATTTTTTTCTACTTACAGCATTGCCCTATATATGACTGGATGGTAAATGTCCAAAGAGTAAAGAGGAAATATGTGGCATCCAATATATACATTAGGAAGAATTGGCTCCTCTGAGGCATTTGAGCTCACTTCTTGGTCATGTGCATTGGCTAAAACAAATTACTCACAAAAGGAACATGTTTTCCAACTCAGATAAGATAAACATCAAATAAGCAATCTAAGACCACAAGAGGACTCAGCGGTTGAAGCAAAGAGTTAAATCTACAGAAGGGTAAAGCTTAAGAACTTCCAGGAAGTATTTCTGGATCATAAGTGTTCAGGATGACAGGTACACCGTAAAAAGAAGATGGGTTTTTTCTTTACTTTGTTGAGACTTCTTCATACAAATCATAAAAAAAAAAAAAAAGAATAATTGAAAGCCTTAATCTCTTTTGTTGCCTCACATTATTATCATTTATAATTAGCCAGCAGCTTCCACAGGCTTCAGGACACTTACAAAAGCAAGGACTAAGTCATCGCCGGAGCTGATGCAGAACATCTGCCTTCAGCCCATCCACCAGGCAGTGTTACCGCATCCCCAGAACCGAGCCAGCTGGGCACACAGCACCAGGACAAACCAGCCTGGTTCTGCAAAACCTGATCGTCACCTTTAGGAAGCGACTCCCCAACCTCTTCCCACCTTTTAAGGGACTTGGCTTCGTGAGGATGTATGGCAAAAATACCACCTTGGAACACTGCAAGGTGAAGCTGAGCATGATGCTGAATCGTTTTCTCATCCTTGTCTTGTAGGACTTTCTGTGCCGGTGGGGTGGTGAGGTTGTGTCTGCATGGCTGGCACCGATGCTTCACCTGCTTTATCACTACAGAAACATTCCCAGCCTTTCCAGCTCCTTGATGGGCACCTTATTTGTACCAGGTTTGTTTCTAGGGCGAAATATGGACGCCAGGGTTGCTGCGTGGTGGTATCACGAAGCAGCAAACGCACGTTAGCGAAGGGCTTGTAGAAGCCACCGTGTGCCGTGAGCACCAGCCTGAATGCCCAGAAACTCCCAACAATTTGTGTTAGTGCCAGCTCGTGAAAAACGAGAACGCAAACAAATATACTTGTCCCAGACTCTGCCTGCATAAATTCCTTTAACATTAAAGATGAAAAGGTCAGTGCCCAAAGGCCACTGGCTTAATGAGTTGCTGTAATGTCATTGATACTGTCAGCCCCAGACACACAAAAATCACAGGTCAGATCCCCAAAACATAAAAAAAATGGATTTAGTATCATAAGATTAGGCTTTAATATAATTGAAAGCTTAATTTCAGCCCTCCAGCTTTTAATCTTTTGAAAATAACATTTTCATACTCTTTTCCCCAGTACCGTGAAGGTTAGAATTTTATTTTCCTTTAAAAGTGGAGATGTATTCCTATCATTCCAGCTATAATTACAGACAAATTATAGCCATTGCACAAAAGCATGGTTAACTACGAGCATAATTATTATCAGCAAGCATCAAACTAGGCTAAACTGACAAAAGCCATATAACACTGTTGTCAGAAGAAATTCTAAAACAAAAAAAAAAACAAAAAAAAAACCCTGTCATGAGACTAATGATAAAATCCCTAGAGCTGGCAACGCTGTCACACAGCACAAACAACAAAACGCATTCAAATGAAAGTTTGTGCAGACTGTCACAGGGTGTATAATATGCAGAAAACGTGTTGGGTTTTTTTTGTAAGGGCACAGGACTGCTTTCTTGTTGACACTAATGCACCAAGAACAGCTGGAGATGGGCAGGAGTATGAATTTTTCATCATTCTCCCCCTAGATTTCCGAGGCCTGAGAGTCAAAGGAAGGAGAAAAAGTACAGCGGCCACCTAGAAAGCCAGATTGTACCTCATTCGTATTTTGCAGCAGTATAAAAGTCATCGCTGAAATTAATGGGATGTTACTACACCTACCTAAGAGAAAAAAATACTAGGTGTAATAAACAGAAGCGGTTCCCTCATGGAGATGATAGAGATTTCAGGCTGTCCTACCTGAAAATGACACAGTCCTGCAGTGAAATGCAGGCGAGCTGGTGGGAAGCTCCTTCCAAAGGTAACACCTACAGTGCCCTGCAGCTCGTACAGGGGTACCCAGCACGTCTCACTGGGTCGTGAGAATCAACCTGCTTGGAGCCAGGGTCTGCAGCCGCGTTCTGGGGTCACCGAGCACGGTTTGCGGTGCTCAGAGTCCTGCAGCAATGCTTGGTCTCTCGACAGGATGCCCAAACTGTTGACCCTCTCTGGATGCTGGTGAGAACATGCCCCTGAGGAGCCCAGCTGGCTGCTGGCTCCCTGCCTGGCACAGCCTGCTCGTTTGCGACCCATTTCTGCGCTAATTCAGCTGTACTAAAATTACACACATCTTTAAAAAAAAAGTAATGCTTTCTACCGCTGTGATGATGATCAAGAAGCAACATTAAAACCGCTCTATGTTGACAAAAAGTCACACCGTGGAGTTGCAAATGTGGCAATTCCTTGTGACTAACTTACAGGGACTTGAGGATTCAACTTCTTGGACTCACAGACACAGAAAGGGAGCTCGAAGCACCCGGAGGGATCGTGGCTGCTGGTCCCAGGTTGGGGGATAGGGATGAGAGAGTTCGGGAATCTTGGAGAAATCTGGACTATGGGGAGAAGCACAACTCCTCAGCTCATTTCTGCAGGGTTTCTCCTTCCCTAAAATAGCCCGGAAATTAATGACCTGGTTAATGCCTAATCGTTATCTAATTTCATTTCTTTCAAAGATACTTCATTTTCTCCTTTCCTCTGCTTTTTCATAAGCAGTGTTTCCTCGCTGTGCTATCTAGAGGAGTTATTCTAAATTTCAGCCCAAGTGCCAGAGTACTCATGCAGACTCGACCACGATGTTTCTCTGAAGCGGTGAAGGGTTTTTTCAGATCTTAAAGCCAGCTACGATTCGAAACTGCTGCAGCTCACAAATGAAATAAATGCAGTTGCTTCTTCAGATTTCCTGATGGGCGTTTTCCATGACAGAGCTCATCATTAACTGTAACTTGTGATTTCATCTCTCATCAGCATAAAAACTAATCAGGTTTGTAAAAGGGCAGAACCACGCTGTGATGAGTCCCTCAGGCACCTCCTGCATGGCTCCAGCTCAGTTTCTGGGGACTTAAACCTCTTGGTGGGGCTTGCAAGGTTGTCCTGCTGCCCCATTCCATCAGGGAGCAGGGCACAAATCTGCTGCAAACTCTCCAAGAGTTTCCTCTAAAGACTATTCCTGTCCTGCTGCTCTGATGTGACCTAACAAAGACATTTTCAGGGAGATCCATGAAGAGACACTAAAGGAAATCCTCCTGAGAGAAGGGTTTGGCTGCATAAGCTTGAAGAAGGTCAAAAGACAAACAATGTGATGTAAAGAAATGTAAATTAGGAAGAAAATTAAAATAGAGAGAAAAAAATGAAGAGAAGCCTGTTTCAGGAAGGAAGCTGAAGGTTTTTTAGCAATACTCAAGGAAGAACTTCAATGATGGTGATGGTTCCAAACACATTGGTCCATCTCATGGTACTTCAGCGTGTCACCCCAAAGCATCTTTCACTAACCCAATCAGACATTAAAGTTTTTTCCATCTAAAAATTCTAGGCACCTCTTAAGGGAAAAATGCTTTGAATATCAAAAGACAGAGTTATAAAAAAATCCAGCTTAAACTACTGCCATTTCCCATTTATTATCACTCATTAAAAACACCTGCATCAAGAATTAGGAGTGCCCATTATTTTCACGCTGTATGCAGTTTTGAAGTTTCAGGTGACCATTCCATGGGATGCAATAAATCTTCTGTGGCTGTGAACAGTTGATATGGTTTATTTTAATGGCCACAGTTAAAGGTTTCATGGGATCAGGCCACAACCAAATCTCTTTATAATAATTCTTTAGGCTACCGCATAATTTATAGCTCTTATGCACTTTTCATGATCTAATTTACCTTCCTCTTAAAATATTTTGTAAAACCAGTGTTCCAGTTATAATGATATATACCCCATTATAAAACACACTCACTACTTTGTTACCAGAATAGCATTTTATGTGTGTAAACCGGGGGCCATTAGCATATGCCGGAATTACTCTCCCAACTCGGTGATACACGGAGCATAATGGAATTACGAGCAATTTGGTTCACACTGTCAAAAATACAAATGCAGCGAGAGCTTAATAACAGGCCTGCAAATAATGTTTTATAAGAAAAGCGTATTTCTGCAAATGAGATTCCCCCAAAAAAGTGAAATCTAGAAGCGAGGTGAAGGCGGGCAGAGGAAGCAGAGCATGGTATCAGCTATAGGGACTGTGATCTTACATTCACTCTACAAAATCACCCAGAAGAGAAGGGAAAAAACCTAAAATCCATGGATTCACCATCAACATTGCCCCAAGATGTGAGGGAATGAAGAAGCCAAAAATGTTGGGGGGAAAACATTGAGAGTTTTTTGAAGGAAGGTTCACCAACAGCAGTCGTACTCATAAAACCTTTTTTTTTTTTTGCCCCATTTAATTAAAACATCTGAAAACGTTTCTCTCTAGAGCTGGCAATAGATGATCTCTACGGGCTTCCTCACTTCAAGTTCTTTCTGTCCATTTCACTAGTATTTAACCATAACCAACTTAAACAGGATTTTCTTGCCCCTGACACTAAAGTTTCTCTGCCTAAACCTACCCTATTCTACAATGATAGTTGAAGAGACACTCCAGCACATATTATTTATCCCATATCTGGCCTTTACTGAAGAAAATCTTTCACTCACTCAAGCATGTAATATACTTTCCTGGCAGGAAGAGTTGTGAAACATAATTTTCTCACTGAAATATGCAAAATATTACAGCGAGTCATAATATATTAAAACAGTGGGGGGGGTTTGATCAGTATTTCCTTTCGCAAGGTTGTGTATATATGCACTTACCTATGGTATTTGTGATGCAATAGTTTTATTTTTAGCAGGGTATATCGAAAATCTTGTTTGTTTCTCCAAAATGCCCACACAAATCAGGTGCTGCAGGCTGTATTTACTCCTAGAAATCCAGACTCTGAGCTGTATTACCTAAAAGACATATATAGAGAGAGGAAGCAAATATCAGTAACGCCTTACAAAGTTGGTATTTCACTTTCTTTTTTTCTTCATTTATTTATGTTTTACAAAGTCAACATTAGCTAACAGAAACACAGCTACATATTCAAAGGTTTCTACAAATACCAGTGACTAACTACGATAACGTTGTCACTTAATACTTCACACAGTACCAAAGAACCTGTGTGCTTACTCCCATTTTATATACCATGAAACTGAAATAAAGGAAATTTTACTGGTTTTCCAGTAACTTTTCTATAATTGAATGTTTGGGCCGGAGTCAAGAACAGAATCCAAATTGCTTCATTCCCAACGTTACGTCTCAAAAACAATCACATGTTTTATCTCGGAGCTGTTCTCTTGGCAACTCCTAACGTCGCTGTCTCACGAATACATGGACCCTTTACTGATTGCAAAGCTGACAAGATTTTTAGTTTTAAGGGAACTGGATGGGAATATACTAATTTCCTCCCAAACCAACGTGCACATGTTCTTAGAGCCGAGTTATTCCCTTCCCTCTTAGGATCTCTGAAAAGCTGTGCTCACTTCAATTTACAGTAGCTTGCACCAATTCAATAACCCCATTCAAATTCATGGCTGTGGCTATTACCTGTATGCCAGCTGCTGTGATAGAACCAAAAGGCTGTACAACAGTAATCCAAGGATACACGTGCTGCTAAGTCAGATTTTAGCTACCACAGCCCTTCTGTTGACTAGAAGCTACATTTCTGCGTCGCCCGAAGTCATACATACAGATAACCACAAATCCCTGCACCACCAGGTAATGACCAAGTTCTGTAAGCACTACAGCATTTGCCAGGCTCTTTGCTGCTTCTTATGGGCAAAAAAAAAAAAAAAAAAAAAAATAATGTACATATAAAAAAATTTCTTTACTCCTGAATTTAAAATGCCTCCCGATTTCTGGAGGGTTGCTGAACACAAGACTGCATATTGCATTTGGCAGTGATAAAATCAGACTGTCATTGCTACTGGAGACTGAGCACAGCTCATATATATCTTGCCTCTTAAGCCCATTCTATCAAAGCTGTAGCACAAATAAAGATGAATAGTATCTCTTTCTGAGCAGGCACAAAAACACCCCTCAATCTAGCAGAAACTGCACAATACTTATCACCTTTTCATAGGATCCCGTTTAAGCTTATAAATACTTTTTTTATTATTTCCAGATTTCGTTCAAGATTTTCATTAAATCCTTTCTACAAAACTTGTTGGTTTAACCTCTCCCTATCAGTTTAAGATGTGTATCAGTTCCTAACAGAGAAGCTACCTTCAAGAGATAGATCTGCTGTCAATGGATACAGGCTAGAGAGCAGCTGTCAAATTTTATATATAGCCAAGAGCTTTGCTTTGCTGTGTAGTAGGGAAAAGATTTAAACCACTGAAAATTACTAAGGGCTTAAGTCCACCGACCTACTAAACTTAAAAATACATAAAATCGGTTTGCTACATACCTTTCCCTTCCCCCCCCCCCTTTTTTTTTTTCATTTCAATCTCCTTAAATAAATAATTCTCACTCTGACAGCCCATATCAGCATTGTAAGAGTGAAGAAGGGATAACTTATCTACTTCTTCAGTCACACTGCTCGACTCTGGTGCTCAGCATAGGTGAACTGCTGATGCTTCTTTTGCATGCAAGGTCTAGAGCGGGGAAAAGAAGCCTTACATGCATTACTGGGAGTTTTTGCTGATTTTGTACCCAGTCAGATTATTTTTTCTTTGTCATTTCGTTGGCTTTTCACCAACGCTATTAAGCAGAATAAAAGCTAAATGCTCCGCCAACAAGACAGGGAGATTTGAATGCTAGTGGTGTGACATTCCCCCTTGGGCTGAAGTCCATGAGCTGTTTAAGTTTTACTTATGCCCTATTTTGAAGGCTTAAAAAGTACATAAGCTTTGGAAAGGCCTTCTGAACAAGACACTCCACAGGCTTTTCCCAAAATAGGACCAGTAGAAGAAAATCGTAGTGGGACAAGCTGGATGCCCGCCTTCCTAGGTCACACTTCTACTTGGTACAAGGGTAAGAGACACCTAAACCTTTGGAAAACTCGTAGACATCTGAATTCCTCTCAAAATAGTGGGAAGTTAATCATTCATTTTATTGACCTCACACACTCACGGGCTGTAGACTGGGCTCTCCCATGCAACAGAACCCTCCAAGTGATAACAAAGACCTGAACAAAGAATAGATGGAAACAACACAGTTGTCTATCTCTGCTGAGGTTAAGAAAGCTCTTGAGACCTGCACCTGCAGAACTGCAACACATCTTCATTCCTTTTAAAACCAGAAGAGCTGGACCTTCAGTCCTGTGAATCCTCTTCAGAGATGCTGCTGATGCCTTTTTCTCCAGCTGCCAGTAGAGCCCTGCCACCAGCAGAGGGGCAGCTTTCTTCTCCCCTGGTCACCCTTCACACAACCCTTCACCTTCCCAGTTTTCAGCTGAAACCCTTTGGAAATGTTGTATTTACCCTTAACAGCACAAGCTCTTTATGTAAATCTGAATGACAGTCTCAAGCTACTGTGTATTGAGTGTTACTGATGGCAAAATCACGGGGTACTTGTTCTTGACAACAGCTCAACGCCACCAGGAGAGCGCCCATTGTACCCATCTGCTATATTTGTGCCACAAAAAAGGAAGCTGCAGGTGCAAAAATGGGTCGAGTCTACAAGCAATTACTTATTTGCGTGGAAATTTATTAGATTTGTAACTGCAAACTCTGCCTGGTGGGCTTTGGAGAAGGGGCAGCATAATCCTAGATCAATAGTGAGATTACATTATGTTTTATGGTTTTTTTTTAAAAAAAAATCTGTTTTGTTTCATTTTCAGCACATACGTCTTAGAATTTCTATATATATTTCCAGTCTCTGTGCTGTGTTATTTATGTTTATAGGTTGTTTGAGGGCGACATTTCCAATGGAAACAGGAAATATTAGAGTGAGAAATTTAATCTCTTTAGAAACCAAATGGAATAAAGGAGGGGAAAAAAAAAAGTAATGTGTGAAACGGTTTTCTTACCTGCCATCTCAGAGTGTGTGACAAGGTCAGAGAAGGGAGCAGAACATGGGTCTAGGAAACACTAGTTAGCTGAGGTTTGCTTTTTTTACAATTTAATTTCCAGTTCTAGAATGGTTCAAGCTGAATATTCTTCTGTTCGGAGTCCAAACAAGTGCTATTAACCACAGCCTAGGCAGCTAGAAATCAAGCATGAGTTTTCATAAATGTGATTCAGCTGTAAAAAAAAAAAATATCCTACCACTTTTCTGCTCCGAAAAAGAGAAACAGGGGTGATCACAGCAAGACAGGTACGGGTAAGAAAAGGATTTGGGTTTTGAGACCCCCCAGAGGTACACTGGGAAAGACTAGATCTTGCCACTTCCAGATACACTGGGTTTGGGTATTGGTACAAACTCACAGTGGGCAGAGACATCTAATATGAATTTTTTCTTTTAAAGTCAATATTCGCGCTGGTATCTCTGCCAGAGATTTTGGGGTTTGCTTGGCTGCTCATACTCATTTCTAGTTGCACTCACAACCATAACTGGCACCCTGTTAAGTGGGGAAAAACCTCAACATAAACTGAAGTGGAAACGCATGTAAGAAACAATTTCTATTTCCTTTTTCCTGAGGGTGAAGTAAAAGTGGAGAGGGAAGGAAGGTGAAAGAGAAGGAGCACCATAACAGGGACATTATGGATAATGGTGGATAAAGATGGATAAAGATGGATAAAGATGATCTTTAAGGTACCTTCCAACCTTAACCACTCTAAGATTCTATAAATCCAATGTGCATATGCCAAAGGTCTGTCTCTGAAAAAAATCCCGCTACCAATTATGAGGAAAACAACAAAAACAGCCTGTGTGGAAAATCCCACTTAATCGTGTGATTCTTCCCATTATTTCCTCATTGAGCCACTCGGTCAAGCATCTGCATCTTCTCTCTGCTTTATTGCTGCAAGTTTTATTGCAAGCTTTTCACAGTTGTATACGCCTACTAAAAGAAAAAGAAAAAAAAAAACCACAAAAAAACAAGATTTCCGTATACTTCTTGTTGATAACTCTGGATAGGTTAATACTGAGAAAGCAGTAAGTCCGTGGCAGACCCAGCAGCACTGTGGGCATGCAGCCCACGCTGCCAGAGGTTTGTTCTGTCCAGGTAAGAAATAGCTTCTCTCTCCTTTCATTTCTGCTTGCATACCAGGAGCTGGATGCATTAAAAGCAAAAGCACCTTTATTACCTGCTCATCTCTCTCTCCCATGTGCATTTGCTTCTCATGCAGGAGAAGATTACCTCTTTCAAGCTGTTCTTTCCCACTTTTGTTCTCTACTGAGCTACTGCTTGTCAACACATTTATCCTTTTACTGCTTTCAGCCAAAGAAGAGTAAAAAAACACAGGTTAAAAAAGGAGCAGGAGGAGGAGAAGCTTCACTTTTGGCACTGTATCTGTGTAGCTGAAGAGAGAAACACTACCAGCTGCCAAGTGATCCGATTCTTCAAATAAAGTGATAAATAGAATAAGAGCATTTACATGGATCCTCTCTTGCTGCCGGGGTGACTCGAAACCGAGGGGCAGATCCGACCCCGCTATCATGGTTCTGCTGAGGTCTCCATAAGATCTAAGTCAGGGTTTGGGAAACCACCAAGATCTTGCACAGCTCAGAGAGAAGAGCTTTCAGCTTCAGGAAGACTCCCCTCCATGCTTGTTCCAGTTTAAAACCTCTCGTATTTCTGTGGCGTGAGGCACCACCAAGACTACGGAAAACACTTAGAATTAGGTTCAAATCCCAAAGGGCAGGTAGTTGTGAAGCAACTGTGTCTTGAGGTTGTCCAACAGATACAAAGAGGTTTTTCTCTAGTTTTCGAAAACCTTTGGAAGCGTTGCTGAGTCAGGCTAAAAAACTTCAGCAAAAACATTCATGTTTCCCATTCACTAATGAGCACCAACGATAATTTATGAGTCCCTTGGCATGACACGCTTCTCTCACTCTCTGCAGGCTACACTTGCAGCTCTCCTCTCACCATCTTTGTTCTCTTCCCACACGCAACTCAGTGTTTTTCGTTCTCTTTTTCCCATCTCTGCGAGGTACTGACAGGCACTGTGGATACATTTGAGTTTGCTACGTTTTAGAAAACCTTGTTAAATCAAAACAAATCACTTCCTACATTCCGAGACCCACTTCACTGAAATAAACAGTGAAGTGTTTTCCAGGTACGAATACTGGTAACCACAACACTCTCAAAGCCATTATTTGCATCAGAAGAAACACGCAGGGGCAGCCTCTCTTGCAGCGCTGACGAGCTTCTGCTTCTCCTTCTACAGAGCACCGTGAAGATGAGATGAAGAAGAGCTGTGTTGTAAGCGGTCAGATAAAACCTCAAAACAAACCCCTCCAGTTTTTTCCCAAGCTTGAATTAGGATTTTGTATGAGTTTGTATTTTCACTTCGGCTCGGTTGCTCTTATTTGATTCCAGCTGATTTTTTAAATCTTTAATTAAGACCTCTTGGGCAAAAGGGAGAGACAGAGCGAGAACACAGGTTTAAACAGATAAGAGAAACTAATACAAAGGCTAGCATATTGATTGCTGAACTTTTAATTACTTTGATATTGATGGAAATGACGCTGGGAGAATTGGCAAGAAAGCGTGCTTCTCTAGAAGGCTGTTCTGAGCTCCTTAAGGGATGGTGACCGGACAGAAGGGGATGGTATAAAGCAAAGGGTACTCCAGCTGTAGTAAGGAAGGGATGGCTTCAGCAGGAGATGGACCAAGCCCTAATTGTTACAATACCTGCCGAGAATGCAGCACGTAATTTCATTATTTTCTTGCCAGGCTACCCAACAGACAGCGAGCAGACAACAGCATCATCTTCTTTAATGCCATATTTATCAAGCAGTTACATTTTTCAAAGCAGGGTATTTACTGACGTCTCACTGAACTCCAGCACACAGCTGTTGTATATATTTCAAGGAGAGTGTCAGCATTATGAAACAGTGCAGAATGTTAACTCTCTCTTTTTAATTAATCTTCGGTCGTTCGCAGCACGCACCATTCATCATTTTGAACCGTCACCTCTGAAACTCTTATCACGAGAAGGAGAGGTTCCTTCTCAGGGCTAGATACATCCGCTTCCCGTTCCGCTTACTTAGAGTAACTCTGAGCATGTAGGTCAAAACCCAAGCAGCAAGCCAGCAAAATGCCTGGGCACCACTCACCTCCTCCAAATCCAACGTTTCAAGACATAAATGATGAATAGGGCTCGTAGTGACACTTGATATCGAGGTGAAATTCACCCGATATGATGAATTGACTACCAGGAGCTCCTGGAGAATTTTTTGTGATGGTTATCATCAACTGTCCTTCGCTTTCTCGTACTTGCTGTACCCCAGCGTGAATCCTGGCACAGTTAAGGGATGAGGTCAAGCAGATTTGAATACCCTCTGGACCTTGCTCTCTTTGTTCCTTATTAATATAAAAAGTATGGTTACCAGAATAGCTGGTATAAAACTTTCTCATAACCCTGATTATTGCCAAACTAGGCAGAAGGTGAGACAAAATGTACTATGAATTTTGTCTTTCAGTTGTTTTAAATACACCCAGCTATTTATCTTTCATGTGCAGGGCTTCGGGGAAGGTCAGGGAGCCCCAGGCAAGTCAATAATAACATTCTGGTGTGGGGCTTCTGTGCTAAGGGCACAATCCTGTCCTTGATACAGACATAGACACGTTATTGACTCTACCAGGAGCTTTGGTTTCATAGCTGTGACCAGGAGCTAGGTAGAAAATGCAGTAAATCAAGCTTAAGATTTCCACAGAAGTCCTTTCCAACCTATATTCTTTGCCTGCACTAATTAACGAATTGTTAACGTGGCGATGCCTATCCTTCCAAGTATGTACTCAAAATGCCAATAACTCACTTACATTTCTGTGGTTTTTTTAACTTGATAGACTCCCAAGGGTTTCCTTCCACTTATTGTTTATCTGCTGAAAGCAAGCTCTTCTCCTCAGTATTTATGAAACAATACATGGCAGACAAGGAAAACCAGAAGGGACCAGTGAGAAGTTAAACCAGAATGGGTGAAGGGTGTAGGAGCTGTCAGCGGCAAAGTAAAACAGTAATTGAATCTTAAAAGCTCAGTGCTAGAGTAATAACTGATAATAAAATGTTCTTTTAGTTGTCTCAGTAGTCTAAATTTTAGCTAATCTAGTTTGATTTCAATAGCCTTAAAAATAGAAACTTATAATAGACCTCAGAATAAGCAACGTATTAAACAGTAACATTAATGCATTTGCCAAGATCCGCAGAGGATGTCACAGACTGACAGTCAGTCAGTAATTTTTGAGCCAAAGATCACAGAGTACAAACTGATTACGCTGGTAACCTCTGAACTTATCACTGAAATGTAATTGGGTTTCTTCTACTTGTGCGCCCCTTGAGCTGAGGACACCAAAACCCAATGAAGCCACTTAAGAGCATGTATCGAGGACAGGATTTTAGGGAGGGAGAGGGCAACTCTGCCTTTGGAGCACCGTGGGGACACACGGACAACATCTCAGAGGACACGGGCTGCAAAACCCACCACCCATCCCTTCAGCACCAGTTATTCTAGCAGAGAGGGCCCTGGTTCTGCAAACAGGGTAGTATAAGGCGCTCCATGGATAGACGGGTCAAATCGAATGGAACTGCTTGGGTACACAGGAAAAATTTTGCAGGATCAATGACCACGTGCCAAGATGCGAATGCATTTCTGGATGTTGCTTAGCAACTCAGTGCATTTGCAGCATGGACATGCCAGCACTGCTAACGGTCACAATATCTCCTGCTTCCATCACATGGGGCTCCTTTGCAGAAGAGTATGTATCATTTTCATCTCTCTCTCTGGGTTTTTTTTTTGCATATCCATAATAATTTGTAAAAACACACATTTTTACGTGCTGGATTTCACACAGTTGGGGAAGCTTACAACCCTTTGACTCCAGTTTGAGAAAAAAGAAGGTGCTGAACACCATCTCTGAAAGGGTGGTGCGAGTCTGAGGCGTTGCTCTAAAGACAGCGCTGTGTACTATCGTTTATTCACTGTTTTTCAGGAATTTCGTGGGAAGTCCTTATGAAAAGCCTGCAACCTGAGCAGCCTCAACCTGGAATTCAAAAATACAGCTCAGTTATTCCCAAAACAGCTCAGTTATTCCCAAAACACAGCTCGTTTGCAGTGAGACAGACACAGCAGGCAAACTGCCACCCTCACAGACCTCAGGAGGGCATGAGTGGGGTTAACCCAGGTGTAAACCTGCCCACAATCCACCCCTACAATTGCAGCATGAAGAATTTGGCTGTCGTCTATATCGACTCAGTCGGAATTCATCAATATCTATTGCAGAAGTAGGTAAGAAAATGCTATTTATATCATGTGCACTTTCTAAACTTGCATTTTAAAGTTCATTACATTAATCAAAAAGAGCAACAACAACAACAAGTGCTGCAAGTTTCCTTTAGTAAAGATTGTAGGCACCGCACAATCACATTTTCTCTAGCTCAGCTGGCATCTGCCAGCCCCACAGACTATCTCAGAAGTCTTCTCCTTGGAGGCGTTTTTTTTCTGTAAAGGGGATAAACCAGGGTCTGTGCGTCACAGCCCATCATGGTCAGGCAATACCCGCCAGAAGGGAACTTCCCTCACGTTCTGCTCAAAGTTGAATGTCCACCACTGAATCGAAACTCTGGTACTAAAGGCTAAAACAACTCATGTGCCGATCAGGAAAGTGTGTCCCCCTCGAGAGAGAAATGTGTCTGCTTGAATTAAGGCTCGCTTCATAGCCAGGTCCTATTTCATTTTATTACAAAGGCTTGAAAGCAGGCACAGAAGAAAATATTTCAGTAAGCGCGCTTTCTGTCCTCAAAGCGCTAAGACGCTTCTGGTATTTTATAGAGTAGGAATTTGTGCATCAAATGAAAAGCAGCAGCAATGAATTCAAGGGGTTATTTAAGTATTATTGGGACGGGTAAGTTATATTTTGTTTGAATGACAAAAAAAGCAAATAATCTTCACCCCACAACCTTCTGGAAGAGGTTACCGGTTTCTAAGTGTGACTTGAAGTGTAGAACCTCTCCTAAGATCAACCCATGAGAACAAATGCAGAGTAGGAGATAAGAAATAAAGTTAAAATATTTTAAAAAAGAAAAGAAAAACAAAAAATCAAGAGCCTGAGGTTTTGTTTCTGTTCTCTTCACTCGTTAACCCCAGCAGCTAAACAGCAACAAAACCCAACACCAGTCCCTCTTCCACCCTAACAGGATTAGGCATCAGTCACAGAGGACACTGGATACCAAGCACACATGAAAACCAAGAACCAGCTGCTGATCCAATTAAAATAGCAACGACCAAACCGATTAATTAGAATACCAATTAAAAATAAAGTAACAAGTTATGATTAGATTACCTATTCCAAGCAGACCGCAACTTAGAGCGTATGTCTCAGAGCAATAACTTGGACTTCCAGGTAAAACAAAACTAGGTATTACTATACCACTAAAATAGAAATGAGATGTTTTAACTTTATCAACAAAAAAATATTTTGGTTGCATGGAAATATTTTTCCAGTTATATCTGCAATTTCTAATTTTTCAGTGAATTTTGGAATTTTAGTCTTTCATAGAACAGAAATGCTAAATTTCAAACAGTTCTAATAAACAAGAACACACTGTGCATACACGTTCTAGTGTTAAGACTGGCATTTGTTCTTCACTAGAAAGTTTGTTGTTCTGCTGCCTTTGCTTATTTCATTTTGGTGGAAGTTTATGTTCATAACGTCCTACATCCCTGAAAATACAGATAACACTGGACCAACCAAAAATTCTTCATTGCCAAGCCCCTGGATCCAAAAGGTCACTTTTCCAGAGACAAACTGAAACCTCTTGTATCAGTAGGAGTTATTTAGTTTGCGTCCTCAGTCCCTTCCAGGGGATGTGAATAGAAATGTTCAATGAGCCAGATCATGACATTAGCGTGCATGCCCCTCACTTTCGCTCTTCCACCGTTTCGACAGACACAGGAATAATTTTCTTCCTGTTCTGCGCTACTGGATGGCTCGGAGGCACGTGAAGTAGGGCAGTGGCACATTTCCATGTTCATACTACACTCAAGAAAACTCTGCTCCATCACCTTTTTGCTTCCATGGGTACCAGGAAGCCCATTTTTGGAGCCTGACCACGATAGACACTCACATGCAGAGATTATTGAGCCCCCCAATGCCCCACTGTTAGACCTAGCAATTAGTTTTGGTATTGATACAACTTGTTCTATGCTTGCCAAGAGTGACTTTGACCTTCGTGTCTCTGTTTTGCCTCTTTTCCCAGTTCTTCTGAATTCCCAGCCATGAGGTTGTCATCTTGGGAAATCAGCACAGCCCCAGATAGTTGGTGCCGAGAGATTTCCCAAGCACAATATATTAGTGACATTCTATGACTGAGAAATCTAATTTTGTGTGTGTGTTCATGTACAAGCAAACACGCAGCTTTAAGCACATGCAATCTGAGTGCAGGTAAGCTGAGGCTTCAGCAAACATGGGAGGTGATGGGGAAACCTCCATCCCTGCCCGAGCCTTCCTCCCTGCTCAGCCCCGCGACGAGCGCTGCGCTGTGTCAGGTCTCAGCTTGTGGCAGGTGAGCTTCAAACTGCCTAGACAGGTAAAGAAAAAAAGCCCTGGCAGGGTCATTTAGCAATCTGCCAGGTTTCTAGGAGGAAAACAGTGAAACTAAGTGTATCCTGGAAAATGACAAGCCCTTTCTCTTCATTCAGTTTGCCGTAGCTCTGGAAGCACACCGAGCACATGGAAGGGCTTACGCCTGCTTACACACTCAGGGTCAACACAACATTTGCTACCCCTGGTTGGGACGTGCTCTCACCGGGCTGTCCAGGGCTAAAGAACCAAGCTTGTGCTTTGTTTTGCTGTGTCATTCAAAAAAAAAATATAGTAAAACGAAAAAAAGAATCTAAATTCAGTGTAAATAGTAAGGAGTCCTTCGTAAGTTATCTTTCACACGTTGAAAATTATATTGATCCCTGTTGACAGGTTTAGTTCATTACACACTTGGGAATATTCTTTGCTGATCCCAGTGCACAGCTAAATCCACGAATTCAAGTAGACTCTATTATACTGGCAGAAAAATTACATCCCTAACCTTAGATCCCCAGAAGTAGAATTATTAACCTCCACGACAACTTTTAAAGAGCAGTTTGGTGGATAGAAAACAGTGGCTTTTGGCCTGTAATGCAGAACTGAACAGAAGATTATATCTTGCTTTGGTTGCTAGGCCATCAAAAAAAAATTTTTCAAATACCATTTGAACACATTTATAGATGATTACTCAGCTCTTTAAATATAAACCTAGCCCAACAATAAATATGCTAACATACACATTAAAACTGCACAGCACAATTTTCTCATTATGTGCGGCAAACATAATCCATGCAATGATTGGAGACTAACTGTTAAAGCAAATAATTTATTTAATTCTAAATAGCAGAGCCGTGAGTAGGAGACCCCACTCACTAAATAACCTGGGAGCGTAATTACTTTAAACACATCCCATGGGATCTATTTCATCATCCTTTCATGACCTCTGAGGAGATAATGTAAAGAAAATGGACTGTGTGTTTCCCCACAGAAATGCAACCATCCAATTCCTTTCCACTATCCTTCACTTAACTCCACCAAGAAAAAGCACTCAAGTTCCTCAAGATACTGAAGAGTAATCCAACAAAATGCCATCTTATCCTCCTTTATTTCTTCCATGAGCTGATGGAGAAGTCATCTGAATCCTTAAGGATGAATCTTGGTGGGGAGGTAAGTGAACACATTAACGGAGAGGGAGTAGGTTTGCCAGAACATCCGCCAGCACGAGGAGCAGTTAAGGGTTACTAATCAGTGTCCCCACACATGGTGTAAAATACAACAACGATGACTGTGGATACAAGGTATGAGAGTGTATTTCTACCAAGGCACAGAGAGGAAAACCAGACATCAAGGATCAAGGCATCAACCCAAGCACACAAAGGGAAACCTGCGCATTTCTCATCATTTTTGAAAACAAGCGTGAAAATCTGGGCAGAGAATCTTTTCTTCCTGGAATTGTCAATAATTCCCTTCTTCCCTGAGATCTAACTTTACCGAATCTGACCACAGAGTAAAAAAGTTTGTACAATGGTTTCCGTTTATGACAGTAGCATCGGTGTGTGCAAACGTCAAAATGTAGAGAATTATGCAGTCCTGTATCAGCAGTGGCTCTGGAAATCCTTTGTGTCCCAAGGATGCCCTGAAAGTAAGAAATTTGTGCCACATCCTCCAGATAAGACTAAAACCTGTGCTATCGCTCCAGTCCCTGCTTTGGAGAACCCTGTTGCTGCGCCGGGGTGCAGAAGAAGGGCTGACAAAAGCTCCTGTTGACCTTGCACCTGGAAATCAGACTCTTGAGAACATCTGAACTAGGATAATCCACACCCTGAACGACCTGGGAGGAAGGCAGGAGCCACTCAACATTTGCAGAGGTTGTGTAAAGCTCCCTAGATCAGGTGCCCAGCACCTTGCTAACACCTCCGCACCGGCGCGAATATCCCCGGCTGCACGAGTTACCCTGAGAAACTCTGGATTTCTGTTAGATCTGCCAGCAAACTTCCAGAAGAAACTTCTGCTCCAAGGATTTAGATGTGCTCGGCGGCACGGGCTGGCTTTGACAGCTTCACAAATCTCCAGGTTTGATCCTGCAAGGCTCAGCGCTATTTTTAGCTGCCTTCGGAGGGGAGAACCTGCGAAGCAGCTCAGCACCTGGCAGTGACACGGCACCGGCGGCTGTACTTGCACAGGAGAAGAGGCAAAGGGAATTAAGCAGATTTCAAACCTCGAATGCTATTAAGCAGCCACTCACATTTGCATCAGCACGGGACCGGTTCAGCTCGCAGCGCCGGCGGTGCTGGGGACGGGGTTCTTTTGGCCAACCCAAAGGCGCAGAATTGCAGCAGCGCGGCGGTTGTGCAATTCGATGTCACGCAGCAATCTGGCTCCCCTTCATCAACTCGGTTGTTTCCCCTTGATCAGATTAATTAAAGACTGAAATTTGATTTTAATTTCAATTTAGTGTTTTAATTTTCAAGAACTATCAAATTTCCCTCATGTTCTTAATGTACAAGATGCCTCTTTATTCGTGCAGTTTTAATCAAAGACAAATAAAGAACACCCAGGAATCTGCTCTTATTCTTAAATTTGAAAGACCAGTAAAGCATTAAGTATGTGGGCAAAGCAAAAGCTCAAGTAAAGGAGGAAGATTAGAAGGAAAATGAGTTTATATGCCCTAATCTAGTGAGTAGCCAAGGAGATTTTCAACACAAGGACACACAAAGGGGAGTTGCATGCTAAATATCTTGTTCAAAAGAAATCCTGCACTCGTGCTCTAAGTAGAAAAGCTACCTAGAAGGAAACCCAACATCATTGCACGTTTCAAAAGATACCAAGGAGCATTTCCAGCGTGGGAAACCTAAACCTTTGGTCTCCGTCTTGGTAGTCAGAACAAATTAACTGCAAACGGGCACGGCTGTCGGCATCTCATCATAAAAACGATTCAGGTTCAGCAGCAAGCGTGGAGCGGGGGGGAGAGAGGTGAAAGTCTCACAGCTGGAAGCCCAGATGTTAAGGGACCTCCGTGCGAGATGCTCAGCGTAAAGCCAGAGAGGGAAGTTAAACTACGCTGCACAAAACCGAGTACTTCGGGATGACTTTGCAAATATCGGTGGTGGAACTGAAGAAAGTAGCTCTGACACCCCCAGAGAGCAGGAAAAAACACAGAGGTGCTGCTACGACTTCTGTATTGCTTCTAAACGATTGAGGTCCCATTCCAGCTCTGCTGTTCTCCTCCACTCTATTTGCAGAAAAGGCATCTGTTCACTCTGTGCCTCGATTCTTCCTCCATAAAACAGAGTCAATAACTTTCTTCTTTTTTTTTTTTTTCTCTCTCAGGTCCTTCCTGACTTATCTGGATGTCAGTGCAAACCTGTGCCACACTATCCACCCAGACAGTAGAAAGCCCGCTTTCTGGGCAACAGATACATGAAATTAGGAAGTGAATAAAGAGGCACGACCTCATATACTGAAATGGAAATTATCTTGTTCCACAAACAGTGCCTGGCTGTCAGCAATATCCCCACTGGGGCCAGCTGCTTATGTGTGCCTGGAAAACCTCCATCAGAACACATGGCCTGAGAAATGTGACGGTTTAAACGTTTAAGTAGATGGATTCTTAATTCCTGAAGATGTAGCTGAGGGAAACAACATGGAGACATAACCTTTAAATTTCCCTACTCAAAACGCAGTATTTTCAGAAGAAGCTTCAGCTCAGCTCACTCATGTGCACGTATAAAACCTCTCACTTGCGCATATTAAATTGGATTTGGGTGTAGGATATGCTATTTGCAGGACAGGATTCTGAGTTTACATCTCAAGATTTCCATTTCAAAAAGATAACCAGGAAAGAAGTCAAGGAATAGGGTTTTTCTTTCCAGTGCATTAGGTGCCCACAGCAGCTTTTGTTTCAATACTGAAAAAAGCAAACTAGCACAGCTCATTGATGCAGAAGCATACAGGTAAATGTCAGCACAAATACAATGCAAGTCTCTCCTAATATCATTCGATGTGGGGGAAAAAGAATTACTGATTTTTCTGGCTTTTGACTTCATACAGGTCTGTGATTTTGCGCTGATGTTTGACTCAGGAAATTAAGAGAGAAGATAGCTGCCTTTAGAGAGGGTTAATTGACTCACCATAGGTAATGCAGAGAGATGCTGCCAAAACCGTAATAGGTGCAGATCATTTAAAATTTGATAGGATCACTTAAGACCGAAGACAATACACATGGAAGACAGCTCGATGCTCGCCGAGTAAACAAAATAATGATAGATTGGGCATGTCAGCATAACCCAGGTGGAAATGTGGTTTCGGGGACGCGATGACAGCTCTCTGTCCAGGAAACAACTGTTTTCTTTAGAGGTTTGCTTTTGTCACGGGCGGTTTTAAGAATGCACAGAACAGGTAAAGGCAAAGGGACATGGAGAGGGGAATGAAGTGGCTGAAAGTGGGAGGTTCAGGAGGAGCTCACAGGGTTGTCCTGGCTGGTAACGTACTGGAGGGTCTTGCAGGAGGGTCTTGTCAGGAAGACCATGAGCACAACGTTAAGGTGGTCCTGCCTTCCAAGAAACGGTCTCTTTCTAAAATTACAGATCCCATCAAAATCACCCAGAAAAGAAGGGAGACGGCAATAACGATCGGATCCTTCAAGAAGCATCACTAGAATAATAAACCACAACACAGCACTGGGTTTCCAGTGAGCAGAAGCGCCACCCCGCTCTTTGACTCTGCCCTTGTGTACAACCTACAACAAAAATCCTCTTTGGTGGATTTGCGCCTTGACTCGGGCAAGTTGCTTTTTCTTACTGCTCAATATTCATTGAGTCAAAAGGAAGTTTAGCCCAGCCCCCAGGCCCACCCCAGTAATCCAGGTCTGCAGTACAAAGCCTGCAGAGCGCTTTGATAACACCTCTCGCTCCAGAGGTTGAGAAATTCTTCCAGTATTTGGGGTTTTTTTGCACCTTTTCACTCGTGGAAGAGTCTCCTCCCTTCACAGATGGGCATGTCCTAACAGGATTTGTCTCCACCCAAATCATTGAGCAATTAATTTCACACCTAAGCAGCCTGGCCAAGAACAAGTTGTTGCCAGCCCTGCTGAGACTCATCTCTGGGTTTATGTCCTTCACTGAGCCACATGCAGGTGTCCTGGGGGTCACAGCCACCTTAAACCTGACTGAAGCCAGGAGGACACAGCTCAGGAGGCAGCAGTGATCAGACCTGCTGTGTTCTGGGCAGCCCACGTTGTGGCAAAGCCAGTTATTTTCTCTGTACAGCCTTTTTCTCCCCTTTCTAAATGATGGAAGAGTGAAAAAGCACCTTCCGTGATCAGGACTTAGTAGAACTTCTCTCTTCAAAACCTTTCAGACCACAATAAGCTTCTCAAGGAAGATCCTCCAAGTTAACTAAAGGGTAACCTAAGAATGGGTAAATCAAACAATGTTCTAACTGCAGATGGACAGCTTCGTTTAGAATTAAGTCAGTCTATTTAATTAAGTTGAACTCGCTTGCAAGGAAAATATTTTTTTCCACGAAGAAATGACTGATAGAACATAGAAGTCTCCAAAGAGCAAATATAATTATTCAGCATAAGGAGGAAATAAAGAAGCACTACAACCAGATTTTAACGGCTCTATTCGTGAACCAAACATGAAAGTTTGGCAAACTTCAGTGAGATATAAGAATATAACGATAATTATTTCAATTGTGTTATCTGCTAAGAATCAGACTCACGAGCACTGTATTTATTTGATATGTTCAGTCACATTTCTGTGATTGTGGCTTTACATAAACATTTTCAAGTCAGGTTTTACCACATATTTTTTCTTTCTGCCCCTCATACAGGTGAGATTTCCCTTCCAGGTGGCAGGACAGGGAGAAGAGAAACCATTTGCAACTACTCAGGTGCAAAAGCACCTGAAATTCCCATTTAGTACTCTGCTCCAGAAAAAATATTCTAAGGAGAGGTAAATCTGAATTTGCCATTGAAAATCGTCCTGTGCTCTCACAGCAGCTTCCCTCAAGGTGAAATTCTGTCCATGCTGAAGGCAACGAGAAAGCTGCCTTTAACATCAATACAGTCAGATTTTTCTGCCTCCATATCCAAACCTGAAGCTCTAAACTCCGTAGAAGGATCCGGGGCTTATGAAACTTGAATTATTGTTATTTATTTTTAATGCTTATAACTTCAGTCATTTCTCCAATGTATGTTGATTCAAACCCTGAAATTTCTAACGAATGGCCTACTTACCCTCTATGTTTATTTATATAAACATAAATCCTCTGTTTCTTCCATTCAAAGACTGCACTTATTTTTTCCAGTAACAGTTTCTCTTATATCTTTTTTTTGTGAAAATAACAACCCGGTAAAGAGAAAACAGAAAAAATATTACTCCAAAAATGACTTCCATCTCTCAATAGAAAATTTAAAACAATTTGATGCTTCACCTGGAGTAAAGTCAGAAATCTCATTTCATGACATACGGCAAAGCACCTCCAACGCAGCTGGGAGCAGCCGTTCTCACATGACAAATCTGCATAACAGGCTCTGAAAGAGAGCAAACACGTGTCTAAATCAGGGAAATCACAGCTCCTGACCTCAGAGAAGGCACCACGAACTCAACAACCCCTGAAAATATCCTCTGCTCTCAGGGGGAAACCTTGGCCCGTTGAAGACATCCAAGGGCTCCAGAGACAACTTCTCATTCAAGACCAAGAGCAGAACAATTCCTGTGCAAGAAAAACAACCTCACCCACATGAAACAGAGAGGTTGGGGTGGCCAGGCTCAATGAAGAGCATGGTCTTTATGTGGCCAGCAGGAAACATATTTTTTTCATAATCAGATATATTCATCCATGGCAAGGGTTGGAACTAGAGATTTTTAAGGCCCCTTCCAACCCAAACCACACCACGATTCTATCTCCATCGTCTCTCTCCACATTTAGTAACAAACAACATCAACCATATTTTTTTTCATATTCACACTACGTCCCATTCCTGAAGATTTCACAGCAAGGTACGAGCATCATTTAAGACCTTTTAACTTAAAGCCACACTATTTTCAATTTAGAGACAAACCGAGGCACAGAAGCACACGCCAAAGCTGTTGACAAAGACACGAAGCACCCCATGATTTGGTGGGGGGAGGCAGGGGATGATGGCCATGGCCTGGGGTCCCTGCCCTGGTGGACACGGTCCTTCCCCTGCATATCGACACCCGCGCAGCCCTTGTGGCACTTACCTGTGACTACAACATTTTATGTTTTGACCGTTCTGGGGACATCTCGTGTCATTCTCACTGCGAGAGCCTCAAGGGAAAGGCAATGTGCACGGTTAAGATTTCCTTTAATTTGTATGAACTGAAGCCCCACAAAGCCAAATCTAATAACCTCGCAGGGAAAACCTGCTCTTTGCCATTTGGCCTCAAATGGGAATCTTGCAGAGAAGAAAGCTAGGATTTTCTAATTTCCTCATGAATTGAAAATGTGATAAGTGGAAGCTTTAGCTTTAGTGTTTTGGTTTTTATAGTGTTGTGGGTTTTTTTTAATCTATCCTCTATATATAAACTGCTATGAATACATAAACCTAGAACAAGAACAAATCTTTCAAACATAACACTGAAACCATAAACATTTCCGTGCTCTGAGCCTGCTCTCGTTAAATTAGCGCAATCCTAATTTTCCTTTCAAGGTGTGGCTGACTTCTGCTAACGTGACAACCAGGGCCAAACCCAGCTTCACAAATAATCATTCTTCTGAGCAAGATAATTCCCATAATCACGTCAGCTTAAACACGGGGAAAGACCTATCAGAAATACTCATCTCAAATTGCACCCTGACTTATAAACACAGAAAACAGCTCCCCCAGAAACACCAAAAGGTGATAGAAATTTGCCTAAAGCAGCCAGCGTAAAAACTGAGTGAGGACCTCCGGGTTTGAGCTGCTGGCAGGCATTTTAATTTGAAGAGAGTGTAAAACATGTAGGGGAGCCAAGAATCCACCCACAGGAGAATATTAAAAAGTTTCCCTTTTATTATTATGCCTGTCTGTATTGTGGTTTAAAATCCACATAGGGATTGCCAGAGCTTGTTAGCAGGCTTTAATAGTGGTATTAATAAATCCTATAAACTAATTGCGTAGTGACTGAGTTAATTACATTCAAGTGAGATAGTATATTTCTCTACAAATACGATAAAGAATTTATAAAGAGATATGCTCCTGTCTGGGAACCCAAAAACAATATCCAGCCAGCAACCCAAATCCAGCTGTAATATGTGATTAAATTGATGGCTGTGGGGATAAGCAAACGGCAGCAAAGGCGAAAGATCACGAGAAAATATTAAACTGAATTATTTACACAACAGAATAATGAATGAAAGCAGGGCACGGAGCTTTCCACATGGCCAGCAGCTTAACTTCCAGTCAGAGGTGGGGATCGGACCCTAAACCTCCATTATTTCTTTCCACAGGCAAGGACAAGTATACGACCCTATGTAATAAGAACCATTTTTTTCCTTTGGTCTTATAAGCAGACCATGAACTTTAGCTCCTGTCAAGCAGAGGTGATGGTTTGTGTGCCGAGCAGTGCCAGCCACTTCGGAGCTGAAGGTAACTGATGGGTCCCATCATGCCCTGAAGGCACCTCCTGGCCCCAGAATCACCCTCCTGGGCCTCCTTCTCTACTAGAACACATTATTTCTGCCAGACAGCAAGTCCCAAGCACTCCTGCTCTCCCAGAAGAAGTTTTTGGCTTGCTTTAGGCCAACAATCATGTTAAAAGACAGCTAACAAAAAGTCATTCCAGCACACAAAGGTGTTCTTCCTCCTCTCTATTGAATCCAATCATCTTGCATTGAATTTACCAAGAAGCTGGTCCTGGCAGAGCTGTTGTCATCACCAAAGCCTCGTTCCAGCCCCTACTTACACGCAATACAAAAATTCACCATCACTTTGGTGAGATGAGGCTTGGTTCAGGCTATTTTGGCCAAAGGGGGTGAAACAACAGCCCCTTGCTCAGCCCTGCATCCGTCAGGAAGGGTAGAAGCAACCTCAGAGCTGCTAACCCCAGGTTGAGGCTGCAAATATTTGCTGCAGATGGGATCAGTCTCCCAACCAGACAGCCATAATGACTGGAACACCAAATTTAAAAATACAGGCGTGACCAAAAACCGGGGTGTTCGAGAGAGAAAACTGAGCTTAAGATCTTAAATTCATAATTTAGCTCAGAAATCAGTAAGCTGAGTATCCAATTAATAGGAGCAAGCTGGGGCTTAACACTGAGAAAATCAAGTCTTCTATTTAAGAGCCTGGCTACAGATTTATAAGACTGATTTTCTTTTTGGAAAAGCATTGGCTGAGAAGACTTTCATGTCATGCTCTGCTTGCACAGGACTACCCGTATAATACATGCCAAAATCCAAGGTTTTAAACTCTGGACTCCAATACTGACGTGAGCACACCTATGGGTATGAGAGACAGATGGAGTAGGAACTGAGGTGGTTGCAGTTTCGTGGAATACGGGTACTGAGACCGACAGCAGCAGTTGTGGCCCTCAGGCAGCGTTTTCCACTCTGCAACACTCCCCCCAAGAAGTGCTGTCTAAGGTAATTATTCATTAACCTTCCCTTTTTGGATATGCAGAAAAATAGTTTTTGTTAAAATGGAAGTATTAAAAAATTTTAAAAATCACTGGGCTATGTGTGATGTGAGCAAAGCCTGCTTCCAAGCACGCATCTGGGTAAATTGAGAGTGAGTTCCAACATCCGAGTGGACAAACACCCAGAAGAATGCATGAAACGAAAACGCTGACAAACCTCTTAGTCCAGCAGTATGAATGGGGTTGCTATAATGATAGAAAACTATCGATTGTCGACTACTGTCTCGTTCAATTGATCAGGTCCTGCAAATCTCAGATAAGGCTGGTGCCCTGAAAAGCCGTCATTGTGCTCTGGGTGGCTGTGACTGATGGCCGTGCTATCGGAGCCTCGATCGCCTGATAGTACAAGTGTTGGGGGGCTTTGCTATCGATTTGTAGATAAAAACGTCCCCGTACCTTGAGACCTGTCAGGGAAATTCTTCGGGTGGACAATAGCATTGCACTTCAATGGTAGGTCATTTGCTAATTAAGTTAATTTACAAAGAACTTTTTGAGGGAAGAGCTGCTTACGCGCCCCTACTGATTTGCCACCAGGCGGGTGGCAAAACCCTACTGAAGGACCAGGTCAGCATGCTCTACCTGAGCTAAGAGCTCCTTGAGCAGATCTGCAGATTTCTAGCTTTTTTAGCTGATCAGTGCATGAAAACCACTATAAAACTTTGACTAACGATGCAGGTGCTTCTCAACAGGAGACCAACAGCAGTAGGGTCTATAAAGAAGCCGTGCGGTGCTGTACATCGCTGTGCACCTTCCTTTCAAGCCCTTCCTGTGCCTGACCCCTTGTGGGACTTCACTGTTTATACACGAGCCATTTCATGGAAAAACGCTGTCAAATCCACATCCCCAAGCCCATAAATCCAATTATTTTCTTATTTGGGTTCTGTTGGCTTTGCTTAAAAACAATTCTCCTCTGAAGGCCACTGACAGCGTTAGTCTAATTATACTGCTTATTCATCTCAAGCACTTAAGGATGATTAAATTAGACCTTATTAGTGGGTAACGTTTTCATTTAGTTTTTCATAAGGTGATTGGCACATGGAAATTACAGCAGTACCTGGGAGGCGTTCACTCCAGCTGTAGCTCTACATGGAAGCAATGCACAAGGTCAGATGCTGGGTGTGAAGCCTCAGTTCAGAACTAGAAAGCCAAGTGGGCATTTCACATACAACCTTTTCCAACACATTGCAGTCCTAGCACAAACCAGGATTATTTTCATCTTCTTATGAAAAAAAATTAGATAATAGCTGTGAATTATATTCTTCTTTAACAAAAGCTTTTTTTTATTATTATTTTTAATTTAACCCATTTATAGATTATTCCACTGCTGGGTTGTTTGGGGTTTTTTTTAGAATTCACATTCACAGACTAAAAGCTCTAAAATTCCCAAACTTGCCCATTAACGAACCTATATCCAAGGAAACTTTACATAAAGACATTAAACCAATCTGAAGACAATCTTTTTCATTCTGTAATAGCCAAATCAAAAAAAACCAAAAACAATAAACAAGTTTCTAAAGCACAAAAACATAATTCAGCATCATTATTGTACTGAAGAATTTGAGATTTTGAAAGAACAGCTGGCACGTGTAGATGACCTTTGTCAGGGTGCCAAAAACTTCTTTTTGGAAAAATAGACTTCTATGTTACAACATGGGTTTCTTTCTGTGAAAAAAAAATGCACTTTATATACAATGAGATGTAAGACCAGAGCATACAGAGGAGGTCAAAGTGAAGGACTCCTGGTGACCTGAGAAAGGGCTCTCTCCGAGAGAGGACACGTTCAGGGCTACTCCACATGGCTGCGTTTGGATGTCCCTCCCCCAATTCGGATCAAATGGGCTATTTTTAAAACCGTGCACACCAAACCGATGCCCTTTGCCTGAACAAACAGCAGAAGACCTGAGGAGCTGAGATGAATCTTGGCTTCATTAATGGCTGAGAGCATCTCTCTCTGGCCTGTCTTGAGCTACTTTCTTCGTAGAAGAACCATCTCCAGTGGGCCCACTTTGGCAAGAGAAAAGTTGACTCGTGGAGAGCAGCTCGTGCTACTCCATTTAAATTACAAGAATAAAGACAGCTAAATTGTGCTTTCTCATATACACATTACTTTAGCAGTTTATGGCAGCTCTTGAGCACAGGTTTGTTTAGAGAAAACACAATATGGCCAGAGTGGGGGAAAATTCAACAGCGTATATTAGTTCCTGAATTTGTTGGTTGTAACCCGTGAAAATTTCTGATATTTCTAAGCAAACATATTTTTCTAAGCAAAAATATTTTTCGGTGATGCTTTAGTCATGGAAAAGATAAGGTCTGGTACCACATTTATACAGTTTCTCTTTAAAAAAAAAAAAATCTGCAATGTTTCAAAAGAAGTTCTCTCCATTCCCAAATTATTTCATATTTCTGCCTTGACTTTCCTGACCATTCCCCATTCTCTTCCTCCCTTCTCCTTTCCAGTCAGGCAATGTCTAATTTTTTTTCTTAAAGTTTGGTAATATTTTGCATCTATTTTTATCTTTATTTGAGGTGAATTACTTCAGTTTCACTTATTCCCCTCCCCTGGAGAGGGGTTTTGTAATAAACATGTGACTTTTGGACTTGTGCTTTGTAAAAGTGTTTTCCAGCTCCCGGAGGATGTTTTTGGATGGTAAAACGAAAGAAATGCTTAAAAAAGCAAAGCCCTCAAACACAGGAGGACTCACTATTTGTTGTTTCAAAGTCTTGAACCTTTTAAAGCAAAAAGAGCATTTAATTCAAAGGCCCTATGGATTTTTTTCTTCTTTTTCCCCCCCTTTTTTTTAAATATTGCTAAAGTGGTCAGCTACTTTTATCAATAAAAAATAAAATCTAAAACATAAAGGCAGTTAAAAAACTCCACCCTGTCAGCAAAGTCCAGAAAAATAGTCTTAACTGTCAGTTTCTGTTTTTACTGTGGAAAAAAAAGAGACATTTCTCTGCAGGTACTCCCCACCTCTTCACTTACATAGTCTCTGCAAAAGTTTAAAACAAATTACAAGGAATTGAGACCTTAACCATACCTCTTTGCTTCTCTGAACTTCAGAATATTGCCTAAAACCAAAGGGTATGCTCTTTTCCCAACCCTTCAGAGAAGTTAGAGAGGGGAAAAAAAGGCAAAAAAAACACCCCACACAACACAGCTATTGTGCTTCTGAGAAATGTTTGTGCCAAATTTAGTCCCAGAGTGGAGGATATGTTGCACGGTGCATGGAAACCTAAAGCGAAAACGTCAAATTTTGCTTCATTTAGGCATTTATTGCATTTTCTTAGACTTTGATAGAGATAGTCCAGAAGATGGATTAAATACACGATGCTGGGTAACCAAAGTCACATCTTTATGGGTCAGAAATTACTTCTTAATTCATGTCAGCTACAGTATCTATGAACTAGCAAGAGGTAAAAAAATCCATGTGAGAGACGGGCACCAGCAGACTGAGGTACGCTCTGCCTTCAGACCTCATTCTCTTCAAAAAGCCGCAGCCGTTTCTACTCGCTGACCCTGGTGCAAAACCCGCGACATTTTCCTAGGGAAAGGCAAGACCTGTGTCCCAGGGCTGTTGCAAAAAGACAGCAGATCGCGAACGTATTTCTGCCAAAATTGTCTGCATGCGCGTAAGGGAAATCACGTCGAAGGAAACGGAAAAGCTTTGCTATTTATTTCCAGTTAGTTGGGATTCAAGCCCATTCCCCGCAAGAAGCCCTGTTCCGTAAAGCCCTTCAGAGTTTAACCTGGTATGCTCTGTGATATTCCAGCTGTCAACCCAGATCTCCGTCAACTTTTTCTTCTTTACTCTTGACCTGAGTTTCTCTAAGAACACTGCTTTAAATTAGATCCCATGAGGAACACGACCGTAAATTCTTAGTTTCATGATGGTTATAGAAGTTGCCATTGTTTTCCCATCATTACGGCCATGTCTGAGGCATCGAAGGAGAGGGATCGTTTGTTAGTTCTCTTGCTGTCTGCTTTCCGCTCACGAAAGGAAACCTAGGAGGGAATTTATTGACACCCTTGACAAACAGCGAGCCGCTTTCTTTTGCGGGAATTAATTTATCCTGTTACACAAAGACATCATCACACATTTGGAACCTGACTCCAAGCCCAGTTGCACCGATTTTGTGCCAGGGAGACGTCCCTCCCCTGTGTCGCAGAGGAAAGAAGCGATGCTCAGGATTTCTTTCATAGATGATATCCTTCTATATAATAATTCTGAGGACATGTCGTTAGCTTGTGTCATGTAGGAAGAAAATGAGGGAGGAGGAAGCTTTTGTTCCATAATGCTGTATTTCCATCGTTTATCTCATTGGTTTTGTGCAGCTAGGAATAAAAGAAGTCATTTCAGGCTTGCTATCGCTCAGGATATATATGCACTAAGGAAGAAATGAGAGCAGAAAAACCACAAATTGGCAGTACTGGGAGCAGAACTTAGGATCTACGTATTTAAGGCTCCTAGATATGCAGACAAGTACTCAGAGAGGCCCAGGACTAATTCCAATTTCTTGTCCGTCCCTTTGACCCAAACAGAACATTAATAAATGGAAATATCTTCCATCCCCCATTCCTTATTCGCCATGCAAATAATTATATGTCCTTAAATATCTTCCTCTTACTGTTGGTCTCCACTCTACCTGTGGTCTATAATAGTCACTTACTGTATTTCGTGCTGACACATAGAGATGGTTTTTTGTGTTGCATGGGGTCTGGCCCTAATTTGGATTCAGCAGCAGGAATCCAGCCCCAGTGCAGGGAGGTGGGGACTGACCCTTGCTGAAGTTGTTTTGCCCACTTCTTCTTTGTAAGCTCATGACTTGGGGTAATTTCACCCAGTCTGCAGACCCTCCAGTCTTACTGGGACACCTCATTCCTGGCTAGACAACGAGTTTCACTCAAGCATAACATTTGAGCATGATATTTTGCAGCAGTAGAGATCCCACTGAATATCCAGCTATCCCAGCAAGAGACTGTTTGCAGAACCAACATAAATAATAACAGTGCTCTGAGCACCCTTGGGTTGACGTGAACCGTGGCTGCAGCACGAGCTTGTCATGGCTAAACAAAAAGGATGAGACTTCTTAGCCTAAAAATACTCAGAGCACAGACTCCAACAGGAACGAACGGCTTCAGCCTTACCACAAATAAACTTGTTGTTAGTCAAGGCACGGCAATTAATGCATCCAGCCTTCAGGGTGATTTTTGTGTTGGCGCCATTCATCCACGTTATTTGATATTAAACACTCATGTGTAAGATGAAGAATGTACTTGTTTCATCAGCAAGATAAACTCTCTTTTTTTTTTACTCTGGTTATTTTGCAAAGCTCTCCAGCACATCCAGAAAAATCCTACAGCCAGTGCTTAAGATTTCCATGTATCAGGAGGTTTTGTACCTGCAGAGGATCTCTTAGAAGACTTTGGCTGCTAAAGCAAGATTCAGAACAATGCGGCCAGCAGGCATCGTAATATTTTGTTGATAATAAAGCACACAATACTGTTTGTGATACAAAACTCTTCCCAGTGGTTTTCTCCACTAGTATTCTGGGCATTAGGGATTGCCTTTTGCAAAGATATCATACTAGATATAGGCAAATAAGATATATTCCTCATTCTTTGAGGAGAAAATGTGTCTTTGATCCTTTAAGCTGACCAACCCCACTAGTGTAATAAACCAACCAGATAAATAACGCTCCACACTAAATCCATGCAAGATACACTCTCTGCAGGCAGGGAGTGAGGTGTGAGCAAGGCGAAGGTATACCTCCTCCAATAAACAGAAAAAAAAACATTTAAATTTTGAAAGGGTCAGCAGTGCTTCACCTTAGTTTTCCACTTTACTTTTTGAGATCACGATTTCAACACAGCGTTGACCATTGACTAAAACCAATTTGAACAGCACAGGAGTGGGCGCGCTCCACATAAATGAACGCAATAGCTTTGCCTCATCGTTATGCGAGAGCACTTATAGCCAAAGACAACGGCGCTAATAGATTCATTCATTCATTCAGAAACAACCCCGGACCTTTCAAGCACGCAATTAAAATCTCTGTCACTTTATATGGAGCAAAGAAGCGGTGGTTTACTGTCTAGCCACCAAGGTGTAACACATCTTGTTTGACTGATTACGGCACTGAAATCCACAAAACAATCAGGCTTCATGAATATTTTTGCAGCTATTGAACGGATGTCTGAATTGAATTACTTGGCAAACAGCGACAAAGTCATCCGAATAGTAAGTGAAGGTATTATTACTTGATGAAGTGCAAGAGAAAAAAAAAAATAAAAAAAGTAGTCAGAAGTATGAGAGTAGAAGGACTGTCCTGGGTCACTTTGTCCCCTGAGACACAGGGTAGCTGCATCACTTGGGTCTAACATCGTCTTAAATGACTTTTCTCTTTTACCCTGCAAGAACCACGCTGCTTCCATCTCCCGTTAATTTATGGCTCGTTTATGCTCATTTGCTGTCACCACAGCATCACCTTTCAGGTTAAGAAGTTTTTCCTTTAGTCTTGCTCTCTACCCATATAGAGAAAAACAATTAATCTTTAGAGGGGGGAAATACTCCAGTTGTTTAATCCTACGGTACTTTTGGGTTTTATACAGCTGTACCATTTCAGTGGTTCATAATCACTCCATCACCAAACACTACGGCAGAATCTTTCCTCCCGTTAGACATTTCCAGCTGATGAATTTCCATCTTTCAGCACTGATCCTCACTGCAAGTCGCCAAGACCATAACCAGCCTTACTTTTCCTTCGTTTTCAAGTTTCCTACATGCGCACAGAAAAGGTGAGCACATCTGCTGGCCTTCTGTACGATTTAATGCAGTTTTTCATGGAGGAGAGGGAGATTTTATACCACTGGCACAAAAATGCTCCAAGCCCCTCTCATGAGCTACTCACTCCAACAAATTACCTTCTCAGATTTGCCTTTCTGAAGTAAAATATTAGCTAGAGATTTAAGCTTTCTTGTTATTCCTTTTAATTTAACTAAAGTCGTTCATATTACTTGGTTAGAAGTTATTTTCTCCAAGAAATCTACGAAGCACTTCTTCCTGTGGGTTCAAGGAATGTTGGGCAAGAAACCCATGAGCTATTACATCCAGGAATAACTAGGCTCTACTATGTATTAATTCTAGATGTTCCTCTGACTTTATCCACAAATTCGCCTCCCCATCATGACATCATTCCCAATAACAACCATTATTAACAGCCATATTCCCATTTCCAAGATCATTTTTAAGAATTGCTTCTGAAGACAGCTTTTTTCACCATACAGAAAACAACCATTGGTTATCAATACAGACTATGCAAATTAATACTATGTACCATCAGAGGGGCCAAATTTCTTCCAGTGACATTAAGGTGCTTAGTAATGCAAATACACATTTTTTTAAAAAACCACATGCATATAAAATTAAGTGCTTGAATCTCACTAAAATCAATAGGACTTAAACACCCAACCAACCCGCTGGGGTGCTTTATAGGCACCAACCTATAAAAACAAACAAGCAAATCATCTTTGAAAATCCGAAATACAATTCAGTATATGAGAAGTTGGAAGATTGGAGTAGGGGAAGGGGAGAATAGAGATTTTAAAGACTTTCAGTGTGATTCTCGTTGATCCAACTTCAAATTACCATGGATTTATTTGTTATTTATAGCTTTGACTTCTGTCCTCCCAAAAGAGCATTTGGCCCTCCTTCGGAAGGCATCCCGGTACTATTGCTGGTGAAGGAGCACCGGTTGCAGGGCTTTTTTTCCTCTAAATCCTCTAATTTAATCATCCAAAAGTCACACCAATCAACCACTTACCAATATAACTTCCCACTATTCCTTCCCCGCACACCTCCTTTATGGGACGGTGCGACGGAACTGGGGCAACCATGGAGAACACTGGAGGAACCTCTAGGGTCTGTCACCATCTGCCATGGCTGGATCCATCTTCCAGTGGCTCATCAGGCAGTGCCAAGCACAAAGCAGACATACAAAGCCCCTGCATCAAAACCAATCCTGATGAGGATAGTGTGACAAGGGAATTTTGGTTGCAGACTTCACCATGTCAATGTCCAGGCTATTGAAGAGCAGCCAGAAGATAAACAGTCAGACACACACCCACAGGTGCACAAAGACATTTTGTGTTAAGTCCTGGACTCCAGAACACACATAATACTCATTGGATTAAATACGAGGAACACTGACAGCTTTTTTTAAATATTGCAAGTGAATTTACCTGGTTCAATTCAGGCACATCTTTAAACACAGGCGCTCACTCAAGCAGCAGAAAGAGAACAGAGGAACAAACCGTGCCTTGATCTGCTCTTGGAGTAGTGTAGCAAAACAACAATTTAGTCTGAAAATAAATCTTTTTGTCAATAGAAAACCACACAAAACAGAAGGCTGCAGGTTAGCAAGTAGGGATTTTTTTTATTCAAGGTAGAAAGGGAAGACTCAGGGGGGAGATAATTTTGACGGCAAAAAGTGAGGAAAGGCAGATTTTGCACTTATCTCCATATGGCTGTGATGGCGAGTGTGGATGTGAATCATTGGACATGCAAATCAAAGACATGCATGAGGACATCATTGTCCCTGTACTTCCAGTACAGTCAGTGGATGCAAAGAGTCTCTTGGTCTCCACCTCCTGCATGGCTGTCTCCTACTCACCACATGGGAACCTGGAGTCACAAGCCTGGACTTGGGGCAAGATGAACAACTGGACTGGTCACAACAGATTTACTGGAGGAAATGTCTTTGTGCCAGAGAAAGAAAGCAAAGGGAATTTCAGGAAAAGATACACCTCTGCATATTGAATAGATGCGTGTGAGATATATCCAGTTCAAATATTGTTTTTAATTAACTCCCTTTTTTCTTTACAGAGAAACAAACAACAGTATGTGATACAAAGGAAGAGCAAGAGCCCAACTTGGGCGGCAGACGGTGCAACTTGCTTGAGATGTTAAGCTCATCAAACACAACATTTTTGGAAAGTCTTAATTTTACAAAGCACAAGGGCCCCTGGCTAGCAACCAGCCTGACCGTGTCACCAAGCACTTAGCCAGTTCGGCAAGGAGGGATGGCAATTTTTATTCTTCCCTCTAAAGAAGCCAGCCCATCTTCCGTGACATATTCTAGAGCTTCATATGACTCTCAGAAAATATGAGTTAATCTTGGGCTCCAGCCTGAAATCTCCAAGACCTCAGTCCAACTTCTACACCAACGCCTGATTTGGATGTCACACGTGAGCATCAATATCAAACAATGCTTTCCATCTACCAGATGCCACAAAGTATTGCCAGCATGACATCAGATTGCCGTCTCAACCCAAAACAGATACATCTTTCCACACTCAGTACTATTGCCTTTTTCTTCCACGACCCAGGCCAGAAGGTAAGCACAGCTCGTCTAACAAAAAGTGCATCGAAGAATAGAAAAGGGCAACAACAACACTCTAACACAACCCTGACACGAGCATCCAACCTTCCCTGTTCCTGCAGCATTTATGAGTGCACTTAAACATATGGATCAGGGACTTCTGGTAGCAGCTGAAAAACCTGTTAGGATCACTGCATCATTTATGAGTGCAACCGAGAATATTAGCTTATTAGCACAGGGCCTTGCTCATCAGACGAGGCAGAGGCTGCGCTGTCTGTCAAAGCCAATCAGCCTGTACACATTCCTAGGAGAAAGGCAAAAAAAAAAAAAAAAAATCTCTGGGTAAATGGATCTAAAAGGTTTCTTTGTGGTATGGGCTTCTAACCTTTCAGCTCCAGGAAACAAAGAGGGAAAGAGAGAGAATACTCCTCCATCAGTAACGTCCCCACAGTCTCACAGGACACTGCAGGGTGACTTACCTATTATCAAATTTGTGTTTGCACCAAATAAAGCCAATGTAAAAGCTAAACCGTAAACACTCTTTCGACTACTTCATCTCCTTCACCTGAGTAGCCCCAAGCCTGAATGCCTGAAGTGATTTTAGCTGCGGGAGAAGGAAGATGAAGCCTTTTTGAGCAGTAAAACCTGGGTCCATTGGCAGCTGCATGACTGAAAACGGATACCTCAACGCTGCAGCACAGCTGTATCTGGTTTCTGTGAAGACCTGCTGATATATTCCTGGCTGGATTTACTTATAAACGAAATCTATCACGGGTAGGGACATTACTTTATAGTCTGTTTTGCACTGGCTGTAAAGGCTTCCTAATGGATGTCTGGAGCTGTTGGGTATTACTGCAATATAAATAATAAATAATGATAGATCATTTTAAATGTAAACAGAGGCATTCTGCATTGAAGTACCTTTTCAAGTGTGTTTGAGATGCAGCACTATTATAGTTCACACTTGAGTAGCCTACCCTTGAGGTAACAGAGACATAGATATGAGCTGTGACATTTGAATTAGCAAGAAACATCAAACATAAATAAAAGAAATCATCTTTGGATGTTTCTGGAAGCTGATCACCCAGCAGCACTTGAGCACTAGGCTTTATGTTGTGGATAAACTAAAGTGATTTAGTGCAGAAACACTGAAATAATTAACATGTTAATGCCTGTTCTCAAAGCTGCTTCCCTCAGACCATTTCCTATTCTGCTGAATTGTCGCCATACAGAATAAAAAACCTAACACTGAGTTAAGTTCCTCTTTTTAGGAGCTGCTGTATGCCACAAAAACACATCCTTTTGCACCAATCTAGACAACACTAACGCTTTTGTCACTCATGCTCGAAAGCCCAGATTTTTATCTTGAAAAGACAACCACTGAGGGGAAATTTAGTTTGGGGGGTTTGATGGAGAAAGGCTGTGACTGCAGAACAATTAAGAAACATCTCACATTTAAAGTTCCATTGGATTTTCTATGGTATTTCCTCTTTGGTCGAGTGGTCCCTTCCGACTGAAATATTCTGTCCTAAAACCACATCATTCAGTTTTATTCATAAGAGGCTTTTTCGTGCACAAAACCTTCTTCCTGGCCCTCCCTGCATCTACTCCAGTCCGTAAGGACCAGGCTATGCTTACAGGGTATATTTTTTACATCTGAGCACAATTTTCCAGCTGGTTTTGTACTTACACTGTAAATGTTTGCTTATGGTAATGTTATGTGAAACTGGCTGGCTACCCACAAGGTTTGTTGCTGCTCTAAATGAAAACTGAATAGGTTTGACACGACTTCTTGTTAATTATTTTTCTTCTTGTTATCTCCTACGTGCTTATGAACACGCTGTTCAACGGCTGCGCCGCAGGCAGCGAGAGTCAACACGCTGGGTTAAATAAAGTTCAACAACGGCAGGGAAAATTGAACAACTTGGATACATTACACATAAAAACATACAAAAGCTCTGCCACGTATGTGCGCGTATGCTTGTACATGTGTAGTACTTGCATAATCTCAGTAGAGATTGTCTCGTCAGATATTTGCGGTGTTGAATTTAATTTAATAACAGATCACGTCAGCCTTGGCCAGCTGGGAACGTCTTGTCTCTGGAACTGTGTGGTCCAGCCTTATGCTGCCAGCTCAGCATATTAACCTGTGAAACATCTTGTAATGCAGGTAAGAAATATGACCCGAAGAACAGAGAGTAAATTCCTCTCGATCTCCTCACAACTGAAACGCTCAGCTGAGGTCTCCATCAGTGCCAAAGCACTGTTGTGAACTTTATTACTAAGACCAGGGAAAGGTCAGGGAAACATTCCTAGAAGCCAGTGGACGTGGCAGTCCAGCCTTCGCCCCAGAGGCTGTCGTGGTCACTGGGAAACAAACCCCACCTCAGGCCCTGGGGGACAGCTTTCGGGGTGGATGGACGGGGAAGAAACCACTCAGGCTCACCCTGTTCTCTCTCCAGCAACATGCATTTGTTTATCACGGATCTAAGAACACTGCTCTGGAGACCAGTCACAGCCGATTAAACACGAAACGGGTGAAAGAGGTGAACTGGGACACATCGAGACACATTCCCTCACCGGGTCAGCATCCTATCTGTTTCTCAGGGTGCTTTTGGCAGTGCACTCCCAAGCTGCCTGGGAAGCCTCGAAGGGCTCCTCATGGATGGTGACGTTCGTGATCACTCCTTAACTCTCAGCCAAGCCTACATCTCTCACTGCCATAAAAACAATAAATACAAGGAAGTTGCAACTTGCTTTTTTTCCCACTGCATTGAACAAGAACATTTTTCTTTCTCCTACTGGTTTGCAAGTTTTCTTCCAACTGCTCTCCCTATGCATCATTTTAAAACTCCTGGTTAGAGATATGAACAACTTATCACTGTCAGCTCTGCACGCTTATAGCCGCTCTGACATTTCCACAGATTTTAAAAAATGTGAGTCGGGACAGAATTTGGCAGGTCCACTAATAAGCAATATTGTTTTTCTTTGAAAAGGCCCAATTCTAATCAACCCATGGCAATGTACTGATTTTTGCATCCATTTGTCCTTGGCAAAAGCTGTCTTCTAGAAGTAATTTTCAACAGCATCACCGTTTTTCAACATTCCGTCCTTTCTTTCTGACCACTTGCATTTTACAGTCTTAATAGTGAGCAAAAAAAAAAAAAATAATCAACTGGAGCGAGGGCTTTGCTCATGGTTAACTGTTGAGGAAAGGTCATCTTCTGACCCAAAAGGGTGCCTGCTCCCCTCTCCTGTGTTCCACTTAAATCTGGCCCAGAGATGATGGTGTCCACTTCTTGCATGACAGGGTTTTTTGTTCCTGTTGTCTGTGGGATCTGGAGCTGACACAAGAAATTTGTATCAGAAGATGATCAGATAAAAGAAGTCATGTGAGACTTGCTAAAAAAAGCAGGAGAAAAGAAGGATATGTCAGCAGGACACAGTGCTTCATAAGAGCCTGGACTTATCTTTGTAGTGAATGTTATCTGCAAGATTGATAAATGCGCGACAGGCTGGAAGGGGAAGAGAGGACAAAGTCCTTGTACTGAAAAACTAGACCTGGCAACAATAAAAAACCCCTATAAAATAGTTAAAAACCTAAGAGCTCACCAGAGCGTTTTGCCAGAGCAAGTCGTCTATGTCAAGTAGCTCTCCAAAGGTGTTAGAAAATGAAATTTTAATGCACCCCTACATTTCTTTTCCTTCTAGTTTTACAAGGGGCAATGTGGCAACCTAATTATATAGTGTTGTGAGCTGGTATTACGTCCCGCAAGCGAAAGTTAGAAGCCTTTTTTATCGTTCCGTTATGCAATTGTTGCTACTTTTTACACTTGTTTCATCTTTGGTGCAATAACTCTGCATAGTAGCCTACATTAATTCTTTTTTTCTTTTAACCATCTATTGTTTCACAGTAATAAAACATGCTGTGTAAACAAAAACTCGTTGCCTAATGTGTGAGCAAGGCCATTCTTTCACATCTTGCTTTCTCAAAGAGCATGTAGACCCCAGAAAAAACCCACAGCAACGTGGTTTGGACATGTCAGGGACATTTGCCCCCTGTCTTAACACTAAGAAAAACAAAGGGTTGTGTAGCTGAGACCAGTATTCTCCACCTGAACCAAGGACACCAATGGCCCAGGGAACTGCCCAGGCAAATCCTGACAGATGAAAAAAGCCACCGCTCAAATCCTACATTTTCCGTGTAAAACCCTCACCCTTTGTCCTTTTCAATTATGTATGGTCATGTTCTTACAAGAGCTTCTGCTGTCACTGTGATTTAAAGATAAGGTTTATTTTAAAAGATCATTTCTTTCCAGTGCCAACATAGCTATTCTAACCAGATAAATACGTGCGGTTTTGAGACCCTCCTGGATTTCTTTCCTCCTTCCCCAGAGCCTGCCACCTGAATCTCTGGCTAATCATTTCAAAGCTGTTGGGAAGGTAGTCCTTGTATAATTTTTAGCTTAGCATAAAAAACTGCCTAATTGTTATTCATTTGGCTTGGAAGCTATTATACACCGAAGTGACCTCTGCTTCTCCGTTAATTATAAATAGTTTTGTCTATTGGATAAATTGAAGTGAATTAGCTCAGTTATAAGATCTTATCAATAATTTAAGTAAGAGAGAGGGATAAAAAAAAGAACTTTTAAAAGCCCCACCCAAACTCAAAAACCTCCAAGAAAGAACCAACCTTATGCAGAAAAGGCCAACTTACAAGGGTACAGCACCAACAATTTGTTGATACAGTCGCGAGGGCAGAATTTAATAACAATGCTAAATGCAGAACAGGTTTTATTTTTCCATGCACCCAGGCTTATACATTTTCTGTGGAGCAGAAAGAGTTCTGAGGTCTGGTCCCTGCCCGGCACAGCAGCCCATTAGCTGCAGCTGCCGGAGACATCTGCCCGACCCGATTACCGTCAAAGCCAAGCAGTAGCGTCGGCGCCGTCAGCCCCGTCGCAACACCCCTTCCCTCCACGCTCAACTGCCACCGAGCGATTGGGCTTCTGCCAGGCCAGGCTTAAAGCAGAGCTCAGAAATGGCTTTATTCTTAAGCAAGGTCATGCTTGGGTGAAACTTATAGGCAAGGTTGATGGTATCATCAAGCCTTGAAGAAACAACATCTTTGTCTTTCTGCTAGGAAACATCAGCCAGATTTATTTTTTTTTTTTCTTAGTGCAAGGTAGGCAACCGTGCCTGATAAGATAAGCTCCAGTCATAAAAAATACATATGGCATAAGGTCAGGTTTCATTTTGTTCTGTGATTCATTTTAAGCCTCTGGAGAGGCCATCCAATGTGAAGACTTCATAGAGAAAATTGCAGGAGACTACAGCAAAGGGAAGGAGCTAAACACTGATTTATCTATATAATTCTATTATAGACCAAAAAAAAAGGCTCTTTTATTTACAAGTAACTTGTAAAGGTGAACAATGACAAGAGAATGTAATGAATAATACTGCTTGGCTTACAAAGCCCTAGTAAAAACTTCACCAGTTTGGTGTCCAACATTGGATGAAACGTTGGATGAAATGATGGGTGGAAGCATCACCAGCATTCAGTCCTTGCCTTCATCTCTTCCCTGTGGCACAAGGAGGTCTTCCCTCACCCAATCCTGACACATTCAGGTTTTATCTCTAATCTTTAGCTTTGGTTTTAATTGGCAGCATAGTTTAATGAAAGCATAAGCCAACGATGCACGGACCTACCCTCCTGCCTCGGATGAGGGTATGCACTAAATGCCACATGGACACGCCCAAGGTCAGTCCCACCTCGGAGAGATACTATTGATTCCCCACAGCCAACATCACCAACTCTAAGGTCAAAACATTTTGAAAGCATTAGTACTTATCATTGTCAAGTGTTCCTTCTTTCCTCTCTGATAACCGCCGACCCTGGCCAATGCTGGCAGAAGTGTGCTATATCCCCAAATCCCCCCCGGTGTCATTCTTGACCATTTCTTCAGGGTTTCCTGAAAGTCTGGAATATTTGCTCACAGCTACAGCACTTTCCTTACCTCACTTAGTAAACAGCTGGACACAAAATACCAAGAAAAGCTGGGAAAGACAGAAGAGACATAACAGAAATATGTAATGACTGGTAGTGATACCACTGATTTTGTTCAAAGTAATTTGTAAGCAGGAGAAAGCTGTTTCTGGCCAGAAAACAAGAGATTTACGGAACCTTGCACAAGCATTAAATTTCTTTTCGTATGTACTTAATATATCTTTCATTCACAAAAATACCTTTTTCCTCCTAACATTTACCATCCCCAAAGAATATGGCATTAATTTAAAATGCAGTAAAGCAGAGCTGTTATGGATGCCTACTTACTATTTTGGGCAAAATTTCACCTAATGGAATACTGCACATAAAGCAAACCTTGACTTCCAAAACATAAAGAAGCCTTTTTTTCTGCTACAGCAGGAAGGACAGAGCGATGGTGAATGGAGACTTGAAGAATCATATGCTGTTGTCTTTTAAGAGCATACTAAAAGCAACAATTACAAAATCTAATATGCGAGACATTAAAGAAACGAGAAATATCTAAAATACTAAAAGTGCAACAAAAGAAAAACAATTCTGAGAAAAGGTCTAAATTTTGCTCGCTCGTAATGAGGCTTGGAAAACAAGGAGGACATCCCACGTGTCCCCAAGGAGTTGTCACAAGCCCCAGCCTCAGCACTGCAAACAGCCGAGTCTATCAGAAGATAAAGATCTTCCAAATGTATTTGTTCTTCACATTTAATATTAATCAAAGAGCATTATATATTTCATACATCACTTGATTGTCCTAGCTGTAGGGGAAGAAACGCTGGCTTGATAGAAGTAATGAAAAACAACATACATAAATATGTAAGCCAGTAATAAAATGAAAAGATGGAATCAGTTGATTAAACAAAGGGTCTTTTGAAGCTGGGACTCAGTTTGCAAGAGTTTGCAGGAAGAGTTTGGCTGCTGAAAAAAACCACAAACATCAAGACAAAGGGTCTGGTCCCATACCGTAACTCTTGCACTTCTCTTCACTATTTATTTTGGTGCATAGAGTTTGGTTTACAGCTTCCCAGTCCACTGACCACATCAAAGACTGCCAGCCTGTGTGCTGAGCTCAGGAGCTCCATACCCTGCTCCCAGCTCTGTCCCCAAGCCACCTGGTGATTCACCACATGCAAGTCACCTCACACATAATTTGTGTGCATGAAGCACTTGGAGAGTGAGAGAGAAAAAGCTGAATGTACAGGCAATATTTGTAAGTGCACTATTAAGGGAAAAAAGAACGGGTGAATGGCTCGGAGTACTTCAGCCTAGGGCATATGCAACCTTGCACTGACTCTCTGCAAGGGCACAAACACATGTGGGATGTGAAACCAGAAGAACTAGTCCATCAGAAGAGCTGCTAGCTCTTGCCTCAGCCCAAGGGGCAACAAGAGAGCCCTGAGTCCGGGCAACCCGCTCCTTGCAGGTGCTGGGTGCTGGGACACAGTATCCCTCCACGAGGACAGGGAGACAAAACCAGCCAGGTAGGTGAAAGAAGGGATGCTGGGAATGGCAGTGATGTTGGATGCCTGACCTGCACACAGAGAGCACAGGGTCACCTCGGTCAGCTGGGGGTTAGAGCCCACCCACGTCCCACACACACAGCCACTAGCACTTGCTGTTTGTGTGGAAGGGACTTGGAGTTACCAAACCTGCTCCGGGTTGGACACTCGTCAGGTTACAGCATCTGTTTGTTCACAGTCACGGTGGCACATTCAGACCTGATGTCCCAAAGACAAAAGGGAAGGTGGCCCCGCAGCCCCAACCCCACAACCTGCCGCTCCTGCCGCCATGACTTAACTCCCATTGGTGATGTCCAGTTTTGAAATTTTCAGCTATTTTCTGTTGTTTCACAGTACGACAGGGAAAAACAGAATGCATCTAATGTAACAAACCCTTCTCAGTCCAAATCCAAACCAAATCCTGGGTTTCCTGGGGCTCACACTGTAACACAAGGTATTAAACAGCACCAACACTTGGGAAAACACTTGGCTTGCCAGGCTAAACACTTCTTGTACGATATTTGTAAATGGTTTCCCTAGATAAGACCTTGTGGTGGTTATTTTTAGATTACACACCAAGTGAGTACACAAAGTGTACTCTGTTGAGCTAACTCCACTCAATTTACCCAAGTGTCCTGAAGTACTTTGGGGACTGTTAATACCGGGGGTGTGTGATTTTTTTTCTTTTTTTTTTTTTTTTATTACTGTTTTAGTTTATCTTAGGTCTGCTCATTCAGTGGCCTCACATGTCCTGTTATTGCTAAAAAGACACAGCAACCAATTTCTACCTCCCCTGGAAGAGAAAGGTTTGCCCCAGGAAGCTGTGGCAGAGCAATTGCCCTCCACCTGCCGCTTCTTTAATTGAGGTTTATGCTGGCATATATATAGCATGCACACTGAGGGGAACCTTTTGGGCGAGGAGAGTGTAATTCAGTTTGAGAAACATCTTCCTTCTGTTCAAGAGTTAGTATAAATTGAAATTCCTCAAAAAAACCAGGCATGATATTTCTCATTTTCTCACAATCCATAAGATTTATTGTTAGATTTATTCTATTATTATTATTGATTATATAAGGGCTGAAGATGGGGTCAGGTTGGAATCTAAACTTTTTTTTTCTTTTCTTTAAGTGCAGGTTTTATGTCAGTGCTATTGATTTTCAAAATCAAAAGAGTGCTGAAACCCGAATTTTTCAAACAAATTGTGGAGTCAAGAATGCAGCGCTCATTTACCTGAGTAACACCTGAACCGTAATACTTTTTTATTCAACCCCACTGATTCCCTGTTTGGGATTCCAGTTTATCTCCCTGTTCCTACCTGGTTAAACCCCATCTAGTGCCATAGCCAAGAATCACACCTTATGGTAACAAAACAACCCCAAACAAACAAAATAAACCCAAACAAGCAAAAAACCAAACAAACAAAAATAAACCCAAACAAACAAAAATAAACCCAAACAAACAAAAATAAACCCAAACAAACAAAAATAAACCCAAACAAACAAAAATAAACCCAAACAAACAAAAATAAACCCAAACAAACAAAAATAAACCCAAACAAACAAAAATAAACCCAAACAAACAAAAATAAACCCAAACAAACAAAAATAAACCCAAACAAACAAAAATAAACCCAAACATCCAGCCTTCCTTAAATCACCAATACCTGAGAATTCTGAAAAATCCTTACATTTAACCCTCACAGTGTCACTGAGGTTGAGAACTGAAGTCGAAGATACTGCATGAACTGGAAGGGAGGGGGGGAAATAATAAAAAGAGAATCACAGAATAGAAGGAAAGTGAATTAATATCTCTGCAGACCCAGATATATCTGCAGCCAAAATCATCCCCCAGCTCCTGCTTTTAATTGCCTTAAGCTGACCAGGCCAGGTGCGGGTATTTGTAACTACACAACAATATTCTTGGCCACATAAGCAGCGCTTGATTGTTTGATAGTTCTCCAACAGCTACAACTTTTTCTCCAGAGATAAATCATCATTAATCGACATTCAATAGCTGACCCTATTAACAGAACGGGGACATTTTTCACACATAGGATAAGCCCTGAGGAGCTGGGGTGTGCGCCCAGCTACACGTTGTTGCTGATTTACACCTTGCCTCACGATATTCCACTCTGGTTTTGGAGGGGAAGTCACCCAAAAAGTTCTTCTTTTTTGCTGTTCATAGTATTTTAGCTATTTCAGACAGAAAACACCTTAGGAAGGAACATCTCATGCAACAGTCGCGACTGGACGGTAATCGCTACGGCTCTCCTGATGTCACTTTAAACTAATTTACATCTGAAGAAAATGCAGCCATCAGGTTGATTAAATGAAAGTATTTGAGAAGCCTTCTCTCTATAAAGTGCACCACAACACCCAGAGCTTCATTCGAGGTCATCCAGAAGCGGTGGCAGTTATGGCATTCGTTAAGTCCTTGAATATTAAAGACAAATTAACACAAACCTTAAGCCAGAAGAAAATTTTCACCTTCAGACTCTTTTAATGAATTCCATTGTATATATTTTCAAGCTGGTAGTAATCCGACAGACACTATTTTTCAAATATTTACTCCATTTCCAGCTATTCTTTTCCTTCCCAACAGCTAAGAGCCCATTGATTCCACCTTTAATCACTGTTCACAGCCACATCTGTTCCTGACATTCAAACAAGAAAAAAAAAAGTTAAACACTATAAAGTAATTTCTCATTTACTTCTTAAATCATTTAGCAACCATCTTTGCCTGCATATCATTTTTAAATAGTCCTAGAACCCAGGGGGGAGAGAAAACAGACAAAAACTACTCCTGTTTTCAGAAAGTAAGGGAAATCAAATTCAGTCCAAAATCCTGCTTCTTCTCCTCCTGACTCCCATCAATCACTTCCAAATAATTGTGCCGGGTTTCTAACCTGGAGTTGTGTTGCTCAATAAAGCCCAGACGAGCGAGTGCCGGTGGAGAGAGGGGACATTTTAATATCTGTGTTCCTGTTTTCCTTGGAACAAATGCTGTTATAATTTCTTCAAGGAATCAATAACGTCCATTGCCAGAGCCCTGCGCTGTTTGAGATGCAGATTGCATAGGGAGACTGGAAATTTATTGCAGTGTAAACGTAGGCAGAAGGTGGTAGGTAAGCTGTAATTAAAGTTTTGCTGATAATAAAAAATGGGGGAAATAAGCAGCCTCCATAGTCAGTAAACGTTAGTACCGCTGCACGATCGCCCCGTTTTGCGGGGAAAACTGCAGCACTCGGCTCTTTTTCTGCACAATTAGCCCGAGGAAAGGTGGTTTACGTTTCCAACTCCCCAAAACGCTGGCAGCCCTTCGTCAACACTTAACATCTCCACAGCCTTTCGGAACTTCAACTCCCAGCTTTAAAAATCTCTTTGAAAATCGTGCCTTAACGTTTATTGTTCTTGGCACGTGCTTTTACCAGAGAAGCTAAAATTTAAGTAAGACCTTTACCATTACACAACTGATGGGTTGTTTTTTTTTTTAATTATTATTTTTTTTTAAATTCTTCCTTGTACCAGACCTGGCAGTGCACAAGCTGGTGGGTGCCAAGTTTTTTAATGAAAAGGCAGCAAATCATCCCACGAGGGTTTATCTCACGGACGGGCAGAGCACTGGGCTGCAGAACAGCTCCCATAGCCTTCCTCCTCACCAATTTCTGAAGCAAGGAGTTGCTCCTCCTCCTCCTTCTCCAAAGTCTTCCATTGCGGTTATGTAAAAAGATATAAACAAAAAAACCCCAAACACACTACCTACTTCTGTTTTTCTTTCCTCTCCTTTCACGACTTCCTCGATTTTCAGATTTCTGTCCTTGTCCCAGGGTTGGGATTGCTCACTACTAATTACCCAATAAAAATAGAGCTGAAGTATTAAATCTATCCCTAGTTAACCCAATGTCTTCAATAATAAAAAAGATTTTGCACAAGGGATAAATACTCCATCTCATTTTCCCACTCTTACAGGTCTCCTGTCACTCCACACTTATTAATACTGCTGCTAATATACTGTTCCCAGTTAGCCACTAAAATAGTTCAGTTATTCCTATTAATTCACCAATAAAATGTGGCCTCACAATGCAATAAAAAGGCTTTGTTACTTATGGGGTTTACTGGCAGCGTTTATTTACCCAGTTCATCGAGAGGTTTCCCTCATTTTTCTGATACTACACCCAAAATAACTCTGGTTTGGACATACAAGAAGAGAGCAGTATCTGATCCCGTGCCAGATGTCACCACCTTCTCCTGGCTACGTGGCAGTGACTGATGGCACAGACAAGTGTCCGTCCCTCCAGGTTAAGGGTGAGTGGATGCTACAAGAACCTCTTCCCGAAAGGAAAAACTACCACTTCCTTGTTAAAAATCAGAACGCTTCGCTTTCTGAGACAAGCAACCTCCCAACAGCAGGATTCACCTGTGCTCCTACAATGTGGGACACACCAGCACGAGGGACGGAGGCTGCTGTTCACATCAGAGTCACGAATGCATAATTTAGCTCCTAAATTAGAAATCTAGTGCTAATTTATGAACTCCTCGGGCCATTCTATGGAAACACGAACTGGAGAAGACCTTTTCTTTTCAAATACCATCCCTGGCCATCACACACAGCTTTGTGATGAGTGTTGGGATTGGAAAATCCCACTGAAAGCCTACAGCACATCTCCCCGGACAAAGACAAAAAACACTTCCCCACGGTCTGTAACACCCCTAAGATTTTAGTGAAAAAAACCAGTCAAGGTGATGCAGAAGACTACGAAAAGGAGGATACTTGAGGTCTTTTTGATAGCAAAGAGTTTGTCAGGCAGAATATTCTCGTGGTCCTAAGGAGTAGACCATGATCCATGCTAGCAGGGAACATGATGACTACAGACCAGGTAACCTCAAGGAATTTAGTGGTTATTTAACCTGAGCTTCTCACCAGGCTTTGCTGTCCATGAACCCTGCCCACATGTCCATGCAGGTAGGTACACCCGCTCAGGCACTCGCAGAACCTCCTCTGACACTCAGTTTGGTCTCCCTCCTCGTCAGACAGTGAAATTTTATAGGAACTCACCAAAACAGGCAAAGAAGCAGCAGTAGGAGGGTATGTCAGAAAGCCCAACACAGCGCGTTCCCCACTGAGAGAAATGTTTGGGGTTAAACACTAAACCAGCAAGAAGTCAAAAAAAACCTAAGAAATTAAGGAATTGGGCCAGGATTTTTAAATTGGATAACATTATGACTTTGGATCCTGAATCTTAATTAACAAGCAGCCAGTGTGACTGTGCAACACTGTCCTCTATTGGAAGCAGCTGTACCAGACCACCCGAAGCACTGCTAGACATATCCTTTGCCTTTTTCATAGGAAAAAGCCAGCCATTTGTTAGGGCTTAACATCTCATGCGATTTGGCTCTGATGTTGCCTGTGCAGGCTTCCTCAGCGCTATGCATCAGCCCCGAGTTGTTCCGAAATATCATTGTGTTTGACTTTGCTTTGTGTTTGTTCGGTGCTGGTAGCCGTAAAAAGGCTTTGCACAGGAGAGCCATTGAATTAATACAAGCAGATTTATTGTGCCGGTTTTATAATCTTTCTTGCGCACCGAGCTCAAAATCTCTAATGCATATATTAGGAGAGAGGATCGTGACAGAAATGCTGCGAGGTGCCCCATAAATATCCCGGTGCCTCTGTAGATGGGGAACCCAGCGACCTTCTGGAAGGGGTGCAATTCATAAACTCCACCTACTTGCAGAGGCAGGACCCAGGATAAGGCATCATTTTTAGAGCTACCATCTCTAGAGACTTCTGGGAATAAAAAAAGCTGATTCACGGGTGCTACAGAAGAAGGATGATGACGGGTGACTTGCTGGGAGGAGGATAACAGCACGGCGCGGTGGCTGGCAGCCAGGCAGCTCTTGCACCATCTTCCCTCTCGCTCTGAAGAGCTGGGCAACAAGTGGGTGCTTGCTGCAGCAGGGAGGAGCAAAGCTCCACACGAAAGCAACCAAGACTGAGTAGCACAAATGCTGCCTATCTGCTATCATCTCCAGCCCTGCATCCAATGCCCTCCCTCCTCCTCCTCAAAGGCAATGTTTCCTGCCTGTGCCACATGGTTTGTCATTCTTCCTCCAACACATTGCTTTTATAAAAAGGTATCTTCCTATTTACAATCTCTGATTTCTTGCTTTCAAGGGCATCTTTCTGTCATAGTGGGAGGAGACAGGGAACACTTCCTTGAACCCAGGCTGGTTTACCCTCCTAATGAAAGCAGGAGCCACAAATCATTTCCCAGAATAGCCACAGCCCCTTTTCCAAATAGCAGTTGACACCACACTGGGGTGTTAAAATAACATGACCTCTTTCAGGATCTAATCTTAAGTAAAGGGACAGCTTCCCAATGATGTGCGACCCAGGTTCAGGCATTTTTGGTCTGCAGAGGGCAGATACTGGCTGGCACCAGGGCTCTGTCATCTCTGCCTACCCCGTACCAGCGCTGGTGACACTGTCCTCAGCAAGACCAGCTGCGACAGGGAGAGTTCACATCTGCTATTGTGAGGAGCCTTGCAGTCATTAGTCTCCTAAATTGCTTTCCACGGTGTACAAGAGACATAACAAATGGCTATTTTAATAAAATGGTGTCAGTTCATTCAGCCAGAGAAGCAAGGATAATAGCAGCCAATTCTGGAAAAAAAATTGGAAGTCGCTCAGATGTCGTGGGTTCAAACTTCTTACGGTTGTGCCCAGGTTTTGCTGGTCCCTGCTTACTCCTCCTCCACCTACTGTCTTGATGCGTTATGGCAGAGCAAGAGGAAAAACACAGTAGCATGGCTCCAGGATGGGAGGGAGGCAATGAAGCTAAATTGCTGATTGCAATAGGGGTATTAAACTCTTCTCAAGCTCCTGTTATCAGGAATTCCCCTGTGCTAATACTATTAAAGGCATACCTGTCTTGGAATCAACCTCAGCAGTCACAAATTTATGCATCCAGTGTCCAAGCGCTGCTTTTCCCACTATCAAGGTGCCAGTCCTAAAGTTAAATGGGACAAGCTCCCCCTCTCCAGCCCAGTCCCAGCTCTTAATTCAAACAGTGAAAACTCTGCTGGCCTTTTTAATACAAGAACAGGCCCAGATGCAACACAGAGAATACAGCCAGGTATAGGAGTCCCATTGCAGACACCTGAAAGTCCTCTCATCGCAGGAGTGACCCAGGTTGGAGAAGAGGCAGATGCGGCAGCAGAAAGCATGAGATGTCCCTGCATAGATCTACTGTGCTGCAGGCAAGGGCACAAACCCACAAACACGTGGAATCAAGCGCCACCTTACACAAAGCAACACGAGCAGCAGAGCAGATTGAATTTTTTCATTGGACATTATGGCTAGATATTCATCACTGTCACCACCGAAGTAGCAATCAAGCTTGAATCATCAGCTTCCACATTACCTTAAAGGTGAAGTGAAATGTTAAAATAAAAGTCATTGAAAAGGCCCCTTCCACCTCCTTTTGCCCAAGAACAAGCCTGAGTAACTCAGAGAAGCCCGCTACCGAATGAGCAAACAATTCATCACATTGTCTTGTGGATGCAAGATCTTTAATAGATTTTTAAACACCCAAGTGACCTTTAAACAAGTTGCAGTTATCAAGTGTAAATTCATTATTTCCTAAAATGTTTTAATTTTGTAATTAACTCGAAGGCGCTACTTGCATTCCATCTAGGTTTGGAATGAAACTGAGCGGCGTTGAGAGAAATCACGTGGATGAAGGATGCCGGTTTTCTCGCCCTACCATTTCAGCTATACGAGTTGGTAGGTTTTTTTCCCCAGGTGCCTGTAGTCCTGCTGCCTCTGCAATGTCAGAGGCATGGCCTGACCTGGCTGAACAATCCTCCTCCTCCACCCCAACACGCTCCCAGCTGTGCTACAGGCACGACCCGCTGGGCACAACATCTGCAACGAGTTTTCACCTCCTGGTGCCAGCAGAGAAAGTGTGTTCCAGGAAAAAGAAAAGTTTATGATGCCTGCTTGCTGGTGGCCCTTTCCTGTGTGGATTTTCTAGTATTCATTAGGTCTCCTTTTAACCAGTCAGCTATTTCTTCTGACAAATTTTCCTGGGAAGTTTAAGCCCTCTAGTTCCCTGTGAGGATGCACATGAAACAGGTTCAAAATTTGCTGGGGAAGTGGAGATAGACTAGCAGATGGGACTCTGAACATCCTTTCTTAGTTCTTCCTCCCCTGTGGCGCAGTTTGTGGGTCCAAAGGCCAGTGGGATTCCCAGGAGAACCCGCTGAAAATCCCATTTCAGCTGCCCAAGGTATCATACCCGTTCATAACCTGCTCCTGCTGCCAGATGCGTTCCTAGGGTGGGTGTCTGAGTTACAGTCAAGCGTATGGTAGGAAAACCATCAGTAAGATTCCTTACTGCTCCCCTTGGCCAGCTCCCAACATCAAGCTGGGGGCATCCCCAAAAGCCTCTGCCTTCCCTGCCACCTTCTCCACAACATCAGGGACTTGGTAAGTCTCTGGGGAGGAGCTGAGCAGAAGTCCCCCTGAACACTGCATGTTTTTTAAAGGAGTGCAAAACCCAAACCGAGAGCAAAGAAGCCAGACAAGCACCATCCATTCCTGTCAACACCAGCAAAATTCAAGCAGGAGCTGTAGGAATCATCCACTGACCCGAACAACTCTTTTCTATCACTTGATAGCATTGCAAGGAGGGGCAATCGTGCACCCATTAAGGCACACATAGAAACACAGCTTCCAAATAATGAAGAAAACTCAACCTATTAAAGTCTGCTTTGTCAGAATACTTGCAAATTCTTAGTAAAAACAGTCTCAAGTCTTCCCCAGCTCCCTGCCAAGCCCTTGGCAGCTGAACACCTGCACTCTCCATCTGTCCCTACCTTTGCAGATCACCTCATGCTTCAATCACTTGCCACCAACCTGTCCCTCACTCTTTCCCCAGGTCATGTCTCTCTCCAGAACCGAGAGGACCAAAGCTCCCCAGCCTGCACTTTTTGATTTCCCACAGAACCTGCCACAGAGCACGACCTTGGAAAACAACAAAACAAAATCCAAGCACTCACCAGCAAACTGCTTGTCCATGTTCTTCATGGGTTTGGCTTTTTTTAAACCAGAAAAGGTTGTGCTGATGATGGCTTGGTGTTTAGGAGGCCTGGATAAAATTTAAAAGATCCAGCACCGGCAGAAATTAGAGAGGGGAAGAGGCACCATCGGTTGTGCCCCAGCAGTTCAGTGCTTATTAACAAATACAAGGGTTTGGGAGGTCTAGACAGGGACAAGAAGAATCGGGCATAGATGGAAAAATGTAACCTTTGATGAGTGACAAGTGAGGTTATACGGATGAATACTAATGAGAAAGCTTTGAATAATTCATACCTGGGGTTCAAGGTAAAATGGTTTAACTTGATACCTTAGTAGTTGTGCTATCTTGCTGGCCTCAGGAATTATTAGCTCAAAGAACAAGATCTGAACATAACCCAGGTTTTAGATGTTAATTTGTCCAGAGGTATTTAAAAATCAAAGCTCGCTCACAGCTGTCTGAAAATTGCAGTGCAAGCACTGTAGGTCAGACGACTTTCCTCCAGCCCCAACCCTCCAACCTTGCCCCGTACCCATCAGCACAACTTTTTAGCGTTACACTTCAGAGAAAACTAGGAGCACAAATTCTCACCGAGGTGAAAAAAAATGAGAGGAGTTTTGAGCACAATTCCCCAAATCACAAAGGAAAACGTATTTCTTAAGGGAAGGTTATTTATCTTACCAAGCTTTTCCTAGGAAGGACTCAGTTTAGAAACTGGGCACAGTTTCAAGATTCAGGATTACGTTTTATCCTGTTTTATCTTCTGCCTTGCCGAATCCTTCACAGCACTCATTTTAAATCTTGAAATAAACTTATACTTTTAGACAGAGTCCCAATTAACCAGTCCTCCGAGAGAAAGCCCTCTGTTCCTCCAGCGCACAGGAGGAAACCTGGACAACCACCAAAGTTATTTTTAACTGTACTGTAACATGTTGGTACAAATTCCACTTTCACACATAGCCTTTCAAGCGGTATAAAAAATGACAACAAGTGATATAAACTGGGAAGCAGTAGCCATTGAGGGCAACAGAAAAAAAACTCTCCCTCTCTCGCCAGGCAGGAGATAAATCCAACGTTACAAATTAGCACCATAAATATTACACACATTTGCAGTGATTTATACACTTATTTTATCTAAGCCAGGCATTTCTTGCTTTCTAAGGAGGGAGAAGGATAGCAAAAGGATGCCCATCTATCCCAGCTGCTGCTGCCTGCGTCGGGAACTTTCTGCTCATACCACGCAGCTCTTCAGGGTTTTGGGGTTTTTTTATCTGTAGATCACCACATGCTGAGATAAATGTAAATAAACTGGAGGTTTACCTTAAGGGCAAATTTGTCTTACCCACCCTGGTGTTTCAGTGCTTCTGTTGCACTTGTATATCCGAATTGCAATGCAGCTGCTATAACAAGAAGATGTAAAACCCAGACATGTTCACCTACTGTTTCTTCTTTTTTTTTTCTTTTTTTCTCCATCCTCTCTCTGCAAACTTCACATCACCTTTCATACTTTATCATTGTGCTGTGTAACCTCCATCTCCACAGAACTGCTGGGCTCAGTACAGCACCTGGTACGAAATATAAAATACTGCAATGTGCACCCATGCAAAAAGCCCTTAAGGGCTGGCAGCAGGAACTCTAAAACATTGCATTAAGTGTTGCAGAGCACAATGCAATACCAGTTCACTGAGGGGACGAGTTGTTGGAGCTCCTCCTGCAGAAAAGCAGCATGGAGATGTAGCAAATTAGGATTTTGGCTTTGTAAACGTGCTTTAAGTCGACCTTGCAACACCCAAGAGAAGTAGTTACAGATGCTTCCAGGCCTCCAAAGGCGCTGAGTTTCCTCAGGAGAGACTTACAATAGAATATCATAGAATCATAAAACTGTTTAGGTTGGAAAAGACCCTTAAGATCATCAAGTCCAACCATATGCCAGACTCCAGCTGGATAATCCTGCCAGCCCAGGATTATATCACCCTTCCCTTAAAGCCCTTCCTGCAAAAACTGCTGCTCCAGTCACACCTAAACCTTAAGGGTCTCCTCTTCCCAGACCCTCTACAAAGCTCTGGGCCCCATTCCAGTTTCATTAGGTGCCCTCCAGTTCAGCAGCTCCCTGTGACCTCCAGGTCCCAGCAAGAGCTGGATGCATGGGCGACAGCACCCAAGAACCCTCCAGAGCCAGAGTCTGTGTTCTGCCACCCCTCCACGCCCTTGCTGTCTGCTTCCCAAAAAGAAGTCATCTCCCCAAAATAAGTCGTTTCCCAACGTGAAGGCTCTAACCGGATGCTGAATTTTAATTCTGTTTTACGCAGCGCTGCTGAGAAGTGGACACTGAAAAATTATCTGACTGGGAGCTTAGCAATAGAAAACAATAAATCATCCTGGCAGTTATATAGTTTTTCTTGTGAGGCAGAGCTTATGGGAGTAGATGTTAACTAACGGAGGCACGCGCTTGGCACCGACAGTTTCAGAGTCTCCAGTCAGGAGGGGCAGTGACTGTCGATTCGACTGCAGGGTCCCCGTCCCACAACCTTTCTCCAAGGGGCAGAGAAGAAGACATGAAGGTCTGTCATGTCCCAAGGTCATGTTGGGACCCTGTAAAGAATTTAGAGGTTGGAGTCTCCATAAGAAAAAACACAAACCCAAAACAGAAGTAACAAGCAGCAAGAATAACGAGAGATTACTTATCGTTAATTAACTCTGCAGTGAGCGCAGTGACAGGAGAAAAATAGGAAATTAATTGATTGCCTCTGTAGCAAATGAAACTAATGGATGCTCCAGAAGCTTTTGACAGCAAAGGAACGGGAAAAAACATAAACCAAAAACCTGCGCGAAGCAGGAAATTAGACTACTTTCCCAGACTCTACAGGGATCCATTAGGTAGAACAATTAGCAAATCTTTCGACAGACGAAAATAGAAGAGTTGTGGTCACACTGCCGGATTTTACCTCGTGTGTTAATTGAGACTTAGGTAGGATTTTGCCAAACATGTCAGCTATATTCCCAACTGGAATAAACCGATGGAGCTTAATGGAACTCGGCACTGCGATTAACGATCGTAGCTCACCGTTAAAGCTACAAGCAATTTATTTATGAGCAGATCCCTTGTGTTAAAACATGAGCTGGTTTCATGCTTTTTAAAAGATTTTTTCAGTCTCCTCCAGTTGTGACTCCGGAGGAGTGAGCAGGAAAATTTTCTACAAAGCTGCCAAAGCCTGATTTAAACCACGGAGAACCTAGACACCTAACGCTCAGTTCAGGGAGTTACTTCCTGAACTATTTATTTTCCCAACAAATCAATAGCTACAAATCCACAAATCCAAATGGATAAAACTATAGAAGAAAAAGTAGTTTCCTTTAGAGCCACTAAAATACTCGAGTTTTGCAGCTTAGATTTAATCCGAAAACATTAAAGGCAAGCAGAAATACATCAATACTGAAATATCTCACAACGCAGTGGCTGTATATGTCACGTTGCTTGCTAATTACTTACTACAATTAAAAAAAAACCCCACACCCTAAGCACATGTCATTGTAGAAATGTTTCAAGAGGAAGCTGGAGGAAAAAACATTATTTGAGCATTTTGCATATTAATACTGCTCTTACTGTTCTGACTGCTCTTACCAGTTAATTGCAGTGGTTTCAACCACATCAGGATAATCCATCATCACTTTAAAATGTAATTAACTCCTGCAAGAAATTGTTCATGAAGGGAATTAAGAAATTTACTGTCTGAGGCTAAATTTGGGGTTACTTGGAGATTTCTCATAGAAATATTCTAGCACTGGCACCTTATTTTCCAGCCCTGCAAGCGTTGCTCAGGTCATGTTTCTGCTGAGGATGGAGAGAACTGGACTTCAGCAGAAAATACGGGATGGAATTTGTGGGTATTTTTGCTTTTTTAGGGCTGGGTGGGGCTTTCTTGAGGGAGAAGGAGGGGGCGTGAAGGCAGATAATCTTTATTCTCTGGAGATTTTAGCTATTTTTTTTTCTTTACAGTACATATTCTGCAGAGATCCTCCAAAGGGAAAAGAAGAGGATAAATTCAAGACAAGAACAAAGCTGTTCATGAAGAGGCTGGACTCGATCTTCAAGGTCTCTACCAGCTGAAACTATTCTATGATCTTTGCTTAGCACAGCAGCATGTTCTTTGGCTTGGTCCTCACACAAGCTCCCCACCAATCCCAGACCAATCCCCCATCACCTTCACCACCTACTGGGATCCATGGCAGCTTCCAGCCAGAAACTGGGAGTCGTTCCCCATCCTTGGCAATGGAACATCAACCAAGATAATCTATTTGCAACAAACCACAAGTGGATGGACTACAAACTTAGCTCTTTGTCAAGCTCAAAATACACAGAGATTCCTAAACTCAGCTTGGAGGCCCATTTTTCTGGGGGAAAAAGAAATAGAAAAATAAAATACAACCCACAACAAATAAAGTGCATAAATTGTGACAAGTTCTTTGCCACCCAACAGCCTCCTTGTCAGCTTCCATTATGCTCTGACATATGAGGTAAATCAATGTTAAAAGATAAATATTCACTAGTTATTTGACTTTATTTTAAAAGTCTTAAAAATATCCTTGATATACACTTTGAACAAGTATGTTGTTTGGCAGCTATGGCATTTACCATGGAAATAACAATAAAAACAAGGGAGAAACTCAGCAAAGGGACAGCAAATAAACGTTACTGCCCTTCAGTTTCTCTAAACCGGATGTAGGCTAGTAAAGCTAAAAAAAAAAAAAAAAATAGTAAAAATTAGAAACAACCCAGCCTTGCTATTCTCCATGTTAGTGTATGGACAGCCACGCTAGTTACTCAGAGGTGCTGTAACAGATGGAGCAACCGGCTGGAAGGTAGACACTACTTTCCCTATAGCTGGACACATACAGAGCTCTATTAAATTTTACATTTTAAATCGGAGAATGTCAAGTTCAGAAATTAGACTTAAGCCTCTTGTTTTAAGATTTGTGGAATGAAATACACGATCAGTCGTAAATGTCCTTTATTTGAAGGAGAGGGAGTCTCACTCTTGCTTTAAAAAGCAGGCACAGACACAAGTCGGTGGCACAAGCTGCCCCGGCTGAACTCGGAGAGTTGCACAACGTTAAGGGATTCAAAAACAGTGCAAGAAGTCCTCAAACACCTCCTTCTGTTACACAGGCTCTTCCCACACATCTGTTCTAAGGTCCAGGTTGACATAAGAGCGCCCTGATTTCACTTCAAAACCTAAGATTTTTATTATTATTATTATTTTTAAGAAAATGGAATCTGTAAGCCAGAAGAAATCAGTCTCAGATTTGCACAATATAAGCACGTCTACTTTAATCTTGATTTCTTCCCTGCCACAGCTGCACCTCTGTGCAGACCCAGCTTCTCTAACACAGGGAGGAAACAAACGGAGAAGAATCTGCAGGATTAATAAATGCAGCTTCACGCCTTGCCCAAGAGGAGGAACCCGGGGCTGATCTTTGGTGCCTGTCACCGTGGGGGGCAGGTACAGCCCCAAGGCTATGCATTTGTCTCAGTACTAACCTGAGACCAGGATTAATGAGCAATAATCTGAGACCAAATGAGTAATTAGAGCCCGCAGTCCCTCGCCTACTGCCAGAGCACGATCCGATGAACCGGTGGACTGGATCAGCAGCAAAGGCTGGGCTCTTTTGAGACCACACCTAGAGTCACTTACTTCAGCATGCTCAGAGTAAATAAAGAGAAACACCTCTGGCTTTGTTCTTAGCTTAAATAACCCTGACAGCCTAAGCATAGGGAGGTATAAATGGCAAGCGTGTCTATATAGACAAGTACATGGCTATTACTGGCAATGAAACACCACCTCTCCAGCAAGTTTGGGGTATTCAGCTCTGAGGGACAGTTGTGGGGTGTTATTCCAGTTGGGACAGACTAGGCTGCCTTCACTAAAACCAGAAGAGTTACAGTCCGAGTCAAGGTTTTTGGCATGTTGGCCAAGTTTCAGCTCCTCCTACCGCATACAAAATCTGTGCGAGGTACAGGCGTGCCATTAGACACCCAGAACCATCACGGTGGTCATTACACAGACAGATGCAGTTTTTATAGATGAAGTCATTGCAGCTTTCCACACATCTGCTAGGTAGGACCAGGAAACCCTGTGGATACTGAAAAAACTCTCAAGAAACCTCACTTGGAACCCTGACACAGCCTCACCACACCCTGACAAGTCCCTGCAGTCCATTTTCTCCAGGATTTAATGAAAGGACAAGTTGGATGTGTCCATCCAACAAGACACGTGCTCTCTTAATAAACTAATAGGTCATGAAGTAATCAAGGGATGTTTTGCCCAACACAAACGTGGTTGTGTTTTTATTACGCAGATAAATAGATGGAGATAGGATCCACCTCAATACTTATTTATGGTTTTATTATAAAAGTTAACAATGGATACCACTCTGAATTTACATGGCCTGTCTTCCACTTTAGTGTTGAAGGGCAGGGATGCAATTTATAATTACTCGTCTATTACATTTATTGCTAAGAGAAGAGATTTTTTTGTTTTTAATTTTCCTGTGACAGTCGGCGAAGACTTTGATGATTGAAAGAACCGTTTACGACAAAACCTGCCATTTAACCTCAAAACACACAGAATCACAGAATGACAGGGATTGGAAGGGACCTCGAAAGATCATCAAGTCCAATCCCCCTGCCAGAGCAGGAACACCCAGATAATGCTACACAGGAACGTGTCCAGGCGAGTCTTGAATGTCTCCAGAGAAGGAGACTCCACAACCTCCCTGGGCAGCCTGTGCCAGGGCTCTGTCACCCTCACTGAGAAGAAGTTTCTTCTCGAGTTTAAGCGGAACCTCTTATGTTCCAGTTTCAGCCCATTACCCCTTGTCCTATCAGTGGTTGTCACCGAGAAGAGCCTGGCTTCATCCTCCTGACACTCACCCTTTAGATATTTGTAAACATTAATGAGGTCACCCCTCAGTCTCCTCTTCTCCAAACTAAAGAGCCCCAGCTCCCTCAGCCTTTCCTCATAAGGGAGATGCTCCACTCCCTCCATCATCCCAGTTACCCTGTGCTGGACTCTCTCCAGCAGTTCCCTGTCTCTCTTGAACCGAGAGGTCCAGAACCGGACACAATATTCCAGATGGGGTCTCACCAGGGCAGAGTAGAGGGGCAGGAGAACCTCTCTTGACCTACTAACCACCCCCCTTCTAACACACCCCAGGATGCCATTGGCCTTCCTGGCCACAAGGGCACAGTGCTGGCTCATGGTCATCCTGCTCTCCACCAAGACACACATTCTTCATAGATTGAAAATCCTGTTTGAAAACCAAACCAAACCACAACAACAACAAAAACCCACAAGGAATCAGGATGAGTTATCTTTCCCTACCCTCCACACCATTAAACAAGCAGACTTAAGTCACTCCACCTCTTGGCAACTCTTCTTCTCCTACCTGTCTCATCAGCAATAGTCCTCCTCCAGTGCTCAAGCCTGGGGGGGGGGTTGAGGTGTATTTGAGCACCCAGCACGCGTGCCACTCGGCATTCCTATCCATCACGCCCTGGCATGAAGCCTCCTGATAGTTTTTGTTCGTTTGTCCATAGACTCAAAAAAAGAAAAAAAACAGTGCAAAGCCTGAAAGGGAGATCGGCAGAGGTTAATTGGTTTCGTGGACCATCTGTTTGTACTGTGAATAAATGCCGAGAATAATGTGTAACAAATAGCATCTACAAGGATTAAATAAATCAATTCGGAGGATTAGAAATAACCTATGGACTGTGTTAATGGAGCAGGAGTCTGTGTAACAAAACCAGCTTCACGGAGCTGTAGAGTTTGGGACCTTTAGGGGATAGGAAGCCCAGGGTGAAATAGGAAGATAAAAACAATTAGATTGCCAAGCAAAACTCGGGCAAATGCCTGGAGGAGTACACATGGAGGACAGAGACTGGTCCCCCTGGTTCAAGAAGTAGTAACAAGCCCACAATCTCTTCTGGGCATTTATTTTCTCTTTGTCCTACCCCTTATTGAAGCAGCACTTTAAGAACTCAGATACATTTTTAAGTTTTAATGCTACTTTTCCCATCTTTTCTTATCCTTCCTTTCAGTTCTTGAAGAATCCACCAAACCTCACTGGACAAGACTTCATCCCACCACAGACCATCACCCTTGTAAACCAGGATCATCCAGACATTGCTTGAAACAAAACTTTGGTTTGATAACTAGGGGACAATGGAAACTTTTCAGAAGTGCCTAAATATCTCAAATGGGTAAGTACCCCCTTTTAAACACAATAAAATTTAGGAATAGTGAGAAAAGCTCTTCGGTGAATTGTGGTTATTTTTAGGTGTAGATATGTACCAGCAGCTGCAGATACTACACATTTAAAAAAAAAAAACCAAAAAACAAACCAAACCACACAAACCAAAAAAAACATGCTCAACCAAGCCACCTGTAATGTACCTAAAGTTCACATCTTAAATACCATTGAAAAGTATGTAGCTCAGGGAGAGGAAAAAGAGAATGATAAACAGGAGACCATGAAAATGGCAGGATTCTCCAAACTGTGAAAAATAAAGATGGGTCTTTAACTAAAAGGCCATTTTTAAACATCTCTGAGATTCTTTATCTGTTTAAACCAATTCTGCACAATCAACATGTTATATTACCAATACAGAACTAGTGGAAAGCATCCCAAACCTGGAAAACTACAGAAAATTCAACAACGGGGATTATTTTAACTTTCTTCCAGCAAAATTGCCAGAGTGGTGGTTGCTACAGAAATAACACCACAATGTTTTGTGGACAGATATTTCTTGCCTTGAGCAAGATCAACCCTTACAGCATCTTGCAGGTGTTCAAATAACAATACCACAAAGACTTGTTTAACAGAATAGGGACATGCACCATCAGCCCTCAAGTTACACAGACGTGAAAATCCCTCAAGAATAGATCCCTAATAGAAAATCCTCTGCAGTGAGTAGCTCATTTCAAATTTTGCCTCAAAAGCCTATTGAAGCTAAGTTAAATTTCACACCAAAATGAGTGGAAACAAGCTCTACACTCCAGTAGCTTTGTTCCAGGTTACTTGTGTGCTAGTGAGTGAGAAAAAAATCTCTTAGTAACTGCAGTTTTAACAATCTCTTTTATTCTAACATGATGATACCACATAGACAGCCGTAATCAGCCCCACTGGACGTGACACAAACATAACAGGAGAAAATTAAGTGAAGTGGAATGCGTCTTCAGAGAGCTGCATTTCTTTCCTCGTGAGCTTCCTTGGGATTTACAGTTGGTTTGAATGGCTGCAGTCTTAGAGTCAAAATTTACCCACACAGAAGGAATCTTGTAAAATTAAGAGGAGGAAATATTCAAATATTTAAGAAAAATCTCAAGGAAAACCTACAAGAAAAAAATTCTAAGAGAAAAGAGAAAATATTTTATACTGACAAGAGTCATATTAGAGAGTTTTCAAGCCTATTATTTTAGCCAACCTCCTGTTGCTAATGCAGATGGAGGAAAAAACTCAGCAGAGATGGATGTTCTGCCAGAGCCACAGATAAGTTACAACAGGTCTTAAAATACACCCTGTTTCTTTGCAATAAACTGTCTGTTTCTGTACCCCAAACCACTGAGTTACGGCACTGAGGTGAGGAGCTGGAGAGCCCCACTGAACTTCATTTTCAAAATCAAATATCACTCCAAAGGAATAATATTTTTTTTATACAAATTAGGTAAAATGAGTCACATAAATTTAAATTTTCTCACCAGAAGATTTCATTAGGTGACTTCAAGCACAGCAGGAACAAGACGCAATACCTTAAAGAAGAGCTGCAAGTGGTGGGGTATGAACAATACGCTGTCCCTCCTAAAGGTCATCAAGAGAGAAAAGATAATATGTGACAGGAAGGAACAGGTAATTTCTTCCAGATTAAATAAAGTCTGGATTTCAGATCTTTACCCAAATTTTTTGTGGGTTTAAAAAAAGCTAATCTCAGATAAATTTTGGTACACCGCCTGCATAAAATCTGTGACTTTCAATATGTATGCGTAGACAGCAATAGTAAAAACAAATAAAAAAATATATTTTATTCTGGGGATAATCATCCAGGATGGGCCAAACTTGGTATGAAGTGTTTCGTACCAGTTTTGTTATGCCTACAAGGTGCTGTGAGATGGGTTTCTTCACCAAGAGGGATGGAAGAGTATTTGAAAAATAGCATCCGCACAAGAGCCCAGTGAGATCATCAGGTACACTGCCAGATGGTTGATTCAGTTCAACAGTTTCTTGTTTAACAAAAAGGAAAATAAAAATGTTTCGCTCAACATTCTCATAAATTCCAGACCAGTCCTTGAAAATGCTGACATGAAAAGATGAATTTAATAAAAGGCACTTTGCAAGTTTAAGTGACAAGCTCAGATCTCCAATACAACTGTATCAAGAACCATTAGCTTAGAAATATGTACGAATACACAGTGAACACGTTCTGAGCAGAGGCAATGATTGATGATTAATCATCACTTTATTAGATGTGACAGTAGCTAATGTAGTGTCTCTAGCTCACGCATTGCTCAAAACATTGTAATTCCACTGTAAACATGAGGAAAAATAACTGCACATTGCCTGGTTTCATGATTTTGCCCTTGAGAGCCCTCCACCTGCAGTACCATCTCTATGCCTTGAGGGGACCCACCAGGGACAAGCAGCCCATGAGAAAGCTTTGCTTTACCAGGCAAATCCTATTATTTTCCCTACAAAATTCCCTACTCACAACCCAAGGGCACCCCTTCTGGTCTCAAGCACAAACCCGTAGCCAAGAGCCCTTCTTCCCCTCAAGCAACAGCCTGAACCTCTTGATGTGTTCCTTGGAGCTCATAAAGAAGCAAACACCTGTGGCAGTAGCCTCAGAGTGACCTTGGCTCATCACCTTCTCCTGCAAACCCAGAGATCAGTCACGTCCTGCTCGTGCACAGAATCCACCACTCCAACATGTCAGAAAGTTGAGATTTACTTGTTCCTCGCACACAGTTGTGCCAGAATTATTGATCCCAAGAGTGGCTGTAATCTTTGGAAACTGTATTTCTCAATGGCACTCCAAGAGAGTGAACAGGATCTCAAAGAACCAGAAAGCGTCACCTGCAGTACCACACCCTTCTCTGAAGTCCTCAGTGCTTAAAGGGGGTCCACAAGAAGGATGGGGACAATCTTTTTCCAGGGCCTATTGCAATAGGATAAGAGGGAATGGTTTTAAAATAAAAGAGAGCAGATTTAGACTAGATATAAGGAAGAAATTCTTTTACAATGAGGGTGGTGAGACACTGGCACAGGAAGGCAGTAGAAGTCCCATCCCTGGAGACATCCAAGGTCAAGTTGGACAGGACTCTGAGCAGCCCAGTCTAGTTAAATGTCCCTGCAGGGGGTTGGACTAGATAACCTCTAAAGCTCCCTTCCAACCCCAAACATTCTGTGGTAAAAATACGTTGCCTTTCGTGACATCCTTTCGCCCCAGCCCTCCCAATCAATCAACAGAAGCTTTGCCTCTGGAAACAGAGCTTGGTTCTGACTTTCTGGTGTTTCGAGAGTTCCTTGAAGACCAGTCTTCCATTTTTAACAGACAGTAAGAACAGAAGATGTATTTTAAACCCAGAAAGTTACATTAGACAGTTCCAAAACATACGCTGGGAAAACCTCTAGTTGTGTGTGACAGTACACATAGCCTGTTGAAAACACGCTGTCAGCGCAGATCCGTGCTCGAGCTGCAATAAGGAGATGAAATAAATCTACATAACCAAAAGCGATGGGATTTTTCTCCGGAGCAAATTGAAAGAAATAAACTCTGATAGAAAACACTGTATCTCGGATCCCTTTAAAACAGATTCCCAGGGATTGGTTATTTATTTGTGTTAAGAGTGCAACGACTTAGAAAGAAATATCATGTTCGATTCCGGTAAGTTATAACTTGAGAAGAAAGACCATGTCTGATTATCATATTTCAGGTAAGCTGCTGGTGTGAACTATGAGAAGAGCCTAATCTTTTGCACTTATCTGGAGAACTTAATCGTCTGATGTTAACTGTGGCAATGTTTGATGGTACCTTGCAAAGCAGCACACATCCACCTCGATTCTGCACTCCCGTTAACTCGCTAATTGCCATCACATCAACCGCTCTCTCCCTGCCTCTGCAGCTGCAGAATAATGCTTGCCAGAACACGTAAATTATTCAGCAGCCTCTTAATGCAAAGATAAACTGCCAGACTTAATATTTGCACCAGACGGTACAGCAAAACCTCCAAGGATCCCCATTTTAACACATTTCCCATCTGATTTAATCTTATTTACGCACTAGCTTAAATCTCCCTACCCTCATCGAATTGGTTTTGCTGATACTTAAGAACGTCATGCAGGAAGCCTCAAGGTGCATGGCCATCTCCTAAAGATCTGTTTTGGAATTGGGTATTTATGCTCTGAGTGTTTGAATAGTCACCACACTAGTATTTATCCTAACGGGAATCAGCCACAAACTTACTAACCCCCTGCCAACTCCATCTGCTTACCTACTTCTGCAACCTCCTTGGCATACCCAGATCACCCAGAACTATAGGAATGAGTTACCAGCTCCCAACCTCATCCGCTGCTGATATAAAGGCTGGGACCACAGCATCTTTACAGGAATAAACTGAATTTCCTATTTCTCCTGGATGCCAATGGAAGTCAAAGTCATTTCTATTTATGGTGTTCATTTTTTTTTCCCCCTCTCACTCTTTTACCCTTTGGAAACATGACCACTCAACCAGAAAATTGCATGGAAATTATCCACAAGGTTTGAATTAACAAACTGATGTTCCTGGGGTTGAAATGTGGGCTCCCAAACACTTAAATTTTGCAGCAACAGGAAATAAACTGCTTCTGGAGCACAGAAATTGCCAGCTCACCACTTCCCAGGAGGAGTTATTCCAAAAGTTCTTTCCAGAACTTCATTTTTCTCTCTTGGCAATTACACAGCTCCTCTATATTTCACTTCCAATTTATCAAAGTTAAATAAAGACATATTTTGCATCTCTTGCCGATGGCATGGCAGGAGCTATGCAGGTCCAAAGCTCAGATGATGTGGCCTGGGGATAACACTACACCCATATTCCTTAAAACAAGCCCTGGTTGAGGCAACTGGAGCTCACAGAGAGATGTAGAGGAGTGAGAAGGGTTTAAAACAGCTACTTCAAATTTCCAGGTTTCCATAAAACTTCTCTTCAAAGATCCAGGCTAAACTGTATCTCCTGGAGAGACCTCTCAGGGATAGAGTTCACTGGATCAAATCATGTTTAGGTGGCAGTATTTGCCTAAACCCGTGTTTCCAAAGTAATTTCTTTTAATGAAACTTCAATCCATGTAAAACAAAGATTTTAATATTCTGCCTACAGATCACACTATGCAAAAGCCCCACATTCATCTCGCGTAATGAAGTTTAAAAAAATCTATTCCTATCACCCACTGAGAAGAGATTTCGTACATCCTTTCCACATACGTCAAAAACTGTGAAAGGATGGGGATTTTTTTTCTTTATCCTGTGTATTATTAAACATAATAGTCAGCCACCTCTAGAACCCATCATTGATTGAGATAAATGAAGCTATTTAAAAAAAAAAAAAAAGCCTAATGAAGTCTTTTTGGTGCCTCTGAAGCTCAGCAGTAAAGATAAATGAGAAACAATTTCTAGATATCCATTATTTTAAATTACAGATATCAGCCCTGATACTGTTCTCAAGGTTTATTGAATTTTCATAGAATATCATCAACTTCTACATTCCACACGTGTAATCGAAACCCCAGACCAACGTGTTTTTTCTGCGGTGTCAAGTTTAAAACACAGCAGAGATCACCTCTGCCACACCTGGACGGTGCAAGAAGCCGATCGATGTGACACCGCCGCTGATGTCACGCCGCTGCTGATGTCACACCGCAGTGGAACTGCACAGCCAGCAGCAATGGCGACATCAAAAAGGATATTTTCACCCCTGCTCTTGCTGTTCGTTTACCAGCCCAAGGACCTGGCAACTCTCATTGCAGGTTTAGCTCTCTCACAGTTTGTTACAGGAGAATTAGTTTCTGTTCAGCCCAGCGTTGGCTTACACAGACGCTACTGCCAATGTTTTTTTAGATTAATGGAGAGAGAAAGAACAAAAAAATTACAAGTCAGGGTCTTAAAATTCTGTTACTAGCTTAAGATTCGAGTGATTTTCCTTTTGCTTGCTCTGCAATTTACCTGCTGCTCTTTCAGCTCTCCTCAAAAGTGCATAAATACAAACAAATCACAGGCTTCTCTCCTCAAACCGAGGATCTATACACATCAAGTCAAAGGACTCCCATATCCACTGATTTTCAGCATGATGGGTTTTCTGCTCACCAGCTCCCATGAGATGGACATTGCCACCCTACACCTCCTCCCACCGCCCAAAGCTCCCGCTCAGGCACAGACGAATAATCGTGTATGGAAATCAAAACAGAGATCCTAACTGAACACAGGCACAACCCACCAAGTCATTCCAGGTCCCCTTTGCTTCATCAGTGCCGAGGGATCACGTTAAAGAGTGTCATATCCCACCAGGTCGGGCTTTGGGACAACCCAGACGTAGGTAAATCCTTACCTTGCAACCTCCCTGGTTCTGCCCCGAAGGGACAACCCGCCACACCTCCCGCTGCTGCCCTCCGCTTAAAAGCGTTCTCGGTTTTCCTCCTCTGTATTGTAGACACGGAGCAAGACTTGCAAATATCTCGGCAGTTGGGAGAAAGTTAATGACACAGCAGGAGGATGCTGTTGGATTTGTCTCTTGCGGTTTTAGCATTTGCTTTATTACGTTGGTATGGGGGTAGCAGAGCTGCTACTGGGTAATTTAAATTTAATCATTTATTTTGACACTTTTAACTAGGATGCCAAAAATACCTGCAACTGAGAGGCAGCACTTTATCGCGTGCTGCCATAAATCTACATTACAAAAAAACACTCTTCTTTAGTCTACTTTGATTTATCTTCAAGTAAGTGCTATCCGGAATTGCGTAACAAAGCATAATACTGCTTACATTTTAAATGGCATTTTATCTATAAACTGGAAAAAGCATCTAAAACTCATTATTATAATCTCCAAAAACGTTGAATTTTTAACTTCACAGCATTTTATAAGAACTTGAGAAATAAGAACTTAATCAGGGCAAGGCTGAGGCTCAGGACTCTGCCGTAAGGAATCTTTTGGATCTGAAAGCCTTTCACATGCTAGAAAGTGAATTGTTGTTCTATTGTGTGTAACCCTTTCCTTAACATTTTTCATTATTTTGCTAGATCTGCCCAAAATCCTTACAGTAATAGTTGCAATGGCATCACCTCTTTTTTTTTTTAATCCTTGCACACTCAGCTGGGTATCTGCTGCTTCTTGCATAACCTTTCCAAAGCTCATCTCCTTCTGGAAGTGAAACTCTGGAGAGAGGTTTCTTGAGTTTTCTTAAGCTCAAAATGCTTTGCAAAAGGCTGGGACCCTGAACTGCTGACACCTTCTATCTTTTAATTGCACTAACTACTTACAGATCTCAAATGAGATAAAACAAAGCAGCACCTCCCAGGGCATTTCCTCCCACAACAACTAAGAAAAGCAGCTCACCATGGCCATGGCAGTTCCTATTATTTCGAGTGATTCCATCGCTTGTAGACCCGGTACCCAGGAGCACTGGGTGCATTGTAGTTGGATTCACTTCCAGTGTTGCAAGAAGAGACAGGCAGGAGGAAAAAAAAAATAAAATCTGCCATTTAGCACATCCAACCCACATATAGTCAAGGATTTAAAATAAGGCTGATAACAGCAGAGTCTGTGTCAGGAGGGACAATGAGAGAACTGGCACTTCACTTTGGGTATGTGCTCAAGGTCCATTTCTGGGAGGACCCTTGACATGGAATTATTGTAAAACATGTTAGTGGCTAACCTAATCCCTTCAGCACAGGTTTTCCCTCCCTTCCTTCTTAGCAGGTTACTCCTCCCCTCAAGCACTGCATCATGCCCAGCCTCTTGGGAAGGTTTCATACAGCCACCCACCCTGGGGCACCCACAGCTCTTCAGTTTTAGGTTCCTCTACACCCAACTAGTGTCTAGTAGTTTAATCCCAAAGCACCTAAGGTGATCTTGAAGAGCACTGTGCTTATATACACTGCGTGCTTCAGGGGTAAAAATAAACAAAAGAAAAAAAAAAACACCAAAAAAACACAAACCCCAGGCAAATAGAAGGGGTACATTTCTACAAATTGTCATAGTAAAATGGCTTTCTGTGTTACAAAGATTTTGTATAAGGAAGAAGCAGGATTTGCATCAATCTGGCAGTTTTATGGTCACAGAAGAAAGCTAAGCTATCTGAATTTCAGTAGTAAACTTGTGTCGCTAAACTGGTTAATGTACGAAAAAGAAAAAAAAAAAATCAGTAAGTGTGAATTTGTAACCTCCGCCTGATCAGGAGCTTGTTGTTAAAGACGCATCTGTTGGAGATGCACAAGGCGGGAAGCACTGAACCAGCTCAGCACTTACGCAGGGGAGCTCTCACCCCACCGCAGGGAACTCGAGCGCTTCCAGCTTTGGAGGGACCCATTGACTTCACTCCACGGGCTGCCTGAACTTATGATAACTTCAAGAGATTTGCTGTACTTCCTCCTTTTCGTTGTTAAAGAGCCAGGTGAGTTTTCCAAGTCCAGCGATGTAACCAGGAACAATCAGCGCTGGAGAGAGGCGATGCGCCCGCAGTGTACAACACCCAGGAGTGCTCCAGCACCTGCTCAACTCCAGATGAGCAGGAGCACCAGGAAAGCCACAGGCACAGAGTAGAGACCCCGGGAAGCTGCAGTTCCCCTCCTAACCCAGAGGGGTCTTGGAGCAACCTCCCTGCAAATCCTGCTGCTACTGGGAACAGGATCACTCAGGGAATCACACCCTGTCCCTTACCACCCTGGGGTTATTCCCACTTTGCAGATGAAGCATCTCAGTGTGAAATGAAAATACGATTAACACATGCTAGGGAAGGAAGGGAAAACTCTGTGGTTTTTACTGGAGTTTGTAGGTTTGATGTGCCCAAGCTCCTTGGAGCATGGGTCTGTGTGGTCTTCCTGACTGGGCACATGGGCATCACAGTGAGCAGCAAACATCCTATCAAGATACCCAAAGTCTATCAAGAACCTCCTGTCAACTTCAGTAAGCTTTAATTCATACATCGTACCATAAGAAAATACAGAAATCCAGTACTAGATTTAAAAATAAAATTAAATCAAGCTGTATTTTGAGGAAGAATAGAAAAGGAAACAACGAATTAACAAATAGTGACTGGTCTATTAAATATTGTTACCAAATTATGAAATGTTAATCCATGTTGAAGTATCTTCAGAATCCCAACCTTTCGAAATAGTCTCACGAATAGAAATTAATATAAATAAATCCAAAGCCAGCTATCAACAGCTGAATTTCTTTCCTGGACTACTTATTTCTAAGTAAATAGGAGAGAGACACAACTTGGAATAAATGGAGAAAGATCTCAAAATATCTGTCCCCGTTAAGAGATTTTGTATATGCATTGCAGAAACAAAATATATCAGGCCATGTTCTTAGCTGGTATAATGTGATATTGTCTCATTGATTTCAGTAAAGTACAGCAGCTTAAAGACTCCAGGCCCTTTGGCACAATCCTTTCATTTAAACTCAGTAAATCAAAATAAACTCCCCTGATTTCCGTGGAGTCGCTGATCTGCCTTTGGGTAAGCTAAAGGAAAGCCAGGACCTCTCTTTCGGAGGGATTATCACTGCCTTGTAATTCGTAATAAGTTATCCCCAGGATGGAGATTTTTGCACGATCTGCAGAGAACAGGAAACTCTTCCCCGCTCCAATTCCTCCCTTTCCAGGCTCCCGTTGCCCCCAGAGCCCCGAGCTGCCCACCCAGCATCCAGCAAAGGCTTCACTTGCTTTCCATGAAGTTTCATCTCCTCTACCTGCAATACCATTTTCTTTCTCAGCGCACGGCCTGACAAAGGAGCCAAATTATGACATTTTTTTCTGGATCTGTGTTTCCCTACACCCTTACCCATGATATATCACTGCTAATCAGGCTGCTGCCTGCCTCCTATGGCTCTTCTGAGAAGTTATTACCCTTCCCATTCATCACCGAGTCGAGTTAATTCAGGCAATCTTCCTGATCCACAGCCTTGCACACTCAATTGCGATATTTCATGTGATATGCTATTTCTCTATAATAATAGTTTCACCCTTTGGAGATTCAGATAAAGGACACCCAGACATTTTTGGTAATTAACGCTACAGTAAGATTCAACGTCCCTTCTCAGTAGCCAGGAAGAGAAGAGCTCCTCCAACACCACCATCTTTGACACACAGTGGTTGAAGGGGCCTACAGCAGGAAAACAAATCAGAATTTCTATATGGCTTCTCTTTTTTTTTTTGCTTTCTAGAATTATATCCTGTGACGAAGGCAGGGCTGAAAACTCTCTCCAGGAATCTAATCTAGTTTTCTCTTCCAGCTGGGGAAGGTCAGCTCACCCCATACATCCTTTGATTTCTCCATGGGTAGGATGGGGAAGCAAGGAGGAAGAGCTACTCCAGGTTTTTTTCACCACAAAAAAAAACCAAAAAAAAAACAGCAGAACTCAGGCAGTGTTTGTATTCAACCCTTTAAAGCAACCAAAAAGTTCTATATTTTTCAGGAGGTACGTACTATGTTCAGTACATTTGGATTAAGATGCATTTAGGGTAAAAAAAAAACCCCACAACTAATATTCAAATGCATTTAAAGAAGTTAATGGAAGGAAATGCAGGCTCCTTGATCTGCTTAGGCAAAGAGACAGTCTCCAAACCCATTTACAGTGACGTAAAATTTTCCACTGCTAACAGCAATGCAGAACACCAAAGTTTTAAGCCTTGTGGAAATTTGAACGTGCTACAGAACTGCATTTGGAAAAAAACACGGAGATATTTTCAAGAGCAGGTAAATGAGCTGAGAGCATGAGTCATAGTCTTCTGCTGAGTACGTACTCACTTGCATTTAACAATAATCAAAACAGAACCTTTTGTAAAGGGCAAGAAACACCTGAATTTCTAAAGATGACGCATCAAATTGAACAGCTGGTGACGGGACGCCATCAGGAAACGCTTCAGTGCTCCCCATTCTACCCCAACACCCATCAAAGAGTAGGGAATGAATTCACACAGTCATTCTGAAAATTATGCACATAGGAATTAGAAGAAGAGGTCGTACTTGGGCAAAAACTCAATTAACCATGGCAACAGGTAAGAGGAGAACAGCTGTGAAGAATCAAAGATAAATATGTGCCTGTTTGTCCAGTTTCTTGCCCTCTGCCCACCCCTGGAATTTCCTCCTTCCTCAGCTACCATCAGTTTGCCTCTGCAGGGCTGGGGAAAAAGAGAGAGGCCACTAAAACCAGATTTATACCCAAGCCAGCAAATAAAACAGCCTCTCTGGCATGCACTGGAACTGCAAGAACTTGCCCCAGCACGATGATGTGTGGACACCAGCTCCGCGAAGAGAGCGATGCCGATGGAGGCAGTGCAGGAAATCACCTCCCGCGTCCCGGCGCGGAGCATTACCTTTGTAAATTACAAAAGGACACAGTGGCTAATAGGATCAGGACCCTGCTTGCAATAGAAGAGCAGAAAGGACAAATGAGTGATGTCTAATATAAAGTGCAGGTTTGTTTGCTCTTCACCACCTGAAGGCAGCTGGCTGCTTCACAATATTGCCTGCATTTATAAGGTCACGGGGTTCTCTCCTAACACGGTTACGAGAGTGCAGTCGCCATTAATTTCAATAGAAGTTTCAAACATGCAGCAGCAGCAAAATAAGGTCTTAAAATTCCACCCGTCCTGCAAGACATTTATTGTTCTAGAGGGTGAAATCCACTGCAACACCGCAGTTATTGTTAAAAGCCAAGACGAGAAGAAATTCTGACTTATCTAGCAAAACAGGTAGAAATTCGGGCTTTCCTATGGTACTGAATATGGGATTACAGAAGGCAAGTATTACAGTCTTGACATTAATTGACCCGACCTAAAAAAAAAATAAAATACAAAAATAAAATATCCATCTCCGTGGTACGCCAGGGGTCAATGGGCATCTGGCTCTCCAGACACCCAACCTCAGAGGGATCCAGCAGTACAAACCAGAGCACAGTGCCCCAGAAGTATCATAACCTCACAGTAGATATACAAGGAGGCACTGGAGGGAGCAAAGGTGCTGGTAAAACAAGACAACAGCTAAAAGCTCATTTATCTTGCTTAGAAAGGTCTGTGGACCACCTTACTCCAACTTCTCACATGCTCAGCAACCCTTAAAAAACAGACATAGGTACATATGATCTCGTGATGCAGCTGCACCAAACATTAGTGAGTAGATTGAATGCACCTACCACTAATAAAAAACCACCTAAACCCAAACTACATACAGTCAAATACCAAGATACCACCTGCAGCACGGAAACCAGAATCTCTGTCGATGGTGATGCCCCAAGAAGATGAAGTTGGGGACCTCCAGAGGAGAGAAGGGCAGTTGCTGTGTGCTGCTTTCCATAGCCACAACGTAGAACGAATGCAGTATTTAATTTTCTCCACTTACAGCTACTAGCGCTACTTTGATATTTAAGGTCAGGGTAACATTCAATAACACCACTCAGCCAGCATTTTGTCCCAGGAAATCCACTGACTTTCTTTTACTATTTTCTTTCTTTTCCTCTGAAACAGCATTGCAGTGAAAAACGCGACTAACTTTGCCGCAAAAGGCGTAACAACAGCGCATTTAATTGGCAGCAAAAGAAGGGAGATGAGTTTATTTCCTGCCACATCTCCAAATGCCTTCATGCTCAGATACTGCAGCGAGCAATAACAGTAATGGAATAAACCATCTCTGCGGTGGGTTAACTTTATCTGTGTTAAGGGTTCCACCTGCCAACCGCAGCTGTATTGATACAACATCCAAGTACATCCCAAGCCTATTCCACACCCTTGTGCTGCCACAGGAGGACGGCAGCAGGGGGCATAACAGATCTTGCTTTAACCACCAGCCCAAGTAAAGATCACAACGAAGTTGAGGCTGCAAAAAGCTCCTCTCAAATAAATGCTTACACAGCTCCCAGGGAAGCCCTGGGAGGACTCATGGTGCTGAGCCCTGCAGCAGCAGCATCCTTGGCAGTCAGGATGGGGCTGTGGAGATCCAGCTTAACTCGAGGCGATCGCATCTTCAGTTGAGGCATCACGCTGTGTTACTCAGCAGGAGCAGTAGGTAAATCCATTGACACCCCCCAGATCAATGGATTTACCACTGCCAGTCAGGACTAACACAGCTGAACCAGCCTGAGATGCTGCATTCAGGAATCAGGTGGGATATCTGCATGCAGAGAGTCATACAAATAGCAGCTGAGCAGGCATTTATTCCTAGCTCACTCCCCACAAAATTCAACAGGAAAGTTTCCAGACATCAATACCAAAGTTTTAAACGAGGCCAGCTGGAAGTGGGATGATGCAACGCACCGGGGAAACCCAACTCGGTCAAATCGAACCCCAGGCGAAGGGTTTGCTATTGCCAGGGGGGCATTACAAAGGCTGTTAAAGACAACAAAAATACAAAATTCAAACAGACTGCCTGTTCCCCTGTACGCAAGAAAAATCACTCCAGCTCCATTATTAATGCACTTGGGCTCATTCATCAAGACTTTCAGAAAAAATGAGTTGAAAAACCAAGAAAACCTCCGGCATTTTTATGGTAATGCTGGTAAGTCTGTGGGATGGAAGATTAGGCTGCACACTGTGCTTCTTCCCAGAAAATCCCTCCCCACCATTTTAGATTATTTTAAATCAAAATGAGGGAAAAAATGAGCTCTTTAAAACGTAAGTAAACAAACAAAGGCCTCTTACTAGTAGGTCTTTATCCTCAATTTATGCCGCTTTTGTATTTTGTTTTATATGAAAATGTAGTGCCTTTAGCCCTCCAACTGTAGCACCGCCACTTTTAACACTTTTACCCATTCAGGCAATCATTTATTTACCATTTCCATTTCTGTTTTCAATTCAAGATGAATGTATTCTTTTATCGGTTATTTATTGAGGATTTCAGTAAATTGATTTTTCCCTTCACACATGCACTGCACAGCTAACGCATTCAAGCAGATGGATCCCGTTCTGCTATTTGGTTTGGTTTTTCTCTCCCCACTCATCTGAATTTCCAAATTCTTCACCTGCACCGTGCACTCTGCAGCATCTCGAGATGCCCCAGGGTGTGCCCAGTGTCACACGATGCCAACCCAATCTTTTAGGTACCATTCTGATAACAGTAAGTTGTAGCATTTGAGAAGGTGGATTAATTTAAACCCGCACAGAGCAGTACCAATATTATGACCCTACTAGTCCAGGGTGTCCAGAGTATTCAAACAGCCCCTGACCCCACCAGTTTGCCCAGTTTGGGTCTTCCATCTTGATTTGAGAGCCTACCCCAAAGGCTGAAAGGGATTCTTCCCCCAACCTACAGAACCTGCTCTTTACCAAACCATGGAAAAATAAAAAAACCCGCTATTTTGCAACTTTTTCCCTACCATTACAAATGCAAACACGTATGTGCTCATCTCTCTACTTTTGTCTCCCCAAGCCTGGCTCGTACCCACAGGACTATGAGGAGAGAGACTTGCATGGCATCCTGGAGGGGGGAAAAAAAATAAATCAGTGCATTAAGGAAATGGTGTAATAAATCCACACCTGTCAGGGAGAGAAGCCCACAGAAAAAAAACCCGCACACAAGCAGATTGTTTTTCAGTCAGTTTTACAAAACTCACTCCAAAGTGATGGAAAATGAGAGAGAGATGGACAAATTACAAAGCAAAAACTGCAATGCAAATGCCCTGACGCAGCTCCTCGCCCAAATTCTCCCACGTGTTTTCTCTACAGCCCCAGAAGAGCTTGAGGGAAGGGCTGTTGCTTTCTTTCCTTTTGTCAGTTCCTACATAGAGTCAAGCAGAGAAGTTTCTTTAACTCGCTCTGAGTGGATTTGCTGAAGGCAGCAGAGGCTTGAAGGAAGCTGATGGAAGTGCAATCCAAAGCAATGATTTTTAAGCTTATATTTCACCATCACCAAGTTGAAAAACAGGAGCCTGCACGGCACGCACACGTCGAGCCAAACAGAGGTGGCCTTCGCCTTGCTCACCTCTCCACCGTGGGCTGAAATAAATGCCCAACAGGGTTTAAATAAATGCCCAACCCTTGGTGAAGCACTGTGATCCTCAGCAGCACTCAGCACCCAGGAAGCCAACAGCATGCAACGCACCTGCAAAACCCTTAAGTCACTGCAAAAATCCCCCTCGTACTTTTCCCCATTGAAGAGCTCAAGTCTCCTGGTTCCGTTTTAATGGAGTAATTTATCACTTGATTCCTTTTAAAAGTAACTAATATAGATAGATTAGATAGTAAGATGTGATACATAAAGAATAATAGTCCATTATTAATAATAAGTTTCCAATATATTATAATTTTGTGTGATTGATTAGAAAGTCCGTTGTTTTACCCTAACACCTTTTTAAAGACTTCTCAATATCAGTTCGAGATTAAAAAGTTAAAGGAAGCTTAATCATCAGTTCTAAATGTAACCTGGAAGAATATTGAATTCAGGAGCACTTGAAATTGTCATCTGGCTTCATGAACATCAAAGGGGCAAGCAAGTTTATTCTCCTCCCCATTTCAGTATCACTGCATCCCAATTCTTTTGTGAAAACAAAAGTTTTTCCCAAAGAACAGAAGAACCAGTTGATGAGTTAAACAGGTGGAATCTATCGAGCTGCTTGTGAAATTACAATTTCTTCATTATTTTTTAGTGAGCAGCGTCTCTCCGTTCTCCATTAATTTCAGTAGAGATGCACTCTTACAGATGGCAAAGAATCTGATTTGGAGATATTTCTAGATCTTTTATTCAATCAGGATCTAAGCAGCATTCCTTGCCCAGCACAGAAACACCAGTGCATCACAAAACCAGTCATGAAACATGGAAAAAATAAGTCTTAAAAAAAAAAAAGGAGGAAAAAAAAAAAAAGAAAAGGGGGAGGGGGAGGAAAAGAATCTATTAATAGACACATCTGCACTGAAATATAGTCACCTTGTCCACAACACAGCTACAGCCTAGAGCCACGGTTTTCCAGGGTCTTACAGAGGTTACTTATTTGTTCTGGTGCACTCACCCAGTTAACCTTCGTGGAGTGTCAGCCCCGTATTCAGCACATGCTGCACATCTGCGTGAAAAACCTTGGGGTAATTCCTCCTTCTAAACACAGAAATTAGGAATAAATTCAGCCCCAGTGTAGCTCTAATGACCTTGATTGAACCTGAAGGAAATTGGCTCTCCAGTGAAACTAAACATGTATTACAAGCAATAGTTGTTAACCTCCATCTAATCCAGGCCCTTTTAAATTTCAGCCTGAAAACCACCTCCGATTTCTTTTACGAATGATAATTCAGTGGAATAACACCGCAAAAAAAAAAAACAATCCTGCACCTGGATGCAATTATCTCTCCAAAAAAGGACATTTTCAACCAACAACTTGCAATAAAAACCTAAGCTGTAAATCATAGAGCAGTCAGTAGTTTAAGGTCAGAAACTCCGGATAAATGGTTTATATGATAAGTAGCAATAGTCGGACTGCAGCCACCTCCCACCCTCTCTGCTGTGGGACCCTGTTGCACCGAGTTGCGTGCTCCCTGGGCTGCCAAGGGTGGTTTCCAGCCAAAAAAACTGAAGAGCAGATCCCTCAGTTGTCTTCCCTCCTCTGCAGGGATGAGGAATGGATCTTCCTGAGCGCCCGGTACCTGCACACAGAGAGGCAGCACCCAGGGCAACGGCAGAAAATGAGTTCATGCTTCAAACGATGAAATTAATACGCTGGCAATAGAATATGCAATTTCCCTGTTTATTGCCTTTCAAGTCGATGGCATCGCCAGAGGTTGTCATTTTAACAACAGGGAGAAAATTAATTTGGCAGAATTTGAAAGCAGCCCTTTTCAAGCCATGGGGACCTCTTGGCTCCACTGCTGCATCCCAGAAGGGGATGAGCCCTTTCCTTTTCCATCCTGCCCGTCCTTTTCCATCCTCTCTCTGGCTGCAGCACCTTTCCCTGGACACCCACGAAAGAGAAACGAAGTGGAGCTGTGGGAAAAGCGGCGTTTTCAGGCTGGAAAACCCAAAAGTGCTCAAAAAAAAAATATTTATTTTTCATCCTTATGATAATCTACCAGATCACTCTTCTGTCAAAGAGCAAACAAAACTGTTGCTTGCAGCCAGAATGTCTCGTTCAGTTCCTGTGATTTAAAAGAAAAATCTATATACTGGCTAAGTTTGGTCCCAAAAATATGATTTGAGAGTAAAGAGAAACATTTTGGTTTGGAAACGTCAAAATGAGATGTATATTCTTTTCATGAGACATGTATTACAAACGATACATTAGATATATCAATACTTCCCATTTTGCCATTAATTCATAATTTCATCCAAGACTAACTCCGTTCTGGAACGGCAGAGATCTGCACAACCCGTCTGCACGCTTAGATCAGTATCACTGATCCCGCTTCAATCAACTAAAGACGTGCTCATTAGCAACAAATAAACCCAAATCACCACTCGGCTCCTACCAAGGCTCCGTGTGCGCCTGTGGCGCCCGCCCCAGGCACCCGCTGGCAGCTGTTAGAAGAAGGGCACAGCTGGAAGAGAGAGCTGGGTCTCAAATCGATTATTAGATATCAAGAAATGCCCTTTCTTTTCCAACAAGGGCAAGGATTACATTGCTGTTGGTATAATCGGCAAGGAGAAAAGAAAAGGAGCATTTGGACAGCAAACGCCTGCTGAGGAAGAGGTTGGACTTAATCAATAGCAGGGCACAAAATTATCTCAGCAGGTTTGAGCTCATTTCCATAGAAAAGGCAGATTTTGCAAATAAATAAATAAATAAAGCAAGCTTCTCTTTGCCAGCCTAGTGCAAAGGGGACTCCAGACCCCCCAATCCGCTGCCCTGGCACGGGCAGGCTCTGCTCCACGCAGCTCAGGCTCACAATCTAACATCAAAGCTGCTGGAAGGGGGGGAAAAAAAAAGAAGAAAGAAAATGAAGAAAAAAAAAAAAACGCAACCAGAGATGAAAGCTTCATTCTGAAGAAAACATCCTGCAACCTTTCTGGCCTGAGCTGAGCAGATTACATCCAGGCTTTATTCTGTTCTCAGTCACTTGCATGGCAATTCAGAGCAATTTGGCCAAGTCATTAGCCGTATGCTAAGCAGGGCTTCTCCTCCTGCTGCCTCCTTTCAAGTTCTCTTGATAGATATTGGTTCAGGCCTGTTTACAACTTTCTTCTCTTTTTCTAAACCGCTGTAGTTTCTGTTTCAACATCATTTCCCCCTGCTCGCAACAAAATCGTGTTCAACATTTGATGTTATTTCCCTGTATCTAAAAAAATAAATACAAATGTTTCACAAGCTGTGTGATCATTGCTAATAAGAGTGAGTGCTAGAAACAGTGAGTGCAAATCCACGACTAGGGATGATGAATTTCCTGACCTGACTCCATACTCAAAGCCTTGGTAGCACCCATGACCAGCAGCGATGCCCACCCTGTGCTTGTTGCTTTTGCAAACAGCACCCAGATCTTCACTGAGACACACCTCAGGCTTCTCTTCCGTTCTCTCTAAGTCCTGTTTGGGAAACAAAACCCAAATATACCCACGTTCAGACCAGAAATCTCCATCTTGAGCAATGCCTAAGGTACAGGGCAACATCTTTCTGGCTGGCGATCGCGTTCAACGTGCATTTGTATCAACCTATTTCTCTTCATTACAAAAACAATAAAACCTAACGCTGACAGAGCCAAGAGCAGGGGGCTGCAGTTCCTTATCAGAAGTTGCGCTCGGTCATAATGCTATTCATATGAAATCTGATATGAAACCTCCTGGGTGTCATGATGTTCTTTATATTACAGTAAGTTCAATACATTAAGGATGCAGAAAAATCTCATTTGGGACTGCAAAACAGCCAAAGAGTCCTTGCAGATTCCCCAGGAGCCGAGAGAACAGCAAATCACAGCAGCTCTCCCAAGCAGTGTTGAAGTAAAATAATCCCATATACCAGCACCGGCATCCATCTGAGGCAGCACGGAGTGCTTTACAATCTTTAATAACGTAAACCTTACAAGTCTCCCTTGTTTTACAGTTGGCTTATCATTACCATTCCTCGTGGAGGAGCGAGGCGCAAAGGCCTGCAACGCTGCACAGCTGGATGCAGCATCGCCCCGATCCAGCCCCGTTCGGGAGCATGGCCAGGGTGAGCAGACACAGACCAGCTCCTGCAACACCTGCGCTAGCTCCACAGGTTTTCACCCCTGCAAGGCCAGTGAGATCCCTAAATCAGACACCAGCTTAAAACCACAGCAAAAATCCCACCCTGGGATCCTCCTGACTAACACCGGCGCAGCAAGTGTAAGGATACTCAGCCTCAAGATCTAAAGAAATGTGCAGAATTCCACCTGCGGCTCATGAATATTTTGTTATCTGTACACAACAGGCTTGTGAATAACTTCCTGCAGTACCCAGGGGCCTGGGCTGTCCTTGCCCTCTGCACCCAGGTCCCAGAGGAAGAAGGGTAAGGACTCCATTGCCCCCTTATTTCTGCTGCAGAGATGCTCAACAGCACTACACTCATGATAGCCGTGGTGTTCTGGATTTGTCCATCTCAACAAGAATTAGGAACCCCAGGCAAGAGGCTTACTGACTGAACAACCACCCCAGGACTGGATGAGCCAAGTGCCCGCCACAAGATTCCTTAAGTCATTTGGCTTTTCTGAGGCTGTACACACCACGCAGACACAACCCATCTCCCTCCTTTCATTCACAAGCAGAGGTTGTGTCTGTCTTCCTTTGGGTCTCCGCTGTGTCAGTGAGCACCAGTGCTCGGCCCCTCACTACTACTGGTGGGGACAGGTCCCCTCTCCAAGGAGTCCCAGCAGCTCCTGCAGACACACGTGGCTGCCAGAGACTACTTCAGCTAGAACAAATGTTTCTTTAATGTACCATATTTCTTCGCAATAGACAATACCCCTGGGCAGAAGGAACCCCTGGGCAGAAGGAACCCCTGGGCAGAAGGAACCCCTGGGCAGAAGGAACCCCTGGGCAGAAGGAACCCCTGGGCAGAAGGAACCCCTGGGCAGAAGGAACCCCTGGGCAGAAGGAACCCCTGGGCAGAAGGAACCCCTGGGCAGAAGGAACCCCTGGGCAGAAGGAACCCCTGGGCAGAAGGAACCCCTGGGCAGAAGGAACCCCTGGGCAGAAGGAACCCCTGGGCAGAAGGAACCCCTGGGCAGAAGGAACCCCTGGGCAGAAGGAACCCCTGGGCAGAAGGAACCCCTGGGCAGAAGGAACCCCTGGGCAGAAGGAACCCCTGGGCAGAAGGAACCCCTGGGCAGAAGGAACCCCTGGGCAGAAGGAACCCCTGGGCAGAAGGAACCCCTGGGCAGAAGGAACCCCTGGGCAGAAGGAACCCCTGGGCAGAAGGAACCCCTGGGCAGAAGGAACCCCTGGGCAGAAGGAACCCCTGGGCAGAGCCCCAGCACAACCAAGCAAGAGGAGTCACGGAATCACAGAATGTTGAGGGTCAGAAGGGACCTCAAAAGACCATCTAGTCCAACCCTCCTACCAGAGCAGGATCACCCAGAGCCACCCCTTCATGGGCTCAGCACGCAGTGTCAGCACAGACCCCAGCACCCTCCAAGCCAAATCACTACTAGATCTCCTTTCAGTTTGGCACAAAGAAGGCAGAAGAAGATGTCATGAAGTCCCTGGATGCCGTTGTCATTTTATTTCAGAATACCAGGACAAGACTTATTTCTTATTCCACTCCAGCAGCAAAGACAGCACGTGTGTCTTTGACACCTTCAGTTGGCCCGGGACCATCTGCACCAGTTATACCCCACCAGGAACACGCACTCCTGTCAGGAAGTTTGTGTGGTGTCAACAGCATCACTTCAACTGCCGCACACGAGGTGGGGAGTGGGGAAAAAAGGAGGAAACACTATTCAGTCCAGCAGACTCTTGCCTCAAAAGAAAACTCTGTATTTTCCACTGTTTCCTTGCTCAGGCAGCCCTGAAGAAGTGAATGAGTCATTCCCCGAGGGCTCAAAGGCCAATGAAACCTGTTTCTCTCAGGCAGCGGATGTCACTGCCGACAGCTGTCCATTAAGAACGCTTTGCCTCCATTTACCAAACATTCAAAGGCAAGGAGAGCTGCCAAAAGCATCCCAGCTGAGCACAACTATGGGCATTATCCTTGAGGAGACACGGAGGAGGGAGAAAAGCTTCAAAAAAAAGCAAAGAAGCTATTTTTTCCAATGGAAATATTATCAGAAAAGACAGATTTTTGAGCCAGCAAGAGATGCTCCTTTTCATCACTTTCACCCCCCACACCGAGCTCTTCTCCGGACTACAAAATACTCAGATTCAGAGCAAGATCTTAAAACCCCAGCACACCACAGCCCAAGAAACAGGCAGTCCATTCCCTAAATTCAAGCTGCTCCATTTTTATGTGCTCCAAAGAGAAAGGGACATCAACCTCCTGGTGCCCAGGTTCACCGGGACAAGAAAATTGTGCTGGGAGCACAGGGCAGGTTCCTATTGTGTCGTCTTCCCAGAGTGTTTGCTCCTCTCAGCATAGACTGAAAACCACACCAAGGAGTTAAAGCTTTGCCATTTGTTCTAGCATTGCTCTATACTGTTTGTTGAGTGATGATCCACCTCGAAAGCCTGGCCACGGAAAGCAGCGCTGCACACTTAATTGCCTTTATCCCATCCTCAGAATTATAGCGGGAGTGTAGAAAACAAAATAAAGGGGCTTTAAAGCTTCATACAAAACGAATCACCTGAAGGATTTTATGTAACGTTTGTCTGGTCCTGTTACCTATTGCAAAGGAATCGATCCTCTCCAGGAACAAGTCAATAAGGGTCCAACTTCACCAGGATTGCAACAAATAAGATCCTATCCTAGAAGATCCCAAGGAAAGAGCTACATCAGGCAGCCACCACCCTCTCACTGAGTCATTTTAGATTTATCATTTTATTTTTTTTTTTCCTTTATCAATAAAAAAGTCTCATCTAGAAGCAAGGCACATACCCAGGAATACCCACCACAGGTTAGCTCAGCAGCAAAACCAACAGGCTGTAAAGTGAATGCATTAATGACCTAATGCATTACAGAGCTTGCTGTGTAATAATGCTGTATATAAATAACAGACTGCAAAGATCATTAAAGCCAATCAAAAGTATAGATTAGCCCATAAAATCTGTTTAATGTCTCCAATATTCTGATACACAGAAAGAGCAACCGCAGTCAGCAAGTGGATGCAGGCACTCAGCAGCAAGACTGGGCTTCCAGCATCTCCACCTTAGAGGTTTGCATCCACTGTTTGCATTATCAGTAAGTTTTTTCACGTGACAATCCTCCATAAGGAGAGATATGGCTTCCTTATCAGCTGGGGAGGGTGGGGAAAGCAGCTGCTTCTCCTGTTCCCCACAACAGACAGCCAAGGGACCCCACCTTCCTAAATGGCTATTCCTGCTTAGCCAACCAGCATCACATATGTCATTTTCTGCTTTTCGTGGAAGCGCTTCACAATTATCTCCCGTGCGTGATATTTCTATCTCCAATGCTCTGTAATTATTTTTTCTTACCTAACTTTACCTACACAAATATAATTACATTTTTCCTCTAACCGGATGCATTTACAGTGCCAGCGTGGCCTTACTGGTGCAAGATAATATGAGAACAGGTGACGAATAACTCACCTGCATCAGTATTTTGCAGATTATCTCCATCCCCAAAGCCTGCTAATATTAACAGGTACAGATCCTGCTGAAGGACAGAGACCAAACCATGACCCAAAGGACCGTATTTGTGGTCTGACTGCCCATTTCACAGCAGAGCAATCGCTAGAGCCCAGCAAACTGTATTCTGTGCTCATATATTCTCTAGATAAAGAACGGAGTTAACTCACCTACCACCTTTGAAGAGAGATATGCTAGCAAAGAGGCTAAAATGAGAATCTCCCAGCAAAGCCTTCACGTCTTACCTTGCAGAAGATCAGACAATTTAAGCCACGTTGTGTACGTTAATAAAAGCAATGCCTTAAGTTGCCATTTACTACAAGTGTCTGGTATGGCAAGTAAACTCAGTAACTAATATCAGCCATAACCTTGCTGCAACAATTTTTCTAACAGAAATTTTTTTTTTAAGAACCACAACTTGTGCTGAAAGCACATTTATGTTTTATTACCCCTAAGCGCTTAACTACCATAACTAATGCTTGATTAATAAATAGCTATCCACCACTGCTACTTTAAACCTCACAATTCATGTGCAATCCTCTCTTGCCATTGGGAATTGCTCCTTCCTCAGCAGTAATGTAGGAAGAGAAGGATCAAAATAAGGGAAGCAAGTTTAACTTGTGGCATTTCAACAGCTGCAGTTTATTGTTCCAGCCAAGCTCATTAAGCACTCGGTAAAGCTATAAAGTTTATAGGTCTTATTTAAAAGTGAGATTGGGGGACAAAAATCTCTGCGTGCTTATTTGGCCAGTCTTCCAAATTGCAAATCTCTACTGGACACATCCATTTCAGGGACCTCAAGGCAGCAGAAAATTCTTAATGCTCTTGGGGTACCCTGATCCTAACCCACCTTTAGCACTTAGAATCAACCTCCAAATGACAGGGCCAGCTGGGAGTGGGCTGGGGTTTTTTGGACTTTTGGTTTTGCTTGGTTTGGGATTTTGCGCTTGGGGGTGGGGGTGTGTGATGGTTTCTTTCATTTGTTTGGGTTTTTTTTAAAAAACAAACACTTCTTTTATTGTTTATTTATTTATTGAACATATCATTAAACCACTGAGGTTGTAGCTACCGAAACATGAAGGCTTTTGGACTAATTTGAATTAAAATGAAACACCATGGATAATATTTGTTTGCTTCCAGGCCTTTACAATGGAGCCGTCAGGATAAAAATAAAGAAAGAAAGAACAATTTCAAAGTAAAATATGAATCCTAAGCTGTTAGAAGCAGCTCTGGTTAGAAACCTTACCTGGGGTGGCTGCTCTTTCAAATGCAAATACCCAAGGCATTTCACTGGGCATAAAGCGAACCTCAACTGCTTTCTGTTCCTTCAAACTTTCTCTGCTCAAGTCCCATTTCCTAAATGCTTGTCCCTTTCAGGCGGCAGCTGATTTAGCAGCTCCAGCCTCCTTTCCTTGGAGGGAAGTGATGCCCAGGCTGGGAGCTGCAGCACCACTCCCAAGAACCAGCCCCGTTTGCTCTTCACCTTCACCCTTGAGGTTCCCAGGGAGGTAAAACATCTTCCCTGGCCCCAATCCTGCACCCAGTTCCAGGTGTCAAGTGAGTAAACGCAGCTTCCAATTATTATTTCAGCAGAGCTACATTGCTGGGACTGATAACACAATAGTAGAAACCCGGTAAAGCAGCAGGAAAAGAAATCATCCAGTTTGGCTGGATAAAGGAAAATAGTGAAGTCGATGGAAATCTGAAAGCGCAGCCAAAAGGAGGAGAGCGGAACCGACAGGTGAGAATCAGCTCTCATTCTGCTTTTTCCAGAAGTCAGCAAAGGTTACAAGCGGCTGCACGGCAGCTGCAGACACAGTTCTTACTTCTGATTTGATTTCGTAATATCTGCTTTTGAATTAGGCAGACTTCAAAACCGATTAGGAACAGGCTTTTCCTCTGCAAGACTGCTTTCTCACAAGTTGTACGGCCTTATAACCTTTTGGCTAGCTCAAGAGATACATCAAAAGTAATCCACCCCCATAATCACAGCTTTTTTTTATCTTGGCAGGTCCTACCCAAGTGCTCTGTAGCCTGAGTTTTCCTCCGCTATCAACAGTTTTAACAACTAATACTCGGTAATTTTTCAGAACTCCTTTCAAGCCTTTCAGGAACTCACTCTCATGAAATATTAACAGGAAAAATGTTGTGAAGTACTAATAAATTTGTCTCTCTCCAGCCTCTAATGGAGATGAAGAGCTGTATAGCAAATTTCTGAGTTCTCTTTTAGACCTGCAGGATGTCATTCCATACCAGCATCCCGTGAACCATCAGCAGCGACCACCAGCCCAGTGCCTCAGCCAGCACAGACCACAGGCATTCTCCTTCCCAATATGCAGAAGGATCCCTAACTTTGATTTTCAGCACTCAGCCACTTCGCAAAGACAAGCAGTCAGGTTGATAAATGTATTTAGCTGCCTAAAGATGCAGAAAAGGACCCAGGGAGAGACTCTGAGATCTTTTAAGTAACTCCAGTTTAGTCTTGTCTGCATGCATAAGCCCTCCCCAAATCCTGTGCATCTGGCAGCAGAACTGGTCTGAAACCGAGAAAAAAATAAAATAAAAAATTCTGTTTGTGCCCCTTTCTACTGCAGGGCACCTTTTTTTTCTTTTCCCCTCCCCAAGGTTAAAAAAGCAGCCAGCAGCTCCATATGCAGGCAATGCACCTTCAGTCACAAGCGTGCCATAATAGAGATCATTCATTTTCCATAGACAAGAGCGCAAAGCTAAGGTGTCTGCACATTTAATTGAGATTATGGTGGGAATTAATTATAAGATTAACAATCCCCTGAAGTGATATGACAGAGCCATACCCATAACCGCAGCACAGGTTTGATAGGACTATAAGGTCATAAAAAAAAGTGCTGTTGAAGTACCTGTGACTGAAAAGAAAGTGACAGGTGACACTCTTGGAATGAGAAAGCCATCAAGCATGTTTGCCTGGACCTAAAATTAAATTTTAAAATATGAGATATTTCAAGGTGTGTCCAAAGGGAGGAAAAAAAAAAAAAAAAAAGGCAAAAAGCAGAGTGAGATTAATCCCAAGCAGGGAGAACCAAGGAATGGGAAGGACTCTCAGCTCAAGAGAGACAGGGAACTGCTTGAGAGAGTCCAGCGCAGCCACAGAGATGATGAAGGGAGTGGAACATCTCCCTGATGAGGAAAGGTTGAAGGAGCTGGGGCTCTTTAGCTTGGAGGAGAGGAGGCTGAGGGGTGACCTCATTCATGTTTATAAATATGTCAAGGGGGACTGTCAGGAGGATGGAGCCAGGCTCTTTTCAGGGACATCCAATGACAGGACAAGGGGCAATGGGTGGAAGCTGGAACATAGGAGTTTCCATAAAAACATTAGGAAAAACTTTTTCACTGTGAGGGTGAAGGAGCACTGGCACAGGCTGCCCAGGGAGGTTGTGGAGTCTCCTTCTCTGGAGACATTCAAAACCCACCTGGACGCGTTCCTCTGTGACCTGCTCTGGGTGATCCTGCTCTGGCAGGGGGGGCTGGACTAGATGATCTTTCTGAGGTCCCTTCCAACGCCAAACATTCTGTGATTCTGTGACTCATCAGGTGTGTAAAAAGCTAACCCTAGAGGAGCATGTACAATTAACAAGCCAAACAGCTCACTGGTTGCATCGGTTACCTCCTGTTGTAATTCAGTATGAGTTCTTACACTTCAAAATCTGAGGGGGTAAAAATCTATCACACCTCTTCTGTATATCCTGCTCCCAGGGGAAAAAAAACAACCAAACAACAACAACAAAAAAAAAACCACAACCACACAACCCCACACACCCAACATTTTTGATGCTGTCCCTTGGTACGACATGGAGAATTTCAGGCAGAAAGGAAGGTTTTTGCAATATTTCTATTGTTCAGTTCTGCAGCTTTTATGCCTACACAGATGAAACAAACAGCAAGGAAAGATAGCCCTTCCATATGAAGTGTTAATAAATTTTTAATAATAAAATGTTTCTCCGAGCATCAAGTCCTGCCCCCACTGGAGTTTTACCATTAACTTCAGTGGAACAGAGAAAGGGCCCCCAGCTATATACTTGGTACAAATTACATTGCTATTAGACTTGACTCCCAACAGAAATTACATTCATACGAGCTCCAGTCCAATAACTATGACCTCCAAAACACTTCCAGATATTTTCTTCTTGCTTCCACTCAGAGCTCTTCTTCTTTTCCTTCTTTAAGTACTATAGCAATTAAGACAAATTATTGAGATTAATTTTTCTTCTTTTCAGCTTACATCAGGAGTTGCCTACAGCGGGCTTATTTTAAAAATAAGTCTTCAATCTTCCCAAACTTGGCACCTCCAGACAGGAGCTCTGGTGCAGTAAGGTGCACGGACACGTGAGCCCAGCGGTTCTGGAGCTGCACAGCAGAGGGCAGATTCAGCCAGGAGCTTCCTTTCCTGGAAGGAGCTGAGCACATCCATCAACTGGCTCGACATCAAGTGGAGTTATCTCCTGCTTCAAAAGAAGCTTCCTGCACAGAGCTGAAGTGCATAATAAATCACACTTCAGTTCTGCCCACATGCCAGGAAGACCTGGGTTTCTCCTCCCCAGTCCAGGGATGTGGCTGCATCCCACTCGCAGGCAGCAAGGGGAAGCCCGAGCTCCATCCAGCTTCGGGTTGGAGACCACCCAAAAAATTAGTGTGAAGTTCTGCATCGTACAAACCACACACATTCAGCCACGTTGAGCGCAGCAGACGGCACTCGGCCAAGGCAATGGCCATCTACTCGGACCTCTAAGCCACCAGTCAACGCATCTCAACTTCAGCACAATAAACCCTAGATACTTTGCTGCTCTGTGGAAACCAACTGCACTAAGGCTTTGGGAGACCAAGGAGCACGTCTAGCATCTACCGACTGAGCTTCAAAGCTGAAAGGCATTTTTAATTTTTTTAATTGGAGGGAATGATAGGTCTATCCAGCAGAGGAAGCCAGGAATCATGAGGAGGATCTGCCATGGTTATCTAACATCTCTCTGATGCTGCCCAGTGAAGTACCAACCCACCCAGCTCACAGTTTCACAAGCCATTGTGAGTGAGGTTTTGTTTAAATGTAGTTTTCCTCAAAAATTGTTATTTGTAGGTGAGTCTTAACAAGCTTCAATATCCCGTTTTGCCATAACACAAAACATCTGCTCTGCTATTCTGAATTTACATCCAACTCTTAAGAATATTAAATTTGGAAAGGAATTAAAAGCAGCTGCCCACAAATGCAAAATTCAGCTCTTCATGCATGAAGTCAAGTTTTATTTTTGTGTTTCTAAACCCCACTTTCCTCAACCTCCCATTCTCCCAAACTCAACCCAGGCCACGTCCCAGACATCCCTGATGTTGAATTCAAGGTTACTCATCAAGTAACCCAGGGAAAGAAGAGAGTCAGGCAGTGTATCTGTGTTGCAGTATGCTGTAGCTATTCAAAGCAGCTTTAAACAAGATACCAAGTGCTAAAAATGGTGAATTAATCTATGTTAGGCTCCCTGCTTTACCAGCTAGACAGGTCATTTAAAGCTATTGCAAGTGTCTTCACACCACACTGCAGACAGCAGTGGAGACATTTTCACAACTCATCCTGTATAGCAGTACACTCTAACTATTATTTGCTTTGTCTTCTGTTTAGGATTTTATCCATTAAGCGGTGGAAAATCAAAAGGATGTATATGCAATAGTTATCCTTTTGTCTTCATTGCTGTTAAATTCCTTCTCTGGCTTATGCCAAGGTGTAAGTAAATGTGCCAACATGTAAGTATTTATGTGCTTAACTAAAGAACATTAAAAAAAAAACCCAAACACCATTAGTTATTTAGATGCCAACTAGGGACACTCTGCTCTGCAGACATTTTCCTGCTACTTACAAGCAAAGAGGCATCTCATTTCTTCTCATTTTCAGGTAACCTGCCCCCCTCAGCAATCCCCTGCATTCCCACAGCTGGCAGTGCCTTAGTGCCATGACTTCTGGCACCTCGGGGCTTTTCTGTCACTCAGCAAATCCACCCTTACTCTGTGTCATAGGCCGGGTTACGCCAACGCTTGCGTGCTAGTAGACCGCAGATGGATCTAGATTATCAGAACAGCCTTTTCCTCCCTCAAGCCCCAGTCTTTTTGCAGTTTTAACACGACCGTTCAAGCACTCGGTGGGACCCACGGACAGGCAGAACGTCTCCTTGGCTGTCACAACACCTGGGGTGCGCACCGAGTAAGCAGGGAAACAAATTTGCTTGGGAAGTTTCTTGCCCGCACAGCTCAAAGACACCAATTGGGGCAACCTGCCGACTCCAACAAAAGCTGAATCCTCGTTTTCCCCTCCTCAGGCTGCTTTGCTCTCTCATGCGGGACACACCTTTCCGTGCAATGTGCCCCCAGGGGCTGCGATGATGGGTTAGCCAATTACACAGAGAGAAGAGGAATTTGATGAATGGATCATTTTTGGTGCACTCTGCACTTTTGACTCATAAATTCCACAGAAAACAAGGTAAATGGAGCATAACTTATTAATGAACAGAGCCCTAAATATCAAATGATCTACTGTGAATCATCAGCCGGAATTGCAGAGCCTTCACATCACGGTGGTTATAGCGTGCTGCAGCGGTTCAGCGACGGACAAACTCCGCAGCCTGGTGGTAAGTCTTACAAGATAATCTAGGAAATAACACCCTGCTTTATTTAAAGCCCAGTACAGCAAGGAGCTTGCCAGACCTTCAAACTGTGACCTCTGGAGAGGGTGATCTTGCAAGCTTCACCTTGCATTGCCAGCCTGGAAGCACCATTAAGCCCGTGATAAATCGCGAGCCTTGCGAGAGGCACGAGCAACCTAAATCTCACCGGGAAGCCAGGGGAAATTCAGACAGGTCCAGAAAGGGACTCCACCAAAGTCTCCATAGAGTGAGGTAACATGGGAGTAAGAGCTTTTCATACTGCAACGCTTCTACCCCTCCCTTGACAGTTCAGAATGGTCAGCGATGCTTCTTTCCCAACACAATCTATCGGCATCTCTGGAGTTTTCTCTTCTGCTGTCTTTCAATTTTTTTCCTCCCTAATTTTTCCTTAAGGGTTCTCAAGCATTCAGCTACAATTCTGCCTCCTGGTACTGAGCTCCACTTACCTGTGTGCTGCAGAAATATCCTTAAAGAAAGTTTTCTTTCATCTATAGTGACAGAAGTAATAATAATAAAGAGCACCCACTTATGTTTTAAAAGCCACTTCTCCCTATATGTGTATGAATATGTCATCTTTCAACTGTCATCCCTTTAAACAGGCTTGAAGAGAGTTTCTTCTGCAAATGCATCTCTTCTTGCAGTGATACCCTGTCTGTATTCTCCTTTCTTTCCTACCCTCATGCACATCATCTTGCTCAAGTAAACCATCTGCCAAAATTTCAGCCGGCAGATAGCAATTAGAACATAAAAGCAAAATAAACTGTTACTGCTTGATGCTGTGCCATAGTCAGGAAAATCAACAGAAAGTTGCTTTAGCTACGACTGCTCTTGCTGAAGGCTCTGAGACCACCCTCTTATCAACCACCCATAAGGCTTCAGCTGCTCCTGCCAGGTGGAACAAGTTTCTAGAGGCTATAAGTAAAGCAAAAATAGCTAGACAAATTATTGCAACATGACTGAAAATGCAACAAACTGGGGAGGAAAAAAAAGTATCACTGAAGTCAACTGAAAGGATAATCGTCTACCAGCACGGTGTGAACTTTATCCAAGGAAGCTAGGAAGCATCTTCCTAAGTCAACGACGAAACACGGTTACTTAGGCAAACCTCTATTTCCCCTTCATTAATATAAAAGCATATTAGTAGCTAATAACTAAAAACGCAAAAGACAAGACCAGCACAAGAAATCCAGAGGTCAGCAGCAATTAACTCCATCTGCAGGAGACCTTTTACTGCTCAACTTCACTATTTTTATACAACACTGACTTCGGGTAGATCTTCCTGGAGATACTGTTACTGCCAAAAGGAAGAAAGTCCTACTCATTTTGCCTTCTTCATTTTTCATAGGCGGCCTGAGATAATACATGGTGTTTATTTAGCTACCCTATGACAGATAAGCAAGACTTGCTGTTAATTCCCCAATATTGATGTCCTGAAAAAGTGGAAACATAAGGGAGCAGGGTGAGGCTAAAGTGACCCATCTACTTGACTAATGTGAACCGTTTACTTCGGTATCCTCTTCCACAACTGTCCCTGCCTTTGGCAGCATCACCCTGACAGAAAGGAAAATAGTGTTAATGCATTAAATTGAACAGCGAGATTACATGGGCTGCCTCTCCGAGACAAAGTGTATTAGCTGCTGATAAATTCCACTTCTCTGCAAAATTAGAATTAAAAAGTCAGTAGCCAATGCTTGCAGAGAACAAATTACATCCCTAGAGCTATCCAGTACCTGTGTTTTGCCCACGGATGCTATTGAGAGCCAAAGGCACAAGCTAGGAACTCGATTTCATGAGCAGCCGTTTGACTTAGAAGGGAAGCAGAGACTCAGGGAGACAAAGTGCTCCCAACCCTGGCCAAGAAACCTCTTTTCACATCACCTATTTCTCTCAAATCCATCCCCCTCTCACACCTAACAGATAAATACACTTGTTTGACTTTAAAAAAAAATTATATATATATATATATATAAAGGCAAGAAGGGAAGAAAAAAAAGAAAGACATCTCCAAAACACAACTGGTCAATCATCTCAAAGATGCCTTTGGAGGTGCTAGATTATAAGAGACAGCACTGGGGACAATTTGCCATCTCTCCTCATGTATGTTTTGGTGATTTCAGGACCAGTCAGGTATGCCAAGATACATCTTTCTGACCCACTCCAAAGGCTACCTTCATTCTTCGTTTGCTAGATTATGCCTAAACCAGAAAAATGCAGACTCCCAAGACAACACCAGGCGCTACCTGGATAGATCCAGGCTGGTGGGAGCACTCCTGACATGGGAACACCACATTCCTCCACACTTCCCTTGACCACCACACTGCTACGAACACAACAAATAAACTTTGAGAGAAAAATTATTTTTCTTCCCTTTTTTGTATGTAAGATAATAGCTTTTAGACAAGCCGAATGGGAAATGACATTAATGTGTTTCCGTAGGCAAAGCTCGAGAATGCTGCAAATTGCCTTGCTTAATGGACTCAGGAATTCAGTTACCCACTTGGAAATTCCAGACCTTTAAGCGAGACAGAGTCAAATGGTTTAGTCCTCAGGAAGCACCCACACATGGTTTTGCGGCTCCTTGGATATCAATATCTATGTCGGTTGAATTTAATGGAGCAAACACCTTTCGGAACCGGGCTGCTGTCCCTCAGGCAGGCACTGGCAGCCTTCTTCACCCCAAGGCACCCTTTGGGCTCCTCATCCTTCAGGGCTCCACGTAATTTCAATCAGCCCTCACCCACCGAGACTTTGGGATGCCACCAATGGGGCAGAAAAAAACATTTTGTCATGCATATGTGAATCCTACAAGGGAAGGGGTATAAATAAAGGAAGAAAAAAAGCCATACGTGAACTAACGTCCTTGTGCAATCTATGTAAAGCATAAAATACAAAGGAGAGCCCAGGTTCCAGTTCTGATTGCTGCTAATTTACAGAAGTGTGCAAACATGGGTGCACACACCCTTTGATATCAATAATTAAACATACATATCCACAGCTGGCACCTAAAACAGAGCTAAAACACACGGAAAGGACTTGATTGTTTTCCCTCCTTAATTGCTCAGAGGGACTTCCCCCAGCTCAAAATTGAAATGAGAAAATAAAAAAAAATAAAACATCACTTCTAGGATTAGACCTGCAGAACCAGATGCCAGCTGGGAGCTCAGGCACCTGCAGAGCAGTATTTATAAATGAAAGCACCGACATGGCTTTAAATACAGCGTCATCAGAAACTCAATTATACAGCAGCAAGTCTCTAATTGGAAGTCACAGAGCAATATATTGGCTTTGTCATGTCATTTGACACTCTCCAAACCCCTTTCCCAGGGTTGTTTGCGTTATCTCTCGGTGTTTGTTCGCAGGCTGCCATGGGATTAGCCCTATTTATCTTCACGGGCTTTGTTTCCTTGAACACAGACTTGATTCGCACTGATTCCTTTCGACGTGCCAGGAAAAGCCTTGGCGTTGCTTCACTCAACCCAAAAGCACGTTTGTGCTGGTACCTTGGGCAAACAAAAAATAAAAATTAAAAAAAAAACCCAACCCTGCCATGTTCAAGGTGGCACACGCCAGCGGGTCGAGCTCAGAAACACCAGCTTTGCCTCAAAACCTTTCGATGGTGCAAGCCCTCCAAACTTCACAGCACAGGGTTCCTCCTGCCTCTGCAAGCACAGGTTGAACAAGCATCCCAGAAGTTGGCCAGAAGCAAGCCGGGCCAAAGAGAAATACGTGGTTTAATGTCTGCATCACGGGGCCGGGGGAAAGCTCGTTTTTAACTCCCAGTTACATCTTTTTGTGCCCTCACCCCGTGTTCCTTCTTTTCATTCTACTTCATTAAACTTTCATTAGACTTGTCATTCTACTTCATTAATTCCTGATTTTTTTTTAATATATTTTCTAAAGACTTTTTTTTTTCCATTCTGCTTCATTAAATTCTACTTCATAAACTTCAGTAGCTTCTCCGCTTTGCCTGTCTTGGAGCTGCTGGATCCTGACCCAAGAGATCCTACAACACGTCTGCAAAACCAAGACTGAGAATGGGGAGGCGAAACTGAGCTTTACTAGGATTTAACATCCAGCTCCGAATTGCCTAAATAATACTGATATGTTGAGTCTGTTGTCTTCAGTGTGGCATCCTTTACATTTTAATTTGGAGGATGTCTCCTCCTCTGGTTTCTTACCAGTTGCACCACACAACAGCCTTTCTCCTCACCCTGGTGTCCTTTAACAGCTGGGACTTTTAAAAAATAGACATTTTCATAGCTACACCTTGTGGGAGGCTGCATCTAAAGAAAGGTGGCTTTAAATTGTTTGGACACTTGCTTAAACTATCAGAAATTAAGCAGCAAAAATTCCAGCTAAGCGCATTGCATAACGGTGCTGTAACGAAACTGGTCCTGTTGGGATGAAAATAAATCGTGTTTTACTTCTAGTTTGCGAGAACCTGCACGGTGAGTAGGAGGTGGGATGGAGGAGAGGCATGGGCATGCAGACAAAAGGGAAATGCTCAGAAGGAAGGAAGCCCATGTTGAGGAAACACCTACCTAAGATAAATCAATTTGGAAGTTTTAAAAGCAGTGTAATTTCAGACCAAAATATTAGTTAGCTCCTGTCATTAAAAACAAATATCCTGTAAAAACGTAAATTGTTATTTGAAATTTAAAAATAAATGTTTCTAGAGAAGCTTTGAAGAATTTAAAATTACATCCTCAGTGTCCTTTATTTTCCTTGCAGTCATGTTTTCACTTGACTGAACTTCTGCAGACACAGTAACGCAACTTCCCTCCGCTTCTTGGGGTGCTCTTGACAAACCACTCTGTCTTAAAATAGAGACACCAGCTTGTGAGCTGTCACTTTGCAAATCCGATTCTTTAAACTGAGTATATCTAATTTAAACATCTGCCACGTTCCCCTGGCTTGCGTTTTCTTGATCCCGTTGGTGTCACTGCTAAATATATACCGATATTTCAGGCTGAGGTCTCACGTTTGAAAACAATTTATTGCATCCCTTGTCTCTGCTTCAGTCACACCGTATGTCCCTGGGGCTCCTCAATTAAGTGAGGAGAAATCAAAATAGCGTTAATCATCGTTGCGTTACGCTTGCATCTCATCCTCTGGTTGTTTAGCCTGACACACCTCCTGCCTGGGATGTCCTCCCTACGTATTTTCCCCCCAGTATTTGCCCACCCTTCCCCTCCCCAGCCATGGGAGCTCCCCACTCCGGATCCTTCAGCTCCTGCTGCTCCCCTAACACCTGGAGCCTGGGATCTGCAACGCCAAATTTTGAAGGAGGAGATTAGAGAACTGTAATTACTCGAGCTAGAAGCTTCCAGCCCAACTGATTTGTCCTGTCACTTAAAAAAAAAAAAAAAAAAAACCTGCTTGCTTCCAAACACAGTCAGGAGAGGAAGCTAGAAACGCGCAGCCCTTTGGCACAGGTCCACCCGGCGCCGTGCCGCACGCGGTATCGCAAGAGAGATTTTTCCATGGCTCAAAAAAGATAACAGCGAAATTGATATTACATCTTAAACCAGGGGTTATGAAAAGCCGAGACAATAAATCCACTTGGCTTCAGATAGCCTGAAGAAATGCGACCTTTTCCCTCTCGTTTCTACCCCAGCAGGCTGAAAGTGAGCCGCCAATCCAATTACCTCAGATTTTTATTTACTTATTCTACCAGCCGACAGCCTTGAAATTTCCCTAATTTTGAAGATGTGCTCAGGCAGAATTGGCAGTGCAACTCACGTCCCCACCCGTAGGAAAGGGTTTAGTGACAGCCCCGCAAGAGCTGTCAATTATTGCATTCCCAGGCCTCCACTTATCAAACCCATTGTAATTAGACACATTTTCTTTGTCTTCCTATTGGATTATGAGGTATTTGAGGCAGGTATCATCTTTTTGAGCTATGATTGGACAGTATCTAACACAACCAGGGCCTAACCCTCAGCTGGAGTTCCCAATGACCACGGTAATGAACATATTTCATTTTCAGTTGTGAATTGAAGAGTCAGTTCTCAATTAATTGGGATAACCAAACAAATACCTTAAGCAGAGCAAAAAATACAGCTAAAGAGACATGTAATTTAATCTGAACACAACACGCTTACGTCTTACATACAGACAAATAAATTATTGAATGAAACCATGCTCTCCTCCTTTTGCCAGCTGTATTCACCACCCATTGACCTCCTGGGACCCCTGCAGGGTGTGTTGAGAGCCCAGCCTGGCTGTAAGAGCCACTGGTGGGACAACACCATCACTCTCCAGCTGGGTTTGCAGAGCCCGGGCACCTCCAGAGGTTGCCCAGCTGTGCTGCAAAGAACGAGCAAGTCAATCTTTTTCCCCCCTCCTCTGCTCAACAGAGCCTATTTGAAATAAAGGGACCTTACAAGTAAAATACACAGACTTGAACAACTCCATATTTGCATAAACCTGTGGTTTTGCTAACCACAAAATGTAAAATAAATTACACGTAGACACTTTGGCCTTTTCCTTGCCTTTTAGCAGAGCAAAATATGATTTACATTCTGTTTGCAGGCGAATCAAGTGAAATGCTTAATTATAAATAGCGCTTGTAAATATAATCCTTTCAGCTGGAATATTTGTACAGCAAAAATGAGCGAGACCTTAATAATGATTTCAGTTACAAAACTTAATTAGACCTGTTTCTCATTCCGTCTCGGGTCCTGTGAAATGCTCTGGTGTAAATTTGCACTTGCTCCACTAGGGCCATGAAACACCCAGAAGAAAACCCTCAGTAAGTGCAAGGCATCCAAACTCCACCAGCTGCAGCGATGCTCTGGAAACTTGCACTGGCTGAGGATCTGTCCCCACATAGATACGAACGGTCGCTAGCGAAAATGAAAATTAGGCCCATTATTTTTATTTATGGAGAGCCGAAACGCACACTTTCTAAAGCCAAGTCTGCATTCAGCAGATGAAATATTTGTATAACTTGCCACCAAGGTTATGGAGAGGCGGAGCAGAATGTATATCAATGTTGATAGGACTTTCTCCCCCACCCCCCGAGATATATTTACTAGGGTAGATCATCTTCTACAGGTAATAGGGTACAAGATATTATTTTTATGCTTGGTCTAATTGCTCATACTTCAGAAGGTGCTACCAAGTTGGAAAGCACTAACTTTGACCAATCAAGCTGTAGCCTTGAGGCCACCAAAGGCTGCTTGATGATACAAAGCTGGACCTAGAGATTAAAGATCATGATTAAACAGCAAGATGACTCCATGATAAAAAGCTGAAAACCCTTCAATCAGGAGAGGGTTGGGGTTTTTTAACTACATCTACTGTGCCAGGGCTTGGCCATCCAAGGAAATTTGAAGTACAAATGACAAGAGATAGAAGAAAACACATCGGTTTGTGCAGTTAGCTCTTTTTTAAAATTAACTTTTGAGGTGTGATCGAATTTTTTTTGAGAGTTCATTTCTCCTCTTTGCTCTCTGGTGAAGCCCTGTTTGCCATCACGACTCAATGTATGATAATGAATGTGATATCATACACAGAATTATTCTGACATCAGGCTGAGAATAAATAGAAATGGTGTTTGCATTAATTCTCTTAAAAAAAAAATAAGAGGCTCTTATTTTTATGACACTGTCCTTTGTCATCAAGAGCAAAGAAGATGCTAAAAGAAAAATAATCTGAGCAGAAGCCAAACTGAATCTTTATAGGCCATTATAGGTAACTACTGTGAGGTCTCACCTGAGTCTTCAAAACATATCATGAAAATTCACAACAAGATGGGTGAACAGAAATTGAAAATAGGTATTTTTTTTAAAGCCTGAAAATCCAACCAGGTCCCATGCTAATTTCCATTTATTTCCAAGGAGGCTCAAGCACTCCTAAAAAAACAGCAAGGCAAATATCTTTACCTAGGAGTACGTAGATACTTCAGACGTCCAACCCATCATCCTTTTTCCCTAATAAAATTAGCAGTGACAGAAAGCAGACCAAGAGGAGAAGCATCTTGGGCTACAACTGCATAAACCAAATGGCCTTGGGTTACAGAAGTTTGTATCCTCCTGGACAAGCATCATCCTAACCTTACCAGGTCAGGGAGCAGCAACTCCCTGAAGGCTCCTCCTCATCTCCTCTGGGCTGCCAGAGCTGTACACGGCTTAACCATGAGCAGAAGAGAGAACCCCAGCCCTGACAACAATTGTAGCCTGAAAAGGATTAATCCCATCGTGAGCAGCACCTTGGAAACATCTTCCCTGATTTTACAGGGAGGTGTTTTAGACTCTTGCATAGAGACTTGATGCGTACAGATGTTTGTGCTGTGCAACAGCTGTTCCAAGCCAAAGAGCAAGCATTTGAGATGCGCCGGACCAAGAGACACCTCAGCATCTCACCAGGTCAAAACCCAACAGAACCAAGATGCAGCCGACATTTACAGCACTGCACGCTAACTCAGGACCAGCTCCAGATTCAGACACACCACCACAGTTTTCCAGTCAATGAGGGGGTAGCCCTGAAAAGCAACCTGCAGCACCTATGCGCAGAACTTGCCCCCAGCCCTTGGTGAAATAAAGGGGCAATGTACTGTCTTAAAGCCAGCGGTCAAAGCGAGTCTCATGAGGGAGAAGAGATGTCAGGGCTTGGGAGCTTTGCTGAAGGAAGGAATAATACCTCTTCAGCTTGGGAAATCTTTAAACACCTTGTGAAAACACCCAACAGCTCCAGATACGCATTTCTGCTTTTTAGAATAGAAAGCACAGGAGATAAATGCTGTTTGGAGGGGGGGGAAAAAAAACCTGTTTCTGCACATTAGACCAACATGTTTGTTAAATAGCCAGATGAGGACAGTAAAGGTAAACAGGCAGAGATGCGTTGATGAGCTGACTTCTAAGTTGAGGGGGAAAAAACCAAATCTACCATGTAGTGATTACACAGTTGGTTAACTTTAGGAAGAAACTCCATATTTTTACTAAAAAAAAAGAAAAAAAAATAATGCAATTATAACTTTGGCACAAAACACTTTATCCCACACTTAGTATTTCTTTCTCTTTGTCATTTTAATGCCCCAAAATTATTTATCTTATTATTTATCTCTGTGTTTGTTTTTGAAGGACATCTTGTTGTGCCTTCGAGCCACTTTATTCATTAGTTCTCTGGAGTTCATGTCCTATTTCATTATGTTTTAATCTTTACAGTTGTTAATTTGCATTTCATTTCCTGTCATAGCAAGAAATGACTAACAAAAAAGTTATTGTAAATATTAATACAAGTCAACTGATAATCATCCAAGAAAGCATTTTGCAGCAATAACAATTACCTATGTCTAAGGCAGAAAATAACAATTCAAGTAGTTACAGAGACAAAACACCTTCTTAAAAGCGCAGACTGGGCCATCACGCAACAGCACTATGATTAACAACGACTTGCTTAAAAGGGAAAGTGGTTGGAGAAAGAGCAAAAGCTGTTTGGTAGCTGGGAATCGAAAGCCCATCAGCAGTTGGTCTACTTTGTCCTCTCCACAGCATCTATTAAGGGCAAGCAACCACTTTAACACCATGGTTGTGACACTGACCTACAGAAACCTGGAAAACAGCAAACCTAGAAATAAAAAAGTCCTACACCAGCCAACTGACAAAGCAGGCAGGTCAAGATTTTCCCTTCCACACCCACCTTTACCACTGGTTCCCAGCATCGCACCGCAGCACGTCCAATTTTTACTTTAAGAGAGACATATTCAACTCAAGTTAAATGAAGAAAATCCTTTTAACTTACTCAGATCTGGACCATCAGCCGGCAGACCCTGAGCTTTGCTTTTACTGCCCCAGGGCCAATCTACCACCAGGCTACGCTGAAGGGATCAGTCAAAAGAAACCAGCAGTAAAGCATCTTCTCTTGAACAGCTGCCTTGGCTTAAATAGATCATGTAATTTCGGAGGTGGATAATTATCCTCATTAGATAAATACAAGGCAGGCTTGTAAATGCACGCTAGTTTTAATAGAAGAAAGCACTTAGTGACTCAAAAACATGTGAGCAGAGAGCCCCAGCCTTGCCTGGCTCCCTAATTAACCTCCTGCAGCCACACAAAGTGTTACGGAGGAGTTAGAAGGGAAGAGGACTGTGGGAGCTGCTCATTTAAAAAAAAAGAAAAAAAAAAAACCCTGGACAAAAGAGACAAAGGAAGCTTGGGGACTGGTGTTTGAGCTTGTCCCTTTGTAACTCCACTTGCTGGCCTCAGAGAAAGTCCCCATTTTATCCCACAGAGAACCCCATAAACTATATTTCTTGGCTTGGTTATTACTACGTGTCCCCAGCGCACGGCTGCAGTTATCAGAAAGGACAGAGTCGCCATGGAGCAGCGATAGCTGGGTTTTGAGCTGAGCCTATAAAAGCCTGGTGCAGACATTCAGCTTCCCCGTGTTTGCAAGAGGATTGCCTCTAATTCCTCACACTTGTGCCTTTGTAAAAGCTCCAGCAACTTGTACCAAATCGCCCATCTAACGCCACTTTTCTGAGCAGCTCCTGTCCATCCATCACAGCAACCACCTCTCCTAGACGCGTTGCGGGAAGGTAAAGCATGACAGATGTGTGGGCTTAAGGCTCGTGAAAAAATAAATGAGGCTCTTGCCTTTATTTCTTTTTTCCTCTCCAGTTCCTCAGCTTTTCTGTGGTTCCACAACTGTTTTGACAGGAACCAGCCCTCCACCACCCACGTGGGCCTGGAGGACTCCTTGCAGCTTTCATTTGCAGCAGCCCACTGAAAGAGCTGTCGTTGGGATGAAATGCCCTAAATAGAACTTCTGAGGATCTTAGGGGACTGATCCTTTATGGTAAAAAATTGAGAGCTTCAACCTGGAAAAATAGAGCCTTCCTTGATAAGAGATGAGATAATTTAAGTAATCGTTAACTTATAGAAGCCTTGGATAAGTAACCTTTTAGACAAGCACAGTCTTCACAGGGCTCCCTCTTGAAGGAATAGAAATCTGTTTTACAGAGTTTTCAACATTAAAGTCATTATATATTTTTTTTTTCTCCCGGTGTATGTGAGAAAGAGAGAGAGTGGAAGTGGGCAAGGAAGAAATCCTGCTGCCTTGCAAACCCATGGAGAAAAACAGATCTTTTGTGCTCTGCCAAAGGTGTCCCAAAACTGGAAAAAAACAGTGCAGACCCAACAGGGACAAGAGCAACCTCCCGTTAGAAGAGCACATGATAACCTTAGAGAAGGAATGATTGTCAGCCAGGCTTATTCCCACCAGCCTTGTCCTGGGGGAGACCACTTGTGAGAAGGCTCTCAGCAGCTTTAGTACATTTTCAGATCCCCTAAAACAAATCCTCTGCTACGTTCCAGAGGAATGGGCCAAATTCTGCTCCCGCTAGGTAAAGTCTACAGCAACCTCTTTACAGTCGCTTGAGTTTTGCTGGGGTTTAGAGCGATGTAGCTTGAAGCAGGGAGGCTTTAGCTGGTGGATAAACCAAGTTTGGCAGAGGCATCCCAGATTCTGCAGCAGCTGCTCTGGTTCATAAGTGAGAAAAACCCACAAGAAAAGTTGATTCAGAAAGGTGAATGTATTGAACAAGACGAAACAAGACTTAAAACAAACAGTAGCACCCATCCAAGCATTAGGCAGCAGATAACAGTCCCATCCCAGCTTTATGGTCTCTAATCCAAGATGAGTTAATTCCTCTTCTCCCTCTTCCCAAGCTCATTCAAGAAAATCTGGCACAAGGGACGATTTTGCGGCGTTGTGCACAGACACAGCACTGAGCAGGATGCCAAGCCCTCGGCTCTGACCAGCTTAAATCTTAAGCAAATGTACAATACCTGCCTTAATCACCATCATTTTTTCTTTCTTCCTGCCTTCCTCTCTTTGTTCCTCCCCATCAAATCTGTTTCCTTGGATCTTGAAAGCCTTGGAAACAGCTTAGGTTTTTAAGCTGTTGAGACCACTCCCAATCCTTCTTACCCTCCATCCTCCCTTTCTTTGCTGCTGGACCCAAATCCATCCCTGCCTGGCTGTTGCCACTTGTCTTGCTGTTAACTGCAGGCTCTCCAAAGCAACTTTCCTGAGCTTGTACCAGGCTTGGCGGAGTCCTGGATGGTGACCAGAGCTCCGAAGCATTATGGAAATCTCAACATGAGTAGATTTCTACAATCACAACTTTGGTGACATAAAAGCATCTCTTCTAGAACCATCATGAAATTCTCCTTTCTGACTCTTCACTGCTACAACATTCTCACAGCACAGAATTACACCTAATCGGTGGTCTCCTCTACTCAGAGTTGAACTCAGAAAGATGAATTCCCTTTGAAGTGTCTTCCCTTTAAGTTGGTGGAATGGTGTCCACGATCTTCAGCAGCCAATGTGGTCACCGAGGTGGTGGGAAGCAGCTGCGGTTCCCTCCCCATCAATAAGTCAAGCACACGGCTCGACTTTGGCTCGCGAAATGATCATTAGTAATGATGCATCAGAAAGGTTTTGATGACTGAATGATAAAAGCAAACAGGACACGGTAATAACCAGGCTTTATTTATAGCTAGGTAAAACAACACTGTTGTCAATTTTGCAAAGTGACTTTGAAGGAACTTTTTTAAGAGGACGTTGAGAACATTTCCCCTCTGCCACTTGTGAACAACCGTAACCATTACTGACAGCATTTCTAAAATGGCAGGTACAGAGAAACAGACCGTTATTTTGTGTCAAAATTGGTTTATGGTCCCATATTTTTCCCTTGTTTAAGGCAGCACCGCTCATTTACAACATTAAACAACGTGATTTATGTACTTTAGCAGAGCTTACTACATTTAAGTGTTTTAGGCATTCCATTTTTACAACATACCTTGTTCCAATATAATCAATGTGCTTTTTTCTTGGGCTGTGATAGGAATGCAGTTTGTGTTTTATAGCAAAATCAATATAAGGATTAATGGGTGACGAACAAAGTAAATTGTAAAAAGTACGGGGAGGTTGCGAGATCTCTTTCGCAGTATCGATTTCATTAGCATTAGGTTGCCCAGTCGTACACAGTTTCATATTTGATAAGCAAGCAGCAGCCTTCATATTCTGAGGAAGACAAAACGGGGGAAGTTCGGCGCTGAAGCAACTACGCCAAAGTCGTTGAGGTTAAAGCAAGAATGGAGACGAGCCAAGGTGGACGCTGAAACAAAATGCACTTTGGAAGCCGCAGCCGTAAACATCAGATGGTCGCGAGCGGTGCCACTCTGACTCCTATTAAAGGCTGCCGTACTTGAGAGATGACATGCCTGCCTATTTTATACTGTTGGGGTTTTCGTATTTTAATTAATTTTTAAAAAAAGAATATGAGAAGAGAATGCTACTCCCAAGTTTTCTTGTTAGTAGATGAAAAACAACATTTTTTTTTAACTCAATGCAACCTAGATTTCTTGTTACAGACATAAACAGGAAGGAGCTGTAGCAAGCCACAAGCAATGTAATCCGGAAAACATTTTTTATTTCCTTTGCCATCTTTTCTTTCCTGAATTTTACTCTTACTCTTGACAAGACTACATGTGCCAGGGCCTAGAAAATCCCCCCTCAAAGTATTTCTAGAGTTTATTTCCCCATCCAAGGCTCCTGGCAAAGCTAATGCAATGGTCTCCCACCCTTCAGGAGACAGAAAAGGTCACAGCACCTCATACCTGCCTCCGCTGGCATCCCAGGTGGGCAGGCAGCACCCACTGCACCAAGAGAGGGACGGGGTCCTGGGTCCTGAGCTCCTCTTGGGTCCCCTCCTGCCCCCCACAGCTCCCACCACCACATCCACGCCTCCCATCACCTCTACAAGATGCAACTTGCTCCCTACAACGCTCGTACGCTCCAATTTACGGCAAACTAACAGATCCGGATCCAACACGTTTGCAGACGCCTTTCCAAGAGTCCACTTAACTCTAATTATCACCCAGCACATTGACTCATGTCTCCGTTTCACAGCCTGTATCAACAAATTGCGATGGTGACCTTCCACACTCAGAAGCATCTATGACCGTTCTTATTCCAAATAACAGATTAGATGCATCTGTTCATTTTGCCACATTATTTTCCAGAGCTGTGACCCAATAAAGCAATTACTGTTCAAGTCAGGCTCTAGATATCTTCCACAGCCAACAGTAAAGCATTCTGGGGTGCTGGAGCATCTGTTACTATTCTCATCTTCTCCCTTTCCTTTGGGAACATCTTTGCATAACCATCAACGGGTTTTAATAGATCCCAGCGAACAGCTCCAAGAATGGCAATCATGACATATGTTTTCTGCAAGAATATTATCCTCCAAATGTTCAAAACCATCTTTACATGGCACCTTTGGTTCACTCTCTGCTGTTTGAAGTCTGAAAGTTTATTGCTCTTCAGGCTGTACTTGGAGCAAAAGAATTTAATTATATCCCATTTCAAAATAAATTGTTGATACAGACTCGAAGTGTCAGTAATTAGATAATTTCACAGTGCACATTCCATTATCACTGTCATACTGTTGATCTGAATACTGTTTATCCAAACAGTTCTAGCATTGCAGCTACCCCAGTACTAAATATAATGATGGATGGTGTGATTGGTAAGGTTCACCCATTGCTCTCACATTTAAAGTAATGAGCTCTAGAGAAATTTCTACTCAAAGGTGGAGATTTAGAGGGCAAGGATTAAAATGTTGGCCTTAATGAAACTGGTAATAAAATACTCATTGACTTCCCAGGGTTTAAATATAAACAGTTCCTTGCGAGTGAAGATGATTAGTGACATAAACGAAGTATTAAATAAGCAATTATTATGAGCTCTAGCCTGGCTTAGAGTGCCAAAAAGGGTTGATGTCGAAAAAAACAGTTTATTCGCTCATGGGCCCTTTAATGCAATTAAAAGCGTGTGCTACACGCACCAAACCTGCACAACAGCAGGAAGCAAACAGCACCCCCTGACCCCGTGATCCTGCCCATCTTGGAGAAGAGGATGGGGTCCCTGGGCCATACCTACCATGGAAGGACAGCGGGCGGGAGGCAGAAGTCTTCCACCACGTCTTCCACCAGTTCCAGCACTGCCAAGGAAAGGGCAAGCACTCCCTGGGAAGGGTTCTGATACCCCAACATGAGCTTCTGTGGAAGGTGCCAGCCAGAGGGGCTGGGCGGGGGGTCCCATTCCCCCTCCTTGCTCCTGAGTGTCCCACCTACTGATTTTAGGTCATTATACCATGAGCTTCCACGAGGTCATTTCCAGAACAAAGCACAAAACATTCTGCGGCACTTTTTAATTTAAAAGGATTTAAAATTTTTTCTCATTTTCTGCCTTTTTTTTTTTTTTAAAGAGAGACAGACATGCAGATAAGATCATGAATTTTTAATGATTCTATTAAAATACTGTATAATTATCCATCCATATTGTTGTCATAACTGATTTTGATTTCTTTTTAAGTTCTTGACAATTTTAGATACACAGAGTACTGCTTAAACCACGCACCGCCAAGCGCAGTGATTGCCAATCTCATAGCCCGGGATTTTACGATTTCAGTCTTATTCAGTAAGGCATGGACTAAATTTAAGCTTTCTCAGGGAGGCTGCTCTGAGGAAGTGCCAGCTGAAGTATCCATCACTATGAAGTGATCTCAGCCCCTAGCAGCTGGAGCATTCAGAGGGAAGTGCAGGCATCATCACGGGCCAGATATCAAAGATGGTTAGCTTTTAACACACTTAGCTGAGCAAACTGTTGGGTAAATAGAATTTTCTGTTAAGAAAGAAATACTGCTTTATTGGTGGTGTGCTACACCTGGAAATTAGAGGGAGCTCCATGAAAGGCTTTAGTTTTAGTCCACTTACCGTAACAGAGGAGGAGCCGTGGTCTTTATCCTGAACAGAGTGATTGAAGGAATGCGTTACTACTTATTAGTAGTGAGATGCCTTTAATGACTAGCAAGAAACACAGGCAAAGGCAAACACCCCCTACATTTTCAGACATAGCTCTCCAAAATGCATTAGATGTGGTTTTTTTTTTTCCCCAACATGCCAAGAATTACTGTTTTTCTCCTAAATTAGGCCTTAATTTGAGCAACAGTTAGGGTGGTGTAGGGCTTTACATTGGACTTGATGACCTTAAGGTCCTTTCCAACCTTTATGATTCTAAGAAAAGAGCTAATTCACTTTATATTTCTGGTCAGTGGGAAATACAGTGTCAGGTTGCAGTGACATGGGGCACAGAGGCTCAACTCCTTAGCACAGTTCTCCCAACGTGACCACAGCCCACAACATGCTCAGAAATTCCCTTGAATTTTCAGTGGCTTTTGGCTTTATTTTGTGTTGCCACACAGTCAAGAGCACGTGCTGCAGCCAGTCCCTCTCAGACACCAGCTAACAACCCAACATCACCAGCAAAAATATGTAACCCCCAACTTCTCCCTGGCTTTACCACTGATGGGTGCAGCACTTTCAAAGATTTGGTATCTCCGAGCCTTCAGGTCATGATCAAACTCAGGTGAGGAAGGGAGTCAGAAGTGCTTGGGTAGGAGGTGATGAAGGAAGGCAGAAAGGACGCTCCCATAACCCTCATTTCTTTAAAAAAAAAAAAAAAATTATGAAAAATAGGCCTGCAAGGGAGAAAAGATTAAGATATAAAATACATAAAGGAACGTTACAATAACGGCTATCTGAATATGCAGGACGTCATCCGTCCTCTTTTTCCCTTAAGTAAAGGAACTGTCAGATAATGGCCAAATAAATCAGTCAGCATTACCAGCCACGGCTGCTGCCCGTGCCTCTGAAGTGCAGCGTAAGCTCCGCTCCAAGACTTGATGAAGCACTCCAAAATTCAGATTGTCCTCCACGAGGCACGCCGAGATCCGGATATCGTACTTCACTTTTTAATTAAAGCGCATTTTTCGCTCCCGATCTACAGAAGGGAAAACAACATGAAAGTAATTGAGACTTCACGTTTCAGATGTCAAATCACGATAGCTTTTCTTATTCCCTGGCATGCCAAAGAAGTACTTATAACAAGATTCACCATCAAAAGCAAGCACCCTCCTTCCCAAGGATGACGGAATCAGGCTCAGATAAAATAAGAACCAGCTCATGCTCAAAATGAATCCCGGCGTCAGGCGGCTGCACCTTTGCAAAGTCCTTCATCTCTCTGAAACCTGCCATACTTCATTACGGTATATGGTGAAATGCACCAGCCTCGCCAGGCATTTCACAGAAATTACCTACTAAAGCAGACAGTATTCAGAAATTAATGCCTTTAGCACCCACGAGCGCGACTGGCTTCTATATCGCAGGCTGTAATTTCAAGGTCTCGTTCATTCCTCTCTGGTATCAAGCATTTTGTCGCAGCCCTTTTGTGGAGAGCTTTTATTTCTATGCTAATACACTGTTAAAATGATTTAAAAAAAAGACCAAAACATGAAAAGCAAACAAACTGAAGAAAAGAAAGTATTTCCTGCACTTGGAAGGCACTGTAGGTCAGAAGGGATATGAAACCATGGATGCGGGACACAGAAAACGAGGTTTAAATTTCCTTTTTAGACACACATTAAAATACGTTAGTTTTTAACCACTTTAAAAATGAAGTTTCAACATGTGATTTCATTCTTATGGGGATTTTTAACGACCCTTCTAGTGCTGGGGGGGTGGGAACTCTGCCGCCCTGGGACAATCTTCAGCCAGTGCAAAACTCACTGTAATTTAAAACGTACCCACCTCTGCCATGATGTCCCATCGACCGCAGAGATAATTTGGCAATATATGCTGTGCAAACTTAGAAAACACGGGACTGAACGGTGCAGAAATAGTGATTAGTGCAGTAAGATTTGGAAGAAACCCGAGATCACTGTTGAGGAATGCTGAATTTGCCCATTACCTCAGCTTAATGGAGCACTTTCAAGTCTAAACAATTAATTTTCCGGAGATTTTCTATGGTTTCCTGAAGATCGAAGCACAAACACGAACTCCCAAACCCAACCCAATTTCCTCTCCGTGATAGCTTTTCAATTAGTCCAGGCAGAGTAGGCACAGAAAATGCAGCACTTCTACGGATCTATATATCTTTTCAAAACGTCTCAAAAGCAAATAACTGGTCTCAAGGCTGGATAAATAGTAAAGGACTGTTACCATACTGCATCTAAGACATTAGAAACCTTTCCAACTACTGGCGTTTAATTTCTTTATTATTTTTATTTGTTAGTTCCACCTCATTTTGGACCTATTCTTTTATTTCTGCATTAAATCTGATTAGTTGGGAGCCACGATCTGACCATGCCTAAGGTCCGTGGGTAGCTGGGGCATCAGACACGGAAGAAGAGTGATTAGAAACCCCACACTTAGCATGCTCAGTCTCGTATCTACTGAAAGGTTGTTACAGTAAACGCAAAAACCAATGTGGCCTGACACTGGTGAAAGTTAGAAGGCTCGGAGACATAAAACGCATGAGTTATTTTTTACATTAGGCAGCAAACCGAGTTCTCCTTTAACCACTTAATTACCTTTGGCTGACAGGAAAAAACATTGCCGTGGAAATTAGTATTATCTTTATTATGGATGTGTCCCTGAAGATGCTGATGCACTGACATATATATCCACGTACGGGACCTGGAAGCAATGAAATAATTCTACCTTGTGAGCAGATGCAATGGGTTTGTACCATCACCGAGGATTTATTACGTAGTTTAACGGTCATTACTTAGCATCATCGGCTCTCTTTATATATCCTCTATCACCATACCCATTTTCCTCTTTCAGCCTTATTATCTTATGTATATGAACGAAGAATATAAAAGGGTGATGGGGAGTGGAAACACAAACCAGCCCTACTTGGCCACAGGCAAGTCAAGCCCAGCTCGCCCGAGCTCAGACAGAACAGCCCCAACGTTGGGCACGGGACACGATTTTAGCACAGGACAACTTGATGCTGAAAGCCAGGCAGGATCTGCCTCGTCTTACCTCTTTGCTGGTCCTTTCAGGCATCAACATCAAAACAGAAGTGAAGACATTATCAACCAAAAGGAAATTCCCAATGTCCTCAGGGGAAGACAAAGTACCAGGGAGGTACCACAAGGGCCAGGACAAATGAGTGAAATCCCTGATACAGCCGGTGGTTGCTCAGAGACAATCTCTGGTCATACACATTCATAGATTTTGCTAAAAGAGAATCTTTGCTGAGGAACCTCAGAATAAGACAGACCCTATTCCAAGCCCCTGTTTTGGAGACAGCCTGTGGGTTAACAAAGAGAGACTTGCAGCCCTTTTCCAATCAAACAGCACCATCTCCACCGAGCTCTGACCCAGGCCCTTCCTGGGCTACCTCAACTCATCTCAAATCCCACCTTGAATCCCACGGTGCAGCAACAACCCTCTGGTTATGCAGTATCATCCTAGGATGATACTTCCTCTAAAAAAAAAAAAACAAACCATGGATGGAAACAGGACACATCTTTCTTTCACAATTCATTTTAATTTCTGAATTTGATGCTGCTGTGGAAAGGCAAATGCAATCTCAGTTGCCCCTGGTGGTACTTCCCTGTTGCTTGTAGGATCCCTGTGACCATGGACTTTTGTCCTTAGTTATCACCAGGTGCTGGTGTACCCACGAGCTGGTTGCTCCCCCAGCTCTGACAAACATCCTTCTCTCCAAAAAAAATGCAGAGACGGTCATGGCTGAAGTTCCGCCTGTGACAGCAAGTTCTCACACTGTGACCTGGGTCACTGTTGAGCCTATTGCATTAGAACTGAAATAAAAATGGGAGAAAACAGAGATTAATCTCAAATAAAAGCATAACTAAATGGTGTGTGAAAACTAAATTGCCGTATCACAGCTTAGTGCCCAGCCCAGATCTGGGTTTTAGCAGCACTTACGATACAACAAGCCATTGACTCATCAGTGGCATGACAGTTAACTGCTCTGCTGACAAGCATAAATCTATTCCACCACTATTTTGTATTATTAATTAGGAGAGGGGGGAGTTGTATTTGCAGCACATACAAGTGGCTCATCTACTGCCTAATGTGAAAGGTTTTATTTGGCTTGGAAAACCATCTATTTAAATTGTGCATCAAGGTCATAACACACGGGCGGTTTCATTCACCGCGGCATTCTGATGGCGGCTGTGCAAGTTGTGAGCTTATACACCATGTCATTATTTCCCACACATCAACCAGGGAAGCAAATAAACTTTTGATTCATAATGGGAATACGATGGAAGCAAGCTGAAAGCCTGCCCTGAACAGCTCCAATTAAACGTATTGGGAGTTAAGGTACCACCTTGCAGAGGGATAACAATGTAAATCTACTCGATCTCGTCAGAAATATTTATTACTATCCCCCAATATTGCTACCTGAGTATGTATTTGATCAATATTCAGTATTGCCTCCACTTTACCCAGTCTATGCAATATGCTAAATTGGCTTTTTCTATTACCTTATCAGAGGTACGGTTGAAATTGAACATCACTGTAATTTAGCTGAAATTACCAGCAGGCCAGGTCTGTCTTGATCAGTTTGCAAAACCCTCTACATTAATCATATTAAAGACGTTGCAGATGAACAAATCAGCAACGCGGGCAGAAAACCGGCTGCCTTGGAGAAAGCCTTCACGTGCTGCTCGCACCGGAGACACCGGGATGGGTCTCTGCCGCTGCAGATGGCTGCGGGCCATGCCAGCACCTCGCCCACCATGTCTGTCCCCTTCCCTGACCTCCCAGCACCCAACGGAGCATTTCACCATCCCCAGCAACAGCCATTGCCACTAAAGCACCACGCAGACGCTAAAGGCTGGTCGCAGCTACACCCACACTGGATGCTTTGGCCTGATTTGGAAGCACCGTGATTTCCCCCAGATCACGCGGTAATTAGTTTTTCCAGATATCTGTCAAAGCTGAGGATTTGTGGCATTGCGCGGATGGCTTGAGACATGCGGCGGGACTGGTGGGCACAGCCCCCACACACTGGTAGCCCCAACAACGGGGGTGTGAGGGCTGGAAGCCTCTGTGGATGCAGCTGAGCTCAAGCAGCATCTGCCCTTGAAGGAAGAGGCAGATACACTCAATGCCCTTCCTGGCCCTGACTGATGTGTTTGGCTCCTGGTTCTGTTCTTTGCTAAGAACAAGAGCTCTTTTCTTTGCCTTCTCCAGCACCTCCGCCCTTTGCAGCCCACCTCCTGCTTGGCCTCAGACATTTATTTTTCAGTAGCAATTTTTCTTTTTGATTTTGGCGACTTCCTTTTGCTCAGGATCTTTCTGATTTTGACAATCTTTAAGCTATGCCCTTAAAATAAACCTCACAATCAGCAATATATAAATTATAATTTCCTTCTCCACATGCTTCCACTATTATCTTAATCAAGCAATCCTGTCACTTCACGCATAGCCCCTCATTACCCAAGTCGTGCCCTGTTTGTGTTATACCATCCCTATCTGATGGCACACCAAACCATCTGGCAAATCCTCAGAGCTAATGCAATCCTGAGCCGTTAGACACCTTCCAGTTCTTTGGACATGGAAGAACTGATTTCTTAGATGATCTCTGGGTGATAAGATGGTTTTCTTTACAGGGCCACCACATCACCTGCTAAATACCCAGTGACCTTCGGTACCACTTTACATTTAAATGGAAACTCTAGTATTAAAAGGTCTTTGCTGGGAATAGTTGCACAAGTGAAGGGGGCAACATTTGGACTGTTGTTGGAGACATTTTAAAATGTCCCACTCCATGGGACAGCCTTGCATTTGTCTGGGACATGGTCCTTCAGCTCAGAAGAACCTTCAGCAGCAGACACGATAACGGACTGATGCAACGCAGGCTCCTGCTTCTGCAGTCACATCCGACCACCCAGCCCGCAGTGGAGCCAGTGATTTCCAGACAACCACTACCCAGGAAGAACATTTCCAACATGGAAACATCCCATTTGTATGCTCGGAGCCAGCCCACCCGCTCGCCCAGCACCCAGGCTCCCTCTCTGCTTTATTAATGAGCAACATCAGTCTCCAGTTTTCAGCCAGCTAATTTGTTCCCACAATCATGATTCCAAATATCACATGAATAATTCAGCAAGTTATTTTAACTGTAGTTAGATAAGCCCGTTAGCCATCATAAATTTAAATAAATTATCCTTTTCTCTCACACGTGGAGGTGCAAATGCAGAGCACCTTGTCAGGTGAGATGTACCCCTCTGCATCTTAGGTAACACACACGGTACCCGGTGACTCAAATCCACGTGGAAATGAGCCCTAAAGAGCCCCTCTCTTGTCTGGGCAGGGAAGGATGGGACCTGCCCCAGACACCAGCCCTGTGACCATGCCAGCAGGCATCTGCGTCCCCATGAGCACCGCCAGCATGCGAGATTTCAGTGCCACAAATGTTCTGAGTAGGATGATGAACACATCCCGAAAATGGAGAGTCTTGGCTCGGTCCTACCCCTTGGGAGCCATTGATTTTTGCCCAGACACCTTCACAGAAGCCAATCACTTTCCTCATTCACTATATTGCTTTGGAAGAGGAATTTTACAGGAACTCAAGACTTCAGGTACGTATCCCATTCAGTGCTTCGAAATTCTTCCTTCTCTGAGAAACAACAAGGTGTGCTGCTGCCAGTGCCTGGGGCTGGGAAAGGAGAGGTATGGCCAGACAATATTCTGTCACCATCACTGCTTGCTTTGATCCCTTGCTCTAGGGAAAAGGAATAGCTCCATGTGACCCCAAATCTCTTCATTCCTATGAAGCTCAACCCCTCTCCAGCAGAAACCAACAGGAGAGGACGAGCTACTGCAAGAAAAGCCCAAAGCACAAACAACACACGTGAAGCAGCTGTCATAAGCACCGATTTTCATAAAAGTAACCGCAGTGGAAAGTGACACTCCGCAGATGTAAATCGTGCCCGGCTTTCAACACGCCGCGTGAGGAACACCCTTGTGCTGACACACAGAGTCGTGCGAGGGGATGTCACGGCGAGCTAGCAACGGATTTTTGCAGGAAAGCCATGAAGTTTTTGTCTTTATCACAGCAGGATGACAGTAAACAACTGTAAATAATATATAGGATATCTAATTTTAGTAGGTGGAGAAAAGAAATTACAATACCAGCCTTAGTTTAAATTGCTGGTAAAAGGGGTTTTTTTCCAAGGATTGCAGCTGGAGGTGCAGAGATTTATCTGAACATGAACAGATAGACTGACATTTATAATTAACAACAGGAGAAAACATCACCAAAAAATATCAAGCCTTGGGTTTTCTGGGACTAAGACACTCGCAGAGTATTAGAGATTAGGATCGGATATTGAGATGTAGAAGTAGATTATCTCACATCTGCCTATAACGGGGCTTTTACAGCATCTGGTATTCACCACCATAGGAACCACAGGTATCAGACTCAACAAGGGCTGGAGTGGAGTTACTCAGGCAATTTTTAACATCTTTGCCCTTGCACGGATGCCACTACCTGTGGGTGGAAGATATGTAGCACCTTAATATCACAGATCTAAAGAAGCAGGTTTAAATTAAATCGGTACAAGTGCAGAAGGAGCTTACTTTCAAATATTGCTTAGGAAGCACAGAGAATAAAAAGGTATTTCTCAGCCTAGTTGTCCAATTTCTTTTTAGTAAAAGCAACAAAGGATCTGAAATCTCTGTGAAAGGGAGCCAGCCCGTAGGTTGGGATTATTCTGATTTCTGAAGCAAACGCAGAATGTCAACCGCCTCATATCTGTGGGCTACACAGACAGATTCAATAACCTGAAAAATGATGGACTTTCTCTCCTTCACATTCATTGCTACGTACAATACGTGGCAGATATGCACTCACATCAATCACAGCAGTAATTTTCTTTAGCATATCTTTTCAAGTGGGCAGTGCAGGGGTCTGCCTTCTCAGCAAGGGGCATTGCTGGGGTCGACACGCTGCCCTGCCTGCAGCTCCAACTGCTGAAGCCGAGAAGAATGGCTCCTGGTTCTGGGTGATCTTGGTCAGCTTCAAATGAAAATAAGAGCCAACTCCACACTTAACCTAGCTGGAAAAAAAAAAACTACACTGCTGTAAAAATAGATGTCCAAGGGGTTGACTCAGCCACAGCCATCCAGCAGACAGACGCTTTCTAATCCTTCCTGGTAACTGTCGTTCTCCCAGCCCCAAATTTTTGTCCTTCAAATGTCTTTTTCCTGCCCTTGTTTCTTGTCACCTTCCAGATCCTGCCTTTGCCATCCCCTTCTCACTCAGGTCTGTCCTTCCCTAAATTCTCCTGCTTGCTCTCCCACCCCTTCTCATCCATAACTTTCCATCCCGTGATACTTCACAGTTCTCTGCATCTGCCCCAGGAGAGCTGAGAAGTGGGACATCTTATTTGACCTTGTCCTCTATTTCAGCTCTCATTTTCTGCTTCTGCTGAATCCACCTCTACTCTCAACGGTGCCTGACACTGCTGAGCTCCCTCTTCTTCACCATCCTTAGGCTGAGATCCCAAGCTTTCCTTTCATTCTCATGGTGTTGAAGGCAGCGTACCCTAAAGGTGCAAACCCCACGGCACCCTAGGGATAGCAATGGTGGTGAAGAGTCCAAAACAGGGTGCCCATGTCCTCACACAGTATTCTGTAAGTGGAAACAGGAGTCGGGGTTTTACCCCAACCCTGCCATGGACTCACTGCACAGAGTGAGTCCCTCGGATCTAAAACTAATTTCAGACCCTGCCGGACTCTGGCAAGATTCAGTTAATAAATATTAGTGAAACGCAGAGACCCCTGGATGAAAACTGTAGTGGAGGTGTAGACTGCCACGTTTCATTAATTTCTTATTATCTTATAAGGGCTTCACTGAAGCCTAGAGGACTGCATGAATAGTGCATGAATCTGAGGGGCTTGCTGTCAGCCTCACCTTCAGCTTGGAAACGCGGCTTGTGTGGACCTGAAGAACCCCTTGGCTGAGGATGGACAACACGCCCAGGAGCCAACCCCATGCTTTGGAGTTCAGCACAATAAAAACAGATAAATTACATTTCTGCTATCTTCTCACAGAGAAAGAAAGGCTCCCAGTTACCAGAGGAAAGCACCAAGGTTGTCGTTTTCCTCTTCTAGAAAACTTGCTCTGCCTACAGATCAAATGGGATCCGGTAGGAAGCACCACACTGCCACACCTGGTGATGCATCACCCGCTGAGCAATTAAGTGATCTCTGTTATCGCCTTACAGGGGCTTTCCAACTACTCCTCTAATTAGTGCAAGGTAACTCTTAATTTGTTTGTAAGCACTTCACCTTGTTATTTTAAAGGAAAATTACATCTCTTGTTGAGCTCAGCGGTTTGAAAGTTCGTACGGCTGAAACATGGGAACATCTCTCACCAGGAGAGATAGCAGTGACCGGATTCTGAAAACAACAGTTTAAATCACCATTGGCATTCATTTTATAAGGATAATAGTTCCGGTGTCAGCTGATTTGCTAAGAAACACAGTGCTGTTGCAACATGCACATGGAAAGTGTGAGGAAACTCATGTGTCAGCCATTTAACCTCACTTTCCCACTGACTCCAGCACAGCTCTGGTACCCAAACCCATACGTGCAGAACCTTGCGTGTTTTACAGCTGAAGCCCAACTAGGTGGAGAATGCAGGTCTCCAGCTGAGCCAAGCAAGAATGCTGGGCAGTGTGTGAAAATCACCAAAACACAGATTCAGGCTTTGGCCATTCTTCATACTGTATGTTTTCTCACATGTAATTTAAAAAACTATCGTGTCAGAGGTAGTCTGCTACTTAGTCCTAAATACTGTTTGATTCTCTGTTCTCAATCAGTGATGTGAGAAGAAAGGCAAGATTTTAAAAAACTTCAGAAAATGCCAGCTATTATCCCAGAGCTGGAGTTTGCAATTGTTGGACGCTCCTTATCTCAACCCGTCGATGCAAACTAGTTAATGCTGCAACTCTAGAAAAAAAAAAAACCATGGAAGGAAAACTGTCCAGTATGTCAGGCTGACCGTCTCTGAGACTCGTGCAGCTGACCCTGTGCAACTCCTACCAGCAAGAAGACAATGAGAGAAATGGTTGGGTTTCTTGCAGAGCAGCAAAGTGCAGAGAGACTTGGAAGAGGAATTGGAGGCCTAATAAATGAAAGTGGGCACATGGACCTCCTATGTATCCTATGTATCACATACATCCAGCTCCCAAACTTCTGCCTCTGCCCATGCAGCCACTGGGCTGCACAAACCACAGCTCATCTCCAGCTGCTTCCTCCTAAAATACACGAAGGAGATGAAGGCAAACACCAGCAGCATAGACTTCGAGCCCGGGGGTGGTTTTGAGGTGATGCTGTCACTGACCTCTTGGTTTGGGGCTCGGAGAGGGAGCTGCCTTCTCCCCAGACACGGATGTAATAGCTCGTTGCCATGCCTGTGCTGACTCCAGCCAGAAATCCATGTGCACAAAGCCATTTCAGATGCTAATGACCAGTCTTGTTCAAGTCTTTTGATGTTGCAGTCCCTCACTTCGCTGTCTGCTCCTGCTCAGCCGTGGGTTTTATTTTGGCACTAATGCTGACCAGGACAAAACTTCAGCATTTTAATAAATCCAGGGGCTCCTCGCACCACCGCAGCCTGTGAAGTCCAGACACTGATGAACTCCACATCAGCAACAAGAATGAAACTTCCATTTTCCTCCCAGAACTACAGGTTCTGATGACCCAAAATGAAGATCTGCTGGGTGTCAGCAGCACCGGACCAACGGCACAGGCGGAGCTGCTCTGCTTCCAGCTGGCAGCAAGCACCGACCCCAAGGGAAAGCAGCCCCTGATGGCATCCACCCGCCAGAGACCTCGAACCCACCCCAGCGACTTTACATCGACCTTGGCACACGCGGGATGAACTCGACGCCGTTCGCTTTCCCAGCCGACATTGAAATAACTTTGCAGCGAGAGACGCGCAGGCACCCCGGGCTCCATTTACCTCCCCCGAAACAGAAAGACCGTGCGAAGCACTTTTCTCCATCCAAACACATCATGGAGATGCAGTAAGCATCTTTGCTCCCTAATTGAAATCATACATCACTTACTTAAGCGATACTAAATCAGATGCCACCACCGCTGGCAATTCAAGCATTAATAACCAGTTCCCTGCTCCAGAGACAACAGGTCCTCTGCTGGCACGAAATTCACGGCTTCCCACAAAGCTGGTCCCAACCTTGCTCCTGCCGCCTTGTCCTACATCACCGCTGCTGTGCACGTCAGTCCCAGAGACAAGCCTTTGCTTCCCTTGTCATATGCATTTTAATTTTAGTGGCTCAGAGTAACAGGCAGGTTGCATTTTGCAGCAGTTCTCCCTCACTGCTCTTTCCGAGTTCCTACTCCCTACAGAAACTCCATAGCTTTAAACCTGAAGAAAAGGTCATCTCAGTCCCATAAGAAGATTTTGCACTGCTTTCTCCATTAATTTGACTTCTTACGCCTCACCAAAATGGAGAGCCCTGCATGTGGTTATGAACATAGCTGAGCTAATATGCAGCAAGTAATTAATATAACAAACTTTTTGTCTTCGAAAAGGTGTAATCCCCTGCCCAGCAGCTTGGACTTTGGCTGACACTGCTGGAAGAGCTACCAATGAGAAGTGGAGAGTTAACATCATTGAGTTCTCTCCTTCTTAAGATCTGCTAATAAAGATGCCTATTTAGTTTACCTGTCCTCTGTGGCTCTCCTCTGCTCAAGCCTCATGTTAATAATAAGAATAAGAATAAGAATAATCTCTGTCAATTAACTAGTTTCCAAGACTGAAATGTAATTTGCTCATTACTGAGCCCATTCGACTATCCTGCCTCTACGCCAGAGGAAACCCCACTGCCTAATTCCATCTCTGCTTCAGAAACAAGGTGGTTTTCCCCTCACTTTGATTTTCTTCTCCCATTCAGCTATTAGAAGAAACCCATTCATCAAAGCTATAGGTTTTCCCTCTGAAAACCTTCAGCGTTTAAAAGCTTTTGACTGAAATATAACATATTAATGGCAGCCGTGATTGCACAGCCCTCCGCTGACCTTCCATAGGCTGAAATTGCTTATTTTGCTAAATTTATTTGCCACCCATTTATCAATCTAAATGTAAGGTGGTTTTAAAGGTCATAAACCAAACAGCCACTGAAATATGATTAAAGAATATGGAAATAAATTACAAACTCATAATGTTATCCCTTCCTGTGACTTGGTGGCAGAAGCTAAGATGAAGTATGGGAACTTGTTTAACATCTTCCACATTTGGGGATTCATCTGCCTCCGGAGGGTTGCTCGAGCCCTTTTAATTCACAGTGTGCTGCTTTGTGCCTGCTGAAAGGAGGATTATAGGAGGCAAACTCCGGGTTGGAAGCAGACTGAGAAAAGGTTTTAATTCTCCTTAGAGGGAAAAGTCTCCTTGGTGACCAGACAGCATTTATTAACGGGGGTTAACGTTGTGCTGAGAAGCTACTTTCCATTGAATAAGCGGCGCAATCCTGACCATGCACGGCTCCCAGACCGCCTCCAAAATAATTAATGGAGCATTAAACTGCCTCAACGCTGCAGGATTAGCACTGAAGCTGCTGAAGGTTGCAGGAAAACCAAGCCAATCTTTATGTTTTCTGTCTGGAGGACAGAAAGGCGAATCTTAACGTGAAGCATTGAGACACGCAGAGCGAATTTGATTATGATAAAATCGTGGGGTTTGGAAAGAATTCAGTGGAGGACACCAGCAGTTTGTGCACAGTTGAATCCGGGGAGAAGTATCACCAAACTGCTCCAACAGGAGCATTGGAGACAGCACCTAGCCCAAGACAAAGCTTCTTTGGGATCAATTATACCCAACTACAACAGCAATGGTGATGCTCTCTTCTCCAGCTGCTGCCCAGCCGCTCTCCATCGGTGTTCCTACAACTGAGGGATAGCACAGGGGTCTGTGCCCAGGTCCTACCCTGGCATGGGGCAAGGCTTCCTCAGACCAAGTCAGACCAAGGAAGACCTCAGGCTCACACACAGACAAAGCCGAAAGCTCCCTCTCCAAAGTGCATTAAAAGTAACTGGCGAAACATCTTGGCCGTAAAAACAAGCGCCTGCTCGGAATTAGGCATGGATTCCTACACGTCATCAAAACAATTTTGAGTTTATTACCAGAAGCTTCGGCGAAATGGCTGTGCAGCCACTGGTGAATTTTAATTCTTGATGAACCTGGAATTGCTTTGCCCAGCAGACTCCCAGCGAGCACACATGTGGATGCCTGCTCGCCCGCAAAAATCAAACATGAGCTCCAGAAACATGGTGCCGGTTTTGCCCAATACCAGTCGATTTCCCAGGGAACATTTTACCATGTAACAAAAAAAAAAAAACAACACTTTTCTGTATTTTTTTTAAGCAGATCTACAAAGGCAGACCTCCAGATATCTCTGGCAGGAGTGCTGCAAGTAGCACTAGTGAAGGATGCAGCCCCAGGTGCACAATATGCACAGAGCAGTTCCCGAGCTGTGATCACTTCTAGCTGTTGGTTTTTGGTGCCTTTTTTATTTTTTCTCTAGTCTAAATTGATTAATGAATTATTAATAAAAGAGAGACGTGCGTAGCAGATTGGCACTGTGTTATAAAGACCTCTTTATAGACAACAGGATGAAGATAAAAATAAGCAAGGCAGTAAAAAGGCAAAACGAAAGCAAGCGGCAGTCTTGTGAGTGTGTTGGAAGTAGCAATAAACCCAACGTGTGGACGGGAGGATGAGCTATTGCCTGACACTGCAAGGGTGCTGCATAGATGGATTGCTGGGAAAAAAAAATAAAAAATAACCAAATACACTGCCACAGCCAGAAACACAGCCTCGCGCGTCAGAGCTGCAATATTAAAAATGTGCACAGATGCAATCTTTCAGGCTGCTTTATCTCTGCCTTTACTCCGAGGCAAAGAATCCAAAGAGAAAACAGAGGGTGTGAAAGATGCTTTTAAGAAAAGCCACAGGGCTTGTGACTCGGTTAAAAAAGTCAGCTTTTCTCCTCCTTTTCATCGAAACAAGCAGTCCTGCAAGAGCCCGTGCAGCTCCTGCTCGCCTGCAAAAGCCTGAGCTTTGGGGAAGCTTTCTGCCCACCTGCAGCATCCCTGCGAGGTGATCCCTCTCCTCTGCTGATTCCCTGCAGCTCAGCGAGGACTTGAGATAACACTTCAGCCTTTCCCATAGTCTAAAGCTCTGAAAAGGACTTTGTCTCGTCTGTCTTCACTAAATTTGTAGCAATATCGGCACTTCAAAGCCTCTACTACTGGAAAATAGGGTTAAAACGTGTTAACAGGTTGAAAAGTTGCAAGAAGAAAGGCTACACCCTCAGGCAAGCATGTACACAGGCAGCCTGATAGCACAAATATTATTTCTTCAGGAAACTAAGCTAAAAAAATAAATCGGTCCATGCTGTGACCTGTGCCCCTTATGCCAACTTTTACCCAGCTTTTAATTCTGCGCTCTGCAACTCCAAGCTATTCCAGGCTTAAGGAATTGGAAAGGGACCAGATGTCAGGCAATTGGCTGTACTAACACAGATCCAGAGGAATGCTGTGGAGTGGATCAGTCCCAGCTTTCCTAAGATATTTCAGCAATTTCTCCAATTCCGATTAGCAACTGATGTATAATGCATTGTGAAAGCCTGCAGATCTAGAGTGTTTCCCTATTAACGCTCTTATTACCTGCAGAGTTTGACACGTCAGCTTAAAACAAATTGTAAAAAACTCTACTTTGAATAAGGGTCAAGAGAATGAATGAATAGGCATAAACAGCATTTTACGGTTATATCTGTAATAGAGCCACAGCAATAAAAAATAAGTGAGTTAGAAAGAATACACAGCCATTCTGAATTATATGATCACAAAATTATGTCTTGATTGACTCTTTGCCTTAATGCTTGCGTTGGCTGGCACAGTTGGATCACAGAATTTCTTTTGAATATATTAACATTTATTAAAAAAAATGATCAATTCTGAAGTTATGAAATGCCTCTCTAATTTACCACAATGCAATTTACTGCTAGGGAGCCAACCACTTTTCCAGACAGACACCCCGGGAGTTCATTCTGGTGTGTCATTTCTTTCCATAAAGTTATTTGAATTTTACAATAATGCTGCTGGGTGGGTAGCTGGGGGAGATGGTGGAAGTTAGGCGGGAAGATAGTAGTGGCTGTAAGGACTGTATTGTTTCTTAGCCCCAGTTCTGTAAGTAAAATATAAAGAGATTCATCATCATCATTACCGTGAACTGCACATAAGAGAGCAAACCGAGAACAATGATTTTAAGTCATTTTTGAGATCTTTATACAAAAGCAGTCAGAAACTAGGGGCTAGTCCTGCCCTCACAGACATGTGGGGGGGGGACATATTCAAAATAAGAATGTTTTCTCTCAGCCAAGCACCCGTAATGCTCATGAGTTGAACCAGGAACACATGGAGCATGCTGGGCCTCCAAGTCCTGTCCAGTTTCTCCAAAATCAAACAAAAAAAAAGGTAAATCTCAGCTCTGCCAGCCACCTGAGACTCCTCCTACCATCAAGGGGATGAAGAGCCAGACTCCCAGTCAAGACACCATCAGATGAACTAAGCATCTCACCAACTAGCCCATAATGGTCTGGGACAAATGACTCCTATCCCCTGTGATGCCAACAGACACGAATTAAAATTTACCACTGTGAGCAGATGGAGAAACAGCCCTCCTCTCCACCACATGCACTTTGGGCAATAGCTTCCCTCCAGCACCAGAAGAAACTCTGGCTTGAAGAAGCTTCACCCAAAGCTCAGCCCAAACCAGCAGCATCCTACACCCAACCTGTTTTTTCTCAGCCCAAAACCCATACACAGGCAGGTCTGCTGAGAAACAGCTCTCAAAACATGTGTTTGAGGATCAGCAAAACAAATAATGGCTATAGGTCAAGATCCTCATGGTACGTGCTTCTTTTGATCTGTGCAAGACTGGAATTACACGAATTCATGAGGCTCCTGGCTAAAGCGTCAGATAGGGTGTTTGAAAATGTGCCTTCTTTCGGCTGAAATAACAGCCCCATCAATTAAACATACCTCTCCAGAAAACACAAGTTTCCAAGACAAAAGGTCTTCTCCCTCACTGTTGAGATTTTCCAGGCTGCCAGGGACTGGATTGCCAAGATCTCAGTAGGAATTGAAAAAAATCAATTATTGATGCTGCGATCCGGTGCTTACAACAAAGCTGTTCCCTTTGCTGGAGATCTGGCAGCAGGAGAAAGAGCTCAACAGCTCTGCAAAACATCTGGCCAGGGGTGTTCAGCTCACGGCACCCCACTTCCAGCACCCCAAGAGGTGCTCCCTGGCCAAAGGGGCACGGGAGGAATCGGGCAGATAGGAGGGAGACTCCCCAAACTGCATTCTTTCAGCTTAATAACAGTAAGCAACTTGCAACCCATTTGGCTCCCGCTCGTATCCATCCCAGTTGTCTCGTTAAACATTTTGTGGAAGTTTGGAGACTCAGCTTTAGTGTGTGTTACTACTAATTGCTTTACTCCTCAGCTGTGCAACAGCAAACCTCCCGGAAACACAGTTTTCCATTAGCGCCAGACAGGGATTAGCTAATTAGCCGAAAAATAAAGTTTGCTTGAGATAACGTTAGGTAGACAATTAAAAGTAAAAAGCTGCGCCCAAGAAGGGCAACCTTTTTCTTCACTAAGCTCCAGCTTTTGGCCTTGTTATTGCCCAGTCACACATTTTCTTTTCCTCTGCTGTGCTTGAGCCGTAACGAATCATTAAAACTGGACATGCGCAACAGGATATTATTTACTCTTATCTCCATAGGTCAAAAAGAAAACTTACCTACTCCATTTACCCATTAAGGAATGATTAACTGATTAGCTGCTAATGGCTCACACAGTGGGGTTCAATGCTGTTTCTGTACCTTCTGGTTTAATCGCCAAAATTCAGTGTGTAAACTGGCTCTAAAGCACAGGACAAGAGGGGACAGAGTCCTCTACCAGGGAGGGCCCCAATATTTTGCCTAACAATAGGTTCACAGGTCGATAACTGAGAGAGGTGAGAAGTGAAAAAAAAAAAAAAAAAAAAAAAAAAAGGAAAAAGGTGTAGAAAGTTAGAAATAAAGTACAGGAAGAGACAAGCAGCGGAAGTGTTTAAACTGTCTCTGAAGCTCTCACATTATCAACTTAAGAACTTTTTACGGGTGTAAGAGTGTCAGCTTTGCGCAGCTGGAATTTCTACGGGCGGTTTGGCAGAGAGAGAAGTTACAAAAGCACCTGATAAAAGCATCGTTGGTACCAGCAAGGCAAGAATTTCTATTAGGATCTTGGCATGTAACAAAGCCTCTCCTGGAGCAGAGCTACAGATGGAGGCATTATAAGCACCGGCAACCATCACCGCTGCCTGCAGCCGCACCATTTCCCATTTCAACAAGCCTGGAAGTTAATTGCATGATGCTTCTTGCTGTTCTAGCAAGAAATGAGCTTGGGTTGCAACAACAGAATATGCAGCCTTATCTTCTACAAAGCATTAATGAGTGGGGATAACCCTGTAGCTGCATGCAGGAGCAAAATGAAGCGAGGAGGTGATGAGACTGGCAGTGGACATCTCCTCCACGGTACAGGCTGCACCGACACGTGCCATGGAGGAGGGAGCAATCCCATCCTGGGAGAGAGAGGGGTGGTTGGGTGAGGCGTGAGGGTATCCCTCCAAAATTAAAAGGAGGAAAAGTTAAAGGGTTATGCTCTAACCTAACAGGGATCACTTAGAAGTGAATGAAGAAAGGATCGTGTTGGATCACTAACAAACATCAGTGAGCCTGTGACTGTCTGACCGCAAAGCCTGAAACCCAGGAGTGGCTGTTCTCAGGCTCTGAGAGCGTTTGGCATTAGGCACAGCTTCTTCATGCATTTGCTCACATTGTTGAGCCGTGAATCTGATTTCACAGACCGCACTAGCTTTTTTGAAAGGAACTTGTCCATATTTTCTTTACGCCAGCTTCTAGTGGACAGCAGGATGACCATGAGCCAGCAGTGTGCCCTCGTGGCCAAGAAGGCCAATGGCATCCTGGGGTGTATTAGAAGGGGAGAAGCAAGTAGGTCAAGAGAGGTCCTCCTGCCCCTCTACTCTGCCCTGGTGAGGCCGCATCTGGAATATTGTGTCCAGTTCTGGGCCCCTCAGTTCAAGAAGGACAGGGAGCTGCTTGAGAGAGTCCAGCGTAGAGCCACAAAGATGGTGAAGGGAGTGGAGCATCTCCCTTATGAGGAAAGGCTGAAGGAGCTGGATCTCTTTAGCTTGGAGAAGAGGAGGTTGAGGGGTGACCTCATCAATGTTTATAAATATGTCAAGGGGGAATGTCAGGAGGATGGAGCCAGGCTCTTTTCAGCGGCGTCCACTGACAGGACAAGGGGCAATGGGTGGAAGCTGGAACACAGGAGGTTCCAGAAAAATATGAGGAAAAACTTTTTCACTGTGAGGGTGACTGAGCACTGGAACAGGCTGCCTAGGGAGGTTGTGGAATCTCCATCTCTTGAGACATTCAAAACCCGCCTGGACGCGTTCCTGTGCGCTCTAGTGTAGGTGATCCTGCTCTGGCAGGGGGGTTGGACTAGATGATCTTTGAGGTCCCTTCCAACCTTTAACATTCTGTGATTCTGTGATTCTGTGATTCAGTGCTGATCCATTTACAACAGCTCTCACTCTGTTTCCCAGATTTCACAAGGTTCAGAAGTTGCAGCATGGGAAACGTGTCAGCCTGATCCAAAAGGACCAAGAAACATCTTCCCAGATAACAGGTTAATATCTTTTTCCACCATGGAAGTTGTCAGCACGCATCCACAAGATAGTAGCACATGTTCACAGGCAGGTCTGAGCATCAGGCTTCCTTCAAAGGGATGCAACACAAAAGATCTCCTGGCTCGCATCGAACTCACCCTTTCACTGTATTTGATAATACTTGGTCTTTATGCACAGACAGGAGAAGAGGAAAGAAAGGTATTACCTCATTACTGACACTGATCACAGTTCAGGCACTAAATCCTGCCTAAGAGAACATGCATCAAAATATTCACGACTCGGTTGCATGAGAAGAAACTATCATCAACGTGCAGCGTTGAGAAGCACTGTCCTAAGACATTCAGGAGAAGAGGACCCTCAGAGCATGCCCTTCAAGTTTTAGAACTGAGTCTAATATTTGCCAGCATTTCATTGTTAACGTTTTGATAGAAGGGAAGAGTCTGCCAACAGGCTTAAAATACTAATACTAACCTATGTACCTATAACAAATTATTATGACCAAGGGCTTTCTCTTTGGTTTTCCTAATCTCATTGCCACTACATAACCTCCAGCTGGCTTTAAACCTGCCTGCCATGTGCCACTTTCCTATTTCCCTCTCCTTGCTTTTTATCGGCTACATTTTTTTAAGTATGTAATTTACATTTGGTTCCCGGTGGCTACAATAAAACGTCCAAGTGAGTCGTTCTCATTGTCTCGTCACAACATGAGGAAATCCCAAATGGTGCCATTTTCTTTTTCACTCAGCCTTGAGTTACACGGGACAGCAAAAGCCAAACTACCCCAGCAACATAAGAAGTCTGAGCAGTTGAAACTCCTTTCTGCCAAATAGATCAGGGACTGCGGGTTATCTTGAGTTTGCATCTATTCAGTTCATGAATATTGGACACTTTTCCACTAGAACAAGGAACAGATTTTCTCTGTCACTTGGCAGAGCTGTTCAGAAGAGGTTTCTGAGGTTTCCATCATGGTTTCCGTCACACTGAAAGCCTTGCCTAGCCTGGATTTAGATGAGAATGAGCACACACTCAAGTCCTGCTCTTCAGTAACATACACTGCAGCTGTGAACTGGAACCAGCAGACAGCACAGCAGCCTCTCTGGGGAAGCGTGTTCCTGAACTTCCTAATTTTTGGAAATCTAATAATTTGGGATTATTTTTTTTCCCTAGGGTTTAGCTTTTCATTGCCCTGTGAAGCTGTGCAGTCATTTACACACATCAAACGCACACAAGGCAGTTGTGAGGATTTGCTGCTGTGGCTGCAAAGCCCCGTGACGAGTTCAGTCATTTAAAAGTTCCCTCGAGTGCTTGCTAATATTCAAGTATCTACCTAACACCTGGGTTTTGTTAAGTTTTCTGGTAGCGTGGCTTTTGAAACTCTATTACTACACGCTGGGCTGTGATTAAAGTGTTTGGCTTTCCATGGTAACATTACCCATCTATAATCTTGTTTCTTAGCAAGATCTGAGTCAACTGTACTAGTAATTTCCTTTAATAATAAGTCTTCAGGAATAACCCTGCCCTCTAAACCCAGAATCTGAGGCAACACAATTGACAGATATCACAGCTTTCAGCCAATTAAATATTCTGAATGCTCAGCCGTAGGAGAGTTTTTAAAGGAAATAATTATAGGTGCCAAACTCCCTGTAGTGCTTCTGCCACCACCAGAGGGTCCGGCACAGCCCCGAGGTGATGCTGCTGAGCGCTGGAGCCGCTCTCCCTCCGTGCAGAGGGTACTCACCAGGCTCCCCTCATCTAACCAGAGGTAAATGGAGCTCCACCCTCAATTGCACAAAGCAATTAAGCATGCTGTGTAAATTAGTTACAGCAATGATGATCTTTCTAGACGAGGAACGTGCTATTCCTTGTAAATGATGCTGCCACTGAAGTGTTAATTTCCTTTTAAGATTAAGCTGTCCGGGTATAAATACGAAATACAAGTCGCCATGCAAAGATCAGATGGGGTTAAGCCTTTGGACAGCACTGTAATAAAATTATTTGCTGGAAATTAGAGAACGGCGAAGGAAAGGCACATCACCACGTCGCAAGTGTCGTAGAGGATGAGCTCTTCTGCAGTTTGTCACAAGTTGAGCCCCACTGCTGTGACTGCTGCTCTTCAGGAGGCAGCGTGTACGGCAGCAAAGGTATTTCAAAGCCCACCTCCAGCAGAGATGATTTGTTATGATAAATCTCGACTAAATCAAGCATTTTGCCAACAGCAGTTGGAAGGCATCCATGTTTTTATTGCGTGCACACTCTACATATCCCACTGCTATCGTTTGGTAATAATTGTATTCATAGCTCATACAAGTTGCCTGCCTCAGATTCAGATAGTGCTACACCCAGAGAAGACACCTGTGTGGACTGGGAAACACACATCTAATTTAAGTCTCTCTCTACCCTTCTGTAACACAGAATAAGTCAGGTGTTCTGCACAATTTTGCTGCAGAAATTCTCATCTATTCCAGGGCCTCTGGGTCAGCCGCAGCCCAGGATCTCCCAGGGCTCTCTAAATCCTTGGGCTGAGATTTGAACAACCAGCTCCCTAGAAAGCGAGGCAAGGCAAAGGAAAATAGAAGAAAAAGGGAAAAAAAAAAACCAAACTAACAACAAAAAAAAAGCTGCATTCTTGAAGAAATAAAAAAAAAAAACCAACACTTTGCAACATTTGCAGAACTAAACACATTCACTTGGCAAATTGAGCCTTGGGAAAGTTTTAGGCGCTCTGCACTGAACTAAGTATTTACATCTTTTTGTCATGGGATGCAGGTGCTGATATTCCAGAGATTACAAACAGATTGTCGGCATCTTGCAGTTTCATTGCTGTGCTGTTGGAAGTAGAAGCAGGTCCGTGACAGTGCCCCCAAGCCCAGATGCCTGTCATTAGGCAGAGGGGTCAGAAATCAACTGGAGAGGAAAGGACCCAACTGTACATTTTTTTACAAGTTTCAAACACCACATGTTCCTGAAATTCTGAGTTTTGTGGCGGTTCTGCTCAGCACTTGGGGCCCCGGTTGTGCCCTGAGCTGCAGCAGACCATGGGAGAGAAGAGGTTCTGCTGTCAGACTGCAATCAAGACACATTTGAGCTATGATTACCTAAAGCCAAGAGTTATGTTCCCCACTCTTTGCAGCATTAAAGGGTCAAAAATCTCCTTAGGGTGATAAATTCCTTGAGGTAAGTGTTCTAATTTTTCTGCACGTTACCTTCATGCTTCCATATGCAACCATAGGATCTCAGTTATGGCAATGAAACATCTTCGAAAACTGCTGGCTCTTGCAGTTTTCTTCTGGGGTCAAAACTCTGTTAGAAGCAACAGGATTTTGTGCACCTTCCATAGAGGAAAATATACGAGGGTTTGGCTTTTTTTTTTTTTTTCAAAAGAAAAATATTTGATGGTAATAGGTGATACATTACAGATGTCATTTTTGTAGTAAAAATCCTCTGCGTGACCAGCGATCTCCACAACAAATAGCAAATCCTTGTATAAAAATCTGTAAATATCCCACTTGCCAAACGGAAGAAATCGTGACATTCAAATATTCTCACCCAAAAGCAAAAAGACAGGCGTTAGCAGACCAGAAATGAAACGAGCAGCTTGTACCCCCAGAGGTAGCAGAACATGTTTGGAAAAGCTTTTAAGCATCTCAAAGAGCAAAGGGTTGTTTGAAAACCAACAGGTCGGTCAGACGTTTTGACGTGAACATGCTGGTTCCATCAACACCTCTACCTTAAATATTTCAAAATAATGTTGTCCTGAAATAGAAAAACTGGCTACTTCATTTGAATGCCTTCATCGCTGTTGGGTTCCTAGCAGAGAACTAAGGTGAACTCAGGCTCGGCACCACCAAGCTCTGTTAATCCTAGGGCTGGGCAAGAAAATAACCAGGCTTAGGAGGGTGATGTCAGTCTGGGGAAGGTTTGCTGACACACCATAAGCTGTACAGTTACTCGTTGAGCAGTGATGCAAGAAGTGCCTGCCCACATCCTGCCCTGAACACTGATGTGGCTCCATATTTTCAGGAAGGCTTCCTGAATTTGAGGGAGAATGCAGCCAAGCCCTTCCCTGGGCCAGCAGGGCGCTTCTCTGCTTTGCAGATGAATTGAAGAGAAAGGGTTGGTCACTGTTAGAGAAGAAGTGGCATCTTTTTCCTCCTGTCTCGGTCAGCAGCTCCCGCCCATACCCCTAATCAGGCATCCCTCCCCTTGGCAAGGAGTCAGCAAAGCTCCAGCCACAAGTCCTGGAGAGTGAAGACGAAGCCACGTTCTCCATGCCCACAAACCAGGGCCAAGCAGCCAAACCACTCCCTGATTTTCCACGTTTTCTTTCCTTTTATCACATAGACTGTTATTTCCTCGCATAGACTGTTATTTTCTCACACAGAATGCTTCCTCTTTGCTCCTCACCCTCATTGGAGCCTCCTGCAGAAACCACTGATACCGAGCCCAGAAACAATTCAGAGAGAAGGGGAAAGAGAGCGATAAACCCAAACAAGAACGAGACCATCTGGCAAAAAGAAGCGGAGCCTGTCAAGATCCCACTTTGTCCTTGCTGCAGCTCCAGCACAAGCTGTCAGCGACATTTCAATAGGAACAACTTCCATTTACAGAGCTGCATATAGTGCTCAGTTTATTTTAGTCTTCTTTTTTATTTGTACCGAAGTTGGTGGGACTGCTTACAAAGGTATAATCCAGCTTGAGTAACAGCATCAGAGCCTGGACCATCATTGCTCAAGCCTGAGCCTTTGCTTACCCAAGCATCTGTTTGCAATCCAGTGCAGAGAAGGAATTAAACAACGCTTAATGCCACAAGATCTTGGTCAGAAATATGTGGACTCGTTCGATCTTGCTACATTCATGGCACAAAACCCCTCCTGCTACACTCCCGCTCTTTTTGAGCACAGCCTGTCTCGGGTTAGTCGTTGGGAGCACAACTAGGTCAGCAGGGAGCTTTGGTGGGACCCTTACTGTTACCACTAATTAACATCGGGATCCGAGAGGCTTTACACAACCTTAGAATCACAGAATATCTCAAGTTGGAAGGGACCTGTAAGGATCATCAAGTCCAACTCCCTGCTCCTTGCAGGACCTACCTAAAACATTACCAGCCTTACTGTGAAGAAGAAGCACCACGCTGCTCCTGCATCCAGAGCTGGATGGAAACCAGAGAAGCCTAAAGGAGCTACAGCGCTCTCAGCTGTCACACACTGAGTAAATCATCTGTGCATCTTCTACCACCCTCAGAAGGGTTGGTGCTGCCTTTGATAGCTCAATAGCCATCAGCAAACCCATACGGAGCATGTCAAGACTTGGAGGAGAAAGGATGACATGTGGATACTGCAGAAGATGTACAATTCCCACAGCGTTGCTCATCCCTCTGGGGTCTTACCCCGTGCTGGGCATTGCGTTTCCTTCAGCAGTGGGGAAGGAGGGAGGACTTCACGAGAGATCACTCAAGATAAAGCAGCTGTTGCATAGCCAGGGAATTTTTATGTCTCTCCCGAATGGAGAAATGTGTCTTCCCTGCTCCAAGTGTCTCCCACCTCTTCTAAGACACATTCCTGCCTGACATTGCAGCTCCACAAGCGTTAGCGATTCCCATGCGACGACTGCACATGCGTGTAATTGGAAAGAGAAATGGCTAAGCAAGTAATTAGGCAAGCAAACTGTTTGCAGATATAAAATAACCCCTTCTCAGACATCAAGTTCAACAAAGAAATGGATGTTAGCAGCTTGCATGTAATTAATCTATTAACCAGTGTTTTGGCGACATATTTCTAAATCTGTATTTACTCAAGCACGTAGCAGTCATTTGTATATTGCTCTGGAAAAGGTTAGATGCTGTCAGGTAAAATTCATCATATTATAATCCCATAATTAGCAACATTTTTTTCTTTGTATTTATTACTCTTACCATGCAGCAACATTTAGGGAGATTGGTGTCTTTGTTTTGCAGTGTTTTCCTCTTGCACAATAATAGAAATGGATTGAGGAAACAGATTTATTTGCCCCGGGTTTAGAAGAGATCTCTGCGATTTCAAAGCTGGAGGGTATTTTTCTGAGCCCCACAAGACCAAAGACTATTTTTATTCATACAAACATATTATTACAGCTCAGACAGATTAATATATAAGAGCTCATGACGACAGAGAACCCACATTTTTCAGGAGAGAAAAAAAAATAAAGGTCTGGGGACACAGTTTAAGAAGAATATTGAATGATTTAGGTTGGAAAAGGCGCTTAGGATCGTCGAGTCCAAGTGCTCGCTCTCCAAGCGAGCAGCTGAAAGCAAAGGCGCTTTACGGGATCACGCCGCCTGTCTCACCGTGTCAGCTTTTGTCTGAAGGGACAAAACTGAACTTATTTTCGCACTTCTCCAGCTTTTTGCCGGCTGGCAGGCTGCAGTGCGTGGCGCAGCCACACTCCCCTCTGCTGGCTGCTTCTCTGAAAGCAGGGCAGCATCAGGAAAAGCAGGCGGAAAGAAAATATTGTAATAGCCAAACTAACGATTATTTTTCTTCTGCGTATTACTTAGACAAAAGTTGGCCTCGGTAATGACGGTTTCACAGCACCAGCACGGAAAGCTTGCTGGCAGGTTAAAATACCGTCCTCTACCCCACCAGCAAACTCTTTCTGCAACACGACTTGTGTTCAGTGCTTTATCTGCTCACCCACCAGCAGAGTCCCAGGCAGGGAGCAGGCAGTGCTGCGGGCAATGCCAGGGATGCCAGCAGGATCCTTTTGTTCTCACAGCCACCCCCTGCCCAGCAGCAGGAGGCATCTCATTTGTACTGTGATGCCCGTGATGCTCACACCGACACGAGAAGGTACGAGCATAGGGCTTTTCTGGGATGGCGAGATAAAGAAACTGCCCACTTTATCCTGGCTTCCTTTTAAAAATAAACTCCTTTTGCAAATCAGTCCCACGGAGACCAAGGGTGATGTGGAAGGACCAGCCCTGTTCCTGAGGGTTCCTGGTTGAATTCTTGGAGTTACGTATGCTTGAAGTGTCCCGTACGGCCCTTTAATCGATCAGAACTTTCAGAAGAAAAAGCAGAACCCACAAGAAAGAACAAAAGGGAAAAGACTGATTTACCACGATTTGGCAAGTTGGTGGCCATTTAAAATACATTAAAGAAAGACTGTGGTACTTCAAGAATATTTAGAATCTTGTATTTACTTGATAGTGCCACTATAAATAGAGCAGATCAAGAATGTTTTAAAAGTAGACGAAATAATGTCCAGTGTCCACAGGTCATTAAAGGTGAACTCACACTTCCCAGACCTTGGGACCCTCCGATCGGGATGGGCAAGAAACCTCCTGAGTCAGCAAAAACTCCCCTAAACCTTGTCACACCAGCACGAGACTGCTAAGGAAGCTGGACACGGGAGAGCCAGGCAAGCAGTTCCAACCTCTTGCAAAGTCTTGGCCTCCAGAGCCAGAAATCAAGTGTGGAGTTGACAAAAAGGAGCAAATCTGGACTTCTCTAATGTCACAATGAAAAAAATTGTACTCTCAGCTGTGACATGATATGGAAGAGCCTGTTCTACAGGCTAAAGCCATGAACAGTTGGAGCAGGCAGTGTATAAAATACACATAGCTTCTCCCAGGCTTTCCACTGCTTACTCAGAGCCACACGATATTAGCACTGTCAAATATTTACATCCTACTATTGTCTAGAAGAATCATCTTCACTTGGCTCCAGGTAGGAGAAGACATCCCAGACAGACACGTGTGCACAGCCCACCAGCTGACAGTCGTTCCTGCTGCTGAACCCCCAGTAAACTTTTTGGTTAAAGCTCACCGGCCCCCGAACACCTCATCACAAACCACACGGCCACAGCAAAAGACTTCAGATGCTACCACCTCCCTCAGTCACCCACGTGTGAGCACACTGCAGCCACCTCTGTATGAAGTCACACACCTCATATCCAGCTAAACATAATAACAGAGAACCCAAAAGAAAATTGCCTTTCAAGCCCAATACTGCTAAGATAACGTGTGTCACGCAGCCTTTTTTTGTCATTTTGTCTTACAATCGAGCCCAAACCCTCTATACTCTGATAGGACCGAGGACAATTTTTGTTCTCTAGGCAGCAACTACTCAAACGCAGACAATCTTTCCCATAATTGGTACCAAAAATGTGACATCACCGCTTGGGAGACGGTGGCTTCATTTCTGCACGATGCCCTTTACTTCCACCTTCTCTCCCTCTCTGAACAACGTGGAGTATAATTCTTTTTTTGTACATCTGGCATCCCAGCTGTTGGGATTCACAGTCAGCGTGCATTAGAAATTAAACCCTAATCTAGATTAACTGTCAGCTAATACCAAAAGGACAATTTTTAGACGTTAAAAATACTTCTCACCTTTATAAAGGATAAGCAGCTGCTCCTTGCGCAAGCAGCCCACGAACAATCACCCAGTTACAATTTAATTTGGAAAACTCATCGAACTGTTAAGACTAAGAATGAGTTGAAAGATACATCCTAAAACGAGTCAGTGTGGCTCATTGTTAACACAAAAAATATTCCATGTAGGTACTTTCTGAAAGTTTTATTCGCTGTCCCCCACTCGCAGAGGGGGAACAGTAATGTGCAGAGCATAACCATGTTCCCCTCTGACAAACAACAAAGAAATGCAGGGGCAGAAAAGACTTCCAGCAGCCACAAGTCCTCATGTGACGCCGCAAGATAAAAGGCAGAAAGGTGCAGACAAAAATATACAACATAATTCCGCTGCCTTGCAGAGCTCGCTGATAATGAGCATGATGAGCTTTGTGATCAACAAACGCAAGGGTCTCCTAACTCATGCAACCCAAATCTGAAATATTTCAACCTCCTTGGTACGTCTGTGAACCTGAACTTCAGCTCTTAACCCCACCAGCCTCCTTAAATAGCGTAACAGCATCCATTTCAATGTTGTTGACAGAATAGCACAAAATTATTAAAACCGGTTTCTCTTAATCTTTAATAAAACCTCAGTGAGCGCACCTCAATACGGATATTAAAATGAAAATACAAAGGTCATGTTAAAGACAGGAAATTGCCAAGATTAGCGATTTTCAGTTTTAATACTTAACAAGGCAATAGACCTTGTAATTAAAAATAAGTTTAAGGAGGCTGCTAAATGACTTTGATAATGATTTAAGGACCAATTACAGAAAAGATATCATTCTTCCCTTTCTAATTAGCTATACTGGAACGGTGAAGCTGAGAAGTTCTGTTATTAACCACTTTTTATGACGGTGAGGACATTCATACGCTCTGTGTCAGAAAAGTTTAACAAGAGCCAGTATAGGGACTCCTTTTTAAAGGACACTTGATTGTTCAAAAAAAAAAAAAAAAAAAGGTCTAAGAATGATGTTATTAGTTCTGCTGCTTTGTGGTGACTGGGATATACGGCCTTGAAGATTGCTGCTCTATCAGCCTTACGTGAAGATTTAGCACTCCCATAAAGCTGCTCAGCCTTGTAGAAGCACAAAATGTGGCTTTGGTTTGGCTTTGGGGCAGGAGAGGGCAGTGGCATGGCCGAGCAGGGACCGCACACACCACTGCCACGGGGTGGCACCACCCCTTTACCTCCCCAGGGAGTCCGTTCAGGGATTCCCCTCCAGGAAAACAACCACAAAAAACCAACCCAAACCAAAGGAAACCTCAAATCTTCAGGTCAGCCTGGCCTCTTGGCAACAAAACCCAACATTATGCTGAGAACGAAGAAAGCAGTCACTCCCCTGGACTTTACAACGTAAAATGCCCTTGCTTGGGCTTACGAGATACATTAAGAACAGCTTTACGAGAAAACCAATTAAGTTTGGTGCTACTGAACGGGGAACATTCCCACCTCTGCCTGAAATCCTCCCATCCTCCAGCCAGCCCCGGCACTGGTCGGGCTGTACAGCTCGGTGCCCCAAAAGGACTGAAAAACAAGCCAAGAAGACGACTGAAAAAGAAAGAGGCATCGTTTTACCAGGTTAGGAACCTGCTTACCTTCCCGAGCAGGGCACGGGGAGGGGAAGAGCCTCAGTCACCCTGCACCACCGCAGGCAACGGCAGGACCTGCAACCTTCACCTTCCTCACTGCAGCTGAGGCAGAAGAGCTCTGCTCCTTCCCTCGCAGAGCACGAGCAGCTGCCGGCTCACACCATCCTCCTCCTCCTCAAGCCCTGGGCAGCAGCATCACCGCCTCGAGATTCAGGCAGAAAATTGAGGCCCAAGCGAGCCCCAGCTGGCAGCCAGACTTCCCTTTGCTCATCATGGCAGGGTTTTGCCAAAAAAGCTAATAAAATCTCACTCACCGCGGCTCGGCGTGGGTTTCCCAAACTGACCATGACTTGGAAAATCCCCGACCAACGTTTCGTCCACCTTGGCCTGCAGCTGCGCTGCTCCCCCTTTGGAAACGATGTAAAATATCCCTTTTCTCTTTGTATTATTTTTTGCAGCATTTAGATTTATTGGAGGGAAATCACGTTTCTCACCTCCACATTGCAAATTAATTTCCCATATCTCAACCCCCACCCTGCACAGATAAACCTTCCTCTATTCACCCCGTATACAACAGCCAAGGACAGTTGACTTCGCTGAATAACATGCCCTGGTGCTAAATGAAAATTAAACTATAAATATTTTAAAATACCCGATTCTCCTGGATAGTAAAAGTGAAATGTATCATTTGTTTAAACTACCCTATTATTTCTTTCCTCATTTCATAAAACTCAACCACTGACAAGAACTTGCATAAATAAAGCTTCAACTTTCATCTTGATAAGTTTAATCAGAAAGCTCTTCAGGAGTATTTTATCCTTTTATCAGAATATTGATGGAAGTCATAATTCACCTTAATGTGAGAAAGTTTCCTTTCTTCAAGAAAGAAATTCATCAAGGCATTTCTTGTTGGCAAGATCTGACATAAATCTGCTTGCTTTTTCCTCCATTTGATCTCAGCACTTTATGAATTTTTGATTGCCCGCTTTTAATTTTCCACAAGCAAATTCAATTAAAGGAATTTAAAAACAGTAGCTCCATCCCGATTACCTCATCAGCAAATGGTTTTTATTGCACAATGGATGACAAGCTCCACTCTCTGGGTGCTGCTGGAGCCCTTATAAAAGCAGATCACGAGAAACCTCTCTCTTTTTATTGGTATTATTAGGAAAGAGCGCCTCAACCACCCAAGTCAATTCAGTAGGGCACTTCCCCTGCTCAGGCAACGATCCAAATGAAAAAAATATCCTTAAAAAAAAAAAGAAGTGCCTTATTCATGTGTGCATTTCAATTCTTTTGTCTGTACAAGGGCGCGGTCCCTTTTTTACAACACCAAGATGACAGTGACACGCAAGTGGGCTGGAGAAGCAATTCAGGAGAGTCCTGAGGCAGGGTGGGGATAGTTCATGGTTTTCTGCCTTTGTTTGTGGTGTTATTTTACTGCAAGGGAGTTGAGCAAGTATATGCAGAGGTGCAGGGACTGGGTGGCAAGAGGCCTTTGGTTAACAGGCTGATTACTTAGCATTTGCCTTTGAGGAACACAAATCACCTGTGTTAATTGGTACCTCTGTGTTGCACTGATGTTGTCAGCTGAATGCTGGAGGAGATCAGCAGCAACAGTTTTTAAGAATAGTGATACTTCACAAACGTCATTATCTAAATTAATTTCCTTAGATGCATCCATATAAACCTGCTTTGGTATGACCAAACACAGCTCTCGGGGCAGCTGGCTACAATTGCGATGGAGCAAGACTTGCCCCGAGCACTTAAAATACGTTCGCATCCTAGAAGAGAATCTGGTTAGAAAATTCTCAAAACGAAACTTGCTTTTTAAGAAACTTCAAGGATTTCAAGCTCAAGTGTATTCCCTGTGAACTTAAAAACATTCCACTACGCTGGCCTTAGTACCATTAGTAAAGAACCTTACCACAAAAACAAAAATAAATGTATATTTCAAAGAAATTTTTCTTATTTGTGGGATAAAGAGGGTGTGCACAACAGCTACAGCAAACAAAGAAGAGCTGTGATTTCATGACCTCGGTTACCTAACTCCGATCATTTCAATACTGGTAAAGACTATCAAGAGCAAAAGGCTCAAGGTATGATTTTCTCCTCTAAGGTAACCTCATGCAAGAGCATCTTCAGAATTCCCAGCTAAATGGCCATTTCAGAAAAGAATTTATTAACATTTGCAGTACAGCCAAAGCGAGCTGCAGCCCATTAGGCCTGAACACTGGTAGGTGCACCTAATGAATACTAAATCTGTGGGACAAGTGAGAGCATTTTAAAAGGTGGTGACTGCAAAACAAACTGCAAAGAAGCAGGTTCAGTAACTGGGTGGACGTTAGGCCTTTGGCAGCTTTCCCCAAAAAGCTCACAAAAAAGCACTCTCACTACTCGCTGTGCGCATTCCTCCCGCAGCAAAAAGTTACAGGGTTCTAAAAGAGTGGGTTTGTTGGAAGGAACGGCTCAAAAGCTGGTAAAGGCAATAAATTCCTCTCCCTACAAACGGTCTTTTCACAAGGACAAACAATTTGAGGGAAGGAAGGCGAAAAATAACGCAAGATTTTTCCACCAGTGTATTAACATGCAGTCTTAAAGAGGACATTGTTATTCGTTCAGAGGGTCTGGAAGAAAAACATTTAGATTGGTTCGACTCAGCCAGCTGAACGATGCCTCAAGAGCTTTGGAAGACAGCCAAGACAGAATAAGGTAACACTTTTGCGAATGCCAGAAATCGACAAAAAAAAAATTTGCCTTATTTCTACTAATTTAGGTCCATGTTAATTTTTTTCACATTTTTAAAGCATTATTCTAGCTATTATAGTCAGGTGGCTTGAAAACGTAGTATCTGCCTTGATGGCCTAATTCCCTCAATGCGTTTAAGAGCAAACGGCATCTGAAACAAATCTCTTAACGTGAGCATCGCTGTATTTCTGCGCTGCCGGGCACTCGGTACCTCACGCAGGGTCCCGTGTGAGGCCTGTGGTACCCATCTGAAAGGAAACACAAGCGTTCTGCAAAGTGTGAACATACTATTCCCTGCTGTCAACATCCGTACGCTTCATGAATGTTATTTAAGGAGAAAGCTCCTGAACCTGTCAGGTGCAAAACAATTAGGGCACCTCCCTTCCAATTCCAACATTTAAGCATCCTAAAGGAGCTTTGCAAAGTAACCTTTCCCTTTGGATCTTGGCAACAGCTTGAAGTGGGTGCATTCGGGTAAGAGCTTCAAGTATCTTCCAAGAGAACTACTAATTGTGCTACTTCGGTAAAAAAATTACTTGTTAAAGAACTTATTAATTTCTACAGCTTAAAAGATCTCCTTTGAGCTTTTGCTGTATCTACTCTACGCACCATTTAACAGGTGCATAAACCACAACTCCATACACACCCCGAATTTAATCAGGAAAGATGAAATGAATGAAATTAATTTAATCAGAAAAGATGGTTTTAACTGGTTTTCCAATCCCAGTCTTTATGGTAAGGCACTGTAGAAAAGCAGTGAAATAATTAAGATAAAAACCCACAAGGTCATTATCGTCATTTATTTTAAAAACCTTATTCAAAATATTAAGTGATACAAGTCCAAACATGGTAAAAATTACTGCAAGAAAAGAGTTTTGGGGTATTTTGTTTTGTGCTTTACTACTTGTGGTTATGAAGAGAACGCAATTAACAGCAAGATTTAGAACTTTTAGCGCTTCATTCGTAAGATACTATCATGCCCTCAGACTCCTCATGCCAACAGTTGTAAAGTTGATTTTTTTCAAAATGTTACATAACTACTTGAATACCAAGTCATTAATCGTGGGGTTCTGATCCACCATTATTTACATATTTAGCAGTTTGAAAACTAAATCACAAACAGAATGTACAGAAAACTAAGATTTTATATTTTACAACTCATGAAAACATAAATAATGGAAGTACAAAAGGTAAAAAAAAAAACAAAAAAAACCCACTACTGTACCAGTAACTTGATTTACATTAATGCATAAATGTTTGTCAAAAATATTAAGAGTGCCCTGTCCACAGACTGGCAGCTCCACACACCGTTACTTTCATCTGCCCGTTACCTGGGTCAGAATAACAAAATGAATTATTCTTACATTTTCAGGCCTCTCTCATTTCCAAACCACAGAACTGTTTCCCAACTGTCTTAAAAACGTAACAGAAAGCTTTGACGTATTGAAAGCCTGTGAACTATCTGAATTTTAGTAAGATTATTCTGCAAGGCTTATTTTCCATTCATTAATTACAAAGATAATGATATAGTCATAAATACCACTGGAGAAATAACCTGGACAGTCAAAGATCTTGACCGTTTTGAAGTATATGGTATGTAACTTCTGAAACAAAATGGCTTATACGTAATTATTTTGAAATTATTCACTGCATGAACACATACCAAAATTACGGAACTGCCATGCTAGCTATCCTGCCTCAAATAGGATCAAATTATGCGACAAGAAAACAGAACAAAAACAATAAAAACAAGATGAAAAATTTGCAGCATCAGGATTTAAGCATAGAAAAAAGTAATTATATTCTGAGTTTGCAGCACAGTGGGATTTATGAGCCATGTAAGTGATTAGCAAAGAGACTGTTAATTTGATTTAGTGATGCCAAAGTCATTAATTTATTAGATCTAAAATATTTTATGCTTACTTTTTTGTATTACTGCTATTACGACTGCTCCAGACAGAAGGGATGATGCTTAATGAATGGAAAGAGCGCTAATTATTAAACTCTGTATCTTTATAGTCGATAGAAAACCTGACCAAAGTAGCAAACAGATGTACCATGCCCTTGATCTTCCATGAGATTTAATCTCAAAAACATCCAGGTCAAAGAGAGTAGAGCTCACTTCAGGACAAGCAGCATGTTTAGAATACCTGAATACCATTACATGACTAGGCAGGCAAAAAAGTGAGAAGTTCAGCAAACTCAATTCACAGTGCTTTCAAAACACGTAGTCATTAGTTATTTTCAGCGAAGGCATCGCCTCGTTAACATTTTGATCTAAACGATGATATTCTACTGTCCTGGAGCACAAGCCGTCCCTCCATCTTCGGTTCTGGACCAACAAGAAGATCTGAAAGAGAAAGCAGTCAGTCAGATTTTTAAATGTCTACTTTCTTCACCCTTTTTCAGCTTGTTTCTTACCTACATCTTCTAATCCTCAACCAAATCAATGTTCTCTACAAGGATAAATATTAAATTTTCCTCATATCTCAGAAATAACCTGGAATTTAATTGCAAATTTGTGCATGCATCTGTACTGGGTCTGATAGGTCAGGAGTTAATTTTCTGTGCTATCTAAACATTAACTACTTTTGAGATACAGAGAATTAGTTTGTACTGGAAAACAGTTGCCTGAAAATACTAACCTTGAGTTTCTCCATGTAAAACCAGAAAGAATGTTAATAATTTCCCAGAAATTTGTAGTTAAGCCCGTAAAAGACCACCTTAAAGTGAATACTTATTACAAGAATTATCACAGCTGTAACAGGAACATTCCCATGCCATTTGGGACTAACCTTTCCTTAATTTGCTGTTGATAATCCTGTGCAGAAACAAAATTAGTTCAGTAACCTTCACCTGACCTGGCTCAGGTCTCTTTTATAGAACTCCCGTTGTGCACTGCCAGTGTCCATTACTGAACTGAATTAACCCATTTTCTAATCGGTTTGATTCAAGTTCATTTTCATTGTGCAGAGAAAAGTGACAGGAATGACCAGGAATATTAGTATCACAATAAAACCAAGCAGTCACAGATTTCCTTCTCCAAAAAGCTACATTCCTCTTATTAAACAAGTTTACAAGGCAACGCAACTAAAAGTTTTTCTCCTGACCTTTCACAGCACACTTACCTTCCGCTTATTGTGGTAAGTGACATAAACAACAGCTACTAAGAAAGCAACTACAACCAGATGAAAAAAGAAATGGCTGTCTTCTTCTTCTTCCAACCCCGCAACAGAAACATCTTTTATCTTCGCATCAAGGGTCTTGATCTCCTCGTTGTAATTACTAATGGTGTCAGAGTCGTCATCTTCTGGCATATCTAGGAGGTCTGCGTTGTATCTGGAATTCGACGTCATCTCGTAAGGACCATAGTCATCTCCTCCATCCGACTCGATAGTTTCTTTTATGATGGGTGGTGAACTATTTAGCGTGTCTTTCAAATCTGTTAGAAGATCCTCTTCCTCAATTTTCGTTTCTTCAGAAACATCCACTTGAGACACCGGACTGGCAGTCACCGCACGAGAAAGAACATACGGCGGAGAATCACCTTTTGCTGTAGATGGCTTTGCTGCAGTCACCGAACTGACTTTAGCTGTTGTTGGAAGAGCCTCTTTTTTTGTTGAGCTTATACTCTGCAAGCTGTCTGTCACATTTTGGGATCTACTTAGCGTTTCATTCTCACTTTTAGAAGAAGTATTTCTCTGAAGCATTTCCGATTTTACAGAATCTGAGAAAAAGGATGAGAGACGGACAACATTAATCACAAGGCACCAACTTCTCACGGGAGACTTCAGCTGGAAATGAAAATTATTGCAAGGCATTTACTTCACAGACAAGAAATCATCTGATGAACAGCACATTTTGCACCGCAAACTTTTCAGAAATCATACGCAAAAATAAACACTCCTGAAATCTGGCAACTTCAAAAGAGAAATCTTGAGTGGGACAGGAACTGAAGCTTGGAAGCACAGGCTTTCTAGATTACTATGACAAAGTGTCCCTGAAAACGCCAGCACGCATATTTTCGAGGCCTAGAACTTGAGAGACAAGTCCTCCCTCCCTCTGTGGATTCATGAGAGCTTGTAGAATCATTTGTGAGTAGTACTTTCGCCATCATCAAACCTTCTGCCACAGAATACCCCGAGGTCTAGAGGAGGAGGAAGTTCTCAGTAAAGCTTTTCCTGCAGTCACAAGTTTTTCATCTTTCACCATCGCGTATTTCACCAACAAAAAAAACGAGAACATGCTGTGATGTCTCCTTCAGTCAGGACACAAGGTCACAGCATCTCTACCCAGGCATGTATCTTTATGGAATTTACAGACACAGAAAGAGAATTCCAACCTTATGTTAACTCAAATGAAGCTACTGAACCGCAGCTTAAAGAACAAAGCTGAAGAAAGAACAGTCTGACTGCACGTGCTCCTGTAGGAAAGCCTTTTGTTGGCAGCAAATTACTAAAATGATTGCTTCATTACAATAATGTCAGCAACAGATCTATATGGCAGGGTGTCGTCCTTAGGCAAATTCATATTCTTTCTGATGCTGGGATGGCTTTGCAGAACTACAGTAAAAAAACCTAAGGTGAACACTAAAACCCAAGCACCACCCACCATCTCTCTTCTCTGTCCCAAGAAAGGTAAAAGATACAGACAGAGTTTATAAACAGCCCATGGATTTTATTCCTAAAAAACCAGCAAAGATCAAACTATTCAAGTTTACAGCACATCACTTCCAGATTCAAATCAGAAGGCAACTTAAAAATGAAGAACACCTTTTAGACTTTCAGAACACGTTATAATTTAAGTAGTAGAACCATACTTGCCTGGCATTCAGGCATGCCAAACTACTTTTTAATTTTTTATTTTAAAAAAGTAATGAAGCTTTCATTAAGCACTCCCAAGGAGCTCCTCAGTTCACTGGAAAGTTACATGTTCCAGAAATGAAGCATTCAACCAACTGTTTGTGTTAAATTACTCACAAGTAAAATATTATACAGGGGACATTGAACCATGTTAGTCATGAAACACGTGTATTTACAGAGGATCAGTTAAAAAAGGCTCCTTGTTTACATGGTACACTTTTCCAGTATGAATTACTCTTTAACCAACTGCAAAGCAGAGAAGATTCAACTAATCCCATAAAAACTAGATGTTATAATGTCTCTCTGATAAGGTTCCAAGACAACCACTTTACCTTTAACACATACATCGGTGTTGAAGAAACTACAAGTCTGAATTACCCTGTCGACATTCATGTGTTCAGTCCCCGTACAGGACAAGTTTAGGGAATTCTTATCTCCCCTTAGGAGCCAAGCCAGCTGGTACATCTTACTGCTGCCCTCACCAAATAAGACTAAAAGTACTAGAGCGTAATAACTAGCCTGTCTGAAACACAAACAAGCATATTTTTTCCTACAGAACTACAATGCACGTATACTTACATTTCAAATGATTCTTATTTACCATGCAAGTTTTCAAAAGATAGATGCTTATATGCAAGGGACTCTCACCAGCTAATGGCGTAGCTCCAGAGGGAGAAAGAATAATTTCCCATTATTTCTAAAGGAAGTTTTTTTGTTTTAATGGGGAGCAACAAGTTTAGCAAATACCCCACATCTGATTTACGACATCTACTCAAAACTATCTGGCATTATGAACGGTGCTTGCACTGTTTACAGTTACACAACACTGTCAGATGATGTCAGACGTAGTGTCTGGACTCCAGAGGTGCCTCTGCTTCAGAAATAGATGTTAATGTTCAATCACAGTGACAGAACTAACAGCACAGTCCTCTTGGAAAACACTGTGCATAAAAACATCTGACAAGGTCAAAATTCGCTTCCAGGAAAGCTTAGTTTTTTGAAAGCAAGTTGCTCCATGATTTTTAAGGTTAAAAAACTCCTGGTTTCCTACTGTGCCACAAACTGAACCTCTCCCTTCCTTGCTACCTACCCCTCAGACTGGGCGAGAGGCAGCACAAACAGAGCTGGTTTGGATGTACTGATGGAAAGCAAGAAGGGACCTGGCAGCTCCCTTCACTTCCTTTGAGAATTCTTTCTTTTCACTGCCCAACCAACCCTCCATCTAAAACAAAGCGGAACTCCCTGCACCGGCAATGTGTCTGTTAGTGGTTACAGCTGGGCTGCAGTGGAAGGGAAGAGGGAGAAAGCCAACAGGCTTAATCAGGAGTCAACCTGCGGAACGGCGTTAAGCTTATTTTCTGGGGTCGGGGGAAGCTAAAAACCAGCAGAATAATAACACAAAACTGGACCAACTAGGTCAAACGGTAAGCGTGACGAGCGGCCGGCTGAGCTGAGCTCCACAGCCACAACACAGGGCGAACGCCCGGCCAGGCCGCCTCAGCAGCCCCGCCACAGCTCTCACCCAAAACTAAGGGAAAACCCGGCCCAGGCCCAGGCCCGCTCCCGTGGCCGGGCCCCACCGGCCGCAGAGCACCCAGCCGAGGCGGGCAGGCCGGCCCTACCGGCGGCCGCGGACACCTTTAGGCCCAGAAACCGCCGAAAGACGAATCCGCTGAACTCGGCGTCCGGCCACCCCCACGCAGGCCCGGCCCGACTCCCCCCCCCGCCCCTGCCCCGCTCACCGGAGCCGTCCTGCCCGCGGACCGCCCGGGCCCAGCCGCAGAGCAGCAGGAGGACGAGGCAGAAAACGCGACCCGCCGGGATGCCGCTCCCGCCGGCCGCCGCCATCTTGCCGGGCACCCTCCTCCGACGTGGCGACGGCGCCGCCCCCCGGGAGGGCGGGACGAGGGGGCGGTCACGGCGCCTGCGCGGGAGCGCGGGACCTCGCGCCGTGCCGCTGAGGCCGCCGCGCATGAGCGAGGGCGGGAGGCGGCCCCGCCACGGGGCTGCCCGGGCCGGAGCGGAGGGGCCTGCGGGCCCCGGGAAGGGCGGGCAGGGCGCTGCCGGGGCGTCCGCCACAGAAAAAAAACAGGGGTTTTCCTTCTTCTTCCTGCAGGAGGTTCACGTTAAAGGGTTGGAGCCTCCGCTGCGTCCTGCAGAAAGTCGCCGGCGTTTGTGTGCGCGGCCAGGCTTCCTCCAGTGGAGCCCACAAAACGCTTTTTGAACGTTTGCATAAAAACACTTCCCTGTTCTCACCTCCAAGCCCCCGGTGGGTTAAAAAAATGCAAAACGCTGGGGCCTCAAGCACGAGAAAGCGCAGAGCAAGGAGCCCGAAGGCGGGTGGGGACACAGAGGGGACGTGGGACACACAGAGCAGGCGGGAACATGAACTAAATTTGAGCGTCTGCCCTGACCGAGGTTTGTTTCCACTGGTGCGGTCTGGAAATGACCTCTTCTAGAAGCATTGTGTCAAGTATGAGAGATAAAGACATCCTAGGAAACACTCAGGAATAGCCTGTGGTAAGAGAGGCTGCGATTTGCGGTCTGTCTGCAGCCTCTCGGCGTCGTGACGCCGTCACCGTGTGGGCAACATCCACCTGTACCGTGGCCTCTTACCGTCTGCGCGCGGCTTCTATACCAAAAGCCACAAAGTTTTCACGAAAAGCCACTTAAAGCTTATCCCGGCTGCTCTGTTCAGAGAAAGGTAACGCAACCTTGGGAATTCTGCAGTGAAAGATAAACCAGCCCCGTTATCTTGTGTTCCCCATGAGCTGAACGCGTGTGTATGTGGAGTTGCCAGAGCTTAGTGAGCACAAAGAACACGGCCATGGCTGGAAAATATAAATATATCGAGTATTTTTTGGTTGTCTGGTGCAAAATTGGCTCTTCCGGAGCCAAGAGTTAGGAGGAAACTGTTTTCACAATTAATATGACGACAAAGTAAAAGGTAACATTTGGATATTTTATTCAAGTCGGGTTTGGGTTTTTAAACCATTTTTAGGAGTGTCGAGTACAGCATTTTGGGGGGGTCTAGTTCCACACAAAATGGAAGACTCTCTAAAAATGTACCCATTCAGTTGCTAAAAAAAAAGTGGTAATAAACCAAAAGTCCGTTTGAAATTCAGTGATGCAACTATGGGTTTGCAGGTACAAAGACTCTTCCCTGGTTATGGCCCTGTCTTACAAGCTCTCCAGTCAGTGCAAGGGAAAGGAACCACAACACGGGACAGGTTGTATTGGCTGAGTCACATCGAACCTCCTCCGCAACAGACTTACTTACACAAGGTGGACAACCTAAAGCATTCTGGAGACAGCTGTAGGTGTAAGGTAACCAAAAAAAAAAAAAAGACACCATTCATGAAATGCTTATTTAAAAAAAAAAAATTAAAATTAAAAAAAAATAAATCCCTTTTTCAGACAAGTTTGCACATTTGCGTATGGAATTAACAGTACAATATAGTGGTCTGCGATTCTTAAAAAGTCTCTGGGTTTATACCACGTTAACATATTCCTCGAGTAATCAATACATTAGTAAAGGTCATCGATACCTTCCTCCCACCTCCAATCACGTAGCAGCTGACAGATGCAATGGGCAAGAACACTAAAAAGAAGAAAGCGCCTGGACTTAGGAAAAGTTTTTATGCTTTTGTCTCCATTTCTTTAACAACACCATTTTTAAAGCTTAGCTGTCTTTAACCAGGACTAGCAGGACTGATACTTAGCAATACTTGCATCCCAGACAAAACATCGAAAGGTACACTATATTCTGAAGGTAGCTATGCTGTATTTTCAAATTTGCAGTTGTGGAATCGTTCCTTATGCTTCAAATTCCAAGCCTAAACCAAGTTTGTGACCACCCGCGTTGACATTCTTGCCATCCAACAAAGCCGACAGTGTCAGTTTGATACCTGTGAAATACAGAAAAAGAGAGAAAAAAACGTTAAAACTTGGGATGGAGCGTTACACTCAGTAAGCACAGTGTCTGTGTTGCTGCTTTAATTTATTGGGTAGCCAGGTTAACATAATTTGCTGGCTAGCCTTGTGAGGACTGGGCACTCTAAACCAATTTGCAGACATGAAATCTTCCTGAATTATGAAAGTCATAATAAACAACGGTGATACGATTCTGCTTTTCATCACTCGGAGTAATTAAAGCTTTGAGACGGTTCCCTGCTGCTGGTCTACTGATTAATCTAATTTTAGAGTCCAGTATTATGAAAAATTGGGACCCACCTTTCTAAACCACTTTAAAATCTAGGTATGAAAAGGCACAACCCCCTGCCTAATACCTTATGTCAATCTGCTTGGTATTCTGGCAGCAGATTTATGAGACTACATTAAAATCAATTTCACAGCAGTAAGATTGTCCTCTTCCTGGACCAGGAGACCTTGAGAAAGTCACATTTTCAAGCAAAATAAATGTGGTTTTAGTACTTTCAGGGGCTTCCTATTACTGAATTTGTCTGTGAAACCCCTAGTTGTAGATGTATTTTGTAGTAACATAATACCTGACTGGTCAGCGGACTGGTCTCTAATAATTCTGCTTCTAACAGACATCTCAAATAAACAGTAGTCCTTGGAAAAGGTTGTCCACTGCCAAGTGGGACAAAAGTCTCACAAGACCAATCCCATTTTGTCACAAAAATCCCGGCAAGATTAAAATATCACTTGATTGATTCGGAACTTCTTCTGCATGGACTTACCTGGCTTTAAAGTCTGTGTGTATCCTAATCCGATCAGACTGGAGTTGTTCACTTTAGCCTTAAAGGGAAAAAAAATACCGTATGTAAATAATTCAGCATCTTTCTTCAGAGTCCTTCCTGCTTCAAAATTAAGTAACACCTTTTAAGCAGATAAAGGCTCTCATGTTTTAAATCACAAAAAAAAAAAAATCTAGTTAATTTTGCAGTAGCTTAAATCCAAAACGAATCTACAGTCACTATGGAAAATAATCTTTTTATTAACATAGCTTTTGATTATCTCAAGGCTGACACGAAGAAATTCTCAAAACAGGGCCCAATAATGTGACAAAACGTTGTGTCTAAGGAAAGGCCCATAGTTGTGCTCTCACGCTGCCAAAACCAAGACAAACGGAGAGACTGCCCAACAACTCACCACAGAACTGCACCCAAATTGTACTTTACTGATGCAAAGGCTGCTTCACGCTGCCGTTACGATGTCTATTTTCCCATGCTCACAAATGTACATGCACAGCACTCACAGAAAAAGAGGCATCTGGGTCAATCTGGTACTTGGCTGCTATTCCGAAGCGAGTGTTGCTGTTACCGGCCGTCCACGCGAGATTCACGGCCGTTTCCAGTTTGTCGTTCACCTTCTGGTAAATGGAGCCGCCGAATTCCGTTCCGTCGTTCCTGGAAGGAATCCATCAGACTTGTTTTAAGCTGCACCCCAAAACAGTAAGCTTTCCCCCACCCCAGGTAAGATCTATATTGGCAGAACACTCAGTGACACCTCATTTAATGTCCTGAGACAGAGACATTCGGCCAGACTGGTGATGAAAGTCATTTTTAAACGCTTAAATTCATTGATGGTTATTGTTTTTTTCAACGAACAGCTTGCGGAACTGAAAAAAAAGCCATAACAAACTATCAAAAATAGACTAATGATGACAACTCCCAATTTTTCCTTCTCCCTAGATGAAAGGGACAAGGGGCAATGTCTTTGTGGCAAGGAGATTTATTCTTCTTTGCGTATCTCTCAAATAATTATTTTCCTGACTCCCTAGTGCACTGGAAGGGCTATACTCCAGTCACCGAGCCTGAGCAGCCTCGTCAGTGTGCTTTTACCAGACACACATGAACTGTACCAGAAGTGAAAATGCCCATTTAATGTCCAAGCCTGCCAGCTTTCGCAAACACGTGCCATTTGCAACAGCTCACAGCACATCTGTACTACAGATGGGTGTCTGCTAGAAGCAGAAATGAAACTCAATTTATTTTGCAGAGAGCACTGGCCAACAGCTGACAGACAGCAGCCTTCTACCGCTGCTACCTGGCAGCACAACTTGCAATTGCTACTGACACTAACAGAGAATAAAGTGTTGGTAAATAAAAAGCAAAACATCATAAAAACAAGAGCCTTCTAAAAGCCTTGCACTCCTTGTAAACCAGGGAGCACATGCCTTTCCATTTTAGCTCTTCTGAAAAGAGGATCCAAACGTACTGCACCAAAGGGGCTTTAAACCATGGAAGACCTCTGCGAATAAAATACTTCTGATTTTTCTAAACTGTGAAACAATTTGGTTCGAATTATTAGAGTATACCAAACCTTTAGAATCCTTCCTCTTTTACCACTTTGGCCTCAAGTTCCTTAGCTCCTAACAGCTGCACAAACAGTAGTGACACGCTTATTTAAAAAGCTCAAGCAATAGCAGCAGTCTTAAATTCTTAGAGCAATTCTTCCAGAAAAACGCTACAATACTTACTTCAGATAAGACTGAAGCTCGCATATAACTGCACGCCCTCGGCTCTCAAGAAAAGGAGGGATTAAAAAGGACTGAGGAGAGCTGGTTATACAGGCAGAGTTTGTGCAAGGTTCCCACACAGACTCTGTCTCGACTGGTGACATTGGTGGGGAGGGGCGGTCTGAGCTATGCTTAGAATGCAAGGAAAGTCGTATTTAAAACTAGAAATGAGCGAGCCCTACCTCCCTTTGGGTTTTATTTATTGTTAAAAAATAATGATTAAAGAGTCAGACCTCCTGTTAATTCTAATAGTTCAGCCCTAGATGAAAAAAAAAACATTATCCCCTATGAAAAAACATACATCGTGGCACCATTAAGGGAAGTAACTCGCTGAAGTCCCCAGCTGGATTGTGCAACACCAGGAACAGAAGACGATGCTTCAAGCCCCACCGAGTTAAATTCTCAGCTCTGCCACAGCATTCCTGAAGTGTCCCCATATGGGAGTTCCACATACAACTGCTTCTGGGGTTATATAAAAACTCTGACATGTTTCAAAGCTGAAATACATTAAGTGCCTGACTAACCTATTCATATCAGGCATTTGTGGTGCTGCCTGTCAATCGGTAGCACAGGAATAGGAAATACACAAACAAGGCATCCTCCTGAAGATGTTTGCTCATCCACGTGTAGCAACGGCAACCTAAGAAACAGATCCTTGGATCCAAGAAGCAGCACAGCAAGATCTGAGCCCCTGCCGCTGTTACACAGTTAGTTTCTGTCATTAAGAGTAATAATAATTGCAGCGTTTTCCAGCAAAAGCCAGTAATGCGGTGTTTTGAACTGCTATGGTAGGGCAAAGTTGAAAGTCATTGTGCTTGGAGGAGTAACTCCTACTACAGAGCGGAGGGGGACCCCGCACGTCGTGGCGAGGGAAGTTTTCTGCCCACGTCTTTGCGCTCTGGCAATCCTTCAGCGGCACCGCCGGAGCTGTGCAGTTCAATTGTTCTGCGAGGCAGCGCGAGCTTCCCAAATCAGATCTCGGCAAAACGGCGTGAAACGGAACAGAAAGCCTTGGAAGGAGCAGCTCCAGGAAGGCAGAACAGTTGTTCAGCCCCCGACCGGGAAGAGCCTGCGATAGCTCTGCTACCCGCAAAATATCCCGTTACCCAAGGGGATGGGGAAGGAGGGGGCGTGGGAAGCGGATTAGGGATTGCCTAATCCTAACAAGTCTTCCCCAAAGGCACAGATTACTTTTTGAAGAGGAACAGGAGACAGAAGAATTAAAGTTTTCATGGAATCTGGCCCTGGTTTCCCATTGTTACTGCATTCAGAGAGGACAAATGCTTGTGTAAATAGATTAGGAAATATAATACTAAACCAAACTTTTACATCACATCCCTTCCAGTACCAAACCAAACCCAAGGCATATCTCTCCCATTCATTCCCTTTTGCCTGTTCTTTTTTATCTTCCAATTAACTCTTTTCTCTACAGACGAAACCACTTTTGTCTGATTTTGACACGTGTGAAAGGAAGGCATTGCTTTTATTTCAACTTTCACAAAGAATATTTTTAGAACCCACTTGCTGTATTATTCCACTAAGAGATTCTAACGATCCTTATCTGTTAGAAAGGTACGACACTGGATGCTCGGGTGCTCAGTGAGTTCCAGTTCCTTCCATCATGCACTCGCTCCCCGACATAACTCAAAAAAGAAGCTAATGCAGGTAAAAAAAAATGCAGTTTGCCACCTTAAACGAAGTAATTTCAAATCCACCATTCCCTCTTTCACCGCTGCTGAAACTCCGTCCCATTCATTGTTGTACTAAGCAGCAAAATCCTTGCAAATTCCTTTTTAATGCCCGTCTGCCAACACTTACACGTTCGTATGAAGCTGGAATTCATCGGTCTTGTAGCCAACAGCAAAGTTGCTTTGGGTTACTCTGGACTTCGCCGTCTCGAAAGTCGTTTGGTAACCTGCCAGCCACCCGTTGTAGCCAAGCACCAGGGCTCCACGTATCGAAGGGCCAGCAATATCAAAATCCATGTCGCAGCCGATGTTGATGTGTTCCCTTTTGTAGCCCGATTTAAATTTAGCACTCTTTTTCCTGAAAAGAAAGAATTTTGTGTCTTTGAAGAGGGACGCTCGTAGGTAGTAACTAAATCACATCACTTACTTTAACTCAATGTAACAGTTCCTGAAGACAGTGTAGACATACCCAGAGAGCCACACGATACGTCACCTTCCCTTTCATGCTTGCAAAACCCTAATTTAGCTACAGCAAATTATTTGCAATCAAACAAATCCTCATCTCCAACTAATCTGATGGTTTGGGAAGTTTGGTAGGTGCAGGGGAGGAATGAGAACTTTGCAACGTTGAACAGTTACAGCCATTAGCAAGGCTGCCAAGTTCATGCAGAAATAAACTTTCCTGAGTTTCTTTTTATTCTAGTGGCCTGAGCAGTGTTTCCTCATGTCTCCTTAGGTCAGTTTACATCAAGGGTGCTGACTCTGACAAGGCAAGTGAGTTACATCTAATATATTCAGCTATTCTTATTTAAGATATTTTTTTTCTTCTCTTTTTACCTTACAAGTGTCTTCTGCCTTTGATGAAACCTTTTACTGAAATCTTTCTAGAAAAGTCAGGCTAATACAATATTTCATATCAACCTTTCACTTCAGCTAGGAGAAACAGTCTCCAGAAACTGTTTCAATGCTGTGTCAAACCCACACACAGACTGCTCTCTTTTTTAATATTATCGTTATTATTTCAGCCTCAGGAATTTCTCAGGAATGAAGAGCAGGGGTGCCAAAAGCACTCGCCATTAGGTCATCTGCAACTTCTGTAAAAATCAGCAGTACCTGTCCCACCGACGTCGACAGAGGCACGCTAACACAGAGCACTCCTAAAAATGACTTTCCCTGTTGAAAGACTCATCACAGCCAGGAAAGCAGTAAGGAAGGGGGAGAAGGTGTCTCATATTCAAACAATATGTCAACCTAAACCACTAGGATTGAGTCGCACTCCATTTATCCAAATTATAACAGTCCTCCCACAAGACAATCACTGTAACTCCGTACTACAGTGGGAAGTGCTACAGAGCTGTAACTTGTCGTTCTCATACAGTTTGGTTTTTCTTTCAAGACTCCCACCAGCTAAGAAATAATTATTGACAAACACTGGAGATTATTCTGGTTAACAAACACAAAAAAATATCTAGTTAATGTCGAATCAGGCATGGACTGGTGGCGGCTGACAGCACAGGACACAGTCTAGAAGACGCGGAGAATCCCCCACTGGGACTATAACCCCACAGTGCTGCCGTGCGATGCTAATGGGCAGCATATTTTGGCTCAATTGCAGCATTGCTTGCAAAAAAATAATCGAGGTGGGGGGGAAATAAACCAACATCTAGACCTACAGCTGCTGCTTAATCCCTCCCGCCCACATAAAACGTGGCATCCAATCGCTCCGTCAGAAATGCTCATCCACCATCACGGCACGCTGTGGCCGGCAAGAATTCAGATGATAAATTCAGCTCGGGACAAGAGCCCAATTACTGTGTCGACCTATTATAGCTGTGGCCAACTGGCTCCCGGAGCTTGTTAAGCTCTGCATCACAGCTGACTTGTTTGGTGTTTTTATTCAGACAGCAGCTCATCCTCTGACACGGCCAGAAATACGCAACAGGAGTGCAAACAAAACCTTCTCGTCACACCCTAATTCTGACTACGGTTTTCAAGTTATTGTATTTCAAAGTTTGCTTGCTACAGTTCAGGATTAAAAAGAATCGTTATAATACTAAGATTTAAACCAGATGTACACGATTTCATCACACACGGGCTGATTATGAACTGTCTCGATATCCGAGGATGGAAGGAGCAAAGAAGCAATACAATATTCTGGGAAACTAAAATATAAGATGCCTCGTCACTTGAGCTTACTCACTTCTTACCCAGTGTTAGGAGAGAAGGTGGAGTCAAAGGTCAGCTTCAGGCCATGTGCGAGCTGAACAGAAAAGAAATTAATCATTAGAGATTATCCTAAATTAATCTGTAAAGGGCATCCTTTGAGCCGAAAATTACCTGATCCTCAAGAGTAATCTCAGTGCCTAGTGTGTTGTCGGTGTTCCACTTTTCCGTGAACATCAATCCATATTCCACCCATCTGTATTTTGTTTCCAAACTACCACTAACTTTGCTCGTTTCTGAGTTTGCTGAACCTGAGCTTGTAAACTCCTAAAAGGAAAAAGAAATTACATACACAATACATACATATTTGCACACAGGCAAATACTTATACTTTTAGGGCATATTAGTCATTATAAATTGGGATATTATTCAACACTGCAGAGTTCTGAGAAGATTTAATAAGATGTTTGCTAGTCATAAACGCAAAGTAACTTGCAAGGTTATAATCATTCTGAAAAATGATAAAGGGAGAGTAAGGGATACTTTACTTTTTAGAAGAAACACACAGTAAGCACAAGAACATCAGAAAGGTTTGGATTTCCAAACTCACCAGTCCGTTTTCAGCTCTTGTTTTCAAATCGAGTTTTATTAACCCAAAACCTAGAAGATGGGTAAAAAATATGAGTTACGTATATGTTAATTATAAAAGCATTTCTGGCTTATTTCTTAAAGCTCCCTTCTAAATCGTCTGTGAACTATTTAAAAAACAAAAATAAACCAAGGGTACAGTTACCAACCTGCACGTTTTTACGGAGCAGGTTATGCAGCACGTACTCCCTTCAGATAGCATTTGACTGATTAATCCTACTGACCTCAGCAATATAATTGGGACCAAATTAGGCAATAATGTGTTTATTCACACTGAGCAGCATTCTGTTCAAAAGCAAACTACTGACATTAATGAACCTATTCACGATACAAGGAAACAGTCAAAACCCAACACACAATTTTCTTTCAAAGCAGACAGCAGTCCTGTGGGGAACAGGGAGAATTTTGCCAACTGAAAAGTAAATTACACCCCCTTTCTAGACAGCGAGGGCAGTGTGAAGCTACGACAGAAAATTCTCTGGATTCTAATGGAAATAATTAGAACACGTAGCAGGGAAAAGTAATAAAATCCTAACAGTTTCAGGAATCGGGTAGACAACAAAAGACCAAACTTATACTGGCTTTATTTACCGTATCCTTTGGTGAAAACATCCCTGGCAGATTTGCCCAGATCAGCGTAAGCAGGTGGAACAGCCATTTTCTAAAAAAAAAATAAAAAGATATGTATTTTTAGAAAAGAAACTGTCTATGCCTTTCCAGAGTCGACTGTTGTTCCCTTATCAATATAACTGCATGAATTAACGTCTTTTTTTTTTTAAAGCCATTTCTTGGAAACACATCTCCTGCTTCTCGTAACGGAGCTGTGCATTCTGATGCAAAGCATTAGGGTCCCAACTGGGAAATCCAACCAGGATGAGCATCTGGCATCAGGAGCACCTCTCTCCCCCGAAATTCAGAGGAGCAGAGGGATTTTACCTTCGCAAATCGACAAATGCTTTGGTTGTGTTTGACTTTGCTAGTGCTGCTAAGATGTCTCCTTAGACACTGACCTTTAAGTGTTCTTTCTGATCATCAATTGAGGGGAAAAAAAAAAAATGAGCTTGATGAGAAAAGTTCAGACTGTAGGGATGCTACACCGTGAAGTCGGGCAATGCCCACATTGCCATGAAATTCCTCGCTTTCCCATCTTCAGCCATCCCTGACCATTCTTATTTTAATGGTCTCCTGCAAGAAATTTACTGTATCTCATTTTTCTCTGCCACTGAGAGAGCTGTCTCGTCGTTTACGGTGGAGAAAATAGGATCCTGAGAGGAACAAATCTAACTCCTTTCTCAAGTACAGTAATTTCTGCTAGAGAAGCAAAGTCAAGCGATCGGGAACAGTGTACACCTTCTGTCTTTCTAGATGGGATTTCATAATTTTAACAAAGCAAAAGAGATAAACCACACTTATAAAGCCAGTCCTCCTAACACCAGATGTTGCACTAAAACTCCATATGCTCAACCTTTTTGGTTATGCAGAATTAATAAGCAGCTTATTACATAAGCGTGCAAACGCTTAGATCACCCACCAATCCTTACTCCAGACTATTCCACGTTAGCAGAAAACTATTCCTCTAAACCACAAAGAAAACGGCGAGCTCTGAGCACGAGGGATGCTCTTAGTTGTCTTTCTGGCTGTGCCCTTGGATGCAGTTCTCCGGGCGAGGACAACACCCCACGAGGATCAGATCGGGAGTTTCAGCAGTTTCTCAGTGTCTCACACACTCCATCCAACAAGTTGTTGCCCGTTAAAGTGGGATATTGCTCTTGCACGAATGAAGAATCCCTGTCCCAGAGGGAACAAAACAGATCTGGTGGCCAAATAAAAGCAAATAGCCTTCCCAGACCATAAATAAAGGCACAAGGACATGTACTAAAGACACAAGGACATGTCCTGTGATGTGGCTTCAGTTGAAGAGACTACCAGGATGCACGTCATCTCTTTCCAGTTATGGTTCAGTAATAAGACACAGCCCCAAATACAAAAGCAGCTAAATAGTTAAAGAAAAAAAAAAAGAGTATTCCATATTCCAAAGTAGTTTTAGCTGCTTATGTTAGACCTAAACATCTTAGGCTTTTGTGCAAACATGAAAGCGGGGATTTAATGTTTATACACAGAAGTAGCCTTTAAAAAACCAACCAAACAAAAAAAAAACCAGAAGAAAATAAAACCATGTGCACAAAAATAGCCAAACCAAGTATTAACTGATATCTTCAAGCAATTCCTCTACTCCTTATTAAAGTTACTAGAAAGAAAGTACAATGCCCTGCTTGGAGATCATACCTTAAAGTCAGAGCTAAGGCAGCACTCAGGAGAGGGAGGGCACAATTCCGTAAGTGCTGTACGTGTTCAGGAAACGCTTCTTCCCTGCCAGAGCAGCCCGGTCCCAGGGGAACCCTCTAATGCATGTTTCCATTTAGCATCATCAATAATTAAAAGTGTTAAAAATCCCTACGCTTGAAAAAAAAATCAAATAAGCATCGCTTTGAAAGATAATGCGCCGCCCGGGCAGCTGCACTTTGGAATCCACCAGCTCTATTTTATCAACAGGCCCTTTGAGTCACTCGACCAAATCCAAATATTTCCTTGACAACTGAGTGCTGCTCTCAGTTTGCATTTTCCAGGTGGCTTTCCCCCGCCCAAGCCCATGAAGCCAAGTGTTGCTCCCAGTGACGTGGCCAGGCTGCTCCCGCGCCGCAGTCTGCGCTATGGGACAGCGGGAGACGATGTGATCTCCACTTGGGCAATTAGTATAATTAAGGGACAATACTGCAAGCCAAATCCCTGCCGACTGTAAGGCATATCATGTAATGCACACACAGCAAAGGATTTAAAAATGGCTGAGTGTGGTGTACGCCACGAGCCAGGTGCGTGGTGGTTCACCTTGCCGTTGTCAGCGAGAGCAAAAATAATTATTTCTGTTTGCGCCAGCTAATGGGAAGCCTCTTGTTTAACAGGTGGAAAACAGAACTGGTTACATCCTGTGCAAGTGCAGGTTGTAAGACAAGCATGCTTAAAGGGATTCGAGCTCTTAAAGGATCAAGGAATGGCCGTGACCAAGTGCCCTTGCTTTTCACCAGCAGGATTCCAGCACATTAACTCAGATTAGGTTGGGGCTGAGATGAATTCATTGCTTTTATCCTCGTCCAACTGTGCACACAGCTCAGTGACTGTACCTCCCCTCCCGCACAAAGCAGGCCAAGTAGAATATGTGTAACGTGTTCTAAAATACTTGGATTTTCTCAAGTAGGAAATAGCGTGGCACTCGCAAGTCATCGATGAAGAAAACCTGAACTGAGGAGCTCACTCCAAGTGCTGCTGTGAGCACCAGCTCCGCGAATTTCCAACCACCACGGGGAGAAAATAGGAAATTTCCTCTGGAGCTGCAGGACCCAAGAGCCAGCCCTAGTGAAAACTTCATTAAAGACAAAGCACTTCCAGCAAGCCAAATCTGAACGTTTTCCAGTGTCACAGATGGCAAAGTTTCCACCCTGCGATGCAGTTCTGGGCAATTAAATCGAAATCAGCCCAGCAGGCAGCAAAGCCCTGGAGTGCCCTTGGCAAACATAAGGACTGGTTGCAACCAAAGGAAAACTCATCTCTGCTTGAGAACTCTCTAACGTGCCTTAGTTAAAGTTTCCCTACAGAGACCTAACAACTTTGTGATACGTCCATGAGTGGAAGGAACAATCTAAGCATTTAAGGTAAGAATAAAATCCTTTAGGAATAAAATTTCCATGAAAACAATGGGAGTCCATCCGATTCCAGGCTAAGAAAACAAAAAAGGTTGGATTTAACCTCACTCGAGCCACAGGATTTTTTCCTAATAAATCTGAACTCATGTTCCATTTCTCGATAGTGACAGTAGGTCTGAACATGTCAGCTCCCCATCCCCACAAGCGATACCCCCGGCAAGATGATACCACAGAGCAGACACATAATTGCTGCTGGGGACACGTCCCACTGGCGTGTGAGCTGGGAGGGACAGACAGCGTCGGGTTATGAGACCAGGTACTGTGTCTGGATGAGGGAAAAAGTTCATGAGGATCTCGTCTCAAGATCAAAAAAAACCAAACCCCAAACCTGATGTGATTTCCCATTTCTCTCCTTCATTAAAGGAAAAATTATTTCTTGGTGTGAAGTTAACTTTTAAGCGCTTTTCTGGACCTTCAAGCCTGTGCAGCGTCATTTCCCAACCAATGTATGTTGTGTTAATAAACAGATGACGAAGGACGGTGCTTTTGCTCTCAGGCAGGGCCCAGCATGGGCGTCCCCGTCACAGAATCATTCGGGTTGGAAAAGCCCCTTGGGATCATCGAGTCCAACCATTAACCCTACTCTGCCAAGCTCACCCCTAAACCATTTCCCCCAACCCCACATCTCAACAACCTTTAGACACCTCCAGGGATGGGGACTCAGCCCCCTCCCTGGGCAGCCTGTGCCAGTGGCTGACTACTCTTGCTGGGAAAACATTTTTCCAAATGTCCAGTCTAAACCTACCCCGTTGGAGTTTGAAGTCCAACCGTCCGACCTCCCAGGCTGCCAGGTGAGCACAGCACAGGCTCCACAGTCTGGGTGTTATGACCCAGGTCCCAAATCCATTCACGTCCTGACTACGGTTTGCTTTGAATCAGGCTCAGAAGCCTAACCGTGCGGAGATTGAAAAGACTTAACTGTAAGCACGTGAGTAGTCAGAGATCAAGTTGGGCACATTCACAAGTCTTTTGAGAAACCCTTATACGCACGCAATTTGTAAATACTCTGCATTACGGGACACGAGACTTCACAACGCTTTTTGCCCCAACTTGCCACCGTGCTGATTTCCTGCAATCCGTGCCCCATTATGACTCAAAATTTAAGACTCTGGGAGTCATAGAATCACAGAATCCCCAGAGTCCATGCAGGCGTTAGGGTACACCCACGCAGCGTCCCTCTGACACTCGCGGGATCGCAGCCTTCCTACCGCGGCTTTGCTTTTGAGCTACAGACGTGATGGAGCGATTTAGTTTCCAAACTTTGGTTTGGCGGTGTCTCTGTAGCCCAATAAACGCAAGAGCACAGAGGAGATACACCCTTTGAAAGCACATGTAAATAAGTCAAGGCTAACATTTATGGAATTCAAGAAAGAGCCTACTCTTAATTGTATGGGTATAAATTAAGAATGATAGATCATACAGAACCTCCTTATTAAACTGTCACATATAAGTATCAATTAAACAAAATTGGGTGATATTGCAGCCTGCTGTAGCTACTGTAGTTGCTAAAACTGCACGAGAAGAAGAACCACATCCCCTATATGTTAAATCAAACATTCAGGTTAACCTGTGCGTTCCTTCCCAACCTGTGCAGAGGAGGAGGCGAGCAGCCCCGCTGTCCCACCCCGGCGCCAGCCCCGGCACCGCGCTCAAGAAGGGACACGTCCCTCGCTCCGGGCCCCGCTGCAGGAACACCCAGCGCCAGGTCAACGGGGATGACTAATTAAAACGGCATCTCATCTTCCAGCGCAATTTGACGGCTTGCTCCCCCTCCCACGGAAGAGGAGCATCCACCACACCGGAGCTCAAGCTGCAGATCCCCCCCAGGTGGGTTTTTCTCCACCTGCAGTGGGTGCCAAGCCCGGCAGGGCCTGCGCTTCGCTTCCTTGACTACACCGAGGATGGAGACATCACTCCTGCTGCCACGACAGCCGACGGCAATGTCCCACGCACCATCGCGCCACCTCCAACGTGGGCAGGCAGAAAAGGTGCAGACAAGGAGGAATCAGCGTAAAACCTTCAATGGAGAGCGCCGATTATTCTACGGCATCTTTTCAACCGTGCAAAAGCCCGTTTCTGAAGGAATTCTGTCAGAATTTCATAGCTGAAACGCCACAAGACAGGTGATTATTCAACTGCAACAAGCTTGTGATCCTCAGTGGACCGTCAAGAGAAACGAGGTGGGATCTGTTTCATCCGGTATCGCTATAAATACTCCCCACAGACACTACCCTGCATCGGTCAGTGAGGATGAGTCAGCTCTGACCATTTTTCTTGCTTTTTTTTTTCTCCCCCTACAGATGCCCAAAGACTGAATGAGTCTTTCACCCTCGAGCCAGAGTTGTTCCCAGCGATGGCTGTGACGAGGCAGAATGGAGGCAACCGCTGCGGCTGCACGGCGCTCCCGCTCCCTTCAGGAGGGGGAAACCAAGCCCTTGAGGGTTGGGTATTTTTTTTTAAGCTGCCATTATTAGCCCCCCTGCCATGTAAAAAGCTACATTTTGAGGGGGTGAGAAGAAAGAAAAAAGAATCCGTTTGGCTGCTTGGGGCGGGGATTTGGGGTTTTGGTGGGGGTGAGGGGGAATTTGCCAACTGCCAGGGGTGCGGAAGGGATGTCGCCCCTAGGATCATGCTCGATTCGGGCAGGTGCTGCCACCCGTGACTTTTCCTCTTGTTAAACGTGAGAGAAAATAAAACAAAAGAGGAAAAAAAAAGAAGGGAATGAAAAGAAAAGAAAAGGAGGGGAAAAAAAAAAGAAGAAAAAAAAAATCCATTCCCGCTTACGGAAGCGTTTGCCCGAGAAACCCTCCCGCACCTCCCCGGTGACCGAACGACCTTTAAATCCCCGTCACGGGGCCAAGCGCCCGCATCGACCCGGCGGCCCCGCGGGGCAGCTCCGGCACCTCCCGACCCCCGGGGGGGGACCCGCCAGCGGCCCCCGCCCCGCCGGCCCCCGCCGTTCCGTTACGTAAGGGGACGGTTGTGCCCCCCCAGCCCGCCGTGACGCGAAAGGGACGGCGAGAAAACCCCGCCCGGGCGGCTGCGGGTTCACTCGTGACCGGCTTCCCGCCGCCGATCCCGCGGCCCCGGAATGGGGGGGGAGGGGGGGGTGTGCCTGGGACCCCCTTCCCAGCCCGCACCGGCCCTTACCTGGCCCCGCCGCGGCGGCAGCTGCCAGCGCCGCGTCCCCGCGCCCTCCTCGGCCTCCTCCGGCCGCTCCGTGCGGCTCCTTCCCCGGCGCGACGGCGGCGGCGGCGGTTGCGTGGTGGCGGTTGCGTGACGGCGGCGGGGCGGGGCGCGGGGGGCGGGACTTGCCGCCGCAGCCCGCGAGTGCCCGCCCCGGGCACCTGAGCGGCACCGAGCAGCAGCGGCTGCGGTACCGAGGGATGGATCCGGGAGTGCCCGCCCCGGGCACCCGAGCAGCACCGGCTGCAGTACCGAGGGATGGATCCGGGAGTGCCCGCCCCGGGCACCTGAGCGGCACCGAGCAGCACCGGCTGCGGTACCGAGGGATGGATCCGGGAGTGCCCGCCCCGGGCACCTGAGCAGCACCGGGTGCGGTACCGAGGGGTGGATCCGGGAGTGCCCGCCCCGGGCACCTGAGCGGCACCGAGCGGCACCGGCTGCGGTACCGAGGGATGGATCCGGGAGTGCCCGCCCCGGGTGCGGTACCGAGGGATGGGTCCGGGAGTGCCCACCCCCGGCACCGCTTCCCCGGGCGGCACCAAACGGCCCCGGGTGCGGTACCGGGAGCTCAACGAGCCCGGGATGCAGCGGTTGCAGGGCCGGAGGCGGCTGCAGGCTTCGGGTCTGGGCGACCTGGGTACCGGCATCGTCAGCTCAGGTGGAAACTCCCCGTTTAGAATTAGTTAAATTAGAATTGCGTAGGGTTAAATTCGACTCCCCCTCTAGTTAAAATTCCCGACGCTCGTGTTGAGCCAAGAGGGGCGGGAGAGGAGGAGGAAGACTTTTTTTCCACGGGTGATGGTGACGGTACCAAGGAACAAGCCCCCCCTCCCCAGGCAGGGACCAGCCGAGATGCTCCAGTGGGTTAAGGAGCTTTGCATCTTTCATAACTCCCACTCAGACACATGAATCAGCCCTCCCGGCTTACGGCGAAGCTGGGGCCAAGTCCAGAACGAAGTTCTCAACTGTGACCAAAGGTCAGGAAGGGAAAGCTCGGCTGTCAGAGATGGAACAGAGGCTGAAGATGTGCTGCGTCCAGGATGAAATGTAAAAACAGTTCTTCACTGCTGGAGGCTCAGAGCATCACCCAGAAAACAAACAAGAGAACCATCCCACCCTGGAAACGGCTGGCGGGCTTCATAGTCACCCGTTTGACCCCAGCATCTGAGGGAGACTTTTGTTAGAAAAATAAATCAGTGCTGACAAGTTCACATCCCATCCTTGTGAACTCGCATTTACTTTGGTCTTTTTAAATAATTCGTTATTTCCTACTCTTTCTGCCTCGCACAGCAGGAATGGATGGCAAAAGGCACTTTCCCTGCCTCGTGCCTGGGAGCTAAAGTCATCCTGCTCAGAAACAGAACTGGAACACGCACACACTGGACAAAGCTTGTGAGGCTCCTTCTGTTGAGCAGGAACGTGTAAATGAAATGGCACATGGGATTCCATGGGATCTCAGGAACTTCTTGGCATTCATGGTGGGGTGGTAGAAGGGGAAAGCATTGCCCGTAGACACGTGCAGACCTTGGAAATGCAGCTCTGGCAGCAAAAATGATTGTAATTGTGCCTGATACCAATTCCATGCTAAAATAAAGCGTACAGTCTGCCACTAGGACAGGAACCCTCAGAAACAAGACACTTCTTTCAAAGTTGGAAAGTTACTTCTAATCACAGCCACTTTGTTGATCCAGCTGCTAAGGCAACTCTACAAAGCCCGGGTTTCATAACCAAGAGCACGGGGTTGAAATCGGGGTGAAGTGTCAGCTTTGGCCCAGCCCGTGCCTTTCCTCTTCCCCTGTGCTCTGGGGCTTGTCAGAGCCTGACTTCACTCGCTGTCCCATGAAAAAAGCCCAGCCCAGCCCAGCCCAAACAGCTGAGCAGCTTTCTGCTGGGGTGCACTGAACCCAATGACCCAAGAGTCAGAGGAGGGAGGGAAGGGAGTGAGCTGCTGGCAGAGAGGCAGGATCACGGAGGGGACCAGGGACATGGGACATCCCTCCTCGTGCCCTCACCTCAGCCACAGGGTGCGTTTTCATACCGAGCATCCTCAGCCTGTCCGCCCGCTGGCGTTCAACCCCAGCTCTCTGCCCTCTGCAAAAGGCAAACTGCACAAGGAGTGTGATTTATAGAGCGCTGCCTCCCCACCTTGCTCTCTCCGCTCTCATCAGCCCTGCTGTCTCCCCATCTTCTCAAATACATTCTTTTACTACCTCCAGACACAAAAAACTCTTTTATTACCTGAAGGCATGCAGAGATTAGAGCCTGTTCCCTACAGCTTTTCTCCAGCTTGGGAGATTTGTACACCGCAGAGGGCTTGAGCAGGGGCAGGACATGGGCAGAGATCCATCGAAGCCAGCAGCCAGCCTGCTGCCTGCCCACCTCTGCTGCAGGTGCTGATGGAAGCGGGAGGGGTCAGGGATGTCCCCTCCGCTATGGGCACAGGGAAACGCTTGGCAGCAGTCAAGCCTTCACCATGTTATTTCAAAAATCCATCTTCCCCACGTGCTGTTCACCCCGCTTTTGATTTTCCTGGCGTTCCCCAGCGCTCACATCCCTCCTTCTGGGCTTTCACTCCCACAGCCTCTGCCCGAGCCATTCCCCTTCAACCTGCAAGATCAAGAAGCCACCCAGGCCCCTGCCCTGCGCTTCCAGCCTCACCGGCAAGCTTGAGGTGCTCAGGGTCTCCTTGGGGGTATCAGTGCTTGAGATTATTTTCCACAGGCTACCCCTGCAGTAGGGACTGAGGGGATGCCATGGGTTAAGAACAAGCAGAGGGAGATGTTTAGTATCAGCGCACAGATAATTTTTCATCACTTTTTGGAACATGCGTCTACCAAAAGATGGCAGCAAATCTCCTCGTACAGAACCGGGCATCTGCTCTCGTGGGCTCTATTTTTCATGCAGGCAAGTGCCAGATGAACTGTAGAATTGCACTAGATGTTCCTGTGCTTGTGACTTCAGTTTAAATTTTAGAGACTCCTCCAACAGCATAAGAAATCGCCAAAATGCTCTAAATGGCAGCGCCTTCGTTTATTCTGGCAGCCTATGGCTTGGGTAATGCCACATCTTTATTTTACTGTGTGAAAATGGAATAGACGAGAATCCACAATAATGGATTTGACAAATAATGTCACAAATAACTCAGTTCCAAGGTCTAACCATTCCTTGCTATTACAAACTTTAGGACTCAAGCAGTGCAAGAGGCTTCTTTAACACCCGTTTACTGGGAAATCTGGAATTGACTCACCTGTTGTTATATAAATCTGCATGTCAGCCAAAGGATTATTTTTAAGCTCTGTATCGTTGATGGATATAGCCCTGACCCCTGTTCTGATGCTATTTCATACTGAATGAACTGGGAATAAACCAAAGTCAGAGGAGTTTCACTGCAGGGACAAGCAACGTGAGGTTGTCTGTGCTCCTTCTGACGGGGCAGGGTTTTACCCTTGTTTTGTAGAGCAAGGAGTGGTGAAAAGGTGGGAAGCATGGGACAATCAGCCCGTCTGCATCTCAAAGCGTGCTTCTGATTCAGCTCCGTCACAAAAAGGGATCAGTAAATACTATTTCCGTTAATCGCTTCTATTAGCTAAACTATACAAAACTGTCATTTCCTTCCAAAATAGTTTAGCTGCCTGAAATGAAGCTGAGAGAAGAAATTCACCCTGCTGCTCATTTGCAGCTTGTGAGTTTTGCAGGAACGGCTAGGTCTGCAGTTCAACTGCAGCTTTATTCGTATCACGTAACGTGTTTGAACAGCTGAAAAACTCATCAGCCATAGATCCAAGATGTATTTGTTCAGCAGAGCCTGTTTTGGCCCTCTGTAATAACAAAAAATATTTTCAGCTTGTTAGCTTGCAAGGAATTCATTCATAATCAGTCAAGAACACGCTGATGGAATGATAAAATAAGCGAGGACGCCTTGCTGCTTGCTATCACACTATCTAAACACATCTTCATGCCTCTTACACTTATAAACTCAGACTTGGTTTTGTTGCTCAGAGGCAAGCCCTTACTGCCTGCTGTTCCCACGTCAGAGGGCAGTTTGTTTCCTCTGCAGAAAACACCTTCACCCCCATCCCTCAGCCCTCTCATATCCACCCACATCACCACTCCTCCTTTCCCCATGCTCTCAAGGTGATCCAAATCTCTTTAAAACCCTTAGAAAAAAATAGTTGAACGGTAATTTTGACAAAACAGGGTATGGACCAACTAATTGTGCAAGTTATCCTCGAGGATCCATAACCCCTGGGACAAGCAGCCAGGACAGTGACTGCACAAACCAGCCCAGCTGCAGCTGGGACAGGCTGAAGGTTCTTCAGGACAAGCACAAGGAGAGGGACGAGCAGGTTCAAAATGTGGCTGTGCGGTGAGAGGGATTCTGGATGACCAGCAGAGAGGGCTGAGGACAGGAAAACCCCTGTCTCTTCCCATTCCCATTTGTCCAGTCCGTCACCCACCTGGAGTTTCCAGGCACTGCTCAGCTACTTCATCGAGATATGGACCCATGGAACTTTCTGTTCTGCCCTAGCAAGGTAAAGCAGCGCCAAGCTCGGTCCTTTGTGCTGCTGACAGAACCACCAGAGCTAATAACGAAGGAAAAAGATGTTAATTGAATTCTGGGGAAGGGTGCTGTGAGGATCGGCCCTGCTGCACCCAAGCACCCTTCATCAGCACAGCAAGGGGAGCTCCACTGAGAATAAATCCCTGCTCAAAGCGTGGAAGAAAGACTTATTTTAGTATTTCTACTGGAGTAGCACCCAGCAGGCTGACCAGCGATGGGCATCCCTGAGTGGTGCGCCACGCCAGCGCCGTGCCATGCAGTCTGCAGTGGGCTTGCAGGGGTGGAGGGCACCGGGGTGTTACGAGCTCAGAGAGGGCTGTATTGATTTTTAAGGAAGAAAGCCAAAAAGCAGAAAACAAACGGGGAAGGCAATAAAAGCTAAGATCCCCCAGCTCCTTTTGATCTCAGAGAATAACAAAGAGATTAACCTGACATTATCACACCACCCCCCCTGCTCAGTCCCTTTGGGTTATGTTTTTATTTCCCGTAACCAGCAATGATCAAAGCCGAGAGCCTCTCCGTCACCGTATATTTTCCTTTTCACTCCGGACAAAAGCTGCAAAGGCTGCGACACTTTCGCGCCTGTCCTGGACCAGCAGCCTGCTTCAAACAGAGCTGTTTGCAGGGGAACGAACTCCTGCGGTCTCGGTAAATTCATCTTCACGCTGGAGGGACAAACGTGCTCCTCTCTGGGTGAGAAGGGAAGGTGATTCCCCGCCCTCAGCTGTGGGTGCGAGATGTCCAAACCCATGTCATGGTTTTTTCAACCTGAATCGTTTGGGGAGAGTTGGAAATTTGATATATCAGGCGAGGCTGACTGGAGTAGTTGTCTCTTTGAGGAGAGAGCACAGACGATACCACTGACCACGGGGAAGTGGTGAGTGACCCAGAGGCATCAAGCTTGGCATCATTGTGACTGCAGGTACCAAAGAGATTTTCAGAGCAGGAAAGAGGAAAGATGCTGAAACCATGCCCTTCTAGCACACTTTTTTATTATTTTTTTTTCTGCACATGTTGAAGGACGTGGCAGCCCTTGTCACCTCTCAGGATAAATCAAACCCAATGTTTTCACAGGCCACGCTATTTTCTACACATACATGATTATCTTGTCTTGAAAGCAGCGTTAGAGAAGCAGTGAAGATATGGCATGTGAGATAAATAGGTGATAAATACCTGCCAAGCTGCTTAAATTCAGGAAGCATTGGTATTAATTTGGCAGAGAAGTCTTCCACTTTGTGGTTACAGTGCTGCAAAAGTGATTATTAGCAATACAATATAACACTTGTTTTACTTGTCCAGGACCAGACTGCTGAATGGAATTGGAAAAAAAAACCCAACCTTATTCATCAAATAAGGCACAAGCAGTAGGTATGGCAGAAGCTGGCTTCTAGGTGAGAGACTTCTCTGGCCACTGGCCAGAAAAAGCAGAGCACAAATAACCTTTCCAGCCTCACCAGGAAATGTATTTGCAATGAAAAGGGAATGCAGAGATGAATAGCATCCTGCAACAACACCTGGGGCTGGATCGAGGAGGGGGTCAGGTGCTCAGGGGGTCACTGTAGGAACCATCCAAAAACACAACCTCAGAGCCCGGTGCTGATGCCAGAGCCACCGAGCACAGCCTGAGCTTCTCTAGCGGGTGTTTCCCGGAGAAAATGCAGTCAGAAAAGGAAGATATCGAGCATTTCACGTCAAAAGCTGGCTCTAGAGAAAGTAGCCTTCACGCAAGGGATTAGTCAGGTATCAAAAGTGCAGTCATGGCTCATCTTTGGTGCATTTTCCAGGGAGCTGCAGTGATGGGCAAGAAGTTCAGGGAAGGGGCTCATCACTGACCACCATCGTTGCACAGCAGCAGGTTTTCGTAGCCGTGGAAAACGTTCCAAGAAAATTCATTTCAGCAAACCAGAACTGCTGGAGCTAAGGGGGTGCCTGTTTTTGTCATCTTCACGAATGAAAGTTCAAGCACTAGAACGCTGCTGGAAGCAAACGGGGGCTTGGCAGGAAAATGTTCACACTGGATTGATCCTTGCCAAGAAAACGCGAGTGGTTCAGCTCTATTTAAGTGATTATTTAATCAAGTCATACTTAGGCTGCCTGACTGAATAATCCTGCAAATACAGACAAAATGTAATACTGGGTTTTTTTTTTTAAAAAAAAGAAACAAACCCATAGGAACATCTGTTCATCAGCTGCAGTGTCTATTCTGTGCAGTTAAACTGAATACGTGAGATCAAATCTAAATGTGGCTGGGTTATGTGTGCGCATCCCCAGCCTTCAGCGCAGCTGTCGTTTCAGTACCTGGTAAAACAGGACACAGAGGTTGAGACTACAGGTCTTTAAATTCCTTCACATAAAGCAGAGTATGTAACACAAGATTTTCTGTATCTCTAAGCACTGCAACAGAATGTTTCGGCTGTTGCTGAGTGGATATGACTCATTAGCACTGAAGGAGATGGTGGAAGCTACCTTCAGACTAGGATGGTAGAATAATTTTAACTCTTTAATGCAATAAGTAGCCTTCATTAAAATGCTGGATGTTGTAAAGAGAGATGCACACATACAGCAGGGTGCACGTAGAATATGTAATATCTTATATACATATATCTTAAATATTGAGCTACTTCTTCCCATGGCAGAAGGGGGCATCTTTGGATCAGGGAAGAAGAGCCCATGGCAACGAGCTGCAGTTTTTAGTTTCTTTCCCACGCAGTATTGCAGGGAAGCGAAGCACCCATGGAGAGGACCGGAGGTGGCCAGTGGGTCCTTCTCACCCCACTGTGAGTTTAGACCTGTCCTTGGCGTGACACAGGATCAGCTAGAATTCTCATTTCAATTCCACAACACATGCATTTTTCCTCTTCAAAAAACTCAAAATATTATGACTGGCCAACAGCTGACTGGCAAGAATAGTAAGGATGTAATAGCAGAAACTCGAGAGGAAGGATTACATGGTCAGGAGCCTGCAAGAGAAAAGACCTTTCGCAGCTCTTTGAGCAAGTCCTGGCATCAGATTAAAGCTGGGTATCGAGTGCACTTGTAATCCCATCCCTTGGAGGAGCGGGAGGACTGCATTAGCACAAGACAAATTGCTGTTTGCAATTGAAGCTGGGGGCCTGCTCTGGGAAAGAGTTTGTTGGGTGTTTTTTTCCGGAAGATGAAAGAAGATGGCTCAGCTGCGAAGGGGTGCTCCTCAGAGGGCACAGATCCTGCTGTGGGGGGAGCGGGCTGTGCCACGCTGCTGAGAAAAATCTGTCACAACATCTGCTCCGGGCTTGTCAGAAAGGGGCTCTTCATGTTCATCACAATTCACACCTCCCAGCCAAGGATCTCTTGCAAAGTGTTGGCCGCGAGCTCTCATTCCAGCCTGCTTTACCTTTATAGAAACACCTAAAAAATAAGACTTGTTCCTAAAGAAGTATTTTCTAGAGCTGGTAATGAGTGTTGCTGGTTGCCTTGGGGTCACCTCACTGAGCCTTGCAGGGAGGATAAGTGGGCGACTCAAGTCAAGAACCCTTAAACTTTCTGGTTTGGTTTTGGAAAATAAATGCCTGTGCAGTGTGAAAATGCCGCAAAACGGCGGTGCAAAAGATTTTGCAAATTACGTCCGTGTGGGAGAGGCAAGGAGGGCTTCCCTTCCACATTGGAGGGAAGACCAGAGCAAAACCTCCACCTGCTTGCTCAGCCCCAGGTGAGAAAATAGTTCAGATGCTTCGCTACATGCAGCTGAGCTCAGGGCAGGCTTTTCCCGGATCCCAGCGGGGTTTGGAGCAGACATTATTTCCTGAGCACAAGCCAAAGCATTACCCGACGTCTGGCACTTTTGCTGAGGCTGGGAGCAGCCCATCTCCCGGGGATGCTGGCCTCGAGAGCTCTGCAAAGATCTCTTTTCCTTTTTGCATCCAGCCTGGATTAAGTCCAGTAAGCAGGACCGTAATAGCAGCTCGCAGAGCATCCTGTAAGGATGTGGGTTTCCTCTTTTGGAAGAAATTCTTTCATCTACATCACCTTAGAGAAGGCAAAAAGCAGTTTTCCTCTCAGCCCTGAGAAACATCAGTCACCAGCGTGGAAACACATTTGAATTATTACGAAAGATTAAGGCACAAGTTGAAAATAAACACCGCCCTCAAGATCCACACACTCACGCACATACACATCAGCCTCTATTTCATTGATTATAATTAGTGCTACCAATTTCTGCTCTCTTTTGATCAAAGCGGTTTATTTCTGTCTGTCCAAAAGCCTCTTTTTGACCTTTGGTCTTAAAATTTGGTTAAGAGCTTTAGTGAAGGAAATTCCTCCACGAGTTCAACACTTGGCACGCCAAGCCCTGAACGAGGCACTTAATAAACAGAATAATTCCTCTTAGTGGACGTGACAAAGGTCCCATTAAGAGCAGATGCCGAGGCTAGCCCCGGGACACTTTAGCAGCAGGTTTAGCACTTGGTTTCAGCCACTTCAGACCACAACTTAGATGTGTGTCATCCCTGCAGTGACAGTGGGGGGGGAACAGCCATCACCCTGTTCCCTGCCAGCACAGACCATTAGACCGCGGTTATTGCGCGCTTTTAGACTTCAGCTGACAATATTTTTTCCAGGCAGTTCTTTATACAAAGAGGGGATTCATAAAATACGACCAAAAGCAATTATTTATACAAAGCACGCTAAAACACAATCTTTGTGAAAATAAAGCATTTGGCTTATAGGCTGTGTGGTATTTCTTATACTTTGTGCTTGGGAAGGATGGCAGATTAACAGCTCTATCCCTGCCCGTCCCTGGGCTGAGAGTGCAGGAACAGGGAGGTGGCAGAGCCAGGCTGGAGAGCAGGACAGTATTTAGTGGGGCTGTAGGGCAGGTCTGGATGTGTTTTATGTATCCTGCTGGCAGGAGCGGCCGCAGAAGTACAAAACAACCCACTGAAGGAAGAAACCTCAGTGCCTGGCGCATCGTGTGCTCCTCAGGCAAGAACAGCTCGCATGTGCCATCTAGTGATGCTGATATTTCATACCTCACGAGCTCTCCGAGTAGGACCAAAAATACTCAGGAATGTTTTAGTGCCTGTAGCCACAAGGATAGCTGCTAGCGAGGCTGGGCAGCCAGCCCTTTCTAACAGCCTCCTGTGCATGAGCTTTGGGTGATAAGAATTCAGACCTAAAAAACCGCCCCCAAACCACATTTCCCGTAGCAAGGCTTGTGTTCAAATCCATACACTCTCTCATGCAAAGCGACAGAAACTACACCTGGCAAAACTCAAATAACTAAATAGGTAAGAATTAACAAAATATAACTATTCTGTAACTAGAAGGACTAAATAGCACTAAAGGCACCCATGCTTAAATCTGAAGAAAAAGATTTTAAAAAAATGCGTTAATCGAAGGTGTTCTAGGACCATTATCCAGGGGCAGAGCGTACACGCAGATCAAAGCCTTGGGGCTGCGTAGGATTTATAAAGGGCAGAGCAACAAAGAAGGCAAACGAACGGCAGACACTGCGATTACCATTTTAATTACTGGAAGTGGGTTCGAAGGGCACAGACCGAAGGAGGATGTGGGCATAGCCATTAAAGAAAAAAAAAATGGAAACGGTCTTGTGCCAATAACACTTACTGCTGCATTTGTCACCGGGGTGCAGAGCGGGTTGTGACAAGTTTCCCCGTTGGGGCTGGGGAGAAGATGGGCAGGGAGGCGCTGCAGAGCCTCTCCTCTGCTGATGGGCTCGAGAGCATTTTATGTCACGGCAGAGAGGGATGGAGAACCGCGGCACACGTTACAAAGTGCTGGCGAAGGAGCGCATCCTTCAGAGCTTATTAAAAATCAATGGGATGAGCAGCACGCCCCAGAGAGCTACCAACAGAAAAGAATGAGCCAGGAAGGTCAGAGCAGAGAGCAACCACCCAGGGCTCCAACATGTTTTGAGGTGGGTTGTAGAGAGGTGCAGATCCAGCTGCCACCTCAGGAGGTTGGCTCAGACCTGAACCCGTGGCCAGGCTGGGCTCTGTCACTCAGGGTGGGCAGAGTGACAACCGTGCTGTGCCAAGGGCTGCAGCCCAGGGCTCCTCTAATCTCAAAAACTCACTAAAGCTGTGACACAAGCACTTTGTCTGTGGCCAATCTGTCCAAACAAGTTTCCATATTTACCTATAACTGTTCTTTCGTGGTCCCATCTACCCTCCTTTATTGCAGGATATTTCCAACCTTTGCCAAGGCAACGGCCTCTCAGGCGGGGTTGCTGTAGCTCACCTACTACTCCAAGCAGCGCCTTCTCAAAGCACAAGAAGCAGGGAGAAGAATGCAGAATCGACGCTTTCCTTTGCTGCAGGCGGGACTCGATTCTTGCCCCCAAGAAGGAAAGTTGCTCCCTCACATTTGTCTTCAGCCACCTCGAGGGGTTGGCTCTTGGGGATGTGACTTGGCTGTTCCAAATTCTGCACTTTGCTGAGACCTTCCCTGGGACCTGGAAGACACCCCCAGATTCTTCCTAAACAGTTTAATCCCCTGCTCCTTCAGTAATAAGATGAATAGCTCGACTCACTTTCAACCCCAAAATGAGTGCCCTTTTCCCCGAAACAACTGAAGATTTTATCTCTCATTTCCCTATACACCTACTCTCATATTTCTTTAATTTTTATCCCTGAAAGCCCTGAATTCTTCTTGCTCGCCTTTCATGGCCTGCAGCTTTCCTTTCAACGTTAAGAGCATTGTTTCTGGCAAGACATTAAGGTGCACATCAGCTGCCAGCCTGAAAGCCATAAATACCCCATTTGCATTCACATTTTGATAGTCCCTCCACCTCTGCTGCAGTGGTGTCTCTCCTTCTCAGAGAAGCCTAGATGTCTCCATCCTCTTGGCCAGGTCTGAGTTCCTCCACCGAGGCTGAGATCACACCTTTCCTCTTTCTATCCGAGGTTACACCAGCTGTGACAGTCGCCCATTCAATGCAGCAACGGGACATGGCTTGGACCTCAGGATCCTTGCTCTCCTCTGCCTCAGGCGTCTTGCAGAAATCTCGTCTCCTGGTGCAGAGCTTGGAGTCCCTGTAAAACTGCAAGTTTGAGGAGGTTTTAGCAGGCTCAGAGATAGTTTATCTTTGGTTTTGTGCGCTCTCACGAAATCGTGCTGCGCATTTCCAGCAGTGGCTGGTGTCTCTTAAACAGAAATACCCAAGGGTACCTTCAGCATCGCTCTCCAAGTTGCCTTTATTGCCATAAGAAATGTTTTAAAGTGGGCAAATCCAGACCCGCACTGGAGGGTGAAATGGGATGAAGAGAGAATCACTTCTGGAACTTTACCAGCTGATACTTTTATGTTACCAAATTTTATTAGGTCTTCTCCCCTTTTAAACCAGTTTCAGGGCTTCAGCAAGAAGATTTGAGCTATGAAGTGCAGGGATGTGATGAAGAGCAGTCATAAAAAATGAGCAAAGCCCTCAAAATTTATGGCCAGCACTGTATATCCTGCCAATTAACAGCTTATTGTGCTCTGGGGACAAAATATCACTTGGTTTTAGCTTCCCTGCATCCCTTGGGGAGATCCGTTGTCACCGCTCTCCTTCAACAAGTTCTCAGTAGATGGAGGCATGAGCTAAAGAAATTAATTCAGTCCCATTTCGGGACCAGCAAGATTTGCACTGCGATTTGACGAGTATTCCGGTAGCTGCTCTGAATTTGACCTCATAAATCAGAGATGACAAGTTAGAAATTCCCCGAAGAGTAAAACTCAGGTTCATCACTTTCAAAGCCATGGATGGCATTTCCCAGGCTGCAAACTCTTCCTTGTTCCGGTCTGCAGCGTGCTGGGGAACCAGGGAGAAGAAGGATGAATTCACTTATCTTTTTTTTCTTCGCATTGCTGTGGAAGAGGCATCTTCTGAGACCGGTTTGGGAGATGGGTGCTGACACTAGGCTTCATGCCTGAACCTTCCTGGAAAGTACCCTGTTCTCAGGCTCTCACAGATCGTCTGTGGCAGCGACTTGGCCGTGAACATGTGCGGCGCGCGTCCGTTACTGTTTGAACCCCGAAGTGGAAACGGGTTGTGAACTTTCCCAGTGCAGGTCTCACACAAGGCATTGACATTCGGTTCTTCTTTGAAGCCAAGTTTGACCTAGTTTAGGTCTTCCTTTCTCTTTCTTTTTGTTTCTTCGGCCTAAATGGAGCAGCTCAGTGACTTGGAGGTCCTCCCACCCTCCCCATCCAGCTCAAAGCCTCAAGCCAAGGAGCTGGCTCTGCAACATCTCCTGCCCTGCCTCTTCACACCTCTGCCCGCACTCAGCAGTCTCCAAGCCAGAGACTATGCCATGAGCACAGCCCAGGCTGACACCAAGCAGCCGAAGGGGTAGCAAGAACCACCTGAAAATGCCCGAAGACCTCTACAAGCCGTACAACCCGCAGAGCATCGAAGCCACGGTGCAAAGTGCTGCTCCGTGTGGAGCCTCGCAGGTACAAGTAGGTCACAGGAGAAATAACTTAAGGTTTTCCCCTTCTTGAAAGGACAATTGGGTGCTCTTTCTGCGGGCAACGAACGCAGGGTGGAAGCAGCTGCTGCAGTGCACCGTAGGACAGGATTGTGCAGAAATCACGTTTGCGGCCGTTCTCAGGAACGTTGTCATATTAAAACAAAGACGTGAAAAGCTTTTAGCTTTCTGGCAAGGAGTTGGAGTTTCTTGGTTGTTGGGGGTTTTTTTGTTGCTGTTGGTTTGGGGTTTTTTGTTAGTTTGGTTTTTTTTTTAAGTCAGACAAAGCAAAAATAATCCATTTTAATGATGGCTGTTCAGCGAGTTTCTTCATAAAAGGCAGCGGGGTCTGTGCAGAGTTGCCTTACAAACGTCAGGTCTCTCCAGCACCAGAATAAAATTGGTTCATGGGTGAAGCTTTCCTTAGGCTAAGCTTGCCAGCCCAAACCACACGAGCTGGGTGGCAGAGGCATGGCCCAAGCGCGATTAAACTGGATCCAGACCCCTGCTCTGTGACAAAGAAAGCAGCTGGTGCTGCCAGGGCTGGAGCACTGCCTGCCCATACCCTCGCCATTAGAGTCAAGAAGTTTTTTTTCTGAGTCAACTGGTGGTCCCTTAATATTTAAAATCCCTTTTTTTTTGGCCTCTCATAAAAAAAAAAAAAATAATTACCACCTAGCGGCAGATTTTGCCCACCCTCGCAAATTTCTCCAGTCTCATACAGACTCACAAACATCCTTTAATACCTCTGAAATCAGGGATATCAATTGTAAACCCCTACTCCTTCACCATACTAAAACAGAAGCAAAAGCGGTTTTTCCCTCCCGCTCTTCATTGGCCTCAGCTCTCTGGGTTCTCACAAGCAGGAACAACGATCGCTCGAGCCGGGCTGTGACAGAGACACCGACGAGCTGTAGCAAGGTGCCCTGTACTGCACAGCAGCGCTTATTTGCCTCTTCTTTATTTTTATTTTTAAATTTTCCTATACCAGAACCAAAGCGAATTCCACACCAAGAGCTGAAGCGCGCGCAGCTACTTCTGACGCCGGTAAAAGCCAATCTTGTGGTTCTTTGAACATTCGCCTGGCATCTTCCTGGAACATTTGACCTACATCTCCCTCCTACTCTTCCTTTTGCTACTGTATATTCAAATTAACTGCTTAAAGGATTTATCTGTTTTTCTGTGCTTAGCAGTAACGCAATCTCTAATGATACGGAGAAAAGCCTCACAGGTCAACGTTTTCAGCCTGCAACATCTGCCCCGTACCTTATTTATAAAGCAAATCCTTCTCCCTTTAAACTAGTTCATGAATTGCTGAGGTCCTTTTATACTACTTTAGCCAGATTGGAGATTTTAACTGAAACTTAACATGGTTTTTGCAGGCTGTGGGAGCTAATAAACAGTTTCCATTCAATTTGATCACGAAATATTGAGGCAGAGCTGGACACAGCCATAGTTTTTACAGAAGTGTGGTTGTGTGCCAGGCTGCAGCTGCTTCACCTCACTCAGAACACACGTCGAACAGGAAGATGACAAGAGCTCTGTTTTCACCATCTTTCATCCTCCTCATCTCTTGCCAGCCTGCACCTCTACCTTCCGTGGGTCACGGTACTCCTGGCTGTGGGTACTTGGGCTTGAACCAAAACCAGACCTCCCAAACCCATTGCTCAGGGGTTTCGTGCCAAGGCCAGCACTGCCTGCAGTACCCAGCACGTGTTCACCAGCCAGGACGTGGTCACTGCATCATCTCCTTTCTGTATCACAACGGTGTAGGTCCCACTGCACCCACCGCTGCTGCTTTTGTCCACCACTGGGCATGAGGAAAATGCACAGTTGCACCACTGCAAAAACCTACCTCCCACATGCGCTGGGCGCAGCAGGAAAACTCTTACAGCCTCCCAAGCCGGGTGGCAGCACTGTGGTGTGCCCAGTGCTGTTTACTCCGTTACAAGTAAGCAGTTTTGCGCTAATAGCGTGCACGGCCTTAAATATCCGTACGTGTTACAGAAGCATTGGGACTAATTAGCAAAATCCACATCAGAAAGTGCAAGTTCCTGCTACGCCTCCCCTTTCATTAGGAATACAAGATCAAGAGGTTAAAGACCAGTCTTTCAAAGGTGACCAGCATTTAAATACCTTGGCAGTCTGGCCTTGAGCAGTTATCGTGAGGCTCTGCAGCGCCTGTGTTGGAGCCAGGATGCTCTCGGGAAGACAGCTGTTGCAAATACTGGTTTTGTTCTTACAGACACAGACCTCCTTTGCCTTCAGTAGCAGCCCCATTTGCTGATACACAGAGAGGTAACCTTAGCAGGGAAAAGAACAAGGTCACAGAGTCTAAAAAATATCAGGTTGGATCTTCTGAATACGCCCGAGAAGTGCAATCCATTTCAACTGCTCCAATGATCTTACTCAAAGATGAGCCAGGGCTGGAGAAGGGTGTTTGGAACAAGAAGGGTGTGATCTTTTTAGGTGTTTCTGCTGAGATACTTCCACAAGATGGAAATAAATGATACCACAAGTGCCCTTATGTACGATGGAAGAGCTATTCCCATGAGAAGACCGTAGGTGTGCACATTGCTCAGCCCAGGCATGTCTTCTAGGCTAAGCAGTGAGCGTCATCCCCTGTCCAGTAAATTATCCTAGAATCATACCGGCCTTCAGCTCCATCCATGCCAATTCTGCCTATCCCATCAACTGACCACCAATGAAGAAACATTAAAGCTTTATCAGTACCACAGAGTGACACTTTTGGACCCAACTCTCACATACGGAGCTGCCAGAGGAGAATTTGTGCAGCTCTGGTTTTGCAGACAGAAGCAAGAGACTGCATAAAGCCAAGCAAGGGCTTTGCTACGCCAGGAGCATTTCCATGTGAAGTTGGTCGTGTTAGCTTAAACTGAAAATACAGTGCAAGGGATGCGTTATCCAGGTGTGGCGATGAACTCCTTGCCAGGTTACTTGGTATTCAGGATCCTGGAGAAGAGAGCAAAGCTACTCACTCCTTCCTAAAGAAAAATGTAAAGGGTCATTTTATTTTGATGTTTCAATATTCCATTTCAAGAGATATGCATTCAGAAGTACAGGACCCCTACAGAACTGTTTTTTTCCAACCATTTTTGGATTGGATTTTGGATTTGATGCCCAGCAGGACAGGTAAGGTTCATTGTGCACCTCGATCACCTTGCCAGAGCCTGAAAGCTTCCACAGGCACCGGCACGGAATCAGCATTCCCTGGTGAGAATCCTGGTAGATCCCTGAGAGATCCTGGTATTGTGGGGATACGTGTTCAGTGGCCACACAGCTAGCTTGATCCTCAGCTGTGTGTTCATCAAAGCTTCTAAGTACAGCTGGACACTGGATAAAACACAGGAGTGGGCATTACTGTCATTTTAAGTCTTTTTCTTTGTGAAAGATTCTTTCACGGACATCCTTAAAAGATTACTTTTAGGTAATTCTCAATAAGACCTCTATAAATTCGCTGATTACTTGCTCTTTGCTGGCTTTCCCACTGCCAATAATTATCGTGGTTTGCCCGTCTCCCAGCAGAACCTTTCTTACTTTCCTAATTAAAATTCCTTTGCGGCCATCATCTAAGAACTCGTAATCCAAAAAACTCAAGCCATTGCACAAACCAGCTCCAGCTCATACCTAATGTAAGCCCATTGCAGTGGAGTCAACAGTTACGCCCAAAACCAAAGAACCAAAGCCTGCGAAGAGCTCCTGGGCTCCTCCAGCCTTTCTCCCACTGGGATTGCTCTCTACCAAACCTCCATGAGATTTAACGCGATGGAGCTTTCAAGTGACTGACGTGGGCTTTAAAGATCTCATTTCGTAGGGCACATCCTGATATTTTGCCTGCGTTTTGCTTCTCCCCACCCTCAACTGCCGCTCGTCACATCATTAGTGCTCTAATGAACGGTGGCACCCCTGATGTTGGACCCCTTCAGCATCACAAGCCATGACCGCTTTAAGCGTTGCTTGGCTAAGCTTGCCGTATTTTGCTGGTTTAACCTTTCTTCTCCAACACCCTAAATACTTTCGCCCTTCTCACAACTCTTAATTAGGTAAAAAAAAACCCCAAACCCCAGTGATGCCCAAACCTGAACACAGCCACTGATGAGGAATATGTACCATCATGCGGTAGTGGGTAATATGATGAAAATGCCCATTTGTCTGGATAACTGAGATTCATTCCAAAATCATGCCTAACATGGAAACTAACACACCACCCCAATGCCAATTATTAGCTTCAAAGGCAGCAGCACAGACTAATGCCGTAGACAGATAATATCAGACATCCCTATATTAAAGAAAACACAAATGATTTAATTTCGTTTGAGATTCACTTGGAAAATTCTGACTCTCCCGTTTATTGTGCTGGTCCCCCGTGTCATGGGAATGGCATCAGCCACGTCCACCCACCCTACCTCCATCCCAGGTGCCATTGCTAACCCGGGCTGGTGGCACCACGCCTTGGCCAGCAGTCAAATCCGTCACTGCAGCAAATCCTAATTGCAGTCTCTGGCTACCTTAAGGTGAAAATTAGACTCCCGGGGAAAAGTTAATCATTAACTTCAGGTATTAAAATTTAAAAAAAAAACCAAACTAGTCTCTCGCCCAAGTTACAATGGGGTTCTCATCTGATCAGTATTAATAAAATGAGAAACAAATAAGTTTTAAGTGGGCTGTACAGTAAGGTTGGAGACGCCTTCTGATTAGACCCATTTTTAACAAGGCATTTTATTTTTCAGTTTGGTAGCGTTTCGGGAGCTCTCGGGAAGTTTTAACTAGCTTGTTTCACGGAATAACATGTTGCAACACACGGAGGTTGACAGGCTGCCTCTACTGACTAATCCGTGTGGGTCCTGTTGGAGAAACCACCCCAGTCAATGGGAATTGTCCAAACTGAAACCAGCTGTTTGTGCAAGCTTTTGTATCGGCCTGCTTCCTTTCAGGAATTAACTCCTATTTGTTCTGCCCAGTGTCAGAAGTTCTTCTCCTCTCACAACTACTTGTGTTTCAGGACCTGTCTGTCCTGTGAAGGAAACATGCAGGGAACATCCCCTCCAGCTCTACTCCGGTCCAGTGTCCCACAAGGACTTACACAGGATGCTGAGGAGCAGATAGACCCTTGCTGGAGTCCTGCACCACACGGCTCGCGTGGAAATGCAAGGAATGAGTATAGCGCAGTTAAAAGAGAACGTGTGCATAATGCATATTTACCTTTAATTGCCAAGAATACATTCCATGAATGCTTTTATGTGCCTTTTCTAAGGTTTCTGGCTTGAGTTCTTTGCAAAGCGACTGTGGGCCCTTCAGCACAATCTCGCGCATCTGGTTTCATTCATTAAACAGTTTATTTCCTCGTATGATAAAAACAAATCTGGCAGTTGACGTACCTGCGCAGAGCAAGAGCCGTGCCAAGCCATCGCCAGAGCTACTGCAGTTGGAAGCTGGACCTAGACCTGACAAAACGTTCTGCAAGTTTTTCTCCTCTTTCTCAGGTAAAATTTCACTGCTCCGTGCCACAGCAGCCCTTGCAGTGCCCCCAGCACCTGAGATCCGAGAAGAAAGCGTAAATTCGTGGGCGATTCCAGCAGGGTGCAGACAGAGGGGCAATAACTCCATAAACTTGGGCATCAGCCCTTCAGATCCTCACTGCCAGGAGGTTGGTTATAAGGATCCTCGTGCAATGGGGATGAAAGCAGTGCAGTTACAAAAAAAAAAAAAAATTACACACCTTTTATAGAAAGTGCTGCAAAAAACAAGTTTTGTATATATTCTCTCCTGATGCATCCTGTAGAATTCTATAGGACCAAATGATCCTTATTCACGTAATGGTTATAAAGCCTGCAGAAACATCGTAGTCATATTAAATTCTACATTTCTCTTCAATACTTGGGTGTCAGAGGGACTCTCAGGGGTTTGAATTGTCCATTAGGAGTCTCTGGATGCCTCTCTGCACATGATACAAATTTTATAACTGCAAATGCTCTTTAGCAGTTCCCTCTGCTCACTTGAAGTGAAATTCACCATCGGAGCCAGTGCAAGATCTGAATTTCACTTAAATTCACCTCAAACTATGAAAAGAAAGGCGTAACACTCAAGCCTTTGGCACAGCAGCAAATTTGACTCTGACAATGGTCACACCAATAGCTGAGGCAAGTCCGAAGCATCTCCCAGGCCAGACCATGGAATAACTGGTGACTGTTTCCCCTCTGCTCCCAAACTGTGAATTGCTCTTTCCATCACTAACCTAATTTCTTTCTCTCAGTTTCACAGGTATTTGCATTTGCTTAATCCAAATATTTTGGTTGTATGTTTTAGAGGACCCTCAAGGGATTACTCAGACTTATCCCTTGGACTCGTTCCAGGAGGGATGCGTAAGGGGGGTATTTCCGTTACGGGGAAATTAATGGAATTAATTAATTAATTAATGGAGCTCACTCCATTAATTAATATGAAATACCAAGCCTAAATGTATGAAAACACTGGGAATAGTCACTAAGAAAATAAATCATAATCCCCTATTTCAGGATAAGAGCAAAATGCACATTTTCAGCTCTTCACGCTGAACTTTATATCCCAGATGCTAAAGCCTAGAAACACCTACTCCTAAAGAGGGAGCAGAAGTGTATCATGCAATATATTGATCCGGTGGGAAAAAAAGGGGATTTGCAACCTCTAAATTTCTCAGAAGCGCACAGAACCGATTCAGTGGACAGCGTGGGACAAGGAATGCCTTGCAGAAAATTTTTCAGGACCTGAATTAGGCTCCTGCCTGTGCCTCCTTCTAGGGACAGAGAGGAGAACGGGTTGAGGGCAAGCATCTCCCGGCTCTGGAGACCGCACCACAGGACCATGCATGGCTGTGGCACAGCTTGCTCCTTCTTCGGAGCAAGAACAAGAGCTGTGAGACAGCTGCCCACTCTCAAACACGCTTGGATGTCCAGCACAGACATGCCCGAGCTGTGCCCCGGTGCAGGACCAAGCACCACGGATCCGTGCCCGGTCTTGCAGCAGCCCAGGGGATCATCCCGCCCAGGGTTGCTGCAGTCCAAGCAGCCCACTTGCTTCCCTCCCTCCCTTCTCTTTTAATTTTCCCAGGTAATTGCTGGGAAGTCTTCTTTAAGAAGAGATCAAGTCCATGCAGATTAGTCTGAAACAAACATTTGGCAGAAAGCTGGGCTGCAGCTTAATTGATGAGCAGGGATTTGGTCGGTATGAAAATCCTATCTCCAAGAACTGGGGGATGGTGGAGTCTTCCCCCCGCCTCCAAATGCTATGGCAAGAAAATTCTCTAAAAGAGGACAAGAAAAATTTTTACTATTTTCCCTTGGTTTTCAAGTTTTCAGAGATCGATGAGGAGACTAGATTTTTTTTTTCCCCTTTGGTGTTTTTTGTTTTTTTTTTTTTTTCCCCCTTGGTCCCAGGTGATCCACAGGGCATCACTACACACATTGTTTTACTTGGTCTAAACTGAAAAAGTCATATTTCTGTCACCCAGTCACAGGAAGCAGCCCCTTGCACTCCCAGCCAAAAGCAGATAACAACACAACACACCTCTCTGTGCATCTTTTGACAGAAAGGTTTGTTACACGAATTCCAAAACACATCAAAACATTTTGCCTTCACGGATCTCGGCGGCAGCAGCTGCCTTATTTTTGTCTTCGCGTCATAAAAATTCTGCCAATTATTTTTAAAGAGAAAATGAGCCCAATTAGGAGAATGAGAAAGGAGGAACCCAAAGACTGACACACATGAGGTTGGCCCCACGCTGTCAGAACTTGCATTTAATGGGTTTAGGTCCATTACCCATTTGTGCAAGTCCCAACCAAGCCCTTTGTGCTCCAGCTCTCCAGGAGATGCACCGCGGCTCTGTGGTAACAAGATGTCAACTGAAACCAAGCCAAAGCCCCAAACTTCCTTTCGCAAAAGATATAAAAAACAGATTCTACAGAACACCTGTGTAAAAAAAATATTATACTCCCTTTGCTTTGCTTTTCTCACGGGGAAAGAAGGTGAAATATATGTCATTGTTTTCTCCGTAGATAAATTCAAAACAGACCAGCGAGAAGCAAGTATCAGAGTAGGTGTCCAATTCATCTTTCGGACAAAGTCAGCAGAAAAGGTAAGTGGATTTCTCCCCATGCACTAAACGTGGTTTATTACGCTGGGCGTAAAGGGTTGCTAAAGAGAGAGATCAAAGCCTGACGCGTTATAAAGAGACATTACCCGAAGGTTTACTGTACCTGCCATGAGATGCAAAACCAAGTTCCTGTGGTCAGTGGAGACCTCATGACCTCTCACAAGAGTTGACCACAGCATCCTGGTCAAATACCAATAAGTTAATTATGTTTTGGCCTTAAGCATCCTCTGCTGTGTGAACAGACCAAGGGAACCTCTCCTGCTGGGTCCAGAGAGCTCCACCAACTCTTGCTGGCACTTGCCTTTTGGTGGGGAACGTACACCGGGTAGGTATCTGGTATTAGCTAACGAGGAGCTGTTTAGGCATTCTGAGACAACCTGTAGGTAGGTTTGGACCTTACAGGAACAAAGCTGCAATTGAGGATTAATACTCCTTGGTGAGCATGATTCCTCCTTCCATGCCCCGATACCCACAGCGCTGAGGATTGTCCCTGTAGATAAACTGACCTCTGTTTGCCACCTTTTAGTCAGGACTGGCCTTGCTAAATATTTGGATTGGCAACACCCCAAAAGTAGGTTTCCTGAATACAGTCGCCTTCTCTTTTTTTTTTTAAAGCGTGTGAATTAAAGGAAAACAAACGGGGAGTTCTTCCTTTGAAGCCGAGATTTTGACGTGAATAAATATGGACGTGCTATCGATGCTGTTAAGGCGCACGTTCCTCCCAACTGCCTTGGCAACGTAACAAAAAAGTCCCTCCTCTGTTCTCAAGGTCCACGTGCAGTCGCTGCCCGAGCGAGGAAGGCGACAGCTTTACCACCCGTTTTCCACGGGGTTGTAATTCCACCGAACGTGCTGCAAAGCCTCGGCATTGACAGCGCAACGTAAAGTTAGTCAAGGCCAAAAATTTTCCTATATTTGATCTGGTTGAAGAGAAATTCTACCTATATCCTGGGGAAAAGAACTGGCATTTAATGTTTTGGGCCATCCTTAAGACAAACTCCTGACTACTTATCCAACCCTGGCTCCAGGAAGACACTAGGGAGCATCCAGGGAGATGCTTCCATATAAATGGTCTTTACAGAACTGTTTATCTTCCTTGGTAACAATTTTATCAATTTCCTTCTTCTATCAACATTAGTTTCCCCCACCAGAAAGGTATTGCTGCTCCACAGAGAGATGTATGCTACTGTAATCACACTTAATGGGAAGAATTAAAAAAAAATAAATCACAGGTTACAGTGCTTCGTCCTGTAAGTCATATATACAACACAGCATAAAATTCATAATAGCTCAGCTCTTGTAACTTCATTCAAATTTTGACTGGAAGTCATACAATTCTTTCAGTAGTTTGTATCAAATTATCTTAGACAGAGCTAGTAGGAAACTATCTGTTTGCTATTTCACTACGCTTCATTAGCAAGAAGCTCTGGCCAGAAGTAGTAATAAATTTTAAAAATTAAGAATAAAAACAAAAAAAAACACCAACCAAGAACTAGCTTAATTGGTCTAAATGCAGTCATTTTCATTTTCTGCTCTTTGTGAGGGTTATGCTCTTGTTTTTTCTGATGTGGTTACCTTCATTTTTCTCAGAAGAGCTCCTTGTTTTCTCTCCTTTCCTTGCTCACAGGGCACTTGCTGACTGGAGAGGCAGATGGATAGGGGAAGGCATCTCTTAAATTTAAAAATAGGAAACAGGAAAACCAGTTTTCAGTGCTATGGATGAGACACAATCAAGGGCATTTTTGGGGGTTGCAAGGGTGTTTTAAGCTGGACCAGGGCAGCACATGGGTCCCTTGATGGCACTTCATGTGAGGATGAGGTTCTCCCCAAGGAGGTGACCTGACCACGCCACCTTCTGCTTTTCTGGAGCTGAGACCTTTCGGTCCCTCAGCTGGTCACCATATTCCTCGTTGATGCACACGCTGTGGGCCACCAGTGACCCACGAGCAAAGAAAACTTAACCCAAAGCTGCACGTAAGGAAGAAACACCTAAAAATTGCATTGTTATGTAAAGCCAGTGGGATCTATAGCACTGAAAGTCAAACCCGCAATAGCGGGCACAGCGCCACAACCCTCGTCCTCCTCATTGTCCTTTCTCAGCCTTGGCAAGGGGAAATTACTGCTTTGATTTATGGGCCCAGCACTTGCTTTGCTGTGTGGAAACAACCCCTGTAAAATTGAGACCGTTCCACATGGCAAGTGGTGTCACCCTCCAGCTCCTGAACACATCACCCACCCGTGGGACATCACAGAAACCCACTAAGGGCTGTCAAGGATATGGCAAGGGGAGAGAAATTCAGGATAAACACACAGCACTGCTTATCCCAAAGTTTTGTGTATGAAACGAAAGAGTGAGAGCTGAGCTTTGATCATAAGAAGCAAATGATTTGTGCCAGAGGGGATGGCACAGAGACCTGAGCAGTAGGCAGGGGGTGTCTTCACTGCACATTTCCCTCATGAGCTGAAGCAAACCACTAAATAACATAACCATGGCTGTACGATTAACACACGCACTCCCACACCCATCCCTGCTACATTCTTGACAGAGATTATTTTGGCTGGTCACAACTTACAGCATTTCCACCTCGCAATAACCTGAGTATTCAAGAACACAAAAGTCTCCCACAAGCTTTTCCTCCTGCACCCAAACACCTTCAGACGCAACCCTCTAGTCTTCTAAAGACACCTTACCATGGAATTCGTCCTCCTTCAGCCAGGCAGAGCTGCTCCCTAGCAGGGGTGGAAGAAAAATCTGCCAGGTAATCCTGCCATCACACCTGCAGGCTGTTACCTTGAGCCTTGGCAAAACCAGTATTGATTAGTGGGAGAAAGGAGTGGCCGTGGGGCGAGCCCCATGGGAGGGTAAAGCAGCAGTTGCCCCTACAAAGCAAATAGTGAGATGCCACTAGATGGTGGCAGTGCCCACGGAAATTAAACTACCCAAGTGAGAAACCCATCTCTAGCACAAGGCCACTGTGAACCGAGAGCATTGTTTGGGTGTAAAGGGTTAGCTCTGTTGTTTGTAGAGAATGAGAATTAGTTCAGGCGGTGTTACGGCCAGGAGCACCAGGAGGCAGTGGTTTAGGGATAAGTAGGGAACTGAGTGAATTCACCTGCTTGCTGTAAAGTGTGAAACGAGCTATTTCTGTATGGCAAAAGCAGATAAACTCCATTTCTCTTCATCTCCCTCTGCCTACTTCCCTGTGCCTCTGGTATCCTCAGGCTGAGAGCAAACATAATCTGGGCTGTGGGATTCACCTGTTCCTGAACTGAGCTGAAAAATCTTCCGTGGGGCAACCTCAGCTGCTCTGCCCCTTGTCCCCAGAACAGGAGGAGCCCACGTGCCAGAACCATTGAGGTCGACCTGTCTGGATACTGGTGCTGGTTTTGCAACACCCATTTCTGTTTCACACTGTTGGTTTGCAGCACGCTCGAAGTAACGTTTCAGCAGCATTTCAGCAATCTGTGGGATAATGCTGATCTCAGTAAAAAAGGCTCGTCACAGATAATCCATAAAATCTATGAGCACCAGCTCTGATAAGCAGGAACTGAGTTGTAACTGGTTACTTTGGTTTGCTTCATGTGCAAGCACTTGTGTTAAGGGATGTTTTATGCCCACAAAAGGCTGCTCAGCTCTTTTCCTGAAATCAGAGTTTTGGGGGGAAAAAACAGGTTCACTTCCCTGTTTCATCTACAACTTTGACACATTATAAGAGGCTGGATTTGGCTTTCACTTTGTATTAATCACCTAAATGATGCATTTGAGAAAAGGCGAGTCTTTCAATAAACGGAGAGCAGAGGAGTAGCTTTTTCCTGGCATTTAATAATCTTTGTCATCTCTAATCAAATAAAACGAAGGGCTCATTTACATTTGGCTCCTTATCTTGCTACTGTAGCGCTCTCATCCCAAACATCAGCTAAAACATGAAAAGGAGCCCAACCTGAAAAAAAGCTACTATACCCAGATTCTTTAAAAAATCCGTACGCGTGTTGTGACCTGCTCTTTATTAGACTTGTGCTGGCTCTCGGCTTGCTGTGGTGCAACACTGAGAAAAGCTAAAGTGATCACCATAATTATGGCCAAGCTGAGAGCAAATCCTCTTTTTTTTTCTTCTATTAAATATGGCTGCAGCCGTGATGGAAGGAGGGGAACGGCTGGAAAGGACAGAGAGCTTGCAGAAAATCTGCCAAAGTATGGGAAGGATAATATTCTTTCAAAGATGGAAAGATAAAAGTAACCCATGGGTAATTCTGAAAAATAAGACTATTAATGCCTGATTAAAATCTGGCTTTGGTTAGATCCTCCATAAGCCAGCAGAAGCTTTCTCCTCTCCCCCAAAGCAGCAGCTCCATCGATCAGACCATGCAGGCACCGCAGACCAGGGCTGGGCTCTCGCATCTGCAAGAGCAAACGTAGGTAAGCTCTTGTCAAACCTAACATCTCTCCAATCACGACCAAACCAGATCATTCAGACCACTAATTTAAAACAAGTTCATTCACCACGAGCAGGCTGGGATGCCGTGGAAACGTGGTCGGCATTCCTGTAGCGACGGGATATTTCCGCTACTCAAGAACCCATATTTAGAATATTCACAAAAGCACAATTTAAGAGTGTGTAGAAAGGCAAGGATTTCTTCTCTGACTTTGCAAAGAGCCCACAAGTATATCTGCAGAGCATCTTCACCATCCCTTTTTGGGTAAGGCTGCAAACACCACTGCCCAGCTTTGGTTTTCTGCTGAGTGCTCGCCTGGGAGCACATACACACACGTATGTCACTGCGCGAACCGAGATATTCCTACTGCAAATCCCCTCTGCTTAAAGATAGGACAAATTTTACTCATTTCTAAACAAAGCCTCATCTCTTCGTTTGAAAAATCACTCATTTCTAAATGGAAAAAAAAAAAAAAGCCAGTGAATTTTTTAACAAAAAAAAAATAGTAAAAAGAATACTCAGGTTTCGATTTTACAGTGAACGTGAAATACCCAGTTCTGACAGTTTTCACTTTTATTATACCTTGCATTTATTTGCACAGCTCTTGTCTTAGTCAGGCTGGTAAGTGGCTGGGAAGCCAAGGTTTCACCTCTTCTAAGACCACATAACCCCTGAGAGCAGACACTGTCAGTGACCCTGTGTAGCAAGAGGATTCCCCCTGTCCCGGTGTTAACCAGGGCGTTCCTGAGGGACAAGACACCGAGGGGACATCAGACGTGGGTGGGACAGGGCTGGGCCATGCCCCAGGGGAGCCCCGGAGGTTGGACAGTGTCCTCAGCTGCCAACAGTTCCTCTGGTGGAACCACGGACCTGGCTGTGCACAGCCTGGCTATGGTAAAAATGCCATGATAGAAAGTGCAAAATTAAAAATACTCCTTTTCGAAGTGATGCTCTGTCTTTTTCCCAGCTGTACGGGCGCTTTTGTGAAAAACGAGGAGCCAAAGCCCGCTCTGTGCGCGCAACCGCCCGCTCTCGCCTTGGCAACAACAGCAGCAACGAAAATCAGAAAGGAAATTGCTTCGTGTTCCCATCGCGGGGCCTCGGTGGGGGTTCTCTCTGCTGGAATAGTTCTCTTGTGTTCCCCATTTGGTGCCAGCCCGAGGCAGCTGCGGGGCCGTGGGGCTGGGAGCCGGGCGACAAGGTGAGACGCGTGCATCCCTGACCCCGCTTGCCTGGGCAGAGTTTTCCATGTTGGCCCCGCTCCTCCCTGTGCAGCTTGTAGACTTCAACAAATCACCCGATTGCTAGAGGTGATGCCCGAACTTGCCCACTGGGCCCAAAAAGGTCTCAGCGGTTTTAAATCCCGATGGGAAAACATCGTACCCATTTACAGACGAGTTATTCGTTCTCGGGGTCAAAGCTGCATCGCCCTTCTTGGAGGAGCTGGTGTCCCTGGGGGTAGCAGCCGAGCTTGGGGCCAAGCAGACACCTCATGGAAGCAACCAGAGATTTGGGGAAAACGCCTTCAGTATTTTCTTCAGGAGCCCTGCGGCTCGTCACGTGGGGAAGGGGTGACGGGAGGGACGCGGCGACGCAGCCCATTCCTACCGCAGCGCAGTAACCGAAGCGCGTAAGAACCAACTGCCTGTGGTTAGTTAAATGGAAAATGTGCGAGATTGTTCCCTTCCCCGCTACACGCTCACCCCGAACCCGCTCCACAGCAGGGCCTGAGCTGTTCCCCCGCCCCACACCTCCGGGAGGGCAGGAGGGGGTCCAGCACCTCCCCGTCACCCATTCATGTGTGTCTCCCACGGAAGCGCAGGAAAAAAGAGGGTTTGCAATTTTTTTTCCAAGTACCCCATCGTTTGCATTGCGGTAGAGTCTAAAATTCCATTTGGGGCCACTGCGGTGCTGAGCAGCCTTAGCAGAAGCCTCGTCCCCGCGTCGGCTCAGCTGAGTGCAAACCCATCTCGATTTTGGAGTCAGCTTTTCCGTAGTGGCCCAAAGTTGCTCGCAATGAAAGGAGGGCTTCGTTGTTGTAACCCGTGCCACCAAGATGACAATTATTTTTCCAGACTTATGAAAAACAAAAGTGAGTTAAACATTGCATCATATAAACAACCTGATTCTCAGGCATGGGCTCATTTATTCCATCCCAAACCAGATGACAAAGCAAAGGAAAGGAACCACCAAACAAATGTTTTCTGCAAGCAGAGAATTTATCCAAGTTGCATTGAAATAATCTTCTGCATCCCAGCAGTGAATGCTGCAAACAGTCGATGATTTCCATGTTTCCCTGACTTTCTGGAATGCACACGGAAACATGTTATTATAAAACATAAAATTTCAGACTAATTAAAGGGATTTTACCTGATTAAAATCGTATCTCCTTTTTTTTTTTTTTCTAAACAGACATCTCCTTGCCCCTGCCTTCTAAATAGCGTGTCAGATTATTAAAGCAGAAAAGTTTTACAAAGTCAATTTACATCGCGCTGATGATTGTCTTCAGTTTATTTTTGCATGTCTCCCAGCACAGTCTGGTCGGTCCTACCTTTCTTCGCCAGCACTTTCTAATCAATGGCGTTTTCAGACTCTCTCGCCCGAAAGCAGGAGACAGGACGGTTCAGTGGTTAGGGCACCAGACAGAAATACAACTCCCTGCTGCCAACATCCCGTGGGATCCCAGGCAAGGCGCTCACCCGCTCTTTGTCTCTCCTCCCCATCTGTAAAACACACCATTTTCCTAACTCACAGGGCTGTCCCGAAGCGCACAACGTTTTATTTGAGTGGGATAATGAGGTACAGACTGAGCTGGTATCTGCCTCTGTGCATGCCAGCGCCGTTTATCAAAAAAAGCTGCAAAAGGGATTGATGGGAGCTGTACGCTGTAATTGTCGGCGGTAATGAAGCTGTAGGTACGGCGTAGGGCTTTGAAGAAAGGAGACACATGAAAGCGTGCAAGCGCGCTTCGGTCCCTGGGGTGGAATGTAAATACCGCCTTTCCAGGCAAACACGCCGCTCCAAAATTGGAGTAACTTTATTCAGGCATAAATACTCTGCTTTAAATAGCACGGCAGTGCCTTATCTTCCTATCTCGACTATTAAGGAACCCTTTGTTTCCCAGCAGACTGCCACCGCCCGAGTGATGATCTTGCAGCATGTGATCGCCATGGTTGATATTAGCTGAACCAGGATTGGGTCTGGCAGCAAGGGATGCTCATTTTTATTCCAGCAAAATCCTTGCATGCTGCAGACAGCCCGTCCAGGTGTGGTTGGAGCTGCAGAGATGAACATTTTTGAGAAAACAAAAAGGCAGGCAGGACCATCTTCTCTCCCACCACATGCCATCCTGGGGTCTTAGACTGGCGTTATGGACTGAAGACATGAAGCAGCTCTGCAGTCTCCCAAATAAAAAACCTGAGCATGTGAGGGAGCAGACAGTGTCAGAATCACCATGGGTGGAAGGCACAGAGGAGTTTAACAGCACATCCTCCCATGGGAACCCGTGTGCTGCCACATGTGAACCAGCCCAGGTCCCCCCTTGAGCTCCTGTGATGGCTTGGGGATCCCCAAAAAATCACCTTTTCTTACCTTGTGGAGCCTGTGGAATCAAGCGAATGTTCTTGAGCACCACTCTTGAGTAGAATCTGGAGAACATTTGATTTAATTCAAGCAGCTCCTCTCTTCGCTTTCTGTACAGTAAAATACTCCTGGTAGCCAAACAAAAGGATGTTGCTGGAGAGTTTTCAATTTCAAATCAATAAAATTCAGCCCAGAGCCCAAAACTATTGCCACCCAACTGCCAGTATAAGCAAGTTTGTGGCATCAGGTTAGCTCCTTCTCTGTCAAACACAGCATCACGACACAGAGCTGGCTGAGCTGCCAAGGAGGGGAGCTGGGACCTGCCGGGACTCACCTGTAAGACCACGACCCAGGCAGGATGTTAGGCTGGGCCTAAACTTGCAATGGTCCTGGTAAAAGCACAGAACAGAGTTACAAACAGTCAGTTTTCCTAACAAATGAATTCCCAGAGCTTGGCCATGTTGGTGGGAGCTGAACCTGGTGGTGCTGGGAGCTGGTGGCACAGCCAGTGCACGTGCCAGGGGGTCAACAATCTGCTCCGCTCCTCGAGGCGTGGTGTTATACCCTCTGCAGGCCTGTTCAATCTGCTCAAAACCCTCCATAGACCCAAGCACATATGCTCCTCACAGCTGCTACAGATGCTGGGTTGCACAAGCGTATGCTCCTAACGCGCGTGCAGCTCTCCATTAAGGTGGGCCCACTTGTTTCCTAAATGTTATGCAGTGACCCGTTCTCCTTTTTGTAACAGAACCCAGCAAGTGGTGAGACACCGGCACAGGTTGCCCAGAGAGGTGATGGAAGCCCCATCCCTGGAGACATTCAAGGTCAGGTTGGACGGGGCTCTGAGCAACCTGCTCTAGTCACAGACGTCCCTGCTCCCTGCAGGGGGTTGGACTAGATGACCTTTAAATGTCCCCTCCAACCCAACACATTCTATGATTCCACTCTATGAAAAAAGCAACAAAATTATGTGTTTTCTCCCAGATATACAGCCTAGTAACTATAATCTATCATTCAATCACTAGGAAGTTTTCATAACCTTAAAAATACACACTACTGTATGCATACTGATAACAGTAATACCCACAATTACTGGGTAAAGCCCAGTTTGCCCTAAAAACAGTAGTTGACTGTAATTACTTATATTTAACCTAATTGCAGCTCATCACGCCCCTGACTAAGCGGGGATCAGCAGCAGATGCCTCTGAACATGGTGGTGCTCATGGAACATTGCGTTGCCCTCAGGAAATGTGAGCACCAAGAACTAACCCATTTAATCCTAACCCAGATGACACCGGCCGGCTCCTCAGGTCAGCCCATCTCTTACCATCTCACGTAAGAAAAATTAGAAAGGGAAGCTTTCTTTTGCTAAACGCAAGTAATTCCTTCTTGTTGCCACTGGTCTAGAAGCATTTAAGGCAGGGATGAGCTGGGGGAGCAAGAGGTGAAAGTCTTCTCAGCTCCTCAATGGGAGCGTGCTGGACACCAGCACCACCAGTCCCATTTTCTGGGAGCCTTTATAAGCCAGATTTTAAACCAAGTGCTTGGCTCCTGAAGCGCCTACTGGAAAAAAAAATGCAATGGAATCAAAAGAAGCTTGATCATTTGGAAATGTAGATATAAAGAGCACATAAAGCACATTGCCAGAAGGGTCTGGGGGATTCCGAGGGTGACTCGAAACGCCATTTGAGCAGCTCAGAGGTACCCACCGCCTGCCCCAGCTCATGACCAAGAAATTCCATGACCTCTCTCTGCATCTTGTGAGCCTGTAACCATCGTTTCAGCATGTGCCACCCTAGTCATAATACTATCCAGCTTTTTGTTATTTTTCTTTTAAAAAAAAGACAACTATCATATTTAACTTGATGGCCATTTGGCTGTAACGAGACTTTGCCAGATGTTCTGCCCCTTGATTATGCGTGCCACAAAAGCATGTTTTATGATGACATAAATACGAAGCGAGATGAAAGCCATGGAAATGCTTGTGTGTTCTTTTCTTAACACAGCTGCATTTGAGATGGTTTGTGCATCTGTCAAGCATAAATCAAAAGGGGAAAAGTGATCTTCAGAACTAAACCCGTTCCTTGATAGCGTCAGTGTTTTCTGTCGCAAACATTAGTCCATGTCAGGAATTATTCTCCTTTATAAACTTCCACTCCTCACATTCACAGAGAGGTGAAGTTAAATGTTCCAAAAGCATTTTGAGCCCTGGACTGGAAGATGCTGAGAATTTCAGGTTGGCCTGTATTTATTGATTGTGAAGGGTGAGTAATGAGTATCGCTTACAGGGGGATGTACATCAGCTGTAATCCCTAATTTCTACTCTCTACAGTGTCAAAACGTACATGGGTGGCTACAGCCAAATCTCTGATCTGGGCATGAGAATCGTTTTCATGTTCTTTGGGGGGCATGTGAATTAACTAACAGTTGAGATGCTCAGCTGAAGCTTCCTCATCGGTAAATACGAATATTTATTCTGTTTAAACTTTTCATGTGATGTTGCTGGGGCACTGGCAAGCAGGATATCGTAGAAATGACAAACAAGCCGAAGTGATAAAAAGCGTTACTGCGTAAGCACAAAATATAGCGGCACTGGGAGAAAGAGCACCCAAGGGTTTGTTTTTTTTCTGACCTTTCCCAAGCAAAGCACTACTCGCGGCGAACCCTCGGCTGCGCTCTACCTATATCCTGTATGAATGAAATTCTTTTCTTGTGTGATTGTTCAAAGCCAATAAGTCCGTTTCTATAGAAGCACCCACAGGATCACCGAAAACCACATATTCAGCTCTTGTTAATGTCAGCAATGACGTACCAGAGCAAGTACTTGTTTGTCCTGAAGAAATACAGGACTTCCACCGCTCGAGCGCGAGCCTGCTGCCAAATGCCTGTTCAGAAAAAAAAAAAAAAAAAAGAAAAGAAAAGAAAAAAAAAGAGTTGTTGACATGAGAGGAAAAACCAGGTTTCCTGTTTGAACTCTGACAGGTACTGGAAGATATGAGTAACATCAAATCTTGGTCTGCTCTAAAGGCAGTCTGTGGTCAGGGGGTTCTCACATTTGTTTGTGTGGAACAGCTTTGAATTGTTTGCCGATACCGCGCAGAAGAAACTCAGAGATCCTTATCGGGGCGCAGGGGCTGTTATGAAATACGTGCGTTTGTGAACAGGTTACGGCAGATCAAAAACGGCTCCAGATGACATGCCCCACACGCTGTAAAGTGTGGTAGATGCTCCTGAGATACCTCCGAAAATACCACATGTCGCAGCGTTGTCGAGTAAAGGCAGTGGCCACCTTTATTTCCATTTCTCACTGCGTGGCAGGTGAAAGGAGTATGGGGGGGCTTTTTATTTATTTTTTTTTCCAGATCATTCTTTTTTGTGTGTGCGTGTGCCTGTCTGGCTCTTCAAATTAAAACTTTCCTTCGTTGTGATTTTCACTAACAGAACTACCCAAACAATTGCAAAGGAAACCAGATGCTGGAGAAAATGCCTTTAAGACACGCCCTGGTTGTACCCTGGGCTGTGTGCCATGCTCCCCTCCCTCATGGGGGGATGATGCTGGTGAGAACTGTATAATTTGTGCAGTTCTTTCCGAAGTGATGAAGAAAAAACTGAAGCACAGCCTGCCAGCCAACTCGCTGCTGCCTCCCATCCCACAGATCAACCCCTACGAGCCTCTCTTGATTCCCATCTTTGGGTAAAGTCTAACCCGTTGACCAAAGACCTTGCAAGGAGCCCAGCCAACCGCTGAGCAGCAGCTCACCCTCCAGCTCAGATCTCCAAGTGAAAAGCTCCAAGGACCCTTCTTCACCACACGCAGATCTCCAACACCAGCACCCACACCTGCTCTCGCACGCTTGCGATGCCTTCTCCTTTCAACCGCCCCCTAATGTGCTGCTCTGCCTTTGTAGGCAGAAAACAAAGCCTCAATTTTCCTTGCACGCTAATGCAAAATATCTTTTTCAAAAGTCCCACTAAGAAAAGGCCTCCTGGACCTCCACTAAACCCGGCTCATGCCAGGGAATACAGCTGGGTCATAGCTCCACGTTACAATTTAGTAAGTGAATAGGTTAGAGCTGCTCAGGCTCATTCATTGGGGCATAACTCTCCTCAAAACCATGGATCCCAAATTCGTGCCATCATGCTCTCTCATGGCCCAGATTGAGTACAAAAAAAAGAGCTCCCACTGAAATTGAGAGGCAGTTCTGCACATGCACCCGAGGAAGAGGACACAGTGCTCCAGGAGGAACGCTCTGCTTGGAGAACACCCACACCTTGAGCCACCACCATGAAACCACCACGCCAGGATGCTGCCAGAAGGTTGTATGAACTTCTCTCCTGGGCTGCACCCTGCGCAGTGATGGGGGTCCTCAGCCCATGGGGGAAGTGCTCAGCACCCCACAGGGTTCGACCTTCAAAGACATCAATTGTAGGGCTACCGGCACGCAGCTGTCTTCAAATCCACAGCTGATAGACAGTGGCAATGAGCTCCTCTCAAAAACCCATGGCACCTCAGAACCAAACATTTCACACCTTCCACAAGCTGCAGACTCAGAAATAGGTCAAAGACAACACCGTATAGATCTGTTACTGTTTGTTTCTGCCTATTCTCATAGATTTATTTTTTTATTTTTATCTTTCCAGCTGACATGTGTGAGCCTCTTCTACCACAGCAAATACAGAAAGCAAGTTTTCGGCTTGCATGCTGTAATACACATGTAAAGTGTATTACATGTAGCAATGTAAATTGAAGTAGATTGAAAATTAAAACCATTCAATTGAGGAACAGAACAATTCCCCACAACAGGACAAGCCAGTTGCAGCTAAATAACAGTTGGGATTCCAGATCTGGGCTAGTCATAAATTCACCGAGCTCACAAAAGCCTTCCTTGAGCTACTCGTAGTAACCAGTAATTTTGAAGCAGAGAAAAAAGCTGCAAGTTCCTTTGACACCTGATGCACAGCCCAGCCCCGCAGAGCACACGGCTGGAGGAACAGAAACTCAGCACATAATTATCCCCTTGAAATAGTGGGTATTGTGTTTGCCTTCATTTCTGGGCTAGAACTCTTTCGGGTAAAATCACGACTTTCCGTACTAATTCTTGTCAGTTCAGCGAAGTTGGTGGTTTTTTTGCCTCCCATGAGACTGGATGGATTTTGCCTGTTGAATTTGTAGTTGGTTGCAGCAGACACCAATGCATTATGAACATCGTGTTGCCAACGGTCTGATCTCCCCCGAAATCACTGGGACGTATTACAGTGTTTAACTTAATACCTGTGCATAAAAGCTTTCTTGAATCAAGGTTAGAAACCACAAGAGAAGGCTGGAGGAAACCTCCTGCCATTGAAATTGTTGTCCAGTCTTTTTTCTTTGAGGATATCAGGATTAAGCCACTAGTTTTTTTCCGTAGTAATTCAAACCAATGTCAGTAGAAATGGATTTAGATAATTTAAAAGTGCATAAGAGAAATGCTAAAAGTATGAAGAGTAAGAAAAATTAGCAGATTCATAATTAGAAATAATATCAAATTAATTCAGTATTACACAACAGCAGTGAATTTTTTTTTTGAGAGCTCTGCTTGTTCACATACAGCACGATAACATCACAAATTCACAAGAGCGAAGGGTTTGCCTTAAACGAATACTCATCTAACGGCAAATTTTTAAATAACTTTCAAAGTGAAACTGCTTAAAAAACACTACAGATTTTTGTCCCTTTGAGTCTTCAATGCAAATGATTGTATCCAAAGTGCTGTCCCCATCGATTCAGTCTTGCTTTGGCAAATAAGGGCAGGTGTCCTCGTTCTTTGTCAATTTTGAATACTAACAGGCAATCAGGAAAATAATCAAATTTAACCAAGAGATAAGAAGGCCAGATTAATTCCATTATTAAATAAGATTTCTGTTCATTGCGTTCATTCAGTGCAATTTCGTTATGGAATTTTCCCTTTTTATTTCACTCTTCATGCTGAAGTGCTGCTACCAGATGTTTTGATTCTCATTTGAATAAAATAATTACAAGGAACAGTCCTCTTAATCTTATTTAAATTTTTTTCTTTTCAACTTACCCTTTTAGTTTGGATTTTGAGACAGTTAATAAGACGCAACAGGGCTCCGTGTGCTCTGAGCAAAATCTTCATTTATTACATCCAGACTTTCCTGGTAACAAACACTTGATCCAGCCCTGGTGGGTAAATCCCACCGTATCCCTCTTAAATTCCAGCCATCAGGTGCCACACACTGTACGTTACGCTAGCCCCGAATTAATATTTATCAGCAATATTAATATTATCAGCAACATTGCCTGATTTTGTTATGAAAAGACACACAGGCCAAGAGTTAAAAGTGCGTTACTTTAAAAACAACAGAAAAAAAAAAAAAGCACTTTTAACAAAGCGACTGATTTTCAAAGTGCCTGAAACTTTTTGTCTTTTTTTTTTTTTTTTTTTTTTTTAATTTCTATACTTTCAGAATATCTAACCACAAGCATTTGAGCAAACTAGAGAAAAGAAACTGTTGGTAATTTTCTGCGAGTTTCAAAAGGCAGCAGGATATAGGCGCCGTTTTATGTTTCTATCTATAGAGACCGGCAGGCAAACGTACAGTGGAACAAAGATAGACATCTCGCTGTATGTGTACCTGCCGTTCGTGTGCCTGCATGGAGATAGATTCTTAATTAGATAAGTAAACAATGGAAACTTTTAAAATTCATAGTTTGAGTGTACTGAGCTCTGCATTTCTCTCTCTTCCTTAGTAATACATTTTTTTTATTGGCTTTTCACGAGTTACGGCTGATCTCAGCCCACCCGGCGCTGCTGTGGGGTTCAGCAGCTCCTGGATCTGGCTTTGCCCTGCGCTCAAACACCGCCAAACCCGTAAAAGCGAAAAAAAATACCCTCGATTCTAATATCTCTGTGATTGGTTTGGACTTTTTTAGCGGCAAAATAATTTCTGAGCTACCAAGCGAAGAGAGTGCGACACGGGTCTTCGGCAGGACTAAAGCTGAAGTTAAAATCTGAGTTAAAAGGGAGTTAAAATCTGAGTTAAAAGCGAGTTAAAATCTGAGTTAAAAGTGAGTTAAAATCTGAGAAGCATGGGTTTATAATTGGGGAAAGGGCCAGGGTCCTGTGTGGGACCTTCGGTCACGGGTGCATCTCCTCGAGCAGTCTCACTCTACATCCCACTTGTCCATCCTCCAGGTGAACGCTCAGCATCATTCTCCAAATAATTGCAAGATGGGAAGAGTCAAGCGTTTTCCAGACTGGAGAACACAGATACCTGCCAGATTACAAACCAAACACATTCAGGCCTTGTAATTTTTTTTTATTTTTTTTTTTAATTCTCCCAGTCTTTTATTACCCTGCTGTGCTGTGATCTAGCCCCAGGCTCCTTGCCAGCAACCAGCAATGGCCGTTGCTGCTGCAAGATGCTTTGATACAGGGCTTGGTTTATACAGCCCAAAACCAGCCGCCGCAGCGGGGTGAGGTGTTGTCACCCGAAGCTTGGCTGTACCCCAGAGCCTTCACATTTCACCACTCGGTCCCCACAGCTCTGAGGACCATACCCCCTTGGACCCGTGTGGTTTCCACCAAACCCCAGCACTCAGGAGAAGCCTGCAGTGAAGACGCGCCTCTGAACACGCCTAATGCTTCAGTTTGTAAAAAAGCTAAGCGCTCTTTTGGGGAGGAAAAAGGAAAAAAAAGAAAAAAAAAAGACTACATCAGCTGGTGGGAATCAGCTCTGGTGAGTTCAGCAGGACTGTGACAACTCACACAAGATTCAATTCTCAATCCAGAAGCCCAGAGATCCCAGCGCTGCTGGAAAAGCCATTCAAGCATCGGCAGAAACCAATCACTTCTGGCAAACTGAAGAGCAATTTGCTTATTTTTATTAAGCTTCCTTTCCCCCTATGCTGGCAAGGCTTTAAGGAAGGAAAAATATAAAACAGAAATATTTAACAGAACATTCATGAATTTGTAATAGCTACAACATTGTGTGTTTCAAAATCCCATCTCTCTGGGAATCATGTGTGAAATATTTATCCCGATACTTATGCAATTCAGGAGAGGATATGTATTTCTTTGCAACCAAACTTTAAAAATTAATGAAGTGAAATAAATCCAATAAAATCCAGATGATGGCTCTGACTGACTTTGCTTTCTCAAAGAAAGCTGATGGATTCAAGAGCCTTCTCCTTCCCTCACAGTCAATAGAGCTCAGTCTTAACTGCAGCTGATGGTCTTTTGGTCTTTGTAACAAAGGATTAAAAAGCACAACTTTCTTAATAAAACTCGTCTGTAAAACTGGGATGTGAACCAACATTAACAGGCTGAAGACATTTTTCCAAATTTATCACTCCGTTCTCCAGTAAATTTCCCCCAGGTGCCCAGATAGAGGAAGAACTGCAAGGCAGTGGGTTGGGGGAAAAAAAAAGGAAAAAAGAAATATATTCCTGAAGAACACCAAAAAATGTGTGATCTAAAACACCATAAAATCGGCAACCTGCTAGTGGGTAAAAAAAGAAATTAAAAAAAAAAGAAATCTAATGACAAGCCAAGTCCAATGACAATGCTAAAATGCCACCCAGTACTGAGATTATTCTAACACAAGGAGTTCATAACCTGTTTGCCAAAGCCTTCCTGGAGGTTTGAAGCAGTTCTCTGAAACTTCACTTCTTATTGGGCATCTAAAATAGCCTCTGAGTGTAGGACAACACCCAACACACGGATGGTTACACAAGTAACAAGGACAGGTCCTTTAATACCACGCGTGGTTGTGTTTCGTCTTGCACAAAATACGAATTTTGAGTGTTCGCTGGAAGTGAAAGTTGGCACCCAGCTGAGACCAGCTCAGTATCTCCTGTTCACGTCCGTCCTCAAACTTCACGTGAGCTCTAAAAGCTGCACGGATTTTGTGAAAGTGCCTCACTTCATTTTATTCCAGGCTGGAGGGATAATGGAAAGCAAAAAGGAGGAAAACAATTTAAAAACAAAAATCAATTAAAAAAAAACCTTGCTCTTAAAAGTAAAAGGTTACTCTCGGGCTGCAAGCGTCACTTTTCAGTTGATGAATTTCTCATTGGTAGCAAACGTTTCTGTGATTTTCACTTTCAGGGTCTGTGCTGTGTAAATATTTTATTTTTGGCCACAACAGAGGCTGTTCTTAACCCCTTGATGTGCTCTGGGGGCTCCTGTTGATGCCGTTTCAGGATTTTCTACACCAACGCATGTCTTGCCAAGTTTGCCACTGTCAGTTTTACCCAGCCAATTGTGCAGCTGGTAAGCTTGAAAGCACCCCGTGAAATCCAACGCTAGGAAACCACCGTGGAATTTTACCACCAGATTTCAACACTAAGCCCTTGGTAGCTGGAAATCCAGGCGAAAAAACAATAATTCTTTTCCTGCAGCACGACAAAAGCGCTCCAGTGGTTGTAAGTACTGCTATTTTTAGCAAGTACAAAGCTTCCGCTTCCCCAAACCAGAAAAAAAAAAAATAAATAAAGGCAGAAATGAATGAGAATCGTCTGAAAGTGGGAGCATCTACAATCCTCCAAGTGGGTTTGCTCCAAGTGCTTTTTGAGAGGCAGGACATTTCCAGTTTTCTGGTTAAAATCCACACCAGCTTTATCCACCAGGCTGGTGCAACATCACTTTTGGAGCTTTCTGGCTACGATCCAGCTCCCAGCCACGCTTCTTTGCTTGGGTCAGCTCTGCTGACCTTGATTTTCTGCTGGTTCTCACCTGGCCGCGACCACTGAACCCAGTACCCAAACCCATATCGTGCCTTATCTGTAAAGTTGCTATCTACAACAAAGGATTTCCCAGACGGTATAGAGCAAATGTGCAATGTGTAAAAAAAAAAGAAAAAAAGAGGAAAAAAAAAAAAGAAAAAGCTATTCTGAATGCAAACTTTCCTAAGCCCTTTGATGACAGCAATAGAAAGTGGGACTGCAAATACTGATGTGATGCTGCTCACTTGCATTTCTCATTATTGTAACAAGCAGGCAGACTAAAGGCTCTAGAAACCAAACAGCAGCAGGCAGGGACTAATTCTCCTCCAATTGCTACCCTGCCGCTGATAAAACGTTAGAGCACAGACAAATTCTGCCCTCAGACTTTCATATAAACACACGTAGGCTCACAAAATGCACCGACGGCACCGCTTTTAATAGCACTCAGCGGGACAAGACAGGAGGCATTGAGCTGCTTGAGGGAAGTGCTGCGCCCAGCCAGCAGCACAAAGTGCACCTTGAAGCTGAACGGGAGCAAAATGCACGAGTCGAGAGGAGAACGGGGAAAGCAGCTGCATGGCATCGGGTCCCAAAAACACGCCGAGCTCACGGCTCCATCACCCCCTTGCTGCTGGTGGAGCAAACGTGCTGCAGAGAGCTGGGCAGGTCCCCAGCGACACCGGGCTCGCCACTCAAAACAGGAGAAAGTAAATTTTCAAAACAGAAACCCTAAAACGTGGGATGGTTGGCACACACCTACTGGAGTTTCAGAAAGCTGGCAGTTTGTTTGGTTTAATTTTTTCTAGATCTGGTGTTATTTGTTTTGTTTTTATCCTGTTCCACCTCCTTTCTCTCTCTTTTGGGTCTGGTGTCATCATTATTATTTAGCTGGAAAGGACTCTCTCTAAATATTTCTAAGTAGCCTTTAGAAGGATATTTTTCCACAGCCCTCAAAGTTTCTACAGAAATCTGTTTTCCTGTCCTATCTTCACAATCTTTTTGCTTCAAGGGTGTATTTTTCTTCCTCTGCTTTTCTCTAACAGTCCTTCACATGGCCATGGGCTGCCAGTCAGAGAGTTTCCATTCACTTCGCTGAGCTTTAGTTCACGCTTTACATTCGGAAGTTTTCTACCCCTTCTCATCTTCAGATCCCTTTACCACAGTGCTTCCTACCCACACAGAAGTTAGTTTATACAAGCTGGAAATCTCATAAGGCTCCATCTCTCAGGTTGTTTTCAGTTCCCAAAGAAGGCGATGTTTTTGCCTTCAGGGGGTTTCAGTAGCTCCTGTTCTCAACTGGCAACAAACACAATTTTTCAGGCACAAGAAAGCCTCAGATTTGGCCAGATTTAGGTAAAATAGATCAAGGTACTCAGTCACTTTTAATCCTATTGATTTTATAGGTAACTCTTCAGCATGGGTGCCAAAGAGGCTGCCCATCCACAAATACCCAAAGGGAGAATATCAACAACTTGTTATCAAGTTGATTCATCCAAGTTCTGCAGGAAGCTGTCTCAGGTCCAATTCTGCTCAACGTTTTCTCTAAAAAACAGCGATGCAGAAGGGGCACGGTTAGATTTGCAGATGATGTGAATGTGGAAGCCATTGCAAACAGAGAACAAGACCAAAGTCCAGCATAACCTTCACAACTGAAGTGAAAATGGATGGATTTCAATATGGACAAGTGTCATAAATGAAAGGAGGAAAAACTACTATTCACCTGCAGATGCACCTCATGAAAGATTTAGAGGGGAGTCAGTAATTGCAGGTTGTTTCAAAAAAAAAAAAAAAGGGGGATATGCAGTAATTCCAAGCCACTTAGGGACTTCAGGAAAGGTATGGAGCAGTTAGAGAGGGTGGAAAACTCAGAGAGAGGAGTGATCAGACAACCTGAAAGTACGTCTCATAGAGGACTCTGAAAATTGAGGTTTTTGAGATCAGTGCTGAGCTCCTGCTCACCAGCACAGGAACAACACGATCACAGTCATAAAAGGCATCCAAACAAGAAAATAGTATATTGGGCACATCTGCAGGTGAGGTAACGAGGAGGAAAGCCAAAGTTTGGCAAGAAAGGCTTAGATTAGGCTTCAAGAAAACCTTCTAGTGTGAGAGAGCAGCACTGGAATAGGCTGATTGGAGAAGCTGTAGAGCATTATGGGAAGACTTTAAGAGCAGATTACAAAGTTTTTCACTAGAATGACGAAGGTAGTTTTTCCTGTAGTGGTTCAGAGGATGGGTCAAAAGATTTGAGAAGTCCTTTCCCTGCTTATTAAGCAGCTAGCTATGGTTAAGTTCTCCAGGAAGATCAAAGCCAACACTTAACCAAGCACAATGCAACTGCAGATTCATGGATGTCGTAATGATACAATTTTCTGGATTTTTAAACCCTCAACAACACTTAGTGGCCAACCTTGCCCGGAAGGTCCACAGAGATGATGCAATTCCACTCTGCTGACAGAGACCTACGGTGGGAACAGGGAAGAGTTCTCTTTGATGGCTTTTCACTTCCAGACCCACAGAGTTCTCCAGGAACTGGCTTGGCTTGAGCAAGAAGGATGGAGCGACAAAGAACTTTTCCACAGAAGGATCTCCATGGCACACTTGGACTACTGGGTTTTTTTGTTTGGTTGGTTGGCTTGGGTTTGGGTTTTTTTTTTAGTCTAACAACAACAGCAGCAGCGTTGACAGATCTGAGAGATCTTGCATCATCCAGTTTCCATTCCCACCCACCACCTGGCTGCCCCTTACCCTCTCCCACCGCCTTCTCACAGCTCCTCCGTCAATGTAACATCTGAGCATCAACAAGAACATCAAGATTTTGTCCATTATGGAAAGGTCATTTCTGAGACCAGTCGTTCAAAGTACTAAGAGAAAAGAAGAAATTAAGAAGAAAAACGATGAGTAACAGTAACTGCCAAAGAGGCAGCAGAATTGCATATTCTCTGGGCACAGCGACTGCTGTCTCAGGAGCTCCTGCCATCCGCCCATACCCCTCCCTTACTCTTCTCAGCGTTGGTCAAGGCAAAGGTAAACAACCACCTGCACTTCAGCCAGGAGCAAGACATTGCAGTCATGAACCCAGGGCCAAATCCTCACGTTATGCCAGGGATTTATCCCAAAGGGGGGTCTGGCCACCCATTTTAACCACAGCCCGGTTTATTGTTCACACACTCCGTGTGCATGAGGTTCACTCGGGTTTTGCTCCCTTTAACTAGCTTGGTATTTACTTACACAATTATTTCATGTGGACTTACTGTTCAAGCGTTTTCTTTTGTTCTTGTAAAGATTAGCTTTTTTTTCAAAAGGCGTTCAGCCAGCAAAACATTTTGAAATATAACTCTCTGGTGGTCTATTTTCAGAAATTAAATACGTGGTGGTCACTATGTTCCACTACTAGCACTTAGTGGTTTTAAAAGTTGTTTTCTGTTCTACATATTAACATAATCTGTTTACTATAAAAAGGCTCCTAAACATATATTTCTCCAACCTTCCTTGTCCATTACAGAATGAAACCCGAATGTTATACCAAAGAGACAAAGTCAAGTCTCAAAACGTCCTTAACCAAAACCAACGTCACTTGCAAACTCTTAACTGCTTATTTTCCAGACAAGCTTAAAAGCCCTTAAAACATCACAGGCACATGCACCACACCCCATCAGAAATGCATCGCATTCCATTATCATTGCAAGAAATGCCACGATAGCAAGAACCCCGGCACGCCGGAGACAGACACACTGAATGCAGACTCTGGTCTTCTGCACTCAGCAGACAGTATTGATGGATAATAAATACTGATTTTTAGAAGCAAATTGAATTACTTACACGTCTGCTCCTGCCTGCAAAAGAGCCAGGCAAGCAGAGACCTCAGACCCTTCAGAAAATAATTTTTAAGTGATCAGGTAAAACCGTCCTTTTCCCTCATCAGTCATGCTTGTCACTAATGTTTTGTTCTGGGTTAATATTTAACCACAAGTAGTATTTGAGGCACCGTACTCCTGTCTGCAGAGTATGGGATTACACGGTGGGGCAGGGTATCCTCGGGTTGTCAAAACTTCCTTGGCTTAGAGAGGGATCAGCCAGGTCTGTGCACAAAACCCGACCTCCCTGGGTTGCGTGTACATGGGCAGGGGAGAGAATAACGCCAGGAAGGCAGCATGAGCAGTTCAGAAACCATCATAAAATAGCATTGATAACTGGGAAGCAGTTCGGAGCAGCAAAATAATGAAGAGCCTGAGGGAACGGATGGTAGAGGGAAGATGGGAGGAATTACATACGTGCATCTTTGACCAAAGGAAACAGTCCAGGGGTGTCTGACAGGTATCAGCTTCACAGAGGAGGGGGGAAGCTTTTGGGGTGGGATAAGGATGGATAAGTGGGAGCAGTTGTAGGAAACTGAATAAAAAGAAATTTAGATCCAACGTGACGAAAGAAAATTAAAGAAGAAAAATCAGAATATGAAGTAGCTTGGGAACAAAAGGGTCATTTGTAGAAACTCCTTCACTGGAGAATTCAAACTCAAGCACAATAAAGCCTTAATCAATATTCGGCAAGGAGAATTATCCTTTGTGAAGCAGGGAAATTGTCCAGGTGACCCCCTTCACCAGCTCTAAGATCTAGTGCCCTGTTTATGCCTGGCCACATCGTGGGGTACGATGCAGTAAAGCCAAACACACTCGTTTTTAGGGGAGCCCTTTCTTGATTTCTCTGCTTCCACGTGGCCAGCCTTTGATGCAGCCCCACAGACTCGAGCTTTTGTTGTGCTCCCAGACGCTTGACCACTACTACTAGTGACGGAGGGAGCCAAGTATGAGCAGTGTTACACTGAATAGCAACCAAAGAGCAGGGAGAGCTGCCAAGGTGCTGCCCTCTCCCTAGCAGGGCAAAACTCCAGAGCAAATCATGCCCCTAACTTGTTCTCCTTTTGCCAGAGTTTACATCTGACACAAACAACACAATAGTCTTGCCCTGACATTTACTTCAATAAACACTGGGAGAGCTTCCAAAAGCCCGTTGCAGGCAGTTATGAAAACGAACTGAGCCATTGAACTATTATATAAATGATCTTCCAGGGCTTCATTATTCCAGTTACTATTGGACAGTAACAAGGCTTTGAGGGGCTTCCACAAGTGTAAAGTCCTGTTTGGGATCCCAGAGGCTTCTGGCTCAGTCTCCTCTATTCAAGCACACCAGAAGTAGCCCAGCCCTGACTGAACTGCAAGACACCGTGGGGTTAAAACCAAGCATTAAACACATCTGTTATGAAAACCTCCTGTGTTTTGCATACATGATTCAATAAAGAGACTTAGCAGGATAATTGTTTTGCTCAGTTTATTAACCAGAATTTTCTTTACTTTTCCCCCCCCCCCTTTATTACTCTTCAGAATAATGTTTAAGGTAAACAACTCATAATTGCCCAAGAATTGCGTTAAGTGGAATGTTCGGTCCTGAGCGCCCAATCCCGCATATTATGTGCTTTTACCAAAAGTCACCCTCGCATTCGGAAGTTAATTTTGTATTTCGAGAAGCCAAAGACGATGGTGCATGCATGTACATTAAGTCCTGAATATTAGAGGCTACGCCAAAGGGCAAATTAAGTTTGTCCGAGGTTGGAACTTGCCGAATGCATCGTCAGAAGCGGGGATCTCGCCCCTCGACCCCTCAAAGCGTGGAGATCTCGTACAGACAGCTCTGTCCCCGACGGGCTGTAAAGCCCCGAGCCCTCCCCGTGGCCAAAGCAGCCGGGAAGAGCTGTGGGATCGCTCCCCAAAGGGTCCAGGACCCCCAACTCCCTCCCCGAGCGCCCGCGGAGGGACCGAAGCGCAGCCGCGCCTTCCCGCCGGCGGCCGCCAGGGGGAGCCAGAACGCCCCGCGCAGCGCCCGCCCCCGCGGCGGCGGCAAAAGAGGCGAGAAAAAAGGGGATTTCGGGACATTCAGATGAGTTTAAGTTCTCAGGATAGAGGTAAAATGCTTGACAGAAAGAGAAGCTCCAAAATTACCATCGGGTAAGGAGCAACATGCATAAAGAGGGAATAACGCAGCTGTGGAAGCCCAAAACTCAGGAGAGTGATGCTCCAGTTCCCACCCGTTTGCAGGTGATTAAACATCTCTCCAAAGCTTCCCTGTCTAGCACAAAGCGCCTCAGAATTTAGCTCTAATCTGAGCCCTCAAAAGCCATGTGATATCAATCGTTATTCTTCCTGAAAGACTTGATCCAAGAGAACCATCTGAATGTTCTTACCAGGTCAGGTACTGGCAGCATTCATCTCTTTTCCATAGAAGAATTCGGAGGTCAGGACACTGGTTTTGGATTCCAGGGGCACAGGGTTATAGCTCTCACCTCCACCAGCAAACACTCTGGCTACCGAGCTGCGGGCTGGTCTGATGGGCAAGAGGAGGCTGCACCAAAATCCCCCTCACCCAGTGTGGAACACTTCCAGAGGGACTGGGCTGGAGAAGGGACACAGGACGGCATGACTCTTACTCCTCTTTAGTCGTCTTAGAGCTTTAAAGAAAGAACACGGAGAATCGGTACAAAGGGATTTAACCTCTGAACTGAAGGGCTCCCAACACCCTTTCTTGTGTTCGGGAAAAACTGCCATTTTGGGGAAAAACAAGCAAGCAAACAAAGAAAAAAAACACCGACTAAAAAAAAAAAACCTCCAAAACCCAAACCATCACAAGCATTGCTGGAGAAGTCCTACAAGTTTCAGCCCTTCCATGCAGACAGGCAGAACTTTGCCTACTCGGCAAATCCTGCCAGGGCAGAGGTGTTAAATAACCACCTTAAACCCCAGTGTCGCAATACTCCCTGTCCTTGCTCAATTGTCACCTGAGCTGGAGCCTGCCGAGGCTTCTTTTGTCAAATTTCGCTTGCCCCCCAGAACTCGAATGACACAAGAAGGTGTCCTGGGGTGCTCGGCCACTTCTGAACTGTATTTCGTTAAGGTTAGTTAGTTGAGTCGCCATAAGGGGTGAGATGGGTCAGTGGCGATGCCACAGTGAAGCTGACAGTGACCACTAGTCAGCATTGCAGTCTTTCGACAGAAAACGCATTGTTTTCTGCTATGTGGACAAACAGGTTGGACTAATTACCACATATAATCATTATTATTTATGCTCTACAGACATGAGAGTTTTGTCTTTAAATGAATTTATAGAGGGGCAGGAAAAAAAAAAAAAGAGAGAGAATCACAAAGCTGAATAATTCCCTTTAATTATACACTTAAAAATCCTGAATGGAAGAAATTAGGAGACACAAAGGAACAAACATAAACTAATTATTCCCTGTTTTGCAGCTAACGTATTTCTATGGCAACCACTATGGTCTTCGAAGAAATTACACGATTTTCTTTAAATCGGTTCATCAGGAAAGTCACCCAGCAAAGCCACAAAACAAAAATCTTTCAAGTAAGTCTAGAGATGAAGGAGGAGAGCATGCCTTTTCCCAGCTGTTGGTCATTAGAGCTCTGAAACTGCCTTTTCATTAAAACCACCAAGTAGATTCTCTCTTACGTGCTGTGTGGGGAGCTCGGTGGGTATGTGCAGAGCCACACACGCATGTGCCCCTATAGAAGAGAGGAGGGAATTTTCCATATACCATCTGTCCATAGGGCAAGGTGAACAGAAGTCGGGAACGTATGGTTTGTAACAGTTGCACTTTCTGCTCAAACACACGTTTATTTATTATTTTTTGACATTGAAAGCTTCAAACCCAATTCTTACACAACCTCAGTTTTGCTGGGCAACTTCAAGCAAATGGCCAACTATCGGTTTAAATGTGGAGAGACCCAGCTCTGTCTTTGCAGGACGTGGAGAAACATGTCAGGTAGGGGAAAATAAAAAGGTGTACAATTTTGGTAGGTCAACAACACATGGTAAGTGGAACAGTATTCAGTAAAGACCAAGTTTACACATCCCTTTTTTTGCCCTTGAAATGTAATGAATTAATTGAAACCATGCACTTAAAACCTAAACCAGCCTGTCACCAGCTTTACATTATTAAACTTGAGCTCAGGGGGTGCATTGCCAGAGGAATAATTCAAGCAGAATGGCCCACGAAGCAGACAGATTCTGGCTCCGTGGGAGGTTCAGTTCTTCAGGCTGTGCAGAGCTTGTTAGCCAAAAATACAGTTCATGCAAACATGCCTTGCTCTTCTTTTGACCACACCACCAAAACCAATGGTTTCCCCTATCGCATCTGTGGCCACGCTGGCAGCTACAGATAAAGAAGTGAATGGGCTTATATGAAGGGATCCTCAGGTTTCAGTTAAAAGGAAAGTCCCTGCAGTTGAAGCAGAAGAACAGGCTTCAAGCTTTTTCACAGAATTCAGATTTTATTCTTTCTTCTCCTCTCTTTGGACTCCACTTTGTACTTTTCCCATCACCCTCTAGAATCTCTCGTCTTCCTTCATTGCTGTGATCAAAACAGAAACTTCACTGCAGAAAAGTAAATTGAGTGCTGTGCGTGATCTGTCTCTGTATGCTGGGATGAGTTGTCACAACCAGAAGAAATACCAAGAAACTTGAGTGTCAGCAGGGACTAAAAGGCTGCACAGCTCCCTACTGCAGAGCTTTCTGCGTAACAGCCATCATCAGCTTTGCCATTTTCTCTTGGGTGGTTTTTACGGCTTCGTAAGGACATGAAGACACGTCACACATCCCAGGCACAGTCCAGCAAGAGATTCGTTCCTGCCTTTGGTTAACATAAGATTAATAATATTCTTAGTAATAGCAATAAGAGCTCTATTAAGGCATCCTGCTGGCTTTGGAGAACAGGTTTCCATTTTCCTCAGGTGCTAATTTTAGGAGCTCCTGGGGACTGTGTAAACATGTGAGCTAGAAACAAACACAAGAGAACCAGATTATTTGCTGGAAGCTTGGGGTGAGTGACCAGATCCAAACACCCTGCTACACTGAAGTCACTGCCTCAGACTTTCACCGATCTGCAGAACAAAGTGCAGCACGGGAGTATCACGGCTCTGGCTGGGTTGCTGCTAAAAAAAAAAAAAAAAAAAAACACAAGAAAAGGAGTTTTCCCCACCTACTTCACTGGTAAACAGCAAACCTGGGACAGACAGAGATGTGCTGAGAGCAATGCACACCGAGCATCAGACACTACCAGGACTGGGGAAAGTGAATGAGGACACGAGATCAGCCCTGTCTGGCACCTCACCACAGGAGGAGAAATTTGCTCCCATTTGGTGCAAGACTCCTCATTTCTCCGTGCCGTGCTAGTTGTGGCCCCATTCTGCATCTGCTCTGCCAAATCTTCGTGCCTGCTGCTATGGTTAGGAAAAAAAAAAAATATGCAGAGCCAAAATGTTCATTTTGGGTTCATAGTAACAGTTTTCTTTGAAAGATAAAGCAGCTTTTTACACACTGAACTGTCTCTCTAAAGTCAGGTTTGTTCACATCACATTGTTGAGGTTTTTTTCCATTAATCCAGCCAAAAAATATCCAAAACTGCTGAACGATTTGCATCACGCTTCTAACGGAAGAAGAGCTGAAAAATCTTCCTGAGATGTTTTTGGCGTTTGATTCTGCAAAGCACTTAAGCAGGAGCTTAATTTACTGTGGGTGAGTAGTATGTGGCTCCAGTGGGACTGCGTATCTGATTAAATAAACCTAATTGTCTCTATAGATCAATGCCATAATTTATTCCTCCTTAAGTAACAGACGGATCCTTACAGCTTCTTTGATAAACTCATGCAGAGCAAAGCATTAAGTGATCCAACCCATGAAACCACACACACAGACTACTGGCAATCTCTATGCACATACATACTGATATCACTGTTTAAGTATTTAATTTCTATTACATTTCCCAGTTAAATAAAATCCTTGTTTTTTTCAGAACTCTGTATGAAGAACTCACAAAATCAATCCCTCACCTTTTCCAACAATGTCCTTACAAAGTCCAGACAAAAAAAAAAAAGTAAAAATTACTTAACAGGTCACAGGGACAAGTTTTCAAGACTGGAAAAGTACTTTCAGATATTTAGAAGAATACAGGAATTGTGTAGGCCAGCTATAGGGCATAAAATCAAATGTTGGAGTTGCTTTTGTTGATAGCTGGTGCTTCGGACACGCGTTTATCTGCACTTCAGGGACCCTTACTCACTGGACTTTGAGAGTTAGTGCACCCATCAGAGGTGTGATTTAGTGGCCTCCGCAGCAAACAGTGACCCTACAGGAAGGATAAATGAGTATGTGTTGTTAGCTGAGGGCGAAGGCATGTTTTGCACACATGATGTCACTCTTGCAACTCAGGAAGAGCTAATTGCTCGGCTTGTTGTAAAAAGTCTCATGCTCGTTGGGTTCACTTGCAAATTACAGTCGTCTGGAGAGCTGCAGCATGTCATCAGCACACAACAATGTTGTCTGAAGCGTAATTAATATCTGTCTTTCTTTTCAAGTTCCTTATTTACCCTCTTTCCCCCGTGACAAATATGTTAATGACCTCTCCGAAACCCGCAAGTTGTCATTTTCAAAGAGCCCCCGTCTTTCCGCCTGGAGCTGAGCACTTTAGACTACATCACGGTGAGCCTGTTCTTGCCCCCATTAAAGTTATTGAGGGTTTTGTTGGTGACTTCAGTGTAAGCAAACTCTCACAGGCTGTAATGGGAGCGGGACCACAGACCTATTTTGCTTTGCACCTTCAGCCAGAGGAAAAAAATAAACCAACGCGCCAAGCAAACAATAGGCAGGCATCGCCTTACAATTTTGCAGGATTTCGAGTTTAATCAGGTGCCCGGAGCAACACGAGGATTTCCGAACCACCCAGTCTGCTGGGTTGAAAAGTTTGCATTGGAACGTGGGGTCTCAAAAGGCTACTTCTGTTTTGCCTTTGCATTTCCTTTTGAGAATGCATTTTACGCCTTTGAGTTTATTCTCCGCAATATTTATCTGCTGGTCTGATTTTCTTTTAAGTACTTATCTGCAAAGGGTGAAATACCATGCAGATTTTTATATAATTCCATGCGAAAATGAACATACAGAACATGCGTATCAGTGATAGCAATAACCGTACTGGTAGCCCAGATCATTACTGGGGAAAGTTTTGATATCAGCTTATGAAGTACTGCTTGTACTCATACAAGAACTGGGATAATTCTGAATGCGTGCCTGGTTTTCGTGTGTGCGTCTTCAAAAATGAGTCAGGTTTACAAATACTAAACGCATTTACACTAAACCCAGAAATAGGATCTCCTATATTTAATTACCCGCATCTGCATTCTACTTTTCCTTTTTTATTTAAAAAAAAAAAATCCCCTGATTAAGTCATCTGCCACGCAGCAGAAATCTCTGCACAAGAAAAAAAAAAAAGTACTATTTCCACTACTACATAGCTGCGAGTTTCAGATGTGAATAAAGCATTCCCCCTTCCAAAATTCAAACACATGGCAATTCCCTATGCCATATTTATCAAGTTTTCACATGTTTCTACCCTCCCACAATTAGCAAAGTAGATCATCTAGAATTCTTACCCTATTACTAATATGAATGTACTCGCAGGTAGGAAAGCACAAGATACGCCATAAATTACTTTTCTACACAGTGCTGTGAAATAGAGGTTCAAGAACACTTTTTTTTTCCTAAAACGCCTGGCCATACCCTGATTTCAGTGTTAACAGTTCCTTAGCTTACCTTGTCCATCAATCTAGAACACCTATCGATCTGAGGTACAGCATCCCGCAAGCCACCCGCCATTCAGCTTTTTAGAAGGCTTTTATGCTACACAGGTAGAGCAGTGTAAAGGGAGCACGGAATAGAAACATTGCTGAAGGACAGGAAAAATCCGTTTCAGTAGGATTCTTTTCTTTTTTTAATGACCTATATTGATTCTCATTCCATCACCGTTTAGATGTGTTTCTTCAGCATTATGTTAAAACTGTCCTACATTCTTCATTTAATAAAGATAACCCTCTCTGCATTTAAAAGCATGTTTAAGTTTCTAAAGTCTGCAAGAAGTTAACAATCTTCTGTTCTACCAGTTAATGGACAGATTTTAGAATAGGGGGCTATAATTTAGGAATTTTGGGTTCTGGTCTTCATTTTGCAATACCATTGCTGTCAAACAACATTTGACACCACTGTGCCTCAGCTTGCCTGCTTCATAAATGGGCCCAGCAACACCTCTGTCACATGGTGTTAGAAGGTTTAGTTAATTGCTGCTCATAAATCATATTGAGAGCCTTGAAAAAGAGAAATATATATATATGCAAAGTAGGTTTGATGTTGTAATAGAATTGCATTGCTGTCAGATGCAGCGTTTAAAATTAAATTCTTAGAAGATTCCTACTTCTTGTGTCACTGGGCTACCCATTAGCATTAAGGATTACTTCCAGAATATTCAAAACCTAGGTACAATATTTGTGCAGTTCAAGACAACGTTACTCACGACGCTCACAGGGGAAGATATTGGAGTAAGAACAACTTTCTGTTTCCATCTCCCATTGAAGTGGAGTGAGTTTTGCATTCGTTTCAAGAGCTGCAGGACCCAAATCTATTCACCCTTCCTAATCAGCCTTGAAAAGCAACACTGCCACTTCATAAGACACAAATCCTACATTTAATAGCTCAGTTACAAACAAATGCTTCTCCTCCCTCCTCTTAACTAGCACGTTGGGTGGCTGACGGATTTAAAATTAGGCACCTTCACTTTGTGAAGCGTTTTGAGATCTGCCAAGTACAAAGTAGAGCGTTAAGATTACCGTTTTCACTTTGATTTTTTTTTTCCCCCCCCCGCATGAATTACTTGCCATCAACTACAGCTGCTTTGTGGACAAGAAGCAGATAAGGGGTTTAGGAATGAATACTGTACCTTTCAGGGTATCATATACACACAAATGTAGTTTGCAGTGGCAGAAATTGGATCTCAGCTATGAAGTTTGGATTAGATGAGAAACTCCCTATTTAGACTTTAACCATTTCTGAAGCCTCAGTTTTCCTTCTGCCCACTAGAAAGATGGGTTGAAAGTCTATAATGTGTTCCCATGTCCAGAACAGAACAGGATCTAGTAAGTCAGTCTTTACTTGGCTCAATTTCAGCTCCAAGTGGGTGCTTCTTCCATGTTGCAGTGAAGGGGCGCAAAAAGAAATAATTCACAGGCAGAGGCGCCTGCAGCAGGATGACTCCATTCCTACACATTTCTCCCACTGCTCGTACGGGTTGAACACTCCCTGTGCTCCAGGCAGACGTTTACATGACCACAAGTGGACCTTTGGAGGAGAGAGGACTTGAATCCCTGCTGAGCTGTTCCATCCTGGTACAATTTCTAGCCACGTAACTACGACAAAATCCCAGACGATGAGACCTTTAGAGACTCATCCTTCACCCCTACCCGGGGCACCAGGGAACACAAGCTCCATTCCCAGAGCAGCTTACTCAGCCTGTCCTACGACTCACGGCAAACAGGCAGGTGAACGATTAGTCTTTTATTTAATCATTTCAAATTGGACTATTTCTGCTTCTTTCACAGGTTGGGTGAGCTTCGCCAAGGAAACCTGAGGTTTGCCAAAGGGATTTTTTTTTTTTCTTAAATCTCCTGTGTGGGAAAATTAAAAAAAAAATCCTAAAAAGACGGAAATACTTAGTACGCTTCACAATATGAACCTGACGTCTTGGCGATAGTATGGCAACTTGCCTTTGGTGCTAAATTTCAGCTTAGAAAAAGGCAAGTGAGGGCATTTTAACATTTTTAGTAGCCACCTACCACCGTGTGAACAAATCAAGAGCAGATTATAATTTATTATTGTAATTTATTTCTTGCTTAAAATCAATAATAATTTATTGATCAATAATTTATTTCTTGCTTAGAATCAAAAGGAGAGACAGATACGCTGGATTGCCCAAATTCTGACCCGAATCCAAAGCAACCAGATTGTACAAGAGGGGTCCTGGCCATTGAAGAGAATCATTTATGTGCTGGAGAACATAAATAGGGAGACAGGTAATATAAATAATACATGACTGCAGGATCCGGCCCTCATTTGGGGGCAGAACGTTGAAACTCTAATTGCTCTTGCAATGAATAGCTGATGAATGAAAACAATTAGTCATTTTATTTAAGCTGTTCTTACTTCAGCCAACACAAGTTTACAAAAGTCATTAGTCAGACTGCACGCAAAAAGAGAGAAAAAAAATAGAGGAATTCGATTAAAAAAGAATAATGAGATTAAAAAAGCCCCAGAACTGATACAGATGTGCAGATTTTCTGGTTGAGACATTGGGGTCATTTCTTCCAAGCTTTTCTTTGGAGTCATGAAAACTAGAGTGTTTAGTATACTTCTTTTTAACAAGATGGAAAGGAAGGCACGCCTTGGGACTGCAGGACCAAAGTCTTTATAGGTTCTCACAAGATTCAGGATAAAATCCAGAGTGTCAGAGCAGCGTGGAGCTGGGCAGGGGCCCTTGGGGCCTCAGCTCCGCAGGCCCTGCCGGACATGGCTGCGTGTGGAAAGAGGCCAAAACAGGCACCGTGGGGGCAAGGAGGAGGGCAAATGCCGGCTCAGCTCATCCCACAGCAGGATGGAGAGGCACAGCTGTCCTCAAGCCTCCTCCTCCAGCCCTGCGGGGACAGGTGGCTCCTCGGCAAGCAGCCGCCATCCTGCCAGCCCCTCGCGCCAGCCAAGCCCACAGCATCGGGAACGGCGAGAAACACCTCGCTTTTCCACGTTTAACCTTCTCGGGCGTGAAGGTTTGGAGGAGCAGGGCTGCCTGGGGTCTGCGTGGCTACAGGCAGCCTGTCCGAGGCAGGTTAAGCACAGATGCCATCTCCTGGCACCAACTGGGTGCTCAAGACCCACCACAAACCCCACCTTGAGATGGCAGAGGGCTGCTGCCAGAGCGCAGCCAGCACGAGGGCTTGCCCCAGGCCCTGTCAGGAGTCTCCTAATCCATTAGCACACACACACTTGGCTACAAAGAGCAAACAGATGTTTTATGGCCCCAAATGCTCGGTGCCTGAGGAGAAGATGGTGGGAGCGGGTCAGCAGAGCGAGGAGCGCCGGGGAACAGGACAGCCCTGGCTTGGAGCCGGCACGGGTCTTGGCACACCAGTTGCCTCCCCCATTGCACCAGGAATGAGAACCGGGTAGAAGCTTTGTGCTTCTCAATACGTTAAAACAATCAAGTTCATAAGAGTTTCCCCCCTCCCTTCCTAGGGACTTAAAAGAGTGGGGTTCCGAGTTTGCCTCGCAGCTATTCATGGCATCAAAAGCATGCTCATGAGATCCTACTGAGCTGTAGCAATAGCACCAGCTGAAGAAGAGCATGCGCTTCTTATTATTGCTTCCAAAAAAAAAAAAACCATAAATGAACCAACTCAGACATTTTTAAACGATGAAGTCTCGCTGACAGAAAGATGGGAAACAAAGCGCATGATCAGGTTCTGGTTGAGGTTGAAAGGGACCACAACCCAAACGTTGCCTGGATGCAGGCATGCATTTTTTTAACCACAAGAAGGAAAGTTGCTTCCATAGCAGATAGTCCTATCATAAGAGTAAGATTCTCTTGATGTAGTCTCTAGATGGTCAGCTCTGCATGTGACCTATCACTTGTAACGCCCTGGATGCTCCAGTCTCTTCCTTTCACCTCTGTATCTGAGAGTCATTGTGCTCATATTTCCCTAAAGAATACGGTATCTTGCTACAAAATAAACCGTCAGGACTGAACAGTCACTGGCATCCCCAGCAAGACCTGCACAGAACATGGAAGTCTTCTGGCTCCTTTTCAACGCAGAGGCAGCACACCAAGAGGGGACTCACACCGTTGTTCCAGCTGCTCAAGTAATACTGTAGCTTCTCTAGCTAAATGGGATGCACATGCCTCGAAGGAAAACAGCCAAAGCTTTTACAAATCTCTTATCTGTCTTCCTCTGAAGACTGCCACAGCACATGGCCACACTCTACACAAGAAACCACCAACTCCTGTTTTACACTCGCTAAGGAGAGACACCATCACAGACCAAGTCCAGAGAAACAAGCAGGCAGGGGCACAGCAAAACTGCATATCTAGTGCCATTAACACCCGCGGGCATTTGAGTCCTCTGCTGCAGATACGTGTTTGAATGTGACAGGTGCCAGGCAGAAATGAGACTGACTGGTTTAGCAGTTTACAAATCAGACTGTTAAGAAACATACACATCTCTACAGCCATTAGGAATTACAGCTGGATATGGTTTGTATTCAGAATACCATCAGGTATTCACCATCCCCTCTGCCTCCATGCACACACTCTTTTTCTGCCTTTATTCAACGTGCCGCAAACTCTCTTGACCTACATGATATTATATTTTTAAGCAAAAGTTACAGTTAAGCAGAGATTAATAGAGTGGAAAGGTTATGGTGCTTAATGGCTGTGAAGTCTTTGTCAGAGTCTAAACAAGACTAATTAATAGGTAAATGCAACTAATGATTCTTTGTGTCAGCTGGACCATCTCACATATCACAACAAATATCTTCTTCAAAGATGCTTCAGAACATTGCATCCATTTTCTGCATGGTACATACGCTCAAGAAAGTCATTCTTATAATTTATTCCTCTGGCTGCATTTCCACGTGCCCTATGCTCAGAAGCAGAAAGGAGTCTTTCCGTGATCCTTCTGTTTGAGTGAATCCCTGTGAATCTCTTTTGTCTGCCTGGATGTCCAGGAAGCAGCGCTGAATCTCCTCAGCAGTGTTTTAATTGGCACTGGGAGAACATGCTGTCATCACTCCCCTTCATTTTCTAACATATCTTTCCAAAATCACAATGCCTACTTCTCTAATTATTTTATTTGGCAACCTGGAAGTAAGGGTAATTGCAGAGTTTGCTATTAGCTTGTCAGAAGGACAGAAAATCAGATCATTTGGAGGAAAGTAAAATCGACCGATAGGTCCTGGTTATATTCAAACAGGCATCTCCACAGGAAATGTGTGGTTGCCCATGAAGTGTTGCTGGCAACTCTGAGAGCAGTTTTCCTTTAGACCATCACTGAACCAATACTCCAGCATGACAGTGGAGGCACAATAACCCTGGATATGCTATATTCCCCGAACGAGATGTTGAACAAATGTCTCTACCACATGTGGTCATTAAAGATTTGATGTCAAGATGAAAGGTGTTAACCTTGGAAACTTGGCCAGACTCCAACACGAGTAATTGCATTCTGCCTCCTTGAGCAGTTCTCTGTGGAGTTTCAGCTGGACATTTCAGATCTTAAACCGTTACGCAGCCTTGCTGCGAGTGGCTTAAGAAAAGGACTGCGTTTGATCACTGTGACAACTCTCTGATATTCTGCATCAACGACTCATATTATGGAGCGACAAACCTTAGAGCAGTAACAAAACACGTCGCAGAAAAACTATTCCTGTTACTGTGCACTGCTGCAGCCCTTTTACACGTGAGTAGCCCCAGGAACGCAGTGAAACCCACTGCGCAGATAACTGTTATGGGATGGACCTTTTGAAAAGAGGAAAAAAAAAAAAAAAATAAAGATTGTATTTTTCACTCAGAGCACCTGCCTTGGAAGAAATTCACAGGTGCAGGCTGGGGTTGGCTGGTTTACTGCCGTTAACTGTGAAAGTTTGCATTTTGTAACAGCTTCTCATAGAAGCTGCCCTGCGAGTTATGGGAAAATCTTGCAGGGTCTTGTAAGACCATCACCAAGTGTAGGCATTGCATTTGTAGCCTGGCTGGTGGGTGCTACCAGCACGTTAAGTGCTGCAGCACTGAGACCTGCTCTGCCAGCAGAGCATGCACAAAGCCAGCCTCTCCTCTAAGGGGAGGTTCCCCAGAGGCAGTATCTGCGCTGCCGGGCAGATGTTCTCTGCAAAACTCCCCACAATCCTTGTCGCTGGGTACCACCCTCACCCCACACTGTCGCTGTTTCAGGAGATCTGCATGCACACCTGCCCTCCACACACACCAGTTTCCTCTGTAGGGAAGGCACGGCTTGCCTGGGGACAAGTAGATGAGCCATGGAGCCCCTCAGTCGTTACAATTCAGGGACTGAGACAGCGATAAACTGCAGCTCCTGACGCTGCAGCTGCATTCAGAGAGCAAGCAGAAAGCAGCGCTGAGAATATTTTGCACAAGTTTCCCCAAGCGTTAACGAGATTGTTGTTATTAGCACCCTCATTATTACCATATGCATCTTTTCTTTTCATAATATAGCTAAAGCAGACACAATTCCTGTGAGTCCCACGCTGAACAGCGCTGGTTCCATGCAAAACCTCGATGCAGAGATTCGCTGAACTCTGTCACACGACTGATTTGAATGCAAGTGACTTCAAGGACTGCAAACTCAGGCTCAGCATAGGAAACTGTTGTAAAATGTGTTGACCGTCTTATGAAGGTAAGAGTAGAAATAAACCCTTATTTATGTAAAAATCCTGAGCCTACCTGATCTTGTCTTGAATGCCATGCTTAGATATATTCATTTCAGAAGACCTTTAATAATACTACGCAATAACCAGAGGCAGCGACGATCTCTTTTCGATGTTAAGTTTCTGACACACATGAAGAGCAACGTGGATCATTTTCAAATTTTTTTTTCCCAGTGCTCAACATGCAACTTATCAAATTCCCTTGAAGCGTTCATCACGCCCATGCAAATAATTTATTCTTCCCCACAGAAGCTTTGTGTTTGATCACAATGACAACTTACTGCTGCTAGTCTCTATCAGACACACTATGGAGCTTCAAACCTCAGAGCAATAGCTAAATCAAGCCAAGGAAACCTACTGAGACAAATGTCCATGCCTGCTGCCCTTGTATGCAAGCGCACCTCAAGAATTCAGTAAGACTGAATTATGTCAGCAAGGTCTGCAGAACCAAGACCACGCTTTTGAAAAATGAGTTGTTAATCCTAACAAGGATTAACACATTGGAAGATAAGCAAATACCTAGCTCCAGATTATTGTTATGAGAAAGGCACTTTGATTACAAACTACCTTTTTACCATTTAGGAGTGTCACCTGTCCTGCTAATACACAGGCTCTAATTTGTCTGTGAAATCCCTGGGAAACCACAAACAGGTTTTAGAATCTGCTGATCAGGGTAAGTAGTCTGTCAGAACAGCTTTAACAAATAAAAGAAATGCAAAGTACTGAAACATACCTAGAGGACAGTCTGCTGGATGAGTAGGAGTGCGGGCTGAGACCCAAATAGCTGGTAATTTGGGATGGAACGGCTTCTACAAATCAATCAGTACAGAAAGCCAACATCACACAAGCTACACATTTACCAGGCAGTGTTTGACAGCGAGAAACAAGCTACAGCACAGAAATTTTCTGTGTATTTTAAGCCTCCATCCCAAACTGACTCTTCGTACAATTCATCTGCAAGCTGTAATTTACTAAATCCATCTGTTGTTCCTACAACTTGCCTTCTGAAAATGCTGCATTTCAAGGGTCTGCTTGTTAGAGAAGGTCAAAGAGTAAAGCAGGCCCTTTCATTTTAAGCGACTTGAAAGAAAAGGAAAGGAAATTTATATTTAGAAATAGCAATGATTAACTGGGGGAAATATATTAGAGTATTAAAATAAACGACATAGAATAGCTCTTACTTCCAATTAGGCTGCCTTTACTTCAAGAAAAATATTTATATACAAATATAAAAAGCTGGGGAATGCTAACCTATGCCAAGATGAAAGCGTCTCATAACATAATTCATGTTTAGCCATTAAAGCGGGTGATCACATTTATATGTACTTTTTCTTCTTGTCCTTTCAGAGTCTCTGCTTCTGTGCTTTCTTCTCTAATCACCAAAACTTTTAGCAACTTCTATTTGTTTGTTACCAAGCTCCCTATTGCAACTGCACAACTTCCACATCTCCAGACCCTTCAAAAATACATCTTGCAATATTGCATCTTTCCTAGATCCACACACATCCCAAGCAGACAGCTAACAGATTCATCACAGGGTGAAGGACACAAACTCCCCGACACATCAGCCCAAAACTGAGGGTGTCAAGAGCTAAAGTCTGGACCAGGATCCACCAAGACACACCCTGGACTCCTGACTGCACTCAGGGCTCCAGTTATGAGCCCACTTGTTGGACAAGATAAGGAGGACCATAGCCACGCAAAAAAAGACAGAGGAGAGCTCTGGGTACCTCCTGAGCATACCCCACAACCAACAAAGTGCTGGTGGTACAGTGCAGAGCCACGTGAGACACCGCAAGTCACCCCAGAAACCCAAAGGTGTGCCTGGAGCCCCTGAGGACATAGACAAGCTTGGTTTAGAGGAGCAAACTCACATACCACTAGTGCTGCAGCCATCCTCAGGGCAAAAGGAGAGAGTCCTGAGACCCCTGCTTAAATACTGAGCAGCTGATGCTGTAGTTGCCCAGGTGTTGGCTTTCAACTAACTAGTTAAAGGTGCATCACAACCAGCTACTCTCATATTCTAGGGCTGTGGTATAGACCATGGTTACAGCCTTAAAAGGGGCAATAATTGATAGCACACGGGGCAACTACTGAGGGAAAACACAATTAATACAGTTGTGCTTTGACCAGGAGGCTGGACTCATCACCTGTATGAGTGCAAAAGTCTCCCAGGACCCTCACTGGCATGAGCAGTCAGGCTTTCAGCCTAAAAAACATTCTAAACTCGGGTGTGCTAACGTCATGCAAAAATGCTGGTTCAGTCCTGACTCAGAATAACCCTTGTCACCTACTTGAGTCACCAAAACCATCCCTTGCAGCACGGTTTTCCTCGGAGTCCCCTTTTAAGCCCTGCTTAGGCCTGGCTCTGTTTTGCCTATAAGATTTAACGTGACGGGAGTCAAAAGTCATATGATGCAACGAGCTGCATAGTTAGTTTGCTTTCTTAGGGGCTCTCCCTACTTCCCTCCCGCTGCAACCCTAGCAAAAGGCCTTTGTCTAAGCAGTGGAGTAAGGAGCATAACAGAGTGTTTGCATTTACTTATGGAAGAGCTACTCCAGCAACTCCTCTCAAGCCTCTGAAGTCAGCTCCAGTACAGTTACTTGGCCTAAGTTCACCTAAACTAAATGGGCTGACTTGGTTCAAATATATTGCACAACCAAATGATAAAACTGGGAGAAGGGAGGGGAGGAGATGGAGGGCAATGACTAGTGATGACACATGTATTTAACACCGCATGTCTCCTCTTCCCGGATTAGGAGGAGCTGGCAAGCTTCAGTCTGTACACATGCCAACAGCGGATGTCGGCACATATACAACACTTTTCAGAACAACATACTGTTGAAACATGTAGTTCAACTCAAAGGCACCCCTTCTGTTCAGCTAGCCCAAAACAACCCTAAGAATTGCCTCGCTGAATACGGTTGGATTTGAAGTATGGCTTCTAATGCTGCTTTAATCTGATTTCTTTACAGCCACTTTGGAAGTACGGAGAAGCAGGTAGGAGCAACCGTGCTGTCTCCCGCACGAGGTTCCCCCTCATCCATTTCAGCTGAGGGAGGTGATGAAACTGTTGGAAAGAGGGAAGGGACAAGGACGAAAAGGGGGTGGCATAAATGAAGCAGGGATACAAGCCTGCCTTTCGTTTTTACCTTTCCTCAATTTTCTTTCATTTTTCAGTCTGAAGCACGGAGAAGTACGACGCTGACAAGCTCAGCCTGGCTTGTTGTCAGCGCGTCTCGCGAAAGTCGTCAATACAGATCTGAAAGAAGTAACATCTGCAAAATAAAGAAAAATACATTCCAAGTAGGAAATTCAGTGCTCTGCATTCACTAGCAGAAAGCTCTCCCTCGCTGAATTCAGATTTATAAATATGTTCGGTTCTTTCCTCCTTTTCCTTTCAATGGTTTTGGTGTGGGCATTTATAAATTCAGCATTGCCCCTCTTCTTTTCCCTGCTTCATTTTTCCCCTCACCCCTTCACTTGTTTTTCTCTCTTTCTGAGAGCGGGCAAAAATTATAAACCAAAAACAATGCAAGAAAAAAAAAAAGAAAAATAAGAAAACCTAATAAATGCAGAGAAAGACACAGGCCTGGGTTGGTGCTGAACGCATCGGAAGGGATCAGTACACCCCAGATGATATGGGTGGCTTTTAAAGATTGGAATCACTTTCCTTTGGCTTCCCACCTGGCCACGCTACCCCACTACCATTATCCTGACAATTTCCTTTTAGTCTCACTTCCTACCAGCTGTTTCCATTTCTTTCCCCCTTTCTTTCTGCGTAGAGGAAGGAGGCGATCAGGCTGCAGAGACTCGGGGAGGGCTTCCTGCCACAGGACTCAAACGCGTGTTCGTGTAAGGCAGGAGGCTGCCAAAGCCTCCAGCTCTGCTCCGCAGGAGTTTGATGTGCTAATGTGGGGATCACAGAAAAAGCTGCAGCCAGGGTTGTCATAATAATCCTCAACTCTTTTCATTTTTCCCCAGCAGCACCAGTCCCCGCAAGTACTTCTCGGCAAGGTTTGGGTCTTGCTCCTTTCACTGCCCCCTTGGTCACGCCGAGACAGCGATTCTCCATTCAGACGTCCCACGTCGTGACGACTAAAACCAATTTCACCCTCTGCCACTCAGGTCAGCAGTTCATTGCTGCCACCCAGTCCCGTTGCTAGCAACGATCCTCATTCAGATCTATCTAACCCATTTTTTAAAAAAAAAAAATTTATTCTCGTTAGTGGCCTCTCAGCAATAGGGCTGTCTTTTAGAAATGAGCTCACTAGGACAGCAGCAGGTTGGGGAGTACCTATGTGTGAAATTCCCCTGCCCCATCTGACAGAGCACGGTCACCTTCGGTGGGAGATGTGCAAGAAGGGAAGAAGCAGTTTGGAGGTAGCTCTGGAGAACGACCTCTTAACCAGCCTCAGCTGCAGGCTGGATAGTGTGGCTGAGCAGAGCCTGAGCTAAAAAGACCAATATTTGGATTTCTCCTGCACTTTGTTCCATCCAATGTACAAACAGGAATCCCAGGACAAAGTGTACTTTATGCGAATTGTGTCAAGCGCCCAGAAAGCGGCTACTTCTATCCCCTTGTAAGGATTTTGTGAGAATGCAGGAAAAAAAAAAAAAAAGGAAGCCAGTGCTTTGGCTTGGTAAAAATAAGGTTTTACGGCCCCCAAAATCAACATACTTTTCCGCGTGGTTTACGGGAAAACGGTTGTGGAAGCCATGAGTGTGATTCTGCAAAGCCGTCGCCATGGGTCCTTTTAATTTAGAGGCATGACTCATCGGAGCAGGGACTACTTGGATGATTGTATGACCACAGGATGCAGGCTTCGAAAAGTGTTTTTGTAAACAAATAAACATGCTCCTTCCTGTTTGAAACTCGGATCTTTCAGCGTTGGGCAAGTGCCTGAGAACCTGACAGTGAAAGTAATAAGAAATATTAAACGCGGTGCCAGTTGCTTGGTCCGGTTCCAACGGCAAGAGGCGAACGAAACACACGGAGTGAAAAATAGATGAGTCTTTTAAAGTCCTTTAGTAATCTGAAGGGTTATTTGTATCCCGAACAAAGAAGAGAGTTATTAAGTGAAAATTGCCTGAAGAGACCTGACAAAATCGAAGCAGAGGGTATCTTCTAAAGAAAGGAAGAACCAAGAGATTTGGAGATGGCTCGTGCCACGTTGTGCCGTATGTACAGGGAGTTATCCAAAGATCACAGTCTCCAAAATGGATTTCACCCTACGGCTTTTGACATGTGATGAAGTCTTCTGAGAGAGATTATCCTGTTCTCCTGGAGAAAGCAGGATGCTGGCCCCAGACCACAGTGTCTTTGCTACTTGCCTCCCAAGGGGGAAGAAAAGGAGTCTGCAGTCCTAGCAGCTGGAAGCATTTCCAGGAGAGCACGGAGCCATTCGAAAACAACCTAAATATTGCAATGTCAGGGAGTCGATTTTCTGCTGCTGTTTCGAAAGCAAATTTTTTTTGGCAGCCGCCAGTGAATCCTTTAAGTACGTTTGGATCAACGCATGAAATCAAATAAACACTTAAAATCGCTCAGGATTAAGATGGGCAGAGCGAACGAAGTAGGGGATCGGCTGAGCAACTCTTTGACCCTTTTTTTCTATGGCAGACGAGCGAAACCGGAGGATGCTCCAAACCGGCACAAAATCGAGCGGCGCCCGGGCGCAGGCGAGCGGAGGAAAGGCAGAGCAGAAGGAAGAACGTGAGGCTCCGTGCTCGCCTTAGCTGGGTCGAGATGTTTCAGTTGCAAACGATAGATCTATTTTACCTCTCAGAGCTTGTCTAGACTAAGGAAATGTTCCTGCTATGACTATGCTGAGGTAATTACACCAGCGTAAATCCCTTTGGGCAAAACAGAGCTTTCAGTGGCCTGATTTACTCTGGTCACTTGCCAGGATTAGTTCAGCTGGTACCAGCCTGTCCTTCAGGAGCTCCTGCTCCCAGCTGGAATCTCGTGCAGGAGTTTTCATCCGTCTCATCTGAAACGCTGGCATTGCCAATCTATCAATCAAGGCATCCTTATGGGACCGCCGTGCGAATGTTCTCCTCCAAAAGGATGGTAAATATTTAGAAGGTTCCTCTGTTAGTAGAGAATTGTTTAATTTGCTACAAAAAAAAAAAAACCAAAAAAACCAAAAAACAATGAAATAAAACAGAAAATGATGCTGAAATAAATCTGTTTTCAAATCAAAGCACACTTTGATTTGTGTGTGCTTATCAGGGAGACGTATTTGCTGCAGATAAAACGAAATCAGAAGGCAGATGGAGGTTCGACCTGCCGGGGATAGGTGTATTCCTTACCCACATTAAATGAACTTGTAGGAGAGGATAAAATGTGTCCAAAGAGAGTAAAATGGGGGCTACTCCAAAACGATTCTATTAAATGAACAAAAACCTGAGAAAAACGAATAAACTAAATTAAATTAATCCGAGTGCTTCACACTGAAGCCCCTTTTACAGAACAGAAGGTGAAACTCCAGCCTAAGTCAGTGGCAACATTTACATTGACTCTAAAGGAGAGGCTTCACTTAATATAATGCGCACGGCGAAGCCGCATAGCGCCGCTGTGCATCGCGCCGTACGAAAACACATGTGCTAAGTTTCACACGCAGCGTTTGGAGAACGTGCTGATAAATGCAGGATGAGGAACAGACAGGCAGACTTGGTTATAATTTAATCCGGTTTACTGTTATCGTCAGGTGTTGCAGTTAAAATAGTCTAAAAAGTTCTTATACACCTTTAATTCGAGATAGTTGCTGGAAGGACAGTTAGAAACTCTAGCCGTGAAACAAACATGCTCCTTTAAAAATGTTCTTATTTAAAAAAAAAAAAAAATCAGAGGGGAAAAAAAGGAATGTCTGAAGCACAAAGATGACATCAGAAAAAGTTCCTCAATTCACAGATGGCTGCACCTTTCCAAAAAAATTAAAATAGGAACCCTGGATTGATTTAATCACCCATACAAGCGAAAAAACGTAATGAAGATATTTAGTGCCAAATTGGTTTCTTGGGACCTTTTCCATGTAAATAATACAAATCAAACCTTGAAGTTCAGTGCAGATATGATCTGACAAGTAAGCCAGGCTTTTTGTTTTACTTTGATCCAGCTCCAGAAATATTTTATCCAAGGTAAAGTTGTTTTTAAGTGTTTTCCATTTCAGTTTTTCATTTTGGATATTCATCATATAGGAAACTTGCTTATAATCCTTTAACATCAGTCTGGCTGAACTGACTCACAACATCAAACATAAAGATTTCCTTATATTTTCTCCTAAAAGTGAAATTAGAAAGAGCTCCCGATGTGACACGGGATCGATTTCGACTCGCTCTGTTATTTTTAATGGCACAGTGAACGTGGGCAACCTGAGTTGAACATTTCCAAACACCGAGTCAAGCCGACTCCAGTATTTTTTAGCACTGTCCCACTTCTCAGAGGTGTGCTGGTGAACACCACTTTGGAAAATACGAAAATAGAGAGGTCTTTGTTTTCTAAGTGATTCCCCAAATTCCCCGTGTGCTGCCGTTCCCTCAGGATGCCGTCTGGGAGCAACAGTGCCTTCTCTTCGAAGAAAATCTCCATGTTTTAAGCTTACTCTGATTTTTTTTAGTATTTTGCTTTTATACTTCTGCTTCTTAAAAAAAAATAAATATTTTTTCCAACTCTATTCTAAAATCAGGATGAAGATTCCACCGTTCAGAAAGACAGCACATATATAAAAAACCAAACTTGGTCAAAATTTTCTATGCTGTGTGCCTGAATGTGGATTTAGGCACCTTGCTGTAGGCATCCAGGTTTCAAAAAATTCAGCTCTCGTGAATAATGTAAAATCCTCTGGATTGTCTTACTTCCACAAATTGGTACGCAGTGTATTTAGAATTAACAGGGCCCCTTTTCTCTTTTCGCTCGAGTATGCGGTGTAAAGTTAATGAAAATAAGATGGATCTTTTATTTTGGGTCTTAAATATAACATTATTAAATGGGCCCACCAGAAATGTAGGATAAAATATTTGCTCTGCTTGAAGATTATGTGATATTTGTATTCTAAGCCTCACCACAGTGGGTTTCTTTAAATAGAAGCTATACTTTACTCCTAAATTGCTTAAGGCAAAGGAAGCAGAGATGATGTTTTTATGAATGTTTAAATGCAAATGGAACTGAGAGTGAATGCTATGCTAGCTAACATCAAAGGCTCACCAAAGTCTCTGCATTAATGAGGCTCTTTGTTTCCTGGATCACAGATTACAACAGGTTTCCAACTCATTGCCAAGGCTTTATCTCCATTTGGGAGGGCCGTAAATCTCAGACGATTTTTTTCACATGCAAAACAAGAGGATCATCTGAAAGAGGGGAGGAAAAAAAAAAAATAAAAATCTTAAAGTAGCAAATATTTCATTCAAATGATTATTACTCAAAGTGGCTGCAGCTTATTTGATTTTCGTGATGTTTAAAAGAATGGAAATTTGCAGACGGAGTTTCCGATGGGGTAGCCCGCTCGCTCATTTGGATGGGAGAGCCGAGCAGGAAAAAAAGCAAAGGCATCCTTTCCCTCTCCTGTCTCCCTTAGCCCGATGTAAACGGTGCCCCCCCTAAATCAGAACAATAATTCTGTGTCATGCAAAATCAGCAATTAGCAGAAAGACGGATTTTGCTTCATTTAAATATATTCAGTACTTTCCAAAGTGGCTCCAACTAGTTCTTCTCCTCCCCAAAAAGTAATGAGATTATATCCCTAGTAATAATACCCTAATTAGCAAGAAAAATAGGGACCGAGATTTTTAGCTTCCTATTCAAGGGCTGAATGTGACAATATGTAGTATATTGGGTCATAAAAAACAATTTACATGGCGTCATTACAGTCTGTAGAAAAGCCTCCAGGACCCAGGGCTATCTTATGCAATCTTAATTAAGGAAAATAAATATCGGTGTGTTGTTTTAAGCTACCGGAGACATGCACAGGACCTGTCGTATGTGATCAGAAGAGATGGGGAGTTTCCTTGTCCATGGGAACTGCTTAAAAAAAACCCCTCCGACGCCGACACAGAAGTGTCTAGTGTCTTCAAAATTGGCTGCGAAGATGGTAATTTCATGTTTCCTGACCCTCGGGGCCAGTCGGGGAAACTAATAATTTTCTGTGATCCGACGTCATGCCTGCGCCTCCAAAGGGGCCGAGGACTAGGGAGCGATGGCGCGGAGCGTTGCCCTGCGCCCGGGGTGCGACGGCCGGTGGCACCCACGCGTGCCCGCAGGCACCTGCGGCTGTGAAGACACAACCGGTGTGTGCACACGTGTGTGGGAGCACACATATGTGTTGGTGTGTTTCTGTGTGTGTGCATATGTACATGCTGTGTGTCTGTGTGCACGGGTACACGTCCTGTGTGTGCACACGCTTGTGTGCGCACATATATATATGTTGACATGTGCCTGTGTGTGCACACGTACGTGTCAATGCATGTCTGTGTGTGTGCACATGTCTCTGTGGATGTGTGTCTGCAGCTTGTCCTCCGTGTTTAGTTGTGCGCTGTCACATCTGTGCTTCTAGATCGGTGGGCAAATGTGAGCATGCAGATGTGTCTGTGTGCGCAGGTGTGTTTGTGCATACAGATGTGTTTATGTGTGCTGATGTGTGTCACCACACGCTCACTTGTGCTGATGTGTTCAGGAATGCGTGTGGGTCCTGCTGGTGTGTGTGTAGGTGTGTGAGTGCTCGGGTGTGCCAGACGTGTAGCTGTGCGTGCTGATGTGTGTGTACAGACACATGTGCAGATGAACACACAGACACCTGTGGACACATGTGTGGGTCTGCGCAGAAGCAGACGTGTACCAGCGCAGGCATAGAGACCATGCATGTGCACAAGTGTGCACACAGAGCTACATGTGGACATGTGTGGAGATGTCGGTATGTGTGGAGTTGTGTGTGTGCTAGTAAGCACCTACGCACACAGATGCACGTGCAGATGTGGGCACGCAGATGTGTGCGCAGATGAGTCCATACAGAAGCGCGAGTGCATGGAAGTGTGTGTACACAGATGTGTGTGTACACAGATCACACAGTCTAGAACCACAGAACCCCTAAGGTTGGAAAAGACTTTCAAGGTCATCGAATCCAACCACTGTCTAACTCTACCAGGTCCACCTCCAGGTCCAGATGTGTACGTACATAGATGTATGTGTACAGATGTGTGCGTGCACAGATGTGTGTGCACAGATGTGTGCGCACAGATGTATGCGTACACAGATGTGCGTGAGCACAGGTGGTGCACACAGACGTGCGAGCAGAGATGCGCACACACAGACGGGTGCGTCCCGATGCGCCGGGCAGGGGGCTATACCGAGCTCCCAGACCTGCTCACCATCAGGATTCCCCCGCGCCCGCAAACCCACACCATCCCCCGCAGCCGGGCCGGGCAGGCAGAGCTGGGCAGGGGGGCGGGTCTCACCTCTCCGGATCGGGCCAGCGGGAGCGGAGTGACCCCGCTCTAGCGCGGCGCGGGGGGAAGCAGGGGACACCGAGGAGGGGAGCGGGGCGGGCTGGCGGTCCCTTTAAGGACCGGAGCGTGTGTGCGGCGTGTGTGTGTGTGTGCATATGTGTGTGTGTGTGCACATGTGTGCCCGCCCCCGGCCCCTCCCCGGAGCTGCCAATCACCCGGCGGCCGCTTTGATGTCGGCAGCCCTTGGCCGCCGCGCCGCCGCGCTCGCACACAGGCACCGGGCGCTCCGTGCCTTTGGCTGCCGCCGGCGCCCGCTGCTCCCAGGGAAACTTTCCGGGGCTCGGAACCCGGGGGGGCGAGAGGGGGGGACGGCGGCGGCGGCACCGGGGAAACGGGGGCGGGGGTGGGGGGCCGCATCCGAGCCCGGCATCCCTGCGACGCCCGCCCGCAGCCTGCCGAGCCCCCCCGAAAGCCGCCGGAGGAGAGGGAGGGAAGGGGGTGGGGGGGGGGTGGGGGGAGAAGAGGAAAAGATCGGAGACAAGTATAATTAATTTTAAGGAAGGGGAAGCGAAATTAAAGGGGAAAAAAAAAAAGTTTCAAAGTTAGGAGATTTAAAAAAAAAACTTCGAGAAGAAAAATTTCAAGAGGGAGTTTGTTTTTTTTTTTTTTTCCCAAGAGAAAAAAAAAAAATTTGAGGGAGGGAAGCACACACACACACACACACAAAATAATCGCGAAGGTCTCGATCCGGTCGGCGGAGAACAATACTCGCCGGGAAAGTTGCTGCGCGGCTCGGGAGGGAGCGGCGGGAGGAAAATGCCGCAGCTGGGCAGCGGCGGCGGCGGCGGCGACGACCTGGGGGCCACCGACGAGATGCTGGCCTTCAAGGACGAGGGCGAGCAAGAGGAGAAGATCCCCGAGAACGCCTTCACGGAGCGGGACCTGGCCGACCTCAAGTCCTCGCTGGTGAACGAGTCGGAGGGGAGCGGCAGCCCCGCCGCCGCCGACCCCGAGGTGAGCCCGGGCCGCCCCCGCCCGCCCCTGCCCCGCGCCCCCTCCCCGCAGCGCCCCCAGCTCTGCCTCCCTCTTTCTCTCTCTCTCCTCCCCGTGCAGGCCATCAGGCGTGTGCAGGATCCGCAGAGGGTTTACCAGGAGAAGCTCCCGGACCACATGGATGATGGTTAGTTACAGCGACCCTCTCGTCTGTGGGGAATGGGGGGGGGGGGGGTGTCCCCACCGCCTCGCCGGCTTCCCCCGGTTCGCCCCGTCCAGCTCCTCTGGTCCCCGAGCCCACCACCCTGCGACCCCCCGGGAGGGAGGGATGGATGGCGGCCTGGCTGCCTCAACCCCGCCAGGCAGAGCTGTGAGCCTCCCCGGTGCACCCCGGGGGATCCTGGCACCCCCCAACACCCTCTCCGAGGAATATGGGCCCAAAAGACTCCCAAAAGGTGCTGTAACCCCCCCAGTGGGCAGAGGAATCACCTGTCATCAGGCAAATCTTGACGGGGAACTTCAATTTTAGCAGGTATGAAGCATCAGGACCCAGGGATGTATAAAGGATCTGCGTATTCTGGCTACCCTTTCCTCATGCTCTCAGACCCTTACCTGCCAAATGGATCTATGTCACCTCTGGTGAGTTCCTCCTCTCCTTACCGACAAGTTTCGTGGCCTCTCTCGCTGTCAGTATTGCGGATATCGTGCAGGTACCTACATACGTGGGGTTTTTTTAACCTGACAAGTCACAGCCTGGTTTCTGAAATGCCCGGGTGCTGCTCTGTCCGAGCCGAAGGGAGAGGGAGTTGGAAGGGGAAAGATGCTCGGCAGCAAACGCCTGCTTCGCTCTGGGTTTGCCAGAGGAGCTTCTTTTCAATCCTCCTGTTCTCTGCGTTCGCCTTTACTCTTCCAGCAATCGGATCCTAATACCGAACGTAAGAGTGCCCCTTCCTTTTTCTGGGTCACGGGCTTTGGAGGCGAGCAGCTTCTGGTGCTTGTGTTCAGGGACATGTCCTGCAGCTTAAGTTCAGCTCGGCGTATCGGCTTGTAAACCGGCCGGGTTTTGGCCTGCCTGCCGGTAGGGCTCTGTTGTGGATGATGGCCCAGAAAGTGGCTCTTGTGCTTCTAAAATGGCAATAGAGTTTTTTAGGAAAAGGCTTAACGCTGCTAGAGGACCGTTCCCGTCTTCTTCCTGTAAAGTTTTTCCCTCTTGGGTCAAATCAGCTTTAGTAATTCTGTGTATCCTAATGGTTATGAGTTTTGCTGCCTGAATAATTAAACTAAAGGCTTCTCTAGAAAAGCGGTCTTTCTGCATTGCTGTCTCTATCAGAACTTCAGAAAGTAATGTCAGGACATCGGAGCAGATAGGCAGTGCCCGTGTCACTCCCGGGGGTCAGCATTGCTGCATTCATTTCATGTTATTCTGTGTTTACAGTCAGTAAATGAGAACAGGACATCGGTTGATTTATTTCAGTTTTAGTTTGTAACCTGTAAGGGGATAAGGCTTAAAAGAATCCATAATACCCTCCTTGATTTCAGCCCTTTGTTCGTTAGAGGATGTTACGCTGGCGTTACGAGAAATGGATGGATTGTGGGGTATGAAACTCAAGTTGGAAGTGTGGTAATATATCGTTCACTGCAATTACTGCTGTGTCCTCCTGCCCAAATCCCTTCCCCGGGAGCCGATTTCCCTGGCTGCAAGCTGTCATAACTTTGCTGAAGTCTGTGTGCAGATACAGAGGTTCTGTCCCTAAATTTCTGAAGTCTTCATTCAGTTTACAGCAAGAAAATAGGTGTTTGCAAGGCAGGGCCAAGGTACTTTGTTGTAGTCCAGATAAGCATTTCTGCTGTTGTTTTCCACCTTGTGTTCCTTCCTCCAGGTACTACGTATCCTCCTCACCCCTCTAAAATATTAAGCTGCTCCCTTCCCGATAAACTTTAAATGATGATATTACATTTGTCTTATTTAAATGCATTTAGTTTGCTCCTTGATGTAGAATCTGGGTAAATTCAGAGTGACGTTACGTGGGGCAACTATTTGCTGTAGTAGGTTTTTATTTTTTATTTTTTTAAAAAATCTTAAACCCTTGCTGTAGATGGGCAACAAAATGCAATAGCCTATTTATTAGCAATTAAGCTGAAAAGTAGATTGTGGTTTGTGAATCGCCTTTCTCCTTGGTAATGTAATAAAAACCCAAGAGGTTACTGTCGGAGCACCAGACAGGAATAAATGGACTGCGCAGAACTCAAAGGGGAGGAAACCGAGTAGCAGAGAAGGAAAGATCCCGTTCCCTTGAGAGCCCCAAAAATCATCCGCTGCCTCAGCCAGCTTTCCTTAGGCCTGCTCGGATCCTGCAGCAATGGATGTTGCGTGACTTAAAAAGCTGATTTGTTGTTCTCAGCTAAAAATTGGTTGCCTAACAGACATGAGGAGATTTCTTCCTCGACTTGGGGTTTGTTTTTTTTTTTTTAACTTGGTGCAATAGCTCTCCCAATATATCTTTCAGGGCAATTTTGTCTTGTATTTACATTGACCATGCAAAGGTTATCGCAGCAGATTGTGTATCGCTTTCACACGGATTTCTTACCACTCTGTGTCTTATATAAAGTGTGGGTAATCTGATGGCTGCTTCCAGTAATTGAGGAGGTCATATCTGTGACCAAAGATTGCAGATACTTAACCGTCCATAAAAGTGTGTTTGATTAACACTTTAGCACAAGTAGAGTCGGGGAGGAGGGTTGTGTGAGTTGAATGGGATTACGTATCACGGTCACGCGTGCGCTTGGTAGTGGAGATGGTATTTTGGTTAATGAGGCTTCCTGGAGACGGTTGTTTGCAGCAAGGATTAATTTCAGAATCTTCAAAAAATAAAAATTAAAAAAATTAACCCAGGAGTACTCTGGCAGACAGACGGTCAGGACTTTGCATTTACCTGATTGAAAACTATAAGACAGCTCCCTGAAGGACGGAAGGCAGCCGGCACCGAGACTGCAGGTTGAGCCCCCACCCTGCAACGCACCGTAAACTCACATTTATTTTTTATTTTTTTTCTTGTGGGCTCCCTCCAAACCCCGACAGGGCGCTGTGAGCGATGCCTGAGCCGGCCCGCAGCCCCTGCCTGGGTGGGTGTGTCGCTACCGGCGTTACCAGCGTGCTGCTTTCCTTTTTGTTTTTTTCTTGTTCTTTTTTTTCTTTCTTATTTTCTCAGCGGCATCACTTTTGCTTTGTTTACCTCAAGGTGGTTGCTGCCCGCTAACTGTTACGCTCCTCACACCAACATCCTCTCGGCTGCCCGCATCTCCCCAGCCAAAATTGTCTCTTTTTACCAAAACACACCCACCTGGGTTATTTACATGCTCTGGTGTCTCTCCGCAGAGATGCACTGAATGTGTCTGGGTACCCGACCTGCCCACCTTTGCTGCAGGTGGCAAATGCTGATTTAAGGTCACTCAGCTGGAGTGGTGCTGGTCTGAGCATTCATGAGCCACCTGGACTGGCAGTAGAGTTGTCAAAAGAGAGAAAGGAAGGTGCTCCTGGAGCTGAGGACAAAGCAAGGGGCTGAGCTGGGGTGTCCCGTGTTTTGGGAGGATGCTGTGAACCTCCAGGGGCTTATTGGGCTGGGAAAAGCACGTTCTCAGTCAAGCATGTTAAGAGCATCTCAGAGCAGGCTGTGCAGGCATCCGAAATCTCAAAATTTTGCACCAGGAGAACCATTTCTCGCCCTCCTCTCAGATGTCGTGCGTGTGGTGGTTCATGGCCCTGACTCTCCCGACTCTGACAAACTCCAGCTTTTCCCAGAGTGGAATATATAGAATTTGCTGGTTAAAAATCTGCAGGAAACTTCCAAAGAATAGTAACAAGTTCAGGAACTGTTTTTCTAAATGAAATATAAAATCATAAAACTATATCCTTTTTTAAATAGTACAAATGACTTTAAATCAAATTAAGGTACATCCTTAGTAAGAACATCAGTCTTTCAGGTGGTTACAAACATTAGAGGTCAGACATGGTCAAACATGTTAACACTTTGATCAGATTAAAATATTTTTCTTGCTACAGTTGTATAATTGAGTTTAGACCCGAGGGGGTTTTCTGAACATTGTTATATCTTGTACCTTGTGGTAGTTAAATGGTAGAAGGAGCACTTATAAGTTCCTTTAAGTTCCTTTTGTAAATAGGTTTATAAAATAGGGGAATGAGCCGTGCTGTCCCGTATGTAGGGCACAAGCTCTCCCCACTCCAGTCGATGGGAGAGCTCCCCGGGGAGCTCCTCACACCTTCTGTGCACCTCTGTTGTGTGTAGTAAGTGTGTGAGGTGTACGAAAGCAGAATTAAAATGTTCTGTACTTAAAACTGAGGCGCTGGACTTTGTCTGTGTGAGAAACAGTGTTCCAAGAGCCTTTGTTTCTTTGGAAGACAGACACTGCCTCGTTTTCTTAATAATTAAGTTGTCTAACCAGAGCTCATGCAGGAGGAGAAGGGTGGTGGCACCTTCCCCAGCTCTGTGCATCTTGTAGTCCCCAAACGTGACAGCAAGCCTGGGAAATAATGCTGATGTTTAGAGTGTGGTCCCTGCGCTCCGCCAGGCTCCTGGAGCTCGGTTTCCCATTGAGTGGGTTCGAAATATCCCCTTGGGCAGGGCAAGATGAAAGTGATGTTACTGCTGGCCTGGGGCCACAGGTCCCAAATGTCTAACACGAGGTCAAAAAGAGCGGAGCTGAAAGTCTCGTGCCGCCTTTCGCCGGGCGGGAGCTTGAGCTGTGGCAGCTGAGCCCCACTGCACGACTCCTGCTGCAGCCCCCTGCCCCCGGGGCTGCTCCGTCCCCCTGCGGGAGGAGGCTCTTGCCCCCGCAGCAGTTGGCGGAAGGAAATCTGCAGCTCAGCTGCTTCTCTGTAGAGGTCTTTCAGTCCTAGCTTGCACTGTCGGGGCGAGAGTGTCGCGTTGCTTTTTCCTGTGTTGAGCTCTGATCCTGTCAAAGCCGGTGGGAACCCCCACTCCTCAGCCCGCCCCAGAGTCGCCGTGCGACGGGGATCTGTCGCTGCGAGAGGGCTGCCCCGTCCCTCTTCAGATGTTGTGCGTGGAGGGAGGGCAGCTGGAAGCAAACGGGAGCTCCCAGCGGTGCTGCAGCTGCGGGAGAGGAGCATCGCCAGCAGCATCCCAGCCAGGTTCCCCAGCAGCAGGGTTTGCGCTGCGGGACCTCGCCGGGACGATGCTCTGTCCCTGTAAATTGTGATTTTCCTGTCAGAAGGCGTTAGGAGTGTGGTGGCTGCTGATGGACGTCCTGGCAGACGGACAGATGAGCAATTTGTTCCCTCCTGACCATAGCGAATCCGCTTCTTCCAGCTCTTCTACCTAGCCTGAAATAGGATAATGGTGCAAATAATTTTTTTTGTATTAAAGCATAATGTTGGATAGGTGGATGTACCAAGGCACGGGGCTTCCGAGGTCATTTATTGCATGTCTGATTCAGCCTTGGTTCCCCCCAAGGAAAATTCTTGTGTTAATTTCTGAGTTCATATCACACCCTCAATTTTGAAGCAGAACTTCCCTTTGAAATAAATTAGAGAGTTCTGCTTAAGAAGCAGTGACATGATACGGCTCTGCCTGTGTGTGGTCTAATAAACTTTATTTTTGAAATTGTCTGGCATGAAAAAATGAGGGAGAAAAAATGTCACAGGGAAACAAAAGCAAGTTTTATGTAAATCCACGCATGTGAGTAAGTGTGCACGTGATTCAGACGGTTCAACAGTATCTGCTCTCCCACTGGGATTCCTTCGCAGGCTGCCCTGGAACTGGCTTCCCAGGCACGGGATGCTTTGTCGGGGGGGGAGTTGCTATGAGATTATGTGTGGCAAAGGCACCGTTCCCGCAAGCTTCCAACTGTTGCCGTTTGTGAAATGCTGTTAGCTCAACCGGTTGAGAACTCAAGAGAGGAAAGCAAAAAAAAAAACAAAAAAAACAACAAACCTAACATCAACCCAAGCTCCCAAAGCTCATCCATGTTAATGATTAGTATTTTTGAAATTTTTAACTGTGAAGAACAAAGTGATTTGGGGGCTAGCGGCGCACAACGTGTCCAAGATGAAAGAGCAGAGCCGGTCTGGCATCCGAAGCTGGAAAGGAGGGAAGGGGGGAGCGGCGGGAGGGCGACGAGGAGCTCTGCAACGTGCTCCTGCTGCTCGTCGGCAGGAATGGTTCTACGGGAACCATTAAATTCCTGCGTTCGGGTGGAAACTCTGACAAATCCGCATGGTCGGGTGTGCTGGCATGTGCTGTGCGAGGTACCCGCTCAAGTAACCACCCGTGTGTTCCGGTGACTAAGCAGACGTTGCCGAAGTCGGTGGGGGTGACTCCGTTGACTCCTCTCATAGATCATCTGTGAAGGGCCGGATCCTAATCACAGGCTGAATCCTTCACTATCTCTGGCGTGATCTGCAAGTGAAGCAGATTTTTGGGATACGGGTGGTGTGAGCTGCACACCTGAGATTCTAATCTGGGCCGGGCTGTGTGTGTGTCTGTGTGTACATGAGATGATGGCTGTTGGTAGGGCACAGTCAAATGCTGAGAAATAGCAAGTTTTGGGCAAACATCTACAGCTTGCCGTTAATTTCATACCCACAGTTCTTCGTCTGCCCTTTGGCCGTGAGTGATACAGCAAGACTGAATTTAGGCTTTGTTTTGTATGGGTTGGCCTTCGAGCCCCCTCACTAATTCGCTGTCGAGGAGGTGAAGGAAGGAGCCGTGCGTCTGTGAGCATCGTGTACGCTCACGGGGAGGTGCGTTGGGCAGGGCAAGTTCGGGTGAAGCACATGCTCCTCTTCACTTACTAAAATCTCCTGCGCCATGTGAGAGTCACAGATTCCTCATGAAATCCTCAAGGATCGTCTTCTCCCATGTGTTGCGTTCATTTGAAGAGGGACTAGGTGCCAGGCATCCCCAGCAGTGTCCTCTTGGAGAGGCCATTGCCACCGCGGGAGCTGCAGCTTCTCTTCATCCCACCCCTCGAGGCTTTGGGCTTCGTGTGCTGCTCGTTTCCTCAGTTTCCCATGTCTTTGCCGCTCCAGCTTGTGGTGCCAGGAGATGGCTTACGTCAGCATCTCTCTCAGCCTGACGTATTTATGCTCTTACCTCATCATTTACCAATGGTAGGTGGAGGGCACAGAAAGAGGAGAGCAGTACAAGTTCCTTCCTGAATTCTTCGCAGAGTCGCTGTGGCAGGGAAAGCTGCTCAACTTGACCAAACCCCAGGCTGGTGCCAAGATGAGACGTACGAGTCCCCTCCACAGGCTCTTTCATGTGCTATTCTTCCAAATCTTTCTCTTTAAAAAATAGCCTATAACATGATACTTGCTCATTAGTCTGTGTGTCTGGAGGATGAAACAAAGGTTCGGTAGGAGGACTGGTGACTCAGAGGCTTGGTAACAGGATACAGAGCTGTTCGTTTCCTCATTTCCAGTTTTAATCCAGCTGAATCAGGAAAGCCCGAGCGCCTGTTCTGTCTGCAGGCTTGTCCAGTGGTGTGTCCGGGAGGGCAGGGCGAGTGTGCCATGGCACGAATCATGAGATGTCCTGGGAACCTGCAAAGTCTGTTCCAAACCCTCTGCGAGTGTCAGCTGAGATCTTCCTTCTCTGCCAGTTCAGCACACGCTGCTGGCTCACAAACCCACCTACTTCATCTATTAAAAGAAGCGATTGCGACATCACGCACCTCTGAGGCTTGGTTAGAGCAGGATCTTTCTCTTGGTCACCTCCCTGTGGTCTTGGACAAAGAGCTCTCACCTCCACATCTTGGCAGAGCAACTTATCGCTGCCCTGTCTCATGGCCCTTTGTCTGATTTTCACCTTTGGGTCTTTGTAATGACCCTTCCCAAAGTTAGGAAGGACTCTTCCACCACCATTGCCTTCGTGAGGTGGTTTCGCAGAGCAAACGGGACATTTGCTCAGCGCCGAGGATGAGGAGGGTCAGCAAAGCCCGGCAGGATTAGCAGCGCCCACGTGGAGCGTCCCGCTGGCGGGAGACACTGGCCGAGAGGTCACCAAAGTGGCTTTAAACCACCGCTGCTCTCCCGTCTGCTGCTCCTGTGCTAAACACAGCTCGGCTGCAACGAAAAGAATCTGGTTCATTGTGTTTCACGGGGTCCCAAAATTAGTATTTTGTTAGGCAAAACAATAAACTCAACAATGCTGTGGTAAGTTTTAGAAACCAAAGTAAAGCTGGATACTAGAATCTAGAGCACTTTTCCCCTCCGGTTATAACAACTTTACATTTGATTAAATGATAGGCAAAAAAACCGTCTCAACAGTATCTCCTTTGTTCCATTGAGAATCTGGAGCTATAATGTACAAAGTACATGTCTGCCTTGAAGAGCTACACAGTAATCATGGACTGACCAAAAAAAAAAAAAGACTTTTTTTTTTTTTTTTACAGTAATTCAACTTGCATGCTCTATGTTGAACTTGTTGTCTGCTGTGGTTTGCTCTGAGGAATAGCGTACACGAGCGTAAACAGAGGTTCTCCTCTGGTGGGGCTTGCACAAAAGCAAAATGCGAAAGCCCAAGATCGTAAAATACGCTTGACTCGGCACGAGGGGGATGCAGTTATAAACAGGCTTGTGGGAGAGGTGCCGGGGAGATGCTCTTCCCAGCAAAAATGCTCAGAAAGGATCAGAAATGCAGAATCTTTTTTGTTCTAACACCAAGGAGATGGCACTGCGGAGATTGCTTTCATGTTTAGGAAATAAACCACGGTAAGATCTACCACATGAAAACGTGCTGCTCTTAGCACGGGGAGGCTGATGAGTTGGTTCTCGTTACGTGCCGCTGCCCTGGAATTACTGGCGCAGGAGCAGAGAGAGCGAGGAGGAGTCGTCGTCTCCTCCAAAGCTCGCTTTGTATGACTTTTGTCCAAAAAGAAAGGCTGATTCGAACGTGGGAGACGGTGCGCAACCCCTGACACTGGCATAGGCAGGGTAGAAATTTGGCTTTCGAGCTTTGGCTTCCTGCTGTAACTTACAGATCGTGGCGCTGCCAGCTTTGAAATCCCGCTGTCTGAAGGGCCGTGTGGATTCAGAAATCCAGGTGATGTTTTGCAGGATCACATCCTGCTGTGCTGAGTATCCCTTTAGGAGAGCCCGTGCTTTCACATAGGATAACCTAAGATAGGCGTATGAACCCGAAATCCAAAACAGAAGCAAAAATATAAAATAAGAAATAAAATTATATATATATATATATAAAAAAAAAACAGCCACCCAAACCTTTCTGTTTAACTTTCTCTGATACAAAGCAATTTCTCCAGGACTGTGCACCATATGAAACACATTATAAATGCTCTTGTAAAATCCACATCATTATACCACATGAAAGGCTGGGTCCTAAAAATAGCCGTTCAGAGAGGATGCAGGCTAGTAGCAATTTCGGTGATCATGAAATAGTTGTGTTGACATCTCCATGCATGCACACCCACAGAAAGCTTTGACTTTTGAGTATTCTTAGCAACATTTGTGCCTTATGGAATTTTCCACGTTCTGTACCCATGAATAGTCCTTTACCCAGGGTGTTGCCCTTCTGATCTTTTCCCCATGTTTCTAACCCTGATTTTGTTGAGAAAGTGAGTTAATGATTATTTTATTTTTTAAAAAAAATTATGTGAAACTCTTTCTATCAGTTTGACAGTGGTTGACAGTCAGTTGTGTTTCCCTGTCTCCTATCAAACTGAAATAATTTCTTTTTCCATCAATAGACACACAGATATTTTGGAGGGCTAACTGTCCAGATGTAAACCTAGAGCTTTAAATGATAACATGAGGAGCTGCCACGTCTACCCGGCCTTTGGATCTGCCATAGTATCCAAAAGAAACTAAATGAAATCTGCAGTAATTATATAGTTGTGTATCCACAACAAAACCTCCAAATTCTTCCTCATCCCAGCAGTGAGAACTTGGCTTTTGTTTTGAAATATGAAAGGATGCAGCCTCCTGGCTCCGGTTTGTTTGCCGGGATCAACTGCCATAGCTCTGGGATAGGCAACACAGTCCTGCCAATTGATATCGCTCGGGATCTTTTTGAAGAGCTCATCAGATTTTGTTTTATTGCTGTCGTGTTTTGGTTTTCGCTTGCTGTTTGTTTGAAATCATTACTATAGGGATAGCTTTCTGGGAAAAAAAAAAAATGCTTGAATCTTCAGTGCTGATCTCGTGTTTGCATTTTTCCTTCACAAGTGGAGATGGGGATGCTGGAGACGTACACCCCTCCAACACGAGCACGTCTGAAGGCTGTGGTTTAAGCCTGTCCAGGGTTTTAAGTTGTGTGGCCTTTCTAAAGTGAGTTGGAAACAGCCTATTTCCTCAAAATAAGTTTGCTTTTGGAACTGGAGCAAAACCTTGGGAGGCAGTGAATGAAATAATAGGGTGTTGAAGAAAATGACATTGCTTCTTAAATAGCTGGCACGAAAATCGTTAAGTCTGAAGTTTCATTCAAATCAGATGTAGCTGTGGTTGTAGTGGGGCAGGACACAAACTCTTGAAGCGATGCAGCTCGGAGTGATTCACTGACAGTCGTTCCCCGCATTGCTTTGCCTTGAAGAGCAGCTCCTGTCCCTTGTCTGTCTCTGGAGCCCTTTCCCGCTGGAAACAGGCTCTCGAGTTTTTGGGTCAATCAGTTGAATTCTTGCAGGCTGCTAGCTCCTTGGAAGAACCAAAAGGTGTAAAAATGCCATCCCAGAAATGTCTTTGCTGTTGCTAATTCAGCTCCCTAAACCAGCTGGACTGGGGGCCATGGGAACACCTTGATGAGGCAATAATTTTATCTAAACCTCATAGAAAGAGTAAGCGCATTAATTTCTACGTGCAGTCGGCAGTAATTTAAGGATATTTTTCCAACTAAGCGCTGAGACATCTTGGCTCGTGTTGGCACGAACGCTTTGTATAATCCAACAGATACGATGTTTAGAAAAAGCCCAAAAGTTTTCGAACGCTTCAAGCTTGAAGTTAACATCATGCCTAAGCCCTTCTGTGTTTTCCATAATTAATTTGATGGCTGAAACCAGGGTTATATCTGGCAATGTAAGGTTTTTTACTGTTCTGGTGAACTCTGTGCTTTTCCTGCTAGGAGGAGAATTCAGGTAAAAACACTAAATGTGTGCTGGCTGGGACTTCTGGCAGCACTTGAACACAGGAGCTGTTGTAGAGAAAATTTAATTTCTTCACACAAGAGGACAGAAAATTACCTTAAGATGTCAGTGCCAGTTGCTTGGTTATTGGCATTTACTCAGAACAGTCTGTAACTACACGCACATACTTTAACTTTGCAAAATAAAATGTTGGAAAATTACAATATACTATTTGGAGTGCTCTGCATAGAAACACATACTGAGGGGTGAGGCGGGCTGCAGCGGATCCCCGAAAGATCAGCTCCCATCTCCAAAAAGGATCACTCCTCATCCAGATTCTCTTCGAAAAACAGCGCCGTGGTGAATGCCCGACTCCCGGGCGGGCGCGTTGCAGTTTGCCGTGGGTGGGAGCTACTTCTTCTCTCCTGCCTGCGCTCGTTTGATACGGAGCCCAGCCATCCCCTTCCCGGGGAGCGCCAGGTGCCGTGTCAGACGCATGTAAATAGGCAAATAAACAGACATTAAGTAGCGCCAGTTGTTTATGTGTTAACACAGGATGTTCTCAAAATCAGGTAAGAAGTGAGGCACGTTACCAAGTTTTATAGCGGAGGAACCGGATAGTCTTGTAACTGCCGTGCAGGGCTGCGGCGGAGGAAGCGCGGTTTTATCCCACCTTCTGCTCCCGCTCCCCCAGGAGCTCGCTCTTCCGTGACTCAGTTTCCCTCCAGGAGCATTTTGAAGCTTTATCGTTTCACGCGTTTGGAGAGCACTGCGGGGAAAGCCACGTCGATACTGAAAAAAAAAAAACCCGTACAATCCAACACACGCTGCTGCGAGAAGGGATCTTTCAGAAATGATCAGAGGACTAGCCAAAAAAAGCTCTGCTGCTTATTAGACCATTTCCTTCAAGATATTAAACAAATTGCAGTTTCATAATCTTTTAGCGAGTTGCAGGTGGCCCTAAAACCACAGCTCCTTCGAGGCGATTGGCATCTTTTCTCGCTTTAAAAAGAAATCGCCTCTTCAGCCTAAATGGTAATTTCACAGAGTGCCATTAGTTGGGTGGGAATGATGATTAGGATGGTCCAACACATTGTCTCAAATACACATGCCGCACGAATCTGTGCTCTTAAACCAAGGACATTTCTTTTTTGCCCGCTTGTAATATGCTGATGAGAGCAACCTCCAGGATTGCACAGTGTAGTTTTTTTGGACACACGTACCAAAGCCCTGGATGCATAATTCAAATTCCTTTTCATGAAGAATGAGTCTATTTATCTTGGAACCTTTTTTACTTAAACAGTAATCTCTAGGAAATCATTTGTTAACAGTAGCTAGCTGCCAGTTTGTCAGTTAATGGCTTGAGGCAAAGTCAGAAGTGAATGAAATCTTTTCCAGGGAGATGCTGCTGTCGCATGTGGTGCAGAAAGGTTTGTAACAGAAAGCATTAGAGGAGGCAGTCAGAGGAGTTCGGTCCAACTTTTAGAAACACGAGGAAACTAGGCACGATGGGGTAGAGATGACCATTTTGCTAGTGCATCCGTTTGTACATTATTAATGCCATCAATCGTGCCTGTGTCAACTTCTAAGCCTACGTTTCCCTTACTGGAGGCTCCAGGTGTGAGCGCACAGAGGCCAAAACCACGTGTTCATTTATGGTGGCTGGGGCTCTGCCTTGCATCCCAGGCATCTCTGTAACCTGGGCATCTCCCACACCTCTGCATCCCTGGCATCTCTGCATCCCCGGCATCTCTTCATCCCCAGCATCTCCACCCCCTGAGCATCTCCCATCCCAGGCATCTCTGTGTCCCAGGCACTTCTACATCCCAGGCATCTCTTCACCCCCAGCATCTCTGCATCTTCAGCATCCTCCATCGCAGGCATCTCCACCCTCTGGGCATCTCCCACCCCAGGCATCTCTGTATCCCGGGCATCTCTGCATCCCGGGCATCTCTGCATCCCAGGTACCGGGGCAGCCGGGTGGGAGAGCTGGGGTGCATCCGCCCCCCAGTTTCAGCTGGGGTACTGTGGGGTATCTGCCAGGGCAGCAGAGTCCTCCAGCTCTCAGACATTACCGTTTCTCTCTCCACGTCTAGCAGCGAGTTTCAGTTAGGTAATGTGAGAGTTATCTGATTTCTCTTTAATCTGAGCAGCATCGCTACAGCGCGATAACCTCGAGTCGCTGCTTATCACGCACTCAGGGCTGCAGGGAGAAAAGTGGCAAGAACGGGTGAAAACTCACTGGAAGAGGAACCGAGAAGAGTTGCCCTAATCTGCACCAAATCCCTCCTTGCAGCGGGAGCGGGTGAGAAATAACTGCCCCGAGTAGAAACTCTCCCATAAAGCCACAAAATCCAGCTGAAGTAAATACCACTTCCCTGCAGCATTATCTCCCACTCGGTGCTGTCTACCCACAGAGGATGGTAGGGTGTAGGAACTGGCAGGGGATTAATGGCAGCCTGGTTCATAAAAAACTCTGCTGCCAGAAGGACGTGGGACCCAGACAGAAGTAAAGAGGGGCTGGTTCTCTCTGCAGATGCCCCCCAAGTGCTATTTGTCTGAGAGCAGATTTTCCCACAGATCTTTGGCCTTCATATTATTTGAAGAACCCCCTCTGCAGCTGCAATCCTTCCCTCCCCCGAGGGGAAAACAGGGTGGTAACTTTGTGAACTGAATGGTGTGGAGGTTTAGGAGTACTGCCATGGGAGGGGAAGATTTGGCTCATTAGCGTGGAACATTGTGTTGCCAGGAACAGAGTTTTGGGGCAGAACTAATAACATGGAAGCAGATGCAGTCAGCTTTTATTAAACTGGTTTGTAGATGCCTTTAAATAGGCAACAGTTGCATCTGGGGCTTTCCTTTCGAAAGGCAGAATGGCAGACCCCGGCATCAGAGCCCGGCTTAGATGCTGGCTAGCAAGTACAGAGAAGCCAACTGTGTCTCTGAAGGTAAGGAAGAATTTCTCCAAAATGTATTCAAAAAACAACACAAAACCAACAAGGGACTTTGTGGTTGTGTTGTATTCTTCAAACTCTTGCACGTCTCACTTGGAGCAAGGAACAGCTGTAGACTCATAGGGTTTATAGTCTGAAGGACCCGACATTGTGCCATGGTCTAACACCTCCTGCAGGCCATGGACTCCTGAATTTCACTCAGTTACCCCAATAGCTGGAACTACCATTAACTACTTGACAATGCGTCACAGGTAGGGATGGATTAATTAATTTCTAGGCATTTGGAAGCACTTCTTCCTTGAACCACCCCTTCCACAGCACTAATTAACTCCACAGCGCTTATCTGCGTCGGTGATGGTCGGATGCTGTTTCCTGACACAGGGCATTCCATGGCCACCAGTAACGATGGGCTGAGCTCACTTTGTAATTGCTTTACCCAAGTACACACATTGGAATGACCATGAGCCAAATGCAAATTGCCCATCTCAGCCCGCTACTAGAATTGATCAAGGCTGTTGATACCTCCAAGAAGTCACCACAAAGACCGTCTGCCAGCCCAGCAATGACTGTTGTGTGCACCCTTACGATGCCCTTCACCACTGCCATGCAGCCTGGACTAACCATCCCTTTCACAGAGCAAAGAGCACCCTCCAGAAATCCTTTCCCTGCTCCCTGCATCCGAGGGCAGCCTGGCACATGCGCCAGGTCTTCGTGGATGCGCTCCTCGCAGACTCGTCATCCTGGGCTGGCTGAGCGAGGCACTAAGACTCCCATTTGAATGCTGTGCTCCGTCCTACCTTTGTTGTGCAACACTTTTTTTTCTCAGGCAGTTTCTAATCTAGAGATTTTCTGGGATCTGTGCGTGGCATGAAGGGAAGTCTCCTCATCACCTCAGGTTCTGTCTTTCAGTACCAAGTGTTTAAGACATAATTCCAGGCGTCCAGGGCTTGCTTTCTCTTTGTGTCTCCTTTGCTGTTGCTTTCATTTACTAATATGTTGAACTTCAAAGTGTATTCTTTCTCCTTCCTAATTTTTATGGAAAAAATGGTCTGAAGCCCATTTGCATTTCCTCCCTGAGGATACTGGCAATCCTTAATCCTATATATTAAAGAATCTCAGTTTTCCCAGCAGCCCTTTATTCTGGGACTACTCTTCCACTCTGTTTTCTCCTTGAGATTCTCTCCTGTGGTTCAAAATTGCTCTTCATGGTGCCCCTGACCACTGTCACTTTCTGCTATGAGCTGTTTGCACAGACGTTTGATCACTTTTAAGTCCTTTCCCCTGCCCATCCTGTCCTTTCCAGGTAAATTCAAGGGTTTCGTGCTCATGGCAGTAGGGGCATACGGTTGCAGCGGGAGCCTGTGTCCTCTGCGACCCACTGGTCTGCAGGGACTTGCTGGAACAGCTATTTTTATTGCCAAGAGATAGCAGGATGAAAGCAAATTGGGTGAATAACTGGGTGCTGGTTTATTCAACGTGATTTTCATCTCACACCAATGGGTCCACCTTCCAGTCGAGGACTGGAGCTGCTGCCATGGACCTGCTGGAGAGGCACTTGCCATGCTTCCCCGGCTGCCATTCAGGGTGGCACCAGGTGTGGGGGGAGGAACCCTTCCTGTCTGTCCCTTGTCCCTCTCCTTGCCCCTTGTCCCTCTCCCTGCTGCCACCCAGGGACTGCAGCATTGCCCCCCGCGCCGCCCGGCTCGCGGGAGCTGTGGGAAGCAGGTAGGATGCCGTGCGGATCCGGGGATTTAGATCACGCAGACCCAGTATTTTCTCTCCCTACAAGTCATTCTCAGCGATGTACTCGGCTAATTAGCATGTGCATAAACACTTTGTAATCTTGTGATCATGGCTTGCAGATTAGCTCTTTTGCCAGCTTTGCGATTTCTTTGCCAGTTTTAGTTTTAATTGCAAATCCTCACTGCCAGCTCCCTTGCATATTGTAGCAATAGGCAAATTAAAACACTTGGACACAGTTGGGCGGGTTTCAGTTAAGAAATTAATTGTTACTGCCAACCAGTGCTTTTTAATGTGAGGGTGGCATTTGAGCTTGTTTTTTGAGGGCATAATCTCCGAGACTTTCTTTTTTCCTTTCTCCTCCTCCCCTCCCCGGACTGCGTTGCCCTGTTGAGCAGCTCCGCAGATGGCATGAAGCAAATGCTTGCCTCTTTGATCTCCCAGTCAAGAAATTTGGAAGTCGTTCTGAATTTATGAGAATCCTGTCTGAAATAAATCTGTCTGCGCGCAGGGCCACGCTAAGTCAACCCGGAGCTGCAGGCACGGCTCACCTGAACCTCCCGGGGAAGCGCAGGGTTACGTCCCACAAGAGCATCGTGTGATGCTGTAGCGATAAAGAGAAACTTCATGCATATTGTTGAACATGAAAAAGTCTAGACAATCTACAATTTACCAGTCGGGGTAATTGGCTAAAGGCTTAATCCGCCCTGATAATCCAGTAATGGTATTGTTGGCAGGACACTGATGTAAATATCACTCAGCAGCGCTGGCAGCCGCTGTCTCCTGTGATTGCTGCCGTTCCCGATTCCCTTTCCGCAGTCGTTAGGGCGGACGGGCAATTCTCAGAGTTCTGCAAACTTGTTGTCTTTCGTGTTTTTCAAAGAACTGCCCCTGCTGAGTTGGTGTTGGTTTCCAACATGGAATAGGTAACATTTTTCAGCAGGTCAGAGCTTCACACACACATTCATTTTTTATTATTTTTTTTCCCGATGTGCTTCTTTCCCCCCCCGGTGTATTTTTCATGTGGCTCTTCCCAGCCTCCCAATGCTCCTGTCGCGCAGCCTTCCACCGCCCTCCAACCCAGAGAGCATCTGGCTTTGCAGCGGACCTGTGCCAACGCTGCCAGCCACCTGCCACCTTGTGTGTCACCTCCGAACCTGGTGGCGCTCCTTGACACGTCGGTGGCATCACTCTGCACGAGCGTGAGCCCTCATGCGCTACCAGCTTGGCTGGGGCTGCAAACTTGGGGACACTTCTGAAGTGGATGAGCTGGGCAGGGCTGTAATAACCAAAAAAATGCACCCGTTTTGCAGGGGTATTTTTACTGTGCGTGCATTTGCCCCATGGGGACAAAGGAGGGGGAGCTGGGGCACACGCGTTGCAGCAGCAGATGTGGGGCGGGACAGATGGACGGACGGACAAGCCCCCTCTCCAGGCGCGGGTCTCAACCCGGCGTGCTGCCCTGGGTGGCTGGTTGACGTGTTAGAGCGTGGCTGGGGTTTGAGGGCTCTCTAAAATTATTGTCTAATTGTGCACGAAGCCCGTTGATACAATCACCCATCTCGTTCCTGTTACTCTCTTTAACTCGTTGCCACCGTTTGCCTCGGGAAAAGGGGTTGTCTTCACCTGGCTGGTCCTGTCCGCCCGTACGGCACCAAGCACAGACGAACCCTGTCGAGTGCTGGAATCTCTAGGACTTAATTTCTAAGAGTCGGATGTGCTCGCTGAAAAGCTGCTCCCTTGTGTCTTGCTGCTGGCCTTGCACATTGAGTCCAGGGCCTAAGAGCCAAGTTAGTTTCTTCTCTCTGTGCATCACCACCAAATCACGCCCCGAGTATTGCCTGTCCAACTCCCCTGCCTTCAGTGGGGTTGTGGAGGTGTAATTGATGGGAGCTCAGCAAATTATTCCCCAGGTGACCGAAGCAGAAAAACCCTGGGAATTACTTCTCTACAGCAGGGTTGACTCTGTGCCGCCAGCAGAAGTGTTAAAAACCCATATATAGTAACGTATATAAACTTATTTTGGTTCCTGAAACCAGCCGAAACGGCTGTGAATCCTTGGCATTATTTTTAAGGCAGCCTGTAATGGCTTTTTTTGAACTTTGTTTTTTTTTTTCTTCTCGGAAAACAATGGGAGAAGCACAGTTCCGCTGCGAACAAAACCTGAACATGCTCTGACTTACATGCGAAATATCAAAGAGCGCTTATTCAGTACACATTGCCACCCTTCCGTTTTACAGCAAACACCTCGTCACGGCCGAGAGACTTTGGGAAAACTATATATAGTGTGTTCGGCCGAGTGTCACCTTTGTAATTGCCCCGTAGCTCTGGCTCCGCGATGTTGTGGCTAACGAATCCAACGTTAATTGTTCGTGATCTCTATCGGAGCAGACATCGGGTTTGGATTCGGCTGGTACAGAGTCAGGAGGAATAAACACGAACCTACAGCGAGATCAAAGCGGCGGAGAGGTGCGCATGTGCTAATAATAATAGCTTATGAAAGCTCATATTTTCCTTCAGCAACATCCTGTCATTTGTGTATTAGCTTTGAAAAAGAGTAAGAGAAAAAAAAAAAACTAAATGAAAAAAAAAAAAAAATCGGTGTTATTTACTTCAGCGAAAAATGAGATAAGGCAGATAGTTGGTTGCACCAGCTCGTGTGTGGTTTGCTGCGAGGGTTGTACATGCAGCGCGTCCTCCAGTGCATGTGTGAGTCGAGTGTGCAGAGGCTGAGCTGGCTGTGACCGAAGTACCATCGTTATCTGATTTTTACATACAGTCTGTGACAATGGGATGCAGAGGGGAGGATGAGGTAAACAGTCTCGAAGCCGGTAACCGCATCCACACCTGGTGCACCTCGATAAAATGTCTGTAAACAGTTTGTAGAGAGAGCGAGGTTGCGGCGGGGCTGAGGACACCTAACGGCTCCCGGCGACCCAGGCGAGGAGCACGGCAGGCTTTGGGGATGGCGTTCCTGCCGGGGTGGGGTTGCCCGTGAGATTAAAATCAGAATTTGGCCCTTCTGCAGCTGGAGGTCGTGGGTCGGCTTTCCAGGCTGTGTGTGGGAGGAGCGGAGCGTGGTCGGGGTGACCGTACCGGCCAGCTCGGCCATCGCCGGGTCGGACAACGGCGGTTCCCCCTCCACATGACACGACCTACTTAGAAAGCGCCGGTCAGCCCTTGCACCTGGGCACAGCGCTGACCATTTCCTCCGTCCTCTTACGGCACATTTTCACTTACCGGCTTCTCAATCTAGCGCGGCGGCTTAAAACTCCGGGGAGGTTTTGCGCTGCCCCGGTGGGCTGCGAGGGCTGGGGACGCACCGCGACGGGTGATGCTGGACGCCGGGAAGGAGACGGCGTGTGTTTTGAGTTTGTCTTTCACGTTGCACGCTGTGGTTGCTGACACTCGGCTGTGCATGTGGTTCTCTCTGCAAGCAGGAAAAGGGCTTGGGGTTTCGGTGAAGGGGAGGAAGGCTGACGCGAAAAGGTGACAAAGTGGCCCAGTAAGTACCAAAATGGGCTGGCTGAGGAAGGAGAAGGTTGTTTAGCAAGAAAACCGCGGGGAAGAGGAGACGCAGGAGGAGGTACAGGCGCTTTCCGCTGTTTCTGTAGTGTCTGTAGGTACCACCAGCTCCCTGGGCAGGGTGTGACGATGGTCGTAGGGCGGTCATCGCGGCTGGGAACGGCTTTTCAGGGTGTTAGAGCTGAGCTAGAATCTATCCGAAGTCTGCAGCGCAGCAAACAGGGACTCGTTAAGAAAGTGGAGCAAATAATAATGATCCGTCTGTTTAATGCAGCTGAAAGGCGTACTTCAAAGATAGTGTTATCCTAAAAAAGCCCGAGTATAGAGGGGAATATACTTGATCACGGCTTCCAAGTTTTGATGGTAGCGTTCTAAGTAGGTCAGCAAACGGTAATATTTAAATTAACTCCTCTTTCTGGCAACTAGATGGGAATGCAGGTCTGGAAATGGGTAGATGTAGATTCTCTTCCCAGCTCTGCCACTCTGACAAGTCACTTCATCTCCTCGTGCCTTAGGGAAGAATACACCTTTGGGCTCTGCCCAGTAATCATCAGCCAAATGCTTCCCCACCTATCTAAGGGGTTTTAGAATACGTGATTGAAAAGTGCAAAGTGTTATTAACATTGAATTAATGTCTGCCATTACAATATGTAATGGAGTATTTCTGCACACACCCCACTTCCTCCTGCTCGCATGTTTTGTCAGACGAGTCCAAGTGTTTACCAGCTTTATAGCTGGCCTAAAAAGAGCTGCTGGTAGCTCGTGGAGCTGCCGGGCTCGTTTGCCAGATGGGATGTTTGGAGCCAGCGGTGGAGCAGAACCGTGGGCACACAGCCCCGGCCCTGGTTTTCGCCAGTGGGGTTGGGACGATGGGGCTGCTCCATCGCTGGGAACATCTCGTGTGAAGCCTGCACGGCCGTAGCACCCGACCGGAAGGCGAGGTGCCTTCGGCGTTGGCAGCGCGGTGGGTGCAGATGTGCCACCCTTCCTGCTGGCAGCTGGTAGCAAAGGAGGGAGGGGGATGTGCTGCCGAAGCACCTGCCTTCACCTCTTTTTTGGGGGGAGCTGAGAGTCGCAGCCCTCCCCTGCCCCGCACATCTTCAGCATCCCGGGCAGCGCAGCAGCACCCTGCGTGAATTGCTTTAATTTCTACCTCCTCTAAATATATTGATTTCTCTCTACGTAACTAACAGCTGCGTGTTTGTTGACCCCCAGCTCCATTTAAGGATCATAGAGTCATAGAATCATTCAGGTTGGAAAAGCCCATTGGGATTATCGAGTCCAACCGTTAACCCTACTCTACAAAACTCACCCCTAAACCATCTCCCCCCCAACACCACATCTCAACGACCTTTAAACACCTCCATTGTGACTCAACCCCCTCCTTGGGCAGCCTGTTCCAATGACTGACTAGTCTTTCTGTGAAAATTTTTTCCTAATGCCCAGTGTAACCCTGCCCTGTTGCAGTTTGCAGCCGTTCCCTCTTGTTCTATCGCTCATTACCCGTGAGAAGAGACCAGCACCAACCTCTCCACAACGTCCTTTCAGGGAGTTGCAGAGAGTCATGAGGTCTCCCCTCAACCTCCTCTGCTTCAAACTCAACAGCCCCAGCTCCTTCAATCATTTTTCATAAGATTTATTCTCCAGGCCCTTCCCCAGCTTCGTCGCCCTCCTCTGCACTCGCTCCAGCACCCCGAGATCTCTCTTGTATTGAGGTGCCCAAAACTGGACACGTAAAAAACTGGAGATAACCCCAGACCTTTCACGGCAGCGTCCCTCTTCCTCGGGCATCTGCTCATCCCATCAGGCAGAAATTCCCTGACCTGCCTGTTGCTCTCGCCCGTCGGCGTTCGGTTCACACGCAAGCGCTCTGCAGCCCCGCCTGCTTTCTCATTATCGCGCCCTGCACAGACATTTCACTTCTTTTCTAAAATATCTTGGTGCATGGTGTGGGCTACTGTCTAGACTGCAGCACTGGAAGCAAATGTATTCACTAATATAATATTAGGCCTCACTAAAAGTAACGAACAAAGTACATTTCTTTGTTCACTCCTTAATTGTTTGTTCATTAGCCTGCTGGCTGATTCATAAAATATGAAAACCTCCAATAGGGTATCTAGTCACTAGTGCAAATTAGCTAGTTTCTAATGTACATAAATAAATTATAACCCTGCATTTACAGTTTGCCTTTAGTACAAGTGCTGTGCAGAAGTGCTTTATCTCATCAGGAAAGAGTTGGATCTGCTGCTGTGCACACAAAATGACAAGTAAAGGCAGAAGCTGGAAGTGCTGCATCCCACACTTGCAAAACAGGACAGTGGCACAAATTATCTCTTTGCTGGTGGGCAATCTGTTTTCTTTAGCTTCGAAGGAGGAATACGACATCCTTGGATACCCACCCGTGTAGCTAGTGCTGGATGTTCAGCTGGTATGAATGGGCATGGGCATGGTCTGCATCAGCCCTCAGCAGCTGGGAAAGCCCTGAAGCTTTCCTTATCCCAGGGCTCTGTGTTTTCCCCTGGTTTGTGTGATCCACTTTTGCTCCTTCTCGCCAGCAGCAACTCTTCTGCTTTTGGGCTATTCTTATTATTTCTGAATTATTCCCCAAAAGAGCCGTGTCCTCAGATTCCTAAGAAACTTAACTTCCAGGTAGTATTTTCCCATGTGCAAAACTCCCAGAGGATTTAAAAACATCTTTTATGGTGTTTTTTCCTAGCCTACAGATTTCTATGGCAAGGAGTGTAGTTCTCTAATACAAGTCAGAGATGTATTTCTCCCCTCCCTCCCATTCCACAGTCTTAACATGCTCATCACAAACGGTATCGTTCTCTAAAAATAGCATAGGTTTTCAGATAAAATTCTGAGGGCGGCTGTTTAGTATCTGCGTGTTTTATTGGTTTAATCCCTTTTCAGTTCTGTAATTCTCTTCAAAAATGAACACAGGCTATCTGGGATTAGATTCTGGGGCAAGCTGTGGCTCGCACCGCGCAACCTGTCTACGAGAGGGGTTGGAACTGGTGCAGCTTCACTGTCGGTGGGTCCGGGTCCCACGGAGAGAGCACCAACAGTCCAGGCAGCACAACCTGTGTATTAGTTATTAAAATCTCAGGTCTTGTCTGATTTGTGTGGACACTGAAGATTTATGGCCATAAATGCCTTGCGCTGCTAAATTGCTGGTTACTGCCTGCTCCGTGGGCGATGTTCCCAAAGTCTTCGCCCTGCGTAATGCTCGGCCCTGCAGATGCTCACGTAGGTAAATAATTTCACGTATATGGATGGTCCTGTCGAGACCAGCCTGACGATTTGTGCATAAAATTGTCTCTACGGATTTGTATTTGCAAGCGTTGGATTTATACATGTAAGATCAAGGACTTGGTTTGTATTTTTTTGTTTTGTTTTGATACATAAAAGCTTTGTTGACTTGGTACTCCGAGGCCTCTGCTGCCAAAGTCCTGTTGAATTTCAGCAGCAGCCACTCGTACCTGTTCTGAGCACACCTAGGCTTTCAGGAAATGTTAAAATCTAGGATATATGGAAGGATATTCCAGCAGGTTAGCTCCTGGCAGGACGCACCTTCTCGAATTCTGTGTTGCCAGCAGTCTAGACTCGAAAAACTTGTATTTTTAGCAGAATGAAGCGTGCACTTTTTTCTCAGCCTCTTTCAGTGCAGTTGATGAAACAGAGATTAGGGTGATGTTGGGGTTTGTATCTTCGGTTATTTTGCCTCAGTACTATGCCATTACTTTAACTGACTTTACCTCAAAGCCTGTCAAACTTCCTTTTTCTTTGCTGAATTAGCTCGTGCATTTTCTGGCAGGAGTGCCATCGTTATTTTCTGTATCATTGCATGTCCAAAGTGTTCCCTGCTGATGACCCTGGTGCACCTCATTGCTGCAACGTGCCCAGGCTCTGCCAGACTTTGCAAACTGACGCTTGGGAGGAGACTTCATCTGCAGACAGAGTAGGGAAAGCTAAATCCCAGTCCCGAAGACATTTTAGGACCTCGGTGGTATCAAAAGGGATCATTTTTTCTTGCATGTTTTGAATTTCGAAAATCCTGAGGCGTGTTTCATGTGGTCTAGGAGCTGGCAGGGCTTTCGGCGCGTTCTCCAGATTCACCGGGAGCCTGCAATCTGCTGTGCCCTAAGTGTAGGGCAGTTAGATCATCCAACTACATGAAATCTTGCTTGGGAAAGCCAGGGGCGCCTTCCCCGCGTCTGATTTGGCTCTGTCCGCGTTTCAGATGGGTTTTTTCTTGCTCGATCAATCGCGGATTTCTCTCATTTTGTCAGTGTTGTGCTCCAACAATAAAAGAGAATTAGTTCTAGTTAATTAACCCCCAAATCCGTAATCTCTAGTTTATGAAGGAAAAATACAGAAGTGCTGAAATCTCGCGTTCTGCTGTTGGAGCCAAGCAGGACGCGATGCTGCTGAAGGCCTGCAAAACGACTCCGAACGGCGTCGTTCGGAAATTCTCTTTCATCGTCATCTCATTCTGCTTGAATTTCTTCATTTAATTGTTCAAATCGTTGGCTGCGCTTGGCTTCTTACATTTTTGGTTCGCCGTGTGTGCAATCCTACCCAGGTCTCTTTGCAGATGACCAGATTAGGTGCAAGAAAATGAATTATGCTTATTTCTGTGCTTTAGGTGTTTTTTTCATGTGTACTGCCCTATGCAAAACAAGGAATATGGTTCTTTAATGTTTTCTTTAGATCCTAACTAATCCAGCCTCCCCAGCTCCACCTGAGTTGCATGTGAACATAGTTTTCTTAGCTTCTACATCGTTGAAGGTAAGGGTTCTTGCTGAAGAGGCAGAAAGCTTTAGATCCTCTTCTTTTAGGTTGCAAACATCATTACTTTTTCTGTCCACTCAGTCCTCTGCCTCCCCGTTGGTGTTAGGAGTAACTGTGGTGCCAAGATTTCCTGGGGTTTTGTGACCACCAGAAATGGATTTCAAAGGCCACCACGCAGCTCCTCGAAGAAGAAAACTTTCATTCACTGCTGGCCCTGTCTGGGTTCAGGACGACTGTAAGGCAAAATATTTTACGGCAGATATCAAGAGTTTTAAGGTCCACAAGGAAGCTTGCATTTAAAAGGAAGAGTTGCTAAATTCGACATACGTAATTGGCATATAATTTGAAATAATAGCTTTACAGGAGTGTCTGCATAGAATTTGACCTATATATTCCTTGGAATTGGTGACCATGTGGAGGAAAGAGAGAGCTTGACCCAGCTTGACATTCAGATCCCAGGGGAAGGTTGCATGACTAACATTTAAAAAAAACAGCCGTTTAATTTCAGTCTTGGAATTGCATCATGAAATCACAGGCTGACAACTGTGGAACCCAATATGGGTGGGTTTTGGAGTCATTAATTGATGCTCATCCGCCTGAATTAAGAAAAAAGGGTTATCTACGTTCTTTTGGAAAGCAACTGTCAATGTATTTTCTTTTAACCACCCCACGTTGTTAAGAGCACCACTTGTGCAGTTGAAGAGGATTTCCGATGCACCTTTGACTCACCCTGCTACCAGCTGGTGGTGATCCTGCTTTTTTCAAAACACCTCTACATAAAATTATCCCAAGCCCACAAACCACTCCGTATTATTTCATTGATGTTCCGCAGTCAGAGAGGCCTCGAAGGTTTTAGAGGCTCAAATGGAGACAGGTGCCTTTTTTTATCCTCCAGCCTTCCCAGAATAAAACAGCGATGCTGTGGGATTTTCCCAATCCTCGGGGGAATTCACTGCTTGGGGGAAGACACAGGTCAGGAGGGCAGTGGGGGCATTTATTTCCATCTTCCTGGGGCAGAGGACTGTGTGTCCAGCACGTCGTAGAATCATTCAGGATGGAAAAGCCCCTTGGGATCATCGAGTCCAACCATGAGCCCTACTCTGCCAAGCTCACCCCTAAACCATCTCCCCCAACCCCACATCTCAGCGACCTTTAAACACCTCCAGGGCTGGGGACTCAACCACCTCCCTGGGCAGCCTGTGCCAATGACTGACTACCCTTTCTGTGAAAAAAAATTTCCTAATGTCCAGTCTAACCCTCCCTTGCTGCAGTTTGAAGCTGTTCCCTCTTGTTCTATCACTAGTTATCCATGAGAAGACACCAGCACCAACCTTTCTACAACCTTCTTTCTGGTAGTTGTAGAGAGTGATGAGGTCTCCCCTCAAGCTCCTCTTCTTCAAACAAAACAGCTCCAGCTCCTTTAATCGTTCTTCGTAAGATTTATCCTCCAGGCCCTTTCCCAGCTCCATCGCCCTCCTCTGCACTCGCTCCAGCCCCTCGAGATCTCTCTTGGACTGAGGTGCCCAAAACTGCATCCTTCTCCTGCATCCCCTGCTCTGCGACTGCATGCCTGGACTACTCCATCCTCTCCATTTCTCCCATTCCTGGCGCGGCGACAGCAAGTAGATCCCACACGAAGGGAGGAGGTGCAGCAGCCCAGCAGTGCTTGCGAAACAGGGAATAAATCCAGTGCCACCAGCGTCCCGGGTACCAAACTCCCAGGGGAGCGCGTGAGGTCAGTGCCTGGAGACAGCAGCATCCTCGGGTACCGCGCCGAGGTTCTGCCGTTTCCACAGGACCGCCCCGTTGCCCTGCGTCGTAGCGTATTCTGGATCAGCTTTATGGAAAGGACTCCGTCATAGCAGCTGTTTCTATCTCTTGTGTTTCACACGTGTGGAATGTCCCGACTTCCGTACGTGGCAGAAGTGGCTGTCGGGTTCATCGCTTTGGTTGTAGGACATAGCGTGCTCGTTGGGGTGATTCACCGGGCTGCGTCGCTCAGCCCGTTGGCGCCTTTGGTCAGATACGACACGTTCCGTGAGCATCGGATCAGGACAGAGAAGGAGCAAAATCTGATGTATTGTTTTAAACTCTGCTTCTTATGTGGCGAGCAGAGCGTGCTGCATGTTGGTCTCTGCTCTCCTGCTGACTTAAACAACAGGTTGGCAGAGTTTTCAGTTTTCCTGTGCAAAGAGAGGGGGTAAAAGCAGCTGGGAAGGAGCAGGAGTCAGCTCTGCTTTCCGGTGGAGACGGCACGGGTGAAATATTTTCTCCAAGCACTGGAGATCCAAGCTGCTGCTGGGTCGCCCAAAAACATGCCCGGAGAGAGGGAGGGGAGAAGCTTGAGCTGCTGTAATCACAGGTAGGAGTGGAAATGCCTGGAAACAAGTCATCAGCGAGCAGTGGGCCACTCCTTGGAAACGCCGGGAATAACTCCTGCGCCCGGCCCGCAAATGCGCGCTAACACAGTACTTCCCTTTTTGGTCTAGCTTACAGTCTCAGCAACACGTTTAGATAGATATTTATATAAAAATCTCATTTTGTGTTTCATTCCCAAGCCACCACGCATGGATTTACGCGTGAGTAATGGATGAGTTGGCAGAATATAATGCTCATTACTCAGAGGGAGCGCGCAGGGAGGCACTCGGAGCCGCAGCGAGTGACGGGTGTATCCCGAATTCATCCTGTCCCCGAACGCTGGGCATCGCTGCCTGGAGCTGCCGCAGTGCTGATGCTGCAGGAGCTGGGGCAGGGAATTCAGGTCATTTGTCTCCATTTTTTAGTTCCCCTTCCATCATGGTAGACTAAACCTCTACCACGTCAACGATGAAGTCCAATTTCTGCATCTTCTGCCTTCCGCTGCTGGTTGGGGAAGGGAGGTAACAGGTGACTTTGGATAGCCACAAACTCTCTTTTAAATGAGGATTGCATTACCTACAAAGAATGTAGGCAAGCCAGATGCAGTGGTACAATTTTCTGAAGAAAAGACTAGCAACCAGTGCTAATGAGAGTGTCTGGTCATTCACCAATGGATTAATCTTCTTTTCCCTGAGTCAACTGTTTCTGTTTAAAGCACCTGCTAGAAAAGGAGCAATATAATGAAGAGTCTGGGTGGTAAAATGTGATTTTAGAGCCCTGGTTTTGCTTCCCATTCTTCAGCTAGTGTATAGAGCAAAGAAAAGGCTCCCATGGCATGGGAAGGCAGGAGCAGAGAGATGAGGAATTAGGATGTGGGCCTTAGCGCCTGCGTTACCCAGCTCACAAATCTCATGCTGTGGGTTGGGTGGAAAACAAGACCGATAATTGAAGCAGAGAGACTGAATTTGGGAACAGAGCAGAACAAATTAATGTGTGGTCCTGGAGGGTGATTATTCCTGGTGCTGCGCCTGAGAACGCCTGGGCTCATCCCGTATCGTGGAGATGCACAGCGGGGAGGGAGGTGAAGGATTAACTTCTGTTCAGAATATAGTCTAGACCAACCCTGGCCAGACCAGAAAGACAACATGGCATGGAAATCAAAACACGGGCTCCTGTTTCGCTAATGGTGCACAGGATACAGCGGGCCCAGCGTGAGGTTTTTTGTGCTTGTGGTCGAGGATTTAACTTTCTTTTTTTACTGAACGTGAGGCGATTTGGGGGTGAGGGTTTCACGTGAAGCAGGACTCTGCGCACGCCGAAGTTGCTTGTTTGCAAATACAGTGATGTGAACGTAAAGCTCTTGTGGTTTACCATGGAAAATACAGACACGGTGTTTTTCACCTGAACTCCGCTACGCACAGGCTGAAGGCAGCGGAGACCGGGTAGCTCAAACGGTGAAGAATTTCAAGAGGCAAAACTAAAATTAACTTCCTTGGTGTGCGCGCAGACAAATATAGATACAGACACACACATGCTGCCGTTGGGTGGTTTCCTCATCCCATTTTTGCTTGTCGAGCGGCGTGGCTGGGGATGGAGGGCAGCCCGTGGCCCCACAGAGCTCCAATCAACCCCCACCAAGGAAGGTTTTGCAGGGCAGGAGCTCGCTGCGGCGGTGGGAGGGACTCTGCACTCATGGGGATTACCTTCGCCGTGTTCTGCACAGACCTGAACAGACATTTAGCCTCTTTAAATCTTTGTGGGCCAGTGCAAGTCTTTGTAAGTCTTTAATTTCTAAGGGCTTTCCCGGAAATAAGGCTTAAAAATCTTCCTTGCTTTTGCTCAGACGAGACCCATACATGTTGGCATCGCGTGTGAATGACGGCGTCTTCCCAGCTTGGGGGTGGCAGGGAAAAACCAGGGCACAGCCATTCTGCAGGAGCTGAGAGAGCTGGGAAGAGTTATTTGTGCACCAGTAACATCTGGGCTGCCTCTGCTCTGCTCCCAACATGCTGGGGTTCAAAATCCGGGAAGTAAAGCCTGAAAATACAAGGAGAGTCAGGAGGCATTTCACGTCTTGTCCCTTAGCAGCATGATTACAGCTGCTGCCTGTTTTTTCCATGGCTGGAAAGGAAGGGCAGGATGCAAGTCTCAGTGTTACTCAAAAAGTCAGAGGGGCAAAGTGTAGTTGACCAGATCTGCAATGCATCATCTGAAATGGGAAGTTTCCACTTTGGGACTTGGAAAAAGAAGAGATCTCCTGTAGCATAGGCTCTGTGCAAAGGATGCTTGGATGTGTTTATCATTATGCATTAATGAGGTGGGTGAGAGAATTGCCTTCCACGCTTGTAATTGCTTTTACTTTTGATTCCTCCTGCAGTGTTGAAGGGTTACAGCCTGTAACACAACGTGTGTGGCTTTCACAGGTCACCCAGCCTACCCTGGAGGAAACAGATTTCATGTGTAGTTTCTCCTCCTCATTTACTCCATGTGTTCTTTGTTGGCACAAAGACCCACAGCGAACTGAGAACAGAACATCAGCTGCGACCGGGAGAACCCTAGACATGATGATTTTTCACATGTCAACAATTTGTGAGGGTTTGGCTTGAACATATTCGAGTTAGGATGTATTAGGGTTAAGGTTTGGGCTGGCAGAGACCTGTGAACTAAATGAGCGTAAGCTACAAGTGGGAGTGAGCCTGGGGACCAGGACAGAGCACTGACTTGGGTGTCAGGGCTGCTAGGAGGCACTGGATGGGAGGGGGAAATTTTAGGATTATGATTTGACGGAGAAAAGCCATGAGACGGTGTAGCTGCTTCTGAATTCCCATGGTACAGTATTTAGTTGGCGCTTTCCCTCTGGGCTTTGCCTGCTACCTTGAGCCTTGGTCGTCAGTGCCTTGCTGGCTGTGGGTGGAAGTGTTGCCCGGGGACACTCAGCCGTTCTCAGATTGCTTTAGTGACCTCCTCTGTAGGGCATCTCGGTGGTTTCCTCTGGTTCAAGCCCTAATCCTGTGTTCAATGTCAGCACAGCCCTAGGAACATCTCGCAGTTCCCAAACTACATATAATGGCTCCAGATGTGGTGGCACATTCAGAGTCCACCATACAATCTGCTGGATTTAAGCTCTAAGCCTGACCTCAGCCTCAGCCCTTTCACTGCTCCAGTGACTCCTGGTGACCCCAGATTTCAAGAGTCACAGATTCACTCACCATGAGCTTCCAGTTCTGGTGCTTTCTCCCCCAAATCCCTTTATTGTCCTAGCCTGTATGTTTCTTCTGATAAAACTGTAATTCTGGACCTTGCCAAACTCATGCAGCCCTCACCAGTCCCAGAGGAAAATGTCTCGAAAGAGCTCCGCAACCTCTCCCCTTGCTTTGCTCATCCACCTCCACTGAACCTTCTCATCACCTGACTTCGTCTGTTTATCCTGGCTTGGATTATAATCCTAACGCCTACTCCAACCTCAACACCATCATTTTCCCCTTGTCAAATGCTAACCCCGAACCAGAACCCTCACCTGAGCCATAAAGTTGCAAACTGTGTTGAACTTCACTTAAAACAGGATCCTGGCTGCTAGAATGCTCTTTTTTGGTAGGAACTAGATCCGGAGTGCCATGAATTGGAACTGGGGTTGGGATTAATATAGTCGGGCTCGGGTTTTAGTTGAGGCTGATGTTTCCCAGGAGCCGTGAGGCAGGACAAAATGGGAGAGCGCTGGCGATGCGGCGTGCCTCCGCTCACCGGCGCCGCTTCCCCGAGCGAGTGGGTCAGGAAGCGTCCCGTCCCAGATTTCCCTGCCTGCTGGCACGTGGATAAAATAAAAATTAGTTCCGTGGGTGCACAGTCTGACAGAAGTCTTCCTTGGAAAAAAAAACAGGCTTCAAGGAAGAGTATCTGATGTCGTCACTATGAGATGACTGGGCTGGAACAGTTTCCTTAATTAACCTCCTGTAAATAATGTGCTTTGATGGACTGCAGCTCAGCAGTGGTGCAAGAATCTATTTCTGAGGAAATTCTTCTGAATTCCAGAAGAGGTAAAGATGCTTTGACTGAGAAGGTACTGTATCCAATAATAGCTCCGAAGTTTGCAAATACGTCTTTGATCTCTTCTGTTTCGTGACTCCGCGTTGCTGTTGAAAGATAGATGAATCTTCAACCCCCACAGAAAAATTCGGCTCCTTTTTTCCTTACCTTGCTTACAACAAACACAGGCAGGTGGCGGGTCCTGGTGGTGCAATGAGTGTGAGGGAACGACTTCTCCTTCCTTGCAACTCGGTGACAAATGCTCAAGAAACAGGAATAGAATAAGAATGGAATGGAAAAACAGAACAGAACAGAACAGAATAGAATAGAATAGAATAGAATAGAATAGAATAGAATAGAATAGAATAGAATAGAATAGAATAGAATGTTTCGGTTGCAAGGAGTGTGACAACTACTCCTGTTTTACATATAAAAAGAGGGTTTGGGATTTATGTAATCAACAGTTCAAAAGTTATCGGAAGAAGGGAAGCTCCAGGCTGTTTGCACACTTGCTCACAGCTGAATGCAAAGAAACTTGGAGCCAAAGCCCACCCCAAAACGCCTGCCCCTGTGTTGGAGACCACCCTCGTTGTGCCTGCGTGGGGATACGCTGCTCCAGCCCCAAATCTGCGTCGAGTAACGTGGCCACGGGAGAATTAAGCAGCATCCCCAGAAGTCAGTTCGGAGAAGGAGTCCCAGGTTTTTCCATTGATTTCCATTCAGACTTGCAAAGGTGCTTTTTCTTTTCTCCGCGTTTTGTAAAGTGCTGCATACACCTACTTTCAGCTATAAATAAGAAATAATCATGTGCATTTAACACTTATTAAAATTCTTTTTAAATTTATATGCAAACGAGGAGCAGCCACAGGCTCCTGGCAGGTTGCCTATAAAGCCCTTTGTTCTGCAAAGATTGTACACCACTGATGAGGCAGATAAATTTGTCTTTAGTGCCATAGTCTTGTCTTTGCTCTGAATCTTTTTTATAACTACTGGAAGGTGTAGGTTGAGAAATGCTGGTTTGATTAGCTGGGCTTGTGGTTGGTCCCTTTTCATGCCAAAATCATTTAAGTGTTCCAGACATGGCATACACCCATGGAATCTACAAATATATCTCTCCCCAGTGCGTCATAATTCCTGGGGTAGTAAGTGATGAATCATCAGGATCTAATGTGAAGATAAGCTAATTAGCATTAATCAGAGCTCCTGCCCGAGGTGGGAAAATGCTAGGTGAGCAGTCTTTTGGCTGCCATCTGAGTTATTTAATTATTTTATTTTCGTTTCTTTCGATTTTACAAATCGGGCTCTTCAAAGCTCCCAAGCTCGTAGACTGGTAGTCTTTGGTGCCATGCAAAATTCAACAACGCCTTGGTGTCCCTCAGTCTTCATCCTGCCCTGATCTCACCCAGCATTTCGCTTCTGGCATCTCCTGGAAGTCCACAGACCGTGGCTGGGTCACGTTGTGGCGTGGGATGGCTGCTGGACTTTGGGGTTTCTCCCTGCAAGAAGTCTGCCTGCAGCCCCCTCCCATTAAAAGCATTAAGCGGCTCTCTCCAGAATATCAATTACTCTTAATTTATTGCCGTAGCACGGAAGAGAGAGTTCCCATCACGTGCGATGAGAAGTATTTCCCTTAGGTAGAGAGTAGTTGCGGTGTCAAGACTGTGTTTCCTTCTTTCTACTGCGGGGACGTTTTGTAGAAATTTTTTAAAACCACGTTATTTTTTGCTTCTGGTAGTGTACCTTCTAACAAAAAATCCCAGACAACAGGGCTGACTGTCAGTACTTCCTTACATGGCCTGCCTGTCTTGCCCTGGTCAGGGCAGGGCTGTCGCAATCGACGTTCGAGCCTGTGGTGCCGAAGCGTGAGGAATTCAGTCTCAGCAAAAAGATGCCGTCAAACGCCACCCTCCGTGCCTGCTGGCCTGTTTGAAGGATCGTCCGTGACAAAATTCCTTTCCGTGTTGCCATCTGCAGCACGGCTCTGGATTTGGAAAGGCATTGGCTTTCGTGGTGTGTCTCTGCCTTCCCCACGCACCTCGGGTTTGGTGGCAGGAATCCTGGTGTGAAGGGAGGCAGGATTCAGACTCGACCATTAGCGTGACGATAATTAGCTTTCGGTCATAGAATCGTAGAATGTTTGGGGTTAGAAGGGACCTCTGTTGAGATCACCCAGTGCCACCCCCTGCCAGAGCAGGGTCACCCAGGGCAGGTCACACAGGGATGCATCCAGGTGGGTTTGAAAGTCTCCCGAGCAGGAGACTCCACACCCTCTCTGGGCAGCCTGGGCCAGGGCTTCGGCACCCGCACAGACAAGAAGTTTCTCCTCATGTTGAGGTGGAACTTCCCATGTTCTAACTTAAACCCATTATTCCTTCTTCTATTGCTGGACACCACTGAGAAGAGATTGTCCCCTTCCCCTTGACCCCCACCCCTCAGATATTTCTATTCGTTAATAAGATCCCCTCTCAGCCATCTCTCAAGGCTGAACAGCCCCAGGTCTCTCAGTCTCTCTTCCCAGCAGAGATGTTCAGTCCCTTGATCACCCTCGTAGCTCTCCCTTGGACTCCCTCCAGTAGGTCCCTGTCTCCCTTTAACTGGGGAGCCCCAAACTGGACACAGTATCCCAGGTGTGGTCTCCCCAGGGCACAGCAGAGGGGCAGGAGAACCTCCGCAGCCCTGCTGGACACACTTTCCTTGATGCCCCCCAGGATCCCACTGACCTCTTGGCCACAAGGGCACGTTGCTGTCCCAGGGACAACTCCCTGCCCACTGGGACTCCAAGGGCTTTTTCCCAAACCCTAGGAGACAATTCTATTTTTTGAAGCTGCTCGGGTCCCCAGTGGGCAGCGTGGCACCGCAGGGAACCTACCAGAGCAAGGAAAAAGGGAAATGTTTTCTAATCCTTGGGCTCAGGAGTCCTACAAAACTCAAGTCCATGTGGTCCTTTGCCGTTGTGTCCAACACGTGTCTTTGCCACCCAGAGACAGGGCTGAGGTTATCTTCCCTTGCAAGTGCCCAAACCGTTCTTTGCTCTGGATTTTGCTACCATCCCGTAACTTATAATTACATTGACTCTTCCATTAGGGTGAAACCCACCCCTTCCTTTTTTAACTGTGGCCCAGGGGCTTTGTAGAGAAACCACCACAAAGTTTCAGAGTAGTGTGGGCTGCTGGGGTGGGTCAGTGAGTTTTACCTCTTGAGCTTGTTCAGCTGTAGCGTAATTATTATTGGTTACATAAATACCGCTGCACAGCTCTGCATTGAGCTGGGGTGGGGGGAAAAAAGCAGGAAAAAACAAACAAACAAACAACAGAAGTGCAGGAGCACAGAGCTGATTCTTTGGCTATGGTGAATGGAAATACCTGAGGCAGCTGAGAAGTTTGTAGCCACCAGCAGATGTCATTGCAGCCAGCGCAGCTTGGGACACGTTGGGCGGGAGCAGAGGCGCTGCGGGTATTCAGATAATACCCAATGGAAAACGAAAATATTATAATAATAATAATAATAATAATAATAATAAATCATGTAATCTCTGATTGCCGGGTAGCTCGCTCTTAGATCACTGGTAGGTAGTTTAGAGTAGATAGAGTAGATATGAGGGATTAAATTCAACACTACAATTTGTTTTCTGCTGAATAATTATGATTTATTAGTCCCGAGCACGAATTATAGCAATTTAAAATATTAATACTTTCTAAAAAGAGCAACACGCCAGTGGATTGTGTTTGATGGGAATAGTGGGGTCCTGATAACCCAAGGAGCCCCGTGCTCCGGTGCTCCCTCCCACCCTGGCCCCTCCGAGGTGAGCTGGGGGCCTCGGGGTGTTGGTTAGAGGGGTGAGTCGGTGCCAGGATGGGTTCATCTTGGCTTCCCTCCTTTGTTTTCTCCTCTGGGTCTCCAGGACCTGGTAGTTCGTGCCCATCCCTGTGTCCCAGCTGTGTCGATGTCGGTGAATGCCTCAGCAGTAGTTTGGCTTTGTGGCCGAACCACTCCCTTAGCTGCAGCATGCCCAAATCTGTGATTTTCACCCAAAAGCTGGCTGGGTGGTGACGTGCCGTCCTTCCCCAGGCTGTGCTGCCGGAAAGGGGGCCATCGACACCTGGTCTGTGTCCCCTCGGGGTACGGGGTCAGGGTTAATGTTGTACTGGAGTTGTCTGCTGAGGGTCACCAGCCAGGTGATGATGCTGATGGATGTACAGACAATAGTCCTGTTGAAATCAGTGGCAATATTCACTGTCATGAAGGCAAAATGAGGAGAATGTTCATTGGCCTCCGTTCTTCAGTAAACTCCTTCTCTCTCTGGGGTTGGCAGACAGGCAGGCAGAGAAACGCCATGGAGCTGGATGTAAGAGCTCGGTCGATAACCAGTAGTTACTCATATGCTGTTGTATAAAATATATGGCAATATTTTATATAAAATCGCCTGTTAGCAACAATATTCACTGTTTGCATGGTGAAGATCACAAGCAGAAGTGAGTCTGCTGAGCTCGAGCTTGTTCAGATGCAGGAGATAATGGACCTCCACCCTCCCCAAAAAACACTTTACAGTTAAGAAACGCAGTTGCTGTTAAACTCTGAACGTAGCCCCGCACGAATACGAAACAGTCATGCCGAGGCAGATGGATGTGAAGAGAGATGGACTAAAGGCAACATCTTAGGGCCCTGTCACCTGTCCCCTACGAACAAGTATTTGTCTTGTATGAGGCTCCGAGTGAGTGGTGGGGATCTCACAGGAGCGACGAAAAGGGTCTCTGAAATGATTAAATTCAAGTCAGAGCAGAGCTCCACAGGCTAGAATTTCCTGCTGCTGTTAAACTCGAGGTTTAAGAGCCATTCCTTTCTCTCTAGACCGTGCTTCTATGTGCACGGTGTTGCAGAATCGTGCCTGACAGGCTGGGAGCACCTTGCCTTGTTTTATAGAATCACAAAATCACAGACTGTTAGGGATTGGAAGGGACCTCGAAAGATCATCAAGTCCAATCCCCCTGCCAGAGCAGGAACGCCTCGATAATGCTACACAGGAACGTGTCCAGGCGGGTCTTGAATGTCTCCAGAGAAGGAGACTCCACAACCTCCCTGGGCAGCCTGGGCCAGGGCTCCGTCACCCTCACTGAGAAGAAGTTTCTTCTCGAGTTTAAGCGAAACCTCTTATGTTCCAGTTTCAGCCCATTACCCCTTGTCCTATCAGTGGTTGTCACCGAGAAGAGCCTGGCTCCATCCTCGTGACACTCACCCTTGATATATTTGTAAACATTAATGAGGTCACCCCTCAGTCTCCTCTTCTCCAAACCAAAGAGCCCCAGCTCCCTCAGCCTTTCCTCATAAGGGAGATGCTCCACTCCCTTAATCATCCCAGTTGCCCTGTGCTGGACTCTCTGCAGCAGTTCCCTGCCTTTCTTGAACTGAGGGGTCTTAACAAAAGGAAAATTCGGTGCATAAACCACCTGAAGTCTCCCAGGCTGGCGAGGTGTAGTGTTCCCCACTTTCACAGTCTCTCAAAGCCTGAGTGAAGACCTGCCAGCGCTGGAGATAACGGTCTTTGGCCTTAGGTGGGATAAATCAGTGGGGACTTACTCCTTCAGTCAGTCCCAGGCTGCTTTACATCCATAGTGAAGAGAGCCAGGCAAAAAATTAAAGGGAAGATATTCTACTAAGCATGTGTTTTGAGAAGGAATTCCTCTCTCTGTGTAGCACCTCCATTAAAACCGAAAAGGGTGTAAAAAAGTGTAATTTATCGTAACCTATATCGGCTTTCCCTTTTGCATTCTAAGGAGCTTAGTTGGTGGCCATAAGACAGATGGATCTATTTTATAATTGCAAACTTTGAAGGGAAAAATGTAAATCCTAACCCAGCGGAACTAGTGTTTTGATGGGGCTTTTCAGCGGTTATGAAGCGCACTTTTGCTTGGAAAAAAAATGCAATCCTAGTGTAGGATTTGATTGTGCAGTAAGTCCTGAAGCAAAGATTATTTTTTTTTATTGACCTGATAGCAAGAGAAGATTTGCATTCCCAGACTTCCCAAAAAGCAGATGTGGGACACAGGGACTTCCAGCTCGAGACCTAAATAATACCTAAGCTGAAAAATTACACTGTAGACATATGGAGGTTGTATGCACACAACATATGTGTAACCTCAGTTTCATCATTCAGCAGATACAGCTGTCAGTTATTACAATAGATCAGAGGGCATTGCAAGTAAGTTAAAACAAAAAAAAAAAGTCTGTGTTACGAAATGGCCTGCAGTTAAATAGCTGGTCCCTGGTAGTGAGTTAAATTAATTGTCTGGTTAGGAGAAAAATCTGTGCCAGAAGCTTGATACACTGATGGTACTCTGGATTATCATCTCGTCTTCCTTCTTCTTGAATTCTTTTTCTTCTTCTTTTCTTCAAAAAGTGAATCAGCTTGTATTTCGTGGTGACAGCAGGCACAGAATAGGACCCAAATCAGCGAGTTCAGCAAACACCTCTGTGGAAACCCCGAGGTTTTTCTCGTGTCAAAGAGGGTTGAAGCCCCCGTGCTGTCCCGAGCTGACCCCCCCCAGGAGGAGCTGAGAAACCACCCTCTGCTTCCCACCAGATCCCCCCCAGAATGAATCCCACCTGATCCCTCCCTGCCGTGGGACAGTCTGTGTGCACGCCCCTCTGTTTGCCCCGTTCGGCTTTGTTTAACGCTGCTGGAAAACCTTTTTCGCGGAGTCCCGCGTTGCCGCTGACCGTGGGGCAGGGCGAGCTCCCAGGGTGAGCTGTTTGGGAAAACAAGTCTGACCTGAGCCGGAAAAGTTGGTATTTTAACATTTTTGCCCCTTCACCGCCTGCGTGAAGTCGTGGTTTCTTGGATTTGTGGTGATGGGAAGGGACACGTGCCTCCAGCCACCGGGATCGGGCTGCTCTCCCTGGTTGGGGTCGAACCCCCAGGTCCCTTTTTGGTTAGCCAGGGTGGTTCACGTAAAGCAGAGGGTTGCTATTGCAATCTGATCAGAGCATGAAAAGAAAAAGAAATATTCAGAACGAGCATGGCTTGTATCGAGGTCTTCTGCCTCCCAAGAAGGTGGGTGCATCGACCAGGAGGTGGCTCAAAACTCTGTCCCGCACCTAAACTTCTTGCAACGAAACTTTGGTGAAGATGCGCCCTGCAAAGAGCTGTGGTTCCCTTGACTTGTTTGGGTTTTTTTTCCTGACAAAAATAAAGAATGTTGCTTAAAATTCTCGACCCCGTGTGGTCCTGGAACAGGTGGTGAGCTCCCACAGTAAGAACTAGATCATTAAAATCATACTAAGATTTCAGCCCTTGCGGGTTTGTGCCCGTTGCGTCTTGTATTCAGATGAACCCCAAACTCAAAGCAAAACCGAGTTGAAAGAGCAAAGTTTCATCAATTATTTTTCTCATCAAAACCATATGAAATTGTGACTTTCTCCTTTTTTTTCAATGTGAAGCCTTTGATCAGTCCTGCCTTGTGAACTTTTGATCAGCCTGGGTTAAAATGAAATCCAAGGCCAGGCGCTGTGTGGTCTCTGGTTTCGAAGTGAAAATTATTCAGGTCTGTACTAACCGTGTTATTCCCAGGCTGTTATTCCCCGTCTCTCTCATAAAGCCGTAGCCAAAAACTTACGGGAGTTTAAAAAAAAAATACTCTGACAGCTAACCTAGCCATAGCAGGATTCATTTATTATTTATTACTTAGCACGAAGCATAAAGTTTGCTGTGTTTCGTTATTAGTCCAAGTTCTAACCCCCCATTATGGCACCTCCTTGCACCGTGTTTAGAAAACAAGACCTTCAGCCAGGGGCTGAAGTGTGGAAACCACCTCTCTGAAAGCTGCTTTCCATGCCGAGACCCAAAGATGAAAACAATCCCATGACCATCCGCTCCCGTAGTAAAATCTTACGCAATTAAATCTATGAATCTCAATACCTGAAAAACAGGATCCGATGACACATGACGAGAGCCCGGTTAAAATATGTAGGACTTAATGCCGGCACGGCAGGTAATCGCTGTCATCACGAGTGTGGGGAAGATGAAATCGAGGCATGGGGTGGGCAGGGCTGGGCTTTCCTCCTTTATTCCCATCCCTTACCTTGAGCCGCTGTCTGAAAATGAGCCCAAGAAGTGTTGCTAATAGACTATTTAGGCAATACTGGGGGAGAAAAAAACCCAAAACCACCCCAAACCCCCAAAAAACACCCAAAAAACGTGTGCTAAGAGGTGTTTTCAGACGCCTCTATGGAGTTGGGGATTGCCGTGGGAGTCAGGGAAGCTCTGGGAGCCTTCGCTCCCGGCAGCGGCAGCTCCTCGCGGCTGCGTGCAGGGATTAGCCGGCGAGCCTTTAAACTGCTCCTTGTTTTACATGTCGTTGGAGGTAACATTTGAGGAACTTCTAGAAGTCAAGTGGCAGGACAAGATTAATTAGGATTCCTTTCTAATCCTAATTACAATGATATTTGCTTCCCACGATAGGAGGCGTTCATTACCGTATGTATAAGTTTGTTTCTCTCGTCTGTCTGCTTCCCTCCCCCCAACAAAAAAAAAAAAAAAAAAAAGAGGTTAAATAATATTTAATGCATTTCTACAGGCGTTGAAAAAAATCAACCCTTTTTAATCTGGTAAAAAAACATCAGCTGGGCAGAGGAGAAAACCATTCAATTCCCTATTAATTTCCCTTGCTCTCTAATTATATGCAAATCCACCAAGCCCAGGTTTTAATTCAGCCATTCGCATTAAGAGATCAGAGAAAGATTCAAAATGGGAAAGCGGAGTTTGATGTGTCGTCGGGGGCTCGCGCGGATTCGCCTGGAAGATGGATTCCACGTTTTAATTAAAAATGTTTATTCCGCCCTGCACAATAACGCTCGCTCGCTTTCAGAGGCAAAAAGGGGCATTAAGCATTAAAGGAACTAATTCCCCCTATCGAGAAAATTAGGATTTCTCCCAGGCAGACACGGGGTATCATCCAGGATTAGCGGCTGTAGCGTTCTTTGTAAACATGTCACCCTTGAAAGTGAGCAACGAGGAAAGCTGCTATCGCCTTACAGCTGCAGGGTGTCAATAAAGCGTCCCTCCGGCTCTGCGGGGGGATTATCTCCCCTCCGCGCCCGCCGCAGAGCTGTTTATCCCGCACACTGGGAAATAAGGGTGAGCGCGGATGAGGATAACGCGGGGGGCGGCTGCGGGCTGGGCAGCCATCCCCTCTGCCCACGCCCCGTGGGGCCGGGGGATGCCGGTGGGGAGGGATGCTCCTCTTGGGCTGTTGAGAAAACGAACGCTGCGGTGGGAGAGACGTCCCGTGGCGGCCATCCCCGTGGCGGCCCGGCTGCGGGAGGGTCTGGGAGAGACCCCGGAGGAGGCTCGGAGCAGCCGCGGTTCGTTCGCTGGTGGCGACGCGCGTCGGAAATCCGTCCCTCTCAGCGCTGGAGGATTTCAGCCCGGCAGGGAGATGCGTGCTCAAGAGGGACGATAACTGTTGCAAGTTATCATCCCCGGTCGGTTCGTCTTATCTGTTAATTAGCCAGGGACATGTGCTCGGGCACGTTCTCATAAGATCTCCTCGTGGTGTCGGGCGATGCTGCGCGAGCGTCGTGCGCCGCGGGAGAAGGCGCTCTCTGAACTCACTGTCAGCGTCATTATTATTATTATTATTATTATTGCTATTGCTGTTATTTTTTCACGGAGCTGGGGATTTACTTTCAGACAGGGCGAGACACTTTTGATTTGTTGTCTTCTTTTTTTTTTTTTCACCCAGTGACATTCTTCTTGCCTGGTGAGATCCCCCCTGAACTTGAGCCTTGAGAATAGTAAATTAGTAGGGAATGGAATGGAATCGAGTGGAATGGAATGGAGTGGAATGGAATGGAGTGGAATGGAATGGAGTGGAATGGAATGGAATAGAATAGAATAGAATAGAATAGAATAGAATAGAATAGAATAGAATAGAATAGAATAGCTAAATAAGGTAAAGTAAAATAACATAAAATGAAATATAAAATAAAATAAAATAAAATAAAATAAAATAAAATAAAATAAAATAAAATAAAATAAAATGGAAATATAGTGCCTGCCAGAAGGGGCAGCCAGCCATCCCATGCCAAGCCTAGAGACAGGGGTGAAAGTCCTGTGACGGGTCTCCTGGTGACAGGGGTGACAGTGGCCATGAACCCTGGCACCGCTGCGGCGTGAAGGGGCGGGTTTCACCCCCTCGGATGCTCAGAGAATCGAAACGCCTTAAATCACATCCGCCTTCTTTTTGCGTGTGTGTGTTTTCTTAACTCCCCTGTGACTCTTTCATGTGCATGGGCTGGTTTTGTTTTTGTTTTTTAAGTGGAAAGACAAAAAAAAACCAAAACAGCCGAGCAGCCGGGAGCCTTCTCCTGCTGCCCAGGGGATGAGTGAGCAAACATTTGCCTCCAGAAAAACGAGCAACACCTGGGGGGCTGCTGTTGGGTGGATTCTCTGGCTGATGCGCCCAGAAATCCTACGAGATTCTCCAACCGCTGCTGCCCCGTCCCTCCTGGAGAGGGACGTGACAAAAATCCGCGGTTGGATGCTCAGACCCACCTCAGTTCAGATGCAGGACCCCACTAGGGTTGAGGTTTGCAAATGATTTCTCAAAGTGAATGAAAAGCACCCCCAGAGCCACCAGCATCTGAGCCGGGGACGCGGCTCTCGCCGAGCGGTTTCCCCGCTACCGAAGGGGAAGCCTTGGCTCTGCATCGTACTTCTATTTTCCTTTCCTCCCTTGCCCTCTTGGCCTTTGTCCTGATTAATTCCGGGTATCGGTCCGACCGCTCGTCTTTGAGAAGTGAAATAAAGGAGGTCAGATGTTATCAGCCTCCACGGGTCAAGTAAGCGCCTTCTCAGCTGAAGCCTCAAGTGTGATGGGTAACTCCAGGGTGAGCAGCTTTTAAATCAAATTCGCAGAAGCACGAAAGGGACAGAGATTTTTTGATATGGTTTTTTTTTTTTCTCCGGAGCCCAGAACACGAGAGAGGCGATAACCAGGGATGGATGTTGCAGAACAGGGGGAATAGCCGGGGAAATAACCTCCACCGTTCCGTCGCCCCGACATTTGGGAGAAAATAGGTGGAATTCGGTGCAGCCCCTGGGTTATATTACCCCGGCGTTTGTTTCCGTGAAGCCAAATGTCACCGTTGCCCTTTGTGGCGGCCAGCACATTGGGATGGGAGGGGGCTGTTTCTGTCCCCTCCCCAGCGGATGCAGCACTGGTGGAAGCTGCTTTTAGCATCACAGCAGCAGCATTTCCCGGGCGAGGCGAGCGCCGAGCAAAGGGACTTTCTGCACGGTCGAGGAGGCTTCTGGAGTGAGTGGCTCTTTTGCCGAATGTGACTGTAAACGCCGGGCGGGAATGCCAAAAGTTCATTTTTCAGGGGGTTTCTCCTCTCTCGTATTGGGATGTAACTGCCTCTGCACTTTGCCCCCTGTCGCAGTAAGAGAGCAGCCTCTGGGAAGGACTTTTGGTCTTTATTTTTCCATGCTTTTTTTTTCCTTTTTGTCTTTCTTTTTTTCTTTCACAAAGAACCGCCTACATCTTTCTCTTAGAAGATAAATACTCGAGAAGTGAAACGGCTCTTCCTGTGCCCGTAAACGGTGAAAAGCTCAGCTATTTCCCCTGCAGAGTTTAACTTAAAAATACTAACCATCATTGCTTAAAAACAGAAACCGGCAGCGGCGCAGAAGGTCACTGAGAACTTTCGAAAGGTTCTGAAGTTCTTTCCCGGTGTTTGTCCCCATCGTGTCTCTGAGTGCTGAGTCATGGAGAGGGTTAAAAGGCAGGGAACTTGTCCCCTGGTGCCCACTTCGAGTCGAGAGAGGAGAGTCAGCATCCTGGGAGCTGAGTTTTACCATTAAGGCAAACCCATCCCCTTCCACGTGCAGAAAAAAGCAGGGCTGCTGGGGTGCCTCGTTAGCATTTTCAAAGCTGAGCTGGATTTCAAGCATTTTTTTACAGCGAGGGTGGTGAAACACTGGCACAGGTTTGCCCAGAGAGGCCAGGCTGGATGTGAGCAGCCTGATGTAGTGACACACGTCCCTGCTCCCTGCGGGGAGGTGGGACTAGAGGACCCTTAAAGGTCCTTTCCAACCCAAACCGTGCTGTGATTCCGTAATGTAAAGAAGCTGAAAGAAATCAGAGGGAAAGGGAATAGATGCTCCGTCAACCCCAAAATGTAGAGTGCGAGGAGCAAAACCCAAGAAAGGACAATATTTGCCTGTGTGTGCGACGTGTATCTTAAACTGATCAGCTTCTTGCTGCGATTCATAAGCAGAATTAATACAGAATTTTGTAGCTGCGTATTATTAATTCCCTCGTTGTTTGACTGCTGCTCTTAAGTGCTTCTGGGACAGCCAGGGATGGGGTGTATGGAGCAGGCAGGGATCCTGTGGTCATGGGAGATGTTGTCTTCTGGTCCCTGGAGGATGGTGCTGAGGGCAAGGACCAGCTCCAGCCCCCCGTGCTGCAGCCACGCTGGGGGACCCAGCCCGGGGCAGGGCCAGGGAGCAGCAGCTGCTGCTGCTAAAATTTGGCATTGCTGGAGGGGAGCACGGCTGGGCGAGGGCAGCATTTGAGTGTGGGTGGCTTTAACTTTCCCTGTTTCCTTTCTTGCTGCGGCGGCGGGCTGGGGCGATGCGACTGCAGCAAAAGTGAGAAAAAGAGAGAAGAAAAAGCGTGCCGAGACGAGAAATGAGTCGGCGCTGCCTTCGCCCAAGGGCTGTGGCCCCGGCGCCCGCAGTCAGTGCTGAAAACACCCTGCAGTGGGTATTTGGGGTGATATTTTATCGCAGCATCTCCTGGTGCAACACCACGGGGAAGCGAGGGGTGAAGGTGTCTGCTGACACCATCTGGGGCCCCCGAGCTGGAAGATTTTATCAGAACTCGGAGGTGCCCTGAAACTGCGCGGAGCTGGGTTTGAGTCACGGGTCCTCGAGCGCCCGGGAGCGGATCCAGTGCTGCGGGATGTACCTAATAATGTCCCTAATAATTTGCTAATTTGGATGGATTGCTGCATAAAGAGCAAAAGGCACGTTCCCCCGGTAATGGGTACCTTCCCCAGCAGCGGTGCACGCTCGGTGCAGCCTGACCTTGTGCCTTTCTGTGTGCGGCGTGGTGACTCATTTTGCAGTGAAAAGGAATTAATTCCTCATTGAATCAGCAACAGCAAAACGTCGTAGGTTTTGTTTTTCGTAGCCGGTGCGTCAACTCATCCCGTCTGCTCTGAGAAGTGACGTCGAGGCAAACACATTCGGGGTGACTCGGGGACCGGACAGCATTTTGCAGCACGCTTGCCTGGGAGGGACCCGAGCGGGGCAGAGGCACACGGAGATGTGCTGGGAGCTCACCCCATCCATCTGCCCGTTCTGCACCGGTCCTGGGGGCCCAGACGCACGGCCATGGGCTTTTGGGCTGCTGAACCCTCTCTCTACCTCCTGGTGACAACCACTGGTGTGGCACAAACGCCAGCCCGAGCTGCTGGCCGGGCCCCTCGCCCCACGCCGGCCGCTGCCGGGCTGACCCACGACTTTTTTCACCGTTTTTGGGGTCAGCGATGTGGGAAAATTTGAAAGTGCCGTGACTAATCTCGCCTCACCACGGCTCGGCTCCCCCCGACGAGGCTGGAAACCACAGCCCTCTCCCCAGCCGGCGGCTCGAGCAGCGGTGCCGCGGGGAACAGATCCTGCACCCCCGGGGGGCTTCCAGCCTCCCCTCACCCGGGGCTCCGGGCATCACAGAGAGGTTCTGGGGCTTTCTTCTTCCTGCGAGTTCGGCTGCCAGCACAGGGCAGGGCTCTCCATCAGGCTTCTCCCTGCTTCGCTTGCTTTGGGGCTGACCGCAGGGATTTGGGCTGTCGGGGAGGCAGCCGGAATTTTTTGCACCAGAGTGTGTTTGGTGACTGGGAGCTGAGGTTCGTGCGAGGGGCAGGCAGCACCCTGTTATCCTTCACCTCTGCAAAGATGCTGGAGCCCAAATGCAAGAGCCACTTTCTCACGATAAAGGCAGTTTTTTTCCTAAACTGATCCAAGCAGGGAAAAAATCTTGAATTTTATTTTTTTTTAATTTTTCCAGAGCCAAAAATCTAAAGAGTTTTGCTGGCCGTGGAAGTTTTTTTTTGCTTGATTCTGACTTTTGACCTTCCATGCTCTGTTCTGCTAAGATTAAAGTTCAAAAAGAGAAAATCCTCTATCAAGCCAGCAAAGTAAAACTACTCATTTTTAGCATGTCACAACTAAATACATCAGCCTCAAAAAAATGAGTCAAAATACTTGCTAACGCGGGGTGGTTTCCCGAACACGTTTGATTACAATCTCTCACCCTTTTCCAGTGAAAACCCCATATTTTGTTTAAAAAAAAAAATTATATTTCTGAACAACCAGCAGCTTGTGTAACCCACGGCCACAGCCCTTGCTGGGCTGGCAGCGAAGGCAAAGGATGCTCTTGCCTGACCGGAGCCAAGGAACGTTGCAGCTCTGCTGCCCAGGCTGCTCCTCGCGTGAAAGACCTGCTGGGTTTGTGCACGCTCAGCGAAAAAGAGAATTTTCCAACCAGCCTCAAGCTCCTATCGCAACCAGACACCCCGTGCGTGAGCGGTGAGGTCTCCTAATTTTGCCGACAATTAGTCCTTTTTAATAATTAATGCGACTGCGTTTTCTCTCTGCTCACCCAATTACCTCTAGTTATTAAAGTCACTCCTTGGGTTCGGAGTGGGAGCTTCTTCCCTCTGTGCAGGTTTTTTTTTAATTGTTCAGGGGGGTGATGGATGCTGTTGGGGCGATGCGCTGCGGCGTCGGTGCCCACCCCGAGCGGCACCGGCTGCCAACACGAGGGACCCAAGCGGGCATCGCTCGCCGGGCGGGTGGGCGCTCAGGAGAGTTGCAATTTAGCAAATTTGAGAAGGGGAGCAATGCCCTCCAGGCTTGCGAAAACCATTCTGCTGCTCCATCCCCTCTGGAAATCCCGTTCTGGCGTTGCTGTAAATGCGTCTTTTCGCTGCTGGAGCGAGGTCGTGGCTGCACAGCTCATTCCCCGACCTGTCCTCAGAGCCCTTCCCTGTCCCCCCACGCCTGCCGGAGGGCGGGAGGTGACTTGTGGTGACGTGAGGTCGGGGCCGTGACACTGGGCACCAGCTGCGGTATTTCGGGTGGGTGGGTTGCCAGCGGCTCCGTCACCGCTGCTCTGAGCTGCGTTGAAATGTGGCTTTGAGGGAGGAGATGCAATAAGATGCTTCACCAAACCGCAGCACATCCCCGTGGTGTCCCGACCAGCACCAACCCACGTCCTACCCAGGGCACCTGCTGAGAGGCCACCAAACCATCTGCCCTTGCGTTACGTCCGTCCGCTCGGCAGGAAACATCTACATCAGGTTAATTTTCTGGGGTAGAGCATTGCCAGCTGGTGAGTTCTGCCTTTGAGAAGCCTCCTCAAGGTTCCTGCGCTGCAGCTGATTTCGGAAGTTAAATCCAGCCCTTGGTAAAAAGAGGAATCGATACCATTTCTCTAGTGTACAGATTTCTATAACCGAGGTATGATTTCACACGGCACACCTGGTGAAGACCAGGAGCTGTGGATGTAGCCACGGACGGCCACTGCCGTGTTTAAACTGGGGATCAGAAGTCTTTTCTCTTTTCCATGATCTGTTCCTGGAAGGAACTCCCTAACGGAGAAGTGGGAGAGGGGTGAAGAGCCTCCTGCAGAAATTTTTGTCTTACGTCCCTCCTGAGCATCCCTCCCCACCAGCTTTTTATGGCTTTAAAGAGTAGGAGAAAAGTTCCTGAGGGAGGCACATGCAAATGTAGAAGGGACACAGGGAAGGCCGGTTCGTACTGGTGCAACATCTTGTTTCCCATCTGAACTGATGGGAAATCTGAGTCGATGAGCTGCAATCTGTTGTACCACCAAGCCACCGTGTTCTGCTTTGATGGGGAGGAAGAACAGCCCGTGCCTTTGTGAGCACACGTGCTCTGTGCTTTTCCCTGTTGAAGTATCCTGTGGATCAGCATCAGGACCGTTCCTCTGCCTTTGTAGTGGTCTGTGTCTTCTGTCGTCGCTCTGAAAGCTGTCGGCAGTCGTCAGGCAGCGAGGCTGGATGGTGGGTGGTGGCACGGTGCGAGTGGGAAGGAAAAATCTGCCCCACTTTGAGCAGCAGAAATGCTTAAGTCGAGGTTTTCAAAGCAGCTCAGCGTCACGCTTGTTCTGCTCCAGTGTCGTGTTGAAGTGTACACGTCGCATTGCATATCCCTAATTTAGGCTTTCTGGCTCTTAAATGAGCTAAACTGTACCTAATTTTAGAAATACCACCGAAAAGCTCTTCTTCATCTCATTTCATGGGCAAAAATAGTAAAAGCTCCAAGTTCCAAGCCTGTGTTTAACTAAGCAGGAGCCAGCCCAGCGCTGCTCTCGATGGGAAAACCACACAGCCCGTGGCCCTGCTGCAGGACAGGAACACCTGCACCACACCAGTCTGTGCTGGGGAGGGGGTTACGTTCCCAGTATCCCACCGTACGCAGTAGATCTACACCTGCTAAGCATCAGGAATTAGGGTTTTCATTCATTCTCAGATGCAAACCTGCATGCCTCTCGGCTTTTATTTGCATGAGCAAACCTTTGTGGGAAAGACAGATGCGAAGCGGCGTCTCCATCGATCTGTTTTCCTCTCTGCTCCGTGGGTTTTCCTCCTTGGAGCAGGGGTGCAAAACACGCAGGACTTGCCCAGGGCTCTCGGGCTGCTGCACAAGTGTCTCGGAGCGGCAGGGAGAGGTCCGGGACAGGTTCTTCAGAGCCATCGGCTCCGGCTGTGCCACCTCTGCCAAAGCTGCCTGGTGTTCCGTGCTCACTCTGCCTGAGCAAAATCATTACCAAAGTGAAAGGCACCAGTGAATCATGTCCAGAAATGTAAATGACTTGTCAAAAGTCATGCTGCAAATCGTCTGGAGGTGTCCTGGTGGGACACAAGAGGTCTGCCTCGCAGTACCAGCTCCTAACCCCTGGAGACCTGTCTTACCTGGTCCGTTCTCGTTTTCTCCCCGTTGTTCTCGGTCCTGTTTCTCTTTACGGATTTATCTGGGACAAATCCTAACATTCCACCGCCGAGGCGAAGTCAGTTTGGGTTTAAAGGCAACCACGGGCGAAACCGGGCATGTCGGGAGCAGCCTGAGACGCTCGAGGCGAGGAGCTTGGCTGCAGACGGCAGCGTGTGCTCCCGTGTGTGTGTCTGTGTGTGTGTGCGTGTGTTTTCCTCACAGCTCTTTTGAACAGGTTCCCCCCTCTCTCTGCTCCAACACGCAGAAGGACTCCCGGTTGCATCCACGAAAAAAAAGCACCATTTGCAAAGGTGTTGGCCTCCGGTGGCCTCGCCGGGAGCAGCTGCAAGAGGGGATGGATTTCCCTGTGCTAAATTTTCCTGGGTTTGTTGCATCCCCTCAGTTCCCTCCAGTCTTTCACCTGGTGGCTGGAGCTGGGACCAAGGGGCATTCTGGCCCAAGGGCTCTCACTGGTGACCGTGTCACGTTTTGAAATGCGTTGCCCTCAGCGTGGCTCTTGCTTAAACCCAGGCTAGAAAAGCCCGAGTGCGTCTCTTGGAGTGAATGAGCAGGATGTGAAAGCCCAGATTTAGACCCTGTGGTAGCACAAGGCAGAAAACAAGAGCAATGCGTCGGGTAACACGCCTGTAGCATTCATCCTGGTGTAAAAGACACTGAAAATGAATGTAGAAAAGTTCCTCTGAATTTTGAAAACTTGGTGCTGATTTGAGCTGGTTTCCACCCACCCGTGCAATCCTCTCCAGCCGTTGTCACTCTTTGATTTTTGGATTTTTCCTGCAGGATGCTGGAGTGTTTATTGAGGTAACAAGGGCATTTTATGCCTTGCCCTTGAGAGTCGCCGGGGAACTTTTCGTAATTCCCAGCCTCTCTTACAACGACGGGACTGCAAAGGGCACCAGCCCTCCTTGCTCGCCGAGCCCCGGCAGCTTCTGAGCCCTCTCCCTCCTTGTGTCTTGCAGTCCAACAAAGTTCCCGTCGTGCAGCCGTCCCACGGAGTCCACCCGCTCACCCCGCTCATCCCTTACAGCAACGACCATTTCAGCCACGGCTCCCACTCGCCCCACTTGCCCGCCGACATCAACCAGAAACAAGGTAACGGCACCACTGGGGACCCGCGCGGTGGGAGGGGGACACTGCTGGAGACCACCGAGATCAAGGCTGTCACCTTCCTGGTCCCGAATCATTGGGAAAAGGTCAACCGGGGCATGGCTTAGCAGTAGGAGTTTATTTAGCTTGTTGGCGGTGCTTCGTAATCCTGGTCAAGAAGAGTTTGATATCAAAAGCGTAAGCCCTGCTGACGGAGCGTGCTCAGTTCTCTGTGCGAGCTGTCCCGTCGCTTGAGAGCAGACCGCAGCCTGCGAGATGATGCGTAAAGAGTCAACCAGAAAATGGAAAGTAATCTTTCCTTTGACTCATACCCGAACTGCTGTCAGGTTGTCATTTTGAGAAAATAAATGCTTGAAAGAGGAAATATTTTGACTAAACAGGATCGGTGTCTGATAGCTAACTGGATCGCTACGGGTGTGTGTCCGTAGCCACACGTCGTGCGGTTGTCACACGGTTTGGCTCTTTGGGTTCTTGGGTGAGCCCAGGACACGTCAACCAGCTCATGAGGCTGCAGAGGAAAGTACAGTAGGTAGAGCTTAGATCCTGAACAGTAAAATGTAGATATGTGCACAAGAATTCACCCCAGCCCATCATTCTTTGTGGGTTACTGGCGAGCTGAGCATAAAATCCAGCTTTTCTCAACCTTACGTTAGTGCAACAGAATCTTTCAACATCTGTTCAGATTACCCAGGCTTTCACACTGCACGTGAAGGCAAGCAAATTCACAGTTTTGTGTCCCACTACATTCAGGAAGGGATTCAGGGTCTGTCAGAGCCCAGAAATCATTGTGAGAATGGAGGCACAGAACCAGCTGTTGTGATTTGGGCAAAGACCTCTGCCCAAGAGTGATCCAAACTGTCCTGAGACATGGTCTGCACCGAGTTAGTGTCATTGCTAAAACAATGGGGAATTAAGGATGCTTTTGGCTGGAGGGCGTGCGGAATCTGAACCCACAGGCCACGTTCCCCACTCATGGGGGATGCCTATGGGGAGGGTTTAGATCTGGCATCAGAGGTACCCGGGCACCTTCTGGTTTTCTTCCAGCCAGCACATGGCTTGTCAGCCACCAGAGCATAATCAACTCAGCTGCAGAATAGGAAGAGTTAACAAACTAAACCTATTAAAAGCTCAGCTGGTGGCAGATTTCTTTCTGAATCTCCAGAGGAAGCGTGCAGATTTCTAAGTCTCCCGGGAAGGCGACCTGACACACCTTCCTTCATGCTGCCTTTGCAGATGCCTTGCAGAGCACAAAAGCCCCTCACTGGGAGCCGCCTCCAGGGACTCACGTTAGCCTGGCAAGCCTTAAGCAACACGGGAGCAGCTCACCCAAGGGATGAGCTGGTTATATCCCTCCGTGGAGGCTGTGATTGGCACTGGAGTAGTCCCTAAGCGTTCTTCTCTGTGGTGGGTCAGTAATTCTGGGAAGCTCTCCTCTAGCTGCACACTTCCCAGTCTCCCATTACCTTTTTAGCCTGGATGTTGGCACTGGAGGCAGGGGGTGTCTGTCCATCCCAGAGACCCCCCCAGGTCCTGTTTGTGGCAGGGTTCAGATCATCATCCTCAGCTGAGACCTGCCCCTGTGGTGCAGCTGTTTTGAGCTCTGCATCCCTACGCCGCTGGGGTGAGGGTTTCCTTCTCCATTCATTCTGGATGTGTCCCACCTCTATTTTCATCGCCGAAATATCTCCCATTATCACGTAGCGTAAGCGCTTAAGAGTCACGGTCGTACTCGTTCTCACAGCATCCCTTTAAAGTATTTCACAGTAGCCCAAGGACACGCAGACAAGGAAATACAAGCAGGATCTTCTGAGTCAGTGGCTGGTGCCCCAACCACTGGGCCAGCGAGAATAACTTGTGCTGTGACTTACGCAACTCGTACTGTTGGAGGTCCAGATCTCAGGCAATCCTGGCAGCTGCCTAACGTGGATGCTGTTTTTTTCTGACCTTCAGTGGGCTGCTGTGTCCCACTTGAACACAGCTGTAGGTAAAGCTCATACCAAGTCATATATTCCTTTCAGCTCAGTTATGTATTTATTTTAGCTAAGCTCCTAATAAGATGCTTGGAATCTGTTGGTGTCATTCCTAATTAATAATTTACCATCAATACACCTGGGAAAATAATCCAGACTTCTGAGTTTGCAAACTGCTTGCAACTAATCACTAATTTATTCAGTGTGTTTATTGCCCGGGACAGATGCTGGACTGTATCTATACAGGATTTTTGTCTGAGGCTCGTTAGCAGGCAGCGTTACATGATGCTGCAGCAGAGCTCAGCCCCAGCTCCCCTCCAGTTTTCCATGCAGGGGGTCAGCCGGAGGCTGCTTTTGCCTCCAGCACCACAATTGTCTGAGTCCCACCCGCAGCCCGGGGGCTCCACAGGCTGTTTTTTTTAGTCTGGATGGAAAGGGGTAGATGCCGCGGCTGTCTCCTCTGGCCGTGCCGCCTGTGCCAGCGGCTTTGAAGATCACGCAGGGATTCCCCGTGCAAAGGGTGAATTCCCAGCTGGCACCGTACCCACCTCCACCGTTCCTTGGCACTCACAGAGCCCACGGAACGATTGCTTTGAGTGGGGACTTAAATTGTTTAAACTCGAGATAGAAGCGCTGCTGGCTGGAACATCCCCGTTGGTGGCTCACGGGCGGTCTCACGGGGGGGTGCCAGAGGGGAGTGGGGTGTAGGAACGGCTCTGACCATCGGTTCTGCGCCTGAACAGGCTTTCAGGGCAGGGCAGAGGGATATCCAGAGCCCACCAGATCTTACCACAGCAAGTTGCTGGGTGGCACAGGGCAGAGGTGATGCTTGCGCAGGAGCAAGCTGCCTTTGCCGTCCCGTTACACGAGCATTTGTGATTCTGCAGTAACAGGGACAACCCACCTCATCCCCACAGAGAGAGCTGCAGCAAGAAGAGCAGTGACGATATCCTGCCACCTGCAGACAGCTATTTCACAGATACCCTCTGCCGCTCACAAGCACCCGTAGATGGAGCAGCTGCGGGGCGGGGAGCGGGCTGGGTGAGCCGGGGAGCACGATACTGGGTCCAACTCACCTCCTTCTCCCTTCTCCCAGGAGTGCACCGTCCTTCGCAGACCTCAGACATTCCCGGTTTCTACCCCCTCCCTCCCGGCGGAGTCGGACAGATCACGCCGTCGATGGGATGGTGAGTGTGGAGGGCTTGGCCGCCGCGCGCAGGGGATGGTTCTCTGAGCAAACCTCCTGCAGCTGTTCTCCGTAACCTCCTCGGTGCTTTTCACACACCCCCTCCCGCCTGCTGTGTGATGGGGAGGAAGATTTAGCCCTGGTTAGGGATGGCGAGCAGATCCGCAGCTTTGTCCTGACTGGGGTTACAACCTGCCTGATCCAAAACCACCTCCTGCCTTACATCTTGCTGCCTGTGTGGATTTGGAAACCCAGGGCGAGCTTCCTACCCACCTCCCCTAATCACGAGAAAAGACTCTTTTTTTTGAGTAGGAGATAATTTTCTCCCTTGCTGGGGTTTTCAGCACAAAGCAGTGCTTTCCCTGAGCATGCTGCCAGCGTGGCATAATCTAATGGGATGCTCCAGTGGCCAGTCCGTGGTGCTTCTTGAGATCCAGGGCAAAAAACAGCCAGAGACCTGCCCTGGCAAATGATCCTGATACCCCCAGCCTGGTTGTGGCACAGCCGGCTCAGCAGCACCCGCTTGCCCAGGAGAGACGGGGAACGGGGTTCCAGGAGCTGGAGCCCTCCCAAAATATCCCCCTCCTCATGAAACGGGTGGGAAACGTACCACAGGGATACGAGTTAAAAATACACCGTGGTCACTGCCGCTGGCTTTTGTCACCGCCAACGGTAAGCACGCCGAGGGAGTGGGTCTGGCGGGCAGCGCCGTGTGGGCATCACCACTTTTCAGGATTAATTTTTAATCTTGGTGGATGACACAGGGACCTTGCAGAGGCTTACAGGGAAGCTGGTGGGTGCAGGTTGAGGTGGCTGAGATGGAGGGAGAGTGTGGGGAGGGCAAACACGGGGGCAAGTGGCCAGACCTCCCCCACCCGGTGCTGGGTGATAAAACCCCAGTAAAGCCCAGCAGAGACCTCCAGGTACAAAAAACTATTGCAAAACAGGAGAGGCGAAGTGTGTTAAAACACAGAGTGAAATGTTAGCCTTTTCCTGTGTTTTGTTTATGAATTTCGTGTTCCAGATATTTAACCACAAGGAAACAGAGGCTGAGGCCTTTGATACAGAGTTTGGCTTCAAAGAGATTACATTTTGCCGTCTGTGCTAAATCTGCTACTCTTGGGCGATGATTTAACTCCTCATATGATGTGATTCATCCTCAGGAAAAACAAGTACTGGGGTGACTGTGCTGTAACATGAAAGAAGTAGCTGGGAGGGTGAGAAAGGAGCCCGTTTGCCGAATGCAAGGTCCACTGGTGAGGTGGGATGCTGCTAAGGGCAGCCCTGGGCCCCGGTTTGCACAGAGGGTTTGTTAGTCGGGTGCTGGCAGAGGGAGTTTGAGTCGCTGGTTGCTGCCCCAGCGTCGGCAGGGTTTGGCATCCTCGAGCAACCTCGTCTGACGCGTCCATTAATGACTAATAGGGCAGATAAAGTCAAGCAACAAACAGCCCGACGGGGTGGAGAGCAGCACCTCGAAGCGTGTGTGTCTCATAAAGCCTTTGCTCCCCGCTTTCGCCTCTCCCGAATTTATGGAAAGAGCCCCAAAACTGCTCCCCAGGTGCCCGGTCCTCAGCCGAGGCTCGGCGCACCGGTGTGGGTGGGTGCAGAAGCGCTGAGGTCCGGCAGGTTCGTGGCAGCGTTGACTCCTGTGCAGGAGGCAGCAGGGTCCGTGTGCTGGGAATGCTCGTGCCGGGGATGCTTGTGCCGGGACGGCAGCACGGGAAAGCTGCTTTTCCTCCGCAAGCCGATAGACAGGAGCCGAGCAGAAACAGGCTTTGTTCTCACCGAGCGCTTTGGGAGGAGGAGCTGCCATCGCTCTCTGTGTAATTAGCTGGGATGACAGTGGGATAAAAGCCTCCGAGAGTCCAGTCGAGTGAGTTTTGCTGGCGGCAGCAAACATCAGCTGGGAGCCGGCAAATGCTGTCACTGCCCCAGTCCTGGGGGGCAGCCCCTCTGCTGCCGTCCTGTGTGTTTTCACCCAGCCACCATCCCATCGCCGGGTGATACCACCTTGCAATGGTTCGTTCCAACCATCAGGGATTGATTGTGCAATTGTATGAATGTGCACATCAGAATCGCTCCGGATGAAGCCACGAGTGCCCGGCTCCTCTCCTAGCCCGATATCTCAGCCTCTGCAGTAACGTGTGTCGCTTCTGGATTAGCTCCGAGTGTTTTCTCGGCCCTGGGGCAGCCGCCTTCAACTTCAAAGGTTGTTTCGGTTTCCCGATGCGCGGTAGCACTTGGCTGTTTGTTGGTGTGTTTATACCCGCCGACATCTAAGGGGTGGGAGAGGGCTTCTGCCTGGCAGGGTGTAAACAGAGCCCCGCCACCTCAGCTGCCTTTCCTACAGACAGATCCTGCAGATTTCGGTCAAGCCAAGACACAGCAGCTCCCTGAGCAGCAGAAACAGAAACCTCCTTCCCCCCTCCCCGGCACGGCTCAAGGGCCTGACTGTCTCTATTCCTCTTCGGGGCAGGAATTGTCTTGAGGCCTGAAAAATCCCTGGCATCCAAGAGCTCAGTCCTTTGCAGGGCACCACACTTAATAATAATGGGCATTTTATTATTCTTTTTTCATTTATTAGTGCTGAAAATAGCTGGTGCTGCTATTAAGCACAGCTCTGTGCAGCCCAGGCAGAGGAGCATGAGCATCCACGAGGGTTTAAGCACCCCACCATGCCCTCAGGCATCTCAGTTTCTGTGCACAGTTTTAGGCTGGGAGTATCTCTTGGCAGGTTTGCAGAACAAGGCAAAGTATTTTTGATCCACTTTTGTATGAAAACGGAGTGAGTGTGTGTGTGGAGGGGGTGTTCCCTTGCTGGGAACAAGGGACTTTCTGCATAGTTATTTTTACTATCGCAAAAATAATTCCCTGCTCCAGGTCTGGTGCGTGCCCTGGTGCCCAGCATGAACCGACTTTCAAAAGAAACGTATGACCAAGCTTTTTGGCTTGTTCAAAAATGACGGGCATCATTCAAAGGATGATGCCCAGGGGAAATCGGAGAATTTTGGAAGCACGTACAAGGGCAGAGTCCTTCCAGACACCGGGGGATTCCCATGCTTGGGCATCCTCCTGGCACAGCCCATGACTGTGCAGCTTCTTGTGCAAGCCCAGGCTTTAGGTTTTTGATCAAACTTTGCTGTTTTAAGCGACGTCTTCTGTGCGATAGCAACGGCTCCTAATATTTCAGCATACCCCTGCATTTTGCACTGTAACAGGATAAACTCAAAGCTGGGGATTGAGGGAGGTCAGAGTTGGCTGCAACCTTTGCAGGGAGGCTGAGCTTCTCCTCAGAGAAAGTCCGAGTCTTGCAGTGCCCCTTTGAGCCCAGGGGACACCCTCGGCATCACCCCGAGTATCTTTAGGAAAAACCACGTAGCTGTGGATACTTTATAGACTCTTTCTTCCCGATCCCAGGCAGAGCCAGTCTGTCTATCCGCTCCCGTCATGTGGATTTAGACAGCCGTATTCGTCAGCGCTTTCTCCTGGGGCTTCTTTCTCCAGGTGAGTATGAGCTGTGTGAGACAGGGCAGCAGCTCGGCTGGTCTCGCAGCTTGCAGTTTGTGCGGTAGGAGCTTGCAGCAGGACAGCGGCCACCCAGGGACGGTGTCTTGGTTTGGGCTAAACAGAACCCCACACCTTCCCCGCGGTGGCCGCGGGAAGAGAAGGCGCTTTGTCGGCAGCGTCCGGTCCAAAGGGTGCTCAGGGGAAGAGCGAGCATCCCGGGAGGATGCGCCACGACTGGGTTTTAATCAGCAGAAGTCAAAACCAAGCCAGGAACCCCTGCTTCCAGCTCTGCATTGGGAAAACAGAGTGAAATCCATTTTTCAGGGTTTTGCTCCCCATCACTAACCCTCTCCCGGAAGATATCCCTGGGTTTTGCTCTGTAGAGACCAATCTGTTTCACTTGGTCTCAGCCTTAAAAGCAGGACGGGCAGCGGTTTGCTGTCCTCCCCTCAGCATGGGTCTGTTCCCGGAGACACAAGCACAGCTTCTGCTTCCCCCCGGCCCGTCATCGGGCAGCGCGGGGCTGGCACGGCCGTGGGCCAGACCCTGCACACGGGAAGGGGTTGGCAGGAGTCGGCCACGTCGCTGCCCTGCTTCCCCCTTAAATATCGAGCAGGTTGAACCATGTAGCACAGCCCCGGGCTATTTGTACTGCAAGTTTATGGTCACACATAACAAATTTTGCCCTCTCTGAATATACCCGGACCCAAGTGATGTCCCAGTGAGCAAAATATATCCCCCATAGACGGAAATCACAGAGCACAGCCCCTCTGGGCGCGCCGGGGGGCAAAGCCCCCGCGGCTCCAGCGAGGAGATGCCTGTGCACGCTGCGTGTGCTTTCGCTTCTGCTTCCTGTTGTCCTGGAGAGCCATTAGGGGAGGTTTCCCACAGGAAAACCATGCAAACTCTTACCCACGCAAGCCCTTAGCCCTGCAAAAACCCCAATCCATGCAACCCTCGAGCCAGGCAAGCCCCTGGCCCTGCCAGCCCTCCTTGCTCACCGAGGCATCGCTTCGCTCAGCCTCAAAGGCGAGAGAAGAGCTGACGGTTCCCCACAGAGACCCAGCAGCTTCCCCGAGCCCAGCAAAGGAGCTCCTGCTTGCAGGATTTTGGGGTGGATTTTGCAGCGCTGCTGCAGCCGAGAAGGTACACCTGGTCAGATAAGGATCAGACTGTGCTGGTGGATTAAATTAAACAGCTTTTCTTTCCGTGCCAGCATATCTAATGAACAGTTCATCTCCCATGGGCGATTCTGCCATCTCAAGCTGCAGTCATGAAGTGGCAAGCTTGGCAAAGCTGACTGCGCTGGCTTTACCCTCTGAAACTCGAGAGAGAGCTAATGAAGCCTGAAAGCTAGTGAGACCTCTGGTGATCTCAGCCCCGGTGTTGGTGGAGAACATTGCTCAGGCAACGTGCACCTCCTAGAGTTGCAGTTTGGTTCGTATTCAGACTTAGGCTATTTCTGTTAAAAGTAAGGTGCGGGGTGGTCCTAATCTCTCCCATCCAAACCCTGCGTTGAGTTTGTTGTTTCTTTCTAATAACATATTGCAACAGCAGAGAGCTGAGTGGCTGAAGCCGCTGGTTGAAGGCACCCTTGATCTCGATTGGGCTGGCACCTGGACCCCTTTCCACCCCTCATGGGGGGTGACCCGGGGGCAGCAGGCACTGCCTGCCTTGCGCCAGCCTGGTTCGCTTTCCGTGTCCTCCGCTTACCGTCTCGCTTCTGCCACGTCGTCAAGAGTGCCACCTCGCAATGGCATCGTCGCTCTGGCTGCCCCAGCGTCACCGGCGCAGCTGCCCCCGGCGTGGCTCATCCACTCTCTGTTGCAGGTTCACTCACCCGCTGATGCTGGGCTCCGGCATGCACACCACCGGCATCCCGCACCCCGCCATCGTGCCCCACTCCGGCAAGCAAGAGATGGAGCACTATGACCGAAACATGTAAGTTGGAAGTGCTGGCAGGGCTCCCCAATAGCTTTACCACCTTCCATGCCAATCTTGTTGGACTAGAGGACCTTTAAAGGTCCCTTCTGACCCAAAATACTCCATGCTTCTATGATTTAGCCCTATTAATGCTTGCTTGGGTGAGGAGGGTGGATGAACACCGAGCTTGGTGCCACCGGGCAGCCGGGCTGGAGGGTGGCTCTGATGCTGACAGCTCCTCTTTTGGTCCCACCAAGGAAACCTCAACCAGAACCAAAGAGAGAGAAGGAAGCCAAGAAGCCCACTATCAAGAAGCCGCTGAACGCTTTCATGTTGTATATGAAAGAAATGCGGGCAAAAGTCATTGCCGAGTGCACCCTGAAGGAGAGCGCCGCTATCAACCAGATCTTGGGAAGGAGGGTAAGAGCACGCAGGGCTCAGCACTGTTGTCCTGGCGCAGCGTCCCCATCCCTCGCAGCTGCTCTTCAGCACGTAACAAGCACCTCCTTTCAGAACCGGGTGTTCTTAGCCCTTAAAAGCGCGGAATCGGATGCGCCCTGGGAGCGGGTGGGGTGGGCTGGGAGGGGACAGCCGGGCCACGTCTCACCGCCACACTTGTCCTTGCAGTGGCACGCGCTGTCCCGGGAGGAGCAGGCCAAGTACTACGAACTGGCTCGCAAGGAACGGCAGCTCCACATGCAGCTCTACCCCGGCTGGTCTGCTAGAGACAACTATGTGAGTGGCTGCGGCAGCTCGGACTCCTCCCCATGGCACGGCCAGAAACCACCCCTGACCAGGGGGCTGACAAACTGGCATTTGCCAAACGTCCCACCTGTCCCTGGTGATGCTGTTCCTGACGGCACGATAGCTGTAGGAACGTTTCAGGAGTATTTCGAACATCCCCTTGGCTCCTTGCCTGTCTATAGCGTGAATATTCTAGCCCCCCAGGCACCACAACCGTTGGTTCGCTCACTGTCCAAGTAAATACAAGCAGAAAGGAAGAGAAACTTTTAAATGATGTAGATGATTTTTGGAAACACAGTTTTATGGGCTGCTTTGTGCATCTTGGGCAGTTCCTGAGACATCAGCCCAGTGGGAGCAGAGCAGGGGAGGAGAAACTCGGGGTGGGATGGCCAGAGTGGATGAAGGAGGCAAACATCAGTATCTGGAGATCAAGCCATCATCTTCCTCCAAGACCAAGCGCCTCCTCCATGGAAATCTGAGTCCCATGGCATCCTTCATCTTGTCAGGGTACCTTGCTCCAGAAGATGGGCTTCAAAGGCACCCAGCACCGACAAGCAGCTGCTTTCGGGTCTTGTAGTCATTGGGAAAGATGCTTTTTCTCTCCCGAGCTTGAGCAGGGAGGAGGAGGAGGAATGTAGGTCACTGGCGACACGTGATGCGGATATCGGGCAGGAAATACAGTTGCTCCCACACCGAAGAAAAAGCTTACCGCAGCTCAGAGCTTTCCACCTTCACTCAAACCACAAGAAGTCATCTAAAAAGTCACGGGTCGGAGGCAGCCCTATGAGCTGCCTGCTCCATGCAGGCCAGATTTGCTCCCACGCTGCTGTGCCCTCATTAATAAGCTCATTAGGAGACAAGCGGAGTTACTGCGTATTCTGAGTCTGAGAGGTAGTTTGGGGATAAAATCGGGTTTTCTTGTTAGTGAGGGAAAAAAACAGAAGAATGAGAGATGGGTCCAGAGCTGTGAAAGCACTGAAATAGATAAGTACTATTTAAAAATAAATTGCAGGGAGGGGTTCATAGAACTTTCTGTCCTGTTCGAAATCAGGGATGCTCCTAGGCACCACATTAAAGCGCGTATTGGAAATAGAGAAGGTGCTCAAATGGGACGCGTGGTTTTTGGAGGGAGGAATAAGCATCAGCATGTGTGCAAACACAAAGGCGGGTGGTTGCTTTGAGAGTTCCTCTTGGGTTTCTTCTCGAGAGCCTTGAACGGGGCAGGTGGGGAAAGGGAAGGGATGCGCACGTAGATAAACTCGAGCGGTTCCTCCCGCAGTGGTTTCCAGAACAGGCAGAGCTGGACTCAGCCACTCGCCTGGGCAGCAGCTGCCTTCCAGCCCCAAAACTCCTGCCCAGGATCCTGCCTCCTCCTGGGAGCACGGACTAACAGCCTTTCCGTTGGTTTCCTAGGGGAAAAAGAAGAGACGAACACGGGAGAAGCAGCAAGATTCCAACTCAGGTAAACGCGTGCGGCTGGGCGGCTGTCCCTTCGTTTCTGCTCAGAGGGATAATCCAAAAACAGTTGTCGTGTTTTACCGTGTTCTCTTTTATTCTTCTGAGCTTAACTAAAGAAAGGCACCCTTTTTTTTCTCTTTTTAAGACATGGTAAATTAACGTTTACGTGACTTTTTTGTAGACGGGTTTGAATTAGAGCGTGGCTAGTGTGTGAAAACTGAAAAGATTGGGTTTTTGGCAAGTGCATAACTTCATGTAAATTATGACATGGTAATTTCAGCTGTTACGGACTGAAAACCAGCTGCTGGTCCCACACAACAGGAGACACCGGTGGTGGCTGAAAGAGGGAGCGTGGATCCAGCACGGAAATGTGTTGTTCAAATCCCGTTTACATCACGAGAGAAAACCCAGGATGCCCCTGAAAGCCAATAAGGCTTCACCCTGATGAGTCCCATAATTAGTCCAACTGCAACATTTTAGGAAAGGCCACGGAGAATAGCTTTTCCATTACAACTGGAAGGGGAACGAGAGGGGAGGGGGGCAGAGTAAACCAACCTGGGCGTGGGTCTCCTTGGTACTAACTCTGCTTCCAGCCTGCTTCTGCAACGTTTCCTCCTCTTCTTTTTCCGTGCGCAGTCCGAGCTCGCTGGCAGCCCCGGTTAGTCGCTGCTGGGAAGGCAGGGAGCAGGTAAGGATGCAGACACGGGAGGCAGGCAGCGCCTCCGGGATTTGGCAGCTTTTCCAAACTTAAGAAATTCGAAGAGCCGTGAATTTCCCCGTAATTGCCCGTATTTCCCAGAGCTGAGGCCGTTTCCTAAACCTCCTTCTCCAGCTGCCAGCAGTGATCACTGATACTTGCCTAACGAGCACTTTTTTCCAGGAGAGGTGGTGCCGGCACCGTTCTGTTGCAGGAGAAAAGAAAAAAAAAATAATAATATTGGATTGTAGTCTGTTAGTCGTGTGTTAAAGTGGCTAAAATGATGTTGCCTCTTTTCTTCCTCCTGCTCCTCCTCCTCTTTGTGCCTCTGCCTTGCCCATACTCCGCCGCGCATGCTTCTGTGTTCAGATCCTGCCTCTCCTAAGAAATGCAGAGCTCGCTTTGGCCTCAACCAACAAACGGACTGGTGCGGCCCGTGCAGGTGTGTATCAGCATCTCCTCGCCGCCGGGGTGCTCCTGGGCGAGCGGGTTCGGCTCCCCGCGTCCTCCCGCAGCCGTCCCGGTGCCAGCAGGGGCTGCTCCGGCCAGGCGGGGACGGGGTTTCTCCTCTGGGCATCATCAGGAGCTGTTGTCCGAGCTGCAAGGGTCAAGAAACCCGGGTTTCTTCTCCCCCTCCCCGGGGCGATGTTGGTGTAATGCTGTAGTGTTCCCCAGCTGATGGACTTCCCTGGTCTTAAAAGCTTATTTCCAGGGTGGAGACGTCCGTGATGCTGATGTGGGTTTTTTTTTTGCCCCCCCATCAGAGATCTCCTATTGCATAAATCACACCCTAGGCCAGCAGTGAGTAGCTAAATATTTTTTTTTCCCTATTTATAGTGGGGCTAACCATGTATTTCAAGATCCAGCTCTTCTTGACCCTGAAAGTTTGCAGTACCCACCATGGGAAGAGCCTCGAGCAGCAGGACAGTTTGCAAGTGCCCCGTGCCTTGAGCTTCTAGGGAACGGACACAGCCAGGCAATAGTAAAACTTTAGTGCATGAACCAGGTGCTACCTGGCTCAGAAAAAAAAGGCAGAAAAAGCTCCTGGGGGGCTTCTCTCCTGGACCTGGGCACCAAAACCTGGAGAGGCTCCAGCCTGGACAGAGTTCTACAATCCGTAACATGTTTTTATACCAAGGCATTGAAGACTCTTAGCAAAAGCTGCTTACTGCAGAATCATGTAGCCTACCCAGACCTGAACCCCGAAGCCGGGCTGAGAGCCCCACGCTGCGGCCCCAGGTACGGCTGCAGCTCCGCGGGCAGCTCCTCCGACCTCGCTCTGCCTTTGAACTCTTAATTCAGCTTCTCCTCTGCGCTGCTTCCCGATTAACACAGGCTGCTGAAGCGAGCGGAGACCTTGGCATGCTTTTATTTTTTAACCCTGGTTGCCGTTCCCCGTACTAACGTGCTGCTGCCAGCTCAGGGGCTCCCGTCGTACGTGCTCTGCCCGCCTTCCACCAGAGGATTTCCACCCCACAGGAGAGGTCAGCTGGTTAGGACTGGGTGCTCCTGCCCTAGAGCTTCCACCCTGCTCCCCCTCACCCCTGGTGAACCCCTCCAGGGTGCTGTAGTTCCTAAAGAGAGAGGGATAAATCTGTGTAATAGCCACGTCAGCTGTAGCCCAGTAACGTTTTCAGGATCAGTCATCTGTAGCATCAGATCCGCTTTTTTTCCACCCCCACCCCGTTATTTTAAATCAAATCCGTGAATTGATGGAGATAAATCTGTATCATCTTAACCAGGTCAGGGAAACTCAGCATCCTGCAGCTACTCCCGAGATGTCTGTGGGAAACACGGCTTCTCCTCGGGCTTGTCTGCTCTGGGGAATTGCAACCCGTGTGAAATAACCTCAGAGTTAAATATTCAGTTCAGCGGGGCTGTCATGTTTCATATCGCGCTAATTGGGTCGCCGCGGCTAACGATGGCACTGACAGCACTAATAGCACTTCTCTTGTTCACATCCAGTGCAAAGTCATGTTTAATACTGGACTAGTTAATACATATTCTAAGACTGTCTGGTTTTTCATTAGTAAAATCAGAGAAAGGTGTGTGCCCGCATTAGCAAGTTCTCCATTTGATGTGTTTTCCTCAAATGACACAGCCAAGGCAAGGAGCCGGGCGGGAGGGAAAACGTTCTTTTGAGCTATTTTAGCTGTAAAGTCATTAATACCGTCTCCAGCAGAGGAATTGCTCCTTCGTTACTGTTACGGTGACATTCCGAGAGTTTGTTGGTTTAAAACTGCGCTGAGGTGCTCGAGGACCCCGAGCAGGTGACACGAGGCACCTGTGACACCAAGAGAAGGAAGGAGGCTGTGAGGACAACCTGAGGCAGGGCGAGGGACAGACTCGGGATAGCCAGGGGCGGGTGAAGTGATCTGGGCCTGTGAGATGACAGCGGGAACTCGGGGTAAATGCTAAACAGCAGCATTGTCAGGAGATGTGGAAAAATTGTGCCCAAATCCAGTTACGCCAAGGATCGTGCAGGGCTTGTATTTTTGAGACACACCCCCCCCCCCAAATCCTAACGTATGAACAAGCAGGGAACCTGAATATCTTCGCCAGGGGATGAAGGGGAGCTGGTCTCTGCTCCTCAGATGCTTGGTGTCACCAGGAGCTTCCCAGTCCCACAGGCTTCTTAGGAGAAACGTGGGACTAGGGGAGGAGATTTGCCACTGATGAGGCGCTTTTCTGTAAAAAAACCATTTTTGTGAGCAGCTCCTTGCTGAGATGAGAAGCTGCTTGTCCCGCTCCCCAGAAAGGGCACGTGGCGCTGCGTCTGTCACAACTGCAGGTCCATTGAGGTCCTTGTGCCCAGTCTCTCTCCCCAGGGTCTGCCCGTGCTTGTACCTCAGACCCCACAGGCTGAGGTGTCGGAGCTGGTTTTCTCCTTAGCGTAGCAGTTTAAAAAGTGATCTCCCCTCTGAAGTCTTCTGGAGGGCTCAGGACTAGTCCAACGTCCAACACGGGGCCTGGCTGTGCCTTCCTCCAGCTGGTCCCAAACCGTTTTCTTCCTGAATCTTTGCTGAGCCCGTCCAGCCCGGCTGCGTCACCGGGTCACCAGCTCAGCTTGGAACCCATGTGGAGCATCCGAAGGTGCAGAGAGGGGCTGAGATCAGAGGCGTTTGCTTCGGGAAGAGCCAGGGAGCTGGTACTGAGCGCAAGGCTAGGAAAGCGCTAGGAAACGGGCTCGCAAGAACGGAAGATTTTGGGTGGGCTTGCGTTCCCCGAGGAGAAAAGCCAAAAGCTGCGCGGAGGGCAGTGCCCCCGCAGGCTCCTGCCTGGGGTTGCCCATCGCAGGGCAGGGGGAACCTTCTAGTCTTGCAGCCAGTGAGAATGTGTCTGTCCTGCTCAGCCTCCCAGCAGTAGGGAAGCCTGGTTGGTGGCTGCCCAGGGAGACCTCCGGGTTTCAATCTGTATTATTTTCATATTTTTTTATTTGTATTATTTTTATTAGTTTTGATTTGTATCATTATTTCATCACTGTTTGTCTTTATTACTGCATTATTTTTAAAAAATTTTTATTATTTTAATTTTTAGTATTGTTTTGATTTGCATTATTTACACTTTTGTCATTGACTTGCGTTGCTTTGATTTTTATTCTTTTGATTTTTATTCGTCATTTGATTTTTCACTTAGTTTCCCATTATTTAGCTTTGTAACATTCGCTTTGATTTGCGTTGTTATTTTGATTTTTTTTTTTGCTATTGCTTTGGCTTGTATTTTCTTCTTATTATTTTAATTTGTCCCATTTTTGTTTGCATTAAGACTTTCATCAGCATTTTGATTCGATCCGTAACATTGGGGTTTTTTTCTTTCTCCGTTCGATTTTTATTCTTGGTTTGATTTTTATCACTGCTTATTTTTATTTTTATTTTTACTTTTATTTTTATTTTTATTTTTATTTTTACTTTTACTTTTACTTTTATTTTTACTTTTATTTTTACTTTTATTTTTATTTTTATTTTTATTTTTATTTTTATTTTTATTTTTATTTTTATTTTTTATTTTTATTTTTGCCTGGCTTTATGACCCCCTCCTCTCCCAGTTCCGCCCGCGGGGCTCGAACCCGGGACCTTCAGAGCAGCCACCACCCACCCCAACCTCGCTCCCTCCCGCCCCGCGAGGCCGCCGTTGTGGCGCCCCCTAGCGGCCGTCGCGCGGAGCAGCGGGCCCTGGCGCCAGGGCCCGGCCGGGGGGAAGTGGGCGATGAACCGGGGAGCTGAGGTTGAACGGAGGGGGCCGAGGTGGACACGGTGGGGGCTGAGGTGGACATGGAGGGGCTGAGGTGGACATGGAGGGGCTGAGGTGGACATGGGGGGCGCTGAGGTGAACGGGGGCGCCGCGAGTGCCCCCCGCGCTGGCTCACGCCCGGTGTGTGACCGTGGCCTCACCCTTTATTCACAGATGACTCTCTCCACTGTTCTTAGGAGGAAAAAGAAGTGCATTCGGTACTTACAAGGAGAAGGACGCTGTGCCAGCCCAGTTTCTTCCGATGGAAGTGCTATAGACTCCCCTCCCTCCCCTCCGGACGCACTCCAACGCATCTCCTCTGCTTTCCCTTCAGACAAGCTCGCCGCCCCCGCCGACTCCGCACACAGAGAACAGCCCGACCCCTTCCCCGTCTCCGCTCACCTCCAAACCGCCACCTGCTCCTCCAGACCCACCGCCAGGCCCTCCTCGGCGCCCGCGGAGTCCCCGGCCTACAGCGCGGCCTCGGCGGGGACATAGTCCCGCGCTGGAGCCGCCACGCCGGGCGCTCGCCTTTCGCCCACCCGGTCTCGCTGACCCGTTGAGAAGGACCATGGGGCCCGGCCTCGCGCCCCAGCTCGCTGTAAAACGCGCAGAGTTGGGCAACGGGATGACTTGAGGATGCTGGAAAAACTTGTTTGGGTGCGGGTCGTCTGGGTTTTTGGTGTTCGGTTGGGTTTTTTTGGTTGGGGCGGGTGGTTAAAGACAGAAAATTGATTTCAAAAAAAAAAAAAAACCCCAAAAAAAAAAGGTTACAAATAAGTATTTGCCAAAAATCTAAAGTGCTGAAGAGTAAACAAGCCTTTTGTCCCTGCCCTGTGCTGCTTTTTTTTTGTTTGTTTGAGGTTTTTCTCCTTTTTTCCCCCCCTTTTTTTTACTGCATTATCTTTGAGTATGGCAGAAAGCAGAGCCCAGCTCCCCAGCTTGCTGCAGTAGATGGTAGGTGCTACGGATCTAACGCCGGCTTCCCCTCCCTGCCTCCCGAGCTGCTTTAAAGCGTAGTCACTCACTCACAGATCCCCCACAGCCCTTACACCCCGGAGCTGGAAAAGCTGGAATAGGAGCATTTTTTGTAAAAAACCCTAAAACTTAGGTCTGAAAATTAAATGTGGTGACGGCAGCTTTCTGATCTTACTGGTTAAACAGAGCTGTGAAATATTTAAACCGAGGTGAATTTGTCGAACCTCTGGTTCAAGAACGGAATAACAGTTTAGAGGCAGCAGGTCTCTGCGCAGGCGTGTCCCGTCCCGCAGACGTGTCCCGTCCCACAGACGCGTCCCGTCCCACGGCGCGCGGCACGGGGAAAGGCAGCGCCAGCCCCGCAGCGAGGGGAGCTCGGATCGGCCGCTGGGAGGTCCAGCGCTCGCTCGCTCACCACGGCCTTGAAGTGCGGGTTCTCCTTTGCTCTTCGGAGTCGCCAGGTCTCACCAGCTCGGCTGGGCAAAGCCTCAAAAATCAGTTTGCTACGACGTGGCAGGGCAGGCTGGCCCAAGGCACAGGGTCGCACTAGCCCAGCGAGCCACCGCAGTGGCCCAGCGGCCAGGACGGAGGAGAGGTGCAATCTCTGCGCCCAGGCTCAGCTCTCCCCTTCCTGTCTGGCAGCAGGACAGCACATTACCCTGCTCTCTGGCTGGACCCTCCTCCAGATCAGAACCTTGTTTTTATCATCATTATTATTTGGTGCATAACTTTTTAAACCCAAACTTGTTCTAGCTTTTCCTATAGGAGCCTCCCTCCGTGCCCATGCGGATGCCAAATGTTAACGTATTCTCTCCAGCTCGAAAACATTCGCCAGTTTCTGGTGGTTTATTTATGTTTTGATAAGCAAGAAACACTGTGGACAGACTGTGAACTCCCTGAACCGACGTAAATCCCAAATTAATCCAAGTTCTTGATTTACTTCAGGTTTACAGACTTCTCACTGAGACCACAGTCTAGTCCAGTGCAGATTTTTTTTTTCCTCCTTAAAAAAACTATGACCTAAACTGCTGAAGAGAAAAATAACACAGAGGGAGAAGGGGGGGGGGTGTCTATTTTTTTCAACTTTACAGAATAGGTTTTAGAGTACTGAATACAAACTATGTAGTAATATTATTGTAGAACTGCAAGAAATTTAAAATGACCTTTATAATGTACAAAATATTTTTATATTTTTTTCCTAACGCAAAAGACACAAAACCCTAATTTTTTACATCGGACTAACCGTTAACTTTTGAAACAAGTTTATGCCTCAGAGATTGAAAATTTAAAAAAAAAAAAAACCAAACAGCTCATTAGTCAGTAGAGGAGCTTTGGGTTTATTCCGTTTATTTAGGTACTTTTGCTTATAGTAGTGTAGATTTTTAAATTCCAGTTTTAGCGTAGAAGATCTAAACCTAGTGCTTTATTCCTCTCCTGTGTACCTGTAACTGCAGAAGCACTGAATGAAAGCTACGTGCACAAACCTGACAAGTTGGAAAAAAGAGTCACCTGGAAGTTGGAAAGAATCATTTTAACCCTTAGAGAAGCAGCATTATCTGAACCGACCGCCAGCTGCACACTTGGTGCACTCAGAGGGTTACTTCTAGAGCACTAGATCAACCTGCAATCTGCTCATTTTTAAATTATTTTTAGCGAGCTTAGACAACAGCACGAACAGAACTCGGCAGGCTCTTCCCAGATCTGACATAGTCTCTTTTTATCACTTGATTTAAAAAAAAAAAAAATTTTAAAAAAATTTTAAAAAATGCTTATAAAAATAGCTACGTCTCAGCTCACCGTTTGTGGCTCTGAGATGTGAGGGGCTGTAGAAGTGTCAGCTCCTGGGGACACCACAGGTGACAGATCAGCCACGGCGGCCCCGCAGAACTCACCCCTGGGGGCAGAGCTGCCGTAACTTCATACCCAACGGGTATTTTTGCGGTTGGACCGAACGTGTAACTCGGCAGCAAGGCCAAGGGCAGGTGTAAAAGAAAAAGCAGATGTGTCCAAATAATGCGAGAGGGGATTTGAGGGAAAGTCCTGAGCAGTGTTAAACTGCATCTCCTGGCGAAGGGCCAGCCAGCACCGGTGTCCCCAGACCAGCTGTCGCTCACTGCAGAATTCACCGGGATTTTCACCCGTTTATTTCAAGGCTACGTCAGCCCCTCCGTGGTGCCGCGGATTCCTGCCGCAGCGCGCTGACCGGCAACAAGTCCGTCTGCGTTACAACCTCCTCTCGTTCGTATTCCATCCAATTCCTGCAAAATCTCCTGCCCCTGCTCCGGGAGCCTTTCCTCCTGCGTTCGCAGCACGGAAGCGCTTCCGCAGCCCCAGAGCCGGAGCAGTGACGCTGCTTGGGGTTGGACAAAACCGTGTTTTGAGCCCCAGCATCGGGCTGAGCCCGTGCTCTGCTCCACACCTACAGGTTCAGTCAGACTTTACCCTTTCAGTCACCACAGTATAAACTCAGAACATCCACCTGGCGTACTCTAACGTGGTCAGTTTATACTGGGGTAACAGAGAAAATTTAATCTTTTTTTTCTCTTCTTCTCCCAAAACACAAGATAAGAGAACCTTGAGCTGCCCCTTTCCAAGACAAAACAGCGAGCACGACCGACTTTCGTTACGCGCCCCACGGCTGATAACCGATGCCAAAACAAAGTTACTTTGATTAATGCCAAAAAAGCCTCTTTCAAAATGCTGTATGAAGTGTTACTATTTTGTGTTCTTACTCTTTTTTTTTTTTTTTATAGAAGGAAAACTTTGCCCTTAAGTTTTTGTCGCGACATTATTTTTTTTTTCTAGTTCTTTTACAGCAATTTCAACTCTTCCTGAAATACACATTTGAATTCCTGAAATCAGTTTGAATGTAGAAGTCACGGAAGTACCACTTCATTAAACCAAGTAAAACCACTGTATGTATGTAGCAGGGATAAATATTTTGCAGCTGTACTTTCATTTGTCCAGTGACTATCCATCATTTGTTGTAATTTTTTTTTTACTTCATTGAGTTTGTATTTTTTGGCTTTTATGTTCAAAATATGTTTATAGCTTTATAAATAAAGTAATTGCCAGACTGGCTCTTCAAAATAGGCCACTGGAGGTTATAATCCTATCACGCTCTCAAGTAACTATTTCTTAGAATCCCAGGAAGATTCCTCCTCCCTCTCTCCCCCATCAGCATTTATATGTATGAATAGGTTTTAGAATAATTGCCAAGTCTTCAATGGGTGAGACTGAAATAGTAAACCAAGACTAGGGGGGGAAAAAAAAGAAAATCCCTATTTTGGCAATCCCTACCTACAGCTTGCCTTCCCTCTCCCTACCCTGCACTTCACTTTAGCCAAGCAGTGCAATCCCTCATCACACCCTGGCTTTAAAAAAAAGAAAAAAAAAAAGAGTTAAGGCAGCACCATCCAAGTTAAACAGCAATATGAAGTTTAAAAGTGGGAACTTGGATGGTCTCTGCCTTTCAGGAAGTTCAGAGCGCAGAGCTGGTGCCTGTGACAGCAGCAGGCAGCTCTCGGGTTCAGCCAAAGCGAAGCAGCCACGCCACAGCCCGTGGGACACCGAGCTGTCCCAGCACCTTCATGGAGTCCCTCTCTGTAGCCCAGCACACACGTTACAAGAGAGAAGAAGCCAACTGTGAGGGTGCACCTCCACAGATTGTAAAAAGGTGTTTTCTCACCCTGACATACCCGTCAGGGAGCAACAGATCTTGAATCTGGATGAAGTCAGCTGTCTGGCTTCCAGTTGCCTGGAATCCCAACTACCAGGACTCCCAAGAGTATTAGAAGCTGTTAAAGCTCCATCATGCTTGGAGCAGCCAGCCCAGCCCTCCCACTGCCGTACAGCGGCGAGCTCCACACTTGCATCGGTACCAACAGCACAGCCCTGGGCCTTCAGAAGCTCCACCATGACCAAAAGGGTTATGGTTTAGGGCAAGCTGTCCTGAGAACGAGCCAGTCTTACCACAGGGTCACAGGTGTGTTTTATGCAGATACATCAAAGTAGGAGCAAGGTAATGAGCAAGACAAACTGCGTGTCTTGGTCTCTTCCTCGCCCTGCGGCGTGGTGAGGCAGCACGTGAGGCAGTGGCTGCAAACAAACACAGGTCCTGGTCGGGTGATGAGCACCTAAAAGAATTTATAGAGGCTTCCACCAAACACAGTCACAGTCCAGGCTCCTCTAGTGGCAGGAGAGCACTCCAGGAATGAACCGGTATCTTCTGGAGCACTAGCTTCACACATGGGTGGACGTTTTTCTTATGAGAATCCAGCATAAACTAAATATTAAATTACAAATCAAGCCCCTGAAAAGAATTGGCCTCACAAGATTTTTCTCTAGCAGCACTTTCCAGCTGAGGTGCAGTGTTTGCAATGTGGGATGCACGACCTTTACATCTGTTTTATTGCCATTACCCCCTGCTTCAGTGCCCGATTCGAGCAGTCGGTAATAAGTGACAGCAAGATCATCTTGTTTCAAATAACTAGAACCGTTTGCAAACCAAAGTTTAAAAGCCCTTTATTAATTCAGAAGTGAAACACTGATATTTAAAGTGAGATAAGTATGTTTATTAAGGTTCATTCTACTCTAACGTTTATACAGAGAATGGAATGCAATACAAGCTAAGAGCACACCTCAAAGATCTACCACACAACCCATCCCCTACTCCCTATAAGGGAACTGTAAAAAAAAAAAAAAAACCCCAAATAAAAATCAGAAAACCAGTTACTGTTTAACTAGTTGCAAGTGGCTTTGTCCAAAGAAGTTAAGCCTGATATTGCATTAGCTTTGTATGCAATAATTAAGTCTCTACAAGCTAAAGTATCACATACAGAGGCAGAAGATTTCCTGTGGACACATTAAACCATGTTTTAAAGAGCTACATCACGAGGGTTGTTTAAAATTGCCTAAAAACCAGCCACTAATGGCATGCACAGGTCAATAGTATTAACTTTGGTAATGTCAGTGTTTTTTGGTCAAATCTGGATTCCACTTCTAATAATAACACATAAAAACACACCACTCCTGTGCGTAAAGCAACACACTTTTCATCTGCTACCAGCTAGAGGCAGGTCTTCAAGACATGGTTGAAGTATTCAAATTGAACTGTCAGGAGCTTGCTTAGTTCTAGATCACATCTTTCACTAGTCTATAAGGAAAGTTTAACAGGAAAAGAAAGTGGTCAAATATTTTTTTTCTCTTTTCCTTTTAAATGCACACTTGAAGTAACACTAACCTTCCCCACGATGGTTTTGGAAGAAATCCAGTAACTTTTTTTTCACTTTACCTAGTTCCCCAAGACACATCCTCGTTGTTCTTTCTGAAGCTATCAATACCCTGTAAATACAGGTTCTGTTCTTCTTGAGGAAGAAGGCATAGGTGGCTTTATTTACAACGGAGTCAATCCTTAGCACTGTAACTGGACTTGAACAGGTTAAAAGTGTAATGAAAATGGTTTACCTTAAGTGCTACTTCCCATACAGAATCCACACTTAGATCGGTTTTATTCGTTGCAGAGTAAAGTAAAAAGACATCCAATTCCACTAGTAAAAACTCAGAAGATTGAAATTTGTACTCAAAGAAAAAACACTGCACATGCAAAAGGAACAATATCCTGCTAACACAACTTCATTTGCTGCTGCATTTGTCTAATATTAACAATTATGAACAGAGCAGTGCAACTAGTATTTGGAACAATCCTTACAGTGTTCGAGTGTCAGGCACAGTACTTCACTTCTCTTCACACCACTGGTTCTCTTTACGTACCTGAAAGAACATTTTAACTATTAATACGTGGCAGTGAACTTCTGAAAGGGAGCTGCAAATTCCCACAGGCATTCAGGATCACTTATTGCACGGAGGCAGAAACTTGGAAGCAGCTTTGATTTTTCACACCGAGTTTGTAATCGTAAAGTCAGTCTTCCAAACTGACCTGTTTATTATCAATAAGCCAATAAATTTATTTCTCATGCCTAGATTTGACCAAAACTGCTTTTTTTCCTCCCCTCACCAAGCCAAGCAAAGATACTAGCTTAAGACTGTATTTCTCATTACATGGCAGAGCACTGAGGACAAACCCAAGCGTACAATCCACTGCCTTCATATCTGAACGAGGCATTTCATTCCAATCTTTCCCAAATTGGCTGGTTTGGGTTTGCTCTTTGAGACAGATTTCATTAAAGACAGGGAGTCCAAGCACCTTACCTTTCCAGCCTCATGCAACAACGCATCCTTCTGCATTCTTACTGCAGTTCCAAACCAGCTGCTACAAACAATTGTTTTTTTTTTCTTACCACATACATCTGAGCTAGGAAATCGATACGATTTGTTTCAACCTTCTCAAGCAATGGGTTGCAAGCACCGAAACATCTTGCACCAGCAGCAAACCAATTATGAGAAGCTGATGCATCAGTTTACATTTACAGTTAACCAGTCAGTCAGATCATGCGCTAAATTAGGAAGCCCCACACAACAACTCAACACACACACACAAAAAAAAGAACATTTAAATTATAATTAAACCCAGATCAAGTACCTGTGCTTCTTCCTCCTCAGTGAAGTCGTTCTTAATATTGAATGTCTTGCGAATTTCTTCCGGAGTTTTCCCCTTGATCATGTTTGCAACTGTCTTGCATGTGACATCAAGCAAACCTTTGATGTCCAAGTAATTTGCAGCCTGTAGAAGAGTTTCCAAATTTAAAGCCTCCCTATCAATAGCCTGCCTCTGGAGATGTACTCCCAAAGTCACGCTTACACTGAAATTGTAGAATACCGTAACTGCAAACAGATCATCTCTACTCTGAGAAGCTTGAAGTACCTAAAGCTTGCTTACCAAACAGAAGGGAAAGTCGTTTCACGAAGGACACCCCCCAGACAGTTCTCCTTTGACAAAGAGCTTTCAGAAAGCTGCAAGCATCCAAAACCTCTGGTGCTGAAGTACTGCTAACTAAGACAAGCAATGTTGGCTCACGGTACCGTACAGGTACAAATTTTTAAAAAGTGAAAGCCAGATTTTCATTTGTATGCAGACCTCTAGAACTCCACTTCTAATAACAAGCCCTCAAACTAAGCATGAGGACACAGACAGCTGTAGGGCCCCATTTTCAGAAAAATATATTAATTGATAAATGAGCAAGTACAGATTAATGCCTAGCAATAGGCTAACCACCATTCTAACACCCTCAACAATTTCAGCCAGTATTTGCCAAAACTACTTGCCCCCTCCACATCCCCTCTCCTAATTCAAGAAGCATAAAGACTTTACAAATAAGCACTCTTCACAGGGCAGCCTTTACACTTTGTGACTATACTCACCAGGATAAGTTCAAAAAGTGTTCCTTGGTCTACTTTCAGAAACTCTTGATCCCACACAGGGATGTCATCTGTTCTTTTTTCTTTGTTTTCATCATCCTCTGGAGGAGGTGGATCATCCTTGTGATGGGTGCACCACTGAATCACCTAATTACAGTTTTGATATTAAAGTTTTATCCCAATGATTCTCCCACTAGGCCCCAACTATAACTTCATTTCAGAAGAAACGTACCTTTTCCTCTAGGCCGATACGCAGTATTTTTGGTTTAGAACAACTGATCCCCAAACCTGGAGTACAACAGCCTTGAAGAACCCCACTGAGACAGCAGCTAGTTAACTACGTGCCATCTTAAAAAGCCAACTGCTGGGATTATAAAGTTATTAAGCCCTCTGCTAACACACGTAGGGCTGTACAAAGAAATCCTAAACCTCATCGTGTGATGTTTAATCTGTTTGCAGAAACAATCTTTACTAAGCAGAACACTACACAGGAGAAGACTGAAGAGCGGTAATAGCTCCCAGCAGGACGTGTTCACTGCAGTACAAAGTTCACCTGGCAGAAGTGGTTTTTAAAATAGAAAAAAAAAAGCACCACTAGCTTGTGAAAATGCAGTCTCAGCACCCAGACAACTAAAAAGAACAGGGATCTACCCCAAGTCAATTCCTGTTCCATTTTGCCAACCCAGAAGTCCTCATGAGTTTGAAGATATACATATGCGTGTTCACTGGGAAACAATTCCTAACCCTGTATTTACCCCACAACAGTCCAGTGCTTATTTTGCTACAACACTTCCTACTTCAGAGCAAAAAACATCTTGGAAGACAGCAAAATACTTCTGCACTTCTCACCTGACCAGAGGCACAGCCACTGCCTGCTACTCTCACCCCCGCCTGTCCTTTCATCCTTTCCTCTAACATTTGCATCTCCTGAACTGCCACCTCAGTTCACAGAATCTGATTAAAATTGGTGCTTTAATGTTTTGAAACACCAGGGTGCACAGATGCCCAGCACCACTTTGATACCTTAGAAGCCCATCCAGTCTCCAGCTGCTGTTTCAGAAGGCCACCCTTCGGTAGCTCTTCTGCCACCACCTGCCCGTCGACCTACCCCAGTTCTCAGATACCCCAGACACCCTAAATCACGCATCTCGCATCGGTTAAGCTTGTGGCTGGCACAGGAAAAATATTTTTAATACGATAGTTCGTAACACCCAACGTGAGTTTCACCTTTGATTACCGCCATACAACGCTATCGCCCGCAGCATCTTACCTTTTTTAAGATAGCGGCATTAACGTTCGGAAGAGGGACTGGGTCGTCGTCACCTTCATCATCCATTCCCAAATCTAAAAATGAAAAAATGACTAAGCAACCAGAAGGCAAATTCCTTTTACTCTTCTCTGAACCAGATTGCTTCACCAGTTCTTCACTGTTCTAACAGCGCCGAGGCTGGATGGACTGGTAACAAAGGATCTCTAACTGGTCAAGTCAGGTTTCAGAAAGCTTCAACAAGGCTTTGTGAAGCCACAGCTGCATTATACACACTAGGTTACACCAAATTTAGGCTCAGTAGTTAATAAGGCTACTTCATCAAATAAAAGCATCAACAAACCATTGGTTAAGCAGTCGGCCACTTCTCAGAGCAGAACTTTCTAGGTCAGTGTTCTGAGAACAGGATAAGGTGGAGAATCAAATATTTATGTCTTGTTACCATTTTCACCAGCTCAATCCACGAGTTAAACCAAACTCCAACCAAGACCTCCCATTTCATTTACTATTAAATAAGAATTCAGATGCACTGTGGGAAGTAGAGACAATATTTTGTCCTCTACAGCAGCAGCAGATCCTGCAGAGGCAGAGAGGTGCCGGTTATCCGGCTCTGAAGCACTTGTACTGATTCCTACCAGCTGTTGCAAGTTCACATACTAAGACAGCAGCACAAATCCTTCCATAAAAAAGCATTTATAAGGCATGCTTCTGACACTCCTCGTTTTAAAAGTCCATTAGCATGCTCACAACAGATTTGGATAAAATTTGCCATTTTGTCCCCTTGATACAATTAAGGAACCAAAGTAAAAATTGAGAGACAAACATAATTAAAATTTGGACTTGATACACAGAACAAATGCCACATTTGCCATCTTTGATTAGAGAATATGTCTTTTTTTATTAGGCAAATGCTAACAGTTGGATGACACTCTCGCTGTCAAAGATTAAGATCTTGTAATTAGTTACATAACTAACTACACAGACCTTCACTCATCATAGACACAGATGAGCCAGTTCTATATCAGCAAGGAACTTCATTTTTAAGAACGGATCACTGTCACACCATCATCACTGATCAAATTTGTGCACAGAAGAGCACGTATTTCTGTATTTAGGGAAGTCAACTACTCATTATTAGTGAGATATCAGCACTAGTTTTTGTTTAAAATAACTTCATAGATTCAGAAACTAAAATACTGACATTAAAGTCTACTGCACATGTCACAATAGAAACTTCAAACGCATACTTTGAACATGATGCCAGATACTAGTGCAAGTGACCAGCCCAAAATACTTGGTACAGGGAAATAATTCAAGCAGTATCTTGCATTTAGTTAACTCCACTCAATCCGTTCCCACCACCTCCAAAACAGCAATTTCATCTCTTACCAGGAAAATCGATATTTCACTGGTGGTGCCATGATGTTCAACACAACCCCACCTTTCAGCTGCATCACCCAACACCCAAGACATTATTAACTGATGCTGAACCAGCCGTACAGCAAATGCACTTCATCTGTGCTCAGAGACTGGTTCTCACCCAGAAGAGTAAGACGTACACTTGGCATGTGTAATTTCCCTTTCACCAACACCAGAGCATCGCTAAACACCAGCACTGACACAATTATTGAATGAGAAAACCAAGAATTGTGCTCCCTAACGTATTCCAGCCCATGGCTACGGTTCCTGCTCATCTTGCTGGCCATGCTCACCAGCAGGCTGCTGGCAGAACGAAAGCGTTCAGCGCCAGGAGTGTTTCAACCTTCTTGTTCCTAAGTATAAGGTGTCACAAGCCAACAAAGATTTACACCCAAGAACATAATTTTAACTACATCTACGGAAAGATTTTTCTTTTCTACAGTAATTCATGAATACACCCAAAAACTGGGAAAAACCAGCAGTAAACAATGAGGATTTGCACTGGAGGGATTAGGCACAGTTTGCTCTGCACCCTGGCCATCTGGCAGATTTCCCCTCCCCCGCCATGAGTTCTTTTGTTTCAAACTTATGTCAGCAGGAGATCAGAACTAAGTGTTTATCCCAAATAATTTAACCGCATCCATAAGCTCACAATACAGGTTTCGCTTGAGCTCTTTCCTCCTTGCATCGGTTTACGATTTCCCAGCCCATTTAAAAGACATTTACATTGTAAGAATGGTTGGTATGACTAAAGGAAAAAAAGCTTATTTTTAAATACATTCCATTTGCTTAACTTTTACGACAGCAGCGATTGCTCCAGCTGCTCTGACACAAGACAGCAAGCTGCCTGGGAATTCTTTCTTCAGCACCCGTTTGTCTCCTTTGGTTACAACTCGTGTTCAAGGAGCTGCCCCGAACACACCGCTACCTCTGCGTGAGCTAGCAGCCCTGGAGGTTTCGTACTCTTACCTTCCAGCATGGTCTTTATAGTTACAGACTGCTTTGCAATTTCGACATCAACCTCAAAGATCTCTCCATCTGAACTCTGCAGTTTAATTGAAGGCATCTACAAGAGAAGGACAGTTATTTCCACACAACATTCAGCAGATGTTAGGAGTTCAGCTGACTCAAAGATGTACGTTACCTTTCCTATTTATATTGCTTCTTCCCAGCAGCAGACAGCCCAGCGCCACTTAAAGCAAGCTCAGATTATTCACTGCTTGAGTCAACAGGCCTAAATTCATTAATCCTCACGTTTAGGCTTCTATCCATCCTTGTTTCTTAAAATTAACTTACGAGAACCTTTTTCTTAATGTGAAAGCATAAAATACACAGAATTTACTAGTCGATGCTTATATTTTTTAAAGTGCAACACTTTCTTTTGAACTAGTTTTCAACAACACTTCCAGAAGACTCCTTTTCTTCAAATCCAAACAATTGCTACTCACACTTTGACTACCCAAATGAAGTCAGAGCTCAAAAGCAGTTACCAAATGACAAATTCTGGAAGGAAATCACAAAAACGAGGTTGGAAGGAACCCCTCTAGACAGAGTCTAGGTTCAGTCTCCCTTGCTCCAAAGAGTCAAACAGATCAGGTTACTCAGGATCAAAGGCTTTCCTTCAGAAAAGCATCAGTTTTCTGAAGAGATTAAAAAGCAATACACCACTACGAGGAAGGCTTTCAGCCTTGCAAAGTAGGAAGTTAGACCAGCACTTTGTTAGCGTTAGGAAAGCCTAAGGTGACTATGCATGTTAACAAAGTTTTTAAAACAAACTGCGATAAGACCTACAACAAATAGAAGCAGGAGACTTCAAAGAGGTCCCTAGAAGAAAAATAGTGAAACTTTACAACAGTGTATCTTTCCAGATATTTAACAACTCAAAGCCAGGAATAATCCACTTGATACAGCAGCGAGCATGTTACAACTTCTGCCTGAAACTACACACAAAGTCTGTTCGGGCATCACTGCACTTGCACCAACTGACTTGAAGGACACGATAAACATAACTGCCCAAGCCACATAAAAGTTTATAGATCAGTTTCCAGCAAGCTAGTAAGGCACATTTTAATTTCCTTTACCACTCAAAATACTTGTCAGCAGCAGACCACTGCAACAGTTTGTTGGTTTGATGGGGTTTTTTTTCTCCTTAAAGATCTCTAAAGCATGTGCATCCCTAGAAGCTTTAGGAACAAAAAAAATTCAAGTTATTTCAATTCAAGTTTTCTGAAGTTCCTCTCCCACCGAACTCAAGAGCTACGCATGCTAGTTCCTTTACAGTAGTACTTGAACTACCAAAATTAGCTGGACTGCTTTCAGTGAATGCACATTATCCCTTTCTGAACACCTCCTGCAGCTCATCAGCATGGCTGAGCCTGACAGTACCGCAACGAGCCCAGTCCCATGGAGGCCAGCCAAGGTAGCTATTAAGCAGCTCACACCAGCTTCAAGTCCTCATTGCTTTAATTTCCATTTGGCAGAGTGAGTAGCTAGTTAATGTTTACACAGTAATGTAACCCTATATGACAGCGCTACTTCTAATTAAGATGGGTGTTCTGGAGGAACACAGTCATGGCTGTTCCAAAGATAGGTATATATACACACACACACATCCACAAAAATAAATTGTATTAAAACATAGTTCTGAGTTAGTAGTTTGAACAATGCCCTGAAAAATAACGTGATCCAGGCACACGCTTCAGATTTAATGCATCTGTTCCTGCAGCGATTGTCTGAGAGCACTTAAGAACAAACCCAGCTTCAGATGCCAGCCTTCATGTGCTTGTGTCTAGGATTACATAATGCTGCACAACAGAGGCAGCAAGGCAGGGATGCTGCCTTAATGAGTCCAGCCCCTGCAAGAATATTTGCAGAGACCTGTGCATCACCCAAACCTGCTTTTAGGGTGTTAAGAGTCTTGAATCGAGTAGAATGAAGTTAATCTATGTCTGATCACTGCTAATAGATTGGGATATCATGCGGATTTTGTTATTTTTATACCACAGAGCTCGGTCTCCTAGAAGGAAGAAAAAAAAAGTCATTTTTCCAAACTCCAACCTAGCTCTGGAAATAAACAGGCCTTAGACAGCAACACAACCAGGTGACTAAGCAGACTAGTTCTGAAGGCTCTACTCCACAACAGCAGAACAGGTTGGGAGGTAATCAAAAGGCAAACCTGAATTGCAACGGCAATTTGCATACACAAGCCCGAAACGCAGAGCTCAGCCACCCAGAACGGCGCTCCTGGGCAGCTCCCAAAGCTATTCCGGATGGATGCCTGCTCCCTCCCCCTCCTCTTCTCCCTGTCACTGGGTGCAACGCGGACTTTATTTAATAAACTCACACCTGAGACCCTCCGCTCGCGCTGCAGAGCTCCCCTCGCCGCCCAGAGACACCGGGGGTGCCCCGGAGCAGCGCGGCAGCGGGGCACGGTCGAGCTCCGGCGGGTGTTGCGGGGCCGCGGGCGCTGGGAACGCCTCCGCTTTATTTACCAGCCCCCGCAAACGACGCCTCCCCCAAAACGGGGGAGGCCCGCGGGCGCTCACACCTCCACGTTGCCCAGGAACAGCTCGGACCTCGGCCCGGCCCCCTCAGCAGCCCTCCCAGGCAGCTCCGCCGCCGCGACCGCGCCAGGCCGGGCCCGCTTCCCTCACCCGGCGGGCCCCGCGGCCCGGTCCGCCTCCGGCGCCCACCCCACCCCACCGGTTACCCCACCAGCAGCATCCCCCCGAGCTCGCAGGCCTCACCGTGAGGATAAGGAGGAGGAGGCGGGGGCGTCCGGCCGGGCGCTGGCGGGACCTGGCGGCGGCAGCGGCAGCGCTCGGGGCCCGACTGCGGCGGCGGCTTTATAGGGCGGGGGAGGGGGAGCGGGGGAGGGGGGGGAAGGACCCGCCTCTCGCTGCCTCGCAACCGCCGGGCTGCCCCGCGCGAACGCCTGAGCAAAACACAGGTATATACACGCACGCACGAACGCAGCCCGCTCGCGAACGGAGGTAAAAAAAAAAAAAATTTAAAAAAAAATAAAATAAGGACGGGCGTTTTCTTCCGCGGCAGGGGGGAATGGGGGGGGGGGGGTGAAAAGCTGGGGAAGAGCGCACGTCTTCCGTGGGGTCTTTCAGGCAGCTGCTCAGCCGCGCCGTGGGGCGGGGGCGGCTCGCGCGGGCCAACGGCTGCTGCGGCCCCGCCCCCGCGGCCCTGAGGGAGCGGAGCCGCCTCGGGCCGGGCCGGGCATGGGGAGGGCGGGGGAGGAGCCCGGCGGAGGGAGGGAGAACCGGGCTCGGTGTCGTCCCCGCCCGTAGTGGGGGGCTGGGAAGGGTAGCGGGTCCCTGCGGAAAGCAGCTGTGACGGCGAAGGGTGCCGGTGCGGGTCGTGGTATCTGGAGGGCGGCCCCGGTGCCCTCGTCGGGAAACAACCGGGCCGCGGGCGCGGCTGTCGCCGTGTGGAGTTTACAAACGGTAATCCCGAGTAATCCGGGCTGGTCACAAAATAAATAAATAAAAAAAGACCACATGGGGTGTTTTCCTTCTAGCGGGAAGAAAACCCCAGGCCCAGGAGCTGCCGGCAGCCCCGGGAGAGAGCTGAGAGCAGGGCCTGGGGTGAGGCTGCTTCTGCCCGTGCGGGTGAAGGCGATGCAGTCTCATCTTCAGTGGCTACTCGGAAAACCGCATCACTGGAAAACTGACTAATTCGAAATTGTTACAGCGGTGGGTTGCTCTCTCAGGTGGCCATACAGCTGAGGACAGTTCAGAGTGGCCAGAAATGGATTCAGGTCTCACCAGCCATCACTGAACCGCTACTGACGATACCACCAGGAACTGCAGGCAGCTACAGCTCTGCCCGCGGCCACAGCTCATTAAAGCACCTCCAGGTATCAGCTATGCCAGGAGACACCAGACCAGAGGAGCAGACCAGCAGCTAGGAACCACCGAAATGCAGCCCAGGCGATGCTGCACCAGCACAACTCCCTCACCAGCGCTGGTAACAGCTCCGGAAAGGTCAAGAGTGTGCACTAGATAGCGGCAGGCATTAGGCTTTCAGAAAAAGAGGTGGGAATGCTTTCGCTCAGTCAGGAAGGCAGACTGGAGTAGGAGTCCAGCAAAGGAACTGTGAGGTGTCCAGGGTGCTACACTGTACTGTCACACACAGCGCCCATTCCATGCTACGCTGTAGAGCCCGGGTTTACATCAGCTGTCCATGGCATAGTGGCTTTTAAGTAGTTCAGACATTTACACAGTGACAATCCATGATTACGACAATTTGCTTTACTTCAAATCTGAATTTAAAATGGTTTTAACACCAGAGTATGTTTTCACAGCACTTCGATGCAGACACAGAGCGCAAGTACAACACAGATCACAGCTTTCCCTTTCTTTGGAGTGCCAGAGGATCCTAGGCTGGGCACTACGCATCTTACTGAACCAAGGACAATCATAGCCTCTAGAGAATACCTTCTAACATAAAGAATTCTCCCGGGATTCAGAAATTCTCAGTCCAGAAGCTTGCTTTGCTTGTTTCAGAGTCCACAGCCCAGGACAGTAGCCCAGCCACGGAATTACCAAGTCATCTGTCCTTAAATTTTCTACCTGAGTGACATAACCACTGAGACTGCAAATATTAGAAGTATTTAATATTGAATGGTCTGTTGGTTAGGGCTGACTCTGAAGACATTGGAGGACTCAAGTACAGATTCTTCTCCAGAAAGAACCTCTTAGAGCTCAGGTGACAGCGAGGTTGTTCCATATATGATTCTTATACAACAGACTTTGGCGCTAACAGAGGTCCCTCAAAGATCCTGGTATTATTAACCAGATAAACTGTTTGTTCATCATTCATTAGGACCTAATTATCATAATTTTTATAGTCACATATGCAGATGTGTGAAGCCTCCAAACTACGCCTAGTGTTGACCTTTTGATTGTACCATCACCACATTTACCTCTTTCCTACTCAACCACTCCATCTCGTATTCCAGTGCTGAGAACCACATTTGCTGCCCTAAAAGAAGAAACAACATTGCCTTTTATTTTCCTTGAAAATTCTGTTTCTTTCATTTATATTAAAACTCCTGGGTCAGAGGATCAAATGATGACAGAAGGTGCATATCTACAAATCCTAAATCCCCTTTCCTGATGTTGCCGAAGACCAAGGTTTCTGATTTGGCTCGTGATCAGCGAACACAAGCTCTCAGACTGCAAATCAGGCTCAGCAGAGGGGGATGGGGTTTGCTCTCTACACAGGACAAATCTAATAAAATCCAGGCAGAGGCAGAAAGCTAAATTCCCTGCTTCATTACGGTCTGTGCATGAATTTAATTCAAAGCGATGCTACCGGTGAGCTTTATACACGATGCAGCTCTCTACAGCTTTCTAAAGGAGAAAATTCCATTCACAATGGACTTTGAATTTAGCTGTTGAACTAGAAGTCTGGGAAAGTTAAAACAACAAAAACACCCCACACCCAAAAAAGAGTGGCAGATGGCTGTCACAGATACACTATAATTGCACGAAGGCCACCTCCCACTGTGCCCTACATATCGTACAATGAGCCTCCCCAGCTAGGCCAGATGCTTTCTGTTATCTGTGGTGAAAAAGCAGCTGCCGCGGCGTTGATAGCCGAAGTCCTGTGAGTAAGTCAGCAGTAATGACACAAAAGACCCCTCCTTCACTCAAGCTGCAAGGCAAAGAACAAGATTTTTTCGAAAAATAAAGCGGGTGGCCCAATTTCCATTGTTGCGCACGTAGGTAATCACGGCGACGCAAATAATCCTAAACCTAAGCATCGCCACCCTGAGCCGTAAAGACAATCGCACCGTGGATTACCCACAGATAAACTACAATCACGGGCCTTTTTCCATTAAGAACCCGGAGGAAGAAGGGGGAGGCTGAACGCTAAAGCAAACACCCAAAAAGACTGGAGCAACCGAGATCAGCGCAAGCTTGATTTAACGCTCACCAGATCCCGAAGAGCTCTGACCTACATACTCGCTGCATCCCCGGGCTGAGCCAGCTGAGCAGCCACAGGGGGAAGGGGATTTGAACACGGCGAACATCAAGAGCGCAGCCTCCCGGGCACGGTGCTGCCTCTGCTCCACAACCACGGAGTCTATTCCCAGCGATTTCTCTCAAGCAAAAATTGCTGTGTCCCTCACCCTTCCAAACACCTCACGTCCTCCACTTTTAGAGAGGAGAAACAGCGTTGTGGGTTGTTGGTTTTGGTGGTGGTGATTTAGGGACTACGGAGATAACACACTGATTATTTTTCAGTATGACCAGCGTGATGTGGGATTGTCAAAGCCTAATGAAAACCAGGCTTGAGGGATCTCCACTTTGCTCTTTTGACAAGCTGGGAAACTTGGAATCCTAAGAATCATTTAGGCTGGAAGAGACCTTTACGATCATAGTGTCCAAATGTAAACCTCACAGCACTCAGCCTGGAGTCCCTGAACCACAGGGATGGGAACTGGCAAGAGCTGGACTTGAGGATCCCCAGGGTACAGCTGCTCCAGCACCACGAATTATTTGCTGGAAAGCAAATCTGAACAAGAACCTAATCTACATGTAGGAAAGGATGAGACTTGCTGCAAAAATCTTTTTTTTTTTTCCAGGAATACAAAAGATGAGGAATGTTGTTGTTTTTTTTAAAAACAGGCAGCCACATCAACAAATTTAAAAAAAATTGAACTGACTTGGTTCAGTGCAAAACCAGGAAACATCAGAATTATTCATGTGAGAGAAAGAGTAGAAAGACATTGCTGAGCTCAAAGGCCTGCGCCAGCATTGTTTAAAGAAATCTTGCAACAACGCAGCCACAGAAGAAATTCTTGTTCTCAGTACAACACTGGAAAAAAAGCTAATTACTGCATTTCCACCTCATCAAGACTAGTAGTATGGGAGCATCATGAACGCGTCACTTTGCATCCCCAGCAGTGTCAGAGGGTGGGTGGCAGAACTGAGTGGCTGGATGAGAGTCCAGTAGATAAAACTCAATAACCAGGTCCAGCAGACACCAATTACTGTGGTTTTTTTTAAAGCAACTTCGGTTTCTTCCTCTACTGAGACTCATGTTCCCCTTACGTAACTACAGGGATTCAAGGTACTTTAGATGACTGAAGATAGGAGGGGGGAAAAAGATTTAAAAATTGAAACACACCTACCTCAAGCATATTTGCAGCCCCTACGTCCTAACTTCACCCTCGCCCCACCTCCACATACTTGACCTGACCAATTTTTGCACCTTTTGAAATCCCTCGGGCTGCTCAGGAGGACAAACTCCAGCCGGTGCCGGCGGGGCACGGCCACGGGGTGGCGCCGGGGCTCGCTCCGGATGGACCGGAGGCACCTGGGCAGCGACGAAGGGGAGCATCAAGGCTCAGATGCGCTCGTAGGTGTTCCCTGAGCTGAAGAAACGGAGTAGAGATTGGCTTTAAACGGTCTGAAGAGCGACTTTACGTGGCAAAAGTATGAAACGGTGACTGTCCTTCCTAACCAAGCATGAGAGCAGCTAGGTTGGCTTTAAAGGGTTTTGTGGCACCGAGCTTCAATTTCGGAGTTGTCTCAAGTCCAAAAAGCAGATTTTGGGCTGGTTCTGACACCACAGATGATAAAAGAACGGTTGCTTTGAGGGTTTCAATGTGCATGGGAATAAATACAGCACGTTTTCAGAAGGCAGGCTTTCAAAAGAGATTGCAGGGGGAAAAAAAGGACAGTCCAGTAACCTTACACACTGGTTGACCCAACGCTAAACTGAGGACCAGACGCAACGCAGAACGCTTGCATTTGGGAAGGGGAAGAAAGGAGAACAGGCTCCCCGGGAGCCACGGCACCCCCTTTCCCAGGCAGGGGGCCCCGCTTCAGCAGCGGCAGATTGCGTTGCTCTTCCCCCAGGACAACCGCGGCGCTGGAAAAGGAGCGGAGCTGCCTGCAAAGTGGGTCAAGCGTGGAATGAACGCTGTAGGATCTTAGGCGAGGCTCCTCCAGGGCCTCCCCCCCTTTTTTTTTTTGTAAAATAAGGAGGGAGAAGACAGCAGTGGACACTGTCGACTCTTGGCACTGACTGCTACAACAAAAGGGCTTTCAGAACAAGTTTCACCACGAGGCAGGGTGGTGGGGGGTTGTTTTTTCTCTCCTGAGCAACAAATGTAGTTGGGAGCCAGGCTATAAAGCCTTTCAGCACAATCGATCATGCATTTATCAGTTTTAACCACATACTTCTCTTTGACAGCTCAGCACTCCTGTTTTTAAATGCATAATCCAGAAAACAGTTCATGTTTTTAATGACAATTTAAAAAAAAAAAAAACAGTTACAAGGAAATCTGATGAGGAAGATACGTAAGTCAACAAGACCAAATAGCAAAGGTTTAGCCTGATTTATGCAACCCTGTGCAATGACAAGATGGGTAAAATGAAGAGTCTTCTCCTCAGAAGCACCTGCCTCCAAGTTTCCATCCAGGATCCTCGCCCTTCATCTCACTGCTCCTCTTCCATCGCCCAGCCCAGTGCGGCGCAAGGTGGCAAGATGCAGCTGCTGGCAAGGTCAGAAAACCAGCAACCATACTGGTTTGAAGTTATTGAAATATCTCATCTGTTTGGGGTTGTTTTTTTTTTTTTAATCGGTGTTTCACAAACTACGACCAGATTCCTGAAGGCTTCACAGCAGCCTGATGAAGGAGCGAGCAGGATAACACCACCAATCCCGAGTCTCAAGTACCGTAACCCAACAAGATGCTGTTTTAAACACAGAAATGTCATCTAGAAAGGACCTGGCTGTCCCCAGCACTGGCACCAGGAGCAAATCGGCTGTGGCTTCTCCTGGTCCTGTCCTTAAAACGAGATACTCGATGCCTTGCCAGATAAGCTCTTTCAGGGCTACGTTACCCTCCTCTTCTAAAACTGTTACGTCCAGCCTGGTTTTACAAGTTGGCTTATTATGCATACGGAATATTGAGGTACTAGTAGTGATTAATGTTTTATACACCAGCAGCAATCAGTTTAATCTTTATCCAAAAGCAGTTCTGCTCACCAGAGTAATTAAGAGATCAGGAGCTGTAGTTCAACCCATCTTAAAGAATAAAGCTTTTAAGCCACAGCACAGGTTTCAAAACGCAACATTGCTTAATTTCAGAGCAAGAATGTTGTTTCAGCCTTTTTTTTTTTCCTGTATATATGCCAAAGAACTCCAGTCCCTTGCTCAAGAGAGCAGCCTGCCTTTATTCTCATCCAGAAGGAGCACAGCCAAATGAATTAGAGCACTGAAATAACTTTAAAAAAACCACGAGCTGACTCATGAACTGCTTGCTCTGCAGGGTTTTTTTAGTGTATTCACGGTTACTGAAGGACTTCTACAGTCCAGTGTAATTCTTTACTTAACACTTCACTGGCTTCCAACCTTCTCCTGAAACTTCCAGAGAACTACTACTCCGTGTAGCGACCACTGTAGCATACGGAAGGCACCCTACGCAAAAAGCGGTGCTTGTGAACATCTGTCTCCAAAAATCTTTTTGTATATAGCTGTGAAAAAACCAGAATACTATAAGTAAAGTCATTTCTCTCTTATGAAAGTTTGCTTTAACCTGTGCAAAGACCCCTAAAACGTATACTGAGTTTCCACGGGTACTCAGCATAGAAACAAATCAGGAAGCAAATAAAGTGATAAAACAAGTGCATGACAGGTGCACAAGGAAGTGGCAAGAGTGGAGCCACACCTTCAATTAAGTGAAGCTGGGGCAGCATTTAATTTGAAATTCAAAACTGTGATTTGAGCGCACTTGCCTCTTCTTACAGTCCCTTTTTACACGAATTAACAAGTGTATTCATTCTTCAGCCCTCTCCTGCTCCTCAGTCATAGCTCCTCCGACAGCAGGAGCTGCGCTCCAGTATTATTAAGGAAATTAAGATGAAGGGATGAGAGGGGAAAAACAGAGGAATGCGTTTACTGAACTATGAAAAAAGGGCCAAAATAAACCCGGCACTTAGGTAGCAGTTTGGGGTTTGCATTGTACACGAGGAAATCCTTTGAAGACTCAGGCTAAATTTCTAAATTGCCAGAGCAAAGACTTTGTCGTGGGCTCTTAATGCACAATTCTTTTGTGAAAATTACTTTCAGTGTTCAAGTTTGCCACTATAAAAAAGAAAAATCTTCCTCAAGTAGACACGGATTGGCAGCCATCAGCAACTCCCAGCAATCTTTTCTCCACTAATATTTCCAGGTGGACTTTTGTTACTAACCAGGCAGATGAAACATCAAAGCTTTCATCAACAGAATGTCTGCTCAACACCTTTTTCCCCAAGACAGGATTTATGCTGTTATCATCCAGACGTGCAAGGAAGGACAAGGTAACCCCGTCTTCACTTGTCTGCGCGTCAAGTACCTTTCCAGGGCAGGAGTACACGTGCTGGTTTACCTCGGAGAAAACGTCCCCTGGCACACAGGGTTCTACTGACTCTATCCAAATCATGAGAAACACAGACCCCTTCACAGAAAAGCGTCAGGTTTCGTTCCTGCCTTCCGACAATTTAAAGCCCGGTGTCAATCCCGCTCGCTGAACGCTGGCCTGAACTACCCTGCTCAACAACATACTCAACTGTCACAATATGGGATTTCCAGCTACTCCTATTTCACATTTTATGGAACTCACCAGTCCTTGTAGTGAAGGAGGAAACACCAACACTGGTGTCCAAAACAAGCACAAATCCTAGTTACGCTCCTTTCTCTGCAGCCAGCATCAGCACAGCCTCAAGTGAAGGAACTTTTGCTCAGCTACCAGTACATCAGACAGTAATTATTTGTATCTGAAGTTTTATTTCTCCTCTTCAATCTTCCAGACGCGCTTTTAGCTGCTTGGTACTGCTGGCGGCTCATCTCCATCAAAGGACCCGTTTTGTGTTCATGTGACATCCTCAACGACATCTTCCAACGGCCAGTCCCAGCACAATTACGGGGGAAAGCGCAAGGACTGGAGTGACTTTCACCATTTTCCATCGACTTCACTAACAAACTGCTTGCATCTGCGTACAGGAACTGAACAAACGAACTGCCTGCTCCCCGCCAGAGCCGGGGATGACTCACGCCAATTAACGCAACAGGGAAAACAGAAAATAGGGCAAAGTCATTACTCTTGAAGGAATGGTGTCAATTAAGGCGCAAACTTCTACCTATAAAAATATTCACAAAGAATGGCAAGTGAAAGGAAATTCAAGTGAACTAACCTCTACAGCACAGGATTATTATTTTTTTTTAAATACTGATCAAAGCTAAAGTTCTCAATATACGAAAAAAAAGACACTTCAGATGCACTTATTTTTAGTATGCGCTACTTCCTGCAAGGGATCAAATTGCAGAAGACTGAGTGCTCTCCAGAAACCATTTGGAACCCAACCTACAGGCCAAGTCTGAATTGTTGCTGAAGGAAAAAAAAAAAAGCAACCATTTGAGCTGTTCGGAAAAGGGATGAAGTCATGTTCGGCTAAACGCAGCACCTTCTTTGCAAGTTAAAGAATTAAGTGGTCCTCCAGCAGAAAAGCAAAGGAGTCCCAAAAAAGCATTCAGGGCAAGTTAAACATCTGCAAAATTTCTGTACTTTCCCCTAGAAGTGAGCAGTGTAAAAAACCAACCAACCAACCAAACCTCAAACCCCTCTATGTTGTTGCAGAACCTACCTTGTGCCCAACGAATTTAATCTCTGAAAGCAGAGTCCTCTGTTAAAACATCAGCCAGGCCTATCTTTTTAAGATATGCCCAGTAAGTTCCAAGCACAAACCTTAAGAGGGCATAAAATTTGGTTTCTCTTTTGAACAAAATAATCAAATCAGGATTCAAATTCTGAAACAAATTAGTAAACAGGAAATATTTTGAAGTTAACATAAAACACTTATCATTTTTTTTCCAGAATGGAAGCTTGGGCAATACACGTAGTACTGAATTTCAAGTTATTTCCTTTAATATTTAGAAAACGGGTTTCATTCTTAGCTTTTTTTTTTTTTCAGAAAATTAAGTATTAGCACCTCCATCGTAAATGACTTAAATGTACACGCTCGATCAATTACGTTAATCCTATATTCTTCCATTTGTGAGTATTTCAGTGGAGCACGGAGAGAGGAAGAGAGCAGCAACACATCACTGATAAGCGAGCTCTGTTCTCAGCTGCATGAGGATCTATGACCAGGCACCTCCCTGGGACAGAATTCAAAAGGTCAGAGTTTTCCGGCACATTCCAATCACCTCCGTTTTAGTCATTTAAGGTGGAAATTTCTACGCAAGCTTATACGTCCCATCCAGCTACACGTTAGTTTATTAAACCACAGTTGACCTGAGATGCAATTAGAATTTGACATTTTTCCATACTTAGTTCACAAGTTTATTATGAAAAACACTGCAGCTCTGTCCTGCAGTAACATTGTTTTACAGAAAAAAACAGTTCTGTTCAAAGTAATTCACTATCCTTGGACAATTACAAGGGACAATATGGTAGGGCAAAGAGTGGAAAAGGGAACTGAGTGCAGACAAAAAAAAAAAAAAAAAAATCAATACAATTAAATTAAACAGTATTCCCTGAAAATAAAACAAACAAACAGTTTCAGAACAAATATGAGGCCTTGGTACTTATTTTAAAAATGTTCTTTAAGCTTCAATGATTGTTTGCTGCTACCCTTATCTACAGTCATGCTGAATAAAGCTATAGCTAAATGGAAAGTTAAATGTATTCACGAGGTGTTAATGTCTACATTTTATTATTTGCAGTCTCTCAGAGAAAGCAAAAGTAACTACAAATAGCGCTATGCCAGAAACTGGTTTCTTGACCAACAATGTTGCTTCAGCATGCAATGAACTGGTTCATTCTAAAGTGGTCACAGTTGTTGACGACAAGAGGCTTTGTATTTGAATATGGCACGTCTTTTGGTCCATGTGAAAACAAGTTTGAATGTTAAATATTTTCTGACACTTTGGAGTTACTGTTGCTCTTCCCGTTTTCTTTAGGTCAACATACGGTTCATGGCAATACTGTACAGGTCTAAAATCTTTACAGGAAGTAGTCTGGGGTGCGACGAGTAACATGCGGTTCGCCTCTACGCGGCGCCGGATCGAACTGCAAACTGAAAAGCACAGGTATTAATGAAAGCGCGGGAGTTCAGGTCACCCTCAGGTATGTTTGATACGTGAATTACCTGTGGTAAGAGCAAAACTACTCCAAGTCTTGTCAAGTTTTTTTTCAAGCAGTCTTCTATAGCAAATGTTCAACTTCTTCCACTCCTCCTATTACTATGTATTTACAACCCCCATATTTTAAACTCCTCTTAACGATTACTATGAAGTACTGGAGAGAAATTAAGCTGGTCTAAGTCTCAAACAGGTCAAACATTAGTACATATTTAGAGTCTTCAGTAACTGTCAAAGGGTAACAACGCTTTTCTCTCATTTCCTAGTAAAGCTGCTGCTACGGTAGTTAATTAGAAACTTCATTAAAAAAGCCAACATCCTGACATCAAAGAATATGAAGATTCCAGAAGTCTCTTGCTCCAGACTAATGGGAGGGCATCGCCTCACATGTGACACAGTATTCCCACTCTCAAATCACACACCTCTGTGGTATTTCATCAAAATCCAGCTACACAAACCAAAAACAATCTGACAAACATCAATGACAACTGTTCCAGATATCCTACCTTAACACAATAATTATACAGTATCTTGCTACAGGAACTAATCTTAAAATCACAGGCAATGTAATTCGAATTTTTAAATATACTTACAAGGAGTATTTTAGGGTATCATCAAGTTCCATAATTGCAGCCTGGTTGCCACAACGGTAACAATAGTTTGGAGCACTGAAAATTGTTACTACGTTCCGATCATGGCACCAGTTGTATCCCTGGAGAGGAAATGAAAAAAAAAAGTTAAAAAAAGTTCATGTGTTGTACCCCACTCAACTACTTGACTACTAACCCAATTTTTAATGCGCAGAACCCTAAGTGGCACTTGTAGTCATTTTAAATACGATTAAGGCTGCATCTTTGTTTTCTTGAGAGAAAAAGGGTAAAAAAAAAAAAAAACCTGGGGCCTTCATATGTTGCTTCAAGATAAACTAGTAAAAATTCTCTGTTGCATTAGTGTTAAAAAACTTAAAAAGCAATTCTCAAGCACAAGCTGCGATCTGAAGCAGAAGCCAGACATTTAAAAATCTGAACTGCGAGTGATAACTGGAGACTAAGAACAAAAAGGCACATCCAAGATAGAAAGGAAAACCACATCTTTAAGGCAGACATTTATTTGCATTTTCTTAACAAGGGACTCAGCATTATGTTTAAGAACCTTTTTATCTACACTGAAATGCAATGCCACGTGTGCTGCTACAGTCTGCTTTGGGATGTTACTGTGAATTTTCAGAAAAAAAGACCGAAAATAAAGGTTACTCCACTGTTAAACTGAGAAACTCCTTTAGCAGTAAATGAATACCGTGAAAGTAGAGTTTCTGGAAGACTTTCAGCTGGATCATCACTTGTCACAGCAGCACACACACACCTCTGGCGCACAGCGTACCCTATTCAGGGACCAACTCTACAAGCACAAGTTTCAGCGCCCGGGCTGCCCTGCTCACCTCCATTACCAACTGATGAGCTCTTGAGACCAACGTAAGGCCGTTAGCATGGTTAAAGGTTTCTGAAATATCCTGTCCAAACGTGTAACCTGCACCTCGAGGAGAAATGCCCCAGCCACCGCGATCGTCTGGATCTGACCATAGCAAGTCACACATTGGACCCTGTAAGAGTTGTAGAAGATGTTTCAGAAATAGAACGCAAGGAAATAAAAAAACCAAAATCAAACAAAATCACAAAATCCTGCGTGCACCCCACTCCTGCACAAATTGTTGCAGCATCTCTTTAAGACTTGAAAATAAAAAAAGTCTATAAACTGAAATGATTACTGCTGCTAGCACCTGAAATACCATCAAGAATTTAACTTGAATGAAGAATTTTCACCGAAGTAGTTCTTGCCTCAGAAATCAATCATTAAGTCCTACCCAGTGAGATTCTAGAAACACTAAAATACATTTCTTTCTTTAGGCAAGAATACACCCTTTCTCCTTCAAAAACTGAACAGGGAGACAGGCACTTTCATAGTGCAGAGTTGTTTTGGATTTCATTTTCAGCCTGTGTACTCAAAACATCCAATATACGCCCAAACATGAACCCCGTGAGTTTAGAAAATTACTTTTCAGTACCTCATGGGGAACCTCCTGCAAGCGATCAAGTGCTCTGATGTGATCCAGTGTATCTATCGATGGGGAGAGGCCACCATGTAGACAGAAAATCTAGAAGAGAGAGATAAATGAAGTTTCTCTCATTTACATTAATTATAGCAGTTTATAAATACACATGCAATCCTATATATACACAATTATGGTTGTTTCTTATTAATTCTTAGGTGAATACCTGTAAGAGATTCATTGAGATTCCCTTTAACAATTGGTAACGTTTGTGAAATATCAACATACCTGGCCATCCACCAAGGCAGTTAGAGGCAGGTAATCAAAAAGGTCTGTAAAGTATTTCCAAACGTTTGCATTTCCGTATTTTCTTAAACATTCATCATAGAAGCCATACACTTGTGTGATTTGCCTGCTTTCATGGTTCCCTCGAAGAATTGTGATACGTTCACGGTAACGGACCTGAACATAACAGTTTATTTTAGAGGAATCAAAATATAGAAGTCTTCCCAAAAACCAGAATTTGCACCCCTCACCCCCCAGTCATGTGTCAATGAAGCAATAAAAACTACATCTTTGAGATGAAAATTTAATTATAACCCTCAAGAAGGGATAATTCATTCAAATCTTCAGTTTAAATACCTTCAAGATTAATTACAAATGTTAGTCATTGTTACCGGTGGACTCCACTACATCTGTGCATTAAGCTGATCTCTCCAAATAAATTCTTAAAGATTGTTACTTAGCCAATTAAAAAAATACAGCACTCAGGTGTAGCTCAGACTTGCATTTTTTTCAGCAGTGTCTTAGTCAGTTAACATTTCAGGTTTTGCAGCTGTAACACCAATGTACTGCAAATCAGAACAGGTAATAAATGTAGCCAGGATAGTAATCATAGAAGTTTTATACAGAACTGTACAGCTGAGAAGAAAACTTACCTTAAGAGCTACAAGCAATGTGACTGTTTCAACTGAATAATAGCCTCTGTCAACATAGTCCCCCATAAACAAATAGTTTGTGTCTGGTGATTTGCCTCCAATTCTGAAAAGTTCCATGAGGTCGTGAAATTGTCCATGGACATCTCCACAGACTGTGACTGGACATCGCACTTCTTGTACATTAGATTCTTTTGTCAAAATTTCTTTAGCCTGTGAAAACAAAAACAGATCTAAGTTCTGAATTCCTCTATGAAGTATCATTTAAGTCCAAGTATGCTCTACAGCCCTCTACTAGCTGCTCTCTCTATGAATTTGTCCCTTCCTCATCTGAAGCACCTGAGTCGGGAAAAATTAAATCTAAAAATCACATCGACGTCTTATCTCTAACCCTCTAAACGCCTGAACTCAGACATGCCCAAACCCAAGACTCTCCTTCAGGGGGGTGGGCACTGCCGTATCAGCCAGCAGAAGCTCCCAGGAAGTTCCATGGTTTGCTCCAGAAGACTGTTTGCTGCCTACACACACCTCTGGGTGCAAAGGCCGAGAGAGCCCCATACGAAGCAGAAAGAACGTGACTAACCCCCAGTGGTATCAGCAACTGCACAGCAGGTAGATGACCTGCACAAACTTTTTGAACAAGTTTTGCATTTTAGCACACACACAGGTAGCACCGACATAAAGCAAAGCACGGAGAAACCTTTGTCTCCATCTTTTCCACAATCTTGCGTAAATACAAGTTGCAGACAAAGGCAATTCCTGTGAAGCACAAGCTAAACATAGCATCTGAAAGGTAATTTTGAAATAATGCAAGAATTCTTTAATCATATCATCACGCCGACAGCTGTTACAGTTTGTTCTCAGAACAGTCACCAAACACATGCCACAATAATTTTCTAAATCAAGAGGATATTAAAACTATAAATAGTAACAAGTTTACAAGTTACCAACTACAAAGATTTCCCTGCCTTTCAACCACCAATGCTCCTCTTCAAGACAGATCCCTTTTTTACCTCATTACCAGAATGGCAAGAGAATATACATAAAAATATACTCTATTTTATAACCCAAGTTGTCTACAAGATTTGTAAAAACAGTATCATATACCACACCTATGCACACCATCCACAGGCCACACTGAAGCCAAAACATTCTGAACCAGTATCAGAGAGAGATGGAAAAGCAACACTGTGTTTTAGGGTAAATTTCCTTAACTTTCTCAAACCTAACCTGACAACTAAAGCAGTGTGGCATTGGGGGGGGAAGAGCTAAGCAAAATAGGATTTTGAGACACTAGAAAAAATTCACCAAAATCTGATTTTAAAAGGTTAGGAAAGAAACATGTGAAGTTAAAATCTAAGCAGTATATTACACAGTGGGTGTTGGTACGAGGCAAACTATTCAGAAAGATGTTCCTGTGTCCAAGTTTCCACCCTGATCACAAAGCCACGAGCTGGACAGTGACCAACACTGCCACCCCCAAAAGTGGTCTCACTGTTCCCACACGCTGTCCAGGCTAACCACCACGGTCCCCACTCCGAACAAGAAAAGCGCCCGCAACACGTGGTTTAATGATGGAGATTCATGAAATTCAACATTTCATTCGGCGCTGGAAAGAAATGCAAAAAAGCTATCATGGTTAAGTCTCCTGCACAGCACAGAGCTTTAGTTATTACAGCACGAGCAACAGAGTTAAATCACTCTGCAGACATATTTACATAAAAAGTCAATCTTGTATGACAGTTTCCACTCAAGCCGTAGCTAGTACTAAAGATAGGTCACTGCTGGCTTGTGGTAGATGCTAAAAGTGTAGATTTATTTTAAGATAGCCTGACTTAAGTTCATTTTAACCCAGTGACACTCACCGGATGTTTTGAAGGTGTTTTAACAGCTTTAGCCTCTTCTAAGAAGCACTAAGCCACCTTAAGTCTCCTTTTGACAGAACGTTACAGACGCTTATAGTGCTTCAATATAAACCCCCTGCTCTTAAATTAGAATGCTTTCTACTGCTGTATTTTCTTAACACACTGGAAGCACTGCACAAAGAATGCAGCATTCATTTTTCAAAGGTATGCAACATCTATGCTGACCAAGATTAAAATGGCACCATTCTCAGCAACAGAGTTGTTGCTTCTTCAGTTTTTGAAATATTAAATCACTCAGATACGCATATGACCAAATACGTAGATAAGTCAGGCAGCTATTCTGATGGAAAAAGACTGTTCCAGGTCAACCTGCAAAACAGCTATCTCTATTTAAATCCTGCAGTAGAGGAATGCTGGTGTAGGGATTTCAGTATTTCCCTGTTCTAAAACAAGTTTCATGAAATGCTGTGTTACGAACTGCTTAGTCCATTTACAATCTTGCCATGTCCCACACCATTAACAGTGGCATATACTGACGTGTTTAAGCAGTACACTTGCCTCTACACAAGAGCTTCAGCCAAGCTGAAAGTGGAAAAAAAAATAACACCCTGAAAAACAAGCCACCAACAAATGGTCCATCAACCATCTCCCACATTTCCACATTACATCAGTTCCTCTAAAACGATAAAGCAAAAAAATGTTCTGATATACTGTAACACAACACCCCAAGCTGGTAAGACAACAGTACATGCAACGTTACAGTTTCACAACACACATTTCAAAGGTAAGGTACGCTAATAATAGTGAAGTATCTGTGACTCTTTGTACTGGACCGCACACCACCCTGTGCTACCTCATCTGGTTCCACTCTCTCTTCACTGAGCCTGTCCTGAAGATCCTGGGTGATGCTGCTTGCTCAGCCACACCACACAACTCCCTCCCTGTCCATCCTCCCCTCAACAACAAACTGGGCTTCCCACCAGCAGCTCTCCTACCCTTCCTTCAACAAAAAGCAGCAGAACATTTTTCAGGAGCCTTTAGCACAAACCAGTTATTCCTTGATCCAACCACCTGGTGAAGGAAAACTAGGGAAGAGAGACACAGACCCGATTCCTTGTACTTCAAAAACCCAGTGACCTATTGCCATGAAGGGAAAAAGTGCAACACTTCATATTATTTTGACATTAACATTTTGAAACATCCAGGTTTCATTGCATATCGCCAGGATAAACAATTAGGCAATTCTGAAACAGATTTTTCTTGAACACTTATTAGTGCTTTTATTTCTCAGTCTTTTCCCAGTCGTTAACAATTTTTAATACTAGGACAGTCCTGGACTTCTGTATGTCTTCAATGCTTCTAAGTAGCCCCCCCCCCAAAGATTTAACATGTGGTGGTATTCTATAATTTAACCCTTCCTCCACATCAGCCTGTTTTTTCAGCACTACACACTCTCCAGTTCCAAACTCAAGTGCAAATGGATACAGATTAAGACTGAAAAGAACCCATTACTTCAAAATGCTAATTTTACAGCCAAGCCCCAATAATATCTAATGCAGAAAAAACACCTAGCTATAAGACACAGTTGCACAAGAGCATAAGAACAATGTAGAATGATGTCATTAACAACATGTTGAAGTGGAAAGTCACGTATTTTACCCGGAACAATCTCAAAGTTCATATAATAATCACATATCAAATACACTTCAGCTTAGTCATAGTGACTGGAATTTGTTCCTACTTGGTATCTGAAACATTGGCTTACTCAGCCGTTTTGGTGGAAAGAGGCAACTTGTACAGTCTCCAAACACCTGGAAGACCACAAGAATAAAACTAGAATTGGTTTAAACACAAGAAAACAACAAATTTTCACTTTCTTGTAAAGCAAAGTAGCATTGAATGAAAATACAACCTAGTATGTAAGAATTAAAACATTCCTGGATCACTGCACATCATCTAAATGGCCAGATGAACAGTAAAGCTCTGTTTTGCTGCCTTTGTTTACATAGCACATCATCATGCAAAACGCTGTTCTTAAAACACAAAGATTAGCTTCATTGTTTATAAGACAATGCAAGAGTCAAGCAAAAACTCTGCATTTTATAATAGTCAGGATTCAGAATTGAAAAAAACTGCATGACCATTCAAGCTGTTACCACACAATTTTCAAATCTTCACTATTTTATGAGACGCAGGAGTTGTACATATGTAGGGGTATCTCCTATTTCCCCTGTTCCCTGCATATACTTTTATCCTATATGCCAGAGATTAAGACTCAGAGTCAAGTGATATAAAGGCGATAACTCATCCATTCTTTCTCAACTCACTCTACACACAAGCAAGTTTCCCTCATACGTACATCAACCTCACTTCAAAGAACTTATTTCAAGGGGCCTATTTCCAAAAAATCCTCTGAATTCATCCTTACCCAAATTCCTGTGTTTCCAGAGTACACCAGTTATTTCTCAATCACTCCTACCCTTCCTGAGATCCACACATTCTAGCAGGAGGTCTGACAACTCAAACCAAATACCTATCCTGAAAAAGTCTGGAGCACACTGGGGAGAGGGAGGAAAGAAAAGCAGTGGACATTACTGTGGCTTTGCAGAATTGGATAAGGACGCTTGAAACTGCTGCACAGTGCTATAAAGCGCTTATCAAAAGATTACCACTAACTCAATAAAGCAAATACAACCATTATTTTAATTAGACAACATAGCTCCAAAGTCATGGTTGCAGATGGCAACGTGTCACTCTTGGCAAACCAGAATTCACACCTGCAACCCACCACGCTGTCTAGTAACACGTGTGTTGAGAAGCATCCACTGTAACCAAGAAAAAAAAACAGGCATTTGTAGTTACCATAAAGATATTTTGATGAGATCGAAGACTTCAACCACACCCATGATTTCCAGTTGTCAAGATGCACAGGATGTGACTAAAGGCACAATGATCAGCTAATTGGGATGAATACTGGGTTTAGCTGGCCAAACATCAGGGCCTGGAAGAGATTCCAGTTCCAAGCAAAGTCATCCTTTACAGTCAGCAAGTCTTCTGCAGAGCAAATGCACTTGATCCCTTCAATTTAGGGGTTTCCCTCCACCTCTTATTTGCAGAGGCAAGAGAACACACTCAAAGACAGACTCACCATTTGTAGAGCAAAAGGTATTTTCATTCACTGTCTGGCATTTTAAATAGAAGAGAAATGAGGCCTCCAAACTGACCCTTTTGTGAAGAACATACGACAGCAGTCATTACATACGACAAACGGGGAAACTGATTTATGCTGAACTTCAGAATCTACCAAGGAGTTCAATGTGAATGTATAAGTAAGAACAAAATTAAAATACAAAGCTCCCCGCTGACATTTAATTATTTAGTATTTCAAAGTAAGTAAAACCAGGATTTCCATCCACATAGAAGAAGCCACAGCAGCAAGACAGTCTTTTCCCTGACTGAAACAGAAGGTAACCAATGTGCTTCCTCTGGTTTTGTGACTAGCACCTACACCTCATCCATTCTAACCTCTTTCACTGCCAGCGATACTGAAGGTTTAGAACTCAAAGGAAAACAAGGCAGGCCTGGCCGGAGAGTCACAGTGCAGCTCCTGAGAACACAGTGTGCCACAATGTGGTCACTACATTTGTAGCTCTTCATTTTCTTGGAATAGAGCAAACAGAACTAATATATCAACTCGGAAGTTTTATTTAATTCAAAATGGACAAAATGAAAATTTCCTAGCTTACGTACGAATGACTTTGTCAGTGAATGAGAACAGCAATTTAACTAACCAAAAAAAGCATAAAATCCAATCAGCGTTGTATTTCACAACACACAGCAAAGCACCTTTCGTCACTGTTCCACAACTCAGCAACAACTGTTCCCTCACTCTTTTAGGAACTATTTGATGAGACCAGTTGAACACCAGACATTAGCCAACCAAAAGACCACTCTCAATGCCAGTACTGCATATAAAACTGAGATAATCGCTTTCCTTTTGCTCCTGTAACTTCTAGAAGATCTACATGAAAGCACACAGGTGGAAAGCCAACTAGCCCTCGACTCCTTTATTACAAACGACTGACACCATTTGCAGCTTTGGTAGTCAGCTCAAGGCTTTAATTTGGAAAAATCACTAGCAGTCTTGGCTAACTGAAAGGAGCGTTCTTTCCCCCAGAGGCAGTTTTGGGAAAAGGAAAGGGGAACTGCTAATAAAGTACCAGTTGTTGATAAAACCAGGTGAAAAATGAAGATTGGAAGGTGCTGCTTCAAAAGGATTCAATGGCATTATTTTGTTCCACACAGAATATCTCAGTGTCTTTAACTTTTATTTAAAAGAAAACCAGTCTGGAAAAATATTTTTTAAAACATATATGCCAAATAGCCCAGGAAACCCACATGCCCTCCCCTCTACGTGGGAGTTCCAAGAAACGCAGCAGCAGTAGTGCTGCATGAAGCTGGCTGCTTACACAGAGACAGTCTTCAGTCCCAGCTGTGGAACAAGCTGCATTCATTTTGTATCATTCAAGTTGTTAAAGAAACAGCGAAAAGCTATTCCCAAGCTAGTGTGCTTGATATCCACATGACCAGCTTCCTGTGATAAAAGGTTTTCAACCTTTTTGCTCAAATAACGCCAGCCACATCTAGGCGTGATCACGCTAAAGGTACAGTCAGGATATCAATTCTAACGTGGGGTAGGCACGTGCGTCAAAACTCCAGGAATGTACTTCAAAACCAACTCGCAAGGATCTAACACCTATATTGGAAGGTATTTTCAATATACACAGCAGAAATATTGGGAGACCTGGCTACTGAGCAGCTGAGCTTCAGTATTCATTCCTTAGCCAGGAATAAACCGTTTTCCCAGATCAATACCCTACCTAAAGAAAAAGGACCCAAGGCAATAACTGTGTTACCGAACCCAGGTGTAGTGTTTAAGGGTCCCTAAGCAGGGCTGGAAGTTCACTCCTCCTTTGATTCCCTTTTGTACAAGGCCTCCGTAACTCCTGCCAGACACCACCAGACAGGTTAGGTTATTGCTCTGCTCAAGGCAACCCCGATGACAAACAGAGTGGCTGAGGAGCAATCACCGAGCGGCACTGTCATCGGATCTGAGGAGGCAACAGCCACACCACAAGCAGATTGGGAAAAGAACATCAATCTACAGCCTCATTCCGCGTCCCGAGTCTTAAATTGGTAGAACTCAAAAGTAGGAACTTGCTCTGATTTATGAGCGCCTATTTCTGTTATCTTAAGCTATGCCCAAAATAACTTCTAGAACAACACAAAAATGTCTTTCACTCCTCTTTCATCACAGCTGAACAAAAAACGAACAAAAAAAACCCACACAAACCAACCAAGCATCACCTAACCGCCAGCATAACTCGATTTTAGAGAATTTCCTAGAATTTCCTAGAAAGCTGGTGATGCTACAAGAGCTGCACATACAAGACTAAATTTACACGCACATCAAGATGTCAGAGAAGTATAATCAGGATTAGGTGAGAAGGCTGGCAGGGCTGATGCTTCAAATGCCTTTTGTGTAAAGAGACAATTTCCATTTTATATTACCCACCATCGCAAAAAAAATACACGGAGCACCGGGAATAAAAGGATCTTTCTTTGTGGAAGTGTTCCAGAAAGATCTAACACACCGTTATTAAACTGTCACAAAAAAACTTTTCACAATACACCTGCAACTTCTCAGAGATGGAAAGTACAACTACACGCACCCCTCGATCGCTTGATCCCTGGGTACGTTCAACAAAGCAGCAGCAAAGGAGTCCTGAACTGTCTCCTGGCCTCCCGCAGCGCGCAGGAGCGCTGAAGAGGGCCCCCCAGCACTGGCCATAGTTCTAGGGTTCCCCTGTTGGTGAATCCAGAAGCCAAGGCAGTAGAGAGGAGGAACCAACATGCTGTGCCTTCCAGAGCCACGTTCTTCTGCCAGGGGTAGGGGATCCCAGAACACACCCAATGCACAGTCCATAGCATGGACACTCTCACTAGGTGAGAATTCTGTTGAAGCAAGTGTTTCAGTTGATTTACAGCAAGTTCAGACAAGAATTTTCATCTTTACAATGACCCTAGCTTGAAGAATAGTTATATGTGATGGCTACATGTAGAGAAAGAGGACCGCAAAAGCTAGCTAATGGAAATGCTAATTGCAAATGCTGGGGACAGTTTAAAACATTCCCTTCTGGCCAAAAAGAACCAGTTGAGAAAGGTAACTCCCCAACAGCAGAGGAGACAGAAGGGTATATGTGCCTCGAAAAAAGGGGGCAGACATCTCAGGGCAGTAATAGCTTAAAATATATGAGTGAGATCCACCAAACTTGCCAGTCCTATGCATCAGAGGAACTCAGCTATGACTGCAGTGGGGGTTTTTTGACCCAAAAGAAAGATTCACCAGTGACATACTGCCCTCCCAGAGCTAAGGCACTTCACGTAAGCGGAGTAAGTTCAAGCAGCTCACACAGCTGCAGTGGGTACATGCATGTTTGGTTAATTCTCATCTGCAGTTTGTCTCGGAAAATGTCTACTTGGAAGATCTGGTGTTAAACAAAGGTGGAAGTACTGTAACTGGGAAAAAAAAATTAGAAAAATACACCATTAGCAAGGTACATACCAGAGAACAGTATGGCCCAGAAACGTATTTATATAGTGAAAATTAGTACTCGTGACAAATCAAAAAGCAAATGTAACCAAGATCATTCTTAAAGATCAAAAGCTGCAGGAGACAAGGCCTGAATCAGGGTTTCTTGAATGCCTTTACCGGTATCAGTCCTTTATTTGGTTTTAAAAAAAGTTAATAGCAGCATTAGCTATTCAGACATATTTTACTGGTAATTCAAGTACATGGGAACAGAACCCTGAATACTCTACCCAGCATATATGACCAAATTGTCATTTTCTAAAAAGTGGATGCCGTGTTCAAACCCACAACACTACAGAGCAGCATTTCCAGGGGAGAGACTCCACTACCTCTGCCTCCTCCCACACCAGGTACTTTCTGAAATAACCAGTGGAGACTCTACCCACAAATTGGACTCATTCCTTTGGGCATTTTCAGACTGTCATCCCACCTTCCTGAGCAATGTACCACAATCCCATCTCCTGTGACAAAGGGCATTTACACACTGCAGTGAGGAGCCAACACCATTTCCCTGCACCCTCGCCGAGTGGAAAAAGAACAGTGCTCCCAACCAGCATCGTTCCATTCAGAACAGCCAGCGGACAAACCCTCACCTGGCAATAAAGGGCTTCCTTTCTCTTCTGTTCACAGACAACAGTCAATAAACAATTCAGTGTTAACAGGACAAACCCTGCTGATCCGGGACAATACAGGGCACGTTTTGACCATTTCTTCAAAACTCACACTTCTCAAAACCTTAAGCAAAGCACGTGCAATCGGTCACACAACTGATGTAACCTCAAACACGTAGCACACATTAAGCCTAGAATAACTAAACTGTCACTCAGAGGTTCATACTTTTTTTTCACATCACCTGTGAAAGTATTATGCATTATTCATGGTTTCAAATTATTCTTAGACTTAGGAGACATTTCTTCCCGGTTACCACCGGCATCACCCAGGTAACCAGGCATGAGGCAAGATGCACCAAGAAGGTAACTGGGGTGCACAAATGGCCACGCTTAATTAGCACGTTTGTAAATAGCTGTTACGTTCTTTAGATATCAACACAAGAGAGTCCCTAGGCTTGTTCTGATTAGACAGGCACCAGCCCGCACACGTGAAGTCCCAGCAGATCAAGAAATACTAGTCGGGAAGATAATCCAATCAAATAAGTGTTACGGCAGAAAAGACCTCCCAAAGATATTTTTTATTTATTTGTTTATTTTAACTAGCTCTGCCTACAGTTCAATGTGGTGAAGAACGACAGTTTAGATCTAGTAGGGTCTTCATCTGTCCTTCGGAACAGAAGCTGTATTTGACCTTAAGCTGTTTATGGAAAAACGTAACCTTTGAGTGTGATTACATCCACAAAACTGCTTAAGATGATCAAAACACTCAGTGAAATTGCCAAGAGTCAACACGGGAAGCACGGAAGCGCATTAAAGCAAACGCTGTCCCCCAGGAGAAGGGCACAGAACTCAACGAACGCCCAGCTTTCGCCAACACGGCCTCCCACTCGAGGGGGCAGCAACAACTTGCTGGAAAACGCAGGCTTCAGGTGCCTATTTCCCATTCCTTGCATCAGCAACCACGCAGAAACCTAACGACTCTGAGCAGGGAGTCCCAGGAAACCCACCTGTAGTTACCAGCAACAAATCGCCTCTCCTGATCACAAACAGCCACGCGGCTGCAGCCTGCAAAGCGCTGACGGCGAACCAGGGGGAATTTCAGCCTAAGCACGGCATCGGGCCGCCCAGAGAAACACGACCTTGGCTCTGGAGCTGGCTCATACCCACCCACCGCGAGGCTGCTGGTCAATGGACTTCTTCAGGTGGATTTCTCTCAGGCATTCTCGCGGTCTCTCATCTCAAAGCAGAGCAGGCAGGCACGCAACTTCCCGTGACCTTCCTTCTATCTGCCATTATTGTGGTGACAAGCGTTACGCGTTCATCTAGAAATACAGTTCCCTTCCGTTCTTCGCTGAGGAAAAATGAAAATGTCTTGTGTGCAACAACGACCGGGACTACAGCATCTTCCGTAAGGAATTCCTGGTGGTTTGCCTACTCCTCACCTACCAAAAAACTTGAGTAAATTGAAAGCTCTCTGTATATTCCTCGAGCTTCCATGCAACCTCACAAAACGTACCCACTCGTGCCATATTGCAGACGCTGTACCAGCATCAGTTTATAAATGAAGGCAAGTGGAATATGTGCCTCTCCAACAAAGCAGTAGAAGGAAAAAGCTGGAGACCGCTGTCATTAGAGACACACACGGAAAATAAACAAGCAGTGACATTGCCACTTGCTTGCAACACAACTTAAAATATGCATCCTGCATCAATCGGAAACAATGCTAAGTTGCTCGAATATTATTAAACTAAAATTTGTAATCGAGCAACAACCCATCTGGCCAAAAACGCTGCAAGTTCTTTAGTAAGTTCATAGACAGTCCTCTGGAAACAATCTGCTTCCAAAACAGCACGCTGTAGTATTTGAAGGAATGATGTCAAATTTAAAATATTCTAATTACTTCTCATGGCAAATAGGCAGGCTTCTCTACAACACAGAACATCAGTAGCCTCCATATTCCTTAACCTCCAGTTCCCAAATGGCCCACAAATATTACCTCCTTCATTCTAGAAACGTACGAATATGTAAAACCATCAGTAACAAAAAAACCCTCAGCTATTAAGTTACATCCAGAATTAGAACCCAATTGGAAAATGCAGCTGGATGCTACTAGAATGTGTTTTTTTTTAATCTTGAATTTCCAAAAGGCAATCTATCTCAGGCTGGTTTTAAGATCTTTCTAAACTATAAATACCTCCTTCAACCCAGTACTCCAACATCCCAGTCCCAACGTTTTCAGACCATCACCATGAAAAGAAGCAGCTAGGCGGGATCTCAACGGTCTGCTCCGTGAATTTCGGGAAACTCAGGATCTTATTCGGAGAAACCAAAATCCCCAAGTTGATATATAACACATAAAAATACGTCTGTGCTTATTTACATCACGAAAAAAAATTAAAAATAAATGTAAGCTGCTACGTTCAAGCAGCAGCTCTTCACCCCATGTTCATTTTCAACCCACTGTCATAGGCTTTTCTTCCCACCGACACGATTTATACCTTCGGGGCTGCTTTGAATTTTTCACCCTGTCGCGCCCCCACGATCCACTCGCGCCCCTCCGACACTCGACGCCCGCCCAGAGCCCTCCGGGCCGCCCCCGGCCTCGGGGCGCCCCCCGCTGCCCTCCCCGCCCAGCCCGGCCGGCGGCGCCAAGCGGGGCCCGGGCAAAGGAAAGGCCGGCGGGGCCGGGCCGGGCCCGGGGGTCTCTCCCGAGGCTCCCGGCAGCGGCGCCATTTTAGGAGGCGATGAAAAGGCGGGAGGCGGAGCCAGGCTCCCAGCGCGGCCGAGAGAGGGGGCGCGGACCCGCCCGCCCGCCCGAGGGGCCGCGGCTCGCCCGGTTCGCCGGCCCGTTACCCCCCGCCGGCGGCTCCGGAGCCTTCCAGCCCCGCCGAGCCGCCCGAAAAGCCCCGGCCTCACCGGGCCTCCCGCCCCCACCGCCCCTTCCCGCGTCTCTGCCCAGCCCAGAGGCGCCTCCCCCGCCTCGGCGGCCCCGGCTCCCCCGGCCGCTCGCCTTCCCGCCGACAGGCTCCCCCAGGGGCGCCGCCTTCCCCGCGGCCACCCGGCCCCTGCCGCCGCCGCCTCCCGTTCGCCGCCTCTCACCTTCTCGCAGAGGCTCTTCACCTGCCCCTCGGAGAGCTGCTTGCACTCGTTGAGCTGCTCCACCCACTGGTCGAGCTCCTTGGTGAAGACCTTCTCCTCCATCCCGCTCTCCCCCTCCTCACCGGCTGACTACCGCACCACCCCGGAAGGCCCCCCTGCGATCCCCGCTCCCTCAACGGCGGCCGAGCCGAGACGCGGCAGGACGGGCGGCGGATGCGGAAAGCGGCCCGGAGCGCTGCAAGTCGTGGGCGGCCGGCGCGGCGCTCTCGGCGGCTGCAGCTCTGCCGCCCGCTCCCTCGCACCAGGACCGTGTAATGGCCGCCGCGCCTGACGTCACCGCCTCGGCTTCCACTACGGGGAGGGGGGGGGGAGGGAGACGCCACGGGAGGCCACGGCGCAGGCGCAGGCGCCGAGTGGGACCGCGCCTGCGCGCCGCGCCCGGCCCGGGGAGGACCCGCCCGACCGGGGGGACGGAGCCGTGACGCGCCTGCGCGGCCGCGCGCGACACAAAGGGGCGGGGGCGGCGGTCGCGCTCCCGGGTGAGGCGGTGGCGGCGCACGCGCCTGAGGGTGCGGAGGGGAAGGGGTTTCCCGCCCGGGGGGGGCGGGTGGCGTCGCCGCCTCAGCGCTCCCCTGGGCCCGCGGGGCCGTTCGGCGCCCTCCTCAGCGCCCTCCTCAGCGCCCTCCTCAGCGCCCTCCTCAGCGCCCTCCTCAGCGCCCTCCTCAGCGCCCTCCTCAGCGCCCTCCTCAGCGCCCTCCTCAGCGCCCTCCTCAGCGCCCTCCTCAGCGCCCTCCTCAGCGCCCTCCTCAGCGCCCTCCTCAGCGCCCTCCTCAGCGCCCTCCTCAGCGCCCTCCTCAGCGCCCTCCTCAGCGCCCTCCTCAGCGCCCTCCTCAGCGCGGCCCCGCGGGCCTGAGGCGGGAGCGAGGGGCGCTGTGGTAAGGCCTGGCCCTCCTGGCCTGGCCGGCCTGTCCCCGGTGCACCGAGCGCCGGCTCCTCGGGGAGCAGGAACCGGGCAGGGTGCTCGGCCTGGCTAGTAACCCGGCGGGCGCTTGAGGCGGGGGTGTCTGTAATCGCTTCGCAGTGTTTGTGTTTCCCCCCCTCTAGTCCTGAAGGCGATTATTGTGTCCCTTTGGGAACGAGGAAGCAAAGGGCACTTGCAGGTGTGAGGCACTCTAGAAATGAATCTTTCCAGCTCTTATATTATTAAAATATTATCTCAGCCTTAACTATTACCTCACATCAACCACCATGGGCTAAAAGGCCGTGATGCGTTTCTTTTCTTTGAAATAATACTGCAAGATTCAGTATTCAGATACCAGTTTGGAGTTTATGATGACCTTTTAAGAGAAAAGGAATAATTGAGGTGCAGCATAAGCTTTCTGCAAAATAAAGGGAAACTAGGGGTGGACCTCAGCCACCTCAGTGCACGTGGACCCTTCCGCCTAAAGGAGATGTCGGTAGGATAGAAACAGATAAGATGCAATGAAAAGGAATGAAAGAAATGTGCATCCCTGATCTGTAACGGATTAGGTGTTTGGCTGTAATTTGTATCTTAAACTATAGAGGTGTGAGTCCTTGCAGGATTTCCCTTAACTTCCAAAAGACACGAAATGATCAATAAAAAAATATTCTTCCCTTAAACAGGTCCAAATTTGGACAAAATGTACCCTCTTGAAATAATCAAGTCAACAATGACTTTTCTTAGTTAATGGGCTGAGTGTTTGCTTACTACAGAGTTGAAATTGTTAAATGCCTACTGCTGAAGCAAATTAATAATTACAGAGTGAGCAAGAGGAAAAGAATGTTTGCTTTCATGGGTCAGTCTCGGTTTCTTGGTGTCATACTCTCTTAGTAGACATCACTTTGTTTGGACGACTTAACTCAGGTATTTTGTTTTTCTTTGAGAATATTTTTGCGGTTTTTACATTGATTTGCATCTTCAGACCTTCTTGGGCTTCTACTTCAAGTTGCAGAATGAAAAGTGTTACTGGAAAATGACATTTTCAAGAAATTACTTTGTAGCACCTCTTCTTTAATACACCCAAAATAGCCTCGAATAAATAAATGCGAAGAATGTGAACTACTAACATCATCTCTTGTGTAACTTGCCAAGCTTATTTTTTTTGATAACTGTTGACCTACTGGCTGTGTTCAGATGTTTTAAGACCACATTTAGCTCTGTATTTTCCATGCAGATAGTGAAGCTCGAGTAGATTACATCTTTGAACTGCGCGTAGTGTCAGTCTTACCGTTAATTGTGCTTTGGTCTGCAAAAATATAGCGAATTACTGTTGTCTTTGACTTCCTCAGTCTCAAGAGGAACGAGTGCTTCAGCACCTTGTCGGAGTCTGACTGGGATCCAGAGGAAGGTGGTCTTTGCTCTTGCGTGGTGGTGGCTTCAGGCTGACCAGAGGATTACACTGGTGGCAGTTCTCTCTTGACATTATTCCCCCTCTGTTGCCAGAAAAAGTGAGCGTTCAAAGAAGAAATAGGTGCGGGGAAGGCACAGCTAGTGTGGTTCGCTCAGGACTGCTTACATGTTGCAGTAACACTTCGCTGCTCTCTTCAGAGCGATTGTGATGGTTCCCAAGCCCACTCTTGGCTCACAGCATAGTGTTAAAGTGCTCACCCAAGTAGGGAACCCTTTTTTTGTGAAGAAGAGGGAAATTTTGGTCTCCATCCCAAGCGTTAGCACTGTATTTTATCCTCATATTATTTTGAGTAGTCACTGTGTGGATCAGAAGTGAGATTGCGTTCTTCCCTTCTACCTGAGAGTCATAATCAATAGTTTAGAGAATCACAGCTGCTCTTCTCTTCTTTCTTAGATTGTTATCGGAGCCTTCAAAGGAGAACAAAATAACAAAAGAATACCTGCTGTGTTGCATAACTTGGGGGTTTGTCAGTACTTCAGATAGACAGAAAGATTAAACTGTGAATGGTGAGATGGCAGTAATAACACTTTGTATTTAGTGTGCCGATGTCTGCCAGGCTTTTGTGTGTGTGGTTTGTAACTACGGAGATGGACCAGGTGTGGCTGCAGCCGTGAGTCAGGGGCTGAACACTCCTGGTACCCGATCCTCCTCCTCCTCTTGAGGCAGTGACGGGATGTCTATGGCATTCCTTAGAAAGGTCAACTTTTCGAGCTGACTCCGTGTACCTGCACACATGTCGAGTTGGTCGGTTATTCAGCTTTTTTGCAAAGCCACCTACCGTGCCAGCTGATTGTGTAAAGGCCTGAAATCTCAAACTCGTTGACGCTTGTGTTAGCAATTGCAGTAACCTTATCAGTTACTGCAGTAACACCAGCATTTCCATTGTAGTATCAGTCAGTGTTTAAACGATGCAGATTTATATTGCCTGGCATCTTACAACTATGTGGATGTGGTGTTGATTTAGCATTGTAGAGTAAGGAACGTGTAAATTAGTTTGCTTCACGCTTACCTCTCTCTGAATATTTTACTGGTTCTAAATTATCTGTCAATGCATGTCTGAAGTGTCTGTTGCTATGGTCTTTTAATGCTAAATGGGGAACTAAAAGGCTATAGAACATTGTAATAATGAGGTGCCACTTCTTGATGTAGGGCTGCTTTCTGTGGTTAATATGATTTTTTTGGTAAGCAAAGGGTGTAGACACTGGTACTTCAGTGTAGAAGTCAACTGCCTCTATGGGGAAAGGGACTTCCCCTGATCAGATGAAGTCAGAAGTAGACATCATGTAGTCTCCTGCATACTCAGATACTGGCCACTTAACGACACAAAATATTGCACATTTTGTGCCTTAATAGTCCCATCAAGGCAGATAAATCCTGTGGTCTTTAGTAGAATGGTTGCAAAAGATGGGAACTAGAAGAGACGTGATTTACATCAGATATTTGTGCTACATCAGCATGAACAAATATTATTTCTGTATATTTGACTCATTCCAGAATCCAGATAGTGCATGACAAAACCAGTGACTACAGGAATACCGCTATCAACAGCGGCCTACTCACTTTAAAGGTTCAATTAAATGGCTTCTGTAAAGGGTGGAATTTCATTATTAATCACCTTTTATACCACAAAACATATTACATGAAATTTGCTTGTTCATAGTTCACTCTGGTGGAGAGTGGAGAAAGGAGGAAGCGTGTAGCCTTACTGTGAAAATCACATTTTCAGATCACTATGGATACAGATATTTCCTAGTCAAGAACCTTTCAAAAGCCAGGAGAAGAGTGCTCATTCACAAATGCTATGGTTTGAATATTTTGCAAACACTTTTATGTCCTCCTCTCTCCCGTGAGCGTGGCACTGGCCTCTGCTCTCGGCCTGGCGCCGTCTCCAGGCTGGCTGGGCGGGAGCACTGGGGCAGGAGGGACGTTCCTGTGCGCCTGAGCACGTCGGCCTGTTCCTCCTCCCCGTTCTGAAAATGCTACGTGTCATCTATCTTATCTTTAGAGCACTTGACAAATGCTACCACCGCCAGGACAAATACTGTGTCACTACTGTGGCCATGGGGACAAATACGTGATTTCACCCCTGTTGAGGAAATGGATACTGAAGTTAACTGACTTTCCCGACATGACCAAAGCGTTTTGAGTTGAGAGTAGAGACCCCAGTTCAGTAGGTACCTGTGCACATGCTGAAAGTCCTTCCTCTTAAACAATTATCATGTGAACACCTGTGAAACGTCCCGCTAAGCTTGTGTTAGGAGGTTTTAGGCTTGCTAGTGTGGTGCTGTGATCGTAGCTTATGGTACGAGTCCTTTCTTAGGAAAAGCTCTGCTGTTACTCAGTCTTTCAAGCTACGCTTAAGCACACAACAAATTATTAATACCTATAAGCAGTTGTCATGGAGATAACATGAGCCAAAGTGGTTTCTTAATAAGCGACACGAATTTGGCGCATCCCACGTGCCACGTACAAATGGTTCCTACAGAATGTTTCCTGCGTTAGGCATGGAATAGATACATATTTTTGTTTTCCATGCCAGCATGCTATGGAGAAACTACTGTTTCTGGCTTTCAGATCGTTGTCTTCAGGAATTTGAAAAATGTAGAACTTGTAAGAGGTGGGTTTTTTCCAAGTTGTAACATCTTAGCACGGGGCTGCACTGCTCACTTCTGTGAAATCTCAAACACGATGTGACAGCTGAATTACAGCTAAAACCTTTGCAGGATATATTTTTCTCTCCTCATCTTGGTGCGCAGACATATGGCAAAATGCAGTAACTAATCCAAAAAAAGGCAGCTGGCTAATGTAGCTGGCTTCAGGGCCGTAATAAGGATCGTTTTCCTTGGAACAAGGCTGCGATCCTATTAAATGCCTATAAATCCAAGAGGACCAAGTGCCATACCTGCAGACTTAAGGATATTAAGCCTGAGCTCTCCCAAGTGTTTTTCCCGAAGCTCGTCGTAACACTTGTGCTCATTAACTGTGCCCTTGCAAAGTTCAACCAAGAAGTAGGGCTCTTGCCTTCATTCTGCACCTCCTCTGGTCTTGTCTCAGAGATCCTGTTACACTTAAGCGAGGCGACACCTAACTGATGTAGCCATTCTGTAGGTTGTTTATTCGAGTGAATGAATGAGATTCTATGTATTTTATAGCTAATACATTTTTTTTTGTCCCCAGATATTTACTCTTCAGTTAATGCTACGTCACAGTTACTGTCATAATGACCCTCATCTGGGCCGAGGGGAGTTAAGCTATAGAAAGACTGCAAACAAGAACTGCAGCAAGGAAAAGTGAGCTATTCCTCCTTCACTTTCCTGCCAGGTAAATGTAGTTTTCTTCACAGCCCTGCCAGTGTCGTGTAGTGAAGAGCCATGAACCCAGCTGGGGACGACCCATGACTTCTAGAATTGTGTTAATACCCATGTGGTTTTGGAGATGTCACGAGTGTCTTGCATGACATGCTAAAGACAGCTTGGATGAACTGCTGCCTTGCCGTCACGTTCCGCATCAGCTCTCGAGCTCTGTTCCACGCAGTGCTGTGTCCTGCCTGCTGCTTAAATGCTTCCTCTGAAAAGAGTGACTGGGGAGGGAAACTTTCTTTTGAAATCTATTTGTGTATGTGCTAAAGGACAAAGGAGAGCCGTGATATATTCACTGCACAGGCACACTTATTCTTAGATCGTGATTTTGCTTCACAGTGGTTAACAAGTATATTATTAGCAATAGCCAGTTACGAATAATAACCTGACCTTATTTTTAACCTAATACAGAATCAGATTTCATGGTAATAGGTGGCTCACTGCTGTGCTTTGCTCTTTGGATATTGTCATTCAGAATTTCAGTGCCTTCCATTTTAGGTATTAAAAATAGGTGGCAAGTTGGATAATGATTATTGTTCCAAATCTTGTTCGCAGCCTTACATAACAGTATTCTCACCAAAAGCCTTATTTTAAGGGTGAAGTGGAAGAACATGCTGTAGCAACCTGAAATTATACTGTAGCTGGGTTACACAGACCCTAGATAGACCTGCCTCTTCTTTTTTTTTGAGGAAACTTTGAGAACCAGTGTAATATTCTTGAAAATGAAGGTATTAATGTAAATAAAAATGCATTGACTCTCTCAGCTTTGGCATTATAAAGTCCCGCGTTTTCAGCACACCTCAGTCCCAAGCATAAGCATCCTTGGTAATCCTGTATTGCCCAAGCAGAAACTACCAGTCATGCCAAGGCAATGACAGGCAAAATATTTGTGAGTGTAATAATGGTAAATATATAAACACGCAAAATGAAATAATAATGGTCAACTCCTTGGAAAGAGAATATCCTCAGGTAGATAGAGCTACACTTGGTAAACCTGAGCTTCCTCAACTCGATAAACCTGAGCTTCCTCATTAGTCACACTGTGTTCGTAGGCAAAGTACTGTCTCCATTTTTGCTAGGTAAAACTATTTACCCTTCTTGCCCTGAGCTGGATCACCTTTCCTCACCTTTCTTCCTCATAGCTGTCAAACTCGTGTGACTTGCAAAGGATGAAAAATGGTTGGGAAGAGGCTGTGGTCAGTCCTGAGAACGTGGGGTACTGTAATCACAGTAACAGCAAACCCTGACCTCTTTGTTTTGAGTGATATATTTTGGTTTTTCATCTCCTATTTCATTGCATGTTGTGATTTCCCTCCTTGATCAACTTTTTTTTTGCATCAAATCTAGCATCCTTCTTCCGGATTGCCATTCTTTTTTCTCTATCCCTTTTCCTGTGCATAACTTCCTTCCTTTCCTCTCCCTTTTCAGCCTCACTGAATCAGATTTAACCAAATGATCCACATCACCTTGTAAGCTCTGGAAACATCATACTACACTGAGAGGCTTTTCTCCCTGAAGTTGTGTGTAAGATATATATCATGAAAATAAAAAATACAGGAGCTAGTACTAACCTTGCTTGCTGCCATGGTACACAGAGATTTGCTCTACGGATTACATGTCCAGCACGACCATAATGTTAATTTGCACACTTGGGTAGTGTGGTTTTCCTCCTCAGATTACAAACTGAAAAGATCAATGGAATTATGACTGTTGTTTTCATTGGATGACTAATTACTCCATAATTAAATAATGATATCAGGTGTACTGTCAGAGAGAAGAACTGGTTTCAGAAAACTGTCATTACCGAGCAATTAGAATTTTTTGGTTCCATAACAAATGTGTATTTATTGCAGGAGTGAAGAAATGACACAGAGTGTTACGACAGTGCTCGGTCTCAGCTGTGCAGAATGGGAGGGAGAAGCTTGCTGGCTTCACAGGGGAGGCTCTCGGTCGCAGAATGACTGGCCCAGTGCTTTGGGACACTGCAAGGCAAGTTTAATTTTCGTGTTTTACTATTAAAAATAATCTTACAAAAACCTAACTGGATTTCCTCAGAAGAATGTGTATGCCACTTTCCAGGGCACCATGGCTATAATAGAATTGAGTCTCAACAGTGTAAGTGTTAAACCAACCGTTTTTGTGTTGCAGCTGGTCCTAGATGAAGCCCCTCAATGTACCTTTTTGTAAATTGCCCCCTTTGTCCTGACTTTGGTTACATTTCCCTTCAAAAATGATCTCTGTTACAGTGGAAAATCATTCGTATTCATTCTTCGAGTAGGCCAAAAAACTTAACTGGTACAGCTATTGCTGCTCGCCTTTCTTCAACAGTGTCCAGCTGGAGACAGTCAGGCAAATGTACCAAAATTTATCAAGAATTACTCTTGTGTAGATAAAATACCAAGTGAAAGAATTTCCACAATAAAGGCGTGTACGTTACAGTAGCCTTGAGATAGGCCTGACTTCTTCCAAAACAAGTTCTTCAGGTTTTGTGTGAATATTTAATACACTTCTGTGTTCAAGAAAATAACTCTAGCTCTTACTCTGTACTATGAAACCAGTATAGCGGGAGGCTCCACGGGCTGGTGAACAAATCAGGAGACGGGAGATGTCTCTTGTGTCTGTTTAAAGATTTTCAGGGCCATTTGCAACTCCCACTTACCCTTCTGTGAAATGTTACAGCTACTATTAGCCTTGCTAGTTACATGAGCAGATTTTTTTAAACTGAAATACACTTTCCTCAAAGTATAAGGTGTCTTTAACAGAGAATTCATTAGGCGAACACATTCATTGTTACGTCTTATGTTTCTGGGCAGCGTCACTGAATGCAGATCCTTGCGTTTTGTTCACCTGTTTTAAATGTAAGTAGTTTCTACATATTATCCATGAATAAAAAATAAAAAATATTTCTTTTAGAGAGCATAGCCTCTAAATACTGACAGATATCTATAATGGGGCTTTTCATGTACCGCATTTCTGTAACCTCTTGTGCCCCAGAAGATTCTGCCGTGTTCAGTGGCTCACAGGTACAAAGATAATTTCACTTATCCTGAAAAACAGCAACATTTAAGGTGAAATCAGAACCACAGCACTGGACGATAAGATTTCTGGCTGAGGGAAACACAAACCATTTATCCACTTGAAACTACCAATACGTTTTTTAACATAGGGGTGATACCAGCACAATAACAGCTTACTGTCAAGTGAAACCAGGTCTGTAACAGAGGCTGTGCATCACTTGTAGTCCTCTTTTTTATGATGGGATTGGGAATCATGCTTTTTTGGGTTTGTAATTAAAGGGTGGAACAGATGGTGAGAATCTGAAGAGCCGCATCCATTAAATTAACGTAGAGAGTGTCTCCACGTTATAATTTAATATAATGGGATTTTATTTCAGTGAAATAGGACTGTACAGTCTAGTGCTTGGGAATGTTTACTATATGAGAAGCTTCACTGTTAAAAGATTTTACTGAGTCATGCTATGACTCTCTGCCAAATACCAATCATATGACCAACCCAGTGAAATAAGGGTGTTTCTTCATGCCAGTGTATTTCACATGCCACCCTACTGTGAACCTTTTTCTGTCTATACACCTGTGGATTGTATTTAACACCAAAGGGGGACAATGTCATCTGACTGCGACTGTTGAAAAAAGAGCAGATAGTAGCAAGCACGAGCGAGCTGATCTAGTATTGAGTGGTGTAACAAGAGGGGCTGGGTTTGACACGATTTCAGAGGAAGAGTTGAAGCAGGCAATCCAAACGAAAAATTGATACTGGTAAAAATCAATCAATATTTTGCTAGTTCCAGGAATCAAGATGCTACTCTTTGGATGGCAACAAATTCCAGAAGTTCAGAGAATGAACTTACTCATCTCTGTGGAGACTGTAGTTGAGACAGAAAAGGAAAATCCAGAAGTAGAGGCATGAATTTTATAAGCAGCAGTGGACACTGCTAGGCTTTCCTAAATCTCAGAAATTTATACTGTAAATATTTGAGTGCAACTTGTCTAAGCTACATTTTGGGAATCCGTTATTTTATTACTGAAATGGTTTTTATCCACGGAAAGTTACAGCAAATGTTCTGTGGTAGCGATTCTTTACTCCAGCAAGCTCCAGCTGTAGATACGTAATACTCATCTCCCACGCAGCCCTGCCATGGCTAGCAATCAATACATTGTCTTCTGCCTGCAAAGGCTGTTCCTCTAATAATCCAACACTGGGAAAAGGATGAAATCATCATGGAAAATAGTGCTGGAAAGAGCACAAAGACTCACAATGGCCCCAAGCATCTCTGCTGCGACCCTCACTCCAACTCAAACACACTGCAGATCAGCTTGCCTCGGTGACAACTGAGTGAGAAAGTTGAAGGGATGAGCACGCACGTGATAGAAAGTTTAAATTACACTTCCCTTCAGTGTAATCTGTAAAATCACTGTTACACTGCGTGGGAATAATTGAGAGGTCACAGAGGATTATGTGGACATTTATGTTTCATTCTGGCTTAAGTGTGTTCAACGCCAGTGATACCAACAAAATTGTTTCCGTGTTCAGTAATGCTGCGTTTGCTCCTGGGACTTAATGAAAGAACAATCTGTTTATTAACTGCACGTATTTCTCTCTCACTGAGATCTCAGGCTTTCAATTTTTCAACTGTCGAAACATCATTTCAGACATACTGAAGCTTCTCTAACTGGTGTATGGAAATGAAAAAACAGGAAGAGTAATAGTTTCAGAATATCACACATCCCACCTCCTGCAGAACAAAGCAGAACTTTGCTTTGATGGCAAAGGGACTTGCCAGGGAACCTGACCCGTGGTGCTTAAGTCTTTGCCCACCACTGCCTGAGACAAGTCAGATCACTCCCTTCTCGCTGTTTCGACTTGTCAGGGAAGGAAAACTTTCACTATACTTCCTCTGTGACATTCCTTGGTGGAGGAATGTCTCCTGCGCTGGTTGTTTCTCGCTTCTCTATCAGTTTATCCTTCCTCCCCTTCAAAATGTAGGGACTCATGGTTGGGAGAAACAGTCACGCAGTTGAGTGTTGCTGAGCAGTTTCTCCTTTGGCATCATACGCTCTTCAAACTGCAGCGAAACGCATTCTATGAGATAATTAGCAGCTGTATTCAAGGGACTCAAAGGAAGATTTGAGTTCTGAATTTTGAGAGGATGTTTGTATATCTGAGGTAATTTTGTCTCATCACAGTCTGCGTAAGCTTTCTATGCAACAGAACAAAGGAGAGAATTAACCAATGAGTCCAAAATACTTAGACTGGGAAAATAACTATTTTGTTTTAACAGCTGGTCCGTTAAATGTAAAGAATGTCGTTGAACGGAGTTTTAAGAAGTACAGCTTTTACTATCAGCAACACCCCACAACCCACAAGAAAGGAAATCTGTTTGAAACACTTCAAAATAACGCTTGATGTGAGGAAGGTGCTCTCTGTCTATAATGCAGCCACTGAAAATCAGCCTTTTCACTTGGAATATTGGCTTCTGCAGTTGAGCAACTGCAGCGTGTTTCTGAAGTATTTACCCACGTGTGCGAGAAAATAGTTAACAACTTGAATATTAATTCCTCTGCAGAAAATAACCAAGACCAAATAGACAGAAACTGGGGGCAAAGAACAGAACTCTCAGGGCTGTGTGGTTGTGCTGGATCCTCCTGCGTAGCCCACGGCTGGTGATGCTGCAACGTGGCCGTGCCTTCAGCTGCATGGCTAAGGGCAATAGCTATTTCTGAATCGGGTAGTTATTTCGGTATTACTCACAGAAGCACCTGTTTGTTTGGTTTTCCCCAGTTTTCTTCTAACAAGGAGGTTCCTGCTCGTGTTATAATTTCCTCTTTCAGTGGTGTTCTATTTTCTAACTGTGCAGGAGACACAGAACATGGAGGCAGATCATTACTAATTTCCCAGGGGCAAAGCATTTAACAGCAGAGATGAATCGATTCTCTGGTCTTCTCTGACCACCCTTCTAAAACCTGGTAATCGTTGCTATCTGAACAAACTGAGCCCATTTCGATAAGAATTGAAATACCAATCTTTTATGGGGAAAGCATCATATTTTAATACCACCTCCAGGGCAGCATTTTCCATCAGTAGCTCTCAGTCAATACCACTTCACAGGTGAGGAATCTGACGTGTTCAGCAGTGAGATTATTTACCCCAAACAATCCCAGCCAGCAGCACAGCAAGGAAGGAACGCGATCCAGACACCTTCTAGGCTAGCGTCAGATCGAGTTGGTCATCTTAAATGGAAAATATTTTCTATTTTATTATTGATTCTGGGAGGATTTGCTAGCTCTGCCTCCCTTTCACACTTGGTGGAGGGATTTTTTTGTTTGGTTTTTTAGGGGGGGCGTTTTGAGCCTCATCCATCCTGGTTTTCTTTCTGGGATCTTCAAGGTAAGCTCTTCCATCTCCTGAGCTGAGATGCGGTGAGTGAAATCTGCATTCCTGAGCTCTGACTCTAACCCCTAGCCCATATAAGCTTTTTCTGGATTTGGTGACTTTAAGCCCCCAGTTCCCTACTTACCGTGAGACCTCAAAATAAATTTTTAGATAGGATTATATGGGGAAACGCATTAGGGGAGGAAGAGATGTTAAAAATAGCCTAGCATCTAAATCTCGGTGTAATCTCTTCTAATTGTCCCAGCATTTGAGCACAGGGCAGGGAGCTGCGCTAACCCAGCGTCCATGAGGAGGAGCCACGTGCGGGATATACACTTGGCGGAGTCTTACGACTTCGTGAAGCTTTCTGAAGTGTTGGTTACACCTGGGTGATGTCACTAAAGGTTTATCTATAGCAAATCTGCTTTCTTCAGCGTGGCTTTTTCACACCCACGTGTGGGAACCCACAAAAGCAGCTGTCGCAGTTAGAATCTGTCAGTCAATGCTGTATTAATCCTGCCACGGCGGGGATATCGCTGCTGCCTAACCAGGCTGGCAGCAAAGCACAGGCCAGAGAGCAAAATCACAAGGACTGCACCATCCTGATGCTTCAGTTTAATAACTGACTAAATAACTGACTAAATAGGAAGAAATAAAGACTTGCCCAAGTTGTCTTAATTTTGATGGGGTGGCCTTTTGTTGCCATGAAATATTATCCAAAATACTGTTCATGTTTCAAGATTTTATATTGTAATTGCTGAGTTTAAGCAGTTACCGTGCTACAAAGCCACAAGATAAAATAAATATTTATTTAAAACTTAAACATAACAATAGGGCTCTTTGGTTTTTAACATTGTTTATTTTAACATTCCAGGCTTTTCATAGGTTTCTACCATGTCCTGTTATCCAGCATAGGGTGTGCGTTTGTGCTTTTTTTTTCCCTTAGCGATGTCAGTGACCACCTGGGAAATGCAACAGAGTAAAGCTAGTGAAAAATTTTGAATATGTGACAATAAATAGGAATAGTTATCGCAATAAGAATTGGAATTCGCGTCGTAATTCCCATGATAAGCAAAGGTTTCTGGGCTTCACTGCTGATGAACTCTTCCAGTTTCTTTATTTTATTAGCTTTGTATTAGTTTTGCTGCTCAGCAAGATTCTAGAAATATTTTCCAGACACCTCACAATACCAGCTGATGTCATGATTGTGCAGAAATTGTTTCTCACAAAAAATACAGGATGAACAAGAGAGCCCCAGTAACACTTTCCATCTAGTCCCAGCAACACAATTTCCATACAACCCCATGTGCTATCGGTTTCGACTAAACATGTGAAACAGTAGCTCAGCTCACTTCCACTGGGTGTTTTCCTAGTTCCAGCTTCTTTTACTACCTCTGCAGGTGATTTATCCTCCGTTCACTCCCAGTGCATACCAGCAATCACAGGTACTGCCTGCCCTCTCGAATCACGCTGTAATTGCTGGGCTGTTAATGACAATAACTGTTCATCTCCCTGCGTACCCATCATCAGTCAGGGCTGGTAACAGAAAAGAGCAAGATAATTACAAAATACCTACTAATTTTCTGTTAGTTTTTTTTGTTTGTAATTTACATTCTCTAAACAGATTTCCCCCTCAGAAATGCACGTTTACACTTTTTCCTTCATCTTACGTTATTGTGCAGATTCCTCATGCGTTATCTGTGTGTGCTAATCCCTGTAGCATGTTATTTGTTCATGGTACACTCAGTTAATTTACACATGGATGTTGGAGAAACATAATTAAAACATGACTACATTATCATACCTATACAATTTTATTTTATTTTTTTAGCCACTGAACAGGCCCAAGTCATTGTAGAAGGGTTCAGCTGGTAAAGCCAGGGCTGTGGTTTCGTGTCGTGCGTGAGGCAGCCCTTCTTCTCCCTGTGCCCCTCTCGCTCTCCCCTTCCCAGGCTCCTGTCTCAGCGGTGCCACCGCATCTTTTTCATGCAGGAAAGGGATTCAAGTTCAAAATAACCATCTTTGGTCAGGTTATTTTAGTCCGGATCACGTCCCTGACCGGGTTCATTGGGTGACCCCGCGTGCAATTAATGCCAGCGGGGCTTAGGGAAAGATGTGGGGCTGGAAACCAACAACGTGACTTGGGGCTGCGTAAGGCAGAGCTGCTGCCAACGGAAACGTTAATCGAGCTGCACCGAGTATTTGTTTTGAAACAACTTTGAAATGAAGTTTCAGAGCACTCGTACATTAAACATGTTGCATTGTGAGAATAAAAGGCTGTAGCCAAAGCTAAATCTGGCTTCTAATTATACAAAAGAAAGAGATACAAAATTAGACTCTATGTAGCCTACATAGGTAATTTCATAGTGAATATTTAAATATTAGATATTTAACAATAAAAATACTAAATAAATATTTTTAATGCTTCATGCCTGTCATCCTGCTCACCAAGCTACAGCCTAAAGTCAGGGTTTAAGTGTAAAGTGTTTTCCTGAGCAATTGTGAACCATTAATTTGAACATCTTCTCCTATTAATTCGAGCATCTCCTCACATCGCTGTAAAAGCACACCAGAAATAGCTTTTGGCTAAGATGTCCCTTCTCCCTTTTTAATTTTTGTTAATGACATAGCGCAGGAGGAGTTAAGAAACAGAGGTAGATGAGAAACCATACCCTGTAAAAATCTGTTGTTCAAAATCTAGCATAAAAGAAAATACCTTTTGTTCAAACTGTACATGTTTTTCATCTGGCAAGTCTTTTCCTTTTAAATGATAAAATGCAAAAACCTGAACTAAAAATAAACCTGCTGGTTGTTCCAGTTCAGGAAATTTCTATGAGCCAAGTTTTGTTGTTTTTTTTTTTACTGACTGTTATTCCAAGTGTAAGTCAGCGCAGCAATTGCTGACTGCGCAGTCACGACTGGTTTTGTACAATCTTCATTTGCTTTCTTTTATTTTTGGAAACTATCTGAAACACTCAGTCCAGCATTTGCTTAACATACCTGGAATAAAACAGCCCATGGTCCCATGGAACAGGAGTATTCCATAGTAATACACAGACACCCAAATGACAATTTTACACAGCAATAAATATATTGGGAAAAACAGTTCTTGCCTTTCCTAGTCCATTCCGACAGGCATCAAAATCAGCATTTCTCATCTTTTAGTAGTTCTACATCTTTGATATTCCCTCTGCGCTTTGAAGGAGAATTTAATTTTGTTTCTTGTAAGCCCTTGGCTTTCAGCTCTGCTAAGAATCTGATAGCCAAAAGTGAAATGATCTTTTAAGTTATAGTAAAGAAGATTTTCTCTTAAAATTATACGCCAGCCTCTAAAGTAGATCTGTTATTTAACAACTCACAGAGCCAAATACTTCATGAGTCGTCCCAAAGATAATGCACGTTGTATACGTTAAAAATGGAGCTTCTCAGCAAAGGACACAACCGATAGTTTCAAAGTAAAAAATCCCTACGTTAACGTCGGCGTGACAGACACCCGTACATACAGCCTGTAGCTTATTAGAATATCCTTGTCAGAAGCGGGTGCGGCGATGACATCTCTCCCCAGCCTCCCGACTGAAGGAAGAAATCCCGTGGATTCCCAAAGAAAGGCTCCACAGCCACACCTGCTGGCTGGCGGGCTCAGCGCAACGCAGGTGAAGCAAAGAGTAATTTTTCAGGGAAACAGCTACACAACAATGCTCGGTGCTCTATCACACCGTGATACCCTCTGTATGCCATAAAGAAAAACGTTAAACGTTTTTTAAAAGTATTCTACAGGGTTCTTTTAAAAACCTCCTGTAGTAACCTTGTGGCCAAACCAAATGTTCAACAAGTTAAATACTAGAAATTGCATTTCCTAAGCTACCATAACCCACTGGCCTTCCTTAATACACTAAAAGGTGATTGTATGTTACCTGCTATTTTGATGGTGGAGTTTGTTTTACAAAGTCTCCATCTGGATGGCAGCAACCTGTTTTTTCTTCACTGCTCAGTGTGGGATTTCTCCTCAATCTGCAAAGGGCCAGATCCAGTGCTTTTCCATGATAAATTTAGGCCAGTTGAGGAACAGTCTCAGCACAGTGAAGATTTGTCCAGCGTCTCTGCATCCACCCTTGGCTGTGTAGGAGAACATGCAATTAATATTTTGTGAGAGATCTTTTAAAACTTTAGGGAAATACGAGCTTTTGGGGACCTTTTGGGTCATATTCAGGCTCTTCTGAATAACTTTACTTTGCTGTACACAAACCAAGGAGCATTGTAATCTGCAGGAGCGACTAGTTGCCCAGTCATGCACATAGTTATGAATTTATATCTGTTCATTTCATTAGATTATTCATAAATTCATATCATTAGGTTCTTAAGAGTCTTTTCATCTTGTGCTATTTGGTGTCTGTTCTCAAATTATCTCGTAATTTTTTTGTCATTGCACCTACTTCAGTAAGATCTAGGATGTCTGGATCTTATTCTGTTGCTGCGTAACCTAGTTCACGGGTTTGGGCTCGTCTTTCTGAATTGGTACAGCGGGTGGGTGGAAGGTCAGTTATTATTTTAGCTCCCAGTTCTAGGGTAGGTAAGGGCCCCAGAGTTTTATCTAAATTATACTGGAGGAAATATTCCCTTTAGGAGCGCTCTGCTGACTGAGGACTGTCCCAAAATACTCCTCTCATTTGTTAGGTAGGGCTTGTGAATGGACTCTTAGGGTAGCTGTGGCAGCTCTACGGCCACTCAAGGCTTTTTCATCTCCCATGCTGCCCATTTCTCTCTACGGCCAATGATCCGTTCTTATACTTTTATTCCCAAAGCACAGTTATGTGTGCTGCTCTACTCTTTGGTGGATATAATTCACATACATGAACAAACACAGAAGTTCCTACAGTTGTACAGTTTTGAGCTTGGAATAGGAAACGAGACAGGTACCGTAAGATCTCGTGGCCAGACAGGAAAACGTAGCATTTCTGACTACGGATTCTTCCTCCGACACGCAACATCTTCTCTGAGTGTATCAGAAGACACAGCAGGTTTGCAACCAAGCTCGGGGGGACCCAGGCTCCCTGCCAGCAGTGTGTCCAGAGCTGATCTTAAAATATCCACATTTGTACGTTCCTCTTCTGCATACCCGAAGGATATTGCCCAACTTTAAGACTGCCTGTCTGGGTCGTCTTAAATTAAAGGGCCCAGGTAGGAAAGGTAGGTTCCCTATCCCAACATCAGCGACATTCTTCCACGAGCAGTGTAGAACATCTGATTTAAGAGTTTAATTATTGCCTAATCGGCGTGATGTGAAACATTTTCTGAGAATCTCTGCTTCTCTTCGTTGGCTGTTCAGATGACAAACTGAGGCTTCTAATCTAAAATAAGTCAGATGTGTGAAAGAGATGGACTCACACTCCTCTAAATACGTCCTCATTCTGAAAGAACATCCTCTGTCCCTCCATCTCCATTTCACTTCCAGCTACCACAGCTGGATGATGGTGACCACTTCCAGAGTGGGTCACGTTACAATGTCCCTTTATGTTGTCTCTGTGTGATTCATCTTAAACATGGGAAACCTAAAAGAAACCCGAATAAACACACTAAGACAAAATAAAATGAGTCCTTCTGGAAGCTCTCCAAATGCTTGTGAAAGGATTTTGCAGGCTTACAAAGGTTTCTAAGGAATCCAAGTAGCCCAATAGATAAACTGCTTTCCTTTTCTTCTCTTGCACGCTTCAAAGCTCCTTAATTTTAAATTTTGAACTTAGTTGTGATAACACCTTCTGAAAATATATCTGTAACACAGCGTCAACCATCAACAAAATCAACGACTCTGAAGTTTTAAACACATTTCCCCCTACACCTGTCAGAAATTTGGAAGGACGTAACAAAAACAGAGAGGGAAGGAGTAAACCCTCTCCACTGCTGTAATTCATCCCTGGGAGGAGAGCTTGGTCCCTGCTCTTTGCTTTTCCTCTGTCCCTGCTCTTTACATTTCCTCATCCCCCACGAATGAATGAGATCCTTCATTTCTCTGCAGCAACTGCATTTTCTGTTGCCAGAGAAAGAATGAGTCAGGAAAGTCTGCTGCTGGTGAAAGCTTCGCTGGTCTTTAGTCAAAAGAGGGCTTCATCATTTTTTTGTTTTGAATTTTCATGGTGGTAATAGGTTATTAGAGATGCCTGGTATCACCATTAGCATTCTGGATTTGTAAATGAGCTTTTTACTTGTCATTTATTTCAAGACTTAATGAACAAGCACTCTTTGTGGAAGAAGACATTTTAGGTACGCTCTAAAAATGAAATAGAGCAAGCTAGTGAAAAAGAAAATGCATCTCAATTAGATTATTCTTCCTCCATCTGCTCTCTCAGTTCTTTTTATGACAGGAAATTGCCTATTGGATTTTTGATTTTGCTTAATGGAAATGGCAAAACCTAAATCCATTCCTGTTCCCACTGACATCAAGGGAAGCACAATTTGATGTCTGAACAGAACACTTTTTTTTTAAAAAAAACCCATTACTGTCTGCAACTGCATCTCAGTGAACATGGTAATTATAACATCAGTGAATTTAAATTAACTTAAATATGAAACTGTGGACTGGCACTTACCCTCCCGAATCTCCTTGGCATTTCTGAAAATCTCAGCTTCTCTAATTAGCAATCTCTGATGTGAACATTCCTCGTGTGTGGACACTGACAATTAAACTGTGTGAACTCCTCATACGAGTTAGGGTGACAGCCTGTAACTGAATGGGGTTTCTAACAGGGAATGCTATTTAGGAGATTAATTAGAATCATGTATTCACATATTGTATCCAGATAGAATAACAATTCACATATTCAGCTGGACAAGTAGGAAAAAACGTGCTGAATTTTGACAACTCGAAGTATTACTGTGTTTCAGTCTCATTAAAATAATCTCCCAACTTAGTCCAAGCAATGAAATCCTGTCTTGGTGAAGCGCTGTCAAACAGATGCCTTTCTTGTTTTAAGCCTCGCTGCCCATTTTGACGCCAGAGTCACTCTCCAGAGCAGAAGGACTCCTGCAGAGCCGTGGGATAACTCTTCTGGGGAGCAACGCTCAGGGAGAGACACGAGGTAGGGGAGCTGCACAGCCTGGAACAGATTTGTGTTCCAGATTTATGTTGATGAACATGAATTGTCATCAGTGTATTTTAGAGAGGGGGTTTTTCGTCGTTGGTAATCTTATAAATTATACACAATTCCTAGTAGCGATTGTTAGGAAGTTTGAAACTCAGACCTTCTCTAACATGCACGAGCCATGTTTGCCAGTAAGGTGGTGAGCTGGGGAAACCTTTTCCTTGCTTTTATAGGGTGCTGGACTTTAGGAAATACCATCCCTGAAAAACCTAGGCTCCTTCTAAAATACTCTGAAGATGAGGTGTCCAGCTGCTTGCAAAAAAGTACGTTATGAAGTGGTTATAAATAAGCTGGTTAAAAAGATTTTATACTGTAGTTTTATTCTTGTATCCAGATGGGGATGGCTAAAACACTTTAAAAACCTCTCATCAAAAAGCCTGCTGCCTTAAAACCTGAAATGAATCCAACTACGCAACGCTGCTGTATTCCTCTCTGTGCCTCCTCTCTCGGAGAACAAGAATACATAAAAGCAGATTCTTCCTGCTGACTCATTCTGCTCTATAAACTACGTTCGAGGTTTGAGAATGAAGACATTATCCTGGCTTGTTAAAAAGCTATTTACTTCCATGTTTATAGTTCAACACTACCAGGATAACTACTGCAGTTTATTGTGATTATTGTTGCTAGGAATAGTGGTGACGAACTGCATTGCTCCTTGGGGCTCTTCAGACAAGCCTCATCACTGATCAGCACAGGGGCTCAGCGCCAGCACCGCTGGACAGTTTTGATATGGATGATACAGAAAATCATCTGCAGGGAAACAGGCACAGATTATCTAGGAATAACATAGATCACAGAATCACAGAATCACAGAATGTCAGGGATTGGAAGGGACCTCAAAAGATCATCAAGTCCAATCCCCCTGCCAGAGCAGGAACGCCCAGATAATGCTACACAGGAACGTGTCCAGGTGGGTCTTGAATGTCTCCAGATTACCATGTTATAGAGATTTACCAAAAAATCAGGAGTGATCCATTTGGTTCATACAGTAACAGTGTTGTATTTAAAGATGAACCTTGAACTGCCTTCATTGAATCTGGAACCAGAGCATAACGGTATCTTTGACCTTTTATGGAGGCACATTATATGCCACCATTTTAATTTAGCTTTTATATGATTATTTTCCTTTTGCTAATGTTGCATTGCATGCAGAACTTTATATGCAAGAGACTTCTCCTGCACCAGCTCAATTAGAGGTGACACCCCCACTCTGAGAAAAAAAACCTCATGTATATTTGCCATATATGGGGTCTTTCAGAACCAGTTCAGGAGCCTAGCAGCCTCGTGTAACCTCATAATCTGTATAAACATCCCCAGAGGTGTCTAATGTTTAAGCAAAACCAAAATCACAAGGTTTAGTAATTCCATTTTGTGTTAACAAAATATTCTCAGGTTTGAGCTCATGGTTTATAACAAAGGAAAGGGAAAAAAAAAACTGAAAAGGAAAAAAACACAGCAAAAATGCCTCCAAAACAGTTTAATAACAATCAGGTCCTGTCACCAATGCCCTGACACCCCTGCAATGAGCAGCTGCCCAGGGCAGCGAAGGCCAGCAGGATTTGAGCGCGGTGCAGGACAGATTGCTGCGCAGCACCCCGCCCTGCCACAGCCCGACACACCGGCAGCCATTGGAAGGGCTGAGGCAGCACGAAGAAGGACAAGGTGGGAGCAGGGAAGGACAAGGGGGCTCCTGCGGCCGCGGGGAGGGCAAGGCTTGCAGGAGGGGAACGCTGGGTGAAGCACTGAGGACTTTTAGCTTTTCAGAATTTCAGAGGTGGGTCCAAGTACGCTGCTCTACACTCACAGACGCGTCTCCAAACCCCATCTGTAAGCGCGTGACAGTTAAGACGCAGAGCGAAATTTTTAAATAAACGCAGCCCCATCTTCTAGGGGAAAAAACCCCAAAACAAACACCAAACAGGTGCGACCAGCTTGACAGGCAGGGGCCCAGCTATCTGCCTTACTGCGCTGTGGTCCCAAACCAGCTCACAACACTTTTGAGAACGGCCTCGGGACCGAGAGACCCCTGGACACCAGAGCTGCCCTTGCCCCGCTCTGCGTTGCCAGGCCCCGCCGCCCCCCTCCCCGAAAATAAATTAATGCGTACATAACATTTGAAGGAACTCTTAGATCCTTGAGAAATCCTGAGGCGGGTGGCTGCGCTGAGCCTGCGGAGAACGGGGGTCTCTTAGAAGGACGTTGGAGACCTCCAGGTGGGCAGGTTGAGTGCAGAGAGTGAGGCAGCTCTGGGGGTTTGCCTGTAGGTAGTTTGCCCATAAGTAAGGAGCACACTTTGTTGAAATTGAGAGGACGAAGAGGAGAGTGTCGTTACAAGTGGGTGATAAAGAGTGTTTTTACACCTAAGCGATGGAACAGAGAGGAGAATGTCCTTCATAAAAGAGGGAGTCCCGGGATGCAGCCTGGAAGGAGAAGATAAGGAGACGCTTTGGCCAGTAGATTCAGTCAACACCAAGGATACTCTAAACTTCCGAGCTTTGAGAAAGAGTGCGCAGGCTCTGGATATTAAATTCTCCACCCTGCGTGGCATAAAATTAGAGTTAACGAAACATGTGATGTGTGTTGTTATGGAGGAACACGTAACAGGTGGGTTGGGAAGTCTGTACCTCCCGAGTACCTCCGCCAGTGGGGAAAGGGAGAGGGTTTCACGCGGCCAGGAAATTGGGATAAAAGGGGGCTGCGTCCTCTGGCAATTTGAGAGATCTCACAGGGCAACTCGCTGAGCTCTATCCCAGTAAAGTAAGACTCCCCTGTCTTCTTTGTGAGCGCTGACCTCTGGCAACGTGATTTTCCCTACAAAATCCAGTCAAATAATAATCATCAACAGAGGCCATTCTATGATTCTATGATGCTTCTATGATACATTGTGTAGGCTCATACAGGGATTTTTCCCAACTCAGGTATTTTTCTTGAAGTGAGGTTGTACCAGGCACAGAGGAGGCTCAGGGACTCTGGAAGATGGGCTGGGAATCGGGGCGCAGTGAAGTAACACCCTTAAATCATAATAAATCATAACCAATACGCTGTGGGGGTTCGGAGGCTGCTCATAGCTCTGCCGCTGCATGGATCATATAAGCTTCTTAAGTTCTCTTTACTGTGGCTCCACTTACTTGCTCCTATATTGGAGTTAAGGCTGAGCAAATCAATCATTTCTTTGCCACATGATCCCGTGGATTATCTCTGTTCCCGAGTGCTTGGGGAAGAAGGATTGTTCTCTCCTGAGGAGCAGCATGGCGAGACAGAGGCTCCTCAGCGGCCGCTGCAATGAATGAGAACAAAACCAGTTTCTAAAAGGTGACTTGGCTTAGTCATTTCCCTAATTTTGGAGTCTTGGGCTTGGCTGATGTCAGTATAAATAACTCTTCCCAGAGGGACACTGCAACATGAGAGAGTGACCTGGGGGGGGAAAAAAAAAAGTTTCCTTCCGCTGTTACTTCTCAAGCTTCTCATCTTACGATGGGACAAGTTATCTTAAGAAATGTTTTGGTTTTTCAAAATGCAACACAAATAATATGTAGTGTTTAGTCAAGATTAATGTAGAATGCCTATGCTGCAGAATGCTACCTTTTTATTAAATGTCATCCCTTACCAAATACTATTTTGGGGGGAAAATATAGAGATAAAAACTGAACTTGAAACAACTTTCTGGTTATTTCAGTACCAGTCAATAGAAAGAAAACAGGAATTCTTATTCTAAACTGCACACTGTGTGAGGATTTTTTCCAAGTTTTGAAGCACAGGTATAGTGGATAGTTTTAAGACTTGCACAGAAAAAAACAAAACAACAAAAAAAAAAACCCCAAACAACCTTTAGGCACCAAATGAAAAAGCTGGTTCTGAAGTTATTGTTTCCACCAGGCTCTGGAAGTCAGTGGATTACAAGTGTATGATAAATTGAAAACATTTACACTAAAATGCCCTAGTGAAATTACACAGTATTGGCAGTGATGCACTCAAATTCATTAAGCAAGGAAATACTGGAAATAATTAACAGCAGATAGAAATCTAAAGTAGTTCTTTAGTGCAGATTTCATTTGGAGACATATTAAAGCGCCGTAGCAAGAGCAGAGCCTCTCTTTTATCGTTATGGTGGGACTGATTTTTTTTAAACTAGCTTCGAATATAGTTAACTGTGTTCATTTTAAAACCCATGTGCTGTACAAGCAACAGAGCAGAGACTGCAGCTGGAAAAATAATAGAGGAAAAATAATAAAGCTTTCAATTTTGTAGTAAAACTGCAAGCCACAGCTGTGTAACTGCCAGGTAAGATTAAAAATATAATGTTCTTTTAGACAACGTCAACACAGGAGGGGAAATGCTGTTGCTGTTGAGATGTTGTTGAGAAAGTTCCCAAGCCAGGTGGAAGCAACGCAGGATTTCAGATTTAACTCTTGTTTGGTGCCTGATGTTTGGGTTTTATTGCTCGTTTTTGTTGGGTTTTTTTTGTTTCCCCCCCACTGTGTGGGCAGCGAGTGTTGCCCTGAGCATGGGCGACCTCGAGGGTGACTTGAGCTCCAGGGTTGGGGCTGCCTCTGGGGCAGGGGGTGCTCCTCTCGCTGCAGCGGAGCGCGAGTTAACAGTGAAGTAATGAACGTTATTTGTTATTAATTATTTATAGGGGTCCAAGCTTGCACTTTGTTTTCTGCAGTCTGCCTCCTCCCTTACGAATTGGCTGGAGCTAAATACAAACTGTCTAGAGCTAGAGGAGCGGCGGCGGAATGGAAAATCAAAACGTCTGTGTGGCGGGAGGAGGAGGAAGATCCAGAAGAGAGGATTGCTTGGCGAGGACTGTTTTTCACTGGCGTGGGGAGGAACATTTCAGCGGCCGGGGAGTGATCGTTTCTTGTTGCCAGGCCTCTTTGAGAAGCTTCTCCCCTGCAGCATCAGGCTCTCCCTGAGTTCACAGATCTCACTTGAAGCATCTGCGGTGGAACACTGGGCTCCAAGCAGCATCTAGAATCACCCATCAGGGCTGTCACAACCTCTGGCAAAGAGCAGTTACGACCTTTGTGTTTTATTAAACGCAGGATCGATGCTCTTCGAGCACGGGGAGAGGTGGAGGTGAAGGAAAGGGGCAGAGGGTGAAGACGGGGCTTATTTCTGTCACTTCAGTGCGAGTCTCGTGGTGTTTCGACCTCGTTCTACTAACTCGTTTACTAACTCGTTCTACTAACTCGTTTACTAACTCCCCAGGCTCCTTGCAAAGAACCAGGTCGCGACTTCCAGGGGATCTCTTGGGAGTAATGGATTAAAAATTAAAAATTTCACTTCGCCTCCCTGCTTCCCCGCTACCTCCCCTTTTCACGGCATAAGCCAGTTGGCCACGAAATGACTCCTGACCGCGTCCACTCGCTGTTACGCCGCTGCTGTCGCGTTTTTAAGTCACCTGTTCCCCCCCCTCCACGCACCCCCGGCCCTGCCCGCTCCCCGCCTCCCCCCGCCCGCCGTGCAGTGGCTCCGGCCCGGCCCCCCCCGCCCCCCGCCCCGCGACGTCGTCCGGCCCAGCGGCGCGTCCCGCCCCTCGCGGAGGGAGACGCCATTGCGGGTTGTTTGTGCGGGCGGCGGAGGGAGGCGGCGCTGCGGCCGGGGACTCTTTTCTTTTTTTTTTTTTTTTTTTTTTTCCCCCCTCCCCCCCCGCGGCGGTCATGTCCACCCCGGCGCGGCGCAGGCTGATGCGCGACTTCAAGAGGTGAGCGGGGTCCCCCCAACCCCTCCTTCCCACACCCCGGCCTCGCCGCCCTGAGGGGACCGGGAAACCCCCCCCCCACCTCACTCACCCACACAGAGGGGGGACGGGGCCCACCGGGCAGCGGGGAGGCGCCGCCGGGGCTGCGGGCCTGACGCGGCCGTTTGCGGGGCCGGGGCTCAGGTTCGCCCCTCCGGTGAGGGGAAGGGGGTCCGTGCCCGCGGGGAACCGCAGCGGGGGCGGCGCGTCCCGGGCCGGCCCTCCGGCCCTCTGTGCTGGGGGCTGGCGCGGAGCCCACCCCTGTTCCGCGGGGCCTCCTGGGTGGGGACGGCGGGGCTGGGCCGCGCTGCGGCTTCGCCCGTTCCCCCGGGGATCCCTCCGGGGAGGCCGCCGCGGTGTCCGCCGGTGGGAGCGGGGGGAGCGGGGAGTCCCGCCGGGCAGGGCCGGCTTTGTTCGGCCCCGCCGCCCGCCTCGCCCGGGAGCCGACGGCTGGGGGCGTCTGAGGATAAAAGTTGAAGCGGGGCCTTGGGAAGCGGGGGCGGCTTCCTCGGGCGGCCGGGGCTGAGGTGGGGGGTATCTTCGTGGTGCCCCGGCCTCGGGAGGGCCCGGCGGTGCAGAGGATGGATGTTTGAGCCCCCTCCTCCGCCTCACGCAGCCTTCTGAAGGCCGAACGTGTTTAGCCCAAATATCTGAAGAGACCAGGGTTTGGGTGAGATTTGAGGGTCGTTGGGGTGAAGGTAGAATTCGGGATGTGTGTCTAAAAACAAAGCGCAAAGAACTAGCAAGCAGTTCATTTTCCTGTGTATGTAATGAAAAACAAAATGCGCTTTCGTGTGCGCATGCTGTCGTGTCTAAAGTTTCCAGTCTTTTGTGTAATATATGCAAACTGCTAAAGAAGCAGTTATTAGCTGCCGTCTTTTAAATGTTAATGACTGAAGCACAGAATAATTTATTTCCCGTCTGACATGTCAACACACTTGGAGAGTGTGGAAAAAAGGTGGGGGGTTCTTCTGTAAGCTCCACAATGTGTTCTGTGGCTTCTCTGGACTGGAGTTGCTCATAAGTTGTTGGAGGTGAGTCAGCTTTGATAGTGCCTCTTTTTTTAGCATAGCTATGTTATACCAGTACCTGAAAATACATCAGTAAACAGTTGACGTGTACTGTAGTTGCTTTGCATGACTGTATGTAAAGCTACGGTGGTAAAAGCCCGATTTGTGAATCTACATAAAGTTGGATGTTTTTGAGATGTGGAGCCAACCTCATCTGTTGGATTTGGGTGTTGGTGTTTGCTAAGTGGGTGTTGCTGGATTCCTGTTCAGGTCAAAACAGGATATTCAGTCTTTTTCATTGTGTTTGGTTACACAGATGACATGAACCAGTGATTTTTTTCAGGGTGAGGAACAAAGTGGATTTTCAGCATTGCAGTAGATACGCTTTTTATGGTTTTATAATTTTAGAAGGACTGGTCTAACAATTTTGCAATTTAAGATGGAGAGAAGAACTTAAAGCTCTGGAAAAGTGTAACCAAATAAACACAAGTAAATACAAGTTATTTAGCAAATATGTAACAACTTTCATACCCTCAAAATCTATGTGAATTTTTCATGTCAGGTTTTTTTTTTCTTTTCACTTGCCTCTTTCCTACCATAAGTGATATTTTTGCTTAGCCTTATGCTACTTGTACCTCGTACTGAAAGAGCAGACTGGGTGCTGTTAGCTCTGATTCACTTCATTAAATATAAACTCCTTTCGCATGCTGTGATTGTCAAGAACAGTGAAGAGAGAACAGCCCAACAGATCTTGTATCTGCTCTAATTAGAGCAGTTTGACTAAACCAACAGGAAAAAAAAAAAAGTTATTTTTGCTGTTAGAAGAGAGGCTATAAATACTAAATTTTCCCCAGCTCTTAAAGATTTCCAAACCTTGTTCAGATCAGTCTGACTTCAAGTCCTTGCCTCAACCTTTCTGTAGTTAGACCCTTTGACAGCCAGGGTGCACATGAGCTTGTAAATCCGTCTAAAAGCTAAAGCCAACCGTGCTGGGTGCCCAAGCGGTGGTGTTGGCATGCAGCCTGACTGTCACGTAGGAAGAAGCAGCACCGTTCCTGCTCTCCCCGACCAAAATAGTAGGTGGTTTATGGTGTTGATGCTAAGCTGTCTGAACTGCGTGTGCTCGGGCAGCGAGGATGTAAACACAGGGTTCAGAGGGGATGCAGGCACCGCAGCCGCTCGGCATCCCTGAGGTTTTGTCACGGACTCAGGCAGCGAAAGCGCAGGAGGGCGCGTGGCTGCGTACCAGCGTCGGCGCTGAATAAATCTGCTTTTGCGCTCTGCCGTTTAGTCGGATTTTGTCCCTCGTTCTGCAGGACTTTCGGTGGCGACTTTGCAAGTGTCCTGTGGTACGGTCAAACCTCACATTAAGGCTAAAGAATTGCTTTTGAGGCGAGAGCGATTGCTGTGTTTTCTTGATTCTGGCATAACTGCAGAGGCTAAATGGGCGGGGGGGGTGGGACTGTCACCGAAGGAGTTTGGTCCAGCGAATTGCTCATCAGGTGACTGGGGCTTGCTGGTTTATATTGTTCAGGGTGTTAGGCAATCCTCGAGCAGAAGCATTGGTATACACGAGGATGGGCAGAAGGAGAGTATCTGGATCCTGTCCTTCAGCTGCTATATATATTTCTGTCTGGTTCAAGTTTATGTGCCTTTCAGTAAGTAATGTGCTTTTCCTTAGTCCAAGGATTAAGGAACTATAAATAATTTAAAATGCTTCCATGATTACTTTAGAGATAAACACTTTTGTTGAACTCGTAAGAGGGAGCCGTGCACAGGTATTTCCCCTTGCTCGCTTTTGAAGCAGTCAGCTTGCCAGTCAAAATAGTTTTATACCAAATTTAGCCACATCATGAACAAGGATCTGGGAGCGCAGGAGAAGCTCCACTGCTTGGAGGAGACTGAGGAGGGGTCTCACCAGTGCTTATAAATATCTAAAGGGTGGGTGTCAAGAGGATGGGGCCAGACTCTTCTCACTAGTGTCCAGGGACAGAACAAGGGGCAATGGGCACAAACTGGAAAATGAGAGGTTCAACCTAAACGTAAGGAAATACCCTCACAGTGAAGATGTAACGGGGCATTGGAACAGGCTGCCCAGAGAGGTTGTGGAGTCTCTGTCTGTGGAGACTTTCAGACTTGCCTGGATGTGTTTGGGTACGATGTGCTCTGGGTGATCCTGCTCTGGCAGGGACTTGGACTGGATGATCTCCAGAGGTCCCTTCCGACCCCAGCCGTTCCATGATGCTGTGACAGTCCCTTGCACCAAGTCCCAGCGAGCGTGCTGTGTAAGGAGCACCAGCTGGTTTCCAGCTCCTGTTGGTGGCTGCAATTTCTTCTCCTCTTCACTGTGGCAGCCAGCAGCGACTGCTCTTTCATAGTTCACTACGTGGTACTGTAAATCCGACCTGTATGTGGTGCTTTAAATTATCCTTGGAGTTAATTCTGTGCTCCCTACACGCTTAATCTGACCTATTGGGCCGTAGTAGCACGTTGGAGCAATACATGAGAAAATCCTCATGTGCGTCATCTTGTAGATTGGTCTTCCAGAGTATTGGTAATCTGCATGTAATGCTTTGTGTATTCTCTGATTTGGAATGAGAAAATAGTTACGAAATCTGGATATTACTGTTAGATTACGCTTGCAGGTGGAAGTATTTAATTTATATAAGACTTGTCATTCTATATTTGTTATTCTTAGGTTGCAAGAAGACCCTCCTGTGGGTGTCAGTGGTGCACCGTCTGAAAATAATATAATGCAATGGAATGCAGTTATATTTGGGTAAGAGTTTTTGATCACTGTGAAATTCTGTATCTAAGGGTGAAATACAACAAGATCTGGGTTTTGTTTTTACAATTAGTCTCTCGTTTCATGTACATCAAGTCAGCAAACTTAGAAAAATGGCCAAGCGTGCTGCTGCTGTAAAAATCTCTTTTCAGGGGCGATACAGAATGCGTAGGAAAGAAAAAAACTTAAAATTTATTCATCTCTTTGTTGGTTGAAGCTTGCATGTGGCTTAATAAATAGGTTAGAGCGTGTAGGAGTCAGGTTATGAAAAAGCAGGCTTCCTCTTTAAAGTACACGAGCACCACGTGTTCTCAGCCACTAAATCCAGATGTATTAGCAGGGATGGGATCGATTCCCAGCAGAACAAGGTACAGGTTCTGTCTAGGAAGTTCCATTACGTGTCCTGCGGAACAGGAACTGGCTTGGTATCTTTCTACAAAACCGAAGTATGCTGGCTAGTCATTTGCTCATTAATTCCAATTAGTCACGTAATGCCGTGTGTGTTGTTTGGGGTGATGATAAAGGAGGTATCTCAGCTAACAGATTGACTATGGGAAAGTGCCTTAGGTATGACAAAGCTCTTGGAGGTTGCCCCTGGATACTTCGCCAAATATTTAAATTATTGCCTATACCTATATCTTGGGGAGGATGAGGAAGAAGATATAAATTTATTGTGCCTGTTTAGATAATGGTAATTTTTAACTGGAGGTTATTTTTAAAACCTTTCAGGCCAGAAGGGACGCCTTTTGAAGATGGTAAGCCACTAACTTTTATATCCTCTGTAATTCTTATAAATATTACCAGTATTAACATTGTTCTGCTTTGAAAATCCATATATATAATTATGAACAAGCTAAGCAAGCAAGTGAAGGAGTAAGGTCTTGTTGGCTATAGAAATATGTATTTTTATGTAAGCAGTAACTTGTCATAGTGGTTGATGGTTAGAAAACTAGGAAGGTTCTCTCTCATGATGTGTTTATACACATATACTAGAGCTTTTAGTGGGGGAAGTTGCTCTGGTGCTGCCAGATGTGTTCTCACATCTCCGTAGCGAAGCTCAACGTGACAGCGTGCTTCTCGGGATTCACCTTTGTGACATGTTTGATTCATCTTTGTTCTGCTAATGAAGATCAGATGAAAAATGTTGAATTGCTCCGAGTATAGAACTCAGTGAGGGGGAGGCAATACTGAATTTGTACATAAACGTGAAAGTTGGTGCGTAATGAACCTCCCTTAGCGATATGAGGAATAATGAGTTTGTAATGATAGTATTATTGCAGTGATCGGCAGCAGACGGGTTTTTCTCTGTGTTGGGTTGGGTGACTTCACAGCAAATTATTCACTGATCCATGAGAAAAGTTTTTTCAGTGAATCACTTGGGAGCTCCAAAGACTGAGGTCGCTGATTATGAAATCCCAGTGTTTCTCTGCTGGCACCACAAGAGTGCCTTCTGAAGGAAACACCTTAAAGTCCCTGGAGTCCACAGAACCAGTGTTTTGGGTCACAGCAAAGGCGAAGGGCGGTGGGGTAATTGCTGTTGGATGTAGCTGCCTTTGCCATGCTTACAGTGAGTCCCCGAGGTTCTACCGAGCTGCTGCTGCTCCTGGGCTTGTTTTCCTATCGCCCAGTAGTAGTTCTGTAGTTTGCTTACCACTTGAAATATATGAAAAGAAACCAGACCCGGTGTGGCTTGTTTGTGTAATGGTGAGAACAAGTATTGATCGTGGAGCACGTAAATTAATTTGTGTCTTGTATGTTCCTGAAGGTGTTTTTTTTTTACTTACCTGATTGTGTTTCTGTTTGTTCGGACAGGTACTTTTAAACTAGTAATAGAATTTTCAGAAGAGTATCCAAATAAGCCTCCGACTGTTAGGTTTTTATCAAAAATGTTCCATCCAAATGGTGAGTAAATAATTTTTATTTAGCCATAATGCCCATTAAATGTTACAGTGTGGTCATGTACTCTGCAAAGCTGCTGAACGCTTAACAGCTCTCCCATCTCTCTTCATTGTCACCTCCTAAGTAGAGGTCTGGGAGAGCAACTGCTCAGTGAAAAATTAAGAATTATGACACACTAAGAAGCAGCTCTCTGTCTCTTGCTAGTCAGTATGTAGCCTCAGCAGCAAAGCCTGGGAGTGTTTTCAGCAGGAGCTGCACTTAGGTTGGATTAAAAAGGCAATTCTGGTTGCAGATTCCTGCCTCCTTCTGTCTAACAGCAGCCGCGTCGTGAACTGGAGTAAGAAACTGATGGAGCCAAATGTTACTTATTTCTGTCAGGCAAGATTTTGGCCAAGTCTGTGCCTTCACTTGGTTTGCTGTTTCCACCAGTACCAGCACAAGGGAGGAGGCGTGAACGCACAGTTGCGGAGGAGGAGGCTCCCCTGAACTCAGCAATGAGTACAGGATTAGGAGAGAGAGTGCCACAGCTCCTGCTCTGGCACCTGATAGGTTTTACCCAGTTATTCTTACATGCAGGAAACACAAACGGTGCCTTTTGCCTTTCCGAGCCTCTCTGTAGCAATGAGGGGTACAAATTCATTTTAAAGGTTGAAGCATAAGCCTTTTCCAGCCATTTCTTGAGCCCTCCTTGAACAGAAGCTGACTTCTTAGACGTTACCATCTAGTCATTCATCCGTCACCACGCGCACAGGCCAGCATGCCTCTGGCAGGTTTTTGTAACTTTTTTTATTGGCACGAACAAGCTAGAAGACTAGGGTGTAGGAATTTGTGTGGCGAATCTCAGTTTCATACAGGTTCTGTGAAGACTACTGGTAAGTATCCAGAGAGAAGCAGCATTTCAGGCGCGCTTTCCGATATTTTCTATTACCTGCCTTGGCACGTCTCATACGTGAAAATGGGACGAAGGGTCCCACTGTTTGGTGTGTGACGGCTGCGCCGCGAGTTCCACCCCGGCAGCAAACGGCTCTCGGGGAGCCCCTCTGCTCTGTGGGCACGGACCAGGCACGTGAGAGGAGCCAGTTCCTGTGCTAATGCCATCATGTTTAATAAACCTTCCTTCTTTTCCTCTCAAGCGTTGGGTTACTTCCAGTAAGGTAGCTCCTTTGAAGTACAAGGTGTCAAACTACAGAATGTTGTGACAGCCAACTGCTGTCGTCTTTCCTAAAGCCTTAATTTAAGCAAGGTCTGTGTTGCAACAGTAACTCTGGCTGGAACAGAATGTAATGGGCGAACTGCAAAATAAATCTGATTAGTTTCTGAAAGAGATTTGTGTTGCATTTACAGTTTACGCGGATGGTAGCATATGTTTAGATATTCTTCAGAATCGCTGGAGTCCAACGTATGACGTTTCATCTATTTTAACTTCAATTCAGGTAACTTTGCATCTGTTTTAGCAAATGGTTATGTTGTTGTTGGGTATCAAGGGGGACTTCAAGTGCTTGTGAGCTAAGCAGTAGCTTTTTAGATCAAATAAAGGCTACGATGCTGACCTATATAATTACTACTAATTTTGAGCTGTGAGACTGCCATTGTGAACTTTTTAGGAGACAACAGTTACTGCTTTGGATTCCTTTTTTAAGGGATCTGTCAAGATAGGGCAGCAGGTGTAGAATCTGCCTGGTGCCTTTATTGTGAAACTGTGCTCTGTGAAGTCCCCAAGGAGACAACACTATGAAAACTTACTTTATTGGAATAAGTAAAAATGGCCTGGCACAGTAAAAATGTGCATTTTTCCTTTCTCCTGTGTGATTGGCTTTATTTCCCTACAGTGAAGTTTTGTGAGAAGCATCTGAAGCCCCTCTTCAGTCCTGAACGATAACAGTAATGCAATTACCAAATAATCAATTAGCGAGACAGCTAATTGGCACAAATGACCACGTATCTATTAGGTTTGTGAACTTAGAAGCGTAGGCAGTGCTCACGCTTATGCAGTGTATAATTTGGGGTTCAGTGGTGCAATTGCGGGTGCCCAACCTTGAGGTTAACTTTTTTTTTTTAATTGGGCTCTTCTGAGTCACGTCTGCTTCCTGAAACGCATCTGGTGTGAAAGTTTTCAATTGATTTATTTTCTTTTCCCCCCCTGATTTTTAAGCTGACTTTTTTTCTCCCTGATTTTAAAATGTGCTGGCTTGTCTCACGTCTTGTTTTTCCCTTATTACAGTCTCTGCTTGATGAACCTAATCCAAACAGCCCGGCAAACAGTCAGGCGGCACAACTCTACCAGGAGAACAAACGGGAATATGAGAAAAGAGTTTCAGCTATTGTCGAGCAAAGTTGGAACGATTCGTAACGGCTGCTTTGTTACTCTCCGTCCTCATAATCATTATGTACAATTTAATTCTTAACAGAAAGGCTACCAGAGATTCCAAGTGCCACAGTTCTAAGAATTTGCGTAAAAAACTCGTTTGCAGACAAAATTAAGCCCTTCAGTCTAGGAAACTTAAAAGCTCGTATATCTTGATTAACGTACTTTTTATTGCATGGTATGAACTAAGTTATTGCTACATAAATTTGTAATATATCCTGTTTGTATTTTTTTTTTTTCCTAAGTGTATAATGTTGGCGTGGAGTTTTCATGACAGAATATACACATTTTTGTAAATCTGTACTTTTTTCAAATATTGAATGCCTTATTTTTGAATTCTTTAGATTTTTAAATTGGAGGAAAAAAAAGCACTTGAAGTTTTTATATATAAATATTTCATGTAAAACTGTTAAATACATAACCTTAGTGCAAGACATTCTGCTCTCGCTTTGTGTCTCTTTCGAAGGGCTCATTTTTAGCACGTTTTTCCTTCTGTTACGTGCCGATGACGCCGTGCACTCGATGTCTGTGCTTACGCCGTACCACGAGGTAACCGTCTTCACTGGATGTCTCTGCTTCTGCCCCAGAGCCTGACTTGATTCTGTGTGTCCTCAGTTGTATGAGGAAGAGAAGTAGGGGTAGCTGCCAACTTAAAATGGGGAAACGTGTAACTATTTTGCTAAAAAGTCCTGCTTTAACCCAGTGGCAGAGTGCAAACAGGACCTGGGGTGACCAGGCTTGATGATGGATGTATCCTAATAACTTTTATTTTTCAGGGAGATTGTATTTTTACCAAGCTGTAAAATGTTGTCATCTAAACCTGTCCTATTATTCACATACCGATACTGTAATATAGTTCTGAATGTTTCTAACGATTAAAGGGATGTCCTGTTAGTTTCCCTTGGGGGTAGGGAAAGAGTTGATCGCCAACAGAAGAAAACGTGCCTGCAGATTTAATCGAGTTATTCTTTCAAACTCGGCTGTGTACCCCGTGCTCAGCACCCGTGTCTGTATCGCAAAGGTTCCACATATTTTTAGGTTGCCAATTTTAAAGAAGTTTGGTTTTGTTTTAGTAACTGTTGGTGTGGTCATTTCTCACCGTGAACCAGGCTGGATGGCTGCAGTAAAGAATTAGTTGTTTGGGGGTTTCTTGGTTATTTTTTTTCCCTTCTCCCAGCAGAAAAATTGTAATTCCTTCTGTCACAATTCCAACCAGCACTATTACGTGTGTATTAAACCTCCCCAATCCCATGCCGAGCTACAGCTCCGGGTTGCTGGGAAAGCAGTGGAGGTTTATTTCAGCTAGAAGATAAATGTTGTTTGTTTGCAGAAATCATTACTAGAAGTTAGTCCCTGATAACACAGGGAAACGGAAATATCTATTGACACCTCACACCTCATTTTGTAATTTATAGGAGCAGGGCTACTATAAGTTGATAAACAGCAATAGGAATACTACTCAAACCGCTGTTAGTAGAGCGTGGAGCAAAACTAGTCTATCCTAGATAACCTTAGCGTGCAGAGGCTTAGAAATATGGATGCTAAATAATACTAAACTATAACCCGTGTGAGTTTGCTTCTCGAGTCTGTGTTTGTGCTTAAAAGTTCTTCAGTCTCTGTCTCGGTACATCTGGCTGTGGTGGATTGCAGGAAGGCTGCCCGGGCGGCGTGTCCTTAGAGCAGCATTTTTGTTCGTAGGTGTGATTCAGAAGAGCTTCTTGTTTATAAGAACTAGTCCAAACTTTGAAGATTTTTTTTTTTTATTTTTTAGTTTTGCCTCCTGTATCAGTATTTATTTCATTGTTCCTTTGACACGTGCATGAGATCGGATGAGATTTGCTGTCCGCTAGGCTCCACGTTAATTTCATTATTCCCGAACAGCCTGTTTAGCCCCGTTATAGATGGATGAGGCTTAGAAGATGTTTTTGTGTATCTGGGGCGGAGGCAGCGTATGTCTCAGAAACATCACTGGGGCAGAAAGAGGTTTAATTTAATTTGATTGAACCGGGGAGCCCAGACCCGGACGCAGTAAATCCTCGTTCCTTTGCTCTCCCTGGTCCTTGCCGTCCTCGCTGCACCTTTCCCGAGGTGTAGACGCGCAGGGGCCGATCCTGCCCGGCCGGGAGCTGCCCCGGAGCTTCCCCCGGTGATTTATCGCCCCGTCCGTGCAGTTACCGGCGCTCCCGCCCGCGGCTGTGGCCACATTTAGCGCCGGAACCCCCCGCGCAGGCCGCGGGGCTGCCCGGGGCCGCGCCCCGCGCACACCGGAAGCGCCCAGCGCGCCTCCCCGCCGCTCTGCCCTTTCGCCTCTTCTGCTCTGGAGGAGCGGGGCCGCGCAGGCGCGTTGTGCGCAGGCGGGACCGCGCCCGGCGGCTCTTACCGTCTCCCGGGGCCACCGAGACCCCCCGGGAAGGGGGTGTCAGTTTTTATTGTGTTATTAAAGCTGCTTTAGGTGGATTTTTCCCAATCCGTAAGCCTCTGTGTGCCTCATTCCCTTTCCCCTTCGGGGGTCAGAGAGCGTCTGTCAGCGCTCGGGGCGCGAGTCAGGCCCAGCGCGCTGGCCCTCACCCCTGGGGGTATCGCTTTGGCACCCGGGGTGCTTGATTTTTAGTTAATTAATTAGGAAACGTAACACACGAAACTTGCTAGGACAGCGGGATTAAGGAAGGGCTTTTGGTTTTATAGCTTCTCGCGGGCACTTTGGTTCACAGAATCACAGAATGTCAGGGATTGGAAGGGACCTGGAAAGATCATCAAGTCCAATCCCCCTGCCAGAGCAGGAACGCCCAGATAATGCTACACAGGAACGTGTCCAGGCAGGTCTTGAATGTCTCCAGAGAAGGAGACTCCACAACCTCTCTGGGCAGCCTGTTCCAGGGCTCCGTCACCCTCACTGAGAAGAAGTTTCTTCTCGAGTTTAAGCGGAACCTCTCATGTTCCAGTTTCAGCCCATTACCCCTTGTCCTATCATTGGTTGTCACCGAGAAGAGCCTGGCTCCATCCTCGTGACACTCACCCTTGCTATATTTGTAAACATTAATGAGGTCACCCCTCAGCCTCCTCTTCTCCAAACTAAAGAGCCCCAGCTCCTTCAGCCTTTCCTCATAAGGGAGATGTTCCACTCCCTTAATCATCTTTGTGGCTCTACGCTGGACTCTCTCCAGCAGTTCCCTGTCTTTCTTGAACGGAGGGGCCCAGAACTGGACACAATATTCCAGATGGGGTCTCACCAGGGCAGAGTAGAGGGGAAGGAGAACCTCTCTTGATCTACTAACCACCCCCCTTCTAATACACCCCTTGGGGTTCCTTGGGATGAAGCCATTCATAATCGCTGCTCTGCCGTGGGATTCCATGTAACGACCTAAAATCACTTTGGAGACGCTTCTAAATCACTCCTCGCCCTGCGTTTGGGCTACGTACACACATCATTTGTCTGGTTTTACACGTGGGCAGGCGGGGGCACCTGTAGATTCGTGCAGGTCCGGGGGAAACGGGTGGCAGGGCTGTAGGCGTGAGGATCCCACGGGGATTGCCCGCGTCGAGTTCCAAGTAGGGGAACGCCTTCGCCTTCGGGTTTTATCGTGCAAACGTTGCTCGTAAGAAGCATCAAAAGCTGCACTGCTGGTGCTTACTTTTCTTCAGATCTTGGCTCCCTGAAGATGTCTCATCCGAACACAGTCCCAAGCCAAAACGGCGCGACTCAGATCTTCGCAAATGTGATTAACTTCGCTAGCGCGAGTCGTCCCGTCGGGATTCGTCACCGTAGTGCGGGTAAATGTGTGTAATTGCAGAATCGAGGCCTTAGGCTGTGAGAAGGGAAGAAATCGCAGTTTGAGATGATGTATGTCGCTCCTTTGTGGGAGGTTTTGTATTAATAGTCAGTTAATTCATGTGTCAAACAAATAAAGCTTTAAATATTTAGAGATGAGGAGGTCCCTAGTAAAAAATTTACGGCAAGAAAGGAAGATTCCCTGATCGCTAGCACGGCGCTCAGTTATTCAAAATAAACCAGGTACGATAATGTAGAGAGATCATTAAATACTTTGTGTTTAGCATGTTAAGATTCCGTGAGAACAGCTGTTGAGGTAAATAAAAATGCAGAGAGGAAGAGCCTTCGCATCTGGCCAGACTTCCCTACCTCGTGTTTTTATTTGAGCGTGTCGCTGTTTGTGGAAGCCGTCCCAGGCAAATACTGTGCCTTATTTGTTTACAGAGTTGATTTTTGGAAGAGGAAAGATGTAATCAACAGACAATCTGCTGTGATGTGTGAGTTGGCAAGGCGACGTTCCCCACCACTCCTTTTGACGGGGCTCCGCTGCGCGGGGAAGAATGAGAGCCCGGTGGGACCACGGCTGGGAAACGAGTGACCAGAGGCTCCAGGTGAGCGGGCAGGCGCCTTTTTGTGAGCAGCCTCAGCACTCTGTTTATTATTTAAGTCACTGTATAAAACAATTATCCGACCTTCTCCCCACCAATTTGGTTAGTCTTTCTGACAGAAGAGCTCCCACGGCGTACGGAATGTGCGCCTCCCCGCCGTAGCGTCGCGGGTTTCTCCTGGAAAATTCCTCAGGCAAGGAATAAACTCGCGTCTTTGCCTGCTCTGTGAGTATAGAAAAAGAAGGTGGTGCCTCCTCCTCCTCCTGCTTTTTGAACACGCTGTCGTTGGTCCACGTAGACCAGTGGAGCGTGGGGTTCCGGGCTCTCTCCTGTACCCTCTATGTCCCACAGATGTTTCCCGGGGCACCCAAATTCTTTAGAAGCCGTGAGCTCCAGCATTGCACTAGTCACTGTTATAAACCCTTGCTTGGATCCAGCCTTGAGGCCAGAATAGTGATTTTATGGGTTTGATTTCATGAAAGTTTTGGGGATAAAAACTGAAGAACTAGGAGACCAAAGAAGAACTGCGTGTTATTGTACGCCTCTGGGAGACTTCTTAATGGTTAATCTCTAGGAATCTCTTGATGTTAAAAGAAGAGTGGCGTAAGAAGCAAAGGAAAAAGGAGCTAAATCTGAAAACCATAAAATAAAATATGTAGAATCAAAGGATAGAATCCATTAAGCCCCTTATGCTGCTCTGCTTTTGCTGTGTGTTCAAAGCATAGAAGTTGTCGTTTTGGAAAAGAGTGCACCTTGGATTGTGTGTGTGTATGCACATAGGAGAGGAGAGGGCTTTCTGAGTTGGTTATTACAGAAAATTTAAATAATTAGATAGTGGTATCGAAAATAAGTGGGGTTTAGGGTTTGAGTAGGTTCTTTTTTGCTTTGCTTAACATTGTTATTGCACCTTGAGTTGGTGTCATATCCCAGTTACCATGAGCAGAGAACAAAAAACACACAGAACTTTTCAGATTCTCTGGTAATGACTGTAATTAGCATCACAAACTGTAGGAATTACAATATTCCCTAAAGGTTTCTTGTCATTCTCTCATGTTTCTGTGTGGAAAACAGAGATCTTTCAAGACAGGGTGTCTTCTGTAGATGATCCTGTCCCGCTAATGGTAACGTTCCAGCCTCCGTGACCGCGCGAATCCGTTCTTAATGCTTGTGTCAGAGTCGTATTTCTGAGCTGGTCTGTGTGAAAGCTGTATCCTGCCAGAAAGTAAATGTGCTACTCTTAAGCAGCGTGTGTTGTTCAGCACCCAAAATGAAGCTTTTTCCTTGACGGCGCGATCAAAGCACGTAGCGTGGGATTTTTCTGAGCTAGTGAAAATGTTGGTAAAAGAAAGCGCTGTTTAAAATCCCGGTGTGGGAATGTTTAAATCGGGAATTCGGTGATGTCATAAAATAAATTATTTTTGCCCTTAAACACGCACCAGGGCTGGGTCAAGCTACGGGGTAAAGGCGGAATTATGATGAGGCTGATGTATCGGAGACCTCGCAGTCGGCGCTGAAGGCGGGTGGACTTCTCCTCCCCAAGCCTCCACCTGTAGCGCAGGGTAAGCAAGTCCTCAACCCCCGTGAGCTGCAAAGATCTCGTGTTTCTTTCCTTGTTTTTCAGTTTGGGTCAGTAACCGCCGTGTCTGATTCATTTCTAAGCTGAATACTTGTGACAGCTGCCGATTCGGTACACATACCAGCGGCTGAGCCGGGGAGCCGCGAAGCTGGGAAGGATTCGGTGCCCGAGCAGAGGCTCTACCTGGCCCAGCCACCCCTCCACGGGCACCGAGGGGAACCTCAGCACAGGTTCGTCGGGGAACTAGTTGGTCAAAGTAAGGTCACCCCAAGCGTCTGAGACCCACGTTCATTTTTATTCTGGAGAAACTTTTGCTTTCCAAATTGGTGAGCACGTTCTTTTCAAAACTCAGTCTTGGTCTCAGCATCAGATTATTAATACAGTTGTTCATCATCACCGCCATTTATTTATTTATCTATATTTCTGTCATTTTTAAGTTTGTTCAGGTGCAAAGAGAAGATTATAGGTTCGGGGTTTTCTCCAGAATTCGGCCACACGTCCAGTAAAAGCGGACACTGTTATTTTAATTACTTCATGTTATCGCTATCGTGACGGGAACAGAAGGATTTATTCCTGAAACATCGTACTTCCCACAGACTGAGAGGCAAATTGTCTCCAGTGGCTGACCAAAACGGGGAAGAAGGCAGAAACGCCATCTCTTCTGAATTAATTATGAACCACACAGCTCTTGCTATTATCTGCTTACACTTTATTGGCCTTGTGATGTGCTGGTGAGAGATTTCCTTTCACTGTCTGGTCCAAACGTACGTGAAGTCCAATTTCATTTAAAAGGCCGCTTGCTTTCCTTGTTGAAAGGGTCATTGTGTAAGTTATTACAGTGTTTTCTTTGTGCTCGCTTTCCCCAAATTCCAGTAACTATTTTGTGGAAAAGTTTGAAAGTGAACTTTTGATGCCTGTGAAAGCTGCTTCATTGACTTTATTGACTCCACAGCCTGAAGTTCTTTATCCACGGAGATCTCTAAAAGGACACTAAAAAGTTTCAGCCAAAGCTTATAGAATTTGGTACTTATAGTTAAGTATTATAGACCCAATGCTGTTCCCATGGAGACCTAAAGGAATTTTTCCGTTGAACTAAGTGGTAGCAAAGCATACCCTGTATTAAGTGGGAAAGGCAGTAGACTGGAGAACTCGATTCGTTGCTCCCAAGTTTGTGTGCTTGCTTTTCCGTATAAAGAAGTAAACCAGGAGAAATTACCAGTCTCTGCATCGCGATTCATCCTCTCCGAGCTCACCATGTCTGTAAATAAGGGGGGGTTGGTTACAGTGAGCTGAACCACGAGGCGAAGGCAGAGCTCTCCTTGTTTCACTCCTTGCCGGCATCTTTCCCTGGAAAGCGGGATGTGAGGAGAGCGTTTCGGTCTCCCACGTCTCCTGTTTGGGAGAGGGCAGCGGTGGCACGACCGGGTACCATGAGGAGGTGATGCTAATACACAAAGAAATCCCATGTATGCTCACGTGTAGAAAGGGGCGTTTTTTCCATTCTCAGAGTTTGGGATATTGCTCAGGGGGGTGTTGGAAGCTCGTGGTGAGTCCTGCTCCAGGCACGGCTTCGAGTCGGGGCTCTGCCACGGGCGCACGGCCGGATCCTGCAGCTCTTGTGGATGAAGAGCCGTAGAGATCACAGAACAAGAGAAAATCGAGGCCTCAAATTTTACAACACGGTGCTGAAAATTGTTTTTGGTTGAAGCCGTGTCATGAAATCTTTGGCTACTGAAGCTGACAGATTTATGATTAATTTACACAGAGTGAGGATTTTGCCTATAATGAAGTCCTTTCATTTTGGCTCACTGAGATTTCTCTTGTTCTTTCCTGGGGCCTTATGACACATTCACTCCATCCTTGCCTCAGACAAAGAGAAATTATACTATCATAGTCTCCCTTTAAATACTTTCTATTTGAAGGCCCACTGCAAAGACTCCAGAGGCAAATTCTTGGTTTGGAAGATGCTATTTATGTCTGGACACATCGGAACGTCGTTATGCTTTGAATGTTCTGGATTGCTTGCCTTTCTCTATGTAAGCATGTACGAGTCTAGAGAGGGAGTTCAGTATTTTAAATTAACTTGCACTAAGCTTTAAGGTTCTACTTGTTGCAGCTGGCTCCCTTGATAAAAATATGTGGCAAGAACACCGCAAGTAAAAACTTATTTATTGGTATTAAAGGAGGGTGGAAACAGGTTCTCAACAGATGACGCTGGATTCTGTTGCTGTATTTAGTGTTTGAGTTATTGTAGTGTCTCAGACTCCTGAACGTGGCCAGGAGCCTACACGAGACAGGCTCCACAATAAAAAAATCCAGTGCATTGCCTTTATTCCAAAGAGCTTTCAGCCCGAGTGTGGGGCTGGTGATGACAGGGCACACAGTCAGGCACAGAAGGAAAGCAAATAACAACATTACACTTGCTGCCAGGAAGGCTAGAGGTCTCACTATTGCTGATCAACCGCCAAATGTTGCAATAAATAGGTAAGTTTGGCAATTTATTTCATGGAACAGTCTAACTGCAGAGTAACACCCATCCGAACCGAGCAGCCAAATTGTTTCCAGCGTGTGCATCCCAGCTCCAAAACCAGGTTACACAAAGTGGTTCTCATAGACCGGGTGACGTGCGCCTCTATTTTTCTGCAGCTCCCTAGTTCTAAAAGGATTCTTCCAAGCATTCTGAAGTACTACAAGATAAATTCCTGCTTGTTTTTGTTCTTTCCTGAAAGCTGTTTCCCCTTACCAAGCAGGTGAGAGTTCTGGAAGGTGAACAGGGAAGGAGGCACAGCTCTCACTCCGGCTCTCCGGCACAAACACTTAAAGAGGGATGGACCCACAATTCTTTTTAATTATGCCTTCCTTGCTATTCTGTAGGTATTAACACCACAGCGTTCCTGTAGGGGTTAAACGAACGAATACAGAATGTTCAGCCTCAATGGAAAGTTTGGGCAGCACCTTCAGGGGGAGGTTTCATCCCTAAATCCTGCAAACCAGAGGTCTTGGGGCGTGCGGGAGGAGAGCGAGGCTCTTTGCTTTTGCTTTAAAGAACACAAAATGTCATTACAGCTCTGTGTATCAGTTTATCCAGCTTAATTGTCTTCCTGCTGACTGCATGCTGGGTTTACATTCATTTTTAAAGGGCGAAGAAAATATTTCAAACGGATGATCAAAAGAATATTTTACTCTTTTCGCATTCGGAGTACGGAGCCCATGAAACATTTATTCAGGAAATGAAATGTTAGGGCCTGACAGACATCTCTAGCGTCACCGAGTAAGCAGGTTATCTGGAGATTTCTAGTGCAAACAATCCATGCTTTGATGAATACATGAGTAATGTATAATATTCCATTATAAAAATATGAAAGCTAGATTATATTGGTGTTGAAGCTACAGTCATCTCAGCAATTATAATAAAGTCTGAAAATTAACAGTCTCGTACAGTGAGGAACGTCTTTCTTTATCAGTGTGTTTTTTAAGCAAGGAATAACAGACCATTTTGCTCTACGGTGTAAACAATAATATTTTTGTTGAATGTAATGTTGGATGTAATGGGAAGAGAAGGTGGCTTAGACTGTGGGGAATTCTGCAAGAGGAGCAGTGGAATGTCTCGGTCCTACATCGTTGTTTCTGTGTGTGGCGTTTGTCTGGGATTTTGACACTTGATTTTCACTCGGCGTTGTCGTCAAAACCATGCAGACCTCTCTTCTGTTCACTGAAGTCGTTTGGAGCTCCGAGACCTTAAATTGCAATTACGTTGCTTCAGATGTCAGGTTCTTTAACAGTGTATCGCTTCTGGCCATGGAAACCTAAGCAGCTTAGGTGACATAAACCCAAGCAGCTTAATCGCTCCGCGATGCCACAGGGCGTGCGGGGAATCGCCCTGCGCTGGGAACCCGACAGGGGACACCTGAGTCACGGTGGCAGCTCCACCAGGGAGGAGGGTGGTGGAGCAAGGGAGCGGGTGGTGAGTTCCGGGGAGGGGAGTTGACAATTCTTTTGTTGAGAGATGCACGAAGAGGCTCCGAGACGGGAGCTGCAGGCTGGGCCACTCTTTGGTTCGCTATTAAAGCAATTCCTTGTGGGAGATGCGAGCGTAACAGTTTGTCACTGGCCGAGACTCAGAGAGCAGTCTCCTCTCATAGAGTATAATTCAGGCATTAATTTGGTCCAGTTTATTTACTGGAAGATTCTCTCATCAACCAACGCTGGAAGTAGAGTTATAGGAGGTGCATACGGTAACGTTCTCTTCCTAAGAGACATTAACCATTGCAGAATACATTTGCATCTAACTCCACACCATCAGCTTGAATGAAAGCCAAAGAAATCGCATTTGTTTCACTTATTTGGTAACGGGGTTTTGGCTGCAGCTGTGCCAGGACAAGGAGTAACACCGTCGCCCGTGCTTCCCGCTGCTGGCTGGTCCCTAGCGTGGTTTTGGCTGGGCTCAGCACTTTCCCAGAGCATTCCTGTGCTAGATAGGGCTTAGGGGTTAGTTTGAGCCATTTTCAATAGGTGGGTTGGAGATAGCATTCTGCTCCAAAGAGGGGAAGGATTTATTAGTAGGGGTGATGGCGATCCTGTGCTATCTAGCCCCAGCACCTGCGGAGAGTCCAGCACGTTCCATTCCGTTGGAGAGACATACCTTATTCCTTGATAAAGAGAAAAAATGCAATTAGAGGAAGCTGTAAAACAACAGACGTTACGATTCTACAAGTAGGCTAAAAGTTTCATCATAAGACATTTTCTCAGTAAAAAAGAAAAAACACATTTTTCTGCCTAAGTGACTGAACGTAGCTCTGCTGCTTAGACCCACGTGTCGGCCCAAGCTGAGGCTCGATGTCACGCCTGTGCCATAGATGCTGAGCTGAGTGCTCAGGGCCCTGCTCTGAGCCTCTGCACGCTCTTAAATCCTGATGAGCTCAACGAGCGTGGAAGTCGCTCGTCACCTCGGCAGAGCAGGCAGATACTGGAGGCAGAGAAACCTCGCCGAAGCCCACGTCACACGCTTAAAAAGGTCACTCACGTATTTACAGAAGCCCGTCGGAGCTGAATTGCGCCCTGATTGAGATTCCACTTGGAAGCAAGACGTGCGATTGTGCTGATGTTTACATTATTTCCCGAGAAGGTAAAATTCAGGCGTTTATTTCTGATGGGTTTGCGCAGCGCGGAGCCAGCAGCCTGATTTGTATTCAGCTGCCGCGTATTGAGGCCGGTCATCGGTCTTGTAAACGGTAAATAGGAAGAATTGCTAAGGCAGGGAAATATTTCCTCTGTTTTAGGATAGATTTTAACCACAGCCCTCCGACTCCTGATCACCAAAGCAAGAGCTGTGTGTCTGGCCTTCTCTGCCCCGCGCTCCTGGTTATTTATTCCGCGACGTGCAGGAAGGAAGGAGACGTGCGCAATCTCCTTTCTTGTTACCAGGAATTGTGCACCTAATTCTCTGTGCATTGTACTGAAAATGAACTAGTAAGATGTGTTCTGCATCAGCAAAAAGGCTCCCTTATTCAGCTGGAATGAGAGCATGCACGCTATAACTTGGGAGTAAAGAAAATTGCTGTAAACGGTTTCTTTAAACAGAGTCTGTTGGGTTTTTCCTGAAATTTTTGCTGAGAGTGAAGATTTTGCTGAGTGGTTGTGTTTCTTTTTTTTTTTTTTTTTTCTCATTTTTTCCTACCCAATTGCTAACCTTTCAGTCGCAGGCATTTCTGCTGCTTCTAGCACTTTTCATTCGGATGGCAGTTTTTCATCTCTTCACTAGCTTATGGCTAAACCAGTCCTTGCAACAGGAATTTCAGATACTTACTCTCCAGAATAATTATTTCCATTTGTTCCCACTCTGGTCCTGGGGGAAAAGGCTTCCTTGTGTCTCACCTTGGTGGATCCATCCTCCCAATTCCTCTACTTTGTGCAAATGTCTTCTCTGCAGGTGTCAACACCAGGTGACAACACCTTTCTGAGATGCATTTCCAAGTCATTCTTGGCTAAGACATTGCCTAAATGTATTAGGAACTTATTATTAGGACTGGAATTTTCCTGGCTGGCTACTCAATTAATAAAAAATGCGTCGGCGTGCGCGTGCATAATTATGGTAATGTGCCTAATTCTGTGAGTTACTCTGTCTGAAAACTTTGCAGGGCGCTTCGCAGAAGTGCCGTGAAGTGCCGTTAATCGCAGCGCAGAGACTCAAAACAAGCGCAGGGAGCGGAGCGGGTTCTCGCGCTGTTATTCAACAGGTCACTAAAATAACCAGGAAAACACATTCCTCTTGGGATCTCCACACCCACCATTCTTTGTGTTAGCCGCTACCTAGATCCTAGGTGGTTGGGTTTTTTTTCTCTAGCAAAAGATGCAAGACAAGATCACAACTTGGAGCTTTTTTACTGAAGTAAATCCCTTTGTGTGCTGTGGGATGTTCTAAAAGCACAGACCTCCTGCCTTTCGTGGTACCTTGAGCTTTCAAAATGACTTTTACCCATGAAACTGAAGGATACTGAATCTGATAGATGTCAAATAATGAAAAACATCACTGAAATTAGAAAAGGAGTAGCCGTTTCTCTGCTACGTCCGTGCAACAGCTGGACACCATCCTGTACTGTCTTTTCCCCTACATCCCCTCAGAAGTCAAGGTGAGGTGTATAAGGGGAAGGTAAAACCATTGTGGTTTGAGGGTTAGGAGTGTGCGTGAGCGCCCTGATGCCAGCTCTGCAGCCATACACCTTGGAGGGGACCGGCGTTTCGAGGACAAGAAGAGGTGCTGCAGGGACAGCAAGGGATTATTCCGCAGCCGGAGATGGAGCTGGCATCTCATTGTGCTGTCCTCACCACAGAGATCATCCACAGGAGAAAGCGCTCTCCCTACAACTAATCTCCAAATTTAAATCAATGCGAGTAATACCATTTCTTCCCGATTTGGTCGGGAACACATTTGACTAACCTATAATAAGCTACTTTATATGGAAATCAGTGCCCGCGCAGTCCTCGCTCCAGTCAAGCTGTATTGGTTTATGGATCTGCGGTAAGTTCTGCAGAAATACAACTTTCTTCTGCAGCAAAGCCCTCGGAGAGTCGTCAGCCTTCTATGGCATCGAGGCATGGAAATATAAAGAGAAGGTTTAGGACATTTCAAGTGTATCAAACTTAGGAATTCTGCCGGAATTCATGAAGCTCTTGTATTATTTAGTGCCTCGCCGCATAAAGACTCAGAGGCTTGTTTCAAAATTCATCTTGCTTCAGGCCTGAGCTTGAAGAGTTGTGAGAGGAGCAAGCCAGTGTCATTTATTGTGATAAATGTTGAAATAATATCAAAATAACTGCTGAAAGGCAGTGAGGATGCTGACCCGGGTGAAAGGCAGAGGAAATCTGGTCTCCGCAAGCGACTGACGGCTGTATAAAAGCCGCAGCAGAGAGGAGTAAAGGCAAATTTGTGTTTAAGTGCTGTGAAGAGGGGACGTATCAGGTGATGGGAGGAGCGGGCAGGGGTCGTAAAGCAACCAGTGACCAGAGAGCCCAGAAGATGTACAACAAAACGCAGAAGCCGAGTGATGATGTGGGTTCTGAAGGGCTTGGAATTGCCTGGAGATGTGTAAGACGCCACTTAAATCTGTGCGAACGCTCAGCCTACGGGTGAGTAAATGCCTTGTGATCCTTCCAGCCGTTCTTCCGAGAGCCCTGCGTGTAGCGCGCCGGCTCAGGCATTATTCCTCAAGGGTTAAACCATAAACTGAAGTACCCTTGAGTGCAGAGCTCAAGTGAGGGTGGTTTTGAGTATCCGGCAGTCTTATAGCAGCTGGAATGCGGAGCCTCCCTCCCGAGCAGTGATACCAGAAACCCTGGTGGGTGTCTGCAGGGACCCGCTCACAGCAGCTCCTTGGTTTTACGCTGGTCGTGAGCCCTCCAGTATTGACTGGAGGGGTTTCGAGGGTACTAACCTGTGTAAAAGAAAAAGTGCTCTTTTAATACTAAATAAAAAAGTCATCACTGCAAGGATTTTCCACTTGCTGGGAGCAGCTCTCGGCGCTCCTGGAGCTGCTCGAGGAGGGAACCACGATATGATGCGCAGTTCTTGTGTTTCTTCATGCGTGAGCACGCACAAATAAAATACGGACCCCAGTTTGGAGTTTCTATATTCTACCCAAATCCCTTTGCTGTGTATTTCACACTGGCCAGGCCTTGGTGGTAACAGGCCCAGGGACCAGAGCAGGTACAAGAAGTAACCGTGTGAAGCCAGGAGGAGAACGTCCCAAGAGCAGGTGCCATCTCTGGGCATTTCCAACATTGTATAAGACTAATTTCTTCCCTCTGCACGGTGAAGGACAAGCTGCTGCCACCTTATCCCTAAGGATTAGTCCCTGGCAGGGCTTTTTGTGAATATTCTGAAGGCACCTTATCAGCAGTGTTGGGTCCCCCACGAAACAACGAGGTGACCTTGAGTAAAAGGCTGGGAGACAAGGACGGCTCCTCCATCCAGCTCTGCCTGCAGCTCGCACAGGCACGAATTAAACACCAACCCAACCTTTCCTTCCTCGCGCAGGGGCCGGGGGAGCAGTGATGATGCTTCACACACCAGTAAGATGCCAATACACAGGTATCCATAAAAGCTGGGTTTAGGGTTATATTCAGTGAAAGGATGGTTTTTCCCTTCCCCTCCGGGGTTACCGGTGGGGATTTACACACCGAGGCTGGAAAGTGGCTGTTGTGTGACTCTGTTCACCAGCACATCCATGCACATGGGCCCATTTTCTTTATTTTCGGCTGCCTTGCGGTTTGTTTCTTTTTTGTTTCTTTTTTTTTTGTATTCGGTCTGGTAACTCTGTCCCGTAAAGGAAGTGTATCTGGTGAGGCACCTGTATCACTGCAGTCTTTTCATCATGTTTGCTTTGTACGAGCTCTTTAACCTCTACTGCTGGAGCGATTCTACAGTTGCTGTTCATTACCAATCATCAAACATCCAATACAAATAAAATGCATTCTTCTCTGCAGCCCTGGGGATGAATTTTAGAGCATGAGTTTTGTTTTCTTTCTTCACAACCAGCACGAAGCTAAACTTTCTGTGTTGCCCCTGGGTTTTCATACTGCAGACTCGGCCAGTCAAGCATGCAAAAATCGGGTGAAATAAGCCCTAGAGACCAGGTTTGAAATGTGCCTTTCACTGTCCAGAATTCTCTTCTGCTCAGAGTGGTTGCCCAAACTCAGCACACAAGGCTTAATAATAATTCATTACTCTAAGCCAGATAATGAAAAAAGTGGTATGGACAGACTCCATGCAAGCATATGGTTTAAAAGCATTACATTTGTTTTCTTGTGGTGCAAACCATCAGTAATCAAATTGCCATTACCCACTGATGGGTGTGAACAGACAAGAAAAATACTGAGTCAACAGAATACCAATTAGGGATCTGCAAGTATCCTGCTTTAAATATGGCAAAATAAGGAGATAATTTCCCAAGAGGCTGGTCTTTTAATGAGTAAGCATGACTCTAAGTCCTTTACTTTTTTTTTTTTCCCCCTCTTGAGAAACACCTTCTACTTTTGGGTGTACCAGGAGATACACCAAAGGGAAGGGATCTGTTCCCAGCCTCTAGCAAGTGTTTGGCAGGGACAAAAATAGACAAACTTTACTCAAGTGTCCTCTGAAGAGAGGAGGAAAAGTGGTTTGCTTTTTGAATCCGTTTAATCAATCTTGCTCTGGAATTGGTTGAGAAAAAACATGGAGAAGATTAAAAGCATGATGAGACTCTACCAGAGGTGATTCTTCACGCTGGATTTATGGCACGATGCCGTTTCCTCCTTTCCTTCTGGTTTGGAGACACTGCTCAGCCTCAGGTGGTCGTTGGCGATGGGTGATGGATGCTACAAGAAGCGATGGAGCCCGAAATGTTCCTTGTGGAAACACGAGCAGCAGCTCTCCTAGCTCCTGGGGAGGAGGCAGGTTTAGGCTGGGTCTGGAAGATGAGAGAATCACGAGTGAAGGGTACTTCTTCTGACTTCATTACAACCTCCGTGCCTTTTACAACCGTTTTTTGCCTCAAAACTGTGTGTCTTAGCTACATCACACGCGAGTTGTGAGGTTTAATTAATATTAATAAAGCCCATGATGTAAAATTAGCTGTAGACAGGAGATTCTTTAAAAGGTGAAATCATAATAGTCATGATCAGAGTGTCTGTGTTGCTTGGAAACTGAGAGCTGTCCTGGTCTGCTCCTCAATATTTGCCTTTCATTACAGTTATTTCCTCTCTTCTTGTGGAAGAAGAGCTTTAAATGAGAGAAGCGAATCCGTGACTACAAAGAAAAGGCTTTTTCTGAACTTTACGACTGTTTTGCAGTTGGGTTGTGGGTCTGGCAGGTGAAGGCCACGCGTTGATCCGTGAGCAGCGGTGCCCACGAAAGCCAGCAGCAGCAGCCCCGGCGGGCGCAGGGCGCGACGCCTGCTTGTTTGCCCGTTTGTTCTGAGAGGACCTTTCGGGTGATCCTCGTTGCTCCTTTTTCCACTCTGTCTTCAGAAATGTGGCGACCGGGTTCCCGTCAGACGACAGATCTGCCAACCCACCTGTTTCCCAGCAGAGACTTTGGCCACGAAGCTGCGAAGAGCTGCGGATAAGCCACCGGCTCTTAGGGTCAGCCTTCAGGTGAAGCAGCCACATACTCTTGAAAAAACTGCAGCAAAGGTACACGAGCTTAAAAATAACCACACGAGTGGCGTATTCAGCTAATCAGCAGCTCCGATTGTCTCGGCATTTCTGCACACAAATCAGTGTTTAGGAGGCTAAAGCAGGTAGTCACCACTGGAGCCTGATTACCTTTTAAAAGTGCTTGCCTGATTAGATTAAAGTCGGTGCTCTTTAGGGCTGATTTGGAGTAAATGGGAAAAAAATCAGAGGCGGGACCCAGACACGTAAGCTCGTCCAGATTTTCTGAGAACGAAAAATTCACGACTCAAACCCAGACCTAGATGCAAGTTTTACACTGAGGTGCCTGTCCTCAGAGTGGGTTGATTCAAAATCCTGCAAGGAACAGCTCTGGGTTGTTCTCCCGTAGGAAACTTGTATTTGCTTAGAAACAACTGACTTAATTCTTAAGAACCCAAGCATCCTTGATCCCAAGTTCACTTTAAACAAAGATGAAGTGCTAGAACACCGAGTGGTTTAGCTCCACGCAGAAATAAGCGGCGGAAGATATTTCATCGGTTCCTCTCGGTCGCAATCCAACATCTTTGCAGGTTAGCACATGTATTCTGTTTCAGGCTTTTGATTAATTACATAGTACCAAAACCCTACATATTTATAGCTTGCAGAATTAGATAAATTCTCCAGATGTGGCTTCCTTTTGGTTAAGTCGAGATGAATGGAGATCAAAGCCTTTGATCTTTAGCCTGACTGAAACCTGCTGCTGACATAAGCCTCGAGGAAGCGATGCAGCGCGGGGAACTGGCCGCTCTCAACTTCCATACAGAAGCTCCTCAAACAAAACCTACAGGAGGAAACTTTGTGGAGGATATATCTCTACACACCATTGAGCCTCTACTCCTGAAAGCAGAAGGCAGTTTTCAATGAACCTTTTACTCTTAAACAACATATTTAAATAGATTGATTTTATGTTCCAGCTCAGAAATGATTTAAGATTTTTCGGTGCACGCGTATCCTCTGCGATACGTGGAACTGGCAGAAAATGTCATCATGAGCTAGTTTATAGCCTCCATTAAGGCTATTTCCATTGCTCCAGATGTGTAAAGCAGACTTATAGCTGAGTTCCCGGTGTCGTGAAATCCCTGATGCGTCCTAGGATCAGCACTGCCAGCTCAATGATATCTTCTTCACGGCCCTTGGAAAAAAAATGATGAATAGCCAGGGAACTGCAAATTCAGGCTGAATTCTGGCAACGCGAACACTTCATACAAGTCTTATCCAGTTTAGGGAGATAGCAGCGTCTGGAAATTCTTATCTTGTACCACAGGCTCTCGCAGTAGCCACAGCAAAGCAACACGAAGTGCTGCGTGGCTGCTTCTGCCTCTGTCTGTAGTTTTGTAAACCCCACGGCGCGGCCATAAACCCACACGGCTGTTTGGGTGATATTGCCAAGAGAGTTCTGACTCCCATGGCCAAAGCTGTTTCATGAGCTATTTTCCATAAAACCAACCAACCAATCGAAAAAAACCCCACCTAATTAATTTTTTTTTAAAAAATTAGATTCAGACTTGACAACATCAGGAGAAAAAAAAATGAATCAAGGTTACAGATGGATCAAGTATAGATGAATCAAGTACAGATGGATCAAGTACAGATGGCCCACAGCAACCTGGAGAAGGACTGAAAAACTGAGAAAAGGGTTATTAATAATGAAGTAACAGGGAGAATGGACTTCTCCCCCATCACATACAGTCGACTCTGAGTCTGCGACGGAGTCAGGTGGTTGATGCCTTTTGGCAGCGATGGAGGAAGCATCCTAAGCCCAAAGCAACAGTCAGGGGAGGTTGGGGCTCTTAAAGGATGGCACCAACTCTTCTAAGAGCCTCCTCCAAGACCTTTAGACAATTTCCAGATCTGGAAGATTTGCAAAAAGAAATAAAAAATCAGAGGGGAAGCTTGTAGTAAATCTTATCCTTTCAGGAGGCAGAACTGTGAAAGCAGAAGATGGCTTAGTGGCACAACGAGACAATAACTTTCATCGTCCTTGGAAAGGGAGACTGGCCTTCAAAATTCCTCATTTCAGTAAACTCAGAGAACCGACCGATTTTCTTTGGAGAGAAAAGGCAGAAGTGCACTATCCCAGTGCAGAGAGAGTGTAGGAAACGCAGTTGACTTACTAAATCATAAATTCTGTATTGACATCGGAGGAAAGAACTATAATTTGTAAGATGACTGAAGATGATCGTAAAGGAATAGTTCAAATATGGAAGGGAAAAGTCAAAATGGAAAAGGTAGAAAATCAAATGCAGCTAGCAAGAGACACCAGGGATAACAAGAAATAATTCTTAAGCCCATTAGTAACAGGAGGAAGAGCAAATGAAAGATTTGTCCATTGTTTTGCAGAAGGGAAAAGCTCCTGATCAGTGAAAATAAGAATTAATGCCTTTTTTTTCACCAGTCTTCAGTAAAAGGTAAACGGAGAGTAAGTGTTTACCTCGATTAATACCAACAAAAAGAAATATTTCAGCATAGATTAGCAGAAAGCCAGGTTACAGAATACTTAGATAAGTTTGAGGTTTTTAAATTGACTGGGGCTGACTTAATCGTGCAGTACTTGAAGAACTGGCTTTAGTAATCTCAGAACTATTACCGGTATCTCCGAATCCACGGACAGGCCAGGGTGATACCCGAAGACTGATGCATTGCTTATCTTTAAAAGGTGAAATTGGTGAGAGAAAAAGGAGCAGGAGAATTGTACAACAGTCAGCTTACGCTGGAAATCCAGAAAAATGCTGGAGCAACTAATCACATACCTGGAAAATAAGATGAGCAACAGCCAGTACAGATTTGTCAGGAACAAATCATGTCAAAACACTCAAATTTAATTTTAAAGAGTAACAGGCCTTGTGGATAGAAGAAAACCACTAGATGTCAAATATATTGACTTCAGTAAAGCTTTTGACACGCACGATATTTTGATTTTTTTTTTGTCCCTTGTAGCCTTTCCCTTTCATTTACAAATTCTTTTAAAAAATAACTTAGAGGAAAATTGAAATCTAACATTAGCCAATTTAAGAGATCATTTTAAGCTTTAATAGCTTGTGTAAAGTGTAAAACAGAGGCTAAACACTGGAATATGTGAAGGGTGCCAGGGCAAGCTTCTTCATACCTCTCAATACTCACGTGGGGAGTTACATCCCCTCGTAGGCGACGAGATGTTTGTGTCTTTAGATCAGTGAAGACGAGGAAAGGTGTGAAGATGCCTTCCCGCTGCAGGTTCACTTAAGTATCATTTTTCCCCTTCCAGCTCAGCCTTGCAGAAATGCTGACCCAAAGCCCTACAACCAGAGCAGTCTCTCCAAAGGTTTCTGCTGCCTCTCGCCTTCGCTTCTTCGGTCAGAGGAAGGACATCCCCGGAGCCTTTAATTTTTGGGTGCTCTCGGAGAATTCCCAGGTGGATGTCATCTCACCGGAGATGGTGATGGAGAACCTGGTGCGGGTGGAGGACACTTCATTCCTCCTTAAGCTGGTGTCTCCAATTGTTGGGCTGGGCTGTCTTCTCCAGCGGCTGTTGGCCAAGGAGCACCTGGACAGGTGACGATGAGGAAGATGAATCCCCTTAATACCTGGGAATTCAGTTTATCTCTCCTGGTGACATGATGGCCGAGGACTTAAGGCAACTATCTTGGCTGAACATAAGGGGCACGGCAGAAAAGGAGGCTGGCCCAGTCATTCTTTCCTGGTTCAGCTTAGGTCAGGACATTAAAAATGAATTAATTTCTTCACAAGACTGGTAAAAAAAATCATAATTGGTGGGCATAATGCGTTCAGGTTAAAACCTCGCATTTAGAGGCACGTTCATATCTTCTCTGTGTGTGACACTGTGAGCAATTATCCAAATTCTGGCAATTACCCAGATTTTGGCAATTCAGGCACTGGATTTTATAAGTAGTCAGTTTACAGTATATCACTTTTTAGAGGGTCAAGTTTATTTGTCTTAGTTATGAAACATTACTCCGTTGCCAAAATAATGTAGACAACAGGAGGATCCGTTACCAAAATACACCATTAACTATCCTTGCACCTCTTCAAATATTTACAGCACGACCTTTCTTACATGGAATCCCTTTGCTGGCTGCTCTGGAGCGGTAGTTCCAGCGTGACACACGACCGAGACGTTCGCCGTAACTCAGCGAGGCTGGTGGAGCTGATGGGGATTAACGAGCAGATCTCGGCCGCGCTCGCTGGAGACGCGGCGGAAAGAACGAACGCAAAACGCAGCAGGAGACTGCAACGCAGAAATCAGATTTATTTCTTCTGTTGCTCCTTAAGTAGCCAACGTGTGATGTTTGGAACAAAATATATTATTTGGGTACGATGTAAAGGCAGTTGGACTTAGGAGAACGAAGATGTTGGACTCTCGGATTACGCCCATTTCCACTTCCCAGAAAACTGTGAAAAGTCTCACTCCAGCTTCATTACTTTTGCGGCCATGCCTAATTACAGCAATCACTTTTTGTTCTGCTTTGTGATGATATAATATCATAAGAGTTCTCTACGGTTAGTAGAGAGGTAGGTTCTGATCATAAACATGAACATTAATTTACAGCGCAGAAAGATTCTTTGCTTTTATTCTAGAGAGAATGAAATCTACAAAATTTGGTCTCCTGCTTCTTTTAGAAGTCGCTTATGCTGGTAGTTGTGTTCTACTGGAGCATCAATATTTGGTTCTTAATAAGCAACATTCCCCCTTCAAACCTTCTTTTGTACTTTTTCTTGAGTCACATTACCACTCCATTGAAGGCTGCCAGCTCAGGTAAGGGTACACGGCCATCATTTTTAATTTTTTTTTTCTATTGTTTCAGAAGTCTTGTAGTAGTAGGGTAGGAGGCAGGAGTTCTTGGGTGCTTCGTTCCAAACCTACCTAGTGGAGGCTACGGAGAAAATGGAATGGAAAATGTGGGACTGTGGAGAACTGATGATGTTCTTGTTTGCAAAATAGGTTTGATGTAATAGCACAGGGGAGCTGAGATGGGCATGGCAGAAAAAAAATCAGAGGTAAGCAGGAAGAGATATGGCCAATGTACATTTTATAAGTCAAAATACAGCCCCCTGGAGTTATGCCGTGACTAACGAGCACTTGTACCAGATACAGTCTGTGGTCTGAGACCTCTAACCTGCCTGGGCTGCTCAGATGAACTAAAGCCAAGAGCAAGACCAGGTTGTTGTCTCCTGTAGAGCTGGGGTATTACCCTCAGTCTGCTGCTCAGCCAGCGACGTGCCTCCCAGTAGGGCAAATTTTGCCCTTCAGCCCTTACGTGATGTCCACCAAGCTGCTGTCATCCCAGGCCCAGCAAAATACAACCACCCTGTGCATTGTATCACCCCACGTTTTCTTACTTTATCACCCTTCATCCGAGCCCACCCGTCCATCTTCAGATCTCCTGAGCACGCTGCTGCGGCACCGTTAGTTCTATCTCTAATGAAAAAAGGTTGCAGCCTCAAAAAGCCCCAACCCCATATGGTTCAACATCTGATTTGTTTCAAGTCACTTAAGTTGCAACCCTCCCTTTCACATGTGCTTAGGAGTTGGGGTGTGGATTTCTCCAGGAGAAAAAAAAAAAAAAAAAAAAGTCTTCTGTCTGCCTTTGAAGAAAGCAGCTTTTCCTTTGATGTAGCCATAAGTGAGGAGGTGGCCTCATCCCATGGTGTGTTTCCTTCACAGATACCTTAACTCTTGGGCATTATTTACAGTCCGTAGAGAAAACTAGAAGCAGAATCTCATGATACATTGCTAATCCTGAGCACAGCAGATTTACTGTAAGCTGAAGCACGGTGTAGATAGAGATATAGAGGTAGGGGTACCGTCACATATATATTTTACTGTTGAGGAACGTGGGTCTTTTCACTGGAGTAGGCCCCAGGGTCGGGTGAGGGCTCTAATAGGCACTGACGGCCCCAAACAGCTTCAGCTGGGGACTCAGCTGCACCCTCTGACCAGGAGGCCACTTAAGCTCAGCCCAGGACCTGAGCTCTCTCAGAGGGGTGCTGGTCTCCAGCTCAGCCACATCCATGCCTGGTGCTGGCTGTGGACCTCCTCAGTCAAACTCAGATCGACGGGCTTTCTGCCTTGGGAAGAGCCCTGATGTGATGGACCTGCCTGGCAATTGCTGGGTGGTGTCCCACCCCGCTTACCCTCCCTGGATCTCATATTGACCTGTGGGATGACTCTGTGGCTTGTCCTCAGACCTGCCTTGCCCCGCTGTGAAACTTGCCTGGTGATGTTGGTTCTTGGTTGAACCTGGCCGTGACCTGTGGGTCTGCTCTGCTCACCTTGCTCAGGTACTGAGGGCTTCCCTGGGTGTGTTACCAGGCTGAGCTCCTGCCTCCCTGTCCCTCTAAAGTCTTTTAAACCTTAAATCTGCTTAAAATTAAGTTTAGGAAGACGACTTATGGCAGGGATTGAATAAAATGGGACTCCTTCCCAGGACCGGGGGTTTTGCTGGGGAGGTGGTGCTGTCCAGGGCTGCCTTCTAGGTGGTGAATGCAATACTTGGTTTAGGGGGTGTTAAGCTAAGATTAGGTTTGCCAATGCAGTGTGGAGTATAACATACAGCTTGTTTTGGGTGTGGGAGGGCAACGGGCTCTTCAAGTGGGATGTTATCAGTGTGCAAGACACTGCCTGACCCTCTGGAACCCAAATCAAGCCTGAAACTCATGTCTGTGAAGCCATCTGATATTTCCTTAAAGAAGGCCATATGATATGGAAGCAACAGGGTTTTATTCGAGTACGTAATTGAACTGATGAATCTAAGTAACACAAATTGGAAATTTGAAGCTGAGTTCCAACAGCCGCCGCCTGCTTTTATATTTCCAACCATTTCTGCTGCCGTGTCTCGGCAGCCGCGTGCTGCTCCCCGTCTTCCTGCATCAGATGCAAATCCAGTGTCTTACCGGGGGTTAATCACTAGCTCTGAGTAACGCTTTCTGCATCGTAACATTGGCACTGGATCTCGTCTGTCGGAGCAGGGGGAGAAAACCCCCTCTTTCCTGGTTATTAAGCTGTCTATCTGAAGTTGAAGAGTGTGTTGCAGCTGAAATGCTGATAAAAGCACTAAATGCAGAGCTGCTAATACCAAGCTATAGCAGCAATTTAGCTTGCTATCATGCAGTAAATAAGAGTTACCTGCTATTCTTTGATCAAACTTTTTTCCTGTTATGAGCTGCATGTGTTGACAAATTATGTCACCGAGAAGAAATTTGAGTCTTTGATGAAATAAGAGGAAACATGCTTGAGGAAAATGCACTGAAATAGACTGCTGTGGGGTTTTTGCATAGCTGGAACCTCATCCAAGGAGAAAGGGCTGGGTTGGAAGTGGGGAATTTGGGGACAGTGTCCTGCTGCTGGCCAGGAGCAGCTGTGATGGCCTCAAAGTCCCCCTGAGCCCCACCCAGGCTTTTGGAGAAGTGTTTGAAGCAGAACACTGGAGCTGTAGCCAGATGTGGCTCGTTCTGCGTTGTGTTTGTAACAACAGGCTGGCACAGCTTCTGTAAGTTGGTAGAAATGGATGTTTCTTTAGAGGAGAGAGACACCTGGAAGAGAGGGCAGTACCACACTGTGATAGGGGAATGGCGAGGGGTGATATTTGCATCTATGGCTTTAAGATGAGAACTGGGTGAAATTTTAATAATAAAATGCTGACAGTGGTGCTTGAAGTGCTTGGTGAAGCTTGGACATGGGCCTCAGCCAAATTCCGGGTTTCTGAACCATTTCCCAGATCGTTAGAACTCAAACCAATAGGCTCCCATGTCTGCTGCTTGAGAAACACGGCGGCGGTGCCAAGTGAAATGAGATACCATGAACACGGGTGAAGTGTGAGGTTGGAAAGTGGAGATTTGGAGGCGTTCAGACCCAAACTCTTCATTTGCTCCACTGCAGAGTGTGAGGCTGTCCCTCCTGCTCCCAGCTCTTCCCAAAGAGTAAAGCTGGGAGTTTCCCTGATGGCATTTTCTTTTTTTTACTTCTGGTGTAACTAAATGTCTCTAAAAGCTGCTTCTTTTCTAACTAGTGGCGTGCTTAAATCTTACTCTTGCCCAAGCTGTGGTTCTAGTTATATTTACCCACCTAGGACTTGGGTCTCTCCTTGACTGTTGCTGATTTATGAGCATCTGTGACCTCTTCTAGCAAATCCAACGGTGCATTTTATCAGTTTTGAGTTTGCCTTTTCACCTTAATGAGTGCTAATTAACCATTAATGAATCAATATTACCATTAAATTATCCTTCATATAGTAATATACTCAAATTAATAAGAATTAGGCCCAGAGGAATGACATAGAAACCTTTGATGTACCTTTCCAGCACATGATACCTCTGAATAATGCAGCAGAGGTGGGATGACACAACTGAAGTCCCTGTGCACAAGATGGGGCTGTGCTGCCTAAATGTCCCTTGCCTGGTGTCCTGACCTGGGACAAACAGCAGGTGGGAAAGGGCAGGGTGTGTTCCCACAAGGGCTGAGGCCAAAAAAAGCAGTTTGGAGTCTGTGCCAGAGTGGATATTGGTGCGGTTCCAGGTAAAATATCAGGCGTAAAATATTACAGGTGGGGACCTTGAAAGTGTCACTTCACTGGAGAGGCTGAGGCACTTAAAAATCCTCTGAGGATGTCTTCAATGTCCAAGTGTCTTTTTCAAAAAAAAAAACCCCAAAACTCAAAACACTTTCTAAAGCACTAATAAAAAGTATTTATGTAGTCAAGTATTTCTTTTTCTTGCCTGTAAACAACTGAAATACAGAAGACCAATCGAATAATTTTAAAATTTAACCAAGTTAACTCAAAGTTAAATGCCCTGTTTTCTAACATGTAAGAACATGCTCCCAACAAACCTGTGAGCCTCACGTAAATACAGAGGCTGTTGCTGGAACAGGTACCTTATTTGGATTCTAATGCATTAAGAGACCAGAAATTTTTCTCGTCATGTATATAGTACTGAGGATAACCTAAATTTTTTTTTAACTGGAGGCTGAATGTTGACAACTGTAATTTTGAGGTTTCCCTGGTGTTCAGTTGCATTGTGGTATAGGCTGTTTTCACCCTTTGAGGCACTCGCCTCTCGCCCTTCTGAAGCAGCTCTGCCCACTGCTTTGAGTTCTCATTCCCTTTTCTCTGAGCATTTCCCACGTGAACCGGAGCAGCTCCAGCTGGATCGTGCTTTAAATTGACTTTGTCCAGCACATTTTAACCGTGGCTGCTCCATTTGAGTGTATTCATTTCTCCAGCCCCGCTGCCTGGCACGTGCAGGAGCCCATTCTGGAGGGTTGGGAAGATTCTGCAATTAATGGGTGTAGAGACTTACAGCTCGTCTTAATCTCTCTCACACACATGGCTCAATAAATACGTTTGATCGCGGCTTTGATAAAGGTGCTGCAGCTCCAGAGGGCTCACGAAATCGGTGTGTTCAGTCAGTTTTCAACCTGCAGAAGCACCCAGCGAAAGGCGTAGATCCATTTGTTGGGGAGGCAGCCGCAGCGGAGAAACGGAACATCTCGCCAGGAACGAATATCGTTTGACGAGGTCGGGGGCAGCAAAATGTTTTTCATGGTATTTTTTTCTGCCCGAGGCACCTCCCTTTTGCTGCCAAGATAATATACGGGACAGATGATGGTAATAGCAGTGAGATGAGATTATTGACAGTTTCCCCCACTTCTCTCTTCCCTGCCTCTCATCACAGCCACCAGCACAGCATGGGGGGAAAAAAACCCAACAAAACACACCGCGTGAAGTTCCTTTGCTGCCTTTTTTGCTCAAGTAACCTACCCGGGGATGGTGGTTGCCCTGGAGGGGAAAGGGGATTAGCCCTTACATCCTCTTTATCCTCAGAGATCTGCAAGTTTTTCACTTGTGCTAAGTGGAGAAGGTGTCCATGGGCTCCTCCCAAGGGTCTGGGAAGAGTAACTGAGGAAAGCAAAGCCCCTGCAGCCCCTTAGGGGGAAATATTGTGGGGGTCACAAGGCTGGAGAGGCTGTAGACCACTTTTTCAGGAGCAGAGGTACAACCAGGTGGAGCTCTGCTGCTGTCAGAGGCTGCTTGTTCCTGCTCTGCTGGCTTCGGGCTGCGCTGCAGAGACTTGCCAGCTGTGGCTGCCCGCAGAAACAGCCCCTTTAACCCAAAGGGAGGTTCGTGATTCCAGACAAGCTTTGCGGCACCACCTGTGCAGGGGCAGGTCTTTCTCCTCTCCTTAAAATTCATGCATTTGTTTTGGCTACATCTGCATCTGCTGGGTCCTGCAGGGGAATCTCTGCGAGTCCAAGGAATCGGAGGTCCCAGCTGAGCACCTTTTTGCTGGAGAGAAAGGGCTAGAGCTGGTGTGGGAAGCATGGGAGAGATTTCTTCTGAAGCTTTTTTGTACCATTTGAGTGATACGAAGGGGATTTGATGTAGGCTTCAGGAGAAAGCCAAGAGACCCGGTCAAGAGCGGTAAAAAGGTGTGCGGTCTCTCCAAACCTGGCCTAATTTGAGCTTGGAAGTGAGCTGAGGAGCCCTGCTGCTCCCTTTTGAAACTGTAACCTCGCTGCCAAAGTGAAGTTCAACCCATCACTAGCTTGAAGGCTCTTAGATCCCCGGCTCTGTCAAGAATAAATGGTGCCTTCCCACCGTATCAGCGTGCCCCAGTCTGTAGGGGAACATCAGTGGCTGCGGACGAAGGTCCGGGAGGATTTTTTTTTTTTCAGCTTCCTATAGTTATCTCAAGCCTTCATCTCGGAAATGCGAAGGCTTTTACAGACTTTGTATTCTATTAGTGTAACACCAAATGTCCTCGTTCTTCAGGTATTTATAGCAGTTTCTGCAGCTCCCATAATAACTCGTAGTGGCTCAGCACCTCACAGCATGATGTCTTGTTATCCCCATTTCACAGATGTGGAAATAGGGCACACAGAAATTAAATGGTTTCTGCAGGATTTCCTATAACCCACTGCAATGCCTGGACTATAACACCACCTTCATGAGAGTTTATAGCTCAGGTAATGCACTGTGGACTCCTGCTATTCTCTCTGCTTAAGATGATGTATTGTTAGGAGACTTAAATACTGATTTGAGGATAGTGCCCTGATTTTCAGGAGTTCTGAGGATACTCAGATGTCTCCAGACTCAATGCAGACATCCAGCATCACTGCAGATTAGGCTGGGGTTTAGGTGCTTAAATAATGGTGGCAAAGCAGGAGATTAACAGGAGGTGGAGGGCTCGGTTAGTTCTTATGGCTGGAGTTGGTCTCCATCAGCATCGAGCTGCAGAAGAGCCAGGCTCATGTGCCCCCAGGGCAGGAGGGGTGTTCACCACCACACCAAAGTGGCATAAAGCCAGATTATTTCCTAGTAAAATTCCTTCTTGTACCCTGGACTTGATGTGCGCTCGAATGCTACCGCGCTGTTACAGGATACAATGCTGGCTCAGCCCTGAGTTATGCAAAACCTGAGGCTGTGGGATGAAAATTATTCCTTCTGGGTGTGAATTGTCCCAGGCTCCAGAGAGCTCGGGAGTATCGTCAGAGTCACTAAGTCTTATTTTCAAACTTCACCCTTCTGATCCTGGCTTGCTCCTCGGGTGGCCTTGCTCTAGGGTATGATCCTCTTGCTGAGCTCCCCAGTGACACCAGTTCAGGTTTCAGGCTTTGACTCTGTAACGGGAGCGTGATGTGTTATTTGCTGTAGGGGCTGGACTATTTGGGTGCTTCGTGGTGTTTTGCAAGGTGATGTGGGGTGACACGTTATGCCGCGACACGTGATTTAAGTTCTTGATTATTATTATTCCCTGATGATGGAACAGCTTAGGGACGCAATCAGTGAAGGATGATCATCGGGCAAAGGACTGGTGTTGATACAGGAATCCTTCCCTAAGCTGCCAAAGCTGCTGTGGGGTGTTTGATCCAGCAATATTGCCCTTCGCTTCCGTGCAGCAGGTCATGGCAAAGCTGAAGCTTTTATTTTGTGCCATCCAGAACAACTTTGGCTGGCGTGAACAGCGCTGGGCTGAGCTGGATCAGCAGCATCTTTGGCCCTGCTCCCCACCCTCCCTGAAAAACATCCAGAGCTCATCCTTCAGCTTTGTCGAGGAGAGCTCACCTTGTCCTGAACCACCCTGCCCTGGAGATTGGGTTGGAAATCCAGGAAAACGGCTTCTCCTGATGAAACTAAAAGCGAGGCTAATACGGAGATGGCATTTTTGTAAGGTTTTCATTAATCTCGCTGCAGGAATGTCTATTGCTTCCAGCCGCAGCCTCTGGTGCTGCTCGGCACTGAACACACGCGTAACAAACCGCTCGTGCCCCAAAAGAGCCGGCAGCGCGGAGCTGTGCCTGCTTCCGAGACCTTTGCTTTGGCACACGTACATCAAAGGTCTGCAAAGCCTTCGGTGTCGATGTGCTACACAGATGTGATCTTGGAACATTGGTAGGTACGAACACAGGAGGTTTTAAGGAGGATTACGTTGTGTGCAGTACAATAGCCCTTTCTAGCCGGGGCCTTAATGTGCTGCAGCTCGTGATGGTAATTAGCTGGATTAGGTTGTGCCAATATGAGCAAAGTAATAATGAGACAGTTGTAGTAAAGGGAATAAGCAGGACTCGTCCTGCGCCGGCCGCGGAGGCACCGTCGGGTGTTTCGAATGCGTCGGGTGTCTGTGGTGCCGGGGAGGATGCCCGTGCCCGCATGCAGCTGGGTCGCAGCCACCATCCAGCTGCTGAGGTGGCCTCAGCCGCAAAATTGAGCAGGATGGGGAGCAGGAGCACTGCTGGCGTCTCGGTACCGAAGCCCAAACAGACAATGGCCAATACCTTTTAATGTGTGAGAGGCGAAGGGCTCGGAGGAAAAGGTGAAGCAGCGAGGTTAGAAGTAGAAAATAAGATCAGATTACAGCCTCGCTGCTGTGTTTTAATTGCGTTGTTTAATTCCAGTTTCTAATGCTCCAAGACCAGACATCAAATAGAGTGCTCAAATTATTCGAAACCGAGCTACAAGTCTCAACATCAGAAAGCCTATTACACTTATCTGTGACCTTCTTCACATTAAAACCACCGTATTATTATTATTTTACATCTTGGGTTTATTATTAGGCTTCTGAACTCTGCTGCAGCTTGATTTATAGAAACTGCTTAGTCACGGGCAGCCGCGCTGTGCTGCGAGCGGGAGAGATGCTCGCTGGTGTTTCAGCAGAGGCTCCTGCCAAGAAGCAGCCGCTGCCCTTGACAGATCATTGAGAGCTGGTGCGCGTTTCCCTCTCACGTCTAACTCCTGGAACTGTTGCAGACGAACCCAGCCTCCTTCCCCGTGAAGAGCCAGGGCTGCAATAATTCAAGGCTCCGTTAGTGCATCCCCTCCGATCAGTCAGGGCGGATTTATTTTGGGCTTCGCATGAAAAGCAATCTTGCGGGTCGCCGGGAGCGCTGCCCTAGATCTTGGGGAGGTTGTGCTCCTCTGAAGTTGGGGTTCGGGCTTTGGGAGAAGCGGTCGGAACGGGCAGAAGAAGGTGGCGATGTGGGAGGGAGGAGGTCAGCGTGGGGACCCGGCACAATGCGGGTACTGGAGAGCTGAAGAGTACTTTCAAAATTAAATACCGCGGGAGGGTGCCTGCTGCTGGGTCCCATGAATAATCGTGGTGGCTTCTGTGACTCCACTCACAGGAGAAACGCTCTGAGCAGAAGTTGCAGGACAGGCCCTTACAAGAAGGTGTTTTTTCCCTGCGTTGTGCATGCACCAGGGCGTAGTAAATGCTAATAATTCACAACTGTCTGAACAAACCAATTGCAAACCTCTTTCTTTCGGTTGTTTGCTGAGTAATGACTATGCTAAAGCCTTTATGAAGCGTATACGAAATCACAGACCTAAGCCATGGGTGCCCGAATGGGTAGGGAGCAATGCCTTGCCTTCTATTTCTTCAAGTCCAGCTGCATCATTCCCAGTGCTGCTGCTGCAAGACTCGTGCTCCAAGTGTCCCTGCATTTCTTCATGGTGGCAATCCAGAGCCCTCTGAAGCCTAAAAAAAACCACTTTAAAAAAAAAAAAATATTGAACGCTTCCATTCCAATCTCTTTTGTAGACGGGTTTAAGAATCAGCTAATGAAGTGTGCCTGTTTGCAGCATGCTGGTGTCCTGGAGATTTAAATGAGATAGTTTAAATAACAGACATTGGTTAAGTAGCTTAGTCTTTAATTTTGTTCATGCTGGTGTAAGCCACTGTCAGGTATTCTCAGGGAGCTAACGGGAGAAAAACAATGGCTCTATTTGGCAGAGTCCAGTGGCTGAAAAGCATCAAAGGTATCAAGTCTTAAACTGCTGAAAATAGTTGAAAATAACGGATTAGTTCTTCTCTCCTGACTCAATGCCTTTCATTCTTTTTTTTTTTGACATTATTTTTTTTACTGCCTTTGCTCCTGTAATGCATGGTGGTGACTCAGTGTGAAAGGTCTGTAATAATGTTTCAGTGCTGTGAAGTCACCAGATAACCGCTATTCATCCTCCGCTCTAACACGGTCATGAATGTTTAGAGTCCAGCCAGAAATGGGCTGACATTGATAGAACAGGGTAAAAGAAGAGGTGGAAAGAGCATTAAAAAGCACAGTACTGAGGAATCGTGCACCTGGAAAACAATGTTTTACGAATCTATCGGAAATCAGAAATGGCACGTGATAATCTGGTGATGGGCAGAGCTATTTCATGGTGCCACAGCAGCGTGTCTGCCCTTCTCCTGCTCCCATAGTTGCTCTTGCTCACAGCTGCGACGCTTGAGTCGATATTTTCAGGAACTTTGCGCCTTACTTGGCCTCAGACCATATCTGACACTTCGCAGGCATGAGAATAGCAGAGCTCAGTCGTTAAAACAGCCGCGACAGCAGCTCTGAGGTGGGGTGAGGCTCTGGAGGTGGGACCCACACCGCCCGGTGCAGCTTTTGGGCTTTGGTTCAGGGCGGGTTGGAGGGAGCTGCCACCTCCCTTAAAGCCTCTGAGCCCAGTCCTGAGTTCACCAGCTCATTTCAACACTCGAGTGCTTCCCTCCAGAGCAAAGAGCTTGTTCCCGGAGACTTGACAAGGTTTCCTTTCCTAGCAGGGACATCTGAGGACCATATTTTAAGTAGAGACATCAAGGCTTGGCTTGATAATAAGCCTATTGACTTAGGCTATTTGGGAGCATGAATTCTATATATTTGTGTTTTACTGAGCATAGTGTTGGCCAAGTCCCTTTTGGGTAAAAGGACATCTCTTTTGAAGTTACCATGGCCCTAAATGCAGCAAAATGGAGAATCCATATTAAAAAAAAAAAAAAGTGTTGGCTCCACAACACTGCACAGTCCTGCCCCAGTCTGTATCCAGTTCTCAACTACTCTCTGCCTTCAGTCCAGCAGTAAAGTCATATTTATTTACTTGGCTCTGCTGTGTTAATGAAAAAGCCACTTAACAAAACAAATAGAAGGAAGGACATTTGCAACCAATTATGGTATTGCTGATCAGTCAAATTGCGCTGGAAATTACACGTTGAAGTTCAGCCCAGGCAGCTGATCAATTACCTGGTAGCTTGGCACCGGTGCACGCTATCAACTTAATAAATCAGTGTAATTTCAGTCGCTGTGCCAGAATATGTATGTGTATTCAATATGACATCAATATTATATAACGATGGTTAAAACTAACTGGCCGAACGCCGCGCTCTCGTATCTGCCGTGCAACCCCACAGGCAGGGTGGGATTTGGCTGGCTATTCTTTAAATATACCCCTGGGCACCGTTTAAAATCATGTTTTTTAAAGGCTTTCTCTTTTTTTGCAACCACAAGGGAAGTTAGCACTCCAGGATATAATTCAGGGCTGACCAAATTGCCAGCGAGCTATCTGCGGCTCGGGGAAGGCTCGGGGAGAGGGCTGTCGAAAATGGGATCTTTCTCTTCAGTGGCAGATGCACATCTTGGTTGGTTTATGAACGGCTTCCTCTTCTCAATTAGCTCTAATATTTTAGCTATGGTGATGTGGGGTTGGTTTAGAAGTGAAGGCTGGAAGCGCTGGGTTTTGCTGAAAACAAAGTTTGCATTAAATATAGGGAAGCTGGGACGCTTCTCAGGACAATCTTTTTAGCAGGACATGTTGCCATGGGACGAGTGGTGATGGTTTTAAACTAAAAGAGGGGAGATTAAACTAAAAGAGGGGAGATTTCGACTAGATACGAGGAAGATATCTTTTTGCAATGAAGGTGGTGAAACACTGGCACGGGTTGCCCAGAGAGGTGGTGGAGGAGGCTCCATCTCTGGCGACATTGAAGGTTGGGTTGGATGGGGCTCTGAGCAACCTGCTCTAGTCAAAGATGTCCCTGCTCCCTGCAAGAAGGTTGGACTAGATGCCCTTTAAGGGTCCCTTCCAACCCAGAACATCCCGTGATTCTGGAGCACAGAAGTATGGGAGCTTCTGGAAATGCTGGTGACCACTCGCTCCCACGCCCAGTATCACCAGTTTGAGTCCTCTGCTCTCTCTTACTTGACTCGTGTCCTGTCAGTCAGGTCTCTCTTCACCCTCCCATTCTGCGCCAGGGACAATTGCAGCTCGCTGGTGGCTCCCAGCTCTGCTGTACGTCTCTGGTGAATGTGCTGGGTTTGGTACGTGGTTGTATTTTGGGAGCACGTTCAGGGAATTGAGCCACGGCTGTGCTGGGCGCTTTGCAAAAGCGGGAGAGAGAAATTAAAAAAAAAAGCAATCCCTGCCCTGAGGGCCTTACAACCAAGCACTAATAACCAAAGGGATACAGCATATAAAAAAAAATAATATGTCTATATGTAGATATAAGGCAAGGACCCTTCTGGGGTAGTATAATTTAGTTTGGCTAATGCTTAGCTGGGAGATTTAGGGAGCAAGGAAGGGAGAAAATTAAAAAAAAAAAAAAAAAAGAAAAATCTTAATTCATCAGTTGCCCAGCCACAGCCAAGGCTGCGTTTGGTAGAGGTTTTTTTTGGCAGAAGCGAGCTGGAAGGATAGTTTTGAAGGAGGAGGAGTGGCTGTTCAGATTTTTATCGAGAAGGTTTTCCCAGGCTTAAAAGTAAAGCTGGGGAGAAAGCGAGCGAGTGTGGGCTTCGGGAGGGAGCTGACAGCTCCCAGAGGCTGGCAGGGCAAAGGTTGTGGGCTGGCCGGGTGGTAGGTGGGTTATTGGCTCAGCGAGGTAAGAGGAGATGTGCAAAGGTAATAGGAATAAAGAGGAGAAGGCAAGAAGCTCGTAAATTATGCAAACGAAGGGCCGGTGTGATTGTGGAGCGAGTCGGCGCGGTCTCGAGCGCAGCTGCTAACACCGAAGGTGACAATAACTGATGTAAGAGGAGGGAGGCTTGGAGGAGAATATTTTTTAAAAAAAGAAAAAAATTTGAGAGATGCTAAAAAGAGCAAGCGGCTGGAAGGGATGGAAAACAGAGATCTAAGCTTTTTGTGGAGCTGTTGTGCGGTCTTTTTGAGTTATTTGAATATTTTTCCATTTTATTTTTTGATTAATGGATCTTCGTTTCTATATCAACACTGATTCTGGTAACTTTAGCCAGTGTCACAAAACGTAGGTGACTGGCTCTTCAGTCAGTCTGATTCTTCACTGTCTGACACCAGCTTCACACAAACAAGGTTTCTTTCGCTATTTCCAGAAGTTCATAACAGAAAAATACTCTGAGAAAATTGTCTTGCGGTGGTTTATCCTTCCTAAGGCTGGCCATCACTCAAATGAAAAATGGCAGTGTTCTGTGGAAAAAAATAAAAATAAAAATTAAAGAACAGATACTTATATTCTTCCAAACCACCAGAGCAGTTTACCCATTCCTGAGAAAAGACGCAATCAAGTAACATTTCTCTTGATGCCAGAATGCAGAATAATGCCTAGACGAGTCTTTCAGAGAAGACGCTTTTATATTTGTCCTCTCAAATGCAGAAGATAACCAGATATTTCTATATTTCTTTCTCCTACCCCAACGATTTACATCCAGAAATGTTAAGAAGTAGATTTGTTTTCCTTTCTTAACTTGCTTGGTTGAGGAAAAAATCTTATACTGATTTTTTTTGTTTGTTTGTTTCTTGATGGTGGAATATAAAACCAGAATGTGGAGCAGTTGGACATGGGTGGGGGATTTATATCAGTTAGGCTTGGAGAGCATCACCCCAGTACGGTGTGATGGAAAGAAGGTGTGAAATCCTGGACCCAGACACATCAGTAGCAATATTTCCTTTAGCTTTCATTTCCTTTGTTAGGTATTAGTAGCATAATTCAAACTCTTTCAAGAGCAAACACTGATTTCTCCAAAACAAACGACTTCTTTGTGATCCTCTTCAAACCAGAAGCTGCCTTACTCTACTTTAGTTCTCAACCTCACCCGCGACGATTGCATTTCTGCGTGGAGAAACCTTCATCCCAACTTCACCTCCGAGTTTGCTTGGGTTTCCAACAAGGAGCTCCCAAACCCGGTGGGAGAGCCAGGAGGCATCTTCTCCAGCCAGGCAGCCGGGAGCTCTCCCAAGGCTTTGCAGAAGTCTCGGTGTACGCACACGTAGGTGCTGCGCCAGCCGTTATTTCCACTCCACGGGTGGAGGTGGGGATGATGGCCGTGGAGGTGGGGGCGATAACACCTCAGATTCTGGTACCCACCAGCTCCTGCTGCTGTCGTGCAGCCGGGCAACCAACCCATGGATCTGCAGGAGGACGATCTGCTCAGCAATACGGCCCCAAACGAGCCCTGCGGCCGGGCTTCCCTTCGCCCTCGGATGACACACGACGGGCACCCCAGCAGCCCTCGATTCGCAGACTCCTGGCCCCGCCATCCCGGCGGTGATGAAGCATTTGCATAAGAAGCAACTCGGGTGAGTAATACCTGCCTCTGCAGACATCAAATGCTGCGAGTGTTTTGCGGTAAACCTGTTGCTGCTCTGGGCAGGGAGGATGCACTTTGCTCCGAAAGCGAAGGATGAAAGCCTTTGTGGCAACGGCTGCGCTTTGAAAGCGACTGAGCCCAATCTTCTGCGCAGCAACTGTTTTTATTATCAGAATAACTGATCTCCCAAAGCGCTCGCCTGCACGAACCGGAGCCAGCACGCGCTGCAGCCTTTTGCCGGTGCCGCTGAGCATCTCCATCTTACCCCAGCGACACGTTGCTGTCAACTGCAATAAAAGGGTGGGTTTAAGGGTTTCACCTGTTTAAGCTGCTTGCTCAAGTGAGCTCAGGGTGGTACATGAGGAAAATAACCACTGTTAGGCAGCTGCGTGACCCCAAATGGCTGCATTTACCCAATTCCTAGCCTACAGGTGTGCAGCGCTGCAGACCTGTGGTTGTCATCACAGGACTGAGCCTGAGAATAAACTAGATTTGCACCTTGCCTATCTGTTTGTAGATAAGATCGTTACTTCGGAGCCAGGCAGTGGATACTGCTGACAGGCAGACTGTGAACCTGGGTGCTGGGTTATTCCTGGTTTTGGCCTTGGCTGGGTATGTTACTGGAGCCAAATTTTGTGTGCCTCTGCCTTCTTACAAAGATACTGGTCCCTGGATTAAAAAATGTTATGAAGGAGCCACGTTATGATTATAATTATTCTTTCGCAGGCTGAGCAGTGTGCAGAGGCTGGCAGTGCTGCTGCTGAGCTTCCTCGAGGAGTGTGTGCGTTTGCAAAAGGGAAGAAGAAACTGTACAGGAGGATTTTCTCATACATAAGCTGAGAAAACGGATTATCTGTGAAACAGCCAATGGTTTTTATTTACTGTGAAAGTCTGAATCTTGCTCTCAATTTCCCATCAAGATAAAACGCAGGCATTTTGTTAAAATGGTAACTTAATGCTCCAGAGGTTTAATTACCACCACACTATAATCAGAATCAACGCAGAGTGCAGTCTGCAGCTCCCCACAAAGCAGTCAATAAAAGGAAGATATATGGCATGCGCTCAGGTTTTGTTTTTTATAGCTGAACTTGCAAATCTACTGTTGCTAATAGTTTTCTTTCAAACCTCAGGTTATCCCTTAGCTATTATCAAACTCCTTAGCTCCTTATTACTACATTTTAAATTTCTCTGCATATAATATCTATATACATATACATGGCACTGAATTAAGGGAATTCACAGTGCTGGAAACTAAATTTCTGGGTTTTTTCCTGTACCAACAGAAAGCACTGGTCTGAACAAGTCTGAATAGCGGCAATTATTGAAACTTCGCAAGGGCCATGGCTGAAAAAAGCATCAAGAAGGCAGATCCAGTTTTCTGAACCGTCGCTGTTGTGATCTCTGCCACAAGCCTCAGCTCTGTGGGACGAAGGATCGATGCTCCTGCGTTGCAGTTCCTGGTGCTTTTCTTCTTCCAGGACTTGCAGATCAGACATAGGGCCAGTCTTGGTCTTGCTCGGTACTATTTTCCCCTCTGCAAGTTAAGATTTCTTTTCTCGAGCGCGTTTTTCTAGTGCGTTTTCTGCCCAAGGTTGGCTGGCTGTGCCGACTGCTGTTGAGCCCTGTGGAAATTGCAGATACTCTATATTTTCACTCATTACTTCGCAAGTTGGATTTCTAGTGAGCGAAGCTTTTTATCCGAATTGCAGCCACGCTCCTGCCTGGCACTAAGGTAGCTATATCCCAGCAAAGCTACCCAGCTTTGCTGCAGTTCCTGCTCTCCCTAAGCAAGGGTTATTCTTTCTCCTTATCACCAGCTCCCTATAAAAAGCAGCACTTTTCGTATCTTGCCCTTACCGACTTGTGAAAATAAAGAGAGACCCTATTAACAATCTTTGTCCAAACAAAGCTTTGGCCTGGTTAGTGCCAGCACTTTCCACCCAGCACTAGTATTTGTTTTTCCATGCTCTTAATCTTATAAATTGAATTGAGTCTGATAAAAGTGACTTCCTGAATATTGCATAACAGTTTGTGTCTGTCAAGATGCAAGACAAACAAACCTGACCTTGAACTTGGAAAGTTTCCTCCCAGCAGGTAAGAGCTTCCAAAAGTCTGTGCTGACCTGGGAAATGATGGGAGGGGGCTCCTGGTCTCCTTGCTGCCATGGGAGAGCAGCAAGGCTTCCCTGGCAGCCACCCTCTCCTCAAAAAAAACTTTGAATCCTCCTCTGGAGACCAGAGAATCCCCTGGAAAGAGCTGCAGCAGGAAGACAGCAGCATGTTCTTGCTCCAAAAAGGAGACAGAGGAGAAATCCTGTCCGTATCTGGCATCGTTTAGCCTCCAGGGATTAATTAAAGGCTTTTTCAGTTTTTCTTTCAAACCTCACAACATTCATCTCTGCCTCGCTGAATGGGGAAAAGGGAGAGGCGTTTTCTCTGGTGAATCACCAGCCCATTTAAATTTTCAGTTTTACATTGCAGTAATATTTTTTCCTAAGGGAATGCTGCGGGAAGGGCAAACTTTGGCTTCTCACCATCAGAGCATTGCGTCATTATTACGACCTGGAAATCTGAGCAGCGGGAAAAACAAATATTCCCTAAACTTAGCAGCCCCCACCTTTCCTTGGTGCTTCTGTCTCCTCTTCCCTGCCTGTGGGTAAGGCAGGTGAAGGTGTTGGCAGAGCCAGCATGGGATGGGGGACCAGGAGCCTGTGTGTGGTGATGCGAAAGAAGCAGGGAGATGTCCTGTATCCCCTGACAGTGCTGGGACTGAAGACTAATGAAACTCTGGAGCAGGAAAAATGCTTTTTTTCTAAGGCTCAGGCTTATAGTGATGGATGCAATGGTGAGGAAGGAGCCACCCTGCTCTCGAGGCTCCACGTGAAACATGTGGGGTCTTTCACGTGGGGTCTTTCACACAGTTTTCCCAGTGCCAGAAAAGCTGGGGGCTTGGGAGATTCTGGTTTTTTGGACAAAACCCTGAAAAAACATCACAGCTCCTGGCTCAGCCTGCCCTGAGTGTGCTCCTGGCCCTTGGGTCCCACGGACCCTCCGGCTGTGCCCTGGCTGCAGCGTTTGTTTTCTGACCCCATTACCTATTCCAGTTTGGATTTCAGCTGCTTAGGCTTGATTATTTTAAACCCCCTCTATCTGATTATCAGCAGCCCAGCCAGGCCAGATATGAAGCTTCCTGGGGGATCCCCAGCAGCATCACAGAAGCATCATTTGCCTCTCTTTTATGCTCCTGGAGGGGGTTGGTCAGCGGGCAGGGAGGGGCTATGGGGGGAGCACAAAACTAGGGGAAGGCAGCTCCCCCTGCACCCCCTGTGCTGCAGCCTTGCAAATCTGAATGACTTTGCTGCGTGATTGATCCCTTTGCCAGGACTGATCACCAATACCCAGGAAGTCATGGGCACCACGGCACACGACAACCTGCATCGGTACAGGAGGATGCTTCTGGAAGCAACACGCTGGCATGGCAGGGTGCAGCAATTGGTACCGAAGCTGGGCAGCCCTGTGCAACCTTCCCAGAGCTGCCTCGTTCTTGCTTTTTGGTTTTCTATTGTCATCTTAAAGCTGTTCTCCTCCTCCTCCTCCCCCCAGCAGGATGAAGAAGCCTCCAGCTGGCCTAGGAGGCTTATCAGCTCTGTCTGGCTGGGTGTTAACAGTCTATTTACATAAGTACCTGTCCCTGTCATATGCCGCTTGCCTTTGTGACTCACTGTATTTGTTTATTTTTCCTCCAGCAGCCAGGCTTGCGGTGTGTGCTGCTCCCCGAGGTATGCCAGGGCAGATGCCACCACCCCCAGGCACCAGCTTGGGTCAGGGTGCACACCCTCCCTGGCTCATCCGTTCCTTCTGCCCTGCGGGACCAGCTTGGAAATTAAATGTGTAACCCACTGGGTCCTGTGTTCTCCTGGCTGTCAAGATAAAAATTAAACCGAACCCCACTCTTCACACCTTGGCAGCTGTCCCTGGCTGGGAAGAGCAAGGCTTACCCCCTGGGACCACAGTCCCAGCATGTATTGCAGGGAAGAGCGATGCACCAGGGTTGATGGCTGTGCCTGCTGTCAGATGGGCATGAGCTGAGATCCTTAAAGCTCTTTCAGAGCTCGGGTCTCAGCTCCCAAGGCAGACCGACTGCCAGATCCTCTCTTCTGGACTTACTGTGCTAAAGCAACATCGCCACAGCTCTGCTCTGAGCGCTGGTCATGACCGTGGAGTCACCTCCTCAGGTAGGAGCTGAGCGGTCTTGTTTCTGCTCATTAGCTCTGAAAGGTTTTTCCATCCGTAATAAGAAAGTCATTAATGTTAAACTTCCCCTGCCAGGTACGATTGATTTGAAGATTACAACCACTGTAAAGGGGATATGCGTTGCATATGCAATGTGTTAAAGTTCTGGCATGCAGGAACTGTTGCTTCGGTGGTTGTCTGTCATCCATAGAGCTCACCAGAACGTGGTTCAGACAGATGTGGAGCTGCAGCCTGGCACTACTAGTTGAGAGTGGCCTGTTTTCAAAGGGCAAAAATGAATTCAAATCAATAGCTGGTACGTCCTCCGCAGAGGGGGCTGTAATCCTGTCCTAGGAGATGACAGATTCACTGATTTATCAAGTCTTCATGCTCTCATTGCTGTGATATTTCACAAATATTGTGCACAACCTCAAGGTCCTCCATGCTCAGAGGAGGGCAATGCTCAATGTGGGATTTTTTTTCTGAATATGGCCCAGAAACCTGTCCTGCTGGTGCATTAAACATCTTCTGCATGGCTGATGAGCCAGTGAATCGGCTGTTCGTCCATCCATTCATCCAGCCAGCCACTTCTTGTATGTAAACGTTATTTTAGACACATTTCTGGCATTCCTCTTATAATTCATCATCTAAAGTGCTTTTGACAATGTGTCACTTGAGCTGTGTCAGGCGTGTGCTGCTCCTTTGACCGGGAGAGTGGATGGAGGAACCTGGGTGAGAAGAACGAGGGATTCGACTCAGCTCAGCACATCCAGTCCCTGTTTTGACTGTGGTGCCCAGGATGTGATGTTACAGGACAGACTGAAGCGTGTTCTGCAAGCGTGTAAAGATGGATAACCAGTAGTTTGATGTGAATGTGGCCACTGAAGAGGATCAGTGGGATTGTCCAATGAAAAAATGCGATGGGCAGCAGAGGGAGAAAACAGAGAGAGGAAGAAGCAGACAACGCACCGCACGAGCCATCCAAGAAGTGGCTAAAAGAGGAACAGAGCCACAAAAGGATAAATTCACAAAGTCAGGAGAGGGCTGCAGGAACCCCACTCCTTTTACGAGAACAGTGCTCAAGGTTTCAGCTAAGGCAGATTCAGTGCCTGCTCCTAGAGGCATTTGAGGCACTTTGGCTTCCACCGTTAACCAGAAAAGTGTCTGATCTGTGACTAAAATTCAGATGTCCCTGTTTCCCACCCTGACACTGATGCCTGAGTGCCCGTGGGCTGTAGGGTGGCCATTCTGGCTTTACAGACACTGACACAAATGTTATGGCTTCAGCTTTCTTGAATTCACGGGCAGACTTTGCTCCTTAACTACGCAGCCTAAAAAACAACTTGAAAATTACAAAACCCAGAAAATATGGATTATCTGGCTACGTCAAACCCAGAAGAGCTGAAATGAAATCCGCAGGGTTACTCCAGAGGCGGTCGATGCAGTGGGTGCTCCTTGTTTGCTTCTACCGTGTCGTGATGAGCCTTGCACCTCCAGCAACCATGCTTTGGTGGCAACGGAGATGCAGTTCAGGTGGTGGGTCCTGGTTGTATCAGAGCGGCGTTTTACCAGCCTTGGCAATGCTGAGAAACGGACCTGTGGTACCAAGATCACATGAGATGGGATCCAGCTGCCCATGCGTCAAGCATCTTGCTCAGCAAAGCGCTTTGTCGACAGCCCCGTTCTAGCAGGAGGTAAAAAGACCAGATCGATGTCTTCAAATTTCCGAGGAGGTCTTGGATCCAAAATCTTATATACTGCCCCTCTCTCGTAGCCCTCTGTAGGTTACGCTAACGAATGGCGCTGCACATGCACAACTTGATCCAAACCCTGAGGAAATCGATAGGAACTGCCTGGCATTCCATGCTCTGAAAATCAGATCCTGCACTTCTGTGACTGGATGTGGCTTTCAGGGCCAGCTTTTGGGCATCCTTTTTAAAACATTAACCTTGTGATGTACTTTAGTGGGTCCTGGCTATATTCAGCCTTGATAAATTTTCTCGATATGGCGTGAAATCGTAAATCTCAACAAATCCCTCGCTTTCCATCTTTACCTCGATTTGTCTTTTGGGCTGCTCTTGGGTCTTTCAGAACTGTTGTCACCGGTCCCATGTCCCATGTGCCCCCCTCTTCTGCTCGCAGCATCCAGGCTAAGTTTGCTGCCTGGGAGCATTGCTCAAGCGATGGAGAGTCTGTGTCAGCCCCCCGCTATGATTAAAACCAACCCCGTACGCAAACCCTCATCATTTTATTTATGACTTTTGGATGAGATAATGGTTTTCCACTTTGAAAAGAAAGCTCTCTGCTTCAACATTTATTTTCTGTAAATGCCTTGGCATTTATATTGCAACAGGAGACTATTCAGTGACATTATCTGATAAATATCGTGTTATACAGCTGCAATTTACAATGCATATATTTTTAATGGTGCTTCTAAGCTAAATTAAATGCTTCTAAAATATGGTACTTACAGAAAACAAATGTCTGCTCTAGCAATTTTGTTTTTCAGGGTACACTATTTTTTTAAAACCAGATACCATCTTTATCCTGTCAGGCAGTAAATTATGCACTTGCACTTTCATAAACTCTCCCCTTGGGAACTTAGTCAATGAAATGGAAATGTCTTTTTCACACCCTCCAACTCCAGAGGAATACAGGGAAATAGCCAACTTGGTTATAAACTGCATGTCTAGAGGGAACCCGTCTAAAATGTGGATTAATGCAGTCTTGATGCATGTATTGTTTAGCATATGTACTGTTCACTCAAATGACGCATTGAATTGTGACTCAGACCTTTAATGTCTCTTTTTTCTTTTCCTTTTTTTTTTTTTTTTTGTTGCAGTTGGGAGAGTAATTGCATGTTCTGCGGTGGGATCTGCAGGTTGGAAGACACCCGCTGGCACCCGGCTGTTAACCTCCCTCTCCAGCCAGGGCAGCTGTGGGAGGAGGAAAACTCTGTTGGCTTGCTCAGGGGAGTAAAACACAACTGCTTTTACACCCGAGTGGATCCTTCCCTGGGTTGTGGGGTGGGAATGGGCAGGACAAGGGTTTGTCCTGCCTTTGGGATAGCCTTTCATGAGGCAGAGAAGAGCTGCTTGGGCAGTTGGACTTAGATGATCCTTGCAGGTCCTTCCCAACTGAACTACTCTTAATCTATTTCTGTTTTCATTGTCCATCACCAGGAAGTGGTGAGTTTGCCCACAGCAGTCAAATATCTTCTGGTGAAACTCCGAGTGATGTTATCCCATCGTTGCATCTAACGTGGAAAAACTGAAATGCCAACAAAAAGCGAGCAAAGCAATGGAAGTGGGGGAGCGTGTTGCAGGGGAGCCTGCTGTGATGCCCGAGGATCCGTCCAAAGCAGGAGGAGCTACAAGAAGTCTCCTGCCTCAGGAGCAGCACTGACCACCAACCATTCTTATTTCCCTTGATCTACCTTTCAGGGGCCTTTGAAAGCTCCAGTTCTTGCCGTCTGGGACTGGATGAAAAGCGTGCCGCGTTAAAGATGTGCTCTGCAATAGAAATGAATTTAGAGGAAACAGGGAAACCAACGGCGACGAAGGAATCTTGAAATTTGCCAGGAAAAAAAATCAGTGCACAAAGCCCACAAGAACGTGAGCATCTTTGCACAAAACCACTTACAGATGCATTCCTTAAAGGTAATCCCTTCAGACAGAGGGAGACTGCTATTTCTCTGGAAGATATTAAAGCAGCTGTTGCAAGAACACGGAGCATTTTTGAGCCGTCCATCAAGGGACAGACATTTGTAGTGCAGTATCTATTTTCTTGTTTGTTTGTTTACAGTTTATTTCGATACCAAATTTCTAGCTACTGAAGGTAATTGAGACTGCAAACAAAATCTCACTATCCACTGATCTGCCAAATCAAATTTGCTGCTCCTGCAAGTATAGTATTTTTCCTTAGCTTCAGAGAGGTAAAGGATGATGCAGAATGAACGAGAAAGAAAAGGGATTAGTTTATATAATGACCATAGCAGCCACCTCTCCCTTGATCTTTCAGCAGTAGTGCTTTCTCCAGGGTGGGAGTGATTGTTATTGTCATTTAGGACTGAGTTTGCTCTTTTTGGCTCCTCCTGCATCTGCTTACTACTCTCCAAAATCACACATATTAAATGAAAATTCAATATCCCAATTATAGCCGGGATATTGGATGACTCTACCCGGGATATGGCTGCAGCAAGATTGCCGTCATCTTTCTGTTCCTCTCCCAGAACGGCCGTGCTACTGCTCTGCTCCTTATAGAAATTAAAGTGGCCATGAGGCTATTTTGATGACTTCTGGCTACCAGAGGCCTCAGAAGAGAGTAGCCAAGGCAGTAAATTAGCAGCCACGTGTCTCCTGCACTGTTTTTTAAGTCGTGTGGTGCTTCTTAGGATCTCCCTGCCCTTTGCTGGTCCTCCAGTGCCCGGCAGCAGGAGCAGGCTGAGGGAGCTGAGCTTTCCTTGGGGTTTTCTCATCAGCTAACGTTAACAAATAGACTCTTTCTAAAGGTCTTCAGAATGACATTGGATTTTTATCATGTTTGGGGACTACTCGGGCTCTCTCAGACCTGTCCTATCATACTATGGTGGCCAAATTTGCTGCCAACGAGGCAGCTGGGTTTTTTTCTTCCTCCCCTATGAGATCTGTCTGCACCGAGATCTTCACTGCTTTCAAGCCCTGTTGAGAAGTTTTATTCAACCCAAGTGTGGCGAGATGAACTCTTTTATACACTTGTTCTCCTGAAGTTGCTATAACAGTTGTGTAACAGTTCTCGGGTGAGCCAGTTCACCCCTAAAACCCAGGAGCTCTCAGCTGGTCACGCCAGCACCCCGCTCCCCCGAGCATGGGGACACTTTGGGGGACTTGCATTTAGCGACAGGATTTAACTCCACAGAACTCATACAAAACCTATGCAGGCTCTGTCCTCACTTAAAACCCTTCGTTAGTTCTATTTACCTGCTCATCATCGAAAGGTTGCCTCTATTTTTCCTCTAGGTTTGCAAAAATAAGCACCGGCGAATGAAGATGAAAGGAAAACGTTGCCGGTTTCTTCCCTGGAGATCGTATTTCTTACTTGTTGCATAACTGCTTATTTTAGCATCAATCAGCCGAGCCTTTGTTGTGTAGACAATTCTGTCCTTTTAGAGGACTTGTGCGGTATTATTTCTTCCAAAATGCTTTTTTTTCTTTTTGGTTGTTTTTATTATTAGATTTATTTCTCCTCTTAGCAAAATGCCAGCTGACGGCACCATCAGAGCTCTTCCTAAGTGTTGCATAAATGTCATGCTATGTAAACCGAGTATCATATATCTCATATACACGACCTTTCTGTAGAACCATCCGTCAGGTGTTATCTCTGTGTATTTTGCATGCACGTGCTTCACATACGAATCCCTATGCAAGTTTTGTTCAAGTGTGCATGCACGGTAGCCAAAAATCTGTTCAGCGCGAAACCGCTCCTGCTCAGCAGAGAACTCAAAACGCAGAGATGTCCAAATTCTTGTTGTCAGTGCAAGTGAATCTACATCCTTTTGTTGAAGCACAACAAGACTTTAACGGCCCGTTCAGACGTTCTTGTTCTCCCGGGTCGCGTTGGCGTGCGGAGCATGACATGGTCAGCGAGGGGCTCGGCAACGCCGGCTCGTTCCTATTATTCAGCACATGATCCTAGGCCTTAGTTCAGCACATTATTCACGTCTGACCACTTTGGGATTTCACAGCGAGAAAAAATACAGCTCCGATGCCCCTGTGGGTGAAGTAGAACAAGGTGCTCATCTCCCGGATGGAAAAAAAACACCTTGAGGTTGTGTCTAGGGATGCTGTGGACCCGCCTGTGACCCGAGGTGCGTACCCGGATCTTGGCACACTGGGACCTCCTTTAGAGAAATCCTGGAGGAACGGCCACAAAGGTCATAAGGCTGTAGCGTGCTGTAGAGGACCGGAGCAGGGATGGTGGCGGATTCCTCTGATGACAGAATTATTAATTTCCTCCCGGCTTTTTTTACACTACTTTCCACTACGCTGCATCGGTGCTCCAGCACCTTCATTAATCCTCCCCAAACACCCGTTACGAAGACGGGTCAGGGTGACACATGGATGGATGAAGGTCAGTTTTTGACTAATTCAGGGTACTCCATCGGAGAAGTGTAATGTCTGCTTGCTTTTTTTTTTTTTTTTTTCCCCAGAGCATTTAACACGATACAGCACTTCATACATGCAAGCACAGCACCCAGTGCTCCCAGCTGTACGAAGATGGATGTCAGCAATTCAGGCGAAAGGTTTCGAGCTACGCACCCGCAACGTGGGCAACACAGCCGTCAGCACCCAAAACTTTGGTTTAATGACTTTGTCAGTGCTACGAAGCCTGTGGCAAGGGCAAGGAGAGAATCCTTTGAGAGGGCTTCATCCTGCCCTCGTTGTCAGGCTGCATCCATATCTTGCAGCCCTTGCGTCGCTCTGTGGGCAGATTTTGGTTTTGCAGGTGAGGATCTGGCCAAAACTGGGTTTCCTTCTCGATTTATGGAGCAGGTCTGTGGCATGCAGGTGTCATACAGAAAACAGATTGCGACGACGTAATTAAGAACTGCATGAGAACACGCGCGTACAGGCAAGACTACGTAAATTGGCACGGAATGGCTCGCTTGGACATTTCTGATGTTCTGACTGGGTGATGCAGTGACCTTCAAAACATCTTTTAAAGCACCCCGTGCACGTGGACAGGGTGGGATCCGCAGGCGAAGCCCTGGCAGCGAGTGTCACAGCGGGGCTAGCACCCACCCAAGCACCTGTGGCTGGCAGGGACCGACAGAAAGAGGTTGTGCTCATACGTCCCACTCATCTTGTACAACTAGGAAAGGCTTTTTTAACTTAAGGGCTGAAGTTTTCTGTTCCCTGGGGGGCTGCTGAACACTGGGCTAGCACGTACCCCAAAAGCAGCCTCTTGAGAGATTTCAGCAGCCAGAATGAGGCACGGGTTCTGCCATGAGTTGTGAGCTGCCCTTCTTCACAGCCCAGTAACACGGCTCGTTTGGGTGGGTTTATCTATAAGAGCAGAAAAGGCTGCCTCATGCCAAATTTCAAAACCCTATTTCTAGAGTTTTACGGTCCAAAAGAAAATTCAGCAAGCCCAAGAATCACCAAAGCCATGCTCCTCTGCTTTCATCTTCGGAAGAACCAAAGGGACTTGGAGCATTTGGAAAACGTCCAGCCCAGGCTGCCAAAGCAGAAAGTTGCAGCCTAATTCATTCAAGTTTGGCAAATTATAAGGAACCAGAGCAGGGACGTAGGGCGGGGAGGCTACCTTAGCTGGGGGGGGGTTCTAGCGGTGGTGCCAATGGTATTTAACAACCGGTAACTTTAGAGCTGAATTTAAGCGATGAGGGCAAATTGAAAGACTGCCTTTAACTTGGATTTTAATGTTTTAAAACAGCGCGATGAAACTCCTGCAATTTGTTTTACTGCCAGGCCTCCCGCAGCTTGGGAAGGTGTACGCTGCACGGACAGCTCCAGCCAATTATTATTATTTTTTTTTTTTTTTTAAGAAAATGTTTTTATCTCAGCAGCTGCTGCTTTTAATCCTGGGGAAAACCGCTCGCCACAGGCAGCCCCCCCAGAGCCCAAACCCTCCATTGGGGGGGGGGGAGGGTGCGAGCTGCTCCGCTCCTCTCCGCGGAAACTCTGTGAAGTTGGGGTTTTTTTTTTGGGGGGGGGGGGGGGATATGACCACCCCCACCTCCTCCCCGGCGGGGGGGGATTTGCTGCTGCAGCCGCATCCCCAGCAATTCCCGCGGCCGCGGAAGTTCGTTACGCGGGGGAGGGCGGAGGAAGAGGAGGAGGAGGAGGAGGAGAAGGGGGGGGGGGGGGATGAAGCTGCTCCGCAGCGCCCGCCCGCTCCGCGATGGGCAAAGAACCGTCTTATTTTGACGCAGGAGAAATGGCAAATTTTAAGTACGTCATTAATATGGCGCCAAAAGCTTTTTTTTTTTTTTAAAGTATAAGCTTTTTTTTTTTTTTTTTAAAAGGTTGCAGAAAGCGGCCCCGTTGTACGCCTGTGCGCAGCCCGGCGGGGGGGGGGGGAGGAAGCGGGGAGGGGAGGGGAGGGGAGGGGGGGGGAAAAGAGAGGAGGGAAAAGAGTGTGTTTGAGTGTGTGTGTGTGTGTGTGTGCGGGGGGGTGTGCGGGGCGAGCGGCGCTGGGGCTCCGGGCAGCGCCATGGGGCCCCGGCGAGCGGCGGGGGGGGTGAAGGAGCGGGGCGGGCGGCGGCTCGGCCCGGGATGGGACCGGCTCTGGCCGCACCTGGCCCTGCCGCTGCGCCCGGGGGAGGGAGAAGGAGGCGCAGGAGGGGAAGAAATTGAAGATTTTGGGGGAGAGAGAGGAGGGAGGGGTGGGTGTGTGTGTGTGTGAGGGGGGGGGTGGTGTGGGTAAGGGGGGGGTGGTGGAAGCGCCGCCACCATTATCCGTCCCCGCTCCGAAAGTCGCTTCCCCGCCTCCCTGCCGGAGCCCGAGCGGCGGCGGGGCGGGCGGCGGGGCGAGGAGAAGCCGGAGGAAGTGCGGGGTAGAAAAAAAAAAAAAAAAAGAAAAAAAAAAAAAAAAAAAAAGAGAGAGAAACAGGCGGGCAGCAGGGCTCGCCCGGCCGCGGCTGAGCGGCCATCTCGGCTGGGAACGGGGGCCGCATCCATGGAGTTACCGGGCGGGAGCTCCTGAGGAGGGCCCCGGCCCGGCGCGGCCCCGGCGATGACACCGGAGTGAGGCGGCGAGGGGGCTCTCCCGGCCGGGCACTGCGGGAGCATCCCCCGCCCCCCGCCTCCTCCCCGCCCGTAACCCGAGAGACCAGCCCCAACTCTTGGAGGACACTCTCCTGGCAAAGGTAAAAGGGCTCGGCGGGGGCTGGCGTCGGGAACGGGCTTATTTTGCAGCGGATGGTTATTTTGCAGCTCCCCCTGCTTTGCTCGCGTTTATTTATTTTTTTAATTAATTTATTTATTTCCCCCCCCCCTTCCCTTTCCTTTCCTCTCCCCCCCCCCCCCCCCCCCTCCTCCTCTCCACCCCCCCCCCCAATCCCCGGGCAGCGAGGCGGGGGCTGTGCAGCATTTTCCAGGGGAGGATTGCGCATGTTGGTCACTCTTGTTTTAAAGTGTGCGGGGAGGGAGGGAGGGAGGGAGGGGAGGCAGCGGGAATGTAAACAAGAACTTTTAAAGGCTCGCCTCGCAGCTTCGCATATTTATTTTTTTTGAAATATGTAATTTTTTAAAAAATTATTTATTTCATTTTCCCAAATTAATGACTGCGGCAGAGGCTGCCGCGGGGGAGGTGTGGGGGGGGCGCGAACCGCCGCTCCCCGGGGCGATGTGCGGTACCGGAGCGGGGAGGGGGGGGGTTTGGGGGGGGTGTGTTGTGCTCCTGCCGCGGGGAGGGGAGGGGGGAGCTCGGCTTCGGGGCCGCTGCGCGGGCGCGGGGCCGGGATGGCGGTGCCCGGGGGCGTGGCCCCCCCCCCATCATCTCCCTCCTCCCTCCTCGGGGGCTTTCCCCGCCGCCTCCCCAGCCATCCACCGGCTCTGCCGGCACCGGGAGGCGCCCCCCCCCTCCTCATCCGCACCTCCACGCATCACCCGGGCACGAAAACATCCTCCCCGCGCCGTGGGTCCCGCGGGGAGGCTTCCCCCCTCCTCCCGGCACTCCGGGGGGCTCCCTCCATCCCTGCGGGGGGAGGCAGCGGCTCCCGCAGCGCCCCCCCCCCCGCCACCTGCCGAGCGGGGCAGCCGCTTTGCGGGAGGATGCGGGGCTGGGAACGCGGTACCTGCCCCCCCCTTAACCCCCCTCCCCGGCGGTGGAGGCAGAGCTGGAAGTTGGGCAGAGCTGCAAAGGCGGGGGGGGGGGGAGGCGGAACGTCAACCTCAGGTGCAATTAGAGGGAAGAAAATAAATAATATGCATCTCGAAATGGTTTGCTTTAAACCTTGCTACCGCCGGGACGTTTCTGAGAGGGGATTTTGCTTGGGAGGGAAAAAATAAAAAAAAAATAAAAAAACCCACCAGTGATCTCAGCCTATCTCCCCAGGGGTAAGGAGCCCGGCTCTTAGGAATGGTGTTTGACCTTTAAGCATTTATTGGCTACTGAGGTTAAAATAAGCTTGAGATAGAAGTAAAAATAGCTTGCAGAAAGGTTAAATCAAAGGTTAAATTTGTTTTTCCTAGGAAAATTGAGGCTGATGTCCAAAAATGAAGGCTTGGAGCAAAGGGTGGGAGGGAGGGTACGCGTTAGGTCTGTAGGCAGGGAGATGCAATTCGTTTAAAGTGTTGGTGGCTGCTGGTGATGTTTGACATCAAGTTGTGAGAGGTTATGGGTAGGTGGTCCTGAAGCTCAGATATTTTAAATAAGATCTGGTCTTTGCCTTTTCTCTGGGGATTTGATACAAAGATCGGAATGTCTGTAGCTCCTGTTGAGCTTCCTCCGAGTTGGGGATGCTCAGGGACCTGCAGGATGGGGCAGGGGTTCCCTGTGTCCCTGCCCTTGCCTTCCTCCCTCCTGCCCCAAGGCAGAGGTGGCCCCCAGTGCTCGCAGTAACCTTTTTGATTGCCTGGGCTTGCTGAAGAAAAATAAATGGACAATTAGGGGGTGACAAGTCAGGAGAGGCAAGCAAAGTTGTAAAGTAGTAGAGGAAAAAAAAAAGACTATCCCCTGGTAGATGTGAAAAAGAGCAATGCACAGGAAGTAAACGAAGGGCTTGTTTTGTTTTAAATTTAAATGAGATTAAATTTTGCCCCAGGGAGCCAAGACAGCGAGCAGAGTTGCTGTGGAGGGGAGGAGGAACGGTTTTCCCTTCACCTGGGCAGCCGAGTTGTTGCGAAGAGGTTGGAGCTGGCAGCTGTGGCAGGAGGCGGAGGGACAGGCGAGCCGGGGACAGGCTCCTGCTACCCAGAAAATGAGGGTTCCTGGTGCCAGGACGTTGGGCTGACGCTTTGCAGGACGTTGGGCTGACACTGTGCAGGGTTAGCGGGGAGGAGAAGGAAAGAGCAGCGCGGCTTCCCCGGAGCCGTCGGGGCTGTGCCCCAGGAGGTGCTGACGGTCTGCACAGCCACTGCGCATCCTTCGCTCGAAAAGTTTGTTCTGGTTGTGAAATTGGGGCCGTGCCGGCGTCTGCTCTCTCGGAGCCGCCCGTAGCAGCGCCTGGCTCCAAAATTGTTAATGAGTAAAAGGCGATCCGAGGAGGACAAGCCTCCTGCGGCTTAAAGGCTGGGACTGTGCAGCCTTCCATGCTTCTTACTATACTTTCTAGCAATTTGGTGTTCTTAGAGTGAAGAAATAATTAACACGGAGGGGAAGCGTGGAGAGAGTCCATCCCCATCACCCTCCCGGGCGGTGGGACGGGGTTCCGTGGGTCCGGGCTGGCCGGAGCGATGTGCGTGCCGCTGGGGGCACTATCTTCTGTTTGTCGTCCTATTTCTGTGCTGGAAGAACAAACAGGGAAGTGGTGTTGTGGGTTTTTTTTTTTTTTTTTTTTTTTTTTTTATTCTGCAGTCTCATTGCATCTCACAACCAGAGCACAGAATTCAGCCGGTGTTGCTCAACTGTCACAGCGTCAGAGGTGACGGCGCGGGGGGGGACCGAGCGCGGCGCAGCCCTTGACGTGTGGGTGAGCGCTGGGAAGAGGTGATGACCGAATGCTATTTTTTTTTTTTTTTAACTGCAACTTAACGCAGGTTTCTGTGCCTGTTTCCAGTGGAAGCAGTGAGCTCGGGCACGCCTGGATTTCTTCTCTAGCTTGCTTGCCACAGTCCCGTGTGGTTCATTCTTGCACGGGGTGCCGCGAAGAGCTCCACATCCCATTTGGACTCGATATACAGAAGAATTTGCAGGGAGTTGGGAAATAGCGGGTGGCCCAGAGGATCCTGGAGGGGTCCGCAGACGGATGAGGATGGTGGAGTTGCTCATCCCAGAGGATGAGGAGAAGCATTTCGGTTTGGCACGCAGCTGGCGCAGGAGTGCCCCGGTGGGACAGGAGCTCAGGATCCGGGCACACGCATCTCTGAGGGCTCCTGTCTTTGCTACTGCCAGGGATGCATGGGCTGGGCAACATCTCCTCTCCAAAAGCTGCTCTTCAGCCCTCCCCTGCTGTGCGGCAGGAGCAGGCAGCCCCAGGCCATCATCTCAATTTTACCGCCAATCCTGCAGTTAATTTGTCCGAGGCCCTAGTGATTTACATTTCTTTGGGGCTGATGGAGGGCCATCATCTTCCTTGGTTTAGCATTTATCTGCCTTTCTCAGCTTGAACAAAGGCGCTGCTGAACATGTGTTAGTTTGCAAGCAATTTGGTTTTTTTGGGTTTCCAGGCAGTAGCGCAGGGCTGTGCCTCTGGATTTGAGTTGCAGACACTTCAGGGGGATGTTCATTTGTTTATAAAAGAAACCCACATCTGTTTCTGTTTGAATATTTTAAGCGAGCATACATAGAAACCTTTCTCTTGGTTTCTGGCTCTGCAAAAGCTGGATTTTGGGCCAAGTTTGACCTAACAGTGACCTTTTCAAAGTATTACAAATTTTTTTGGTATTTGTTTATGACTTCAATAATGATGCCATGCGGGGAGTGGGTCAGTGAAAGGTGAAATTAGCTTCTAATATAAACAAAAGATTAATTTTAGAGCAGAGACTTTGAATTGTGTAGTAGTACACCAACTGAATTGCTCCTGAGAGCTTGCTCCATCCAAGAAGCTGGAGCTGCAGCCCTGGGGGTGGGATGGATATGGGCAGTGGGTGTCCCCCACCCTGCACTGGATGCTGGAGAGGTGTCACAAGCCCATGGCTCTCCCAACCACCATCAGACTTTACAACCCTGTGCTCCAGATGGGGAAATGGCCCAATTACCCTCCTTCTACAGTAAATTCCTGTGTTAAGTACCCTGCCCTTTACTACTGTTTGGCTGCTCAAGCAGACGAGTCCCTCAGAAAACAGCATCTTGGCACTGCCTCTCTGAAAACCCGTTTTTGAGAAAGGGGCTGGTTGAGCCCTGTGGTTTTGGCCCCAAATTTCGGTCCCTTCAGGCACACGGTACCTTTTGAGCCGTCCCCAGCCCTGGTGGGGATTTCTTGTCCTTTGCTGGAGTTGGAATTTCATTCGGAGCAATCGAGATGCAATTTGGTTCAGCGGATGCTGTCCTGAATCCTGCGAAACAGCAGCAAAACGATTTACTGAAAGAAGAGCCTCTATTTTACCTGCAGTGGGAACCACTTCTGTATGTGAATATAAATCCATACCCTTACATAGTGAAAAAAGCCTATTGTGTGGGTCGGTGTAGGACAGGAGCAAGATGCAGGGACCAGGTTCACTTAAAGGGATGATCAGTGCATCTTCTCATTGATATATCAGACCCCAAACCGGTCCCAGCATCCTATTACCTGTGCTGTGCATTGATCCTAGACCTTTTTCCCCTCTCTTACTGATACTGTCTTGCTGTAAAGGCAAAGATGGGAAACACTGGAAATCCTCCTGGCTCTCAGTAGCATTCCTTTGCTTCAGCTCAGGTGTTTCTTTTCCTCATTGGCCTTGGATTATTTAATCTCCGTGACGAGGAACTCCAGTACCAGTAAAAGCATAGCCTCAGCTTTGTGCTCCAAAAGCCTGTTTGCTGCTTCAGACCAGTAGGAGCCAGTTTAAAAGGTTCGGGTAGAATTTGCACTAAAAGTAAGTAAACTGCAGTTAGGGCTGTCTTCAGTATCCTTTTCCCTGAGCAAAATCTAATGGCTGCTTGGAACAAGGCTAGTTTAATAACATCTGTTTCCCCTTGAGTCGCGGGGGGAAAGTATTGATATTGCCATATTCTCAAGGAATGTTTTAAATCCTGTTTTGACAGGGCAGTGCCTTACCACAACACCGATAGTTAAAATGTTTATGATACTTTGCGGTATTATCCCTTATAATGGTGTGATAAAACATAGCACGTTTATTGTAAAACACAGGCATTGCAAGGGTTTTATGTGCTTGTGTGGAACTTTTCCCGTTGTTTGGGGGGAAGTGGCATGTTCTAGCCTGCTACCTGGGCCGTATGCTGATAGTACCTGTTGCGACCGAGCCACACAGACCCAATGTTTTATTATCATTCCCACTTATCATTTGCGGAAGCAGTAGTGTGTATGCTTGTTAACAACCTTGGATTCTTACAAAATACCTCAGAAAAGAGATTGGTGTTGCTTTCTGTGCGTATATTTTAGCTCACAGCCTGCTGGCTGGTTGTCTGCTCTGTGGGTAGCCCCTTTCCATCCAGAGCTCCCCAAGCCCTGTATTGAGAGCCACATTGATCAGCCACAGTGGTAAACTGGGGTCTTTAGAAGTTAACCTCTCTTTTTTTCTTTCATTTTCCCTTTTTTTTTTTTCTGCCCAAAGCACCTGCTGGTACAGGTACTTGATTTTCAGCTCCGAGCACTCGCTTCCTGAGGGACGAGTTCAGGAGAACCTGCTGATTTCAAGTGGTTCCACGGCTTGTTCAAAGCCACAGAGCAAATGAAACAGGTCTCCTGTCTTCCTAATCGGTGCGGCGGTACCTGCTGCCGTGTGTTTTTGTTGAGTTTTTGGGGTTTTTTTTTTTTACTCTGAGAGGATGGAGAAGTCCCAGCAGCTGTGCAGAAGCTGCTTGCTCACCCCCTCGGGGAGCCGCAGTGCTGGCGGAGGGGCTGTGCCGGAGCAGGCAGAGGAGCTCTGGGCGATGGGAAACGTTCCTCAGGCTTGGCTAGTGCACGCTGGCTGTGTGACAGATACACCACAAGTCTTAAAAGCAGTAGGTACCGCCTGAGTGGGAAGATGAGTCAGAGGGTAAAACCCCGGGCTCGTCGTACCCAGGGGTCCTCTGCTGCCCCGGCGTGCTCGGACTTCCCCCCGCAGACATACTGAGAGTGCACAGTTTCCTTTCTTCCGTCTGCGCTCTTCTCACACTTGCAGCCCGGCCGGGTGGCTCGTGGGACGGCTTTGGTCCCGTCCGGCAGCACCGTGGGCCGTGGTGGATCGTCCTCCGCTGGCGATGCTCTCGCTGGTGGGTTGCGCATCCCGCGGAGGCAAATTGCCCTGCGAAGCTGAGCGGTCAGAGCGTGCCCCTCCGAGGAGTGGGGGAAGCTGGGAGAGAGACCCTCGCACCCTCGAAGCTTTTTAAGAAGCCCTATGGGGATTATTTTCTTCTTTTTTTAAGCCCCTGGCTAGCTGTCTGTCCTGAGGGTAAGTACCAGCTGGTGCTGGGGTAACAGGGTGGGCAGATGTTCAGAGAGAGCAGCGATTTGGTGCTGAGATGAGTTTCCTGGGCGTTAAGTGTAATGTTCAATTTCTTTTGTTACAGATGGAAGAAAAACGACGCAAGTACTCGATCAGCAGTGATAACTCAGACACCACTGACAGTAAGACCTTTAATTCAAGGCTTTGAATGAGATAACTAAGCGATTCACCTCCAGCAGGGAAAACGCTTGAATAATTACTTTGCAAAGAGTGGAGGAAACTGCATTTACTGGGAAGTCTCTGCACAATGGATCGTGTGCCGGGCTGGGTTTGTCAGAAATGCAGCAACAAGCTGATACCAATTTAAACGCCCAGGCTGTGGCTCCTCTTAACTGATGAGAGCGTCTCCCTCTGATGAGGAGCCTGGGCGAGGGAGAGCTGCTGATTGCAAATCTGCTAACGAAGCAAACGCCCTTTGTGGAAGAGTTGTCCTTTCCCGTGAGCTGCAGCCCGAGACTAGTTCGCTCTTGATTTGAGTTGTGCAGGGGGAAAGGGAGGTTTTCACTGGAGTCAGGGTAAAACCGGAGCTGCCTTGTTCCCTTCTTGCGAGCTGAAGAGTGGTGTGGGAAAAGGGATAAGGCTCAAGCCAGCAAAGCTTGCAAGCCCACGCTTGCTTTTCAACATCTACCTCGCATCATCCTCGTTCAGGAAAGCACAGAAGCGTGTGCTCGACAATAAACATGTGCAAATGTGCTGGATTTTGGCTATAAATAGTGCACTCTCCCACTTATTCCAGGGTTTCACCCACTGCAGACGTACCGCAGTGCCTTGGTGTTCCCTCCCCTCCAGGCACTGGGCTAATCCCTCGTCTGGGCTCTGGAGTTCACTACTAGTTGCTCTTGGTTTCTTACGAATGTCACAGTAATTTCATCTGGGCCGTGCTGGGAATTTGCTCTCCACACTTTACAGGATCTGGCTGCTGGATATCCGAGAACGAAAGGGACTTTGCTAAAGACACTAAACTTCTGGGCCTTTTCCTAACAGGATGATGGGGAGATTACAGGGGGTTATGCAAAGGCTGATCTCGCCGGGTTTGGCTGCCGTTCCCACAGCTTTAGCCAAAAAAAAATGGTCAGCCTGAGCGGAGTTTGCGCTGCTGCTGCCGAGGGGAACCTGCTGCTCGGCTGCCGGAGGGGACCCCTGTCCCACTGGAGCCCTGGCGGGGGGGCTGGGGGCTGAGCCGTGCCCGTGTAGAGCATTTCAGGCTCTTGTCAACGCCGCTCGCTTCTCGTAAAATAAAACATCTCTCTCTCAGAACGAGGTTTGTTTTGGAAGCCGTGCTCCAAACTTCCCGTCTCCTAATCCCCAGATGCTCAAAGGCTTACCAAGCCGAGCCGCGCTAGCCGGCTTCCCTGCCTTTCGGGGGTAAGGCATCTTTATTCACAGTATTAAACAACAGGGCCTTATCTCTTTTGGGCTTGGATATTTATGCTGCAGGTGATGTCTAAGCTGTTGACAAATGCTGTCCTGCAGGATGATTGTAAACAGAGTGTTGGCCTTTTCTATGCCTCCGCCAGGAAAGGGTGGCAGGGCTGTGTTATCCAAGACTCTATAGTCACAGCCCCACGTTGTAGCTCGAGAGGAGGAGGGGGCAAGGTGGGAGCTAGTGACTCCATCTCTTGTGTAAACTCTGGGTCTGGTGCTGCGGTGCTTTGAGCAGCTGGAGGAGTAAAGTGGCGTTTCCCGGTGGCTGCAGCGTAGAGACTTCTGCTGTGGGCTTTGAAGTGGTAAAAATCCTTGTCATTATAAAAATATTCCAATAATAAGGTTATTTATTGTTACCAAATATGCACAGCTCTTTTTTTTTTATTTGAGTGATGGTAACATGTATGGGTTGGAAAGAAATTTTAATAGAATAACGGTCCCAGCACGTTTCAGGCTTTAGCTGCCCTTGCCTTGCAGAGGTGGTCATGGTGGTGATGGTGCTGCTCCAGTCAGGATGACGAGAGTCCATTCATAACACTGCTGGAGTAAAGTAATCCCAAAGCTAATGCCTTCTTACTACCGAAAAGCGTAAAGTACATTTGCTTGCTGTGTCCTGTTGTGTGGTTTGCACTAGATGCTGAGCAGCAACACCGGCGTGGAAATACTAGTGCTGGCACGGTTAGAGGTGTTTTACCCAATTTGGGCAATATTTTTGACCGTGGAGTCTGAAGTCCTCGAACTGTTTTTAAATATACTTATTACAAAATTTATAGACTTACCTTCTGAATTCCAATAGATTCCTGATTCCAGGAGTGAGCCCTGGCTCGTTCCCTCTTCAAGGATATTCTTACTCATGACTTTGGCTTTTTCATTTCTGATGTCTGCATTTGAAAACAAGTGTTTCTAAATTTCAGAGGCCTCTGTTTCATCATCTATAGCAGCAGAAAAGTGATGTTAAATCTGTTTTGATGAGGTACCCTGGAATGTGCACAAGAGTAATGCCATGTCAAGGTATTAATGTTGACCAAGAGTGTTGGCTGAGGTTGTAGTAGGGGCAGCGGGGCTGGTAACAAGGACAGGGAAAAAGCTTCTGTCACTTTTCTGGTTAACCTGTCTCTGTTGCCTCGTTGCAGGTCACACCACGTCCACCCCCAGATGCTCCAAAATTCCAAATACCAAGTCCACCTGGTCACGGCAGAAGGAGAAGAAGCCCTCTGAGGTAGGCGAGATTTTAGGCTTTTCCCAAAGGAGAGTTTTCCCCTGGGGTGGCGCTTGCCCAGATGTGGGAGCACCCGGGGTGCCCACAGGTGGATGCCAGGACACCGAGAAGCTGGAGGTCACTCTGCAGAGCCACAGCTCCCTCCAGCCGTACCAGCTCTGCTGGAGGTTGGTACCTGGGGGGCAGCTCTGATGGAACAGGGAGAGAGTGCTCATGCCTGCTCCATCCCTGTTGATGCAGGTAGGATTGGGAGATCCTGCACTATTGGGATGGCTGCACTCACAGAATCACAGAATGTCAGGGATTGGAAGGGACCTCGAAAGATCATCAAGTCCAATCCCCCTGCCAGAGCAGGAACGCCTCGATAATGCTACACAGGAACGTGTCCAGGCGGGTCTTGAATCTCTCCAGAGAAGGAGACTCCACAGCCTCCCTGGGCAGCCTGTGCCAGGGCTCCGTCACCCTCACTGAGAAGAAGTTTCTTCTCGAGTTTAAGCGGAACCTCTTATGTTCCAGTTTCAGCCCATTACCCCTTGTCCTATCATTGGTTGTCACTGAGAAGAACCTGGCTCCATCCTCGTGACACTCACCCTTGATATATTTGTAAACATTAATGAGGTCACCCCTCAGCCTCCTCTTCTCCAAACTAAAGAGCCCCAGCTCCCTCAGCCTTTCCTCATAAGGGAGATGCTCCACTCCCTTAATCATCCCAGTTGTCCTGTGCTGGACTCTCTCCAGCAGTTCCCTGTCTTTCACTCTGAGGTTCCCTGGGCTGGGTGCCTGCCTGGATGCCCTTTCACTCATGACACAGGTCATAGCCAGGGGAGGGTGGCTCGGTGGCCTCGAGGCTCCTCCCCGCGAATAAGTGGGAGGCGCGGAGAGCTGGGAAGTGAGAGGCAGCACAGCTGAGGTGCAGATTACGTTGTGTGTTGTTGGTTTCCTCCTGTCACAGGGCTCAAGGGCATGAAGCTGAGGCCCCTGGTGTCTGACCTTGCTGCAGGGTTTTCCTTCACTCATAACTGTTTCGGGCAGCGCTGCTCACCCCGCGAGCATTGCCCAGGGCTGCCCCTGCCTGTTCTGCAGGGCAGGGTCTGGGGTCAGGTCAGGAGGAGCCGTGTTCCCCGAGGACGATGCTGTGCCTTGTTTTCCCTCGGATACGTTTCCACTAGACATGGAAACTATACGAGGCATGAGCTGCTGTTGTAGCAACTGTGGTGTTTGGCGATAGTCACCTTCGTTTCAAGAGCAGCGTGAGCAAAGCCAGAGGGATGTTGTTCTCACATTCCCTTTCCTCTGGACTGGGGTCCGGAGTCAGAGCTAAGTTTAGAAGCAGGTGAAGCTGGCGTGGCTGGTGCCTGCTCGCAGGCTGTCACCTCCTTCCCAAGCCCTGATGTTTTGCCTCTCCTGAGGTTGTGACCCGGTAAGCACAAACCTCCCCAACATCCTCCCTTTGCATCAAGCTGAGTAGAGATTTTGAGGTTTTCCTGTGGTCACTGCCTGAATTACAGCTGCACTTAGTTCTTGCCGCTCTGACTGATTTACATCGATACGTCTAATGCGTTGGCAGCGGATGGAGACTTGAAAAGTCCAACTTAATTGTTCGTTGAGTATAGAGAGGGGCTGAAAAGCTGTTATTAACAGCTGAGGTAATTGGCACTGCTCCAGAGAGCAAAGAACGAGGGGTGCAGATGTCAGTGGCTGCTGACAAGGCTGTCGGAAAGTTGCGTGTTAAGGCTGGCAACGTCATTTTTTTGGTTGTAGAGGTGTCGCTCAAAATGGGCAAGGGGATGTATTCTGTGAGCTGAATCCCCCATTGAAAAAGCGAAGCGTTTAGGGCATCCCCTTCTCCGGGGACACTGCTACCCTCTCTCTGAAATGACTGCCCATCCCTATGCTCGGTGTGTCTGTAAAGGCATCAGATGAGCCACGGAGGTGTCTTCAGGAGTCCTGTGGAGGTGCCCGGCGTTAGACCTGGTTAGATGTGTGAGGAGGTGACTCGTGTCACTGGCAGTGCCGTACGTGCCACCCTGCTGCTGCCCAGTAAAATCCTCTTCCAAAAGAGCCTGCATTGGGAGATCTCTTTCTGCATCGCTGGTACAGACACGCTTTTGTCTTCTAATATGAATTAGCTTCATCAGCCAGCTAGGAGTTCCGCTGTTTGCCAGTGAAATTACTGGATATACGTCCAAGATTCTGAGTGAAAATGCTTCTGCACTTTATGAAGGATGATCAAACCTGGATCCAAGTTTTGCTGCTTCTACAACAGCTGGGAGTGAAAACGAGATCTTAGTCCACGGCACCCAGGGAGACGTCACATGTGGGGCCCGGGGAGGCCAGGCTCATCTCTCTGCTGCGTGCTACTCTATGCCCAGAGGAAGTTCTCAGTGAAATGTAGCTCTGGAACAAATAAAGTGGAGCAAAAGCTTAACAGTGCCCAGCCTAGCAACAGTTGGGACAGAAAGCAAACCCCAGTGGCATATCTGAACTGAAACTCTGGGGGAATTTGGGGAGGCGATGTGTAATTACTCGAGCTGGAGCCTGGCCAGGATGCTGAAGCTGACGAACCATCTTTTACAAGAAGCCTGGTGGGAACTTGAGCAGATGGGAGCGGTCCAGGTCTCAGCTTTACTCGCCTTCCCCTGCATCTCCCGCGTGGCCGCTGGCATCCGGGTCTGCTCGAATTCAGCTCTGGGTGAAACCCAGGAGTCAGGAAAACGTGTCCCTGGGGTTGGACGTAAGGTCAGCCCTGCGCAGAGGTCCGGGACGCGCAGCGGTGCTCGGCAGCAGTTTGGAGGTCACTCCCGTGAGCGCTGGTTTACGGATTTCCTCTACGATATCTTCCAAACTTTGCCATGAGTGACCCAACTTCTGGTGTGAGCACCCGTGAACCTGTCTGGTACACGTATGGGATGCACTGTCCATTTTTCTGTAGAACACTGCAGGGTTTCGCACGTCCTGGAGGATTTTCTCATGAACTGGAGGATTTCAGGCTGGGATGAGCATTGTGTCCCGCTGGAGCAAGTACTGAGGAGTGTAAAACATGAATCATGCCACTGTCGAACTGCTTCACATGAATTAGTGAAGTACGTTTCTCTTTGCTATCCCTTTGAGGATGGAAACCGCAGGAGGGTAACGGGGAGAGCATGATGAATATGTTATCAGATGTTGAACTGCCCCTGGACACTCTGCCCAGGCGTTTTGGGGCTGGCCAAGTGTTTACACTCCAGGATTACACATGATTTGTAGCTTTATCAAGAGTTGAGCTGCTGTCGGGGTGCAGAGGGGTATGGGCAGGTCGCAAGGGGCAGCTGTTGTGGGGAACTGGGTGTTTTTTTGTTGAGGCAGAACGACTGAGCTCTCTTACCCCTCTCAAAAGTCATGTCCCTGTCTCTGCCAGCTGCATTCCCCCTGACAACTCGAGCAGGAGATAAAAAAATCAAAAGCATTAGTGTTACATAGTTATTAGCCAGGTCAGGGGGTGATGTTTATTATGAAAGACTCTGTGAGAAGGGATTAACTATACACATTAAAAACCACCCGATACAAGGCATCTGGAAAAACAAGCTTCTTAACATGGAAAAGTACTGAGCTGTTTGTAAACATCCGCGAAGGGGGCCATTGCCAGGGAGGGCGATTATATTTATCTGTGCCTGTCACGGGGCTTTGCCCGGGCTCTTTCCTGATGTGTCCCAGGCACGAGGCCTTCGTCTCGGCTGCCTCCCTTGCAAAGATGACAGTCATCCTCCCCTGCCCCACGCCCGAGCGCCAGCGTGACACCGCTGATGCCCTGGGCACGGGCTCTCCCGCTCTGCCTTTGCCTTCAGGCAGAGGATGGATGCGGGCAGCTGCCAGCAGCTTCTTGCATCTGTAGTGATAGCACTCTTACCAATCTGGTCATTTTAATTAATCTCGTTAGAGCTCGTTTATCTCTGAACCTGGCCTCAAACGGAGCGTGGTGGCCGGTACCCATCCCTGGGTGCTGTTGGCCAAGGAGCCCTGCGAGGAGATGCCGGTCGCGCTCCCTGCCCCGGGAGCTGGGGCTCAGCTCCTCCCTGTCTTGGATGCTGAATCTGCAGCGCAGAATAAGATGTTCCTCAAGGGTGGATTTCTGCTCCTTTTAGCAGCGTATTAGTGCAATCCTGCCCCTGGCTACAGGGCTGCTGGGGATGCGAGCGCAAGCCTCGCTGGTTAGACTGCAGTCATCAAGCCCTCTCTCCTGTTTCTGACAGGGAGCTGTTGTCAGTGTCTGAGGAGAGAAGAGAAGAACAAGGCAAGTGTGTGTTGATAGTCGCCGGTTCTATCTGCCAGCTCCCAGCCATCAGCGGCCTGGGGACTCCCTCGGATGCTGCCTCTGAGTCACTGTTAGTCATTAGCTCCTGAACTGTTTGGGATCCAAACCGCTACCCTGCAGTGAGTTGTGCTGCTAGAATACGTTGTCAAGGGGGTATAAAAAAAAAAAGCACGTGCTTTTTTTTCTTTTTTTTTATGCAAACCACCTGCCCGACACCCCTCCAGCTGTCTCTTTTCCTGAGCTGCGGAGCCCAGCGCGGCCTGAGCTCTGCTCTCAGCCGCCGTCCTCGTCGCCCTTCTCCTTCGGTCCGGACCTTCTGGAGACGAGGGGACTGCAACTGCAGGCAGGGTTCAAGAGAAAGGGGAAACCACAGATTTATACAATTTACGTTATTTTCTGCGTGCCTTGTTTAGATATTACTTCCGTGTTTTGAAAGATGTCTTTTTATATCTCTTTTACAGGGATTTAACCCTTTCAAGAAACATCCGCATCGTTTCCCTTCTTAAAAATACTTCTTAGTGCATTAGATCTTGTGGGGTTTTTTCCCCCCCTGTGATGGTGTATGATGGCCTAGTGCAATGTGAATTTACTCCCTGGGCTCTCTGTGCTTGAAGAAGGGCTTTTCTGAGTATGACCAGGCAAGACTGGACATGTTTTTACTGGTCTGGATGCAGAGAAAATCCGTCTCTGTTGAAAGGTTTGACTGCAGTGGCTTTGTCACTTTTCCCAAGCCAGCGTGGGGATAACAGATTAATACCATTGTCTTCTGAATGCTGAGAAGGGCCAGACAAAAATGCTTCTTGTTCCTATTTCAAATTCTGTTGTTCATTGAACCTTCAACATTCAGCATTTTGAGAGGAACAAGACTAGATGAAGAGATAGCAGGCTGACTCCCAAATGAACATGAGAGTAAGTTGGTTTTTTTTTTTCCCCACAGGCAGATAGTATCGCTGCTTACAAACACACACCAGGCACTGCTGCGTTTCGGAGCCTTGCTGCTGAATATTGCCGCTCATCTCGTTTCAGAAAGGGCTGGAGAATGTGATATATAATTGCAGGGAAATAGGGCTGGAGGGGCTGAAGGGGAGCCGGGCTGGGCAGCCGAGGGCTGCACCCACGGAGGTGCTGGCTCAAGCTGATACGAAGACAGTTTGTACAACCAAAAAAACTATTCTCAGGGCTCCCATTGTTCCCGTTGTTTTCTCTTTCTCTAAAAATCCTTGTGACTCATGAGCTACAACAGACAATTTTATGCTTGAGAGAGTGAAGGGCTAATAGCGTTGGCTGGAACCGAGGGGGGAGCCCCTCAAACGAGGCGGGAGCCAGAGACTCCCCAGGTCCCGGTGTGGATGGAGGAAAGGAGTTATGGCTGGGGTAGGTACGTGGCACACGGCTGCCAGGACTGCAGTCAAGGGGAAAAAAAATGAGTGTCGAGCCAAAACCTAAAGAAAAACTTATTTAGTTGTCAGAAAGCTGCTGCCAGTCCTCGGGAGTGGTACTCGGAGCTGCCTGCACTCACTGCGGAGGGCTTGTCGGTGCGAGATCCCGGATCGCTGCGGCGGGTGCGAGGTTGTCAGGGGTGATTTGTTGGGTTATAGGAGGGAAAAGACTCAAATGTAAGATCTCGGATGCAGGCTGTGGCCAGTCCCTTCCTCCCTCTCCTGTCCACCCTCTGCCTTCTGAGCACATTACACTTGTGATGCGCTTGTTTTGGGACAGTGGGCTTCATGTCTCTTATGTCATAGCAGTGCTTTGCAGTGCGGAGTGCTTTGGAAAGAGGGTTTTTTTTTGCTAAAACTTTTCAGGAATACCAGTGGTTTTAGGTGTAAACAAAATTGCATCCCTGGACTGGGAGCAGGGATGGAGCTTGTCCCTCTGCCCCAAGAGCAAGGTCTAAAAACCCTGAGTTCAGCTGGGTGCAGATGCAGGGAAAAAGAGTGTAACACAATTCCGGCTGGCTGGGAAAGCCTCGTGCGTGGGGATCCAGCCTGCTGGAGCCCATCTGGGTTTGGCTGAGCCGCCTGGTCCCTCCGGAGCCGATTTTCACCCAGGCTGGTTTGCGGCAGGCGCCTGGAGCCGGGCTGCGCACCCGCGTCGGGTGATGCCGAGGCCGTGCTGGCTGCGATCGTCCGCGCCGGATCCAGCCCTGGGCTGGCAGCTGTTTTAAAAGCTAATTAAAACCAGCGCTGGATGAGATGGATTCTGCTTTGTTTGGTCTGTTTGTTCTGTTTTGATATAAAGCCCAAACCGATAGGGCTTTTCAGCTCCCTCACCCGGGGGGTGGTTTCGTACGAGTGGAAAGTTGTTGCCGCAAGATGCGATTTCGGTGTTTTCAGGTCAGTATTTGGGGCTCAGGAGATAATTGGCCGGCTCAGGCATATGGTGCAGTCACTTGAAAAACTGAGTCCTTGACAGAGCAAAGTGGGAGCTGAATGGCGGTGAGATTGCGGGGCAGCTTTCTTAGAGGGGTTTGTGAATGAGGCAATCCAGACTCTGGAGGATCCTTCCCATGCCGGGCTGGATCCAAGTAAGGCGTTATGATGTGAAAATCAGATGGGATATATTGTGGAGGATTTTAACTTTTGGGTTTTTTTGTTAAGAAAGAGAAAATCCATGTAGCTTTTGCTTCACAACAGCAAATCACAAAAATAAAAAATATTGCTGTAATGTTGGGGAATGCGATGGCTTTGGTGTCCCAGTGACCTTACACGGTTTTTGGACCACCAGGACCGGCTGTCCTGGGGAGGCAGGTGGTCCAACACCTCAGACTGATGGGGCCAAAGGATGGGGAAATGGCAGAGATCTGTAATAAGGGCTTGTCCTGCCGGTAAGAATTAAACGCTAAGGATAACTTAAAGGCTTGCAGACCTTGGAAATGGAGCTCTCCTAAGAGCAGTTGGATCCGCAGGACCACGCTGCAGATGGCAGTGGTGGTGCTGGGACAGGAGGAGTGAGCTCAAGTCTCTATCTAGTTCTTCAGTCCAGGAAGGAGTAACTGCCTAGCAGCTGTTTTCTAAACGAGAAATTCTGGTGCCTGGTGTATGAGCTGGGAAGCCAAGACGTGAGGCTGACGGGCTGCTTTGGGAATGGCCATGGTGGAGGAGGTGATCGAAGCTGCTGCATTGTGCTGCGCCTCGATGGGCGCGCTCGTGCCGAGGAGCAGTATCTTCAGGGGTATTTTAACCAATTCTTACTCTTTACCCATCGCTAAAGCTGCAGACACCTGCATAGCAAAGGGCGAGGCTGGCCCCCGGGCACTGGTGTGATGCATCTCTGAGCGTCGCTGAAATCTGCCTGAAGTTCCTGGGCAAGCAGAGGTAATAAAGCGAACATCTCGGTTTGCCCTTCGCCGTTGCCGGCGGATCGATAGGCAATAAACTGGATCCTGCTGCCGGGCTGGAAGGAGCGGACAGAGCCTGGCCGGCACTGCAGGGGGAGCAGAGCAGCCTGGTCTGGGAGACAATTTTGTGAGCTCCTACGGCCAGGGAGAAACAGTAAACACTCCTTTTGAGGGAAAATTGCTTGTTTTCTGGTACCCTACTTTCCTTTCACCGCCAGGTCCTCGGTTCATCAGTGCCCAATTTGTCCTTTATTTGGCTTTCATAAATAATTCAGAGGAGTTTGAGTAGAATAATTGAGTCTTTTCCCAACCCTAATCCCAGACAATTCAAAACAAAAAGACATTTAGATTACAATTTGAGCATATTAGCTGTTGGGAGATTTCCAGACAACTGATCTGCTTTCCTTTACAATTTCTGCGCCGTTCTATCATTTCTAAAGTGTTCTGCTTTGATAGTTCATAATTTGAGCGTTTCCAGTTCTTCATGAAAAGACGGAGGCATCGCTGTGATAAAGTGCGGGCGCGCGTGCTGCCTTTGGATGGGCGAGCTTATCTGTTTTCCAAGAAGGACTAAATAAATGAAGTGGTGAGATTGTAAATCCAGCCTGCGATGCGCCTTACCATCTTCAGGGAAGCAGATACAATCGTGCTTATTTGGCTTAAAAACTAAGCTTGTGCGCCGACGCGAGCTGAAAAGCCAGAAGGGATGCATTTGGGGAAAACTTAATGCAAGAAAACGCGAGCCTGGGATCCACGCCGTGCAGAGGGGAGGAATTACACCGAGGGCTGATCCCGTTGGATCTGCGGAGGAAGCTTTGGTGAGGCTGATCCTGCTGCTTTGGAGCAGCGCTGAGTGCCGTGGGGCACAACCAGCCGCCCGTGGGATGCTGCCGGGATGCTGAAGCCACGACCCCAGCAAAACAGCTGAGAGCACTGAAGAAATTATCTAAGTAATGGCTATGAGCGAAGCAAGACGTGTTTAGTTTCTGACACGAGGATCGGCTGGAGCTGTTCTATTTCTTGGCCGTGGATGGCGGTCCTGGGGAGGGACTGGCGCTCCCTGGCAGCACTGCCGGCTTCTCCCCAGGGTGGTTGTATGATGCAGACTCCTCAATCTCCATCTTCCTCATCAGGAGGAAGGCGACAGGCCAGGTGTTGACATAAATCCACCGTGGCAGCCCGCCCCGATGTCACCTCGAAGCGATGGGGCCCGTCTCTTCTCAGGCTGTTCTGTCATTTTGCAGAATCATAGAATCGTATCATCTGGAAGAGACCTAGAAGAAAGTGGGGATCCTTGTTTGATGTAAGGCTCTGGAAAGGGTGCTCCCCACAGGGGAGGCAGACCTCTCAGGGCAGGTTAATGACATGGCTGGACCTTGCTTGGGGCTGGTTGGCCTGGAAGGTTCTTTGCCTTGAGGGGGGTGAGGCACTGGCACAGGTTGCCCAGGGAGGTTGTGGATGGAGATGTTCAAGGCCAGGTTGGATGGAGCCTTGAGCAACCTGATCTAGTGGAAAATGTCCCTGCCGTGGCAGCGGGGTTGAAACTAGATGGTCTTTGAGGTCCCTTCCAACCCAAACCATTCTATGATTCTATGGAAGGGCATTCCCGCGTCCTCCAGCTCTGGGTGCCAGGTTGTGCCCTGCAGCCAGAGCGTGACGATGCCCTGTGCTGCCCAAGCACTGTCCTAGGCAGGTTCCTGGAGGATTTGGTTGGATTTACGTGCCGTGAAATGGTGATGTTGTGCTCCTGAGGACACAGCCATGGCGTTGAAGTGTGTGTCCTCGGGAGGTGACTGAGTTGTTGTCAGGGGAGGCGGAGGACACTTACATATCAGCAGGGTCCAGTCTAGAGAGTTTGGGAAGCACTTTGGGTGCCCGGCACCTTTGAGAACTACTCCTACCTGGCCTTGTCCATGGGTCCTGAAGGCGAGTGTCTCCAAAATGGCATTTTTCTGTAAGAGTTTTGCAAATGGAGCAGTGTAGAAGCGCTGCAACGCTCTTGTCCTGGGGCTGGTGGCCGGAGCAGGACTATGACATCTCACAAATTCCTTCCCATGTTTGATTAACATCTTAACTTCTGAGGTTTTTTTAATTTCTTGCACTGTCAACACAGTAAATGGTTACTGTGGCATCTATAACTGTGTGTTTGTAGCACATGAAGACTTGAAAGGAACCTGATCTTTCTTAAACCGAGCCTAATTCTGACTGTAATATGTAGGCTGTTAATTATGCTTGTTGAAGGATGCGCTGAGGCTGTGTCTGGCCAGCTGAAATCAGGTTTATATCCTGAATAGTCAAAAGCATCTCCAAGCTGACGCATCGGGAGGAAGGTACCAGTACAGTTCAGGGAGGTCCCAACATAGAAAAGGTTGTTTATGTATCGTATTTAACTCTAATTGGGTTAGCAGCTGAGACTCTGAGGATTAAACAAACTGACCTAAATACTGGTCTCAGTGGTCTTAGTTAATGCCTAGTTTCCTTCATCTCAGCCGATTTCGTTTCCCAAATACTCTCCAAAAGCGTGTTATCTCTGTGTCGGAAGTGTAAAACCGTATTGTGTCATTTATCGTGGTTCTGGCAAATGTTCTTGTGAAGAACTGACTCTGCGAACAGATTAAACGGCGTCGGAAGCAAACACCTCGTCTGTCCTGGCCCCGCGGAAGGGAATGCAGAAGTAGCAGGGATGGAGTGGATGGAGTGAGAAGGTGTCCAGACCCGATTACCGGCACCGCCTGTTCTTCTTTCAGCTAATAGCAGATGGTAGAAAGGAGAAATCATCCATTTTCATTTACAACTTATTTTTGCCCTGCAAGAGGCAGGATTGCTCGAGTCACTGCTGTCAGACAGCCCCGTGGAAGGAAGAACTTATTTACCATGAGGGATTTTTTTGGAATGAGTTTTGCATTATAGTGTATGGGGGGAAGGCTCTGCAGGGCCAGAAGTGAGGTGGAGAACGAGCCCGTTCACTGTCCGAGGGGCCAGAGGATTTTTGTTGGGAAGGAGTCCAGTGTTAATCTTACAGGAGATTTTTTGGGTCAGGAAAAATCCTCGTGTGTTTGGCTGTGCATGTGTAAGCAGGCACCTGGATCACCATCCCTAGTTGGGTATTTTCCAGCTCTAGCTGGCTTTATTTTCCTTTTGCTCCTCAGTGTGCAGTCATCACTGGAGCAATCGAGTCCTCGGGGGTACCTTCAGCTTTTGGCCATCGCTGCTTGGGGCAGTGAGGTGACATGACGGGGACGTGACGGTGCTTGGGGCGGTGAGGTGGCTCTGTGTTTTCCCACAGCTTCATTCACGTCAAGAATGTAGAAATAATCATTTCCCTCGGCAGGACTGAACGTGTAGAAGCCCAGTCACCCTGTGGCCCTTTAGAGTAGATATTTGTGTGGCTGTGTTAAAGCACGGATCCCCTAAGAAGAAAACAACCTGCTTCTTTAGTTTAATACTAATTTTCAGTCCATGTGCTGGCCGAGCTTGTGTCCTGCCGGCTGGATTTCAGGTCTGCCTGGGCTTGGGGACCTCAGAGGGGTTGCAGCTATGAGGGCTGGGGCTCTCGGCGCTGCTTGGCCAAGCAAGGGAACCGGTGCACCCCTCGTCCTACCCAAACCTCGTCCTGGAGGTGACATAAAGTGACACCCTGAAGCTGTGCCATTGGGAACACGGGAACCCACCACACCGTCCCTTGGGGACCGACTCCCAGCGCACCCCCAGCCTCTGCCAGACCCCTTCACGCCGCCTCTTGGGTGTTTTTTGTTTCCTGGTGCAGGTTTTCCGCACGGATCTGATAACGGCCATGAAGATCCCCGACTCCTTCCAGCTGAGCCCTGACGAGTACTACATCCTGGCCGATCCCTGGAGGCAGGAGTGGGAGAAGGGCGTCCAGGTGCCGGCGAGCGCCGAGGCCATCCCGGAGCCCGTGGTCAGGTAAGCGAACGGGGTCCCCTCCGCGGGGTCCCCTCTGCCTCGGTGGGGCGCACACCATCTCGGAGAGCATTTCAAGGGGATGAGTGGGGACCTCCTGCCACGGGCAGTTGTTTTCTGAAAGTTTTCTCTCATACATGCCAGGCTTTTCTCGGGCAGCAGCAAGAAGCTGTGACAAACAGGCCAGCTCCTCCTTTGCTCTTGATCGGGGAATTTTAAAAAGACCTGATAAAATCAAAGAGAGGATAGAAAAAAAAAAAAACACAACCAAAAACCAGCCTGAACATCAGCTTCTGCCTGGCTGGTTGATGTATCTCGGTCTAGAAACACGTGGCTGTACCGCTGGTACTTCACAGCAGGGATGCAAGAGTTGGCCCCTAAATTAAAATCTTCCCTCTTTACCATGTGAGCTACTCCTGCGTGTTGAAGGCGTGATGGGTGTGCTGAGACTGGGGGCTTGCGGAAAGGAGCCTGGCGAATAGACGAGCGTCTCCCAGGCCTTGTAGAGACGACGTCTGTCGGCCTAGATCGGTGTCTCATTATCTATTTTAAAATAGGGAACCGAGTTTTAAAATAGACACTTAAACAGCTGCTCAGGCAAAAAAGAAACGTGGGGGAGCTGCTCTCGGTTTGCCGTGTGCGGGGGATTATCCCAGGGCGATGACCAAAGCCACGCGGGAAAAAGGCTGGTGCTGCCAACGGGGGGGGGAACCAGGCAGGTTCCCAAAACTCACAGGATTGGACCCAAAAATTTGCAGGGTTTGCAGGAGCTTTGCAGCTCTCTCGTGTTCCCCCCCGCGGCACGCATCCTGCGAAAGCGTCACGATGCCGGGGCTGTGCGTGGGAGCGGGGCGGCCGCGGGAGGACACGTTTTTGCAAGAGATTTGGGCAAACCGCGGAGGCTCTGCTCGTCCCGCAGCTGCTCCGGCAGCTGCCGACCCTGCTTCTGAAGTAAACTTTTGTGTACACTCCCCTTCCTCCCCCGGAGGGGTGAGGGGGGGCGAAAAGGAGAAAGAAACGAAACTTCTAATGAGTCTGAACGCATCAAAAGGGAAGTTGTAAAGGGGGCTGTTGAGTTGATTTAATCCTTGGGAAAAAATAAAAAAAAAATAAAAAAAAAAAAAGAGAAGGAGAAAGAAAAAAAACCCCACGCTGCGTGTGGAATATCTTTTTTTAGTTGTCTTTGATAGCTAACCGCAGTCTGGACTCACGAGCACTCTGCTCCCCAGCTGAGGGCTTGTGCCCGTGCTATTTCCAGCTGAACAGCGAGAGCTGGGCTCCAGTGCCCGTGTCAGGCTGGGCTGCCCACGGGTGCTGCTTCCTGGCCTTCTGACATGCCCCTCTGCTTTTTTTTCTCTTGAGATACTCTTTTTGGGAGTCCCCCAGGGCAGCTCTGCCAGGGCTGCTGCGTGTTCCCACCTAGGGATGCTCCTAAAGCGATGCCTGGTGCAGTTCATCCCCATCCTCATCTGTCCTGGTCCAGCATCAGCCCTTTCCCAATATTTTCCACATTTTTCTGGACCACTGTCATGTCTCCTTGATCCTCTCTCCTCTAGACTGAACAGATCCATTCATTTTAAGCTTCCATCACACATCGTGTTTTCTGGAGTCATAATTTTTGTCGCCGTCTTCCAGCCTTCCCCTGGTTTTTCCCCAGGTCACCACAGGGACGTGCCCACGGGCTTCAGAGGGGACATCAGACACCCCAGCACAGCCTGGCGCTGCCCACTTACCTCAAGCTGGGCTTTCACTTCCACTGTCGGATCTTCCTCTGGAGAATTTCCTAGTTCTTGGGGTTATTTTGCTCGTTTGATTATCCTTGGAGAATTGCCTCTTGCAGTAGTTGCAGCTCTTTCTTGTATTCCTCAACACTGTTTTGAGTTCAAGCCTTGCTCTCCATAGAGTTTACGACCTACCCTTTGTTGGGGTTAAACTCAGCGGCCTGGGCAAGGGTACGTACCCATGTCTGCATGAGGAGGGCTGGCAAGTTGCGTCCCATCTGCTCCTCTCCTCTCCTCACACCACAGAGGTCCCAACCCACGTCAGATAGTTCTTACCCCATGTTATTTTCTGTGTGCGTTCGTGTAGGTTGCTTATTTACATGAGGGTGGTTTTCCCTGAGTTTTATTTTTAAATGCAGACAATGTGTGTTGTCTTTTGGTCTCCTGAAATCCGACCCTGTTCTCTGTGACCTCTCAAAGATACTCGTTAGTGGCTCCATCAGCTAATCCCAGGTGGATTTTGCAGCCCCTCTGGGTTGGGGTGAGCCCCACTCATCCCAGGCTGCTGCAGGATCACGCTGCTTACCCACAGCCTCAGCTCCTCAGAGTTCTTTCCTCTCTTGTTGCTCTGTCTGCCTGTCCTGCACCATGTCTCATCTCCCTGAACCATCTCACTTTTTGGGGGAAGGCAGCAAGCGTGGCCTGAAGGGCGTCTCCTCAGGCTGAAGCCCGCTGAGGATATTTTGCCACCGCTAGTGTGATGTGAGTGGAATGAAGAGCTCGTTTTACAGCAGCTTTAATGGTTGCACCTGCTTTGTGGCCGTGATGCACATCCCTGGGGGGGCAAGCAATGACACTGCCAGATTTTTATTTTTTTATTTTTAATCAGGACAGCATCTTTCCACATGCACAGCAGAAGGCTCCTGAGCAGTTCCCCCTCCCGCAGCGTCCCTGCCCTCAGCGTTTTCCCACTTGGGTCACCGAGGCAAGAGCAGCGTTGGGACTGACAGGGACAGATGAAGGCTGCCGTCCCTTTCCTGTCTCCAGCGTTCGACAGCTCCCTCTCGCAGCTTGCCCTCCTTTGGAGAAATGTCAAGTGTTTTTTCATGGAGATGACTATATTTCATCTGCCTAAAGAGAGCAGCCTTAAAAGGCCTTACAGCTCCATTTACCTCCCTGGTTTTAATTGCTTTAATTTGCCTCCATCTCGGCAGCAGCGGGTGGGTACCTTGCCGGTCCCACCTGAGCTGCTGCTTTCGCTCAGCACCCCGTGGCTGCTGCCCCATGGGCTTTGCACTGGTGTCCCCCTTCGCTTCCAAACCTTCCTTTTCCGACAACAAAAAGAGACATAAACCCAACAGATCCTTCCTGTGTCGGACACAGGCAATTCGTATTCCTTTCTCTAAAAAAAAAGTGATTTTTGTGCCAACTGGGAAACTGGAGCCCAGGAGCTGCTCTTCCTTGCTTTTAGGACAGTGTTTCGCTTTCCCCCCTCCCCGCTCCATCCCAAAGGTGTGATGCAAGGGTGTGACAGAGTACCCTGCCCTCAGGTTGTGATGCAGCAGGGGGTGGATGTTAATCCAGTCGTAGTGTTGTTGCTCCTGACAGCCATTTCCATGTGAAATTCCTGGAGGGATGGGGGGCAGAGAAACCGCTGGAGCGGGCAAGCACTGCCTGCAAAATAACACTCCGCCGTCCCAGGGGTCTGGTTGCTGGGCTTGGCAGCGGAGGGGATTTTTTGGCACAGAGGGTGCGAGTCGCTTCCCGCTCCGGAGATGGAGCTCGCCCTCCGAAAGGCGCCTCGTGCGCGGCCGCCGCCGCTGCTCTTTTCATCTCCCGCCTGGGCGCCTGGAAACCAGCTCTTCCTACCCGCTCCCTGCCTCTAGGTTTTGTGCCTCCAAAGCTGAAAATTAGATATTTTTTTTTATATATATATATATATTTTTGGAAGCGTTTTATTTTTCTGCAGCTCGAAAATGTCAAAAGCGATGGAGGGGGGGGGGTGGGTGAGGCAGAAGGAAAGAGCTGTGTTTTAAGGAATGCTTTCCCCAGAAAGCAGCTGTCTCAGGCTGCCTCCGCTAAGAGCCACCTTAAAGTCGAGGGTCCTTTCTAGGTTGGCTCAAGTCGCAGTGCAGTTGGGAGGAAAGCGATGGGGGAAGAGGTGCAGCATCTCTTGGCTCGGGGTCCCGGGAGACACGGATCCTGCCGACGGCCACCCGCACGCCCGGGTTATCAGGCAGCACGGGAGATCAGCTGGTTCTCCTCCACAATCGTTTCTGGCTCAGCGCTGCTGAAAAGGGTTTTATTTGATACGGTAACACGCGTGAGAATTGCCCAAAGCTTGAAGGGCTCCAGTGTGGCGAGAAAAGCCATTTGCAGTCGAGTGAGAGCAGGGGAATGAGGAGTTTTTCCCTCTGGACAGGCAGCAGCTTCTGCCCACGCGTCTCGATGTCACCCACGCTGGGACAGGGGTGGCGATGGTGTGACATCCCAGTGATGACACGACACTCCTCCTTTGTTAGAGCCTGTGGCCGAAGGATCCCCACTGACTTTCCAGAACCAGAGATGAGCTTTACATCCCCCGTGTGAGCTCTGCAGTTATTTGACAATTGGGTAAGCTGAGGCACGGAGTTTTCCACTGTGAGTCAGTAGTAGAGCCAGGTATGAGGTCCCAGTCGGAGGTGGGAGCACAGCTGCGTGCTGGATGCATTGTTGGACTATCTTGGCATGGCTTAAGTTGAAGGATTAAGCAAGGTCTAGTGACAGGAAGAGATATCAGAAGAGTCTTGGAGCATCGGGGCTGTGGGTGCTGCTCCTGTTGTAAATGGGAAAGAGAAGCCTTAGATGAGCTTTGTAGTCCCAGAGTCGTACTGTGATGCACCCGAGGGGAAAGCAGGCCTTGCTGGTTTGCCGTGGTTGCCAGTAGGATGCTGTGAAGCCCTTTTAACAGGGCAGGTGTGCAGGGACCTGACCTGGGCTTGTCCCTACCCACGGGCAGCGATGCCGGTGCCGTGCGTGTAAACACGTTGAGCTCACTCAGCGGAGAGCATCCCTCCGTAAAGCAGCGGCACCTGTGTGGGGTTTTATGCACCTGTACGGGCTTTAGTTCCTCTTCTATTTGATGATTTAACATTTTTGGCTTGCAGCTCCTTCCCCAGGCTGACAGGGATGCGGGCGGGATCTAGAGGTGGCTCTTGGATCTCGCATTAAAGCCACATTAGTATGTGCTGTAGATTCTGTTTCCTGTGAATTTGCACACAGCGGGAGGACGAGCAGGAAGGCTGCTCCTTGCTGGCAGCCTTCCCGGATATTCTTGGCATTGCAGATCTATACTTGCATCGTTGCTGTGGCCCTGTTTTAACAGAAAACAGAAAGTGCTGTGGCAACAGGAAGGCACAACCTCTCTAGGTACCAGCTCGGTAGTGGCAGTGGCACAAACGCCGTCTCCCACGTCGGCGCGGTCTTTGCGTTGCTGTCCTGTCCTCCTCCTCCCCTGTCCTTCTCCCTCCAGTCCCCTCTGGTCCTTCTCCTCCACTGGGCACACCCGGGGGTAAAGCAGCTACTTAACTGTGCTGCTGGGTGTGTGTGGAGCTGGTGTGGGGCTGGCTGTGCCCGAATGGCGATGTGGAGCCACCTGGCATCTGTCTCCTTTGAGCTGTGTTGCTCTTCAGTGGACACCAGTCCCATAAAGAGTTGCTCCAACACCTCCAGGAGGTCCAGGAGTTCTTTGAGGTGGTGTAGAGTCGTTGTCAGGGATGCTCATGCCATGGGCAGTACCAGCATCGTTGCAGAAGGAAGCATGAGGAAAGTGGGGAGCGATGTCAGGGATGAATGTACCGGGGCGAGGAGAAGAGTTAACTGGTGCACCAGTAATAGCTGTAGGACTGGGGCACATCCCTTCCCTTCTTCCCTTCTGCTCCTGCTGACTGGACACCTTGGCTCATCCCAGTGGGGCTGCTGCGTCCAGAACACCCGGCCCTGGGAGGGAACGATTCCAGCAAAGGGAGAAAATAACGCCGGGAGCAATCTGTGTGGTGGCGCGGAGATGCGGCCGAGCAGCGGGGCGGCACGACGCAGGCGTCCCAGCCGTGCCTGGACTTCACCTCTCCCTCTTCCCCGGCGCTGGACGGCGGCCAGGCTTTATCCTCGCAGCGGCGGCGCGGCTCCCGGCCCGGGGAGGGCTTTCCGAGGCTTCGTTCTCAGCCTGTACTCTCTGAACCAGCACACTTTGTTCTCGAGTGCTGGGATTGGACTTCCTTTCCTCGACCGGCGAGGCAGGCTGGCTGTTGACTCATCAGCAGCTTCCCTTGGGCTTTGCTGCAGAAGGGGCAGGCAGGATTCTGCAGCAGTTTGTGTATCTTTTGGAGCAGAGCTCTTTTTTTTTTTTTTTTTTTAACATGATCTTTCTTTTTCCTCTCCGTTGCCTTTCCCCCCCCGCCCCGCCTCCAGCTCATCATGAAAAACGTGTGAATTTGGGGCTTGCAGATGGCACGCTGGCGATTTTACAGAGGGCGATTTCTTAGGTCATTTATCCCCGTTCTGTGGCTGCCTGCCCTTAAATATGCTTGGATTCTGGTATGCTTCAGAAATACATGTGCGCTTCCCTTTCAAGATCTGAGGCTCTGCTCTGATCAAAAGAAAGAAAAATCCCAACCGCCCTAGGCCGGGATGTTTGGCTCCCAAGCCCTGCGACTTGGGAGAGGACAGCTTGCTGCCTGCGTGCTCCGTACCCCCCTGGGGACCCGTGGGGTGACATCTGGCCACGGCGAGGACGGGCTGGCCAGTGGCATTGATTCAGGACAGAAAAAAAAAGAAAAAACAAAACCCAGAGCTGGAACATCAGTGCCGGTCTGGGCTGTGCAAAAGGTGGTGTCGGCACCGTGGAGGGTTTGTTAGTTCGTGCCTGTGAGCGCTCTGCAAAGGAATAAGCCTGATTTATTCTGTCTGTTGCTTGCAATCATTTCTGTTTTACAATCTGCTTGACAAGTGCTCGTGTGGGCTTTCAGCGAGTCCTCACCTTTATTAGTTTGCTACGGGAAACGTGTTAATCCAGCCTGTTCTTACCTAATACTGAGCCGCGTGGACTTTTATTTTGAACGTTTGCTAATCCTCCCCGTGGATGCCTGTGGTTTATACTGGATCCAGCACACAGAAAGTGGAGTGTGTTCCAGCGGTAAATGTGTAGAGCGAGGGGGGCTCGATTTCCCACTTCTCTGTAACGAGGTTTACGGCTCTCGGGATGGACTCTGGGTTGGTACGGCCTCGGGAGGCTCCGCTCTCCATCCAGAAGTGTGAATTCCAGGCAAACCCCGGCAGGTCTGATCGCTGCCGCTTGCAACCACACGCGGTAATTGAATCACCTCGTAGTGATTTAGTGCACCTCGTGTCCCTGTTGAACAATACAAGAAACTATTACTCTTAAGTGCTCTTCAGAGGGATGGCAGGAGTAGGACAGCCCCGGCAGTGGGAATAGCTGCTTGGTTCTTGGTGCTGCTCTGGATAAATCCTGTTGAATTTAGGTGAAGGCTGCATTGCTGAAAAGTGAGTGTTCCCAGGGACTCGGTGAGGTGGAGAAGAGCTGATAGGTGAGGTTTGTTTTCAGTTCAATTGGAGAAGATCTGGAAAATGCACCCAAGGCGAGTGTAGCAGTACGTGGTTGGTGCTGGAGGCAGACAGATCCCTCCTGGTCCTGTGGGATGGGCCGTGCTCCGCTTCCAGTGACTCAGTGCCAAAACTGTTCTCGTGCGTTTCAGGGTTCAGCGTCAGTGCAGCGATTCAAAACGCCTTAAAAAAGGCTGAGCTTTGCTTTCATTGCATTGGTTCTCGGTAAGGAGACTCGTGCTGATGGCGGTTAGAGTCATCTTTGTGCCCTCATCTGTAGTGGGAGCTTTTTGATGCTCGGCTCCCTTAGCAGCAGCGTCAGCGGAGGGGGGGATTTGGCCAGTTCTCAATCTGCTGCGACTCGCACCCACAGCCTCTGTCTCTGCTTCGTAGGTGGATACGAATGCGAGTGGAGCTGCTTCCGTTACTGAAGTAATGGTGGCAGTGTTATCTGGCTGAGATAATTAATTCCAGATGCTTTAACGTTAGTAGCTTGGCTTAAGATGCAAGAAGAAGCAACATCTTTTGTCTTTCTATATCCAGCAAACATATGCCCAGGTGTCCCCCAGGAGCGATTCCAAGATAGATATTGCTTAAATGGAAATGAGCAGGATGCGAGTGACCTGCTGGATGGGTTTGGAGAAGGTTGGCATGTGGCATGAGTCCCTGAAGGGCCACCAGGTGTGTCAGTGTTGCTCTGGGAGAAAGAGGAGAGCAGCACCTGTGGGTGCTGGTGCTGACTCTGCCTGGGTTGCCTGTGGGGAGCAGCTGCTACCTGAGCATCCTCTGCAGCTGCCCTGGGGTTGGGGGCTGCTGTGTTTTGTTGAGTTGTGGAGCCAGAAGAGCAACACAGGCCGTGCCTCCTGCCAGCTGCCGGTCTGAGCCCTCTTCTTCTGCTTCTGATGCCGCCGTTCAGGCTGAATGGCACGGGGAGAAAAGGGAGAAAGGAACACGAAGAGGATCCTTGCATGGCATCAGAAATCCTGCATGTATTTTACTCTCAGCCCAGACTCTGCTTTTTGTCTAGTCAAGCAGAAAAACATCTGTGTTTTGTTGCTCCAACCAGCCCACCAGCAAACCGCTGCCTGGCCCTGGCTGCCTGGCCACACTCGGTTTTCTTCTGCGCTGGAGTTGCAGAGATGAACCCCGCTGGGACACGGTGCCCGTCCTCTCCTTCGCCACTGCAGCACCTGAATGCTTCTTTACCAGGTCCCTTCTCATCGAAATTGTTTTCTGGGCACTGAGTCAGACCTGAGACTTAAATAATTCATTCGTTGAGCTCAATCTCAGTGAGATTTAGGCTGGGGTATAAATGTGAGAAAGACAGGGACATCAAGGCTCCGGTCTTTATCCAGCCTGCTGAATACCAGGCTTTTTATATGGTGATAAACAGCTCAGAAACGAAATTGGAAAAGCTGCCTGGGTTTAACAAGATGGCTGTTTAGTGCCTCCTGTTCACTTGTTTTCCTCTTTTTATCACATCAAAGAAGAGTGGATCAATTTCTCCTTAGAGGATTACATTATTCCAGAGGCCTGGAAGGATCCACTCTAGTTACTGGCTGGAGGAGATTTTAGATGGCAAGGGGAAAACAGCATTTTTCTTATTGCACCTGTTAATTGCGATTTGGAGTTTCAGCTGCATTTCTTTAAAATTCCAGAACCTGCCTATGTAAATCTTAAATGGCCAGCAGCATGCGAAGGGCCACTCTGTGCTGTTCTTTTGCACAGGAATGGCATCGTCACAGGGGGATTTCCAAACCCGAAGAGCGAGACCCTGGGCAGTCCCTCGGGGGGGCTGAGCCTTGCAGAGCAGCCCTCCCAATCGCTGGGCATGTTTTAAAAGCTGATAACAATTTCTAATACTCACTGGATAATGCTGAAGTGTCCGGGGTTCAGCTGGGAAAAAACAACAGCTAAAGGGATGGTGGGTGTAGCTGAGTCCCTGCCTGGCACAGCGTGCTGGGGTCCCCACCACATCCCAGGGTTCCTGTTACATCACACGGTCCCTGACACATCCTGAGGTCCTGGGACCCCTGACACCTGCTGGGGTCCCTGATGCATCCCGGGATCCCTGTCACAGGCGGGAGGGCTGGAGGGATGGGGTGTGCAGCCTGCTGCAGCCACCCAGCATTACGTCACCTGGAGCCACACTCACTGGCTGCTGGTACCCAGAGGGCAGGACGCTGCTGCAGGCAGAGTTAACCCCTTCCTGAGCATCCCGAGTGCCACTTGGGTAGCACAACGGGATCTTCACGGGGCTGAGCCTTGATCACTCATGTCTGCACAGTCAGGGGCTACCTTTTGGGCACGGGTGCTCCTGGTACAGGAGCTCGCTGGATCCTCCCGGGGCCAAATCCAGCTGCTTTGTTCTCCCAAAAGAGCAGCAAGAAGCCAAGCGAGAGCTTCAGAGCTGAAGCAAGTGTTTCCTGTCAGCCTAAGTTTTGGCACAGGCAGTTTCCTGAAGGTTTAGGTTATACCAGAGGGCAGTGCCAACCCAGCCGTCCGTCACTCACATCAGCATGGTTGCACCAGGCTACTTGCTCAAGCACGGGTGTATGCGGGAAGGATTGATGTTACGTTACCTCTATCAATTTTTTTTTTTTTGCTAGAAAGGTGGCTGTTAGAGTCCCTGACGTGAGGCACAAAGCAAGGTGGCACACTGTGCCACCGGGACAGCTGCCACAGATTTCCCTTCCTGGACCCACCTTTGACCCTGGGGCGGGCTGAGCCCTGCGCCCGCAGCGGCTGGGTGATGTATGCAGGAATTTTTGCGGATTTGCAGAGGCTGTTGCCAGATCCTGAGGGGTTTTAGCTCCAGCAGCCAATAAGGAAATACTGCACATTCTTACTTTTCTGCACAAAGCAGTGCCAGCTCAAAACGAGGCTTTAATTCTGCCGAGGTTCTTGTTTGTTTTAAAATAAAAGGGGTTGGTGACTGTGACCTGTGGAGATGCACTGTGCCACCGCTCTCCTCCCCGGGACCAACTGCCTCCAGCCCTTTCTCTGCTGCGTCACGCAGACGCCAGGTACTGGTGGTACCTCCTGTAGGGTCCAGGGTCTCTGGTTTCCTACCAGTGGCTTGTGCCAGGGGTGATGGCAAGGTGCCTGGAGGGCTCTGTCCTCCTGAGAACCTAACACTGGTGGCATGGGTGCTCCAGATGTTACCCGGAGCATCTTCAGTTGAGGAGAGAAGTGGGGAAGGGCACAGGCACCCGTTAGCACCAAGAATTGGGTCCGAAAGGTGCTTTTAGGCTCACCCAGCTGGTCCAGCCAGCTTGCACGCAGGTCTGAACATCAGGCCAGTTAATTAAAAACCTAGCCCATTTAATACCTTCTTGGCATTCCCTTTCTTCTTTGAGCCCAGCTTTGGGAGTACAACTTGTGGCTCATGGTTCTGCAGGCTTTAACAGGAAGTTGTAAAAGTGGAATAAGTAGGCGTAACGTGGTCAGTGAATCTGGGCCTGGGTATGCTGAGGGTCACAAAGCCTTGTTGGTGGGTTGCAGCTCGTTACTGTGACCATCCACCACCCTCCTTCGCCCTGATGGCACCAGGTTCTTTTTCTAACACCCTCAGTTCTGCTCTGCTGTGGAGGAGCCTATACAATCTATTAGCTTAAGTTCATAAGAAGATTGGGCATCCGGTCCGAACGGACTGCTGGATACTATTTTAATAAACAGCAAAATGAAAATCATCCCTTTAAATTGCCTTTTTAAAGTCGTCGTGTACCGCGGGAGAATTCCCCCGCGAGCGGTGCTGGCGGTAAGAACAGTATCAGCATCTGCTGAAGGTTGCTGGCAGAGTTATCTTTCCACTGACTTTCCTAAGCTGATTTATTTATGGACACTGGGCAGACTAATTTAGACTGGAGTGTAGGTAAAGAAAAGATGACTGACTAAAGCCTGCATTGTAATAAAATTAAGCATTTTCAGAAGAGAAACAGTACGCAGGATTAATTATTTCTATCTAGTATATTAAAAGGGAGCATATAGAAAAAAATCCCTTTTCCCTTCAGCCAAGTGAAGCATTCAGTTTACAGAGATGATTAACCATGGGAATTTGCTGAGTATATTTTATTACCGCGTAATCTTCTCCGGGGATAGATGTGATCCTCAAGAGTGTTGGGGTCCACTTACTCCTTTTCCTCAAGTGCCCTTGAGACCCACTTTCAGACTAATGGCCTCGGGTTTGTTGTGCTTTTCAGGCTGATCCCGATTTTCAGCCCTCAGTTTAAATGAGCCCTTGATGGATACGGATATTTTCTTTAAATGCCGTGTCTCTGGCTGGCTGGATAAATAAAGGAGTGGATACTTCTTCAGCATAGTCAAGCTTCTGCAAATGGTTCAGCGCTCGGCAGAGGCTTTGCCGTGGTGGCGCAGGGAGAGCCCCAGCATCTCGGTGGTGGCACATCACCAGCAAGCAGCAGTCCTGGTAGCTGGAACAGGAACGTGTGTGGTCCCACCATCTGGAAAATGAAACATCTCAGTAGTGCAATGCTTGCTCTAGTTGAGGTTGAGCGAGGTGGTTTGGGGCTCTTCGGAGCATGTTCTTGCTTTTCCTGCAGACCCAGTTGGGTTGGCTGGTCATGCTCTGCACGGTGTCGCTGGCTTCAGGGGTGTTCATGTGTCACCATCACTGTTTATTTGGAACATGCCAGGGCTGAGCGTGCTTCACCCTCTTTGAACCGAGTCTAGGGCTAAGCAGCTAAAGGGGGAACAGGAAGAACCTTTGGAAGACTCATGAAATTCCTCCCGTGCTGTGGAGACCCACTCGTGCAGGAGTTGGCCTCAATGAAGACGACCAGTCAGCGCAAACGAGCTGGGCTGAGGAGGTCTCAGCTTCACAAATGCCTGGTAGTGAATTTTCTTTTGCTGTTTACCCGACTGCTTCTGCTTTTTTTTTTTCCAAAAGCAGGAAGTTTTCCAAAACAAGCCAAGAGCAGCCCTTCGATGCGGATAAAGGGGAAACGGGAAAACTGATAATTGAGGTAATTAAGAGCTTGACTCTTGCTTTCTCTCCCAGAAAGGAAAAATTGATGAAGCCCTGGGCAGTCATGGAGGTGCCGTCGGCAGGAGGGGGTGTGAGCACTCTCCCAAGCCAAGGCAAATCTTCTTCCACTGAGCAGCCGTTTGGGAACATGGATATTTCCTGAGGGATTAAGCTCCATTACTGTGTGAAAGTGAAGTTCTGTTGCTGTCCCTGCCAGCTCCAGCTCTCGGAGCCCATCAGGAGAGGCTGGCGACGGCGGCCTCGATGGTTTCTTCCCTCTTTTTAGCTCCAGTGCCTCCACTGCAGCTTTCCAGGCTCCAGTTTTCTTGATGTTGTTATAGATGAGGAGGGGTGCACAGCATGGTCTGATTTCTGTATTGCTGTAAATTAGGGCATGGGTTTTTCCGAAGCATTGCTGTCTTGTATTACATTGTAGGATCACTTCCTTCAACCTCTTCTCCTAGCCCAAGGCAACTGTCTCTGCAGCCATTGATCTTTACATCTGAACACCGAGGAGCTCTTTGCAGGTGTGTTTGCATGCGTCAGGGAGGAGCGGGTTGCTTTTTAGGAACATGATTTCACCCACTAAAGCAAATCCGGGAATCCACGGGAGGCTGCACAGCACCAGGCATCGTGTCCTATGTGGTCTTCCCAGAGGTTCGGGGTGTCCATGTGAGCCCCAGCATCTGGCAACCTCCTGCACCCCTTGGGGCAAGAGGGAAGCGGGCACAGCCTCATGTATGCTTGTTAAGTCATTTGGAGCCCTAAAAACCTTGCATTTAGCCAAGTGCGGTGGATGAGTGAGAGGTTTGTTCTGGACCAAGCATCCAGCGAGTCCTTGTAGGGTTATACAAGCTACTCGCTGTATAAAAAAAGTAATTTTGCATTTATTTCTGGGGTGCTGCTGGGCAGTGGGTATTGGGACTGTTCCGAGTCACAGACGCTGGAGGCTCCTCTCCTGCTTTGACACTGCAGCGCTTGATCAGCCCTCCCTGAAACACCCGTTTCCAGGGAGGGAGAGGCACCTGCCATCACATTGTGGGCACATTTCAAGTCTTCTAACTGAGTGCCAGTGAGCAGTAGGGAAGCAGAGCCCGAGCACACTGAGCTGACTGGCTGGACTTGGGCTCGGGAGCTCCTTAGTCCTGAAGCCCGAGCGGAGCGTGCCTGGTTTCAGTGTTATTACTGATCTGTGCGTTAAATACAGACGTTGCCGAATCCCCAAGCCCCGTCCTAGATTACAGTGAGCTCGGTTTAAATTCTGGGCACTGCGAGTGCTGTCTTTTCAGGGGTTTACTCCCAGATCCTGAACTGAAATTTGGAGGCGTCATCAGGGCATCGGGGCACGTCTTTATTTTCAGTTTACTGGTGGGGAAAGTAAGGCGAAAGAGGCCACATAACCCTTATCTTGATGTTTCTCTCTCCGAGCAATCAAATTGCTTTTTTTGCTGGAAAGAATTCTTTCATAGGCTCTGCAAGTGCCTCCAGTGGGTGTTACTGCCAAGGGCAGCAATTAAACGATGTGTCCAGGTCCGGAGAAGCTCCAGGTTCATTTTCTGCCACCGATTTTCTTCCCGACCTTGAGCACGTCCGGATCCCGAGGGCAGCTGTGCTCAAATTCCTTCCCTCGGCGCTTACAGACCTTGGAGCATCTGGGACCACAACTGGGTTGGTTCCGCGATGGCCTCAACGGCTTCGCCCCAGACACAAGAGCACGAGGCCCTCGCTGCTCTGACATTAACTGATGCAGCAGGACAGAAGACAGAGAAAACTCTTGCAGGGGCCAGCGAGCTTCCCAGCTGGTGCTGGTGCCAGAGCAGGGCTGGATGCTCAGGCTCTGCACAGCACCGCAGCTGCTTGGAAGGGAGGGCTGTGCTGCCGTGGGGTTGCTGTTTGCTTGTTTGTTGCTTCGCGGTGTCTTTTCCGCGTTGACGTTCGGGAGAGGAGGTGGTATTTCGGGGAGGAAACGCGAGCTGTGCGAATCCTGCGGCGAGCTGCAGCTCCCGGCTTCGCAGAGATCTGTCAGCTGGCGCCACAGGCTGCGCTTCGTTTCCAGCTCGTCCTCTGCTTGCGTGCCATTACCCGCGACACTGTTGACGTGCGCATGGCGAGTGTCGTGCGTGGTGCCGCCGAGTTGCCAAGAAAAGGCAGAAGAGCTGACAGCCAGCGCCTGTTCGCTTTCTGGGCAGAGAGTTTGCAGCAGATGAGGCAGCATCTCACCCTCATTTCATCCTCCTCTCGTCTAAGGGGGGAGCTGTGAGAAAGGTGGAGCCAATCTTTAGCAGGACCTGTCACGACAGGGCAAGGGGGAATGGTTTTGAACTCAAAGACAGTAGATTTAGACTGGATATAAGAAAGATTTTTTTTTTTACAGTGAGGGTGGTGAAACACTGGCACAGGTTGCCCAGAGAGGTGGTAGAAACCCCCCATCCCTGGAGAGGTGACGGGCGGCGCCGCCTCCAAGCTCTCCAAGATACGCGTGGTGCGCAAATCCATTGCCAGAGTCTTAACCGTCATCAATCAGACCCAGAAGGAAAACTTGAGGAAGTTTTACAAGGGAAAAAAGTGGAGAGATACAAGGTCAAGTTGAATGGGACTCTGAGCAACCCGATCCAGTTACAGATGCAAGAAGTTGTCCTGGATGACCTTTAAAGGTCCCTTCCAACCCAAAACATTCTATGATCCTGTGATCTGAGCAGCAGTCTCTGTTGTGCCCCAGTAAATTAGCAGTAATTAAGGAGTTAATGGCTGGAGGAGTCACTATTGCTGTCAGTATCTGACCGTTGTATCCATTGGACATAATTTGTCTCATGTAAAGGGTTAGTTTCCATAGCTGAGTGGGAAAACAGAGAGCAGAGAGCCCAACCAAGGCTGCCTGCAGAAGCCCCCGCCTCAGCCCTGTTCCTACATTTATCCCAGAGCTTGGGTGCATCTTGCTTTTCGGGGGATGTGGGGTGGTCCTTCATGACCATGGACAGGGATCAGTTGGTGCTGTGGTCCCCTCTCGTTGGCAGCACCACTGGCTCCAAGCAAGAACGTCGCTGTTCCTAACAGCCCTGGTCCTGTGCTGTGTAGACACAGCATTTAGGGATATGGTTTAGTCGAGGATTTGTCAGTGTTTGGTTCATGTTTGGAGTCGATGATATTAGAGGTCTTTTCCACTCTGGGCAATTCTCTGATTCTGCCCTTGCATGTGCTTTCCACATCAGATTTCCTGAACAGTGTATTTCTCTCCAATGGACTGTTCCTGCCCCGGTGTGGTGTTCCTGGGTGAGCCTCTCCGCGAGCCCCAGTGGGGAGAAACAACCCTCTAACATCAGGGAGAGCAGCGCAAGGTCGATGCCAGCGCCTGTAGCTGTCTGTCAAGTTATTTGACTCGGGAAATCCAAACACGTAGGAGGCTGCTGCCACCAGGCTGGTGGTGATGCAAGGCGGGGAGGAAGAAGGAAGCCACACAGAAGTGGAAAAATAGCATAATTTCTCATGGTGTGAGGGGGATTGGAGCACTGTTGAAGAGCAGGCATGTTCCCACGGAGAACCCGGTGCGGAGCCGCCCTCTCGCAGCTTCCCCAGGGTTGCTCAGCAGCGCAGGCTGGCTTGGACCGAAAAGCATCAGTGTGTAATTAGAGAGAATGAGACACGGTGGTAAAGCCTGCGTGTGGCACCGATATTTCTGAAAGGATTGCTGTTACACCACCAGTCTGCAGGGAAGACGGGGACCAAGAACAAGATTTTCGGAAAAATCGGCTTGTTCTGACACATCCCAACTCCACATAAGGTGCCCAGACCAGCAGTCTCTGGGCAAGTGCTTGTGTCCAAGTTGTGGTCCTGAGAGCATCCGAGGCACAGGACACCACGCCAAATGCACAAAACCCCTCTGATTTTGCTGGGCTTGCTTTCCTTCCTAGTCAGGTTTGCACCTGGTGCAGTTGCACCCCCCATGGCGAGAAGTGGGATGCTTGCACGAATTGTAGCTCTTTCTCAGCCTCTCTTTCTTTTCTTCCAGGATCATACCCCAACTGGAGAACTCGCCTTCACAGGTTTCACCAAGCAGCCTGCCTGGCTCTGAGATTTCAGAAGCTACGAGGACTTACTTGCAAGGAATGAGCCGCTACGACCTGGATGAGCTTGATGCTTACTGGCTGGAACTTGTTAATATGGAGCTCAAAGAGATGGGTGAGTATTGCTGTTGGTTTTTCTCCTTACCTGGACATCCTGAAGTGGGCATTCGGGCTTTTAAAGTAGTGATGTGGAACAGATACACCTTGAAGAAGAAATCTTTGTTTTAAGGCTCTCCAAAAGAGATCACATGGATTTCTGCCGTGGTATCTCAATGCTTCTCGCTCACGTAAGCGTTTTGGGATGTGGTGCAAGAGGAACAGGGCAAACCAGGTGATGGTAATAACGGTGCAGCATGTCCCGTGGAGCAGGGATCTGATGTGCAGAAGAGCCAGTAGATCCAGAAGACTCACGCCCGTGCTCTGACTGTGTGACCACCATCATCTCCTGTACTTGTGCTGCAGGAAGAGGTGTTGGTCAGGATGGGTGTGTTGAACCCGACTCCTCTTCCGTTGGCTGGCCGGATCCGAAAGCATTTCTTCAACATTTCTCCAGCCATAGCCATCTGGGCAGATGAAGTCAGAGGAAAGAGGATTTCCTAATGAAAATGTGTAATTCTCAGAAATGCTCATTCTGGGAGGTCTCTCCCAGATGTCTCTAAATATCACAGCATCACGTTGTCTGCATCGCTGCTGTTATATCACTGCACGTTCTTAAAACCCATTTGTGCGTTTCGGTTGAGTGCAAGTACCTGGGCTTGGAATTTGACCATTGGCACTAGTGCTTAGCATGGTCTGCTGGGCAAATTTGTTGGCACGGACATGTGGGTGTGTAGTCCTGCCAGACTGTGGAGGGATTTTCCAGTCCTTGTTAGGAAAGGGTTGCTGTGGTGTGGCTGCTGGTGTGCAGGTAAGAATAACAACACAGTAAAACATTCACCTTGTAAGGTCAGTGAAAGCTACGTGAGGCATTACTCCCTGTTGCAAAGGTCTTTCAAGGGTGTGACATAGTATGTGAGCAAGAGCTTGAGCAGGTGGGATCGTCCTCTGCTGAGCAGGGAGTTGTGCTGGGTCTCACAGCCTGCTCAGTGGGAGCTGCAGCAAGATTTGCTAAGATTGCAGTAAGATTTAGTTCAGTAAGCTTGCACGGAGGGTAAATGAGTTCAGATGTTGGCCACTACATGGGCTGATCTTGGTTGCAGAAGATGTCTGTTCTTCTGATGTACTCACAATTTACAACTAAATGTTGTTTCCATGATCTCCAGGATCTTGAGGATGTTGCAGAGGCTGTTTTTAGAGTTTGGCTAATTATCTGCTATATATATCCCGTATATTGGATTTCCCATAATCTCGATGGTGTGGAGCCTGGGGTATCACTAGCAAATCGCAGTCAGCTTTGCCCTCAGTAGCTGGTCCTGTATTAGCAGCCTCGGCTCTGTCGTTAGCACAACCAGGGTTTGAGATACTGGCAGCTACGGTCAAGTCGGTGAGCAGAGCGGAGGGTGCTTCTGGGCAAAGCCAAGTGGCTCAGTCTTGCTCAAGGACCTTGCAGGGGATTCACCCATCCTAACATCAAGAAACCAGGCAGAGATTTGGCTTCTTCAGGTCGGTTGGGTTAAATTTGACTGGCTTTATTATTTCTTCCCTGTATTAGGTTACAAAAGAGATGTCTTAAGGGGCTTTCAGATGCGGAGCTGACGGGTACCTGGAAGGTTGAGATGAGATGGGCGCCGTCGAGGCAGGGATGCCCCGGCCCCAGGCCAGGCAGGAGCTGGCTGTCCCCCACGGCTGCCAGCGGCTTGTCACCTTCAGGCTGGCATGTGACAACCCCGAGGGTGTTGGCAGCGCCGCTGCCTTGGGAGCCTGTTGGATTTCCAAGGGGAGCTTGAGCATTGACGCACCCTTGAACCCCGTGTCGGGACCCAGGCGAGGCTCTGCCGCTGACCCTCTGCGTGGTTTTGAGCAAGCTGCGCTTTTCTTCCTCGGGCTCTTTGTCATTTGTCAGCGGGTCAGCTTTTTGAAGGACAGTCCTCAGGGAGTGTTTGTACAGCACCGGGCTGGATGGGACCACGGTCTCTGATGAAGCCCCTGAGCTGTCCTGCCGTAATCAGCGATAAATGGTAATAACGAGCGCAGGGGATTTCAGCAGTGGTGATGCAAAGAGCCTCACTGTCCATCAGCTGCTTCTCCAGCCTATTTCTGCTGCTCAGAGAATGCTGTAATTACTGCCTGAACCTTAAATATGCTGGAGAGAGAGAGAGTAGCTTTGAAGACCAGCGTGTGAAACGCGCTGCTGCAGCCCGAAGGATTCTGGTATCTCGTCCCATCCCCCAGCCCTCCCGATACCTGTAGCAGTGCGAGGGTTGGCACCTCGTTTTTCCCCAGTAACTCAAAAGGGAAAACATGTGGCATTGATCCATAAGCCCACCCGGCGCTGTGGGGAGCTGGGGGTCTGGCAGGTAGGGAGCGGGACGGGTGCTCGTGCTCCTGGCTGTGGGACCACGGTCGCATCGCCCACGCCAGCCCTGCCTGGTGCTCACGGCTTCTTTGGGGATGGGGGGGATGCATTTCTCAGCCCCGTGGAAGTGATGGGGTTTGGGTGGTTGTAGAGGAAAGCCGTTGCAACCAACCTGTTGTTGCTCAGCCCTGGGGCTGTGGCGGAGCTCAGGCTCCGCTCTCGCCGCTTCCCAGGCACAGTGGGGTGGGATTGGGGTTGCCCTTGGAGGTTGGTCTGAAGGCAGCCCGTAAATAGCACTTTCTCCCGGAAGCCCGTGATATTAATGACACGCTGAGGTTTCCAAACCAGCTTTGCTAATCTCTGAGATCATTAACATGACTTAACTGGAGAATCGCAGCCTCTCCTCCCACTCAGAGAAGTCAGGAGTTATCTCCCAGCCTCAAGAGAGACGCAGAAGTTTAAATTCCTCCTGGGTGTTTAGCTGAGCTGTTGTCACTGGGCAGTCCGGGGGCACAATGTGTCATTCCCAAAATATTTAACGACAAAGAAGGAGCCTGATCTCTGACTGGCTCTTGAGGAGCCGCGGGGAGGAGAGCTGGAAAACACCTATGAGATCATCCATCTCGCTTCGCGGTGATCCACGTAGCCACATGCCTTTTCCAGTCCTTTTTAGGTCACCCCAGGGACGGAATTTTATCACCGAGATCAGATAAACCTCCGGATCACAGCAGCTCTCTGCACTCTCCCAGCTAGGTGGAATTGCTCTGAAAAGCAGAAGTTGTACACATAAAACAGCTTTAAAAAGTTTTAGCACGCTCCCCCTCCGCCCAGTAAGATGCCTCAGTAGCTGTTACTCTGCTCAGTAGAAATGCACTGTTTAAAGAATTTCCCTGCACTAGAGATGAAATCAATCTTTAAGCATGCCTAAATGTTTTATTTGTTGCTGCTGCAATACGAGATAGTGAAAAAAGTGGGTCTGAAGGAGTCTGAATGAAACCCTGAACCAGATTTATGCACTTGCCACTCCAGGCAGCACAAGCTTTTCCTTTTAGAGAGGAGCCGTGCCGTAAGTCTTCGTTTCTATATTAACATTTTACGCTGTATTTTGTGATCTCCGCTAAATTCAAAGCTTTTGTAAGAGCGGGGCTAGAGAGACTTCAAAGACCGAGGCTGAAAGATCCCTTTGCGGCCATCAGCACTTCATAAACACACGGAAAATCCTCAAGAAATTGCTAAAAACGTTGCCGGTATCAATTTTTACTGAAGACAAAGTCGAAGTTTCTCAGTATTCCCTTGACTTAATCCATATGGCGTATGCTGCTCACATATGCCCACCACAGCTTCTATCTTGGGAGCTGGAGGTGTGCCTGGTATTTTATGGCAGGAACACGCAAAGGTCACATCTATTGCTTTTGAAGCTCCGGGGGGAATTCATCCCCGCGTACTTGAGATATGTCTGTGTACTAATGAGACGGTGCCTCCCTCGGCGGGAGGTGAGATTGGTCAAGTAGACGTGGAGTAAACCGAAGGCGGTGGAGTAACCCCGGGGAAGATGTGCTCAATGGAGCGGGGGCTGCCGTGAAACCTGCGCCGCAGAGAGCGGCTGCGTGCTGGGAGTCCCTGCCCGAGGCTGCCCCCATCCCACCGTGTCCTTTAGTCCCTTTTTCCCCTTTTTTTCTGGGTAGATCCCCCAAGCAGAGCCTGTCCCCGTGCAGTCAGGCTCTATGCGCTGGGCAGGACCACCCAAATATCTGTCTCTGGGCTTCCCAGCCCCGGCTGGCAGGAGGATGTACAGAATCTGTCCTTTCTGGAGTGGGATCCCTTTGATTTAACCACCAGCCCGGCTTCCTCGCTCACCCACAGCCATCACGGACCGCTCGCAGCGATGACCCTTCCAGCACCCTCCCAGGCTCACCCTGCTTGCTGCATGAGGAAGCTCAGCCCATTAATAATTCAGAATCTGTTTGGATGTGGGTTTTTTTTCCCTCTTGTTTGGAAGAAATCCTGCCAGCTCGGCGCTGTTTTCTAACATGTCTGCACTGCAGCCCACAACAAACATGCCTGAAATCTTTGTTCTCTCCCGAGATCGTTGCACGAGTTATCGTTTTGGCAGCAGAGCCGTTCGGTGCCTGGATGGACGAGCCAGCAAATCCTCCACTACTTGGTGATCCCTCACAAACAAGAGATGTATTTAGTGGAGGTATCGATGAGTATCAGCATCGCCCGCCGCCAGCACCTGGATTTGCTCCTGAAGCAGTGGGAGCTGCGGTGCCTCTGCCCTGGTGTGATTATAGAATCATTTAGGTTGGAAAAGGGCTTTTAAGATCGTCATGTCCAGCCGTTAACCCAGCAGTGCCGGGTTCCACCGCTAAACCACGTCCCTGAGCGCCACATCTACACGTTTACGTGCGGCAGATTGCCGTCGTGCCGGCTGAGGGGAAGGGGAGGAAGAAGAAGAATTGAGGTGTAAGTAATCCAGGCTAATTTTGTGTGAAAATAGCGTCGACCTTTAAGCGAGGAAAGCCAGAAATACTTGCAGGTGGCAGTCCTTAAATTTTTGGCAGAGGCGACAATGCAATGAGCCTCTAGAAGGGAAGGCCAGGCTTATTTAACTCCTCACAGAAACAGACATTGCGGGAAAGCCGCGGTAATCTATAGATGAGCAGGGCTGGGAATCAGCAGGAGAAGCTTTAAGACATTTTTCGGCACAATCAGGTTTTTTTTGACATCGTTTTGCTGTTTCCGGAAATTCCTCGCGGTAATGGCAGCCGTTTCTGGTGATGTCAGGGGAGTTTTGCTGGTGGATGGAGCGGGGAGGCTTTCCCCAGAAGTGCTCCGGGACAGCTCTGTCAGCGCCGAGCGTCGCTGGGGAGAGAGGCGGCGGCGGCGGCTCTTCTGAAACGTTTTGTCGTCGTCTTAAATTTGAGCAATAATTGATGTCGGTGGGTGGCGGGAAGGGTGATAATTGGTTCCTGTAAATCTTTTAAGTGCATTAGCAGGCCGCGTCGGTGACAAAACATCTCGAAGTTGTGGCTGCGGATGCTCGGGTCGCCGTTTGCTTCGTTGGAAGGCTCTGGTCTGCAGTGACACCGATGACAAATGGATGTACAATTGCTGCGTCTCCCGAGCATCGTGTGCCTGCAGGTGATGGCTCAGAGGTGCCTCCCAGGAAGAGGCTGTGAGCTGGGAGGGAGATCTCAGGAGCCTGTGCTCCCCATGCCCTCTGCCAACAGCCCTGTACCATCAGGGAGCTGTTGTCCTTCAATTTTTCAAAGGCACTAAGAGGCAAGCCTACATCATCTCATAAGTGCTTTCCTTTTTTTTTTAAAAAATTTTATTTTAAAAGAAAATCCAGTAATTTTCCTTGTTTATATATGTTTTTGCTGAAAAGCAGGCTCCCAGGTTTATAGCTTGTGAATCAGCTGATGGCACAGCCTGCAGTCCTGGTGACTGTTTGTTCATGAGCTGTTTTATCTCCAGGTATCCTCCGCAGGGTAAAAGGATTTATTGTTTCAGTAAATTGATTTTAGTGGAGCAGTTTAGTCAGAAATAGGTCTCTGTTTTGTGAAAGGTGGCTCTCTGGCTATTTTTTTTTTCCTCCCCGCGCAGTGAGCCGGCTCGCACCGCGACAAGGAGTAGCTGAGAATTCATTTAGCAGAAGAGAATTGCTCCTTCATACCACATAAATTACGCTATTACCGACGTAATTGTAACGGAGAGCGGCGTTGTGTAAAGGAATGTGCCTGGTGGTTCTCCCAGATCCGGCGCTGTGGCTTCAGTGCCAGCCCAGTGATCCCAGCTCCTTTGGGATAAAACATTTAAATTTGGAGTTTCAGGTGCCGTACGGGCAGCTGCCGCAGGACCTGACGTCTCTTCTCCTCCGTTTCTGAAGCCAAGTCTCCCTTCTCCACCGGGAGATGCTTCTTCGGGCTGGGTCAGTGCTGCCCACCAGGATCCTGCTCGGGGTCCTTCTCCAGCTGGGATGCGGTGGAGGGGACCCTCCTTCCCACCACGGGATGGTGCTGGAGCCGTCCCGTCAAAACTGAGCATCGTTAACGTGCTTGGTGTTAACTGGGCAAGAGTGGCCTCCTTGAAGGGTGATGGAAATGGAAACTTTTACTTCCACATCAGTGTTTTGAACGTGGCTCTGAAACGCCGGTGATGATCTTGGCGTGAGAGCGAGTTCTCCCGTCTGTCTGTGTCCCTCTGGGCAGAAACTACGGAGAAGTAAGCGGCTACGAGGCTCAGGAAAAATTCCTTTTGTCCCCTCACCTTCCATACAAGACCTTGACATACCTTAACCAAATAAAAATACCGTTCTCTTGGGCAGCAAGTAGAGTCCACGGTCCTGGTAATGGTCCCAAACATGACTTACCCCCTGGGTGTTGCTGGGTGATCTCGTTGTAGCCAAGATCAGTGTGTGGCTCTTTGCTTTCCCTTCCCTGGGGACATTAATGGCGTCCCTCGTGCATGTACACAGGGAGTGCTCTCCTGAAGTGTTTTTTTGGTTTTGCTATTTAGCTGGCTATGATCGATACGGATAGCGTTTTCACAGCCAAAAAGATGACAATTTTATGAATGGAGTTTTAATAGCCCAAACTTCACATGATGCAGAAGCAGATAAATGGAGCACAAATGGAAAAAGCGCTTCACCCTCAGGCCCCATTGTTTAGTGTTTCATAAACGATTAATCGCTTCATCCCCATCAAGTGCAATTGTCAATTCAATAAGCTCCAAGGTATTCTGGATGGCGCTTGGCAAACGAATTCCTAATGTAATTACATCTAAATGGAACGTGAGAGCGTGTGCGCGGGTGGGCGGGTGAGATCTATATTTTGCGACGTAACGGTGTAACAGCCACGTCTCATGTTGGTTGATGAGGAAACCCCGGCAGGGTGGTGGTCTTGCTCCGGGATCGGCGAGGACTTTCTGCCCGGAGTGATGCCGCTGGATGGAAAGTGCAGGAGGCGGGATGGGAGCCGGTTCCTTCCACTCGAGGTGAAATGGGAGCGGTGGCGATGCTGGCGTGACGCCGGTGCGATCCCCACCCTGCGGGCAGGTCAAGGTCGTGATTCCCATGGAAAAAAAAAAAAAACCTCCCTGCCCTTCCTGACGCTGCCTGCAGCTGCCGGCTCTCTGCCTGCCCCTTCCCCTGAGCGCAGAGTGGCTCTAGAAAGCGCACTGGGAACGCTTTAATGATCATTTTGCTTTCCAGAAGAGCAGAGAGAGCAGAGCCTGAAGTGTTGGGAGAAAGGGAGTAATTCCAGGCTGTCACTGTGGTACCCGCGGTCACAGATGCAGACTTGAAACATTGACCAAGAGGAGCGTGCTTTTGCTTACTGCTCGCATAAAGCCAGGGCTTGTGGCTCTCTAAGTGCATTTGTAAGAAAGGGACACCGTTAAGACAAAAATAATACTCTGACTTTGCCTGTAACCCACTCCCTGCCCTATTGCGGACTGACAACAATGCCAAGAGCGACCCGACGGCTTCATCCCGGCTCTGGTGTCTTGTTGATGCTTCACAGGGCTGAGCTCCTCCAGCCCGGGGCTCTGCGGAGATCCCGCGCCCATCGCCGGGGCCTCTCGCTGATCCAACACGCATCGGCAGGTTCCTCGGCGTGTTGCGGCGCGGCAGCCCAAGCGCTTGAAAGGGCTGTGATAGGGAACGGTGTTGTCTGCCTTAGATGGTATCTCAGACTCGACACAGACATGTAAAATGCCAGGCTGGATGTTTGCAGAGACTTGTCAAGCCAAGGGAAACCGTGCCAATGCGAAACGTTGGGGAAGAGCTTAAAAAGGCAGACAATGGTGCCTTTGCTTGCCAAGCTCGCCTACGGGTTGCTTTCCCCCTTGGCAGAGTTTTTTCAGCTGGTCCATAGCTGTTGGGGGAAGGCGCAGCCCCTGCTCGCCCTGGGACAGGGACATCACGCCGTGGCTTGAGAGATGCATGTGTTCTCACTGAACATTTGATTAAGAACTGCTTCGTGTTAGTACTTCCTCAAGCCTTTTTTTCCCCCTTTTCTCTACTCGTAAATGAGATATTTTCTCCCTTTGCCTTGCAACAAGGGAAGTGGGCAGCAGTGTGGGTCAGGCTCCTCCGATGTCTGGTGCTTTCTGGAGCATCCTGGCCATCAGGACAGATAGTACACAGAAATGAAATGCAAAGTTTAAATGTTTTTTATTGCGTCCCGCTGGTATCTCTGCCCCATCTCTGGGCTTTCCCTGGTGATGACACAGTGCTCACGGGGAGATGGGATACGATGGAGGCTTAACTCTGCCTCTTCTCCCTCAGGGAGAACCTCACTTATGCTGCCCACAGACTTTTTCCCTTCTTTTTTAACTTACCTGGAGTTTGCATTTGTGGCTCTGGGATCTTGATGTGCGGGTGAGATGCAGCACTTTTGGGAGCAGCCTTCAGTGTGACACGGTTTCGGTGCTGCCCATCTCCTGGCAGCAGCATCCTCTCTGTAACGGTGGCCGGGTGTCCCACTGCTGGAGGCTGCTGCTCGAAAAAAGCCCCTCCTGGAGAAAATTCTAGGAAAGTTCTTGTGCCCCTGCTTTCCACTGGTATAAGGGGAATCAAGTACAACACAGATCTGAGCCCAGCCCCTGCCCAGTTCTGACCTTAAACCTAACTAGAAAAAAAACCCTCGTTTGTCCTCAGTTTCAGCCGTTGGCTTCGGTTCTACGGTTCCATTTAATTGGCCTCAAAAGGGACAATTTTCAGTCGTAACAATTAAAGCATTGACTTTGTGTGGCCGGAGCTTGTCTGAGCCCTCTCTGCAGAAAGCATCTTTGCAAAACTCGTCTCCTTGAACATTTAAACTGTCAGCCCTAATTATCCGCATTGCTTCAGCTGAATGGGTTTCTTTCCTCTCAGCCAGCAGCAATATTTTGTTACTGTCTATGAAACATAAACTGCATCCCGGGTTTAGAAGCAGCCGTTTTCTGAATCGCCGCTCTTAACGACGCGCGGATTTGCCTCTTGAGCTGCAATCCAGAATGCTCCCTGAAGGCTCCCGTGCCGGAGCCGCGTTGAGCGTGTCCTCCTCTACCTTCCGCCTTGCAGAAAAGCCCGAGCTGGACGAGATCACCCTGGAGCGAGTGCTGGAGGAGCTGGAGACCATGTGCTACGAGAACATGAACATCGCCATCGAAACGGAGGAGGGCTTGGGCATTGAGTACGACGAGGACGTGGTGTGCGACGTCTGCCGCTCGCCCGAGGGGGAGGACGGCAACGAGATGGTGTTCTGCGACAAGTGCAACGTCTGCGTGCACCAGGTGAGCCCCCGCCGCGGGGGGGGAGAGGTTTTGGGCACATCAGGCTCCCGTCCCATCCTCTGGGTTCCTCCCATCCCCACCGTCGCCCTCTCCCCAGGCTGCTGCCGAGCCCTGTTGCGGTTTTCTGATGGATTCCTGGCTCTTCTCCAGGAGAGTGAGGGTGGCAAATGAGGTCTTGGGAAGCTGGCAGGCAGCAAATGTGCTTTTCTTGCTTTCTTAGCCCCAACCCTTCCTAAGTGCTCACAGAAATACACAACCAGCGGTTGGAAACCGCTTTCTGACAGCTTCCTTTGCACCCTTCTCCTTATTCTCTGGTCTCTCTTATATTTTATACCTCCTCTTCCATTAATGTGCATATTCTTCTTTCTTTACCCCATGTTTTCGTTATTAAACCGCAGTGGGGATCGTTAGCACCCAGGGGTGAGCAACACCATGTGCGGGACTGGCTGATGGTTTGGGAGGGATGCGGGGCTGCAGCTCTGCTCTCACCTGGACCTCCAGTGCCCTCCACAGCGTTGCACTGGGGTTAGAAGGACCTTCCAGCTCCGTTAACTTGCTGTCTCACAGCGCAGGGTTTCTGTCCCAGCTTCCCTGCTGTATGAGCGTAGGATTTTGTTTTACTTTGCTGCCCGGAGTGAAATAATTTTATTTTTAGAATTGAATGCAAATGCTTCAGGCCCTTGCTAAGGCGGGGTCTGTGGGCTCCTGCGCTTGGGGAAACCTTGACGAGGAGAAAGCAGCCCTATGAGGTCTCCTGGGTCCCGCGTGGGACTGGGGAGGTTTTGCTGGTCATGCTTTGAGGAGAGGCACCATGTGGTGCTGGGACAGTGGTGGCAGCTCCTGGGCTTCACCTTCTGTGTGAAGGATTTGGGGTTTTTTTTCCCCTCTAAAGAGAGTCATTTGCTCATCTTCTGGGCAGCTTTTCCATCAGCGCTTCCTGGAGGTGGGAGGGCGCTGGAGATATCTATAGTTGCGGGCGGTGGGCGTTTTGAATGGTTTCCATCAGTGAATCAGATTCCACAAAATGCCAAGACGATTCAGGGTTTGAGGTTGCGTTTCTTGTGTTAGTTTTGTGTGTGTGTGTGTGTGGTGGTGTTTTTTTAACAAGCCCAATGGCAATGCCAGGCTGTGAGCTGACACCTGCTGGTGGGCAAGGGCTCCGGGCAAGGCGGGCAGTGTCCCCAGGGCTGCTGTGGGGACGTTTGGACCCGGCTGTGCCCACCATGGGTCGTGGACACCCCATGGACTCAGCTTTCAGCAGCCGCCCCAGGAGCAGAGCGGTGCTGCAGAAAGGGACACGTCAGGCTGGATTTCAAGAAGGCTGAAAGAAATGGAAGATTTCCCTTTGTTTGCAGTGAGCGGAGTCCAGCCCTAAGCTGGTAAATCTTTGCCCCGATTTGCCCCCTAAGCCACAAAGTCGGGAGCCGTGGGGCATTACGTGGCGTCGTGTTTCTTACCCAACCTGCCCCGTGCCGTTACCAGCTGCACATCCAAAACCTGCTGAGGATGATGCTTTCCCTGCAGGTGTCTGGGTGCTGATGCCACAGGCTCCAAGGATTTGGGCAGCGGGAGCTGGGGTCCCGCAGGATGTGGCCAGAGGGATGCCTCGTCCTCCTGCATCCCTGCAGGACGGGGCAGAGGCAGGGCTGTGCTCAGACACAACATCGGTGGGTCACGGCGCCAGAAACGATCGTTGTAATCATCTCATCTGCGTAACGCAAGCCGCGCGGCTTGATCTTAATTAGTTCCTACGACGCGTAGCTTTTAGCAGACACACGCAATCTTCATTTTAAAATTTCCCAGCGAGGAGGAATCTTGCCCCCGACCCCTGCCGCTAAATCGTTGTGGTTCATCGCTCTCGCGGCGGCAGCGTTCAGCGCGGGAACGAGCCATCTCCAGCTTCCAGCCGCGGCGCCGGGGTCCTGTCATCACTGAATTCTCATTCCCGAGCCCTCGTGGACCACACCGAGGTTTTCTGTGACTCGGCATCCTCCCCGTTCTTCTGGTGTCCCCTTCTCGGTGACGTTGAGCCCATGACAGGCACAGCGATAAAAATAGCCCCTCTGCTCCTACTCGGCGTTGCTCTGGCTCCGCATTCCTGGAGCACCTCCTGCCTGGGGCTGGACTGAGAGACTGTGTTTGGCTGATTTTCCAAAGTCCTTCCTTATCCAGGACAGAGCCCCTGTCGTATTTGCTCCTGGGAGAAGAATTACACTTTCAACTGCTCTAAAAACCTCTCAGAATAAATAACCGAGAGCCAGAACTCTGCACACCTGGTCATAATTCCTGTTTTCCCCTGGGTTTTGGGATCAGTCTGCCAGTTTATTCTGCTGGTAGTACGTATCAGGCGATTTTTGTCTGGTACTAAATCACATGTTTTATAAAATTCTGTTACAGAAATGATATATTTGTCAGATTTGCAGGTGCCATGAAACACACAGTTTAGTCTCTCTGAACCGTGTAGACTCACAGGAATAATATTATCTCCCTTAATTCCTTATTATCCCAATAATCTGTTCACGAAGTGGCTTTTTCCCCTTGGAAATCACTATCAGAGTCAGTTTGTGCTTTGGGGCATCCTAAAGCCATGTTATAAAGTCTGTCCTTGGCCAGCAAAGACCGAGGATGCCCTTTTCCCACGCTCACACATCTCCACATGCCCCCTCCGTCCCCCCGTCAGTCACGGTGACAATGACCTGCGGTGGGAGGATGGAAAGCTGTTCTTTTGAGGGAGGAAAACTTCAAGAAGGGGAGTTGACAAGTGTATGGGCTCCATCTATGGCCAACAGCGCTGGGGGTCCTTGTCAGCACTGCCCACTTGCCTTCTGCAGGGACGCCGGAGCAGCCAGATCTAGAATTAATTATATCACCTCGCTTAAAGCGGTGACACAGCCCAGCGTTAGCACCCGAGCAGTTGTCTGCCACTCTCTGAAAACCCTTTAAGTGCGAGTTACCAGGACCTGACGGTTAAAAACTGTCTGGCTTCAGTAGTAGCTGTTTAGTGCAGTCATAAGTTACGGCCAAAGTGGGAAGTATTTTATCACCATCGTTATGTAATAGGGCTTATCGTTTGGCTCTCCTCCAATTACGGGGGAGAAATATTTATGACACGCTTCGGCTTCTCTGCGTCCTGTGCTATCGCAGCACTCTAGCAGCTCCGTGGGTGACCCAGGTCCTTTAGGTCTCACTCTCTTGGCCGTAGACTTAACTGTGTCTCTTTTAGATTTATCGTCCTTTACATTTATCATCCTTTATGGTTCCTCCCTTCTGATTTATATTCATGACTGTGGGTTTCCCCTTTCTACCTTTCCATCGTTATTCTCACTTCCCCTTCAGGGTGCGTTGGGCGTGTAAGCAGTGTGGCCATCTTTCCCAGTCGTGGGGTTGTGGCTTTTCAACCCTCAGCTACCGGAGAGGTTTTCTCCGCGCAGCGTTTCTCGTTTCTCCGAGCTGCCATGGCTCTGGGAGCCGGGCAGGAACGGGCAGGAGGTGAGCGAGCAGAGCTGTTGGTGGTGGGGGCTCTGATGGAGCAGCCTGGTTGCCCACCCCCAGCTTGGAGCCAGGCGGACGCTTGGCGTGGAACACAGCACGTTTTCGTACGTGGCTTTTAATTAAAACCCTGGGTGTATCAATCCAGCGTGAGTATGTGTAAAAATAGGGAAGGTGGCAAGGAAGGAAGATCTCAGCCTCGCTCTGCTCTTGGTTGGGATGCCCAGATGAGGTGACGAGGTGGGTGAAGGAGGAGGTGGGGGAGGATGCTCTTCTTTGGGCTGCCTGGACTAACGTGTGTCCCTGGTGTGCGCGCAGGCGTGCTACGGCATCCTGAAGGTCCCCATCGGGAGCTGGCTGTGCCGGACCTGCGCCCTCGGCGTTCAGCCAAAGTGTCTGCTGTGCCCGAAGAGAGGGGGAGCGCTGAAGCCCACCCGGAGCGGGACGAAATGGGTCCACGTTAGCTGTGCCTTATGGATACCTGAAGTAAGGTGGTTTCCGACCTCCTCTTGACACGCGGGTGGGCGCGGACACTGACCCAAGGGTGGTGTAAAGGTGTTTTCCTGTGCCCCTCTGAGATATGCTGCAACATCCAGATGAGGAATTAGTTCAGAGGAAATGCTGACATAATTTTTTCCTTCCCTTTCATCCAAATTTGTTTCTGTTTTTAGGGGGTTTGGGTCTTTCTTTTCCTAATTACCGATAACACTAAAAAATAACAAAAAAATCCATCCCTCATTCAAACTGCCACAGACTTCCCCCTGGATGAGATTTGGGCTGGTAACCAGTATTTGTCTTCTGTTTCTCGGCCAGGTTAGCATTGGATGTCCTGAAAAAATGGAACCCATTACGAAGATCTCACATATCCCAGCAAGCAGATGGGCTTTGTCGTGCAGCCTCTGCAAGGAGTGCACTGGGACGTGTATTCAGGTACATAACTCCGCACCGAAGAAACTCAGACCTTTGGGGCTGTGCCTTTAATAGCCCCCAGAGATTCTCGAGACGTTGGTGGACGTGGTCTGGCCAAGGCTTATTCCTACTCTTGAGTAAACCTAACGACAGGGAAGCACGAGTGGCTGTCAGACATCATCAGATGTTGTTTGCAATCATTTAATGTATTGGGTGCTGGGAATCTAGATTAACTTACTTTGCATAGCACAGCGATGTTGCTGTAGTGACACTAATTACCGGGACTGCGAATGACCTTGGTTTGAAATCAGGAACCTCCAGCAGAATGGCTTGGTGTAGCTGCCAGAAAAGTGAGATGCTCATGAGATAAATAGCTCAAGTATTTCGCAAACTGCTTGGGGTTGGCCGGGAAGCCTTACAGATATCAGGAAACCCCAGGATTACATAGTCCTCACCAGCCTTCTCGCTTGCTGGAAAATAGAGTATTTGCCTCATGTTACATTCCCACATTCTTTCCACACCTGAGCAAACCTTAGCAGACATCTGACATTCAGCAGCAGCTGAAGAGGGGGGCGAGACGTTCTCATTTCAGACTGAAAACGGGACGCTCCGGCTTTTCCTATTACAAAAGTGGTGACAGAGCTTCCTGGGCCATGACCTCTCTTCCCAGGGAGCAAAGCGCAGAATTTCCCATCCGAAATGCAGCACACTTGGTGGGGGAGCATTTTGGAGAGCATCCCGTCATTCCCCCTGCTCGGCAGAGCGGGCATTGAGGTGGTCTTGGCGTGCAGAGGGGAGATGGAATAGCTTTGAAAAATTGGGAGAATGTTTGGGACGTGTACCGGTCCTGAGTGATCAGCTCCTGTACGGCGATGGGAGCTGCACCCGGGAGGTTGGCATTTGCAGCGGCCACCATTGAGGACCAGAACAGCTGCCTGGTTGCAGAAGGGTGATAGGAGCAGCAGGTCTGCGCGTTCCGCTGCGTTTGCGCCACTGCCTTGGGTTTAGTACTTTAAAGGGAGCTCTGTAAAAGCAATCCCCTTAGCTTGAAGCAAAATCTCACAATACTTCTTTAAATCGCCAGCGTTGACTCACTTCTTTCTTGATGGCTCTGGGTGGATCTGCTTATTCACCCTGCCAGGTGGAGATACTGTCTCGTAGCGGCAACTGCTTTCAAAGAACGGAAGGGCAGAGAGGGAGGCAAACAGGCTTGGCAGCATCAAAAAAGAACTCAGCCTCTCTGAGGCTTCATCCTCTTAGCGCCGGCATGGCACGGGAGCTGTGAGATCCCGGGGACTGAATGGATTTGTATTAAGGGTCACCTGAGATGGAACAGGAGCTTTATTGTCTCACGTGCCGGCAGCTCGTGGTTTGTAAGTCTTCATGAGGTTGTCACCGGAGCTTTTGCCGAGGCCGCGCTAGCACGCTCGGGATGGTTTAGCTTCAAGGAAAAGGGGGAGAAGGGGGGGAAGAAGCGCAAAAAAAGCAGGCTTTTATTTAAGGATTTATGGGGTAAATGAACAAATTCATCCACAAATAAATAAACACGCCGTACTCATCAGCGTTACAGAGCTCTGCTTTGAAAGCTTCTGTTTATGGAGCATATTTTTGATTAGTGTCTGTTTATACAGGTGTAATCTAACTACCTTTGTCAGCGTTTCAGGTTTATGGGCAGCTCTGACAGGAGAAGGTTGTTTTCTGTTAAAGCACTGAGCTTGGCAGCAGGAATTGGGTACTCGAGGTGGGGCAGGTTTGGAGAAGGAAGAGTCTTGCTTCCAGGAGGGTTTTTTTTCCCCAAGTGGCTGGTTGGAAATGGGCTTTGCCGAAAAGGGACATGAAATCCAGACAGTGGGCTGGAGGAGCAGAGGATTCTCATCCCAGAGAGGCATGGGGATGCTCAGAGGCAGCACCGCAGCTGAAGAAGACACCCACCTCCACCACATTTGCAGAGGCAAACATGAGAGATTTTTGCATAAGGCACCTCTGTGCATCAAGGTATTTTTCCCTGTCCAAATTAGACCGTCAAAAGGGAAGCAAACCCAAGGAAGCCTGAGGAACAGCTCCGTACTGCTCTCCGTGCCACTGACCTTGTTGCTTCCATGTAATTATTTCCCTTCTTTTTGTGGTACAGAGCTGTGACACCCGTGTACCTCGGCGTGGCCGTGGTCAAGCAGGAGCTCCCAGGTGCCAGGCAGGGGTGCAGCCCTGGAGGCACCCTTTCCCCAGCTCCTGTTAAGAGGAAATCATGACTTCGTGGTGGTTCTTGTGGTCAGACATCAGGAGATGCCAATGAGAGCTCGGTACCCAGCAGGAATTTTCTCATTTGCATTGCTGAGGTGGAACAGAGAGTGCCAGGAGCCGGGCTTTGGCACAGCCCGAGGCCAGCTCCCTCCTCACCGAGTCCTTCCTCGCTTCTCACAGCCACTGGAAGAGCTCACCAAGGCCTTTCAGTGCTTTGCAGAACGCCAGCTCTCCGTTAGGTGCTGGCAGGCTTCTCTAAAGGGCACTGTCTTTTGCTGTCGTCATCTTCCAGCTTGCTTTTTGTTGTCATTTTTTGGAGAAAAAGCCCTCAGAAGTGTCCTCTGCCACTCCTTCATTATCGCTGCTCTGCCCGTCGCCGCCCGCTCCCCTTGAGCTGCTCGTGCCACTGCTCCCCATCCGCTGGCAGAACTGGTGTGCTGGTTCCTGAAACCATCTTCCCGTTGTGCCCAGAGCCCTAAAAACATCCAGCTTTGCCATCGGGAGAAGAGCAGAAGGTGTGTGTGCATCGTGCAGCCCCCACGCCATCCTCTGCCTCCGAGGAGGGCTGCAGCACTCGGATCGCCTCTTTCGGCTGCGAAGCGCTACCAGGAACCCAGACCATCTGTGGTCACTAAAAAAATCGCGTGGCAGTTTTTTTTGTCAGGATGCAGAATTGTCCTGGCTGATGGCTTGGCTGGAGTTCAGCACCGGTAATTAATTTTTCCTTCCTGAGTTCCCCTCGCAGGGCTGTTGGAGGAGCTGCTTCCTTCCCCTCCGGCCCCGAACTGCAGCGGAGCACCGCTGTGAGCCGGTAACCTCCTTGGTAAACAAAATCATCCTTCTATTTCTTGCCAGTAAGAGCGGTTTGAGGGCTAATTAACAGCTCGCTTTAGACTCTGGTGCAGTTTTCACCCTCTCTCAGAATTGTGTTTAGGAATAGATCCCTTCCTGTGAAGAGCAGCTTTGTTCCAGCACTGTTCTGGGGTGGATCAATATATTTTTATTTTCAGTTTATGCAAGGTCCTCATGGCCGACAGGGTACCTTTCTTTTGTCACCCTCTCAGCCGAGCTGCCTAATTATTTCCTATTTGCATTTTGGGCACGGTTTCTACTTGCCATCTGTCAGAGGAGAGATCCAGGACGGGTGTCGCTGGCTTTGCTTTATTCCTAAGGTGGAGCCGTGGTCGCTCCCGTTAGCGGGATGTCGCCCTGGCAGAAGCCACAGCCCTGTCGCCAGCGCTGTTACTCGCACTGGTGACAGAAGCAGGAGGGAGGGGACATTGCCGCGTGGCTTCCCCTTCGCTCACAAAGTTCACTGATGGCAGCGAGTTCCCGGTGGCTGCTTTTATCTGCCATAGACATTTATGTGCGTAACGGCACAGAAGGATGCTGTAGTTTGAAGCACCCCCAGCCGTTACACCAAAACGGCCAGGATGGGGTACATCAGGAGTACACCAGGAGTACACCAGGAGTATGTTAGGAAAATGTTGGGAGTACATCAAGAGCTCCATAGCTCCGTGCACTGCCATCACTATCTTGGCTACCAGAAAAGAAAGCTCAGTCACAGGGGTTTCCAGCTGGCAAAGCCTCCAACCTGAAAGCACCGTTTCCATCAAGGGGAACCGGTTGTAGCCCTGCTCTCCCCGTGGCTGCGGGAGCGAGCGCCAGCACTTTAAAAGCTGGGGTGTGATGCACTGACCGCACCGAATAAATGGGAGCGCTGCGAGTCAGGCTGGACTCCCTCTGACCCTCCTTCCTTGCCAAAAATAAATACTCGAGAGCAGAACCGGTGCTCCAGCCTCGTGGGAGGCTGCGACGGGGCTTGTCCGGCGGGAAGGGCAGGGGAGGCACGTCCCATGCGACACCGGGCTCCGTGCAAGTGCCGGCAGCGTGGCAGAGGGAGCTGATTTTTGCGAGCTATCAGCTATTTTCATGAGCAATTTCAGGCTGAAATTGGGACCAAATGGCCGTATCTAATCAGGGTAAGCGGGGGGTTGGAGATCGTGATCCGCTTGCATTTGGTGCCTGGTGTCGTTGCCCAGAGCTGTGCTGGGCCAGGTTGGGGCTCGGTCTCGTCAGGGCTGAGTCTGGCTCTTCCTGCTGGTTCCTGAGGCTTCGGAGAGGGGCCTGGAGAGCCCTGGAAGTGGAGGAGTTGGACAGTGCTTTTCTCAGCCCTGGCAGCCGTGCGAGTCTCTCACTTTTCACAAACACCAGCGGATTCATCAACAAAGTCAAGGGAAAATATCTAAAAGCAGCAATGTCGCAAGTTCGCACGCTGGGTGACCGAGCAGGGATTCAGGGCTGATGGGATGAAGATAAAATTTCTTTTCCTCAGCTACTACCAGAATTATTTATTTTTTTTCTTGTTGAGAATTGAAGTGCATCAAAGCCCTGGCCAAAAACCCTGCAGCATCCCGAAGGGTTTGTCATCCACGTACGAGAAATTTTCTCTTGCCTCCGCCCGGTGCTTTAGGCCACAAGTGCATCTTCATCCTCCCCAAGAATGATTCTTCTATAAACGCTGAAATATGGTGCCTACAGTAATAGCCCACTTAAAATGTCTCATTATTGCAGTTTAACTGGTCATTAGCAGCTGGAATAGACTGATTCCTTATGGGTTATGTTCGAAATAATTACCTGACCCTCTGAGCCATTAAGAACCAGTTAATGAGAAGAGGGGAGAAGGTGCTGACGTGGACGCAGGCACAGGGCTGGCCTGGAGGGTTCCTCTGCAGGAAACCAGGCTGAGGTTTGTTACCCGTGGGGTCCACAGCATTTTAAGCGTGAGATTAAGTTAGGGAAACTGTTAAAAAATTAATCCGATACAAACTTGACAACCGTCTAGCCACTGCAGTAGTTCTAAAAGGGTGATTTCCTGATATTTTGCGCTCTGTATGCTGAGTTGCCTTTTTTGTTTTCTTTGCTAATGGACCTAATTAGAGGCTGCGTGATTTCCAGAGGAGAAAGGCATCGTGCTCCTGGAGCCTTGGCTGCTTCTGAGATGCCACGTTCACTCCTAAGCCTTGGCGTGCTCTGTGTGCTTTCAGTACCAGTGGCGTGTTAGCGTTAGGTGTGGTAACAAGAGTGGTGTAAGGGTGAAATAAGGATGAAAATTTCCACTGACAGTCTTTAAGCATCCCGTTGGCCCGTGCTGTTGTCTCTGACTGTTGAAATGTCTTGTTGGAAGAACCAATGGAAGCCCCTGTTCGTGGTAGGTGAGAGATGAGCAGAGCCCGTGACAAACGTTAAAACAGGTAAGGTGGGAAGGTGCTCACTGGTATCTAGTGAACCCTGGGTTCCTTCTGCTTGGGTTTATGATGTCTGGCTCATGAGGGTGCAAGACTTGGGCAATACCTCCATAAGGAGTACCTGTGGTGGAGCACCCATCACTTGTGGTAGGCGTTGTCCCTCAGATGGGCGTCTCTGGGTTTGTAGTGAGCACTCGTGGTCCTGTCGTGTTGGTAAGTGTCCCCCCCTCCGCCGACGGTGCTTTGCCCTGGCCATAAGCCCTGTCCTTTTCCCCGCAGTGCTCCATGCCCGCCTGTGTCACCGCGTTCCACGTCACCTGCGCCTTCGACCACAACCTCGACATGCGGACTATTCTAGCAGACAACGACGAAGTGAAGTTCAAGTCCTTCTGCCTTGAGCACAGCACCGGTGCCACCAAGTTGCCCGAGGAGGCACGGACAGAGCCCGACCAAGCCCAACTGGACTTGGAGAAGGTGACGCTGCGGAAGCAGAAGCTCCAGCAGCTGGAGGAGGACTTCTATGAACTCGTGAAGCCTTCGGAGGTGGCAGAGAACCTTGACTTGAGCGAATCGCTGGTGGATTTTGTCTACCAGTACTGGAAGCTGAAGAGGAAAGCAAATTCCAACAAACCGCTGCTGACACCAAAAACGGATGAAGTGGACAACCTGGCCCAGCAAGAGCAGGACGTTCTCTACCGACGCTTAAAGCTCTTCATGCACCTCAGGCAAGACCTGGAGAGGGTGAGTACACCTTTTCCTTCCATGGTGTGCCCCTGTGCTCCACCAGAGCTCTTTTAGTGTGTGCTGGCACCTATAGACAGCACAAGCCCTGTTCCCCTTTGACTCCCCCAACAGTTGTGTCCCTTCATCTGGGGCATTACTCAGGAGAATGATGGTGGTCAGCAAGTGTGTGCCATCACTGCCAGAACATTGATGCTGAGGTTATAAGCTAGTGGTGATTTCAGCTCGGGGTTCAGAAAACCAGCAGTCTAGGGAGCAATGAGAGGCAGATGCTGCTGTTCTGCTGAGCTCTTGATGGTCTCAAACAACAAAATGGTCCTGTGCTGCCCTTCAGATGCTTTCCAGCAGCAGGGCACGGGCACGCTTCATTATTTACTTGCAGGAAACATCAAAGGCGGGTGAGGAGCCGGAGCGGGAGGATGGGGCATTCCCTGGCCTGCCGCAGCCCAAAGCAGCTCCTCGGGGAGCTGCTGGTGGCAGCCGAGCGATGCAGCTGGAGGATGTGGCCGCCTGCAGCTCCCCGTGGTGCGGAGCATCCCTGCCCAGAAGAAGAGGGAGCAGCTGCCTCCAGGGCGGCTTTTGTGGGGAGAGCAGCAGTGGCAAAACGATACCGGAGCCCCCCAACCCGGGGGTGTGCTCGCTGCCGTACGGTGCTGCCTGCTGTCACGGCTGCACAGAGGGAAGGAGCAGCAGGAGCAGGGATGGGGCAGAGAGAGACAGGCTGGAGAGGAGGAGGAGGAGGAGCAGCGAAGGCAAGAAGCAGCGAGGGGAGGAAGCACGGGAAGGGAAGAGGCACAGCGGCCGGAGTGAGCCGGGTGCGGTGGGGCTGTTGCTGGGGGTGGAGAGGATGGGCAGGGCATGGCTGCTAAGCCTGGCATGCAGGGACCAAGCTGCTGTTCCTCTTGTGCTTAAAATCCAAGTCCTGCCCGGTCTACTCTCTCCTGCTCCTGTCAGAGGGGTCCCCTGCTTGGGTCCCCTCTTGACTTACCCACCCGGGGTGCAAAAGCCATGGAAGGGCTCAGGGGGTCTCCAGGAGCAGACAAGGAAGGAGGAAAGCAGGAAAATCCCCTCACTGTGACCCGGTGGAGGTGGTGCCCTGCGCTGGGGGGGAGCGGAGGGTACTGCAGGGGACGTGCTGCTCCCCTGGAGGCAAAGGTGGCCCCTGAGGCAATTCTGCCCCTGCTTATCCCTGAATCCTCTCTTCGAGCTGCTGCGTGTGTGTGGCATAGTTTAATCCACAGGGAGAAGAGAGGTGGTGTGGGTGAGCACTGTGTTCATGTCCAGGTGGGGTTTCGGCTCCGGACCAGCCCATCCTGGTCCCTCACTGCACTACCCCACAGCCTTCTCCTGTGTCAAAGCAATTGTATTTCAAGCTGTTGGTCTCTTTTCTGTGGCCCTACTGGCCTTCATCGCTGCGTACCTCATTGCCATCACTCTGCCAGTTTGTCTCTCCTTTGCTGCATCATGGTTCCATCCCTGGGCTGGCCTGATGTCACCAGTGATGAGTCTCCAACCCCAAGCTGTAGGCAGCAGGCTGCAGCTGCCAGATCCGAGGGTGACAAGCTCAACTCACTTTTTTCCCCCTTATCTGCTTCTCTATATTGTAAATCTAAACCAGGCTGCTCCACCTCCCTCTGAATCCACTTGCTCCCAGCTTGACTTCCCTGGCTGCAGTGACCCGCTGTGCATCTCTGAGTACAGCGCTTTGCTCCAGGAGCTGCCTAATTCAAAGAGGCAGCACAGCAGCTTCTCTTTTGATTCCTTTGTGTCAAAACTACACGCTTTACCAGATTTCTCATTTTCCAGAGTTGCCTCCGGGCTCGGTGGGGTCGCTCCCCGTCGGCGTTCGGTCTCTGCTTAGCAACTCCCTGCCAGGTTCCACTGCCTGGCCCTGGAAGAGCTGCTTGTTTGTTCTTCTTCCAAAGCAGGGGAACAATAAACACCGGCCGGATCAAAGTCCGGTGCTCAGATCGGTGATAGGGGTTTAAATCCCATTGCTGCAGGCACACCCCAGGTATCTGTGCTGTCTGTCTGTACTGCTCACAGCCGCCCCGTGACGCCTGCAGCCACTGAGGTACCACGTCAGGCAGGGGTCAGAGAAGATCCACCTGGAGGGGTGGCTTTCAGAGGGTGCCCACTCTTGAATTTTAAGTGTTTTCAGCAATTGACTGGGCAGGAATGGTTGTGATGTGGAGGCTGATAATGGTGTCTGGGTCCAAGAGCTGGGGAGGCAGAAGCAGCGGGACACCCAGGGTGACAGTCTCCACTGTCATTTCTGCCCTTCACAGCATCAGCAAATCACACCTATTGCCTGGGAATCCTAATACTGCCCCTCCCCATTTTCTTTTGAGCCTTTTTTAACCTTCTTTGCCTTTTCTTCTTTTTTTTTTTTTTATTTTATTGCAAGCTTTTTCCAAGAACTGGTTGTTTAAATTAGCTTTAACAAAAACCCTGTAGTTTCCAGGCTTTCATACCAACATCTGAGCTTGGCTTGGGGAAGCAGCGCTGGGTGGTGTTTAGCTGTGTAAGTGTGTGTAAATACCAGCAGTCTCTAAGCAGAGCACAAGTAATGTTTTCTTCCAGGAATATCGAATCATGGAGAAGAGATACCACCAAACACTTCAAGATGCAGGTTGCCAGAGGCAGTTGTTTCCCTCATAAAGAACTTTTAGTTGATGTTTGCTCCAATCCAGAACAAAAAACAAAAGAGACTAGTAAAATATACAGAACATAGCTCGCTGCTCTATATTTACAGCTGGGGGATTCAAGAACAACAAAATAAAAGAGCAGCTTTTTCTTCTGTATCTCTTTAAGTGTTTCCAAATTGTCCTCAGATGAGACCGATGCCTTTTGGGGATGGCTGCGGTCGTCCTGCCGCCTTCACAGCCTTTGGTGACAGACGTTAGTGAGCGTGGGACAAGGTCCTGGCTTGCTCTGTCACTGTGAGAGGCACGAGCCTGGAAATACCCCAGCCTTCCTCTGCAGAGAGGGGTTTGAGGACGAGGAGGGGCAAGAACTGGAGAGATCAGCATCACGTTTTGAGCGTGGACACACCCACGCGGTGTTACTGCCTGCGCCTCCGTTCAGGCCACCTCTTTACGGGCGGTTTTGCTCTTCCACAGCATCAGGAAGCTGAGTAAACGCTCTCGAATCCTGTTAGCTGCCATTAGCATTTTCTGCTTCACAGCCAAAACCCTCCCGTTTCCTCCCGCAAGCCGCGATGCCCGCCGCAGCCATGGTGACAGAGCCCGGCTCTCCAGCCGCGAGGCTGCCGGAAAGCGAAGCGTGGCACCGAAATGCCATCTGGGGCTGCTGGGGCGGGTAGTTTAGCAGCAAACCCCCCCTGCCCCGTGATGAGCAGGGTTTAAACAAGGCTCATCCAAGCGTTTATGTTTACACTTAAGGCTTCCTCCTTGGTTAATGAAATTTTTTGCACAGGGGCAAAAGGCACCGGCGGTTTGCAGGTGGGTGTGGAGCAAGCGTGAGTAACCACATAGAGGGGCCAGATTTAAAGCAGGGGAGCGGTCCCGGCTGCTGACCTGGGCCAGCATCATCTGGGTATTCTGCAGCGTTTCCTGCGCTCTGTCCTGGCGTTTGTTTTAGGGCAACAAGCAGTTTTTGCCAGGTTCTGACGTGCAGCAGATCAGGAACCTCGTTCTGCAGCATCTTCCCTTCCTAGACTTCTCAGATCCTTTAGAGACATTTTCTTCATTAGGTCTGCGGACAATTAACGGGAGATTGAAACAACCCGTGTGTCTGCACGATTGCCCTACCTGCATAAGGTCACAGGATAATTTACCTGTTTCTCCAGGCTCTGTTCCCATTCTGTGGGTCTCGGTCGCTTCGCGTGCTGACGTGTGTCAGCGGCAGAGTTAAAGGATGTGCTGCAACCAGGGCTGAAAGTTAATCCTGACTAATCAGAGCAGATTAGCAGCATGCTCGGCCCTGGTTGACTCCCCCACTGCGTTATTCGGGCTGAATTTCTGCCCTCGAAAGCGCTGCCATTGAGGGGAAGACCCTGCCTGCGCCTTTGGGGCTTTGGTGGGAGGAGTTGGAGATTAACTTGCTTCTTGTTTCTCTTCAGGAGAAAACAGGAGGGAAGGAGATTCCCCTGCGTGCACCGTCCCACGTGGACCCCTGCGTGGGGAGGGTGTCAAACCTGGGGCTGCTGCAGCCCCCGCAGGCAGGATGGTCCCAGCTCACTGGCAGCGGCGGTGGCTGAACTTGTCCCTCGTGTTGGGGCTGGTGGAACCGTGGTTGGGGTTTCCAAGGCGGCTGCTCTGACTTGGGGGGGGTGCTCCAGGAAGGTATCTGCAGGGCTTTGCAAGAAGACTTGTTGCTACAAGAGGGACGTGCTGTTGGGGCCGGCAAAGCCGTATCGCTGGAGACACCGCGCTCCCTTACGCGTTTTGTATGTGCGGTGCATGTGCTGGAGAAGCTGCTTGCCCTCCACTGGCAGAGTCAGAACAGAGACATTCAGGCTTTAAATCATTCCCTGCATGTTTTTTTTCCCACATATATTACACAGTTTGGATCAGGAGCCCTCACCTCTAGTCCTGGAGCATCCCAAGAGCCCTGGTGGGAGTTGGGGTGCAGCACAGGTGTGGGTGAGGTGAAGAAGAGCAGGGGTTTCCCCGGGCAGAAGAAGCAGCGACACAGACCCTGCCTAAACTGGACACCGTTTCTTGTGTTTCTGTAGGTTAGAAATCTCTGTTACATGGTGACGAGACGGGAGAAAATGAAACACACCATTTGCAAACTCCAGGAGCAGATCTTCCACCTCCAGATGAAGCTTATTGAGAAAGATCTTTACCCAGGTCAGTACTGCTTAACAGAGCTTGTTCTTGCAGACGCTGGCCCTGCCCTCCTCTGAAGCCAAAGACTCGTACCCAAGCCTCAGCCTCACACCCCAGCGAAACCAGAGCTGCCCCCTCCCCGGGGGTGTTACTTAAGCCCAGGTCATATGTGACTTTTTTACCCGTCTTCAGTTTTGCTCAGAAACGCGCAATAGAGCCATTCCCTGGGTGACTGGAGTGTCGGAGCTCCTTATTTTCACAGAACCCCCTCGATGAACCTCCTCTCCCCGGGAATCAGTCAGAAAGACCAGGCATTTGGTTAGGTGGTGATGCTCAGGTGGTGTTTTGGGGACTTTGGGGGAGATGGAGCTGTTTGGGAGGAGATGGCAAGTCCTGGGCTGACGTTGAGGCTGATCCACGGCAGCTGGCTCCCTGGCATGGGTGAGCAGCCCTCGCTTTGGACTCTTTGCAGACGCCTTTGGCTCTGTCAAGAGTGGAAGGTTAAGCTGCTGGTGGGATGTCTGTTGCTCCTGGAGACAGGCTCCTTTAGCTCTGGTCGGTGGAGACCATCACGCTGCTGCATGCAAAGCCTCTGGCAACTTTTATTAAGGAACTGAGATAAAATTGGTTTCCTTCCATCCTTTTTCATTTTTTTCTGTTTTGCACAAGCAGTGGCGGAGCCCACAGCTCCTGCTTCCCCCTCCTTTCCTTTCAGTGGCCGGGCAGCCCAAACCCCGTGGCTGCAGAACAGTTTTTCCAGCAGCAGCATCTGGCGCTTTGGCAGGCTCTTCCGACGGTTGTTGGGTTTGTGGCTTTGGAGTCGCATTTGAAGCCATCACATGGTTGGGCTTTCTTCAGGAACCGTCTGGGTTGAGCTTTCCTTGACAAAAGTTTCCTTTGACTGAGGTTTTGGAGGCTGAGAAATGTGTATGTTGAGATGTTTGTGACTCGGAGCCTGCGGCAAATTCCTCTCGGTGGCCAGAGCCGGGCGGCGATGCAGGGGCGGGGTGGCCGGGACCCCAACGTGTGCTTTGAAAAATGGGCATCCTGTAAATCTCGGTCTTTGTAACACAGATCAGTGACACAAAACGTTTCTCCTGGCTGTTCCCGCCAGCTGGAGACCCCACGTTCCCTGGCACCCAGGAAATCTGTGCCGGGTGCTGCTCCCAGCAGGGATGCTGCTGGCTGGGGCGGTGAGGCGGGAGATCCTGCTCGGGAGTAATGAGCAGATGAAAGACGAGAGCAGCAAACTCAGGTTCTGAAGGCCAGGCGCTGTTGCTGCCAGGCTCTGCAGGTTTTGGGAGGATGACAGGGGACCTCATGATGCTCTTCAGCCTCATGAATTCAGTTTAGCATTTGCAGCTCTCGGAAGGAGACGGGCACCGGGGTAGTTTGGTGGGAAGGCTTTTCAGCCTCGCCTCCCTCTCTGATGAGGTGTTAGATGGCTGGAAATACCCGTGGGGACCTGCATTCCCCAAAATGCTTTCGAGGAGTCTGACCTCCAGTGCATCCCTGACTGTCTCTCTAAGGCAGCGATGGGGTAGGGGAGCCAAGACCCTCCCCGGCAGGGTGAGGGTGCTGACCAGCGAGGGGGATCGGTGTCGGGGCTGTCTACACTGCCAGGTGCCGGCCCTGGAAGTGTTCAGGGGAAAAGTGGAACTGCTGTTACCGTGCTGTTTGTTCTGCCTAAAGGTGAGTGATCAGAGACCACCAGCCCGTGGCGGGCGGGTGGCGGCCGTTGGTGCGCGGGCACTGGGATGGCTTCGTACGCTCTGATGCAGGCGTTCTGCTCTCCTGCCCTGCGGGGCTGGTGTTTGCCGATTCGTTTTCTGCTCTGAGTCGCCCGAGCTGAGCTGCTCAGCTCTCCTGGGATGACTTTTTTGGTAGAGCCTGAGCCGGAGCTGCCGCCGCCTCCGGGACCTGGCTCCCGCGAGTCGCTGCTGCTGAGAAAAGGGCTGGGTCCAGGAGTTTCGTCCTGGGTGCGTTGGGCACCTGGGTCCATCCTGTGCCAGGGGAGCATTAGGGATCAGGGTATTTTTCAGCATCGGTCTGTAGGGTCGCCCAAGCAGGAGCGAGTTCCTTTCCCGTGCGTGGCATTGCACAGCAGAGCTGCAGAAAGCAGTTTTGTGCTTATTTTTTGCTTCGGCTCCAAACTGTCCCATCCCAGTCTGGTCCCATCCTGAACACACACTGTCACAGACCCCAGTCCTACCAAGTGCTCCCGGCACCACCGCGTTTACTAAAGCCTCCTCCGTGCTAGTTGATGGTACTTAAAGCTGGAGATACTCAGCACCCGGTGGGACCAAAGCTATGGGTAACTCACTGCTGCCTTTTCCATCATTACGAAGTGCTGGCTGGTTTGGGAGCAGGGGGACAGTTCCTGTAGCATCCCCTCCACACAGCTCCCAACCAGGCTGCTCTACCTGCCTGGGTTTTCTTGGAGAAGGGAAGAAATCTACATTATTTTGTCCGGATGAGGCCAGTTTGTAACTGCCGTTACGGTAGTCATCAGCCGAAATCTGTTGGGGTTATTCCAAAGATGGTTTTGGCACAAAGGCTTTTTTGGAATGGCTCCCGCATAAAACTCAAAACTGGAAGGGTTTATTTTTCCAGCTGTCAAATGATCATTTGAGCAGGAGATTTTTAATAAAATTAGCGAGAACTGCCTGTGTGAAATGAACCCACCTCTCTCCCCTGTATTTCTCTTGCATGGAGTGGAAAGTAAACACTGGCTTTGAAACACGGCTACTATTTTGACAGGTTCCTCTTCAAAAAGTACTGCTCGGGTTTCTCTTTAGCCCCGTTGTGCTGCCTAAACAAAGTTAGGGTTTTTTTTTATTTTATTTTGCAAAATGTGCGTCTGCCTTTCTCTGGTTATTTGGCAGGAACGTAGCAAATACCAGCTTAGCTTTTGCTTTTCTTTCTTCCAGCGACTCTTTTGGTCAGGAGGGGTTCCTGGTTTTGCAACCCCAGGACTGTAAATCCTCTGTTAATCCAGACCCGGGCAGGTGCGACGCGAATTCCCTCCCCTGCTCACCCAGTACATTTCCACTGCGGCAGCGAGGGGAGAGCAGAGGTTACTCCCTCGGCCCCAGCCTCTCTGCTGAGCCCGTTTGCTGCTGCCCAACACGACAAACCCGATTTAGTTTCTTGAAATTGTTGCTCCGATGGGGTGGCTGCAGTTTCCAGACTCTGAATGTCTGCATGTCTCACCTCGGCTGCCATCAGCCACCCGCGTTCTGGTTTAAGGGCAACAGCCTTCCCCCGCTGAAAATTAATAGAAGTTCTAGTTCTAGTGTGGACTTCTGTGTGAGAGTGACCTAACGGAGCAAGTAAAAACTGTCCAAGTATTTTACTTGGCAATACAAGTCGTACTTTTACAGGATAGTTGTCCTGTTTACCCAAGAGGAATAAATCTAGGAGGAGTTCAAAGCCTTTTAGGAAATCTTTAGCTGAATGTCTGCATAGCTAAGAGCTAGTTCCTTGGCTTTCCACAGGCAATGCCCGTCATCTTTCCTACTCATGCTCAATACACCGCTTAAGTTTTATAGCTTTGGGATTTTTTTTTCAGCCTTACACAGCATGAGGGTGGGCTGTTGCTATCACCGAAAAGTCAAAATCAAATCAAGGTCTGCTTGAAACCTCTGCTGGTACCATTGCTGTCAAGCTGGCTTTGCAGACACATCCCTCCAGGAGATGCTTTTGTCGGTGGTGGGTGACACACCGGCCGGGTTTGGAGGTCCCCGTGACTCCTGGAAGGTTCACAGAGGCCCAAACCTCTTTTTTTTTGTATAACCTACGGTTTTCTTAACGTTCAGAGATCTTAGGCTAGAGCTGGCCAGCAAGGGGCTGCTGTTCTCTCTTTGGCTTGAAGTTGTTTGCAGGTCTGCTCCCAGGGTGTGCCCCAGGGGAACTTGGCTCGCCGCAGCATCCCTCGTGCCTCGTCTCACACGGAGTTCTCCTTTTTTTTCTAAAAAATGCCAGAGCAAACTGGGAAGAAGACAAAGGGTAAGAAAAGTGACCCGAGAAGGAAAGGAAGAGATGGTAGAAAAAATAGTCCCGAGAAGAAAGAGAAAAGGAAATCAGTCAACGAAACTGTGTTGGGACAACTGGGTAAGTCTGATTTTATGGGCACAGAGTTGACCCCCGCTGCTGGAGGCTCCCTGTTTCGGGGAGCAGAATTGAGCCCCAGCCCCTGATCCCTCCTGCACGTACACGGTGGAGTTAGACCCGAGGTCGTGGCAGCCTCTTCCATCTCTCCCTTGTCGGCATCAGGTCCTACGGGAGCGACCGCGTCGCAGATGTGGTCCCGGGTGGGGCAGGGGGTTAAAGCCCACCCCCCTCCTCCTCAGCGCCGGGGCTCGTGCCTGAATTGGGACAACGTGTTACAAAACCTGGGCTGTGCTGCTGAAGCGTGATTTCGCTTTCCCGGTGATAAAATCAGACTTACCCATCCCGCAGTAGGGCTGATCCCGCATGGCTTCTGTGACTGCAGCACACGGGCTGTGCTTTTTCCTGGTATATGCTGACTGGGTATATATTGTCACAGTATTTGCTGCCCAGGAGCACCCAGGAGATGGGCACAAAGCACAGCTGGTCTCTTGAATTTGCTCTGGGTGGGTGTTGAGGAGATACAGGCTGGTTCTGTGGATTCTTTGCCCACCTCCAACTCTTCCCCATCATCTGCTGCCGCTGGGCTGGCGGGGAAAATATAAAACCAGAAAAAAGAGGTCTTTTTGAGTGAGATCCTCAAGTATGTATGCTGACCTCTTCCTGCTGCTGTACCATTCCCAAAGGCCTGTTTATTAACAGGATGAAATACAAGTAATTGGACTGTGCTCAGGATGGGATGGTGAGGATTGTGTCTGATCCACCCTCCCCTTAACACTTATCCTGTGTCTTTGGATTTTGTATCTGCACTGAAAGAAAAGCAGAGGTGGAACAGAGGTTTTCCAAGCTTTCACGATGCCATAGCTCTGTTGTTCTCTGGCTGCCTTTGCTCTGTTCCAAATGTAATCAAGTCCTACTCCTGAGATGAAGCTGTCAGTGCTCAGCTGCCCCGTGGGTCCGTCAATCCCGTGGGTGCATCAGTCCTCTGGGGCTCTCAGGTCAGTTTTGGGGTCCTATAAAACCCTCCTGGGGGTACAGAAAGTTTCTCCGAGGGGTCTGGGCCACCCTGCCTTGCTCTGCTTTGCCTGTTGCTCACCTGGACTCTGCTGCTTTCTGGTCATCTCGAAGCTGTTGGGTTTTAGGCAGGAGCCCCTTTGGAAACAGGGCTTTTGTGCTGTTCTCTGCTACAGAAACTTGAGGTTTTCTGGAGCAAATTCCATCAGATGGTGGAGGGCTGGGACATCTCCGAGAAAAGCTGCGCTGCTGCGAGCCTGGGGAGCCAGGCAGCCAAGCCAAAGCTTCACCAGGGTCTTCTGACCTCCTGTGTTCTGGGCTTGAGGCTGGAAGTCTTCGGAGAAAGGCTGGGGGAAGGCGAGCTTGGCAGCATCCAGGCCGGCAAGACCGTGAGCTGTTGGGTGCCTGTGTACCACTGTTGGGTGCCTGTGTACCACGCGATGCCCTAAGCTCATCCCCGCTCCTGCTTCCCCTCCCTGATGCCAAGGCGGTGGGATGTCTTCTCCAAAAGGACCGTGGGGACCTGCCAGGAGATGACCTTCCACCTTGGAGGTGTCACCTCCGAGGAGGAGGGGGGACCCCGGCATGGCGCAGGGTGTTCTGTTTGTCCCCGCTGCAGTGGTCGCTGGCTGTTTAAAAAAAGCAAAGCTCTTACCTGAAATTAAAAAAAAACAAACTAATTTTTCCTCCGTCCGTAAAACCAGCTCTGATATTGTACCTGTGGGTTTGTTACGGGGATGAAAACTGCTTGTGCTTGTGCAGGTATGATGAGCCTTTCCAGCTGCTAATTAGACCCACAATGCTCACTCTTGCTCTCAGAAATAATTGTTAGGAAGTTTTTCAGCTTTTTCCAATACAGCCTGTCATCTCTGCTCCTCTTCTTCAGTTTTCCCACCTCTTGAGTATTCGGAGACATTCTCAGACCTGCCTCCCGCCCTCCCTGCCTCGTTTAGATTCGGAGAGGTTCGCCGAGGGTTGGACGTGGGGGACCGCTGGGGTTGTTGTGCCGTGACCTCAGGGAACCCCAAAATCAGCATTAGCGCTGGAGTAAACCCTCTTCTGTCTCCTGAGACGGCGTGTTGTGGTTGTCCTTCTCTGTGTTTCTCCAGTGCTAAGGAGTCTTGGTGAAGCTGGTGGTGGTGTCAAAGGGCAACATGGCTGTTCCTGGATTCTGAGGCAATCTTCCACTTTTGGTTTTTTTTTTCAGGCTTGTCAACCTCCTTCCCCATCGACGGGACCTTCTTCAACAGCTGGTTGGCGCAGTCGGTCCACATCACCACCGAGAACATGGCGATGAGCGAGTGGTCCCTCAACAACGCCCACCACGAGGACAGCACCCCCGGCCTCTCCGAGGAGCTCCTCCAGGACGAGGAGACCTTGCTGAGCTTCATGATGGACCATTCCCTCAGGTCCCCGTTCAAGCAGAGCGAGGCGGCGAAGAAAGTGAAAAGCAGAACGAGGACGAACGCTAAGAAAAAGCCGCCCAGGAGCAGCCCCCCCGCCGTGAGTGGGAGCCACCCGCAGAGCTCGGAGCCCTGGACTAACACCGCCAGTGACTTGTCGGATGATGCCACCAAACCCTTCCCTCCCGAGTCGAGGCCGAGCAAGTCGGAGAAAGGGGCGGCGAAGCTCCCCGCTGACCGCAAAGGCACGGGCGAGGCGAAAAAAGCGGCCAAGAAGGGCTCTCTCCCAAAAGCCGCCGAGCCTCCCGCCCCAACGGGGGCGAGGGGCGAGGAGGAAGAGGAGACGCCGCGGTGCGCTCAGCCGGAGCCCAGCCCCGCGGCCAAAGTGCCTGACTCCGTAGGTAGCCCCAAAACCGTGGTGCGGTTCAAATTACCAAAGGAGAGCCGAGGGACTCGGAGGTCGCAGCCCCCCAAGCCCGACGGCGCCGGCGGAGCCCCCTTGCGTCGTTTCGACGCCGAGACGGACGGCTACTTCTCCGACGCCGAGATGAGCGACTCGGACGGGGAGCCGCGCGGCGGCAGGGCGCAGCGGGGCCAGCTGGAGGCGGCCGGCGAGGACATCGTCAGGATGAGCATCCTGGCATCCTAACTCCTCTCGACGGGGCCTCGAACCCAGTTCCAACTGCCATCGTCCGATTTCTGCCTGGTGTCGTAGCGGAGGGGGATTTTTAATATGTTGTATATAGTTGGAAATTCAACACTGTTGTCTTTCTCTTCTCGATACGCCTGAGATACAGCTTCAGCTTCACCGACATCGAGGACCGCGACAGGAGGGGTCCCTCCCCGGCTCCCTGCCAGATCCCGGGAGCACGAGCCGGTGCCCAGTGGGACCGATGCCAAGAAGGGTGGAGGGTGCCGGTTGGTAGCCGTGCTTTCTGCAGGGGTGACAGTTTAATTAATGGGCATTATTTAAACGAGGAGCAGATTTGTGCCCCGGGACGGTTGCCCCCGGAGCAGGGAGCGAGCGGAGGGTACGGCAGCGGAAATACCCGCTCGCGCGCGAGGAAGCAGAATTAAGCGATATTAAAATAAATAATGACTAAAGCACAAGAAGCTCGTTGGAGGAAAGCGCTTGGGGTGGAGGAGAGCGACGTTACATTTCTATTTTTAGAAAAAAAAAAAAAAAAAACAAAGCAAACCCCTCGCTCGGTGTTTTACCCCTCACCTTTCCATCTGGTCGGGATCCGTCCAGAGGCCAGGATGCAGAATTTCTCCCCATCCCTGCCCTGTGGGTCAACCCCTTTGTTGAGGTCTTTAAGTAAAACCGAAGTGATTTTACTCAGGTGAATTGATCAGCTGTTACCGAGCTGGGAAATGGAAATGTGGGGCAGGACGGAGGGGAAGAGCATCCTCTAAAAACACCGTGGGGCGTCGGGGTTGGTTTAACCGGGGAGGTTGAGCGAAGTTTTTCTTTCTGCCCATCCCCTTTGCACAACGGAACGCTTGGCCCCGAGGCCGACCGTGCCGTCGCCGAGGGGAAATGGGAACGCTTGCCTTCACCATTCTGTTCTCCTACTAAACGCTACAATGGAAATGGTGAATTTATTCCTCCCCATCCTTTTCTTTCTTCCTTTTCTTTTTTTTTTTTTTTTGTTGTTTTATTCCTTAAATCCTGGTTACAAGCTGTTGACTCGTGGGAGGGTGATTCACAGAAGCTGACATTATAAATATTACAATAATTTAATGCATAAAAATGTCCCCAATAAGCCTTAAATGTTGTTTAAAAGCCCATGTTACCTACAAGTCAGGCGAATTTCCATGTTTGCACTTAATTGCACCATTACTTCGGTTTTGGCTTCAAAGGTCACAGTTAAGTCGTGCTACGTGTTTTATTGGAGTGACCCCAGTGTGAGCTCAGGGAACAAAAAAAAAAAAACAAAAAAAAAAAAAAAAGGAATTCACTGAAACTTTTGTTGTTGTTGTTTTTTAAAAATAAAAAATGTTTTAAAAAAAAAATACAAAAAAAAAACACCACCACCACACAAAAACCAAACCTGGGACACTTCTTGCAACCGGTTAAACCCATCACTAAACAACAAAAAAAAACCAAACAAAACCTTTGCAATTGTCAACCCAATCAGTCAAGTAGTTTTGTGGATGCCAAAGAATAATTCTGACAGTCAAGCAGCACAGCCAGAAACCGGCAACTTGTCACGCTGACCAACAAATGGGAAGTTCTTTAGCGACCAAGTGACTAAAGACACACTCATACCACACCGCCGCGGCGTTAGGTTCCAAGCTTGCTCCGAGGGATGCTGCTGCTCCGAGACCGCATCCCGCCGGTTTGATTTCCGATGCTTTTTGTGCTCATTTCCACTGTGAGCTTTTCTTTTCGAAACTCTCGAGACTCCTTCGATTTGATTGCTTTAGAGTAGATCATCTCTGTCAGCCTTCCAAAGTCCTTACTCTGGAGAGAAACCGCAGCGAAGGTAGAAGCGAGGACAGCCTAGCTCATCCCAGGCGTGGCGAGCGGCGGCGGCGGCTCCGCGGCTCGAAAGCCCAAAGCTAAACGCGGCTGAGACTGACCGTGCCTGGGGAGGAATCTTCCTCTGGTGGGAAAAGTGTGATGCAAATTATTAGCAAGAGAGGGGAAAAAAAAAAAAAAAAAAACCCACACCAAACAAACCAACCAACAAAAACTCAAAAATCGACAAAACGGGAACCACCTTTGTTATAAATTAGCGTAATCCGTTGAGGTTGGAGACGAAAATCCGCTCGTTAAGTAAGGCTCGGTATGTTCAGATAATGTTAAATACAGTAAATAGGACTTAGTTTATCTTATCAGGCTTGCTAGCTTTAGCTACAGTATCCTAGTATAAGAGTCATAACAATAATCAATATGCTGCCTTTTAATGAATCTTGCTTCCGTGTGCTTCACTCAATTATGGTTGGGGAAAAAAAAAAAAAAAAGAAAAAGAAAAAAAAAAAAAGCAATCCACAAATTTCACTGTACACAGCTCCATTCATCAGCTTCTGCACTACTTGTCTTCTCAGTACAGGAAAGCAAAAAGGGGGGAGACTTTAAAGAACAACCAACCCGGCCGGCACCGGGCGATAAACCAGCCTGAAAACGCTCCCGAAGCATCAGGTGTCGTGTTTTGCCATCGGGAGATGGTGTTTGGGTGGGGAAAGCTAAAGAGGGGCTGGTGGGGGCACCCCAGATCCAGGAGGAAGAGTTGGGTGGGGAATATCGAGGGGAGAGAGGGGCTGCATCCCCTGCCCGGGGCATCCTCGGAGCCGGGGATGCTGCGTTCGGGAGGAGGGAAAAAAAAATAATAAATGCACAAGGTCAAATATTTTTGATGTTACTGTAAATGTATTTTGAAATGAGCAGAAAGCAAAAAAAAAAAAAATAAATAAAAGGGTTTATTTTAGTAGAGAAATGTTGTCTTTTAAGATGTATAAGCTGCAGGAATCGACGTTTGCACTGTAAGAGCCGCCGTCTCCTCGCCGGGGCGGCAGCCGCCGGAGTTGAGGATGCAAAGAGCGTCAGACCCCGCTCGTGGAGCCCGGCTCCGATCAGATCCCCCCCGTTTTTTCCCGATCTGTGGGGTGTTTTTATTGCTTGCACCTGTTTTCTGGGGTTTGGATCCCACGTTGCTGCCCCCGAGGGTGCCGAAGGGCGAGAGCGGGATGCGGGAGCGGCCGCCAGCCGGGGAGATGCTGCTGCAGGGCAGGGCCTGAGGTTTTGGTTGTTTTTTAAGGCGATTTTCCACCCCCCCCCCCGCAGTTTGCTCCATTCCACCTACAAACCAGACCCACTTCACACATCAGTTACAGGAAACGATATGAATGTCGCAGGAGGAGAAACCCTTCTGTTTTCTTTGTTTCAAAGAACGTGATGTGCCATTTGTTAATATAAAAAAAAGAGAAATATTGAAAATATATTGAAAAAAAGAGCAATTTTAAATTATTTTTGGCTTATGTTGCAATATTTATTTTCTTGTATTAGAAATTCCTTTGTAGAGAAAAAAAATGTATTTTTCATTAATGCAAAAACCTATTTCTCCTTTTTGTACATTTTCCATGTTAGTTAATCCTTAAAGCAATATAATGTTATCAAACTCGTTCCGTGTGAGACTGTATTATGCATGCTACTTGTGTTGCCTTGGAATAGCTCTGTCTGCCATTATTTTCATCCTGTTTAGATACAGTGTATGCTTTAATACACATTGGGACCACGGCCCATCGCTGATGAAAAAAAAAAGAACCCTTTGCATTCCTCAATGTGTTGGCAAATGCAGTCAATAAAGCAGTGTTTTCTGTGTACCCCTGTGTCGGTGTAAGTGAGCGAGGTCACACAGAGCAAATTTCCTCGGGGCTGTCGGAGCATCCCTGGGGTTGCAGCTCTGCAGAGGCTGGGGGTCACCAAGAAGCGCCCGACCAGCAGCGTTTTTACCTTTTTTTGGCATTTCCTGGCACTTTCGCTTTGACTTTTTCCCCGTAAAATTGTCCGAGTGCCCAAACTGCTGAAGGAAAATGAGATATTTAAGAGACATATTTTATCCAGTTTATTACCCACGTGCTTAATCGCGGTAAACGGTGAAGACGGTGCAAAAACCATCAAGCTGAGACGGGTCTTTTGGGAAGGTGGGGGGGAAGAAGAGAAGGAAATCCACTCTTGGAACTACCACGGCCTTATATTTCGCTCTTAAATAAAAAGGCAAAGTTTATTGCCAGCTAAGGGTTTTATTACTGGGCTGCTCGCAGCTCTCGAGGCTCCCGAGTGCGGAGCAAGGACAAGCCAGCCCTGGGGACACCGAGACCCCCCCCAGCAGCACCACATTGTCCTTCTCCTATAGCCCAGCCTGAGAAATACTCCCCCAATAAAGTTACAAAAAGCCAGTCTTACTAAAAAAGGTATATATTGACAGGCACCCACAGCACGTAGGGTTTCCCTGTGAGCCTCGGTTGGGAGGGAGCAGGCGAAGAATCATTTCAGCTTAATTGCAAAATAAATGTTAGGCTGTCCCCTGGATGTTTTGCAGAAGGATTGCAAGTGCCTCCATAAATACTAACGGGGCAGATCCGCCTCGGTGTCAGTAAATCATCAGCCACGGATGTGAGGATTAATTAGTTTCTCTTCAATGTGCCTTGGAAGAACTGCAGCGAGATCCTGTTTTGTCGTGTGTGATTAAGTGCTGGTGGTATAACTTAATTTCCCCCAACCATTAAGAATGCTGGTGGTGTAACTTGTGCGTAAACGCCTCGAACTCGATGAGAGTGCATTTAGTATTTACTCTTCCAAAGTTAATACATTTAGGGGAGGCATTCTGTGTGCTAAAAATAGCCCCTTGGTCTTGGACTTCCATGTAGGGCTGTGAAACTGTGTGTCTGCTGTGATTGCAAGAGATGAATAAGAAAAGAAAAGAAAAAAAACTCTAAAAAAATAAACAAACCTATGACTAACCCACAAAACAAGGGATAAAAAATCCCACTGCAGAAGACCCTGGCTGAGCCGCTTGGCTTTTACACCCGCTGCCTCTGCCCGCCCCAAGCTCCACTTGACAAACTCTTTCCCTGGTCATTTGATGCACGAGTTAAAAATAAATTCATGGGGGGTTTAACCAGGCACCTTTTTTTTTTCGTGGAGCATTAGCGTGGGGACGGGATGGCGTTTCCCAAAGTGGGGGGACGACATCTCTCAAAGTGATAGGACAGAGTTTCCCAAAAGTGGTGGGACAGAGTTTCCCAAAGTGGTGGGATGACATCTCTCAAAGTGATAGGACAGAGTTTCCCAAAAGTGGTGGGACAGAGTTTCCCAAAAGTGGTGGGATGACATTTCCCAAACGGAGGGGCTGGCATTTCCCAGCCAAACCCGCCGTGCTGAGTATCAGATGCAGCCTTTTTCACTCGGGAGCAGCTGCTGTACATTCAGATGTAATAAAGATGAAAATAATTGACTCCCTGTGCGTATATTTTAAGTGGTGCTTTATAAGGGTGACGCTGAACGCCGGGAGAAAATGCAGAGGTTAAAATATTGCTCTTACAGCTCGGTCATTAGCAGCCCTGCAGTGAGCTGGAAATGGTTTGATCAATGAAATGGAGTTTTTCCTGAGAGGCGGGCAGGTCAAAAAGCAAGATCACACCTCTGCAGCCGTAACTCCTGGGAAAAATGATTCTCAAGAGGGAGATGCCGTGTTTGTTCAGGATGCTGCTGCCATCAGAGTGGGACACCGGCCACCCACGCCAGTCAGGACCTGCTGCACCCTCTGCCTCCACCTGAGCATCCCCCTGGGCAGGCTGGAGAGCTACGAGCAGCTCCAGGAACCTGCAAGCGAGAGAATTCCCTGCGGAAAATGAGGTACTGAGACCCCTCCCAAGAAGGCTCAGCTAAAAATAGGTGTTTGTTGTATGGGATACCACAAATAACACGCTCGCCTCGCAGAGGGACCAGCAGGCGGGGGCTAAATTCCTGCCCTTAATAAGCGAGCAGGATCAATAAAGCGTTTCTAAAAGAGGGAAATCAGCAATTTTCGCAGCTCCAGCTTCAGAATGACTAAGTCTGGGGGATGAAGCACAGCAGCAAGGATGCCTGCGCTTGCTTGTGCAGCAAGAACAGCTGGAGCCAGGTGCCATCCTGGGGGACACGGGAGCTCCCCGACGCCCAGAGTGACAGCACACAGACTGGGGGGGGCCAGTCCCCCCGCAGGGCTGCCTCCCGTGGGGAACGAGCTGGTTCCAATCTGCTTTTTAAATCCACCACCCCGAGAGCACCCTTCAGGGCAGCCAGAGCCAAGCATATTGGGGACACGCAGCCCCTGTGCCCCGAGCCTCACCTCCTGGCACCGGCTCTTCTCTAGCAGCAAAAAAACCACCCATGACTGATTTTTTAGGCTTTCTGAGGGGATGCCGAGGCACATGGGTGTGGGACGACAGCTCCACCGTTTATTGGCGTGGTCAGAGCGAGACGTGTGCGGAGCCGCGAGGACTTTGCTCACTCCTTCAATGTGAAGCCTGCAAGCATCTCCCCGGTCCTTGGGGACAACAGCCCTGAAACTGGTCAGTCCAAATACACCAGGAGGGAGCAGCGCTACAAGTAGCTGAGCTCCAGGAGCTTGGGTGGAAGCGGTGTGGGCACAGCACCAGCACAACCGCAGCCGAGTGTGCTGAGAGCGGTCGTGCCTCCCCACGCCAACAGCAACCACAACCACCTCAGCTCCCCACCGGCCAGGTGTGTGCAGTATTTTCCACCCCAAACATTAGAAAATCGTCGGTAAGGATGAAGTAATTGCCCCACCTGACAGCAAGGGAAATGTCCCAGCTCACAGCCGTCTTCTACAGCTGGAAAGCATGATCCAAGCTTCAAAATTCGGCACATCTCGTGGTCCAAGTCCTACAAGGAGGAGCCGCTCTGGTAGGAAATACTCTGCAAAGGTATTTCAGTCCAGCTGCCTCCCATCCAGCAAAGGCCGGGCTGGATGGAAGGGAAAGGGGATGCAGCTGGTTTGGGCTCAACCAACCTCCAGCACATGTTACAGCAGTAACTAAATACAATTCTCACCTGAGGACACCCTCAAGCTGGGGAAAGACTTCGCTGCAACGCTGACATGGCTGATTCTCAGCATCAGTGAGTGGTTGCAGGTAAACCCAAAATCTCTTTGGAGCATGAAAACTTGCTGTGAAGTTATTTGTTCAGCCTGTCCCTCACAAAGTCCTCTCGCCAAATGCTGCCGGGAGCAAAACAAGGAGCAGAGCTCAGCTCAGCCTCAGAGGGAGGATTTCCTCTCCAAGCCTGGTCAGGCTGAGCTCTAGATACTTTCCAGCCCTATAAAAGCCAATTAATTCAGTTTATCTATTTCAGGCATATCAAAGTTTCCCGGGTTGAGCGACGATGCGAACCCCACAGGTACTGCAGGCTGTGGTGGTGATGTTCTTGCAAACTCTGTTGTCTTTCACCTAATATTCGATGCTGAGTGATTCCCTATTTAACGGCACCATCTCCTCTGTGCCATACAAATCCGCAGCTGTGACATTTCAGGGTTATTGCCTTTACAGCATCTGTGATCACAGAAGGATGAAAAATGTCAACATGTGCACGGGACGAGGCAAACACCGAGCATTTGGGGTTGTTCTGCACGGAAAGGAAAGGTAACGGATTGTTTCCCATGTGACGAGTGGAGCAGTCGCAAGGGGGAAAAAAAAGGAGTTTTTGTTGCCCAGCCCTCCCTGTCCACCTCCTCCCTGGGGAGCTGGAAAAGAGCCTGACAAATGCAGGGCATGAAACCACCGGGAAACCCCACTAAGTCTGTGCCAAAATGTCCCTTTCACAAGGATGTGTTTGGGTTTGGTGATAACTAACAGGAGAGTAAAGGCAAACTGCTCAGGTTTTGTGGTGGTTTTCTCTGAACTTCTTCAAAGAGAAGGCAAATTTCGGCTCAGGTGGCTTAAGAGCAAAATTAAGTGTATTTTTATTCTGGACTGGCACAGGGTGTGTCACAGCAGGGGAGATCATGGGTACCCAATGCTCCAATAGTCAGCAAAAGTAAACCAGAGTTTGGACAAGATGCTGAAAAATGTCCTTTCCTTAATTTCGAGGGAAATAGACTGGATAAAGCACCTTGGGCTTGGCTGCTTTTATGGACTGCATAGAGTAAGAGCAGCTTTATCGCTCAAATGAAATATTAACCGTGGTGTAACTCTCTGCTTTCTAACGGGAGGACACAGAATGACACTTACCAGCTTGTGAGACTGCTTGCTGGCCTTTTTTTTCTTTTTATATGTATATATTTTCATAAAATCCTTGGCACAGCTAAGGATTCCCCTGTCCTTACAATTAAGTGGACAGCAACGCCTGCTTGAGCAAATGGAATTAGCTTACACTAACAAATGCCAAAGGCAGCGCTGCCTGCTAGCTAGGAAACACTCTTGGACCCTCAGAAAAATCACATTTTGGTCGATTTTCCCATCAGAAGGGAGTGCTGGCTGGCTGATGAAGACGGAGTGGGACACCAGGGGCTGGCAGCACTGAACTCATCGTGCATTTACAAACCCCTTTTGCATTTTCGGGTTCTGTATGTATCAACGAAAAGGATTTGTTGGGAATCAGGGTGCGGGGAGAGATTTGCTGACTGGGGCATGTGTGGATATGAAGGGGTAAAAAAGCAAGGAATTAGCTCATTTCTGAATTGCAGAAAAGAACCAGGAGTTGGTTCCTAGCAGCAGCTGAAACATCTCCCAGACTCAGCTGTCGACTAAACCCAGCCTGAAGGAGATTTTGCAGCTCTCTGAAGGGAAGTGGCAGGAGCGAAGGTCTCACAAAATATCTCCATCCCCTTCACTTTGGGTCTCTTTGCCTTTCCCTGGAAGGTGAGTGGGGCCGGGGCTGCGTCCCGGCCACGGGAGGTGGCTCTGGGTGCAGGGCTGTCCCCACCGACAGCGCTCCCTCGAGCTGGTACGAGCGGAAACCTTGCAGCAGGCAGCAGCTTCGTCTACATTTCGTTCTGAGATTTTTGACTCATCCCAACCTGAAAGTCAGAACGAAACTCATGATGGAGGGGAGGGGGGACCTGAAACCTGGAGGAGGAGGCTTGCACCCGTGCCTGGGAGCAGAAAGCAGCGGAGAGGCTGCAGAGGGCTGACACCAGCTCACTGCCTAGACCTCCAACAGTCACTCCTCTCTGTTCCCAAGATTTTTAAAGATGCTTTTGGACCCAATCTGAGGACCACGTGAGTGCCCTGCACAGCTGAGCCCTGCCACAGCTCGGTACAGCTCAGCGGCACCGAGGGATGCCCACTCCCCTCTCCAGCACGTGCAATTTATGACCACAAATTATCAAAACAGAGAATGCGACATCTCCTTCCTAACCAAGACGAGGAGCCCGTGGTGCTGCCTTTCCCTTCCCCGGAGTCGTCGTCTCCCCTCGGTGCATTTTTTGGCACCTTCACGTGGGGAAGGGGACGGGGTGGGGGGTGAAGGCAACACTCGGTGCCACCGAGAGCATCGTGGTCCCCGCGAAAGGCGTGAGTCATCTCCGCAACGCAGCCAGTGTGAGCCCGAGACACAGGATCCCAGCGCTCTGCCCACGTGCCGCCGAGGAGAGCCAGCCCAAACGAGCCTGCTTGGCTTCCCGGCAGCACCCGGCCCCCTCCTTCCTTCCTTTCAACAGCCACCAGCTCTGCTCGAAAGGATGCTGCTTTTCACAAGGTGTTTTGGGTTTTTTTTTTCTTACGGTCTGGGCCAGCTGGCTTCAGAAAGGAAAAAAAACGGGGCTTATCTGCCCCCCTTCCCCGAGCTCCACGCGGCTCTCCCAGCAGTTTGTGTTGGGTCTGATGCGACTGCGAGGGGTTTCGCTCCAAGAGAGCTTCCCACCCGCTCTGGGCTGGCAACACCTTTCCACCCCAGCAGCGGGGAAGGAGACGAGAACAAGGATGGGGACAGGGATGGGGACAGGGACCCCGAAGCACACCAGGATGCTCAGCATCACCACAACCTGAGGAGCATCTGCTTCCTCCGACTCCCCAAATGCAGCGCTCTTTGCTAACGAAAGGGTCTGAAGACATTATCGCAATAATTTTACACCTTCTCAAGTCTAACCTGATGGCAAAGCGTCCCTCCAGCCCTGCAGGCAGGCCATCACGATGGAGCCATCGCTGCTCCTCCAGATGTCACCGGGTTGTCCCCATGTGTCCGCCCCAGTGGTTGATGGGTGGGAGCTAGGCTGGAGCTGGCAAAATAAATCCATAAATAAATAAAACCCTCAGATAAAGCAACGCTCAGCCTGCTGCAAGTAGCATTTGCCCCTGGGACGGATGGGAGCAGGCGTGACCCAGAGGGATGTGGGGCTGGGCACAGAGGGGCAGGTTTTGTGGTAGCAGCACTTGGGAGTCGCTCTTTTCTGCAGGAACACAAAGCCCCAGCAGGTCCCGATGAACTGGTACACGCTCCAGCCTGGGCACTGCCACCTTCGGGGAGACATCCCCACGACAGGAAAAGCATTTTTTGGGATGTGCAGTGCCGCTGGGCTGGTTTGCAGCTGCTGTGAGGATCACAACGAGCAGAGCGGCTCCGTTCCCCTGGGACAGCCTGGGAGCAGCTGAATTAAACCCAGTGCCTGCTGCGCACGTGGAAGGGCAGCTCCCAGCATCGGCACTTTTATTAAACGTCACGTTAACCATTATTCTGTGATTATTTCAGCAAACGCTGTAGCAAACCGCAGGGGAAGGGTGGGGAGGCGCTGAAATTTGCGGGCTCTTGTTAGGCACAAACGTAACTTCACTGGCACTTACTTACCCATGTGGTTTACGCAGAGAAATCGTGCAAATAAATCCGAAGCAGCGCTTGCTGTAGAGGCTGAGCATAACCCAGGTGATGGGAGAAAGAGCACCCCAGCAGCTGGACCCCCCCACACCCCCCAGGAGCTGCTGCATCCCCCGGCTCAGAGTCAGGCAGCTCAAAAAGCACTTGGAGATCTTTTTTGATTTTTTTTCGGATGAAAGCCCCGGATGGCTCAAGTCATGGTGCTCTCGAACAGAGGCTGAACTTCTGCTGGAAGTAATTGCAGGCACTCAGCAGGCACAGATGGAGCCTGGGAATAATACAGCAATAGCCCAAGCCTGAGCAGAAGGGGTTTCTATTGACTGCGATGCTTAAACTATAAATTTCCCACAAGAACCTGCATTACTTTTCTTTGGCTTTCCTAACGCAGATGTGAACCACAACGTGGAATGCCTTTAAAGCACAAACACAGCCTAACACCTGTTCTAACGTTTCCTACGCCGCTCTTGCTGAGAGAAAAACAATAAACCGAGGCCGGATGGCATCAACAGCCACCAAAAAGTACAAGTGTGGCGAAGCTGCCGGATTAAAGAATATCTCCTTCTGCAGCTCCCACCTGCAGATACAGAAGCTTTCCAGGCATTACAGCTGAGCATCCCACCAGTGCAGCATCTGCATTTACCCAAAGTAAAAGGGGCTTCAGTCTTGTATTTTACAGGCACAACTATAGCTTACAGGAAAAGCTATAGTCATAGAAAATAAGGTTGAAAAATCTAATTCCACATGGGAAGAGAGAGTCTTGACTGATGTCCTTTACAGTCACAGCATGTGGCATCAGCCGTGACCAAGGCTGAGTCCTGGGGTGCTCACAGTGTGTCGGGGTCCCTGCACCCCTGTGGCAAGGTGCTCATCCTGGGCGAGGACCATCCTCTGAACTTGTCTTCCAAGGAAATGCGATTCTGGAGAGCTATCAAGAAGCTGGGCTATACATCAGTGGTTTGAAAGGTGGCTTTTTGCCATGTATCTTTGCTTTCTGTTGGTATTCCTGGGAACCAGGAGGCTTTTTGCTGAGTGCTCGGGACCAGCTGGGGTGATGGAGGCAGGACCGCAGTGAGCCCAGCTCTGAGGACAATCCCTATCTGCACAGCGACCCCCCTCTGCGTCCTGCACAAATGCTACAGTGGGTGAAGAACCACTGCTTTTGCAGCTGTCTGACATGAAAATTGCTCCTTGGGAATTTCTTGTAGCAGGGAAGGAGAAAAGTCCCCCAAATCCAGGCAGAACACCCCAGAAGCCCAGTCTTCCACGCAGCCTCCACCACCCAGGCAGGACCCCTCTCCCTGCCCCGCTTTTAACCCGCTTCCAGCCCTCACGCTGGCGGTTTCCAACCAAATGCCACCACAAAGTAGACCGAGATCACCAGCTCATTTCATGTTAGACAGTAAACAGACGTAAGACGATCGCTTCAACTTAATTGCATAATAATTAAGCCTTCACATCCCTGTCATCCACGACTGTCAACGGCAATCTGAGCGGAGCTCTGGCAGAGCCGTCGCTCATCTCTGCTAGCTTCTGAGAGGTGTCAAAATAGGGGTAATTTTGCCTGCGATGCCGGCTAACGGCTGTAAACAAGCGAAATGTGCCTCAGAGCCAAGGCTGGGAACGGAGAGATGCCCTCGTCAACGGCGGGGGATGCACAGCACCGATGGCTCCTGGCACAGGGTCCCCACGCTGCACCCGCTTTGAGCGAAATCGCCTCCCTGCCTTGTGCGAGCAAGCTGTGCTACACACGTGGGTTTAAGCACAGCATTAGGAAAAGTTAAACACCAGTCGGCACATACTTTTCCCAACAAGATCAGGAAATAAAGGATGGAAACGTGGCTTGGTTTAGTGCTCGCCCAGAAGAAGGTGCAGCTGGAGGAGACACATGTGCCAGAGGAGATAGAAAGGAGACCATGTCCTGTCCCAGCTCCCGGGCTCCCCAGGCCTGATCCTGCTCCCTCACTGCACCTCCCACACTTGTACTATCCCCTCTGCCCCAGGAGGTCTATATATAAATCCAGGCTGCCTCCCCTCCAGGCCCTTTTATTATTATTATTTAATTTTCACAAGCGCCACGTCCAGCTTGCAAGGTTTCATTGAGGATTACTCTGCTGCCTGTCAAAATTCCTTCCACCTCCCCGGTTTCCAAGCGAGCAACACCCCAGCTAATGGAGCAGGTGGAGAAGAATGTCTCATTCATTCAAAGCAATGATTAATTTTTGCAGGAGAAGTACAACGACGTGTACGAAGGGTTTCCCTCACCCTTGGCTGGTTCTGCTCCTGCGCAGCAGCGCGTACCCGCCGCCGAGCTTCTCCTTCTCACCGGTGGCCCAGCCATGCTTTAATTTAGTCAGATTAATTCCCGATTAATCACCCTGGGAGACAGCCGTGACTCATTGCCTCCTCCAAACAAGTGCCTTCCGCACCCTGCCGCAAGGAGCCCGCTGACCTCTCGGCCTCGTCTGCGGCCGATGCAGTTTTTGGCCGGTCCTTGCCAACACGATCCGATTTGTTTGGGTGAGGCTGGCAGGGCCCGCAGGAAAAGCAAAGGCAAACTGGAGAGAAAAGGTTCACCGCGTCCGCTTGTGTGTGCGGCACCGCGCTCCCTGGGATGAGCTGAGCCCTGCTAGTGGGGACCTAAACCAGCTGTGAGTAGAGACGGCGCGATGCCGATCTTCATCCTTTATCCTCGCCATCCTCAGAAGGGGGTTTGGGATGGAGGAGAGCTGGATCACGGCACTGCTGAGCCGTGGTGTGATGCTGCTGGAGAGACGAGCGGTCACCAAACGCAGGCAGGGACATACAGAAAATGCAAAAAGCAATATTTGAGCAAAGCTGCTTAAACCTGCATCGCAAACATGACTTTTTGCATCCACGTGCCTTTGCAAGGAAAAGCTGTTAACTGTATTGTTTTTCCTGGGTAACTCACGGGACAAAAATCCCTGCTCTTGGCAAGCCTGGGCTGGCCCAAAATAAGTTCTCATCTGCCCTTTCTTACCCTCGAGTTCAACTTTCTGCTGTTTGTCTTCGTAGAGCAATTCAGCCGACAGCTGCGAAGGACGTTCCGTTCCTTGAAAAGAATTCATCCCTCTTACACCAACTCCATTCATCCAAGTTGTGGAGATCATCGCACACCTCCTGAAAAACATCGGTGTTGGGAGGTTAAAGATTTTGAAGCCTGCTGCCACCTACGGATGGAAAGCAGTGAGAGCAGGAAACCTAATTCTAACCCAACCATTCAAAGTGAAGGTTTGAATAAAAGTCGTTGGTACTGCGGAGATGCCCTGGACAAGACACGAGCTTTCTCCTTCTTCAAACTCAGAAACACTTGGGACACAGGAGGCTGAGGGAGGGTATTGGGAAATTCATTACCTACCAGGTGAATATGTGTGGTACAAGGAAAGAAATAAAATACTTTTTTTTTCTTTTTGCTTGCCAGATTAATCTGATTACAGTGCTTTTATTGACAGACCATAGCTTGCCCTCCCTTTTACCTAATCGTTCTGATGCAATTAAATCCTTATATAAAAAAAAAAAAAAGTACATATTTGCATTCTGATTGCTAAGGTGACAATTTCTGCAATAAAACCTTACAGAATACCTGAAGTGGACATTTGTGGGGCCATAGAAACTTCAGGGCAGCATATTCCACCCTCGCTGGAGGTGTTGTTTGTACAGCATCATACCCAGCAGAGCTTTAAGTTTGGGGCAGAGGCTGCCTGGTCGTGGTAGGGGACACCTCCCACCCCAAGAGCATCCCCTCCTTGAGCTTTGCTCAGCAGGACCAACCTGTTTCCTTATATTTGACAAAGAGGAGAGGGTATGGAGCACGATGCAGGGAAAAGGCTAGAACAGGATGGTATGTGAGACTGTTTTATACAACATATTTAATGCTCATGCACATAGTATTCATCTTTTTTTTTTGTTGTTCTGGTTATCTGTTCCAAAAGTGGAAATCTCACTGAAAGCAAGCACAGCCAATCTGCTGGTCTCCACCATTACCACTGCCTGAAGTCTTTAGAAAAATTTCACAGTTTTAGCACAGGGTTAAAGACGTCCTACCGTTTTATGCCTTTCTGTAATTCTGACAAGCTCCAGCGCCTTGAAAAACCTGTTTTTCTTTTATCCTGAGTCATTCTGCATGAAGAAACCATTGTTCTAAACCGTGACTCATCACTTTGCATCACCCTTTCCAAACCCCTCGGGGCCACGCGGGCTTCGAAGCAGGCAATGGCAGCCAGCCTTTATTTACCAATAAACAAGCATTTCATCGCTGCATTGACTCATCCTCCTCGCTCCTTAAGCCTCATTTTGTTCCTACCTCCCAATCGTGGCAAACCCAGGGTGATCGTTCCATTTGCTTTTGTAATTGTCTCGTGGGAAGAACGTTCACGCGAACCACGTCTTGCTGACACTCTGCCGGCTGTTTAAATACAAAAGAGACAAGTATCTAAATGCTGCTGCCAAAATACCTGGAAATACCAGGGTTCCAGAAACCAGCCTGCCCAAGACTAGCAGATTAATCCCCAGGGAGAAATAGGAACGGATGCTGGAGGGGACAGGTGGAGGGTGCAACACGTGCCCTGTAGGTTGCACAGGAGAGAGATGAAGGCACAGGCTGCTCCAGGAGGTTTGGGGATGCTGGGTGGGGCTGGAGGGCCACCAGCTGGTTTTGAAAGGGCCGTCTGCTCTCCCGTGAAATGAGAAAAACAGGAACCAAGTAAATCCATGACCCCACCGGTCTTTTTCCTGACGCTCTCCCTCCTTGCATGACTTTTTCACCCAGTCAAAAAAACAGGCGCTGCAGTTTGTTTTGCCCCACCTGCCTGCACAGGCAGCAGGAAACAGGCTGCTGCTCGCCCCAGCGAGCTCCTGCCCTTCCTGCCCACTCATCGCCCCCCAGCACCAGGCTCTAGCTCCCAAGGAGGCTGCTTGAGCTTCCCTACAGCACCGGGCTACACCGACTACGGGTGCTGGATGAGGAGGCGCCACGCTAGGACAGACCTATGGCAGCCCTTGAGTATTGGGGGAAGAATGAAGCATCTGGGGTGAGGAACATCTCTGGCCCTTGGAGCTGGGATGCAGGCTCAGCACCGGAGCTGATGCAGAGCAGAGGTGCCAGGGATGGTCCCGCAGGTGGGACACAGCTCCTGGAGAGGAGCAGCAGCAGGGGAGGGCACGGCCAGGGCAGGCTCCAGCAGAGCACTTGGGGCAGGACCAGCTTCTGCCCTCTTGCAGCCTTCTCCCAGGCAGGTCACCATCAGTACCACCTACCGAGTGCTAAAGCAAAGTATACGCAGCTCTCATCTTTTTTTCCTTCTTTCACAATCTTGAGACACACTTTTTTTTTTAAAAAAAAATTTTGCTGAAAGGATTGAAGTCTTATCTGCATATCTGTTTTAACAAGAATTTATTGCAAATCTGGACCGTACAAAAGAAAACTTCTTTTTTTTTAGCAATTCCTTTTTTTTTTTCCTACACACTGTCTTTGTGAATTTCTCGTCCACAAGGTACGTAAGAGATTATTATAGAAATTCACAGCACCTTCCCTCTTACCTGGTCCCACACTGGCTGGTTTCTTCGCTCAACTTACTTCCCTTTCAAGAAATCTCTTCTCTGCAACAACTTCAAATGTACTTTGTACTCCCCGAGAGGTGCAAGTGCAATGACAGCTGACCAGGTCAGACAAGGACTTCCCCAGCAGCACCATCTCCCCAGTGTGCATTTCATAATTCCATGTTTACGGAGACACAAACAGGCTCCATCCCAGAGTCACATGTGTGAGGATCTGTTACACATTCTCTGCTCCCGTCAGACTCGCAGCAGCTCCGAACTTGCACTAACCACGGCGATTGTAACTATTTCGGTTTCCCTTGTGTCTCCCAAAATAATGGCAAACAACACGCATAAATCTTTCACTGATTCTCTCTCTGTCTGAAAACACAAGCAGAATTTCTTCTTTGGTACAGAGCTCTCTTACAAGTTTCTTCCCTGGGATTTTAAACTGTTGAAGAAAAGCTCTGCTCAACACAGCCTGGAAAATAAAAAGTTGTTTTTTGAACTTCGGACACAATTAAAAAAAAAAAAAGACTGAGTCAAAAAAAAATTCTCTTTGCAGACAAATGTTCAGGTACCAAAGTCAAATCCACTTTCTTTTGGGGATGTTCATGGGAACTCTTCAGGGCCAGCTGTCGTAGAGAGCGGTGGGTAGGAGAAAGTGGATGGGATGGACACGCTTTCTACAAAAAATGCTCGCATCTCATCTTATAGGAACACCCAAACCTCTTTACGCCAGTGCTAAAAGTGTCTGGGACGTCAGTAACAAAGCGTAAGCTCTGAAAAAAGGCAAACTCCTTCAACAGATCCGCTTCCTTCTGCTCTGCCTAAATGCTGTTTCTCCAGGCAGCGCCCAGAACTCCAGCTGCTCTCCCTGCTGAAGCTGCACATCTCGATTTCTCCCCCGGTATCTCCTGCAATTATTTATTCACCAGTACAGCAAAAGCTTTTAATTTTCTCTACTGCAAACTCCTGATTTTTTTCTAGCCTTTAAAACCTACCATGAGCACAGGCTTTTGCTAAATGTCCTCTGCAATTTCATTCTACCTCAGCAGCAATATTTTGAGCAGATTTATTTTAAGCCTCTTGCATATGTATATATACGTGCACGTATATATTTACATATTATAAATATATTACATAAATACACACATAGCAAGGAATAGAAGAGTTAAGTGGCTCATACAGGAATCTTCCTTTCATTGCCCCATTTATGTGAACCGAAACAAAAATCCTGCTCTGAGCAAGCAGAGAGAAAACAGTATTTGGGCACTGGGGCTGCAACCACTGGTCCAGGCTGAGCTCAAAACCCAGCCCCAAGCGCCAACAGGCAGGAGAGAGCTTAAAATATGGTTTTAAGTTTTGCAGCTCATGCTTATCTCTGGTGCAATGTCAAGTGACCTCAGCTTTGTCCTTGGGGAAGGGTTGACCAAGGTTCAGCAGTTCTCAGTGACTTGGCAAAACCCAGCTTAGCGGTGGGACACCGGATAGATTTCAAAATAACTCGACGAGCACCGGCATTCGCACAGACCGACTGAAATCCAGCTCCTATCACCAGCTCCCTTCTCTCTCTTCCCTTTGCTTTCACAAGCACCAGTTTCCAAATCCCAGCCCCGGGGTCAGACCAAGAACAAGCTGTGGCACAGCAGCGTTAGGAGCCCCGTTTGTAATTGTTCTCCCTCTTACCTTGCTGGCAAGAGGATATTTTTCCAATTCTATTAGTTTTTCCCTTTCCTCCAACTGCACAGCCAGGACCTTGGTCAAGTATTTCCTAGAGATGTTGGCACAACTCGCCGGGCAGCCCCTGTGCCCAGCACTGACCCTTCCCACCCGCAGCCCGATTTTTGCCGCTAGCAAAGCTTTTTTACCTTCCAAGAAACCCTTAACAAAGATTTGAACAAACTCTAACTTAAAGCAAATTCCCACCTTCCTCTCAGAAGCCACTTTCTCACTAGAAAGCAGCTTTCTCTGCTCCCTGTGCTACACAATTTGAACCATCTTAGACCCTCCCAAGAGGGGTAAGATCAGGTTCCTGCCCTTAGCTCGTGCGATTGCAAGCGCCAGTCCCATCCCTCCCCAGCCCAGCAGCTTGTCAGAGCACACCCCTTGTCAACAAACCAGCTGGGTTTGGGTACTCAAGTATCATTAAACTGCTGCAATCAGGTCTCTAACAAGTCATCTCTGCCCCAAGCAACTGCCAAGGGTTTGCTCCAGCCAGTGCTGCTCTTGGGAGTTAATCAAGCCACTCCGACGGTAAATCAAGAATTAAAAATTGTCATTTGCTTGGGAAAAAATCAGATATTTGGACACAATACTGAAAGTACGCCTTTAAATTCCCCTTTTACAGGGATGGCGCCTACTTACATCGCACACTCAGGAGAGAAAATCAGAAATTACAAGTAGATCCAAGCTTTGCACCTACTCTACATGCTGCGAGTTGCTGTGCTGTTCTTTTAACTTGTTACCTCCTAAGTCGTAGCTGGACTTGATGATCTTTCAAGGTCCCTTCCAACCCCTAACATTGTGATTCTGTGGGTGCAACATAGCTGGAAGTGTAGATACTTAATGCAGTCTTTTTCTATGAACACAGAGGAGGTGACCCCAAAACCCTCTTGATTTACACACGGTTTGTGCAGGATCTTCAGTAGCTTTCATGTGACAAAGGCTCCTGCCGTATGATGCCACGGTTTCCGTGAAAGCCACGGCAGAGGGGGTGGAACTACATGATCTTTGAGGTCCCTTCCAGCCCAAATCATTCTATAATTCCAATCCAAGCAGTGACCAAGTATGTTCCTCCAGACCTCACCTTCGTCACAGGCTGAACAAGAGTCCTCCACCTCACAAGGATGTTGAGGCAGCACTAGCAGGTAGAAAGCTTCAAGATGCTGGAATGAAAGGCACCAAAGGCTCTAAAATATTATTATAAATTTCTTACTGTGGTGGGACACGTGCCATAAGAAGTGGAGTCATAAAGAAAAAACAAGGTAAGTGTTTTTTTTGGTGATCGTTTTACCGTAACTGCTCATCACCAGATCTCTGATTCCAGTTCAAAAGCAGCTAGGTAAGAAATAATTTGAAAAATACAAATTAAGAAGAAAATACCCTTGAGGGTGGGAAATTGGTCTCTGTCACAGTGGGTTTCCCATGGTCTGTGTCAAAGAGTGTTGAGTGGCCTCAGTTCGACGAGCATGGAGACTCGGTGACGACCCCCACCGGGTTCAGTCCCACCGACAGCGCAAATCCCTGCGGGCAGCTGGACCCCAGGGCAGTGTTGTCTGCCTGCAAGATCAGATCCTTCCATCTCTTTTTAAAATTGCAACAAAGCAAATGTGGTTTTTTCCATGCTCCAAGTTTTCCAAGTAGAGGATTTTCTTCTATGCACACATGAAGAGAAACCCTAGCAAGGAGATTAAATTATTATTATACCCAGCTGAAAAAAAAAAACCCAAACTCACTTCTAGACCCTGTACCAAGTCAGTACACTTTTTTTTCTTGCTTTTTTCTACATGTTTAAAACTAATTTTCTTCAAATTCCAAGGCAGAATTTTATTTCCTTTTCCCGCTACTCACATTTCAAGCGTGGGCTGGGATAACGTAACAGCACTACATTAAGAACACTTTCACCTTTAGCTTTTCTTCTGCTTTCATTATATAAATTACGCTTTCACACATTTAGAGCACTCACATTTCGAAACAGAGAATGTTTAATTCCACACTAGCGCCAAGAGTGGTTTATCTAAGTGCAAATAAGTTACGTGTCCCCACTGCCAGCCAGTGGATTTGGCTGGTTTTAATGTAACTCCTAAGTCTGTAACTAATGTTACCTACCCTACATCTGATGTGGTCAACAGAAATGTTGGACTTTTGTTGGTAACAACCAACATGAGGACAATTCTGCTTCGAGCAGACCTGTGAATTCACTGGGACTGGAGACCACCATCATCATTTCCCTCAGCCGACTTTGGTTAGAAAGCAGGTAGATGCCAAATGTTCTACCTGATGTTCTCCCACAATAATTAAAACACAATAAAGCTCACACGCACGCAGGTATTGCACCCCAGTGAATGCCACAGGTCATCTTTGGCACGTCGTAGGCAGCACTTAAACACTGAATACAGAAATATTAATGAAATAGGCTTGACCTGGCAAGAGGATAAATGAAAAAGCTCAAAAATCCTTTCTGCCTTTAATGTCAATAATTGTTGCTGAAAAATTTATTGAACCAAGACTGAAATACAGCAATGCCTCTCAGCCAGACAACACATACTAAAACTCAAAGTTTGATTAAATTCAAGCAAAATAAATCTTACTCATCCCATCGATGGCAGTGTACGGGGTCACAGCAGTGAAATGCAGGCCATTTGGTCAGTAGTTATAGATATCTTAGATATCTGCTTTCACTCCCCTTAAAGAACTGCTTGGATGAAAAAATAAAAAAACGAGACACTTTATAAATAACATCTTTATTAATGAGTTTTCTTTTTCACATTCTTTAAAGTGATGTTTAATTGAAATCTGCATAGTCAAGAGTGCAAAAAAAAAAGAAAAAAAAAAGAAAAAAAAACAATCCTAGAGGTCAGACCTCAGTGTGAATGTTACTTGTTTTTAAGTAAGACCGGTCACAGCCACAGGAACGAGCAACCTCCAGGAATAAATGACTGAATGCCATGAGCCAGAGCGAGACCATTCGGGTATTTCGCCGAGTGCTGACCAGCTATTTCCACCACGGGAACCACTGCAGTGCCCAGGCGATCAACACAAGGTCCAGATCTCTTCACGCCCTTATTACAGCCACATTTAAACTACCACCCTACGGCGGGAAACACAAAACCGTACTTTCCGTAACACAAAGAATTACTCTCAACACACACTTTTAAAGCAGTATCATGCCTCCCTCCTTCTTTAATACTTAATACTACCATCCCTTACTGCTAATTGTCATTCCCAGAGCAGGGGAAGGGGACCTCTCGGCGCCACGGAAGGGCTCAGCCCGTGGAAGCGCTCGGCAGCCTCCACCTCCAGCTTCATTCCCATCAGCACAGGCAACACAGTCCCAAGTCTCCCACATCAACACCACAACGTGACTCTGCAAGTAGTATTATTTTTAATATTTACACCATCCATTGATTTAGCTGTTCTCTGCATTAAAACCAACAGGAAAACCTAGAGAAGAAAAATATACATATATAAAAACAAAGGCATGCCCCCTACCTAACAGCCATACGCTGGTAAGAGGTCATTTCTTACCTCCAGTTTTGATTTATCCAACAGAGACACTACTCCACAGCTGAGCCCTAGTTTAAGTGCAGACTTCTCTTACAGCTGGTCACTTGGACAAAGCTATCGGATGCCGTCACTCTGAGCTTCCCTGTGCACAAACCAGGCTTAACACTTTGCACGTGCCTGTGCCGCAATAAACTTCAGTTACCGTTTACATTAGTTCCATTGTACATCTGAATAAGATGAATAATTCACAATCTAGGACTGTGGGGAACTGATCATCAATATTCAATCATACGAGTTTGGATCTGGGCAAGTAATAAGTCTCGTTTATTTGCTGTGAGCCTCTAGGCTTTAAATCCCAGATTCAAGCCCAGTAGGGCAACAAAGTCATTTATGAAATGAAAGCAGTCAGAAATACATTTGCTGCCACAGGTATTGGAAACGTAAGGGCTAAAGTATTGTGGAGAAGACCCAAGAGAGTGAGTGAAAGGGATTCAGTAAAAACACTTGCAGCCAGTTGTACCCATACAAGGAAAAAAAAAAAAGGAAAAAAAGAAACTACCCAGTGAAACTCAAACCCATCACGACGAAACAGCGACTCCAGAGCTGAAACTCTACCTTCGTCCCACAGATTAAAACACCTCCAGCACACGGAAGCACCAAGCACAGCTTCAGTGAAGCATCAGCCAGATGTTGAAAGAGACACGTGCTTCAAGAGCCTGTCTTCAAAACCGCCCTGCTTTCTCCTCGGGGAGCTGACGCGCTCAAAGATGGAGAAAAGCAGTCAGGAATCTGGGAACAAGGGCTGCAGAAAACCAAACACTACCCCAGAAATAAGCCACCCACTGCCACGCTGGCTGGGCTTCAGAGCAAAAGCCCAGAAAACAATCCAGCCCGTCCCAGTTTGAAACCCTCAAAGTAGGACTGGCTGACTGGGAGGGGGCTGATCCATTTTCACAAGCAGCAACAGCAACAGTTCTTTTTTTTTTTTTTTTTTCCATGGGGATTTCACAGGCAAGTCTTATGTCAAACCCCAAATCTAATCAAATTAGGAACAGAACATTTAGTGCAATGGTATCCTTAATTTCTGCAGGGAACAAAAAATAAAATAAATATTTCTTGTGTCACTTCTGGGTTTAATTCGAGAGACCTGTAGAGTAAGACCACTTCTGACATCAGTTCAAGATTTAGATTGGCACAGCCGATTTACACGATTTGTCCTTTCTAAAGGTGGTGGTTCTAAGGGCATCGGATTAGATTTTTCTTTTAGTAATGCAAAATCCTAAAATAAATGCGATTTGGTAATCCGAGAAAACACCTTACTCTAAAGCATACAATGAAACTACTTTGTGGCCTTCTGCGTTTCACAAAAACATCCCACATGTTCAGACCAGGAGGCAGCCTCACTAGGTAAGACACATTAAAACGAAACGTTTTCCATTAAAGTTGCCAAAAACGGAATTTAAATTTATTGCATGACGTTGCATAAGAAAGTATATTATTGAAAACCGTAAGGCATCATGCAATTATCCATCAGCTGATCATTTATTATTCCTTGAAAGATGGTTATATACTCTAAAGTTATAAAACCAGTTTCAAAAAAGTACATAAAAAATTTAACATAAGCTTTAAATACTTTTCACATGTTTGTAGTTTTTTTTTTTAGCTGTTAAAAAGTGCATTCAAACATACTGTACTGGAAAGTTGCTCTGACCAAAAACGGTGCCGGAGACTTGTTAAATTAAAAGCTGCAAAAGAATGTCGCACGGGATTAGAAAGCTCACAGGTTGTGGCGCTTAAACTTACAAACTTGCTCGAAATAATCTGTCAACCCTCACACTTACAATTTAGCGTACATGATATAATTAGCTAAAAACGTGGGTTTTGGTTGTTTTTCTTTTTTTTTTTCTTATAACTCAACAGTCAGACGAATTCAAGTGACGGACACTGAGTGATCAAATAAGGAGCAGACTTAATATTCAGACACGGGACAGAGGGTGCTGCTGCGATTTTGGCGTTAATCAATGTACTGCGCCATCCAGCGGAAGCCTTCCCCATAGCCTTGCCTCTTCAGCACGCTGCACATGAACACCTCGAGCGGCCTCGCGTTCAGCTCCTTCAGCGGTATGCTGCCCTGCAGGGACACACGAGGACTTCACGTTACAGCAACGGGACAAAAAAACCAACTGCTGCTTTACATGGACGTCCGTTTCTGTGGGATGCCCTTATTTAACTTGTGCTGGATAGCGTGGTTTTGAAAATAAATTAAAATACGCATGCGTTGAGAAATACACGAAGCCCATCCTCACACGCGTTCAGAGAGGATGAAGCGCACGAAACCAGAACGCGACTCCAGATTTCACTCCATGTATGGCTACCGTGTACCAAGCACTTCATAAATTAAAATCCACTTAGTTTGCGTAGCTGGAGTGAGCTGGAATCAACACACAAATACAAGGCAAACAAACTCCCTAAGAAAAAAAACAAAAACAAAAACCACACCACCAAACAAAACCGACCAACCAACCAAAAAAATCCACACCTCAAACGAAAAAAAAAAGCCAAACCCAAACATTTCTCAAAAGAGAAAAAAAGTAGGGCCATTACCTTTCCTGTTGTCTGACCATACAGACCAAACATCTCTCGTAACCTCTCTTCACTGATTGCTTCAGGTCTGTCTATCTTGTTACCAAGAATTAGGATAGGCACGTTAGCAATAGTTTCATCTGTCATTAGTGACTGCAAAGGAAAGGAGAAAAGAGGAGAGATTAATTTAGGTCACACCACTACTACTCATGCCCAGGTGGCAGCAGAGCTCCATGGGATACTGGGACTTTGAGCTGCTTTCTTAGAAGGTTAATGCTTTAAAAAAAAAATTATTTAAACTTACATCAAGTTCTTCTTTTGATTCAAGCAATCTTTCATGATCTGCACAGTCCACCAAGAACACAATGCCATTAATCGCAGGCAAGTAATTCTTCCACACTCTGCGAGCTATAGGAAAGATGTGAATTTAAAGGGAAAAAAAAAAAAGAAAAAAGGAAATTATCCCAAAAATTCAGAGCAACACACATCAGTAAGTAAGAAGCAACAGGCTGCTTGTTTGTTTTGGAGGTTTTTTTATGTCTTAACTTATGCTAACAGTCTTTGGGATGAAATTTCATGTTTTACAAAACTTGAAATAATGGAGCAAAAGCATCATTCCCCGTACTGTTATCAGCACTCTATCCCACGTGCACACCGGAACTTTTTATGTTTCCCCAAGAATTAATGTCAACAAAAGCAAGTTTGAAACGTCAGGCTTAATAAAGGTGAATGTAAGTACTATCCAACACTTTGAATAGTACAGAATTCTCTTCAAAATACAGGTATGGGGCAAAAATTTCTGCTCTGCTGCAGCTCGGGACACGTTGCTGTGTGACCTGCCCTAGGGGATCCTGCTCTGGCAGGAGGGTTGGACTGGATGATCTCTACAGGTCCCTTCCAACCCCAAACATTCTGCGATTCTGGCCAAATTGCCTTTGGGCTTTGTGATAAGTGGTAGAAACAGGCAAAAGAGCAGCTCATGTTTTTTTCTGCTGTTGAAGAGAGCGCGGGCAGTCAATCTCTGCAACACGGTTGTATTTCTGATCCGAAACAAATGCATTGTAGACAGCTCTAACCCCAGGCACTGAAGTTAAGACAATGGATTCTCTTACCTTGAGCGTGTCCCCCCAGATCAAAGGTAGTGAAAGTCATGCCAGCAATTGTCAGCTCTTCTGAAGCTGGAAATACAGAATTGTGGTCTCTGAACACTGAGTTGGGACAGTCCAGCCTTCTAGCACCTAGATTTCACTTTGTCTCTTGGTTCCTTTCAGTATTTTGTTATTCAAGAAGCAAATCAGAGTAATACATTTCCTCCCCAAATCAATCGGTTTAACAACAAAACGTTGCTAACCATAAAAACACACGCAAAGTAGCCACAAAGCCAAGAATAGCACAGAATATTCGTACATGATTTATCGCTACACGTTACACAGACAACGGTTGGCTCTGGTGTCCGGTTTGCCACAAAGACGGCGTTTCAAGGACAATACTGGTCAAGATTTCTCCTCTTCACATCCTTTCCTAATTTCTCACCTCCTTACCGGGCTTCACCAATGCACATTTTTAACCTGTGGTGAACTTTTTCACTTGTAAGGCTACCAGGGTAAAAATTACACAGCCAAAAACGAAAAAAATTGAGACAGTGCACGAAAATTCCCATTTTCTAGCTACGCAGACAAGCTTCTCCCAACCACAAGTCCCAATTTCCCACAGCTTCTATAATTTCAACTTGCAGATCCATCATTCTGATAGTTACTTGCCTCTTTATTAATATATTCCACTGAATGATCCTAAATGCATTTTTCTGAATACAATTGAACTATCTAGAGATTGCAATCCCAGAAATCCCTTCGTTTCTCCCCAATTACACCACCGGCCTTACGACGTGTGATCAGATCCCGCTTTTCCTGCAACACTTCACTTTTCTAGCTGTGGAACCAGCAACATCAACTTACTGGGGTGTAACGTGGGGACGTGTTGTCCCAGTCTGTCATCTTTGAGCATGTGCAGCAGCGTCGTTTTTCCAGCATTGTCCAGCCCGAGAAACACCAGTTTGCCCGATTTCTTGTACAGTCCTAGAACAAAGCAGCAGCTGGTGAACAACCAGTTAAACCAGTGATGGCATCCAAATGGATTTTTTTATGTCAGTTCATAGATTATTTGACAAAAAGTAACATCCATCCATCCCCTCAACTAAACCGTATGGATGTATCCTCAACGGCATCGCCAGGGCAATTCTGACACACTTGCTGCCATGGGATAACGCTTTCAGAACAGGAATAAGAAATTTAATTTTCACCGACCATCATATTTACAAAAATGCCTTCTTCCCTTTTTTTTTCCCCTCTACTTGTAACCCCAGTAAATGCAACAGTTGCTGTGAAGGAGACGAAGGATGTTTAAAACACAAACACTCTGTTTTCCTAAGTTTGCCATTATTAAAGGGCACTTGCTTATAACTTGCCAACGCTACAGCCTACGCCAGGATTATTTTTCACTGCTTCAAACTGATCGATGCTGAAAGTAAACATTTTTAAGGCAGATTTAAGAAAAACATAAATAAATCAGATTCTGTACTGAAGAAAGTACTTAAGAGTCTCTTAGCTTTGCCTTTTCTAAGCAGAAAATCTTCCCTTATTCTCTCTTCAAAGACCTCTGGCTGGGTACTACACACTGTACAGGCAGAGCGTGAGGAAATACATGTGCACACATTTCTGGTGAACTTCTACTTCTTCAAAAGCAAAACTGAGCTATGCTCCTGCCACAATTCTCTGTTCTTGGCTGCCCAGTCGACCCAGGTCTCCCTACACGAGGAGGCTAAGCTGGCAGAGCGAGCCAGAAATATCAGTTTCTTGGAGCCCTCATTTTTCCTTCAGATGTGCTGCGTCAAGCCCACGCGTGGTTTATTCGGTGGGATTTGACGCGGTGCTGTCGGTCAGGTGGCTGCTTGGGCAGCCCTGTCAGCGTCCCAGCGCTACAGGGGCACACGTGCCTCTGCCCGGCTGACCTTTACACTCTGCTGTTTGCTCGCCTCTCCCTCTGCCTTTGAACTAATCTTTGGGATCACATTCCAGTGGGACATGTTTTGCAACCCGCAGGAAGGAATATTCTTTCATATTCCTCAGCTAATTTCATTAATGATCTTCGTTACTACGGGTGCTGTACAGTGTCCTCGCAGATCTTTCAAATACAACTTTTTCTTCCCAAGCACACCTTCTTGTGTCCTCAAAAAATGTATTAACTATTAAACTGCAGAGTGGAGGAGAAAGTATTAACGGCCGCAAAGAAAGGAGTGGGAAAACATTTTTATACATTATGCCACAGGAGAAACAGTCCACACCTTATATGCTAAACAAAATCGTACTCAATCGTAGTAAACCAGTAATATTTTTGCCACTCTCGGGCTGGAAATCCAGGAGCCTTTGCTCCCAAATCAGTTGACGCTGCTTTCTCTGAAACACCCTCTGAGACACATTCTATGATTTCACACTTCCCTTATAGAAACACACAAGACAAGCAAGCAGCAATACTTCAGCTACCAGCTGCACCAAGACCAGAGTTTGTGTATATATATATATATATTAGAAAAAAAAAGAATCTGCGTGTTCTAAAAGTACACATGTGCAAAGACGTACTCCAGGAAGCGATCTTATGAGCCTGCTGACAAGACAGCTCAGGGAACTTTGAGGCGTTTCCCCAAATGTTATAATCGGCCTTTTTTAACTGTAAAGTGTAAATGAGAAAAACAAGAGAAGGTGTTTCTTCTAGAATAAAAGGGATATACTGAAAGTAATTCTCTTCCCTACTCCAGGCTCCAGTATATTTCAGCAGAATTAGACTCTGCGTGTGCAGGAATGGGCAAGCGGGCTGGAGTGCAGTAATCACTGCTCAGCTAAGGAAGAAGAGATAAGGAAGATTAGTCAACTCAGTTAAAATTTCACTGCCTCATATCCCGACAGTAGGCCAAGGGTCCAACATTCAGCGAAAAAGTATAAACTTGCAACTGATAAAAAGCAGGTGGCACAGCCTGCTGCGACTCCTTAATCTCAAATGCTTTTTATCCACTGGAGTGAACTCCTTCGAACTTGTAAATTGTGCCTTTATCTCCGTGATCTGTGACTTCTGTTCCTTTTTTTAGTGTCCTAACATTCCTTTTCCTCCTATTTGTTTCTTTTAACTTCCCCCCCGCCCCCTTACTTTGCACGAGCTAATATTTCACCTTGGATAGATATGGATTGCAGACGTTTTGGCCAGGGAATACTTTCCTAAGGCTCTTCAGCGGATGCCAGTGGAGTTTCACACGGGTTTCCGTGACACCAGTCACACAACATCACGCTGCTCAGCAGCAGCAAGGCCGTCAATATCCAGCACTAACGTTTCGTAGACGGTCCCACATATTTGGATTCTCAAGTGACATCCTCATGTGCAGAAGAAATGAACTAAAATAACTGAGCGCAATTCTTCACAGCAGAGAAAAAGCAAGGGAAGCTCTGTCACAGTCAGCTGAATTACACCAGCTTAAACGCAGTACGATTAGAAAAATCACACCTATCACATTCTAATCTAATATTTTTCAAGAGGTTAAAGGATTAACAGAAGACTGAGTGGAGAGCACACTCTGGAAAAACTCAGTATTGATAAGCAAAACTTTTGCTTGAGTGCTACCGAATATACACCCAAACAAATATTCTTAATTAACCAACAGCTACATTTGAAGATAACAGAGGTTAACAGACATTTTGTACAAGAATAGCAGAAAGGAAAAACCCCTCAAACAATAACAACTTACCTAAAAACTGTAATACGCTACTGAAACCGCTGTAAATCCAATCAAATATGAAGGACATATCTGAATCTTATAATCTGAAATAAACAGAAAATATAAAGGCACTTAAGATCTGTCAGAACAGCACATTAAGCATTGTAAGATATTTACAGGTAGCAAAAGCAATTCAAAGTCCTGGGCGAAAAACAACAAACAACTCAGTTTCGGTAAACTTTATCACAGAGCAATTAAATGACCCCACAAAGCATTAAAAAATAAATAAATGTAGAAAGAGAAATCAGAATGCAGACCTTGGGATTCCACAGCAAAGACTTCTTCCTCCCCTTGGAAAACGCTACGTGGACAGATGCCTTTGCAGGAAGTAAAAACAATTTTATCTTAAGTACAGTTTGCTGGAGGTGTGCGATGTCCCACTGCAGATTTCTAAAGGGCAGAAACTTTTTAACTGGGAAACCCTGGCACTTCTGAGAGGGCACCAGAGCGATGTCAGTGCAGGGTGTGTTCTCCAGCTGCCCTTGGGAGCTGCTGAGGTTTGAAGCAGAGGTGATAAGAGGTGAAGAAGTTTCACGAAGTTGAATCCAGAGAACTTTGATACCAAATAAATCCCTATTGTCTGCACGGAACCTGCCCGTTTAGCTTGTAATGGGAAACAACTAAAGCACAAAGCACTGGAATCAGCAGTCAAAGAGCACGACCTCTTGTACTGTCCCACACAGGCGGCGCAATTTAAACCTTAAATGCAAAAGTCAGGTTTAAAAGAGACTCTAGAATGCCACACTTCTCACCAAATTCCTTCAGCTCAGATAAGAGAGCACAAGTTGGAGCCAAGAACAGCCCGGATGACTATAACCAACACCCCAGTTGTGCCACACAACTGTCTCAGCCAACTTCAGCTGATTCTCACAGGCAGGACCCCCCTTGCTACCAGGACAAAGCCCTGCTACTCCACAAACACCCCTTCTTTGTGGTATGGTTAAAAAACATAAGGGTGCTATGCTCCTCCCTGAGAAAGACCCGAGTGGCCAGGATGGATTGCACAGACTGATGAACTCGGTTGCTCCCGTCTCTGGAAAAAACCTCCACCAAACAACTCTGCCGCCAAAGGCAAGGCAGCCTGGGTTGTCAGGGGAGCTTCGACACACGCTGGGTGCCCAGGAGGACAGGGAGAGCAGAGGGGAAACCGCTGGGAGAGTAGGACAGAGAAGGAACCGCAGCTGCTGCTGAAGCCCTGCTTTGGGGCGCAAGACTAAAGCCACGGTCACCGTGCAGCCACGAGCAATTAATTCCTTCCCTTTCAATTTCCTCACTATCTAAAGCGAAGATAATCACCCTGCAAGCACCGGTTTGATAGAGCGAATCAGTATCCAGCCTCCAAACCTCTTGAAAGACTAAAAGGCAACATCCTTAGAAGCATTTAGCCAGGTAATTCCTCCTGGAATTCCTCCCTCGCTAATGCCATGGCATGTTGGAGTTCGAGTACCCTCAAGAAACTGCACTGCTCGGGCCACTTAGGCTGTCCTGACACCTGCATTTCGATGCTGCAGCAGTACTTGGGGGAGCCCGAGATAATTTTAGGGCCGTTCTGACCCCGGAGCACAGCACACAGTGGTCAAAACCCGACCAAAATCCAGGCACCTGCAATAGAATTACACTCATGACAACAAGCAGAGTTTCTCCGCTATGCAGCGACAGGTAAAGCCAAGAAAGATAATATGGAAAGAGGAGGGGAAAAAATATTATGATTATGTTTGCTTGCACTGGAAAAAAATCCGTTCGTGATGACGAAGCACTCAGAGTCTCAGTTTCTCCATGACTAACCTCAAAACCCTGACCCACGTCCTACACGACTCTGAACAACAGATCAGCTGCAACGGGCACAAATTTGAAGAACACTTGTCAATGCATAAACACCCGGTTACACAACGTCACAGCTGAAACTGTCCCTTACACGGCTAAAAAGCAAAGGTCAAGAATAAGCAAACACGGCACAACGTACACGTCAGCAGATTTATTTATTGCTTGAGCAAAACACCAATCAAGAAAAGACTCCGCGGGGCTTAGGAAAACGATCAACTCCACCTGCAGATCAGGGCAAACCATCTGATGTAAGAGAAGTGCTCAAATTACTGAGGTGAGAATAACTTCACAGCATTTAGTTGTATTAACCTTTTCCACCTATTAAACTTAGGGATAGAACAACCAGAAAATCTTTATACGTTACAGAAAGAAACTTTCAGGGGCAAAATTGAAATAATTAGGTCGAGAACAGGATTACTCTGCAAACACAGCCGAAGTGGCATTAATACAGGTTAAATTTCCATCACCACGGGAAAAGTGGTGTTAGAAACAGAGCTATCCAAATACACCCAGAATAGCCTTCAGGTCAGCTGGCAGCGCTTAAAAGGAAAATACTTTTAAAATGGGGAAAAAAAATGGGTGGCTAATTGCAAAGGCACACTGGTAATATTTGAATAGAGATATAAAATCTGCCCTTATCGCACAGGAAAAGCGGCTGCACAAGTCACGGCAGCTTCAAATCAAAGCATTAAAAAGCTGTAGTGGCTCTGCACTAGTATCCAGAGTCGTTACGCTGCGGACGCCGAGCTCAGGGGAGACCGAGGCTGCTCCATACAGACAGTCCCAAACTCTCAGGCTTGCGTTAGAAATACCATAAAAGCAGAACAATGAAAACTCCGGCAGTCACTGCTCACAAGCCACGACGAAGACAAAACACTATTTTAAGTTTATTTTAAGGGAACCCTTGAAAATTAAGCCATCAGTTGTAAGCAGATGTAAACTTTTAATGAAAAATTATATCGGACACAAGACAATCTTTAGATATCAACTATTTTTACAGACCTTACCAACCTACTCGTGCCTCCTTAAGAGAAATATGAAAAGTTAATTTTCTAGTACCGCATCAACAGCAAACGGCTTGAAAAGGTCCCCGACAACTCTTACTAACGTTATTTCATCAGCAAAGCATCACTCGGTAACTCCTGCGGAGCCCTGTAACCCACTCTGCAGAGACCAAGGAGATGAGTTTCCTTACTGGAAACCACTTCTGACCACGGGGATGTGGAATTCCCACCCAGTGGCTTTGGTAACATCTTGAGGCCAGCCTCCTGAAGGGAACGTCACTGACAGCACGGACTAACAAGCAAACTCACTCACACTTCTTTTACGTTCAGAAAAACAGGGCTTTTTCTTTCCTCCTTACTATCAACATGCATTTCTCTAGCTGGAAATTCATTTGACTTCTGAACCAGTTAGAACAGTCCTTACTTCCAAAGTCTGCAAAACCTTATATAAAGGAGGATATCAGACTTTAAAGACAGTCTTTAAAGACAGTATAAAATCCCATTATGGAATAATTAGGAAACAGCCAGCAGCAGAGTCTGGAAAACACAACTTGCAAGTGAAAGCTTCAAGTCTAGTGCTTAGGGCGTATTTGCAGTTTTTCCAAGTAGGGTGTGAACACGACTACTTAGAGCTAGGATTTCACATATGATCATTTTAAGACTGTAACATGTTAGCACAGACAACAAAAATCAAAATTCCTAAAAAACTCACGGAATAAAACAATATCTGCCTTCTACAGTACGGTTTATTCTATGGTGCCACGCTGCACATTGATGTAGTGTTTTAAAAGTTGAAGAAAGTGACAGAACTTGAAAACAAGGGAACTGCACAGATTTTCTTTGGGTATTCCAGTCAACTTTTGGATAGCAAGTCACCTCTGAGATCTGAGAAGCAGCAGCCACCACACGGGTCCCTTCCCAAGCAGGCTGGAAAACCACAACGGTTGCACGTCGCGGGGCAGGTGACTTTAGTGGGATCGCACCTTGTGCTCTGAGACAGCCTACTAGAATTTTGCAAAGGCCTCAAGCAGATCAGAAACGACCAAGGGTTCGTGGGTGAAGACGCCCCAACACCGCCCGCACGCCCGGTCCTGGGGGCGCCCCGCGCAGCCCCGGCCCACGCACCCCGGCCGGGAGAGTGCGTTCCCAACGCGGGGCCCACTGCATTTAATGATGGGGAAAACAACTGAAACCGCAACATATTTCTGGAAAAAGGTTAAAAATAAGCCTTAAGAATAAACCCCGGGAGATGGGAAGGAGGTGACGGCGGCTGCCCGAGAAGGCTGCGGAGCTCCTGGGGGTCGGAGGGCGGGAGGCACAACGCGCCCCCCCGGGGGGGACAGGGCCCGGCTACAGAGGAGCTGCCGGGCACCCACGGAAGGCTCAGAGAGTCGGGCCGGTGGCCTCGTCCTCGACGAGTCCTGAGGGTTCTCCCTGGGGCGAACGAGAAGGAACGGGAGGGCCCGCTCGCCGCCCCGGCACCCCCGGCCGGGCCCACCCGCGGCCTGGAGACTGCTGCCGGCAGGACACCAGGGCGGCCCGGCCCCTCCACGGGCCACCCAGGGCGAGACCGAGGCGGGCAGCGCCCCTCAAGCCGCCCCCACCCCTCCCGCACTCACCGGCCGCCGCCGAGCCTGAGGTGCGGGCGCTCTGCTCCGCCGGCACCGACGCGCACCCCCCCGCGGCTGCGCTGCCCCGCCCCGCTCCCGCCGCGGTTCCTTCCGGGCCCGGCCGCCCGCCCCACGGCCGCGATCGCGTCAGGTTGGGTTGGGTTGGGTTGAGTTGGGCGCAGCGCTCCGCCCGCCCCACGGCTCCGGGACCCTGCCGGTGGTAGTGCCGCCGCCCCGCCCCGCTGCACCGCGGGCCGCCAACCCCCCGGGCGAGATCCCGCTCCTGCCCCTTTAAGGCGCCAGGCCCCGCCCACTGCCGCAGCGCGCCCCTCCCGGAAGTGCCACGTGTACGCAGTGCGCCTGCGCGCGCCTCCAGGTACTTCCGGCCCGCGGCCCGTCCCTCTCGCCCGCCTCCGCTTCTTCCTCCTCCTCCTCCTCCCCCCGCCGAGCCGAGCTGAGCCGGGCCGGGCGCCGCCAGACGGGCGGCACCGCCGAGCCGACCCCCCCCCCCCCCCCGCCGCCATGGCCCAGCCCGCCAGGCCCCCCGCCGGCTACCCCAGCCAGAACGGCGCCGGCCAGCAGCCCTACAGCAACGGTGAGCGCCGTGCCCGGTCGCCGCGCTGGCGGCGGAGGCCCGCGGGGCCCGGCCGCGGAGAGGGGAGGGGGTGGCGGCGGCAACAGCTCCCGCCCCGCGGTGCTTCTCCAGGCCTCGGGCCGCCCCGCGCCCGTTGTCCCCGGTGCTGCGGGGGGGCGGCGGGGCAGGCCGCGGCGCGGCGGGGCGGCCGGTGCCCGCGGGCAGGGCGGCGGGGGGGGGGGAGGCTTTCGGGGTGAGCGGGGACGGGGGGGTCCCGGTGTGTTTACAGCTCGTAGGAACGGGCGGGGGCGGCCCCGGGGACAGGTGCGTGTCCGGCTCCGGTGGTTTCCCGTTACCGCGCTCCGGACACCCGAGGGCAGGAGGAGCTGAGTTGGGGAGGGGGCGAAGAAGAAGGTGGGGGGGGTCGTGATTGATTCCATCATTGATTTTTTATTTTTTTTTTTTCCCCTGTTACCCTCCGCGGGAGCCTGCCCGGTCCGTGCGAGGACACGGGTGCAGCCCCGCCGGGGGGGTGACACACAGCAGGTACCGGGGGTCGCCGTGCGACGGACCGGGAAGGGGCGGGAGGAGGAAATCGTGCGGGGCCGCTGGCGGGAGCGTGTCCGACCGGGAAAAAGGCAGAGCTCTTTATCCGGCAGAGTAAATCCTCATTACCATCTTTTTTTTCCTTCGTGACAAAAGCATATTTTTTGCGGGGGTCTCGGCTTCTAAACGGCTGAAAGCCCCTTTCCGAGAACCTGTTGTTTGTGCCCCCTCCCCCGCGGCAAAGGTACGTTCCGAGCCCCGCTCTGGCCGTTCCTTCAGCCCGTGTGACAATGGGTGACACCGGCCCGAGCCTCTGACCCTTTGGAACGGAGCTGTACATGTGGCACTGTGGTTATCGCGGGCGGGGGAGGCTGGCGGAGCGCAGGCGGCTTTTATCTTGTCACTCACGTAAACCCGATCTTATCTTGGTCCCTGTGCTACCAGCCGGGAAAGTCTTGATGGCTCTCTTCCCCTCAAAATAGATTTTTTTAGTTTATTTTTTTCTTCAGTAAGATGTTGAAGGTAAAACCGAGTAACTTGCTAGGCAGCGATTTAAGTGAGGAAATAAAATATACAAGGCAAGCCTTGTGTCTGTTTTCTTTGCATGTGTGCAAATCTGTGCTGTTGGAAGTATTTCCTGATTTTGCGTATACAGACAGCATCCTCTGTACTCGGTTCCCTAATTATACACTTCTTTGTTTCAGTAGTTGTGCAGCATCACAAGCAATTCAGTTATAATGAGATCTTTTGATTTTTTTTTTTTCCTGCCTTTTGCATGAGTAATTAAATAGTTTGACTTGACTTCCCCCCTCCTTCACAGCGCGCGTATTGCTTTCTCTCAAAGTCATCTGCAAAATGGCATTTTAAAAACAACCGTGTAGTTGCTTGTAGGGTCAAGAAAGTGGGAAGCAAATGAACACAGTCTGAAGAGAGTGTGTCTATTCTGGAGTGCTTACGGTCTGAGCAGAGAACGTACAAAGAGAACGTTAGCTGGTGGAGTAATCGAGTGGGATGATTTACAATCTGGCATCGCTTCACGTTTGCTGATTTCCCTCTCGTCGGGTTAAGCGCGGAATGGAAGTTCTGGAGGGGCAGTCGCAGGAGGAGGAATTTCAGGCTAACCCGGCTGTCAGGTGTATGAAAAACAAAGAACCGAAATTCAGAGTTACGCAAATGCAAAGTGATCAAGTTCAACAGTTGTTATGGTGTGTTAGAGATAAGGTTGGGGTTGGTGGCCTTTTGAATAAATTAGATTGTTCAAGCATGGGCTGTTTTTAACATCGTTTAAAATCTGTGTTAAGAAGGTGCTGTGATCCTTGACCTTTATAGTACAGACAAAGCTTTTCAAAACGGTCTTGAGGGTACTGAGAGTAACCTTGTGGTCTACAAAGAAGGCAAGCTGTCAGCAGGAGGATAAATTGTTATACAGCAGTCAGCTCTTCTGCTCAACTTGTTGCTTGCTTTACTCTCTGCAGGTACTCCCTGAGCTCGCGTGCCCATGAAGGCAGTAAACTGTGACAGCAGCACCAGGTGCTGACCAGGAAATTGTTGAGCATGGAGCATCAGGTTGCTTAGCAACAACCTTCCTCTACTTCATTTTTCTTTTAATAGGACCAAGATTCTGTATTCATTTAACTGCAGGTTCCTCGTGTGCTCTCCACTAGCGCAAACAAGAGGGAGGAACAATTCTTTTAGGAGTGTTTTGCTCTGCTCGTGTGATAACGTAGCGCTTGGAGGTCATGAGATGCTTTAGAAGCTGTTGGGTTTGGAACCCAGTGGGTCGAAGTCAGGCAAAGTGGGCACTGGTGGTGGCAGATCGGTTGGGATGCAGCTTTTCAGTGCGGTTACCCTTTCATCTCCCTGGAGATTAGAGAGGTTGTGGCTGGTGGAAGTAATGTTTTAAACACCTCTTGGAGTAAGTGATGCTGAAGTTCTAGGTGGCAGAAAATATGACTTGAATCGTAGCCTCCCATGCTAATATTCTGAGCCCTCAGACAACCTTCATATATATATTTTGGTGCCGTTCCTAATCTTTTAGAAATGTTAAATGACCTTGTGTTCCCCTGTAGGTGTCTTTGGCTATTAAGCAGGTGGCCTTTCTTATATTAATAACTCATTTCTGCTCTAAGTGACCGTTGTTTTGCTGCTGTGAGGGTGTTCTAGCTCCTCAGTCCGTGCTGAATTCCTTGTTAGCTCTTGGCTTCGCAGAGCAGTGCTGGAAACCAGCAGCAGTGCTGGGCGAAAGCTGGAGAGCCTGTGTGCTCTGACAGGGCTCAGTAGAGAGGCCAGGTCGAGCTGGGTTACTTTAGTTTTCTTGGCAACTTTCTTGCAGGCTTGTCTTCAAAATGTGAACCACGTGTAGGCTACCGAGAGTTTTTGTCGTGTTTCCGACATCAAAAACTAAAATTTGGAACCTTGCGCTGTGGCGAATTTCATTTTTAAAGCCAAGTGCCGTAGAAAATACTGTCAGTTTTGGATTTCACCTTGCTTCCGTTGTTTTATCCTCAAACTTGCCCCTCAAGCAGGGAAGGCAGTGCATGAGAGCAATCCAGGTACTCCGATTCCTGCCTAGGCAACAGAGCCGTGCTCTAAAGTGAATAATCAAGTTCTGAAATTAATTTGTATTCTTTCTGTATTTGTGATACGGCTTGCAGTGAAGTGTACTGATATAATATCAGCGTACATGCTGATGAGGTTGGGAGCTTTGGCATCACGTCAGAGTTCTTCATCATTCTTAGAGCTAGCACGTTTAGTTTACAGTGGATTTTGCAACTCGATTGTTGGAAATCCATCTGATACACTTCAGGGTAATTTTCAGAGGCGAGTTGTAATCGCTGCTGGTTTTGTCTTCGCAAGCTTTTTGTTCAGACCCCATGGATTTTGAGGAATTATTGATTACTGAGATTTATGAGCAGCGCTGTAGGGACAGGAGGGCATAACTGGGTTTCCTCACTGAACGATAAGTAGCATATTGAGATTAATGGGTGGGGGATCACGTGGTACGTGCTTTTTATGCACAAATAACGCAGGCAGTGAAGATCCCTGGCCGTGTAGTAGGTGTGGATGTGTGTGATACTCCGTGAAGTAACAGCTGCCTGTGAACCGTAGCCTTGGGCTTTCTAGGGAACCCGGAGCTGAATGACCGGTGCAGTGTCTGTCCTAAATATTTCAATGTATTCTGTGTTTACCTTAACTTGTCAGAAGTGCCCGAGTTCAAAGTTGTTTTAACTTGGAAATGTGAGCTAGCTTTTGAAACTTAACTAGAATGTCTCAACAGGAAAGCAGCCGTCTTTGTTTTAGTTTGAATGAAATTCTGTGACTTCATTCTGGCTGTTTCCAGTACTTGTTTGGTAAATATATATCCATTCTCCAGGCTAATCGTTACTCTGGCATCGTTTTGAATATTTAAATGTTGACTCCTGCAGGTACTTCTGGTCTGGAAAATGAAGTGCTTTTGTTTGTCTAGGTTCATAAAAATTGTCCCAAATATTAACTAATTCTGGAAATCTGGAAAATAATGGAGAGTTGCAAAGAAAGAAATCTTAACTCTAGACCCTGAAGAGGATTTTTTCGCTTTTGGTTGTTTAACTGTGTACGTGGAACATCTCCACTCTTCAAACTGTGTCTTTAGGGGAGTGGAGTGAGCCACAAGCTACAGGCTGAAAGAAATGATACAGCACTGGAAACCAGTTTAGTAATTTTTAAGGAGTTGTCGCTGGCTGCGGCATGCGATTTCATTTGAGGATTTCACTTGAAAATTGATAGTGTCCCTTCAGAATGTTCGTTTTGTGGCAATGGTGTGAACAACCTGTGGTAGTTACTTTCTTGATGGAGTTGGTATCACACTGGAAATCTCATGGGGTTCTGTTCCCATGTAGAGCAGAAATCTGAACATGCCCTTACCAGCGTTGTTTACTGTTTGGAGAGTTATTAACTGTTTTCAATTTTTTTTTTTCCTTCAGATGAGTAAAAGTTCAGCTACACCAACCAACAAATACGTAACAAGCACCGTTAACCTATCGAGTTTTATTTTCCTGATTGGGGAATTATTTTGTGCTTAAAATGACCCTTCCTTCCATGTCTGTGACCAGTTGGCCGCTCACGTGAGCGCCACGTATGAATAGTTCTCGTACTAAAATTAACCGCAGAAACTTTCGTAGATTAACTCTGTCACTTGAGAAACAGCACAGTGACCTATGCTGAAACTGCTCGTGCCTTTTCGGTAAGCTAAAGCTGAAGTTGGTGCCAGTCGTCAGGTGAGACCCAAGTTTACGATTCACTAGATGCTTCCACTTTGGGTCTTCTCGCTCGTACTGCTGCCAGCCGTGTGGGAGAGCTCTCCTCTTTTTGTTGGCTTGCTTTTGGGCGTTTCCGAAGATGGAAATCGTGTTGTGTGAGAGTTTCAGTCCAGGAGGATGGGTTGCGTTCAGGCATGGAAATGCTTAGTGGTTGTGAGGTGCTGTGAAGCAAAACCAAAGTCTAAATGTTGATAGCGGAATATTACCAAATTCTCATTGCCTGCAGGAGTGCTTCTGCCACACCTCATTGTTTTGTTCGGTTTTTTTTAAATAAAAGATTACTTTTATGACATGGAGACTAAGGAAGGAGATTGCCAGGAACATCTCTTACTTGCAGAATTGATACATTACACTTTCTAAAGGGTTTGTTGTATTTTTTTCCTTCTAGGTCCTGTTCAAAATCAGCTGATGCATTCATCGGATGGCCAAGGATACAGCCCTTCGGTTCCAGGATCGTATTCGCATCAGATGCCGGCCAAGGTTCCTCCCCATCAGTCTTCGGGACAGTACAACTATAGTGGCTCTCAGAGTGTTTCTCAATTAAACAATTATCAAGGACCTGGGCAGACTCTCAACAGACCACCAGTGGCCCCTTTCTCCGGGTCACCGGTGCAACAGACGGGTCCTGCTCCACAAGTGCTGCTGCCTCCATCGCAGAATTCAGCCCCTATATCATCCGCTGGCAGCTTCCCTCGTGGAGCCAGCCCAGCAGGGCTTTCAAACTGGCAGTACAGCCAGACTCCTGGGAGTCAGGCAGTCGGGTCTCAAACAAGCCATCTAGCTCACGGGACGGGGACAGGGGCAGCTCAGCCACCGTCGTCGTTACCAGGAAATACAAATCCTCCAGGAAATTATCAGTATGCTGCTTCTCCGGGAGGTCCTCCACTTCAGAACAACTATATGAAGCCAGGTAACTAACCATCTTGATCTTACGCCAACACCCGTTTCTCAGTGTCTTTAAAAAAAAAAAATATATAGAATTGACTCTGCAGTGGCATTTTGAAACGGTCTTGTCAAAGCACATACCTGGAGAAGATGCTCATCACAAGTGCTGGGGTGATTTCTGTCACAAGTACTGGGGTGATTTCTTTGGTTAGGAACGGCAGTTCTCTGGGCAGGTCAGGTGTTTCAGTTTGCTTGGGCAGCTGAAGCGGGTCGCCCCTGAATGGTGTCTGGTCGTTTCGGGAAGCTGCGTGTGGGTAACGCTGTTCCCGAGACCTCTGCTCCTCCTTGGGGTGGCAGCTGGAGCCTTGGCGTGCTTCAGTCAAACGAGGACTTTGGGACTCCGTGGTTGAAAGCTGTGGTCCTGTTTCGTGCGTGTGGTGTTTCGCAGTTTAAAACTTGTTCGCCTTTTCCGTTCATCGCTTGATTCAGGTCATTCTCTGAACAGGTTGATGCAACGAACTTGAGCACAACCCGGAAAGAAAAACTGGAAAGCGTTCTGTGCCGCTGAAATAGAGGCTTCCTTCCTCCAACTTTGTAGTTTTCACTATCTAATAATAATGGTCGGTCTTCAGAAAGCACTCTGAGAGCATCAGCCTCCTGCTCCCGCTGCTTGTGTGCTGGTACATGCAGCGGTGGAAAGCTTTTCTAACGCTAAGTAGCTCTATTATGCAACTTGTGATTATTATGGAAACACGGTTAATACTGAGGTTTCTCATTGCCAAACTGCTGTTTGTTGTTACAGAGGTTTTTTTAACTGGGCATGCAAATAGGATTTACATTCAGAAATATTTTTAAATATGAAAGCAAATATTTTTGCTTGTGAAGTGCTTTTAGACTTGGAAAGTATTTTTCTTGACGGCAGTTTTTTTGTTACATGCCTGACTGATTTTGTTAGGATATTAAAACTGTCTTAAGCTCCTAGAACTTAGGAAACTATTTCTGGCAGCTTGTTGGTGCGAACAATTAGTACTTTGGAGCTAGTGAGGAAAATGCTGGAAAATTTTGGAACGTGGCATGTGAAACGAGCGCGTGTCTGGCGTAAGAGAATCCTTATATCCGTTCAATGATGAATCCTGAGCAATTGCCCTGGTAGGGTTTGTTTTTTTTTTTTTAGAACAAAGATGATTTTAAAGTGATTAATTTTAAAATTAAGAGTAATCGTGCTCATTCATAGACCAAAGGTTTGCCAGCTCCCTGCCTGCACGGCCAACTTTGGCCAGCCTCTTAGACACAACCTCTTCCAAGTTGTGCGATAGCGTTGGGCAGTCAGGCTTCATCTTTGAAAAACTGACTTTTTACATAAAAACACATTTGTGTTTTCCTACAGTTCACGGGTAGTTACACTGCCGGCTTCTGGAATAACAGGGAACAAAGGGGTAGAAGTGTGCTTAGAGTTTGGCATTCTAAGGGAAGAAAAGCGGTGAGGTTTCTAAATGTCTTTGCTTGAGGAAGTCCCAGAATTATTTTAAAATAGAAGCAATTAAAAACTTTCCTGTGACTTTTGACGTGGAGGGTTCAACATTTCAGCGCAAAACACCCCCCGCTTGCACAGCATGTTTATTCAGAGTGCACATTGCTGATACTTTCCCGACTGAAATCTTTTTCCCCAACTGATTTTAGCAGCTGTAGAATCTCTGTGTTGTTTTTGTGTCAGATTGTTGAAGTGGAAGATGATCATCCCGTCCGAAGGAATCGGTTTAGGCTCTTGCTGGTTCATTATTCTGTGTGTAATATGAGGCTGTACTATAATTTTATAAAGTCCAGACTTGGTAATTGAAGCTGGGATGCTTTCTGTACCTCTTGAGATATATTTAGAGTTCAGTGTGTGTGCTTTCCTAACAAAGCTTCTGTGACTTTTTCAGCTGGGTTAAACTCCTCCTAAAAATTAATCTCTTTATAGGATCTGCACCTCCACCAGTGACTCAGCCTTTAACTCCACTCCAGCCTCCTTCAAGGCCACCTCTAGGGCCTCCACCAGTGGGTGGTCCACCTTTAATCAGGCCAGCACCACTGGTGGCAGGACCTCCTAATACACAGGCTCTGCTAAATTCAACTGCAAACCGAGAAGGTAAGAAATAATTTGTTCTTCTTGTTGAGTTTGAACATTGCAACTTGCAGTCTCCAAAGTCAAGTGCACTGTTACATTAGAGACTCAAATAGGAAAATTGACGCTAACGAAGCATAATTTTATCTGCAGGTAAGGACCTAGGAGGAGATAAAATATTTCTTCTTGACAGTTGTTAATGAAATAAAATAACCTCACACTTCAAAATAGATTTCTAAGGGCTGTTTGAATTGTCCAAGTCTCCCACAGTTGCTATGTCTTTTTTTTTTAGCATTCTGAAATGATACTGAAATTCTCATTTCTCTGCAACTTTGACTCCAGTGGAGGATGTAATCTGTGTAGAGCTTCCTGGCTTGTTTTATTCTGCAGGGAAAGCTAAAATGTGGACCCTGCAACTCCTTCCTTGCCTGTTTATGTCGCTGTACCTTGTCCTACCCTTCTGTGTAAAATCACTGCAATGCATACCTCAGATGTGTCCATTTTCTGAAGGTCGTTACTAGAGGCTGTTAAGCAGCAGCTGTTGAGGACAGATATCTGACTTTGTGTGTCTCCTGTGGGCCCTGCACAAATATGCCATTGTTTAAGAACTCTTCAGGGCTCTGGATCAAACAGACCTGCGGTTGTGCTGCCTCGAGTGCTCATGCTAGATGGGGCCACGCCGTAATTGGCAGTTTTATTTTTGTGTGTATCATTTGCTCCATCAAAGCTGTTGGTTTCATGTATGTGGTACCTGTGTGAGTCCAAGAATAGTATATTCAGATGTAGCTTAGTTTTGAACATTGAAAATTAGAAACTGCTTTTGTTTAGAAAGCCTTTTCTTCAGTGTGAAGAGAAATATTCCGGGGCCCTGGAGGGATAGAGATATTTAGTCTGTGAGGTAGGTTGAGTGCTGTGTGCTGGTTAGCTTCAGTGTGTAATGCAAGTTCCTTTCATTGGGTCATCTTTGAAGGTTTCATTGCTAATAAAAAGTAAATTGAGTACCTATTTCTCCTTCGCAATAGGTATATTTTTTTTAATATGTGTATTTAGACATAGCTTACAAAAAGCTGTTCTTTGGGAGCACTCTCTCAATTTCAAGGTTTTTCTTATCTCAGCTGGAATTTATATCTTGACTCGTATGTGACCATATCAGAACTGTTGGTGTTTGGCGAGCAGTACTGAGCCAAGGGTGTAAGGGAAGGGAATCTGGTGTTTCTGTGAATTATTGGTGGAACAAGTTCTTCAAGGAACTCGGTACCTAAATTCCAAGGTGCTTTGAAAGCTGCACCTACAGATACTTCCTCTGAGGAGGAGGAAGCGTCCCCTGACACTTTACTGCGTATCAGCCTGGAAGTTATGGTGAATATCTAAAGTAATCTGAAAAGATCATTCAAGCAACAGGTAGGGACTTTTGTTTTCCTTGTAAAAAGGTGGTAGGGTTTTGTCAATGTCCTCTGAGGTCACATCAGCAGGGAAAGCGTGTGTGAGAAAGAGGCTAAGCTGTGTGTACTTAATTCAGTTTCAGCCTGGGATAGAGACAAAGTAGATGCAAACTATGCTAATCTTCCAGCAAATAGGATTTCTTTGCAGTTACTTCATTACAACTTCTTAGTAACTTGTGAAAATTTTGACTGGGACTGTCTTTCTTAACAGGTGATGCTACATCTGCTGCCAGTGATGGGTCTGTGGTGCAGAACAGCTACGATGCAATAGAAGGTGGTGGCCTCATGGGTAAGGCTTTGGAATTCAAAACGTTTACCTATTACGTAACATTTTCTAAGAATCTGGGAAAGACAGAAGTTTAGGCATTTCTGAATAAATGTATACACTTGGTTGGTGTCTGTCTTTAAACTAAGCACGACATTTGAAGCGTCGGCGATAGGCACGTCTTTGCCTGCGAGGATGGTAAAGCAGTCGAGCGTTTCGCGAAGTTGACTGCAGTTACCAGCTGTTTAACTGCTAGAAACTAAACACCACCACCAAAACAACAAAACATCCCTCCCATATTAATGCACTGAGCAAGCTGCTGTCCTTCAGCACTTGATGTGTTTGTCTTCTCTGCCTTTAGCGACTCCCCACCCTTCTCCTGCACCCTCAAATCTGAAGGTGAACAGAAGCGTTGGCTATTCCTACCCTGCCTTACCTCCGGGCTACCAAAACACGTCCCCACCCGGAGCACCAGCCATGCAGGCGTCTGCTTTGCAATATCCAGATGGATCAAAACATTTCCAGCAGGTAAAGAATGTCTGGGGTGTTTTTATCTCGGTGGTACCCGTGGTGTGGGTGGGTAAAGAGCAGCGACGGTCGGCGTGTGCTGCGTATTTATGGGGTGCCGCTTCTCGTGCGCCGTTTGTTCATCCTGGTGGACGTGGTCTGAAACTAACGCTTTTCCTGACACCTTGGTAGGAGTTTGGAAAAGTCTGTGTGCCAGCTCTTTCTGGAGGGTACTGTCCTTGAATCTGTGCAGAATATTTCTCTTAAAACTTTCAGGAACTTTGGGCATGTTTCCCTTCCCTTGGGTTACTATTGTCAGCTGAAGTATTTGTGGGTTTTTTTTTCCCCTGAAATTTCAAAGCAAAGTGAGCGATGCTTTTGTCAGCCTACCCTCTGTATTTCAAGAGCTTTGTGGCAAATTTATGCTCATTTTTACCTCTATTATCTTACATGCCTAGTTCATGTAGCAAGTAGTATTTCTAAATATATCACTGGAATACAAGAGCAGTTGTGTAATACATAAACCAAAACACAATTGAAAGGGAAATATGTTTGCTTTTTAAATGAACCCTGGGTTTCTTCCAAATAATTGGTGTTAATTTCTGAAATTCTCTTTGACTCTAGCCTGCCCTGGGCACTAATCATTTAACTGCATCTCTGGCTGGCCTGAGTCTACAGCAAGAAGGATTAAGACCTGTGAATCTTCTTCAAGAAAGAAATATTCTTCCTACGACCCTCTTGAAGGCTCCTGTCCCAAACTTGCATGAAGAAATCCAGAAGCTCAATTGTAACCCTGAGTAAGATTATCCCAGTAACTGTCATTGACCAAAATAAGTAATATAAATTCCTACTTGTAAACTTAACTCTTCGCAAAATATTTCCTTCATTTCTTGAGGAGAAAACATTTAAAAAGGGCTTCACTGTGTTACAGTAAAGGCAGTAAGTGGTTTAAACTGTGCAGTGAGGGAAATTACCTGTGCAGGGAGTATGAGGGAGAATATGTTGCTTGCAAGGCAGCTACAGATGGGCACAATGCAAGAACTTTAGAGCTGGCAATGAGTAGGATTGCGGGGAGATCTAAAACAGGAGTTAACTCCTAGTTGGTGAGGTACACAAGAAAGATTGCAACACAAAACACAAATGAGCGATCTCTGTATTGACGTAACCGTTTGAAGCAGCGGAGTGAACGGAATGTCGAGCAAGAGTTGGTCGTCCCAGTCACCTCGCTGAGGAGCCCAAACAAACTGGGCATAACCAGCTGCTCCCGCTTGCCAAGCCTTTTGTGATAGATAAAGGAAAGAACAGCTTCTTTGTCAAAGCTGATCACACAAACGAGCGGGCGTGGATCTGCAGAAGTACGGTGCCTGTCTGCGCTTCCTGGAAACCTCCGAGTTCGCAGGTCCCCAAAAGGACCCTGGGGCTGTTTATAGTTATTTTTGTGTAGTTTCAAGACAACTTTTTTAACTTTGCTGGTTCAGAGCTGTGTACAAGGCCACCTCAAAATGCTATTCCAAAATAGCACCTTTTAAAAAAAATATTTTAAAATATAGTTGATTTTATATTTTTTCAAGATTTGGTGCAACTTTGAGCTTTGTTAGGCTTAATTTTGACTTGAGTGACAAAAGTGACACTCAACTCTGTGTAAAGAGCGTGTATAAAATAACACAGGAACTAGAGTACATACTGTGGGTCAAACTTGGACTAAACCAGAACGATTTAACAGAGTTGGAGAAGATCCTTTATCTGGAAATAGAAATTCACCAGCTCTAGAACAATATTAAGGATGCTCTGTACTATTGAAATCATTATTTTATTATCTGAAAGCCTCTGAAAATAACCCTTTGTCCTCCATGTAGGTTGTTCCGCTGTACCCTGACTAACATTCCTCAAACTCAGGCCTTATTGAATAAAGCCAAACTTCCTTTGGGGCTCCTGCTTCATCCTTTCAAAGACTTATCGGTATGACAAATATTCAAAACTTCAAATGTTGAAATAGCAACTATGCCTGTTTTAAAGTCTAGAGCTGGACAATGAATTGTAAAAGAAGGGCAAGTACGTTGGCTACTCTTGGCTGAGAAAAATTACCCTGGTAACTCCCATTTCCCTATTCCATAAAGATCACTGTAATTTTTCTGATTTTTTTTTCTGCCATTTTTAAACTTTCAGGCCTCACTTCTTAATAAAAAAGCACCTCCCAACCCCCCCCCAAAACCAGAGGCTTAGAGGCAGCACAGCACTCACGCCGTGACAGAAGGCAACACATCTAAATTCCAGTTTTGCTTAGATAGCTGTATCTTGTCAAGTATCGGTTGTAGTTACTGATTTCCTGTACCAAACCTAGGACTAATTCTTGATTAAGAATTAACAAAGTTAAGAGTTTGGATGTCCTGAGATAACCAGGAGACATTGCAAATTGAGCAGTGCCTCTTTTAAACATTGTTATTTTTTACAATAGAAACACTTTTTCAAGGCCGTGGTGTTTTTTTTCTGATTTTTGGTCTGTATTGGTGGAGGACCCAGCCTTCAGCCAACAGTGTAAAATTCAAAACTTCAGAGGCTTGAAAAGGGAACCTCTGCAGTCCCAGAGGCTGGAGCTCGATTCCCACCAGGCTGCTTCTTAGGGACTTGTAGGGAGGCTGTGGGGATGCAGAACCACTTCTTCCTCTGACGGGTGTGTTTGACTTACCAGGAAGCCCAGGGTAGGCGATAATGTTATTGTAGGTGAGGAGCTGTAGCGTGCTGGTGCTTTAAAACAGGAAGCTTTTTCTTTTCCAGCAATTGCCTGTGGTCACTTCGAGTACTATTGTGAGATGCCGAACCTGCCGGACGTACATTAACCCTTTTGTCAGCTTCCTAGACCAAAGGAGGTGGAAGTGCAATCTGTGCTACAGAGTGAACGACGGTAGGTTTTTAATGTCGTAATTGCTTTGCACTGTAAGGCTTAACCTTCCCTCCCTTGACCTTTGAGACTGCAATATCGTTGGCCGTATCAGGACTCGGGATTGTTGTCAGACGCGCTGGGGCTGAGAGATATGAGAAATGTTTCCTGTGGGCAAGGTCGTGACGTCACTAATGAAACACCACGAGTCTGATGTGGTCTCCCAAGGTTCCCTTGCAGGTGACAGAGTAGCTGCTCCCTACCTGGTGTAGTTCTCCAAGAACCGTTGCCCAACAAGCTTGAAAGAGTTGATGTATTTGTTCTAACAGCTAATACTAGTGTGAATTAATAACGTGTAAACTTATCTGCGTAGTTCCTGAAGAATTCATGTATAATCCTGTGACAAGAGTTTATGGAGAACCTCATAAAAGACCTGAAGTCCAGAATGCTACTATTGAGTTTATGGCTCCGTCTGAATACATGGTAAGGCTTTATTTACCTTTAGTTACTCTCTCCCTTTGTTTTATTTCCAGAGGGAAGTCAGAAAAAGCCTTGTTAATAGAGGATGCTTTGCAGCTAAGTAGAACAGTTGCTGCCTCAAGGCGTGTATCTGAGAACTCTTGGGAAGAAGTTCGAATAGTTCTTAATTTCTGAACGTTTATCACGTCAAAGTTCTTCTACAGTTTTCTGGAAGAAAACTGTAATTCTAGAGTTACCCAATAGGAGAGAAAGGCATTCAGAAATTTTAGCTATCGTCTGCGTGCTGTTTTAATAGAGTTTGCCCTTGCAGTGGAACGAATAAACCCCATCCAATAAATGTCACTTTGAAAACTAATCTTTTCTTCGCTCAGCTGCGTCCACCTCAGCCGCCTGTGTACCTCTTTGTGTTTGACGTCTCTCGTAACGCGATAGAGACGGGATACTTGAACACAGTCTGCCAGACCTTGTTAGACAACCTTGACATGTGAGTACCTTTTTCTTAGAGTCTTCTGTTTTCATTCCTCTTGCAAAACTTGTGACAGACACGAACGTGCCAGTACCTCCTGGCTAGAAGAGAAAATTCCTGGCAATGGCTAGTATTGTATTAAAGTGTAGCATAAAGCTGTAGTCTTTTCCCCCTCACAGTTGCCCTGGTATAAAAGGTATTTCTGAGGCTTGCTTCTCGGTCGAGCTCTTTCCTATCTGCAATCACAGGAAGAAATTTCGTTTTGCTGAACACCATATGTTTCTTTTTAGGCTTCCTGGGAACACTAGAACAAAAATAGGCTTCATAACATTTGACAGCACGATCCATTTCTACAGTCTGCAGGAGGGTCTCTCTCAGCCTCAGATGCTTATAGTTTCAGATATTGAAGGTATGAGGAAGTAAATTCTGTGGTTGGTATCTACTGGTGGCTGCTGGTTTTGACAACCTTTTTAAAAAATGTATTTGGTGGGAGTTTCTAGATCAGATCATCAATTTCTCTAGCTTCAGAAGTAGCATGTCAGTGCTACTGTGTTCTTTTTTCAATAAGTGTAATGCTTGGAAAATACAGCTGGGAGAAGCTTGATGCTTTTTTTTAAAAAAAAAAATTAAAAAAAACTTAAATGCTTGCTTTTTCATTCCAGATGTGTTTATACCAATGCCAGAGAACTTATTAGTAAACTTAAATGAAAATAAAGAGGTAAGAATGACCGTAACTAGTGACATTCACATAGTTTGGGTTACGCTTGATGATTTTGGGATTACTTAAGGCTTTTTAACACCTATGGTTTAAATGCGAAGTTTGAGGTGGAAAAAAGAGGTCTTTTAATTTATTTACGTGACTGAACTTTTGCCAACCTGAAATAAGACGGTACTTGACTTCTGCTAGGGCTTTTTCTTTACTTCCTTAATATTAGAAGTGTTAATAGATGTTCAGCAATCAACTCTATAAAGAAGAAAACTCCGAGGCCTCTGAATCTTAATGTTTTTGCTTTTCAACTGTAGCTAATTCAAGATCTGTTGAGGAGCTTGCCACAGATGTTTACCAAGTCCCTGGAAACTCAGAGTGCTCTGGGGCCTGCGCTCCAGGCTGCCTTTAAATTGATGTCCCCCACTGGAGGTAGAATCTCTGTCTTCCAGACACAGCTTCCATCTGTGGGAATGGGAGCGCTGAAGCCACGAGAAGAGCCCAACCAAAAAGCAACTGCAAAGGTTAGTAAGGCAAAAAGCTGGAGAGACTGACTGCCCTGTGCTGTACATGTAGGTGGTTCTGGAATTGCCTGTTGTGGCTTAATTCTGTCGTTCTCTTGTTGAGGTGACCTTCCTTTGGTAGAGTAGTAGAGAGCACACAAAAAACCCACCAAGCGCTATAAACACAGATTAATGATCTGTTTGTTGTTGTTTTTTAAATATCCCTGTGATCAGTCCCTAAAAAACACACGATAAATGTGCTTATTCTGTTTGACTTTCCTTTGTGTTTTGTAACACTCCGTTGTATTACCAGGACATATATCTGACCCCATCAACTGATTTTTACAAGAAGTTAGCCTTGGACTGCTCGGGGCAGCAGGTTGCAGTGGATTTATTTCTTCTTAGTGGACAGTACTCGGACTTGGCTTCGCTAGGTAAGCGGTGTGGAGCTGGTTTGGGGCGCGCAACTCTTGCACTTTTGGCAAATACATATACAAATACAAATCTACGTTAGTGCTTAGTGTAAGAACCTAACTTGAGTGCACCCAGTGTGTCAAGAGGCAGATTCATGCTTGATGAGCAGTGACAGCGAATAGAATGTAAACTTGTGGCCTTTCCTGATTTTAACCTGGCTGTTTCCATGTTTTCCCATTGTGAGTCAGGATTTTTGTCATCCTGGTGTAAGGGGCTGACACGCTTTCCTTCTTTTATGCTCTTTAACCATCAGCGTGAACATCTCTAGAGTAAGCTTTGTTAGCATTTTAACTATTATTTTTCTCAGTTTAACTACACTTTGAAGTGACAAAGTATCTGTATTTTTGGGTCAATAGATAATTGACACCCAAAACTACATACGCACGTACTTGAACGTGTAGTTAGTTATGTCTGTGTCTCTATATGCAGGTCTATAACTGTGTAAGAGCTATTTGCAGGTGTGAAAAATTGAAGAATTAAAGGGAATATTACATTCAACTGGTGTTTGTAAAGACTGCAACAACTCTGTGTGCGCTCTGCCTATGTGTGTTGTTTTTTTTCAGGCTGCATATCGAGGTATTCTGCAGGCAGCGTGTATTACTACCAGTCTTACCATCACAAACACAACCCTGTCCAGGTGGAGAAATTGCAAAAGGAACTGAAACGATATTTGACTAGAAAGATCGGGTTTGAGGCTGTCATGAGGATAAGATGCACCAAAGGTTTGAACACAATTTTTCAGATCGGAGGTGGGGGCAGAGGGGAAGTGTTTGCTGTTATTTGGGTGTGTTTTGGCTTGAATGATTAAAAGTATTAGAAAGGCAAAATTCAGTTCCAGGAATCAGGCCATTTATTAAAGACTGTATCTTTACTGGCATCCAAGTTCCATTTTAGAATGGTTAAAACTGGAAGTTTTGTTGGGCTGCTATTTCAGCAAGGAACTGGCTTTATAGTCTACAGACTTACTGCTCTTCTGCATTGATTTCACTTCCAAATTCCTGCTTTCTGCTCCGCTTTGTGGATCCTATGGATTAGCTGTGCATTTGGGATCGCTAACCTTGCCCAAAATTTCGCTGAGAAGGATTTTAACACTCCCAACGCAGAGCCGTCTAACGGCAGTGCCGGATGTGTCGATGGCGTCCGCGCTTCGCGACTCTAAAAATCAAATTGCCGCGATGCTTGTCTTGCAGGGCTCTCCATTCATACTTTCCATGGGAACTTCTTCGTACGATCTACGGACTTGTTGTCCTTACCCAACGTAAACCCAGACGCGGGATATGCTGTGCAGATGTCGGTCGAAGAGAGTCTTACTGACATGCAGGTTGTTTCTTTTCAGTCAGCTCTCCTGTACACATCCAGTAAAGGTAAGAGACGTGGACTGCGTATTATTTATTTAATTTTTTTTTTGCTCTTACATGTGTGGTGGCATTTCTTGCAAAGTTTCATAACCCCAAAGCTACATTTGGAGACTACAGGGTGTGGTTTTTTTCTTTTCTTTACAGGTGAAAGGCGAATTCGTGTCCACACTATGTGCTTACCTGTTGTGACATCGCTGAGTGACGTCTACCTGGGGGCAGATGTACAAGCCATCGCGGGGCTCTTGGCCAACATGGGTGAGCAGGATAAGAGCTTGTTTTGACTGTGGATGGTAACCCTAAAGCTCTGAGCAGGAATCCTCTGGGAAGTAACATCAGAGGAAAAGATGGTGTCTTTCTAAGGATGCTTTCTAAGTTGCAATCCCAAGAGTTGGGGGATTTTTTGTTGTTTGGGTATTTTTTAATGCCTGGCTTAGGTAGAGGATCAGTGCAGCTTTATGTAGTGACCTGGACTTAAGTATTAGTCCGGTGCATCATCAGGGGTGCCTGGCTTTTCTCTTGAATCACTTGTCTTGATTTCCTCTATAGTGTAGTAAAAGCTTATTAAGATGCAGGGAAGTATTTGTTTAAGTGAGAAAAGTTAACACATGTGACTGTATTTCTACCGTGGGAGGAAAAGCTGCTTGTTTGAGCTTCGTACTCTTATTTTTTAGCTGTGGACCGATCAGTTTCTGCTACCTTGAGCGACGCTCGGGATGCCTTGGTCAACGCAGTGATAGATTCTCTATCTGCTTACCGTTCTTCGGTGCTAAGCGTTCAGCAACCCGGCCTCATGGCCCCCTACTCCCTGCGGCTCTTCCCGCTTTATGTCCTGGCACTCTTAAAACAGGTAAGGGTTCGAAGGAAGCCATGCAAGAGGGCGGTTGTCTGTTTGGCGTGTCGTCCTGATGGAAAAGAACATTTCTGTGATGTGCAAACCAGCATCTGTCTTCGATTTCAGCGTTTTTGTAGGGCTTGGCATGGAGAAGTTGCTTGATTTAGATGGTTTAGTAAAACCAGCCTTCCTGCAGTTTGCCATTGGAGTGCTGAGATACTTTATAGATTTGAGAGGGATCCTTCTTGCACAGATAAAGTTCTCTCAAGGCAGCAGTTACAGTTCTCTGCACCCTGGAATTGGATGACTTGAACTGTGAATGTAGGGCAAAGCCTATTTAATTGTTCCTCAAGCCTGGGTAGATAATATATGATTTTACAGGTGGTAAACATGTGTTTTTATGTTGAAGTCTGTTACGTTACAAAAAATGAATTATATGGAGCAAATATATCAGGATAATGGATGGGCTTTCTGCCTTTGCCTACAGAGGAAAGGAATAGGGAAGAGAAGTTGTTTAAAGGATATCACTGCGGAGAATGATCTAGATGAGAAGTGGGAATTTAGAAGTGGGTATAAAAACAAAAGTAGAAATTGTTTAAGCAAGGGAATAGGAAAATAAAGACCCTGACTAGCCTAGAGAATGGCAGGGTACTGGTAGAGTGGTTTTTTTCCAGAGTCTAATTTTTGTGCATCTCCATACAGCAGTTCAGTGGGGATTAAAAGAGAGCTGGCTGGCAGAGAGGCAGCTGCCTGGTTGTTCTTGCGAAAGGTTTTAAAATATTTCGCAATATTTGCTCAGCGTAAGTATTTTTTGATTGGATTTCCTTGAACTGATACTAAAAGTCATTTTAAGTGTTAGGCAAGCTGACTTTCTGTTCTAGAGAGAATTTCCTGGTTTGTACCTCTTGGTAAGGAATTAACCAGCATGTTCATACTGACAGGGGAGCTTTTTCATGTCAAAGATTAGAAGCATTTCCCTCAGTCAAGTGTGAGAAGCAAGCCCTTGTTTGTTACACCTGACTTTTTTTTGTCCCAACAACCAGGAATATATTGTAAATCCAGAATTACCTAAGATTCTGTATGTTGAAGCCAATGGTGTGGCTGCTCCAATTCATTTAAATTCCGTGAAGCAGCATTTTTCAGGGGTATGTTAGATGAGACGTATTTTAAGATGCTTTTATCTCGGCTGTAGTGCTCACTAGAAAGGATTGATGATGCAAGGTCATGGTTAATTCTAGAACCCAGAAGTGGGAATACAGAGACTTGCATGATCTGTATGTGAAACACTGAAGGGGACTATGCAGCAGTAAAATAGTGGTAAAATACCATGAGAAAATACTTAAAGATCTTCTGTAAGACTTAAGAAAATTAGACATAATCAACAGATCATGTGCTAAATTCAGTTTATCTCGCTTTGCTTTAACGGTCAAATGAAATGCCTGGTTGTTTGCAGAAAGCGTTTCAAGCTGGGACGAGCGCCCGTTTAGATGAACGCATTTTTACCATGTGCCAAGTGAAAAACCAGCCCCTCGTTTACCTCATGCTTATGACCCACCCCAGCCTGTACCGAGTCGATAACCTCACGGATGAGGTGAGTGTCTGCGTTGCTCTGATCCCAAAGATTTGATGTGATGTGAAAATTAAATTTGCGTTAAAAATCTCACGTTAGAGCTACGGAGCTCAAACTGTTTCATATTTTCCTGTTTATTGCATTTATGTGTTTGTTGTTTGGGACTGGGTTGATGACTTCTGGAGAGAAGCTGTGCTGTGGCTACGGATGGATGAGCAAAGTTTTTCCTTTTTGCTTTGTGTCATTGCACTACACCGCATTTATGTACATGTGGTTTGTAATGTATGCGTTTAACTTTTTGGCCCTCTGTAGCTTCCTTTATTTTAAAATGTCAAAGTAGTTCTGTGAACAGTGAGAGAATGTTTATGCAAGAGCCTGAATCATTTTAGAAATCGCATCTTCTGTACGTAACAAATCTGATATTCCAGCTCTAGAACTAATTAAGTGAGATCAAGTTGATTAAGTACACCCTCTTTAAATAAGACATTAAGAGATTTATTAGGAAATCGTGCACGTGAAGTATGACCTGAACTAAACTGAGAAAAAGGGTCCAGCTTCATTATTCGGTGTGATACGTGCTCTTCTTCTTTAACCTTCTGTCCCTGTGCCTCTTTCGATGCACGAAGATGTGAACCAATGTTCTTTTTGCTTTTTCCTTTAGGGGGCTCTTAACATAAATGATAAAACTATACCTCAGCCACCCATCCTCCAGCTGTCGGTGGAGAAGTTGAGTAGGGATGGTGCTTACCTTATGGACGCCGGCTCTGTAAGTTGGGTGGTGGCGGTGTTGATTTTTAAAAAAATATCCAAATTTCCTTGACGTGCCCTCTTTCCGAGAACTCAAAATGTGTAGGAGACCGCTGAGGCGTGGTTTTGTGTTGGATTAACGTTATTGCTGGGTGTGTTTTTAGGTGATGTTTCTGTGGATTGGGAAGAACTGTGGGCAGAGCTTCATCAGCCAAGTCCTTGGAGTTCCAAACTATGGCTCAATACCACAGAACATGGTACGTGCTTGCTCATCCTACAGCGCCACCAGAATCTTATTTTCACAAGAACTAACATACCACTATTCAAATATCAGCCCTCTAGTTATTCTTCACTACAAACCCAGATTTGGGGAAAGAAACCGAGATCTGGGGAAAGAAAGAATTTCTGTTACCTCTCTTGGAGTTCCTCCAGGCAAAAACTTGATAGATCTTCCCATGAAAGCGCAGTAAGAAGAGGCTGGCAGAGATTAACTTTCTGGGAACTGTGAGAGCAGACTGAGAATACTTGGGAACAGTAAGCGCCGTGGGTTAGCGGGTAACCCTTTGGTTTTTGCAGTAAAACAGGTGTCGATCACAGTTAAGTCATGACTTGTAACGCACGTGACTGTTTCAAGCCCTTTTGAAGGAGACGAGGTTAAAACTACATCACCAACCGTTTCTGTCGGGGTTTCCTTTATGCCTGGTCAGGATGTAGTTGACCCATTTTAAGTGCTCCTTTCACAGTTTTTCTGAAAAATAACCACGTACGTATTAACGACACCCTTTGCCTCTTAGACTCATCTCCCAGAACTTGAAACTGCGGAATCCATGAGAACAATAGCTTTCGTTTCCTGGCTGAGAGAACAGAGACCTTTCTTTCCTATATTATATATAATAAAGTAAGTAATTTTAACAGTTTTTGTGCTTCTTTAGGGACCTCTTAACCTGTGGAATTCGCATATTGACTTAATGGAAGTTTTAACGCTGGTGCCTGCTGCGCCTAAGAAACTTGACAACAGAAATGACTTGTTGTGAATTGTCTCCTACTAGAATGTTCACAGAGACTAAATGTCACAGAAGAATCCTTAGTTAATGTCAGATAAATGAAGTAAATGTTAAGTGCACTTGTTAGGATTAACCACAAGGGCTATTTGAGATCCTCTCTTCATACATCCTTAAGCTCTTGAAATATTTTCCCACTTGACCTGTAGCGTGGTTAATGCATTGCACTGTGGACCTTGGCAAATGTTTGTTTTACTCAGACATTTATATTTTCATTTTTAAGGGATGACAGTCCATTGAAATCGAGTTTTCTCCAAAACATGATTGAAGACAGAACAGAATCAGCCTTATCATACTATGAATTCCTCCTTCATATACAGCAGCAAGTGAATAAATGAAACACTAGCCTTTGGTTCGCTTCTTAAAGGAAAGTAAAGAACGATTGTGCTTGTAATATCTTCATTAAATCTGTGGCCTGAGGCAGTTGATGAGAAGTTCTCACTGTGATTTCAACGAACTAAAGCAAATAAAGGACCACATCTGAGAATCAAATGTGCAACTACATAATATTGTACCTTAAAAAAAAAAAAAAATCAAACTGTTGGAACTGGTTGAGCACCTTTAATTTGCTGCAAATCATGTTTTTACTGTAAGTTGTTGCAGCATGAAGTACATTTACAAAGGCAATACTGAAAAGGTGAAACACATTTTGTAAAATAAAGAGTTCTTTGTTGTTCAAAATGTATATTTCTGTAACTCTTTGCTTTTTTTTTTTCTTCTTCTTTTTTTTTTTTTTTGCTGCTAGATATAAAACCTCACAATACAGATGATGATTTTGCAGGGAAATTCTTTCTAAGTGCATCCAGTGATCACAGACAGAGCATCTCGATGTTCACCTTAATGCTTAGAGTAGAAATGAAACAGTTGCTCATTGTGAAATGAACAGATACTTTTGAAGCGTAGAATCCAGTGCTTGCACCGGATTGTGGCTCATAGGTCTAAAGGTAAGCTGAACCCGGACAAGGTGGCTGAATTTGTTCAAGCTCTTAATAAGTCAGTGTTCTAATTACGGAATAGCCTGGGGGAGCCAGCCCCATGCGAGACAATTTTAAAAAGTCAGTGGCTGAGTCAGCAGCAGAAGTGGATTTAGGGCGATGGCCAGCTTTGCTTCTCGTGAGGAAAAGGAACCGGTTTCATTTCAGTTTGCGTGGGAGGGGAAGGGTAAGGAGGGTTATCGAGAATATTTTGGTTTACGTTTAGTAGACTTGGCTCTTGTTTACATTAAAGGAACGTTAGGCCCCTAAAATCTAGGGTGCTGCTGAAGTGAGTGTGTGACAGCACTTCATGTCTTGAAACAACAAATCGAATATTCTGGTGTTAAAATTGGAAATTATTTTTCCAAACACAAAAAATATTATATTGCGTTTGAAGAGTTGTTTGTGGCTTGAGATGAGCTTGAAGTTATGACGATTTTTTTGTTATTATTTTTACTGCAGCTGTGTGATGAGCCTAGGTCCAAAGCCAGTGTGCACCGAATAAAAGCTTTAAATGTACTCTCAGATCCTTGCCAGAGCTACAGGTGGAAGTTGATATTATTGGACTTGAAGTGAAAATTTATATACAGAAATATTTTAATCGTTGTATAAAAGGGTGTTGGTAACTGTTCTGTTTTGGAGATAAAGCTCTCTCTGATAGCTACCAGGACAAAGAGTATTCCAGTTACTGTGTCCCTACGCCCGTGGACGTGTTTCACGTGGAAGAAATCTTGGTTGGCTTTTTTGTTTAATAGTGATTAACATAAAGGTCTTGCAAAACCTGGGCCAAGTAACTCGAAGAGGTAAAACACTTGTAAGTGGTCAAATGTGAACTGTCCTGAGGTTATTAACTTGCATTTTGTGACACAAGTGTCGGGGGACGTCGTGGGGTATAACCATTTGCTACCATTTCAGGCTGTAGCTGCACGTGATTGTCAGGAGTTGCCTTACTTCAGGGGAGGAGTTTCCTTCCCTCGGGGAAACTGTTCTTGTCGCTTGAGCACAAGAAGCTAAAGTTCAGAACAGTGTCTAAAATAGCATGAAAAGACTTATTATAGAACCAATTTAAGCTTCCCTGTCTGCTGCCTCCATAGCAAGCAGGAGTATATTTACTTGAACAGCTTTTCAGAGAATTGCACAGTTTCTAGTCATAACGAAGAGGTTTTTTAAGTTTTGACAGCCCGATATTTTTTTTTTTTCCCAGGGGAAAGAGGTCTCTTCATTTAAATCATAAATGGAAGCTATGCACTTGCATAGATTATGACTTAAAACTTGTGGTTTGGGGTATATTATCACTCAGATGTTGAAAATCATCCTTCATCCAACAGCCCCGCCCCAAAGTCTGTTTCTCACCATGATTGTGTTTTGCTACTCTATCCCTTATTTTGTTTTAAAAACCCATAAATGTTGGAGACGGCTCCGTGGCTGTATGTGCACCAGGCTAACGGCTAAAGATCTCGGTTCTTGTGGCAATTAACAACTTCGAATCGGAGTTTGACAGAGCAAAACGTTGTAAACAAGAATCAAATGAACCCCGTCGGAGTTCTCTTCACTGGAGAAGAAATTCTGTATTGAACTTTTTTGGTTAGTTTATTCCCTCGCGGTGGGCAGGGGCTGCTGACTGACCCCGGGGCGCCGTCAGGGCGGTGCAGGACGGGCGAACACACAAACTGCCTTTTCATGGGTCCTTTTTACCCGCAATCGAGAAAACGAGGACGCTGAAGATGAATTGCCAAGAGGCAAGAGTGGCTCTGGTGCTTGTATCTCAGCATGACAACTCTGCCACTGCAAGTGTTCTCTATTTTTCTAGTTAAAGACTTTTTTTTTAAACTGTTTCTGTATCTGACACATTAGTGTTCAGCCAGCATTGTTACCATCCATTTTACTTTGCTTTCATTATTGTTTTTAATTTAATCTATTGGAGTCTAAGTCCACGTAGACTGTGTTGCAATAATTAGAACGATTCATTTTTATTTAGAATTAATTTCTTAACAGAATTTAATCAAAGACGCAGAGTGGCTGTTAAGTTAAGGGACCATTAAATGTGATTTTAAGGTTCTGTTTACTATTATGGATGTAATCCTTACAGTAAATTTAATTTTGTAAAGTAGTGTATAATATTGTAATATTAAATCTTTGTTTTCTGAACTCAAACATTTGATCTTCAGTATGAAGTTATCAATCTTCCCCCTTCAGAATTTGAGACAGGATTTACTTGTCCTCCTTTTTACAGTTTGTAATTTTCACTGTTTTATTCCTGTAAAAAGTCATTTGTAACACATGCAAATGCTTATTTTATCTGTGCTAATTTATCAGATTTGGCTACTCAATAAAATTAATTGAAAGAACTCATGCAAGTCCATCAGTCCTTTTGTTTAATTAAAAATAATGTCTTTGATCAATCGAGATAAACACGCACCAACAAGTGGTAAAGTGCAGTGAGAATGTAGTATTTAGGTGATACAAACTGAGGCACAATGTGAGAAAATTAGTTCCAGCTGACTCAACCTTGTCGTCACGGGTTCGATTCCCGTTTGGTTCTCACGTGTTGCCTGACCTAGTCGAGAGGTGGCGTCCCTGCCCACAACAGGGAGGTTGGATTAAAATGATCTCTAAGGTCCCTTCCAGCCCAGGCCATTCTATGATTCTATGATTCTGTCACTGGCATTTTTTTTTTGTCCCTCCAGAGCATCTCTGTCAGTCGGAAGTGTTCCTCAGCCCTGCCCTGGGCTGAGCCCGCAGTGGTGCCGCAGCCCCCGGTGTCAGGCTGATGCCAGCTCCCCCTGACGGGTGGAATTTAGCCTTCAGCAGCGTTCCCAGGATGGGGACCGATTTGATTGTAGGTAATCCTGTATCTTCATTTAACATCCTGTTCTTTCGGCAGCTTTTTGTAACAGTCATCCCACCTTACGCTTGCCAATTTTTATTTTTTTATGAGCTGTCACCACCGCTGCTTCTGGTTCCTGGTATGGAAGTTAACGCGTGAGCTTGGTGCTTTGGCCTCGGTGTCGAGCGGGTTGTGAATACAGAATCTATTGCTCTCTAAATCCCTTTAGTATCATAGACACGTTAATCGGACTTGTCAGCACCAAGTTTTTCCCCAAGGCGTGTAACCGTCTGTGCTGCCACCACTGGCTGTCCCTGTAGAGGAATTTCTTGTGGAGCAGGGGCACGGTATCCCTTTAAAGGTTTTGGACAGCCCAGCTTAGGCCTAAACAAAGGCTCTGTCCTTGGAGCTGCCTTGGGGCACGGAGAGGAGGAGGTTTTATCTGTTTTGTTCAGAGCCTTGCCAGGAGGAGAAGGGGGGCCGAGAGCCGCCTGCACAGTTGAATGGCACTACCCAATAAAACGCTGGTGTGTGTAAACCTGTGACTGACCAACTTTGTGAAGGGGCAGGCACAAGGACACCTCTGAACTGTATAGATTGAGCTGTCCGGGGCAATAAAGGGAGGACGACCTGTAGCCATATTGGTGGTGTAATAGAGGCTGCACAATGTTTGTTCATGAAAGCTACCTGATAAGGAAGTGATGAATCTCGTGGAATGCTAGGGAGTGATAGACCTTGTGGAATGCTACAGTGTGCGAGGGTGCGAACCGCAGTCTCTGGCCAAAGAACTTACCCAAATAAGGGGGAGGGAAGGGGAATTTTACAACTACAAGAATTAATCAGCAGGCCACCTGATGAAGATGATGAGCCTTCCTCTTCAACGACCACCAGGAGGAAGAAAAAGACCCCCTAGCAACAACAGAAGCATGCGCAGACTACCAGTAACGATGTGGTACCCGGAAATACCACCTGGAGCTTATAGACTATAAAAATCGCGGTCTCATTGCTAACAATTGCGAGCCATTGGAAGAGCTGAGGCTCCCTGGCCGCCCAGCGCTGTTTTGCTTATTTCTGCTTGCTGATTATCTTAATTGGCAATAAAAACTTTGACTATTGTCTCAACCCAGAGTTTGAGTCTTGTCAATTTATAACAGTGGGATGGTCGTTACTTGGCCGGGTGGCCGAAGGGACCCTTCTACATGTCTAGATGTGGCTCGGTCGGCGGGCGGCCGCTCTAGCGCGGGTCTTTGCGACTCCCAGCGCAGGATCCTGGAGCCGAGTCCTGCTTCTGCTGGCAGTGCCTGGGCTGCAGCCTCATTTCGGGAGCACAAGTCGTGGGTGTCAAGAGCGCTGGCAGGAATTCCCTCACCGCATCGCTGGGCAGCGCCCGCTCCCTGTCTGCCCTCAGTTTGGCTTCCAGGCACTGCTGGGCCTGACAGCTGTGGGACCTACACCTAAGGGAAGGGCTGGCCCGGTTTTGTCACGTTTTGCCGTGCAGGCAGAGGTGGAACGAGCTTATTCCACCCACACAGGGGTGTTGTGTCGGCTGCACCTCGCTAGGAAGAACCCGGAGCGCCCGTCCCGGTTCTGTAATGTTACAGAAATTCCGGAGGGCTTTTCCTTCTTCCCTCCTCTGGAGAGTGCCCAGAGGCGACAAACGAGCTTCTCAAAGGCGGCCGCGGGGCCGCCCTCCCGGTTTTTTCCAACCGAAAACCTCCCTCGACCTCCCCCGCCGCCATCGCGCCCTTCCCGCCCTCTGGCGGCTGCCGTGACGTCACTTCCGACGCCTCCGCGGCCATCTTGGGCGCGGGCGCCGGCCCTTGCCGGCCCGGCCCGGGCGCCGCTGCCCTGACCTGAGGTGGCGCCGCTGGCTTCGGCCGCCGGGGGCGGGCGCTGCTGGCGCCTGCGCGCTGCGGCGGGGCGGCCCCTTTGTGCAGCGCTCGGAGGAGGCCGCGGCCTGGCCTGGCGGGGATGGAGGACGGCGGCGGGGCGGGAGCGGCGGCGGCCGCGGCCCCGGGAGCCCCCGCCGGGCTCTCGGCCTCCCAGCGCCGAGCCGAGCTGCGGCGGAGGAAGCTGCTGATGAACTCGGAGGAGCGGATCAACCGCATCATGGGCTTCCACCGGCCGGCGGCGGGCAAGGGTGAGCCCTGGGGCAGGCGCGGGGGGGGTCCGGCCGCGGCCTGGTCCTGCCGCAGCCGCGCCCCGCAGCCTCCTCCGCGGGCAGGGGCGGCTGGTTGTGCCGCCCCTCAGCGCGATGTCCCGTGTCGGCGGTGCTGGACGGGAAGCACCATCGGGCCCTGGCCCTGGAGGGACCCGCCGACGGACGCGGGTCCCCCAGCAGCGGGCCCGGCCGGGTGCGGGGCCTGTCAGTGCCGGCGAGCCGGTGTGTCACCGCACGGAGTTTGGCGGAGTTGGAGGAACGACGAGCCTCCCCCACGTTTCCATTCAGTGCCTGGTTGCTTTTGTAACCACGGGCTCATACCGGAGTGTTCTCACGTTTGGGTACTAGCCAGTCGTTGGGTGGTTGCAGCATGCAGGGTTTTCTTGCCGATTCATAGGGAGGTCATTTGTATCTCTGTACGTCCTTATGAGAGGGTGACTGTCTTCTCAGGAAAGAGCCCGCATATTTCAGTTTACAAGGATGCCCATAAGCCATTAATCAGTCCCCCTTTCGTACCGAACAATACTCTGTAGGCGTTGGTCCTTCTTATCTGATAGGGCCAGATGTGTTCTGCATGCCTCTGGGTTTGGTTTGTGTTCTCTGGCATCATTCTATGATTCTATGATCATCTCTTTCACTGTAGGAGGGGTCTTCAGGTTTAATACACAGCACATGAACACTGCTTGGCCCCTGGCACTAGAGGAGAACAAACTAAAGCACCTTCTCTTGCCTGCTCATTTGTCAATCTTTACTATTCCTCTGTGGTTCGCTTTGTGTAAATTTTTCTCTCTCTTTTATGTAGCTCCGCGTATTTGCAACAACATCTTTCCTCTTGTGTGTGCAGCGTTGTTGCTTGAATAAGTTCAGTGTTTTCATTTCTCCGTCGCTGACCGACAGCTTCAACCTCCACCCTGCGCTGCACAGCGTTCTGTCTCGGGTCTGTGCTGTTTCCAAAGCGTGCCCTGCAGTGCAAAGCATGTGGGGCATGTAGGGAGCCAGGATTGTGCCGAGTCCAGTTGTTTAAAAACGTAATTTTGGTGAAGCCAGTGAGGGTTTTCAGTGTGGCCCGTGCTGTGCTTATCCCTGTTCATTTTCATTGTCATCATCTGTGGTGTAACCTAAGTCTTGAGTGTAAACTTCTCCTTTGGTGCACAAGCAGGTTTGCATCAGCTGAGTCCGTTTCTTCTTCAAATGGCATTGCTTGTGCTCAGGTATGTTGAATGGCTTTGTGCTTAATAATTAACCACAAACCTGTCTTTTCACTTTGGAAGCGGAGACGTCAACCCAGGAGCGCGGTCTGGCTTGGCTAAAGTGTCGTTCCCCGCAGCCGGTGTGCATGACTCTGTATTTTTGTTTTTCTTCTTCAGATGACGAAAGTCACACAGAATCAAAGCTTCAGCACGAGCAAGAGAAATCGAATTCCCTTCCCATTCCTTCAGTTTCCAAGCGAATTGTGCTTGGTGATTCTGTCTGCAGCGTGGCAGGCACGGCTGAGCACGCAGGCAGCATGGTAGACCTCAAAGGGGAGAAGGACTTGTTTAGTAAAACTCCAGAGCTTGTCGGTGAGGGAACAAGCGAGCTCCGTCACCGGAACAGAGGGGAGCTTTCATCTGAAGCTGCGCCACGGCCACCTAGACATGGATTAGAGCAGTACTTGTCCAGATTTGATGAAGCTCTGAAGCTGAGGAACCAGCTGATGCACGAGAAGCCAAGCCAAGAGAATGGGAATGCAGTGGAGGAGTTTGACTCTTTCCGCATTTTTAGATTGGTGGGATGTGCCCTGCTTGCCGTCGCAGTCAGGGCTTTTGTGTGCAAATACTTGGTGAGTTCAGGGAAACCATCGATCCTGTTCCGTTGTGCTAATTCACTGCGAACCTGCTGTGAAATACCCTTTAGGTAGGGCTGAAGTCTGTCAGTAGTGACTGGGCTGGGAGCTTCAGGCACTCTTTACACTTCTAACAACCCTATGAAAGGTAAAAATGTTTCTGAGAAGAATCTGTGCCGCCTCACAGCCACTGTGTGACAGCTGAGAGGAGCAGAGGTTGCTCAGCAGTGTTGGAGGAGCAGAAGTGTTGGAATAGTTGCAGCTTAAGTCCCCTGCAAGTTTCTTCCCATCTTTGTGAGCAGAAGTCAAATGCTCTTCTAGTCTGGAGTCTACAAAAGAATGATAAAGAACAGTCGTTGTCCCCAAATAAGCAGATCCTGCTCATTTATCAGTCTTCTGAGAAAATGAGGTCCACGGTGCATGTCGTGGAGGCTGGTACAGCCCTGCCACCTCCTGGACCACCGGGTTTGGTTTACACACTGCTGGATGCTTCTGCCATTTCAGGGTTTTAGGCTCAAAGAAAATAAGGCAGAACCTAATTTCTGGCATGTCACTTATCTACTTAGGTTTGTATTACTCAAGAATACTGTTGCTGTTGTCCAGAAATTATTTTTTTACGCACCTAATTTTCTTTCATGACTTGAGAAGCGCTAAATTTCTGTGGGTTTTGTAGCCATTACTTCTGACCAAGTTAATTTTAATGTATTTTTTTCTGTTCCTTCAGTCCATATTTGCACCGTTTCTTACTCTACAACTTGCTTACATGGGACTGTCCAAGTACTTTCCAAAGGTAACGTTTTATTTTTTTCCCAGAATTAATTTTAAATGCTTTAAATTTAAAACTTGTGCTCAGGTCATATTGTTTTAGGACTAATGCCTGTGAAGCGTTCTTCCTTTGTTTTAACCTGTAGAACTGATAGTCTGTACTCGTTTCTAATCTTACCAGATTGAGTCCAAATATTCAAGTTGCTGTGACAATGTGGACTATCAACTTTTTTAACAGTAGCCTAATGAAAAGCGTCTCACCAGGAAAGACAAGTAGTTCTTTCTTGCTTTTGTCCTAGACCCTGCTCTTCTGTGGTTGCTGTGTGCTTTGCCAGCAGCTGTTTTACCTGGGATACCTGGACACAGTGTGGGAGGGTGTTCCTTGAAAAACGAGAGAGCCCGTGGGTTTTAAGAACTCCCCATTTCATTACAATTTGAATGGCAGCTCGGAGTGAGGCATTTATTTGTGTGTAAAACTCATGGCTTACTTGCTCTTACCACCTGCTTGATGTATTTACACCAGTTAATTGTGTTGAAGCATTTGTTTGGTTGATTTTGTCAGGTCGATAGTGCAGAGTGGGGGATTGAGTGATGCTCCATCTGTACTTGAAAGGGAGAATTTGCATTTTAAAAGGAATACGATATTACCAGTAGAACATCAGAATAAATCTGGTTTGTCATTGAAAACTAAACTTCGTAGTAGTCAGTCTAAGCCAACGTGTCACAACACAAAACCAGTAGAATTAACGGGAGACTTGCACTAACTCATCTGCTTGATAGTTTGGATCTTGTTTCTGCCGTCTTTGAAATCAGCTCTTGAGTTTCAGGACTTGAAGAGGTCCCACAACTTGCTTTTACTGCGCTTGTACCCAGATGAGGTGAATCAGCTTGTTATCCTTGGGTTTTCTGTCACGAAACCTAAAAAGATTTTTGAAAGCGTGGATTGGACTAAATTAAGATATCCAGCAGCTATCATCAAATTACCAAAACCGTCAGCCACTATCGCCTTTTCCTGCTGGTCAGACTTTGCATCATCAGGATTTCCTCATCCTCAGACTTTTCGGAAGGGCTTTTGAGCATTTCTGAGTTGAGGAGATAAAATTGCTTAATGGAATCATACTGATATAGAAAGAAACGGGTTTCAGTTCTAAATCATTTCTCTGTGTTAGAAAAATAACATTATTTTTTGCCAAGTAGTGCGATGAGATTAATCCTGTTCCGCCGGCGGAGATGCCTGCCTTGTCTTCCTAGGCTCAGGTTGTCCTGCCTTGTCTTCTTACACTCAGGTTGTCCTTCCTACTCAGGCAGAAGCTGCTGTCACAGCCCCACGTTACAGCCAGCGTGAAGTAGGCACAATATCTGCGATGAATTTTATCAGGAGTGGGCCTGGAGAGAGTCAATCCAAACCCGCTTCTCTACCCCATGAGTTTGAAATGTGCCTGGCGAGTGTGGGAAATGTAAAGCGGAATCGGATTGTAACAGAAGAGCTGAGATAATACTGTCGTGTTGTTTTTTTTCTTTTCTTTTAGTGTGAGAAGAAGGTGAAAACAACAGTACTAACTGCTGCTCTGTTACTGTCTGGGATCCCGGCGGAAGTGATCAGTCGCTCCATGGACACCTACAGCAAAATGGGAGACGTTTTCACAGACCTTTGTGTCTATTTCTTCACTTTTATCTTTTGTCATGAACTCATTTTGGTTTTCGGTTCCGAAGCACCCTGATGGCTGTAGAATTCAAGGCGGTAGTTACGCTAAAGCTTTCTGGACTGCATTCCTTCAACCTCTGACTGCGCAGACCGGTGTAAACATTAAAATTCTCAGCCGTTCAAATGCTTGAAAGGAGCCTTAAATCCAGTCGTCTTGGGAAAGGAAGAGCGGGGTCCCAGACTGCCGGTTGTGTTCGTTCAATTTATTTAAATATTGTGTCTGCCTGTTACAAATGTGAAGAGTAGGATGCAAGTGTCAGTGGGTGATTTCAATTTAATTAGATGATGCCCTTCTCAGCCTCCTTCACAAACATGTATGAAGCTGCCTTTGTTCTTTTCAGCGAGAACAAGGAGAATTCCTTTCAGCAGAACCATATATATATATATATGTATCTCCATTATGACTCCAGCTAACAAGAACTGCTCATGTTGTGGTGTTCCCATTTTTTAAAGAAACCTCTAAATCCAACAAATCCCCCTGTTCCATTGTTCAAACTCAGAATGTTGAACCGAGTAGCTGCTTCTGGAGAATGTCGGTGAAACGTGCCACCTTGTTGCCCTAACCCTTGCCTTGCTACACGTTGCTGTGATTGTGGTTCATTTTACTCGGCCGTAGCGCGAAACCGCGAAGCGGAACCGACGGCGAAGAAGTCCCCGTTGCTTACAAGTGTCGCTAAGCAAAAAGTAGGGAGAAACAAAACTTAATCTCACCTGGTTCTGCGTTTCCAGCAGCCTACTCCTGGCTGTAGCTCACGCAGGTGCTTTCATTTGGATGCCTTTTTGGTATTTTAACAGTTCATCCCAGGAGAGGAAAGTTGTGTATTTCGGCAACCAGCCTGCCCTAGCAAATGTTTCCTCTGCTGTAGGTGAAGCTTAACTTTTCTTTTTTTCCCCCTAACTCCTTGCAGGATTGCATAAACCAGCCCTTAATACGACAGTGATTTCTGCCGTTTGTCTGTCTTGCAGTGAAGGGAGAGAAGAGCATTTTGTGTGTTTTTCAGCAGCGTCAGACAAACGCAGGTGAATCCGGTCGCTGGATAAAGTAACCGAGTGAGCAAAGGCTCTTGTTTTCTGTCTCTTTTGCACAGTGAGAGGAAGTGTCATTCCAAGTAGTCCGATAATCTGTAAAAATTTCTGTTGAAGCTAAATTTGATAATATTTTCAGCTTGTTTTCTGTTTAGAATGTGGACTTGCAGGTAATCTAGACCAGTCTTTATCTTTTTTTTTTTTTTTTTGCAGAGGGAAACACCTACTTATCTTGGTATTTGCAGAATTTTTTTCAGAGAGCCAAAGCACTTGATTATGCCTCTTTATTAAAGTACATGTCCCTGCTTTCTGCTTATTCTTTTCTGTCCAAGCTTCCTGCTATAGTTTTAGCACTGCATCTCTGACTCCTCAGATTGATTGTTTGTGGCACGAAAACAAGGAGCTTGCGTTTTGATTTCACAATTTTCGAGTTTTTACTGATGATTTTACTGATGATGTTACAGGTGGCTGTGGCTGGGCTGCAGAAGATTCTGACTTAGGTCTATTAGCACCAATATTTATTCACAAGCTTTAAATTTGTTGATATTAGACGGGAATCTCAGCAAGTTGAAGTGACTGTCATTTAAATTAAGGTTGAGACGTGTAAATAATGAATTTGCATGAAAGTTACACTTGCTCTCTCCATATGCCCAAAGTGACACAGAGAAATTGCAAAAAATAGTGTGCTCTGATATCTGCAAGAAGCAATTAATTTTTAAACCTCAACATAAAAAAATCAATCTTGATCACCTAAATACTAAGAAAAGAGCCGATCCACCTGCTGTATGTTCACTCAACCCCTCCCACTGTCCTTATACGCAAGAAAAGACAAAGTTTTCTTTTTAAGTGCTGAAAGAAATCTTGCTGCGAGACCTCACCTGGAACTTTTCAGTCCCTTAACACTTGGGTTTTTTTGTCAGAGGGCTTCAGCGCGGCGCCAAGAGGGGCTTGCGCTAAACCTTGGTCGAGAAACGGATCCCTTTTATTCCATTTTTAACTTGCCTCTGTCCATGTACATAATTCTATTTAATGTTTATTGCCAAACTGATTGTTTTCTATTAAAAGTATATTTGTTACCCCCTTCCGTGGTGGTTTGGCCTGGCTGGGGAAGAAGAGGCGGGGGGGAAGCGCGGCCGAAACCTGGGATGGGGAATCCCGCCTGGGCCGGGCTGCGAGGGCAGGGCGATGGGCATTTGCCCAGGTTTGGGGCAGTTCGCGTTTTTTGGGGGCAGCTACAAGGTTTTGGGACGCTGTTTGTGGTGTCTTGCCCATTTTTTGGGGCATTGCCTAGTTGGGAGGGGGCAGTTGCTCATTTTGGAGGAGCTGCTTGTTTGCAGGGCAGTTGCCCTTTTTTGGGAGCATATGCCCATTTCTTGGAGAAGTTGCCCGCTTTTGGGGGCGGCTGTCTGGTTTTGGGGCGGCTACCTGGTTTTGGGGGGGATGCCTGGTTTGGGGGCGGCTGTCTGGTTTGGGGGCAGATGCCTGGTTTTGGGGCGGATCATAGAATCATAGAATCACAGAATGTCAGGGATTGGAAGGGACCTCGAAAGACCATCAAGTCCAATCCCCCTGCCAGAGCAGGAACGCCCAGATAATGCTACACAGGAACGTGTCCAGGCGGGTCTTGAATGTCTCCAGAGAAGGAGACTCCACAACCTCTCTGGGCAGCCTGTGCCAGGGCTCCGTCACCCTCACTGAGAAGAAGTTTCTTCTCGAGTTTAAGCGGAACCTCTGATGTTCCAGTTTCAGCCCATTACCCCTTGTCCTATCAGTGGTTGTCACCGAGAAGAGCCTGGCTCCCTCTTCGTGACACTCACCCTTGATATATTTGTAAACATTAATGAGGTCACCCCTCAGCCTCCTCTTCTCCAAACTAAAGAGCCCCAGCTCCCTCAGCCTTTCCTCATAAGGGAGATGCTCCACTCCCTTCATCATCCCAGTTGCCCTGTGCTGGACTCTCTCCAGCAGTTCCCTGTCTTTCTTGAACTGAGGGGCCCGGAACTGGACACAATATTCCAGATGGGATGCCTGGTTTTGGGGTGGATGCCTGGTTTTGAGGGCAGTTGCCGCTTTTGGAGGCAGGTACCCGTTTTGGGGGTAGATACCCATTTTTGGGAGAGTCGTCCGGTTTTGGGGTGCTGCCCGTTTTGGGGAGAAGCTCCCCCTTTTCGGACTTGTGCCCGTTTTGGGGGGCAGATGCCCGTTTCCTGAGCCGGCTCCAGCCCCGGCGTCTGCCCCCTCCGGCCGCCAGGGGCCGCTGTGGCGGCGGGCCGGGCCGGAAGCGAGAGGCGGCACCTTCCCGCCGCGCCTCTCGTCGTCCCGGTCGCTGGGGCGCGGAATGGCCGCCGCCGTCTAGCGCAGGGACCGCGCCGCCGCCGCTGCCATGGGCCGAGAGTCCAGGTGAGGGCAGCGGGGCCGCCGCCGCCGCCTCCACGGACGGCTTTGGGCCGCGCCGGGGCCCGCGGCTCGTGTCGGGCGGCGGCGCGGGGCGGGTGGCCGCCGCGGAGCGAACAAAGGGCGGCTGCGCGCAGAGGGCCGCGGCGCAGGGCCCGGGGCGGGAGGGCCGGGGGGGCTCCGGGCCGGGCTTTAGGGCGCCGGGAGCTCCTCTCCGCCACTCCGAGGAGCCGGCCCACGGTAGCGGTGGCGGCTGCGGGCCCGGCGGCGCGATCGGGCTCGGGGCGGGCGGGTGGCGGCTGCGAGCGGCCGGTTGCGGTGCGGGGCGATGGGTCCGAAGCGCCGGCGCTCTCTGAGCCTCTCTGAGCTTGTTTTACGATACCAGCGGTGATACAATTAGCCTGTTACGGTTTTGTTGTTGTTGTTTGGGTTTTGTATTTTTTTTTTAACCTGGATTAGACTTTTGTGCTTGCTCTTTTGAAGTGGAATCACGTATCTTTTGCCCTCTCGCCGCCGATCGGGTGTTGTAACCAACTCGGCAGTACCGTGAGCATCTGCTTGCGTGTGTTCCCGGTCAAGCCTGTGGTGGCCGATGAGTTGGAGCCTCTCGCCCCTCTCAAGGCTTTAAATCAATTCCAAGATTGACGTTGTGGCGTGTCTCTGTTTCCTGGTTTGCTCGAACAGTCAGATTTTAGTACTAAAGCTGTGACACAGTAGCCCTTGCGTACCGTTGCCCCTGCGACCCTCTAACATCTTCCTAGACCCGTAACTGCCCTCTAACATCTTCCTAGACCCATAACTGCCCTCTAACATCTTCCTAGATCTGTAAGTGCCCTCTAACATCTTCCTAGACCTGTAACTGCCCTCTAACATCTTCCTAGACCCGTAACTGCCCTCTAACATCTTCCTAGATCTGTAAGTGCCCTCTAACATCTTCCTAGACCTGTAACTGCCCTCTAACATCTTCCTAGACCCGTAACTGCCCTCTAACATCTTCCTAGATCTGTAAGTGCCCTCTAACATCTTCCTAGATCTGTAACTGCCCTCTAACATCTTCCTAGATCTGTAACTGCCCTCTAACATCTTCCTAGACCCGTAACTGCCCTCTAACATCTTCCTAGATCTGTAAGTGCCCTCTAACATCTTCCTAGACCTGTAACTGCCCTCTAACATCTTCCTAGACCTGTAACTGCCCTCTAACATCTTCCTAGACCTGTAACTGCCCTCTAACATCTTCCTAGACCTGTAACTGCCCTCTAACATCTTCCTAGACCTGTAACTGCCCTCTAACATCTTCCTAGACCTGTAACTGCCCTCTAACATCTTCCTAGACCTGTAACTGCCCTCTAACATCTTCCTAGACCCATAACTGCCCTCTAACATCTTCCTAGACCCGTAACTGCCCTCTAACATCTTCCTAGATCCGTAACTACCCTCTAACATCTTCCTAGATCCATAACTGAGATTTATACCGAGAGGGGCAGGTGAGCTGCAGATTTAACGGTCACATTGGGTTCGAATTAGTGATTCAGTGAAGAGCTGGGGGCTCCCCTGGATGTGTCTAAATGGGTTTCAGACTGTCGAGGGCGACGGTGCAGTCCTGTGCTCCAGCTGTCAGGACTCCCTTGCTTCTCACAGTGCAGCTTCTCTTCAGATAACGACAAGGTTGGGTTTTTTTTCTATTTTGGAGTAAAAATCACGCGTAAAGTGGGTTTAAACTTTGTGTTTCTATTTTGATACCTGCAGAAAGTTTAGAAGTGGTAACAGGGTGAGAGCGAATGGCGGGTGGAGGCGAGTGGGGTGGGCTGCAAGTGCTGGAGTTGATGTAAAGAAATGTTCGTCAGCCCAGGCAGGGCTTTTGAAACGTGAAATCATATACTTTGCTTTTTTGCACGGCTTAGAGGAAAACTTAAGTGTCTTTTTTTTTTCCTTTTTTTTTTTTTTTTACAACTGGAAGATTAGAAAGGAGGGAGGTGTGGGGCAGATCCCGTGTCATTTTATGGCAGAGATGGGGAAAAAGTGGAGATACCAAACACTGACAGAAGTTTGCATTCAGCTGTAGTGCCGGTAGGCAGTACGTGGGTATCGTGCTGCTACTGTACTGGTTCTAAATTTACGTGGTACCTGAATATACGGGCTGCGCTGAAACAAGCTGTATTATTTTTAGTGCTGATACTGTCGTAACACAACCCTGTGTGGCAATGGTGGAAGGGAGAGAAGGAGACAGGGGCCTTGAGGTCTTGCCTTCGCAGCCTTTTCCTGCTTCCCCAGCCCGGCCTTGTCAGGAGAGAGGGTCTGCGAGTCTGTGTGAGGACATTGTTCTGTCCTGGTGACTGAAAATCAGAAATTGGCGTAAGAGGAGATGGTTACAGCAAGGTCCCTCTGTGACTGCCACACTCAGCTGAAGAGTTTCCTAGAGAATTCCTGGTGCTGCTCTCTCCCACAGCGTGGTTGGGATAAGAGAGGTTAATGAGGGGAGAAAAGGACATCACACACCCCTCAAGCCTTGTTAATTCCTTAAAGTTTTTGTTTTGATTGTTGAAGATGTTACAGAATTTCTTTTGATGTCAGCGTCTGCCTTTGCGATGTCACATGCTCAGGGGTTTATGTTTCTTTATTTGCAGTTTGACAGCTTTTCCACTAAGCAGAGGTATAGTTTATCTAGCTTACCTGGATAAAAATGATATAATGTATAAAAGACAACAAAGAACTGTTTTATTTGCATAGCACGTCTTGAAATACCTTCAAAGAGTCTTCCGCTCTCCCTGCGTGTAATGGAGATGGGTGGATTTCTAAAAATGAAGTAGTTGTTGATGTTCTAATGTTCTCATGATGTGCTTATCATAGCACACTAAAACCAAAACAAAAATCTGACCGAGTAATCCCTCTGATTTCAGCATCGTTGGAAGTGTATATATATGTATTAATCAGTTTTGCAAGATGATTATAGGTATTTAGAAATACAAGAAGTGTAAAAAGTTAAGATAATTCTTTTTGCCCTGTCTACCTAAGGGTGACAAATATCCTAACTGCAAATTGTTCTCACGCTCACGTTCATTTTTTCTTGTGAATTTGTGACACAGGCACTATCGGAAGCGCTCTGCGTCACGTGGACGCTCTGGCAGCCGCTCTAGAAGTCGTTCTCCATCTGACAAAAGAGGAAAACGTGGAGAAGACAGACGCTCCAGAAGTAGAGACCGAGACCGTAGACGTGAGAGGTCACGCAGTCGGGACAAGAGAAGGTCTCGATCGCGTGACAGAAAGCGTCAAAGGTACGGATTATCTGTGCCCACTCAAGGTAGACAGAAATGCCTCTCGTTGGTGTTCTTCTGCTATAACGAGTTACTCCGCTGTTGTTCGTGATAGGTTTTACTGTGCTTGTTGGTTTTGCTTATTTCAGTGGTTTCTTGCTGCTGGAGCTGGAGCTTGCAAGCTCTTGGTGGTCTTGATGATTGTTGGCTTCCTTTTACAACCTGTTCCTCAACAGCAAATTAAAATTATACTGTGATCATGTGCTGGATAAATACAATTTTGTTCTGTCGCAGGCGTTCAAGAAGTAGAGAAAGGGAACGGAGCCGAGAGAGAAGAAGATCCCGGAGCCGAGAGAGGAGGCGCTCGAGAAGCCGAAGTAGAGGCAGACGGTCTCGATCCTCCAGTCCAAGCAAGAACAGGAAAACTGAAAACAGGTATTTGTGTTCTCTTAATTACGGCCGATGTCGTAGTGATAAAATATCCTAAAACTATTGGTTGCATGCCGTGGGTGTGCTTAGTGCGGTGGTCAGTACGGATTTGACAAGTACTAGTCTTGAGGGTTTGCAGTTGAATAAACCACCTAGTAAATAGATTTAGTAAAGAGGTGAAGCTTGAACCCTGCTAGATGTTGACTTTAGAAATGTGTAAAACCTTACTACAGGTCATGTGCTTTTAAATATATTTTAATGGAATTTTCAGGTGTAGTTACAAGCAGCAAAACTTGTGGGAAGCCTGTAAGTGGTACCAGCAGCCTATGTAGAGAATAAGCAGGTTGCTAAGTCTAGCAGTTGTGAGAAAGCCGAGTCAGAAAGGCTTGGAATAAATGTGTAGTTCGTATTAGAATAGCCCGTTGAAAAAGGCTTAATGAGGTTTAATTGGCCAATGTGAGTTTTATGTTTATTACCCTGAGTTAGCACGTGTTTGGTTTGGATGCTTTATTTTTTTCATTGGAACTGAGAAAGGATCACCAAGTCCATGATGAATGGGGCTTGTATCAAGCAAGTGTGTGCATTCCACTTGGGTTCCATAAGCAGCTTTTCCCAGGGAGAGCTGTTTTCCTGTCTTTCAGCAGTGAGGTACGCTCAGGGGGATCTTCAAACTTCGGTGGCAAGATGCTAGATCATTTTAGCTCTGGAAATTCAACAAACAGGAAATTTTTAGTATCTCTTTCCTAAGTGCTCTCCTCAAGGAGGTGTAAAATAAGCTGCAGAACCTAATTTGTAAGTGTTCTGGAAATGAAATCTGCAACTTTCACTGGTAAAGAAATGAGAAGAACGGAACCGTAAAGTGGGAATCGGTGGATTGTAATAGATTCTATGTTTTTGGTAGTTACAGGGAATATTTCCATGACATGGAAAGATACTTGGGGAGGCAGCGTGCTTTGTGACGTATTTGAAAACATAAAACCTCTACGGGGTGTTCAGAGTTCAGGTTCTGTCCAGCACATGTATCCTCCCTCTGAGAAAAGCTGCAATGTTTTAGGCAATCTTTGATCTTACCTTTCAGATCAAGATCAAAAGAAAAGACAGAAGGTGTGGAAGTTTCCAAAGAAAAGAAAAAAGACAAAGATGACAAGGAAGAAGAGAAAGATAAAGATGCTGCCCCAAATACTGTGGCCACTGAGGTAGAAGCTTTTAACACTTACAAATTTAAAAGATAAGAATTTGAACCAGGAATTAAGTTAACCATAGATTGGTGCCTTCACGAAAGAAAAGCTGTTCTTAGAGCTGCACAAAATCCTCACGGAATGAGAGAGTATTTGCTGCCCTAACACAGGGGATTTGCTTCCACTTCTTGGCATAGGAAACATTTTTCTCAAGTCAGGATTTCAATCTGCTTAGGCTGAACCACAGATGAGTGTGAAGGATCTCTCATTTTTCACAGGTTAGGTGTCAGTAGAGGAGATGATTTTTTTAAAAAAAAAAACCAAACAGGACCTTTGGAAGTAGAGTGCAGCATGGTAATTTTTTACCGTTTTATGGATTAGTGGCCAAAATGAGCTGAAACTCACTGATGTGAGTTACAATATTTTTTCCTCTTAAATTAAGGAAAGTTTAATTCACCACTATCTTAAAAATGATATGCCAGCTACTATAATGAAAAATAAAATAAGTGCCTTTCTTCCTTAAAAATGTTATAGTTGATATTTGTGTTTTCATTTAGCTCTGGTGTGATAAGTTTGTGGATGTCCAGACTTCTGCAGGGGCTCACACAACAGTTACATTTGTGGGAGGAAGCGCAGGCAAAAGCCCGTGGCTGTTTATTTTCACTGATTCGTTGTTCTTATCGTAGAATTTTGATCAGAACAAACTAGAAGAAGAAATGCGAAAACGAAAAGAGCGAGTGGAGAAATGGAGGGAAGAGCAACGCAAGAAGGCCATGGAGAACATAGGAGAACTGAAAAAAGAGATCGAAGAGATGAAACAGGGGAAAAAATGGAGTTTAGAAGATGATGATGGTATTGAACTTTTTATCCATGTTAAAATACTCTGCTTCCCAATAATATTTTTAGTAGATTAATGCATTTAATTATTTTTCAGAATGCAAACGGTAAAATAATAAAGCTTAAGTCTAGTCATGGCTTCACACTGAGGTTAGCAAACTGGAGAGACTCGTGTGAGGAAAAATGACATGCTAATAAAACTTGGGCTGCGATTAGGTAGACTAATAATTTAACATGCGTGAGCACTTCTCTCTTTCCACGTCTCTTTTATTCCATCTTTCTTGCTCGTATTAGATGACGAAGAGGAAACCGCAGAAGGAGAGAAAGAAGGCAACGAGGTTGAAGACGAAGAACTAGACCCTTTGGATGCTTATATGGAAGAAGTAAAAGAAGAGGTCAAGAAGTTCAATATGAGAAGCGTGAAAGGTGGAGGTGGGAGCGAAAAGGTAAAATCACTTACTAAGATTTTGTAGTTTTTTCAAAAAAAGGGAGGAAAGTACAAAAAAGCAAGAAGTTGGAGGCGCTTACTGCCTGTTTCATTTCCTGGTGCTTTGTCAAGCGATAATCTGATGAAATTTCACTGAAGGGAGTCAAAAAATAAAAAGCCCACCCAGCATAATGCATTCAAAAGTACAAGTGTTCTGCATATTTTTATACAGCATGTTCTTTGTTTTATGTGATAGTGCAATAAATCTTCTTAACTGCTTTTGTAGAAAACTGGACCGACTGTTACCAAAGTAGTAACCGTGGTGACGACCAAAAAGGCAGCTGTGGAGTCAGAAAAGAAGAAAGGGGAGCTCATGGAGAACGACCAAGATGCGATGGAGGTAGTGGAAGTGTCTCTTGTTTTTGAAAAGGCCTCTTAGAAGCCACTCAAAATGCCGTTCGTACTAATTTACACACAACTTACAATCCCTACAGTATTCCTCAGAAGAGGAGGAAGTTGATCTTCAGACTGCCCTGACTGGCTATCAGACCAAGCAGAGAAAGCTGCTAGAACCAGTGGATCATGGAAAGATAGAATACGAACCTTTCAGGAAAAACTTCTATGTTGAAGTACCAGAACTAGCTAAAATGACCCAAGAAGGTAAGGACAAATACAACCAGAACAGCTTGGGTGCTATTAAACAAGAGAATGATGGATTTTGGTGTGCAAAGAAACAGCAAATTATGTAAAGAGCTTTGTATAGAAGAACACTGAATCAGTTAGGCAGCATTGATAACTTCAAATAATTATAAATGAGGCTTTGATTGAAAAAATTTAGCAGAGTCCTTTCCACCTGCCCTCCTGTATTCATGTGTAACAAGCTGGAACGTGTTTTTCTGGTGCTGATAAAATTAGTATTTCCTGTTCCAGGGACAGAAGAAGAGTATTGTGATCGAGATGGTAGCGAAATGTCAAGTTTTGACTCTGTTGTAATGCAAATTCTTTTTCAGAGGTGAATGTGTACAGGCTGGAGTTGGAGGGAATTACAGTCAAGGGAAAAGGCTGCCCTAAACCTATAAAGACCTGGGTACAGTGTGGGATTTCCATGAAGATTCTCACTGCCCTCAAAAAGTAAGCAAGCACTTGATGAACTCAGCAAATTTTATTTCAGCGTGACTGTGATTCACATGTGTCAAATCCTACTTTGTTCTTAAAATACCTTTTTTTTTTCCTTGTTTTTTTTCCCTTTCTTTAAGACACGGCTATGAAAAGCCCACTCCCATTCAAACCCAGGCTATCCCCGCAATCATGAACGGACGTGACTTGATTGGCATCGCTAAAACGGGCAGCGGTAAAACCATCGCGTTTCTCTTGCCCATGTTCAGGCACATCATGGATCAGAGAGCGTTAGAAGAAGGAGAAGGTCCCATAGGTACTAAACTTTAATTTTCAGAATCGCTATTTAAATGAATAAAGCCTCAAGCATACGCTTCAGAAGGATCTTCAGTTCTCCTCTTGGTTGTAGGGAGCAATGCTTACTCACTGATGTTCGTTAGCGAGTGGCTTTTTTTTATTTACTTAATAACCAACCTGCTGTTTAATGATTTTTTTGTGGTCGCTGTGCCATCTCGTGTTGTTTCGAGAGCACTCGCATGCCCGTATGTCTGGAAGGGAGACCTTACAGCCTTCCATTTTGAAGCTTTGACAAGATTTCCCCCTCGTCCTCCTACTCTCTCAATTCTCTTTTCCTTTAAAGCACATTTGAAAAAATACACAGAAGTAAATTGCTATAAACATCTTTACAGAAGAATATTTTTGTATAAACCCCATCTCGTACGTGACAAGGCATGATGAAAACGCTTTGCCTTTCAGCTGTCATTATGACACCTACTCGCGAGCTGGCTTTGCAGATTACCAAGGAGTGCAAGAAATTCTCCAAGACGCTTGGGCTTCGAGTTGTCTGTGTTTATGGAGGGACGGGAATCAGCGAACAGGTACGCGAAAGGCAGATCTGACTTGTCAGATAAGTCTTGAGCTTCATCAATTAACGTTACTTTTGCGGCGTAGTTCCTTTCTCTCTCCCATAAATCCAGTACATTCACAACCCTTGTTATGAATTTTCTGTGTATGAATGGTAGTAATGCAAAAGCTGAAGGGTTTGCACGTAACTTGGCTTTAACTGGCCTGATCCTCTTGAAAATTCTCAAGTATGGTCCTTAGAAGTTTTGGACGGTTTCTTTTCGTGTGTGTGCTGAGCGTGGCAGTGGGATGTGATAGTTTGAAAGTTACTGAGAAACTGTATTTGTATGAGAATCCCCTTCAAGGTAACAAAATCCATAAACTTTGGTTTATTGCGTGGTGGATAGAGTAATTTCAAGGGTTTCCCAGCCCTGCCCTGTTTCTGGAAACAGCAGGAGTGACCCTCAGTGATGTGTCAGGGACAACTGATAGTAAAGAAACCATATTCCAACATGTGATGCTTCTTACAGGCCCTTAACTATGTAGAAGTCGTCCCCTTTGTAACTACTTCAAGTGGTAGCAACTTCAGTTGTTAGGGGTTACTCTTTTGGGAAGCAAAGTCTTACAAAGACTTGAGGAAATTGCTAAGTAGAATCATTATGTAAACAATTCAGATTAGTATTAGAGCTGCGTTACAGTGCAAGGTATCTTTTTTTTTATTTCCAAGGTGATGCATGTTTGTTTTTTAAACAACGCAAAGCAAAAAACCCACTCTTTAATTGTTTGCTGTGTTTTAAAATCAGATAGCTGAACTCAAAAGAGGTGCTGAAATTATTGTTTGCACACCTGGGCGTATGATTGACATGTTAGCAGCTAACAATGGTGAGTAGAAAACCTTTTCCTATGGAGAGCTTTTAATATTTGTTGTGTAATTCTAACAAATTCAAAAGATCATGTATTTTGATAAATGGTCTTATTGGAATTTTCTTATATCTCTTCAGGCTGCACTGTCTAGCTATTGAGAAAATATAGCACTGATAGTAGGTTTAACCATATATTGGTTTGACTCTTTGGGGGAGGACAGGAAATCCTACATTCTTGAAGAGCTGCTGAGAATGGTCAGCATTGTTAAATTTAGAATATGCCCGTCCAAATTTTTTAAGCTCGAGTCATTTGCGTAAAGATTATATAGCAGTTGCTTATTTTGTCTGCCCATTGATCCTTGATTATCGTTAGCGTAGCTCAGCGGTTGCCTATTTGTACGTAAGAGGATCTGACTCTTTTATCCGTTCGTTTTAAAAACCAAATGGACTAAGAAGCCCTCCCTAAATAACGTAGCAAAAGTAAAAGAACTGACCTTACTTCAAATATTCAGAGTGATTGAACTGAGCCACTGCAGCTTTAAGAGGTTTTGTCCTAGTGTAACCATTGCATGCTTATTAGATAAAGTTTTATTATTAAATTATTCCACATCAAAACCTCTACTAAACTGTTGACATTATTTAACTTCTGTGGAAAAAGTACCTTCAAGACATATAGAACTGGGCTTCCAAGACTTAAGTCGTCAAAGGTAGGTACATTAATGCTGTTCCCAAGTAATTTTACAAAGCTATTATTTGGGGATGAAAGTGTTAAGATGTTAAATAGATACGTAGCTTTTAAGAAATACTTATTTTGTTCCTTAAGTATGAGTTCTGTACCTTAAAATAAAAAAAAATGCAGCGCTAAATCTCCAAAAAATCGTTGGAGGATTCAGCTACAATTTGCTGAAGCTGAAAGGACCAAATTCTGCTGTAGTTTGCCAGGCACAGGTCTGAGTGATAGCTGTAGGAAATGCGAAAAATCAATTCCATTCTGAGCGCGTTCAACGCTGTCGCTCCAGAGTCCTTTGGAAATGAACGTGTTCACGTGTTTATATCGTTTGAGAACATGTTTCTTAAATCCTTGAGTTAAATCCTCCTCCTGAAAGGGACTCTCTTAGCTGTTTGTTTGGGAAGGGTGCTAATTATCCTGTCCATCCTAATTTTGAAACACTCACAGCTGTCCTACTTGCTTATTTTGTTTCCAGCTCTCCCAGAGTTTTGGGGTGGTTCTTAAATTTAGTAGCGTTACCGGGTAGCTTTTTATATGTTCATTTCAAAAAGACCGTTTGCTCTGCGCTAGGTGTGTTACTAGCAGTTAACTAGAACTGGTGTGGTTGTTCTCAAATAGTTATTTCTAGCTCCAAGGAAGCATTACAGATTATATGTGTAAAAGGTATTTTTCTGAGGCTGCAAGGGTTAGCACTGGACTTTGCCTTCCACACATGCGCTGTAATCTCTAATATGTTTTTTTCTAGGTGGCGCTGTCAGATAATGGCTGATGTGGCTCCTTGCTTCATCTCAGTCTTAGTTTTATGATGTGTTTTGGCGAGGGCAGTTTTCTGAATTTTACAGGTTCTTCTGGCCCTATGATGGTATGCAAGAGAAGAGTTTGACAAAATAAAGGGCCTTGTGCATACGTACACGTTTCCCAGAATGTATATGTGATTAAAATGAAAACAGTAAAATTCACATTTAGTGAATTTTTTTTTAAAAAAAAAATTTAATTAATGGCTTTTTTAGAAGATAGTGAGTCTATATAACATTTTTTTAAAAAAATTATTCCTGAGGGAAACTAGATTTCCGTTTGATTCCGTTTCCCATGTGTTTTTTCCTCTCCTTTCGCAGGTCGGGTGACAAATCTCCGTAGAGTCACATACGTTGTACTCGATGAAGCAGACAGAATGTTTGACATGGGTTTTGAGCCTCAGGTAATTAATAACACGAGTGATATTGCCACAAGATGTTATGTTGCGCGTAAAGGATTTTGCGACGCCGAGTTACTATCACGCTGCCAATGAGCGCTCGAAAAGATGAGCTACATATGGACAGCACTTTAAACTCTCTCATTTTTCTTTCATCCTCACATGCTGTGTTTTCAGTAAATTCTTATGTAGCTTACTTTTTTCTCTAGTGTACTTTTTTAAATGCTTATTTTGGATATGTGTGGCCATATTATAGCCCTGTCTTAATCTTTCAACATTAATCCGTTGATGCAGGTGTCCTGTTAGTAGTCGTAGCCTGCTTAGAAAGTTTTTGGGGTCTCCTGGCAGTGTCACACAGGAGTTGGGAACAAAATGTTGGAAACGCTGGTGACAAATTACTCGCTGGCAGCTTTGGAAATCCAAAGTTTTGGATTCCTAGTTGTGCAGGAACAAAGCTCCAGTTGTCATCAGGCTGTATTGTCCTGCAAAGCCAGGAAAATCCCTCTGTTGCATCTCTTGAGCTGCAGGGTTTCCGCTTCACATCGTAAGATTTCTGCGGGGCCGTCGTCTGGTTGCGTACTTGCCCCCCCAATTTCCTTGTCGAATTTGGCAAGTTTTGCCTGTCTCCCAACGCCAGCCCCTGGGTCCCAAGAGGAAATCTGGAAAGGAATGTTTTGTGGCCTGCGTAGCGCAGATGCCGCCCGGCTTCGGAAGACCCCGGCTCTGTGTGCGCGTGAAATTCACTTACAACGCTTGAGTATTAACAGGAAACGTTCTCTTAAACCAGGTAATGCGCATTGTAGACAACGTCAGGCCTGATCGTCAGACTGTCATGTTCTCAGCTACTTTTCCCAGAGCTATGGAGGCTTTAGCGCGGAGAATCCTAAGTAAACCCATAGAAGTGCAGGTCGGAGGCAGAAGCGTTGTCTGTTCTGATGTGGAGCAACACGTGGTGAGTATCTGCCTTGTTCATCTGCTCCTCAGCTTGCAAAAGATTATTTCCAGCAGTATTGGGTACAAACCAATGTACCTGCAGAGCTTTTACTTTTTAGAAGTTTAGTGATCTTTAAATGTGAACTCAGAATAAACCAACCCCCTAATCTGCAAATGCAATGCGATTGCTTTTTTTATTTTATTTTTAAATTTGCACTGAGCTGAACAGCGGTTTTACCGTGAGGGATGGAAACAGCCTGAAAAAAGTCATCTCCGATTCCTGATTTTTATTTTTATGCACCCCTGGATGCGTTTAATGACTTAAGATCCAGTTTATACTCTCTATACTTTGTTTTCGTATGTCTTTTTCCAGATTGTCATAGAAGAGGAGAACAAGTTTTTGAAGTTACTGGAGTTACTGGGACACTATCAGGAGAAAGGATCGGTGATCATATTTGTAGATAAACAAGAACACGCTGATGGGTTGTTGAAAGATTTAATGAGAGCCTCTTACCCTTGCTTGTCTCTTCATGGAGGTAATCTGCAATCTTGGGGATTTTTATATCTCTATATATCTGTATAGTTATATATTTATGTATTTATATTTATAACTCTGAACTAGAATATTGGTATTCGGTAGTTACAAAGACAAGTTACTTACTTTCTGTATTTTACTAATTACTGTTTCTTCTCAAGCAGGTTTTGCTTTATAATTGGGAAAGATATTTGCCTCTTAATTTGAAATAGATAGGATAGTTTTCCGTGATTACTCTTTATTATCCCCGTGAGTTGTCATCAGATGCCAAATCTTGTCTCTGTGTAGCAGAGCTGTTACTCAGAGTTAACACCTCGCAGGGAATATTACTACCTACTTGCTAGTGCAGGGTAGTGAATGCCATTGGGGGAGTATTAGATGATGTTTTTATTTGAGATTCCGCACCAGTGGCAGCTGTTGTTTCATTTTCCTGCCGTCAAGTAGTAATATAACGGAAGCAGCAAGAGGAGTAAATCTCTTCAGAATGTCCATCCAAGGGTATTTTAAAACTTTCTATATATAGTGCTCTTAAAACCGCAGTAACCAGTAAGAACAAACCCAGTGTTTGTTTAGTGCAGCAGTGGTTCTTCTGAGAGTTCTGTTGCCCCTAGAGAGCGGACAAAACCTCCTCATGAGGTCTCAGTTGAATATAAGAAGTCAAATAGAAAATGTCATTAAAGAAACTTTTGAGGATCTTGATATGGGAAAACATCATTTTGTAGGGGAAAAACGAAAAGTTTTGTTAATCTGGATAACAGACTAAGAGATATATTATTCTGGCTGATGTATTTTGCCTGTAAAAGAGCGAATGTGTTGCAATTTTATTTGTTTGGGCTTTCAGTTGTTTGAAGTTGGAGGGTGTTTTGGTCCGTGTACAAATTCTTTCAAAGCAGAGCTTTCTAATGAAACTTGCTTTGTCTGGTCTCTTGCAGGTATCGATCAGTACGACAGGGACAGCATAATTAATGATTTCAAGAATGGGATCTGCAAACTTCTGGTGGCCACATCTGTAGCAGCAAGGGGCTTGGATGTAAAGCAGCTGATGCTGGTGGTCAACTACAGCTGTCCCAACCACTACGAAGATTACGTGCACCGAGCAGGCCGAACTGGACGAGCCGGCAATAAAGTACGCGTAAACTGCCACCCCTTGGGGTTATTAGTGAACATTTTTCCTTATTTATTGCTTGGTTAAGGTGTTCCCAAGGGATAGCTACAGAGGGAGGAGTGTACATTGCTGGTGGGAAGAGGGTTCTCCTTTAGAGTGCGTCTGAGGTTTGTGAGTGATGGTGTGTAAAATATATTCTGAATTTTAGCACTGTGAAAGTTGGGACTTGCGTGTTCTTCTGTCGTGTGAATGTCCTTTTAAATCTCATTTGTGGCTGAAAGTTTGGGTGTTTCTCACTGTCAGAAATGTGCCCTACTAAATTTATAAGCTTTTGTTTTTCAAACTTTGAACCATGACAAGACTGAAAGGAAAAACTTCGGTATCTAGCACCTGTGGTTGATCACCTCTGTATCAGCTGCCTGGGAAATCACATTATTCATTCTGCATTTCCACTAAAAAAAGCTTGTGCATGAATATCACGGTTACTTTTATTCAAAACAGCGGTGTCTGTGCAAGGGTGCTTCGGCAAATGTAGAGATAAAGTGTCTATTTAGAGATTTTTCTTCAGCACCTTTTAATTTTTACCAGGGGTATGCGTATACATTCATCACCGAGGATCAGGCCCGGTATGCTGGTGATATCATCAAGGCTTTGGAATTGTCTGGGAATCCAATTCCCACCGATTTGGAGAAGCTCTGGGCTGACTTCAAGGACCAACAGAAGGCTGTGAGTAATTCTTTCTTCTCCAGTGGCCTTTGGTCTGGCTCGTACGCACGTGGGTCCAGTTGTACGATTCACATCCCTGGGTCATCTCGGTGACTTCACGGAGAACACACACGAGTGCTTTGGCGAGTGTGTGAGTGTTTTCGAGGTTGGGTTCTCGAATGTCAGTTACAGGACTTGAGAACTGGAATGTTCTCAGCTGGTATGTGATAGAGAAACGCCCACTGTGGCGGGGACACTTGGCTTTTATCAAAATTCTCGTAAAAGACAGTGAAATTCTTCCACAGAATTTGTGTGGTTATTTCTAGAGCTCTCGCCGTCGGAGGATCTTGCTTATGATGAGAAGAGCAACTTCAGAATTTTTCTGATATAAAACCCGGAGTGTTTTCTTAAATATGTTTGAAAAACATTTGAAATTTATACTCGCAGAAAATCCTGATAGTGTATTATTTCTGTCTGTTGGATTAACATAGCTGGTTTTTTTTAATTTCACTGTAAAATACATTTTTTTAAATTTGAAGAGCTTTCTAAATGTGCTAGGATTTGCTCTTTAAAATAAGTTACTTCAGAAATACAATTTCGTAGCTATTTTATGATTATTGGAATTTGGACTCAACACTCCTAAGCATGAAAATACATGTTTTTATTTTCAGGAAGGGAAACTGATTAAAAAAAGCAGCGGATTCTCTGGCAAAGGTTTTAAATTTGATGAAACAGAACAGGCTTTGGCTAATGAAAGAAAGAAGCTACAGAAAGCAGCTCTTGGCTTGCAGGATTCAGATGATGAAGATACAGCTGTTGATGTAAGCACCTGCAAAATAAGACTTAAGTTCCTTAACGTTTTCCAATATATTTTTTTTCCCCTTGTAGGTCACAGAACACCTTGTGGAATGCACGGAGTTTTGTTACTCTGTATCCTGTGCTACTGACTTAATTAGTTAAATGCCACCAGTAGATCTGTTGTGTTTTCTTCCCTGTAAAAGACAGGCAGCTGTGAAGGTCAAATCATCTATAAAGATCTCAAAAGTCTGTTTCTGACTTACTGGTATTTTATACTTAATAAGTGTAGTTATGTAAATATCACAGAAATTCTTTGCTCTGTAATATTAATTTTGCATAAATGGAAGAGGATGTCTTCCAATTGTAAACAGTTTTGCTTGCAGTGTTTTAAAGACATTCGTAGGAGCCTTTTCTATTTCTAAATCCTTATTTGATTGCTTTCTTACTCCTTGTTAGACTCCTCGTGGTGACCTTGAAAGTAAATGCTATGTTCAAACTTTTTCCTGATGATTAGATCATCTGTTCTTTTTGTTAATTCTGGGCAGGCTTCTACCATTTATGCAAGGTGAATTTCTTTAAAAATATGTAAACTGTGTGCACCTTACTGTTTTGTTTCGGTAGGAGGATGGCATTATTGGATGGTAAATGCAGTGATGTAATAATTGTTATTTTCTTTAGATTGATGAACAAATTGAAAGCATGTTCAACTCAAAGAAAAGAGTAAAAGACATGGCAGCACCAGGAACATCAAACGCTCCTACTCCGTCAGCTGGAAATGCAGAAAAATTGGAAATTGCCAAAAGATTGGCCTTAAGAATCAATGCCCAGAAGAATCTTGGAGCGGAGGCACAAGTATTGGTCCCCTTCCACTTTAAGGTCAGGCTCCTCACAGAGCAATATTTGTGGTTTTTTTAAATAAGTCTTTGCCCTGTAGCTGCACACTCATAACATACTCCGTTATTTGTGCCAGGCTAACTCAGCGATAAGTTGTATAATTTGTAATTGAGCTAATTGACAGTAAGACTTAATACAGAACTGGAAATGCTTTGTCTGCCCTGGCAAAGAGTTGATTTGTTACTGATAAAATTCCACAATTCTCTTTTCTGTCGGCTTTAGCAGAGTTGCAGGATGTCTCTCTCTGCCGAAGCACATGATAAACGACCTGTTTAGATTTAGGTTAATGTGGTCTGGAGTGTCCGAAGGTATTTTGAGCTGAAGATACAAAAGGCCATGTGGGTGTTTGAGGAGTTACTGAGGGAAGGGGCAGAAGAGAAAGAGAAGTTTGGAGGATGTATTTGTTACGTGGACGATTCTATTCCGTAGAAAGCTTTAATGAACCCCTTGTGGGTTTATACAGGACTTCTTTTGGGTGGCTGGTTCTCAGCACGGACCTGTTTTTTTCCAGGATGTGATGCAGCAGGCTACAAATGCTATCCTGAGAGGAGGCACGATTCAAGCTCCTACTGTGTCTGCCAAGACCATTGCAGAGCAGCTGGCTGAAAAAATCAATGCTAAGCTCAATTACGTACCCATAGAGAAGCAGGAGGAAGAGAAACAGGATGGAGGACAAAATGAATCCTTCAAGAGATACGAAGAAGAATTGGAGATCAATGACTTCCCACAGGCAAGTAACCGTTTCGCTATAATCAAGTGTAAATGACCATTATTTAACAAAGGGTATCTTTGTAGCTTAGATAATGAATATAGAAATATTTTGTTTCTAATTCTCATCATATCTAATTGAAGTTACTACATTATCTGTGATTATGTCTTGATACACAATGCTTTGGACATATGCCAGAGAATATTGGGAAAACAAGCATTCCTTATGCCGTGAGAGTCTTTGCGCTCTCTGCCCCTGGCTTCTCTCATATCCAGATCTTTGCCGCTTTCCTTTCAGAGCCCATACTGCTATGATTGATCCTGCTCCTTCCTTTTTTTTATTACCTGAGTTTTTTTGCCACTCAGAATATTTCTACCTCCTCTTCTTATTCTGAGGATTTATATTTCACAGCATCAGGAAGAAATCTAGTGTATTTGTTTTTGCGCCTCTGCTCAGGTTTGCCTTATTCTGTCAACTTGCGTTTGCCCTTGAGGTCTAGTGCTGTACAAAAGCTGTTAAATAAAATACTTCAGTGCTGCTTCAGAAAAAGGCAAAAAAAGATGACAAGTTGAAGCGTAGCACAATGGAAGGTCTTTCGAGTTGCTGCTTTAACAGTATGCTCTGCACCCGTTCTCTTTTCTCCTTCTTCTGTAACCTTACCGTGCTGACGCAGGAAGCAGATTTTTTTCAAGTATACTTGCATTAAAATAACTGGCTACGATTTCTACGTGCCTTTTTAAATTAGAGTGCCGTGACCGATTTTCACAGTCCGGCGTTCTTGGTCTGTGTCTAAAATGCCACCTGACCCGGGGTTTGTTGTTTTGTGCGATGCCTTTCTCCGCGGTGACCCTCCCGCATCCTTTCCCTTGCAGACCGCCAGATGGAAAGTTACCTCCAAAGAAGCGCTGCAGAGGATCAGTGAATATTCCGAGGCCGCTATTACGATCAGAGGAACTTATTTCCCTCCAGGCAAAGAACCCAAGGAAGGAGAACGGAAGATTTATTTGGCTATAGAAAGTAAGTGTTCCTTTTATAAATGTTCTGGTTGAAGATGCGAGTCTTAAGTTTACACTTTGACGTGGAATCTCTGTAGTCACGATGTTTGGATGCTCAGTTACAGATGCGAGTCTGTAGTTACTTTGCAGTTACTAAAGAAACGCTCGTATATCTTCATGAACTTTGTCAGGTGATCCATGGGGATCACAGAGATGCTTCTCCTCAGAAGACTGACCTGCGACAGAACAACAGCAAATACAGATGGAATCAGTTTGGAGGAGAGGGAAAGAAAAGAAAAAATAAAATCAGAATAAGCACAAAGGTGTCTGTGCCAGGGTGAAATGGAATTGTGAAGGATTTGACTATTAAGAGCTATTAATAGGTACAAAAAATTATATCAGCTACGACAGCAAAAACTTTGGAAGCCTCATTTTGGTTGAGTGGAGGTTTTTCTTAAAGAAGCCTTTAATCTGAGGTACTTCTAAATAGTGTAATTTACAACTGTCTGTTTTAAAACAGAACACAGCCCAGCTGTGGCACTTCATACAATACGGGATTGTTCATGGCAAATAGTTGAGGATACTCAGCAAGTTTTACAACGTTTCTGAAAATAGCCAGCAGTGTTTATTCCACGGGCTTCCCAATACAGAAAGCACTTAGGCCAATACTACTTTTTTGTCTCCAGGTGCCAACGAACTGGCTGTACAGAAAGCAAAGGCAGAGATCACGCGACTTATAAAAGAGGAGCTCATCAGATTGGTGAGTGAAATGTCCACAATGCGGAGGGAAGGTGCCTTAATTTGTGCTTTATGAGACTGACTTCTACAAATGTTGGTGCTCTGGCTTACATTTCTATTAATACTGGGGACTGGGAGCTATCGATCTCAAACCCACTGTCTCAGTGCACAGCCGAGAAGGTCCCTTGCTGCATTCGACCGGGCAGACACACACACACACACACACACAGACACGGCTGTTCTCCAGCCAGCAGGTGGAGATAACACATTAATGGAGCTTTCTGAATGCAGACCCCTTAAAGAGTTCGGTCCCAATACATTTCCTAATTTCAGCACCATCAGGCAGGGGAGAGGAGAGTTATTCCCCTCGTTTTAATACCTTCTGTGGGTTAAGAGACCTGTTTTGGTGGAGCTTTACGGTGTACCCAGCTAGTGATGCTCCATTTTCAAATACGACGTTGTCTTGAGAAATCATATTTTGAGTTTTCTGGTTGAAGAGACCTCAACTTTCTCAAGAATAACCTTCAGTGATACTACATTACACTTGGCAGAGTATTTCTCTGAAGTAGCCTTTCAAGTCAGCAGTCAAATCCAGTTGTCCTGCCGAGCTGCTACTGAGGGGTTTGTTTCTTTCTCAAACTCGTCGACCTCCCCCTAAAAAATGTTTTCCAGAAGAAGGAGATTGCTGAGGAACTGCTTGTCCGCATCACGTGGATTTATTGTTAGTGGAGCTGCTGCAATTCATTTATCCATTTCCGCTTTTAACTGTGATTGTTCTCTCCTTTATTTGCAGCAAAATTCTTACCAACCAACCAACAAAGGAAGATACAAAGTTCTATGAGTATTTGGAGTTACCTGTCTGCCGGTGGCTGGTGCGTGCAACTTTGTGGCTTCTGTTGTTTCTGCTGTTTACACTGCTTATTGTAAATTAAGAAGTTTTTTTTTTATTTTGTCGCGGACGTTTTTTAAACAGAAAATTGATACTCGCTGAAACATCTTAATTCTCTCCACTAAAGTTATCAGTCTTAAAGCAGACCAGTTTTGGCACAGCATGATTTAATTTAAAAGCGCAGTTTATATACTTTTCATCAGAAAGAATATAAAATAAAACGGATTTTAATTTTTCTGAAAGGCTGTACTATTCAGTAAATGGAACAACGTTGGGATTTGTGTTGGAAATTGTTAGAATGTACCTGCTTCGTATTGTGGGGTTTACGCCATATCAGTTTCTACTGGAAAAATGATAAACCACCAAAATAAAGGCAGGATTTTCTCCTGATCCATAGCATCTCTCTGGCTGGTTCCACACACATTTTCGTTCCCTGAACAAATGCCCCCCTAAGACCAGAGAGTTTTGCAGTGATCAGAACAGAGAATTTTATCCAGAAATACTTGAGGTCTAGTTTTAAGATCTCCTTATCCTCTTCACATCCCATTTTATCTTTATCATCCAGGTAATAGAATAACTATGCGGGGTTTTTGTAAAGTGACATGTTTTGTAGTATGAAAATAGTTTTCCTGGTTTTTTTTTTCTAAACATCAAGAGTTTTAGGATTTGATTTTTATGATTTTTTTGGTGTCTCGTTCTCTGACATAAGAATGAAAGCCTGATTAGTTTAAAAAGAATTCTTGGGGGGAAAAAAACAATAGAGAAACCTGTTTTGTAATAAAATATGACTTGGTCACTTTTTTTAAGGTGTTCTTATATATACATTTAACGTGATTTTTTTTCCCCTAGGGTTGTTGTCTTTATTAGTGTTAGGCCATGGCTTTAAGTAAAAATGAATAATGATATTTATGAGTGAATTCCACAAGTATTGACTATCACTGCAGCCAATAAGCTACTGGGACAGGCAAGACCTTTCTTTTTGAGGTCTCATCCCCATAACCCTTAGTATTCACGATGGACACTTAACTGCTTTTAGGCATTTACCTTTGCTGACTACTTACCTGGAGCCTAAGCGGTAGCAATTTGAATCGTCTCGTTCTAGCGGCCGCGAGACTTTGAAGATGATGACTTGGAAAAAAAAAAAAGGACTTTTGTAGGAAGCTTTTCTTACCTGACGCATCGCGACGGGGCGCGTCATTTTAAAACGAGCTGTATATCCGCTGCTTTAACCCGGGTGAAGACAAATCCTACGACCTGCATCGTGGCTGTATAGATTCACAGCTTCTCTTTGCCGACCCGAGGCGGTTGAAAGGAGTAGTTCTGTTACGCGGACGTCAGCGTCCGCACCTTCTTTGCAGCGCAGGAGAGGAAAGTAACCATCGTACCAACTTCGCACCACACAAATTTGGGACAGAATGCCCGTAACTCAGTGCTTGCCAATATTAATCTCTGGAGAAGAAGCACGCACAATAACGCTTCTCAACATTTAAACCCCAAATCCCAAACTTAAAGCCCTGTAGTTCCCTTTGGATACATCAGGTTTCCTTCTGTTAAGAACTGGCTTTTGATACATTTCTTTCTTTGTTCAATTGTTTTAACTTTCTGACAGTGTCTCCCCTCCCCCAGAAGAGTGACAGGTTTTGGTGTGTGTAATGAAGAGCACTTTCAAGTTGGGACAGCTTGACGCTTCTTTTTAAAAATCTTGTTTCAAAATGTTCATATATATATATTGGTATCTCCTAAAAAGGCATGATGAAGATGTTTTTTTTGTGATTTCCAGCTTTGCACTGTTGGATTTCAGAAATGCAACGATGTATAATCTTTAACTTCCTGGGGTTTTTAAACGCAATGTCAATATTCCTATGTTTTTTTAATTCCAGCAAAAATAAAAATAATTTCAGTGTATATTTTTCAGAAACTGTCCTTCTGAATAGCTCCTCTGTTGTCTGCACTTCCATTGCTTCTGTGCTTTTTTCCCTGTGACGTTTAACCTCGTAGTTTTTGGAGTAGGGTGACGTGTACAGTGACTGGTGCTTGTGTTCTTCTGCTTGAAATGCAGCGATGTGCAGCTCTGGCTCAGTTGGGAAAGTCAGAGCATGAAGGTGTGTGGGTACGTGGAAATAGGAGTGAAATGAGTAAAAGCCAGAGGAGAAGAAGCTCTCAAATTAACAAATAGACACTGGAAAAGCGGTGAAAGGAAGATGGGAACAAAAGTTTGGAGAAGACACAATTAAGTAATGAAAAATGTTACATTTAATTCTTTCCAAGTGTGTCCGTGGATATAGACAAGATCTTCATCACCATCCCCGGTTGGCTGCTTTCCAGGGAATCTGCCCTGGACCGATTTCTCTCAGTGTTTGTTGGAGGAGCACAGGGATGGTGTGGTTGTTTTGGGTTTTTTTTATAAGCAGAGCTCATTCTGTTGCCTGCCCAAGATGATAACCTTCCAGCTTTTGAGGTTGTCTTGTGCTTTCAGGGCCTAAGTAAGCTGTGGGTGAGTGATACAAGTATTTGATACGGGATGACGAGTGGGTGCTTGCGTGTGTGCCACAGAAACGCAGCGGTAGTGGTGAGGGGCGATGCTCTGGGGGAGTCGCTGTTAATCACAGAATCACACAACGTGGGGGATTGGAAGGGACCTGGAAAGATCATCAAGTCCAATCCCCCTGCCAGAGCAGGAACGCCCAGATAATGCTACACAGGAACGTGTCCAGGCGGGTCTTGAATGTCTCCAGAGAAGGAGACTCCACAACCTCCCTGGGCAGCCTGGGCCAGGGCTCCGTCACCCTCACTGAGAAGTTTCTTCTCGAGTTTAAGCGGAACCTCTTATGTTCCCGTTTCAGCCCATTACCCCTTGTCCTGTCATTGGTTGTCACCGAGAAGAGCCTGGCTCCATCCTCGTGACACTCGCCCTTTATGTATTTGTAAACATTAATGAGGTCACCCCTCAGTCTCCTCTTCTCGGGGAACAGGACGGTGGCACTTTTAGGTGGCAGTGAAGTGGGAGAGGACTGTTGTGCAGGTGAAGGTCTGTGAATCCCGAAGAGATGGTGAAAGCCCGGACGTGGCAGGAGGCAGAGGAGAGGAGGGAGCCTCCTGCCACCATTTTCCAGAGCCCGAGGTCCTACCCTGTCAGGTCCTTATTGGAGAGGCTGTCCTGGCTGCTTGGGGTTTCATTTGTACAATTAAAGCAGCGCAGTCCATTTAATGTGCGTTTGGCTGCTAATTGAATAAAAGATTCTGAGGCTCCAAGTGGAGGAGCTTTACTGAGTGGAAGACAAAAAAACACAAAGACATTTTATTTTTAAGCCAAGCTCTGCTAAAATTTTGCAATTTTAATAGCCAAATATAAAACAAAAGACCGAAGTCTGGGTTTGGGATTGTCCTAAAGTGCCAGAATCTCGAAGAGAGCAAGCGGTCTTTGGTATTTCAGTCCTTCAGACGTGTTTACTTTGGTAAGGAACGGCAAAACTAGTGATGGGGTTGGAGAGACAGGTACGTGTGGCTGCGAGAATGGAGCCTGTGCAGCTTGTCAGGATTAGCTTTTCATTTTCCCCCATACTACCACGGAAACCCTTCCAGTTTTCCACACATACTGTCGGTGGTGTGTTGCTGAACACCTCTATTAAGAGACCCTTTTTCTAAATTTGCCTAAATGCCCTTAAGGAGGCCGGTGAGGTGGTTCTCGACGTGCACACTGGTGTAAAACCAGCCCTTCCCACAAATCCTACTCACAGGTCGTGCGCGGCCCCTTCCCTTCACCCAGCGTGAGCACCGGGCGCTGTGCGCGTTCCAGCCTCCTCACGTGATGCTCGAGGAATGCACTTTCCTTTGATTATTTTTCTTGACCCAGATCTCTTCCAAATATGGTCTCAGCTTAAACAAGTTTGTGTTCTTAGAGCTCGGGCGTTTGCAGAAGAAATTCTGGCTTCCAGCTCGCTGGGGCTGCATGGGGGCAGCCGAAGCGGAGAGCAACCTAAAAATGTTAAGGATAAAAGGCCCCACAGCTGGACGCAAATTTGTCCCAAAATGTACATTTTGTAAAATGTTTATACAACGCTGGGCAGGAAGATTTGTTTCCATAATTTTAGCTGCAGTGGAAACAATTGTTTTTAAATAAATGGCCATTAGTCTGAGTGATTGCCACCCAAACATCGCTTTCTCTGAGGCTTCTCATTTGAAACAGATTTAAATATTTTTCTGTAGTCAAACTGAGAGATACAAAATGGTTGACCTGACCAGCACAGCAGAGGCAAATTAATGATTATCTCACAACTAAGTCGTTCTAGTGAGCTAATATTAATAAGCTCCCGTGGAGCGAGCATACGATTGTTATACTTTATACATTGGCCATCCTACGTACGAAGTTCATCGTCACAAACGTGTTTCTCGGAATAAATCCCTCTGGGCAGCTGCTCTGAAACTAACTGCTGAGCAGGGAAACACGACACTTAACGAAAATGCTTAATCTTAACTAAAACCTATGTTTCCTCTGCCTGCGCCTGCTAGCAAGTAAGTGGATGTATAGAAACTATCCGCTCCAATAGTTCATAGTTAAATAGAGGGGAGGCACTCACAATGCTGAGTTCTCCCGGCTTGCTGGTGAGGACTGGTGAGAAGCGTTGGCAGGAGGAGGAATTTGTGCTTTTAGGCCCTTCCTCGAAAATCTGGATCCACTGGTGAGATCTCCAGTAAGGGAGAACGGGGCTTCGCAGTGTGGATGTAGGAAGGGGCAGCACATCATTGCATCTTTTACCTTAACAGCTACTGAACGTCATCGTTCGCTGCTGCCCGCAAGGGCGGCGCTTTGGAGAGAGAAAAGGAGGGAGCAGCTTCGCAACCCGAGGCCGTGCTTCAGGCCCTGGGGAGCTTTCACAGAACAAGCCAGTCGCAGCCCAATTTATCTTTTGTTTGGTCCCTGTTCTTATTAGCGCAGCGTTGCAGGTGAGGAAACTAGACCCTGCTGCTACCGGATTAATATTTGAGCGCTGCAGGAACTGGAGCCAGCACCCACCTGGTGTGGGTTTGCCCGATGCAGGTTTCAGAGCTTCTTGGGTTGGAACCTTCCACTGCTTCGCGCGACGCGTTCCCTCCTCTCTGACCGTTCCGCCTGCTGCTGAGGTCGCCATTTCTTCTAGACGCATCATCATAGAACGGCCCAGGCTGGAAGGGACCTTAGAGATCATCTAATCCAACCTCCCTGTCACGGGCAGGGACACCTCTCAACTAGATCAGGTTGCTCAAGGCCTCATCCAACTTGGCCTTGAACACCTCAAGGGAGGGGGCAACCACAACTTCTCTGGACAATTTATTCCAGAGTCTTGCCATCCTCGTACTGAAGAATTTCACCCCAAGATCCAATCTAAATCTATTCTCCTTTAACTTAAATCCATTCCCCTTTGACCTATCAGTGGACACTTCATAAAAGTCCTTCCCCAGCCTTCCTGTAGGTTCCTTCAGGTACTGGAAGGCAGTTATAAGGTCCCCCCGGAGCCTTCTCTTTTCAAGACTGAACAACCCCAGTTCCCTTAGACCAGCAGCTACTAGGAAGAGCAAAGCTACATTAAACAGCTTATTATGCAGCAGGAGCCTGAGCCCAGCCTGACTCCATCACCTTCTGGACTAAGATATCAAAGAGGAAAATAATGGGATACCAAAAAGGTACCGAATTCTACCGCTTTTGATCAGTGGCAGCATTTCCAACGGGAGTTAATAACGGCAGAAAGACGAGGTTTGTAAATAAACTGAATCACTTGCTAAATTGAGCTAAATAAATGCTGCTTTTCCCTGCTGTTTTCTGATATTGCAAGCGAGGATTCCTGCGTGCATGAGGAAGCGCTGGCAAAAAAAACCCGAACCATCGTCTTGGCAGGATGTTTCACAGCAATTTTCGGCCTGAAGAACTCTGAGTACTGTAGGAATGGAATATCACGGGCTTGGAGTACAGCAGTCAGCTCCCCAAACAACAGCAGGAGAGGAAAAAATATTTAGAAAAACAGAATTAGCTATTTGTAAAAACTGTGGGTTCTTTTTTTTTTGCCTGTTCTTTCTTGCTAAGACCTCATCTGAATAGAGCAGGACATCTTTCAGACTCTTTCCTAAGTCAGTCCTTTAAGGACTTAGATGCTCATTTAGACCCGGTGATTTGCCGGCGTATGTTCCGCAGGCCCAAGGGTGGTGATGCAGAAGGTTTGGATGAACAGACCGCGGCACCGATGCTGTTACAGTCATTAACAAATGTGGATTAAAAAAAACCAAACCAGTTGGTCGTAGCCCTCCACAAAGCGGCCTGTCGCTACACCTGACCTTAACGGCAAAGGGTGAGACTGCAGGTCACTTAAATTTCCTGTTTCTGTGGGATCTCTTTGGAAATAGTTTCTTGCTCAGAGGTACGAAGCTGTGTTGATAGTGGAGCACCGTGATACTGAGTTCTTCAGGACACACATGGATGGGACAGGGCAAAATAGTGAATATCGACAGTATTTCACTGCAGCCAGTGCCATAACACACCAGTGGCTGATGGGCCTGGGTGAATTATGTTGGAAATGCTGCTATGTTCACCGCAGTCAGCAGTTCAAGAGAGCTAAAAGAGTCCTAAAGCTTGACTTTTCTAGAACGGGTTGTACTGTGGGGATGGAGAACACCTGATCCTGTGCCCAGAGGGAAGTAACGGCCGCACCAGGAATCCTCCATCCGCTTTCACACACGCTGAGCCACTTCCAATGCTTAAAATACAATACAGAACCCACTCCACGATTCTGCCATACAATAAACCAGTGATTTCTCCTCAGAAGCCAGACACAAGGAGGAACGCGAGTATGTGCGTGGTGCAGCACAGCAGGAAGGTCGGCTCGCTGCCTGCTCTCACAGCGGGAACGGCTCCCAGGGCCGCTGCGCTCCGTCCCAGCCACCCTCCTCGCCCGCCCGGCGGCTCTGCCTCACCCCGTGCGGGAAGGCACAAGGTGCCGGCAGCGAGGCCGCTCGCCCCTCACCCCCTCCCGCCCGCCCGCCGGACAAAATGGCGGCGGCTCCCCTGCCCTCAGCGCCTCTGAGGCGGGCGGAGCCCCCCGCCGGCCCCGCCCCGCCCCGCGCACGCTCGCCGCGCGCCCCCGCGGCGCGGCCCCGCTCGGGAGCGCGCCCCGCCCTCCCGCCCGCGCCCGCCGCAGCGCCGCTCCCTGCAGCCGCCCGGCGGGGTGTGGGGGAGGCGGCCGCTCGCTCCCTCCCCTCCCTCCTTCCCTCCTGCCCGCCCGCCGCCCCGCAGGCCGCCCCGATCCCCTCAGGTAGGTGCGGAGCCGCCCCCCCCCCTCGCCCCGCGGCCCCGGGCCCCCTTCTCTCCGCGGGCTGGGAGGCGGCGGGCGGGCAAAGATGGCTTCGCACCGCTCCGCTCCCCTCCCCCGCCGGCCGCGTCCGGCCCCGCCGCTGAGGGGGGTCTCCCGGTGCCCTCACGGCGCGGGGAGCCACGCCTGCGCGCCGTTCCCGGGCTGCGGGGGCCCGTCCCCACGCAGGGCGGCGGGAGGGGAGCTGGGCGCCATCGCCGTCCCGTCCCGTTGTCCCCCTCGCCCGGGCGGGAGGAGAGCGGGCCGTGCCCTGGGCCGGGGGCAGGAAGAGGAGGCCGCACCCTGGGCCGAGGAGGGGTTTGGGCCCGGGGCCTTGTTCCTCGCTGCCCACCGAGGCCGGTGACACGCGAGGGGAAGCCCCTCGGGGGGTCCCCCCGGGCCGAGGCGGCGGGGCCGGGCGGGAGGGGGTTGTGCCGCCCCTTTGTCCCCTCGGCCTCTCCAGGTGGAGCCCGGGCCTCCCGCCGCTGCCAGCCCGGCCTCGCCGCTCCGCTCGGGAATTATTAATTCCCTTCAGCAGCCGCAGCTCTCCTGCCTGGGCACCGTGTCCGTGCGGGGCTCTGCACTGAGAAGGCCTTTCCGTTAGTGCCCGGGATCTCTGTGTGTGTGTGTACAGGCCAGAGATGCATTTCCTGGGGGTGCCTGAGCGCTGTGAGCCCTCGCTGGTGTCGGGGTACCTGGGTGGCCTCGGGTACGTGCCTGCTCTGCCCCTTTGCGCTCTGGTGTCCGTTTTTGCAGAGAGCTACAGATAGTTTAGTGCATCCTTGGTTGTGCGTAGCCCTTCTGGGGTGATTAATTAGGGAATAGTTGCGCCTTTGATTTGCATGGGTTTCTCTCCGGATCTCTTTCTAAAGCGAGTAACAGTTATTTTGTTCCACGTGTTTTTTATTTTTGTAAAGTGAAAGAGTAGGAGGAACGCTTGGCTAATATATTTCTTAAATTATGGTTTGTTTCTCTTCCAGTCTTCAGATGCCACAGTTTCTCTTGCAACTTTTTTTTAATTTTTGGCTGTGTCTGTATCCATCAAGTTTTAGATGCAACCTGAAACAAAAGAGAGTCCCCCTGTTTGTCCGTTGACCGTTGTTGAACGGATTCAACAAACCGTCTTTCCCTGCGGTCTGGCATAAGTCCGCTGCAGTGTTTGGGTGTGCTGACAGGTGCTGGGAGCTTTCTGCATTAGTCCAGTTGCAAAGAAACACCGTGGAAGCACACGTCGGGAAGATGTTTGATCCGTCTCTTAAGCTTCAAAATCCTTCTGTGGGAGGAGGCTAGGGAAAGAGGAGAGGGTGGGTAAGAACACCCACAGAGATGAAGGAGCACCTCTTACCTTTCCGAGCTATTGCTCTAGACTACAGCGAGGTCTGTTCCCTGAGGAGAAGAGCGGGTGGGCGAGAACACCCACGATGATGAATAAGCACCTCCAGCTCCTCAGAGCCATTGTTCTAGGCTATGGTGAGGGCTGCTCCTGTTTACCTGGGAATAGCTCCTTGAGGTGAATGGACAATTCCACAAACACTAATAATCCTTTATAAAGATCTACCTGCTCCATCATTCATATGCATATTTGGATTGCCTTGAAGTTTGGTTATTACAGAACCGCAGAATAATCAGGGTGCAGTTTCACAACCTTGCTTTTTTAAGCCAGTCTATCTGGCCCAATGGCTGCCTTGATTTGGCGCTGCCAGTTGTGGAGGTTTTTCCCCAGCCTCTATTCCCTGTGCTCAGTTGGGGGCTTGTCATACCCCTCATTCGGGTCTTCCAAGTCCGTTAAGGTGTTAAAGGTATTTTTTTGAGGTCTGGTTAGTGTTCTAAGTAACTGGGACCAGGGGGGAGTGGGTCAGTGGCAGCCAGTGGTAACGTGGATCTTGGTTTCTGTCCTTCTAATGGAAATGTGTGTTTCTGCTCCTCTCTTGTCTCAATTACTCTTGCTTTCTCGTTGGATTAGTTTTCACCTGGGTCAGATCCCTGGTGTTGGTTTGTCCTGCTCTTGCACAATAGTTAGTGTTGGCATAAGGAGTGGGAAAGTGGGCGAAAAGGAAAGGGCAAGATTGTCCTGTTCTGAAAAAATGCAGATTCAGAGTGGTTTGTGTTGATTATGAAACCAAACTGCCAATTGTGTCAGTGTAACTGGAGGTGCACAGTTAATTAAATCATTGATGTGATCTTCCTTGATTTTGTGAAGCTCTCTTAACCCTTTCAAGAGTCTTGTTTCTCATCATCACATGATTATAGGATCTTAATTTGGGGGTGGGAAGAAGTCAGCTGACGTTCTTGCTAATGTTAGCATCTAGTGAAACTCTGCCTTCAGATATGACTGACTTGGCTTTTAAAATTAGAAACCCTAACAATTACTTGTTTGCCTGGTTTTGCAATCAAATCATGAACGATCCCTAAATGTTCTCAGTTTAATTGACACCTGTCCTAGCTAGGGCCTGACAATATCTGATCTTTGCGAGAGCAGCGTTAATCTCCGTCTTTAATGCAAAGCCGGTGGTTAGGTTTTGCAGAGTGCTGTTTCTCCAACGGTGTCTTGAGTCAAGAGACTTGAACTCCTGGAAGCACAGAGGTGCACCCAGGCTGCAGCTCTCTGGTAAGGAGCAGGAGGCACAAGACAAGAATAACTGAGAAAAAAAATTGTTTTCAAACTTAGGTTCTCTCTTCAAATTGCAATTTCACGTCGTCATGTAGTGGCTGTAGCGAGTCACTGCGGTAAGAAACTGTTTCTTATTTTGACTGGTTTTAATATATTTTAGCTAGTGTCAAATGACAAGAAAAATCATATTATGCAATCGACTGCAGAAAGTGCTTTGTAAACATGGTTTTGGAGAAACCGGTTACCTAGCTTCAGAGGTAGATTAGATTTCAAACATAGGTTCAGGTGTTACAGTGCGTGTTGTGCCACTGATAGGATTTCATAGTATTTTTAGAACGTGGGAATACTCAGGGTAAGGTGCTTGTGAGAACAAGCAGTTATAGGTTTTTAAAAATTGGGTAAGGCCCTACTTCAGCGAGAGTTAACACATAGAAAAGGGGCTGACAATAAAAAGGACACTTGAAAAACATTTCAAGTGGTCCAATTCATTCTTCTCACTGAGCGATGAAAGTGTTTCCTCACACCCGCTGTCCTAGGAGGGAAGAAGAGCAGAACCAATACAACGTCTCTTTAGCAATCTTGAAAAGGGGAAAGAGCGCTGCTGCTTAAACACCCCCCCTGGAAAGAAAATTAGCCCTTTGGTGTTCCCCAGGGCCCGCAGCCCCTGTGCTGTCCCCGTGGCACAGAGCGTCCTTTATGCAGAGGTCTTGAACAGAGCCCATCCTGTGCTCCGCTCCGGCGGTTTTAATTGCTAGAAGGGACGTTTGGAGTACCAGCGCAGAAATAATACTTGTAGCTGCCTGTGTTTTTTAAGTAGGACGTCACATACTTTGTAGGTGTTGGATGATGATGAAAATGTACTGCTCAGGCCTCCCACAGCTCCGTCAATACTGCTGAAACTATTGCAAGCTCGGTGGTGAAAAACTTCAGAAAAATGAGCGGCTTTTATATACTAGCCCTTGTTAAAAGCAAAAATGTCCCTGTTGGCGATATGAGTTTACCTGCCTTTCCTGTTATTTGTCATTTGAAAAGCTGTACTTTAGATGTACTTCCCGTTTTGTTTGGTTTTGCTCCGTTTCAGGCGTGTTTTACCAGAAGTCAAAAGCTGTCGTTGAGTCAGGTCTGCTCTGGTGCTAACCAGGCTGTGGTTACGGAGAGCGGGCTGGTGTGGGGGAGAGCAGAGCAGTTGCCTCGTGCTTGTGTTGGAACTGATGATTGTGCTTAGTGCAGATGATGGGCCAGAGGTTGAGTACTCAGTGTAAAATATTTAGTGAGCCTGTTCTTGGGGGACTTGTGTACTTTCGCTGCTCGTCAAAGGTTAAATGATACCTGTGCTGGCAGGTGAATTCTGCCCATGAAGGCGGCAAAGGATGGGATGTTTGAAGGCTGAAGATGGCATCATGTCACAACCCAAGGGGGTGTTTTTATGCAGTGTGATTTGAGTAGCTTTGATCTTAAAATTTTGTGTGGTGCACAAGACATGAATAAGGATTTTCTGCACAGTTTCAAGCTCAGAGAGAGATGGGCCTTACCGGTAGCAGAAGCCTTGGCAGTTGTAAGCTAGAACTGTGTGGAACGTTAACCTGTGCTTAGGAATACAAGGGTGCATTCTCTCTGTCTGTCCAAAACTTGTAATAGCACTGGAATTAGGTGAAATATCTTTAAGTTTCTTGCTGCATCTGCATTGCCTATAATACAGTTTCTGTTTCATCTCCTAGCAGAAGAAAGCTTGACTGTGAAATACAAAAAAGTCTCAATGGCAGCCTCACATGTTCTATATTGACCGATTAGTGGTCTGGCTGTCATCTGAGCAAAACAAAACTTCAGACTCACCTCACTAGTGCTAAAGCAAATTAACTTTTCAGGAGAGCGATAGTGCAGCTGTATTTTAAAAGGAAAGGTTGTTGCCCTGTCCAGAAATCCTCCCACAGCAAAGCTTTGCAGGTCCTGGATGGATGGTCCTGTTTCTTTCTTTCTTTCTAGCAGCTATGAAGCTTCTGTGCTTCGTTGCACAGGAAGCCCTAACGCTGCCTCTTTTCCCAAACCTGGCTTAGCCAGTTGTCTCCTCCCTTCCTCAGCATTTGTAGAGAAATAAATTACCAGGTAGAAAAGGATCCATACAAAAAGTCTACTGCCGCTTTCCAGTAAAAATATTTTTGAAATACGACCATATTTCCTTACTACCATGCCTCATCTTAGCTATTTGTTTACACAGAGACCTTCAAGCAGACAGCTGAATCAGTTTAAAAACTGATTTAAATAAACTGTCGCAAGTACTTTTTACATGCCTATTTACAGGTTTTAAACAAGTAAGTCTTATTTTGCTGAAAACTTTTCTGGATGGTTTTATTTAAGGATGCTTGCAGACAAAGTTGTATGTGTTTGGCTATAGAATTTAGCTAGAGTGTCATTTTTTAATTGGCATAGCCTTGCATTTATAGTACATATCTGCCTGCCAAGAAACCTGCTTCCGTTCTACGGATAGACTCGCTACATTCCTTTATTCCCCACTGTAATGTGAACGAAGTAGAGTTAAGCTGGAGATGTCTGTGTTATGGTAATTAAGCTTGATTACAGATTTCCTTTGTAAAACTTTTCTTGAGACTTCTTAAGTAACACAGAATACGAACTTTGACTGCTACTTGAAATTTTCATGGCTTGATGAAAAACGGTGTGAGGAGGGGGACGCGTTAAAAAAACCCCAAACCATTGGCACTCTTCCACCGAGATTGTGGGGTTTTTTAAGCTTCCTCTCGTAAGAAATTTTAAACAGTTGCTGATTTGTACATCTTCCTTCTTTCATCAATTACAGTGATACTGGCTGTTGCCAGATTGTCCTGGCTTGAGCTAAACCAGAACCAATTCTGTTCAGTGACTTTACTTTTCAGCTAAGTCTCTTCTAAGATGCTGCACTTTGTGAGGTGAACAGCGTGTTTTTTCAGGCAGTGTCTCCTTCTAGGAGTGATAACACCTCATGGCTGTAGTTACTGCCAGGGATTGGGATGCAGAAAGGCTCTTGCTTACATTTGCTCCTGTAGTAAGCAAGCTCACTGCTAAATCTGGTGTGCCGTGTTAAGGGTGCTGTTAGGTAAAAAGCTTGCAAGGAAGTAAAAAGTTGTGCCTCCGGGAAGAAGCAGACAGCATGGGTCGCCCAAACCCGACTAACAAAATATTTAATTTCGTATACTTCACATTTGCTATAAAGCTGAAGGATCACAAGGGTCAAACCCTCATCTTCAATGGTCGGCATCCAAAGAGGACTCCGTCCGTTTTTCTGCCCTCGATCCTGATCCGTGAGTTTCTTAGCCCAGTTCCCAAATCCAGCTCCCAGGTCTGGTTTTCATCTGCCATTGAGTCTGGTCTGCGACTTCCCCAGTGCCTGCCTGTGCTGCGGCACCAGTGGGAATTGCTGTTGGGGGGAGGTTGCCTTCAATATTGGTTTTATATATATTCCATTACTTGCTTTATTTTCTAATTAGTACTATTATTGTTTCATTAAAGCTGTCTTATTTTTCTTGTCCGGTCAGTAAGTCTCTCTGCCTTATTCTCTTTTTCCTTCCGTTTTGGGGAGGAAGAGAGGTTAATAGGAAGCATCTGTCTTGTTTAGTGGCTGGCCCAGCCCTAAACCTTTACACAGGTAGAAGGTAAACTAGCATCGGCCAGATTTTGTACCTAACCTGAGTGTTTATTGAGAGCTCTCAGGAATATTACAGTAGACACAAACCACAGGCATGTGGTAATGAAGCTCCAAGGTTTGGCAGTTCCAGCAGGATATATTCACTAAGAGTACCTGCAGGGGTTGTCCCCAGGAAAGGTGGATGGTGTCTGTAGGGGAAAAAAAAAACCAAACTGACTGTAATGATGAGAAAAAGCAGAGAATAAGAATGTAACATAGACGGGAACGAGTCTGAGCAGTGGTCGGTCTCCTGAGAATGCCAGGGGCCTTCACTTGATTCTGTGCTTTCTGCCTGCTCTGGTGTGTCCCTTGGTTACTGGGCAGCTGAACTGATCCTTCTTTGTGGCAGTTGAGCTCGGAGCAGCTTCTTGGGGCTGAAGCCAGTATTCCTGCATTTCTAAAGTGAGTACTGAGACAAGAATGCTGCTAACCGCTCCAAGTGTCCTCTCCTGTATCAACAAACAGCTGAATAGCTCTTCAGAGACGCTGGGCTTACTCTTTCGGCAGCAAAAATACATTATCGGAACCTTTATGTTGGCAATTACGTATCATGAAAAATCTCAGGTATTTTTTTGTGATATTGTGGGCCCTGTTCTAGTGAGGTTAAAGGAAGGTAACATTTTTTCTTTTGACTGCTAATAGTAGAAAACCTTAAGCTTCCATTTCATTGCTGCACAAAAAAAAGTCTGTCTGGCCTCCTGACCTGTAGTTTGCTTCCTTTGTTCCTTGCTAAGCGCAGGCTTTCTAATTATTCTTGATTGTTTCATTTGCTAGTCAACACCTGCAGTAACAGGGGTTTCACATTTGTTCCACTGTGTCCCGTTCAGCATTGTAGCACTCGGATAATCTCTGCTAGAACCATCTAGTATTTAAACTATATTACTATCATGATTTCACTATTTGACATAAAACCATATCCATATATTTGCACAGGAGTAATGCATACACTGTAATACGCGTTTGACGAGCCAAGGTAAATTGGGTGTTACAGCAGGGAATGTATCTGTTGTAATCAGAAGAAAAGGGCACGGGGATTTATTCCAGGCAAATAGACCGTCTCGGCTGTATGCTTGCTTTCTGGCTGGGTGGGGACATTCATAACTGCCAAATAAATTCAGTAATCTATGGCAGAGTTTAAATTGGCTTGCTATAGGTGATATTCCAGAGCTACTGCAGGGAAAATACAGTAAATCTTCCAGACCTTATCTACTGGAGAAATTTACTGCAGGAAGAAATAATTGGTGTCCTGAGCGTGACTGTAGGGCACAGAAGTACTCTGATGTGCCAGATATCGATTGGCGTAATCTTTTCTTCAGCGTGGCTAAATATTGTTATCTTAAACTTACTATTTGCAACTTGTTTAAGTTAGAACATATAAAGTTGAGTGGGTGAAAATATTATCATGTTGTTCCTCGAGTGGCTTGCCTGGCTTCCTATGGTATCACCACTGTTAAGAAACCCGAGGCAGTATCCTTGCAGTTGGTATTTAGAGGCATTAATACTGAAAAAGTTTTAGAACACCAGTAATACTGTTAACTGTTGTGATTCTGCCCCAGTATATGTGCTGCAGGGATCTGATATGATGGATATAAGCATAACCAATTTACTTAGAAGTAGTGGCTTGTAATTCTGACGGTGACCACACATGGTTTCTGGCAGCTGGACACTTTGTTTGTCCGTCAGACCTGGGGTTAGCCTGCCGAAACAGGCAGGTGAGAGTCACCCGTTGGCTTATCCTGGAGACAGGGCTTTGATCCTTGTTGAAACAAGTGAACTTCTGTAAACAGAGCACAGCTCAAGTTGTTTTGTCCAAAAGAACAGGCTCTATAAAAGAGTTGTTCACTGTGCTGGGCCATATTTGTTTTCCAGAGTATTTGGAGATGTGTGACAGCATGTTATGTCTCTAACAGGAGTCGTGTTGTTTTTCCCAAAGTTGTTATCTCAGAGTTGGCATTACCAGCAGTTTGTACTTGCTGTTCTAACGGGGACAGCAGTGGCTTTTCTGCAGTCTAGCGTTTTGTGCTTTGTAATAGATCGATTTCGTACCTCTGCTTTGCAACTATGGCACCCTTGTTGTCGCTGAATGCCTTACCTCTTTCTTTTTCTTTCACATTAATTGTGACTTGACAAAACTGATTAGTGTTTGGTTAAATTGTTGCAGTTTTAAAAAAAAAAAGGCTTGAGGAGTCTACATGTACTGAATCAAGAGACTAATACCATATTTTTCCTTGGCTTATGGGTGACAGGTTAATCTTACAACTAGAGTGGCTAGAATTTAGATGAGATTCAGTTAGAAAGGTTTTGAAATCATGGTGTTTGAGCAGATATTGTATATCTCAGTTGCTGAAATGCTCTTCACTTTTTTAAGTTATACCTGTCTGAATAGTATGTGGTTTAAATTGCCTTTTTTTACCTCTGCATAAAGGCTACCATGCAAAACCTCAAGGGGAAGAGTAATAAAACTCATTAAAAAAAGCAATTTACTGACATCAATACTGTTTACTAAAACCAGAGTAGTTTGGACTAATTTTAAAGAAAACGAGGTTGCTTTTGAAAGATTCTCATTTGCGGAACGCTGCACTATCACTGTATATTGATACACGTTTGTCTCTCTTGTTTTTTTGGTAGAAAATGATGCACCCCGTTGCCAGCAGTAATGCAGCTTTCTGTGGGACCGGCAAGAGTTCTTGCCTTAATGAAGACAATGTGAGAGCCGCCGATCAGTTTGACTTGTATGCCACGCAGCAGAGCAAGTACGGCCACGCGGTCGGCCACAAACCCATCGCGTGCCAGAGACAAGATGCGTTGAACGAATCGCACTTGCAGACCACGAGTGGCAGGAATATAGAGTCAAAAGATGAACTAAAGAAAAAGAAAAACCTCAACCGATCTGGTAAACGTGGAAGACCGTCAGGGACCACCAAATCGGCGGGGTACCGAACCAGCACAGGTCGACCCTTGGGGACCACCAAAGCAGCTGGATTTAAGACAAGTCCAGGCAGACCCTTGGGTACAACTAAAGCAGCGGGATACAAAGTCAGCCCAGGCAGACCTCCAGGTAGCATTAAAGCTCTATCACGGCTTGCAAATCTAAGTTATACTTGTGGCAGTGCAGCTTTTCCCTATCCTATGGTGCATAACAGAGGAGTACATGCTGCTGGTGAAACCAGTGGCAAAATCAAACAGCCTAATGAATGAAAGGAGGGAATTAGTAACTCTTTACTAATCCGCTTTACTCTGAATTTTGGCATGTTTCTTGCATTCTGTTGTAGTGTTTGCCTGAGTTTCTAGCTTTTGTTTTTATTCAGATAATGTCACAGCCTACAGTCGCAATTCAGGAACTTTTAAAGCAGCGTTTAGAAGGCGCTGGTTTAAAGGGGATCTCGTTAGTTTTAAATCATGGCAGTCTGAAGTGATGCATTATGCCTTGGTGTTGATACTTAAGTAATGTCCATGTTCCTAGTTTTACATTCCATTTCTGCTAAATCTAGTTGCGTGGTTATGCATTAAATAATTAAATAAGGAGGGCAGAATTAGCTGGCTGTTGGTTCATGATGTGGCCTATCCCACAATAAGCAACTTAGCCAGATGGGTTCTTACTTGGTAAGAAAAATTGATAAAGAAAGTGGCAAGCTACATTTTCCACTTCTGCAGGAGCTTCTACAGACCTCAGATCAATCCTTAAAAAGCAATCCAACAAAAAACATCCAACCATTTTTTTTAAGTGCTGATGTCAGGTGGCTTTTGTTTCTGGAGTTGAGCATGAAGGCAGTTTCAGCTAATGCTCTGGAAATATTTTCGAAAATACTCAAGAAAACGGAGCATTTGTACAGTGTGTCACAGCTTCACAGCGCCTTATTATTACAAGTTAATTTGCCTTTAGGTGATAGCTGTTCTTTTAGTTCTGCCGTTACAGGATTCTGCTGTGTCATTTCGAAATGCCTAATAGTGTGTATACCAAACCACAAATAATTCTTTGAGATATTTTATAAGAAATTAAGTACTGTTCATTCTAATTACGCACTCCGTTAATATTAAACAGTATGTTCTTAAATCTGTAAATAGCTATTTACACTGTTCTTTGCCTTTAAAATCTGTGCTTAGGTGGCAACAGTTTAATAGCTTTTGAAGTATTAATCTATAATGTTTACAAATTAAACTTTTTCAATAGACACTGTTGCCAGGTTTTCAGACTTAGTTTTGCCAGATCTTCCTGGAAATACAGTTATTTTGTTGTTTGACACTTATACTATATTTAACTTATTATATATATCTACCAAAGGATACCATTTTGATGATTTATAAAAGCAAACTGTATAGCTCATGCAAACAGGAAGCAGTTTACTGCACTGCCAGACCCCAGATATAAAGTACTTCATCTATGCATGCAAGCTGAAAAAAAAAATGTTGTCGGTTGCCTATAAATACCTTTCTTGACTCAAACTAAAACCTTCCCTCCTTCCAAAAGAAATGCTCCATATTTCATATGGGTGTGTTTAATTTCTTTTTAAGTGTGAGAGAGTGTGTGAGTGTGTGTGTGTGTAAAATGCTTTAATCTAGGCTTCAAAGAATCAGTTGTCGATGTTGCATATTGTTTGTTCTAAATTTATTTTGCTGGAATTAAAGTTTGGGGTTGTTTTTTTCTTAATCTGGAAGACAGTTAACGTTTAAGTTGTTCCATGCGTAATACAACATTACAATAAATTTGTAGCTTCAGATATCTGGGGAGGGGCAAGAGGTAACGTTTGCAAGTTTGGGGGAGCAAAAATAAAAAATTGGGTTAACTGAGCCTGTGCTGAATGAGTAATGATGCTGATAATTTCTGTTAACATAAATGCTATTCTGGCCTGCTGTCATTTTTATGAGAACTCTTGATTTCAGTGATGACAACTTAAGAAACAGATGTCATGTTTCATACCTTTTTTATCAGGAAAAAAGCAGCAAGCCTTCAGGTGTTCCAGTGATGCCTAACACATATTGAGCTGGACTTTATGCTGTACTTTACAATAGGTGTGTTGAATGGTTTTGGGGGAACTGTATATGCACTGGCAACTAAGACAATGAACCTCAACTATACTGGATGGCTCCTTAGGCGATAGATGAACTAATGGCAGCTAAACTGCTACTAAAAAAAAAATAGTTTCTTCATGCTGAAGCTATGAAATCCAGTTATACGTTCTGTTCCTCAACAAACTCGCCAGCCTGAACTTTAGCAGTCTTTCTCAGAACGATGTAACTTCCGACACACACGTGAAATGCTAACGCGAGTTAATTCACCCTCAGGATCTGTGTTGCATTGGCTGGTTCTAATCAGATGGTTTGTCAACAAAAGGCTGCTTTAAGTTCTTTCCTGAACTCAGCTGGGAAAGCAGTCCTCTTCAGCTGAATGTAGTAACTGCAGGAGTGTCGCACTTCGCTGGCAAGGAACGTGTTGCATGTCACCACTGTCCCTTGGAGAAACTCCGCTTCTTACCTCCTCCTGTGTATCCCGTTTGCTCCTGGTCCGTTTCTCACTCGTGCGTCTCCCCAGCCGTGTGTCAGGAGATCGCGGTGCCGGTGTGTTGCTGTTCTGCTAGGATAATGAATTTTGCATTCGAGTATGCCGATGAAATAATGAAATCATCTCAGCGATTTCTGTTCCGTTACAGTGTTTACTAATTACATCAGATGGATGTAATATGATCCCGGTGAAAACCAATTAACGGTGTCAATCGTGAAGTGATGAGCATAAAGTCGAGAAAGCATTCAGAGAGTCTGTGATGGGCTGCTCGGCACTCCAGGTTTAGCAGAGAGACCAGAAGAGCACCGCTGGGTGTTTCCTAGTTCTGGTTTATTTTATATCTGATGATAGTCTCACTATACAGTGAGGGGAAGAAAAAAAGAAGAGATTCAAAATAAACTAGAAGCGGAATTTTCAAATCCTTCTGCTTTTCCTATGTATAATCTGCAGAATACGTTGTGCTTTTTCCAACACTTCTCTGCCCATGAGAAACACTGAAACAGCATGTTAATGCCTACACTTTATTAGTACCAGTGGGAAAACTGGCCTTTTCCCCCCATAGTATGAAATCATTACTTGTAAGGTAAATTGCTTATTTTATATTATATATCATAATTCAGCTATTCATAAGCTAGGATCACTGTTGTGTGTTAACACTGTTCGGAAGATCTACATGTCAAATTTGTTTTTTAATAATTTCTTTTGATTATCAAGTTTCTAACGTCTTAATTTATACATAAATGAAATGTATTAGCTTGCTGTTATTCCTTAATGATGCTATACGAGTTCACTGTTTAATATACATATAGTAACTACTATTCAGTTTCTAATTAAATTTACTTAAACTTTAAAACCAAATAATTTTGCTACTATAGAGTCTTGCACTGGACGTACTCAAGATGCTAGCACCATACTTTGGCAGAAGAAAACCAGGTACCATCAGAAGTGGCTGACTGATATCAAAGATAGTATTTTTAAAATCAGCGGTTAGCTTTGTCTTTAAAGCAATGTTCTTTGTACCGTGGATTTAGTTTAAACTGATCAAAATAACGATGTATCAAGAGCCATTAAAGATCTCCGTTCTGAATGAATATATTTTCGTTTTATCTGAAAGACCTTAGAGTTCAGTCAGGACAAAACCAAGCCTTGTCAGTGAAAAGCGATGTGTCTTGGAAAAGAATTACTTGGAGCTACAACACACAGAGTAATTCAGATGAGAACTTAACTCCCTCCCCCGTGTTTGAAGAGCTTTAAAAGGCAGAGCAATGTGAAGTCATTCGCCCGATGGTTTCATTAGCTGTGACTCTGCTGTTCTTTGTTCTATGTATAATAATGTTTCATGCTATCCTTAGAGTTGTCAGTTAAAACAGTTGATAACAATCATAAATACTTTGAACTGCAGATTTCATTTCTGACCACAAAATAAGTTTATTCTTTTCTATTCTAATGCATATATTTTAACACTGCTTAAATATATTTATGACTTCAGTAGAGACTAGATCTTTCTCATGACTTTTTTTTTGTTTTTTCAAATAGAAAAATCTGTATTCTGAAATTTGAACCACTTTCTAATACTTTAATCATTCATCATTTGCTTTTCCACAGGTTTACTTTGGGGCAAACAGTAACCTGTTCAATAAGTAGTATCAGCACCCCGTCCTCTGCTGTAAAAAGCCTGATTAGATACTGTGTATGTTTTTATGTCCATGAACTTGAGCTACTCGTGTGCAATTATGTGTATGGGAATGGAGTAGTGTTCATGATCTGTATTTACATCATCATATGGATGTATATTTATTAATAAAGTTAATACTTTAAAACCTAGATGATTTTGTCCCTGAACTTTTTTTTTTTAGTATCTTTTAAATTCTAGCTGACGGTGCCTGTTGACAGCGTGACCAGACCGACAGCTTTAGCCCTTTTTTCGGGTAAATGGAAATGCTTCAGTGGGTTCTCCTGACGTCCCAGTCAAGTGACTCAAACTGGCACTGAGATGTTCTGGTACACCTCGTACAGATTTCACTTAAAATCCCCCTGTTTGTTGCGTTGTCTCTTGCCTCCCTGAAGTGGAACCAAATCCCGCTGCAGCGGATGGAGTGTACGTGTGCCTGCGTGGGCTCCCAAGTGCGCACAGCGTTTGGGAGAGCTGGGAGGCGGCTGCACTGTGTGGGTTTTAAACACAATAAATAAGGCCACCGTTTCGGTATACTCTGCTTTCTGAATTTCGGCACAAGCTGTATATTGCTGGTTACAGGTATATCCCATATATGTGAATTAAGGCAGAAATCCCGTGCGGATTGCAAGGTATCGGCAAACAGACAAATGTTGCTTATTTGATGAATTGAAAATGCTGCTACGGTAACTTGATTGTTCCTATCTTTCCACTCAGATGTGAGAAGAGGGGAGGAAAGGAGTTACAGCTAGGTAAGCTGCTAACTTCTTTTTCCTGTTCAACACAGACATCAATTTGAGAGTAGTAGTTGTAACCTAAACCTAAGATGTGCTCTGCATACCACCCAGCTCCCCTTTGGAGAAGGTGGGCAGTCCTGCCCAGCTGGAGCTGCAGTGTGAACTGCAAGGTCTGTGCACTCCCCTTTGCTCTCCAGCACCCTCTGTTTTCTCTTGCATGTGTTTGAAAAGCTCTGAATGCATCTAGGGCTGAAATGTTTTAAATGTCAGTTGCATTTATTTAGCAGATTTTTAAGTTGCTTTTACCTGAAAAGACATCTGATGCTTTTTTTTTTCCTTCCCATTCTGGTAATTCTAAATATTTGTCTTTCAGGGTGACTGGATATGTTCAGAACAGAGTTTGACTACCCTTTGTGATGTCCTTGTCTAGAGATCAGTTCCTGGATGTGATTCTTTGAGTGAAATGGATTAGTTTGGTTATAATGAAACCTTAAGTATTAGGTATTAAGTTAATCAAAATTATATCTTACAAGGACACAGGCTTTTCAGCTCTGTTGGCTTTTCAGCTTGAGAGCTTCCCTGGCTGCTGCATTCTCTGCCGTGCAATGAACCGAACAATAAAAGTTGTGATGCAGCCTGTTCCCTCGCCGGTGTGCAAGCCCGGGTGCAGTTCCTGATGACAGGACCAGTTCATGATTTATTCAGGCTGCCATCCTGGCAGTGCTGGGATGCCAGCTGTGCAAGCTGGACATTTTGAAAGAGCCTTTAAGATATCTTTTAATAATTTCATTTATATTTATGGTGAGACACCAAGGCTCGCTTTGGGGCTGGACAAGCATTTTTAAGCTTTTGTACCTCCTCGGTGTGATCTCTTAAATGAAACAGTACGGTGTGAATTAGTGATACTGTACCTAGGAAATATTCCAGCTCAGAATGTGGGTTTTGGACCAAGACAAGTGAAGATTGTTCTTGACAGTTAATCATTTAAAGCTGTAAAGCTTTAGGTATTACAGGTGTTAAAGGACTGACTTGCTGCCTTGCGTTGCCTGCCTTTTTACCAGGGCTCTGCCTGTGGCCCTGTGTTTCTTGTTTCACATTGAAAAGGGAGTTGGTGGCCCAACCGGACGGAATCGGCAGCCCAGAAGCTGCCGCGTTCTGGAGCTGGCCGCTGCCCGCGTTCCCTGCATGGCCCGGGGATGGCAACATCTCCCTTTTTCCATCAGTAAAAATGATGCAAAAATACCTGCTTACCTCGCAGCGTTGCTGGAAGGCATCGTTAGTTAACGACTTCCAGCTGAAAAACGTTGTGGACTTCTTAAGTGTCACTCTGAGGCCAAATCACACATCCCAAATTTAGGTGTAGGTTCAAGTTGCCCGTGCGACCTCAGCCTGGGCTCCTGACTTGAACGTGTTTTTGCACCAGGAGTATCCACGAGTGGGAATCTCCGTGGTGGTAAAGGTCCTGGCATCGCCTTTTTGTCCCACTCTGTGTCTCTTTTCCTCTCCCCGTGTCGCCCGTGAAGGAGCTCGTCCGGTGTGACTGAAACGTGGGCAAGTCCAGCTGCAGAAATCTTAAGACGCAGAAATAACCGCCAAGTTTTGGGGCTCATTCATGGGTGCAACAAAAGACTCGTGTTCTGCAGATCCTCCGTTGCGCTACATTTCGGATCACTCCCTGGCAAACGGAGCTTTTCTGAGGTGTCCAAGATTTTTGAATAGAAGCAAAATAAAGGGCTTTTCAGTAGACTTTTCCCTGACCACAGACATTTGGCATCAAAAATCAGAAAAATACAAGCCACCGAAAGCAGTTTTGCCACCAAACTGGCAGGCGGCGTAAGAATGTGCCTTCTCTAGTACGTAAGCACCGGGACAGTACGTTTGCTGTGAGTTAGGTGGGATAAAGCCTGACTATAATTCCTGGGAGCCCATTTGTTCCATTAATAAATTACGTAGTCACCATAAAACAAACAAAAAAAACCCCTTTTGCACAAACCTTTTGATTTGTGGTACGGTAGGAAGACGCAGTGAGGATTAAATCCCCAGGAGTGTCTCAGGTGGAGATATCCTGCCAGAAAGCTGTTACTTTAAAAAGTTTGGAGAATCATCACCTTTATTGGAGACCCGGCTGCGGCAGGGGAGGTGCCAGACCTCGACGAGCTGAGAGCCACACGCAGTCCTGGGCCAGGAGAAGAAAATTGTTTTCAAGTTGAAAATACCACTTTTTCCAGACTTGGAGGTAAAGACAACAGGGAACGGGGCAGCTTTTTCCTGACTCGTGTCAGGGTTCCTCGCGTGCTTCTGCTTTCAAGCTCACTCGACCTGTGTCAGCTGCTCGAATGACGCGTTTTCTCTGGGTGTGCGCACCTGATGTTTTGTGTCTTTAGGTTGTTACATCCTCTACGGTAACGCTCAAATAGGATTTTGAAAGAAAATAATCCAAGCGAGACAACGTGCGCTATAAAGGGCAGGGTTGGAAAAAAGTCCCTTACTAGAAACAAAGACAGAAATCCTCTCTCTTTAATAAAGGTGACCCCCATGTTGATTTCTATGCATGTACAGCATTTTCTTTGTTTTATTTACAGTGTGGGTGTATAGTTCATACTATCCTACATCGTAATTTTTACTTTCAGAAGTTTTGGCAAAATCTCATTGTGCAGTGCTGCCAGTTTGAACCCTGTAAAAAAAGGCTGTAAACAGCACTTGAAGTACCGTGTTAATTTTCAGAACGCCCCAATTAGTTCTGATGTTTCGCTATTAAATTGGAAGCAAGAACTTACTCTGTGACAGGAGGAATATTATCTTACTCTCTAAACAAATAGAGTATCTTGCCTTTCCGCTTGGGAGATGTGGTTGATACACTGATGGATAGTTCATGTTTTCTTTTTAGGTTTGATCAACGCCTTCAGTTTGCAGGCTTTCAGGCTTAGCCCAGCCTGGCTGTTGGCTGAAGTTGAGTTTTCATGTGAAAACACACCCTGAAGTGAATCTGTGCTGCTGTGCAGCGGGTCAGAGCCGGCAGATCCGTCTGCAGGCACACGCAGCTCTTGGGAAATGCCGCTCGCAAGCGGCCTCAGGGCTGCGACGCCAAATTACAACAAAAGACGCTTTTGGAGGGAACTGCGGGCCACGACCTCTCAGTCACCCTTCGGTCAGCACACCCCGCGACGACATTTCCCTCGCTGCGAGGATTTTCGACCTGAACTGATTTTTGTTGACGGCAGAAGGGCTGCGGGACGGGACCCGTTGCGCCGTGTGGGCGGGCCGGGCCCGGGGCTGCCAGGCCGGGCGGCAGCACAACGCTCGGCTCCCGCCGCCGCGGCTCGGGTGTCCCGCGGGCCGGGGCCCAGTTCCGCTCCGCCGCCCGGCGCTGCCCTCTGAGCCCCCCCCGAGAGCTCCCGGCGCTCTGTGGCGATGGCGGAGGCCTCCTCCCGCAAGAACACCCGCAGGCGGAGCCGCCGGGGACCGCTCGGGCCCACTCCCGCGGGGGAAGCACCGCCCCGGCCCCGCCGCCGCCCTCTGGGAGCCGGGGAGCGATGGCGGCGCGGTGCTGCGCGCGCACGCACGGCGGTGGCGCGCCGGAAGCGGAAGTGGGCCAGAGCTCCGGCGGAAGCGGCCGTTGTCCGGGGAGACGCAGCGCTGCGGGGCCGAGGATGTGGCGGCCGCTGCTGGCGCTGGCCTGGCTCGGCGCCGCCCTCCCCGCAGGTGAGGCCGGGGGGGTTTCCGCGCTGGTGGGCTCTGGGGGCCGGGCGGCGGCGGCGGGGGCCTCCCCCGGGGCGGGCCGGGGCGCGGTGGCGGCGCGGGGCTGACCTCCCCTTCCCGGCGCAGGGGCGGCGGTGGAGCAGAGCGCCGGCGGGCAGCCCCCCCGCCCCCGCGGGCGGCTCGGAGCAAGGAGGCGGGGAGCCGGTGCGGTACCGGACGGCGGAGATGGCGGACGCTATGCTGGGCAGCGGGTTGCCCGCGCAGCAGGCCGGGATGCTCTCGGTGGTGCCGGGCGAGGCGAGGGACGGCCCCGCGTCCGGCCTCGCCAAGGAGGGAGCCTGTGACGCGGCGGCCGGAGGCGATGCGTGCGGCGAGGGGAGCAGCCCTGCGGCTCCCCTCGGCCAGGCGGGCAGCCAGGGCCGGGAGCAGGCCGTGCTGGAGACGGTGCTGCCCGCCGCCGCCGCCGCCGAGGAGTCGAATAGCAGCGACAGCGCCAAAGCTCCCAAAGTGAACTGCGAGGAGAGGAACACTACTGGCATCGAGCGCTTCACGCTGCAGATCCTGAACGTGTCTCAGGTAAGCGGATCGCCCGGTTCGCTGCGTGGTGTTATTCTGAACGTGGGAGGAGGGTGCAAGAAGCCCAGTCAGCGCCGTGGGTGTGTTTCTGTTGGTGTTGGACTTTGCAGAATCACAGAATGGTTTGAGTTGGAAGGAACCTTAAAGATCATCTAGTTCCCAGCCCCCTGCCATGGGCAGCTACTTGATAAATATTATTCAGTATCTAACCGTTTGCTGAATGATGGATTCCTACATTGACTTTGACGCTGATAAATATGTAACTGTCCGTGTTTGTTTTCCTTCTGCTTTCTCTAAGGATTTGATGGAGTTCTTAAACCCAAACAGCAGTGACTGTACGTTAGTCTTGTTCTATACGCCGTGGTGCCGCTTTTCTGCCAGCCTGGCACCTCATTTTAATTCTTTACCTCGAGCATTTCCAACTCTTCGCTTCCTGGCACTGGATGCATCTCAGCACAGCAGGTGACTTACGCTTCCTGTGTTCTAGCATCAGGTTATTGCCTTTAGCAAGCTTTGCGTTTTAAAAACAGGCGTGATGTTTAATTTCTTTTTAATAAAGCGACACATTAATTTAGTAAAACTGACACTTTCTACACTGTGACTATCTTTGTTTCTTCATGCAGTGGAATTCTTTTCCCTGATGCTTTGCATTTGCTTTTTGTCCACCAGTTTATCCACTAGATTTGGAACCGTGGCTGTACCCAATATCCTTCTTTTCCAAGGTGCTAAACCCATGGCTAGATTTAATCATACAGAAAGAACTCTGGAAACTCTGAAAGACTTCATTTTTAATCAAACAGGTATGTAAATCAGCCCTGATACGTCAGTAGGAAGAACAGGCTGGCTTTTAGCTCCAGACTGGGCTTTCCTCTCTCTGCTGTTCTTTAAAATTAATTTCATGAAGACCTTGAGACGACCCAGCAGAGGTTTCTATGACCAGTTGCTGGAGTGAGCTGGGTTTCAGGGTGTGCTGAAAGGAGAAACTCAACTCACTGTGACTGCTGTCAGAGCAGGGGAAGCAGCAGGGTTTAGCCAGAGAGGGTGTTAGAGGGACTGAGCACGTCTTTCTGCCCAAATATTTCATTTGGGACTAGGCAGATGAACCTTGGGATTGTTGCCAGTGCCCTGTAAGGCTGAGAGCAGCTGGAGGATGAAACTGTTTCAGTTCTTGTGCTGGAGGAGACAAAAGGATTCTGGTTTCGATGCTGTGGCAGTCCGTGTTGGGAGGTCAGTGCCAGTCAGCTCTCTGGTCCTTCTGTGCTTCTGTGAAGAAAAACAAAACCAAAAACATACATAGGTGTATGAGGGCCTTCGTTAGAGACCAGAAATTGTTACGTTTGCTAATGCAGCAGGAGTACTCAAAACAACAAAAAAAAACCCCAAATCCACAACCTTACACAAGGCTGTGCTGTGGAAGGACAGACCAAGCCTTCTCCTGTTAGGAAAATACACTTAAAAATCAACATAGTTTTATGTAAGTAAACTGTGTGCTGGGTACACACTAACCTACGAGGACCATCTCACCAAAATTTTCAGTCTAGCTGTACATTGCGCCTCAGTCTGAGAGCAGGAACAAAACTCCAAAGAGAACCACCTTCTCTGTATTTAACGATCATTGCTGGGGTCCATCGAGTGCTTTCTTTTTCAGGCATAGAACCTAAAAGCGACGTCGCTGTGACCGAGGAGGACTGGGAAGGGCCCCTGCCCAGCGTTCTGACCAAAGGCATAGACTGGCTCCTTCTGTTTTCTTTGCTCTTCCTGGCCAGCTTTGTCATGTACGCCACCGTTCGAACAGAGAGCATTCGGTGGCTGATCCCGGGACAGGAGCACGAACATCAGGAATAATCCGAGATGTTGAAACGGGGACAGGATTTCCCATTTATTGCTAAAGCGGGAATTTGCGTAGACCAGAAGCACGTAAGGATGAACTGATGAATTTGTTGGTTGGAATTTATCATCTCGACTAAAAATCCCCCTTATTTATCAGCTCCTGAATCTGTAAAAAGCAAATCTGTGACAATTAGTGTGGTAAGTAAACAAACGTGAAAAAACATGAGCAAAAAAAGTATTTATTAAGCTGCTCTGATCAGCTTGGTTTTATGGACCTTAATGTAAATAGGCGATACAGTTCTACTTTGCTCTTCTGAAGAGTCCCTGTGCTTTGTACCCCGAGTAAGATTTTGGCAGCTCACCGGCCCGTACGTGTGGCAACACTGGGCACAGGAGCAGAGCTCCTTCTGGCCTCCTGGAGTCTGGGGATCTTCTCCTCCAGATCCTTCAGAGCTTCGCTGAGAACCGTGTGGTAAATGCCACAGAGTTCAGGTGTGTTTGCCCACGCGGGTCACGCTTGGGTTTTGGCTCCTGTGTTCCCAGAACAGAACATCTTAAAGGAAAGCGCTGGTGAGTGGTGATGTTAAATCAGTCTGTCAGTAAAATGAACTATGAAGAAAAAGATGTTTTAAAAAGTAGCGTGCTTCAAATGAGTTATTCCCTTGTTTACCAGCAACAGCAATTCAAAAATGTCTTGGAAAGCTCTTGACAGGGCGACTGTTTCCCACCTTTGGTGCTGGGTTAGATGCTGGTTTTCTTGCTCACTGTGCTCTGTGAGTTTTGACTTTGTGGCAGTTCTCTTCAAGATTTAAAATAACTTCCAAAGCTCACTTTGTTGTGTGTGCACACAACTTATTTACCGCATTCCTATAGAATTTGTGTTACTTGTCCTTACTTTTAAAAAAATATTTAGTGTACCCTTTTAAGCCACTTCTTACAGGATTCCAAACACGCAGCTTCTGAAGTACAGATCGCCTGCCTAAATTAGCAAGGTGGTGCTTAAGATTTATTTAAGTTTCTGCTGAGCTGTTTGCACAGTTTACAGCTGAAACTGCGTAAAGAATTGGAAGACTGAGCAAGGTAGGGACTGGCACGTCGTGTGGTTTTGGGATTATTTGATTGCGTAGCGTTTATACGTCGTGGAGGCTTGCCGTTGATCCCCAATAGGAAGCTTTAGAGTGCAAATTGAGCTAAGAAGAAACAAAGATAAGATTTATTGTTGGACAAAGCTCATAAACACAAGGAAATACTTCTTCACCGTGAGGGTGACAGCACTGGAACAGGCTGCTCAGAGGCATTGTGGAATCTCTCTCTATGGAGACTTTCAAACCCTGCTGCGATGTTTTCTGGTGTGATGTGCTCTGGGTGACCCTGCTCTGGCAGGGCTTGGACTGGACAATCTCTGTAAGTCCCTTCCAACGCCTCTGATTCCGTGACAGCCCTGCCATGTAGTTATTCTGGTGTTTTTCCTGGTGTTCCCTTTGGAAAGCTGAGGTCCTGTGTTTCTGGATGTTAAAAGCAAACTACAGCGATAAAACTTTGGTATTACTGAAGATAAAACTAGGAACTTTCTTTTTTTAATAAAGATTCAAGATTTTTGAGGAAAAAATTGGAGTATTCTTGCCTCTGCCGTCCGGTTTGTGGGACAGGCGCAGGGCTGCGTTCTCCCCAGCAATTCTCTCCACCCCTTTCCAGCAGTGCTGACAGAACCGACGCTGTTTCAAACGCCGCCTTCCCGCGCTCTAACCCATCGCGATTTTCAGCGGGAATCGCTCACGAATCGCCCAAACTCGCCTTTAACCGAGCGCGCCCGCGGCCTCAGCGCCCGCTCCCGCCGCTCCGGGGCCCGCCTGAGGCTCCTCCCGCCGCGGGGCTGCCGGAGGCGGGGCCGGGCCGGGCGGTGAAGGGGCCGGGCCGGGCGCGGGGAAGGGGCCGGGCCGGGCGCGGGGAAGGGGCCGGGCCGGGCGCGGGGAAGGGGCCGGGCCGGGCGCGGGGAAGGGGCCGGGCCGGGCGCGGGGAAGGGGCCGGGCCGGGCGCGGGGAAGGGGCCGGGCCGGGCGGGGAAGGGGCCGTCGGGCCCGGGGCGATGCCGGTCGGCGGGGCCGGGCGGCTGCTGGCGCTGCTGGGCGGGCGGCGGCTGGCGGGGCGCGGAGCCGCCATGGTGAGGGGCGCGGCGGGGCCGGGGGGCGCCGGGCGGGGAGGGGAGGGCAGGGCAGGGCAGGGCCGGCCCGGTGGAGGTTTTTTTTTACCCCGCTCCTCCTCAGCTTCCCCCGGAAAGACGTGAGCGGTGTCCGCCCGCGGCGGGGCCGGCGCCGTCACCTCGTGTGACCGGTCAACATTCGCGCGTCCATGTCATCGCTCCGTGTCCAGGCGAGGCCTCGGGAAGGGAAGGGAGGGGCGATGTCCCCAAACCGCCCGGTGACCCCCCTGCCACCGGCTGGGCAGCGAGGGGCTCTGGGCTGCCTCCCAGTCCGGGCCCTGCAGTTGACTATCTCAAAAAAAACCCCCACCCCCGAGTTTTTTGAACACAACTTTACTCGTTTTCATCTCTCCGGGACGGCCGGTGGCTTTCCCCGTTCTTGCTTGTGCTCAGAAAAGAAGAGGAGCGTCAGAAACGGCGACTGGCAAACCCGCTCTTTGTATTCGTGCGAGTCTGAAGTTGGTTTGAAGCGCAAAGAGCCTCCGTTAGCTCAGTTTGGGACCTGCGAGACCCGTCCCTTGGGCTGGAGGTGTCCTGCTGAACGCTGCCACGGCGATGCCGGATTGGTTTGCGCCATTTGGCCGGTTTTATCCCTTATTGTCGATGAATGCTCCTTGGCCCCTCCTGTGTTCTTAAAACCTGGCTCAGGTCGGTTAATTGCGTTAATTCCTGCTCTGCTCAGCCTCGCAGCCCCATCTACTGGCACCCGGGCTCTTGCCTCCCCGAGCCGAGCCCTGGCATGGGCAAAAAGTACCCTGAGCTGGAGACGGAGGCTCATGGACCTCCTAAGACTTGGAGATAAACTGCTGAGCCCCTTCCGGGGAAGTTCTCACAGAGCTGTGCTGACTGCACGTGTAAAGAGTGACGCCCTCTGGGTTTTGCTCTGCTGGGGAGAAAGGTTCTTCCCATGAAAGCGTTGGGTGTAGGAGTTTGACACCCACCTGCCAGAGCGTGTCGTTGGAGTGAGCGCTCACACCCTTAGTCTCTGCTTCTAGGAAAAATACCAAAGCTCTCCCAAACGCCCCGTAAAACTTTCCTTTGGGTCTCGCTCTGGCCCTGTGAGCCAAATTCAGATCAGATTTTTAAGCAGGTAGTGTAATCTGCTTAATACACCTGTGCTTTTCCTTCAAATAAGACATATTTAAACATGGGTGCTTCGCCAAATCTGATGCTTGTTCCAGTAACTTGTAACTTCTCATAATCGTCACTCTGTTGTCCATTCTTTTTGTCTTTTCATTGTTAGCTAAAAAGCTCTTTGTTGTTTTTAGGACTCCACACTGCATGCGATTCTTAAATCCATTCCTGCTTTGTTAGGAATAGTAAGTAGTAGAACGCAAGCCAGGTAAAATAGTCTCCCCTTTTTGCTTCTGTCTTTTGAAATAGATATTCCCCGAGATGCCTTTTAGCCTTCAAATTGCACATTTAGCATGTAATGTAAATAATCCTTTATTTATGGGGCAGAGTGGAATGTTTGAAAATTAATTCAAGTGTTTGAAAATTAATTCAAGTGTTGCAGCATCTGAGTAATTCAGATGAACAGAGGATGGGTTCGGGTGTGCTGGTGTCCGTGTTCGTTCCTGTAAAAGAGCCTCTTGCTTTCCGCTGGTTTTGTACAAAACCAGAAATGGTGTTTCTTGGCTCTTTTGAAGCTGATCTGTGAAATTCCAAACAGCGAGAAATTGTAGAGTGAATTTTCCACCTCCTTTCCTTTCTACGATACATAACCACAATTTCACGTGTGGTTTTCTTATTGTTGTACGAAAGAGAACCTCAGCCTCACTCGTGTTGTGTGTTTTTTTTTTCCCCAATAGTCTTCGCAGTCTCACTGGTTGACGGCGGAGGAGAGGAACCAAGTTTTACTTGATCTCAAGGCTTCGGGCTGGTCTGAGTTAAGCAAGAGAGATGCCATCTACAAAGAGTTCAATTTCAAAAATTTTAATCAGGTAATTACTGTTATATACCACTTTTCATATAAAGGAAATGTAATTGCTGTGATTTCCATACAATCCTGATGGGAAGATATTTATATTCAGAAATTTGGGAGTATCCTTGTGGGGCCAAACCGTCTTGAGTTCGCCTCGACCGATTGCTGCCTGATTCTGATCTCGTCAGGTGGAGTAAATTAATTCAGTTTTGTAGTTGTTCACTTGATTTGTTCTAATATTACAATGTCTTGATTGTAATTTTAGGGTCAGGGTCAGTACTATGGGATTGGGAAAGCCCAGGCAGGAGAGAAAAGGTGGGTGAGGTGCTCCAGGCCCCTCTGAGCTGGGTGAAAGCAAACGAAAAAAACAACTGCAGAAAATTCCAGCTCACAAGCAGGATGCTGCTGGTCCAGGGAGCACGTCTGGAGTCCGAAGTGCATTTTTTCCTGGATTGCGCTTCAAATCTGAATGTTAATAGAGAGCAAGTAGAACTGTATCAGATAATTTAGAGGGCAATGAAGGAGGGAAGCCCATGAGAGGGAGCTCACATGAAACCTTGGTGAGATGTGCAGGCAGCTCGGAGCTGGAGCAGCCAGGAGAGCCCAGCACATTTAACACCGATGAGAGAGAGGTAACCCTTGGAAGAGTTGAGACTTTCAGCCTTTGTCCTTCAAATATGCATGAAACGGCGTCTGTGCCGGGGCATGGGCAAAGTCTGTTGGTTCAGCACAACTAAAGATGACTTTTTTCCTTCCCTAAAGTTTAGAAGTGGTTGTGCCCTCTGTAAGTAAAGAAGTCAGTTTGGTCAGATGGGCTTAGGCAGCGTGCCAGCAGAGAGGGCAAGAGACAAATCAGTGTTCTGCACCAGCAGATACCGAGAAAACCCTTCGCTTTAGCAAAAATTTATGAAGTTGTGGTTTTCTGACTGTGTAGTTTTATCTTACAACATAGGTAGATATCCATATGTCTTCCTAATTTGAAGATTCGTGAGGCACATACCAGCATCGTAAGTTGCGTATATTTAAATATGCTCATTAGTAAATGATAAAGCATGCAGTTTGGAAAGCGTACTCAAAAAAATTTGCCGTTTGAGTTGTTTGGGAGATGCTGGTAGAGTCTTTTCTCTTCTTGATTGCCCTTCATGGGTGTCAGGTAAAGAGAAATGAGAGCAGAGGGTGGGAATTGACTTCAAAACCGAACTTTCGGTGCCCAGCCGGGAGAACGAGCCAGGCGGGTGGGTCCTTTGAGCAGCTCTGGTTGAGCAGGGTTATTTCTGAATATCTGAAGGCAAAATTTCGGCCGCCGATCCGCAGGAACCAGCTGTGGTGTCCCCGTTTGTGGAGGGCAGAAGCTGTTGCTGTTACTGTAGCTCAGGAAAGGGCTCAACGTGCAGGTCCTGAGGGGATGTTCAGAGCTGGTGTTAGAGAGCAGGTATTTGCCTTTCAATAAGTTGAAGCGGAAAGTAAATTCAAATTGTGCACGTAGGCTGTATTGATGCTTATGTTGTAAACTACTATATATAAACAACTCTATATAATATGTATATTTATGTTTATAGTAACTAATAGTAAGTACTGTGTTTATCATGACCTAGGGAACAATCCTCCCGTTGTACGTCGGGAGGATTTAGTCCTGCAGTGAAAAAAAAAAACAAACCAACTTGTAGGTGCAACTGCTTTAATTTCACATAATAAATATTCTGTTTGCATCATAAAATGAGAGTATTTAGTAAAAGTCAAAGGATGGAGACATATAATTTCCTTGGTGATCTTCCTGCCATCCTTTTACAGATGGTGTAAAATCAGGTGTGTGAAAAAAAAAATAAAAGAAAGAGTAGTTGAGCTGACTTGAAAGGTATTTCAGATTTATGTTTTGCAGATGATATTGGTATGATTAATGTATTCATTGCTTTTTTTTTTATTGCTTCTCGCAGATAATGGTCATAATGCTGGAAAATTCCGTGGCTTTAAAATCCATGCCAGGTTTACAAAGTCTGTGTGTGTCAACAGATGTTAAGAATATAAACACAACTTTTATTATAAAGTTGTGCAAAATGTGTAGACATGAGCTTGGTTTATGTATATTGTTTGCAGCATGAGAATGAAACAAAACTTCTGTGAAACACGAGTTATTTAGATTCCTGAAGCTTTCAGGCTGAGATGAGCTCGGTTAAAAGCGGTCGGCGATGGGCTGCCTTTGTCAGGCTGACAAGCTCCTGACACTTCTGGCTTAGGGAATTAGTTTGTAACCCAGGACTTGAAAGCACTGGTGCTGCTTGTTAGTCTGAAGATACATTTTCAAATGCAAATGGGCTTTGGAGGGACAAGTCTCTGAAAGGAGCTGGAAACCAGCCTGAGGTCCCAGCTGGAAACTCTTTGTTGTGTTGCTGTGGGTGCCCACCACACACCGGTCCTGGTGCTGGGGGGTGCCTGCTGCTCCATGTCCCCGTTGCCTTTAGCTGAGACAGGCTCCAGGTGGGTGGGCGTCCCTGACTTCTGTATAAAATATGAAATGCACCAGTGGTGGGGGGAAAAAAATGCAAACGCAACTCAATTGTAGAGGAGAGCACCTTTTCCAGAAGAGCTGTGCTGCTGCATCCATTCCTCCTTACACCTTGCAGTCGCCACCTGTTATTGCCCCTGCTGAGACAGCAGGTCGGCAGGGAGGAGTTAAAATCAGAATCTCTTACCTCCAGGACTTTCTCTGGGGTGCGCTCACTCCGGAGCTGCCTGATGGAGCGGCTTTTCCTGGGGAGCTTGTGCTCTGCAGAAACCTCTGGCAGTGAGCGAGGGCTTGGAGAGCGGGTGGGCTCGTGCCGCTCCACGGCGAGTCTCGAGCAGTGCCGCACGTCTGGAGGCCAGCGAGCTTCTAAACCTCACGGCCTCCTTGGGGAGCTTATTCAGGGCCTCCTTCCCTGTCTGCAGGGATGAGAAAAGCAGCTCGTGAGGCTTTCAGAGCCCTGCACGTTCTTGTCCGTCGTGCTACTGAAACAGAAACGTTTCTCTTCCAGCCGTGGGGCAAGCTGTCAGCTTCCAGTCTGCCCAAGCGAAATTTAGAGTTGGGATAGAAAGTTAATTTACACCTCCAGACCGTGGAGGTAACTTCTCCCAATTATCATCCTGCAAGCTCACAAAAGAAGCTGCAGAAACCATGTTAGAAGTTGGGTCATCGAGGGAGGGAAGGCTTGTTGAAGACCTCAATGTCCTGGCCTCTGTCTGAGGAATTTCCTGGGATTTTCTCAGCGTTTCAGGTCACTTCGCCTTGAGAGGGATGATCCTGCAAAGGGGACAGACCTGGCTTAAAAATCAGAATTTCCCCTGTCTTAGCCTTGAGCCTGGGCTCTGGGTGGGGGGCGCCGAGCGTTGTGTTTGGGTCCCTTACCCAGCTGCTCCCTTCCACCAAACCTGCAGGAACATCTGAACCCTGAGACTTCCATGTCTCTTGTCAAAGTCGGTTGGATTTGACCAGAGGGTTTAAGGGGCAACTGCCTGTGTGATTGCATTTCCGTGGGTAATCACGCCAAGGCAGCAAATGCAGTTGGGAAATTACAAAGGTGGGTATGTTTGCTGATGGTCGGGTTCAGCATTTACAGCTGCTTTCTTTTATAGGGTAAGTTTTTAATTAAGGTTGCTTTTTTTTTTTTTTACAAAAAAAGAAAAAAAGTCATGTAGGAAGTCTCCATAAGACCTCTAACGTCATTTTATAAAATGACAGGAAATCAGATGCTCTTTAAAAGCTATTTTAAATACATTTTGTGTTTTGGGGCTGCAGGACATAGGGCGAAAGATGAGCCTGAGTGGAGGGGACAGTAGGGAAACGCTTTGGAGGATAGTGTGCAGGGAGAGTAGAAGCACATGTGTTTTATTGCAGTTGTGGAGTCTTGGTTTCTGCTGATTTAAAGATGTGCAAAAAATCTAGAACTATTAAATAAATTGTTATTCTCACTTTCCATTTCCTTTCCACAGTTGCTAGCTCTCTTGCTTGAAATCCAAGAAAAAAAAAAAATCAGGCAGAGCATGTTATGGTAGATGCCTTTTTCTTCCGCTCGTTGACATGCCAATTATTTTCCCTTTAGATTTCCCTTAAAATTTCCCTTAAATTGATCATCCTCGTTGTGTTATCGCAGTTACACACCCGAACAGATTTGGTAGGACACGCAATGCATGCTCTTCCTTTATGTTGGTGGTGGTACTTGGTGCCAGTGTCTGTAACGTAATCTGTGTCGATACTTCTTTTTTTTCCTCTCCCGGCGTGTTGCTTCGTCGTCGGCGTTGATCAAAGACTGGAAAATTTGTTTTTATACGTGTAGGCAGCGTATTTCATTGCCGCTTTACGTACGTAATCTTGTGCCCGTTTGGCTGAAATACATCGACGCCTTTTACGTATCGAAAGCATAATATCCTTTAACCTACAATCTGCAGAGCTAAAATGAATTTTTATGTTAAATATTCGATTGTGGACCACATCTCCAGCTTTTTATATGCCACAGCGGTCTTGTGTTTTGGTTGTTTTTTTTTTTTCACTTCTCCATTGTCTGATAGTGAGGTCATGTTCAGTCCTCTGAGAAATTTTATTCCCAGCCAGATGCGGGCCATATATTAAAAGTAGCACCTGTGGCTAATATCACAGCAGCTTACCATAAATTTACATGGTAACTAGGATTAGATCTGTCAAGACTGGTAAAAAATGTCTAGGTTTAATTTGATTTCCAGTATTGAAGGAGCTCTCCGGCGTTTTTGCTTCATAACTGCGTTTTAAAAGTTAAAATCACTCCATTGTTAAGTTTTACGGCGCTCCCAGTGCCCGTTAAGTTGATTTGTTAAATGGGGGTCAGGATAAAGCGAGTTGGCTGCGGGAGGATCGGAAACCAACCCATTTGTGACAGATTTAGTCCTCGCGTGTGAATCTTCCCAGAGCCCGGGGACTGATTGGATTCAGGTGCAGCTTGTGTCAGTTGGGTTTAACCTCAAAGCTGGAGCAGCCTCAGCCCCCGACCGTCACTTGTGCCGATCGCGAGACGAACCCGTTTTCATTCATTTGGGGCGAGGGGATGGAATTGCTATTTTTAATGTCTGCTCACTCCCTCTGCTCAAGTTTTGCGTTAGATTGCCTGTCGAACGAAAATAAATTACATTTATTCCTTTTTTATACGCCTAGGTAGGTGCTGGTTTTCATATAGGCTTTCCTAAACTGCTTCGTTTTCCATTATCCTTTGAGTCCTCTCCCATATGCCGTGATTTCTGCACCTGCAAAGTTATGAAAGTGTTTCTTTTGGTAGTTGCGGTGTGCGCTGACTTCCCCGCCTTTATGAATACAATAACCGATTTGCAATAAATCGGAATTATTTATGGGTGGGTTTGCAGAGCTGAGAAAAATCTTTGTGTCTGAAAATAATGAATTTCTGGCATATCTGCCTGTTGACATTTTCCTTTGTTAGAAGAAGCTGACAGTGAAGCTTTCGGGACTGGCAGAGGTGAATCTGCGGGCTGAGACGCGGCGAATGAACCGGCTCAAGCGGCTCAGAGCGAAGCGCCGTGAAACTAGATGATTCCTCCATGATCACGCCTTCCTCGAGTTTATTCTTGTGATGGAATGAGTAAATAACACTCTCTCCTCGGAGTCAGTGGCGTGGAGGGTCAGGGCGCAGCTGTGGGACCTGGGCAGGGCCTGGAGCTCCGCGTCTGCGGGAGATGAAAGGAGAAGCTCCGGGAGAGGGCTGGTTTGAAAGCTCGCGAGTCGTCTTCCCTCGGAAGAGGAGATGATGCTGGTGCCCCGGTCACCTGTGCCCAGTGATGCTGCCAGTTCCCTGGCAGCTGGTGGGGGGAAGTTCCACAGCGGTGGAGATAAGCAACTGGGTGGCATCCAGGCAAGAAGCTAAATCCTTGGTGCTGGGAGTTGGGAAATAGAGGGTTTATTTCCTTCTCGTGGCCAGCGGGGCTCACAAAACCATGTGTGAAGTCTGCCAGTGCTCCAGAATATTTTCAGACCCAGTGTTTTGCACTTGACAACTCTTTTGTGTCTTAAATAGAGTTGCCTTGGCGCAGCGGCAGCCTCTTACGTCTTTAAAAGTCCTCGTGTGTCTGGGACCTGTCCTGTTGTCCTTCAGTCCCTTCGTTACAACTTCCCAGTTGTAATGCACGTGAGAAATTCCTCCCTGGCTGAAGCCAGGCTGGTGATGAGCCGGGATTGCCCCTCCTCGTGCTGCGGGGTGTCTCCTCTCCTCTTTGCCGGGCTCTTGCGTACAGGTCCCACCACCCTCGTGGCCTGTCCATTTGTGTCACGTTACGGTTCCGCTGTCACAGTTGCAGTGTCACTGTGGCAGCACCACCGGTATCGATCGGGCTGCCAGGGTTATTTAAAATGCTGTGACAGTTGATGATATTTAAATAAAATTAATCATCTTCGAGTGGACGAGTGGGAGTGGATGCGTGTCCTTCATCTCCTTCATCACGCGAGATGTCTCCTCCCAGATGTTGTAGAAGTTGCATGGGTTTAATTTTCCTTGTGATTTAACTGTAATTAGGGATGCTCATCTTCTTGATGAGCTGAGCCATGTTTCTCTTTAGAATACACCAGTATTTTATTGCTTATAATTTTTTGGGGGGTGGTATTTCTAATTGCTGGTTTTTCCCCACCGAGCAGACCCGTTGTGCCTCCATTTAAGCCGGCCACTGCTCAAATCTGCCCAGCTGACCTTTGGGCTGCTCTCCAGTTGGCTCTAATACGAATGCTTCCCTTAAAAGATGGATTTATTATCACTTAAGTAAAAATTATTACAGCATTTGCGCTTGTGCTTGTTGCGGTCATTGATCTGAAAGCGCAAAAGAAATAATTTGTCAAAACGCCCTTTGGATTTCACAAGCCGTCGTGTAGGTTTGGAGCAGAAGAGATGCTTCTCTTTTTTTCTTTTTTTTCAGCCACACAGTTCACTTGGTTCGAATTAAACAGAACAAACCCCGTATCAGCAACGCGGACAGGGCTGCCCTACCTCTGTGCTGAAAGACAGCAAATGTGAGCAGGTCACCTTGATTTTAGCCACACTTTGGGCTCTTTCCTTGTTAAAACACCTTTGGAAAATGAACGGAAAATGTAATGGGTTTGGATTCTGTTGGACACCCTCATTTGGGAGAACACAAGCGAGACCGACGTGGCCTTTCCTGCAGAACGTGGACACTCAAAAATAATTTTTTACCTTGCCAAGAAACCTGGCGCCTTTCAACTCTTTTTGCATTAAAATTTCTTTTTGGGGCAGCGCCAGAAAGGTACTGATTAAACGCAAACAGCACGTCTCTCTTGGTTGTTTCACCCCTTGCTTTTGGAGTAACACCCGACTGCGTTTTCAAACCGCAAATTGCCTCGGACCCCAGCAGCTCTCGCTGCCTCGTGAAGGAGAGACGCGCTCTGGGACGCCGGCCTCCGCGGTTGTAATTAAAAATGGGCCGGCGGAACGAACTGAAACAAAACTACGGCCTCCCCCGTTTGAAAATTAACCATTACTCACCGAAAGCACATCAAACCCACTTAGCGGACATCCGTTAATCCCGCGGTGAGCCGGTTCAGGCTTTAATGCACACTGTTTTACACGTTCGGGGTTTTGAAGTCGCGGGGCAGCGCTGACCTTTCGCATCTGCTCCTCTCGCAGTAGGAATCTCCGCTCGCCGCTCCCCGTCAGGGCGGATTAACGTTGACGAAGTGCAGCGCTTCTGCTGGCTGCAATTTCGCGTTCTGATCGGAATTATTCCTTTCACAAACAATCACGTTTGGCTAAAATGTTACATCTGCTCTGGAAAGCCACTGGCAGCGCCGCGGTTTATCGGGGTGAGGCGAGGCGGAGTTCGATTTTTTGGGGGTTTGCTTTTTTTTTTTCTAATTCCCTTTCTATAAAGCTGCAAACCCACTTTGCTCGGGTTTTCAGAGGGGAGAGGTTCCCCACGCCCTTGAATTTTGTTGGGCTGAGGTGAAAAGTTGCTTTGGACAAACGTAAAGCCGGCTGTGGTATCTCGGAGGGGTTTGGTGGGGATCCCTGTGCTGAGTCAGCACCTTGCCCTTGGGTTTGTTTATTGCTGAGGGGGCTTTGGAGGAAAACATTTTTTTTATTCCTAGGGTCAGAAGGAAAAGTCCTGATTTCATCATCTGAGGTGATTTTCCTCATGCTGACATGAGGCAGTTAAATATATATATCTGTGTGTGACGGAGGTTGGGAGAATCTTTACCCTGTGGTACGGTGGGTGGGTGCTTATAGCAAGCAAAAATACCATTAAATACCAAAAATACCAGTAGCTGTACAAGCCTAGGACGTTGTGTTTATGCGTGTTGTAATGCCCCATCTAATATAAAACCAGAGGTGTACCAAGGGTTTCTCTTTGTGGTGTCCTCACGTGAATTTCTAGAAATTTGGTGCTCACTGGAGGACTCGGAATTAGTGGTTGTCTCCCTTTGTGAGCCCATCTCTCCGTTTCAAGACGTACTGAGGTACAAGCGGTGTGGGTTGCCCAGAGGAACCCTCGTGTCTTGGGAAAAGATGAAGCACAGCTCTAGGTGACCCACAGATCGCGCAGGGAACAGCAGGCAGGGCAAACCAGACAAGGTCCCCCGCTGCTCCGAGGTTGAAGGATGCCCCGAAAAGAAACGTCTTGTCTGGGCAGATACTTGCTCTCTCCTACTCTTTTTTGGTTTTTTTTCCCCACCAGAGGATCTGTCACTTCTAGATGTGAAATGTCTCTCTGCAAAATAATAATTGAATCTTAGAGTGCAATATAAATTAAAAACCTGCCAGTGCTGGCCCAGATAAGTGTCCTGAGTTCACCGCGCCCACGTGTCATCTGCTCTCTTCTAGTATAAGAGAATGACCTAATTAAGCCCCGTTCTGACAGTACAGTAGGATGCTTTCAGCAGCTCAACTGAATTAAATGATTCCCTGACTGGATGTGCAGGAAATATTCCTGAATTTGCTTTATTTCACAGCTTTAGGTCTTTTTAGATTCTGGCTTGACCAAGAGGCTGATCAGAAGACCTCTTCCCGGTCCTCACACCTCCGTCGGGATTCCTCTGTCGCGTGTTTGAACTGTTGAACTTGTCTTGAAAAAAAAACAACCCAAAACACGAATGCTGACGGTGCAGTGGGTGGGAGGATAGTGGCAGATGAGATGGGCGTGAGACCAGCCGCTTCTGCTCTTGATCCATCGTACCGCAATGCCTTTCTTATCACTCTTTGATGTTTCCTTCGCATCATAAACGGCAGCGATTTAGAGGATTTTCAGAGGCAGCGTATGATGGCCCTTGGATACTCAGCAGAGAAGATCTTGGACACTAAACTGGTAGTTTGCATAATCTTGGCCCAAAGACCAAGGAGAATTTCGTCTGAGCGCTCCCGATGCTATCAGCAGCCTGCACGGCACGCAAACTTCGCTTTCATGTCCACAGAGCGAAATCATTCCTTCGCACACGAGTGAAAAAGAAATCTGGGGGGAAATAGTAAGATTTTGTTCTGCTGTAGCCAGATCTGTTCCATCCAAAATGTGGCGCGACGGGACAACGAACTCCTCTGTTCTTCCACAACCCAATGGCATCCTGGGGTGTATTAGAAGGGGGCTGGTTAGTAGGTCGAGAGAGGTTCTCCTTCCCCTCTACTCTGCCCTGGTGAGACCCCATCTGGAATATTGTGTCCAGTTCTGGGCCCCTCAGTTCAAGAGAGACAGGGAACTGCTGGAGAGAGTCCAGCACAGGGCAACTGGGATGATGGAGGGAGTGGAGCATCTCCCTTATGAGGGAAGGCTGAGGGAGTTGGGGCTCTTTAGTTTGGAGAAGAGGAGACTGAGGGGTGACCTCATTAATGTTTATAAATATCTAAAGGGTGAGTGTCACGAGGATGGAACCAGGCTCTTCTCGGTGACAACCAATGACAGGACAAGGGGTGATGGGCTGAAACTGGAACATAAGAGGTTCCGCTTAAACTCGAGAAGAAACTTCTTCTCAGTGAGGGTGACGGAGCCCTGGCACAGGCTGCCCAGAGAGGTTGTGGAGTCTCCTTCTCTGGAGACATTCAAGACCCGCCTGGACACGTTCCTGTGTAGCATTATCTGGGCGTTCCTGCTCTGGCAGGGGGATTGGACTTGATGGTCTTTCGAGGTCCCTTCGAATCCCTGACATTCTGTGATTCTGTGATACCTGAGCTCTAGAAAAACCAGAGGAGCTGGAGCACCTCTCTGGAGTGGGGCACTCCTTAAATTAATTCATCTTTGCTCTGTTTTACGACAGCTCCACGTCATGGGCTGGCCCCGTGCGGCCGAGGACGGTTCGTTGCCCGAGCGGCAGCGTCCCCGTCGGCGAGGGGAGAGCCTTGGCGGAGGGTTCAGGTGCCTCAGTTGTGAAGCTTGGAACCGGGGACTGCCTGCACCTTGTTACCGGGTTATTTTTATAGCGCTTCGTGTCATGGTTTTATTACAGTACAGCCAGGAGTTTGATTTGCTGGGCCAAACATTTGCTTTAACAAGCGAAATTATCATTGTTCTTTCTCTTGGGCGGCCAAGAGAGTTTATTATTTTAAGTGACTGATTGCTTTAGCAGGTGCTCGGTTAATGGGGGGCTTCGCTGTACGAGTTAATGCTTTTAGGTAGGGTGCAAAAAAAGCTCATTTAAAAATGTCATGTTTCTTGAGGTAGCAATTTTATTTGGTGTAAACCTCCGAAGTGCAGCCTTTACGTTCCATTTTTGAGCGCAAAGCACACAAAAAGGTTTGGATGGTGGAGAGCCGCGTTTAGCTGATGGTGTGGCTGGAGGATTTCTGCCACGTTTTAGTTCAGCCCTGAAACCTGGGATTATTTTCCTCCTTCTTCTCAAAAATCGAATTTAGAGATCTACGTTTTTAATAATTAAAATAATGTTCCTGGGGCTGTTTTTACCTAGAGTGCTAAGGAGCTGAAACTGGGGGGAAAAAAAGGAAGAAGGCTTTTTTTTTGAGCATTATTCGAGTATTTCTCTATGAAGCATTATTTGAGTATTTCTGTATAAAATGATATATCACAAATTCCATGCAGCCCTGCTCCAGGTTTGGTTGGGATTTAGGATGTGTGCTTATTTTACAGTAGTCTTTATGGGCAGCTGTAATTATTTTTATCTACCTGTGAGCAAATGACTGGATTTTGTAATACGGTTGTGTTGACCCAGCTTGAGACTTTTATCACTCCCAGAAAGAAGTTTTTATGCTGCCTTAAGACATCTCCGTGTCCTCTCACTTCTACCCCATGAAGTCTGTAAATCTTTTTGGTGGAAATCGATTTTGGTGTGAAGTCTTTTTATTGATTCGCCAAGAATATTATCTGCTTTCTGTTCAGGACATCCAGGTGCAGTCACTTACTCTAATAAAAATGAGAACAGGAAAAATGATCCCCAGCACTGAGGCTGCTGGAAAAGTCAAGGTGGAAGAAGGTAATAGGTGTAACATTTTGAGTCGTGTTATCACCGGTAATAGAAAAATAGGTCTGAATTCAGCAGTCACAAAAATCCTGATGGAAGCAGGCTTAGAAAAGGTGAAGTTGTGCAGATTCTGCCCGAGGACGTTCCCTCAGGGGAACTCACTCCCTCACTTCGGGAGCACGTGGGGAAGAGGAGAGCGAAGCAAAAAGGATCTAAGAGCAGCTTCGTGCCCTCTGCCTTCCTCTTAGTCCCTTTTCTTGCCCTGATCCGTGCCCATTGGCCTTAGCAGAGAATATGTATTTGTTTTTCAGACCAGTTGTGTCTCAGATGGGGCAAATTGCACTCGCACCTGCTTTCTGACCGAGTTGTCTTACAGCTCAGGTGGCCGCCGGGCTTTGGAAGATGAAGCCTTTGAGTCCGACGTCTCCTGGAGCTCTGCGTCTCGAGCAGCATCAGGACCGTGTCGCGTCTCGGTGGTGCTGAGCGAGCGTCAGCTTCCCTCTGCCTCGAGCTTGGGCTTTTCCTGGGACGGCATTCCCGAAATTGCCATCTGTCACCTCCTGCAGCTCTTCACATTGTACCGGTACCCGGGTGAGAAGCGTCCCCGTTGAGGAAAGGCCGCGCCTCCGAGCTCCCCTTCTCTTTGCCTCCATTTATTCTTCGCGGTCTTCAAATTGGGAAATCGTGTGACAATAAACAGAAATACCCTCAATGAAGAGAGAAGGGGAAACTGTTGTTTATCTGGTCAGGTGGTTTAGATTAGCGGTGATGCTGGTCTGTATTATGTTACTTTAAATCATAGTGTCCCAACAGGACATAAATTATGAAGATTGTTACAGTATGTTTCATCCAATGTAAGATCAACAAATTGGAATAATTTTTTTAATAGGAAAATCAGTGCTTTGGCAAGGTTATTGTTGAAGAATTTAATTTAACTTGAGCTTTGCTTGCATTATTTCTTAATATATAAAAACTATTTGCATAATGTACGAAGTATAAACATTTTTAGAATCAAAGGCAAGAATGCCTTTTCCAAGATTACACAGAGTGGCAAACTACTTAGAATAGATCAGTGTTTGTGCTTTTGCTGTCAAAAATGTTTGATATAGAGCTGGCGAGCTGGTTTCTTCGCCGGCATAATTGTAAACAAGTGTTGGGAGGCAGAAAGAGCCTCCTTTGTGGACCGTGGTGGAGAAGGTTTTCACACACGCCGCTGCAGATCTGACACGGGGAGCAGTGTTTACAGCCGTGATACGAGTATAAATCGGAGACTTTTTGGAGAGTTACAGAGCAGCATTTTACTTCTGTGTAAATGATGTGTGCAGATAAGTGGGGTGTGAGCAGCCAGCTCTGGGTTTTAAAAGAATATTGTGAACACGGGAAAGCAAAGACAGTGAAGTTGGAAAGTGAGGCGGCTTTTCCATGGCTTGTGCTCTCACCTGAGGGATGGGGAGGTGAATAACCTGAGTTCAGCTCTGGTTCGGGGCACGGTTTGGTTGTGTTCTTGAGGACCGTCCCTCCGTTCGTGGAACGCGGTGAGAAGGGCGGTGGGGAGGCGTTCCCCTGGTTTATGTCATGAGTGAATCCAGATAGGGGCCAAAAAAAGAGGAAAATAGCCAAAACGCTGCATGGCTCCGGTGTCTCTGGGGATGGTTTGGACAGGCTGATGATGCCAACAGGCAAGAATCCCCAGATGGTTTTGAGAAACCCCGCGTGGTTTTGAGAATGAATACCTGTCCTCCTGTGCTGCTCTCCCCTTCCTACACACTGGTTGTTTTCCTCCTTTGTTTTTGCGTTTTAGCCGTGGGGCCACTTTCAGATGAAGAGCGTGGCCTCGTGAGATGATTTTTGTGTGTTTATAAGGTGTAAGTCTTTCCTGACGGAGTAAATAGAATTAAACGAACCCCCGCATTTTTTTTGTGAGGGCACGACGGAGAATGTCGTGAGATGAAGTTAAGCCCTCGTGACTAGCTAAACAGAGCTTAAAATAGCTTGACATTAAAGAGCTTTTACTTTTATCCGCTGGCCCATAGCTCACTGTTAGGTGGTGATATCAGCTGCATTTGCAAAAGCTTCTGATTTGAAACCTTAATGATTGTAGTTTATTGCTGTTCTCAGTGTTAAACTGATGAGGAGAACCCATGCTTTGTACTGGCTATTTTCTATTTGGAAAGCAAACATGTGAGACGTCGTCGCCTCTTGCCTTGTACGGCAACGTCACGGCGACTCGTTTTATTTATTCGTTTCCCCCTGATAACTGATACAGATGCAGCCCGGGTGGGTGGGGAAGGGAAGACAGGGAGCCCTCGCACCGCAGAAGGTCAAGGTTAAGGCTACCTCCGGCGTTAGGATGACAGATGGGAGGCAGAAAAACCTTCATGTACTTGTGATTAGCAGATGAGTTCCTTGGCAGAGCACCCGAAGGATTTGAGAGGCCCGGGTACGCGTTTCGTAGCGCACGCAATCGAAAACAAATAAATAAAAAGCGTGCGTGGTTATGTCGTTGAGCCTTTCGGCTCATTTTTTCTTTTTTTTTTTTTTTTTAATATTTCCACTATGGAGTGAAGCACCATCAGCATCTGGGTTCTGGAGGCGCGCCGGGGTCGTCCGTCACGGGGGGCTCGCGGGCGGGTGATGGATTATCGCGGCACATCGACCTGTGTGACTCGTCAGATCACGTTGGCAAGCGTCGCACCAAAGCAGCGTGTTTAAAAGAGTAGTAAGACGAATTGATCCCTTGCTTAAGAAGGGCGAAAGGAAGAATAACAGCAGATTAGCACCGGGATCCCGCACTTCCTCCGGGGCCGCGCGGTGCCGGGAGGGAGGGCTGGAATTTTGTCTCACCTCCTGTGACGGTGTCTTTTGTCACTTTCAAACGCGGTTTGGCCTGTCCCGAAGCATTAGGGGAGACCTAATTTTTTTTAAGTTTGGTTTGTTGGGGTATTTTTTTGCTTTATTGAATTGCCTCCTTCTTCTAAGAGTAGCCCTGATTTTTGTCTCGTGGTGACATCCTATGGCCTCTAGTATTTGAAAAGTGTTCCAGAAGTGGCGTTACGACTGAAACTCCGTTTTCAGTTCTTTCTTTCATCGTCTTAACAGGCATGAAGGGGAGAGAAGTACAGGCACACCCAAGGCATCTCCTTGTCTGAGCAGGATTGCCTCGGTTCTTCCATTGCTCCCCGTGGTTCGCTGCAGGGACTCGGCAGTCTGCCATGACCTGGGTGACACGGTGCACTTAGTTGAGAAGAACCTGTATGTCTGCATGTTATTTTAGCCCAAATGTCCTGAAAGGATTAGGTTGGAAATGTCTGCCTTATATACCTCCTACTGAAATAGCCAGATACTTGACAATATTTAATAAATTAAAGCTTCTTGGAATACTTATTTATGGCTTCTAGAAAACACGGAATTCCTTTCTTTCTTCTCTCTTTTGAATTTGGAAGGAAAAAAAGTCTGAGAAAGTTCTCGTCAGTGGCTGAGGGGCTGCAGATCTCTGGTATTCGTGTGGTGAAAGTCAAGTCTGTGTTGGGTCTTACTGTCGTGAGTAAAATACTTGTCCTACTTTCATCAAGAAATGTGTGATGGTCTGATAAACTCTGCCCGCCAGTGCAGTCTTGGCAATGATCTTGCGCTGCAGACTGCATAATAATTTTCATTATTTTTAATTAAAGTTGAAGAAGTGCAGACTCCTGCTCAAATTAAGGTTGGTTGTGTTGCCGGAATGTGGTAATTACTTTAATTGATCACAAGATAGTTTCCTTGATCACCAATTAGACCAAATTACCGATCAAGTTTCAAGACGTGAAGAAATGTCCAAACTGATTTTGTGTAATAGTGTTTTCATATCTAATCAAACCTAAATATCTTTTCCTTCCAGAGCCAATTGTATTTTCCCAAAGAAAGGTTACGGCTCTACAAATATGAAGGTGATTCCTAAACAATAGCATTCCAATTCATTTAATTAGCAGAGGAAGTATTTAGGACCTTAATGGAGATTGCATCGGTGAAATTGCTCGGTAGAGCCGTAGCTCATTTTCTTAACGGGAGATTCTGTTTGCGTGTAATTAAAATAAACTCGAATGCAAGAAGCGAGTTGCTTTGGGTTGTGTGCAACGAGGGAGAACGTCTCGGAGCGGAGCAGGGCCCGGCCGAAGGCGGGCGTGCCTCCGGGGGGTGCCTGCTCCATCCTTCCCCGCAACACCAGATCGCCCGGGTTGGGACAGTCGTGGTCAGCCGGAGCGAGGAGCAGCAGGACCTGTCCTGGGGAGGGTCATCTGTGCCAGGATTAACTCCTCGTCGTGACTCAGACAGCCCCAAGCTGAGCCTTGGTCGGGAAGACGAGTGGTTTTGAGGCCGATGTCCATCTCATCCAGCTGGAGACTTGCAGGGAAGGAGGCAGTGAGTTGACGTGGTGGTTCCGCCGGCCGGGAGGACTCATCATTGCGAAGCGTGCGGGAAGCTCTGCAGAGAGGGTGAATTTGGCCAACTCGTTGGCTTGTGTCGCTTGCGCTGCCGGCCCTCCCTTGGAGCGGTGGTTCTCGTCCCACGGGCAGTGAGTTGTGTTTGTGTAGTGCTGCAGCCCGCGCGTGGGCACGGGCGCACGAGTTCCTGGGATGCGCTGGCAGATGCCGGTCGAGCGTACGTGAACCTCGTGAGGGTTTTCATAAATTCAATCTATTTGTTTTCTCTTGCTGTTTGTGCAAAGACAGTCTAGTTGCCCGATGCTTTGCTTTTTTTAAGCTTTTGGGGACTTTTCTGTGCCCAGGTTGCTACTGTTGGAAATCGCATTCCTGATAAGCCCATGGACACTCTAAAAACATTTAAATCAAACGTCATTGAGCACTATTAATGCGGAATTATTTTCCACATCATCGTTAACATCCGATGCACAACTTGCAGCTCTCTGCTTCAAAGCGTGCTGCTGAAACATTTGCAAATTTTTATAAGTAATCATTCACTTGAAGTAAACCGAGCGAGAGCTTCGAGGGAAGTTAAGATTTTCCCGAATTTTGGAACACTCTTGGGTCAAAGAGAAAAGCTTTTTAATTGCTGACAGTTTGGTGATTTCCAAATGGCAAACCTCATTGGAATGATTTTCTCTGATTATAACGTTTGCATTCATTTGACTGGCGAAGCGACTGACAAAGTCATGCTTCATCCAGGCACCAATTCTTTTTTTTTTCGACTTAAAGGTTTTTGTAATTTGGGGGAGGAAAAAAGACTTGAAGCTATTATCGACCATTATATGTTATTCGTTGACCACATGTTTGTTTGAAATAGCCATCGCGTGGTGGAATGCGGGCTATATGCATTCTCTTCTACAAATTGGCACTAAAACCTACCTAAATCAGGTAGGGTTTTGTTGGGCTTGTATTATAATACGAACCAGACTATAGCGTGGACGTTGCTTTAGCTTTGCATGTTAATTCAGGTCCTGAACCGCGATGGATGGGGCTCGGTCAGAACAAACCCCCCTGACTTAGAGGCGTCCTGCTCACATAATTGCATTCTTAATTTGATTTTTTTTGATATAATGCAGTGATTTGCTCCTAAGGGCCTGCTATTATTTTCTCCTCGAGCCAGCGACAAAACCTGCATCCTCGGGGCAGCGTGCAGAGCAGGGGATCGGGTATTTTAACTCGTTTGAAGGGAGAATGTTTTCTCGCAAAGCAGAGGGGCAAACCCACCTGCCACCCTTCTTCCACCCCCCAGTAAAATAGTGAAATAGTTCCAGAAAAGGCTGTTTCCCGCATCGGTAATGCCGTGGCGTGATGCATGGTTGGAAACCGCACGTTTCTAAGATGCAGCAAGGGGTGAGGGGGTTGGGTTGGACATTTTGAATCCCTGTTGGATGCCAAAGGTAAAATCATTGTTCTCATGCAATGGCTTCAAATCCTGGAATAATAAGTAACGCTGAGCAGTGATTTACCGGGGCCGGAAGGGGACGATTTTCAGGAGCCTCAGGAAACGTCTCGGTGGCGTGAGAACGCGAAAGGCTCCGTCACCCAAAGGTGCAGCAAACCTGGAGCATCTCGAGGAGTTCTTGAGGGTTTTGGGGTGAATCTTGCAGATCCTGGCAGGCGGAGGAGTATTTTCCCCTTTGCTCTTTCTCTCCTTAGGCTTTTGGATTTATGACGCGCGTTGCCCTGCAAGCAGAGAAGATGAATCACCACCCGGAGTGGTTTAATGTCTACGGCAAGGTAACGTGTCCACCAGCCCTACTTACAGGCACGGCAAGTTAAGGAGACCGAGCCACTGCCTATTCCCTCTGCCTTTTTTTGTAGCTTATATACAGAGAAGGGAATGGGAGGAGGTTGTATCTTTGTAAAAAGATTTGAGATTTTAAAGAGATGCCGAGCTGCTTGGAGTGGTGAGGAATCAAAGATCGAGCTCTTTGCGATGGTTCCGGGCTGTGTGGTTCGGACCTGTCGCTTCACCTCTCTGGCTGAGATCTAAGAATAAAGAAGAAGCCTTTAAGCTCGTATTCAGCCAACTAGAATAAATTCCTGTTTTGAAACGACCTGCCAACTTCCATTCCTTTCTGTGCAACAAGTCGGGAGCGCGGTGGGCAGCAGCCTGTCGATGTGCAGGTACCTAGAAGGGAGCCTGGCAGTCTCAGCTGAAGTCTGATTTATTTTTGTTAAAGAATTGTAGGCACCTATGTCTCAACGTAGCAGCTTGTAAAATTGGTTTACAATATTGCCTAACTGATGGTGGTCTCGTATGTAGAAAGGTGTATTGCAACCCCTGAGTGAAAGGTGCTGTGTGAAGGGGGGAATTATTACTCTCCTCTAATATGCCGCGTTGTGTCGAGTTGTTTATTTTAGCATTTGGCGAATACGTGGCAGTCCTGCTAAAAATATGCTCAAAGGACAGGTGGACAAGCAGCCTGTGGCTGGGAACCACCCCCTAGAGCAGGACATCCCCATCTCTCTCTCTGGGCAGAGGCATCCCAGCACAGGCTGCTCCTCATCAGTTCTTTAAGTCACCCTCTTTAAGGGGACAAAGTCCTGACCGTCTACTTTTCATTATTTTCTTGACTTTCTAGAATATTCAGAATTTGTTTTACTTTTTCCCCCCCCCCCTTCTTTTCCCAAAATCTCAGTCGAAGGCAAGACAAAGTAACGCCCAACTTGTCATCTGGCTTAGTCTAAACAAACCCGTGCAGGCAGCTGCGTCATAGCAAAACGCACCGGTCCGTTTGTTTTTCTTTTTGAAATTAATCTGCAACAAGCTGAACAATTTTGGGTTTTTTTTGCCTTCAGGGTGCTGGTTTCTAACAAAACGCGTGAGCCCCTGACTCGACTGGTGGCAGCTTGGTCACCGGCCCAGGTTCTTCAGGAAACCGATACGTGGGATTTAAATGGAAAGAAGGAGTTATTTAATGGATCGCCTCTTCTTGGATGAAACCCAAGAATGCAAAGCCTGGTTTATTCTGCGAAGGGCCTCGCTTTGCCTCGACTGGAGGCTCTGTTAAGCCTCCTCACCTACACATCTCCTGGTTTACATGAGCAGCGAGTGCCCAGCCAGGAGCATTGTGTAAAACCAGCTCACTACAGAGACACGCAGCGTTCCCCATGAATCACGTCTCGGCCTACGTGGCAGAACTAAAATGGCTTTGTAACCCCTTTCTTCTCCTTTTCGACAGGTTCAGATAACCCTGACTTCCCACGACTGTGGTGGACTCACCAAGAGAGATGTGAAGCTGGCTCAGTTTATTGACAAAGCTGCTGCCTCGGTGTAACCAAGATGTAAAATGCTTCAATAAATTGTCCGACAAGATTTTGTATTTAAATTACATCCCTCATTCCTTGTAACCTTGATTTCACAAAACCCACGAGACGTGATATTTTGGAAGAAGAGTGGCTTAGATTTTTTGGCCTTTAAGACCTGAGTCTTGAGGCCCCTGTGGGTGCCTGGCTTGGTTCCTCTGTCTCGGCCAGCAACCGCTGGCCCGTGAGAGGGAGACTGGTGAGAGCGGTGCAAGCTGCTGCTGAGGTTTCCTTGGAGTTGCAGCCCAACCAGCAGCTACAGCTTCATGTTTCAGTGGTTTTCTGTGCTGTTGGAACCCATCCACCCTTTTGGCACCCACCGCCCAGCAGCTGTACCCACACAATTGTCACTGCCGGCCTGAGAACCGTTCTTCGTCTGAGATGCGGGACTGGATCCTGCAGCTGCTGAAAACTTCACCTCTGGGTCCAGCAAGTACAAAGAAATCCCGGTGAGCTCCTGGCACTCGCATCGTTAAACAAAGCGTCTGCTTTAGTGCTTGGCTGGGTCAGTGCTCAGCACCTTGCAGGATCGAGCCGTTATTTGTGTTGTGACGCTCCCGTGCCTGGTGCATCGGGGTGGGGGGTGGCTTGGCCGGGCGCCCGCCGCACTGGCCAGGGCTGCCGGCGGTGAAGGAAGCGGCATTAGCAGGATTCTTGCTAAGCTGGGCTCAGCTCAAGCTATGCTCACCCTTTTTTTTTTTTTTTTTTTACAATTACTCATTGCAAACATTGCCCCAAGAGCCGCACATCCCACCGACGAGGTCTAAAATAATTTCTTCCGTGGTTTCAAAGCCTTTGTTTTTATGTTTTTATCCTATGATCCTCACCGAGACAGGTTTCCACTGCCGGCAGGGAGATTTCGACCCGCTTGAGGCTTGCAGAAGGGCCTCTCGCTCCTCGCTGAGTGTCCCCAACGTGCACCATCATGCCCTGCCAGCAGCTCCGGGTGCGGGGCTCCCGGGAGATTGACACCTCCGAAATGCCGGAGCGCATTGCTCGAATGACACCGGCGGCACAGCTACCGAGAAGCGAGATGCACGGGTGCCAAAATCTATATCTGGGTGTGTACGCGAGGTGTGTGGTCTCTCGGGTATTTTGGGATGTGAAATGCCACTGGCTGCTGTGCAAGCGTTCGCGGCGGTAAAATAAGAAAGGTATTTTTTGTTAATCCTTTGCGAGTGCACTGTCTTGCGCTAATTGGTCGCGGGAAGCGAGATGTAGGATGTTGGGGTTTACTGTCAGCTTGGGCTGTCGAGTTAATACCTAAAAAGACCCAAATTCAGGCTGCGTGCTCAAATGTTCTTCGCTTACAAGTGCGTTTCCCCAGCAGAGCGGTGGATTTCCCCGATATGGTTTGAAAAGGGTCGCTGTTGTGAGGAATGAATACGATTAAAACAAACAACCAGCCTCTGGTGTCTCCTGTTACTGGTGGGGAAGTGAAACGAGCTTCGCCCAAAGTTTTGACAACATCTCTAATGAACTGTGAACACTCGGGTGTTAGAAGCTGATACGTAACGCGTGCGCTTCGGATAAAACCAATAAAACCAAATTCCTCCTTTGTAATTTGTTTCTTTGTTATTGTACATATGTAACAAAGCTGTTTAGTTTTAAGATAAATTTAAGATAAATAGTAGTTAGTTACTGGGAGGTCTTTGGTTTAGAATATTGATGTTTATTTACATACTCCGAGGAAAAAAAATCCGCACCAACTAATTTAGCTCGGTAGAGCTGCACTGTCCAGCTATGGTGTAGAGCTGTGCAGACCTTGTGGCTTGAGGATCCCTGACCAGCAAAGAGGCAAAAATATTGAAGAAAAACTGAGGACGACTTTGAAATTCTCATAGTTTCTAGGTCAGGGCTTGTTTAGCCACAATTTCTCGTTAACTTCTGGGGCATCCCACAGCCCCGGGAGTGCCTTTTGTCAGCGTTTCTGTGCAGCGCTAAGAATGGTAAAATAAAAATCATGAATAAAGGGCTTCTGCTTTCTCTTCCAGCCAGTGCCGACTTCAGAAAGCGGCCTCACCAGTGAAATCCTGGCTCTGCTGACGCCGCTCTCTGCGTGGGTTGGAAAGTTGTGCCACGCTCCTGGGCTCCGCTTCGCCGCGCACGCGCCAGCGAGTGCTTTCACTACCAGAGCACCTTTTATTTTGGAGTTGTCGTATGGTTTGGGGTTTTTTTCAGACAGGTTTCCCAGCGTTTCTGAAATGCATCCCCAATCTGCCGTGAACACCAGTGGAATTCCACCTCCCGCCCCATCTCCGCGGCATCCCCAGCTCGTTGCTCTCTGCAGAGCTGGGCAGGGGAGCCCCGTGACCTGATCCCCCTTCACGTCTCCTCCTAAACCCACATCTCCCCAGCTCTTCTCCTCATGCGCGCCGGGGGGTGAGTGCAGGACGCCGAGGGCCGTGGGGAGGGGATGCACAATTTCTCTGACCGAGCTGGGACTTGACAGCAAAATTACACAGCGAGGATTTAGCCACGGGCGCTGGATTTGGGCCAAGAAAGTCAGCCTAAGGCCCCTTCTCTTGTGAAGAGCATCGCCTGCTCCCCTCTCAGCAAAACCAGCCGGAGTGCAGGGTTTGGGTCTTTTCCAGGCGATGCCATTGCTGGAGCTGAGCTGCTCCGTGATGATACAGCTCGAGGAACTGCCCAAAATACGGCTCCTGAGCTGACTTCTTGGTGCCTGTTCGCCGTTTTGTTTGCAAGGTTGCACCCCAATACGAGGTGGTGCTGCCCCTGCAAATTAATTTCTTTGTTTCTTTGCTGTGAGGTTCAGAAGCCACCAGGTTAAATATCCAGAGCTTTCACACAAGTTGGGGTTTTTTTTTGCTCTAAGGCTGATTATGGCTCAAAGTATTTGGATAATCGGTCGTGAAACAGCCGCTTTCTGGCAGGTAACTTCCTTGCATCGATGCTGATTTAACTCAACGTGTGTCCCCCCACCAACCCAGGCCCTGGGAGACCCTCCAGTGGTGCTCCGTGGCTGCAGGAAATTAAAAAGCAAAAACTCGAGGCTGAGAGAGCGGAGTAGGAAGGATGCCTGTGGCATGCTGCGTGGCTGGGAGCGCTGCTCGGGCTGGAGATCACTCCTTCACGGGACGGGCTCTGAAACGGGGCCAGCGAATAATCCTTTCCTTTCCCCAAAGAGGCGACTCAGGTCCAGTAAAGCGCAAAAATCATATTGAAACGGGCAGCGTCGGCAGCGAATGTGCTCTGGGGATGGAGTCCCACAGGCAGCTCTGCAGAAATGTGCTAGAAAACAGAAGTTTATCTCAATATGTGAGTTACGGCTCAGTCCGATCACGTCAAAAGTCCTTCTGCCCTTCCTCCTCCCAGCTCCCCAGACTGGCGGCCAAGGCAGGGTGATGGAGCGGCTGAAGAAGAGCTGGGTTTTCTGTTAATTAACCTCTCTCACGAGATCATGTCTTACCATTTCGCCTCCCCACCTGGAGCCTGGGGGAGCTCGGCAGAGCGAAACCGTGGGGCAGATCCCGTTGGACTGGAGTTTTCGGTTGGTTTTTGTCCCCCCGATGGCTTGGCCCTGGGTCAGAGGTGCTTGCAGCACCCCCGTTTTTTCGGTGGCGAGCGCAATTGCTGGATCTGTCCCGATCCCTCCTCCAGCTCTGCCTTCACACCCAGCCTCACAGCCTGCCGGGTCCTCAGCCCCACTCTGCCCCTCCCTCATCCCACAAAACACTTTTGAAAGCCTGCAGACTGCACTTTCTGCAGCTTCTTATAGGTCTGTGCATCTCCTCTGGCCTTTTTCAGCCTCAGGTTAATGACGGGATTGCCAATTAACTGAGGCTAATGAGCACTTCTGCATGAGCTAGTTTCATTTTTTTCACAATTGTTTGCTCCAAGAAACAAATATTTGTGGTTTACTCAAAGCTGCACCTCGGGATTAGCCAAACATGTGTGTGTCCTGGAACAAGTGCTCACAGAGCGTCCAAACTAGCAAGCACAGAGACGCTGACTAATTGCAATAAATTGGCAATTGTTAATGCTCTTTCTCCTGGAGAACCAAGGCAAGAAGCAAACATGGATGTGAGTTATCCTGCTGACATCAAAGGCCGTGTTTACGTTAAGCGCTGCTTGTGCTGAAGATCTGTTGCAGAGTTGGACCCTTTGGTGAGCGACTGACAATGCGTTTGCAAACGAGCTTTGGAGAGAGCCCAGGCACAGCTGCCAGCGGTCCTCTGGTTAGAGCCAGGCCGGGCTGTGCAGGCTGTGGAGCTGCTGGAGCCCCGGGAAAGGTCCCCAGAAGGAGCAGAGGTCTCTTCTCTTCTGCTCCTGCACCATTTCCAGACCGGTGGTGAGTACACGAACGAGGATGACCCCCCCTAAAGTATAAATGCACAGCTCAGCGTAGGAGCGCTCAGCACTTTTTTTTTGCTGTTAGGCACCAGTACCAGGGTGACACAATGGCACCAAGCGACACTTGGGGAAGCCATGGAACACCCGGCTGCTTTGTGGATGGCGCTCACGATCGGCGTCCTCTCATCAGCCCCTTCTCCCGGGCTGTGGAAGCCAGCAGCCCGTTGGGCTGGGGGCATTTCTCCAGGGGAGCTGTGGTGAAATCCACCAGGAGGGGATAGATGGAAGGACGGGGGTCTGGCCCCTGCGGCCGCTCAGGGCAGCTCCCAGGCTGCTCCTCCCCTGTGCCCCTGCCTGCCCCAGCCCAGATGAAATGCATTTCAGCTTCACATCCCTTCACTTACCCAATAACTATCGTTCTTAAAATGCAATTTTTCGGTCCTTTCCATGGCAGCCCTTTCACCCCCTCGCGGTTTTTACCCAGCTAGTTTAAGCACCTTTTTAATACTCGATTTTCACATTGAAAAATCCCTCTTGGTCACACTCCTCGATTTCCTTGTCTCACACGAGCCAGCTACTGTACGCAAACCTCTGAGCCTCAATTATATATCCCAGTAATATATAGCCAGGCCTGGCTAATGTCAAGAAACCCAGGGAGGAGCGCCAGAGGTTTCCGAGAGCTCTGGTGGTGCAGGGAAGCCGGGCTACATCATGTGTCGGGATGCGGCCAGGACCCTCCGGCACTGGCCAGTGGCACGTGATGCCAACTCAGTTCACTTTTGAAATGGTCCTCGTGGGCAGAGGGACATTGTCAGGGATATTAAATATGAAAATCGTGGGGTTTGGCAGCCCCAGGCAGCTGCCCGAGCGCACGTCCTCTTCTTGCCAGGCCACAGATGCTTTCTGCATCCCTGTTTACGCCACCGAGCTTTGGTTGAAGTTGTATGTGGGTCCCATCCCTTACTGGCAGAGCAGCCACACCATCGTGGATGCCACCATCCTCCTCACTGCCTTCCTCCCCCTCGCCTTGCCCACGGGCACCACCACCCACACCTGGAGGGGACAACCGAAGGTCTCCAGCCTCGCCGTGTTCTCCAGCTCACCCAGCAGAGCTGGATGAGGGTGAAGCATGGCTCTCCAGCTCCATCACGGCAGAGAGGGTGGACCCCAAGCCCGGGAGTGGGGAAAGGTTTTGCTGCCCCATGTGCTGGGGCTGCCCAGCCTGAGTGAGTCTTGTGGCACTTGATGAGCAAAGACAAAAACTAATCATTCCTGATTTTTTTTAAGAAGCTTGGCCATTGGTTTTTTTCTTTGTTTCTCCTTCCCTCAAGGAGAGGAGAGATTTTTTCTCTTTTTTTACTGCAACAGAGTAAACACCAAACAACCCCTATAAAACATAGGTCACGTCCTGTGCTTGGTCTGTGTGTATTTTTCTCCCCATCTCCCACTTAGTTTTCTCCTGACGACTCTGGAGGTTTGTTTTTCAGCGAGGAGCTTATGTGGGCAATGAATGCTCAGCCAGCATTTCTGTGTGCAATTAATTGGCTGGGTAGTCCACCAGAAGTGGGATGTTTATGGGCACAGGGCTCTTATAATGTTCACTTCTGAGCCTTCGTTCCTCTAGCTTGGATTGTAAACTTACTTATCACCAGACTTTTATATGTTAATTATTCTGTGTCGCCGGGAGAAGGGAGGACACGTCGAAGCGCATGAAATAATGAGTGGTTTAGGCATGGGAGGGGTGTCGGATGCTCTGATTTGATCTGGCTGATTCTAAGAGAGCAAACTGATGCACAGCAAAATGAGGGGACCTTGAAACCAGGGCAAGTGTGTGTTTTGTTGGTTTGAGCCTCATGCACTTATGGAACTCACTGCCAGGAGATGCCTCGCCTGGGGAGCACAAGGAAGAAAACCCGTAGGATGAGATTTGGCACCGCTGCCCCCAGAGACGCTTAAAGCATTGAGGTGCTTTGAAAAAAAAAAAAAAAAAAAGAAATCCCACTCGGCACAAGTCTGTGAGTTTAAGAGCTTAAACACCTTTGAAAGTCTGAACCAGGCACCACCAGGTTTGGGTGGAAGTCGATGGGACTTAACACCTGAGGGACTGGGGGCCGCTGGGAAATTGCATCCTGGCTTTGGCTGAGAATGCCTAGAATGGCATTACTAGGGGGAAAAAACAGCAAAGAGGAAAATTCTTTAGGCTCTCCCAGTGCTTTCCTGTTCCAGGGATGCTATAAATATCCTGCAGAGCCCTGCTGTGCCACTGCTTTCCAGCTCCAGGGACGTTTGGTGCTTGCCTTTACCTCCTGACCTGAAGGGACCAGTGCCCTGAGCCCCTTGGCATCCCAAGAGACAACACCTCTTTGCCTAAAATTTGTGTTAAAATGGGATAGGGCGGGCAAAAAGCATTTTTGCTGAAGGTGCAGGAGGCTGTTTATACCTGTGTGTTTTGTTATTTATGAATTGAAGCCTAAATTAGCCCTCAACAGGTTAGCAGTATTTAATGCAGAGAGCTCAAACATGCAACACATTCTTGGCATGTTTCCCTTTATTAATTAAAAACCTCTTTAAAACACTCTGCCTTCCACCTTGGAGCAATAAATTTCCACCTTGAGGAAATAATTTCCTTGTTGTATTCCGTACAGAGACGTTCTGTTAGCTGCGATCGCTGCCCTAGCGTAGGCCCCATTCATTCTTATTTTGATTTCAAAATAAACTTTTAGAATGCCAGGTTGTTCTGTAAAAAAAAAAAAAAAAAGAAGAAAAAAAAAGAAAAATTAAAAAAAAGAAAGAAAATGGAGTTTTCTTCTTTTAAAAAAACTATATTTGGGATTAATGTGCAGGCTGTGAACCACAATTCCTTCTTAATAAAAGCTCATAGGGCTCCACAGCAGTTCCTGAAGCATCTGGAGAAGTTTTGGCAATAGAAAATGAGGTGATGGTCCTACTCAGGACCAGCCTGGAGTTGCTGGGAGGGTTTTATGACCCTCCTGTCACCCCCAGCTCTGGGCGGCTGCTTTGCTTTATGACCAGCCCAAACCCTCCCAACGCCATGACCTAACTTGGCAAAAATGTCCCCTGATTTTTTGGAGGTTGAACAGCTCTTGTTCAACCCCCTGAGAGACCTACGTGTGCAGGGAGGCTGGAAAACCCTCCACCAGTTCCTGCAGGGATTTGCACCGAGCTGGGTGGATTTAGGGCTGGTCTAGGTTGGGCTTTTGGAGCTGGTTCATGCAACGCCGTCACGAGTGTTGTCTCCTGCCCCAGGCGTAACGTGGTGGGCTGATGCCCTGGAGCAGGCAGTGCTGCAAATTCAGAGGGGGAAAGCTCTGAAGCTGATGGCAAAGAAAGATGTCTGCCTGAGCCGACTTAAACCCGAGCCTCTGAGGAACGGTGCTTAGTTTTTTAAAAAGAAGAGGAAGATTTCACATGGCTTGTGAGCGACGCTGTGGTTTGGAACTAACTCCGAGCCGCTTAAATGCATTTGCAGGTCGGTGGTTGGACAGAGTTACAGCGCGAGACGGATCTTTATGGGTTTACAGGCAGCCACGTGCTCATCGTCGTGTTCACCTTGCTGGGCAATTTCATCTTTTTCGGTACGCTGATTGCACGTGTGATTACCAAAACCCAGGCCATGAGCACTCCACACCCAGATCCTCTCAGCCACATCCCTTTTCTGCCGCTGTTTAACCCGGGGTTGCTCTCATGGTCCTGTAGCTGCTGCTGGCCCTTCTGCAGCGAATCCCAGCGTGGAGCCAGGACCAGGGTCAGCTGGGTGTGCTGGGGGAATGTGGCAAATCCTCTGCAAGAGGCATGTCCTCTCCTCCAGCTACCAATGACCAGCCCCAAGGTGGTCCCGCTTCCACCTCTCGCTGCTGCACGGGGCTGGACCGAGGGTTTTTTGAAGCCCAAGTCTCCTTGACCCACCAGCTCTGAGTGCTCCTCGGGGTCTCGCTCGCATCCCTGTGGTTTGGCATGGGCAGAGCTTGACTCAGAAGTACTGACAGGACTGGAACGCAGCAGAAGTGTCTGCTGTGTGGGCCAAGAAATGGGAGATCCTGAAAAAAACAGAGGACAAACTTGAGCAACTAAGTCAGGCCATAGCAACCGGTGGTCAACCATGGGCAGACAGCACTGTCTGCAGGTGTCAGATGTTATTTAACAGGGCAAGATGTGGATGAACTGCTTTCAGTGGAGAAAAAAAGTGTCCTTATTCCCTTCTGTTTCCCTGCCCATTGTCGCAGCAACTCAGGCTGCAGATCCCGTGTGCCTCTTTGGTAAGATCATCCCATGTGCAGCTGAAAGTATTACGATGGCACAGAGCGGCTAAAGCATTACAGAGGTGGAGGAAAACTCTTAATAGGTTTTGATGTGTTTTGTCTGAGTTTGTTTAACTTCAAAGAGACGTTTAAAAAGAAATACTTCTAGGTCGTGTCGAGCCAAGAACCCTGTTCAGAAATGGCTTGGACTCACTTTCTGCGAGCGCTCAAGGAGGGTCGTGCTCCTTGCCGCACTCTCGCAGCCCGTTGATGTGACTTATCCAAAATGCTACCACGGGCATGAAACACATGCTGCAGCGTCTGTAGGAGAGCTGTGCGCTGCTTGATAAAGGGCTTTTGCAAAGCTGACTTGAAATAAACGCAGTAAAGCTGTCACTGAAATGTAAATGATTAGAGCAACGTGACTCCCTGTTTCTCCCTGACTCTTCTGCTCGTTCTTGCTTTTAGCAAGTGTAATTTAAAAATAATCAGTTCAGGATGGCTTGGTTGAGAGTGTTCTTGCCTTTGGGCCAGAAAATTGTTGGTTCAAGTACTAGATAAGTGACTGGTTTGAGTCCCAGCTCAAGGGCAGGGGTGGGGGTCCCTGCAGAGCTGCAGAACCTGCCTGCTTGGGTGGGCATTGGGGAGACCTTCTTTGGGACAGGTATCACCATTCCATCTGCTCCCAGGAGCTCCTGCACTGCCTGGCACCTGCCCCAAAAGCGCATTGGGGACGGAGGGGTGACAGATGACCCCATTTCGAGCCCACAAACCGTGCAAAGCCAGTGAAGGGGTCCCAAGTGTCACCTCCTTCTTGCTAACACCTTTTTCTTCCTGGATTTGTTCTTTTTCACAGCGTAAAATCGCTCAGGGTGAAGACTTCAGTGAGCTGCTGGATGGCATCACAAAGACCCGACATCACTCCAGTGTCGTCATTACGGAGGGGTTTTGTTTCATCATCCCATTTATTGATCTGTATCTGCCATTCCTGAACCTCCAGGGTGACACACTGAACAGGGCAGAAGCAGTGGAGACAGTGAGGACAAGCGAGACCCCACGTTACAAAAACAGATGCCCTTTTGATGCACTCAATTATTTTTCTTGGAAGAAATTGATATTTTGAGGCTGTTCTCCCTAGGGAAAATGCTACTGGTCTCAGTATGAGCGGTGCTGAGAGCCTAAGAAGGTACTAACGTACAGCACGTGCTAGAAACGGGACTGGTTTCCTCCGCATCCTGAGGCTTAACACCATTTCCCAGTGCCAGGCAGCTTCCATCACACTGGCATCAGTGCCCGTCACAAATGGACTCAGTTTCCCACAGGCAAATTCACTTTTCCTCAGCACTTCTTCACTGCACCCCGGCCCCAGCATGTCCTGGGATTCCCAGAGCCCCCCGAGTGTCTTCTGGGTGCACGGCCCCGAGCAAAGCTCCATCCTCCTTCTCTGGGCCCATGTTCCACCCCACAGCATCCCTGGGAGAGAGGCAGGAGCACATCCCTGAATTTTGGGGATGGTGGGGGTGGAAGAGGGGTTTGCACCCAAGTTTGGGAGGTGGGGAGACAGGAGGGGAGGACTTGCCTTCTTATTGCAGCAGCAGTCCAGGCTGACCCATGCTTTGCCCCATGTATGGACTTCTGCCGTTCTCCTCTGATCTTGTGGGAGAAAAATGTTTACAAGGACATTAAAGAAAACCTGCAGAGCCAGGGGGATCAACATTGTGCAAAATACTTGGGATCTTTCCACTGCTCCTCGCCGTGCCAGGTGAACGGAGGGATGGTTGCAGGGGATGCAGTGTGACTTCCCATTTTGCGTGGAGTTTGGATTTTTTGCCACGCTCTCCTCTCACTGCAGGCTGCAACATCCCTGTTAGGAACACACCGTGGTATTGAAAGAGGTCGTGAAAATCATGAAAGAAAAAAATCTCTGCCCGATCATGAGAAGATGTAAAGTTAAAAGCTCTTCAGGCAGAGCACGGTGGCTCTCAGCTCCTGCCTGCAATGTCCTCTTCAAACCTTCACTAAAGTCAGGCAGAAACATTTATGATTAAAAATGATTCAGCAAATATCTCTTCTCCTTTCTGCTGGAAGTGCAGCCACCGGGGCTGCCCCGCCATGGAGGAAGGCACGTTGCTGCTGAGAGCTGGAGAAATCGTGGGCTGGGAAAGGATCACAGCCCAGGTCCTTTTCCTGGAAACCCTGTGGCAAGGCTGGGACTAGAGCCCAGACCTCCTCCTGGGCTCCCCCTGCCAGCTCCTTCTTTCGAAGAACCAGCAGCCCCGGTGTTGTGAAGGGGCTGCTCCGAGTCAGAGCGAACCGACCCTCGCTGAGGAAACGGATCGCGCTGTCTCCGAAGGGAGCAGCTCGTTTCTGCGCTCGGGTGATGATTAAGCATCTTGGCATAACCTGCCCGGGGTTCATCTGGCGGATTTAGTGCAAACACACCCACACGGCTCCGGGTAATCGGAGAAGGAAAGAGGAGACCTGCAGAGCCGCAGCCGTTCCTCTGCATGGCACGGGGAGTACTGGTACGGCCCCAGAGCTGGGGCGCGACGGCCGTGATGCCGGTGGTTGATCAGCCTGAGATGATGCAGAATGAGCCGCCCTGAGCCCTTCCTGGTCATGCAATAACAGGGATTAGCAGAGCAGGACTGGCTCTGCTTTGCCCCAACACAGTCTCCTGATAACTTGCTATGGCAGGAACTGAGAAACGAGCGTTGGGGATGACAAAGCACCTGGGAGGATGCTGAGCTTGGGGGTTTGGTTCTCTCCAAACTGGGTGATATGGGGTGGGTCGATTTGGCAGAGCTCTCCCTGTCCCCGCCACAGTCTTGCCTGACTCTCGCTAACCCCAGAGAGCTCATCCCTGTGGTTCTCTAAAACTCACCTTCCCGAAAGCAGCCCTGGGTTGCTGTTTGCAGTGGGTTTGTGCCCCGAAGCCTTCGCCCGGGCTGGCTGCTGTGAGGGACTGAGAGCTGCTAACAGGAGCTCCTCGTAAAAGGGCGAGGGAGAAACCAACGGCAGGAGCTCCTGCTCAAGTTCGTTTCCATGCTCTGATTTGTAATAATCTTGTGTTTTATGAGGGATGCTTCCCAAAACTTCCCCAACATGATGGAAACACATGTGGTGCTCTCATGCATGATGTGACCCTTTTGGCGGAGAGACGAGATGAAAACCTGCTTTTCTCTGACAGCTACACGGGCTGTGGTCCAGCGAGCCTGACGATCAGTGGGACGTGGCGTCTCCGACCTTCCCCCAGCCATGCCCTCAGCCTTCACCCCTCCAAAAATACTGCCTGCATATCTTTGCAGGCACAACTTCCAGGTAGTCTTTCCTTGCTAATTCATTATTCAAGCTTTTTCTTGGTATTTTTTTGTTGTTCTGCCAGGGGTAACCCAGTTCCGTGCCCATGAATGTCCATGTGTCACCCCTGGGTGACACAAAAAGCATCGCTTGGAATTTTATCCAAAGTGCAGGTTTGCTCCTGTGCGTGCGTCAAGGACAGAACTGAACTGGGGGAAGCAAACACCAACCCTAGAAATGTTTTTTGCAGACTGCAAAGCTAATAATACCAAGGGCAAAAGACCTTTGTTTGTTTGAATTAGCAAATCCCTCTACAAAGGCTATGACTGAGGTATCAGCATCATTGGGTGCATTTGGGCCTCACCAACTGGGACAATTCCTGCATTGTTTGTATTTGGCCGAGTGATGAGGGTCACCTTGCACAACCAGAATCTCTTTTGCCACAGCAGTGGGTGCAGAGGGTCCCCAAAAGTGCAGGGTTGTCTCTCACCAGCAGCTCTGCACCTACAGCAGCACCCTGACATCCCCAGCTCAGGGTGAGGGCTGTTGGCAATCATGTTTTTCAGTATTTTAATAGTAAGATAAAATTTTTGTGTAGTGCAAGAAACAATCCTAAGCCTCTTTGCATTTATAAGAAGAGCTCAGACAGGCTGAAAAACTGGTGTGCAAGTGCCGGGGGATGACAAGACAGCAACCAGCATGAAAGGATCTGGAGCTACTTTTTAGCTGAAGATAAAATTCTAATGGCAGGAGAGTGCGATTGGGGAGCAATTCAGGTTGAATGCTGAGGCCAGCAATCACAGGGAGCATCCAAAAACATGGAGGGTGGTAAAATCCTCTAACTCTGCTGGCGGATTTTTAATTTCCAGCTGGGAACAGCAAAGCATTCTCAAGTTTTTTCAAATTTTCCTTGTAATATTGTGGCCTTGCTTGATGGCCAGGAACATTGCAGCTTTGGAAGAAGCCTCTCTGCCTCTCGATTTTGGGAGGTGCCAGCAGCCTTTCCGGTACCCAGCACGCAGCGTGATGCCTCCCCTCGGTTTTGTCCTGGGGAGACCCGCAGAGCAGCCAAACATGACATGAGGGGTTCTCAACAAAATGATCCCTTCTTATTAATGAAGGAAATTAATGTACTTGAGGAGCTGTCTTCTGAACTTTGGGCTTGTGTAAATTAAGACGAGGATGAAAAAATCAGGAGGGCTGCACCAGTGTAAACCCAAATTTCATAAAATAAGAAAAGGAGAGGCCCCTTTTGCGAGGCGATGGCTTTTCCTCAAGAAGCTAAATGATACATAATGTTTATATAGCGTTTTGCCTCTCCTAAATGCAGGCTAGACATTAATTGATTCCAGGCTTGCTCCCCGAAGTAGGTCGGCTCTTTCCATTCCGCAGATAAAGGAGCGGTGGGAATCGCCGAGGGGTCAGCGCCGGCGCTGGGGCGCGCGTACGGATCGCCGGACCACGCTGCCTCCCTACATACCCACCCCTCCTGATGGATGTCGAAATCAGCTTCGGCTCTGTAAACCCACTTACATTAAGCCCGGTTCAAATGAAATCTGTTTATGTCTCCAACGCTCGCTGCTGGTCAAAGCAGGACTTAACTAACCTAATGCTGTTTGTCTTCAAAGCCTCTTAAACCTCTGCTCTGACCATCTCGAAGTGAAATATAAAGTACTGGCTGGGATCTGGCTGGAGTCCAGGGAACCATTTCAGGCTCGCCCCCTCACCCCCCGTCTCTTTTGCTTGCGGAGCCTTTTGGAAAAAGCATCGCCCATTTTAAACAGTGGTGGAAAAAAAATAATTTTAATTCACTTCTGTTTACATAGCCTTGGAAGCTTGCGAGGATTTGTAGAGACAATTATTAATGGTTTAAACTGGCGTGGTAGAATTGTTGCCTTGGTTTGGGAACATGAGCTGGCTCTCGTTTAGCCCCATGGGCTGCACTGGGGTGGCTGGGGAAGGAGGACCTGATGGGTTGGTGGGCTACAGGGTTGTGTTTCCTTTTGGCATCTTGGAAATAGCCTCCTGCTCATTCTGCTGACGTTGAGCTACTAAAATCCAAAGGCTGAATCTAGGCAGATGCCAGGCTCTTACCTCTGTCTCTGGATGCTGGATTCTTGCTCCATTTCTGCACGCTCAGCTTGGAGGTGTTGGGTGGCCAGATCGTAGGGAAACAGGGCGTACCCAAGCTCGGAGCATCGATCCTTCACTAGTCTCAAAGCTGACCTGAAAAGACTCCATCTAGCTTAATTTCCTGCATTTGGTCCATCTTTTTTGGTTTGGACGCTGTGTGAATGAAACTGTGCTCCTCCGAATCGACTGGAGTCATGCCCAAAGGTGCACCAGGAGGACCTGAGAGGTGAACTGGGTCCTACAAAAAGTGCCCTGATCTTAATTACTCCCAAAGTTACTAACCAGGGCGATGCCAGTTCTGTCTTACAACCCAAGAGGACTTGGTCTATTTAACGTAAAACTCTGCCTGCCGCAATCCCCTTGTCTATGTGTTTTCGTGTGTGATCCTACAGTGTTTGCATGTGTCTGTGGCTGATTTTGGGACACCTGCTCTCCTAAGCTGCCATTTTTGCTTTCCAGCCTGTGCCCAGCACACTGCAGCACTTCCACACGCAGAGCCGTGACGCGGCTGTGGGGCTCTGGCAGGTTGGCAGGTGCCGACACGGGGTAACACACCCCGGGAAGCTCATGGCAACACAGTTTGGAGGGTGACAATCTCCAGGTCCTCCCTCCCAGCGTGGCCAGCTCCCAAGTGCACAGGGAGGAGGGATAGTCTCCTGTAGCCGTGGCACTGACTGTCTCCCATCTGCCTTCACCCTGCTCTGCCAGCTGAGTTTGAAGCAATGACTGTAACAGCAAACAAAATCGTAGAGAAAAATGATATCTGGGAACTCAGTCCATGCCAGCGTCAGTTCCTGCAGCAGCTACACTCTGCTTTGAAGCTCTCCACTCAAAATACTCCCTCTGTGATCCCTGGGGATTAACATGCGCCGTGGTACTCATCTGAGTGCCAATATTACAAAATGCATAAGCGCACAATTTATCTGCCTACTTTGCAAGTCAACCTTGCACAACGGGTTACGGGGACGCTTGAAGGCACGTTGGCGTTGGAGGCTGGATCTCTGTTATTACTGCCGCACTGGCTCTAGCCGAAACAGGAGTAGGACTAATCTGACCTCATTAACTGACTCTGATGTATTCTAAAAAACGAGTCTGCAATGTGTGAAACGTTGTATTTAAAAGAGAAAATTTAATTTATGAGGACAAAGAGGCTTGGAGGCTTTTGCATGCAGACCAGAGACTGGTCTTTTCTAGTGGATTCCCTTGGGGTGTCACGACAAATATTTTTCCGATCCTACAGACCCTGACCAAAGCATTTCTATGACAGTGAGGCACAGATAGAGAAGGGGCTCCCGTCTGCAGCCGTTGGGTTGCAGTACGGTTTTTGCCTGTGTTGGAAGAGGTTGTCTGATGAAAGATCTGTGAGTAACCCACGGGCTGACGAATGTTTCGTGTGCTCAGTCATCACCTGCATGAATCAGGCAGGGAGAACAGCCTTTATTCTGCGAGATGACTTCATCCCAGAGAGATTTTCCTTGAAAAAGGCTCAAAATATGCTCCAAAAATGTGCTGCTAGGTAGAGTCCAGCTTCATCCTGCACAAGAGGTGACCTTTAGATGGATGCTGGATTTGACATGAGGTTCATGCTCTGATACATAAAAGCCATGAAACGCAGAGCCAACCCCCACCACCTGTCCCAGTAGCCAGCGATGTTACAGGGGAGGGTTTGAACTTAGCGGGAACTTCCCCAAGTTCAAGGATTGAAGAGGCCACTTAGAAGGAGATAAAGAAAAGATCTGAAAATGGGCTTTCTATCAATATAGGGATAATTACCTGAATCCTTCAGCTCATACTTCTCTTCCATGCCCGTGCACCAGGGCCAATTCCAGCTGATGACACTATTATGACGCTGGTGTAGGAAAAGGATCAGTCCCAGAGTTCTGAGATCTGACATTAATGCTCAGAAGTGCGAGACAGCGTGTGGGAAAAATACAGCTGGGGACAGCTGTGACAGGAACAAAACCTCAAACCCACACAGAAGGTAGGTGTAGAAATATCCAGGTGGTTGCAACGAATGTTTCGTTGCTCACAACCCTCAGCACGGGGTACCCCGGGGGCCTTGTTTTCTATCCAGTTTTCCATTTTGCAGTGAAATTGGGTGCTTCTGAAGAGATACTCGTTCAGTTCTGCTGGCCTGAACAGCTGCCTGCGGGAGTCAGGTCCTCACCTCTGGGCTTAGATGCTACAAAGAAAGAAATAGCAAAAAAAAAAAAAAAATTCTGGAAGTCTGTTTCTTATTTATTGTACTGCCAAGCTACTGTAAGACTTGCTGGAATCACAATCCCAGAAAAAAAAGCAGAGTGGAAAGGATTGTCCTGATGATGTTGTCAGTGATGGGAGAGACCTCTCTGCCTGCTGTGGGCTGGGACAGGTGGGGATGGGGTGAGGAGAACATTTGTAAATGTTCCTTGCTTCTCCTCAACCCTTTTCCAAGAGGGAAATTTCCTAAATATTGTGAAGAACTGAAAGAAAACTGGAATACTTGGGAAAGGGAGAGATGCTCCACAGGTTAGTTTTTGGTGGTGATGAAGGGTAAACATAATGTCAGGTCGTGGTGGCAAGAGAAACAATATCAGATGCTGAGGCCAAAGCAGATTTTTGCTGGATGTGTCCATGCTCATGGCATCACCTGAAATGATCTTCCAGCACTACCTAACCCTGAGGAACTGAGGGAGATGCCAGGGCAGTCTCTGCTCTGCAGGCTGTGGAGCAGAAGGTGGTTTATGGTGCCCAGGGAGTTCTCCCAAACGCAGCAAGGTCTCACATCTGCCATTTCCACCGACAAGTGCCTGCATCTCCCCTGGGAATGCCACACATCACCCCTGGCTGCCTGCACGCACGGCAGCTGGCGTAAGCCAGGCAGGGAAAGTTTCCCAGAGACTTTTGGGCCGTGACGCCAGGAGTCATAATTGCCTTGGCAGAGGCGACCACAGTTGTTCAAACCTGCCCTCTCGCCCGTGAGTCAGAAGTGGAAGTGCTGGAGTCATGGGATGGCTCGGAGCAAAGATGCAAAGCTGGGAGTTGCTTTCCGAGACTTTTTATTTCCTTGAGGCCAAGCCTGAAATATTGGTGAGAGAGCAAAAGAGAGAGACTCCAGCAGCCCCTGATCCTGCCTGCAGCCCCCAAAAGCAGCGGCAGCTTCTCCTGCTGGGATGGCAGCAGGCAGGACCAGGAGCCCCACTGCCTGCGGGAGATGGGACCATCTTTGGGGACCCTCAGTGATGGTGACAACATGACAGGAAGAGCAGTTTGGGTGACCGTGAATGAAGTGGGTGAGCCTTGGCACTGGTGACGTGTTCCATGAGGTGTTTGGGGCATGTGTTGTGGAGGCAATGTTTGCCTGACAGACACCGTTCTTCTTGGAGCTCAGGCGGACACAGCCAGTGGCTGGCAGTGGGACATCATGGGGGGAGGTCTTGGGGAGCACTGAGCCCCACATATGGGGCTACATATGTGTGTCCCATTTAGGTTAGAAAGTGTCAAGACATGTCTCAGCAGGGTTTCCTGAGGACAACTGTTTTGGGACGTCTTGGAGGATTTTCTGTAGTGAAAGCACTTTTGCTCTCATGGGTTTGCCAGCCCCCATCTGGTCTGTGCAATGAAGCAAAAAGCAGAGCTGAGGCGGGATAAAATCTCAGCATCACCAGCCTGAGGAGAAGGGATGGGAGTTGCTCGCTCTCCCAGCATCATGTCCTTGCCCATGACACCCAGCTCCATCCGAGCATGGGAGGAGTGGGACCTGGGAGCCCAAGGGAGAGTGGGATGGGTGCTGATGGAGCCGGCACTTCACCAAATCTCCATGGGGAGGACTTGGCATGTGAACACGGAAACTGTGATGGGTTATGTCCAACCTGGCTCCCTGGGATGGCTGAAGTGGTCGGGACCTGGTAGCAGGAGGGATGTCCTGAGGTGGGTACCAAACCAGTCTGGAGGCAGGTGGGAATGGAAACCCCAGTACCAGATTCTCCCCAACTTTGGGGAGGTCTTGTCGCCTCCAGACTCCAAGTTCATGGCTCGGAGCCATCTCTCATTTAGTCCCAGCGAATTACCGAGCCCCAGGAAGCCTACCTTACTGAGGCTTTTGTAGAAGTCAAGGGCTCAAATTGAGCAGGAACTTGGGGAAACCATTTCCCTTGTTAAAATAAATGTATTAGTTTAATACGTACCAGGAGAGGATAGGGAGTTCTCCTTGTTAAATATTTACCAGTCAAACCCCGCTGAGGACTTACTTGGAGCAATTCAGCTTTAGTGATTTCCCTCCATTGTGGTCTAAGTCTCCAGCATTGCTGGGAAACTGCCTGGCAGGGCCAGGAGGGCTGGTGGCAGACCCAAGCCACCTGCTTCTCGTGGGACACAGTAGGGCTTCGACGGGTCCCCAAACCCACCCTGGGACCTCCATGGGGATGCTGGTACCCACCCGGAGTGATGGAGAGAGCAGCCTTGTTTCTGGAAAGGAGTGAGGTGTGGGAGAGGTGCCCAAAAACCCGGTGGAAAAAAATTAAAAAACAATAACAAAAAAAGGAAAGACGATTAAAAGTGCAAAATGTTGCTCTGTGCCTTACGTGTCCTGCTAGTCCCTGAGAGCATCCCAAGAGAGCTTTCCCAGACACACTGCAGTGAATTGTGACAAGCAGGGTAGTTTCTGTGGGGGCTGATCCCTCCAGGAATGTGTAGCTTTGAAAAGAACCCGAATTGCGAATTGTCTTCATTTCCCTCCTGCTACCTGATGGTGGAGTTCAGCCGTATTCCAATAATCTTCTGTAGTTCAGGATTTCCTGACATAATTATTCCATTTATAGGAAAAATTCTCTATTTATGTTATTTACACATATATATACTAATTTGACACATGTTCACATTGTCATTTATAAGTTCGTATTCCAGCTATCTCTGACAGTTCGAGATTTGTTAACACCGGAGACGCATTTTTTCCTAATAAAGCTAAATTCAGATTATTTGTGGTTTTTGGTGACTCCACATTGTTTTGTGACCCTGTCGCTTCCTCTTAAACTCCCTCGAATAAAATGGAAGCACAGAAAACATGGGGAATCTCTATGGAAATGCTCAAGACTTGGTCACTCGTTCTCCCGAATGCAGATTCCAGATTGTCAAGGATCGCGTATTTTTTTAAAGAACAGCTCTGTCAATGGCACTAAGAAGATGCATCAGGTTTGCAACCAGAAATGTGGGCATTCCAGGAGACATCAATTGTTAGAAGTAAACAACAGCCCTGATTCAACAAAGCTCTTAAGCAGACACTTAACTTTAAGCATGCACTTAACGTGGGCTTCAGCGAGGCGTTAACATATGTTCTGCTATATAAGGAGGGACTTAAGTATGTACTTACAGTTAAGCTTGTGCTTAAGTGCTTTGTTGAATTGGGGCCAATACTTCAGCTCTCCCTCTGTCTCCCTAACATTAACTGTGCCTGACATCCAGGAAATTCGAACAGGGGCTGCTGTATTCACCAACTGCCATTTCCTTCTTTTCCCTTCAGACAGCGGCTGCAGCTCTTTTTGCAGCGCTCTGGGTCAGAACATCTCATGCCCCTTCGTGTCCCCATGACTCCCCATCACTTGGGACTCCCATGGGGTCACCTCTGGAGAGACCAAGAAATAGTCACACTTGTAATGTTCTCTGTGAAGACCTCAAGTAGAAGTCTCTCATGCCTTTGTTGCTTTTTAAATCCAGATACGTTTCCGTCATATTTTGTGGGCTCATAAAGATGCTTGCTTGCTCTGCAGTTATTTTCACGTGGTTGTGGGTTTTTTAAGCCCTGAGCCCTCAGAATTGCACTATGCAGTGATTTAGCCACCCTAGTCAACCTTTATGTGTGAAAATTTAGTTTTGCAAATTTTTCCTTTAGTAGCTTTTTCTCCTGTTACCTAATCCATCCATGGAGTTGTGCATATCGACAGAGGAGCATGAATAGGAAAAGCCTTGATGTCTCTACTGCTGACCTCCTGAACCAGTCTGGGTGCTCTGAGATGTCCTTCCAATCAGCTTGAGACTTTTCTTGGCTGTAGGTCCCCTTCATTTCAGATCGAACTTACTGAGGGTGAAGGTCTTCCCATTCTGGTCACCATAACAGCACTTTCAGTCAGCATCACTGGAAATCCCAAAGCCCAACTGTCGACTTTTTCTACGGCTTGGGATCAAATCATCAAAATTTGTTGGCTTTTATTTGCAGTAAACCAGATTTCTCAAAAAAAAAGCCCTGAACAAATGTTATTTCATGAGCTTGGGAGAGCTCAGGGATAGCAAGAACCAAAACTGGTACCTCCAGAACCAAATCACACGAGGTAAATTCTGAACCATCTCCAAAGGTTTCGTGAACTGTAGGTGAAGTTCTACTCTTCTTGCAATCAAAGGGAACTTTTGCAACTGCTGCGAGGGGACCAGAGATGCTCTCTCCCCAGGGTTTTAATTCTGGACAGTTTTTCAACTGTGAGTATGGCAGAAGCTCTCTGGAAGAGAGGAGCAGCAAACCTTTCCCAGCTCCAGCTTTCTGCCTGTGCCCCCTCCCTGCTCAAAAGGTCATGGCTGGAGAGGCATGGTCACTGCAAAAGTGAGGAGCTTGTTTTACCATTCAAAGTCAAATGTGACTCAGGGAGCCTCCTATAGATACTGTGCTATCTTTCCTGGATAATTAAAAAAAATACCAATAAAGACCTTAAGCATCAGCTCTTTGCTGCTTATTTTCTTTGCAGATGGCAGTATCCAAATTATTTCTGTCTTGGAAAGCAAGGAAAAAAAACCAACCAAAAACCAAACCCAAAAAAAAAACCAAAAACAAACCCCACAAACAAACCAACAAAAAAACCTGCCGGAAGAAAAGGAATGTGAGTTTGCAGCACGGTTCAGTACCTGGAAGACTCCAGGCTGGAGCACACGCTCCTGATTTATGGTGTACTTGTTAAAACCACTTGTTCTTGTCATAACAAAACAGATTGAAGTGAAGCTGGGTAGAAGGTCTCCTTCTAGCTGGCACTTCATCATGGCTTCTTACTCTGTCTTAGGTTCTGGGGGTTTACAGTTATATAAAACTTAATGAATCAGTATACTTTAGATTTCCTTCCTAATGCATATGGGTTCAATTAACCGCACTGTTTGCTTATTTAAGCATTTTCATTAAATTGCTTTACTATATTTTCTCACAATTGAAGGGGAACATGATGGGGCTGATGCCATCCGCCACCATCAGTTTAAGCAGAACTTCTTTCCTTGTTCAGACCCACTCTTTTTTATTAGAGGAGACCCTCCTGCCCCAGCTCCCCGTGTGCCACACGCTCGCTGTGTTCTCCTCTCCCGACCACAGACTGATAAATAAAAAGCTTGCGCAAGGACCTTCAGGTACGGTATTTTTTAAGGCTGTCTTTTACAAGATCAAGTTGTGTTTTGCTCCCACTTCTCTCCCCCTGCTTGCAGATTCCTTTTTGCCCCAGTTTGTGGATAAATAATTGTTGCTATTACGATAGCTAGCAGCTCTTGCTGCCTGGCTCTGCAGGATGGGGGATTTGGTTAAACCCCCCAGCCAAGCAAGAGACAGCAAGAACAAGGCAGGGATGGTTTTTTCCTTGGTTTTAAGGAATAGCTACTCTCAGACGTCTCACCAAACCTTCCTAAAGGGCCTTCTCATGGCAAGGGGTGGTCTGCTTGCTAGCATCCCTGCTTCACCCGTGGCTTCATTTTTGGATCTGATGCAATAGGACTTCCCACACCATCCTCCCCCCCAGCACAGAGGTGGTGTTTTATTACATTCCTCTTTGTTGCTTTACTCCATCCTTCCGAGCTGCATCTTGCCAGCGTGAGTGCCCACGATGAGTGGCCCTGAGCTTCTCGAAGGGCTCGTGATCCCAGCACCCCTCTGAAACACCTTGTGCCACCATGGAGATGCCCATCAGGGATTGATGGTTCTTTACCCCCAATTTACAGACAAACTGAACTGAATAAATTCGCTCACTTGATGCGGGATGCAATCTGCACCCTGTTACACAAAGCAAGCTCTTTACAGACATCACCAGTAGGAAAAACACCTCCTGAAGAACGTAATAGAAGCAGGAAAAAACATTCACCCCGGAGGACTGTGGTGCAGAGGTCGGCTTTTTGATTTGGAAATGCGGTGTTTAATATTGCATCGGTTATCTGCCATCTCTCCGTTAGGGAGCAGAGCAAAGCATTAGTGCTCCCCAAGCAAACCCATCTTTTGCAACACAATCTGGGGAGGAAAACGCCCCGGTGTTTATCATTTTCTGTTCCCTGCTACAGGCATTTTATGGAAGGGGAGATGCAAAGAGAATAAATAACTTGCCCTAAAGGCACACGATGAATCTGTGGCAAGGCCAGCAAGAGAAATGCTTTTAACTGTTGCTTGCAAGAGCCTGGTTCAAGCAGTACTTTCGGTGAGGGGATTGCACCCCTCGTCCTCCCCAAAGTCTAAGGAAACTGCTGTGGCCTTGGAGGACCAGAGGATGATGCTGTGGGACTCTCGCCCAGTCTATGTCCCTTCCTGTAGAGGGGTTTAACTTTGTGGAGCAAAGTGTGAGACCAAACAACTCCAATAATGAAAAGAAAAAAGAAAGAAAAAAAGAAAAAAGAAAAAAAGGAAAAAGAAAAAAAGGAAAAAAAGGAAAAAGAAAAAAGAAAAAAACGAAAAAGAAAAAAGAAAAAAACGAAAAAGAAAAAAGGAAAAAGAAAATGAGAAAGAAAGAGAGAGAGAGAGAGAGAGAGAGAAAGAAAGAAAGAAAGAAAGAAAGAAAGAAAGAAAGAAAGAAAGAAAGAAAGAAAGAAAGAAAGAAAGCCCTTCAAACATTTTCATTTTCAGTAAAGTGAAATTAGGAAAAAGCAAAATGTGGAAAAATATATATAAACTGGAAGAAAAACCATTTTTTTCTTCCTTTTCTTATTTTCAAACCGGTTTTTTTCTGATTTTTTTTCAACGAAAAGGGCAACGAAGGCACTAAAGATTTTGCAAAACATTTCCAAGTTACCAGCTCAACCTTTGCCGGGGAGGAAGAACGGATCTGGTTGAAAAACATCAGCTTGAACTCTCAGCTGCATCTCGGTGCCCTCCCTGGCCTCCCTGCCCAGTGCTGGCTCGACTTGGGGACCTCAATCCCTGCAAACAGCCCCGCCGGCTGCAGGGACGCGCGTGCAACTGGCTGGATTTGCCAAAACCATAAGGAATCACCCAAAAAAAACCCCAAACTGGTGTAGAGCCTGGGCTCTGGGAGGCTTTCGGAGAGAGTGGCTTGACAGCCCTGCCAGCTCCAACCTCCTTCTGGTGCCTTTTCTTCTTGAAGTGAGGCATAAAATAAATTGAAGCTGCTGGCTGTGGTAAACATTCCCTCCAAACATGCCTGTTCTTGATACCCCAAATGCAGATTTTCAATTGTGGAAGAAAATGGAGTAAGGAAAAAAAAAAAAAAAAAAAAAAAAGAAGAAGAAGAAAATTTAAAAAAAAAAAAAAAGAAAGAAAGAGAAAATAAAAAGAGAGAGAGCAAAAAAAACCCCGACGCTTCCAAGACACTAAAAATAGACTCTGATCACTTACCAAATGGTAAAATGAAAATGATTTGCTTTGAATAGTCTCCAGAAAGGCTCAGATACAATGTCTTGTGGAGCAAAATTGAATCAGTTGAAAGTGCAGACGCCAGCTCAGCCTAATCCCTCCCAGCTGCTTTGCTTTGCTTTTTTTCCAACAAGCAGCCCCTAAAAGTCATCTCCCTAATCCTGCAAACTGAAATTCAATCTTGTATTTTTTTTTTTAAATCAAGTTTCAAGCCTGGGGCTTGCAGGGTGGGGGAAGAGGAGGAGGGAGGGCTTTGGGGTTGCCTCCTTCCCCTCACCCTGACTGCAGTAAACACAGCCTTGAATTCAAGGAAAAGCTTTAGACTGCAACTCGCTTGGCTTGAGCCAAACACACAAATCTGATGCCTTTAAAGCCCCTCCAGCAGCCGGCAGATAGCTTTGAGATGCTCACTAAATGGCTGTCTGCTGCCTTTTTTGTTGTTGATTGGGGGCCCAAGGAGACCTTGTCTCTGGGTTGTATTTTCTTTTTTTTTTTCTTTTTCTCCTTTTTTTTTTTTTTTTCCCCCGGTGTCTGCTTTTATCAGTGAATTTGGGTTGGGCATTTACCTAATGCAAAGAGCAAGACAAACAGTTTCTCACAGAGGCTGCTGATTGTGGCCAGCAGCTCATGTACAGGCTCTGCTATCTCGGGGAATATCGAGAGGTATTTATGACACTTTCCCAAGAGTTTCCCGGCTCCTGCCCCCTTCTCCCCCAGCTCCTGCCCTGTGGTGACTTGCAAAGACTCAGCAAATATTCCCAGTGCATCCCAGTCCCTGGCTCCCTCTCCGGTACCTGGAAGCATAAATAACCCCATGCACTTCCAGAATTGTTTTGTCCCTTTTTGCCACCTGATGGTTCATTGATCCCAAAATTTTTCAGACGTCAAGGGGTGCTGGTTTGGTTTGGGAGAGTAATTGAGACTAGGTAAAAAAAAAAAAAAACAAAAAAACCCCCAACAACAAACAGCAAAACATTCAGCAAATCCCATGACTCAACATCTTGATAATCCAAATCCTCGGGTCTGAACACTTCCAAACTCAGGGCTTCAAAGGTTTTCCCCGTTTCAGACATGTGGGTATGGCTCTGGTTCGAACCGAGGTCCAGAATCTGAGCAGAAAAAGGATGGGTAAGAGTAAGAAGAGGGAGGGTATCTAGCTGCAGGTGGGTGTAGATTCACTTGGTCAAGGAAAGATTCAGAATATCAATAAAAACAAGAAATCAAATTTATAAGAAGAGAATGGAAAGCTCAACTGGGAGCCTTTGATATCACTTCTCTTACCTTGGTATACACAATATAAAAGACGTACCTACGTATCACCACTGCAGCTGCCACACCCACGTGGGCATTTGAAGGTGGGAATCTGTCCCATACTGTGAAAATCACACATTTCACAGATGCAGAGGTCATTATTTTGCCTGTTCCCAGCCTCCGCTTCATCTTGTTGGCATGATGGTGTTGACCCCCTCCATCACGTCAGGAGCAAAGCTCTACTTGTTTGCAACTGGCTGTTACTTCTGCTTTGGGGGATGCGGGGTTACGTGAAAAGTACTCAGAAAATACCCGCTTTTGCTCTCTGTATCCCTGGACCCCTCAGTTTGGTGCGACACTGGATCCCTGAGAGTGATAAAAGCATTATTACTGAAGTCGCTTTGAACTTAATTACCTCTTGTACAACGAGGGACAGCACGTTGTGGGTTGCTGGATTTTATGGTGTAAACTGATGGATAATTTAGATAAACACACAGAAATAAATGGGTGGAGATACACAGGTACGTGGAGAGGCAGATGAATTGGAATAACTGGCATGATTACATGCAGGGTCTGTGTACAGGATGGATAATTTGATATTAACGTGAAAGAAGTGATGATGGAGGGAAAGTGTGTGTATTTGATAGGGACTAGACAGCCTATCCAGGGCGTTGGTATGGTAAATTTGGTCTTGGTGCACATCAGGATAAGTAGAATAGGTGTGGGGTGTGTTGAGGAGAGAAGAGAAGAGAAGAGAAGAGAAGAGAAGAGAAGAGAAGAGAAGAGAAGAGAAGAGAAGAGAAGAGAAGAGAAGAGAAGAGAAGAGAAGAGAAGAGAAGAGAAGAGAAGAGAAGAGAAGAGAAGAGAAGAGAAGAGAAGAGAAGAGAAGAGAAGAGAAGAGAAGAGAAGAGAAGAGAAGAGAAGAGAAGAGAAGAGAAGAGAAGAGAAGAGAAGAAAAATACGCATGGGATGGATTGCAGCGTACCCAAACCTGCTAGCCATGTGAAAATGAGCAAATAGGTGTCTGTATATCACATATTGGTTTGCTGAATGGGTGTGGAATAGCTCAATGTGGAAGAGAGAAAGCTGCATTGGGTAGGTAAAGTAATTACTGGGTGGCTGGAAGTTAAACACAGTGAATATAATGGGGAGAGGTTAAAATATGGAAATGTGTACGTAAGTATTGTGTGTAACTATAATAGGTAGCAAGTAGATAAGTACAGATAGAATAGAAAATTTAGTGGGACACGTGGAATAAATGGAGATGTGAACTGGTGTCTGTATCAGTTAATATGTTTAGGTAAAGAGATATGTAGATATATTCTGGGCTATGTAAATTAAAGTGACAAGAGCAGCAGTGGCACTAGCAGATCTAAAATGGGAAAATGGTTGTAAGGAGGAAGAGGTGGTCCACTGGAAATACTGTGAATATTCTGGGGTTAGGTCAGCTGAGTAGAAAGTGGATGGATGGGTGGATGAAAAGCTGGGTATGTACGCTGACTGGAGAGATTATTAACTCAATTTGTATTAGCTAGAAAGATTAACTTGATAAACCCGTAGAGAGCAGATTAATAAATTAGAGGCCAAAAGAGAAAGATTAGTTTGAGATGGACAGGTTTACAGCAGACAGAACGTGTTGTCAGGGTAAAGGGATGGAAAGATAGCTGGAAGGTTGAAATAAATATGTGAGTAACACAGGCAGAAGATGTGAGCTGAGAAGGTGAATAGGGCATTGGTTATAGGGAATGTAGGGAGAGGGAGGAGCAGATAAAAGAAGAACAATAGCGAAGTTAACAGGTGAGTAGTTAATAGAGTAATAGATGAGTAACACCATAAAGAGGGTATCTAGACATTGCGACTCCCTGCAAATACAAAGACAGAGAAGTGTGAAAAAGGTGACCTATAAAACATGAATGCGTGACCGAAATTTTGGGTACAAGCATACAAGAAAAGATAAAGTGTGCAGACACAGGAGTACGAAAAAACCAAAAAGCACTTAAGGAAGAGTCAGGTAAAGTAGGCATGGAGTAAATAGATTACATATAAAATTCATGCAGAATAAAGAGATTATGCTGAAAAAACAAGCTTGGAACAATCAGCGAGCTAACAGGTTGGACAAGATGTTGGGTAGGTAAAGAGTCAGAGAAGTATTCGTGAGCTGGGAGTGCTGAGAAATTAGCCTGACGATCAGGTACGAATTAGAGAGATGTCAAATGAGGGAGTAAATTTGGACAGGATGATTGATGAAGAAGGATGTGGGTGCATGTACAGATGAGTGGGTACCAGGAAGCTCATCAGGGAGGGTACAAGTGAGTAAAGAGATGAATATGGATGGAAACAGGAGGGAGATGAAAATGTATAGTTTACTATGTTCTATGGAAATCCAGAGACATTAATTAAAATTTGCATCAGATTGATCAAATAAGTAAGTAGTCACAGGCATTAGCTTAATGAGTGTGTGCAAAAGAGACTGCAGAAAAATACGGTTAATCACGGCATTAGCTGCGTTGATGTCTTAGGCATGACGGGGAAAAGCAGAAGTGGTGAATACATCAGGGCTGTAAGAAAGGATGAGAGCGATTAGTAGACGTGAGATAGACGAGATGTGTGAGGCATGAATGTATGCAAAATAGGCAAGGAGGTCAGGTAAATGAGAATATATGAGGAAAATTAATTGCTAAGTGTTGTGAAACTCAGCTATAGACACCTGCAAGGATGTGTGGGAGAGAAAATTTTGTGCTCTGCAGTCCTCGGATGGACAGGAAGAGAACAGATCTGTTTGCTCAAGAAATAAGCGTAGAGAATGATCAAGGCTGATGTGATTCCTAAAGCAATCCTAAAAGTAACCCAATTCTAAATGCTGACACAAAACTAATCCTAAACTTAAAGCTTATCCTAACACAACACTAAACCAAACGGCACCCTAACCCAAGAGTATCTGCACCCGATACCTAATTCTAACACAAGCAGAGAATTACTGCTGACCCTGACACTAACCATAATCCTAGCCTAAACCTAACCCATGCCTCACCCTGGCCCAACCATAATGCAGACATAATCCTAAATGCTGAACCAACCCTATCCCTAACTCTAAACCAATCTCAACCCAAACCTAACAAACCCCTGACCCCAACTCTAAGTGGTAAACCTTAAGCCTAACTCTAACTTAATCTTAACCTTGCGCTCTAGAGGAGTATGTACGAATAGATGACATGTTTGTATTTACCTAATACCAAATTCTGTAAAAACGAAAATCAGATAGTATGTCAGAGATAGACTTGTCAGTTTTATGTATTATAAATTTATATGGTATTTGTTGGCTATGGGGAAGGAGGAGAGTTGGCTGAGTAGTTGTAAAGTAGAGATGAACATACTAAATATGTCTGTTAGACCAGAGTGTGCAAGTAAGTAGGAAATTCATAGTTATGCTTTCAGACCAGAGATGAGACAAATGAAGATATATAGTGATACGTGCAACCAGTGATTAAATCACACATCCAGGAAGGCTCGAGGTAGACATTTATTTGTAGGAGATAGCCAGGTAAGGAACGAGGGAGGAGGGAATGTAACTCAGAAATACACACAGAGCAGAGGACAGGGAATGGGGAGGGTTCAGCTCAGGAAAGCAGACAGGACTGTAGGTTGACCAGGGGAGGTCCCAGCCCCTTGCCCCCTGAGCTTTAGCCCATGGACTGCAGGCAACTGCTGCTACTGCTCTGCCTGAAGCCCTGGAAATGTGATGGGGACCCCAAGGGGAGCGATCCTGTGCCCTTCATATGGGGCAGCTGGGGTGGGCTTGTGCGTGAGTCTGGGGGGGAGTCACAGGCGGGTGGGACGATGTAGGCTGATGTGCTCAGAGGTAAAACATGCCGAGGTAAGAGGATGAGCTTTCAGAGGACAGAAACCAGCTCTTTCCAGCAACTTTATCTCACTGACTTCAGTCAAGCTCCAGCAGTGCTGCAGTTACCTGTGGGGCGCAGCCCCACGCCCCCGCAGCCGGTGGCAAGTCTCCAGCTGGCCTCCGTGGGACCAGGGCTTCACCTCCTCATGCCTAGAAGCGTTTTGCTGGGTAGTTTCCTTGTGCGCTTAAGTACTTTCCTGAAATTAGCTCTTTAAATGGGTGAACCTTCCTTCTAGAGTTTCTGGGGAAAAAAAAAAAAAAAGAAAAAAAAAAGAAAAAAAAAAGAAATGAAGGGAGTGGGGGGAGAATGGGAATTTTTGAGGGTGCCCAAGTGCCCAGAGCCAGCCTTTGGAAGGGATTTGGGTTCTCACAGTTTCACCCAGGCAGTTGGAGGAGCCTCAGAAGGAGCCGGAGCAGATACCTCTGGTAGACAGGCACTGGGTGCTTTTAAAGATCCCACTATGTACTTAGCTGTATCTTCAGACATCTAAATCCCTCTAAAAGTCTCACTTTTAGTGTCTAAATCCCAGGTGCCCAACTCACTTCTAGGAAAATCTCACACCGGGACTGATTCACTGAATCTTTTTTTTTTTTTTTTTTTTTTTTTTTAAATCTGCTCCTCACTCGCGTAGGGCTTTTGAAAATCCCACTGCTAATCTCCCATACCCAGGCACGTACCACTTTGAAGCCTGTAAAATAAATTGCTTTGCCCTCCTGGGGGACAGCAGCTACTTTGTCCTTCCTTGTACTAAGTCACATTTTTGCTTCTTGAATATTAACACATATTTTTTTAATTTTTTTTTTTTTTGGAAGGGGAAGCTCTAAAGCTGGTTGAATTAATAACTGGGACAGAGCTGTTTTACATAGGGTTCTGGGGAGGCATCGCAGGCTGCTGGGGGCTGTAGGTCTGCAGCAGCAGCAGAGGTGGCGGGAGGAGCTGGTTCTGGGGTGCTCATTTACATCGGTGGGGTTTGCCCATGGGCACAAGCCTTTGCTCAGCTCCACTGATCTCCTGGGAAGATTCGTGAGTGAATTTGTTCATCTCTGAATATTGTTACCTGTTTGGGTTTCTTTTTTTTTTTTTTTTTTTTGCAAGAAATTAGTTGGGTGAAGAAGGGAAAAAATTAAATACATGTGTTCTTTATCTTTTTCTTTAATTATTATTTATTTCCTAGGGGAATTTTTGTTTGTTGGGAGGTATTTTTTTTTTTTTTTGTAAATAAAATTTTGTGCATATGCTTCCTACATTAGAGAAGTTGGAGTTGGGGATAAACAAATTATTATTTTTTCCTGGAAAAAAAAATTAGAAAAAAAAAATCATGCCACAAAAGAAAGGGCTGGCTGCCATTGAAACATTTTTTGATAGAAAATCTGCCTGCAGTCCTACCACTTAATCAGTTTGGAGCAGAGCGTAGCCTGTAGCTTGTTAATAAGAGCAGCTTGCCCGAGCGGTTTGCACAATGGTGAGCTGCAGAGGAGGTTTGTTGCATAGCTGTGGATTTTATTTTGCAGCTCTGTTAATTAAAACATATTTTACTTTGAAGGAGGCTTTTACTGTTTTCTACGAGGGTGAGCAGAAAACTGTTCTCCTGGATAGATTAAAGGAGGGATATGAAGTATTTTTTTTAGAAGTAACAACTTAATTTTTGTTTGATGGGCAAACTCTTAGCAAAAACTATGTGTAGTTTCTTATTTCTATTTGTTCTCAATCTTTGTGCACAGGCTGTTTTATGAGCCTGAATATCTTGGCCGTTTTGATAATATCAAACTAAATTTTCACATATGAGTTGCCAGACTGGAACACAAAAGTTGCCACAGATTCTTGTTTAATCAATAAAGTAATTTTTACTCATACAAGAGTAAACTGAAATAATAAGGTTTGAAACTGTGCCATTGAAGTTAATGACAAACTCTTCATAGGTTCTGTATAAAGCCTGTATTATTATTATTATCCCAGTTCTTTTGTTGCAAGTTTGCAGCAAAATGTTAGGGCATTCCTAAGTGTTATTTTTATTATACAAAATCCCATTAAAATCAGTGCTGAAGCATCCCATTAATTTAAATGGAACTTTGCATAGCTCGCTGAGTTCCAGGCCACAGATGAAGAAAAGTATGCAATTTGGAGTTAAACTGACCACAGCTTTTTATTAGAAGACATTTAATCTCGAGCGAACAGCACAGTCTGAGGCTGAGACCCTTTGTGAACTTCATCTGGGCTGGTGCGACGGGAGCCTCTACCGCGCAGCAGCTCCTGGGTTGGTCGTCTGGGACCTCTCAGCCTTCCCAAGCAAACCCAGATAGGTATGAAAAGCTCTCCCCAGGCAGCTTCGCTTTCAAAATGCCAACAGGTAACTCAGCACACCCAGTGCAAATGGAAAACTTGATTCAGCTGTTTCTCTGGCTCCAACCAACTGCCTCGCCTTGACAAAGGCGAGGCTGCAGTCATTGGGCAGGGGTCTGGGGGGGGGTCTCTGCAGCACCCACTTGGGACACAGATCCCCACCAAGCTGGAACCACGCTGGGTCAAAGCGATGGAGCTTGCAAAATCCTTCCTCGAGCTTCACGCCCTGGAAAGTGCTTGGAGGAAAGTGCAGAGCAAGGGATGGAAAACCATCGCCTCCGGTGCGCGGAAACACCCACCAGCCAGACGCTGGCAAGGGAAGGTCAAAAACTAAAGTGCAAAGAGTGGTGGGGAGAGACATTTTACACTCGGGACCTCCCTTTTGGGGGTTCAGGGTCCTTTAAATGACAGCCCCCCCCCTCGGCTGCACACGCCTCGGTGGGCACACACCTGAGCACCTCCAAGGGCATATTCCTAAAGCAGCTGTGCTTAGGCAAGGAGCTCCCAAGTGATGCTTCAAATGTACCAACCTCCCAAATAATTCCAGCTCTAACCATTTTGGAGGAAGCCTGAAGGCTGCTGGAAGCTGGGCATCCGTAAAAAGCACACGGGGAAGGTGCAGGAGCCGTTTTCTGCTTCGCGTCTCCTTGGATTTTTCCTTTCCCTGAGCCATAAATGTGTCAAGATGCCCAAATTTCAGCAGTAGCAGGTCAGCTTTCCTTGATACATTCACAGGGCAGGGGGACATTGGGGACGGCTACCGACACAGAAACCCGAGCAGCCCGTCCCCCTTGTCCCCAGCTGAGTTTTGGATGGGGGCGGGGGGGTACCTAACGACACCGACAACGACCAAAACTTGTGGCGGGGTTTGGCTAAAAGTGAGCCAGCCCCTGCGGTCCTTGTTCTGATTTAGGGATTAACAGTGCTACCTCCAGGAACGGGAGAAAAATGAATACCGAAAATCCAGGCTGAAAGAACAGCTGAGGGGTCGAGGATACCCCCCCCGCCGCCCCCCCCCCCCCGCCTTCGGATGGAAACTGGAGGGGAAAACCAGTCGTTTTCCTGGTCTTCTGCACCCTCCCGTAGCAATAATAAGTCATAAAACGGCCGAGGAGAGTCAGCTCCTCTCTGCTGAGCCCTTAATTTAGGTGTAAAACCACTGCGCAGCACCCCCAGTCCCAGGGATGGGAGCTCCGCGGGAGCGGACCCCTCCGCACACACACACACACACACAGAGTCAGAGAACGGCTCCCGAGGCTCCGCGGCCGCGGAAACCCGGCGGGGGTTCGAAGGGCTCCGCGCGAAGAACTGTAAACCCCCGGAGGAAAAAGAAGGGACATCCGCGGCCGCGCAAATAGCGCGTTTGGGCGTTGGGGGGGAAAAGCGGCTGCCGGCGGATTTGGCCTCGCCTCAGAGAATTTATGGATTCGTTGGCGGGAGGATGGCGTTGTATTTTTTTTTTTCCCCCCCACAAAATATTAATAACGATCATAATACTAATGAAATCGTAGTGAAACCAGCGCCTTTTGTGCGAGGGGGGGGAAAAAAAAGAAATTAAACGAACAACCTTTAAAATTCAGGATCTCGGAGAATTTGGAGGAACAAGAGGAAAACGCGCCTGGGCAAAAAAAAACGCTCAAAACGGGTCCGCGGGCAGGAGCGGTCCCAGGGCTGCGACACGGCGCGGCGGGGAATTGGACAGGGTGCGAGGATTAATTCTTTTGGGAGGGAAAAAAAAAGCAAATAAACCAAAACCAACAAATAAACAACAACAACAAAAAACCCCAACCAACAAACCCAAGCCCGCTGTTATTATGTCGTGGGTGCAGAAATCCCGGCGGGAAGGAGGGCTGCCTCCTCAGCCCCCGCCAGAACAGCAGCGGGAAAATTCGGCCGTAAAATTCGAGGTGGGGAGGATTTGGGGGCTGGGGCTGCCCCTTGGGCTGGTAGGGAGCGGGGCCCGCCCCTCCGCGGGGACGGTGCCTTTGGACCCCGCCGGCCGGGTCCCTGCCGGGTGCGGGGGGCGGAACACGGGGGGCAACGGCGCAATTAGCGGGGAGTGGGGGGGGGAGAGGCGGAGGGGCCCTCCCCAAAATGCCACCACGGGGTCTGGGGGGAGAAAGCTGCTGTTTTTGTTTAGTCTTCAACACAGCCAGAAAAAGAACATTAAAGGCATTTCTAGATTTCGTTTCGCGTTTGTTTTTTTTTTCCTTTTTTCCTTTTTTTTTTTATTCCCATGCTCTTAATTTTGAAAAAAAAAATAAATCACAAAACATAACTTATAAAACAATATATATACTGCATCCTTATCCACAACAGCATAATTGAAACATCCAGCGTAACTTTTACCACAGGTGTGAAATACACTGGGAAAGAAGTACCGTGTGCATTTTATATTATGGTTCTTTGTCATCTACAGGTAATAAGTATCGACAAAAATAAGCAACAAATATGCCTGCAATTAAACTTCATATGCGTTTTTATGCGTATTAATAAAGATCATATTTATAATTTCCATGTTTGTTTTTTTTCCAACAAGCACTTGTTAAAGTATCTACATTTACATAATAACACCTTAAGATAATAACACCTTAAGATTTTTTTTTTTTCCTTGTTTTTCCTTCACAGTTAGAAAAGCAAGGAAGGCTTTCAGCTTTGCTAAGCAACCTTTCCGGACGCCGAGGCTCGCTGTTTCTCTAGCAGAGATGCAGTATCTGGATTCACTTCATAACAGACCGTTTTTCCTCTTTTTTTTTTTTTTTTCCTCCTAGTCTCTAAAAGGGATTTGGGTTTTTTTAATCTTTTTTTTTTTTTTAAGAGAAAAAAAAGCCTCCTGCATTTAAATAAGGATGAATGATAATTTCATTATCAGGATAAAACTTTGAATGGGGAAAATGCTGAACAGTTTTCGCATCACTGGAGGGTTTCTGCGCTCTCTTACAAGCGGGGATACTGCAGTCTTTTGGAAAGGATGAAGAGGTAGGAACCTTGAGCTGCTTAGTATCAGGAATGACTGGATTATAGCTTCCAACTAAAGAAAAAACATCAAGAATCATGCATTTTAAAAACAGTTTATTCAACGGCCAAGGACAATGTTCCGGCACAATGCAACCGTAGATATAAATATAACCTTATATAAGTGGTTGACCCTTGTCATTATTATTTTTAATAGTTTCATACCTAATATTTTAACCGTTTTTTTTTCCCGCAGAATCTACTCTGCGAATTATATTTTTTTTTCTTCCCCCCCCTTTTTATCTTTTTGTTGTTGAGTGTGATTCTGTTTCTCAGTGGCAAACATTAACCAAACTCTTCCCGTGCGACAAGCGGCCAAGAACCGTCCCACCAGCTCTTACCACCGAGGCGCCCCCCGCCCTTCGCCGCCCCCCCCCGGGGGAAGCGACCGCCTTACCAACTCCTGTGCAAGTTCAAGTAAACACATACAACCCGCATAATCCAGAGAAAAAAAATTGCAACTCATCCATGTACCAGATTCCGGTGTCTCTTGCAAAAGTTTTCTGGTCCGTTTACGATTTTTTGACGATTTTTAATTATTTATGTTTAAAGAGCTATTCTGTTGGTTTGCTTTTTTATTTTTTTTGTAGACAGTCGAAGTTCGCGGAGCTTTTGGGGTTTTGTTTGGTGGCGTTTTGTTTTACTTTATTTTTTTTTTCCCTCTCTCACTTGCTCGGGTTTTGCTTTTAATCATCGTCGGGTTTTAATATGCATTTTTTTTTTCTTCTTTTCCGTTAAACGTCGCTTTTGTTTCTGCTTTGCTTTGTCGGCGGTGTTCTGTCGGAGGTGGTTTGTGTCAAGTCCGTCAACTGTTGTACTGACAGGCGTTTAGACTAGAGCCAGGGCTTTGCAAACTGCTGTAGCCGAAACTGGAGTGCTGCTTTGATTTCAGTCTGAGGCTGGCTAAGCTGGAGTTGCAAGTGTCCCGGTAGACGCTGTAAGGCGAGCCCGGTGGCCCGTAGGGACAGGCCGGGGAGGACATGGCCGAGTTGAGCGAGGAGCCGCTGATGTTGTTGATGTTGTTGAGGCCGGAGTTGGCCATGCCCGGCACGGCCGAGTGCCCCATGCCGGACGGCATGTTCATGGAGGAGATGCTGCTGGGCGCCGAGAACATGGACTGCGAGGAGAGGGGGCTCATGGAGTTGAAGAAGGTGAAGCTCTTGGTGGAGAGAGGAGCCGGGGTGAGGCTTTTGGTGGCCCAGTTGTTGTAGGGGTAGCCGGCGTACATGTCGTCGTAGGGCTGCATGAGCCCGCTGAACTGCGGCACGTAGCCGTTCTTGCACAGGTCCATCTGCTGGTTCCGCTCCCGCTTTCTCCACTTGGCTCGGCGGTTCTTGAACCAGACCTGAGGGAAGGTGCGGGAGGAGACGGGGGACACAGACAAACGGGACACCCCGCAAGGTGAGGGCGGGAGGCCAAGCGCAGGCAGCCCGCACCCCTCCCGCGCCCTGCTCCCCTTTCTCCCCTGGATGCGAGGCGAGGGTGGAGGCCACCCAAACGACTCCCACCTCCCCACGACTCCGCGGGCCCCGCACCGCCTCTCCCCGCGGGAGGGGAATCCCGCACCGCGCCGTGTCTGCGCGCACGTCGGGGATCTTGCGCGCATCGCTCTCTGTTCAGCGGGATGCGCGCAGTGAAGGGTGCCTGCGGGGGTGTCCGCCTCTCCCCCTCCTTCCCCGGTCCCCCCCAGCCCCTCTCCCCGGCACAGCCCGCTCGGGTTAGGGGCGGCTCGCCCCGGCTTCGCCGCGTTTGCTAACGCTAATGCTGTGTAATAAAAGTCCCCTGTTACAGATCATAAAAAGGGGCATTGGATTAGTATGTTTAGGTTTAAAAAAAAAAAAAATCAATCCCCGCATCGCCCTTGGATAGATGCAGCCTCTGCCTTTATATCTAATGAGAATTTACAGCCCTGACTAGGGAACAGAGAAGCGGGGGTCGCTCCTGGTATTTGATGCAAGAACCTGATCCACGCTCTCTCTTTTTTTTTTTTTTTTTTTTTTTTTTTACTCCTCGGAAAGCGTTTGAGCCCCCCATGATCGAAGCCGGGCAAGCCCCAAATTTTTTTTTTTTCCCCGGGTTAAAAATTAGCATCGTCTTGCTTGTCGGCTGAGCCCTGCCTCTGAAAGCCTCTCCTGCTGCATCCCACCCCCTCGTACCGGCTTTTTCCGACCGAGCCGTGGCCCCCGGGCTCTCCGCGGACACCGAGGCTCCGGTGGGAGCCGTGTGGTTCTGTGCGCGGGGCCCCGCGGAGGATGCGCTCCCTCCGCACGGCCGCCGAGGCGATGGGGACGGGGTCAGTTTTTCGAGCCTCCCTTCCCTACGCAGAAACGGCGGAACTATTCTACTATTATTAAACGCCGGTGTCAAGGATGGAAACTCCGGGGGGAGTGTGGGGGGAATGGATGGCGGAGTCTATTTTAAAAAATAGCAATAATAAAAAGAATCGGGTATAAATAGGAAACGAAAGCCAGCGTGTTCAAAACCTGTAATATACTCCTCGGAAGGTGCTTCCAGACAGGAATTTCCTGAAAATGAGGGTAATAGTTTTAATTATGGCTCCTAGACATTTTAAAGGAAGGCCCTCATAGCAAATTAAGGTTAGATTTGCAATCTACAATCTCGGAACATCAAACCAAAACATCTCCACACAGAGGGAGAACGAAATTATATTAATGGCAACTCATATACTAGTTTTATTTGCTTCCTGAAATTTTCCACCGATATTAATGCTCCGGCTTTGTTTTGTTTTAAACTCAATTAAGACAACGCTTTCAGATGCATTTCCTCCATTGCAGATGGGTGTTTACTCTCGAAAGGTTTAAAGCAGAATCTCTGTAATCCGATTTGGTCACTCGCGGTTTAATTGCCAAGAAGAAGAAGGAAAAAAAAAAAAAAAAATAGAGAAAAGTGGCTTTTCGGATTCCCGTTTTCTCCCGGGTTTCTCCCTTCCCCGACAGCGTGCTCGGCCCATGGTTCTCTGAGGAACTGCCGAGGCTCTATATATATATATATGTGTGTGTGTGTGTGTGTGTGTATACGTGTGTGTATACACATACATATGTGTGTATATATACATGTATATATATGGCGGCATCGGCTCCGTAGCGTGTAAAGTAGACGCTTTCGCCGTGCAAATACGTGTCTACAGAGAGTATTGACTTTGGAGCACGATCGTTCCCCAGCCCTCGGCCTTCACTTCGCCCATCGGCGGCCCCTGTAAACAGCCGCTCCCTCCCCGTCCGCGGCCGCGGGAGATGCGCGGCCGGGAGGGGCTGGCACCCGGGGGGTGTGTGTAGGGGGCAGAATAAGCCGCAGTCCCGCCACCACCACATCCAGCAGTGGGTCCTTGGGAGATGATCACGGGAATTACCGGGAACAACCAGAGCGAAGGGAAGGGCCCGTTGGAGCTGCCGCGTTGCTCGGATGGAAGGGTTTTGCTCTAGCCTCGCGCCGAGTTTAGGACAACCCGGGGGGGATTTCCCCCCCAAAACCGACTCTTTCTAAATCCCAGCCTCCCCACCGCCCCTTGAGCTACTCGCTCCCACTTTTTGGGCCCCGCGGTCACAAACCCGCTCCGGGCGGCATCTCTCCGCGGCCGAGAGGTGAATTTCTCTTCTCCGGCCTGGATCCCGATTTTTATTAATTAAAAGCAAGCCCACAGCAGCCGGGGCATTCCTCAAAACCTGTCTCGGCGGCTCCCAAAAGGGACAGTTTCTCTCTCACCCCCCCACCTCCGCCCATCCTCAGCATCCTCCGGAGCAGAGCCCCGCACGCCCGGCGGGGCCGCCTGCCCTTCTTACCCGCACTCGGGGCTCGGTGAGGTTGGTCCAGACGGCGATCTCCTCTCTCATGCTCATGTCGGGGTAGCGGTTCCTCTGGAAAGTGGCTTCCAGCTCCTGCAGCTGCTGGCTGGTGAAGTGGGTCCGCTGCCGCCTCTGCTTCTTCTTCTTAGCCGGGTCGTCGGCGGCCCCGTCTTCGTTTTTCTGCTCGCCGCTGCGCTCCTTTTCTGTGGCGGGGGGGGTCGGGATTTGGGTTGGCTTTGGGGTTTTTTTTTTGTGTATGTGGGGGATTTTTTTGTTTGTTTGTTTGTTTAGGGGTTTTTTTTGGTGTGTTTTGTTTGGTTTAGGTTTTGTTTTGTTTTTAAACAGAAATCCAGGCACACAAAGGCAGGCGCTCAGCCCCCTCACCCAACCCTGCTCGCCCTGCCGGAGAGCACCCACCCGAGTCCTGCATCCACCCGGCCAAAAGCGGCCTTTCCCGGGGAGACTGGAGAAGGAGCACGGAGCCCTACCCGGTCCCAGGGAACATGAGGGGGCAGCGGAACCCCCAGGGCGACCCGTCTCGAAGCGGGTCCCAGGGGTGAGAACGATCGGGGGGTAACGCGTTCCCCGCAGCATCGGCCGTTCTGCCTTTCCATGGCACCTTTTCCCTCCCTTCAACCTAAGGCGCGATCTTTGCTCCATTGTCTTTGTTGTGCTCGGCCGCGACAGGAAACTTCCGAAGGGCAGGGGTGTAAAACCCAGCAGCAATTAATTGCAAAAGGCACCCTCTCTTAGTTATCCTATCCTCCACTTATTTCTATTTTGGGTTTTTTCCCCCCTCTTTGCCGCTTTTAGGATTTTAGTGCTTATTTTAAGCCGAGGCTGAGCGAAGCCCTATTCAAAAAATCATATCGAAAGAAGCAAAGAAGAAAACAAACAGAAGCGTTTTCGCGGTCGAGATTTGCGCGGACTGGAAGCGAGAATTCAGCCCCGGCTTCGCCGCGGCGCGGGGACAAACCCCCGCTCCCTTTTCGTAACGGCCTTTCTGGCTTTCCCAGTCCGGGTTTCGGTCGTATTTGGCCCCACTGAAGCCCTCGAAAAGGGACTCCAAGGCCTGAACCTAAATGTGCTCCCGGCCCGGGCCCCGCCGGGAGCGGGTAAAGGTGCGGCCGGGCGGCGGGAGGCTGCGGAGCCGGGGGCCGCGGCCGTTCCCCCGGCCTCTGTCTTGCTGCTGCCTAAAGGAAACTCCGCGGGGAGATGTCCCTTTTAGAGAGCTAAGTTTTTTCTTTCTTTTTCTTTCCTTTTTTTTTTTTTTTTTTTTGTCTGTAGAGGGTTTTATCCCGCCGCTGGCGGGCCCGGGGACATTTCTACACCCTCGACCTCTGCGAAGTAAACGCGAGTCTAAAAATAATCGCGGGCTGCATCCAAAGCCCGTGAGGACTCGTCCTTGCAAAGTCACCCCTGAATTTCTTCTCGCCTGGGCACCCTCTTTAGCAAAAACGGGGACACACACACACACGAACGAGCTCCAACGGCTCAATGGAAACCCCCAAGAAGGAGCCGGTTGCAGCCCGGCTCCCCCTCTTCTCTCACTGCTGCAAATGTTTTGCGGAGCAAACAAGGCCTCTGCAGCTCAGACCCCATTGCCCTCCCGCTCCCCGCCCCCCCGAAACTGGCCGAAACAGAAACCAAAATAACCTCCGAAAAGAGAAATCCACTCGCTTTCGGTTGGGAAGAGCCCGAGACGGAGAGAGAGCCGGGGGGCGAGGGGAGAGCGGTTGCGGTGGGATCCGGCCCCTCGCCCCGCTCCGGCTTTAACTCCCCCACAACTTCATTAAAATTACGGCATCCGCGCCGGGCCGGGATACAATTTCAAATCACAAAGCTTTACACGGCTTCTGTAATTTTTTTTTTTCATTAAGAAAAAAAAAAAAAAGCGAAAGGTATTTTGCAGCTACTGGGAGAAGAAAAGCAGGCAGGTCCTCATCGCTCCTCTGGCACCGAGGGGTCACACACAGGGGTAGGGCAAAATGGAGCAATTCTCTCTCTCCCTAATCTCAAATAATCCTCTCTAATCTCGGAGTCCCTTCCAGACGCCGGTCCCTAACTCTGTTTGCGAATCAGGCTGGGAGGCACAACCCAAACCCTCTTTATCACCGGGTGCCACTTCGGGATCGACTATTGCCACAGCCACTCTCTAGGTTGTGGGACTGGCTGAAACTCTGAGGAGCCATAATAACTATTACAAAAAATTAAATTATATAAAACATAAACTCCTCCTGTAATAGTCTTGGCGGAGGACGGGTATCACACTCCATCCTGCAGCTTTTGTTTCCTTCTCCCACCTTCCCTTGTCATTCTAGAAAAGTTGCTACTTTTTAATTAAACACAAACCGGGAAGCCACAGTTTTCCCTGCAGCTCTCGCACACGCTGGTCAGGGCACGGAGACCCTTTCCAGCGGAAAAAAAAAACGTCTCCGCGGCCGCGCAAATCCCCGAGCCTGCGCTCGGCCTCACGCCGCCTCTCCTGCTCGGCCGGGCTTTTTAAAAATTATTTTTCAGTTTTTGATTTTTTTTTTCTTTCTCCCCTCCACTTTGACAGAGATCTTTTTTTTTCCATCTCTGCACCACCCGAGCTGGAAAATAAACCCGGGCAAATGCTGACATTGTTTCAGAAACATCCAACAAAACCACACTCCCCGAAGAGCTCCCCTTTCCTTTCGATCCCATCAATTAATAACTGTATTTTTTTATATATATATATGCATATATATATATATATATATATATATATATATATATAACCAACAAACACCTCCTGGGATGGGGTGCGTCTGTCCTCTCGGTTGTCAGCGCCGGGCACGGCGGGGGAGGCAGCTCCGGGCGGGCCCCTGCCCCTCGCTCCGCTCCGCGGGATGGAGCAGCCGGGATCACCGGCAGCTCTCGCCCTCCCCTCCCGTGTCCCCCCCACCTCCATCGCCTCTTAGTCCTGCGGGGGGTGCGGGTAAAACACCAACCGACCGCCCCGCGAAGGGAAGGAGCGGTGAGAAGGGGGAGGCGGCGTGGGGGGGAGCGGGTCGGGGCCGCGGGGTGGGGGGGAGTTGGGTGGGATAGGGGGGTTTACCTGGCACCTCCGTGTCGGAGGATTCACTGGCTGAGTTGTCGATGGGATCTCTGGGTTCCGAGGATCTTTGCAAATGGAAGCTGGAAGCCATGTCATGGGAGGGTTGGGGTCTCAAGCTCTCGGGTAGTCTCTCCAAATTCATTCCACCTTTAAAGGAATCCATGGCGGGGGCGCCGAGCTGCCTGGGGGAGTTTGCAGGTGTTTATTCCACACAGAAAGTAACTAGGAGCTTTTGTTTTGTTTTGTTTTAAGGGAAAAAAAAAAAAAAAGAAACAAACCAAACAACAAAACCAAAAGCAAATCCACTTATTACTAACAGTATTATTTTAAGGGTGTCGGAAGAAGAGATCTGGGCAGTGCCTCGAAGCCGGTTCTCTCTGCTCGGGGAGAGGCACGGCAGTCCGGCCGCATAGACAGGGAAGTGGTAAAGATCCCTTATAGAGAAACGCGAGTTGCGAGTTGGACAGTTTAAAGCTAAAGAGATTAAAGTGACCTGCCCTAGAACAAATGCCTGTAGTTAAACGGGGCTCCTCCCCCTGAAGGTTAAAACCTCCCCGTCTCGCTTTAATGCATCACTCCATCTAGCGCTCGCCCAGCCCGGCCGCGCCGGCGGACCTGCCTCCGCGCTCCCCCCGCCGATATGCGCAACTTCCGCGGCCGCGGACAGGCCCGCGGCCCCCCGGCGGGCCCCTGCAGGGCTGCGTCTCCTCCGAAGGTGCCCCCTCCCACTCCTCCTTCCCCCGTCCCCCCTTTCAAAATCGCCGAGGTATTAAAAATATTTCAAAAACGAATAAAAAGGTGGAAAATCACTCCCAGCCGGGCGGGGGGGGCGGCTCGGCACTCCCCGCCCGCCCCTAGCACCCCGCCAATCTCCCCTTCACGGCAGCGGCCCGCCCGCCGGCAACGCGCAGGTTGCGCCCCCGAGCAAGCGCGGCATCTCCGCGGGTATCCGCGTACCCGGCCAGCCCAACCTCCGCACCTCACGTCCTGCAGTGGCCGCTCAGCCTGCTCACACCTCAGCATCCCTGCGCGGCCCCTCCTGACACGAAGCGACTCCAGCGCGGGTTTCAGTCCCGCGGAGAACACGTTTCTCCGAGCTGCTGGTAGTTTCTTTTGGGGGACGTGTATCTGAACTATTTTTACCTTTTTATTTTTCTATTTTTTTCTTCTTTTTTTTTTTTTTTTTTCTGTCTGCCGGTTTTATAACCAAGCCGGTCGGACTCTGCCCGCCGGCCGGGGGAACCACAGCCCGGGGTCAGCGGCAGCCCCGACGCTCCCATCACATAATCTTTCACCACATTATTAATAACAAATAATTTTCCTCCCTCAACCGAACTCGCGGTGACCCTCCTGAGGGCTGGCTGCGGCTCTGCCAGCCCGGGGGCCGGGGCAGCCGGTGGGGAGGGCTCAGGAGACCCCCACCTCCCGCAGCGGGCATCGGTGTGCCCTGTCCCGGTGCGGGAGGAGCGGGGCCGGTTCCCGGTGCTGCCCGCGCAGGCCGGGAGTCGGCCTTGAACCCTCAGAGAAAACACTTCGGTGTCCAGGGAGTGGAAAAAACCCACGGAAAGCCCTCAGTCTCGGGGAGAGGCAGGTGGGACTCGGGGATACCGGCGGGGAGCTCGCTACACTGGGGAAGGGGGTAAAGAGAAGGGTGAGAAGGACCCTGGCTGTAACTCTGCCTGGGGAAAGAACCTTCTCTCCTCTTTATTTTTTCGGCTCAATTTAACTGATCCATCCTGACACTCTATTTTGCTTTCAAATCAAGTAAAGATGTGGGAGAGAACTTTTGAACTGGGTTATGGAAAAGTGGAGGGAAGTAATGTTCCAGCCGCGCAGGCTTTTTCCTAACACCGCCGGTGATGCAGCCGGGCCCGCCCCGAGCCCCCCGGGGCTCGGCCCCCCCACCCCTCCCAAACCTCCCAGCCCAAAGCCCTCAACCCCTTCACCTTTGATCTCCAGCGGCCTTTGCAGTTTAGGGGATGTACAGGTGCTGTCGGGGTCAGGTATCCCTAACTCTCTCTCTCTCCTTTTTTTTTTTTTTTTTAAATTCCTTTTTTTTGAGTGGCATATTGATGTCCGCCTGTCTGTCCGCCGCTCCCGGCTGAACGTCGCTCAAGAGTCTGCAACCGACGGGGAATTTCGGACACCCGAGGTGAACCTGGCAATCTCGGGGCTGCTAAAGATGGACGTGGTTTAAAATGCAAATATTTACCAGGGCCGGCGCCTCTGGGCTTCTAGGGGCTCAGCTGTGCAGGGGGATGGAGACCTCCTCCCGGCGGAGAGGCAAGAGGTGGAGGAAGGTGACCGGATTGCAAATGTGCACCGTGCCTGAGACCTTTCCCAGTCCCTTTTTTTTCTCCCTTTATTTCCGAGAGAGAGCAGCGGCAGCCCCAGGGCAGGTCTCCGGGGGCTTCCCCGCCCTCAGCGGCAGCGGGACAGAGCCCGGCGAGCCGTGCTGGACGGAGGCTGCTCCGCTCGGGTTATTTTAAACCCACCGCTCCCAGCAGCGTCAAAAACGGAGACTGGATTTTTAATAATTTTTTTAATACGTCTAATTTACTGGGTTTGTTCTGCTCTATAAAAACTATTAAAAAAAAAAATCGTTCGAGCATAAATTCCTCTCTGCCAGGCGCAGGGAAAGGCTCAGCCCCGATAACACCGGGTCCAGCTGCCTCCCAGGGTGGTAGCCCCTCGCCTCCTTCTTGGGGGAGTCCTCTGGGGCAGACACCTTCTGACATCGGAGTTAAACAGAGAGTAACGGGCTGGCCCTGCCGTTCCGGGGCCTGGGGAGGCGGAGCAGCTCCGGGCTCCCTTCTGACATCCCCCACGCGTGTCCGAGCCCGGGTCAGGCATTTACCGCACACCTGCGCACGGATAGGCAGGTTTAAGCAGGCGGGTATATATATAGGTATGGATATATACCAGAATATATATATACGTGTCTACTGGATGTCTCGTGCATTTCAGGGCATCCTCTTGCTCCATGCTTCGGGGAGCGAGTGCATTCCTATCGCAGAGAACTAAATCCTCCCGGTTCTTCCCGTTGCTGATCGCGACAACCCGTGTCGCGATACTCGAGGGCACCCGCAGGATGGTCGCCCCTACATTTGTGCTTTCTCCTCTCTCCTTTACTTCAGGCCCACTCCCTTTCGGGATGCTGGAGACACTCCTCGACCCTCCCTACGTCACGGGTCCATCTACATAACGTCACGCCTTGCTTCCCTGACGTCAGGCCTCGCCTTTCAATCAGAGTAGGACCTAAGGCAAGCCTTGATGTCCCTTTCGGCTCTTCCCGCTACGTGAAGGCGGCCCCACGGTCCAGGCAGGACAGTGGGCCCGGGCTGGGACCCCCCTTCTTCCTCCCACCTCCCCGGGGACCGGGGGGAGCTGCGGGGAGGGCGGAGAGGACACCCTTGGGGAGCTGCGACCTGCGTGGGAGTGGGAAAGGCAGAAGAGAGACAGACGGAGGGTTCGGGCCGGGGGCCAAGAGGGACCCACGGAGCTCTGGCTGGACCGTGGCCGGTGGGAGTGGGTGGCAGAAGGGGTTTTGCATTGGAAACCTCCGCGCAGCGCAGCGTGGGGCTGGCCGGAGGGCTCTACCTCTCCCCGGCCGCGCAACCACCGCACCCCGAGGCTGGAGACTGTGTTGGGGACCTGTAAAACGCTGGAAGCCCGCAAATAAACCGCTCCTCTTCCTCCTGATATAAATAACGCAAGAACGAGGGACGGCACTCGTCAGTGCTGGCCACGCTGGTGACAACTCCGTGAGGAAGAGGATGAGACGTGTCTGAACGAGAGCAGGACTCCCACTACCCTCCCGAGGGGCGGGCAGATCCCACTGTGTCTCCTCACGAGTGCCGGGGAGGGGGTCCCTTCTTTCGGAGAGGAGAGAGGCTCCCATCCCTAATGATTGTAGCAAATGCAAAACCACCTGGGCCGTATATCAGGAGGAGAAGTTCAGTCTCTGCCAGCTTTTCCTCTTCAGATTTATTAGCGTTGTATAGACTCGGATTCGGTCTATAAATTATTGGGAATTGTTACAAAAAAAAATAAATTAAGGGATCTCCTCTCAAGCGCACCACTGCCCTAGAGGAGAGGGAAGCCCCCTGAGAAATAAGAGCTGCAGTGAGAAGGGAAAAACCAACCCAAACCCAAACCAACCAAACCCAGGCTCAGCCAACCCAACTCAACCAAGACAAACCAAACAAAGCCAAGTGAAATTGTAACCTACGCAACCAAAACAAGCCAAGCCAAACCCAAACCAGGCAATCCCGGCCAAACCAAGCCCACCCAAACCAGCCAACCTCCTCTGGTTGCCCCTTTCGCAGAGCCCTGCAGCCGGGAGTTGTTGCAGGACAACAAATTTTAACCACAAAACCATCCTAAAAAGATGGGCAAGGAAGGGGCATCGCCGAGGAGGTGAGAGTGGCTGGAAGGGCGCAGCTCCCTTTTGTGCTGAGCCGGCTGCCCTGCGCCAGCGCGCAGAGACATTTTAAAAGCTTCCGTCTATAAAAATGTCCACGGGACGGATGGGTGAGTGGTTTTCGGCCTCCAGTCCCTGCTTCTGGCCTTTACTGATGTGTGACTCTGACCCACGGGATTTCCACACGAGTTGGGAAGAAGCAGAGGTCGGGGATGCGCGCAGAGTTGCGCGCAGTATAGCGCGGTGGCCCGCGGAGCACGGACCGCACCGGGGGAGCCGCGTTTGTCCTTTCAGTGTACTGGGGGTCATGTCCGTCGGGGCATCGTCCCAAGGGTATTCTGCCCCAAAACCACATCTCCTCAAACTCCACTTTACTTGCAAGGCGGAGACTCGAGTGTACGACGCCGCTCAAGAGGCAGCTCAGCGCTCCCCTGAAAGCCGTGGCCCGAAGGGAAAACGGAGCAAATCCCAAGACCCTAAAACGAGTCCTGGCACCTCCCGACCTCCCGCCGGAGCCGGAGCCGCGGGTCCGGGTCCCCTCTCCAGGTCCGGACGAGAGGGAAGCAGAGAAGGGGAAGAAACCCAGCCCGCCGCGCATGTTAAATCGCTCAGGAGAGGAAGGTGGAAAATTACGCTGGCTCCCAGCCGGCCTGTCCTCCTCTGCGCAGCCAGGAGAGCAATTTTCCTAAGAAGTTGAGCAAAACGAAATCAGCCCCTTTTGGATCCACAGCCTTCGTCCCTTCGCCTGCCGGCCAAGCCTCTACCTTCCGCGGGCGCGCAGGGCCCCTCCGCGCAGCGCTGCGCCGCAGATGCTCGACCGGAGGGTTTTCCAGCGTGCTCCCCTCCCCGCCCCTGGATCCCTGCCCCATCCTTCTTCCCTTGGCCCGGCTGACCCTGTCCCACCACTTCGACTCTCCAGGCCATTGGAACCCAAAGAGTGAAAGGGAATTTTGTCGGGGCTTTTGGCCCGTGACACCTCCCGGGGCACCTGGGACACCCGGGGCTGCGGCTCGTCCCGGTCCCCCCCCCTCCCCGCCATCCCCCTCCCCGCCGGGGCTGCCTCGGGCACCGGTGGCCAGCGGCAGCGGTTGCAAAAAACTCGAGATGAAAAAGTTGAAGGCTTAATGTTTTTTGACAGATACAAATGATACCCCAAGGCTTTCTTGAAATGCAGGGACTGACGGCTGCAGAAACGGTTTTCCTATTCGGTTTCTGCAGCTGGAAGCAAACGGAGGGGAGGGAGGGGTCTCCCCCCTTCTTCCGAAAATCAAACCATCTCCTGCGTGTCTTCTGTCTACCTGGGTCGACTCTTTGTTTGTTTGGGTTTTTTTAATTTTTTTTTTTCCCCAAAAAATGCCTGGCGGCACGGTGCCACCCTTCTCAGCCCTCTCCGCATCCTTCAGACCACATGCACTGATTTGAGAAAATATTAAATAAAAGATTTGGTTTATCTCTGGCCATTGGCAGCCTGATGTGAGCCCAAGGGTGCCAGCGCCCCGCAATGACAACGCCAGAGGATGGACAGCTCAGGAATACGGGGGGTTATTTCCCAGGGGAGGGGGAAGAGAAGGGAAAAGTACAATATCGTCCCACAATTCCCTCTCTGAGCAGAGGGAACATGCTTTTCTTATTAATTGATGGAGGAAGGGGCACTACAGTTTGTTAGGCAGCCTGCTCATGTTACTCTGTGCATCTTTACATGCCGAAATATGTCTCTTCTCTTTATTTATTTATTTATTTTTAAACTTAAAAAAAAAAATGCCTCTGAAGCAGGATAATCAAAGGCCCGGGCACTCCGTTAGCATTTGCTGAGGACCCTTTTTTAGCAGGAAAGAGGCTGGGTTTGGAGCCACCGATATTATGTTTCCATGCGAGTTTCCTCCACCTTGTTTTGGGTGAACAACCTCTTAATTGCTCCAGCATTTGGATGGGGGAAACACATTTCCCTTAAACAGAACATTTCCTGAAAGGCTGAAATATTCTAATAACGACGCTGGGCTCTTTAATGTTCTCAGAACAGCAGCGAATCTCTGCAGAGCCGCACATTTCCTGCTTTAAAATGCAAAATCAGAGAAACAATTAACCTTTGTATGCGTTCAGCAACTTCTATATTACTTTAATTCTTATTTTCCTTCTTTTTCTCTTACAAAATTTTCTCTCTCTTTTTTTTTTTCTTTGGGTTTCCCCCCACCCCCCTTTCTAATTTTTTAAATTTTTTTCCCCGTATTTTTTTTTTTTTCCTTTCTCCTCGAAAGGCTGATTTCACCCGATTCCCGACGCGACTCTGCCGAAGCCCCCGCTCGTCTCCCCTGCCCGGGGAGCAAGCACCGCCGAGATTAGGGCACAAGACACTTTTCTTTCCAGTTTCATGGTGGGAACGACCGTATCTTAACGGGCACATCTCGGCGAGAGATAGGAACGCGCTGCCTTCCAGAGGGCTGTGCTAATCAGCACGCCGGGCTAGATATAAAAGTTCAGGGCAAATAAAAACGAATTAGTTTTATTAGTACGTTTAGGAGGCGGTCTAACGAAGGAATTCGGCTTTACTAGAGCATGTTTTCTCCTCCCCTTCTGTTATTTAAAAGCAACATATACCCGAGCTGCTCATCACGGGAAGGAAATAATACATCGTTGAATCTGCGGTCATTTTTTCTTGGAGAAAGCCTTCTCTAAACCCGATAAGACGGAGATATACTTTTGGATATACACGATTTCATAATAAAACCTGCGTGAACAATAAAATCGACCCGTAAACGACAGGCTGCGGAGCCCGCCAGGTTATTGTTCGGCGGTGGGTTTCGGTAGGAAATATCTGCCTCGGTCACAGGCGCCTTTAATTCGGCTAGAACTTTCCCAGGGAAATGTTGCCACCGCTCCAGCGCGGGATTTCCAGGGATTTTGTCCGTATTTCAGGCCAATGAAGGACTTCGGGGAGGTTCTTTCATTGAAGCAGCTTTCAGGAATTATTTGAAGGTGAGTTTTTAGATCAGCGGCTGGAGCTGGAGCAAGGAATAATCCAGTGAACACGGACCTAGTTTGCTAAGTGGAAGAAAATTTTGTATTTTTCACTTGTCACAAAAAAAAGCAAACAGTGTCTCGGTCCTCGATACAGGCACAACGGTATTGTTTCATGCTCAATTCGTGCCTTGGTCTTCGTGCTCACCTCCAGCGCGGTTGGCAAAATTTGGGGAAAAGGGACGAAATAACAGAAAACTCGCCTAGTGACAAACTTTTCAGCACGCGACCTATAACAATACCGGAAAGATATCGTCGGTGGGGAACTCTCACGTCCATTTTAAAAGGGATTAATACACAAGAAATGAAACCTTTTTTCCCCCCACTCCGAAATTTCACTCCTGCTGCAGGAAGCGTTATCTCGAGGCACTCGCACTGTGTGCAGCTCTCAAAGACGGTCTCTAATTTTAAATAAGAAATAAAAACGGAAAAAAAAAAACCCAAACCAAACCACAGTGGCTGCAGAACACCATTTTTCTGAAAAGGAAATTAACCGACGGCCCAAGTTCTCCCCACTCGGGAGCAGCTGCTTCTCCTCCGCGGCAGCGCAGCCCTCGCCAAGCACTGCGCACCCCCGGCCCGCATCACCTGTAGCCCCCACTCGTTCCTGGGAACCCCCCGGTGCCTCCACCGGGGCGGGCTGAACCTCCGCGCATCGCGGAGCCCGTCCCGGCTCGGGGCACCGGGGACCCGGGTGCGAACCGCGATGTGCTCCGCGCCCGGAGCACCCCGAGCAGAAGCGCGTTAGGAAAAATAATTTATATATATATATATATATATACACACACACATATATAAAATATATAAAATGAGGTAATCCCTCTGGAATCGCATTTCCCAGCGCATTTGTCAGAGCTGACGAAGCGCAGAGGCCCCGAAAGAATTTCTGCACGGTATAAAGATGTCAAGGACTGCGCGAAGAGCTGAGCCGTCGCGTCCCGGCCTCCGCGGGCGCGGAGCCGCCGCCGAGCTGCAGAAGGGCGGCGCGTCCCGTCTCGGCTTTGTTTTCCAGCCCCGAAACCTCCGCTCCGCACCCCCGCGGCCCCGCAGCTATCGGGGGAGACGATGGAGGGACACACACACACACGCACGGATACATACGGACCCACAGAGGCGGGACGACCCCGCGGGACACGTGTGGGGACACACGGCGGCGGGACGGCCCTGCGGGACACGCGTGGGGACACACGGTGGGCACGCATGGGGTGGGACGGAGCAGCGGGCGCACGCGTGGGGAGGCGGGACGGGGCGCTCGGGATCGTCCGGGAGGGACAAGGCGGCGACACGCGTGGGGACGGACGGGCAAAAGGGACACACAAGCACACACACACGCGTGGGACCCTCCCCGGGCGACTTACCGGGCGTTGCGCTGGGCGGCGGCGGGGAGCCGGGCCCGGCGGGCGCTATGCGCGCCCCGGCCACCGCTCCAGGGTTTTCTTGGGAGATTTCCCCGTCTCCTCCTGACGTCAGCCCCGTCCCAGGGTGCCGCAGACGGGGGAGGGCCGGGGGCAGGGCCGGCCGCACCGGGAGACCGGCGGCTCCGGCTGCCCCGCGTCCAGTACCTCCGTCCTGCCGCCGAAAGCATCCCCAGTCCCGGTCCCCTCCTCCCTCCCCGGTCCCCCTCCCGCCATCCCGGCCCTGCCATCGCCACCGACCCTCGATCCGCGGCCCCGGGCCGGCCCCCAGGGGCGATTTAGTGCTCCCGGTTACACGGCCCCTGCCCTCTTCATTTCCTCCCGGTGTGCTTGTCCGAGGGGGCAGGGACAAGGAAGGGTCACTTTTTTTTTTGTTTTGTTTCCCTTTTTTTTTTTTTCTTCCCCTAAAATAGGGTCCTGGTTCACGACTTCAGCGTGGAGGTCGGTGCACAGCGCCCAGCACCCTGGGAGAGGCTGCGGGGCTCCTGGGGGATGCTTATGTGGGTGGTATCGTTTTTGGCAACAAAACAGGGCAGGCTGTGCCGCCCAGGAGGCCAAACAGCCATCCCCAGGCCCTTTCTCCAGTTTAATTTTCCAGGGATGTTTCTGGAGTTTCAGACACTTCACTCCTCATATCTACTCCCCTTAAAATTCTTCTCCCAAGAGAAAACGTGGCACTTCAGGACATGGTTTAGTGGTCATGGTAGTGTTGGGTTGACGGCTGGACTTGATGATCTTAGAGGTCTTTTCCAGTCTTAATGATTCTATAATTCTAAAAATGTACAAGTCATGGCAACAGAACGAACACCACGGCGAGGACGTGCCTTACGTTTTCTAAGTCGAGTGGGTCACACACACATGCACACACAGAGAGGCTATAACTGTAGCTGAAAACCAAGGACAACGAATATGGAATGGATCAGAAAGATAAATAGCATAAAATCAGGAACAGTCCAGTCCCACACTTGCCATTTGTTATAGAGAGAAGAAGTAAATGGGATTCACATGTCGAGCATTAGCTGGTTGTTAGCCTGTAAGATAATATTAACTTTAGTGCTTGCTGGTTTACTCCAGTTTTCCAAAGGCAGTTCCAGGAGGCGCCCAGCCTGTAATTTAGGATGGCACATACTGTGTGAAAAAGGCTTTGGCACCGGGGCCTACCAGCACATCAAGGTGATATTAACATAATAAAACGTTTGGAGGGGGAGTAGGAGCTCATAAATTAATGCATTCTACTGTTTTAATGCTAGGAGCTAACAATGCGTTTCCTGTTCGGCTGATCGTCCCCGCTGCAGCCTAACAGCTGTTTTAAAGGTGCTGTGAAATTAAAGAGAGGGAAGATGATTGTCTTTAAATCAATGTTTAATGATGTGTTATTAGGAGAAAAGTCTTCCTCCAGCAGATGTCTACATGCAGAGGATGGAAGGGAGCTTCCCAGGCTGCCTGCCTGCCTAGAGAGAAGGGAGATACCCCAGTGTCCCACCAGTCACGCAGATGGCCCTGATGTCCCCAGCACCAGGACACTGGGAGAGGCTTTACTCAGGTCTTTGGGTGGGTGCTGAGGAAACTCCTCCAGAATGATGAGCTGCTGCAAGGTTTTGAAGTAATTTGAGTTGTGACTATGAGCAGGTGAATACGGTGAGTATTGAGAATATTCTGCCTGTGTAGGTCACGGTTTCCAGGATCCTTGCCACATATGGGTCAGTGAGAGTGACACACCTCTGGCCAGCCACTAAAAGCAAGCTAGAAAAGTATAGTTTTGAGGCAAGATGCAGGAGAGAACTTTGACATGCCATACCTAAAGTGAGGTGAACATGGAAGCTGTGAGTGCAAATTTTCCTGTAGGTGCCTAAATCTCATTATTTCCTTTGCTCTTTATCCAGAGACAGATTAATTAGTCTCAAACTCTGTGCTTCAGCCTCCAGTTTAAAATGTACCAAACATAATCCTTCTCTTCCAGAGATGGATCCAGGTGCCACCAGCACATCACTTGTGCCCAAGACACCAAGGACTGCACAAAGTTGCTGGGGGTCAAAACATCATCGCCAGGTGACCTTTCAGCCGGGTGTCCAGAAGAATTGTTACAACAGCGAAGCTCGTATTTCACATGATGGTGGTACAAATCGTTCTTACATGCAGAAGAATCCTTTGGAATTGCTTTTTTCATTCGTCACAAACATTCATTAAAAGAAAATCTTTCTGTATTTCCAAATATAGTGATGAAATGACTCTCCAAACTTGCCTGTTCCTTTATTTGCAACCTTACCTGTTACTGCATCCTTGGAATAGTGTCTAAGAGGCCACACTGCTTCTCTGGGAGAAACTGGGATGTTTGGAACATGACTGGATTGTAACATTTCTAAACTTCCCAGAACAGGCAAATATGTAAAGGAATAAGCTTCTTTCTGTGCACGTACATTTGTTTTGGAGCCAAATGGAAAGGAGAGCTCAGAAAAAAAATTAAAATGACAAATTATTTGGAAAATATTGTCTTTCCCAAGACAGACCTAACAGTATGGGGGGAAGGGAGTCAATACTGAATTTTTCCCTTTATATCCAAGTCCAGCAGCCCTCCCATTCACTCCACTGGGAGGTTTGTGTGAGTCAGACCTGCAAGATCATCCAGTCAGGGTAATATTTCCATCACTTCAGTTCCCTCCCTACTTCACTTCCTTTCCCCACTGAAATAAGTCCCCCCCTGGCTCAGATTTATGGTGAAGAGTAGCAAGATGGGACCCAGAGTTGTCCCTGTCCCTCCTAACCTCATCCATATCCTGGCATCACTGAAGATGAACTGCAGCAAAGGAAAAGCAGAGCAGCTCCATTATTTAGAAAACAGATCCCTGAGTTCGTGCAGATCGTTGCAAAAAGCAAAGCAAGCATGCTGGAGCAAGGGAAATTAAGTATGAGGACCAGGAGAAGGGCTCTTTCCAGCCCTGCCCAGCCTCCTGGTGCGACTCCAGCAAGTCGTACGAAATTTATATGCCTGCAACCAACCACACTGACCTCCCTTCAGGGCGTGGGCAGGTTAAGGCAGGAAAAGGTGTTAGGCAAATGGGAGAAGCTAGGAAGGAGCAGAGTTTATGGGCATTTTGATCACGCTTGTGAAAGGCTGCTCTAGCCTGGATGGATAATGCCAGACCTGATTTCTTAGTGGACAAAACACGGAGTGCATCGCTGCCTTGGTGGTTGGATGGGAACGCAGAAAACACTTGTGGCAAGGAAATCCCTTCACTCGTTTTAAATCCCTGAATTTATCGCCATTGTCATCTTCACATAATAAACAAATGCGATATTTATGCAGCCCCAAACTGCTACCAGGGACGCAGCAATTGTGTGCGTCTGCAATTAGGGGCATGCAGAGTGTGGAGGATGCTTTGAAAGGAGATGTTGGGAAAGAGGTTTCTTTTGTGTGTGTGGTTGTGTTTATTCCCTGGTGACATGCTGCTAACAAGCTGCAAACCAGGGATCACCCACAACAAACAAAAACAAACAAACAACATTTTGTAGAGGGTGGTAATACTTAGTTTAATTCCCTTAGGCCTTTAAAAATAATTATAGCCCTGTTTGTGACAACTGGGTAGGCCACTTTTACTCCAATAAAACTGCTTGTTATTCTTCAGGAATGACATTTGGAGATGTTTCCTTATACAATGTAGACACTAATGGGAGTAGATCTCAATCAATGAAATATTGACGTATTTCTCATCTTTGCACCAGCAGGATTTTTGATTCTGCAGCTTGTGGTCAGCTGTTTACTTGCCAGTTAAATCGCAACACATTTAACGACTTTCTAGGGATCTGTCTGAGGACTTACTGCCAAAGAACAGGATCTTGGGGATTTGGGCATTAGTGGAAAGTTACTTAAGGTCTAGACATTGATCCAAGTATTTCTTCTGCAGTTTATTCCACTCCTTATAGGTTTTGGGGGAGAGTGATAAATGGCACATATACCCTCAAATAAACATACACGCCTCCTATGTTCTCATGCAGTAGTTGTCACATCTAAGCAAATACTCTGCTGTACTTAGGATTGTTCACCTGTGCTTTGACAGCCCAGCAGTGTCTTAGCACTTGCACTGTCTGAATGTCATACTGGATCTTATGTGTTACATGTTGGCATCTACTTCAACCACCTTCTTAGGTGTTGACGGAAAAAAACCCCAAACATATAGATATAATATAGATATAGATGCTCAAGTTTACCTTCAGTTGAAGAAGCGTTTAGCTTTGACCTTAACAGAGACCAAGCACATATTTAAGTTTGTGCTCATCCACGAAGAGATGGCAGAGGGTGGAGATGTGGAGTATACTGGGAATCTGTCACTGGGTCTGTACTTTATTCCTCCCTCTTCCCTTGGGCCATGGTGAGGAGCAGGAGAGGGGACTTTGGCCAGATCACTCTTTGTTCCTGATGTTCAAAGTGCCATGGAGCAAGATTTTCTTAGAGCTGGGGCTGCATTTTCTCCAGTCCTGTGTGACCTTCTCCATCTTGTATTATCGTTGCTGTGTCTGTTATGATTAATGACTTCCAAAGTTGTTCTAAAACTCTTTAAGTGTCTGATGATCCATCTGAAACTCATCTCCATTCTGTGCACAGGTCCCAAGCGTTAATCTTTGTAGGTGACCATGCTGGCCTGTGAGTGGAAATGAGGTAAATACACATTATTTGGCAGGAGTTATATATCGGACAGCGCTTTCTGGCAGCATATGCAGGGCCTCATCCAAATGAAAACTGATGGCTTAATATTTTGTTGCATTTTTTCCCACCAGAGTTATTACCTCCTAATTGCAGGGATGGATTAAACTGAAGAGAGTGTGCTCATTCAGGGAGAGCTGCCATATGTCAGCCTTGAGCTGTCACCCAGGGGATTGGGGGCTGGGGGGGGTCCCCTCCTGCTCCCACTTTCTGTCCCAGCCGTGCTTGGCATCAGCACGTCCCACCGTCTGTGGGTGAAGCTGGGGTTAAACACAGGCTGGCGTTGCACCAGAGGTGGCACTTCTGAAGGAATTTGCACTTTCTCTGCAGATCCAGGGGCACGGGAGGATGCGACCAGCTCTGCATCGGTTTCTCAATATGCATCTCATTACTCACGGACCCCGTGCATTTAGATGATCTCTCTAATCGCCAAATCTATCCTTGAGGTCTGCTGAATTCAGTGAGGCAGAAAAGGAGAGGCGGCTTCCAGAGGGAGTCTGAGGGCAGCCGGCAGAGCTGTTGTGACAAAACATCGTTTTTATACGTGCTTTTCAGCAGACCTTGCGCCAGGCTGAGGATGCTCAAGGTGGATTTGGTCATCGCACCTGTAAAGACCTGCTGGACCTTGTTACTCCCAAAGGCTTTGCACCAGATGAACTTTCTCAAAGAGCTCTTCTGTGCGCCCTCCTGCCATTCTGCCCCAGCTCTCCTCGTGGGCCAGAGGACATCAACCTGCCAAAGAAACCAGGGCCACCATACTTTAGGGGAAGGTGTTTGTGGCCACTGCAAATATGGAACATGATGGAAATTTATTTTCTCCAAAGGCATGAAACGGCTGAGCTCTTTCCTTCTGAAACAAGACTCACGACTACGCTAAACCGAAGATGCTTATAGCAATGAGAGAGTAAGAAAATGTATGAATTTGGGTGCAAATATTTGGTGTTTAGAAAGCAGATGAATTGTCCGTGTGTGTATATCGAAACCACCTTTAGCATTTTTGCTCTCCCAGAGGGAACATCTACAGAAGAAGACTAACCTGGAGCTCTCCCAATGACTGGGCTGACCACAATGTAATCACCAAAACTAGGTGTAAGGTTAAAATTAAACACCTGCATGGAAAGTGTTTGCAGAAAAGAAGTCCTCATTTGCCTGCGAGCAAGAGAATTAAAGGCATTCATCCAGTTCCATGAAATACCGTGAGATCTATGGGTGGGAAGTGCTAAGTATTGCAATTATTATTTACTATATATTAATATTTGTTATTCAGGAGGATTTGTGTGTGGAGAAAACTTGGAGGATCTGGTCTGACTCAGAGTGCTGGGACTCTCGAGGGATTCTTTACTGTCTACCACAATTATAGATGAGGACTGAATGAAACCTTGTGTATTTGAAACCTTTATGTATAAGCCATGTCACAGGTTTCCCTTCCAGGGACACAATTTTGGACCTGAGAAGGCTCCACCCCATCCCAAACTCAACCTGGTTTTAGGGCCAAAACATCATATCAGACTGCCAAAATGTGGTTTTACTCTATGAAACGTTAAATTCAGCAACTGCCCATGTTTTCTGGGGAAAAATAAAAAGGAAAAAAATGTATTTTGGAATGTATTTGAAATGGTGTGGCTGGCGTGGAGTCTTTTTGAGAAGGGATCACGCATGGCTATGAGAGAAAACTGTAGGCTTAGTCTCTTAGTAATAAAATGGAGCACTGTGCATGAGGGTGTCAGGTATTTTAATCCTCCTCTGCCTCCCCCAGCCTGCAGAGATCATCCACCTGCATGTCCTGTGCAAGGAGATGTTGTCTCTCTGTTGTTCGTAGAGGTCGATATGTGTGAAGATGTACCTGGCTGGGGCTTTTCTTGCTTCCCTGTTTGGTACCTGCAATGGAGAAGATCAGAACACTTCCCCGTTGACTCGGGGAAGCTGGATTTTCGTGTTTTGAAACATGACACGCCTTTCTGGGTGAACTGCAAAAATTGCCAAAAAACATTTAAGGTGTGTTTGTATAATTGCTTACTGTATATCTCCGGATTAGTGAGTGCATTTAGATGTTTAGTTTTAAGGACCAGAGTTTATTCTGCTTCATGCTTAAGTAAACACTGCAAGTTTGGATCCTCCGTACCGGATAAGACCTCTGGTTCATCAGGTCTGGTATCCTGCCTCTGGCAGTGACTCACATCTGATAGTGGGAGAAGTTGTGGTGTCGGAGCTCAGCGGCACAGCCGGGATATGTTTGTGCTGGGATGCGGGAACTGGCTGGGATCCTGCCCGTCCCAAGCAGTAAGCCCTTTGGTTTCACATCTTCATTAGCTTCAAACCACCATGAAACATTGGATGTGCTTCTTCAGAAGAGCCTCATTGTCTTCATCGATAGCTCCTGCAAAGCTCTCCAGTCTTTTCAACATCATGGCCATGCCTGCACGCTGCCGTGAGAAACCTCCTGTGGCTTCTGCTCTCACATACCCCTATGTCCCTGGGTAGCTCCTGCCTAGTGTACTGGGCTCCTCAGTCACAGCTCACACATAAAAATTGCTGATATTAAAGCCTGCAGGTGGGAAAAGCATTCCCCAGGTTTACTTCAGCATTCATAACCACTCCTCCCATCGCTGCGGTGCGTCTGAGCTGAGCTGCGGTTTGTTTTTTTAAACTTCAACCCTTATGTGACATATAATAACTAAACTGCGTTACAAGCCAATATTACAAGGTATAACGTGAGGTGAAACACTATATGGGAAATAAGGATGCATGAAAGATTTTGTACAAAGGAAGTAACCCACTGTACATAAACTGGGTAGTTGCTTAGGGGAAACCTCTAGGATTTGATGGATTATTATCCCTGGGATTCAGTGTTAAAGAGTGTTTATTTATTATAGCTCCACAGTCCTCCTCCTCCCACCATGTCCCAGCCTTGGGGCTCTGAAAGACTCAGAAATGCCATTTCTCCCTGACTGCCTCATCACCGATCCTCGTCTCTTGGGGTTCTCAGTTTAAGGCTGGAGCTCAGATCTGTACCATTCTGTAAATCAATGGAAGAAATGTGGTGCAACTGTGAAGGTTCAGCACTCCAGCCCCCCCCAGAATTGCATGTGTTGTTGCTTTGTCACCTCATCCCCTGTGCCTGTGTGTCCCAGCCCTGCCACTCCCCTGACCCCACTTCCCTGTGAAGTTTTTCAAAAGACCTACGAAAGATGATATTGTTCCAGTTCTGTTACCACCTGATGCTGCTGCTTCACATTTCCAGTCCCCTAATTACAAATGCAAACACAGTGAGTCAGATCCCAATGGATGGCTCTTCTCAGATGCCTTCCTCTGATGCTTGACTCTGACTCTTCCTCATCCAGGCTGAGTGGAAACTCTTCTGTGAAAATGACTGGAACATTTGTTTTCTGGAGGGGGTCAGTGGTTTGTATGATAGAAAGCTGCCTAGATTTCACTGAAGGAATACTTCGATGCTGAGCTAAGGCCTCTCCTGACAAAAGGTGCAGTAAAAGAACAAGGATATTAGTTGTGAGCTTGTAATGCTCCCGGTCATTTTTTTCCCCAGCACTTAATTCAGATCAGTTTCTTTTACATTTCTCCATTTCATGCTGTCTAACTGCAAATTTAAAAACAATGCAAAACCATCCAACTCCACTTTGTGTTTTCTTTCTTTTCTTTTTTTTTCTTTTTTTTTTTTTTTTTTAAGTGCAGGTTGTATTTGTTTTGGTTGGAATTTGGAATAAGCGGCTGTGCCCTAAAGGCGAGAGGTGTGACCCGCAGAGCGGGGTACGTCCCTAATCCACCGACTGCAGTGACACTCCTGGCAGGCTTGGGAACTGGGAGTCTCTTTTGTCTCTGACAAAAGGAGCATCATGTTAGAAGCATGTATTACTTGGTAAAATATTCCCCCTGTAGAGACGGAAAGGAAATAACCTTGGAGGCCAGAGACAGAAATTACATTATCCGTTGTGCCTGGCAGCACATAGCCCAGAGTTTAGTCATGGGTAGTTGTAACCACCTAAACTGCAGTGCTCCCGTGGCTCCCCCGAAAGGATCATTCAGCAGCTTAACACGTTTCATCATTGAGAAATATTTCCTGATACTCGCCCTAAACCCTTCCTTAATCTCATCCCATTGCTCTTAGTTATGCCCCGTGTACAACTGTAAATAATTCCTCTCCCTCCTTGATGTTTACAGCCTCCAAATACTTGCTGGCCGTTATCATGTCCCCTTAGTTGTCTGCTAGCTGATCTATGTGCAGTTGGCTCTTTTAATCTCTCTTTAGACCTCAGCCCATGCTCTCCATCCTGGCTGCCTTACTGTGATCCTCTGCTTTTCTTCAAGCCCCTTCCCAGTCCGTTCCTCTTGTGCTGTGAGGGGCTCTGACTGGGCTGCAACCTTCCCCACACGGCCTCCTCAGAGCTGGTTGTCCTCATGGGGTGTCCTTTGGGACATGTGCTGGTCCCCATACCTCATGCTGCTCCTTTCCTGTCTCCTGCAGCTTCTCAAGATGGAGCCAAGCTTGAATCTAATAGTGTTTTCAGTTCAGCCTTTCTTATTCCAGACTCTTTTTCAGCTCCTCTCCTTCATCCCAGGGAAAAGGGAGCCAGAAGCCACTCCTTTTCCCCATCTCCAGCACGACTTGTTGAGCTGATGCAGAGATTCTATCTTGCCATGGCTTTTATTTTCTTGAGTCCACTTCTCACCAAGAGAAGTTAAACCCCATAGGCATTTGTAGGATTATTAGTGGCAAAGCTGCTGGCTGGAGAAGAGCCCCAGGACATGAGCATTTCGAGAAGCACTTGCCCAGCAGCACTCTCAGGAGCCCTCCCACAGATCGCCCACAGGCTCCGCGGCCACAGGAAGATGCTGCGAGGTGCAGGGTTCCCCTTCCCCAGAACCCGAGCTGTGAAACCTGAAACGTCTCCTTTCAGCCCAGGCCAGGCTGGCTGCTAATTCCTCCCACTGTGAATTTACACTCCGAGCTGTTTTCGGGCAGAGGGCAGGCTGGGAGAGGGCTGCCTGGCCACCACAAATTAAAACTCTGAGTGGCAGCTCTTGCAGGGATGCTGCTCCCTTCTCCTGACACACCGAGCTGCCTCGGGCTGCAGGCTCTTGATGCTCATTGCAGTCATCGTGGTATTTTCCCCTCGGTGTACCGCAGTTAATTATTTCTGTGTTGGGTTGCAGCTATCATCTTCCCCTGACCCATGGCGCCTGCAGCAATGACAAGAGCAAGAGCAAGCAGGTGACTGGGAGCCCTGTGCTGTGGGAGAAGGGCAACTGGCTCCATGCAAGCCCTTTCTTTCCAGGACCATCAGGCTAACACTGAACTGTAAGTCATGGTGGTGGGATTTTTGCCTTTCTTCTTCTTCAGCACCTGAGGACGATCTCGAAGGACCTTGTTGATGACAGGAGGGACGTGGCCTATGTCGGCAGAGGCCCAAGAGCAAGGTCACATCTTTTGTCACCTACAGGCGATGCTCTCTATCCTGCAGAAAGTGTCTCTGGAGGTGAGACTGTTGTGTCTTACGTGAAACCAGTGGGGAGATGGGCTGGGAGGGGAAATTGAGCCCTGGCTCAAAGCAACACTCAGGGTTAATGCTGATAATGACTGCAGGGCTCTGATTTTCCTCTTGGAGGCAGAAAGCCAGCAGGATCAGGCCATGTTGGAGTCCTCTGTCCCAACTGAGCCAGCCTGGGAAGACTCACTGCAAACCACCACCTGAACACTGCTGCGGGATGGCTATCGTCTGAGGTCAATGTGCTGAAGAGAAGGCTCCTTCCAGGACAATCCATCTCTCCTGCCAGTGCCTCCTCTTGAGGCTGGCAGACATAAATATGTAGTTCCTTTGCCAAGGTGCTGTGCAATGGAGTGGCTGACATTCCTCTTGTTGTGGTAACGTAGGTGGGAGGCCATTGTATTAAACATCTGTGTGAACCCCAGACAAGATGTGCCCTCACAAAGCCTCATTTCACCGCTTTCCATATCTAACCCCTCGAGCAAGGACAGGAAGTCCCTTCAAACCTCTTCTCACCAAAGCACTCACTAAGGGCCGTGCACAGCACCATGAGCTGCCACCGCTGCTCGGGGAGAGGGCAGTGCCAGGGGCACGAGGTGGGTGCACCTCCATGGACTCAGTCCTGAGTGGAAGAGGTGGACGTGGAGCATCGCTTCTTCCCGTGACAGCCCGTAGCAGAAATGCTCAGCATCACACGTGCAGCTCTGCACAGCCCAGCCAGTGTTGCAGGGGGCTGTCAGGCCAGAGGGCATTTTGCTCTTCAAAACGCACTTTGACTAGCACGAAGCTGGCACCTCCTGATAATTACCGAGTTGGGGATACACGCTGACCGCGTGAGTCACGGAGCCCTGTGTTTTGTGGAGTCGGTTGCCCATGCTACAGACACACGTACTCAAACACATGCCTATGGTGCAGGACTGCTTCCCTTTTCCTGATTTTAGAAAATTAATATTATTAGAAACGCAATTAAGAACTGTGAGCGAATCACTACTTTGGGCAGTGTAACTTTGTGCGCTTCTGTCTGAATTTGCTGTAAGCCTGCGCATCTTAACAAACATTTTGTTTGCTTGTTTCAGGTTTATAGTTTGCAGTCAAATAAACGGCAGTTATTCATTCTCTCTGTTTTATGCATCTATCTTTGACTAAATTTGAGATTTAATTTTTATTTTTCTCTTTTGCAAGAGAAGATTGCAATTTGTTGTGGGCAATTTTATTGACATCGGGCAGTTTTATACAGAAAACGCTTCAGTGTTGCCTGTGTTCTATTTTTCCAAAGTTTTTGCTCAGCTGCATGTTTATACAGCAGAATACTTTCTGCTGTTCTTCCTTGTACCTATTCTTTCAATAAACACTGTTTCACTGTGATCTGACAAGCTCATACTGCTCCGGTGCAACAACTTGCCCATACATATTGTGGTGGTGTGTTAAAGAGCTCCCTCATTATTTCAGTGTGTATCTCCAGCATTTGTCAAGGCTTGTTCAATTCAAACGTGTTTATCTTATCAGAGAGGAAAAAAAACCCAACCAACCCTTTAGAACTGTCACGGAGCACAATTAATAACGTTAAAAAAAAAACCCAGAAAAAAAAGAATAGTGCACCATAAGGAATGCCTCGCTGTTACGGCACCAACGAGGAAATAAGATATTGGAGCTGATTTGGAAACAAGCTTTGTGTCCCAAGCTGAATGCACGCCCAAAATCACGAGCGTCACGTAAGGCGAGAGGATGGCTGAGAAATGTGCTCTTCTCCTCAGTGCCATTTCAGCGTAATGGAAGTATTTCATGAATGTTCAGGTCTTTTGCCAGGAAAACTTCAAATCCTAGTGAAAAAACTTCCAGAGAACTCAAAAAAACCCCAAAATGCCACCAGCTTCATGACTATTTGAAAGACCTACATCAAACATTTAATAGATATACTTTCACTTATTCAAAAGTCACATGAATAGACAAACCTGGCTAAGAAGATGAATTTTGTGCTTTTTGACCAGTTTTTTTCATACTTGTAGATGAAATAAAGACAAGAATTTCAAGTCCTTTACCTACAAGGCTTAATATTGATCTTACATCACTAACACTAATTTTATACCCACACAGTCTCATTCCCATCACTGATGCTACAGAAATTACCCCGGTGTCAGCTCCATTTCAGAAAACTTCCACGGGTCTGTGGTAAGGTGAGGAGCTTGTGTCAATCTTCTGTGGTGGTTTTACACCTGCAAAGCCCCCGGATTCAGTTGCTCTTCAGGGTGAGCATGGACTGTCACATTTTGCCTTTTTTGCCTCGGGAGCCCATCAGTAAAATAGATGTCACCGTATCCCGTTTCAAAATGCTTTCCGGTAGCTGCTGCTGGTGTTGCAAGAGTATTCCCAGACATCTCTTATACTGGTTTCTATTAATTTGCAGATGATAAAAGTGTACAGTTTTTTATTTCTCAGGATATGTTTTAATTTCTTACTGCTTTATTAAAAAGCCTGCTGTGACGCAAATCTGAGCTGTCTTAGGGAACCGTATCAGCTCTAACCTCAGAGGATTCAAATATGTGTGCAGTGCAATCTGAATAGCAGAGGGCAAGCAAGATGACTTTCCCACTGTTAGAAAAAAGCAGGTTGCTGGTTTTTGTTCAGGGCTTGCTTTCTCATCACTCAGTGCAAAACCAGGAACTTCTCTTCCATATGAATTTGAACTATTCAGGGTAACGCTCTATATTTGAGCTACTCGGTGTAACTCTCTCTGTTTTGGATCTTCTCAGAGGAACAGAAAGCTAAACTTTGCCTTTGCCTGAATCAGAAGGTTGATGAAATTCGTAAAACTTGCCTAGTATGACTTGTGGAGTGTTTGGAAGTGCAGAGCATGGTTGAACACCCTCGACTTGCCCCTTTTTTGTGCTTTTCACCAGCTGACTTCTGCGGAATTACTTGCACTGATCTGTGCAGGAGCTCGCGGGGTCCTTCTGCAGCCAAGGCAGAGAGTGAACAAGAGCCCGAGAGAGGAAGATCAGCCCATGAGTACCATCCTTTCTAATTCCCGAGGGACAGATTAAAATGGCTTGAACCAAATAATGACATTATGTGGGGGGCAAACGCGTGCAAAGCTTCTTTTGAGCCTTTCTTTCTTTTCCGTCCTTCGCCTGCCGAGATTCCTGGCAGTGGGAAGCGGGGCTGTTCGTACTCCTGATGCGGCGCTCCTCTGCTCTTACTAAATGGAGCAGAGCAATTCCCACTGCTCTCAATCTGGATTGTGTTGCCAGAGCTCAGCTCATTTGGAAAGCTTTGGTCTGATCGCACACATTCAGCACGTGCTTTTTTAAGTGGTTTCCAGCACTCTCCATAGAAAGAAGGGGAAAGGATAATGATCCTGGGGAGATTTTGGAAAGAACTGTTGGTGTCCAGGCTGACATTCCAGATCTTCAAGGCTATATGCTTCTCTGTTGTACTGCTCCAAGGCAATGGACCAAGGCAAAGATAATCCAAGGTAGTTAAAGTCCTCGTTTCCAAGTACATCTCCCCACGTGGGCCCGTTGTGTCACCGATATTTTGCTTATTGCCACCTGCTTTTTCTCTTTTTCTCCCATTTCATTCCACTAGATGCATTCTTTCCTGAAACGCTCCACAACTGCACGATTCCAAACCTTGACACACTTAGATTTTACTGGGTTCTTTGCAGATGTCCCTGGCAATAGTCTGCAATCCTTAATTGTGACTGTTAGTAGAGGATCAGTACAACTGAACTCAAAACTTGAGCTGTAAAAGCCTGAAATTGTGATTTCATGACTCTTTCAGGTAGGTGTGGCTGCCAAGGAAGTGGATCTGTGCTTCTCCAAGGTGAGGCTGCTCCTCACTTCCCCATGACCACTTCCTTGGTGTCCTGGTGAGCCACCAAGCCTGCAAGAATCAGGTTAGGTTAAACCAAATGAAGTAGGAGAAAAAATGGGGAATACCCTGACACGGAAAAAAAGTGCCCCAGGGAGGTTGAGCATCCTTCTTGAAGTGATGTGGCAGAGCCCAGGGAATGCATTGGCTGGGACCACTTCCCACCCCACAGGGTCAGGGTTTAACGGTGGATTGCTCAACCTTCCCTTTTGTTAATAACCATAAATTTTTCCTGTGTGCCCTATGTGTGCTGCAGTGCTCGTAGGGAGCATGGTGATGATGACTACTGCATCAGAGCTCACTAAATCTTTCAGGAGTTCTGGGTATTTGGGCTCATGCCCTGAGGAGCATTTCCATTCCTGTTGCTGTGCTGCTCTTTGGTCCTGCAGTGGCTCTGCTGAATCCTTTTTTCAGTTCAGGTCCCTGTTCCCTGGGGAAACAGATTGCAGGTGTCCCTTGCTTCCTTCTGAGAGTTTCCCTGTAAGAGCTTTGAACTTTATAGGAAACATCAGCAACTGCCATAAAATCTCCAGCTCCTTTGTCCCCGAGTAGCATCACATATGCAATAAATGGCACGTCCTAGGTTTTGTGTCTTTGAAGCTGCAAGATGATTTGTGCCTTCTCTTCCTAGACATCAAGATCAGCTCTACCTTCCCCTGGATGTTTGTGCAGCTGAGGCTGCCGGGCTCTTGCTGTGGAGGATGGCCCAGAGTTCGAAGGTGCTGTTCTCAAGTTCAACAGAGCCTCAGGCCGGGCTCTACTTTCGAGACTTAATTGCCTTTCCCACTAGACCATCTGATTACAAATAACTGTGACTGGATGCTGTATGTCGAAATCCATAATCCCCTGCAAATTGTTTAAAGTCATGTCCGTTGAACTGCAGACCATTATCAGACTTAACAATTTATGGGATTCTGTGTCTGACAAATGCAAATATAATGTGTACTGCGACATGTTTTGGTGTCAGATTCTGTGTATTGTTGGCTAATATTTTATAGTTCCAGGCTCATGTGAATAATAACCCCAATTAAAATGTGATCTTTGCCCAAAAGCATGAATAAATCTATTTTAGACAGCTCAAGTATTTTCTTGTCAAGCCATTTTATTTCTAAGCTCCCATGTTCATTTTACAAGTTACTCTTCCCTACACGAATTTGTGAGCAGCACGCTGCATCTCTTTTCGTTTAGCTCTGAGTGTCAAATGGGGAATAACACGTCCATGTCCAGAAATCCTTGCTTGTGCTTGTGACGTTGATCAAATACTGAACAGTTTCACCGTGTTGTGAAAGAGATTTTCAAATCTTTCCTCCTTTTTCCTGAGGTTAACTTTGCTCTATCGGGAAAGATGTCTATTCTGTACAAAGGGTTGGGGTGTAGATATCCTCAAGCAAGACCTACATGAGCAAACAGCGAGTCAAACACAGAAGAGATGGGCAACAAGTTATTGCTCCAGATGAGTTGTCCTGCTGCACCAACAGGTCCATCAAGATTTTGATACGCAAGTGACAGGCTTTGAGTGGCGTGGCATATTTCACAGAAGCATCAGCTTGCTTAGAGCAAGCTCACAGATCTCAAAGTACCTAATTTTTCAGTGGAGACGTGCTAAGATGCTTAAAACAATGTTTGCAGCCATTGAGCTGTACTCAAAAGCAAGTAGGTCTTGGGGGTTTACTTGGCAGGGGATTGTACTAAGTATAAGGATTTATTGCCTGCTTTGCACTTGGCTGCTGTGTTTTATTCTATCAGGAAATAATGAGGGCAGCAGAATTGCGATTTAAATTTTTAGAGAAACGTGGTTCTTAACCTCTCGCTGAATGGCTGGTCTTGGAAGAACAACTTATTCTCTTGCTAAACAGTGTGACAGAGATGAGAATGTCTAGTAATTTCTGTTTGAAGAGCTAATGTACACAAGCATTTCTAGGGACTTTATTCTCACCTTGAGTAAAACATGACTAGAAGATGAACACAGAGAAGTAAAACAGAGTCAAACGTGCTCCAAGTGCAAACCTGAGTAGTTCTGTAATGTGACTTAGAGCAACTCTGGTTCAACGGGAGAGAAACTGGAGTGAGCTAAGATGCGTGGTGTGCTGGCAAGGTTGTTCATGGGGGAAAGACACAGAGTCCTGCAGGATCACATCTCCGCAGGGAAATCCCACCGCTGCAGAGATGGGATCACTTTTCTCTCCTTGATCCCCAAAACCATTCTGGTCTTTCAGGGCCTGGCTATGACTTTCTCTGCTTGTTGTCAACTGGGATAATGCTGAGCTCTCCATTTGGGCTCCTACTGGCTGGGAAGGGTATATTTTTAAACAGAGTTAGTGGAAATTTTGATTCGGGGCTTTCTGAAGTCCCTGGAACTGAAAGCTTGAAGTTCAGGCTGCTGCATGGTTTCCCTGGACGCATCTTCTTTCTCTGCCTGGAAATTATATACCAGTGGAATTAGGGGATTTTATATATTTATCCAGGATTTCCAGCATCTGGTGCCTGGCTGGAGCAGTAGCCCCATCTGCCCGTCAGTGACGCGGACTCGCGGTGCTCAGGCAGGACTAGCCAGCCCCGGGGAAACCCGGTCCCTCTGGCATCACTGATCAGGCTGTGTGTGCTTGGCCACCACGGTGGTCGGTGCGGTTGACCCAATGCTTGTCAGGAATAGGTGTTACAAAGCACAGAGTCGACTTGGGGCCGGCAAGTTGACGTTAGACAACAACTTGAGCTCAGTTGTTCTGGTGAAAATCAGGAACGATGCTGCTCCCAGGGATGTGGTTTACCTGTAGGAAAGTAAGACAAACATCGGCTGTGGGACTGCAGCAGAGCGACTGAGAACATCAGTGACATGGGAATGGCCGTATCTCGCATCCTTGTAACTCATCATTTGTTGTAGCAGCCCACAAAAGTGCTTTATCCTCAGGTAAAACCTCAAAGAGAAACAGTTTCCCTGTTCTCCTGCAGATGGTAGCTCAGTCTGAGGGAGCTAAACTGAATCAACCAATTAGTGATAAGAGGAAAACCATTTTCAAGAGAACTGATGGTAAATTTACACTGGACCTGGCAGAAGCCTGTGATGCTGGATCCAAAGAAAAATTGGCTCCGTGGTTGCTGAGACGTGGGGCTTCCTTGGCTCTGTCCTCATGATTCAATTTCAGGTCCAGTCTGAGGAGGCACAGAGGATTTCCAGTGCCTCCTCCAGCCCCGCTCCTGCCGGCACCCATACTTTCTTCCTACTCACATTTCATGGCACGTCACTGAGGAGATGCTGTGAGCAGTGGTGGGCTGGAAAAGTCAAACCTTCTCTTTGTGCAAAGAGTGATCTGAGGTCTTCTGTTTCTGAAGTATTTTAATTTTTTTTTTCTCTGTTTTCTTTCACGAATTTTGTTTGACACACTTCCAAGTTCTTGCAGAAGCATGAGCAGAGTGTTATTTAAAGGGATCTAGACATTTTAGTTTATCGAATCTCTGTTCACTCTGTGAATCTGACAACCATTTCAAAGAAGTTTTCATAATATTTTGAAAACTGGACTAGGGAAATATGAAAGCTTTCATCCAATATATATGTCCAATACCACGACCAAATTTTCCTGATAGGTTGCTCTGAACAAATAGCTATTGCTCAATAAGGAGTATTCACTTATATTTTCTTTCTGCTAGACCTGACTGATTGTGTCTTCTGTGAAGAGTGGTGTTGAGTAAACTTGGTGGCTTTGCTGATTTGTAACCAAAGAGTAAGCTCGAAACACTGAGTGACAGAAACCAGTCAAGGTCCACCCAGTAGGTTTATAAATGTGATGGTTTGCTGTCTTCTGTTTTAATAAAAAACTAATGTGTGCTTCAGAATCAAACCTCAACAGTTCATTGATATCAGTTTTTGTTTGGCTCCTTATTGCACATTTTAGGCATTTCCTTGCTGGGGAGCTGCCTAAAGCAGGTGGTTAAAAGCAGAAATATCTGTTGGGAGTCTTCTATTTCTGTTTACCTTTCCTCCAGGGCCAGCATGGGCATCCTTTGATTTGCATTTTGCATTTTAAAATTTGAACAAAGTGGAACAACTGAGGTTTATTCTTTTTTTTTCTCCACTAGTGTTGAAAATGACTTCAAGGGATGGTGAAGAATTGTGATTTAAGATGATTTATGCTTTGGGTTAAGGGAAAGTAAGAAACAAAGCAGGTTTTATGTAATTTCAACTTCCAGGAGAACTCTGTGTAACAAATTTATCTCATTCCCATGGTTCCATTCATTAACCTTTTGTGGGAGACGAACAAAATTCAGCGAGCTTTGCTAAATATGGGAACTGAAAGAAGTAACACATTGTTTAAGAGAGAGGGAGAGTAGAAATCTATTTAATGAGGTAAATCTGACAAGAGATTAACTTTGTTCAGGATATTTTCTAATAGGAAAGAAGCAGTGGGGTCATCCAGATCCCTTTGAAAATTTATTGCTGTGCTCAGGAATTCCTCGTACATACCAGGACTGGGAATCTGAGCAGCAGGCTGTTGTGGCGAGTAAAAAAATAAATGGTGTTATCTTGATAGCCAGATAACACAGTATCTGCTCACATAAAGTCATTTGGAGAATATTGTTTGTGAAAACCTCTTTGCTGCGGATCCATTCCTTCTCCTTTCCGTTTTCTGATAAAAAAATCCTAAACACCGAGCAGTTAAAGGCTGCCATAAAACTGAGAAGAAACACTGACACTGGTGCTTTATCATGCTCCATCTGGGAGGCGAGCCAGCTCTTCCTACTTCAAGTTTATTTCTCCTACTCTGCTTTACCTCAGATAATGTCTCATAAACAGTTAAGAGGGTCATTTATAAACGTCTCAGAATGGTTATTGCTCTCATCATAGGCTTTGAATCCTCATGCTTTCAGCTAGTGAACATCAAGGTAAAAACCAAAACAAATTCCCAAGCCCAGGACACTGACTATTTGAGAATACCTCCAGCCTGCAGGATGGAGGAGTTACTATTTTTCTCCACCTCATTTTTTAAATGGTGAGATTTATCCCAAATTAGGTGCGACTCGCTAGCTTCCCAAGCTTGGTATAGAAGTGAACTGTTAAACCAAGACTAGGATACTTAAATTAAGACCTTAACTGGAGCATTTTGACAGAATACGGTTCAAAACAAGTAGGTTATTCAACAACAAAGTCTCTGATTTCAGCCAAGCTTAGATGCATTCTGCCCAACGTTTTGTCCCAGCTTTATTAAATGAATTAAATCACTAGTAGGGCACAGAGGACTGCTTTCTCCTTCTCCTCACTTCTGGCTTGCTTGTAGATGCTCCAGTATTGGGAAGAAGACAGACCCTGCCTGCAGGTATTACCTGGCTACTTGCAGATCTCGGGTGCCTATTCCCAGGCATGTGATATATTTTAATATCCTCTAAGAACATTTTATATTTATCCCCTGACTCTGCCAGTGCCCCATCGGCTGGGCTCTGCAGTGCCAGAGGAAAAATAACATCCCCATGCCCTGTTTCCAGCTGCAATAAGGGCTCCTTGCCCACCCTCCTGGGTGAGTCAGGCCACTTTGTGAAAAATCAGGGTTTGGCTAATTTCTTGTGACTGTGTTTGAAGAGGTGGGCCGCCTAAAAAAGACATTTATAATAATCTTTCATGTTCTCCAAAGGAAAAGAATCCACCTGTGTAATCTTTTAAGTTAAGCTTCCCTCAGGTCTTGTATAACGTTATGAAAATGGCAGCTCATATAATTTTATTACCTGAGCTAAATATGATTCTTTCTCTGTCTTCCAGCTATTTCTCCTAATCCATATCAATAAAACTACTAGGGTATAATGATTTTATAGGCTGCTGCTTCTTCATCTTCTTTCTTTTATTACTCTGAATGTATTCTCTTCAAATAAACTAATTAATCTCACAATTAGAAACCCAAAGTAATATTATGCAATGCACACAGCTATGTCAGTCAGGAATGCAGAAGCAGAGATGACCAGATATTTACTTTTAATATCCCAGGTCTGAAAGGATTCCTTGGAAAACAGCAAAGAAAAGAACCTGCTGAATTGGGAGACGAAACTGGGGACTTGTGGTATGTGTGGTCCGGATTGTTTGAAGATGGGTTCTTTGGAGAAGTTCTGCTCTGAGCATCTCTGCTCTTTAGTTGTGGCAGAAAGGAAGAAAAAATATTCCCCGGATTTACTGTGTATAGAGAGGGTGGTGGGCTGGTGGACAGAAGCTCTGGAAGAGGATGCATGGAATCAGAGAAATCAAACTGCAGGAGGTGCAACAAATCGGAAATTTGTGTTTACTGCAAGTACCAAGGAAAGCCTACCTGCTTTGAATAATGAGATGCAAGTCTGGGGCTTGTAGGCTCTAATCTCATCTCTGATGCTGGCCTTGAGCAAATTAGGTATCTTCTGTGTCTCGACCCTCCCTCCGCAAGACAGGAGTGATGAGAGATACCTACTTCAAACAACATTAGAGATTCCAGATGACGTTTTTAATGCCCCCTGCAGCAATCACTAAGTAATTATTATGCTCTTTTTTTTTTTTTTTTCAGCCCAAGTCTATAGTCCCAGCTCACTAAAGGGTAGTTTTTGAGTGCTGCAGTCAGTATGGATCACTGCTAAAGTTGGCATGGGTGGGTGTATCATGGTCTGAGGTTTAGTGAGGCAATATCCCTTCTCCTGCAACACAATATATGTCATTGTAGGCAAGGCGTATTAGTTATCCTTATATACATGGAAAATAAATGACCGTAAAGCTTGCTAAGTCACACTGTCTGTATTGATTGTCAGTGTCTGCAGAGATTCCAATACTGGATCTCAGTGATTTAAAAACAAAATTAAATGCTCCACCTAATTATAGTTCTGTGCACGTATAGTTGCCTGTGAGTATTTGCAGCTGTCAGGTTCAAATATTTCTAATAACTGTGGCTGTGACATTTGTTCAACAGATGAGGTAAGAATAAAAGATAAAGGGGCAACAGCCTGGTTTGAGGAATGGAAAGAAGGTCGGATACATGACTGGATGCCACGGAGCATTGTAACACAAGTTTGAAGGTGGACTCGAATGCACCAGATTTTGCAGCTAAAATAAAATAGCAGGTGGTATGGTAGCAACACTGGAAAAAAAAACCCATGGAAAAAACACTGCATGGAGGACATGACTGACAAATACCTGTTATTCCAAGCCCAAATCTGAGAAGGCGTGAATCTCAAAATTTCTCTCAGGAAGCATTTAGTGTCCTTGAGTAGCCTGCGTCATTTCTGTCATGTTTTCTGGTGGAAGGAGGGTAGCAGTGTGCAGGTGTTTGTCTTTCTCTAAAATACGTAAGCTCCAAATCCTCTGTGCAGATACATTCACCTCCAGTCTTTCCTGCAGAAAGACCTGGTGCTTGTGTCCACTTTATCCTGCTCCATTCATGTATTTCTCTTCCTTTTTCTAAACAGGAGTTCACTCTTTCCAAGCTGTGTTGAAATTTCACGGCTGGAACACCCTGCCTGTGTCATGCATAGCTCACTTTTATCTTTTTCCCCCTTGCAAATATTTTTTTTACACACTTCTGTCCTCAGCCACTGTAATACCCCAGCATAAGGCATGGGGTGATGCCAGAAATATGGTTTTGCAAAGGCTTCCACTCAGAATTCCCATCATGACAGCTCTGACAAGAGATACCTTAAAAAGAAAGCACCGTAAGGAAAATTGCTCTTTTTTTTTTTTGTTGGGGGGGTGGGAGAGGAAAGATTAGTAAACTATTCTCAATGTGTATGTCTTAGATCTATGATCTTTGCTGCAGAATCCAACTGTGCAGATCTATCAAGTTCAGCCACGCTGGAGTATGCCACACAGGTGGATGGTTTAATCTTGACAGTTGAGCTTCCAGCTGAAAGGAGACAGAAAGAATGAGATGAAAAAACATGCTAAAACCTGTTCAGCTCCCAGTCGGGCTTCGGAGCCGTGCTGCTGGGTAACATTGCTGCTTGTAAAACAAAGGCGTAGCGATGGGTGGCTCTTTCAGCCCCAGATACCGTATTGGCTTTCCTAAAGCAATTGCAAAATAGCAAGGACTCTCCCACCTCATGAAATAAAGGAGACGGGCTGCAGCTCTGCCCTGATCAGGAAGAAATAGTAATGCGGATCTGCCCTTGGAGAAATTAAGATTGAATGTAGCTGAGATCTTTGAGCAGAGTTTGTGTTTTGGGGTGGGGGGGGAATGATGTGACACCCCGAAGCTGTACATTTAGGGCTGCATCTTCAAAGCTGCCCAGGTCATGCTTCCACGGAGTTCCCGTTTCATTTAAATTCATTTAAATAGGAGAAACCACCCAGTTCTCAGCGGAAATATTTCAGAGCTGCATTGCTCACATGCAGGCTTCACACGCCGCTGAGTCCAAATGCAGCAGGTTTGGATGCACATTGCATTTCTTTTAGGTCAGAATGGCTGGGGTTAACGTTAACAAAGCGGGAAGTTAATGAAATGCTTAAGCACATACCTATGACACAATCTGAAACAGGTGGATGCGGAGCCATTGGAGGCCTCCCGCTTCACTCAAACCATATGTGAGACTCCTATTGCCGTCCTAGGAGCAATGATCAAGGGCAGGAGATGGCTGTTAGTGAGCATGATTTAAAACTGATTTTGGGAAGAGTGATTTATGCTTTGGAGTCTCCTCAGATGTGTACCCAGTAGGAAATTCTGTAGCTACACCTGTTTACACATCTCTCAGTTCACCGAGATGATAATGAGAAACCCAGGCCTCCTGGGCACAGTGAGAAACTGTAACAATTACTGAACTCCAGAAAGAAAATGGGTTCTGGTGACTGATTTATCAGCAGGCTTTGCTGAAGGACAGATAATTCACGCCAGGAGTTTCGAGGGGCCACGGGGCTGAACTCTGATTTCGAGGTACGAGGCTACATCAGCAGCCCTGGTGAACGCCCAGTGCTCCAGAGCCGGGGACTGTCTGAGCCAGAACTCCATCCCATCACTCTTTCTTTTTGCTTGCACCACACCTGCCTGTTAAAATAGAGAGAAACCAGCATCCTTTAGACTTGGAATGCATGTGAAAGTGAGCTCATCACACTCAGTCCCTGGTGGTCCCTCTCCAGCTGCAGCCTGATGGAGCATCCTGCAACAGTCAGTTGGCTCTGTCCCCCATCTGCAGAGAGAGCCTCAAGAAGTGACCTTCCTTTGGCAGAAGTGAGCCATGGTGCACCTTTTCTGAAACCACAGAGCTGTGGCAACTACTTCTCTGAAGGACAGAAATAAAGTTTAGCGTTAGAGGACCTGCATCCTCTTCCTAAAATCCCCATGAACTTCTTCCTCCAAAACCTCATCATCTCCGCAAAAACCTTCCCCAGGCAAGTTCTGGGGCTAACAACAGAGACTTGCTTTGGAGAGCTGGTGAAAACCTTCTGCAGATGTGCAGAGATCCTTCCATTACAGATGCCCAGTGCTGAGGCCACGGAGTGGCACCAACACCCCTGTGCAGGGCAATAGGTGCCTGCACCTCTTCATGCATTGGGAGTTTGGGCTGGGAGTGGTGGGAGTGAGGAAAACGCTTGAGGAGGTTGTAGGATCAAATGCTTTGCTTAAGTACTAGTCATTATAATTTTGTTTGTGAATCATCATTTTACTCCGTTAAAGATAAATACAAGCAGGGTAAAAGAAGAATAAGGCTCAGTGTAAGTGGCTTTGCATGTTTCAGAAACCGCTCCTGCAGTTTTTGGAGGTAATTACGCGGTGTTGAATATGCTCCCATCAAAGCCACTTTGCGAGTCCAACCCCACTCTTGTCTTGCCCCTTCCTAAAATCAGATTGCAAATGAGCAGCAAGACTGATGCTTAATGATAGCCCGAGGAGCGATGTTTGGGCTGTGAATCACTTTAGATTTCACACTGATAGACGAGGAGTACATGTGCTGATACCATCTGCAGATCGGGGCGCAGTTCACCAGCGCAGCGGCAGCCTCCCAGGGGTGCATCCCGCTGCCGTGCATCCCCGGTGGGTCCCCTGGTGCCACTGGAGCCATGCTGGGACCAACCAGCACGTTTATTTTTCTGGGTGAAGAGCAGCTTTCCTACTATGCAGCCTCGCTGCTCGCCCTTCCTCTTTTCTCTGAAAGCCTTGGGAATTGGAAGACTCCTTTTTCCCTTTGCATAAGCAGGACATAAATTCAAAGGGTTCTGCTGAATATTTGTTAAGATGCATATTTATGTGCAAAACCCTCCCTACCCCTCAGAAACCATTTAGTTAAAAGAGGATAAAGATGATTTACTTATGCCTTAAGGCTGTTGCTATTTAAACACTGCACATTTATGTCTATTTACTCTGGTATTTACTAAAAAAGCATGGCTAAATTAGCAGTCGTTGCCTCTCCTAAGCCATTTCTGAAGGCTCTTACAGCACTTCTTGAAGGGAACAAACTTGAATGAACAGACCATGTCATTCTGGTTGTTGGACAGTGAAAGTAAACACCCTTTTCCAGCGGCCACAGGGAAAGAAAATGATATCTGGGGATTCCTCAGTTTGGCAAACTGCTCGTTTTGGTGAAAAAAAACCAGATTTACAAACTGTGCTGTTGCCACGCGATGCGTGAGCCATCGCGGAGATGATTTGCTCTATCTCATGGGTTTGCACGTAGTTTCCTGACATCCCACGAAGTCCAGAAGTGGTATGTAAGGGACAAAATCCCCAGGGACTCTCCTCCTTTGAGCTTGACAAGTGTTTTTTTCTTTTTTTTTTTTTCTTCCCCCCTGCCCAGAGATATTAGCAGTAAGGACAGCGGTGCAGCCGATGACTGGCTGGCTGTACTTAATGACCCGAGGCACGTCAGCTCCTCTCAGCTGGTTCCCAATCCCCAGGAAATGCACACCGGCTTGATTACTGTCTCCTAAAGAGTCACACATGTAGGTTGGGAACCTTCTTTTCATTAACTTAGCCTGTGCGCAAAGACCTGCTGCAGAAGCATATTTTTTCAATCAGATAATGCATTTTCGATTAAATGACTTGGTTTCTACCCATTTTCTCTTCCTTTCCTGCCATACAGGAGCTATCTGTGTTTAATGGGATCTTGCCATAAAGTTGGCCGTGTTCTTCTGAAGCGATGGCAACGGTAATTAAGACGTGTTACTGTTTTCCACTGGGTATATTTGTACCATATGGATATGCAACGTGACTCGGAGCAAAAAGCGGTCCTGAGAATCCAAGACGAGAGGCGATGGATGAGACTTTGTAGAGAGAAGTCACTGAAGAAACCGCACGCAAGCAGGAAGCTACATGTTCCCGTACCTGCCTGCCTGGAGGTCCCCTGCAGATGACTTTGGCAGCAGTTTGAGAAACGAGCACACACATTTGTTATAAGCATTATGAATGATATATGGCAAATGTTTGCAAAGCAACTGAGAAGAAAACCTGCTGGGGCAGGGCTTTGGGTTTTCAGACTGCAACGGTGCGCTAAGGAGTGTGACCTGAAGATAATATGGCTTTGGGGAGTGCCAGCAGAGTTGAATTAAGCATGAATCAGAAATCTTTGTTGAATAGCGAGGTAAAAAACGGGGAAGGATTTCCATTCCAGAAACCACCACCTTGTCTCTCTAAATGAGTGTTTCCCAGAGCTGCTAAACTGTGGCTGTTCCATGTTCCAAGCTTGTCTTTGATGGCGAGTGGGAAATTGCATAATCTTCTCGAGCCAAAATCGAGAACAAGAACAAAACTGATCCTTTCCAGACAGAAAAAAATCTGTCAGCACCCTGAAAAAGCCCCAGGAATTGCCTCACTCTTGTGCAGCTCTATGGGAAACAAGGGAGGGTGGTGATGCTCCACTCCAGGTGCCGTTCCCTGGGTCTGGCGAGTTGGTGGCGAGGACAGGAGTGGCATTTTGCAGGTGAGACAAAAATTTGTCCCTCAGTCTTGGTACCAAACTGCATTTGGTGAAACTGCTGTTGGTTTTCACCTCCCCAGGCCCTGTCCCAAACTTTGCACCTTGTCACACTTGGCATTGCAACGTGGGAATCACTCACCGAGACCAAAGGCATTTAAGCTATAGCTTCAGGTTGTGCATGAAAAACATTATTTTTATATATCTATTTATTTATTTTTTTTTTCATTTGGAGGCATCAGCTCTCTGTGACCACCAGGTCACAGGTTTAAATCCTGTTTTGTTTTGCTGTGGTTGGCAGGTAGATGTTTCTTCCAGGAAGGGCAGCTGGCAGCCTGGATGCTCTGGATGCTGGGGGTTCCCATGAAGCTTCTTTGCCCATATAGGGGGTGAAGGAAGATAAATGGGTCAATTTAATCTGTTTTCTTTTTAGCATCATCTAAGAGTTGGGGAAATCCTTCATTCTGGAAGTGTTTTTTGCTTTGCTAATATGACTTCAACAGTCTTCTGAAGAGAGTGGTACAAAAGAAATAACGTTTGAAGCAATTTCCTGAGTATAGCGACTTAAATAGCTCTGCAATGAAACGTGAAATAAATAACTTTGAAGCATAGTTATTCTTTGTTCTTGGTTTCAGTGGTGAATTTCTCAGAGCTCGCATGGCATGAAGGAGATCCTTTTTCAGGAAAAAGAAGAAATGGTAAAAAAAGCGCCCCTTGGCATGTTTAATGGAAATCAATCTGAATTGGAATTTCAACTTAAAGTAAATCAATGCCATCCCCACGCTTTCTGTGAATACCCACCCATTCCTTAAAGATGATGTTCATATTTATAGAAAAAAATAAAAGAAGCTGGACAGTGTTTGGTACACAGTGAGTACATACCAACAGTGCTTTAAAGCTGTCACGGAGGGTTGTGAGCTCCTGCAACCCTTCTTGGTGAAAACAACCATTGCTTATGCCAATCCTCTCATTGTCCCCCTCTCATAAGATCACGCGGGGCAATGCACCCATGTCCCTGCTGATACCTGCTCTGAGCAGAGGCATAGGTGGAGAAGCTCTCCATAGGTAGTACATTTCCCAGAAAATACTTATCCTGCATATAAAATACTTATCCTGAGACTGCTGAAATCAAACTGCCTGTAAGTGGTCCATGCTGTGCACGGCGGCTCCACTTCTTTAGCAGTGGAGCTTGGCAAATTGGGCACTTTGCCATTAGCTCTCTGTCCTGGGAGCTTGTCACTCAGCCCTCACAGCAGCTCCTGCCTGAAGTGATCCATCACCATGTCAGCAGCAAGCCCTCGCTTGTTCCTTTCCATGGATCAGAAGCAAAAGAAAGACACATCCAGGGAAGGGAGGAACACATCTATATTTCTTGGTGTCACTCTCAAATGTTTTTTTTTTCCTGGGTGCGTGACCCACGGTAAGCATCCACTCCCCCACACACTGTGCAGGGACAGCGGTGGCACGGCAGCAGGCACGCTGGCCACAGAGCGCGCAAACAAGTCTCTTGAGCTGATTACACCTTCCCTGGTACCACTGGGTGCCACTGGCAAGCCATGGCCCTGCCAGGTAGAGGGGACACCAAACAATCCATCTGTCATCTCCGGGTTACCTGCTGGTTTTCATGCTTAGGTCACCTCACTGTCTCTTGATGTATTTTATGGCTCCATTAGGTTTCCAAATCCCACAGTGTCACAGCTCATCCCTTTGACATGAACAGGACAGATGCTCAGACTCTAGGAGACAGGCACCAGCCCTGGGAATTAGGAACCTGAATGCCCTTGAACATACCACCTTTTGCCCAGGCTCACGTCATTTGGAGGATTAGCCAGAAAGTTCTTAAAAGCACCAAGAGAAGTGCTGTGGGATCCACTGCTTTCCTTGAGTATTTTTCCTACTGGAAACATGCAAAGAAAGGGGCTGTTTGCACAGATATTCACAGGTCCGGTGCGTGCAATGCGCATCCTTCTGTGTTGGTACCGCAAGCCCTTACCTGGTTGATTCCTGCATGCAATTTTTACCCTGTGTCAGCCTTCCCATCCCTACAGACAGCACAAGCTGCAAGAAGAAATGGTCTTTCCCCCACGTCTCTGCTCCTGGAAGGGAGGCAGAAGGGTTGCATGCACAGTTAGCACTTGCATTATCTGCCCCATATGCAGCCATCTGGTTTTGCTGAAGTTTTTGATCTCTCAGCCGGGTTTGATTTATGTGGCAAGAGCAGCGGCATTCCCATCGTGGAAGTTGAGCGCGATGGTTAACGTTGCCACTGCTTAAGGGTAAAGCTGGATCCCACCAAGCCTTTTTACGTTGCCCCTTATTGGACACATCTGCTGAGGGAAAGGCTCTCCCCTTGCCGCTGGCCCACTCCGCCTGGGTTCGGGCCAGGCAACGTGAAACCCATTTGCATTTTGCAAAGCCTAACTAACGTCTTGGCTTGCGGGAGCGCCGCTTTCCTGATGATCGACGTTCGGGAAAGCGATACCGAAGGGTATTTTTGCACTACAAAAAAACCAAAGCGGGGATTATTAACCTGATAGAAGGAGGGGTTTGTCCCCTGTTGAGAGGGTGGAACCATCAGGTTTGGTGTCTATATGATGAAGAATCTCAGTGAAACGTTTTGTGAGGGCAGTGCTCCTGGCAGCACTTCGGCATTGTCAGCTTGCATTAAGTAATATAACAGTGCTACACATTGCTCGTCTTATGTCCCAGGTCATCCTCACAGACATTGATGGTCTTTCTCCTTTTCGTTCATCAGACCAAGGGTGTAAAATATCATATTCAGTGGCTGCATACTTGAAACTTCTCCCTCTACTTTTTCATCTGTCATTAACATCATGTAATATGACATATTATGATGCATTGTCATAGATTTTTCACCATTTCCTTTATGACATGACATTTTGCAAATAACAGGACTGAATAGTCATCAATCTGATTGTTGAAGGGCTCGTTCCTGCCTAGGTGGTTTCCCAAATCAAAACTGAAATATGAAATTCATCCGATCCAGAGCTCTTTATCTTCAGTTTCTACTGAAATTCAGCTGACTCTAGGCGAGGTGCACTGACTTTCATTAAAAGAGCATCATACTGGCTCACAGTACTTTGGGACAGGAATTGAGGACAGATGACTGCATATCTTAGGAAAGCTGGGAAGGCAAAATATACCGATCCAACCTGGAGGGAGTGCAGCCTTCTGCAGCAGGCAGGGCTGGTAAGCCCTGCAAAAAGTGATTTGTTAAGGTTTGGGCGAGTTTCTGTGATGTAGATACTGGAAGGAATTTTTATGGGATCTGGCCCTGGAATCGAGAGGATTAAATAGCAAAGGAAAAACTAATGTGCTCTTCGTAACTGATAGCACACAGAAATAATGGTTCTTGTAGCAACTGGAATTTGAGTCACAGTTGCCTGTAGCCAGCCCTCTCCAACCATCTGTGCGCAGAGGCAGCCTGGGAGTCAGGGCAGAAGAAATGAGCTGGGGCAGCCCTGGATTTCTCCATGGCTTTGGGAAGGATGTTCCATTTTCTTCATGGCTTCAGGAAGGATGTCCCGCGGTGGGGGAAGAGGACACAGCCCTCGGGGTGTTCGTGTGGCAAAATTCAGTCCGTGTGGCAAACTTTAGTCCATGTGGCAAAATGAGTCCCCCGTGTGCCGGGTGGGAGGTGCTGAAGGGAAGGTCCGCAGGGCAGTGTCAAACCCAGCCGGAAAATGCACAAGACAGGAAACAAATCATAAAACGTCCTCTGCAGAGATGCAGCCCACGCTCCTGCCCCGAGCGCAGCAACACGCCGTGTATCACGCGCTGCCATGTAACGCTGATCTGTGTTCCATCAGCAGGGTTTGAGACGCTTCTTGCATTTTTTTTTTCTGTCGGAATTAAACCAAATCACAGCAATGTTGTGGTGAGAGAGTAAAGGAGAGGATATGGTCTGGGGGTTTGAGTGTAGGACTTGGAATCAGTTCACGGGCCAGTCCTGCATCCTGGGAACTCCAGGTGATTTCTGGGCTCGGTCCATGACCTGACTGTGTTCTTGTCCTCTCCTCTGTCATCAGTATCCTGGAGCATGATGGTACTCAGCTTATTCCCAGGGGTTTGGAGGAACATCTGCAATCTGAGCTGGAAGGTGGTGCACAACCATCACCTTCAGCACTTTACACGTGCGCTAACTGAGCTTGAATTTTGCTGCCAAAATAGATCTTTGAGTGGGTGTACGGTGCTGTCTCTGGGTCCCACCTGCACAAAGAAACTGGATTGTGTGAGGGAGGGTGAGAATCAGGGACCAATCCCACCACATCCCCAATCCGTACTGGCCTTGGACACTGGGAGATTTCATCCAGTGGGGTGAAGCTCCCCTAAATCAGAAGTACTGGCGTTTCTAAAAGCAATCTGCTGCTCCTGAGCCTCTGGGAGTTGTAAAGGCGCTTCCAAGATTTTCTCACTTATCTGAGTATCTTAATTAAATGACTCAGCAAGCGACACACGACTTTCTGGAACGCTTCTACCGCCGCAGGGACCAGCGGTCCACGTCTCCGGAGCCACCCAGGACGGAGCGATGCTGTGGCTGATGCAGCTGAGGGATGCGGAGATGGTTCCTGTTGAGCTGGGGCTGTTCTCCACTCCCAGAGGCACCAGGGAGGAGAGCAGCAAACCTGCAGGATGCCTTTCTTGCTCCATATCTTGTATTTTGAGTCTGGCCATTGTCCTCGTTGCAGAAGGCAGAGGGGAGGAGGAAAGGAACCCCAGGCCTGCAAATTAGCATCAAAGGGTTGGTGCGAGGTTTATGGGGACATTTACTAGTGTTGTTTCCATTATTTATACCAGCCTTGATTCTAGGAGTTCTCATTAGAAGTGTAATAAATGTAAAAATATTTTACAGGCCAATAAAAGTTCCAAAGCAAAAATAAATTTATATAGTGTCTTTTTATTTTTATTTTTTTTTTTACATAATACTGTGTGGTATCATCTTGAACCTGCTGATTGCTGATGGGCTGAGAGAAGCCTCTCCATTCTGGTGTGGTTTAAGGACACAGGTTGGGGCTCAGGACTGCTTTCCAGCTAGCTATTTGTCAGGTAATGGGCAACTCTCATGGTCACTGAGTTTGATGAGAGAATACTAGGCCAAATGCAACATTTTTTTTTTTTTTTCCCTTGGTGAAAAGAGATAAAGCCAGATCATTTATACTATTTTTTTTTTAGTCTGGTTTAAAACACAAGAAATATATCCAGAAGGCACTGGAAAATACGGGACTGACAAAGGGAAAATAAATTAATGTTTTTGAGTTCCTTTATAAAATATGTTTACGTAAACACACTGTGTGTAGTCAGAACTAGGCTATAGTTTCTGGAAGTATATTAAACAAGGAGAGCGATATTTGCCAAATCCTCTGTTATGGCTTTGGGATGTGCAGTCTTCTGCAGAAGGACAGAACTAAAATGAGGAAACACTTTGGAATGAACTCAAATTGGAAGTAATCCAAAAACCTTGTGGAGTGGGTGGAGACAAAAAAAAATAATGAATTTAACCATTAAATCATCCAGCAACTTGGTATCTGCGGCATTTATCTTCCTGTCCCAAAGATAACAAAGTTCCAAAGTCATAATGACATCTAAACATCTTTGATCACAGAGAGGATAAATTGGTCCAAAAATGCTAAATTTGGCTGTCTCACCCGGGTTATCCTAATAAATACTGAGTCAGCTTTGCAGACGGAGTGGTTTTCAAAAAGTGTGGAATGAATGTAGATGTTCTTGACCTAAAAGAAGCTGGAGGTGTTAGCTGCAGCAGCCAGTGGACCTCCAGTTGCTTGAAGGCAAATTTATGATGCCTGGTTTTTCAGCTCTGGCATCTGTAAATGCTGTGAATACTTTTTTTTTTTTTTTTTTTCCTCCAGACTGACTCTAAAAACTGTCTTCGTAATTTTGCAAGAACAGCGACTTTTTGTCATGCAAGGTTTTAGTCCCAGTTTCTAGCACTTCAAAAAGCTAAGCCGGTGCTTGGGGAAAGGGAATGGGGATGAAACTGTTTTCTGTTAAAAGAAGCCTCTGCCTTTTTTTTCCTGCCCACTCACTGAGCTGACCTGTCACCAGGATTAGGAGAGCATTAGCTAACAAGCACCAGAAAGGTGCCACCGTCACAAAGACCATTAATAGCACAACCAGCCCAAGGCTGGTTTTGAAATCCCATCCAAGAACCGAGCGAAGCCAGGCAAAAAGACTGCAGCATTTGCATCCCACCTAGCAGGTACGAGCGGAACGCTCAGGAAGACCATGGAATTGCACTGCAGATTAGTTTGGGCTTCCCACCTGAATCTTTCACTGCTGGGTTTATTTTGGGTATGTCTGTGATCGGAATAGAGAGTTTCTCTGCGAGGCTACTCAAAAGGGAGGCATGAACCAAGCAAAAAATCATGCAACATTTTCTGAACAGGAAATAAATTTAGATCCTTGCATATTTATTCTTTTTCCTAAAATACTGGAAGGAAACGTGGGGCTTGGAATGGGATGATCGCTGCAAGAAAACGTGGCTGGTTTTACTGCCCTGGCTATTGTGCCCTAAGGCCACAATTAGGTCTGGAATCCCATTGTGCCGGGCATTGTCCAAACAGAGAGGAAGGAACAGTCCTTCACTGAGAGGTCTGCAGCATTGATTAACCTCTGTTTGTCTGTGCAATTACTAGTTTGCTATTAAACGCTGTTATTTGCTTTAGGAGGGTAATGTTCTCAATTCAGAAATAATGGGTCCAGGTATTAGTCTCAGAGTAAGCCACACATTGCGTTAAGGCAACATGGAAAAATTTTTCCCGTTCTCATAGATGCCCCATTGAAGTCTCAGGTTTTCAGGCAGCCGTGAAGAGTTACACTCACAGCCCCTGAAAGCCCGTGCGACCAGGACACGGAATTCTTGGCAGCCCCTTGGGAACCTGCATCCTAAAATGACATGCCCCTAAGCCCGTGTGAGACAGCAGCAGAGCTAGGACTAATAGTATCCCATATCCCAAGCTAGTTCTCTTGAAATAGTATCTCTCCATTCTGAAAAAAACAAACAAAAAAGGATATTCCGTCAATATGTCTCTACAAACTGTTTTACTGCAAAGTATATTTGATTTAACTTCCAAGATTCTGGTAATCTGTATGTCCTTCCTTTGGCTGCTGGCTAAAATAGAGTTTTCTTGTCCACACGCTGATGTTGGCTTTCCCATTGCGAGGCTGTTATCTCTTTCGCTATCTCATGATTTGCAGGAAATTCAAAACTGGATGCAACCACAACTCATAATTTGAAATGCTAATCCTTGGCCTGTCACTCCAGCTGTAACACATACAGCCTGCTCTATTAAACTTTAATGTCTACCCTAATAGCCATGTGAAGCTAGAAATCCGGGGATTAACTTTGATTCCAGTTTAACTACTGATAGGCGCCTGTAGTATTATAAAGAACTCTTTCTCTTCTGGGGAGCGCTGAGCATCTTTGTTTTGGTTTGTTTATAAGCTACTGAAAGTTGGTCTAACATAGATTTTCTTGAGAAAGGACTACTATAAACTGCTTTTAATCTGTCTGAAGAATGGTGTACCCAGAGTAGCAAGGACTCAATTTCTCACTCTGTGTGTATCGCAGGCAAAGAGGAGAATTCTCTTTAGCAGTGACACTCAGGACCATCTGGATTTGGCAAGTGGGTGGAAGATCGGGTATGAAGCAACTGAGTTGTGTAAGATGGGTAAAAACCTGGCCCTGTTGAAACCAAGAATAGACTTCATTAGGGCCAAGATTACCCACGATATTTTGAATTGGGATAATGCATTGTTCAAATAGATGCTGGCATGGGAGTTAACTATTGGGTTTGGCTGCATCTCAGTCATGTGAATGCTTCCTCCATGTCGTGTTGATATGAAGGCTAAGGACGGTGTAAGAGCAGGAATCTGATGGTGTTCTCCTGTGTCAAAAGTAGATAGAATTTGTACTCCTGAGTTACAGGTTGGAAGCTGTCAAATCATGGAATCATTTAGATTGGAAAAGACCTTCAAGCTCATAAAGTCCAACCATAACCCTAACACTGCCAAGTCCACCACTAAACCATGTCCCTAAGCACCATATCTACAAATAAGATGCTTCTTTAATTGTTAGCTTCTGTGGATACAAGAAGACCTATTCGGATTGCAGATTGCGAACTCTTTTGGCAAAAATGTCTTATTTCTCTTGAGGAGGAAGATCTGGCTGCTGCCCAAAGAATGAGGTTGCAACTGTCTTCAGCGTGAAGACCTTGTCACCATGTCGCTCGCCTGTGATCACTCCAGGGTATTTCATTGCAATTCAACCATCCATGCAGCTCCTCCCAAAGACCACCAAGGACAAGTGAGGCAGGAGAAACTGCTCCTGCAGACACATTCAAACATGGTGGTGGTCTGCGGAGGCTCAGCAGATGCTCACTGTGGCTGGAGGTCCATCTTTGGAAACAGCTTGCAGAGGCTGCATTTCTGTATATGGTCTGTGAAACCTCTCTGGCTGGTTGGGAATGGGGTTTTATGAGGATGCTTTAAAATTTGGAACAGCAATGAGTTGAACCAGCAAGTTTTTGTTTTGCTGTTTTTTGTTTGTTTGTTCTTTTTAAGAAACGTATAACTTTTTATGCAGCTTGACTGGGAAATACCTTTTGAAAACAGAGTAACATCTCTTTCAAAGCATACGAAGCCCAGAAAGCTAAACAGCCTGGCAGGGGTGGCACTTTTCTGCCAGACCCCCTGGTTCATAGCCTTGCTCTGTGTGGCCTGAGTAGGAAACGTAAGTATCTTCTGGTACCGTAGCTTTGGGTTAGAGAAACTCTGGATGAGGCAGAGTTTCCTGCAGCACATCCTTCTTTCCTCACAGTTGTTCAGGGAAAGATTTTAGTTTTGGAACAGCGCCCATTTCTGAAGCTTGGGATTATTTTTTTTTTCTTACAAAACTGAATTCTTGTTGTTCAGCCAGTCTTCACTCTCTTGAGGCTACGGCAACCCCAGTCGTCTCTAGGTCTTAATTTTCCTACAGGATCCACCTTTTATGATCTGGGTGCTCTTCTCTGAATGAACACCTTGTCCATTGTGCTCTGAGGCAGGTGATGAGTTCAGATGGGGTTTTTGGGACAACTCACTGATTTGTTCCTACCCCTGATAGATTTTGAAGATGGCCTTTGGCCATGAAAAATGCTTATCCTCCTGAATGCAGGCTTATTGGTTTCCTGAGTATTTTATAAGGATTCAGTGTTACTTTTTCTTGGGATTATGTTGAATGGGCACCCGAGTTTCTTCTGTGGATAGGTGGAAATTTGTATTGATTGCTGTGTCTGGTTTATAGCTATTTTTGTGCATACTTTCAATAGCCACAATGGTTACGCCCATAAACTGGAAAAAAAAAAAAAATCTCTTTCCCGTCTGCTGGCTTTTCTTGCAGATCGTGTATATTCTTGTTTATTCTGCTGGGCTTCCAAGATGGAAGTTTGTACAAACATTTTAAAGTTTTGAGAAACAACAACCAGAGGAAGAAGGAGAAAAAGGAAAACAAGGAGCAGGGCGATCAGCTCTCAAGTGGGTCTCTGCATCCTTTGCTTTATCGTCTGGAGCTTCAAGCTGGCATCAAATTTTATAAACTCTTAGGAGATGTGGGAGCTCCTATTTGCTGCTCTGTGAATGATCACAATATTGTTTCTTTCACATATATTCTTTGGAATCCATCCCCTGGCTGTGTAGCTCCCTGTTTCCTGCAGATTATGTACATACGAAGGAAATAATCACAGCAGATGCCACCCAAATACCTGTGGGTGATCAGATAACCCAACCTGCTCTACGGCTTTAGAAAAATCTGAGTCAGGTGTTTGCTATCCAAAGATGTTTCCTGAAAAAGCTAATTTCTGAGGTTTGCACACCCAGACTGGTTTAATCTCCTGTTGTGGCTGTAGCTGCAGCGAGAGGAGCGATCTCCAGAGACACAAGGAGAAGAGATTAAGAGGAGAGAGACACGAGTGAAATACGCTCTGCAGTTGGCACCAATGGTTGGGACTCCTCTTGTGAACAGATGAATTTTATACATAAATGAAAAGCAAGTGGAGCTTGTTCCTCTGGTTTATGCTTATGGCTGATCTAGTAGTATCTGCACGGTCCATCAAAAGTACAGTTAATGCTATTTTGTATAATTCATTGATTTCCATAAGATCTCCATTGGCCATGCTACCTATGCCAGGCATGCCAACTACTGTTTGATACTAACTGTAAATAAAAAACCACCAGAGATCACCTGATTTTCACACTGAATCACCACAGCTGCAAGTAGATGTTGGCATCACCCAATGTGGTTATGGTTTGCAGACGCTCACTCGGGTTTTAGGTGGCACTTCCCATCTTCCACAGGTTCCATGCAGAGGGAAAAAAACCTTGGTCTGGCTGAGGCCCTGTGGAGTTGAGGATCCATCCCAGCCCAGTCCACTCGGCGGAGAGGAGCACCCACCACTCGTGTGCTGGTGACCGAGCCCGTTGTCGTTGTCGAGGGCACCGACAGACCCGAGCTGCTGAAATGGCGCAAACAAAATAGCTGTGTGGAGGAGAGCCACGTCCGATGGGTTGCAGCTGTCCTGCTGCCTCCCCGCCGCCCCCGCCCTGCTCCAAATGTAAATCATCACCCTTTTCCCTTTTAACATAACAGTTGTGTCATTTAAAAGCTCAGAGAGCTGAGAAAAAAGTCTACTTGTTTAGAGAAACCATTAAAACAAATTATGAGCATTTAATAAATGGGGAAAACTGTCTGTTTGTCATAACACAGCATTTTTCCTTTAAATATCCAAACAACTGCCCAGAAGGTTTCTCGTCGATGGGTGTGTTGAGGGGATATTTCCAGGGTCGGTCTGCACTGGGGTCCTTGCTGGGATCCTTTGGCCCAAGTCCCAGCCGTAGTGAGCGCAGATGGGTGGAGGGCTCAGGGTGAGGTATGAGGGTGCGCTGAGCTCCTTCTGGGGCTGACGACGGAGCACGGTACCTTTCCCCAGCCTCATGGTACCCAGCCAGGCTGGCACACGTTGCCACCACCCTGGCAGAGGAGGAATGGATGTCCAAGCACCACATTATGCTCAGTTCTATGGACCACGGGTGGCTGCTCTGCAGAGAGGAGGGTCTGCCCTGCACGCAAATGACATTTTTGTAAAACATTGATGCATCTCTTGAATAAACAGTAGCTTGGTGACTGCCTTTGGAAAGCAGTTTAGCATTTTTCTTGCTTCTCATGTGATAATTTTTTTTTCTCTTCTCTTTCAAAACATTTCCTGATCCCGAGCTCCTTCCTCAGGTTGTGGGAACATTCAGGTTCGGATCTGCAGTGTGTGGGCTGGCCTCTCTCCAGTTGTTTAACAGATGATTGCTTTGAATAGGATTATCTTGGACAGGCAGAGAATCATCTCCTAAGCGCTGGGGCCGCCTCTGCCCTGGGAGGGGGGGGAGCGACCAGACTGTGCTGCGAGATGCTCGGCATCCCTTTCCGGCAAGTGTCTCCTCCAGACAGTGTATTTCAGGCTCTGGAGCTGTGATCTTCAAGAGCTATTAAGTCCTTGGCCCTTAAGAATGATTGATGACCAGCTAAACCTCCTTGTAATGAGCCTCTTTACCTTTAGGACCTACTGAAGTTTGGGAAAAAATTTGTTGTGTGTCTGGGTGCTTTTTGACTCAGGAGCCTGGAGGTAAATAAGTCCTCAGCTTTTCAAGTGCACAGCATTTCACTGTATCACAGGATTGAGCTTCACCGACCTGAAACCTGCCTGCTTGCTCCCTTTTGGCTGCTGCAGGCACGGAGAGGCACAAGGTGCCTGCAGTCGTGGTGTGGATCAGCTCCTGAGGGCAGCAGGCAGTGTCTGTGTCAACTCTTCTGCAAATCACAGAATCACAGACTGGTTTGGGTCAGAAGGGACTTTAAAGATCATCTAGTTCCATCTCCCCTACCATGGCCAGGGATACCTTCCACCAGACCAGAGTGCTCAAAGCCCCATCCAGCCTGGCCTTGGACACTTGGACACAAGGAGTGGACATCCACAGTTTCTCTCGGCAACTGTTCTGGATGGGAGCTTCATTGTTGCAGGCTGCTAAGGAAAGGCAAACCCAGATGGGCTCCAACAGACAACTCTGGCAATCTCCTTGCTGCTGCCCAGCTGGCTGTTGCATCCCTGCCACTGTTCACGCTCTTCTGAAGCATGAACTTCTGTCTGGAAGTACCTCGGCCTGTGGCTGGCATCCCTAGACAGTGCTTCAACAATTTTTCTAAAGTGCGTGGTGATGGCAGTTTTACAAACAGTTGGCCAATGTGGAGACCACATTTTGTGCTGCCATAGTGTTGGAATTGGGCAAAGCAGAGGGAAAAGGAAGAGAAAAACCTTTCTGGGTCTGTCACCACTTTGGTTGTGGGTTCCAGCAACATGGCAGGGTGGGAGCCTGGGGCAGTTTGTTGGAAGAGGGCACACAAGTTTTGCTGAAACTGTGTACATGCACAAATTTTTAAGGGTCCACCATTTAAAGACTTTTCTGTGGGGTTCGTGGGGGGCAAGTCCTGTGAAGACCAGAGTGAGAAACCATTATTCACCCAAGAAGGTACTACTGTTGGTGCAATGGCAACGACAACAGTGGGAGTTGGCAAATCAGTCAGGAAGAAGTTGGTATGAGAAAAGTCAAATGACATGGGTTTACAATGAGGGATATAGAAGAAAAATGTGTCTTGAATGGGGTTTTGGTCTATGCTAAGAGAGGGAGGAAAAGAAAGAAAGGGAGAAATGTATAAGAACAAAACAAAAAGTTTTGAAACAGCCTTAGTGCGTGGGCAAGGTTGAGATGTTAATCACAATAACTGCTCAATTAAAGGCTTTGTCACAGGCAGATGGAGTGGAGGTGGCTCCGCTCTTCAGAGGTGACAGCTGAGTGACAGTCCTGTCCTTGGACACTGTCAACAGCATGAAGGTCTGGTCTCAAAATATGGAGAAAATAATTTTTTTCCCTCCCATCACCCTCCTGTGAGCTGAGCTGGTTCTAGACTAGCTTTCCATATCCAGTCATCTTGAGACTGGCATTTAGGATAAAGCAAAGTGTGGAGGCAGATAAACTCTGAAGGACTTCACCAGAAAAGCACAGTTGAGAGATGGTGATTCAAGGGGACAGGGTCCTTACCGAACACCCTGTCCCCGGTGGGAATATTAACTCTCTTAATGAGAGAGATGCTGTGTCAGACTCTCCATTTTGGGTCAATAACGACAATTTTATTACCTCCCTATCATTAGAAAAAGAAGAAAATCCTTTTCTTTTAGCTTCTTTGCTTCTTTAATCTCGGACTCTTCCTCGATCAGATGTGTGGAGACTTTTCTGTGTGAATCGGGAACAAATTCTCCAGCTTCTCTCCCACAGGTTTTAATCCCTTCTTTTGTTTCACCGTGTGGTTGTGTAAGCAGTTCCCTTGAGAACAAGGCTCCAGGAATATATAATTAAATCAAAAGTTTGGCACTAATAAGTGATCTTATCACTTTGTTGGGCTTTTTCAGGTCTTTATGTGATATTCCTAGGTCGTTCATTTGAAGTTATTTAATTACAAGGTCCCCACAATAGAGTCAGGGCCTTGGATGGGTGTTTTTTAAATGCTATATTATATCATGTGTTATGATGCTTTGTGTACCAGGTGACCTAGGAGGGGCTGACAACCCTTCAGGACTGTCACTGACAAAGCTGACTCTGCAGAGATTGTTTTCGCTATGAGTAATTACTGAGGAGAAACTCCTCTTCAAGCCCTAACAAAACAAGTGGATGAGCCCCAAAATAGTTTTCACCATCAGGCCAGGTGCTGGAGCCCACTGGGGGCATGAAAAAAGGAGAAAGGAAGCCAAAACCAGTGAAAACTCCCATTCCCAGTGAGTTTTTCTGCATCCCATGCTAATCAGAGCACCGTGCCCTCTCCAGACATCCGCGGGCGGTGGAGGTGTGCGGCTGCCGTGACATCCATGGGGCGGGACGGTTGCCCAATGCGGGTTTCTCCGTGGGTTGAACCTCTCTATTGTTCAACTCCGAGCAGTGATGAGGTATCAGGGTGCAGCCCTCGCCCTTGAGAAGCCTCAGGGGCTGACTTGACTAGGTGTGAAGTTGTTTAAATACTTCAAGATGAAGATAAGATACGGAGATTTTAATAAACTCTACTAGAAACCTGCCATCTATTGAAATGCATTCTAGGTAAAGGGATGTGTATGCTTAGGATGGAGTTAAAATGGGTAGGAAAGCAGTGTTAGTTCAAGTTCCCCCTCTAGAGTGTCTTCAAATCACCCAAGCACCTCTCTGTGTATTTTGGTGCCAAAACAGTTTTGACAACTGACCTGCACCTCCTCCCCGAAGAATGTGCAATACAACTGAGAGCGACGTGAAACGTGAGCGCAATAACGTGAAGAAAGGCATCGGCGTGGCACGGTGGTGTGATCCCGCGGTGGCATGGCAGCATGCGCAACACCAGGCTTTCAAAATGCCAAAATATGTTTTGGTTTGTTTTGGTTAAGAAAGAACATTTTTCCAACCCTTGTCTCCATCTTTGGCTGCTGGTCTGCTGGGGAGGCGGGAGGTGAAATGCCCTGAGCAGGGTGAAGGGGGAGATGCTTCATGTTCAACCTCAGGTAAGACCAGGAGAAGCCATCAGCCAGGTGGAGGCAAAGCTACAGGATTCAACCAGGTTTCCCCCTGCTGTATAATATTTTCCTAAATGCAGCTAGGTCGTATTTTCCTCTTTTGTTACCCTCTTGCCCCGTAAATTGTCAGGAGCCTTCTATACGCCTGAAATTTTAGGTTTTTCATACATTACGCAATCTGCACTGGAAAAGAGCTTTTAAACTGATCTGTTTGCTTGAAAAACCTTCAGTTGCTCCGCGAAAACTGCCCCCGGGAAACCCTTCCCCCTCTTCAAACAGCAAATCTCTTTCAAGAGCTTCAGCAATGCCAGCACTATCTCTGGGCATGACAGTCGGTGGAAACCGCTCTGCTTTCCGTTGGCCACGTGACTTGGGGTAAGACCTCTCTGTTGTTTTAATCCATCGACTGAGAACCTGCTGATTGATGCTCTGCAAGTGCCCCGGTGCAGTTTTGTCGAGCTGGGCTTTGGAGCTTCATACTCTCACTCTTTTTGGGCAGAAAGCCCTCGATCTGAAAGTCGGGTGCTGATGAAATAATAACTGAACCGAGATTAGCGTACCCTTGCAGTGTCATTTTCAGGTCTCATTTTGTTGCTTTTTTTGCCCACTTGGAATGCTGCTCCATTTACTAACTTCTTATTTGCTTTACTTCCAGCTTGCTTACCTATCATCACTAATTACAGAACAAACAATTGCAGTAATACAGTAATGAATAGCAACCCTTTTTTTTTTTTTTTTGTATAGGTGCACCTGGTTCAAACATTTAAGATAAATGAGAGTGACTTTCCAACTCTCCTTTGCCTAGCAGCAGAATTTCTATCAACGCTTTCTGTGACAGTATGAGCGGGGAGCAGGAGATTTTGCCAGGTAGGCGGAAAGAAAGGGTGTTCTGAGATCTCCCATAAACTGAGAGCTCAAGGGTTGCTAGTGATCACCATTTTTATTTTTTTTCCCCTCCCTTAACTTTGTGCTGGAGTTACTGTGAGTAGTTCTTTGTGACACTGAGTGGCACGGGCTTTGGCTGACCTGAAACTCCTTAGAGTAAGCTTTAGTGTGAGCCCAAATTCACAATTTCACAATTAACTCAGGGAAAAAAAGAATCAGAGGAGGTACTGAAACCTTTCCTGTACGTGTCTTAATGGAACACAGCACTGGGTTAAATGCAAAGATCTTCATTGATTCTGCTGTTGCTCTGAGTAACCTTACGCATGTACATAAGAGCATCTCTTCAGTCTGGGGTTTGGATTACAATGGGACAAAAAGTGATGTAAATCCGTTAATAAAAACACCTCACAAATGAAGCTTATGTAAGCTTTAAAATGTACCTGGAAATAGGAAATTACCTACTGTAAGTGAAATAGATGTTGATACAAAGCATTTCATTAAAACGGAATTACTGTTTCAGTTAATCTCTATGTGTTTGCTCGCATTGTTGTGTGTGGTTAGAGAGAGGCATGTCCCTGCCTGGACTGGGAATGGCTCTGAGTGGGCACCAGCTTCCACCTTAGACCTACACAGCCTTTCTGACAGATGTTGTGAACAATACGATATGATTCAGGAGAACAATTTGCTTTCAGTAAGTTGCCATTTTTTAAAAATTATTATTTTTTTTAAATTCCATTCTACTCTAGTGATACCCAGGTCCTCCACCCTCTGGAGTTACCAGCATTTCTGAAAAGCGGGTGTACAATTCTGCCACAAATGTGCTTACGGGGAGATGCGATCTGCTCAATGGAAACAACTGCGTCACCCGCTGAACTGGTTTGATGTTATTTTGATGTACTACTAATGATGTAGCGTCTACTTGTGCATTAGGATAAATCAAGAGTCACTTTTTGAGGATGCAGGCATCCACCATTTGCAAGACTGTAATGAATCACCCTCTCTGCCTATTCAAATGGACAACTTAAGTTATTGCCAGCTCTAGAAATGATAGAAACATTTGAATCAGGCCTCAGAAAACTGCGAATTGAGCTCCAAGGTCTTGAGCTCCTCCCCAATAAAAAATGTTTACACCTTGTCTTTTCACTCCTGAGCCTTCAGCTTAGAAGCAGGGTAGATTTTCCTGCAGTTGGCTTTGACAGAAATACGCCTTTGGAGAAAAGAAGATTGAGCTACTCACCCTTCCGTGTGTTTCCAGCAGCTGAGGATTTAAGAAAAAATGCCAGATATAGGTGTCACTCCATATTTGACATGCAGCACTTGCACAGCATCCCCTTGGGCTCCTCCTTGCAGAGTCCTTCTGCCTGGGCACCTTGTGCATCCCGTCACCTCTGTCCCAGGACTCACCTCGTGCTCTCCCTCATGCTCGGCAAAGCCAAGGTATGAGCAAGCACCAGAGAAAAGTCAAAAAAAAAAGGGATTTCTGCTACTTTCAGTGTCCCAGGAGAGGGTGAAACGCTCTGAGCCAACTCACTGTGCTGGGATGTGGGGATGGGTCCTCCTTGCAAAGTGGATGCCTGGCATCTGGACATCAAATAGTGTCACAAACCCAAATGTGGATGCTGAGAAGGTTCACGGGGAAAGGAGTCGGTGTGTGATACTCAAAGTGCGATCTCAGCACTTTAGGTGTTCCCTTGATGTGGTCACCCAGTGGGACGTGGGCTGATTTGGGTGCTCATCTTTTTGTGTCAGACTCTCCTTTCAGTTGGCTGTACCCACGCTGATCCCCTTTGTCCACGATGTGTAACGGCAGGAGCGTGTCTGATACAGATATAACGAGGTCTCTACTACTGGCTTCACCACTTTGTGCTCCCTGGATTTATGTCTGTATTTCTACTGCTGTAAAGCACTAGGAAACTATTAGCAACCTGACCGAGTTGAAGATATCCCTGCTCACTGCAGGGGTTTGGACTAGATAACCTCTAAAGGTCCCTTCCAACCCCATCCATTCTGTGATTCCATGAAACACCAGTCCTGCTGCTGCTGGAGCCGTGGAGCAGTGCAGTGACCACCAGCGTCCCGTGCTTGCACGTGGCACAGAAAAATGCTGGACTGCAGCAAGATGATGCTGGGGATGAGGTGGTGACCTGAGCCTGGCGAGGGAATGCTAAGGCCAGGTGTGAGGAAATCTTGGACAAGTGGAGAAGGAAGGACACGCTCTACTTGGTGGCCGCTCACACATCAGGAGCGGGAACTGAACGTCGTCCTCGGGTCACGGCTCCACCTCACAGGAACAGCTTTCATCACCTGGCCCCAGTGTTTCCCCAAGAGTTAAAAACATCGACCTGCTGCGACATGTCCGCAGCCTCCAGAGGTGAAGGGAAGACCAGGGCTAGGGTGGAGCCACCCACGCCCGTGCCACCACGGTGTTTCACAGGGCACAGCACCGACGAGGGCTCCCTGTCCCTGTGCTGGTTGCTTGTGCTGCTAGAGGAGGGTGCGTGGGCTGTGCTCCCCTGCATCCACCCCATGTCCTGTGAGAGCTGCCCTGCTGTCCAGCCTTCCCTGGTGCCACCGACCTCCTGGAATGAGACATCACTCCTGGTGATGGTGCTCCCATACGGTGCACAAGAAGGACGGGGTCCTCTGCATTTGGAGGACGAGGTCTCTTTCTACGGCTCCTAACCTTCAGCTGGGTTTAGGTGCTCCTCTCCTACATGAGGGTGCCTGCCAGGCTGGGCGCTGCAGGGCCAATGGGTGGAGAAACCTCCTCTGCAGATGCCGATACAGCTTACGTGTGAGATAAGCCCTGAGCTGCACCACACAGAGAGGAGCAGGGAACTTCTGGGAATTTTAGACATCTGGAGAACTTTAATGTAGAAAACACAGATGTTTATAGATGCTTGCTGCAAGGTCAAGGAAGCTTGAAGATCATAATTTCGTGCTTGGGCATCTAAGTCCTGTTGCAGATTTCTTGGCTCCGCCGTTGGCTTCTGCAACGTCAGAGGAATGATTTGGATTAGAGCAGCGCACAAGCTGCTCAGGATAAATGGGCTTGCTACATCCTCATGGAAGAAATCCCTCTGTGTCTCACTTTCCTTTTAATTAAAATTAATGTAATAATAATTATAGAGGCGTTGGGAAGATCATTAATGTGTGGCCAAAGTCTCAGACTTGCGTGTGAAGTTGCAGAGGAGTTCAAAGTACTGTTACTGTCAGTTCATCAATCATTACATTAATCCAATTAATTCACACACGTTTTAAATGTTGACTGGCGGGTATTCTGTGTCTAATATTAAGTAAAGCACATTATGCTCCTGGCCGCTGTGCTTCTCTTGTTATTTGCATGAGAGCAGTTCTCACCATTTGGTCACTACTAGGACAAATAACATATAATAGAGACGTCTCAACAGGAGGCAACAAGTGCAGCTTCCTTGGCCTGAATATATGGCACTGGGCAGAAGAAATCCTCTGGTGCATATCGAGGGGCTGGAGTGGGGATAGACATAAACTGGTTCCAAATGGGAGCTTGGAGCTAATGGTATCCTTTGGCCATTTATTTACAATACTGCCTTTTGCTTTAAAATAAAACTTAGGTAGGATATGTTCAAAATACCAGCCATTAATTTGGTAGAAAATAGCTAAGCCTTCCTTTCCCCCAAGATCCAGGGGAGCTGAGGGCACCAGCCTTCCCGGTACATGGTGAGAGGTGATTCACTGTAGCCCCAGCACCACGGGTATTTTCTGGGGCTGCAGCACATAGACTGCACATTGATAATTCTGCCTTTGTTTTGATTGCTTCCAACTGCAGAATGAATGAGACTTAATTGGCAGAAATGACCTCATTGCTGGCTTGATTAAGGTCTCCATATGTGTTTTATAAATAAAGTACTCTTTTCAACTGTTTTTATCACTTGGAGGTTTCAGCAGACTGAATATGGTTTATGGTGTTTTGCCTCTTTCCCCCAAAATTTCTGATCATCCACCCTTCCCTCAACCAACACGATGTAACTTTGGGAGCGGACAGGAGCATCGTCTGTGCTCAGTGATGCTGCCGTGGTGGCTCTGGAGGTGGCTGGACATCACCCAAACCCTCCCTGGGGGATTTGCCCAGCCTGGAGCGTGGCTGAGCGAAGGGTTCCCATGGGGTTTGCGTATGGCTGTTGGCAGCATCAGCCCCATCGCTGCGGCGTGACCCAATGGCGCGGCCAGGACTTGCCCTGGCAGAGCTCACGGGCGACGGTTGCATTGGCTGCTGGCTGAATTCACCCAGCTCCCTTTCTTTTTGTGTTAAAATAAAGGAATAAAGAAAATATATGTGCTAAATTAGGCTTTCACTAGTTACTGGGGCTGCAGTGTGCAGTCTCCAGGAGTATTGGGAAAGGCTCTTAGGGCGAAACCCTAAGAGGCACCTCGATCCCAGTGAGATGCTGGATCATTCCCACTCTGAAGATGAACTTCATCACAGGACATGGCATCCTCTTCGTCCTCCCAGAGCCACCCAGCGTGAAGTCAGAGTCAGAGGTGGGAAGATGAAGGTTAGCTGGATGATGTTAGCTGGGTGCTAAACTGTGAAACCTGGAATAGTGCCTTTAAAAGTGGTTGTTAGATGAGCAGCAATGGGAAAAAAAAAGAATGAATAGAAATAAAATGAAAGTCTTGTGGGTCAAATATGCTGCTTACTCCACTCTACATCAGTTCAAGTCTCTCTGCTTTCATGTAGGTGTATTGCTTAATCCAAGCTTTCAGAAATCGTGAACTTGGCTTAAAACTAGAGCTGAGAAATATTTTGTATCAGGTTCTTTTATTCGCTCTCTGAAAGTACCCGTGTGCCTTTCAGGAAGGCTGAAAATGCATTAAGGAAAAAACCAAAAGCTTAAATTGCAGGGTTAAAAAGTGATCCAAGCTCTAAATCACCAGTAAATACGGACGACTCATGATAAAAGGGTGAGAATTGAAAATAGTGTTAGAGACTCACAGAGATAAAGAGAAGAAGCATATTTAGTGGGATTCTTGTGTCTTAGCATTTGGTATTCTGAACTGTCTAGAGAGAAACATGCTGATTTCCTTGGATTACTTCATCATGGTTCACTGAGTTCAGGTTTTTTTTTCCTTTCTTATTTTTCTGCTAATTCAGTAGCAGTGAATAGTCTTGTGAATGAATTCATACAGCAAAGCACATTTTTTTGAGACAGAGTACCTTTTCTAACAAAGATCATTTCCTATCTGAAGCGCAGGCAAAAAAAAAGTTTATTTTACGTATTTGTTAGTTCTGCTTTTTTTTTTTTTTTTTTAAAAAAAAAAAAAAAGAAATAAGCAGAGTAAGAAAGCTGGCCTGAAATAGCTGGATGTGAAATTCCAAACAACAGAATTTAGGAGTTTTTGCCAAACTGGATGCAGCTCGACAGCAACGCAGCTATCCAAGCAGCCAGGGAGGCTGAGGGAGGATTTGGATGGGGTGGAGGACAGGCTGTTTCTGCTTGGCACCCTCAAGTAGCTCCAAATAATCCTCCTGAAAAACGGGGTGCCCATCCTCTAACCAGGTCTGCCATGAAAACTGCTGCTCCCATCCCAACTCAAACCAAATTTCTTTTGGAAATGGGAGATCCATAGCAAGGATTAATGGCATCACGAGGGCGTTTTACTCAGTTGTCGGACACGGACGGACAGCGCAGGGGGTTTAACACCATTCCTCCTCGGGGAAAACCTGCTGGGGCAGGACAGCCCGACAGACAGGTTTCTGCTCGTGTTCATCTCGAGGAGCGTGAAGGCGACACAGCCAAAAATGAGACATTACTGTGTCCTGTGTCTGCAGTGAAGTGCAAACGCGGTGTTTCCCCTTATGGAAGAAAGGCAGAGGCACTAAGTCAGGTTTTCCACGTGCCTCTTGCCACAAGGCATGCAGGAGGGAGCCCGCTGACGTTGAATGAAATCCTTCCTTTGTGGCTGGCGGGGAGAGAAGCCCTGTGTTATATTTCTGTGCTGACGGCGTATCTCCAGGAAGGTTATTTTGGGTTTGGCTCTCCTTCCCTTAAAGGAATGGCACTACGTGAAAACCCTACGTCCATCCGTGACCGGCAGGTTTTTGGTCCGAGCCGAAATGAAGCACACTCCTGCCCTGCTGAGGTGGAAAGAGAAAAATATCCAGAGAAACCTCTGTTTTTGCCTCTTTTGGAAGTTATGTAGCTTCCCAGCGAACGTTTCAAGACAACGCTCGAGATGTGTGCTTGCCTTGAGCAGAATACCAGACACCGCTGAAGAGTCCCAGCCGGATTTTTGTCTTTGCATAGCAGGGGCTGGTGCCAGGGTGAGCGAGGGAGCTCTTCTCCTGAAAACCACCACGGACGCAGCTCTTTGCAGATGTTCTTTCACCAAGGACTGACGCAATCTGCTGTTGTTTCCAAACAGGCTTTTCACCGCTCTCCTGGATGCTCAGCCCGGGGAAACACTGATCCTCCTGGGTCAGGGCAGGCGGGTGTTGGGGGCGATGTCTTTCAGCTGGGGGATGATGTGACTGAGTGAAAAACTCCCTAAAAGTGCCACACCTCGACCACGTGGGGAGTCGAGGGACTCTGTCATCAAGGGCACAAGGATTTGGCTCTGGGTGCCCCAGGAGCTCCTGTACCCTCTGCTCTTCCCTAGCCTGCAAAAATACTTACTCGCCGTCCTCCTCCTTTGGGCAAAGGTTAACTACTGGGGAAACGCGAGGAGTATTGATTAAGGTTTGCTGGACAATTCTCCTGCCTGTCCCGTGGGCATAGGAGAAATATTCTTCCTCTCTCCTGCCCTCTGTATCGGAGCGGCTCTTTATTCAGTCAATTCCTCGGGAGAAATCTGGGGAGAGGGAGTGTGCCTGCCAGAGATGTGAGCTGAATAACAATCCTCAAATCCCCCTCCTGCATCAGCTCCTGTTCCTGCTGTTCTATATTCTCTGTGGCAGAAACATTCGAAACAGATTTTCCGGGTGCAGGAAAGAGAAAAATTGAACAGCCCACAAGATGCCAAACGACAGAACGTATTTTCCTCGTGCAGATAACATTTCTGATTTTGTTAACAAACACCCAGGTTTCCCTCAAAACTCTAACCATTGCAGAGTTTTTATAATAGTGTTTGCATTAGGCTTCTGGTGGGCTCAGACTTTTGGAATTATATTTGAGCTTCCTTAGCTTTCAGCACCATTAAGCATGTTTTAAAAACACATTAAAAGGGATATGTCGGCTTGGTTTAGGCTGAAACTTATGATGGGAAAGGAGAAGTGGTCAAAAGAAAGGATTTAACAAAATACAAATGAAGCGGGAGTGGAAAAAATACAGAAAATGTGTTACTCTAAAATAAGTTCCTCATTTTTTTTTTTTTACCTAAGGACTGGACAACTCAAACACATTAACTTTATGCTTGTGCTAAGTGACCAGAACCCAAACTGCTCCAGGTTATGTGAAGCGAAACTCCTTATTTCTGGGAAACAAAACAAACCAGAATACTTAATGCAAAAATATGTTAAGGTTCACCAGAAGAACCTGCAAGTTTAAACTGAAACATGTTTTATTTCCTTGGCAGAGAACGTAGGAAATTTTCTTTTTGTTTGAACACTTCCATCAATTAAAAGACCAGACTCTTCCCACACTCCAACCCATTGTCTCCAGCCTCCAGGGACTGTTACTGAGAAGCCCAAGTTCTCAGTTCTTGCGCTACAGAAAGATTTACTAAACCCAGGCTCTGCTCCTTTCTCTGCCTTTGGCTTCTCTGAAACATGTAAGGGTGTTGTCCAAAAGCAAAATGAGAAAGCGGTGCTGGATGAAGCAGCATCTGGGGGGAAAGACAAGCCCAGGAACCAGATGTGGGCACAGCACCCTGCAGAACAACCCTGGTCCCCAGCTCCAGCCTAAGTCTAGGCTTGGCACCACGACCTGGTGGGGTGAGCTGGCATGTTGCAGCTCCCTGTGTGAAAAAGAAGGAGGTATTGAATTAAGGAGACCTTGGCAGTGTCTCAGTTCTTAGAGTAGGTTGATGTCTTGGATGGTTGTGTCTGGGGTTGTCGTCCCACCAGCTGCCCGTGTCATGCTCAAGAGAGATCCATCCATGTGTTTCACCATTGGTTTCTCCTCTCTCGGGTAATTATCGCGAGAAAGCCCACGTATTTTTCACGGCTCCTAGCTGTAAGGGGCAATGAATAAGAAGGGACAATGTTAATGACATTAATAACGACACAAAGCCTCCAAGAAGGCATCCAGAAGCCTTGCTGCATAAGGAGCCCTTGGCCTCCAAAACTCAAAACACCTTTGTGTGGCTGCCCTTTACATGAGTTTTTCTTTAAATATAGCCACAACTAATGTAATAATGGATGACAACATGTACAGTGTTGCTTCTTCTCTGCATAATGCCACTGTTTTTCTGTTGGCTTCAACACCAGCCAGGTTTTCCTTCTGGGCTACTGTGAAAAAGGAAAGGCAAGATGTAACCATCTGACCCCGTCACGGCTGTTCATCCACCTCTGATTTTTGCAACGGGCATGGTCAACAGCTCCCTGTTTGCTACCCTTGTGTGTGGCTTAATATGGAAAACACAACACGGTCTGCCAAGCTCTGTGTGCTACCATGTATGGTGAAAAGGAGTGACCTCCCCAAAGCAAAAGCTTGAATTCTGCTTTCTACATATATGAAGAATAAAAAAAGATAATAAGAAGCTCCGTCCCTCTCCTTGTTTGGGTCAGCAGTATAGGAATGCCCAGCTGTGAATAGGAGAGAATGAGTTTTCAGGCAGATAAGGAAAGCAGCAGTTTACACCGATCTAGGGGAATGGCAGTTTTTTCCATGCAGAAAAGTCTGCTGCTGGAAAATCACTTGGAATGTATTAGAAAGGCAAGAATAAAATAATAACAAAGATTATGATAATTTTAAAGCCCCTAAATATGAATTTATCTAATAATAGGAATTCAAGTTAAGCTTTTATATTTTATTATTAACATAGTCAATATATTATATTACTTATATATTATATATGTTTTTGTATAATAGCATATTACATTATTAGTATATTACATTATCAATATACAACTAGTATGTATTATCAACATATAACTAGTAATATACATGCTGATGCTGCTGGGAAAAACATAATGCTGGGAAAAAAAGATAATAATGTTGGAAGATAACTCAGAATTAGCTCTGTTTAGAAACTCAACACAATCAGAACATGAATGACCCCCCTCAGCCTGGCAGGGGCTGAACACAGAGAAGGCCCAGAACAACTGCCTGAGTGGCCAAGAAATGTAATATTTGAAAAAGCTGAGGTATTTTCTTAAGGATGAGTAAATCAGGTACCTCCATAGATATGATATTCTGGGAATTTTCTTTTGTTTTAGATAGCTTGATCTCAATTTTTACCGTAATTTCAGTAAAAATAATATTTGACCTGATATATGAATCTACCTGCCAACCTGCAACCAGGGACAAGGAAGGCTTGTATTAAGTTGCAGCATTAGAAGATTTCATCCTTGGGGTAAAGAAGAAGAGAATTGGGATTCATTCAGCTCCTTGTCCACTCAAGGACAAGGAGGCTCCTTGTTCATGTTTGTCGTCCCTTTGAGTGGAAGAGAATGGGCAACATCGTGAGGGTGGCTGGGGCAGCTGCTGCCTGAGCTGAGCTGACACACTTTGCTGAAGCGACAGCGTGAACACCCACCTGTACCACATACAAGTATTACACAGCTCCACACGATACAGAAATTATTTTTGCAATGGCTCCAGATTTGTTCTGCCCAGCTAAAAGCCAAACTGAGTTAACGCCACGCCACAGGATCTATAAAGCAGTCTTTGGTATGACCTTTGTTGAGGACGCTGTTCTCTGCGAGAAAAAATGTATTCAGCAACAAAGTGGTTAAATCAAAATAACAAGGGCGATTTATCTAGTAGCTTTCCTCGGTTATACTCAAGGGAAGCATATCTACCTATTTGTCAAGTCATTGACAATAGCCTATTTCTTTCTTCCTACCCATATGCTTTATTAAAGAAACACTTGACCTACCTGTCATATCAAACTGCTTCCTTTATCCAAAACAGAATAATATAGACATTTCCCTTATGGGAATCCTGATGCAAATATATAAGGACAGGTTGCCAATTTGTTGAGCGTATTAGGGTACAGAAAACTGTCAGGGGAAACAGCTGTAATACAGACTGTTCTAACAAGCTCATTTTTCTTTTTTTTCAGTGGTACTTCTGGTCTCTCTCTAGTTTCTATTATACGATTTGTACGTTACAATTTTTATGGACAGCTGTCAACTGCAGCCCGTCTTTTTCTCTCTAAAAAAAAATGGGAAACCTTCAGATTCCCAGCCACAGCTCTGATCTATTGTTCCGTCTTTGACAATAACTGTCACAAACCCTTCAGCTGTGCAGAGCTGTGAAGAAAGTTATGGGATAGGGGGAAGGAAAAAACAGCAAAGCTTATGATAGAAAGGGCTCTGGCTGGATTTAAAAGGCACGTATTTTCACATGGAGCCACTTAGGTACACAATGATATTTCCCATTTTCTGTGTTGCAGAAAGCACTCGCTCTCTTGCCCTGGAAGAATGGTTTGGGCAGTAAGTCTGAAATGACACAAAAAGGTCCAAAGGTGGCACTTTGCACATCCAAGCTCTGCTGTGGTCGAGGGCTATAAAGAGGAGCCAAGCTGCAGGAATTCCACTTTCCCAGCGGCGCGGTGCTTAATCCTGAGCCGCTCCGTCCCCAGCACTGGTGTCGGTGCATGGGTCCAAAACGTCACCGGCTTTCCAGCGAGGCGTTTTAGTGATGTTGTACAGACCCTCATCGGTTTCCAAGCGAAATCCATGATTTTCAGCAACTGCGATCTCCCGAGACCAGAAAAGATTAAGAGCCAAATCCGTATAATTAGAGGTCTACTTTGACTCGTGGACAAGGCAAAGGCTGTGCTGCGGGAACAAAGAGTCGATTAAAGATGTTGTTCCTATTTCACTTTGGCTTCCGCTCCACTAGAAATCAGTGGGGTACCCCAGAGATTAATTAGTCAATTTGCACTTGTTTGCATAAAGGATGACATAGATCACCAGCTGGACGCACGAAAGTTCAGGCAGTGCAAGTCGGGGCAAAAGGGGAGAGAATTAACCAGGTCTGGACAGAGGTCACAGCTCAGGTTGAGCCGGTGGCTGTGCCGGAGCATCGTGCCCACAGTGTGCCTCTAAGCAGTGACCTGCAAGGAGAGGCGACCACAGGCTTCCGCATCTCTAATACAAGTCAGATCTCCTTAAGAAAATATCTTTAAAGGGCCATACAAATATTTGGGTAGAGAAGAACAGGAGCTCTGGGATCACCCCGTGTGCATGGCAATGGTCTGGTATTTCCCCTTGGTCTGAACTTCCTCCCCATTCACACTTAACAACCAGGCAACCTGCCCTTACACCCACCCTCTTCTCAAAGGGCTGAAAAAGTGATTCCTAACTCTGGCTTTTAATGCGGGAGCACCCAAATGAAGATAAAGAGCAGTAGGTGGCATCCTGGTCCTGCTGAAAACCCGGACAGTTTTCTCATGCCCTTTCTCAGGGGCAGGATCTCGCCCATATGTTAAATGCTGGTACCATGGAAGGTTGGGTGGGCTGGTGTCCTACTGCTGGGGACCAGGCTGCCGGTGGCTTTAGGGGATATCTTGCTGGCACATGGAGCACGAAGGAAAGCAGTCAGAGACAGCACTGTGGGATTTCAGGGTGCATCCAGGGATGAGAACGAGAAGATCCTAAAAGTCTATTTGCAGCACTGATTCTGCCTGTAGAAACGGACTGGGTAGTTTGAAGTCATCAACAGACTTCCTACAGCAGAGGGTAGTTGAGCCAGAAATTAAAAGTTACCACGGAAGTTTAATAAAGGTGTAGATGGCAAAAAGTAGCTGCCTATTCCCTTGGGATGCAACAGAGAACAGGGAAGAGGGGCCATCAGACACTGTTTTTCCGTTCTGGTTTTGTAAATACACATGTCCAGTGTGTGCTCGCCAGCATTTTCTGACAGAAGTGAAAACATTGCCTCATTTTTGTACATGTTTTGAAGCTGCAACGCTGTTTCTGGGAGCAAACCGTAGCTCAGACACAGGGGGAAATCGCTGGGACTGGAAGAGAGCCAAAAGGATTTTTTTACTGCTGCTGACACACACGATGACACTTGATGATCTCTTGTCTACATAGTGATGCGCTGGAAAAAAAAAGACTTGAGCACCCGTGGAGGCGGGTGGCGTGGAGGCAAATGCTTTAATGGTTGTATTTGGTAAATCCAAAGTGCAGAACTCCTGGTTGTAGCATATTTGGAGCATGGGGGGCAGCGAGACGAGTCGGAGGAACCTTGTGAAGGATGAGGGAGGGGGCTGCAGCACAGCCTCCCAGTGACCAGCGATGGCAACGCCAAGAAAATGTTGATCAAATATTGTCCTGACAGCTCCTTGTCCAAGTCATGTGAGACACCCGGTGGGCCAGATCCCCTGGAACAAACCCAGAGTGTTCCCACGAGGATCTGAGTCACAGGTCCTGGGGAAATAACTGTTAATTAGCATTAGACAACTGTTTCCTGGGGGAAATTTGACAAACAAGTATGTCTCAATCTTGCTTTTGAAAAGCCACGTCTTGCTAAGAGAAGGGATTTTTAAGACTTTCTCTCGAAGGGCTTCCAGGTGCGAGTCCCGAAATGTTCAGGCAGCATTGGTGTAAACGGATTGATTCAGGTATTTTGAATTCCTGAGAATAGCTCAAATATAGAAGCATCCTCAGCAAAATCACACCAGACGCTGCTTATATTGAAAAGTAGCTCATTTGGTTTTAATTCATCCTGCACCATGAGGTTACAGCCTGTTTTAGTTCCTGCTTGCTTTTTAGCTGTTTTCTGTTACTTCTTTTTTTTTTCTTTTTTTTTTTTTTCCTGGAGTTTGTGAATTACAAGGTCAAGCTAAAGTCATACTTCACCATTTTGCTGATGAAATACAAGCAGATGTGGCTGTTTCGTGGGACACTGCGCCCTCCCAGCCACCAAGGTCCTGGCACCGTGGACCACATCCAGTCCCTCACAGCTCAGCGTTCCCAGTTCTGTGTTTTGGATTCCAGAGCAAATGACAATCCCTTGGCATTGGGTAGGATGGACTCTCCTACCTTAAATCGAACTAAGTTAACTTCCCCAGACTGCTGCTGAAGCCCGTGACACTTTTTCATGGACATGATCATGCTATTCATTGCTGTAATTGTCTGTTCATTGCTGTAATTGTCTGTTCATCGTTGTAATTGTCTGTTCATCTCTTCCCACCCATGAGAGGAACCACGGATTCCCATGAGGTGAGGCGTATGGCTCAAAGTGCCCGGGCACGCTGCGCCGTTCCTCCCGGGACTGCTGCCCTCTCCTCCAGCCACCCCTTGTTCAGGGCATTACCCTACATTTGATAGTCATCAACGGATTTCACCACCGTAGTGCAGGATCTACTCCTGAGTCTGCCTCCAGATATCAAAATTAATGCACAACCTGCTCAGGGAGAGCAAGACGGGTTTGGCAGAAAGGATTCCCCTCCCTCAGCACATCCTGCACCACACGTCTGGGTCATTCATGGCTTTGAAAACCTCATCGAACTGTTCTGCACGAGGTTGGTAAAGAGTTGAATCTTACTGGTTTATGTTCATGACCCCGTGGCGTGCAGTGAAGCCGCAGTAATTTGAAATATTTCTCTTGGTTGCCTTGCTGAGGTTATTCATTTTCGGGGCAGAAAACAGACATAAGGCTCTCTTTTGTGGTGATGGTGAGAAATACAAGGTTAGCAGCATCGGTGGCAATAAATTAATACCTTAAGAAATTTGAAGATGAGACCTGGAAATTTTTCATCTCTTGGTTTGCGTACACACGGCTCTGTTGCCTGTTCACTGAATGGGAATACAAAGCTTTGTATCAATGAAAACTATCCAAGTAACACGACGCAGAGTATTCCTCTCTTGGAAAAATCACAACCAGACAGTATTTTTCTACCTACTTTCAGCCTTACATTTTTTTCTAGGTCCGGGACTTTTTTTTGTTTTGTTTGTTAGTTAAAAAAATATTCCCCGAAGCCCCAAATCCTTCTGAAAACTTGAAATAATCTCAAAACAGAGAGAAAAAAAAAAGGGGATGGCAGCTCGAGCCCTCTGATTCGGTCAGCGTGGATGCTGCCTGCTCTCCCTGATGTTTCTCTCCAAGGCCTTTACTCGATGTTGTGTTGTTTCTATTAGGATTAGCGTGACCCACTTAGTGGTCTCGGAGGAAACGCCGAGTAAGTCCGAGGGACGGCTGCGTGTGCGGGGGAAACGATGTCCCGCGTCTCAGGACCGTCGTGGGTTTCTCGCCGAGATGCGCGGAGCTGGAGCCCCTTCCAGACATGTGTTTGCAATTTTTCGTCCGGTCTGCCTCGGTTCTGATAAACGGTGCATTTTTCGATTTGCCCGCTGAAAGGGTTTCGCACTTTCGGGTACCGGCGTTTGATTAGTTTTGATGATAACCACGGTAGTACGATTCTGACTTCCAGATTGCTTTCCAGCGTGACGCTAAGCAGCCACCCATCTCCAAGGCTGAAGAAATTCACATGTGCATTTCATTTTTGCATTTTTTTGGTGAAGATGCAAAAGAGTTTAAAATGCTTGCCATCAAAAAAAACAATTAAAAAAATAACATTTTTTGTTCTTCGTGTAGGGTGATCTCTGTGTGAGTCTGTTCTAGTGAATAGGAACGGATCTATCAAGAACAGAGTAGCTCTAGCTCCTTCTGTTATCATTTCCATACACTAGTTATCTGCTTGAGGAATTTTTACAAACTTTATGAAGCAAAAGGCTGTATTTGTCAAATGTGTATAATTTAAAATAGAGTTACCGGACTTCAGAAGGAAAATTACTGGGAATTCTCGCCCAGAGATAACATAATATGCAGATGACAGGAAAGAGCAGATTAGCATTCCTACCACCCTTTTCCCCTGCCTACTAATGGTTTTGATTCTCATTATTTCTCAAATGCCAAGAGTAAAAACCCTCCAGGGCACCAATTAGCTGTGCCCAGTCTGGATACGACTGCTCTCATCCCGGACATATTTCGAGATGCTGAAGCTCTCTTTGGGAAAAGGCAATTTGTGTGCAGCTATGTTTGGTATTTTTCAAGGATTTCATTTTGTCGGGAAATAGAGATGGGCTCGTACTTAATTTAATTAAACCTAAAGCTTTTTGTTAATTGACTTTAAATATAGGCAGTTACCATAAATGAAAACCTGGGATCTGTGCAGGTCACTTTAATCTGCCCCACTTACTTGTTATAAGGGGTTATACTTCCTTCAAAAAAAAGAATAAGTGGCACTTGAATTTACTTCTGAATGAGCTTCTTGCCTTCTCTACAACCTTTTCCATCTGCTTTTGTATTCTTCTAAGTTTTGACAGCTGAACAATGACAGCGGAGGCATTTTTAACAGCATGCAACTATATTTTACATTTGTGTTGCTTAAGCATATTGTACACTTAGAACACATTTTCTTACTTCAGACAGCAAACACGGGTAGTATAATGGTTAAAATAATAACATTTTGGGTTCCGGTTCACGGCTGCTCCTGGTCAGGATCTCTGCGATAGCGCCGTGCTTGGTTAATAGGCGCTGGTAGAGGGAGGTGAGCAATGCTGGGGCTCAGCTTTTCCCCTGCATTAATTACGGCCGCAGCCCTCTCCCGAGGTAGTGCTCACCCTGCTTTGGAGATTAGGAAGCAGATCTGCTAAGGCTGATGCTTTACTCACATGAATAGCTCCATTGAGTCCAACACGGCTATTAAGCGAGTTAAGTTCAATAATATATTAAATCTTTGCAGGGCCTAAGGCAACTTGGAGGAGGTTGTTCAAGCAGCCTGCCCTAGCCTTTCGCCGCAGTCACAAAACCATCCTTGTGAGAGCCCGCTGCCTTCCCAGCCCTAATTTTGCTGCTTGTGCAGAGTTTTTACCCCGTTCCCCTCGCCGAAGCGACACCTCTTGCGAGCGTCCTGCCTCTTTCTGCCGCTCCCCTCTTCTCCTGCGTGCAGCCTCCCCGCCACAGCACCTCTCCAACCCACCTCTGCACCCCTGAATTTTGTTTTGCAGCAATTTAATGGGAGCACACATACAAAAAAAAAAAACCCCAGGAAAGCGACTTCCACTGCCCCTCCACAGCCAAAATAGCTCCGGCTTTTATAAGATTGCAATACTGGCAAAAGCAATAGAGGGAGCTGCTGCCGATGGCCAAGGTCCAGCAAAGCACTACGAGCTGTACTCGCCTAATCCCAGCAGCGATGTCCCCCACAGCTCTATCATGTAGGATTCCTTGAACTGGATAAAAAAGGAAAAAAAACCAAAAACCACACCCCCCCCCCCCCCCCCAACCCTAATAATCTCAGTAAGATTTCTTCGGATCAATATTCAAAGTGCTTCAAAAACGAAGAGAGAAAGATGTCTGTAAATTTCCAAAACATGTTCTTAGTCTTAGCATAAATATTTGTAGAGAAAGCAATTATTGCGCATAAAAATCTTCTGTTGTGCCTGTTTCGGTTCTGTCAGTGAAATGATGGCTTTCTTGGCCTATCCCTGAATAACTAAGTAGAGGTGATTAAAAACCTTCAAGCCCTTCAAATTTATTGTGATGTAACTATTTTTGAAGGTGGATTTAGTATCAGTTTGCTATTTATGTTACCCAAGAGCTAACATTTCAGACGCTCTACCGATATATCAATGCCTGATGCAAAGCAGATTGCACTGAAGATGTGCGAGTGTATACACAAAGAAAACTGCTTATATTCAATAAAGAACCGAGACATAAACATCTTCTAATACAATGGCAGAAACGGCTTTGAAATCGCCGGGTTCCTACTAGTTTACTCCCTGACGTATCTCCTCTGCACCCTGTGCGTGGCGTCCAGAGGCAAAGACGCGAAGCTCAGTTGAACTTAAGCTGGATGGCAAATGCAGGACTGATGTTTTCCCGAGAGATGGGTCAGGACAATTTCTTCTGTGCACACCGGGCTTATTTTTATCTCAAAATGCATTTTGGCTCCCACTCTCTCTACCCATCCCAGGGTGACACAGCTGCTCTCCTGCTGCTCCTGCCCTCCCCCAAGCTCTTCCCTCACCCCGAACACCTCCTCCCTCTCCTGGGATTTCTTGAGGGGACCCTTCAGACTCCCAAAATGCTTTCCTTGAGCTCTTTTTGCCCAAGGACGCCTGCCAGGACACTTGCTGGAGCACCAGTTGTGGATCTGGCCGCCGCGTGCGGTGCCAGGTTCTGGTGGGTGGTGTGGGAAGGGGTTGCTGTGAGCAGTCCCTGTCCCAGCACCCAAAAACTGCTCTGAGGCTGAAGGGAAGAGCAGGCAGGTGGCAAAGACATGGCACGGAGGCAGAGGGGTCCATGCAGGCTGCTGGCAGATGCCCAGCACTGTTCCTACCTCCAGGCTTACTTCTGGGTTCAGAAGGGATGGGACAATAGAAAATGTTCCCTATTTGCACAAATATTTAATTCCCCTTGATCTCTACAGAAAGCAATGGCTTTAAGGCAACCTGCCTCTGTTCCTCATGGATGTCCCTGGTTCTAGGCTTCATACCTGTGCCATGGCAGCAGCCTGAGGGCAGGTGAAATCCTCCCTGTTGTGATTTTGCCTCTTCTGCATCTCGCTGCTGCACTCCTGCTGCCTCCACACCAAGCGTTCATACTCGGCCACCTTAGTTTGAGATAACCAAAGACGCAGAAACCTTCTGGTCACCCTGCTAAAACCCGCCATGCTCAGCCCAAAGCAAGGGTGAGGGGCTGCGAAGCCGAGCCCAGCTGAGCTTAGCTGAGCCGTGGCGGGGCTGGGCACCCGGCAGCTGGCTGCAGCTGGCTCCCCTGTGCAGCCCCCATGGCCGAGCTCGGGACATGTTCTCACCCCTGTCCTCACCCCTCTTTCCAGGGAAGTCAGCTGCCCGCTCCAGCCAAGTTTAACCACAGCAGTGTCCTACGGCCCCAGGAAGATTTCACAATTCCCTCTCGTCGCTCCGTCTCCGTGTGGCCAAGCAGTGAATCAGCCATCGCTGTTCCTCACCTCCGCACCCCATCGCTGCCCTCAGCTCTGCAGCCCCTCTTCCACAGGTGCTCTGGAATGAGCATCCCCTCCTTTCCCCCAAGAACTCAGCTGTGTCCCAAAGAGCAGTGGATACCTCCACCTTCAACCCATCCAAAGCAAACCCTTTTCTGGAAGCCCACACACGCAATATTCACCCACAGCCTGGAGAGGACAAGCAGGAACGTCCCAAACCCAGATGACCAACAGCACCTCTCCCAGGACAGGTGATTTTCACCCGGGGAGTAGCATGGGTGATGGTGGGACCCTCCACCCCTGGCCATCCCCTGCGGCAAAGATGTTATGAAAGACGTTAATATTTCCGCCGGTTTCCAGCGGGGATTCCCTTCGTGCCACCTGGTGGACAACAGACACATTTCCCCCTTTTTATTTTATGGAAGATGAAGGAGCACCTGGGAAGGTTCCTTTTCACTGGGGAATGTGGCCGTGCACGACCAGATTTAAATGCTGTGTGATGAGAAATGCGATTCTGCCACGTCGAGTGCCCCAGGGTAAGCCCCAAACTACCCCAGTCCTAATCAAATATCTATTTCCTACCCGTTGCCGATGTTTATGGATAATACTGCCTTTTAATTGTGAGTAAAAGCTATTCAATAAAACTCAATTCCTACAGTCACCTTAACAAGCAAATAACATTTGCCCTCCCCGAGCTGTGGACGAACTTATATCTTTATTTAGGTTTGAGTAACCACTTTCTGATTTTTTAGCAACTGTGCAGTTTGAATCCCTCCTGTGGCCAGTCACAGGCAGGCTGCGAGGGATGGAAATGCTGGTAAAAAGTCCATGGAAAGAGAAAAATTTAAGCAAATAATGGTGGATGTTCCTGGCAAGCACTGTTTTGGTTTTTTTTTTAAATTTATGAACACAGACATTGCACGAGAAACTCGGTTCCGAGAGATATTTTTGTTCGAGGATTAGAAGTAAATCCCTGAATTGAGGTGCTTAATGAAATGAACCAAAATGGCTTTTGCTCTCAAATCCCTGCGAGAAGAAGTGCCCAAACTGAGCTGCGAAATAGCTTCAGGTCCTGAACAAATAGCCAGAAAGCTCCAATGTGCTCAGAGCACATTTCAGAACCACACAAGATGTTGATAACCCGTCAGGAAATTCGGCGTCCCGGTTTTTCTCCTGCTATTAATAGTTTTACATCCCTCTGCTTTAATCCTCGGGGAGAAATCCTGCCTTTAGTGAAGTCCACGGAAATTTTAGCAGGGATTTGTCTTGGGCCAGGATTTTACCCCAAATCTTTGCATAAACTCAACAAAACAACATCAGAAAAATACATAACACGGACAAAAATCACGGCCGGCAGCTGTTGGTTGCTAATGCCGGGGATAACGCAGGGCAGTGTCGAGCAATGCTATAGAAAACGAAGAATTTCTGTGTGTACATAGCCTGAAAGCTCTGCGGGTGGAATGAAGCCGAAATCTGGCTACAACCCTCTAAGTGATACCCCAACTGCTGCGAAAAGGCTACCACAAAAATCCCTCTGCGTACGATTTGCTCGCATTGCGATTTTGTATCTCACTTGAAAGACGACGTCTTGGTCACACTCCGTGTGATCTTTCGGGGCAGTAACGCTGCTTCCCCCAGGACATTCACTTCACCCAAAGCCCTGGCTTTGTTTTTCTGAAAAGAAGAGAAAAACGAGAACAAGTTAAAAACATTTAGGTTTTGGAACGAAGAAAATTGTATATTTTACTTGGAAATGAAACGAATTGCTTTTGTTTTCTTCGGCGGCAAACCCCATACGACTTAGACTATCCAGAAATGGAAAGCTTTTCATTTTCTAGGGAAACAACCTCCATTCCTTGCAAAGATTTGATTTTTAGTGACTCAGACTAATTTGCCCTGTCTGGCATGAAAAGAAATGTTTTAGTCCATCTCACTTTTTAAAACTGCCTGGAAAAAAATTTAAAAAAAAATCCTTCTGTCTGATAAAAAATGATAGAAAACTAAACAAGAACAGGTTTAACAAAAAAAAATAATGCAGAAGCAGCCCCATTCTGGGACCTTACAAGGCTGTGGGATGGAGGGGGCTGTGAGCTGGGATGGGACGTGGAAGGAGAGGGTCAGGAACGAGAGGGGACGTTTTTGGGGTGGGGGAGCACAAGCGGCTTAAGGCAGCTTTATCAGCGTGTTATAAAGCAGCAATCAGCAGGGCTGAGGTTTGGCAATCAGTCAATACCGCCTCAAAAAACAACCTGGAGGAACGAACCTGGGACCCACTTAAGGTGACCTTTGGAAGGAAGAAAAACAAGTTTGAAAGAAAACAAATGTTTCGCAGCCCTGTTTTAAACAGCTCGGTTTAGCTGAGGGTGTGTAAGGACATTTTTCCTCTTAGGTGTGGGAACTCCTTGTGTGCCTTTGTGGTGACCCGACATGTTTGCAGCCCTGGCCTGGCTGCAGGCTCCCTGTGCCCTGCCTAGATCAGGGACACACTAGCTCCTGGGAGCTCCCCGCTGCCTCCAGTCCAACCCAGTAAAGCTGCTTCACCCATTCCTGGGACAACCAAGGGGCATGTGCTAAGGAAGAGATGGCTGCCAGCCCCATCAATTTATTCTCTTCTCAAATGAAAGCAGCAGCTCCAGGCAGCCCCGTAACACAGGTCGATGCTCAGAGGTGCTTGAAATCCCAAGTTTTGCCCCGTGTTTGTGTCCCAGTTTGAGGTCTGGTCACTGCACAACGCGGTGGCTGATCTCCTCCGCCTCGATCGCCCGTTCTGCTGCCTGGGGATTGAATTCCCCACGAAACCCCAATCCCCTGCTGCTCCAGGCTCTCAACCAGCAGATGCCCACTTCTTTCCCCTAGATTGGCCTGCTAGCAAAAACGCAACAGTTTGAAACCAACTGCCCTTCAAACGTGCGATATGAAGCTCTACTTCTGCCCAGACTCTCCCTAAAAACCTGACGAGGAATATGCGAAACTTTGGAAGGAGCTGAAATAGTCCGGCCGTGGATGGCGTGTAGCAGCCCCACCGAGATATCTGGTTTCTGTTACGTGTTTCTTTTCCTTGCATTATCTGTGCTAGAACTTATAAAATGGATGATTTGTATCAGCTGTCCTGCTTTGTTGTTATTGCCATGTTCTGCTAAAATGATAACGAACCGCTTGTCCCAGATCTTCCTCTCCCACAAAATATCCCAGCTATGTGAAATCATTTTATTACAGGGCTGAACAAAACTCTCCAAGAGGCAAAACGAAGGGCCTGGGAGGGGCACGACTGCAGGGAAGGGGAGGAAAAGTTGGTGGAGATGACGGAGGCAGGCAGTGCAAAAAGCAAAAGCAATTATCAGCTTGGAAATTATTATAATGTCATTTTGTAACCACAGAACCTCATGCCTTCCTTGCACTGTGTCATTGCTCAGGACACGTGGATTTGAGAGGACAATTCTCAACTCTTACGTGGGATTTCACACTAAGGCATTTTTAGGAGGATTTGTAATTTGCTGTATGAATCTTCTAGCACCTGGTTTACCCGGATTTCCAGGTGCTGGGCAAAATCAGTCCTTGAATAAGTCTAATTTCATGAGGACACAGAGAATGGGATGTTTTGGATCTGCTCACCCCAATGGATGTTCCCAACCCTTCCCTGGTGAGCCTTGGCCAAGCTGTGTGCACGACCATCCTGCGTTTCCATACAGTAATCCCTTCACTCATGAATTGGGAATTTTTTTTTCGTCACATCTGGTGATGAGGTTTTTCAGAAGAAAGGCAAGCAGAGTCTGCATTTGTGCGTCTGGGGGCTGAAAACTCTCCCCTTGGGCGATTCTTTGGGCCAACAGCCGCATTTCCCAGGTTGCAGGAGCCCCGGTGCAGACACACCCTGTCGTGGATCATGCCCTGATTTCAATGAAAATTGCACCCCAGACCATGAGGTTATATATGGCTTTGGTCTGGCTGCTTCACCAAACTTCTATGGTGTCCTCTTAGGGGACCAGTTTCCCTCGAGATGTTTAAGGTGGGGATATCTCTTCCTCGCTTTATTTCTTCTTTCCAGCAGTTGTGAAGTTGGTGCAAGCAAATGCAATCTGGGTTTTACAGACTACGAAGAGAAGGCAGAGCTGGAGGGACTTTGTCGTTAAGGGAACGGAGGTCAGGTCCAACCTGCAGCTCAGGAGAAGCTGTGAACACCAAACCATCGAGCCAGACCCTTCTTAGCTTTGGTAGTCCCACCGCAGGACTGCTTTTGGAAAGCACTTGTCTTAAGAGCTGCAAATGCCAGGTGAAATCTCATCGAGCAAGTCTACTTTTCAGAGGAAATATTAAGAAACTGAATGACTTAACACTTCAACAGTGATAAAACCAGATTTGTCTTTTTTACCGAAAAGGGCTGACAACCAAATTCTGTAATTGAGAATACTTCCTTAAATATATTGCACAGCAAAAAGGTCAATTCATATTTTTATGAAAATAAGCAAAAGGGATGATTCTGATGATATTATATATGCCTGGAGCGTGGGCATCCCGCCTCATTCCTGTCTTTGGAGGCAATGCAAACTATCTCACAACTTACAGAAAAAGAAATTCTGGGTGAAAAGAATAACCAGAAATTGATTTGAAGACAATAAAAGCAATAATTTATCCTCAGAAAAAATGCCTAGGTCAGAACTTTTATTAACACTTCAGTGAGGCTACGTCAAATTGCAGGAGAGAGGGCTTTAGTGAGTATTATTTTAAGTGGTCTGGCTAAAGAATGTCTCCTTGCATGGCTTTGCAGTGGATTATTAATTATTATTTAAAAACTCAGTGAAGCTTTTGTTTCTCCATCTCCCTGTTCTCAACAAAAAAGTACCGTATTCTAGACCTATTATGGCCCTACTGCAAATAAAAGTGATAAGTTTTCCATTTTAATCAAATATTTTAATTTGCATCTAACTTCCTGTTGAATGCTACTGACTTCAGGGGATTAAAATTCCTAATTCTGGTCCGACAAGAAAATTGTTTTTTTCTTCAGATGATCAGTATGAGAATAAAAACTTTCTCTTTTTGCCACTTCCTCCCCCTTTGCTGCATATTTTGGATCAGTCTTGTTCTGCAAGTAATTTGGAAACACTTGCCACAGTCTCATTTGCCAAGCGATAAACAGAAAAAAAATGTAATAAAAGATGTGGCTTGTAACTATTAATTTTTGCAGCTGTTGGATAGAAACCATACATCTGTTTATGATGTTTTTTTCCTCTGATGACACTCATTTATCCTCTTTCCCCTAAATGCCAATGTGCTGCAAGTGTGCCCCATTCTATCTCATGTCAGGAGAGTCAAGAGCGAATCTTCCATTAAAAAAAACATGGAAATTGTTCTTTTGCAGCCGTGCTGCTGCCAGCTTGCTGAGCTGCTGGTCCCAAATGTCCTGGTTTTCCTTGCTGGGCAGAGGAACGTTGCAAAGGGTTGGTAGAATTTGAAACGAAAGCTGCTTGCGGGCCATCTGGGAATCGCTCTGCAGATTTATCTTCAGCTGTTGACAGACTCCCTGGATTACAAAGGCAGAGGCAAAGAGGAGAAACCCGGCGTAATCCCAAATGCAAAGCACAGGTGGAAGCTATCCAATAAAGTAGGGTTTGGAGGGGGGGGTTAGTTGGAAAATTCTGTTTCATCAAATTGCGATTGTTTTTGCATGAACATGTTCATTTCAAAAAAAAAAACCAACCCAACAAAATCACTTTGCTAGGAAGGGTTTTTTTTTTCAAATCCAGGCTGTAGTTTCCTGCCAAGGCTAGAAAAAGCAAAAACTGCCATTCTTCCTGCACAAAAGCCCTTCCAAATCACTGACCAATGTAATTTCCCAAAGATAAGGGGACTTAGGCTGCAGAATTTCCCTCTGCCCCTACTTCTTCCCTTGAAAAGCTCCAACCAAACCTGGCATCGCTTTGGGCTGGACCCAAAGGTCGAAGCCCCGATTCCCATCGAGGAAGGCGGTCACTTTGCAGCCAGCTCAGTTGCGTTGAGCAACAGGGATTTAACTTGTGTGCCAGATCATACGGTTTGAAAATAAAGAAGGTTCAGTTATTTCCCTTCACTCTTCCCAGCAAGAATGCCTCCCAGCAAAGCACCCTGTGCTTGAATTTTAGATCAAAACAGTTGCTGTGCTTCCAAAGCAGTGCCGTGCCTCAGCCCCGTTGGCGAACAGAAAAGAGGTCAAAGGAGAAAACTCTTTAAGATGCTCGTTGGAGCGGGGAGGGAGCGGAATAAAAGCTACTGCTTGAAAATCCATTCCAGAGGATGGGATCTGACATCCCGCAGCTGCCAAGCAGACTGTATGTGTGGCGACGGGTGTTGTCTCCCATGCCGAGCGAGGGGCGGGAGAACATGTGGCTGCCGAGGCGCACTGGAGGCGGGGGAGAGCTTTCGGCAAAGATGCTTCTTGCGTTGACTTGCTCCTCCAACGGCTCCGTCGCTTCAAATCATGACAGTGCTGCCTTGCACAGAAGCTGTCCCACACCCAAAAGGCTGCTCAGGCTTTCACGCCACCTGGGACCTGTGTTTTGAAGTCTCCATGTGGAGGGGTGCAGGACAGGTAGTTTTGGGGAGCAGCAGAAATGAGCTGCGACATTGGGGAGGGAGGGGAGCGGCTGCTGTTTCCTAGGGTTGGGCTCACGGTCAGTTTTCATGCACTTGACAGGGAAAGAGTAACACCAGATAATTTGTTAGGTCTTCTAAGTGACAACTGCAAAATGAGAAGTGGTGCTGGCCCTGCTTGGGCAGAGGTGGTCGCTGCTGGTCTCACAGGGTTCAGTCATGGTCCAGATGTGCCCCTTGCACCCCTCTAAGCTGGTCCTGCTCCTCACTTTGCCTCCTGTTTCCTCACAGAGGTTTCCTTCAGGTACCATTCATTGTAAGCCTTGCCTTTGCCAAGGCATCGACTATATAATGAGCCAGGGAAAAATGTTTTCAGGAAAGATTTCTCCCCTTGGTGCCTAAAAGGACCCAAATTATCAGATAAAACTGTAACGCAGCATGTGAACACGATCCTATATTCAGAGTTGCTGCTGAACCCTTCGCTGCTATCATTTGAACATCTGTGTCTCTCTCCAGAGACATGTGGGGACTTTCTAGAGCTGCTGTAGGGTGGAACAGGGCAAGAGAAAACTTGTTTTTGTGATGAGAAGATCCCACCAAAATGTATCTGGCCACCAGCTATTTGAATAGAGCGAGCTGGTCTTCTGATGCCCCAAATTCTATTGCATGTGCTATGCTAGAAACTGTTATACGAAGATTTATTAATTTTCAAGCCTCTGGGTGCATGGCAGCTGTCTAGTTAGGAAAATGGAAAATAGAAATAGAGAAGTAAGTAGGAAACTGCAGGTAAAATGTGCCCAGAGACATCTGGCAAACACTTGTCCCCAGTGCCCAAACTCCTCAGCAAGGTGCTCACATCCAGTTGTCAGCTCTTGGCCACTCCCAACAAATTTGTTCTCTGCAATCCCCTCTGACCCCTTCATAGTTCACTTTTTGAAAAGGTAGCATTTTCTGTATCATCAGTGAGGGTTCTTTTGCCCTCCAAAAGCCTCTGTGTCTTCCTGGACAACGCATGCACCTTGTTCTTAATTAAAAAAAAACACCAAACAGCAAGGCTCTTTGGGCTACAACCTGAGGAAAGCACAATTAACAATAACATTCAGAGGATTGTTGGGAGGAGCATTGTCGACAGCTTATTTAGATTTCAAAAGTAAGTTGAAATGCTGCAAGCCACTCTGCAGCTTCCCCTTGTTTTGGCAGCAGAATTAAGGCCACATCCAGCTTTCCTGCAGTATTTCCATTTCCCGTCGCCACCACGCATGCACAGTACTTTTAAAAGCAAAAAAATCCCCCGGCACTTACCAAAGAAAAGATGTTTAACCAGCGTTTGGGGTCCAACGAAGCCGGGACGGCAACGGCGGAGGCATGTCCCAGCCCAACCTGCCTTTCCAGGAATGCAAGTTTCTTGCAAATTTGCCCTCCCCGCCTCAGGGCAACAGCCCCGGCACCTCTCCTGCCCTGCTCTGCCGTCATTGTGTGCACAGATGAATGGCACGGACCCGCGCGCCGGGATGTTATTGCTGGATAAAGCTAATAAAGCATTTGACTCACTGCGAGGAAGCTTTCCCATCCCGCTGCACGCCTGATCCTCGGGGTTACCCGCGTTTGCCTCCTCACCTTTGCGTTGTACGATGTTATTCTAACCTCTTTCATCTCTGGCTTTTGGCAGCCTTTTCTGCTTTAAGTATATAGTTATCTTAAGTTGAGCAAGATGTTTCAGGCTACAATAACCGGCTGAGGTTTTAAATTGAAATCTCCTAATATGCATTCAATTTACATGTACTAAGGATCTCATTCAATCCGAAATACCAACCAAGTATAAAATAATAGTGACACTTGACATTTTCACAGAGATTTACAACTTCAAAGGGCTCTGCAATATAAACGAACTCTCTCTGTACTTATAAGATGGGTAAGCAAACACTATTAAGATGGAAAATGGACGAGGAGGGACTGCAGAGCTTGCCCAAGGCCAGACAAGGAGCTGGTGTCAGGGCTGGGGTCCTGGCTCTCTCTCCTGTACCCAAACCGCAAGACAGCTGTTAATTTTAAAAGCTGCATAGCCAACACGTAAGAGTCCCATAGGTCTACATCCCAAGCAGACGCAGGAGAAATTTAATCACTGGAATTGAATGCTGTCATCCTACAAAACACAACCAGGCTCTACCCAGCCCTGGGAGCCCCTGTGCATCTTGGATGCTGCAGTTTCTTATGTCCGAGGTGGAGCAGATCCTGCTTGTGCAGACCAGCTTCCAGGACAGCCGCCGACCTGGCGGAGAATAACAAAAGTGGTAGGAAATCCCATGGGCCAGCTGTCTTTAGTAGCAGCCTGTGCATCTCTCTGCAAGAGAGATTTCAGCCTGTTTTCTCACTTGCAAACACGGTCCCTGCCTTGCGACACTCCTTGGTTGTAGAGGGAGGAGATGGTCTTTGAGCATCCCCCGCTCCAGTAGCGTGAGCCAGAAGCCCGCACGCTGCTTGATGGGTGCTGCTATCGTTAACGCCAACAGGCGGGTGGATGTTTCATTAATCACAGCCCATTAGACCATTTTGACTAAGCGAAAAAATATTTCCTCTTCCCTATTCATGCGATAGTTTCTCTGAGCCTTTTAGCCCATTTGTACGGGCTGGAGAATGAGTTGCTACCCGTTATACAGCATGTCCTGCCCTTCCCTTTCTTTGTAAACACGAGCAGCCCGATTCCGTGATGTGTTTTGATGAATTGCCAAGAGCCAGCTAATATACTGTTTGCTGTCAAGTATGTGTTATTAATCCAAAAGCATTGAGCTTGTGGGTTGGGATATTTTTTTTTCTTTTTTTTAAAAAGAAATGTAAAAACTAAATTAAACAAGGGTGTGGAGATACCTCAAATGTAGCTACTGTTCCTGTAGTTGCAAATACGCAGCTCCTCTGATTGCAGGGAATTATTTAAGTCATTCTGCTCCTTTACACATTTCTCTTCCTGCAGAAATCACAAAACTTAACTAGGTGTCCTCTTCTGATGATCATTTCCATGTGCGAGTTAGAATTTTAAAGCAAACGCAGGGGGATAAACCTGTGGCAGCACTTCCTTGTACACGTCTTGCTGCTTCTTGCAGCTCCCTGGGACCAGGTGATGACGACGGGGTGGCAGCTGCTTGTCGCCAGCTGAGAACCCCCAAACTCAGCATGCGAGTGACCCACCAGGGATGTTGCACATCACCTAATGGGTTTCTTTTGGTGCATTTTTGACAAGACCCCACCTTACAGCCTCCGTGGCTTTCTGAGATGTGTTCAGGACTCCAGCGTAGAGCTCAGGATGCTTTGCTGCCTGGATGAATCCTTTTTTGCAGGGAACATTAACTCACTGCAGAGGGATTTACAGCACTGACGACAGCCGGGACCATCCCCATGCCGTCTCCAGAAATGGCTCGCGGGAGGGAAGTGTGTGTAGGAAGAGGAGGAGGAGGAGGAGGGGAAGGCACACTTTGAAAGCATTCCCAAGCCGAGCACGGTGGAGGAGCACGTCAGGCTGCGGCGCTGGCTGCACCAACAGGTTTGTGCAAGGGGACCCCCCACAACGAGGAGCAGAAAGTGCCCCGGGGGCGGATCGATTTTCAGCTTGATGGAAAAAGATGACAACTACATACGAGCCGAGTTAGGCAGAAAACACAGGGGCTTTCATTTTCCTGCACAGGGCACCATTCGCCTTCCAAATCCGACTGACAGCTTTTGAGGCAGCTCTTTCAGGTGACAAATGGTAATAAAGCTCCTATTTACACTGGCTGTTGACTCATCTTAGGTGGAATTATGTACCGAAATAAGTAAATAGCTTCCTATTCAATGTGATCCATATACAGCTATGGGCCATAGTACAATGCAAAGCTCCTGTATAGGCAAGACTCTTGTTTGTTGTGTGCTTTTCTAGGTCACTTAGCACTTTGCTGCATAAACGTGCTTTTTAGGAGTGAGACTCCTGGTGTGAATGGTCTTTCCCTTGTACAGAGTAAGTCACCCTTAAAAGCTAGCAAAGCTACGACTGCTTTTTAATTTGCATTGCAAACACATTAAAGACGAGCTGAGCAAACCAGGACAACTTAGGATGCCTTTTTACATACCTGAATATGAGGGCTTGTGCGGTTTATTTTGTTAGTATCTCCATTTAGCTCAAGAGTTTTGGGACTGTTAGAAAAAAAAACATCTTGGAAAAAGGTTCTCAGAAAAAAAATCTTGGAGAAAGGTTCTTAGAAAAAAACATCTTGGAGAAAGGTTCTCAAGATAATTGCATTTCAGATGGCGCAATTGCTGGACCTTACGTTGTGTGCACGTAGCATTTTCACAGGTCTGGTTTGTGTCGGTCAAACTGGTAGGGGGGGACAGAATGCTTTTTTGTGTTAGAACAATTATTTCTCTGGGGCTTTGGAAGCCATTTTGGGGATATTTAATCTAGCTGAAAATGTGTAATTAAAAATCCCTTAAAAACTAAACAAACTAAACTCAAAAAGTAACATGGAAAAAGTATAATGTCTTCTCTCTTAAAAAGACTCAAAATTTAACACAAGCGGTTTTGGACTGGACTCGGTTCCGTGATGCTACTCAAGAACTTCTCAGCTGCTCCTAAATTGCAAGGCGGAGAGCAGGAAAAGTAAAAGAACATGAGATGATGCTGTTGTGGATATCTCAAGGAACAAATCACGATGCTTATGAGCATCTATTGCACTGATTTCATGGCTCTGAAGGACATTTCAGTCCAACTCCTGCTGTAAAAGCATAAGGTAATGAAAACAGACATTCCTTTCACTTCCATCTCCGTTGACTTCTTTCTATAATATTTCTTTAGTCAATGCTGAAATTACTCTTTTGCAAAAATCCTTATTCGATGAACAAGCCAGGTGTTGGTGTCACTTTGTGAGTCTTTCTGAGAGATCTGAGGTGCTACGGCCAGCACATAGCTGAATGCAGGGAATTAATTGATATTTTATAATACTTGAAGCAGAGAAATCCAGGTCTTCCAGCTCTGTTGCAGGATGATGTCCCACCATCGCTGCAAAGAGGAATTTTCCCCACCTCAGAAATTCGTGTTTCTCTGCAGAGAAGGTCAGACCTACAAGTCTGACGCCGACATGGATGCTCCTACACCTCTGCTCAAAGTCCATAAGCATTGTCCTCCACTGCTGGAGAGTGGAGAAGTAGGGAAAGGTGTTGCAGTTCTCCAGAGTGCAAAGTGACCTACAGCCCCTCAGTGGGAGGCATGAAGTTATGTAGCTCATTAAACCTTAAAAAAGCAAGGAGAGAAGCTGCTTCCAATTATCAGGATGAAAATTAATGAAATAAAAACTACAGACAGGCTGCAGAATTATGCAATAAAAAGGGCTTTGCTGGCATTAACAAGGCGGTGTGTAATATTTGTGTGGTTCTAGCTTGGTCTTGGCTTGAACACATGGTGATTCTGCACATAAAGTGTATCCAAATTAATGAATTAAAAATCCTTGATAATCCCACAGAATTTTCTCTTCGTGGTTCAGTATTATTAGTTGGGAAATCGCCTCAGAAAGGGAAAAAGAGGTTGTGATCTGTTGTCTGAGAAAATAACCTCTTTGTTAGTGCCAAAAGAGAAGTGTTGCAACTGTCTGGCCAGGTTTGTGGAAAAGCCCAACTGCTGTCTCGTTGTTGTAGGTCCAATATAGCAGTAACTGCATGTAATGGGTTCAAGAAGAGACCTACCATTTGGGGAGCATGAGACTGAAGCAAAGTTGAGTGAGGTATGAATATTCATGAGCAAAGGTGCCGTTAACTGCAGGAACAGCCCGAAGAACAGGCTCCACATCAGCCCACAAAAGAATTTCTTCCCCGCTGTTAGCTCTGCCTTGGGATCCAGACAGTGTTGCCATATTAATCCACATTTAAAATCCATCTCATGCGCTCTGCTATAACCAGAGATCAGAGCCTGCAGTAACTTGCATGCAAGACCTCGCTGCAAAAAATGCTGCTTTTTCCTCTACCGGCCTGGACCACCCCTTCCTCTTCGCTTTCCTTCTCCTGGTTTCTACGAAAGGGCGCAACTGCCTTTGTAGGCAGATGAGGGAAAAAGAGTTCCTTTGCTTTGCAAACTCCATAAATGTAATTTTTGTTTCAGTTGCAGTGATGTCTGTCTGGCACGGGATATAGGAATGATCCAGAAAATGTTCACCGAGGACTGCAGAGCCTGCTGGCTTGGTGAGCGAGCTACAGTGAAAGCAGTATATATGACCAAGTGTTGGTGAGATTGCTGTCCCCGTGAATGTAGATACAGAACCTCCAGAGAGGGCAGAATGTTGTAATCTAAACATTTATACCATAAAAAAAGTGGGAAATCATTCACTTAGCCATAAATTAGCCCCCATGAAACCGATTTAGTGCAGCATGGAATGTTTTAATGAGAAGAAGGGGTTCCACAATCGTAGGATAGGTTTTGCATCAAAGTATTGCACGTGTAAATAACGTTTGGGCGAAATTTTCAATCCTGCGATATTTACCACTTAACTTGGAAGGAATTGAAGGAAGAGGGATGTGTAAATTGGTTTTTCAGTTAAATTCTGAGGGCTCTGAAGCCTGACGTCAGATTTACGCACGGGAGCCGGGCTGGGATGCTGCTGCGGGGCAGGGGAGAGGTGAGAGCTGAGGTCTGAAAGGCTCACAGAAGAGATGTTTGTGGAGAGCAGCTCTCGCTCATGCAAAGCCCTTTCTATGCCTGGTTCTGGCCATAACTGGCAAACAGTGGGATTTTTCCCATTTCAAATATTTATAAGTTTTAACATCCTCTGTAAGAAAATGCCCACGCATATTCAAAATCATGAGCTGGGTACCCAGCTGAGAACATCTTATTTCTAGTCAGGAACAACTTTTTTTTTTTTTTTTTTTTATGTTAATTTGTGCTGGAAAGACGATAATGGCAACCACCAAAACTCTTTTTCCTGGTCTGATTTGGTGAAATGCACCTGAATGGGAAATGGTGGGGAAAAGAATGAAAGAATTATATTGTTGTTACATTGTTCTGACTGGGTGTTAAAAAAATAATTAAAACAGAGTACAACAGAATAAATAAATAAATAAACAAACAGACGAACAGCAGAATAAATAAATAAATAAATAAATAAGCCGGAACAAAACAGAATAAATAAATACAACAGAATAACAACAGAATAAAACAGAATAACAAGGGACTGGTATTCAAATATTAGCAACTCGTTTTTTAACACTTGCAACTATAGGTGTTTTGTAGACCTTATCTGAATAAATGCAAAAGAGCTCTGAGGTGATTTTCACACCAAGCACAACCGCAGAGGGGGGTGCTGAGCCCTGGCATTGGGGACACCCTTTGGCTGGGACCGGTGGGTGAATATTTTGGATATGACAGCACACTTTCAAGATCCGAGTCTCTTTTTCCACCTCAGAAAACTCAGCAGAGGTTTGGGGTACAGCTATGGCAGAAGCAGGGGGGTGATTTCCACGGGTGTTGCCAATCCTGCCTGAAGAGCCCAGAAGAGTTAATACCCTTGGGCAGAGATGAGCCCGGCTCTGCTCTCAGCTGCTTTCCTTGTCCCTCTTTCACAGAGGAAACATTCCCACTCCTCCAGAATGAGGAAAAGGAAAAACACTGGCAGAGCAAAAGCTAGAAATTGCAGCTGTTTAGCGGCCAAAAGCTGAGGGGAGAGATGGAAAAAACCTGGGACATTTCTGGGAACCACGTGCTTGCCACACTGGCTCTGAAGAATATGAGTTATTATTATTATCTGAGTGTGCAACTGAAGTGTTCTCTCTAGGATGCTCAAAAAAGATTGCAATGGTCATTTTGTGTTTCCAAACCCATGGTGAAGAGGAAAGCACACACATAAATCTTATTTTCTAGTGAGAAGTGTCCCTGTCTTGAAGTTGCTTCCAACTCAAACCGTTTTACGATACCATGATTGAGGTTTATTAAGAACCTGCTGCATCAGGTTGGGGAAATGGGTGTGTAGTGTCCCCCCAAAAAGTACCTGAAGCTCAGCCACAGGAGTCCTTTGACTTATCTTGCATGTAAAATTTGCTAAATTTTTTTTTTTAATGCTAAGAACAAAACAATGTATTTCAACCAAAAAGAAAAACAATTAAAAAGTAGAGCATCTCTCACGCAGGGCACTTTTTTTTTTCCTTCCTCTTAACAGTTCAGTGTTTTTCACTGTTGCTGGCATTTCAAAGCCAGCAGGTTACCGCAGATAAAAACATGAACCTTTATTCAAGAGCCATATCTTCAACAACACAGTATTTGAAGGAAAATCGCAGTGTTGATTTTTGATGTATATAAATTAGGGGAGAGGGGGTCAATATATCCTCTTTCCTGTGTTGATAATTTCAAGCAGTTTGGGGCGGAACAAGGGATATTGAAGTTTGACCTTGAATTTGTTGTGGTTTTTCCCCAAGAACAGGTTATGTTTAAACAGCGTAAATGCCTCATCTTTCTAGGAAAAGCTGTTTTCACCTAATTCATAACATGTTTGCAGTTCTTATGTGGGTAATGAACTGCACTGATTTTTTCTGTCTAAGTAATAAATTCACTGACTAAATTTTGCAAAAAAATAGCAACCCCAGCCAGATTTGCAAGATCTCGGGAAAGTCATGAAAACCATCAATCTTGGCGTTCAGAAGTTTACAAAGCAAAACTTTGTTTTACACGAGTGCTGTTATAATAATTTATATATTTCATTTAACATTTCTTTTACTTAATAAGTATATCATTCATACAGGACAGAAATTAAGTTGTACAACACTTGGTTTCAATTTCGCAGTTCCTATTAGGGGATTTTAGTGCTCTCCTATTATTGCCGCCGAGTTTTTTCACTGCTATTGGTCCATATCATCCGTGCGTTGGTCAGCTGAGACGAAAAGCCACACTGCGTGCGTTAACCTTAATACTGACGCCGCCAAATTAATCAATTCCTACTTTCCGACTTCTGAACCTACCCTAAGGTGAAGGAAACACGATCCACTGAGGATCACCTTGCAATTAAAACAATTCTCTCTGAATCAGCATGACAATGTAGGTGCTAAGCAAGCATCTGCTCAATTAAGTTGGTTTAGCAGTTTTGGGGCAAGTCTATTTTGTTGGTTTTTTTTTTTTTTTTCACATCATTAAGCTTACACTTAATGCTCCCAGCAAACAATAGCTCATTAGTGGATTAGGGGTAATTACCAACAGCAGTCATTATTCCTAAGGCTTAATGGGCCAATTTGCTGCTGTAATAGTACCCCAGTATTGTGGTGCTCCAGCAGAAAAGCCGGGGGTGTTGGACTGAGCCATTGCCTTGAAGGCCCTGGAAATGGCTGAGCAATCCCACCCCATGGCAGGACACCCCACCGTGGGGCCTCGCTGCCAGCTGGGGGGTCCCACCAAGCTCCCAGGCTTGTGTTTTCAGAGCTGGTCTCAAGCTGAAGGGCATCTGCTTGGGGACAGCTGGTTGTCCCCAAAACTGCCCAGATTGTTGTCCAGAGAAAGTCCCATTAAGGAAAGACAAGGGGGACAGCAGAAGCTGTGCCCAGCAATATCACAGAATCACAGAATGTTATAGGTTGGAAGGGACCTCAAAGATCATCTAGTCCAACCCCAGATCATCTAGTCCAACCCCAATGTCCCGTTCCCCACTGGAGCTTTTCCTGGGAAAGCACAAAGATGTCTCTGTTCCCATTCGGATGAGAGATTGAGAGCCAATACCTGGCTGCTGCCCAGGTACCAAATCTTCTAGGAAGCTCTCCAAAAGAGGTACCAGCTTAGCTAAACAGCTGATGGGCCGGAGGAATTCTTCAGAAATATTTAAATAAAATGTCAGGAGGTGTTTAAAGAGCAAGTGGCTGAGCTATAGGATGCACATACCTGCCATGTTATGGTAAGGAGTAAGGTTCACTCGCTGTTGCACCGCTTTCCAGTTGCATTCAATGACTGTGAATAATAATAATAATAATAATAATAATAATAATAATAATAATAATAAAAGAGGTTCCTGAGCTGGAAACCTCATGATGTAGGATTAAGGAGGAATGACTCAGCTCCATCTTGGAATTTCCCAGGCAGCTGGAGCTGCCTGCAGGTCTCGGCATCTCCATCATCTGTAAGGCCCATGGGTAGAGGTAGAGCAGAGAAACCAGACCTGGATGCAGAGGGCTGAAGGCACCATCAGAAAAGTTGATGTAGGCGTGATTGTAGTCCTGTTCGCAGGCAGAGTAAAATGATATTGACAGTTATGTTTTTATTTTTAGCATTATATTTTCCATCACTCATTTCAGCCTAGAGTGCCGTATCGTTTTTCCGCTTTTAGGAAGGGGATTAAAAAAGAAAAAAAAAAAGACATAATGCTATAGCGGAGTTAAGTGCCACTTCTTCAGGCTCCTGTCAAATCTTGTAATTTGGAATAATTACCAGTGTCAGGTTTGGAGAAGGAGTTTGATGTAAATTGCCTCGATCTGTACTCGTCCTGTGAGAAAAGAAAAACAATATGCTATAATAGGCATCACCAGGAAAATCACGGTTTAAGCAGCCTCACTTTAATATATATGACTGTATTTTATCTCCATTTTCCTTCATGTCATTCAGATCTAGGCAAATCCTGCTCATGCTGAGACCAATGGTGATTTCTCATTTATTTTAATAGCCCAGCCTACAGACTCCTACTTAGCAGGAGGTCTTGTGGGTTGCTAGGCATTGTATTCATTACTATATACGATCCTTTAAAAAACAGAGAAAAGCTAACCAGACTTATTTGTAGCTCCATGCAGGGGAAGGACCTTGGAAACACCCTCAAAAGAGGTCAGGGGGAGCCCCTCTGGGTTAGATCCAGCCCTACGGTCCAGTGACCCGAGAAGCCTTAGCAGAGATATCTGTGGTTTCTGGGCAATACAAGGGAGGATGTTGGCACTTTTTTGCAGGGATGTGTCCACTTCAGTCTGAAACCTCTAGTTTCTGGAGGATGCCCAGGCTGGAGCAGGGAAAGGAGCCATTAGGGCTTTGGCCTGCTGTCATGTGCCATCCAGTTACTTCCTTGCATCTGTAATTCATCTAAATTTTTAATTTAGAATTTTTTTTTTTTTTTGATGAGGAAAAAATGTCATTCTCAGAAGCCTTTGTATACTTCTAGTGAACACAATCCAAAACCTGAACCCCATAAAATCTTGAAAATAATCAACCCACTCTTTTGGAACACGTTTCAGAGCATTTTTTTATTTCTTTCCATTTTCTGTGCATAAAACCCCGTGTCTCGTTTTTCCCTCTTTGCAATTTCTTTTGAGTTATAGGAGCAGATTCTGTCCATGTATTGAAATAAATCACCAGCATAAAAATCACGGTGTATTGCTTTCTCCACTTCTTGGAAAACGGCCTTCAGATCCCAGCACCATCATGAATGCCGTGGTAGGAGCCCAAGTAGGGGTTTTTGAATGGGGACATTTTGAAAAACATGCCCAAAAGTTGCTGTCCCATTGTCATCCCTAAATCCTGGGAGAGAGCATTAGTGATCCCAAGAGTTCCCATCATCAAGGTGTGTGGGATGGAGGGCAGGATGCCTCATCCTGATCCATCTCCAGCCAAGCACCGTTGCCCAAGGGTGCTGGTGCTTCCCTGCTGATGCCCACGACAGCAGCCCCCGTGTGACCTAAGGATTTATGGAAAAGTCATCTTTGCTTGTAACTGACTTTAATTGTGGTGGCAACTAATAGGACAGGATGGCTCCCCCAGCTGACAAGTGGACTTTGAGAAGAGACCGCTTCTTGCAGCAGCTCCGGGCTCTCTGTCTGAAGGTGGGTCTGAGCAACCCTGAGTCACCACAGCAGGTTTTCACATGTAGACGATAAATGACTTCATCAGTCACACGGGGAAAAATGTTCCGAACTCCATGAAACCTGTTGCTTTGAGAAACTCCTGGATTTCAGTGGGGTTTTGTGGTGAGGTAGAGCTGACGGCTGGTTGGAGTCATAAAGAGGGCTGTGCTGTCATCAGCAGCATTCAGTCATCTTCTGCTCTGCTGCCAGTACTCAATTCCCATCTCAACACTAAATACTAATGACTACTGGAGAGGCTGAGCTAGTAACGAGTCCTTCAAGTGACTGGATACTCTATGAGAGTTACAGAGACTCGCTCAAAATAATCAGATGCCAAATGCTCTTTTTTCTTTTTTTAATTCTGGGAGGTACAACCCTGTTTTTATAGGATGATGGTGGCACTGGAGGTGGCCTAACAGTGCCCATCTCAATACTCATCTTGCCTGAGCTCTCTCTGGTCATCTCTGCTCCTGCCAAAATACCTCACCAGGTCAATAAAGAGGAGACGTGGAAAGGGAAGGAAAAACTTACAGCAGCTTCTTTGAAATAAATTGGATTCCTGCATGTACGTGTGAGGGACAGGTTTGTCAAGGATCTGAGAAGGACCTTGTGCTCAAAGTTTTGACTCCCTCAGAGGTCTGTCACTCAATGGTCAAACACACCAGGCAGATTATTTAATTGAATCATATTGCAATTATTACGGGTTTTATTACAGCAACAGTGAGGGGCCCAAGGGAAGCCCTGCTGTGTCTGCATTGCCTAGATACATCAGGAAAGGTTATTTCTACACAACAGCTAGTAATTTAAACAGAAAAAAAATAATAATGGGAATCTGAGGTTCAACAAAATCAAGTAATTGACCCAGATTAATAGGAAATCAATAGGAAATCTTGGAAATCCAAGCCAGACCTATAGGGCTCCAGTTTATAAATGTTCTGTTGCTTAATCTACGAGCCGCTTCAAAGCTGTGAATAGGCAGCTCTGATCTGTTCAGTGCTATAGAAACTTTCAGTCAAAGGGCACGAAGGAAGCAAAATTTCTCAACTACCACATAATTTTCCTTGAAAATGTAGGAAATCTGGCTGTTTTTATTGGAAATATAGGCTAGTAATATTTGATCTACCAAATGCTAATAACCACAAGCCTACATGAAGATAAAATCGATACAGAAAAGATAATACTGAGCCCAATTTAGATCTGTACTAAAGCGACTTGACTCAAGGCCCAGGATCTAGGAGATGATGCTGTGTTCCCCTCTGTTTATCCAGTTTTAAGTCTTCACTATGAGCATGCCCTACACTTTTACCAAATCGAGTATCACTCTTGGTGTTGGTACGCGGGTTGCTCCTCTAAGTATTCCCTTGTTACAACTCGTCTGAGGCAACAGGTCATCTGATACTATCATAATATGCGGCTAGAGCATCAAGGCAGTCAAAATAACATTCATCCGGATCAAATGTGACCGGTGAGAACAGGAATCCTGCCAAGCAGCAGCCCAACAGTCGCCTGTTGTGAGGTTGCAAGCGTTCGGTTAAGGAGCTCTGTAGTAGCTAATCCTGTTGTCATCCAAATTAACTTTCAAAAAGTGGGAAAAAAAAAACCCCAGCAGTTGCATAATAAGAGGCTTAAGGCCTTGAGCTGGGGAGTAACATGTGCATTTTGTGCATGCCTGCTTAGCTCTAACACCGTGAACGTCATTTCACTGTAAGAGGATGGTTTTCCTGGGTGAAACAGGTGATGCTCTTCAGCTTGCTCCAGAAGCTCTGGGTGTGCGCGTTTCAGGTATGTTTTCAAAGAAACTAAACATTCGACACATCGTGCAATTATTCACTTGGCTCTTTTAAAGCTCCAGTTGTCCTTTCCAGAGGAAAGGGGCAAGCAGTCGGGTACCAGGATGCTCAGGTACGGGTCACTCAGCTGCTCACGTCATGGGGGGCTCTCACACATGGTGTTGCAGTTGCAGTTTTTGGAGACATCCTTCCATCAATGTTTATTTTTCTCTAGAATAAATCATTACCAACATATGCAAATACAACAGACAAAAGAACGCCAAGGCTCACAGGGGAGGAAGATAATTGTCTGTGTTAAACAGGCAATAAAATAAATAAATAAAAGCAGTTTCAGAATCATGAGGGACAGTGCAGCTGGGAACAGCGTTCTTGTTGTTAGATGTCTGCTGCTTGGTCTGGATTTTATTTTATTTCTTTTTGGAGAGGCAAAACAGAGAAATGGGTTTGGATTCAGCACCAAAGATGATCATTTGCTGCGTCAAGGTGACATCACGTTCATGAGTGTGCTTTTGTGTTGGGATGGGTTTGTTTGTCACCGTCAACGGGAGTCTTCTCCCTGACTCCCATGGGTGCTGTTCTCAACCGCAAGTGAGCAGAGGTCTTGGCTCACAGCGCACGTGTTTGCAGGAGAGATGCTGGTGCTCAGACCAACCTGAAGTCTCATCCTCCTCTCCTGGAGGAAAGAGCTGTTTCCTAGGACTTGGGTTTCAGGTGAGATGTCTTCCCAAAGGACCCATGTGCAATACTTGGCCAAGTTAAAGGCACAGAACAGCGAGTTGTCCAATGGTCACCTCATTTGCCCTTGTCACTTGTGCTGGACGTGGCTCCTGGTGCAATCAGTGTTGCAGAAGAGATCCCACACTGGGGCCAAGGGAAAACCTGCGTCCGAGCTACGTGCTCGGCTCTTGCTGTGGCGGGGAAGGGACTGATGGAGCTTGGCTGCTCTGAAAAGGGGCAGAGAGTTGGCTGAAAATGCTCTGGCTTTTCACTTTTTTTTTAATTTCTACAGACAGAAGGCAGAGCTGAGCCTTGAGGGGGGTGAGTGCAGTCCAGCGGCCGATTGCAAAGGCTGACAGCTTTGTGGGCTCACCAGCCATTTAAAAAGTTTGCCAATATTTAAAGCATGCATTGTTGTGGTTTAAACTTGGGAAGGTTTTTTTTTTTTTCTTTCCTGAGAAAAGCTTCATTTAAGGATAAATGCCAAAAAATCCCAGCCTGCAACTGGTCACACACGTATCGCTGCAGATGCTCTTGCGCGGGCTGTTTGCTTGCAGCCGGTGTGGGACTTGGAAGAGCCCGTTCAGGAGACAGAGCGATTCATTGAGGGAGTTGCTCCTCTCTCAACCAGACAGGGAGAGGTTTCTGCTGCTCTGATGTATTTTGCAGTTCCAAATTGGAGAAGTGTCTCCAGTAACAGTCATGGGTCCGGCTCTCCTGCCCCCTCTGCTGGCTGCTATGCCAGCGAGGTCCCAGGTGAAGGTCTGCAGAGCCCTGGTGGGTCTCAACCAGGAGAATGGGCTGGAGCAGCTCGGCCTCACTGCTTGTCCCTGTCTGTCCTCATCCACCGAGCAGTGAGAAGTGGCTGTCTTTAGGGGATGGAGGAGGGACAATATAGCTTCCCTTGGGACTCCCATCCCTGGTGTCTCTGCTGCAAGGATGAGCAGTTGTGGACTTCAATATCAAACAGTTCAGGGGATGATGACACTTTTGACATCAGCTTGTCCCTTTCTTGGTTGGATTGCTCTGTACCTAACTCTACATGTTCTTTTCATTTCCCACCAGTTGGGATATTCATTAATCTCCACGCAGATATTTCGATGTAACCCACACTTCAGTCTTTCCTCACGTTGTAAAGTCTCTTACGTGTATTTTTGCAGAATTTTTTGGAACTCAGCATCTGTGAGACCTGTACAGCTCTGTCACATTTGTCTGACTGGGACCACAGGTTTGGTATCAGCAAAACAAATGAGAATTGGGTTGACTGGTGGGAGGGCTGGTGGTTCACATTGGGTTGGCAAGGCTGAGGGGAGAAAGACAAAACCAAAATCAGCTCTCCCAAACAAAATGAAACAAGCAAAGAAGACCTACCTTCTCAATTTCTTGGGAAGGCTCATGTTTCCCAGGGACTCACTTTAAACCTGCTGCAGTTTTTTTTTTAGAGGTCTGGTTACTTGCTTCATGGCTCTGCTACTGCTGTCTCTCGCGGCCATGGGCAAGACACTTATTATTCCCTAATCTAATATCTGTAAGACAGAGAGAGTGAGGGTTTCTTTTGCTAAGTACACTAAGATTCACATATCTAGCAAGTGTGGCATTTTTTAATTTTTCAGTCTGTGCAGTGAACAGGGACTCCTTGACCAGGGGCACCATTCGGGTTTCCCAGTTTTTTCCTGTTCTGCAAATTCAGGGCACTTTGCTCCCATTGGTGTCAACCCTGACATTTTCAAATGGGAGCAAGTCCTAACCCTCTCCTCACTGCTGTGAATCACTGAGGAAGGCTTTGCTGCCCTTTTAGCAACATAATGGGGCCAGAGTCCCTGGGTTTCGGAAGGGGAGGCGGAGCCGTGAGCTTCCAGACCTGATGGTCATTTCGTGATAAAGTGATAATGCTAATAATCCCCAGGTCCTTTTCTTTTTTTTTTCTTCTTTTTTTTTTTTTTTGTTTTGCCTTTGAACTGAACACTTTGCCTGTCTCAACTGTGGTTGCCTTTTTGAACTGTCAGTTTGGGAGGATTAGATGCATGTTTAGGCTGGGTGAACTCATGAATGAAAATATTTTCCTTGGCAGTTATTAAAATGCTTCCCCCCTTTAAGAGCTGAACCCTTTGGCAACAATCTGCTTTTTGCCCAGATTACCACTGTCATTTTGGGAGGTCTTTTCCCGCAGAACAAACAATGGAATTTTAATAACACAGCGAAATAGATTCAGGCCCATTTTATTTATATTTTCTTTATTTATGCTTGAGTACTTAGTATGCAGCTCCGGCAAAGACAAATTTAAGCTTTGTATTACTTCAAAATGATGAATTAAGCTCTGGGAGATTTACTTTGCCAGAAAAGGATATTTTGATTCGCTGCTTTGAACACGTCTCGTAAGAACAATAAATATCACAGAAATTAAAAATGAAATAATAAAAAGAAAAACTCAGTAGAAGTTGCAGATACAGACACAGACACAGCACCGCTCTCTCGGCCAGCAGGTCCGAGAGGGTTTGCACCACAGCTCCCTGTTCAGTGAAGGTTTGACTCAACAGTTCAGTGATCAAACGCGACAATCACCATCACAATGAGGCTGAACGATTTCTGACTTTCATTCCGCAGTGATTCCCGCTTAGATCTGTGTGCAGAAGTGCTCAAACCCACATCAGCTTTTGCAGGCAGTGGTGAGGCTCCCTACGCCGTCGCCTGCAGGACTTCGCTTGCAGAGCATCCTTCAAAACCGCTGAAGTTCGTATAGGGATGAGGAAATCACACAGACGTGCGAAATGAAATGGGAATCATCTGAAGCATAAAATAGCATCTATTAAAGTTTTCAGCCGAGCCTGTCGCCAAGCTGAATAAAGTATTTTGTGTCTTATACAAGCTCTTCGCAGAAACTCCCGTAGGTTTGAACATCAGCTTTTTCCATGACCAGGGTCGCATTGATTGCAGTGGTAAATATTATTCTATTTGACGATTAATCCCTTAAGATTGCTTATATAGTTTTTTTCCCCTCAAGAGAATTCTCTGTTATTTTATTTTCCCTGCACACTCCTTTCGTTCCTGAGGCACTCTCCTCCCAGCTTCCCAAGCCTGAGCAAGGAGCTGAGGGGTGGAGATATTCAGAGATCACGTAGAACAAACCTGTTCCAGGGTTTTCAGTGTTACAGCTCTCTGTCAGATAAACCATTGACACGCTGCTGTATTCAATTAAGATAGATAGGGTATGGTATAAAGGGAAAGCAGCTAAATGCACCAGAGCTTTGAGGCTGGAGATAGACTGTAGTGAGAGAGCCAGAAGTCTCCTGGAAGGAAGTCATTTTCCTGCATACAGAGCACGGCAGGCATCTCACTGCTGCAGCCCAACAGGAATCTGGAAAAAGCAGTGAGCAGAGCTGGGGCAAAGCAGGCTGCAAAAACACTCTTTGCTGAATGCAGCTGTAATTGCTCAACTCCAGCCTCGCCAGCACTTGGTGGCATTTGATACAAACTGGAGTGATGTAGGCACTGGCTCCTTCACGGTGTGATTCCCACCCTTTGCTCCCCTGCGCCGGCCAGAGGAATTCTGGAAAGCATCCACCCTGCTGACGTCGTACAGGAGGAAATGTGGGCTGAACCCTACAAGTCTGGCTACTGCCCAGGCAGAAGTGAAGGGGTTCAGCCATCTCACCACTGAGATGCTGGAATTGCTGAACTACTGTAAAACAGCATCTGCCAAGGATGTTATAGCTGCTTTTTCATTGCCCTCCTCCTGTGAAATCGAGGGTGAAGAAGCTACAAGAACATGGCTTTTGTCCAGGAGTGTGATGAAGATGCTAAGAAAAGTAACGGTTCATGGGGGAATGAATCTCCTTGGCCATTTGTTGTAGCTCTGCTTGCCTGGACCAAAGACGCTGCTGCACCTGCGCCCACAGTTGTAGAAGATGCTCCTCCTCACTGCCTGGATTAATGGGAGATGGGTATTTCTTGTCCAAGACACTCTGTTTAGCAGGATGTAGATAAGAAAAAAATGCTGTTAGTGACTGGAGAACTTTGGTCAAGATCTCAACACCTTCCCCAGGCTGAGGAATTTGTCTTCACACCTTGAGAGCCCAAGCAGCTGGAGCTGGTGGTGGAGCTTGCAGGAAGCAGAAGAGCATGTCTGCTCTCCTGAGAGCCTGCTCCATTTCTGCCTTTACCTCAAATGCTGTTCCGGGGCAGAGCGTGGAAATGCAGTGCTCTGTGCTCTCAGCCTTGGGAGAAGGCATGGAGAACAACAGAAGAAGGAATCTGAAAGCCAGGAGAGCAGTCAGCTCTGCTGCTCTCCCAGGATCCACGCACAGCTCTTCCCCTGCTGCCGGCGGGATGTAAAGTAATTGGCAAAGTATTTGCAAAACAGGTGCTGCAATTAGGGTGGTGAGAGGCTTCAAGAGCAGAACATGCAAGAAACAAGAAACCAGAGCCTTAGGACACCGACCTCCTTGGCACGTCACTGCAGCCTCGGGTGCTTCCAGACCCACCTTACCTGGAGTAGCAGCACCAACAACTCGTGTCCTACTGCGTTGTGGGGCTGTTGGGGATGGGGACAGGTGAGAGAGCAGCCTCGGGTAGCGAAGGGCACCTGAGCTTCAATGGCTTAATGCAGATCCTGAGCATTCTGGGCTTTTCCTGGCAAAGGGGTGGGCACAGCTTGGCAGTCACATCCGAGGTTCACCTTATCTGTGGCTATACCCAATCCACTGGGCAATTCAAGAGAAACCAAGGGTACCGAAATACAACAGAAAGCGTAGTTTTGAGTTTACTGAACCATCCACCATTTAATTTTATCAAGCAGTCCAGCAATTTTAATTAGTAGAGCCAATCACTTTGATTTGAATAATGGTTCATTTTTTTCGATTTGTGGTCAGTGAGCTCAAGGAAAACATCTTTTAACCAATGCAGAATGTGAAGTCAGTGCTTTGTTTTCCTTCTAGCATGCTGTACCTGCCTTCCACAGCGTCTCAGATACCAGAGTTTAATCAATATTAAATCATCCGCGTGGTCTAAGTGTTTGCTTATGTGCTCCGAATTGTTGCTCGCATCAAGAACAGCGGTGATGCCCCCAATCTGCTTCCACTGGGCTCCGCCGTACCCTAATTATGTCATTTAGAGAAGGACATTTCCTGGCAGCAGTTCCTCAATTCACTGCAACAGCCACTATTGGAACATGGAGAAAACAAGGCTGTAATAGCTAGCACATGTGCACGATGGCTACAGGGACAATTAACCTTCGTTTAAGAGTGGGCACAAGTCCATTTTGTTCAATATTTCCAAGCGATGGTAGCTTACAATGAGCAGAAGCAGCGCTGCACGCCAAGCTCCAGCGTTTACTTATCTAATGTTATCCTTGGGTATAACACAACTTTATGGCACAGGCTACAGCAAGCTCTAGTAAAGACATATACTGTAGCTGTCCAGAAATGCTGGATATGGTCAGGATCTCGGTGTGCACGGCGTTGTGCAACGGCAAATAGCTTATTTGCAGGTACAAGCTTAGAGCAAACATCCCCGTAGCAACAAGCTCTGGATATTTGTGATTGCAGCGTAATTAATACGTTCAAATGGATCGCATTTTTGTGCCTCAACTCGATTCTGGCAAGGTTAGAGCAAAGGATGAAGATTTTTGCTTACACGAGAGCCTGGGACCATGTAGTGGCAGAAGAGCCACATGTGCGCTAGAAACATAGATCCCTTTGGGGTACGTTTGTTTTAATCAATTTAATTCTCAAGAAGGTTGCTGCTACCTGCAAAACTTGGCTTAGGAGTACTAAAGCCATGGGCATTTGTGCAGGAGGGTGGGAATAAAACCAGGAGAAAAAAAAGGAGAGAAAAAGGGAAGAAAGGAAAAAGAAAAAAAGAGAAAGAGAAAGAAAAAGAGAAAGAAAATGAAAAAGAAAAAGAAAAAGAAAAGAGAGAAAGGAAGAAAGAAAGAAAGAAAGAAAGAAAGAAAGAAAGAAAGAAAGAAGGAGAGAAAGAAAGAAAGAAGGAAAGAACAAAGGATAAATAATGATAGCATAAAAATGATGGATAATTTCTGCAGATTCGTTGAGCCTACGTGACTTTTCCTTTTCTCCTGTGCAGCCCCAGCTCGGCAAGGCAGAGGCGCAGCTCCGCAGAGGGGCGCAGTCCCTTCGAGCAGCTTTGTTTGTCTCCAACACATCAAACGTGGCCACGAATTATCGATAGAATTGTGAGGGGCCATAACCTCAGCCAACATCTTCCCCAGAGTCAATATCAAGGTGCTACTACTCCTCCTGTTAGTGTTTACTAAATAAATAACCTTATTAGTAAGGGTTGTAAAAGCCTGATAAGGAGCTTCTAATTAGCAAAACATCAGACGTAAAGATTTATGTTAAATGCAACAGAGACAATGAGAAATAAAGTTGATATAGTTTGCGCGTTGATAAAAAAATCCTCATCTGTTTTGCATTCACATATGGAACATATTCCCAGGGGAGAGCCGGCGACATATTTTTAGGACGCTATTTCATCTTAGCGAATCAATGTACAGGCTATTAAAACTCCATTTTTCCATGAATGATAAGTGTAATTACATCTCTCTTGCAATAAAAGCTAGTGCTTATTAAATGTAAATATTTAACAATGATTAAAATGCATTTGAAGGAAACTTTATAGCTTTATTTTATATGTTCCCATCTGGGTTGCCTTTCCTAAACCACTATGCTTTTTGGAGAGTTATTAAATTATTATTTTGAGAAGGACTAACGCTCCGTGTGTCCCTCGCTTCAATTTGAGTTGCATACACCTTCAGAATTTATTGAAGTCTGGCGACTTTAAGAGTCAATCAATGTGCTGTTGTATTTGTAGAGCCGCATCGAGGGGAAAGTGGCTTCGCCAGGTAGGAAATGCCACCTTGACGTGTCTTTTGGGTCTCCAGTTTTGGTGGCCACATACAGTTTCCTGGCTCCACGTGCTCGGACTCTTATTTATTTCCAAAGGAAGCAGGTTAGTTCTTTAAGCAGGTTTCTTCAGTTTTGTGTACGACCCTTCCAGGGCTCTTTTTAAAGCAAGCTTCAATAAAAGGTCTGATCTTATAAATTGTAGATATGTATAAGGAGAATTTTGTGTGTGAGTTGCTGACCCTGGATGCAGTTCATGGCTGTGGATGCGGGACTGACCCCTCACAAAGCAACTCGAGAGAAGAACTCAGAACTGCATCCAAAAAATAAACCCCATCTCCAGAGAAAATCACCCATATGGAAGGTCCTTTTGAACGCCCTGGGAAGCATCCCTATAGATTTTAAGAGAGTTGAAATCAGTTTTCTGCAAAATCTGATTAAAAAATCGCATCGCAGGGATATAAACTGTTACACTGCCATGGGATAGCTTAAATATTTCCAGAAAGGACACCTCTCCTTGTTAAATTTTTATAAGTTCTTGATATAATTTGTGCTCAGATGGGCTGGTTTCACCCCCTTTGACTTTTACAAGGGCGATCCCTAATTCTCTCTTATTGTTGCTTTTTTTTAAAGGAGACTTGTGCAAAGTTCAACTTCATACCGAAGATCACTCCAAAAGGCTGGAGTTAATTTTTAATTTGACTAGTAATTCCGGTCATGTAAGCAATATCACCAAACTTGGTTACTTACTTGAGAGAGTGTTAACGGGATCAGGCTGCTGAGAGCTCATTAAAACCCCTGATCCTGCAAAGAAGCAGGAGCTCGAACTGCTGCCGAGTTTCTCGGAGTCACCAGGTGCCCCTTATTGCAAAAATCAGGCTGAAAAAGTCACTAAAAAAAAATCCCACAACAAACCAAACAGAAAAAAAAGAGAGAGAAAAATGAAGTAGCCTTGTCCTACAAGTTTAAAAATTATGACTGCCCCAAATTTCTCATGCAAAAACCTGGCGAGGGTGCACATTTAAAGCATCTTTAGGCTTTACAGCCCCTTCCTTTTACATTATTAAACTCCTTTAGTAACTGTAAGATGCTGCAATAGACAAAGACTCGATGTCTGAGAGGGGGTTTTCAAACAGTTTCCTCTGAGGAGAAAAATTTCTCTTTAAATAAATCTCCCTCCTCTATTGAAACTGGTACTTAAAGAACAAAAATACCTGAGGAAGAGGCTTTTTATTTCTGAAATAACACACAGCACATCACTGTACAACAGTACATTCAGTGGTTTAAATTACATCCCATGAAAGGAAAATGAGTTTAAGGCAATGATTTTTCACAAGATAAACCTTCGGAAAATAAAGGTTTGTCTTGGAGAAAAATAAATAGTAATAACATAAAAGGACTTTGCAGTGTGGGCATCTCTGTTTGCTTCATTAAACCTCTCAGCTAATTTCTCATGTATTCATTTTTTGCATGTTTTTGCTGATGAAAAGTATTTGTTGAAATTAGAACGTATATTTGTTGTTTTTAATTGCAGATTATTTTTTTTTCCCTACAGAAACAGCCCAGGCAACCTTTCCTGGTGACTTTTGCAGGCTGCAACACAAGACAAATACTCGTGTATTTTTGGCTGTTCCTGTTGCCGTCGAAGTCAACGGGGCATGAACCCTGACGGGAGCAAGGGAAAGCGCTTTCTGATACCGACGTGACAAAATAATTTAAGGCAGTCGGTTTTCTAGCATTTCTGAGCCGTTTCCACACACTGCTGAAACATAAGGCACGCTCGGATTCACGTGGGTGTGTGCACGTGGAATTTAGGTTAAAATCCTCTAAATACGTTGCAATTTCTCAAATAATATCAGGTGCTTGTGTGCCGTATCTCTGTGTGTTACCTACAGGAGTAATTTCACTAAAGATACCGTGTCTGCTTGTCAGGGTGAGTTAAGAAGAAATGGCTCAAATAATGTACCATTATTTTGATCTTGAATACACAGTTTTACTATACACAAGCTCCATCAGCTTTAACTTCTCAACACACACGTTTAAAACGTGATATCCACTAACAAAGCTAGTTTGCCTTTAGAAAAAATTGTCTTTTTTTTTCCCGTTTTATATTTTTTGATCCGTTATTCCTCTGGTTTTTGTCTTAAACCCAGCCTCTTGGAGGTGCCTTAAATTTTATGCACGAAAGAAAATTGTGCATATATTCTGCACGCATACATTGGAAATAAAGAGCGCGAGGCTGTTTCCGCAAGCGTGAGAAAGGGGAAGTCATTGCTTCGCTTCTGTCCTTTGTTCCCTCAATAGTTTCTTGAACTGAAAATTATGATACAATGTTCTGGCTTTAGCCTGTATGCTTCGCTCTGGTCGAAGTTGCTTTCATCTGTTTCCTGGCAAAAAATTAAATACCAGCCTGCCAGCGTTACCAGGTACTTTCAGCGTGGCTGGTAATTGCCCTTTCTATAATGCTATAATGGCAGATTTAGTACTGAATAATTATACATTATAGAGGATAGCAACCGCCTATAGAAAAAAAAGGACCTGATCCAAGCCTTCTAAAATCATGGCTGTGTTTTTTCCTGAAGTGCCGCATTTTCTGAATGTTAAATAAAGACTGAGCTGATCCAGAGCGTATCAGCGACACAATTCTGTTCCAAACGTGAGCCTGGGGAGATGGACACCAGGCTTCCCAGTGAAAGGGCTGAACCTCTCCCTCTGTATTTTCTTATTTCACCATGCACAGGTAAGGGTAAATGCATTTGATTTAGGTGGAAAAATTACTGGAAAAACCCCAGCTAACCTGTATTCTCTGTGATGCTTTCCGGGTCAAATTTGTGATTGTGAATACAGGATTCGGTACAGAATTTGCATTTCTGTTGAATAAATCATTCCCGGCCAAAGCATTCCCCTCTCCACGCCGTTCGCAGCGGGCGACAGCAAAGCCGAGGCCGCTGAAACAGATTTACCAACAAACTGGGAAATTCCAGAGGGCTAATAAACCCTCTCTCTTCCTAATGAATTATTTCATCACTTCGCTCTCTGCCGGTTTCCCGTTGCACTTCACAGCAACCGAGCGATTTAATCCGTCCTTTCCTCCAGCAGAGACCTTGATGTTCAGGTTTTTCTGTGGTTCTTTTCTATAATTTGGTTCCCTCTGCCGAAGCCCGAGTGCTCAGTATCTGCAGCGAGGCTTGGTCTCAGGGCTTTGGGGGGAATCCTGAACCTCAGGTTGTGAACCCCCGGGGCCGTTGCCTTTTTGCTGAGGGTTTTTAGCCCCTCGCTCGGCGGCTGCCGGAGCACTTTAGGGAGCGGAAAGGGAGAACACAGTTAAACCCTGACATCGAGTCGGTCTCTCGACTCAATTGATAATTGCAAAATGGGATGCCTTCAAATTCATTGAGATTTCTCTCTTCTTGACGGGTAAAACGTTAAAAGACTGATGCTTTAATCTCGCTGTATAGCCCCAAGTTGAGGGCTTAAAGCTGAAAGCTTGCAGTTCCAGCCTCTGCTCTTTTTTGCAAAGATTTCTGACAGGACATAATGTAGCTCACAGCGGTATTAATCCCCTCCACAGCCCCTCTAACCGTGACACCTCCCCATACCACCCAGGCTCCGCGGTCCCAAGGCTTGCGGCGGGAGGAGATAAGGCAACCCCTGCTCCTCCGAGCAAGCGGAGCCCCTAATTGCTCGCATTTATTGCCTCCAGGAAATTTGGGAGAGGGCCTAGCCCGGGTCTTTCCTGTGTTTCGCTGCGAGGCTCGACGATTTCGGCGGCCGCGAGGGTCGGCCCCGAATTTCGCCGTCGAACCCGGAGGAGCTCAGCGCCTGGGGAGGGAGGTCTGGGACTCCAGATTTATGCTGCCGGAATTAAACTGCAAAATTTGGCCCTAAAAATCCCCGTGATGTAAACAGCGGGGCTGCAGGTCAGCACCAAGCACGCAGCCCCGGATTAACGGCAGCTCACTACCGGAGCAATTATCTGCTGGCAAAGCCAAAAAACCTCCCTTGTTAAGCAACTGCGGGGCTCTCGGTGCTCTCCCGTACACCTGTAAAATGCCAGATAAGGCCACCAAACCAGAGGGCTTTTTTTTCCTGGAGTTTCACTGAGGGAGCGACTTAGTGAGCGGCACGTTCTCAGCGTTATTTGGAAAATAAACCTCGCCAGCCTCCGAAGAAGGGTCGAGACCGAGCGGAGTGGCTGGAGCTGATGTTTACCGGTGGAGTTAACAAGCCTGGCAATAAAACCCTGGGTAATGGTGGCTCTGAAGAGTTACATTTGCTTTGGAATTCACTTTTATAAAAGCATGAAATTTTATGTAGAAACAAGATCCGTAACAACCTATATAAAAGGAAGGGGTTTTAGTACCTCTGAGAATGACGGACCAGGTTCTGCACTGCTACTGCAGGACAAATCTTGTGTTAGGACCGTAGGATCAGAGCTCACTGAGTAATTCAATACCGGTTACTTCAAAAGCTTTGTCTTTGGCGAGCATAAAATACAATTTTCTTGAATCACTTTACTAGATGACTTCTTTTTTTTTTTTTTTTAATGCCAATCTGCCCCTCGGAGATTTATTCTTAGCGTTTACTGTTGGAAATTGAAGCTGCTTTGATTTCTTTGTGCAAATACAATTTCAGAAATTATTTTCTTTCCTTTTTTTTTTTTCCCCCCAATGTTTGCATACCATTCCTTGTTTCCACTGTGTCAGTCATCAAGGGAACTAACGTATGGGAGAGGTGAGTTCAGAAATTAACTTTTCTTAAACTTGAAATAAAGAAGGAAGGATATTTTTGTGAAGCTTGCCTAACTTTGTAACAAACATAAAGCTTAATCCTCAGACTTCTCATAGAGAAATGTTCACAGAGAAATGAGGCATTTTCCTCAAATACCTCTCCCTGCTTCTCACTCTGCTTCGTGACACAATTTAGCAAAGATCAGATTTTACCACCACGTCTGGCCAAAATGTCCCTTAGCAGAGATACAAGATTTACCCCAGCAAACCTTGGAATATTGAGGAAAACAGCTCCCCTCTTCAAATCCAGAATGAAAACTGCAATTGATGATGCCGGGTAAAACTCCAAATTAACTTAAAACAGGGCAGAATTAGGAGGGAGTAGGGGAATTTGCTTATTTCCTCGGGCAAAAGCCTGGCTTTCCTGAAAAGAGCAGTCGCAGGAACTAATGGGGACCGATTTTAATTTTTCCTAACCCCTCCCACTTCACTGGGATTTCCAGCTCCCTCGGCGGAGCTGTGGTGGGGGGACGGACACGAGCTGCTCTCTGGCCCCCAGCTTTGCGAACCTCCCTTTTCTCTCCCTCTCTACCTCCCCGTTCTCTTATTTTCCAAGTGCCAGATGCTGGCATCACACCCCCCACAAACCACTCGTCCTTCCTGGCGAACGACGTGTTATTAAAGTCGACAGCGTCGCGCTAGAATATGGATCAGGCAATATTCTTGTTACTATAGGAGCAAAATAGATGTAAATATTTAGGCGGATTCCTTCCAAGTGCAAGGGGCAGCTCTTGAAAACGCTCGGCGCCCTGAGTTGGGACGTGCTTTAACACACGTGGAAACCTCGGGCAGGTGAGCACCCACCCCTTGGGATTTCAAACACGGGGATGTGCGACGCTAAATGCGCACCGAAGGGTCTGTGGGACTGATGTCTGACTGCTCGGGGGAATAATCCCACCAAAGCTCCGTAATAAATGTTTGCAGGATCAGGCCTGGGATGGTTTGGGAGAAAATATCCCTGTTTTTATTTGTTTCTTTCTTTCTTTTCAGTCTCCAAGTGACAGATGACGTGTAAGGGTCAGTCCCTAAAGATCCCACGTGTTACAGATGGACAACACCCGTAAAATCATCTCTTGCCTACAGGTCTCTGAGCTTTGCTTTTTCTGTTTGTGAGAGTGGGAGAGAGGCTCTAGGAGGGATGAAAGAGCCCTTCCCTTAACTTTATCACATAAAGAAATAAGGTTTTGCTTAACTGTTCAATTATTATTAGACAAGATAGGATGGTTTAGGTCAGGAAAAATACAACAAAACAAAAATCCTAAGGCTGCATCAGTTACACAAGAAAGCTACGAAGCCTATGAAGAAGGACTGGATTTACATCCCTGCTCCAACAGATAATGATGTTAAAACATATTCTGAGTGGTTTTAAACAGAATTTAAATGGCTTTTTCCTGCCTACCTCTATTTTTTAACTGGAGATAAATTGGTTTAAGGCATTTAGAGCACCAGGCTTCTTGTCTGACATTAGTGGACAGAGTAACCAGTTGTCTCTGTACCGTAGTTTATTCATTGTTCTGCAGAAAAGTAACAAGTACTGGCTGCGCACCAATAATTGTTTGAGAAAACCAGATACGTGCTGCGGATTTTGGCTATGTTGCTAGCCCTTATATAAGCAAAATGTTTTTTTTTTTTCCTAAAACACTGTGCTCATCTGAACCAAACATACAGATGGTATTTCTACTAATCAAGCGAATTCTGCCCTCCACGACATCCGCACAAAGGCCGCTGCCAAGTTTGCAGCCGAACACTGCAAATTCATCCAACTTGGGGAGATGGAAGATGGAAGATAAGTTTTGGTGGATGGAGAGGTCCACCAGTTTGTGTAGGGATCCGAATTTCGCCCCCTCCCCATAAAATTTCCCATTGAGGGACCTTATAAATCTTCTAATGGCACATACCAGCCCTCCCGACTGAGACATGCCAGGCACTCTCCCACCTGTGGTCTCCGCTTTTCGATGGGAAGGGGATTCTCATATGGGATGGGGATCCCCAGGGGTTTCCTACGGGCTGCGACCGGTTCGATACCCTGCATGTACAGCAATTGGTGCAACTGCAGCCCAAAACTCCCCACGGTCAGCTTCAGGGAGAAAACCAACAATGGTGCACTGTATTTAGTGTTATGTGCTGTGGGAAATGGCGAGAAGACAAATGGACTTTATTTTACAACATAAAGAACGTTACACCCTTTGGTAATACGTAACTAATAACTTAAATCCATTAAAATACTGTGTTCTCTGCTACGCCGCTCACGAACAGAGCCAAAGCTGTAAAAATTCATGAAGGAGTCAGTAGCAGGCTGGCTGGGGTTACAAAATCTACAAAACCCGCTCAAAGTCACAGTTTTCTCCATGAAAGTCATGGCCATAATAAATATACCACACAGCTTGCTTTCTAATCCATTCCCAGGAAGCCACATTGTGTGAGGGTGAGAGGATCTTAACACCCAGAAAGATCAGGAGGCAGCAAGGGGTGGAGAGAAGGGGACCAGAGGAACGTAAGGGTCCCATCGGGTGGGGGCTACCGGGGCAGGAGGGCACCTCAAACCGTCCCCAGCACCCTAGACCTGGGTTTGCACCGCGTTGGGTGACGCAGATCTGGTAGTTGACTGATCACACTGGAAAACAAAAGCCGTGCCTGGAAGAAAAGGGCTCCTTTTCATTTCTGTTCCCCGTGTCAGGCAAAAATTAATGACTGAGTGCACCTTCCTCTGATGTTGTCCATCATGCAAATAGTGGTGGGCAGGAGTCAATATGAACTTTAAACACACCTGACTCAGGTGGCTCTTGCCTTTCACTGCTAAATGGCCACTGGCCAACAATTCACGGCGCAGCATAAAGGAATCCTTGTGGCGAGCAGCCTTCCCTCTGTTTATATTTGTTATTCCAGAGTGAAGCTATTCATCGGGGCTGAGATGAAACTCCCAAGGTGAACAGTTTCCTGAAACCCATAGCTCCTGCAGGAGCGTGACCAAAATCAACTGCGAAACGAATGCGGTTGTGTGGGTTTGGACGTCGGGGAGAAAGCACGCGGATTAGAGAGACGGCGGAGGGCAGAACGCAACCTGGGTGGCAGGAGATGCCCGGTTGTCCAGGATCCTGCTGCCTCAGCATCCTTGTCGTGGTGTCTCTCCAAGGCACCCATCAAGCTGAACCATTGCCCTGGGGATTTTCATCTAGCCAGTGGGTCATCTCGTCTTCTGGGTCACGTCCTTCTGCCAACGGCTGAAGAAGCACGGATGGAAAAAAAAATTAAAAGATCGGCAAATAGTATTATGTTTTTTGATTTTAGCAGTCTGTGTTTTTTTTTTTTTTCCAGAAACAGTTGTCTGAAATAAAATTCAGGCCGTTCTCAGAAGAGGTTCAATGGCACTGCTTTTCTGCTATAAAGCAGTTGCGGCTTATCTCCAGGAAAACAGACATAACCCCCGTCGGTTGTACTTCATACTTCTGCAATTTCAGTGCAAGCCTGTGTGCAACATTTTTTCTTTTGGGTGAAGCCTATCCTAGTCTAATATCGTTTAATCAAAGTAAAAAATAGATTGCGCTGTGTCCAAAAAAGATACACAGACTAAATATTTTGGTGTGCAGTCACCAAAACAACTGCAAAGGGGATTTTGTAAGCAGTTTGGGAAGTTTTCTTTCGGCTTATGTGTAGAGAAATCTTTACATACTATCAGAGTCGGGATTAATTTGTCACCAAGACAAGGAACTGTTCCCAATCGGAATTAGCCACACTAGTGTCTGGAGCTGACAAGCACAGCTGCAGCAAGCTCGCTTATGTTTATTATTGTAGTTTTTCTTGTCTTTTAACAGTTTGTACACTAATGGAGGAGCAGGAACTCGAACGGCTCATTTTTGCTCTACTATTGCAGTGAGTTCATCAAGACAATAAAGCACCTTAAGGGCTGGTTTTTAAGCTCTCGAAGGGATCAGCAGTAGGCACAGAAAATAGCTGCACGCTCCTAAGCCTTTTCTGACTGTTCTTTTAGAAAACCTCCAAAAGTTGAGTACAACAGATTGCATTCGGTCTCATTTTTCTGTCGATTCCTGTTTTAAAGCCTGCTTTGGAAAACAGTGATTCATGGCAAAGGGCTGGAGATACGAGCCTTTGCTGAATGGCGGAAACAAGCAAAAAGAAAAAAAGAAGGAAACTTGAATTTAGCTGGTTTGTACACGTTTAAAATATGGTGAGTAGCAGAAAGAAGGTATCAACTGAGGCTGGTGGCAGAGGTGGGGTATTATGGCACCAAACAATGTTTTATTTTCCTTGATGCTTGTGCAGGAGGCAAGTCATTCTGCAGCTGAAAGGGAAACGTACAGAGAGCACGAAAATCTTATTTATTCAATAAGAAGTTGTCATAGATCAAACTGACAGGCTATCAGCTGGTATGCATTATAACTTCCATGCAATGTGCGTGGTATAATCTGGACCTCAGGGGTTACACTGGGTTACCTTTGGCTGTGGGCAAGTATCTGTGCTGGGATCCCTGGCTGGCTCAGTGTTTTAGGGCTTTTTTGTGGTTTCCAGCCTGTGCCCTTATTTATTTTTTCCCCTCATGGAAACACGGGAGCAGGGCAAGAAAGCAGATCTGACATCTGCCTCACCTGCCCTGGGAGTTGGGAGACAGCCAGGACAGGCATCTGGACAGGGGACTTGGAAGCAACTCCAGGTCCTGCATTTTAGACATCATAACAGGTCAGCAATGTATTTCTATCATCAAGATCGTTTTGAGCATCACGTGTAAGCTAATTCAGCTGGAGCACGTCCAGATTGTCTATCCATTTATACGAGGAAAAAGCCAGAGGCAGACCAGCCGAAGAGCAGAGTGCTGGTGACTGCCAGATGTCACGTCTCGAGCAAGATCCTCGTTTGGCTGGTAGCCCTCAGCCTGCCTGGCTGGACGTGGGCACCTCTGCCACACGGGAGCTGCAGCACGTGCCTGCTGGGCAGCAGGCTGAGCCCCCCTTTCCTTCTCACCATCCTTCCCAGCCCTGTCCTCTGCAGGGTTTGGAGCAGTTGTGGGAAGGAAGAAGCAGTCAGGGGGGATGGAGAAGAAGAGAGGAGTGGATTGCAGAAGGACAGGAAAGGAGGGAGGACTTCTCCCCAGGCTTGCATCCTCCAGATGCTCATCATAAGCACAAAGGTATTTACCCTGCCGTACCTGTCTGGACCTCTCATGGAGGAGGGCCCTGTGCTGGCAGGCTGGCTTTGAACCTCTGCTGCTCCCCCAGGTGGGAAAAACCAGAATTAACTTAGGAGCAGCCGGCAGAGGTAATGCGTTTACCCAGCAAGGCAAGAACGGAGAAAACGCTGCCCCACCTGGTCCTTCTGACAAATCCATCTTACAAGGCTGGGTGTATGTGTGTGAGCTACAGATTCAGACTGATGCTAAATTTCCTCGCCATTTTCCATCGTGTACAAGTACACGTTCGCCTCAGTGCCCCAGGTTGTCACCCACGGGTACTATGACACTCCAAGGATGTTGTTAAAGAGTTTGTGAGTCCTTTACCTGCAGTTCATCAGCAGTCCAGCTCAAAAGGCTCAGAAGTTGTTTATCTGTATTTACAGTTACAGAAGAAGAAGTGAGGGAAGGTATCAGTTCAAACAGAGAATCATCTGGGAGGGGAGCAGATTGTAAAATTTCTTTCTGTTGCTATTTTTGTAGGAAAGCTGTGAAGAAAGAGACACGAAGCACTCTCTAAAGAGAAGGAAAATAACTAAATGAGACTACTTATTAGGGGGATGGGGAAGAAAATTAATAGCCTTATCACCTTTGCTGCTTTTCTCCTGCCCTTCGCTGTTCCACATTATCTCTGACAGGTCATCACAACCTGTTGGTAAGGTACATGGATATGGACATAGAGGTTCTCAGTCCCCCCGGTGGCTGGAGGAGTCGGGTGGCTGTTCTGTGCTCAGACAGGCAAACCTGCTGCGCCCGCGGGAGCCCCAGCTTTTGCTGCTTCGACTTTTCGTGCTTGTCAGTGCCAAAGGCAGAGAGCGAGCAGATGAGCCAGGGATTTGGGTTCTTGCATTCCCGCCGACCAGCATCGCCAGGGGTGAACACGCACAGCATCCCCAGCAAGAAGAGAACACCTTGGGCTGCCTTTTTCCCCATGTCCTTTGAAGGGCAAGACTTTGGGACAGCAGGCTGTGCTGAGACAGGAGCTGGGGTACATAGGGAAAAGGTAACTCGAGTGTTTCTGCATGATGCTGCACCGGAGGAGAAGGTATCGTGCCAATTAGAGCAGAGTCCCGGTGCTGTTTGGCTGCACCGACAGCGGAGGAAGGCTGCATCCCTTCCCTTTGCCTCCACTGCTGTGCTGCTTTCCCGGAGTTATTCTCATTTCAGCTGTATGCCAAGTTGAAGGCTTCAAGGATTTTTCTGCAGTGACCTCTAAATCCCTTCACTGGTCAATATGATGCATCACCATTCAGTATAATATCCTTCTGTCTGGTTTGCTGGCCCCAGACTTATTATTTTATGTTTCTGTACATTAAACTGCATTTTCCATTCACTGGCCCAGGCAACCAGTGGATTCAAATCCCTTGTTCCTCGTTATTTGTTCCCTCTCCAATTTTGTGCCCTCCACAAAACTTTGATAGTGTGTGGAGGTATTTTCATTCGAGTCATTTGCAGGTATTACAAATGAGGGAAGTCCCTTGGTGTTCTCATTTGCTGAGCCTTTACAATACAGGATTACCTTTTCAAAGGAGGACGTAGGGGGTTAGCAGCATGGCTAGTGGATATTAATAGATACCTCTCGGTACAGATCCTCTGAAAGACACCGCTGCTGTCACGGCAGCTTTCTTACCTTTGCACAGATGGAGCAAGGGCTCATGTCTTTTGCTAATTTTGCTCTGGAGCGTAAAGTCTGTGAGAAACGGAGGAAGAAGAAGGGAGAGTAAGGCATTAGGAACAGCAGCTGATTAGGGAGCGGGAGCTATCATGGGAAAACAGGAATTTGAGGCACCCGAACTAATGCTCTGAGGTGCAAAGGGGAATTTGGGTGTGAAATATGGACAAGATTGGGAAGGAAGTATTTTCCCTTTATCGACACGTTTATTTGACCCTGTTGCGTGCATCGCCATCGCTGTGAGCTTTCAGCCCTGCTACCTGCCTTTGGTCTTCTGGAAGGCATTTCCTTATGCTGCAGTTGGAAAAAAAAATGAATTGTAAACCCAAAAACTGAAAAATGAAGAGGAGCCTTGAGTCCTGATCGCAGCCCACCAGTGGAGTGACTGTGTAAACTGGGTTCAAGACCAGATTCCTTGTGGATATTTACAGCCGCCTCAGCACCACAAAAGGAAACAAAAATGTCTCCCCGTCAGCCATGCAGCTTTTATTAAACATGTTTTGGTTCGAAGGCAAACTGGGCTCGGTTGTTTTATCACTGTTTATTCCTGTCTTTCACAGCCTTTATCAGTTATCCACATCAGACCTGTTGAGCACTGAGTCACACAAATAGCACTTTTATCTGCAGTCAAATCTATAATCAGGCAACAAAACCCCCTCATCTCGCTTCTATTTAGAGTCCCAACTCAGGCTCTTAAAGAAAAAGGGACTTCACAAAGGAATTTCAGTAATTATCCTCTCCCCTCCATCCCCCAGATGTTGTTTGTATGATAGAGGTACCTGTGGATACTTGAAAAGAAGGCTCAGAGCTGCCGTCCCTTTAATGGAAGACTTTTAGGAAAGTGAACTTTAACTTTTAAACTTCCCTATGAAAAACAGATCCATGTTAAGTTTGATACCGTTTGCCTCAGGATGATCTCAGCTCTTAAAATATGATGGTTTTAGTCGGATTAAGAGCCTATATTGTTGCTGAAGAGAAAGAAGGGTGCCTCTTTAATTGCAGCTCAAATCTACCTAACAATTGCCACATGTTGAACAAGATTTAAGAGTTATTAAATATGAAAGCCACTATTGCTCCTCCACCATGAGCAGCCTTTGTTTTTTTAAACCTGGAAAGCACTAAGTAAAAGGGGGAGGAAAATGTAAGAAAAAAAAGTCAAAAAGCCTACCCCTACTGAAAAACTAAAATCCAAAGAGGTATGTTTGCTTTCTGTGAAGGCTGAAGTTAGTGCAACGCATTTCTCATTGTGGCAGCATCTGCTGCGTTAACTGAAACAAACTCCTGGCAGGTCTGGGAATCTTATTGCTAGGAAAACTCGGTGCAAATTCACAGCAGTCATTGGTTTACTGCCATCTGTTATCTGAGGTTATTTACAAGCAAAGGGTTGATAACTTGACCAGAGCCGTGCTAAGCAAATTCTCCTCTGACTCTGGCATTGGACACAGTGACCAAGGCTTGGGATCTGCTGTGCTCGGCTTGGCTCACGACAGAAAAGCTCCCGTGCAGCTTCGCAGCCTGGCACAGCCACCACGGATGCGGAGGACCCCATCTGTTAAATCTTCCTTAAATCTCTGCTTCTCTTTAGCCTCAGGGGAAAAAAGTCCACAGATGTGGCTTTTCTCTTCCCCCCCCCCCGCATCTTCATGATGAAGGAGCAGCCTGAAAGAGGCAATTATTATCCTTGTAGTGTTTTGACTTTCCATTGTAACTATGTGGCTGAGTAGATGTGAAATGCCCTCAGCCCAGCAGCAGTGCTGGCTGCAATCTACTCTGGCGAGGAAAATCTCAGCCATCGTCTGCCTGAACCTGTCAGGAAAGCCCTGGCAGGGGGATTACATCAGCTCACTCTTGACGCCATCACTTTGGGTCTCTTGACTTTTCAAACCTGAGTCAAGACCTAAGCCTGGGGTCCCAAGACCCCAGGTGGAAGCCAGAAGGCAAGGCAGACCCCGCACCCTCTCAGCTGCTGGGAAGGAGTCTTGGGATGCTCAGGGTCCTCACTCTGCCTGAGAGCTTCTGCAGGAACGTGGCTGCTTTGGAGAGCTCTCTGCTAACCCTGCATCCCTCTGCACTGTGATTTACTCCTGGCTGTTTAGGATGCTGATCCCTGCGGGAGCCCAGCTGGCTGGAAGCCAGAGCCCTGACGCTGGTCTGGAAGGATCTTCAAAGTGGAGCACCCTCTCGTGTGCTCAAAACAGCTCGGGTTGTTCAAGGGACTTCTCATTGCTCATCAGAGTGAGTTTATCACTGAGTTTGCCACATTCTTTTCTCTTTTCATGTTAGGGATAAACTTCCTGTGGACAGAAGCTCTGCTGGGCTGCGGTGCCTCTCTGGGAATGTCCTGCACGACTTGAGCTATCAGGCTCAGTCCCAAAGTAACAAGCCAGCACATCTGCTCAACTAACTGAGATCGCAGGATACAACTGCATAGGAGGCGAGAGCAGACATAAAATAGGTCAAGACAATAAAGAGCGTGTTTATAAATCATCTGTTATAATTTTTAGAAAGTTAATGTGGGTCAGATGAGGAGTTAGAGCTACCATATCTGCAAAATAAATTAAAAAAAAGGAAAAGTTAAATCGCGATTTTCAGAGGTCAATGATTAAATTTCTTTTCAGATATCAGCTCTCTATTCCCGTTCTGTTGCGCTTGATAGTATTTCAGAGAGATCTTCAGCCTCCAGCAGTAGCATTTTAAAGTTATGATAAAAATAGTTTTCATACAATACATTATTCATTTTTCTAGGTCTTGATTTAGCAATCCTGGCAGCTAAGTAGGATGGTATAGTTTAGGGCAGGGGCCACTGCAGATCTTTGCAGTCTGGCAGGAGAACTCAGCTAAGCCTCTCAGGTTACAAAGGAAAAGCAATTTTCATTTTCCCTCCTGCTCAGAAAAGTAAAACCCAGCTCCTAATTTTCAGGGAAGAAATCACAATGGTTGGATTTTTGGTGTCCGATCTCACACACACCCCTGTAAATCTGGAGAGGTTTACGCTAGAGCTGGGAACCCGGTTCCTTCTTTGGCAAGGTGCGGGAGAGGGGACAACAATTGGCCTTCTGCCATGTTTTTAAGCTTTCCCTCTGTTTTGGTTTGGCCTGGCCAGATTTCAGCGGCGGGGGGGGAGCTGCAGGGTGGCTTCTGTAAGAAGCTGCTAGAAGCTCCCCAAGATTGATAGAGCCAATGCCAGCCGGCTACAAAGAGGGACCCGCCGCTGGCCAAGGCTGAGCCTATCAGTAAGGTGATAGCAGAGGAACCCTCTGTGAAAAACATATTTAAGAACAGGAAAAAGAACTGCGCCATTAACAGCTGGCACAGAGATGGAGGAGTGAGAATCTGTACAGACACCAAGGTCAGTGAAGAAGGAGGGGGGGGAGGATGAGCTCCAGGCGCCGGAGCAGAAGGAGTCCCCCGGGTCGGTGGTGAAGACCATGGTGAAGCGGGTTGTCCCCCTGCAGCCCATGGGCGAGGTGCAGAAGTCCACCGTGAGGATCACTGCATAGATGTCCACCGAGGACTCCACGCCGTGTGGGTGGACTGCCTGAAAGGGGACTGTAGCCCGTGGGAAGCCCGCACCAGAGCAAGTTGCTGCCGGAACCTGTAGCCCGTGGAAGAGGGAATGCCCACGCTGGAGCAGGTTGGCTGGTGGGACTTTTGGGACGTTGCGGGTGGCTCACGCTGGAGCAGTTTCTCCCGAAGGACTGCGCCTCAGACTCACGAGGGGTGGGCTGCCCCTCGTGAGGTGTCTCGCGTCGGGCAGTTTGGGATGAATTGCCCTTCGTGGGACGACTCATGCGGAGAAGAGAGTGTGAAGCTTGTCTCCCGTGAGAGGGACCCCACAGTGGCCCTGGGGAAGAGTGAAGAGTCCTCCCCCGGAGTGAAGAAGCGGTGGAACCAACGTCGGATGAACTGACCGCAGCCCCCATTCCCTGTCCCCCTGCGCCGCTCGGGGGGAGGAGGTGGAGAAACCGGGATTGGTGTTAAGCCCGGGAAGAAGGGAGGGATGGGGGGAAGGTGTTCTGTTTAAGATTTGTTTGCTCTTTCTTACTTCTCACTACTCCTCTCTGATTAGTTCTTTTAATAAATGTACCTAACTTCCCCAAAACTGAGTCTGTTTTGCCCGGGACGGTAAATGAGGGTGATCTCCCTGTCCTTGTCTCAAACCCTGAGCCCTTGGAGATATTTTCTCCCCCTGTTCAGCAGTGAAGGGGGGAGTGAGTGAGCGGCTGTGTGGGTACCTGGCGGCCGGCCAGGGTCAACCCACGACACCCTCCTACGGGGCTGACACAAGCCGTGTATTCCTCCCAAGCATCTCGTACTGGCTCAGCATTGCCCTCCCCATCCTGAGATCTCTGCTGGGGGATGCTCTTGCAGCACATTCTCCAGCCAGTTTCCAGCTTGTCCTTGCCACGGCTCAATGTCAGCCTCTCCTCTCCCAGACCTGCCTCCCCATTTGTGCCAAACACCAGCTCAGCTGCTCACGAAGCTAAGTCCTAGCTGAGAGGGTGGAAATCTTTTAGCAGAGACGCAAACCTTCTCCGCGGCCTAAGATCTCTCCCACACATTTTCTTACAAGGCAAAATTAATCCCCTTCATTCTTACAGTAGGTGGAAGTGTTGTTTAGAGTATGGGATTGTAGTCAGGACTCCCGGGTTCTGCCTTTGTCCATTCTGTTGTGTTTCCTTGCATCACACTTTTGCAGACATGCTCATGATGTGTTGGAAATTTCTCTGAGCAACAGGATGAACTTTCAGAACAAACCCAAACCTTGGTCCTCTTACCCATCCCCATGACAGAGCTAGAAAGCCAGAAGAAGGATTTTTTGACTCATCACCATGGGAAGAGGAACACTTGGGGCATTCAGGGAATAAACCAGCCTTCCTGAACTTTCACTCTTGGGCTCCACCCTCTTCCCCCCCACAATAAAACAGATCTTGAGCTGTTTCACTAATAATTGCGTGGACAGGGAATTGGCATTGTTTCTGCTTTTTCTTCTTCTTCATTCTCTTTTTTAACTTTTTAACTTTACTATAAAATTCCAACTTCCAGCTGACCCTTGAATAATTGATTTTGTAGCAAGGGTTATTCGAGGTCTAAATGAGCCTGATGACATCTGTTTAATTTTAGATGCTTGGAAAATGTTCTAAAATTAATGAAATCCAAATGTACGACAAAGTAATAGAACAATTTTATTTATTAAAAAGGTGGTTAAAATAATTCTAAACATTTCAGGAAAACAAAAGAGGTGAATGGGATTTGTCATTGTTTAAATTGTACTTATTATATTACATTTCAGTGAAATGCCCTCTCGACCTTCCACAGTTTGCTCGATTTCCTCGTCAGGCTCCTTCCAGCTAATTTGCTTTGACATAAACAAAAAGAAAAGAACTCAAGAATCAAATGCAGTCACCCAATATTTGGGGTCTCAGTGCTGATTATAGCCAGATACAAATAAGAATGAATGGAACTTGCTAAAAGCAGGACCATGTTATTAATTCTTCATGAAGATTTGCATGGTCATGGGAAATGTATGAAGCCACACAAATCTCAAATGTGTCACAAAATGTAGCTTGAATGCACATTCCTTTTAGAAACGTATAGTTGAAATGCATAATTTGCCGTTTTCCTCTTTGACAAGTTTTAGTCCACCTTTGGGCTGCAGAAATGTTAGGTGGCTTAAGTGGGCAGTCACAAATCATGAGTGAGGAAAGGTGATTTATCCATTTTGTGCACTTGATTTTCTACATGTATTCTACTGAAAGGAATGCTTAGCAGGAGGAATTACACAGACATCATGGATCATCCAGGAGACAATTTCTGCTGTCGTTTGTAATATCCTCGGTGCAACTGGTGCTGAGATTCTCTTTAATTTTAGCCTCTCGTGTGGCTTAAAATCCTCCAAAACAAATACAAGTTACAGTTTGTGGGAATATATACACACACACATAATCTGTGTCTTTTATAGGAAATAAACCAGAACAACATGGGGTTTTATGGTATTTTTGCACACTACAGTTTTGTAAAGCACGTGGTAAATAGCACACCGGGCAGCGTGAGTGACTCTGCAGGTAAACATGATATGGTCGACGAATGAAGTGTTAATTCTCACACGCCTCCACTTTTAAAAAGGAAATGAAACTTAATACTGTGGATAAAATCCCCCTCGGTCTAACAGCACATCTCAGGAATAGATTGTTTAGGAAAGGTTTTACTACACAGGAACAGAATGTGCATTTGTGTTTCATTAACAGCTTCACCAGAAATTACAGTGACCATCACCCAGGTGTGGTACCTGGGCAGTAAAGTGCAGAGTACCTGAATGCAATGAACTTTCTAAGATGCCCTCTCTTTCTGGGAGCCCACCTGGACTCCTTGGTCATTTGTGAAATTGAATTTCAGCTCTAGTTGTTGAATTCAGAAGTTTGAAAAGCTAGCACTAAGGCTAGGTGTGTGGAAACCTCTTAAAAGTTACAGGGTGCAGAACTGCTCAGAAAAGGGATCAGTCTAGATAGCCCTTTTGTTTCCACCCACCCTTTTTCTGAGCAAAGAAAAAGAAAAAATGTGCTGAAGATGAAATTGTTAATGATCTTGAAGAGCCATTTGTGCTGAAAACAAACCTTACATGGAGGTGATTCGGTTGGTGCATGTAGCTTGCTGTTCTTCTGGTCTACAGTTTAGAATTACACCCATCCTGTTCAGAAGAATCAAGATTGTAAATTCTGACACCAGCCATATCTCATCATATCTCATCAGGTTATCAGGTCTCAGGGCTTCCATTTTGGTTGGTTTTGTATTTTTTTTTTCCCTGGTTGTTAGCTAGTTTGGTGCTTTTAAAAATAGCTATGGATATTTGAAGAGAATCCCCCCAACTTACACGAAAACTGTGGGCAATTTTTCATGAAATTCCAAGATTTCTATAGGGCTTGGCAGCATCCCGCCTGGTGCCTGTGAAATCTCTCAAGTTCTTGAGAATCAGCGATTGACTGTTAGCAGTAAATTAGGTTAAAGCTGACAAATACATGAAAGATTGGTGGATTCAGAGTGATCAGCATCATTCTGGAAGCTGGTTGTATTTGCTATACTTATATCTGACAACAAAGTAAAACTATTTAAACGTAGTTTATTGGACATTTCTCTGTAGTACAGGTGCTGAGCTCCAGATAACTGCATTACGTGGCTCCGTGCTTAACCTTATCATTCAGTCATTTTTAGCTCAGTTGACAAAAGGATCACTGGTGTAGCTGTAATTGGAGTTTACAATGTTTGCAAGTATTAGGTGACTTGTAGCTTAATGCCATAACTATAGGGACAATAAATTACACGATCATTAGAGGGCTTTAGCTATTCATATAGTATTAAGCATAAGAAGGACAGTAACATTTCTCTAATAACACATAAAATGTATATTCCAATTAAAACCCTAATAGGATAGACTTGGCATTATATTACAATCTCTCATGATTTTCACTGCTTAGAAATTATTACCGTTAAAATCATGGTTTCAAAGACTTGCACACGGGGATAATAAATTCTCACAAGCAGGTTTAGACAGGAGCATTGTGCCCCCACGGAGGAAGACTGTGTTTTAAAGCTGTGAAAATTCAGCTAGTGAGCAAAGGTTTGAGGAGTTGAGTTTCTTGCTTTCTTTCTTGCTCTCCACATTTGGCTGGCTCCCCAAACCAAGTGAGGCTTAATTAAAAGCAATTGAGTAAACAAAAAGCAGTTAATAAAAGATATTTAGAGGCTATTCTAGAAGCAGTTCTTCTTCTGTATGTTACCGTGTGCTTTGTTGCATTCTCAGGACACTTACTCAAAGGGATGTAATCACCTTGGTTTTAAATTCCAATGTGTTTTCTGTCCTAGACTTTTTAGTGTTTCTTTTACCAAAAGGCAAGCCCAAAGAGGGCAGTCAGAGGCAGACTTTGCCTAAGGAAGAGTTTAATGTAATATATTCTCCAATCTTCAAGTACAAAGCTTTTCCCTCTCTTTTCACTCACCGTTGGTGTGCCCAAGGACACTGCACAGCTGCTCTGTGTGCGTGCGGGCGGGCGTCAGAGGTTGGTATATTCATTATCCCAAGGGTACGTTTCATTTATGTTTGAAGGTGTTGAGTCCTATGAAACTCAAGCATCTGTCTTACTGCAAAGAAACAAGCATGTGCTTGTATGACCTTCCAGAAGAAGGCTGCTGGTCAGAACGGGACCCCCTTTCTTTACTTGAGATTAGGGCTCCTTGTTTGTTCACCAGTCGCTTCATCCTTGTAAAGCCGTAAGAGATACGGAGCTGTTTGGAAGACAAACTGAACTGTGCTTCCTTGGTCGGTTCTTCACCCCTCTCTCCCTGCCCATCCTGCAATAACCTCCTTAAGTCTCGGTTGTTAAAATGGTTATAAATCTACTTTGGGAGATTATGGGTTTGCATCACAGTTATACAAAGATTATTTGAAGTGTGGTTAACGTGGACCAGGAGTTATCTCCCAAAGCTGTTTCACAACAAGCAGAACTACTAAAGACCTCATTCCAGATCACAAAGAGATTAGAAAGGAAAGTTAAATGGGTCCCTGGGTGGGGGGAAAACTAAACACCTTTTAGAAAACACGAATGCTTCTTGAAACACAGTTGCGAGAATGGTAGAGAGATTAATTGATTTTTTTTTTATCTTTCTCAGGAATCTTCAGCCCCAGACAGAAAACAACAAATAAGCAAGCCTGAAGCCGCTACGAAGATGAAGAGAGTATCAGAGCTCCGCATTGAATTGGAAACTGCTCCCTTCTCCAGAGTTGTAGCAGACCACTAAACTAGAGGATGAAAAGGACAAAGATGTCTGTGTCAGTAGCAAAGGAGTCATTCTGTCGTTCCCTTCCTAGTGCTACTGTATTCCCATCCTTTTTCTCCAGCATAAACCTCTCAACATAAAGCTCTTGGTGGGTTTGTGGCCCCTTCCCCCAACTACAGCCTCCTGTGGGAACTTCCAGCAGCAAACCTACCCACTGGGAACCAGGGATACCACCTCAGCTTCTGTTCTTCTTAGCCTGGACCACGCAGCACCACACTCGTAAACTCTTGCTTGTAGAGGGAAGGTGGGCTTTGCTCTCTCTTACTCCCTGAACTGAGGGGATTCGTATCCTCGCAGCTCAGGCTTTGATGACCAATTTGCTGATGCTGAGAACGTATCTCCTTCATCTAGGAATGATGAGATACTGGATAACCGTGCCCCAAATCTCTGCAAGAACCAGCCCGTGCTGTAAAAATTTTCCTTCTTGCACTGTTGAGGACTCGGATGGACAATATAGACTGGATGATACCAACTTGCGGCGAGTTACATCCCTCCGACGCATGCCTCCGTAATGGGACCCCCTTGTACTTCAGGAGTTGAAGTGTAATCTGCCCTGCTCTTCTGTACAAACGTTTCTGGTATATAATAAAAATAAACAAAGACTAGTCTCCAGTGCACAGGCCAAAGATCTTATGGTTGCTGTAGGAAACGTACACAAGTATCTTCCAATGGAAACAATGTGATGTCTTCTTGCATGTCCAGAAATTTTTCATTCTGTCATAACACTGTAGTCTCTCCACTCCTCTTCATAAGCCCTTCATCCCTCTTTGCTAATGGTTTACACTACAGAACAATTTAACTGTATATATTGATGTAAATCATGTCACCTGCTCTATGAATTATATAAAATAATTCATACCGAAGAACTCATGGCTGGGTTTTTAAGGCTGCAATTCATCTTCTCTTTTCCATTACCCTGGGCAAGAATAAAAGCCAGATACAAATTTGGCTCTTTCCTTTGGAGAGGAAAAAATTTAGCTATTTAATATCTGAAACTAGTAGTTTCTCTATATTCAGAAATAGGACTGTACAAGTTCTGAGGAAGATGTGTTAGTCCAGACTCTCCACTGAAATCAGTGAAACTACGGACAGCAGACAGCATAGTCTATATCTGTTTGCAAAGTGCCAGCTAGCCAATTATACTAAAATAATTACAGAAAAAAACTATCTTCTTATAATTTTTTAAATTTCCTACCCAGTCAGAAAATAATTTTCATTATCAGGTCTAATCTATTAGTGCCTGTACAATTGGAAATCACTACTAGATGGTTTGATGGGGATCTGTCCCTTTTGCCATCTGCATATTAAAGGGGATATTAGTGAGGTTGCAACAGGCTGCCTTTCATTCCTTGCTCCAGACTAGCTAAGTTTGTGCTACAAACACAAGAAAATGTTCTATTTCTAAGACTCCAACTTGTCACTGCGTGCAGCTCCACTGCCTTTGGGGTAGCCATAGAGAACAACAAGGTGTTGTAACAGGTCCCCATGAATTCACTCTGCAGAAGTGGGGCGGGTACGAGTTACAGAAGCTGCATTAATTTGAGAGTGGGGTGTCCCGTCCAATGCTCCCCCTCTGCTCACTGGATGCACAGGGTTTGAGTTGGTATCATGGGCTGGCCACCACTTCCCTCAGTCAGCCACCGTGGCTATAACCAGGAATGACCCTGCAGGTTCCCCTGGCTGAGAAGAAACAATTTTGTAGTCTTCACGTCATTGTAGTTATATGGAAAGCTTCCAAACTTCTCTTAAAGGAGTCACATTTTATTTGACTTGTATTTTCCCAACCTCTGGTGGCCAACATTAGCCCACAGGGCTGGCTGATTTGCACGTAAGATGTGATATTGAAATACAGGCGCTTAAGCGAGTACTGGGCATTTAAATGGTCCGATTTAAGTATATGAAGTAAGACCTTCATACATTTTTTCTTAACCTCACCACCCAAAAGTGAGACTTAGATACCCATTTAGGTGGCCACATCTGAAGAAACCTACACTCAAAACTTATACAACCTCATTAAGTATGCAATTATGGTCACTCAATTGTGGCATTCCACACAGGGGCAATTGCTTGGATTTCCTGTGGGGAAAAATGAGCATACGTCTGCTATGGCACAGGAGAACGTTCCAACTGGATGCAGTTGCACTTTTATGCACACGATGAATGGAAAATCCTTGATTTGGGGCATCTGCTTTAAAAATCAGAAAAGGAGAGCCCCCGAAACTCATGTATTAGGAGTTAACATTACAATAGTACAACTTCTGAAATCCCTCCTTGTACTGTTTCTTTAAATGTTTTATTGATTAAGGCCTAGATTACTTAACCTAAAGCCCTATATTTATATTTAGCCAAGGTAAGTTATGAGTCACAAGTAATCCTTTTGATCCAGAGGTTGCCATGGGTCACCAGAGAAATGAGTTGAGTTATAATATCCTAGCAAACTAGCTGTGTGTACAGAAGAATAAATTAAATAAACTCTCCTTTAGAAAGTCCAAGTGATTCCGTACTCTGTTTCTGTTTAACCAGAAAACGTTGTGTTTGTTTTCTTTTCTCCCCCCCTTCTAAAACTGAAATATATTTGTGATGACAGATGCAAATGTAGTCGCTGATGTTTGTAGCCAGCTGAATTGTCTATCCGCTAAGGGTGTCAGCACTTTGGTCCTGAGCGTGGGCTGCTCCAGCTGAGAATTGAAGTCTTCAAAAACACATGTGAATAAATTTGATTAGGGTGACTTATCTGTGATGAACTCCAAGTTGAACTGGCATTACTTGGCTGCGTTTGCAACTGTCCCAACAGGTCTGCTGTTTACTACTGCAGCCGAACAAAGCTGATCTTCATAATCTTCAGAACCTGTGAAGTATGTGAAATGCAAGTATTCCCCCCTGTGTGCAATCCGCGTCTAGCCACAACGCAGTAAAATGTGTCAGTCTTCAGGCAGGCCAAGCCTGCAGACCACAATGCAGATAGGATTTTTTTTCTTCTTGCTTTTTATAGCCTCGGACCCTTTTAAACAAGGCGGTGAGTACCCGCAACTCTCCTTCATATCCTGCAGGCGTGTTTTTGCATTAGCGTCTCTCCCTCCCAGGGACTGTTGCCTGTGGCAGCTGGGGATGGAAAGATCACCCTCAAGGGCTGTGCCGAGTGGGTTATGGGATTGTACACCCATCCCCTGTGCACAAACCTGGAACATGCATGCACGATGGTGTGAGAAGACTGAGGTCTGCATACTCTAGGGAGGGATGCAGAGTCGCTCCATAGACCTGCATGAAGCTGTACTTGGAAATTCTTTCTTTGGACATCCAGGAAATTTTGTCTATCACTGGCTTGCCAGCAGACCTCGAGATTTAGTGCAGACATTGCCCAAGTCCTAGGTCTGAATTTGCTTTGAAGTGAAATTGGTATCATAAACTAGCAGAGCCTTTTGCTTTGTTTGCTTTCTTTGGTGTGGTTTATTTTTAAAATGTATGCATATTTCCAAGAAGCATCTTGAAAACTTATTTTTATCGTGGAAATGGAATGCTTCCTGGCTTTTTCAAGTCTATTGGTGTAAGCTGATGTCTTAGATCAAGTTAGTTTTAGCAAATGCATATCAAAACCATGGAAGAGAGATTGAAACCGATGTGACATCCCATCCAAATCAGCTAGACCTTGCCCATGTGAATCTGGGTGGCCAGAGATTCAGGACACTGTCCACTGAGTTCTTTTGACATACTCTGGTAACCCACTGGGTGATACACAAAGATTTGCTGGGCTTGCTCAAAATATGAGGTACCTCATAGTCATCGGAAAGCAGATGATGAGTCCCAGATGTTCAACACTGGTGGATTACTAAGGAAAGCAAATAGAGGGAACAACTTTTAAGGACCTAAACAAAAAGTGTCTGCCCTGCTTTAGGTTCCCGGGTTGCTAAGTGAGTGAGTGTCTGTTCACATCCAAATAAGTGTGGGAGCTCTGGGGCTGTAAAATCATTGCATTAAAAATCTCTGTGAGCTGGGACTATAGATCATATGCAAACGTAGCAGCTGGCTGAGTGTTACTTCAACCTCTGAGTCTTCTCTCAACAAGTGCTCCAGCAGAAAAAGCAGATTCATGAAAGAATCTTCATCCCAATAACTGGGGGAGACTGAGAAGAGTGCTAGTTTCAGGGATTTGAAGTGCAAAACTGGCAAAACTTTGATTTTTTATTCGTTTTCTCTTCCATCCATACCGATATGTGGTTGTGTAGTTTACTTGGCTTAGTTGCACTTAATCTTTAAGTATAACTCAAAAAAAGATTTGACCTCAGGAGATTTCCTGTTTTGCAAGCAGTCCATTTATGAAGAAAAGGATAATACATGAAGGAGTACTTTTCTATCCCACTTCAGCAAATGGTTCTATATTGATAGACTCCAGTATACAGCAATGGAAGATCCATTTGCTTCTTCTTTCCATATGCCACCAGCATTTTCTTGTTCAGTCCACAGGAATCTGGATATCCATTTTAACCAAAAGTAAAGTTAGTCTGGCAAAAATGTCCTCTGCTTCTCACCTTTGTGTATAGCTGAAGAACCACCTTTTTTTTTTCTGGCAGCAGCTTCTACTTTCTTCTCATGATTTTGTTTCTCCATATTTGATGCTCAGTTACTGAACCTAAGATTAAGATACAGAGGAAGGAATTAACAGGTCTCATCTGCAACTCGCGAAACCTCCCACTTACATACTTCAGTGGAGACTCTATCCCAAAGCTGGATTCCTGCATCGTAATGTTCGGTTTTACAGGTTAATAGTTTGTCGTTTGCTTGAACACACAGGAACTCGTTGGCAATTCATCATTCTGCCTTAGTTCCTTTTGTTGAATAGGTAGGTCCTGGCAAAGCTGACCTTTGCACGGGTTTAACGTTTCCCCTTCACACCTTCAAGGCTGAGGAGTTTGACTGACATCAATAATTAATTTTTGAACAAATACGGCACACCTTTTCCTACGATTTCTCTCAAAGATACAAGTCTTTGTGCATCGCAACAACAGTTGGTGGGGATCGAAGTCTAAGATTCAGTCTGTCTCAGTGTGGAAAAAACCCAGCAGATGGCTATGTTACTTCCTTGGCTCCTCTGGCCTGAATGGGAGGTGTTGGTTTACAGGGCCACACTAGTACTGAAACATTGCACCAGACCATCTCGCTTTTATTACATTCCAGGTGATGCAGGTGAGATATAAGCCAATTAAATGAAAAAGAAATTTGTCTTCATTAACAGACTGATGGGAACTAAATGCTCCTAGAAGTGATGGAGAAAATGGGAGAAGATGATTCATTAAAACAGAATATTTAGCTCTCCTGTGTGGCTGACCATTGTTCATCTCTTGTTTACTGATCTGAACCAGTCACCAGTATTGGCACCAACAGAGATTTATACTCCTGGAGACTGAAGAATTTATTGAGAGAGTGAATGGTATAAATTTTGAGAACTCCTTTGTTAGTCTGCCTTGCCAACTTTGTCAACATACAACGGCATGTGCTAACAACTAAGAAGAACTGTTAAAAAAGATAAGTCATTACAGTGCATGGGTAATCTGTCTCATCTTTTACTTGGGTATTTGTTATATGACTTCTGTTCTTATCAAGGACATTCAGACTGGAGAGCCAGGCTCGTTCTAACCATTATTGTTAGTCTTTACACATTTTAACTTAAATTCCTCTATACGAAACATCTTTAAAATATCTTGAAAAATTGGGCGAGCAACCATCCCCAATACCTTCAACTTGCAGAGTCCTGTGACCTGAATCCTAAACCATGCTGGCCATGATTTGACCTTGAGGGAGACTGGCCTGGAGAGAAGGGAAGAATCTGGACAACAGGTGCCCTCGTCAGCATCCCTTGCCTTTGAGGGCAGCACAAATCGCAGTGCAATTTGTATTGCAACATAAATCATACCTGCCTCAAGATTCACATAATTCCTCGGGTGCAGAGTCTGCAGTTCATATGACATGGTGGGGGATGAAGCCTGGTGGTGCAACAGATGTCAGTAAAGAAACTAGAGGAGAAGTGACACGGCCTCCATGCCTTCCAGCCTCCAAAAAATATGATGGACAAGGGCAGTTTTCTGCTAGTGCCATGTCCTCAACAGAATATAGAAAAAGGGTAAGATCTGGGGCAGGTTTCAACACCCTTCATTTATAGAAGGAGGTATGCAGACGCTTTGGAATGGCCCATTCAGATTTCTACCTGAGTCTTGAGAAACTGGTAAAAATCTGAGTTAAAATGAGGAAACATGAGATAAATGATGTCAGCCCTTCTGCATGCAAGATAGAGGAGGATTTCCTCTGCTCTTGGACATATGGCAATGTGGCCTTTTGGTTACACTAGTGTGCTTAGATTTGCAGGAGTATTTCTGAACCTGCTGCTTGTAACATTACAGGTTCTTCTGGGAGATGCTCAGTGAATCCCGTTGCAGGTGGCTATTTATTTCAGCCATCACGTGCAGGAAGTAAGAGAAGCTTTCTAGGTGGAGGGAGCCTGGGCTGAACAGTCTCTGGGAGGAACTACAGCCAAGTCCAGTGAGGAGATCTGGGTATTATGTTGTTATGAGATTCCATGCACATAAATCCGGATTATAGCAGCGGGGTCTGTGTGACTATGCAGTGTCTGCGGCTGCTTAGGAGTGGTGAAGGAAAGACATCTGCTTCTAAAAACTGCTTCATATTTCCCTCTTGTCAATGCATCTGTGTGAGTTTGTAGATGCTCAGCATGTGGGGGAATCCCATCATGTTCATTCTAAGGATGAACTGGAGCATGCTGTCCCCTTACGTCTAATTCTGAGGTGCCCAAGTCTCCTCAGCATGAAGCCAGACCACACCGGTGACTTACAAAGTCCCAGATCCCAGTGTAAAAATTCAACCATCTCCATTCGTTTTATTTGAGTATGACAATGCAGCTGTGCCACAAGCCCATGCAACTGAGGATTTGGAGTATTGAGGCAGGAAATCCCCCTGAACTGTGCTGTCATGGTGCTTCGACCTCATTCTAGGTTAACTCTTGTATATGCTGCCTGAACATCATGTGCTGTAATGTCCAGACACCAAAAGAACAGTAAAGGCTGGTATTTCATGGACTTTGTAGGACAAACTCAGACATATGGGCCATGGCTAGTTAACTATGACTACTGTTATTTTTTTTCTTAAGAATTTAATTCCAGAGGGTTGGGGAGGAAGCTGAGAAGTAGCCACTACTCCTCTGGATGTGAGCGGATACTTGATCTGAAACAGCTGATAAAATAGTTGAATGTTCTTATAAAATAAATCCTGGCTTCTGAAGAAGCTGCGAAAAATCCATTTTTTGCAGCTTCCACAGTCTTAGAGCAAGAATCCACAGGGTGGAGGTGGGACATGTTTCTCATCTAGTCATGCTCTTAAGTAATGTTCTTGTCACAAAACCTTCGAGAAATGGCAGTCACCTGGCACTGGAACAGATGTCATTTTTCTTCAGCCAAACTCCATTTCTAATCTTCGTTTCTTGTGTGTGTTTGAGACAGTCTGTTAACCAAAATTAAGAGAAGGGAGAAACAAAAAATGGCAGAAACTTAGACCTTTACTGCACGTACCGCAGGGGTACCACAGCGGAAAGCACCGCTGAGTTCTGAGGAGCTAGCAGGCTTGAAAGCTTGTAGGCAGAGTTGCAGCCAGCTTCCCCTTTTACTGGGACTTGGAAAATTCATTAGGCCTGCAAATTGCCAGATCTACTCCAAAGGGAATGGAGAAGGGTCATGTAAAGTTTGGAGAAAATTCAAGCTGCCTTTTTTTTTTTTGTTTGTTTTGTTTAATTTGCAGATTGTGAAAAATCGACCTGAGCTTCCAATTGTAAAATTTGGTCTAATAATAAAGTTGGGTGCGGCTGAGCCAGCCAGAAGATCTAGTGATGAAGTGTTGGGCCTGGGCAGTTTCCACTGGCAGAGATCTTCTGGAACCCTTACTGGATTTTAAAGCTCCCCGCAGGAGTGAAGCTGGCCACTGGTGCTCATTCTGTTCTGCTTCTTCATCGACACTAATCCATATGTGCAGCAGCACCCCAGTTATTTATAGTTGACCTATATTCAAAAATTGGTTACAACTACGCAGTAGAAAGATGCAGGAGGCAACCTGGAGAATGTGCAGAGTGTGTAGCTAAACAGAGAGAGCAGGGGTAATAGTATGGAGCAGGCTGACAATGAGTTTTGAAAGCTGGGATTTGTTGGCCTCTGATTAACAAAATGAGTATCCGAGGTAGACTGCAATTAGGAGGATTACTGTGAGCTCAGAGCTCCTCCCCAGCTCCTGAGAGAGTGGTTTGCTAAACTGACCTTTTGTGGGGCTGGCCTGGAAAGACATAAATTAGCTCATAATGCACGAATATTTTCATTTAATAAAAGTGCTCTCAAATTTGTTTGGAGTTCCCAGGCTTCTCAGGAGGAAAAGAAAGAGAGCTATTATGTTCTACAAAAACAATGACATCTTATCCTCTGTATTTACTCTTCCAATAGAAAATCTGCAGTGGCCCAAGGTCTCTATCGTAGCAACACTTGGCACGTCTACTGTTCATTTCACACACGCTTACAAACACCCAAATACACTCGGAGAAGCATTTGACTTTGTTCACCAGACAGTACAATGAAACCGATTACTTAAAAGTCTTACTGACCAACACTCTCCCTTACCCTGATGAAGGATGGGTTAAAAATAGATAGAGAGGAATAGAAAACCGTTTAAAAACCCGCATGTGGAACTCAGGCGGTTCTGGGGTAACATTTCGAGCAATCCCCCAGGTGCGTTGAAAGTGGGCAGGTGGGGCAGCATGACTCGGTACCCAGTGCCTGCTGAAGCCCAGGCATGTCTTCCTCGTGCCTGCTGCTTTCAACCGGAGCATAATAGGAGGGCAGAGCCTGGCCACCAACTCTGAAAGCTCAACAACAGCTCACAGCTATTCATTCGGAAATGCCGACGGCATCCCTTGCGCAATGCTGCACGGGCGAAACATGCCGCGCCATCCCGTCGGGCAGCGGCGTGGGATGGGTCACAGGAAAGCAATGCTGGGGCTGGGACATGTGGGACAACGTGAAGTGATCCCTCCTCTGGGCTTGCCTCAGAGCCAAGATGCACGTGGAGGTTTTAGGGCAGACACTGGTCACAAGGCACTAATACTCATTGCTTTCTCAACGTACTTGGTTTAAACCTTACGTGGGGTTTGAGACCTGCAGGTGCTGATATGGTTAGGTATGTTCATCAGTCCCCCGCGTATTTTGCAGAGCCTGAGAAGCAGATATCCACGATTTGAGGAGAAAGAGTGAAAAAAATGAAGAGGCCATTGCATAACCAAACAGGAAAGGGGATTCCCTGGGCCGAGTCTCAGGCTGCGCCACCTCAGCGGCCCTCTCTGGCTTGGGAGAGGCTACGAGCTGGCTGCAGCATCCGTGTGGGGAGGAGATGTTTAGCAGCTGTGTGACCGATGGGGTTGTTGGCGCTGTTTTTTGAGAGCAGGGTCGGAGTTGGGGCAGAGACAGGCTTCTGGGGGCTCTGGGGCAGCGCAGGCCCAGGCACAGCAGCCTGACGTCGCCATGGCAACCGGCGGCCTGCGGGCCTGGGCTGAGCCTGCAGCCTGCCTGTCACCCTCCGGGGCCTACCTCGTTCTGCAAGGGTTTAACATCCATTATCACCTTTGGCTGACTTCTTTTTCAGTCAGTCTTGCACTTTAGCATTTGCTTAGTGCCCTGTAGAGGAGACGTTGCCATCATCTCTCTCTTCCATGCCATACTTTTCCTTTGCATACACGTCCTGGTGTGTTAACAGGGAATGGCTGCCTTTGCTGCAGGAAAACTGAGGAGAAATGGGGCCACTGATAAGTCACTAAAATATCCACTTTCCTTTGAAAACCTCCCCGTGTGGTTTGCTTGAGTACCAAGCAACTTAACTGTGGGACGCATTTAAGTAATATTAAACTCTGCCTTTTTTTTCTTCATGTTCAAAGGGAAAGAGCCTGTATGGGTACAATTCGGTTTTTAAAGCCTTTTAAAAGTTCTCTTTGGCAACACCTCTTTGAAGTCTAATCCAATCTGCAACATATGTCTTCCAAGTTAATCCCAATTTTTTCAGGACAACCAGTAATGTTACATAAGGGCCTTCCAAAGAATAACAAGAATGCGAGGCACAATATAGTTAAATCTCCTGATAAGGGGGACAATTCTGCCGTTAGCTACAACAGCATAAATCCACACTCACTCCGCCAGTGGGTTCACCACGCAGGACCAGCCCTCTGCAAACTGGTTTACTACTCAGCATAGCTGGATTTATTCTGTATTTGCTACTCAAACTGAGGTTTAGGTTTAAAACGTTAATTTTTAATAAGGCGGCAGTTTGATTTTAGAAGCCTTTAGGAACCGGTCTTAGTTTGCATTCATTGTGGAGCTTTATAGGTTTCTCAGGATCTCTCTAGAACTTCGATATGCATTTTCTAAATACATTTCTATGCAATCTCTGCTGTATTATGTTTGACTCTCAAAGAGCAAAATTAGGAACTCTTCCTTCTGATACAAAAGAAGACGTTGGGTAAGAAGGGTGGAAAGGTCCTTAAGTGGAAGATCCAGAAGTGGAAATGAAATTCTGGGTTGCGCTACCAATCACAAATAAAAATCTGTTTAAGGCTGGCAGACAAATCCACCTGGCTCGAAAACAAAGATGGAAAAATCAAAACTAGAACCAAGAGGTAAACCTTTAAGCATGGTTTAAGTTAGTAATGGAACAGCTTCCCAAGGGACATGATAGTGTTTTCACTGCTTGACTTGCCCATTACAGTTTTCCTCATAGGACTCCCTTCTCCAGCTAACTCTCCAAAACTCCAACTCTCTGTTCCACAAAGTTAAAAACTGATCACCTTCCTCAGCTCCTCAGATGCCAATCACCCTTTTTGCTCTGACTAACAAGATGACTAAGACTAACATAATTATGCCATGCAGAGAGAGTTTTATCAGCCTGTGTTGGGCTTGACGTTGACTGCTCCCACAAGGGCTTTTGTATCCCAAAACTTCTCCATTGTTTTCCAACAATATTTGATCTAATGAAGAAGCTCCTCCTCTCCTCACAGGCCGTGCCTCTTCAAATCACGTCTTCTGAAAAATGTATTCAGTGGCTCAGCCACGTGTTGTTGAGCTTGGTGCAGGAATGACTGTCCTGAGCAAAGAGAAGGCCAGCCCCATCGCTGCTGTGTTCTCTAGGGCCTTCAAAATGGGCGGTTCTTCACTCCGTGTCAGTACCCATCTGCGAGACCAAGTTGGGAAGGTCTTTATGGTAAAGTTTCCCCCCAAACACCTTAAGCGCTGAACTATGTTACTACTTCTTTGTCATCAGAAAAACACCTGGACAAAACTGGTGCCCGGTCTGAGCTGGTTTTGGGTTTGATTGTTGAGCTTTACGTTCCTGTATGGCGGATGCAGTGATACATTACGCTGACAAGCCAGCTTTTCTGGGCTGTAGCTGCTTTCGAGGACTTTCATTATGTGGTGCAGGTGTTCTGCATTGTAACTCATTTTTCACTCACATGGCTGTAAGATGATAGGACAGTGCTGCTTATTATTGTCTTTTTCTTCTTTACAGATCATCTGCATTGATGTTTGCTGTTCGCTGACGGCTCATTTGTACCATGTATGATATGTCTAGTAACATGACCCAGCAGATTTATGGCACAGTTGGCAACACTAGAACACCCTGAGACATAATCCAAACCCCTAGGAGGTCCAGAATAAAGTAGGTAGATTGCTATCGCAGGTACAATTTACTTCTGCAAAGTTGTTCTCATAGTTCATTTGGATGCTGTTAAGTGTGTTTTGTCATGAAACATTAATCTGTTTCCATTTTCATTTATTCACCTGGCGGCATGGATATGCTGTTTGTTTGTGCATGTGTACCTGTGCATGCATATATGCCTATGCATTCATATATATGAGTTTATATACATATATATGTGTGTATTTACCACTGAAATATTTTCCTGTTCAAGGCCCTCTCACATGTCATTCCATCTGTTCCCTTCTACTGATTTAAAAGACACATCCACAGAAAATGGTTAAATTTCCCTCACTCTCTTTCCTGAAGATGTGCTGTTGGTCCGCGAGAGTAAAAGAATGTAAAAAAAATTACTGTATATATAACAGAGACATAGATGAAGAAACCTAACACAGACTTTGCAAATAGAAATTAGTGATGTGTGGAGCTGATAAAATATTGGGCAAGATTTTTTTTTGCAGAAAATGTGACGAAAACAAAGTTTCCATTACGAACAACTTGTTGGCAGGAACTAATACGTAAAATTTGCACTTTTCAGCAGATATATTTCAGTGCCCAGGTTTTCCTTTTCCAAGTGTAAAGACAAAATTTTTAGCAGAAGGGAAGCACCGTCCTTGAATTTCTTTTAGTTGGAACAACAATTTTCCACAGAAGAAAACTTGATTTTAAAAAAATTAAAAAAATAAGGTCTAGCTGTGTGGTTTTCTGGCTTCAGACAGTAATTCCAGAATTGGCTTAAACTAATGTCTGGCTAGCTGAACAAACCTCAAGTTATATTTAGGTCATATGTTGAACACTCATGTCCCAGATTATTGCCTTGTGGCCGGTACGACTTCATGTTTCACCAGCACAATCTGATCCCTTTGTCAGACTGACGTACAACTCGTTAGACCATACCACCATTTTCAGAGTGGGCTGACCCCTTTTTCTCCTCAAAAATACTGCTCGCTCCACTTGTGATAAACAGAATAGTCACCTCATTAATGAGTTATGGAAGTAGTAAGTTTGTGCAGCCACAGCGGAACTGGATATAACCCCTATTGGTTGCACAATAACATGGCACTGGTATGATATAATTATAGGCTGAAAAATCCCATATTTCTGCCCTGGACTTGATTTTACTAAGTATGTCCTGCAAAGAGGTCTGTGCAAACCCAGAGCCTGCTGAGTCTTTTGGGCAGCCGGTGGCTGCTACAGCTCTGAGGAATCCATCTAAATCCACTTAAGTGGACAAGTTGGAGGGAAAAAAATGTCCACATCCCCTGTGGTAAACACTTGTGCCATTGTCACTCCCTTCTCTAAACTTTACCTCACGTGAAGGCTTTCCTAAAATCAAAATAGCTACGCTTGTGGATTTCTTTTTTTTCCTGGCTGCAAAAGACCTGGCCTTGCACAAAGAGTAGTGAGTGAGTTTCGGCAAAAGTAATTGCTTTGCCTTTACCAAAGTTACATTTCCAAGAACACAGTCCCCAAAGAAAAAGGAAAACAACTTATTCTCTTAATTTTAAACTGAAAACTGAGATTCTACCTCACATTTCCAGGTCTCCTCTGCCAAGAAAAAAAGTTAGAAAGGCCGGTGGCTTTGCAGACCTACAAAATTCACTCCGGGCTATTGTGAAAATAAACAGCATCCAAATGAGATAGTTTCGCTGTAGTAATAAAACAAATGACTAACACTTTCTATTGGTCTACGTAGCATGGTACATGAAACATACATGTAAGCAAGTCGAGATGGATGAGTCATCTTGACTTAATAAAGCTTACAAATACTTGCTAAATGTTTGAGAAGTCACATGCCAGCAGCCTTCATCACTTGTTTTGTTAGACTCCTGCTTTGCCAAGTCAAAACAGTCAGAAATCATAAAAAATAATCCGCACAGTCTGTCTGAAAATGCAGTTTTCTAGCACTATTTTTCTTGGTTTACAGCAGCGAGTCCTTCGTTCTGCCATTGAAGTTTTGCAATAGAGAGCATGACTTCCTCTTCTCATAAGGTAAGCAAATGTTTTGCATTTATCAAGTTCCCAGAGTCTAAAAGGAGATAGAGTCAGCAGACCTCATATGTTTATGTTTCTGTACTGGAAATGAGCCACGGGAAGTTGCAGTTAAAAGGCTGCACACAACAGACACAATAGACCTTAGTGACTTTAACACAGAAGAACATCTGAAGCTCTGTTTGCCTTAAATAAGAGTTATAAGTGCTTAGAACCTCCATGAGTAGGACAAGAAACCAGGAACCTATATTTATGCACGAAAGCCACTGCTTGTTTGTTTTGGTTTACAATCTTGTTTTCTAATCTAAAAAATCCAGACTACCCCCATCTCCTCACCCAACCACTCTAAACTCCAACCCATGTGGAGCTACTCCTACATCTGAGTTTCCCTGGACACATTTCCCTTTTCTCCTGGAAATTTTGCCTGAGCATAATCCGGAGATTATTTTTACTTTTTTTTTCCCCTCTAAATTTTACGGGTGGATATCCAGATGTTTGGCAATCCAGCTGGGTTATTGTGCCAGTTGAGCTACTGGCCACCCTAAAACCTCAGCTCTGTCCATTGCCTATGACTAGATCAAAGCAATCACAAATGTGCAGTGAGGTCAGTGCTTTGGGGACAGTCAGACCTATCGCAGGCGCAGTCTGCACCAGTGATAAACACGATGTGCTCGAGATACAGTGGGCTTGCTGTATCAGTGCGGGCACAGAAGGACTGAGTCTTCCCAGAAATGCCAAGCTCATTGAATCGGCCTAAAACTGAAAAGGCTCAATCTGGAAAGAAGTATTGCAAGATAACCCAGCAGTGGATGAAAAATCCACACGGGCAACAGGAAAAACTCATTACTTCGAAGAAAAGCGGGGAATGCAGCTGGACGAGTCGAAGGGTTGAAGTTTCTTAGCAATTTCCCTCCAAGTTACCAGTGCGGGTGGTACTTATTACTCTCAGAGCAGAAATATAATAACCAACGGTTGAACAGGCTGCTCATCCCTTGCCACCGTGCTCCATAAGTCAGAACTCAGGTGTGGCGCTTTGGCAACGGAGATGAAGAAGTGATTGAATGTCAGTGGAACAAAATGAGAGATGGAAAGGGCTAAGCGTTACACACCGAGTTGCTGGGGAATTAAATTAGCTTAATTGACCATGCATGGATAAAATTTCTCTTGTTACCTGACAGTTGTGTTACATTTGCCATCTAAGGGCTTAATGCAGATTTAGGTCTCTCCTGTGCACATGCTCAGTGCCGAGGAGGAGTTGGTGCACTGCTGAGCTTGAGTTCTGCAGTTATAAACAGGAAGAAACATCATTTAGCTTTTGCGCAAAATTTGTGTCCCACAGCCTTCCTCCCGCCAGAATCCATCATCTGTCTCTGACACAGAGGAGGAGCTGCAACGTTTCTGGAAAGAAAGGGCAGGAGTTGCTCCTTTTTGGAGATGGCGTGTCTCCAGGTTTGCTGTAGTTGAGCCTTTGTGCTTTGCAGCAGCGGTTTACAGAATTCCGAGTCAGTTGTAATCACAGAAGTCAAATTTCTGATTGATCAGCTTTCCCATGAATGTACGTAACAATAATATCTTAATCACCTTTAATCATGGAGATTGTAATTTGTCCCACATGCTGCACCTTTTTTAGTTACCTTCTGCAAGTGAAGGTGTCACATACACCACAGACAACTTTGTGCAAAAAAATTAATAAAGAGGATGAATATATGCTATTTTGTCTGAGCAGTATGGAGGGCAGTACAGGAGCCTTGGTGAAAAATAATACTACCCAAATCCTTATTCACAGAGAGCAAATAATATTTTTCACTCTATTACTGAAGCATGGCAGTGCTCAGCATCTGTTGTTGGCTTATTTTGGGTCCTAAATGAGGCCCCTAATTGTGAATTATGACTAGTTCCCCACATCCTGCTCTTCATGGTTCATGCACAAAGAAGATGCACAAAGTTAAGCAACCTGTAACTAGAAGAAAACATAGAAGAAAACTGAATTTTTTGCCCAACGTTAAATGAGTGGCCCATGAGAGCTGCATTTTCCTGTGGAACTATAGGGTCCCTTTCACTGCTGACCATGATCGTGCTGATCTGCTCCATCTCTTTGAAGGTTGATTTCAAATATATTTTTTTATAATCAGTCAATGACCACTGTACACAGAGCTACTTCATTGCTTACATTTTCGATTTTATAAGCCCTGAAGGAAGAACTATAAATTTGTGGGCATTTTTTTTATTTTTTATTTTGGTCAAAACCAGAATAAGAGGGTTGCAGAATCAGATTTTCATCGATGTGTTGCTGTCTTTCTTGGGGGAGATGGTTAATGATACAGAGATCTCTGTTAGTCACATACATTTAAAAAAAAAATACATTGGAAGAAAGTTGGCAGTTAAGCACTTTTGACACATCCAGTGGAGGAGGTCCTTTAATCAGTTGTGTGTATGAAATGAAAACAGCACAAAACTCTTTTACAACACATTAAAATTACTGAGTACTCTAATGAATCGCCGAGAGGAGGGGAAATGAGCATCATGAAACCACTACTCTACTGTAAATATCTGTGGTGGCACCACTAGTTAATCTTTCACCAAGTTGGCATCAATTCTTACTATTATGTAAAGGTTGCTTACATATCAGTGCGCATTCACAAAACATCTAGAAGAGGAGGAGATTTCATTAACTGTACAAAAAGCTCGTATGAGCACGGACAAGGATTTTAGCCATAAGCATAGGAACAAAGGACAGGTTTAGGAGAAAATATATGAGTTCACTGGGATCAGCTGAAACATGCATAGGGCACTTCTGGAAAATTTCTACCTCCCAAGAAAATGGTACTGCTTGTGTGACAAAGGGAAAAAACCCAACGATTTGGCCTCTTGGAGAGAGAAGAAAATGTGTTCTTACTTATTCCAGCCTCCATTTTTCAACAGTTAGAGATACAGTTCTACTCATTTTTTCAGTGATTTTGAAAAAGCTTATGTGGAGAATATGCAGACAGTTATGAAGCCTTCTTTCTATTGCAACACAAGATTAGGAAAGGTTTGATCTTCCCTCACGAAAGGACATTGCCTTTACGCACAAAATCTTTCCTTTGAACATGCAGGAGTTCCAGGGCCTGGATCACACCCCCACCCCTTCTTGATTAAATCCCGAGAGAAGTTTTCCCTGTGGACTTTCCCATACGTCATCCAGCCAAGAGAGCATCAAGAGGGCACCTCCATCATATTTTCTTCCCTCATGGACTGAGCTGTGCTCCACAAGCTCCAGGAACCCTGCTGGGATCCAGAAAGCCTGGTCACTCCCACAGGAGACCTTTTCCTCCAGATCCTCAATGCTGCTGCTGCTGCCCAGAATCTTCTCCCTTTGGAGTTGACTGCCAGAGGCTGCTCCCTGGACCACCTCAGGGTTTCTCTTTCCACCCCAGAGATGGAAAGGAATTCCAGGTCTCTGTGTGGTAAGGTGGAAAAGCAGACCCCCCTCTTGGGAATTCCTTTCGAGAATTTTTCAGGAATACTGAAAAGCTAAACAGTTGTGAAGAAAAATAATGCAACCCCATGGCAAAATGAACTCAGCACAAGGGTTCAAAAACACAGATTTTGGAATTCCTGGAATTCCTTTGTATTTGTTGGCTGCTTTCGAGGAAATCACTCAGTAATATAGATCAATGACAACAACTTCACTCAATTTATTATGTTTTAACAACTGAAATTCGGTGGCCAAACCATGGAGAGTAAGATTAACATATTTATTTATTTATTTATTAGTGTTGGAATTTTAATTAATAGGAGTCTCTTTCCATTTCTGGAATACTGAAATGGAACGGCATTTTCCCTTTTTGATAGTATCTGCCTCGGTGTCTTCTTCACTTCATAAATAGGATCAAAGATTTTACACTGCTGTAAAATAGCCTGAATCATGTTAATGTACAGTGCTCCTATACGCCTGTTTCCCTATGATTTTCGGAATATGGAAGTTATTTTCATTTCTGAATATCTTAAAGGACTTAGCACCCCTTTCCTTTTTAGTAATCTTCTCTGAGTTTGCTATCCACTGTGTTCCTCCTAATAAAACAAAATATTCAGACTCCCGTTTTACAAGCTTTTAAAAGAACACCAGGCTCCAGCGACTTGGTAAAATCTCTTTTCTACCAAAGCTTAAAAAGAAAAAAATAAAAGCAGAGTAGATAAGTTGGGAATGTATGGCATTCTTATTTGCCTTGAAAGCCTTTGATTTGACAGTATTTGCAACCTCGTTTTGTACACGGTTGTTCAAGACGAGCAGGAACTGGGCTTGCTTATCTCGGCTTGTGCAGCTCCTCGGTGGGAATAACCCTCTTTACATACAACCTAAGCTATAAGCTTTAGGAAAATGTGCCTTTTATCCTATTGTTTTATTGAGCTCAGAAAGCTAAGCAACTCTTGCAGCTTTTATATAATGGTGGCGGGAAAAGTATATTTTTGATTAAGTTTTAATGCTTTCGTTGTGTTTGTGAAAAAGATCTTTAATTGGTCCTGAAGAGAGAACATTTTGTCAGTGTAGCATTATTACTTGTAATATCAGTTTTGGCTTTTCCCTTCAAATTCATTTAAATACAATCTACTTACAGCTTTGCAAGTCTTTAAGATGACCTCGGAGGATTCTGAATCAGGCCCTGAAATGCTTCAAATTAACTGGAAATACAACATCGAGCGAAAAGGAGACGCAGCAGAAGGCTAGCCTGAAAATTCTACAAAATCTAACGGCAACACAACACTGAAAGTATGTTTCCCATTTTCGAAAGTATTTTTAAACCATTTCTAAAATCCTTGTTTTATTCTACAAACTAAAATGAGTGATCGCAAAATATGGGTTATTAATTGTTTTCATAGAGAGATTTCCTCAGGTCCTGCATTTCTTAAGTCAGCAAAAATAAAAAAGATTAAGGCAAGCTGATTACATTTATCTTACTTATTCGGCATGTAGAAACCCCCTACAATCAAATAGGCTTTATTTTTACAACAGAAAAAAACAGAAAGAGGTTTTGAGCTAAGGAAATGTTTTTTTCTGTACATCAACAGACAGAGAAAAAGCTTAAATGTCAATGCTGGATCATAAGACCCTTCTCATGTTCATCTGCACAGCTGAGCTGTACGATAGCAGCTTGTTAGGCTATAGGTTTTTATCGAAATGCCTATTGAGTAAAACATAATTCATGCTGCTGCTCACCCTTAAAACAGGAAATAATATACCCATTTAACTTAATCACAATTTATATTACATGTGCATATTTCTAAACAAGTGCTGTAGATGGAGAGTTTGGTAGCAATAATATTTATGAATTACACTTTTAGTTAGCAAAGGAAAATGTGTGACCTCTTACATTTTGTTTGACATTCGAATTTGGTACCCCGTATATGTGACACGGGTGATGGATGCTTATTAACACAGCGTATAAACAGGAAATGCTTCTAAGCTGACCATTTATTAGCCCAGTATGTTCTCGGACTAAAATTTGAATTTTAGCTGCAGCATTCTTCTTTGACGACTGCGGAGCTGAAATATAAGGCGGGTGTCTTTTTTCTTGCTTTCTTTCCTGTGCAGAATGGACGGATTGAAGAATACAATTTTTATGTCTAGATCAGTCTTCCATATGGAGCCTGAGTAAGGATACGTACACGAAAGCTTTCCTATGAGTTGTACAAAAATAGAGTCATAGGAAACATATCCAGTGGAAGGGTTTTGTAGAATTCACAGGGAATTCTTCCTGGGTTAAATAAATAAATACAAGTGCCCACATTCTCTTTGCATCGCAATGTATGCAAGGAGCTGTTTCTCCCTCTACTTCATTGCTGCAGAAATGCAGGGGAGAGGTACCTTTGCCTTCACCAGAGCTTTGACAGCCAATTCACTTTTGATCTATCCTTTGCAGGACCGGAGACATAATGATTTTTCATTCACACTTAATTGCTTTTTTTTTCTTTAAAAAAAATAATCCCTTAAATTCTTGATGAATATCTGAAAATCTTTTTCACGGAGTTTCAACATGTGATCTTACCAAAGCAGAAGTGAAAACTCCATATATTTAGAAGGATTCTTCCAGCAGAGAACAAGAATATAGCTTTTTTAAAAAGCAGCCCGCTCCTCACTGATTTTCCTGATGATTTCCTTGGGAAAATATAGAATAATACAGAGAATTTGTTTCCCTTTCTGTGTCACATTTAAAGCCAGCCCTCACGAGAGAGAACGTGAATCTGTTTTTCCTAAGCGCTGGCTTGATATTGCAGAGCACTTGGACAAAAATTATTTGTTTAACAAAAGAACTGTGATGACCTGGCAAAATATCTCAAAGGGAAGATTTTATTCTAAATATCTCTTTCCAAAACGTTCTACTCTGTTGTACAGCGTAGGTCAAGGAAGTTATTGTCTATTAAAAAAGTCAGTGGGGAATCTCCATCTACCTATTATAAGTAGCAGGTATAAGCCCGTCTTGACTGTTACTATTAATATTAAGTACCTTTGCTAAATACACAGCTTTCCACATTTCAGGACCCAATCACAGGAAGGTTAGCAACCTGGAAATTGAAACTGGCAGATCTTTAATCTAACATTCTGCTTTTCGGTGGAAAAAAAAAGTAACGTCTTTATAGATGGGAGTCAAAGGTCAAATTTAGTTTGTATCGAATTACAAAAATATGCTTTTGCTGAGGTTAGATTCTCATGCTCAGAGCAATTCGAACTGTAATGAAAGCAAACATTGAAAGAGATAATCCCATTAAAGATGAACTATTCACTCTAACCTCAAATATTTGGTAACTAAAATAAAACCATCCTAGCAAGAGGATGAAGTTCAGCTCTTAAGGGAAACTGGAACTCAATATATTATACCCCGGACTGAACGAGGAAAAAAAAATTAGCACTCCGGTTTCTCAAAGAAAACCTTATTTTGGGGAAACAAATTAACTCATGTCCTCCCCTTGAGGTCTACACAAAACAGTGGTGACCCTTTTGATAGTGTGGGCTTGCACATTGCTGGGTAAATCACGCTCTCCTCCAAGCAGCAGCTTTTCCAGAGACCGCGAAACCTGCACGGTGCTGCCGTGCGGCGGGAAGGCAGGAGCGGGGCGATGAGCGTCCGCGGTTGCGAGCCGGCTCGGCTCACGCCTGACATCCCCGAGCAAAGGTCTGTGCCTACTCTTCCTCCGTGCCTGCCAACACCAGCAACGTCGGGATGCCTTTCTTTCACGTCAGTCCCCTCGGTCACACACATGGTTTCTGAGAGGCAAGTAATTCTGTCAAAAACTCCAGAGTCTGAGCTCTGAATAAAATCTCAAATGAGCCTGATTTCATTATCCCAGTCTGTGCCCCGTGCCACCACAGCCTGGCATGAAGGGAGCACAGCTGGAGCTCTTACCTGGGGTTTGGTCAAGGTACCGAGGGTGACTTGGAGGTCCCAGTAATTTAAAATTATTCGTTTTTCTGAACAAAAGGGGAGCGAGAAATATTTTTAAAGCCCCATTGCTAAAGAATTGAGCTCTTTCATATGATATGACAAAGCTTTTGGCTCTCAAGAAACACCAGAAAGTGTCTTTAATCCCTGAACTTCTGATACCCCAATGAAAACTCACCCCTAAATGCAGCCGCAGCCGGAGTCTTTCTTCATTCCCAGAGGCCTGGATGCTGATTTAAAGAATTTGGGAAGAGTCTCATGTTCTTTCCTTTTACAACTTAAAATAGACTGAAGAGATTTCTTTTTTTTTAAAGCTTACAAAAAAAGTAAAAGAAAAAAACAATCATAGACTGATATTTCTTTTTTTAATGCCAAGTTTCAGCCTGGAGAAAATTTTATGGCTGAATTCTAATCCACTCCAAACCCTGGTTTATAACAGAAATGCTGACACAATGATAACTATAGCGTTACGAATGCCGGTGCTATGATATTTATTGCTCCCTAGTGCCAGCAGGGGTTAATCCTTATTAAACGCATTCATTTTCTGGCCTTGTGGAGAACAGATCATTGAGTGATCAGGCAGAGTATGGGTCCCTGGTAGTGTTAATGGAAGATATTACGCAAGACATAGCAAGTGAGGAGTCTTTAAGGGGGCTACTGTAGGTGTTTCTGAGGATTAAGTGGCCTTCTCTGGGGTCTTGGCTTCAAATCCAGGGTGTCTATATCCAAGAAGTGTCTTTGCTGCAACCAAACAGCCCACACAAAGAACTTTGGTCTTTTTTTCAGCTTCAAGGAAGAGTATGGAAGGAAACATGACATTATTGTGTACTTCCGCAATCAGGAGTGGAACAGATCCTACAGATAAGGAATTATCAATCTTTCCCACACTTGGATATCCCAAATCCTCTTCTACATTGAACTGTCCTGTGTAGCAGTTTTGGAAGAGCAGAGGAATATTAAGATCACAGTTAAATATCGATCTTAATATTTACCAAAGAAACAGAAACTTAACTGCATTGAAAAGTTTTTCGCATCCCACCCTCATAAACATTTATTTTAGCAACAGGAGGAACTGAAAATCCCACAAAACTTTCTCCGTAAAACTGTGTGGAATGATGGGCAGTTGTTTTTTACACACAGGTGCCGTACTTGCTGTATTTATGCGACAAACTGGACAAACGTGAAAAAAAGTTGCAGATTTGGGTTAGAAAAGAGTAGGATGAGGTGGGCATTTTAGCGTTTTGCTCTTGCTCCGGGCTCTCCAGTACAAACCTGGAATCACCTGCCAAGCTCTCAGCCTCAGAAATCACTCTGCAGACTTTGAGGCTTGCCTGCTACAAAAAAAAAAAAACCCCAAAACCCTCAGGACAAAAGGACTGAGCATGCGTGCAAAGTTCAAAATGAGTTCAGTGAATGATCATATTTTCCCCACAATAATAAATACTTCTAAAATTTATAAATGCCTCGAAAGGCTGAGCTATGTGGGGGATGCAGAATCAAAGTGCCTTGACGGGAGAGAGACAAAGGAATGAGCCAGAGAGTGAACTGACTACTAAAATTCCTCATAACTGATTTGTTTCTTTTAGAACTTGTCCCCAGAGAAAAAGCTGCACTTTCTAGAGAGGCTTAAAAAATAAAGAGAAATCCTCTGGGCCTGTGAACAGCCAAGAAGAATTTAAAAAGCCTTAATTCTGAGCACGAAGAGGAAGAGCAGTACTCAAGATTTTCTTCTATTTGATAATTGTTTTTTTTTTAAATACGAGCAATGAGACAGAGAAGAATGTAAGGCTTTTTATAAAATGATTAAAATCAGATACGTATTTTCTTCAGTTGAAGGCAATGGTCTGCCTTGCTACATGAAAGTCTTCTAGTAAAAGAGAACCAAAATAATTTTCATCAGAGCTGCTTAAAACAAAACCAAGAGTGGCCAAGAGAACAGAAAGCCATGTATTCAGTGTTGGGAAAAACATGATTTCATAAAAAAGCTGTTTGGAAAGAAAAGGGGCTAATATACATTCCCCTGGTATTCAGAGAAACTGGAAATGAAAATAAAAAATAGCTTTATTTTTGTTTAAAATTTCCACAGGGCAAAATATGATGTCATGACCTCCTCTAACAGACAGTGAACAGAAAAACGCTCACATGAAGAAAACAGCCACTGGAACATGCAAAAAGGTCCCTTTGATTCATTTCCTTTTGTCCTTCTGTCAGGTACAAAGATTTTGTGTTGAACCATGGGCTCCAGGGAGGGAGACTGATCAAGCACAGGACTGCAACGCCCTGAGCATCCCCAGAATTTACTGATTTTTGATGGGAACTGGGAGGGTTGAGGGCAGAACCAGTTAGGATTAACAGGATGGAGCTGGGGAAGGGCAGGCAGGCTCAGACATTGTTGCTTCTCGTCTGGCCTGTCCACAGCACCATCCAAAGGGAAAGATGGTTTGGGCAGTTGGCTTGAGTTTGGTAGCCTGCTTCCAGGAGTTCAAGAAACTTCTGGCACAGAGAAATTATTAAAAGGAGAAAAGAATAGTATTAAATCCCATTGAAATATTTGCAGGAGTGCCAAGAGCTTTCACGACCTCCTCTGCAGAATTGGAAGGGAAATTTCAGAGGTTTGTTCCTACCTGCTAGGGTTTCTTAACCTCACTTGGTCACTAATTTGTTCTCTGCCTTCATCTTGAAGGATTGAGCTCTACGACCGGAGGAAATATTTTCTCACCCATTAGCCACTTGACACAGAGCTCGATTCTCACAGAAATCAAACACAGCCTTACTATCTGCCCCACCAGCACAGGCTGGTCCAGCACAGCTTTGTACATCTTTGAAGTGAGCAGCGTTAAGTGAGCCCGGTCTTTTTTATAAGGTTGCATGTGAAATTGTCAGGAGAATGAAACCATTTGCAGATGGTGGAGTGATAAAGATGGTACAGCATCTCACTTGTATTTGCCCCTCATTTCCTCGGGAAGAGGAGAAAAGGAAAAGGGGAGGAGGGATTAAAAAAGAAGAAAAAGAAAAGCACTGGAAGGAAAGAAAAACTCCAACGAATTAAATTCTTTTGACAACACCGTGTTGAAGGAGTAAGTGAGATTTCTGGCAAACCCACCAGGACTCTGACGAGAAGCTGACTGCTGCAATATTTATTACTTTGCTTTGGTGAAACCTTTGACATCAAGGACTTTCTTAGTGACTGATTTTTGTCAGAATAGTGCTGCAGGAACTGGAAGTGACAGACGATTTTTCTGGACACGAAGCTTGTGCATAATAGCACGAGAAAGAGGACATTAAAAAGTCTGCCCTGAAGCAGCTTAATGTGGCCCTGGAGGAAAGAGCTGTTATCACTGCTTACTGATGTAGTCACCGCGAGAGAAACTGCTACCAAGTAATAGATCCTGAAGTCAGGTAGTTCAGCGTGGGGCAGATTTTCTGAGAGCCATCACAGCCTCGTGCGGTTTGAGACTGAGGAACCTACCTCCAGAAATGAAATAGAAATTAGCTTTATTGTGCCAGGTCTACCCGCTGTGTTGCTGGGGCTCCTGACAACTGCTGATGCAGAACACTATTCCTCTGCTTCTTTATTTCTGAGAGCAGGACATGTGGGGTAAAAGGACACTGTGATGTGCCTAGGGGGAGGTGACTGTAGCTCTTCACAGAAACACAAAACCTCTAGGAAAAAAAATGTTTCCAGACTAGCCATAGTATCATATAAGCTTGCGTGTAGCCAACTTTTCAAGTAGTAATGTCCACCTAAATATTACAGAGCATCTATGATCATGCAAATGTAGAAAAGTTGGGGAATAATGTAAGATGTAGTCTAGAGATGTTAGAGAAACCTGCAGATCAATCTTTGACTTAAGGGATATGCCCGTTCCGCTGTCTTCCCATCGAAAGGTTCCAACTGAAAACCAGAGACAGGATTACGGTGCTTTGCGGCAGAACTGGTGGTTTTAAATCTAGAGACCAGTGTGGCATCAAAATCCCAGAATCTTCTCTGCATAGCTCTGTGCTGTACAACCACACCTTTCTGCTTTGATCACACCTCATGCAGTGTAATCACGTTTGCCTTCCCTGGGAATACAGTGAGGTGTATACTTGGTGTTTATATATTTGGGTGGAAAAAAGACCAAATCTTTTTTTCAGACACCAAACTATGTATTCATTACAATCAGGTTTTGGTTTGACTTGCCATATATCATCTGTACTTTGAGGTCTGAGTTTTTTATAAGGCAAAAATCCTCCAGGATAAAAAAAACAAAACAAAATATTTTGTGATTACTGATATTGTAAGTGTAGAGAAATACGTTCCTGAATGGTAAATACAACTCTTATCAGCACAGGGAAGTACTGTCACTATCGGGCAGTAGATTGCTCTGGAGTGTGCTACAACTCCTTTTGTCTTTTTCATTACATAGAGAGAGAAAAAGAAGCAACTGCTACTACTACTGTGAGGCCTTTAGTGGGAATTGATAATTCATACATTCTCAAAGAATGTGACAGGATTTCCAAGTACAGAAGTGGCAGACACTTAGAGATGCTGCAAATTAACCCACGTGTGAAATCGCCGACTCTGTCATTTCTGTTCATTGACTCAGTCGAATTGACAAGGCAGGATTTCTCTCTGGATCCTGGTACGTTACACACACCTGTCAAGCAGAAGCTTCAAGCCAGCCCTGGGGGACCTCTTTAAAAGACACGCCTGCAATACCAATGAACTCTCCATCCACGAGCAGTCCGCTTCTTTAAAAGGATCCTGGATTTCAGAACACATCAACCAAACCACCGCGATTTCCACAGAGCGTGCTCTGGGGCAGAGTATGATAATACCCAGGTTTGGACCTGCACTTCTTCTTGCACACCCACAGGTGAGGGTAGATTTCAGCAGCATTCAAAGGGCACTACCACCCTGTTGTAAAAGCGGTGTGAAGAGAGGGCAAGGTCCCCTCACCAGGCAGGAGCTGGGGTGTTTGCACCAGTACGTTGGCCTGAGGGAAGCGGTGAGCGTGCTTCTGAAGGAAGTCTGGCTTTCAGTTGCACGGAGGTCCAAGTCACAAAGGTTTTAGAGTAACTTTCCTGAGTGTTGCTGATGTCTCCTAGACAATCTTGCAATATTGTGGCCCTGCTGCTCAGCTAAGATCTGGGCATAGAGAGCTCAGCCGTGCGTCCTGCTCCCTGGGGCTCCCATCCTCATTGCTCCAAGTTCCCTGACTTCTTTCTCCCAAAGATCTCTTTAGTGTCTGGCAACATTTCAGATGTGAACTTGCCTAACCAACAGCAGGGAATACACCAGGGTTTCAGGAACTCTGTTTTCTAACCGCTGCTCTGAGTCAGGCCGGCTTCTTCTGCGCATGGACGTGATTCAGCTGGGTCCAGGGGAGACCCCCTCCCCTTCTCCGGAGGTGTGGAGTCACCGGGTCTGCACATGTACCTCTCTAAATCCTCTCTGCCTGCTCAGGAATGTGGATACCAGCTCAGCTGTGGGCTAATAAAGCAGATGAAGTATTGCCCCATGCTTCAGGAAGAACATCTTAACCCCAGCAGGACTTTGAGGACTGCTTTTATGCAAAACCTCTTGTTTGCTTTGTACAAGACAGGAGAATTCAGCTGATGGTCTAAACTGAGCTAAAATTTGCTGCTGACTTTTTTTCTTTTTTATTGTATTTTTGCAGTGTAAGCTGGCTCATAAATTTAAGAACTATTTTTAAAGGACTCCTTGCAAAAATAAGCATATTCGAGCAGCTTAAATTTGTTCTTAATAAGTGGAAAGATTTACTAAAACAGGCCTGATGTGATGACTTGGGAGGGTTTATTCACCATTGATGCCAATATATTCCAGACAGCCTGAAGAATTAAGCACTGTGGGCGTCAAAAGCAATCCGAGTATCACCTAAAACTTGTTCTGAACGGAGCTCTTGTCTGCAAGAGGTGAGAGTGTCAAGAATCCAGGGCAAGTCATGGGACTACATGGCGGTGAAGGCAGGTAAGACCTACCATTGCATTTTTATGTGAGCTTTTCAGGTGGTGATGTAGGCAAGCTCTGCAAAGAAATCTGTCTGATAAAGCTGTGAGGCAAAGCACAGCTTTGGTAAATGGTGTGTTTCCCGACTGCATTCCTACCAAGTGCTACTTTCACTCACTAAGCAAATCTATTGTATTTTATTCTAAAGAGTGTTGGATTCCAGGTGTTAGGAATTTTCCCTTGACCCTCTTATCTTGCTTGTGGTTTCACTTTTCTCTAAGGAAACAGATTTAACCACTTATAAATAGAATTCCTTAGCAGTTCTTAGTGACAGTCTCTCAGATGGGAAAGGAATCCTGGGGAACTGCAGATGCTCCCAAGGGATCCGTGCATGCAGGGAGCCCTGGTACAAGCTGAAGCAGAGTCCTGGCAGGACAGAACCTCCTGGAAGACAGGCTTTCCTGTGAGCTCATTCGAGCATTGTAATGTTGAGAAATAATCAAAGGGAATGCCAGGAATTATTCCCCGGGGTGAAGTACGGCCAAAGCTAGCGTTGGTGCAGGATGCTTTTTGGGTAAAACAAGCAGGCTCAGTTCCACCTGGTGTATCTGCTTGTGTAAGTCTTCAGAAGGCAGAGGTATCAACTCATGTCATGTCCATACACTGTGTCCCAAGTGAGTATTTTCCCAGATCACAGTCTATGGACAACTGGCAAGCAGCACAGAGCTTATTGTCCAGTAGCGCTGACTTTCTTCCTCATGTCCACCTATTACTATGTCATCTAGACTGTTAAATATCTGTTTAAAGGTGAGCTTGATATATTACTTTTGCTGTGACAGCTACAAAGACATTATATTATTGTTAATAGAAAGAGAAAAAAGGGCTCATTTAGTTGCAAATGAATAGACTCATCCAATGACAGAGCCTTGGAAATCCTTTTTAGATGCCACATGGATATTAATTTATTTTACTTATGTTGGAAATAATTCTTATATACCAAATTCTTTGTCCATGTGTGAGCTTGTGTAGTTTCCTGTTACTCTCTGTAGTCAAGTGGCATTGCCATTCCAGACCACGCATGACGTTCACCATCAGAACAATGACACAAATCACATTCATGGTTCAGTTCATCCTACTTGTGGTAAATGAAAAACTACTGGCATTTTGCTGGCAGTGTTAAGGTGCATGGATTAATTTCTCTTTGCCGTAGTCATTTACACGTTATACTAATGAGCAGGTGAAAGCCTACACATCAGCTGCGGAAACCAGACTTGGAAGATGACTAAAATACTTGTCTCCAATTGAATGAGTGGGTTCTAAGAGGGAGCAGAAATGTGGAGTGGAACATTACTTGGACTCATGAGCAAGGTCACTCCAGTTGATGGCACTATGAACAAGCTACAGGGCAACGCTGGGGTATCAAACATTTCTGAAAGTGCAGCTAGGAGCATTGCTTGTTTTTTATTTTCCCAACTACAGGAATCAGCAGGACTGAGGTCCAGATCTCCCTGTGATCTGTAGAAGGATGTTTGCTAAGAACACTGTAGACAGTTCCACTTGGCACGTCCTTTTGTATGACATAGCTGGTGATCAAAGCACAAATTCCAGATCTAGTTTAACATCTTTCCTTCCACAGCGACAAAATGTGAGAACAGCATGAGGCACTTGAGGTCTTACCCTAGGAAAGATGAGGATTTCTTTATGCCAAAAACATGGATTTTTTTTTTAAAACTTGTTTGTTGTTGTTGCTGGCATATTTGTGAGGAGTAATTCAAAGACGTCTTGAATAAAATGAATGAGAGCTAACTGCAAGATAATCAACTTGACATCATTTGTTTTATTTCTAGTTTTCTCTATCCGATAGTCACTTTTGAAAGCAAGGTCTGGAAAGCTTCAGCCAGGGAAATGGTGCCAATTCCAAGTCTGGAATCTCACTTCAGCTGCACACACAGTTCCCCCTGCTCAAAGTCAGGGGCTTGCTTGGGCTTCCTACAGCAAAACACTAGCCAGGAAAGTTGGGATCCAGATGCCCGTTTGGATTACACACAATCATTTTCATCAATGTACTGCAGACAAGGAGGCAAGATCCTGAGTTACAGGCTGGAGAGCAGGTACAGCTGATGTAATTTTACACTAAACCCCCATTCCCAGAGCTCTCCACTGATGATACAGACTCATGATTCATGGTAGAGGACAGGCTGCCAGGTCAGGACCTTGGTGTTCAGGTGCGTGAGGGCTCCCACACTGGGAACCAAACACTTTCAGTGCGAGCTGGGTCTGGCCATAATCCTTGCATCTTCCTCTCTCCTCTTGTGAACATAAAAAACCTGTATTACCTTTGCTTACCAGCCAAAATTATTTTATTCTACATTATTTATTCATAAGAAGTTTTTCTGGTTTGAAAATCTGATTCACATTTGTCCACTATATAAAACATCTAGGAAGGGAAATAAATTGTACTCCTATTTTAAAGTTCCTGGTGGTAAAAGACAATCAGGGCCTTTCCTCTGCTGCAGTCCTTAGGTATTCCTGCAGCCACTTCATTCCAGGAAGACGAATTGGCTAAGCCCATGTGAAGCAATTCTAAAACCACACTCAGCTGAAAGATACATTTTAGCCTTTTGGATATAGTTTCAACTTTTGAGATAACTATTCCTTTGAGGAGCTCCAACTATAAATCCCAAAGTGCCCGCAAGTAGTTGGGTAGGAGCCAAAAATGCCAAGTCAGAGGAAAATAATTGCTTTCAAATGGTGACAAACCTGCAAGGTCAGCGGAGAACAGAGGAACTGTGTTGCTGCATGGAGATAGCCATGTAACTCAGGAGTGTGAGTTCTGTACACTAAACAGAGCCTAACATCTCCACAGGGTGTTCAGCTGCTGCAAACACAGAAGGGAACTGGTCTGCACTGGTCTAACTCACAGGGCAGAAATGATATTGAAAGAGAATCTTAAGACATTGGGTTTAGACAGAGTGTGCATTGCTAATGCTTTGGCTCGTTCTCCTTTGTTTCCCAGAGGTGAAGAAACGACAGGTTTTCCAAATGGTTGCAACGAAAATAATTTGACAGCTCGGTCCAGAGATTTCTGTGTCATTATGAGATATTGTTTGAAATTGGGCAAGGCAGTACAATAATTACGTGGCCAAGCATGTCTGAGGATGAACGGTACTTTGAGTGGAGGCTGGGAGTTTGCCACTGGTGTTGGTCTGGATTCCTCTGTACCCTGGACAGACGCCTACGCAGTGTGGGAATGTGCAGCAAGCGGTGCCGAAGCTTCAGGAGCAGCGTGGCTTTGGAAACTGCAGCTGCAAGTCGTGTGAAATCAGCTTGAGGGAGCCTGGTGATTGCTTTCTAAGGATATCTGCATATAAAAAAAAAAATATGCCTGGCAGTATAAGTCAGCACAGCTCTGCTGACTGCAGTGTAGCCGCATCCATCTGCTCCAGCTGAGGGTCTGGACGCAAGTGCTTAAGCAACACAGAGAACTGAAAACTACCAGAACACCTTTAAAGCTAATGTGCCAGCAAGCAAAAGAGGCATTCAGCTGTGTGGAGTAGACTTCTTTCATCTGCGGTAGTTAAAGCAGAAAAGTGAACTTTAGATTCTCACAATTTTACTGCATCTGTTAAAGCAGTATTGGCTTTCAACAATGAAACGAGTATTTAGGCCAAGTGTCTCTGCAGAATTTCGGGCACTCCATGAATGGATAAAATTTCAGTTGCAGAAACAAGAGAAAGTACCAGACACAAATGCTCCACGTATTACATTTAAGGAGAGACAGTGAAGCGGGCAGGTTATACCGTGGGAATAGGCAGCAGCTGGTGGCTGACCCTGGTGTTATGACTAAGGCACCGATGTGGCCACAAAAAATTAAGAAAATTAGTAAGTAAGGGCAGCCTGCCTTTAAGGAATCCAGAAGGGCTGGCCTGTGGGCTAGCAGCAGGGAACCACTAAGATCTGGGCTTGGGCTCCAGGCCGGGTCCCTTGTTCCCAGGCAGACAGAATTGGCAACAGCCCCTATCGCTCTCTGGTGGCCCCTCGGGCCAGAAGGAGAAGGGATATTGGCAGCCCAGCGAGGGAACGGCAGCCACCTCCCCTTGCCAGAAATCAGGTTGTCACACTGGCGGGGAGAAAAAGGGCCCCTTCGATGCAGGAGGAGTGGGGTTTGCAAGGAGATGCACGGAAAAGACCCGTGACCGTGCCGGTGGGATACGTGGCCTGAAAAGCCCAGCCCGGGTGGACTCACCGCTCAGACGCTTCGCCGTCCTTCGGCGAGCGGGGCCAGGGCGCGACAGAGCCGGGCGTTGGTGTGGCCTCAGAAGTGACCCTCGCTGCTGACTGGCCAAAACTCTTTGGGGGCGCCCGGTGGAGATTTCCTGAAGGCATCTTCAGGCTTCGGCGGCTCCTGCGTCTGGGACTGGCTGCAGCTCTGCTTTCCCCATGCGCGGGGCTCTCTGCGTACGTCTTTTTCCACTGCTGTTCCAGACAGGCCTCCTGCTCATCCTTTCACTTCATTAAAAGGGCCTCAGCTCCTCCTCCAGCATCTTAAAAAAGACAGAGCTGGGACAGCCAGTAGTGACAGGAGCGACAGGCAGAACTGGAGAAACTCCTGCAGCCTTTTACTTAAAAGCCCCTGCAATTACCTTCTTTCTGGGTGGGAATCTCTCTCAGTGATTATCTGGCTCCTCTGATTTTCATCAGTTGGAGAGCTGCATCTTTGGGATTACCCTCTCAGCATCCTTGCCTACCCCTTAATGTCACAGGCTTTGGCCAGTTAGTCCTGTTATAGCCTCTCTCAATTCCAGCCCCATCCTCCTGCAAGAGTAACTCACAAATAAAGCGAAGTGGGAGTTGCCATGTTAATGCACTTTCCTTGAGCCCTCAGGGAAAGGTCCTGAACATGATTTCTTCCGCTTGGATGGAAAAAGGAATTTCTGCTAGATCCTCCATGAAATTACAGTCCTCTCTTTTTTTTTTTTTATCTTTTAATGAAATGTAAAACAAAGTAAATATTACCTTAGAGTCTCTTATTCGTGCAGCAATAAAATGAGACACTTCCTTGGAAATACGTTTTAAGACACAAGTCTTGTAATGTTCATATTTATTGGAGTCGAGTTCACAGCTGACCTGAGGTCTGGAGGGTTTGGAAGCAACAGACTATGTGAACTTCCAAATCTTTCTCTCCTTCTCCAGCACATGAGGTGCAAAACTGATCAGTTATTCAGAGACATCCCCACCCTTCGTAAGCTTGTGTGCTCGTATATCTCTCATGGTACATAAAGAATGACATATTGCAGTGAATCTGCTGAGAATAGCTTGTAAAATACATCATTATATGAATCAGCCTCATTAGAAGTCTCCTTCTCTCGTGATTTAAAACAGACACAGTACTTGCAGGAATGGAAACCACTGCTGCTTTTTTTTTCCTCTCCTGCTGGCATGTCACGCTCAACCAAATGTTGAAACAGAAGAAAATAATTCTCTGAACTCAAGGCCAGAAGTAGAAAGCAAGTACTGCATTACCTTGATGCCTCTCTGGCATAATTGAGGTCTTGGGTCTTTCTCTGGATATATGACTTTCCAGTTTCATTAATAAAATATTGTGTTGCTCTTCCAAACAGCACAAAGCTGCATTCTTCGCATGCTCCAGATCCCCCTGACTCGGGACCCTGTAACACCTCACATTCAGCATCCTTTGCTATTCCAGGCTTTTCTCCCCCAGCTGCTGCTGTGTTTATGAAGGGGATTACACGACACGGTGCCTGTGATAGCAGGAGACAAGGCTCAGTGGCCCAGGAGGCCTCTCTCGGTCCTATTTTACACAAGAACTGGTGCACCAGGGGCCATGGCCGCATGACTCGGACCTCATCCAAACTGCTTGTGCGCTGGCGCTGGCTTGTGCGCTTCACTTGCCAACAAAGTCAGTGAAGTCAGTGTTTTACCTGGGATGAGACTGCAGCAGATGCGATCCAAACGACGCACCAGGGATCACAGCAGCTCTGAGCTTGTACCCACAGGCTTTACCCACTGCCTTCACACCCTGCAGCATCCTCAGGCTGCCCTTGAACCTGCAGCACCTTCAGGGGCTGAAAACACAATCACCTCAGTGCCCCAGGGTGCATCTGCTGGCTGGCTTCAGTACCAGGGTTAGTTGGACATCATGGACCTGCTGGGATGGTCAGAGGCTGCACCAAATAAGCCCTAGAGAGTCAGGGGCCAGGAGTCCCACGGCTGCACTGGGGAAGGAAGGCCTTTAGTCTCCCCTGTGCTCTGGACATCTGCTATTATTTTATTTTTTTTTGTCAGTAGGAAATAAAAATCCCTGGTTTTCTTTCTGCCATAGTTCAGCTGTTCTAGGTAGTGACGAGTTGGTGGTGCCAAGCATTCAATCTAAAGACGAAGAAGTGTTTGCAAAAGCCCACGTGCTCTTATGCAACTGCACCCCACTCAGATGGTGGCATTTCAGGGCAAAGAACAATTTCTTCTCTATTTCTAGTCTTGCTCATCCTTTCCCACACATTCCCCTTATTTATCGTGATCTGGAGGAACTCTTTTCTAACAGCAACTCACATAACTTTTGTCTCACTGCTCAGTTTGCCACAGACAGAAGTGGGTTTACTTTTCCTTGGCACTCTGTTTATCAATATCTGTTTTACAAGACCTGTTGCATTTCAGTTGTGAGTTTTGCCTCGGCGCTGGGCATATCCTTTGCAACGCAGGTCTTGCCTCCTGCCCCTTGGATTTGACGGGGAGGATCTGGTTCCCGGAGCTGGGATTTCACAGCTGTGGTCTCACTGGTTTCCTATCAGCACATACAAAAGGGGTGAGCACACAGCAACAGCTAAATACCCACTTCAGAGTTCAGGCTTCTCAGCTGGAACAACTGTTGCGGTTTGAAGCTGTTTTGTTAACTTCTTTGGGGCTAATTGATAACATCTGCATCTCGCCACCCTGCCTTGTGTCTCAAGCTGCTCCCAAATAGATCGGATAGACAATACTGTGGCAGATCTGTTCCTGCATTAGCGATACCGTGTTATGCTCACGGAAATTTGTGTGAGAGCTGGGAGGCTTCTTCAGATAATGCCTCTTTTATAGAGGTTTCTTTCACACAGTCGCAGAAACAAGCCCAGAGACACTAATAAAACCTCACGCTATTTATTTGGTGTTTCTCTCATGATCATGTTCAGATGAAAGAACTTTCAATTTCACACTTTTTTCCTCTGTTTTCCCTACCACGCTTTCTAAGTTCAAAATTTACATTTGGGATTTAAAATATTGCCATTAACTTTCATTTTTCATTAGTTTTCATCTTCTATTACAATAGATGGATCGGGACCTGGTATACATGATATCTTAGTAAATAAAATCCTGGCATTCAGGATCAGTATTGAAGTCTGGTAACACAGTGATACCATATAGGTCCCAAGGAGACATTATGGTTGTAATGGAAATATCATATATCTCATATCCCAGGTCTGATATATCAGCTCAGCAATAAAAAGAAACAGGATATTTGCAACTATATTTTAACAGGGATTTTGCTGTTACCATGAGAACATGGATTACTTAGAAATTTTGGTGAGAAAACTCTTTAATGGTTTCATCAATGTCTAACCCCAGGAGATTTCAGTTCTCTCACCGTTATGAACGCAGCAAAAATCAGAAACGTATGAGCGTGTTCCATCGGTGTTTTACTGCACATCTCAGACTTGGGTCTCAGCTCTGGTGAGATGGTCCCTTCTGTCGTATTTCAGGATTCCCAAGATCAGATCCGGGTTATCCCTAGAGACTCAAGTCCACTATAAACCATCCACATGACATCTTTCCAGTCTGGCTGGGGAGAGGCTCCCTCCTCTTGCTCTGAGTAGGTCAGTGTTGTCCCTGAGCAAGGTCTAGAGATGCCTGCAGGCCTTGTGACGTGCAGGGAACTGAAGCGAGCCAAGACTTGATGGCCAAGACTCTCCAAATTTCCTTGTAAAAGGAATTTCTTAGGTTTCAGGGAGAGTTGTGTTACACAATCTTTTGAAAATAATTTTTGGTGCAGGACAGGGCTTTCCCCTTTATGAAGTCCCCAGCAGAACCTGCAAGGTGCCATAAGCATTGTTATTATTGCAGTTCTTTTATTTTGTACCATTTCAGCATCACTAGCATCCACGGAAGAGGTTAGATAAGATGTCAAATACAGATCTCTCATAACTTCGCTTCGTGCAAGCTCAACACATTTGGTCTTAATCTGAATGCCTGGACTGGGATGAGTTCTGCAAGGCTGTAATAAAATAAATATTTTCCTGCACTGAGAATGGCTCAGCAAAAGGTTCAGTGTCAGGTCAGCACAGGGAGCTCTTTAAACACTTTTTATCAGGCCTGGGCCATGTCTTTACCTAAGAAATTGTCACCGCTCTGCAGGAGCTGGTGGAGTGGAAGTGATTTAGATCATTCACCTCTTGCTCATCCTAAGTGTTGGATTTGGTTAGCATTTGAGGAAAGCTGGGCAGAGGGTACAGTCCCAGCTTCCAGAAATAAAAACATTGCCACCAAGGAGAAAAAAAAAGTCTATCTGTGGAGTTCCCTTTCCTGCTCTGCCCTGTTCAAATTGGATTACTTACAGAAACAAAGGGAACAAGCAGCCTTGTGGCAGCAGACTAATCCCAGGTGAGTAAGTAGGAGCTACTTAACAATTAGCAGTAGAGTGAGAGCTCTTTTAATTGTTTTTTCAAACAAACCTGAACCACCTGTTCTGACATTTTAATGCAGGAACCAGAGGAAGTGTGTGTCACAGGTGTGTTAGAAAAGGGAAGGCAGAGATACATAGAAGGACACTTGCTCCTTTGCTACAGCATGAGACAGAGCCTGAAAATTTGGTGATGAATACTTTGGTTTGCTGTGTAATTGGGACAGAAATAATCTGAACGTCAGACGAATTTGCTAAGGTAAGTAGTTTTTAGTTCTTTTACAATCATATTGTTTATCAGTATATCACAGGTGTGCAAAAAAACCCACCGCCCTCCCAGGTAGTTTTCTCTAGGAATGACTCTTAGGTATCACTGTACTAAAAGTCTAGTAACATTTTTTTTTTCCATTGTCATCTTTCTCATAGCTCGGTACGGCTGCAGAGTCAAGACAGTTCCCTTTCAATTTAGTGGGAATCGATTGTGAACTGTAAAGATAAAAATTCAACTATTTAGGTGGCAATTCCTTAGGTGAAGCTGATTTATCAAGTAACTTTTGTAAAGCTTGATACTTTCCTAGTTTGAGAAGTGATTCGTATTCGTATAAGCATTTTTCTTATTTCCAAACTCATATTAGCCTCAAAGAAGAACTCGAAGGTTTGACCAAGTCCACGAAGAGGACTATGGGCAGAGCTGGAAATGAGTGCGAGAGTTCTGGTTTCAGGTCTTATACCTCTGACTAATTAATTACTCACTAATGTGAGTCAGTCATCAGAGAGATCAAACGTGTGCACCACCGGTTACCTCAGCTCAAAGCAAAGGTATCGGATGCCCACTTGCAGACCCAGGCCAGCAAGAAAGCTATCACGAGCCCATAACAGAAGTCCATGATGCCCTACACCTGCGCCTAGAAATTTTACTACTTGTTTAAATTCAGCAAATGCATTCAGTGTAGTCTCATACCTCTTAGTAGAACCTAGTTGTCCTTGTGCAACCAAACATTTATTTACTGAGATACTGCAGAGACTGCTCTAGAAAGAGAAGATGGCTCTCTTGGTTGGACTTACTGCAAGAGTCTTCATTTGTGGTGTATTTTCAGGAGATGACTTTTAAGGAAATACTGATTCAAGCACATGTTGTTTGCTCACTGGCTGCCAGTAGAGATGCTGATGTGTCCTGTCCTTGCAGAAGGTTAAGTGAAAGTATTTCTTTATGGCCATTGCCATTTATCCTTTCATTTTGGAGCAGCACTAATCTCTCCCCTTTTAGGGTGTGTCAGTACACTTACAGACTATGATAAGTTGCTCTGCATTGAAGGGTTTACAACCATATGTATATATTTTTTTGATTTTTGGGGACACATATAGATCATGTTAAAAACCAGAAGTCCATTGTTCAATCAATCAAGTTAATCCCGGTGCTCCTTGATAACTATAGCTATCGCATTTCAGAGTGATTTTACTGGATATTACTGGGATTACTTGTAGTAGCCACTCAGTCTAGACAGGGGTTTCTATTACAGTGAACACAGACAAAAGGGTAAGAAATATTAATGCCCAACATCCATTAACCATGCACAAACTGCGTATCAGAGAGTGGATCCTGTTCTCTTGGCTGTGCTTCCCACTCCCTTTTGTTTATCTCTCAGGAGGGCACTGGCTTTTTTAATTAAAAAGAAACAGGTTGTCTTAATAAAGAGGGAGGGGGGCAAAAAAAAAAAGAAGATAATCTATTTGAAAACTTTGCCACTTAGAGTTAAGGGAAATTAGAGATCTGTCCCAATCTTGAAAGATCCAAGTATTTTGGCCCATGAGCTGTCTTCAGGATGGATTTCTCCTGACTTTTCTGCAGGATGGGAGCAGAGTCATCGATGATCTTGCTGAAACGGGCAGCTTAGAAAGTTGGATCTCTGAGAATCCTGTCACTGTAGGAAATTTGGTGGAGTGGATCTCAAGGCTGTCATCAAGGCTGGATAAAATTATATTACCCGCTGTTTCTGAAACAAAGCCATTTAGAATGACAAGCACTCCGGGAATGCTGCTCCGTGAATAAATGGAAAGTGTCAGTGACATGTAGTTGCCACCCACCTCCCCAAAAAAGACAATACTGCTAAATTAGGGCAGTTGGCTGATTAAACTTAGGCCCGTTTAACGAGGTACTGAGTGAGGTAATAAAGTTAAACTCTAAAGAATTTAAAATTCACATTTTGTTCTACTCCATGTGTTCAAACTCGGAACACACGGGCAAATGCTGTATTTGCTGCCCAGACCGTATGTTGTGCCACAGATTTTATTTTGGATGTGGCATTTTTCAGATTGTTGTCAAGCTGCCCATCATAACTGAAGCTCCACCAGGTCTTCCAAAGCAAATCAGGAGTTAGGGTAGCGATGGAAACATTTCAAAGCTTTGCTTGCATATAGCTTGCCATCTTGTATTGATTCACCCAAAGACCTTGATGTCCTTTTGTTCTTGACATCTTTTTTAAGACTTTGGGAATCGAAAGCTAATTAGTCTGCTCTTTGAATGGTCTGTAAATGCAGTGGAAGCAGAACTTCTCAAACCTTTTTTTTTAAATTTTTTTTTTGGAGGGACAAATAAAAAAAATCTCCAGTAATTATATTATTATCTTGTAATTATTTTATATTCCCTTAATCCCTGGGTGATGAGGCCAATTCAACACTCTATGGGTACATAAATCAAGACTTCTTTGCAGGACTTTAGCTTGGTATAGACTTGGAGAATATAACCTGCATGCCAATGCTCTTGACCTGCTTTTCTATTGGACAGGTGATTTCAGTGTGTTTGCACATGATGTAGGAGGCGCTGGGATTTGGTGCTACTGGTGCTCTCACAAGAAGCATTTTTTTTTTTTTTTAAGCTGGGCACTGTCCACATTTAATCTTCCACAGCAGATTTGCCAATGACTGGGAAGTTTGCCTGTTGGCTGGCATAGCTCAGCAGTGGGCTTGGTGGTCCCCAGGTCTTCCCTCCAGGCAGAGGGGAATAAATCATATGGTTGGTTTGATCATTTATTTTTTCTGTGACGCAAGTATTGTATTTACGTCTCTATTTTGCAAAATGGAAGCGTTACCATCATGAAGTTAAGGTCCAAGTTTATCAAGCTATGCAAGTCCCGAATTATCTGGATTATTTTGATCAGGAGTCACGCTCTTAATGCAGTTGTGGGTATGACAATTGGTTACTTGCACAAAGCCTGTGGAGCAGAGCAATGCAGGTGGCTTGATTCAAATTTTAGTCTTGCCAATCAACTTTTTCTCTTGCTGTATACATCAGTATAGTGAGTTTTGGCACCTGTGTTTTGGAAGGAAAGCCTTTCCAATAAGCCCCTGGGGACAGTTCTCTTCGAGCATTTGATGGGTAGGCATAAAGTACTGCTTGGAGAGTAAAATCCATCCCTCCCTGGAATAAGTTTCTTTATTTTCTTACAGGCATGTGGATGGGATGTGGCAGTTCTTGCTGACTTCTGGTGTAAGTAAGGCGTAGGGTGGTGCAAGGAAAATGTATGGCACACTGTTACAGCCTGAGAAGAACCAGATCAGAAAATCTCCCCTATGGAAACATTGCTTTTGTCCAGGGTGTTTTGCCAGGCAGCATAATCTGACTCTGTTGAAAGAGTTGAATTAGTTTTATATCGCTTTAAAAATACAGTATCAATATATACGTGTAATTTGAGGCTGGTTTTAATAAGCATTTTCTTCAGTCTGTGGTTCCTTTTGGTTTAAATGTTCTCAGCTTTTTGGTCAAATAAATAACAGCCTAGAACAGTATTTTTGGAACAGATGATTCTTGGCGACGGTTGGGGCTTCTGTGGCTTTCACCGCCCTTCAGAGGGTTTGGGATAGTGTGTATATTTTTCAAGAAAACAACAACAAAAGAATGTCTTGAGGGTTTTGGCTGAAACACCATCCAAGACAATTCACAACTTTTCCTTTGATTGTATTAGCTGATGTGAGGGTTTGTAATTTCTTTTTCCTCACTATAACTGGAATTTCTGAACCTCCGTACACCTCCCCCCAGATCTTCTTTATTTTCTTGTACTGTTGTTTTTTCTTCCTCTTTGCTGCTCATTTATTCTTTCATTTCTTTGTGTGTTCCGCTCACTGGTTCTTCTTATTTTGCTGCAGCTCAAAATTATCTTGTCTTGAACTGTTCCAACCAGTCTTGGCAAACGATAGCTTCTTGTCCAGGCCAGGTTGAGAACATGTCTCATCCCAAATGTGCCCAGATGAAAAGAGACAACGTTACAGAAAGGTTGGAGAAGAGAGAAGGTGGCAGGAAAGCTTGGAAGAGTGTGCCATGGGAAGTTGTGGGACCCCTGCTGTGGTTCAGGTTCACTTCCACAGGGTTTTCAACAGCCAAGGGAGGATGATGAGGTGTGAACAAGAGCTGGAAGAAACCATGCAGAAAACACAGCACAGTGTCTCAAACCTTCAACCAATAGAAGATGAGTCTGAATGCTTTGATCTTGTAGGATGCACCAACTCCAAGCCTGGGAGCAGGGAAGTGACTGGGCCTGTGAATGCAGTACCGGAGGGTACCCTGGTACCAGAAAGGTCCTTACCAGGAGTATCTGAAGGTTTTTGGTTGGTTCTCCCTGGCTTGTAGATGAGGTCAGTGTTTTGCCCAGGAAGCTGGAAATGGAGGAGGCTTCATTCTGCCAGACCCACTTCAATCCTTTCTCTCCTGCCTGCTGGACACCCCACAAAGCCTGGCCCTGGGGCTTCAGTGGATGACAAGAGGCACCAGGAACTACTCGTGGCGACGCTGGATTAACCATTGTGAATGACGACTAAAGTCCTGAGACTTCCTCTTTGCCTTTTCTGCCCAAATTCTACTTCTTGACAAGGCTGTTGCCTGACTACACTGTCACCTCCCCTCAGCCCCCACTTCCCAGCTGCGTAGCTCAGTTCAGGATTTTCTGGAAGCAAAATGTCCTTTAGACCTAAAGATAATGAAGAACTGTGTTATGAGATAATGGCCTCAGGCTGTCCTTTGAGTTTTTTTTCCGTATTTCTTTCATTGCTTCCCAAATGCCATGCAGGTCCCTGCAAAAGGAGCAATCAATAGTACTGTACCAGTGTCATTAATTTTGGATTAAACATTTCTTTCTGAAACTTTGCCAGGGATCCGGACATTTTGGTAGTTACAGACCATGAAGTGGGTAATTGTCTGTAGGAAAGGCTGGCTGATGATATTTCCTTAGCCATCTGGCTGGGAGATCCTGACTGCACTACTTCAGACAGTTTTTCAAAGACTGTTGAAGATGTAGATGTTTAAATGGTAATTAATAACAGTATTCATCTTAGTGATTCTCTTGGCAAAACTCTTGATTTAACATTAGCTTTCAATAAAGCCCTGCCATTTTCAACTTTCATTTTAGACAGAAAAATGCTTTTAAAGTTTCAAATTTAGAAGTTTTTACAGAGCTTAATAAAAATTCACTTTTTGGGCAAAGCACATTTGACAGCTGCTTTGGTACTGATGGTTTCTATTTAAAAACATCTCCCTTTCATTTGCTGCGTCTCGCAGCTGCCGAGATTCCTTGTCTTGCTTCCCCGAAGCTTCTCACCATCCCACAGGCATCCAAGGGTGTTGCCAAGTGCCTTCAACCTCATCGTTGGCGAGAACTTGATTTTGTGACCCTCACATGACTCAGCTTTTTGTATTGATGTAGGAAGGATGTGGACAAGAGATGCAGGAGAGAGGAAGATGCTCTGTAGTGCTCCCAGTAGGTGGGATGGTCAAACCCTCCACCGTGCTTTACAAACTCTCACTAGACGTGCAGGTGGCAGGATGGCCAAGTGCACCAGGCCTTCGTGTACGAAAAAATACAGCTTTAACCCTTACCCCTGCTTAGTGACCAACCTCTTCAGTAACTGGGTGAAGTAGTCCAGTATAAACTTTTTGGGACAGGCGTGACTTGTTATTTTTAAGCTACCTATTTCCTCGAACAACAAGGTTCTATATGGACAGTAACGACAGTGCTGATCCTGCTAAATGCTGTTGGGTTTGGACAGATAAGCAACAGAAAACAATAACCAGAGTAAGAGGGACTCTTCCAAGAGAGTAATCTAGGGGAAAGAAAAAAGCAGCACATATGAATTTAGCAGGTAAAGAATCTGCCTGGAGAGTTTGGGATGTGACTCACCCAACTGTCACATTCCTGGATGCCCCTTGCCTCTAAGAAGAAGTCAGCAAAGTGAAGGAAATCAAAAAGTTAATCTCTTGCCTAACTAGTAGCTGTATCTCTTTACCAGCTTAGCACTTCTGGGCCGTATATTCCTGTAGGAACCCCAGTTGTACTTCTTTTATGTGTATTGACTTAGTGGAGTGCAAACATGTTAAAAACTTCACTTTCTCCTTTATACGAGTCTATAAAAAAGCTCTTAAAATGGAGCCATAGGGTTTCAATGAGACAAATGAATGATCAGCTGAGACCTAACAGTCCTTTCCGATGGATTAGGTGCTTTAGTGTGAGAAATTTTAAGATGCTATTCAGCCTGGAGAGTTTTCCTGTCGCCAGCACTATGTAATAACCCAAAATATTGCGATACCTCCAAGTTATAATGGAATAGGAGAGTGGGATGCACCAATAGGTATCACTCGTGATATTTGATTCGAGTTAAAACTATGTTTTTTAAAGTCTCTAGGCAGCAGAGCTTTCTTACACATTTATGGGAATTTGAGTAAAACTAAATGTACACACACTAGCTTCGAATCTTTCTCTAGCAGCTATTTGGACACAGTAACGTACAGAAATAATTGTAAACACATGGACAAGTAGATCAGTGTGCGTTTTCAGTGCTTGCTTTTAGGAGACATTAACATATTTTCGGGATTCTGCAAACGCACTGCGAAATTGCAGCTCAATAAACTTAACTTTGCGCGTTCTAAGCTGGTGACACCCGCGTAATATCAAGACGCTTTCCACTTGAGATTTACAAAGCTGTGGATGGAAGTGTTCATAATAGGACATCTCAGCACGTGGAGTTGATCCAAACCCAGCTTTCTAGCAAGGAACGTATTTATTTCCAACACTTACTGTGAAAGGGATCGATTCCGCTGTCAGAGCAGTAAAACACGCGTTTGCTGCAACAGCACAGAAGCAGGTCGCAGGTTACTGGGAGGAATCGTTTATCATACAGAGCTGTTGCATTTTATTTCTGTCCATTTGGAAAGCTTGAGTTGCCTCCTGTCACACCTGCAGGCATGTGAGTGCTCTGTCCGTGTTGCTCGCTGAGATCACAAAACCCAATCAGTCGCTGAGAAAAGAATGAAAAAATAAAAAAGCAGGATGCTTGATCCACATCTTTTTCTAGGAGTGTCACTGTTGTTTTGGGAGATAAAGAGCAAAACCGAAGTGTTTGAAAACAATCTCCAAGATGACTCCCAGGACTCCGCTGGGCATCAGAGGGCTGAGAAATCAGTGTTCATCCCTGGCACAACTGCCTCAGGAACCGTGCCAGGAACCAGTAGCTGAAAGCCTCACTAAAAACAACAGGACAACACTATTAAATCCCCGGAGTCTTAAACAGTTAGTCGTTTGTCAAGGTGACACGCTTGTGGTCTTTATTGAAACGCAAGCTGAGAGACATCTCTGTTATTTGTGGAAACGTGCAGCCGATGCAGTTTGTGAGCGTTTATGTTGTCATTACCAGAACAAAATGTTATCTGTGTAATTACGAAGTTATATTCTGATAGGGATTCTTGTTTAAGCCTGTTACATGCTCCAGCAAAGCAGAAAATCCCTTACTGAGCACCGTTAATAATGGAGCATTAAGAATACACTGTTTTCTTTTCTTGCTTTATATATGTATCTATTTATTTTTAAAACAACCACTTCTTTTTTGGTGCTTTCTAGGATTTCTCTCCTGGGTATTGGACCTGGCTACAAGAAGGAATGTCTCTATGACCACTCGTGGTAACGTTCCCTCTGCCTTGCTGAGATCAGTCCCCTCTCACCCCAGTTTGCAGCAGGGTCTGGGATGGGGATTGAGGTGGGTGATGGGGTGAGGGAACTTCATTGAATGCTGCCATAGTGCTGAAATATCTCTAATTTCCCCTCAGCAATCTTTATTAGTAGAGTCCAGCGAGGTGGGCGTGTTCTCAGGGATGTGCTAAGCGTGGACTCCCAGCTCAGCAGTGTTTCTGGTGATGGTGAACATCTCCTGGGAGTCCTTCTTAGGGGTTGAGAGGACTCTCCAGGCTGTGCTGGATGCGCAGGGTCCTTGCTTGAGAGGTTCCTCCAGCAACATCTGACGGCCTTGGGGGTGCTGGGCTGCAGACTCAGCCCTGCCCTCTCCAGACCCAGGAGCGTTGGTGCGTACAGAGCTGTGGTAAGCTTGGGAAATATAAAATAACCCTCTTCGAAATGAAAAGGGGCAGGCAGGGAGTGTGAACCCCCCAAAAGGCAGGAGGGAAGGGCTGACGGGGTTATTTCTGGCAATTAAGCCATCCTAGACACAACCTCATGTGCTGGGCAGAACTTGTGTGACTGCTCCTTCTGTTTAGTGCTGTGTTTGACCGCGATGTCGTGGTCGGACAGCTCGGAGGGGAACAGTCTGAAGAACCTGGTTTCCTGCGGGGATTCCCAAGCTGCAGAGCCCTGGAGTTGGAGGAAGGTTCCGTGGCTACCCCTCACCTGCTCCACTTACTGCCGTTTGCTGCCAGGATCCCCGATGTATCTCCCCGTGCTGTGGGAAACGAGCTCGTCTTTCCGGTTTTAAGGCTCAGCAGTAAATTGAGCAGGAGCCAGAATCAAGCCCTTCTCTGTACAAAGCACTTGCAGAACCAGCCAATGTAACATCAGTGTTGTGTGGCCTTATTATGGGCACGTGCACGGTTGGGTTTGAGGGCCAGTGGCTAGACTGAGCAAGCATTTAGCGCAGGTGGGAGGAGGGAAAACGTTTATTTTCTTGTGCCAGTACAAAGGGTGACTAATTACACCAGGAACAGCTGCAGTGCACTAGAAACTCTAGAAGACCAGCTGATTCCTCCCAGACTTCCCCAGCCAACTGGCAACACCTGAGACCTGCCAGGTAAAAACCAGGCTCTGTGCTTTGTCCAAGTCATTGGAGCTTCAGCTGCAGAGAAGCGAGCAAGGGACAGGCTTTGTTTTGCTGCTTCAAGAGTTACTAAAGGAGAAAAAAATACCTGGAAGAAATATTTCAGTCCAAAGTAATATTCACTTGGATGCTTAAAACTTTGTAAAATGCCCTGAAGGTCACAAGCCATTGGTCCCGCTGTGTATTTCTCTTTAAGAAGGTGGTTGTAAGCACTACTGCAGCACATGTGTGATGAGGGGTTGCCATGGCGAACAGGTTTTGGCACCGTTTAAGACAGAGTTTTATTGCGAAGCAGAATAAATAAGCATGTTAAAGCCACATACAGTAACTTGTTGGCACATACATTAATGCTCCCAAGGGCTGCAATAACTTAAGCACCCTCCCTTTAAACATTTTTCAGGGTTTTTTCGCTTTTATTGACTACATGCATTTAGTATTAGGGCTAGGAATGTCCCATTTCCACCCCCTTTTGAAGTGAGTAATTGAGGCAAAAAAAGGAGGACTGTCCAATAAATCATAAAGGAGCATTGTGCACAGACAACAGGGGCAATTTTCCCTTTCCTAACGTACGTGAGGATAAACCAGCGTGAGACCTGGCTCTGTAAAATCCCGACTTGCTCCCTCTAGACATCGGAGTAGATCGACGTGTTTATATTTCTGACGGAGCCCGAATAATCAGAAATAGTTTCACACCATTTTCTGCCTTGCTCTCGCGTGCCAAGCCAGGCTTCCACCACATCACAGCAGCAAACCAGTTACTTCATCTTTAGTCATTTTATGAACCACCTGTTTCTGTTCCCAGTTTGGCTCCCAGTTCACACCAGTGAGTCCCGTCAGGTCTGGAAACACTCCCTGCTTTGAGGAAGTGCTGCAGGGAGGCAAGAGGCAAATCTCTGCCTGTAAGAGGGCTCAGGTTCGTGGCGCTCTTAAAGGTGAGCATAAATTACGCTTTATAATGAAAGCTCTGGTTTAAGGAGAGTTATTAGTGCATTAGGCTGGGCTTTATTAGCTCAGAGGGTTTGGAGCCGTGTGGGAGGTGTGACACTGGCTCCCTCTTCTGTGGAAAGCAGCAACTTTTCTGGTTTGGAGAACTTGGAAGCTGCAAAAACAGGTGAAGCTCACAAAAAGCTCCCCATCCCCTCCCACCTCGGGTACATGAGCAATTAGTGCAGACAGGACTGGAGCGGGGCTGGTTGCAAGGCAAGTGGCAGTTGCCTTGTCCTCTGGGGAGCAGGGGGTGGCTGAAGCGTTCAGCCAGAGCTGGCAGTCATTTTTTCACGTGAAAAAATTGGGAATTGGTGAGTGTGAAGGGTCTAGTTGTCTTTCTTTGACTGGTAAGGAAGTTACTGGGGGAAGAGCAACAGAAACTACATCTCGTCTTAAAAAAAAGGCTGCAAGCGGTGCTGGCTCTCGTTATACTCACAAGGAAATTCTGGTTTATGTATTCCCTACAGTTTTAGGATGAATTCTGTAATGTAATTTACTCTTTGCTCCATTGCTGAAATGACCCCACAGCCTTGGCAGTGGCCGATCGTCAGATCTACCCATCCCTCCTAAATTTTCCTGTACGCTCGGCAATCGCCGAGGCGTGCTCGAGCCTCGTGAAACGGGAGAGGGGAAAAAAAAAAGAAGAGTTGATTGCTTTATGAACCATATGTTTGTAATATTGTGCACTGATAGGTTCATTATGAATTACAATTTGTGGAATAAGAGGAGTCATAAGGGAGGGATAGTCCATGAGAGGAAAGAAAAAGGAGGGAGGTGATTTTTATGCCTGTAAAGGTGTCTCCTGGGCATAAGTGGGGTTGGAGACGTACCGTTTTCTTCTAGCTGTTTGGATTTGCTTGCAAGTGAAGCCTAGTGGAGTTGTCAGGGGCTGTTGACAAATATATTACGACCAACTTAGGTTAAGCGAAAGTTACTTACGCTTAATCCGTCCCCGCCCAATACTCCTGTTTCACTTCAGAAGAATGTGCCAGGAGGAATAAGTACAAACCTGACCGCGTTCAGAGAACCTCTTCTAGGTGGAAATTTGCAAATAGGGCTACTGCAGTATGTAATGAGAAGCTGCAGGGCTTTCAATTATCCCACATAGTCTGTCTCTTTGCAACTTGACTGACAGCTAATTATGCCGGTGCCATTTTTTTTGGCAGAGGAATTTAATCTCCCAGATGGAAAGCAAATCAATCTGCCCATCGCTGCAGCTGAGGCATACTTTGGCTCAACCTTAATTTATTCTCCTAAGCCTAAGAAGACCAGTCATTTCAAGGTACAAAAATATCAAATTTCTTCCGTTAACCAGGCCGGTGAGAAAGTGTGGAAGAGTCGGGATTTCTCAGGCGACGCTGTGAAACGTCGTCGCTCCTTCCTTCATATTAGGAAGCAGCAGCAGCAGCGTCTCCCCTTGATTCCTGTTCGTGGAATCTGACAGGGAAGAAGCATTTATGAGCGCGTTGCCAGTGATAATGGTTAAACATGAGTTGTGGAGGCATTAAGTAGGATTCTACGGAGGAACGGCCTAAATCTCTGCAGAACTCAGCACAAAAAGGAATCGGTGGCAATTTTCAAGCGCTTTAGCCAGTGTGCGATAGCCCGGTTCCCGTTGGGTTTCACGCCGGGGATATAAATGCAATCCTTCTACTTACCTGCACTCTTCAGGCCTATCAATTATGCTGCTCCCTCTGAGCTGCTGTTACAACTCGAGGTATTACCGTCCTCTGTAAAACCATCACAGAGCAGAGTATGTGGCTGGTTAGCACAGGCTACAGACCTGATCTTCAGGCAGCCGGGCACCTGCAGCTCCTGTCAATGCTGGGTTTCAGGCTGGAAAACCCAATTTTTAGCTGGGATCAAGGGAAAGGGAGCTCACAAAAACTTGGTGCTAATGAATGCTGGGAAAGCAGATCCTTATTTTTCTGCGAACTCCTGCCCGTTTGGCTTCAGCCTGCGGCTGGGACCCGTGGTGTGTCTGTGTGTTGTTATTTTGCCTTTTGGGGTACTTCTCTGAATTCTTAACCTCTTGTGTTATTATATGTATGCACTCTGTCTTTTTTGGAGAGATCACAGATATAAAGGTTCCCAATTCTCCTTTTTACTGAAAAAAAGCATTTCTAAAAGCACTTTGCTCCCTCCTAATGAGTCTGATTCTGGTCTTTCTCACACTTGGATGAAACCACACCCGTTTTACTGACTCTTCCTTGGTGCATTTGGAGGCTGAAAGGTTACGAGCTCTCCTACCTAGCTATTAATATCCACCTTTTGATATTTTCATATCATGCTTAAAATTATGTCAGTGCTGCTCCTGATAAATCTTTGAATGACGTTTTATAATTACGATGAAATCTTGTACATGGGAGCGCTTGTTCATGACAAATCTCTGGAGAACAGATGTTCTGACGCCGTCCCGTCAGGGCGTTCATCGCCAGGTTCTATTTCTGCAACGTGGTAGTTAAGAGGGAGCCTACACGATGCTCCATCAATTCGTGGCAGGGAGCTCGTTCAAGAGATGATCGAAGTGCTGATTAGTCTGTGGGAAGAGTCATCAATAACTGGGGAAAAACAGCACAGGAGCAACTGCTTGCGGGCTTGGAAAGTCACAGCCGGCGTGTCTTGTAGCTGCTGTTTGAGGTTATAACGCAACTTAAAGATGTTAGCTGCAGGCATTTCCCTGAACGTGTACATGGAGCGAATGGAAATCCAACATAATCTGGAAACAACCAGCTAAATGGAGAATTATGAGGAGAGCCACCGCTCTCGCCAGATGTCAGACCTCTTTGGAAAGCGCTGTAAAATACCGGCCTGTCCTAACGACCAGAAAACGGGATCTCCTCCAGTGTGACCTTCCCAGCGGGGCTTGCTTCACCCAGGGGATGAGTTTCAGAGCGCGGCGTAAGGACGGACCCCATGGCCAGGGCAGGGCTGGGGGCCAGGTGGGGAGCGCCCAGGACTCTTGGTGGAAGTGATGGCTCGGTGCGACCGGCGCTGTCCGTAAGGCGACGGGGAAATCTGCTGGTGGGAGGAACTGTGTTCAGTACGGAGTTGTGTTAGCAGTCAGGCTTCAAATGATTTAAGAGTTATTAATTTAAAATTAGATTTTTTTTTTAAATAATCCACAATTTGTCTTAAATAGAACAATTATTTTTTCTTCATTACCCTAAAGGTTTAAATGCTGCTGCTGAAACATACAGTGGAAGATCTAACAAGGAGCAGGCACCAGCTCACCAAATGGTACAGGCTGACAACTTAGAATGAGGAAAGCTCCAGGAGGATGATAGGCTGTAAAATCAGAGGGAACTTCTAAAGTTACATAATGCTGCGTGTGCCGAGGATGGTATTACCATGGATTTTCTGCCATGGAAGAAGACAGTCGACTAGAAACAGAAATGTAAGGGAGAGCGGGATTTGAAACTGAAGTGGAAATACTGTTGGCCACAAAATGATGTTACCCTTTGAAAGTAAACAGTTCAGGAGCGAATGTCTATTTTAACTGCTGTTTTCAGATAAGGTCAATAATGAATTTACCAATAAGAGAACAAGCTCTAAAGGACCTTTCACTGACATATTTTCCATGTGTGGCCTTCCCAAATTGTGATTTTTTTTTTTTTTTTTTTTTTTTTTTTTTTGCTGATGGACCTTGCACATTTAGCTACAACAAGCAAAATACTGGGGAGATTCCCAGAGGGATGTTGTCCCCACTGCAGTGCACAAGTTACAGAATCACAGAATGTCAGGGATTGGAAGGGACCTCGAAAGATCATCAAGTCCAATCCCCCTGCCAGAGCAGGAACGCCTCGATAATGCTACACAGGAACGTGTCCAGGCAGGTCTTGAATGTCTCCAGAGAAGGAGACTCCACAACCTCCCTGGGCAGCCCGTTCCAGGGCTCCGTCACCCTCACTGAGAAATTTCTTCTCGAGTTTAAGTGGAACCTCTTATGTTCCAGTTTCAGCCCATTACCCCTTGTCCTGTCATTGGTTGTCACCGAGAAGAGCCTGGCTCCATCCTCGTGACACTCACCCTTGATATATTTGTAAACATTAATGAGGTCAAGTTAGCAGGAATTTCTTCTCCTGTTTTTCTTGTTACGCGTGCAACTCGATATGTTACTTTTTAGGTTCTTGAATAGGTGCCATAACCTCCTCCGGCTGCCCCGTGTGGCCAAGTTCAAGGTTTTTCTGGGATCTCCGGCTTTCTCAGCAGAGTCTGCTGGATCTGAGGACCTCGGAGCAGGATTCTTTGGGCTGCGGGAGACGTGGGTGAGCACTGGTCGAGAGGCAGGGCCGGGTTGGAGACCTGCTCCGGGCAGCCTCACCCGGCTACGAGCGCATTGGGAGCAGCCGCGCAGGGGTTCAAGGTCTCTCATGGAACGGGGCTGGGGCAAAGCAACAGAGTCATGGTGTTCTCTCGGGGTTTACGGGCTTTTGAATGAACGCTGAGGAAGAAGAGGATGCTCTGGTGCTTGCACAGAAGAAGAATGCGGTGATGTCTCCATGAGGGCTGCAGGTGACTTCATAGGGACCATAGTTACGAGTTTGAATAAGAGGTTTTGTGGAAGCTGTCGGGCGGTGGCCCTGCCCGCCGTGGGCAGGAGAGCATCTTTCTCATTCAAGGTGACACAAAAAGTCCCTGATAACTGTCTTTGGTCCCGCCGGGATGTGGCACAGAGGGCTCAGAATCTCACCAGGTGGGTGTTGTTCACGGCCCTTTTATTTTGTTTTGGGTTGGGTTTTTTTTTGCAGAATGGACCTGAATCCAAATGGCCCATCGCAGGCAATCCCGTGGGAATCATCTGAGAGATGGATGGAGCTGGTGGCTAGACAGCAGAGGAGATGTGAGGCCAGAAGCAGCAGGTCAGTGTGATTTGAAGGACAATTGTGTTTGCTTTGGGATTTTCCGAGTTGCACTGCAAAAGTTGCCCCCCCCCCCCCCCCACCCCAGTGTGGTGTAACAGTGTAAGAGGCAGATTTGTTAAATGCTGTACTTTTAACTACACTGAAAATACTTGTGGACAACCACGTTTGGGTTTTTTTTTTTTTTTTCTATTATTGATGTTAAAATTTTGAGACTTTAAAAAACGTGAGACTTTATCCAGTAAACTCTACAGTGAAGGGACCAAGAAGCTGTAACCTGTGAGCTCAGTTTGTGACACGTTCCATATTAAAAATCTCTGCTGGAAAAATTAGGGCCCTAATTGCAGAGGGTGTTTCCTCAGATACCTGCTCGTGCCTACTTTTTTCCGGTTTTCAATCCTTTTGGTGACACCTAGTGACACTTGTGGAAAGTGCAGTTCTAAGAATCGATGCCGCGACGTGCATTTCACAATCAAACGCTGCAGCTGATTTCATTGCCCCTCGAACTGCTGTCTTGGCAGAACGATACCAAATGCATTTTGGCCATTTAAAAAAAATTTAAATTTGACCTATGGCCAAAGACGTTATACATTAGGGGCACAAAAATTAATTCACTCTTCACTCCTTTGAACTTCGGGGATGTGTTACGGATAACACCATTATTTTAGATTTTTGTCTCCTGTTGTTGCTGCTGCTGTTCCTCTACAACAGCGCATTTGGAAGCTGCAGGTAGCTGGACTTCTACACAAAAAACTCTTGCAGGAGCTTAAGCTACACCTTTTTAATATCTGGTATTCATGAGCTTACCCAAAAGTCAGATTTGGTCCACTCCCTGCTCTGGATCAATCCAGAGTGGCTGCGAAGTCCTCTTTCATCAGCAAACAAAATTTTCAGCAGAGATGGAAAACGTCTGCCTCCCATTGAGGCTGAAGACTTCAAAGGAAGAGCTTCCTCTTCAGAGAGAACATTCGTATGCACCAGCTTTGGAAAGTGTAAACTTTTCTTTCTTAAAAAACTAGTGGCTTCCACGGAGGTTTATGTCAGTATGGATTTCAGCTGTGCAAATGCTACGGTAACCAAGACAAACTGGGTGCTTAAATAGCGTGGGGAAAAAAAAAAACCCTCAGAACGGCTTCAAACAGGCCACTGCTAAATGACTGGAACTGGTTCAAAAAATCCTGGGCCTTGCTTGATGTAAAAAGGCTTCAACTTCCCAAATGAAACCGTCAATTAAATGGTTTTGTGAGCGGGGGCATCCGAGGCACAAACGCTCCCCAGAAAAAGACGTCCCGGCGAGCGCCGCGGGGCAGCACCGGGTGGGTCGCAGAACCTCCAACCCTCTGGCTCAGACTCGGTGTTTTATCGTCCCTCTCACAACTAACTTGTCACAATTTAGAAAAATGAAGGCTGGAGGGGGAAAAAAAAAAATTAATTCAAGTACACCAGCAGCAACAGTTCAAACATTTTACTAAATCAATTCACACCATTTCAAAATTGTAAATATAATTAAGGACAACAGGGTTTCTGTATTTTTTTTTTTCTTCCAGATTTATCATTAAGACAATAAACAAACACAAATTAGGTTTATAGCATCTGTTCTTTTAAAAAATGAAAGGAACGCCACTCGATGTATTGATAAAGCACCACAACACAGTTACAAAATAGGGTTGGCCTGTTTCTTTCACAAGTAAAAGACTACATAATCCTAACAGCCTTCTGCTTCAATTCATACTTCATTAAAATAAAACTATAAAATCTCCTAGATTACACTAAGTTCAGACGATGCCTGGTATACAGTGCATTAACAGCAGTAATGCCAGCTATCAGTGCCAACGTAAAACAGTTTAGAAAGTAAAAACAAAATGAACAAAAAAAATAATCCCAAAACAAACAAACAAAAAAACAACCCAGCAGAAAACCCCCACCTTTATTCCCCCTAGATGAGCAAAATTTTAAAATAAGGGATGCTCTGCTTCACAATGAGTTAAGGATTTGGGGAGGACGATGGGTACGAGAGGGGGCTGGTACTGCAGCTTTCTAGGCTTAGTTGGCATCTAGTTTGGCCATTTCCTGCACGTAAATCCCTATACTCTCACTGTCGAAGAGCACGAAGTACACCGTCTTGATTGAAGAGGACATTGTCGACACAAAATAGCTGGAGATGGCTTTCAGGATCAGCTGAGCAGCTGTTTGCTTGGGGAAGCCGTTTCTGGAAGGATAGAGACAGACACACACACACAAAAAAAGAATAAAATCAAGACTTGCAGAGCAAACTTTTGATGGTGTAACCTTGCAGGTGATGCCAGGGTTTGCAGTTGGAATTAGAAGCTACAAACACCTTTGTTAAGGCAAGACTTAAAATGTTCAAATGGAAGAAAAGCATTCCCAAGACATGAATGGAGAGTCCACGCTCATTAACGGGTTGAATCTTACAATATCTGACGGCTCAATGATTCTCATTTAACAGACAAGCAAACCGACAGCCTGAGTGTTCAGGAAAGCATCACACACGTGAGGGTTGCCGAGTCAAACCCATCCCCGAGAGCAAACCAGCCACTACAGAAACATAGAAAGGGACAGAGAACTTGATATGGAAATTGAAGGAAAAAAAAAGGCAGAGTGCAAAGTGGTTTTACCATTATTAATGGTTAATAATATAGCACAAAATTTTAAAAGCTGCTTGTACGGAAAAAGGGACGCAGGCTGAAGGAAGTCTCTCGGGTCACAGTGAGCCCCCTTCAGACAGGGCCAGCCTAACGTGTCAGGGCTGAGGACAGGCTTAAGGGACTTGATGGCATTTCTAAGCCAACCTCAGGAACATTTCCAACATGTCTTACATCCCTTTTAATTACAGGCTTAAGCACAGTCCTAAGAAAAATACCATGAAAGACACCTGCTTGGTACCAGCTGGGGAGGTCTGAAAACCAGAGGCCTTTCTACTCCTCTAGCAACGTGGAAAGAAGCAGCTCCTGCCCCCGCCTTCTGGGGAAGCTACAGACAGACAGAACAAACCCTGCTGCTTTCGCAGGCAACACAACTGGGCATGGCTGAATTGCAAAGCTCAGTGCCTCATTTGGGAACCTTTCTTACGAGTCTGAAAATTTCATCTATTCTTAAAACAGGTAAAAGCACAAGCTGAACGCTCTGCACAAAGGCGTGACCCGAACCGTGAGTCTTCTAGGCCACGACAAACTCCTGAAACTACCTGGTCACCGCTTTGAAGGTGGCATAAGTGAAGTGCCACTGCCTACGAGGCCGTGGTTTTGCCCTGGCCGAAGCCTGAGCCCTCCCCAAGCTGCAGCCAAGGGCGCTGTGGGCATCAGCCCATCAGCCTCAGGGGGACAGGACACGATCGCTCCGCTATGAGGACCCAGACAGAATTTGAAAGAGCCGGTTGAACATCACCTGGTTGCTTGACGTGCACCTACAGATACACGACGGTCAATGCTGCCTGTTATAAAGTGTCATTAATACTAATAGTTGAGAGGTTACACAGATGGCTGAGTTTCTCAGGAGTTTCCTCAGCAATCTGAAGAAGCTGAGCTCAATTCACCTCCGGCACTAACAGGTACAACATCACTTCTTGCCTGCTCGCTGCAGCCCTGATAACAAACCGCCGCTGTGCTCCCTCTCTCGTTACAGGCTACAGGACACAAAATGAGAAAGGTAATGGCCTGTGTCACGGCCTGCTTACTGCACCTTACCTGACCATAAAATACACTCTGAGAGCAATTCTGTAGCAGTGCTGCCCGTAATGCGATATTATACACGCTGCCTGAAGATAATGCTTGTGATATTTCAGAAATGACGGCATGAAATAGCTCATGCTGTTTCTTTCTTTTCTGATAATGCCCATTCTTTTCTTTACTGAAGAAGAAGAAAAAAACCCAACAACTATGAAACACCCTTTTAAAAAAAAAACAACCCTTGTACTTCTTGCAAAGCCAAATGAGCTGGTCAGGGAGAATCCGCTGTGTGACGAGTTAATTAACGGAGAGCACAGTTTTGACACAGGAGTTACTTCCTAGGGTTGGCTTTCACAGAGGAGAAGACAGGGGCTCAGCGTGCCCCCGCATCTCCTCACTCAGGAGTTACTCAGAAATGCTGCATCCTGGCATATATTGAACAGATCTTTGAGGAATGAGTAGGAATTGTCATGCAGGCCAGCATCAAAACCAGGGTGAGCGCTGCTCCTGAATCGCTCGCAGGGGACTCTGCAATAACACAACTTCCCCGTTGGTTGTGTCCCAGCAGGGTGGTCACAAAGGACAAACGATGGAGGAGCAGCCTGGCCAAAGGGAGGCGCTCAGGGAGGCCAATTAAAACCATTTGTTTAGAACCACCCTCCCGAAAGAAAGAGACAGAGCAGAAAAAATCAGAAGAAAGGTGCCAACCTAACGGCCACGTGTGGGCTGCAAGCACCAGAAGCCTCTTGATCTACTAGTCCGAGTTAAATTTTTGTGGAAAGGCAAGTTGAGACTTTAGCCAAGCTGGTGTCAATTCAGATCAAAGCCAGAGCCCCAGACCGAAATCCTTACTCTAAGGATGATCTTACGTCCCAATCCCGAGCTCTCCTTTCCCTGTTCTCCTGCTGAACTCCAGGCTACCCCTGCACCGCGCCCGACTTGTGCTTCCCGTGAGTTGGTTGTAGCTGAGCATCTGGCCCGCTGAATGCTACGAGTACGCTATTTTATTTCCCCCTGTGATTTATTTGAACTGCCCTCATGTAATCCCATTCCTCAACTATAAAAGAGAATGAAAATGTTTATGTGGGCTTATTGGGTGATGTCTGCTTGACAGATGTCCGTACCAGAACAGCTGCATACACGTGGTGTCTTTGGCATTTGCTGTCTTTAAAAGCTTTCCTTTTTTTTTTTTTTTTTTTTTGCCCCTAACACTTCTGACTTCATAAAAACAACCAAAGAGTATTGTCAGGGTCTATTCTGTTCTCTGCAAAATTAATTTATGCTTGAATATCTCCAATTAAGAGGAAAAAAAGGGACAATACACAACCTCATATATTTCTCAAGGCCTGTTGATCCCGCTCCAACTTTTAAAAGCACCACTTCAACTGGTCTGAGTGAGAATGACACGCACAAGCCAAGCTGAGAACTCAGCCACGGATCTTGCCTTATCAGTAACCAGATTCATAACGGGATCCGAATCTCATCGCTCTTCAGGCTTTCGGCATCCTCCAACACCAACCGACTACTTCGCAACAAGGGCTGGGAATGGTTCTTTGCTGGCAGCTCCCCAGAAAAGAACGGGCTCCGTGGAAAACACTTCACATCGTCTCACTTTTACACAACCGCTTCCCCAGCCCTGCTCCAGCCCCAGGGGGAACAGTTTCTCCCAAAGAGCAATTCTGAGCTGCTCTTCATACTGACCAGCTTGTGAACCTGGTGGCTAATTCAACAGGTTAGTACAATCTCTCCGCTCTATTTCTCTACAGTTCTGCAAAGTTTGCTTGTGCAAATTAATTTTATTTGGAGCTTTGTCTGATGCAAGTTGCTCAAATTCATTATCCCAATGAAACTGCTATTCCTTTGTTGTCATTCAGCCCAAAGCTCCAACAGTGCTTCCTGCCCTGACCCACAGCACACGCAGGAATTAATCTCGTGTTGCAACACGGCACAATGGGAAGAATATTCTCGCTGTACATCAGCCAAATTCTTTCGTGGCAAATTCAAAAGGGACAGTTGTTCAGGGTTAAACACACAACCATGTAATTCACACTAGATTTGGCCCTTGGTCATCACACTGAGCCATCGGTGCCAGCCAAGTGTTCCAAACCTCCCTCCCCGAGCCGCCTCAGATTAAAAGTGTCATCAGTATCTGGGCTCTCAGGAACGTGATCTAACCTTCAAAGGCACTGAGCATCCTGTGCAAAGCCTTAACTTTAGGCTTCAGCTTTCAAAGACCTTGCCAAAGGCTTTTAAAGGCCTTCTTTCTTTTTTTATTTTTTCTTATTTTTTCCCTGAAAGAGTCCCATGATGTAAACTGCATGGAATTCAGCTTACAGATTTGGGCTGAAAGCCTGGAGTGACTCTGCAAGTCCTGAGAATCAAGGCTCCTCAGGTTTGCTGCTTAAACGCTCACTGAGTCGTCTGGCCAGCCTAACATCATCAGTAGGGTAAAACTAACCTGTCTCACGACGGTCTAAACTTGCAGCAAGTTTAATTATGCACTAGAACTACGTAAAATAACCCCCTTTTCTTCATGTTCTCCTCCACACCCCCAATTTATATGAACAAACCGAGAGTCTGAAAGTAATGGAATAGCATCCTAAAAAGTTCTTTTTATGCTGTTTAACCTAATTGCACTCTTTAATGTGCAGGGATCACTACGAGACCTGTCAACGCTGAACCGGTGCTCCAGAGAGCAGTGCAGGCTCCATAGACAGCTCGAACAATCCTAGAAGAAACATTTCATTCAGGGAACCGATTTATATGAAGAAGAAAAAGAAGAAGAAGAAGTCAGCATGGTAGCAATGAGTTTTGTATACGAGAAGTCACTGGAACATATGAGATGGTACTTAGAAAACGTGTTCTATTTGGCATCGGATTTGCGTAGTGGCCTTACCTGCCGCTGCCAATTGAAGGAAACGCAATTGATTTCAGCTTCTTCTCATCAGCCAGAGCCAAGCAGTTCTTCACCGTCTTTTCCAGCAGCTCCTCGCATTTGTCTGAGCCCCAACCTGGGCTGTTACAGTGGATCACAAATTTCGCTGGCAATCCATGGCCAGCACTGACAACAGCTAGTGAGAAACGAAAGTGAAACACAATTGCTCAGGATTAAGAGAGTGATTAAACCAGCAAACTGACAGCCATTCCTTTAGCCCCCGCGAAAGTTTCAGATCACAAATCGCGTAACCTTAAAATACAACAACGTGATTACAGAGACTTTGTGTTTTCCATGTAAAGCTGCACTTTGCTGCGGTAATTTATAAATCATAGCTATAATGGAGTTTATTTTGGAGAGAGCAGGAATTCACGGCTGATATTAAAGGAAACATTTGTGTCAGGGACTGCGCAAACTTCTGTGAAGCGTAAGGAAAAAAGCACCAATTCGTTAGAATGCAAACCCATTCAGGGGGTGATCTTGGAGAGCTGTAGTAAATATGCTGGACAGTCACAAAGAGTTATGATTTAAATGACCTTCAACTACTCCTGCTCAGCACACGGTTTGTTTAGCGAGCTCCTCAGCACACTGTCCCCAAACTGGATCAGTCCAGAGCCATTAGTGCTCTGCAAATTGGCAAGGCAGGCTGGAAAAGGGGTGAATTAAGATTTTTGCTTTATTTCCAGCTTCGTTTCCAAGTAGCTGTAAAGAAAATATTTTGTGTGATTTCACGACTTAGGGCTTGCTCCTATCTGAGGCTTTTTTGCGTATGGGCCATCCAAGACCACTTAATTCTGGGTTTAGTTTCCCTCTTTCATCACGGTCCTGAGAGACTGTTGGACAGGACGTGCCTGGAGATTTACGACGTTTGATTCACAGTGTTTGTACACTAACAGGCAAGGCCTCGTACATACAAAGAAATGGAGAAGAATTTGGACCACACTACTCGTATGTTATCACCACGATACTACCGAGGGCGCGTGGGGACTAAGAGGAGGCAGCAGGGGTTTGCCACTTCCCATCCCAGAGCAACGTCAGGCTGTGCTCTGCCCCCCAGAAAAGAGGGTAAGAGGATCACAGCCCTTTCTGAACTCCCCTGTCTGCGGCTACAATTAAAAACTTGTAACTTTGGTTAAGAAAAAAACAAAAAAAACGAGGATGAAAAGCACCCTAATCAAATCGAGGGGAGCAAACCACCTAGTCAAAACCTCCCAAGAGCACACACAGAATCTTTGCGGGGTCACAGCCCTAATTCACATGCTTTGGGATATGATCCTATGCAGCCACAAAAGTGTAGGTATAAAGTGGCAGCTTATGTCTTCAAACCAGTAATAAAAATGCAGTAATTTCTTTGCAAAAAAAAAAAAAAACCTTAACAAAAATTATGTTTGTAAAGGTGCTTAGAGGCCAGAAACCCTTTACTCCACTCTGGAATGTTTATGGGGCGTTTTGTTATTTAAGTGTGGTAGAAATAACTCTTGGAGCACAATCCCCACATATGGATACTATCCTGTAGCTGCTGCAGGAAAGAGAAAATAGGCTCGGCCATATGGCAGTTCTGACCGAAGGTTACTCAGAAGAGTGTATCTTGAAGGACAATGCAAGCACAAGCACCGATGTTCTTATTATGGGTTTGCAGATTCTCAATGTGTTGAACAGCCTCGGTGTTAGGCAACGCTAATTTGTCATAATGCGCAACTAAAAACGTTGGCAGATTCAGAATACATCATAAATCCAAGCAAAAATCTATTAAAAGCAGCTGACAGCTCTCTAGTCAGATGTGAAATGTGGATAATATCTTCATCCCGAAGGAATAAAATACTGTATTGACACGCGTCACCAACTTCAATATTTCTCAGGGAGTGTTTTCTAGGGTAGTCGTTAATTAACTCATTAGGAATCTGTCGAGGACAACTGTTAATTACCAAGAGCAGTTGTCCCTTACTTCAAATGCCAACGCTCTGACAGGGGAAATCAGTTACGCTTCTGCTGCAGAAGCAGAAGGAGCGTGCCAGGCAGATGTTACGCGCTGGTTACAGTTGTGCGCCAGGTTAAAGGGATACCTGGCAGGTTGAAGGGATGCCTGTGTAGTTGCCAAATCTGCAAATTCTCTATCTGTATGACTGAGAATTTGATGTGAATCAGTTGTTCTCCAGAGCCCTCCAACCAGCCCCTAACACTCCGTTTCTCCCGGTGTAGCTCCCCACATCTGAGGGATGTGCCGAAAAAAAAATAAATCACCTTTTCCCTCCAACTGGCAACCTATTTGGGAGTAGTTTGGTCTGGGCTGATAAGAAATACTAGACACACACACACAAAAAAAAAGAGTAATTTTTCCAGAACAAAAACTCCAAGAAAAACCTATTAAGAAAAATTCGAAACAGGGAAAAAAAAATAAGGCATTGAGTACCAAAAGTAAACAGTTGTAATTTTTCCTGTCAGAGCTGAAGTCTTATGTCTCCTCTTCAGCTTTGGTTAGAATTCATTTATAAAACTCTGCGCACTGTATTTATTTTTATAGCATAAACACAGATGGCAGAATCAGCCTTCTATACGAACAACGTGTATCAGCAATTTCACAGATGGCGTAAAATTATATATCGCCATTACCAAACTCTGTTACTCATATAGTAGATTTTTGTCAGATATTACATCAATTTTGATAACGAGGCATCAAAAAGTCGTAAGTTTTTACAGCAATGATTTTGGCACCGACTAAACAAAGCACCCAAGCAGATGCTTAACTTTAAGCACGCGCTTAAGTTTAGCAAAAGCCAGCGGCATCTCAGCAAAGCAGATGTTGAGCAGAGTCAGCCTCAACTGTTTGGAAAAATAAGCATCTCATTAATCGCTTTTCTGAACTGGGCCCTTACTGGGCAACATCTGTACGTGTGTACCTGGGACCCACCTGCTCGTACGTGTTCTCTCCCACCACCATTCCGTTTCCCAGAGCCTTTGGTGAAGGCTACTTAAGGCGCAAGGGGTGTATTTGAATTTTGGAAAACGCAAACACCACGCAAGCGCCATAAAAGCTGTCCGTGGACAGCCCGAACCCGCGCGCTGCCCCAGCAGGAGCCGGCCCGGCTGCGGTGCAGAGTGTGAAACCGGTGCCTGCGGGGTTTTGTCTGCAGGTTCCCGAAGCGCAGACCTCACCTCCAGCTATGTCCAACGGTCCGTTCTTTTTGCGAAGCTCAATGACAGCTTCCATAAACTCCTTGCCGCCTTTCTTTTCCAAAGTGCTCCCTGAACAGAGAATTGTGATTTTACTCCTCTGATCCACAGCAGACGGGCGACTCATCGTTTGTTTTTCATTACATCATTCTAGAGTTTTCTGCCCAAACAGTTTTGTTTTGGGGACTGCAAAGTAAGATCTAAACCTTTTGGGACTTCGCAATTAGCTAGCCATTAAAAACGACGACGACGACAACAGAAAGTAAAAACCAAAAAGACAACCCAAAAACCTCGCATCGGTATCCCTTGCTAACATTGCCAGACTACGATTTCAACGTCAAAACATCTGGCGTGACATCCCTACCTCCTTCCTTGTCACGAGCACCCGCTGGTGTGAAAATGTTCCAGCAGAACGTGCTAGCTCGAGAGCAGCGGTCGGAGCTTCGCGCTTCCTTCCCCTGCGAGTCATTTCCCCTCTCTCTTACAAATCGTTTCAAAGCGCCATTTGCCACAATAAGAATTTGAAACTCACCTGATCTTGGTCCCTGACCCCAACAGGTGGCACCAGGAATGAAACAGTCTCGTGAGTGCAGCGGGCTGCTTTACTTGGTAACTGCCCAGCTTGTTGAGCCACCTTTAACCAAGAGGAAGAGCCTCAGAAATCAGGAGAATCTCTAAGGAACATATTCCTCCAATGAACTTCTCTAACTACCGCTAAGGAGCTGGACAAGGTCATTCTGGGAGGAGAAGAGCTGTGCGGTGTTTCAGGGCAACCAAAAGGTTATGCTGGTTACAAAGGCAGTCCATCACTAAATGGTTTAGATCTTATTTTGCAGCTCTAGTTTTAAATATCGAGATATATATATATTAAAAAAAAAAACCCACAACAAAAAAAAAAAACAGCCCAAGAAAGCATTTTCCTAACTACATAAGCATCCCACATGATTTTGCGCTGTGTGTATTAATTACAAAGGTAGATAAGTAAAAAGCAGTGATATCGTAAAGGCTCTGATTTGAGATTTGCTTTGAAAACTGATTTCCAAAAATTCAGAACTAGAATCTCTAGAGAGCTAGACATTTACTTGATGAAAACCCTTACTTTCACTGATGAAGAAAGAAAAAACGCGATTTCTGATGGAAGTGCACATACTATATGCTCAAGGAAGCAGAGCCCCTCCTCCAAGACTCAAGTTTGTTAAATTGCATTAAAGCTTTCAGAACTAAGAGGACGCAAGATGCTTTTGTTTTGACACCATTGCTAAATCTCTTCCAGAATGAAGACTCCAAGTTGAAAGGAGCAATGCGTTTGCTTACTCATTCAAAAACTGACCCTGTGACCCTCTCTCTAGCTTGCTATCGGCAGTTTATTGCTTTTGGGGTGAAAAAAAAAACTGAGGACAACTGAAAAGCGTACGCCTTCTCCTTTGCTTTTTTCATAAGCAACTCACACTGGGTGTTTGCCAAGATCTCACTGTAGGTCAGACTGTAATTTGCCCTTTGCGCTCGTTTAAACTTTTTTTTTTATACAAATACTTCGGGCTAAGTTTATTCAGACAAGCTCCTCGCTTGGGAATTCTTGAAAACTCGAAGGCACCCATCCCTGCGCGACTGAGCGGGAGGCACCGTCTGACAAATCCCTTTGGGGATGAAAGTAACGGCTCCATTCGGAGCAGAGCGAGCCAGGACGGGAGCTCCACGCCCGGCAACGCGCTGCCCTTCGGCTGGCGATCCGGCCCCGCGCCGTTCGCCCAGCTGGCCCCGCAGACGTGGCCGACGCCAGGGTTTTATAAAACGCCTCTCATAGAGGAGGGATGGAGAGAGCACGAGGCAGCCCTCCGTTCCCCTTACGTCCTCGTCGTGTGTATTTCCGTATCGTGCCTATTTCTGTTGGTGTATATTCCAGTTATATTCCCCTTGAGTCCGTGAACTCAGATTGGTCCTAAACCCCGTGACGTTCATAATCTTTAATTTCTCTTGTTTCAAGGGGAAAAAGAATTAAGCCTTGTGCAGAACCTAGGAACAGAAAGGATCTATAAAGTAGGTCATTTCTTCGCCATCGCAAAGCTCTTGTACATTTAATGGAATTTAGCCTAGATGGGTTTAATTCAGCCCAGAAAGATCAGCTTTTCCCCTTCTACTGGGAATTAATTTATAATTAAAAGCAATGAACAACCCTCTCAGTTTATTTCGCTGAGCTCTTCTTGCAGAGCTGGTACAAAGAAGAGCAAAAGTAGGACTTGGTATAAATCTGAGGTTTTCTGCACTTACTCCTCGATTACGTTCGTCTTTTGATTAACAGCGAGGGCTTATATTGAAATTATATTTCAGAACTATGTTGTAAATTAGCTTCATCTGGGAAGGGACATGCTGTATTCTATCATTTTCCACTACATTAGCAAGTTTCTTGATGGAAGTCTTGCTTCACAGCTTCAAGGTTAGTAGCTTATTTGCTCACAGGCATAAATATGTGTCACTCCCATGAGAATAAGGTCATTATCTCATGCTTTCCAAGCAGGCATCGGCATCAGTGTTGAAAACAGCGTTAGCAGAAATTTAGGCTCTAAAATTCTCCGGATAAGCCCCCAGTACATTTCAATTGTTAGGGAAAAAAAACAACAACAACAAAAAAAATCTGAAAATATAAAATAAAATTTAGATGGGTAAAAAGTTAATCATTGGAAGCTAAGCATTTGTGCACTTCCATTCTTTCTTACAGCAGTCAGAGGCAACAGGAACCTCCACTAAGGAACGAGCGGTGCAGCTTCGAGACAACTTTCTTTGCAGGGCAGCAAAGCACGTCTTTGCCAACGGGCAGGAGATGGGCACACGAGCTGAACGCGTCTGACAGACTTCAGAAGCGTGTTCTTCAGATGCGGGGTATTAGGAGCTATTTTATTTTAACGTCTCTGCAGAGCGTTTGGCCAGCCAAGACCCAGCTGTTCCTGCCCAACGGGCTACGCAGAGCCACCCTTGGCTGTGCCTTACTGGGAACGCGGCCCCTTCGGAAAAAGCGAGCGGCGCAGGACACATGGGCGCTGCCGCGGGACACGTGTCCCTCTGAGCCCATCCTCAAACAAGGCCTTGGGCGTGGAGGGAACCCACTCACACATCCCTGATGGGCTTAGAGACAACACATAGAACAGAGGCTGCGAGCAGGTGATGGTTTGGGTGGTTTTTTTTAAGCATGGTGGGTCATGGCCCTTGCTGGCAACTTCTGCGTTCAGCCCAAATTTTGATTTGCCTTCTCAAATTAGCAAGGTGGGTCAGTTAAAAGCACTGCTGCCCTTTTACAAAAGCCCTTCAGAATACTGTACGCAGACAGGGTGTATTGCTAAGCTAAGAGTTACTCGGGGGATGCTTGAGATCCTGAATTAGGACGTCTGTCACGTTTTCCGTCACACCTTCTCTCATCGGTGCAGCTTAGATGACCGACCGCCTGAAAAACGTACGTAGGGCCACGAGCCGTGTGCCTGGGGCCGCGAGGACCCTTGAGCAGAGCTATGAAGGCAATCGGTCCACAAGGCACAACCAGAATAAAAAACCTGATCAATCTTAAAGAGCTCAGAAACTGCAGGTGGGCTTGATCCAGCAAGTCAGATGGGAACATCTGAAGCTTGGCGTGGAGCGGGCGTACTGGCACTGGTTAGAAATCGCAAGATCGAGACTTAAACCACATTCAAGACGCATTTAACGTGTCAAACAAACAATGTGGTCAGTCCTTTGCCTTGGTCACGTGCCTGCGCTGAACGTACTGTTCCCGCACTTTGAATTTTGGGCGGTGCAGTCTATCGGGCCTCGTGAAAGTCGGATTCGGCGATGAAAATCAAGGCCGCCTCCCGAGTTTGCAACGATTCATTTCTTTTTGTTACCAGTCAGGACTGCTGGAAGCGAGAAATGAATGCAAATCCGCATAGCTACACCAAGCTTTGTGGCTGCTGATCGACCATGCACACACATACAAACTCCGCAGCACTGAACTTGCCATTACCTACTTCACCACCGGTGTAGAAGTCAGAGTTTGTCGGGTGAACGACAGCATCACTGTCGATCGTGGCAATGTCAGCCTGTACAACTTGCAACTACAACAGGTAAACAGATGTATATCAACCACGTTGGACAGAGACCCAGCACAGGCTCTACATTTACACATGTACCAACGTCCATAGTTTCCTACCTTTACATCTCCAAACCTTGCGCCAAAGGATATGCTGAGTTGTGTGTGCAGGTGTGTGTAGAGAGAGGGGTGTAGGGAACAGGAGGAGCAATATTGAGTACGACATGATCAAATCAACGTTAGAACGACAAGTCAGAGCAATCCCATGAGAGCATTTCCAAAGTTTTAAAAACCAGCTAGTACCCCATTCCACTTTGCAGAAACCTAGAACAACCAGTTCCCCACAGAGCATGACACTAACATACGGAATCTGTTTAAAAAGAGAAATTCAGGATCATCAAGCCAAACAAAATAAACTAGTTTCTCCATTTTGTCAGCATCAATAAAGCTGACAGGCACTAATCTTCATATGCAGAGCGACTCCTCATTTTGTTTCTAAAAATTACAGTCTCCTTCGGAGGGAGGAAACCGTGTATTCACAGACAGGGTAGCGCTGAACTTGCTTTAAAAGATATAAATGAGGGTTCTTGTATTTTAAAGGTAAGGCATACTTTCTGACCATGTATTCGAATGGCTGAGACTTCTAAAGACACATATTTCTTTCTGAGAAAGGCTGATTTAAATATTAGCCTTTTTAAATCTTTTCCATGTTGAATTACTTGCACACATTCCCACAGGAAATGCAGCAGTAGAGGAATTATGGGTTGTATTCCATTAAGGAAGTTTTAAAAAGAGACAGCAGCAGGTGTAATCTAATAAGAAGGGAATGCAGCACATCATGCACAAAAGTTATTTTTTTTCTTTTACTTTTGCTGAACAACAGGCTTCTGCTGGAGAAGGATTTTTATTTTGTTTTCAACCTGGAGCAAGACAGAAGCTTCAGAAGCGACACACCACACGTGGTAGCATCTACAAGTTCATTGTTGGTGTAATATCAGTATTTGTTTTCAGCTGAACGTGAAAGTAACAGGCAGTAATTGAAGCATAACGGAAACAAATTATTTGATTGAATTAAACATGAAATCAAGGTAGGAAAGATTAAGGGATAGTTAATTATTTAATTATTCCTCTTGAAACGTTTTATGCCTACTCTTGAGTATCAGAAAAAAAACCACAAGGCTGCGGTTAGAATGGAGAAACTGCTTATTTTGAAAACAACCTGACAAAAAAAAGTACTGTAGTCCTCAAAGTATCCAAATAAGAAACCCCCCAAATAGCTAACAGTCACATATGAGCATTATGGAAAAGAATTTAAAAGTTTTGTTTTCACTGCAATCAACGTGAAGCCTAGCAATAGCTGCAAGAATTCAGATTTGGTGGGAAAAACAACAAAAAAAAAGGTGTTTTGAGTGTAATCGTTTAACACAATAGAGCCTGCAAGATTTGAATTTCTGCGCTTACGGACTACGTGCCGCCCTAGCGAGTAAATTCTGGGTTCCATAATTTCCATGTGACCGTTAGTTGTGTCAACCCCAGCCCCATTTACCTAGGTCATCTTTAAGGTCAATGTCAGCATTGGTAGGATTGATAATGGCCTCCACCTCGAAGCCGGCTAAATTACTGATTTCACTGTGAATAAGGTTCAGCTGAAAAGAAAAGCATGAGGTGGGAAATAACAGGACAGCTGGGAAATCACAGAGAAGCTGCAGAAAAGTGAGCTTTGCAACACAGATGGAGATAGCATCACTGCAAACAAATATGCAAAATAAAAGGCAGGTCATAAAGGGGGCGGGGGGAGTTATTATCCAAAAACAAATTCAAACACAAGACTCAAACACTGTTTGGGCTGGGAGGACGTGACTGCACCGACTAAGGAGCTCTGCTCTAGCTTTATGCTGGCCACCAGTTGAGATTCTTATTCTGGCATTAGAAGAAGGAGTTTGTTCCTCTTCAAAGTATAGATGGACACCCTCAGCATTCCTTAAGCATCAGGGACAGCAATGTGCCACGACCCTTCAGCACTCAGAATGAATAGAAGACGCTGCTCCTCCTCCTTTAAGCCAGCAAACACTTGCCTATCCTTGAGAAAGCGCATTTCTAGCGACCCCTCCCTCCTAACAAGGGGACACGTTTCCTTCTCTTTCCTTTAGCGGTACCTTCCTTGTTAGGGGTACACACTCCGCACCGCAGGCACGTCAGCTCCCATTTGAAAAGTTCTGCTGCCTTCACAGCAGATGTTCTGGAAGCCGGCGCTGTCACGCGCTTCTTGCTTCTCGGGTCGATTTTATTTGCTTTACTTCCTTTTGTCATTTACGAAAATTGTTTTTACACTAACGCCCATTAGCTCCTCTCATTAACACCTACATATTTCAAGCGTGCCTCTCAATTTCTGTCTGCACTGTCACCAGATCGGAAGGATTTCTCATGGGCACACAGTAAACTGGGCAAGTCAGCAGAGATATCTAGAGATTACCCTTACGGGTTCGTAAAAAGAATGAAAAGGCTGAATGAGATCTAAGGAGGTGCAGGTTTCAACTTCAAGCATTTTGAGCAGGACTTACAAACTATATAATATAAAAAGTCAATGGAAAAATCAGATCAGTGATGGTCAGGAACTGATCTTGCCACACCGTACTGCTCCGTAGCCAAGGGCCAAGGCTGGGAGGTCTGATTTCACACGCGCCAAGCTTCCAATCGCCAAAATTTAAGACACGTTGGAGTTCGAAAAGGTTTCCCAGACTCCTTCATACGGGGAAATGCATCTTCTGCATCAAAAATTAGGCTTTTATCTAGCACATGCCTTTAAAATGATTGCTTCAGCAGCTGATTAGGCAATATGGAAAGCAACTATGAAAGTTCTCGTTCATTTATGTGAGCCCTGCAGGCAGCTGCAGCTCAGCCTGGCTTCCCTTTCGATTCCAAACCCGCTGGGTTCAAAATTCCAAAATTCCAAAATTCAAAATTCCAAAGCAGAACACGTGCACATTCAGGCACGGCAATTCACCGCAATAAACGAAATTTCAATAAATGAAATTTGTCTCTCGGTTTGCGATCCACGTTCCGTAAACTCAACTCTTGGAATCTCCTCCTTGCGTCTGTTAGATTATTAAGAGGGAATACGAGCCAATTCACGAAATCGATGCAAGCGAACGGGTCGCTTAAGGAGGCCAATATCCATATAGTCAAGTTTTGTGAAAAAATTATTTCCGTTTCATTCATGGGATTATATGAATCGACCTTCTTTCTCTTTTTAAAAGCCTGCAATCTCATGCCATTTGCATACGTTCCTTAAGTAAACTGTGTTCCCTCAGAATAAGGTGGTTTTGGCTAAAAACGAGTGTAAATCAGCCTTGCCTTAAGTTCGGGTCTGTTCGGGAATTTGCAATAAAATCTAAGAAAGCTTGTTTTCCAAATAGCTTAGAATCCTTTAATACTTCACACGTGGCGAGTTATTCATACTTGAGTTTGAGTCTTGAGTTTGACTACAGGGAATTGCTGTTTAAAAAAAAAAAAAAAAAGGTCAAACCAAACCGAAATGTTAAAGAAACTTCATGAATTTCGAAATAAAAAAACCAACAACAAAACACATGCACACACCAAAAGACTGTTTTGTGGAGTTTTTAGTGTGTTCCTAAGCACATTTGTTCCCTTTATAGGTGACTCTCCCTGCTCCCTGGGCTCTACAGGTCTACAGGCTGCAGATCATTTTGGTTTCAGAGCTTTAATTTACCTCTGCACCTACTCAAACAAGGGATTTACACAGCAACCAGCTGGTAATTAAAGTTTTAATTTAGCGACTACATTCTTAAAAAGCTGCCCATCGTCAATAGCATGTGTTGGCAGCTAAGTATCCTTTTGCTAAATTTTGCATTTACTGGTCAATGCACCGTTAGCTATTGGACTGTAAAAAATAATAAAAAAAATCAGAAGTTTTCCCATAGAATTAAATCCTCCTCTGAGTAACTGCTCTATTTGACCACCCAGTTTGAAGCATGTATTAGACAGAAGATGTGATCCCCTAAGGGGCCACTTAAACAAAATAAATAGGCACGACTTGCATATCCATGTGCAAAAAAGAACAGGCATAACTTTAGGTAAGGTTTAAATTAAATGTTAGTTAGATAAAATGCAGATGGCACTTGGCACATCCGCGAGTATTTTCTGAGGCAAGCCTTGCCCTTCTTACTTCTGACAAAATCACCTTTAAAGCCTTGGAACTTTTTCTGGTCCGAGTTTCATAGAGAAAACAGACCGTGCCTGTCGCAGACAAGCTGAGGTGTCTCTGAAAATCCAGACCCTACCGATTAGGGTTGGGGTGTTACACCTCTGCAGTTGTCTCAGGAAACCCCAAACTAGACAAGGCATAAAATCCCCTGTTTCCATTGGGATGTCCCTGGCGGGATGTGCAATCATTTACTTATTAACTAGAATTTAACACTTGATTAGTGTAGCATTAATACACTTCTGTAGGTGCAACTGAAGGGCTCTTTGCCACTTGCTGACCTCTATGATTTCCAGCTCACTGTCAGCAGTTACCTAAAGATTTAATGCAACAACAGCGCTGCTTAAAACCTGAGCAATACCCATGTTTGCAACATTCTCATTTGTGTTCTCAGGAATTAAATCTGGGCACAGTGGAAGGATGACGAGTCATTCTTGCATATAAACCCCTTCCCTTTCTCTCCTGCAAACGTGGAGCCAGGAAAAAGATTTTTCCCGTTAAAAACTCCTGAATGACGTGGTAGCAAGAAGGGGATTATTTTCTTCCTTCCCTGCGTTTGGTAAATGATCTCCTGATGCAGCAGACAGTGGTTTTGCAGACCAAAGAGACATGCTGTAAGGGCGTTCAGGGATGTCACAGGAGGTTTGAAAGATCGTTTGTTTGGATTTTTCGGTTTCCGGTTTCTGTGTTTGCTCTGGAGTTTATTAAGAACACACAGAACAGGAAAGTATACTCAAAATCTCTATGTACAAATTCAAGAAGAATCAAACAACTCTGGTTAATTCAAATATTTTTGCTTTCCAAACAGAAAAGCTCAAAACGTTTTAACACATTAAGCTTTCCCACCACCCGGGTGAAGAGCGTGACTGTATCCCCGTCTCGCAAACAGGGAAGGGCACAGAGAAGAGGTGATTTAGAGCCAAAACCAGAAGCCAGCAGTTCTGGTTTCCAGGCCTCCAGCTGAACCACCTAGACACACTGGCCTCCTTAGCCAAGAGAAGAACAGATTTTTCCTCTCCTCCAAACGTTGTTTCAGGAGAGTGAGGCTACGCTGACTTAGAAGGAAGGTTCTCCTCCAAGCAGGTAAATGCCTCCTGCCCTCACGTGCTTTGCCAAAAAGCAACGTGCACGAGTCTAAGCAATTGAACAGAGTTTTTTTCTGTTAAGCTTCAGCCTTAAACTTGGAGAAGTATTTCAAAAACCCATCTTTTTAAACAGCAATTGCGTGTAGAAATGGCTAAGCAGAAGTATTCAGCTGGTTCAAAATCACTGGAGCTTTTATAGGCAGTTGTTGTGTTTACTCTTGCAAATTTCCAAAAGAAGGGTAAAATATCTGAGACTTCCACGTGTCACTTAAATCATTAACAAGCACTGCCGGCTGCTAACCCTGCACGCTGTCCTGTCACACCCAGGAGCCCCTTGGCCCGTGCAAAACACACCTCGAGTTCAGGAGAGAAGACGCGTTCAGCTCTCACCAGTTCACTCGAAACTTTATCTTTGCCTTTCTACCACAAGAAAATAAAAATTGTTTTGGTAATTTTGGAAATGCAGGTTTTGAAAGTCGTTTCCAGGGAACGGTTTGAAAATATTTCTAGGAGTAAGCCGGCATGTCTTTTTTGTTGGTTTTATGCTGAGTAAAATCTCTTTGATCATTACAGCGCAAAGGTTTTTTGCATTTTAAGTTTTCCACATCTCCAGTCTTAAGATAATTTAGGTTGGTCTAAATGTGCTATTTTGGGGGTCAAATCAGAACAAAGACATTAATACATTATTTATCAGCTCAAGGTAGGAATTTCATTTTTACCTCAAATATAACAGGACACATAAAATTCCTCCAGTTTTCAGACATAGCCTGCTTTTCTTAGATTTTTACCCTAACCATTTACTGCCTCTGCAGGTAGTTTCCCACAGGGAATCAAAACCAAAATAGAACAAATCTCAACAGCAGCTATGCATTCTCTACCCCTCAGAAAATAACCCATTTGGGGTGTACCCTCACAGGGAGCTGAACAGCTTCTCATTTTTCCTTTAATTCTGGGCATTGTGTTAAAATCAAGGCCAACACCTGCCTCCTCTGGGGTGCAGAGCTACCTGACAACGAACCAGCACCAGGATGGACATGTCACACCCGTATTTTTTTTCAGGGGGGCTGCACTCCAAGTGAAGGAGAAAGCCAGAAAGTCTGTTTCCCAGTACAAGGTACTCACTGGCAAGCTCTACAGCAGCAGACACTGGCTTTGCTCAGCTTAAAGCAGTCCTGGAGCTTGTGATTTTTTTTCCACCGAGCCCAAGAGCAAAGCCCCATTGATCACCGGGCTGGAAATCAACACTGGGTCTTACTGCAGGTTTCCTATGGTAGCTAAAAGGAGTTCAAAATCAGGTCCAAACGTCTGACATTACTTGCTTGCCTGAAACAGTAATGCAGTTTATAAAATTTGGGCTCCGATTTAGTCATCTAAATGTTTCAAAAAATATGTTCCAAGCCACCCCCTTAGTAGCAGTCAAATAACTGAAAAACCTACCAGCCACCTAGCTCTAGCTGTAAAACTAAATGTGGAAAATCAGAAGTCTTGTGAAAAATAACACGACTCTCATGTGTGTTAAACTCAGCAAACAAACTGTGGAAGGAGAAATGAAGAACAACCTCAGCGTGAAATAAAAATGGGTCAGAGGACACACATATTCCACAATGGACAATGGCTCATCTTTCATGACTTAGAACACAATGATCTGATCGCTGATGATAGAAGAAAGATGCAGTTTTTACTTAATAAAATTTTGTATCGCGAACTAAAGGCAGGTTTCGGGATAAAAGACCAAATTAACTTAACGAATTGCCTCTTTAATGGATGCTCTCTTTGAGCAGGTGTGTATCTGCATTAAACCACCCCATGTCCCAAAGCGTATTCACAGGGAAAAAAGGTTTGTTGACTTCTAGCTTTTCATAAAGGCATCGCTCATTAATACACAGCATTAACTTTTGTAAATAACAAAGCAGAACAAAGCACAAAACCACTGTTACGAACAAATGTCTAAAATAGGTTTTGATAAAAAACCCTGTAAATCATTTACATCAGCAATGAAGTGGGCTGCCCATTGGAAAAAAAAGATATTTTATTCTTAGAATGAACTCGTCTTTGGCAGAAGCTTAGCTGGAACAATTACGCTGTTTATGCATAAGGCAAGAGAGATTACAAGCACACAGGCTTTCCTTCTACTTGAGTATTTAACTATGTAGCCATATGAAGACTCATTTACATATTTTTAAAAAATGCTCTGGAAGTTATTTCAGAGAATGTCTTTGTTCAAAAACTGCTACCATGCACCTCCTCAAGTGCTCAGCTGGGAAATGTCCATTGTACCTAGGCGTTTTGGGGAAAGGGGGGTGGTGGGAGGGGGTTTTCCCTAAGCAGCACTGAAAAATAGGTATTCATTTCTGAAAATGCAGGAACATACCTTCTGGCCAAGAAAGAGACTTTTGGTGGAGAGGACCGTGAAGCCGTCTGCAGGAGTTCCCTCTGTTGTACTGTCAGCGCTGGCTGATTTGCTCACTTCTCCCTGCTTCTTCTTCCAAAAAATACAGTTAATTAGTTACCTCAAGGCCGAGAGAAAAACCAGTTCAGTAACACTGCGATATATGACGTGCCATAAACACTCACTGGGCAATAAAATGCCAGGACAAACACCAGTGCTTGGATTTTAGCCTTTGGTCTAACTGAAGCGACTGATTCCAGCTGAAGGAATCAATAGGAAAAACGACCTCGATGCCTGCACAAGCCTTTGCTCCTCGACAGCAGCGCGCGACGCAGGTCACAGTTGTCTTCAATTTTGCAAGAAAACATTTCAATGGCCCCAAACTTTTTAACGGCTTTCAAATGGTTTGGGTGGAACAAGAGAGTGCATCTATTTCTATGTGCGGGCAGACATTCCTTCTAAGGTGAAGACTGACTTGTCGGGGCGCAGGCCTTCTCAGTGAAAAGAGATTTCCAGATTTCACAAACTTTTTAGAAATACTCTTTTGAAATCTGGCTGCCCTCCGAGCCAGCATCAGAAAATAATACATCTCCCTTCTACCTACGTAGTAGTAACAAATGGGCTGAATGATTTTCTCTGTCTTGTTAAACATCATCCCCTTCTTTTATCTTCAGTAAGACTGCAGGGGGAGAAGGAGTTGCCCTGCACCACCATTTCTTCTCTCAACTGTATTACTGAAGTAAAATAATAGTTTCAGGAATGAATTGTTTTTCCTGAACCAAAATGAGAATTAGGAACATTTCTGAAAAGGATGTTCCATGAGGATAGTGAAGTGACTGCTGTGGTTACAAACACAATTGGTGTCAAAAATCGTTTTGTATTTTCAATACAACTACTACTTGCAATTTCATATCAATATTTGGTGCCTAAGCAATATCTGTGCTGAAGCTAAAATGCACACCTGGAATATTAAGCAAGCCACTGTTGTGCTATTGTCCCTTTCCAAAATATATAACCTAGATCCGTGGCTGACCAACTAGAATGACTTTGATGCAAGGGTAAGCGTATACTGGTGCTTCTAGAAGCTACACCCATGCTTTACCTCCCATAAATGTTCTGAAAATTAGATTTTCACAGCCCCTATTTTCAATTCCCTGGGGGTTTACGGTTAGCCACATACCAATATAGTAAGCAGACAATACAGTTTCTTGTGTGGAAGGAAAACAGAACCCCACAACAGACTTCCTGCTTTTGTAATCAAGTAGGGGAAAAAAATGCCAGATTTAGGGAAATTATTAGTGCACGGTTATGAGAAGCACTGCACTGGAAGTACCAGGTATTCCAAGAGAGAAAACTCAGTTCAGCAGTTTGAAATAACAAAAAAGTCACTCCGAAACAACCTTGTATGAAACAACTTTGTATGAAACAACCATTTCATACAAAGACCAGAGTATTCACAGCTCCCTGGTCTGTCTGGGAGATCTGTGCTCCCTGCAGCAACTACTAGGAAGCTCGTTTGGGTTTATTTCCAACAGATTACTCTACCTTGGATTTCCTTGCCCCTTTCTTGCTGCCTGTTTTCTTTGATACAGTTTTTTTCTGTGACGGAGACTTTGCTTTCTTTGCTGGAGGTGGAGTGATGATGGCTTCCAGTTTTCCTTTCGATCCCCGCTTCTTTGCCAACAGCTCTGGGTGAATATTGGGTAACACGCCACCACTGGCTATGGTGACCCCTTTCAATAGCTAAGAAAAATAAAAATAAGTCGTTGAGAACAAACTCTAGCATTTACGGATAAATAGAAAATGGTATTTACTGAGAACTTTGGACATTGAGTTTTAACTGGTTCGTGTACGCTGATTTTCAACACGCTACGCTTGAAGAGAGATACGAAATGAAGCTGAGCACGTACTAGATTTTAACCAAACAGGAAATACGTGTTCTTCTTGCACACCTGCTTGTGACTGTCAGTATCTCTCGGGCTCACAGGAGATCTGTTCCTGCAAAGCCATGCAACGAGGAGCGTTACCCAGCTCTCAGAAAACGGGGCAGCCCCAGCCAGGAGGGTGCTGCGTGGCAGCCAGCGGGAGGGACGGGACCCCAAAGTCCACGGTACAGGCCTGCAAGAGGTACCACGCGGTGGAGAACCTAAAATACGTCCCGATTTCTTGGAAGTGCATTCATAAAACACTCTTTTTTTCTTGTCTTAGAAAATGAAACTTCAAACGGAGGGTAACTTTTATACAAATCTCTACACCTGGAAGTCTTCCTGACACCACAGCCCTACAATAACACCCAAATTTTTTTTGACTAAGTGAAAGGCATTTTGAAATCTGCGAAGGATGCAGGCTTGCAATGATCCAGAGCTCTTAATTCTACGATCACAATGACACACTTTCATGGGACCAGGATAGATCCTGCCGAGTCCTAAGCTGCGTAAGGGGGAAAACAAAAGCAAACAAAAAAAAAATTTACAAATTTTCTCCCTGTCTGTAGACATGGAGAAATGGTTATAATAGTGCGAGCAAATTGCATTTTTACACCTTTTAGGAGTCTTAAAATACAGACTTAAGGTGAGTGCCGGAGCTGGTTACACGGGCAGTGTGCTAGAGAGGGAATGAGCTGTTTCCTGGTGGGCTGCTCGACAAGCAGAGGTCTTGAGTTACAATTCAGCTATATGGAAAGACAATTTTAAAAGCCCTAAAGGAAATTCTGGCCCTCACACGACGGAGTTTTTTTCCTTACCTGATTTAATTCTTCATCATTTGCTACAGCCAACAGGATGTGCCTAGGAGTGACTCGACCCTTCTTGTTGTCCCTTGCTGCATTTCCAGCCAATTCAAGAATTTCCGCTGGGGAAAAAAAAGTAAGCCCCTTTTAATTACACTGCGAGCGTTAAGAAAAATCTATGTGTTACTTAGCATCTGCGCAAAAAGCTGTCTGAATGACATCATGGTATTCCTAACTGCTGTAGAATACCCTCAAGAGGCATTTAACTCTAAAATCATCATTTTCTTTTTATATGTCTAATCACTCAAGGGTGAATGCACACTTGAAGTCCTGTGGTCAACACTGCATTTATTTTTTTTTTTTTACCCTTTCGAAGCAGTTCCTTAATTTTTGAATTTTCAGGGTTCTTCTCAAGGTTACTACGTGTTCATCTCCTCGGATCCCTCTCCTATCAGCTGACAGAGCACTGGAAGTACAAATGCTGTACTGTTTTTTTTGGTCAAACCTGTCATAAATGTGAGTTCTGGCTTGCATTGCTTCTACTTTTTTATTACTGGAAAAGATGCTGTTTTCTTCATTTTTAAGCACACATCCAAGTTAGGACACTTAAAATACAAACTACGCTGCTAGGCTGATTTAATGCTTTTTTGTTTTTTTCCTCTATTTGAGAAGCTTCTGCCCAAAAAAAAGTAATTGATGAATCATGTTTGGTCCTAGTAAATTATGTCCTTAGAAGAAATTTCCAGTCCTGAAAAAATATGTTTTAACAGCTGTGCATATGATGGCTTTTACTGGAATTAGGAACGATTAACTTGCTCCCCCGCAAAGATCTACGAAGTGAAAGGTGAGAGTGTTACCTGCTAACTTCTCTGCCTCAGGCAAAGAATGAATTTAGTTACAAGTAAATCTGGGAAACAATTAAAAAAAATACATATTAGTTTATCTGACTTTGCAATTCTATGCTATGGCTGTCCCTGTCACAGATAATTTTCACCTTCCCTGTACAGACTGTGTTTCATTATTGCTTTCGGTACGTGCCAACCTGGTAACATTTGGAGGAAAAAAAAAAGAAGAAAAAAACATTAAATACCTTTTTTTTTACATCTACTACCAATATTTATAAAATCTAACATTAGAACAGGGTACGAGATTGATTTCACATTTAACAGCCGATTACACCATGAAAGCTCTCCCGTAAGTTTGCATTAGAGGCAAATAGAACTGAATTAAGACATTAATCTGGAAATGAAAAAGCCTAAAATCGAAGCTCATGTGACCACATGCCTTTACCATAGCACATAGTAAATCTTAAGCAGTACTGCACGGCACAGACTACAGCTTTTCATTAGGCTGAATTTAACAGGATTCTCCTATTTTTCATCACCAGTCCCACAATAAACTGGTTATGGCACATCCTGGCAAACATACAGCAGCTTCTGGATGCCCTATGGTCAAGCTTCATGAGGGACTTTGGTGGGCTTTCACTGTTTTTGTGTTCTTCAAAGTGCACAACTAACTTTATGACAGGGCGAGATGGAATATTAAGTCCAAGCCCCCAAAGCAACTCAACATTTCACGCCGACAAGAATTGCTTTAATTTATTTTTAAAGCAGGATTAGCAGGGTAAGGTCAACCTGCCTGTGCTTTCCACACCTCTGAAGAACTGACTTAAGCTGGCATAATCCTTCTCATGGACTTCTCAAAAGCCACAGCTCGCAGAGTTGAGCTTCAGTTCGCCTTCGGCACCGCACGCAGCCCTGCCAGAAGACCTGTCCCACCTTCCAGGGGATGACCTGGGCTCTCGGCTTCACCCCCACGCACCCCGGTAACATTCTGCGTCCCCCTAACTCCGCCAGCATCTCCCCTCCAGATCAGGAATTGTTTGGTTGGCGTCTCAGACTTTATTACCGGCTGAAAAGCCCGGGAAGGATTTGCTGCAAAGAGCAGCCTGCCTTCTGGTTTGCCTCTGCTTCCCCCGCCTCCGCTTCTTTCCCGCGTCGGGCGGCGCGGAACAGTCGGGGCCGTGTTATTCTCCGCGCCCCATCAGCCTAACTATGCAGACAGGTCGTTTGGTAACTAAAGAGCCTAAGAAAGTGTTACGCCTGTAAAGCGCAGAGGAATGTTTTATTTGTTCCTCGTAAAACTGAAATGTCTGCCTTGTACAGTGCAGAACTGTTCTGGTAAGCGCTAAGCCCTCTTCCTCGGGCAGGAAACTCATTTTGAAATTACAGTTTTCTAATGGTCCTTTAGGGAAGTTGAGGTACCCCACTTCCTCTGCAGGAACGGAACGCTTTGCACCGGCCTCGAGGACCACAAGAGAGGAGCTTGGGGAGAAGGAGAGAGGAGGAGGAGGGCAAGGAGGGTGGAATTTTTCCTCTGGCCGCCTCCTCAGCTCTCCAATAATAATCAAGCGTCGCTTGTGCATGGAGAGACCCACAGCAAAGCCCTGTCTGGTCGAAGGGGGACTCTCTCCTACTGAAAAACATCAGATGGGGAGGTTGAAGCCAATGCAGGCAATGATTTTGTTTTGATTTAGCACCGACAGAGACAAACCTAATCCAAATCCAACAGATCAGAGCACTTACAAATGCTGGAAACGAAGGCTTTCTAGATTCAGATGGGATCTGGAATATTTGCCTGAATTTTGCTCGTGGCCAGCTTTACTTTCACATCTGTTTTATGCTACTTTGAAGATTTAAATCGTTTTTCAGCCACGTTTTAAGCAAATTTTAATTCAACATTCTAGAATAATCGCTCTAGATTTAGACCTGGAAAGAGTAGTCCTGGGAAAAAGTATTTAAAATCAAGATTGGATCCGAGTTCTTAGGTCGGATCCATCTTGGCAAGTGCTACTCTTCCAGGTTCAAAGATTTGAGTCACTGAAAAGTTCTGTTTCCTTAAAGGTAATCTTCCAACGGTGAGCAAAAAATAGACATTCAAAAATCAACTTCTGGAACTGAACAGGGTGGAGAGAGAAAGATTTGCTTGTACGCGTGGAGGCAAAAGAAAGTGTCAAGAGCTTCCATGACATCAGGATTCACTCAGCTTCTATTCATCCAGCCAGAAGACCAAAACACAAATATTTTAGAAAAACGAGGCCTCACAAAAAGGATGTAAGTTGCGTAATGTCTATCTCATTCCTTTCATATATTTACTCAAGGCATTTCCCCCCAGAGAATAATTACACCATCACCACTCAGGGTAAAAAAAGCAACTATGAGACGCGTTTTACAGAAGTGCTGAGCACCAAAATCTCTTTTCTTTCTTTTAAAATGAGGAATATGTACAACTTATTCAATATTATAAGCTTTCGAAGGTATAATTCTTCAATCATCACCACTGAAATCTTAGGCTAATACGAAGAGATGCTCTTTACATTCACAAATGGCTTTTCCTGTGCTTTAAAATCATCTCAAACGAAAGAAGAAAACAACATGTACTGCTTTAACTGAAGATACAAAACAATTCAGGGAGAAGAGCTGTGAGAAGTATATAGTTAGGAAAGAAAAAAATTAAGCAGGAATGCCATGCCAGCACGTGATATGTTCATGCACGGACAGCTGTTACGTAGCGAGGAAAGGGATGGATGCCAGGATGAACGCATCGATATTCTTCTTCTTTGAAGTCATCTTTAAAGTAAACGGTTAAAGTGAGAAGAGCAAGTTCTAAAAGTTAAGAAATTTTCTCTTAAAAACTAACCTAAATGTAGTTCTCGTATCAAATGGCAAAATCCTGAGCTGATGGATACGGGTAGTGAAAACTGGTCTAAGCTCGTTCTCAACACTAGATCCAAACCTCTTTTTTTTTTCTGCTGAGGCTTTTAAAAGTTCAGCTAAATATTTTTAAAGGAGAAAACAGGTTGTATATCTGTGCTTAAGCCTGAGATAAGACGGCAGGAAAAGCTGTTCTCAAGGCGTTTCCTACTCAAACCCAACCAAGAAGTGTTACAAGTCTCCACAAAAACCTCCTCCTGAAGCAATTTTTCAGGGCAAGTTCCTCATCCTTTGCTTGCAGAGACTGAGCTCTGGTCACCTCTTGGACATCCTACTCCGTCCCCAATTTCATTCTTTGCTTTTCCCTGTTTCACAGTGGCATTGCTCTGCCTTGAACACTCACGCTTTGGTATTTTGCAATACTCAAATTTTGGAAAAAGAACAACACAAGGTTAAAATGAAAGAAACTGCTATTAGATCTAAGCAGAGCAGGCACAGAAGCAACTGCAGCCCCGCATGGAAACAAAAGCGAATGTTTTCTTCTCCCACTCCTGTGGAACGCTCTAGTTCATTTATCCTAATTTTCGATATTACTGGCCTTCACTGAATAAAATTCCTCTAAAGCCTAAATGACAAAGCCTTTCACTTATCACGCATTCCAGGCCATAAGACTTTCTAAATGTAAAAATTCAATCTGGCTTCAGTTCATCTCCAAAATGCTTCGGGTTTTCGGTGGTGGGTTGCTTTTTTTTTTTTGGTTTACATCTCAAGCTGAAACACTGCTCTTGCACTGAATCCCTCTGTCCACCTTCTCTTCAGGGAGATGAAATCATAGCTTTGAGAATGAAACTCTTAACAGCTAACAGGTGACGTGTTGACGCGAGGCCAAGTTCTGAACGTTCCAACAAGGACAAGTCAGGGGTTTCTAAAGATTTTTGAAGCCTCTCCTCGAAAGAAAATTGAGAACAATACCCAGAAATCAAAGAAAAATGAATGTTGATACAAGTCCACTGAGAAAATACATATTTGCAACAAAGCCAAGTACGTGACAAGGAGTCTGTTTATTGTAGTTTAAATTAATCATCTTTCCATCAGCATTTTATTGATTTCAGAATCATTTTACATGATTCCAGAAGGTTTTAACCCAATCAAGCCAGGCTGTTAAGAGTTTCCTGCATTCTTCTGTGTATTCCACCCAATCCCCCTGGAATCCACAGTTGGGAGAGCGAAGGTAGAATCATCCAACACTTTCCCTCTCGTGCATTCCAATAAAACAGTTCTCAGCCCTCGTTCGAAGTCATGGAAATTTGACGCAGTGAAAAAATCAATTCAAGAAATTTTACTGCTTTGAGTGAGCCTTGATGAAACCTCAACTCTCAACAGGGCAATCATTCTCTTAGGATGTGATAAAAACCCCAAACCCTTCAAGCCTTTAGTGTCTGAGCTGTATCAAAACTAGGCCCCTTAAAGGAGGAACTGGTAACTTTGCCAGTTATTGTCAGTTTTGCATTTCTGGGAGGTAGATGACAGACTGCTGTTTACATAAAACTCCAGTTCAGGCCACAAAAGCCACTTCCACTTGCACCTTCTGACCCGACTCACACTTCTTGCAGCTCTTTTCTACATTTTAATACCATCCATTATTTTTTTTCTCTTGTAAGAGATCCAATGTTATTCGGTTTCCTCATTTTTTTAATTTCTCAGTTTACTGTTGATCTGAAAATGTACGCGAGTTCCCTTTTCAGGGAAACCCGAAAGTGAATTTCTTCTCAAATGTTATTTATAACAACAGTCACACCCCAAGTACTGATTTAAAGAGTTTGTTTCTTTTCCACTGACTTTCAGAATCCTCACCTCACTCAAACTTCTTTCTTTTTAAGTGAAGCTTCCTCTACCTAGCAGTTTACGCTTTGCTGTTACTCCTAACAGTTTACATACAGTTTAGAAATGTCCTCAAACACGATTAATTTAACTGCTGCCAGACATTACCTGCTCAAGCGCAGCACGTGCGCTTTGGTCTGGCTGTTACAGACACAGGAGACTCCTCATGTCTCAAGATTTGGTCCTAGTTTAGTCTTAGACTTGGCTGGCACGTGTTAGGAACTTGTCTTTCCAAACGTTAAAGCACGCCAGAAGGCTGTGCTGCCATTCAGCGAGACCTGGACAGGCTGGAGAGTTGGGTGGGGAAAAATTTAATGAAATATAAGAACGGTAAATGTAGAGTCTTGCATCTGGGTAGGAACAACCTCAGGTTCCAGTATAAGTTGGGGAATGACTTATTAGAGAGCAGTGTAGGGGAAAGGGACCTGGGAGTCTTGGTGGACAGCAGGATGGCCATGAGCCAGCACTGTGCCCTTGTGGCCAGGAAGGCCAATGGCATCCTGAGGTGTGTTAGAAGGGGGGTGGTTAGTAGGTCGAGAGAGGTTCTCCTTCCCCTCTACTCTGCCCTGGTGAGACCCCATCTGGAATATTGTGTCCAGTTCTGGGCCCCTCAGTTCAAGAAAGACAGGGAACTGCTGGAGAGAGTCCAGCACAGGGCAACTGGGATGATTAAGGGAGTGGAGCATCTCCCTTATGAGGAAAGGCTGAGGGAGCTGGGGCTCTTTAGTTTGGAGAAGAGGAGACTGAGGGGTGACCTCATTAATGTTTACAAATACATAAAGGGTGAGTGTCACGAGGATGGAGCCAGGCTCTTCTCGGTGACAACCAATGACAGGACAAGGGGCAATGGGCTGAAACTGGAACATAAGAGGTTCCGCTTAAACTTGAGAAGAAACTTCTTCTCAGTGAGGGTGCCAGAGCCCTGGCACAGGCTGCCCAGGGAGGTTGTGGAGTCTCCTTCTCTGGAGACATTCAAGACCCGCCTGGACACGTTCCTGTGTAGCATTATCTGGGTGTTCCTGCTCTGGCAGGGGGATTGGACTTGATGATCTTTCGAGGTCCCTTCCAATCCCTGACATTCTGTGATTCTGTGTAATTTCCATGTACATTAATAACATTATTAACAAAATTAAAACAAGAAAGGACTTCACGTTGAAATTTTGGATTTTACGGAAGGGACTGCAAACCCTGGGCTTGAAAAAGGAACTGGGTATGTGTACCGAGGGTGTGGGTACCCATACCTTACAACAAGGAGTAAGACATACAACTGTGCCAAAGGCTTTACTAAACAATGACCAAAGCTGATGCAATCCATATGTGCTGCGTTCTCGTTTCTGTAGCGCACTCATTTCAACGTGACACAGCAGATGGTGCTAATGGTTTTATTAGATGCTGCCTCTGACAGTGAGGGAAGTGGGAATCACTGTTTGTTACTGAAAATATTATGACTCATCAAATTGCTGTTTCCTCAAAGTCTTTCCCCCACATCAAGTCTTTCTGTATCAAGACAGCAGCAGAAGTCATAATAAACACAAGTATCTTTAGATAAATACAAAGGAAGAAAAATATTTACAAGCATTTTTCCCTGGTTACTTTATAGAAGCAGTACAGGAGTAACTATACAGCGTGTTCAACACCTTTTTTTTCCTCTGCATGCTGAGAACAAAGGATATAAAAAAAAATTAAATCTCTTACTCTGTGTGTTCTGTGGTAAATGGATGTATGGACTAACTAGAACTGCACTGGAGCAAAAAATACATCCAGCCTGACATCCTGTCCCCAGCCAGTGCCCGAGGGCAGATGCTAAGGAGGATTAAAGGAACAGGGAGACTTAAAATGCTATTTTTTCAGAGCATTCTCTCCAATGTCAGCCATGTGCAGCTGAGTGGTTCCCCAACTTAGAAATGCCATCTTTGCGTTAGCAAAGCAACCCAGCCCAACAATTTGCACATTATCACAATATGACACTATTCACAGCGCAAATTCCGACGCATAATTACCCATGTGAAATAAGTGTCTATATTGACACACCAACATGCACTGTTAGAGCTTGGATTGTCAGGAAACGCTTTGGCTTGTATCGGTTTTCATCAGACCTGATCTGTGCGGTTTAGGGATTCATTAGGACCCTAATCAGGCAAGTAATATTCTATCAACTTCACTTCTTTAACTCAGAGATCCACTGAAGTCTGTGGGACTACAAGATGAGACAGGCACATAGGTGCTTACAGGACTGGAGGCAAGGAAGGGCTTATCAGTGAAAGAAAACTCTTCATTGATACATGCTTGAAGCAGATCGATTCATGCATTTGTAAGTTGAGAAGGTTGGTCATTCAATTGGTAACAATGCAAAGTTTTAGATATAAAGAGGCACTTCTTGCAAGTATAGTGATTTTAAACTGTGACAACGTCACTGCTCTTGAGAGCACGGCACAAGTCTTACGTAAAAGAGGAATGTTACAAAGGAGCTTTGCTGTGCTGCTGTTTGAGAGGTCTCAGTTTGTGAGGCTATTGCCATAAACAACCCTGCCGTAGTTTAAGTCAAGTATTAATCCACATTAGACACACGTGGAGCTGAAGAGGTAGTGTCACACTTGCTCAAGTAAGGCAGAGGTCCTACAAGCTCCCCATTTATTACAAACTTCTTTTGGGACAGAGTTTGTGGCACAAAACCATAATAGGGATTAGTGTCTCTAAAGCTGCCTATTTAAGCAAGGGGAATGTATCTTGGTAGTGAACGCATGTTTAGAGTATCAAAAATGATACTGTCAATTAATTCTCTTCTTAAATTTCATTTGCTCCCTAAGGACCATTACTTATGGCAGTCTTGGATTGCCTGGAACTTGAATCATCTTTTAACCTAATGCTTTTTTTTTTTTTTCTGAAAATCTCTGAGATCCCCTCTGCTTCTGAGCACAAGTTCAGTGGTACATCTGCCTTGACAAACAGGGCAAATCATTGTTTCCCTCTGTGATCCTGTAAAAATTTTCTGCAGCAAGCAGAACGCAAGAGGTGACCAGCAGTTCAAGTTGATCAACTTGCACGTCGGAAAGTGAGCATCCGAAGCGAGCAGTTAAACTTACTGCATTCAGGAAGGACTTTTATTTTGCAGCCAATCAGCAGCTGCCTTAAGAAAAGTTTTCCACATTGAAAATTAATCAAGACGAAAATGCAACGAACTGAGCTCCAGCACATTAAGGGATTCTGGTGATATCAGAAAGCCTGAAACCAAAAACTCAGGTAAGCACCAGAACGCCTCGGATGCAATTCTAACCGTGGGATTCAAAAGGTGCTTATTTCACCTTTTGACAAACTACACGGTCAGCAGCACACAATGGGCAATAAAAATCCCGTTGAGAAAAAAAAATCTAATGGAGAAACCAGACATTTAACATTTTCTCCTACCTTACTTCTGTACATACAGAACAAATATAAATCAAAGTCTCATTTCTGCTGTGTTCCTGTTCTCCTGCTGTTTTATAAACTTCTCCTTCTCCTCATTTGCTGTGACTTTTTGGCAATTGAAAATTATTTACAGTGTAGAGAAGACGATGGGGGGCAGGGGGAGCAGAAATCACTTGCAGGCTTGGTTCTCCCTGCCTTTAAATACACCCAGGAGATTTCTATTTTTTAAGGGCAGTTCGTAAGAAAGTTTGGCCTATATGGTAACTTGTCCAAGCTATACATCTGAAGGGAACACATCTGATTACGCGTATGGCTGGACCAGTTCTGACAAATACAAATCATACGAGGTCATCTGAGCAGCTGCAATGCCCCAAATGAAGTCTGTGGCCATCCTCTTGACTGGTCTAGTTATTTGTTTAGGGTTGGGTTTTTTTTCCTGACATAAGCTGATGCTGATATACTGCTTTGCAGAGAAAATAAGGAGTGGGCTGTGGTTTTCTAAAGTCCACGTTAGGGAAGATAAACGGGCAAAGAACCCTTGTAAAACAAGTGCCACAAGGAGGAAAGAAGACAAAAGGAACACCGAACTTCTTGCCAGCTCAAAGCGGTTGATAATGCTTAAAATTAGTTCTGCAGCATAAGCAGAAATTAATCAACTATTCTGAATATTCCGTGCAAGATCAGCAGCGCTACATGGACTGTGTCTGCGAAGGAAAAGAAATAAGAACCACGCACTCTAGTTCAGCATCCACACTATTCCTCCAGAGTAAAAAAAGGAAGTATATTCACTTGCTTCAGGATCAGTAAAACTCAAAGGTGCTTCCTGTACGTTCACCCACAAACACACATGTGCATCCTATTTACAGTGGTCATTTACATGTTCCTTCCTGAGATGAAAAGCAGAAAAGAACAAGCAGGTGGTATGCTTCAGAAACCAACCTGCACACACTGTCTGTGCCAATGAGAGAATTAGTAATTAGCCTGTAGTACTACCTGTAGGTAAGAAAAGCCTTTAGTGAACAAATAAGAAAAGGAGAACGCTCACTGTGCAACCTGTTTATGTGTCAAGTATATTGAAATGTAGGACAAACATTAGCTAATATTAGCTAACGAGGAAGATATTAGCTGAAGACCAGAAGACCAATTGGACATCCATTAATAGAGAAGTTTTATTATTTTCAAAGTTACTATAATGGATGACACAGGGAGTAGGAGTATTTACTCCAGCCAGGTCCTGTAGAAGTCAGAAACCGGGAGACTGAAAAGCAGCACAGTGAAGACACACGGTTTTTAGTTCACAGCAGCTGAAGCACCCACACTAATTTCTGCGTTCTAAAACGGTGTCTGCTCCTGCTAGAGGAGCTCTGCTCCGTCTGAACGTGCCGATACAAAAGTACGACATAAATGTAATTTGAAAAAGCACTTTGTCAGGCACAGGTTGAAGAATGGCTTAAATTTCAAGTGGACCCAAGCACTACAAGAAATTATAGACTGTGTATTTTTACTTTCTGAGGAGTAACTGCACACACACGGTATCAGGAAGTTACCGTCAAAGCACAAAGTGGATGAAGTCACAGCTACACACAGAATTCCAAGTCTGAGCAGCTGGAAGCGTTACAGGAGTTCAAATCTCACACTGAACCAAACCCAAGTCCCAGATCTGAGCACATTTTGGGCTAATTTCAGAGTTGCATCAGAGTTAAACTTTAGCAAAGGCCAGTAAAATTTAGCACCTCGTCTTCTAAGGGATTAAAATCAGTTCCATATTCTGTACACACATGAACTACTTTTCAAACCTTAGTAGGTTCCTTTCTGTTAGGTCACATCTCTGTCATCTCCCCTACTCGTCTTTTCTGAAATTCTTCTTTCCTACAATTGCTTTTGATATTTCACATTCTTCCTCTCCTTCCTGGATGCACAGGACTGCTTTCTTGGTTTAGCCAATTTATTAGCATGCCGCTTCCTGTGGTCTCCTTCCTATTATGTCATGTTCCTGCTTTTATATTGAAATAGTTGAAATGCTTTGATTTAAGGTCTCAGGTCATGCGCTGACATGAGCATCTTTAAAAACTCTCCTGGAGAGAAGTCAGGATTTCTCTGGTTTTGTGAAGTAATAACTGCCAAGAGGTAAAAAGAACACAAACTAAAAATCTCCAAGCGTCCCATTTCAAGTGAGTGTTTCCGAATTATATTGAAACAGATGAATGACCTAAAGTTTAGAAAACATACTGAGCATTAAAGGCCAAAACATTACACTATAGTGTGAAAACTTTACAGAAAGAATGGGGGAAAAAAATCCCACCAGACTAAAACAGTCATAAAACTACTACTTAGTAAAGAAAGAAAAGAGTATTTGTGCTTTTGAGATCCATCTATGTACAAGAATGAAAGAAAACTCCAAAATACAGGATACTAGGACTATCTAAGTAGCCTTCAGAGGAGGAAAAAAACCCAAATCAAACACCCACTCTCCTTCCCCCTGTCCATTTTTCTTTTTCCTAAAAGTCAATGTGTGCAACTTTTTTTTTTTTTTTTGGTTCTGCTGTTAATCTCCTCAGACAGTTTTCCTGGACACACAGCAGTTAAAGAAACACTTTAATTTCCCCAGCCCGTTCTTAGCTGCCTAAAACATCACTACCCCCAGTAAACACTTTAAATCAAAGTTAACCACTAACATGTGCTGCTCATTAGCAGCGCCTTAAGCTCACCTGTATTGTTCCGTTTCTTTAAAAGAGCAGTACTCAAAGCACCCTTCACCCTAAGAAGCATTTTATTTGGGTTCTTACTGCTGTAAGCAGGGACCTAACCGAAGGAAATGTTAATTTTTTTAAGGCCATCTATGAAGTTTAAAAGCATTCTTTTAAATAAAAGGCCCAAATAAAGAAAACGATGAACATGAACAATTGAAGGTAAAAAAAACAAAACAAAACATATCTGATAGCTGAGAAAATTTAGTAACGTAATATGAATATCTTAGAGAAAACAAGTGCTCAATTAATTATTCCCTAATATTAACAATCTTCATCTTTAGAGGAAGAAGAAACTTAAGAAAAAAAAAAAAAAATCAGCCCAGTTCTGTTCCTCAAGGTCTATTTCCATTGTAAGGTGGTTTTAAATACTCCCAGATCTTCCCTTGTGTGTCTAGTTGTGCATGTCTTTGCGCAAAGCATTTTCTTCCTTTGAAGCTTCTTTCTATATGGAGGAAAGATAATACTTTTGTCCTCCAAGAAGGTACTGTAAGGGTGAGACAATTACTTAAGGTTCAGATGTGATGAAAGAAACGGGGAAAGGACTACAAATGTAAGCAGATGAGCTCTGTTGATCCGGAGCAGATGAACAGGGTGTGTTTATCCACAGAATCAACCACACAAATTGCAACCAGCACATGTAGTTTCAAAAATAATCTGTAAATTGAACAAAAATATTTAAACAATGCCGTAAGCAATCTCAGCCCTGTGTAAACACCAAGAAGCTCTCTATTTAAAAGGAATGTATATCCTTAATGGACAATTATAACCCAAACAATGCCAGCAGGCACAAAATCAGAACAGGAAGGACTGCAACACCGTGGGCTCAGCCTGTACACACTGATGTTAGTAGGAATCCTTCCAACTACGTGGAAGAAGTTTTTACAACAGGTCAAAGCAAATCCAGCACCAGAATGCACAAAAGCCATCAGAGCTGTGAGGCAGGGCTGGGGGTACCTTGATTTGGGTTTAGATGCACGATCAACATCGTGCTTCCCTGAGCTATAACCTTTTTAGTCACCTAGACATCAGAGGATCTCTTTTCCCCTCTCTGTGCAAATTCAGTTTGTATTATTACTTCTGCTATTCCGTGTTGTTCAGCAAAACCTACCAGTTAGATATTCCAGAACAGCAGCCATGTACACTGGAGCACCGACACCAATTCTGTACTTCGGGTGGCCTTTCTTAATGTAACGTAGCATCCGTCCAACAGGAAAGATGACCCCAGCCTTCGTGGAGCGGGAAGTCTTGGTTGACTTCTTCTTTCCACCCCTGCTGGACATTTTGACAGTATTGGGACTGGAACAGCACTCTATATATTAGGGAGAAAAAATAAAAATAATTAAAAAACCAAGGTTATCAATTAGGACTGATGCTGTAATACCACATACTGAATTTCAAGACAGTTGGCATAATTTTATACAGTAAATGAATTAAACCAGATAAAGGATTTCATTTAAAACTGCTTTGGAATTACTTTTTGGAAATTCCTAACAGATTAAACCTGGTACCATTAATGAGGCAAGGTGTGTTAGCTATCTAATATAAAATAAAGGTTCGGCATTAAACAGAGGATGCTTTTTGCAAGGAGACTGACAAAACCTTCTGCTCTCGGGGAAAAACTCTTGATTGGGCATTTGAAGAACTGTGGTCAGGTCACTACGCTCATGAATAACTATGTTCCTAACTGGGAAAAACCATATCCACTAAAGCTTTTCTAAACCTTCCTTCAAAAACTAGATTTTAAGCACGTGTCAATTTCCAGAGTAAAGGCCTAAATATTGCAAAATACGTCTCCTGTACGTTAAATGTTCTGTTTTAGAAGGATCTGAAATTAATCCCTTGAGATTTGAACCTAAAAGAAACCAGCACATCGAAGACTGCACCGCTTCAAAACGCCCTCTAGGAAGCTGATACACTTCAATCTGCCACCTTTCCGTAACGTAACAGTGGGCTAAACACCCAGCAGATACCAACAGCTGTATCTCAGTTCATGGTGGTGAAGAAACCTACTGCTGATCCAGCTGTCAAACTTCTTTCTTTCTCTGATTTCTGCTCAGGCTGTAAACAGAAGCTCATAAATCCAAAGAGGTGGAGGGTTTGCTGGCTCTCCTGGAGTCTTTGGCGACGTAGGCAATGCACTGGCTTTTGAAAACAGCTCGGAGGAAAGGAGACAGTCCCTCTCTCAAACTCACTCCCTCCTGGGTGTCTGAACTCCTGAGAAACCAGGGGCTCTCCTGAGTAGCACACATACTGCTGTACACCCGAGCTCTTGCCCTGCTGCACAAATCCTACCCAACACAAACGCAAATTCACTCGTGTTTATACACTCCACAACGAAACCCCTTTAAGGCCGCTTTCCCATCACATCACTTCTCTGCTTGTCTTTTTGGGGTTTTTTTTAATTTTTATTCTGAATTCTGTCCTTGTCCTCACGAACCTAATGGTGTTTGCCATACGCCTGAACCCACGACTGAGCAAGCTCAAAATTAGGCAAAACAGGTTCACCAACCCCACTTCAACATTTTGCAACTTAGAAGTGTTCTGTGCTGACATGTCCTCCAGTCTCCTACATCTCAGTGAGTCACTGAGATCCAGACTACATAACCATCAAATAAAAACCACTCATGATAAAGAAATGTGAATATCAAACATTTCCTTACCGCTTCCATACTCCACTCAAAGAGCCTACACTCACACAGCACATTCAGCAAAATAAATGCTTGTCAAAGGAAAACAAAATAATCCTATTTTATTGGCTCAGATGAAAGTTACCCTATATTTATGAAGCTGATGTCATGAAACTTTGGAAGGGGGAGCTATCAAAAGGGCTCCTTCTGCTTCCCTCTGCTGTGAACTCAGCTCTGTAACAAGTATTATTCTGCAGAGAGGAGGACAAAAGCCAATTTTCTTGCCTTGAGAAACCGCCTAACTGGAGCTCGCAACTGATTGCACAAACCCTTCCATTTAATTCCATTTTCTCACATAGTTAGCTCTCTCTTTGTTAACGGGAAGGCTGGGTGTAGCTTTGAGTTGGCTATTAACCCTCTGCCAGAAATGTTCATAGTTCATAATCCGTTTTCATCAATACTACAGATGTTACACCTCACAAACTGTAGGATGTTCATTGAATTGAACACCAGGGAAAAGAGGCATCAGAAATACCTGTGCTTCTAGCTCTCCTCACAAGTCCTTCCCTTTGTAACTGATGGATGAATGACGAAAACCATCATTTTTCTAGGGAAAATCCTGCAAGCCTAAAGCAGCAAACTTCAATTAACCATTTGTCTTATAAGGTTATGGGATAGTCAGAATAGCTGGAAGATAATAAAGAAATCTGTCCTGCTGTTGAGTTTTGCTCTTTGAGGAGCATCATCCAGCCATCGGCTGCTGTAACATTTGGATCAAAGTACGAGTAAATTACGTGGCAACGCAGAATTAGTGTCAGAGGCTTTGAAGGAGCTGGAGTAAACACAGCTCACCCAATCTAAAAATCTAAAAGGAAAACACGTGTGGATGGCCGTGCTGTAGCTGGTAACAGAAAGAGATGAAAGAGCATTGCCCTTTCACTTTTAATTCCAAGAAAATGACTACTCAGAGAGAAGGGAAGCGGTTCCTTGGTATGTGGAAACAAGTGGGTGCTGTATAGCACTGCCTCTAGGTACGGATCACCTACACAAAGCGATGCCGAGGTGGTTGTTAACACACTGTCCGTGGTCACCGGTCACGTTAAACCAACCTCCCCGCTACCACCCTTGAGCAAAACGCTTCGCTCTTAAGTTTCCAACCTCTTTCATCCAGTATTCAGAAGATGCTCTTTCATTTAACACACTATTTTCTACTTAATGGTCCTGTCATCGGCAGCTAACCAACACCCACCCATACATAAAGTGATTTTTTTTTTTCTTTCATAATAAGATTATTTTATCACTTCTGTAACGTCTAGATGCTAATTCTCCCCTTTATTTTATACTCCTGGTAACATTTCTCTTGTGGATATTTAGGATAACCCTGGACCTATCTTGACAATTAACCCAATCCTTTCATACTGTACGTTAAAGAGCTTTCTTGTTGTAAACGTATTTGGGAGGAAAAATTTTGCCTGAGCCAGAAAGGTGGGGAACTTGCACACAGAAAAAAAAGGCAAGAACTTCTAGAACTTTCACTATTGAAGGCAAAATGTGATAAAGATGAGTTCCAGAGTTTATCTTAAGGATCCCATTCCTAAACTATGCAGTGAATCACAAGATCCTTAGATGTTGCAGGTGGAGGAAGGGAAATTCCAGTTCAGTTTCAAGCACCATTTTTAATTTCGTCAATCATATAATTTGAAAGGGGGGGAAGAAAAAAAAAAAAACAAAAAGAAAGCCTGGCATGAAAGAACTTTCTGGGGCTTAATTATGGATTTGGGATCATTACTTTGCAGAACCTGTTTCTCCTGCCTTTGAGCTGAGGGATGGTCCAACAACCTCTCAAAGTCTCTTCTCTAGTTCTCCACAGCAGAAGAGAAAGTGAAGAGATTTCACTCGCAACAACCACACACACACAAAAAAAAGATAAAGTCTTTGAAGTTAAATGTAAAGAATATGGCAACAGATCAAAAAAATGAAGAAAACTATACGCTTGACGTGTTCTCAAATGGTTTATCTTTGTAATACCAGAAACTCTGGAATGCTGCCAGCCCTAATGAACCAGAGCTGTTTGCTGAGTCACCACTAGCCAAGAGAGGAGGGAAGCAACCAAAGGGAACCTTATCCCATGTGCCACAGTTGAGTCAAGATTTGAGCAAGATCATTTAAAATAAATAATAATAAAAAAATAAATCACAGTCAATGGACCAGTCCTTTCCCTTCTTTCTTCTCTCTCGCATCTGCAATGTAATTACTGAGCAACTTTGCCAAACGGGTGGCGTCTTCCAAGATTTGGCAATAAGGCGATTTTGTTTCAATGTGACAGTTCACAAAATTCTCACTGCGATAAGCAGGGGATATTAATGAGGACTCAACTTAGATCAGTCCACCTTTGACCTCAAATCAAATTTAATGCCTGCACATCCTGGTAAAGCGATACTCAATTTCCATATACCAGTACTTCATTAGCTCAGTCAACTTGACACGTTCAAACAGTAGTAATAAAATAACTCTTTTATTAATAGTTTTCAGGTACTGGTTCTTAATGACTTTACAAATGACTGCAAATGCTACTGCCATCAAGGCAGGGACTGTTCTGATCACGGGCTTACACTGGTGTATTAACTGCACTCAGCAAACAGATGATTACATTTAGATCAACATGATCACATCAGTGAGCGTAGTGGAATCCAGAAGACCATTACTACAATAGGAGAAATGCTGAGATTTAGTAATTATTTTTCTCTTCTTTCCCATCCAGAGACTAAGCTGGAAAGTTCTTTTTTTTTTTTGTATCACAAGAGATTAACTGCAAGGCTATTTTTCGTTCCATTGTTTCAAAAGATTAACAATCTAAGTGCTGCCATTCTCTCTTAAATCTGTTTATGTCCTATAACAATAGCTGCTCGCTGAATTCTTTCCGAAAAGGTGCATTTGAATTTGCTTTGACAACTAACTCGCTCTGTTCTTGGCTAAGCAGAAGCTAGTCCAAAGTGTTTATAAGATGCACTACTTAAAGAGTCTGTATAAAATGGTCTCTAATAACATCTGCCTGGCATAACAGTGTCTCAGTCTGTGACTGTAGTTTCTAGGTACAGCAGTAATAAAAGATGAGCTAATCGCTCAGTTATCTTTTGATCTGATGGTATTTAAAGTTTTAGCTTAAATACTTCATCAAATCATTAACTCTTTGTGGCCTGAAACAGATGGAGGAGTGAAACTGATTGTGAAAAAGCCCTTCCAGCATTACATTAATTAATCATCTGAAAAAGCACCACCATAAATACATTTATTTTCACTTGGAAAGCTGAGGGAACATCCCTCATCTAGGAAAGTCCAATAGGTGTACTTTCTGTTGAAGATTAAGAAGACTAAAACTTTCATAGTGGATAACATAAAGGATGCAAGAAGAGGAATAATGCTTTCACAAAATCTGTGTGCAAAACAAAATACTGTTACACAATTGTATTCAACTGGCAAAAGTCCCTCCCTCCCATAATGGATCTGAAAACCCAAAACAAATACTCCCCTAACGCGCAAACCTCCACTGTGAACAGTACTGGGAGTGTGACAAGAGTTTCAGCTGGGCATCCTGCCACCAATAGTCAGGAAAATGGAAATACATTGTCTTCACTGACCACTGTTGGGATTACTAGCATGAAATCAAGCCCATTTGTACATTATACTGTTTTGTGTACTAGGTAGAAACACAAAATTCGATACAGGACCTTAAATGACTGGACCATTTATGAATTCAGTGTTCAGAAAAGCTCTTTTAGAGAACATTTTGAAAACTCTTTTGCCCCTTGACATTTTTGAAAGAAAGCAAAAACATAATAAAAAATTCACATGGATGATTCCAAGCCAAAATCCAGATGCAGCATGAATTTACGGTAGATGCTCTACTGCTGAGGGAAGGGAGTGTAAGAACTCGACCCACTTAGGACGCAGCCTGATTCCAGCATTGCTACTCTTGGAGCAAGGACCATGAGGTGAATGCTGCCCATCCTCTCTTTAGAGCGAGTCTGAGTAAGGAACTACAGCTTCTTCATGTGTTTACAACGACTCTCCCTAACAAGCGAGCACGTGCTGCACTCCTTCCACAAACACTGCACACTTCTTCTCCAATTTTACCTTTAGAAAGCACTGAGCTGACAAAGCCTAATGCTCACTACACTGCCCACTGGGTCAATCTTCCCTCTCTCAAGGGAGGCTTCTCTCAAGGCTCTCTTTTTTTCCTCTTGTGGCATCAATTACAGATGCCTGCTCATTAATCCCCAATTTATAACCGTGCTGTCTGGTTGACAGAGTTGTAGAAAAATACATCTTAATTTCTTTGAGAGCATTAGATTTTGATCACCCTGAGTGTAATTGTATCACCTATGTTATAAAGACAATATCTTTTCTCAAAACTCATTATTGTGTATTGGAATTCTACCTGCAGAGCCAGACAACTGTTAAGGACAAATTTAAGCTGATTTCTTTTAAGACTTAAGTTTGCAGTTGTGGATTTTGCTCTTTGCTAATGCTGTGCTTAAGTAGTCTTCTGATATTACTGTCGTTAGACCAAATTTTAGTCGTAGCACTAGTTTTTAGATCAGTTATGGCTTCACCTACACTGTCAACATTTGGCTTTACTGGCAATCAAAGGGAATGCCTTACACACAACAAAACAAAGTTACCCTTTTGGAACCCAGAAGGCCTGTAAGATTGCAGTGTGAAAGGTTATGTTACATAACACAGTAAAATAACCTGCAACATTTACTAAGTAAACAACAGGGTAATTTGTTTCTTTCAGAACACTTAAAAATAAACAAACCACAGAACACAGTGGGAAGTTTTCTAGGGACCACTTGATACAAAAATCTCTCCTACCCAATTGTATTAAAATCTATTTTCCAAAGGAACTGTACCTTCTTGCTCCTGACCAAATCTTTTCACTCTGTGTTGTGCTAAGAACTCAGGTTCTGTTTTTATTAATTGCTCCCTTGACCCTCAGCTCATTTATTTCTTCTGCTCTTAGGAATGGGGGAGGCAGTGGATCTGCAAAGTTCCCTACAGACCTGTTGCTAAGTGACAGCCACACACAGCCCTGGAGAAAAAAAAAAAAAAAGGTCCTTCATTTGTATGGTCAATAACAAGCCTCATCCAAATATATTCCAACAACCAGCCTCCTTCCATCAACATAAATGAAGCGACCGCAGTTTTACACCACCCTCCTCGCAGACGAGCTGGTTCGGATACAAATTTGCAACTTTTAAAAAGACAGGAAACAAAAGGGATTACAGGAAGATACAAGTTACAAGAAGCAGTTTGTTCCGCTTATTGCCTCCCGCACGCAGAGCCTTTGGTCTAAGCCCAGGCGCTCCTGTGAAACACCTTGTGCCGAGCCCGGGGAACCTGCGCTCACCTGCGCCTCGCAGGACTCGCACGGGAACACCCACCCCCAGAGACAGCCCGTATCGGTCGCTCCAATCCTGCCGGCAGACATATTGCAGCCTGTACGAGAAGTGACAGTTCTCAAAGGATAAAGGGCCCCGTTCCGAGCCAAACGCTTATTTTTACCACTCTCCGAAGCCCTCGCTTACAGCTTTGCAACCATCATTTGGCTTTTCTTAAGGAAGTCACTCGCATGTGGCGGGGAACTTTCATGCCGCGGCTCCTCCATCCCGAAGGGAGACGCACGGCAAAGGCGTTCCGCTGCTTTTTCCTCCCCCTGCGCTCTTGGCGGTCTCTCTAGATTATCTTCTCCTGCCCGGTGACCCGAGCTGGGGAAGCCCGGGCGGGCGCAGGGAGGCGGAGGCGCTCGGCGCGGCGGCTCCGCACCGCTCCCCGGCACCGCCGGCCGGGCCGCGCTCCCGCCAGGCTCCCTCCGGCCCCCGCACGGGCTTCAGCCCAAATAAAAACCCGCCGCTGCCACCATTTCGCTGGGAGCGGGCGGGATCTCCCGGCTTCCCCGCAGGCACAACGAGGAGAGGCAGAACGGACGGGCAGAGGGGCGACGGCCCCCGGTTTTCCTCCAGGAACGGCCAAGGGGGGGGCAGGATCCCACCTCCCGCACAGCCCAACCCGCTGCCTCGGGGCCCCTGGCACCCCGGGTGTCACCCCGCCGCGGCGGAGCCCCCCCCCCTCCCTCACCTCCACCGCTTCTCTCCCCACGCGGCGGGCGGGCGAACCCCGGCAGTGACTTACGGCGCGGCCTCCGGCGGCAAAGATGTCTCCCGTGGGCCAGCGGCGGCCCCGCTCCCGCTGCCGCTGCCTCCGCTCCGCCCGCGGGGCCAACGGGAACGGCTCGACGGGCGGGCGGGCGGGCTCCCACAATGCTTTGCGCGCCCCAGCGTCACATCCCTCCCTCCCTCCCTCCCTCCCCCTTCTCCGGGGTCCCGCCCCTCGCCCCTCACGGCGGCCGTTGGGCCGAGCGGTCCCACTCAGCCGGCGCCGCCGGGAGCGGGGAGCGGGTCACGGACACTCGCCTCAGCCGCGTCCCGATGGCCCCTTTTCTCCCCGCTTGGTGCGAGGTCGCCAACACGGGCCCTCGGCTCCCCCCCCCCCCCGCCCCGCCACAGCCCACCGGGCGGGGGGCGAGGCCCTGCGCGGCCACGAGGGGACTGAACAAGCCCCGTCCCCGCGTTGGGCCGGGCCTTGGCACCGCGTCCCCCGCAGCTGCTGCCGGCCCTCCTCGCCAGGCCATTGTGTGCGTTCAGCTCCTCCATCGCCAGCAGGGAGGGCAAAGCTGGGCAGGGGGGTTAGCCCCGCGTTCCTCCCAGAATGGAAGTTTCTCGGTCGGGGAGGGGAGAGGACGAGCGACTGGGCGGTTACCTCTGGCGTGAGGTGTGTGCGCCCTTTGGTGCTGTACAAAGGTGGCTTGCTGCCATTTTTGTGAAGGCCTCAGATGGAGCTTTTGGAGGAGTTTCCGTGTGGGAGATGCGGGCGTCCCTGAGCGCGCCTCGCTGGGTTGCGAGGGCCATATTGCTGCTGCCCCTCGCCAGCACACCCGGCTGACAAACAGAGGTTCACCCCCTCGCTGCCGTCTCCGGTCTTTGTCCAGTTGCCTCGCTCCCCAGCTGCCGGTGGAAGAGGGCAGCTGCCACAGCCGGCCTGGGCTGCGGGACAGACAAGTTGGGACTGATCGCCGTGGCGTCTACAATCGTGGGACTAGAGGCAGCTGGAGGTTTGAATGTCTTGGAAGTCTCCTGGCTCACTGTCGCTCCCAGACGTGCTCCCACCTGAGTGGAATGTCCCCTTTCTTGAGTGCCCAAAGCAGGATGACAGCCTGTAACCTCTTCCCTGATGTCCCTTGGTGTTCTTTCATGGTTAGAGCTATGAGAGGTGACAGTGGCACAGCAGTATAATATCATTGCAGCCACCAACAGCTAGCAGAGGCAAAGAGTTTCTCCTTCTCATCAACCACCTTGAGCTCCAGCTCTCCTTACTTTTGCTTCGTGTCAGCACATATTCACAATACCTTTGTCATACGAAATAGAAAGCAGGAAGAAAGAAAACAATTTAAAGCAAGAATGAAAAACAGGGAACTGGGGACAGCCTGCGTAAAATAGGCTGTGGGTCTGGTCTGAGAAACATCCCTTCAAAAAGTGTTTCTGAAATAAGGGGTGAGAAGAGGTGGTACGCACAGGGCTACGTGTGCCATGCCTGTGGCCTACAAAAGCAACGTTGTGTGCAATTCCCGTAGCCAAGCTCAGATGTTATAATTGTGGTGTGCTCATCCGTATAAATGGCCAGGCTTGGTCTGGTTTTTAACGCAGCTAAACTCCGCGTCCCCCGAGTCATCTCTCATTACGCTTCTGTGCGGTGCAGGGTCAAACGCAACCTTGGCCTGACTGTGCTCCCGGAGTGCTAATTGTAACCTGAAGGCTATTCAGACGCGTGGTTTTGCGTAACAAAGACTCCCCGCTAAGTAAAGTACCCTCCAGTCCTTGATTGCCCTTCACCCAAGGATATGGATACAGCACTTACTAGGCCATCTGCCGTGGCTAGTCTTAGGCAGCTGAGGACACACTAAGTTCCCCGTGTTCCCATCCACACACGCCATCTCCCTCCCACCTCCTCCTCCTTGTTCCCAGCACAGTGGAGCTCCTTTCCCTTTTTTTCTTGCTGGCGGTGCTACCCACGCAGTAACCCTTCCTATGTGCCGTGAAGAGCACCAAACAGAACCGGTCCTGCAAGGCTGAGCTCTTCCCACTCCATTTTGCTGTCACTCACGCAAGTTTTATTTTAAAAAAAAAACCAACAAACCAACGCCCAAATATCTTCTGTTGACATGATTTGCTGCAAAGGCCCACGTGGAACTTGAAGAACCCACGACGTTGTCTAATGGAGTTCATACGAGGCTACGTGGTGAAGCAAGCAGACCTACAAGCGCAGATAGAAGGAGTCACCTGGGAAACCAGTGTAGGTTGCTTTCTATGTTCTACTATCATTGTTCATTTTGTCTCTTTTTTTTTAAGGAAAGTCCCAGGATTTTGTGCTTTTGAAGTAAGTCTACAAAACACAATTAATGAGAATTTCTGGAGTGAGAGCTGCCTGTGTTCACAGAGGGCCTGAACAATTTGTCTATGCACTAGGATGGTAGCATGGAGACTGCTGTTGATCTTCTTAGTGTTAACATTGGCTCAGCTCCCATCAAAGCACGGATTTGTCATACAGAACATCTACTGGGTCTGCAAAGAGCACCCACTTTGAGAGCATACAGTGCCTCACTGGTGTCTAAAAGGGAGCTTCGATTACAAAAGTCTGTGGAACTGCACTACATAAACTACCTCACTAAAACAAACCTTGGCTTAGATTTTGCTCCCTTTGCCAGTTTAGTGCTGCATTTATTTATGTATAGAATGATAAAAAACACCTTTCCAGAGCTCTGCTGTCTCTATGATTAATATAAACCGTTCACATTCTTACATTCCTGTATTCTGACTTCATTTTGACACCTTGATTCTGCAATCAATTTTAGCAACCTCAGGGGACTATTTGCAGAGGATGCTTCTCGATGATTGAGAGTATAAACACCTAACTTGTTTATGCAGTATAGGTGGAGGAGAAGGAAATATTACTTGGGAGGGGGCAGAGCGATATGGGAAAGGTTGTGGCTGATGCTAATCCTCTTAGATAAGCGTTTTCACTTTGGAGTAGCTATCTTAATTCTGAATATGTCACCTCATTTGTCACAGGTGTTTATTTGTTATAGTGTGTTTACTGGATATTGAGAATGCATATCCTAGGTTGCTTCAGTTTGCTGAAATACCTCTTCAGGATGTGGTGTTCCCTGCCAGCAGGTCCCTGCTGTTTTCCTTCTGCCTTCACGTGGTCAGAAATAGACTTCTCTGAAGGGACTATCTGAACTCCCTTCAGCTGCTTAGCCTCCTCTCTTTTTTTTGCAGACTGTATGACCAATCCATGCTTCAGTTAACCCCTTACAGGCAGATTACAATCCCATATACGTACCTCTAACGTGCATAATGCCAGAAATATTTTTGCGTTCTCTGTCAGATGGACACAGTGACCTCGTACCAAATCCAGTCAGCGCTCATGACGCCCTTAATGCAACCCACAGACCTAGGATCTGTCCCAGCAGAGCATTAACTGTGATTTCCAGGGTGCTGAGCCCGGCCTTCAGCAGATTGCTGTAATCCACCGTGGTTCTTATCGTATTGAGAAATTACGCACGAACGGTACTTGAATGTGTGTGGGACAGGTCTTTTCTTTGACTTTGCTCTGGATTCCAGCCACCACGAAGATACTTAACGTCCATAGCATCACTGCCTTGATTGCAAATCCTCTGCAAATTGCAGTACTGCTGTGAGATCAGCACAGGACTCATTGTTAGTATGACTATTGCTAATATATAGGCTTAGGGTTGCAAGATACAGAGTTATGCATATAGATTATTGCAATATATAGACTTTAGAATCACGTATTTCTAGGAAAACTTTTGTTTGTGTTTGAGTCTGACATTTGGTCAATGCGGATTAAGTTTGTGGATTAAGCTGAGACCATTTAAACTGGATTTTGTTTTATACGCAACGGAGACAACACAGGAAAGAGGGATACAGGCTTCCTCGTGGTGGCTTCCTCGTTATTCAAAATGAGCTCATCGAGATCAGGAGGTTCTCCAAGGGGATTGACCGCAAGCATGCTGGAACCACAGTGTGTTTCGATACCTGTTTTGTGCAGGGTCAGAGCCGTCTATCCTAATGATCCCTTTTTATCTTCATTATCTAGACAAACAGAAAACTCCAGTTTGGTTTCCAGCACGCTTCAAAACCCGACAGCTGACGTTGTCGCGGTGAGCTGCTGTCTCACACGCAGCCTTCATCTACCACGGGTGGCGAGAATTAATTCCATTTTCAGGTGGTCACTCTTTGCTTTGATATCCAAGTCATGACAATTGTGAGGATATTCACCCTCTTCTGAACAAGGAAAACGATTATTTGTTCCTGCCTCGTTGTTCTCAAGGCACTGTCGGCTCTATATTGATTGCCAGGTGTGTTATTCTGTAGCAGAAGTGCCAACAGGTGCTAATATGTTACGGTGAGATTAATACCTCCAGGGGACAAGAAGTGGATGTCTGGGATTCATTTCCCAGACTGGTAGACAAAGTTTGTACAGATAATTCACTTCTTTTGTTCCAAATTTTTGTAGGCAGGCTACCTCTTCTGTTTTTCCAGAAGATGAAATTTATGCCAACGAACTTTTTCAAATCTGTAGGCTATTTTAGTAATTGCTTTCTCTAGAAAAGTATCAACTGTGGAAATTTCTATCAAAAAATATTAAAGGTATCAAAAAAATGCTCAACAGCTTTGCAACAACTTTAAAAATGTCACTTAAAAAAAAAAAAAAAGGCAAATTTGTTCCATTTTAAATCTGGAAAATGAGAGCCACTATGATAATTGCACTTTTTAACCCAGGTTGTAAAGCCATTCACTCAGCTAATGGATGCTGTGACTCAAAAAAATGCCAAAGTCTGTAAAATTATAATTAATCTGTAGATTAGGGATAATACTAACCCGTGATATAATGCATTTCAAACCCCACTTCTTCCAAATAAAAGCAAAACTCTATTTTTGAGTTATAAAATCAGTAGCCCAACGGCAGTATGACACAGTGACATCAGGAAACGTAAATGCTTGTTTCCCAGCAATATGAGCGACGCGTGTTCTAAAATAAGCATGAAGCACCCTGCAGCACACAGGGAACAGGCACCCTCGTCTGCCGCTCGTGTCGTCAGCCTTCTGCTCGCAGCATAACCCCACTCCGGGTTGCGCATTAAGCAGAGCAGTTCATTCTCTTCTGGTATTCAGAGCGGCCTCTTGCATGACTGCATTTTTAATGTCAAGAGGCTGGGGAAAGTTCTGCATTATTGTGCAAAGAAAGTATTAAATCTAAGAGCTATGATTTATATTATTAAGTCAGAGGATTCAAAATTACATCCCACGATGGTCTGCTCAATGGTTCCTGGTAGCTGCTGAAGAGCTTGGCGGATAGTCGTGTAGTAATAACTCATATTTCTTATTTTTACTTATTAAATCCCATTGCTTCCACAACATTAATTTTCCATGTAAGCAATAGCTATAGTTGCCAGAGGGATTTTATATAATTGCAGATGGTAGGAGACGTAGTTGGTAATTGCAGAGATGCAGAGGGAGATGTCCAGGAGATGATGGTCTATTAAGATGTGGCTGTTGCTATGGAATACTTTACTAACTGCTGTTCTGCATGAGAGGGCTATGATGCATCATTTCAAATAAGAGGTTATTTTTAAAGCAGACCCATTTCTTTGCCTGCGAAAGCAAAATCAGATCACCTCTCTGAGGAATATTAATTAAAAAAGCTCCTATGCTGGACAACAGACATTATATAGAATATAGTTCATGAAGGAGTCAAGAGAATTAGACCCCACAATAATCCCAGGCAGCAATGAAATTGAGGGCTTTCGCATCCAGCTCACGAGACAAACTCTACTCTTTAAATTAAACAAAACTTATCTTGCAGATACGAAGATCACCGTCATAGCAAACAAAAGCTTACTAGACGTCTATATCCTCAGTCTAAAGTTCATAAATTCTTTCATATCAGAAAGACCATTATTTCTTCTGTTTAGTTCGAAGTGTGTTCTCTGTGCAGAGAGAATGAAGCAACGGTGGTGCTGGATGTTTGTTTGCGATGGACACAGAAGTACCAATCGCGCCTGCACGTTTGTGTCAGAAGTAGCGCGAGGTGCCATTGGCACCCTGGGCTTGGCTGAAGGACCCGCAGAGCTCTGGGAATGCAGTAGCTGCCCTATTGCTTCGTAGGAACAGTTTCTGCCTCTGTCCCTCTTTGGGAAATGTCATAAGGGTAGGTTAGGAAAACAGTCATGAATTGTAAATTTAGTAATGCCAGCTCAGCAACTGCCGAGTCACTCTGTTACAGCCTGTCTTCAGCTCGTCATGGAGAAGTCTGAAGAAGCGCTGTGTGTCAGGGCAGTGGAAAAAAAAATTAATTCAGTAACAGACATGAATGAGAAGTTCTAGGGCATGCTTTGCTCATCTGCAAAATCTACGTGTTGGGGAGTGTCTGTGCGAAAACCGGAGCTCAGGAAGTTTTTCTCATGGCACGGACAGATAAAAACCTTAAAATAAGGAAGAAACAAAGCAACATCTCCCTCTGCGGGAGTCACCTGTATTGCACCTCCAGGCTCTGGACAGCCGAAGTTTCGATCTAAAAGTTTGGGTTTCTTGACAACTTGCGCTTTTAAAGAGTTTACATGTGCTAGTGGGAAATCCAATGATTATTTGGGGTTTTTGGGGTTGTTTTTTTTTCCTGAACTGGCTTTGCAATGTGATTGTGCTCACATGTGCTGCTTTTGCTGGAGTAACCAGCATACAACTGCCCGTGTATTACCAGGCAGTCAGGTCCATCCTGCTGTGGTTTGACAGTCCAACTCTTCTACATAGTCCCTGGAAGAAGTTTTACCCATTATAGAGGGAGGAAAATGTCACTATGTGGAACCCAAGCAAAAGTCTAGAGATGTGAAACAGTCTTTTTTTTTTCTGTTTTCAGATTATGTCATTAGGCTCAACAAGAATAAGCAGGTGCCTATAACATATATATACTTTTTTTTTTTTTTTTTTTCTGGTGGACAACTGTTCCTTGTCGCTTTATTTACACAAAGCCCTACAATTGGCTTTGGGCTCTGGTATTCCCTTCTACTTGCTTGTTGCTAATTCATCTGATGACATTTTTGTCCATAAAAAATGGCTTGTGGAAAGCACCGGGGTGAATATCAGTGAGAAATACGCCAGGATATTTGGCTGGAAGTGCTTAGAGGGTCATTGTGGAGCTTGTGGATCAAGCAGGCGAGCAGAATTAGTCTCAAGTGTTAGCTGACCTGTCCCACAAATTGAACTGTGGAAGGTAAAGTATTCCCTGGGTGGTAGTTGTGGTGAATGCTTTCCAAACGATTCATACAATAGAAATACGATCACATAAACTGTTTATTGGATAATAAATGAACACGAAATATGAATATGAACCAAAATTAAAATCTAAATCTTTCTGTGTACTATTTTGAGAAGAAAATAGTTAAGTATTTGGTGACTTCCTGAGTGTACTGATTATTCTGAATAACCCCCACAGCTTGGGAATATGCCTCTTAAATTAATTTTTGATTTCCCTGTATGCTGTGCACTGAATTCTCAGAGGTTTCTATCTCATTAATATTATAGCATTTTTCTAGGGTCTAGCCAACTTTGGGAAAATAAGAGATGTGTAGTTTTATGCTAAATTACTCTTATCACACGTGGAAGCATTTAGTAGTGCACAGCATTTCCGAATGCACCGCGTATTCTTAACTGCTCTGTAGATTGTTTCTTCACTGAAGTCGCTTTTTATGTACTAAAATGGAGAAAACAAAACCCTAATTATCTTTCAATGTATGGTTTTGTCAAAACATAGGCATGCAGGAATCAAAACAGAAGTAGGAGTCAACTGTCTGCACCGATCCCATTGCCCTCGTTATCACGCGTGTGCACCATGTTTTGCGTGTGTACGTATAATTAGTGAAGTCCAGTTATACAATTACTTGAAATGTATCTCTGGAAACTGGATTTGAAAAACAAAGCAACATCTGGTCACTCAAGCCGCTATTTTAAACTATTTTTTTCATGAAATATATTCCTCTTTTTTTTTTTCAACAAGGAAGACATTTGGTGTTTCTCCTTAGACCTATTTGTGTTTCAGAATATTTCTGGGCTGCCGTGGCCAATGTTTTTAAATGTGATCAGTGATTTTGCAAATCAGATTTTTTAGGCATGTTCCTATTAAACAGAGCTATAGACGTTGTTAGTCGCTTTAGAACATCTTGCGTAGAATTTTCTTAATGGGATGTATCATGAGATCTTTCTTAAGCCCCTTACCACTGAAAGGGGAGCATCCTTAAGCACCTTTACCATCTGTGTGTGAAGAAATGATGCCATTAAGGAGCTCAACCAGCAGGTGGAGTTTAAATTGCGTTTAAACAGCAGAGCTTTAGACTCTGGTTAAGGTTTAGCTGGAACTGTGCTACTGGAAATGCGTCTTCCTGACAGTTCTGGAAGAGCCTTGGATTGTTAAAGCTTCCATCGGCTGTCAGACCAGTTATTTGTAGGCCACATTGCTCGTGTAATGACAGCACGTACAGTTTATTAATTTGCTCAGGTTGACTTTGAAGCAATAAGGAGGAATGCTAAATAATTGTCACTATTGTTTAAATTAATGAAAAAAGGAAGTCAGCTGTCAATTTTATATATACCTGAACAGACACGAAGGGACAAGGAGCACTCACATGAACTGAATCCCCAATTTAACCGTTTTTATTTTTTTTGCCTTGATGGCAAAAAAATAGGATTAGGTTCAGATTTGATGGCAGTGCTTCACTAGAAGCTCCATTAAGCGCTGAAAGAGATGAGAGGATCAAGAAATATCTGACAGAAATCATAATGCTGCATTGGTAGCAATGGGAGGTAGATGAGAGAAGGGTTTATTGCATCTGTCACTAAGCTTTATTATGAACCTAGTGCTGAACAACAGCCAAAGGAGGAGAAACTAGAGCTGGCCAACCCTTCTGGGCAGGGTATGGCTGTGGCTGGCATCTGCCCAGGAATGAAGCCAAACCCCAAGGCTTATACCTCCTTCTTAGAGATGAACTGAGTGGTCTCACACCATCTTACACGACGAGTTCTGGCTTAAGATTAAAGAAAAGACCTGGTTTATAAATGCTGCTATGATAAACTATTCTCTGGAGGCAGTTTCTGCTTTTTTTTTTTCCAGAAATAAGTGTTAAGGACTAAGACCGCAAAGAAAAACAATGATGGGATTTGCTTTGGCTAATAGAGATGTAAGCAGTGCTGGCATCCAGGGAAGTCCTTAAGTCAGTTTTCAGGGAGAAAAAAAAAAAAAAGAAAACTTTACACTATGTTGTGGTGATTCGAAGGATGAAATTTTGCAGCTTCCTAACAGGAATGGCTTGCGGTACCTCACAGAGATGCGGTCTATGAAATATGAAGTCATACCGGACACAAAAACAGGCAAGAGCATGTAAATGAGAAAGGGAAAGCCAACCCAACAGGCAGATCAGGGCCTGCCAGGTTACCCTGACTTCCTCTGAGCTATGCAGGAGGAGAAAGGGAGTTGGCAGCCACTAAAAGCACATGATGACACAACCCGATTGCTGCAGAGACAAAGCGAATTACAGGCAGCGTACTGGGGAAAAATATACAGGCTGAAATTTCAGTTGTGGAAGCTATAGAAAAACTACTGCTCTAAACCAGGTCTGGTCCTGAACTGTTGATACTAAATGTGTGACAAAGGACTCAAAGGAGAGATGCAAAGAGCAGCAAAAAGGATGTTCAAAGCAAATGACACAGGCTGCAGAAAAACTGCTGGAAAATGCCCAGGCGTTTGCGGGCATTGAAATGTCTTTCAGGTCCTCGCATCTGAAAACACACCCATACAGAATCACAGAATCACAGAATGTCAGGGATTGGAAGGGACCTCGAAAGACCATCAAGTCCAATCCCCCTGCCAGAGCAGGAATGCCTCGATAATGCTACATAGGAACGTGTCCAGGCAGGTCTTGAATGTCTCCAGAGAAGGAGACTCCACAACCTCTCTGGGCAGCCTGTTCCGGTGCTCCGTCACCCTCAAGTACACTCGAGTCAGTCTGGCACCTGCTCAGCAGAATGCCTTGGAAGACAGAAGGAAATTACGGGAGCTATAAAATGAGCGTCTCAGCACCCCTAAGGAATGCAGCGGCTAGGGACCAAATGGACAAACTGCACCAGACTAAAATAACATTAAACAGAGCCCTAGCAAGAATTTATTACCAAATATCCTCAGTTCGATGAATACAATTCACCTGGCAAAAAAGCAAAATTTTCTCCATACTAAGTGCCAAAAAAAGGAAAGTTGGCAAGTGGTGCTGGAGAAGGAGAGCCGCCGTGGCCGTGGAGGCTGTCATAAATAACCCCAGGGAGCATTTCAGGAGTGAGGCCATCCCTGCCTGGGTGGTGTCAGACAGCAAACCCCAGTTTATTCCTGTTGTCTCGCTGACTGCAAAAATTGACAATATTTTCCTTGCCACCTTAGAGAACCTCAGTAACCTAAAGGCCTGGATGCTGTGCTTTCTGCCATAGCAGAAGATTGACTTTGCTGATGGGAGGGTCTGTTCCGTGTCCCAGGTCTAGTGTTTCCGTTTCACATCATCGCTCCCTCACAGCTTGCCAGGAGGCGATGCTGACTCAGCAGCTCCGCTCCACGAAGACTTCTTAAAGAAAGCTACAAAAAAGCAAAGAAAATATATGGCGTTTCACTCCTGGAACGATACGCTATAAAAAGCCTTTGCAGCCTCCTGCTGCAATGCTTCATGCCTGATGTCAGCGCGCTTGTGTACTTCAGTGCTTACAGTCCCGACATTATTAGACCTGCCAGTATGAGAAGAAGTTGCAGACATAAAGGAAGAAAAATGTGCAAAGGATGAAGGCTGCAACTGCTGGCAAGCTATAAACCTCCCTAAACTCTAAGTCGGAGATTCTGCCAAGATCAAGCTATTTCTTTTTTAATTATACAAACTTTCAGCGTGCTGTTTTCTTCAGGTTCTAAATAAAATCTAGTTGCCAGTGTATGGGGTATGAGGTCAATGGGCTGCACCCAAAATCAGATGAGATCCCACTAGTAATGCGCTGCTCGGATTCCCACATATTAACTGCAATATTTCCAGCACAGTGATTTTTATTTGAGACATCAAAAAAAATGAACAGGCATCAAAAAGAAAGAGAAGAGGGAAGAAATTCAAAGTCAAAGGTACTGATTTGCTGTATAAGATAAAAGAAGAGATGGTGAGGTAGCACGTGATTTTGCTTTTTGAGTTGCATCTGAACTTCCATCAGTCAATCCTGCCATGAATTCTGGTTTTACTGTATATTCTGTGTGATCTTGTCCTTTACTGCCTGCATGCCAGCTGCTGGGAGAGAATTTACTATTAAACTGGCTCTGTTAGAATGTTTTTCAGTGAGGGTCAAACTGAGTTTGGGGATTTTACATTTGTCAGGGGTGAGGAGTGTTTGGACAGTCACCTCAGAGGGCTGGAACTCCACAACCTGTCTGTGTGTCGGTGCACCCGGAGACGTCTAGAAGAGGCTGGTGACATTTTAAATATGTGCCCAAACCCATCACCTCAATTCGAATACAAAAAATCGCCTCAATCCAAAGGCAAAGCAGACATTGGGTGTTTGATTATTATCACATCTTTGGCGACTTCTACTAGTCAGAGAGAATAAGTAGGGAGGAATGTAAGATGGAAAACGGATCATGAGAGAGGATTATAGAAGATCATCACCTTTGGTTTCTAGGAAACTCGTGGGGTTTTTTTGTTAAAAGGTCCTTATTTCTGTGCAGGAGTTCCTGCTCTTGCGTTATGTAGCTTCAAGCGTGCAGGAGACCTACCGTAGCTCGTCACCAAAGGCAATGGCTTTTTTTAGGTTGTTCTCCTCAACGTGTGGTTGTGAAATGTTCACCTCCTGCTGCAAAGAGCGGTGTTTGTTACGGTCTCTGGGGCGTGTGTGTGTGCCGTTCCTTTGCAGATGGCTGGGCTGTAGTTGCCGCGATACAAATGCAGCTCTGCTTTGCAACGCTCCTTTCTTGAAGTCCGGCAAGTAGCTCAGTGGCCACAAAAAATGGTTGTTCAAAGGCAAAAGGAACACCCCAAGTTTTGCTCTCTGATTGGGTTGACTACTGAAGTGAAAATAAGGAGGTTTGCAATATGTGAGAATTGCTGTTGACTGTTCAGAAGAGGGGATGACAGCGTGAGAAGCAAACAAATGTAAGACTGCAGCTGGAATGAGCAGGTTTAATCTATCGAGACTGCAAGAGGACTCATCCAAAGAGAGTTTGGTGATTTTATTAAATAAAGGCCTCTGTCAGACACACATCCTGAAGATGTGTATTTTCTCATTAAGCAGTACTTGCAATGTACTGCATGAGATATTTATTTATTGTGTAAAACATGCTGGAGTACCACATTGTTCCTGGCTCCTGGACTCCCATAATCCAGCCCAGCTATAGCTGTTCCTCCAGAAGGCATAAAAGAGACATGGTACTATATTAAAACACTTAAATCTCCAACCCCAGTGACAGTATTTTGATTGTCAGACAAGCTAGCAGCTATAAAAGCAGAGATAATGTAATTAAACAAAAATTCTGTGTTAAAATAATACATAAACTTGCAAAGAATGTAGTAGAATGTGAAGACAACCTCTGTGCGGGGAGGTGATGTAGTGTGATTGTGTCTAGGGCTTAGTCTGTACTTTCAAGAAGAAATAAATCCTGAACGTAGCTGCAGACCTGCCAGGGAAATGGGAATGAAGGGATGCTGGATCTGCTTCTGCAGGGTCTGGCAATAAATAGTAAGAGGGTTAGAGAAATTATGAATAAGTCCAATATTTTACTGTAATTTAAGAGTGTAGGACAGGGAGAGTGGCATGACAGAAGGTCATGTCCCATGCACAGCCATCATGACAGGAGGTCCCTGGTTTGATCAAAAGCTTAAAACAGTGGAGTGATGGTCAGCTCCTTCTCTTTTCCTGTGTGAGCACCAAATCCAGAGAGGTCTCACTGTGGGAGGTTTCTAGTTTCATCCATTTCGTAGTCTGGTTGATGCCTATATATAAAAAATGTCGGGAATTTGAGCTGTCCACATGCAGCTGGTCAGTAACAGGAGTGGGATTTTTATTTCTGCGAAGTATCAGCCTTTCCTCACGACATCATTCCAACCTGTGCATCTGATATTTTTGTCCAAGAGTTTGAGATGTGAGGTGGAGCTGGTGCCTTCGGCATCTCAGGGACACTCGTTCCAGTTTTCGGCAGCTGTTTGCAGGATAACGCGCATTCAGCAAAGATATTCATATGGGTGTCAGGAAAATAAAGGGACAAACCGATTCATTGAAGAAGTAGATCTAATCCAAGTCTTCTCTTCGTAAACCTCTCAGCAGCACTGCCATGCAGAACAATAGGCTAAAGCGAGTCTCTGATGCCAGGAGGGAAACCAAACTGCTATTTCCTAGTAAGACAGTCATCTCCGTTGTGAATCTGTGAAGACGTTGCAGTTCCACCCTTTGGGAAGCAATGGTTTCAAGACAGCCTTTTTTTGTTCACTGTGGATTGACCTCCTTGCCACACATTATTGTGGTTTTTTCCGATTCGACCTCAAAAAGACTAAAGTAAACCAAAATAAATCTGGAGAACAAGGACATTGTTTTGTTGTTTTTTGGGGTTTTTTTTTGGCTCATTCCTCTCTAGAAGTATTTATCACGTTCTGTAGAAAAAGCAAGCTGTAGCAGAGAGCTAGTTGCTTCAACTTCAAACAATTAAAGGCCTTTTTGTGGCAAGGCTGTACCACTGTGCCGAGTGCTCACACACAGCAACTAGCTGCCTCTGAGTGGCATTTGAGCACTAGCAGAACAGTTACTTTATGGTATATTTTTTCAGGTCTAATTTGACCCCTCAAAGAGACTATTAAAAAACTTAAACCCAAAAACATGCTGAGGTTTACAATAAATAGTGGAAACAACTGAAAAGCAAAGCAGAACCATGAGAAGGTTTTCTCTGCATGTCTGTAAATTAACACTCCGATGACTGGCCAGATGTGCTGTCCAAGAGGTGGATCTTTGCAGTTTGCCTCCAATTTTTGAACGCATCGAAGTCTAAAACTGTCAAAGAAATGGCAATAAAACCAACTTGCTTTGTGTGGTGTGGTCTCATTTTCAGGCCGACAGCAAAGAAAATAAACAGTGGAGAGCAAAGACACATTTTAAACCGCCTTTGGTTAATCTAAACTGGCTTCAAAAATATAAGCAAGCGATGACGCTAATTGGAACTACATGGCACCGGGTTGTTGGTTGGAGTGAAGTGGCACAGGTCCACTGAAATGCTGCTCCAGCCTTTGAACACCAGAAGGCAATGTGCTCATCGATGTGTTTTACCCAGTGACACTTCGAAGGTGCGAGGCAGCCGTGTCAAGGAGAGGTTCTGTGCTCAGTACCGTGTAGATCACATCTGCCCCTCCCTTCGCTTCCCACACGTGACCTATAGATGCCGCAGATTCTGTCCCTGTTCTGTCACCTCTCTGAGTCCATCACTGTGGGTGGAGGCACCGGCAGTGCTGTGCATTAACTAGTAGGCATCAGTTCCGTGAGGAGAAAATTACAGCTGTAATTTTTATTATCGCTTTACCACAACCTATTTTCCTATGATTCATATTGCCTTAAGAGATTAGTTTTCTCTCCCATTTAACCTTTCTCAATATTGCTGCCTGAGCCAAATTTATGTCTAGGATAAAGCTATGTCCTCTTTTTATTGAATCCAGGTACCTTTTATAATGAAACCTAAAGTCATGTGATCTTTGATTGTGGTACTTTGAATTCCTTATTGAAAATGTATATTATATATTTTTATGACATTAATTAAATGTCTCAGGGTAAATGACAACATAAAAAATAATTAGTGTCTCTGTTTGGCTCATTATCTCTTCAGACTTGATTTGCGTTCAGAGAGCTGGAAACTCATCTGACCCACGTGGATTTAGATATTTGGGAGCACTGCCTCACGGCAAAATTTAGGACTAAAGAGAGAGGGCTCATTTCATGAGTATGGTACTGTATTCTTTTTTTTTATTTGCTTGCAAGGTCCTTGGCTAAATTGCATTCTCGTCTCTACAGGATTTTTTATTCCACCTTCATCACCAAAGAGTATCTGACTGCCTTCCAGCTAAGCATTATGTGATCCAGCTAACATCTGCCATGCTCGTTCTCTCTTTCATCCTTACCCAAGCGTGCGCATGTTTTGTTGTTGGTTTTAGATCTACATGCTGCCATGTGTCAGTGTTACAGAGAGTCATATGTGCATCAAACACTTTTCTAAATAACTTGCATATTGATCCTGCAAGACCCCTCTGGTTTACGGCCTGAGACTCAGAAAACTGAAATAGGGTTATGAAGCTATTATAGTCTTGCAAGACAGAAATAATTATAAAATCCATCAGGATTTCATTATCTTTATGTATATTTTTATATTATTCCAGCATCCTGGAGATCTTTAACCATGTATAAGACCATTTGTACCAGAAGCTGTGCAGTCTATACTTTCAAATAATTTACAATCTAATTATAAGACAACAGGTCTTGTCTTTTGATACATTGAACTGTCCTATTGTAGAAAACGGATGCAATCGCCTATTAAATCTCATAGAGAAATGCTGAGTGTCAGCAGAACTAGGTTTCTGTTAAGTCTTACAAGTAATTCCTATGAGGGTATTATTATTAGCATTGTTTTTATTCTTCTTCAAAACAGTAATATGCTGTACAAACACACAGAACTATGCCCAAAAGGTGTTTAAAAACTCTTTCTGGTGCATGGCAGGGAGTTCAGCTGCTGTTCAGATTCCAGTTCAAGCCCTGCTTAGGGCTTCGTGGAGGAAACCATCTGACGAGATATTTGCAGGGGAATATGGAAGTGCTTGAAAGACAAGTCCAGTGTTAGAAGACGATTGACATTTATTGACTTCCTGCACCATCTAGTGGGGATTAAAATTAATTGCTTTCATTTTATGACAACGCTAAGCCCTTCAGGATGCCCATGGCTTCCTCTCCCAGGCGCTGAGAAGAGCACCAGAGGACCCAGTTCTCACCAGCCTTTACGCAATGGACCAGACTTCGCTGGGATCGTTGGTGTCACCCAGGACTGCGTATGACTGTCACTTGTGCTTGTTGTATCCAGTGACACACAGGAGCCAAGCTGCTTGAGTGAAGGCCCAGAGGACCACTGGGAAGGGCAGACCTCAAGGAGCTTTACTGGTGTGTCATTGAGCTCTGGATGCCTGAAGGACCTTGGAGTCAGGCAGGTCTGCTGGCCGTGCCAAGCAGAGAACACAGCAAAGACCCAGAGAAAACAGCTGCAAATCATTCTGACAGGCTCACGTCATGGGCAGGGGAGTTGGGATGAACTTCAAGAGGTCTGAATGTGATTCCTTCCTCTTTCTCTCTCAGGACCTGGTTGGAGTTACAGCTCTGAGTCTGTCCTGAGTGATTAGGACTTAGGAGAAATATTTTTCATCAAACATGAAGTGTTTCAGGTTGCTCGGCAAACCACAAGATATGACCCTGCAGGTGGAAGCAAAAATCACTGCTGTAATCTTAATATAAGGCATTTCCTTGAACGTAATTTGATTAATTATCAGTGAACAGGATGACATTAGGTGATTACACTCCTAATTTTCTATTCAGGAAACAGCAGCCAGCTTTTTTTTTTTCTGTTGCTGGGCAACACAGGGATGATTTGAAATTTGGTTAAAGTAGTGAGTGATAAACATTTTTAAATAGACGTGATATCACTACAGAGGCAACCCTAATTGCTATAAACAGCCAGGGGGCTGGAAAATCCCACCTACAGAATAGAGTTTATGAATTAAAAAATTCCCCAGGCTAACTGAAAGGGAAGAATATACAGAAAAGCTTGAAGAACGGGGTAGAGGTTTCCTCCCTTGAGAAAGAGTGCTGATTATTTTCATAGGATTGTGTGTGTTACTCCTCATACAGTCCTTGTTTGGTCAGCCCATTACCCTCCCCTTCTCTGAGTCTTTTGTTGGACATGGTCGTCCATGTATACGTGTGTCATTATAGCAGTGATGGAAAGCACACCCTGCCTGGGAAATGGGCATGTCACGGGCTGGAAATGGTCTGTGGAAAGTAACTTCACTACAGACATTCTCCCCTTCGAGGCCAGAGCTTATCTTGGCTTGTCATTTTTGGTAGGTTTTGGTCCAAGTAATGGGGACCAAGTGGATCTGAAGTGCTGCCCATGTGGTTTGACACCTTTTCCTTTGACTTCACTTGAACAAGGTCCTGAGGAGTTAGTTGACCCATGGGGAGTTGGGTCCTACAGAGAACATCTGCTTGAGATCTTCCTCTTCCTTCAGAAGGTCCCAGCAGTACACAGGAGATGTAACGGTGACATTGGCTCTGGGAGCCTTTCCTGGCTGTGATCAGCTTTGTAGTGTGACAGAAATCAGAAAGGATAAAGACCTGAGTGTGATGTCTGCTTTGTTTTGGGTTCCAATCTTCCAGCATGAGTTTCAAGCTGACAGAACATCACTCAGCTGTTGCCATAATATCCCATGCTGTTTCCTAGTTTGCAATGGCAGAATTTCCCATGCCTTTATTGTATTATTTTTTGTTCCTTTTTACTTTTTGTTTGACACTGCCTGTCACTGCAGGCACCGACACCTTCTTCATTGCTGCGGCTCAGAGTTTGGAAAGATCTCCATTGCCTTGCACTGATCTTGATGTGAGAGGCAACTGGTACGTAAAGTTTGCCACCAAACCACTGAAAACAGACATTCCAGCTGCCACACTCTTGCTCTTCAAACACAAACAATATGAGTGTTTTAAAATAGGGTTTCCCTTTAAAAGCCCACCCTGCAATGCATCAGAGCTAATTTCTCCTTTAAAGATGCTACTGTGTTCGCATTGATAACCACAACATTTTTCAGCTCAAAACAATTATAAAGCTGGCCGAGAAAACTCTATTTCTCTGTTCCCCCAGAAGGCAAAGGGCCTCCCAGCACAGCCGTGTGCTCCTCTGTTTTTCGGCGCTTGGGATGCTGGAGCTGCAATATGTCTTGTTGAAATGCCCATCTCATGGCTCCTGCCGGTAAAACCCAACAACACCTTCGCTGGGCAGGTCTCACTCCTGTGGTATTGAATAACCTGCATGGCTGTTGTCCCCTGCCTGGCAAGGACAGCCAGCTTCGTCATCTTAACAGTCCTCAAGAGCATCAGAAAGCTGCTTAGCAAAGCATCTTCTTAAGATAAAGCATCTTCTTAGGATAAAGCATCTAGTCTTCACAGACATTTGTGAATATTCATGTTTAGATGTACTGCAAAGAAGAAAGGACTGTCAGCAATTTGGGGTGAATCTTCTAATTCACTTTTTTTTTCCCCTCTTCAGCTTTTTTTTTCAGTAAATTTTGCCAAAACATCCTTTGATTGTGTGTGTTGCTTTGACAGATCTGGCGGTATTGCAAGCAGAAATGACTGCTTGCAATGCTGCAGAAATGACTGCTTTACATGCTGAGCATGCAAAAATGGAAACTCCATGAATATCCCTGTTAAAAATCTGACTTGACAGACTTGGTTTACTTTTATTTACTTAATTAATCCAGGTGATGAGAGGCTGAAAGTGCTGGTTTGAAATGGCCCCTCTTGCCTTCCCCCAGCCAGCTCTGCCCACATGCCTTAGCCCTGAGAACTTTTTCTAATTCATGTCTGAGCTTCTTTGAGGAACGATGTCACATGGTTTGTGCCAAACTTTCAAGATATTTTTGCTGCTAAGACTGTTGACCGCAAGGAGATGTCACAAAGCTCGTCTCTAGGCACGATCTCAGTAACCACTATAGCCACTTTCTAACCCCAAAATAAAAGTACAACATCCCAAACGTGGCTTATCTATACTTCGTGTCTGAATTTGGGAGATTTCTTGGCATTTTTGTTCATTGCTTTCCACAGTACGACTGTTGGTGTAGCCTTAATGCACCTGTCCAGCTAATGCCTTGAGACTTTGTCTTCCTAGCTTCTCGTTTTGATTCTGATCACAACCACCAGAAAAAGCCGTGCTGGAACTTAGATACCTGTTAATAACTAATGGGATGCCAACAAATCGCCTGAAATACAGAGGTGGGTCAGATGAATGGTTCGTATAAAAGTAACTCCTGGTGAACCATCAGGTGGGAATTAAAATTTAATTTAGAATGTACTATCACTGCTGCGGTGGTGGTGGTGGTGATTTACTTGATTGACTGCTGGTTTCTTTCACCTTTGCGAGCCTTAGCTTTTTACTATCTGAGGAAATTAAGGCTGAATTGCAGCAGGAAATTCCTTGTACCCAGGTGTTTCTGGTTATCCGATGAATAACTCGGCTGGTGGGGAGGCAAGGATTAGGATGGGATGGTTTGGAATCTAAATGATTCTCATTGCTTAGTACCACACGTTTGACATTCTGGCAGCCGCTCTACTTGTTCTCAGCGAAGGATTGGAAAATCCTACTGAACTGAGTAGTAGGTCCAGCAAGCAGCGACAATTTCATTGTTCTTTTTCAATAGTTAGGGTGCAAAGCTGGTTTTATTAGCTTGTCCTGATTTAATGCTCTGAATTTAAAAAAACACCGTTGAATTCTGTTGACTTATAATGCAGCTGCATACTCTGCTGCTGCCGTTTTCCAGCGTGGCTTGTGCTAATTTGCCTTCCCAGGTTAAAGCGGGAAGGGCCCAACCTCAGCTCCGCTGACTTGCTGAGAGATGGATCAGTCTGGAAGGCCTCTGAAAAGCTAAGCTGCTCTTTTGTGAACGAACACAGTCAAAATCAGATTTAATTCAGTGACTGATGACCCCGTGCAGGACTTACACGCTGGTGATAAGGCTTCAAAATTTAGATAAGTAGGTGAACGCAGAAAGAAATACGCCTATATGAAGGTAGTGCTTTCTGACCTGAAAATTCATGACACAATGGACATGCCTTGCAGTGGTTGGCCATCCTGGTTATCATGAAAATACACATTAAATTCTCTCCTCTGCACGGCTCTGGGAATGCAGCTTCTCCAGTGCCATGGCGCTGTGACGGAGGAGGTCTCTTAGCCGCTCTCACGGCTGCTGTGACCTCTGGGTGCCTGTGCTCTGGGTGGCCTAATCCTGGGGTACCCAAGGCTTACCCAGGCTTTGCCTTCTGCTTCAGGCTCCAGAGCTCACTGAATTATGAGACCTTGGCCAAGAGATCCCTCAGCAAGAGTGGCAGAGTCAGGAATAAACCTCCTAGAGCCTTGATTCACTCCTCAAAATCGAAATTGTGCTCCATTCCCACTTCAGCTGCTCATGAGAAACAAAGGCAATAGAAGAGGCAGAAATGTCCTTTCTTTTGCCCCAAGCTGAGGAAAGTGTATTTTATTTACTGCAGTGAACCGGTTGGCTGTGAGACTGCCGTGAATGTGCAAGCTGGCAGCCTGGCTTGTAAAAGAAACACAGCGAGTGAACAAATGAGAGAGTTATTTCCCCGAGCCTTCAAAGCTTTAATTCCTGCAGACCCCTGGGTTTGGTTGCATTGTCAAAGCTAAGTGGATGGAAACAGGATCATTTCCCTTAAGCAGTCATTAAGGAAAACAACTTCAGATTATTTAGGGTTTCAGGTACTGCTACAGCAGCCTAATGGAGTGATAACCAGTTACATCTTCCTGGGCTGTACCAGCAGACACAACCCAAGTTTTATAAAACACCAGAGGTATCAGCTCTCCTCTCCAGTGCCACAAACTGCAAATGAAATAGCTCCAGAATAGAGTAATGCTCTGCAAACCACCCTTGGTGCCAAATGGAAATGTAATTTGCAGGCCTGCGTCAGCGGAGAACGTCCTTTCCTACAGGAGAAGAAATTCAAGCAGCCACATGGAAATACTTTAATTTCAGCGTTAACCATCAGAGGAGGTGGCTGTTGCAGATCATGGGAGCCAGGTAATTCAGTTCTGAACTTTAAGTACGTGCAACGCCAAGAAATATTAGGGGATGGGGAATGTTGAATGCAGCCCTGCACCAGTGGCGCTGCAGACTCGGGAGCAAAGCTCTCACTGAGCTGATTGATACCTTCGTTGGAGCCACAGCACAATATTCAAACTGAGAGCTGGCTTTGAAAAACCCACATTCTCTGCCGTTTATCTTGTAGTCGTGAAATGGAAAACGAGCCTGGATTTTGCCACCCTCTCCACGGTGTGATTTGGATGGTTGGGAACCTGTGTCTGCCAGGGCTTGAAGGATGGAACTGGTGCCCCCTTCCAGTGTTCAGCCCTCCTTCCCTCGCTCCAACGTCCCTACTCCCAAACCTGTGAATCCAAATAGCTCCAGGGTAGGTGGATTTTTCCACCCTGTTCCAGGTCTAATTTCTCTTTCAAACTAGTACCGTATATCTTTCCCCACCTCCCACTTGTCACTTTATGGCTTGCTGGATCTGTTTCTTTTAATGCTGGAAAATATACAGTTAAAATCACCTTAAAATTTACTAATATGCCTTTTTATTTGAAAGGCTTATTTCCCTGAAAGGCTTTCCCAGTCTTATATGAGGGCATGCTCTCTAATATTAAACATTTTTTTTTTAAAAAATGGGTGCACATCTGTTTGATATTTAACTCAAAACAAATGGTGAGAGTGGAGAACATGAGCAAAATTACGCTTCAGATAGCTATAAAAGGTCATTTTTGCTTTAAACTACAAAGGATGAATAGGGGCATATGACACACATAATAAAGACGGAGATAGGTTTAAAATGCCCTCAGGCTATGCTGAGGTCAGCTGCTAGCTTACGAGAAAAGACACATTTTGCCCTTCTTTTTTTTTGCCACCCAACGGTGTGGAGCAGCAAGCAGGGATTTGCGTGCAAGGAAGGTCACTCAATCTCTGCTTTAAAACCCATCACATTTTTCTCCATCGTTTTCCTAAGGGATACTGAACTCTTAAGCCTCATAATTAAATAATTGGCCCCAAGCTAACCCCCCTTTCTTCCTGGCTGAAAATGGGAGATGGATTTGGCTTGCCTTGCTGAATGAAGAAGCCGTTACTTGTGCCCTGCCATATGATGAGGAATTCCTCACCGTCAGACATCTAGATTATCTGCAAATATATGTGTGCTCCTTTCTGGTGTGGACAGGAGGATTTCTACCAGAGATGCTGAAAACAGGCAAAATTTGGTCTCCCCTACAGCGATGCCAGTGCTGGGCTGAATAACCCCGTCTTACTTCTGGAGGTGGATTTAGCCTGTGCTGGGCTTTTTTTGGGAAGGGCTTGCTTTGAAAACCGCCAAGCCCTCCCCGTGACTTTGGAAGGGGAAATGAAGCGGGAAATGGGCCATTTCTCATTTAGAGCTGGCACAGGACCAAGCCAATGGGAGCAGATGAGCTTTCCAATAAAACCTTCCTGAAAGGCAAAGGAGTGTGGAGACCAAGACGCTGGTTGTAATCTGCCTCCAGCCATCTGCTCCAGGAGCGCTGGAAATGCAGGGCAGGGTTTGACTAGTACCTTGTCGATAAAAGGGAGATGGAAACGTCGGCTCGAATTTGGTCATCAGGTGGCTTTTGCATCTGCCAGAACATCTTTTCTGCTATTAGAGACAGATTAGTGAAGAAATATGGAACAAGAAGGTCAAAACCTTACATGGAGTTCCATCCCTCTAAGGCTTGTTTGAAGCCTTATTTCTGTGCTGAAGGGGAAAAATCAGTGCTACTGTTTCTTTGCAAAGCAATGCAGCTTTGCAGTTGATTTCCCTCTTCTTCCTCCAAAACCTCAAGTGAGTCCTTTATCCGGGTGGGAGTTGTTCAAATCCTGTCAGTAAACCACGGGGTATTTCTAAATTTTAGACATGAGATATGCACGCACATTTACAACATTTGAAGCAAAAACCCAAGGCATTTTCTGAGTATTCCTGAGCTTTGTACTCCCGTCTGCAATCACTAGAAAGCAAATTGTCCATAGCTCCATCCCATAATACGTAGGTTATTAATGGGAACCAGGTATCCTCCTTCAAAGGAACAGGAACATCAAGAATCATATCTGTTTCTCATGTTCTAGAAAGCATTTCACAGTTTCAATGATTATTCAAAGGGGGGAAACAAAGCTGGACAATAAATCCAGGAGCTAGCTTGGTTACAGAGAGGTACAAACACATCCTCTGGCTGAAATGCCTCTTATTAAAGCTTTATCATACCAGGCACACGAGCTTCCAGCTGCCAACATGAGGGCACGCTGGCAAACAGCCGACCCAGCTGCCGTGGTTACGGTGCCATTGTAAACTTCATTTTTTTATGCTCAGCATGTATTGAGAGCGATGCCTTTGTTCCATATGGCTTCCATATAGTGACACTGCATCCTGTGTAGGAGAGGTCAAGGAGTGGATTATCAGCAAGTGTTTCAAGTCAAGAATGAAGGGAGCTGGCAGGGCAAAGCTGCACAAAGCCTGTTCTGTGCTTCTCATCGGTGCGGTGACCTCTGGGTTTCGGTGCCTGTACGTTCCCCCCCTTCTCCCTTCATCTGCCGAGCGCAGCGCTGGCTAAAAACGTTAGCACAGCCTTTCCCTGGCAGGTTTTTAGAGGCAAAAAAAAAAAAAAAAGAACAAAAGCAACACTGAAAGCCTGGCTGAAATGTTTAGCTACAAGATGGGAGGCCAGGAGCAGGGAGGGAGCAGCAGAGGGAAGGATCTGCTCCCATCTCCAGCCCTCCTGTAGCCTCCCGCTGCCCAGCATCCTCGGAGCCGGGCATCGAGCTGTGATTGTCAAATGCTCCCAGGATGTATCAGCCCTGCTCTGATTAACCCTGAGGATCTCTGGATCCCAAAAACAAGCAGCAGGTCCTGGTCCTGCTTAAGTTCTCTGAAATGAATTCTCCCCATCCAAAATTAGCGTAGATAGTTTTCGGTCTGTTTCTCTCTGATTTAGAACAGTTTGAACGTGAAATGAAGAGCAAGTTCCTCTGCCTTGTGACTGAGAGAAGAATTTGCAGAGCACAAGCTTGAGGATGATGTGAGAGAGGGGAGTTCCTGGAGCTGCTCAGCCACCAGCTCCAGCCTCCCCAATCCGCTCCCACCATCCCCGCTGCCCCTTTCTGCTGCCTCGGACAAGAGCTTTGATTTCTTTTCCAGTCATCAAAATGTTTCTTTTGTCTCTCAGCGTGTTACACCAGACGTTGGTAGGTATGCAAAATTAATAACTGCATTTTAATAACTCACGACCCGTAAGACCTGAGCAATTATAAACCTCATAGAGTTATTACCAACCAAGTAAAAATTATATTCCATTTAAACATTCCTCATATAATATCCCCACTGCAGTCACCATTTCAAGAAAAACAGTGTTACCAGTGCTGTTTCTCTGGTACCTAATGAGTTAGCTTTGGCTGGGGATCAGGAGCTTTTGATGGGTGTAGTTTACATTGACCACTCGAAGGCTTTAGATATTCTGGACCGTACCTTGTTGTTTAAGGATATAAAGTTAAACTGAGGCCCAGGGGGGAGTGTAGTGGTCGCCGAGTTACAGCAATTCTGGAGAAAGCGCAGTGAAACCCTCTGCTCAGCCCTTCTCCAGAAGAGCAGCCTGTGGGAAGGAGGGGACCGGGGACAGGGCAGCACCAGTGCCAGCAGTCAGGGGTAAGGACCGAGTCTTTGGCACGAGCCAGGGTGCTGGGTGCTCCAGGGATGCTTGTGGAGGACTGCATGGTGACACCCTCCCTTCTTACCCTCGCAGCATCTGTCAACAGGGAAAATAATTTCACCCTCAGTCTGAAAGTCCTTTGGAGTTTGTAAAAAAAGTATTTACGGAGATGCCTCGCCTCTCGGATGGGAGCCTGGAGCAGGGGACGGGCAAGGAGGGGCATGTGATAGCAACTATGCCCAGCGGTGGAGGTTGATGATCCCTCTGAAAGGAGAGTTTTCAGACTGGGAATAGTCTGGAGTGCCGTGATCCAGAGAGTCGGGAATATGTCGTTGCTGCCGTAAAAAGGGAGGCTAAACAGAGTGGCAGGGGTCAGTGAAACTGTACGTGGACAAAGGGAGGAGGCAATGATTAGTCCTTTTTGTCACAAAACAAAAGATGGGAGCACCCGGCAAAATCACAGGGCATTAACTTCTGAACAAAAAAAAAGTACAACTAAATCCTGGAAGCAGTTTTCAGTGGGAAACAGGAAGCCTGGGCTGGAACCTCAGGGCAGGGAGCTCCTGCGTGCCAGGAGAGACAGAACCAGGAGAGGCTGCCGGGGAAGCATCATGCTGTACTCGTCCTCTGCCTCATTTTTTTGCAAACCTGAGTGCCAGCCCCTGTCAGCTACTTCATCTTCAGTGTGGCCTGTTACACATGTTCTTACATATTTCTGATTTTATTTCTGTTTTACTGTTAGTTCTTTGTTCGCCTGTGCAAACAGATTAACATTCTCTGTAATTTTACATGTCAGGAGGAACAGATGCCAGCAGTGAAAACAAGTCAAGACGGTTCTTCCCTTATGCTCTACTTACACTGGATTTTCTGTCTGATTTGGTTTCTGTATCAATATTTTTCCTTTTTATCCTTTTGCCACGCAAAAGATGGAGATACTATAAGGGATGGTGTGATTATATTCTTCTAAATAATGTTATGTTGATTCTGCTGTGTAGTACAAATGATTTATCTGGGCTAAAAAGAAGTATTATTGACCATTTCTGCCTGTCAAGTCTGAAGCTTGTTTAGAATAATATCCTGAATATCCTGGAGTGTTTAATGCTTTGATTTTAAAGGTGTGGCAAAAGGATCTCAGAAAGATATTCCATGAATATTTGGGCATATTTGGTGCCCAGGTGCTAAAGAAAATCCTGCAAGTGGACTGTGCCTTTCCAAATGCCTCATCACTTGCGTGGCTTACACAGCATTCAGCCTGGTGAGAGAACTAAGAGTAGAGGAAAAATATCTTCTTCCCCTTCCTGTACCTTCCTGTTGGGGAAAAATCCCTAGCAGGTGACATTTCACTCTATTGCTAAAATCTATCAAGTTGTTCTTCCACTCCAGCAGTGCCGGCTCCTTTCCTGTGAGCGGTGACACACTGAGCCAGCCGAGGTCTGTGCCGTGGGAGAACGTGCAGAACTGGCTTATCCTGTTAAATTAAAAGGCAAGGCTGGGAACCTTACCCTGCACGGGGGGTTAGTGCCTTGCCACCACGCAAATGTGGAAAAGCAAACGCATCGGAAACATCGCTCCTTCACGAAGGATTTGATTTTCTTGATTTTAGCGAAGCCCTCAGATATTTGATTTAGATTTTCTGGGTCAAACTCTTCATGGATTTTTTTTCCCGGAGATTCACGGCCCTGGAAGCTGCCGGCACGTTGCATTAGGTACGACCCATCTATCACCGGCCAATAAATGCTGCCCAGCTCATTTCTGTTTGGAACCTCCTAACTTCTCCTTTGCCAAAGCGCATCTTCCAGGACAGCATCCTGCCTTCCTTTGAAGACCTCGAGAGAGAGAGAAAATCCAATTCTTCCTTTCCTAATGTGTTAATCACCTCCATCACTCAGAGCGTGTGCTTTGTTTTGGGCTCATTTTAGCTGACGTGCAAAGAGCCATTAGATCTTGTTAGAGCATTATAACTAACGGTGTTTCACTCTGATCTCATTTGGACTAGATTCTCATGTTTGTGAAGTTGTTGATGGTATTTTAGCACCTCAAGTTTGTGACTCATCCATATGTGACCCTAAAATGTTTACAAACTTCCAAAGAATGGTGCAAATCTGCTGTTTTGTCTGGGAACGCGTGAGCAGTTGATTTTGTTCAGAAATACAACTTGTTTCTTGGTCACGGCGCAACCGAATCATTAACATTTCCAAATATTTCTGCATCGCGTCAGCATATTGCAATCTGCAAGATCTGGAGCATTTCTTTATTACGAGTTGTGTTTATTTATTATTTAACCTAAAAATGCCATCTGGATCCTGATAATACTCTTGCTTCTTGATTCCACAAGAACTTGATGCTTGTTTGCTATCTAAACTTGTGATTGTAAAACATAAGAATAAAATGGGAGCAATTTATTTTCCAGATCAAATTTTCCCTCAGCAGGATTAAAACTGCCACAGCAGTAAAGAGTTTACAAACTCACTAAAGAACTGTAATAACTTCCCTTCGCACTGTCGGGTCAAGGAAAGGTAATACATGTTTCCAATCAGCTTTGAATTGAACTCAAATTGTAGGTTTTATTTCACTTTAATCCATATGTGAGTTCACGTTAGAGGTAAGAGAAATCACAGGACTGCAAACATGGAGTAGAGTTAATTAAATTGTGTAGCTCCTTTTGGAAAAAGCCCTGGCTCTGCTCATGCATGAAAGTTTCCAGGGTGCTCCTGAGGGCAAGACCAACTGGGGAAGGGCTCTGCTCCTGCGGTGAGGACGACAGCAAATGAAGTTATAGCCACCAAGTGAAGTACATGGAGAACAAACTTGCAGCACTGAGAAAATATTTCTTTTTTTGCTGGGCTATCCACACACACACAAAAAACCCTCCCCCTCTTCCCTTCACCTCTCTGCCTCAGGAAAAAAAAAAAGAAAATATAGCCCTGGGAGGACTCCAAGGAAACATGGCACGTTCTCGACTCAGACACAAATGAGATCTTTCCGCAAGACAATCCCCGCCTCAAACGCTGCTTTTAGAAATGATAGATGCTTTTTAGTCCTCCTTCGCTGTTTCCGACTTATTGTGGGAATTGATCTTATTTGGGGGGGATTTCTGGTTTTCTGTCCGATCTTGTTTTATTTGTGTTCTGCGAAAGAGCTTCTACTGAGTGGGAGAGACTATTCACATGCTTTAAGCTAAGTCTGCATTTCAGTGTCTTGCAGACCTGGGACCTGAGCTCTGGCCACTTTGCAGAACCAAGCGCATTAAGCCCTTGCTTATCCTTCAGCAGGGCTCGTTCAGAGACGCAGCGTGCAGACCTCAGCCCTGGCTGCGTGCACCTGGGAGGAGATTCATCTTGAAGCGATAAATGCTTATTTAATATTCTTTTTTTTTTTTCTTTTCTTTTCTTTTTTTTTCCCCCCAGAGCTGAGAGGTGCTCTTGGAACATCTCCAACGTTGACAGCAGTGCTTGGGACAAGTCAAAGTGATGGGTGGTGGCGCACCCAAGATCTGCACGTCACCGGAGACCTGGCTGGAGGACATGTCAGATGCACACACCAGCAGGATTTGGAGACAAGGAATGGCTGCAGGGAAGGCAATTCTGCATGTGGGCATGAAGCTGTGTCCTTACCAGTGTGCCAGGATGATCAGTAAGGTACAAAAACTCAGGAAAAACATGTTTTGAACATATTTTGTTGAACGGTAGATTTAACTGGTTTGGAAAGTTAAATGTTCACCAAACCACCCAAGAGAGAGACATCTCTTGATGTCCTGGTGTCTGATCACTGATGCTTCTGTCTAGAGTAACGAAGTGGAAACTGCTTGCAGGGAAACAAATTTTTCTTTCCATGTGAAATTGGCAGTGAAAGGGTTTTCTGTCTAAGAATGAGTTGTGTTCTGAAATGAATTACATGCAGTCTGCGAGATTCTAGAAAAGCGAGCCTTCCTCAAGCGCTAAAATGTGACATTTAAAAAAATCTGAATTTTAAAATAATGCACCGTGCATTCATTTTGCTTCATCCAAAAAAATAAGTCTCCTTTAAATAAATGTATTATTCTTAAGCTTCCCACACAATGTCAATGAGAATACGAATCAATGAAATATCAGGTGCCAGATTCAGCATCTCCTGAAGTGTTTTTTGATGGCTTTAACAGGCCTCTGATCAAGCTCTGAAAGACCATCTGCTGGGATGGCAGCAGCAACTGGCCTTTCTGCACAGGCTTTCTGCAAAAACTCATCCACTCGATGGAGACCTGTGGAGAAGAGCTGAGTTCGTGCCATTGAGTTCTTCAGTTTGTCACAACCATTTTAATGGCAAATTCTCATTTTCCTGTACTCCCCTGCTCAGATGCTTGCAAGAGTCCTTGAAACTTATTTGTCCTCAAGGCCACAGATATATGAAAAGGTTGTTTTTGTAGATGTGCCTAACAGCCTTTCCCCTGTTTCTCGTCCTAGCTACTTAATTTCCCCTCTATACAGGAATGTCCTTGGCTATTCTGAGGTTCTGTTCCCTGAAGTTTCTTTGCTGGCGAACTCAAATGCTCAAGTGCTCTGTCCTCAGCGATTAGATGTGATTACAAAGCAGTTCACTGCAATTCTCCTTTCTATATAAACACTTCAAAAGTACTTCAGCAAACTGAAATACTTACACGTCAACAAGACAGGTTTTGATGATGATGATCTTGTGCTCTGTGGGTCCAAGTACCTTTGACTAAGATGGTTTCCTTTTATATAATAAGTTTTTCTTAATTAATAATTTCCTGGCTGCAAATTCAAGCTTTTCCTTCTGATAAATTCAGAGACAGCAACACAACCTTGTTTTCTCTATTAACACTCCAGTGTGTTAACACAACCATTCTTTTCTCATAAGCTCTCAACTCGAAATTAACCTGGTGAATTTTTTACGTTTCTTTGTTCTACAGAATTGTCTGCTCCTTGAAACAAAACCTATTCCGCTCTTCCTAGTCCAGCTTTTATTTGCACATTTAACATTATATATATATTTTTTATATATATATATATAAAGCCTCTGGTTTAGCTGCATTTGTCTATCAGTCCAGAGTTGAGGCAAATCAGTCCACATCTGAAACACGAAGACTCTTTTGTGAGAACATCCATTACTACATCCATCGTACTTGAACTCCACTAGTGTGTGGGCCACCACCTAATTGCAGTCACCATCTCTTTCTGCTGGTGACTTTCCTTGGTCACATTTGAGGTCAAATGCCAGGAGGCTGCCATCAAAAGGTTCAAGGCAAGTAGACCGACTCCGTATCCTTCAGCCTGAATCCATGTGTGCTCTTGCAATGAACAGATCATTAACTTTACAATGCAGCTGCTGAGAAATGCCTTGAAATACTTCAGCTCTCCCGTCAGGGTGATAGCAGCTCATTAAAGCACAGCGCCTGAGCCCTCTGTTCAGAGAGGGTTTGGAGATCACTGCTGATTCTTCTTTCTGTTCCACCAGAGCAAGGAAGGAAATCGAGCTCGGCTGATATTTTATGTCCTCGTGCAGAATGTGGTGACCTCAGAGTTGAAGCACTTGCAAAGACATCCCTGTCCTATAGCAAAGCAATCACGATTACATTACCCAGCGCAGGAACCTCAGTGCACATGGGCTGAAACTGGAAATGAGCTTCCTTTCTGGGAGCTACATTAGGAAGACAAATTCCCAATAGATATTCTCTAACAAACTGAGATTTAAACTAGATCATTTTGGCATATGTTTCATCCAGGTTAGACCCGAATCTTTACAGAGGAGCATTGGATGCTGATGTCTGCAGTGCTTGCTCCTGAGCTGCCCAACTGGGAGGAGGAGACTTTCTCCCATCAGTGGTCCCATGTTTCTGCACGCAGTGGCTTATCCCTGTTACTGGTGATGGGTAAGAAGCAATTAGTGGCTTTACGGGAGATTTGCCCAATGGTCAAGAAGAAATGCGGCAAGATTGTGTGTATGTCCAACGAGTAGAGGAAAGCCATCAAATGTGTTTCCCTGGGGTGTCTGCAGGAGATAAATCCAGCCTTGCTCCTCAGGAGCGTATGACTTACCCGAGAGGCAGCAGGTACGTCTTGGACACAGCTTCCAGTTGCTCATGCTTGGAGATATGAGTGTGGTCCTTTGTCTGTCAAGGGTCCCCGCTACCATTCCTGGGGGCTGAGCAGCTCAGGTGGGGGTGAGTGGAGCCTTCCCAGCATGCACCTGCCCCCTTGTTAAGCCAAATTTCACACCCACAACCCCTTAGAGCAGAACTCTGGTACCAGCACTGGCTGCCAACATGTTTCTGGGTGGAATTCCAGGTCCAGAGCGGAGCTTGCAAAGCCTTAACCATTTTGTGACCTGGGTAGTAAAAAGAGGGAAGGGGAGAGGGAGCTCCTCCTCCCATTGGCAGGGGGATTGGACTTGATGATCTTTCAAGGTCCCTTCCAATCCCTAACATTCTATGATTCTATGATTCTATGATTCTATGATTCTATGATTGTGGACCTGCAGCAGCTGCAGGTGTCAGAGGCGCTCCAGCCAAAATCTGTGGTGAGCAGGGGGAGTAGCTGGCAGGGCATCCTCATCACAGCCCCCTCTTTCTGAAATGTGCTTCCTCTCATTTGATCCACCAGACTTATTGAACTTGCAGGCGAGCTGCAAGGACCATCTGTTTTCCAGGGACTCCAGGGATGAGTGGAGCAGGGACAAGAAGGTGGCTTAAGGGGTAATTGAAGGTCTTGCAAGTGCGCCTGGTTTTCTTTGAGGGAAGAGTGGTTTTAGGCAGGCTTTTTGTCTACAGCTACAGATTATGAGTGATGTGGTATATTTTAATGCATTACTGGGTGGCCAGATGACACGGTGAGACCCGACAAGGCTTATTTCACAGATCACACGAAGATGTAGTGCTGCTCCTGCAGCACGGGTCTGTCAGAATGAAGGGGGAGAAGAATGGACAGGAGAACAACACAAGGCTTGGCTGGGCACCAGGGAATTTGCCTTAAGTTGGACTTTTGCCTTAAGTAGGATTTTTTCTGACTTTAGATTCTCCCTTGCCTGCTCTGAGGCTGCCAAGTGATTAGAAGGAAGTAGAGCAAAAGCAGTTTGAAAGAAAAAAGGGTGACACAGGGCTGAACTGGAAGGGCCAGAAGGACACAGAAAACCTAAGACCCAAAGAAATGATGACTTCAGAGGGTTAAACCTCATTTTTTCTATCTAGTCTGCTGCCTTCAGAGATGACAGAGGGGCAGAATCTGAGCTGTACTTCTCTGTTTGGTGATAGGATTGTCTTAGGGAAGGTTGAAAACCTATATTGTATTACTTTTCATTTCATTTTGTCTGAAATGACCTGAAATATGTTTCTGTAACCAACCAAGCTCATTCTTAACTCTCCTTGCTACACATTTGGCAAGAATTTATAGGCAGTGCTAGAAGTATTCATATCCTTGCCTATTGTTCGTGCTGAAAGCCTCTGTCCTGGAAGAAGAATTGCACTTCCTAATGTTGATCCTCAGCGCTGTAAATCAGGAGCTGGAGTGAGCACACATGCAGCCTCTCCTGCACCAGCCGTAATGTTCTGGGAATGTTTCGTTTTACGAATAAATGTTACCTCTCTTATCGTGATCCCTTGATCATCTGGGGAGAGATCTGGTTTGGTCCCTAGGTGGCAAGATCTGCAGAGCTGAGCAGATGCTGTGGGATGTTTCCAGAGCAGGCAACACTGCAGTCCCAAACTGCACCCCCAGCCACACAGACAAGCTGACTGAAGAAGATCACGGCTAATGAAGCAAATGTTAGGTCAAATGAGAAAACAAGGAGATCCAGTCTGTGAGGAGAACATCGAAGCTGTAGTTCCCATCATTTTGATTCAATTGCACTGGGCAGAGAAAGGGCAATTCTGCTCTCAGGGAAACTGGAGCAACTCCGCTGAAGTCTTTTCATTCCAGATTTACCTTGATGAATTTGAGAGCAGAAACTAGCCTGAAGTATGTATAAAAATTTATTGAAGCTTTGGGACAGATTGTGCTTTTCTTGAGTATGTGGTGGGGGAGGGAGCAGGAATTTCCCTCTTCCTTCCCACAGGAAAGCGCTATAGTCTCTGGCATGAAAAAGTGCAGGACTTAGTACATTTATTTGCCCAAAATGACATCATTGAATGGCTCAAGGAAGGCCAATTTGAGCAGGCTGGAAAAGGGAGAAGGCAGTGTTAAACCTCTGCTCTGCAGCTGCTGCTTCCATGTCTCTTGGTGTCCTGAAGAGCGTCTCGCCCATGGTCAATAGCAGCAGAGCCTCCACCTCCTCACATGTGGGTGTCACATCTCACCCAGGAAAGCCAACATGTAGATGTCAAAAGTGCACATGTTGTGTATTTGAACGTAGAATCACAGAATTGTTTAGGTTGGAAAAGACCTTTGAGATCATCGAGTCCAACCATTAACCCACCACTGCCAAGTCCACCACTAAACCATGTCCCTGAGCACCTCATCTACTCGTCTTTTAAATACCTCCGGGGATGTGACTCAACCACTTCCCTGGGCATACTTCAGTATATCCAGGTTCTGATCCTTCCTCAACCACAAGCACAGTTCTCCCAAATCCACAGAAACGCGAACACATTTGCCAGGTCTGTCACCTGCTGGAGGTGTGATGCTGTATTTAGTGTGTTAAATAACTGTTTTCTCTGTCTTGTGCTTGGAGGCTCTTGCATGGGGAGGTGTGGGGGGGGGGGGTCAGCCTGCAGCACCCATGGGTGCTGCAATGGGATGCCCTTGGTTCTGCAAATGCTTCAGGCAGCAAGATCTCCATTTCAGGGCAGCGGGTTTTTAGATCCCTGCGGGTAAGCTGAGCTGTAAGTTTGCATGAAAACATTTTCTGTCCATCCCGGAAAGCTGTCTGCACTCACACAGAGGGGCTGCACCCTCTGCTCAGTGCTGGGGCGCACGGACTGATTAAAAATAGTGACTGAGTTAGTTTTGCTAAGAGATTTAAGATCTTCTTTACGTTGCTGATTTACTTCCTGAGGAGTAACATAACACATGCTACTCTCCTATTTCATGGTAATCCTCACCCTTTGTTGTCAGAATGCAAGCCAAAGGTGCACATTTTTCAAGGAATTGTTTGAATTACTTTCCTCATCCTGATTACTTTTCTTCACTTTTTCCTTCATCAACCATCCTTTGGGTATTAACCCTGTATTTATGCTCACATTAACCAGGGTCAGCACCAGAAAATGTTCTTGCTCTTGCTTTCGCTCAGCCACCTGGAGAAACAGAGAAAGGAGACAGTACCAGACATACACTAATTTCTAACATGTGTTTCCTGCCAGCACTGGCCTCGGCAGCTCAACCACATAACTCACCACAGGAATAATTGCTATTTGAGTACAGTCTTTGGACGCTCATGAGCCTGAGAAAGCTCTGCCACGAAGTGAGTGTCCTGTTGAACATCAGCAGGCTGAGAGCAAGAATTCCTTCACACAGACTAGTGCTTGGGGATGCTCAAAAGATTGAAAGTTTGGCTTCGTCTGAGCTACTTATGTAAGTGGGTTGGATAATAAAAGGAAACAGCTGTAAATTGGGATGAATGTTTATGTCTGTGATAAAAGCACCCTCTGTTTGAATATTAAAAGAGAAGCCTGGGAGGCTGGCCTTCCTGCTGTCCGTGCTATTTCCAAAAACATCCAGCAGGATCAGAAATGGTTTGAGTTGCTTTCAGGGTTTCCTTTGCATGGAGAAGACCCAGGAGGTTGCACTTGTGGACTTCTGGCTCTTGCTGTGCCCTGGGGTGGTTTTTGGTGCCAATAGCCTGGTTCAGCTCAAGCGATGAAGGCATCTGACCCTCAGCAGCCGGCACCCAGTGGCCAGGGGTTTGGTGGCCTGGAAAAGATGATGTCAAGGAATTATATAATTCTGTGGCTATTTATTTAGCCTTTGTCTACAAGTGGATGTCTTGTCTAAGGAAGCCGCGGATGTCTCACCCCTTCTCTGCACATCTGCAGTTTTCATTGCCACATGTGAAAATCCTGAGGCTTAGATGGAGCGGGATTTTTTCAAAGTGTTTTGCTTTGGCCCAGCTTTTGCCCTCACTGGAGCAAACGGGAGTTTTGCTGGTGACTTCATTGGGAGCAGAGTTTGGATTTGGAAAACCCAGTAGTCTCCTGTGACAATTAGGTCATGGCGTGTGGTGGAGGTTGGTTTCCGGGGAGGGACATATTTAAGGATGTGCCCAATTCACACTCTTTGGAAGTCCCGATGACTTCAGAGACGAACCTGGCCAGGACCAATGCTCACAGACGAGACCATATGCCTCATAATCTTGGAAAGAATAATCCTGTGGAAACTTTTCTGCCATTCAGAACCCTTTCCTATTGCCAATCTAGAAAGCCTTTTCCTTCAGCTGCATCCTTTGCAGCAAAACCCGCGGGCGGGGGATGCAGGACCCGGTGAGCACCTGCCCCGAGAGCTCTCCTCGCACCGACATCTCCTTTTGGAAACCTACTGTGTGGACCTGGAAATATCAAGGGCTGAAATTCTGGGGCTCCGTAGGGGGAAGCAGCCTTGACAGGTTTTCCATTACACTATTTGTTACATCTTCTCTTATTTCAGTAGATGTGAAACCTTTATCCAGAGGTAAAAGGATACTGTTGGAAGTGTGACATTGGAGGGAAGCCCTTCCCCACCCAGCTCTGCTCCCCAACCCCAAAGCAGAGGGGATCACAAATCACTTCTGACGTTATTTCTTCCACACAATAATTCCTAAAGAAGTGAACCTTCTTTAAGCTGCCTTTCTTGGAGCTTCACTCCTCCTTGTTTCACTGCAGGGACTATGAAGCCATTTTATGGTTTTTCTTTTTCTTAATTTGAGTTTTGGCCTGTGCTGCTTGTGTGCCTTTCCCAAGGCAGCTGAGATCTGGTGTGAGTTCTGTTGTGGCTCCGTCTCAGCTACCATAGCACCATTCCTTTGCTTTTTCTGGAGTGGAGGACTGAAGGTATGAGCGATGTAGACTGGGAGGGGACCTCACACCCGTTGGAGCTGCTCACTCTTTCCATCAGCTCCCAGAAGAGCTTTTTTCATTTCCCTGTCTCAATAAGCCTAGAGCTGCATCCATTTCCTTTGGGTTTGTTGCAATTACTGTGTGTGCTGGGTGCCTCACAGGTGTGTAACAATCCAAAAGGGTGATTCCTATGCAGTGGTCTCCACCAGCAGATCTCCATGTGCTTTGCAGAAAGGGTTGCCATTGTCACTCCAGTTCTTGGTGGGGAAACTGAGGCACGGAGCAGATCTGTGTGGAGCAGAGGCTGATCTGGGGAGAGAAGCAAGGTCTGTATGCTGATCCCAGATGTCTCTTAAGCCACGCTGCGCAGAGCGTGTGATAAAGTCCCTGCTGACATGCACAAGCCTCCTCTGTAGATGGACACGGAGCTGGCAGTCCTACTATTAACCAAGGCTCGCTCTTGATTAACCTTGTGACCAAGGCTTGCTGCACGCTGAAATCCTTGGCCATTTTTTAAATGCTGCCTGTCAGTTATCCTTTATAGGCCACCGAGCAGGGATTTCCCATGTTGGATCAATTCTTAATTAGCAAGGTTTCACAGGACCACTTTTATCAGCCAGAAAGCAGGCTTTGCTTGCAGCAACAGCAGACGCCCCACCTGTGGCTGCTGCGATGGGGACACACCGGGCTAGTGCAGGCAGCGATGGCTGGGGATGGCAGTGGGAGGCTGAGCAAAGGCAGCAGCATTAAGTACACTCAAAACCCTTTCTCTTTTCACCTGCAGCCTGAGCCAGGGCTGTGCTGGCTCACCGGCCTGCGCTTCGAAGGGCTGATAGAGCCAAACAGCTGCACATTCCCAGCATGGGTTTGAGCAGTGGCTGGTCAGGCTTTTGAAGCTCTCATTTCAAGGCGTATTCAAACCTACAGTTACCCTTTTATGTCCCAGCACCTGTCTGCGATACAGAAATGTCCTTTATCACTTTCGCAGAGCCCTGGTGCTGCTGCAAGTCCCCAGCACTTCAGCTGAGCCTTTTTCTCTGGAATAGGGTGCCCAGCCCTGGCTGTCCCCTGGGCAGCGATGAGCTCCCGGGACAGCCCGGTGCCCTGCATGTCTCCAGCTATGCAACGCTGAGGTTTCATTTCATTTGCATTCCTCCTACAACTCAGCCTTTAAAAATCTTTCCTGTGAATGGATGAGATGATTACATTTTACTCTAGTTCTTTTTCCGTGTTCCAGCCTGTTTTCACAACTAAATAAGATTTCTGCTGACATAAGCATCCCGCTGCCTGCGTCTTCTTTGGGGACACCATATATACATATATATACATATATATGTATATATACATATGTATGTTCCTCAGTGTTTACCCAGGAGCAAGCAGATTTCCACTGCTGGGAATTAAGCCCATGGATTCCCACCGCAGAAACTCAACACCGGTCACAGAGGAGGTGGGAAGGGAATGTTTTTTGCTAAAAAATAAATGCTCGGGAAGGCCAGCTATCAAAACCTTTTCTACCTTTCATTGTCAGCTTAAAAGGCTCCACCTGGCATCATCTTTTTCCCTCCAAGATCCGGCAGAAACCCTGGTCAGGTTGCTGCTTCCCGTGCTGGCGTGGTTCCATCTCCTGCCATCCTGCTCACCCTCGGTGGTCCCCGATGCTTCGGAGGGACTCGCTCGTGGAGCAGCTTGGTTGCATTTCTTGGGTGAATGGAGACAGGGGAGCATAGTGTGCAGTTCTCTGCACGGTGCACAGCTCCGAGATCAGGAGCGCTGAAGTGATGACACAAAACTGGCAGCTGAAATGTCCTCACTCCAGAGGATCCAAGACCTCTGCGTGCGCTTTCTGTACAGCCCGGGGATTTTCATTTCATTTTTTTTTTTGCTGTAACTGGCTTCTATGGTCCATAAACTATATTGTTTTCATTTAATTCTGGGAACATAATGAATTTCTGTGGGCTTGTTTCCTGTTCGGTGTGATATCTGTGCTAGATGTGAGGTTTATTTCACAAGCTAGTTATAAATTTACTCAAACTCCCAATTGTTTCATCTTGGGAGCAATCAATAAAAAGAAACATGGGGGAGATTTTAGACCCTTCACATCCACTGAAAGTCAGGGATGTAAATCCATCGTCTGACTATTTTTTTTGTTCCCTGAGAGCTGAGTAACATTCAGAAAATGTTAAGCCTCGTACTGTTACCACAGTGTGTCTATGTAATGGCCAAAGTATGAAATTCTCCCTTCTTTACCCCCAAAAGAGTGTTTGGTATAAAAAAAGCACATCAGATGCTGTGAAAAGAGGATGAAAAACTGCCAAAAATGGGGTGTCGGGGTCCTTTATAATTGTCTTTCATGACGTGAGCTTCTGCAGCTCAATCTACTCCACCCCATCACAGCATCAAATGGATAATATCTGCTTTTTCCTTGGTTTCCTCAATACTTGGTGAAGGTTGTAGGATGAAAACTAACCTTCTTGTAGCTAATCTGTAGCTGGCCCTTCGGTGCCTCCTAGCTGAAATACCCAGATTAAAGCTAACATCTGGCTATCAACAAATAGATTTAGAAGCAGCAGATACATATTTAACTTTCTAGATTCATCCCCTTCATTTTTTTGCCGATAGCGAGGACCCTAGGAGCTGCTGAGCGCTCTTTTGCAAAGCTTGCCAGAAAAACGCCTAATTACTCTTCTCACTTGTGCAGGCCAGTTGAAGATTGCTGGCGGTGTCAGTCTGGCATAAATAAAGTGAAAATCAGGCACAGGCTCTCCAGGCCACTGAGAGCTGCCTGGGAAACTCCTCAGGGCAGGAGCAGAGGGATGTCGGTGAGGCCGGGCTGCTCGTACGCGTGTGAAGTCTGGCACGTGGATTTACACCACTTTTTTTTGGAGGGAAACTCTTTGTAACCTGAAATCCAAACCCCAGCCCATCGCTCTGCAGAGATGCTCACACTTAGCAGTCGGAGGGAACTGCTGCTCTGCATCGCATCTTCTGCCTGCGGCCACCCGCAGAATGATCCTCCACGAGCATTTAGGAGGGGTTTGCTCGTGGAGAAAGTTCTCCCCTACCACTAATACTTGGAGCACTTAATGCCCAGGAGCACAATCATGGGCACCCCAGGGTCACATCCTGACCCCACTGACATCAGTGGCAAAATGCTCATACCCTGGGTACGTTTCACCCTGCTTTCATTTATTACTGTTCCTTAATCTAATCCATACATGTCTTAATCTTCCTTATTCCTCCTCAACAGCTTTATCTTCTGACCTTCGGTATGTTTGTATCATGCATTTGTGTCCCTGATTTTCTTGTGCAAATACCTCTTCTGTTTACAGCGGGTCCCCAGTAAATCAAACCTCCAGCTGCAAACATGGGAAGCCTGGTGCGGCAGCAGGAAACTCGGGTCCTTTCTCCCTCTGCCTCATTTATATCTGCAAATCTGTGATCTTGCCTTAAAAGAATCTGTAATGACTCATTGCCTCTCCTGGACCCACTGCCAATAACACAGTTAGCTATAACCAGTTGATTAACTGGAAAGCCTAATTATTTAAAATTCAGCCCTTTCCTGGGATTTTGCTGTTGCAGGAGAATGCCAAATAATAACTGTGCTTTTCAATATACCCTCGCTTTATTTTTCTTGGGGAACATACAAAAGTTACGTGTAAATATTTCTTTCTCCAGTGAGTACACTTTATTATCCCTTTTCCTTTAGCTTTCTTTAAAAACTGCTCCCACCCCTTCTTTAACTCGAACATATAAATAAATAACGCCTGATTCAAACGACCTCGGCCATAAAAACCTGCTCGAAAAGAATCTCAGGCAACTACCACATCTGGAATAATAGTCAACATATTTTAGAAAGAGACTTCATTTTTCTCACACGGGATACTAAATCATGATGTCTCCGTGTGCCAAAAATAACAGGGTGGGATATGACTATGGGAGGACGTGAACCTATAATGAGGTTCAATAAAGTACTAATCTTATGGGGTAATGCAATCTGGTTTGCTTTTGCTTACACAAAAAAAAAAAAAAAAAGACCCTGTGTGTGCGTGCCTTCATACACGCCGGTGTGCGTGCCTTTTACACGGGATTCTGGTGTCTTCTTTCAAACTCCCTTCGCTGTTTTGCAATGCAAATAAATATTTCAGAGCTCATTAGGTTTGTCCCAAATTAGCCTCCTTCCAGGAAGGATGACGGATTCCTCCCGCCCCGTCATTTCGACGCAGGAAAATCGAATGGGACAATCTACCGTTGGGAGAGAGGAAGAGCTTCACCATTTACTGAGCATCTCCAGAGATGACCAGCGGTGCGGCGCAATTTCTTCAGGTTTAACACGATGCCTATTGCTTCAGTTCATCCCTAGTTGGAAAATGAACCCTTAATTACAGGGCAGGGTATTAAAATAATTTCTGAACTTGAGAAAATAGAAAGTAAATCCCTTTCTGCACCATGGAGCTGGGGTGGAGATGAAGGTGACGACAGGAGTGGGAAATATGGGACAAAACTAACCAAACTGAATTGCAGAAAGCTCTGATGCTGAAAACCTGTAGTCCAGAGTTTCTAGAGAGAAAGGGAAAAAAATCTCATTTTTTTCAGGTAATTTTCTCTCCATAGCAGAGGAAGACTGAGGGGGCTGTTTGGTGCCCACCAAGGGATGACAGATTTTTGTCCCCTTTTTTCTGGAAACCCATTTTCCTGGGAATATCCCACCCCACCCCATGTCTGGATCCTCCAGGGTCCTGCTGGGCAGCGGGCAGGATCTCTGCCTTGGGAGGACAGTGTCAGGGTAGTCACACACAAGCCCAGGGTGGAGAATCCCACCTTCCTCTTCGTCCCCTTCCCTCGCAGGTCCCGCAGGAGGAGGCACTTTGCTTCCAGCTGATGTGAAAACAGCTCAATAGCTTGGCCAGGTCACTCTGCTGGGCAGAAGCAGAGATGGGAATCAAACTGAAATCTCTGGAGCTCCATCTAAGACATTAGCAGACATTTTTAGCTTGCAACATTCTTCTTTCCCTTCTCTGATTTTATCCCCCGGAGACTGGTACAAATGTTACCCAGCACTTGGGTTTGTTGTGACACAAGAAGACCCGACACACGGATCCTCTGGCTCGAGGAACGCTGTCCCACACGGCTTTTGTCAAACATAACTCAACGTTTCCCCTGACATCTTGATCGCCAATACAGTGCCAGCTCTTCTGAGCAGCTTATTCACTACGCTGTAAATAAATCTACCTTCAACTGATGTATTTTTTGCCATGTAATCAGTCTGCTTTCATAAAAATTCACCTCCTGGCATTCATTCACATGTGCTTTACAAATGTGCACACTGTATTGAGTCAGATGGGAGGGAAAGATATATTTTTTCCATATGGATCCCAATATACCATAAAAGGTTTTCCCCTGCCCCCTTCTCCCCTCCTTGCAGTCTCTTGAGGGCATAGCAATTGAAATCTGATGAGAAAATGAAAAAAAAAAAATGCTTGGTGTTCATATCTTCCAAGTAGTTTTGCAGAGTCCTGCTGCCGAGAGGGACATAAATCATTAGAAGCGCTCGAATGACATTGTTACCTGGATATACAAAACAAAACATGCTGAGCTTCTTGCTACTGGAAAGCGGAAAGTATTGCAGCCACAAAAATGTCTTTATCATTCAGGTTAGGTTTAACTGGGGGAGTCGTTTTGGTGCTGGGTGATATCCAAACCCACAACAGCATCGCTCAGCCCTGGATGTGCTTCCAGCCATGCCGGTGCATGGGCAGCATCCCAGGGGATGGACCTGATGATCTCAGAGGTCTTTTCCAGACTCAACAATTCTGTGATTCTGTGAAGTAGGGGTAAGACCCTCGTCAGCAGGTGCAAAGGGCACTGCCTGGGAGCTGCCCACTGCCCTCAGGCACTCTCCCTGAACCCTGGCTCTGAGTGGCAGGGGCACAGGACCCAGCAAGAGCCTTCTCTAGGCTAATAAAGCCTCCAAGGTCCAAGGAGACAAACTAGAGATTTATTAAGCACTGAAGATTTCCTGCAAGCATCCTCCTAGCATGTGGCCTGGTCTAACCTGTCCTCCTGACAAACTAAAACTAAAAGCAGTAAACCTTCTTTTTTTTTTTTTTCCCCTGTTACTTTTTTTAAGTGAAATATCTAAAAATGACAAACCCAAAGGCCTCTGGATATTTCTGCAGACAGTTCAAAAATAGGCGATTACTATTAGGAAAATATTGTCCAAACTGTTTACTTCCTGACCCAAATTTTGAAGTCATACTGTTGATCCAAAAGACAAAGTGTTTTAAATATATCCATCAGGCTACTGTGTGTGATGAAGACGTTTCCAGAAACCACGCTCAGCTCTAGTATGTGCCATCAGCTGGAAAAGAGGCTAAAATTTGGCACTGACTTATAATTTGTGAGTGACAGAGAGCAGCAAGCTCCTGTGCAGCATCTCTGCTTTCCATCGTGGGCAAGTTTCACATCTCACACTCTCAAATCTGTCCCCTCCAGGAAACACAGGGACACCAGCTGATTCTGATTCTTGTTCTGGAGAAGATAAGCGTCAGGAGTGGGAGTAAAACCCATGTCTCCCCATCCCATCCTGCTAATTGGCAGCATGTTCTTCCTCTGACGTGGAGCAGGGGGTCGCGCAGCAGAAAAGAGGAAAACCAGTCTCCTTCCAGCACCTGTGGGGCACTCACTGGTACCCCATGGCACCTCTTCTCCTCACGGTGTGACGCCTTCATCACCATAGGATGGCTCTTGAGAAAGAAAAGGGTTTGCTCCTGAGCAGAAGGAGAAGGGAGCTTTCACGTGCTGCAGCAACCACTCCTGGCTTTCTGGCTCCATCTTCTGGAAATGAGACCAAATGGACATTTATCAAAGCCTGAGCTTTTATAACCAGTTTTATAACAACGCCCTGTGTTGTGGGCCCTGCAATATGTCTGGCACAGGCAAATCCCTTTCATCATGCTTAAAACTTGTCATTAACTCTGTAAAGTGCCTCTGCAAGAAAAAAACCCGAACATATGGCAAGAGGACGTTGCAGTGGTTAAATGAAAGCCAGGCTGTGAGTAAGGAACAGTCAGTTAAACATTTCAGGGTTAGACCATGCAGGGTGACCACGGGGTTTTTTTGATGGATCAGGCATCATGGCCAACAGGGAAACAGCATTTTCTCTCTCCTTTTTAAGCTGTCCCCCATTCAGTATGGGAGAACAGGTGGATCCAATGCTTAAAAGCCCTCTGGCCACTCAGTGGCCTTTCATTGAAAATAATGAAGGAGAAAAATAGCTGAAAAAGGATTGCAGAGCTTGGCTGAGCAGGGTTTAGCGCTGGAACACCAGTGCCAGGCACACTGGAACAGGACTTTAACCCAACCTCTCCAAACAAGCCAATTCAGCAATCCCAGCTTTCCAGCATCACTGGGCTGCTCAGCCTCAGCACGAGAAAGATGGGGCATCCCAAGTGGCCAAACCATCAGCCCAGGCATTTTGGTGGCATTTCCCCACCCAGTGCCAAGATGCTGCCGTTCTCACCAAGTACAGACTGTACTGGGGTGTGCAGAGCCCAGGGAACCGAGATTCTGGCTCTGGAATGTTGCTGTCAGAATAGCTACTGGGCTTGGAGTGCAGCAACAAAGCCTTTTCTCCCCCCTTTAACCCTTTTAAGGTGTCAGAGCTGGGACGCGAGGGGAGCAGAGGGACATGGGGAGCGCTGGGAGGTGTCCCCTGGGCTGGGGCACCTGCACCCGAGCTCCTGCGTGCATCTCCAGAGCTGCCTCCAGAAAGCAATTTAAGACACAGAAGATTTTTGCACTGTTCTATGCTCACTTTTTGCCCAAGCCCGGGAGCACAGTCGTTCCAGGCGTGCATCTTGCCTGCAGAATCTCTTTCAGATCCCCCTAGATTTACTAATTCATTTCACGTGGCCGCTGTAATTGCACAAGAGCATTTTTTTCCCCCTCTCAGTCCCGCGGCACCACGCACAATTTGCATAATTTTGTTGCATCTTCTTGGAGGAAAAGCCTTTACCCGCCTCCCCTCCAGTGTAACTTTGTGCCAGAGGGTGGTGCTCGATCCATGCTTTGCTGCCCTTGCTCCTGCTGCTGCTGCTGCTGCTGAGTTTTGGGGCTGGTACCTGGGTGCAGGGAGGGGGGTTGCAGACCCCGGGGGGCCCCACCAGCTCTTCTTTTGGAAGCACCAACAACCGCTCGGGGTGAAGCATCTGGGGAATATTCAAACTAAACTCTCTCCGAAGAACTTGGTTTTGAATGAGCACTCTGTGCCCCTGCAAAGTCAGCCCTTGAGGTGGAGTCCACCGAAAATTAAGGAATAATTGACCTCAAATATAAGAGTCTATTAATTTCCTTTATGCTACTTACCCTGAGCAGAGATTGCTGAGATTAGCCTGTAAAGTGTTTCTAAACTTTTTACTTTCTATAGTTTACTATATGGAAAGTTACAATCTTCTGGCTCACTTTAATTTAGGATATATTAGGTACTAAATATCTTTAGGATTATTCTTCCAGATTTATAAAACTCTTGCATGTTTAAAAAGCTAAATATGACCCAGGTCAGGGTTAAAAAGCTAAATATGACCCAGGTCAGGGGATGAAGTTTTTCTTGCCTTTCACGCAGGGAGAGTGAGGATGGTGTCCTGTGGGATGCGCAGGAGCTCCCAGGAGCAAACGGGTTCCTCGGGGATCTGCTGGCCACAGGGTGCAAAGGTGTGGGGTGCAAGTCCCCCCTGCATTCCCCATCTCCTTGCAGCCCAGCAGCACAGGCTGCTTCTGTGGGATCGGAGTTGATCAAAATTTGTCGGCAGCAAACCAGAGTAACTGCAAATGTGGAAGCGCTTTTCAACTAAGACAATGACAGACGGGCAGAGGAACTGACTTTTGGTGCCAGGAGCTGTTTCTTTCCCCTCCCAGCAGATTTTCAGTGGCTCCAAGGACATCCCCATCACTCCCCAGCAGAGGCAAAAACTACCGCGTGGTCATGCAGCCTTATTATACGCATCAGAGTAATTAAGCAGATTATTAACAGTTATCCTATTAAAAAAGTGACCCTTACAGTGAAATAATTGACACTCCAAGCACATAGCAGTAGACTTCCATGGCCACACTTCTGCTGCCTTCCCTGGGTGTTAGTCCTGAGCCACCAGAAGAGACACGTGAGTGAAGTGAAGCGCCTGAGCACTGATGCTCACCGGAATGAAATGCTGAAATTCCCAGAGATACCCCAAAAATGTGCACACTGAACTCCCAACAGTTTTTAAATGGCTGTGGAAATCTAATCCTGCAGAAATCTTGAGAGTCTCACCTCCTTTCCCCACTTCCTCGCCTCTCCACGTATAAATCTTTGTCTCTGGGTTACTGGTGTGTGACTTAGGATTGTTAAATGCTTATTTTGGCAACGCGCAGCAGTGAGATGTTTCAGCTTTGCCTGGAGCCTGGAGCAGGACTCTCTCCTTGGAGACAGGTTTAAGTGTGAGGGACTTTGCCAGTAACTTCCTGGTAGAAATCACTCTTCTCCAAAGCAGGACTCTTAAGGAAAATCCAGGAGGCCAATTTGGACATCTGTACGGTTTTTAACTGAGATAATTGTAAACCATGGGATAGTGACCTGAGCAAACAGCAAAGCAAACCACAGATGATCTGATTAGTTTTCTGCCATGGACATTTTATCCGTATGTTCAACACAGAGTGAAAGACCATTCTTCAAAGCCCCAAACGTCTTTGGGGAAATCTTCTGTCATTAGTACCCATGGTGATGTCAGTCAAGCCGTACCCCAGCTCCCGGGCAGAGAAATCCATACCTCGTCCCAGCCAACCTCTTCCACAGACATGAGTGAGCAGCTTTCTGCAGGATGCTCACAGCAGATATGAATATACTGGTGAGCAAACAGCCAGTTGCTGCTGGAAGGCATTTTGAAAGCCTCTCTCCATCTCTTTCCTTCCTCAGGGGTCAGAGAGCTTCCTTCTTCCTCTTCTAATGGCGTGGTGGATTTGGTGGAGTCTTAGGTGGATTTGGGAGTCTTGTAGACTTGGAGATATTTGTTGTTATTAAAATGCAAGTGTATTTAAATATTAATTCTGGTCATTATGAGTAGTAAAATGAGGTAGTGAAGTATGAATACTGCATGTCATAGAATCTATGGTTCTATGATTCTATGTCTTTTCGGCACTTAGATACCCAAGTTTTTAACATCTCTTAGGCACGGTAACGTTACCCAAGCCAGCGTGAGGTGGTCAAACTGCAGCCAGGTTTGTGCACCTCATGTATACGGAGATTGAATATTGGGCTTTTCAAGCTCATCATGGGATGGCAATGATTCCATTTAGCATTTATTAAATTAAAATAGCTTTCTAAATTCCCAGCAATCCTTTGGCCACGTAGGAGTAGATTTATATTTAACATGAGCAGCGTTTGCAACATGTAAACATTTTCAACAGTCAGGATCTGAAAATGTCTTGGGATTATTTTGCAGCCCTGCCCAGCTTTTCGTCCGCAAACCATGACTGCAAGAAAGCACGAGAGAGAAAGGAAAAGGCTGGGCTTTGTGGGCTGGTGGTCACAGGCAACCTGATTGTCTTCCAGGATGCACTTCCCTGGACAGGTTTGCTTTCTCTCAAATTATGTAATTCTGCTCTTTATCAGCACCAGGTTTGCTTTTTCCTTTCTAGCTTGCCTTCAGAGACAGCTGTTACCAAATACTCAGGTTGGCACATTTAACAGCTTGTTGCACGACAGCAGCCTAAGGACACTAGCTTATTTGCAGAAGTTTTCTGCTCTAACTTTGCTCCCTTCTCTAGTACCTGTCCTCCATCGTGAGGCACAGCTTTTGAGGACACCCATTTTTCCCATCCTAGGAAAAAACTGGGCGAGAAATAAATCACGGACTCAGATTTCAGTGCCTCAAGAAGTCACTTGGTTCAAACTCAGCTCCCAAACCATGAGCCTGTCTCCTTTGTATGTGAGGGCAGGCTAGAGTTTGGTGTGGCCCCGGGAAGATCCCATTCTGACGGGCGCCATGACAATAAACACGTTAATTAAATTAATTCATTTAAAGGGGCAAAGGTTCAGTGGGCGGGTGGTGCTTTTGTATTTCCAAACCAGTTAACTCAGCTCAAATTCAAACCTGACCAAGACAGATCTGCTTTGACCAGCAAAACCCGGCGCACTGCAGAGAGTTAGCCGTGCTCTTTGTACGAGCCCAGCCCCTGCCAAGCCTCGGCGGATGGGATGAGGCACGTCCTTAGGTTAACAGAAACCCAACGAGATCTCAAATTAGTTGGGGCTCTCTGTTCTTTTCGAAACCATCGGGAGAATTGCGATGCGCCGGGACGCAGGGTGCTATTCTTCCTATCTCTGAGCTCCATTGTGTGGGGGGTGAACAAAGCCAAGAGGTGTAATTTAAAGGTGCTGTGACCTCCCATGAGCAGCTCTCCCCATTGTGCCGCCGGTTTTGTTTTCTGGATGTGTTTTTTTTTTTTTTTCTCCGCTGATCATAAATATGCATGAATAAAAGAGCCAGGCAAGAGGAGGGGAGGCGGGGGGGAAGGGGGCTCATAACCAGCTTGGATAAAGTCCTTTTCTGAATTTTCCACTCTCGGCTTCCTGACGTCGAATGAAATAAGGGACCACACCGCCGGATTAGCTCAGCCGGAGTTCCTATTTCCAATTGTGAAAGCAGAACCCTGGCATCATAACAATCATTATAATTATCACTTACAGAAGGGTCTTATCATATAACAGCTTCTTTTTATTCGAGATGGAGGGGAACCGAAGGGGGTTGGGGGAGATAATTCCAACCACAGGGGTTTGCGTCTTCATTCATCACTTTCCAAACAAGCCACTGGAAAATTGGAGTCCCTGAGCAATTTACAGATTACAACTCTCTCCTGGTACAGGGACACATGCACACACACACACACACACGCACACACATACACACTCGCTCCAGACATCAGACATAAACCAGGTACACCTTGGGTGACCATCGGAAAGGGGAAAAAAAAGAGAAAAATTCCCCCCGCCCTCTTTTTCTGCTCCAAACTCGGGCAGAAACGGACGTAACCTTCCCTTTTAAGCCTAGCAACTCCAGCCTGGCCGCACAGCTCCTCCTGGATTAATCTTTCTTTTTTTTGGCTCAGTGAATTGTGGTCAAGGCCATTGTAACGTGAGTGCTGCCGGGGCGCGGATTGGCTGGAGGAGGCTCAGAGAGGCCCCTTTTCACAGGGGACTAATTGCTTTAGACCACCAGTATTTGGGAGCTACAGATGTCTTCCTTAATTTGCCTAGAGAGCACAATCGGCCCCATCTGTTGCATTTTTTTCCCCCCTCTGTCTCTCAAGTCGCCTTCTTCCCCCTGTCTGCAAAGGCCTAAATTGAAAACTCATCAAAAAGTAATACAAGAGCAGTTTGGCTGGGAAGCTGCTGCCGTGGGGCTTTGCCTTTAATAAAGGCCCCCCTGCTACTTTTACACATGGGCTGGGGAGCAGAGAAAGGAGGAGGAGGAAAGCAGAAACAACCTAGAAGAGGGGGGAAAAAAGGAAAAAAAAAAAGCTAAAAACTAACAGCCAGATGGGATATTTGGAGGTAGGATAATTTGATGTGTCATGGCTGGAGGAGAACAAGGGGCAGCCCCTTGTTTTCTGTGTGTACACACAACAAAATAGATGACTTGTGGAGAGGGGAAGGGAGAGGAGCTGGGGGCCGGCCAGGGGCTCTACATCCCGGTCGATGACTTCCCCGGCACACACCTCTGGGCACGCAGGGAGATGGAGAGGGGTCAGGAGAAGGGAAGGGGGGAGAGAGAGGAGGAAAGCCTTTGCTTTTCTGCAGGGCTGGGAGGTTGTCTTGACTCGATGTTGTCTTGGACCATAGGTGGGATCTGGGCTGGGAATGCTGCTCTGCACCTACCCATACCCAAGTAATCAGAGGGTAGTGTTGCTTTCTCCTTACTGGATCAGTGCTTTGGCTCCAGAGCGTGTAACAGAGCTGCATCACCCTCAGCCTCTTCCTCGTGCCAGCTCCAGGCAAGCAGCCTGGGCAGAAAGAGAGCACAAACCCAAGAAATCACTAAAATATTAATTGAAAAGGGTGCGGAGGGAAAATACACCTAATCTTTGTTCCCAGCCCGGCCTCCGCATGTGCTGCTGCAAAGAGGGTTGTTAAAACCCAGCATTAACACAAGTAGAAATGGCATTTCCTTGTGGCAAATTTGGCGCTGGTGCTCTGTGGGGACACGGTGAAGGCAGGAGCCATCCCTGACGCAGCGTGTGTGCTTGGTCTGCACCCCTGCAAAAAGCAGTGAATGTGCTCACAGCCCTTGTGGGAAAGAATAAACAGTACCCCATATCATGTAACCCACGGTTTGCTTGAGCCCGTTTCAGAAGGCAAGAGTCAAAGAGGAAGAAAAATCTCCTGGTCCCAACCCCATGGCATAGCCACAAGGACATCTGCCAACAACTGCCTGGGCTTGAAGAAAAAAAACATTTCAGGCCATCTGCAATTTATTTAACACTGAAGATTTCCTTAAAGTTGTGTTTGGTGCAGTAAATAGAAGAGAATGTGTATGTCAGGGGGGAACGGAGTTGTTTGTTCTTCTTTACGCTAAAAGAGAAGAAAGCTCAAGTGATGGAGAAAGCCCCAGATATCCTTCTCCCACCCAGCCGGTGCCTGTGCAGGCCACCCCGCTCCTGCCTCTCCAGGGATGGATGCTGCAGTGGCAGGAAACCATTTGGTCGCCCACTGCAGAGAAAGGCTGGGAGCTGCCTGCGCAGGAAGCACACTGCCCAGCAGCTGTTCAGGCAGCACAAACGAGAGGTGCTTCGTTACCGAGCTCTCTCCCGAAACCTGAACCCAAGTGCCAGCACCGTGGCCGTCAGCGCTTGATCGATCATTCCCATTTCCTGGCTGTCCATCAGGCGTCTCTTTCTCGAGTCCTCAGAAAGGTTTTGTTTAGATGTTCAGTTACGGAGAATAAAAAAAAAAAAAAAAAAAAAGAAAGAAAATAAAAAGTCGGCTTATCTTGAAGGATCCACTCAAAACAACGTGAAAGAAATCGCCACAGCGATTTAGTGCTACTGCTGGGAGTCCCACCAGGACCTGGCTGTGGGCTTGGGACCTGCGGGACAGAGCTGACTGTAGGACAGCTTCCAGCCATCGCCACCATCATTTCTCAACTCACTTGCACCATCACCAGCTTCTTCTTAGCAGAGGTTTCTTAAAAAGAAGGGAAAACAGTGATAGGCTTGCACCTCTGCCAGCCGAGATGCAGGCACGGGACAAGGCGCTGCCCACAAGTGGGGTCCATGGGAGCTTCCCGCAGCCCTGCAGCCCCCGGGCTGGGCAGAGATGGGGAAAGGTGAGAGCTGCAAGGGCACTCGTAGCTGCTTTCCACACTTCATGTGTTGCCATTCTGCCTGGGAGTGGGGAAATTCTCCCTCCTGGGGAAAACTGAAGTCTCAGAGGAACTGAATGAGGTCCCAGGTGCCCTCTGGTACTGGGGAGTTTTTGGAGAAATACCCACTGCAAATAACTGTTTGTTTGGTTTTTTTTTTTGCCTTGTTACTTACTGCTTTGCTTATTACCTTTTGCTTTTCCTTGCATACCCCGGGTTAAAAACCATGCCATTACTACTTCTAGGAAAAAGAAAACAACAACAAAAAATCAGTTCCTCACACTGGGATGGTCTCAGGAGCGTTGGTGGAGAACAAAGATTGCAAGACCGGAGCTTCACGGTCCGAGCTGTGTCCCGAGAGCTTTCCTGCTCAGATAGAAAACCCACAAGCAGGTCTCTGTGCTGGGGTCTGTTGCTTCCCCGGGCAACCCTCTCCTTGGGGACAAGGTGTGAATGGCTCCCTTGAATAAGTCACTGGATAGCCTTGGCCAGGCGTGGGCTGGCTGCCGCTTCCCGTAGGTCTCTGTCTCGCTGCTCAAAAAACCGGATACTCTGTTGTGACATTTAGTTTTCCTCCGATGGGCTTCAGAAAAGAAAACATCTGTGCGCCCGTGGGGAACAGCGATGCCGCAGGCTGGAGGAGGGGGAGGAGAAGGCAGAGAAAAGCATGAGCCAGGGTGATGGGCGTCCATCTCTACTGCCTAAAATAAGAATCGGCAGTTGAAAACTTTTAGAAGGATACGGCAATCAAAAAAAAGGGAGCTCTAGTCGTTGTTGTCGAGGCAGCCCAGAAACTGTTGAAGAGCCACTGGAAAAGTCATTGAGCTTTTGTCTAATAACCTCTGTGATAATAATTAGCTCAGCCAAGACAGATTTTAAAGGGGCTTTAAAATTCTTGTTCAGTGGCTTGAAAGAAAAAAGGCAACCAGAGGCTCCTCTCATCTGAACATCAATGTGAATCCCACAAAATCCCATTATTCCTCTTTTAGATCAGCAGTTGGATCAGCTCAGCCTTCTCCCTCCCCAAGGCAACAACTTTCCCCCTTTGTGCATTTTTCTTCCCCCTTGAGAGCTGAGCACCTCGCTGTGCACCATGCACACGTGCGATGCTGCAGAGCCTGGTCCTCTTCACCTCTGAAACCTCGCAAGTGACGGCGACTGGCTGTCCCCACCACGCCAGTAAGGGCGACAGAAAATGAACGGGTAAAGGTAGAGGAGGGAAGTCTGTTTGCAAGAGCACCCTCCCTCACCAGGGTTTTTCTTAACTCTGGCTATGGGTCTCTGCCACCCTCTCACCACGACGTGTGGCTCCTAGGAACGTGCCAAGTAGGATTCACTTAAAGAAGGAGACTTTAGAGGCAACTTGCTGCTCTTTCTGCACTCTCAGAAGACACCAAGACACCTTTCTCTGGAAAAAAATGAGCAAATCTGCAGAGATCCACCAACCACCAAAAGCTCTGTCAACCCAGCCAGGTGCCAAGGGATATTTCAGCAAGATTTGATGTGAAAGAAGGGATGGGAAAAGGAGGCTGACAGTTTGGACATGGAGACACAACTCCAAGGTGGTTGTGTTTTCTTCCTGGCTGAGTACCAGCTGAATACATCCATCACATGCAGGTTTTACATTGGACCCTTTGGGCAAGAATAGTAAAGGCAAGGCAGGTCACAAAGCAGTCGGACACTCTGGGATGCTTGACAGTCTTACAACGCGTGTCATCGTGCCTGGGAAGTCGTTCCAGGTTGCCCAGTGTCTGTATAGCCCCTGCCAAGTCCAGAGTCCTGCTTGGACCATGAAGGTTTCCCAAGTTTGATACCAACACAAAGAACAGCACTTTGGAGCTGAGCAATAACCCCTCCAGCAGAGAATACAAATCCTCCCAGGGCTGGAGCAGCTCGGGTTGCAACGCCACAAGAAACAGCAGATTCAAACACCCATTTTCTTTGCAAAATTTTCTCTTTTGAGCAGACTACAAGTGATGTTGAGCTGAAAGCAAGTTTTGCTAGTAAAATATACTTATAAACTGCTTTGGAGTCTCGTAAACTGTGTTGGCTTTTTTAACGGCAAATAATAAAGGAGTCTAATAAACTGCTGGCTTTTTTTAACGGCAATTTTTCAGCGGCTGCAGCAGAGATCAGGAGTTCAGCCTCTTTCCTTGTTCTGTTTGTGGTATATTTATCTTCATGAAGACAATGGTAGCAGGGGGATTTATTTTTCTGAATGAATGTCTCTAAGCCTCCCATACCTCCAGGGCTTATAGTAAGGTTGGATCCAATGACAGGAGAGTCAACATTATAAGCCCTTAGAGAGGGGCTGAGTGCCTTGTAGATAGTCTCAAGTGGATGCGCTTTCAGCGCGCCGTTACCCCGGCTTACATTAGCGGCTGAAGAGACTTTGTCTGTCCCCGATGCCCTCGGGTGACCCACGACCCCTGCGACTTTGCTCCGCGGAGATCTGACGCTCACGCGAGCCCCCGGCCGAGGAAATGGAGGGGTACATTGTGCCGCAGAGAAAGAGCAACACAAACATGGGGTGTTCTCAAAGGAAACAAAAACCCAGTGGAGAAAAAAAAAAAAACCAACCAGAAAACACAAACCCACAAAAACCATCACAAAACCAAAAAAAAACCCCTCCCAAAACTGGCAACGAGGGGCAGCTGGGGAGAAAGCACAGACACACGCGCTGCTGGATAAAGCTGTCCCAGGAAATTTGCTGCTGGGGGGTTTCTGGAGCTCCTGGGGGTCCTTCTGCCATGGGGTCTCTGCTGGCTTTAGGTGCAGCAGAGCAACCTGCGGGCAGGGTGAAGGAGAGTGAGTCTCCCTGTGGGTTCTGCATGTCTAAACATAAAGAGAAAATAGACTTGCTTTGCTTTTGGGGAGTGCTTGATGGATGCGATGGCAGAGATGCAGCGTGGAGGTTGCATGCTGGAGCCGTGTGTCCCAAAGGAAAAAAAAAAAGCAGAGCTCAACCTTACCTGTGTTTCTACAGCAAATGCTGCAACTTCATTCAAAGTCAAAAAAGGGCTGCAGCAGCCCAAGCCCCTGTGCTGTGGAGGGTGTCAAGCCCTGAGCTGACCCACGGAGGGTCTGCAAGCGCCCACACGTGGGTCAGATGGGCAGGCTGGCACTGGCCCTGGGGCTGGCACCCTCAGTGGGGCAGGGGGCGGGGTGGGGACAGAGAGGATGGGGCAGGGGCGTGTAAGCGAGCCAGGTCACTGCCCTTGTTGTTCTGCACAGCCAGTGACTGGCTTTGAACAGCTCTGTGTGCCCAAGAGAGGCCCCAACCAGTGGCTGCCTGCAGGGAAGGGTACTTGTGCAAACTGCCACATCCCTCTCAGGGACCTTTGGGCTGATTCGGGATGTTGAGGGTCACCACTCTGCCTGGCCCCAAACCCTTGCCCAGCTGCTGCTTTCTGCTTAACTGAGACAGTGACATCTTCATACAGCCTCTGGCCATTGCACAGAGAGCTCCACAGAGTGTGAGATCTGCCATAAATCACAAGTCAGCACCTCTCTGGAAACCTGGGCTTCCCCTACCTCCTGTCCTCCATCTCCACTTGACTTCAGACCTTGCTTCTCCACTTCAGGCTCAGATCTCGCACTTTGCAGCACCTTTGGGAGGGCACAGGACACGTCCTCCCTCTCTAAAGAGGAGCTGAGGTGGGTTGGGTGCAGCCATGGTACCGACCCCGGCAGGGATGGAGAAGAGGTGACAGTGCTGCATATTCCCCATCACCTTGGAGAGGTGGGACATGCCCCCTCCCAGCCCACCCAGTGCATCCGAGCCTGATCCACGCATGGGAGCATTTTCCAGATGCCAGTGTGTGTTTAAAGGTTAAAAAGATGAGTGGAAAAGCCCATGTCATGGGTGCCTGAGCTAGCAGGAGAATTTCGCTGGCATGGGGGAGCGTATTGTCCCGGGAGCAGCTGAGTGGATTTGCATGCTTAATTCCTGCTAAGCATTTTTGGAGGAGTAATCTGATAAAATCTTCAACCTGCTGATCGCATAACTCTAATCGGGTGTCCCTCGTCAAAAGCTCGTGGGATTTCCAGCTCCCAAACGTGCAGCCCACTCTCAAGGGATCTGTTACCCACTGGGTCCGTGCCCCGGCCAGAAGCCAGCACTTGCCAGGGCCAGTGGGGAAAGGGCAGCACCCGGGACAGACGGAGGAGAAGAAGACTTTTATCTCATTGTTTTTGCTTGTGATTAATCCATCTAAAGTGCTTCTCTGAGCGTAGCCAAGGGCAATATAAGAAAGAAGCAGTTTGAGCTTTGTGATGCCTCCCCCCCCGGCCCTCCCCTCCTTTCCAAGTGTGCTTTACAAACATCCTCTCCTCTCGCCCTCTGTATTTGCAAAACCGTCTCCTTCTGCCCATGGCTCCTGATGAAGTCCTTGCAGAGCTCCTTGTCCACCTCCAGTCTTTTCAGCACGTATTCAAATTAACCCTTTTGTCCCATTCACACCCCCTTTCTTTGGCGGATATTGTGGCTTTGCCAGCAGCGATCCAGCAGCGGCTATTCTAATGTAATTGCATTCTGGCAATGCCTTGAGAACCTGATCAAGATCATCCCGCAAGTTTAATCCTTCCAAATTACAAAATGTTTACTATCAATCACCTTTATGCAGCTTTATTCCGTGGGCTTTCTCCAAGCAGCGAGCCGGGACGTGTGTGTTGCCAGAGATGCCCCTTCACGTCTCCAGCTGATCACCTCAATGGGACCAGAGTCAAATGGTCAAGGCCATATGCGTATGAAAGCCCGGGCTGTGCTGCCAGCTATTCTCTCTCGCTCTGCATGGATTTCACACTTTCTATCCTGTTAGGGTGCCTACCATTTACTTTAGCGTTCTTTTTCTTTTTCCCCCCGTTCCTTGACCACTTCTGTGTCCCGTGTCATCTGTATTTAATCGAGTTAGCAGATTTTTATGCCTAAAAAAATTGCATTGTTAAAGGGAATTGTTTAATTGGGGGCCGGCGGAGAACCCTGAACCCCTCGAAACAGGGGTGTCCCCCCGCCCAGCGCCGGCCGCACATACCTCGACTGCTGCGGCCCTCGGCTTGGTGCGGAGGGGCTTGGAGGTGGCTTTGCTTTCTTGAAAGCATCCATTGCTATTTTCAGAAGCACAAACAGATGCAAATGTCTCTGCAAACATTGCACAATGAGATGCAGGGAGAGGACAGCCTTTCAAAACCTCTGAATAGCCCTTCAAAGCAAGTCTAATTAGGGTAAGTAGAGGTAATAGGCCCACTTGCGTTTTTTACACTCGCATTTTTTTCCCCCCTCAAAGCCTGCAAGGCTCTTTTTGCCCTATGGCTGGGTGGGGAGGGGGAGGTATATACCCTCACTCGTTTGTTTGCGCTAACAAATGTAGGGATGGCAAGAAGGGGGAGAGGTAGAAGAGAAGGGGGGGGGAAGAAAAATCAATCATTCGAAAAGTCTTCTCTGTTAGTTTTTTTTGTGTGGCTTTTCCTGGTGAGATAGATAGCGGCGGAGACAGCAGCATCCCGGCTGGGGCCGGGGTGCGGGGCAGGCACCAAAGCAGAGGCTGCAGCTCGTGTCATGTGGAACTTCAGTAAGTGAAAAAGAAAAGCAGAAGGTATGGGCTGAATACTTGGGTAAATCAGTAATAGAGCTAAAGGGCATATGCCTGTAGGGAATATGTTGGCATAAAAGAGCTTTAAGAGGGGCCATTCATACTGACAAAGGGAGATTTGAATTGCTGCCTTCACAATAGCATGAAAGGATGGGCTTGGGGTGTTCTGAAACAAAGTGGAAATCATACTGCCCTGAACGGCTCTAATAAGCTTTTAACTATTTTACATTATGGCATTACCTCTTTTTTTTTTTTTTTTCTTCTTCTTCTTGTGAGCCGAGTGCCAGGCCCACTTAAAAGTGTGATTTATACTTTTTTGCTTCATGGTAACTTTGGAGGAAAATAGATGGGGACTCAAAGGCAGTAATTCAGCTTTTTCAAGACGAGGAGGGGGAAATGCCATCATTTCTGAATGTCCCAGAAAGGACACCCGTGTGCCGAGCTCCTCAGCCACAGCCTTGCCGCCTCTCACAAGCCTGAGCTGGGGACACCGGCTCATTGCACCTACCACCCATCCGACATCTCCCATTTAATCGTGCTCATTAGCAGCCGTGCAGTCAGGCAGATATCCCCGTTCACTGCCACTTGGGTTACTTCACCGTGCAACTCAGGTGGGCTTTGGCGCGCATGCCAAAAAAATCAGAATTGGTTTGGCAACCTTCCCCCACCTTGCCCTGTCAATAGAGGTTCAGCATCTCAGTCACCTTTTGGGGGTACTTGGGGGGCTGCTGCTCCCGCTGCTGGCCTGGGAAGGAGGCAGTTGCCCGGCCTGCGTGTCGAGAAACTCACGCTGGCTTTGTGTGTGCTGGGGCTCCCTCCCCGAGCTCCCCCCAGATGGTGCGATCGCACGACTGCACTGTTAAAATAGAGCTCGTATAGACAATTAGCCAATTACTCACTCTGTCATTGCACTTTCTTCTTGTAACTGAGATGCAAACTGGACTATGTCTTCTTTGGTAGCTTCATTCATCGGCAGCATTATTTAATGACACTTTTGTCAGCTTTGGGTCTGCCCAAAGATTTCTGAACGTAGCTTTATGAACCTAGAAAGGGCGCCCCGCGGAGTGAAAGCGGACTGTGAACCTACAGACGATGCTAAAGACAATGAATTTCCCAAAGTCAGGGAAAGAAATCCTGAGTGTGCCTACCACAGGGCATGTGGCTCAGCCCCTCATTGTAGGCGGCAGCAGTGGCTATGGAGAGAATAACCCAGTAGCCGAAAGGGCATGTGGGTGTACGGGCCCCTTTCTCTGCTTAAATATCCCAGGAAAAAAATATTACTACAGGTGCTGCCAGGCCCTCTTTAAGATGGGATGGTTGTGTGACTGGAATAGCTGTCTGGGACCAGTTTTGCACTTAAGATCCTCTCTGAGAGCGGCCAAAATTCACTTTCCTTTGCTTTGATGTGTGTTTGTCTCAGACACAGCTCAGCCTCGGTACAGCTGGGCAGGACTAATGTAGTGGAGACAGTGAGAGAGAGGTTCAGTTTTGCTCCTGGCATTTTTCAGGGAAGAACAAAACCTCACCTACTGCCTAATGAAGGAAACTCCATCCTTCTCCATATGTTTCTTTGAAATGGGCTGGTGCTTTTATTATCCATAACTTTTGGCACCGAGCATCATTAGCCTCTCTAATTCACCTCTGAAGTTCAGCCCCGTTACAGGTGCAAGGATGGCTCCTGAGTTATCTTTAAATACACTTTAAAACAAGCAAAAAAAAATAAAGGAAGAGGGGAGAGAGAGAGAGAAAGAGAGAAAGAAAGAAAGAAGGAAAGAAGGAAGGAAAGAATGAAATAATAAAGGAAGGAAGGAAGGAAGGAAGGAAGGAAGGAAGGAAGGAAGGAAGGAAGGAAGGAAGGAAGGAAGGAAGGAAGGAAGGAAGGAAGGAAGGAAGGAAGGAAGGAAGGAAGGAAGGAAGGAAGGAAGGGAGGAAGGAAGGAAGGAAGAAGGAAAGAAATCCAATATGTCTTTTTCCAAAGGGGAGAGTTCCTGTGAGTTTTCTGTGACTCCTCTGAGCTTGGTTAGCACGAAGCATGGGCTGGGCCCACGCGCCCACTCACACTGGGTTGTGGGCAGCTGCCACCTTCCCTCAGCCAACAATACCTTTCCCTGCACCTCCTCTGGCTCCGTGCATCTCCCGGCATCCCAACACGCGCTTCCTGGGAGAGCAGCGCAGGAGACAGGTCAGGTAGCCCGGACCCTCCTTCCCTGGGACCACAGACCTCATTAGCTGCCACTTGATTTATCAAGAGGGCATTATGGCTTTGGAAGCTGACATCTTTTTGGATTGCAAATAGGAGAGGAGGAAACTGTACCCTGTGAAAAGATTGATTAAATACTAATTAACCTCTTTTCTTAGATAATGAAAGCACTTCAGTGAGCTGGATAAACACGATGCGCATCAGTTGCTCTCCTGGCGTAATTGAGAGAGCAATATCCATTACTGATGTTGTGACAGGAAAGGTTTTCCTTTCAGATTACAAAAGACTTGCTGCAGGAGAGATGGTACTCAGACAGGAAGAAAAAAATGTGCCGTATTCTTTTATCTCAGGAGTTAAATCCCTTTGAATACTCCTAGCAGTGAACCAGAGAAACAACTTGTGCATTTATATCAAGGTAAAAAAAAAAAAAAAGTAAAGCAGGTTACTTAGGCTTTGGAGGGAGGGACTGATTCAGCTGCATGTAGTTGCTGGTCTTTACTGATAAGAGCTCTAGCTTCTCTAGGTTCTGAGCAAAATAACCTATAAATATTGCCTGTTTCCTGTGAATCCCAGAGAGCAAACTGGAAAATCACAGGAGAAGAAATGCTTTTTCTGGTCCATGTTAAGATTGACCCCCTAAGGCCACGTGCCATTCTTCCACAAGGAGAGCAGCCCTGCCAAGAAGGACATGTGCTTTCTCAAAAGGAAATATTTTGAAGGAGGAATTCAGGTGGGAAAGGACTCGTTATTGCACTTTGTTCAACTTTAACCTGCCACTAGTGATTTTCATTCTTTCTCTCTTTCCAGTATGTTATCCTGAAGTTAAACATGGGGAATCCAACATGAATATGACCACATTGGGAATTTTGTCTTTATCCCTTTGCTTTTTAACACTTGTCTTCTCTGTTTGGCCTCATTTATCTAAACTGAAGTGTTCATGAAGGTCCACTTGATCCCTTGGTCCCTACCATAGGGACAGGGACAAACTACTGAGTCCGTGGTGTCCCTTGGGCTACATGTTCTCTCTCCTACCACCTTCAAAAGTCAACTAACACCACCTTAGGTGTGGGATTTTGGTTTTTTGTGTTTACAAATGACGTGTTTCTTCAGGCTCCTTATCTTAACGGAGACCTGCAAGTTGGAGAAGCACAGGTTGCCGGGTTTGCGCTGGGCTGCAGATGCTAAATGCTGCTGTAGACAATCCTGCTGGAGGTACTCCTGGGTATGACTTTATAGAGATTGCTGACATCTGCTATAGAGAGAGGAGCAGAACAAGTTGTTTGTTTGTAGAAGTAAGTCCAATTAACTTCTACAGATGGAACTTAATCCATTATTTGCGCAACAAACCATTATGGTCCGTAATCACCTCGGACTGTCATTAGACAGCTTTAAATGCTTTCCTAGAAGGCAATTTTGTGAAATCTTCAGGTTAAGGAAAAAAAGATTATCCTGGAATGTGCAGAATGTAATAATCCAAGAAAGAGACAGTGAAGTCCTGAGGACTCTGCCAAATCCCTGTTTGGGAAATAGAGGCATCAGTCCCCTCACATGCTTCAGTTCAGAATTAAGAACATCTCACGGGCATGAAGCAAGAGTGGGAAGGAGGCCGTGCACTGACACAGGCTGGTCTTTCCCTGAAGCCCAACGAATCTCCTGGGTGGGAAGTAAGGGAGAAGGGGGCTGAATAACACAATTAGATGAATGATCTCAGAGTGGGAATGTTAGTGAAGACACCCTAAGCATTTTCTTTCCAATTAGAGCATTAGAAAACCCACTTTCTGAACTTTATGTTGATGCTTCCATTGGCACAGCACATGCAAGACTGGGTTTGTGGACCTTTATTCCCAAGTACTCAAAGAATAAAGCTAAACTCTTCTCAAAAAGCCTTGCTCCAGCAAGTTTTTACTCTACGCAGAAGTATGCTGCATCCTCCTTACCAAAATCCTACCGAGAGTCAATGAGTCAAACAAATGGGGTAGGAGACAAGTGAGAACCATTTCTTGTACCTACAGAGGAGTGTGGCATCAGCATTTCCACACTGACAGAGAAGAGCATTATCTGTTGGGAAAAGCCTGTGCATTCCTGTCTAGTAGTTCTTCAACTCAACAGCTGAAGAATAATCATAATAATGATGATAATAGAGGAGCATTGCTTGGTGTGTGGAACTCCAATAATGTCCTTTGAAGACTGTAAAAGATCATCAAGTTATCAGCTGAAAGTATTTTATGCAGTATTTTGACATCTCCATTCGGCAGCACTCACAGTGTAGTCAGTAAATCTGCTTGGTCCTTAGCAGCTCTGCCCCTCCAGACGATTTCTTCTAATTGCATATGCCACCAATAAAAAAAAGCTCCTCAAAATCAGTTCTCACCTGCTTCTGTTGTGATAATCTCTACCTACAGTACGAATCAGCCTTAATGGAGCGTTTGAGCCACAGAGATCTGTAATTATGGTATTAGGTTTCCCGTGCTCACAGGTAGCAGCATTTTACAGATCGTGTGCAGAGTAAAATCAGAATCTACAACAGATTGACACCCAGTAATGAAAATCTTTCTGAGGATGCTCTTGTCAATAACTGGACCCTGAGCATTGTTTGAGCCTCACAGCAGCAGGCACGGCACTAAGTAGGGCACCACATGGCATCAGAATCACAGAACACCCTTGTTATCTAAAAGCTGTTTGGAAATCTGGATTTGCAGCTATTTGCTCACTTTTGGGGGCACAGATAATTCACAGAGACTTTATAAAGCTTCAGATCAGCTGGAAAAGGCTGGAACAGAGTAGCTCTGGTGCTGTTGGGCTACTGTGGGCCCTGTCACCAGAGCACACAAGCACCTTGTAGCTGGTTACTTGTTTCCCCACAGTAAATCTCAGCAGAGAGAAAGTGGGATCACCTCAGTTGTGTTTTGAGAAAGTCTGTGCTGGAAGCCCGTTCCCCAGCTAGCAGGGATGCTCTATCTATGGGGCCATCTCAGACTTTCTCTCCTAACTAAAGGGGAATTAAATGAGACCTAAGGACTTGCAGAACCTCCTGGCAGTGGGTCCCTAACGCCCGCATGCCCCCGAGGTGGTTGTTTGGATCCAGCAAGGATAAAGGATTATCAACATCTATCAGTAGATGTGAAAAAATGCATATACATGTAGGTAATGAGGCTCAAAACTTCAAAATTAAGCTATTTCAGTTATTTCTGAAGTCAAGAAGAGTCTTGCCACTGGTTTCAGTGGGACCGAGACTGGTGGCTGTTTGTGGAAATTTTTTTACCACATATCAGGTAATTACAAAGAATTTGCCAATGGTTTCATCAGTCCTAGCATTTAATTTGCCTGTTTTTTTTTCCCCCTGTACTACTGTAAGGAGATGATTTTAGTGCAATTAAAAAAACCCACCTGTTTGCAAGTGGGGGAGCCCGTTCCAGCTCCCTGTCAATTCACCAAACTATTCTCTTGACAAAAATAAGTACAAACGCCGTTGCTGTTGAACGGGGGTGCGGGTTGGTCCCGCAGCCTCTGAATATAGGCATTCCATCTGTCCCGGCGGCAGATTTGTTCAACTATGTCTGAACCTATCACCGCTCGGGGGAAAAACTGTTCTCTGACTCATGTTAATGTATGAATCTAATTGTATCCTCACGCAGTTTGCAGCTTTCGTTAGGAACATTAACATCATTAACATTAGGAACATTAACATCATACCCTGAGTCCCGGTACATGTATGGTCTTTATATACTGCATAATGTGCACAGATCTCTGCTCGCAGCTAAGAGAGCACAAAAGAAGAGAGGATATTTTGAAGTTTTGTGGAGTGGTGCCTTTTTTTTTTTTTTTCTCTTTGAGATTGAAGTCCAGTGTCTTGGGACCCAGTGACTTTAGATGACCTTCCGTCTCCATGGACTGTACTAAATTTCAGCCCCTGGAGGCTACTCCATACAAAACCTCCTGGCTTTCAAGGGCAGGTGCAAGCAAAGCTTCACTGCGTCACAGATCAAGACCTGTTACTGCCAGAATTAGATTTCACAAATCTCTTTTATTTAACGGGACATCATTAAGGAACTGGGCTATACTGGCTGCTGGTGTCTTTAATTAATGTAAGTATTATGCTGCTATTAGGATTTCCAAGCAATGATATTTCCTTTTCAGCATTTATACCCTTGCTGAGAAATGGGGTTGGATGTGTGTGTCAACAAGCACATGAAAACTGCGTTATAGAACTATAAAGGTTGCAGACTCAGGCACTTTAAAAGGTGGAAATTGGGACACTGAGGTGTGTGTGTAATCTTAATTTGGCTCCTCTGCTTCCCATTTTTGTGACAATTATATGACTCCATGTTAGGTCTTTGATAATATCTCAACCTTCTTCATTACACAGCAGGGTTGACTTTCAGGCACAGATTTTGCCTGTGTGACAAGCGGCTTCTCAATGTCTTGCCTGATGCTTTCAGTGTTTGCCCTCTGCCTTTTTCCCTGCACAGCACACAATCGTGTCCTGAAGACTGACTTTCTTCTTAGGCTTTTGCAGCAGTCCTGACCATCTGAGCACTCTGAAAGTCCAGCTTAACGAAATCATTAAACTCACTGATGATGTGAGGGGATGGCAGGACCCCAATTTTACAGATGGGAAACTGAGGCACAGAAAAAAAGAAGGCAAGTCATGCCGCTCATCCTGGATTATCTGTGCAGGAGCTGACCTTTTTAGTACGCTTAGGCTTAGCATCCACATCCTTCCCCCACAAAGTCCCCCTTAACTGCCCATACAGCTCTGATTCCCCAGTGTTTTGGAGATGGCTGGAGCGAGATGGCTGATCTGCCTCATTCCCCCCATAAAAGAGTGCTGAGGACAAAATTGTTGCTTTTAAGGGTGTCTGGGTGCCTAGCGTGATGTGAGAGCATTGAGCAACGCTGAAGAGGGAGACATGGAGAGTAGAAGCCCTACAGCAATGTAGAACTTGAGAGGGTGAGAGGGCTCCCTCACTGCACACAAACTTGGGAGAAAGCAAAGCTTGGGGGTTCCCAACAGCGGAGCCAATTTCCTGGAGGTTAGGGCCCCTCTTGACACCCCCAGTCTCTAGATGGAAGCCAAAGCTGTGCCAGGGCCACGCAACAGAGCAGGGAGAGCCTCCAGCCCACCATATGACGTGAGGAGAAGGAGCAGCTCCTGCCAGCCAAGCTCTCCCAACGTTGCGGGTTTAGGCAAAGCGATGAGCTCTGTGCCCCGTTCAGGGGTGCAGCAATCCTGTCCTTGGCCCCAAATTCCCCAGCACCTCCCAGCTCCTCTTATGAACCACAGCAAGTCCGGCCCTGAGCACCAGCACTGCTGCCGGCACCGCTTTGCTCCCGCTCTCTGCCCACGGATCCCCAATGTGTCTCTAATCCCTTCTCCGTGACACTTGGGGGCCAGCTGATGTTTGCAGGTAGCCACACGTGTCTGTGGCCTATGTGTCAGGAACGGTGGCTTGGCCCACGGCAACTGTTGCCCTGGGGCAAAGCCTGCCCTCCCACCCGGCCTCCTTCTGAGGAGCGCAAACCCCCTGAGCTTAAGTAACAAAAACTTTAGAGGCACCGCTGAGATTCAGTAAAAACGTTAAAAATTTTATTTACAGGGTAAAGTACAATTTCTTAGAAAACCAAAACAAAAGCAGAACCCACTTTGATAAGAGGCATAATAATAGAATAAAGCTCTTTATGTACAAAAATACAATTTTCATATGAATGAACATCTTGAATAAATTAAACCTCTCCCTGGCCCAGCGGCTGAATACCCCAAGTCTGCTCCTGCTCTAAAGCAAGACCGCCGCGCTGGGGGTCACCATCTATAATGCATGAACCTCTCCGCTTGTCCGTCGGGCGTAGGGTCCCATCGGGGCCGGTGCTGGGCCCCCCCGTTTGCCCCGGGAGGGGGCTGAGCCGCCCCGGGCGCAGGGCGGGAGGGACGCGCTGAGCCCCGCGGCCGCATCGGCCCCCTTAAAGCCTTTTCATGGCATTGTCAGGGCGTTCAAACCAAATTTTCATGCTCGTTTTTCTTCGCCGGAGAGCTACAAATTGTAAAATTGACTTTTCACCTCGTCTGCGGCAGCAAATCTGTCGCTTTTCTTTCCTTTTTTTTTTTTTTTTTTGTGGTTTTTTTTTTTTTTTTTTGGCGGAGTCGCGCAGGGAGGCGAGGCGGGGGTCGGAGCCGGGGGGTGGGGGGGGGGAGCAGGGGCCGGGGCTGAAAAGTGCAACGGGAGGAGGACCCCCCCCCCCTTTCTCCCCTTTCCTCCCCCCCCTCCCCTTTTCTCTCCCCGCAGCTCTCCGTGCCCGCGTTAGCGGCAGGGAGCGCCCGGGGGGGCGGCGGCGGGGGGCAGCCCGCGGAAGCTGCGCAGGTTGTCGGCGGGGGGGTAAGCGCAGTCCTCGGAGGTGGCGGGGCTGGAGGGGCCGGAGGCGGAGGCGCAGGTCGAGGGGGCGGACGGCGAAGCGCTGGAAAACCACGAACCGGCGTCGCTGCCGGGGCTGGGGGGGAGGACGGCGGCCCCGCGGAAGGCGGGGGGGGGGCGGGAGGCACTGCTCGGCCAGCCGGAGGGTCTCGGAGAGCGCCCAGATGTAGTTGTAGGCGAAGCGCAGGGTCTCGATTTTGGTCAGCTTGGTGTCGTCGGGGAAGGTGGGCAAAACGCTGCGGAGCTCGTCCAGGGCGGCGTTGAGGTGGTGCATTCGGTTCCGCTCCCGGTCGTTGGCCTTGACCCGCCGGCTGCGTTTCAGGGTGTGCAGCAGCGCTTCGGTCCGCGCCCGCGCACGGCCGCGCCGCCGCCGCCGCTCCCGCGGAGCGCCCGGAGCATCCGCGCCGCAGCCGCTGGCGGCCGCCTCCGCCGGCATCCTGCGGGGGGACAGAACGTGAGCGGGGCGGCGGCGGCGGGGGAAGGTGCGAAGCGGGCGGGGAAGGGGTGGGGGGAGAGAGGAAAAAGTAAATATCTCAGGGGAGTTGAGAAGGGGAGAGAAAAAGAAAAGTATTTAAGAGCAGGTGAGAGGGGAGGAGAGAAAAAAAAAATATCTAAAGGGAGGTGAGAGGGAGGGAGAAAAAAATATATAAGGGGAAGTGGGGGGGGGAGAGAAATAAATATCTAAGGGGAGGTGAGAGGGAGAGAAAAAAAAATCTAAGGGGAGGTGGGGGAGAGAAAAAATAAATAAGGGGAGTGGGGAGGAGAGAGAAATATCTAAGGGGTGGTAGGGGGAGAGAGAAAAAAATATCTAAGGGAAGGTGGGGGGAAGGGAAAATTTAAATAACTAAAGGGAGTGGGGGAAGAGAGAAAAAAAGTATCTAAGAGGAGTTGGGAGGAGAGAAAAAAGTAAATAACTAAGGGGAGGTGGGAAGGGAGGGAAAAAATGTCTAAGGGGAGTTAGAGAGAGAGAAAAAATAAATAAGGGAAGGTGAGGGGGGAAGAGAGAATAAAATAACTAACTAAGGGAAGGTGGAGGGGAGAGAGAAAAATGTCTAAGGGGTGTTGGGAGAGAGAGGAAAAAAAATATCTAAGGGGAGGTGGGGAGGGTGGAGGTGTGGGAGTGCTTGGCACGGCGGCAGGTGCCGGCGCCTCCCCGTACTCACATGGATAAGGCACTCCCAGGGATGCAGTTAAGCGATAACGGGATAAACCCCAACAATAATACAAAATAATAAATATATGTGGAGAGAGAGGGAAAAAAAAAAAAAAAAGCAAAAGCTTGAGGCAGGCTGAGAGCCCTCCGCGGATGGGAGAGGAGGGGGGTAAAAAAAAAAAAAAAAAAAAAAAAAAAAAAAAAAAAAAAGCGCTGGTCGGGGAAAGGCGGGGCGGGGGGCCGGGACACGCGACCGCCCTTGTGTTTGAAGTGCTGCGGCCGCGATCCGCTCGTGTGAGCGGCGGCTGTGGCACACGACGCGGCCGCGGCCCGTACTTATAGCGGCGGGGGGACAATGGCCCCGTGGCCGCCCCGCGGGGCCGCGCCGAGGCGGCAGGTCGGCCCCGTGCGCCGCGCCCTCCGGAGCGTGCCCGCAATTACCGCGGGCAGCCGCGCATCTGCCGCGCCCCCGGGGGACGGAGGAAGGGGGGGGGTGGTGGGGGTGGAGAGGAGGGGGGGAGTCCCTTTTGTCCCCTCCGGGTGCGGGGAGGGAGGTGGCCGGACAAAGCGGGGCATCCCCCCCCCCGCCCCGCACCGATCCGAGGTTAGTCGCGGCTTCCAGAGGATGATGAGAAGTGGTTTGGTATTTATTTATTATTATTTTTTTTTCTCAAGTTTTCTCTCCACCTTCCAGTTTTTCTGCGCTCTCCCGGGCAAAGTGGAAGCTTTTAACTCAAAGCGGCTCTTTTCCCTCCCGCACTCAGTCAGAAGGAAGCGCTTTGGCTTTTGCTTGAAAAAGGTTTTGCAGGTGCTTAGAAAAATAAAAACTCCGAAGTGCGTTTACCTTCTAAACTTGGGCGGTTGTGAAAGTGTATAGAAAATTCTTATCTCTGAATAAAAAACAACGGCTGTGCTGTTTTTACTGGTTTTACTCTGCTGATTCCCACAAAGTGCCCAGGTATCACTGTTGAACGCTTTGGGAAGCCACAGTTTTGTATGTGGCTGGAAAGTTCCCTGATTCTCACATCTGGCTTTTTCCATCCTGCCTCTCCACGCTATAAGGAAGCCCCATTGTCACCACTCAGGTACTTGCCTCTCTGGAAGGTTTTGAGTTTCGCCATCCATGAATAGACATTTTTAGACTTCTGTGCCTAAACTCACACGATTTGCCCTTACGCTAAATGGAGATTCATTCCCCCTTGTCTGTTTTTCCTCTATGCCTTCGATAAACCACCTAAATTATTGTCTTTATTGTCAAGTTTTAAATTCATAGCAGCCATTCTGGAACCTGAGAGAAGAGTTTGCTGTCAGAATTACCCCTTCTTCTTCCCACCCTCCTCACTGCGCGGTGAGCCACGACACCAGCAAAGTGCTGCAAACAACCTTCTTTGTGCCAAAAAAGATCACGCACGGAGAAGTGAGCAATCCAGAAAGCCCTGGCTGATGAATATTAACGAGCCTCAAACTAGAAATAGTTTTCCAGCGACCGAGCTCGCAGGAGCAGCTCGCTTTCTGCTTTTTAACATCTTCATACGCCTGCAGAACCTGGTGATAGAAGTGCGTCGGGCCATGCGACGGGGCCCGTCTGTGCCACAGGAGGGACTGAGCCCTCTCAATCACGGGACCTGCAATCAGGCTGATGTTTTTAGGGCCCGTGCATACATAAATGACTTTCCGCGCTAAGTAGTTCCACTTCACTGAGTTGCTCATGTCCTCAAGCGACAGCCCCGACGAGAGGCCTCCGTCGGTCGCACAACTCCGCGGTTGCCAGCATGAACCAGGAGAAAGTCAAGAAGGGACCGAAATATAAAGGTTATGGAAGCATATGGCAAAAAATGTTCAACTTTTGTGAACGAGCACTTTGTATACAGTGATATAAACTCCGGTGTTGCCTGCAACACTTTGATTGTCTTTTGTTTAGGTGTCTTCGAGCAGTCAATAGTTTATTCATTAAAATGTTTATGATTCCCTAGAGTTTCACAGACCTTGGCACAGCCGATCACTTGTCTGAAAGTTTGCAGTGAAAGCGCATTATTCATTAGTCCTTATCCATCATTTGCAGTTTGTCATTTGTTATTCTCTTGTTTTAAAAGTTTGTGCTCCAATCAAGGAGGGGAGAGAGCACCATGTGTCTCTGTGATCAGTCACAGCCATGAATAGCCGGAGCTGAAGTGAATGTTTCACAAACAACCCATAGGCTGAAATTTGTTTGCATAATCTATTCACTGCGTACTTATGAATAACGAATGCATTCACAGAACCAGAATTGTTTCAGGAAGCCTTCGCAAACAGAAAGAAGTGCTAAATATCTCGGATAATTTATTCCCGATGAATAATTCAACCAGTTCTATCGCAGGCAGTCTACTAATTTTGCAGATAAATTATTCAGCCAACACAGAAAATGGCTCTTACACCTTATGGGCCTGCTCCTATGGAAGTCAGCTGGTCAAGTTTCATGAAGTTTTCTGGGATCGGGAAAGGAAGAAATCCCAAAATGAAACAGGACCTTTGATTTCAGGGAACACAGAATGTGTTCCCAGCATCTTGCTGATGGCCTTAGTCAGATTTTTAGCCTTTGATATTGGCTTCTTCGCCTTGATATCAGCTCAACTAGGCTCAAATGGACTGTGAATGTTATTAGTTTCATATTTTGAGCCCTAAGGAAGCTTGCCATAAATACTTTACCATTTGCTTTGAGAGATAGCACTTTTTTTTTTTTAAGAAAAGGAGAAATAAAAGAATCAAATGGCATTTTTGAGTGTGGAAACTATAAAAACAGAGCTGGACAGGCCCATCCTTCACTAAGTGGGGTGGCAAACTGCTCGTCTGAAATCAGAACAAACTGTCGTGGATGTGTTTCCACGTGGGACATTCATCGCTCAGTGAGGCCTCGAGCACGAAGCTCGCTCCTCTGCTCTTGTGTTGAGATGTGAGTTGGATCTTGCTCATGGCTGGGCTCCAGAGAAAGTGGGAATTAATACTTAAAGGCAGAGGAAAGGTGCCTTAAAGGCTCTGAGCTGCTGGTGGTGCTCACAGTGAAGGCTGTCGGTGCTCGCACTGATCTCTGCGGCGTTTCCAGCAAGGGAAGATGGTCAGTGTCCATTGTACCTTGTGAGGGTAAATCAATCTCCAGGTTAGAAATCAGCCTCACATTTCAAAACTGACCAGAACTGCGATCATCAGAGCAGGGGTAGCATCACTCTTCTCCCCAGCTTGGAAAGGAGCAGTTCACCGTAAAACCGCCCCAGTGGCTGGAAGGTGCCTCAGAGAAGTTAGAGGCACTTCGTTTATTTTAAGGCTTAAGATGCACTTCGATGGAGCAGTGAGCCAAACTCTGTGTTTTGTTGCATCAGTACACGAGGGCTTAAACTAGTGTTGGGATGAGTGTCAAAACAACGCATCAACCACGAGAAGGCTGCTTTTTTTGCTCCCTGTTTGAAAGCACGGCCAGAGCGAGAAGGCAGAGCTGTCCGTGGAAGATGCTTCGAAAGCCATCACCCTGGGAGCAGAAAGGTCAACCCAGCACCTTGCAGCAGTGAAGGTTAGATGATGCTCGCTCACCCCTGGAGCAGGCCAGGAATTTTAAAAACAGATAGACAGCCAGGAGATGGCTCAATGGGGCAGCAGGTCTCCCCGTGCTCGCATGGGCACGGCGCAGAGCGTGGCGGCCGCCTGTCCAGCGAGGGCTGGGGACAGACGGACAGCAAGGGCTGTGAGCGCGGGGATGGACAGACGGTGCCATGCTCCTGGGACTGGAGTCACCTTACAGCTCCCAGCCCCGGGCTACCAGAGGGTTCAGAGGTTCACTCCGTGGCTACTGACTAATGGACAGCCCTGGATGTCCAATATTTGAAAGGGATCTCAGCCTGCACGGAGGCAGCATTAACCCCTTCCAGAGCAGGAGTTGGTGCTTTCCTGCTGGGAAAAAAATACTTCGGGAGCAGCTTTTCATCTAGAAAGGATTTGGCCTCATCTCCTACCTGCCTGTGGCCAGCGTGAGGCCCCAGGGGCAACCATTGGAGGGGAGCGCGGGGGCATGGCAAGGAGGGTCCCTGAGTACCAGGGGGGTCCTGGCCTGGAGGAGCTGAATCCGCTCTGAAATCCCACACAAGTGCCTGGGAGCCACGGTCGGGGCTCAACCCCTCCCAGGGGCTCTGCAGAAATAGTAGGAATGTTTTATTTTCGAGCTTTAAATGCGTGATGTGAATTTTTCCCTCTTTTTGGAAGGGGGGGGGGGGCGAGTAGGTAAACGATTGTTCCCTGCAAGCACAAATGTATTTTGTTTGTTGTAATTAAAATGTTTTAATGAGACAACCATAAAATCAACCATTAATTATTTTTTTTTCAAACACTTCTGCTTCCTTTTGAGCTAGGTCTATTTAGAAATAGTTTAGAGAGTAGCCTGCAGTTTTATTCTTTCTTCGGTATTATACACAGGAGTGGAGAAGTCATTTATAAATAATTACACAATGTTTTGGGTCTTTGGGTTTGTATAATATATCAAAGCGATTAGTACACGCATTGTTCCATTGTAAATGGGTTTTTTCCCTTCCTTTCAGTTTCACTTGCCTTGTCTTCTATCTAAACCTTTTTCGTGAAATCCTTTGTCTTCCTCATTCTTTTAGCTTGTTACAGTGCAGGGACATTCTTCTTATTCAAACACTCACAGCATGAGCAAAGAAAGCTACTTCTGTCGCATCTTAAGTTTTACCATAACTTTCTGGCATTTTCTTTTCTTCCAATTTTCCCAGACTACTGATAGGGTAATGAAGAATTATAACATACATCAATTATTGGTGCTCACGGTGTATTATGCTCCTGAATTCAAGGGGAGATAAAGGGGGGGGGGGGGGGAAGAAAAAAAGAAAAAGCGCCACTTTCTGTGGTTTTGAGGCACATGAGAGTGGACTCGGCGCAGATTATTTATAACATCTTTCTGAGCATCAATTATGTTTGACTCCTACAACCACTTCCTTGTCCCACTGGTTTTATGGCCAGAGGGAGTCAGTTTTGTGTGTGGTAGCTGCGGCGTTTAACTTGTTTCTTTTATGAGGAGCCCAAACAATGCATCTTCAGGCCAAACAATCTATCTCCCTGAAGAATAGCCCGAATGTCAGTCAAGCGCTCGGCGCTGGGAAATATATGATCACGGTAAAGGGCCACGGGAAGAAAGCGCGGGGGCGCGGGGGTTTGCGCGGGGTCTGGTGCGGCGGTGCTGGCTCCCCTCTACTTTTGGCACTGGGTACCCCCAGGGGGCAGCTGGGCAGGACCCACCATGGGGTGCAGGTGCCCGGGGATGCGTTCGGCTGCCTCAAATTTCAACAACCCTAATCCGAGTCATCCAAGGAAAAGGACCAAACCCTCCCGGTGCGGTCACGCTCCCTGCCCGGCCCTTCCCCAGCCCCTACCGCATTAACTGGGAAAAATGAGATTAGGATGTCACCTCTGAGAAACGAGCCCTTTTTTTCTCCCCACTTTATTGTGCAAGAGGTTTTTCTTCTTTTTTTTTTTTTTTTTCTCTCCTCTTCCCCCTCCACCTTCTCCCGCCCACAGTTCCCCCTCTTTTGTTGATTTGCACTTTGTTAATTGAAGCTAGAACACTTATCCTAAAAGAAAGGGACAAAATTCATTGACTGCCCTGCGGATGAAATCCCCCCAACAACGTGCAAAGCAAGAAGCTTAACTACACGCTGAGATGCTCACGCTTTCTTTTCTGCCTTCTGTATCAATAATTCTGCTTAGGAGGGGCTTTTATTTTTATTTCCTTTTAACTGCAATAATGACAACCCGAAAGAATTGAAACATCGTAACGGTGGGATGAAATTGAGCCTGAGTTCTTGAGGGGGGAAGGTTCTGGGGGACCTCCTCAGCTTTGGGGGTGGGGGCTTGTGGCTGGGGGAGGATGCTCCGGGACCACCGGCAGCCCGTGGGTCCCCACCGTTCCGCTGCAGGGGCCCGAGGGATTTGCTCCCATTTGCATAGCAGGTGTTGGGTCCTGGGCCATTCTTCCCTAAGGGAGTTTTAATACGGGATAAATTACTGGGAATTAGGAGGAGGCAGGCGACAAGAAAAGCGCTCATGGAGTCTTCTCCCAGCCATGGCGGGGGGAAAGGAAGAGAATGGTAATAGAAAAAGGGGAAAACCCAAATATAGCAGCTCCCGTCCCAGCCTGGGGAGTTTGGGGTGCGCAGGGCTTGGGTGGGCAGCTCTCACTGATGATTTCTCCTGATATTCAGGTTTGAACCCGGGAACACGGTAATCCCGGAGACAGTAATACGATTACTGGCTTGGGGATCTTTGAGTCAGTAGGTCTGGTGAGGGAGTTTAAAATGTTAATCCCTGGTATAATCCCTTGCCTGGCATTGTACGTACAAGGGTTGCACCCACAAGAGAATTGCCTGTTTCCTTCCGCGGGCTTCAGGGCGGGAGGGCAGGGCTGGGGAGCAGCCCCCCGCTTCCCCGCGTCCACACCGGTGCTCCCAGGGGATGAAAATTTCCTGTCACACCTCAGTCACCGCTTCGCCCTGCCAATTAGACTACACATCCATAAAACGAAAGTGAGACTCTTCCCGTGTTTTTAAGCAGAGAGTCACTTTGAAATGCATCCACCTGCAGGCTTTCATTGCAGGTAGGAACAGTTTGCCAGTAATTTTTGTTCTAGCCCTCTGCAAAGGGTGGGAGGGAGGGCGTCACAGTGTGAAATCATCCAGATGCGTTTCACATCAGAGGAGGCTGGATGTATTATATATAAATAGAGGCCATCTGTAATAAGAGATTGTATCAGTGAGGAAGAAGCTGACATCTCTTCAAAAAAGAAAAAAAAACAAAACAGGTGAATTCACTCCAAAAGAGATGTGAGAGCTGGGTGGGGCAGGTGGAAAAGGTGAGGAGACAACCCAGGTCACCGGCCCTGGGCCGTGCTGAGCCCCTGCACCCTGACCCCCATCCTTTGGGGTGCAACTCCGGCTGCCCTGGCCATGAGAGGGCCGAGGGTGACACCCCAAGGCTCAGTGCTGCAAACTCGGCCGTGCGAGTGATGTGAAACCCCTGCTTTCCCTCGGGGTTGTGCTGTTGTTTTAATTGCTTTTACTTTATCAGCAAAAAAAGAAACAATATTTTTTTACTTTAACTATCTAAGTAAAACTGTTACGTGTCCTTGAGTACAACTGGAAAGATTTCCGAGTGAGAAAAAACAATACCAAGAGCTTTTCCTAGTGGAGAGTTGATGGTTTTGGGCTGTTTTAGCTGCAGTAAGTGCTGAGTTTGGGAAGGTGGAAAGAGCTGGGTTGAGAATAGATTTTGCAGTTCAGAGGCCGAACAGTAAAACTGGACTCTGGGCAGGGCAGAAGGAGGCAGAGAGTTATTTTGGCTTAGTAAGAACAAGAGTTTTAGAAAATGTCAAAGTAAACCACCTGGTGGCTGCTGTATTGAGATGCTTCAGCAAAAACACACTGAGATGGTACCTCTAATCTTTTTAAAGTAATCTTCCTTTTTTTTTTTTTTTCCCTGCTCAGCTTTTTAAAGGATGTCCTAGTGTTTTTCAAACAAATTTCATTAAACTTAGCTGAAAGCAAGTGGTAAATAAATTGCAGGAGTGCTTTGCATTGACTTAAATGGCTTCTGGCTATCCACTTAACTGGGCAGCATTGCAATCTGCTACCTTAGTATTACATATGCAATATATCTTTTAAAGTTCCCATCCTTCAGGGGCAAACCCACAGGTATAAACATCTTAAAATCTAGCCTGGATCACCTCACTATTAGTGTAAGCAGCTGCGCTGAAAGTGGGGGACTCCATCACACTGACAGCCAAGTATCATCTCTTTAAGATAACAGGTATAAAAAGAAAGTTACAAATATAGTGTTAAACTATAGCTGTAACAGCCCCTGAAAACTCCCAGTCAGCACATGAGACTAAAGTGCTGGGTTTGCTGGGACCAGTACCTAACGATGCAGCTGAACTGGGCCGAGAGCGAAGGAGCAGTTCTGCAGGTGCGGTGTGTTATCCCTCGAGCTGAGCTGTGAGGGATCGGGGGGCACAGGTAAACCTGACCCACAGTTAGGCAAAAATAATTTTCCTGCTATATATTAGCCCTTGTAATTGCTGCACATTTTTCTGCTAGGGTAGCTTTAAGTTTTAAGTCTGCTAAATGAGTGTTTTAGAATGGCTCCAAGAGGTAAAATACTCAATCGATACAAAGTGCTAGTTCTAGCAGGCAGATAATTAGTAAGGCGGTGGAGCAGCAGGGTTAAGGGAAAGTAAATGCTGTCCTAGGTGAGGTGGGGTTTTTTTCCCCGCCTTGGGTCTGTATGCACATCCGCAGTAACAAGCTCCTCTGAAACAAGTGTTTGGCTAATGAGTTTCTGCTGAGCCTCTGCTGCAGGGATGCTGCTTTCTTTTCAAGTTTAAGCCTGTATTAAATTGCAATAACTCCTGTGTTCACAAATAAATAGCAAAATAAGTGTAGCTGCTAATTATTAAGTGAATGTACTTTGTCAGACTGTAGATATCCTTTCTTTTTAACCCTTTTGGATAAAATCTAGAGTATTGCTTTTTCTTTCACCTCGGGTTTAATGCACTGCAGGTCTTGAGCCTGTTCGCCTCTACTCTGGTGGGGATTAGAGGTAATTTCTCTGGAGTGGGTGCAGCTACCCTTCTCCAAAGCAGCTGTTGGAGTTAGGGAGGTCTCTTACCCCACTGTGCAAACAGAGGAGAGGATCCAAAATTACAGAGAAGCTCTTCACAAGAGCGCTGTTTTATTACTGGTCTTGCAGGACTTGTGATTCTGTGATATACACATGGCTCCTATCCCAAAGAATCGTTTTTTTTTTTTTCCTTTATTTTTTACCTCCCTTAGAAACAAAACTTCGTTTTTTACAGCTTTCAGTCTTTGGGGTTATTTATCTTCATTAACCTGTTGATGACCCCGGACCTCCCGCCCTACACATTACATGCCAGGTGCTGAGAATTTAGCTCTTCATCTGTGAACTCCACCCACAGCCTTAACGGGGGAAAAAAAAAAAAGAGAACACTCCCCGCCTTCATCCTGACCTGTAAGTGATAGAAATAACCACAAGGTGTCAACCTCTACCAAGCTGCAGCTCAGAGCGACTCTGCTCGCCCGGCACCAGCCGGGCTGGACAACCCTGCGCGGAGACTTCGCTGGGAAAAACGGGCACCTGCTTCAGGTAAGCGGGGAAAAGGTCCCCCGGAATGCGGCTATTTGATTGCTTTACCACTGTTCTTTACTTTTTCGGCCGTGCGTTGTTTCTGTTTAATTTCCTTTATTGTTTTCCGTCACAAGCTTTAGCCAAGTTCGGTGTTCTTGTTGCTATGTGTGGAAGAGGGAAGGGGACTTGTTACAAAGAGTGTTATCCCATGCAAATAAGGTCAAAGAGAGGTGAAGAAAAGGAGTATTATCAATTCAATGTTCTGTTTGTGCGTATATGAATATGTACGTGTACATACGGGAGTAGGGAGTTCCTGCAGATCCCTGCTTGGTCGTCGGAGCTGTGCACCCTGTGCCCCTGTGCTGCGGGTTACAGCACGCTGTAATTACCCTTACAGCAGAGCAACTGGCATTCAATCAACTATTTGGATTATAATGGCACAGACGGCATAGAAACTCTAGGAAAACAGGAAGGAGATTGGTTTTTCCCACAGAAAGCCGCGTCTTTTAATTTGCGCTTCAACTCCAGATTTCGGAGCTTGCTGCTTTCCAACCTCTGTCGTCAACTTCTATGGTAAAAACAATTGAACGCCCAAGCAACGGCCTTTGCCCGGGTGCTGGTGTGGGGCCAGTAGGACCAGGAAGGCGTTTGGGGCTGGGATGCTGGAACGCTTGCTCTTTGATCTAAGCCAGACACCTGGGACCGCGTAAGGTAGCTCTGATCAGTCATGCTGCTGACTTTGTGGTTTCCCTGTCTGTCTACTGTGCTGGTTTTGCCTTACTCTGTCCCATTTTTTGTTTTTTTAATCCTGATCTTAGAAGAATGTTTCCCAGGTGTGATAAACCCCAAAAGTCACCTTTTTCTTGAATATTTGGTACTTTTCTGCATCAGCATTTCCAGGCATTGTTATCCAGCATGTTGCTCTCTACAGTGGAAGTGTTGGGATTTTACCTGCTGGGCAATATCAACCCCCTTCTGCCTCCCTGCAGGTGCTCCCTCTGACGGTGCAGCCTATGGGGGTCCTCCTTGCAGCCTAAGGTGTGCTGTGTTTTTCTAGTGCAATTGTTTTCTGCCAAAACCTCACCATCCCAAGTGCCTTGAGGTTCACAAGTGGTCCCAAGGATTTCCTACCCTTCTATTCTGTAGCTTCACAGACCTTGGGCTGAATGTAGGGGCTGTGGGAGCTCGTGAGCTGGTGGCATTGCTCAGAGCCAGGTGTGATAATTTGACACTGATTACTATAATGAGGAACAAGATTTCCCTGGCAGAAATGTTTTAGGTGTTGCGTAAAAATGAAGAGGGAACACCCTGCCAGTCACTTAGAGTTCCAATTTGAACAGTAGTACTTGGCAAACTGGTTCTTGCTGGGGAGGAGTGGCGCTTGACTGGGAATTGCTGGTCCGAGGAGGGAGCTGAGGAGCTCTGGGCTGGTTTGTTTTTCCTAATGTGTTTGCAGAAGTGGTAAGTCTTCCAGACTTAGAGAGGAAGCTGAAGTAAAGCTCAAGGAAAAATGCAAATGGTGCAATTACGAAGGTAATGGAAATGAAGAAGTATTTTTCTGCAACACAACGGAATGGGCAATAATGAGGCAAAAATGGTGAGGGATGAAGACAAAGGACATTTCTTCCGGGATTAGAAGTGAGCTCGAAATTGCCAAAGCTTACTTGGAAGAGTGTGGGGGGGAAAAGCAGCCTGTTGTAGCATTTCTTTTCCTTTTAATAAGCTTCTTTTTCTGGGAGTGCTGAGTGTTCAGTTGTAGCACACTTAGTGCCTAGTAACCCAACAAAGCTTCAATTGGTGGCTCTGCAGAAAGATTTTCTTTTCCTTGCAGGTTTCTAACCATGAAAAGACACTGAGATCAGTTGCTTCAGAATCCTTAATTAAACACAACAAAGAAGGGCAATTAGAGCTCTGCCTTGCTTCTGTCATCCAGCAAATCTCGCAAACCTCAAACCCCGTCTCTTGCTCCAAGATTTATGATGGGAATAAATTATAATTATTCCTATAATTATGGGCCTTAGGCGAACACCAGCAGGTTTATTTATTTATTTTCTCAGGGAAAGGTCTGAAACCCATCCAAGAGGAATTCACTAATCTCTTTTATTGTGCAGGAAGAAAAATAAAAACACAGGCGTGGCGATTTTCCCAGGCCTTGGCTGCCTGCCTCCCTGTCACTTTGTGTCACGTCATTCCTCCCTCCCAGGTCCTGCTCACAGCAGAGTAGCTCCTGTGGCGCCGGATGCCCTCCGTGTGTTGTCTGAGTAGTCTCTGCCCAAAAAGCTGATAATATGAGCAGGCAAAAGATGGGAGAGAAAGCCAAGAGGATTTGAGTGCTTCCAAGGTCAGCAAAAGGACCAGAAATACAACCTGTCGCTCAGGGCTCAGAAAATAGATGCTCGTGCGTGTTGCGTCTCTACAAAGCATTTCCTCCAGGGATTTTGGCTTGTGTTTTGGTGGTTGGGTGAAGTTGTGCTCGTATTCAGCGAGAGGGAGCAAGTTCTCCTTTTCAGGCATTGAAGGTGATATTACAGATGCGTGATTTTCTGCTGCTGGGAGGTCGAATGGTTCTGTCTGAGGACCGAAATGCAACCCCTGGGGAATGGCAGTTGTTTGGGGTCCTGCAGGTCCTGGGCTGGCTGGAGAGTTGGTAGCAGGAGGGAGAATCACTGGGCAAGAAAGCTCCATGGTTTGGTGTGTTGGGCAGGAACTCCCGATGTTTTTAGAGAGTTTAGGGCAGGTGATTTGAGAATGAATCTTCTCAGGGCTGTGCTGTGGTGCAGTTTCCCATGCTGGTGTGATGAACGTGGCTCCTGTGGACACAGTGGCAGCCAGGTGTCCTCTTTGCCCTTAGTGTTTGTGGTCTGTGTTAAAAGGGTAATGATTGTGTGAACTTCTGAGCAGATTTCCCAAAATACAACTGCATTTTCTTTGGCTTGAGGGGTTTCTCATAGCCAGGTAAGGAAATATAACAGTTGAAGATTTTCTTGCAGACCTGGGGAAGAGAGTTCCTGGCATCAGCAGTGCAAAAAGCAGGCTGGGAGCTGATTTATAATGCAGACGGCTGCAGAGGTGTCCCTCGGCTGCCTGAGTAGATTTTTGGTTGCCACTAGATGTCCTTTCAGCCCTGCTTTCCCCTACTTGCTTCTCCAGAGCAGCCATCTGGGCTGGAACCTGCTGGCCATGGCCCAAGAGCTGCCAGACACCGAAGTGCTGTGGGGCTGATGAGAGCAAGGAATGGGGCCTCCTGAACATCCCTTTGATCTCACACATCTTTGTCTCGTGTTGTGCCACCTAACAGAATTGAGGATGCTCTGGATGCTTAGAACCCAACTTCTTGATCTGTGATGGGTATTAAATACTTGAATGTCTTTATTATGAATCAGGGACTGTTACTGCATTGCTGCCTGGGCAGGGCCACCAATTAGCAGAGGTGATGGTCCAAAGAGGCATCCTCGGAGAGTAAAAAGATGATGAATATCTCAGTTTCACATGAGATGGCCAAATGGTGGCCCTGTTTTGTGGAAGTTTTTAGCTTTCTCTCTATGAAATGGTGTTCCAGACACTTTTGCAGGCCTGGTCTATAGAGATGGAGGGTCACTCTTTCCAGAGATCGATGGTGTCAGGAAGCACAATTAACAGTGGAGTGGGATTTTCCAAGTTGCCTGGATGCCCAGAATTCAGCAAACTACTAAGATTTCTCTAAGGTGTTCATCAATACCTACAAGAACCAAAAAAATCACTGCAAGCATCTGGAGCTCTGTGTTTGCAAATGCAGCTGCTGCTCCTCAGGCAATGGCAATCCCAGTTGCTGTTCTGGAGTGGGTTATGTCAGGTAAAGGAACTAGAGGAAATCTGCTCTGGGGTACATTGCCAGAAATGTACTGGTTACAGGCATATCTGGGGGCTCACGGGGTGCAGCCTCTCAAGGCAAACCAAGCACCTTTCAAGAATCACTCAGCTTTTTGTGGTTTAGGATCAGAGGGAAATCAATGAATAAGAGGCGCAGAGGGTTTCTGACAGACCAAGCACAAAGTCAGCGAAAGGTGCCAACAGTGATCCTTAAAAATACTTCTATTTCCCTTTGTGACCACACATACCCCAGCCCACTGAAGGGAACAACAAATCCCACCACGAGCGTGGGAGACACATGGAGATCAAACCGGAGAGCTGCCCTGGCATGGGGTCGGGGCTGTCAAGGTGGGCTGCCCGTCTTTCTGCATCTGAAGCCCAAACTCAGCCAACAGCCCAAACCAACTTGCCTTTTTCCAAAGGTGCTGTGCAACCAGGAATGAGTGAGGAGTTCAGATGCTGCATGTGTCTGGATTCAGATGCTTCATTTTTTTTTTTTTTTGAAAGCTGACTTTGGAGGAAAAATAACCCAAATATGGTTGGTGTTCCATTTGACCTAATGGGAAGTGTGTTTTGGAGAGCTCAAGCTCTGTGTGAGCTTACACAACGCCTGTTAAGTGACGTCAGGTTGCATGGGAGGCCCTTTACCCTCAGCAGGATGGCAAGTCCTGGACTTTTTATTCACATTTGTTCCCATTCTTCACAACTGTGGGCCCAGGAGAGCCCTGATGCTGACATTTAATTAGCTTGGTGAACATTCCTGTTGCTGTAACACTGCCTTCCACTTCCCACCCAGGGAAGGGGGGGACCAGTGCAAATCCCTGGGTCCTCTAATGACTTTACCATCGAGCCCCACATTTGCACCCACAGCCCTGAGGAACCTCATTAGCGCCAGGCCAACTCTCCCACCGCATGGACATGGTCAGGGAGGGTCCCCACGTGTGTAGCAATCTGGCGTGGCTTTGTGCCTTGATTTAGGGAGCCTGGGGGGATCTGGGGCACAGCAGGCAGCTGGACCTGCCGAGAGTCCAGTGCTGGACACCAAGCAGCTATTGCTTCTTAATAAACTTTTTTTGGCTATTGCTGACCTAGACCATATATGAACAAGTGCAAGGCAAGTGGTGAAAGGATCTGTATAAGGTTTCTAATCCCACGTAGCGCGCTCGCTGAAAGGGCAAGGCAGGTCTCCCTGCCGTTGTGTCCTTCCACTGCAGCTGCATGCTTCACCCTCCTGCTTTTATTAAAATGAAATGATGGAGCTGTTTCTGAATGGGCGCAGCCTGCGGATGTCCAAGGGAGGGATGGGGGAGGCTACAGAGGTGCTGTGCACAGGGCTTGTTGCCCCGTCTCTCTGTGCTCCTGGTTGCAGTGTGCCTGGGAGTAGCTTTGCAGGCTGAATGGGGGAAAACAGTTTCCAGCTGCCCTCCTCTGGAGGCTCTTGAAGAGTTGACAACCTCGCAGCATAAAGTCAGTGCTTGAGGAGCTATGGGGACTGCTTGGGCGGCTCCTACCCCCCAGGGTGAACCATAGAATCATTGAATCTTTTGCGTCAGAAGGGACCTGTAAAGGTCATCTAGTCCAACCTCCCAGCAGTGAGCAGGGACATCTTTCACTACATTGGGGTGCTCAGAGCCCCATCCGGTCTGGAGCAGGGCTCTGGCTTACTCTGCAGATGCTCAAGCTCTCGGGAAGATGAGTGGGTAACTGGTGAGCAGTCAGGTCTGGCTGATGTGTGCTCAGACCATACTTCAGCAGCTTAATTTTTCAATCTCAAAGCACAAATATATGGCCTGGAAGTTAGGGAGGTCGGACCAGCTGGTCTCCTGTGGCTTTGCAACCTGCAGTCTGCTGGGGAAAACAAAAGTGAACCTCAAGGTTGCCATCAAGTTTAGACAGAAGAGGTACCTACATATTTATATTTAAAAGTTGTAGCAAAGATGTTTCAATCTGTAGGAAAGCTGTTGATGTTTTGTGTTTTGCAGTCACCTTCTGACACGATTTCCACTTACAGCTGCAATATCGGAGGTAGTGGGGAATGCTCCTCCTGGTTCTGGGAATTTAACAAAGCTGCCTGAGGATGCAGTTTAACAGGCTTGGGAAAACCAGCTCAGAGTCACAGTTGGGGTTTTTTTTTTTTTTCCTTCGTGGTTTCAATTCCTGTTTCCAAGAGTTGCTGTGTTCGAAGCAGGGATTTCAGGTTAAGGGGAATACGTGTATCGAACCAAACAGTTCTCTAGTTTCCCATTCTAACAAGTGGAAAGAAAAGTATGAAAAAATTCAAACTGGTTTCCTCTGTGCCCAGTTCTTGCTGGTGGTTTTGGTCTGGCAGACGAACCCAGAGCTAAGAGTAATTTTTCCAGGCTCTGCCCCGTGAGATGTGAGCCACCGAGTGCTGCCTTTGGGCAACTGGAGCTGCTGGCAGTGTTCCCAGCGGAGCGTTAACCACCTCTTGTGCAACCCTGTCACTGCTTTTCCAGGAAATACAGTGCCCAGTAGTAACTAAATAAGCATAAACCTTTCCTTGAAGTCTGTCAGTGTGTTGAAATCTGGGCTCCTCAAGGAAAAACTACCGGTTTTGTTAAAATGCGACACTGGAAAGGAGAGGGACAGCTTGGCTAGCCCACGGCTCTGGGTTTGCCTGGAGATTGGGTTCAGATGTTCAGCCTGAAGTAGCATCTTGTGGTCGATATTCCCCAGAGGTTTAATTTCTCAAATGCTCTGGGATCTTTCTCAAGCTTTTTACTAACGGGCAACTGAAGATCCTGGCTTCTTTCTTGTGCAGAATAGGAAAATACTTAGAAATCAAACAGCTCTTTCTCCTTCGGCTCTGCCAGGGTATTACGGCAGTAAATAAGTATATAGAGTGTGTGTGTGACTACAATTTTTTTTAATGTTATTTTTCCCCTGTCTGAACTGGAGGAAGCCCTTGAGCTGAGGCCAGGCTTTGCCTTGATTATATTGTCTAAGATCGCTGTGGCAGGGGTCCTGCTGGTTTCAGCAGCAAAGCTGCCTTTGCCTAGCCAGGAGCAGGCAGCTCGACGTGTCCGGGGAACACGGGAGGTTTTTGGGTGCAAAGCCCCTCCCTTTGGGCAAGTGCAGAAACCATGTAGAAAGAGGAGAGGGTGTCTCGCAGGGTTTTGTTGCCTTTTGTTGTAAAACCTTCCCTAATCTGAGCCAGATCTTGTCAAAATCACTGCATTTGACTTTATATCTAGTGATTGATTAACATTTATTTAACATAATGTTAGACTAGGCTGTAGGTCCTTCTTTATACGGGATTCCTCAGTGTTTGAGTAAAGTCCAAACCCTAAAATGAGAAAGGGGCAATAAATTGGACTGGAATAATATTTTCTAATTCCATCAAGATGCTACATCTCTTAATCAGCTTCTCTGATTCAGTGTTTTTCGCCAAACAAATCCATTTATTAAAAAAAAACCAAAACCCAAACACCAAAAAGTTATGAGAAGTGGCTGGAGTTCTGTGATGACTTAAGGAAATTTAAGAGCAATCATCAGTTTGTTTGTTTTTTTTAAATATATTTTTATTATTTTTTTCATTTGTCTTAGAAAGAAATATGAAATCTGCATGCAACCTTCTAAATATTTCAAACATTTAAATAGCATATGATAATTTAGCAATACAGTACATTATACAGAAAGATAATACAGGGAGAATTCCTATAGTATATTTACAAATGAAAAGGTAGTTTTGTTATTTTAAAAAGAGGAATGCACTGCTTAACATTGAAGTAATACATTCAAAATAATGAATACGTCGTATTGTGACTAAAACATATATAGGTATTTATATGTCCGCCCTATTGTATTTTTCATAAAAAGGTACCTTTTAAAGGCTTTTGTTGTTGTTGTTGCTAGAAATCTAGGAAATCATACACAATAGTCTTGAAGTTTAAAATTTCTCAGTACTGAAGCCACAAATTTTCTGTGAGAACTTCAGGTGGGGGGAAAAAAAAAATTGAAAGAAACCCCCATTTTCTTAGTAATAAAAATGACCTACAAGTGCTTTCTAACGCATGAAGCATTAAATGGGAGATGTGACACGGTTCACCTCGCAGCGGGACCTCGAGTCCGTTCGAGAAGAGGCGCCAGCGACGGTCGCGCTCGTTTGCCGACGCGCCGAGGGACCTGGCTTGTGCGGTTACGGCCGCGGCGTTTCAGCGGCGTCTTCCCCAGCCGACCCGTCTTTGGCCCCTGCTTTGCCCGCCCAAAGTGGGGGCTGCAAACCCGACAAACGCCCACAGCACCAAAGGCGCCCCCCTGCGAAAGGGCTCGGGGCGCGGCTGTGCGGCACCTTTGCAAACGTCGCTGTTTGTCTTAGTGAGCTTATAAAGCTCGATTGCAATCATAGTGAAGTATGAACAAATAACAATTTAAAAAAAAAAAACCAAAACACAACAAGCCCAACAACTTCCCCAAATCCCAAACCAACCTCTTTAAAATGAAAAGCACGAGTTTTTTGTTTTTTTTTTCCAAATCTCGGCACGGAGCAGACGGGTGTGAGATCTGAAGTGCAACGGACGCTTGTGAAACCTGGAAGCCTTTTGCACGCAGCTATAAAATGTAAAAACGGACCCTTGGTAAAAAGTGCTTTATAATAATAATAATATAGAATTTGTGTCTTGTGTCTGTGAGAGAGAAATCGTCTTCTGCAGAGCCCAGTCCTATGTCAGCCAAGGGAGTCTGCTCCATTCCTCACGCTGCCTCCTCTTATTCTTCATAAACCCTAGAAAGAAGGAAAGCCAAGAGAAAGGTGTTGAAACAAGGAATGAAGCAACTCAATTCCTAATAATACATAAGGAAAAATAATTAAAAAACCACAAACAACAAGAATAACAGAAACCAGATTCTTAGCCTTTGCTGAAGTAAATTGAAAGTAAGTTTTTGACTTCAGCAGTCACTGGATTGCTGTCCATAACACATCTGGGAGGAGGGATGGACTTTGCTGTGGCTGTATCCTGCAGGTGTGCAGGGAGTAATGCGCTCTGTCATGGTTATCAGGATACATAGGATGAAGACATCCACATCTGCTATTACACGTGAACCACTGGAAAATCCCTGTTTTGCATATAAGTGTTGAAGTACATTATGAGCTGCAGGTAGATAACGGATATTTATTATCTATTACTAGAATTTCTGATGTCTGGAATATTAGGCTCTGTTATTTTTTTCTAGTTTATGTCCTGAGAAAGCCACTTGACAGGCTTGTCTGCTGAAAAATCCTAGTTGGTCTTTGGGCAAAAGCATGGAGGAACCTCAGGGCAATACTGTTTGGGGGAAGAGATTGTTTGGGCTGAGTATTCTTTGTCATCTTAATTATGACGTTATTAAAAAAAAAATAAAATCCTCTTTGCAAGGGAGAGGGTGGCAGAGCATCTTACTAACAAGTTACTGTTTTTCTGGGAATGAAACACTAGTTAAAATTGGTAAATAACTGCGTCATCAGGCATTGATGGTTTTTGAGGTGGTGTGATGGGGCGCTCTCTTCCCAGCCCTTCTGACTGCTTTCCTTGTGACCGTGTGGATGTAATTTACCTTTTCACCTTGGCTTTTTTACCCATTGAAGAGAGGTGAATGTACGTAAATAATGGAGAACATCAGCTGATGAATAGCTTAACAGAAAATAATTACTATTTATAGTTGGAACAGCCTAATCCTGAAATAAGAGGGCTGCAGGTGGCAGGAAAGCAAAAACACACGTTGAGAACATCCATTTATAACCGTGATTTTGGCGATGAAATACATCCTTTGTGCTGGATAAAGCATTTGCAGCGTGTGCATTTTCCTCCCTATGCCTGAACGCTGCTGATGGCCCAAGCTGCCACCGAGGTTTTTCTCCCTTCTCCCGTTGAGCAAACTGACACTCACCTGCCTTTCTCTTTCCATACTCGGTACCACTTCAGCAGTCTCACTGTGTTTTGGCGTTTGGGGTTTAAGCAGTGCTGCTGCTCCCCTCGCACCCGCGTCCACAGAGTCACGCTGCAAGGCAAGCGAGCACAGGTTACAGGACACATTGGTCCTCTGCTCCCACTCCATGAAAACGCTGAAATCCAGCAGTGGAAGGGTTTTCATGCTTCCCCCCCACCCCCATCTTTCTTTTTTTTCCCAAATGGTAGATACTTGAGTTTATTTTAATAACATCGGAGCAGTTCTTCAGCTGCTATCAGTCAGTGCAGGGCAATATTATCTGCTATTACACTAGGTGGTACCAGATGAAGACTTACATGCTGTCTTTAATCAGTGGGTTTCTCCTTCCTGTCTGTCAGATATTGTCTGTTGAGCTGAACAGCTGATTTAATTAGCAGCTCATTCAGGCAACCGCAAGGTCTTTGCTTGAGGTTGTTTCCCTTACACTCAATAATACTGCATCCAAGAGAAAACATCAGACCTGCTTAATTAATTTTGGTAAATTTTTATGTATTTTTTTCTTTTTAATATTTCCTTTATAATATATTAAATACTTGCACATGGCAGAGGACCTGTGTACTCAATAGACTAGCTCTGAGCCTCAGCATGCAGTCCTGGGGGCTTCAGCCTCCTCTGATCTCAGGCTGGTCCCTCTCTCCTTGCCAGCACCCATGGCTTGAATGTCACTTTATCACTGGGACAAAGTGTGCTGGGAGGAAAAACATGGAAAAAGTCTTGCCATCGTTCTGGGTTTCCTTCTGGAGCCCAACAAACCCACGATTTTTATTTGAGTTATTTTCTGGAAATATCATCCGTAACAGGGAAAAGTAGTTTCTGGTTTAACTGAAATATTGTAATGGAATTATTTCAATGCTGCTAAAGACAAGAGTGAACTGATGGCAGAACACCAGAAATACCTGTGCATACCAATGGATTTCTTGTATGGTTTGGTTTAGAAAGAAGCTGTTTATCTTCTAACATAAGAAAAAGTGCCTTGCTAACTTTCCCAACTCATGAGCTCAGCTGAGGGTCTCGCTATGTTTCCCCTTTTGAAGTTATACAAGGCGTTCAGATAGCTCTTTCTGTTCAATTAACCTTCTCCCCTGCTCCCTCTTCTGCTCCACCTCCATCAGGTGTAAGCTCAAGTCACAAAAAGATAAGATGTAATTTTCAGGCTGTTTTCTGGGAGGATGTGGCCTTTTCCCCAATGTGTGGGAAAAGTGGTGGAAGGTCTCAGAGAGCCTCTGTGGCTGCAGGCATCAGACAGGGAAGGGGCAATGCTTGCTAAAATTGCCAGGCTATCTCTGTTCTAAGGGTATTCTCAGGCAAGCCCTCTGGAGATCAGTGCATATGTGAGAAGGGGAGTTTTCCTGTAGCTTTGAATGGCAGTGAAACAAAACCTTCACCAAAGGCACAAGATGAGTTTTAAGGGACTTGAGGTCGGTGCAGTTTCTCCAGACAACAGGCACCTTCTTGGCTGTGTTGTCTGCACGAATTGATGCCAGACCCTGGATTAGGTTTCTCTTCTAACAGGCCATAAGGGATATTTCCAGAAAGGGATGGACAAGTTGAATTGCAGGAGCACCTCCAAAAAGCAGCAAGTCCTACATTGGCACCAGAAGTAGAGAAGGACAACTGTGGATTTACTAGATGCTGCGGTCTGAGGACAAGATGCATGGTTTGCTTCTCGGGTGAATTGGGTCTTTTTTCAGGCTGAGATGTGTTGCTCTGACATCGCACGTAGGTTTTCTGCTCTGATGCTGGAGACTGGACAGCAGCGAAAATATTCTTAAGACAGGACCATGGTCCTCTGCAGTTTCTGTGCAGTTCCTGATGCTGTGGGCACAGGGTTGGGTTATAGCGTTTTTGGTCACCCTGAGTTGACCTGGCCCTGCTCTTGGGGATGCTGGTTCAGCAGATGTGAGGGGGATGTGCCTATGAAGAGGTACTGTGGGAGCTGATACCCTGAATTAGGAATTTTCTGGGTGGGCTGCAAGAAGAGGCTGAGAGGGATGGAGAAGGGACTGAAGCACCAAAATTTAGACCTCCGGGGAGATCTCTCTGGTGGGATATGGGACATGAGCTCACTCCAGGTGTGTGTGCTGACCTGTCCCTTAGCTGCCTGCGTTAGGGCTTGGTGGCTGGAGCCTTCACCCACAGTGTCTGAGGGTCCACATGCCAAAATCCTACCCAGTATGTCCCTGCCTCCAGGGCTGTGACAAGCACTCCTGGGTCAGTCTGTGACCCCCCAGCACCTCATGTCCTCCTCACCACATCCTGTCTGCAGGGATGGTGGGGCTGCATCTCTGCCTACAAGCACCCTGTCCCTAGGGCCATAAGGGTCTCGGCTCTGGTCTTTTTATTCCAAGCTGGTTTGGGGGCTGACATCCACCTCGGCTGTCTCTTGAGAAATGTTCCAGCAGCTCTGGTTTCCCACTGGCTGTTCTCACCTCAATTCACCCCCCCCTATTTGGGAGCAGGCAATAGATGGAGAGGGGTTGGATCCTTTCATACAGAAAGAGTTAAATCTCCCTCCTTTTTTCTGCTGCTTTTTTCTCATTCTGGGAGACAGATACACACACAATTACTGCTAGATGTACTGTGAATCTTGATAGGTTTTGACTAGACTGAGGACTTGGCTTAGCTGTACCAGAGCTCTGCCGCAGGGGTTATGGCTAAAGGCAAATTCCTCCACAAACTGCACCCCTGTACCTACTTCTTCTCTATCAGACAGAATTTATATCATGTTTCTGCTACGTGAAAAGATACGAGAGTTTTTGAGGAGGGTGGGAGGGGAACCCAGCTTTCGCAACTCATTTTAGAGTATCACTGCAGCAACAAAAACTCAGTTGCAGGAATTCAGCAATTCTGTGCCTTGCCCAGAGAGTCCCAGATCAATCGGTTCTCGGAATATTAATTTTGGTTTGCTTTCAGCACTGACTTGAGGCTGTACCAGGGTAGCCGGGAAGGCAGCAGCGATGGGGCAGCTCTGTCCCCTGCAGCTGCTGCAAACCCAGGGCAACCCTCTGGGCTTGCGTTGCTCGGCATCTGTGCAGCTCTCCAGCTGGGAAAGCAATTGCTCTGGCACAGCGTTCCGGCTTTTCCGACTTTCTCATTGAAAGTGAAATGTTGCCTTAAGAAGATTTATTTTATACCTCCTGCCCCAACTACCAGCTGCTTTCGGGCAAACGCCTGGAGTGGGATGCAAGGAGTTAGTGCTCCTCTGTGCCATCATTTTGCTATTGGAAGGTCAAAGCAAACAAAGTAAAGCTGCAAGGAGCCAATTCAGGCAATGATGCTCTGTAAGCATTTTTCTGTTCAGGTCTCCATCAGCTGATTTGGGCTTGCGAGATCTGGGTCTGATGTTCCCTGAGCTAAGCATTGCTCGTAGTGATGCTGGTGTAAAACTGGAGGAAGCCTGAGGAAGCTTGGCTCTCTGTTCCTCCTCCACACACCCTTTGCAGAGTCTGGCGAGCCATTTCTGTGGGGGCAGGATCAGGCTCCTGTGGTATCTCCTTCTTTGTGCCAGTTGGACAGGCAGGATTTGGCCCCATGGGCATTACAGAGTGCTGGAGGTGGTACGTGGCTTGGCAGGACAGGACTTGGATGCTGCTGCTAAAGCACCTTTCTAAGATTAAGCGAAAGGCAAATGTTCAGCGAGGGAGCACAAACACTGGAGTAAATCAGTCCTTGGTGTTCTGGGAGTTTGGCTGCTCTTGGGGACCCTTTTCCCCCGTCTCAGGGTGGCAGAGGGGCTTAGTGCAGTCTTCTTAGCTAAGCTGGTCCTTATCCAGCCTCATGTGCTGGTTGCAAGGTGCTTTGTTGAGGGAATCTTAAGATATCCAAAAAAGAGCAGGAAAAAACAGGACAAAATAAAAGCCAGAAAGCACCCATACTTAAAATCCCCCCAAAAAAAAAAATCCACCTCCTTTTGAGCCAGTCATCAAAGATGTCAAAAATCCCTGTACCTGCCTCGGTTTGGCAAGTCACTGCATCACTCTGAGATTTCACGGCAGCATTGGTCACGGCTTGCAGCGAGACAGGGAGGAAAGTCTTTTCTTATGTACAGGTAATCCCATTGAATGCAAGGGGGTGGCTCTGGTACAACACAGGCAAAAAATCTGACTCTGCTTGGGATAACTCTTCCATTCAGAAATTGCCTTCTATCCAACTCTGCTGGTGTTCTTATTCTGCATGCTCGGAATAACTTATGTGAATAGTTCTGGATTTTACATCAGTCAGCTTGGAGTAGGATTTGTCCCTATCTTTCATTTGAACTAACTAATTGCTGCCTGCTCTGCAAATATTTCTTTTGAGCAAAAAATAATTGTGCTTGAAAAGTGATAGCTGGAGTTTTGGTCGGAATTGTACATCTTACCGCATCTGATAGAGCAAATGGCTATTCCCAGAAATTAGCATTCTAAGGCATGAGGAAAACAAAGAACCAAGAAGGAACTTGCAGTATAAGGTAAAGCAGTTCAGCTGACAGGGAAACAGAAAGCAAGAAATGAAGGAAAACTTACATGATCATCTCTTCCACGCAAAACGGGTACCTCGGTTTTATTTCCAGCTTCCGTACATTAGAGAATCTTATTTTAGGACCTTTTCTTGAACATTTACACTTTACACCTACAAGAGAGAGCATTTGCCTCATGTGCCTGCAAAGCTTCTTCCCTGCATACCAAGCACCCCTTCCCTGCCAGCCTATGTGCACACACAAACTTCACTTCGGTGTTTCAAGCCTTGGTGGGAAAAATTGAGTTTTGTAATGCTGTTGAGTAATTTTATCTATTTATTTACTTTAGCTCCTTCCCTGAAAAAGGTAATGACTTTCTGGGAAATAGGTTTTAGAGCGCTATATATGTTCCGAGGTTTAGAGAATATGATAGCTATTTAAAGTGCACCTGCTGCAATTTAAACGTAATTGTATTTAAGGAAAGGAAATGAAAGAGTTGGATCTCACTTTAAACCGAATAAGCAAACGCACATCTTGACTACTTTCTCATTCACTCTGGTCCCTCTTGGACTTTGTAGGACTTTCAGTCGTTTTTCCTCACATGAATGCGGTCGTGCGTTTGCAGCCAGGCATAAACTGAGTTTTTAAACCATCGTTTCTGTTCACAGCAGAAAACGCACCCTGGCACACTCGGTGGAATTTGTGCCGCCACATCAAATCCAACTCTGCTCTTATTTTCCTCTGCGGAAAAATCACCATTGCTTTCAAAGGGGATTTTTGATCTATATTCCTGTAACGGAGGACACGGCATGACCTCGCACACTGCGAGTTGGGACTATCTGCCTCGCAGTGAAGACGCATGTATTTTACCTCTACTTCCACCTTTTTTGAAAAAAAAAAAAAAAAGAAAAGAAAAAACAAAAAAAAAAAACCCAAAACACCTCACAGCTACTCTACCTCACCGCTAAATACATCGCGTTTCCCAAGGTGCAGAAAACGGCTAAATCCAACTCGGGGCAAGCAAGAGGCAGATTAAAAACTAGTGGCAAAGCAACCCCCTGCAAAAAGAACAAGCAGAATAAAGGCGCTTACCTTCCGCGCTGGCTAAGCACATGGCGATGAAGAGCAGAAGCAAAGCTGCCGTCAGGGGCTTCATGGTGAGGGGGCAGCAGGTACCTAAGGAGACACTAGAGGTGTTTTGTTTTTTTTTTAATTTTTTTTTAATGCCTTCTCTCCCTTCGGCTGCGTCCCCTTGTCCCCCCCCCCCCGGGGGCTGGATGTCGCCAGGGAGAGGCCAGCAGCCAGCGCTGCCGCCGCCGCCGCTGCTCTGCCGCTTCCCTCCTCCCCTCGGCCCCTTTTTAAAACCGCTCCCGCTGCCCCGGCTGCCGGCTCATTAACATGCCGAGCGGCTCCGCGGCTCCCTCCGCTTCCCTCAGCCCCGCCGGGAAGGGAGGGGACCGGTCCCGGCCCCCCGCGGCCGCTCCTGCCCCGGGGGGACATCCCTCCCCGCCCCGTCCCCCCCCGCCGCTCCCCGCCCCGAGCATCTCCGGCGGTGGGAGCGCAGCCCCGGCCCCGCTCGTTCCGCAGCGGGAGGAGGTTTGCCTGGAAGAGGGGGGGTTTGGGGGTGTATTTGTATGAATGGGTGGAAAAAAAAAAAACAAACCCTCAAACCAAAGGACCTCTTGCAAGTGTTGCCGGAGAGCCCGAAATTCCCGTGCACCTGGGAAATAAGATTGGGAAAAGTCTCACCTGGGAAGGGATGGCACCTATTGAATTTAATATTATTTTTTTCTAGTTTTAAACCAGCTTCTAAATCTAAAAGAATTAGATGGGATTTTTTTTTTTTTTTTATTTCCAAGAGCGTTGTCAGGTGGGTTTAGCGTGGGGAATGTTTCAGGAAAGATCAGTTTATGGTTGCTTTAATGAACGCTCCAACAGCGTTCTGCCTCGTGAAGAGTAGCAACACGCAGGATTTCAGGGATGTAAATACCTGGTCCCTCTCCCTTACAGAGTTTGTTTCTGATTTCAGCGACAGCTAAAATAGTATATTTAAAATCCAGATTTTTTTTTTCTTGGTTGTTTTTTGCCTGTGAGCAGAAAGGGGTGAAAATCAGTCAGGTCTCTAATCTCCTTCACCATTTCATACCCAAACCCACATTGCGGATAAATGCCTCTGCCGCTCCCCAGCTCATCTGGGCCCCTCTCCCAGCACACCCCTGCCCACATTCCCCACTTGCATACCCCTCCATGATATAAAAACCGACCTAAACCAGCCAAGCCACCAGTTGAAGCAGCTCTTGGGAAGGACATGCCTCACACTCCCGGCTCCGCTTGCATTTTAAGTTTCCCACATGGCTTCGTTCCTGCCGGCTCCCATTGGCAGCGGCCATCCCCGCCGCCGCGTTCCCGGCCTGGGTGTTGGCAGGCTGCGAGTACAGCCCTACCACACACAGCCTGCACGTTGCTCACAGGCAGCTGCCTTGTTCCTGGCCCTGGGTTTCATGCGAGACGTGCTGACGCGTCGGGAACAGGCTGCTGCTTCTGCCCTGTGTGGGATGGGGGAGCAGAGGTGGGCGGCTGACGGGGCAGGGAGGTTTTTGGGGTGGAAGACCCCGCCCTGGGCAGGCTCTTGTGGCTACTGCTGGTATACTGGGGTGGGAACAGTATGATAGGTTTTGTTGTGCTTTAGGCATTCGCCCTGCACGGCTCTAAACCAACTCCCGAGGCTCTCATCACACCCTGCGTAGGGTTGTTTTGGGGTGTGTGTTATTAAATGTGAAAGGAGCGAAGGAGAGAGGTTTGTTCCACAGCCTGGTGGTAAGAACAGGTGCCTGAGGTATGGCAGGTCTCGGCTCAAACCTTTTAAATAAATTGTCATTATCCAATTCCTCATATATAAGGAAGAAAAAAAAAAATCTGCGGGAGAGTAGAAAAGGCTCATCATTATGAGATGGTGAGGATGATCGCTGGGCGCTGTGGAGAGTTGGCTTAAACTGATCCACGTCCCATCCAGGGCTGTCATCCTGCCCTGCTGTGCCTCAGGGTGATTCCCTCCTTGCAGTCTTCTCTCCACCACATGCAGGAACGGTCTCGGGAGGAGCTGTGGAAAGGGAAAGCCATTTTTCCCCTCCTCCTCTGCTAATAAAAATTGGGTTCCTGCTTTAGCTGATGGCAAGTTGAACTTCCATCAAACCAGGAAACTTGTGTATAGGTGGGAGAAAATTGAAGGAAATTCTCGAGCTTTCCAAAAGCAAATCTCCTCATATAACTCTTGCTCGTCTTGAAAGAAACAAGTTTATTGGCTATTGAATAATCAAAGCGTTGCTTTAGTTCCAATTTACATGTAGAAATGTAGGTTGCATTTGATGGTGTGTGTGAATACAGTGACTGGTCACTGCGTGCTCAAGCAGTTTGGTGTCTTTATGCCAAGCATTGGCTTTGATAGTAATTATTTCTGAGAGCTCAGAGGTGTCTCTCGCCTGGTGTGACAGATTTTGGTGGCCATGTACAGCTGTCCCTGACACCTGCTCCATCTCAAAATAATGATCACAGGAGAGGGAGAAGTTTTAGCAAAGGATGTCAGGGGAAAGAAACATAGACGGAATTCACCATCATCTGCCCCAAAAGAAGTCCTGATAATCTGGATATATTTGCTTTGTGCAAGCATGTGCTGAGCTGCTCAGCATATGCTGGCTGCAGTATCTCCAGGAGATCTACTAAGCCTCGGCAAACGTGTTTCGGCAAGCAGCCTGTGTTTCTTGTGGTTGGTGAGCGCCGGCTGAAGCATCTATTTCAGTGCTCACAAAGCCACCCGATCGCGTCTTAATTCATCAAGGGCTTGGATTTTGCCCCTTACAAAAGGAGAATTTCAGACCAGGCATAGTCGTCGAGGTCTGGCTGTTGCCCTCAGCTCTGCAGATGGGATGTGCTCAAAGAGCCGTGCCTGCCCCCCGGAGAGCGTAACCGTACCTGTGCACATAGCGTATAGCCCGCTTTGTCCCGCTAATTACAAGGGGCATTGTCGCTGGTGAAAGGTCTGTCCTTTCATTTCATTAACTATTCTTTTCAGGTCTCTGCCCCAGCATGAGGCTCCCTGGGAAGCCAAGGGTGAAGCCTGGCTTTGCCTCTGAGGGTAAGACCTGGATCAGCGGTGATTCGCCACCTTCAGGAGGGTGGCACATGGCAGGGATGAATGGTTGTGTCCTCCCCAAAATCAGACAGAAGAGTTTTTAGCAATGGAATTGCTATTTGAAGCAAAATCTCTGCTGTTTTTGACCACCTGAAAGCAGAAATGTTCCAAACTGAGCACGACATGTAGCTGAGCTGGGGCAAAATGTTTGTGCTTTAAGATGTGGAGGCAATTCCCAAATGGGTGTTGCCCTTTGAAGGGGGAGCTGTTGGAACAGAGCCGCTCGCTCTGAAAATAAAGTGTTGGTGTGAAAATGGGAGGTCTCCATTTGAGCTATTGGGTCTGCCAGGGCAAGAACACTTGTGTCTTTATACTGAAACAAGATTTGGATGGGGTCCGTGCCATCACCCCTCCTCAAGTGAGGCTTTTCGTCTTGCTGCAGGTGCGTACAACATCCTAAGCCACCACACGGAGAGAACCCCTTAGATATTTCTTTGCATCCCAGGGACCTGAAGATATACTGTTACAACTGTTGTTATTAGAAATATTTCAGAGTTGCTGGTTTTGGTCGTGCTGGTTATTTCGAGTGCAGGGTGAGCTACTATCTGGACTAGCTGTCCTTCAAGATGTCATAGCGTTTCGCACAAGGAAGGTGAAGGTGCCAGTCATGATGAGAAATCTTTGTAAAACGGCCAAGAAACTGAAGCTACTTATTGCTGCTGAGGCAAACTGATGGGAATGGCTCATCCGAGTTTAACGTATAAGAATATCCCAATGAGCCCGTCAAGCAGAAGATTAAGTATTTGAAGTGACTTGACATAATCCCTGCCTATCGTGTCAGGAATTTGGAAGAGGAATCAGACTTAAATGCTCAATAGAAAATTCAGCATTGACATGGAGGTGTGCAGATGCAACGTATGCTGTATATATGTGTTTTTTTCTTCGCTGCCACACTTGAGTTTTTTGTTCTTTTTGGTGTTGTGGCCATTTTGGGTTGAGCACCAGATTCAACGTGTTTGTATGGGAATGACGGTGAGAGCCTCCAGCAGTGCCCAGGCCCTCAGCCCTTGCAACAGAGCAAATATTCAATCCCAAGCTTGACACGAGAGGAGAATTGCCTCAGGTTTACGGGAGGGTGTTGCAAGCCTTCTCCCATGGTGCTGCCCTTAGTCAGCAGAGGATGTGCTACAGGCTGTGGTCAAGTCCCTGTTTTCACCTTTAGCTCTAAACAGCCCTTTTCTTCCTTCAGTTGCCCTGAACAGTAGTTGTGTCATCCTTGTATGTGTTTGTCTATCACAAGTTGAAAGTCAAAGCTTCGGGTTTCATCTTTGGTCTCTGAAAACATGAAATGTATTTCAGGGAAAACAGCTGTTTTCCCTTCTGTGGAGTTTCACAACGGACGAATTCTGCAAAATAAGGCTTGTATTGTTGTTGCAGTCACTGCTTTCTTTTGATATTTTCTTTTTATTTTTGTTTCCATGATGAGATTAAATTCTAGACGTTGCTTTTTCTCCTGGGAATGGTTTTAAGGCTGCTTTCTTCATAGACCTAAATTATTCACCGAGAAGGATTTTTTTTTTTTTTTTTTTTTTTTTCCATGAGATCAGAACGAGTAGGTCAGATCCGGACTGCTGTCATGGCTTGGAGCACTTTAAAGCTCTTCATCATGAATCATTAAAAAGGGCTGCAATAACATGGCAAAACGGAGAACTGGCTCTTTGTGTAGGTGATCCGAGAATCACCTTTACATATGCACAAAAGGATTAATCCTGCCTGTGACTTTTTATGTTGAGAAAACAGTAGGTTGTGTTTAATTTCCTACTGACTCATTTCCTTGCATGCTACAACTTACCATTGGTTTTCACGTGCAAGTGCAGTTCACGTTTTATACAATACACTCAACAGGCATCTAAGCCGAGAATAGTTGTATTTATTTTGTGCTTAATCACACAACAGGTTGGATGTCTTTTTTTGCAGTCCACCCTAATGCTTGCTGTGATATGGAGGGAGTACCGGTAACGAAAGACGGGCAATTTTTTTGATCTGACTCATGCACATTCCTGATAGTGCTGGCCAAAGCTCTGAGAAGCCTTGATGATGTTGGGTGGGTTTGAGAGCTGCCTGGGGCAGGGATGGGAATGGTGTTGTTGTGTCCTCCCTTTCCCAGATGGTTTGGTTTTATTTTTATCCTTGGTGTTGGACTGGGGGAGCTCAGGTAAGGATGCTGCATTGCTCCCCAAGTGTGCAGTCAGAACGTTGCACTGGCTGAAGACCACAAGGGCAATTGGGTGGAGGAGACACTGACTACTGTGATGTGTTTTAAGGTTATTCTGTCTCTGGTGACTCCTGGCTTCTTTCTTCGGACTTGTGACTTCACGGTTCCAAAAAAATCCAAACCCCGTGGGTGTATGAATACAGCACTCAACCAAGGGTCTCCTCTGCAGACTTTGGGAGGTTTCTTTTTGATCTTCCTCCCAGGTAACTTCGAGCTGTTTACGCTTGCCCAGTAACCACAGCAACAAAACTCCCCAGAACCAACCATTAGCTGAAAATGCCCATAATTTAGAGTGATTAAGCATGGAGGTAAATCATCTCACTGTGATGCCAGGCAGGCAAAGCGTGCGGGAGCGCCCGGGGTGCAATCGGAGATGGGCAAGTGCTGGGACCAAGCACCGCGGCGGCACCGAGTCTGGCTTGGGCACGAATCTACAGCATCCACACATGCCTGTGGGGCTCTGCAGGGTTCCTCTTGCTTCCTTAGTGCTTTCTGTAATGTGCAAAAGGTCCTTGCAAGCGTAATGAAGCCTTGTCTCTGGCAGGCAGGATGGGTGTTCTCTGTCTCTTCATTTTCTGCTGAGCTGTGTGTTAGTAATGATGGGCATTTTTCATACACTGCTTTGTTGGATTTTTTTTTTTTCCCCCCCCTTGGGACAGAAAACATATGTAATGTCTTTAAAAATAAAATGAATGGCCTAACAATGTAGACTTTGAATATTTGATGGAAGACTAGTAGGTTGCAATCAATCATAAAATGAGGTGTTTCTTTTGAGTAATAACTATGTTAATTATTTTATCTACTCAAATAAAAGCTTAATTACCATAGCACTTGGAGGTGGGGGTGTTACAGTTTCTATTCCCAGTTTTCCCAAGGAAATTGGTTCACTCTGCAAATAAAACACCTGACACTTGTGCAAGTAAACAAAGTGACTGTTCCTGCCTGAGCCTGGCTGCAGTGAAAGCTTTTCTCTCAGCATTTTTCACCTTCCCTTGTCCAGAGGGCTCTGTAGCATTCCTCTTCCCAATTTAACGAGGCTCTGCACCTCTCCCAGAAGTATTTTAACCAGTAAGGACTTGATGCGAAGTGCCTCATTGCTCTGAGCTCTTCTCAGGCTGGATTTGCCCATTTTTTGCAGGTTTTCCACCTGGCTGCGTGCTCTGGTGAGATTTCTCCACACCGCCCATGTCTCCTTCATATGTGGTCTGGGTAGAAAAGCCAGACTGAGAATTTCACAGCCCGGTTTGCCAGTAAATATTCTTAAGTCCATCACTCCCTTAAAAAAACCTGGTGGTTTGGCCAAGATTGCAGATCGCTGCAGCCTAGTAACCCTCTTCTGCTTAGTGGGTGCTGAGGGTGCCTGCACCAAGAATAGCCAAAGCCCAGAGAATTCACGCTGTGCTTTACTGCACTGTTACATCCCCAAGTAGATAGATGTGAGTTGAGTTTGTTTTTTTTAATTAATAATCAAAAAGAAATCACGCAAGAATAGCGCATTGGAGAACCAATGTGGTGGAGAAGGGCTATTTTGTTTTCTTTTTCGGTTGTTGTTGAAATTAAAGGAGAAATTAGCTGGAGAACAGAGGGCAGGGCAGATCTATAAATGCCAAGTCTATAAATGCCACATACGATATCGTGGGGTTGTGCATTGGCGGTGGGACAGGAACAGGGACTGGTAAACTGGTGGTGTAGTCTCTGCTCTCTGCAAGCTGCCTTACGTGTCTCCCCCAAATTCAGGGCTTTGCCTCTTTCACTCTCTGGGACAAAAATATGTCCGGCTCGTGATTCTTTCCAAAGGCCTTTGGCAGCCTCTCCTGGCAGTTGGCTGTTTCTGAAAAGGCAGGCAGTTGTTGCTAAAGCGATTTGGAAGCAGGAGTGGTGCTCTGGAGCCCTAACGCTGCAGGAGAGGATGAGTGCCTGAGGTTGTCCCCGTGGCAGATGGGGCTGGCTCCATGCTAGCAGCTCCTCTTCAGAAGGAGAAGTTGGGAAGCTCATGGGTGTGCAGCGCTCTGTGTCCTTCCCTTTGTCCCCTGTGTTGGGTCATCGCTCTGTTCCCGGGGAAGTTTTGGAAAAACTCAGCAGGCAGCACTTCTTTGGGTACGTGATTAGCAACACACGCTAATCCACCCAATCTCAGTGGCTTGAAAGAGAAGTTTCAGAGCAGCTGAATTCTATGGAGGTGGACAGGGATTTATGGATGCTCTCTGAGATCAGGGTATCTAAAAGTTAATGTGAATTTCAATCAAGGAGACATTAAGAAGGGCAGAGGGAAAACAGATTAGCTGTCCTCTTGCCTTGCGATGAGACAATGAGGGAATGTGATGAGATCAATGGAAAAATGGAAGGAAATGAGAAATCAAAGGAAATGCTGCTTTACAGGTTATTTCGTATGGTGAATTGGGGAATTTTCCCTTCAGGGGATCAGATATTCTCTTATATTTTTAACAGAGCTGGATAACTCACGACTGCAAAGATGAAATCTGTGATAGAGGCTGATGCCCCGCAGGGCTTCATGATCCATTTCAGGTACAAGCGGTGGGATGCTGCTGGATGTCCCCTCCCTTCAGGAACCCTGCAGAGCTGTGGCATCTGCCCGAGCGCGGCTTCCCGCGGGGATCGAGGTCTGGGTTATCGGAGCCACGAGTCCAGGCACATCACAAACAGCAACATCAACTGGTCGATACCAGCATCTCATAGTGACCGAGTCGTGCACATCTTCCTTCTCCAGGCCCGTTAGCAAAGCAGCGTTGCAGGTACTCAAGGCCAAGAGAAAGAAAAGGATCTCCACCCTTCCCTTTCGACATTTCTGTAACGCTTCTGGAGTCACAGTGCTCATACCTCTAAACAAGTCCTTTCTGGGACTTCAGATTTGCCGTGGGCTTTGGCATGTCGTGTCCTAATTGACTTGCCCTCCGAGAAAGAAGTACTTTCCGTGAAGCCTCATTCCCAGCAGTAGCTCTGGTCCCCACATTTCCTCAGAGGCCAGATGTGGTTTTATTTCTTCTTTTAAAGCAGATGGCTGTGCCTGCTCCGTAGCTCTGGGGCATTGCCATGATCTGCATGTGTCCTGTACTCCCACGGCTGCTTTTGCAACTGCCAAACCTTTGCCCAGCGGGAAATCAATGTGAAAAATCTTGCACTGGAGACTGAAAATGCAATCTCCATGTTCCTGGGTAAAGGGGTGGTTGCCCTGTCTTTTTGGCAGCAGGAGACAGTGGTTGGTAATAGTTTCAGCCAGCGTTGGCCTCCCATGAGCAAAGATTCAAGGTTTTTGCAGCCAGATGCTGCTGCCAAAGCCACCTCCTCTCCATGTGAGTACAAAAGATCTGGCTTTACTCCTGCCCTGATGCACAAGCCTCTGGCCTGAGGTCTCGATCAGCTGGCTGGTAGCTGGCAAGCGCTGCCAGAGGCCAAAATGAATGATTTATCTTTGTGCTACTGTCAGAATTTGAAGACTGAGGTCTCTCTAATTAACTCCTTCACCTTCATAAATTCTTTATTAGGATTTGTATCTCTGGTGCTTTGCACATGTTTGCTGGTGATATGTGCCAAATTAGGCACAATTTTCCTTCCAGGCATCTCTGTGGACTTTTCTTTCCCCTTAGCAATGACTTTGGCCGTGCTACGCAGCACTTCTTCCCCTTGCCATAGCGAAATTTTCATAGATGTGACACTTTGGTGATGCCAGAGCCACGTTTTAGTAGTCAGAATAGCTCCACAGGCAGTTAAAATTCCAAACCCGAAATTCCCTACAAACGTGGAGAAAGCATTTAAGTGACATCTCTCGCCGTGTCTGCGAGTGGTGGGTGCCAGCAGAAAGGAGGCCAGCTCCCAACAACCCCAGCCTTGCCCCACTCTCGAATGTGTTTTGTTTGGATATCTTCTGCTCGGGATATTCCGTTCTCTCTAAATTGCATTTAGTGCCTGGCTTGGGAGAGGCCGTTTTGCCGCTCGTGCAGCTGTGCCCCCGCTCCCCGCGCCGCCCACCCCTTCTCTCCGAAGCCGTCAGGTGGGACGGTTGCCTCGCGGGGTCTGTTTTTGCCAAGGAGACGTTGAAATTGTTGGCTGGTTCTTCAAAGGTCTGCAGCGGCTCTTGATGTTTCTCTCACCGGAGCAGGGCAGCGGAAGAAAGTCGCCTGGGAAACGCTCTCCGGAAGTGAAAATTGAATTCTTTTTAATGCTCTTGAATAGCAAAAATACAGCTTCTAAGTATGAGAAGCAGCCCACGCAGCCTTTAGACATGTTTGTACCCAAACAAACCCACGTTGTAGCCAACGTGCTAATTTCTTTAGCACGTAAAGAGTTTCAAATAAGCTATTGGGTAAGGCTGGCTGCAAAAGAAGAAGTAAAAAAAAAAAAAAAGCCCCAGGGTAGGTTTGCCTTTCCCACAACACTAGCCTGGTCTTGTATCCAGGTCAGGAGGGTTATAATAGCCAAGAGCGGATTTACTAATTTGACTCTTGCATGTAGGACAGGGTGGCCTTATTTTTCCTGAAGAAGCTCTTAAAACAGTCCGGTTGAAGCTAAATGACCATTTCCCCTCCCCTTCCCTTCCACCCCCATGGTGATGTTCAAAGGTATTTGCAGTTATCCTGAGTTTCTCGGGGAGTTTCCCTTTTATTTCTTTCGTAAACTCTGGACTCAGCAGAAGGCGAGCATGTAGCACACCAATGACACTTTTAAAGGTTCTTCTATTAATTTTCATACACTTCTGGGTCTCCCTCTGTCCACTGAGCATAAGCGACACCAGAGATTTCCATCCCAGCCCTTTACTTCGTTCCTGGCCTCATGTGTAGTTGGGTTTGGTGTTACACTTGGAGTTGCAGAGATGGGAATCTGGCTGATGAGACCAGATGGGTGAAAACGTGCTGTAATTGTTTTCTCAGTGTTAACAACCCGTTGGTTTAAGGTATAATTTTTGCCTTTGTCTGCACAAATCTGTCTGGAGCTAAAACATGATAAGACAAGTTGATCTTTAACATTCTTTATCTTCTGTTTTGTGCTGCTAGGAGACAATTTCCAGGGCGAGGCAGCTGGATTTTGTACGTAGTCTTTCTCTAGCAAATGCAGCCATGATGTACATGAGGTCCAAATTTAAAGGATTCCCTGTCATTGGGGGAGGGAGGGAAGTAGAAATGGTCAAGATTTACAGTGGATTTTGCTAGATGTGGGATGGACAGGGTATTACCCGTTATTTGGGGAATGCCTGGAACAGTATAAACCACGTATCAGACCTTCAGGGTGTATGAATCAGTGTAACTCCATCAGTTGAAGCTCCACTACAGAATATTCTGGTTCTTTTCAACAAACTCAGTGGCCAAATCTTGTGTCTTTCCCTAATTTGTTCAAGATGTATGCCACAAATCATCCCTGACTTTGACCTGTGAAGGAAAACTAACTTGACAAATCCCTTTCTCTATTCATTTTTGTCAAAACATTATTTATGACGGTTGGTAGGTTGCTGATAGCTCTGGCTAGTGTTGCCTGGGACCCTGTTGGGTTTGAAATATGTTCAGCCTCGGTCCGTGCAGATGCCTTTCCTCGACTGTTGGTTTGTCGTGTTAAGACTTGTGTCTTATACTGAAGAATTCGATTTATTAAAAAATGCTTTATAATGCAGTAAGACAGATGTCGGCGATGTTAAATACCTCCATAAATTTCGCCTCTCTCGAGCAGATTGAACGTGCAATGATTTGAGGCGTGATGAAGGCATCCTGTAACATTTCAGTAACCCGATAACGTGAGCAGTCCTAGCCACGCTCCTGCGGAAATGAAGTTCTGTGATTGCGCTGTCTCTCTCTTCCCCTGCAATAAATATTTATACTCGATAGCTATTTCCAGCTGAGCTTTCCAGGGCGCTTGTGTCACCCAGACAATTTCTGACGAGTCGCAAGTGACAGCGCTGGGCACCTGATTTTTTTTCCGTGGCACGCGGGAGGTGAGGAAGGTCTGGAATGGCTGTTTAACACCCCCGGCTATGCATGTGGGTATTTTGACATCCAGCCTGTGGCGCTGCCTGGAGCTTTCCTTTAGAGATGGGGGCTGCAAGGGCTAAAAAAAAAATATAAGAAATTCTTTCTGCATTCATTTATGCTTTCCTTCCCCTCCAGAAACATTTCCTCCTTGTATTCCCAGGGTGGTGTCTGTGGTGTCTTTCTTTGCTTGTCTCCACCCTGTCACTGCCAGGTTCCTGAAGCTCCTGGGGCTGTTTTCAGCCCAAACGATGCTTGAGACAGAGCCCTGAGACAAACCCACATGACAGCCTGGGGCCATGGCCTCTCATGCCCATCTTGCATCTCGGTGTGGAAATCACGTGCTATCCTCTTGTGTTGCTCGCCCCATCTATAAATTAGCAGTGCCAATTAACTTCCAGAAATAAGTAGAGGGTTAATGACTCCAAACAAAAATTGTGAACTATTTTTTTATATCTATTGATCTTAAACTATATAAAAATATTTTAAAAAAATCTATAGTGTACATATAATCCATAAAAATGACATATAAAACATTATTTTTAATTACTTAGAATTGACTTGAACATTTCTTTCTATTAGAGCAAGTAAACGTTTGTTTCCTAAAACATAGACTCACAACACTTTAATATTAAACATACATATAAACATACATATATATGTCTGTGTATATAGATATATATGTGCAGGTATCACAGCTCCTTTCCGACTCACACGCCTGGGTTTCTTTCCCAGTGGGAATTAAGTTGCACAGCGACAGCGAGACAAAGGTGACACGTCCTCATGCGGGGCTGGGAATCTCTCCTGAATCCTGTACCACAGGCTTGTGGGGAAAAACCCACACAACTGGTTCTTTTAACAATTCCACTGTGGGTTTCTAGAGCTTTGAAATCATTTAAATGGGGAAATTTGCATCTGCAGTGCAATAGCCCAAATAAACATAATTTTCTTCTCTTCGCTGTCTGTCCCCAGAGCCTCTCCCTGGGCTTCCTCACAGGCTGTAACCTCCTTATCATTCACACGTAATCTTGTTACGGCTTCATACCTACTTGCATGATCGACTTATGAACCAATAAATCTGAGCAAGACTGAACAGTTGATTATAACATGAATTTGCCAGTTCCTGGTATTGATTTCCCGGGCGCTGTCTTGGGCTGCGTCGCTAAACAATATATCTTTTGCAGTGATGCTCAAAGCAAACATTCCTTGCTTCGGTTCTCCCCCTGTGAACATGGTTTATCTTTATTTTCACCTTGAGATGGTTCCTGTAAACCCACCCTCATTTCATAAACTGTCCCGTGGGCAAAAAAAAGACTCTGCCCTCTCCCTGAGCCCTGTGGGCACTGGCAGAGTGGTCAGAGCGATCTCAATCCCAGATCTGCATTTCTGAGCCTTCCCACTTTCCTTTGCCGTGATATGTTTATGCTGGATTTCAGGCCAAAGGTGGGCTTTTAGAGTAAAATTCAACTTTCTCCTATAATTAAAAAAAAAAATCCAGGTTAGGGGATGCTCTCCATCACCTGGGTCAACATGCTCACGCTGCAGGATTAAAAAAAAACAACCCAAAACCAACAAACCAATCAAAGTGGGAAAGTTCAAGTATGACAGTTTTCTGTGGGTCGCAGGTGGCTGGGAGCTAAGATTTAAGTGGCAGATGAAGTTCATGGCAGTAGTTTTGAAAAATGGTCCTATAAATTGCCAATTTTCTACATGCACAGCAAAGCATGTTCCCGCATATTTATTTTCCTGAATAAGTGGATCGGTTTTACTGAGGTTGGCTTGATTTCTTTTTTTTTTTTTTCCCCCAGTGGAATTTAATTCAACATAAACCTTACTACTTAGCCTTTTTGTTGATATTTCCTCTTTTAGATACTTGTGCAAGGGAAGTTTGGGAGCAATCAGAGAATACTGGAAGCAAAATAAATATTCTCTAATCTCTCTTCAAGCCCAGATTGAAATGTTATTGCTACTTTTGGGCTTGTCTGGATTAGTTTCTTAAGAAGCTGAAGCAGGACAGATCTAAATAGATTATTAATTTAGTAAAACATGACCTCCCCAGGGACTGAGCCAAACGAGTATCACATTGCCTTGCTTTTCTGCCGTTACACATGGGTTTCTGGGGGGATACGACCCTCCTTTAAGCAGGAGGTGGTGTGAGCAGAGAGCTGTGAGCACCAGCCATGGGGGCACACGTGGCAGCAGCGGGTGATGGGTGCCTTCAGCCTCTCCTCTTCCTCACACTGCTCCTTGCTGTGTATTTGGTGCAATAAATGTGGGCTGGGAACAGCTCGTGCCTTATTGCTTCTACCACGATATCAATTTGAATCTTAGTTTATGGTGTTGAGTATCATTTCCGTTTTCTGTCGGAGTAATTCCTTAATTCCTCTGAACTCTGCTGTCTTATACTTTTATCCACCTATCCACCCAAGAGATGCTGATATGGAGAAGAAAAAAATATTTTTTTTTTTTTCTGGAGGCTTTGTTTGAATAGCCACAAGGGAATAAATGGATTGGAAATGGAGGTAGACTAAGCTGTGGAGTTGGGGTTATTTGCTATCGCTGATGTTGGTCCAGATTAAAGCTCCAGAAAGTACCCTGCAAGTGATGGCTGGATGCTGGGAGACTATTAGAAAGTTTTCTACCTCCTGCTCATCTCCCTTGCTGGGTCAACATTGTTCAGCCCCCCCCAAGGTGTGTTTCTATGTGTGGGTAGTGCAAACCATGGCAAAAAAAAGCAACCTGAAGGTGTTGACTTTGGCCGTGGAGGCCGAGATTTAAATAGGACAGACCTGACCAATGCAGTGCAGGGTAGTGCTGTGCCTTGTGTCCAGGGAGGGCGTAAAAGGTTTGATGGCTCAGCACCATTGCATCCAGCAATACAGCAATCAGAGCAGTATTTGTGATTTAAACCATTCCACTACATGTTGTAGGCTTCACCTCAAAAGAGGGTGGAGGTAACAGGCAACGAGCAACACGCTGTGCTGGTGGTGTTTCCTGCACCTGAGCTATGATTCAATAATACTGAAAAAAAGTCCTTATAGTCAAGGAACTTAGAGCCAATAATCAAATGTATAATAAGCAAGGAAGGGCCGTGACTGAATGGGTTTGGCTGCTGGAGTAGCCCATAAATAAGAGTGAACTGGCTTGCTCTAAGAGGTGGGCAGCCAGCTCCTGCTCCAGCATCCTTGGTACGGCTCCAAGTTGCTGCGCCGGTGTCACCGGGAGCACGATCCTGCTCCGTGTGTCCTCTGCCTGTGAGACCTGGTGGGTCCTTCCGCCCCTCTCTGACCATGGTTGATTGCAGCATCTGGTTTTAAGTGTGAGAGTAATTCCTTGTGGACTTTAGTACTGGGGGTAAGAAAAAAATATTGTATTTTGCGAGGTTTCCCTTAGTGACAGCTGCACTTCAGCAGCTCAGATGCCCTGAGTTGTCTTACTTTTCATTACCTGAGCGGTTTTATGTAACTCTTTGCACAGGGATGGCTCCCTTGGCTACTGCATGATGGCAATATTTGGCTTTTAGGGGTGGCCTTGCATGGGGATGGGCAAGATTAGACTGAATTTATGGCCCATTTCCCTCCTTTTCTCCCAAACAACTCATTAAGGATGGATTGGGTTTGGAGGTGTCTCTCTCCCCTCTCCGTTGCTTGTTGAAGAACCCTGCAGGGATAGCTCAAACACCACCATGCCCTTGTCAAAAAAAGTCTCATCTGAGGTTCCTTGCAGAGCCAAAACCTCCACCGAGCAACTATTCAGTATGTCTAAACAGATCAAAATCTCAGGGGTTTAGGTCACTTTGTGGAAAAAGAAAACCGACTCGTATTTAGGGACAAAATACTTTCGCAATTGCAATGAATCTGCCAAAGAAAATACATTTAAGCTATTAGGGAGGAAATCAGAATGAAACTTCCTCGCTGAGATCAGAATAGCAAAGCCTGGAAACACGAAGCAATTTGTCTCTTGTCCGAGCCATGTCCAGAACCAGCAGCAATAAGTCTCAGCTTAGGCAAGCAGCAAATTTTTCTCGGTTCTTTTTCGGTTTCCATAGTTTTTGATTGGAAAATGGAGTTTACACATCACCCTGATGTTAGTGTTCCTCCAGCTGCTTTCTATTTGTGTGAGCGTGTGTGTCATATTTGTCTTGTACTCTTTAAATAACCGCAATTTCATTAGTACCTCCTTAGAACCTCTCTAAACATAGCACTGTTTGGGGAGGAACGTGGCAATTTTGCAGAAGGAAAAATGGAGTGCTACACAAAATGTGAAAGGAAGGGAAGGGAATGATGATAAGTGGGGCTGAACAGACTGTTTCCAGATAGTTTTCTGAAGGAAAATGTCCTTTTGCAAAATTGACATTTACAATGGGCAAATTTCAGTGCTGTGAAGTACTTTTAATTTCCTTTTAGAAAAAATTAAATTGGTTTCCTAGTCCTACCGGGAAGGCACTTCTCAATTCTCTTTCTGCTTACTGGCAGGAAGCAATGTGGATAAAGGTCTTATAAGCAAACTGATGGAAAAGAGTAAAAAAAAAAACAAAAATCACTTTGTGCTCCTAAAATCAAATTGCTTCATTACATATTTTTTGTTCATGTTTTACTTCATGTCCCAGTGTAGGATAAACTTTTTTTAAACATTATACATCTTTGTGGGGAAGGAATTCGGTGTTCTTGTGTCAAAATGGATAAATAAACATGGGCACTTATTTCCTATTTTCAATAATAATGCCTCTACATGGAAACAGGGGTGGGCTGTGTCCTGATCTATCTCAGCATTTACTCACATGTGCAACTTGCAGCGTCCGTGTGAATTTAAAACAATTTCTGCACTCAGAGCGTCACAAAATACTTGCAGGGCTCATTTCGGACCCAATCAAGTGCTTTTCTGGTTCAGACTGAAATGACCAACTTGGTGTATGGAAATAGTATTTTGATTTTTGCCTCCCCCTAGTATTTCTAGGCACAGTAATAGGGGCATTGATACCATTAATGCAACATAAAGATTATTGTCCAGTTTGGGATTTGTCGGATTTTTTTTTCTTTTTAATTTTTATTTCTGAACAGGCTTTCAGGAAAACCCATTGGCATTGCTGTGATTCATGACTCCTTCGTATTTTCCAGTAAAAGAAGGGCTTAATCCATTTAAGTCCCTTCAAAATTAATTGGCATGTTTAGCAGTTTCCAGTAATAAATATTATTCCATCTGTTCCAGTGTTTCCTGCTGAAAAGTTGTTTTGATTTTAATTCGTTTCTGACGTTTCCCCCCCTCCCGCCCCCAGCCTGTAGTTGGGGAAATCATTCCCTTTTTAATTCATTTAATTTGGAGTCTGGCGTTTCCCTACGCTTGGGCTGCAGCTGCCAGCACCGAGCCTGCAGGGGTGGTTGCAAGCACCTTCACCCAAAAATGCCACCTTGGTGATAGGGTGTGATGAGTTTCTGTAGGTAACAGTTGAGCTGAGAGTCGTCATCAAAACCTGGTGCTCTTGGAGCAAACCAGTTGTATTTACACATAGGAATTTTCTGAATTTTCTGGTGTATGGCTCCTTCGCCACATCCCCGATTGCTGGGCTTGCGATGGGAGCAGACACATCATGGCCAACATCTCCTGCGCTGCTTGAGAAATATTCACAAGTTTTCTCGAAGTGACAGCCCTGAGGCACTACTTGGTGTTTTGCCCGTTGAAATACGGCGCGGATGAAAGCGGTGTGTGCCGTCCCTCGGCTCCTGGCTGCGGGGTTTCTGGTGGCGTGAAGGCACGCTCATAAATCCAGTAACCGGTGGGCACATTTCTTGTGTCGAGGAGCACCACAAATCTCTTCCCCGAGGAAAACAAATCACTGGTTGGACACGTCAGCTCTCAGTCCCGACAGCTGAGGTTTGATTACCTGAAGCTATTCTTGATTTATGTTTTTCTCATCTACACAAGCATGTAGCAAGTAACAGAGTGACTTTGTGAGCTTCTTCATCCATACGAAATTGCTGCAGCAAACCTGAGTTACATATTGATTAACTGCTGGTTGTGATTGCTTTTAATTTACTGCTTCACTGCTGAGGGCTTTTCTAAACCTGCCTTTGATGAACTTAGAGCTGGAGTAAAACACGTACTTTGCATGGAGGGTTTCCTCCGTACAGGTTAAGATTTTAACTGTATTACCCAATAACACACCCTGCTGTGGAGTTTATTTCCATCCCAGGATTTCTCATGAAATTGTGAATTGCTGAGAACGTGCTTGGGATGTTGTGGGCTGGGATGGTCCCCTCTGCTGTGCTGGCGAGGAGCGTGGGGGGTCCAAGGACGAATCTGGGCAAACACGTTCCCTGAACTCCAGAGAAATCGGGGTTTTTCTCCCTCACCCTGGACTCACAGTATTTGCACTGCAGCTCACCCTGGTGATTTATTTTAGGTCAATTCCTGCTGGTGGTGACAAGTGACTTTGGGTGATCTGTGTCCTTAATATAACAAGCAGAATCTGTAGGGAATGTTATTTATCTTGAGTTATAGATTGGTTAGTGACTTCGATGTCGTGTGATGCACAACTGCTGTATAAATTAGAGCAAACCCACGTACACGTGTATTGTCAGCAATTCATTCCTAGAAATTTGATTGTATTATATTTTTCCTTTGCAATACAACTGAAAATACTGATATAGCAAAAAATTGAGGGCATCTATTGAGGCTTTTTAGTTTCTTCTGCGATCTTTAGAATAAATTAAAAGATAGTTTATGGTAAGGTATCATGTGAATTACAGACTCCTACTCACATGGATGACTGTTCAGTCACAGCAGTATGGCCCACATGCTGCCAGGGCTGTGCAGAAGATGTTTTGATTTTCACGCAGAGCTGGGAGCTAAGCAGTAGATAGAAATGGGAGCAAAACACAGTAGTTTTTCTGTCCACAGAAACAGTTTTTCCAATGGGACTAAACACTCCAAAGTCATCTGCTCCAGTGGGCACTCTGGTGACAACGTGCTGGTACCATCTACAAACCCAAACTCCTCTAGTGCATCTACACATGGGCAAATCCACCTAAATCAAGGGAATAATTTTAGTAGCTTTGGAAGTCTTCTCTGCCCCCGTGCATCTCTACCCTGGGATGAGCTGCGCTGTCCCTGCTGGCTGCTCCAGCCCCCTGCGATCCACGGCTGAAGCTTGGATGCTGTGTTACAGAGGTGCATCATTAGTTTTTCTCAGTAAACATCTGGTCCTGCTTGCTGTTGCTGTCCTCCATCCAAATTCTGCAAATGTCCTTAAGTATTTTGGAGCGCTCGTCGCTGTGCAGAAGGGACGAGCACCTTGGTGAATAGCATCACGTGCAGTGGAGCAGCGGAAATGGCCAGTAGATGGGTTTCAGTGGGGAAGACAGAAGCCGTCGGGATGAGGAATTGGAGGGGTGGGACGCCCGCAGATGCGCGCTGGCCTCTTCCAAAGAGCCAGGGTAGCCTATTGCCCGTGGACGAGCTGGGAGAGTTTCTAGGACAACTGCTGGGCTTTGGGAGCAGGGAAAGAATGGAGCCAAATCTTAAAGTCAGATGAGGAGAAAATGAGTAACATCTGCTGAGATGTGTGAAAGAACCATTTGTGCTCGCTGCAACCCGAAGCGTTTCTCGAGCAGCCACCGCGGGCGTGGGCCAGGCTCGCTGTCCCCACACACATACCGGCCTGGTGGAGGGGGTCGTTAGGGATGATTTATGTGCTCGTTACGGCCACGGCTCCCGACACTGCCCTTTGGTTTGCTGGCGCATCCCCCAGAGCCTCGGCACCTGCATGGGGACTTTGCTTCACCTCTGAATATTTGTAAAGTCTCTGTCCTGTTTGGAGGCTGCAGAGGGGTGAGGTCCTGGGCATGCTGCTTTATATTTAGTAGTTATATTAATGAGTCATAAATAACAGGTTTTTGCCATTCTTTCACCTCTGCCATCTGACACCATGGGTGCACTGAGCTGCGTCTTCTGCATCTCCCCAGGGCAGCCCTCTCCCCACTGATGCTAAGGGTGAATTTCCCCTTGGCTTTGCTGGCACAAATAACTCTCCTGCTGGCCCTCTCTGCTATTTTAACAGATCAGCTTTTTGCCTCTAATTAGGCTATTTTCTGCGATGTAGAGCGTAGCTGGAAATGTTCGAGTCGGAGGTGGTGAGCAGTCCAGAAGGGTTGCACCTGTGGTAGCTAATCAGCGGCCGCTTCAGAGAGCTGAAACGAGGCGAGCGCACAAAAGAGTGAGCAATTTTCAAAATGAGGATGAGCGGCCCCAAATTTCTAAGAGCAATTATGTTTTCACAGCTGTGCTGGTTGCCCCAAATGCATAGAAATCAAGTCAAAACCCAACTCCTTCAGCTCAAAGAAAATTAACCTTCATATTTAAATCCAGTGAGAAGCAAACTTACTTTTTCTTCCACCGGGTAACGTAATATTGAAAAAACCTAATGGTAAGATATGTTGTAATTACATTCTTTGAATTAAAGTTTGTCAGTCCAAACAAAATAAATAGAGAAGCAGGCAGGGCAGTAGATGTATTATACTTGGAACAAAATTTGGCCCTGCTATATTGTTTTCATGCTGAAACCATGCCAAAGTTAATCTACTGTAATTGCATCTATCGCCAGCTTCTAGTATAAATAAAGGAGACAACCCGAGAGCTGTTGATACAATTCTTTCACTAGCATCTTGTTGCCACCATGGAAGGAGTTGGCCAGACCTCACTTCTCAGGGATCAGACCGAGAACTACTGAATTACTCAATAAATGTAAATTTTGCTTTGAAGGCAGGCAGTGAACGTTCCCCTGCAGCTTCCCCTCTGCCACGGCTCATAAAGATTTGCGGGGAGGACGAATGCAGGAGGAGTTGCTATTTTTTTCCTGCAAGGAGCACTCAGGGTGAGCGATGGGTGCTGATGGGCCATAGCTGGGTGCGATGGGCATAAAGGTGTCCGTGCTGGGTGACAGTTTGCTGTGAGGGGCTTATGGGGGGCTGGGAGGGGAGGCAAGAATCAGGCTGAGCAAAGGCTCACGGTGGATTCAGCAACCAGGGCTCGGCGTAAGCAGGGGGGAGCTGGATTTAATTTGAGCTCTTCCTTTGCCCTAACCAGCATCCTTTTGGTGATCAGATACTGAGGATTAGCAAGTGTTTCTGGCAGAAAAAACTGTCTGTGGAATGACACAAGAAGAGGGAGCTGTTTCTTACAAGTATGGTATTTAATTCTGTGTGCTTGGTCATTAAAGTTGATTTCTGTCTCTCTGCCTTGCCTGCCGGCTTGCAGAGGAGAGGCAGCCCATGGCTTGATCCCATCCTGCTCAACACCCTTGGGTGCTTGGTGTACCAGCATGATGTCTCTGGGAGACCCTCCACACCTTCCCTGAAGACAGTCTCTTCTGCTGTCTTTAAGAGGCACCAGATTTTTTTCTCTTTTGCTGCCTTTCTGCAAGTTTCTGCCATCCCTTTCCTTCATATGTGCTGCTTTTTGGGTGCTCAAGGGTTTTCTCTGAACAAGGTATTCAATCACAGGGGGGCAAAACCCACACCAGCCACAAGGTTAGGAAGGATGACTGGCTGCTTCAGATGAGTGGGATTCTTCTGGCTCGAGGGTCTCAAAGAGCTTTTCAAAGCCTGATGTAACCCCATGCCAGGCAGTATGCAACACTGGTTTGGGGGTGTCCCAAAAAAAGCAATAAAACAAGATGCTGGGGAATATGTAGATTGTAGAGAGTTCCATTCACCATGTGTCACAAATGTAATAGAAGTAGAGAAAGAAATAGTCTGACCCACATTCCTAAAGTTATTAAGCAGAAGAAGTGAAAAAAAAAATCCTTTCCTACATTTGATGCATTTTTTCCCTAAGTGACTATTACTTGTTTCTTTGCATCCAAAGTAGGAAATTATCAAGATTGTGAAATCGAAAGGAAATAGAGAAAGAGAGTAGGTAGGACGGGGTACTGAGGAAAGGTTAAATCCTTTAGCAAACATTGTCTCCTTACATAAAATGTGAAATATTCCAAGTTTGATCATCTACAGCTTATTTTACGTTCTTTACAGTTCATTGTTTGCTCCGTTGCAAAAAATTTTTCATTTTTTTAGCCTGTCCCTATGCGAGATCAGATGTTCATCAGTGTTCTCCCCGCTCTTTCCCAGGGGCTGAGTTAATTTGGCTCTTTCCTGGGAATGGTATTGAGGGGAAACCCATTCCTTTAAAGGCACTCTGTGCTTATAAATGAAGGGTTAAGAAATACTCCCTTGCCCGTTAATTTTGTATACGTCAAAGCCCAACTTCTTGATTCCACCGGTTCTCTAGGGCATTGTCCAGGTCACCCTGGCTGTGACTGTCCCCAAGGATGTGCTGCCTTACCTCCTTGCTTTAGCACACACCCATACCCACCACTTGGGGAAGTGAAGATGGGATCTGCCGAAGCATCTTGCTGTAGGAAAGACCCTAGAAATGCAGAGAAAAATGTTGATGATGAAGGGGAAAATTGCTCATCTGTGGGTTGCTGTCTAGCCCTCACTCTCCCTACGTGTTTATTTGGTTGGTGGATGGCAAGCTGGTTGTTTGCCCACAAAGTCTCTTGCTCTTTGGGGATTTTGGGAAAAAAACTCCACACAAATGTACACACTCATCCATCTTATCAACAGACAGAGAAAAAGGGGGAGAAACCAGCAAAGGTTTTATTCTGGGGCGTGTGTCTTCGGCAACATGCTCATCTCCTGCCGTCCCACTCATTGTTCTCCAGCTCCTTTGGAATCAGGAGCTGGGTCCTCGGGCATTTTCCTCCTGCCCTGTGACTCGAGGGAGAGCAAAGTAGGGCTGGTTTCTTTTCCCAAAATGCCTTGGGCAAGCCCAGGGGCCCTGACCAGAGGGAGAGCTCGTGGCACGAACCAGAGGGAACAGGATCTTGAGAAGCCACGTTCGCCCCAGGAGCTCGTTCCAGCAGCCAGGCCATGCGATGCACATGGAAAATATGCACGCTGAGAAGCGTCTGCTGGCTCCAACTCCCTTTATATTCTGGGCCGTTATTTCTGTCCGTGTTTAAATTAATGCATAAGCACATCATGAAAATATCAAAAGGGTAGAGTCCTGCCAATGAAGACCTCTCGGTCTGCTCTGAAGCACTATGATGTGAATGTAAAGTAAACCCAAGGAATGATGCTGGGTAAAGCTGGAGCTGTAGGGTCACGTTCTGATTTAATGTAGGTACTGCTGGGAGCCTTTAGTGCATTTACGTGGCCACTGTTGGGAGCAGTCCGTGAGAGGTCCTCTTTGCTGCTAGCAAGGACGTGGAGTCCTTCAATTCAGCTCAGGAGAATCCAACTGAGTGTAACTAAACCCAGGATTTGTCACTTCAAGTACAGATTTTTGGCTAACGAATGCTGCATATACACATAAAAATTCCTTATTTTTGAGTGCTTTGCTGTGCAGTAAACAAAGATTTTGTGCCTGCTTTCCTATATAAATATTTATAACAATGTCGGTGGCTACTGGTCGAATGTGAATGTTTGTTGTTGTCAGCATTTTTGGACGTACTCTGCTAAAGATTTACATGTGTTTTTAATACACAGTAACTTTCTACTGCTGAAAGGCCTTGAATTAGGATCAGCTACAGGAATTGCTGCTAGAAGAGGAGAATGAGACAGAATTTGATGTGCAGAAGATTTTGTGTGGTTGTTGATGAGAGACTTTGATAATGATGCTTGGAAATAGGCTGGTTGCACACATGGAGGTGAATGCAACAAATTCAGATTAAATTGTGACTGTTCCCTTAGTGGTTATAGAATTATATATTAGATACATGTTATAGCATTTTTAAGGATGGCAATATTGGAGAAGTCATGTTTTAAAACTGTGTGGCCACACTTGAGGCAGGGAGCCTGGCAAAGCTGTCTGGTTACGTCCTTAGCATCTGACTTCTGAGAAAGTCTTCATAAGGGCAGATATCTGCAGCATGTGGAAGAAGCAGAATTGGTATTTCCATCCAAAGAGAGGGAGAAAAGGGGCTGTAACTCAGGATAAAACACAGCCTTGATGTCACTGCTGTCACAGGCAAAAATCCCTGTTATGTTCAAAGAAAACCAACTAATCTCTATTGCATTTGTTCCTTCTTCCCTACATCTACGCTTGCGAAAAGTTGATTTTTATAACTGCAGCTTTAGGACATTCAGTTATGTGTGTGATATCCTACTCCTGTGGCACCTCCTCATTCCTTCTTTTAGGCTGTGACAGGCGTAATCCTGCCACTAGCAGAACGCAACAGGCAATAAATTACTCTCTGTGTAAAAGCAGTCCTCGCAGTTTCCATAACTTGTTTGGGCTTGTTATGGCTGTCCACAGCCTCTTCGCTACGTTGGCACAAGCACAAAACACCCATTGCATTTCAGAAGGAGTCTCTGGGGATGAGAAACGAGCAGTGTGGGGGTGAGAATTGATACATCGTGTGTGAGCTGGCCTTTTTTTGCTTTGTTTTGCTGTTTGTTAATGGACCAAAGAGGTACCCTTGACAACAGATGGACGGTTTGTCCCAGGATCAACCAGGGGCTTTGGTGAAGATCATGGCCCATTGCACAGGAAGGATGCGTTCACTATCCAGAAGATCTTAGAGTCTAATTAAAGCCAGGAAACAGAAGGAAGGTAGATGAGGAGTTGTCGGGGTGGCAGGAAGAGATATAGCCTCCAGGAAAGTCATTAAGAAACACACGCCATCCTGACTTCATGTCTTCATAAAGTATATTTTATCTCTCTCTGTTGGGCTTTGAACCTTTTGGAGTTTGTTTAAGCTATTGCAAACTTGCTGATTTAGGGAGCAGTTAAGCCCTTGGGATCAAAGCAGCTGGTATTGTCAGAGGTATTGAGGGTGAAATAACACATTAGCAGAAGCAGAGCTGAGAATAAAAAAGGAAAGAAAATCCAGCTTGATGTTTTGTTCTCTTTTGCTTTTAACCTCCTTACCAGCTTGATCCTTTTCATTTGAACAGGTATTAATTTGCTTTGCATGCATCCCAACAGTATAAATATTTAATGGTCCTAGATTAGAGAGTTGAAATATGAGATAGTTCCAACCTTAAAGATTTGTGCAGGATCTCTTCCTCATATTTAGATGACTCCCACATTGCAGGGAGGAATATCTCCCATCTCTGCGGGAGGAGCGTCTCAAGCACTATTTTGAGCTAATTTTCTTTTTTTGGTCTTGTTTGAGGCTCAGAAGACATAAACACCTCACCCACTTCCAACCTTTCTGTTGCTATTTTCTGATGACAAAGCAAACAGCTCTGGGTTATCGGGGGGTACTGGGACATGCAGGCTCATGAGCTGAAATACTCTTTTCTGAGGCAGATTCATGGCTTGGGAACTGTGCAGAGCGTTCAACTTGGAAAAATCTGTGCAAATATGGTAAATATAGGTAAGATGTGCTATACGACAGGGTCAAATGTGGTAAAGTTACTTGCACCAGGCTTTGCTATGCAAGTAGACAGATGTTTCCCTTGTCTTTTGCTTTCACTCTTAAGTAGGGCAAGGGAGAAATACAGAGTAGAGGAGCATTGGCCACTGATTTTCACAGGACTAATGTGGAAGGTGATGGAGGTTGCAGTACTTAAGTCTTCTGAAAACAGGTAATGCTTTTACAAGCCTATATTTAAGTTTAGGTGCCTACTTTCAAGCTCCCAAAGTGGGAAAAAACCAAAGCAGCTTTATTATGATGATGCAAAATGGCTTAATGGTAGAAGTTTGTGGATTGAAGCCACAGCCCATGGGATGTCGGATACAGTCTCTGCTTTGGGGACGATGGGGATTTACTAAGGCAACCTGCGGAATTGTGGGAGGGACCATCTCCAAGGTCTGGGGAGAGGCTCTCCTTCCTCTTGGCGTTATCGATGGATCAGAAGCATAATGGAAAACAGTCAAAATTCAGATACACAGACACCCTTGCTCACTGCTCAGGGGCAGAGTGGCACAGCTCGGCCACATCTAGCCGCAAAAGAGCTCCATCTGACGGGAAGCTAGCAGCACTTAAGGTGATTAATTCATTAAATACATCAAGACACAGAACAACAAAAAGCACTACAGACAAAATGCAAAGTGGGAAATGATCTGAAGAAGAGACTCGAGTCAACTCCTAAGGTCCAACCCCCCGGAACAGCAGGTTTTCCAAGACTTTGGCACTCGTGTAATTAGATGGTTCTGCTGAGCGCGACAGCTCAGGTGACGTCAGACCCCGCCAGGATCCTCATCTTGTCTTTTAAATCCATCTCTGCTCTGGGAACGAGCGCTGCAGATGTCAAAGGAGCTTAAAATATTCATTACCAAAACTCATCGTTCCAGCCCCGAAACGTTCACGGCGATTTTCTCGGTTGGTTTCACCAGGGTTTGGAGAGTCGCCAGCCGCGTTCTGCGATAAGCCACGGCAAGTCAGCATTGGCAGAGGAGTCAAAAGCGGAAAGGACTGTCCGTTTTCTTCATCCTGCAGCCAAAAAGCAAGTTTTCAAAACTTAGGCTCTCTGCTCTAAAATCCTTTTACCCGAGTGACATTTACAGTCTGCGGCTCACAAGTGTGATTTCACGGCATTAAGACGACGCTGCCGTTAGCGCATGAAAGTGTACGTGACATTCCAGTGCACGTATTTATAGAGCAGATTTGCAGCTCGTGTAAATCTCCGAGCCCCTTTTTTATGGCTTTCCTTTGGTTTATGCAAGCTGAGATTCTGAGGCAAACCCGGTAGTCTGGTCTTCAGCTCCGTTTGTTTGTTTTTTTTTAATTAATGATATCAAAGCACATTCTCTAGAGAGTCAGAGCAAAGATATGGCAACTTTTCCAGTTAGCTAAAAGAGCAACACTGCTGAAAAAAAAAAAATGTTTCCAGGCATTGGAATATGGGTCTTTTCCCACAGTTTAAGAAAGAAAAAGTATTTTTTTTTTCTTTTAAAAATGTAATCTATTTCTTCTTGAGAATGCTGAAACAAACTACATAGGCATCTTTGGAAATACTTTTAATTCTTTTTAGAAATATTGCAAAATGAACATGAATATGTTACTCAAACATCTTAATCTATTTTCAAAACACCTTTTTGATAAGTCCAAGAAAAAACTTCCCCCACCTCTATTAAGAAGGTGTTTACTGGCTGTTTCAAATCACTTTGGTTTGTATTCTGTACATGTTTGCTGTTTGGATTTACTCAGTGTGTAAATTAATTCAGCTCACCCAAAATAGGCTTAAAATGCAGTTTTCAACAAATTCATTTTATTGCATCTCAACAGACAGGGCATTAATTACTTTTGTAATTAAAAAAAAATAAATGTATGGGAAGTAAATATGCCTTCAGCTCTTTTTGGTGCTTTAAAATACTTTCTTTTCAGAGAAAAGGCACTGGCAAAGCTCAGACCTGCCAGGGATGTGATCGAGGAGGTCCCCAAGCCCTGGGGACGGGCTGCTGTGGCACTGCCCCGTGGTCTCAGAACATAGGAATTGCAATTGTTATTTTTAAAAAAACCACATTTTTGGTATTTATGCTAATATAAAAAAAAATCCTTTGGGGGCAATGTAGCCTCAATTCAAATTCTGTCAGATCAATTTAGCCACATCAGGGTATTTTGCAGAGACTTAGTGGCCTTGGTCTGCAAACGAAAGCAGTAGGAGCCAGTGATCCACAAGCTTCTCCTTCCCTCTTGCCCTGTTAGCAAAAAAACCCCATAAATATTCAAAATTGAGGAGTTGTGCCCCAGCTGTCACGGGATAGGCTTGGTAACTGAAAATAAACAGAGAGAGTAGTTGTCTTTTGATTTTTGAGCCATCAGGTTAACGAAGTTTAGAGTTCCACCGTTCAACTAAAATGGTTTGAGAACGCAGGATCTAGCGTAATCTTATTAGTACAGAGAAATTAAAGGCAGTGCTAATTGATCACAACGGGACGAGGGTCTAGCAAAGCAATGCAGCTCCCTAGGAAAAAGGAACATCTGTCAGGGATGCAGTTTAGGTAGAAATTTGAGTTTTAATCAGTCCCACCCTAAGTGACTCTCTGTCCTGTGAGAGGAAATGAACCTGCCCAACTCCCTGGTCCCTCCTGTCCCTGACTATGGTCTGCGCTTGAATTGAGGAGCTTCTGGCAATTTTTATTCTGGTCATTTGCTTCTTCTTGCAGAGTCCAGCTCTGCAGTACAGATGTTAAGACACAGCTGTTTACCATTTTTTTTTCTGGTCAGTCATGTGAATTGTCCCCTGGTAGGTTGATTTTTTATTTATTCCCCAAGTCTAATGTCTGCTGGCAAAATCTGTGATTTTTTTCTTCCCTCTAAATTCGCATAATTAGTCACAGTGCCTGAGAAAAGACATGAAATGCTCCAGCAACAAGATGTATATGTCAGCTGTGGATTCCTCCCTGTCACCTTCATGGCGAGGAGGCGTCTCAGCAGCTGTGCTGGGAACGTGGGCTTCTCGGCTGTGTGGTCCCACTGCTGTGTCCCACGTCCCAACATGGATCTCCATGCTCGTTTTTAGCAGAGCCTTGCTTCGAATGAATCTCCCAGCCCGATTCCTCCCCTGGGCTCGCCCTGGTCCTGCAGAAAGGTACGGGAGCTCTGCATCCCGTGCTGTCCATTCTGAAGCCAGAGAGCACCATCGGAGCATGCGAGGTGGGAGTGGGAGCTTCTCCAGCTCTTTGAGACCATGTGGGAGCCAGGAAATATGTTTTGAGTGTGGTCCTTCCGCTGCCGGCTCCCCGAAGCCAGGGGGAGAACCTGGTACCCCGCAAACGGGACAAGGAAGCTGCTTTGTGGGTTATGTCCTAAACCATTAAATCCTGACCATCTATGAGACATCCTGGCAGAGCCTCCTGTGCTTGTGCTCCACAAGCTTCTTAGATCTCTTTGGGCATGTTGCAGCACTCTCCGTTCCCTCACCTTTTCTTGCCTGCTTTGGGGATGTAGATCCTAGAAATGAAGCCATGAGAACAAGGGAAGCCCACTGCCTGCAGCCTCCCTGGCGTAAGTTAACTCTTTAGGCACGAAAAATTCAGCCAAGGGTTTGGTGAAGCTTCTGAAACACTCGGTACATCAACCAGCATGAGATTACATAGAGACTGAATTTCTTCCTGGGAAGGAAACCTGGAGCAGGAGCAGCTGCCTCGACTCCCCCAGCACCAATTTTCTTGGTTTTCCTAAGGAATCTCACCCCTGCACACCCGTCGGGGGAAACATGCTCTTTTTTTCTCGGTAAGCCTCGAAGCATAAAGTAGCAAAGGGCTTTGAAACACGTTCTCTAAGTTCTTGAAAACCCAAGGTCCTCTTGCAAGAGGAAAACCTGATGGATTCGAGCAGCTCGCCTGGTTCCCAGGGCATCCCTCGGTGTCTTTGTCCGTGTTTGGGTTTGAGGTTAGCTACCCCTGCCCTTCCCGGCAGGTCTGTGATAGCTGAGGGCTTTTGGCTACTAATATACCCTGAGTAGGTTGGTTTGGGATTATTTCAAGTTGTTAAGAAAACGTCAAATGTTTCCACTCTGACATTCAGTCTGTTTGGCTGCTTGGCTAGAGAAGCGCTGTGATTATTGCCTTTTGTGCACTGTCCCTCAGACCCACTCTGTGTTTAAGCTTTTCTTCAATGTCTGATCTCAGACTAGTTAAGTTCAGGGGGCTTTTTCTCTCCGGGTTTGGGAGTAAAGCTTGTGCACGCAGGGAATTTCTCTTTCTCCCACAATTTAGTTGCAGAAAATCAGATTTTATATCGGCTTGGCAGAGAGTGGAAATTTGGCTGCCAGTCTAGGTAATAAATCTGCATAAGATAATACATGGCTGAGATTTCTGTGTTGGCTGATACAGTTTTAGGTAACCCTAAATCTGATGGCTTTCAGGGATGCCACTCTCTGTGGTTGCAAAGATGGAAGCCAACTTTTCCAAGGAGGGGTGGGAATTTGTTCCTGTGCAGCACGAATCAATCTCTCCCTCCACGGCTGCGTGGAAGGGTTCAGTACCGGGCCAAGGTGAGGGTTCGCCGATAGGGATGAAAGGAGGTTGAGGACAAATTTCTGGATGCTGCTGGGGCATGTGTTTGCAATTCCTCGTTTCCTACCGCTTTAACAGGTTCCCCATGCGTTTACTCCTCCTTTATGGAGTGTTAATCTCCTGTTGCCCATTTTCTAAGGGTTTGTAACTGCAATCCGTGTAAACTTGCTGCTCTTAAGCAATGATAGCCTCGACCAAAGAAGTGATTTAAAAAGAACTTCTTGATTAAAAAAACGTTGTGTCAGACAGATGATAAACAGGTGGTAACTGGAGGGAAGTCTGGTTTACAAATAAGAGCTGAACTTGTCCCAGCAAGCCAATGAAATCCTGTTACAATGCTGGGGTTGAGCAGGACATCAAGATAAGGGTAAGGATCCTTGATTTTTCTTTAAGTCACAGTGTTGAGTATCTCACAGAATAAGTGGGATTGTCCTTTCTGTGCCAGGAGACAGGTAAGGATGGTTAGGAGAGTTTATGACTTCATTTAAATGAAACTAGACCCGAGGCCCTGGCTGTTATATCAGGCTTCCCACATCTTCACGTGCTTCTCTTGGTTGCTTTTTCTCCCCATAGCTCTCAGTTGTGAGCCTGGGGTAAATTTGGACATCTTTATGCTGCCTAAATGCAGTACTAGTGACCCAGGCACTGGAGTATTCACAGGGGTCGAGCCCTTCTGGTATTTTCCAAGATATTGATCCTACAGCTTATTAATTCTCTCTTAAAGAGCCAAAAAGTGCTGTCCCTGCCCAGCTCAGCTTGCATCAGCCACCCTGGTTTCTGAGTGAAAGCAGAGCCAGCTCCCCCTCTTTAGCAGCATGTCTGTGCATCCTTCCTCCCCACCGAGTCGTCTTGGGTGGTGCTCGGCCCCTCTGTGTGTCCCCATGGCTACAGCTGAGCCTCTTTGTTCAGCCTTGGGTAATTTTCCACTTCCCAGACCTCCTCCATGCAATAAATTAAGTCAGTCTGGCTTCCCAGCTCAACCCTGGTGTAGGGGCTGGTTTAGTGCTCCCGGCTCCCAGCCCAGGGGCTGAAGGTCTTCCCTAGCAATGGAGGATCTGCATGCTCACACCAGGAGCACGTCACATTTCTTAGTGGTCATGCTAAAAAGACAACCAGAAATCATAAGCTGTGTGTCACCTCAGTCCACAAATTGTCACACTGGCTTGTCTTTGCTCTTTTTTTAAGAGAGGAACATCAGACATCCCAGATGTGGCACCTGCAAACTGCCAACAAATCATAAAGTCACTCTCTGCTATGTGCTAATAATAACAACTCTTTTTTTTTTTACTTCTTTGTTTTTCACACTGTATTAGTTACAATTTCCAGTCCAAAATCTCTGCCTAGATTGCTTACTCAACCTAACTGGAGATTTCAGGTACTGCTGAAACCACCCAGTTGTTTGCCCCAGTGAATACAGACCACGTTCCTGGGACTTCTGTGAAGAACGGAACAGGGGAACACTGTGGGCACATGAAGAAAAATCCTGGGAAAAATTATGGCAACGAACACATCTTCTGGTACCCATTAAAAGGTAATAATTCTAACCAAAGAAAGGGGGATTTTCCCGTTGTGAAATGAAATAAACATACAGAAATGATTTGTGTGTTTAAATTTAAGTTTAGAATATTATTAATTACGTTGCTCAAAGGCCCTTTTCTTCCCAGGGTAGTTTGGTTACAATCTTCTCTTAAGAAAGAAAATCTCTGCAAATAACACAGCCTCTGAAGCTTGCTTTGCTCAGTAAATAACACCACGCCATGATATTTGGCAGCAGATCTTTCACTCTTTTAATCACTGCTGTGGTCCTGCTAGATGCACAGCACCTCAGAATTGAGTTTTGAGTGCTCCTGTGCCAGGTTTGGGCTGCAGCTAAATACGGGTAGTTGCAGGACAGGTGAGGCAGATCCCTGCCTGATGCCCTGCTGAGGAATTTCTCAGTTGGAGGATGCTCAGCACCTGCTTTCCAGGCTGATTTTCCATTGCAAATGATGCTGCAGCTCTCCCTGCTTTGTCATTTTGAGGTTGATTTAAGTCTTCAGATGGTGCTGCAAATACTGGTGTAAATGCCCGACCCGGCCCGTGCCAGTCCCAGAGCTGGACTTGCCCTGCTCTGTCTCGGGGGGTGCCCAGGCTGTTGCTGCGCTTTGCTGAGATCTCTCCCTGTCTAAATTCGTATCATTGCAAATGAAGAGCTCAAGGGCTTTTCATTTAAGCCTAAATCCCAAAACTTCTGTGTCGTATTCCTCTCGGGAGGTCAGGTTTCACACAAGGCTGTCCTTAGGGCAACAGTTTGGTTGGATTCAGGTTTTCTGAAATAGCCGCGTCCTTTTTTTACGCAACGGTATATAAGAAACTGTTGCAAAGTAGTTATTTATGAAAGGTTAGGTAGTGGCCTTTTTATGTTGCTCACTTGATTACAAAAAGGTACTTTTGTGCATCTTGAAATGCTTTCCTGAACAGAGAGGAACTTGCACTGAAACATATGTGTGCTGGGCTTTGAGGTAGTAAGGCTGCGGTCCGTGCAATTGTTAAAATGTTTGCTTTTGCTGAGCACAAAGAAGACTCTGTGCTGTTATTAGAGTCGCAAAAGTAACCATTAATATCATCCTGGCCCAACTCCAAGAGTGAAAATCAACTCAGGTCTGTGTCATTAACTCAATAGCTGTCATCTGAGTAACTGCTAGGATCTCGGAGTTTTTTCCTGTTCTACATGAATCTCTGAGTTTTAATATTCAGGTACGTTAGGTTGTAATTTCCTATTGATTTTTAAGCTGGGAAGACGGGGAGAAGAGATGTAATTTTAAGAAGCGTTATCAGTTATTTGATTAAATTAATTGCCCCCCTTCACATACAGTAGTCACATAATATCCTTAATTTGACAGTAGCGTGAAGATGCTATCTGTATTTTTGAACTCTGGTTGCCTCCGTGGCGTGTCCTCATCCTTCCTCTCTCTGAAGTGTCTGCTGGGTGTTTTGTAGGAGACGGTGGAGATAGGGAGGTCAGCTCTGGTTTCGGCTGTCAGGATTAAACATTTACTCTCTGTGGAGGAACTAAGTGGTAAAATGAAAGCCAGACACCAAATCACCTCCTGTTCATTTACTCTTCCGGAAAGAATAACATCTTTCCACAAAATCTGCATAGCAAGTTTGGTTCTACCTCCAGTAATGCTGGTTTTACTGGCAGATCTGACTTAACAGGTAACCTGTTGCTGTGAGCAAAATGCTCTCCTAAGCTGGGAAGGATGCTGCTCTGCAGCCTTGAGCATATCTTCGTGGAAAAAAAGGCCAAATTTCCAGCTGGTTGTTCTTTCTTGCAGAACTATGCCCACGCCTGTGCATCTCTACCTCTTCCTTCTTTCTCCAGCCCTCCGTGAAGGATTTCTTAGGGCATTTGTTAATATCAAATGGCTTGAATGTTGGGATTACTCTAATGCGCTAAGAAGCCTGATGAAGTAACACTTGTCCTCTCCCTAATTAGCTCATTTGGGCGTTTGATTGAAAAATCACAGAGCACTTTCTCCCTTCTGCAAATAGATTAAAGCGTTGTTCTGCAAAAGCAATCATCTAATATGTTTTTTTTTAAATAGTGCCTATTCAAAAATAAGTTACTCTTTAGTAAAAGTAATGGAAACTGTTCTTTACCAAAATCAGCTAGTGCTATATACCTTACCTTGAGCATTTTTCATCTGCATATTTCAAAGTGCTCTGAAATAAATGGAAGATTATTATAATCCCTGTTTTATATGTGGGGGAAGGCCATGAAATGAGTTGTTCTCGGGGCACTGATAACACAGAGAACAGATCCTAAACACCAAATTTTCATTGACAGTGTTCCTGTCGGTGGTCCTGCATTATAGTGCGCCCATTGGCAGTGAACGACACAACATTTTGATCATTTTTGAGCCTTCATGTCTCTATTTAACCCCATTAATATTGCAGTTTCTCTCTGTTTCCTCCATTGGAAGACAGGGAAGAGCCTGAGTTATCTTCGCCTCCAAACCCCTTTGGCACGTGGGCTCTCACCGAGTTCATTCGTGCCAAATCCTCCCGGCAATTCCAGCTGCCGGCAGCGTCACTGCGGTCCCAGCCCTCTGAGGGCAACCATCCCGTGGCGTCTGAATCGCCACGTAACCTCAGAAATGAAAGTTTGGCCCCACTGATGAGGATCCAGATGGATAAATTCAAGCTGGGGGCCCAGTTTTGACCCATGTCTGATTTAAATGCGAAGTATCGTAAATCGTTTAAAGCCATTCCTGCGTGTGTTTAAGCTTACCCATGCGAGCAGTCTCATTGAAGTCAATTATGAACAATGGCATTTCTTTCTTCTTTATTCACTGCTGATTTCTGGTATGGAGTGTAAATGACTCTTTTATTGCCTTTGACACCAAAGTCCCTTAGCCAGCCTCTAAAGAGGCATCATACTAATTGATAAACGTTGCTCAATCGGGGGGCGTTTAATTTTATAATCCTATTAAAAATGGTAGATATGTCAAATATTTGTGCCTGCTGGACAAAACATATTATTCTGCTTTAAGGCTTCCAGTTTAATTTTTTTTGTAAGCAATTGGGCAGGACCACTGATGTAAGACAAACAGATGCTCTTCAGCTGTACTTTTCCATAAATGATTTTGTTCTGGTTTTTTTTTTTTTTTTTTTTGTTCCCCTACCAGGCATATCAAGTTCAAAAGAAAATGTTGCTTCTCACTAATGAGAAGATTAATCGCATTCACATATGCAGCAGACTTTGGCAATTCCGTTGAAAGTTTGATGACCTTTAAGAGACAAAGTTTTAGTGTGCCCAAAATAAATAATTCATCCTTCACAGATTTGCCCTCTGTATCCATCTGCTTAAATCTGAAGCATGCTGATTAAAGCGCCCGAGTGCAATTATCTTCATACCTCATCAAGATAAAAATCTCTATTTTCCTGTTGCACTTCAAAGCCCAATTTCTCTTTTAAAGATATCAGCAGTCCAATATGCACGGGGTCCATTTTTGCTCTGACTTACGTCCCGCTCTCTATAGCATTCTTCAAAACCTCACAAAAAGCTCTGAATTTCTCTTTTCCACACGTGTTCCTTCTCCAGCACCGAAAGCTGAATTGTGTAACTCTTGCAAAACCTCTGAAATCGTCATCTTCAAACGCAGCTGGGAAGTTTATCTCTGTTCTCACCTACAGGGAGAAAAAATGTCATCTGAGCAAGTGGCATGATGTGATTTACTTTGATTATTGCAATTCTTGACCCTGCTGGGCTCCTTTCACCTCTGAAGGCTGAAGGCAGTGGAAACCCACTCCCTCTTCTCTCCCCCTCGCAATGTCCACTCTGCTGATTCCTCACCCATGTTAGAAGCCTCCTGAGGTGACCACATGCGGATAAAGAAGCTGATCATACAACAGCCAAGCTGATGGGCTCTTTTGTTGCTACGTGTGAAAATAAGTACAGTCCTCCTCTTTCCCTCTGGCAAAAGTTCTACATCAGGCTTGAAAAATATTGTGGTTTTTTTTTTTTTTTCTCATGCAGAAGTTGAAATTGGTCTTAAATGCTCTCTGGATTTAACGTTGTTTGTTATACATGAAACAATGAAAATGAAAAAGGAAGTAGTAAGGGATTGCTGGGTTTTTAAAGGTGATTTACAGATGAAAGGAAATCCTAGAGATTAGGAAGTTGTTTAAATACCCGTGACAGTCAAATATGAAAACGTTCCAAAATCAGAGATTAGAAAAGAAAAAAAAAAAAAAAGAACAAAGCTGTGAAGGAAAGGAAGGTATGTTCAAAGAGAAAAAAAAAAAGGCAAAGAAAATCAGCCTCTTAAAACCAGAAACAAGACACCTGCTTTTCTGGCAGTTACCAGCAGCAAGGAAGACTCCACCCGCCAAACCCTGTTTTAAGGTCAGTAAATCACCACGCGGGTAAAATAACAGGATGTTGGAAAGGAAACAATTTTCGCCAATTAACGTATCAGATACACGCTCAGTGCTCGCAGGACTGAGCAATAGCTCAGGGTTTGCTCCGACTCGGTGGGGATAACCCTTTCCCCAGCCAAATGGTGCCCGTGCCTTTGCCTGGAGGTTGCAAGGTGGGGTCGGCTCCCATGGGGAGGTTGTGGGGTGCAGTTGCCCGTGAACCAACTTTCTGGGACTCTGCTTTGAGGAAAAGGAACTTGAGATGTTGAAGCTTGTCCCTTCTCAGCAACGAAAGGGAAATTTTAAATATCGGAGAAGGCGCAATGAAATCTGTTGAAGAAAGTAAGAGCGGGTTGGTCGTGCAGAGGTCACCCCTATTAACAGGCCATATATGCTCATGCTTTAAAACATTTAACAGCTCAGCCCAGAGTGCATATGAAGCAGAAAACCATGAATGGAGATATGTGATGGGGGAACGCATCGTAAAGTAAATCACCAAAATTTAGAGCTGTGTTTTGAACCTCTGGATCACCTTAAAATCTGTGTTGTGGATGGAGAATCGGTCTCATGGCTTTTGTTAAATTTAATGAGAGTGTTACAGCTGAAATCCTTTACAGTGCTTTGGAAATGTATCTCATGTTGTTGAGGTTGTTTCATGGAAATTATTGCTGGTCAGTGTTTTTGTTTTTAACTTTATAAACTGTGATGTTTGCTTGGCATAATGGACTGAACTGTGGGTATGGCCATGTGGAGAAATAACCCAGAGGCTGCGGCAATCTTAGGACTTCAGAAGGAGGGCAGAAGACCACTTAGTTCTGCAATATTTGAGAATCTGAGTTGTTTACCAGCACTGAGTTCAAGTTTGTGAAAAGCAAAAGTAGATGAAAAAAAATCCTGCTCCCAGTCATACACTATAATGTTCTGCGGATGCAGATTTGGTGAAGGCGCCTAGTGAGAGTCATAACTGAAAATCTGCAGGTAAGATGTTGTTTGAATAAGTGTTTAAAAATGAAGCAGATCTCAAAGGTATGTGCAAGGGAATGGCTCTCTGAATGGTGTTTCTGGACACGATACTGCCCTTCTCTGCCAGCCCAGGTCGGGATGAACCAGACAGAGAACCAAGGTCTTTTGCTTTTAGTGGTAAGTAACGTTAAGCTCCTGCCTCAGTGAACTTGTGGCTTGATGTTTCAATTGACTGTTCAGAAACAAGCCTAGGAAAGGCATCAAGGGCTCTCCATCTCTGAGCAATGATCAGGATCCCCCCCAACTTATCTCATTCCTCTATATCTCCAAAGTTGCCGTAAAGACATATGAAAACTACAGGCCAGTTAATACATATTAAATACTGCTTCTTTAATAGATGGAAAACCATAAACAGCTTCCTAAGATACATAAACAAATCAAAGAGAGTTTCCAGCTTTGACATCTTAATAGGGCATGATGAATAGTTTGGCATCGTGACGATATCTCTGTCAAGATAATGGGAGTTTTGGGGTGTAATTGCTCTTTGAAAGAGCTATTTAGTAGCTTTCCTATCTGAGGCCGTATTATATGGTTTATGGAGGACAGTGGAAGGTCTTGTTAGGGAAGTTTATCCGACTTGGCTCTGGGGCTTTACCCTGTCACCAAGATGGTTACCATGATACCTTTCATGTGAATCAGCTCTGTTCCTCTTATTTTTTATACAAAACCAAAGTCTGACTCATATCCCACAAACAACATTGGGACAGCAGGGGAAGGGTTTAGCTGTGTGTTGGAGGAAAGAACTATTATTCTCTTTTATATGGGTTAATTTGCTTTCTGTAATAATGATCTATCAAAGTGCAACTACCTGGGGAAAAAAAAAAAAAAGGACGGTTGTAATTGCCTACTATTCACTAAGAACGAATCCTTGAAAATGAGGCTACGTATGTACATGATTACTTGGATGCTTGTTTGCAGACTGCAACTGCAATAAGTGGTGATTCATCGCGAATGAAGTTTAAATTAATTAGACAGCCTCTGGTCTGTGATGGACACCCTGTTTTCTCGAGACACTCAATGGTTTTGGAAAGATAATGGCTATTGGCCCATACAGTGGTGCAATAGACCCATAACCAGGTTTTTCCACTTTCTCCAGAGACTTGTGTTGCGACACCGTGGGGTGTCGTCGTAACACGGAGAAGCCCCAGGAATGTGGACGGGATGTTTTTCATAATGCAGTTTCCATCCCTGCCATCTTTCGGTTATTAATTGCCATTTTCAGCATAAACAGAGATATATCTGGACCAAGGCTTGGCACAGCTTGGCTGCTTACAGCTTATACCTCAGCAAATCAAAAAAAGAGCTCGATGGGGCTGCAGGTTGTGGTGAGCAGAAGGGGATGTTCAGTGCCCCAACGTGTCTGTAGGGATGTTCAGGAGCATAATTAAGCACAGGAAGGTCAGTGGCTTTAATCAAGCATGATCAGAGCTTGGAGCCTGCCCATACTCTGCTGCTCTACGTAACATCAAGCAGATACAGCCCCTTTGGGGAGAGGGAAAGCAGAAATCAAGAAATAGTTGTGCAGCTCAGTCTTTAGGTATCGTTCCCCTGTGCGCCCTTAATAATCCTTGAAGCTGCTGTCTGGGTAACGGTGTAGCAATTAAAAGAAAATATTGGCATTTAATTAAACTTGCCAATCAACGAGAAATGAGTTTTCCTTATCAAGAGGAGCTGGATTTGATTTTGCCACTTGGAAACGGAGGTAAAGACTCTTGTAGAGTAAAACTTTAATTAAGGAAGGAGATTTGGATTAACATGTGAGGCAGACTGAGAATGAAAGGTCCTCAAAAATCAGCTGAGCATGATTTGCAGGAGGAGAGGAATGTAAATATGGGAGTAGATTTATTATTTTTTTTTTTTAAAGAAAAGCTATATGGTGCTACAGCTAATGGGTAGAAGAGGCACAAGAGGGATTTTTATGAGGCTGAGATGTCTCTATTCAGTCCACTTGCCTGCTCTTGTTAGTCATTTCAGATGTTCAAAGTCTGGTCAGAAAGTGCATGCACTGAAAGGCATTAGCAAATCTTAGGGATGTGGCTGTTTGACTCTCATAAATTTAGGTAGCAGCAGAAGAAATGGCTCCTTTGGAAGCTTTGAAAAAATCCACATTTTGTCACTTTCTGGCTGTGCTGGTGTCACAGAAGATGCTGCTCACATGCATCTCCCGCCTAAGTCCTACCCAGGCATATCCATGCCTGGAACTGCCCTGGGTGCCCAGGGATGTCCCCTGATAAATCCCAATGCTCAGCCTCACTTTTTCTTTTTCAGGCTTGTTCCCAAGAAACGTCAATTTTTATGGCATCAACTCCTGATCCCTGGATGGCTTCTTCATCCCAAACCAGGTATGTCTCCAAAGGCTGGTGTCTTAAGGATTCATAGTAAAATCACTTGTATTTTTATTTTCTTCTGGATACTGGACAAAATCAAATTCCTTTTCCTAAACAAAGTTTGAAAAGGATTTGTTTTGTGCAGTTATAACTTCTTGGCATGCAAAAAAAGAGAAGAATTTCTGATCTTTTCTCTTAATAACAAGAAAGCTTCTCCTGTTTGACTAATATCTGTAAGTCAGGTTAAACAAAGTTTCAAGTCTCCACCCCAAAATCCTGCAGCTACCTGAGTACTTTGGTATTTCATTACCTGTCTGCATAAGTACTGGTGAGCAGACAGAAAAGGAGGCTGAAACGATTTTATAGGATACATGACTCGTGACAGCCGTAATCCAGTTAAACACAGACACCCAGGTTCATCACTGGCCTCAGCCTTTGAGGAAAAGAGTTTTATTTGGCAAGGGAGGGTGCCTGAGCAAACGCCAGGAATGAGGTATTTGGATAAATGATGGGAGGCACTTAAAAGTTGTTTTTCTGTGATGAGTGAAGGTAATTGGTTTCCCTTAAAGCACAGCCACTGCCAGAACGAGTCTGGGCTCTGGGAAATTTGGTGAATTAGGCACCGGGGGTCTGACATTACCCAGAGCACGTTGGAGGGGTATGAGGTGTGATCCCCAGAAGTGCTTGGGCAGATAGGGAAATGGGACCAAATGCTTGACATCTGGGAATGCTGCTCCAGTCAGCAGCCTCGTTACGATGCCTTTCAGGGGAAACAGGAAAATGTGGAAAATAGAGAAATCAGAATTTGTGAGACTGTGAGATGCTCCAGACATTAACTCAGGACAGATGGAGCTGGTAAAAGAAAAGATTAAATAAATTATATTAGATGAAAGAAGGTAAAATCCAGCAATGACTTTTTTTTTTAAAAAAAAAAAAAAAAAGTTTGATTCTGCTCAATAATTCCCATCCAGTTTAGGACACTCGGTGTCTGATGTGCTTTGTAGCACTTTGAATTTGGCTGCTGGGCCAAACTTGTCGTGTCCTGTGTCCCCACCTGACTCAGACCTGATGCACAGAAATCCAGGATTTCCCCGGGGCTGACTTTCAGCTCCAGTGTTTGATGGTGTGTGTGAAATAAGGCTGAATGTAGGGACATAGTGGCTGTAGAACAGCAGTGCTTTTCACTGTGTAGACTGGAAAACAGATCTGCTGTCACTCCAAAATCCTTCAAACTGAGGGATGTTGAAATCTATGTTCTGAGTTCTTGGGTATTTCTACAGCCTGCCCAAAAATTCAGTTTTCCACAGAGCAAACTGGCAAATATCACAAGGCAAACCTAAATTTCCTAAGAACATACTGAATGACCAATGTCAATGGAAACGTACTTTAAATATTGCCAGAGATATCTTGAGACAGGAATAAAGAAAAAGAAGAAAAAAAATCCAGCTTCCCAACTAAATAATTTCTTATTCACTTAGAGTTCCTTAGCGCTTCCCTCTGAAAAAAATGCAGAAATGAAACCCAACAAATATAATTAAACACAGATTAATAATAGGGGAGAATGCTGCCATGGTACGTGCACAACCCAGGACACAGAAGAGCATGAAGCTGGGCTGGAAGGTTTCTGTCAGGTTGAGGACTTGCTTTTAAACTTTCTTCTTGCAGTGTTCTTGTGCTCGGTCATTGGTTTCTCCATGGACTGAATTGCCCCAACTCACCTCAAATTCTGTTTTTCCCTCATCTGTCTTCCTGGACACGTTTCTGGATATTTGTATTATATCACCTGTGATCAGTAAGAAATTTGCCCATCAAAAGCTACATGAGAAAAATGTTTGTCGTTTGTTGTGATCTAACCCGAAAGAAGGGATTTTTCCCTGCAGAAATTGCACTTTAAAGTCTGTCAAATTATTTTGATGGTGTTTGTGGAGGCCTTAGCTTAGGGCTGCCCTCAGCCTCCACAGCAGGAGAAACAGGCTGCTCCTTAGCTCCCTCCAGACAAGAAAGGTCTGGTTTGAAGAACCAGATTTTTTTTTTTTTTTCCTTATTTTGCTTATGGTTATCACAATTCACCTTCCTGCTGGGAGTTTTTACAGTGTGCCAAGATACGGGAGGGCTTTGGGGTTGGCTTTTGCAAGGTTGAGGTACATCACTCTGGTTCACCAGCCAACAAAGTGGGGATGTGGGAAGCTTTCCCCAGCAAGAGGGAACTGCAGCTCCTCTCTCTCCTCAGCTCCCAGCATGGCCACTCATACGTTCAGCTCCCATTCTTCTTGTTAGATGTTGCTTCTTCATATGCAAAGTTAATCCCAGCCAGCCTTCAATTTGAAGGCACAATATAGACTGTCCTTCTTGAGTCACAAGTTGTTTTTATTTCATAATCATTTTAGATGCCTCTGTGTTTGCTTTAGGACCCAGACCAGAGCCATGTACTCTTCAGCAGACACTGGGGCTTCTCCTGAGGTCTTCCATATGTTGTTTTCATTAGCATCCTGGTTGCATCCTGGAGAAAAATAAAAATATCCAGTGTTGGAAATACCATGTGGCCAACAGGATTGTACATTGGTATTATACAACCCAGCAGCAGGGTTCCCCTGTTGTGGGAATTCTTTGTTCTGGAAAAGTAGCGCCAAGGCAGCGAGATTGATTTATGTCACCCATAGAAACCAAACACCCATCGCAACATTTCACAAACAGAGAACAGCTCCAAGGGCTTTGGTATGGAGGTGACTAATGCTGCTGTTCCTGAGTCTCACAGCTCTTTCCTTCTGCCGCCAACTACCAGGAATGGAGTCGAGACCCGCCATGCTCTGGTGAGTTACCAGGTGGGGCTGGTTATCCTACCTGTGAGGCTCCCTTTGGAGCTCGCTGGTGCGTGATGTGGCCCAAGATGTTTTCAGGAAGCAGAGGAGCACAACAGAGAAAAGGATGTGCAGTTTTTAAGTAAAATAATTAAAAAAAAACCCCACGCACCTGCCTGCAACCTGGGAAAGTAAATCAAGGGGGCATATATTTACCTTGCTCCTACAGTTTGGTCTCTGTGGTCCTTAGACATGTAATATTACTACAGCTGACCAGCTCCTGGCATAGTTAAACCTTCAATCTGGCTCACTGTAGCCTTCTACATTAATCCATTTGTCTTACTGCCAGGGTGAAATACGTTTTCCTCATCCTGGCTGTTCAGTCTTCACAGTCCTGTTGCTTTTCTTCCCCTGCTAGTCCCTATTTTTCTTTACCTGCGTGATGGGACTCATGCAAGACTCTCAGTGTTTTCATCTCCCGCCATGTATCCCAATCCGCATCCCTGGGAAAAAAAAAATTAGTAAGTCCAATGTGTCTGGGCACATATTGCAACAAATGGCTCTGCACCATGGGAGAGGATCAAATCAAAGCTCACATTCTGGTCCAGAAGGCTCCTTCCCAACTTGCTGCTCTCGACTTAATGCATCCTGTACAGACGCTGAGCCCTGCCTAATTCGATCAAGATGTGGTGCCTGTATCATGCGTCCTGAGGAACACCACACGTGTTCATTTTATTTAATATAGTCTCATCCCAGGTTATAACATTAGGGATCAAAATATTCTAGGTGCTCACAGAGAGGCAAGAAGAAGCTGTTTACTCGCGGGTTTCCGTTCCGGCTGCCGAGCGGCGTCTGTTGTGCGGCCAGCTCCGACATCCGCGCTCCCCTGAGCCTCGGCTCTGGAGATGAAAGGGGTGGGCAGGGCTGCCTGCAACCCGGCATCGGCCAGATCAAAGCCCCCCGCACATCTGCCGGGGCTGGAGGTGTCAGCAGAGCCCCCCCCCCCCACCTTTCCACCAGGCACCGGGGGCTGCCAAGGGGCGAGCTCCGTCTGCCGCGGCGGAAGGCAACCGCAGACCCAGACCCACACGTCTCAGGCATCGGGAAGAGATTCTGGAGATGAAAACCATAAGGATTCAGTCACAGCGTTATGCGAGCAAAGCTTCAGAACACAAAGGAGCACCTTTCCTCTGTCGATACTTAACATTTCAACTTATTTTTTGAGATCTGGAATCCATGCAGGGTTTTCTACTCTTCCCCAACAACGGACATGTTAAGATTCAACTGGACAGGGTGCTGGGCCATCTTGTCTAGACTGTGCTTTTGCCAAGAAAGGTTGGACCAGATGGTTCTTGAGGCCCCTTCCAACCTGGTATTCTATGATGCTGTGATACTTGAAACACTGTGGTAAAAAAAGCAGCACATAAACAATCAACTTTATTTGCTATAAGTGCCATAATGTGGTCTAACTCACTGGGCAGCACCACTTCTGCAACTATAATAAGTATCATATAACGTCAGAAGTGGTTGTAAGTTATTAACAATGCCAAGGTAGGAAATCCAGGGATCATGAGTTAAGTGACCGCATTAAATATTTTATTTGAGGTTCAGATGTCACACGGAACAACACAGAGCCTTGAAATGAGATCCACGTGGTTCCACAAAAATATTAGGAAAATCTTTTTCACAATGAGGGTGACAGAACCCTGGCACAGGTTGCCCAGGAAGGTTGTGGAGTCTCCTTCTCTGGAAACATTCAAAACCCGCCTGGATGCGTTCCTGCGCGATCTACTGCAGGTGATCCTGCTCTGGCAGGGAGGCTGGACTAGATGATCTTTTGAGGTCCCTTCCAGCCCCTGACATTCTGTGATTCTGTGATCCAGATCATCTGATGACACCGGTTTGCACATCACCGGTCCTGCTGCTGGAACCACACTGATCTGCACCAACGGGGAACCTGGCACTTACAGATGCGGTTGCAGAAGAGGAAGATAGCTCTTGCAAGAGATGCATATTCAGCATTCAGTGTGAAAAGAACAGATTTTTCCTCACACACCAGCCTGAAAAAAATTGAGTGGCTTTTGCAAAATGCTCACCAAGAAGCCTGCAGAGAGAAATCCACCTTGAGAGAAAATTCACAAAGGAAAATCATGACCCAGTAAAGGGAAATGGGTTGTGAAAGGAAGGTGTACTTGAGCATCGTTCCCTTCTGGTGGGAGTGGCAGTGTCGCACACTCACATGCCAGAGGCTTTTCTTCACTTCTGAGGCAGTGAAAGGAGTTTTCACATTCTCTGACACTAATTGAAAACGCATTGGTGGCTGAAAGCAACATTAGCTCTTGGTCTTGAGAAATTTCCTCTGCCACAAACATAATTGTAATAAAAACTGAAACACTGAAATAAATGTTAGAACATTTAAAAATCATAAAGCCCTCCCTATTTCCACTTTTACTCTGTAATAAATTAAAAGCATGACAAATTTCACCCGAAGACACAAACATTAAGAAATCATTTGGCAAATGAATTTTTTTTTTTTTTCAAGCCTGGCATCTCTCGCCTGGGGAGAGCTTTGGAAATGTCACAGGATTTTGTCCCACGGATGGCCTCTCTTCAAGCCCAAGGGGGTAAATCTGTGGATCTGGGGCACCATGATGCTGGCCTGAGGAGGACAAGATGCCAGCTTGGAGGGAACTTGTTTATTTTTTGCCAGATGAGCTGTGCCACTTTCTCACCATAATCATGCGCAAAGCTGTCTTTGCTCAAGGAGGCCCCTGGGCATGTGTTTAAGTCTCATTTCAAACGAATGCAAGTCCTTTCCTAGAGATGCTTTCCTGAACGGCGGCCAGAAGCGATGACATAAGTTGTTAAACTGACTTGGGTAGAGACGTGAGCACGCCATGAGCTCCAGGAAGCCCGATGCTGCCAGCAAGTCTGGACCCTCAGGCTCTTGTGCTCTGAGGATGGACAGACTCTGCCCAGCAGGTCAGAAGGAGGCAGCAGGTTCTGCTCGCTGCCTCCTCGGTGTACAACCCACTGATCACAGCATCAGCCTTGGCAAGGTCCCCTTCAGCTTGAGAAACTGGGATATGCAGAACAGACCAGAACCAAAATGTTCAAACCTCACATTGGGCATGCTATGTGCAGATCATGGAGCTCATCTTTGGATTACAGAGTTTATACAAACCCCTAATCTCTGTGTATATGATAATTTCTTCTGAGAAGTGGAGGGTCCCTCCTGTTTCAGTCCATATGCTCCGTGTCAAAGGGATCAGTGCAGCTTCTGTATCTTGTGCCTCTAGAGTGTTTCACTCACAATAAAGTAGGGGATGCAGTGATATACCCATTTTTATCTTTACTTCTTACAGGTGCCAAGCTAAGGACACAAGAATGCTGTGTTTCATAGAAGACGAAGTGTTACAATGCAAGAAATCAAACACTAGCCCCTAAGATGTTGCTCGTTACCCCCTTGTTGGTTGTTCTTTGTTGCTCTTGCCAGATATTAAAATGCTGCCGTGTTTCTACCCTATTCAGAACTCATATCTCTTGGTTAGAGTCCTAAATGCATGTGGAGTTCCCTGTAAGTGAATTTTTTATGGGCAAAGTGGTAAGGAAGAGTAAAGGAATCAAGTGTCTGTGCAAGCGAAGAGTGAAATGGCTTTTGAGTGAAAGCTAGTTTTACATTCACACTAAAGAAAGGATTTAAGTTCAGCCAAGGTCATCTTCTGACTCTCTACAGCACTGATTTCCACTCAGGGAGAACAAATACATCATTGCTCACATAAGAAGAATCATGGCTCAGCCTTTTCTTGAGCAACTTTGTCGCAAATTAGCCAGAGGGAGAGAGCCAAAGCCTGCAGTGGAGATAACTCTCATCAAGAACAAGTGCTCAAGGGGCTTAGAAATGTGATTTTATTAACTTTCTCTCAATGTTCAGTGCAGGATAAATGTCCATTTAAGAGCATTAGTGAAGCATTCCGTCCAAAGAGACATTTGCAGGATCTCAACCTTCCCAATCTTCTCACCAGCTGCTTAATTCACTTTGAAAGGATGAAAGAATGAGCAGTTGGAAGGGCTTTGAAAGGATGCAAGTGGAGGGAACATGCACAAAACCCATCAAAGTCTGCGTTTCAGCCCCTTTCGCATGGAGTCTGCAGCAGCCGATGCTCAGAGCAGGAGGACGAATAGCAGTTGGAGGGACTTGAAGACTGTGACATCAGTCTGCAAAATTTACATTTAATTAACGATTAATGCTCCTCACTCTGGCCAGGCAAAAAGACACAGGGGCAAGGGTGCAGCACCTCCTTGCAGGCTCTCAAAGACAACATCGAAGCACCTGATGGCCTCCCCTCCCACAGCTGGTTGCGTCAGGGGGAGGTCTTCTCTTCCATATCCCCATCTCCTCTCAACAGCAGAGGTTTTGTTTTCCTAGACGTCCACCTAGGCAATCCATCTTTGCTAAATTTCTAAGGTGTCCAGCAGACAACAAGGAAGGTCTCTGGTTCCTAATGCCAGAACACGGAGAAATATGGGAGCATGCTGCAGCAAGCCACAAACTCTTTGAAGAGCCCTTCAGAGACTGCAAAAGAGAAGAGCAGGAGAAGTGTGTGTCACTGAGCCCATTGAGATGGGGGCACTGGGGCTGTTGGAGAGGGGATGATCTATGGTAGGTCCTGTCTGTCCCCGTAGAGGGACAACCATGCAGAGGGAAGGCTGGGTTGTAGCTCCCCAACCTCCCTTCTGCCCTGGTAAAATCCTTGCTTCTGAAATACTTTTCTGACATTCATCTGTTTATTTTTAAGAGCTAACATTTTCTGAACCTAAATGTCATCTCAGCTGTATTCCCAGAGCTTAATTCATTCTGGTCCCATAACCATTCTTTTATGCTTATAGCATAGACTTTGAATTAACTAAATTAGATTTCACTCTGTTGTCAGCGACTGCCAGTCAAGACGCTTTTGACTTTCAGTTGCAAGATGTGTGCAGGTTCGAGAGGCAGCACAGTAAGCTGATATCTGAAGCATGAATTAGGCTTTTAATAGACAAAAAATAAAGCTAGGAAGATGGGACTTATAAATGACTTTAGACATGCAGCCATAATTATTACATGCGTTTGATTTCTGTATACACATATAGGGTTTTTCAGGAGACTGGTTGCTATGGTAACTTCTTTACTGCATGGTCCATATGTTGCTTCTGAAATTCTTTTTCCTTAATGGAAAATTACACCCATGGACACGGATGGCATTTGTAAATCTCCTAAAAAAGCAACAATTTTCCTTTTCTTCCTAAATGTCATCAGCTGTGCAGTGGAAGCCTTTGAAGTTCAATTCTCCCCCTTGTCAGTTCACCAAGCAAGAGACGTGGACCGCATCTAAACCTTCCCTTCCCTTCTCGCCTTGCTTGAAAACTGCCTTGTAGTAAATGCCCTGATGTTTTCATGGTTCAAGGTTAGAAAAAGTTCTTTTAAAAAAACATCTCTCTCCAGGTGACAGCTGAAAACATAGGGAGGTTAGCAGGAGAGAAACCCTTGGACGCCCATCCCAACGTGAACTCAGTTCTCCAGATGTGAACGCATTTGGATTTTCTGTCTCCAGATCAAACCAGATGACTAAATGTTCAGTTATGTGATTTTTTTTTTTGTTGTTTTTCCTAGGGAAAAAAGACCAAAAAAAATTGCATTTTGCAGGTTGCAAAAGGCCTTTCATGAATAGGCATGCCAACACTGCAACTGTAGCACTGAAAGGCTGTTGCTTTCAGCTGTGCTTTCACCAAGAGGTTTCATACCTCTCCTTTGGTACCAGGACTTGCAAGCTCTGCTCCACCTCCCACCAGAGTGGAGGAACTATGGTGACTTCCTCGCTGTGACCCATGCCTGGACCATCTCCATCCCCTCATTTGCCAACCCAAGTGCCCGACGTTCCTGGCTCAGCTGTGTGCACGCTGTGGTTGGTGGCTCCTTGGAGCAGGCAGGCTGGCTGCAGCTCTCCAGCGTGGTGGTTACACCATTGCTATTGATTTAGGAAGGCGAATTTGCCCACATTCTGCCTGAATGAGGGTGAAAGTAGCATTTTTGAGTGCAGGTTGAAAACTGGTTGCAAAAATCGCTGTGGAGCGGGATTATTGTCTTCCACGTAGCTCGGTATGGCGAGCCCTCGGGGTGCACAGGGTGGCAAGTCGGAACCACCCGTAGGCACATCAGTACTTCCTAATGTAAGTGTTTGGGTTGTTTTTCCTTTTTTTGTTGGCTTTGAACCTTTAATCAGTTCTTTTAAGGCAGTGGCATTTCTCTATTCGTCTACTACTGAGGTTGAAGAAAAAAAAAAAACCCAACAAACCCAATTACCTGCACTGTTGCAATCAATTGCTTTGCCTGGTCTGGTTTTGAAGTTTAAGACAAGGGATTAGAAATGCATGATGGAAAACTCCAGCACTGGGGCTGATGGAGCAATTCCCTGAGCCAGGATGGACTGTCTGGCGTGCCCACGCCTCAGCTTTTCATTGCTACCATCAGCCACGAACACACGCACATCTGTAAAATACGGATTTCAGTGAGGCTGAATTAGGGGTGGATTTAACTTTGTGCATCTGAAGTTTACCAAAAACCTAGAGCCATTTAAATGTATTTCTAACCTTATTCTTCTCAGCAATTCTGATTAACGGCTGTGGCTTGGAAGCAACCGCCTTTATGTACCTAAAGCGTCTGTGAATATTGGCTTTTCAGAAACCTTTTTCGGCGCCTTACGCAGCTGCACTTCTGGTTTACATTGGAAAGGTTTGACACCTTAGCAGTATAAAGTTATAGGTTTTATCCCTAAAACTTCCCAAATGCAGTTTCCATTATTAACACAATTGTGACAGCTATAGTTTGTTTATATTGCTACACCTGGGGCACATAAACTTAAAGGACTGAAAATACCTCCATGCAATAAAAGCATTTTATATAATTGCTACCTCTTGCTGTAAGGGACAGCTGGCCTTTGAAAGTTGGGAACTCATTTACGTCATTGAAGTAAAATGTAAGCCTGGGGTTTAAATGACTGTAATTTATGTTTCTGAAGCTCAAAACACAAATATGGTTGTCCAAAGGGCAAATACCTTTCCAAACAAACTAATACTCATAATTCAACTTGGAGAGTATGTATGTCCCCTTGCAGGAGGCTGTCCAGCACTGCTGTTTTCTTGCGATACTTATTCTCTTATTACCTCTGGTTTGTTATCCCCAGGGTTAAAATATCTACGGACAGCTTCCTAATTCAGCTGTTTCGAGCGTTTCCTAATCTGCTGGGCCACATCCCTGTGCCGTCGCTGGGGCCACATCCCAAAGCTGCCACCCGCTGTCACAGGGGCGCCAACCACTCCAGGTCGATGTGGCAGTGGCTGTGCCATCCAAGCATCTCTCGTCACTCAGAAGGGCTAATTTCTTGCAGCCAGGCAAAAGACAGCATCCTGTGAGCAGAGTAGCTACAAATCACCCTGCAGTTCTTGAGCTGAGCATTTTCTTGTTGCTGTCTCTAAGTGTTTGTCTGAACACCATTTATATACTTTGGGCTCAGGGCCTGGTTCCAAACAGCTGTTGCTTGTTGAGCCTTTTTTTTTTTTTTTTTTAAATTTATAGCACTGAAAATCTCTCTGGAATGGGCTGACACCAAAAATATTTGTTCTAGCCCTTGGATGAAAGCACCCATCCGTGGTCCGTGCTTTTATGATTTGCAAATTCACCAACACTTATTATGGCATTGCAAAACAACAGTGACAAAAAGAAATTCGACCACAGCTCCCTTGGAGCAAATTCCAGGCTCAGAGCTCTGCTGCAAGCTTGCAAGCCCATCGTCACAGGGGAGCCTGCATTGATTTAGAAGGTATATTTCCAAATCTCACTTCTGGCATCATCACGCTCTGCCTTGGCTCCCTCCAACATTTGTCATTTGCTTTTAATATATATTCAGATGTGCGACTAAAAACAATTAATGTGATTTTCATATTTTCCAAGAGTTTCCTTGTCATGCTCAGTATAGCTCAGCGGAGAAGAGCAAATGGCAGGTTTTCTTAGTCTCGGATTGTGTAAGTGCGAATACAGAAATCAGGTTTCTAGTGCAAGAAGAGCGTGGAAGGTGAATCCAAATTTCACCTGAGTGTTGTGTGGGCGAGCTCAGTTCCTTCCCTTAAAGCACTTTTTCAGGCAAAAGGGAGCACAACTTCAGACAAAGTATAACTGGCTGAAATGAGGCTGAATATTCAGGTCCTGCCCTTGTTGTGATCGTGACCGTGAACCTGCCCAGAACGTGGGGACACAGCCCACTGGGGGTCTGCCTGGTCCACACTGTCTGTTTTCCATCTCGTGTGGGCTGCAGCTGGGCGTGTTACAGGAATTTTATTTTATGTGTTAGTCTGGGAATGCTGTGGCTCACTAGGGACCCTGTGCTAGCTGGTGTGGGACAAAATGTCCCTCCTCCACTTAGGTTTTCCCTGAATGTGGTGAGATGTGGGCACACACACATGGAGGGAGAGAGGCAGGCCACGAGCTCTCAGCAGTTTGCAGATTAACCCTTGCTTACAGATTATTCTTCCTTCAGAATCACAGCGGAAGTATTGAGGAGGGAATTTGGGAAAAGCACAGAAGTGGCTTTAGAAAAATGTGTTCGCAGTCTTGCTCCCAAGTGAGGAGGGGAGCCTGAAAGCGAGCCCAGTCCTTCCTTCCCAGCACGAGTGCAGCTCCCTGGCCCCTGGGATGTGCCGTCACGTCCCGGGAATGTTCTTCCTGGCCACGCTTCATCCCCCTCCCTCGGCTTGCCTGCCTGCCTCGCTCGCTCCTCTAGCCCGGCTGGCTCTGCGGGGAGGCACAGCCTCACGCTGGCGATGGGGCAGTCACAGAAGGACCACTATCAAAGGGCAAGACCTTCTTTTCCCTCGGTTTCTGGAGGAGCACAGCTGGCTGCAGCTGCTGCTGCAGTAAATAGTGAGGATGGATGGGACACCCGAGTTAAAAACCCACAGCACGGAGCTATCTCAGGCTGCACCAAAGGTGGTTGTGGACCTGCTTTCCAGCTGCGCCGTTGAAAGTTTGCTCGTTCACACGAGCTGAAGCTTAAGCAAAGGCAAAGCTAGAGAGAGCTATTGCACCCACGAACTGTTCCCTGATGGAAACATACACAGATGCCAAAGGAAGAGTATATTCCCTAAATAAATTGAATTGTGAACTGGACCATCAAGTATGAACCACTGATCGCTGCCATGCGTGCACGGAGGTGGTGATGGGGCTGGCAACCCAAAGAGCATTTTCCTTTCTTTCTCCCCTTCCAGGGCTGGATGTCACCGGCTGCAATGGAAATTTAAGATGTTTCTAAGAGGACACTGTAACGAGGAGGTTTGCTGCTAATCAGGGGCTCATCCTTTCCTGGAGACTCATTGATGGAGGTGACTGCCATGTTCCAAGATGCTCTCAAGGTCCAGGCAATTCTTTTCAGCCCTGCCCCTGTGTCACCGGTACCTTTTCCCCTCTACCTGCTCAGAAACAGCTGCAGATGCTCAGAATTTAAAGCCTAGTCCTTAGCTCTGTCATGGCTGAAATGTCTATAAACACCTTGAGTCTCTTTAGAGATCGCTGTGCTTGCCAAACTCTGCAGGTTACTAGTGTACCTTGTTACACACAATGCATTCCCCCTTCCTGCAGCCCGTGATTAGGTGAGAACTGCAAGAAGAGTAACTTTAAAGACTTCAGTAGATGCTCAGTACCTAAACTGAAAAACTGGATGAAGATACTCTAATTTAAATAAGAAGATAAAATCTGTGTATAGTATTTAAGATGACCTCAAGACACAGAGACTTTCCGTGTCTTTTTTTCCAGCTTTGGCAGTTATTGGTATTGAAATATTACCAGAAAAAGTTTCTACTTGTTTTTTTATATATTAGAAACTCAAGACCATGTATTGCTTAGCTGAAATCTGCTGAACATTAATCACCAGATTCTGTGTTTTGCAGCTGAAATATATCTCATTAGAAAAAAAGAAGAAAAAAAACAGTAAAACTAGTGGCACAATTTATCATACCCTCGCTGAATGAAATTGGTGGTTTATAGGAGTTAAATTCTGTTTTCGAGTAGAAATATATATTGCACAGCTGACTGGGGTGCGTCCATCCCCTAAAATGGATCCAGGCTATTAATCAGGAGATATCGTCTCTGTGTGTGTGTGTGTTTTAAGAGGATTAAAAGATACTTGGTCTACAAGAGCTACAAGGATATAAAAGGGGCAATATTTTCTTGGATTTTGACTGTAACAAAGATTGCATTTTCTCTTTCTTTGCAGGGCTACATCTCGTACAGTGTGGTTTGGGGGTTGCAGAGCTGCACGGCATCATCTGTCACAGGAATATTGTAACCAAAGAGATATCGTATCCAGGTAGATCAATCTCCCTTGAAAACTTTGAGGATGGACACCTGCTTCTCAGACCTGCTTGCTAAAGCTAATGCAGAGGTAGCCACTACCTGCTCTGCCCAAAAATATGCTCATGTGGCAATAACCAGCCCCCAGCTCACGGTGATCCAGTTTGCCTTCCTACAGTGAGGTTCCTCCTGTCGATACCGAACAAGAAGAAGAAACAATTATAATTTTAGAGCCTTTTCACCATTCCTCTTCCATCCTCTCTCTACCCCCACAGGTGTACACTTGATGCAGGCACTTTTCTGCAGGGAAAGAACTCGCTGTCAGGGCGGGCAGGAATGCTGACCCGCTCGCCTTCTGCTGTGAGCATCCATCAAAGCCTCCCTCTGTGTCCCCTGGAGTCTAAATTTTCCTCTTGACAGCAAAGACAAATGACTCCCCCAGGGCTGTTTGCTCATGTCTGCTCAAGGTTTCTGTGATGTTTCTTGAAGATGACCTTTTTTTTAAACACACAATTAAGTTTTCTTTCCACTGCCACCTACCAGTGTGAAGGCAGAGGTAGATTTGTTTTAAGAAAAGCTTATGGTGCGGATCTCCGACACATCCTCCCTCTCTGCTCTCTACTTTAGGCTTCTTCTGGTTGCTAGATGTTGCCAGCTGTAATGCTTTCCCCTCATTTGGGGTTGTTCTGCACAGATATAGCGATATTTCATTTCAGGTGAAACAACCACAAGAAAATATATTTTTTGGTATTTTTTCAATCCACCACAAGTTTATTCCAACTTTCCCTTTCCCATCCTTTGCTCTTTCCTCTCCAAGGCTCCCCCAACACCATGCCACCAACTCCCAAATGGTGGGAATGATCCCCACAGGAAAATGCCCATATCTCTGGGATTATCCCTGCCGATGCTCCAGGACTCTGCGACTCAAGAGCTTGGGAGCTGTTGTTCAGTCATCGACCCGAAGGAAAGGAGTAGTTTGTGTCTTGTTTAGGATGCTGGTTTCGCTGAGCTGTGGAACAGTGCCTTGAAAGCAGTTCTTCTCTCAAGCCACATGGAATGAGCCTGAACCTTGAGTGCCACAGCGTGCTGCAGACCTGGGAAAGCAGCCGGCAACGCAAGGTTTTGTTAGTGAAACCTGCACGACGAAGCATGCAGAGAAATAAGGAAAAAGCAACTTCAGCTCCCCACTTTTATAATTTTGGAGAGCTTGCCTTTGCAATATAGCTTTTTAATGTCATCCTTGGAAAAACAAAAAGAGAAAAAAAATCCTTCCTTCTATTTCCCTCCTCCCTGAAAACACAAAACCTCCCCGCGGTATGAAGCGCAGAGTAGCCTCGTCTTGCATCGGGAAATACCAAACACCCTTATTTGCAAGGAACACCTCCAGCCCTGGCTATGATTAAACCTCCATAAAAATGAAGAGACTCTCTAGCCAAATTCTTCTGGGTGTTGAAAGAGCAAAAGATGTGGTTGCCACTTTCCAGTTTCCCTTGGCACAAGGATTTTCCAATCAGCCAGGACATCCCGAGGATGGGAAACGGTGCCGGACCACCTGCGTGCTGGCTGTGCTCAGCGGCCGGCGAGTCCTTCCAAGCACCGGCCTTTCCAAGCACAGCAGAGCAGCCCTGAAGCTGAAAATCTTTCTGATCCCAAGATTCTAAAGTCTTTTTGATCCCACCTCAGTGACCCCAGGGCTGCAAATGCTGCTAGGGGACCTTCTTCTGCACTGGAACAAGCTCCTTGCTCTCACGAGAGCTGTGTAATGCTGAAATACTACAGCACAAAACTTTCTTGGCTAATGAAGGCAAAAATCATATACTGAAGCTCTGAGTTACTGTACAAAGGCCTCTCTTAAACCCCCTGCTTTGTCCTTTTACTGTTTGTGCCTGTGGCTGCTTAATACATACTGAATAATTTAAACAATCCACATGCCATAACCTGCCCCCAAATGTTTAGCTGAGCATCCCCCAAATTTGTTTTGCGTGTTTATCCTTCCATTCATTAGGAACTTAAATGTTCTTTGACTTTGCCCTCTGCCTTTCAGCATTATTTTATGGAAATTCCAATTTCCTGCCCTGAAAGAAAGCCTGATGATAATGAGAGGCTTGAAGCTTTTCAAACAAAACAACAAAAAAAAAAGCGTTTCGAGTCAATTCTGCATTTTGTTCTTAATCAAAACTAGTTGTGTGCATTTGCATCAACAATGAGCTCAGCACACAATGCTCCATATGGGCTTGGCTGCTGGCATTCACGGAATGGCAGGAGCCACTGACAAAGCTCCCTGGTTTTCAGAGATTTTAGGGGTGACCTTGTAAAAGTGTCATTTGTCACTGCCTTGTCTGGAATTGCTAGAAAAATTCCTGGAAACATGCTATGGAATCACGTTTTTTTTCATGATGCTTTATCTGGATATTGGTCCTCCACTTCAGGCACGACGCATTTTCAGACACACTATTTCAACTCCGTTTATACCGAATCTATCACAAATAGGAACAAGTTACGGTCCATTAATCCGGACACCTATTTGCAATTCTAAAGCACCTAAAACACTCGGAAACAGCCCACAAACTTTCACTGTTCCCCAGTTCGGACCTGATCTCGCAGAACCCCCTTCACGCTAATTCCAGCCGTGTTACACCCAGGAGGGGATGTCCATGTGCGTGCAGTTTTAGGGCCAGGTCCCCGTTTTGGAGCACATTAATAGCGCCCAGAAGGGCCGCAGCGCACAGATTTTGCAGGTCTGTTCTGCAGAGCACGAACAATTAGGAGAAATAGTGACGGGGAGTCACACAGGCATCCCTGGCCACGCTGTCATGAGTGGCTGGACAAGTTCTGCTCAGAAAGGATTTATTGCCGCTCATTTCAGTCTTGTGGCTGTGAGAGGCTCGCAAAACCTTTCACCTTCTTTCCCTGGAGTCGTATATATTTTATGAGAAATTTAAGAATTACTTCTTATTAAAATGGGGATAGTGTAATTACCAATAAAAAGCAGATGTTATGGCATGACTAACGCTTAAAAATGTGTGCGTAGCGAGCGCAACACACCAGCACATCCAGGCTTTTCAGTAAGATAATAAAAGTTGTCTCTGTTGAAACGAACTGGCCGAGTCGCAGAGGTCTGAAGTTGCGGGGAAATGATTAAGGAAAACGCTCCACGAAAGAGCAGCTTTGCTCCCACCCATCTCAGCAGTGAGATGTAACTCCAGAAGGCTGAAATGAAACACCCGCGTCCCTGCTCACCCCGTCTGCATCAGGAGGTGTCTGAAAAGGTGTCCTGCTAGGGCAGCCCGGCTCGCCGTGCTGAGAGCATCCCTCCCCTATGAGCAGTAATGAGCCGTAATTAGTGAACTCCCTGACACCTCCAGCACCTCTCAGGGGCTCCATAACCCACCTGCAACAGGCAAGATCATTCCCTTGGCTGGGTCCCAAGGATTTTGGCAAGGAGTATCTGGAGCAATCGGCGTAGGCTGACTTTTGAAACAGGAATGAGCAAGACATCGTGTAAATGGAGTTGTTCGACAAATCTGCTCAAGCAGTCCTGGGATTCGCAAACTTGTCCTGAGCTCAAAAATCCCTCTCTCTTCCTTCCCGGCAAACTGCATTTGCTGCTTTTTGCCACGAAAGCATCTTTAAAGCGACACCAGGTTCACAAAAAGAAAAAGTGTTTGTGGCTCGGAAAGGGGATCTGGTCTTTGGGGTGTGGGTCTGAATTTGGGGGGAAAGGGAGGATTTGCACCTCAGCTGGGGGAGGCTGCACGGGCAGAAGGAGCTGGAGGTGGGAGCTCAGCACCCAGGGGTGCTGGAGGGCTGGGTCACCCCTGCCCTCTCCTCTCTCAAATCCCAGGTCTTTTGATTCCTCTGGCCCAAACCCCATGCCTAGAGCCCACTGATTTGGGGTGCACCGAAGGCACCAGAGACCTCCCCGTCTTTTTTCCTTCAGGCCCTCCCATAGTCAATCATCTGCACATAAATCCCATATTTCAATTTAAAGAGGGGGGAAAAAAAAGGTATCCAAATCCTCAGGCTATTCCAGGCCCCTGCAGCTCGCTGGAGAAGCCTCCTGCAACATGCTGGGCTGTGTTGCAGGCTGGAGGTTTTGCTTATTTTTTTTTATTTATTTTTTTTAAAAATGTTGGTTTGTACCAACATTAGCTCTGTCATTTTGTGAAATGAAACTTAAGACATACGCATAAGCAGCCTCGACAGCAATTAGTTCTGGCAGAATCTTTGTGGTAATGAATTTCAATGAAGCTGGGGTTTTGGGTGCCTGAACCCTTCATTAGCTGCCAGTGTATCATACTGATGCAGCTGAGAAATCACATTATAATAAACCACTCTTTACTGCAGGCAGTAGCCAGGATAATAAATGGAATGAATAATAATATAGTCCATTCAAAATCATTCCTGTGCTTTGGAGCACTGGAATTTCAGTAAACAGATCAAATACTATGTGAGAAGGGATCTTATTCTGAATTTCTCTTTTACCCAGGTATTTATGAGCATTTTAAATATATTGTCAGAGGAGCTGCTCTGCTCTATTACACTTGCCAGTTCAACGCTGAAATACATGCACGTTGAGGCAGCAATAAGAAAAATCACCTGTCACTTAGCAAAAAGATATTTTAAGCCCAAATCAGGAAAATAGATGATAACTATTTCAACGTGAAATATCAGGAAGTCTGTTTCTATGTATTTACAGGATATAATCCTGGGGTTTTTTTTAAGTATGGAAATACACAGCTTTGAAAATGCCTTAGAAGGCACAACCGAGGCATTCCTGTGCTTTCTTCTACATTTATAAATCAGAGAGAGACGCATTATTATGTCACAGTAAAACAAAATTTTTACTCATCGCTGTCTTTGTAGTGATTAGTATGAAGATGAAAAAAAATGCATTAATCTGATGCTGTTTCTGTTGAAATTTATCCTTTTGAGTGTGTCACTTTGGCTCCTGGTTGCTTGGTTGGGAGTCCACAGCTTTCCCGTGGAAGAAGGTGGATTATTAGGGCTCATCTCAGTAGTTCGTCATCTAATGGAGAGGAATAAAAGCAACGGCTGCTTCTCCAGAAGGAAGCTGGGCCCATCTGCGAGCATCCCAGTCAACCCAGCATATCCAGAAGAGCTGGGGGGGGTGCCACCCCGTTTGTGATGTTGCCCTGGAAGCCCGTCACCACGGCAGCCGAGAGGATGCAGATGGTGCTTTGCCCTCCTGGAGGCTTCTTGGGTACTTGGTAACTATAAAAATTTACTTTTTCTTACCCTGTAATTATGCTACCAAAGGTGTAGATTCAGACCTGTTTGAATGAAATTCAGAAGGTATCCTCAAAATGCAAAGGACTGTAGAGGCAGGTCTTTTAATAAGAAAAAAAAAACAGAAGAAAGTCAATGTGGATGGGGAATTAACAGCATTAGGGTAGCAAAATATTTGTGTATGTTTCTCTGTAACAGCCAGATGACCTTTTTTTTTCAACGGGATAGTGTCTTAGAATAGCGGTGGTCTGATAAATTAGCTTTTCAAATAGAGACAGAGATACAAGTGGAGCTGAATTGAAACATCAAGTCCATACTCTTTTCAAGTCTTCAATGGCATATACCAGTTTTGGTCACATGGAAAACTCAGAAAAGAAAATATCTCAAGGAGAAGAGGGCTCTACAGATCTTTTTTTTCTGCCTCTACCCAAATTTTAATATTCTTCCATTTCCAGAATGCTCACAAGCACTGCTGATCTACCAACATTTTCAGGAGGCTACAAATCAACCTAAACAGCTCAAACCTGTGAGAGACCCATTTCTTTGGCTTGGAACCTGCCAGGGCATCTCATGAATTCAGATGTAAGTTTAACCTTAAATCAGGTACAAGCACTGTCTCTGCGGGCCATGGTTTCTGTGAAAAATAAGGTAGTAGGGCAGGGAGACTGGGCTTTTATTTCTGAAGGCTGGTTATTGCTGCTCTTCATCATCACAGGGAAAATACAAATTTTTCCTTTGTGAACTACTAAAAATTGCTTGAGAGTATAGAAACTAACCCGACATTTAAACTTAATTGAAAACTCAACATGAGAAAGCATTTCAAGACTCAAAAAAAAAAAAGAGCTGAAAGATAATGTCAAATCCTTACAATCCTCAGTCTTCTAATTGGCCTCATTATCTCTTCGCAGTGGCCAGTGTGTCATGTCCTGGATAGCAGAGCTGATTAACATTGGTGACTGATTTTGCTAGTGGCTCTTGCCCATCAATAGCATTATTTTACTGTATTTCAGCAAATAGAAATTTCTTTCAGGAGCTTCCAGGAGATCCAGAGACAAGGGATGAAGCCACTCCCCCACCACCCAGCCCAGGAGTCTTGGAGAACATCTTGCCCACCAGGGATGGTCTTGAAGACTTGAATACCAAACTCCAGCTTTGCAATGACCAGTCATTCCCAGACTGCCTGGAGTTTGGTCCTGCACACCTGCCCTACTACAGAACAACTCACGTCTTTATCAGCCCACCTTCCCTCTGTGCCACATCACACATCAGCGTAGAAACAGAAGAAGGCTTCAGTGAAGGCGCAGTTAACACCAAGAATAACGAGAAAGGCAGTCACTCAGCTGTCTCCACAGGATATTTTCCATACTACAGAACATCTGAAGAGCTTCTTGGCCAGCCACTCGCATATGGATTAAATGTGGAGGGAAAAAATCCTGATAATGACGGGAAGGATGAAAATGAAGGAGATGCTGAGACAGTAAGTTGCAAGAGTAATTGCTAAATCGCTCCCCGAGGTTGCACAGTTAGGGAATGCTCCATCCACCACGAGTGGGACCACCAACCCCAGCAGCCTTGATGCCTCCTGCTTGCCCCGGGGCTTTGCTGGCGGTTCCGATGGCACCAGCCCTGTGGCTGAATCAGGCGTGGAGATGTGCTTTGCCTGAGTATTGCTATTGCGCTTTCTTTCAGTTGAGGTCACACACACAAAAAAATGCAGACTTTGTGCAGGCAGCGCCTTTGCACAAACACATACTTTCAGGGCAGGAAGAAACATAATTCAGGAAGAAAAACAAACAAAAGAAGCCAAAGGTGAGGGCGGAAGCCCTTGCAGCTGCCTTTAGGTGTGCGTGGTGGGATGTTGCCCTGAGTGAAGCGCCTCAGCTCCATCTATCATGTGAGTTGTCTCTTAGGAGTGCTTGTCAGCCCCCACTCACTGTTTCAAAGTCTTCATGGCTAAATTGGGTTAAATACCTGCAAATTAGGTGAGGTGAAACTCACCTTTAATGCTTCTGAGAGGGGTAAGAAGGGAAGAAGACAAGTGGACACATCTCACACCATGCCATTCCCCAGAATTAGGCTCTTAAAATAATGAATTATGCTCTGAAAACATGATTCAGGAGTAGAGCTGTCTGCAGGGAGGAGATGCCTGAGGCAGCCCTGGCAAGGTCCCTGTCACTTGAAACAACCCTGTCAACCCTGGACTCCTGCCATGTGAGGACACTGTTGGCTCTGGATGAGATCCATTCCATTGCTGCGGGGGACTGCTGTGTCCCCAAAGGCAAAACAGTTCCCAGTGCGTCATCCCTACTTTTTCAATGCATTTCAGACCTTAGCTCTTGGTCATGCACGTTTGTTTTTCCAGACCATCCCACCAAGTTTGGAGTTGGACAAGAGAACACTTCCATCTACAACCCATGAAGAACCTGCAGCCCACTAGCTCCTAGGAGACCCCACCTCTGAACACTCGCTGTCCGTGATCTCGTGCCCCAGCGGGCTGCCAGGTCTGAACCAGCCCTTCTCCTCCAGCGGCTACTATCCTTATTACAGGACAGAAGGAAAGCTCTGCACTGACCCAGCTCTAGGGGACAAGTTCTTCAGTGGGACAGAAAATTGGGAGAACAAAAAGAGAGGTCAAGGGGAAGAAACAGGTTTTTGGCATCTCGGTGCCAGCTGCTTGATGTGCTGAGGGCGAAGAGGACTGAGTGAACGCAGCCATGGACAAAAAGCCCTCCAACAACATGAAAATTTGTTTGAATGTGGACTAAAATACCTCTTCTCTCACAACAAGTGCTAACTCGAACTGTGTAATGACAACACAAAGCAGCAGAGAGGGAAATGACTGATTTGGGGGAATCCAGATAAACTTGCTCTAGAAAACATCTATGGGAAATGGTCAATGGGGAAAAAAAATATTTAAATCTAAGCTGCTTGGAGGAATTAAGCAGAGACATAATTTCAGTACGGATTGGGAAATACATTTCCTCTCCCCTCCACTACAATCCTTCCATTGTATTAATGGCATCTGTTAGACCTGGTTACTGTGTGCAACAGTCATACACAGGAGAAAAAAAAAGCATTTTTATTTAAATTCTTTGTCAATAAAATTTTTTGAACACATTTCCATTACGTCTGTCTTCATTTCACTTGCACAGTCAGTAATGAAAATACTCCTGATTACTTTAATATGTGCAGCTATGAGCTTCTATAAAACATCAGTTTTAACTCTGGAAAATGGGACAGCAGCATCCCGGAACAACTTGGCTTCAGTGAACCTCGACCCATTTACACCAGACGAAGATCCGACCCAAAAAAGGTCAGCTCGGTGTTTTCTTTGCAATTGAGAAATCTTGCAACATACTCTCCTTGCTGCCAACTGCGTCACCTCTCCGAGAAGCCACACAAGCTGATGGAGCACGGCTCTTTCCCATTCCTGCTACGTGTGTAGACACTTTCTGTTCAAAACAGATCTGTTTACTCCAACCATTTAGTGAATCTTTGAGTGCTTCTCAATTCTGTAGTGATTACACGTTGGTATTGACAGCCTGCAGCTAAATGTACCAGTTTTAATTATTTTCTCTTACCAATCAAAGCATCATCTCCATAGTTAGACCAGTTTTCCCTGCGGGTAAGCGTGACACGGAGACCAGGAGGACTACAGCTATGCAAGCTACATGATGATTTGAATCATAATTTCTGTCTGCTCTGCACTTAAGCGATTCTGACAAGTAGGGAATGGGTTTAGGCTGGACCCAGAAGAAGGCAGGAGCTTTGATCCCTGTCTTTCTGCTAGGAGCTGCTCAGGATGAAGTGATGCATCACCCCACTGTTTCAGGAAACCTGGAGTCAGCCAAACTAGTGGAAATTCATCCCAAGGCCCATGCAGAGCTGCCCTGGTTAGAAACGGGAACGTGACTGGAGCAGCCAGCGTGCCCATAGCATCGCTGCTGGGATTTTCATATCGTTCTGGCACCTTCTCACTGAAAAACAAAGAAAATCAGTCTGAACTGAGTCAGGCTGTGTGAAACAGCTTTTGGTTTTAAGCACGAAGCAGACCCACGTCTTGGATACGTTGAAAGCAAGCCGTGCAAAATATAGTGAGATTATCCAAACTCGAGGGATCAGGCAGAGGAGGGAGGGAATTCTGTCCAAAAAGCAGGCGTGATTTGTTCTGAGACTGTTAAATTCTGCATTTCCATCAGCATATTAAAGTAGTTTAAACTACGTAGTGTCAAATCCACAAGTCTGCCTGACTTCTACTACATGGAAATCAGCTGTTTTCTATTGGCTGTACTTGATAATTTATGGCACCAATGAACATCAGAAATCAAGGATTTGGGAGATAAGAATATTACAAGCTTTACCCTTACGCATCAGTCTAATTTTAACCAAAAGCTGACAAATATCCTATCATATGTTGCCATCTGGAAATGATGCTCATGATTTTAATATATTTTCCATACAGCCTTGCTCAGAGGTAAAAAGGAAAGGATGGAGGGCAGAGCTGGAAGATTCTGTGTTTCTCTCGAAGGATTATACTGCTTTATTACTTTTCCACATATTTAGCATCCCGTACACAGAGAGCAAGTGATTTTTTTTCAGACCGCTCTGTGGATCAAATTGCCACTTTAGAGAGGACATCGTATACCCCAAGAGAGGTCCTAGTCAGCTGGAAACAACAAACAGTTCAGTTCAGCCTCGTGTACTGATAATGTATTTCCTTTCATCTCTCTGTTTGAAAAATGCATAATTATTGCTCTAAACCCTCAGTGCCTCAGTACCAGTGGTCCTCTGGAGTTTGAAAAAACAATCCACAATTACTTTGATGCCTGCTGTGTAGTCTTCATTGATCCCATTTAAGCTTTTAATCTCATGAATTCACAAACTTAATTCATAAAGCAAACCAAACAAACCGCAGCAAAATGTGCCCTTTAACAACAAAAGTGGTGGTGACCGTCAATGTCTTTGGGGATTTCTCATAATGCAGATCCTTCTTTCTCAAGACCTGACGTTAGATTTCATTAAGAGATGGAGGAAAAGAACTTAATCACAGTATATGTTAATCTGCATACCCCTAGGAAAAAGCCTACTTCAACAACACCAAGCATGGAATTTGTCTCTGAAATCAGGTATAGGAGGCCTTCTTTATTAAAGCAATTCAGGCTTGGGCTGGTTTAGCTCACTCGGTTGAGTGTGGTGCTGAAACACCGAAGGTCATGGGTTCAATTCCCATTCGGTCCTCATGTGTTGCCTGATTGAGTTGAGAGATGTCCCTGCCCATGACAGGGAGGTTGGATTAAATGATCTCTAAGGTCCCTTCCAGCCTAGGCCATTCTATGAAAATTCTATGATTTAAGATCTAGGCCCAAAAGATCCTAAAATAAATAAGAAAACTCGCTAAGGCTCAGCAAGGCTCGGCTCTTGCCTCTCTGGTGCCGAGCAGAGGGCTGCAGTGCTCCTTCCTGATAAACCTGAACTCCACCAAATGCTGTTTTAAGGAGAAAACTGTCTCACCAATGTGTAACTGTATTGGTGTGCATCCTGCCCCAAGGACCGTGATCAGCTACGCTCTCCTTCCTCTCCCAAATCCTGGCTGCGTCGACGTATATGACTCAGTAACTTTGCTTTGAACTCGGTTAGAAACGAAGCTCCTGGCAAGCAGCACTTATCAGAGAGGAGCAGAACCCAGCGTTACACAAAGACGCTTAAACAGGTCCCTTCCTCGCAACGCGATAGGGAGCAAAGGAAGTGGCTCATTAATATGAAACAACTTGGTTTCCATTCAGAACCATATTTGTGGTGAGTGATTCGAGAATACCTCGGATATGTACTTCCCACACCAATACCAGCGGATGCACATCGCTGAGTGAGCCCGCTGAGGGGAACCAGGCAGCTGAGACAGCCTAATCCAGGCTGCTTTGTTTCGCCAGCGCAATTCAGGAGCCACATCAGACATTAGGAGCCGTCTTCTGCTGAGCAGGGATAGGTTGAAGGTGGTGCCCGAGGGCTGTGCTGAATGCTGGTCACCACAGGAATTAATTGAAATACGAAGGAATGAGGAAGAGAGGGATGGAAGCTCCAGCGACCTGCGCGGACGCTGGTGCATCAGGAGGGGAAGCAGCTGCGCTTCTCGTCACAACCTCAAGCAGATTTGGTTAGTCCATCATGACACACAGACATATATCTACATCTACCTAGAGCTATAGCTTAATTCTCACCAGACTGGGTGTGTGAGGAACTCAAGTGAGGTTTGTGCCCAGAGCAACTGTTTCCCAAAACGTGAAGGGGAAAAGCTGGGCTGGGATGGAGGCACAGGCTGGACTTGTCTGTAATCCTTTCTCAGTTAACGATACAGATGGGAATGGATGAGGAAAAAACAAATAGCCCACTGACCTATAATCCCCCATAAATCCATCTGTCCCTACCTCAGCGCTACCAGTTCTCATTAACTCCCTCCAGGCTCCCGGGCTGCTGGGGGCACTTTTGCCTTTCCCAGGGACAGCAGCTGATGGGATTTGCAGGTGTGGGATAGGCAGAAATGCTAGCACCTGATCCCAGCTCCATAGTCCTTAACTTCTGCAGCAATCATCACAGTCTCACACATGGAAAAACGCATGTGCTACGTGTTTGAGTTAGCGGTCTTTTATCAAGGCTGGTGTCCTTGGGCTAGTTTCTGCTACTGGAAAACATAAATGGAGAAATGACTTCCCCAGGACAGTCTTACAACAGGATCACTTGAGCTAATGTTTGAAATATATACATTGTGTAGGGGAATGACTGTGTCTCAGCTTTTGTGAGCACCTCCCTCTTGCACACGGTGTTCTTGTACATCAGCAACCTGCACAACGGTTGCCTGCGTGCTGAGGTGGATCTGGGGCACGTTCTCGTGCTATCAGCTGAGGAAAAAAAATATAATGGCAAAGTCCAAAGGGGGCACGAAACTGCTTCTGTAGCAATTGCACCAAGAAGCAAGCACGCTCCGTGATGGCTAGTACTGAGCAAGAAATCAAACGCAAGCAGCCAAACTGGAAATTCTCACTGGAGCAAGATCTGAAGGCAACCGGCAACACAGGTGATGCACGGGGAGTGTCGTGGAGAGTGAGGAGTTAAGCTCGCCTGGCTGAAGAGAGAGCTGTGAAAATAGACACCAACCTGGCTGGGAAGCCGGGATCAGCACGGAGGATGCAGTGGCCTCTCTTTCCCACTCTGCAATGGCTGAGACATCAAAAAAACCCCCAACGCAATATAAAGCTGAACAATAGGGGTCCGACAGCTGCAGAGTGTTTGAACGACATCGGATGGGAAAGTTGGTGAAATCTTCGACATCCCACCCGGAGCACGGGAGTTGCAGCTTTTCCTGGTTTCTCTGTGTTTTCCCTACACGGTGGAGTTACCACAAGCTGTGGGTGAGCAGAAGGGCAAGCGGAGGGAATCACCCCGGTGACACGGACAGCGGCTGCGGCGATGCTGCCTTAAACCAGAGGTTGTACCCCCAGTCCTCCCCTGTTCCCCTCATCCTCCCGGGGACCTGACGCACACCCGCAGCCACCGCACTTTGGATTTTTTGCCTGCATACACCTCACTTTTCAGCAGTGTGCTCACTGCTGCCTTTGAAGACCTCATTTTTGATGGCATCCTCGCGGATGGGCGCGCCAGGTCGAGGCGAAGGCGTCTCGCTCCCAGCAGCTGCCCCGTTAGCACCTGATGCTGGATAATAATAATGATGAATGGATCTTAATCTTTCTGTCACAATTCCTTTTCATTTAATATTTATATCTGGCAGATGTACCCCCAAGGGGGAACTCGAATTGCTAAGTATTAGTCTGCTATGTACAGCTGGTATTTTCTGCAGCAACGTTGAGGACATTCTTCTAAAGAGCATATTATGTGCAATTTTATTTTCAACTCATTGTTAATGCTGTCACATGTCAGCCTAGAGAAGAATATTTATTTTAGGCCCCCTCATCTGATCAAGTGTAAAAAACCCCAACCCTTAAATACCAACATTTTCAGGAAAAAAAAAGGATCTAATGTAAAAGAATGATTACATGCTTAAACAACTGGCATTATCACAGAGGTCAAGCTCAGCTACGGATACACCACTGAGCCTCCTAATTACAACAGGGTGTAATTTAAGGCATCTTTAGCAGCCAGTGATTTTACACATGTGCCATTTTCCAGTTAGATGTGTTCAGCTGGTAAAAAAAAAAAGGTTTTGTGCAGCACTATTAGAAGAATAAACATTCAATTAAATGATCTAGTTGAGTCCTCCTAATTGGGCTGAAGTCTGTTTATAGCTAATTCATAATGCAGCGTCATTAGACAAATGATTAATTGGTAATTACTCTATGAAAACAAATTAATCACTGTACTTCCCAAACCACAATCCTTTCTCTACACCATTGTAAGCCATTTCGCTCTGGTTTGTGATCAACTTGATTTATTTCTAGTTATCCAAGTCCTGGCTATTAAATTCGGAGGAATCTTCTCCCGGCGCTCAGCAACCACTGTCAGCTGCAGCAATAGGCAGCATGAAAAACATTTTCCATTTTTTAACTATTTTATTACCCTCTGCAGACATGCCCGAGTGGATGGATCTGATTTCTTTGATTGTGCTCTCACTTGAAAGTAGGAATGTGAATCTTGCGATTACATTCGTGTGAAGACTAAGGAGATCAGCAGATGAGGATGTAAAACACAGTCAGCCTTTGTGCCTGAAACACTCTTCACCCTGCAAAGATTTCAACCTTAGCATCAGACTTCCCAAAATACGTTATTAAACTATGTGGGCACAGGGAAACCACAAACAGTTTGCACGCAAAAAAAAATAAAAATAGCTGCAAGTACAGTTGTGAATGGAAATGCCCCAGTGTCTGGGAAAATGTGGTTCATCACATCCAGCCCCAGGAAACGGGGAGAAGGAGACCTGAGTTCACCCACCCCGGGGGTCTGCAGCAGCTGGCAACAAGTCTGCTGCTGGCAGCAATGGGCACGGAAGGAGCTTCACAGTCAAAACTGCTTCGAGATTACAAGTGGAAAAATAAATCTTCAAATGTGTTAAACACCTTTATCTCTGCTTATTCCCCAAAAGAGAAGGAAAATCAGAAATGCTTTAAGAGAAAATGGGCTGGCAGAAAATGCGGAGGTAAACTCGTGGGCAGAGCGCTGGTCATCTGGAGAGGAACAAAGCCATGGGGTATCAGCAGGGAGCACAAAACACCTCAAGCCAAGCAAAATGGAGGGTTGCTCTGAATTTCCTGAGAGAAGACAGAGAAGGGCACGCTTAAACCACCACAGCAGGCAGATGAGGTATAAAATCACCCGCAGGAGGTGGTTGGCCCAGGGGATCTCAAGACTTGAGCCCAGTGCAGATGTAATCCCACCGGTCCCACACCTAGCTTGCGGTCCCTGGAAAGCTCCCTGCTGACCTCCAATGTACAGCTGAGCTTAACCACGAAGCACACCTGGCAAATCACTTCTGGCTGGTGGGTAATTTCCCAAATAGCCCCCAGTTTGCCAAAATCAGATCTACCTGAAGCCCCTTTACAATGAGTCAGATCTCTGCCATCAGTTTGTTCCAGCTTTCGAGAAAACATGGAGTGAAACTGATGGCTGTAGCAGCCAGAAATTTGGTACAAAGCCCCTCTCTCTGGGTGGTGACACTATGATAGCACTGCACTGGGTAATTTTTGTTGAAAAGGAAGCTGACAGCACCAGGTGACACGGAAGACATCAGCTTCTTCATGCTCTAGGTATGATTCATAGCAGCTTTAGTATTTTAACAGAGTAAGTAGCTTCAGTGATGTGCTAGAAATGAGGGTCGAGCCTGTTTTCCAGCTTGCATACCCCAGGGACCCTGTACTGACTGCCAGATTGCTTCCTGGATGAGAGCGTGACTCGGCCATCAAACGGTTTTTTACCCTTTGTATTCAGCTTTATGTACCCAAAGCTGCTCCTAATGGGGTGCAGATGTTTCTTGGACTGAGTTATCGCAGAAAATGGACAGGAGAAGGAACTACTGAAAACTCTGGAGGAGCCGAAGGGAAATCACAGCACTATTGAATCACCAGTAAGGAAATAGTTGAGTAGAAAAAATAAAACAGCTTTGGGGTTTTTTTTTGCCTCTTCCCACCCGCCAGCAATCACTGCTGCTGTCTCATGGGGGAAAGAAGGGACAGAGACAAGGGTGATGCTTCTTATGGACCACCAAGGAACCCTGAAGTTTAATAAAACATAAAAACACATACATGGAAAAGGAATGGAGACAGCACAGGTGAGAAGCCCAGCTGCAGGTCTGTGCTGGAGGTGAGCTGGCAGGGAGCAGCAGCAGCTCAATCCTGACCCCAGTGTGTGTGCTAATGGCAGTAACACTGCTAATTGCAGTAATTGCACTATTTGTGTGACTTTTGTGCAGTTATTCCTCTCTAGGCTCCCTAGGACCTTCACTGTGGAGCAGCTCTGCTGCTGGAGCTGGGATCCCTGAGGAGTGATGGGGACAAAGTCAGAGCACATCCAGACATGGTGTCTACAGGTGCAGCTTTGGATTGCACGGACTGAAGAAGACACTGTGCAGCAGCAGGCGGCTGTGGGGTAAGAAAACAAGCTGAGAGTTTCTGTTTGCCTTCATGTACAGCAGCTCTGGGCTCGTTTTTTGATATGATTTTGCACTGAGCGGCAGTGGATGGAGTGGGATGATCTTGGGATAATTTGAGAACTAGTCTTCACACGTTTCCTGTGAGTCTCCCTGGGAGCATTACTCTCCCTCTTGTCTGTCTTCTCTGCCTTTTTACAATGAAAACTGCCCGTGGTTTGATAGGCAGGGCTGAGTGGGCTGGGTAGCACATGCTGTCTGAGGGGTGCTGAGGCTGGAAACAACAGCTTTCTGCCCCTTCCTTGCACAGCCCCAGCCTGCCCTTGGGAGGATCCTCACCCTCTGGTGTCTGTTCCTGCTCCCATCCTCATGCAAACAGCAGCAATAGAAATTCAGTCAGCTTCGGACTGACTCCTCTCACATTACTCTTCCTGATAGAGAGAGGCAGAAAGAGAAATTATGTTAAAGCTATTATCTTATTTGTTTTTTAAAAAAATAAAATGGAAACCTGGGAAAGGTAATGATATTCCACATGTAGAAATGTTACAGTCACAACTCGAAAGGGCACTGACCACCCTTGGCTTGTTCAGACCAGTCTGTTGGCTGCATCTGCTAGATGGCACCTGTGTGTACTCACTGAACAGAAATTAATTGCATAGGTGATGAGCCAAATGCCAAAAATTGTGGTCCTCAAGGTGGTCTATATCAGAGCAGAGGCATGGGAGAGCTCCAGCCGCCTTTGCTAGAGGGGCAGGATGAGAGGAAAGCCAAGAGCAACCAGGAGCAAAACCACGGCAGGATTTTTAAGGGAAGAGAAGAGCTTTTTAAACCATTGCGTGGTTGGTGATGAGCAAGGCATATGCATTTAATGCTGGAATGAAGTGGATTTAAAAGCCATCATGACACAATGATCTCAGCTGCCGAGTGCTGTGAAAGCTCCTCCAGGATGTCCAGCGCCGGGGAGGGCTCATGGCCCCCACCATCGCCTGTCGCCCCCATCTGTGTCCTCATCCTTGCTCCGTCCTGGAGCCCCCTGCAAGCACCGTGGGGAAACCTGCAGCACACTCCCAGCCCGGATTAGGGAAAATCAAAGGAAAGGACAGAAGGCAGCCTGGTAGTGGGAGCACAGCCTGGTTTTATCATTATTTAGGGCTGGAAGGTACCTTTGAAAACAGAAAATGAAGGTTTCAATCATACCAGAGGAGTGAAATAATTTTTACTGCCTCCTGAGATGTGATGCTGTAGGAAAGCTTCAGCTCCCAGCCCTGAGGATGGGACTGACGCAGGCCAGCTGTGTCCAGCCCATTCCCCACAAACAAATGGGGCATTTTCAGCTTGGTAAAATAAATAACAACTGGTGTTGTCATTGGTAATGAAATTCCAATCTTGGGACAAGACAAGGATCCTTATGAGTGATAAAGGACTATTTTTATACTTCAGCAGTGCAGGGAGACTACGTCACGGTTTCCTCATTATCAGATTAAGAAGAAATACAGATATATATCCTTTCCCACCAGCAAAGAAACTATAACTTGTGCAAAGCTCACTGATCCTTTCTGTTCTGCTCCAAGCACTTACCCTGATCTCACTAAACCCTCTTTGCTGGCTTTGTCCTCCTCAAATACACGGGTGTGGGGACACCCATGGTGTGCCAAGACCTGGTGGGGAGCTGCAAGAACCTGCTCGACTCCATAAAACCAGAGGACAATGGTTTGGGTGGTTTTTTTTCCCAAGGTACAAACTCAAGGCAGCTGGATGGGATGCACCTTTCTCTGTCATTCAGTAAAAGTCCTTAGGTGGGGTTGTAGCAGACAGGTCTGTGCAGAGCCTGAACTGACATCTTAAAATTGTTTTATAACCCCTCTTAAATGCACACACGGCTTCCTGTAGTTGCAGGGTCTGTCTCTTGGTGGAGTTTGGGTTTTGGTGCTGGTGTACGCAGGTTAACAGCACCCTCTGCAGCCACACTGGCAGCCAAAGGCAGGAAAAAACCAGCCTCGCATAAGCATTTTAATCCCCCTTCCCCTATAAATGGAGACCATTATTTTGGCTTTTTAGGAGAAACTGCAGTTCTGCTATCAGCTTGATGTGAAACACATCAGAAGTGAAGTCCCTTGTCCCCGTCTGGCAGATTCAGGCTTCAGCTGGGTCTCAACCGTGATGAGACTGGGATGCTCTGGGTGCTGTGGTCAGAGTCAGGCCAGGGACCAGCACCGGGCTCAGCCTCTGAGCTGCATCCTGGAGCAAAGCCAGCTACGGCAACAGGTATTTTAAACATCCAGGCAAGCTCTCATGTGTTCAGCTTGTTGTTGGTAGTGCCTGCTTTGAAACAAAATAAGAGAAGTATTTCAGTGGATCACAAGCAAGTAAGAGTGTTGTTTTGTGACATAATACATCATCTAAAAACTCACAGAGAATAAGATTTCTCCAGGTGTTGCAATTCAGCATTCAAGCAATTTTATGATTGTGCGGTACAGGGCTAGAAAAACCTTGAGCTGCTAGGCTAACAAAGAGACTCTCCTTTAGCCGAGCGACTGAAACATTAATTTCTCAACCCCGGTGCCTTAGGAGGGCTGCGTGTGTTTCTGATGGAGAGAGCTGCACCCAAGCACCGCCCGAGGAGCTGAAGGGGGAACAAACCAGAGGCTTGTGGAGGGAGGGTGGTCGTAGCAACTGCCCGAAAAGCACCGGCAAAAGCCATTTTATTTTGAGGTAGTTTACCACGTTTCCTTTTGGTGGCACTGTTTGCCCAAATATTCCCGAATCATCAGCGGCTGCATCACACGGAAATCCCTCCTTGGGGGTCTGGCTTCCTCCAGGTACCAAGTGTGGCTCTTGCTGCTGGAGGGAATATATTGCAGCAAATTTTTTCTGTTGTTTCTACAGGTTTTGTGGGAAAGGTGTTAATCCACGCAACTAGGTAATTAGTCAGCATTGCAACAGCAATAAATATCCCCTGGGCAACCGCTGGTCCAAGCTGCACCTGAAGTTTTTGTGTGTAACTTCCTTTTGGTGGTTGTCACACTGACGGGGGCTCTGAAATGACAGCAAGGATGCACTTTAATGAGCCATTTGTGAAAAATAAATCTCTTTTTGAAGAACAAGTGTTTCCTTGATCTTCAGCTAGGTGCTGCAGGCGAAGGAAATGAAAATGCTGAGATGCGAATGTGACCGTGTGCGATGAGCAATTGGATTTGCCAGCGTTACCTTGACTTCATTTTTTTTTCCCCTTGAAACACTTGTTAGAGCTTCATTCTGTTAAAACTCGGCAGAAAGCCTGGCTCTTTGCTCCAGTGTACTTACTTTCCCTGTTTATCCAGGCAGCTGGAAATGGGCAGCCCTTACTTAACCACACACTTTGCCCCAGAGCCAGGTCCCTTCCAGGAGTCCTCGTTGATAAGATCAGATAATTGTCATCAGGAGGTTGGAAGAGGGTGAGTTCCTGGCTCAGGTACAGCCACCAGGATTTCTTCAGCACACCTCAGGCTCCACTCCTGATTTTCCAGTTTCCACTCTGCTGATATTTCATATCCGAGCCTTTCTCAGCTGCTGTCTTGATTTTTCTTTTCACTAGCAGTGATGCTGTGAGCCCTTCAAGCAAGGATGAACACTAATTCTTCCTGAGCACGAACAAAGGATGCTTCTCCATTAACACAAATGAGAAACTGTCTCACTGTGCGTTAATCAAACCGTTGCCCACAAAGAAGTGGCGTTTGCTTCTCTCACGTAAATTTTCCTGCAGCTTTCAAGAGCTCTGTTTAGTATTTGCAGCTTCAGAAGATCTCCGTTTAACTGTCTTGTTTGGCATTCTTCTTCCTGATGTTACTGGTTGCAGAGATGTTCCCATGCAAATAGGAGTGTTCACCTTGTAAAACTAGCCTGCTCCTCTTTCCTCAATGATGAGCTTCTACTCCAGCCCAGCTGGGCTTGGCAACCAAACAAAATTCCTTTCCTACAAGAGAATAATAGAAAACAAGGTGGAAGGATGTTTTGAGGAAACTATTTAGCTAAAGACAATCATACACGCACACACAAAAATCCATTTAAACTAAATTTTAGGGCTAAATACTTAAATTCCTCACAATTGCTGAGACTTTCAAGGCAATTTATGAAAGCCAACCTCCAAATGGCCTTTTGTTTTTCTAGGGAGTTAGATATCCAGTTTCCACAAGCTGAAAATCATGGTTTATTCTCGTTTTCAGCTGCAAGTGGGGTTTGTGTGAAGAACTGTGCCTTCGTTTGCTGCTATTACAGATGTGGCATTTAGCATATGATGTACATAAGCAGGAGGGGTTTGATTACATCAAGCTAGAGCTCATCTCACCTGGTGAGTTGCTTCCTGTTGTCTGGCTTGACACAAGACCTGAAAGCCGAAAGTTGGAATTATTTTACCTAAATGCGGATTTCTGCAGTGGAAACTTGTACATCTGGTCTTGGGTTCTCACTGGATCACAAGCCACAGCTCATCTTTGATCCCTAAGGCTGTTGAGATGACCAGCTTGGGCAGACAACTGCAGAAGGGAAATGTGAAGTTCAAAGGGACAAACCCTGTCTCAAATGTTGAGAAAAGTCCTCTCCACCACCATCTCTTCCTCCAGGATCTTCTCATGTCTTAGCCCTGCAGACCTACACCTGTGGTTGCCTCCACCTTCTCTTCAGCTACCCTTTCCTTCTGCTCCTGCTCACCCACAGGTGTTTGTGTTTGAGCAAAATTACTTGGTTTTTTGCTTGAAGCAGTAACCATTGTCCAGAAAACGAAAACACGGAGAGCCTGGTGACCTTCCAAGGGCATTTTGCAAGGACTTTTGTCCATCAGGAGGTCACTGTTGGGGAATAACGTATGATGGTCATATTTGAAGTATCTTGAAGTTTTAGAAAGAGAGTTTAGGCAGCTTGGGCAGGGCTTTGCCTCTCCGGCAGGTATTTGCAGTGTATGAACTTTGGGGAGGCTGTTGCAGATGCTTGGTGGATGCAGCATGAAGCTCCCTGAGCTTGCAAGTTGCTTGTAGCCTCCAGAGACATTCCTCTCTCTGGACCTTGGATAAAACCTCCTCCCTGCTCGACTACTCTTTCAAAGTGCTCCATTTCCATCTGTGGAAGTGTGGAGGGTCTGACATGTAGAAGAGAATGTTACAGGAGTCAACGTTTCCTAGAGAGATCTGGGAAGGTGTTTTTCCCATGACTGTCACATTGTTCACACAGCACAGCCCGTGCTGCTAAATTCTGCTCTGGTTGAACATCAACCCGTCCCTTGATCTCTTCTTTGGCAGCTCTTCCTCTTCGCTGCCTATAATAAAACTAATCTAATGGTGGTGCTTGGTGAAAGTGGGCCTTTGACCATGAAGTGTGGTGGGGTCAAGCTGAGCACCTCGAGCTGGCGGTTGCTGCTGATATATGCGGTCAAAGCTTGGAAATTTGTTCATGCCTTTGAGCAAAGTGCTCCACTCAGGCTCATTAGCAGTATAACCATGTTGCCTGCACAGCCACCTCTGCCAGGGAAACTTCCTGATCTTTCGAGTTCTTATCAATAGCTGCTGTGTCAAAAATGAACCTGGGGGATGGGAGCAGGGAGCATGAGTCACAGCTGGCTGTCTCCTCCCGACAGGACGGAGAAAAATGCCTTTTCTTCCATACTGTAGCCACCTGTTGCAGCATTGCTCTGCTCTCAGCTTCAAGCACGTCCCTGCCAAGCTGGCTCATCTCAGCCAAAACCTCCTTGGCTTGAGGGAGGGCCAGCCTTGCCTGGATGGGAGTGTGGCTGCAGCTTGCCAGGCTCCAGATGCTGCTGCCTCTACTGCTCTCCAGAAACTGTGGTGGAGGAAGACCTTGGTACGTTGGAGAGGTCTGTTCATGGCCCTCGAGCAAAGATTTTGGGTGCTGCCAGGTTGCTGCTTGTGGAACACTTGCCCTGGCTGGTGCTCAGCCAGGCTGTGATCTCAGTGGATATGTTGGGTGTAACTGGGAAATCCTGTCCATAGTGTGGCCCCCATATCTGTTTCTGGTGTCTTCATAGTCCCTAATCCATCTTCCACGCATATTCTTGCAGAGACAGGACTCGTGTTTTGCTGCCCACAGAAATGAGCTTGCAGGTAGATCCTGGAAGGGATAACTATTTCTACTATGTGGCCCCTGACATGCCTTCCCACTGCCTGGATTTGTCTGATTGCTGTAGCCTGTAAAGTTGTCCCCTTATCATAGCTTCAGGGTGTTTGTGTACATTGCTTTTTAATTTACTGGCCTCTGCTCGTGGGACTCAGCCCCTCAAAGAGACACCAAGCACTAGACCCTGATGACCAGTGACTGTAGCTGCAGCAGCAAGGTTAAATATTGTATCTTGCCCAGCAGCTTAAGCCATTCTATGTTATTAATAGGTTAATATTTAAAGGGACTTTATCCCTGGATCAGCTGTATTTCCAGTGAAATGCATCCTAACCCAGAAATGTTTTACAGATTGACAAGAAATTTCTAATCCTTTTCATCTCTAACATACTCTGTCCCTGCTGAGTCATTTCTTTAATTCCTAGAGCAGTTAAACGTGACTCTATCACGAGTCTGACCCAGTCCCTGCACTGCAGGACCTGCCCAGACTAAATACCCAGTAAGATGGTGGGAAATTTCTTCCCTTTTATCACTAGCATTATAAACCTGTTGTGGAAAGAATGAAAGCTGGTCAATAGAATGTGTTACAGTGAAAAACAATGGGCTTGTGGTTGAGGAGGCAGAATGTAGAGTGTTTAGGATGACACAATCTCCCTCTTGGCGGGAGGAAAAGAATTTCTCATCTCTGATTGAAACCACATCGTCTCCCTCTGACCAGCACTTTTTGTGCGTGGCTACAAGGCCAGGCTGGGACCCAGAGCAGCAGAAAGGATGGATCCCTTCCCAATTCTCCTAGGGCATTCCTGCCCATTATCAGTAAAAGGAGATCCTCCATCAGCCAGAGATGAAGGTGCGTGCGCTGGTCTCAACAAACAGCACTGCATCTGACACCATTGGCTGAAGATCCGAGCCACGAGTTTTGCAGCCCATGGGCAGGACCTGGCAGCACGCTGGACAGGAGCTTCAGGTGCAGAGACGCTTCTGCTAGTGCCACTGCCCAAAGCATGGGGATTCACTTTTGCTTTAATGGGTCGCAGTTCACTCCAGCAGAACAGCAGCTTGGCAAAATGCTTGCAGGCAGAGCCGAGGTGGCACAGGTCCACTTGTGCACGGCCCCCGAGAGACGCCGCAGTGTGCGTGGAGATGGCTCAGCTGCTCACAATCTGCTGCCGATGCTTGCGAGAAACTCTTTTTTGAGCTGCTGTCACTTTAGGGGCCAACAGCCTCACAAAACAGAGGAGAACAGAGCACTGAGGGGACAAACAGATTTTAGCTGCTTGTGCACAGGTGTCTTCCTGCTCTGGGGGTGACTCGTAGGTTTGTGGGTGTTGCTAACAGCAGCTCATGGCAAGAACCATAAGTGTCCTGCACCATGGGCTGATCGTGGCCACAGCTAGAGCTGCCAGGGCATCTCAGTTCCCCTTTGTGTCCATCCTAGCTTCTCTGCCTTCCTCTTTTAGGCTGGGACTTGCTTCTAATGAAGTCTCCATAGCATTCGGCTTCAACTCTTGGTTCAACGCTGCACAAAAGACCATTTTCAGTATTCTTCCTGAGTTAGCAGATGTTTTGAATTTGGCATGGAAATGTGTTACTCACCAGTTAAAGAGAATTCATATGATTAATGGTGCTATCTGGATAATTACCTCATTCAGGCAGCTTTTCCTTAGGCTTTGCAAGAAAATATGCATGAAAAATGAGGACAACATCCTCATTCCGTATTTCTGTATATATAAATCACATTTCTTCTTCTAAGAAGAAAGCACATTTATTTGAGAAAGCAAATAACTGACAAGTTTCAATAGTGCTTGTGCCCACATGCTGTGTCCAATATTTATCCAGGACCATATACCCCCTGAAACCCGCTCTGAACCATTACAGACCTGGTGCTTACAGAAAACCCTCCTCGTGGAGAATGTGCATTGTTCTATACATTGAAAAATCTAAGATTTCAGGTGTAGATTATCTGAGCTGATAACCACACACCTAATATCAAATGTCCATAAGCGATTTCTAGACAAAAGCTCCCTTCAGCCAACTCGGTGATAAGGTTTCTTGTGTATATGTGCATGCACATAAAGAGACATTGTTTTAAGGTCTTTTCAAGGAAAATATTAATTTATCAATGGAAATTAAAATACTACTTATTTCAGCAAAACTTTAAAATAATTATATTTTCAGCCAGTACTTTGGTATTCAAGATTTCTGTTTTATGAACTATCAACATTTTCTGTAGTCACCAGAATATGTAGAATATGCAAACATCTCAACAAACCCCAATCTGGTATTCCGGCAAGGCAGTGTAGCAAACCTGACGTCCATCTGTTTAGAAAGCCTCCAAAACTGATCCAAGGAACTGCTCTCTTCAGAAGTCTGACCTCTATAGAATAAAATCCACTTTGGGATGTAGTAAACCACAACCAGATGAAACAGTTTTATATGTATGGTGGTGAACACATCTTTTGCACAGCAAAGTCACGCTCCTGAAGTCCAAGAGGAGTTTTCTGATGGTGTCGGTGAGCACAAGGATATCAGTGATCTGGTTAAGGACCAGAAGGATGTCCTGCTCATTGCTATTCAGGTGTAAAAATATCAGATTTATTAATTGGAAGTGCCACACAGGAGGCACAACAGCTAGGATGGACTTTAAATCATTTACCATTTAAGAAAGAGAGGCCAGTCTTCAGCATCAGAGAGGAATGTTAGGAATTGCCAGAGAAGGGTTTGAGATCAAAACAGAAAATATCTTTATGTTGCTGAGTGTCTGGCTCGTTCCTATCGCTTGTGGTTCTGTCTGTCCAGTTCAAAGACTTAAAAAATAATAAATTACTGGGAAGGGTGAAAAGGAGCGTACTGCATGGAAGGAAAACTAACCAGAGTTGGGCTTTTGCCTCTGGGAAAGACAGGACTGAGGGAGAAGCAGGTAAGAGAGTTATAAGAAAATCGTGAGTCCTGCGGAGAAGGAAGGGAGCAGGGAGCAACTGTTCATTGCTTGCCACCACACAGAAATCGGGGATATCTCCTGAAAAGATAACACAGAAACCGGGGATATCCTGAAAAAAAACGAAGCAGTGTGATTTCAGTGAAGCAAACGGAGTTTTTCAGTTGAATAAGGCTGTGTGAGTTCCACTCTATCTCTGGACTTACAGCTTCAGTTTAAGAGTTTACTTCATACTTTACCCCCTCCTCTGTTCTTTCCTTCCCCCTCCATACACAAACACCCGCGGCCGAAAAAGGGGGCGATGCCGCTTGCCCGGCTCCTCGCTTCGCGCAGCCCCCGCGGAGAGAGGAGCCTGTTCCGCCCCCCGTTACCTGACAACCGGCAGCATCGCTCCCACCGGCAACACCCGCTTCCCCCCCCACCACCCCCGCGTGTCCCCCCCGCACCGGCAGCCCGGGCGGGTGTCTCCCCGCCGCCGGCCCCTGCGCGGCGCCTTTAAGGCCGGTGCGTGATCTCGCCGGGTCCGGGAGACACCGGGCGGCGGGGCTGCGGCGGGGAGCGCTGCCCGGCGGGGATCCCCTGCCCCGTGGGGATCCCTGACTGGAGGGAACCCCTGCTCGGTGGACACCACCCCCGGCAGGACCTGCCCTCTCCGGCGGGACTCTCGTCCCCAGTGAGGACCCCCCGCTCGGTAGGGATTCCCCCTCCCCGGTGGGAACCCCCTCCCCGCCGCGGGGAGCGGGCTCGGCGGCGCAGCATGGGCAGCCTCCAGCTGCAGGACTTCGTGGCCGGCTGGGTGGGCGGTAAGTGAAGCTGGGGTAGGGGTGGGGGGAGGTGGACGAGGGGGGGACAGGAGCGTGCGTGGACACAAAATCCTCCGTGTCACCTACGGTCTGTGCCTCCGACCGGCGTGCTCGTAGCAGCGGATGCGCCGTTTGCTTTGCTTTGGCTCAGAAGTGCAGCTGAATCCGATTTCCACGGGCGGGATACTTAAAAATTTTAAGTCTCGGTCTGTGTTGACGCCTCTGTGCGCCCCATGGGAGGTGGGGGGCGGCTGGCCGGAGCTCCCCTGGCCCCCGCCGGCTCTCCCTTCCTTTGCTCTCAAGACTGGAAGAACTGCTGAGCTCGGCGGGGAGCAGCTGGAGCTCGCAGCTGCCAGCCTGGGGTCGTCCCCCTCCCCGGGGAGAGAAACCAGCCTGGCTTTGACCCTGAAATGCCGACAAGACAAACAGGCTGATGGCCAGGGCAGCGGTGCTGGCAGGGAGGAGGCATATCGATCCTGTCTGCTGAAAACGTTGATTGCAAATGCCGGGAAATCAGATGCTAGGGGGGAAAAAAACGGGGGGAGAAACGAGAGGATTTGTAGCTGATCAGCAATGCAGCATGTCTTAGGGAACTGAAAGCTCCCTGATGGGTTGCACAGCTGAGCTGCTCCGCTCCCGGCAGGGGCTGGAGGGGTGGCGGGGCAGGGAGGCAATCACGGCTGAGCAGAGCTCAGCCCGGGCTCGGGAAGGGCTCACGGATCCTGACCAGCCAGACGAGGTTAATAGGTTAGCTGGCTCTAAAAAATCCCCGGAACCTTTGCCAAAAAGTTATGTGGAGCAGCTGATTTTTGGATCTGTGCAGGCTGAGGAGGCTGTGACGAATGCAGTCGCTCCCGCTGCCCCTGGGCTGTTGCTACACACCCCCCAGGGGTGGGGCAGGACATCTTGGGGGTGAACAGACACCAGGGCTTCGCATTGGTGGCAGGGGCCAGTCTTCACCGCCAGAGCACTGGACCACAGGTGGCCTCAGGTTAAGGTCCAGGAGGAGAGGGGGTGTTTATAATACATTTTTTAGTAAAGCTGTAATACTTTGACCAAGGACATGATGCTCTTTTCAGCCCTAATCCACTACAAGCAAGAAATTCCATGTAGCCTCCAAAGCGCCTGGGGACACTGGTTTGCACAGAGACGTGCAGATGGGGAAGCAGCACAGATTATCCACCATTTCCACAAACACCTTAAAAACTGACGGTGGTGCTTGTAAAAAGCACACACAAAATCACATCCTGGCCGCTGCACATGGCTTGCTCTGTCCTCCCAGAGAAAGGGGAACCCAAGTCGTGCTCTGCCCTGTTATAGTGGTCCTGACAGTGAGCAGCGTGGGTAGGTGGGCAGGATGGTGAGGGGGAATGGGCTGGTTTCTCCCAGAGAACCATGGAGAATGAGGCTGGATGGGACTGTAGAGATAGATACAGAGCAGGGCCCTCTTTATCTGAATCAGCCCTGACAGGTATCTCTATAAACACCAAAGGATGAGGGTTCCCAGTTCCCATCAGCAGTCAGCTCTAGCACATCTCTGAGCCAGGAGAAGGCATTTCCTTGGGTCTAATCTGAATCACACCATTCTGAGGCTTAAAATTTGCATGATCTTACAAGAGTGCAAGAGGGCTTGTTTGCGAACAGGACATACAAATTCACCACCTCCTCCTCTGGCTCACATGCCTTTGAGATGTAAAACTGATGGAGTCCAGGAGAGCATTCAAGCAAAAATGTGCAAGTATTTCTGTTCAGCTTTTATGTGTTGTCAGAGACAGGGCACTGCTCTGGCTTGGCCTGGTACAACCTTTCCTATTCAAATCTTCCCTGCTCCCCTATAAACCCATGGCTTCCTGTCCCATCACAAGAGCTTCTTCAAAGTTCCATGTAACACTTTGCTTTCATCCCCAGGAACTGCCAGCGTGGTTGTGGGCCATCCCCTGGACACGATCAAGGTAAAACTGTTTGAATCATTCTCTCTCATCACCACCCAAAACCCCACTGATGGCAAGGTGGCCTCTCTCTAGATGATGCTTCAGAAGACTTACACTTCCCCCATTACCCCAAGAGAATTTAGTCTGGATGGAAATGTTTTCATAGACTTTTCTTCCTTTCCAATGCTCTTTTTGAATGAGAAACTACAAGAACTGGCTGACATGTGCAAGTTCCTCTGGTGAGGATTAATGCTGAACATTAAACCTGGCCTTACTTAATGTGTGATTTGCCAAACAGTTCTGCCAATGTTTTATTGAACTTTGCCACAGACGAGTATTCAAAGGGCAACGGTGGAACTATATTTGTTTTGCTGCAGGCACATTTTTATGTGTTTTCCTAGCGCTGACAATGCTGGAAGGGCAGTGTGCTGAAATTTTATCTCAGGGCTATGAGATGCAATATTTACAGTTCCTGCAAGACAGTTATTCCTCAGAGGGAAAGATTTAGAGATCTAAGAAAATATTTGCTGGTATGATGCGGACAAGCCCATGCACACACCAGTACAGCCTGTCCCAACCAATTCTGACCATCCCTACTGATGCAGAGATACAGAGGAAGATCCTGCTCCTTTCTCTTTCTGTACAGTGCCTCCCTTTCTAGCTTTCCTTGCTTCGACCACTCTGCTCACCTGCTCTCACCTCGTTCAAACCTTCTTGCTGGCACCAGGCAGGGCTGTCAGATGTGGTCACCCCAAGAGCCAGTTTGCACCCCAGAGACCCTCAGAGGGCACTGTGGTTTCTATCAAATGCAAGCAGCTGTTTGGTTTTTTTGTTTCCACAGCCTTGCAAAACTCTCAGTAGTTTTCCATTTTCTTCCCCCAAGTTGCATTCCTTTCCCCAGAAAGTTTTTCAGTTTCTGGGTGTCACTCGAGAGCTTTATTGTACTAATTAAATTGTAACAGAAAGTTTCCTGAGGAACATCCACGCTGACAGAGATGCCAGCAGGGATTTCAGGGCTCGATGTTAACAGTTTAGCTCAGAGGGATGTGTGTGAGAAGCAGCTTGGTGAGGACACTCGGTTGCCCTCAGTTACTGAAAAAATGTATTAACTTGAATGTCTCAGTGCCTGGTTGCTGTGTAAAAGAAAAAAACCCCAAGTCCAAGGAGGCAAAATGGAAATGTCTGTGCTAAGTGTTGTGATGAAGCCGGGATGAATCTTCTTGTAGCAGCTTGTTTGTAAGGGCTCAATAAATATTCTGCTTTTCCTGCCACCTTCCCTGTGGTCTGTGGCCAGGCACAGAGCGATGCTCAGTGAGGGCAGGTGGCTGGATGGAGCAGGCCAGGGGTGAGAAGTGACCCCAGGTTTCGGTCCTTCCTACACCCCATCCAGGTTTCCACCACAGCACCCTATCAGCCAGCCTTTTGCAGGGCTCTGGGCAGTATTCAGCCTGCTATTTGGGGTCTAAAAGCTCTCCAAAAGTACAAACTCTGGAGGATGTGCACTCCTTTGGACTTTAAATTCCCAAATAAAATTCCTGCTTCACCCTGGTGCAAGCCAGGGCTGAGCCACTGGAGGGGACTGGGCAATGTCCCTGCAGCCATGCTGATGGAGACGACCAGAAATGCCGTCCCCATTCCCTAAAAACATACCCGATGGAGCATATGCAAGGGTCTTCCTATAAAATATGAGCTCTGACCTCAGCTGAGATCAGTTGCTGAAGCCTCAGCTCTTGCAAAGAGAACAGAATTTCTATTTCCTTGCACAGCTCTAAGCCCCCCAAATGTATCCCTTATTAGGATATTTTTTTGTGCAGACTTGTGAGCAGCTTGAATGACAGATGATCTAAATGGATGTCGGGAGAGATATATATATATGTGTCTATGTAAGGAGGGGAAAGTATGTTGAATCGTACAGGCTTTGTCATGACTTACACATCATTTCTTACAGCTGTTCTGGGTATTTTTTGAAAGGCGTGTAACAATTGCTTTCCAGAAACAAAATGTCTTTGTTGGAAATGATGTAAAAATATATTTTTGAGAGAAGCATGGAGAGTTTCTGAGATGGAGCTGCATTATTTTGGCTCCATTTAGTATTTCTATGTCTTAAAATCCACCTTGGATCAGAAGAGCCCTGGAAGCCTCCGAGGGGAGCTCTCCATCCTTCAGCAACACAACCCAGCCTCCACTGAGAGTCCCCAAACGGAGGAGACCACATCCCTCTCCACTTTCCACATAAATCAGGACCTTGCCAATGACAACATCACACACCAGCAGTCTGCTGTGATGCTGTGCTGGGCCAGGGTAGCTGGTCTGGACTCAAGAGCAATTTGAGAGTCATCGATTCCAGATGTTGCAGAAAGCTTCAAATCCCTGAGGTCCTGTTTAGCCCTGCTTCTGGCAAAGTTCAAGGTGGGTGGATGCATATATATCTTATTTTATTGCCCTGTTTTCTTTACAACTAAGGAAGGATTTGCTCTCAAAGCAAAGTACACATTGTTTACGTAGCACGAGCTTTCACTGGGCTGGAAGCTTGGGATTTTAATTGCATTTTATGAATGTGTTTTGCAGACTCGTTTGCAAGCTGGACAAGGGTATGGAAATACACTCAACTGTGTTCTCACTGTTTACAGAAATGAGTCTGTAAGTACTTTATCTTACTTTCAATGTGCTGGTAGAAAACACAAATAGGTGAATAAATACATAAAGGAATTACACAAAATCACTGTTGAGACCAGCAGTTATATGAAGACCAATAAAGTTGGTGCAGTTGAGCCTGCAAATCCCTACAGACTTCTCTAGCTAAACTCCAAGGTAACTCTCCTGGTTACTCCTATAAGGAAAAGACCCTGGCATGGCGTGATGAACAACATGTCTCTGTGTGGATCAGGGTATTTTATTTACGTGCTGCAGTTTATGCTGCTCAGTCCCATCCGCTCTCCTAAATCCTGCTTCCTTCCTTGGGTAGGTGGCCGGCTTCTTCAAAGGCATGTCCTTCCCGCTGGCCAGCATTGCCGTCTACAGCTCCGTGGTGTTCGGCGTCTTCAGCAACACGCAACGGCTGCTCAGCCAGCTCCGCCATGGAGACCCAACTCGTACGCCAGCGCTCGCCGACGTGGCTCTGGCCAGCGTAGTGGCAGGGTTTGTCTCTGTGGGCATCGGCACTCCTGTGGAGCTGGTAAAGATAAGGCTACAGATGCAAACACAGCCATACGTCAGAGGTAGGAAGCAAGAGTTTCTTGCCAGACTCTGAAGATGCCAAGGCTTTCAAAGATGCCGCTTGGCATCAGATGTGGTTAAACCCGTTAAAATTGGGCATGTGACCTTAAACTCATTTGGAAATCTCCCACTGGGAGGCACCCAATGCATCTAAGAAAAATATCTGTCCTGAAGTGTCTCAACATCTTTCTTAAAACCTTTTTTCTCACACTCTACATCGATCCCAGCAAAAGAAAATGCGTAGCAGTGATTTCTGTGCAGTGGGCTTTTGCGAATTCTGTAGCAACGCGTGTATTATAATGGTTGTATCTTTTTTTTTGCAGCAAACATTAAGCTAAAGCCCACAGTTCCTGGATTTCCTGTGTACCAAGGCCCAATTCACTGCTTTAGGATGGTGCTAGAGAAAGAGGGGATAGCAGGAATATACAGAGGCGCGGGAGCAATGCTTCTGAGGGACGTTCCTGGATACTGCCTCTATTTCATCCCTTACACATGTTTCTGTGACTGGACTACCCCCGCTGGATGTATTTCCCCTAATCCCTCCGCCATCTGGCTGGCAGGGGGGGTAGCAGGTAAGGACCTCCCCCCCCCCCCCCCACCAATACTGACAAAACAAGGACAGGAATGTTCCAGGGCAGGCTTGGAGGTGGCTCAGGGGCCACCGCATCCTCTTGGTCACCAGGAGAGGACATAGGGCTGAATGACCTTCCTCCCCCAGGGCCAGGTCCCCTGGCACCACGGCTGCGCTTTATGACTTGGCAAGCTTTCTGGAAGTCGTCGTTATCAGACCTTCACTGGGCTCAACGTCAGCAAGAAGGAACACAGCCAGTGCCTTCACCTCCCTGGATGTCTCCCGGCAGCCTGCCTGTTGCATTGCCAGTGACACACAGCAGTCAAGATGCCTCCAGAAGAGGACTTGAACCTGTTGGCTGCCCACTAGGAGGGTGTACACTCTACCTACAAACAGCAGAAGCAAAACTGGCTATTACTGAACTTACCTTGTGTACCCTGCCAGTAAAGCTGGCACGTGTCCCCCTTCACACTTACATGCGTAAGGTCGCCCCTACGCCCACTCCCCATTTCTTGGCCATTTCCAAATTGCAGACCCTTAAATGCAAGTCAGTCCTGAGCTCAGGTAATGATTACAAAATGCCCTGTCTGCTTCTCTTGCAAATAAACAGAGCCCTGGCCCGTCTGGACAGCTCCTCTACTGTGCTCCAACCCTCAGATAGGTCCAGACAAACTCTTGGCATGGGCCATGACGATGCATCTCAGCTGCGTGGAGCCTAATCCTGGTTGCATGAGATGAACCTGCCTCTTATTTGCATTCTCAGCTCAAACTTTGCTTTCCAACAGTATTATCTGAGGGCTCCAGTTTACCTGAAATCGCTCCAAGCGGCAGCTCCCTGCAGCTCGGGCTCTTCCCACAGCGTGTCCATGCCCCACCAGAAGGAAGGCAGAAGATGTATTTGCACCCAGGGGAGCACCTCTGGGGCTGCCTGCATTTGAGTAGCAGCGTAACCCCCCAAAATCTCAATGCTTCTTCCAGAAACAGGGAACTTTGCTGATGAAAACACCTCTCCTGTGCCTGAGCAGGGTGAATGCCCTGAAATGAAAATCCCATGAATACGATGTCGTAAATGAGAGATGAATATCCGGGTTCACTGACCTGCAGCCAAGGAAATATAAAGAAAATTTTTCAAATACTTCTTCATTTTTCTAGGAGCCGTTTCCTGGGCAACTGCTACTCCAATGGATGTTGTGAAAAGTCGGCTTCAGGCAGATGGAGTATATTTTAAAAAGTACAAAGGGACCCTTGACTGTATCTTGCAGAGCTACCAGAACGAGGGATTAAAAGTAAGTGATATCTGAAGTAAAATCTGGTATTAAGCATTTTATTTTCAACTGGAATTTACAACAGCTGTTACAAACCTACTTGCAGGGTTGAGAGACAGCTAAAGCCAGTTACTGTTAAATTATAATAATGACAGTAGGTAATTGTAGTGCAGATTCTTTTAAAATCATAATTATGAGAGTAATAATACGCTTTACAGCAATGAAAAAATGAGTGATTGGGGATCACAGCCTGCCGGCATAATTAAGTTACAATAACACTTCATGTCAGTGCCTTTACTTGTGGATACAATGTGACTCATCATAAATCAGAGGTAGAAAATCTTGCCTCTGCGATTGCTTCTACAAAATACAGAGGACAAATGCTTCCCATTGACACCAAAATTGAGGGGAACTGATTCCAGTGGGACCGTGCTGGCAGCCCTCTCATGTTGTATTTTGTACTGCCCACCCTCATTTTGCCGATGGAAAATGTTCTTAAATCAGAATTGCTTTGGTCTCAAACATGAAGAAGGGCTGCATGCCAGAAAAAAACAACCAAACAACCTATCTCCTTCTGACTTTGTCTGTTAGTCTAATAAGTGATGTTTGGGTTACCTGCAAACTTTGCCTCAGTTAAAAGTGAATGGCAGAGAACCAGGGTTTGCAGCTTTTTTTACATGACCTGTGCACGGTTACGAGAAGCAACGTCTTCTGATATTGAAACAAAACTGTATTTAAGTTATCATCAAAACATCATATGTGCCAGTATAGGTTGGGGACTGCCCTGCTGGAGAGCAGCACAGGGGAAAGGGACCTGGGGGTTCTAGTGGGCAGCAGGATGACCATGAGCCAGCAATGTGCCCTCGTGGCCAAGAAGGCCAATGGCATCCTGGGGTGTATTAGAAGGGGAGTAGCAAGTAGGTCAAGAGAGGTCCTCCTGCCCCTCTACTCTGCCCTGGTGAGGCCACATCTGGAATATTGTGTCCAGTTCTGGGCCCCTCAGTTCAAGAAGGACAGGGAGCTGCTTGAGAGAGTCCAGCGTAGAGCCACAAAGATGGTGAAGGGAGTGGAGCATCTCCCTTATGAGGAAAGGCTGAAGGAGCTGGATCTCTTTAGCTTGGAGAAGAGGGGCTGAGGGGTGACCTCATTAATGTTTATAAATATGTCAAGGAGGAATGTCAGGAAGATGGAGCCAGGCTCTTTTCAGCGGCGTCCACTGACAAGACAAGGGGCAATGGGTGGAAGCTGGAACACAGGAGGTTCCATAAAAATATGAGGAAAAACTTTTTTACTGTGAGGGTGACTGAGCACTGGCACAGGCTGCCCAGGGAGGTTGTGGAATCTCCTTCTCTGGAGACATTCAAAACCCGCCTGGACGCGTTCCTGTGCGCTCTACTGTAGGTGATCCTGCTCTGGCAGGGGGGTTGGACTAGATGATCTTTAAGGTCCCTTCCAACCTCTAACATTCTGTGATTCTGTGATTCTGTGATTCTAGCTCCCAGGTGTTAATTTCCATGTTCTGAGGGAAAAGTAACAAGTTAAAAACAAAACCAAAAAACAAAACACCTGCAAATTCACAAGTCACATTTGCCAACAAGGCGCTATGTTGTGCCAGCTGTCACGGGAGCCTGCAGTCTGATCTGGTTTTTGTTTTTTTTTTTTTCCTGTTGATGAAGCAAGTCACAGTCGTATGAAGCAAAGGCTCCGGGAGAGATGCCAAAGACCGTGCTCGGACGGTCACGGGAGGGTCAGGCTGTCTAAGGTTCTATACAGATTACCCGCCCTGCACGTTCAGTGTGGCACACGGTTTCACAGCCAAACATAGGCTGAAAAGGGAATTTTCCACGTGTTTTCCCTTCTCTGCCCATCCTCATCCACACCCCCTACCCTCCTTGCCCTGCCTGAATACAAACAGGTCACTCAGGCGCTTAGGTTTGGGGTTTTTCATTTGCGGTCCGAGCCGTTTGCAGATTTTTCTGTGACCATGCCTGGCACCTGCACCGAAGCCAGAAATATGATTGAGTAACAGTTGATAAGGCCAGATTTTTCTCTCATAAGGAAAATCTTTTTATATGCTGGGATACACACAAGTGATAAACGGCAAACTCAGGTCCAGATATATCCATTCTGGGAAAAACAAACAGCATTTGTAGCGCTGAGAATAATGGCCTGATGTAGATTACAAAAAATGTAAGAATAACCCTCTTCTTTCTCCGTAATCAGGTGTGTTCATTCTGATGAGAAAAGTTTACACCTCAGTGCTTTTCTTCATAAATCTTCATTGTTACTTAGCTTGTTAACGCATGTTACTTTAGGGATACTGCAAAAATCTGAATTTCCTACCAGAAAATTCTATCTTCCCTAAACAAAATAAAACACCCCAATAAATCACGTGGGAAATACTGGTTAGACACTTAAATCTATGAGCTTCTGGTCTTGGAGCTGAGATCTTACATGCTTTCTCCCAGTAGCCATGGGAGCTTTGCCTTTGTAAAGCCTGGAACGGGGCTTTCTTTGCTGCTGTTAATTTTCATGTCTCTTTTGAACTTCTGGTATTCAGATTACTGACCACGGTGTTGAGCCTGAGTGGTTAACGGAGTGATTTTGCGAGAAACAGGCCAGCAACCATCATTTTGTCAATAGGCTCACCCCAGAATGAGTGGCTTGTGCAAACCCTTGCACATAAACGGAGTTTGTAGTGAGGGGGGAGTCAAAAAGAGACAAGCCAACACCGGGAGTGAGGAGAGACTTTCCAGAAAGCACTTCAGTGTTCAAGCACTTAAAAGCTGCAGGTTCTTTCACTCTTGTAAATGCCAGCATCTTTTCAAACAATATCTGCTGAGCAGAATGAGGAAGCCTGTCTGTGGATATTAATGGAAGAAAATGCTGGGATATATATGGGCACCAAAGCTTGACCTTACGAATCCTCATGTGAAAATGTCGGCTTCTATCGAATATTTTTTCCAAAAGCCATCAGTGAGAGCTAGTTCTCAGCAGGGTACTGAGAAAGTCTAATTTTCTGTTGAATGAAAAATCCCTTCTACGCTCAAAGGTGAAACCTGCAGAATAGTCCGCGTGGCACGGCGCCTGCGCCGGCTGGGCTGGCTCATGGCCACAGCACTCCCTTCCAGCTTCCCAAACGTCACCTGCGCCCACAGAGTGAGCCCCAGGAGCCAGAGCACTTGCTGCGTGGAAGCAACGGCCACCTTGTTGTACCCTGGGGTCTGCATGGTCCCCTCATGTTTCTGTATGCAAAGGAGAGGAGGGACTGCAGCTAAGTAGGACAACACTGGAAGATGTTTTAGGTTTCTTGCTTTCTGCTCTACACCAGTGGCACAAGTCTATTTTTTTATCCTTTACCTCTTGCAGCTCTTGCTGGCAGATTCAGATGAGGGTCCACAGGGAACACAGAGCACAGTGATACCAAACCAATGACTTTGGCCACTGCGTGTCCGTTCCTCAGCGCAGACTTCAGCAAAGAGCGGCAGTGAGGGCCATATCTCCTGAGAAAACCAAGATTTGGTTCCTCAGAATCCCACCCTGACTTCACTCAATGTTTTCTTCTTCTTCAAATAGCCAGTATATTCCTATGCTCTAACCTTTCTCCATCCCCAACAGGTCTTTTTTAGAGGCATCACGGTCAATACAGTGCGAGGATTCCCAGTGAGTTCAGCCATGTTTCTTGGCTATGAACTTTCCCTCAAAGCAATGAAAAGAGACCAAACTGAGACCAATCCTTAACCTCCAGGTCAGCGCATAAAGACCCTCTAGCTTTATTAAAATTAGAGAATTAATCTTTGAATCAAATGGAGTTGCGATTGTACAGATCCTCCGAGGTCAGGTAACTTACCTACATCCAAATAGTCAAACACTTTTAAATTTGAGTCTGTGGTATTTGGAGCAGACAACAGACGTGCCGATGGCTTTTCATTTCATTCCAGATCTTCTGGGATTTCACTGCAATCTGTTCTGATTGTTGTGATTGTTTTGATTAGTATGAATCAGAAAAGAAAATCTGAAAGGAGCACATTCTCTAACATTTTGTAAGTTGTGAAATATCACTCCTACTAAAGTTCCTGCACAGTACCCTTTCCTCTCCGGATCCATCCATACAGACCTGAAATTAAGCCCTTTCAAAGTGTCTTGACTATCAACTCACAGTTTTACTCTTTCCTTCATAAATCTAGGCGTGCATAAAGGAGCAGCATTAAAACTGATTAAAGAAACTTTTTTAAATGCTCAAGATTACTCTTGGCAGTCTATGGTTTGTTTGCAGTACTCGATAAACTTCCTTCTTTCTTATTTCAAAAGTGTGGCTGAGAAGACCCGAAAGTCTCCCACTTTCCTGAGCCCAATTCGCAGTGTGGTGTTGGTGAGGCTCAGCCGCTCTGACCGAAGACGTCCTGCACCGACAGCAGTTACTTTCTCTTCGGCCAAGGACTTCGTCCCAGGAGGACTCCAAAAACTGCACCAGCTCAATCAAATCCAAAGACCATTTTCTTATCAAATCTTTCACTCTAAGAGCACCTTAATAATTGCCGTGGTGATGTTGGGTTTCTTAACTTATGATATTTCTCCCAGCGAGTCGTGAGAACAACTTACTTCCCTTATCCACGCGAAGGAGATATACCCAAACCGAGCCCAGCCGACATCAGCCGAGGGAGCATCTTTTGTACAACACTGTGTATAATGCTCATCTTTTTTGTGGACAAGGATCTGAGGAGGTGTGGTGGGTGCACGGGTGCTTTTTTTGTAGAAAGGTCTGGATTCCCACCAAATCCTACTTTGCCTTCAGGCTCAAAGAAATGGCTCACTCCACTCATACGAATGGATGCTGGTGTTTTACATCGCACAACTCTCCAGTTTGCCACAGTTTAACACATTATCATGAAAAAATGCGAAGGTCTTCAACAACTTCAATTTGTTACTCAAGGTATAAATTAAATTGGGGAACAGGAGGGTGTTAAACTGAGAGACTAAGCTGCTCTTTTTCTTCAGGAGACGGGAACACAGCCCACATTCCATATAGATGCCTGCCTGTTCATTGAACTAACTCACCCTCTGCAGCCCTCCAGGGACCTGCTAGAGGGATCTTGTTAGACTTTCTGGTCTCCCCGACACGACAGTCCAGCTTGCCAACTGCCAAACCCTGCAGACATCATCACTTTGCAGCCTTGAGAGACCGTCACCAAAGGAAGTCTCTTTACGGGATAGAGCGCTTATTCCAAACTACTCTCTGCAATACACGGGGCAGCTTCAGATCTCCAGCTCTCTCCTGCAATCCCACTGAGAAAAACTGGGGCAGACCCAGGTCTCTCTTTGGTCTACCTCAGCCTTTCAATTATTCCAAGATCTTTTTGCAGCCTGATTATTTCTGTTTATGTTGTTCAACATCTCCATGCTTTATTTTCTAAGCATGGGGCTTCTGATGGCAAAACCCAAGAAGAACCATCTCTGCTGGGACAAGAGGACTCTTGTGGCACTGGCAGGAGGGCTGAGGGGTAACAGCCTCACGTGCAAAGGGGCATGCAGCACGGGGGAACAGTCTGGGACAACGGCGTCCTCTGGGAAATGCATGGTTCCTCCCTCATCTTCCTCTGGATAAGAACTCTGGAAAAAAAAGCCCAGCAATGGCAGTTTTAGCAGATGCCCTTAATAAAGGTTTCTGAAGACAACCTGGAACACCTGTCCAGCTTTTCTCCATAAAAGAAGGAGAAGGAAAGAGAAACTCCTATGTTCTCTTCCCTAAATGAATGGAGGAATTGTCAACAAGACTTGAAGACTTCAGTAGAAAGTGCCTAAAAACTCAGGTCTGGAGCAATGCTCAGAAACGTGGTCCCCAAACTTGGGCTCCCCTTCACTGGGGCCCAAATTAAAAACAGAAGCGTGGCTTCCCCTTCAAAAACTGGTGTTAAGACATGGGAGAAACAGCTGGTGTTGCTTCACCTCAGGACTTGCAGGCGAGGAGATTCACAGTGCCTTCGAGCTTGGCAAGAACACAGTGAACTGTAAACAATACAGACAAAATTGATGAGCCTTCACACAAGTATTTGGTGCTGGCTGCAACATCAAGGCTTGTCATTTCCATGTTACCTATTTTAATGCATATACAAAACCCATATTCTTTAGATGCATAATATGTCTCTAGGGATAACACTCGGGGAGGCTGGTTTTTGACTGCCAACAAATGGGTTGCTTATCTACCTGCATTATGTAAAATGGACCATGAATTAAACTGATGAGGTTTGCAACAAGCTGTATATCTGAATGATCCTGCCCTCAAGGTGCTCAGGTTTGGATGTTCAGTGCCCCGAGGCCCGTGTTGGAGTTGCGTGGTGATTTTTTTCCTGATATTCTTCATCCAGTTAAACCAGTTCTGAGAGGGATGGCCAGGATTTACTTAGACAAAACCCTTGTGTAACACACTGTGCTGGTTTGAGAGCCCCAGGATGAAAGTTCTCTGATGCTCTCAGCCCAGGGGCAATCACAATGTGGGAGAGGGGGCAGCTGTGCCCATGGGGAGGAGAGGATGGGGCAGGTGACCCAAATGGACCAGTCACAGCACTCCTTCCCACGGTGCTCAGTATATAGGGGCCCCTGAGACAAACCCTGGGGTCTTTAGTGCCTGCAGGGCCGTGAGGAGTGTTGGCTGTTTGTTATTTCTTCCCATATTGCTGGTGTTCTTGCCTCCTGTTTTCACTCTGCAGAGGAGCACCGTTCAGTTGGACAGGTTGCCTTCCCTTACATTTCTGGGTGGGAGCAGCACAGCTCCATTTCTGTTTGGTTTTGGTTTTTTAAATTTTTTTCTGGCCAATCACTGCAACTCTGGGCTCGGGTGCTCCTGTCTGCTGCTGGATCCATTTCGGGCCTTTTTTTGGCTTGAGGTCTAGTTGTCATTTGGAAGGTGCAGGTTCTGTTACATTTTTCTCTTATATTTTTGAACATATTTGCATGCTTGTATAATATGTGTGTAGTTCAATATCTTCTTTGTCATTCTAAGTGACATCTTCCTTTTCATTATACCTGTTCAAGCTTTTTCAAACTCAAAGTCTATCTCCCTGGCTCCCCTTTTATCCTCCCTGGGACGATGGTGGGGGGATCATAGAGAGCAGCTGTCAGAGTTTAGCACCTGGCCCAACCTTAAACTTCGACACATGCACCTGCTAGGAGAGCTGTGGACTACCTGGTGTAGAAAGGGAGCAGAGAGAAGAAAGCTTTTAATATAAAACCATGAAAAGCAAATGAGATGTGACTAAAAAGCTTTGGCCACTTGATGGCATCCTCACCCATGGCCTGGGATGTTGTGTGCTGATCGCTGGAGCTGCCAGGCAATCCCTTTCTGTCTCCCTCCATTCAACCCCAGCCTAGGTTTGCTTCTAGACCAGCACATGTTCCATTCCCACCAGGCAGCTCCACACTGGGCTGATTTTGGGGTGATCCTGCCAATGGCTTTCCTAGCCCACCAGCACTGGAGACAAGATCTGGATGCACTGATTGATTGCTCCATTAGTATCCACAGACAAATCACAAATGAGGCAAAGCAACTCGAGCAAGAGGGTTTTGAGGGTGGCAGCAGCCCTGGGCGTGTGCAGGAGGCTGGGTTGCTGCTGTGTCAGGCACAGTAGTTTTGGGACAAGCAGGTTTTGAGGCACAGCACTTCATGGTGTGGTTGTACCCATCACTGTGATCAAGCACATGAGATCCCTGCACATGGAGCCCGATAAATAATTGTGTCTTGCTTTTGAAGAAGTGAGTGTGTGGCTGTGTTACTAAGGAATGAGGTCCAGCAGTGGGTGATGCTGCAGGGGGTCGATGAGGGATGGCAATTACAAGTTGTGCATGCAGAGACTTCGCAGATCTGTGCATTGTAAATGATTTTCTTTATGATTTATCAAATGCAATAACTTCTAGAGATACTATCACTATAATTGCCCATTGCAAGAAATTAGGATCTCTAAGGAATCCTCCTTGGGGACCTGGTGATGGGAGTTTAAAACAGGCAGTCACACATACAGCTGATTCAAATTCCTTTTATGAGGCACTGATTGTGTATGTTGGTGATTTTGTCTCTGAATTACACACAAGAAAAATCCCCCGCCAATGGAATTCAGGATACTGACCTGCTCCACTGTCAGTGCTGTGGCAGTAGTGACCTGCTGTCAGAGGTGTATTCCCCATGCTGGGGTGGGAGAAGCCATCTGCTTGATAGCTTGGTCACGGATGCTCACAGAGCCCCACATTTCTAAGATAAATGCAGTAAATCCTGAAATCGGTAAAAAGAAAGAGAAGGGAGACCAGTAAGTCTGGGGATACCTACTTCTAGGCTAGAATATGAAAGCGTACTCATGCCTGTCATGCCTCAAATGAGTCTGTAATTGTCCAGCTTTCCTGCTGTTGATGGTGTTTCAATTCTTACAGCACCTCATACTACTTAATGGGATGCTGGCTGTGTAGTTGTTTTTCTTACTTTATATACCATGCAGTGCTATGTAAGCAAAACAACAACAACAACAAAAAGTAACAGCACCTTATTTTTCCCTCCCCCCAAAAAACCAAACAGGAATCAACTTCCCAGTGAAAAGCTGGTGGTTTTTTTTGGAAAACAGCCCTGACCTGGAGGAAGGTCTTTGGCACTGGGAGAAGCTTTGTGATGCCCACAGGGCATGAGGTGGGAGCTGGTGGGGACTGCCCTCTGGTCAGGGAGCAAGAAGGGGCCACTTCACCTCCTTGTGTTTCTGTATTCCTACTGCTGTTGGGCATCTGTAATGCTCTTGAGTCCTTCCCCCAGGCAGGGTACAGGTGACATGCCATGTAGGAGCTCATCCCCAGTGCTTTTGGCACCTGTTGAAACCCTGCTTGTGATGGCTCTGGGCCAGGCTGAGATTTTCTCATGCCTCAGGAGTCCCTGCCCAGTGTGTCCAGGAAGGAGAAACCACAGTCCCCATCTCGGTTTCTGTTTTTTTTTCTGTTGTACTCTGAGACAGGGGAGTAGGTGACGTCTTTGCAGGCGTTATCTCCTTGGTTTATCTCAAGTTCCTAGTTTTGTCGTAGAATTCGTTACAGCAGAGATTTCCCCACTAGACATTGCACTCATGTCAGTCAAGAAAGCCCATGCTTGTCTTGTACCCGTGAAGAAAAAGGTAAAGTGGAAATGGTGAGATCCAAGGAGACAAGTGGGAAGAAGTTCAAGCTGCTAAACGGAATATAAGCTGCACAAGATCAGCCTCCTTTCTCTAAAGCCATATTTTTCCTATATATGCTCCTATAGTAGTGTGTAGACTGATCACTGCCAGCTTAGTTAAATGGTATGTAAAGTATACTTCCAGAGAAAGGCTCTGAAGGAAATTACACTGTGCAGTGAGAGGAAATTTCAGTAGTTACACAATTTTCAAAGCAGTTTTCCTAAACTGTAGAACCTGCGACAGCTCTAGAATCAGACACTAGTGGAACAATCAACCTGTTAAGAGCCACACACGCAGCAGCAGAAAAGGATCTTTTTAAGTGGTCTCAGAGGTCCCACACAAGTTTTCACTGTAAGATATAAAACGCTGGAAGCATCAAGAAATCTTTCCTTAATACAGGTGAAATACTAAGACTACTGGACTGTAGAACACCAAATCTCTGAAATGAATGCAAAGGACCTCGAGTGATGGAGGAAGCAATGGGTAACCTTGGGTCACAAGGTGAAACGTAGAGGAACAAGAACCTTGCAACTGGGGAAGCACAGGCTGAGACTGCCCCGAGGCCAATCCTTTGTGCTTAACGATTGGCACCCACACAGCCCTGCCTGCTGTGAATGAGACGAGGACTTCTGCAGATCATCTCAAAGAACTGGACTGGCTCATGATCTATTCCTCCATGTTTCAAAACATGTTAGCACTTATGTAGCCTACTTTAAATACAGCCTAGAAAATCGTGCCAACTCTTATATAAGAGGCCCAGCCTATTCTTATTCATGCAGCTAGCTGTGAACCAATATCTGTGCTTATTTCATTATTAAATTGTGATGGCTGTGTTTCAATCAAACAGTCTGCAGGTGGTTTTTCAATGCTTCAAGCACGAAACACAAGCTAAGATGTGGGTCTGGCTGGTGGAGGGCTCTAACACAGCCATAGAGTGAACGACTTGCTCTGCCTGTCTCTCCTGCGTGTTCAACCCTTCATGCTGCACTGGAAGAGAAAAACAGCATTCGGGGTCACCCCACAGTGGACAAGCAAGGAACGGTGAGTGGACTTACGGTCTGAGAGCTCTGCAATGTTTCTTTTTGCTGGTGTGAGAGCAATCAGGCCCACAAAAGAGGACGCTGAAGTGAGAGCAATGGCATCAGGGAAACCTTAAAACACAAGAGAACTGCCAATCTTTTTGGATGATTCCTGCTTTCTTCTGCTTACTTTTAGAGGCTGTTGGTTGTGAAATGCGCTGGCAATACATGCAACGCTCAGCATGGTTGGCATGTTGCTGTCGGGGCTTTTTGCTTTTAGATGCCTCGGCTCCTGCTAAATATCACTGCAACATGGAAAGCTTGGCTGCTAGAAAATCCAGAAAAGTTCTGGTGACTTGTACTATCGCATGAAACCGGGAAGATTCAAAACTCTGAAGGTCCCTCTCAGGTGTTCTTCCCCTATCTCACAGCTCCTGAGCACCACTAGTTTTGGTTAGTTAGTTTAAATGGTGTCAAACTAATTAGAACTCTTCTGAAAGTAGTGAGATAGTAATGGGAGATCTGTTACCTACAGAAGATAGTTGAGTCCTGAGGATGTCCTCTGGTCCATCTGCTAGGACAGAGCAGAGTGTGTGGCTATCAGGAGGTGCAACTGCTCTCGTCAAGCTGGCATGTGAAATGTTCCTTGAGTTCATCTGGATTTTACACCTTTCTGTCATAGGCAATCTTGCTATTACTCTGCTACAGCTTACCCTTTCATAGAGGACTTACGATGACCCTACTTTCCTTTATTTCCACACTAGCCTGTGTCAGCTTTATCTAAAAGAAAGAAAGAAAAATCCTCCAAGCCACCTTATCTCTCGAAAATGAAACTATCAATAGCACGTCTTCATTTGTGGTCTTTGCAAGCTCTTACATCTTGATGACTGTACACAGCAAATTGTAAAACAAGCTGGTGTGTTATCTGGGTGGTTTTCTTCTGCAGGGAATCTTTTCTCCTACATTAAAAACCCCCAAGCTGTACAGAGTTTATTGGAAACTGCACAGCGGGATGCAAATTCTCTCATGAGAACTCAGAAGATCTGAAGGTGAAGACACTGATCTGGAAATTGGATGCCTGTGCAGCATTTTCAGTTAATCTATGATCAAAATAGGTGCATTAGAAGAGAATATATCCCACAGTATTTAGACATAAAAAAAAAATAGACAGGAGGTTAGATGAGGATTTCGAAATGAGCTAAAGGAAATTGCTCGTAAGAGACCACAGAAATATATTGGGTGAGTTCTGTGTGCTCCCCTTTTCCAAATCCCTGTTCTGGGCTGGAATCTTATGATCCTGTCACTCAAAAGTGTGACCTTGAACCAGGCACCTCCAGCTGAGGTGCTGGCAGTGTCCTTGGCTGATGGAGCTGCTGGAACTCTCTGCCTCCTTCCTCCCTCTGCTTGTCCACCGCATCCTGGAGTACACAGGGATGTGCGATGAAGTACGGGGACATACTCAGGTTCCCCAATGGCAGTGTAGAAGCGTTCCTCTGGTTAAGGCACCTTTGAGCTTGGTTACATTTATCAAAAATCCTGGGCTTGAGTGCTTTGTTTTGCTTCTAATTTTTTCCAACCAGAAAGCTTAAAAGGGAAGAAAAAGCTTCAGAAGAGACCAGACTTAGCCTTGGTGGCTCTCCACTTTGACAACCAGCCTTTTGAAGCTTGTGAGTTTGTGACCTCAAAGGGACACGGACTCCCACAGTCACTTTGCTCCCTACTGCAGTTTGGCTACTCAATGTATTATGAATTTGTTTCAGGTTTTTTAAGTGACAGTCAAAGCCCCTCCTCCTTCCTCCCTACATTTTGGCCGGCATTGCTGAAAGAGAGATTAAAGGATAGGAACAGAGGGAAATGAGATACCTAGACATGAGGACAAGAAATAAACTTCCGATTGTATTTAGAATAAAAATGAGAACGTATTTGAGAAAACACATTGCAGCAGCTCGCCATCAAAATGAAGACTTTAAAATATCAAACCTAAGTGTTTAACAACGATATTTAAACATTGGTCTTTTTGCTGGGATGGGAGCAAGTATTAATTTCCACAGTCCTTAGGGCCTAAGTTCTTCAAAGAGAAGCCAAAACCGGTGCCACTCGCTTCTGTGTTCAATCCACTGCTGCTCTAACCAACACATGGGAAAGCTCTTTCTCTGCCAATTGGACTTCTGGTGATTTCTGAGTCACTGTAAAATGACTATAGCTTCTCTTATGACCTATTTGCCCTGGAGCAGTGACAGTATGAGACTGCTCTCACTGAGCAATGAAACAGAAATGAAAAGATGTAGAGATAGCGCTGGCACCGCTGGCAGATAGAGCCTGTGAGGAGGAACCGCAGGCTTGGGGCTCTGCCATTCCAATTTTCAACTAGTAACAAAACTACAGATCTTGTCATTTTGGGCCTATAGGCCTGGGAAGAAGTTGTCTGATCTGCTCACTGTCCAGTGAACGTAATTACCTCTCATGTATGAAAAGGTCCTAATTCTGTATCTTGCACGCAATTTATGCCACCAACCGCTTTCACTTACAGAGCATGGCAGCTCCTTTGAGATATCATTTCCTGGGAGAAGAGGCCCTAGAGACCCTGCTGAGTATATCGGATTTTGTGAAATCCTTGCAAAGACAGAGCATAGCAGTTACTGGGCAACATGGGATTTCTAATGAATATATTGTCCTTAAAAACAAGAAGCAGTAGAAACTGTCACAAAGAGCCTCTTGCCCCTTTCTCCCTGTGGCTTGTTACCACATTCCTTGTACAACCCTGGCTAAATCAAAGATGCTTGTGAATTCTTTCCTTTCAAACCCTGTAAAATCATTTTTTCAACTATCTGGGAAATCAAGCGTCCTACAGAAGTTACACAGAATTTATCTCCTTCAGGGACTTACATTTCGAACTAATTGCTTTAGCTTTTGCCCTGGGGCTTTACTGGCTGAGGAAACAGAGAGCAGCACACCCATTGCTTCGCCTGAGCAAAAAGCTGTTTCCTTAAGAGACACCCACCCGTCTCGGAAGTCTCTTCACTGCTTTTCGGGGATTCACATACTTGGATCATAAATCAATGATTTTAGCCCTTCTCTACCAGCCCAGGGCCTTGAAAGTTGTCAGCGCCTGGCTCACGAACCCCATCCCTCCCCGTGATACACTTCTGTGCATCTGCTGATCCTAACGTAGCCCGCTTCCAGCTTTAACTTGCCAAGGGAGGATCTCTGGCTTTCTCTAGGTGTTCCCTGGGGCTTGTGTCAAAGCTGTAGCTGCCTAATGGGATGTGAACTTCCCACGCTAAATCACCTAAGGACAGGTTTTAAAGAAAAGGCAGGAAGCACCCCTCCCAGCTGGGAGCTGGTGTTTGGTGTGCAGGCAGCGAGGCAGGAGCAGGTCCTCCAATGCTCTCCTTGGCATGTGGGCAGGCAGTGGAGCCGTACTCGGTCAGATGAATCCCCTTGCTGGTAGGCAAATACCAGGGAAAAACCAGCAAACTGCAACCCAATGTTTTCTCTTTCCAGGATGGTTTCCAGTGGGATCATGCTTATCCTTCAGCTAGACTGACCAGCAGAAGGCTCAAGCTTTTGGAGATCTTTGAGGCATAACGTGATTTAGAGGCATAAGGGGAGTGAAGCTTAAAAGTCAACACGGGGCATCTGAAAGAAATCTGAAGGGCTACCACCTGCTCTGGCCAAGGTGTGCAACCTGAAAAAAGAGAACGTCTGTGGCCAGAGAAAGCTCTAGCAGATACTCAACCGGATTTGGAGACTGAGAGAATTTCCAAGTTAATACCCTTTTGGTTACCTAGGACTGGTTTCGCATCTGCTCCGTTCTGCTCGAAAGGGAACGGGTGGGATGTGACTTTGCAGTCAGCGTTTGCACCCTGAGGACCCGATCCGGATCTGCACAGCGGTGCACGCATGCCCAGCAGAGGTGGGATCACAGTCAAGGGTGATGGGATCGCTCTCCAGACACAGAGGCTGTAGTTCAGCCTGACGCCTTCCCCAAGCACCGCCCCACAGCTCCGTCCATCCATCTGTCTGTCTGCTCAACAGAACCCTCCAGCATCACCAGCCTTCTTGGAGAAAGGTCCTGCTTGGAATCCAGAGGGAAGGCAGCTTGCAGCCTGTCAGTTTTTCTTGGGAACTTTGGCAATGCTGAACATTATTGTCTCTTCGCTTTCGTCGAACTATAATTCACATAAGCACAGGAGACAAAACCCACGTCTGAAAAAAAAAAAAACCTTTTGTAGATTTTTAACTATTGTTTCCTGTTGGCGTGTGATATCGTAATGTTCAAACTAATCACTTCTGAGGAGCATTTGTGAATTTCCAGAGTACTAAAGAAAAGTCACTGCAGTAGGTGACTCAATTCCACGTTCGATTTCGCTAAAATGCTGTCCAAGCTAGCGGGAAGAAATGGTGGGCATTTGGTATCAGTTTTATAATTGGGTTTTTCCATATTAGAATGGGAATTTTGTGAAGACTCAATTAAAAGGAGTGTCCTCCTCTTCTTCTGTCACCCATCAGACTGAGTTGCACATGAATGCCAGCATGCTGTCATACATACTCTTCTCTTGTTTGCTGCTCTCTGTGCAAGCACAGAATTGCAATGTCCGTGACATTATCCGGTATACAAAACGTCTGCTTGTAAGTGGCTGTTAATTCTGTAAAAACGCACGCTCGTAAAGGAGATGCTAAGAAATACTGATTTCTCACTTGTTATTCTTCCAGGATGAAAGTTCTGAACGTTGCCCATGTAAGGAGACAGCTGCCAGTGTGAGTACATCGCTTTTGAGAATATCGTGAAATTAAACAAAATGTACCTGTGTCTTGAATGTGAGTAATGCTGGATTTTAACGCTCACTCTTTTCATTTTCAGTCGTGTTCGTGTCTTCCCATTGCTGAGGTAAGTCTGTTTTTTAAAAACCATTGTAGATGTTATAGAAGTTTGATATTAACTGAGCTTGTTACATTTGTTCACTTTGCTCCTTAAGTAACTTTTGCTTTCAGTTACGAGGAATATGTCGATGCACTAGTAATAGCAAAACTGAAGCTGACGAATAGTGGCAGGGAAAGAAGCAGAAGTCCTCCCATTATCAGTGCAATCAGAACCAAGCCCAGAGTCAGGCAAAAGTCCTCTGTCGGCTTGACTCACAAATCAAAAGATACAGGCTCTTGTTTTGAAAGTCTCCATGAGACCTCATTAAATGATTTAGTGCCTCGATACTGAGTGAAGCTGGGCCAGGGATGTCAGGCCTCAGGTGTTTGGCTTTAGGTGTATCTAACTCTATTTCATTTTTTGTTAGCCCGCTCAGATATGGTGAAACCCAGCAATAGCTGAAACTATGCTTCGGAGAGGTTACTTTTAAATTTGATGTTTTCCGAGAGATGTTTCTTGTTGCATGCATGAGATTTTGGCATTTTACAACTCCCCCAAAGTTCTTGGACCAGTTTTCAAAAGAATGCAAAACACATTGCATTTAGTTGTGACACACCACGTTTAAGAATAGGTATTTCTTCTTTCTGTAGATAAACACAAAATGCATTCTAACTTTTTCTAATGCCTTCTTTAACAGCCTGGCCACGAATTGGCGTGCTTTGTGGAAGGAACCGAACACATGCTGAAAAGCAATGTATCTTCAAATGCAGTGGTTACAAGGCTTAACCTAACCTTTCAGGCTCAGCTGGAGAGAAACCTCTGTGAAGTAAGACTTTTCTTATTTTTCTACAGATATTTGTGTATCCTCTAAAAAAGAAATAATTTTTTATTTTTTATATATATATATATATGTATATAATTTAAACATTTGTAGCAAGGTGTTTGATTCCGAATGTGTTTTAAATACCCATTTTATGCCGGAGCCAGATATAATAGCCGCGACATGCGTGAGGCAGTGGAGAGCTATTAAAATTGGCAGAAGAAGCAGGAGGATGGGTTCTGTCCCACTCTGCCCTTTCCCTTCTCCAAACCCTCTTTAACAGATCTCTGGGAGGGGAGCTTCATTTAAATTGCTCTTCTATTCTCCTTTCTTGAAATGTGTTTCTACACAAAATAAAAATGATATAAAACCGTTGAGAAGATGTGCAGGAGCTGCATGGCTGGGGACATCTCTCTCTTCTGGAGCATTAATCCTACCAAAGCTGCAGCTTCTTCAAGGATGTTCATGCGGGAAATACCACTGTCACCTGCTGCATCTGCAAACTTGTGGTGATGCTCAGGAAGACCTTCTTAGCAACTATGAAAAGCCATTGCTCAAGAAACGATTCTTTAGGAATTCTTTTACGAAATCCTTGCTTAGCTCCAAAGAATCTGTATTTTAACTCTTTCATCTAGATCCTTCATTTTTCATAAAATCTTTGGTAACCCAGTCTTTGTTCTTTCTTCCACCACAGAGCCTGGCACGTGGGGATCAGTGCCAGTACAAGACCAAGGGAAACGTGAAGGAATTTTTGAAAAAAATCCTGAGGACCTATCAAGCAATCAGTAAATCTAGAGCTTAAAGGCCAAAAAGTTTAAAAAGACTTAAAAACCCCCAAATCTCTTTGATAAGAGAGAATTGAAAAGTTATTTATTGTATTTATTGCTCACCTCAAATATAAAAGGTAGAAATAACAACTGCTAACCCAATAAAACTATAATTTACCTTAGCAGCAAAAGTATTCAAGAGTCTTCCTTTTATATGTTTTGTACTTGGTGAAGTGTTTCAATGTCTTGTCTTCATACAAAATGCTTCTGCAAAGCTCCAGCCCACCAATTCCACTCACATAAGGTTCTGCAGCAAAATACATGCTGTGGGCACTCTATAGCACCAGAAATATTTGTGAACTTGCAATTCAGATAGAAATTCTTTCTGCATCACTTATTTTTTGATAATATCTACACACTAGAAGTCGCTTGCAAGGTTGCAGATTTTCCTGCCTGTAGCCGCTGTTGTGTTTGTTGTTTTTTTTTTTTCTTCTAAAAACTCAGTAGTAGAGAACTGATAAACATCGTAACATACAAAAGCAAGATCATACGCAGGGTTAATTAGAAGTTCTTAATGGGCTTGAGTATTTGGAACTGTGCTGTGGACAACTGTTTCTTTCTCAGGGTGTGTTTAACGTTGCCTTTGAAGATCTTTCTATAGTGCCATGAGCTCAGGTATGCTTCTCCATCACCTCGCCACTCAGCTCAACAGAAACAAAAGGGGCAAAAAGGGACCTTTAATGGAAAAAAAAAAACCCAAATATACAAGGGGAGATGCATATCTTGGCCACCTATTTCAGCCTTAGTAGTAGTTCTCAGATCTCTTCACATAAGGGAAAATCCCAAACAACTGAGAGAAGGTCAGTTTTCATCTGTTTTGTGCCTCAGAGAGGAACGAAAGAGATGAGGCATTGTACCAGGGCTGGCTTTTGAGATGGAAGATCTTAAAAGACCTCCAATGTCATTTCTTTGTCACCTCCACTCGAGTATGGTCAATTAATTCCCTTCCTGGCATGTAATTCCTTTTCCTTTTTTTCAGCATAAAGTGTGATATTGATGGGGTGAACATGTTTCTAGGACTAAAAACATGATGGGAATGATCATCAGTACATTATTATTATTAAGGCTTCTGTTTATATGAGCTTGTGGGAAAAAACAGAACTGGATTATAGAAAATGCATCTGATACAACTATATAAAAGCAGCAAACCTAGGTAACAGACATCGGGTCAAACATGTTTGTTGATCTGTTCCTGCCACTTACTTCAAATATGGTAAGAAGATACTAAATACTAAAATACAAAAGACTATTTCTATGGTAACGCCTACGCAGATGAAACCAAGAAATAAAACAACTATTTTGCCTTTCTCATGTATCTTCCTACATTTTCTACTCCAAGTTCAGCTCAGACAGCTCTCTCCTAAACAACCAATTTGTTTGGGATTTTAACGTAAAGAAAAATCATCTACATATCTGAAAAGTCAGCAGAATGCTTACACATGATCCTGGCCTTGAACAGAAGAAAAAGGTTCATTAACATCCATCAGTTTTATTGAATCTATGCTGTCAGATCTCAAAATTCCAAATATTGCCTCACCAAATATTGATAGTCAGTCTTGTTAATAGTTTCCAAGTGCAAGCTATTTTAGTGTTTCCATGAAGCTTTGCTTTACGTATCTTGTGTGTGCAGCTCACCAGCATTGTGTCTATTTGTAATTTGTAGCAAGTGTAAAATTTGAAAAATGTTGACTTTCCACATCCTAGGACTCCAGACAGCTGTTCTGACCTGTGTTTTCAGGAACTGCAAGGAAAAGTCCCCAAACTACTGCATTTATGAAATAGATATAGTAATTGTGAAACTGTGGCACAAAGACACGCTGTAAATTCAGCTCACCTGAGCAAAAACTGGCAACAGGCAAAACTAGTCAGTCAGCTTCCAGTCAAATCACTTCTGCAAGATAGTAATAGGAAACTCTTGCAGAGAATTTGAAAAACAAACCAACTTCCTAAACTGCAGAAGATACAGCCGCAAAATATCTGCTCATCTGATGCCTCGATTTGCAATCTGCACGAGAGAAATGAGTGTTGGGTGCTTAAAGCATTCGGTGCAGAACTGAGCAACCTGAAATAAGTGGCTCCACTGCCATTTCTTACTGTACATGTGCCCTTTGTACCCGTGAGCTGATGCAAAGTGCTTGTCTGCACTGGTGACCTCCCCCAAACCCCTGCGATCTAGAGTCCAGGAAACGTGGTGGTCCTCTTATCTCCTCGCCACGGGCACATTCAGATCTTCTCCATAGGAATCTAATGCCCTATGAGGCTTTGCAAGCCCCAGAGCAGCCCTGTGGGAAGGGCTGGATGTCTCTTGTCAGGACCCAACATCCCTTCAGCCAGCCCTGGGCCAACCTCTGAGTAGATGTGGGGACACCTGAGGGCCTCTTCTCTCTCTCCTGAGTTTGGTTCACAACAGGATTGCGAAATTGCCAGATGAAAACAAAAGGAAAGTAATCCATTGAGTTACATAACTAGAGTAACAAGCACCTTTGTTATCTCAATTATCTTTCTCTAGCATGATGTGTCATACTATGCTCTAACTGAGAGGATGTGGCATAGGGCAGGGGGACTTGGGGGTGAAGGTCAAACATTTGGTATACAAGACAGCTTGTCTGCATAGGTTGATTATATTATGGAACAGATTTACAGTGGGAAATTGATAATTAACTGTGATTTTAGGAAAGAGCCCTCTTCCAACCACTCAGTCCCATCCAGGCGTCCACAACAAGGTGCGTGCTTGTCTTCACATGTACAGTTCCACACTTGCCTTGTTTCTACAACTCATGTCAGGAAAAGGAGGCTCTGAACACTATTCGCTTTATGATTTCTGAGACAGCAACCCTTGATATCTGAGGATGCAGGGAAAGAGTGGCTACTTTCTGCAAAGTGGAAAGCAACACCATTATCTCTGTACAAAGCACCTCTTTCTCCAGGAATGTCTGTCTCACGAGAGTTAAGTGTTGGGAATGTGCAGACCAGTTCCGTAGCACATACCACTGCAACGATATGTTTTTCCCCATTAGCAGGAAGTAATGCTAAACTGTCGCTTTAAGTGACCCAAAGGGACTTGAGAAGCCACTTTATTCTTCAGCAAAGAAGAATTCTCCCAATCCTGCTACACCAGCCAGCCCACAACCCTTTCTTCAAAAGGTTTATTGCTGACAGCAGTCAGTCAGAAATCCATTCACAAGATCTGCAGTTCCAGTATAGTTTGGGCATCCACTTAGTAGCATGACAAAACTTCTAGTGTTGTCTTCAGGAACCTGGCTAGGACAGCTTTGTGTGCTTGAGTTCCTGCTATGATACTTACCAAGGCAGGAGTACAGCAGCAGAGCCAAAGCTCTCATGCTCCAGTCTGCTATTTCTGATTTTACATAACTCCATGACCCACTGTAGGACAAGCCCAATGCCTAAGCACTGACAACAATCTAGTAAGAAGCTGTGTCCAATGACATATAGGTGGATATTAGCTTAGAAGGTATTTTTTGATGGACTAGAACTGTCCCAGTGCATCTGGTATGTTGTTTTTTTCTTGTACCCTTGTAAAAACAAGTCTGATATACGTCATGCTATGGGAAGGAGAGGCACTGGGCTGCCATTCAAACGCTTTCCAGTCATAAATCACATTTAATATTTAAAAGCCGACGTACACAATCGTAAACGAAAACCGATCTTACCTGGCTAATCCTCACAACACCCTCCTGAGGCGTGTGGACAAGCCCCACTCTTCTAGTTTTATGGAAAAATAAACAAGAGTCTGGTGAGATGGAGAACTCAATTCTCCCCAACACTCTGCACTTCACAACTATGTGAAGACTGGTTACGGTTTGCGTGAAGAGCTCAACACCCACCAGGGTTTAACATCGCCAAGACACAAATGACAGCACACATCATATCAGGTGGTGCTACTGGGAAGACAAAGTAACTACCACGTCCAGACTGTTTTTCCCCCAGAGAAGCCCATACCTGTTCACAGCTGGTTATAGCTCCCTTCCCATCTTCTCTATTGCTCTCCCGCTTTTGATTTGATCAACTAAAAAATCTCCACAAGGTAGAACTAAAAATTCCCAGGACTTTCATGTGCATCTCCCATGGAAGCAACCATGATGATCTATAAATCACAGCATCTTCATGGATGCGCACTCTGCAGTGTAAGTTGTACCCCAAGCAGCAGTTCAAACACCAATCTTTGGTCATCTTATATAAACTTCTGTAAATAATCCTGAGTGTTCACACTGCTGTTATGAGATAAATGTTGTCTTCTTCCTGGAAGGTTATAATCTAAAAAAAAAAATTACAATAAACAAAAAACTACATTAAATATATTTTTTCATGTACAATTATAGAGGCATAGAATAATAGAATCATAGAATGGTTTGGGTTGGAAGACACCTTAAAGATCATTTAGTTCCAACCCCCCTGCCATGGCCAGGGACAACTCCCACCAGATCAGGTCGCTCAAAGCCCCATCTGTCCTGGCCTTCAACACTTCCAGGGAGGGGGCTTCCACAGCTTCTCTGGGCAACCTGTTTCAAGTCTTAGCACTCTCACGGTGAAGAACTTCTTCCTTATGACTAATCTAAACCTACCTTCCTCCTGTCTAAAGCTGCTACTCCTTAACCTATTGCTACAAGCCCTTGCAAAAAGTCTCTCCCCATCTCTTCTGTAGCCCCCTTCAGTTACTGGAAAGGCGCTATAAGGTCACCTCCCTACCAGTGAGATTTCTTTTTTACTCTTGTCAGAAATATCAGTGAGATTTCTTTTTGCTCATGTCAGAAGCAGCATCATCAGGAGAGCATCATCAGGAGATCCTTTTCACAAGAAAACAGATACCCTTGATTTGTTTATTGTGTTTACATTGCTGGCTTTTCGTTTGGTAACCTTCAGACTACGTAAGTATTTTCCAGGGTTAATAGGTCAACAAAAAGCCCAGGAGTGAGGGGAGTTTCCCCTGACTCCCCACAAAATTGGAATTGTAAAAGAGCGAAATAAGAGGGAAACCATGACTTAAGAGACACAGATAATGATCAGCTCACTGCTGACTTTGCAAGCAGCCTGTGGGAGAGAAGAGAGATATTCTGTCCGACATCGACTTCAGGAAGGATATAAATCAGCCATTGAGATATAGGTTTGTTCCATGGTGGCAGAAAAATTTGCTCACTCTAATTTCGCTGTGCCTCCACACACCTGACATCATATTACTAAGTAAAACGCAAAAGAAAGGAAAGCCTGAAGACGTAAAGATCCCCACTGGCCACAAGGCATTTTCACAGCAACACACTGTGACTAGAAATAAAGGCTACGGTGTTTCCAAGGAAGGAAAAGTGCAAAAATGCATTTAATTGTTACCACCTATTTAGAGGCAAGCACCCCAAAAGACTAGTTGCTTTAGCACACCTCACCATGGTTTAAGAAAAGAGATCCTGCACAGGGTATCCTCAGTTAAGCAAGTTTAGATATATCACGAAATTGTACTTGGACAAGTTGTGGGTTTTTCTATTCACAAAGGCCAATTCTAAGCACATTAATTAGAGGTATCTTTTCAATCAACACTCAAGTACTTGTGGAAACGTGCCTTATCTTCTGCAGATTTATCAATAATGAAAAGAACCTGGCATATCTACAACTTCTTACAAGTCTTGTTTGACATGGGAAAGATAATGGATAAGTCTATAATGAATTTTTACAAGATCTAGACGAATCTTTTTCAAACTAAATGTATGATCTAAATGATTGTGCCCTCGGAATAGGAGATATCTTCAGTCAGTATCTATCTGTGTTTTCACTGGAAAACTTAAGGAAAGGTTTTTGACTTTCAGCAGCTGAAAACTAAGGAAAGCCTCCTATTTTTGAATGAGGTGTTCTGAGCAAAACGTAGGAGAATTAATAATGAAGACTAAATGTTTTTTGCTGCCCTTCAGTTTTCCCCCAATTTTACTGGAATCAACCAAACACTGCCACACAGTTTTACACCTGGCACTCTCCTCGCTCCATGATGAAAAGAAGTTCTGTTATCACCATGCTTTTGTTCTAATTCACAGTTTGGTGACTACGTATTTGCAGTCAGCGTTACCAAAATTTCTGATCAAGAGGGAAAACCAGTTGCTGCAGATCAATCTGCAAGGATGAGAGTGGCTACGGCCACAAATCAAGCCCAGAATCAGCAATGGCACACAAAAATGTAGCGGTTAAAAGATACAGCCTTGAGAGGGTCTTCATCTTTCTGACAGTGTGTTTGTGCTTACATCCAGGTTGTGGTACCACATGATGAGTCCTAACAGCATGAGACATGTTCATAACTGTACACCTGGCTGGAGGTCTAAGATTATTTTCTTGGACTAATCCCAAACTTGTAAAATCTTCAACGTTAGATTGTGCAAACTTGCTTATCCCACCAAGTTAAACAAACAGAACAATGCTATGCAGGTGTGGTGCAATTAAATTAATAATTAGATTGTTTAATAAATCAGTTAAGCAGATTATAGATCATGGTTAATCATGAGTTTCAAGACCAGCAGCCTTATCATCTATCAAACCTGTCAGATATTCACGTGACTTGTGGTTCAGTAGGAAAGCTCAGGTTAGGAAACCTGTCTTCTACCTACCGAGTCTTTCATCCCACAAACAAGAATCAGCTTAACAGAATCCACTCTGTGCTTCTTGAAATTTGTACATCTCTCCAAACATCTACTCCAAGATCCCAAACAAAACAATTAACAGCTTTTCTAGGAGCCAGCCCTACGGTGCAGGACACCTCTTTTCTCAAGGGCCCCAAATTCATTGCGACACATCACTGACATGTAGCCCAACGTCCGCTGCGTCTGTGGCACAGCGAGGATGTTCTTCACGATGGTGTAGTTGATGGGCAGCAGTTGTATCACAAGAAAAATTGAAGGCAACTAAGAACTCGCAGGGTCAGAGGACGAAATGGAAAATGCGTGAAGTCCACGACACATCTGAAAGGCAAACCAGCTGAGACTGCGCGCTGCACCTATTACCCGACTACACAGCTCACGCTGGCAGCCATGGGATAAGCTAAAGGGCCGCTGCAATTTGTGCTTGAGATAGAAGGGCTTTATGAATCTGTGTGAGGGACAGGGGTGAGACAAGGTAGTTCACTCTCATGCAGGAAGGTTCTTATCAGCTGCCCTGAGCATCTACAGCTCAAATGTCAACAAATCCAGATGCAAATTCAGCTACTGAACTGTCAGAGTTTATCTTGGAAGCTGCGCATGGGCTGTCTTCTCCAGCAGGTGAACAGAAACAGCAGCAACACTTCCAAGAGATGTTCCCATACTGTGCTCAGTTTATTAGGAGTATTTATTACTTGTTTTCTTGAGGGAACTTGCAAATACATTAGCAGGAATGCTGGCCAACTGCTTGGCCAGTGGGAACATCAGTGTATGAAGCTGTATCACACCAAATTCTGAGGACAACATTAAGATTCAGATAAGAAAGCTCTGGATTTATAGACTTGTTTATCTTAGAAAAATGAGCCTTGAGCAGATTGGATCCAGTTCATGCTGCTGCCACTGGCATCTAGCAAAAATTGCGAAGTAATTAGTAATTGAGTCATCTCCTTTAATGGACACAGCTAACAACCAAACAATACGCACGTACGTTCAGTATCATTAATTCTGGGACGGATCCCAAGTGCAGTCAAGTTTTAGCTGGCAAAGGACTCTCTGCAAAGATGAAAGGTGATCCAAGGCTCAAAACTGAACGTGAAAACTAAGGGCTGCTCGATACTGTTGGTGAGAATAATCCATGCTCGGAGGCTCTGCTGAGAGGGAACATGTTCTGCTCTGTCTGACACCGTAAGTTACTAGTTTTGAGATTTACATGTGGGAACAGAGATAAGCGACAAGCCATGAGCATATATATACACCTGTGAGTGTAAGATATATACCCTTGAGTATAAGAAAGATATTTCTGGGTCATTCTCAGGCTCTTTTCTGCTGTCATGCCTGCTAGGGTTATTATTCCATATTTCTACGGTTTCCTTTCTTTGGCAACTAAAAGGCATGTGGATATAAATATATATGGATTTACATATGTACACTTACATGTCTCACACACACATATCCTAACGTATTCTTTTTATGAGTCTGCAGAGTCCTTGGAGTTTTAATAGAAATAAATCACAGAGACTGATATGCGAGTTCCCTCTTGTGACCAAGAGGTGCCATAGCAACACCTGCAAGTAAACACAAAATGTGTGTAAACCCCAGACCTTTAGAGAGCAAAGAAATAATTCAAATTGCAGAGAACAACAGTTCTGCGGGTTTTTTTGTTCACTGGCCATTGAATTTATATTATTTTTTTAAAATCTACACTATCTGTGCATAGATAGTACGGAAAAGACTTAACAGAAACGTGTCTCTGGAAAAGATTGTCGCAAATATGAATCAAAAAGGAAGATGAGGCTGCTAAAGTTAAAATGTTATTTTATCTATGCACGAATCCTAGGCCTCACAGACCAAATCTAAAGAGGGTAGAGGATACTGGTCAAAACTCTTTTAATACTGGTCAAAACCCTTTTATCATTGTCAGAGTTTTCCTTCCTGGCAGATGAGCTGCAAAGCCACTTCCTCCTCCTGCCGAGTGAACAGATTTTCTCAAATCTGTGCAAAAAAACGGCCACTTGTCAGCAGCAGAAAAAGGAGATATGGACATAGAGTATAAATGATTGAAACGTAGCATTGAAGGGGAACTTAAATGGTCAGTGAATCTCCTCCTCTGCTCTGAAGAACAATTTTGTACGTCTCGACCATCTTTGACCAAAATTTTGTTTGTCTGCCCTGAAATCCTGCAAAGAGGTCTCTGCAGCTTCCATAGGTAGCTGCTCTGAGCTGTTACTCAGCTACAAAACTATAAAGCTTTTTCTAGTATTAAAACTCAAAATGTTTGCTGCTACTTTGTCCGCTAACTTCTTACCAGTTATTTCTTTTATCAGCTATTTTTCTAATCAAAAGAAATGTTCAGCTGCCTACTTCGGACAGCTTTAATCCTCTAAGATTAACATTTTCTTCAGTCTGGAGGGCATCAATTTGTTACAGTAGGTAATCAGAACTACGGGCATTACAGGTGACATCTTAAAGACAATTTATTGTGCGCTCAACTCAAAAGACATTTATCAGAACATAAGTGGTTACAGACATTTTTGAAGATTTCGTTACTCAAGCTAGCCACAGTGTGGTATTTACCAAACAGCTAACAACATACAAGATATGAATAAGAGAATCTTTTTTTTTTTAAAGTAATTTATTTTCCCAGAAATGACCGTCTATATATCAACACCAGCAGAGAAGCAGAATTAGCTGGCAATTTGTTTTTAATGCTAATATTCAACCAGAGGGTCGAGTAACCTGTGTTTTATGGATTAGTGGGCAGGGCTGCCTACTGAAAGTGTCAGGGCACTAACTCATTAATGCCCTAATCGGGATTAATGACCCCGAGCAGCCTCACCTGGAGCCTCATCCACACCCTTGCCCAAGGCCCTGGGTGCCCATTTAAGCTCAGCTCTAACCCTTTACTCCTTCTCTAATGGTGGAGGAACAGTGGTTTGTGGCCACGGTGCCTCTTTAGGGACCCTGACGTGACCCTGACTGGCCTCGGACCTGCCTCATCACCAGAGATTTGCCCCAGGGTGTGGACTCTTGGTTGAACCTGGCCACCACCTCTGGACCTGCCCTGCTGAGCTGGTTGGTGAGGTCCCTGCCTGGATGGCTGCAGGGACAACCCCCTTGCTCCCGACTTACTTCAAAACTTATTCTAAAAGGTAATGATTGAAAAATTGGTCTCTGCTAGTTAGAGATGACATTCTATATGTTTAATTTAGAGATTACAACATACTGGTCCAATGGGATTTTAAGAATATGCCTATAGAACACCACAGGAATACAGCATTTCTACATCATTTTTTTTTTTTTTGGACAAGTTAAAAACTATTAATATGCCTCTGTGATGCCTCCTTCCACAGAAAGTACAAAGAGTGACTGTATCAATACCTTTCTTATCCTTGTTTTGCCATTTAATTGGCACTGTTAACAGTGCCAATTAATAGATTTTGTCTGAAAGATGTGTCTATCATGCACATAAACCACCCTTAATATACCACTTACATACTTGGAGTTACTCCCTCCAGTGATTCATGTTTATTTCTGGAGCAATAATATTAGACTGTTATTGCATTTCTTAAAGCTTAATATCATCTCATAAAGATTTGTCTGCATAAAGCCATGTTTTAATTGTTTCATATAAAGGAAAGCATTTACAAACAGGTATGTACATAAGCTGTTGTTTCCATTAAAACTAAGTTAAGAAATGGCCAATAATCTCAAGAGAGTTGTCTTTAACTTTTCACACAGTTCTTGTAAAACTTCCAAGCGCACGGCATGCTGATTCTGAATCGACACATGTAAATTTTTCAGTCTCAGGAAACTTCTGATTTCCCGAAAACTTTCTTATACTAATTAAATCACGGATTTACTCAAATTCTTTTTCTTTATCACAATTTCAAAGCCCAACGATAAAAAAAACCCCATGAATATCTGTTGATCAAAGCACAGAAAGAGTATATTATGAAACCAGGTTGAAATATTGTGCTAAATATTCCTGTAATCGCCACAAACGTGGGAAGTAAATATCTGTTTCTGTAAATCTGTCTTCAAGAGACACAACTACAGGACGAAGGCTAAGATTTGCTTTGAGTGGCTGGCTGGTGTGGGCAGGCTGCTGAAATTGGGTAGACTAGGAGGGCCTAAACATGTTTGTTTTGTATAGACCTGTAAGCATTTTAGAGCAATAATGAGTCTAGGTATGAAGTGCAGTCAATTCTTCTGTACTTCTCCATTTTAAGTTAGGTATACAATATGTCTCTGCTAGTCTAGATCAAAAGAGGAGACTCTTCTACACAGAAAGCCTCAGAGATCAGTCTGTATGAATCTTCCTCAAGTACTTTTGAACCTGTTCCTGTGCAGCAGCCTGAAGGTTACTGGCAACGCACCAAAGAAACCCATGACTGGTGGATTTAAATGCTAGCTGCAAATCTGCATTAATCTCTGTTTACAATCTATCCTCTATGACTGTCTACAGATAGTAACTCCTAAGTTAAAGGTGCTTTTTGTAGCAGCATTTACTGAAAAATCAGCTTAAAAACGTATGCCGGGAAGAAAAGGCTTGCAAATAAATTACCTGGAACTTATTCAGACCCTAAAGGAAGTAAGAGATAAAAACAGCTTAGAATCGCATAGATAGAAGTGGTTTTGGTAGATTTACTAAACTAAACTGATTTTTAGATGCACAGTGTTTTGTCATTCTGTTAGAAGAAATTGTGTACTTGGGAGACGTCACAGTAACTGTATGATAAATATTCCTTTCAGTTTGTTTCATTAGCCCTTCAACATGTTCATTTTCTAGTTTCTCAGGCTTGCATGAAGAAACTGTATTTTGATGTCCTGTAGATACTCAGCTGCATTTTCCCAGCTTTGCTTCTATACAGGGCAGATACAATCTACCACTGAAATGCTCCACATGTTTAGTATTATCTCTTCATAAAAAGATGCTATAAAGGCTTGTTATTGGTTAATTATTGCTCTAGGCGAGAGCCAGGAAATCCACAGCTACGAGTGTTTTGTAGCAATTGTTTAGATAGAACTCACATCATGAAAGAACACTGCTTAGTGATGAGCTGTTATGCAGCATGTCTGCATAGATAAAATCTGCAATTATTATTATTTTTATTATGATTTTGCTAGTAAATTAGAAGTATACTTGTGGCATCTCCAGTTTGGACAGACGATGCAGCACTCAGCGCTCTGTGTTTTGAAGAGGCAGGCAATGACGATACCCACAGAAGTGGGGGGGAGCCTTGCTGTTCAGAAAGAGGTTCTTTTTTGCCCGCAGATGGCACAGAAGCAGCTTTTACTGAATCTGAGCTATCTCCTTTTGCAGTGCAGGCGTTCGGCCGGGGACTGACCACCCTAGGCTGGCTGAGGCTGCACTTGAGGGGAGTGGACATGTGTGGTTCCCATACACGTTCTGTGTCTCCCTGCTGAAACGACCCAAACACCAGGAAATATTTCTTTACTGAGAGTAATGTGACGCTGGAATGGGCTGCTCAGGGAGGTTGTGGAGTCTCTTGTCTCTGGAGACTTTCAAACTCCGCCTGGACGTGTCCCTGTGTGATGTGCTCTGGGTGACCCAGCTCTGGCAGGGCTTGGGCTGGTGATCTCCAGAGGTCCCTTCCAGCCCCTGAGATTCTGACCAAGATCCCTCACTGCAGTGCCACAAAGCTGCTTCCCACAGCCCTAGCTCCAGCGGGAGGGGCAGGAGAGGGCCATGCCCGGACAAAACGGCCTCCTCGAGGACCTCATGAGGAGGTTTTCAAAGGCCCCGGGGGCTCAGGAGGTCACAGGTGCTTCGCCTAAGGACACAAGTGTGAGGCAGCACCTGCGGCAGGGTGGCTGCTTCTCCTGACCCCTACTGCTCTGGGGAGAGAAAGGAGAGCCGGGGGACCTGAGCACGATCCCTTCCGTCCCCACGGCGCAGCGGGGAGCGAAGGAGGAGCACCCCGCTGCCTGCCCTCCCCATTTTAGTCGCGGGCCCACCCCTCCCCGGCGCAAAATGGAGGCAGCCGCCACTAGCCGCCTCCTCCGGCGCCTGCGCGCTGGCTCCGCGGGCGCCGCCGGCTCCTCCCCTCGGCGGGCGGCGGCTTGTGCAGGGCGCTCGGCGGGCCGGGAGGCTTCGGGGCTTTTTGGCGGCGCCTCCCGTCCCTTGCTCTGCGGCCGGACTCGGTGCTGCCACTGCGAGGGAGCTGCGCGGAGGCGGCGGTGAGCGACGGGAAGCGGGGGGGAGGCTCCCACGGCGCAGCCTTGGGGGAGAGGCCGCGCCTGCGAGACCTTAATTCTCGCTGAGCCGGGAGGGAGGCCTGACCTCAGCAAGGGCTGCCCGCGTACGTGTGGCGTTCGTAAAGCCTCGCCCTGAGGGGAGGTCACCGGCCCGGGGCGCGCAGGGACCCGGCCGCGCTCCCTCCCCTCAGGGAGAGCCGCGGGGGACGCCGCCGGGGAAGATAAAGCCCCAGGCGCGGGTGAGGGAGAAATTCAACCCCCTTCCTGCTTCGAGAGGTTTTGAGGCGGTTTATGGTAGGTTCGTACCCTCTCTGAAGTCACTCGGCTGTCCCCACGCAGGGAAGAGAACCGGGGAGGGACGCGGCGGGGCGGGAGCGGGATGCTCGGGGCCGTCGAGTGGAAGATAAAGGTTTATTTTTCCCCCTCCCCCCGTGAAAAAAAAAAGCTTGAATGGGTTGGAAGCCGGGTCTAAACATTTTTAGAACACCCATGGAAATGATGTTATTTTTCTGTGAGGGTTGGGTGAGCCCTCCTGGTAGGAGCTGTGGGGCTGCGGGTGCGTCGTGTGGTGAAACAAGGGAGGTCTCGGGGGGTGTTCGTGGTCCGAAAACTGTTGGAGTGGAGTGGGGGCGGTTTTCTTCCAAAAATTGTGCGTCCGTAGAACACAAATAGCCAAAGTTTGTCCCTGGAATGGAAGTGGCAGCGGGTGTTTCTTCAGTTAAAACGAATGCAGGCGTTGAGATGCTCAGGTGAGCGCTGCTCCTTTTAGGTCTCTGAGGTTTTGCTGTAAATATATTAAAAATGTGATAAATCCCTCGAGAGGGAGGCTCGGTTTTGAGAAATATGAGGGTTGATTGAAGAAGAAAACGTAACAACTCCGTTCAGAATCAAAAATGCCACCAAAAGAAGCAGCTTTGTGTTGGAGCTCGTCACACAGAAGGACCAGATCTTCTGAGGCTTGAGCTTAAAATGCACTTTTGATCAATATTTTGAAACCTACTCAGCGATTGAATCAGAGGCTGCATCAAGAGTTGCAACAGCTTTCCAGCCCTGCCTTTCTTGTGTACAGTACGTGCTGCTCTCCTTGCCCGGCCGGCGTCTGGATTCCTTAACTTTATGAGTGGGTGACTGCGATACTATCACTGAACTGTGATTTCTCAAAGACACCGTGATTAATACGACGAGTATTTCAGCTCTTAAAGGCAGCTCCATAAACATTAATTTCCACGTGTTAGAAAGTTAAAGCTTAATTATCACGTTACCTTCTTTATGCCAGCAGATTTCCAAGTGTAGTGTTGTGAAAGTTTTTTTATTTCTCAGGAAGTTCTTTTCTGCTGGGTTTGTTTTGGTGGTGGTTTTTTTTTTTGGTGTTTTATGTGTTGGCTTTTTTCTTTGTTTTGTTTTACTGTCTCTATTAGAAACCTGATTTTACAGTGTTCTATTAATTCCTGCTGAGTACTGGTGTTGAGAACTGAAAGGGGATTCTACAAATTGGAGGAAGCAGTTACTTCTTTGTGGCTCAAGCCTGTGATGTGTTGAGTTGTAGTAATAAAACCTCTTTTTTGCAACTGACGTGGTAGCATGGGAAGTAGGGAACAGCTGCTAGCTTAACTGAGCTGCTCCTGAAAGCTTCTCAGAATACCTCACTGATGGGAGAGATATTAATGTCGTGATTTTAGCAGAAGTTTACAGTTCCTTTACCAGGATAAGCTGCAGAAACAGCTCTTTCACTTGAATTTTTCTGGATCCCCGTTGCTTTTTTGTCGGTTTGATTAGGATAACGTGGAGCTGTGCAAAACAATCAGAAGATCGAGATCGGAGAGTTTATGGAGGAAAAGAGCCGTATTAGGGTAGTGCCCCAGTATTTGATGCTGTGCTCTACGTGAGTGAGGGCAGAAATAGGTTTGCATCAGTTAGCAAAGTGTTTCATATCAGTGAATGTTCTGCTGCTGTTTATCTTTGATAATGGTTTGGGTAACTCTACTGTGGACTAACAATTAACTTCTGTTTACATAACAAGCTTGTATTTGATTGCACCTCTGATAACTGGTTATTTTTTTTGTTATAAGCGTTTCTGCTTTCATGAGCTTGACGTAGCGTAAAGCTGCTTTGCGTGGTCCTTGTAGCTTTGGACACTGAAAGGAAGCATCATTAGACCGTGCACCTGATTAATTTTTTTTTCGCTGTTGTTAAGATTTTTCAGTAACTTTGTGGTTTTTTTAAAACATAGTATCTAAAATTTTGCTACTTTTATTGTAAAAGTAGAAACTTCCTTCTGCGCTAAGGGATTCTAGGGCAGGTCGGTGAAGGAGAAGCTCACCTCATCAGGGGGTAGGCGGTGGTCAGGAGGAAGGTTCAGCTGTTCCAGGTAACGAGCCCAAACCGTTGTGAAATTCATAAGGCTGCTGAGTACTGTAGCAAGTCTTTATTGACCACATCAATAGAACTGTGTTTGATACATTTCTTGCTATAAAAGGGTTTTACTGTCCTTTTCTTGATTTTCAGATGTTACTTTGTTTTGCTTGCAGCCGCACAGAGAAGCGTTGGGAAGAATACTGAAATTTGGAGTTTAGAACACATGGAAGGGTGGACCTTCCCCCTCCCAGATAAGGATATAAAGTTTATCTGGGAGGAAGATTTCAGTTATTTGGTGTGTTTTTTATAAAAGTGAACTGACTGGTATTCTTGGGAGGTAAATCTTCAAATGATTGTTTAACACTGGAAGACACCGAAACACAAACTTTAGTGCAGTATTAAAAGAAAATAGCGTGAAGGCAGGTCGGGGACTTCTGATCCGAGGAGGTTTGTGACACCCCTGCTGAGTAGGCCGGGCTGTCTTCTGCTGTCTGGAGCTCAGCAGGGCTGGGCTGTTTGTTGCTGATAGAGCCAGCTCCTGCCCTGCTCCTTGCCCTGTGACTGTACCTGGGGCTGTGCTGGGTGGGGATTTAAGGCACGTCTGGTGATAGGAAGCTGCTCCATGCGGCCTCTGTGGTCTCAGATCGTGTGTCACGTTCCCCAGGCCATAGCCAGCCTTGGCAATGAAAGAAAAAAAGACTATAAAAAAATTATTTTTTGCTTCCTATGTTTTCCCTGACTCTTGGATTATGTTCTAATGGTAAGGGTAATGCAAATATTGAATAACTTACTGTTTACATTGTACTGTTGTCCAGTAAAATGTAAATGCAGTTGCAACACTTGTTTTCCATCAGTTTTGTGCTTAATCTGACCTTGCGTTTCTATCGACGATGCAGCGTTTGCAATGTGGGATAAGCTACCTTGTGTTAAGATGATGCCCTTAAGCTCCTTCAGTAACGCAGGAAAACGTTTGGATTGATGTCAGCATATTTTTCCTATCATTTTTGTGTGAGGTGTGATACAAAGGTCTGGGTTTTTTTTAAAAGTAATAAAGGTTTTATGGCATTTTTTCTGGACAGGAGGGGAAAGCAGACAGATGCTTGTGAGTGCCCCATGGCTGCAGCTGCCTCAGTTCATTCATTTACTGCCTATTGTAACTTGGAAGCATTCTTTAGGTAAGAAAGCTGCTTCAAAACGTGTCACGCGGTTACTAAACTTAATACGCTGTGTGTTGAGTCTTTAAATTGCATCTCGGTGTCTTGCTCTCTCAATTATGATGTTATTTATGGATTCTGTCTGCTCGCTTCACAGGAGAACATGTAGTACTTGTAGACTGTGCAATACGAGGCCACCATAAATTACAAACTTCCGCAGGTGCCATCTTCCAGCAGAGTCACTACTGTGCATCAACTTGCTAATTATAGACAGGCATGACTGTGCAGCTCTTACGTTTTCTGATGTGTGAGCTGAGCAACAGCATTACTTGCACAGATTTCAGTACCCGAGTTTAATTTTGCTTGGGAGATGGGGGCTGCTTTTCCTGGTGTGCTCATAATTAACGTATACTACAACTGTGCTAAAACCTTACAACAATAAAGCTGATGTTAGCTGGGTGGTTTTTCGGAAAATGATGGTATGACCTGGGAGAATCTAAAGCCTCATGTCTCCCATCTTGTAAAGAAAAAAAAAGTTCAGCCCTAGAAGGTTTCTAAAGATGATATTACTGGTTGAACATGATACTTTGTAAACATCTTCGGTGTCCAAATCTTTTTCGTTTCAAATCTGTCTTGATTTAGTGTGTTGCTGTTGCTATAGCTCTCTGTTAAACCATCTCAAAGTAATGTAAAGCGGGTAACTGAATTTGGAGGTTTTGGGTATACCTTCTTATAGCAGACCAAGAGTCTGGTTTTTTGTATTAGTATATGGGAGGATATTCATGCGTCATTGGTATCTTTTTGGTTTTTTTCCAGAGAGAGTTTAATTAGCCAGAAATAACTTTTTTACCGTCAAGATTATCGTGATGCAGTAAGATACTTTTGGAGTTACAGTGAATGAACTTTAAGCAGAGTCCTAAACTTTAAAATATTAGAAGTCACACCTTTAACTATTTTGATTCATGTGGTTTTGGTATATCGTAAGCTGGAAAAAATTAACGTTTCTTATCCAGGTTTCTAATTTCTTTGGGTAGTATTCAAGTATCCCCAGGCATACCTGTGTTGCCTAAGAATACTGATGTGACTAAAATTACAGGTAGTGCAAAAGCTAGATTTGTGCCAACACTTAGACCTTCCCATTAGTTCAACAGTAGTTTCCAGATAATGTTGGGTAAAACAAATTTGCTTGTTACATTCCATTGTTCTACTTCCACATCTGCCCTGCAGTGCAGTATGTACTGTTCATCTCAGTCTTTGTTCCAAACCTGAGTTTAGTCCCTCCTGTGGGTCTCCCAAACCTTGCAGAACAGTTTTTTCTTTGGTCGGTGGCTTCACAGGTCAGTTCATCTTCTGGGACCCATCCCTGCCTTCTGGTTAAGGAATCCATGCACACATACAGGATGACTCAACAGTGGGATGGATGTTCAGATACCAGAAAGGTGCTGGTAACTTGACAGGAACTTCCACATTCTTTGGAGGTATGTGTGCATGTAAACCTCTCAGTGAATACTACCTGGATTATATCACATGGAACTATCATTTAGTTAACTTGAGTTGTGCTCTAAAGTATATACTGTTCGTTGCTTAAGCATTCACGTTTTCACAGTAAATATTAGGGCTTCATGTTTGGTGAAAACTTTTATTATGTAACCAACAGAACCTTTTTCTTGCTTTGAATCCCTCAGTGAGTAACATAATGTAATTTTTGTTAGATTTTAAATACTTTGATATAAAATACTAAAAATAGAAATTCTAGAGGTAACAATTTAAAGAGTTGTAGCCACAAATTATGGCCACTTCCATCAGCGAGAGCATAACTACTATGTACCCTGTGCGTACCTTGTTATGTCTCTTGACACTTCTGGACTGGATGTGCTGCAGCTGGTTCATAGCTTGGCCCTTGGTTTAGGGGAATGTCCCTTCTGATGGTTCTTAGATGCCAAAGCTTCTTCGTGGGAGTCAGAACCACACATGTGAAGCTCAAGTTTCAAATAAGAAAGTGAAAATTTCCATTTTTGTCCGAAATTTACCTTTTACTGAGATGTTGCAGATTTGCACGAGAAGAACAGAACCATAGAGAAGCTTCTTGGACAACAGCATTTGTTTAATTTAATTTTTTTTGTTCTGGACTTCAGTTTTAGGAAGCAGATGAATTTGTAATTCCTCCCAAGGAGGGGGTTAAAAAGAAAAAGCAGGTATTCAACTCAAAAAGTGTTTAGCCTTTGCTAAATTTAGCAAGGCTAGGAGAAACTGGAAGAGAGGGTTATTTACTGATTAATTGCTGCATCCACACGTAATGCTTTGGAATGCCCATTCATTGTGTGACTTAAAGCACTCAAAAGTTATAAAACATGGTTGTGTGGGTAATAAGTTGGTAGAATGGTCTAGTAGCAAGATATTCCTGCTGAGCTTGCATCTTTGCTACATTAGTAGCACTGATGTATTGTTTAGAAATACTGCTCAGTTTTGGGGCTCGTTCATCATTCTCTTTGACCAGCTGCCTCTGCATGTTAATGTAAGGCACACGTGTCTACTCAGGGAAGAAAACATGTTATTAAATTCAATTTAAGAGCCTTGCTAGCTTATCCTTCTGCATAGCTCACCTACCACTGTCATAAATGGAACTTGAAGACTTGAGTGAAGATTTCTGAAGACTGCTAGAATAAATTCTTCAGTGGCTGAGACAATTTGTCAGGAGGGCAAACAGTAGTGAAGCTGGTTGTGTGAACAGCTCTTGTTAATTGGCTAGATTGTTTTTCCCCACTTCTTAAAGAATGCGGATGCTTTCTTTTTGTAGACATGTCAGGCACCTCCTCAGCTCTACAGATAATGGTTTCATAAAGCTGGGGAAAATGCTGGCTAAGTTTTTGATAAGATAGTCTGTATTTTGACAGCTGTTTCTGGATTTGGGTTCTGCCCCCCCCCTAATGAAGATACTGTCCAGAAAAAGCATGCTGTGAGAGTTGCTGTGGAAGGCTGTTGGGTAAAAAAATAATGTATTTTGTTTGAAATGGCATTTGAAGCAGTTAAGATAGTTGTTGAGAATTGACTGAGTAACAGAATTTGAGTTAGAGGATTCCAGAATTTTGGATTTCACTGCTCCAGTGTGTGACAGCAGAGCTTTTCCTTACGCTACTCTGTTTTCTGATCTCTGACTCATGTGGCAAACGTTCCTCAATGAAGTGGATTCCTGCAGTTTGCTGTATTTCAGGGTCACTGTCCTTTTCTCCTGCTGAAAAACATCAGGAGAGCCTTACTTTGCTCTGTTTTGATAAATGGCCACTGAAATTTTTTGTTGTTAGTTGTACAAATATTTTTCCTCTGCCTGGCATGATTTAAAAAAAATACCACAAAGCAAAACAGTGGGGAAAGCGTGCAGAGCTTTTGAATCTCTTCTGAAGATGTCTGTTTTGAGTTCATCAGTGTTTGAGAAGGGAGTTGATGAATTGGGTTCTGTAGGTGATGCCTGCAGAAATTATTCTAGAAATACTTCTAGAAATTGTGAGTAGATTCTGTGGTTTGTACACTGAGTTTAAACTTAAACATACTCAATTCGCCAGTGCTTAACTGAACTGCTGTTAAATGATTTCTTTTTCTATAAAGTGCTTTGTATACTGTGAAGTACTAACGTAGGAAACTACACCCGGTAAATTAACAAACACAGGTTCCCCAGATTCAAGTTGTGCAAAATAAAAGGTGTCAAGAAAGAAGATCCTCAGTAGCTTCTCTGCACTGGATGTTGACATATAGCCATACCTTTTTTTTTTCAGAGTCATGCACTATATTTGAATTTTACTAACTTGGTATCTCTTACTATGCTTCTCTCCCTTCCTCCCCTAATCTTGTGTACTTTTCTAGAAACCTACCGTACGTGAGACCTTCTGGGATACGGTGCTGTTTGAATACATCGGATCGTTCCAGTACCTGAAACTTCCACGATGAAGAGAGCTAGGCAGAAAGTTGTGGCTGAAAATGAAGCTCCTCAAACATCACAGAAAAGCAAAAAACAGAAAACTTGTCTATATGGCTCAGTGTTTGGTGAATCTGACTTGCACACCTCGATGGACTGGGGAAGCCTTCCGCACCACGTTATTCTGCGTATTTTTCAGTTTCTACCTTTAGTAGATCGAGCCAGAGCATCTTCTGTTTGTCGAAGGTGGAATGACGTTTTCCACATCCCAGATCTCTGGAGGAGATTTGAATTTGAACTTAGCCAGCCAGCTACTTCTTATTTAAAGTCTACACATCCTGATCTCATTCAGCAGATTATCAAGAGGCACGCTGATCATCTGCAGTACGTCAGCTTCAAGGTAAGTCTTGGATGAGTGAGGGCTTGTTCTGTCACGTTACTGCCCGTAAAGTATGCAGCTTCTCTGTCAGTTGGCTCAAGTGTTGTGCCTGGGAAGTCTTATATTTAAAAATACAATTGCAGCAACAGTTGATTTCCACACATGCACACTGTTTCTTCTAATATCTGCACTCTAATCTCTACGGAGTAAAGAAGGAGCTGAAGTTGTGCAATACAGTGCTGAAGATTGAATGATACGGTTTCAGGATGTGCAGAATATGTAGTTTCTGTGAATCAGTGTCAGTTTGAGTACTCAACAAGTTATTGCACATATAGATATTTCTTACACGTGGAAGCATTTGAGGGAATAAATTTGTCTTGTATGTATAATTTATTTGCAAAATAAGGCTATACAATGAAGAATGTCTTGAAATTTCGGAACTGTGCTTTGAAGGAGTAAAGGAGAACGATGCTGTACCCGTATGTTCAGGTGATTGACACGTAAGGACATAATTAAGCAACAGTAAACCTGGTTTAAATGCAGACTACATTTGTAGTCTCAGGGTTGCGTTAGTGTGGACTGCTTTCATCTGAATACTTGATACAGTTTACTCTGTTTAGCCGAGAAGATCATAGTTGGAATTACAGGTGCTTTGTTCACTTTTTGGCAGTCACTTCTTAGTGGATGTAGTTCTAAACTGTGAAGGAAAAGCAGAAGAAAGGATTGATATTAAAGCTAGGATGAAAATTGGAAACTGCTTCTTCTCAGCACTGGTAGCAGTTTTTTACATTTTGAGGCATCATGATCTGGTTGCACAGCAGGTCATGGATAATCAGTTATTAAATACCTGTAACTTCTGCACTTCATATAACTGATTGTAATAGATTGGCATTATAATGTCTTAATGCAACTTTTATGCTTTTTCAGCTACTCTTTTATCATCTCAGCTACTACAGAGGAGGAAGGTGAGACGAAATAGTGATTTGTCCAAAGTTAGTCATCAAGCTTAGAGATGAATTGAGAATCAGTTCATTATTCAAGGCGCAAAGGTGTTGTCCCTGCAGGTAAAATGGATTAGTTTGCTGGAGTATATCTAGGCCTTATCAAGTCTTTTTCTCTGCTCTTAAGAGCTTAGATTTTAAAATAAGTTGCATACATACCACTGTCTGTCCTAACAGCAATACTAATTACAGATGTTTAGGAAGGCACGAGGTTATTTGAAGAGAAGGCTTAGGTTTAAGCTCTCTGTTTGGGTTGGAAATACCCAGCAGTCATACTCAGGAAAATTTTCTAATAGTAACTTTCCTGAACTCTTTCTTCTCTTGAATTTTCTACTTAATGTTGCACTTTGTCCTGGTGGTAAATGCTGCGGTACAGCTGAGTGGGTGTGGAACTTGCAGTCTTGGGTGTCCGTGATACTGTTTTCTCAATAATAATAAAAAATGATGCAATTGTTTTTAAATTGCTTTTGTAGGTTGATAGTAGCACTGAGTCAGCCGAAGCAGCCTGTAACATTCTTTCGCAGTTGGTGAACTGTTCCATCAAGACACTGGGTTTGATTTCTACAGCAAAACCAAGCTTCATGAATGTCTCTAAGGTAACGCTCAACAAACTGACTAGAATCCCTGAATTCACTCTTAAACCATTTTAATTTATTGTCTTGTTATTCAATTGATGGTAATTTTTATGAAACAGTCTGTATTTATTGGCATGTTTTCTTCAATTTGTGATGTCTATTATTATCAGGAAAATAGTTAAATATTGATTCAATTCATTAAATTTAGTTGTGTTGATACTTTGTGGCATAGAGATGGGGAATAATTTAAAGGCTTGAGTTTCCTCATTTTTAGGCTAAAAGATGCAATCATCACGTGCTGCATAGTATTGTTAAAATATTTGGGGAATTATTTGCTTTGACTCCACAGGTCACAGCGGAATTACTTTCTGGAAAATAAAACAAATGCCATTTCCTTTTTTCGACAGATAAGTTCTAGGTACTCAGCACATGCCCCTGTTTTATTACAGTGGAAAGATAGACAAAAGTGGATGAGTTAACTGCTCAGTGTAAAGTTAATTTGTCATGTGCATCAACTCATTTTCAAACAAAGATTTCCTATATTTGCATTCAAATGATCCTTTCTTTGTTACAGGAGAAAGGAGATGCCTAAGAACTGATTATTTTTATGCTTTCTGTGCTCAAAACCTGAGATTTAGGTGCTCAAGTTCTACTTACCTTTTTGTAAGACTTGTTTTTCCCCCCCCTCTCTTTCAATTTCTCCAACAGGCTCATTTTGCTTCAGCACTGACAGTAGTTTTTGTAAACTCCAAGTCATTATCATCAATCAAGATAGATGACACACCACTGGATGATCCTTCCTTGAAGGTTCTTGTTGCTAACAACAGCGATACTCTGAAACTGCTAAAAATGAGCAGCTGTCCTTACGTATCACCTGCTGGTGAGTAGCGAGTATGTATGAAAAATAAAGTGTCTTAAAGCAGTGGTCAAGACTTAGATTGAAAGAAGTTATTTGTAAAACTTCTAGTGCTCTTCCAAGCCTCTTAGCAGAGGCTTTTCATTGACTTAGTCTTGGCTTTGGATCGTTGGAAGGGGAAGAAAAAGAATGTGTTGCTGAATGAGTTGGATTAATGAAAGTGAAGGTGCTCCTTGCTTGGCTCCATCTTCTGGCATCCTGGGGATTTATTTTTTTCCATTTTTCTCGGCTGCTTCAGTTTAACTTCCACAGCAAAAACTTTAATACTTCAAAGTTATATTAAAAAATAAAAATAGCATGGAATGTGTAAAAATTTTAAAAAACCTAATGGTGTAAGACTGAGAGTCTCTCAGTTTGTGTAGTGCCCTCATGTGTCCGGACCTGGTAGTATGAACCTACTCATTTTTTGCATCGGTTGGTGAAGGGTTCATTCCTTTCGAAATACGGGCTTGCCAGAAAGTTCAGAGGGCTTTCGGGTCCCTTCTCACTTGCCTTTCTTCTGAAACACTGATGCTAGGGAACGGGAGTCCCAGCCTGGTCTCCTTCCTGTTTTCTTTTCCAGAGTCCACAAAAGGTGGTTTAATCTGTGTACTTTGTGTTCCAACAGATTAAGAGCAGTTACGTTGCTTATCAATTTTAATAAAACTAGGTTGCTGGTGATCACTTAAATAGAATGCTTAAATGAATGCTGAAGGAAGGAGCATTAGGGAAGAGAGCAGCGGCAAATTCAGCTGAATCATACCTGGTTTCATTTGCCTCTTCAAAGTTGAGGAAGGGAAGAGCAAAGAGGGAGAAAGATACGCAAATCCAAGATAAATGTGACTAGTTAGACTTCTTTTACTGATAAGTGTTTATGACCAAAACACCATAAAAGGATGTAGATATCTAAGAACTTTATGATATTTCGTGGGTTTTAGATATAAACATGAATACTCAAGCCAATAGAATTAATACTTGCTTGAGCTTTACAGGCAAACAACTGTACTTAAATTCACTTGTCATTTTATGGAGTAATTTTTTTTTTTTTGCACTTAGGAATTCTTTGTGTTGCTGACCAGTGTCACGGACTTAAGGAGCTGGCTTTGAACTACTACATATTAAGTGATGAATTGCTGCTGGCTCTTTCGAGCGAAAAACACGTCGACCTTGAACACCTTCGCATCGATGTTGTGAGCGAAAATCCCGGACAAGTTGAATTTCACACTATCAAAAAGCAAAGCTGGGACGCTCTCGTCAGACACTCCCCCAAAGTCAACATTGTGATGTATTTCTTCTTGTACGAAGAAGAATTTGACGCTTTCTTCAGAGAGGAAACCCCTGTTACACACCTTTACTTCGGCCGTGCGGTGAGCAAGGCGATGTTGGGCCGTATCGGCATGAACTGCCCGAGGTTAATCGAGTTGGTCGTGTGTGCCAACGGACTTCAGCCTTTGGACGCCGAGCTGATACAGATCGCCGAGCGCTGCAAGAACTTGACAGCGATGGGACTTGGTGAATGTGAAGTAACTTGCAGAGGGTTTATTGAGTTTGTAAAGATGTGTGGGGGCAGGCTTACCCAGCTTTCTATCATGGAGGAGGTGCTGATCCCGGATAACGATTATAGCTTAGACCGACTCCATCTGGAAGTCTCCAAACACCTCGGAAGAATGTGGTTTCCCGATATGATGCCAACGTGGTAAATTCTCTGCATTTGGAGTTCAGTTGGTAGAATCAGGGTGTTGCTTTCTATGCAAATAAAGAATTTTAAAATTGAATGTGAAAACTTACTTGCAGATTTGAGTTTTGCTACCTTGAGAACCTCTAGCAGCGTTAACAGCAAAGCATTCTAGAATGTTAATGGTGTATTGAAATCAAAAATAGTTTAAGTGTACTTAACACTTCTGAGAGTATGTCTGTGGTTTACAGGTGCTTTAAACTTTAGTGAACTTGGGCTTCTCTGAGCTTCAGTTTAAATGTTCTGTTCACATTAAAGTTTTCTTTTTTCATGTCCTAGTTTGGTCTTTCCGATATAGTCAGAAGAGGCTTAGAGAAACTTTTTTTTCCTCTAGCACAAGTATATGGTAAACTGGATAAAACTTCAGTATTATTTGTCACGATGTTATATGCAGCTATTTTTTTGAAATACTGATGTTATAAATGTAAAAACTTGTACATTAAAAGGCTTGGAGTCGCCCAGGTTACTCAGATATAATCTAGCTTCGACTCACGCTTGTGTATCAAAATGTTGTAAATAAGCAGATGTGTACAAAAAAACTTTCTGGTTTTAAATTGCACTTTTAAGTAACTTTGTCAGATTAGCTGAACTGTAGAGACTGCATTGTACAGTATCTTGTTTTTCTGATTTATGCATAAAAGGGATAGGAAAGAGACCTTGTTAAATTTAATTAAAGTTTGGATCTAGGTTGATTGCTTGGGTGAATGACAAAGCACTTTGGAAACCGCCAGAGTATAAGAGCTCTTCCTTAGAAGAGATAAAGTCCTTCCTTGGAGATAAAAGTCTTTGATTATGAAGATCAGTGTCTGAATTCTGTTCCGTGCTTTCATTATAAAGAGATAAGAAGGATCTCGTAACTGTGGCTAGTGAGAAGGAAGGATAAAATGGAATACAGTTGTCTTTGATCACTTTCTATCTGGGATCAAGCATTTAAAGCACTTAGAAGTTATTTGCCAGTTAGAGGCCAAAATGGCCTGTAATAATCTTGCCTATATCTCACAGGGCTGTAAGCCCCAATTTTTAGAGTAAAGGTTGCTGGAGGTGATCCTGAAATTTTTAATTCAGGACTCTTTAATACTTGTTGCTGTTAATTGGTTTTTTTTGAGGAAGAAGACTTTATTTATTTCTTTATTTTCTTTAAAGGGAAAAGGAATCATGAGTTGATGCCAATTTGAGTCTGTACTTTTGTGTTGACATTTTGCGGGCTGTAAACTGAAATGCGTTGTATACGGATTTTGCTGCGATTATTTTCACGCTGTAGTTATTCAGTCTTCCCATTTATGATGAAAGTCTGCGTTTGATTTGCTGGTGCCATTTGTCTGATAAAGTGTCGGTTTCTTCCTCACTTCCACTTCTTCAGTGGGAAAATAAGAGCTAAAGGGTTAAACCACCATTTGTTCTTGTTCCCAGTCACAAGCTAAAGGGTTTAAGATGTCACATCACACCAGTCTGAATCACTGACTCACTGACATCGTGGGGTTAAGGAGCACCCTTAACCCCCGGTACCCAAGCACTTGCTTCCGAAGGGGATTGTAATTAATTGTCTTCTAAACAAAGGACTGAATTACTTCTAAACAGGGTTTGTTTTCAAGATGTGTGGTTTGCTTTAAATAATAAAGTGATCTAAATACATGCCCTGATATTAGACTCTTATCTCTTGCACCTTGTCCTCCTCTTGGGCAGGGTTCTCTCCTGTTAGTGTGCCTGGCAAACCTGGGGTGGGTGAGAGGTAGTAGAAGCATTTAACCCTTGGATTGTAGCAAATTAGTCAGTGTCATTTTGTGTTCAGGCCTCAGGCTTGAGGATTTTTGACCTGCCAAAGCTGTAAAGTGGAATGTGCACAATCTTTTAGATGCGTGGTAAGTCCTAGAATCCTTAGTAGCCAGTGTAATAACAAAGTATCGAACAGTGATGGCTCTATACAGGACTATAGTTCAGGAGGAAACTGTTAAAATGCTTCTTTGAATATTGTTACTTTTCTGCAGAGCCATGAAAGTTAGCTTGCTTCAAGCTTCTAAAAAAATGGGCCTGCTTTTATGAACGTTACAATTTTTGATGTTTTTTTTTTTGTGCGTTCGCTCTGCTCACTGGTCTTAACGAAGAGCAACTGATAAACTTGAGTTTATAACTACATGCCAACAAAATCAATACGTTAATCAGTGAAATACTGATTTCGCTGGTAGTGTGGGAAGCTGGTTGTGACTGAAGGGTAACTTTTGGCACTAGGTTAATGTTGAATTTTATAGTTTGGGCGTTAGATTTGTTTGCTGGCGTGTGTTGGTGCTCTGTCTTGTGCTTTGGAGAGGAGTAAAGCAGCGTTAGTTCCTCTTTTCCTTTTTAAACAGGTCTTCCTGAGTGACTGTGGTGCAGATCCTGTGCTGGGCCAGAACCTGCAGAAGGCAGATCCTCCGATCCCTTGAGCAGCCTGTACTTCGGAGCTCTGCCTGGGGCAAGTTTTCCTGGTTTTGTTGGCTTTTCCTGGTTTAACCGCCCTGCAAAGGCTTTCTGAAACCTCATTTCTAAAGCGTATAGGGTGATGCTGCAGTTTGGTAGTTAGCGCCCTCAGAATGAAGTATAGAAGTTACACCTGGTGCACGTAGGAGATTTGTAGGGCCTCTAAAAAGTCGACGTTAGTGAGAAGCTGGTAGTAATGCACCTTTCCTGCCGCATGAGGGGGTGACCTACTTGTCGTGCTTACTGATATTTTTTCAGACTCTGTGAGAAAGCTTGTAGTTAGCCATTGCTAATTTCCCTGATTCTCTTGTAAATGCAAATTTCCACAAAAAAAACACATTTCTTTTTTTTTTACTTGTGTGGAGTCCCTTTTGCCACCCGATAGAGACACAGGCATGGCAACTCCAGGCAGCATCCTTTGTGCTTTGTGGAGCGTCTCAATAAATTTCCCTTTAAATTTCCTCAGATTAGGTGCCTTCAAAATTTTAAGTTGTCGTGTTTGCCAAGGTGTAGTAAAGTTTGTCAATTAGCCTAGGATATGATGTTAACAACAATTATAGGTACTTAAACACCAGTACCTAGTCAGTACCAGGAACATGCATTAATGTTAGCACCTTGCCACTTTATATAAAGCTCCAAGAATTGAATCAGCGGTAGTGTCAGCTGTGATGCACGAGAAGGAAAAACAACTTTTGGATGCTGAGGTGAGTTTATTTGGGATTTACTACATTTCCATTTCACACTCTTTCCCCTTTCCCCCTTTCGAGGTTGCTGGTAGGATCAGAGCGATCGCAGTTCTCGACATGAATGTGAGAAGTGATCCCAGGAAATACTCTTTGCATTGGCAACATTCTCCCAAGGACTTGTCCCTTAGAAATTCTACCATTGTATCGGATGGGATGGATGCAGAGTAGTTTTACACAGAAGCCTGGTGAAATCAAGAGGAGGGAAAACATCAGGTCACTGGTAAAGCATTTAGTTCTTCTGTACTAACTCTGTTCCAGAAATTTTCTATCTTGTCCTTTCTGCTGAGACAGCAATAGTGGAAATACCAAAATAGCAAAGACGCTTTGGTCATAAAAATTAGAGATAGCAGTTGGAGCTGTTGTCTTGGTGGAGGAGGGGAGATGGGAAGAAGAGAGAAAGTGGGAATTCCTGCTTTAATAAAGAGAAGAACTTGAAAATACTCTACAGAGCTCAATTATTTGTATTCTAACACGGGGGAAAAAGTTCCTCATGTATATGGATAAAAGATGCAGTGCTTTAAAACATGTGCCTTGCTTTACTTAGCTAGTGCAAGGTCATACCTCCCATGTGACTTCAGGGCAAATACTGAGTTAAAAATTACCTTCTCCAGTGATTTGGACTCCATCATCAATGGCATTTCCGTTATGGAAGAATTTAATGGGTCCAGAGAGTTGACCAGAAAAGGGAGCGTACACGGTTGCTCCATCAGAACAGATGACATCCACGCCGATGTGCCTTCCTTTGCCGTTGCGTCTGAAAGCAAATACAGAATTACAGGCCTAGCACGGTACAGAGATAGATCAGTCAGCACCCTGCAAGACCTGGAAGTGGGTTGTTTGTACTGAGACAGTGTTGACATAGTTGACCGACTAAAGAATCTATAAATGGGTTTTTTTCGTGTAGAGGATGTAATGCCCTTAGGGTTGATGATCTGTTAGAGTTGCAGTTTTGCAAATTGGAGAAGAGTTTAAAAAAAAAAAAAAAAAGCCTTTCTTTCAAGCCTCTAAATAAAACTGTAAAGTCACAGAAATCTTGGTTGGCAGGTATCTGTGGAGGACATCAAGTCCATCCCTCCTCTTGAGGTAAGGCTGTTCCCAAGACCGCGTCAGGTCTGGCACAGCTTTGTCATAAAAGCCTCTGAGCACAGAGGAACAATTTGGGCAGCCTGTTGCGGTGCTGTTACCCCTGTCATGAAAATGTTTCCCTGTGTCCAGTTCAGGGCTGTAATTCTTAAACTAGTTAAACAGACTTCAACTCTATTTCAGTGGAGCAACAACAAAACCCCGTGTGCTCCGCTTGAAGTACCTCGGAGCTCCGAAGTATCCGCAGCCGTACTTGTCGCAGCCTCTTATCTCATTTGTAGGATTCCCGGAGCATATTGTCGCCCAGCGCCTGTCTTGTTGTGGAAACGGCGGAACATCTTCAAAATACAGAAACACAGCACACCAGAGTTAACTTTTAGATTCTGCTTTATGTACTGCATGTCTGTAATGGCTATGTTTTAACTTTAGTTAGGTAGGAAAAGACTGGGATTGCACCCCGTGCGTGTCTCATCTGCAAAAGAACTAAGACTGGACTGTAATATTTCTAGATTAGGGTTATCTCATATAAGGAATATACTTTAAAGATAATCATTCATAATTAATATCACAGTTCTTCGAGTGTAATCTGAGGGATAGGAAAAGACTCAGTTTTGTTTCTTATGTTACACTAATTCCACGTGGTGGTTTTGTTTTATTTTGCTTTTTTTACCAGGTGTAAGTAGATGAGTAGGATCCGAGTGGTCACAATTCTCAACGTGGATGTGAGAGATAATGCCGGGAAATACTTTTTGCATTGGCAGCATTCTCCCGAGTGGTTGCCCTCTCCTGATTTGGCCTTGGTACCGGGTGGGGTGAATACAGACCAGCTTCACACAGTAACCTGGAGGAGATGGAAGAGGAAGCAAGGTCAGGAAACATCAGCTGCTTCTGTTGCTGGGGTGAGCAAGACACCTTCCGTGTCAGCCTCTTGCTGGAGACGGTAATGATGAAGCAGAAATGTAATCGAGGTACCAAGAATCCTGAAATCAAAATTGATTGGGCTGTTACAGAGAGGAGGAAAAGAAGGACTTGGAAAATAGAGACAGGAAAACATCCTTTCAGCAAAATTTAGAGTCTATTTCTGATGGTCTATTTCTGATATTCTATTTTTACTATTTCCTTTTTTTATTTGGGATTGTTGTTTTCCTGCTACCTGTTTTTTCAACTCTTCCCTCCTCTCCAAGAAGAGCTTAGGAAAGGGCTACATCCTGCTGGTGCTGACTTCTGATATTTCTTAGCAGCAGCCTAGTCGTGCTTCAGTGCAGGAACTAGAGGGGGGTAAGATTAGTTGACACTTTGCTTGAAGAGTCACAGAAACCTTACTTAAGTAAATGATGTGATTGCTTGCGTGTGCCTCATGACATATGTGCTGTTATTACTTGCCTGATCCTCTGATTTGGACTCCGTCATCGATGGCGTTTCCATTATGAAAGAATCGAACGGGTCCGGAGAGCTGGCCGCTGAATGGAGCGTACACGGTTGCTCCGTCAGCACAGATGACGTCCACACCCACATGTTTTCCTTTTCCACTGTCCCTGAAAACATAAATACGTAGTTAGAGAAGTCCATCAGGCTTAACGTTGTGTAGGGCTAGATCAATAAAGACAGTACGATATCTGAAAAAAAAAATTTGCAGCTGCAATGAAATTCAAAAGAAATAATGGCTTTGATACACTTTTTAAATTGCAGAATCTTCGTAGCACTCTGACAATTTTTAAAGAGGGATGAGATTTCAAATTTTAAGTGTATTTTTCACTTTCCTGAGTTCATGGAGTATTTCAAGCTGCTAAAGTGCCCCACTTCTACCCCAAAATACATCAGGTGTAAAATAGAATCTTGTGTTTGGCATTTTCTCGTTTAGAAATCTGGAAGCTGCGTGATGAGGGTGGACACCGGTTTAGCTCACTCGATTGAGCATGGTGCTGAAACACTGAAGGTCACGGGTTCGATTCCCGTTCGGTCCTCGTGTGTTGCCTGATCTACTTGAGAGGCGTCCCTGCCCATGACAGGGAGGTTAATTAAATGATCTCTAAGGTCCCTTCCAGCCTAGGCCATTCTATGGTTCTTAGCACAAGCAAGACAGTTGTTACAGTGCCTGGGGAGAGTAGGTGACAGGAGAATGCAGGGAAGGCAGGAGTCATTTAGGTATGAAAGCATTTTTCAGGGAAATCCAACCTGCTCTGTTACATGGTACCTACTTAAGGATGCTGGTAGACCTTAAGCTTGTGTACACTCATCTATTTTGCTTCCTGTAAGCTGTTGCTGAATGTTACTTAAATATCTTGCCTATAAGCAAAAAGAATGACACAAATCTTTAAAATACTTTCCTTTACTCTGGTTGACAATTAGCATAATGATCTTGCTTCTTGCCCCATGCATTGGTTAACTGCGGAGGTGGCACTTGGAGGTCCCTTCCAACCCCTAACATTCTACAATACTATGATTCCACCAGATTGTCAAGTTCTGCCCCAAAAACGAGTAAGGAGGTCCTGTAGACAAGGTTTCTGTCATCCTGAGTGTCAACTCTGGTTAAATATCGCAGCATTGCAGCAGTCTACAGCTCTTCCACTGCCCCCTCACGTTACCTGTCGGCGCCGAACTGGCCGCAGCCGTATTTATCGCAGCCCCGGATCCTGTTGGTGGGATTCCCGCTGCAAATGGGTGCCCAGTGCCTGTGCTGTTGTTGGGGTGGGTGCACGTCCAACTGTTTGGTGAAAACTTCAGGTGCAAAAGGGAAAAATAGGGGAAAATCAAACAGTATTCTTAGCACAGTACAACAGGAGGCATCAAGGTGCGAAAGAGCTTGTTTAAAGTGGAAGACGTGAGATCGTGTGAGTTCATAACTTCAGAAGCTTAAGTAAAAGAACACTGTACAACCTACTATATAGACTTGATACTTTTTTATTGAGATCTTATTTTAAGGTATGTGCACTAAAAGCAAAGCTATAGATAAATATTTTTAATATTAATTTGTGAAATAAGTCAAGCTATTTCCATTTCCTTCGCAAAACCCCTAAACACTTCAATATATGACTCTAAATGCACACCTAATTCCATATTTTATGGTCATGCACACAGTTGTGACTATTATAATTCTTCATAAAGCTAGATTGAAAAAGCTTAGCGTTATTTCTACCGGAGCAAATTTCAATAACTCATTAGCGTCTGCCTAAAACCAGTCAAGACCAACTGCAATACAGTAATCTCAACTCACCAGTGGACACCAAGCTGACCAGGGCAACCAGGCTGAGAGCTGCCATCTTGTGGATGTTTCACCGGTGTTCTTTGATTGAATCAAAGACATCGAGCAGTAGCTGCCTGGGGTATTTATGTGGTTTTGAAAGCCCAAGTCTGTTGCCTTGGCCAATCAGTCTTGGGTTGAAGTATTACAGCTTCAGGCAGAAGGAGTTGCCATATTAGGCACTGGAGATGTCTACAAACTCTTAACGGTTTTTAGGGTTAGGAAAGATGGACAAAATAATTGGTCTCTTGGCACACAGTAACAGATGGAAATGAACAACCCCACATTTCAGGAAGCTCTGGTTGAACTGTTTCTTAACACCTTTTCTTCCCCCTCCTTGAAGCAAGGACACACTTAGGCCAAAAATGGTGGGAACCAAGAATATGGACCAGAGGATTGAGCTGGAGGGAAAAGATGGGGAGAACTCCAGCGTGGATGTAAACAGTTTGTCCTTCGTTGCTCGTTCCTGTACCGTGTTCCCCAGGTGTATATTCCTGTTAGAGCTTTCTACCAGTGACAGAGAGCACGTGAAGGTGTGATGTCTGCTGCAGCACCAGTATTCACACAGCCCAAGAAATACAGATGCGTTTGCGCAGTAACGTGTCTCTTTTCCTGTTCAGCTGAAATTATTGCCTAGCCTGGCCTTAAATCCTTGAAGTTTTTTCACAGGAACCCTAGCTTTTGGCAGCTTAATTCTTACTAAAACTTTTTTGAGTTCTGAAACAAACAGTTGCAAACCCAAGTTTCATGGCATAACTGACAGGGAGTTAAAAACCCCTGGGTTTTAAAAGGATTCAGTTAGAATCTGCTTGATTTCAAGTATTGTTAAGCAGAGTCCTTAGTGTCTCTTTTAATCCCTCGATTTGATTTTTCTGTGCTACTTAGAGGAAAGCATTAGATTTTTTTAGGGCTATATCTTAGTTAATATGAAACATAAATGAGCCACAGTGCTTTCATGTAAACCATCTGATACTCCAAGTTACAGAAACCTCTGGAAGTCCTGCAGGTTTTATTCAGAGGAGAAACAGATGTGTCCCTGCCCCACTTCTAGTCTGCAAAGAGCATCTGTACATTGTGTTTTCTGAAAATCTCCACACAACAAGCAGCTGGAGACAGATTTTTCACTTGCGGTTCCAAGCTTTTTTTCACAGCCAATATTTAACCTCCAAACAAACTTTTAACAACTCCAGATAGGGCTAGAAGTGGCTTTGCTGATTTTACCCCTGCTGCTTTCTTTCCTATCCTGCCAGAAAGAACTGCTGGTTTTCACACTTGTAGCCACCAAACAAATATTTGTATAAATGGTTTGTCCCCTCAGGCTAGTTTTGCTGGGCCTTTTGGTTGTAATTTGCTCAATATAGTGAAGTTTAAGCTTCCACAAGGTGCTGCTAAGAGCTCTCGGTGGGTATTCAGGAGGTGTGCAGGATTTGGGGATGCTCCTTGACCCTTTGACTGAAAGCTGGGAAATGTGGGTTTGTGTGATCCTTGCCAGAAACAGCTTTCATCACTGCAAGCTGTGCAGTAAGTATTTTTTTTCCAGCTTCCCAGGCTTAGTTTGGCACAAGATCTCCACTGATCTTCTCAGCTCTCCTTAGCAGACAGAATAGCAAGGGAGGTGGTATGGGTGGTATCTTTCAATGAAAATATCAGAGAATAGGGGAAGTAAAGTATTTCTGAGCTTGGCTAGCTTGGTAAGCCTGTTTTCTTATTGGAAACAAAGCCATTTAAAAATAAAGGCTTCACGGGGTGCCTACTGGCCATTCCCAGTTGAGGGGTCTCCAGCAGGATTTCCGCAATGACGATCTCTCTCAACCAAATTGTATTTCTGATTTATTCCTGGCTGCCATTTTGCATTAGCAGGAGTTTTAAATATCTCATTATATAAATTTTACCTGGGGCAGACTTGCCTTGAAAAACTAAGGATTTTTACAGACTGCTGTGAACTCACGTGCTCCTGATTTTACCAAGGAAGGAATTGCAGCACCTCAAGCCACTCCACAAAGTCTTGCAAAGGAAAGGTTGGGTGTAAAGACGGCCAAGCTGGTGGGCACAAAGAGAGAAATACAACTGTGTTATAGGCACACACACACTGAAGAAGCTTTTCTCCAAGTCATGTTTTGCAGTCTGGTCATTTTATAAAATGACTCTAAGCTACCTGTTCTTTGTGCTTTTTTTCTTCTCCACATCTCTTTTGTGTTAGAGATGATTCCAAATTGCTTGTAGCTGCGTATGTTTTTTATATTTCCTCCATAAGAGATCTTAACAGCATCATGTCTTGCTCTTTTCTTTCTAAAACATGTCGAAATGTCATTTGCTACAATACTATGTCTAATGCACTTCTGGCAAAGTATTCTTAACATCACTGTTTTCAAGTGTATGATATGGCAGTTGAGATGTCTCCATGTGTTCTCCGTCTTTCCTGGGCAAGCTGGGAGGTGCAGACCTCTCACCTTGAGCATGAGGAAGCTCTGAACTGAAGCTGGTGGGATCCCTGCGTTGGGCAACGCAGATGCTCATGTAACACGTTGGTAGGTGCAGTTGTGAAAGACACGAGCCGGCCGTTTAGCACACACTAACAGAAGGATACAGAACAACCGGCCAGCGTTGCACAGCCCCTGGGATCCCAGTTGCACCATTTCCTTCCCAGCACTGGACAGCGGGCAAGGAGAAGGGTCTGCAGCCAGTTTCCAGGGCCTTTAGATGGATGGTACCTGCCAGGCATATGTGCATAAAGCTTGCAAACGCTAGACTAGCTCCTCTTAATGTATTTGTCATCCTAACAATATCTTGTGATGAGAAATGTCAGGTGGTAAAATGGTTTTGGTTGAAAAAAAGCCAGAAAACTGTGAGACACACATGGGCAATGATAACGGACCCTTTGAGCAGACGCATCAGCAAAAGCCAGGACTAAACTGTGGCCAGAGCAAATCCCACCCCGCAGCCACGGCCAGCGGTTTCCTTCCAGCTGTGCTGCCACCCTCCTGCAGTTGCCCACGAGCGAGGGCTCGTTTCTCTATCATTTCCTTTACAGAAATTTCAGCTCGGTGGGATTCAACCGACGCCTGAAAACTGACGATTCTGTCCATGAAGCCCTTCCTCTTTGTAACCTCTGTGTGGCTGCAGCCCCAGCGAACTGGAGAAATGAGAGGTGCACATCTTTTTTCTGGGTAATGTTACAGTACCATAACTGGAGGTTTGCCAGGCTTGTAAGCAGGCAATTGAAAAGGTAAACCCTCTTCATAGACATATTTTATAGAACAATGGGTGTTGTCCTTCTTGGCTATCCCAGGGTGCTCAGTTTGGGAGCAAATCAATGATAAGCACTTGCCTTCCAGCTGATCTGCATACAGCATGGTATTAGAGAACCTTAGAAGCTCTTTGGCTAGAAAATAAATACTATTCTTTGTGCTCATTAAAATCAAATTATGATTTAAAAATTAACTGCCGAAGAATTTACTTGTGCAATTAGCAGCACAGGCTTTCATGGTCAAAAATCAATCTGGCACAACGTAAACCAAGTTGCGCTCGCTATTTATTCAGGCTTCTGATCACTCGGCAAAGCTTGAGCTAAGAGGAATTTTGCCACAGCGACTAATGAAGCTTCGAGTACACGGTTTCTACTGCAGTATCGCTGGAAAATCAGCAGGTTGCGCTAGCTGATCAGCCGAAAGGCATGGCTGGGCAGGGCACCTTAAACAGATCACAGGCTGGAGACCATCCGAGCGTGTTGCCTTTCTTCTTTGCTAAGGATGAGCAGAAGTTGTCCTGGTGCACGATTCTGATTGAAGGCTCCATCTCGAATTTATTTTACCTTTATTAACACACTTCCTAAGCCTGAGATAGGCAGGTTTTAATGGGAAGGATTGAGGAATACAAAATGAAACCTTTTTGCTACCTCTTTCCTGTCCCATGGGGAGGGCAAAGCTTTGGCTGGACCCCCCAAGAGCCCTTTAATGCTCGGGGAAGTAAAAAGGTATAAGGTAGATTTGAGTTACAGCTTTAGGCTGTTAGTCTGGGATCTTGTGGTGCAAATTTATAAAATAAAAGGGATAGCAAGGGAAAGGATACCTGCAGAACTGGTACGGAAACAAAGAAATTCTGCATGGCCCAAATTTGAGAACTCTTGCCTGAAAACCTGGTTACCACATCCCCCAGCACCCTTTCCCCTCACCTTGAATATTTCTAGAACTTCACTTTTTTTTTTTTAATATTTTCTAGAACTTTACTTCATTCCCAGAGTCAGCTACAACTTGTACTTCCCCTTCCTCTATAGTCAGTTACTTTTTTGCTAGACTGAAAAGATAAAGCTGGGTTTACTTACACTATTTGCCCCAACTGCTCTGCAACCTAAACCAGAAAGTGGTATTTACTTTGTCTTCTCTTCTGCTGGGTGAGAGCCCCAGCTACAGCTGAAAGTTTTAGAGTTCATCCTGCACCTCTCTCGGGCACGTGCACGAGCATCTCGCATCCTTGCACCAAAACTCTGCACCTACCTGCACTGCTGGAAGAGCTCAAATTAATTAGTAGCCCCTGAAAAGGTTTGTGCAACCAGTCTGTGGGTCAGATCAGGAAAGCACTGAGCTGCTGCCATTAACCTAGAGGCAAAAACGTTGCTTTTTGAGGAGCAAAGCTGGAGGCTCAGTCAGCTCAGTCTTTAGTTAGGATTTGCGCAGAGAAGTGGGGGCTTGCTCGGGACCTTCCTTTTTCAAGTGTGAGAAGTCCATAACTGTCTTAAAACCTGGGATTTTAACAGAGTGAGACTTAGGTGGGAATTTTTCTTTTCTGTGGGCAACCAACTTCAGGTAAAAAATTTTAAAAAGGGTCAAAACTAGAGAATACCAGGGACTTCTGCTGAATTGTTTCTGCTTTTTAGGTTGCAGTTGTGTTACAAAATACATGAGCCTGCAGCACTTGTCGAGCAATTTAGCCCTTGAGACTCCCGGTAGCAGGTTGGTAGTCTTGGCCTCAAAAGCCCTGTCCTGTTAACAAGAGCTTGTTCTGGGAAAGTTGTCTTCAGCTGACTTATTAATGGAAAGAAATGCCTCACTTGGACAAAAAGAAACCTGGGTGTGCCAAGGGAGAAGTCCGGGAAAAAGGAATGAGTTACTCTATGAATGTTGTTTTGTTTCTGGTGACGAGGCCCAGGAAAGATTCGGTTTTCAAACTTTATACGTTTGTTGGTTTTTTTTTTCCTCCCCAGCTGCATCTAAAAATCAGAACCCAGTGTTCTGTGACGGCGCCAAAGAAACTCAAAGCCATTTGCAGTGAAGCAGCCCTTTAATGCGATTTTCCATATGCAAGCACAAGTGAAATTTCTGGCTTATTTGAGGAAATCTTTGTGTTTGGCTGCAAAGAGAGTGAAGAAGTCGAAGGTGAGTGAGCTGTGGCTCAGCTCACTGTGACACCGCTGAGCATCGAGGTGCCACCATCCCCAGCCCCTCCTCCCTTCCCTGCTACTTCAGCCTCCTCGAGGGGTGCAGTGATGGGCAGGATGCAATCAGACCTTTAAAGCATGATTTTATACCTCACTCTGTTTACCTTCAGGTAACCACCAGTATTTTGTTCATGGATGATTTTACAGTGGAACAACTGTCGGAGGCTCAGTGGCCTCACATTTACCACAGTGACCACCTACGCCCAAGCGATTTAATGAATATACAAGATGGGGGGCTGAAGGGTTTGCCTCTGATGCGCAGCCCCTCCTTTATATGTAGGGAGTAGGATCTGTTAAGTCACAGTTTTGGATGTGGATGTGGGATATAATTCCTCGGTAGACCCTTTGCATGGGCAGCAGGACACCTATTTTCTCTCCCTTCTTGATGGGGCCACTGTACTTGACGGGTTTGATGTAAAACATCTTAATGCAGAATCCTGTTAGCAGGGGAGAGAAAAGAGAAGAAACTGTTGTTCTTATGAAATGGTTTAGAAGCCCGGCAGAGTCCTAACATTCAGCATCAAACTAAAAATGACAACAAAATAATAAGAGATTCAGAAAGAGGAAAAGTTAGAGAAAATGTTGTGATGCTCCAACAGCTTTAAGGAGAGAATAGGAGAAGAAATAAACAGGGAGGAGGGTGGGGAAGGGGATTAAGGTGGGTAAAACTGCATCAGTAAGTCAGAGGCTGTTTCTTGAATTATCCAAAATATGCAAAGGGATCAGCTTCATCCTTGGACTTTTCTTAATTGAAGTGAAATGCTGTAATTCTTTCATTTCCTGCATTAACAGAACCTGGATTCCAAAGCTGCAGTTTGCACTTGGATTCATATTTGAGTTGGGTTCATGATTTTTTTCACTCAGTTTAAAGCTCTATAAACGAATTGAAGCATTTTGCAACCAGGCTTTGCAAAAATGCAAGAGTTTCAGCTCTGGTACCTGATCCTGAGAGCTGGACTCCATTGTCGATGGCGTTGCCGTTTCCGTAGGGCCTGACTTGTCTGTCGATCCTCCCCGTGAAGGGTGAGTACACCTCTGAGCCATCCTGGCACACCACGTCCACTCCCCGGTGCTTCCTCCCTCCTCTGAAGAAGAACAAGGTGGGTTAGCCTGTGGCAGAGCACCTTGCCACCTAGAAACCTGCCTCTTACCCATTTTGTCATGCTTATTTCTAAGAACATTTCAAGGGCAACCATCTCCCATCATCCCAGCCCAGGACCTGGGGTCGTTGTAGCCACCGCAGCCGTGGGAGTCGCAGCCTCTGATTCTGTTTGCAGATTGACTTGAGCAGATTTTAGCCCATTGCGCTGCAGCAGCTAGAAAAGAAGAAAAGAGAAGAACAGAAAATGAAACCCGCAAGTCAGAAAGGGGATTTCGCAGCCTGTGTTGCTTAAATCAATACCAAGGTTCCTTTGGACTTTGCCGTAACAATGGATCAGGCTTCCAGGAACTACAAAGTCATTCAACTTTGAATGCAAGTTCATTTTAAGGGTGCGATGAAACAGCTTTTTTGTTTGTTTGTTTTATACTTTGTCCAGTGACATCTGTAGGTACTTAAAGCAGCGACTTCAAAGGAAAAATAGATCTGGAGGGGACATCATGGAGTGACCCACTCCTTTCCCATTGCCCAGGGCAGACGTGATGCCTTCAAGTGACACGCATGGGGCTGGAGCTACGGGATGTCTCTGCTAGGAAGGTGACTTGAGCCACCCAGGATCTTGAGATACTCAGCTGTAAAAAACAGGGCTGGGAGAGACTCACCAAGTCCTTTCCTATTCCCTAATGTGGGATCCAGTCAAAGATACAAGCTGTCATCTACTTTTTTCCTAACTCCATTTTCCACCTCCCCATTTATAGGGAAGAAAGGCAAGCCCTGGCTTGGTACCTTCTACAAGTTTCTAACAGCCCTGCTCTCCCCAAAAAATAAACCACCCTAGGGTTTCCCATGGGATGATTTAGCAAGAATAGGGCTGCTCTAGCCAGGAGCTGAGGTTTATTCATGGGTGCCATCAGCTTGGCCAGCACCGTCCTCGTTGGGCTCTGGGAACACATGCAAAAGGAGAAAAAGATGTGCCAGCACGGAAGGTCTGGTGCTAAAAGGGTGCAGGAAACCTCTAATACCTTCCCCAAGTAAAAGAGCGCTTTGTTCTCGGTGGTCTTTGCTTATTTTAACGAATTGTGTATTCTTTGTGAAATCAAAGGTGCTGACATTAAACACAGAAACACCTCTGGGAACACTCTATGCCCAGTGGGCTGATCTTTAAGTAAAAGGTTTTTAAGAAAACATGCATGCTGTTAGCAGTTGCTGTGCCTCAGCTGATTCTTTCTTATTCAATCAATGTTGTTACTCCAACAAAATTTTGCCACAACTCTTTACCATATCTAAAAGGGATTTTTCTGCAGAGCTTTCTATGCAATGGGGCAGGGATCATTTTAATAAGCAAAAAAATGGCAGAGAACAAATAATTTCCTAAATCCTTACAGATACTTCATTAAAAAACCAAATAAAATGCCACCAACAACAAAACCCACCAAAAACCCAGAGAAAGTAAAAAGAAGGCAGGTTACAATGAGCAATCCTTACTAAAATTCAGCTAACTCACCACTGGAGATGGCAATCACGAGGACGACTGCTGTGACTCTGTGCATTTTCATGCGCCTTGAGAGCTCTGCTTTCAAAGTGAAAGGTCTAAAACACTTTGCCTTCTATTTATACATCCCAACAGAGACTGTATCCAAATTTTTCCAGCCAATCAGATTTGTGTGGCCTCAGTTCTTTTGCTGGCAGCTTCAGGCCAACAGCAAGAACTGACAGCAGCCCTCGAGGTGTCCCACCAGCCTGGCTAATTGGCTGTGCAGAGGCTCTAACTTAATTGGCAACAGCAGTTTTGTGGTTTTGTTTGGTTTTGTTTACAACGAAGCCATAAATATCAAACCCAAATTTTAAGGACAATTTGTAACTGTCCCTGCCTGTTGCACAATCCTGAAGTTCAGCAAAAAACTTGGGTGGAGAAGGAGAAAAAGAGTTCAAATAAACTTAAAAAAAAATGTCTTGGCCGATGGATACCTTGCCTGCCTACCACGGCTGTTGGTTCATGGGAAGAAGTTCAGCCAGGTGGACACAGCTCTGTGCCACACATCACATCCAACCTCATTCGGGAAAAACCTGATTAGGCAATCTGTGAAATGAGACCCTTGCACCCCGTTTTTATTTGCCAGCTTCGTTAATGCAGCCCAGATATTGCCACATCGCCGACGATGAACCTTCAGTGTTAGCAGTGGGAGAGACAGATGTTTACAATCTTCGCTGTGCCTGAGTGGAAAATGTTATAAACCCCATAATATTGTGGCTGAGCAAAATTACAGGAAATCGAAGAAGAAGAGAACGCTGGAGCATGAACAAGGCCACCTCGAGTGTTGTTTCTGGGAAGGGAGTGAATGTGATGCCCTGGTTTACAGCCAGGAGCTGGAGGCTGTTTGTCTTCTCGGCTCTTTGGCCGCCCAGTCTGTGCGGGTGGGACCCACTGACTGTTTTGTTTCTCTGTGCAATGAAAAACGGAGAGCTCAGGTTAGATATGGCTTCGGGTCGAGGCTCTCAGCCAGGATGATGTGCCCTCGCCCTCTCTTTTGTGGCAATAGGTGAGTGAAGACCGGCTTCGCATCCCAAAACAGAAGCAAGAGCGGTTCTGCTGCACAGGATTCACACCCCATCTTGGCTGGAGATGGAAACCCCAGCTGCCAGTGGATGGCCCTGAGCAGAAGCTGTATTTCATGGGACAAGAAAGTGATCCAGATGTCTTCAAGACATGCGTGCTGCCTTCTCCTTACCCCTTCTCCCAGAGATGCGTCATCCAACTATGTCACTTATGCCTGTCATAGAGTAAGTGACAGGTAATAGCTTGGCTTGGACAAAGCCAGCGTGTGAACGCAGCTGAGGCCCGGCTGCAGGGGGCTTCATGGTCTGGTGGGGACCACGTGAGATGTTTCAGCTCCAAATGACCCACCACACGTCAGCAAGATGCTACAGGAGGGGTTTTAAACCTGCTGCCGCCTTCCCACACCCCACGCCCCCTGCGTGATTTTTCTTTTTCTCCAGAAGAAGCACTTCTGGTTTAGTGTTTTCCTGCTCATCAGATGTTATATGCAGAATGGGGAAAAATCTATTTGACAGTAGCGTTTTGAAACAACATGTTTAGACAAAGCATGTAGGGGGAGAAAACGATTGTACCCAGCTCTCTGTGCAATGCTTCTCACGCCCAGGGCTCAGCTAAACCAGTCCAGATACAATTGCGTTATCTTAAGTTCATTTTGTTAATTACTAATTTTGTTAGAGACCTACCAATCGAGATCAAAGAGGAGAAAAGAATGAGGGAAGCAATTCTTTTAATTTCCTCAGAAGCTCAGAAAATGAGCTTTTCTTCCCTAATTCTGTTACTACCAAATATCCTGACGGCCAGATGCTTTCCCAGGTTCAAGCTGCGCGCTCAGTTTAGTGCCGCGGAGGTGAACGTATCGTGGTGAGATGCAGCAGGAAAACCCACCAGCTTCAAGGGTGTTTTTCAAACATAACGGGGAGGTCTCTTATCTGTTGGCCCATGCTACTTCGGATATTTTTTTGATCCGCAGGGGATCAGCCAAGCCCTGCTCACATCCCACATTGGTGTCACCGATACATTTGGCCATGCAGATTGCAGAAAACACTCACCTGCTCTCGTGCCACACTGGGAAATTTGCGTTAAGTGCTCTTTGGAAATCTGGATTCCCAGGTTGCATGTTGGCCTTTTAATAAACTACTGCCTTGCTGCCACCGCTGCGGGGAAGATGGGAAAACTGCAAAGGTCTGTGAAGCCTGGCTCCCTCCACCACATTTTTTGGCTCTGTTTTGGTTTTGCTAACTGGGTTGAAAAGTTTTTGCAGGGCTGATTGAGTGAATTAAACACGGTAAAGGCTAAATTATTTGCTGACATTTTACATTATACCCTGAGGTAAAGATCAGGGAGGTAAAGAGTAAGGGACGTAGTTTTTGTGTGAACTGCACGAGAGAGATGGATGCTTCGCTGGCCGGCTCTGCACCTACCAGGCTCATTTTATGGGGGTTACAGCCTTATCCTGTGTCTGAACAACACACCAAGGACTGAAGCAACGCCTGTCACCTACCAGTTGCTTCATGTTTTCTTTGGTACTAACTGCAGCAAGGAAGCCAAAGCTCTGTGGTTTTTCTTTGCAGCAAGGTGGCAGCAATTAAAATTACTTAATTTTGCATTGCTGGCAGGTGTGTGAAAGGGTTAAAAAAGGGGAGCAAAACCGAGGGGAGACCTCATGTGATGCAGGTAGTGAAGAGTTCCTTCACTGAGGAAGTAATGGAGGAGCTGTGTGGGAGGTAAGTGAGGTGGGACAGAGCTTCTTTTTCCATTTCACATGGTGCTGGGACCTGTGGAGAAGTAGAGGTAAAATGACTGTGTAGGAAAGGTAAGTGTCTTTAGCAGTAGCTACAGAGCCTAGAGAGCATATAGGGGAGAAAAAGAAAAAAAACCACAAAAAACTCTCCAACACCACAGCTTTGCAGGGTCCCCTGTGATTTAGGAATACCCATGGTGCCGTGTTTGAGGGTAACATCGGGGCAGGTGGGTGACTTACAAAAGGGTGAATAAGTAACAAAATGGTGAACTACGCCACAGCACAATTAAATGTAATTCAAATGAGATTAAATTTAAAGGACAATGATATTAAATCCTAGCTCCAAAACTTATCAAACTCGCTAAAAGCAATTTCCAAAACTGTAATCATGCTGGGATCTAATAAAGTTTTCATTAAAGTGTTTGTCTCAACCTGTCACCAATATGAGTGTTTGGGTTTTTTTTCTTTTTCACTGTATGGAGGGGATGCAAATAGCTGTAACAGTTTCCTTTCTGTTTTACCAAGTACCAAGGCATGACTGAGTTTGTTGGCAATGCTCTAAAGGCTGTGAAATGCCAACGAACTTCCTCTAAAAATGCTTTTTGCTTGTCCCTCCCACCACTCAGTCCTGAGCGTTTTGCGAACATGGGTACGTTGAAGCTCACAGGCTGCTCTGGTGTTTGTTTTACTGAAATCACCCAACATATAAACCCAACAGAAAGAAGCCTTTTTGCTGTCTTCTGTTCAAAGGTTAGTGCAACCTGAAACACTAAAATGTGCTTGAAAGACCTTCAGGTTCAAACAGTGCGAAATCCCTGGGCACGGATAGATTGCAGAGGGCAGCTACCTAAATGTCAGGTTTTGGAAACATCCAGGTTTTGCAAGACCCTAGTTTAATACCTAACATAAAATCAAGGGAAGTAAGCCCTGAGGCACAGTACTGCAGATGTCCATTATTAACATCCTATGTATTTTTTTCATTTGATGGTAGCAAATGCCACACATGAGCCAATCAAGGTGGGGATGAACTGCAATCCCATGTGCCACCAGACTTGCCATCTTACTGTGCTGGGCTGTGCTGCCCATGGTTCCTGTGGGCTGCCAAGTGGATAAAAGGGGGCCTGGATTAGTAAATAAAAAAAAAGTCTATGTGAATAACAACTTATTGCTTCTGTTAATTATACTTACTAAAAACAAATAAGTATAGAACAGGGCATTCCAGAGAGCAGCCTGATGTCCAGAAGCAGCTGGTTTGTCCATCTCCCTTTCTCTGATAACAGCCCTTTAAAGAAATAGAAAGTATTTTTTCACTAAAAAGTCTTTTTTTTTTTAAATCATTCCTTTTTTTTTTTAATGAGGAAACATTTTTGTTGTTGGAGTATAACGGATTCCTGAAATGCAGCACCCAGCTGGTGTAATGGGCACTCAGGGAAAGGCTGGTAATGAAACCCAATTTAACTAATGAATGTAATTTAGAGAGAGACTTTATTGCAGAATTTCGTGGGAAACAGTTTAGAAACATGCAGCCTGTGGAAAAGAAAAGGGGTTTGCAGTTCCTCAGAAAGCTTTGCTTCGGTCTGTAGAAACACATAGTGGGTTTTTTAAGTAGTTACCGTGCATCAGCACCTGCCCACTGGGGTCGGGATGAACTGGTGGTGGCAGACACTGGCTGCTCAGATGGCCTGTAATCCAATTCTCTTTCTTTTTTTCCATTTTGCACGTGCAATCTCGTCCCTGCTGATGTGCTGAGGAAGGGGTGTGTAGTGCAGAATGTGACCCTTCCCTCCTCTGAGGGCCTGCTCTTTACCTGACGTGAAATGCTGACCTAACGGCTGCTGTTAGCAGAGGTTTGTGGTCAGAAATGGAAAAGTTGCTTTATTTTTCCTTCATTGCAACATCCCTTTGTCCCCACAACTCTCGCCATCCAAGGTTGTGCTCCAACACCTTTGCTTTCGTTTGGAAGAAGGGAGAGAGACATTTATCTCACTTCAAATAGTTTAATTCAAAATCTCAAATCAAGTTTTGTGGCTCACAGGATCCCAATGTACTCCAGGTACCTCAGCCTCCAGGATCAGCCCACAAACAACTGTTCAGTACTTTGGTGTCAGCAGCACGGAGAAATGCAATATACTGGATATTTAAATAAGAGAGCCCATAAAGACAACTGTAAAAATAGCTGTTGTGGTGTTCAGCTCCTCTTGTGTTCAGCAGATTTTTCTTTTACACTTCAGGAGGAGCTGTTGGATTTTAAAAAGCTGCAGGTTGAAAATGTGGTGCAGGAGTTGAGGCTGGTTTTGCTGATAGACAAGGGCAGATACCACCAAACCCCCTTACCTTTGGGCTGGCAGAGCCCTGCCCTGGCGAAAATAAAGACTGTGTGGGAACGACCCCTTGGCAGATCTCCGAACGGAAACCACGTAATTATAAACCACTGTCTAGCCTAAGTGTTCAAGCTATCGTATTTCCATGGCTCATTCAAGGGTATTTTTAGTGTTGGTGGAGAAAGTTGCTGACTCTAGGGCAAGTAATCCCTCCTAAAGTCTATAGTCCTGATTCACGAAAATTAACCTTTTGCTTAGATGCTTCTTAGGACAAAACCTCTCTTCCTTCCTCTGTCCAAGCCTTTTCATGAAAGAAGATTGAGCCTGGAGTACAGACATGGGGAAAAAGAAGACCAGCTTGTATTAACATTTGACATCTGCTACTGCTAGAATATAGATATCTGTCTAAATATAATTTCTCTTGTATACTTTCATTGCACGTACCTGCTTTTGCCAGAGTGGAGGTGGGGAGTGAAGGAGTTGCTTCCATGGGCAGCGACTTGGCTGAGGCTGTCTGTGGCCCGTGAATCCAGCAGTTGGGCAGAGCTGGCTCAAGAGCTTGGACTTGTTTGGTTTTAACAAAAATCTCTCAGTAATGATGGGAAGGCATCACTAAGTTGTCGCTCACCTGGCAAAGAAAAAAGCCAGAAGTTTGCAGGGTGTTTGTTATGCTGTGTTTGGTGATTTATTGCTCTGTGGCCGTGGCTGATGGTCTCCATCATGTTGGTGCTCAGGGCTGTGTGAGAGGCCACTGAAGGAGATCTGAGCACAGGGTGAGTGGGTTGGACCAGCAGGAGGGTAAAAGCAGCAGATAAATCACATTGGCCAGCAGCACGGCGAAGGGCTTGGATTGCTTTTTCATAAGGGTCACAGAGAAGCAGACTTCCAGGGGACATCTGAGGAGGGTTGCTGGGTGATGGAGAAGAGCTTTTCTGCACACAGCCAAGCAGGGGACCAGGCAGAGGACTGGCTGGAGAGTTTGCTGTTGGCAGTGGAGGTGAGTGATGCTGGCAGATTGGAGGTGGGCGCTGATGGCTTGACAGCGCGTGGGAGATGGCCAGTGTGGGGATGAGCTGTGAAGAGCCTTGAGATTGAGATGAATTGACATGTTTGACACGATAGAGGCAGGGGGGCTGTGGAAAGAGGAACGATACGGTTTTGCTGGCAAATCCAAAAACAAGCTCAGGCTCCTCTGAGTTGAGGAGTCATTCTCCTGAAACCAGCGTGGACGATTGAAGTCACCCAAATTAATTCTGATTTAGACTAGAAAAAAGTCACCCCATTTAATTTAAAGACTGTCAATGAGTATTTGGCAGCAACTGGTTGGACTAGATGATCTTGGAGGTCTTTTGCAACCTTAATGATTCTATGATTTCATGATTCTCTTTCTCCTGAGTGTCCAGGATCCCCCCTTGATGTGTTTGAGGTGTGCTGCTTTGCAAATACCTTAAACGCCCCTTCCAGAGGTATCAGCCCCTCCTGCTGAGCATGTGTTTCGGGTTTGATAATGACCCTGCATCGTTAAGGGAGGGCTTATAAATAACTCCTCCTTGTGCCATTAAATCCACAGTTCGTTCCCTGCCCGTGTGTTTTATCACTTGGGTTGCTGATAACTTTCCTGTATGGCTTCTCTCAGAAAACAGCCTTTCCTGCTAAGCATTTCCTTCCATTGGTGCAGGAGGATTAATTAAAACCTCCCTAGAATTTGTTGCTTTGATGCGATGAGGGCTAAGGGAAGCTATTTTTTTTTATCTTTTAAGAAACAATCAAGTGTGTGCAGGTAGTCTGCATGCACCTGAGGCTCTGATAAGAAATTCCTGCTTGTTTGCAAGGTCCTTCTTAGGCACACGGCTTTGGTTTAATCAGTTGTATTGTGAAATGAGGGGGAACTGTGGCTCTGGAAAAACCTCATGGAATAATGGCTTTTTACAGAAAACTCAGAGTGCTTCAACTCATGCCGTGGTTTTATCCAGCTCAGGAGCTGGATGACGTCTCTCAGTTTTGCCTTGCTGCCCCTCAGAAGTAGCCTGTATCCCCCAAGAGCTGTGGGACAAGTTCAGCTCTCATGGAGCTGTGGATCCCCAAAACCTGGTTTGGGAGCAGGGTGCCCTGGGCTGTTCCAGCTGGCTGGTGGGTGCTCCTTGGGCAGGGAGGGGTGCTTGGGCTCTCTCCGGCGTTTCTGACCCAGATGTGCCCAGACCAGGAGTGTTTGGTGCACCTGCCCTGTTTGCACCTGGATGTTGCTGCAAGTCTGTCCCCTGAGTGAATTTAGATCTCCAGGTTAAAAGCTGTTTGATTGTTGCTGAAGGCAAACTTGTCAGCTGCCCATTCACTCCCAGTTGTGGCTGGTGCCATGTTCATAATTCCTGGTACCCAGGGCACAGTTTGCACAACTGGTCGGCTCTAACTGGGATGGGAGATGCCTTGAGCCATGTTGTGGTTTCATCTGTGCTGTATAATTGGAAAGACATCTTCAGGAAAAACCAGTTTCTCTTGTAAGGGACAGATATGAAGTATGCAGCTTGTCTCAAGTTTGTCTAGAGGACTCCTCTGGGCAGTGCCCAGCAGAGGGTGCAGTGGCTTTGCGTGTCTGCACTGTTGGTTTTCATGGAAAGAATGTCTTCATCCCTCACTTTTGCTTTTTTTAATATTTTTTTTTAAAGAGAGAGAGATTGCAGGGCCCTTTTTCCATCTAAAACCTGAAATTTAGTGCGCATATCAAAAACAACCTCTACTTAATTTTAGAGAAAAGTATAGAAGTATTAAGGTTCATTCAGAAAGCCCTCTGCAATCCACTGTGTGAAACATTTGTCAATATGTGAAGGACAGCGGGATTACAAGTGTCCTTTTTTAATCCAATTTTATATGCTTTTATGAAGCCTTTAGGTATCAAATTACGTTGGGGTTGTTAAAATTTTGTAGTGCTTTTTGGGGTGCGCTGTTCCCAGTGTTTGTAGCAAGGGCACGATATTGCTTTCCCCATGTCACAAGCCCTTGGTATCACAGATGCCGCAGGAAAGCATCACTTGGTGAGCACTCGAGTCTTTAGATTCTTGCTTTCTAAATGCCACATGCTGTGCAAAATTAGCTCTCCTTTAAATCAAGCATGAAACCTCTTCCAGTGCTCAGTGGCTGCTCCTTCCAGTGTCTGTGCAGACTGAGCTTTTTTCCCCTGAAATACTAAACTTTAAAATCTGAACACAGTGAGAAGAGGCAGAGGACAATGTCACTAGATTGCAGACGAGGGCTGGGTGCTGAAGGCTGAGCTGATCAAGGCTGTGTTATTCTCGTAGCAGTGGGCTTTTTGTGCTGAGCTCACCACTGGCAAGCAGTGGGACACGAGTGCCAAGTCTCCCGGAGGTTCCCAACCCCTTGGTAGCGTATGGGGATTTATTTATTTTATAGTGCTGTTTATGATTGACAGAAATTGGCATGGGGATAATGAGAACTGCTGCACAAATGATCCGAGGGTTTGCAAAATCTGCTCTTTGCAAGCATCCAGCGTGTAAACTGCACATCTCACGTGGGATCCGGCTTTCATGGTCTCTTTAAGACCTGGAGCGTGGCAATTCAGTGCAATCTCATGGGATTCAGCCTCCTAATTCAATCTATATTCTCTTCATAATGAGCTACAGTTCTTAACAAAGATTATTGATGAGATATTGGTGAGTGCATTGTGAGCAATGCACTGAATTTCTTCCTCTTGCAAAGGAAGAGAGAGCCAAGACCTCGGCACTACAGCGTGCTGGGTGCAGCAGGACAGAGCATCCCTGATTGCCTCGGCTGCTCTAGCAGCTGAGTCTGTACACCTAATGAGGACTAAAAAGTGATTTAATTCCTGTAGGAACTACACTGTGCGATTCAGTTCCCATATTCAGACCTGCTGCTCCCCCTGACATCTCAGGACCATGCCAGGGGCATCAGCTCAGGTCTGGGTACAGCCTGGGAGCACATGGTGTCCTTCTCATGGCTGTTTGAGTTATCTATTTATTTTGAGCTGTCTCTAGACACCACTAAAGCACTTGCCAATGTGTTTGAAAAGCCTACTATTTCTCTAAAAGGAGAAAATTCCCTCATTTAAATGTGACATTTCTTTGTGTTTATTTGTGCCAACATGATCCCTGTTGTTACACCAGGGCTTGGACAGCTTCCACTCAACCTTCTCAGATGCATTGGGCTCAGACGATCTGGCTGCAAGTAAGAGGTGCAAATTCAGCAGGTCTTTGACACTGTTCTCCTAGTAGAAAGGGAAAATGAGTCATTTCTGCTTCCTCCTTTCCTTCCCAACGAACGGGCTGAGAAATTGGGTGAATTTCTCAGAAAGAGGAAACCAGCCCAATGCTGGCCAGTATTCCTGCTTCCCCATTTGTGCTGTGAGTCAAAGCTGGCCCAATAAGAAGTGGCAGTATTTTCCTTTTCGATGATCATTTCTTTCTACAAAGTCTGTGAGTCCTTCCCTTGTGGCTGAGGATGTCCCAGAAAGCTGTGACAGAGAATTGTGGAGGAACCTGAACTCTGTAGAAAGATGGCACCAAAGCAGGTTGGGATGAATTGATGGGGAGGGCAAGAAGAGGTTGTTTCACCATTTCTCAAAACAAACATTTGTTTTCCTTCCTCCTCGTCTCCTATGGCTCCTTGGTTCAGGGTGGAGCCGTGGTGTGCCAGTGCCTCAACAACTCTGTTCCAGCAAATGCCCCCACGGGATGCAGGATTTGAGCTCAGATGGTGTTTCCAATGGGAGAAGGAGCCAAACAGAGCTCGAAGGCCCCTGAGAAACCTTCGTGTGAGATTTCTCAGTCTTGAGGAAACTCAAAACCTTATCCAGATGTGGAGGGAAGAAGCTCTTCTTCAGTGATCTGAAAGTGGGAGCTTGCCCTGGGCAAAAGGCTGCCCACTGCTCAGCTCTGATGAGAAACAATCCCGGATAACCTTCAGCCAACTCTTGCTGGTAATTAACAGGTGACTAATTAGTACTCGTAGACCGGAGTCCATAGTGGGTGTTTCCCTAATGACCAAAGGAAGCCGAAGCCGTAGCGTGCGAGCACACGGACCATGCCGCATCCTGAGCTCTCCATCCCTTCAGGGAAGGAAGCCTCACTCCATTGGCTCGCTGTGCTTCCTAGTGAAAAGTTCCAAGCCTAACTTAACTGTATATATTTTCTTCGAAAAGGGTGAAGCAATGTTTTCCTACTGAAATGTTATTCCACCCCTCCCTGCAAGCGAGCCTTCGTTTTCGTTCTCTTTGGAAAATGTACATTTTGTTTCAGCTCTGTCTCTGCCTTGGTCTCCATCTTTTGCATTTGCAGTTAATTTCCTACTTCAAAGAAAAACAGAAAAGTCTTTGATTTACTAGATTGGCTAAATTCAATATCTTTCCCAGAAACAGTGGCTCAGTGTTTCCTAAACAGTAAGGTTGAAATGTTTGAATGATATAATTTCCTCACTTCTGACACTCATCAAAATCAGCGTATTGTATCCAATTTGGTCTCCTTCATATCCCTGTGGCCACCTTAGCATAAATTTTATCCACTTTAAACAATAGCTGTGTTTGCCACACGGCGTCCTAAAGCTGCAAGGTCTGATTCGTGATACGAATAACATGCACAGTTGGACACCTACATTAAGTATGTATGATGAGATCACTTCCAGTAAAATCTCGAAATGCAGTAATGTGAAAAACATCTGGTTGTTGTGCGTTTGATTTAAAGTTGGAAGTCTTGGACAAAGGGACTATACATTTATTAATGAGTTCTGTGCTTTATGGAGGTTTCCTTGCAATTTACTCATTAGACTTCAAAAGCAGGAAATTGTACAACCTCTTGATTGAAATCAGCTTATTAGACATCAAAAGTAGGAAAATATATGATCTTTGGGTGGAAATTAATTATTGCATTGTTTGTTGTTGGTTTTTTTTTAGAAAGACTGAATTTAGCATAGCAATTCCCTCCTGTGAACCCACCACCAGTGCAATACTTGTGTGTGTTTATGTGCATGTGAGCCAAAAACCAAACAGGGAAAAGGATTTGGATGTTGGGAGTTGGCCACATCAAGCCATGCTGGTTCCTCAGCTGGAGATGCTGGTGTGGGTACAAGGGGTAAGGCCAGAAGAGGGGATCCAGGGGCTCCCGTGGCCCTTCCCAAATGTTTAAAGCTGTGTGAGGCGGCTACAGGTCTTTTTCCCAGAGCAAGGGTGAAGCATCATCTCTCCCACCACCAGGTTAGTCCCTGTCATCACCTTTGCTGGTCCTTCGGTAGGGAGCGGCGTGGGGCTTGGCCCAGCCCACTGCTTTGAGCTTTATGTTGATTTAAGTTGTGCAGGAGTGACTTGGTGTCTGTGTCTTCCCAGCAAAAATGTACAGTATGTTTGAGGCGTATTGGTAGTGAGCCCTGGTAACCATGGAAATCCGGTTGTTTAGCAAATTGTAGAGAGGAAAATTCAACAGAGATGGCCAAGGGTATGATTTAGAGCTGCCCCTTGGCAAGCACCGCATAGAAACTAGTGGTTTTTTTTCTTTTTTCTTTTTTTTTTTTCAATAAAAAAATAGCCTGCGAGCATGTAAAATTTCTAATTTTTCATTCATTGTGGAATGCTGCTCGAAGATGTGGAAAATATTTGCAGGGGTGTTGTGACGTCTTCCATGATTTGTTTGTGGTCCCGCCTCACCTTGCACTGCAGGCGCTGCTGTGGTGAGGTGTCCCCTGTCCCCTCTGCCTCACAGAAATGTGCTCCTGGCAGCCCCAAATTCACATACTCTGAAGGCAGATCCCCCCAGTATAGGGAACAAGTTGCTGGAAATGCTGCCAAGGGCCAAACTGAGGGGTTGAGGTTGTGTGACACTTTTGGGTCACCTCTTTCTGTAGATAAATCTTTGTGTTTGACCTCTCTGTTGGTCTCTCATTGTGCCCAGTTTGTCCGGGTATGGTGTTTTGATCATTTTTGAAATGTGGGAGCTGCACTGACAAATTAACTCCAGACCAGAAAGATCTAAGAAATGCAGATTCTAAGAGTTATCAGTGTGCCTGAAATTGTTTTGTGGTGTGTTCTCTTTGATGCTGCTTAAAGGCGCATTTGTTTCTGCCTTTTATTTGGTGCTCGTGAGGGTTTTGCTGCATTAATCCTTAGTTTCTTATACATTGCTACATATTTATATAGTGTATTATGATTTTAGTCATAAAAACTCTGCTGTAGAGAAACACTGATGGCAAAGCGATACAGCTCTGCAGCATTCACTGTCCTTAGAAATATGAGCAGCCAATGAAGCATAATTTAAGCAATTTATTCTGAAGGACAAATTATTATGATCCTGCCTCCAGCTGCCTTTTGGGGATGCAGATACACAAATCCCTTGGCTTGGGTACAGTGGGGATAAACAGAACCAGTGGGGAAAAATAGGACCAGTTTCTACCCTATGTGCAGCTCCCCACCAGAAAGAAAGGTGTAAACCTTGGGAGATTCTGTAAACCTCTTTCTGACCAGTCATTTTTAGCTCAGTCTGTTCTGGATTTTTATCTTTTGGGTCCAGCAGTGTTTTAAACGTGGCCGAGGTTTGACTTGCTGCGTCCCCATGCCTGGACTGGGGAAGTGGTTGAGGAAACCCAACCTCTGGATGTGCAGACAATTACAAATGACCAGTTACTGGAAAATATTCTCCTTACGAAACTGTCTGTATACGGTCTGACTCATCTAAAAGCAGACAAGTCACCTCTCATGTTTAAAAAACTAGGTTAGCCCTATATATAAATATTCTTTTCAAGGAGCCCCATTACCATACGCATAAGGCATGTTCTGCTGAGCCCGCCGTGCGTCGCTTCCCATGCGAGCACAACCAAGGCACGATAATCCCAGCTTCAACAGAGCATCTGCTCAACATTTTCACATGATTTATAGTAACATGTTGCAAACATATATGCATGTGTGTGGCTATATCGATGTATACATGAAAGAATAACACATCAGCCTTGATCAAAAATCCTGCTGATTACTCTAGCGCCAACAAACGTATTTCTCGCATTTCACAAACTATTTGCTGTTCAAATTTCGACACGGCACACTTGCATAATAAAATAAGAAGAGAAGAGCAACTCCATTGATCTTCTTCAAAACCAACTGGATTGAATTTTTCTATATGAAAAGTTCATGGAGAGATTTATATACAACATTTCTTCATTCCTACAGTTACCCAGGACTGAAGGACTTAGTAGGAGTACAGATCAGCTTTTGGACTATATGGGATTATTTATTGTCATGTAATAACAGTGGAGGTTGCTAATTATGTAAGAGCTTGTAGGGTTTACAACATTAGCTCAGAATTCCTCGCATTAGGCTCTTAATTTACTTTTTCTTCTGAAAAGCATGGTAACCCTTGTAAGAAAGTGAAACTTTTTTTCCTAAACAAAGATAAATGTAAGCTATGGCTTGGAAGGGCATTCTCTTGAGGAGTGTCTTACAGAATAGATCTGACAATTTCTACACTTTTAAGTTTGCTTCTTCTCACTCTGCTTTTCTTTTTTTTTTACTTTAAATGAGAACTTTTTCTTCTTTTTCTGCTTTTTACAGCCTAAGCAGAACATGACGCAATAGCACCAGGGAGTAATGTTAGCGTCAGATTTTTCCCAGTGGGCAGACAAAATGGGAAAGTCAAATTCTAAGTGTAGAAGATGAAAAATCCTCAGCGAAGATGCCCAAGGGTCTAAGGCAGCGCGCGGGCCACGTACTCAACTACCGTCAGTGTAATTTGATGTAATAGGTAATTCCAGCTATTGCACGGCAATAAGCAGTTGTGATATTTTCCCCCTCTCTCTCCTCTCACTGTTCGTGCTAACGGGGATGATTTCATCCTCCCACACGTAATACCCAGAGCTGCAGCCTTGGTCCTTTCTGCCAGCGGTTGGGAATGAGAAGCAGCCCTCGACAGCAGCAAGAGTCTCCTGTAGGTACCGGGATGTGGGTGAATCACAGCCTGCAATTACGTCAGACTCCGCAATATGTTTCTCATTTGCTGAACTAAGGCTTTTATGAGACAATAGTGCAGTGTGTGCTATGTAAAAGGCAAGTGAGCTGAAGGATAGCGGGGGATGCAAGAGCAAGAAGGAATAAATAGCCTGTGGTAAGGATGGACCCTGCTTCTTCTTCTAATTTTTAGTTTAAGTTCACTTAAATGGTGTTGGACTTACCCTCCTGGTAAAATCAGTATTACCATGCGTCCCCCTTTCTTCCTACTTGGAAGCTACTTAGAGCCTGCCAATGTTTAGGCAAAAAATGACTCTTATTTAATCATTCTTAAAAAGTAAAAACTGGCAATCAGGAAATAAGAGTTGTTCATTAATCAGGATATATGGGCACATCAAGTTCTTGCTGCTACAACCCCAGAATCCAAAACATTTATTTGGTGGAGGTTGTTAGTCCTGTTTTCAGTCCCAGGCACATGTTGAGATGTGGTGCACATCTGGGGAGCCATGGCCAGGACCTCCCCAGGGCTGTCAGTCCCTGTTTGCAGTCTGTCCTCAGGCCATGGAGCAATTGCAGCCACCACAAGACTCCTCACACACCGGTGCTCTGATATAAACCCTTCATGTAAGTGTTGGCAATGCCATTTTTTTGCGCTGACTATTTTGTTATAAAGTTACAGGAGAATGAATAACCACTGTTGCAAGTGTCAAAGCAAAACATTTGCAGAGAGCTCCGCTCCCTGCTTTCACCCATCTCATTTTTCACTCTGGTTGACTGTCCTTCCACCCCACCTCGTCCCCCAATGCCCAAAAGGTGCTGCGTTTTCTCGACCAGCTGTATCACTTACTGGAAAAGAATTGCATGGGTTTGTCCCTCGTGGGGAGGAACAAGGTTATATTTGTGTTTTCCACCTCAGAAGAAAACTGGATTGCAGTCAGTCTCCAAGATACTTGCTCTCCATCACTGAGATGAGCTGTGGGAGGAGGGGGCAGCTTGAGGTGGGAGCAACCAGGAGGCATTTAGTGGCAGGTCTGGGTGGGTGCAGGCATGGGGATGCTCCTTTCACTGGGGTGATCCCACTGCTGCAGATTTATGGGGTTTTGGTAAGTTTTTCTTTATGTTCGTTTGCTTTAAGGAACAATTTCTGTGAGAGGCATCCCCCCAGGGCACTGGGGAAGGGAACAGGGATGTGGGCTGGGGCTGGGAGGTGGAGAAAGCAGGTGGGGACAGGAGGAAGAGTGCTCTGTGAGATGGATTTCTCCAAATTTCCTTGGGGAAAACATGAAGCACCCTACTTCGGAGGGCCCAGTGAACATGTGTTAACACGTGCTGGGAAGGAGAGAGGTTTTGTTTTGGAGAGTGTTAGCGGTGCTTTCCTAGGGTCAAGGATGTGATAGCAGTCGGGGAAAAAAAGGAAATAAATCATCACTGGGAAGTGTGTGAGAGGCGATGAGTTGAGTCAGCACTTGTGGGTTCGCTGTTGAACAGAGCTGTGTCTTGTAGTGGTTTTATCTGGGGAATTTGGAGGACTGGTTCTCAAGCCGTGCTCCCCTGGGCTGACCGTGGTGGGCTTACGTTGATGAGTTGAATCTGGGAAGGATTCAGCCTCCAGCTGCTTTTCAAACGGGTGTGATGTGAGCGATCCTCTGCCAGACTGGTGCGTTTGACTTAAAATGAGGCACTGATATCTTTGAGGAGGTATCTGTATGTTCTCTTACACGGTGCACTTGGGTTGTTTTGCAACCAAACCTCCTTGTTTGGGCTTTTTACTGAGTTGCTCTGTTTTCTGCCTCACCCATTTACAGGACCCTGCTGTGCAAAGGATGTGAATGCCAAAGCTGGTTTCACACCAGGCAGAACATCCCTACAACCCATGAGAGCTCGGCAGCATAAAGAGGTGAGCAAGGTCTGATTTCCTGGTTTATCCAGCAAATATCTAGTGTTCTGAGGCTGTGCTCAGGAGCACAGTTTCCAGAGGCATTTGCTAACCTTTCCCAGTACTTTGGGTGTCCAGATCAGGCACCTCACACCTGATCACTGAGGATCCTCCTGAGCAGGGACGGGAGGCTCCACGTCAGGCTGGATCCTGCACAGGTCAGCATTGAACCCATAAACCAGGAATAAAGCTCCAGGAGTCAAACCTTTCATCCTGTCAACCTGGGAGACATTTGCTCAGATGACTTACAATAATTTTAATGAAAACTGTGTGCAGAAACCACAAGCTTAAATCAAGAAGATTACGTCAAAAGAGCAGACTTAACATTCATAAATCCAAATGACAGGCTCCAAGTGGGTTTTTCGACTCGCTGCAAAGGACTCATCACTAGTTTCAGCTTCTTAAACCTGACACAATGCCCAGCTTTCATGGGGATCAAGTTTTGAAATGGTTTTTATAATTCAAAGGATAAGGGAAGAAATCTCCCCAAGTAGGGTCATGCTAATAAGCAGCTACATTAAAAGAGCAGTTCTCTGAGACTTCAGCACAAGTTTTGGCTTGGCATCTCACTGCAGCCTCTGTGCCAAGGTGGGATGAGCTGCTGAATATCATTTCCTTGAGGTGCTGTGGTTGGGAGCATGGCAAAGGATGTTGCATCAGTCCATTCCTCCTGCCCAGCCCAGCAAGGAGACTGGCACTTTCCATGGAAGAAACAGCCTCTCCGGGCCAGCTGCACTTTTAAAATCCTATCCAGTAAGTGAGGTGAAAGGAGGGAAAAATACAAACTACAGGAGCCTCCACAATGGATAGTACTGATTTTTCTGAGGATACTTTTAACTTGGAAAAGTACCTCCTGAGCTTGGGAGGAACTGGAGGTATATGACAAATCCAACAAAGCAACCACAGACTGATCAAAGTGCACTGAAAAAGGGTGTGAAACTTATATATTGTACCAGGTTGAGAAAAGCATGGGCAAGCAAAAAGGACTTGGCTTCCAGGCTTTCAGCCAAAATCCCTTTGCAACCTGTGCTTGGGAGAGCCCCTCGACACACAGCTTCTGGCTTTCTTCATTAGCAAGACAGCAACATCACCACGTGGTTCTCCTTGCTTAAGGGAAATAAATAGCCAGAGGATTTCTATTCTGAACTGCTCCCAGAAATCCCTCCTATCTGCTTGTTTCTTTCAAAGCCATCTTGACCTCGGAGTCTGCTCAAGTTCATACCTGGCTCCTTGCAGCTGGCAAAGCCACCAAGCTTTTGAAGAACCTTATGGCCTGGGGGTTGTCAAAACCCACCAGCTGCACCCAGGTCTGGCACCTAAAATGCCTCTGGGATGTGATTCCTTGTGCTCAGTTTTTTGGCAGCAGAGCTGGGGGAGCTGAGAACAGCTCTTCATGACAGTCAGGATGGGGAGCTCCTCAGGAGCTATCAGATATCTGCCCTATTCTTGGGGAAGGAAAAAAGAAAACCTCCTTGCTAAAATCTACTCTCAGAGCTTTACTGGGGGGAGGGAAGAAAAGCTTTTCTGCCAGGAAACAGTAGCCATCGCTAACGAACAGGGAGCAACTTGTCATTAGGCTCTTGTCAATGACTGACATGTTTGTGGCTCTGGACATCTGGAAGGGATTTAGCAGAAAGGTCTGGTTCCTGTGACACTGTTAATCTCCCTGGCTGGTGGGGAATGAGGTAGATGGAGAAAACTGAAGATCCAAGAGGTGATTCTTGCCACATGTGAAATAAAAAAAGGATCTGCTCAGGAAAGAGGGTAAAAAAACCCATCTCTGCAGCATCAACTGCTTTCTCTTGCTTTTTTCTTCTGTTCTCTGTTGGAGGTGACTACAGCATGCTGAAAGCAAAACACGCTCGGCTCCGCAGGGTCTGGGTTTCTGCAGGGTACTGAGGGGCTCAGGGGTTCTCCCCCAGACTGGCTTCCCAGCCACCTTCCCCGCTTGGACTGAGCATTCAGGGATGCTCATCCTGGGGAGGTGGTGATTAGAGCTTTCACTAAACCCCAAACCACCATCTGGTGCGACCTCTCATCCAGATTTTGTGAATAAGTTGGAGACTCAGCCTGTGACCCTGACTTTGGTCTTGTAGCCCTGTGAATCTGCTGAACAGAGTGACCCAAGCAGACTCCATCACTGACCTGAGACAAATGTGGGAGCCCTTCTGCTGCTGCAGACATCAAGAAGAGACATGAAAACCCAAGGTTTTGATTGTTGGCTTCATTTTGGTGTGACATAAAACCAAAGATTTGTGGAGAAAAAAAACCCCAAAACTGTGTAGAGAAAAAGAGATTTTCCAAAACCAAATCTGTTTTTTGGTGGTTGAAGGTCCCCTGGGCTGTGGGAGACCCCACCCCAGCTACCGTCTCAGGAAGCTCTTGGCCACAGGTAAACAGGGCTCCGGGTTAGTCATGCTCAGGAATTACTCAATCTCACATAAAATTCATAGAATCATAGAACGGCCTAGGTTGGAGGGGACCTTAGAGACCATCTAATCCAGCCTCCCTGTCATGGGCAGGGACGCCTCTCAACTAGATCGGGCTACTCAAGGCTCTGTCCAACCTGGCCTTGAACACCTTCAGGGAGGGGGCAGCCACAACATCTCTCGGCAATTTATTCCAAAGTCTTGCCACCCTTGTACTGAAGAATTTCTTCCTAAATTCTAATCTAAATCTATTCTCCTTCAACTTAAACCTGTTTCCTCTTGTCCTATCAGTGGATGCTCTTGTAAAAAGTCCCTCCCCAGCCTTCCTGTAGGATCCCTTCAGGTATTGGAAGGCAGCTATTAGGTCCTCCTGAAGTCTTCTCTTTTCAAGACTGAACAATCCCAGCTCCTGCAGCCTGTCCTTGTAGCAGAGGTGCTCCACGCCCTGGATCACCTTTGTGGCCTCCTCTGAATGTGCTCCAACAAATCCATGTCTCTCTTATGGTGAAGGCACCAGAACTGGATGGACTATTTGAGGTGGGGTCTCACAAGAGCAGAATAAAGGGGGAGAATCACTCCTCTTGCCCTGCTGGCTATGCTTCTCCTGATACATCCCAGGATGCGGTTGGTCTTCTGGGTTGCAGGAGAGCCCTGCCGGCTCATGTTGAGCTTCTAGTCCATCAACAGCCCAAATCCTTATCTTCAGGGCTACTCTCAACCCACTTGGGGCCCAGTTTGTATTGGTGCCTGGGATTGGCCCAACCCAGTTGCAGGACTTTGCATTTTGACTTGTTGAAGCTCCTGCAGTTTGCACTGGCCCATTGCTCAAGCCTGTCAAGGTACCTCTGATGGCTTCTCTTCCCTCAAGTTGAGTCCACGGCACCACGCAGCTTGATGTTGTCGGCAAAATTATTGAGGGTGCATTCAATGCCATCACCTACATCGCTGACAAATTGTAGAGTCGTTTCAAAGTAAGAGATGTGACCTGACTTTCCAACCCACTTGATTACTTGGCTGTCAAGTTCTTCTGCGAGTAACCCAGATTTCATCTTGTCCACAGTTTGGGAAGCCTTCCATCTGAAAATGCAACACAGAATATGTTGGGTTTGTTCCTGTCCTTGGTTCAGTCCTGCTCAAGATAATCTTGTTCCCAGAAACAGTGTTGCTATACATTGTGTACTGATGATGTGAAGTTATTTCACTTAATATCACACTGTATTTGGGGTATCATAGTATGTGTGATATAACTCTCTTTATACAAGGAGAAAAGTATGAGTATATATGGTCTGTGTCTTCCATCCCAATGGATGTTTCATGTTTTTGAGATGGTCTTTTTTTAGTACCATCTGGGCTAAAATAACAAGGGTCTGTCCAGGGAGCCATGAGCCAATCTGCCAGCTCAGTTCTCGGTAGGATTCAGATACAATTCCTAATTTGGACAATTCCTGATCCAAACAGACCCCGGAGGAAAACGGCCAGGGAATTCCCTGGTTCTTCAGTTTAAAGCATAAATCACCAAAGACCAGTGAAAGGTTAATGAACAAACCAAAGATACCTCAACCACCTAAAAACGTATTCCCAGCAGTAATCAGCTCAGAGGATCTTCTGCAGACCTTTACAAAAAACATCGTTCTTTTTTTTTTTCACGTTTGAGGAGAGTTGTTTTTTTTTTCAAGGAGATTTTCAGAGAGTTTGCCAGTTGGATTTTGACAAGTTCTGGAAATTCAGGGCAACAGGTGCTTGGGGTTGGCATTGGAAATTTAATGTCATGGCCCCTGTATTTGTTGGTGGGTGTGTGTTTGCACGTCATGTGCCTAAAACGCTGAGGTTTGCTCTGGGCAAGCCCCAGGAGGGGATAAGCACGCTCCATCTCCCACCTACCTGATCCGGCCCCTAGAAAAAAAAGTACAGTTTGGGATTAAACAACCATGACCTCATCCTGGGAGGTTCACATTGCTGCGAGGATTAGGACCATATGACTGGAAAGCCTGTCTGATAAATATTTGTTCCTGCTCATGGATGAAGCATCTCTCCTGCAGCAGCCGGAGCGAGGCAGCGTTGCCTTCCCACTTGCCCTGGCTCGGAGTCCCGGCGTCAATTAGCCCATCCCTCTGCTCTAGTAAAAGAAGAAAGCAAGTGTGTCTGCTTGCCAGCTTCAGAGTCAGAGTGAGGAGTGCAGCCCGTTCCAAACCATTGTGAAAAAGTAGACTTAGAAGAATTAAAAACTAATAATGAAGAAATTAGTCTGTCTTGACTGCTCTACGATTGCCAGGCTAATCCTACTGGAATCCTCCCAGGCCAGAGCATCACTTATTCACTTTCTCAGTAGCTGGAAACTTTGCTTTTTAAAAGTAGTCAGGGAAACAACTTTGGTTTCAAGAAGCTCTTTATTTGTAGTGAGGTTTTGCTTCATTTGAATTCCAGATTTCCAGGCACTTGGGGCTAATGCTAATACAAAGTCCTATTGTGTTGCACGGAAGAAGTCACTTCTCTGATTCGTCCTACAAATGCCCAAAGCTGAGTTTCTGTTTATGTTGCCTGAGTGAGAAGCACCACTGAAATCGGGAGGTCAGTTTGCCTGAACAAGAGAACCAGATTTGGCCCAAGATATCTTGCTTTACGATGTGCAGTTGTCTCCTTCAAAAATCCAGGTCTCCAGTAGACAGTCATAGAATCATTAAGATTGGAAAAGACCTCTCTGCTTTGGATCTGCCAAAGTCCTGGTGCGTGTCCAGACACCCTCTACGAGACCTATTCGCACACCTGCATCGCTCGTAAAAAGCCATAAACCTGTGTGTCCGTGACCCTCAGCAATATGCATGTGCTTTGCTGGATAACACAGCACACGTCTCTCTCAAATACTTCCCTGAACCTGTAGAAAATGCCATTCCTTATATTTTATGGAAAATCAGCTACTTGGACCTGGCTAGCTGTAGAAGTTGTTTATCCAGGAACATATGTCTGTACGTTGAACTTGCATAATGAAGGCAATTATTTTCCATTCAACCCTCCTAACACTTATTGCAACATTCGTCCTCAGGAGCGGTGAGGAAATGGGTGCAGACTGTTCCAACTCTGCCTGGCCCTTTTTCAAGGAGCCTCTGCAAGCTCTGTAGATTATATCACTAAATCATTCCCTCTTAGAAACGATTACTAGCCTTGTCATGTTATCTGCTCAGCTGTAACTACAAACCCACTGGAAGTAAATTAAACCACATGTCCCCCATAAATCCTCACAGTGATGATGAACTCACAATACCTACTCGAGAAGTATGTGTCTGTATGATTATTGCATTTGCATGGAAGTATGTACGCAGATAGAAATGGTCCAGAATCACAGGCTTGGATGAAGCTCTGCTTGGCATACAGTCATCCCCAAAGAAATGGTGCTGGACAGGAGGTCTCTGCCTGAGTTTTCTAGCCACAAAGAAGCAGAAGAAATGGGTAGAATCCAGACATGAAGGAGCTGATGAGATATACAACCACCTTCGTAGTCTCAAAGCTGAAGGAAAGCCTGAGAAGGTCTCCTGCTGCTGCTGGTGTGATACCAGGCAGGAGAGCACACTGAGTGGGGTTCTTTTGCTCCTGTAGCTACACTGGTCCCGCTCCACGGGGATGGATGTGGAGGTGGCCAACGTGGGAGAGCTGGGGCAAAGAGAGCCCATGCATGAGACGCTGCTGCTGTTGGCATCGTTCACTTGAACTTCACCCAGCAGAAACTGGTCCAGGAGTGTGTAAATGGATCTAAGCCATGCTGACAGCTCAGGTCATCTAGTCCATCTGCCTATCGCAGGGCTGACTCAGCACTAGCTCTCTCCTCCCAGCAGAAGACTGCGTGAGCTGTTGCTGAAAGGAAGAGGGGAGGTTGTTCAGGTTGCTCCTTCATGGCTGTCCAGGCCCTCTCTGATGTCTGTGATCACACAGGAGGGCAGTGGCTGGGTCCCAGCTCTCAATCTGATGCACGGTGGGAAGGAGCCGTGTCTCCTCAGTGGTGGCCTGGCACGAGACACAACTGGGTGTGTTGTGAGATGTTCCTCTAGTGTCATTGAGGTTTGTTCTCTCTTCATTAAAAAACGGAGACTTTTCTTTATTAGGATCTGGTTTTCCTAAAATTTATTATTTCTTGCTTGGTTTTCCCTCCTGCACTTCGTTACATGCCTGCTTCACCTTGATGCTCCAGGAAGGCACTATCTGAAGGATGGAGTAACCAGGGAAAAAAAAACCCAGTAGTTTTATAACTTTGCACAGCTGGGATATTAGTGATGTGCAAATGCGACATGAAACAGCTACCGCTATTTTTTTTAAATTATTGTTATTATTTAGGTCTCGTTCTTCTCTTAGATGCAGCATTTCTTCCTGCTGATGAGGGTGTGACTCAAACAAGGCACTGCAGCCGTCAGAAATACTCTGCTGTTCTCCACAGAGTTTCTTGACTTTCCAGTGCTTTGTGATTCTAAATGCTTTAAATATGCTCTTAACTGTGAGAACCCACAGGGCTTGTATAAACCCTCAGGTTTATTTCAGAAGTAAAGATAGTATGTCGGAAAACATACAGCGGGGAATGTGCTTGCACTTTCACGCTCTAATGTCTCCTTTCCTTTTCTTCATTAATCCCACATGAAATGTATTGAGAGATGATTGTGCAGAGGCCCTGTGATCAGTAGGCAGTGGTCAGCTCGTTGCGTTGGCTGTAGCATATAAAAATCTTGCTGAAGAAATTACTGTGCAGAGAGACTTTTGGAAACCAGTCTTGAAGTCAGAGTTTTGTCATGCTTTCAGGGAGCTGAATTTCATCCAAAGACTAACAGAAGCAGCCTTCTGGCCAAGCATGTCCAGTTATGAGATGGTCTATTGACATAATGTAGTTCGTGTATCTTTTTGGCAGGCAATGGTTTCTTCTGCCTATTCTATTTAACTGAAGTTAATAAGTATCTGGGGGGTTTTTTTGTATTTTTTTTTAGGAAGTTACCATATATCATAATAAACTAAATTAATTCAGGTTTCAAAGCTTAGCATCCCAAAATAACAGCCTGTTGTAATTTGGCTCAGGATGTTCAAACCTTTGCTCTCTTCCTGCATTACAAAATGGCCCAGAGCCAACCCCAGCAGATTACCGCACTGACGTCGGGCGTCTATCAGACCTCGAAATCAGTTGAAGCAGGCCAGAAAAAACTTGCTTTTATCCTTTTTAAGGTCTGTAGACTCTGCTCGTCAAGCAGTTTGCTCTCCAGTGATGGCACAGACTTTTCCATGGCTTATGTAGCTATGCATGGAAATGAATACTCCCCAGAAAGATATGTCAGAATGAGATTTCTTAGGGGTTTTCTGCTTCATTGCTGGCTTGCTGAAAACAAGAAGATAAATTGCAGGATAAGGAATAAAATGAGAACATATGAGAGCTAGAAATGCCTCATGGGAGCTGCTTTCTCTCTCTCTTTTTTCTTTTTCATATATGGACGATATGACTAAGCAACACTGAATTATTCCCTGAAAGTTGAGTTGCTACTTCTTGTGACTTCCTGCTCTATAATTTTACTGTATCATATATCTGCAATGTGGGGCAGGGGGAAGGACAGGAGAATAGAAAACAGATGAGGGAATATCAGCTTGGCCCCATAGCACTACTCATGAGCTTCTCTGGGTTTATTTCGTGTGTGCGCCCACCGGCGTACGAGAGAGAAACAGCAAGGGAGAGGTGACCTTCAAAAGATTTATCTCAGAGTATCTAATGTGGAGAGTTAATTACACACTTATACGATGAGGTAAGAGAATTGTTTTGTTTATACCAGAGAAGATAAAGCACATATTTCCTCCATCACAATGATATGTTAAAAGGAAGCAGAATATTGTGTGTAATTGCCTTTTTGGCCGTCGCTCTCCGAGGCCCCTCAGGACAGGGCAATGGGTGACTTTTAGAGCTCGTGACCTAACTCGGGGCAGCCACCCTGCTTCAACACTTGTGGGGAGGCAGTTTAGCATCACTCTGAGTAGATTAATTCAGCCAGACAGTGATAACTTTGCCCTTAACCAGAAAGGAGAGTAACTGCACCCGCTTTCCTTCCAGCAGCTTCCTTGGAGGATGTGTCAGAACTGGGCTTGCGGAGCATCGCGGCTCCTCCCAGGCAAACCCATGGCCTGTGAACCGCCAGGTACCCAAACGGCGTGTCGCTGCTGATGAAGACCCCGTGAGGATGCTGTAAGCTGAGGAACTGGCAGAATTTCGTGTCTTTTGACAGGGATAAGTTGGCTGTGCCACCACAGAAGGCTTTCGTTTTCTCAGGCTCTAATGACGCGATGGTCCTCTGCACTAAATTTAACAGCTGAGGTATGTTTCATTTTTTTCTTCTTCCTGTTCTTCCCTCCTTCCTGCTACCCTGATTTTTGTTTTATTCGGAATTTCCACTTACCTCTAAGGGGCTGGGCAGGCTCTTCTGAGGTTTCAAAGACAGCTCATGCTCATTGCTGCTATTTCAGTTACTGACATAGATGTTACTGCACACAATAACACTTTACACATACAGAGGATCTTTTGGACACAGTTTTGAGTAGAGTTGGAGCATAAACCCCATGAATTCCCCACTGTGTACAGTGCAGGCAAGTGGGATTAGTTCTCTTCCTTTACCAGCAGGCTCTGGACCCATCAAACGGAGCTTTCTACAAAGGGAAACGAAGAGGATTATGTGATCTTTATTGGGATCTTTTTACAAGACTGATGTGTGAAAGCAAGAGCGTGGTGTGAAGGAGCATCTGCCACGTTGTTAACACAGAGGACATGGAAAGAAGACCCAAAAGGCGAGTGTGGGAGCATTTGGGGTTAAGAAGTTCTTCAAAAAAGACTAAAAAAATCAGAAGGGAAATCTTTTCCCTCAATATTGATAGCAAAAAGAGATAATAAAGTGGGAATGAGGGATTAGATGGGATATATTTTACACCAATATGTTAACACGCTTACAGTTAGGGTCATTTCCCACCAATAAACCCATTTCTCCACTGCACTCCCTACCTAAAGCCAGGCACAAACCTGTCAGTGCTGCCGTCGCCGGGGAATACTTTTCTGCAATATTCTGATTCCATTTATCTGCATCATTTTCTCTTTGTTTCAGCCCCTTTTGTGTTGGAGCCACTGAGGTGCTGCCGCATCCTGTGGGGGGCTGTGCCTTCAACCAGAGCAGCAATCCACCAGGCATTTCACGAAATGCCCCAAGAGTAAAATGGATTAAGTGTCATCTGTTTATTCCTATGCATAAATTCTGCTGAATTTAAAACAAGAGCACAACAAAGACACTCTGAGCTATTTTCAGTTCTTTTGCTCAGAGTCTGTGAAAACGAGAGCAGAGGCTAATCTGAGGGGGGAAAAAAATGACCTGAAACCACCATTAAATAGAGCTCAAAATGAAATGGAGATTCAGCCTGTTACAGGGATGTGGGTTTTACCAGATGTCACTTTAACTTTTTATTATGGGAATTATTGCTTACACTACTATGAGGATAGCATAAATTTAATATGGCAGGCAAATACAGAAAACCTTTTAATTCTATGCTGTTGATTATCTCTCCTGAAACTATTACTAGAGAGGTGGAAAGGTGGTTTTTCTCTGTGCAGCTCACAGAACAAAGTAAAAAATATTTATGGTCTTAATGATTCAGTAATTTCAGCCTTCAGATTTGTTTATACAGGAAAAGCTTTTTAAATAATAGATGTTTATTATTGCTGAAGATTTCTTTTTTTGGCTTAGGGTATGTCTTGCAATTCCTCCCTTTTGGTGGAGCAGCTGTTATTTCTGCTTATTGCTTGCTCTGAAATGTGTGTGGAAGTGTCTATTTGTGTAAGTGCAATTTTCTACGTGATTGATTTTCGAGTATTTGTATGAGCGTGCAGAGAGTCCACTGCCCATGGATTTCATTTCAAACTAAACATCCGTCTGAAAGCAGAGGTTAAAACAAGTGCAAACCAAAGCAATGGTCATTCACAAATAGTTTTGTCACAGTCTGATAGCCCAGCATGTTTGAATATTTCTTTGCAGCAGTTGAACCGCTCTCAAACAGATTCAGAGAAGCTAATTGAAAGCTCAGTACAGAGAGTCCTGCTGGAGAGGAATAATGAATAAGGATGCATTGGAGAAGAACGAGGAGGCAGCAGGACCGGGAGGGAGGGATGGAGAGGAAGAAAACCAGCAGTGGTAGATAAAACCAGGGAATTTGCCCGCAGGGTTTTGTGGGAGATGCTTTTCCACGCGATTTCTCTGCTGCCCAAATGGCAAACGCGCCGGCTCTGCCCACCTTGCTCCACACCCGCTGTTTCCCCCTCCTGCCTTTGCTTGGTTCTGTATCTCTCAGCACAACTGATCCAGACTTCTTTTGGCAGGAGGAGCAGCATGTCACTCGGGACCCAGGTCGTGGGCCAGCTCTGGGTGCAGGAAGGCAGCCCTGTCCCTTCCCGACCGCGGCCCCTTGTCCCTCCACACCCGCTCTTTGCTCAGTCTCCAGGAAAACACTTTGCTGAGTGAACTTCATGAAGTTCATCTCCAGCATTCTGGGTCCAACAAACTTCTGCTGACTACAGTGCAGGGTTTGCTGTCTTGAGGACTTCAACCCACGTTTTGGAAGGTCATTAACAGGAACGTGGTGACCCTGGTGAGCTCACCCTAGGACAGACAACCCTGTGCTCCTCAGGGAAGATGCTCTTCCAAGGATCTGGGGTTCCTTCTCCTTGGGGGTATCCAGGAGAGAAGCTCAAGGTTTATAAAGCAGCTGTATGAATGAGAGGGGACATTGCCATTCCTGAAACATCAGTCTAGCACAGCAGAGACAAGGCAGGAGCCTATGCCCAGGTGCTTGGCTTTGCTACCACGTGTGATCTTCGCTCTCCTTCACAGAGAAATTGCAACCGGCTGCTGTTTTAAGACAACTCAGCAGCTGGTGCTGCCTTTGCCATAATCTCCCTCCTCTTTTCGTTTCACTTTTCAGGAGCTTTAAACCTTTCCCTGGCAATAAATTACTATAGCTGGTAGAGGAGGAGTGCATTTTAAGGCTCATTCCCTTCTGGGGCTGCAGGTTCTAACTCTGGCCTGGAAAAATGTACACCCATCAGGTCAGGCTTCACAGTCCTAAATCTTTTCCCAGAGCTGGCGAACCAAGTCACCCCTTTCTGGGGAGAGTATAGATCACTCCTCCCTTTTAAATGGTGCACTAGAGGCACTCTTGAAATACCTTCATTTCACAGAGGTGCAGCTGAGGAAGGCTTGGGTTAGGCAATACCTAAGAGGGTTCAAAACCTCACCTTTTTCTCAGGAAGACCTGAAACCTCTATTTCTTGTCTATGGGGCTGGAGTCACAAGCCTTTTCAGGGAGGGCTTCACGATTAACGTACAGAGATGGAGGAGGCAATGAGGCACTCCTTGGGGAGGGGGAACCCATCTGAAGAATGGTTTTCTGTATGTTGTGCAAGAAGCGTTAATGCTGTTTGTACTAATCGGATTTATTTACTGTCGGAAAAAATATTCTTTGTCAATTTAAAGTGTTTATTGTTATTGCTAAAGACTTCTTCTGTTTGGCTTAGTGGCTGCTCACTGGATATGTTTCAATTCCCATTCTTTGCCGAGCACAGCTGCCCTTTCTGGCCACTGCCCAGTTTGCAGTTTTGCAGAAGCCTGTCCCTAAGGGTAAATGGCCACAAAGGACCCCTCTTGCTTCCCAGGAGGATTTAGGGAGGAAAGAGCCCTTTGACTTTGATGTCAGTCCAGAGAGAGTCCATTACAAATACTGGGATGCTGCGGGGTGTCAGGTTGGATAAACTGGGGGGGTCAGTTGACTGGAGTCTTCCCTGCCCCTTTGTGCATGGCATTGGACAAGAAACCTCAGTTGCTTGTGCTCTGCCCACATTTTGGCCCCATCAGGCCTTCTCTCCTGGGAATTCCCCGGTGACGAGCGCAGTGACAGCCTCAAGTGAGGGTTTGACTTCCCCTTTACAAGCACTGACCACCTCTCTTGCTCCTGGCTGGAGGTTTCCCATGTGAGCTGTTAGGATGGCTGCGATGCCAGGGCTGGCTCCTGGGGATCTGTCCCACTGACACAGCAGGGCAGCACCTTTGGGTCTGCGACCCTTGAGAGCAATGGGGTGCCACCCCTGGGCTTTGCCCCAGAGCACAACCAACCTGGTCAAGCGGATGTGGTAACCTTATTGCCAGAAATGGTTTGAAAGAAACCAGAAATCTCTCAATGCATGTGACCCTTGACAGCGCTGGAAGACCCTGGGAGGGGGCTGTGATCCCAGAGGGTGGGGGGTGGCATGGGCTGGCATTCCAACAGGCTGTGGAGCAGGGCTGGGCTGGCCGAGGAAAGCTCCCTGGGGCGAGGGGGGGCACAGATGGGCTGAGATCGATGGGACTCCCGGAGCGTGTCCGTCCAACCAGCCCACTCTGAGTCACGACTCGGAGAGGGGGAGAGGAACGGTGGGGAAAAAATGCAGAAAAAGAAAAAAAAAACCGATTGTGGCTGAAAGGCTGAGCTGGAAGGGAGGAGAGAGGACGCCCCTGCCCTCCTTCTGCTCCTGCAGAGGGACGGGCTGGGTGGGTGGGCGGATGGATGCCCTTTGGAGGGGGGGTGGCCTCCCCTCCCGCCGGGCCGGGCGGCGGCTCCGCTCCCCCCGCGCCGCCGCTGCCCGCCCCCGCCCCGCGGCCGCCGCATTTAACGGGACGCGCAGCCGCTGCCGGCCCGTCCCGTCCCGGTCCCGTCCCGGCCATGGCACAGCCGCCCCTGCCGCCGCTGCTGCTGCTGCTCTTGCTGGCGCTGGGCCTCGCCGCCGCCGCCAAGTCCCCGTACCAGCAGGTCCTGCAGCACAGCCGGCTCCGCGGCCGGCAGCACGGGTAAGGGCGGCAGAGGGGGGGAGGGAGGTGAGGAGGAGGAAGAAAAACTTTTTTCTTTTGGATTGTGGTTTGTGTTTTGTTTTGTTGTTGTTTTGTTTTTTTTTTTTCCACATGAAATTTGCACAATTCCCGGTGGGAAAGGGCGGCGGGAGGCGGCTCGGTGCATCGCGGCGCTCCGGCCGTGCGGGTTCTTGGTGCGGGGGAGCCGCCGCCGAGCCCGGGGTCGGTGCGGGGCAGCTCGGCCCTGCCCTCGGGGGGGGCTCTGGCTGGAGCTTAGATAACGAATTCTTCTTTCTTCCCGGGATAATGAGTTTTTCTTTCTTTCTGGGAGAAGGAGTTTCTTCTTTCTTCCTCGGATAACGTGTTTTTTTTCTCTCCTCTTCGGATAACTTTCCTCCCGTCCTTCAGGATGCTTAATGTTGCAAATGTCAGGTTAGATCCCCTCAATGATTCTGTATTGGTCTATCCCCATTAAGGTAAAAGGGGGGTGATTCCCCATTTTTTTTCAGTTAGATATTTTGTGGAAGGAATTCTTACTTTTATGAGTTTATAGAAAAAGAAAGAAAATTTGTTCAGTTGTAGAGGCGTGTCTCTGTGGAGGGGGCACCAGGTCACTATTGACTGGAACACCCAGCAAGTCTTCAGAGTTTTCTTGATGAAAGTAATCACTTATTTAGTTGTAAACCTTCCACGATAAGGGATATCCAGAAAGTGCATGTAGACCTTGGTTCCTAGAGGGGTAATATGTCATGGGCAGAGTTGAGTCTTCATTGATGGGTAGAAAATGAACTCAGTGCTAATAGTTGTTCCCACTGTTTGTTAAAATTTATTGGGAATTAGGAAGGGTGAAAGGATGACAGAGCTTTCAGCTGGCTTCCATCTATCAGGATGGTGACGTTGATTGAACTGTAGCTTCCATTTACATGGGCTGCTGAGGGCAGGGTCATGAAATTCTTTTTAAAACCCTCCGAGACTTAAATACTGCAATTTGATACATTATCTCGCAGGGAACTAGGTCAGTATTTGTGAAAAGAGGTATGCTTTACCCCTTTATGGACATATATTTATATGTCCATATCCAACAGACAAATTCTGTGCTGATGTCTGTTTGTAAAGTCTCAATAATGAAAGAATGACAGTGATTTACATACAAATACACCGAGCCTTGTTCTTCATCTGTGCACGATCTGAAAGGAATATCCAGTCCTGCTGGTAGCCCTGAGGCAGAAGTTTGTTCAGACTCCAGAAGTTAATGCAGTCCTGGTGTAAATCAGTGCTCTCAAGTCTGCAGAGAGAAGCCTGTTACTCCTGGTATAATCAATACAGGCACAGGGTAAGATGTGATTGCATCTTTGGGAGATGCAAGGAATTAGTATGCCAGGGTTTCCAGATGAAAAGTTACACTGAGATAAACCCAGTGTAGCCAACCGCAGCGCAACGGCTCACTGGTCCCTTTCTGATGGAGAGAGCAATTTATACCAAGCTACTTTTTAAATACCAACTGAATTTTGAACATTGATTAATGATGTGCCAAAGAGATACGGCCACACAAAACCAGCCAGAAAGCTCTTGGATGTGAGGCGTGTTGTTTTGCCTGTGGGAGGGAGCTCAGGAGGGATGTGCAACCAGGGCTGCCACCCCTTCTGCTGCGAGCATCCCCCCACGCCATCAATGCTCCCATTGAGCTGAGAGCAAGTTGGGTGGCAGAGCTGGCTCTGCAGCAAAACTTGTACATCTTAATTAACTTTTTTTTTTTTTTAAAGTGAATTAGCTCAAGTCTGGGAGAGGAGCTGAGAAGCATATGGGGGGCATTTGAAGATGAAAACCTAGGAGCTCTCTCCCCAAACCCACAGGCTTTGTGGGTACTACATGAAGCTTCGTGGGTGCAGTCACAGCAGGTAGCTGGGACCGTGTGGTAGGTCCTGCCCTTCTCTGCCCCTTCCCGAAGGGCAGCCCCTGCCCCAGCAGCTCCCAGCTGCTGCCTGCCAAGTGGAAGGATTCAGCTGAAGGGAAACAATAGGCAGTTTTATCCTTGAGTCAGCGCGGCTGGCTGGGAACGGCATGGCAGAGGTGATGAACTCCAATGAGGAGAGGGGAGAGTGTTGACAAATTCATTTTAAGCCAGACTGGGCAGAGGACCAGAACATGCACTGCGGGGAGCTGCTACTACAGCCTGCCTGTGGGAATCACTGATAACACGGCTATGGGGGGGGGGAAGCATTTTTCCACACTGAGGAAAAACTGGGGTGAACTTTTCCCCCACAAGTCAGGAGCTGCAGTCCCGGACAGGGAGGAGGGAGCAAGGCAGTGCCGGGTCTGATGCTGTCCTGAAGGCACCAGGGTTTTCTTGGCAGGCTGCTCCCAGGGATAGGGGGGAAATGATCAAACAAGTCCTTCAGTAGCCAGGCTTGTCAAGACGAATATTAGAGGGATTGTCCACTGCCGTCAGCCAGACGCTGAAATCGAGGCAAGGTTTGGAATTTCGATGTAATTGGAACCATATTTTGTCGGGGCTGGGGTAGCTGAAGTGGGCTGAGTCAGAGAGCACAGACATCTCTCTAAGCGACAATTTGGCATGGAAATTACTGAGACTGGGCCAGTTTGCACCAGCTGAAAGTTTGGCTTTGTGATTTCTAACTTTTTTTTAGTAGGTTTTTTCTCTGTATCCCTCACCTTATATGTAGGAAGAGAATTAAATGTTTTCATGCAGAAACAAACCACCATTACTGGATACAGCAGTAAGCAGGGAAAGGGTGATCCCAATTCCCCCAGGTCACACTGGCCCTCATTTGCCCCTTGGGCCAGGACAAAGGTGCCAGGGCCACGTGGGGTCGGGTCCTGCCTCTGCAGGGCCCTGCACCAGCCGCATCAACAAAGGCTCATTGAAGGCAATCCAGGCTCCCGTGGAGACTGGCGCTGGAGTTAGCCAACATATGGGAGACCCTCACGTTAATTCATGTTAATGATGGGCAGGCTGGCCCGTTTTGGAGAGAGAAATGAATTTGGGATGCCGGTGAAAGGCAAGCACGGCCGCAGGAAGACGTGATGGTCGGGCTGCAACCTTTGCTTTTGTTAGTTTTGGTAGGCAAGCGGGCAGCGTCTCGGTCAAACCCAGCGTGAAGCAGGCTGCTGTCTGTTTTCCTAAACAGATCAGCAAGACCTTTACAACAGCATCTCCAGGCCCCATACGGAGTTTCATTTGTGCAAATGAAGTCTCTGCCTTGGACGGCGCAGGATGGGCTGAAGTGATGATTTATGTATTTTGCTTAATTATTTGTTTTCCCTCCATCTGCCTGGCAGCCAACACTGCCCATACTTTTGGTGCTGTTGCCCCGGTTGGGGCATGGTGTTGGTGTTGGGAATCCAGTCTCAGTTGGACTGAGCATCCTCAGCTTGGTTGAGCATTTGCTACATCTCGGGCTCAAGCCCAGGAGCAGTCAGTCTCGCAACCCAGATCCATAAATCACATCTCATGCACTGACCATGTGTTGCCCACATCTGTGGCCAGGGCTGCTGGCCACAAACCCAAGAGATGGTGAGCCAGGCTGAGAGGGGAAAAGCTACTCTGGCCAAACCAGCAGCAAGTAAACGCCCAACTCCTGTTTGGCCACATCTTTGCCTGCAGTGACACCATTTCTTAGAAAGCTGAAAGGCTGCAGTCAGCTCACAGTAGAGTTAGTCACACATATAACAACAACCATCTGCTTTTCTGGTTGAGAAGGAGCTCTTGGTACCTTACAGCCTGACAGAGCCCATAGAGTTGGTCCGTGCTGGCATAGCTGGTATGTTCAAACCAGAGCGGGCAGTGCCACTGCTTGTCTTCCCCATCAGCAGCTCAGCACACATGTCCAGAACAGGTTGAATCTGTCATACAGCAAAAGTACTTGTTCTGGTTTTGGTGCAAGTCGGTCTGATAAAGTTCTGTCCTTCCTGATGTCCTAAACAATAAAATAATGTGGGTTTTTTGGAACGGTTCGAATTGTTGCATAACTTTATCAGGTTTTAGCTGGGATCCCAAATTTTAAGTAGCTGTTCACTGTGGAAATGCTGACCAAAGTATTATTTTTAACTTAATTTCTTTCTATTGTGGTGAGAGGTGGAACATGGAAAAAAGTCAAGATTTTACTGTCAGTAAAGAAAACGATACCTTGGCAGAGTTTTATCCCTTTTTCACAGCATCCTCCGCTTCATGATAGTCGTTAATATGGTCAGATAGAGCAAGCTGACTTGCAGCTCTTCAAGTCCCTTGTGACCCCAGCAGGGTTTTTCGGCTGCTGTCAGCTGAGCTCTGGCTCAGTGTTGGGGATCAGCACCAAAAAGGGGGAGGTTTATCAGACCGTCTTCTGCTTTGTCGTTACCTGTAGCCCCAATGTGTGTGCGGTGCAGAAGCTGATCGGCACGAACAGAAAATACTTCACCAACTGCAAGCAATGGTACCAGAGGAAGATCTGTGGGAAATCAACGTAAGTACTGGCCAGGGGCTCCCTGAAGACCCTGCTGTGAAGGTGGGTGCTGGGTGGGAGAAGCAGACGGTGAGACAGACATGGGATGTCAAAGCCCATGGCGTAAGCTTAACACGCACGTGTTAAAAACTGTTTTAGCTTTTTACTCCCTAAGAAATACTTGCGTTTTTCTCAGATGGCAAACATGATCCTAAAACGCTTAGATGTCAAGAAAGTACCATGTTAATACAAACCCTGATGGTTTATTCTAATAGCATTTCTACATACACTTACAGAGCTCTCAGTAGTGTAATGAAGTGTGTACCAGATGTTTTCTAGCACTTAGCTGTGTCTCTCTGCCTGCTAGGTTCAATGCTGCCTAGCTGAAAAAAAAAAAAAAAGAAATAGGAGAAATAAAAGGCAATCCAGAGGTGATGGATATTGGAGAGAACGTAAAATTCATCTACACATGTTTTCTTTGGAAGGGAAAACAGAAATAAGGGGAAAGAGGTATCAATTTTAGCCAACATTCTCTGATGACTCCACCAGGAAAGTTAATTAGACTTGCAGGCCAATTCCACGTTTAAAATTGCAAACAATAATATTCAAGTAGCTGTTGCATAAAGTATCTGTGTAAGCAGCCTCGGGACGTTCTTTTGAAAGATGTAGTCAGCAGATAATTAAGGATATGCATGCTTGACTATCTGCCAGGCGGGAGCAGGGAATCTTTCTCCTTGGTGTAGGCCAAACTGGGCTTTCAGAAGTGCTTGCTGGTCCCCACGTTAGCACACGCCACGACGTTACCCGGTACCAGTGCAAAGGCTGTGGGGAGCAGAGCTGTGGGCCAGGTCCAGCCCTGGATCTGCAAGGTCGAGAAGAACAAATGGCAGAAAAATCCTCTCGTCTTTCTGATACAGTCCAATGCAGATTGTGATTAGACCTATAGGAATGGCCTATTCTTTACTGCAGAATAAATTTCTGCTTCTGTAGTCAACAGCAGACTTTGAGGTAAGCTGTGTTGCTTTTATTTTGGTTGCCTTCATTGGTTTGGCTGTGAGGACTGGCCATCAGGAATTGTTTCATGTATCTGGGGTTGGGAGGGTTGAGGGGGAAGGCAAAGCAGAAGTCATCACTGGATATGGATTTTGGCCTTTCATAACACTACCCCTGAATTTGTCCAAAAGAGGAAAATTCTGTACTTTGGGACGATTATATTGCAAGATGTACCATATATGAGCATGTACAGTGGTTTTCCTTATGTTTCCTTTTTTTTTTTTTTTTTCCTACAGAATAATAAAAAAAAAGAATAGGCAATATTGTAAAAACAAACAATGCCCCCCAACCCCTTAATTCTAGAAAACCACCAAATCTGGGAAGACTTATTTTGCATGATTAGAGTTCACGCTCTCATCTTGGCCCAATAGTGGCTTTTTTGACGTAAAGTCGACAAGATTATGGCATGGAAATATGGTATCATCATTGCTTCTTCTGATAACAGAGTAGATTAGTAGGTCTCCAAAGAAAACATGACTCAGCTGTGGATGTGGGATAGCTTTGCCATTTTAGCCACTGAAAGGCACGGCGATCCAGCCACGGATTTCTTCAGCTCTAAAGCATATGAGAAACTAACCTCACGTAACCCAAGCGTGCAGCTGTATTTGGCAGAGACAAACTCACCCGCTTATCTCCAGAAAGAGATGGAACACCTGGCATCTGGCAGTATTTTCTGATTTCATTTGAGGAGATAGGATGATTGCTTCTCACCGCGTTTTCCCTCCTTTTACCCAAGTGTCTTAGTCCAGTGATGCATCGCTGAGAGAAAAGCACACAGAACATGAACCTGCCCGTTAACCTATGAGATAATGTTCCTGTTGTACATGGAATTTGCTCACTATTCTTCGCTTTGCATCATCTCCACAATGGGTGTTATTGTCTTCTCTCTTCCCAGTAATTTTTTGAGCTTGAGCCCTACTTTGCCTTTTAGCAATGCTTGTGCGGAACAAAAGACACGTGCCTTGACTCAGATTTTCCAGGGGACCCTGAGACGGCTCTGATTACAAATGTTTGCTGGTGATGGCTCCCACTGGATGCGTGTTCCTGGCGTATGGAAGCAATCAGGAGTCATTCGGGCCATAAAGGACTTGATGTGTCGTGCTGTGGCAGTCAGATTCTTAAACCACTGTCAGGGGCTGAGTGCTCAGTGCATCAGCACCCAAAAGTAGGTAGGCGCAGTGAATGGTGCTCAGCATCAACCCTTGAAACTGGCCCATTGCGTGGGACTGGGATGATCCATGACAGATTTTGAGAATACCAGATGCCTTTAAATCCCAGAAAGAGTCATGATTCGGCATGTTTGTCAGCATAACTGAATGGATCCAGCCTTTGTTTGGGATCTGTAGTCAGGAGCCCTCTCCTGAAGCTGTTTGCTTGGTCTTCCCATTGGCAGGGGGACCCACTCCTTCAGCCTAGGGGTGATGGTGGAACTGGATAAGCCTGGTCATTCCTCTCTTCCTCCTGAAAGGTTTTCTCCACCTGTGAGAAGAGCAGTAGGGGCATAGGAGACACTTGGCCTGTCTCACCTGCTTCACATTTGACCTGGCAGTTATCCTCCTTATTTGCTTAAATGCTCAATGATGCCACAAGTTGGATGTGTCTTGCAGGTAAAAATACCTGGCTTTAGGCAGATAGTTTTGACTGCTTTGATTTCTTTTCTCTCCCTGTGCTGAGCACTGTTTCGAACAGGTAGTAGGGAGGGAGGTCAGTGAGAGACCAGGTACTGCAGAGAAGTAAAGCTGAGCTCCTGCAGAGCTGGCTCACAGCAGAGAAGTTCAAACCTGAGTGAAGAAGGCAGAAAAGCTGCTTGAAGCCTGTAGCAATAAGTCATAACTTACTGGATGATCTTCCTTCTTCTTGGATGATCACATCCTGCGCTGGGACACGCAGAGCTCCTGGAGCAGCAAGGAAAGTCAGCTCAAAAACCACACATGTGCCTGGTCTTCAATCTTAGCTCCAGGTGCATCACCAGGTCCAGGCTCACTATTGCCCTGGGTTGCAGCAGGACCCATCCTGAGTTGCTCCGTAGCTCTTACCAGAACCAAGTAGGTCCTGGCTGTGAGGCAGAGGCTGGGTGCTGAGGCTCTGCTGGTTTGCTTCTCGAGCAGCATCTTCTGGTCCATGGGAGTGGAGTGTTTTACTGGGGCTGGATATGCACGATGGAAATTTCAACTCATGCATCAGAAGAGGGCTCTTACCTCTTTATCTGCATGTTTTTTTTCTTTGTTTTTCTTCCCTTTGCTGAAGTATTGGCTCACATAGTTAGGGAGAAATTAGATAGAGGATTTATGGACATTTTTTTATCATCGCTGATGAAGTGAGATAAGACAGCTGGCAAGAAGTCTGACACTGCTTTGATTTTAATGAGCACTGAAACAAGATTGTTTTGGTAATTAGGTAATTTTCCAGTGTTGGTTATTCCAAAGCCAAAGAAATAGTTTATTTAGAGTATATTCTCATCATTCTGCCTGTATTTTTTATATTTTTCTAGCTCCCTTATGCACTGGACTCCTTCTTCCAGAATTGGAGTCGAAATTGAACGTGTCCCCACACACTTTTTTTGTCTTGAGATTGAAAAGACAACTTACATAAATTTGGGGTTTGAGTATTTTCTGAGAAATAACTAGTGGCAGTAAGTTGCTCCTTAATATGTTCCTTATTTTTCCTTTTAAATTAACTTTCCTTTTCTTGTCTGATGTACTTTCCTCAGTTCAAGAAAAAAGTGGCTCTCTGGCACTTATTTTACAAAAACAAAACATATGGCTTTTATTACAGGAAATTATTACAAATGGATCTTTATTCACTAATATATGCCTAAGCTTATTTTTATTACCTTGAAAAATGCAGTTAAAATTTAATTTCAGATCCTAAGAATGCAACAGCAGTGAAACAATCACTACTAAAAGCCAGGGAGCTTGCTTCTGCAGTCAGGCACAGATAGGCATTTAGGAAATACAGTGTTTCAAAACCAGAGGGTGAAAAACTACAGATTGGGTTTAAAATTACTCAATGAGGAGGTCAGGAAATTGCGTTCAGAGGCGTTGAGATGACAAATGCTCTTTGTAGGAGGGCATTACTTATTTAACCCACACTGCTGGCACCTACCGTGTCCCGGGGCAGTGATCTGTAGCCTCTGAGCAGACACCAGAACCACGGGTGTACTTGGCAACTCCAGAGGTTTTTGTGCAGGACCCGCCGCATTGTGCTGTGTCCTGGAGGTGTTCAATGTTTTCTCCCAGGAGCTGTTTTGCCCCTGGCTGTGTAAGAGAAATACCCCTCTCTGGGCAGAAGACTGTCTCTCCAGCTGGAGGAGGAGATGTCGAACTTCAGCCTTCCTCCCATATGGGTGTGTAGGGTCCTGTAGCATTGAGATGCAAAGTCCTGCAGCCCTCAGCTGTGGCTGTGCTGCTCCTTCCCAAGGGCTGGAGGTGGCCACAGGACCAGCCCCAAGCAACCCCTACAAGAGTGCTCACGTTTCTTTGGGTGGGCTGGTGCTTCCACCAACTCTACCAGCCCTGGGAGGGCAAATGGGTGAAGCTGTTTTTTACAGTCCTCATCTCTGGGTGCAAACACTTGGCTGAGCACCTCTGTGTTCACCTGGCCCTCTTCAGAAGTTTTTCTGATGCTCCACCCAAAATGCTGGCATGCAGAATGCATACCAGATGATACTGCTAGGTCAACTTCAGCGGGCGAGTGAGACTGGGGGCTTGAAGGAGACCCTGCAAGGGTGTAGCTGGCCCAGTTAACAGCCTTGGCACTTCTTGCCATTAACTTCTCTCATGAGGTGGTTCTGGAGATGCCCAGGAACCTGATGAAGAGCAGATGGTGAGGTTCCTCCATCACTTGCCGGTGCCCGGCTGCTGGGGCAGCCCAAAGCCAATGAGTCCTGCACTGCCGACTGTGTGCATCAGTGTCCTGCCCCTTCGTCACAGCTCATTAATCTCCGATCGATCTATAAATAAGCCTTTTAAAGCCTACGTCAGCACTCAGGAATTATTTATGCTGAACTTTGGAATGATTTCTTTTTAATCAGCTCTTCGTCTTTGATTACAGGTCTGAAGCAAGGGAACTGTCTAGACTGGATTTAGTTTCTAGGGTGAAAAAAAGAAAAATTGGAGGTAGGGGAGGGAAGTGGTGGGGGCAGAAAGTGTGTGTTTCTAATGAACATGAGACAGGGGGGGTGGGGAAAGGGGAGCAGTGGGGTGTTAAGATCTCCGGTAGTCAAAGGAAGAGATTGCTTTAGGCAAGCTCTTTCCCACGTGGAATATATAATGTCTAGACAATCAGTCTGGGTTTGCTTTGTAATTCTCTTAGGAAACCGTGACACAGAATTTATTTGCTCCTGTCACAGAAAGGCAGGTATTTGTTTCACTTACTGGCTCTTAATTACCCTGAAGAATTCCCTCTTAAACCCCAGGCATTTCCACTGTTTGTTAACAGTGCTAAGATGATGACAAATATCCGAAGCTTGAGGATTTTCCTCTCTCTTTGAGTGGGTGTGCTGAGGCCCAGCAATTCAGCATCCTACTTGTCTCGAATCCAGCTGGGAGCGCGGAGGAAATGCTTGTCCTTAGGAGGAACACCTATCCTCTCTCTGCCTTAGCCCATCCATCAGATATCTGTGCTCCTTTCACACTAAGCCTAGGAGCAATAGGTGAAAGAACCCCCTGTGAAAAATAAATAGGCAAATTCAGGATTGATTTTCTTTTTTTTCCCCTTTTTCTTCTTTCCCTTCACCCTGTCAATATCAAAATGTGTTCCCTCCAATGGCCAGCTTTGAGAATCACATGTCTTTTATTTCCCTGAAGAAGATTAAAAAAAAATATGGTTTGTCTTTTGTTCAAGTCTATATTTCTGCTGAAGACTCTGCTTAGAAACATCACCAAATATGGATGGACATAGAACTAGAGCAAATAGAGGAAAAGCAGTGAGACGCCGACAGTTAATCTGCCGTATCCATCTCTTATTTCAGGGTAATCAGCTATGAGTGCTGTCCTGGATATGAAAAAGTTCCTGGAGAAAAAGGCTGCCCAGCTGGTAAAAATATATTTGACATTTTTTAGACTTCTTAAAATTATACAGCCGCCTAGTAAAGGGAAATGTTAGAAAATTACTCAAAGTGGATTTGATTTTTGCAGTTTCTGCACAATATTGCCATGAGCAAGTCGAAAATGGACTCAGCAGAGCACCAATGGAGTGCCAGATCAGCTCCAAAGCATGCGAAATCTTCCAGACAGCTTAAAACTTGGATATAATTAAACTTAACCAAGCATGGGAGGGCCATAGGGAACTACGTATTCCAACAAGTAATATAGTTTTATTGGAAATGCAATACAAATGAATGATAGAGTAGCAGGCAGCTCTGCCAGTCTCAGTCTTATTTTGGCAAGCATGAGGTTAGCAAAATTGCCTTTAGGAGGAAATACAGTCCAGCCACTGGTGGGGTTGGAAGGGAATTAAACGGGTTTGTTGAAGAAAGCCATGTTCTGCTTTTGGTTTCTGAACGCTTCCTTCCACAAAAGTTTGATGCCACCCTATTAACTACGTGGGCTGGTGTGGATGGATCAGTGGAGACCGAGACCAGCGGTGAGCCACCAGCTCCCAACACCAAAAGCCCGAGTACAAACAAGGAGTGGGTGAAAGCAATGAGTAGCTTTGCTTGCCTCAATTCTCATCCATAAAAATCCAGAGCAACTCCATTTAAACCTGCAGAGAAGCAGTAGGTCCTGGATTACATTGCTCTTAACTGAGGCTGAGCTGTCAGAGTAAGGTTATTTATTATCTAATTGATGAACAGATACGAGTTCCCCGATGTGCTTCGTTTCCCCAAACGTTCTCCCCAGCAGCTGTCCTTTAATTCAGCACCGTGCAAGAAGGATGAATGATGTCGGGAATATAACCTTCTCTTCTTTCAGCGCTGCCGCTTTCAAATATCTACGAAACCCTGGGAGTTGTTGGGTCTGCCACCACGCAGCTCTACTCTGACCGGTCTAACCTAAGGCCAGAAATCGAAGGACCTGGAAGTTTTACAATTTTTGCCCCAAGTAATGAGGCCTGGGCATCCTTGTCTGCTGTAAGATATAATTTCTCTTCTTTCTCCTTGTCCTCTGGCTCTCCTCTAGTGGAGATCCAGCTCCACAGGGGTCTCAGTCCAGTCCTGTCTAGCAGAACAGACACAGTCTTGATGTGGGAAGGACTTTAAGTGTATAAAATGGGAATCAGTATACTGGTCCATCAGCTCCAGAGCTTTGTTTCTGAAGGACCCAGCACTAGAGAGAGGTGGATGCACTCCAGCGGGTGATGTTAAAAACCACCTGATTCAGGGGTCTTGCTGTTAGAGACTAAAATAAGACCTGCATCAAGAGACTTCCCACCCCTCTTGTTTTTTTTCCTGTTGACCCTTACTTTACCAGTCTGATTGTTTTAATAATTTGCACAAGGCCAGTCCCAAGTGGAGCCTCTGTAAACCTGCAGCCTTTCTGCGTCAGTGTGTTCCTGTGCTCGATTACATACACACTTCCTTTACATTAATTTTGATTTTTCTCACCCTGTGCCTTGTGAAATTTCCACTCCTGAAATTGTCACCGCTGTCTCCTGCTGGTGCCTCCTTGTGGAGCATCTCTGTGAACCAGGGAGAGTTCTGATTGTACAACGCACATCCAGTTACACCCCACGTTTAAGTCACTTGTCCGTGAATATGTAAGAACAACGACTGGGGCAGGGAGGGGACATCTTTTTGGCTAACCCCCCTACCAAGCCTCTACCCCAAAACTGCACCAGCAGAGTCCCTTGCAGGGATGATGCTCTGGGGGAATGCCTCCTGGTATATTTGTCCTTGGCCCCGAGTGATGCCTTTTGTTGCCTTACTGCTTGTTTTGATGCATTGATCCCATGTTTGCTGGCATCATCCCTTTGTCTTCCAAGGACAGGGGTGCCAGACCTGCTGGCTGCTGTTGTGGGGTGAAAGATAAGGATTTACAAAAGTTAGAACTCTTAATTTGCACAGATGGCTTAAGGCTGAATTCATCACTTAATATACATTCTCACACACACCCCTTGGAAGCACCCTGGATGAAGCCAGACCCCGTGGCTCTAACAACTGGTTTAATTTCACTCAGCACTAAGAAATGCATTTTTCTGATTTTCAGGAAACTCTGGATTCCTTAGTGAGTAACGTTAACATTGAGCTGCTCAATGCCCTTCGCTACCACATGGTGAACAAACGGGTCCTCACAGATGATCTGAAACATGGGACAACGCTTAACTCAATGTACCAGGACCTGCCTATCCAGATTCACCACTATCCCAATGGGGTAAGACATCTGTATCAAACCTACCCATGCCAGGCTTGCTTTTCTGCTGCCTTGCACCTTCTACACTGTCCTCAGACCTCCAGGACTCTGTAATGCTTAGGTTGACAACTATTGATTTAGTATAGATATTCAGGAGCTTGAAAAGAGTATTTATAAGCAGATAGTTTCATTGATGCTACTGCAGGGAAGCCGCCCACGTTGCTGTGTAACATTACGTTTGCATTAAGTAATGGTTCTTGCATATTTTCTTAGTCTTGGTGATTCAGGGTAGACAAAACCACCGATTTTTTTTCAAACCTATTTAAACATGAAATGTTTTAAACTTTCTTGATAGAGCATTCTCATTCTTGGCAGTTTGGTTTTTTTTTTTTGGAAATCACATTTCTGCTCCTGCTGATTCAATACTGTAGCGCTCACTGCTTTTGAAATAGAAAACCAGCAGAAGCCTCTTCACCTTCTTGTTTTAGTGCACATAACGCCCCGTGGCTCCTTCCCTCTGCAGATTGTGACGGTGAACTGTGCCAGGCTGTTGAAAGCAGACCACCATGCCACCAACGGCGTCGTTCACGTCATCGACAAAGTCATCGCCACCACCACCAACAGCATTCAGCAAATCATTGAGACGGAGGACAGCCTGGAAACCCTTCGGGTGAGTCCACCCCACGTGAGCTCCAGGGCTCCATAATAATGTACCATCATCACACTCCCAGTGATTTGTCACCAAGAGCTTGCCAGTGCCTTGGTCCTTGTGACTCTAAAGCTCTGGATGAAGTCCTTGTACCAATATAGCTTATTTTGGTTGGTGTCAGCACAAGTAGTGTTTTGTGAGAATTGTCACCCTGCCATTGCTGTCAGTAAGGAGCTGTAGCCTGAGTGTGTCTCCTCACTCTTCTATGGGAGTCCTAGCCTTAGGAGATCTGTTCAGATTTGATGAGTGCCAATTTATTTGCCTTGGTATTTGCCAAGTTAAGGAATAACTTAAAAAGCACAGGGGTGTTGCATTTAGCCAGCTGTGGGTTCCGATCTGAATTATTCGCTGGAACTACTGTGGCCATTTCTAGGCATATCAGGCTGTTTGAACCAGCTCTCAGTCTTGCAAAAAAAAAAAAGGGCTCTTGTACTCAAATTTCTGGAACACAAGAGAACCATGAGGCCGGGTCAAATTTATGAAGGGACCAAAGTGCTGAAAGAAGCCATTCAGGACTTCTTGTAAGTCCTCCGAAATTATAGAAACCTCAATAAATTTGGCCCTTAGTATGCCCCTGGATAAAGTTGCTGACCTTTGTGTTCTGGCTGAGTGTATTTTGCCCTCTCTCCTCATTTCTCTGAAGGCTGCTGTGGCTGCTTCCGACCTCAACAGCTTGCTGGAAAGCGAAGGCCAGTACACGCTCTTGGCTCCAACCAACGAAGCCTTTGAGAAGATCCCACGAGAAACACTGAACAGGATCCTGGGGGACCCAGAAGCCCTGAGGGGTAAGGGCTTGTTTACTGAGCCCATTGAGAGATGGAAGAGTGTTTTTCAGTTCTTCTAAATTCCTTCTCAAGGACATCTGAACGGCTTCTTGATATACAGCTGCAGTTAACAGATGTGACAGACTCTAGCTTTTTTACAGCCCAGACTTCTTTGAATGTAGATATGGGAGATACAGAGACATGGAAGAGAGAGTGGTGTCCAGATGTGGAGGAGGGAGCTGAAGCAGCCCCTTTCCTGAGTTTTCTTTTAGCACTTCTGTATGTGATGGTGATTTTTATCAGTTTAGCAAGATGCAAGAAAACTAGTATATAGTCAATGTACTTTCCCCTGACAAACAAATCGAATAACCACATGAAACCTTTTGAAGTTGACAAAGGTGTATGAAAATTATTCTTTTTAGGCAATTCATTTCACAGGCTGCTGAATTAAAATCAACACAATTCAAAGTGACTGCGCATCTTTTGGAGCAGAGCCCCATACAATACGATGCAGGGGGCTCTTGCCATTGAACAGGATCCCTAAGAAGCTGCAATAATTTCAGAGTAGATTCTTGCAGCTCACTAAGACACTTGCCTCTTTTGCAGACCTGCTGAACCATCACATCCTGAAGTCAGCCATGTGTGCTGAGGCCATAATTGCTGGCTTGACAATGGAGACCCTCGAAGGAACCACCTTGGACGTGGGCTGCAGCGGCGAAGAGCTGACCCTCAACGGGAAGCCCATCATTGCTAACAAGGATGTCCTGGCAACTAACGGTGTCGTACATTTTGTTAATGAGCTGCTGATCCCAGACTCAGGTACTGGTGCCTCTCTGCATCTTTCTTTCTGTTGCTTTTCTTTTGTCTATACTGTCAAGAAAATACTGGATTTAGAGGGTGTAGGTATTTTGTAGTGATTGCCTTTAATACAAGGTTACTATGTGTTGCTTTTCTTTTCAGCTAAGACTCTGTTTGAGTTGGCACAAGAATCTGAAGTTTCCAAGTCTATGGATTTTTTCAGACAAGCTGGTCTCAGTTCTCATCTAACTGGAAGTGAGCAAGTGACCCTCCTTGCCCCAGTGAACGATGTGTTCAAAGGTAAACTGGAGAGTAAATCCCTTTCTTCCATCAGTTTGGGCCACGGATCTCCTTCAGAGAGTCTTCAGCCAAGTTTCAGTGAACGGGTGTGCAAATCCTCTCTCAAATGCCTCAGCCATAGGCAGTGGCATCTAGCTTTACAGTTAAAAACTGCTGTGGGTAATACTCTCTATTTGGACTTTTAAAACTGTCTCAGTGGTCATTTTAAGTGAATCACTGATTCTTTCTATATGTTTTGCTCCAGATGGACTCCCCGTTGTCGACAGCAACATGAAAAACTTGCTGCTGAACCACATTGTTAGAGACCAGCTCTCCTCTAAATATCTTTACCATGGACAGAAACTACAGACTCTGGGTGACAAGGAACTGAGAGTTTTTGTGTACCGCAACGTAAGTTCTTGCAGTGTGCGGGGCTCTGTGTGGCTGAACGATACTTGATGTCTGTAATGTTATGGCTGTCACATAAAAGGCGGGACTGAGAATTGTGGAAACTACAAAAATGTCTCTTTTTGAAGCATATGCTAATAAAGTCTTTTGTTCTGCAACTTTGTTTGCAGAACCTTTGCATTGAAAATGCCTGCATTGCTGCCCATGACAAGAGAGGAAGGTTTGGGACCCTGTTTAGCATGGACAAAATGTTGACCCCACCGACCGGCTCAGTGATGGATGTCCTCAAGGCAGACCATCGCTTCAGGTGACTTTTCTGCTCTTCCTAAGTGCTAGTTAGGAGCAGAAGAGCTGCCAAAGCAGCTTCTATTTATTATGGATCGTAGTCATGACTATATGTAATTTTTAACATAGAAAGTGCATCCAAGACCATGGTCTCATCCCTAAATTATAGGGATTGAGACTTCAGATAACCCTTCAATGAATTGTGAGCCAAGAGTGTGTGGTCCCTCCTAATACGCTAATCTACATCAGAGCCACTGTGGCCAGACCTCACTACCATTTGGTCCCCAAGGACTCAGCATTCCCAGGTTGCTCTGCCATTTCTCAGATGTTCTGGCTGGACCTCACAGGCTCATTTCCTACCTACTCAACATTTTGGCTAATCATTTTGCTACACCCCAGCAGGATTTTGCAATCATAACTGCACAGCTCTCTTTTGAACACAACGTGCAATTGCTCGAAGACCAACAAAAGGAGTTAATAACGAAACATTTTACGTATGTTTGTTTTGCAGTACATTGGTGGCTGCAATCCAGTCCGCAGGTCTAACGGAGAACTTGAACAGGCCAGGTACCTTCACGGTATTTGCTCCCACAAACGAAGCTTTCCGAGCCATGCCCCAGGGGGAGCTGAACAAACTAATGGGTGAGCATGTTTAGAGCATTTAGATGAACCCAGTTGCTGTGTGTTATTGGCATGGTGTGGGGAGGAATGGCTAAGTTTCTCTGCTTTATCTCAGTCTTTGACCCTGTCTGTTGGAAGCATGGGCTTCCTACACAACTGATTTGGATAAGCCCTATCCAGCAGAAAGCTGAGGATGCAGAGAGTAGCACTGAGATCTTACACAAAGCATGGGCATGATTTTGTACTTTCCTTGTGCTTGGAAGACTTTAATTTGGCTGTGCTGGCTGGTGTAAGCAGGATAACTCTAAGGTGTTTCTAGAGGAACCAATGAGGTCTCTGCCTTTGTCAGAGATGAAGGAAGTGGGACTGTGGCTGTCAACGACATAGGATCATGGTGTCTAAAGGAAGCTTTGCAAATAGAAAACATGGTCTACATTCAGCCTTCGAGTTACACTGTGTGAAATTTAAGTGGTGAAACGATGGAGCTGTTGCTCCATCTGTGTGTACCTGGATCAGGAAGTCCAGCCTGATCCTGAGAAGACAATAAATATTCCAGTCTAGCACAGCCGAAGATCAATATCCTGAAAAGCACAGATGTGCAGACTGGGTGTGGAAAAAAGCATGAGAATGTTTAGTGACACTCCTCTGGATAAGCAGTGTGATCTTTTATTTTGTTCATGTTGAAAACTGGCTGTGGTTGGAAACAATGTCAGCTATTCGAGTGTAACGTCTTCTCATCATTAAAGCCCAACCAAACATTGACATCATAATTTGGGAAGCATCTGCCCATGGTAGCTGGTTATCCTTTTAAGTGCAGGGATGAGGAACTGGTAATACCAGACTACACATCCAATCTAGGGCTTAATATATAAATATTTCAGAACTGCTTTGCAGCTATTGTAAACGGCTGCAGAAATGAAGTATCCCAGATGCGGACACTTCAGATGTTCTTCTTTCCTCACACAAATATTTAGCTTACACTCTGATGAAGAAGTGAATCACGCTGGTGAGGACGTGCAGCTTGAACTGTGGCCACCCTAGAAAAACTGTAATGGAAGAAAAGCTCACAGTGCCTTCAGACACGAGCATTGAAAGAAAAAGTCTCCCTTCCTGAAGGAGCTGCTCTGGTTGGAGATGGAGACCATCTTTTGCGCTAGCTGTTCCCCATCACCCATCTGTGGGTTCTGTCAGTGATACTGCATCCTCTAAAGGAGGAGAAGGAGGAGGGCTGCTGGCCCGTGCTGTGCATGTCACTGCCTCTTCTGGAAAATAGATGGTGAAGGGGAAGCATCTTATCCTGCTAAAAGAATGGCTAGATGAGCAGAGACTCAGTGGCGTGGGGATCAGGCCGGCCATCTGTCATCTATTAGTGACATTTCTCCTGCACTTTTCCCCTTCCTGCCCAGGAATCCTGCAGTTTGAGCCGTGGAGATTATTGCCAAGTCACACCAGCGCTGGCAAAAATATTGACATTTGCAAATACCAGAGTTCTCTATCTGCTTCCTTATTTCACATAGGTCTTTTTTTTTTTTTTGTATCCCCATCACCCTTGACTTCCTTGGGAAGTGAAAGCAGCAACACAAGCAGGTTTGTGCTGTGCACAGTGAGAGAACAAGGGACTGAAAAACCAAGAGATAGGGATTTCATGTATAGGGCAGGTTTGGTACGTACCAAGGTTGGGACATTGAGAAAGTCCTTCCGAGTTCACTGGGATCCTGACCTGCCAGGTCAGCAATGTCCTGAATGTCCTAACCAGCTCCTACCAAGGTCCTTCTGCCTCATATTTTCAATTCTACATTGTTTCCTTGCACTTTCATGGTATCTTCCATGTCATTTCATTCCAGCGCATGAAATGCGGGAAGCAAGCGCTGATGCTGTTTTGCAAATGTAAATGTTTTCTTCCCCCAGGGAATGCCAAGGAGCTTGCTAACATCCTCAAGTTCCACGTGGCTGATGAGATCCTGGTGAGCGGCGCAGTCGGTGCCCTTGTGAGGCTCAAGTCCATGCAGGGAGATAAACTGGAAGTCAGCATGGTGAGTCCCCTCGGATGGGGTTTCGTGGTCAGCAGGGCTGCAATCTGTGTTTAGTTGCCCATGGCGAGTACCAAAGTATGTCTGTGCTTCATCTGGATGCTGTGGGAGCCTCCTGTAAATATGTGCACAGCCCCACCAAACGATGTTTTCTGGGCTGTAGAGGAGGGACCGTTGCCATGCGGTCGATTCAACAAGCTGGCAGTCTTGAAATGCGGTTTGCTTCAACTTTCTCCCCAGAAGACCAATTGTAAATGATTTCCAGGAGCTGTTATAAATTTAATCCTGAGTCATGGGGGAAAAAGCATAAAGAAATTAAACGAATAGCTCGTTCAGCTAACACATCTTTTTTAGTGTAATGAAAATGATCTCTGCATGGGCTCCCTTAACACAGCAGGATTTATTTAGGTGTATAATTTCATTTCACAAATTCTGCGCTACATTAAGAAAATGTATTGGAGAACAAAGTAGATTTCAGAAACTAAGTAACTCGAGACCCACTCTGCGCATATGGAAGAAAATGCAGGACGAAAGTGGAAAGGCCAATGTTTCCAAGGGCATTGAGTTGGCCAGCTTGGATGCTGGGCTCTTCCCATGGCCAGTCCTGATCTGCTCTCTTCCGATGCCACCTCCACAGCCGTCCCTCTTGGCTGCCACCAAGGAGCTGGTGGATGTGTTCTGTTGCCGCGGGACAGCGTTCCCAGCCCGCGCACCTGGAAAGTCCAGAGCCTGCCAGATGCTGCAGGAGTAACTGCTCAGGCTAGAATTCGGGTTTATGTTCTCCTCACTTGGCAAAATTAATGAAAACACCTGCAGGCACCCAGTACAGGAATGAATGCAAAGTGAGGGATTCTTTTAATAAAATTGTAAACTGCCGATGACAAAAGTTTCTCATTTTCTCCTTTTTTTTTTTTTTCTTGTTCCTTTTTTCTTTTCCTGAACAGAAAAACAATGTAATACATATCAACAAGGAGCCTGTTGCTGAAAGCGATATCATGGCCACGAATGGTGTGATTTATGCCGTGAACTCTGTCTTACAGCCACAGGGTAGGTCCATGGTTAGAAATATCCAGAGCCACACCATTACAGCAGAGCTGCTTTGGGAGGGAGGGCTGACACATGGCAATTGCTTCAGTTTATTGAGGAAGATTAGTCTGCTATGGGGCTTTTCAACACTAATTAATGTAAGAAAGCAGCCTATGTGCTCTTACAAGTTTTTCAATGCTATCCGTGTCCTGCCCTTAGCTTCAAGGCCGCACGAAAGAGGTGACGAACCTGCAGATCCCGCATTGGAAATCTTCAAACAGGCATCTGCGTTATCCAAGGTAAAAGGCAAAAGCTCTCGCACTGTAGAACTCCTGAAATTACAGTTTAGTAATAATGATTGGAAGATAACGTCACATTCAGACTTTGACTTCCAAAGAGAGCGAGTGCATGTGTTTTGTGGAATGGCCAATCCTCTCTTCTTGCATGATTTAATTATATACGAAATTATACATTTTGCAACATGAAGCCTACAGTTTGCAGCACACTGCAAATATCATCTTGGCATGATTTTATTTATACATATATATATATTATATATATATATATATATAACAACTTTGCATAATGAAGACTGATGCATCTATCGTTTTTGGAGATAAATATATTGACATGCAAACCATTCTTAGAGTTATCGCAGATTCGTTGTAGTGACGCAAACTTCGTATTTTCTTTCCATGCAGGTTTCTCAGAGGAATCCTCGGCTAGGTAAAACAACTTCTCTAGCTTCTTTCTAATTTCTGTCATATGTCCCTGTCCTTTAAAGAGAGGTTTAATCCATTGTCTTGCTTCAAGCAAGATGTAGCATAACCGGGAAGGCAGGTGAGGGGACCTGTGTGTCCATCCCACCCAACTCTCTCTTCTCCTTGGCAGCACCCGTCTACTCCCGGTTACTAGCGAGGATGAAGAACTCGGGTGGATTCTGAAACGCGTCGTGAGCAGCCGCAGTCAGCGCCTCCATCCCACCCACTCCAGCTGACAGCTACAGAGAAGGACAGAGTCGTTTTTTAAAAACCAAATATCGCCCTTAAATTTATTTTTGTTTCCAATGAAATGGATAGGAAAAATGAAAAGCCATATATATATGTATATATTTTAAGACCATTTTTATTTGGTTTTGACCTTAAAGTTCCCAGACTGAGTATAGGTTTTGTGTGTTTTTTTAAAAAAAGTAGTTACTAATTTGCAATTTTTAAGATACCCAGTCTTGGGCTTGATGTATACATCCAAGGACAGGTGCTTCATTTTGTCCTGGTTCAGGAGCTCGGGGAGATGCTTAGAGCTCCCCTTGGTGCTGTCTCACCGGAGGAGACCAAAAGGAGCTGAATTAAAGCCCCTTTTCCAGGCTCCCAGTGGTACCTACTCGCACTGCAGACTCCAGACTCCCAAACTGGGAAGCCAGCTATGGTCTCACTGAAAAACCCCTCCAAACCAGTTCCAGAATTGGGAAATTTTGGCCCGAATGACTTGTCAGGGATTGTGTATGTTCAGCTTTCTGAGTAAATTCATCACCCGGGGCCAACTGTATGGCTGGGTAAACAGTGATTGCTTTGGAGGAAGTAAATTTGTTGAATTTATTAAGTATTACCCAAGCAGTTTTTTCCTGTTTATTTTTTGTTTATTTTATTGTTTTGTTTTGTTTCTTTAAACAAGCATGTGTTTCCTTCTTCCCCTGTGTTTTAAAAGTCTTCCATGAAATTCTGAATTGAAGGCTTTTAACAAAAGCCTCTCTGTTGACATTGAGGAAACTATATAATTATAAGCTATGGTTTGAACTGTTCTTTTTTTTTTTTTTTTTTTAAATTGGGTTTTGTTTATGCCTATGGGTTTTAACTGTGCTGCGTTTTGTTCATGAGATTGAAATGAGAGTTCTCCCCGGCTGAAGCCTTCCAGTAAATGATTAATTTTTAATAATGGTTGGGTTTTTTTAATAAAAATTAAAAATAAAATCAAAAATATAAATATGACAAGTGATGGCAATGCTTGTTTGGTTTTTTGTTTGGTTCGAATTGCCTGATGGCACAGGTTGAGCACTGGGAAGGAGAGGAGGCAGATTTGGCTGCATCAGTATTATTCATAGTTACTAGCGTGGAACGGCAAAGCATTTCTCCTCTCTGATCCTGGCCTGTCGTCGTTTTTTGGCGGTACTTTGACAAGCAGTTGCTGTCACACACATCACAGATGCCATGCACATCTGAACTGGATGCTCAGCCACTTCCATGTGCTCAGCGCTCCCTGCCACGATGCTGACAGCACTGGTTCACCCCATCAGGGCTTTATATTCCTTCCCCAGACAGTTATTACCTTGGTGAAATCCAGGATTATGAGGCCAAAAAAAAAAAAGAAAAAGGGCATTGAGTGCGGAATACAAAACCCCCAGATTGTTTTGATCGGTCTGGCTGAGAAACACGCTGGTAGTTTTTCTTTTATTAAAAGCCCAAATTGAAATCCCATATGCTGTGAGCCATCTGTGTAACTCCAATGTGTGAAAAAACAATCAAGCTCCTTTTTTATTTCCCTTCCCCAACCTCCCATCTCATCTTTTTATTATTCTAACTTGATGCAGTTCTCTTATTTATGGCTGGAGTGGTGATGGGGAACCTTTTGAACCACCTATGCCCAGCAGCCCAAGGAAGTGCAGCCATATTGGGGGACTGGCTCCTGGGCAAAGGCTCAGCTTTTTGTAATTAGAATAATTAATTACTAACTCCTACAAAAGCCTGAGAGAGAGGAAAAACTAGCTTGCATCTTGCTCAGTAGTAGCATGTGTAATTGCAAGGGCAGATTCTTGCCTTATTTTGGTTTCTTTTGCTTTCCCCCTCTCCCCTTCATGACAAAGTGACATAAAAGCCCTTCACATATTGGGAAGGTGGAAAGGAGATCTGATCCCCATCTAGGTGAGTGCCTCTTATTGGTAACTTTTTGGTGTCTGATCTGGTGATTGTGTGTTTCTTTGCAAAATGAAACCACCTGAGTAGATGAGAGTAGGGGAAGCTTTGTTTAGACGTGCTTAATGATTACAAGAAGTCCTGTCTGCTGAGACAGCAGTTTTTATCTGGGAATAGAGCCCTGCCTTTCCACGGTTTGTTTTATGGACAGGTGCTGGGGCTGCTGGTGATGCAGTGATGATCTCCTTTGTGTTTTGCACGTGGCCTGACTTTGCTAGGCTTGCTTTGAGAGGGATGTCAGGTTTATGAGTCCCAGCAGAGTTTACAGCAGATAGAGATGTGTTCTCCTCTCAAGTCAGCTCCTGTTTTGCTCTCTCCCATTGCTAATCCTCCCTGGCCCTCTGGCAGGGCTCCCTCTCTTGCTCCTCCTGCTCCATCCTCTGTGGTGCTGCGGGTGCAGGGCTGGTGTCCCTGTTGTATAGCTTCTATAATTTCCCTGGGATCCCACATCTTGGGAAGCCTTCCCATGGGGTGTCTGCTTGGAAGATCCCCAGGGCTTCGGTGTCTCCAGATGACGGATCACATTCGTGGAAACTCTTGAGATGACTTAATTTCCTCCCTTTCCCTGCTCCAAGCTGGTTTTTCACCCCACTGTGCTCAGGGAGGGTTACACAGATGGCTCAGATGAGTTGTTTTAGTTGATCAGTAGGGACTGCATCTCTCGCTTTGATTCAGTGGCACTTTAGGGATGTTCTCCCCCACAGAGGTTCATTCCTGTACCCACTGTGAAGCGGGGGTGGGTGCTGGAAGTCATCCCACCCAGAGGAGTAAGTTGTTCCTGCTTCAGCCTTCAGGGAATGCAAAGGGAGGAAGCAAGAGGAAAGAAGCTGAAAGATGGGGAAATGAGTAGTTGCTGAGATGATGGGAATATAAAACTTATCTGTAGTTTTCTAAAGAAATATTTTTTAGATTTTTTTTTTTGATGTGACAGAATGTGGAAGTGAAAGGAAGAAGAAAGTTGTTGGTGCTGAGGAGAAACATAACTCCTCTGGGGAAGTGCTGGCTGAGGGACAGAGGGCTCCCACAAGCCTGTCTGAGTGTGGGAACCTGAGGGATGTCCCAGCCAAGGGCTGTGGTGGGATGGAGGAGCCAGGGCTCCCCTTTGCACCCGTCCCACCCCACAGCTCCAAGAGTCTCCAGACAGCAACACCCTGGGTAGGGAAGAAGCAAAGCCTGACTAAGGTGCTGCTGGGTGAGGGTCTGGGCTTTTTGTGGCTCCGGAGTCCCTGGGGCAGTGTTTAGAATTGGCCTTCTCATGGCAAATAGCACATATTTGTACATAAACACATTGCACCGGTGGTTTTAAGTTTCTCATATTGTCAGAGTTTTTCCACCTGAGACCCCGAGTGTGGGGGTGTGTGCACCACAAGCTCGACCCGGGGCTGTCCTCTGCAGGAACTCCCTTCAGGGCTGGGGCAAGAAGATCCAAACCTAGAACAAGTAAGGCTTTTGGAGGAGAATCTCACTTTTTTTCTTCTGTTGGAGTCAAGAGTGTTTTTCTATTGAAAATTTGCAGGAATGCGCAGCCGTGCTTGTTTACATTTTTAGGATAATGATTCCTTCATTTGCAGTGGCTCCAGTTCAAAAAGATAATTAAATGGATGCAGAAATCCATTTAGGAAAAGTACAGCTTTTACGTGTGTGCTGCAAGCCCTGCAATCCTGTTGATGTCTAGCACCGATGGCTGGGCTAATGCTCTTGCGCCGGCTGAGCACCAGTGCCCTCCTGGGATGGAGCAGTGAAAAGAAAGCAGCGGCCCTGAAGGGCTGCAAAAGCAGATGTTGAATGTGAAATGCTGGTTTCAGGAAGCTTAATGTGGTTTTCCTCATTTGCATCTTGAGAAAAGAGCCAGAGATGTTTTTCTTCTAGAAAATTCTTGTACCTTCCGGTGGCCTTCTGCAAATGCATTTAAAGCAAGAGAAAGAGCAGCGCTGTGCTTTGTCCCACGAGAGATCTCGCACGCAGCGCTGTAGTGGAAAACACGTGCTCTTCCAGCGTCGGGGAAATCTTAGAGCACTGTTTGCTTGACTTGTGAAAGAGGTTTGGAGTTGACCTGCCCCAAGTGCTGGGGCTTGAGGAGGGGGCTCAGGCTGGGAGGGCTGCAAGGTGAGTGATGGCAGCTCCCTGTGCCTTGTTATGTGAAAGGCAGAAAGGCAAAAGCCTTTGCATATGTTCAAGGGCAGGCAGAGGCTTGAATGAAGTGAAGGCGTTGCTACCAGATGTGCTGCAGAAGGATGACCCCCGAAGGTCAATCCTGAAGGCAGGGCTGAAGCCACCCACATGCCAGCACTCGGGGAAATCGTACTCCCTGCTTTCCAGCTGTAGATAAAATTCTTGTTTCTACAAGTGATTTACTGGAAAGTCATTGCACCTGTTAGCTGATATCTCAGGGGGAGCAAAAAGCAAAACGAAGGGTAATATTAGTGCTGGTGAAAGATGGGCTTGAAGGAGCATTCGGTGTCAGAGGCATCCAGCTGTGGCTCAGGCAACTCTTGTGTTTTCCTCTTCTGAGTTCTCCAGTGCCACATTTGAGAGATTTTTCAGCAATCTTTAAACTCCCCAAAGAAAAGTACTTAGGGGGACTTTCCAACAATGAATGATGCCTTACTGTTTTGTAATATGTTTACGATTAATCACTTTGCAAAAGCTCAGCACTTTTCCTAGGAAAAGAAGAGCAGAAGGATTTCAAGTGTCCAGCAAGTCGTGCAGCACACTGCTGCACAAAGGCATCCTCCTGCTAAGATAGAAAAACCTTCCTAAGGATCAGTTATCATGTCCTGGGTAGGAAGATGACAGGAAGGGTTTGTTGGATTCATGATACACTGAAAAATTCTTTATAGGATTGTTGTGAGTTGTCCCAGGCATGTCTCTACCCTTGACTTCTACGTAGCTTTTCAGAGAGTTTGGCTGCCTCTCAGGCTTTTTACTTGCCACCTCTCTCTTCTTTCTCCGTTCAGTCTATCTTTCCAATGGTTCTTCATCTGACTTCTGAAGTCACATCTTCATTTTTTTCACGTGCAGCTTGCATATCTAAGCTCTCATATCTGACAAATACAGAACTGGTTATATTTTAACTGTCTCCTTTGGGAGAAGAATCAAGATCTCCTGTTTGGAAAACAGCTGTGCAAAGTCTGGAGGCCCTCTGAGAGCATATATTGAATTTGTAGTTTTGTGGAAGCAGGACAATGAATTCATAGATTTCAGGATTTCTAACAGTGCTTCTGTGTGGGTTTTCTAGCTCTCTGCCCTTGTTTCAAAGTTTGCAGTTGGAATGAGTGGCCTTTTTTAGCAACTATTACACGGAAATCCCATGTAACCCAAAGTATTATGACACCACCTTTGTACATGCAGCACTTGTGGAGTCACCAGCCTCCACGAAGAGCCAGAGGACGGCTCAGAAAAAGGTGAAGTATTGTGACAGTGACAGCAGTTTTGACTTCATAATTATGGCTGTTTTTATAACACTGGTCTGAAGACAAGTCCATTTGCTGCAAGCATCCTCATAGCCAGCATGGTGTGTGTTCTCCTAGCAATGCTGTCAGCGGTGTTCGTGGCTTTGGACATTAGACAGGCTCATGTGGCGATGTGGCTTCCAGCTTGGAACTCCCTTAGGGTGTGCATCTTGGGGTTCAGGCTGTGGTCTCGCTGGACAGTGTGCCCTACCAAGTCTGTCTCTGGTCCTACTCCTAGTTAGATAACAGATCCTCACCCTTCCTATCATGTAGACCCCAAAGTGCTCAGATAGAAATATTTACAGTCTCATCCCTGACAACAGTCCGTCCATCCCTGCGCTCAAGCCACAGGGTTTTTGCAATCTTTGCTCACGTGAATGGTAGTGACACACCCTGTTGATCACCCCACAGACACGCACTGGCACCAGCCGATGATTAAACCAGCAAAAGTGGCTGGTTCCCTTCCTTAGCTTGTAACTAAAGAGCAGGAAAAAGTGGAATAAACAAACCAAAGCTGCAGAGCAGTCACGCAAGGCAAAGGGAACCGAGGAGCATCAGCAGAAAGTGCTCCAGGACAACACCAGCTGCGAGCACTTGAAGTTCAGGAAATGCTGCTCTTTAAGAAGTTCATGGTGCTGCTGTGTATGGCCGGAAACAGGCTGGGGGTGAGGCTGTGCAATAATGCCTTCTATTTGCTCAGCATATTTTACCTCTTTTTTATGTAAAACCAACAAATGAGGAACTTAAAGTCACTTCTCCCATAAAAGCTTTTGAATTTGGGGCTGCTTCTACCTTATGTTCTTACCCTGAAATGTAGGGAAACTGTAATAAAATGACCCAAGGTTTTCTGAACTGTCTATGAATCTATGGAGACCTCTGAGATGAGGCCCTAAGAGATGGGACACTGTGAGCTGGATCAGCGCTGAACCATGAGCCACAGCACGACCGGTTGAGTTGTGCAGGCTCAGATGTAGTTCTGTGCCGTGCCCACATTGCTCCTGGTGCAGATTTGAGATGCTTTCCGTTGGGTGAGCAGACTCATCTGTTCCAGCCTGCCTGGAGTTGAGCATGGGAACTGTGCTTGCCAAGAGGTCCCAGCTGCCTCCCAGCTGTGTGACCAGCGTTGCTGGGGCACAGTGGAGAGGCTCTGGAGCTGCCTTGGCTTTACACAGCAAGAGAGTAAGACATGGTATCAAGGAGATGGAAGAAACAGTCTTAGGGAAAGCTACTCACAGGCACATGTGTCCCTTCCACCTGTCATTCCTCCGAGTAATCTCTCCCCTGCTAAGTACCTTTACAGTAAAAAAGGGCAGCTGCTGTTTCAGGTTGGTGGTTTCTGAGACAATGCCATTGCCTCACTGTTCATCACTTTTCCTGACTCCTTAGAGTGAGTTGGCTCATTAGGAAGCCCCATTGCCCTGTTCCTCCTCTGCTTGTCACTGGGCAATGGCACCAAGGATCGAAAACACTTCACAGAGTCACAGAATTGCCCAGATTGGACCTTTAAGATCATACAGCCCAATCATTAACTTTTTTTTTTTTTTAAAGGACCGGATCAGTCCAGATCATATTTAAAAAAGGTAGGAAGAAGTTGGTCCTGGGAAGCCCTGAAGTGCGATGGTGGCTGCCTGGAGAGAAATAAACTGCCTCTGGCTCAGCAGAGGCAAATGCTTCAGCAAGCTGTGGACAGGATGTGCTTGGCAAATCAAAGGGTTGTCTCCATCTGGGTTCTTCCTTCTGTGCTTAGCTTTAAGTCAGATTAGCAGGGAGTTTTGGGGGATCTGAGGCTGGGAGTACCTGGAGACAGTGTGAAATGCTAGGATGTATGGGGAATGACGGGCAGGGAGGGATGCTCAGCGTGGAGAAGCGTATTTCTGCACAACCCGGAGATGCTCGAGGCCATCGGGGAGCAAGGGAAGCACGATGAGTAATGCTTGGAGTAGGTGGTCCCAGGCCTGCTGGCCAAATGTTCCTCCTGAGCTACTAAATTTGGATACCACAAGCAAGAGATCTCACTTTCCTGTTTAAAAACAGCCCCCTGCCCAAAGCTACGCTGCTGGCTGCTAACGCTCCCCTTGCTGATGCTCTGCCCGCGAGCGAGGGACTGCGGAGCCGCGTTGCTCGCCCTTTAATTGTAACCAGATTCCCCTAGCAATGTCTGCTGAGATATTTATAAATATTAGAGCCAGCAGCTGCTAATGCCAAACAGGAAATTTTAAGCTGAACAAACTTTTCCACGTTTCTAAGTGGGAAAAGTAAACTGTAGCTAAGACCAGTATTTTTATTTTTATTTTTTTTTAAAAAAAATCCAAGTAGCAACAGGCTTCAAATGTTCCATATTCTGAGAGAAGCTCATGATTTGTTGAAGTCTTGGTCCCTTCCAGCTGGGCCATTTTCTATAAGCAGCATGTTTGCACAGGGATCTAGAAGGTGGCTTTAAAAAAAAAAGAGAATGGGGTTATAGCTCAGCACAGGCAGTCATGCTGCAAGACACGCAGGCTGTACCTTTGCAATGGTACAGCCACTTCTCTCAGAGTATGGAACATTGGAAGCCTGTTGCTATTTAGTTTCACAGCAAGAAAGGGCCACGGTAGGTTTCAGTAATGGTACATATGTTATACCTCCTCTCATGGTAGCTTTCAGTCTCTGGGGATGAGCATTTGAGCTGTTGGTTAATATAATTTCAAGGAAAAGATAAATAAATACAAGACTTGAATGGAAAGCAATGACCCAGGGATGATGAGGCTGGTGGGAGCAGGGGCCATCCCACTGAAAGGACCCCTGGTTTGTTTTGCACTTCATGTATTGGACTTTTTTTTTTACCTCTCCTCAAGTTCTTTCCTAGGATTTTCTTGTTTCTGCTCATCCATTGCATAGTATTGAGACAATATTTTGGAGCTCCAAAACGTGGAGAAAATGCAACACAATCTTTGTGGAATTATGTTTTGAATGAATTCACTAAATTAATCTTTAGGCAAAAGGCATTGCTAGATTTTTTTTTTTTAAACTGATTCATGTAATTTCATAGTCAATAATATCGAAATAGAGATGAAATAAAGCACATGTCCTCAGTGTGGATATTAATTCTGAAATTGTATTCTTCAGTTTAAGCATCTTCAAAGTACAAATCTAAAACTTTGAGTCTTAAAGAATGAATTATAACTCGGCCTCTACCATTTGCACTATTACCTTCATATACAGATATTTTTGAACTCCTATTTTTGATTAAACTGTTTATTATGGTGCCTTGCTGGAATGAAAGAAGCTTTCTGATGCTGAGAATTTATCTGGTTTTAACTTCTGGCCGTTGGTAGCAAATCCTTATCCACTTATTTTAGGTGAGTTAATTTTCTTTGAAACGAGTCAATGGTGTGTGGTGAGCTTGGCTCTAGAGAGCGTAGGCTGAATCGTGCTTTGCTGTCTGGGTGGGTTTTGGTGAGCAGCAGGCATCCGAAGAGGCAAAAAGATTGTGCAAGGAAATGAGGTTTTAAGTATTCCTGTAAGTTTGAGAGACTAATAGTAGTAGGATCTCAGGAAGGCTTTATTACAGTATAAAATGTGGAGTACAGCAGCAAAATTATTCATAGCCTTTCTGCTTGAATGGAGTCTATTTGGTTTAATGCTGGGTTGGAAATAAAGCACCCAGGTGGGCAGCCCTGAGAAAGCTTCATTTTGTTACGGGATTGTTACGAAGGAAGTTCTCAGCCCAGTGTGGGATGAAGGGGAGCGGTGCTGGCTGGCCAACTGGAGATATTCATGGTGCATAAGAAAAAACATCCCTTTGCATTTTTTTTTTTTTTTCATGCTGTCTCTGCAGATACTATATGGAAAACAAAGCTTAATTTTTCAGTAGCTAGAAAGACACCATAGCAGCTGAAAAGAAAGGTGGGGATCTTTGGATAGTACCCCCATAAGTGTTCTTGATCATAAGGGTTTTCAAAAGGGTATCTTTGTCACCACGTAATCAATCCTCCATTTCCCTTTAATGCTGAATCTCCCCCAGGGCACAAGTTTGCCAAGGTACAGTCTGCTATGCTTCCATGGCTTTTCTCTTGGAGAATTGCTCAGAAGTGTGTGTTCATCCTGCTGCAGAAAGTGAATGTCTACCCTAGACGTTCAAGCACCTGTGTCAGAGGCTCGCGTTCTGCGTGCAAAATACACGTGATGTGCAGAATCTTTGGCAGCTCCCTGTTGCTGCAGCATCCTTCTGCTGTACCCTTTAAGGCATCACTGGGCTTTCCTTTCATTGCTCGGTAGGAGTCACCAGGCTCCCCTGGGCCAGAATAGGTATGACGGAGCATGAGTCACGAGCTCTTCATGTTCTGGTATCTGGAACAAGTTTCCAAGTCTAATTTAAACCAGACACTTAGTGGGAAAGAACTGTGCCTCTGAGCCTGTGCAGATGTGTAGGCTGTCAGGAGAGGCACATCTTAGCAGAACGAGATGTCTTTTCTCACTCCTAGTTAATGCTGAAGAGCCCCAAGTGTCACCAAGCAAGGCTTGAAAAAGCAATTAATGCATTTCACTGCCACTTGGTGAGTCTCTGCTCCCTTTGCATTCTTAGATACAGAATTAACAGTGTGAGGCTGGGGTGCTCAACTGGTTGCTTTTCCACATATGTTTTCCCTCCAGAGGGTGTGGCTTTTCAAAATCCTTAGCCATGGCTTTACCTAATGGTGGGTCAAAGCCTTGATGTGGATCTTGCATGCACAGACAAGGAAACAACCTGAGGTCTGTGTTTCCCTGCCTTTGTTACATCAGCACCACTGGAACAGCGCCAGCTCTTCGCTGTCTGCTGTCCTGTGACTCTTGTTTAGATTCAGATGTCTCCATGGTCAACATCTTCATCTGACCACAGCAATTTGGCAACAACATGCAGATGCAAGACAAAGCAACTGAGCTGCAGTCAGAGGCCACCTCTCTGACGAGGAGGTCTCTTTACAAGAGTAGTATCGAAAGGCTGGCAATTAAATCCATTTTCTGCATAACCGATGAGAAAATTTTGGCTGCATACCACTAAGCTCTAAATAAGAATATGGTTGAGAAAGAACTTTACTCTCTGTGATGCTGTAGGGTTTTGGGCTGCAGGTTACTTTTAAGTCTCTGTCCATCAGCTTGGATGGGCATTGCCTGACTCCTACCCAATTTTTTTTTCCATTTTATCTTAACATAAGATATTTTTCTCCCAATCTCCATGTGATTCGTAGGGAATGACAGGGACAAAGCGATGCCAGGTGTCTCTTTTGCAGGTTTTGGAGGGAATGCCACATGAGAGTAGATGACCATGTCCTGAAAGGCAAAGCTGACTCACTCCAGACCAAGACAAGCACTGAATCATCAGTGTGTTGACCTGCACCATCCACAGTGGTTTGGCAGATAGTTCAGAGCGAGGAGGGATCACCATGATAGCTTGAACCACAAAATATGAAAAAAGGAGCAAACTACAGAACTAATTACAGCTGCCCACTGTAGACTGGGTTATTCAAGGTAAAGGCAAACTGGAATGTCCATAAAGAGTGAGAGGAAAGTAGCTGGTCAAGGCGCTGTGTGTCAGGTCCCTGCTGAGGTGGCATCACTCCACCTTGCCTCAGGCGCTGGAGTTGCAGCACTTGAGCATCTGGCTTGGAGATTTTATTACAGTTAGGAGAAAATTAAATTTGGTTTAGGAATTTTCCAGTGAAACCCTTCTTTGTTGGGAAATGTTGATTCACTGAACCCAAAACTTTTGACAGTATAACGATAATGAGAAAGCTTTCTTATATCCTGGGCGGGAATTTTTGGTAAGAGATGGAGACCATCACAGCATAGTTTACAATTGGACTTAAACTGAGGTTGGTGATTCAGGATGGATTTAGACCAGAGAGGAGCTTACCCATACCTCAGGTAAAACTTGGTGCATTTTTCCCCTGAGAGATCCAGGAGGTCTCCCAGGTCTTTGCATGGGCTCAGGCTGTGCTGTGAATTAAATGTTGAGGAATGTTTGAGCTGTCTGGCTCTTTACAAAGCCCAAGGTGGTTCCTGGAGATTGAAGGAGAGGATCTCCCTGACCAGCCATACAGTGCTCTAAAATGCTCCATGAGCTGGTCATGAGGCATCCCTTATGGACCCAGAGCTTGCTGGAGATGTTCAACAGGTGGGGGTTAATGGGTTCACATCTGTTCTTGGCTCTACAATACAGGGAATTAACTTGTCAGGTTTAAGCATTTGACATCTCTTACAGTTCCACAGACTTTCCTTAGCTGCAATAGCGGAAGAGGAAATTAAGCTTGAATCAATTCCCCCATGCATTAAAACATACTGTGCCTGTTCACACCCTGCTTCTAATGCTTCATCCCCAAAGCGATGATTCTTACCTCAAAATTATTTTCCTCTCTGACTTCTGCGATTGTAACAGATGCTTAGGTGGCAATTGGTTAGAGAGGGATAGAAGAAAAGAGGAAGAAACACCAGCCCCCATTTTCTCAGCAGCTCTGCAAAGGATGGCATTTCTGCTCCATGTTGCGGGCTTAGCTAAGCGAGGCTGTCCTGAAAGCTGGACAGCCCTTGGAAAGAGCAAACCCTGTTGACTAATCAAAGTTTCCATTAGATTCTTAAAACTGGACCTGCCAGAAGGAATGGGGCTCTGCAGCAGCTGGAGGCTGAGGTTGAACCTATGCACATCCATGTAACAACAGGCAGCTCAGGCTGCAGCACAGGATGGCAAGTTCAGAGATGAGTGTAGTGGCCATCAGCCCAAATCAGCAGCCTGAGCACCCATGTCTTTGTAATTCTGGGCTTCCTAATTGTATAGGTTGTGGCACACATTGGTTCAAAAGCAGAGACATGTATTAATGCTGCTGTTCCAAAAGGGGTCCACCCACCAGGAATCTATTCATAGTTGTACCCTTGAGTTACCCACTTCCATCCCACTCCTTTGTGGAAAGATGTCTTTACCTTCTGTTTCACTCATTATTTTTAACCGGGGCAAGCATTTGAACAAGGATAGGCAAGTGTGGGATAGTGAGCAGCACCTGCTCCGCCCTTTTAGTGACATCCCTGCCCCTCCTGCCTAGAGCAGGTGTCAGACAGCTTCTGGTTTGGTTCCTCCCTACACCATCTCAACTTTGAAGACCTCGGCATCTTGCTTGGGATGATGCTGAAGTCAGCTGCTAGTGCTGTCAGACATGGAAACCTGCCTCTCTAAGTAAACTGCTTAAATCAATACGGAGGTACTTTAATGTACCTAATAGTGTAATACAGTACTGTAATACCACTGTTATGCCTATAGCAGCAGCTGCTCCATCCAGGTAGTGTGTGCTCACATCAGCGTGGCCTTTCAAACCCTGGCACGAGTTCTATATGTGAACCATTACCTGCCCTTTTGCAGCTTTGTGCCGATGGGATGCAGACATCTGTAAAGTTTTGCTCTCCAGTGGCTGTAATTGCTGCTAGCTTAATACTGGCAAAGCCTCTGGAATTTGTCCTGTGTTTCATCTGTTGGATTTTAATGAGGATTTTTCCTCCGTCACTCTACAGTTTGCACATACAGATGCCTTGCATTTTATGAGCCTTATGTAGAAAACATACCACCGCTGTAGGGTAGTAGTATAATTACGTTTACTATAAACTCCATCTACATTCTTCTGGTTCTAGTAACCTGTTTTTGGAGACTAGATAGCCATGTCTTTGGCAGTTAAATATAATCTAACCATGTCACACAATTACTGTAGGAGCAGAGTCGCTGTCACTTGCAGCAAGCCTGTGTATTTACTTGTAAGAGAGTGACTATAATTGGAACCACCCGCAGTCACCAAAGCCAGGAACCTTTTGGCTTCCACGCAGCTTTGCCGAGAAGGGTAATGCAATTACTTATGTGAACTAATCTGTAAAGGATGTTTTTCTGTTGTCTCTGTATTAATTGTTTCCAACTTATGGCATGGAAATGTTATTGGTCCTAGGAGGCCAAGGGGAGGAGGGAAGAAAGGATTGTCAGAAGCAAATGGAAGGTTTGAGGAGGAATGTAGGAGGTACTTGAGGTTTTCCCTCCTACTCCTGCATTCATTAAATTCATTAAAACAGAGGTAAAACTGTTTAAATCACCCTTAGTAGACCAAGCCTTGGTTTGCCATAGGGCAGCTGTGAACTATTCTATAGCTGCAAAATTTTCTTAAAATGGATCATCCTGGTCTTCATGTATCTCTTGCTGCTTGGGAGCAGGTCCACAGTCTCCCTTCTGTCACTGATGCCAAGAACGAGATCTAGCAAAGGTGTCTGGAATTTCTCTCTTCCCACCTGTCCCAAGGTGGCTGCTCTGGGACCCTGTGGCTTCCTCCAAGTTGTTCTGCTGCTCCCAGTACACACAATATCAGCCCCAGTAGCTTTCAGTCTAGGTGTTCCTTTGGCCACAAAAACTGGCAGCCCATGGAGCATCTTAGCAGCTTCCTTATTCCTGTTGCTGCTGAGTCTGTGTGGTTCAGCTTTGGCTTCCTTGGCTTTGGCTTACAAATGTCAGCCCTTCTGCCTTCCTTCTATTTGCTCTGTCTCCTCATCCTCGAGCTTGCCTGACTAGTTGTAAGAGTGTCAGACATTGTTGGAAAACAACCTTCAGAAGAGCACTGACCCTGCTGCGTTGGCAGTGCAATTTTGCCTTCAGAGAAGCATCTACCAATGCATCTCTTCCCTCATTCTACTCTTTTTTTGTAAGATCCACTCCTTGTGTTCACCTCAGCAATGCATACTTTTAATCTTTTTTTTTTTTTTTTGTCTTGGCACAACTTCTGGTTCCCTCCTTTCATAATTTTCTTATTTTCCCTTCTCTCTTCCAATCCCTCCCTCTTTCTCTTGCTATCACACCAATATCCTTCTTGTTGCATATCAGTTCTGGAAAACCTCCAGCACACCGCCTCTCTATGCTATTCCATCGGTCTCTCTGAGCAGAACTCCTTTTCCAGGGAGTGGCTCGGTACCAGCAGAAACCCAGAAGGTCTCTGGAGATATGTGGAACAGTTCAATCATTTGGTTTATGAGCAGAGCCAGCAAGCAGAGATTTCACACTGAAGGCAGCTTCCCTGTTTGTAGGAGGTCACCTTCCTCAGAGGATGCTGTTGACCATCTCCAGCTGAGGTGCAGCTGCACTGTGGTCGGTTATCTGAGCATTGTTTGTCCAACACCTCCAAATGCTGTCAGAGATGTGTGGGGTGTAGCTAAGCTACCACTGTTTGAACATGACAGATAGATAGCCAAATCCTCAGCTTCACAGAGTCAGGTAGTAAAGACACGGAATATTCACAGTCTGGTTTTTTTTTTCTTCCAAGTTCTGTGTGGAAAATATTCATGGCTGCAGGTATTTTTGAGGAGGAGAAACTCAGAGAGATTTGGCCCCTTCCAGCACTTGTGCCACTTGAGGAAGGTTCCATACGTGAAGCCTGATACTTGGAGTGCTTGAACTCCCTGTTCTTGAAGGTAGTGTTGGAAAGTGTCTGACTCTCCTACATTTCTGAAGACTTCAACCGTGCATGTCAGTGCTTGGATCCGAAGGCAGCTGTACTGAAGAAATGTTCCCAGATCAAAATGACTCATTAGCAGAGGCTGGGCTGAGGCCATGTTATTTTAAGTCAAGCTCGATTCATCCCATCTCCAGCAGCCAGCCTGTTCCAGAGAGGCTGCATGGGCTAGATGACCTTTGCTCATTAACTAGCACATGAACATCCCTTCCCAGCAGTAGCTCCCACATGTTGAAATTGCTCACTTGACATCCAAATATTAATGGAAAATGCCTTTTTAATACTGAGAGCTAGTCCTGTCTTACATTTGGATCCAAACTGTAGCCTTTTTGGATAAGCTACTGGAATACTGCTTGTTTCTCCAAAGCAACCATCTCCTGCAAATGGTAAGCAGCTAATGGAAAAAAAAAAAAGAATATCCATTTGGAGCTTTTGGAAAGAGAGATCATGAAGGTGCTTCACACAAAACTGTTAATTTTAATCCCAGATAAAGAAACTAGAATTAATCTTTTGGAAATGCCTATTGCTTTTCACTGGCTGCTCTTTCCAGGCATCAGGGTGTCCCCTAGAGAAGTAGGGTGGGGAAGGCTGGTGTTGCAGATGCTAGTCAGGGTATTTTGCATGGTTTCATGAGACAGGCTCGCTCAGTACCTGTTGCTCTCTTCTGTTCCACTTTGAAAATGAAAACAACTTGCTGTGCCAACGCTGACAGCACAGGGCCACAACAACTTGTAGTTTTGCTAAATAAAATGAGAGTTTATTTGCCTGTTTACATAAGGTTTCTTCAAGCACGTCAAATATTTTAGATGTGGAAAGAGCACAGTTGTTTTAATATGGTCAGACTGTACGCAGACAGCCTAGGGATTTCAGAAATCATTTCCTTAAATTTATTGCTTTTTCAGGCTTTCATTTTGTCTATAATATTGTGTGTCCTGGGTTTTCCTCTGCAGCCTACTCACCATCTGCAAAGCTGATTTAAATGTGCTACTGTATCTTCATCCATTTCCTCAATAACCAACGTTTCATACTAAGTAGAAGTGCCTTCCCTTTGCCCTGCAGAACCAGGACTGATTTTCCCTGAGCCTTAGCCCAAGACCTGCCTGTCCCACTCAGTCCTTTTTGTGGAAGTGTTGATGATCTGAACAGGATCACCTTTCAGAAGGGAAGACAACAGCCTGGTTTGTTCTGTGGTGTGACATCCAGAACATCTCACCTGGCTTTGCAGAGATGGTGGCCACAGGGCTGGCTCGAAGGGCACATCATGACCAGAGGTTCCCTTTCCCATGCGCTTTCAAGAAGGTCCTGACTGAAGCACTGTACCTTGCAAGCATGGGTCTGTCATCATCATCTTCTTCCTACTCCTGTTCCCTTTGGTCCCCATGGATCTCCCCAACCTCCTGGCAAGAGTCCTAGGCTCTCTTCTTCTTGCAAAATCCCCTCTGTTTCTTGCTGGCTGTTGGAAACTGGAGGAATTGGAGTCTAATGCATCTGGATGGTGAAACAATGAGGTCATTGGAGTGATGTCAGACAAAAGCTTTTGAATTTGTTGTTAGCAGAAAAAAAATTAGGTTGGTGACTCGCAGATTAACTTTTATTTCCCCAGTTAATTCTGAATTAAACAAAAATTAAAACTGATGGAGCACTACTTTATTTTGTGATGAGGAACAGTAATTCAAGGTCAAAGCCAAAACCAGTGTAGCACCGTCAGTAGGATTCTTGACTACTACTCCACTATATGCTTTTTCCTTAGTTGTAGTCAACATATTGAATTCTAAGCATGACCCAAAGGTCTTGACGAAATCATTTGTCTCTGATTTTACTCAGAAAATATTCCGTTTCTTTGCAACCTAAAAGCCCAGGCCTTTGGCTGGGTCCTATGGTTTTCAATGGCTGTGGCTCTCCATGTGGTTTTGCTATTCCACCGTCAGTTGTGCAATCTGGAATGCTGACACAGACCAAGAGCCAGGCATGAGCCAAGCATTCACCATTTGGCTCCTGATTTAATATTTCTAGCAACCACTGGTAGTGATGTTAAGGGATGCTGGAGCCTTTCTGGGACTGAACCTCCTCTGGAGTCAGCACTGATGGTCTAGTCATGAATTCCTTCAGAAATTGACTATTAATCTCCAGTTTCAATTGCTTCTTCATCAGCTGTTAAACATCACTATAAATATGTGCCTGTTGCCATGTAATTAAGATGATTTTCATTTATACAACTTTGTCAGGACTTGGTAGAAATCCCATTACTCTGTTGAAAAGTGGAAAGACCTGGGTGTGGGCTGGTAAATGGAAAAATAATTCTCCAAGGTTCTTTCTCTGCCACTGGTTCAGCAGCACCATGTACATAAACTGTGGGGAACAAATCCAGCTCTGGTGTGGACAGGTGTAGATCTCTGGGCATCACTCTCTGGCTGCTCTAACAGGGAAACAGCCAAAGGCATGAAGCTCCTCCAGGGTTTTCTCCTTTGAGGTCTTACTTGAGGCAAGAAACCCTTTCACCTTTTAACAACGGGCTTTTAGCTTTAAGGGGTCTTCTCAAATTTGCTTGTCCACATTGGTGACTGCAGATTGAAAGTGCCTCTATTGTGTAAGCATAAAAGATGTCTGTGTTCCCCTGTATGTATTGGGTTTCTACTATACACTATTGTTTGGGGTTTTCTTCCTGCAGTTTTTCCAAATCACAACATATTTCAAGGTTAAAGAAAGGAGGACTCTTGATATCTGCTATTTTGTTTGCTGTAACCTGCCACCCCAATGCCCCAGATCCCTTGGATGAGTTCCTGTGGGCTGCATGGAGTAACTAGAGAATTAACGAGCAATTTAGGCATCGGTCTCCAGGATGGACTGCCCTTCTGAAGGTCTCCTAGCTGCTTCTTCAGTTTAGCAAATTTGCTTACAGAACTGTCTTATGCAGCAATAGTCTGGTCCAGCTAAAAGTGATGTCAAAACCTTCTATAAGAGCTGAAGGAGATGCAAACCAAGCTTATTTCTGCATCCCTGTGCTGGTCCAAATTCTGCTGAAATTAAGCTAAAGCCTTTGTTTCAGTATTTTGCCTCCAGATTTCTGCAGCTCAGCCCTCTGCCTTGTAGGAGGAATTATAGCTAAAATACCAAGGGGACTGAGATCTTCCATCTCTCTCTCCTAATAAAACGATCTCACCTTTTATGTGACATTTGAATTGTCCAACCTTTTCCTCTGATGTGAAAAACATGCTGACAGTAATGAAATCTGCTTAGTTTCTGCAGAAATTATTGCTTTAGTTTGGTGCCACTGTAATTTCTGGCATGCTTTTACAGGGAAGACGTCTGGAGTTTAGTTTATAGAAGAAAATTAACAATAAGCATGGAAGACTGATAAGAAAAGTTCTGCTTGCTTTTGAGCCAAACAATTAAAAAGCAGGGAAGTTGTAAACGAAAGGAAATTTTCCTAGTTATCTAGATTGTAATTTTGTGGCTGTAATTTAATTAAATGGGATTTTGAAAAGTTGAAAATTACACTTGGAGGGGAAAAAGCAGCTGTTGCTCAACCACACTTTTAGAGGTACTATTACATTAACATTTCTATTTTAATATATTTTCCTCTTAACTGGAGAGACCATAAAATCTGCACTCCCGTCTTTCAGAAGCAGGACCATTTGATTTCTAATACCAAGAAATGAAACATAGAGCAAAGGCACCTGGGATGTGTAGGGAAGATGATCCTGGAAGGTGACAGCGAGCCATTACACACCCAATTTCCATTGTATGAAGCAACGACTTTATGATCGTCTCTGACGTTAACACTGAGCCTTTGGCTGTAGCCTACAAAGATGTGAGAGTTAAACACCTTCTAGGATTACACTTGGCCAATCATGCTAAGTGATGTGGGAGTGTAATGAAGTCAACAAGTCATACATGGGTCCAAATGAACAGAGAATGTGATTCAAGCATGGGAAGGAGCCAGCCAAACCCATCTCTCTTGTCTCCTAAGGGAAAAGCATCCACTCCGCAGATGTGGTGGGGTTTTTTTTTGTTAGCTATTTCTTTTCTTTTATCTTCTGAATGGGGTCCTGTTACATTGTCTAGAGGCATCATCTGACAGCATCCCATTTTGCATTGGATCTGTGAGTTTGAGGTCATGGGTCCTCCTGGAGCCCTGGAGAGGAATGTGGCTGGTAAAAGCCTTGGCCTTGATGTGATGCTGTTGAGGTAGAGGTGGTTCACAGATAGGCAAGTGAGATGATGGTCCTGGTTTTTAGGGCATTGAATGACAATAACAAACAGAAACTGTCTGCCCAGAAGAATCTCTCTAAGTGGGGACTGGATGTATCTCACCAGAAAGGTTGGGTTCAAGCAGAACCTGTTGTTTGTGGAGGGCCAGTATGGGGACGTGGACTCACTGCCTGTCCTCAGGCCCATCCTGTATACACCTGCCTTTATTTTAATTGGATAACTGTTGGCTCTGGAAACATTTCCTTTTACTAATAACAGTTTTGCTTGTTCCTCTGCCTCAAACACATGTTGTGAGGGAGGCTTTGTTGCCTCTGAAGGCCATCTCTCCTTACTGCATTTTTCCTTTCTGTCTGCGTCTTCAACAATCGCCTCTTAAAACCCATCAGGTGCCCCTAAATCCCTTTAAATTGACTTGAGTAGTAGTTTGGTGAAGCAGATAAGGGTAGCTTTGGATCTGGGAGATTTACTTTCCATGCCTGCTTATTTTTCTGGGCGTTCTTGAAGAGCTGTCTTGGCCTCAATTTGCTTAAACCCTTCTAAAAGATAAGCCTGCTTATTTCTTTTAAACATTTTTAAGACCTCCAGCTACAGAGCTTACTGGTTAATGACTTTCTGATGTCTGGACCTACAAAGATGGTGTACAAAGGTAGCTTCTTCTCTGATGCTGCTCATTCAGATCTCAGGTGACAGCTCAGTACTGCATTATGGCTTTAAAAGCCATTTCCCAGTACGATCTCCAGAGATCTCTTTGCAGCGTTCATCCTGGGTGCACTCCCTGGGAAGTGAGCCTGGTCAGGTATTTATTTTAATGCCTTCAATTAAAATGCTTTTACAAACTATCATGGCCTTTTGAAGCCCTCCTTTTTCATGGTGATGTGCTATTTCAGAATGGAACACATTTTTATCGTGGAAGGCGACACTCGTAAGCAAACTCTGACACGTAGGAACAAATGAATTCACGTTCATGCAGAAAGTCAGGAGGTGTTGCTTCACATGATGCCAAGTGTCTGACCATTAAAGTCTTGAGGTGACAGAAGGACAGAGCTCCTCACATAAACAGCACTGACAAGACAAAAGATCTACGGGAGAGAAGAGCTAAGTTTGGCTGTATATATAGATGACTCACACAGAAATACCATCCATTTATAGGTTGTCTCCTGGGTAGCGACTGCTCCAATTCTCCCTAGAACCAGTGGAAACACTTACCGGGATTTCAGTGAGAGTTCAACTTGGCCGCAGGGAATATTTTTCCCTTTGTGGCTCCCTGGTTTTTTTGTTGAATTGTTTCTTCCAGGACTGCGGAGCATTAATCAGCAGCGGCGCAATGAGGCAAGCACGTAATCCTTAAAGCATTGTTGCTTCTGCTAATGGTGCAAGGCCACTTTGTGCTGAAATTATGTCTGGGGCACTGGGAAAACGGGGTTTGGAGCAGATGTTGGTGCGGCGCTGCCTGGAGATTGCTGCAGGGAGATGTTGCTTAATCACCCGTCAAAACAGCATCCGCACACGTGTGCTGCTGAGCGAACGCTGTGGGGCTGGAGAGGGATCTGGGTGGTGCAGGTTGGGGGGACAGTAAAAGGTTCAACAAGGAACAAGGGATGGGTCAGGAAAGGATGGGGTGTTTCGAGGACGCCAGGCAATGCTGAGGAGGAGCTGCCCCATGCCCAAAAGGAGAAAACTAAAACTAAGACGGCTCCTTTCCAAGTCCAGCAGTTAAAGGAAACAATCATATCAAGAAAGGAAACCCCCTTAACATCAATACAAGAATTAATCTGCACGTAATTCAGAGCGCTTGTGGTTCTTAGCTTGCAGACGTTGTTTCTGGCTCATGGAAAGGCCGCTCGCTTTGGGCTTCACCACTTGAGCACGGAAGCACGAGCCGGTTGCAAAGGCTGTGGGGCAGTTTTGGGTTGGAATTTTGCCACGGAATTATTAAGCATTTCAGTCGTCAGCAAAAATTTTACTGATAAGCAGGTGGAATCATGCACATGGGTGAGTGCCACTTTTCCAAGGTACCATTTAGGACTGCTGGTTTTACGATCACTGAAAATTATCTCACAGCAAAATTATTAAAAAAAAAAAAATCAATAGCTGATTTGTGGCGCTTTCAGAGCATGCTTGCAGTGTGGTGCAATCAGGTGTGATCAAAAAAAAAACCCCAAAACCTGATGGAATCTTGTAAAACGGATGGGAATTATTTTCCAAAGTACAAGACAACCACCTAAGCCAGAGGCTTATGAGAGAGGCAGGTACTGGAGACAGAGCAACATGCAGGAGAGGAGATGGTGATGCAGAACAGAGCAGCTCAGTGTGTTAGCAAATTCGCATGATGAAGTAAAAATAAACAACATAAAGTTTAAAAATTGGTGATGTGAATTGGAGCTCCAGTCTGGATGCAGGCTCCAGGTGGTGCTGTGAGGAAACCTCTGCACTTTAAACAGCTCCAGAGAAAGGGTTTTAAGGTGCAATTCAGTCATGAGGTTGTCTGCTAACACCATATATTCTGCGAGAGAGCAGCAATTGCAGTTCATTTCCAAAGAAGCCAGCTGGAAACCAGGGTTAATCGCAGCCTTCTCGTAAATGTTTGTGTGTGTTTACTTGCCCCTGAACCTCTTCTCCAAACAGCATCAGCAATTAAACTCTGTCCCAGCGTTTCTGCTCTGAGGTTGCTCTTGCTAACCCAGGGTAAGGTGCGTTAAGCAACACGATATTAAAGGGATATATTTGCTGGGCCCTGCATCCTCCCCACGTTACGTGACCTGTTGGGTGGTGTTTGTGAGGCAGGTTGGGGTTTGCTGAAGGTGTGTGCTGGCACAAACTGCCTCTTGGGAAGCTCCATATCCTCTCCTCGTTGTTTTTGCTGTTCTCCTGAGGGTTTTGAAAGACAATCTAACCTCTAATCCGATTGTTTGGAAGCTTAATTATACTCGGAGTCATGCTAGAGAGAAGTAAAAATCTCCCAGCAGAGCAGCCGGGGTTCAGAACCGCTTCCTTGGCAGGTTCCTCCTGCCCCTGGGCCCCGCGCCAGCTGAGGATCCTATTAGGAGAGGGAGGAGGAAATTGTTCAGCCTTAAATAGCTGCTCTGATAAAGTCCATTTGGTCCTTGCAGCCTCAGATCTACCCACGGAGGGGTTAATTGTGCATGGCCTTTGGACTGGTGTTCTGCGTCTCCTCTGAGGTGTGGATGGGGGAGATCCTACAGTGAATAAGTTTTTAACTGGAGACAGGGAATACAGTTTCTCAAGCATTTTTATGCAGATGTGCTGATTCGATTTCATTCTGATTGGGAAATCCACAAATCCGAAGAAATTAAGTTAAATTCATGCAGAAACATTGGTGTGAGGGGTGGAAGGTTCTGCTCCTCCTTGGATTTAAGCTGCAAATTCAAGCGTTTGGTTTAAATCATCAGGTGGAAAACAATCGTGATTCCCAGTGAATGTTTATCAGATCTTGGGCTGTCTGATAGTGTGGCCCAAGGACCGTGCATGTGCACTTTCCCTTGTCTGATGAGGTTTGATTTGGGATGGATGGAGGAAGGGAGAAATTGTTGATGTGCTGAAGTCCCTGGTGGTGGGTACATGGTGGCTCCTCAGACACTTTGCCCAGCAGTGAGGCCAGAAGCACCTCATCATTCCTGCAACTCCTTCTTCTCATGCACCAGCGGTAGTTGCTGCCGGAACAAGGAGGATGTGTTGTTTCCTTGAAATAAGAACAGGGCTTTGCTCTCCTGGGAGCTCGATAGTTGTATCTCGAGATATTCATTCGAGCCTGGGCTGGGCGTGAGGGCTGCTGCTCCTCGCTGTCGCCATCCGGGAAATTTTCACTTCAGTGAGCAGGGGAACTTCATGGTAGCTGTGATGGCCACGTGCTGAGGGGATGCAGGAGAGGGGATGCCATTTGCATTAGCTTCCCACCCCTCCCCAGAAAATCCAGGCCTCTTCTCTGAAATTGCTGAACAGAGGTGTTGACTCAGGGAGAAGCAGATTGGCAGCACAGCCCAAGAGCCGTCCCTGGCTCAGCTCAGGGCAGGAGCCAGCCCAGAAGGATAAGGGCTGGAGCCTGGTTTCCTCAGCTCTGAGCAAGAGGTCCCTCTGGTGGGATCTCTGCTCAAAAGCAAGCACAAAGCAGCACCAGGACCTCCTCCAGCCCCTTTCACCAGCACCTCCCCACACCCCTAGACCTGCTCCCTGTTGGAAATCAACGAGTTGGTCCATCTGACCCCATAGCCAGCAGAGAAAGCCCCTGGGGCTGATTTCTGACACCCTTCTCGGCTCGCTGCTCCTCCTTGCTTAACTCTTCCCTAGCCTTTGGCTGCACCCTGGCTGGTGGCCTTGGCTTTATCGCACAACCCCGTTCAGCTTTGGCAAACGCAGCTGAGAAGCTCTGCCAGGGCTGCCTGGGCACGGCTGTCAGATAAGCACCGAGCGAGGAGATCCAGGCTTTGCTGGCACGTACGAAGGTGATGGGGGCCAGCAGCATCTCCCTCCTTGCAGCACAGCAAGCTCACCCCACTCACCCGCAACCGGGCTGCCCGAGGACCGCGCTGGCAGCCGGGGCTTTGCAAGGCTGCAGCATCAAAGCAGTGGTGCATGCCCCGCTTCTCTCTAACTACAGTTTCCTTACTGCAAAAATAACCCTTGAGGGAAATCTGGACCCCTGGGTTATTTTCCAGGAAGAAAACAGCCGGGGCGAAGACTTTGCTTTCTATTTTGCAGAAGCAATTGCTGATAGCGCAGCAAACTATCTCATTACAGAGGTCAGCAGGGAAGTTTTTCTCCACGTTTGCTGGGGGGAGGGAGAAATCACCTCTCCCCAGCTTCAGGCGCGTCGTGGGTCGAGCCTTGAGTGTCGTGGCTTGCCTCGCTTTGTTTATGATTTCTGTGATGTCCCCACCCTGCGTCCAAGGGCTTGGCAGCCTTGGGGAGGGAAGGCAGCCGCAGGCAGCCGGGTGGGAATGCTGCGGGACAATGCAGGCACAGGGTATCCAAGTGCTCGCACTGGGCCAAGGTCAGCTATTGTTCCAGGGATTATAAATAGCTGTGCTGGTAATAACACAAAACCGAGCCTTGAAATAAAAGCTTCGTTTCTTCTTTAGCTCAGAGGTGAGGAAAGTGATACAAACGACACGGCAGTGGGAGGGCGAGAAAAGAGCATCTCCAGGAACGCCCAACCCGCAGCTCAGATCTATAAAACGTGGTTATAAAGTTGTGCCTGAGTTTCCTGCTTGTGCCAATAACAAGGATTTTTCTTTTGTTTTTCCTGCGAACCACAATAGGTAAATATGCTCTGAGGAGAGCCATTAAATAAATGTGTCTTCCCTTGTTATAAATAAATGTGACATTTGTACCCAAGTGCACACGGCAAAGTCAGAATAGGCTTTAAGTCACAGAAGTGGGAGACAAGAAACTACTTCTTATATAACGTTCCTGCAAAATCAGGTTCAGAAAAATAAACTTCTGCTGGATAAATTTTCAGGCGCGTGAATTGGGTAGTGATTTTTTTTTTTTTTCATTGGCACGGTCAAAACGTAGCAAAAGCAAAATCCTCGTTTCATTCATCCCTTGGTTGAAAGTACTGGTCTCACCACTTCAGAAGAGGGACTGGCTGTGTCAGGGCTGGAAGTGCTCCGCAGGGCAACTGTCTTCTTTGGTGCAAGTTCAAGGTCATCAAAAGTGAAAACAGCTCTTATCCGGCGGCTCCTGGTGCTGACTTGCAGCCTGTGGTCACAAACTCAGTCCCACTGACCTTGGCTAAAAGGGTTAATCCCTCACTAGATCTTTCTGTGATACTGACTCCAGACTTTCCACGTGTCTGCCCAGCATGATGGGGGGTGGCTTTGGGACAGAGGAGCGGGATATTCCTTTGTAATAATAGGGTTTTCCTTGCAAAGGAGCGGCACACAGCAAACTAATACCAAGAGCCTTTCAGCTCATGTTATATCTGCTCTGCAGCCATGGGACATGGTCTTTTTAGGAGCACAACAGAGAATTTCACTTGGGAAAAAAATATATCACCCTAAAACCCATCCATGCTTTGTAAATCGTGTATGCTTTGAAGCAAAACGACATCATGGATTAATTCTCACGTCGGTAAGGGGCAGAACGTACGTGCAGATCCTCAACTGGCTGTGAAAAGGTGGTTTGCAGAGAAGATGCACTACATTAGTGTCTGATACTGTGGCAGCGTGAAGTAGCTTCAGAGATTTTAGTCATTGTGCCGTTGTTTTTCTTCTGTTAAGGCATTTATTATTTCTAGAAATTGACTGAAAAAATGGACTTGCATCTTTTCTTTTGTGAACAACGAGCTGTCGCAGGTATTTAATTGCTTGTGCTCATTTAACTGGATTGCAGAGAGTCGAGGCGAGGTGGTCTGCGCCGTTCAGTGACGAGGTTGCTGTGATCGTGTGTGTGACTGAATGGAAAGCTGTGCATTTGTGCTCCCAAACTCTGATTGCAAGAAAACTGAAAAGCTTTGATTGTATTAATTACAGCATTACTACACGTTATAGCTTCGGTGCATGTGTTCATTTATATCTTGTCTTCCTCCGCCTTGCAAGCGCAGAAGAGATATAATTACAGCACATCTTTCCTTTTTGAGTTTCCTGCTGGGATATTTTCTGCTTGAAATCAATGCCTGCCAGTGCGCCTGTGAAATTTCCTGAGGAAGTAGTTTAAATGGTGCTGTAAAAAAAAAAAAAAAAATAGGACTGATTTAGTAAGCGGGAGCAATCCAACATTGTTTCCAGAAACTCACAGCGCTGAGGGGAATGGAGGGCAGAGGGGCTGGAGAGCTCGTACCCGTCGGATGCTGGTTGCACCACTCTATAAATACTTGCGTGGGGATGAAGATAAGTGGGGGAAAAGGGACATGGATGCTGACCAACACAGACACGGGACATCAGGAAGGATTGTCCTCTTCAGTGTCAAACAGGAAGGGAATAATAAAATAAGGGAAATCGCATTATTGCTTCAAATTGCTCCACTTACAGAAGGTGTCCTCACATCTCTCATTAGCACAACCTAGAGTTGCGTTATGGGAAATAGCAGAATAACCCCCTTTTATCTCTTCGAACTGCCGCTGTTGTCTCACGTTAGGATGCACCCAGCCCAACAGCAAGGCTCTGTTTGCAATCCTGACCTTTGCTTGGCACCAGCAGCAAGTGGGAGAGGGGAGCCCTGGCCAGCTGGGAGAGCTCCCCAATGCTGCTTTTCCATAGGGAGCATGAACCCAGGCAATAAAGACTTGTTTGTTACTCTCCTGTCATCCTTCCCTTGATGCCGTGTGCCCAAAAGTGAAGGATGTCCCTTCAGCAAGGGACCTGGTGATGGTACTGTTACATGCAGACTCCCCAAAAGCATTTTTGATGGGAGGACAGACAACATCTGGAAGCGCTGCAGGATCGAGGAGGAGAGGGTAGAGATCTCCCTGCTTTTAAACATCTTCAGATCCCAGGCTCCTGCCCTGGGAATGTTAGTGATGTGGGGGACCCCTTCCAAAGTTTCTGTGATAGGCAATTTCATGCAGTCCCCTTCCTAAGCACTTGAGCTGCTGTGATGAGGGCATCTCGGTGTCATTGTTGCTGGGTGTGAGCATCTGCACGCTGCTGTGCTGCCAACGAAGGAGCTGGTGCTCGAGGTGAAAGCTGAGAACCAAGGGCCAGGTTCTCTCAGCCGGACCTCAGCTCTCACTTCTAGGGTTATGGGTGCGTATTACATCAATTCACCATCAGATGGAGCAGTTTTGGAAGGAAAGAATTGTTCCTTTTCTATGCTGCATGAGCCCAGGATCCGGGCAGTGTGCTGTGGCATCCTGCTCTTGGCATCAGTGAATCTTCACTTATTTGCGTGTGGACCTTTGTCTGCAGTGTAAAATAACACATGCACAAATAACCGCCAATAGTTTGATAGCCCTGGTGCTCTCTCAGGAAGTGCAAGATGCAGCTTTCTGTTTTTTTCATGCAAAAACCAGGAATTCAGCCTGGACCACAGACTGCTGCATGCATGAGTGTGGGTTTGACCGTTACTGTGCCTTGCGAGAAGCTGGGTCTGCAGAAGGAAAATTGGAGGATGTCATGCTGGGGTCGTGGGAACTGCAACAATTCAGGGCATGTGCAGAAATTAGGTGCTTGGTGATTTTTCAGGTGAGGTGTTGAAGTGTTTCTGGGTGAGAGAGCAGGGTAACAGGGGTTTTCAGGGCTGCAGCCTGGCTCTGAAGCACATGAAATGAGAGCAGAGTGTGGGTCAGATGGACTCGGGGATGCCTCTGGCATGGTGGGAGACTCAGCCTGGTCTCCTGCCCCAGGCTTCAAACACGGACCTGGCCTGTCTCACCTGTGGCATCACCCTGGTTTTGTTTCCATGGACATTTGTTCCATTGAGCCAGTTTGTGCTGTTTTGCTATAAGAGGCCACAACAGCAATAATCAGCTGTTTAGGGCAGATATTTGAGCTGTGCTCCACAAACTCACCATAGCAGTATCTATTTTGACTCTGCAAGAGCAGTACATAAATGATACCTCTCTATTTAGGCATTGGTGCATGAGGGGATGTTTGCTGGAATGGGGCATCTGAAATGTGGTGAAGTGCACAATAAGGAGGGGATAAATGCTGGCTGAAGCAGTGGAAAAGAATAAAAATGCTGGATCTTTAAAGAGAGACTGAAAAAAAAGCCTTTGCCTCTGGAGGGCTCTGGGGAGAGGGGAAAGAGTATTTTTCTTTCTGACTGTTTTTCTTCAGTTCTAGAAAGGCACAGGCTGAATGACTGCACGCTGTCTCCATTAGCATCCTGTGTGCTTCAGAGAAATACACCTGCTGATTCCTCTGAATAATAGGAGTTAAATGAGGTACATTAAACACGCATTTCCTTGTCATGAATTTCCAGGAGCTCAATAACGCTGTTTTGGCAGGTTAATTTGGCAGTCCTTGCAGTGATGTCTTTAAAGGCTCATTAAACCCTTCAACAAACTCTTGTTTTCTCTATGTAAAACACTAAACCAACGATTTTAGTGAATAATAACCGGAGTAAAAAGACTCGATAAAATCTCTGTTACATCGTGTGGTACCTCATCACCCTTAAGACGATGGGGTACAATGTCTTAATGTGGGACAGCATCTAATCGAATACTTGCAGCTGCTCTCCTGCCCACAGTGTGCCCTGTCCACCTTAGGCATTTCAGATTTGACATCGCTTCGTGGCGACAGACAGCTGTAGGTGTTGGGGGTTGAAATCCTGCCCAGCCCTGGGCACCCATCAGGGGTGAGGAACTCTTCAAAGTGAGTTGGATTCACCTCCCTCCTCCTTGCACGGGGACGTGAAGGCAGCTGCAGCTGGGATGCAGACAGGGAAACGTAAACCAGCCCAGACAACCCAAGGAGATGACAACCTCCCTCGCGTTGTCCAGCCCTGCCCCCCTCCGCCCCCGTAAATCTGCTCCGTTGTTTTTGGACAGTAAATGAAAGCCAAGCTGAGGCCTCGATCCAAAACTTGGTCCCAGGCTGTGTGGGAGAGTTTGTACACGGACCTACAAAAGACAGACTGTTTTGTTTGGGAGGTTTTTTGGTGGTTGGTTGGTGTCGTGTGTTTTCCCCCCCCCTCCACCAACCAATTCATTTTAGGTTTCACAAACAATATTAAGCCAATAATGTCTATGCCAAAAAAATGTGATTCTAATCCTGCTCCCCAATATTTGCAATCCTGGCTGTTTGGCTGGGTGAGCAATTTGTGTCAGCTGGTTTCTTCCTTGCCTACCAAATAACTTTTTTTCTCACTCTGGGGATGTTCTCTGCCTGGTCTGAGCTGGGAATGGCTCTCCTGCCCCAGCAGCTTGTGCTCCTCTGCTGAATTAGCGCTCATCCAATTGTGATACCAAGCTCTGCCCCGTGCAGAAACATCACCGGGATCTGCTGTGGGATAGCGGCTAAGGAAATACTGGCATGGATGCTGGAGTAAGAGTCTGGGTTTAGGGTGAGGGGAAAAAATCAGAAAGTCACTGCACATGCCAACTGGTTAATTTTCGAGCAGCCTGTTGTAGCTATTTTAGTTACCATCTCTTTTAAGGAGATCAACACTGAGGGCAAATTCCTTCCCAGATAAATCACACTCATTCCACACGCACGAGAAAGTGGGGAATTTTGTTTTTCAAGTGGCTGCTTTGCATGTTTCCTTGGCTGGCAGCTTGCGCGCCAGTGCCAGAGAGGCGTTAATTGTGCGAGCGGTGTTTGTCGCTCCTGATGAGGAGGGGAGCTTCAGCCTCGAGTGATGCCCACAGGATAAATCTCCCCGAGATAATACTCTGAAAAGGTGCAGGATTTTTTTAGAGAAGGCGTCAGCCCTCTTAATTATCTTTTGGGGTTTGGGGTAAGTTGGGCTCTTGCTTTTTTTAGAAAGGAAGGGAAAGAACAGCGTCAGGGCACAAGCTGCTTTTTCCTTCACCGGGTTTATATCCCGAACCGGGGGCAGCTGCCACCAGCTCCATTCTGCAGATCGGCTGCGGCTGCCCTGGTGCAGGGCGGGCGGCCAACAGCAACACCAGCGCAGCAGCCACCTCCCTTTCGCAGGACCCAGCTGTTTCCGATGTCACTTTTGGCCTTGAGCTTTGCTGTTCACCTGACCCTGTCTGCATGACACTGCGGTTCCCTCACAGGAGAACCATGGAGGCTGAGTGTGATGCAGTGATGAGGACCGTGGATGCAGCACGCCTGCACCTCCTCGCCGGGACTCTGAGCGTCACCTCATGTCATGAGAGATGAGGAAAAGCTTTGGTCTTTGCTGCCTTCTTAGTGCTTCAAGGTTTGATTGCAAATGCTCCGGCGTAGAGAGAGAATGGAGAACCTGAAATTACATAGCTCTGCTCAAACAGGTCCAGAGGAGGCCACAAAGATGATCAAGGGGCTGGAGCACCTCCTCTATGAAGACAGGCTGAGAGAGTTGGGGTTTTTCAGCCTGGAGAAGGTTCCAGGGAGACCTTTTAGTGGCCTCCCAGTATTTAAAGGGGGCTACAGGAAAGCTGGAGAGGAACTCTTTATCAGGGAGTGTAGTGATGACACAAGCGGTAAGAGTTTCAAATTGAAAGAAAGTAGATTTAGATTAGATATTAGGAAGAAAGTTTTCATTTTGTGTGGGTGGTGAGACACTGGAACAGATTGCCCACAGAAGTTGTGGATGTCTTATCCTTGGAAGTGTTCAAGGCCAGGCTGCATGGGGCTTTGAGCAACTTGGTCTAGTGGGAGGTGTCCCTGCCCGCGACAAGGGGTTGGAACGAGATGATCTTTAAGGTCCCTTCCAACCTTAAGCATTCTATGAATCTATGAAATATGGTGAACAGACTTTTCCTATATGTGTATGCAGTTGTAGCCAATTCAGAGGTTTCTTTCTCTCCCAAGTGTAAGCTGTGTGCATGGAAAACAGTGAATTCCCACCTGCACACACACACACATGAAGCTCCACACTCTCCTCCAGGATCATTCAAGGAGAGAGCACTCCTCTGGAGATGCTCAGCCCACATAAGCACTACCAATACTCGTTCATTTTATCTAATGAGATTTATCAGCCACTTTTCTCAGTTGAGTCTTGGTTCTAAATCAGTCATAAACGTGGTGTAAATTTTCCATGTCTGTTACTGTGAACTGGGAATAATTAAAAGAATTAAGATGTCTTAGACCTTAGAAACAATGTTGGTTACCTCCATGTGATCTGCACAGGTTTGTACTGCATGAGGAGGCCAATATTGCCCTTGGATGTTTTTCTAAACTCTCTGCATGTTGTAATTGGTTTATAAAATTATGGCAAGCACTGTGAAAGGGACTTCAGTAAATCATCGAGTTTGTTCCACTGGCCTAAAGCTGATTTGACTCTCTAACCAAAACCAATGGATTTGGTGCCTATTAAAAGCTAGAAGTGGTTTTCTTACATTTGCAGAAACAGCTCTAGATTTGAGGGTTAAATCAAATCATCTTTGAAGGAGTCAAAACCATATGGCCTGGGGGGACCCTCATGCTTTGTGTGAGTTTTTAATTTCCCATGAATGAGCACCAGCTGAAATTTTCTGCTCCTTGCCGTCGATAATAGTGTCTCTTAAGAGGAAATGCTGCAGAACTGTTCTTATGTTTTCCAGTAGCTCTTGACCTTAAGCCAGGCCTTGTTTCTGTAGCTGGCTCCTGTCTCCACAAGAAGCTGAATGCAAGAGCTAACTTGACCCAACCAGTGAACGTGTACAGATCCTGGTCTGAATTCTGCCTCTTGAGCGTCTCTGTCATTTGGCTCGGCCATGCCAGCTGGAAATAAGCTTTCAATGAGCTCTTCTCTGCTCACACGAAAGCACTCTGATTTCCTGATCTGTGTCGTGCATGTTAAACTTGTTGAGCAGATTCTGCTTTGGGCAGCATCTGCTTTTCACAGTTTCAGCCCTGCTGCAGCCCTGGTATTGTTTTAGACGGATCTGAAGGCCATGTGTGTTTGTCCCTTCCATGGATAATGTAGTTTCTGTTAAGAACCATCACGTGCTTTTTGTTTTGATCCTTTTCCCATGTGCTTGGGATGTGCTTGGGGTCATCTTTGCTGCAAGCTGCAGATCACGTACAGGGCAGTGAGTATTTGCTGGGTTTACAAGAAAGGTGTTTACTGCAGTTACAACGAGTAGTTCTCACTCCAGGTTGGTGGATTTGACAGCAAACTGGTTTTTTTGCTAACCCTTATTGCTGTGGATTTGCTTTGTCCACAGCAATAAGATGTTCAGAAATAAATACAGGGCTTCTGTTTCATTTAGGCAATTCTGAAAATTGTATTTCCACATGTTCATAGACTGGCCTTTATTTTTTGGTGGTGGTGGTGGTTTGGGGTTTTGGTTGTTGTTTTTTTCCCCCTTGAGTTTCAATGTCTGAAGGTTTTTGCTCATGTTTCAAATACCAGCATGGGACCTCCCATAATGCTCCTTTCCCACACAAATTTTCTCAAAGATAAGATTTTAGTGTATATTTTTTTTCACTGTGTGTAGATGGGGAGGCACAGATTAAGTCTACCAAGAACACTGAAGTGGGCTGGGTACAGGGAGCTGCTTTTAGGTGAAGTGATTCTTCTCCCTCCCCACCCACATACACAATCTCCATCTTTGTCAGTGAGGCTGCACGAAAAAATCCCCAGTGGCAGGTCACAGACGATCAGAGATTTAACTGGTGTCAGCTGATCTCTTTCAACAGAAGCCAGAAATGCTATCGGTCTATCAGAAATACTGAGATACTTGACTGAAATCATCTTTGTCAGAGTTTGATAGGAATCGCTGCAATGATTCTCTCTGAGCAAATTGCTGCTTGGGGCAGGTGGGAGGCAGCCCCAGGGGTGACAGTTTCAATACATGTTTCTGAAAATCTCCTCAGGCCTCGTCTATCACTATCAGTTCATTTAAAACTCTTAAAAAATCAAATTCTATAAACCCTGTTGCCTGAACCCTTCTGTGCTTTTGAAAAACCTTCCTGTGTATCTTGGAGCCAAATGCTCCGGCGGAGTGTGAGTCTGTTTGGGATTTAGTTCAAAGGGGCTGGAAGGAATTCCTGGTATTGCAAAACAGGCAGCACTGGAGGCCAATCGCTGCCCTGCCGGCCCCTGCGCAGGCGGCACGGGACTGGCCAGAGCCCAGGGATGGCAAATCGGTGACTCAAAGCATTGGCTTAGTCACTACTTGACGGAGAATCCAGTAAGACGTCTTGGAGGATTGCACTAGATAGGACATTCTCCAAACATGGCAAGGAAAGAGTAGCTGAAACAACAGAGAATTCAATGCATGTCTTAAATTAAGCATGCCTTAATCTTCCTAGCAATGTATTACCATGACAACTCCATCCATATTTCGAGAACAACCACTTCCAGCCATTAAACTATCAACTCTGCACTCAGCGTAACAAAATAATTCATAAACCAATGGACTAAGTGCCAGGAAAAGATGTGATCAAGCAGTCTTATGATACTCAAGAGAAATACTGTACTGCTCCGCTGTGCATTTGAGTTTATTTTTTTGTTAAAAATAGATGGAGATGAATGTAAACTGAACACAGCGAATGTTTGAGATAACTTACAATAAATGCTGGGAGTGTTGAAATTGCAGCACCGAAGGAAAAACATTGTAAGACCTTACAGGGTTAGACAATAAAGTACTCCTTTTCTTGCACATTGCTGAGCTCTTGAGTGTTAAACTCAAGCATTATTCTAGCCTTTAGGAAAATGTAGATCCCCTTAATGTATCTACATCCATGACCCGTGGGCAAGGGAGAGCTGACCATATGAGATCTCCATCCACTGTTCTCTCAGGAGGACACTGCGTGATTCTGGTACTTGCAGTTTCAGCACATTTGCAGTGTTTTTGCCTCACTAGAGCAGAGTAAAGCACCAATGTCTGTGATCCTTTATAGAAGGATCTACAAGTGGCAAGGCAGGTTGCAGGCTGGCTTCCTGAAACACTTTTTGACAAATATCTGGCAGTCTGTGCCCAGAAGTTTGGGACTGCTGAGTGAGGGCACACAACTCTCTCTGATTGTTGTTGGTTTGTGGGTTTTCTTCATGATTTACAAGGCTGAATGTGATGTTATTTCTGAAATATTTAGTAAACATCCCATTGATAGTCTTTACCCCAGTTTAATCTCCAAAATTTTTTCAGGGAGTGATTTTCTCCTCCTTGTTGTTTGTTCCCTGGCGGTTTGGCTGTGCAGGGTGAGCCCCCTCTTGCTCTACACCCAACAAAAGAAGTCTCATGCAAACAGAGGGGACACCAGAGCACCCCCAAATCCTGTCAACCCTGAACGCCTTTGCCCCGTCAGCCGGCCGAGCCCCACCTCCTCGGCCGTGCATTCCTGCCTGTAATCCAGGACGAGACTAAGCACCAGATGTCTGACCTTCTCACCCTCCTGGCAACGCTAAACATCCCTTCCTGTAAAGTTCTGTGGGGTTTTATTTTCCTTTCTTTTCCCAGTCTCCAACTGCTGGTTATTATCATTATCAAGCATAAATGGCCTCTTTCACACTCCGCAAGGCGAGTGCTCCTATGAATAAAGCCTAACTACCGTGAAAGGGTTTGCATGATGATATTGCGAGTGATTCAGAGAGCGTCTTGCGACTAAATTAATAAGAGAAAGGACCATTATGAAACCATCTCACTTTGCAGGAAAGAGGATATTTCCATATGCTTGCATCAAGAGCATAGCCCGTATTTTAGTTTTGCAAAGGGGAAAAAAAAAAACGACTGAGAAGACCTTTCTCTAGAGTAAGGAACCTACCAGGAGCACAGTGAGGAAGGAGATTTCAAAAATTGAGCAGTGGGCAAGTATTAAGTAGTAGTTTGACTCAGTCCAAATGAGCAGTTGTTTTTCAGTGGTGAGTGCAAATGCCTAAAAAGAAATCTGGCAAAGGGCATCCATCCACAGTACCTGGCAAGAAAAAAAAAATAAATATATATTTGACATGGAACAGATGGGTATCGTCCTTACACTGTACTTTACCATCCAGCACATCTAAGGGCAATGCAAATGCAAATGTTACTTCTGTTTGCACGAAGGGCTGAAAATAGCTGAATGCAGGTTACAGTTACGGGCACAGAGATATCAAAAAGCCTCTAGCCGCATCCTGTTACAATTAATGGTCTGTGTTCATGCGACCTCACGCTGTGATGCCCTCAAATATCACAAACTAAGCAGAGTTGAGCAGGATCGTTATGAGGAAAGGAGAGCTCGGAAGAATCCTCCTGTGTTGGCAGCACGGGTCACTCTGAGCTGGCATCGTGCTCATTCCCAGCACAGCTGTGGGACAGGCTGTATAGGGTAAGCTAGAAAATACACATCCTGAGAATGAAATACAGCAGTCTGAGATATATATTTTTAATTTTTACAATTTTTTTTTTTGAAGGAGGGAAGGGATTTTTGTCTGTTCCTTTAATCATGATTTGGTGCACAGCTCCTGCATCCTGCTATTTCAAGGCCAGCCCTTGATACACTGCTACACCAAAAATCGTGCTGCGTTCCTCTCTAGGGGGAGCTCCTTCTAGGCTTAAATAGAACCACCTCCTCCTCCTTCCACAGAGGTGGGAGCTCTGACACCCACAGGTGAAGGGCAAGGAGCACGCAAAGTGGTATGAGGAAGAGATCAATGACATGCAACGATTTTTTGCAAGAGTGTGTACAGCAGTCCTGGTTTGGTAAATGCATCCAATAAAAATACCAAATGCTGGCATCTAATCAGTTTAACTCCTACAAAATTCAGATCCAGAAAGGTCAGGGGTGACCATGCCCCCAGCCCGAGAGGCTGTGTGCTGCTGAGTGCGCCTGATTTCCTTACGGCTGCCAAAAGTCCCAGTTTCTGAGCGTGTTTTATGGCCCCTTTCAAAACCGTTTTGCAGAGGTATCAGGACATGTCTAATACTTGAAAAAAATGCGGACATCGTGGTCATTTAGCAAGATTCCCCCCTCCCCTTCCCCTTCCTTTTGTTAGAGCAGAATGAGGCTGGATGGACTCTTGTTTACAGTCCCTTACAGTGGGCTCTTCTACTGCCAATGCCACAAATGATGTCATTTGTTTAGCGGGAGCCTGACTGTTCGAAATGCCAAATGTAATTAGGATCTTTACTCTCAGTTGGGTTTCACAGACACCGATGGTGAGAAATGGCTCCTACCTTTTGAACTTTCAGACTAGGGCTGGGAGCCTTCCCCTGAAAGGGCTGCTGGCAAAGGTCTCAACCTAGGGCGAGGAGAGATTTCACACAGTATTTGCAATTCTCCTCTGAATTTTTAAAGTTCATAAGCTTTCAGCCAGGAGGGCGGTGACGTCACTGAAAATAACTCCTCTCCTAGGTGAAAAAAAAAAAAACACACCCCAACCAACAAAACCCAACAAACATCATTAACCCCTGGAGATTGCAGAGAAGAGGCTCTGCCAGCTTCTGGTCCTCCAAGTCCAGAAGAAATGGGGCTGAGCCTGGTCAGATGCTGCCAGCTGGTTTGGAGCCAGCGTACTGGGATCCTACTCCACCCATGACACTTAGAGAGAAACAAAGGGTGTAAAGGGTGTGTTAGGGACAGGAAGAGGCGTGATGCTTGTGACTGTACTCCAGCTATTCTCCGCTGTCAGAAGCCCCCTGAGGGAGGAGGTGGGAGGAGGCGAGGGGAGGAAGGCCAGTAGCAGATGGCATTAATTTAGCACAGCCCAAGGCTGCTGCACAATAGGCTGAAGCTTGGTCCTTGTTTAGAACCAGCCTTAAGACCTGCAGCCCTGTGCTTGCAGATGAGAAGAGGAAACCTGGGCAATTGAGCCAGTCCTGAAGCTCACCCAGTGAAGCTCCAGCTGACAACAGTCGAGATGATGTTAGCATGGAGTGAAGCTCAGGGGGCCCATCCCAGCACTTGCTGACGTCAATGGAAACCTTTCTGTTGACTTCAATAGACTGGATCAGGCTTCTCGTTTATAATTGCAAGCATGCACAGTTTCTCTCCTTCCTTCTTCTGACTAGAGATGCTAAGAAAATGCACGAGGCATCTGCTCTTCAACAGCTCTGACTGCTGAAGCACCTTTCTTACCCCGACGAAGGGAGCATGTAACCAGAATAACATGTATGCAGATACTACTATATTGATGGTAACTCTTTTATTTCAATTTAGTTTCAGCATATTCAGCACTAAGAATGCCCCTCTCTGTGGCAGCTGGCATTGCTGTGCACTGTGGTGTCCAGCCCTGCTCCTCTCCCCTTCTTCAGCAAAGGTCTGCTTCTCAACACGATGTTGAGTTATTAGATGTAAAAAAAAAAACAAAGGGTGTATTTTCTTTAGTCTCTATTTAAAAACCACAGTAACTGGCACACACGAAGCTCACATGTCCTATCTGTTCTTTTGAGAAAACAAAAGCAGGTTGCCCACCAGTTAGCCCAGCCTGTGACAGCTTTGTATTGATGTGAAGACGTTTAACCCAGAACCTTCCTGCTGTCTCTGATCCCCCAGTGCAGGTTCCATGTCCTCCTCAGACTGTTTCTCTCATCCTCCAGAGCCCTCCTACCACCACCTCTTCCAGGGACTTTTTGTGCAGGTTATTTGAGGATACAGAGACCTGAGTGAAAATATGATGATGAAGCACCTGTGTTTTGACTACACGCTACCTTTTGCTCCTGGTTTTAATGTTCTCTACATTCCCGTGTGATTACTTTTTCTGGGTTGCATCTCTTTCATTGAGCCTGTGCATGCAAATCAGTGCTGGGATGTTATTAATTTTCTTTCAGCTGATCCAATGTCTGTAAAGCAGGAGGGAACGTGAGGTCTGGTCTGTGTCCTTTAAGCACAAGCTGCATGCAACCGGCAATTTTACCCTGCAGTTCGTGGTTGTTCCCATAACAAATGGATCCGTAAAAGAGTTGCTGGTTTTATTTTCAAAGAAGTGGAAAAAAGGTTTTCTCAAGACTTTCAGAAAATTGAGTCAAATGTGTTTGTTATCAAAACCGTGGAACTGATGAAAAAACAAGCTACTGTTACCTTTGTGCTGCTAAATTTACTGCATTGCTTTTGCAAACCCCTGCCACTACATGGTTTTCCTTAAAAGAGTGGCCTAGATCCACAGTGCAGAGCTTCCCAAAATTTCCTCCTTATTTTGTGCAAATTTGCCATCACGTAAGAACCTTGTTATTGTTCGCTATGGGTTTTGAGGTTAAAGCTTCCTCTCAACTCTTCCCATTATAGTAAATCAATGACAATTCAGTTTTAGGACAGATCTAAAATGTTTTATTGCTTTTATAAAGCTTTTCGGTATTATTTTGGTGCTAGCACTTTAGTTTGTATATCTATGCCACTGAATCCATATAGCCATCTATTTTAATCAGTCTTTATTTTTTTTTTCTTTTTGCTGGTTCAATAGCACAACGTTGTGTTACCATTCTTAGGATATATTCTTAGCTAAGGGTGCAAAAAAATTTTTCGCAGGTCAAGTCAGAAGGAGAATCTTGTTAATGAGCTTTGTCTTTAGCACTTGTAAATCAGCACAGAACTACAGAGATTCAGAAAGTGGGTTCTCATGTCTCCTGTTACTGTGCAGGCTGCATAAGTCCAGTTCAGTACTATCTTTTTAGAAGAGTAATGGACCAATTTAAGTATTTACTTTTGCCCCTCTGCCTTTTACTTTATGGGCAGAAGACAGGACGTGAAGCCTGTCATTGCTGTCGGTAACCTGGTATCCATTGCACAGGCCAGACTGCAGCTGATACCGTCTGGGAAGCAGAGCTTTGGCTTCAGCGTGGGAATGGGCATGAGACCACTGATTTCTGGAGGTGCATCATACAATGGGCACAGCCTGTGACTTCTGGCAAGGTGCAAGCCTCTGTACTTCATGACCCTGTTTTTTACAGCTGTTGTCTCCCAGCATCCTGGTGCTGTGGAAGCTGAGCAGAACAAAGGACCTTGCACAGAGTGCTCAAACCTGGCCAGGTCTAGATTTGCTAAGCAGATCCCTGGACGGGCTCCATGGTCTGATGCTCCTGATACTACTACCAGGAGTGGCCTCAAAGTGAGCGGTCTCAGCAGTGCAGCTTTGTCCCTTCCCTGGATGTCAGCAGGAACTGGTGGGGCTGTGTGTGCAGTGAACTCCTTTCCTTTGCCAGAGGTTAGCCTGGGATGCCACAGTGGGGCCATCCTTTGTTCCAGTCAGAAAGCTGGTGTAGGACCCACGTCCTGGAGGCAGAGAGGAAGGAAACCCTAAGGAAGGAAGATTAACAACGCTCTGAGTCATGACTTGAGTCTCAGCCTGCCTGCGGGCAGCACATGTCCTGCTCCCCAGGAATGGAGAGAGACAACAGAAGCTCCTGATTCAAGTATTGTGAATAAACTGCTCTTAGCTTTTAAATTTAAGATTCTAGAATTTAGTGTCTAGGCTGTTTGTAAGGTGGACATCTGGGGGAACATATAACGCCGTGGATTATTTAAGAAATGTTAGTGATGAGCACAGGTCAGTGCATGAGGCAAGGTAACGAAGGCTGCACTACTGCTAACACGGTGTCCCAGTCTGAGGTACCATCAGAGTTGGTGTCTTTGGCCAACCCCCAAGAGATTCCGAAAGCAAACTGAAAAGGGAGCTGGCCTAAGTCAGAAGGACACTATTGGAATGAGAATAGTTTTTGTGACTTGACTTCATATTATAAGCATACAAAATATGCTTATAATAATATTCAGTAACTTCTGGAATACTCAGTAACTTCTGGCTTGAACAGCACTGTGGGGAGCTCTCAGAGGAGGAAAATTCCCTTTCCTCTTCTCCCATCTTGATGCTCCACCCCTGACCTGTGTCACTCTCTTCCAGGCAGGGCCACTTACTAAAGCTAAATGCCCTCCACACAGTTGATACTGTAAAAGGAGGTTTGGGTGTTTCATGAAAATGAACTCATCAGAGATGTCCGTTAACCAAAGACTTCATGCAGTTCTATAGCTGAACGTGTTAATGGGATGAGTTCTAGTAACACAGTAAAAACAGCAAATCTGACATGTTCTGGTGCTGGAAACGTAGGAGTTGTTGATAGGAATTTGAAGATTGACTAAAAGGGTGCCAGTGGGGAACACAGATGTTGTGGCATTCGACACTGGTTTGCCCTTTGCTCTGCCCATGTAAATTCTGACACATTCAATCTTCAAAGAAATCACAGAAAAGACAAAGTTGTCAAAGTTTGAGATTCAATCAATACCCAGGTGAAAACAATGCACATTTCTGAAAACAAAGGCAGCAAAACAATAAACCAGTGTAAAAACTCTTCACTAACATTTGGCTCTCCATCCTCAGATCCCTGGAAAAAGTTTGATAACTTAATACAGAGATGTTCTTGTTTGCTGCTTCTCTCCAGTCTTTCACGGTTGTTTGAAAGTTAAAACAGATCCTCCTCCTCCAGACAGTCTAGTACAGTGAAAGCAGCTTGTTGCAAAACATGGTTAAGAATATTTAAGTAAAAATATGTAGAATAAAGAAGGAACTATTCATGATGCATCACTCCTCTGACAGGCTGTGAAGTTATTTCACCCTTCAACACAAGTGCTAAAACATAATGGAATCCCTACTGAGTGTTTTCATGCCTACCAGAACATAAAAAAAGAGGCATAACAAAATGCCCAGTGTGCCCCTAACTATTAGCTTGGATGAGTAAGGAGGCCAAGAGAAAACAGTGGCACTGTGGGAAATATTTGTGGTAAGGGAAGGAAACAATAACTGAAAGTGATAAAAATGGATGATTTGGGGGCAAGCATGCATTGGGCAGGGAGGTGCATTGTGCCCATTGCGATGGAGGACAATCTGCAAGCAGAGCATCAATATAGACTATGTTGCGGGCGTTTTTTCCCCTCTCTGCTACCATAAAGAATTCTAAAAGCCAGACTTTAAAAAAAACCAAAACACAACGACGACCTCCAGTTGGGAAAGGAGGCCGTTTCTAGTCTTTTTGGTTAGAAAAAAAGACCATTCAGCTTATGAGCAAAGCAATGTGAGTGATACTCGGAATGCGCTGTTTCAATCTGTTTCTTTTTTTGCTTAGAATTTAGCTGAGGGGATGAAATGGGCACAGATGTAGCGCTGCACTGTGCAGAAGTGGGGCACTAAATGGTGTATTAACATTGAGCTGGGTTCTGCTGTCATTAATCAGGCCCTATTCAGAAAGAAAGCAGCGAGGCTTTCGCTTGCATAAAAATCCCATATGACTTAGTCTCTAATATATAATGATCTCATTCAAATTTTACTGAATTCGCTGAACTTGATGAACTCGGAGTGGTTGCTCAGATACACATTAAAGATGAACTGGCTGTAAATGCTAATTTGCTCCAAAGAAGCTATTAACTCTTACTGTTGGTTTTGTTGTTTTGTTTTCTCTGATTTCCAGTTCAGACTGAAAGCATTTCTAAAGCCTTGCATCTTGTATGGTGTTTAAATGCAAAGAACTAGGAAGAATTGTCCTGAATTATTGTCATTTGCAAGAAGGAAGTGAACTTTGATGGAGGTCCAAAAGCCCTTCTGTACTCAAAAGCTGGGATGGTTGAACTTTGTTCTCCCTTCGCATTGATGTAGCTTCATAACCACCCAACGGGAAGTGATGGTTATAGTGCTGTAAAACTGATGGAAATAACAGGATTATCTTTGACTAACCACCAGGTTTTCCATGTCAGGAATTTGAACAGCCTGAAATAATTTTGCCCCTGAATTTTTTTTTTTCTCTCCCCCCATCATTTAAAAGAACAGACCAAATAATAGATTTTGGGCTATACGTGGCATTACGCTCTTCTCAGTGCAAAGCCTGTAAAAGAAAGTAGAAAGGGCAAAAGGCAGGCAGGGGAAGCAATCAGCCAGATCTCTGCTGACCAAAAATGGTATTCCTTTGAAAGGTATTTGTCAGCCAGGTGAAGGGTAGGACCTGGGAAGAGCCATTCCGCTCTGCAATTTTGTTGTCCGTAAGTTTTGGAGCGACCGACAGCGTTGCCAATACATTGTAATTCAAGAGAAAGCCCCAAGTGCTCATTGCAAGCTTCTCATAGTCTCATTTCATTGCCCTTCAGCTTCCTCTCCTGCAGCAACGCTGGCCTGTAGGAGGGACAGCCCCTTCTCCTTCCACCTCTCCAGGCTGGACCATCTCCCCAGGGCGTGAGCGACAGTTCTGCTGGGGATACCCTCAAAGGCGCGTGTGCTCAGGCGTTGGAACCCACAGTGGCCCTCCAGGTCTTGCAGAGATGAGCAGCTGGTAGCAGCTTCTCAGCTCTCTAAAGTGGTCGTGAATCACTCAAAACTTTTCAAAACTCTTAGTTTTGGAGGTACCAGGTTTCCTGTCTGAACTTCTCCCGATGTCCGCTCGGCATTGTTCTTCCGCCAGGAATATATTTTCCGGTACGTGAAAATAACAGCAGTGGCATTTATGAGATAAAAATGGAAGTATGCTACATGCATTCAATGTATTTTTTTATACCAAGCTTTCATTAATTAATATCATTATTCATTGAAGTAATTATATGGAAAACAGAAATTCCAATTTTTGCTGGGTTTGTTTTTGGGCTGGTTCAATAACACTAACAACGTTAGAAAATTATGAGAATCTTTTATTTCACAATAATTGAAGTAACTATGACAACATAACACTATTTCCTTTAAAATTGAACAGCGGTAGTATTGCCATTATTTTATATCAGTTCTCAATTTGCTTCAGAAATATTCTAGCCAGTGGCATGAGCTGGTTTATGTTCAAATTTTTCAATTATTCTTTCACTTCTTTCTAAATTGATCACTTCTATGGTGAACGGGGCAAACGTTAATGATGTTTGAAAGGGTTTTTTTGAGCCACGTAAGACTTAATAAAACCATAATTTTGCATTTTACTGCTTTGGTGGAGAAAAGCTGTTAATTAGAAGCACCACAGTAAAGAAAACTGCTTTTTGGCTCTACCTACCCACGGGTTTATTCTTCTTATAAACAATTGGACCCACCTAATGACCAGACCATACCGTATTTACTAGCTACCGTCAAGAATTCCCAGACCTCACAGTTTTGTCTGTGAATCACTTGCATATCATCACCTCGCCTCACGATACAGAATCTCTCTATTCAAGTCGATACATGACGTGGAAAGTCTCCGAGATGTACTCTGAGGTGTAAAATTAGTCTAATTCCCCTGGAATGAAAGAGACGTGCCAATTTTTATCAAGTGAAGCTATGGCCCACAACGTCTCAAAGACATTTGCTTTTGTCTAGTAAACAAGCAAACAAACATTCTCCATTTCAATGGAAAAGAACACTTATGTGTCTCCTTGCTCAGGTACAGAAGGAGATCAAAGATGGCACATTCTCTTCTTGCAGGGCAGCATTTTGCTACCAGACAATTAATACGATAGTATCAGGGAAATGAAAATCTATTCCATGCTTAGGTGTTTCCCCTCATGGACTGGAAAACTACTCAGTTTATCATTTTCTGTCTTTAGGCAAAAAGGTAACTCTTATTTGCATGTTCGTCAGTTTGTGCTTGAGAGTATGAGATTTACTTAAAAACAAGCTCAGCCAGCTAAATGAAATGCCAATGCTCTTATTATCCTGAGAGAGCAAAACACTTAAGCCCATGATTAAAATGAAGTTAATTGAATTTCAACGTGTGCTTAAAGTAAAGCATAGCCATAAATACTTCACCGAATAGGCGGGAGATTGTTCTCATGCTTAAATGTAAGCGCTAATCAGTGTTTTCCTAAAATCAAGGTTTAGAACCTTCTACCAGCGGTTTTATCTATAGTACTATTAAAAACTGGCACAAAAATCAGTTTTTCCAAGAAATTTGTTCAACAGAATGAAGATGAAGTTACTGTTTATATAATAAATTGGCAGAGAAGGTCTGAAACAAGAACACAAATATTAAAATCTGGGTGTGATGGGTTATGTATAAGAAAGGCAGGAAAGAGCTTATTTCAAATTGAAATAATAAAAATGCCTTTCTCCTAGGAAGTGTAATAATTAAATATTCATCAAGCACTTTGCTGTGCTTTTTGAGCTGGACCAAAGAAACTGTCCCAAGTCTCTCACATCGGCACGTGTAAATTTGTTAAAATACTTTGTGAAAAACGTTGTGCTTTACTTCTAGTTTAGGGAAGGAGGAGAATGGCCAGATAGAAGAGTTCAACTGCAATCTCCTCTTATCACTGTGAAAACACAAGCGTTAGAAATGACTTTTCCGTTACATATTCCTTATTTGCATCACTCTTTTAAAAGGATTTTTTTTCCTATCAAAACACAAGTTTTCAAATGCCAAACGACCATCCTCCCTGCTACCATTTTCCCTTCACAGAAAATGTAAACTCCTCCTTTTTTTTTTTTTTCTTTTTTTCTTGTTTGCCATGAAGGGATGTATTCCCTTATTGCACAGCCCTGGTATCACTGGAAGAGTGTTATTGTACATAGTGATACAAAAATGTGGATGAAAAGACCTTCTGTGGTTTGTTTAGGTAGTGTCTGTGCTGGGCTAAAAGCTGTGCATAGCTTTGCTCTACTATACTGAAGCTTCACTAAATTGAGCTTCTATTTAAATTACCTTTAATGTGGGGTTCTTAATAGTTTCTTAATGTAGAATTAGAATAATTAATGCATTTTTGAGCTACATAGTGTAAACTCATTACTGACTTTTTGGAAGCTTTCCTCCTGATCATACCAAGAAAGCCAGAGTACAAGCAAAAATGATTTCACCATTTTTGACCAGAAGAGTTTTATATCTATTAGCAGATGCATGAATATGTGTAATTTGTAAATGTGTAACAATATTAGGATAATGGTGGAGAGGTAGACCTAGGGTGTCATGCAATCTGGGAAAAATGCAGTCCAGAATTTATGGTGTTTTAGACAATAAAGTATGACTGCAGTGAGGTATGAACATCAGGATGAAGATGTCCCAACAGCACAGGAAGAACATGAGTATGACCCTACCAGGTCGGATCAAAGGTCTGCCCAGCTCAGTCTCCTGTCCCACAGCGAGCACAGAGGATGCCCAGAGGAAGAGGTACAGGGCAAAGAGTAACAGCACAGAATACTTGCCCAGCAATCTGCAGCCAAGGAACTTCTGGAGCCAGAGGTCAGTGTCTTTATGTTTAGTGACCTTTAATGGGTTTTTCTTTCATGAATTTGCTCTGTAAATGGGTTTGGGTTTTGAACTCATGGAAGCTTTTAGTACCTACAATGTTTGGTGGCAGAGATCTGAACCCCTTAATGCACTTTGTGTGAAGAACTACCTTTTGCTTCTCAAAAGCCTGCAGCTAAGCTTCCTTTCACCTCCTCCAGAACTGGAAGACAAAGTCTTCTTTCAACTTCCCTGTTCTGCTTGGGGTTTGTGCAGGTGCCTGTAATATCCTTTCTTAGCTGTTTCTTTTCCAGATGGAAGAGACTATTTAGACATTCCCATTTGAAGCCGCAAATCAGTTTTTTTGGCCTTCTCTGTGCCTCTGCCAGATGCAGCATTTCCTTTTGAGCCAGAGAACCGGCTGTCTCCATGGAACTTGAGGTACAGGTGCACCAGGAATTCACAGCATCAGAGCTGTGAATTTGCTCTGCTTTGTCTGCCATTCCTTTTGTAGCAATTCCTGACATTCAGTGCACTCCCTGGTGATCAAAAATACATTCAACACCTGCATTGAACTATTATGAAGTATTGTTCGTGAGTAATAATGTTAAGAGCACGTCATCTTAGATGTGACTTCACTCCCACATGTGCAACTTTACATTTATAGCTACACCAAATTTCATCTGCCTTTTGCTTCCCCCTCGTCACAGCAAACTTCTTCAGGTCTTCACGCTGAGTCCCAATCTTTGCTTTCCTAGACAACTTTGTCTTCCACAGATCGCCTTACTGCCTTCTCCAGCTCACTCAGCAGTACATTGAGTAGCACCAATGTGCACGTTTGCCTGTGATATTCCACTCCCCTGCCCTGTGAAAAGCAACCAGACATTGCTACTCTTTGCTGCCTTTCTTTCGAGTAGTCATACCTTCTCAGGGGATCATTAACTCCGTTCCCCTGGCAGGCTACCTTCCCTGAGACATCTGGGAAGCATTGCCAAGAGTCTTCTAGAAATCCAGGCAGAGTACTTCAAGAAGAATATTACCTTTCTCATACTCTGGCTGAATCCTTCAAAGAAATCCAGCAGTGATCAGCAAAGCCTGACTTTCTTCTGACAAGCCATGCTCATCCTTGCCCACTACTTGTCTTACGGGAGGTGTTTGAACCTTCCTTTCTACTGTTGGCTCAAATCTTGCCAGATAATTGGAGCTGTGGCAAGGAAACTCAAGCTTGCCTTGAGGGAGACACAAAGTTTCTCACAAACTAGGGTTCTGAGAAGGCTGAGCTGATCATTTAGACACAAGCCCACTCACCTTCAGGAAGATCAGTGGCTAATGATTAGCTATAATCATAATAATCTCATTATTCTCCTAACGAATGCTTTGATTCCACAAGCATCTAACTGCATCGATTTTATTTTCTGTTTTAAGTGGTTCTCTAGAGCGTGCAGCTGTCAGACTGTTCCAATGAACTGGACTTTGAAACCTCTGTGAACTCTGTTGTCAACAAGACTAATCAGCTTTTATTGTGTTTAGCTCAGTAGACTCACAGAGAACGATTTGCCTTTTGCAGACTTACACTCTCATTTACAAATGTTAGTCTCTGTTTTTTCTGTCTTTGTATATACACACTGTGGTAAAATGCAGATGTAGAAGGCCTGGTATGAAGCTCATTCCTACTTTATAATTGTATTTTTCACATGAAAAGCACCATTATCCTAATTAAACTGGCCCATTTTGAGGTGTATGTGTGCATGTGCACACAGACACAGTGTCTGAATGCCTTAAATGTGTGTGTATATATATATATTTATATGTATTATACGTGTATACACACATTTATATCCATTAAATGCATTCAGTCTGCGAGTGTTCTTTTTGCACCGAGAGACTTAATGCAAAGAGTCAATACACTATAATTGCAGTTCCCATTTTGCAAAGTAGATAACTTATTCACCGAAAGGGATCAGCCAGCTCCGGCAAAGCCAGGGTTTACACCAGCAAAGCACTTTTGATCTCCGGGTTGTACGAAAAGACACAGCACAAAAGATGGCTGCGTTGCATCGGACCGAAGGGCATTATTGCAGGATGAAGGAAGGAAGCAAAAATAGACTTGACACACAAGTATTGCCGAAAGTTTCTAAAGTGGGAATTTGAATTCTCTGCAGCCAGCTTGGGGTGTGCTGCTGGGTGTGTTACCCGATCCCGTCCCACTCCCCGCCGGCGGGCTGGGGACCCTCGGCGCTGGGCTCCTCCCCGCCAGCATGAGAGCCAGGGAGAGCGCGATCGGAATCCCTCGGAAGGGAGCTAGTGAAAAAATCCAGGGTCAGAAAATGGAGCTGCAGTAATTTGCCGCAAGGTAAAGCTGTGTTCGTTTGTTATTGGTTGTTGGTTGGGTGGGTTCTCTTTGCTCCTTTTTTTTTTTTTTTTTTTCTGTACGAGAGCTTGCCTGCCACTTAATCTGTTAAGCTTTGAAGTACGTTTTGCAGCAGAGGGAAGGAGATTGGTGGAGACAGCGTCACTTTACAAAAGTTTCCAGATTTTACTGAGCTTCTTGTTTGTTTTCTTTTTTTTTTTTTTTTTTTTTTTTTTTTGCAATGGGGGGGAGGTGCTGTACTATTCGTAATGCAAGTGGGCGACGCGGCCGAGATCTAAATATACGCCTGTGAAAACAGAACCCCTGAGATAGCGACACCGATAGCAGAGGCTATTGTTAACTTTTGGGATTCCAATTAAATCCCGCAATGTTAAATATTTATTTAATTACTGGGCAGAGAGCAGGAATTTTCTCTGACTACACAAATGGAGTCAGAATAATGCAGTAAGGAAGAGTTTTTTCTCTACCTCCCCCCCCCAAATCTAAACAGCTACAGGCAAGCACAGGCTAGAGTATGAACGTTAAAGGAGAAAAAGTTTCGGCTTTGTCTTAGGAGTTGTATTTCAGTTGGATAGGCAAACCATATCGCACGTATTTTTCCGTATCTTCAGCTCAATCCAAACATAACATTCCAGGGGATAAAATCTGTTACAAAATAAAACCGACTTTGCGACAGCTGAACTTCTACGCTGAGTCTAAAAAGTATCTAAAAGTGCCTCGAGAATCCTAACTGTCATTCCCAAGATGTGGTGAATTGTAATTAGGGTTGTGAACTATTTTAGTGACAGCGCCTTAAATGGGGCCCATCTAAGCAGCTGGAGCATTCATGAACTTTTTTTTCTCCTTTACTGTGTGAGATACGAAGGTGTTTAAACAACAATAATCCTAATGAATTTCGGATTTGCAAAAAGGTAACCAAAATTGAAAATGTATTGTCTTTTGATTTTCCTCTCTGTATTTCCTTTCAAAACATACGTCATAGGGTAAAAAGTGGAAGAAAGCTTGACAACAATAAAATAGTGGATGAAAAACAGCATTTTAGATTATGAGGGAAAAAATGGTTGCGTGATTTTCTCATCTTACTGGCTTCTCCAAAAAGTTTTAATTTTTGTTTTAGAAAATGTTTCAGTTCCTTGTTCTCCTAAGAAAAAGAAAAGCACAGAAAATAAAGTTTCTGTGGAAGTTTTGTGATGAGAAGCAAACAGCCTGCAACTTGCACTGCACTATGGCCAAAAGCACTTTACTTTTTTAATAGACATTATTATGCTCGTTTATTCAGATCTTGATACTGTAGAGGAAATTATTAAACCCAACTATTTGCTCATGCGGATGGGGGGGGGGGGAAAAAAAAAGTTGTATCCCACAGTGTGCCACGAAATTTAAATACAAGTTGTAAAGGCCCGGCGTCCTGTAACTTGGGGACTTTGGCAGAAGTACACTCAGAAGGAGAAAGTCAGGTCCTGTCAGTTCCTACCTGAGAAAGCTTGAGTACGCCGTGCTGCCATCGCTAATTGGTTTGTGTTGTGAAATCCTGAGGTGATAAAACTGCTGTTAGAAAGTTGGCTTGTGAGTAATTAAGCGTAGGTCTGGCTATTAAAACCTGGTTTGTTACTCATAGGCTACGCTCATCTGCTGCGTCTTCTCTCGAGACACAGATAAACTCAGTGTCCTTTTCACTGGTCTAAGCCAAAAGTATCTGCATAATGAATGGAGAGAGATTTTAGCTATAGGTATTGTTCAGACGTATACAATGGGATTAATTATCTTTATCGCAATAGGGACAATTACTGTAATAGATTGCTTGTCTCAAACTGTTCCTTTCTCATTTCCTTTTATACATTTCCAGAGGAAATGCTGGAGCATGAGTACACTTCTTCACTGGAAGTTTTAAATACTGATTTTGCTCACAAGCAAAAGTTTCCTTTTTCCTTTTTTTTTTTTTTCTTCTAATTTCTGTTGCAGGGTGTTTGTTACATTCAAGCTTCTCCACAGAAGTGGGTGTAACCAAGAGAAGAATTTGGCCCACGATGCGAGCTAAATTTTCAGTGCTTCCACTATTTAGAGCTCCACTGCACTAAAAATAGTTTCCCTGTGGTTTTGGCCATGGAGCCACAAATACAAGTTTTCAGTGCACGGTTATTGTGGATGTTGGTCCCAACTATTGCTACAAGAAATGGGATTCCAGCTCATGACTGTGTCAGCAGATGATCATGTGGCGTGTGAGGCTGCATGTCGGATCTCCTCACTGTCCCAAAGAGAATGTGTCCCACCCAAACGCCGACCGCTTCCAAGAAGGACCACGCTGAGAAGGCAGCCCTTGGGCTGGGGGGTGAAGAGCCCTAGGAAAAATGGGGTCTATGCAGGAGATAACGCTGAAGAATAAACCCAGGAGGCTCCACATTTGGCTAGTGGTGTGCGATATAAAACAAGTGGTAGGGAAGGGAGTAAAACTCCAAGAAGATAAGACACGATTTTTTTTCGTGGCTAATTCTCAGCAGTTCTCGTAAAAGAAAAAAGTTCACAGTGACCACGTGGTTCTGGCACGTGGGAGGAAGTTAACTGTCATGTCAGATTCATTTTCTTTCGGTATTACCTTTTCTATCCCACTTCTGTGGTTCACATTCTCTGTGGTCCACAGGTATTTGGTGTGGTTGTTGCAGACAGCTTTTAGGAGGCAGGGGCTATCTTTCTTCTGAGCTTTGCAGTGGGTGTCAAACTCCAGAAAGTGTTCTTATAATGTGAGATCATGCTCTGGAAATAGTAGAAAATCACGGATTTAGAAGAATGAGAGTACTACGTGTTTCTGTACTGTTGATGCAATGGTGAGGGCAAGCTGGGGGATAGGCTGGAGGAATATTCAAAGGAATCGTGCCATTTAGAATTCTTCTCTTTATCATTTCGTCCGTGAGAGCGGTGTATTACTTTGTTAATCAGCTGGGACATTTTTTCCATTCCTCCGGGAAGGTTTCCACCTCCCGTTCCAAGAAGCAGATCCAGTTTAGCAGTACTCTGCCCTGACCAGACTATCCACAGGCACCAATGGAAGAGGGTTCACACTCTGATGTGGACTTTGTGACCGTTCTCAGGCCGAGGCTTCTCTTACTCATTGCTTCTCACATGTCTTACTCTTCCTGCAGTGTCCTTTTTTCCTTCTTAGGATTTTGCCTTTTTTTAATGTATTTTTTTCAGACATTTATTTCTTCAGTTGTATGCTCAGTTTTGCATCCTCTGTTGTCTCTCAGAGTGTCAAACTGGATATACCATCCCAAATATATTCACATTTTTATTCTGTAGACTGGGAATAGACACTGCTGAGCTGAACCTGCAAAACCTTTACAGGACGTCTTTGTTTGTAATATCTCCATAAATGTACCAGTATTGTTACACATCTCATTTATTCTCCTAGTGCAGGAAGAAAACCTTCCAGCTTTAAACTTGCTGGAAAGTATACCTTTGCCTTGCCCTTCCTTCCCCTGGTCTACAATTTCACACTGACGTCTTATATCTGTAGCTTCAGGAAACAAGATTAATTCCTCTCTCCCTTTCTCCGTCCTGCTGCGTGAGTTGAGTAACGCAAGGTACCCAGAAGTGGGTCTGTAACAATAGCAGGACACCCAATTTATTCTCCTAGAATTCAAAGGCTGTGAGGCAGTGAGTAACTGCCTCAGGAGTAACTTCACAGGAGCCCACACCACCCAGAGCCTTGTAGATAAACTGTGTTAATATATTTCCTCCAGACGCTAATTTTTTTTTATTATTATTTTCTTACATCTGTGATGCAACACACACAACATTTGTATCCTCCTCCTGTTGTGAGGCAGCCACCTACCATCTCTCGTGCCTGTTCTCCGCGGGCTGTAAATCACGGGGTTGTTTCAGAGGACCAAATGGCCAGAGCGAATGCCGCCTCCCTTCCCACTTGCTGAACTCTGCTCAGACATAACACTGTTTTTCTGCCTCAAAAATATACGTAAAGGTATGTGTAGTATGTTAGCCCCTCCTTAGCCTTTCCCACCCTGAAACTTTTCAAACAGGGATGGCATGTTCCTTTCTTCACTGCCAAAAAAAAATATAAAAATTCCTTTCTCAGCGTTTCCCCCTTCCCCCATTTCTTCTCAGCTGACAGCTGTGAGAGTGGAACTTTCTTGAGCTATCCTATCCATTTCCACCAAATCTGTTTTTAACTTAGATTTGGTTTAAATATCCCAGCCATCTTTCACACTACAGGATTTTTTTTTAACACAGAGTGGCTTTGCAAATGTTTAATATAGGTAGACACATGGTACCTGGTTTTGGGTTTGTGGGTTTTTTTAATGTCCCCCTCTCCCAGCAATTCAGAAAGTTGATAGGGAATTAAGTTGAACAACGCAGTCACTTTAAAAGTCACAGGAAAGCCAAAATTTCATAATAAAGCAACTTTTTTCACAACTATTTCCTTATAATTCAAGCAATCTATTTGGTTTTCAAAGTATTCATATCTAACCAAACAAAAACCTCATTAACTAATATAGGGATCATAATCAAAATCTGGAGAGAAAAATCAAAATAATGTAATTTAAGATAGTTGTTGAACTTCATGGTTGCTTCTCAACTATGCATGGCCTGATGCAACCCAGCAGTGGTTTTTCTGTTGGTTGTTTTGTACTTTGACCAGTCTGTAAGGTTATAGCTAGCTCCAACATAAACATCTACAGCAACGCAAGTTTATCAGGAGGCAGTTTTCTGTCGTCATTGCCATCAGACTGTGTGCAAAAGAATGCGACACAGGTACTTGTACTTTAGCTGACTTTACAAGGCAGGACCAAAAGTATAAAAGGGTGCAGTTTTTTCTGCAGCATCTGAACATACAATTAATAATTAAAACATTCAGCTAAGCAGAAGGTTAGCTAGTCATTTTTCCGTGGGCTGCCACAGCCGCATGTCCACGTGTTGGAGAATCGAGGTTTGTCAATGCCATTGATGGTTCCATGAATTGCGAAAGTCATGAATTCGTGAAATCACATGATTTCTGGCAATTGTGTCCAGGACGCCTTGAGTCGCCTTGTTGCAAGCCTTTTAGTGAACTTGGTATGTTATTAAAGTGGACCTGCTGAAGTGTGGCACTAGCGAGTTAAGGGATGGATACCATGTATAAAGCAGTGGTGAAAGTGGTGTTATTTTTATTGCGACCTTAAGGGTATGCAGCCTTGAATCATTAGCTAGCCAACGTCATTTCCCTTGCCCGTTACTCTCAGTGACTAGATGGGAGATGACTTTAGACATTTGGGTTTCACCCATTCAATATTAGTCTGTGACAAAATGGCAAAAAAGAGGAAGACTATTTTTCAACCAGTAGATCATATTCATTATATAATACCATAGTCCAAAATAGTCTGTGTATTGCACTTAAGAATCACGGCTTTCCGAGGAGCGGTGAGCTGCAAGCAGCCACGTCTAACTTGCTTGTAGTGTTAAATCGAGAATATTTTGGAAAACTTCTGAGTTTTCTTTATCCTCTCGCACACACTTGCATGCACACCTTCAGCTTTCCTCATTGCTGGAACTCTAAAACCTCTGCAGGAGGAAGCATATCAGAGCTCTGTGTTGTAGCTTCACCTGACAGCACACAACTGTTTTGTAACTTCTCAATAAGAGAACATTTTGTTTCGTAGAGACATGATGGCTGGCACACGATCCACACCTAAAATGCCTGCTGCCAATTTGTTGTTTGTTACTTGGTTTATTAATTAAGTTACACAAAAGATTTGGAAAAAGACCAACAGGGTTTTGTTGGGTTTTTTGTTTGTCTCGTATTTTGGACTGCCTCGCCAAAGCAGAACAATTGCTGGTGCAGAGATACACAAGAGTCCCCAAAGGTTTACTCTGTTGTGTGACTAAATCACACCAAAGTCTTGCTCCTTCACCGCTGTCATTAACTTGAGCAGAGATATCCTGTTGGGCTATTAATTAGCCTCTGTATAGATCTGATCAGAGCACACTGGTGCTAAAAACTTCTGTCCACATCAAAAATAATCAAAAGCCACATAAGTTTTGAACCACAAAAACGTTTCTTCGAAGCTCAAATATATTTTAAATTGAAAATTTGATTTGGCCCAGCAGATATTTTTTCCTATTTATACAAACTTATATTGCTGCTTCTTTTTTTTTTTTCCCTCTCCTTGTAGATGTCTTATCTTTAATTGACAAAAATAAAACATGAGGTTTCTTTTTAGCTCAATTATCTCTGTATTGGTATGTACTCACATATATACGTACCCATAAAATCACTTTTCATTGTCTTTGCTTGTTTCTAATATTTTTTTTTCAAAAGGAATTTGTCTGATCGCAAGATTCAGATGGCATGCTAGATGCAATTGATGCTCCAGATTTTTAACTGCTGCAAGATGGTGTAGTTACACGTCCTGCAACAGACATTACTGTGCAAATCATGATTTTGCCTCATGTATCTGTTCCTAGTGGTGGATGTTCCTGTTGCCCATGAGAAGCTAAATCTCTCAATGCCATCAGAGTCCGGGCTTTGTGGTGACCAGTTCCACGTGAACTGAGTGAAGAAGAGCAGCGCTGAATGCGGTTCAGCCTTCTACGAGTTGCTCTACGGTTACCTTGTCTTTTGTAGAGGAAACGAGAGTTTGCCAGTCCTTCCCTACAATGAGAGGCCTTCGAATGGAAAACTGACTTTTATCACTGATTTCAGTGGAAGTGCATTCTTCAGATCTAGTGTAAACTTAGGTGCCTGGAGTTCCAAAAGTCAGTTGTATATTGAGGGCAATTTGAAAAAGGAAAACATACTGACATCAAGTGACAACGTGGGACTCCATTCTTCTCTCATTTCCCATCATATCAAACAACTTATTTAGAGAAAAATGACAAGAAACTAAAAATTATGCCCACGATAAGCGTAATCAGGGTCAGGCGTTGTCGTGGTACGTTGGGGCTAGTTTTGGCACGTCACCTCTCTGAAACCTTCTCCCGTACTTCTCAAAAAGTAGCTTTGAGTGAACAGTGGTCACTTCCATTTCACACCATGAGCACAATTTTGAGAAAAGCCAAAGCGTGTCCCGTATCGGCACTACACGCAGTGTGAAAATCCTCATCTGTACAATCCTTTCTGGAGCCATTCCTAGCACTGCTGACGCATTTTCTTGAAGTTTTACCGTGTGATTTTAGCAACTAGCTATGGAAAAGACCTCAGCGCAGCTCAGCACTGCGTGTAAAACTCAACCAGTGTCCCAAAACGACGCCCAGGCGTGACAGCCGAGGCCGGTGGACCGGTGCCTGCCTCCGGGAACCCAGCACAGCGCAGGAGGGCCGGGTCTCAGCCCCAGCAGCCCACGGGCCATGGCAGCACGGCCTCGGCCCAGCGGCCACCATTAGCGCCCTGGGCAGGCCCCGGGCAGGGGAGTCACCGCGGGACTGCGCTGAGCCCGAGGGGAAATATTTTTTTATCCCTCCTCCTTGGGGCAAATAACTTTCTGGACAACCAGACCCCGAACACCTCGCTTTTTTTTTTTTATTTTATTTATTTTGTTCGCTTTTCTCGTGTGTGTGTTTTTGTGCGCACGGGCCTGATCCCCGCGGGGACCGCTCGGCCCCGGCCCCTTCCCGCCTCGGCCTCTTCCTCCCGCCGCAACGCGCACGCGCGGCCTCGCGGGATCCCGCCCGCCCGCCCACACCTCGCGCACATCCGGGTCCCGGCGCTGGCCCCCGCCCGCCGGCGCCTCCGCGCCGCTTGTCCCCTCCGCGGGCTCCCAATAAAGTTTTTTCGGGGTGGGTTTGTTTTTTTTTTCGGTGGTGTTGTTGCGAGCGGGCGGCCGCGACCCAGCCCGGCGCCTCCGGACCGACGGACACCGGCCCTTTACTGCCGCCGCTGAGGGGAGGCCGCCTCGCTCCGTGCCCGGTGGGTTGGGGCGGCCCGGAGGGGGTATGGCGGTGGAGGAGGAGGAAGAGGAGGGGAGGAGTGCGGGGTGGGGGGGGGAAGGCCGTCTCCTCAGAGCTGAGCGGCGTCGGGGCGCTGCGGTTCGGGTTCCCGGAGGGAGTGAGAGCGGGGGAGCGGAGGGGAAACGGGCCCTTTCGGAAAGTTGGAGGGGGCCCAGGCCTCCCTCGGCTGCGCGGGCCCGGCGGGGCCGGGGTTTGGAGGGTCCCGGGCCGGGCCGGGGGCTGCCGGAGGGGGAGGGGGCCGGCGGGCGGAGGAGGGAGCAGCCCCGGGAGGGGAGAAGGGGGAGCGCGGCACCGCGCTGTTAAAACACGCTCCGTTGCTGATAAAAATAAGTCCGTGCACGCAACTCTAGAAGCAAACTGTTGCAATGCTAAGAAGAGGCTCGGTGTTTTTTGTTTCTTTCTCTTTTTTTTTTTTTTTTTTATTTTAAATTTCTTAAGGCGAGTGGCTCCGCTCTCCCCTGCAGCAAGGCCTGGGCAGGCGAAAGGGCAGAGCAGCAAACCCGCCTGGTTCGACCCCGTCGATGCCAGGGCACACGCACACTTGTCCACCTTGGCCTTCCTTGCGTGCATCCAGCCCTGACAGCTGCCTGACAACAGATGGGCCGCTTAAGTGATTTAGAATGGCAATTTTTGTTTTCTGCGGGTTGTAAACTTAATAGAGGAAATATGGTCTTGCGGTTAAGAAGCACAAGACTGGAAATCAAGTGATCTGTGCTCTCTCCCGGTTGTGTAGTTTCTGCTGTGACTTCAGGCTAAACGAAGGTATTTTTCAGTGGAATGAGGTAGGGGAGAACTGATTCAGCAGTAGGTGTTAAATATATTATTGAATAGGCATAGTAATAGTTGTTGAATCTTTTGGTGGACTCTAGGGATTTAGAGATTTTACTCAGTGAATGACTTGGGCTCTCTGCTTTAACAAAACCTCCAAGGAATAACTGTCAAAATTTGCATCAGCCTGTAGGTTTTGTCTTGTCGTGGGAAATGACATCCTCAGTGTGTGATGGTTTTAAATGAAATCTCTTGCTGGATTTCATTCCTTTATTAATCTCGGGTAATTTACCTTTCACGAGTGGCTTTAAAATAGTGAAAACTGAAATGACCATTGTTCTTAGTTCTGGAAGTTCTGTATAGAATATCCTTATGACATTCTGAGGAATTGCAGAATTTGATTCAAGAGAAGAGGGGAAATTAAAAAAAAATAGCTGCAAACGTGCTATTGCTGTCATGTGCCCATGCTCATCAAAAGCTGTAATGCTTTATGAAGTTGGCAGCTCGTGGTAGTGGAAGTTAATAGAAGCAGCAAATAACTTAATTGAAGATGTTTCATAATTAGTGTGTTGTAACCTTTGAGAGTGCCCTGTCTGTGTAGGGTGCTGTTGGATTTAATGTCTTAATCCCTACCGTTTGATAGTGGTTTAGTCTTACCTCTGATATTAAAATTTTGTTCACTCGGCCTTGAAATTGCTGCTAAGTGCTTAATGGCAGCTACTTTTGCAAAACAAAATAAAACCCCAACAAACAACACGTTTTTTGGGGTACCTGCCTTTGTCAAACCTTCTGTTTTTCCTTTTAAATGTGGAGAAAATAGGCTTTTGGGTTGAGTTTTTATTTTTTCTAAAGAAAATTTTCGTGCTGGGAGCCAGGTTGGACAGTCACGATGGGGATGAGAAATGGGAAAGAAGGAAGAGAGGCGTTCTCTGCTTTTTTTTCTCTTGATGACAAAAGATCACAACAAAAGGGCGTGCTGCGATGATGCTGCATATGGCTGGGGTGGGTGGTTTTTGTTCCATGTTTGGAGTTTTAACCTCTGATATATCCCAAAGGAACTGTAACTGTGGACGCTGTTTGTGTTACAAAGTCAGATTTTTAATCTTGCACTTTGTGTGAGCGATCTCCCATGAAGTTTTTCAGGATGATAGACTATTATCTGAGGTAGAAGAAGTCATGTCTCTCAAGATGAAGTGCTCGTGCTCTATTAAGTGACTCTTGGAGTTTATTCAAATGACCTTTGCAAATTATGTTATCATCTGTAATATTCCAGAGGGCACTTTTAATTTCAGGAAAACGTCCTTTATGTTTTCTTTATAGTTCTCTAAAGAAAACTCTGAGAACTCTTTTGTTGCTCTTGGCTGAATTACATACCTGCAGAAATATCTTCCTTCTCTGCCAGTTGTTTGTTGGTGCGGTTTTTTTTTTAGTAAAATCTAAGTTCCTTCTAACATCTGTGATGGATTTGCTAAAATTAATTTTAATGTGTTAATGTTTCTTCTTTAAAGGTCTTTAAATGGCTTTTTAATAGCAACACCTAAGTACCTCATCCTCTGAAAAGATTTGGTCTTGTGTGAGCTGAGAACGCTTTAGATATTTCATGGCTAATGTTGATAAACAACTCATTAAAAACAAGTTGAACGGTAATTTAAGACTGATGCAGTTATCATTAGTCGTGGTGCAAGCTCCTGCACTGTTTTCTGGAAGCCTTTTTAGCCGTGTTCCTGTGACCACGTAGAAAAGTTTGGCTGGCACTTCAGCGTGCTTGACCAGTGTGGGCTGGCAAGGTGCGGGATGCTGCCTGCCAAGTCTGTATCCCTACTGACCTACCACCAAGGTTGAGCCTGCCAGGACTGTCATCCTTGACAGAGGATCTTTGTCAGAATCGCTGCTACTGATCCACCAACTATGAGGTAGTGTCTCTGAATTCTGGGTCAGTGGATGTCACAAACTGACAAATTTAGAATACTTTGCCATTCATTCATTCTGTGGAAGGAGGGGGGGGGTGGAGGAAAGCTCGCTGAATTACTATTGTCAGTGTTCCCTCCAAATCCTGTAGCTTTTGTAAACTTGTCACAGTCTTGATGCAGTTCAGTTGGAGTGGAAGTGTGTACACACACACACATATACGTCTCTATTTTTCTTCCCCTCTTTTAAAACTTTACAAAAGTGTACAGTCCCTTCTTTCAGGTTACGCTTTTTGTTGCCAATTCACATTTTCAGTGGACATATTTAGGTTCTTATTCTTTAATGAAGGTCTTGAATATGAGCATCCAAATTTTTTTGAAGGCTTTGTCCAGCTTTTTTTTTTTTTTAAAAAAAAAAACCAACACAACATACTTTGCAATTTGTGAAAAGTATAAGATTATTTTCCCTTTTTTTTTTCTCTGTATGTAGTACTGAGGTCATTCCTAATCACGCACTTGCTTGTCCACTAATGTACCAGCGAAGACATAGGCTTTTCTTTTCATGTTTAGAGAAATTTAGTGATGCTCTTGTATGTAATTTTAATTTAGAAATAGATGCTAACTTGTAGTTATCTGCTGTGGTTAGAGTAGATCTTAAATAACCTTAAAAACATGAGGCAGTTTAAGGGCTGACTTTCAGATGTTCCAACTGCTGTTGATGATGACATTTTTCAGCATAATGATTCTGTTGGAAAGTGCCAATTAGCTGAAATAGAAGTGTGAGAAAATGCACGGGCTCTGACAAAGCACTTAAGGCAGAGAGATTTTGGTTCTGAGGTGGAATTTGTAATTTTTGAGAACTTCTACAAAAGCTAATTGCTCAGTAATTAGAGTAGTTGCAGAGACCAGGGCCGTGTGAGCATTGGATTTTTGTGACTTAAATGGATACCTTAAATAAATACTAACTTCTTTAGTCTTGGAAATTTTTGTTTGTTTGTTTGTTTTTCTCTCCCTCTCTCCTGTACCACAGTTAAGCTCAGTTTTTGCCATGATTCAGAATAAATTCAAAACTTTCTGTCCTTTGGTAACACTTTTTCTGAGATTTTCTTGGCATCAGTTGGAAGGGAGGGTGCTTTTGAAATGCAGTGGAGCTCTGTTAGTGGACTCTTTCTGACTGGACCTCTTTTGTGATATATGTCATCACCACTTGGATTATTTTTTTAACAGGAGTTTATGAGAAGACTTTAAGTAAAATCAGAAGCATCATTTTTGCTGTCTGAGCTGTATGGCTTTTGTGATTCCACTTGTACAATGTATTACTTGCTGCTTGTGCTTGGCCTCTGAGTTCTTGTTAGGTGTGTTTTTGGAGAGTGTTAGTTAAATACTTCTCAACTGACAGAGTTAAGTGCTTCAGGTTTTTGGGTTTGGGTTGGATTTTTTTTTTAAGCTGTGTTAGATAATGTACAGATGTGGAAATGAACAAGTATTGTTTGTGAAAACTATGTCTGAAGTTGTCAATACTTTTTTTTTTGTTTGGCTGGTTGTTTTGTTTGGAGAACAGTCAGGGTTAGTAAAATTCTTCAAGATACCAGACAATTCTTTTCTATTCTTGCTTAGATGTATTATTAGTTAGAATATATTGTTATATAAGGGATGTTTGAAGCAAAGAAATCTAGGGCTGCTGTAAAAGCACTTACCATAGATTTTGGTCGACTGGCTGTGCGCTTGGATGTGCAAGCTCAGTTCTGATGAAAATACCACACGTTCCTTTTTGATATCATTGATAAAATCTCCTTTCATCTCTTACTTACCCGTAAGGGGAGGAGGGGGAGGAGAAAGGAGAGTTACATCATTGGTCATACTCTTCATAGCTAAGATGTTGCACAGGATAATTGAAGAAAAATCTTTTCTGTTGTGACGCTATGGCAATGGTATGGAATATGTAAGCTCTTCAAATTTATTACTCAAGTTTCTAAACTGCTGTGTAACCGTAGGATTTATTTTATCCTTGATGTCTGTGGAAAAACTGTGGAAATAACATTTTTTCTGTATTTGTCCTCATAGAATCATAGGCTCTAAGGCATGCCATTGTATGGGGCTGTGTGCTGGGCTACAGTTAAAGATGTAGACTTGGAGAAAGTGATAATAAAACCCAAGCACAATCCCATGCAATTCCTGCCAGGAAGTTTATAAGGTAAGAAGGACTTTGATAAAATCAGGTGAAATTGATGCGCAAGGTTTTAAAGAAAACGTCGATAACTGAATATAACATAATAAGCTGTAATATACTGTAATTGAGTTTCGGCGCTTTCGGTGTGAATACATGATACGTTTGTCTGTGTATGGAGTCAAAATACTCGAGCATTTCTAAGTTTGAAGGGGCAATAAAGTCAAGCCCCAGAGCTGGCTGCACAACACAGTTTTAACTACAGATGTGCAGCAGCTCTAGTGAACTACCCGTTGTGTAGTTACTTCTAAGTGGTGGTTTGTTTATATTGTGAAATTGAGTCTCAGAGCAGCTTCTAATCATGAGCAGTGAAGTTCCTTATTTCAGGTTAGGTATGATGCTACAGGAAGCTTTCTTTGCAAGCAAGTAAATTAAACAGGTTAATGGTACTTCAAATTTAGATTTTGCAGGTGGGAAATTAGTTTGAATCGATGGCAGAACACATTACGTAAAAAGTGCGTCTCATTAAAATAAACGCACCATCTATAATTTTATATTGATCCGCTCTGCTGTGAATCTTGTTCAGGCCCTTTTAGCCAGCGTAGGATTCCTTGATAGCGAATCAAATTAACTTGCCTGTTTAATATAGTCAGCTGAGAAAATCTGACAAGAGGAACCGAAAGGTAGTCGAGTTGGTTAGTATTTGTGATGGTGGTTGAAAGGTTGTCTGTTTGTCCCATCTTCACAAATGAAATGTAATTTGTGCGTTCTCTGTTTATATCTAGCTGGCTTGATGAGGTATTGAGAAGGAGTTCAGACAATGGACCTGTTCACACACCAAGTTTCCTTCCATTTGCTGTAGTCATTAACAAGAACTTTAAGCGTATAAATAGTGCATGCCCTAAAGTCTTAGTTTTGATACGACGATTATTTCCTTTTATACTCACCCATTAAAAACCCCCTCATGCTACCCCATGCAAGGCATTACACTCTTTAAAGAGTGTTTGTAACTGTTGTTTTTTAAATGTAGTAACATGTTTCTCAGTTTGCTTGTAGCTCAGCTGAAGAGTTATTTAATAAAAGAAGGTAATGCGTAATAGACGCTCTGCCTCTTAAGGAAATTTAAGTAAACTTTTCTTTCCCCTGTGAAAGTTGTTACCAGCTGTGTCTAGAGGTGCAACAATAAGAGTAATTTGTGCAACGTTATGAATGAAAATGTGACTCTTTAAAGCAATTGTTTCTGTGCTTAGCGATGCACTGTTGTACTGCAATCACGGCTCATAATGTGCACTTTTACAGCCTCGGAAGAAATTGATTGTAAATATAGATGAAGCTGTTCCTAGCAGATTTCGTGATTGCTTAGAAACCTTTCAAAAATTAGATGCTGAAATTACATCGAATGTGACTAAATGTTCCAAATGTGGTTTGTGCCACTCATTCAGAAATTTTAAAACCCCACAAGAGTTGCAGTTGCTACATGAAAATGGTTGGTTTCTACATAAATGCCTGAACCTACTGCTTTATGACCTTAAATAACTCTGAAGAAGGAAACACTTTCGATCTGCAAATAATTCATGAAGCTTTTTAATTCTGCCTTGTTTTCTTAAGAAGCAGCAAAAACTGTAATCCTTCGGTATTTTTGCCGTCCCAAATGAACTTCTGAAAGGCCTCTAATGAAATAAATTCAGCGTTGTTTGTACTTCTCAAAGCCTATCAGGAGTTTGTTGCAGGGTTTCTTTTTTTGCCCTTGCTTTTCTTGTGCAGGTAAAAATACGCTTAAGTGGAAGAATCTTGAAAGCCTCATGGGTGGCCAGGATGGATTTACAGTAAATGCTATTAATGTTTTCAAATCCAACAGTCTCAGTTTTCAGTGGTCATAGTACAAGCATTTTTGTGGAAACTTTTCTTCTTTTTTCTTGAAGAAGTTGAAAGTTTTGATCAAATCTCTTGTGATGTTTCTGGAGTATTTGTTCTGTTAGGTTCTGCTTTTGCTGATAGCTATTCAAATTAATGTAAAATTATAGAGTTAATTATGTTATTAAAAATCATAGTTTATAGGACAGAGTCGTTTATCAAAATTCTCTTGACACTTGCCCTGCAAATGCTATTTGCTGCAAACCATCATTTCTGTAGAACTGTTCCAACTTCCTTGGCTTTTAAGTTGGCTTGTTTATTCCATGAGCATGCTTGTGGGTAAATGATGTTGAAATTATATACAACCAGTGAAATTTAATTCCTAGTTGATGTGTGTTACTGTTGTGTTCAAAATACTAGAAAGAAGAAAAGAATAAAATCATACGTGATCACAGAATAAAATCGTAGATCTTGTAAGCTTGATTGTTTAATATAGATGGGGTGACTGTAGCTGAATACATCAGGGTGGCAACAGTCAAGAGGCGTTTCTTAAAATTTTAGTTGAACTCAATTTAACTATAGAATTTTCTGCCTTGATAATGCTTAAGGTTCTTTGAAAGCATAGCTGAGAAGCAAAAGTAGAACTTTTTTATTGTCTTCTCTCTGGTCTGCGATTCTAGGTGGGTTCATTTCCTTTTTTTAGGGGTGTGAGCAATTGCTGATATCTTACAGCTATTGAAGGTACCTCAAGGCTTGGAAGTAAGTTAATTGTGACTGTAAACAGCTTTTACTTTTTAGAACAGTAAACTTTTATCCTCAGTAAAAGAATAAATGTAATCTGCGTTCTTGGCCAAGTTTATCTCCCTTTATGTATTTCCTGTTACTTTGAAGGGTGCAAAGGTTCTCATGTGTAGTAGTTCTAGGAACTAAATTATGTTTAAAGTGCAGACCTGTCTTTGTTTCTGAAGAAATAAGGTGATACTTTTTTTTTTTAATTCCCTCTTCGAAGGGCTTATTGAGGCAATGGAGACTTCTATTGTCCTTTTTTCCATTTTGTTTTTGTGAAAGGTTGGGCAGAAAGATCTTCAAACAGTTTTTCTGTTTGTTTTGCTTTTCCCGTTTTTTTTTTTTTCCCATATTACTGAAACAAAGTTGAATAATCAAAGGACCACCAATGGGATTAAGCTACTGTGTGAAATAGATTTATTTTTTTTCCTGTAAAGGGTGTTTATAAGTTTTTAAGCTTACACTCTTTGTTGAAGCCAAGTGCTCTTGGGTTTGTCCCCAGCTTTTCTTACCTTCTACCTCCCTAATAAAAAATCTAGGATGATTACGTGTGGGTCTTTTATAAACGTTTTGTCTAGGGATGTTTGCTCTATCTTTGGCTGAGGATGCTTAGTATTTGGTTTGCTTATAGAAGAGTGCTCTGCTCGTCCGTGTGTCTGAGTGAGCTTGTAAATGTTCCTAGACGCTTAGAAAAGCCTTATCAGATGACTTTTAGTTAATCAAAGAGAGGAGGAGAAAAGATCCTCTTGATTAAAGGTAGCACAGCACAGAAGTACTTAAATCTTACTTTCCCCCACACACACACCCCTTTTTTCTCTTATGTGCAGATTTGGATATGTTAGGTGTTCTAATTCACCAGGGTTTATCAAAAGTTGAGAGACAATGTTGTTTGGCAGTCTCTGTAGCAAGAGAGGAAGCATCTTTTGTTATTGACATCCTTTCTCTTAGCTCTGCTCTTGCTTTTTGCCAGCTGCTCATTGTCTATACTTGCTTATTTAGTATTCACAAGGGATTTTACAAGTCCTTATCAGTTCGTTGCCACGGCACATCATTTCCTCTTGTCATCGTTACTCCTTAAATTGGTGGGGGGAGGATTTGCATTAGGGCTGGTGAGTGGTGGAAAACACCACCATTCATGAGCGTTGTTTGAGTTGCGGTGTTATTCTCCTCTCCTTTTTGAGGCCGTTTGTAGTAAAGGTCACATTTCTAGCACTTACTCCACCGTGCCTTCCCACCCCGTTTTTCTGGAGAAAAGAAAACTTTTTTTTTTTTTTCCCAAAAGGCTAAAAATATCCAGTGCTTCAAATATTCTTCTTAAAAGATAGAAGGAAGTGCAGGGTAAAAATAGCCACAACTGAAAAGGTTGAGCACCTTTCTGAGTGGCTGGGGAAGGCTTGGTTTGGGCTTTTTGTTGGTTTTTTTTTCCTTTGAATTGTTTTTATTTTTCTTCTAGTTATCTACAACTTCTTCCTCATTTTAAAATACCTTTTTTTAAAAGCATGGCGTACTAGTTAGAGCTCAAGAGCAAGCAGATGCTTTAGTATTTTCTCCTTTTGGGAAATAAAGATCCATTTGAGAAGCTGAGTGCATCAGTGCAGCACTGGCTGTGAAACTCCTGGTTCCACCATGCCTCTTCCCTGTTCCTAGTGAGTGTAAATCTTGTGGTGAAGCACCGTGACAGAGGTATAATACCAGTTTTAAAGCATGTTCCCTAAGCCTGTCTTCTGAAAGGAAGTCATGGATTTAAGGAATGTTGTTAACAGAAGCCATGCTGTCCTTTTGGACTCTTGACTGTCCTCTTCCCCACAAATCAGTAATGGAAGAACTGGGGACTCTGATGATGTTTTGCTTTATTTAGCTTTGGGGTGAGGTCCTGGTACTTGTAGGATTTTTTTTTCAAACAAAATTAAGTGCAATGGCTAGGGTTGCAAGAGGGATTCTTTTAATAACTGCCTTTTTATTTTACCATGTTCTTTACTTGTTTACTAATTACTTGTTAACTTATCTTTTTAATAGAACTAAATTGGAGGAGTCAATCGTTATTTTTCATGTGAAGACTTCCGCACTGACATCTGCATGTTCGTTTGTGAGCCTCCAAGAAATAATACAGCTCACCAGTGACAATAGCTGCTTTTGGCATAACACTGACATTTATTTGAAAAAAACAAATAAACAGAAAAACCCCAGCAGACAAAAACCCAACAAACCTTTTGAAGACTTGTGTCAAATGACGTCAATGGCCAGTTTGTTCTCCTTTACTAGCCCAGCTGTAAAACGTCTGTTGGGCTGGAAACAAGGAGATGAAGAGGAAAAATGGGCAGAAAAAGCTGTTGATGCTTTGGTAAAAAAGCTGAAGAAGAAAAAGGGTGCTATGGAAGAACTGGAGAAAGCCTTGAGCAGTCCGGGACAGCCCAGCAAATGTGTTACTATCCCGCGCTCTTTAGATGGACGACTTCAGGTTTCTCACAGAAAAGGCCTTCCCCATGTAATTTACTGTCGTGTTTGGCGTTGGCCTGATCTACAAAGCCATCATGAGCTAAAGCCATTGGATATTTGTGAATTTCCTTTTGGATCTAAACAGAAGGAAGTCTGCATCAATCCATACCACTATAAGAGGGTGGAGAGCCCAGGTATGTCTGAATGTGGCCGTCTCAAAAGCTGAATGGAATCTCCACGTGCCACATTGTTCACCCCCACCCCCTCCTCCAGTACCCTGTAACAAATTGCCTGTGGTGTGTGAGGGAGTTCGGAAGAGGAATGTTGAAAGTATGCTTTTTCTGGTGGGATTTTTGGGAGATGTGTTGTCTCTTCTGTACTAGCTGGTTTTCTTTGTGGTAAATCATGCTTTTTCCCACAGACCTCTTAAGCCTGCTACCCTTAAAGTTAGTGGCAAACACCTCATTTGTAATAAAATAGAAAGCAGTGATCAGAAGACTTGAGTTCCTTTGAGAAACTTGTTTAAAAACCTCAAGGTGGTAGCCTTCTTTCAGGGACTCAATATTTCATCAGTGGGTCATATGAATTGAGGAGATAAAAAAAAGAAGTTCTAAGACGTAGACTTCTTCACTTGGCTTCCCATTAGCAGGCAGCAGAACTGAACAGAACCAAGACATGGCTCTTAAGGCATGTTACCGTGGGAGAAGGTGAGGAGGGTTGTGGTTACAAGTGGGAGAGATGAAGTACAGCAGTCTGGGAGGCCTAGTGAAAAGTTGCTTCAGTTGTTCCACAAAATAGTTGCAACTCTACAGTGCTCAAGTGCTTTACGGTAGCACTTGAATTCCAGACTCCAGCACTCTTGAATTCAAAAGTTAAAACTTCAGTTTAGCAATAGTTTGGTATTGTAGTGTAGATTTTCTTTGTCCTCAGTGAAAAGGGCCATGTGTAACTATATAGTTTGACTATAGTAAAATAGACTATTTAGTCTTTTTACTCATTTGATAATGTATGTGTACAGTGAGTTTTGCACTTCTAAATCATTTTGGTATGTGCCACATGTGGACTGTTTTGTTTTTTTTTTTAAAAAAAAGTCTGCTTCTACTTGCTTGAGATATAAGTATGTTTTTACTCTGATTTTTGTGAGAATAAAGTTTGAGTATTCTATGAAACATAATGTTAAAAAAAAAAAAGGAAAGAGGATGGGATAAGGGCATGACAGATGAATCCCCTTCATGATGAGCAGAAGAGCACATTATTCGTAACTCTTTCCATCTATCTCAGTTTTTAATGTACGTTTATCTGTTTGTTTTTTGTTTGGTTGTTTTGCAGTTCTACCTCCAGTGTTAGTGCCTAGACATAGTGAATTCAACCCACAGCACAGTCTTCTAGTTCAGTTCAGGAACCTAAGCCACAACGAACCACATATGCCACACAACGCAACATTTCCAGATTCTTTCCAGCAGCCCAACAGCACTCCGTTTTCCATTTCGCCAAACAGCCCCTATCCGCCTTCGCCAGCCAGCAGCACTTACCCGAGCTCCCCCGCGAGCTCTGGACCATCTAGTCCCTTTCAGCTACCAGGTGAGTACAGCCTAAATGTCAGCTTCGTACAAATGATTGAAATGTCACATGCTGTTGTGACTTACTCCCTCAGGAATTTGTGACACTTGCAATCAATGGCTTTTCCATTTGTATTTTAGGGGGTTTTCTTCCTAGCTTTGTCACTGATCAGAGTTAATAGTTTTATTTTTCCAAGTGTTTTTTTGCCATGGATACAATAGTGATGAGGTTTTTTGCACAGCTTCAGTGTAGAATAACTGGTACATATTTAAGAAGAATGTCTAGCAGTGAAAAGAAAGCAGATGTAAGAGGCTGAACAAGAAGTTTATTGATGTCTTTCTCTGAATAAAGACGTGGTATTTAGCTGGAAAAATATAGGAAACCCTTTGATAGGAGCTTAACAGATGTGAGTTAAAACACAGAAAAAACAACAGTTGGTAGGGGCAAAGGTGAGCGATGTTATTGTGTCCGGCTGGTTATTGGTGTGGTTTTTAAAGCCAAGAAGTTAATAGGTAATTTTTTTTTTTTTTCCCAGTAGCTCAGTGGCCTCATCTGTGTTCTTTCTGGCTGCCCAGTGCCAGAAAAAGAGCGTATATCTATTCAGTGGAGTATCCCTCTTGAATAAGTCCTGTAATCACTGGGATGGGTGCATTGAAGGGATCTAGAGGGAATTTCTAGAACAGGGAATAATAGCCTGGGGGTACGCTGACTGCTGTGCTGAATGGAAGAATGCAGAGATCCCCACTTTTGTAATGAACTCAGCCTATAGAAGGAGCGTAAAAGTAACTGGTTTAGGCCTTGATTTTGCTACAGCAAAAAACTACTTCTTGTACCTCTTTCTTCTCGAACACAGAGAAGAAGGTAGGCAAGAAAGCTTCATGTGACAAAAAGTGGGAGCTCCAGTCATTGCGCAGCTGCAGGAGTGCAGTTGTTGAAAAAAAAAAAAGCACTTCTCAATTTTTCTCAAGTGTCCAATTTTGTTACTAGTCCCATAAGTAAGAATCCAACTATTGAAGGAGTTTACTGTAAAGACAGCTGGCTGGATGTCTTCGGCTTACTTTGAAAACAAGTCCAAATGTTTTAACATCTCTCATTTGGGAGTATTTTTGTGTATTTACAACTGTAGAATGAATAAATAAATATTCTGAGTTGTTGAGGTTTATTCTTCTTTTTTCATGTTTGTAGCTGATACTCCACCTCCTGCATATATGCCCCCTGATGATCAAATGGGGCAGGATAATTCTCAGTCTATGGACACAAGCAATACAATGATCCCTCAAATCATGCCAAATATATCTACCAGAGGTAAGAGCTGTACAGGGTGGTGTAAAATTAACAGTTTGTCTTCTTACAACGCGTGACCAAATTGAACTTCAGATGGTGCAGTAAACCTTGTTGATCAGCAGAAGCAGTCATTCAAGACAAGCTGGGGCTGTAACAGAGAGAGTTGAGAAATAAAACTTGCCTTGCTTATTTGCATCTCATGCTTTTTAATCCTCGGGTGCATAGTATGGCTTACAAACACCTGAGCTTATTTCTCAGAGTTAGTCTTTTCTGCTACCTTTGCCTGCTGTTGGAACTGTGTATGCACAAAGGCTCGGAAAATGCAGTCCCAAAATAGCAATTATGACAACTTTTTTTAAAAGTGGATAGAAGAATCACATTTCACGTGCTATCACGGTCATCTGTATTTTCGTTATGTATGTTTGGAACGGTTTTGTTTAATATCAGCCTTAAAATAGGAATATAATTATAAAATCAATGGACTGGCTAAAATGCTGGAAAGTAAAACCAGTAAGATCTTAATCGGGACAGTTCTTGTACTTATCTGTTGGTATTTTGAAAGGCATGCTTTACAGTTTTAGATTTAACATGTTAACGCTTAACCTAACCTGGTATTGTCATTTTGCTTCTTTCCAGATGTTCAGCCTGTTGCCTATGAAGAACCCAAACACTGGTGTTCGATTGTGTATTATGAATTAAATAATCGCGTTGGGGAGGCTTTTCATGCATCTTCTACGAGTGTCTTAGTAGATGGGTTTACAGATCCCTCCAATAACAAAAATAGGTTCTGCTTAGGTTTGCTCTCAAACGTTAATCGCAACTCAACAATTGAGAACACCAGACGACATATTGGAAAAGGTAAAGCTTAGTTGTGTTACAGGTGATAAAGAAGCCAAGTCCTTGGTTTTTTCTTTCAATTTCTCTATACTGCAACAAAGACTCTTCTTGGACAAGAGTAACAGATACATTATCTACCTCTCCAGTTTTGGAAGACAACTTACTTAGACATGATTTGATTTTAAGTAGTGTAGGAATTGCATATTTTTTTTTATTTGGCACTCATTTAAAAAAACCTAAATATTACCTCTTCCTTACCAAAGTATGTTGTCAGAGACTTGTTCGTTATGGTTAATGACAGCCTGTAATGTAGAATTTTGTATTTCAGCACCAAGTAACTCATTGTAGGCTTTCTGATCTTCTATGGTGTATCTGCTTCTTAAATCAAATTCTTCATACCACTTTAAGGTATATCAAAGGTGGTTTTTTTTTTTATTGTGTTGTTCATGCAAAGTATTATGCTGGTGTCTACAATATGTTCAAATATCTTGCATGAGTTGGCAGCAGGACTTTGAAGTGCTAATGCAAAACTGCAAGGGCTCATTTGTCTGAGTGAATCCATGGGGTGTGTATGTGTGTGGGAGGGATTCCTGGAGACAGCAGGTTTTGCAAGATCTTCTAGTTTTCCCGTACTCTTGGGCTGATAGCGAAAACAGATGCATGGTTTTCATCTTTGATGGAATGTTCTTGGTTTATCTTAAAGCATAGTACTACTTCTTTGAATATCTTTTTTTTTTTTTTTGTAAGTCCTAAGAAGAGGACTCTGAATTCTGTTGCACCTATCTAGATGCCATTTGACACCTAAGATCATTTTGTACAGTTGGTCTGGAGTTTTGTTTGATGAGAGTCGCTGTTGTTTGTAATATATCTGCAGGACCCATCCTGTCCTTTAACAATCTTTTAATTAGAAGCTACTATCAAATTTTGCAGATAATCCAGAGGCTGTGCATTATGTTAATATCTGATGAAAACTTGACTCTACCATGCTGTTGTCCAAGAAAAGTTAACGTTATAAAGGGAACCAACACATTTTGGGGGTGTGGGTGGTTTGAGATTCTTTTTCTTCTGGCTTACGCCATCCGATGGCACTGGCAGAGAAATCTTGTGCCTCTGCCTCAGGTCAGAAGTGTAACAGGGATCCAGCCTTGTGTTTGTCGAATAGTATTGGCTGCAGTGCGCTTTAAATTGTCTACATCTCTAATGCTAATTACTAAACTAAAACTTTATGGCAACAGTTCTAAGAACAATTAAGGTTGTTTTGGGATAAAATCCTACTTATGGCTTTTTGGTTTGCCTTTTTTTTTTTTTTGGCCCCTTGAAACTACCCAGTTCTATTTGCTAAGTGTTTTTCTGTAGAAGCATTGCACAATTACTGCAAGCGTAAGTGACTTCTAATTGTGCTTTGGATTATTTTTGAAGTATCTTTGTTTGTATCAGACTGTTACATTAGCAAGCTTGGAGATCTCTTGGAAGGTCTTTACCCAGAAGAAGTTAGCTGGCAAACAGTGGTCCCTGTCTTGTTAAATAAATAGGGTTGTGTTGTGACAATGCGCTCTTGCGCACGCTGGATTTTCTGACACCTGTTTATGGTTGTTGAAGCTGGTGGTTCCTCTGTGTAACCTTCACCTACCTTTGTCCCGAGCGGATCTAGCAACATTCATGACAGTTGCTGCTGTCTGAAAGATTAACCTGCCTCTGTTGACTTGCTGCAGCCTCATCTGGCAAACCCATGTGATAGCCTGCAGTGGATCCTAATATTACCAAGAAAACTTAAACTGATCTGTATCCCAACCATATAACAGTGGTGGATGGGAGAAGGGGTGAAGATCTGGGAGAAGGAAGGCCTGTATCTCAGCTGAGGTAGCAGTGAGAATCTGTGTTAGGATGCTAAAAGGATCTGCAGCTTTTGTAGATTAATTTTAGTGTTACTAAAACCCAAAACTTGATGGGACAAAAATTCTGATTTCTCACAGTCACAAATACCTCGTCTCTCACAGTGTTCAGGGCCAGGCTGGTTGCGACTTTGAGCAACCCGATGTAGTGGGCGGTGTCCCTGCCCATGGCAGGGTTGTTGGAACTTGGATGATCTAAAGATCCCTTCAACCCAGAGCGATCTCTCATGCTGGGATTCTGTGTAGGCTTCAGAACATAATGGGAGGGAAGCACTTATGTCCATAGCTGAATCCAGGCATACATGATAAATCGAAGAGCTTCATTTAAGGTCTGTAAAGCCTGCTGGTATTTAAGTCATGCAACTAATGGGACTTACCCCTCCTTTCGCTTGGTAAAATACACTGAAAATTAGAGCAGACTATGTATATACTGCCTCATTCATGTCTATCACCACCCCTTCTCTCAGGATACTTCTGTTTCTGTTGGAATTGCCGTAGGCAGAAGCTACCGGTTTTACATAATTGGACTTCTAAAATCCCCATAAGTTCTCTAGGAAAACAGCTTGAAACAACTGTTGACGCGTGAAAAGTAGGATTTTTTTCATTCTGTTCTGTAAGTGATGAGAGAAGGACATCTAGTGGCCAAGGTATAATGAAACCTACTGTATTTTGAAATGAGAAAATGTGTTATAGTGTGGACAAAGAGCTTTTCTGAAAAGCTCCTCAAACAGGAAATGTACTTTGTTGTCTCTGGTTTTGAAGGGGTTTTATTAAGTACTACGTGTTTGGGAAAAAAAGCGATCTGAAACCTTTTTATCTTTGTTTTCAAGGAGTTCATCTCTACTATGTCGGTGGAGAAGTCTATGCTGAGTGTTTAAGCGATAGCAGCATATTTGTACAGAGCAGGAACTGCAACTACCACCATGGCTTTCATCCAACAACTGTATGCAAGATTCCCAGCGGATGCAGTCTGAAAATCTTTAACAATCAGGAGTTTGCTCAGCTTTTAGCTCAGTCTGTCAACCACGGATTCGAAGCAGTGTATGAGCTCACCAAAATGTGCACCATTCGAATGAGTTTTGTAAAGGTAAAGAAATTATAAATTTATTGTGGGTTTGAGTATTCAGCAGTAATTACATTAGCACTGTAACAATGTAGTAAAGGTATTCTGACCTGAGGTGATTCTCTTCAGCAATAAGTACGCTGAAAATGGTTCGTTTGATGGTAGGGGAAATTGATGCAAGGAAGGAAAAGCACAGGTTGCTCATTGTAGTTACAGAAGTTTATTAAAGGAGATTTGAGTTCATGTTCTAAATGTGAAGGAACAAAGTGAACTACTACACAATCCCTAAAAGAATGCAACAAGAGCATGATCGCAGAAAAACTTGCAGCTCCCTCAAGGAGGTTAATATTTTAAACAAAACAGATTGTGAAAGCAGACATTATTTGAATTTATGAAGTCAGACTGTGCTGTTATTCTCACAGTAGTGTTCTCTCAGCATTGTTTAATCAAGATGCTATACACTTCAGATTTAGCACAAGGTCTAGACTTGGTCTTCCCGGGGTTTTTTTTGCATCTTGTTCAAAAGATGCCCTGTTTGTTTTGTCAATTATGATGAATACTGCTCAGTTGGAGAGTGTGGAGGGTAGTGAGCGGGAGGGAGAAACAGAAGACAGTTGTGACCACAGCCAGGAGTGATTCTTGAGTCAGCGGTGTGCTCCACAGAGGAACTCCTGGACTTGCTCAAAGTCTGTTGCAAACAAGACTTGATTCAAGCTTCCAAATGCTGCTTCCCTTCCGCTCCTTCCCAACCTCAGTTGTTTTTTTTCTTTATCTAGGAAGTGTTGCTAGATTGTGACTTGCCTTCAGATAAATGTCTTAGAACATGATTTCCTACTTTTCGTTGGTACAGTTATTTTGAAAGACAAGCACGTCCTCAACTTGAGTGGTAACACTGTGTTTGTTTTTATAGGGCTGGGGAGCTGAATATCACCGACAAGATGTCACGAGCACCCCGTGCTGGATAGAAATTCATCTTCATGGGCCCCTTCAGTGGCTGGATAAAGTACTTACACAAATGGGTTCTCCTCTTAATCCCATCTCGTCTGTCTCATAGTGCTGAAATTCTATCTTCAGCCTTATTTTAGCGAACTTATTCTAATTCTAGAGAAACTTCCAGTGTGGATACTGTGAGCTATATGGAGAATGGATCTTATGGTTTAACATTTTTTTTTTGTAATCCCTTTGTGACCAATTCCATTGTGTATAGTTAATCAGTTTTACATTTCAATTTGTTGTTGTGATGCTTGTGTGACAGTTGAGCCCTAAGGGAGAAAAAGTCTATTGAAAAATTCAGAATACTTTTCCCCTCCTTCCCCTAGAACTTAAACAGGCATATGTCTTAACTGGAAATTTTTTTTCTTTTTTTGTCCTATACGGACAATAATTATGAAGACTGACTTCAGAAAATAAATACATATCATAGGTTGGGATTGTTTTTTTAAAATGTTTATGAAACTGTTTGAACATGTGCAGCTCCAGCTTGCAAGCTGTATTTTTAGCATAGTTGTTTAACATCTTAAGGTTGACATCTGTCACAAGCAAAATTAGACTTTATTGTGGCTAATTTGCCTCAGATCAAGCAATGTGATTTTTATTTTTTTTGTTTTTTAAGTGTGCACATGAAATATACTTATTACAAATATTGGAGTGGTGTAAAAACACTTGTATTGTCTATTGGAAAATGCTGTCATAAACACACTGTATATTAATGCAGAATAGCAGTTCTTAGCCTTTTCCCACTTCAGTATTGTAATATCTCTTTTAACCACCGTTTTAAATAGTAATTGATACAAGGTAAACATCTTGCACGTTTCTGGAGTAGTAATTCTTGTTTTGCTTTGTTTTACACTCATGCCATTTGGATTTGGTTGCCCAGGCTCGCTCTTTTTAGGTACCTTTCTCTATTTTTAACATAAACACTACTATTTGTAAATGGCAGTGCTTACTACTTTTTGGAAGGAATAAGTTTTTTTGTTTTCTTTTTGCTGTTCTAGCTGTTTATTTTACCTGTCTGGAATTGATCTGTTAGGCCTTTTTAATCTCTCCGTAGACATTATGCAGTATTAGTGATTACACTGTATTTAATTCACTTTCAGTGTGAGTTTGAGTCTCTTTGAAAAGACTGTGAGTGGCTTAGCAAACTAGTAACTGAATGCAGAAGCTTTTACTTCCAGATCATGTAATTTAATACAGACCTGTTGGTAATGACCAAAAGTAATCACTTCTTTGTAGTCTACATGAAACGGTGGTCTTGAGCCTGTCCCTGATGGCCGGGGTTCCATCAGAAGACCCGTAACTGTAGCTGGCAGCTTTATGGGATTGAAGAACTGCATTAATATGATGGTGAAATTTCTCTCTCACATATAAAGGAATCCTGTTGCCTGTGCTGTTGTATTACTCAGTAGAGAATTTAAACACTGTACTAAACACTAAAAGAAATCAGTTAAATAGCGTATGCGTGCTTTTCCCCTTTAAGTAATAAAAAAAAAAGGAGGCTGAAGGAAATATTCTAAGAGAATTAGGAGTGAATTATATACAAAAATTCTTTGCATGCAGAAAAATACCTGTTGTATTTTTTAACTTTTCACCCTCCTTTTTTCTCTTGCCCGGACACCTCTTCAGAAAAGGGTTCAGTGTTTTGGGGGAGAGGCTGAAAACTCTAAAATGCAAATACGTGTTAAGATGTGTTGCAGTTAATTACTGCAACCGCGAGACATTGATTGCTTTACACAAGTTCTTGTGTCTTCTTTTGAATGACAGTTTCTGCTCAGATGTGGAAATCGTGCATCCTATGGTACCTGAGTAACAAGTGATCTTAAAGGAATGAAATTGTTTACGTGTCATTAAAATGTTTCTTATGAAATGCCTTAAAGGAATAAACTGTAACACTTCTGCGGAACCCTAATGTTCTCTTGTACAGGAATTTCTGTATTACTTGGTGTTTTGGGGTTTTTTTTGATTTTGTGGGGGCTTTTTTTTTAAGCAGTTTCTCGAGTGTGTTTAAAAACAAGCAAGTGCATCTTCAGGAGGAGGAGAGTAACATTAGATGCCGCTCACCTTTTGGGTCTTCTCTTTCATTCTTTGAACTGCAACCCACAGATGGTTCTTTTGATCAAGTAAGATGCAAAGTCATTGGGCCACAGGATCAGGTTTCTATTTTCTTCTCCCCGGGCCTGACTTTTGTTGAGTTGCTGAATATGTATATTTGACACTACAGGATTAAGTTGATTCTGGTTTTTTTTTTTCCTTGACTAGCTTTTATAATGAATGTCACGGCACATTGAATTAAGGAAAGATCTCAGTTGTAGGTACAAGATTTTACTTTATCCAAAATGGTTTTCACCTGGCTTCATCTCTGTTCGCTTGTATGTTTAGGTGCAGCCAACTAAATGACTCAAGAACGGGTGCTGAAGTGGGTGTTCATGAGCCAGAGCTGGTGCTTAGTGCTAGTATTGTGGTTAGGTTGGCTACCCATGCACTGAACCATAATTTCTGCAATAATATCCAGTTAACCCACTTCTGATGCTATCATTAAGTACTAAAATACTCTGGCTTTTTTCTGCTTGTGTACATATTCTTGAACTGTAACATAACGCAGTGCTGGGGATGTCCTTGTGAGTGCTGATTTTTGCCAGGGTAGACCCAGTGCAGGACCCCCTCCCCTGCAGGAGCAGACCCAGTGAGATTTGTCTGTGTTCTACTTTTGTGTCAAGTAGGACTTTTTTTGAAAGCTTTCTAGTTGGCGAATTCTGTACGCTGCTGGTTCATGGCGTTCCTGATCACGTTTGGTTCATCTGTGCTGCGGATACAAAATTCAGATATCGGCACACAGATGGGTTCGACAGAGAGCTGTTTGACCCTAACGAGGTTTCAAGTAGATAGCAGAGAGGGCTCCTTGTGCTGCAGCATACTTGTGTATAAATCACTTTGTGGTCTAGATGGAAGGATGGAGAAATTGAATCAACCAGTAGCATGGTCGTGGAAGGTAGAGCCTTTCCAGTGCAGCCCAGCTTAGACTGAATGTTATTCTTCCATGAAAAGTGTTCTGGCTTTTTTTGTAGTGTAAGTCTTTCTTCTTCTTGAGCATCTTTCTACTTTGCACCAACCACAACATTAACCAACAGCTTTGGCAATGCCAGCAAAGAGCCTAGAGCAGGCATGTATTGAAGTTCTTTCTGGGTTTGCTTTTCTAGTCACTAAGATACGATAGTAGCTTGGGTATTCCTCGGGAGAGGACTTCACTCAATCCAGTGCCTTACCTAAGTGTTACATTCGTTTAATGGTGTGAAGCGTGAAGTAGTTCTACAGGCAGGGATGACATTGGGTTATAACATCTATAGGACCAAAATAAAAATTTCTCGTGACTGACTGAAGGGAGGCAAATCTAACAGAACAGCCCCTGAGTCAAAAGAATGATGAAACAGCCCACGTGTTATGATTTGGTATTGAGTTGCTTCAAATACTGGAGTTAGTTTGGGGTTTGTTTGAAGCTATGATTTTTTTTTTTTTTTTTTTCTCCCGCAGTATTACAATGTGAAAATTGTCAGTTTTGGGGAGATGCTCTTCCAGTGTATGTCTGAAGAACATTAAAATGTTAATTATGTGTCAGGCTTCCCTCCCTGGTTTGAAATAATTTTTTTAGTTGCCCATAGTGTTGCCAGTGATGGTTTTTTAGGGAAAAACAAAGCAAAAACAAAAAACCGCACCAAAAGACAAATATGTGATGAATTTTTATTATTACTATATTTTTTTGCAATTCTGAAGTTTCTGTTTAGGAAGGTAACCCATTCTGAATTCAAGTCAATAGACCAAACCATCAGATAACAACATAATGTTGCTTTATTGTGCTGCTCCATAAACTGCTTCTGTGTTTGTTGCAAGCATAACCTTTATGCTTTTGTTTACATTGTAGGAAACACAGTTCTAGCAATGAGTTTTTTTCATTTAACTCTAAACATCTTTTTATTTTGTTAATTTTAAAATGATTAGGTTTTGCTATGTTATGTTTTTAAAGATATTTTTTGCATACTGCTGCTCATATTTCAATAAACAAAACAAAAAACCCCCACAGATTTTCTGGGTTTCCTTTATTTGTAACTCAGTTTGTCTCAAATACTTATTTAACAAGGATTGATTTATGAGTTCTTGTACCTCTTGATGCTGATGCCTTACCGTGTACATGTTCCTCCTTGTACAAATGTGATCGTGTAATTTTAGAGATGTTTCCTATAGCTTTTTGGTAATTCAAAAGCTGCCGCGCTCTCAAAAGCGGAGACTAAATCATTTCATTAACTTAAGAGTTCTTTTTTCTCGTTGTAGAATGCGGCCAGCCAAAACCGTGTCCGTTTGTTGGTGTTTATAAAAATCTATAAATCAGTAGTGCAAAAAAAATGTCTAAGACTTCAGCAATGCTCTGATGACTGTGCTGGGGGTGGTTGGTTGGGTGTTTTCTGACCATTGTGGCCGACCATGATGTCTTTATAAACAACTGTCGTCATGCCTGGATGTGTAGAGCTTTACGCTGATGACCGGTGGCCTTTTCATTGAAATGAAGGCTGCTCGAATATCTCGTAACTCAAATACTGTTCCAATAAAATGGAAATCTGGGGGAAGTTTAGTGAGCTCTTCTTTCGCTGTCTGTCAGCCTTACTGAGGGGAAGAAAGCTTTTCTCTCGTTTACCAACGTACTACAGAAATAGAGGTTGAAATAGCAATTGGTGGTGTGCACAAATTAAAAGAAACCTCTTTTTGGCAGGGCGAGTTCAAAAATACTGAACCCCAATTCCACAGAGATATCCATGTAAGAACTACAGACAGGACAAATTGGTATGAAACTGAAACGGGAGTGTTGATACTTTATCTTATCTGTGCTTCCTGCTTTGGGATTTCATTTGGCTAGCAGGCTGCCCCCTTGCAGCAAAACTCCATCAAGTACTCCTGTCTTAATAACAGTTTGTTGGTTTTTTTTTTTTCCTCTGAGTGTGCCACTGCACTATACTAAGGAAGATCTAATCACTCAGGCAGCAATTTCTTTATATCTCCCGAAACCTCATGTTTTTGCTTCCAAAACAATGATTGCCACGTAGAGTTCCCGGAAAATTCATTGCGATCGGATTACCTAGATGATACAGTCTGATTTGTAAGTGAGTGACATCCCAAGTGTTGCAGAGGCCTGTTGGCTGTCCAGAAACTTTATATGGACTTGTATTAATATTTTTTTATATAAATAAAAAAAAATTAATAATCTTGGGTGTTTAAAATATTATAGAAGTGGTTTTGTTAACCTTATTAGCCTCTCTTTGGGTAATTAGTATAGTCACAGTTGATAATTAATTCTCTGTTAGTAGCTAGCCAGTGTAACCCATGAAATTTCTCGTTGTTGGGTTGCTTTTTGTGGGTTGTGTTCGTTGGTTGGGGTTTTTTGGTTAGTTTTTTTTTTTCCTCAAGGAAAAAGGCATTGGGCAAACCCCAGCTCTTCCACCCCCACTCCAGCGTGCAGTGTGTGTCGAATGAGTCAGAGGCTGCTTCTGCTCGCTGCTACGTAAAAAGCAAACGCCTCGCTGGCATTTAAAGTAGCTAAATGTTGGGTGTCCTCTGTGCTGTGAGAGGAGAAATCTGCACTGGAGTGCTTCCTGCCTTGTAGGGAAGGACTGTGCCTGCTCTGACACCATCCCAAGAAATCCTACTCCCACAGACAAAAGGAGAATTTGGGAAATTATTTTTACTAGGGATGCTCTGGTCGGAGGACGTTGGCGATGGCAGTACCAAGTCAGTGCTGTATATCAGGCTTTTCCAAACAGTTTTCCCGGTCTAAGCGCTTGGTATCACAGGAATGCTGATTCCATTTAACTTGCCAAATGCAGTATTTTGGCCTGTGTGATTTAGAGCTTGTGTTTTCCAGACCCTGCTAGCATAAAATCGTTGGACTATACTCAGTGATGATACCGGCTGTAGTTTCCCTTGAATTCTTAAGCACTGTTAATCTTCTTAAGAGGCAGAGCAAGCGACCTTCCTCTGTGTGCACTGCGGCATTTGTAAAAAGTCCCAGAGTACCTGTGAACTGTCAACCACTCGGTTTAACGTAGTGGTTTTAGATATTGCGTCATCCTCATGCTCAATTAGTATTGGTGCGAGAGTTGACTTACGCTGGTTGGCTTTTTGTACTCAGCTTTTGTACTCGGCTGTTGGTCCGTCGGGTGCTAACAGAACGTGGAACAGAAATAATGACTCCCCCTAATTCTGGATATCTGTGTGTAAACTTTGAAGTAAGAAATATCACTCTGTGGTTTTTATCATACGGATGCAGTGAAAATGGTGTGTAGCTCCCTAGTGTGAAGTCTCACTCCAGTCACTCGCAGATTCAGTAGCAAAGCCAAAGAAAGCTGCGTGCTGGAACGTAGCTTACCTAGACTGAAAAATGAAGCCTACACAAGCTATAGAGTCTGTTCCTTCAACCTCCCGTGGGTGTTGTCCTGTCGCCAGGTGGAGGGGACCGTGTGCCCAGGTTTTCAGACATGCTGGGGAGGTGGCATCTCACGCCTTGAGTTCTGCACTAACTGTTTGTTGCAGGTACATTAAAACAGAGTCTGGCTTTCTCTCTGCCCTGTGTTTCTATATTGAGCAGTATTTTCTTCTAAAACCATCCTGAGAGTTCTTCAACATTCAGCGCAGTTGAAGGATTAGACCTCAAGATTCCAAATAAGAGTCATCTGGCTGGTTGAGTTCCTGGGGCACATTCATGTGAAAAAGAGGGAACAAGCCTTAATGAAAAAGACGTTTTAGCCTGAGCACAAACACGTACGATACCTGTGTGAAAGGTGCTCCAGTGTTTTACAGTTTCCAGGCAGTTTGCATCAAATTCTGTTAGAATATATTGCTCTTGTTAACTGCCTTAGAGGGCCATGTGTTCAAGTGTGCTGTACAAACATTTCTTTGTGCAACGTTTTTTAGTTCTGATTGAGTGCAAACCCAACGGTGTAGGTTTGGCTTGGGATTGTTTAATCCTCTTGTTCTCTGCTTATATTTATAAGTCTGAGACCATAGTTTTATCAGCTGAGAAATGAGGCTGTAGGGCATGTGGGGGGGTCCAGTTAAAAGCAAAACATTGCAGCTGTTGACAACATATAACATTGAAATGACGAAAAAAAAAAGGTCTAAAAGTTGATACCAAAAATCTGGCGGCAGGCAATCCATCCAAGGAGATACCTTGCCAGGCAAGACTTTCTTTTTTTTTTTCAGTACTGCCTGAAGTTCATGTTGGATTGGTAATCATCTACTCTTCTGAGGATGGCAAGAAGCCAGCACCAGAACATCATCCCATTCTCTGAGCACAACCATCGCTCCTTATCTAGAACAAGTGGTTGCTGCTGGGCAAAGCGAGCAGTTCGGTGTGAGTGTCTCCACTGAAGGTGCTCTGAAGAACACTAAAAATATTCGCTTCAGTGCAAGAAATGAAGATGCAGACCTGCAGAAAATAATACGAGAAGCACATTGTTAAATTCTCTTTTATCTAGAATTTTTGCTGTGCTAGCCTCACTGTTTCCCTTGAATATATGTAACTGGGGAAACCCCTAACAAGCCAGACCAGCTGCAGCTGCAAAGTAGGTCAATCAGTTCTGTATTTAATTTGTTAACTCTGCATTGCTGCTTGAATGGTGCTGGCTGGTGCTGCGCTGGAGGGAAGAGAAGCAGGATGAAGGCAACGCATCCAGAGGGTCATTGAGGCAACTGTGTTGCTGGTCGTCACTGGAGCCCACCAGCCTCCTGCTCGAGGTACGAGTTGGTTTTGGCTCTCATCAAAAGGTTGCTCTAAATTACCGGAGGCTCGGCTGCTCCAGCGTGAGTGATGGTTGCAGAAACGACAGGAGCGTGGAAGTGCTGTAGGTGCTTGTACCTGCTATCAACGACGTCAGGCAACCAAGAAGGTAAAAGTCTAATAAAGACAAAATGATTGGTAGTTTTTATACATGTCAGCAGATCGATGCGAAATCTCATTTTTCAGTCTTAAGTCTTGCAAAAGAAAAGGAAATTCAAACTTGTGTTCAGAAATAAGCCTACTGAATTGTTAAATCCCCCCACCGCAAAGAAAAACACTGTAAAACCACTCCAGTCCTGCGGAGAAGCGAGGTTCAGAGTTTGGGGTGTGAAATTTGGGGGGGGGGGGTGGAAGCTGCTGGGTTGTCTGCAGCCATTCGGTGTCTCTGCGCCTTGCAAGACTCCTTTGTTCTGTAAGACTTTTTATTTTTCTTAAAAAAAAAGAGCTTCTTTAATTAACAGCTCTTTTGTTCTAAAGCCGGGTTTTGTTTTGTTCTTTGGAAATACCTTTTTTTTTCCCCCATTCTCTTTTTGGAGTTGCACATGAGCTATTGTAAACAACGTGGTTATTTCCAGGGTTAAGTAAGAAGTGCTGTGTAATCCAATTGCTACTGCAAAATCTCATTTTCTGAAGTCTCTTAGATATAGAAACTTCTGTCAGCAAACTCATGAGCACCTCAAGTAAGCTTTGAGCTGTGTGGGTGACTTCAACTTTAGAGTTGGATTGGAGAGATTTGAGAGGCAGAGCGAAACAGACAAAATAGTCTCTTTTCTGCAGGAGCCAAATGGAGACTAGTTTTCTTGAGATATATGAGATTTCAGGTCTGTGGCAAATAGTCTTACTCTAAAAGGTTTTTCTAGAAGGAATTATCCTTAAGTTTCCTGTAAGAAATCAGTGGTATGTTAAATATATAGGATGTTAAACTTGGAAGTGCAATTTTAGGAGTGAACAGGTTGTGTCCACGGAGATTATTCGCCAGTGGTACTACAGGCAGTGTCTGGGCAAATTCTCAGCCCCACAGGGAGGAATTTGATATTGGCAGGAGGGTAAAATTGAGCGAGAGGAAAAAAAAAAACAAACCGAAGACTTGCAAGGATGTGACAGCACATATAATTTGCTGCCTGGGAGACTTTCTGTATGGATTAATTGATTTAAACCAAACTTCTTTGCTGATACCTGTAGTTTCTCTGTTTGCTCAGGGTCTTGTGAGTTAAGGCTTGGAAGAAACAACCTCCTAAAGTGAAATGCACTGCGAGTGCAATCCAGCCGTGTCAGCCTTTCATCTGGTCAGTCTGAGGGATCTGCCGATGTTTTTAAATGTTCTGAACACCAGGTAGATAAAGCTCCTGCCTCTCAAGAGACTTGGGAGAACAAGGACCATGGTCAGAGCAGCGTTTGGGGAGGGACATTGTGCCCTGGCAGAGCAGAACCAAACCTCTTGCCCAGCACATCTGCTGGGATCAGGTCTGGCCATGCACTCCTGCATAAGAATCGGGGCAGTCCCTTGTCACAAGGGAATGGAAGCTCAGACCCTGCTCGGCTTCTTCAGACATTTTCTGAAGTCGCTCTTTGTAAGTTTGGAAGAACAGAAAAAGCTCAAAAGAGTGTAACTAAGCCCTTGCTCTTGTTAGCACTTGCTAAAGGCTTTACGTAAGTCCCCAGCCTTTTCTCTTTCTTTTCTTAATGGAAGCCGAGTTGTAGAGGAGCCTTTTGTCTTGGTGATTCCTGTTTTGAAGTGGTGTCCTGGGATAAAGGCTTTCAGTTTCTTTTGAAGATGCTACTAGAAGAAAACTCATTAGAGCAAGTGCAGTTGCAAATTGCTGTGGCTCCTGTGGTTTGGCACTTGTTTGGAGAGCGTGATCACGCAACGCAGCCTTACTTTCCGCTTTGCTGTGTGGCACCAGGGTATTTACCAGCCTAAGGCATCCCAAATAGACATGAAATATTTAGCTTTGGGGATTTGTTCTTTGCCTTATGCCTTGCTGTGTAGTTTGACAGACTTGTGAGTCCTACAGATGCGTCCTTTCCAGGCGTCAGTCATGGTAGCTGAGTGGCATGGAGCGTCAAAAACGCTCAGCTCCTGGTTTTTGCTTGGGGGAAAGGGAAATGCAGGAGGGCGAATGCCCACAGAAAAGCTCACCACAAACCCTCCTAAAGGTGGGAAATGTGAGAAGAAAGACGGGCCCTGCTGGGTTCCCAAAATGTTAACAAACCCAGGCAGAGCAATGGGATGAGTGGGCTCCTGGTTTTGAGGTGCTCTTGCAGAGGAGCATCGCGCTGGCAACTCCTCATGGGTTACTCGGTGCCAACAGCTTGGGCACCTGGGTTCAAAGCCATCTGCGGACTAAGAGCTTAGTCTGAATATAACAATTAGACCAAAATATAACAATAATAGTGATCTGTGGGAAGGGTGCCGTGAGATGTGAGAGGTCTCATTGCTTCCAGGGGTAAGTGGTGAGTTCTCTCCCTGGCCCAGAAGAAGAGGAGTTAAAACCTCCTCGAACGCGCAGGTCCTGATTCAGCAGAGCACGCAGCCGTGTATTTTAAGTGTGCGGATGCTCTCCAAAGCATTATAGGAGCTACTCATCTTTCGACAGCAAAGCATCCAATTAAGAGCTTCTCTGAACTGGGGCCACCACGTTCCTCACAGCATCGTGTCCCAGATTTCTGGTGTTTCACTCGTCCTTTGCGGTTTGGTGTATCGACCTCCCAGCAGCCTTGAAGAGAAGCCATCAGGGCTGCAGGCTTTGGTTTTGGGGGTTTTCTTTTTTTGTTTGAAAGGCACCTTAAAAAAGTAGGGTTTGCTGTCAAGTCACAGGGAAATGATGCCTTTGTGCCAGGAGTGGGAGTGGAGAAGGGGAGGAGTGGCGTATACATTTGGGACCCTGCACCGAATAAACCAGTTGCATGTCCCTCTCCGGCGTCCTTGGGGTTGGGAAGTGGATTTTGTGACCAGCTTGGATTTTGGGCCTGGTGAAAGAGAATATATCAGACGTTTTCTGTACATGTGTTTCATATTGAAACATCATTAATCGAACTTTCTTCTGCAACGAGAAATGATTCTGGGTATTGATGCGAGCAGCACAGGGCATGCATAAAAGCTTTCCCGTTAAATCAGCTAGAACTCTTAAGCATGACAGGTTCTTCTGGGGTGTTACTCCCAACTATCAGGCTATGGAAAAAAAATAGAATTATTCTGGGGTTATTCTCAGACATTTAAATATAGTACAGTAGGGTACAGTGCAACATGTGCTTTATCAGGTTCTGAGGCTTTTGCCAGCAGAAATTCTTAGACCAAATTCATTACGGCTGCTAGCTGAAAACAAGCTGTCATTACTTAAAAATAAATAAGAAATGCCTGATTTGATAAAACTTGATTTATTCAAAAAGGGCTGAGATAAACACATGTGAATTTATTCTCACTTTCTACATTAGAATAATTACTTGGAATTACACCAGTTAAATTTGGTTCAGAGGAGATTAAAATTGGCCACCTATTGAGGAATAAAATATTCAAGCCTGTTATATAGTAGTTTAATTTACTTGAACATAATAAAACATGGTAACCAAGACAATGACATGGAAGAGTTATCAATTGTGCGACTTCTGTGTAAAAAAAAAAACCTAACCTTGCAAACAGGTTCCTGCATATACATGTTCTGTCTGTGTGCTTGAGTGCAAGCCTGTATGTATGTATAATTGCATTGTAAAAGCTCCTTATTTGGATTAAATAAGTTATGTACATATATACACCCAGCACCTCTGCTGTACTCTGCATGTTAAGAACAGTGTTAGAGGCGCAGCGTCTGGCACCACTTGAAGCCCATTCTTCTGATAGGTGATCCACTAGCAAAAACTGGAGCAAAAATTGGGTTTAGGACCCTGTTTCTGGATGGCCGCAATTCAGTCGTGCTTTGAGCCACTGGGGTCAAAAAATGCAAAAAGCCCTTTGCCCGCTGCTTGTGGAAAAATACAAGCGTTGCGCTGGGGTTCGTGCAGCTTGATTTGGAATTGTGCTGTAACTTCAAGTTTGCTAGAAATCAGCATCTCTGAAGCTGCATGTCAGCTAACAAGGTTAAGCAGAAGCTTTTAGAGCAAAATCAGGCAGCTACTAATCCAAAATGGGAGGGTTTGCCAGTGATCAATGATGAATCGAGCTGTGGCCGTATTGATAAAGCATGCTTGTAATTGTGCTAGCTTTATACTAAAAGAGCAAGGAGTGGGGATATATTGTGCGTTAAAGCAACTATTCCTGTAAAACTGTGGTTTATGGCTTTCAGAAGTTACCTACTTTGTGTACTGAACTTGGAGCACTCTGCTCTCCCCTTTCTTTAGTTCTCGTCCTGTTAATGATATTTATTTTCTCTCCTTCTCCCTATCCTGATTATTTTGGTTTCATGCCTTGGTGAATAATTTCCTTTGTAGCTTAGGAAAGTTGAAAACAAATTCCTTAAAGTATTTAGTGTTTTACGTAGCTGGTAACTTAAAACCTGATCAATGATGCAATGAAACAACAAAAACACCCTTAACAGAATCGCAATCCAAAGCCTAAATAAACATTTTTTTTTTGTTTCCTCCTCCTGCCTGGCAGGACTCCTACTGCATTACCCAGCAGTTTCAGCAGCAATTGAGAGAAATGGGTCTGGAAAGTAAACTCTTATCCTCGGCATGGAGCCGTTAGGTAAATAGACTGTATGTTTTTACATTTGATCCTATGGTTTCATAAACACGGGTAACAAGCTCCACCAGATGCCCAGATCAGAGCTGGTTGTTAATGCAAATAGCCTTGTATGGACACTGAATGGGTGGATGATGACATTTGCATACATATAGAGCTTAATGTGACATCATGGGTCAATCTTTTTTCGCACAAAACGATATGAATTTGCCAAAGCATTCTCTCTTTAGTTCGTGACAGAGCTTTTTATTTACAGCTATCCCGATTTGCATACAGCACCCTGCTCAGCAACCTTTGCCTGCGATGCAGCCTATTACTCTAACGAGGGTCGCATCCATTCACTGACACATGGCAGTAACGCCTTATTGCACAGGGCTTGTGGTGCCTGCTCCTGGTGTGAGACACAGTTTCTCTCTAGTGTCAGACAGCTTGTGTCCTCCACGGGCTCCTCGCTTCTCTGAGCGATCTGTCATAAGGAAGAGTGGCAAAAAAAGAATTTTTCAGCTGGCAGTTTATGAAGAGCACAATGAGTGTCACAGTCAAGAGCAGAAAGAAAAAGAGAATTATGTAAGTCATCAGGTCTGGCTTATTTATTTCCCCGTCTTTTAACACCCTGGCTGTCGACATGTAAAAAGCTGAGGAGCTCACAGGTCTCGGGGTGCCGCTCAGGTAGGGTGTGTTGGTCTGAATGATTAGGTGAGCTTCAGTGGCACTGGTTGAATTCAGCAATTCACTATACATGTTCTTGCTTAAATTCCCTCCACGGCAGAAGTAAAGCAGGACAGCAAACGCAGTCGATCTTTGGCATAGGAAAGAAATAATGTTCCCATTTGTAAAAGGCTGAAAACCAGCTACATCTTGTCTAAAAGCAAATCAATTCACTCGCATGGCTAAGTGACTCTCTTTTAAATCTTCTTGGCTCGTATTTAACAGCATTCATCCACAAACAGTAATCAAAAACGATACAGGTACCTCGCGTCCTGGCCCACGTTCTCCCAGCACAGCTCGTCTGGGGAAATGCTCTGGATCATCTGCTGGTCGGCCGGGACAGGCTGAGAGCTCCGGGAATCTGCTGGGAGCCCCGCTCCACCCGCATGGGAAAAGGTTCTCCCTGCCACGGCTACGGTGCAGAGAAGAGCCCAGGCTCCGTCTGGCAGCTCTCACTGTCCGTGAAGGGAAGGCACGGTGGATTTCCAGCTGATTTTCCGAAGTGGGATGTGCACAAATCCGGGGTTAAATGGCATCTGCCCATGAAAGGCGGCTGCTGCTTTGAGATCCTGCTGGATTTGCCGTCGCGGTTCTCTGCCTCGGGAGGCTCCGTGCTGCTGAAATCCTGGGGCTGTGAAGCATTAGTTGACTTTCTTAATCCCAGTTAACGGCACGCTGTGGAGCCAATGTTAAGGGGCTGAGCTTGCTGCTTGAGCTTTCCAGGCATTCCTTTCGATTGCTTTGAGAAAAATAAATTAAAAAAAATATATAAAATTGACCAATGTCCCTTTTGTTTAAAAAAGAAACACCAGCAAAACCTTCCTGGGAATAGGAGGTGTGAGGAGCGGGGGGGGGTGTCAGTTCTTTGGGAACCTCCTCAGCTCAGCCCAGCTGCGAGGTGGGACTGTGCAGGGTTCTGTCAAACATGACTTTTTTTTCACCCCCCCCCTCTCCCCGACAGAAGCTTCACCGCAGCGTCACTCGCTACCGTGGGAAGGGGAGAACTGCGTGGTGGTGCCGACCAGCTCTGCAGCCCGTGGTGCATCTGGCAGTGACACGATGCTAAAAAGGAAGAGATCTCCCGATAAATCCCCGTGAGTGCCTGAGGCTCTGGGTAGAGGTTTTGAGCTGGGGGAGGGTTAGCAGAGAACGGGACAAAAAGAAGAAAATTGCATCAAAACCTTTCCTTCTTCTTTAGACTTCTATTGTCAAAATCTAGAGTAATTAGAAATGTCTTCTTTTTTTTTTTTTTTCTCCTTCTGTATGGTACCCAGCACCCTCTCCAGCCCAACAATTAGCATGTTAATTTTTTTCTTCCCTTTTTTATTTTTTTTTTTTATCAAATTGCTTTTACGCCGCTATTAGCTGCTGGCTGCCTGCCAGCTCCCTCTCGCAATCTCTTGCTCCCATGCATCAGATAAGCACCGTTAATGCTTTTATTTTATTTTAACGCATTGAAACTTGAAAAAGGGGCAAGGGGCAGAGCTGGGGAGAGGGCAGTAGGAGCGAGGAAGAGAGAGGCACCTGGTAAGTGGGCAGAGGACAGGCTGAAACACCTTCTCTAGTCCCAGGGTGCTGATCCAAGCAAATGCTGAAGGTGCTTATGGTGAGATATTGCAGCTCAAGGTCCTGGGTGCTTATAGGTTTCACTTAGCATAATGAATGTTTCTATTGGGAGAGGGCGAATGAAGGCAGGAGAAATCCTGTGGTCGGTTAAATTTAAATAAAGTCTCTGCTGAAGGACAACACCTTCTGAGCCCCTGGTCAGCATGTTCCTGGACTCCTGCCAAGCTCCAGGTGCTCCAGTTAAAGCCCTTGTGCCTCCAGCAGCTCTACTGGGCCAGTTGAGGGCTGTCGCATCCCTGTTCTCATCCCTCTGCCTCTGTACTCAGAAAAGCCACTACCTGTGTGTCTACCTCCAAGTCTTGGAGACCTTTTGAATTTGCAAGATCTTCCTCTAGGGTTTTTCTGTTTTTTTTTTTTTGTTGTTGTTGTTCCTTTCCTTTTTCTTCTGTGTTTTTCAGCCCAGGTGAGGGGACCTTTCCACATGCTGCTCTCTGTGATGTCTGGGGGAGTCTTTCCCTGCCTGTACCTAACGCTTCTCCTGGGGACACATCTCCTGCCCACGGAGCCATGGTAGCTACATCTATTTACTCTGTGTGGGTTCAAAGAACAGGACACGGAGGCAGGCAACCAGTACGGGGGTTGGAAAAATCAACAAAGTCATAAAAAAGCTAATATAGTTAGCAACTCTTTTACCTACCCATGTCTCCTTGAAATTGGAGAATTTGTGAGCAGCTGCACAACATGGATGTCTGGAAAGCTGGGTGTCTTCCCAGGACCAGCCCATCTTCAGCTCTCTGCTCCTTGAACTGTTTTTGAGTTTAACCACACTTTGCATCCTTTTGTATTTATTTACTTTATTGGTTTTATTAGCCTGTAGGAAAAGCAGGAAGGCATCTAGGGTCTGAGTGCTATAAATAGCATGGACGGTCCTAATGTTTCACATACTTTAGCAAAAAGTTTATTATAAACAACTTCTCTGCAAATGTTGCTAATTCTGGAAGAGGGGGGAAAAAACACTGCAAAAGGTGCATGTGAATGTTGTGGGTGTGGGTGCCTTTTCTCCCTGCAGGGAAATGTGGTTTTGGCTCAGGATCGAGCTGGGCAGAGGTGGAGAAAGAAGGGCTCTGCCAGGATGGCTCCTTGGTGGCCACATGCTCATCCTCCATCTCCCTCCCTCAAGCTGGTGGGAACCGTTCCTCTGAGCCATCCGAGGTGTCCCCCAAGGAGGATGGGACAGTCACCCACTTGCTGGGACAGGACAAACGGGCTGTTTGTTTTTCCAGATCAGTGTCTTCGTATGGCTGCGAGGTCTCTTCCTGGCAAACACAGGGTGACCCCTCTGACCCACCTCTTTCACCCCTGTTCACATGCAGTTGCACGCAGTTGCAGACGCAGACTCAATCTCCCCCCCCACCACCCGCTTTTGATCCTACAAAATGTTATCTCTCATTCTTGGAAAACTTCATTTATGCCCCGAAGCTACAGCAGCTGGGCTCCAGTGCTCTGGGTTGAGGATCATTGCTAATGGTCGTGGTCCAACCACCCGGGGCTGGGATAAACCCTCTGAGTGTTTTACAACCATCCTGCAGGCACGGGAGTGCACAGGGCCGCTGCTGCTGCGCGGCTGAGGCTGACATAGGAACTGATGAGAAACCCTGGACGTACATCAGAAGTGTTTTCTGCAGCACTGTATCCAGGCTTAATCCTCAAAAAGCTGAGTTTCTGTAAATACCACCTGAACTGCAATAGTGAGAGCTGAGACCTTTTGTTCTCCTCCATTTGGAGGAGCATTTAAAATCTTTAATTCCTTGTAATTTTTCCTCATTAACTTATTTCCTATTTAGTAGCTTTGTTGTTATTATTTCTGGTTTTCTTCTGTTTGTTTTTTTTTTTCTTCTCCTCCCCTTCCCGCAAGATTTCCAACATTTAATGACTTGGTTCGTTAGCTTTTTAATGTGCATTGGCAAGGACAAACATACTGCCTCTGACACTGGTTGGAGTTTAACAATCATAAACCTTTGCCTGTTGCAGCTTCCTGGTGTGTTTGGAAGCTGGGTCAGCATCGCTGACCTTGGTGGCATCAGGGGACAACCCCGGGGCCGGAGAGGCTCTGCCTGCTCCTATCTCACCCTCCCTTAGAGGCATGTCTTCTCCCAGCTGCAGTCAAGAGCATGAAATTTTGTCTCAGAGGTGTTGGAGCCTCCTGGAGCCCCAGCTCACCCCAAGGAGTTTATCAATGGCTGTGGTGCCACAGTGGCAGTTCTGGCTTGAGCTTGGTCCAGCCTTAGCATAGTGTAAAATAAATAGTGATGCAAACTGTTCAGAGCTGAAAGAAGGGAGAGCAGAGACGATGACCCTCAGTACCATGCCGCTGCTGTTCTCCAGGCTGGCAGGGAGATCATATTTGCTTTAATGATCCTTCAGCCAAGCTACCACCAAACACGACACAAATCTTGGCGGGTGGGAAATGCTCCGGGTTCAGCCGTGTGGTGAAAGGCTGGACCCTTTCCCTGTTTCCAGACTGGTAAATAAAGCATGATCTCTCTTATATGCTTACGCAACCCTTACCATGATAAATATCAACTGAGGGAAATGAAAGTGGAAAGAAATGTTATCCTTCTCAGTAATGCAACCATTTACAATCTGCATTACAATCCTTCTGCTCTTAGGAGTAAGCAGCAGCCAGGGGAATGTTTCTATTAACAGACCAGAATGCAACAAATCACGGGCTGTAACGTTGCAGTGCTGCGTAAAAGCAGCCTTAAAACCATATAAAGGAAAGAAAATAAAAATAATACACGGAGATTATTTCCTTTTTTAATCACTCCAAAAGAAAATACTTATTTCCAAGTACCTGAGAATCATGTATTAAGGACTATATTTTTAAATGCAGGGAACATAAAACTAAGTACTAGACACCTATTCTGAGGATCCTGCCTTCGATGCTTAAATGTGGGCCTGGATGCCCAAAGAAATTGGCCCAAGTGCGGAAACATCTTGAAAATATTTTGTTTCAAGAGAGCTTGTGCATGCCATTTAAAACAAACTTCTAACATTAGGTTTCTCAGGGCACGTTTGCACCAGCTGAAGCAGAAGCATTGAGAAAGTTTCCAGAGAATCTATGAAAAAGGGAGCTCGTGTGCATTTTCCCAGGGCTGCGTCTGATTCCTTTGTTCTTCTCCAGATTGTGAGGTGTATCGTGATTCACCAAGGCATCCTTCAGCAGAGGATGGGCAATAAGCATCCTGCCCCTCCTGCCATCCAGGTAAGCTTCGCCGCTGCTCAGGTGGACACAGGGACAGGGGGTTGAATTTTAGTTAAGAAAAGAAGGGATGCAGCATTACAACTCACTGCGAGGTTTTAGTTTTGCATACGTTTTTTTCTTTTGGCATTAGCAATTTCTTACCAACCTCCAATATGAACAAAAGGCAATGTCTGTCCTGTCCTGAACACACTCTCCGGGGATCAGAAGCAGATCTGGGGTAACAGTGCTTTTCACCTGTCTCCTATTCATGTCTCAAAGGGAATAAAATGTCTTTCTCCAGGCTGCTGCACAAAGCACATCCCACCCGTATATATAACCCTCCTCCTCCCTGTTCCTCTGGTATGCTGTGAAATTTCACATTTATCTGTAGTATTAGCTTCATTGTAGGTAATTCAGATCAGGAGGATATAGGAGGTCCCCATTATCATTTGAGAGTTAAACTCTCAGCTAGAAATCATCTTCCTCTGGCATTGTCCTGCTTCTCCCTACCTTTTTTTTTTTGCCATCATTAGGTGTTTGGGGTGAGGCAAGGATCATTGGGGAAGCTTCACAGATCATCACAGGGTTCTTTTATTAGCGGATCCTGTCTTTGTTCATGAATTCTTGCTTGTATGACTCACCTGCCTGATGTCAGAAATTTTTTCACCTTTCTTGCAGGGGTCTGGGCATGGCCTGTTGGTGATGGGAAGCTGTGGCTGCGTCTATCGGACCGCAGATGACAGGTTGGGTAGACACGACTCCTCTTTCTTCTCTATTGATATTTTCCTTTGTGTCCATCATATCGACTGTAAATTTTGAAGGGAGTCAACACCAAGTAATGAGGGTGGGTTGTTAAACCTAAGTGATCCCCTAGATGTGTATATATAAGATTCTTTTATAGACCAGGGGCACCTATGCCTCCCTGTGTGCATGCCAAGCCTGGATATCTCTGTGATCAGGTTCTGTGCAACAAGGTGACTTGATAATCCTTCCTTACCCCTCAGAGGATTAATTACTGGAGGTGCCACCTCTCTGGTCTTGTAGAAAAGACTAAAGAAGTATCTAAAACAGGATGGGAGAGGGAGCTGAAATCTTAAGAGGTATCAAAGCTCTCTGGAAAGTTAAACCCTCGTCCCATCTCGCTAAGACAGCACCTCTGCCCCTGAGCGGCAATCCTCGCCCCCGAGCAGCCTTGGGGTTTGCTGCAAGTGTTTCTTCCCTGCTTATGCAAGTTAATAAAGCAAATGTGCTGCTCAATGTTGGTTATTAATTATTGGTCTGGATGTGAGCTCAGCCTGCTTGCAGAGAAACACCGATCGTGTAAATGGATCCCTCGGTGATAGGAACAGCAGGTCACGTTAGAGAGCAGCACGTTTCCCTTCTCAGACTGGACCTAAACTTTGGAAGTTGAGACAAACTTTGCTTTGGGAAGTACTAGACTTTCAGTGCGGCTGGCTACCACTTTAAGGCATATTTCCAGCTATGACAGCAAAAAAAAAAAAATTAAAGGAAAATTGAACAGAGTGTTCCTCAGCAGGCCGGGGAATTTAATTGTTTGTGCGCTGCTTAATAAAGCAAAACTGTTTTATAATTTCTAATTTGTCATTCATAACAGCCTGACTCAACAAATCACATTGCTCGTTGCTTGTAGCTCAAAGGTCTGTTTGGCGTTAAGACGGAAACTCTCTGCAGAACACATGGAGCATCTCTGGATGCAGGTGGCCTGCCCAAGACAGGGGATGGTCAGTCCTCAGCAGAGCTGAGGTTTCCATCACCTGAACTCTTTTCTCCCAATCTGAAGTAAGTAACTTGTAGGATGGTGGAACAAAAGGACTTTTATTTAACTTTGGGGCATTAAACCTTGCATCGCGAAAAACAACCTCTTCCCTTTTTACCTGCTCTCCAAAACCACCTGCAGATGTACAAGGAAAGGGAAAAGTTCCAATTTCAATTCCTGCAGTGGAGCTGGTCTGAAAGATTTCCGCTGCTCACGCAACATCTTCACCCAAAAAGGGAGGGACAAAGGGCTCCTAGACCTGTACGTCTGATTTCTGTGTCTATTTATTCCTTGCTCTATGCTGGCGTCTGAATCCCAGGAAAGGACTTGGTATGTATTATCAGCTCTATATATTTAGGGTTCATTTAATTATATAAGTGACTACGCAACGTCCCTGCCTGGAGGTGACCCAGCCTTGAATTGCATGAGATCAATTTTCCTCATCTTTCACATTTCTAAGGCTCCCCGTAACCCTCTCCGTGTTTTGGTGGGAGGTTGCTGGTCGACTTATGGACAGCAAGGTTTGCTTTAGGTTGGTTGTGTAAGCCAAAAGAAAAGGGAAAGCCCAGCTGCCAGGCAGAGATGGGAAAAGAGATCTGCGAGCAGCAAGACAGGCCAGGGTCATCTGCTGGAGGGGAAACCATTCTTACTCATCTTCTTGATTCCCCTGTTAGCGTAGCTTAACCTTGTAAGTCCTTGACGGCTCGATGTCTTTGACTCTCATTGCCTAAGGCTGTAATTATTATTAAAGGGGAGGTGGGTGCCCACCATTGCCAGTTGGGATGGGACTGCTCCATGCTGGAAGAGCTCTTGCAGTGGGAAGCCTTGGAGAGGTTCTCCAAGACAGGGTGGTGGCTTGTCTGTGAGGATGTGACATCCTGGTGCTCACTGGCCACCACCCTGGGAAGCTGTGAAATGCACTCAGCAAGGAGTTACTCTTCGTGAATACACTTAGAAAGAAAATCCGTCAGCATGCAACAAGGCTTATTTTAATAACCTAAAATCTTATTGCTTCTGGAACATCTGCTCTTTCATGGTTTTAATTTCATTGCCGTAAATTCATGGAAATAAATTTGAAAAGCTTGAAAAACAGTGTCGCTTAGGATAACAATATTATCTTCTTCACATGTGCTCATAAAAGGAAAATGGCATGAAACATAAAGCAAACGGAAATATCTCAAATCTCAGCTGCTTGCAATACTTGCAACAAATGCCCACCTTAATAAAACAGAGCTTCACCTGACTTTTAACTTTGCAGAGGAGTGAAGTGTTATCAAGTGCTTTTTCTCTTTGAGATGGTGCAGCAAGGTGATGGTGCTCAGCCAAGTTCCTTGCCTCGATAGAGGCAATTCCCCTTGTATTTTAATTAGTTCCAAACTTATGCTGGTGGGAAATAGAGCACGGTATTGTTATTAAAATTCATGCCTTATAATCAGCACAGTTAGGACGGTCTCCGCGAACAGCAAGCTGAAGGGTTTTTAACTTTGGTTAATAGTGGAATTCTCTAACTCTTGCTGTAGTTCAAACCATTGCTAAATTTTTAAGTAGCGAGAAAAGTTGTGATCATTAAGAGAAATCACCACACTGAGATCTTAGAGTAAGGTTGTGATCCTTCTCAAAAGCTACATCAGGCCAACCATCAATTATGAATGCTCATTAATTATAACAGATTGTCTGCCATAAAACCTCTTTAAGTGAACTTTTGAACTGAACTTCAGTAGGGCAATTTTGACAAATTTAGAAATTACTGTCCCTTTTAAAATTCTGGGCTTTATCTCTTGTGGCATCCATATTTAAAATTAAGAAAAATGACTAATGAAGTTTAAAACTCATTCTTTAGAAGATCAAAGTCATAAAATGCTGTTAATTTCCTTGGAGACAAAACTGTGAATTATAGCTAAGAGATTTTTTTTCCCTGAAACTTTTCTGTTGCATTTTAAAACTCTCTAATTGTTCCCCAAGACGGTCTTCCTTTGTATCTCACTGTAAACTAATTTGCTGAATTGTCAGGAAGCTAAAAAAAAAAAAAAAGTCTCTAGGACAAAACCTATCACATATTCTTCTTAAGAACTAAAGTAATATCTTATTCCTTGTTAATAAAACCCAGCCCCACCTGGCATTAGAAAATACAAAATCCACGTTCATAGAAAGAGGAGGATAAATCTTGGTAGTTTTGTTTAGCATTTACACTTCTCTTTTCCACTCCGAGCTGCCTCGGTCTTCTCTTTTTTTTTTTTATGATTCAGGACTATTTGCTGAATGTTTAGTGGGTAAATTTCAGCTGAATTTCTTAAAAGCAGCCTTCCCAAGTGTATTTTCTATGTCCCAAAAAATTTTTTGGGGAATCCTGGAGGGCAGGAAGGGTGAGCGATGTTTGACTGTTGAACCTTGGGAATGCAGATGCCTTGTGTGCACAGTCCGCGACAACTGCACGATGCCATGCAAAGAAATTTGGCTGTAGCTTTAATCTAGCTTTAACTAGGTTTTTTAACTCTTTGAGTGCCAGGTTATTCCTAGGGCTGCTGTCATGGCTTTGCCCTGTCTAGCATTGCATTTGGCTGCAATATCACAGACCTCTGTGATATACTCTGCCCCGGTGAGACCCCATCTGGAATACTGTGTCCAGTTCTGGGCCCCTCAGTTCAAGAGAGACAGGGAACTGCTGGAGAGAGTCCAGCACAGGGCAACTGGGATGATTAAGGGAGTGGAGCATCTCCCTTATGAGGAAAGGCTGAGGGAGCTGGGGCTCTTTAGTTTGGAGAAGAGGAGACTGAGGGGTGACCTCATTAATGTTTACAAATATCTAAAGGGTGAGTGTCATGAGGATGGAGCCAGGCTCTTCTCGGTGACAACCACTGATAGGACAGGGGGTAATGGGCTGAAACTGGAACATAAGAGGTTCCGCTTAAACTCGAGAAGAAACTTCTTCTCAGTGAGGGTGACGGAGCCCTGGCACAGGCTGCACAGGGAGGTTGTGGAGTCTCCTTCTCTGGAGACATTCAAGACCTGCCTGGACACGTTCCTATGTAGCATTATCGAGGCGTTCCTGCTCTGGCAGGGGGATTGGACTTGATGATCTTTCGAGGTCCCTTCCAATCCCTGACATTCTGTGATTCTGTGATTCTGTCTGGTACTCGCTCTGTAACCTGGAGCTGCGCGTCTTTTCAATTACTGGCAAAAATTCCATAGAAGTCTCTTTCCCTTTGATATTTTAGAAAAAAAACCCCAAAAAACTCATAGGATGAAAATGTTGCATCAATATTTTTAATGGTTATTTAGAGAGAGAAGTGTGTGGACATGCTTGAAAATACTGCCAGGGACCTATTTGCATGTGTAGGTGCCTAAATAGCTGAGAACTACGACCATCTGGTGTCTCTGGACTTGGATCCTCGGAAAACATGTAGGGTACTGAAACGAAGAGAAATTAGGCGTGTACATTTCTTGTGATGGTTTGTTCAACTCTTAATGCCTCTAATGTGTGGAGGAAGAATATACAAAATACTTTGAGAAGCTCTGATACCTCCCTACTGTCTGCATGTGTCTTACAGATAATGCTATGGAAGATTAGCAGGAAAAAGCCGTATATTCTGTGCAAATATTCTGCTCTCCACTTTTAACATCACTTAGAGCTCTTAACTTATAAAATAAATAATTGCTTACTGGGTGCCTAAATAGTATTGCCATTGACTTTAGAGTCAATTAATTTGTGAAATAATTTTGAGCTACCTCAAGCTGCCTCTCCTCCTTAAAGATTTTTTTTTCTTAGATCCTTACCTAATAGAATTTCAGATTTGGTCTTTTAATTGACTTGAAACTCCTGGGCTGGCTATGAGGATTTGGCCTCAGCATGCCAGAATACAAACCATTCTGATGTTAGAAATCAATCCTGCTTTCTGAATGCCTTTACTCGGTGCAAAAGACAGAAACATTATTATCCAAACACAGAATATTTTCTGGTCTGTGCATGGTGTCGTTGCTGCAAAGCAGTATGTAAACCTATAATTCAGAGCAAAAGACCCCATTTTGCCAGATCTGGGAGGAAGTTCTCACTGAGATCTGGGTAACTGCCAGCATATTGGGTTTTTTTATGTTGGTCACTAAATTAAATGAACCCAGAGAAACACTGGAAAAAAAAGCCACTCCTAAACCTAGCTGTTCCAGCTTCTACCTGGGGAAACCTGGGACAGGAGAGTAAAATTATTATTAATTTTGGTGATGACTTTTTAAATATAGGACAATGTATTGATTCTGAACCTGTTACATGACCATTTTCCTGCAGTGCTGGCAGTATTTACTGCCAAAATTAATTAGATACTCATTGATGCTGGGCCAATTCCCTGACTTGCACATTGTCAATCAGGTAGAAATCCAAATGTTCGCCCACTCTAAACCGTTTGATTTCTCTTTGACACCGTCAGAAGCACATGACACATCTTGTGGAAGAAAATCAGATATTCTCTCCTTTTCACTCTGATGGGGAAAAAAAAAAGCCCCATGATTCTCAACTGTATAATCGTTTCCTATAAAATAAATTACTTTATCTGTCTTAATACTGTCACACTTCTGTTCTCCAGTGATCCACTTCTTCCATCTGTGTGCATAACTGTAATCTCTTCTACACCTACTCTATGTACTCTCAAGTGTCAAAATCCTGCCTCAATCATTCCTGTCATTAGACTCTTGTTCCTGACGGGATAGCGGGCAAAACATCACAGCTCCTCAGACCCCTTCGGGTGATTTCTGAGCTGACTTCGCGGAATTTACACGAGCTGTCAGAAATACGTGTCTGAGTTTTGGTTTGGTTTGGGTTTTTTCGTCACTCGAAATTTTCCACTTACTTCTCTTGAAACGACCGGGTATTTTTATTGCTGTGTGAGTCTCGTTTCCATCATGACTGCTGCTGCAGCTCGGCGTAACTTCAGGAGATATCCGCATTACCCAAATCCTGTGAAAGTCGACTTGCTGTTTCTGATTGAGTGATTCCGTGTGACTCATGCTTTGCTCTCTGATACAATTTTTAACGCTCGTTTGCAGAATACTGTTCAGACAATTGAGCTTACTTACTCAAATCACCATCTTTTGTAGTGAGACAGTGGAATCACTTTCCTCTTTCACAAAGCCCGTACAAGGACAGCAACAACGGAGTGACCCGTAAGTTGCGACCATCTTATTTCCCTTAAAATACAGATTGGCTAAACAAAATAACGGCAGGGAAAAAAAAAAACCTCTTGGAAGCTATGCATCATCATAGTTTAATGTGACAATGTGCTTCTCCTGCTGAGCCATGACCTACTTTGCCCGAAAAATGCTCTCATTACCTTCCCCCAAACAGGAATTCTTCACCTCGGGACCTGAGGTGTCAATCACTAATCAATGGTCCTGCAATGCTTTCCTTGTGAATCACTGTATCAGGTGCTTGGCTGCTTTACCATATCTCACGTAAATACTCGCTTCTCTTCTACAGCTGCTGTTTTATATATAATTTCGTGCCTCTGCTCCAGATTCCAGCCTGGAATCCACCCCTCAAATTCAGAGCTAGATAAATTTTGCCATCTCATAAGAGGTTTTGATACTTTTTTGGTGCTGTTTTGTTGGGTTTTTTTTAAATCAGCTCAATTAAAATGTTTTGCTCTGCTAGTTCAAAACATCTTTCTCTCTCTCTCTTTTTTTTTCCCCTTTTTGATTGTTGAAAAGAAATCCTTTTCCTCTACGCAATGTATTATGTGCATCGAAACTTGGTAGCGTGCCTGCTCGTGGAGAAACAGGAGACAAGAGCTTAAACATCAACAGCCGTGGGAATGACCTGCAACATATGGGACACTTGGTAATTATCCAGTCTACATTATGTAAGACATAAAATCATGCAGCTCTGCTAACACATGAGTAGAGAGAAGGAAAATGATGGCAAATGACTGCTCCCAAAGTTAAAGTTTCTTAACTGAACGTTCATATTGTTTGGCTCTTCAACAAATACCTAAAATACACTTGTTGAATGAATTCAGGTTTGTTACATTGCAGAGGCTTGGCTTTAAAAGGTGTTTATTGATAAAAGAAGAGATGTTTGCAGCATAAATATCTAGCGCTAAGAATGATTTGCAAATGTGTGACTGCGGGGACTTGGCTGTAAAAGGAAGCCTGTGCTGGTCTAACTCTGCTCCCATTTGGAGTCAGGGGAAAACTTCTGATGCTTGTCAGGAGGCAGAAGCTGTGGACTTTTAAAAATCCTCCCACTCTCAATGTGTGGTATTTTATTTCCAAATGAGGCGGGCACTTGTACTTCCAGAGGGGTGAAGTCATCAGAGTGGAGCAAACGTACAGCAAGGATATCTGTGAAGTTACGTACAGAACAGATCTCTCGGTAACAAAAAATTTAGGATATTCTGTCCTGCTAAGACTGGATGCTGAGTTGGACACTGCAATACCATGAATGGGAGGGGACGAATCTGCAGAAGACGCAACATGCAGCTGTTTTCACTGTCACAATTTTAGTCAGAATTTCTTTTCAAAGGACTTGACAATTGCTGACCTGTCTTGAATATCTGTCTTCCATGTTTTAAATGATCAGAAGTCACCCTTTGCAATAATTTTCTAGCTCTTTACTTGGTACTTAGGAATTCATTTTGCATTATGCTTTGTCTGCTTTACTTGGATTTATAAAACTCATCTTTGCATACAGAAAGAAGCTGTCTGCTCTGTATCTGCTAGGAGTAAAAGGCTGTAATCTGCTGTACTTGGGTTAATAAATATTTTATTATTCACAGTTTCACATATTCTCCTGGTGAATCTCAGCAGCTGTACTTTCTGAAAACAACGCCTGATTTGAAGAGTTAGATTGTCCTCTAAGTCATGAGAAAGAGGCACAACCCAGCACTGCCATTCCTCAAGAAAGCCCCACACAATTGCTGAAGCGTTGCTGCACTTTTCCTCTCGCTGTGGCGTACTTCTTCCCGTTGCCACACACTGTATTGGAAGAACTTTATAAGAAATAATTGGCATGCAATAAATAACTCCTCTTTGAGCTTGCAGGAGCCTCGGCATCCTCCATGGCAGCATAGCCAAATGGTGATGTCCTGCAGTGTTCTTGCCAAGGAATAATATGGAGCTCCTCAACCAGGAGGTAATTCTGCAGGAACGGACGGACGGACGGATGGGTGGATGGATGGATCCCCCAGATCCCTCTTGGTCCCACTGCTCTGGGCTTCCCAGGATCAGCTGTAAGGGGTGAGAGAGGGTACAAGAGGAGGAAGGTGTGGGGTAGGTTAGGAGCTTCTTTCTAGCACCATCCAGGGCCATCCACACCCAGAGATGCTCAAGAAAATAGTTCCTCCAACACCCGCTTGGCTGGGTTAAAAATTGGGTGTGATAGGCAAGGAAAGGGGAGGGCATTGTGTTATAGCTCAGCCCACAGTGTACACTGGAGTTCGTTTATCAATAGGGGGCCAAACACTGCTTGCCTTCCTCATTTCAAGTTGTTCCTTATTCTGCAGGCAAGTTCATTGATTTCACCAGGGCTACTCACACTCTTAAACACAAACTGTTGTAAGTAAGGGTGAGGGAATCATGCCCTAATCCCTAAACTCTGTTTCAGACCTGTTTTTCCATCCCCTAGAATTTTGATGCCATCTATTTCAGAGTGAAAAATTGACTTGTGTCGAAGGTCTTGGGCTTAGCTAAAAGACATGAGTTGCTTTAAAAAAAAAAAAAATTAAAACTACCTCAAAATGATGCAGATTCACTTTTTGGATATGCAGTTTTCATTCTATTGAATTTTTTGACATGTGATTATGTAAAACGTCTCATACCAAACTCAACCCATTTACACCTTTCAGAAGGCAGTAACTAAAGGAGTTAATGCAGAATTATTTTTAGTATGTATTCAAGTTTATTCATGCTGAAAGGTGGTACTTATCTTTTGTAATTTTAGAGTAGTTATTTGAATAAAAACATGAGTATAGTTCCATTTTAACTGCCATGTGACATTTTTGAGCTGGTTTAAACCTCTCCCAAGATGTGAAAATCTCAGCATTTCTTATTTGCAGCGTCTCAGCATTACCCACGATACCTGTGTATGTGTTTAGACTTATGTCTGTAAATGCATAAAATATGAGTAATAGCATATGTGCTAAGACAAAATTAAATTGTAAAGTATCCATCAGACAGGAAAAAAAGTGCAGTTTTCAGAATTGTCAGAAAATCTTGTTGAAGTTCAAATACCCTTTTGAGACCAAATTCCATATTTGTCAGAAAATCTTGTTGAAGTTCAATTACCCTTTTGAGACCAAATTCCATATTTAACTGTCGCCAGAGGAGCTGTTAGATTTAAAAAAAATCTGTGGCTGAGTACTTTCCCTAGAACTGGGTAAATATTTCTGTTAGCCAAGTAACTGAGCCCTTTTTTTTTCAGTTCGTAGAGTGTCTGTGCAGAGGTTGCAAGTTTCTCAAGTTTGGGGGTCACTGTTCAGATAAGCCTTATGCTGTTGTTTCTCCTCTCTAATGGAGTAGTGAAAAACAAGGGCTCTGCAAAATTAGCGTGTAATTTTGGTGGAAGGAGTTTAACTGTCCAAGAGGACACACGGGGATTTGGCTGGGACAGACGGACACGAGGACGACAGCTAAAGGTCACCGAAACGTGCCTTGCGAAATTTTCTTTGTTCCAAGTTTGATTTGCAAGGAGGAGAATCTTATTTTGAGATAACTGTGGGTCTGACACTGGGAAAAGCTGTGCAGTAAAAATAATAATTGAGTCATGATGATAATGAGGCCACAGTTATGCAATACCAAGTTCTCCTTATTTCCTTTGCAGGCAATGCACGATTGTACATTTAGATATTCAAGATAATCGGGGTTGCTCATTCTCTGGGGCCTGTATTGATACTCGGTGCAGTACTATCTCACAGAAGAAAATACACTAATATTCATGGAATAATGCCTTTCACAGTCTCTTTTACAAGGGAACGTATCATAAAAGTATTTGTACTACTGGGCTAGTTGATAGTAATGTTCAAAGAGGCGTTTTATGATGCATTTCTTTTCCTGATCTATATTTCTATTCAGTGCATTTTGAAAGTGTTTTCCAGCTCGTGAGTCCTGCATATGCCTGTTTCCTCCACAACAACTAACTCCTGAGCAGCATTTGGCAGCTGAGGTCACATAGCTGCTGTAGATGGGTGGAAAGCAGAGTCACAGCAGTTCCTCATGATGTGGCCGATTCACTGGAACAGAAAAGTGGATTCAACATTTCAGCAGCTGAGAGGTGGAACAGCCCCATCCTTGTGAGCACAAGCTATTTTCTTGGGCCGTTACCTGTCTGTGGTGTCAGGGTAGAATTGTCTGCTCCAACAGAGGAGGCTGGATCCCAGGTCTGCCCAGCTCCTTCCCCAGGGATGCACCTGCCTCTCTGGTGGTATCCCAGCCCCTACACGTGCTGTTGGGTGTCCCCTACAGCTGGCCTGATGACAGGCAGGACAGGTGTCACCATCACTGCTCATAAAACATGAAACAGCCCTTCTTACCCTGGCTGAGCCCATTGCCAGCTGCAGCTTTTGGTGTGAGCGAGGGGAGCTCATAAATTTATTTGCTGTGCTGCTAATTTTCACACCGAGAATGTGTATCTTTTCCTAATCCTTTGCCTGAATGGAATAGTTCTGTGACTTGTTAATGGAGCTAATTCCAGAAGACTGTAAAGAGGTCCCAGGCTGGGTGAGCTATCATAATTCACTGGGATGAGGTTCAGTGTGGATGCAAAGGAAGCTGAAGTAAATCCTCTTTCTCTCAGTTACAGGTATTTTCTCTAGAGTTCGATGGGTTTTTAGTGAGAAGCTGCCAGAGATGCTCCTTCCCCCTTAGTATTGCTTCTGAATAAGAAACAGACTTTGGTGAAACTGTTACTTAAATGAAGGAACCATTTGATGTACACAGTTCCCAGAAGTATTGTGGGAGATGTGCTTTTCTTACCTTAATTTCAGTGTTGTTATTTGGACTGTGGTTAATGTACTTAACTCCAAGGAGGTTACTGTTCTCTGCTTACTGTATGTTTTTACTAAATTCCTTATCTTCACCTTCTTAAGAAACTGAGGGCTTCCCTCCTGCAAAGCTCTTATCAAAGACACTCCTGAGGAGTCAGTTCAAGTAAGACACTCTCAATCTTTTTGCTTTGTTTTGGTGGTTTTACAGCCAAATATTTCCATGCACACACATATCTGCTGGCACAAAGGTCCGTGTGAGCTTTCCCTGACCAGTGTCAAACATGGGCCTCACAGGATTTCCCATCATTCCTGTCCCCTCCCAGCTCCTGCTGCAGGTAAACTATGTGCTGTGTTGCACAGAGCCTCCGTCTAACCTTTATTAGTGACATTTATCACAAGGCTCATGAGGTGCTCTTCAACTGGAGAGTGGCCACTTGGGCAGGTTGTGCCTGGAGGTGTCTGAATGCAACCCTCCAAGTACAGCAGAGATGTGATTTATCAAGGACGTTTGGACAAATGGAAAAACCACCCCCTTGCAGAGGTGTTTCATCCCTGCTGCAAAGTCAGGACAAGTGATGCCCTGGCTATGGGGAGAAATCAGGCTGTATTTCTTCAGCTTCTTTGGAAATACCCACAGGTACAGTAGGATCTTCAAGCTGGATAACTCTCTGCCTCTCTCAATGTGACAAACAGTTGCTTTGTATTGTGCTTGTCTTCCCTCCTTCACTGTTCAAAGGTACATTTTTATTTTCAGACAGAAAGCTCGTTAAATGTAAAGGTGCATCTACTGCAGTTTCTGTCACTGCTCCACCCTCACCACAATGGTTTGTGTACCCCAAGAGCCAGAGAAACATCCCAGTTCTCTGCATAGCTGCACTTCTAATCCCTCCTCGAGGGCATGTCTTCTCTTCAGTCATCTCATCCCACTCACCAAAGCATTATTTATGTGCCTCTGGGCCCTCCTCATTTTGCTGATCTGCTCATTGAGTTTAGTAATTGACCAAGTGAGGCCATCTCCTTCCCACTTGCATCCTTCCTTTCCCTCAAGGGCTGCCTCACCGGTCCCGCATCAAATGGCTCTGCTCCTACCACTGGTCTCTGCATTCAGTTTTTCTACATTTCTGAAGCAGTTTTGAGAGGAATTACCTAAATCTGGAGAAACACCACCATGAATCACACCCATTCGCTCACTGATGTTTTATTCTTTTGTTCGAGTTTTCTTTAAATATATTTGGTGGGAAGTGACATGGTGAGACAGATCCAAAGAGTCAATATGAAAACTTCCCCAGATAAAGCCCTGGTGCAGCACATGAATTACATACACACTAGGGAACAGGCTCCAGTCTGCCCCTCTGCTCCTTGCTGCTGACAATTTTAAGTCTGCCAGGAGTGAAAGCAAGGCAGGAGCTTGTCCCTGAACCTATTACAAAAATCTCCATACAAAAAAATTCACATTTTTTTCCTGGGTTGGCTCCAAACACATGGCAATGGGGAGGAACTTCTGGCAGCAGGTGGATGGTGGTTCTCAGACCTTCATAGAAAAGTTTGAGTTGGAAGGGACCTTAAAGAACATCTAGTTCCAACCCACTCTACCATGGGCAGGGACACCTCCCACTGGGCAGGTTGCTCAAAGCCCTGTCCAACCCAGCCTTGAACACTTCCAGAGAGGAGGCATCCACAACTTCTCTGTTCCGGTGTCTCGCCACCCTCATAGTGAAGAATTTCTTTGGAGACATATATTGCCTGTAGCTTTGTTTTTGAGCTTCAAGAAAGCAAGAGAGCAGCCCAGCTTCTGTTTCTGCAGTAAAAATGGTTGGAAGCTGCTGGCAGCAGCGTCAGGGTGATTCTAAATTGATTCTTTCTCCCTCTGCCTTTTAAGTCTCGTGAGAAATAAATTGATACAATATGTTTGTGAATTAACATAAGGTGGCTATTGCGATATGAAGGGTCTTTGCTAGACTTACTCCATTTACAGCTTGTGAGCAAGTAATTTAATTAGTGGGAAACTTTTACATTAAGTACGTGCAGAGACTGTTAGCTAGGATCTTATTCCAGCCTCTTCGGCATCCCTGGAGAGCCCAGCTTGTGCTGTTACAGGATGAAAGGCCATGGTGGGTGATGGGTCAGATCCTTCCTCAGATATATTCATGCCTGGTCCCTATTGTGGTGTCTGGTGTTTCTAATGTAACTCTGAATTTCAAAAGCCAAGGTGAAAAGTGATTTCTACCAGTCTTTATGACAGCACCTACTCTACAGGAATGGCCTGCAAGGCTAGGCTGATGGCCAGATAGTTTTGGCTTGTCCGAGCATGATAGGAGTCGGTCAAGGGGTGACCTTGGCTGGAGGGGAGGCCTCTGTGGTTTGGATTTCTTAATTCCATCCATCCAGTCTTGTTTCATGGTGGCCTCTTGCACACGACTCACCCTGCACCATGGAAGCTGGGGTCGTGGTGGGCTGCTGGGGACAGTGGGTGCCCTGGGACCCCCCCCCAGCTCCCAGCCTCACCCCATCACCCACTCCTGCCTCTTGGTTGCGGTCAGACGCAGAGGGGAGATGATACAAAGGATCTGAAAGCAGGAAAGCTGCTCTTCTGTTATCCATTTCAGATAGAGATTTTTCTTTCCTCTCTGTAGGACCTAACCTCTTCAGAAGTTTTGGGGAAAATAGAGTTGATTGCAGTGTTCACCTTCCTCTTTGGTAAACTAAGAAAAATTGGGAAAAAATCCAGCTCTTGTTTTTTGTTTGGTTTTTTTTTTAAAAAAAAATCTCTGTATCTGGCTTTATTTACACAATCTATCAAAAGGTGTCTCGCCAACAACATTATTTAAACTGAAATAGGAGACTCACTATTAGTCTTAAAAATTCATAAGATAAACAGATTTTGACGTTTAATTTGTTGTAGCCAATGGAAGAATAAATTACTGAGCAAACATCGTGCAGAAAATATTTAAGCAAAGGAGAAATCAGTGTTCTTTGTATGGGAATGTTATACCAGGACCATATATTTTGCATGTCCTGTTTATCTTTGTATTGGATAAGATGAAGTGTGCAGTTTGTATTGTTTGCTTGGGCAATAATTTAAACATAGCTAAGGATGGAGCATCTGTCGAACAATTCTTCGGTCAGTAAACAGTATAAGATAGATTTTTAATAAACATACCGCAACTGTCTCTTTACATCCCCTGATGTGAGCACAGTAGGCACATGAATTATCTTCAGCAGAAGGCACCAGGCTTTGCCGTGCAGGAAGAAATGGCTGCTTTTTTTCAGAGCTACGCATGCTTCTAAATGATAAAAGAAATGAAATGAGGGGTAGAGCTAAAGCATAAGGGCTCCAGAAAAAATAATGAATGTCAAATAAGTGAATGCCTGAGGTACCATCCTCCAAAAGAAAGCAGAAGTGGGATTGGGCTGATGGATAATGAGTTTTCTGTTAAATTTCCCCAAGCCCAGTGTTTCACTGAGGTGGTGTTGGCTGGCCAGCAATGCGTCGAGCACCGCTCCCTGCCGAAATCCAGGAATGGGAAAAGCAAAGAGGGGCCATGCAGGACAAGGTATTATTCCCCAAGGAGGGACATACAGAAGAAATGGTTGTTAATGTGCCAGAGAACACCCTGGTCCCAATACCTGTGGTAAATCAAACATGTTGGTTATGATTCTAAAAAAATCTGTTCTTTGGTATCTACTAACTGTTTAGAATTCTGTTTAAAAAAAAAATAAATAGATGAGCTTGATAGAGGTGAACATACTTCTTTTGATTATTTTATTTTACTTTTATAATTTTAATAGTTGCTGTTACCACGTGAGTGTCTTTCAAGTGAACACTTGGTATAGACCACGGGGAAATTTTGCCTCTCTTTCCTTGTTTTGCTCTCCCAGCCCTCCATTTATTCATCTGCAGCTCTCACTTAATTCTGACCCACACTGATGAGATCCTTGGGTGAGCTGGGGCTTCTAGCTACAGCTACTGTGCTAATAATAAATTATAAGACATAGTCGAAAGATATTTACACATGCAGGAGAGCTATTTTGATTATTTCTAATGATGCATGTGGAACTCTCAAGTTCGGGTGCCAATTAATTAATTACACTCTTCATTTGGTCTAATGGGAGCCGTGGTACAAACAAGGGAGATGAGGCTGAGACTGAGCAGCCCTTGCTGGGAAGGAAATATGGAACAGCAGATGCTAGAGATTTTGCTGAGAGATTGGATTTGATTAACTCTTCTATATTGTGAGTGCTGTAAATTTGGGAGATGGCTGGGCCAGACTGAAAAGGGAGAGGTGGCAGATGGGATGAGGAGAAGATGGTTAATAGAAATATAAGCAAGCAGTCTTGTATTAGCTCCTGCTGCATGTTTTGAAATGTGAGGACTGAAGATGGAAGTAGCAGGAGGTGGCACAGATGGGAAGAGGACTGAGGGCGATGCGAGATAGAATCCAAGATGACAGTCTTGGGATGTGAAAGTCCTCGGCCCCTTTGCTGTTGGGTCTGATGGGAGCAGGTCTGTGTCAAGAGCATTAGCTGGAGGGTGCATATCAGAGCAAAACTGCCTTCTCTCTTCTTTAGGACAAGAGGAAATATCCTCAGGTTGCACCAAGGGAGATTTAGATTGCATATGAGTAAAAATTTCTCCGCCAAAGAGGTTGTTAAGCATTGGAACAGGCTTCCTAGGGAAGTAGTGGAGTCACCATCCCTGGCGGTGTTTACAAGATGTGTAGTAAGCCTGGCAGTGCTGGGTTAATGGTTGGACTCGGTGATCTTAAAGGTCTTTTCCAAGCTAAACGATTCCACGATTCTAGTTTTGTGTGTTTTGGCCTGAAAGGACCAAATAGAGCCTGAGTAGATGCTAATGACAATTGAGGAAGAGCTGGCAGTGATGTGCTTTGAAAAGTGTTTGGGTCTAGTTTCTTAAACAGTTGGTTGTCCATGTTGCTTATGAAGTTGGGAAGTGAAGGAGCAAAGGAATTGTTTTTTAAAAAAAAGACAACAAACTAAACCCAGGTATAGTGGGGAATGTAGTCCCCAACTCCCTGGAGCAGGCTGAGAAAGGGAAGGAAAAGCCAAAGCAGAAAAGCATTAAATAGACACCCAGACAGGCATAATGATAGAGACAAACTTTTAGATCAGGAAGAAATTGTGAGGACAAGCCTGTTCAATAAAAAGCTGATGATAGGGAACCACAGGGACAGTATGCACTAAATGACATCATTTACCACTCTGCTTGTTATCACTCATTATGCTGCAGATCCTATTATGTGCTTCTTAATGCAAATCTGGCCCCTGCTGTGTCTGGCACAACACACAAAAGAGAAAAAAATCATTCCTTGCCCCAGGGATTTCATGATGGAGGAGAGTCAGGAGCATTTCTATGAAAAATTACATCATCAGTTCTGTGCTGGAGGCTGTGAAAGGTAGTGACAGGTGGACAGTGTGTTTCTCAGAGTTAACAGTTTTGCAACAAAAGCAAATTATACATGTATATATAAAGTAGAAATGACTGTTGGCTGAGTAGATTACAAAGAGAACCTTGGGGGGTCTAGCAATTTCAATTTGTTCAGGGGAAATGATTCCTTTTAGTGGTATAGACGTGCTGGAGACTTCATTTCATTTTAAATTTTAGTAGGCTACAAATCTTCACCCGTTCTGACTCAAAGAGACAACTCCTGTGTGGCTTGGTGGTATTTTTGGCTTTCATTTGAAACTCAGCAAGCCTTGGTAACCACTTTTGCTTTGACATGGTGACTTCTTCCAATGAAGAACCTAAAAGTTCAGCCAGTGACAGATGCTGGAAAAGGGGATTCAGGCAAAGTCTTGTGATCCAAAATAAAATAAATTATTAGAATATATATATATAGCTGTCTATAAACATCTCCAGGAACTCTGTATAACACCAGAGCAGCCTGAGATTAAGCAGGGAGCAGAAGTCAGCAAGAAATGATGGGTCGGAGGAGACCATTGCCAGCCCAGGGGTCTCCACTGGTGGCAGTTGAGGATTCCTCTAAATAGGGAAGTGAGAAGGACACATTTCATGTAAGAGAGAAAACAGCCGATGTCCCTGGCATCAGCAAAGAATAGAGAGTGTGCGAGAAACCGGCCACAAAGAGGTTAACGAAGTTAAGACTTTTGTTTGCAGCCCTTGGTAGGGGAAAGTTTGAAGGCATGTGGTTGGTGTGAACCAAAACCTGTTTGGTGTGAACCAAAACCTGTTTGGTGTGACTGGCGAGGAGCACCGTTTGCAAACTGTTAGTAGGGATGTATTTGATGACAGGGGGAAAGTGAATTCTTCATGAAGGAACGATTGCTACCAGGAGCTGGTACCTTGTAGCTACAGAAGGGTGCATCCCAAGCCTGAGGTGCCCTTAACTACCCCAAACAATTCTGGAAAGCACAAAATTATCCTGAGACCCACGAGAGAGGAAGTTTCTCCTAGATTCATCTGCTGCGGTAAGTGAGGTTTGAGTACTCTTTGGAGGGTAAGATATGGAGCTCAGCAGATTTCAGTGTATAAATGAAACTGCACAAAACCTTGTCACACTTCTCCATACATAAATGTGTGTTTAATTCATACGTTTGGTCGAGTGAATTCAGGAATGCGTGGCAGCACAGGACTGTGCTGCCATGGCCCCTGCAGAGACGCCCTGCTGCAACCTCCTGGAGGAAAATTCAAGCCTGAGGCTCTGCTGGTTTTTATGCTAAAATATACGTTGGACTCAACCACTGAACGGGTGTGAAAATAGTCCAAATATTTCAGGGTAAAGGACTTTGATGGGAAGTTCCCACCAGCCTCAGTGGACCTGATCCAAAGAAAACACTTGCTCCAGAATCAGAGGCTGAGGCCAGGCTAAAACCCAGAGCTTAAGTCAGTCACGAGGAAATTGCTCTGACTCAGTTTCCTCAACTTAGTCAGGGTTAATGGGTTCTATTTTGAAGAACAGGCCTTATTCTATGCAACGTGCCATATTCCATTTACTTCCATAAAGTCTCCATCAGCTGGAGAGGTTTCCTCCTTTGTTCCACTGCATTTGACAATAGAAGAGAATTTTCCTCTCTCAACTGGCAGATTAGCCATTATAGTTCGTGAAAAATACTGTCCAACAGGGTTAAGTCATTCCACTTAGACAGCTTTGACTTTGCTATGCCAATTATTAATTTTCATGAATTTCAAAATATGTTTTATGCTGATAAAGCTTCTTAAAGCGTTTCCTCTAAAGCTGTATTAGAGAAAGTGGCGCTTACATAAATCCTTTGGAATACCTAATGTACCATGGCTTTTGCTATAAATATTCACCAGTTCATTATTTTCACTAAAATTCACAAGTGAGTAGGTATTGATTATTTTACCAGTTGCGAAAGAAAAGTCTTGGATACTTGCATACGGTCTGAGCAAGCTTGCAAAGCAATCTGCTGCTTCAGTCTGGCCAAATGGGCAATTATTTCCCTAGATTTCCTACCTTCTGTTTCCTCTGCAGCTTTCACATTTTTCTGCTTTTCTGTTGGAAATTAATTTGCCGCCTGTAAAAGGCACTTTGCTGACCAGATTGGCCCAGAAAACTCTCTTCCGCACAAATACAGAAAGGTTTCTCCACACCAGGGAAGAACTTTAAAATGTGAGGCTTTGGGGGGCAGAGGAGTAACTCTCAGCTGGGCGAGGCTTGAGCTGCCTCACAGCAAATCCCTCCTCTGTGGGACAGACCAGATTTAACGGCTCATTTAAATGATGGAGAAACCTCTTGAACAATTTGCCCAGATTGTCTTTGTTTATCATTGTCTCCGACCTCTCGCTTAAGACACCCGCAGCCTCAGGGTGACGAGATGCTGGGCGAGCATCTGCTGAGACTCGCTTTGGGGTTTGTCTGCACAGTTACACACAGCTGAAGTATTCTGACTGCTAAATGTTTTGCTGCTACTACCTATAACAGGTCCAATAAAGCAACAGAAGAGCTGTCAGTCTGGCATGTTTTAGGCATCTCGGAGCAGATACAGCTTTCTCCGCTGCTAATGGTGTGCGCTGTGCAGGTGACATGCCATCAGCTCTGGGGAGTTTTGTTGCTGCTTTGCTTTTTGTTTTCCGCAAAGAACTAACTTCCAAGGTCTCACTTTCTGTTATAAAAGTATGTAAAATCATCTCTCTCTACAAAAATGAAAAAGACCCAAGGTCTTCTGACTTCCTTTGTGGTTCAGGAGGTTCACAGATATCCTGGATGTGACCTCCAGTCAACCCTGAGATTTCAGAGTGGAATATTTTTCTTATTGCTGAATATCAGAAGTGAGTTTGCTAATTAGGGAAAAAACAAGGTTTGTCACCATTGGGAATATTTTAAGAAATCAGAAAAGTGTCATTGCTCTATGACAAATGACACCTAGCAACGATAAAATAATGTGTAACAGCAGCAGAGGTTATTTGCTGCTCATGTTGCAGAAGTCTGGAGCTTTGAAGGACTAGAAAAGCTTCATCTGCATTTTCAGCTTCATTCGGGGAAAAAAGAGGAAAAAGTAAAACGTGACTCATTATTTAAAATAAGATAGTGGGTAGGAAGTGAGGGAAGATGACTCTCCTACCTTCCAATGGAAATATGTCCAAAGGCCCATCTGGAATGTCTGAAAGAGCGGGCAGAGCTGATACTGCTGAGTCGCAGCTTTTTGCACTGATTTCCACCACAACACCTTCATTCCTCTCTGAAATTACCCTCATGTGGCTGAGCTCCGCTCGGTTTGGAAGCTGGATTAGGCTGAACTGGGAGAAATTAATTTTAGTGGGGAGCAGACGGACTTAACACAAATGCTTGTGGCACTGACAGTTCACATCCAGGATGGTTTGCACTGATTTCTCGGTGGAGGTGAGCCCTGGGGACCCGACTTTGATTATCTGACTCAGGAAGCTCTGGATTACCTCCGTGTTGACTTCATCTGGGCCACTTGTGCAGACAGGGTGCATTAACCACGCAGCCGAGCGTGACCGAAGGCGGCCGAGATGGGATCAGCTCCAGGTGCTTGGTGAAATCCTGGGGAATTGCCTGGTCTGGTAAGAAACTGCACCAGAGGAGACTGCAACAGCGGCATTTGCTCATGATGGATGAGCCCTAATTTATTTCTGCTGCAAGAGGTTTTGGAGATAAGGTTACCCTATAAATAATGTTTAAATTGTAATTTTGTTAAATACCCTTCTCGTGTCAGAAAAAATAGATTGCCACCTTCTTTCATTGCTCCAGGTAATCAGTGATGCATCCTTGGGTCCGATGCTACCATTTTTTTTATACAATTTATCTGTGTTTTTGTACAATGTGTGTGTATATATGTGTGTGTGTCTATATACACACAAATGTGTGTATATATATGTGTGTGTATATATGTGTGTGTGTCTATATACACACAAATATGTGTGTATATATATGTGTGTGTGTATATATATATATGTGTGTGTATATATATTGTATTTTACGTATATATGTTTATCAGGACAAAGATAATTCACAGAGAGATGCCTGATTCAGCTGAGATCTTCACAGGTCCATCAGAGCCATGGACAGCCATCACAGCTGCCAGGTGACATATGGGATGGTGTGTGGCATCTCTGGGAATGTGTCATCACAGCATTTGCTTCTAAGAGGATTTCCTGTGGCTCATAAAAAATGAAGAGATGCTCTCTTCCTGAGAAGTGATGGACAAGAAGTGACTGATGTTAGCTATCAGAGACCCCAGCGTGGAGGCGCACACAGCTCTGTGTGTCCCTGTTCCCAGGGCAGGGTGGCAGCTCAGCCCGTGCAGGGTCAGTGTGGCACTGGCAGCACACGAGGCTGTGTGCTCAGCGTTTGATGTGGCACATGAGGTGAGTGAATTCTGATCTGAACCCCTTCCTAGAGAGCCTCAAACATGTTTTTTGAGGTCTGATATTAAGCAGAAGAAGTGCGGACGATGACTTCTCATCCTGGCTCTCTGATTTATGCTGATTTTCTTCACTGGGGGCATGGGGAAAATTAAAAATAGGGGCGACTGCTGACAGGTGCCATGGCATGTGCAGTGCAGGGACTGCTCTTTACCAGAACTGCCTGTCATTTGTATTGTCTTTCCCCACTGATGTATACGCCTTCATTACTGAGCGGCTGACCTTTACCAAGCAGCTTGTCAGGAGCAGAGCTTCCAGCTTGATGGTTGCTGGCTCCAGGGTGTTACCTGGTGACTGGCTGGGAGAAAGTCAGGCTGCAAACACAGCCCTTGGAAATCACCCTCCTTGTTCTGGGGGTGTGCAGCAAAGTGTCCACAAGATTTTCTCTGTTGATGCTTAAGAGCGATAAACGGTGGCTGTTTCTTTTGAACGTGTGATTATTGATGCACTGGCTGGCTGTTAGGTTTCCCCAGTGAATGGATGGGACATTACTGGGATTTGTTTTAAAGAAATAATTTTGAACAGAAATTTGGCACTTGGTGCCGTCATACCGATTCTGAGAACAGCCCACTGTGACAAACCTGTGTGCATTTTACAATAATTATTCTACTAAAGACACTTGCTTTCTGTAGCCTCACTACTCATAACTTCTGAACAACAAACCTATATCTGCTATTGCATGGCAGTAGGGCTTTAGCGAATGAGTCTGTCTCAGTCCTAGGGACGTGTCAACCAGGAAAAAAACTGATGATCTCTCAGTTCTGGGCTTCTTCACTTAAACAAGGAGAAATATTAACCTTGAAAGTAGGAGATTTGTAAGAAACTTATTAAAAAATAAAGAGGTATTTGTTTAAATCTGTCCTCAACAACTTAGTAGACAAGTTAGAAACTTTTCTGCCTTTGAGCAGATTTGCTGGAGCACAATGCAAGCTTGCAGCAGCTCCTGTTTTACAAGTGGGTGTATTACAAACACCGTCTGGAAAAACTCTTCGAAGGGGTATCACTGGGAAGTGCTTCAGCCCGGAGGACTACCCAAGGTAACGTGGTGCAGGTTTAGTGATGAATCACAAAGCCACCCAGCTTGTTGGCTGGGTCCATCCCAGAGGTGGCTGCACAGGGCAGATGAGTCCCCGCTGCCTGGGGTGGGTTGGCCCTGTCACCAGTGCTCACCCCAGCACCTCCCCAGGTCTGGGCTTTGCCAGGCTTGAGTGTAAGTCTCCAGAGGTCATCTCACCTGGGGGATTTTGGCAGCTGCAGCACATGGTGCCTTGCAGCGAAGCAAGACTACCTGCATTCCCAGGCTCAGGGCTCTGTCTCTTCCTGGGTCAGATACAGTCAATGAATAGTTTCTCTTGTTCCCTCAGAGACAGAGGCACTGAAGGGCTGGATGATATCTTCTGACAAACAGCAAGGAACTTGGGTTAATAACCACTCAGAATGTCCCCTGGAAGTCTACCCAGTGCTTGGAGGACGCAGAGCAGGTATTGTGACCTGGCAAATGCCACCAATGGTAAAAGTGAGACACCCCAGCTGCTTACCAGCCACTGGGAAATTATATCAATGTATTTGTCCAGGCAGTGGGGAAAATTTAGTGTGCATTAGCTGAATTCTCAGTGTAAAAGATTACTTCTATCTTTAGTCAAAAAAACATCTCCTTCCAAACAATGCAAAAACCTTTACGAGAAAATGAAGGAATTACTGGTGCAAAGAGAAGATGCTTGCAAGGGTTACAGAGGTGAGTTGCCAAGTCAAAAAAACCTCAGTTTGTCCACTGAGGTAGTCTGAGACAGACCCTGCCATAGACAAGACAACCCGAGTGCTGCTGCTGAGGAGAGAGACTCTGAGAAGCAAAGTGCAGAAGTTTTGGTTCAGCAGGTCCCATTATTGCCAGGTTAGAAGCCTGGAAAATCACAGGTTGCAGAAGCAAAACCGGCTTAACCTTAACTACAGATAGTGCTGCCATAATTATGGGTGCTGATAATGTGCAGAGCCAAGTGTGCTGCAAGACTTTTTTTTCTCAGCTGGAACTAATGAAAGAATCCAGCAGCCCCATTGACTGAGCAAAGCAGCAGTCGTTTAAGCGCATCCTGCCAGCAGAAGGTGATTTTCATACTAAACCAGTGGTCTCTCACTAATTAAAAAACCACATTTATTATTTGGCTTTGGGATTTTTTCCAAGAAGAAAAACACAGTTTTGAAAGTCTTTCAGAGTCGATTGCTTTCCACAGGCTGGTCTGTGCTTGAGATCAACATGAGGGGGATCTGGGAGGGGGAGAGAAAGAAAAGGATGAGGAGGAACAAAAGGTGTTGAAAAGCTCAGCTGAGTCTCATAGCTGGAAAAGAAACAAATCAATGTCAGGAATTAGAGAAAGAACAGTCAGGGAGAGAACAGGAAAAGGAGCAGAACAAAACCAAAGAAGACAGACAAAACGTGATTGATCGGGAGGCAGGGTGGTAAAAGACAGCTGAGTGACTGGTGGGGGTAACGGTGTAGATATGAACCCGGGGGGGTGGGTCTGGAGACATTGTCACTGGGATCTCTAAGGACAGGATGGAGAAGCATTTGCCAGGAGTGATGTTGGTGTGGTTGTTGCAACTTGGGGTAGAGATGAGGGAGATGACACTTGGAGGTGTCCTGCAGCTCTGGTTGTTCTCAGGTGTCCCACGGCCCCCACTGTGTGCCTGTTTCCTGCAGCAGCCTTCACCCCAGAGGTACCACAGGTAGAGACTTTACAGGTAAGATCTCCTCCCAGGTCTCTTACCAGTCAACACAACATGTAGCAGCTGCAGTAGAACCCAGGGCCAGCTGCCACATGTGCTGCTCTCATCCTGTTGTGGTTGTCTGGCAGAATGTACCTTTCAGACTAGAATAACTGCTAATATCATAATTTTGAATTTCATATTGTCCAATAACCTGTCAGGTGTTATCAAGACTAGAATATATTAACAGAATCACAGAATTCCTGAGGCTGGAAAAGACCTGTGAGATCATCACATCCAGTCTATGACACAATAGCATTGCAATGGCTAGACTGTGGCACTAAGTGCCACATCCAGCCTTTCATTAAATACCTCCAGGGACAGTGACTCCATCACTTCCCTGGGCAGTGCTAGGTCTGTAGGCAGAGGTAAAATCTTTTATTCAGATGACCTGATATTACTGGAAAATTAGGGGAGCTTTTCAGGACCTAAGTGCTCGTGAATAGGAACAGCAGCCTTCAAAACTAAATAGGAATTGAGAACAGTTGTTAAGATCTTAATTGGATGCATACCCCTTAGACCATGACCAGAGAAAAAGTAGCAGGTGGAGTGCCCCAGAGCAGTTAGAGAAACAACCCATCCATCAAAAGCTCTATGTCTCTGGATGCGTCCCAGGCTCCTCCAGCCTTTTTCGCTGCTGCTGGCTTGGAGGGCCAGCCAAGAAGTGGGACACGAGCCTTGATTTCCCCAGCTTCTGCTGCCTCTGGACAGTTGGGCTAACCCAGAGCAGGACATTTCAGTTAACTGGATGGGCACAGGACCATGCATTGTATGATCTGGAGGGTGAGGCTGTGGCAGCTGCCTCCTCCCTGGGGGTGGGCAGAAGATGCGCTGGGAGGTGGTTGGATGCTCAGGTGGTTGGATGGCTGGAGATTCCATAACCAGGTGCAAATTTGGATTTAGAACCCAAAACCCTGCAAGAACAGGATACTTCACGCCATCCGACTTTCATCTACTCATTCTCGTTTCTTTAAGCCCCGGACCTTTTTGCCAAGGGAATCTTGTGTTGTGGAGGCATCCATATTACAACCTAATAAGCTTCCATTATTTTTCACTGCCCCAGAAAAGCCCTCAGGGATCCCTTGCGATCTCAGGTGAGTACAGACACAAGGAGAGCCTAAACTCTGTGGGCCATGTGCAATGTGATAAATGCTTAGTTAAATACCTTAATATTATTTAACTCCCATGGGATTTCTGCTCTTTGATGTTGAAGCTAATGGCTAATAGGAGTAAAGAGTCACCATGATATATTCAAATGTGAGATTAAAGGTGCTTGTACGCTGCAAACTAGTGACTATTCTCACATTAGAGCATTTTCTCAAATGTCATGTCAATGGAGGGAATGCTTTTTTCCCTCCTGTAACTGTTTCACACTACAGGGAAAATAAAATCCACTTTCAAAACAGTTACAGACACTGTCTCTTTTTAATAGGGTGTTTATGGAAAGATGCTCAGCACCCCCAAAATGGTTCTCTGCTCCCGTCAAGCAATCAGCACTGCACAGGATGGGGTCCTGTGTTGGCATCAGTTACCGAGGAAATGCATCTATAGCAATGGAGCATCTGTTTCTATTAGCAACAGCAGCTTCTGCATTTAATTGTGTGGTAGTGCATTTAAGCTCCTCACTATTGAATTGGGTTTGTTTGTGGGCTTTTGCAAGTTCGGGGGCTGCACAGTGAGAAAGGGGTTTGCCACAGGAGAGCAGGTTCCTGTCGGTGGGACAGACGGCGGGGAGGCAGGAGAGCGCTGAGCACGGTTCCTACGATCACCCTGGGCAGCCTCTCTGAACCTGCACGCACATCTCCTATAAAACACCTTGGTTTGCAAGCCAGGGATGTGCATGGTGATCGGCAAGGCGCAGAATGAAGTGTGGCTGAGCACGGTGCCCTGCTGCCGCTGGGAAAACCCGGGGCTCTTCTGTACGTCCAGAAAGCATCTCCCAGCCAGCACAGACAGACAGATGCTTTGGGTAGCAAAGGAGTGAGGTAACATGGGAAAGCTCTCGTGGGGCAGTTCTCTTTCAGAAACAACGGGATGTTGCCAGCCTGTTCCTGTAGCTGCTCCCGGTCGGAACACGGACACAGAAGTGATTTCTGCGGCGACGACTTAATGCCGTCCACAAAAAGCCGTCGTCTTTACCTCTCGCTGTCAAAAAGTGCCGGCCTCGAAGCCTGCAGGCAAGTTGGGGTGGGGTTGAAGCCAACCTGTCGTCCTCTGTGGTGGGCTGGAGGATGAAGAGCAGCGTGTGCTCTGCCTCCCCAGGTACCCGCGCATCTGCATCCTCGCACTCAGCGCAGGGCAATGCTGCAGAGAGGCTGGTGTGGGAGGGTGAAACGCTGAGAAGAGCAGCTCTCTGCTCTTGTTCCTAATGCAAGCAGAGCAGCAAAAAAAAAACAACCTCACCCCAAAACAAACAAACAAACAAAAACAAAAAAACACACACAAAGGGAAAGGCATGGCTTTCGTGGGAGAGAGAAGCTGCAAAGGAGCTGTGAAAGTTTTTTCTTACTTGCCTGAAGGGATTTTGCTGCATGTCTCAAGGAGACTTTTACATTTCTTTTGGAAAATAGGTTGCAATCACCCGGAGAAACAGTGTGTGAAAAGATTAGGATGAGAATCACCAGTGAGATGAATATCCAAAGTGAGACACAAACTGTGTGAGCATGTTTAACTAAAGATGTGGACGTTTTGTTCTGCTATGATAAAGCTTGTATCCATAAAGTATCAAATTTGCTCGTTAAAGAAGACAAACCCATGCACCTCTGACGGTGAATGATGTGAAAATACATTGAGGTTCATCTCAGATTCTGGTATTCCTTGCATACAAGCATTATTCCTACAAAGTGGAACTATCCCTTACTGCAAGAGAAAATTTAAATTCTTCTGACTCAAAAGGTTATGCTCGAATGACTAAAACTAATCGGGCAGGGTTGTTTGGTAGCTTATAGCAAGTCTTAACAGCTGAGCCAAGCTTATAGCAATTCAGCTAAGTAGCTTAATATGTATGAATCTTCGAAGCTGTCAATCCCTTGCAGAGAACTTTAGTTGGGCATTTTTGGGCACTTCTCGCGAGTCCTTCCCAGCTCACTTTTCATGCTCACCACCGGATTCACCCAGCTGCAAACTTTTTTTTTTTTTTTCTTGTGGTTTTGTATTTCTTTCTTTTTTTTTTTTTCTTTTTTTTTTTCTTTTCCCCCGGAAAAGGGGGGAACACATTTGCTTATTGCCATGGTTGCAAAATCTGGCATTCCAAAGGCAAACCGGCTCCCTTTGTGTGTTATTGGGTCAGCTGTGATGAAACGAGGGGCAAAGAATGTGTCTGAGCCCTCCAGCTTTTGAATAGTATAAATGAGATAAGCGTTTAAAGAGCAGAGCCAGGAGCTCTGCTGTGATCTTGCTGAAACAGCTGCAGAAACCATCTCCACTTCATGCTTGCTGCGACTCCTCAGCTGATGATAACCACTTTCATAGACAAAGCTGACCAAAGCTACTATTTCTGCACGAAATCAGCTGGCTTATTTTAACCTTGATTGGTACAATTAGTGACTGATAGCCTGTGAGCTGAGCTAGCAGGGAGGGCAGGGGCGGGCTGGCAGCTCTTGCATCTCCCGGTGACAGCAAACAGCCCCAGGGCTGCGGTGGGAGGAGGGTGTGCCAAGAGCTTCTTAAACTCCTCCAGGCAAGTCTCCTGGGGAGAAGTCTGACAAAACATTGGTGTTCTTAAGGCATTCGAGCCATCGTTTAAAAATGGCACACTCCTGCAATGTCTAAAGAGAGCAGTGTGTGCTACTGGTTGGGAAGTAGCCGGCAGCTCACTCGTGTGGGTTTCCTAATGCTGGCGTGTGTCTCAGGTTTGCTCAGCATAGGGAATGATTCCTGGTAGGGTTTCTGAAGGATCTTACTTTTAAAGCAGCTGAGAAAAATAGGAAATGTTGCTGACAGTGCTCAGTGCACTTTCACACGGTCTTGCTGCTCAAAACTGAGTATTTGCTGGTTTTCTCTTCTGGTGCTAATATGTCTCAGTGCTCCTATGTACATGAGTTATATCAACAGCCTCTCCCTCCAACGGATGCTGTTGATGCTCTGACCGATACTACAGACAGTAGCTGGGAAAATAGACTCTAGAAAAGTACATCACGGGGTTGTACGAGTCCCTATGGTGAGCAGCAAACCAACATTCAGTGAGGCTGGAAATAAATAGCTCAGGCTGGGAGTACAGATGTGTGATCATCCATCTCTGATCCCCTTCACTTTCTGCAGTCAGAAGGCACTATTGCTGAAACCTACCTGCCTGGAAATGAGCTTTTCCTGAGCAGCCTAATGCTCTGCATCCTAGGTGAGTTATAATAAATGTACTTATAATTATTTGCCTAAGTGCAAATGCCTTCATAAATGATCTTGCTAGCACGTAGTGGGACTAAAGTACCAGCTGACATTAGAGTAATGAAAATATAATGCAAAATGATGGCATGATAACAACACCAAAAAGACTCCTCTGAGTGGGATTAGTGTCTCAGGATCCCAGCTGTAGGTGGGAGTTAAGCTGGATAGGAGCAGGGAAGTGAACGGGCAAAGGACACAGAGAAGGGCATTCTAAAAAAGAGGAGAGTGCAGAGCACCAGGAGATATGGATCCTTTTTAGGGGACTGTCAGAGAAAAAAAAAAACAAACAACAAAACAACAAACCAGGAGCGGGTATTTGTTTTCATTGCACAGGTTGTATGCATTTTTTAATTTTTTTTTTGCAGTGACATGTACTCTGAATATTTGTCTTTTTCTTCTATGATAGCATGAGAATAGCAGAGCAGTTCTTTCGGAAATACAATTTCAGTCTAGAATATAGAGTCCATAGAGGGGACTACTATGAAGGAGGTACACAGGAAAAAGTATTCAGCAAACCCCTTTGTAGGTGTTCATCAACAGCAGGACCTTATGCTCCATGGAGGAACAGTAGCAGGTGACGTTAACCAGGCAGTGAGGACACTTGGCCTCTGACTGAGAGTACTTTTGTTTATAAACTCAGCATCCACTTCCCAGGAAAATATTTTTGATGTTGACTTCAGACATCCTCTCCCTGAGAACTGCCCAGCCTCCCGGCTTGCCCAAGAGACAATAGAAGGAAAACAAGCACAATAGGTGCATGTGCTAAACACTTTAATGAGCACTTCCACACCATTCTCCTGTATTTCCCCACATCCCCATGAGTCAATAAGCACCTCATGCAGCTTTCTAGATAGCATGTAATAAACTGATTACAGCTGTGGCGTAGCCCAAATGTTAGCTCCCATTCACTGATAGAAATGTGAGCTTATTTTGTTCCACGTATATTGTCTCAGTGTAATATTCTTAGTAATCTCTTAGTCTGTGTAAACTTCCTACAGTGATATTAAAATACTTTTAGATACAGTTACACGAGTTTGTGCAAAAGGCACTGTGACAAATTTAGCACACGCGCAAATATATGGTTGATTTATCGGCACCAGCAAACAGAAAGCGGCCCTTGAATTTGTTGCCCTGGGGCTCTGGAGGATATGTTATCTCTTGGCCGTCTCTGGTTCATTTTAAATAGCAAGTTAATGACAGTATGCAAATCGCCGGTGATTATGCTTTAGTTCCCATTGTCACCCGACATAATGTCCTCCTCCAGCAGCACTTCGTGGTGTTGCTCTTTGATGCACCGAGCACTCGGTAAGAAGTGATGTAAGTTCTGGATGAGAAATTCAGCATTTATAGTAGTTACCTGGGACGATTTTATCTCCCGGAGATGGGGCTTTTGAATTATGACTAATACTTTGAATTGTATCTGGGTTTCTTTCATCTCCAGCTCTCTCTCAGATGTTCACTCCGGGTAGATTTACATTATTCCCAAACGACTCAGTCTTTCTCTCCCAACTCACACAAGAGTAATTTTTATGATTTATGTAAAATTATCAGGTTTCAGAAAATGTATTTTTAATGTTATTTACAAATAATAAGTAAGAGGATCTGGAGCAAGCAATGTGGATAACAAACCCTTTCAAAGAGGAAAAGGGATGTGAGTAGAAATTACCTGAGTCCTGTTCTTTTAGACATTAATAAATAAGAAATGTGCTGTATTGGGATGAAACTCTGTATCTGTGTCCAATGCTGTAAATCCTGAGGCCATCTATTTCAATAAAGTTGGTCTGTGTTGGTTGCAGCAGCTCAGGAGCTATTTTGACTGTTTCTGCCCCTCTGCTGACTCTCTGACAGTTTATCAACAGCTTTGCAATTATCCGAGCCTGTGAAAATCTCGTACAAATATCAGATTTCATTTAGTAATTTCCATCGTGCTCTAGGTTATACTAAATGCTCATTATCTTTGCATGTTTTGGAAGTGTGTAACTTCAAATATAATTTAGTGTGAGAATTCAGAATTAGGAATTGTTGGGGATTTTTCAACAAGATTTGCAGGAAAAAAAAAAATCTCTGCGTATCAGTTTTCTTGCAAAGGCAATCCCAGGTGCTGAAGCAAGAGCCATGACAGCATTTTCCTGACCTCGGTGAGGGCTGTGATGTGTCTGGTGAACTTCTAAGGTGTGTCCCACAACCTGCTGACCTGACCCTACTGCTCCAGGCATAGGGCCCTTCCTTTCATTTCTGTTTGGGGAAAAAAGGAAAAAAAAAACCACAACATTTTTTGGAAACTCTTTGCTTCATTCCTCTGCCAAATCGGACTTTTCTGAGTGTTTCTGATGGCCAGAAGACTTTGGCAGAATGAGACTGTTCCTCACTGCCCTTTATAGCTTTAATCATCTTTTTCCCTGTTGTCTGTGTGATGAACTCCAAACTGTAGCTTGGTTGGCAGCTCAGTATCTCTTTAAATCACTACTGGTTTCTCTTATGTCATTAATATTTTATTTATGTTGTATTACATTTTGCATCAGTCTCCATGCCAACAGTTCATGCCAGGAGCAATGTCTGATAGAATAATTTAAATCTACAGAGATAGGAGCACTTTCTTTTTGGGTAGTGTCATTAAGTCAGATTCATTTTGCCCTTTGTTTTGCAGTGTCAGAGAGCCAAAGCTGGGTGTGTTCCAGCTCTTGCCCAGTGCCTGCAGTGGCGTCCAACAAGGACACTTCTTTACACAGCTGGAGTTGAGGAGTAACACTTGCTTAAGCCAGTTAAACCAGCATCAAGTCCTGGTCACAGCTGACACCAAATCCAGGTCCTTGCGCTAGACCAGGTGATAATTCTGGGAAAATGTGAAGTTTCGAGCCAAGAAGTCCCTTCCTCAGAACATTTACAAACTCTTGCTTGTGCAGTTGCATCATCTTGGTTACACCACGGTTACTGCACCAGAGAAATGCAAGGACCAGTAAAAAACAAGTGAAAAGGTGAGTAGAAATAAAAAACTAAGCTATTCAGGTTTAATCAAGAGAAGAAGAGATGAAGTGTCAGGTGAAAGAGCAGCAGAAAACATGAGTGTGTTTCTCGGTGTTTAACAAAAAATGAATACAAGGATTAACAAGGGTTAAAGAATTTCTGTTTGAAATGTAAAATCTGATTAAAATAATGTATCAATGAGGATAATCTAATGCCACACAGGAAAGATGTCATGCTCAAAATACTTTAGACCCCTGGGGCTTGACAAATTCAAGTTTTCTCCCACAGCTTTCTTAAAATCCTGAGTCTGCAAGACTCAAGGAATGGTGTTGATCACAGGTGTAGCCAAAGGCAGAGAGACCCAAGAATCACAACTACCTTCATAAACCTCTGCACCAGAGGGGATTAAAGAAAAATGCATTTACTGGAGGGACTGTGGAGTTAGCACATATCCCAAGAAGTAATTTATCAATATACAACACCTCTGTGCAAGCGAAGGGGGAGGAAAAGAAGGACCTAGGCAACAACCTCAGGTTATACACATGGCTGCACTGATTTTCCATGCCAATTACTGCCAGCTAAGAACACACACCTGGAGACCACACAGTGAGCACTATGGGCAAAATTGCCTCGCCTGAGATTATGGATGCCTTTGCAGACTCATCGTATCAACCTTCCCTATTTGTTTCTGTTTCTTTTATTAAAAATCCACACTGGAAAAGAAACTGGTGTGTCTTCCTGACACTTGCAGCGTAGTTGAGGAAATATCTGTCTGTTTCATCAGGTCAAATCTATCCTCTATCTTGTTTTTTTTTTGTTGTTGTTTTGGTTTTGTTCTTTGCAAAATGTAATGAGTGCTGCCCTTGCTTATTTTTCCCAACTAGCCATTCCTTTACAGATCAAATTGCAAACAGCCCCATAGTTTTCTGCCACGGCAGGATTATGAAGGACCTGCAGAAATGTCATGCAGTCTCTGCTGTGAGATCTGACGGTTTAAGAAGGTCCATCCTGGTCCTGACAGCGACAATTTTGATGCCTTTTAAAAACCTACTTGTTTTTCTGCTCTGACAGGTATTAGAGAAATAAATCTTCAATCCTCTGTGCAGATGGGAGGGCATGAGATGATTCATTGGCTTTGAGGGTGCTAACAGCCATCCCTTACATGCCTTGTGTTGGTGTAATGGGTGGTTTGCAGCTGTGGGATCATTGCTATATTTTGTAGTTTTGTTCTATTATTAGCTATTAAAGGAATATGAGACCATAGACAGCGTTGTGTTAAACTACCAGTTCCTGTGTTTATTGGCGCCACCTGGGGATTAAAAGAGATGCTGTCACTCTGCAGAGTTCTCTTCAAAGCAGGGGAGATATGATGAATACGTGATCAAAGCACCCTCGCTTTGTCCCATTGTGAAGTAATTACAGATGGAAAGCTTTTCTAAACAGGCAGTGTTGCCTCAGGCGGAATGAGCAGGGCAGAGGCTTTGCCCCGCAGGGCAGGAGCCGGCACGGGAAAGCAAAGCCAGTCCCCAACGCCTTCAGTGGTTCAAAGATAGGAAGCTCTCCACAGCCACGATGGCCTCTTCCAAGGAGAAAGCCACTGCAGGAAGGTCCAGCAATACCCTACAGGCATGTAAATACCTTGTGGTTAGCGAGATGTGTCTGTTCTCACAGTGACCAGAACTTTGTTTATAATAAAACCTCTTTCAGTGACCCCCTGTGATAATTTCAGCTTGTTCTGCTGTGGCTGTTGGGCATGTTCCTGCTTCTTCGGAGGCTGATTGAGACCTTTTCACCGAAGGGGACCTCTGCACCCAAGGGAAAACATATTTACCTTGAAAACAGCATGGTAGTCTGTCCTTTGAAGGAAAACTGGAAGAAACTGTTGGAGCTAGGATGCTGTACAAAATCTGTGGCAGAATCAGTAGCTCATGTTCCTTGCATGTGTGAGCAGAAGGGACACAATAAATAATGCAGCAAATGCACTCTAAGTCTTCTAGGTATCGTGAAGCTCGGCTGAGATCCACAAAAATCCCTCCTAAATTTACGGTGCCTCTCTCTTTTTGCATTGCAGGAGTCTTGCAGCCCCTCAGACTGACATTGGAGGCATCCAGAGCCTGCTATTGACAGGCACATTTCCAGCCACAGAACAAAGCTTGCGGAAAAGGTCTGAGTAATTTGAATGTCAGTTAATCTTAGGTGCAGTTCTGTCACCTGGCTGCAGGCCAGTGCAGGTTGAACCGTGATGGTGTTGTCAGTGGATGTGTGTCAGGTCATCTCTGGAGCTGGATGGTCCTTAATGATGTTGCTGCTCAAAGTTTGCTATTAAGAGTGTGTTGTAGTCAATGATAAATGTTATCCTCCTCCTTCAAAAAATGTAGGTACTGCTAAGGCAAATGTGAAGCTGGAGGCTAATGAGAGAAAGGCAAGACACCTCCAGGAGCTGCATCCCCTCAGCCCTCGTGTTCATGCGGAGCCCTCGGCATAATTATGAATAAAGCCCTGTTCTTCCAAATCGCTTTCTAAAATAAACAATCCAGATGGCTGTGAAGACCTAGTCATCAAGCTGAGTAATGCTTATTTTGAGTACGTTAACCAAGAAATGTGTACAATTGTGCTGAATTGTGCACAGCACAAGTCAAACAGATGCACAGGCAGGAGCATCACAAGTGTCATTCTCATCCTGGTCCACAGGATAGTCCTGAGAGCTATTTAGGGATGTTTAACATGTAATGTGTAGAGAGTAAGAATGTCTTTTCTCTCCTCCAGCCTTACAGGTACTGGAATCACTCAGAGACATGTACCAGGAGATCTTGGTGTTGAGTGAAGATAAATGTTCTCTCTTTTCTTTTTCAGAGGATGTGGTGAGGACAGAGAGATTTTCTTATGGTTTGTGAGAACAAAGTTATCTGGTTTTTCAGGCAGTCCTGAGGTTCTTTCCTCTCCTTTGCCCCAGGATATCCAACTCAGACTTGGAACAAAAGAAATCTGAAAAGCAACAGTTTCACAGGAAGGCAAATCCCAGGTGCTCTCTAGGGCTGCCTATGTCCATAGCGTAATAAAGTATAAATTCACAGAGATGTTTTCCAGCCTGCTTTGCGCACGTTAACATGCTTGTTTAGTACTGGCACTGAAGTGCCTGATGAGCGTGGAGAGTTGTACTTGATTGCTTTTAATGGGCACTCTCAGTGGGATGGCTTTCAGCAGCATTTACTGCCTGAGAGGCGAGGCATCCTCACAAGGTCTGTCCAGCTGAGGAATGCTGGAAGGGTCTTGTCAGCTATCACCACCGCTTTATGTTTCCTCACTTCGCTCCTCAAACCTGGAGCAAAAAGCTTTCCGCAGGGAACACCCCCTGTGGAGTTATGGCGGCTTCAAACTCATCCTCCCCCCACTCTGGCTCCAGGACTAGTGGGAGGGTTGTGCATCTTCAGAAGCTTCATGGAGAAAAACATCACCTGAAACTTGGTTTGTCCACTACACGCCAGTTTGCATAGCTAAACTTTCTGCTATCATACCACCCGAGTAATACCAATTGCTTTTTAAATTATTATTTTTTTTTTCTTGAATGTAATTTTTACTAGGTGTGAAATCAAGCCCTTTCCCCAGCTGGAGGTATGTGAGCAGCTTTCATGTATAGGAAGATTGTAGTGGTATAGCAGAGAAAATAAAGCCATTAGAAGCTCCTGAGGCATAAATTCAAACCCTCATTAATCTCTGTGGGCTGCATCTCAAATCTGAATTTTTATAGAACGTGGGTGGTATTTTCAAAGCCAGTTGCTGGCATTGGTTGGCTTCGTGGACTGACTTAGATGATAAGAATATGTTTCTGAACCACAGCCCTCTGCCTGAGCAGAATGCAGGCTGTGATTTATGCTCTGTACATCATGGATACACGGTTGTGCCCGTGGCATGGGGGTGGCTCCATGTCCCAGCATTTCTGGAGAACCGAAAGGCTGTGGGGAGCTGTGGGACTGATGCACGGAGCTGCCAATAGACTAGTTTTGATTTTTCTGATATTCACTAATTCAGGTATGGCATGCTTTTTATGTGTCTTTGCTTCGTTCTTTTTTTGTTTTTTTTCAACGAAGAGTTGAATTTCCTCATTTGGGACAACTCAGCTTTTTTACTGTTAATTAAAACTGAGAAGTGTGGTGGATGTGTCATCCCAACCACTTCTGTCTTTCACCCAGTCCTCAGAGGAGCCCCTTATTACTGACAGCGCGTCTCGGTATCACTGGAGACCTAAATGTCAGGAAAGAGGTTACGGTGGCTTTGACTCTTGAGCCTTTGCCTGTCTCTTAATTGCTTCTGGGGACATCAAGTTCGTTGGTTTAAGCTGTCATAACACAAAGATTTCTGATTCACCCCTGCAAGAAGAGCAAAAAATAAACTACTGTACTTCTGGAAGTTTAGGTTACAACCGAACTTTTATCTTTCATCAAGGGCAGACTGTGTGTAGAAAGAGTAAAGGCTAAAGGCTAAATTCTAGCCCCAAGAAGGACGTATGCTGGAGGGATTTCCTATTAGAATTTGAAGAGAGCTGCCACTCACTTTGCTATCTCAAGTGTCTTGGTACCTTAGACCTAGGAATTTTCCACATTTTGTTAGTAATACTACAGAAATTAGACAGGTGGGTGAAGAAAACCCTGTTTATTATGTGAAATGACTGCAGAAACATGATTTTATTTTCAAGTTTAGAACAGTTTGGGTTTGGCTTACATGGGTATAGATTGAAGGAGAACCTAATGTTCATATTTTTAAAATAAGTATAAATAGCTGAATCTCCACTTTGGGGGAGCATCAGGTGGCAGTTTGGCCACAGCAGTTCTTAAACACAAAATTCAGTGGAAAGGAAAATTTTACTTATGGAGCTTTTTACCTTGACTTTGTACAGGTGTGAATGAATGCAAGATAGCGAAAAATGTGGTCCCCTGGGAGCAAGGAGACCTTTACCAAAAAAGAAAAAAAGAAACAAAAGACAGTACAAAGAACTATCTGAGTGCATCAAAGCCAGCTGAAGAAATATTGTCTTTCAAGAAAAATATTATCTTAATGAGACAGCAGTCCAACATTTCCTTGTTTAATAATACAGTTTAATAACAGCCAGATTCTTGTGGCTTTCTGCGTTGTTAAAGCATGTAGGCAGGTTGCTATAACGAGCTGAAGAACAACCCTGCAGAAAGAGGATTTTTTTTTTTTTTTCTCTTTCTCTTGGAGCTGTGGTTTTACTTCAGAGCATCCCAGAGGCAGAGCTGCAGATTCCTTGTTCAGGAGCACAGCCTGCCGGCTCGACCGCAACCAGCACCCACGGGCATGAGTCCTCCTCCCTCTTCCCTCACCCACTCGAGTTTGTGTCTGAGTTTGGGAATGCTTTGGTCCATGTTTCCCACTTGGGAATGCACACACCTGCTGAAATCCCTACGAGACACCCACAGCCTTCGCTGCGAAGCACAGAGAGAATTCAGGGGAGCACCTTACTGCTCTGTATGGGGACAAGAGATTTGAATTTTTAAAATTAAACGGCAGAAGACAGCCTCCCGAAACAATGGAAAAGAGTTTCTCTTCTCTCAGACCCCTAAGGGATCTTGGGGATCCTGAGGTTATTGCAGACTGCAGCGTCCATTGTTGTTACCAGGCACAATTATTCCCATTACCTTATGATGCTCTGAGCTATGCAGAATCACAGCAAGGTCAAGGTTGGAAGGGTCCTCTGAAAATCATCTAGTCCAACCCTCTGCTGGAACAGGATCACCTGGAGTAGCACATGCAGCACTTATGTTCAGAACCTCTGGGGAAAGGTGTTCAGAGACAGCAGTTCATGCTGTGTGGCTGCAACTCTCGTTGAGGCAGGGCTATTATTTCAATTTACGCCTGCTGACATTCGTATGCAACATTTTTTTTTTTTTCAGAGCAGACTCCTGCTTCCACCCCATTCTGCTCTGAAAGCAAAACCTGCCTGAAGTTTGTGGTTCAGGCCCACAGCATCATCTCTCCAGCCTCCTCTTTAGGAGAGCAGTAGCTGGTTTGCTCCAGGACCCCAGTCTTCCCTGCAGCTCGTGTGCCTGCTATGGGCCATCTCTGCCACCACGTACCTGCACCAGATTTCCAACGACGATGCCTATTGCAGCAAAAATGGTGACTGTGGAACATCATGGAAAAATTGTGTTCTGGTGTAACAGCTAGATGGTATCAGGGATTAAGGTAAGTTGTACTAAGCACACGACAGATATTTGGGAGTGTTTAATAAGTACAGAAATCTCCCTCAAGTTGTGTCTTTTAACTCTGCTGTGAATATTGCTTCTAATGAGGTATCTGTTTGTTGTTTGCTCACTGTTGTTCTTTAATCTCGATAACGTTGCTTTGTTATTAAGAAATCAGACACTTCGAGGAAGCCCTGAACTGCATACAGCTCTTAGATGTACTTAATGATTGTCTCTAAATGACTGAGTCACTTAGTGACTTAGTGGTGCCTTCTCATTAGCTAAAGGCTTGTCTAAGTTTTACTTGAACGGGTGTCAAGTTTGATGGCCCCAAGTGCTGTGACATGGATATGGTGTCACTGTGGGCTTTGGGGAAAAAAAAGACAAAACCAGAAGTTGCTAAGCTGTGAGCTCACCTGGCTGGCTGCGAATGCAGAATTGAGAAGATGAGTGTGGTCTTCTGAGGCACGGTTTGTCTGTCCTGCCTGGCTGCAGGTACGACTGATAAATTCAGTCGGTGTTGTTTTTAACTGCTGACCCTGATCCCTCAGGATCAGGGCCAGCTAAATTAATCTCAGCACCGGATCCCCTCACATTCCTGATGTGTAAGACCTAATTAAACCATTGCAGCAGAAAAATTAATAATTAGTAAGGGAATTAAATATTAGTCTGTATTATTATAAACATTAGCAATATATTAACAAGCTCATTAGCTGTTCATTAACCTTTAAAAAGCCCTTTCAGATCCCCTTTATCTCATTGCAGGTTGATGTTAGATATCTGTCTCAAATTACCTTAAGCGAGTGCCCTTTTGCTTGCTGTTAAAGGCATTAAAAATTCCAGAACTAGTTAAGTTATTCTGCCCCGTTGGTTATTATCTCCCTTTCTATTTGACTTTATTTAAATTCAACTATAGAGAAGACTTATCTCAGTATTGACATGGAGCTATTAAAACATCCCAGGGATTGAGGGTATTGCTTCCCAAAATGATATATGACAACTGAGGCAATGATTCTTTATTTCTATTGTTGCTCTTGTGCTGCTTGAACTGGGCTTCAGCAGATTTTGTCCCTCATGCTGGAGTACATACCCTACAAAGGTGCAGGACAGGGAGCAAGAGAGGACAAAACTATTGGATATATATAGCCCCAGATAAAATCTAGAGCCACCGATCCATCTTTGGCCCCTGACTTCCAGCTCATTAAAGCAAATTCCTGAATTTCTCTGCACCTTCCTTCCCTCAGTGGAAGCTAGGGCTATTTCTCCTCTGCCCTCTCTATCCTTTTTTACTAAAAATGTAAGTTCCTTAAGGCCATCATTTGTGCAGTTTGGCATCCAGCATCACCTGCAGGTTTTACGGCCTGGTAAGGTGAAATGGTGAGCATGAACCAAGTGACTGAAGCGATGGGACCTCCTGACTGTAGTATCTAACCCCGTAGCAATGAGACATTTGTGGCCAAAGGTAAGAGCTGCTTTTAGGGGTGATGCTGGGTCACAAGGGGAGTATTTAAAATGCCTGGAGAGAGGAAACATCTATCATCCCCTTCTGAAAGCCACCTTGCAGGACAGTCCTAGTAGCCTTGGCTATGAAGTCATGGCTTTCATTTTCCTGCCTGCAGATTAGCCAGGGAAGCAAGTAGAAGCAAAATTAGGAATGAAAAGTCTTGCTTGCCAGGTTCCTGCTCGGGGTGAGAGAGGAGGCAGAGGTGCTGTGCAGCAGGATGTTGCCGAGGATGCAGGACTGATCCCACCTCCTCCCTCCCCACCTGCAGCCCAGGGCTGCAGAACGGCTGGAGATCTGCTGGCGATGTGTTTGAAACCCCGTCCTCACAGCTCGAGTCTCCTGCCTTTGTGGTGAGGCACTGTGTCCTGGCTCGTCCTTGCTGAGTGATCCTTAATCTCTTGCGTCTTTTAATTACAGCAATTTCTTTTGGCCTGCTGGAAATGCTTTTCTGGTGTAGCTTAATTAAAAGTAAAGCCTAGCTCTGACAATTTAATGTGCTGTGAGCTCTGGTCAGGATGCAGGCACTCCTCAAAACAATTATTCATGACTTCACTCTTGCTTCTTATTTACTTTGAAACCATGTTTTGTAGAAACTGGGGAGAGCAGTCGTTAGTCATTCTATGTAAATTTACAGGCAGGATTAGTCCATCTGTGAGAGCAAAGCTGAGTATGGAACATCACCTCGACCCTGGGGGCTGCAAAGCCCATCCCACACTGCTGAGAGCACTGGCATGATGTTAAATGCCCTCTGGCAGCTCCTTTCTAGTCAGTGGGGGTTGCAGGCTTAAAACCTGAACTTCTGCTACTTCAAGTCCTGTTAAAGCTTTCTGCTGTTTGCTCCTTTTCTGTTAGCAGCAGCTGACTGGTTTAGTCTTTGCAAGGCATGAAACAGTTGTCTGAAAACTTGGGCAGACAGTAAATCAATATTGACTGGGTAATGGCTTTGTTCTGATCCTCCCCAGGGTTTGTATTTAAAGTCTACCTTGACTGACCTGTGGGATTTGCAGAATTAGGACTATCTCTTGAAGAATATTGACCCTTGCGTGGATCACTTCAGGTTAGCTTCATCTTTGTCTGACCCTTCTCTAATAACACATTTCCCATAAAAAAGCTATAATCCTGTATTTACAAAGAATTTGGGCCAAGTTCCATTCCTTGTATTTCAAAGTCAAAAGTAGGAGCCATTACAGTCAGGATCAAATGTACCTCAGCAGGTGGGTTGATGTGACACTGGCTGGCCACGAGGTCCCACTGGTGATGGGAGATGGGACAGGGACCTGCATGTCTCAGGTCTAATCCAGTCTGAGACCCACCTACTTCGATTTCTCCTATTCAAACTCTCTTAGCTCTCTCAGGCAGCTTTTATTAGGGCTTCTTAATTTTAATTTCTTGTAAAGAGAGCTTGGAGAATCAACCATGAATTTCACATCATTTCCACCCATAGCACGTTAATACATAGCGTGCAGCTTCTTCGGGTGTGTTCCTGGGGCCAGATGAGAAAAACGCTCTGATGAAATGGGACTTTGCTTGTCATGAATATTTATAGAAGAAGTCTCCGTGCCTTGATATTTCCTGGAATGTAAATGCGAAAGGGGAGGAAGTAGATTTTATTTTAACGGTATTTTTTTATAAATCTTTTAGCCTACTTTTGAAGCCCTAGAAAATATTTTGCTCTTTTATAGCAGATTCCTGAACGCAGAGAAGCATGCTAACAAGCTGTGGCAGGACTGCACTGCTTCACCTATGCAGAAACTATGAGGGCAGCTGGCAGTAGCTGCCGGGGCATGGCTGCGCCTCCTCCTGAGCCCACGTAACTCAGCAAATCTATTCCGAGTACAGTATTATTTGTCCTGTTGACTGCAATATTCAGCAGCAGGAGAACATCCCTGTTGGCATTGCTGGTCTTTAGGACAGGACTTTTGCTGAGCTTCACTTAAGTGTGCGAAACAAGCGTGTTGTAGCATTTCCACTTGACTTTCTTGGGTGACTTTGCATGCAACACTGTTGGAAATGGAAATTATGGTGGTTATTGTATGTTCTGCCTAGAATAATTCTGCTTAAACTCCTAGGGGATACTAAAACACTGAATGGGAAGGGTAAACCAATGCTTCAGTCAGGATCCAGGTGTAGAGCTGTAAAGAAATGCATTTTTAAGACAGTGCTGAGGCAACAGAGCTGGTTTTCAAAGTAAAAAAAAAAAAAAGTTTTACACAGTGGCTGGAAATGGTGTGGGGGGAAGCAGCATTGCCATGAAAGATATTTCACTGCACACCCAGTACCAGCGCTATGTTTGTCTGAAGCCAGCTCAGCTGAATTTCTGTTCTTAGAAGGTGATTTTACAAACACATTAATAAGGATGCAATATTTTCAAATTAAGCCCCACAAATAAGGAGTCATTTTGGCAGACTATAGTTGGTCTCAGTTTTATTATTCCTTTTTTAATGTATTTTGGCTTTAAGTTTTGGTTTTTTGACTCTTTCAGGCTTCAGAATTCTTATGGCAAAATGGCTTTGTATAGTGATTTCATTATTCACACATCACAGAAAGGCAAAAAAAGAAATGTCCATGTATTGGAGAGCCAAAAGATCAGGCAAATATTTCACTCCATGTACAACAAAATATTATGAGGTAATTTTATTTTTTCCCATTTTTAGGTAAAAATGTTACAGTATACAAGATAATCTTATTAAAGGTAAAAATACAGTATTTTGCTTTTTCTCTAAACAGATCTACATACAGTACACTTTTTTTTTTTTCTCTTTTATTTTTGTACAAATATAACTATTATTCTATTAGGTTATCTGTATTCTCATCTGGCACTTAAGAACTGATCACAGGTCACCTTCTGGTTCTGTTTGTTTTCCTCAGCTGATACCTAAATGTAATGCTCGTCTTTTAGGTGTCCCTTGTAAACAAACAGCACAGTTCAGTGGTTCCCAAGTAGGAAGGTGTGCTTTAAGTAGTTGAAATCATGTAGCTGAATGTAAAAACCCAAGCTGTCCAGGTTTGCAGTTGTGTTGCACAGACTCATCACTTTCCAGCTGTAGAAGTGCAATCCAAGTACTTGCACTGCAGTCTTTAAAAAAGTTTTAATCTCTTCCTTGTCCTCTGTAAGAGCCAAACACATAAGATAATAATTTCTACATTGATTTATTTCCTTTATTTCCTTTAATTTATTTTTTTTTTCCCCCGGAATGTTCTCGGTGGAATTGAAGCTTTTTCATATTGATTTAAAGGTTTGAAACTACTGGGCTATGTTCTTCGTGATTTGTCTCACCCTATGACTTGCTGTTTGACCTCTGGAACCTGAAAGCTGAGCTCAGTTGCATCACTGTCACTGGATTAAGGTTGTTTCTTGAACTGAACACATTAACACAATATATGTTATTTCTGGGTACTCCTGGGAAGTGAGTTGCACATCATGATGAGTATTTCAGCACACTTGTCGAAGCTGGGTTTGTCATGGGACAGGAGAGGCTAGGTGTGTACAAGGAGACCATGTCCATTAGAGGACTAGTGAATATAGCTGGAAAAGGCCAACAGGAGTTTTTGGCTGGGGATCCTTTTATCAGGTTCTAGCAGAGGGGTGAAAGGATGCTTTACCCAACAAGCTTGATCCATTTTTTCCGGTGTTGTCATCTGGTTTTAAATGTAGATGATCTCTACCTGCTGTATGTTGCCTTGGTCATTTCAGCAGACGATCTCTCATTTGCTTTTCATTAACCACAGCGCTGCTCAAAGTTGTCTGCATGGCTGACCGTGTAAACATAAAAGGAGAATACACACCCAAGGATAGGAATTTTAAAAAAATTTTCAAGGAATATGCTTGGCACATTTTTTCTTCAGACTTCACCCAATTCTGATCAGTAGAGTCCCAGCTGGCATAAATGAGCACAGTTGCATTGCCTTCGCGAGAGTCAGATGGGTGAAGATCTGGCTTTTTTTGCCTTTAATTAGAAGCCATCTATTTCTGACATCAAAGGGCATATATTTTTACCAGTAAGTCACTTTTGTATCGTAAAAGATTTAACCAGTAACTCACAAAGCACTGGAGTAATGCAAAGTGCTCCTACAAACACTTGCTAGTTAGCAAAAGTTGAGTGTGCGGTACCCATCTTTTACATGGTTTTTGCCCTCCTAAGATGCTGGTTGAGGCTGAATAATGTTTAGAAAACCAGTTGCCTTTCTCTATGTTCACCATCAAATGTCCTTATTTAAGTTCTTCCCAAATTTGTCGCTCAGCTGCTGTATTAGTCTTGCCAGCTCACCAGTAGCTTGTGATTTTTCCTCTAGGAGTTCATAGCGGAGACTAGAAATATCTTGCTTAATCTCCTTAAGTTCTCCTAAAAGGAAGAAAATGTTCTTGTTAGTGATATTGAACCAAATAAATAATCTCTGTGGTTTTAAGACCTGAGAGAGCACTAATTTTGTGTGCTTGTTCATGAATGTGTAGAGCTCCATATGGTGTCCTAGCATTTATGTACTTAATGTTTGTACTTGTAAGAAATAACCTCTACTTCCAGTAGTGGTACTAACAGCAATAGCAAGTATGTTTGGAAAGTTCTTTTTTTTTCCTTAAGTCTTTTCTCTCTTCACCTATTTGACCTCCATGTACACAGGGCACTTGAAGGAGGTTATTTTCCATCTGCATACAAATCCCGTGTGATACCACGCCAATACAAGTCCTTACCCAGTTCAAGCAAAGGTCCTTGGGCTATGGACATTACAGTCAGAAATTGCTCCACTTAGGGACCAAAATAAGTTTGGGTGTTGGCAATTCCCTGCATATTATAAACCAAGGAGAGGTAGAACTATGGGGCAGAGCAGGACTGTATAAAGATCTTACATGTGTTCTGCTGAGGAAAATGAAGGACCCAGATTTTCAAGAGCATAAAGGTGGCTCAGAGTCACCACCGCTGACCCTAGTGTAAGCATGAGCACGCTGTCTCTCTGCACACGCTGTTATCTAAGCTCAACCCTCTTACTGGCCATATCAGTAGCAATAACATTACATGCTCTTATCTGTGTCAATTATAAAAATCCACTTGCCTTCATTGACCTCATCATTTTCTCGGTCAACCTGAGCCTTCAGTACATACCGCTTAATCAGACGCTTCATTATTTTCTGAAAGGAGAACAGAAACACTTAATGTGAGTTTATCCATGTTGTCTTAATTCTATACATATTACGAGCAATTCAAAGACCTGTTTTCACTATGGATAAACCTGATGCAGAGGATGCAAAGAGAATTTTTTCTATTGACTTTCCATTTGTTTTATTCTTTATAGTATGAAGTTTGTACTACAATACTTGATCAACAGCCATTCCATAATGAGCCCACATACGAGGCACTTTGGTGTATTTTGTGGGAAGCACATGAATTTAGAGTATGTCCCACAAACAGGAAGAAAACGTACATGATCCAATAGCAAGTTAAGAAATGGGATCCAGAGCCTACCTTTAGCATGTTGCTGTTTAATTTATCAATAAAAAATACTTTCCATGAAAAAATAAATGGTTAATCAATCATGCTAGCAAACTCATGATGATCAACTGAACATCTGACCCAAGGTTAACAGAAAGACTGTTTACCTTGCAATTGGGGTTTTAGGAGAGGGAAGAAATAATGAAGGGCAGAGAAAAGAGAGTTTAAAGAGAAGTGGAGAACTGGGCTTAAGTGAGAGAGAAGTTTCTCAGGAAAATGGCAGATATTAAGGGACATGCGCGGGGGAGAAATAGAGCCATGTAGACTTATAAAATGGGAGATGATTGTTAGTCAGGAAGAGTGCACATGGGAATAGTTGAAGATGGCTACAGATATGAGCTTGCAATGTGATATTGTTCGAAAAATGCATAAGTTGCATTTATCCTAGGCTACACACTGGGTTACAGGTGAAGGCCTGAGCCATTGCCAGTTTGTCACTGCAGGATAGACATTAACGGGGAACAAAAATCTCAACTGTGATAAACTTAAAAAGGATTGCTCTGTCAGAGATGTTGATTTAGGTGCATCCTCTGCAGAGTAAAGCTCAGTGAGCAGCCAAGAACAGATACACAAAAGTTTTTTGTTGACCTGATGGTCACCGTGAGGGGAAAAGCCTCTCCCATCAAGGGCTCACCTATTCACAGAGCAATTACGTGTCCCTGATTTGAACATCGCTGAAAAATGCCCCAAAGAGTGTGAAATGTGAACTGAGAAATCAGTACACCCGCTCTGTTTTTCTTAGTAGTAAAATATGGATTATAGCAGTACAAGAGGCATATGAACGTCAAAGAAGGGTCCAGTCATTTGTATATGTCATGCAGTCATGAAATATGGTATGTCTAAGACTGTCCTTGTGTCAGAGGCATCTGGCTAACCAGCTGAGTCACTAAAGCCACAGAGATGAGGCACAGTGCACATACGGTGTGTTGAAGGTGGCCAAGGTAGCAGAATCCAGAGGGAGGTAGGGTTGCCACCTGAGAAAACATAAATGGGGAAAGTAGGGAAAAACCTGGATCCAGAAAATGTAGGTTTCTTTTCAGAACAGACAACAGTGGAAATTCAGACTAAAACAAGGAATCAGCACAGAGTGAATCCACTTATTACCTGAAAAAATAATATATAATACAACATCTATCTACTCCAGTTCCCAAGTCAGCTTCTATTTTTAATAGGCACTACTCAAATGTTATCAAATGCTTTATTAACCACTCTGTGTGGTAGAAGTCACAAGCTTAATGCTCCCAAGTCTATCAGGTATTTGTTGTAGCCAGATATGTCTACAGAAATTAAATATTAAAAATGTGACCATTTTTTAACAAGCATCTGCTTAGCCAGTTAGTGGATATTTCTGCCAATAGCTCGAGGAAAGCAATGAATGTTTGCCTCAATATTACACTGTGGCTTCTAAGCCTTGCTTCTCTTCTCCCCTTCTCCCCAGCACTGCTCCTTTTAACTACAATGGATGCAATAGCCTCTTGGCAAAATAGTCCTTGCAGGGAAATGCTGAACAAAACTTAAAGACAGCCTCTTGGTAATGAGTGCTATACTTGAAACAGTTCAAATACATCTGACTTCTATGAAGTACTGTTCCCCCATTCTCTGAGTTAATTGAAATTCTTCAGGTCTTAGAGAGCTTTTATACTATGCAACACTCAGCTACTGAGTGTTGGCTTTAAGATGGTCCTAAGAGAGTGAGTTCTAGGAACAGGTCAGGAATTTGTAAATTATAACTGTGCACTGAATTCAATCTTCTTGATGTATTTATCGGCACAACCTTCAAGCTCTGCTTTTGCCGTCAGCTGTCTGAACACCTGTACCTTCTAGCACAGAGGGGAATGAGAAGAAAAGGACAGATTTGTTGCCCAGTGGAAGTGTTTAATGCTAGGTTGGAAAGGGTCTGGAGCAACCTGGTCTAGTGGGAGGTGTCCCTACCCATGGCAAGGGGGTTGGGACTAGATGACCTGTAAGGTCCCTTCCGACCCAAACCATTCTATGATTTTTGAACCATACTACATTGCAGGTTTATCTTGGCAGGACAAGTCACTGCCAGAAAAAGGACATGCAAATGTTGACGCAAAGGCTGCAGAGATGACTCTATGTGATGACAAATGAAATGCTGTCGATGCAGGAATGGACGATTAAAGCTTGAATGATATTTCCTGTATTTGAATGCCCTTGAGTGGAATTAATTAGCATGGTAAATACCAACACCATGTGCATTTCCATGAGGGATGGGCTGTGTTCCTCTCTGAAGTGTCCCAGTACGGTGCCCGTGCCAAGCCACAGCCTGGCATGTCACACGATGACATTGAGGGGAAGAAAGCAAACTTGACCCTTGCAGGTAAGAGCTGTTCACAAACAGATCTCTTCCCTGGCTCTTGTTTTCATGCCGTGATTACCTGATATCTTGTGGGCTTGTTATAAGCGTTCTTCCCAGAAAAAAATTCAGTATTTCGAGTGCTAGAGTGAAAACGAACTTTCTGAAATTATAAAACATCATGATACGATTAAATCAATGATAGCTTCTCACACCCAGACAGCCCCAAACTAAACAGAGATTTATAAAAACAGTAGGAAATGATTCAGTATATGAGTAGAATGAAAGTCAGCACATTCAATTCCAAAAAAGTAAACTTTTGAAAGACAGAAAAGAGTCAAACCCCACACAAATTGTTGAAAAAAATTGGATTCTAAATTGTCTAGACAGAAATTGTATTCTTACACAAGTTTTCGATAAGAAGATATTAAGAGGCACAAAATATGTTAATCTAAACTAGAATGTAGATTACCAATTTAGAACACAGTTTAAGAAAGGGAGAAAAAAAATACTTATGTCTAAAGAGAACAGATCAATGTGGTATAAAAACAAATTCTGAAACAGAATTGATTTTCATCAGTCCTTTTAAAACAGCAGTGCCATTTGCTACTTTCTTAACTTGACAGAAGTATGAAGTGTTTTTTAGATAGAGCAGTATTTTTTATTGGAGGACATCACAGATAGTAATTTTGCACTCCAGAAGCTTCCAAGGCTACTTTTCTGAAGACTACACACAACATTTATAGCAGGTTTCTTTGACTCCACTGTTCACTTCTGAACATTTTGGTTCAAGTGCTAAAGAAGAAAAAAATCACTTTTTCAAAGGAAAAGACCCAAAGAAGCCAAAACATATCATAGACCTCTGAACCTATAGGCAAGTGTATGTACAGATAAAGCCCTGGATAAGGGTTTTCCTTCCCTGACTGGACCAGAGATCCCAAGAAACCGGGGATTTTTACTTTTTTTTACTTATTTTTTTAAAAAAATCAGGATGCTGATACTGATTGGACTACAGCCATCATGTAATTATATTTTTTGTTTCTCATTCATCGGGTATGCCATGGTTTCACTATTTTGAAGATGATCTGTGAACAAAATCAGCAGGCAAGAAAGAAATGGCTGATCCTCTTAATCGTTCGTGTCAAAGCCATGATGACTATGAACTTCCATGAGTTCCATGGAAAAGGATGCTTTCACTAGTGTTTTTTGGGAAGGAAGGGCTTAGAGAAAATCTTTTTACTTTGGTTTATGCTTTGAAGGAGAAACTAAATTTCAAACAAATGTTATCTTTTTCAATTGTTATTTGAAATAGCTAATGGGCAAACATTTATTTCAAGAGCCTCTGAAAGACCCACTGTTCTAATAGTGGGTCTTTCAGTAACAAATAGTAGTGTTAAATGAATTTATTGAGTAAAGTGCCCCCAAGTGTTTGTCTGTCTTGGCAATGCTCATCGTGTTGGGTAGTTAAATTAATTCACAACACGGAATAGTCCCCATGGATATACTTCTCTCTTCAATTTAGGCTCTGGTAGAGATAGAATGAACATCCAACCTGAGCAGTTCTCTTATGGGAGCACAATCTCCTCCAAGGCTTTGCCTGGAGCCAGATGATTCACCATGAGTTGTACTGCTCAGCTGTTTGCTCCTCCAAGGAGAGCCACGATATCCAGACCAAGCTCAAAAGCAGGCAGCAGGTTACACAAGCAAATTCTGCAAAAGCTCCTCCTCCTTCTCCTCAGTCTCTTTTATTACAGCTTTTCCCATTTGTTGTAATTTTGTTGTCCCCCTTCACCCTTAAAGCTGGTGATCGGCTGCCCACAGCTCAGCTGGAGAGACCTAGTGTCGCCAACTTCCTTCCTATCCTGTGCAGTGACGCAGAGCTGGGGTTTTAAAGTCCAGATGGATGAGTCTGAGAGCAGGCTGAGGAAATAGGGATGTGCCCTAGAAAGGCTGGCCAGCCTGTCCAGGAGCCACACCAGCCTCTCACTGCAGTGACTGTAAGAAATAAGAGACAACACATTTAGGAGGGCTTTTGTTTTCCCCTAGGAATGGGTTGTTCTCTTGCCCAGCCTGAGTTGAGAAAATTCAATAAAGGCCAGGACACTTTTAAGCATCTCTTTTTTTTTTTTTTTTTTTTTTTTTGTGACAGCAGCCGTGCAGCTGTGGCCAAGTTCCTGTGAATGTTTTGGATGTTTTCTTCTCCAGTGTAAAGCACGTGGACTTGCCTTGCGAGTGAAGTTTCTTAGAAATTTATATGCTCTGCACTGTGTTACAGATAATAATTTCCATGGGAAACATAGTTTTTTTTCAAAATTCTCTGGCCTTTTCCCACAGGGGAGCAAAGCTAATTCTGCTGGGAAGGATCTGGCTGCGTCTCTCTTGCTTTGTCATGTGGACACGCACTAGCACTGAGGAAAGCATCCTGCCGTGTAGCCAGTATTTCCAAAGCAAATTTCTGTTTCACATGACTGAAGGGGTGATGGCTGAGGCAGGATCTACCCATTAGGGGCTACACATCACTAGCCAGACATGAGTAGAGAGGTCGTTAATTATAGCTTTAGGTATCTAGGAGGTATTATTAAGCACTACCTCAAAACTTGTTCCCAAACCTGGAATAGTAATAAATGTTGTAATGACAGTGAAATTAATTTGGAAATCACTTAAAGGAAGGTGGCTGTTTTGAAAAGGCATAAAGGCCTGCTGGGTAGATGAGGAGTCAGACAAACTGGGATCCTATTTTTGCCTCTGCTTCTGCCCTTCATCTCTGACTTTGCTTACTTGGCCTTGGGAAACTCCCTTTTAAAATTCCTACCTTTATAAAAGCTGCTCTTTTCCTGGTGTCCAGACAGTGCCTGGTATAATGAGGCCACAAGTCTGGGAGGACCCTTTAGGTGCAATGTTATACAAGTATCATGTAATGGTGAGCCTCAGTAAGAGGCTGTGCTGTCCCTGAACTATCCGTGCACCATTAACCCCCCCTCCAGAAGGTTCCTGGCATGAAACCTTTCTACAAAGATGGCAAAAAGTGGAGATAAAACATACCCGTTGTTTGGAATTCAGCATCCCCATCTCAAGATCATTTTCACAGTTTTTGGCCTTAGATTTGCAGAGTTTTATGAGGCACATTTTTATTCTCAGTATGAGATAATAAAATGATTTAGGGCTTGGCACTAGATTAAAAGGAGCAGGTAAAGTCCTTCCTTCATCAAAGTAGGATAGCCAGAGCTTGGCACGTGCAAACTTCCACTCCACATCTGCATCCTCCTTGAGAAGGGAAGAGGAAAAAACACAAAACCAACATAGTTAGTAAATAGGAAGGAATTTAGCTATGAGGAGGACAAACATACAGGTAGGATTTAACTAGAACCAGTCTGCCAAACTAAGGCACCTGCACGCAACGTGTCTTTGTAGGCTCCTCTGTGTTAATCTCAAAATAAGGAAAATTTGAACAAAGTAATGTATAAACAGAGTGTGAACGCTCCAAATACTAGACTATCTCCTGTTTTCTTGGATATCAAAGGGATTGTCTTTCAGTAACAATCTGGTGCTTGTGCTATGATGATTAAAGCATGTGTGAGAACATATACAGAGTCATGGAAAGCAGAAGAAACTGTTATGTGCACAACAACAGCAAAGACTGTCTCTGATTAGCAGCAGTGTTATCTAAATGCCAGCTAACTGTTATCAGTGCCTTTGCCAGGAATCTCCCACAGAAGAGGCTAGGTCGCTGATTTCTACTATCTTTAGCTGATTTTCTCAGGGATCTTCTTTGCATTCACCGTCATGTATCCATAGATCAATACACCTTAATTCTCTTGCTATTCACCTCAGTGGAAGAAGGTGGAGAACAAGTCCATCACTCAGTGCCTGTGAGTTGCCTTTATGAATAGTCAAGGTGGGCCAGGATCACGTCCAACTGCAAGGGCAAGGCTAGCACATACTTTATGGATCTACTTGGCATTTGTACAGGAGGATGGTCAGGGCCGTGTATCAGGACCATTTATCAGGCAAAAAAGAAGATGAGATACAGCTGCTCCACAGCTGTTTTCATTGTGGTTTATATGGAGACCAGCAGCATCAATAGAAGTATGGGTCTGCCAACAACCCGTACTCATGTACATCTGCCTTCTGCTGAAATTAATAACCTCTGATTACCCTGTACCTCTGAAACCCAGTCAAAAACTGGCATAACACAACCAAGATTAATTCTGTCACAGCTACAGCATTATGTCTTTGTCAATGGAGCAACATTCTCTTAAGCCATTTGGTCGTCTTTTTGTTTGATGTTGCACCTCACAGAAGCCTTAAGCTGAATTATAGTAGGAACCACTTGTGAACAGTTTTAATATTTTTCTGTTAAGCAGTTAAGAAGCTACTGGTGGAAGTAGTTCTGATTTCTGGCTGGCAAAAGGATTTTTTCTTTCCATAAATGCAAAGTTAACAGGAAGCACTAATACTTAAGGCATAAACAGAAGAAAAACAAAAGTAGCTGAAGAGACATGTTCAATGGAAAGCGTGAGAATATGGTCTCATCACTCCAGTTAACAGTAAAACATGTCCCCACTGACCGTAATGGAATTTAATTCCTAAATAATGGCCATCCTCTGGTTACTGACATTGCTATTGTCAAATAAACATATTGGCAAAAGGGACTTTCTCTCCATTCAGTAGGATGAGTCTGTCTTTAAAGTCCCGGCTACTGAGGAATGAAAGGATCTTGTATGAGATTTACTAGTTTTCGCCAGTTCTCAAGTAGGAGGGTCTGGGCCAAATATCTCCTGGTTTTTTTGCTTGCTGATAGTTACAAGTACTCTTTAACAGAGTTTTGAAAATTTCCGTGCAATCAAGAAGGATGATAAAGCGTTTTTACAGGAAAACGGTCATCAGAAAGTTTAAGCTAGAAAGTTAGTATAGCCTGGCTATTCAGGTATTTTTAGAGATTTTTCTTCGGAAACTTTCAAGAGCTTCTCTACCTACCGCAATAAACTAGAAAATGCAGGGAGAGACTGAGACCCCTTCAGAAGTAAATCTTGTTTCAGTGGAAGAGGATTCAGGGAGATACTTGACTGTAAGTGATTAGAAACCTTTGGGGAAATGACCCTGCTTTCGGCACGCGTGAAAGCTTCTGGGGCAGGGAACATATGTAAGGTCTCCCTGACATTTAGATTTAGTTATAGCATGCACAAGATAGAGTTATATTTGCACGACAGTACATGGATGAATCAGACATTACACTGAGAAAATGTTTTCAACTCTGGCCTTTTGCAGTGTCAGCTTCTGAGGGGAGATTAGAACAAATAATTAATACAAGCCCAACTACAGGAACTTGACATTTAACAAATCAGAAAGAAGAGGTGACTCATCATTAACATTATCCAAATATTTTTTTTGGTCTTTATTTATATTAACAGGGAGTTGTTTGTGTCCAAAGCACTTAGCAAATCCAGTCTACTAATAGCAATAACACCAAATAAGACTGGGTAAACCCTGAAAATGCCTTTCTCCAGAAACCTGTTCCTACTCTTTGAGGGCTGTGTTCACATACTTTAAAAGCTGCTTTTTTTTGTGAATGTCCATGCAGCTGTGTTTTGCAGCCCTAGACACTCCTCAAAAAAATCTGTATACAGGTGGTATGCCTGCTACGTATGAATTTTTTTAAATATGCATACATGAGTTTCAGCCCTCGATGGGCTTGGGCATTTAACCAATAGAGAACAGGGCAAAAAGCCAGATGAAATATGAGTCTATCGTAAGCAAGCATGGCAGCTAAGGTAACACACATGGATAAATTATCATAACTGACACGGCATAAAAGGTATCACAAAGTGCTTTCAAAAAACACATGTAAAGGAAATTTGGTTTACTCACAGACAGGTCATTAAAAACGAGGAAGTGGAAGTTACTCTAGCAATGAGTCATTGTTACTCATTAGTTCAACCCTAATTTAGGGAGGACAGACACAGCCTTAACTCTTACAAAGTCTAAGATCTGTTTCAACAGCACTCTAATCTTGCATATGGAATAAGCTACAGCTTCCTTACATTTTTAACATTTACATTATCAGTGATAATTAAGTACATTGAGTTTGTAATCTAATTTCTTATCTTACCTCAATTTCCTGATAGGAGTTGTTGATCATGGCTATTAGCATATTAAGCAGCACCACCACCATAGTCACGTTATATACTCCATAGAGTACATATCCAATATTCTCAATGAATTTATGATCGTACTTCAGCACCACAGATATCACTTCAGATAAGCCAAATATTGACCAGAATAAGGTTTTAAAACTTTCTTCTACCCTAAAAAATAAAGCAAACAAACACTTTATAGAGTTGACACCAGTTGGGTTAGAATCCTGGAATTGTTTGCGTTGGAAAAGACCTTAAAGATCATACATCACAACTTATGGTATTCCATATTCCATTTACAAGTAGTAGTAAGACTGCAGTAAATACTTAGGTATCATTCTCAGCTAATGTAACAGCATTGATTTGTGGGGAGTAACTCTGAGTGGTGTTTCGAATAGAAGTTGCACAACTTCATTTAAAATGTGGCTTCATCTTTGGTCTCCACAATGCTCCGAGTCATTGATATCATGTTCACGCCTCCTTGTTACCTTGCATGAGTCTCGGACACCGTGCAAAGATGCGGTTGTGGGATGAGCAACGACTACGCTGCAAACAAGTGCCATTGCTTGTCCCTGTGCCGGACATTTCTCCTCCTGTAACACTCTGCTCCTGTCTCCTACCCTCACCCTCAGCAGAGGGTAGCTGGCATTGATGTGTCAGATAACCTTAATTTTTATGGTAGCTATCTGGCCAGTGCTTATTCTATAAATGTTGTGGTTTCCAGTTAAAGAACACACATAACACCAATAATCACTGGCTTTGAAACCCACCACCTAAGTCACTTATTAAACTAATAAAACCCATAACCCCCAGTCTCGATCCCAGCTGCACCCTGGTAGTAACCTTCCTTTTTTAATTTGGAAAAGTTCCTTCGGTCTTGCACCCTGCTGGCAGATTTTAATACAACATGTCAACTCTACTCCTTCTCCACGGCTTAAGCATTAACCTTTGTTCTGGAGTAATGTCAGATTCTCCTTCCAAAGTTAATTAAGGACCACAAGCAGCCCTGACTGCCCTGCGCACTGCAGAAGAGGAAGGCAAGGGCCAGAGCGCTGGGCTCCAGGGCAAATGTCCATAGCCCTTACTCCCAGGGTTAGATAAGGGACCAGTGCTTGTGCTGGTGGGACTGGTAAGGTGGTGTGAAAGGTGGACCTGAGCTGTAACACCCCAAAATATTGCTTAGCAATGGCGCCAGGCAGATGTAGGTCTCCCTATCATAGAGGAAATATTGCTAAGGACACCTTGTGCTAGTCCATCCCTACCCTTCAAAAAGGATGGATGGCTCTTTCCTTGTCCCTTTTAGACTAATGTCAAATTGCATAAGATTTAACACGGGTCACAGGGAACATCAGTTGGCATTTGGGTTTTGTTTTGGTTTTTTTGAGAATATCTCACTAAAACACAAGATGAGGATGCTTGGAGCCAAGTTCTCAGAGATTCCAAGATGCTGATGTGCCTCATGGTTGCAAGCTAAGCAATTTACCCTCTTCCTACAAGGTCAGCAGGTGTTTTATCTTTCTCAAAGGTAGACAAATGAGGGAATGAAGAAAGTCAGGAGTGCTGCCCAGACTGGCAGTGCCTGGCAGCAGGAGGACCTGGCAGTGGCAGATTGACTGCTGCTCCTTGCAGAGATGGGTACATTGCAATCTCTCTCTCTACTGTGATAAAGCCAACTGTTTCAGTGGGGAGAGAGCAGATTTTTTTGTTTGTTTTTTTCATTGCACATAGTCCTGTCAAAGTTAAAAAAGATTGTGCATCAAGGATGGAAACAGACCATAGGCAATCCTCCACTTGCAGATTTTCCTTGCTTTTGTAAACAACAGTGTGCTGTTCGTCAAAAAAGATCACACCAAGGCTATTCTGTGGTTTCATTGTCAATCTTATGTTCTCCTCTTTAAGAAAGCTTAAGGTATCCGTCCAGACATATTTCCTTAAATTGATTGGTTGAGATTTAACACTTCCAAAAAAGCAATGCTGTCAATATAATCTACAAAAATATCATATTTTGATAAAGCAAAATATGAGGGAAAAAAAGCCTTCAAGACTCGAAGTAACACTGACACTGAACAGTGAGTCACATTTCCCTTTCGGGAGAGAGAGACAGAAAACGCCGTGTTGTAGCCTTCAGCCTGATTTGTGATGCAGAAAGCAAGATGAATGCAATCAGTCTTGCCTCCATTTCAATTTTGTTTGCATAGCATGTTCTTAATTACAGGCTGTTTCAAGAGCTGTGTTCTGTACACAGCATACAATAAACAGATAAACATAGCTGGGGTCAGTTGCAACTGTCGTAGGAATGATCTATTTTTCAGCATTGAAGAACTTAAAAAAATTTTGGAAATATATTATGGTTAGTTACATAATCTCTGTATTTAACTGTGACATAAAGTCTCCTGCATCTTTATTTCCTTTGCATCCAGAACATTAAACCGGAAGAAATGACAGAAGCTTTGCATGACAACTTAGCTCAGAGGCCACTGGGGTGCTATATTCTTGCTCTGTACATGGCAATAAAAGAAAACAGAGCACATTATTTCAAAAGTGCAGTAGCAAGGGAAGGCAAAAGTTATGCTACACCAGTCACTGATTATTATAATTAGAACTAAGCAAACAATTCCCTCTGAGTGTTATCTTTTTTTCTGCCCATGTACTTTCCTGGGAAGCTGTGATTTTCTTACATGTGTAATTTGAAGTTATTCAGTGAGTAGCTGTCTGCCTAAGGTTTCTCACTGAGGCCCTCCAGTGAGCTGTCAACACAGTGCCCTTTGAAACTGGCCATCGTTGCTTAGCACGCGAATTCAGTGGGTCCTTTTCTGTCCTGACAAGCCAAGTGATCTCTGAGAATCAGGTCCCAGAGTTGAAAAGTTGTATTTCTGAGTATAGAACTTGCTTTCTGTGAAATTTCACCAATCCTCATTAGAAGTCACAAACATGCCTACCAGGAGATGCATTCACTGAAGTCACAGAACGGTTACAAGAACACCAAAGTAAGCTTTATTTTTCTTTGCCCCACTGAATTTTCACAGCAGTCGAACTACTTACTCAGTTCTAACACTAAGGTTTTCCTCCCTTTCATGAATAAGTTAATGGCAGCAGGAGCCTGCCATGTTCAGCGAGGTCCACAGGCAGCTCACAAAAAATGTAGAGGGAAATGCTGTTTAGAGCTGACAGCTGCCCATCTACCAATATAATCTTGCCATTAACTTATCAAAACTGTTCGAGACTGTATACCTCAGGGTTTTCAGCTTGTTGAATGAGATGTCTGAGAAGGATTTTTGGGATGAATGTTAATCTATTCTCTTTGTTTCATAAGATGAAAGGGCTCATTTTCACTGATCATCATTTGACACTCCTGTGTGTTTAAATAATCAGGAGAAAATAAGTCTATTTTAAATCTCTTCCAAATTCTTAAAAGGAAAATTTATGCTCATGGAAAATTTCCTTCATAACAGCATGAAGTCCCTCCAGGATAAATAGACACGAGGCTCAAGTTAAGGAGGAAGAGCAGTACCTTTTGATAAGACTCTCTCCGATCCAGACATCCCCTGGGCACTTAAGCAATCTTTACTCTAGTGAGCAGTCATCATTTTAGTCAATGTTTGCTCATTATTTCCATGAAAAGATAGTAACTGCTGGAAGATCCATGCTAGGTAATGAGTGCTAATGAGAGAGTTACCACATGGTGTTTCATCAGAGATGAGGGTTTGTCAGTGACATGCTCTATCAATGTGCCTGGGGAACAACATCGCTGAGGGTTCCTGTGCCACCACCCAGCGAAGGGTGGTATCGACTCAACCTCTCATTAAGTCTTGTGCTTCAAGGACATCTCCTCTTCAAACAAGCAGCAAGTCACATCCCACACACTCAATTTTCTTCCACCTTACTACCGAGCACAGATAAACGTAATTGCGTCTGGCCTTATAAATCCTCCCATTAAAATGTATCCTGAGGTCACAGGAGAGGTCTAGAAGGCATATTTGGTTCAATTAGAGAAAGTAAACAACATGTTATGAGACACATGTCGCTCACGAGGGTGGTGTGCTAAAACTGGCTTCTGTGCATTTAAAAGGAAACAGCCACTCACAGGACAGAAATGACACTGAAAAGGTCATTTCAGCTAGAGGAGCTACTAGCAAAGCCCCTGGCTTACTTTGTGACATGTTGGAGAAATGACACATCAAATGCCAGCTGCTCTCTGCTCTGGTAACTGCCATCAGCTCAGGCATTACAAGCACAGTGTCATTGTCTGGAAGTGAGATCATAGCAAGGGAAAACATTATGCCAAGCTTCCCTCTTCCCTCACAGATGGGCATGTGGGACTTTTCTGTAGGTACTCACGTTGTAAAAGCGGGGTTGTATTTCGCACCAAGGTAGTAAGAGTAAAGGTTGAACATTCCAATCATGAAGGCCAGGAACACCATGATGAAGATGACCATGAACTTGAAGATATCCTTCACAGTCCTCCCCAAAGAGATCTGCAGGGGGCCGAAGCTTTCGTTGGCTGGAAGAATGTAAGCAATGCGGGAGAAGCTGAGTACCACAGCTATTGCATACAGTCCTTCTGAAATGATCTGAGGATCCGAGGGAAGCCACTTGTTCCTGGCTAAAACAATACATGTACACTAGGTATTAGTAACAAAAAGTGTTAGATGGAAGTTATGATGATAAATGAGCCTTTTTCAAGACTGAATCTTGGTTTTGGCCAGGAGTTATAGGAAAAACCAGAAAGTTTTGGAACAACTGGTCACTGAAGTCTTCATTACGCTGTACAAATACGTGTAAGAATTCTTGTGTTTTTCACATGATAAAGATGAGAAATGAGTGAGTCACTGGGATTTATGAAAGTCACACAGCAAACAAACAGTATGACTTTAAACAAATTTGGTATTTTCTGTTTCCTAGTTGAACATCAGCTGTGTTGTGCCTTTTCCATATGAAGCTCTCGAGGTGGAGAACCAACACCACAAAGGAATGGAGTTTGGCTGTAGATCTGGGTACATGGTACTGTGTCAATATTCAGAAAGGAAGCGTGAGGGAGACCAAGATCTCTACCCCTACTGTTAGATAACAAAGTTAGGATTTGTTTAGATAAAGCAGATATAACCATCAAGTGGATCATCTTCATGTTATCTTTAAATTAAATGCAATTCTTGCAGTCTAGTTACTCTAATATTTTTACTTTAAAAAGCTTCTTGTTGATACCAGATATGAATCATTGATTTAATCTACTGAAAATTTGAACATTTATATTAATATGGCTTATAAGTGTCCTTGCATCAACTGAGCTTCTTGATATAAAGATTATGACTCAGAGATAAAACATGTGACATCTTTAAGGACACAGCAGTAAACTTAGGCATTATTTTCAGTAATCTGAACCAAAAAGAAAAGCAGCAGATGGAGGAATTCACAGGATCTGGTTGTGATACTCTGTTCTGGACCCTTTGCACATTTGTAGCATGAACTCACTTTAAATGGGTCAGAGGCAAACCAGAGAGAGGGAAAAACACATCACCTCAGAGGCCTCTTGCTTGCCTGGACAGGGAGAGCTTATCTTCAGAGAGGACACACCAGGCAAGAGGCTGAGCTGGTGTCACCAGCTCGTGGACCCAGCAATGAGTCTGGGCACTTTGGTGTAGGGTCAGAGCATCTGTCTTTGGTACCCCATGGTGCACATCTACAGTGGATGAAGTCTGCTGCCCCAGATCTCCCTCTCCAGCCCAAGCACACTACTAGAACAACTACCTTACAACCCTAGGGAGCAAATTGTGCTCCTTTGTGCTCAGCCCTCCAGCTCCTGCAATCCTTCCGTGATCAGAAGTCCCCATGGATTTTGTTTGGGGTTACATCTAAAGTTCGCAAAGGCATGCAATAAATCCAGTCCCCGCTCTGGGGTGCAAAGCACTATTCACTTGTGAACATCAAAGAAAAACCATTTCAGCCATCAAAAATGATGTTGTCAAGGCTATGCTGCTGCTTTCATTTCCAAATGTTAGCACTTATAGATGATACTGACTCTCCAAAAATAGCTTTTCTTATTGGCTGTAATTGGTGTTTGTATTTCTATTATACAGGTGTTGGATGTAACAGAGGCGCAGAATGCACCAACAGTTAGAAATGCAGCTCCAGATCCTATATTTGTTCACACATCTCCCCCTCTCCTACATTTGGGAAACCAGGTAGGTTTATTCATCTGTAATTTAAATTATCTTCTCCACGCTCTCCTTTCCTGATTAGTTGTTGCTCAAGCTACTCTGTCAGGATATGGTTGACCTGAATGTAGCCTTAGCACAAGATCAGAGACTGAATAAGGCTCAGATCTCAATTCTTTTCTGACTCTTTAGGAAGATGGCTGGAATGGGTAGGTCTGAGAAGATTAACTTGGCTTAATTAGAAAAAAAACCCTACATAGCACAAAAATAAAGCTGCTTTCAGCACTACTACACATTTAGCCTAAAAGAAAGAGTAGATGGCAAAAAGCATCTTACCGTAAGTAAAGTAAGCAACTTCAGGGGGAAGGGTGACATTATTGAGGTCATCATCTTGAACGTACTGATCTACGTACTGTTGTGCTTCAGTCGCTTTGAGAAAAGCCATGAACCTGGCCGTGAAGGATGCCACAAAGATGGACAGCATCCCAAAGTCCAGCAGGTTCCACAGATGCACCACATATTCACGGGGCCCCTCTTCCCAGATCTCCTTGCACTCTGACCATATCATGCCTGTGGAAAAGCCAAAGCAAGTTTTACTGGCAAACTCAGAAGGTGCTTTTTTTTTTTTTTTTTGATTCAGACAGACCTGTTTCCTGACTAGCAGTGGTTTCTAAGACCAAAGCAAACAACTCTTCTATTAAACTGAATTTCTTGAGAATGGTTCACATTAACTTTTCTTAGAAATTATTAAAGACTTATTATAAATTATAAAATAATAAAAATGCAATAAAATTATAAAGCTTACATATATGATGTGGGAATTAAAAAATTTCATTATATGAATCAGTAGTTTATTAGACTTCTAGTGAGAAAGCACAGTTCAGAAACACTGAAGACATTGAAAAATACTGTTGCTGATCTATTTGGGAAAAAATGTAGATTTCCTCTCTGTCCGTTTTGAGAATAGAAATGGATCTCCACAAGAGAAAATCTGATCCACGAATAAATACTGTATGATTAGAGAAAAGGTAAGACAGTAGTTCTGCACTTGCAGTACTTTCCATAAAGTGTTACATTTTAAATAGTAATGAATTTCCATACATTAAAGTCTGATTTACCACTTTGCAAACACCAAATTTAGCCTGAATTTAAGATCTTTCTGACAATAGACTTACAGAATCCAAACCCAGAAAATTCAAACTTTTTGACACCCATGTTCTACTGGGGAATGCTGAGGAGGACAGGTGAGTTCAATGCCAAACTGTCTCAGGTCAAATTCAACAACTTGCCTGACTTCCAATCACAGCAGGACTATGGGGCTGAATTTTTGCTTTTGAATAGCTACGGTATTGGAATATTTAACTTACTGATAAATATTTCCTGCACTCTACCCAATCCTGTTTCCATAGCAGCAGCAAAATTCACGTTTAATCAAGCAGGAGCAGTGCCTGCCAATTTCCATTTGGCCTCCTGCAACCTTGTCCTTGTTGTGAACTCTTCTTCACCCTCTTTACTGGAAGCTCTCGTGGTGTGGCATGTAAATACTTTTGCCTGGCTATCTCAGAGACTCCTGGAAGCACATCGGTGTCCCAAGAGGTGCTGTTGAAGGTTGGGTTATAGGTTAAGAAACAGGTCAGCGTGAATCTATTCCGAGGGTGGAGGAGTGAAGAACTAATGCCATCAGTCCTTGTGCATGGGGAAGGATTTGAGAGAAAAAGGAAAGCTAAGCCATCCATACCACCACCAGACAAGGCACAGCTAGACTGTGAAGTCTACAGCCCTGGAATCTCTAGGAGGGTCCTTGGAGATGGACCCTGTTATAGATTATGCCCTTTATAGATCTGTCCTAGGAGGGAGCCTGAGGTCTACTGAGTGGAGGAAGAGGGAGGGCAGGAGAGGAGCCTCAAATCCGCATATGCTTGTCTGAATAAAAGCAGAAACTTCATCCCAAGGTCTCATTCATCATGAGTAAAATATAATAATAAATAGCCAAAGGGTGAAGGTGGAAGAAATGGTGTCTCAGGAACTGTCCTAGAGTGAGGATGAAATACTAAAGAAACGTTTCTAGTTTCTAAAAAAATACCCCAAAAAACAAAAGCATCCGAGAAGTGATAGACAGGAGACATTAGCCCTACACGTTACACATGTATGTCTTATAAAGCACTTGAGGGAATATCGTATGTGTGGTATCATTGCCCACCAAAACATTTGTTCACTCATGCCCTGAAATGCCTTTTCTAGTTTAAATATTAACTCTCCCATCTAAATTCCCTTCTAATCTCAGTCACTTAATATACCTAAGTCACAGATTAATGAAGTAAGAAATGTCGAAAACTGAGTAGACTGAGTAAAATTAGAATCACTCCGTGAAAGTATCACACTATTGGCCTATAATTTACATCACTCTTTTTTGCCAACTGCGTGGCTATCATTTTTTATCTATACATATGGAAAAATGTCTATTCAGGACAAGAAGAAAAGTTACAGTAATTATTCGGTTGGTACTGCTGGGTAATTTTATGTCCATTGTGAGAGAGTAATTCAAAGCCTCTCCTGAAGTAAAAATACTGAGAAGAGATAAAGCAGCTAAAATTCATGGAGTGGGATGTAACAAATAGGGAAGGCAACAAGGCAGAGCAGATTTGCCAGGATGTGATTACATTTCAATAAGGTGTTTCTGAGGCCCCCCAATGGGTCTGGGAGAAGTCATTTCCCCAAGTTTCATGCAAAGAGAGGTGGGACATGAGCAGCTTCTGCTTTCCAGCTTCTGCATGTCTCTTGTGCCTGTTCTCCCGCAGCATGGATAATCAGAAAAGTCACCTAGACGGACATTTCTCGTTTCAGGGAAGAAACATCAAGTTAGAGGCACAGCCCATCCGGAAATGAAATGGAAGCATGCAAGAAGTGCTTGCATGTGCACAAAAGGAACAGCTTGTCAGATTTTTATATCCATGGGCCTGGTACATAAATCACAAGCAGCTGATATTGCTGAGCTGTCCTTGAGCTTTCCAGGACCTGCCAAAGGCTGTTGGATTAAGAGAGAGAGTTGTGCTCAGACTGCATCTATCCAGAGCTTGTCTGCTACCTTGGCTGCTTTCAGTGGGGATTTTGTCTCCCTAAATGAAACCTTCCTGCTTCTAGTGCACTTTTTGTCTATAATGGTCACGAGGCAAGTTCCAGCCTTTCCCAGTTGAAGGCAAGAGCCAGGAAGACCTGGCCGCAGGGGAAGAGGTAGCCAAGGCACACAGCGAGCCACATATGCACGAGCTGACATTGGTGTGTCCCCAGGGATGAAGGGACAAGCTCTCGTCTCAGAGCACCACAGTGCTTCTCCACACCAACAGGTCTGTAACCTGCAGCACTTGGATGCTCACTCATAACAAAGAGGACTGAGACCAAAAAGGCATTCTGCCACTTAAAATGCCATCTGGCTCTTCATGGAGAGGTTAAATGGGCTGCTAACGTTACCTGGCTGATCCAGCGATGCTCTGCAGCCATTTCAGAGGTGCAGGCTAGGAAAGTAAAGCCTCTGAAATGGATTTTTGGAGCAGGATGAAGTGCTCCTCTAGCTGAAAGACATTGCCCCTGCTCAGATTACTCCATTACTCATCTGCATTACAAATAGTTGGGAGTAAGAGATGACAACAGTATCTTTTTGCATAATTCCAGTCTGAAATTCTCCTAGTGGTAGTTTTCTCTTAAAATATACATACATACATACAGGTGGATCAATTTTCTTATTTCCAGCAAGATTAATTGCATGAACAGCTGTCCTAAGTTGTGCTCACTCATGGCCACACTATGCTCTGCTAATGCATCACATTATTCTCGAATAACGTTATTCTGAACTTGTGTCATAGTTTTACGGTTGACAGACAGCCAATTTTCTCCCCGAAAAAGGACCAAGATCAGGAACATGTAAACTAATTTCTCAAAAATGGTCTGCTGTGGTTGGAACAAGTAGTGTGTTATCAGCATTCATCATTGCTGCCACAGTATGAAGGAGAAAAGAGAAAGAATAGAAACAGAAGGAGGGGACTTACAAGCTGAGAATAAATAAATTTACACTTTTTGATTGTACTGTGAATCAAAATGTAGGTAGCATACCTACACTGTTGAGTCTGAAGACAGCAACTGCAGGTGTTGCCAAGTAGGATTAAATATAGCTATGTATATTTAGTACACTAGAGTTGGATTTATTATAATTTAACATATATTTACTGTCTACTTACACTTGCCTCTTTGGAAAAGCATGTCTTGGCAACTTTACCTGTGATATTTATCAGTAACATTTACTTCTATGTAATTGTATTTCTGCTTACATATATGTATTTATAATACCTATAAGATTTTTGTGCCAAAAGGCTGGGCAGTATACTGCCCTTAGTGATTTTACAGACCCTAAAGTTCAGGGTCACACACAGAGCTCCACAAGGGTCCAAGGCCCCCTGCCAGCTGTCTGCAGGCCACATGCACCAAACTTTCCTCTTAATATTGCTGGAACATTATTTGAAGCTTTATGTAGGCAGGCAGGTAAAATGACCAGAGAAGATTGTCAGTGCTGATGTAGGCAGACATTACAAAATCTCATTATATTCAAGAGTCTGTACAATGAATCACCTTTCTTCTCCCAGAGAAGTGAAAACCTTTGCTTTAAATGAAATGTTTTCTTCTTCATCTCTCAGGAACTCACCAGGCAGACAGATACCTACTGCCTATAAGAAAAGAACACCTAGTCTAAAATCTAATCATCTTGTCCAACTGCTTTAATATCATTCTAAAAATATATCTTACAGACTTACTCTATCCAGTCTGGCATCTATTCAGTATTTTCTAGCCTAATATCCTGTATGGGATTCTGATTATTATGAAGACAAGGAACAAAGAAATGGTGGCCAGGAAGTCATCAGATAGAGCAACCCTATCCTATTTTTCAGGGGGCTTTAATGCTATCAGTACTTATGGAACAGTGGAATTATTTGCTGCAAGAAAAGAATCAAAATCATGGTGGTGAGTAAAAATAGATACAGAAGAGGTAGACAAAGATTCTGCACAGCTCAATTTCTCAATAAATCCTTCTGAGTTTGTTTAGATTAATAGTTCAAAGTAGGTAACCTTCAAGGAATAAATTATACCTGTAGGAAAAATGATACATCTGAATTTTCCTAAAACTCCCTCAATGTTTAACTTTTGCATGTGACATGCTTTTGCACTTGAGACGTTCATCCACATGAATCTCTACTTTACAGTTTTTGGATAACTTAATTTATTTTAGAAGTTTTGAGTGCTATGCTGTCCCCTCATCATTTAGAATTTCATACTATGAATTTCATAAAATCCAATTCTTACTTACCTGGCAGTTTTCATTAATGCATATCAGAATGCATTGCAAAAAGAGTAGATGACAACATACCGATTTTGCAGATGAAGAACCTGAGGTTCACTGAATTATAACAGGATCTTATGGCAGGGTAATAAAACAGGCTAGTGGTCACCCACGTCCAAACGGACACAAATTGTTCTCCTTACTTTAGATAGAGCAATGTCCTATAGCGAAGCTACAAGTTTCTTTGACTGTATAACCTCCTTTAAGACGCAATGATTAAATCAACAGAGGCAAACAAACAACATCTATACCATTCACCATGGAAAGTGGAAGATCAGAAAAGTGAGAATTTGCTAAGCATCATTCAATATTTTCAAAAGTAGTGACCAAGATCAAAGTCTTCTTTGATCCTGTTTTAATCAAAATACTGTTCTTAACCTCTCATTTAACCTCCTGGTAGGTTTTGTTTGGTTTGATTTGATTTGGTTTGGAGGAAGGGTTTTTTTGTTTGATTTGTTGGTTTCGTGGGTTTTTTAAAATCTTTGTCTTGCCCCTGTCTGTCATGCTGTTCACAGTCATTTTGAATTCTCCTGGAGGATCTGTAGACATTTTGGTTTTGCTTACCCAATACCCACTTCATGATCAGCAATTCTGTCCACGAGAATTGAGTTGTTTTGACTCTAAATATTTGTTTTGGGTGATCCGTGATGGTCTCATTGGGAAGGTTTTTTACTCCTTCAAACCGATCTGAAGCATTCACTACTAACAGTCCGAGGAAGATTGTGAAAGAAACTGCGTGTGCCACGAACTTCATGAAAGGACTTCGCAGGGTCCGTCCCAACTGCAATGAAACATAAACAAGACATAAGATTTATTTTTTTCTCCCTTATCTGCCTGCTGGAAGTTTTTTTCCTATAAAAATTTGAACCATTTTTCGAAGATGAAAAGGATTCTTTGCAAAGATTTAGACTAGATATAGAGAAGAAATTCCTTCCTGTGGGAGTGGTGAGGCACTAGCACAGGTTGCCCAGAGAAGTTGTGGAGCCCCCTCCCTGGAAGTGTTCAAGGCCAGGTTGGACAGGGCTTTGAGTAACCTGGTCTAGTGGAAGGTGTCCCTGCCCGTGGAAGGGGAGCTGGAACGAGACGATTTTTTGAGTCCCTTCCAACACAAGCCATTCTACGATTCTATGATTACTAGACATTATGCATTGCAGTTCAAATGGTGCACTTGGGATAATTTTCTATGCATGGCAGTATCTTACATTGCTCCTCTATACCCACATATAATATCTAAATATTCTGGCCATATGGTAAGTGGAAAACGAAGAGACAGGACATTTTATATGAGCGACATGTTTGTGTGTATGCGCTATATGAGTGCACTCATGTGCGTCAATATAAATCCTAACGACAGGTCCACTTCTCACACTCTCTTATATATTGGAATCTTTTATTAATGCTGAATTCTTGGTTCATTAAGGACGTGTAGGAAATAGCCTTCTGTTTAAAAATTCTTTAGTAATGCTTTTAATATGTTTTGGTATGATAGTCTTCTCTCATAATTACTACAAAGCTGGAGATTCACTCCCCAGAACATGAGGATTTATTTCAAGACATTAAACCGAGAATCAGAGCAGATCTCTTCACTCTAGCTAATATTTATTCCATTCTTTTTGAAAAGCTTTCTATGTTAATTCATTGACACTTTTTTTCATTTTACGCTTTCTGTGACCTAAGAAAACAGTACTCCAGAAAGACATCAGAGTGAACTCATTTTTAGGAGCACAAGAACTGATGCTTGTGGTGTTGGACACACCAGACAATGATGGAAGAGCCTTCCTACACGCGTCCTTTCCAAAACCTGTCAGAGCAAATGGGTTTTGGTGTTTTTTTCAGTATATTAATCACTGATTCATCTCCCCTAATGACAAGATACCCTCAAAATTTTCTTAATATCTACTGACTTGATAAAAAAACTTCCTAGGAGATACGAAAAAGGACTGAAAATGGAAATTCCTTGTTTTCTTATCTCCAATAGCAACTTTACTCAAAGGAGCTGAGGTCTCTGGTCATTGCAGAGCAGGAAATATTTTAAAAGCAGGGCTCCTTAGGTCTAGCAGTGTTTTGAAGGATACCTTATGATTATGATTCTTATTTTTTTTTCTTATCTGAATTTTTAGAATGTCAAATATATCTTTTATTAAATTGACAGAATAGTAAATCCTATTAGAAAATTTGCATTTTTCTAAGTACCAGAAAGATTTTCCAGTAAAGAAAATTAAAAAAATCTGCTCTATCCAAGAGCCTTTATTAACAGTCTTGCTTTTCTCTGAGGTCGGTAAAGATGTGTTTAAGTGAGTAGATACTACACTTAATCAAACCCCAAGTTTCTTTAATATTGTCTAGAAACATTATGGCAGATGTAGGAGTAAATGCAGTGTGTTAAAACTAATCCCAACACTTGCAATGCTGGTTCTATCCTCTGCTATAAACCTGGCTGTAGTGTTAATTCTCAACAGCTTTTTATGACTGCCGTTGGGTAGATTTATTCTTTATATCAGAACTTATACTTCTAGTAGAGAGCTGATGGGGTGATGAGACATGTTTGAACAACGCCCCATACAGTAATAATCTTACATGTTTTCCTCATATGACCTGTCTGAGAGAGCTCAAACTGCAAGAGTAAAGCGGAACAACAACTATGGGCGTAAGGGGCATTACCAAAAAAGTTTTAAGAAAGTGCATTTGCAATCTGTACAAGACTCATTTCTACCCTGAATTCACTATAAGAGAAAAAAACTGCCTGTTGAACCATGATTTCTCTCCAAACAATTAGACTTTTTCTGCTGTCTGTAGAAACTTAAAAAAAAGCAAACCCAACAAGCAGACCTGAGATTAGAGTAGCACATCCTTGGTTATGAGAGAAATAATCCCATGCATTACGGAATGAAATGAATTCTGTGGGTATTTTTACTTAGTTCTCTACTGACTTAACAGAAGTCTGCATTTTGTCAGTGTTACATCACCATTTTATCCCCTTTATTACTGCAGAAAGCTTACAATCTTTTTCCTGAGCTGATGCTTTTCATCTCAGAAATATGACTTTTAGCTGAGCTGCAGGAGGTGAAAGTGTTGACTAGAATATTCTGTAAAAAATCAATGAAGCCTCAAATCCCCATCACCCTAATGCTTTATGACAATAAGATATATTTTTCAAACAACATGATACAGTTAAACTCAAGATGTGCAACTACTTGGATGTATCAATTTCTCAATTACACTTTTACATCAAAATATCATCTTTCATCAAATCAGGATTTCAGGGAAGTGCCTGGCTGTCATTGTTAAAACAGAAACACTGACAGTATGTGAATACAAAGTTCATTCTTAAGAGAATAGCTCATTTCATCACATAGTACCCTATCTGGTTTGCAGGAGAGTAATGAAGCATGCAGACATGGAAAAAGGAAAAAATACAAAATGTGATATTGAAGCAAAGTTTTCCAAATGCAAATCGATCAAATCGTGATAGAGACATCATGAAGAAAAAGACATTGTTGGTTTTGGTACCATGCTCATAGCAGAAGCATGAAGAATATTGTTGCAGAAACTTTATGTAGCTTGACCGGAGAGGAAAATATCCAGAGTAAAAAGGTACAGGTACAGATTTAGGTGAAGTGAACCATTAAAATTTTAGTGCTTAAACGATGCTGAGTCTATTGCAGCAGGAACTACAGCCCATAAATCCCCAGCATGGCTACGTGAAAGCCAGAGAACACGCCAGGCAATGAGAGCTGTGTATAAATGGTCTCTGTTGGCATTCTAATAGTTGAATGAGTACTCCAACAGACCAGAGAAGAAAGAAAATACTTCTTGAAGTTCTGCAGATGGACCAAACATTTCTGCTTGCTCTTGTCATCATATTTTTGGGCAGCAGATTGCGTAATTTTTCCGGGTCTGATTTGATTTCAGTTGAATCTCTTAGCTGATTGTTACTATGGAAAAAATTTGTTACCCAGTTGTCTAACATCAAGATTGTTCCCGTGACTTAAGATACAAAACTTATAAAATTGACCACAACAAAACTGGGCTACTCAGAGCATCACACGCAAATCCAGTAACAACAGTATCCTTTCAGCAGATATGCTCCCTATGAACATTTTTCTACTATGACACTCTGAGAGGATTTTAGGTGAGATATCAATTCATGGTGGAAAAACACGTTCATTATTCAGTTATTTCTATCACACGCCCCAATCAAAAATCAAGACTACATTGTTCTGATCAATGCAAATCCGTGTATTAAAAGACAATTCCTGCTTGAAGGAACTTTCAATTTTACTTTATGACAGAAAGTTATGTATGGTTTTTCATAGCCTACAGCAGGGTGAAAAGAAAGAGACATCGAAAAATGAGTGCACAAAAGGTTTAATGTAATGAAATCAGTCGATGAAACATTAACTCCTTCTCTCTTTTTTAAGTTTTAATTCGTCTACCTCAAGAAATTAAAAAAAATAACTTTCTCAATAATTTCTTATTTCTGTTGTGAAACTGATTTTATTTTGGTTTTTTGCCTCAGTTTTTTTCTCCTTAATTTTTGTGCTTTTCACTTAAATTCTCCACTTATTTATAGTCTGACTGTTCTCCTCATCTATTATTGCTTTAAACAAATGCAACCTCTGTAATTCTGAGAACATGCCACAAATGTTGTTATTGGCCGGCGTGCCAACTCCCAGCGCATTAAACAGAGATGAAGGAAATTAAACAGCTTCATAAATCCCTGTTGGGCTGAGGTCTGATATAACGGACTCAGTGTTGTAATTCTACACACAAATTCCCTACTAACCAAAACCACCCGCAACACAACCTGGCTTTCACATGCACTTCTCAGTGTGAAAATCTAGAATCCTGTCTGGCGTTCATAAAAGGTTTTGTGTTGCTACAAACCTTGATCAAATGAAGTTATGTTCTTGATTGCCCTAAGAGAAAGTAATTTTCCTGGGGATGTTTTGGAGGACACCAAACCTTAAATGTGGTTTATTATCCCAGATATTCTGCAAGACTGTTTTCAAAAGGTTTGTCTGATGGCACTAACATAAATCTTTTCAAATTTTAGTCTTCCCTTAATACCCATCCATGGATCTATAATTTCTTGGGCTTGACAAATTTAGAAAGGGTTCTTCCCTGGCTTTTAAAGGAAATGGAAGAAGATGCTTTCAAGACTGAATACGTCACCAGTGCCAGGAGTCATTTTGATCAAATTTAAGTACCTCTGATAAGCTTCCTGCTGAAGGCTTCTACCTCATAACAGATGATGTTGCTGGCTATTGCTGAATGTGAAATGATCTCCCCCGACACCCCTTTCTTCTGTGGCAAGAATAGTTAAAAAGCTGTTTATCACTCAGCCACACACCTATTTATCTTGACTTGTCTGAGCAGACTCTTTGCAGATGGAAACCTCACTCCAGGTTTCATACCACAGACAACTCGAGTTTTACCTAAGCTAGTGGTTGACTCTAGTCCTTTGACCTCTAGGTCTTGGCAAAACTCTCCTGCTCCCTTTGATGCTGTGAGACATAGCACAGCTGCATTTAGGTATACGGCAGTATTGTAAATTTCACCATATTTTCCCTCAAAACCATAAAGATTTTATGACTAGATCTAATCTTCTTTGCAACACTGAGCAGTCCCCTGAGGCTTACCAGAATTTCAGGCATATGTCCCATAACAATGCTCCATTAACTAAAAATGCAAGATCAGAAGGAAGAAGGAAAGGCGAGAAAAAAGCCCTGAAGAAGGGAGGAATGTGTAACAAAAAGTACATAAAAGGAATGAGACTTTAAACATCAGAGTTAATTAAAAGGGCAACAAAGATCTCCACCCATTCTGGTGGTTCTTCCTTCTTCACCCCCCTATTCCCATGTTTTTATCTCCTTTTTACTTCTTGTTCCTATTTTTTTCTTGTTACCCATTGTCTCATCCTCTTCCCCCACCATCCCACCTTTTTGATGACATCAAACCATGCCTAATATCTCCATCTGTGTGTATCAAGCAACACCTCAAGCTTGCTCCCTTCTGGGGCAATCTTGCCATAAATCACTTCCCAAAAGTGTTACAGAAGAATATGTGATTTCTTTCCAGGTCCTGGATAGAAATGACCATAAACCCCATGTACCTTAATGGGTTTGTACCTTGCTGCAGGGAGCAATCCAGTAGGCTATGGCGAGGAAGGGCAGGCCAATGGAGACCCCAAAGACCGCCAAGAACTTCACAGCTATAGATTGTTGCCGTAAGCCTGAGAGGTTTTCATACCACATGGTGAGCAATTGCTGCTGGCAGTTGGGATGAGCGACAAACTGCAAGGGAAAAAGAAACAGAAGTATCAGTTGCGCTGTCTGAAGAGGATTTCAGTGAATAACCTGCTGAACTCGCCTGTCTTGAACAAGACAGGGCATGTCTTTGTTGTCCGACATAGCTTATGGTGTCACAAGCAGAAAACTGCAAACCAAGCACCCCGAGTCCCCAGGTGCTGACAGAACATGTTCCACTTCTGCTTCTTCTCTTCTCTAGATAAAGGTTTTGTTAGACAGCAGACCGTTTGGATCAGAACCCAACATCCATTGGTGGCCAGCAGTGACAAAGCGCCTCTGCGGGCAAGTTACCTCTTGAGGTAAGACAGTCTACATTGAGATTCAGACAAGAAACAGAGAGGCACCTTAATGTCAAACTGAAAAAAAACCCCTCTGATAACTTTCTAAAGAGACAGGCCATTGAAATAGTAGCTCAACACAGCACAAATATTATGTTGTTCTATTCACTGTGTACAGACCAAAAGTGAACCATTCTGCATGGTTCTCCTTCTGTAAATTATAAGAGCTCTGGCTGGTATTTTCCTTCTTAAAATGCTTTACCTCAGTGTACCTTTCAAAAAATGACAGCTCATTCTTTACTGATTGGACAAAAAGACAAATTCAAAAGCAGAAGGAAAAGCTGTAGTGCTCTGGTACAGAAAGCACATGTTTTGCATCCTGTAAGTGAGACTCTTCTTCAGTTTATTGTTCGGAGGAAAAAGAAAAGGTGAGCAGCAGACAACTGAAAAGGGCAATTTCTTAATGGTAAAATTACAGCTCCACTGGAACCCACAGAAGACTTTTATAATGAAAGCACTTCTTTATTTCGTATTGTTTTTCAAGGTGATAGAACTCAGAATGTGACTGTCTTTAATCACAAAGGAATATAATTAAAAGGTAAAATAACTGAAAGAAGGGATGAAAAGTAAGTCTGGTGCTAATGTAGCTGATTGCATTAGCAGAACTGAATGTTTCATTTACGAGTTTTGTAGCTGAATAAATGTAAAACCCTCCACTAATTTGACAAAGTGGAATTTTCTGGAGATAGAGTGGGGGGGGATGGAGGGGGTAGAGAGAGAAAGAGCGAAGGAAAACAGAGGCTACTAGTGGGTTCTTGGCTGCTGTTGCCCTTGCCTGGCACAGTGGACGTGGATCACATCTGGCAGCTGCCCCATTGTCCTGCTTCTGCCCTTTAAATTGCAACGAGCAGGGGGAATTTCGGCTGCTGCTGTAGTTTTCTTGGGACTGAAGAGCAGAAAAAATTCTAAACTGCGCTTTCATCTTCACTGTCTATGAAACAACAATCAAATCAGGAGTTTAATGGACTCTTTTCTAGATGTTTGCATCATAACAAAACCGTTACTGTGAGTTTAAACGATCAGTTCATTGCTAGTGTGGAATGAAATACAGTTGCACAGTAATTAGGATTGCTGTGAAATAGCACATTTCCTTCTTTAACAGCACATTAGCAGCCATCTTAAAAGTACTTCTTCTGATGAATTAGGTTTTGAGGCCTGCAATTCTCAAAAAGAAAAAAATAGAAAATAAGACTTTACATCTTCCACTGAATAAATCAATCAAGATTGAAGAAATTTGATAAGTACTTTAAAGCTCTTTTTTTTCCCCTGAAAATATTAACAGCTTAATATGCTTTTTTTTTAAGCTGCTTTGGAAAAAAAAAAAAAAAGTGTTCAAAAAGGTCAATCTATAAATCATCAGTCCTGGCAGTCCTAGTCCTTCTGAACATGTAAAGTTTAAAGTTAAGGTGATGACAGCAATATTGCAAGGAGGCATTTCCTAACGCCCTGTGTTTGTGCTCTTGCTTGTCGTCTCTCTGTCAAATGGACAGAAAAATGAATTTGAAGAAAACTAGACAGAGAATTGATTCCCTTTGTAAATTTTATTTTCAGATATGTTGAATTCGACAGCAATTGCAGCAACTCAGGGAAAGGAAAATTACACTGGTAGATGTGCAGACTTCTGAGATGAAGGGTCAAAGCAACAGCTTGTGTAATTGTTCACCACATTATGAGGACTGATTCAGACAAAGAAATTCAGTCGTCCTTGGCAAAGAGACGGTCAAAGACTTTTGCTGGTTGGCATTTGAGACAATTCATCAGACATTTTAATCTGTTCAGTTTTTCGCTCTGTCTGGGAACAGCTACAGTGAAAATACAAATATAGGAAAATTGAGAAGGAGTTGCCATAAAACCCAGTTCATTGGAACAATTTATTTTATACAAGGCAATAAAGGCGGGCAGCATGCTACAGAGCCTTGATGGTGTTCATCTTACTCTGATTATTACAAAAATGAGGGAAAAATAAGATCAGGACAAGAAAGATAAGATCATGAATGAGTTTTGATCTGTTATTTGCTTACAGCAAGAAGTACGGTTTTTCATTATGCTGGCTCCATCAGATATTAATGAAACACACAGTAACCCTTGGACAATGCAAACCCTTGCTCTATCAAAAATTCAGAAATTGAGCTTAGATCTCATCAGAGACGTTACAGAGCCATTTAACTTCTTCTCTTCTCTGGGAATGGGCACTGACAGCAAGTTAAAGATTACGCTAATGCTTTGCTTAGTGTCATAGGCACAGGAGAGAACAGAGTTCGAGACAAAAGCTTCAAGGCAGAATGCTTCCAAGTGTAATGAAAAATGGGGATACAGCATATTGAATTTCAGAGGCCTACGTGCTGCAATGCTTTTTCAAAGTTCCCATTAAATGCTGTTTCCCTTTCTTCTGTACCAGAAAATGAGGCTAGGAGGCTTTTAGGGGTAAACTGTGGCTGAGCCCATGCTGAGTCTCGTAAGAAAAGGCAGAAAATGTTGCAACAAGAATCGTGTGACCAAGGCTGTGCAGAAGGGCAAGATATCTGTGAGTGAAATGGAAGCACTGGCAGTACAGGGGATTGGCTGGGTCCAGAAGAAGCCATTTAGAAGCATTAAGTTCTTTATCTCATGGGCAGAGCAAGTCCTCTCCAAGCTGATAAGGGTGATGCATCAGGATCCGGGAGCTCAAGCAAAATGCTTTCCAATAGCTCTGCATTCAGAAACCACAGTGGGAACTTTTCTGGCCCCATGGCACAGGAACCCCAGTAAATGGCAGTGTTTTTTATACCATACATACTGCTCTGATTTAGGAAGAAAATGTGTATTTTCCTTCAGCCTAGTAGTTACACATAGTTACGAAATTAAAAAAAAAAAGCTAAAAATAAAATACAGTAAAATCACACATCAATCTGAAGAACCAGCTCTAATACAGACCTTCCAAAGCAGCATTTTTGTGAGATACTGAAAGACCCAGAAAAGTACTGACACCTCCAAAAGCCACTGCTCTGTGCTGTATGGGGTTAAATGAGTGAGATGAGTATTTGTCTAGAATATGGAAAAAATCTCTCAAAGCCTTTGATGGGAATTGAAAGGACCCAAAGTAACTGTTTTACACATAGAAATAAGGAGAATGTTTTAGAGACCACTGTGGATGCTGTGTTGAATGATAACATTTCCGCATTGCTATCTAATTCAATATATGATGGCTCTTTCGCCTACTTTATCATGTATATGCGTTGTGGGAAAGCACTTTACAGCTCTCACAACAGTGAGATATTTTTTCTCAGCATACTTTTTCAAAAATGCATGAGTTTACACAGACAATAAAGTACCCTGACATCTCTATAACTGTCTAGGAAGTTACTTCTGGTAGAAAACACTGTAAAAGAGAGAATTCCATTTTTATTTTCCTATTATATCGGATAAAGAGAGAGACTGTGATGAGGACCTCAGATACTACTACTGTTCAGTATTAGGACTGCAGCTGCCTAAGCTGTCAGGGCTTAAGCACTGTTTAAACAATGCAAATCACCCCACAGTCCCTACCTGAAGGGCATCTCTCTTATCCTGTGGCACATCACAGATAAGCTACAGCCCGGTGACAAAAACCCCAGGAAATTCTTGAGAGTGTCAGACAACACTCACACATCAAACAAGGAAAAAAAAAAAAAAAAGAAAAGAAAAACATATCTATCTTGGAAGGGAAAACACTGTCAGCAGAAATAAGGAAACTCAAGGCAAGGCAAGACAAGTAAAAGGCAGAGGTCAGCCTGAGATGATTGGATTTTAACGTGTAGAAAAAAAAAACCAGTATCTCTTTTATTACTGAAATAATTCTAATTCCCTTGCAAGTGCAGAAATCTGCCACTGAGTCAAAAGAATTACCCACTCAGACAGGATCATCGTGCTTTGCTAATGCACCCTATGCTACATAGCCAGAGGCTGAGGTAGGAAGGAAAAACTCACCAGTGAATCAGTGAACACACCTTAAAAACCTGTTTGCCCAAACTAACAATGCAACCCTGTGACTTTAACATCCTGCTTTCACAGAGATAACTCCTCTCATGCCCTCTCCACACTGCCCCTTCACTGTAAGCCTTGTAACAAATGCCGGCAAATCTCAGCAAACAAAATTTGCTGCAATTTAGGAGAGCAGTGGCGTGTTTAATCAGCGAGCACGAGCTAGAAAAGGAGCTGCATAAAGAGACTTTCAGGAGAACATTTGTGCTATCAAGAGACACTGGGAGGGACAAGCCATTTTTCTTTCCATCACGTAGCTCCATTAATGTCCTCCGAACAACATTTCTAGGGTCATTATTAAATATTTGCTTTTTGATGTGGGTCATCGGCACATTGATTCACGTTTTGGGCTCCAGGTACCCCTGGATTGGTGCATGTTGCTTCAAATGCCACCAATCCTGGTGAAAATGCTGAACCCCTTTGGATGACTCATTTGAGTTGATTGTCACCCTGTGCCTCTGAATTACAAGGGAAAGTGAGGGGAGCATCAAGTGGGTTGTATACATGGCTTTTCCCTTTTTGCTAGGGATGTCACCAAGGAGCTCCTGCAGGGTTCGACACGTTGGAAAACCCACATGGGATCTAAATCACACACACTGTGTGCTCTGGAAAGTACGTCAGTATTATTAAGATTTCATGACGTGCCTCATAGACCAACCCAACCTGAGCTGAGCTTGCCATGGTGGTGTTCCCCTCAGGACCAAAGACAGTCTTGGTCTGGAAGACGCGTTGGCATTTGCTCGTGGTTGAGCAAAGCTGGAGGAAGGGCAGAGAGGAAAGCTGAGCTTGCCCATCTCCACTTCTCTGTAGGCGACGTGTTTCTCTCAGCAAAGCCTTCATCAAAAGGGATATGAAATCATCCTTTTCCAGTGGGTTGCTGAAGATGCCGTGGGAGTATCAGCAAACATCGGCAGCGGTCAAAGGAACTCGGGGAAGAGTCGAAGCAGGATATTAGAGCTCTTCCCCTGAAGGGTAAAAAATACACTGCCATTTCACTGAAGAGGATCAGATGAAGTAAATGGTAAACATACGCCCACAGGCATATGACAGGGAAAAAAAAAAGGCAATTAATATATTAAAAGAAAACATAACTTCTTTGCTTCTAAACCATTTTTCAGTTTTGAAGATTTCTTTGTTATTTTAAGCATTTTTAAGGCTCAAAGCCTAGAGTAAAAAGTCTGGAATTATACTGAATAAAATACTTTTCTTGAACTGAAACTTTTTCTGAAAAAAAAAAGAAAAAAAAAAGAAAAAAATGGAAAATGTGTTAGAAAAGTTTTTTTTTTATCTAGTAGAAGACCTACTTACTTGCAGAGTTGTTTCACCTGATGCAGAGCAGAGGAGGAGAGAGCTCAGTGGAAATTACTGAAGCTTGCTAGGAAGTACAAAATCCAGGATAATACCAACATATCCATGTGCCTTTTCTTGTCTTCACCTTGTGCTCTGTTCTGCGAACCTCCAAGTGACCAAAGAGCCCTTTGTACTGAAAAGACTATTCTGAGACACCTTAACAGAAGTAGAGGGTTTGTAACATATTTATTTCATGATCCAGAGTGCTGAAAAAAGATCTGCCTTTAGCAAGTGCGTGTGCTGTTAAACTATGACAAATGAGGTTGTCAGAGGTAAATACGGCTGGAACTTGGATCACTCTTCTCTGTTGTGTCTAATAAGAGGTGCAAGTTAAACTGCACAAAGTGTAAGAAAGAAATAGAAAGCTACTTGCCCTTTGTTTGTGAGTTAAAAATAATAAGTAAAGTTTCAATCCTAATACCCAACCTGTGAGACTGTGATCTCTTAATGATAGAAACCTGTTCTAATTATAGTTAAATTCTATTCATGGCTACAGGCCCGGTTTTTAAAATACCGTTCACCAAAGTAACCTTACAAGAGAGAGCAAATCAGCGGGTCCAAATTCCTCCACCCAGATGCAGAAAAGAGTTTCGTGGAACCCTATTCATTCAACTTGGATAAAAGAAAATTCAGCTTCTCGAGAATTGTTTCAATGGGATCTGACCACTGCATAAAAATAAATACTACGTGAGAGAAGGTCCTCTGAGAAATTGCAGTTGCTGCAAACGCACAGAGAGAACACAAAGCAAGGAAATGTCCCTGCCCTGAGGTTTTCTGCAGCTTTCGCTCTGTCCCTGAGGTTCATTCAACTGTCTAATGGCATCACACAAATATTCATGATGTTCTCGTTTTATGATAGTCTTCGTGAATATTCAGACCTGATATCTGGAATCTAACATCAGCATTTAGAAACCTGACAGCAAAGGAAAAAGTTTTATATATTTTTAAGGCACAAACCCTGAAGTATTTCTTATAGTTTTGTAATAAATTATACTTTCTGTAAGACCTTTCACATGCACTTTTCTGAACCAAAATATCTTTCTTATTAGAGCCATTTGGCAGTGGGGAAATGCTTGCATCAAAAAAAGATACTCACATATTCCCTAGTTTTATGGAAATCCAGTATCTGGATCTGCTTGCTCATTAACTTGAGTTATCTAATTTAGAATTCTGATTTTGGACACAAAATCTTAGCATGTCTACAGTCCACAGACACGTCTCTTTTGTGTGACTTAATCTGCTCTATAAAAGCGAACGTGTTGTTTGGGATAGATCTTCTACTTTCTGCTGCATCGGTGGGTACATTAACAGGGTTGGGATCTCACTTTGCAAAGGTGACAAGAAGAGAGAGCCAAGGCAGTGAAGGTCATCCCAGTGCTTGTGTAACTGCCCCAAACCACCCACATGATGGAGGTCTGTAAAGGAGATAGCACGGTCCTGTTAGAATGAGCAACAAGGATGGAAATGGGATTTGACCAGGCATCAAAGGTTGTTAAACAGGCACAAAATGAAACCCAGTAAAAAGCAGTTAGTCTAATAGAAAACGAAAATAATGGGGCAAATAAAAATGCCAGGACCATTTCAAATGCAATTCAACTATCGACAGAAATGCTTTCTAGTGCTAAGTGAAAACACAAAATTAATAATCCTCTTATTGGGGTGTGGGAGGTAATGGAGGGGGATTTATTTTTGTCATTCTGTTACATCTTCAATTCATGTGATATAAAATTAAGTCTGATATATTTGAGGTGTATAACAGGAAAATATGGAGTTTACAGAAATTCTTTAATTGGTTCAGTTTAGACCTTGCTCTACCTAAAGTTTCTTTGTAATTTCTCTTCTCTGAGACAAGGGCAGAGACTTTTTTATGCTAAGCATTCTTCTGTCAGGTAGTGAATAAGGTGATTGGCTCTTGAGAAAACTTCAATTTCGTATTCTAGTGGGCTGCATGTTTTCTGAGAAGTTCTATTGCTAATGTCTAGTTTCTCCTCTTTTTACATGTATGAATAAATCTTATCACTAAATTATTTATCTGAAAACAAGTAAATGAATTGGAAGTCCCAGCCTCTAACATTCCAGGGTTTTCATATCCGTGCAGAATCAAAGCCACTTGGAAAATGTTTAATTATTCATCTGAAAACAAGCCACAATAAAAAGCTAACAACAAGCTCCCTTTGGTATCTAAAAAAACCCAACCAACCACACTGGGCACCAAAGGAGAAATTTAAAGTGCTATAGCCTCTTCCTGTCCCAGGAGAGTCACTAAACTATTTTCCCTTGGTTACATGGTGAGGAAAGGCTGGGCTGGTGCTCAGACTCAGATGCCTCTGGTATAGATGGCTTCACTCCCAGCAGAGCTGATGGAGACAAAGACTCACTCATAGGATGAGGCTCCTTCCACCACGATTTAGTGGTGTTGAATAGGTTTAGGACAAAGGTTGGACTCGATGATCTTGAAGGTCTCTTCTGACCAAGTCTGTTTTATGATTCTATGACTGATTCTATGCTTCTATGAGGTACAGAGTCCCAAAAACATGCTCACAAATAGACATCTACAGGTGTGGGACAAGAACCTCACGTAGGAGAGCAACATCCTGGGTCAGTACCCATGCAGACATGGGAAACATGGAAAACACACTCAGTAACTTGAAATACTGAATCTTATTATTTTTTGAGGGTTTGTACTCATCTCCATCTGGCTTTCCATCCAAAATGCACATTAATGGGTGTACTGCCTATGGGGAGATAGATGAAGCCAAAATTGGGGACAGCAAAGGTCAGATTTATAGCAGCTCTTTTCTAAGAGAATGTTACTAAAAAAAGTAATTTTACATCTCTTCATCTGTGATGGACACCCATGCCATGTGTTTGATGTGTTTCCGTGTTCCCTTGTCAATGTCTTGAGGGACATCTAAGACCTTGTGGCACTTTACAAATGAAAATAATTAAGTCTGCGTATTACAGTATATTGGGAATATTGCAGACACCACTCAGGATGGAGAAATGATTCATTCAAGCCTTGAGAGGACGGATGTATGGGCAGGAAATAACAAAATGAGATTCGTCTTGGAAAAGAAAAGAAATTAAAACATCTGGGCAAAAGGAAATCATCAGAACCACAGATTTTAGTTGAAGGAAGGAACCTTGTTAATGAAATACTCAGAAACGTAGAATCACTTTCTGTGAGGAAGGGAAGTAACTCCTTCCCTTTCCAATCTCTGACAAAATGTCTGTAATATGCAATTAAAAGTGTAAAAACAAAAACTACATGGATAAGCTTAAGAGTCCAGAATGATGGCAGTGTTTCTGCTGCTCACTTAGGTATTAAATTACGTTTGTACAATATCAACTTGTTCTCCGGTGATGGAAACAAGAGACACTTTTCTTCCCACCACAACAGTCCAAACCACCAATGATTCCACAAGACCTCAGTTAAATATTCCCAGTACTAAGAATTGGAAAGAAAACTGAACGAAGGATTACAGAAACAAAAGCAAAAAGCCAACTTCCTAAAAGCCTTTTTTCTTGAGGAGTACTCTTTGTGGCTTCAAATTTAGACGTTAAAACAAAACCTTGTCCTGCTTCAAGTCATAGCTGTGCATTTTACAACCATAGGGCTACAGAATGTTCACACCATGGGAAATTCCTATAATTAATTTTGTTTCAAAGGAGGACAAATGGCTACATGAAAGGTTTTCTATGACCTACAGAGCTCAGATGGCTGTGGAGCTGAAACATTTCACTTGGGTTCCCGAAACGTAGGAATCCGTTGGTGTTAAGGACAATGTGCAGGCTGTGGATGAGACGGTGGGTGGTTTGGCCCCATGTGCCCTCTCTGTCTTTCCCCTCCAGCAGTCCCTCCCCAGGGCACAGGGATTTGCAGGATAACTACAAATTTAGAGCACACAGATCTCACAGAGTCATAGCTATCCACCATGGCATGTGACACAAATATACTCCTTGTTCTCCTAAAGGAGGTATTTCAGAACCCGGTGATTTGAGTCACCCCCGAGGTATTTTTAAGATGTGTAGATGAGGTGCTAAGGGACATCATTTAGTGGTGGCCCTGACTTTGCTGGGTTAACAGTTGTAGTCAATGATCTTAAAGGTCTTTTTCAACCTAAACAATTCTATGATTCTATGATTCTCTAACTTCTTGTCCCCGGGCTTCTCCTGCCCTCTGTTGTCCGGCTTATTGTCCTTCTTTTGCAAACACCAGACTTTTCCAGTTCACCTTCCTAAGGACGTGCCAGCTGAGCTCTCCCCCAAGCCCGTGTTTGGAGCAGTGTCTGTTACTGCCCGTTCTGAGGGGCAGAGGCGTCCCCTCAGCAGGAGCAGGGCTGGTTCTTTTGCCTGTTCAGGGCCTAAACTCCTCCAGTTCCCATGTATGGCGGAAATACTTCAGGTGGGGCCCCATTCAGTGATGAGAAGGACCCCAGAAGGCATTTTGTGCACAAAATGTTGCGTAGGACAAAACCGCATCCTCTGAGCAAATGAACGGGGAGCACGGGGTGTTGCAGCAGTTCACAGGAGCTGAGACTTCTCATGCCCTTGGGTATGAGTCTCATGACCAATGCAGTGAAAAATTATAATCTAATGCAGGCATGAGTATTCTGTTTGGAGCATCCTCCATATGTGAATTATTAATAATACAGTTATGAGAAAAGTTCCTGTTCCGGCTCTCTATTAAATAGGATTTACACAGCCATCTGGTGTTCTGTTGAATTCTTATTAATTTTTTTTTTCAAACCCAATTTGCGTGTCTTACTGTTAATTAAATTAAAACTCATGAAAGAGAAAAGTGCTGTGGCTTTGTGACGGCTATGAATTAAGCTGCTGAGAAAACAGAGGTGGGTCCTCAATTAAAAGAATACAGCAACAATAATCCTGACATTGGGAAAGAAGGAGAATGAATGTCACCTCCTACAGAGAAGCAACAGCTTTAGACCTAAAGGTAAATGTCGACATATATGCCCCCCCCGCCAGCATTAAAGGATGACAAGAAAGGAGCACAGCAGTAGAGACAAAAATGAGAATAGAAAATATGAGGGGCTCAGTTAAGCTGATATATACCAGGAAAATATTGAAACCTGCATTTTATCACTAGCAGTTGTCCAAGAAAAAAGTCTAAGACAGAGTTGTCCCAGCCTCTCTACCTGTGCCTCTCACAGGTAGAAACCATAGCCTGGCTTAATTAGAAATGAGTTCACACAAAGGGAAAACCTGCACTACCCTTATATTCCCAGTACCTGATTGAAAATAAAACTGTGAAGTGTTTCAAGAAAATAAAAGAACACCTCATTATTCTGCAGTTTGCCATCAAGAACATGAAGTAAACTCTCACTTCAGTGTTGTAAGCCTGCAAGAAGAGCAGCTGAGACTGGGCTCAAGAAGCCCAAGATCTGTATTATTTTCTTTCCTTGGGACCAAAATTCCAGTTTAGGAACTGAAGCCACTTTTAGCTATAATCCACCAAACACATCCAATTTAAATAATTCCTGTTTCACCTTAACTCTGTTTTTACTTTTGCCATTTTCAGCTGCTGGACTCCACCATACTGTTTGCTCTCATGCTGCAACAGTTCCCCAGCCCTCTCCTATAACCACCTGAACAGCCCTGATACAGCATCAACAGGGTGCTCTGCTGCTCTTCCTCCACCCAACCTTCCTCCTTCCTCTGCCTTACACAGCTGGAGAAGAAGGAAAACAGTTCTTGTCTGGAGTATGCAAGTGAAAAGCACAGCTAAATAATGTCAGGGGAGCCAACAGCAAATTTGCAACAATCCCATAACATGGGCTAAAAGTCCATTTCTTGGAAAGAATCCAGGACTCAGTAAATGCTCAGATGTTTGCAAATTGTTTGGTTTGCTCTTGACAAACTGTTCCCATTGTAATAATTGTCGAGGAATCATGAATCATTAAGATAGATAATTTGAAGGGAGAAATTACTCTGGAAAACTTGAAAAGAGGACTTTTGAGTGCAGTTTTCTAAGAATCCTGGGGTAGAGATTGATTATTTAGGTCTTTCGAAAGAGGTAGAGAATTAGAGTAATAGAACATTTTTAAAGACCACTTCGTAAACTACTGTAATTCTAGTTTTCTCCTTACTGGGAAATATGTACAAGCAGAGTTTCTTAATTCTCAAGCGACCTTCTATATAAAGTCCTTCAATTACATTAGAGCCTTAAACTTGTTTTCTTGCCAGCATCTCATGTGTGCTAGTAGTATGCTTTGCAAAAAAAAAAAAAAAAAAAAAAAAAGAGACAAGTAAAGTCTGGAACTTTTGATGCTTTCTTCAGCGACTTTCCAAGATTCATCTCAAATTTTGGAAATTCAGAAAAAAAATACAATGATCAACACAACTGTGCCCTTTCAGTTGAATGCAGAACTTCTTTTTTGGAGCAGGAAAGGGGTGAGGTGACAGGGAATTTTAATGGGAAACATTCAGGAAAAATCGCAGAGAAAGATGATTTAAGGCTTGGACAAAAACCTGTTGTAGGTATCAGTTGCAGGTTTACTGAGGTAAGAAGGCTTCAATCCCGTTTTTAGCCCTAATGTGCACACAAGGTTTTCCTGCACCAATAGAGCCTGATCAATGACCAGGGTTGGCTCGAGGACCGGTTGTCCCCAGACTTGAGGATTTTCAAGCGGAGGTCTTCCCTTCAAAAACAGAGGCAAAAGAAATACAGTGTTCGGGGCCAAAAGCTACTGTAGGTTTGCTCCCCACTGTGTGGGCTTGATGTACACTGGACACACCAGGGAGGTGTGTCCTCCAGCCAAGTGTGACTTATTGGGGAATGCAATTAATGAATTTAGAATCAAGAAGATACTGTGGTAGAACCAAAAATAGGACTTCAAATCTAAGCTTTGTGTGTTGCATCAATCACATCCGTAAAATTTTCGGATGGGCACACAGGAAGAAAAAGGCAAAAGATGGCAGAGTCGATTTAAATCCATTAAATGCAATGTGATGCCTCTCAGTTCCAAAATTCTGTGCTCTCTACCTCCTCCTGGCCTCCATGGCTGTTGGCCTTTGAAGGGGAGGACAACTCCATGAGGGCTGTGAGCTGGGCACAGGGTGGTAGAAGATGGTGGAGCAGCTGCTACTATTAAAGACAATTCTTGGACACTGTGGCTGTGGTGACTGCATTGTATGAGGATGAGGAAGTAACAGAGAAATTTAAGGAAGATTTTAAAAATCTGTGCAAAGGTCTGATGAAGCTCTACAAATCCAATTGCTCTCCTGCCTGAGGATGTGAGCCCTTGACATCTTTCCCAGATTCTGGAAAGAAAAGTGTGATAAAATGCAGACAGCATCAGCAGCTGTAAAAGTAAAATCAAGGATATTAAATAATAATTTCCAATATAAATGGTTCTCTGAGAATTTTCATCCAAGAAAGTCTAGTGTAGGTACTTAGAGCACCGATATGGAAATGTGAATTAAGAAGCTAATGGTAGAAATAAATTTTTAAAACCTCAAATGTTTCTTAAAACTTTAGATGTAAATGGAAATATATAGTCTGGAGCTTGGATGCAGGCACAGCTGTAGTCCCTTCATTAGTCCTACTCTGTCAACTAAACTTCCAGAAAAATAAAAAATGGCAAACACCACTATTTCTGTGTCATTCGAGTCCTAGAACACAGTTAAAAATCTGGAACTGTATCCACGTCCCTGGGTGAGTGCAGAGCTAGGTACGATCTCACTTACACCTAAAGTCATGGTGTTTGCTTTGAAAAAGTGACTTGAAATTTACAGAGTCTGCCCAAGAATTGATTTATTAAATACGTGTAAGAGTTCACCCTCCATCTCACCCCTCTCTATTATAGGATTTTTCTCAAAGTGAAAATAGATTTCAAACCACAGGGTTTGTATACAGAAGCCTAAATATCTCTCAGTTGGATAAAAACCTTGTACTTGAAATGTATTGCCTCTTAAGGGAATCATTACTGTGTTACCATAACACAAGCTCTTTGTTCAGCAAGTGTGATAAATATCAGCCTATTATCATACGTCACTGCCAATAACCAAAGCCATTTATCTGGACGTGTCTCTGCCTTCCACAAATGGAACCGTCTTACTTTGGAGTTAGCAGTTAAATGTTCGCCTTACACGTAAGCATACACTGCCTGCTGAAAAGAATATTCTGAAAAGTGCTAACCTGAGAGTCAACATCAGGTGGACAAATACTCATGTCTGCGTTTTTTAATTAGTTTAACAGTTGCACAGCAAATTGGTGCACAACAAATTGCTGTGATCCAGGAAGGATGGTCATCTTTCCTGGGTGTAGGAAGATATTTATGCATAAAAGATCAAGCTACCACAGATGTTTTAGGTCAGTGTTATACATTAGCAGAAGCAGCACATATATGCAATGTAAGATATGTTCCTCTGAATCCAGCAAAGCAGGGTTGGATGTGCTCAGAGCAGCCCAATAACTAATGGCAATATAGTTCCAGATAATGGACTTGGTATCTAAAGGATGATCCAAGTATTTTTAAGAATAAACTAGCAAAATAGTGCAGAAGACTTCATACAATGAATAGGCTTGAGGTTTTGACCAACGTCATGGTAATTCTCAGACCACAGGTAACTGTGGGACTATTTCCTGATGGCTTTTAGGTGTGTTCATTTTCTGAAAGAACACCAGGGCAAGTTTGGCCTCCTGTTACCAAAGCAACAGCTTCAATAACTTGACCCAGCTTGTTGAAAAGCATCTAACTAAGAGTGAACTGGGATGTTATTCTCAGGTTTGGGATTGGAATGCTACAGAGACACAACGTCCTAGGAGGAAGTATTTGGCTCCATACTACGTGCTCCTGCATGAAAGCAATTCATTTCAAATAAGAGTATTAAGGTTCTCTTTAATTAATGGCTTTCATAACAGGAAAAGACCTTCTCTAGCCAGCACAGCAGCACAGTCAAGAGGCAAACTGAAGCAGGTGGTGGGTTTGGGAGGGGAAAGAGAGAGCAGATGTTAGCTTGAAAATTTGGAACGCTGTTTGAGTCCTGTAGCAGGAGCCCAGTTTCCATCAATGCATATTGTAGGAGCAATTAATTGGGACCACCCAGGCCTAGGATTTGCCAGAATCAAATTTTCCATTCACACAACATCCTTCGGTAAAGCTGAACGTTTGTTTAAAATACCCCTAAAATTCTTTCAGTCTTCATGTTTTTCCTTAAAATATGTATCTTCCTTCTGATTTCTAGATTTTGGAAAATCTGAACTCCTAGAATATGGATCTGGAGCTGTAGGAGAGTGGAATCTGGGAATTTATCACTTTTTATCAATGTTTATCTACTTTCACGTGCTTTAAAAAAAAAAATATCGAAATTCCAAGTTAACCAGAAATCGATTTCTGAGGTTTTGGTCTAGTTCTGACTAAAAATGACAGAACTTGTTTTAAAAAAATTAATCCCACTTTCCGTTTTGTTTATGTACTTTCTGTAACATTACAGAAAAGGTAGCATTTTTGATGGTTTTAAGTGGCTTTGGAGAACGTGAGCTGAGGATCAGAGCTAAGGGGTCAGGGAGCATTTGAGAGCGGACAGGTGAGACAAGAGACTTGCGTTCTGACTTCTGCAGAGTTCACCTATTTCCTCAGTCAAAGCAGAAGATTTAGTTTGAAGGAAAGACGGGTGATTTGGAAACAGCAAGGATCTAGACCTCTTTTATAATTTGTGGCCAAAAATGCCACAGCACCCGCTCGGTTCATCCCTTACCTTCCTGTAAATCATAGTGAAGGAGGTAAGACCCTCAGTTTGGTAACAACTTTTGCTGACCTCTTCAGAGATTCGTAGTCATGACCTGCATGAGAAGCTCTGTGCTCTAGGGCCAGTTCCTTGTGCCATCTGTATATCCCTGCCCACCACTTTAAAATAAATGCCATACCTGCTGCAAGATGCCCTTTGCAAATAACCTTCTCCACATTAAAGCATGTGAGAAAATGCAAATCAAGCCATAAAACGCTAAAATACTAGGGATAGTCCTGGCCTCGCTGAAATCTACCTTTCCTTTATTATTTTTCAGGCAACAACAACGAAGCATAACTTAGAAATGAAGAAAGAACTTACCTTTTTGACCTCGTATTTAATAGCAAGTTTAATCCTGCTCAGACTTGGCCGGTGGTGGTCGGGGTACAAATGTATGTTCACATCCCCATTCAGAATAGCCTCTACTTCTTCAGTGTCTCTGCACAGGTCCAGCACCCCCACGACAAAGTCCTTGCATTGCATAGATAGCTTCCTATAGTCATTCTAAGGGAAAACAGAAAAATGAGTTATCTAGTTGTACACTTGAAAGCATGCCTCAAACAAACAAACAAAAAAAAAGCAAGACAGAGCAATTATGAGCAAGGTTAATTCTGCGAAAATACTGTCTGGAAAGCACCTGACTTAATTTTGTAATTTAGATTTCTTGCTAGTAATTTTTTCTTTAGTAATTATCAAGGAGTTTCAGACTGGTACAACAAGCTGGAGTATCACACAGAGATGTGTTTACATGAATTATATAGTTGTAATAACATTTTCAGTTTCAAATTTACTACCTAACAGTTCTGTTAAACAGTCTCGAAAGAGCATCTAGAGGAGCATTTTTGTCATAACACTTGTCCAGGAAATGGGACTTCAGAAACTCAACATGATTTCTTATGAAATAATTTCACCTCACAAATCCAAATTACACTTATAAGAGATAGTATGTAACTGACTTGATAGAGGGGTAGAAGAGCACTTTCACTGCCTTAAATTAAATTGTGATTGATTTCCACATGCTGACACTTAAAAAATGAGCAAAATACCATCACCTGAGTAAATGCAGTAAATTAGAACACAATTAAGGTTACCATTAATGTCCTAACAAAACGGTGATATTAAAGAGTCGATGCAACAAATAGAAATAATAAGCATACGACAAGCTCTTACTGACTTGAGAGATCTTTTCAAATTAGGTCTGATGAGTTAATTAAATTCAGCAGCTTTTCTAATTAAGCCAGCAGCCAAAAAAAAAGAAGATGGTTAAACCTAGCTTTGATGAAATGATAAGAGTAACCTGGCTCTGTACTCCTTGTCTATATTGTCTAAATTGTTACTTCTAACATTTACACATAACAAGATATTAGCCTTCCTTGTTAGGCAAAGATCTCAAAGCACTGTGCAAACATTCACTAATTAGGTAGACCAGCACTGTCTGAAATAGGATGTTATTAGAGGTGGTTAAATTTCTTTGGACAGTTTTTCCCCTTTAGAACTGAGATGCTTTTGACAATGAATATTTTTTTAAATAAACTAGTTTCATGACCTTGTCATAGGTTTCAGGTTGCTTCTAATGAATGTGTTTGTGCTCAAACTTTGCTTACTGTGCTGTCCTGTTAGCTGGAGGCTATGAAAAAGTTTTTCACATAGCAAAGAAAAATTCAAGTAGAAGGGAACCAGAAAGCCCTTCAGAAATAAGATTAGAGCATTCTCCCAGGAATGGGAAGATGTTGTTTGTGATGGGTGTTTAGAAGAAGAGGTTGAGGAAGAGAGGTGTGAAATAGCTTGCATTTCATTGGTGAGACCTTCTGCAAAGTGGAACTTGCCTGGTTACGTCCTCTTATTGGTCAAAATGTGGAAAGCTGTGTTTCTCTTTTTCTCCTTGAGCACTGTGATGGGTTGTTCATAAATGGAGATTAGCAAGAACTTCAAATCTTCGTTAAAAGGAGACATAATACAACAACAAGCAGATGTTTATTTCTGGTAGAACAGGTGCCTGTCCCATTGAAACTAGACCACTAAGACTTCTATAAATGTGCCAATTTAGTGCACTCAGATTTGAGATGCCCTCAAGTTTCAGGCAGAAAATGATTGTACATTTGCATCTAAATCTATTACCCAAGTATTTTGTGGGAATAGGGTTTGCAGAGTGAATGTAATCAAATAGGGGGTGAAGTAAGGCCTGAAATGTAAATGAAAGACAGATTGTACTTTGCAGATTCAAAGCACTCCTCTCTAATCGATTCTGCTCTTTAATCTTCACCATGAACTTCAATAAATAGAAAGCCTATCTGTTCACTGAGAGAATAGATGCTCAAACAAAAATATCCACCTGGAAATAACCACAGGAATTGTGAAGGACATCAAATATAGAACAAACACAGATCATCTGAAAATAGGTGTAGGCTAGGAGTGAAATGCCTACCTGCCACAGGTGATGGAGACACATAATTAGCCCAGCAGGTTAAAAAAACAACAACAAAGAAAGTGTAAAGACTCTACTAGGCTTTAGTATCATCTCTGGGTACTGTTTGCGAAGTTCACAAGCTTATCTCTTAACCAGCATATTTTAGGTAATTCTCATCCCCATTTCCACATCATCTGAGCAACCAGTATGTATTAGCTCAGATTATTTCTCCTCTTCTGCTTTCTTTAAGGAGAGCAGTTTAGTTAGCAACTGGGAAAGTGCTCTGAAAGCAACTGTAAGTGGCAGGCTCCCAGCTGGCAAACTCCATCAAGACACAACTTTATTCACATCTCCAAGCCTAATGTTTTTACTTGTTCTGTACAGTTGCAGAGACTATGAATTATATTTCTGTTCACAATTGTTTACTCCAGCAGCAGCACAACCTACCCAAGATACAGGCTGTATCAAGAATAAATAAAATAAAATAAAATAAAATAAAATAAAATAAAATAAAATAAAATAAAATGCCTACTAGCCAATGTGAATGCAGTGAGCAGAGCAGCTTACTGCTCTCAGGAGACTTTGCTCACATATTAAGACAAGCCTGAATGATCACTGAACCTGCCTTTTTTTTCTGATGATCCCTTTTTTAAAAGCATTTTTCGTCTTTGTTCTGGCTTCCTTAGTGCTCACAGTCAGTGTAGGAAATCCTGTTCCATCCAACAGTGAGAACACAGCCACTCAGTGACTCTCATGTCACTGTTTATCCCTTTGCAATCACCGTTTCTTGGCCAATTTTTTACTAAAAACTGAGATTATCAGGAGATTGACAGCCAGGCTCCTCCTGACCCTGACTTACATAGTGTAGCTTTGATGATGCAAACAGAAATGACCTACCTACATATTAGACACTGAACTACAAGTCATGACACACTATAAAAAACTCAAGGAAGCCAAGATTTACAAGCGGTATGCAAGCTATATTGGTGCACTTGCCAGCATTGTATAAATTGCCTGTACTTCACACAGCTGGAAGCATCTGAGATCCTGCATGTTCTGCACAAAGGAGTGCTGCGACAGTGGTGTGGCTTGCTTTTGCATCAGACAAAAGGCTGCAGCCCCATGGCAAGGGTAAGCGAAGAGTGGAAGAGTCAGAAGGAAGAGGTGAAGGAGAATCAGGATGCGTTTCCAAAACACCAAGGTTTTTGAAGATCAAAACCCTGAAGACTCTTGGTAACTGCCAAGAGACAGAGAGACAGATGACCACTGTGTCTTGGGATGTGAAAGACCAATCCCTATTTCAACACTGCCTCTGCCAGCCAGGTTTGATCCCCAAACCAGGCACCTCATGACTCTCCCAGTCTAAAGATGTTCATGGTTGTAAGCCTGGCCACGGGTAGGCAGCAGGGGAAGGGTCCTCCCTCCCACCACAACAAGAATCTCAATGGCTGGCAACACAAAATTCAGCTCAGATCTCTCAACAGTGTTGCAAATACAGGCACAGGCAATGACAATAATGCAAACCTTCCCATATTCTGATTATCTACCTCCGATTATCACAGGAGTCTGAGGATTACGAGTTTCATAAAACAGACGGTTCTTTACAGTAATGAAAATAGCAGATCCTACATGAGGGATGTTGGAGCCTCATCCTGACAGGCTGACCAATGTCAAGCCTCGGGGAGAAAGAAGAAGAATAGAACTAAGGACACGAGGAAGCCAATATGCTTCAAATAACACATGGAACAGTATATTATTTCCTATAGAGACAGAGAGCAGAGAAGGATCAGGATAATGCTTGAGAATGTTACAATATCGTTTTTTAAAAGCTAGAACTTAATAAAAGGATTCCAAATTAGTCATTTCCTGCTTCTTCTAACACTGTTGTGCATGTGGAGTTAAAAATGTCTAATTTTGCTGTTTTGAAGAGGCTGATGGTACTTGTCATTCACTGCAATTTCTCTGAGTACCCTATTATTATCTGTTGATTATGTTCTAAATGAACTCTGTCATGTCTCCACATCTGTTCAAAACCACCCAGATTTCTTCAGAAAAGAGCTGTTTCTGGTCAGAGGGATGTGAAAGTGAAGCGAAACGAGAAAAGACCAGCAACCTATCTGGGCTAGTTAATGAAAAAAAGCCACTATTTAAAAAGCAATCACAGTCAGAGATTGGAAAGGAACTTCATCCATAGGAGCGTCCCCCTGAGATGTCAGCATTGCAGATGCATTTTGGATGACACATAGAGATTCCTGGCCTGGCTTCTGCAACATATAGCAAGCAGGTCTGGGATTTGCTGAATTCCCCAGTGCAGATGAATTTTCACCAGACACAGGAGTAGGTTCAAAAATGAAGAGGATTAAACAACTTCATATGCAATCACAAACTACCTTCCCAGTCCCAGATTCAGTAATACACTTGGGTTTACATTTAACTCCTGATGATGCTGACAAAATACTTGCAAACGTGTTTTAATGAAGAACTGCAGTATCCTTCTGCAGGTTTTCTTTGGTTGTAAGTGTAGATTATTCACTGCACAGTTGTTGCTAGAAATGGACACAGCACCGTGCATGGCACACAAATACACAACAACCTGCATAAGGGCACTATTCATGACAATCCCTCCATAAGTCATCATTTAAGACACAATTAAATTCACTCTAATAATTGCTTCCAAGTAACATCCATGAAGGGCAGAACAGGAACCGCAACCCGTTAACAGATATTCTAAGCAGAGATGATTACAAGTTTCACGGGTTTTACTGATGTTCTATATACAACTGATGGTTCTGTTAGCCTGTACTAAAGCTTCACAGGGTCAGACTTCTGATCAGAAAAGTTAGTATCACAGGTGAGTTTCCATTTGAATATAGAACCACCTATCTGGCTCAGAATGATTTAATCTACAGACCTTTTCTAGGGAAAAATAAAGTGCAACATAATGCTGCTTATCAATGCATTTTTTTTTTTTCTAAATAAAAGAAGGAAAAGGAGAGAAAACACAGGATTATGACTATATATTAAAGCCACCGTTTTTCTGCCCATGATTTATCATCTGTTCTATGAACCTCCTCCACTGGAATTTGAGGGTTTCCACACAAACCCAGACTTCTGGAACTAATAGACATGAATACTCAGCATCTGTTACTGGGGCTACCAAGGCCTCTGCAGAAGGCAGAAAGCCTCTGCATGGCACAAAACTGCTGAATCCAACCTCATCTCTGTGAGCAGGGAAGGAGCTGTGTCCTCAGCAGTAAATCTGGCATTTCTGGGTAGCATTAAATTTGCTTTGCAAATGAAAGCTGTAGGCACATTGCACCGAGCCTCTATGTTTCCTTGAAGCTCTTGGTTCTTCGTATTTAAGCTTCATCACACATACACACAGATAATCAAGAGAAATATTGAATTGCTTAGATTAGCATTTTGAGAAGAAGAAGCAGCAAAAAAGGAAGTAATTCTGTAAACATGAACAGAAAACTATTCCCCCAAAAATGCTTGTAACAAGAAAACAAAGGTGGGAGAAAAGAGGGGGACAGAAAGTCAGTAATATAACATGCTAGATTTGAAATTACATTCTAAAATAAAACATCATGTCGAATACTCAAAATGCTTATTTACATGAAATATGCACAAGCCAGTTTAGAAGCTGTTGGATAAATTTCCTTCTGGGTATTTACACTGTTTGTGACTGGCCATATGTCTAGGAACGAAAAAAAAAGCACAAGCCCAGTTTGGAGGGAAGGCAAGAAGAGGAGATGCTAAGAAGGGGCTCTGTTCATGTTATCTTCTGAAATACACTGAATACCCTTTCCAAACAGCTCTATCGACTGTGCACATAACTGCTGACACGTTTGAATACAGCTGAGTACATTTTTATTGTTTCCAGACTAAATGCCTACATGTATAGACTATTCGAAAGCTATACAGTTAATTTTCCAGAATGCACAACATCATGTTGGTTTATGTTCTCTTGCTCTTTAAGAGGCGGAACTTCAGTGATTTTTTTGAGTTTTGGTTGTACTGTGTCATATTCAGTGGGCATGCCTTTGAAAATCAAGCCAAGTGCACATTTACAACAGTTCACTACTCAGGTGCATGTTGCTAAGTGTGTCTGAAGGTAACAACAGATGCTGCTGGTTCGTTCTTTCAATGATGCAGACCTCGACTTTTTCACCCTCAACAAGCATGACATAGGAAGCAACATGTTCAAATGCAAGAGTTCGACATTTCAAAACTGTGTCTCTGTTGCTTTCCAAGCAATTTGGACCTTTCTAAGCGAAACCAAGACAAACTGTTTTCTCTCTGAGAGAAAGAAGAGAGCCAGGCTGCAGCAGGGAGGAGCAGAGGGACAGTGCCTCCAGGCAAAGGGGGATTTCAAATCCTGTGAGGGAGTGTCAGGAGACACCAAGAGCTGCGTCCAGTAAAAGAGACATAATGGACTGTGCTGCCTGTGTTGACATTATTTTTGGCCAAAGAAGGCCAGAAAAAAATAGTAATGCCTTGACTGAGGACCAAAATTTGTGTGCCTTGCAATGAGCCATGAAAATAACATCCCTTCCATCATTACAGGATTTCACTGGCAGTTGCACTGACTGATTTGCCATAAGAACCTTTTTTTTGGTGCTTTTTTTTTTTTTTTCTCCTCAAGGTTAAGCTTTCTGGCTGCAATTCATCTCTTCATATGCACCACAGAAGGTGATGTCTGTGACAGTGTATCCCTTCAACAAGGGGACAGAGCACTGAAATATCAATCAAGCCACTGACTTTGGATTTTGTCTTCTACTTATTGACTGGTAGATATATCAAATCCTTAAAGAAGCTGACCAAGATGGTGTTAATGATTTCTGTGGTGGAGCTACAGAATCCCTTCAAATTTGTTACTGTGCTCTTAGAGCATCCTTCACAGGTCCAGGCATATACATAACCTTCAAGAATACCGTCCCAAGAGCTTTAAAGTGGGAACTGTAAAAAGCAGCAGAAAGGATAGGTTTGCACGTCCCTGTTTTTTTCTACTCTTTTGAGCTTCAGCTGTTCTGTATATACCAACTCTATTCAAAATTTCTTCTGGGAAATTGTTTGGATTTGTGACAAACGTAGTTTCTGTGGGACCAAAACAAATCACTAAATTTTACAAGATCTTTCCATCAATAAAACCATCGAAAAATGCGAAATACTTCACTTAGATATTCCCTTGATACAATTCTTTAAAATGTATTTTTTTTCTTATTTAATCAAATACTAATGGATGGATTATTTGGGATTCTAAAGACAGGAATCCATTCACATAATTCTAGGAGAAAGCTAAAGACTGAGACTGAACACAACTCGTGACTCTAGCCAAAGTTTTAGATTCCCTAGCATAAGAAATTTCAGAATCAGTCCACCACCTTTTTTTTTTTAATTTATTATACTGATTTTTTCTATTTGAAACTTAAAATTAAGTTTTCTGCACCTGTGAACTGTCTCTACACTGAAATTAGTGGATCACTTATTCAAAGTTGTTACCCTGAGCAGAGTGCAATTCTTTTTTTTGTAATAGTCTCTGAGAAGCTGCCATAAGAACACCTCCATCTCGACTCCTTTCCCATGTCACCTTCTTCCTGACCATTACTGCGCATCTCTAGCATGCATGTGTGGAAAACCACCAGTGTTATTCAGCATACAACTAACACTCTATTCCAAGTGTCTGAAGATATTCAAATATACTTAGAAATTACGTTCATTGACAATAACTTTTTTAAAACTAGAGTATTTAAAATCTCAAGCTTAGCATAGCAGCTTTTCAGCATAAAATGGCATTTGATGCTTGATGTACTTCTCTTTCATATCATTTCAGCTGGTTTTCAAACCCACATCACAAATAAACGACATGCTTTTGATTTCTTAGCTAATTAGAAGGTGCTTTTTTACCTTCTTGCAGATTTTCCCAAGCTCATTTGAATATTTATGCAGAAACACCTGCTTTCAGAAGATAAACTGTCAAGTCCCTGGATGTCACATGAACAGGACAGGCTATACAGAGATATTAACTAAATGCTTTGGCACATTCAGTAAAGGAGAGGATCTGTCTCCCTGTGTCCTGTTAACTGCTTCTTTTTATTAAATACAAACTATCAAAATACATTCAAAATAATACCCTGCTAATTCTCTTGCTGAAAAAGAGTTTATGGTCTGTTCATGTCAGCAGTAAAATTAAGCTCATGATGATGAAGTGCAAGACTCCAAATCCTTCTCCACTATTTTCAAATATTTGCTTGCACTTTTTGAGGGAACATGACACTGAGAAATAGCTTCTCTTATTTTAAAAAATGCAAATGCCCCATACGTTAGAGGAACCTTTAGCTCAACCTCACTTTTATCGTCATGCAGAAAGAATTCCTCTTTTATCCCCAGATGCATTTCTCAAAGGGCAGGATTCCAATGCAATGTTGGAGTTAGCTTTTTTTTTTTTCTTGCTACCTATTCTGTTTCCAACAGAGCACTTACACACGAGATGATGGGCAGCAAGTCTGCAGCTCTGATGTGACAGATGTATCAAAGCTCAAAAGTTACCTCTGGGCCAAGATCCTCATTTCACATGCCATCCATACTTTTTCTCTCTGGCGTTTTCCTACTTTTATTGCACTCCTCATTTGTCTTTTACAAGCTCCACTGGGGAAGATCCACATTTCCTATACAATTTGAAATGCAATAGTTTCATTGTGCTAAATGCACTAGCTGCTCTCCTTCAACTCTGTGGTTCTTCTCAGCTTAGCTGCTTCAAACTCCTATGTTTCCCAAAAAACAGATGGGAAAAACAGGGGGAAAATGATGCATTTATATTTAAAACAATTGTTTACTTAACACATTTATCTTTAAGTTGAGCTAAATTTGGCATTTTCAGCTTGCTTAAAGAACACACTTCTATGTTCAAAGGCGCTATGATTCCCATATCTCATGGACATTTTGGCTACAAACTACACCTGCATATCAGGAGAAAGACTCCTCCTAAACCCAGCCTGCAAGCGAACGCTGGCTTAACTGAGAGCTGTGATCAAACTTACATCGACAACCAAAACCACAGTATGTCTTCCAGATCTCAAACAGCCAGCTTCCACAACTCCTAATGCTCAGCAACAACAACAACAACTCCTTGGAAAACTAGTCACAAACATCAGAGTGGATAAAATTCTGGTCCTCACAGCACCTAAGCACCAATGTAACCCCAGCTGCAAATTCCTGGCACAGAGAACTCTTGGTTGTATGGACATCTCTCTCTAAGAAAAGCAGACTTTGAGGTGATTCTGTAGCACTTTCTTAAGCAGAAATATGAGTATAAAAGTGTAGAATTATATTTCTCTGAAATGAGTCCAGATCCTAGAGCTCTAAAATGAGTCCAGATCCTAGAGCTTGGATAGAGACAATAAAATAATACAGCTGGCAAAGAGCAATCTCCATGCTGCACCAGTGTAAAGTTACATTATATTCTAGGAAATTGTCATTTTTGATCATGTAAATACTAAAAAAACATAGACTCTAGGGTACCTAGCGCCATTTTGTGGCATTGTACAACTGTTTGTATACCGTTCCTATTTATCCACAATCCACTGGATAGTCTGCTTAGACGCAGTGAGGATAAGTTCATTATAATTATCTACAATAACAACAATTAACAACACAATGAGGGATAAACTAAATCCCTTCCCATCTGCATCCTCTTTAATGTTGGACTTGAGATCCTTAGAATGTATTACTTCGTTTGTATTCATTAATACAATATTAATTCCCTACAGTGCCTTGGATAAACGTACCTGACTCCGTTCTCCCATCTGCTGTTCTAGTATTATTATTCCATTCAGAGCAACAACTCTAATTATGCTCATTTGTAGTTCCAGTAGATATCCTTGCCCAACATGAATAATGAGCAGCCGTCTTTGGAAATCAGTCATCTTATTCATAATAAACTGCCCGGCTCTTAACTATTCCCTAAAAACCAGTGCTGGTATTAGCTGAATGCTTGGATAGTTGGTGTTACTAATTAAATGGAAAGCTTACCAATATTGTATTGGACTTATATTACAGTAGTGATAGCATCATTTTCTGTCTGTTTCCTCACCAATAATTTGATTTTTTCTTCCTGGAAAATGCCTTCATCTTTGACACATTAGGGTGTAACCACTCTATGTACCATTTCTTGCCAAGGGGAGGAAGAAGAGTCATTGTATTACTACATAATTTTGTATCAGTAAGTGCTCTAAGAAAGCTCTCAAAGACGAGTGGTGAGTGTACTGGCAAGGGTAAGCTCAAAGTCACACAAGTTCTGTACTCATTGCAGAGGATCCCAGTGACTGGGATGGAAAGGGCCAACATGTTTTTAGTTCCAGAATAGCCGGCTGCAGGTGGCAGGAGCCCTTTCTGGGTTGCCATCAAATAGGTGCACCCATCTGAATACCAGGACTCATTTTCACTTGCATGCTGCACGGCTAAGAGAGGAAAACACTCTGTCACTGTTAACTAAACACAGGCGACTGGCCAAATCATTCCCCATATTTATCAAAATGCTACTAGCAACTCACAGCAAATCCATCAGGGAAGCAGGAGCTGATGCCCTCCAGAGCCAAGCGCAGTCTGGGCCAACTCAACTCTGCCACAACAAGACCCCGGACGGCAGGGCCGGGCTGCTGTGCTACTTCCATCTTTGAACCATTTCCATTGCTCTCTGTTTCCTACCCAGCTCATGAGCCCACCTGTTGTCTCCCATTAATGATTATAAGGGGATTCCATATTATTTTATGTTTTTATGGTCGTGTCTGTTGCTCACCTAAACTGGAATCCTGCTCTAATATTAGGCTATTATGTGCAATCAAACTGAAAACGACAAGCTGTAAGTACCGCAGTTGCAGTGCTGTTCATCTTTGACTGAGTAGGACTAGAAATTACTTCCCAAGGAGCTGTAAAGGGTAATAAACATTGCTCTGATGGTGTACAAACTGGCATTACCAGAAGTCTCACTTGCAGTAACATCATGGGAAACAGAAGTATGCCAATGGCACTCTCTGGGAGATTCAAATATTTCTGGGGTTGTCTCTGTCTTGCTATCTCCAGATGTCAAAAATTTCTTCCAGACAGTTTTTCAAGGGGACTAAAACCTTTAAGGTGTTAATTAAAATACTAAATTTTCTTACATTGATGCATTGTCTCTGATTTTAGGTATGGAAAGAATCTTTTCTCTCCTCCAATCTTTCAAAAGAGAGACACTGACTTGTTACTTGGGGAAAGCAAAGTGAACCTTTTCCTGCAAAAAGCATTTTGTCAACTTTTAAAGAGGTTTTCTTTTTCTTTTTTCAACCAAAGTCAGATGCGAGATTTTAACAACAATGTCACTCAATCTTCCACAAAGTAGGTTAAATGACCTTGTAGGTAGTGGCCAGGATCCAATTTTGTGGCTGCTCAACGGTAACCACTGTCACTAGAGATATAACTCTCTTGAACAATGGTCTTATTCTTTTCAGGTGCAGGTGTGAGTTGTAGATGGTTATGCCCTTTGCTGTGAACCGCGGTATCTACTGCTCCGTTTTGCTGTGAATAGACATGGACAGATGCTAACATACCTTCACATTCGCAGATACGAGTGTACTTTTTTCAAGACAGCTCCAGGCATCGCAGGTTTGGCATTGGTTCTAAACCACTCTGAAAAGCTTTGGAGATTTTCTTCTCGTGCAACATTTTAAAACCATTTTGCTTGGGCAACGTGCCAGGCACAAAATGATTTAATCACAGAACAGGCATAGAAAGAGCACTTACAATAACAGTTCTCAAAATATGGAGGATATTTCTTAATTTATAAACATTTAAGGAGAACAATACAAGAGTCACAAATTTGGTAGGTTTTTTTTAAGGTCAGAAGGGTTCTCCACATCCATTTTCCACAGTCTCTGCTACACATCCATACAAAACATATCTGCAATTAATTAATTTAGCTCTCAAGACAAACTCAACTCGCATCTATTATTAGTGGATTTGTCTCTGAAAAAGAACAGCATGGAGAATGAGTTCCTCATGTACAGAGCTAGTCCCCTTCAGTGAGCAAAACACAAATTTCACAAGGCTTAAAAATATTCTTCTCCTCCCAGGCTATTTTCATGATCATTTTTAATTTCCTCTCTTATTTTAATACCTAATTTGTTCCAACTATAAGTTAAAATTTTAATAATAGGAAATTTGTGTTCCTGCTTTGCTGGGACTTGCTTCTTTCCTGTATTATGAGTTGGATAATTGGTTGTACCTGCTTATGAATTTGCTTTGCACAAGTAGAAATTGAAAAAAGAGTCATAGCTTCTGAATGCACATGTTTTCAAGACAGTAGAGAAAACTGGCTTTTAGGTGAGAGGAGAAAGGAAAGAACAAACAGTTCTTTTTTAAATCTGAAAAAAAAAATCAAACCACATCCCTGATTCCATCTCTATGAAAAAAACCTACTGTTCTCATTAAAGACTGACCTGGAAAAATTCATTGCCAAAAAACTTGAAAAAAAAAGATTATAGATTACCAGTATATCTTTAGAAATAGCAGCTTTCATCGTTTCTACAGAAATGCACTACTCTTTTGATTGCACTAGCAGTATAAATGCATTTAGTAATGGATACACTTTTGTTCTCTCTGGTATCACACATATTTAGGTAAAAAAAAAATTGAAAAGTGAGTCACCCTCTTGACTTTGAATATCAAGAGGGCTTCAAAAACAGCAGGGATTTTCTGCAGAGAAGCTGAGGGTACCGAAGTAGTACAGAGTCAACAGAAGAAGCAGAGAACATGTTAATTAGAACATCAACTGCAACACAAGAAGGGTCTGAAAGGGATGTTCTGGCCCAGGCATATCAGAGCCCAGTGTCATCAGGTATTAATTTGGGATAAAGCCAAATAACCCAGTGGCCAACTAGAATTTTAACAGTGAGAGTCAGAAGAGATAGCGGGGAAAGGGATGCAGTGGGAAGAGGTGGTTTCCCCAAGTGATTACCAAGGGACAATACACTCAAAAGTATTTATAATGGTGATGTTTAATTTTCAAATCAGGAAACATTGATGCCACTTGTGCCAGAGAAAATAAAAATGGTAGTAAAAGGGAGTGAATATATTCTCCCTACCAGGCCAGATTTCTGAAGTTCCCTTCTGTCTTCTCTTCCTAAAACCCAGCAAAGTGAAACAGCAGAAAAAAAGGGAAGTTGCACAAGTTAAAAGACATCTCTTTAAAAGAACGCAAGTTCTGTCTCCAAAAAAAAAAAAATAGAAAAGAACACAAAATTTTGGAAAATTAAATGAAAAACTAAAGAAAGGCCAGATGAAAACACTAAAGGCTCAAAGAGCTTATTGAAATAATAAATACGAGTCATTAAAGATGTTCCCAAATACACCAGAAGCAAGAAGTCTGCCAGAGGGTATGTTGAGGCAAGAGATTACAAAGGGATAAAAGGATCACCCAAGGCACAACAGGTCAGAGCAGAAAACTTAAATGATTGATTTACGAAAGTGTTCATGAGGCTAATTAGGGAGGTTCCCATGACAACCCCTTCTTTTAATGGGAGATGAGGTTCAGGAGCTATTTCCAGTCAGTCAGTCCTGAGAGCAAACAACTATAAGAGTTTGTTCAGTTTGGGTACGAAGCAGAGTTTCTAAGTGCAGACTTACTGTTTTATAGCCTGATGGGTTTCAAGATTTTTTTTCTCTATCCAAGTCCATTGCTATTCTCCATTCTCACAAAATGTTTCCCCTTCCTATTTTGTTTCTCAATGTTTTCTAGCCCTTCCTATTTTCTTATTATTCATTTCAAAAAGCAGTAGTCTAATAATGATCTTTTAAACTCCATGCAGTATGTATTTTTCACGCCAAAATATTTTCCAGTCAGGACCACAGAGTTCAACTTTTGAAGTCAAATTTCTTCCCAAATTTTCTTAGCCCTTCACATATTTTTTTTACCTATTTTCTCTATATTTATTACCATCCTCTCTTATGTTCTTACAAATTTAAACATAAAATCCCCTATTTATTTTGTATCTAATGAGTTAGTCTTCTCCCATAAAGTCAAATTTCATCAATTAACACTCAATATGGGGAAAGGAAGCAGTTTACAATCTCTGATTTACGATCTCTGATGTACTTATCCCCAGCAATACCCACGATTTGCAGATGCCCTAAGAAATGAAGAGGCTAGGAGGTCTTCTTCAGTGCTGCAGAGTCAGAAACCTTAAAAAGCTGCAGCTTCTCAGCAACATATAACCAAATATGTCAGTGCTTATTGCTTTGCCACAGCAGTACCGTGCCGTTCTCAAAGTGCAGGATTTGGTATCAAGTTCTTGTTTGCAGAGATAAAGACAAATACTAAGAAAATTTACAAGGTCATTTCTTTCAAAAAGCTTAGGCAAAGCACATCTTGTGAAGTTAACAATTTATATCTAGGTAGTAAAAAAATGTGAGGCTGACTTACTGGAGCAAGAGCTGTGCTACAGGAGTGCCAGATCATCCCTAAAAAGTACAAATCATTGAGCCTCCCAAAGCTGTTTCACCACTCCTTCAGTATCAAGAGAATTTAGAGATTTGAACCTCATCTCTTTTACATTGCTGTAGCCCCGAAGAAACAACAAACAGTTCCTAGCAGGCAGATCTCTGTAGGCATCTACACACTTGACTTGCTGCCACACAAGCCATCCCTCTCCAGAAAAAGCCCAGCTGCCATTGGCAGTCCATCAGCCAGCTGAGCTCACCTGCAAACAAGAGCAGGCTCACAGCTAAGGTCTGCTTTTAGATCCCAACATTTTTTTTTTTTAGAGAAAGGACGACAACAGCTGAAAGCAAAGTGACAGCAAGAGGCATATAACTGAGAAAAAAAAACCTGTTACACTGTAGTGAATGAACTGACAACGTTGGTAGGATTGGTAAACAAAGACCACGCACCATATGTCTTCCAGGTGGTGGTTTTGATCATGCCTTTGGTAAGAGTTTAATCAGCAGGGGCTGGGATCTGATTTGCCACTTACGGTTGGTGAGATCTTTTCACAACCTCCTTTGCAAATCTATAATTTAATTTGTCTGGATTGCTAAATGGAATGAATTGGCTGATTGTCTTCATCGCAAGCATGTAGTCTAATTTGAGAGCATGCAAGACTGTAAAACAGACCTGGGTGTAGAGAGGAATCTCACCAGAAACAGGAGTGCAGAGTCACAGCTTTAAAAAAATGTGAACAGAGCTTTTACCCTGTGTTTCACTCACTCTTTCTGGGATGTGGATAGTAATATTAACTCTAATACTGCTTTTTAAGACAGATGCAGTGGCACTTCCTGTAGACTGCTTGCTAGAAAATATAATCTCCTAAGGGGTTCGATGGACATATGAAAATGATACCGTTGACTCTGCTTTTAATATTCCAGTCTTAGAAATGAGTCACCTGTGGACAGCTGGTAACTGTAAAATCATCTGCACATGGTTTGGCACCTGGGTGACACGGGGAAGATTGATTTCTCTGAATCAAAGGGAGAGCAATTCTCATCAGCCTGGCTCACGGGTGATGACTTGTTCATATGGACAAATCCTGGCTATGTTATTCATACTGGAAATGACGTTGAGCTTACTTAAATGAGCAAAACAGAATACATTGGTAGATGAGAACAGGATTAGTTGCTTTATGACTCAGGCCCAGGGTCTGCCAACTTTGAAAGAAATAATAGTGTACACAGATTTTTTTCAATTTGAGTAAAAGCACAGCATGACCCAGTAGCTTCGGAGATGTAACATCTCCTTTTAAAGTCAGCTTAGTGTTTTACACTAAGAAGCTGGAAAATACCTAAAAACAATATGAGATATAGACAAACTGATCAGGAGGTATTAAGCTATAATTTGCCTAAATTCCAGGATGACATTTCAGTAGTGACCATGCTTCTGCAGAGTGTAGACACAACTGTTTGGGAAACCAAGCAGTTTATTTCAAATAAAAAAAAAAAAAGAGTAAAATTAAAACAGGGACAAAGTTAACATCTTTTGTAGTCTCTCCATTGGCTATGGAGAACAGCCAATAAGCCAGTGATTAAAATAAGAAGCTGTTTTAATGAACAAAACACATAGTGTCAGCCTAGCAGAGCTAGGAACCCTCTAGTCCACAGCAGGAGGATGGCTTCCCTCTCTTTTTCTATTTTTTCCAATGGCAATACAGACCACGGGCCTGATTCAGTGGACTAAACCAGGCCCCAAATCTGTATTGTCCTTGCTGCAGTGGATGTTGTTTTTATTTTTTTTAACACAAAATTAGAACTGGAAAGAATGAGAAAGTCATGAAGTGATTCTTCATTTTGAGCTTTCAAATGCTATATAGAAAAATGGAAAAGCACTGAATTAAGGTGGTTGTTTTCAACTTGGGCTGCTCCAATACACAAGGGTATCATTGCATAAAAACCTGCAAACATACACAATGACTCTGACATTTACTTCTCTCTTTTCTGAAATTTCAGGAATCCACCTCTGAGGGATTTCCTACCCACCTCATTTCTGGGCTAATTGCCAGGACATTTAATGCAATCACACTGCTAGGATTTTCAGTAGAAACAAGTAGTTCAATAATTTTCATCTAATTTGAGGAAGGGGGATTATTTATTTCTAGACTTCTGGGCCACATCTTTCAAAGTGATTTGCTTCCTCCCATTAATAAGAAAACTCCTTCTGTAACCTTTTGACCCCAGAGAATTTAGTGGAAAAAGTGAAATTACTTCTACGTGAATGTAACATTATTCCACTTTTCCCCTCCCCCTCCTCCTCAATAAGCAGTACAAAAGCTGACATCTGCTTGAAATAATGGCACAGCAACATTGATCCAAACTATACATTTGTTGTAAATAGCGGGACAGATCCTCATCTTCTAAGGCCTCATCTAAGCTTCAGCAAAAAAGCACCTATTTACCCAAATAGAGTGTCTGCTGCAGTAAAACCATCGACATTGATCGACTCTGACAGCTTCCCTCTTTCTTTCAGCTCCAGGTCTCCACTATTATTACTCTTTTCAGCATGTGGGAAGCCACAGAGTAGCTCACCATCTTGGCCTTGCTTTTGAGCCAAAATCAACACATCAAGCAGGGAGTTCGACAGGACAGTATAGCCACTCCAGACTGATAACCAGAACATCTACTCTTGCTATTAAAGACCTATTGATCGGTCAGCAGAAAGGTTGCTGCAGGCCAGCAGTGTGAGCTAGCGTGTGTCTAGACTCCCATTTTCGCCTTAATAACACTCCCACGCTACTTTGTGATGTGCGACGCTTATGCAAAGACATTTCCTAAGAACTGCAGTGTGTGACTGAATCTTAGCAATTTAGGGTGAGAACAATGTATTCAGCTTCTGCTGCTGTAAAAAGGAACGGATAAAATGACCTTCACCTAGAAATCTTCATTGGAGTCTCTCTCAAACTGCGGCCAACCACAGCTAATGCAACTTTTCTCCTTTAAAGTGGTTCACACAACTGTTTTGTTTCACCTTTCAGAGCTGTACAAAGAGGCAACGCACCAACAAAAATTCATGTTCTCTAAAAACACAGTGCATGTACTTGCTTCTCAGTCTGATATGCTGAATGGTGCTATTGTGTAAGAGATTTAGTGCAGCAAGCAGCAGGTGAGAGGCACTGCATTTATATTTTAATTAGTTCATGCCAGGAGTTTCTTCAGAGGTTACTTAATTACTATTTGTCCACCTACATTATTAAAACCTTATTCATGTCCTTCCGTTTCAAGGACTTTTTGTACTTCCTAAAAACTGTATTGCTAATATTGCATATAAATAACTATTCTGAAATAATCCCAAGCGATAATTTTATAAATCCGTTGAGCACCAATTGTAATTACAGAACTTTAGCAACAGAAATTAAAAATTCTAGGAAATTATTATTTTTAGGCACAAAAAAAGGTCCTCTGGCTCTTGTCTGATTTCATAAATTTTCATCATTTGTGGGCTTCTTAAATACATTTGCAGCAATCATATTCTGTTCTGGAAATGAATTCTCAAAATGTCATGTACCGTGAAAAAAACCCTTACTGTTTTAACACCTTATTCCACATCACATTGATTATGCTAATAAGACTAAGTATTTTTGCATAAATATATAGGTCTGATCTTTTTTCTGCTTCTTCTTGAGAAGTTTTTTATTTCTGGAAACATCAATATATGAAAGGAATGTGACAACTTTGAAGTAAACTAGAGACATGGGTACTTCTACTACCAACACACGTAGATGTGTGTTGCACAGAACCTTCCCAGAAGGCAACGAACTTGGAAAGTCTTCCTGGAGATTTGGTAATTTGGCAAAGGGCTTCTAATGTTTTTTCTGGCATTGATTTACTCACATTCATTTGCCAGTGCTGGGGAGATATAACCACCATGAGACTACTTAACACTTGATTGCTTGTTTGCTCCTGCAGGATTGATGGACCTGCCAGTGCCAGTCTAGACCACGTTGACAGGTCTATGAACAAAAGGAGGGATTTTGGTAGAAATAGATTTACTTTTCTGCAGCAAGACACTTATCAGAACTGACAGGCATCCAATACTGAGGCAGTTCCTGCTCCACACAATATACATTTTTCTACTGAAAAGAAGCTGGAATATTAAGGTGATATTAATGTTGTTAACTGTAGGTGTGAGCCCACAGCACTTTCACACTGAAGTATTCCCCACTCAAGCAGCCAGATTCACCAAAGCCAGCGAGGTTTCTTCACTAGGACCGAGCGCCTTGCAAGGAAAAACTCCCTTTTAAATTATTGTGTCCTTGCAATTCTGATTCACATGGGGAAAAAGAATTTGCAAGATTTTGCCTTCATTTTACTGCCAAAAGAGCTCAGTGCTTTGGGTATTTTTTCCTGTTAGAGACTTACTGCAGAGTTTCAAAGGCAATGGACTGAGAGCATGCTCTCTTCTCACTTTTAAATTGGAAAGCATACAGCTACAAATCCTGAAATGGATCTTTTAACACATGAATAGTTTTCTATATTAAAAATTGTGTATTTCTGGCAAGCATCCTACTCCAGTTTACTCACAACATATATTACCCCAGTGCCACCAACTGTGATTGTAGGTGCACAATAGTCATACATAAGAAAACAGTCTTATGTTGATGACTGAGCCACTGAAAACGAGCTTTTTCGTGACTAATTTATTTTAGAAAGGGAGACAATGCTATTTATGTCACGTAAATGACTTAGAGAAAGAATGCAAATGGCATTGGACATTTACAAACTCATTATGATAATGGGAATCTTGAATAACTTGTAAGAGAGTTCTGCAAGTTCCACTATTGTGTTTGGCATGATGATAAACTTCATAACAATTTCTTGCTCATTTCTCTCCTCATTTTTCACTAAATTCATCACATACAGATGCATTACCAAACCATTAAGATGCAATGCAATTTAAATTATTTTACAGAGAACCAAAATTGCTTAATTTATACCTTTTATCACTGTAAGAGAACTAGATGTACTGGATCCTTAAGCCATCAAATCAATCTCTAGAAATCTGTCTCTAAAATAGATTGTTCAAATAAAAAAACCTTACCTTTCTTAAGAAAAAAAAGGAGTCTGTTCTTGTAAGAATCTAGTTTTAATTCCTGCTAGAAACTATAGATTCTAAGCAATCACAGTGTACAACATAAAAACTCCAAGTAAAGATGTTTCTGATATAATATGTAATTTTCAATTCCAGATATTTATTTACTGGAGAATGCACAGCAACCTGAATTGATGCATCATTAACACATCCAGCAGTTTCTGTAGCTTCTGTTTCCTCCCCCACCCTCTCAAACGGCAAACCAAGACTTGATCAAACATGTAAAACACACCGCACCCTGAACATATTCAGCCCGAGGGAAAAGGCACAGTTGTAAATTACCTTAAATTCAGTTTCAATGTTGGCTAGTCTGGCCAATTCATTGCTTAGCTCTAAAGCAGTAAGGACAGGGTCTTCACTGGAAAGAGACAAGTAAGCAGCACTGGCTAATCCTTTGTAGGCATTCATTCTCGATCGAGAGTGGCTAAAGGAATCTTTCCTCTGCTTCTCAATGCATTCATTGCATTTGCAAAAATAGTCATGCGGCCTCTCAATCCGCGCGCCTTTTAGAAGTAAGATGTGAACAATTTCATACTCCTGGCAGTGGGCAGCAAGTATGATAGGGGTAATGTCATGGGAGAATCGAGTTCCATCTTCATCGTAAGCATAAAAATCATCGTCTCTCAGTTCCTGCTCAAGGGGGCTGAGTGTGAGACGCTGTCCTTGTGCAAAGGCTGGATGGTTCAATATTGCTTCTACAATGCGCACGTATCCTTTACTGATGGCTAACAAAAGGGCATCTCCAACTCGAGCAAGATTCTCCTTTTTGAGGAGGAGCTCCGTCACTTCCAGATGCTCATTCCCTACAGCTAACTGAAGGGCATTTTGTCCCATATAATCGACGCAATTAAAGTTCAAGGTATTGGATTCCTCCAACATTTTTCGCACAACAGGAATGTTGCCATATTCTGCAGAATCGAGAAAACGTTCCTCTTCTGCAGTCAGGCTGGTGCCTTTCTCATTGAACATGTAGGCAGGGCCCCGGATGGCCTGCCTCCGGCCCTTCTCCCGAAGGGTTGTGTGCCTTCGATGCATGTTTTTAAAATTGTTGTTTCTCAACCTGCAGAAAACCAGAAAAAAAGGTTGGTTACAGAGTCATATCACATAACGTGAAATAAAGAGCATTAATTTCCTGAACAACAGAAAACTTCCCTTCTAACTTGTACATCCCTCTGGATATCAACAAGGATCCACTGCACATCCTTAATTTAAGAAATAACAACAACAAAAAAAGTCTGAATGTATTGCTTTCCATTTTTATTGTTTAGAACTTTATTACACAGTATTTAGGATAGATATCCACAACATAATACTCTGAATTGCTTCTCTTGAGTTTTATCCTTAAGGGTGTGAGCCCTACAGAAAGTCGATAGAACTCCTCATGTCAGTAGACCTTGCATCAGGCCAATAAACTATGTTCCATAAAGTCAAAAAGCATGTGTCTAATTTTAAACACACAGTGACAAGGATAAATATATTGCACATTCTTTTAAGATTCAGCTGGTACAAACAAACCATCTATTCATTCACTCTTTTGTTATGCTACATAACTTCATTTTTCTTTCTCCTGATCTAGAGAAGTTAATGAAAGACTGTCTAATTTTTTCACTGAAATACAGTTGGCAGCTACTCTAAATACAAGTACCCAAATCTCGGGGCTAGTCTTGAAAAATACAAGAATAATGCCTGATTTAGTGCTGTATCACTCCCTAGCAAGCATCTTTCAGAGACCTACTGCAGAAAGACAAGAACACGAGTATCTAACCACAAACAATGGGCAGATCAAAAAGGATCATTTGTTTTTCCACTGACTATCTGGCTGAAATGTCTTTATTTGAAGTTGTGGGCATAGAGACAAACTATTCTTTTTGTACCTTCTCTGGAACCCGCAAAGAAAACAGTGTTCTGTACAACAGGACTCACGGGAGAGTTAGCACAACATTGTATGAAATTAACTCAAAGCCTGAATCTATCTGTGTTTTCAAATATTCACACTTTGCATCCAGTGCCATCTTGACGCTGCTCTTATTTTTTCATTTTATTGCAGTAGCATCTCAGCAAAATCATAGACTCTCTTTTAGAGCATAAGCACATGGAGTTAATTGCCATCCCAAGCCCACAGAACGTGCAGCCTGAATAAAAAGGTAAAAAAACCCTTCTCCCCCAAAAAACATTTGCACCGAGTCCAAAAGTAAGTCCTAAATCACCTGGGTAAAATTTTCAGGAGCCTCTAGGCTGCAGTGGGCAGATGTAACAAATAAGCAGGTGTTAATGCTCAGTGGGTGGCAAAGGTTCATCCTTCCATGCTCCATCTGTTCTCCGAGTCAGTTTTGACCTTCAGTCAATGAAAAGTTAATGTGTTGCTCTGAAAAAATACTACTGGAGTTTGAATGTGCTGTCATGAATGACGACAGGGAAAGCTGCCAGGACACAAAGTCAAGTAGATACAGTGCCTTCAGTAACATGTAAGAACAGTGGAATCAAGCAAAAACCGAAGAAAACCGAGTATCAGAAACACAAAATACCTAAAGTGCCAGGACACAGAAATTCTCAAGGTACTTTTTCTTACGGACCTGACGTGTACGTGTACATCTATAGTTTTAATTCACCACTTTTTTATTGATGTAGAACAGAAAACTACTACTGAAAACTGCACACACACACGCAACGTCCCCAGCAATTTGCTTTCATCTCAGAAGCAGTCCCAGTGAGACCAAGATAACCAACATATGCCTAAAATGAACTATTTAACCGTACACAAAAGAGCTTGTCTAAACTGGAACTCATGTCCTTGGCTATTCAGAACATCATTTAGGTTTTAAGCCTGTACTGAAATCTTACTGAGTTCAAGTAAGAACCATACACACAAATAAATACTTCTGAACTAACTGTGTCTTTGCTAAATAGGGACTTATGGTACCAGAAAGCACTTTACACATTTGCAGTTGTGAGATTTTCTGGATGTTAAATTAAACCTCTTAAAATGTTAAGCAACTCAAAAGGATGAGCTGGTGATCAACTGGAACTTGATCAAGCAACTGTTGCTGGGATCAAGTGGAAACCACTCCAGCTCCTGCAACTGCTCAGTGACCCATGAACGTTGCAGGCTGGCATATGCCTAAACATTTTAGGGCAGCTCATTACAATTGTTACTTTAAGCTGGAGGAATTCCACTGGGCTTTTCTGATGTTCAAAAAACATACATGGTAAGATATTTGGCAACCTTAGATTTGTTGTTATATTTAATGTCAGTACTGGAAGTAACTCAGAAATATGGACTGTTTCCAGCAGTGAGGAATCTATTAGATATTTTATCTGATGTCCAAGTATAATTCTTGATACTTTGTTATTTTCTTCTTAGATTTTTTTTTCCTCTCCCAGTGTGTTATTGTCTCTAAAGGACAACCCAGATAGGTGGGACAGATAACTTAATAACCACATGCAAAGTAAACATAAAACTACATAATATATTACTATTGGCCCGGTTCTCAGATTTTTGCCTGAGAAAGGAGGTTAGAGTTTGGCCTAGAGCTAATTCACACCTGTTTGTTGTATATGTAACAACATGCCAAAAAAAAGGACCTTTGTTTCACTTTCTTCAACTCAGAGAGCACACTGGTTTTCTACTCTAACAACAGAAACTGCATCAGAAAAAGAGGAAACAGAAAAGCATGCCTGTCTTCCAAAAAGATAGTTACTCTACGTTTATCTTGCGAGAAATGTTCTGCAGGGATGTCCCTGAAGCACAGAACTGATCTCCACTGCCTGCAGGTAAGGGCAAGAGCACCGTAATTCAGAGGGCTTCACCTCGGATGAATTATGACCCCCAGTCTTGCTCATGAGCAGAGAAGATCAATATCTCAACTATTACACTTTATCATCTTTATAGAGAGCAAGAGATGAATAAAAAATTGTACTTTTAACTTTGAATAATTTAGTGAGAAATGCTCAGCTATCAAATCCTGTTCTGAAAAGAAAGTTATAATTATGTTTGACCTGAGCACTGAATCGTGATAGAGAAGTAGTAGTGCAAAGAGTAATATATGCAGTAGCTGAAGATCTTGTAAACTGAACCCTACTGTAATGTCATTATTGCTCTCAGCACTTTTTTCTATTCTGCTCTTCAGTTATTCATGGGCAGGTTTAGAACTAATCATATTTACTGAGCATGTGTAATGTGGCATCCTAAAAAAAAGTAATTGTGCCTTGATTGCATTTATCTTACCATTTTTGTTTAAAGGTGCTTTGCATTGAGATGACTCTGTATTTGCATATTTTTTTGAGACAGCTAGTGATCAAACTCATATGTGCTGTTGTTGGAGAGAAAACAGGAAAGGAAAACCAAAAATGTCAGGGCCTAAGTACTTCCTGCAGTAAAGCGCATCCAGCTTTACACAGCTGAGGAAGCCCTAAGATGTCTGGATGCCTGTGGTGAGTGATGAGTAGCCGTTTCTGAAAGATGATTTAGCTCTTAACAATTTTTCCTCTGGGAGCATCTCAATTTCTAATTAAAGTGGCTAAGAGTAGGTATTTGCAGCTTGCACTGACAGTACTAGACGCTGACACACTCAACATCAGAGAAAGGAACATGGTGTAACATGAGATTTGTTCTTAACGTGGTGTCACTGAAAACACTGATGAAGCTGAAACTCTCTGATTTTTGCAACCACACTCTCTTAACTGGTCTGAGTGTGAGACATGTCAGACAAGGTAAATATGAGAAGAAAGCCAGGCTGCTCCATATTGAGCTTATGCCAGCAAATGTCCTTTCTCCTTGATCCTCCTTTCCACAGTGCTCCTGACTATGCCACACAAGACCTTCTGCTGCCTCTCTAGTTCCACACAAGAACCTATGGAAATGCAGGGCTGCCACCGAGAACTAAGGCTTGGAGAAATTGTTGAAAAGCCTAAATGCCTGAAAATGCTAAATTGGAGTTTTTACACTTGTTTTTGAACCAGATCTTGTGTAGGACAGGTTGAATAGTGTCTGTTTGAGTTTTTAAAACATCTGAAGTCTGAATAGGTGTTGAAATCAGTGGTTATTAGGTACTGCAGCAATTCTGGAATCCTCGGGTGATGTCAACTTTTACTTGTCTTAAAACCTAAAAAATTTACAAAGGCAGTTTTGGAACTTATGGTCTCTGACTACACTTTGGGTTTCCTTTCACTCAGTGGACAGAGGTTGGCAGGAGTCTCCTCGTGTCCTTTCAACAGCCCTCTCTGTCCAGAAACTAGAGAAGAAACTTATAGCCATTACTGTGTCCCACGTTGGGTAAAACAACCATCAGAGCAGGCTTTGATGAGACATTGACTCTTGTTGAAAAGGAAATTTGAATTTCTGAAAGCCACTTTGAAAACATTATCTTTGGTTCCTGCAGAGCCTCAGAAACTGTCAGATTGACACTTCGCTTATTATTTTTCTTTCTACTTATATCAATACTTCGAAAAAAATTAAGGCACATAAAAGCTGCAGACTCCCTGATGCCTCTTTGGAATTGAATTGAATACATCAAATAGACCATTTCCCTCTATTAACACTTGCTTCCACACAGAAAACCTGATAAACCAAGACATGCTATAAACATGAACAAAAATTAAAGAAATTAAGTTCTACAACTAGACACAAATTCATATAGAAATTAATCTATTTTAAAAAGCAAGCCAAATTGTTCAGTGAAAAAAAAAATAGTAGGACATTGTATCTTTCAGTTAAGAAAACTGAAACGTATTTTGAGCCAGACTCCAGACTTCAGGTCAGGAGCACAGACTGAACATGACTGCACACATTTATTATCCTATATGCAATAGGATACTCTGACGTTCCAAATGCTGAATGGGCATATACTGCAAGAGCTCTCTGAGACCCTCTTCTTCTCCAGTATATTAAATAGCCTTCTAAAACCTACCTTAGGTCAAAATGGTACTCTAAGACAGAACTTCTAAGTATCTTTTTTTAATTTATTGCTGACTTACTATGCATACGGACTAGTATCATATGAGGTGGTTGCTTTTGATTAACAGCAGATTATTCCAAAGTTTTATATGTTTTGAAATGCCTAAATGCCATTTTATTTATTCTTTGGCTGTTCAAAACACTAATCCGATACCGTTAGCAGCATGGTCATTCTCCTACATGAAAAGTTGTATACATATTTAGGTAGAATTAATAGAATTTCACAGCTCTACTCAGGCAGACATTCATTCACTTGCAGAGTAGTCCTACAAAGCAGTTGTAGGAAGTAATATCCTCTCCCCACCATTCCCACTTCTCATACAGATGAAAGAAAAAGATATTTCAAGGTCAAACCTAGAAAAGATGCCTCTATCCTTGTGAAATTACAGGTACAGTCAGCAAAACTACACATTTTCAAAGCCCTTTAAGAAATAGCAGCACAAGATACATTCAAGAAGACAAACCAAGCCTTTCATGTAATTAAAGAATGCTGCTGAGTGACACCCAGTAACACTGCCATTGCCTGCTTGTCACGAAACATAAAGCTAATAACCTTAGAAATTTTGAGGACAGATCACCAAATCTTTACCACAATCTAAATTTTAATGTCCTCAGTGATCTCTCTTAGAAAGGAGGCAGCTCTGCCTTGTGGTTTGAAAAAAGGAAATGGAATTTGGCTTTCCACCAGCTATCTTTCAGAAAAAAACTATCCACTGCTTCTCAGCTGTCTCACCCTGCCCCTTCTTATAAACTAAGCATTAGCATTTTAATTCGCATTCTCAAGAAACATCATTCACCAACAGAAGATCTTTTAAGCAGGATAGACTGTAAAATAATCACTTTGATTTCTATATTCAATTTCTTCTTCTGTTACAATATATGAACTGTGGTTTTTTATCTTCCTTCCTTCCTTCCTTCCTTCCATGCTTCCCCTTAATATATGGCTGTGAAGAAGACTGGTTATTGCAAAGGTATCACAAAACACGTGAGTTAAATACACCAAAATCAAGACTGGTTTTGCATTCTTCTCCATTGTCCATTCATTAATATATTTGGCCACCAAATGAACTGTCATGAAAAGAATGAGCCTTACTTTTTTTCTGTTGTTTTTGTTGTTGTTGCTTTAAAAAAAAATCTAGCTTTGGGAGCTAGGAATAGATCACCCTTACTCCTGAAGCACTTCAAAACCCAGGCTCAGATCGTGCAGAGGACACAACAGAGGAATACCTGTTCATTCATAAATTTTTACTATGGACAACAGCAACGAAAAATATTTCTAATTGTGCAAGCAGGGGGCAGTGTAACGCTGATTTTCAACAAACAGTTCTATTAAAAAGAGAAAGAAAAAGCTCAGAACAGAACTGGTAATCACAGTTCTGGTTGTATTTAATTTTTCCCTATCCCTGCATCCTTTTCACTGCTCACTTTATAGTTATTTCAATACAAGAGAAAACAAGGAGAGAAAGACTCCTGACCAACCGTTAGACCCAGCAGACTGCAACAGGCATGATACCGTGTCCCGTGTTTCCACCTCTATTTTGCCTCATTTCGCCTTGGCCACACTGTTCGCAGAAAAAGAACCAAAGCCTTAAAAAATTCACCCAGCTACAAAAGAAGACAACCGCGTGGCTCCAAACCATGTGGCCCGGAACAAACAACAAGCCCTTCGAGGGTACGTTTGCACAAATCCTCCCCGGGATAGAAAGCCAAACCGATTTCACAACCGGCCGCCCAGCTCGCTCGCCCCCAGCCCGCTCTCAGGCATGTAGGAGAACCGAGTCGCACCGAGACACCTCTAAGCCCAACAAAACTTCACAGCGCGTAACCAGGGACCGGCGCCAGAGCCGGGGCGCCCCTCGGAGGAGCCGGGACCCCGCGGCCGCCCCTCTCTCACCACAGGGCTCCTTACATGTGCGCGGCGGGGCCGGCTCCGCTTCAGCCGAGGGCTGCGGGATGCGGGACGGGTGCGGGGCGGGCGCGGCCGCTCATGGCGCTGTCCGCCGTGCTGGTTGGCGCTGTCCGCGGTGCTGAGGGACGGCTCAGCGCGGCCGGACGGGGCGGGCGCTGTCCGCGGTGCTGATGCCGCAGCCGCCGCCGCCGGCGCGGTCGAGGCGCCGCCTCCTCCTCATCCCCTCGGCGCGGCCGGGGCAGAGCTCCCCGGGAGCGCCGGGGATTCGCTTCCCGGAGGAAGAGCCCGCGCCGAGTTGCCTTGTCCTTTACTCCCTCTTCCTGCGCCGTCGTCCTCCTGTAGGTTTGGGTTCGATGTGGATTGAGGCTTTTTGTTCTCTTTTTTTCGGTTTTTTTTTTTTTTGGGGGGAGCTCTCCCTTTTTCGGCCGAAGCTGGTTGACTGCCCCCGCTGCTCCCCAAGGGCTGCCTCAGAGCAGGCGTGGTGAGACAGCCTTCCTGGAGAGGGCAGGGCTGCCTGCAGGCTGCCCAGCGGGGCGGGGGGCTCCGTCGGGGGCTCTCCCCCTCACACGCCTCACGTCTGCCTCATCCGGCTGTGCCGCCCTTCCGCTGGGAGTGGTTAGTGCCGCTTCTCCCGGGCTGCCTTGCCCAGGTTAAGATTGTTTTCTGTCCTCCCGAGGAGATTTCGTCCCTTAGAGGGTGGTAGAGGAGGGGTGTGTACGTGTGTGTGGCGGGAGTGGAAGGGGAGGGAATGAAATCAACACGCAAAATAATCAGTCAGTGCAATCATTCCCCTCTCTTGCTTGGCAGAGAGCCCTCAGAACAACAACTTCAAACTGCACCCGGGAGCGCAGGTGAGCCCCTTTGCACTCCATCCCGAGCGGTAAGAGCAGGTGTTCTTCCCAGGTCCCTCCCCAGGATTCTCCCACTGCCTTCCACACTGCTCCAGCCACACAGGGCTCTCCAATCCCATGACCTTCCTTGTCCTTCCCTATCCATGCAACTCCCCTGCCCACCCTCTCCTCCTTACCTGGATGCAGAGAGCCCCACCTCATCACTCACCCCATTGCAATTACCACATAACACCAGCCCGCCTCACCTGGTGTGTTTTCGGGAGTTTAAGGCTGGAGGAAACTCTCTGCTTGGAGAAGTGACGGTGGGAGGCAGTGCAGGGCTCTCAGAGCAGCACACGCAAGAGGATGGCAGGATGTTGGTTTGCCCCCAAGTTCTCTCTCCCACGCCCTCAAAGCACTGGGTGAAGCAAGGGCACTGACTAAGAATATATTCTTCATCAGCTTTCAGTCTCAAACCTGTAATCAACTCTGCTCAAGACATTATTTGACAGATATGTCTGACAGATGCAGGTACTGACCGTTTTAGCAGAGACCACTGAGAGCTTGATGTGGCTTCTGTGATACCATTACACAAGCACCCCACACTATCCTTTTCAGAAAACCTTAAAGGCAGCTGGTGCAGGGCTTTCATCCCACATCCCCAGGCAGCTAAGTTACCTTCACCAGCTCGAGCTGTATTCAAAATTGTGAGGAGGGTGAGCCTCTTCCTACTAAGGGGTTACATGGTTTGAATAAGGGGGAGAGTGCATTAACCTCTAACTGTTGTGGAAGGCACCCACAAGTGCAGGATTCATTTGCACTCTGTCTTGACACAGTTTTCCTGTGTTGATACCTTCTGCCCTCTGAAATGCACTGATTGCTTTGCTTTCACTCCCTGTTACAGCTTCTTGGAGTTCACAGAGAAAGTCAGGAGGGTCCAGATGGGTAAACTTATGAGAAGGATATGGATGTTACCAGGCTCAGGGGAGAACAGTATTCTGTGGGGAAAGACATACTGTGAAAGAGGAAAAAAAAACAACCCAAAGCAAAAAAAAAAAAAAAAGAAAACAAAACACCAGAGACTCCATAGCTATATACTTCTCACTGATGCTGTTGAAATAAACTTGAAATAATGTATTACTGCACTAATACAAATCTCTACTTTAGATAGCTATGCAGCAAGAGCAGCCCCTTTCCGTTGCTTTTGGACAACTTTTTCTCTAAGCATTTTTCTGGCCCTTTCCCCTTCAGGGTTTTAATTTCTGCCTTTCAATACTTCTCTGTCATCATGATAAACTGATTAAGAAACAAATATGTTTACAGGCTTTTGCATTGCAAGTATTTGTTTAAATTTCCCTTTAAGGCTTGGGAATAGTTGCAAAAGGTCAATTTATTCCCTTTTTTTTATTGAGTAGCTAGGAAGTGATTAGACAAAACCAGCAATTTTTCATTATTTTCATTTTATTTTATTAATAGACATGTTATAGGAAAAATATTCATTTTAGTGTTGATCATGGGATTGATTTGACTAAACATAGGTTATCTTTGTCCCATATATTTCCGGAAAAAAAAAAATTAGGTATAAACCAATGTACTACATTACTGCTGCATGTATCTGCACAGCTGCAGTTATGTCTCCTGAGCCTTTGCAGTTCTAACTCCACTGCAAAATATTCACTACTTATATTTTCATGCACATCTTTCTGTCTGAAAAAAAATTTCCAAACCCTGAGCAATGTCTAGCACTCAGAGTTATTAGGAAGACCTTCTTAGTAATCTTAATAATCAACAGCTTGCTCACTCCATAAATCCACAGCTGATAAAATACTGACAGCACTCCCAATTGCAACTAATTATGTCAGATTAACACATGTGAAGCAAAAAAGTGAGAGAGAACAAGGGGATTGAGGAAGTCTATAGTCTGTTATTATTAATGCACATTAAAAATATTCCAATAATTATTGTAGGTTTCTGCTAAGACACATCTCACAATTAGTGGAAACCCAGAGCTACACCTCTCTTAAAAGACATTTATCACAAGATTCTGAATTTTACAAGTTGCCTTTCATCTTGATTAGCTTTGCATTTTGCTATTGCAACAGTTTCACATGAAAAGAGTGTGCTGAGAAATCTATTTCTAATATTACATAAAACCCTTCTGATTAAAGTCTTATTGACTGAAGAATTACAGAAAAATCTGTGGGGTTTTTTTTGCACATCATCAACTATTTGCATTGTTCGTACATTGTACCAAAAATGCCCTTACCTCACTGGGGGCAAGAACAACTCTTGTACGAAAGAATGAAGTTATTTGCTTCACCTCACCAGTATCTTTAAAACTGAACAAAACACACCATAAATGTTGCATTCAAAACCAAGCAAGAACACGTCTCTGCAGGAACAAAAATGTGGAAACAATTAAGCAATTTTAGAAGCCATGGAATTGTGTAGTTATGACATTTAATGAATGAAATATGGACTTCTGAAATTCCTCTCAAGGTCTGTAGTTTTGAAAGCTCTTCAGTTTTTATTGAACTCTGTACTCTTTACCAAATACTATTGTATTCCCAGATAAACTGCAAGAAGAGAATTGCATGAGAAGGCCTTTAAATGACTGTAAAGTTCTACTTCTGTTTGCTCAAGTCTGATGTTTCAGGTACTCGTATGTCACCAAAAATGATTTTTTTTTTTTTTTGAAAATCTTTAATGAAATGGAACCAAAAGACTCAGAAATCATGGCATTAAACATCTGATTCTTTTGCAGAGTAGCTAATTCTCCACTTAGCAGAGTCTTTTCTGCTGTCTCTTAATTATTTCCACTCTTCAACCCCTTTACTGTTGTCATAATCGGAACTAACCAGAACACAGGTGGAAGTTCAGCAAGGCTTTGTCAGAAGAATTTTTGCTGCTATTGATAAACATTTTCTCATTACAAAACCATTTTGTCCAGAGCCTACTGATTCATTTACTGATAACCTTGAGTTGGTCCTTCCTTCAAACATTCGTATGCGTTAAGCACCAACTCTTCAGACTAACCATCTCAGCTAAAATATAAGCAACAAAGCAGAAGTAAGAATAGTACAAGCAAGCTTGGTAGGGTTCCATCTTTTTTCCCTTTTTGCACTGCTCCTTGCTCATGGTCCCCAGGCCTGAAATTACAACTGAAGGATCGTGAAAAAAAGAAGAGTTTTACTGGAAGAAGCAAAGTTTTGCAGGAAAGGTGGGAAAGGAGGAAGGACTGAAACTGGCCAGCACTTAGAACTTGTGAAAGATGTGGGCAACCAAAAGTATACATAATTTCCTACCAAGACCATGTAGAACTAGCTGTACCGATATCCTACTACTTACAACTAGACATCAACGTACAGGCCTGTCTTGCATATAGAATGTATTTCTAGTTATTTCTGGAATGGTACCCCCCTGAACCAGGTTTGACCCAGGAACGGAAGGTAAGACATTGCTTTATGTCCTTATATTACTTGTATCATCTCCTGAATTTTCCATTCTTTAGAGATATTGGTTGTGAAGACTGGCAGCTTACAAGGGTATCTATGAATAGTAACCCCGTTGGCTGTACGGTTTCACTAATATTCTTCAATATGAAAAAAGTGAAATAACTGCCAAAATGTCCTCATATTAGAAAGCATAGTAAAAAGAATCTATTTTGATTACTCACTCTTTGCCTAGATATGAAATATTATCTTTAAGATGGTTTTATTCAGTGACAATTTTTGATCTTTTAACTATTTGTTTTTCTGAACTAACTACTTCAGGATAACTTCACTAAGACTAGCAGTAATCCACCCCCACAAAGATAAATTTGATTAGAAGTAAACGATATCCCTCAAGTAAGAGAAGCAGTAGGGGAACAAATGTGATGAGTTGATTTAAGATACTATCAGCAATAACATTGGTCTGACAGGTGCCTATTTCTTTTAATCCACTTTACTTCAAGAACAATTTATATGATGGTCAGATCCAGTGTGATTTTTTTCCCATTAAAAGTAAATGATCCTTACCTGTCAGAAAATAAATCTGTTAATAAATCAGTCAGCTAACACTTGAATCAGAAGAAACTCTGGAATACAAATAAATGTGTTTATTTGCCAATTACAGAACAAAATTATAAATGTGGAAAAATATTTAGTTACAAGTTAAAAAGTTGGGGAAATTTAAACTGGAAAGGTAGAAATTCTATTTTTTATTACAGACTTAGTCTCTTCTAATAGTTACAACTAGGTTCTGTCAAGGTCATATCATAGACACTGGTATTTCTATACATATCTTGGTAGATATGGCTGCAGAGAGCATTGTACTTACATTTTTTTTATCCTCATTTTAGCAGCAGTGACTGTGCTTTATTCTCTGTGTGAGACATTACTGGCTGTATATTCGTTGCTGCTTATAGAAGTACATGTGCAAATATTTGAGGTTTTGCTGCTGTTTCCCACAGAACAGTATGATGCTGAACTTCTGCAAACCTCAGACATTACTTAAAAAAAAATAAATTAGCTTTTCATATTTGCTTAGACTGTCATTCAACACAACAGTTGAACAGACGCTTAATTTTAAACACCTGCTCAGACCCATGGTCATTCCCTACGCCACTTTGAGCTCATATTCAAGGACACACAGACACACGCATGTGACTACCACAGACACAAAGAATGGAGCCTTCCTCCATTACTTACTCTCTGAATTCCTCGTGATTCTGCAGTTCAAGATCACGTCAGGATCTGGAAACAGCCCCGTACAACACCTTTTCTTTCATTTTCTTTTCATAGAGCATCAGCTGGAGACATGGCCTTGCAGTTTTGTTAAAAGATTTCTGAACAGAGGTCTGCAAAAGGCTACATGCTTACACAGTATCAACTCTTACCCTTTACAACAGCCTTTCTGTTCTCCTCCAGTTTCATTGCTTATTCTGAAAATTTTCCAAAGCTTTCTAGAGCCTTTCCAGTTTTCTTTATCCTGTTTCTAAGTGTTTGATTATTTTTGCTCATCTTTTCTGCTTCTAAACCATTGCCTCCTTTCTCCTAAGGGTACAGGTTAGAAACAAGTTGCCAGATGGCCATTCTTACACTTGGGTATATATTAATTTAGCCTTGGACTCTTCTTATTTCCCTTCTGAATCCTTTGCCTCTGCTGTCTTTTCTAATCAAATTTTATGCAACACATCTTGTGTGCTTCCCAAATGCTTTTGGTTACAAACCCCATGGTCATTTTTCCCCACGATACCTTCTCTTTCTGGATCCCACCCTAATAGCTTACTCTCAAAATGAGGTCCAATCTTAACATTTCTACTGAAGTCTCTGGAAACATTTATATCTCAGCTAAACACTGCTCCCTCTAGAAGCATCATATAACAGGAAACATTTATATAATTATAATATGGAGACATTTAGTCAGACTAAGTTTTTCCTGAGAAAGGAAGACATAGGAAGTGAGGAGCAATAGCATTTCTTTGTCTAATGTAAAAAATAAATAAATATATATTTATTTTGTGTCCAGGTACAGGTAGTTATGTATTTCATTGGTTTATTTCCCTTTCAGACCTTCTCAGGTTTTCTTACAGCATTCTATTCTTTTTTTTTTTTTTTCTGTTGTTTTGTTCCTCTGTTTACAATGTAATAAACTGGCATAATCTCAAGGAAAAATTATTTTTTTCTAATTGCATAGTCAAGAACTTTCATATATGTTAATACCAAATCTTCCTCTACTCTGTGAAATGAAATAACTGTTTATGGGAAAAGAACTTCACAAGGTACAAAATTACATATGACTCTGTGATACTACAGAGAGAATTCACAGCAATCATGATTTTCCTATATTTTTTATTTCCTTATGAGTATTTCCATGGACGTGATTATTGATGAGGCTCTTCCCTAAAAAATTTTACATATCACAAAGCCAATGAAAGGCTTTATTGGTACTTCATTTTCATGACAATCAATGCACACAACGAACAGGTCAAACAAAAACCCTGAAAAAGAAGAGTATGTTTTTTGTTGTTTGGAGTAAAAAATCTCTATATACTGCGTATTTTGAGAGGGGGAAAAAAGACATAAAATAAAGCCAGATATTCCAGGTAAGAATCAGAACGTAATGGGAAATTATCTTTTTTTCCTAGCCCTTTCAAAACACTGTAGTTTTGATGCCTCTTTGGGGATGAACAGAAACTCTACCAATGACAGTCCAAACCCTTTGTTGTGCCATGATTGCCCCTAGACGTCTGAATCAGAGGTTAAACAGGCACAATGTAAAAGCAGTATTTCTTCTTTCCTACTTGTTATAAGGGGTAATTTAGAGTAGCATAGTGTTGCAGGGTAATTACGAATAGCTCTGAATTCCCATGAGGACCATCATCAAGGCCAAAGAGCGAGAGGACGCAAGTCCACCTTTAAGCTAGTGTGGTCCTGATGAGCCTCTTGAGCAGAGACAAGGTCCCAAGAGCCCAGAAACAGCTAAGCTTCACATTTTCTCTTTCACAGGAGAAATTAGGTAACACCTAGGGATAGCTTTTCAATTTCTTCAAGCATTTGAAGAAGCCAAGAAATAGAACCAAGATTAACTGTGTTTGTCTAAAAGAAGATTTTCCACCTAAACACTTGTGCACTGGAAATCATGCACAATGCAGGACAGATGATGATTTGCTTCATTCAATCCTACCCTAACTCAGAAGAGTATTAGGTTATACCCCAAGCTACAAAACAAAAAAGCTTTGCCCTTGCAATCAGTTTCCATTAAATTTTCACTTCAGTACTTGCAAACACTGAGGGCTCAGAGTGTGTTTGTGACAGCCAAGTTGGTGTACTTTAGCACCAGTGCTGGGAGCTTGTGTAGTTAGCAGTCCGTCTGTCCTAAAACATCTTGCTGTGTGTCCTGGGCCTAAAAGACAACATCTGAAAATACTGTTCTGAATCTGACTTGAGTTTGGCCTTTCCTCCTCTCTGGAGTATTATTGTAAACAGTATTATCACTAGACCAAGCTTGTCTAAAGCTCATCCGCTTATGGATGTTGATGTGATGCCAGTGCTCTTGGAGTTATCAGCTAAAGCAAGCTAAGTGAAGGTGAACTCTCCCACAGTACTTAAAAAAACCTTTAATCTCAAAAGAAAAAAATAAATCAGAAATAGCCATGTCAGATATTTCAGAAACAAGAAAGTTGTTGGAAACTTTTCCAGGACTCAATAACCAGTCAAAAGCAGTTACTCTTGGAAATAGGCTGGAGATTTATTTCATGCAATAGTTATCCTCAAAAGGATAAGTGTTGGGCATCTTTTGTCGACAGTCTGAAACTGTTACAGAAAACAGACAATTGGTAGGCCTTCTGAAACAGCTTAATAATGTATATCGATGTCATGACAGCTTAACTGTGAGCTTCAACTGTGCCTAACAAAGTCCTTACTTCCAGTGATAAGAAAATCAACCTGAGAGACACTTTACATCGTTAGATATCTTCCTGGGTATATCTCCTAAATCAGCTAAGTCTATTTTTCTTCCAAGGACAAGTTTATTTGTCCAGTAAGATAACCTCATATCTGTCTGAAAAACACCCACATAATGAAGGCATTACGTAAACATTAATCTGGAGACTAATTTAAATAGTTATCAGTATTAGATACATGATAGCTGGCTTGCAACAGTAAATTCTATTATACACTGTAAGTGAAATACTACAGGTAATAAATTCACATCAGATCTCTTTTTGATGGCTAACAGTCAATTACTTGCCTTTCTTATGCACCTATTTCTAGTTCAGCTAGCTACTGTCTTTGCTTCCTCAGCCTTGGAAGAGAGAAACTTGAGAAAGAAAAAAAGCTCATCTTTCTTTACCTCATCTTTCGTACAACAAAATTTAAATTGTATAAGATCTCTCTTATCACTCTCACTGCAGTCCCTGCTAAATGAAGTGAGCTCAGAGATAGGAGTTTTAAGCTCACAATGAGTTTTGATATTTGGATTAAGAAGTTGCAACCTTAATCAGAGCACCTTTCCTCTTGATGCTGCTGCAAACCAGAACTGCACCCAGCAATGCCATACCCCACAGTATCGATATAACCATATCTATTTCTCTCTTGTCATTCATGGTTTCATCTTAGGTTCAGCGAAGTCAATGTGCAGAATGAACTCGAAGCACATATCCCAGCATGCCACAGGATACTGTCAGAGATGGGAAAGATCCGATTCAACACAGGGAGTTATTTAACTCTACCATAAAAGCTCAGAAACTATGTTGCACGCTTCTACTCAGGTGTAAAGTTTTACAGTTCTAAAAAGTCTAAAAAGCAACATATTGGTATTACCGCTGTGGTTCTTGCTTGTTATCAAAAAAAATCAAACACAAAACAGCATCTTTGCATCTTTTTAGCAACCTGGGGATCAAGAGGTTAAATACCGTGCAAATTCCTTCAGTTTGAGTCCAACAGGGGACCAATCTAATCCAAGTAATACTGCTATGCCAGGACATGCATTGCAGTAAATCAGCATGCATGCCAATTGGCTTCAAACAAGATTCTATTCCATTGCATTAAACTACCCCTGATGTAGTTTGTTTTCTTCATGTACCTAGAGCACATATTTCTTGCTGTTTATTATTCTGGAAAATGAGCTTTTTGAATGATCCCCTCAGAGCATTTGAAATGTGCTTTATTTTAAAGACAGCAGTATTTGAGCATCCTTGAAACTGCATGCTTTTTTTCATGATAAAAACAAAACATCAATACTGTCACCTTTGGGAGTCGGGGAAAATAGGTCTTTCAATCCACCATGTCAAGTACAACCATAATTCACTTAAAGTTATATTTGGCATGTCTTTATTTTGCAAGGAAGGATGCAAGAAAATCAGATTTAGAAACAATGGAAACAGATCATTCATGCTACGTTGTCAGAAGAAAATAGTAAAAACATTACATACCTTTCAGTCGGTGCTGAAATATTTGGAAATCTCTCTGACCTTTCACATTCTGGATTTCATGTCATGTCTTTTGTGAACCTAATTGTTATGGTAAATCCTGCATGCTTATACTCTGACTTTTTATCTACGTAGTAATCAATAGTGATGTTAAAGATTCCTGCATGAGGTGACTAAGCTTTGAGTAACTTTGTCTCCGTTCTTGAAAGGTAAAAAATATGCAAATATTTTGAGTGAAAGAGGATTGACTATCACGCTAAAAAATACTTCAAATTCAGTACTAAAGTGTATCGCATGCCAAGTATAAGGCAATATAAAATATTATATACTGAGCCCAGAACAGTAATTTTTTCCAGAACACATCTGTGGTTATTTAATATCTCTGCTATATGCAGCCTTCCCTGCCCTTCAGGAAGTGATGGTATTAGCTAAAGAACATAGATGGAAGAACATTTTCTTCTCTTTTAACTCGACAATTATTTGGGGGAAAAATTGTGATCAGCGAAACAGTGGTAAAAATCAGGATCTCTGTGTCCTTACTTTTTTTCCTTTCTTATGTCGTTCAGCTTAGACTCAGAGATCAGATATACTATTTATTCTTCAGACAGTGCCAGACCCACACAAGTAGGTTAGCAGACTGATGCATACATGGTAGAAGCAGGCAAAATTGAAAGAAAATTCCTTTTACTCAAACGCAGGTCTGACAATGAATGCACTGGTTTTCCGGTGCAAATTCTTGAAATGGCAGGTTTAAGTATTTCAGTAATTCCTTTTAGCCAGTTTGTTTTATATTCCTCAAACCTGCTTTGTTTTGGCTATATATGAACCTTCTCATTACAATCCAGGATTTAATTTCTCCCCGGATTCAAGCAATGGTCCCATAGGGTAACATTTATAGCATCACACACACTCCATGCTCCCAGTGCTCTACCCAAACCTACCTCAGTACAGTAGCCCGGGAGCATCCTTATGCTATGTATTCTTTTCAAAAACCTTCAGATCACATTTTAAGCAGGTTTTGGCTCTTTCTTTTGTAGTTACAAACACATGCTCTCCTGACCAGCCCATTCCTGTGTCCTGGGGAGAACGGCCACAGCAGGAATCCCCCTTTCCTCCCCAGCCCGACCCCACTGCTCACAGAATTACTGCGCAGTTCACACTCACTAATGTGAACAGGCCTCTTATCTGCTGAAGTTTGCACTGTCTGCTTCCCTCCTCTATTTACTGTTCAAGACAAGCAAGCAAGACAAGCTATAAATGATGAGGTTTAATTAAGCTGCAACTCCATTAACTAAGATCCTCCAGGAATTACCCAGCAATCCTTCTCCCGCAGCAGGTCATCCTTCTTTTTGTCTTTTCCACCTAGCGAAAGGAGCTTCCATCGATCCCTCACAATTCAACTGGAATTTTGCCTTGCCACCATTTCTTTCTGCATGAAAAGCCTGCTGCCAGAGTCTCTACCTCTTGTCTATGCCTTCCAGAGGTGAGTATAGAGAGCAGAGCATGTAATGACAATCTAAACTGAACATAGAATATTTCTTTGCTGTCAAAGGGAAAAAAAAAGTACTTGGGTGAAATACACTTTGCTTAGACGACTCCAATCTGTTCTTGGCATACCTGGTCTCCTGACAAGAAAGTAGTGTAGACAATAATTTTGGATATAGTTACAGGCATCTGAATATGGAAGGACAGATCCCGCAGGTAGATCTACTATTTATAAATTACCTAAACTCCTAATAGATGATTCTCAGCCTGGACACTTGTGATAGGATTGTGCTGCATACATCCGTACAGCAAAATATTCCTGAATTTGAATAGTTAACAAATGCCTCGTATTAGAAACAAATTTATTCACTAAATGCATACATTCCTCTCATCTTCTGTAACTCCAGAACCCACTCTTTAGGGGGTTTGGATCATTTCCAAGTTTCTTTCAAAAAAAGTACAAGATATTTCACAGTCTACCCATCCTATTGTCTTCTTGACCCAAATCGAGCCTGACAGCTCCTTTTTGCCTTGGCTTTTCTTCCAAAATTTTGGATTTGTTTAGAAGCCCTTCCCTGAAATATAGTAATCATAATCTCACCCTAGATCTTTCTTTGTCCTGATACTGAACTTTAGACCTCAAACTGTTTTCAGTCCTTCTTATTAAAGCCAACAGTCAATGATCCATCACTTTTAAGTACCTCTTTCAAGCTGAGCCAGAAAAATTGCTGTCTCTCTTCTAGAAAAGCAAGAACCAACTAGCTGTATGAGCAGCAAACCTTGTTATTCTAACTCTCCTTTTATCCCAGCCAGTGACAAGCCAGTGTTTTGCAAAGCAACTGCCTGGGTAGATCTCTGCTGTGCAAAAGTATTTCCTAATCTAATTACTGTGGATTCTGCACTTGTGGTTAGCAATAGACTGTGAGTTTGCATTGCTTAATGAATAACACATGGCTGCTGATACTTTATCTATTATTATGGTTTCATGGTGGTGACTGGAATAAAGATTATTAAATGGAAATCCTCTTTCCAACGATCATTTAAACAAAAAGACAGATCAATTTTTCCTGATCTTCACAAAGCTCGTTCGTGCTTTGTCTGGAATCAGTAGAAGTTTTGTGACAAAGTCCCCAAGAATCAGTAATGTTTCAAATGAAGTCAGATTAATTTTTTCCAGATTTTTTTTGTATCTTCTTATAAACAAAAAACAACTGAGCATTATGGGAGTGGCACAGATCAACCTGACAGTATAACACAGCTTTCAGTTCAGCATACTAACATGTTCAGTGGGCAAATAGGAGCCAGTGCTTTCTGGAGAAAACAAAATGGACCTGTCTGTCTTTCTCTTGAGTCACCTTCACAGGTATGGACTGAAGCATCATGTGGAAAACAACGTAAGCAACATCACCTTAAAAAGATTTATTTCATCAGTGATGTAATTTGAATGAAGCAACTGGGACTCATCCCAGTCTGCAGAAGAGGTTTCATGGTATTATGAAAAAGTCTGTGGCTGAGACTCAAACTATAACATTAAACAAATCCTGCTTCTATGATTAGTTTTATTTGTTCATATATATGCATTTTAAAGCAGTGGAAAAAGAGTATTCTGTAGGTTTTTGCTATATGTGTTCAGGCCACAACCAGTTTTGAAAGCCAGATAAAAAGATCTTTTCTCCCCAAAACACAGATAGACAGTCCTGTCAATAAGAGAAGATTCATGAAAGCCATTTGTCTTATACTGCTCTTCTGTGAAACTTGGAAGGGCAAGAAGCCACGTCTTAACAAGATTTATCAAAGTGATAATGGGGGAGGAGAGAAATCTTTCTTCTTCAAAGTCCTAATGTATCTAACATAATTTTCTTCATCAGTTCAGAATTTTAAGGGATGATGTGTGGGTTTGTCCATTTATTGCAGCACATAGGAAGCCCAGAGGACTACCTGGCAGTATCTCTGGCTCAGTGGTACCAGGATGTGACCAAAGGTCTAAAATAAGCCTAAATCCAGCAGGTAGAAAGACCACTGAGTTTACAGGGCTTCTCTTGAGGCTGAATATCCACGGCACCTCAAGACAATGTGAATGGTGCTCCTGAAGATTTCCTGTTCATTTTTTTTCTTGTAAATAAAGGTGCTGAGTTGATAAGGGGAGACAGATTTGTGTAATTTCATTCACATTTCTGACCAGTGCAAGTTTTTAAAAAAGTTTTTTTTTTCTAATGCTTATTTTGAAAGAGGCTAACCAAAGTCAGAGCCTAATGATTCCTTTGTTACTAGCTCCCACAGAAAGCTTTAGAAGACAGCATTAGAAGTCCTGCTTAGGATCACGTTGAGGCAATATGCCACCTTTTCAAAATGGTTTTCTTTCAGGAAGGTGGATTGTTTGTACCTAAACCAAACCTGTGTAATTTGTACAGAGGTCACTGTGCTCGCTTTATACTTTCACATTTCTTTGTACGCAGAAAGTGAGCTGCCTGCTTCTCCAGTCTGCTGCTTTAACATGAGAAGGGTGAGAAACTTTTGCCCGTACTCACTTTGAACATTGAATTAAACAAAGAAGATTTCACAGTTTTGTTCAAAGTAAGTCTTTCCAAGAAAGAAATAACAAAAGAGTAATTTTTCCTTATAAAAAAGCAGGGATTATAAGATTGTTTCAGTGTGTCAAAACCAAAAGTAAATGGGATTTGAAGGGAAAGGTTCTTGCAGCATTGGCAAAATCCTTGCTGCATCAAATTTGAGTCTGTTAGAGTAAAGGTAACTGCAAAGCCTATTTCAGTCTTTAAGCAGAAATCCTGAGTAAACATGCAATCTCCCTAACATCTTGTCTGCATACTTCATCTTGCTATACAGCAAGTGGCAAAACATTGCCACTACAACCTCAGTACTACCCGAGGCCAAAATCAATGTACTTCAGTACCTGCTGTGCTGAGTACAGAACCAGCTCCTCAACCATAGTAAGCCAAAACGAGAGTCTATGCCACTAAGCTAACCACCCGTGTGTAGGTACATAAACATGAGCATGTAGTTTCCAGATACTGCAACTTGGTGATATTTTGCTTTAAATTGGTTTGCTAAAATGACCAGAAAGCAAATCCAACCGTAGAGTATTTCTGAGATTGAAGGGAAAGATACAGCTGCAGCCCCTTGTAAGCCTAAATGGGAAAACAAATTTCAAATGAAATGAGGAGTGGATAATTATGTGTTGCCTAAGAAAAAGAGAACTGTTCCCTCCTAGAGCTCAATTTGTTTTGAACTTCAGTGTTGCTGGTGAATCTCTGTCTATATAAAATAATTGGAACAAAGTGGTCAGGAGAAGCTATGCAAGAGTCGGTATACAGGAGCAAGAAAATGCTCCAAATGAATTCAGGTTTTTTGTGTTGAAACATGATTATTTTGGAGAAGGTGAAGAAGTCATCTAATAAAAAAGAAAGCAACATGCCTCTTAAAGGAGGTATTTAAAGTGTTACATGTGAGTCAATGAATTTCTTAAAGGAAAAGCTTAAGTGCTTCAAAGGAAAAAACCCAGCCTGCAGTTTCCTAATCATGTTTCAAAAGATAAATATATAGATCACAGAAGGACACTATGGCTCCTATAAACCAACACAGCAGTATCCGCACAGGGAGGTGAGGCAAAACTGCAGGAGGCTTCTTAATGGTGCTTGAAACTAAAAGGAAAAACAAAACAGCAAAACAAAATATCCCTTTTAAAATCTCTCTTCGAGAACGTGCAGAGACAGGAAAGAATTTGAAATTCAGATTCCTCTTAAACTGTGATTACAATGACAAGAGGATTTTTTCTAGGACATGCCATCCCACAGTCTGCTCTGGAGGCAGTAAGAAGTGTACAAGTCAGGCAGAGTTACAGTGAAGGCAAAAACAAGTTGGTTCCAGGTTTGAAAACATTGAGGTAGTTCAGGGAAAAAAGTAAATCAAATTTTAAAAAAATATCACATAAACAGTTCAGCACCAGCCTGAATGAAAAGCGAAGATATTTTTTGGCTGAGAAAAAAAAAGAAAAAAGGACAAGACACAAATCAAGAAAGACTAGTCACAACAACTACGTAATTAATGGAAGAAAACTTTACAAGTATTGCTATGTTCTTTTTAGGTCACATGTTTTAAATTCATAGAATCACACACTGGTTGGGGTTGGAAGGAACCTCATCTCGCTCAACCCCCTGACTCAAGCAGGGCCACCTAGAGCCAGTTGACCAGGGTCATATCCAGATGGTTTTTCAACAGCTCCAAGGATGGAGACTCCACAGCCCCTCTGGGCAACCTGTGCCAGTGCTCGGTCACCCTCACAATAAAAGCGTTTCCTCATGCATCACCAGCCATTTGTGGATGAAAGTTTGACATTGGACAGGCCTTCAATTCCAAAGGTGTGAAATATTACCTTCAGTCAACTTGACAAGCAATTTTTCTTCCAGAATGTAGTCTTCAAACCTGCAAATCCACACACGTCTATAAATTTGGGCAGTGGGTAAGACCTGCTGCTTTTAATTCTCTTTTAACCTTTGCAGAGCTGCTGTTATTTAAACTGCTGCTGGAGCCAATCAATTTCCCTCTCCAGCATTCCCAGTTGATGGACTTTCTTCTGTTTGTATATTTTGGATTTTCTCTTCTAGAATTTATTGCTTGCTTTTTTATTGTTATTTGGTTTTGAATAGTGGAAGATAACAGCCACATCACAATGATACAGCACTGACGGTGGGCACCAGCACTGGCAATGTCAGGGCTGTGTCACACCAGGCAAAACAGTGGCAGTGGCTGTGTCACCAGGGAGCTGGTTCAGGACAGAGAGAAAAAGGGCTCCTAGGACTGCTAATGTCACAAGAGCTGCTGGACCATTCTCTGCTCCAGCAAAATGAACTTTCTTCTGACAGTCAAATGCAGCACGCCATGAAGTTGTGCATGCTTTTAAGTATAAGGAACGTGCTCCACGGCAGCCAGCTGACCTACATTTACAGCTGAAGGGATAGAGCTGACCCACAGGGAGATCCAGCTAACCTACCAACACTAAAGCAGTGCTAGTCACATGGGCTGTGCCTTTTAAAATGATAAACTGAGCAGGAGCAGCTGTGTGGGAACAACCTTTCTCCTGCTGCCGTACAAAAGAAAATTAGATCAATACTTGATTACCAAGGATTACCTATAATTGACAATACCCTTTATGTAAGATGAAGTTAGACAAGCCCTTAACAGTTCTCAGTGCAACACCAGCTCCTTAGTCACTGACAAAGTTTTTTCTTTCCCAACCCCATTTAAGCAGTGCCTGCGCCACTGCTCTCCCTCTTCCCAGCAAATGAATCAGCTGCTCCGAGACAAAATTACTGCTCAGAACTAAAAGACTTTTACTCTATTTACAATTTTAAGGCAAGTTTATTTTCATAAATACTAGACTTGCTTTTTTAGAGGTTTGACATATTATTGACAGCCATACAAGTTAGGTTATGCAGATGGAACAGATGCTGCCATTTTTAGGTATAGTAAGCATTTCATTTCCTTTCAAACAATTTCACCATCATATTGGGCACCACCAGGGCAATAGGAATGTTCAGAAAAACTCTTTACTGTAGTTTTATGGTTTTTTGGTTTTTATATTTATTTTTTAAAAGAAAAGATCTTAGCAATTTCTGAACTAAGAATTCTTTTTCATTTTGTTGGTTTGTGGGTTTTTTTTAGTACAGTGATGTTTCACTGAAGTAATACCAGGTAGCATATCTAAAGCTTCAAGAAGGCTTGAATTCCAATTTTTCTAGTGTTATTTAATTTCTCTCAGAGATTAAAAAAGTTACCTTAGTAACACTTTTCTTACAGAAGGGACGTTTTTAGATAAAGAGATTCAGCATCTCCCTGGCTTTTGCACAAATGACTGGAGATAATTTCCTACTGTCCCTGGCTCCTTGCTGCATACATGCAGCAATCCTAATCAGAGATCTGGTAAGATCTGAGGAATGCAAAAGGGGGAGATGAATCTCCTGTTAGACCTGTGCCAGGCTACATCAGTGTTTGGGTGGGCTGCTGAAGAAATGGATGAGGGGGCGACCCATCCATTAGGACACAAATCCAACCCCAGGTGTCTGAATCTCTCATGCCGACTGTTACGGGAAATTTTTAGTCACATCTTCTTGCTTTGAGAAACTTTCCAAGGGAAGCAATGCCGAAATTGGTGCATGTCCCTAAGAAGTCTGGGGCTTAGTAAGCGATTTTCTCACAGCTTCCCCATTGACCCCTCCTCAGTGAGCTAAGATCTTCCAAGCTCTGGCTGGGTAGCAGAGAGAAGATGACACACTCACGTCACAAGGCTATGTGAACATTATGATGTTTTCCTGATTACTGGAGCGGGGGGGAGTGTCTCTGAGGATATTAAAAATCATACAGCCCCATTCCCGCTGAATCCTAGCCCAGAATTCCTGATCCACAGGACTTTTTAGCATGGCAGGACAGACCGACATCTCACATAGCAATTTACAAAGCTTCTCCCTGACAGGAGTTAACTACAGTTTGCCACCGACGTCAGCATCTGCTTTAATAGACCTTATGTGTCATTTATGCTATTCTTGCCTCCCACATATTTTCTGCAAAGCACAAGGAATATTCATTTTGCTGTTCAGTGACGGCAGGAGAATACCCCAACCACGGAGTCTGGCATGTGTCAGTCTAGTCGTGGAGATAAATATACCAAGAAAAGCAGCCTGTGATATGTAGAGTTTGTAACAGTGGCATTTCACACTTGCCAGAGGTATGTTGCCCTGCAGTGGAACTACAGGATCCTCACGCTGTCACAATAAGTGAAATAAGTCACAATACAGAAACCAGCAGTATTTCCTGTGCTAAAACAACCTTTCTAGAAAGTCGCTGTGTAACCCTGGCTGTCCTTTACAGAGCAACTATGGAATTAAAGAACAAATGTTTATGACCTCTAAGCATATTATTTTTTTCTGTTTAAATGCATTAACCACTTTGCAATTTAAATTTTCTCATCATGCTTACATTAGGATAGAGCTGAGTGGCAGCTGTCCCCTTGCAAACAGAAATGTCCACATCTGATACAAAAGGACAGTTTTTAATACTCTACATGTTGTGGGTGAGATTCTGCAAGACATGCTCTATAATTAATGTCACTTCGGAGAAAGTTTAAAAGGTTTGTTTTCACAGTGACCAGTTACTTTTTACTTTTAATAATAGTATTTACTGTTCATTTGCCATTATTTATGTGCGTCTTAACCTGGCCATCAATTTAAAGAAGTTTTAAAGAGAGAATTTAATAATACCTGGGGAGTAAGAGTTCATACACCCCATGTGTATTAAATTGAAAAATGAACTGTGAAAGGTTCTAGCAGCAGGGTTTTTTGATTGTCGTTGTAATCAACGTAGACAATAGGATTTTACTTGTGTAAGAAAGCATATGTATGACTGTGGTTTCTGGGCTAGATACACGCCTGATACACATGTAGTTGTCTGTAAGCAAGAGAATAAAACAAGTCAAACAGCTTTCATGCTTACCTGTCACCTTGAGATAAATAGAGAAAAAAAACCCTAATTTCAAAGGGATCCCGACTGAGCCTGAAGAGGCAGCAATGAAGTGAGAAGTACTGGGCAACCATTCATATTTACTGAAAGCATAAAAAAGATTAATTTTCTTTATATTATCAAATCCATGCATAAATATCCATTTCTACTATTGTAGTCCAATAAAAGTAAATTAAACGGTGTCAGAATTGATGGTTTTTCATTGTGAGAAAGATAATAGTCACAAATACGGTTATGGAAATTAATCAAACCAACTATGAGTGCAGTTCATACTGTTTACAGAGAGCAGGAAAAGCCATCAGCCATGTAGGAACGGACTATGTGACAGTAATCGAAAAAAAGGAAGACAAAAAATACAGTAAATTCATCTTCATTCCCCTTATGTTAAAAAAAAGATTTTTCTTTATTTTTTTTTTCCCCGAGTCTTAAAAGATTAGGAATGATAATGTAAGCCAGTGGCAGCCAAAGAAAAGAGAAAAAAAAAGTCTCTCATGATGGGAAAGTTTCAGACATTGACAAATCTCTGTCAGCTCCAGATACGAAAACACTTTTAATCCAGGCTGTTTCTTTGTGCTGTGCTGCCAGATGAGTCACTGATAGATGGAGGAGTTTGTAATGCAGCAGACATGAAAACTGCTCCTTATTATAAGCCAATATAGGAAATTGCATATAGAAAAACTATATTTAAAGGCAGACACACAGAAGAGTTTAATGAAGCTGTTTCTGCAATCTCACTTCAGACTTCCCAGGCACAGATATTTCCTTGCTCCACCCAGCACCACAGAGACACGCTGACACAGCCAGTGACAGAAACACCCTTTGGGGGATCCACTCCCAGTCTCTGAACCCTGAGAGTAGATTTTGATTTTCATTTTTTTATTTCTCCCTTAACTACTATTCAACCTGTGTGTGAAAGGAGACAGGGACCTTGGTTCAATTGGTCCCTGTCCAATACCAGGGATTATAGGGCTTGCATAGAACATGGCTCTGCCTTAAGGCTTTTACTAAACATGTTGCTTGACATTGCAACCCAATGCTCTCAGACTGGAAGTTAACCATTCTTGCACCAGTTTTCCCAAAGAGAAAAAGACTTCAGCTTGTTACTATGTGTGGCCCAATCAGCTACCCATTTACTCCATAAGAAGAGATTAAGTTTAAGCTCTAGTCATGTCAGCAACAGACCTCTCCGGACTTAATAAAGCCGGGCTTCACTTTGGACTTCAGTTCGAGGTCCATCACTGCAAGAAAGTTGAAGAAGCAGGTGGTAGCAAGGATTTGTGTCTCCCAGAAACACTACTTGCTGCCCAGGGAAGCAGCAGCACGTAGGAAGCCAGAGGCTCCAACAGCTCTTCACTAGAGAGCCCTGTTCCTCTTCAGCATGAGGGCAGTGATGCTGTCCCGTAGAGCTGGCACCACACACCTGTTCAGTTCCTCATAACGCAGGAAGAAGGACACTTGTTTGGGAGCAGGAGCCTGAGGAGTCTGGCCAAAACCATGCACTTGGTTAAGCCTGTAGAAAAAATCAAGGAATTGTGACTCCAGATCTTGGTAAACTGAGGGATCCTGTTTCAAATATCTGTCCTCAATATCTGGCTCAGTAAAACGTCCTGCAAAGTGCTCAGGAGGAACAGTTGTCAGTGACAGAACCGAGACCTGATGACAACCCTGGAAGAGGGATGATAAACAAGAACCGATGCTGGCTACCTCTGCCAGCCCATCGCCAGGACTTCAGGCAGGAAGAAACAAACAAGATCATTTAGATATCCAGATATTCTAAGATCTTAGAATAAGATAAACAATGTCAGTGTTCTTGCTCTTATTTTCAGAAGAGCTTGGCCCTGGCCCCTGTGCAAAGTTAGTTCACCTAAAGTTCAGGACTCTGTCTCGTTTTCTATTGTCTTGCCATAGTGCTGGGAATCAGAGGCAGCAAAGGCACAAGGGCTCTCACAAATACTCTCAAGGTGTCTCAAATGACCTCAGATATCCGCTACAAGAGTACTGCTTGCATTTCAGCTAGATAAGGCTAGCCTGATTATCCTTTTTAGGGAACCTTTACATTTTAAGAGAACACATGCATTTGTTTACTTCTTCCAAGACTTCTAATACAGAAGAAGTTCTGATAAGACTGTTTTATTTGTCATACAATAGCAGCAGTAAGAACTGAGGCTGAAATTAGGAGTGAGGTAAAATCATAAATACATTTATGCAATGCTAAAATACGTATTTCTCCTTAAGTTGTTAATTCTCTCCCCATATTGAAAGCTAACTCTGAATCCAATAAATCAAAACAATTCACAGTAAATTACTTGCAAGTGAAAGAATCTGATCCAAAGTTTGGTTCCACCCCCCCCAACACAAGTTAATGAATGGAACAGCTACACTAAGTAATAAAGAGAAAACATTTCTAATTTATGCAATGTTACAAAAGCTGTATCCATCAAGCTACTCTAGGGAAATGGACTGTAGTAATAGATTCCCTTTAAATATAGCCAAGAAGGAAATTAAAACTGGCTTAAAATAGAAACGCTTCCTATAAAAATATATTGCTGAGTGACAGTGTCCAGATCCAAAAAATAAAGTCCAAGTCCCTGAACTTTAATGTAAGGTAAATATAAGAATGACTCATCCAAATTATTTTGTAAATGTGTATGTAAGAAGCACAGCTCTGTACAACAAATGTGGGAATGCCACACTTCTTTTATGCATTTTTGTATGTTGAGGATCTCACAAACATCTCTTTAAGGAATAATTATTGGTTTAGTACAACGTATTACTTGAACTATTTGTGATCCTTGACTAATAGGACAGAGAGACACTCTCCAAGTCACAAACCAACTCTGGAAAACATAGAAATAAAAGTCAAACTTTACACATAACCTTCACATTAGCAGAGTTTTCTATAGCTAGCTGAGCTGGTCCTTCTCAAGGGCACTAAAGCTTTCAGCTGCTGAACATTTTTAAATGCATGGCGTGAGTCCTCAGCAAGAACAGCTTCACTATACAGATCTGCCCTTGTAGACCTCACTGCGTGCTAAGGTAGACACAGAAATTCTTCCTAAGCTGGAGGCGAAGAGTTCATTGTGGAAAAAACAGAAAAAGCTGTGAAAAAGTTACTATTGATTTCTCACACGTCTCTCACACCACGGGATCCTTGCTGCGAAGGTTGGTGGGGTTTTTTGGACACACACGCACACATACACACATTGTTTTGCATTAAAAGAGAGAGGTGGTGTTGGAATGGCTTGTAGCGATAGCATTATGCGTCCTAGATAGTTGGAATGGTTTCACAAAATCTTCTGTATAAGTAGGGAGAAAGAGGACTGTGGAATCAAAGAAGAGAACAGGAGAATGAGAGAATGAAAGAACTAGAAAGCAGAAGTTATCTGTATGTTTGCCTTTTATGTACATAAACTAAGATCAGTTTCTGTAAATCAAAAATAACAGAATTTTTAAGTTCCTTAAAAAGCCATAGGAATGTATTTTCCTGATAATTAGGAAAGGCAGCACACTGGTATTGAATTTGAACTAGCACACTGGTAGGCAGACAGTTGATCCAGTACCCAGGAAGGGGAAAATTAAGCTAGTTAGGCACTATTTTTCCAAAACTTCATCCTATTATTTATGAATTATTCTCCTGATTTTTTTTATCCACTGTTTCAAGTCCAGTATAGTTAAAAGCAGAAGTTTCCATGAACTACCCAAATCTTCCATTTTTTCTACCACTGTAGACACCAGTCACTCAGTCCTTCCTCCCAGGCATTACCATCAATTCTCCTTCTAGGTCACAAAAATTTTTATTCATCTCATCTCCAAAAATAAAGTTTTTCCAAAAGAAGAGGAAAACGTGTTGCTAGCTTTCCCAAGGCCAAAAGGTTTTTTCCAAGTTTTCACTTCTTTATTAAATTTTTTTTTTCTTTGTCCATTCTGAATTCTGCTGCACAGATCATTTTCCTTGTGTTGCTTGGTGGTCGTGACATCTATATCTTCACAAGTTACACTGCCTTCTTCACTTCAAGTTCTGCCAGAATGAACTGGTTGTCCACCCTTTAAAGGCCCTTCACAGGCCAGCTCACCCACACAACACTGAGCAGTTAACACAGCTCTAAATCATGCGCGAGCCCTCCCTCCATCATCTCTGTGAGAAATTTTAAAAGATACATCACCGTCTTTCTTACCACCATTCTTCCTTACCTAACTCTTCAAAAATGTCTGAGGCCACCTCATTGTTTACTCTTAAAAGCCCCTTTTTTTCCCCTCGTAAGGCTTTAAGAAGTCTTGATAGGAGTCTGCCTATTGGCATGTGAAGATCAGCCCCTATCATGTTGACAAATATCTTCCTATTACCTTGTTTACTCTCATTTATCTGTCAACATTCATAAGATTCAGCACACATGTGCTTAGAATATAACCTTTTTGCAGCAGGTGTTGTCGTCTTCTGTTCGAGAAACTAGTATGGCTGTGAATTTTAGGAGTTCTTCCTAAAAGAGCCAGATGAGTTCATAGTAGTCCAAGTAAATTGACTTCAGTTGCTCTCATTAGGAAACAAAAAAGCTTTAACGCGGGATTTTCTTAACTGATGATTAATTGAGAAACAGCATAGGAAAAACTCAAGAGAAACTGCAAGATGATTTGTATTAAATATGGTTGGATTTTATCATCAGGAAGAAAAGTGCATTTAATTAGGTTGGAAAACAGAGGAGATGGAGGGTGGAAGAACATGGTCTGGTTTGGAGCTCTCGTCTCAAACTCATGAGCTGCTTTGTCAGCCCAGTGCTCCACACGGCTGGGAAATGCAGGTCATCAGCATCTGCAGAGCAACACTTTGACATGCACCTACAGTTTTCTTGTACCTATAGTATGCAATTAACATTTCAGATTAGAGAAAGCATTATCATTTTGATAAGAAGGATACATAAAATGAATAAAAAGTATTTTAATCCTAGGTTTTGTTCAAGTTGCTTTTTATTCATGACTTGTATTTTTTAAAGTCTTCTGACTATTGTGTCAATAAAATGTCACACATCAATCCCTAGAGGTTACCAGCTGGAAATATGAGGATGTATCTTTAAAGGCAAAGAACTGAAATCTGCATTTGCTGTATTATGCTATGTTTAAGATTCACAGTGAAGAGAAACAGTCAAACAAGAACACCAATAAAAAGAGATAGGCAAAAATGTATTCCCAAAAGAATAACAATAACAAAAAGCAGAAATTCCTTTAGAAACAATGTCCTAAGAGTCCCTTCCTAAAACCTCCCAGGATTTCCCATGTCTGCAAACTCCCAGGATATTCCTGTCACCATCAGGTACAGGCTGCAGAGCTAAGCAGTGCATTGCAGTCAGAGAGAGAGCACAAACACACAAAGATGCCAATTGTTTCCAAAGGCAGCTGTGAGACTGAGAAGCTCAGCACCTTGAAAACTTTAGAGTGCTCTTCATGTTCTTCATGAAGGTCCAGCAGAGAAAGGCTCCTTCAGTACTAAATTAGTGAAATACACTGCTGAAAATATGGCTTTTTCAGCAGGTGAGAATTAAGTACAATCATCCAGGCAACCTCTAATGCCTATGTTTAATCTTTTGGATTCAGGCATACAATTATCATTTTCTTATTAGAGTCCAAGATAAGCCCTTAATAGCTACAGTCAAAAGTACATATAAAATACCAACCATGGGAATCACTTTAATTTTCCAAGTACTTATTATTTCCATACTTCACTATGAGTTGTTTTAAGTGATGAATAAGATTTTTGCCTCACCTCCCTAGTTCTAGTTAGTACATCTGAATCTCTTTACAAGCTCCACGGGTGTAACTGATTTCATAAGAAAAGAAATAATAATACAAGTAATAGAACCATTAGGGAGGAAAAAGGAACATTGTAATCACTGTCAACAATATAGATGTTCTTCATAGCCTGAAGTCCTCTCAACTTCTCTACTTATGGAGAGCTATTTTTCATACTTTGCTTTTAAGCAAATATTGAATCAGTTACATAAATGTAGTGTTCAGGTTTTGGATGTGCTTGTCTGGATTTTGAAGAGATTGAAAGAAGAGAAAGGCAGCGACTCTTGGGGAAAAATACAGCTTGAGGCCTGATTTTTCAAATCTATCATCAAAAAGATTGTGGTAACGAGAAGTGAGGGGCAAGAGGACAGTGACTAGCAGCAAATGCTGTCCCCAAATCCCAACTTGCTCAAAACTTGCCTGGAATTTTAAGAGATCTTCTAATGTGTTTGGCAAAACCAGTCTTTTCCCATGACTTCTCCAAACATCTTAGTATTCAGCTTCACTGAATATTGAAGATTTTTGTGTACTTATCAGGTGAATTTCTTTGTAACATCATGCTCAATTACTCCTACTGGTGGTCTTTCGTCTCCCACTTCCACATCACACCTGTCACACAGCCATTCCCAAAGCAAATTAATGTGTTTAACAAAAAAGATTACATTATGCCTCTATTTGTGTATGATTTTGATTGCACACAGTAGAATTTTTAGCTCCGAAGCTTAAGGCTTTTTATAATCACTGCAGATGTTATATTCAGCGCAGATGGAACTTCTCACTCAAAACCAGGCAGGTCTTGCACACTGTTACAGAACTGAAACCCTGCAAAATACGTGGAGTAAAAAACATTCAAAATCATTTTTTCTTGCGACTGGTCTCTCACACATAGTTGCCTGCACCCTCTAGAAAAGACAGATCCACTGGACAGCCTGGACAGCACGGTACTCCTCCCAGATGAGGGAAAATTTAGAAGGGAACCAGTTCATATTCAAACAGCTTCTGCAGATTGTATCTGAAACTATACCATCCAGGCCAAACAACTGGATTGTTCATTAAAATCGTCTGATTGCCATGTACTTACATTTATGCTTGCAACAAAAGAAAGAGAAAAAAAAGAAGAGCTGCTTTTTTTTCAGTCCATTGTACTATCATCTCCTTCTATTAGACTCTGTCTATTGGACAGAGATTTTACCATGATTGGTTTCTTTGAAATGTATTTCTATTGCTTTTCATCTGGAAGGAGAAGGTGGCTAAAAATTAAGCGAATTGTTCATTAAATAGCCACCCCTGCTTTGAGAAAAGGTAATTTTTTTCTTTGGGTTCTTCGATGCTGTGTTAACGATGTCTTTCCTTCCAGAAGCTTGGAGAAAAAAACTGGAAAATAAACCTTCTCCTCCCTATCCTTTCCTTGATGGTAATTTAAAAGATAACTGTTTTGAAGATAAAGTTGATTTCTGATAACAAAAGACCTACTGTCTAAAATAGGACTGTGCTATTGTTACCAGATGATTGACAAGAAAAGTGGTCCAGCAGAAGGAGTGTCCAGATTGGTTGATGGGGACTAACAACAATGAAAAATAAAACAGAAGTCTAAAGCTAAAATGACTCCTCTAAGCTATTTCTGAGCTAGAACCTTATTTTCTCTGTTTGTATTTTTGTTTTAACTATTGGTGCATTTAGACACAGCAGGAGTGCAGGTTATTTCACATGAAATTATACCCTAAAAAGAAAAAAAACCAACATAATTACCTATCTCCTTTCTTTATCCATCCTCACTCTGTAGTGCTGACATCCTGAATTGTGGGAGTGCAAGGTGTGTGGATTGTGTGGTGTTCTTTTCTTCTTTTCCTTCTGTTACTACTAATATGATCAAGTTTACTTGTTCTTACAAAAACATGAGAAGTTACAGGAACGTGAAAAAGAAAAACAAACAAACAAACAAAAAGGTATGTTTGAGATTAACATTTATTATTTCTTGACCACTGCCTTATTCATTCAGGAATATGTATACAGGAATTTGTTGGTCTAAGACCGAGAACAATTCCTAGAAAATTTTGAGGAATTTTTTGCTCTTCACCCCTAATATGAAGGCCAGAACACACATAAAAACAGTTAAGTTCTGAAAATGAGGTGTTGGTGAAATTTAAGTGATGTGTTAGCTTCATTTTTTTTTTTTTTTTGCTAAGGGGTGCTTTCACAATCGGTTAATTACCGAAGTCTACACAGAGCAAAATATCTGACAACTCAAAAGCGTCAGTACCTACAATCTCCTCGCAGATGTAGAGAAATGATATATGATTAAGTTCCTTGCCTTGAGAGAAAGAACATGTCACACATTTTGCAGCATTGTTCGCCAACTATGAATATATTGTCTAAAGCAGAGTCAGTGTTACCCAAAATCTGCAAACCCCACCAAACAAATCGAATATGCAGCCACTGATATGCAGTACAATTCTGCAGCCACACACTACAGACCTCCAGCAGCTCTAAAATGCACTCCCAAAACTTATTAGAGATGTTCTTTTAATCCTTACTCATATGAGCAGGCATATCAATCTCAACAATACCACAGATACAAAAAAGGGCAGCCTGGTAAAGCTTTTAATTATACAGAGTTAAGGCAGTTGAAAGGCAAAAACTGAGAATGCCATTATCACTCTAGTTCCTCTACGTAACTGCTCTCATCCTCAAAACATTTATATCTTATGTGCAAAAGCTGTTACCATACCCTACCAGAGTAAGGCGGGTGGAAAAGTACTGAGTAAAGGAGACAGAAAATTGGTGAAAAAAATATACAAAAGAAATGAGGCATGGCCAGGATGCGTTAATGCTAATAGGCTGGACAAAGGACTCCAGAAAAGTCACTTCAAAAGGAGTTTGGGTGCAGTGTAGCAGCAGCAGCACACTCAATTATGCACAAAATAAAGGGCCTGGAAGGTGCTGCCTGGGGAGCTGCTTACCTGGTTTTCTGATCCTTGCACTGACTACACACAAACTGTGTTTGCTTTTTACTAATAAATGAGTGTTTGGCTGGCTTCACAACAGATTTCAAAAGAAGGCTTGCCATGGACTTTCCTTACTTTAGGAGGCAAAACTACCTTGGTTTTTTTTTCTTTCAGCTCCATATATAATTAACCCCCAGGAAATTTCCCTCAAAAATTAGTTTTTTTAGGGAGTAGTCAATAAGGATTGAAAAATTGTGTCGTGTTCGACCACTGTCCTGTCAGCCTATAGCCAGCTGTCAGCTTTGAGACCTCCAACACTTGCTCTAGCCTAGCTTAGTGATAATCAGTGCATAGGATGTATTTCAGCTCCAATGGACACCATGGGGAAAAGCTTCTCCTTTGTTAATGCAGAACCTTCTAGCCTGCTTCAATGACAGCAGGAGAACAATGAGTTGAAGCTAACACCAGGTGAAACCCCTGGAGCATTACCTTCTTTTTATCAACATCCTCTACCTCTGGAGCTGAGTGCAGCTCACTGCAGCTCCACATACACTTTTTTTTTACATCCCAAGGACATCTGGAGAGCACATCTGTTGTGGATGACATCTACAGCTGGGTGTCTGCAGCATATTGGAGCAAGGAGACCCCCAGAGGTCTCAAATATGTGTTGAAAAGCAGACCAGAAAGTCCAGTACTCATGTGGGCCCGTATGCCAGGGCCACAAGGGACAGAAGGAGCAGATGTTTCTAATGCTCCTCTGAGGTTTCCCAGTCTTTCTTGCTTTCTCTCCCCCCTTCCAAAATACTGACAGTGCTGGAGTGACAGAGAATTTATAGATGCCTGTTGTCCTGAGGTTTTGTGGATTATGGTCGGTCAACATTGATTGACATTTTTCTCCAAAGTCAGTTACTCATCTTGTTCTGATCACCCTTTCCTCCAGCTGTTTGCTGCCAAGGGTGCTGTGAGAGATGGCACCATGAAGATTGTCTAGAAGATGGTAGCCATTCCTGAGCCAGTTGGTAACAGTCCCAGAAGAACAGGATACATTTACAATGGCTGTCTTGAGCTGTGAGCCCAGACACCACGTATGGACTTCTGTCTGGCTACTGATGAATTCCAGAAAGATCTGGAAAACTACAGTTTCAGATTAAACCTGAAATACAATTCTGAGAAGTGTTTGCAGAAATAATCAGGAAAGATAAGGATTTTTAATTGATGACATCCTTTTACTTACAGAAATAATCATGGGACGAAAATCCAGTAGAAGGAAGAGACCGATAAATCAATACAGCAGGTGGAACCAACAGTCACAGGAAAATTATAATCACATCTGCTGCTCTTTGTGCTGTACAGTGATTTTAGAAACCAGAGAGAAGCTTGAATGTATAAATTCAGGTGAGAATTTACCCGCCTGAATATTCTTTCTGCATTCCAGAAGTTAGTTGTAACATCTCCTGTTTTGGGTATTTTTGTCATTTGATTTTTTTTGCTTTGGTTTTTAACTGAGAGCTTTATAACCCATCTCCACTATGCTTTTCACTTCATACATATCTCCCCATTCTCTTATCACTGGCCTTAATCCTTTCTGTGGCTCTGCTGCCATGTGATTCACAGTGTAGGATAGAGACTGCAAAGTTCAGCTTTCTCTCAACTTCGTTACTGTTCAAATCTTGTCGCACAAAGTGCTGACCTTGGCTACAGACATCCCTGTACAGCTCCTCCACCTGGGAGAGACATGGAAGGGAAAGATGAACTGCTGCTGCTCACAAACCAGGTTATTTATGGTGAGAGAGTCTGGAGGCAGCTGTAATTATGAAGAGCTGCATCCAATTGAGTGCTTTTTTCTGCAATTACACCCAATTAAAAGAAAGGGTTCATGCGTCTTAATAAAATGTTTTTTTCTTATGCTGTCATAATCTAAATACTACAACTAAAATAAGAATGTTAACGACATACACATTAAAAAAAAAAAAGACTTAATAGAAGAAAAGAAGATTTTAACTCTTGCAAAATGTAAACAAACCAACATATGTTTGGCTGAGAGAGCACTCTCCTCAGGGTTTCAGATAATGGTGGAAGAGCAGAGAAGAACAGGAAAAGATACCCATCTTGTGAAATTTCAGAAGTAACAGATATAAGATAGGAATCTACCTAATATCATACATATCCCCATGTAAAAAAGAATAACAGTGTATTCAGATGAGTACTCTGGAATATTCCACAGCAGACTTTAACTAGGAATTGCAACTAATTGTTTTATGTCTCTCAATTCTTTAAAATTAAAATGACTGCAGGTGCAGAAAACATGACCTATGGGTGAGCATTTGAAGTAATTGGAAACAGCTAGACTGGAATAGAGAGGACTTGAAAAGAAACAATAATAACACTCAGATAAAGAAAGAAAATTATATATCATTAAATGCTCCACATCCACAGTGTATGTGTTGTTTTGACTCACATTTTTTTTTCTATATGATTACAGTGACTTTTATTAAAATAGGAAATAAAAATCTGGGAGGCAAAGGAGGAGGACATTGATTAGCTGTGTCTCATTTCCTCCCAGATTTCTGGTTTAAGAATCAGAAAATGAATATTGCACAATGATGATACATTTGTTTAGAAGTTATTTTGTAATGGCTCATCTCACCTTAGGTGGGTAAGGGATAGAATTTGTCACTTAATTTTATGTATGAAACATCACTCAAAAAGTCTGCAAAGATATTGTGGAAGAACATATCAAGAAGTGAGGGGAGTAAACTGCAGTTGCACAGAGCTGATTATGAACCCTGGTCCGTTAACAGCAGCCGAGAGAGACCCCTTCTAAAGTCAGTAAAATCTCACTATCTTAAATGTGGTGTTGCATGGGAGACAGCCCTATCACTCCATATGTCACATTTTGTTTTGATATCTACTAAATCATCTCCATTTTTAGAGTCCACAGGACTTGGAAGAGCAAAGGGAAAAAAGAAACTAAGATTCAATGTATTCACTGTTGATATGTATCTCACACACATCTCAGACATTTATCTTCACCTCCATATAAACGTCCATTTTTAGTACTTTTGTCATTTTAAGGAATCATAGGAAAATACATAATTGTTAATCAGCTGAAGATACTCCTTCCATCTGAGAAAGCGAGACAATACAGCAAGGCTTCTTTGAGCCAATCAATCATATTTTATCACAGTTAAGTACTCCATTATTTCTACAGTTTAAAAACTAATCTGTTTCATAGTACTTTTTACAAGTATTCTTTCAAGGAATAATTCTAACACGCACAAAACTTAGATAAAGAAGACAGCTTACCGCCAGGAAGTTTGTGGGCTTGGTTTTGTTTAAAAAACAAAATTTTTGTGTATCCTGAGACAGGTTTTAAAACCTAGAGAAGTCGTGTTACTATCACCGCTACAACTATACAAAGAGTTACTAGCTTTACACTTCCAATTGTAAAAAAAAAAATTGAAGCAACAAAGGAACTCTTAAGTAAACTAGGCTTTTTTAACCTCAAAAATGGAAAAGTGAAGAAGTTACCTTGGACAAAACTGTGTTCTTGTACATGTCAGTCGAGCTCTTAAACTTTGGAAGGAAAAAACTCCACAGTGATATTTTCAGAACACTTGCAAAGAAAAGTAAGGATACTATTACATCGCTATGAAATCAGTGTTTTGGTTACTCAGAAAGTACTAGCAGAGGTAGGGACAGCTAAACAATAGTTGAGAAGAACAGGAGAAATAGCTAGGAACTACCCACCCCTTTTATTTTTGAGGATGAAATATAGCTACAACAAGGGAGGCTTAATTTCCTTTCAGCAAATAACCTGTGGGAGGAGTAATCAGGCACCTCCTTGAGTCTTATCAGTGCTGGCAATATAGGAAAGCATGCATTTTTTTGGAAAGATTACCTGGTTTTCTCTGAAGGTTCAAGGAAATGAGGAACACAGAATTCTAAGCTCTTATAAAAGAAACACCTCACACAAAAAAAAACCCTAAAGAAATAAAACGTACAAAGCTAAATGTCCTTAAATATAAGAAGGTGATGCTAACTGCTATATTACACTCAAGAACTGAGGCTTAAGGGTCTGAGGGCCAGCTGACATTCATGTGATTTCCCTGATGCTTGGCCTGTCTGCAGCTGCAGAATGATGAGGACCCCAAGGTTTCTCTCCTTACCTGACAGCTGTCAGTGTGTGACAGACATAAATGTAGCTCACAGGACACTTCCTATTTGCCTTACATCTAGTGAGGAACAGAGCACACACGGAAAGTTCAATCACTTTCCACTTTCAGTAGAAATACAGCCTTTGCCCGAGGGCATAGCCTCAGCCATTTGCACATGAGCAAAAATCCACACAATAGCTCCTTCAAACACACCCTCCCTTCACTGCTGCTGCTTGCTCCGGGTGAGGGACACAGGTAGGACAATCTTTGCTTCCCTCCAGTGTCTTGTACAAGAGAAGGGAAAATACAGGAATGAGGATATTTGCTCAGTGGTCCAAGGTGGTTCATGTTACTATAACTGATTTGTATTGCTGTCCCACTGCATTTCTCATTAAAATCCCTTTCTTGAAGCTAGGTACATTTTGCAGTATGTTTTCCACTTGTTTAAGCTTCAAGCTGTCGCTCAAAAAATTAATTTTAGCTGGGTTCATCTTTCCATCACAATCTTTTTGTCACAGCGTTGATTAATTCTATGTCATTGTTTGCTCTTCTACAAGATTAATTGCAGGATGAGAGAACACATGACATTCTGATGAGGGCATATATCAAGTTATTGTAATTCCACAAAGCTGGAAAACAACTTTCTCCCCCCATCTAAATTTGGGCAGCAAGGAAATAATCTAGTGAAACTGTTTTGGTCTGTTATTGGATAAATAGCGTTGATCAAAGGAAAGACCTTTAGTTGTTTGGTTAAGGTTTGCCACTACAGTCTTAATTCCTCCCAGCTCCATTCTAGCCAAGCTCTTAAAATCTGAAATGTATCTCCTGAGCTCTTGAAAGACACAAGCACAGATAGACTGACCAACAATGGACAGCTGTAGGGAAAGGTCAAGCGTTAAAATAAGTATTTCCTCTGGAATTTTATGCCAGCAACTGAAAACAGCCAACATTAATAGATTTACCAAATGCCAGTAAAGGAACGAACGCCGGAACACCATCAGGTTTCACGTGGGTTGTTGTAATCCCAGGGAGGTTCAGAAGAGACCAGCCTATGCACCGTGCAGTGGGCATCAGACCCTGGGCTCTTACTCAAGTTCTTTTCTATACAGACTTTATTTATTCAGCTTTTATTCCATTTATTCTGCTTACTGATCATTTGGGAGAAATACTACCCACTATTTAGACAACCAAATGGATATTTCTCTACTTGTTTTTCATCGAAGCTTGAACGAGGTCTTTCTGTTCCTCATTAACCACATTGCATGAAGAAATAAATGGTTTTGCAGAAACGTCAATTTTCCCGAGATGCAAAAAACCTACTTTTGCCCTCTTGAATCGAAGCTGAGAATACTCTCTCCAATTTCTATGAAGGCACGTTTAGGCAATGCTTGTACAGATTGCTTTCATTAATAAAGCAGAATGAATTGCTTTGCATCTTAACAAATGAAGGCATTGAACCCCAAAAGACATAGCACTGCATAAATGCAATAATATTGTTCATGATCCATGAGATTTTTATCATTTGAATGCAATCAACAAATATAGACAGATTGAGAGTTTTCACAGTCTGTGGTAAAACTGTAAAAAGAAAACTTCTTAATATTTTACCTTTTTATTATTTTTCCCCATTCAGCTCTAATTTTGTGTGAGCAAAGTGCGGCTTTTATTATTATGGTGTCAGTGCTTGTTTGACATCATTACACTGGATTTTTGGTATTTTTTTCCTTATTCTCATTTAAAGGTTTTCTACTTGTACTTTTCTTCTCCCTCATATGAGCCAGCTGAATACTTTCCACTCATAGAAATTCCTCTTCAAAACTTTTTTCAGCTTTGGTTGTACCATTGTCAATAAACAAGGACAACACAAATTAACTTGATTTGAGCACTGTCTGTTTTTGTGTCAGAGATGTGCCCAAGCCCTGTTCATCTTTGCAGAGATGGGGCTGGTTGCGCAATGCCAGAAATACTTGGTTTATTTTGTCCCATGCCACTTGTAAACAATCCCAGTGAGACAAATGGGGTCTGTCCATGTAAGAAAAGGTAATAAGGCATATCATTTAGCTACTGTTAAACTCTCTAAGACAATTATCAAACACTCTGGAAATGGCATCTACTCCAAACTATCTTGATCTGCATGAATCTACAAATGTAACCTGAACGTTAATCTGAATTTTGCAGCTGTCATTGAAACAGATCATGGGCTCTGAAAATACCTCCACTTCTACAAGGAGACAAATACAGCTTTACGTATATTAATTTTACTTTTGTTTGACTTGACTTACAGTTAAAAAATATAAAATTAATATTGTATAGGAATGTACTTCAGCAGAGTATTTTTAGTCACTGAAAGCTGTGCTGTCTATTTTTTTCTGAGAAAAAAAACCTTTATCCAAGAAACTAATGCTACAAAACTGGAAACATGTACTAGTCTATTATAACTATGGCTGATTAGAAACAAAATCCACCTCTCCTCAAAAAGGAAGAATCTAATAAAGCATTTAGAGTTTCTGTAAACTGCAGTAACCTTCTGCTTTAGGAGCAGCGAACGCATGTCCAAACTTCAAACCCAGCAGCTTGTCCCGTTTCTGCTGTTTACTGCTTTCAATATTCGAACATTTCCAATGTGTCATGTCATGTCTCATGAGGCAAATCTGCCTTCTAGAATTCAGCCCATAGAGGAAAGTAAACCTGATTTGCCTTTTCCAAGTAAGAAAAATATGTGCTGTATGGGGAGCTGATGTACCCAACTGAGTGAAATCGTTATTGACGTTAGAGCATCAAGCCTGTGATTTTGAAAGTCATTCAATGACTTTAGGGACGTATTTTGCTATTTAACGGGAACTACACGACTAAATCCCATCAGGAAAATCCCATGAGTAACTTGAAAGATTTCAATATAAAACATTGAAATCCAGTGAATTAGTCTGGGAAGTCTCTATGTTCCTTATATCCAGGTAGCAATTGTGAAATCATGTCCTGTGGAGAAGGGGCAAAATAAATATGTGAAATGTTGCAAATTATGAAGAATAAGCCCTTTCCAACAGGAATGTTCAATATATCCCTTCGTCATGATTGCTCCAACATCACACTTCAATGCTAAAGGTGGTTGAGCAATTTCTACAGTTCCTCTTCAGTCTCTGCTGTTTCAGCCTTCCTGCACCAAGAATAATGCATTTGGGGGAGAATTTGCAATTTCTTCTCACAAGGCAGCATCTCCTAACGTCATCTGTGTCATAGTCTGCAAGTATTAATGAGGAAATGATGGGTCACAATGGATATATAAAGAAAAATGCAGTTCTTTTAAAAAAAAACTTTATATTTTTCTCTTTTTACAAAGTGTTTCTTATGTATTTACCAAGACATAAGGATTTAAACAAGATTACTCAGATGCTTGAGGCTTGCTATTTGTTTAAATATCTCATAGCCTGAGAAACTAAAGTTAGGGTACAAATTGCTCTTGTGGTCACAATACGCATTTTTTCTTAGTCTTGGGGCTCTTGAGTGTTATATTTTACAAGGTTACAGAGTGTTAATAATTAGGTAGAATTGCATCCAGAAAGCATAACTGGATACACAGAGAAGTGTAGAATTTTACAGCGTTGTCTTCGTCCCTCAAGGCCATAATGCTCATTTAGCAAAAATGTGCATAAGTGAAATATACATCAGTAAATCCAATGCGTAAATTAAAGAAGTCTCAAAACAATTTACGTTTCTATATACCTTTGAGGAAGTAGGACACTTTTATTAGTTACTGTCAGGTAGCACATAAATAACTACAGATCCTATTGCCTGAATTTCTGGAACTTGTCAGGAGAGCTTAATAAAAAGATTTATGAGAACTTCAGGCCTTAGACTTCAAATCCTTGGTATCTGCCAAGCTACAGTCTTAGTATTAAACTTCTCATCCCCAAAACTGTCTGTAAATTCAAAATGAAGCTATAAAGCATTGTTAAAGGCTTTTATTTTGCATCTCAAATTCTATTCTCATGTTCTGTTCAATATACTTTATTGCTGGGAAGTCTTTTGTGCTTTGAAGTAATCTTACAGCTCATGTTGTGCCAACCCACCTTACTTTTTCTTATTTTCTTTGGTTATTTTTTTTCCACCAGAAGAATGCTAACATTTCGTTGTGTTATTTAGTGTCAGCAATCAGGATGACCAGGTTATTTTCCTTCTAAAGAAGACTGTTACGAGATTTTAATTCCTATACTGGTTCATTTAACACCTTCTGCTTTGGGCTGTAGGACTGTGGTCCCTTGCCAGGAAACTGCGGATGGTGGGGAGCATAGTTTTATAGGAGAGAATGAACTCCCGTTCTTGCAGCTTGTGGCTTGTGGTGTCAGTCATGTAAAATAACCCAACCGATTGAGTAAAATAAGGGTTTGTCTTGTCAATTAATATTTTGGCACTGAATCAGTAGACTCCTTTTGTTTGCTCTTCATATGCATTAAATCCCTGCACAAATTAAATTCCTTGTTTGCTTTTTCATTTTTTTAAACAACCCTTTGCAAACTTAAATCTAATTATAAATAAAACTTTTCTGCTTTTCCTCCTAAACATTCCAAAGCATATTTTGAAACACGGCATGGAAGAAAGTCACTTTCAGAAACCATATATTTGAATTACAAGAAGCTGACAAGCCATATGGAACCACTAATTTCTAACAACTTTTGAAGCAAATCCGTTCAAGAAAGTGAGAAAGGAAGAGGGGAACATTTGTTCCATCCAGGTTCCATCATGAAGCCAAGTGGTAGCCACAAAGCTAAAATTCTCAAACCAAGGCTTGTTTTAGCAGTTTTAATTTTGGTGAATGGAAGGAACACAAACCTTAACATGTTCTTGACTTTACATCATTTACAGAAATTATTGAATTCTGTCTAACCGAAAAATATCTGCCACAGTTTGTTGACTCACAAGTAACAAATCTAGAAGAACAGGGAATAGAGAAGGAGAGGGCAAGTGGAAAATAAATAATTGCAGGAAAATAAAACTTATCAAATATTACAAAACACTGTGTGGGTCTGGTCTTGTTATCCTCTCGCAGCCTGGAATAGTGACTAATACGAGAGCTCGCACAAAGAGCTGCTCAATATAACTTCAGAGCAGCAGGTCCAAGGCCACTTCATCTCAAGGTACAATAACAGGTTTTTAAGCTAGTCAACTTTGATGCCTAATGCAACACTGAAAGCAAGTAAATTTTACTTTCTTGTCTTACTTACCTGTCCTTGCACCTAGGCTGTGCTATTATAACCCCAGAAGATCTCTCAAATGCGGGTGAGCAGTAGAAAACTCTTCTATTATTGAACTCTGTTCCCAAACCACTTCTTTAATCTGTGCCTTCCTTTCCTAGTGATAACCTAGTCCAAGAAGGATGTGAAGGAGGGAGAGAGGGGAGTTAATTAAATTGTTGACTTTTAGGGTTTTTTCATGCTTGTTGGGGTTTTTTTCTTGGATTTTGGTCAAGATTTGCAACTGTGGGAAATCCCATCTTGCTTTCTGGATAGAATCAGTATTCTTAAACTGTAGTCTGAACTCAGACACCATCACGCAGGCATCCTGGTTCCTCTTCAATTTATTCTTTCTGCTTTTCTATGAAATGCTTCAGTCTTTTGCCTGCATGTAACAACAGTGTTGAGATATATTTGACAGGCTGTTTGAAGGAGTTTATATCCTATTATTCGTCAGTAATTGGTCAATACTTGAGCTTACTGTGAGCTTCTTCAAGGTGACCTATACTATAACCTACTATATCAAGTCTCTAATTGCCTTGGATACCCCTACAATCTCTTCTCCCTGGCTTTACTGCCTTGTGCATGTGAGCAGTGATATTGTTGCCCTCATCCTTTCTATCCATCTTCTTTTTAGTAACAAACGCCCACAGAAATACTTAGAAAAAAAATAATGTCTACTTATATCCTGGAAGACTGGAGGTGGACTCTAAGCATGGAATAAGAAAAATTCTCTAAATACCCTGTTCCCATAATTCTGGCCGAAAGATTAAGGTTTCGTTTTTGTTTGGTTGTTTTTCCTGAAGAATGCCTTAAAAATAACTATGTGCCTCCGGCATCTTCAGGGAAAGAAAAGACAACAAGACAAGCTAGAGACAAAATATCAAGATTTCAAGTTTTATAAATAACATTGAAATATGTTCTCCGTGATTTGTTTTAGAAATATCAAAAATTCCTCCAAGTAGAAAGTGGTTTACATGTATAAGTAAAAATATATGGATTTAGAAGGTCACCTTCTTTTCCTTAATGATCCAAAAGATGGCTTTCCCTACAGCCATCATTTCCCCCATAAGAATACACTCAGTGCGCACCAATCCTTTCCCCAGTATGGGGTTTGAGAAGGGACTGGACCCCACTGCAGCTACAGCAATGTAAATGCAAACTCACTCACACTTGCTTGGGCTGAAAACAAAGGTCATATTTCTACATGGCCAAGATTTTGCTAAATAAAGTATTACCTTCCCTAAAGATGAAGACAGCAGTTCCGTTGCTTCTCTGGTCAGGTCCTCCCGCAGGGCTGTAGAGCTTCCCCAAAGAAACTGTAAACTGTGGAAGAAAAAAAGGAGCACTGGACTTCTGTTCTGTCCTTGTTATGCAGGAGTTGGTTTTCCCCTGGTGCTGTCTGTGGGTAGCACTAATTAATAGTCACGATTTGGTTTTCTTGGAAAAATAACAACTCAAACAGTTCTTTATCAAGTCTTTTAACAATATTTGGGGCTTTTTTTTCCCAATTTTTTTGCTTTTTCCTACCATATGTAATTATCCACATACTCAGAACAACTTATTACCCTTTGTATGAACACAGTCTCTCTTGTTTTTCTTTCCCTTAGGACCTTTACATTAAGATGACGACTCAGGCTGCTCACATTGCCCAACTGCAAACGCACTTTGATCAAATGATGACTGGAGGAGACTCAGAGATTACTTCTGCAGGGAAAGACAAGGCAAATTGATCAGTGTTGTCACTGGTGAGAAACAGCTCCTGAAGGAATAGTTCTAAAATGCATTATCTTTAATGTAATCAAAGGAGCATTTAATTTAATTTTAAAATGCCTTGTAATATTTGTTAGTGCTATCGTTTCAGGGGGTTACAGGAATAAAAGCTAATCATACTGACTAGACAAACACTAAATTGTTTAATTAAGGCTACCTTTCTTTGTGCAATATTTTTCTAACTTGGTGAACACACAGATTATTTTTAAAATATGAGCAATATAAGCGTAAATAATCTTTCAAGGTAGAGTTGCTGGGACTAAAGATGTAAGAGGATTGACAGTCTAGGAGAATAAATAATAAAAAGATGTTTTCCTTATGACCTCATGACACAAATGAGATTGAAATGGGAAGAGACTAGGCATGTCCATGTCATATTTTTTTCCAGAAGGCATGAAGTAGACCATAATCCACCCATGGATTACCCAAGCAGCATGAGAGGAGAGTTGGATTAGGAGTGATTACGAGTTTCCAAACTTCTGCCTAGTTTCTTATTTTGACTTTACACTCCTATAGGAAGGAGATGTAGCTACAGCAGTGACTGAGGAGGCGAGAGTTTCCAGAGCAATGCCCTTCCCTCACTGAGTAGGAGGAGATTCTGCTAACAGAGGGAGCTGAAAGCCCTTAAACCCAGGCAATCCTCACCAGGACCTCAGCCAGACAGGATAGCAGATGTAGGTGACAGAGGTGACACACGGAACGCACCAGAGAAAGCCACATGTCCATGAGGGACATGAGGCACGTGCATCAGGCTTTTAGCAGGCTGATACAAGGCAGGTTTTGATTGCTTCAGATGAACAGGATGAGTGTATTTCCACTATTCTGAGGTATTCCCATAGGCTCTAGAAAGCATCCAAGCTGGATCTTCCTTGACTCTCATTTCTGATTCAAGGTCCTTCTGTTTTATCCACTCCGAGAAGATGGAGGCATTCACTTGTTAAAGAAAAAGTTTATGAACCAGTGGAAAATGGGCAGCTGGATTTAATAGCTAAGACAGCAGCAAAGAGAAGGAAAACTGTGGAAAAGATGTCTTGAAAAGTGAAGTTCTTGAAGCAGAAGACAGTGAGTAAGATTAACGTTATTTTTAGGGATCTTCCAATGGCTATTCCTTATGTAAGAGTCCGCAGGCATAGAATGAAAGTTAAACCTTTAAAACCTTTAAAAAGGGAAGAGATGAAGTCTGAAGAGTTTCTGTACATTCTGAATATCACTGGGCAGTGGGTGTAAATCAGGAACCAAAACCAACCCTATAACAGCTGGAGAAAAGAGGAAAAAAACTACACACGAAAACTAGGTTTCCACCAAAGGAAAGATGAACTGAACACCAGAGAGGTCTGACTAGCGAAGCCAGGTCAATTGTCTGTAAACCAAGTGAGAACACATTCTCCCTTTCTGTCTATAAGTTAAGTGGTTCCCCAGAAAAATCATTTACCTCTGTATTGCTTGTTTCCATGCTGGAACACAATGTTCCCTGCCCCAGTATAAAACCAGAATAAGCACATGGAGGTTTATATGGAGGTTTTTGTATTTATAGTTGCTATAAGAAGAAAAAAAGAAAAAAGTGATTTTTCTCCCCTCAGATTTTTCAGATGTGCTCTTCTGTTAAAGAAACTAGGCTGTAAATTTGTTCATGGCCTTCTGACTCCAAGCTCTACAGCCAAAACATTTTGTTTAGAGCCAGCCTTCACTCTTTTCTGATTTGCCTTCTGTGCAATCTATTCCTCTAATAACCAGACTTAAATATAAGTAAGTTTTAGTGAAAAATGCCTGTTAGATAAAGCATTTATTCACTAGCAGGACAGCATCAAACCATCAGCAAGACCCAGCATTTAGGTGACAGAGACAAATATTTTCTGGTGTTCATATCTTTGTTTTCCTACAACAATACTGTGCTTGAAAGTTTTCTCTTCAGTAAAGTGGGCAAAGAAATAGTTATTGTTCCAAGACATCAACCTTTGCTCCATCATTGCTCACCTTCACACCAGTCATCTCCTCACTCAAGTGGAAAAGTGAGAATGGAAGTAACATTTCAAGTCAAGAATATAAAAAAAACCCCACTCTGAACATGGCAATTTGAATAAAAGCATTTCTGTGCAACCTCACTTCTTGTTGCAGAAACAAGCAAGCAGACACATTTGGTCTGCTTTTCATTCACAGCTACAGCTGTGGGAGCAGCTGCAAGCAGTAGCTGCTCCCAGAGAAAGTACTTGCACAGGATGAAGAGCAGAAAAGGTAAGAGTAAGCTAAATCACAAAATAAAACTGGGACAAGATAAAGCAGATTAAAATTCACATGAAAATGCATCAGGTGAAGATACAGTTTCTAAGGGTAAGTAAATACTGCAACATTGAGTTCCCACCTTCTCTTCACTCATTGTCCACTTGCGAAAAAAATTAAATCATATTACATGACCTATTTCCATGGGAAGGTAGGGCAAGGTTTCATCACTTGGTTCATGAAAACCCCATTTAATGAGTTGTAACTCTATTGCCTAAAACACAGAATTAGACTCTAGCGGTAATCATGTCCCAACTGTATTCAGCTCCTCAAATCTGTAACAGAGAAATGTGGTTTTTTTCCTGATTCACCTACTGTAGCTCTCAAGGTTTCTCAGGAGGCAAAGCTTTAACGGATCTCTTCTGTCAAAGTGCAGGTTCAACCTGAACTGATTTTTGGGTTCACTCAAGTGGAAAAATGCAGACACATGCATGCTTACACTAATTTCCCGTCAAAATTTCGTTAAATTCAACAACAGCAACTGCATTTACCGACCAACTGCCACTTCCCCAGGACAGTTACTCCAGACCAGACTATATACTTAAAATGCTGCACCATGATCATTTTGAGTGTAAACTGATTGTAAGGGTCTTCTTCCTGGGACAGAAATTAAAAAATGAAGAAAGAATATATAGAGACAACACTTTTTGCCTTTTTAAATGCATTAAAGCATCTTAACTATTGCCAAGATCTTGGTTTTTTTAGTGTCTTTTAGTTGATGTTATACAAAAAGTGAAAAAAACAGCAGGAATTTCATCCACTCTGTATCAGGGGCAGTCAGGGGCAAGAAATAAGCAACCAGGTTCCAGGATTTATTTACAATAATTCTGGTTTCATGCTACTGACTGCAAAAAAAAAAAAAAAAAAAAAAGCAAGCTGATGTATGTATTTCATGTATTTCCTACTCAAAGCAAGTGCATTGCTGTTCAAAGCAGCACCTGGTAAATCAGGCTGAAAAGAGAACCAGAGAAAACAATTTCTGGAGGTTGGTGATTTACAGGTGAGGAACAGCAACAAGCCAGTTGCAGAGAACAGAAATGAGAAATGAGCTGGAGATGCTGAGATAGAGAAAGTAAAGGGTAAGGAGAGAGAAACAAACTGTGTCCTCAGTGGGATTAGACAGAATTTCGGCAAAAGTGCTCTCATATGTCCTACTGAAAAAAAAGACCCTGTCAGAACTAAGCAATGAGACCCCAAGGCATACAGATTTCTGGTCACCATCCAATTGCTAACTCTCTCCACAGCCTAAATCAAGATCCTCTGAATGAAGTGAGTAGAACAAGTTCAAATGACACTTTGGTAGCCAGCCTATAAAACTAGGTACAGGATTATTTCCTCCGATTCTTCTGCAAAATTTGCAGTCCAGAGCTAGATGTAACGCTCAGGTTAGCTGGTTAGGGCTTATTGCATCCATCACAGTCCTGCTGCCTGCCACCAAGTCGCTCAGGCTCTTAGTGCCGTGAGGTACCTCTGAAAAACAAGTAGGATGGTAACAGCGCAGGAACAGGCAAGCAATCTCTGGACTGGGAGTGGCAGCAGAGCTAATCTAAGTGTCTTGTAAACTGTGCTGCAAAAGCTGAGGAGAGAGGATGCAATGATTAACTTAGGGTGAGCTAGACCTATGAAAGCCAGACTGGAGGAACATAAATGGAACTCTTCCCAAATAAAGGTAGGTTATGGTAAAAAAAAAAAAAAAAAAAAAAAAAAAAAGAGCAAAAAACATAGAAGTTGAAAGGATAGAGGAAACAGTGGCAAAACAGTTTAAGCAAGTCCCAGGCAAGTGAATATTTCTTCAACACTGAATCATACACTGTTTGACTTGTACGACGGCATGTTGGATGTCTTCCAAGTACCTCTGGCAATAGAGTTCAGAAAGCTGGCCTCTGGATGTATGCAACATGTAGGATAGAAAGTCAGATACGAAAAAAAAAGGTGAGGAAACCTTCCTTCCAATAAGAAAGTACTTTCCCATTTAGTGCAACTGATAATCTTGCCAGTAGTACCCACCAAAGAGTATTTCTATCATGTCGGAATCTTTGAAACAAGGTGTTGTTTCTTCAACACAGCCTGGTCCCCTTTACATGTCAACAGTTTAGGGTTAAAAGTAAAGTAATTGTTGGGGCTTTTTCCACTTGTTTTACAAACATTTTCTATCACAACAGCATCAAGATTTAGGATGCCTAAAGTTAATTCTAGCTTTAATTTCCTTCACAGATTCTTCATCTCCATAACAAATTAAAGGAACAGATGCATCCCTGGGAAGGTTTCCAGACTTATTTTGAAGAAAGTGAGACATCCAATACTTCCTGAACTGAGCTGGGGTTTCTGATCAATGATAGTATCACACACAGGATCAAAGAAGAGCTTGGATAAATAACTGATATGTGGAGCTGTATAAAATGGGTAAGATGCAGATGGTTCCTGTACCTCCCCACGGACTGCTGAAGATCTAAACCACTGATCCCTATCTTTGATTATCATGCAGATCATCTATATTGTCTTATCCTTTGATGTAGCTGCAAGCCCTGCTTTCCTATATGGGCAACTCCTGTTTATACTTATTTTCAAAGATTTAGGAGAGCCTTTCAAAGAAAATAAATGCACATTTAAATGGTTCGTGACTGGTATTGTTAAATTAGTATAATATTACCCAAAGTATTTTCTCATTTTTTTATGGCACCCAAATAGCAACTCCCCATACTTCATCTCTGGGCACTGCAACACAGGAAAACATCATCTTTTTTGCTCTTAGTGAAGGTCCAAACTAAATGCTGCAGAGCATTCCAAACACTGAGTTATTCATCTGCTCGGCTTATTGTATGTTAACTCCCGCTAATTTTCATGGGGTAATGAGCACAAACAAATGCATTTGAGAAAACTCAATTACAAAATTAAGCTGACCATGGTACATCTGACTATGTAAAGTAAGTTTAATCTTTTATGGACAGGCAAACAAGATTTTCAAGGCAGGGATGTGGTTTAATCTCAGAGGCGGTATGTGAAAGCTGATGGAGACGGCACAGTTTTTCTAATATACCTCTGCATAATCACAGTTTTTAGAACAAAGCTCAGCTGAATTAAGTATATCAGGCAGACTATTGCAAACTGATGTTTCAGATGCTACCAAGTGATTATTTAACTAAGGCAAACAAATACAATCTTAGAATAAGAACCCACACAAACTCTGTAGTTTCTAACACATAAAGTATTATCTTACTTCAGTGGCCAATTGCCCTTTTCACAACATGAATCCTTGCTGATTATTGGAAAAACACATTTCTTGAGAAGATTGTTTCATTTTTAATCATGTGGATACAGCCTGTGAGGAAATTGTAATTTAAGTTGTAATTCAGTCATTTTCTTTCAGCTCCAAAATTTATTCTGGCTGTGAGATTGGCCAAGACAGCTTTCATTTCATGCTTATAACTTTATATTTCCCTTAGTATGGAGTAAAGCTACATTTTTTTGTTGCTCTTGTTGAAGTTATTATTCCTGTGTTAAGATCAAAATTGCAAATACAAAGAGAATGGTTTCATTTATAATAAAAGAAACATAATTCAGAGGAAAAATTGTTTTTTATTATGTTTGAAATGTGTGTTCGTTCCCTCAGGAGTACAGTTCATTATACAGTAGGAAGCAATATTACTGAACTACATAGTTAGAGCCTTCAGCAGAGCCCTAAAGGCCAGATCTTGCAGCTCTACCATGTAGCTTCCAAATTAAAATAATAAAGATGGCGGGGGGGAAAAGGAAGTGCTGCAGTTTCATTAGGAAAAAGGAGAAGGGATTACCAGGTTCTTGTGTGCTGAACTTACACCCAGAAAGTCTAAGTTCATACCCAGTGAAACCTTTTCAGTACTGGCTTTTGGAAACAACTATCAACTAATGAAGTCGATGTGCAGGAGTGAGAGCTCTCATGCCTCCTAAGGAGGGTCCTGCCGATCGTGGTAATGAAGGTATGTATTTCAATGTAAAAAGTAATTTCGATATCACAGATTTCTACATTTCACTGTGGAACAAAAAAAAACAGCTTCAGACACTAAAAAATCCATGTAAGCAAAGGTTTGTTCCAAAATCTGCATCACAGCTAGACAGGTTTGGAGGTAAAAAGGCAGAACAGAATAAGGACATAGATCCTGAAACTCCTAGTCTTCTATCTGTTCCATTTTGATTTTCTCCGCATGAGAAATGCCTAATTTTAATTCCCAAATATATTTCCTCAGAACAGGTATAATTCCAATACATATTTCAGTTATTTGGCAAGAAAAGCCACGATAATTTCTAGTTCTATGTGGACAATTTTCTCCTAACCACTTGAAATTTCAGAGATCCAGACATCTTCCAAAACTTGATTTTTATCAGGGAAAATGTTGGCTATTACAGCTAGCATTGCATTAATTGCCCATATTACTTGTTATTCATAGTGTATTTTAACACCTCAATAGAATTACAGCATTTCCAAAATTAATACAGTAACATTCTGTAATAAACTAAGTCCGAGTCCAGCTGCATTCTGAGCAACACAGTAATGGCTCAAGAGGTGAAGAAATTTTCTTCTCTGACAATCTCTGCAATTCTTTTTGCAGCTAATCTCTTCAGCGGAGCTTATTTTCCTTCAGAGTGGCAACACACACACCCCAAAAAAATGTTGTGTTTTCATTTTAATTCTCTTGTACACATTCATTTGCCAAAGACTAAGTAAGATTCAGTTATTCTTCATGCAGAGTCATTGCTACACAGAGGGTCAGCATAAGTGCTCTCTAGCAGCTACCTGGAGACAGCAGAAAAAAGACTGGCAGAGATCCTGCCATTTGGTGATATCTTCTGAATCATAATGTGTATTCAGAGCTGCATTTACAGGTCCATGCTTATTACATGCAGCTGTGGTATTCAAATATCCCCTTCACCTACTGCATTTGCAGTCTGTACACAGCAAATTTTGAGCTATCTAGGTTTTTTCCTTAATCCTTCAGTAGCACAAGCCTAGACAGTGAGGAAAAGTTACAACCTGAGAAAACAAAACCCCCTCTTTTTGATTTTCTTTCTGATTCTTTTTTACTCTTTTTAATGCTGTGTACACGTCTCCGTCTGCATTACAGATCTCAAACATGGGAAGGCTCAGAACAGCAGAGCAAGAGGAGCTTCTTTATCAGGGCAATTGAGAATAACTTCATTTTAAAATCAGAGAGATGGAAGCAAAAGGAGCATTGAAAGATACCATATCTTGGTTTCTGCTTGTAAGGGTTTTTTTGGTCTCCAGTGGTTGAAAAGGCTGCATTTCCTCAAAATGAAAACATTTTTAAAATTGGAATCAATGAAAAAAAATAAATAAAAGATCAAAAGGCTTCAATAACACCAAAATACCAACAGAACAAATGATTCATCTTGACTCTAAATTAAGTTTTGGGGAAGAAGGAAGAAACATTTTTGGCTAAATGCAACCAAAACTGCAACAACAACAACAACAAAAAAAGAACATCAAGTAGTTGTTTTTGTCTATTAAAAAAACAGAAAAAAAAAATCTCAAGAGCTATTTCTGTCTATCAAAATCAGTTTTTCCATTTTTACTTTGCTTCTTAGATCTGCTTTTTTCATTTGGCACCTGAACTGACACAACTCTTCAGCCCTGGAGGGGTGGGATTGTGAAGTAGGGATGGATGAGAAGCAGGAACAGCCAAGAAATCCCATCACTTATTGCAGGGACACAAACGGATGGCAGGGGAGTACAAAATCTATCCCCTAATAATTCCTGCCTGTCTTGGCAGTTCTAAAGCACTTCCTAAAATATTGTCCACACTGTACTGCAGGACTCAGGATAATCAAAGGAATGCGAGTGTTAAATTTGAGTAAAATTACAGTATCCTCACATAGCTCCTTTTATGCGTTATTGGGAAGAAAATTTAATGAAGAGCTTTCCATCCACACAGAAGACCAGGAGGTACTTTCAGAAGTGCACTTCATTTCTGAGATTGCTTACAGCACTAAGCAGCTGTACTTACCTTCATCAGTGGCATTACTGATGCCCTTCCAAGGCAATTCAAACTCGTTGTTAAGCATTACTGAACCAGAAATCAGGTATGCCCTCCCCTCCCCAAAGGGATCCCGGCTCTGGGGACAGTGAGACCCAAGGAGCTGTCGCTGCTCCCAGCGTTCAGCCATCTGCTCCCCCACAGCTCCAGCAGCAGTGGAAAATTCCTTTTTGTCTGAAAGGTGAGTTGCATGCTAAATCTAGAAGGCAGGATCAGGAAACCTCTTTAAACAAATTAGCAAGACGGCAAAGTAGGGAGAACAATTTATAAATTGTGTTAGTCATTCTGAGTGTCCCTCTGGCCTTGACTCTTGCTCTTTGCTTTTAATCTTACCAAAGAATAGTTACACTATTAGCTTCCTAATGCTTTTTCTGCTCCTCTTAGAAGCAGAATTTCAGAAGCAGTGGATTTTAAGCAGTTGTGCCTCTAATCGGATTCAATGACATGACCCATTCGAAACTCCAGTAGGACCCACAGCATTGAAATTTTTTGCAGAGATGAATTCAGGGACAGTTATCAACCCTGTGTAGCAATTCATTCCAGAAAAACACACTCACCTGCCAAAAGTCAGACACCAAATCCTTTGCAAACCCAAAGGAACAATAACATGAACAGACTGGTTGGTTGTAACTCTCATTCAAACACACATGCACTTTTGCTTCTATTTGCTCCAGTGCCTTCTCCTTCCCTGCCTTTATTTTTCTTTCTTAGTTTGCTGGACTCAAATATCCTTCCCATTGTATTGTAACTACCGAAAAAGACACCATGGGTTAATGATGCATCAAGTACAATATGACAACACAAAGACATGAACTTCATTTACAGTCACAGCTCCGTACCATCATCAGCACAACAGGAGGATAATGAAATCTTTCAGGAAAATGAAAATATTTCATGAAAAGTAACTTCATTTTAAAGTATAAGTTTTGTCACATGAATTGGAAGCTGGTAATTTGATCTTGAAAGATGAGAGTCTTCCTCTCCTGAAACTGCAGAGGGACTTGTGTGATCTGCTCCACCCTGACATAACTCAAGTTTTACTGCAGCAAGAGCGATGTTGAAAAGATTAGAAGACACTTCTTGTCACTTGAGCTTAAGTTGTAGCTTTTTCAGCAGCAGTATAAAGGCATCAAGAATACTTTGTTTGTGGGGAAAAAAAAAAAAATCCCAAAATGCATCTATCAGTGTATTCAAAATTATTTTCTGTTTTTCAGCCTGAATTGTTATTTTTGACTAAACTTTAAAAGGATATTTTCAGGAGTCTCCCTGATGTTCTCCCAGCCATTAAGTATGAAATTTTAACAACTCAAAGGTTCTTGGAAATCTGAGGAACACAAAAATGGTGTTACATGGAGGATATTCTCCACTCCTCACCAATGAAATATCCATTTGCCATGCAAACAGGAGTAAAAATAAAACAATTCTTGTTCTGCACCTTTAATCTGCATGAAGATATGGTTCAATACAGCATAAATCCGGAGTTTCAGTGTTAAACCCCAGACAAGATTTCAAGAAATTAATTTTCAATGGCTCCCACAGCCATATGGACAATCCAAACACCTCAAGGAATTATATCCTAGCACCTCTTAACAACAGAATGGATTACACAGTTGTAAATAACCTGGAAATGTCCATTACAAGAACAATAAAACAATCATGCTCAGAAACAATCTTCTTGATATAGAATTTCAATATTTCAAAGTTAGCTGGGTCAAGAATTCCAATACTGTCCTATGGGATTGACTGTTAGAACTGCTTAATACAAGCCATCAAATACGGAAATATCTTTTAATCTACAGGAAAACCTCATGTTAAAGTTAAGCACACTATAAATCCAAAATCCTCCATTTGTTCAGGCTCCAGTTGCTTCAGCTGTGCCTGTATACATACTGCATCGAAATAAGCACTAAGAGCTTATCCCTCTCATTTTCTCTATAGATCTATTTAATGAAACACAACGAAGCATGACTAGTAGTACAAATACTTTCTTGTCAGGAATTTCTTTTTGTGACTATGCGTTCCACAGGTTGTGGATGTCCCGAGTTACTCTAGAGCACTTAAACCCTATGTCTGTATCTCTCTTCCTTTAAAGTCAGTCTTTTTTTTCTACTCGGTTGCTGCAGTGCTAAATATTATACTCATTTAAGTACAGAGACAACAATCAAATCATGCAGACAATACCACAGCAGGAAATGAAGGCTAAAAGCTCTCATCACTGTATCTGTGTAAGAGCTATTAGTGATCCATGTTTTTGTTCAGGCAAGTCTGGTTCCACTACTGTGCTCCCAGTTCTTGCTTGGGTGACACTTCGGATGCCGGAGCCTCACACACAGACTGAAAGTATTTTGATCCAGTTTGACAAAAATTGAGAAAATGGTTAAAAATTCTACATGCCTCAGGCACTTGGAAAGAAAGAAACAAGCAAAAGACCTGAGGTTCTTACCTGTACTCATAGCTGCAAATGCTGATGAAGTGAGTTTGTAAGCTCAAATGGTGGAAGGTGGAATAAATTGCATAAAGAGAACATGCCAGAATAATGAATGAGTAGCTGAAACAGCCGGAGATCTCAGCATCCATGCAGCAGAACATGGTAAATAGAAGCAAGGGACATTCCTTAATCCTCCATGTTAAATTGATGTTGAAAAGCAGTACCTACTTCCTAATTTGCTATCCAAATTGTCATGCTATACAGCTATGAGTAGTGATGGGACTAACAAGTAAGAGACACAATTAGCTGGATTCGTTTCTTAAGGATCAACCTGTTCTTGCTCCAAAGAGCATCCAACTATCTCTGTTCCCACTACAGGGCTATGCAGAGCTTGGCAGCAAACACAAGCAGAGATAACTTAGAAGGACTTTGTAGAATAAGGGTTGCTTTAGAGTTATTTCATTTAATATGAGATAGAAGAGGGAGCATGTGTGAATTTACAAAGAGGCCAGCAGCAGTGCTTCATAGCTACAAACAGGGGAAGACTTGATTATTCAAAGCCAGATCAGAGTGGCATAGTGTTAAAGAACTGTAAAACTGCAGAATGCAAAAAAAAAAACCCAGAGTTAGAGATAGGAAGGCCAGTTCTTCGAGATACACTGAAGGTGTTTACCAATTTTGGAGTTCAAGACAGTGACCAGATTACTGAGAGCTGAGGCTTGAGATAGGCAATACAACCTTGGAGTGAGAGTTACTTCATGTCCAACCTTGTCAGATGTTGAGCTTTTGATCTGGATCGGAGGAAGGAGGTAGAGAGAGGCACCACTAACTCACACTGAACAAGAGACCACTAAAACATGGTTCATGGGCAGTGACCACCAAGATTCTGCCTTCCTCATCTCCTAAATGCACAATACAGCACAGCTCAGCATTGGTCATGAGAAACTTGTTTGTTGATAGTTCGGCTTCCATATTTCCACGATGGCTAATTCAGCTGAGGCTGTTTACTGGGAAATTAGTCTCCTTATGGTATATTTGCCTTCCTCCTGTGAAAATTGCTTTGAAACTTAATGTTTCAAACAAGACCTCTCTTCAGAAACACATCCACTCACACAGTGCACACTGAGTTTGCCAACAATTAACCAGTCAATCTGTCTGTAAAACTATGTTTTGAAGAAAAAAAAAAAGGGGTTTTTTTTCCTATTTAAATGGAAAAACTACAGACTAAACATCATGGGTTTTTTGCCATGCACCATACACATTTTTTTGAAGACAACATGACCTACGCCTCGTGACGATCGAGGCATACGAAAGTTATGGTTAAGACTTAACAGCAAAGATCCCACTTTCACAGTGACTCTTATAAAATAAGTATTCTCTTCAGGAGTGCTTAGCAAGGTTGAATAAACCCATGTTTATGCTGACAGCAACCTGAAACACATGAGCTTTGAGGATAACACACCTTTTTGATTCTCTTCATTCACTTTTGTGTAAAATCTCAAAAATCTGTAACTTAAAGAATTTAATCAAATTAGATTTTGTCTCAGTCATCAGCTATCACACACATTGGGCTAAGACATTTCCCTAAATACTTTCTGCACTATAGATTTCTCTGCAGCTAGAGAGAAAGCAGCTTATGGATCCATATCAAACTCCAGGAGGTATCAACACACAGGATGGTGTTTGCAGAATTCATAGTACTGAAAATTTGTTACCATGGTGGCTTTCTTTTGGATTGTGCTTACGTTTACTTTCTTCAACTTCTTTTTTGACATTTGCACTTCTTGGATCTACGCCTGAATAAATCTTCATGCCCTTTCCAGTTGCTGTAACTAACAAGTTTCCTGCAAAAAAAAAAAAAGTGCAAAAGAGAGCCTGAAAGTATTGAAAAAGCTTCAAAAAGAGACATTTTGAGAATACCAAAGGTTATCTCAAAAAAAAAAAGAACAAAGAAAAAAACCAAAACAAACAAAAAAGGACGCAAAACACCAAAACAGTTGCAGCATGCTTGCAGTTCTGTGCAGCAGATGTTCCTGGGATGAAGGACATGGTCCCTCAAGGTGCTCAGCACCCTGGCTACAATTCAGAATTCCATAGCCTCGGGGCTCAGCAGATAAACAGTGACAGTCAGTCTCACTTATCCCCTCACACTACACACACGCTCAGGAGTTAGGGTGCATTGGAATGAGATTACAAGATCATTATGTAATTCAGCAGTATCAGTTCAAATTATTGTTTAAAAAAAAAAAAAGCATAAAGCAGTGATCATATGTTTCTAGCAATTAAGATGGAAAAAGTCATCCTAGTATTTCTAGCATACAAAGTGCATCACTATACAGTTTGGACACCTCATAATTGCTTCAATTAAAATTGATTTCTATGTTTACTGCAATTCCTGAATTATTGAAAACAGTTTTATTCAAAGAATTTGTTAGTTCTCCAGCAGCATATAGGCACAAGTGTGCAAGACAGATTATGCCTGCAACATTGCCAAGCAGAATTTTGCCTGGTACAGCACATTTTATTTTTGAAGACTGCAATGTACTGCTCTAAGAGAAGAACAGACCCAGTTCCAAAATGCACAATAACATCACATCATAAATTAATGATCTGTAATATCATACCATGAATGCTTCATTTCTCTTCTTTCTCCTTCCATATGATATTCATCTCATTAAAAAGGAAAGAAAAAAATGAAGAATAAATGCAAGTTCAGTGGAGAGCTGTATATTTTGAGAAACTGTCATGACCTTTCCCACTGAAATTTACATATAAATGCTTCCAAGAATTTGTATTCAATTCATAAAATGAATTGGCATTTTGAAGGTAAATACAACCTTTCTGGAAAAGACGGTCCTAAAGAAAGTAAAAGAAAAAGAAGAAGACTTAAAAATTATATGATCAAAATTATATTTGGAATGCAATTTTCATTTACATAGTTTGCCCTAGCTAAAAGACAAGTCTTATGTGACATGAACACATGCAACATAAGCAATAAGACAAAAGATGTAAACTCAGCATACAGCAAAGGTCTGCATTAAGGTACACTGAACTCTGAATAAAACTGATCCACCCATCCTACGAGTGAGCAAATATAACACAAATATATCCTAAGGGACAAATAATGGAAAAGAAGTGAGGTAAGGGTTGTTCAGCCTCGGTTTGATCTATTATTCAGAAAACTTAAATGCTTTAGATAAGTCAGATAGCGTCAATTTTTTTTTTTCCTGAGCTCTTTGGGTTTCCTTTCAATCCACACTTATGTTACATTTAAGTGTTTTAAAACATTTAAATCTCAAACAGCTGTAAAACATTTTCTGTCATCACTACAAATTATTTGTTTTAAGATGACACCCTGAGCCAGCAGAGAGTTGAACGTTCGGGCTGTCATAGCAAATGTTATGTCGAATTGGTATAAAGGGAAGATTACACCTCGGGTCATGATGTACCATGCGGTTGGCTAAAGGTTTCGGCAGAGCAAGAGGTACAGAGCTGCACAGTGATACAGTCAAAAGGGTCTAGCCTAGGATTCCTTCTCAGAGGATCAATCAGACAAATAACTTATCCTGGGTCAGGGGAGCCAAGATAGCTGTGTGTGCAGCTTCTCAGGGTTCTCATTTATGCTATTCAACTCTTCCCCAGGCACCACCAACATTGTACTGCAATGCATTCACTTTACCCAAGTCCCGGCTTCCCAGTACCCCCATAAAAATACCCTCCAGTTTTAGAGCGCATTCTGGCAGGTCACAATGCCTGAATTCACACCAATTTTCATTCTCTGTGGAACAAAAAATGTGTCTTTGTTCCAAGAGGGTTCACAGCTGCTACAAACCAGAGCAATGCCACCACAGTCAGGGGAGATGCATGACCTCACGTTACCTCTACGGGTGCTGAGGCAGCCAGGAGATCCTGCACTGAGTCCCTGCTTCTAATTCAGTGCTGCCCCACGTCTGGAATATCCTCTGTTGTTTTTTGAAAAGGCAATGTTCCTGTTTAAATCCCACCTTTCTCATGTCAGAACAGATTAAAAATTTCTGAGCTAGGTGCAAATTAACACTGATCTGCTTCAAGTTTATGCCAGTTCCATGCGACCGAGAGCAGTGCAAGGTGTGTGGGAAGGAGAAAGCTGTAGTGGAGAAATGAGCAACTTTCATCTTAATTTAAAGAATCTCACAATACACATCACTTTGCTTTTCCTTGAAAACACAGATCCTTTTAAACTTCCACAATCTGGATTTATTTCTGTTCTGATTTCTTTCTCAAGTTCTGAGAAAGAAACTTATGGTTTGATGAATTTCAGCTCAGATGAATTCTCAGTGCCTTGATTTTCTCTCTCTTTAATGTTAATAGGAGACAAAAATCCTTAACAGGTTTAAGTAGATGTAACTGCTTCATTTCTGGAGAGCATACCCCACTAATGCACCCATCGTTCAGGCAGTGTAATGAAACTTGATTATCATCCATGCATATTGCTTTAGGAACATTAGGTGGAAGTGCCTTTGATCAAAAAAAAATGTAGTCAGACCATCATTTTCAAAATATTCAGCTCCCACTGAAATCTAAACTCTGCCCACTAGCTTTAAAGAAAAAAAAAAAAGATTTAGGCCAGCACTAAGGACTTTTGAAAATCTGAATCTGAAGCAGATTAACTCTGTGTGGGTACCACTTCATAAATTAAAAAGATGCAGGCAAATCAGGTCTGACTAGATGTAAAACTACTGGAATTTGTCTAAAACTGCACATGAACCTTTGCTGAGCTTTGAATAGTTTGTTTTCAATCAATTTGCCATTTTTCTTTGCCTCCCAAATGCTGAATGCTGGTAGCAGTTGGGAGCTGGACTGCCACAAGTGTTGTTTCCATGGCATTTCCAGCCTGACTGGAAGCCAGAAACATTAGAAAGCTCATGAGACAGCCTGTTTTCAAGAGTTCTCAAGAAAATGTTGGCTGATCCAGGATGTTTTGGCGACTTCAGAAAAGCATCCAAACTGGGGCATATTTCATAGCCAAGCTAAGCCCAAACGTTAGAGAAGTTTTTTTTGCAAAAAGATACAGTTTGAGGAATGCAGGCATGGGCAGATATTCTTTTGTGGTTTACTAGAAACATTTGAAGGCAGACAGATCAGAGACAATAAATAAAAAAGAGAAATCTGGAAATATAAGATTAACCCATAGTTTTCCAATTCAAGTTTTCAAAGCACTCAAATTCAGCTCTCCTGCCACACGAAAGCATTCATTTGGGTGAAAAGGATTTTGATAGGATTTGAAGATGGGGACCTGAGTGCTGGGATCTCTACCCTGGACAGGAAAATTTTCTATATGTGAAGAGTAATTGCTGGTTTCCCCATTTTATCCAAGGTAAGCGTGGGCTATAAGTTTCTGACAAGATGCCGATATAATGTGCAGTGGCATAAGCTTTTCCACCCATATACTACTGAGAGCAAAGCTGAAAATCTACAACCAGACTTTGTATCTGTAATTCACATTTTCATTCCTGTGACAGACCCTTTGCTTCAGCAAGTTGGATATTAGCTTGTTATCAAGTTTTCCTTGAGTGTCAGATTGAAACCATTAAAAAAATACAATAGTTCATTCCTCCTGAACACTTGTAGCTGAGGTGCCAGCTTCAGAGAAATTTGTTACGGTGACAGCTTACAGCTTGAGCCATCAGGTAAGCAATGAATTTCTCTGAAATTGGAAGGATATTGGAGAAGCCCATAATCTGACCCGAGGGATGAGTTTATAGAAAACTTCAAGCTCACTCTAACTTCTGTTACTGTGAGGCCATGCACACGTTCTTCTCTAAGCAGTTTAGAGCCCCAGCTCCTTCTTTGTCAAGCAGAGGCAGATGTACAAACGCACTTGTTCTGTACCCTCTCCTGCTGCACACACACACACACCCTTCACTTACACCTCCTGACCAAGCTGTCCCTACACATTCCTTGTGCATTTAAACATCCGCAAGGCTCGTTGCGGTCTAGCAGCAATGGTGTTAGACATATCCCCAAATAGCAGTAATGCATTTAGGGGAGAGCAGATCAACGCCCTTTCCACCCGATGGGCTCCATGCCGGTTGCACGACTGGTAATTCAGCAGAAACTCTTGGGCTCTGACCCAGGGGACTCACCACAGCTGCTCTTTCCATAAAAAAGAAAGTTTCAAGACGCTGTTCCACAGCTGTTCCTGCACAGATTAATTTGTCTGTACCGGATCAGAGTTTCTGACTTAGCTCTACTGCATGATGCAGGCAGTGAGCCTGCCTGGAGGGCCTGAATCATGTCTCAGCCAAGCAAGAGCCACAAGACCTCAGGCACCAGCACACAGATCTGACACAGGTGCTCTGTTACTTCACGTCATGGTTAGATCTATACAAGGCTCTTTTCGGCAGCCCTTTCTGATAAACAACGTCCATCAGAACAGTCAGAGAGCCACTGCTGGAGAGTAGCTACCACCAGCTTTATGTTACCTGGCTCAGGGGCATGCAGCCTGCAGCCCCTCCTCAAATCCCTAACACCTGATGTCTCAATATGATAGATGTCCTACTTTTCTGACCCCCGAGACCACTTCCTTTCCTTGGGAAAGATGCCTTCTCTCTGTACAGAAAGCATAAAACTTCAATTATTGGGGGAAGCAGAACTTCCTGCTATAACTAATGCCTCAATAAACAGGGACGGTGGGGAAAAAGTCCTAAACAGATAAAAACCTGAATGCATTCATTCACACTTCTCTCCATGAAGCACCGAGTTCATCATTTTCTGTAAATCAAACAGAAGATGAATGCTAAGTGTGATTCCAACTTCTCATCACAGATATAACAAACTATCTCCCGGCTCCAAACCTCAAATCAACGATCACACAAGAAAATGCATATGCATGTTTGTATTTCTTATTTGATCAATGTCAAGATTGCCTTTTTTATTTCAAAAGAAACTAAGAAAACACATTCTTAAGATTCACTGCAAATAGTGGAATCAGTTAGAAGATTGAACTCCCAATTGACTGAGTTATTCAGGGTCACTGCAGAAAATTCAGGATATCAACTGTTTTAGTTAATACTTTTAGAAATCAGACACAGTATATCACCAGACCTTTAGGTTTTTTAGCTGCACCACAGATCCCAAAGAGACCTCAGCTCACTTTGTTTTTCTTTCTGCCACATATAACACCCCTGGCTTCTGCTCTATGTGCTACTTGACTCTGAATTTGAATTTCTTTTTCAAGTTCAGAAACACAGCCTCTCTTTCCTGAATGGACTACAAAGCTCCTGTAAGATGCCAATCCTTTCATATAAATATATTGATTTTGAGAGCACACTTGTGGTTAGGAAGACCAATTTGGCTTTAGAGCAATATTTCCTTCTTGCAACTCATGATCTGAGGAGTGAGAGAAATTTTTCCGAATCTAATACGTGGTTACTCATCACAACGTGTAGCTGCAGATTTCACATGATGGCAAGACTCCTTCATCAAAACAATCCTCTGCTGTAAAATGTCTCTTCTTCAGGAGCTCCACGGGGCTCCAAGTACTTTGACATTTCAATCAAGCTCTCTCAGTTCACAACTTGTTCCCGGCTCTCTGCACTGAGCTCTGGAATCGCGCACCGAGAGCGGTCATTGCCGTTGTGCCCGCCCGGACGGTGTCGTTCTCCCCTTCCTCGCAATACACCCCACAGAAAGCCTTGAGGAGACCAGCATGAAATATATTTCAAGAGAGCAACTCAACATTTTGCCTGAGCCTACTTGCTTTTCTTCATATATAATATATATATATAGCATGTTCAATGCTTAGTAGACTGTGTGCAAGAATTACTGAGAAAATGTATTTTCAGCATGAAATTCAGCTAATTCCTCCATCTCATAAAGAGGAACATTCCTATTTACTCTTTTTTGTTTTCTTTTTCCTCCTGTTACTGGCCTAAACTGGATGAAGTAGGCATATGTTTCTTAAATGTAGTTAAATATATAGCTAATACTATGTCAAACCACAGAATGTGGCTGCCATCATTTTCTGGACCAATGCAAAAGCCCCAGAAAATCCTCTCTGAAGGCCAAACTGAGTCTCCCTTTTCTTGTCCCTTCGGATCAAAGGTGTTTCTAGCACGCCTTTTTGACTTTGAAGACTAAATCTGGTTGAAGCAGGGTAAGAAGTGGTAATTACCAGGGACAGAAGTTCTGTGACTTGCTAGAAAGCCATTCTCAAAAAAACAAAACTAGTAACATTGATTAATTTTAGTATTGCAAGCTTAAATTTTGCTTTTAATTTGCAGATACAGAAGCAAATATAACATTTATTTTTAAAAGTAGAAAACTCTTTAATTCCATAGATATGTGCAATCTTGTAGCAGAAATACAGCTAGAAATGTAAATCAATACCTAGAAAATGTATTCTAATAAGTTCCTGTTGGAGAGGAAAGATTATCAGACGTGACATAGATGTTACGATAGTTAATTTCAACAGAAAATGTGGAGAACATGCCATGAAGAGTAAAGGATCTGTAACTTTTAAGAAAAACTGTATAATTGTGCTGTACATTTTTTCTGCAAGAGGGTAATATAGCAACAGTAGGGTGGATTTAGGTGGGGAAAATCCAAAGAGAATTGACCAGGACCAAGGAAATAGAGGTGAAAACATCTGAACTTTTTGCAAGAAATGGCTCAGCACAAATGTAATTGTTGAAAACTCATTAAGTTAATCAGAGCAAATTGCTCTGAGGATAGCAATGGATATTTCCATTTTTAAAGATGTTAAGAATTTGTGAGGCATAATAATTAAACAATAACCATTACGAATTAATCTAATCATCATGCTGTCTAGCGGAACAATGACACATGGAGTTCATAACTAAGGAACGAAAAGCAATACTCATTGTTTACAAGATGAGTGGTGAGGACACTTCAAAAGTCAGAGTTTTTTTAAAAAATAAAGTATGACGCTCCACGTGAACCGAAGACTGAAAATCATTAATATTAAGTCCTTTGGAGTCTTCTAGCAGTGTCTTACTTTTATGTGTTATTACTTCAGTCAAGAAGGATTCTTAATGAACTGTTTTATAATAACTAAGCAAAGACAGGTAATAAAAAAGATTAATTTGATCATAAGGTTTCTTTGATTTTCAGCATTGATTATTCAGTGCTATCATTAGCAAACACTTCTTTTCCTCCACTAAAAAGATCATGCAACTCACTCTGTTAACTGTAATTTTGCTCCAGTTATTCAATTAATGTCTGCACATATGCAAAAATTAGAACTTCAGACTAATCCACTTAACTTTAAGTTTTTCCTCTTTTCATCTATCACTTCAGGAAAATAATAGCCCTTACATACCCCACCTCTTCTAAGTAAAACAAATGCATTTGGAACAGACAAGTTAATTCAATTACTGGAATTCAGTCTTCATCCACAGTTAGCGATGAACAATGTGAGACCAAACAACATTGCTCTTGAAATCCTGTGTATCACTTTGCAATAGTCAATATCATCCTTGAGACACGGGCCAAATCCTTCCACAATTCACAAAAACAAAGATTTGCAGCTTCAATCATTACCTGAGAAAAAAATTCTTTCTGCATCTCCACGTATCAGCTTGGTGTGAAGGAACATCAGAGCAGCTCCTTACTTATTGGCTCTGAAAAGGCACAGACTACAAGGAACAATAAATAAACACAAACATAACCCCCTATCCCCACCAGCCAGAGAACCTGGAAGATCAAATCTCATTAAGGTTTGATTCGCCAAAGCTGCCAATAGCTACTTAACTTCCAGATGCAGGTGATTCAGATTTTCAATCAGAGATCTTTTACTATGAATAAATTTTGTGGTTCAGACATGTCTGCTTAAAACCTTAAAATATGAAAGATGATGATCTTTTGCCAGGTTCTTGATGAGAAACAGTGCTAAAATCGGGGGTAACCCCTTTGTTAAAAAGGAGGTTAACTAATATACCAAAAATTGATACCGAAAGCCTTTATCTTGAGGTTACCCATGAAGCAATTCTCCCTTTCTGACTATAAAGGTCAATTTCTGAGTGAAAAAGTCTTTCCTGGTTACTTGTATAGAACTCAAGTGTTAACAGTACTAGAACATAACTTTCATTATACAATGAAGTGTACAAACTTTGTCTATGTAAGTTGTGTGTTTATTTGCATGAGTAGAGATGTAGTCAAGTGAGGCTGAGAAAACAAATGCAAACTGGAGAAAATAAGCTGCTGTTGCAAAGCCTACAAGCAGCCTTCATTTCCTTTTAATTTTCTATGGGTACAATACTTGCATCTGTTTTTCCTCTGCTTCCCACTCCCACTACATCACATTCTGCACAGGAATGTGACAGTTTTTATCTTAACTATGCTTCGAGACAGCTGAAGGCATGGAAAGTAAAGACCAAAACTGAATGTTCCTGGATGTTGGAACATGAGATTGTTTCAAAAGAATGAAACAGGTTATTTTTAATCCTATCCTCCAACCACTGCATGTTCTTGACTGTCAGCATTGGGATGGGGCTTCTAAATGGAAAATTCTTAGTTCGTGTGGTGATCCCTTTTTCCCCTCTCTCCCTTGTTTGTCAAAGCCCTGACTGTGTTGCATTGTTATCTCTCTTTTATTTAAGATCTAGGATGGTCTTAAGTAAGACAGATAGTCTGTTTTCAGTGCTGTGGCATGCATCTGTGTTTGAGTAATGAGTATCACAGACAAATTGATTAGAAGTGATTTTATACAGTGGGAAGAGACCAGAAAGGAGGGCATTGTGTGGAATATATATTAATGAAGTACAGCCAGCATCACAAAATGAATAAAGACTGTGGGAGAAAGAAAAGGAGGGAGATAAAGGGAAAACTGTGCCCAGAAATTGCACACAACATGGGAGGTAGGTGGCCAAGGAAAACTGCACAAAAGGAGGAAGAACATAAGTAAAAGGCAGTGAGAAGTGAACAAGACCATCACATAAACTTAATTCATGAGCATGGAGGGCCTCTGATTAATTCTCTAATGCAGGTAATGAACAGAGATGATCAGAGTAGTATCTCACTGGCCAAAGAGTAGTGTTGATTTAAAGGGGTAATCTTTATCCTGAGCTGAATTGACGAACACACAGAGTATCTATATCAGCAGAGCCATAGTCTGAGTCTCATTCAGTCACTTAAACCTGCCATTCAAACACTAAATCGCAGTTCTCAGATTAAAGAACTGCCAAAGTGAGCCCCTGCTGGGATTTCCTTGCTATTGGTACCAGCATCTAACAATGCCTTTCAAAAATTCACAGGCTGAGATACCCTGAGTCTCAGACAGACCCGGAACTCCAGTACGTGTAGCTGGAGACCATTTATTTGCAGCTTACCAACAGTAATCTTCTCTATTAATTTAGCTGTTCCTGGCAAACAAAATGCAAGAAGTTTGCAAGATTCTAAATAACCTGTAAAACAGACACATTTGCATCAGTTGACACGTTTTTTTTACTGTTTAAGTACCAGGGCATGCAGTAGCTCACCTCTAGTTCCAAACACTGGTCACGTGTTTTAACTCTTCATTAATAGCTTCTAAAATTCTCAGCACACTTTGAGAGTCTTTCTAACACAGAGAGAAAGAAAAGAAACAAAACATACCCAAACCCATACCTACCCATCCACGCACAGGAGAACCTATTGCCTATACAGGTTGTACGATGGTCTTTCAACAAAACAAATCCAAACATTACATGTTGCTCATCATTGACCAAGTAGTACTTAAACCCTCTAAAGGGTATATAAATTAGTCTGAAATAATGCTATGTAGTAACTTGTTTATAAGAACTTTCTGACTTTTTCTCCTGAAAATAACATAATAATTCTGCTGTGAAACAGAAGAATCCCCTGTGAATCCCCACCGTGTCAAACAGAAACTCAAAACCAGAATGAGACCTTCAGTTCCTATTCCCAATCACATGCTCATCCACTAAGCTTGATTTTTTTAGTCTCTTCTCTATCTCTATCTCTTCACAGAATCACAGAATCACAGAATCACAGAATGTTAAAGGTTGAAAGGGACCTCAAAGATCATCTAGTCCAACCCCCCTGCCAGAGCAGGATCACCTACACTAGAGCGCACAGGAACGCGTCCAGGCGGGTTTTGAATGTCTCAAGAGATGGAGATTCCACAACTTCCCTAGGCAGCCTGTTCCAGTGCTCAGTCACCCTCACAGTGAAAAAGTTTTTCCTCATATTTTTCTGGAACCTCCTGTGTTCCAGCTTCCACCCATTGCCCCTTGTCCTGTCAGTGGACGCCGCTGAAAAGAGCCTGGCTCCATCCTCCTGACATTCCCCCTTGACATATTTATAAACATTGATGAGGTCACCCCTCAGCCTCCTCTTCTCCAAGCTAAAGAGATCCAGCTCCTTCAGCCTTTCCTCATAAGGGAGATGCTCCACTCCCTTCACCATCTTTGTGGCTCTACGCTGGACTCTCTCAAGCAGCTCCCTGTCCTTCTTGAACTGAGGGGCCCAGAACTGGACACAATATTCCAGATGCGGCCTCACCAGGGCAGAGTAGAGGGGCAGGAGGACCTCTCTTGACCTACTTGCTACTCCCCTTCTAATACACCCCAGGATGCCATTGGCCTTCTTGGCCACGAGGGCACACTGCTGGCTCATGGTCATCCTGCTGTCCACTAGAACCCCCAGGTCCCTTTCCCCTGCACTGCTCTCCAGCAGGGCAGTCCCCAACCTATATTGGCACATGGGGTTATTTTTTCCCAAGTGCAAAACTCTACACTTGCCCTTATTAAACTTCATCAGATTTCTCCCCGCCCAGCCCTCCAGCCTGTCCAGGTCTCTCTGAATGGCTGCACAGCCTTCTGGTGTGTCAACCACTCCCCCCAACTTCGTATCATCAGCAAACTTGCTGACAACATTCTCTAATCCCTCATCCAGATCGTTGATGAATATATTAAACAGCACCGGCCCAAGCACTGACCCCTGAGGGACCCCACTAGACACAGGCATCCAGCCAGACTCGGCCCCATTGACCACAACCCTCTGGCTTCTTCCCTTCAACCAGTTCTCGACCCACCTCACTACTTGGTCATCCAGACCACACTTCCTCAGTTTACCTATGAGGATGCTGTGGGAGACGGTGTCAAAGGCCTTGCTGATGTCCAGGTAGACCACGTCCACTGCATGGCCACCATCCATCCACCTAGTTATGTCTTCGTAAAAGGCTATCAGGTTGGTCAAACATGACTTCCCCTTGGCAAAGCCATGCTGACTGCCCCTAATAACCTTCTTATCCTTGATATGCCTAGAGACAGTGTCAAGGATAAGATGTTCCATCACCTTTCCAGGGATGGAGGTGAGGCTGACCGGTCTGTAGTTAGGAAAATAGCAGTATTTTTTCCCTGTTACTCAGTCATAAAAAATGAATATAATTGCAATCCTGTTTTATTGTTTTCTCTCAAACCCCCACACTTTCTCATTTAGGCTACAACAGAGAAGTATTGTTACTGAAACTACATTTTGTTGTCATTTTTCTTACATTGGCTTGTATATCAATTATTACTGTAAGGAAGATATACAGAGTTCAGCTGGAAAAAAAAATGTAATGGATTTTACCAATCTGTTTTCAAGGTTATTTTTCTTTCTGTTTATGCTTCTCAGAGATTTTTATTTTCAATTTGTTCTTTGTCTCAGCACCCATACAATATGACTTTTTTTTTTCATTCAGTGAATAACCACCTTAGTGATATGTAAAGCCAGTCAAAAACCTCATTTAGAGTATATAATTTCTGTTTGCAGAGACTAGTCCTGTCAATCAACTGGTCCCAGGCTCCCACAAAAGTGTGTCAGAATCTGTATTTTTCTTGCTATTACCTATAATCAGTGTGAAAGGAGAAAACACATTATTTCATCTACAGTTGTGTCATATAAAAAAGAAAAGTCTGTTAAACCTCACCAAGATTCAGCAGCTGCAGGTAAGACAAAGTCAATTAATTTCTCAGCGTTGTCTTTCTGTACCAGATTTCTTTCGACCCTACCAGTTTGAAACTACCAAGGTAGATGATCAAGGAGGCCATATGCAGCCACCGTCCCTTACAAGCAGATGAAATACGATGGGAGAAAAAAAGAATATTCTTACTCCTTCTCCTTCGTTGCTGTTTGGCCTTTTGTGCAATGCAAGGTGTTCTTCCAGAAGAAATTGCTCACATCCAGCATCATCTTCCTATGAGACTTTTCCTGCCCTAGATAAGGACCTTCTCTCCTGGAATTCAGAACACCATTGATATAATTTTTGAAAGATGATCTGTTGTAGCATTTAGGTGTCGAGTTCTCTGTAATAGGTGTAGTCAGCCATACAAAGAGTTGTTCACTTTAGGACTGCCTAAGGAAGGTCCGTGTCACCCCATAGCATTTACTGGGAGACTGCAGTGTGAACTGGTAAGGGAAGAAATGTCATCTAAAAAGAACCATAACATCAGTACTCTGGTAGTCATACCCCAGTTTGTGTACATGCTATTTGAGATGAAGATCTCCAATACCAGCACCCTCCAATGGGCACAGATTCAGGCGTTGATCATCCTTGGGCAGTTCAGCACCCCAACTTATTTTTCCTTACTGGTTTTTGTTACTGTTGTTTGTTTGCTTGTTTGTTTGTTTGTTTTCTGGTTCACAGCACTGTAGCCAAAAGGCATTCTTGCTGGATTTTTAACCTCACAGCATGTAATGGGATCTCATAGAAACTACATTTCTAACGATGTTCAGCCCACCATCAGAAGGAGCAGCTCCAACAGGTCCCTCGAGTGTTTGCACAGTGGGCATGAAGGGAACCAGCTCCTGATGTTTCCATCCATTTTGGATCACTCCCTTTCTCTTCTGGATTTTTTTTTCTATTAATTTTCCCATGCATATATAGTGGAACTTGGTGGAATCCCACTGTTTAAATGACAAAAAGCTGGAAACACTATCAGTTTGGTGTCATTTATTTTGGTCACGTACTGTGAGCACGAACTCCTGTCTGTGGGAGAGGAGCATATGGATTAATAGAATGGCATGCCCTTTCAAAGAACACAGCCTTCTGAGAAATGCAGGGTATTTCTTTTTTGTATTCCATGTATATATCAAAATCATAGAGTAAATCCATTCTGGTCTTTTTACCATTTCTTATATTTGTGCCCATTTCAGGATTACATTTTTCTTCCACAAAATGTTAAATCTTCTGAAAATTGCTTGGAAGGCGACCATATTAGAAACAAAAACAAGATGAGCTGTATTTCTTTTTAACGGCGCATCATCAGCTTTCTCAGGAGAATACCTGTTTCTCTGGAAAGAAAACCACTTCAGCTGAAGTTATTCCTCAGATTTTTAATTAGTACGTTACACTTCAGGACTCATCTTTTCATAGCTAATTCCTTCACCTGCCCATCCTTAACGCTTGAAAACAATCTTCTCAGCAGCTCCGGTAACGATCTGTTTTGCAGTGTGACATTTAAAGATGTCATAAAGAAAAACAACAGAACTGACCAGTTCAGAGATTAATTCTAGAGTGAGTGTAGAATAAGTCCCCAGCTACTTGTAAGGTCTAATTTTATTTAATGCAATGCAAACAGAAAAGAATAGAGGCAATATTTCCTTGGAACATGGCCTTGCATAGGCTGAGCAGCAGTAAAAGCCTCAGATACCCCACAAGTCTTGAAGCAGTGATTGATGGGATTTTCAGACCACTCAGGTTTGTGCCATTAATTGCTCTCTCTCCTCTGAGTCCTGCAGAAAAATACCTCCCCACTCCTCACCAGGTCCCATTAGAAAACCTTGCGGTCTCCTTCCAAATACCTTGTGACCTCTCCAGGAGCATAAAAGTGTCCGTAAGCTCACTAGAGCTCTGTGTGCTTTCACAGGTGTGGACCTGTCATTTTGAGTTATCGTCCAGGACACCTGAGAAAACTGAGATAGAACAATATTAATATTTTATCTCCCGTGATCGTTCCAGCCCAGTACTGAAGATCTCACGACCACTCTTTAAATTTACAAGCAGAACAGTTCAGAGCTCCAGCCACTTCTTTTATAAAAAGTTACACACAGTGTTGAAGTAAACACACTCTTCTTTGAAAATATGGCAACTGTAAGTAGAAAAAAAAAAATTACTTCGAATAAAATACATATTCCTCTTTTAAGTTGCTGTACAGGATATTGGAAGACTTAAAATTGGAAATCAGCTGATTTCTTATTTCTACCCAAGATGCTGCCTCGTCTACTGCTGCTTATGATTATTTTTATGTGAACTTCAAGGATCTCTGTTCTATTTAAAAATACACATTTTATTTTCTCCTTCATACAGAAGTTTGGTGTGTTTTTTCTCTCAACAGTAATTCTGCTTGACTCACTGAAAGTATCAGTGAACCCCCAAAAAAGGCTGTTCACCATTCTTCTGTAATTTGAGGCACAAGAAGAATAAACCTGGTCTGCAAAGTAGCTACAAGCACTGCCACACTGAAAGCAGCCCATCAGGGTAGTCTGGTGTCATGCACACTCACACAGGTTGTAAGACAAGAAGTAGAAATAATCCACATTTGTAATGCAGAGTCACAACTGTGAGCAATTTCATTTCCATCCCCTCCAAGTGTTCTCTTCTCCATAACAGAAAATAGAGGTATTTGGGGTTACTGTAATTCCTAATTCCTTAGATGTCCTCTTTTATACTTTTATTTCCCTCTGTGGAATGAACACAACAGAAGAAAGCTTGTTATACCCCAGATGCTGGAAGATCACACTGTCAACCACCTTGGTTTCGACATGGTTTTCACAGAATCACAGAATCAGAGAATGACAGGGGTTGAAAGGGACCTCAAAGATCATCTAGTCCAGCCACCCCGCCAGAGCAGGATCATCTACAGTAGATCGCACAGGAACGCGTCCAGGCAAGTTTTGAATATCTCCAGAGAAGGAGACTCCACAACCTCCCTGGGCAGCCTGGGCCAGTGCTCTGACACCCTCATAGTGAAAAAGTTTTTCCTGATATTTTTGTGGAACCTCCTATGTTCCAGCTTGAACCCATTGCCCCTTCTCCTGTCAATGGACGCCGCTGAAAAGAGCCTGGCTCTGTCCTCCTGGCACTCCCTTTTAACGTATTTATAAAATTTATGAGATCACCCCTCAGCCTTCTCTTCTCCAAGCTAAAGAGACCCAGCTCCTTCAGCCTTTCCTCATAAGGGAGATGTTCCACTCCCTTAATCATCTTTGTAGTTCTGTGCTGGACTCTCTCCAGCAGTTCCCTGTCTCTCTTGAACTGAGGGGCCCAGAACTGGACACAATATTCCAGATGCGGCCTTACCAGGGCAGAGTAGAGGGGCAGGAGGACCTCTCTGGACCTACTTGCTACTCCACTTCTAATACACGTCACCTTCACTTATTCTGTAGGACTGGGATAACTTTATTGACTTCACCTGTTTTTAGCTAAACACAGAAGCATATATCAGAAAATCTGGATCATCATCCTGATTTAGTTGTATAGAAGGACTTCTGAGCATCGTAAGACAGGGTGATTCATCACAGGGACTGATTCCCAGGGCTCTGCTTTGTGAAGGCTTTGGTTGGGTAAGCACCAGACAAAAGCTGGAAGGGAGAAATTGTGGAAATATTCGGCAAGCTTCCTTTTCTTTTTTAAGCCTCCATTTAGCACAAATAAATATTTATGTAAAAATAGTGTTCTAACAGTTTCTGAAAAATGAGGAAAAGCACAATGTTGGGTAACAGCTGACTGTTTCAGATCCAGTGCAGCTGATTAAGCAGTGTTTATAAAACTGAGAAAAACTGTACAGATTGATCTCAAAGTCACACTCACAAGAAAAAAAAAAAAGGAAAAGAAAAAGGGTCTATGGAGGAGAATACTCTATTTCTGGGAAAGCAGGTTTGTGTTTGAGAGGGTAGAAAAAGAAATGACTACTTAAAACGTATCTGTCCTGCAGGAGGTGCTACCAAGTCACGAGTCTGGGTTGCTGTAGATGTAAGGGAGGGGTGAATGGTCCAGATCCCTGGCTACCCAATTCTAGTACCAAATGCTGGGATTGGATCTCAGTCAGGGGATGCTTTGGTGACTCAGGTTTGCTGGGAACTGTCACTAGCAAGAGATCGGGGTGGGAATGGGCATCGAGGCAAGGTGAAGTGGGTCTGAGGGGGGGTGAGTGGAAAGCAGCAGGTGACCGGCAGGCAGAGACCTTCGGGGCTTGCTGCAGCAGTGAGACATCCCTCTCACTTGTGGAAACCACTGTGATTTATTCAACTTCTTTCCAGGCTCTGTGCTCCCAAGGAGATGGCATAACTCCGAATGCATCGCCGTACACCGTGCGTCTGTCTTGTGAGGATCAACAACTCGCTGTGCAGAGCACAATCCTTCCTTTGAGTGTGTGCAGACTAGATTAGGAAGAGTCTTATTCAGGAAAAAACATGTTACATAATAGAAAAAGGTAGCAAAATATGGAAAGGGGAAAAGCACTAGGTTAATTTTAGGTAAAAAAAGAATGAAGTCGGGCATTCATTTTCAACTGACTGAGATATTTCTGTTCTTACAGGTTCATTTTTAATGTTGTGGAGGAATGATATAAATTGTTTGTCTAAGCCTTTATTCTTTTTTTCTGGGCCTTCTGAATATTTTTTCTTATTAGTAATTAGAGATGGATATTTTACCATGAGGATTTTGAAATGCCTATACATGGTTACAGAAACAAAGTCTACAGATTACAGCAAAATTTTCATACAATACAACTAAGAGATAAAACCTACTTAGTGAGAATTCTTTTATTGAAAATTGCCTTTTGCTTCTCCTACTTGAAATGGAACCAAATACCTCAGTGCCTAATAAAAAAGAAGCTCTACAACTGAAAAATATTGAAGGATGTATGTATAAAAAAAAAAAGAATACTGGTACAGATTTTTATTATCCCTGCTTTTGCAAGTGAAGATTCTACACTAATTAGTGTCTCCACATGCTTATGGATTTGGAGGTGTCCCAGAAAAGAGTTTCCAGGGATTGGAAGCCTCTGGCAGATTTCAACAAATTGTAATAGGTCAGAGTAGAAAAGACTGTTTATTTATTCATTTGTCTATCCACCCCGTCGCAAAACGATGAAATGGCTCTTGTAAATGAGTATTAAATCCAGATCCTACGCAAGTAGTACATTTACTTTACTATTGATTCTGCACCTTTAGAGTGTAGAAAGGAGGAAGGCATACATCTTCGACTTACAGGCATACTACTATGTTTTCAAACCTCCCAAGTTGGTTTTTTGGGTTTTTTTCCGGGCAAAGCCCCTTGCATTTCAGTGGGATCCATTAGAATGAATGCACAAAACCCCATGAAGTTTTAGTTCTCTGGAAACTGCAGGCCTGCACCTGACTGCTGAATTCCCTACCATGCCAGTAGGAACTGGTCGTTTAAAAAATGTTTTCTTTTTAGTCCAGTATTCAGAGAAAAGGTGACTGATGTAATTACACTCATTCTGAGGCACAGCTCAGATTTTTACCTTTTCAGCCACTGGTCAAGTGAAGCAGTACAGAAGGAGACAGGATTAGGCCACGGAACAGGACTTGGCAGTCAATTCTATTACTGTTCTCATAGAACTTCTTTTCAAAGAGTTAGGTAATATATAGAGGATGCTTTGAACAAATTACTTTATCTTCCTTATGTTGGAAATTGTATATTTTTGTATAGTTAAACTCAAGTGATTACGTATAAAAAACACTTGTAGTAAAATTTTAGTTTGAAAATTTCCTAATTTTAGCAACTGCCATGTTAGTTTCCTCTTGTTTTCAAGACCTGTCTTTACTAAATAAAAAAAAAAATAATTAAAAAAGCTGTTTGTCTGAAGGATATTTTGGACCTTTTTCTTCTCTTACAAGGGATTTTCTATATTTCTATTACTAAGATCTAAAATACTGGCATGTTACCACCCACAATACCTCATGTAGACCCTGAAAACTCAGAATAATCAAGCACATGGAGGCTAATCATCAGAAAGGAAAAAAAAAAAAAAAAGAAAAAAAAAGGAAACACAAGGCTAGACTAAGTCAGTATGCTCTGGGGCAGCACAAGATAAATATTTGTTCACAGGAAGATGACAAGCTTTGCTTTCCTTGGCAGTTAGGAGAGACACCAGTATACACCAGAGGAAAGAGCTCAATTAAGGCAATTAAAGAAGCAGCAATCAGAAGGTGACCAAGTTGAAAGCTGTTCAAAATGCACGGTCATGTTTGTGATAGATGACATTCCTCCACGCTGGGGTGTTTCATACATTTTCTTTCTTGGTGTAGCTCCTGTTTGATCAGTAAGGGAACAGTATTAAGCTCGTATGTCAGTGTAATTTGCTTTATATTCCATTACAGGTTAGACAAACATATTGTTTATGGTAAATTTGGGTCAAGAGAATAAATTAGAGTCACACGTCTCCACCTTCTCCCTTTCTTGATGATAATACGACAGTTTTGTTACTAAAACCATAAATCTGGTTGAGTTCATCTTAAAGGCTATGTCAGCAAAGCAAAACTAACTGCACGCTCAGCTCTGAATAGTTTCTAATTTCGGAGCAAGAATCACTACCCTGCCCAGAAACAGGACTGGTTTTATTGCTCGTAGTTGCCTCAGGGTAAATACCACATTTTCCCTCCTCCTAAGATCTGCACAGGATGACAGCCTAGGTGTAATTGCAACAGAGAAAACATAGAAAACAAGCCTGATTCAGACTGAATTCCAGATTTTCCTTTTTCTTTTGCACGCAGAAACAAAACACAGCTTGGATGAAAATTGTTTACATCTTACTCTAGTAATTTTACCATGGTGTAACCATCTGTTTCCAGCTCACTGGCTCTAATTACACATCAGGAAAATACCGAGCCTGCAGGTTCCCTGCGCTGACAGACAGAGCAGGCTCAGGGGCTGTGTTCTGCGTGTACTGCTGATGCTGGAAGGACACAGTGTGAAAAAACCCAGAACTGAATATCCTGGCTTGCTTCAATAGGCAAGAAAGGAGAAAGCAGCATTACAGTCTCTAAACGTGCAGCTAACTCAGTGGGAAAGCCTTACTGATGGTTTCCCGTGAGGCATGGAAAGCTTAATTCAATTATTCATTTACATGCTTTTATTACAGCTTATTGTCCTCCTCCTAGTCTCCCTGCCAAATTTCCTCTTACCCCAGAAAAAAAACAACCACCAAACCTGTGACAAAACCCTTCACATCACACCCCTCTTCGGAAGCGATGTTTAATTATAAGGGATAGAGCCAGGTGGCCCAAATTAGACAACAGAATACTTAAGCACATGCTTAATTAAAAGATTAAGTATTGGGAGTTAAATATATCTTTAAATGTTTAGCTGAATTAGGCCATAAAGCAGAATGTCACTTTCCAGACTAGTTTTCAGCTATCGTTTTCTTTTCTACAGTCACATGAGCGTTGTCTGATCGCGCTGCTGCACCAGTTCCTTAAAGCACATCAAGACCAGCTGCAGCTACTGAATGGGCTGTTGCAGCTTTGCAAATGCTTTTGACTCATATGCCAACCTCCAAATAGCTTTTCTTGCCCCAGGACCCTCTTCTTTCTAATAAAAGTAAAATTACAGGGGTTTGCCATTAGATTTTTTTTTTTAATTAGCCTTAAGGAACCACAGAAATAGCATCTACCATTTAAGTTCTGGAATAACCACGTGCAATATTGTAGCATGTTGTTGTACTGAATGTTGTGTCATGGAGTTTTCAAAGTTAAATTTTGTTATAAACTTGCATGGTCTAACATTTTTTTGTAAAGTTTCCCTCAAAGAACCAGCATTTCTGGAGATTAGTGGGTTTCTAACTAACATCTCAAAGCTGTAATGCAGGTCTTGTGTTCTTTAACCCACTGCAGCTTCATTATTTGAGACTGGGAGGACTAAACTGTCCAATGCTCTGTGGTTTGGGGGGTTCTTTTTTCCTTGAAGGAGCATTTTTTTCAAAATTGCCCTATCCTGCTTGACAAATCTTTCAAAGCCTCAGCATGAGAAGGCTGAGAAGCACAGTTATATACTTTACATACAGCATAGGCAGCACCGAGGCAGTTTCAATAACAACTCCCAAGACACTTTTCAGTGCTTCTTTGAGCACATTTTGCGTAGAAGGACACACAGGTTTTAAGGATTCCCACTAATCTCATCTAGCAAGGAACAATCAACAGAACTCAAACTCATCCACAGGAAAAACAGAACAAAACCAACAAATACATATGGCAGAAAGAAAAACATTGAAATACGGTTTGTCATGTTCTGAATCAGAAATTTTAACAGGGAAAAAACAATACACAAACAAAAAAAATAGGCTGTTAATTGTCCTTCAGCTGTGGAGAAGACACCTGTAACTAATTCTGGCAAGGCAGGTGCCCTGGGGGAGGAGTTGTGGGCATTTTTTTCTGGGTGGTGCTAGCTATGTGATGTTTCAAAAGCAATGTCAGTAGCCTCTTTTGGAGACTGTTTTTAGGATGTAGGTTGGAGCTGGTTCTGGTGCTTGCCGGGATACTGAGAACAACGCTAAGCCTAGAGACCACTGATGTGCTTTCATGGACCAGGTGAGGAGGTTGGTGTTGGTTGGGAGCTGTATTTCTTCTGATTTTGGTTGGTTTTTTTTTGTCTACTTAAAGAGTGAATTATGCTGATTTGGATTCTAATGAATCTTCAGTTTAGTCTGAAAGAACTTCAGTCTTTGTAGGGAGCTTGTTGTTGAGAAAGATGTGTCACTTCCAGAGTGTTGGCCTGGGGTCCTCTCCTGTTAGGAATCAATGGTTGAGAGAGTGTTGTTTTTAAGGAAAATCCTTATGAGGCTTGATTTAAAATGTAGTGGGAGGACAATAAATAATGTGATACTGTAATTAGACAAACTTTCAAACTACATGCAAAATGCAGGTTCAGATGGGTATTCATATATTGCCTGTTGTAGACGTTAAATGTGGCTGAATTATTGCAAGTGCCAGAAGGAGGACAAAAGTATTTTCCATGAAAAGAAAGAGACGCTTTACTCGGTCGACGATTTATTCTTTTGCCTGGTGTTTGGAAATACTAGTATTGCTGAAAATTGCTAGCAATTTCTTGTGTATTTGCAAGGTGGGATGGTCTGTTTGACAGTAACAAGGAATGTCGATTAACCATTAAAAAAGGACAATTATTGGGTGCTTGTTTGCTAGATGTGGTCTGTGTGAATGGTTGGGTTTCTTAAGGGGTTGAATGAAGAAATCGGAAGCTGAATTAATATCAACTTATTATGGTGTTGTCTTTATTAGAAATCTAACTTTAAAGAAATAAATAGTTGTGTTGGGGAGTAAATGGCAGAAAAGACATCTGCACACCTGCTGCTTCTGAGCTTAAGCTATTGGAAGCTGCTGCTGAACAAGCGAAGATTTGATGGCTCAAATGCAAAATTACCCTTGACTTGAAGCCAAGGGCTAATGTGAGGAGGAGGATGCCCAGCTCCCTTGAGTGACTACAGGAGGCTCCACAAAACTGTCACAACCATGCATCTTCTTGTTGATAAATAGAATGTAAATCTGGGTAACTGAAAGAAGAAATAGATTTTCAGGAATGAGGTTCTGAAATAAGGCTCCTCAATGGGAATTTTAATGTAAGCTTAATTTACGCAAGTAATAACACAAGATGCTTGTCAAGACCCAGGCTCCAGGGGCCAAAAGCCACCACTCAGTCCTGTGTTCCCACATTGCTTTTCTCAGATGCAGGGAGTGTATGAGAGCTGCTAGAGACAGCAAAAATAGGGATAAAATGAAATAGAAAACACTTCTATATTTGCCCATGTTAAAAGGCTCCTGTTAAATGAATGTTACAGAAGGTGGATTTTGCTTTCCTTCTTTGCTAGCTTCCTGGGTTCAATGGGGGAAATTATTCATAATTATAGATTAACTTATTAAATTCTCAAAGCAATACGTTCTGGCATTAGTTGATGGTGCTCAGATGAGTGAGTGAATGAGAGAGTTAACAGCCTGAGAAGCATTACAACATTTGCAATGCACAGCCAGCTCTAAAAGCTACTTCACAAAGCAGCTGGTGATGATACAATGATGCTACAAAAGAAAGATTGTTATCCAGCTGTCAACTGTGTTACGTGTTTTCATCCATCAAGTGGTTTAGAGGGATGTCTTCCTACACTGTCATAATTGAAGCCTGTGACATCCTACATCCATTATATGCAAACATAAATTATCTTTAAGCAGAAAACAGTTTTGATCCCTCTCAGTGTTACCTTAAAAACTGAAAAATTCAATAGGTCTTTCCAATCAAAATACACAAATGCACAAAGAACATTTCCTGGCTTAAAAATTCTGTTTAGTAGTCAACATCTGCAATTCTTTTTCTTTACTTCCCCTCCTCCTTTTTGTTCCTTGGTTTTGCTTTTATGGTATTTGTTGCAAGAACTCAAGACTGTAATAAAATGTGTATGTGTGCAGCAATAGCTCTGATTGCTCCCTCCTTTCCAGCTATTCCAACAGACAGTAGTAGATTACTCAGAATTAGGAGCAAAAACATGGACATATGAGCATGGATTTTTTTTCTAGTGTTCCTGTCATTAAGAAGTATTAACATTTTGTTTTCTCAAAGCTTACCTCTGAAGGCATACTTCAAAGTGTAAATATTCATTTTCATTAAAATGCATGTTCTATGGTTAAACATACATCTAGAAACCTGAACAGATATTGCTCTAAAGACTTGAAAACTCAGTTTATATCTCATAGCATGTGAATGTTTAGTCAATATGCAAACAGATTGATATGAATCCGTAAATGTAGTCTCCAGTCAGCTTTCGATGACTTGTGCAAGTGGTTTTATTTGTATTTAAATATTTGGATATTTAAGTATATGAAGTGTAGCAGCCATAATATCTGACTGAGACCTGCCAATTATTCACTGAACTTACCGATTTCCTTGACAGCAAATATTCATGAAGTAGTGATAACTTGCATTTACGTTTTAAGATGAAAATTAGTATCAAAAGTAGGATTTTGCCTTGTCTGTGAAGTTGTGCAGTGTTGCTCTCTGCCCATTTCCAAGTGCAGTGATGGAGCAGAGCCAGGGCAGGAGGAGCAGGGCTGTTGTGGCGTTTTTATTATGTTACCATGAGTCTGTGTGGCATTTTCTAACGTGACTTAGCTGCAGGAGCCTGAGTCAGACTGGAAATAAAGCGTGCAACGCAAGCTACTATTAAAGGATATTGCCACGGTGCCCCTAGGCTTCCTACTGTGGCTTCTCTGGTATTTGCGGGGTCTCTGCCACCATGGGGTTTGCTGGGCCTGTTTGCTGCGAAGGAGAAGAGCAAGAGGTTGGTCCTGGCTCACCAGGTTGATGTTCTGTGTGCCAGCCTGCTCAGGGGCTCTGCCCAGCATTTTAGTCTTACGTGGCTCTGCCTTATGGCCACAGGAGCTGGCATACTGAGATAAGCGTTGAACTTGCAGTCAGGTCTTAAACTTGATTTCAGTCTTAAGGACTACAGTAAATACTTCGTGATATTGGTCTGGCTATGTGCAATTCACTTAGGAATGGTATCTGAACAAATCTTTGTGGCCCTGCACGTGTTTAATAAGCTGTTTAATGCAGTGTTTAATAAGCTGTTTATTCCACTCATTGCAACCATGTAAAACAGATGAAAAAAATAGACAGTGTCTGTTCCCAGGACAGATAAGCCCTGGCGCTTTTTCCCACTTAGCTGATGCTGCCTAATGCTTGCAGTTTTTTCTAAACTTCTGGCCTTGTTGTCATGATGTGTATACAATTCTTTCAGTTTAATTTTGCATCATGAAATGTACCTTTTTCTTTCAGTGTTGCATTGAATTTCCTGTTGACAATGTCCATGCAGACACAGCCTGGTGCAAAGAGCACTGATTTACCTCTGTTCTGCAGTTCATTATTTTATATACTCCTATTGCAATTTAAAAACCCATGCCAATGTCATTTTCCCACAAAGTCAGTTGTTCCTAGGTTCTCTTGCCAGTTAATTGGAAGTACTCTTGACAGAAATGACAAATATGCCGGAGGAAGAACTAGTGTCTAGGGGGTGTGTTAAGATAACTTATAAAGCTGAAATTAATAAGTAGATGAGTTTCTGATGATGCTCTCAAATAAAGTGGCTAATCAATAAAGCATACTTTGAACAAAAACACTCATTCATTATAAGTGCAGGGGCTTGTCTGTGGCTAGAAAACAGAAAATACGAGCAAAAGTTATTTTTGTGATGTTAACAGGACTCTTACAGATAACTATAAGGTTTTGATATAATCATTGATACGAATGTTCCAGAAACCCACTGTAAATCTTTTCTAGTTGGGACAAGAAAAATAAGTAGGGATGACTGTAAGGTGTGTTGGTTAAGGAATACCTCTTCTCCACTACTGGCTCAGAATATTTTTATGCCTTGTTTTCTAGCTTTATGCAAAACAACCTACCATATACCTAATAATTGGACAGGCTGGAGTTATAAATTGTGCACTGGTATGATGATTTTTTTTCTCCTTTTCCTTGCATATTTGTCTGATTCTACATTCGGTATCATTTTAAGAACACCCTGGGCAATTTCTTTCTCAGTGTGGGTGATACAGGGTTTGTTTTTTTTTTTTTACAGCTGTCCTATCAATGAGGAATTCAGCTTCTTAAGTGCCCATCATGTCTAATGGATACAAGTCCACGCAGGCTGTACCTTATATGCCATCTTGTAGACTTTTTTCTTGCTTAGTTTTTATATTCTGTTTTATTCCTTAGAGCGAAGGGAGGCAGGTTATTTGTTATTCAACAAACTAATACTTTCTATGCCCCTATCCTTCATTCTGTCTGTCTGCATTTTTCTTTTGCGATAAGACGGATTCTGTTTTCCTTTCAGGCTCTTGGGTATGTTATTGGCCCTGAGATTCAAAACCATGCTCTCCAAAACTACTGATAGCCACTATAAATAATATCCTTAAGTATCAGCAAGCAAAGTGCTCTTCATTGCTTGCCTGTGGGACATGTAGTTCTTCCCATGATGTTTTTCTGATAGTGAAGGAAAGTTCCTACACATAAATTACAGAAATTTCCTTTTCAGTTGTTCAAACTCCAGTTCTTCTTAAACTACAAGGGTAAATCATATGAAATCACTTTCATATATTTTGCTTTAGTCAGGATAACTTCTGCTAGAGAATACACTCTCCAGGTTTTTTCCCTCTCTGTATACTTTCTGAAATGGGTTCTTTAACAAGGGTGGAGGTTCTGTGTAAATTGCTTCAAAATGAGAATTTATGGCATCAAGGACAGATTTGTAAAACTACATATTGTTACATGCTCTTAGTAGAGTGACCATGGCAAGGAGGTGGGTTTGGACTTTAGGGAAACAGGGTATTTTTTTCCACGTACCTTTCACTTCTCTTCCTGTGAGATAAATGTCACGTCCTGCAAGAAGTCAACATCCTTCTGGAGGAGGGTTCTCCTTGTTGAGTTATGTGCTGGATTGTGGTTGCAAATGTAGGACTGGCCAACTTCATCTGTTGTCTTAGTGCTGCTCCTCTGCCTTTGTGGTTGGTTTTATAGATGCACAATGCCTCTCCAGCTTGGTTTACTTTGTGTGACATGGGACACGTATCAAAACAAGGCTAAAATGGCAGCACTTTTTGGACTCCATCCTAACAATAGCTGGTTTTCACTGTGCCCCAAGGGTGCCAACTTTGCTTAGATTTCTGTGTTTCCCTGGGTTTTAGATCTGGTCTGGGCATAAGATTTCCTCGTGTAGGTGTGGTCCAGCAGTAGGAGATCCCTTTAGGCAGAGATTATGGGGCTTCAGAGTAACATGAGTCAATGCAGAAGCGAAGGTGGGATGCAGTCTCTTTTCTGATAATACGGTGTGTTTTGTATTGTACGTTTTGTTTACACTTAAAGTAATAAACCTGCAATAACAGCCATATGGGAAAAAGCAGCTGAGCACCTTATGTACTCATTTTCCTCCCCCTCTTTTCCCAGTCATTAGCCAACATTCTCCAAGGAGATTTTATTCCTGTGGGCACTATGTAATTATTCATGTATGACTTTTGGAGACAAAGTAAAAAAAAAGGGGGAAGAAGTGGAAAAGCTTCCCCAATGCCTCCCCAACCTACGTATGTGCTCATCTGTGCCTCAGTGGAATAATGTACGTTTCTGCAAGTTACCTTGGTTTTTCTTAATGATGTTACGGGAGTGGGTCCCTTCAACAATGTGTCATTCTGCAAATCTTGCCTGTGGGAAGGAACCATTAGGAAAACCAGCTCTGTGTAATCCTAATAAATTTTGAAACAGGGGGGGAAAGTGGCTACAGCAGGATCAGATGGCAAAACCCTCGTTGTTTTCAGTAGGATCAATATTTTGATAATTGGTCATGCTTTTCAAAGACTGGGAAAGGAGGAAAAATACTCGTGTGGCTGAAGCAAGATTGTCATCCAAGGAGAGATAGTGTGTGTGTATAAATATATATATATGATACTTGTCAAATTGAGTTAGTTTGTCATGAGAATCTTATTTCTGAAACTATACTCTTGGTTAAAGCAGAAGGTTTCACAGGAATTTTCTGATATTTATTGCATGTTTTAATTTGGTGTTATCAAAACAGGTAATTGTTAATATTTTTCAAAACATGAGCTAAGCAAATGTGAAGCTGTGTTATTTTAATGTTTTACAATAGTTCAGTAAGGTTTGTGCTGATGAAAATGGGAGATTTTGCATTTGCACTGTTATTTCAGTATTTGGATGCATTTCAAAAAAAATCTGAGATTCCCTTGCATGAGCTATTAAAGCAAATTCTGATTGTTTTGCTCCTAGGACTGAGTGGGACACCTGTGGATTTGCTGCAGCCAAGCCTGACTGCATGTACTTACATCCCAAACCCCAGCTCGAAAAGGGAACATTTTTTTTTTCCTTTGATACCATAGCTAAAATGGCTTTTCTCGGCCTTCTGTAAAAGGAGCAGGCTTTTATCACATCTCCTCTTGACCCTGCGCATTCCCACAGGGATGCAGTTTCTTCTCATAGATGTCTCTGTTACAGAGAGCTGTAAAATCACATATGGCCAAACTCTGTCACAGGAGCAATGCGCATTTCCACTATGGGATGCTCTTATGTGGATCTGGCAGAGTCAAATTTCTACTAAATCCTGCTCATTGCTTAAACCAAACATATTTCCAATTTCAGTGGTTCACTGAGCTGAAAAACACATGGATCTACAAACTGTGTATACGAACATAAGGCGTTTGCAGAGCACTACTGCAGCAGTTTAAAATGAATATACGTAGGAAATGTTCTTTACATCTGTTGCATAGGAATGAGTTGGTCAGCCCAATAAAGCAGGCAGGCTGCAATCACTGCTGCGATTGCTAGGAACAAATTATGAATGGATCCTTACTCAGCTTTCGTTAGAAAAAAAAAACAAACACAACTGAGTTTCATGGTTTTGATCTTGCTAAGTACTTCACTAGTCATTTAAATGAGTGTGGAACCAAACTCTTAAGCATTTCATTGCCAAGCAATCACTTTGATAAAGTAGTTGTGGTTTGTGTCTTTACTAAGCATCCAGACTGTTTTTCGACATGGGAATTCAGTGTAGCGAGAGATTCAGAATCAGTATGTGTATTAACCTTCTGGCTTTCAAATCTATTATTTTCTGAACACCATTTTATACGATACCGTATCTAATTAGTGCAAATCCTTTTACAATAGCAGCTCTGCTTACAACCAGATAATCTGAGCCTGGAAGAAGCTATTTGCTTTTTGTTTTTCCCAAGGCACTATTGCCCCAGGATGAAGAAACTGCTGGATCCAGGTTCAACTGAAGCTGATAGGCAATTGATTAATGGGCCCTGGGGTTTAGCCCCAGGGGCTGTACTTCTTATGAGGGGGGAAGAAAAAGGGAAGAGAACTATTTTACTGTATTGCCTGACCAGGGTTTGAAACACTTGAACTAAAGCTAACTTTTCTGCAACTTGTGTCAAGAGTCGGGTCTGCCGTTGTAAAAAGTACAGATTTGCAAGATCTGTGCCAAGGCCAAATCTTTCGTACTAGCAAAAGACATCTCTACCTGCCTGGTGATGTGCAGCAGAGAATATTGAGGTAATATAGATGAGACTTCAAAGAATAAACCTGCTGAGCCCATAAGCTATTGAAAACATCAGCAGAAATCTGCTCTCTCCCAGCTGGTCACAGGGCAGTTTTGGATTGCTGCTTAGCCAGTGCATTTAAAATATTTGTGTGTGTAAATATTCATAAAAGTACCTCTTTATATAGACAAGCTCATAGATTTTTATTATTTTTTTAAATTGCTAAGAAATGTGTCCCTTGAACACACCTCCTGGTAGTGCAAATGGGCTGCTGTAGATCTACCAGACAGGGAATGGTAAAATTAGTGGGGTGGGATCTATGAGCTGTTCCTGTACCAAAGGTAGAATTGGATGTTCTCTTACATAAAGGAGTTATTTTACCTTCTAGTTTAGCTGTTTATTCTCCTTTGTGGTTGCAGGCTGGGTGTGAGACAGTGGAGAGCCCCCTGGGCTCACTTCTTGTCTCTCAAATTCTCCAGCGTCAGAAGACAAAGGCTGACCAAAAATCTTCTTCATTTTCACCATTGTGCTTCTTTAGACAATTTTCTCTTAAAACAAAACACCCAAAATAGCCAAACAACAAACAGAAAGGCAGCACACAACAAGAAACAACCAAAAAAACCCCAACTTCATGGCTTTCATTCTCGAGCGAAACTTCATACAGCTTGTGAGACAATTTGTAGATATTTTCACCTGGTTAGTAGAAAGCTAATTTAATTATTTTCAACAGATGGGGGTTTCTGCGTGTGTGTGTATGTGTGTAGAATAAAAGGATACCACCCTTGGCTCAGGTTGGTATGGTAACAGCAAAAAGGCACATATTTATTTATTCATTAGAACTGCTGGCAGGGATTTTAAACCCAATGATTCTGTCCCTTGTGCATCCATCTTTAAAAAAAGCATTAAATCTTTTAGCTGTTCTTCAAAAACAAGTCATAATAGTTTCTGGAATAGTTTTTAGGTCTCTGAAGATCAGAAGGATGCAAAGACGTACCTAAAATGTTCCTATAGGAACTGCAATGAAGCCACCTTGGTGTATGTGTTATTGAAGAACATCAGATGTTCTCTGTGAACAAGTTTTCAGTGATTTTTTTTAATTTAAATATTCAAATACATTAAAATTACTATCCTGGACTGGTTTGCTGTATTTTATTTGCCTATCTTTCTACACAGTCTGAAAGAAGATGGGGTTTGGGTTTTCTCTTTTTCCTACATCTACAGTTTTCTCCTGTGTAAACTACTGCAGGATGTAATTGATGCATTGATGTTTTTTCTTACATTTCAAAAAACCATACAAGACATAATCTTCCCTTTATTTTGTGAGTGAAATACATCTGAAACTTGGAAGAAAATAAAGTCTTGTTTCTTTAATCACATTGTACAAATGGATTTTAGAAAATCTGAATGAGTAGCAGTGTAAGTAGCATAAGCTTTGTTATCAAAGTTTCATCCATCTCATGGGACTAACTTATCTATTCATCCAGGTTTTTGCCTGAGGGGGAAAGATTAGAAGAAAAGAAACTTTAGCAGGAGCTAGTCTCCTTTGATCACAATTTTATGATATGTGATATATGCTGCAGTGTTTTAGTGCTAGAATTCTCTTAAAAGTTCAATAAATAGTCTCAATTTATGAACGGGAAAGCAAGGCAGAAAACTTTTCTGTGAGAAGACCAATAAGCTGACAGTGGGGCAGCATTCTTAAAATATAGTGGATGGACTAAAAATAAATATTTAATTATGCAGGCTTGTCATGAGGTTGAGAGGTTTTTCCAAAGGCAACTGCTTGTAGTCATGTCAGAATCATTTGTCTGAGAATTTAATGTCAAAAATAGAGTTGTTCTGACCTCCAGGCAAAAACCCAACAGGTAAATGACTCTGGCAGCCACCTCCAGATTGTTAGATTAGCTCATAAGAAATGACCTTATAGCCTCAAACTCAAAGTGACACAAGCTTCTCCCTTTGGTTGAAACGTCTTTAATCCACACCTTTGTAAATTGTACAAGAAATTATTGGAATGGAGTCAATTGTGATTTTTTTTTTTTTTGATGGTCAGCTGAAACGGCTGAAATCAAGAGAATTAGACAGGAAGGCACTAAGTCAAACTTCAGGTGAGAAGTAAAATGAGTCTGTCAGAAAAACAGAAATTCCTCGAGGTAGAATGCTCAATGATGTAAATACTGGTTTTCACTTGGTTTTGTTCCATGCACTTTGTTTGCAATCTAAAACCCATTTTTCATTTTTATGCCCAAAAAATCTTTAGAGTCGTGTCTGTGCTCCCTTGACACTGTCACTGAACCAAGCCACACAGATTTAGCCCTTTTAATCTTCCCTAATAAGTCAGTCCCTCTCCGTCTGTCTCAATTTTTGTTGCTCTCTGAACTACCTCCAGTTTGTCCATCTCCTGCTAATGAGGTGAACTACCACCAAAGCTCTTGGGAATGAGACTAATTCTTCCCTGTCTTCTGACATGATCCTTTGTGATGTGCTGGGAATAAAAAGAGATTGTAGTATATAAGGGGGAGAGCTCACAGGCAGAAGAATATATAGTGGCTACAGTAAGCCTGAGATAGGAGAAAAGGTTTTTCAGGGCAGTCTCTTTGTTGCTCCTGTTCCTAATCTGAGCTTGATAACACGCACCAAGTTATACTGGATATCCCTTCTCTCAGTAATTTAGGGTTATGAATACTCTGCCTTACAAAAACCCATAGTATATTTTCTCCTTGTTACAAAAAATCAGAACTTGTAGTGTGGGATATTCCTTTCTATGTTCCTAATGCTATTGGGAAAGCTCTCCCCACCACATATCAGGTGCTGTCATGCAAAGTCTTTCTGCTCCATGCAGTCCTCATGTGAAAGGTGCTCTAAGACAAGCAAGGACCACAAATGTGGTTTCCAGGCCCGAAAGCCAACCTGGAGGCTTTTGCTCAGATCCTCTTGGCTTGTAAATGATTCTGTTTTGGGAAGGAATTCCCTTCTTCCATGGAGACAAACCTCACTACCTTTCTCAACTGGAGGAATCCGATGAAAACACCAGACTAAAGCAGGGGAGAGCAGAGGACCTCAGTAAAATGGGTGAAGCCAAACCATGAGGGTTGAGTCAGATCATTCAGAGAAAATTCCCTGAAGGCATTTGAGTGAGCTTTGGAGGCTAGGACATGATTATATTTAAATGTTTAGTGATCACATTTAAACGTTTAGTAGCCTTAGCCTGTTCCTGTTCGCTGGCATTTAAATGAACTGCTTCTACTGTGCTCTGACAGTTCAGTCCTGGAGTGTATGTTTGGTGGCTGTAGATTTCCCTGTCCCAGCACATGCTGGGTGCGATGTTGTGATGGGTCCATCAGCCTCTGCATTCTTTATACATCTTGCCCATGTCAACAGCACCCTGACAAGGGAAGGTGGGCAGCAGAGTGCTCTGCAGCCCACACTGGATGGGAGGAGAGGGAAAAGCAAAAGAAAAATGCAACTATCTGGATGCTGAAAAACCCTGACATGCCCTTCTGAACTCCTCAAGCTCATATTCAAGGTTTGGGGGTTTGTCTGTATGCATATTTATAAAGGGGGAAGAAGAAAAAGAGAAAGCTAACACGAGCATCTTCTTGCAGGCTGGTGCTGTCTGCTCGTGCATTAGCATAGCCCTGATGGATTGGCGAGCTGCCTGGAAGGAGCAGGCAGCTGCCTGCCATCCTCCTGAAGCCTTCGTGCTGGGCAGGGGCCATGCCTGAAGCAAAACCTCAGCTGCTGTGACAAACAGTGCCTGGCTTTGGCATGGAGATGCAGCAGCTGAAGTAGAATCCATGTTTAAAAAATATTTGGCTGATGAATTCTAGTTCATTTAAATATGATGAAGCCCAGTTGATCTTTTCTTCTTCCTGCTAATCTGGGAAAGGCAGATCATGTGCCTTTGAGTGCTGCTCTGCAGAGCTCAGCTCAGGATAAGGACTCTGAAATTTGGCTCTTTTTCTCCGGTTTGGATCATTTTACTCTTTGTCGTACACATATCACTTGAGAGACTTGCTGTCCCATCAATGTAAGCTTGCTGTGTAAAGGGAAAGTGCATGCTTATTTAATTTTCATCTGAATGTCTAGCACTGCTACTCTAGAGAGGTTTTTGACTAGACAAAACAGTAATTTAAAACATAAAGCAGAATTTATGGCCTATTTTCCACTATTTATAAAATTTAGTAAACATACATACATGATGAATCATGATAGTGTCTTCTGCAGTCAAATCTCACTAGGATAAATGTTTGATGCATAGCCAGAGTTATGTTTATGCAAAGGAGAAAATACGGATATACATTTTTCTATCTTAAATGGTAGCCCTGAGTTCAGACATATTAATTTTTTAATTTAGCAGGAGGGAGATAATAGTTATTTTTAAAGAACACAAAGGAAGTCCAAACAGGCTTTGCATTTATCTTCAATAATAACACTGATTGTATACATTGGACGGGAGTGAAAGTGCTTAAAGGGCTTAAACTACAAAATCAGTCTAAATAAAATGTTGCACACAAAGCTGTAAAAACACCTGAAATAACACTTGACCCTACTCCACCAGAATGGCTTGAAGGGTGCATGCTCCATTGATTTTTTCAGAGCTTATTGCTTGTAATATTTCTGCCAGCTCACTCATTACAACATCTATTGTCAGGCTCGAAGCAGGCAGCTGAGAGCTGCCAATAACATCTGACATGTTGTGCAGCACAGCTTGATAGAGATTTACCATTTTCAAGTGATTAGGTAGATCAAAACAACACCTTTACCATTCTGAATTCTCCTGTAGTGCTGTCATATAATACCTGTGCACTATCTTACTGCTTGTCTGAAAGACTGCTTGTTCCAGTTGTAAAGATTCACATCTGTGTTGCTTTTGTAAGGAAAGAACTGTGAGAAAGGTGATAAGATATTTAGTACTGCTTTATGAGTATAGTCTGCAACTTAAAAGTTACCCAGATGTTTGTTTATTCTACACTCAGGTTAATACTTGTGGAGGTTTTTTGTTGGGTTTTTTTTTTCCCTTCTGGACAGTTTACTAGTGATTGAATTATTTCTGTAGCGCAATAGCATCTGGGATGCAACCTGCTCAGCATTTATGAACTGAACCTCCTTTTTTTCTGTAAGAAAAAATTTCACAGAAAATACAGCTTAGTCCTCATTTCATTCCTCCAGTTTGCTGATTTAACTGAATTCCTGTAACGTAATGAAAAACAAAATTTAGGTTAAGACAGGGATGATCTCATATGCCAAAAGAAGGTTTGTGCCTTAGAAATCAGTGCTGGGGACTAGTGCTGTGGGATGTCTTTGAACTGAAGGAGGCACACGAAATATCTGAATTTTAACATTTCTGAAGCATAGTTTCAACTCATATTTTTACTGATCAAGGCTCACTTGATATGATTCAGCTTAGACGTTTAACCAGGTTGGTTTAGACTGTCCACAACCAAACACCAAAACAACAGTATTCTAGAAACTTTTTCAAGTGTTTTTCTCCTACTATTGAAGGTATAACATTTTCTGTAAAACAAAAACTGTCAATATCAAATCACTATTTAGATTTAGGATGCCAGAGAACATATCTGACACAAATACCAAGAACATAAATAGTGTTGACAACAGGGAAAACTAAAATGAAATGGAAACTTTCTTCAAAGGACTGACATGAACAGGCTCAATCCTGAACACATTATATATAGATACTGCCAGAATAATTCCTTAGAGGCTGGTAAAGCACCTTTAGGATGAGAAGCTTGTGCAGGATAACATTCTAAGATTGATAGTCTCAGACTAAGTTATTTTTGTGGAAGGAAAAGGGTTTTTAGCCCTGGACAAAAATCTCTGATATTTCCTCCTGCAAAAAAATGGTCTTCTTGTTCACCATGTCTTGAAGTGATTTGTGGAGTGAGACGCAGTAGTAATTCATCAGGGTCAGACAGCTGCTGCAGGACACAACATCAACTTGCCCTTGTTTTCCCCAGCTCTTAATGACATGGTTTTGATTTTGTTTGTGTTTTGGTGTTTTTTTTTTTTTTTTTTTAAAAAAAGTGGTGAATATTGATGCCAGTTGACAAATAAAGGTCATATATGAGTAGGTGTTTCGTCTAATTCACCTGTGTTTTTCAGTTACTGAATTCCTGTCCTGACCTTTTGCTTGAATTTCCTTTGCTGCCATCCAGTAGTTCTCCAGCACAGGACTGATGCCCGCTTTGCATGCACTAGTAACAGGATCAGGCTTTCTCACCTCATTATTTTGGCAATGATCGTAAACTCATGTTAACAAATACCTGGAGGGTGGCGTGAAGGCCATGAGCTATTGAGTTATGTTGTTGCAAATCCTTGTCAAACTTCATGAGACAGAAGGAATTTCTGACGGCATCCAGCACTAAGCTCAGCCACCCTCCACCCATCTATATTCAGCAATGGGTAAATACAAGTACTTGACATACTACTAGTGCTGCACCTTTTAGGATTTCCAATTAGCCATTTTTATGAGCTTCATGGAGGGAATTGCTTACCCCATACCACCATCTCTGTGTAGGCGAAACTTTGTGTAGTGGCTTTCTTAAGAGGAGTGCTTTCTATGGCGTAGCCCATGTTACTGCAAGAACTGGTGAGACTACTCCAGGTGTGCTCCATCTGCCAGAAAGGGCCTGCAGGTAGATGCACCAGCAGAAAGCAATCATTGTCTGTGCTGCAGTTGTGCCCCATGCTTGTTCCCTCTGACCAGGCTGCAGCAATGCTGCTATCTCCCTGCCTTCACCTCTGTTTCATATCTCCTTTTCTCTGAGGGAGTGCAGGGATTTTTAGTGCTGCAGGGGAGTACCACACTTACAAAACCAGACTTGCGAGCCTGCAAGTGTACACAAAAAAAAAGAAGAGGCTGACCTCAGCTGCCTAAGGAAGGTTTTGTGCTAGGAGGACTTTTCTGCACTGTGCCTGTGTGACTTGTATATGTTGTCTGTCCTCATACACATACAAAAAAAAAAAAGGGGTTGTTCGCAGCTACAAATATACACTTGCCTATGTTTATATGTGTTTATAAGTTTATAAGGTGCATGCTTCAGAAGTGTAGTGTTCAGATCATACCCACTTATACTGGAAGTCTTGTCCTGTTAAATTTTGTTTGATTTCGTTAAGGGAGGAGGGAATCAAAATGTGAGCAACATGAATACTAAATATAACTACCTCTCAGAATGCACAGTTGTGCCTCTGGTTTGTAATAGCACAGAAAAGCTCTATGTCAGACTCCAGAGCTGCAAATTATTGAAATAATTTAAGTAAATAAACTGGTTTTATCATTATGGAAAGTTTCCTTGCTGAGCTAGATGTACTGATATATTTGTTTTTTCATGAATATAAATGTCTGCTGCTGATGGAAATAGTCAGCTGTCACTACAGTACAAATGCAAATTGCAAACTAATGGTTGAACAATTAAGATCTAGTGCACGAAGCTTATTGCCACTGGAGGACTGTAATTGAATTCCTATTGCTGTCAGACAGGTTGAAAATTACTGTAATGAAGAGCATCAGTTTTCTACTCTACATCTCATTGTTTCCCAGCCAAGGAGTATTATTGTTAAATAGTTTCCCACAAATAGATCAAACAGCACTGGGGAAAAAAAAAAAAAAGCCACAAAAAAAAAACCCAACAAACGAGGGAGAGCAACAAATGACAAAGGAATACTCTCTGTCATTAAAAGGGAAAGCAATTAACACTCTTTAGTTTAATTCGTGCCTGCCGATGAAATCCAGGAATCTACAATCACAGCAATCCTAGCTGTGTTACTGTGCATTTACAGGGAAATCATAGAATCATGGAATTGTCAGGGTTGGAAGGGACCTTAAAGATCATGTAGTTGCAACCCCTCCTGCCCTGGTCAGAGACATCTCTCACAAATCAGTGGAAATCGGTGATCAGACAGCAGAGTATCCAAATGCTGGGCAACAGGGGAAATAATCTGATAACTCAGTACAATCTCTAATACCCCAAGGCTTTCTCTACTGGAGTATACAGCAGAGCTGTCTGTTCTATTGCATTTTTAAGTAACCTTTAGCTACACATGTGGAAGTAGATTATTTCTTTTACTACTCCCTTCTTTGAAATAAATAAGGTGTGTATATATGTATGTGCATAGCATCTTAATTACAAGAACCCTGTTTGAATAATCTCCAGAAGGAGTAAATTTGTAGGAGGCATATACTGAAGGAAATATTAAATCATTACTCATGAAACACATTAGTTGATGTCAACTCCTATTTCTTATATAGATAATCCTGCTCCTGATATTGCAGGAAAAGACACAAAATAGGGAGTTGTCTAAGGTCCGAGTTTCTTACTTGGGGATGCTGCAACCTATAATAAGAGCAACATCATTGTCTAGGTCACTCTGCATGGGAAAATTCCATCCCAACTCAAACCTGAGAAATCAGTTTTGTAGTCACTGAAGGTTACTGGGCTGTCCCAGCACCCTTCACTTAACAACATCTGTGAGCTAAATGTTTGCATTAGTTGAGCTGGAAAGGCTGAGCTGAACCACCTCCAGAAACTCCGTGCAGTGTAGAAGAACTCACTGCACCAAATTTTGACACGTATATTACACCTCTAACACTGGACTGTGTTGGTACTTTGTTGGTGTTTGGAGATGACACTTATGCTGTCCAATAATGACATTTCTCATGCTCAGAAATGCCCAAGAGGTATAGTACCTTGCAAGAGGAAAAAAAGGAAATTTGGTCTAACAGTGTCACTTATACCATTTCTTGAGGTCTATCAGCCTTCCTCCTTCTTGACCTAATGCCTAAGTAGATGCATTTATAAAGAACTTGTCTGCTGCTATTCTATAAACCTAGAGAAATTTGCTTTAGAGATGTCAGCTTTCTGGTAAAAAGGGCCATTTTATAATTTCTCAGCAAATAAGATGCATTGAAGAATCTATCAAGGGGATAAGGCTATTGATGAAGCATTTTGACGTGAAATCTCTTTGGCCAGGCTTGTCCCTGATGTAGCAGCAGTCTTGAGTTTTGCCTCAGACAATACAGGTGCAGATCCAGTAGTACAGAAAGCAAGCAGCTGCTTCATCTAAGCAACTACAGAATGTTTTGTTAGGCTAGGTTGTAAATGCCATATGCTACTAAACTTATCTGAATTTGAAATATTGCTGTTGTGAGTGATTCTGTCTGTTTTATTTTCAATTACCCCGTTCAGTGTGATTGTGCGTATATTTCAGTATATTAAACATGAAAAGAGAACGAACATTCTAGAATATGAACAAGCAACATGGTGTAACTCTCTGAATCATCTAGTCATTTCAGAATTTAAACTACTGTGGCTGAAAAAAAATGAATTTGAGGGTTCTGCACAGCTTTTGTATCTATTTTCTAACCCCTGGAGGCCCTGCCTATATTCAATACGTGACTGTATATACCCCACCATAAAAATGAAGACAAAATGACAATTTGCCTGCTTGGTCAGATGATACCTAAGGAAAAAGATTCCTTTATACAGTGCACTTGTTGAATATCAGTTAATTTCAGCCTTGCATATGAGTGTTCTACTTCTGTGACCATTGGCAAGTGCTCGGAGTTCTTTAGTAACCTGACTTCTAGCTGAATCTGTCTGCTTTGGACCAGCAGTGAATTTTCAACAGAAAATGACCTGATTGACTGCTTTTAACTTTGGTGTCCAGATTGGAGATGTAAATCCATCTGGATGCTGCACAGTATTTCCATTGTCACATTGAATATTTAGTACTCTTTAGCAGAATTCAATGCAATATTTATTATTTCTGTAGATACTGGAAGTTGATGGGACTATCCAGTTTTTATTGCTTCAAGAAACATTAGATCAAAGCAGAAAAGCAGTTCAAAACAGATGTAATTTTCTTTAAAACACTCCAGGGTTATAAGTTTTGTCGTAATGCAGAGGTGGTAATGACAAACAGCTTCCCCTTGGCAAAAGCAAACCAATTACAATCTAATAAATATGTTACACCCCAACAGCTAAATAATGCATGGGATTGGCAGAAGGTCTCTGTCCTATAAGTCTCTTCAGTCCAATATAGTGAGATGTTAATATATCAGAGGAGAGAAATCCATCTTCCCCCTTATTAAGAGGTTATTGTATGTTAATAGAAAAACGCCCCCAGACACAGGGTTTTCCAGTGCATTGTGTGACATGCTTGAAAAGCAAAAGCCACATAATCGAGTGCCTCAAATTAAAATGTTCTGACTTTTATAGGATGGTTTCATTCTCAATGAATACTAAAAGTCTGTGCTTTGCTTCAGGTAACAAAGACTGTTCCTGTATGATGATGAATGATGTTCTCCAAGTGGGTCATTTAACAACAAGCTACTCAAAAGCTGGACACTTTTCAAGGCTAATAGTTTTATAACCAGCAATAGCCTCATTTTGGCACCTGGCACCTCTCATTAAAATGATCTTTGTCCATGCTGAAAGAATACTGGGATATCTGGAAAGCTCAGCTCTTTCTGGGATCCTGTCGGCTGTGCAGTAAGCTCTAGGCTGGTGACGCTCCCATGGTGGAATGGTTGAGGAATTTAAGACCTATAACTTGCTTGGCAGAACTCAGCCCTTTTAATAAACACAAGTGATCGTCTTATACTTAGCTTGAAAAAGTTACCTTTGTATCTTTTTTTAAATAAAAAAGTTACTTTTGTATCTTTTTCTAATGCAAAAGTTACTTTTGTATCTTTTTCTAATGCAAAAGTTACTTTTGTATCTTTTTCTAAATACAAAAGTTGTTATAGGCTACAAACTGAAGGAAAGCTATATCATGGGAGAAATCCACTTACCCAAAAAATATTAATTCCTGCTTACAGTGGTGACTTTTAGGTAAATATCAGAGCAGATGCCTTATGGTTTTATTCCCGCTCTACATCTGCATATACCTATAACTTCTGCTTCCCTGGATATTTTCATGTTATCTAGTGCTTCCATCTTTTCCTGGCTCCTGAGATCTAGACACCCAGTCCACCACAGTGGACACACGTGAAATTATCTGATGACACCAGAGAGTGGGTTTGGTATGGAAAGTATTTAAAGCAGCTGGTTGCTGTGCTCTTCACTCCACTCTAGCACCTGCCAAATCTTCATATTTTATGCTTCTGGGTTGCTTATTTGGTAGGGAACACCAGTAAAGTGAAGTGGTAGCAACTGTGGACTAGTTGGCATAACCCAAAGACCATCCAGTTCCAATTGTGTGGCTCGATCTCTGGTAGAATAGGAAACTACCCCTCCTACGAAAAGGTTTCTTATTACTTCCAGCTCATTGGATTAGTTCCACACTGTGACGATATTTTATGTGCAATTTACATTAGCACTAAGCCAAGCTTGACTTTGTGCTACCTTGCTAGAAAACATCTTCTGTGTGATATGAGGTGTGTTCATCGGATACGATGCTGGCTGCTATGTGAGGAAAAAAACTGGCACCAGAAGAAATAAGAGGGCTTATTACTAAATGTGATGTCTCAAATGCCAAAATCTTATGTTTTAATATAGCTTTTTTTTTTCTTCCAGACCTAATGACAGATTTTTCTTGTAATAATTCATAAGAAGATCTTAGTTTTGGCAACCTCCATTTCCCTTCTCTTGAAGGTGTTTGTGCCGTTAAAAGGAAAAAAATCTTCTTTGAGGACGTCTTTGCAAAGAGGAAGACAAAGTCTTGTGGGTTATCCTTACTTCAGCTAAAAACAAGCCATTAAGACTTAGATGCTCTTTCCTTCTCCAGCTCATTTTTCTGTAAAGAGAAACACATCCCTTCATAAAGCAAGAACAATGGTAGTTTCAAACTGTCGCGTGTGCAATTTTTCTGTAATCTTAAAATAAACAAACCAAACAGAACTACTGTAGTGCTCTTAATATATACAGCAAGAGCCATGTTTACAAGATAAAAATGTCAGATCAAACAGATAGCAGATTCAGCTATCAGTTCTGGATGAACGCAAATGCTTATTAACATAACTTGATATTGTCCCCAAGAGAACAATTAATTAAATGGTTTCAACAGTGAGTGTTGAAAAACGTTATCTGTGATGGATTTGTCTTGGTTGTGTTTGGTCTGATCAGCACAAAGAAGAGCAAAGTAAATATTGTTCATTTCAGCACCCTGGTCTCAATTTCAAAACGTGTGAAAAGCTCTGCTCTGGTTTTCTCCATCCCTGAATTTCCTGAGGAAGATTTAAAAATTCATCTAGAGCCAAATTCACTTCTGTCATGTGCAAAACCACTTATCTCATTGCTAACATCGATGTGAAAGAACGAGTGAGATAGTTCCTCTTTTAGCGGATTTGGCCATTGGGTTTGTGAGCAGGAAAACAAATGTTCAGCTTGTTTTAATTTTTATCTTGCAATTTGATCATGCAAATACTTTCATATTAACGATATGTAAAAGTGCACGTTTTCCACTTATACGGCACAAAATTGTGCTCGTTCTTAAGCTGTTGAAGAGCTGGGACTTCAAAACCAAAATCATTTCAGTATTAATCCACTTTCTTTCATGATAAACCCTTTGTAGAGGAGGGTAATGCTTTTCATAAGCACGAGGAACATGTGGAAGCTGAAATTTGCAAGTATTAAGCTTTCTTGCTTGTGTGTAGAGGATAACTAACAATTTCAATTCTCTAATATATTCCTTGGGGCGGGGGGTGGGAAGCATGTTAGATGTTGTGGAGACCTCATTTCTTGGAAAGCAGAAGTAGTTGCTTCCTAGTGGTGGCCATGTAGCAGATGTCATGCATTCTGCAGCTTACTAGTATTTTGCTAATGAATTAGTTTTCATTTGCAAGTGATATAATTGATGGCACTTCAATATTTTTATTCAATTTTCCTGCCCATTAATGTTAGTTACTCTAGATTTTCAACATCTCTTTTATTTTTCCTCTCTTTTCTTCTGAATATCACCGTCTCTGTGTTTAGGTTTCCTTAAGGCCATGTATTTTCATATTTAAATGCTTTTTGAATAATGGTGGTGGTGTTTTTCCTTTGGGTTTCATTTGAAGTGGAAAGGATTTTGACTCCATTCTAGGAGATTCTGCTGTGATTCTAGCTAAGAGGCAGTAGCAAACAGGTCTCTGCCAGCTGCTCTTGAAACAAAGAGACAGCAGCTAAGCGTAACTTCTATAGTGATAAAGCCCATTACAGGTTGAATTTAGGAATGTGGTTCCTTTAAAATGATAGGATGTACTTGTTGTCCAGTTTTACAGCAATGCCACACTGACAATAATACTTCCAGAGACTGTCATAATTTCCTTCTAGGTAAAGAAAACTGTAGCACAAAATTTCAGTGCTATAGCGGAAAGATCCAGCACAGATTTATAGTGGTTAGAAATAAAAATGTGTCAAGACCTGACTTTCAAGCAGTGACTCTAGTATCATCGTGTTCAGTGCTAAAATACTGAGGGTGACAGAGTTACAGGGATTCTCAGAAACGCAATAAATTCTATGACAAATGGAAGAGATGGTTCACTTCACTTTGATGTCACAGAGGCTTCTCATTTAGTGATAAATAGTTCACAATTTTTGAAAACATACTAACCTACCAACTGTCACATCCCGACCTTTCAGGACGTAGACCCAGGTTCGTTGATTCCCAGACCAGGATTAAGGTGATTCACACCAAGGATCCAAACTAGCAATTTTATTTATCAGTCACCTGACAACGGGGTGTTTCAATTGCCCGCTCAGCACAATAAACACACTGCATAACTAGTTATTAATAAGCAAAAGAAACCAACCTTGCCATAGATAGTTCCTTGTTAAAGCTAGAAAGAGAGAGAAGGAAAGCTATAGAGAAAGGAAAGATCACCACCCCTGGATCCAGCGACGATCACAGCAATCCTCTAGTGGCGGGTGAAGAGCACCCAACTGCCCGGGGTGATCACCTTTTATACAGTTAAGTTCTCGCCACAGACCGGGAACTGTTTTGGGGGATGGTGGGGGCTTCTGAGGGGGGATGTGTTACCCCTCCCTCTCCCAGCTTCTTGCAGCCACAGCTCCAAGCCCTGACCACCCCCACAGCTAAACCGGTGCAGGGCTGGGTCAGGGGGCTCAGCAAAGCGCTGAGTCACCCCCACACAAAAACACAGACAGGCGCCAGGCAGGCAGCTCTGGCTTGTTTACTGTTTGACACATCTATCTAGTCCCTTACACCAACCAAAGATGTTTCCTTTTATTATGCATCTTAAATCCAGATTTCTCACTCCTTTGATACCTGCCAATTCTATACTTTTTCCCAGTCTAAACTGAGTTAATGCAAAAACAATTGACTGCCACTATGAGTTTGTTTCATGATGATCTTGAAGTTTTCCAAATACTCTGTGTCTAGTTTCGTCAGATATGGTCTGACTGGCATGATCTCAGCTAGACTTGCAATTTTTGAAAGAAACTATTTGATGAAGAACCTATTCATAGAACATAGAACAGTTCTATGAACTGCTCTATGCCTGCTTATTTTAGAGATGACACATGGTATCATCCTGTGGAACTTCTTCTCTTGAATGCTCAAAAATACCCCTCAGGGAGGCTCCAAGTGGCCTGGTTTCCTACTGGTGGTCCCCTGTTAAGGGCTTCTCTAACCAAACAGATGTTAAACCTGCAACTGCTGAATGAAGCATGCAGAAGGCAAAGTGAAAGGAGACATGCTTCCAGGAACTATATGGGACTTCCTTAGTTTTAGTAGTATATAATACTTTAGTAGGCAAACTTTTTCTTTATTTTGATCCAGTGACATTTTGAAAGCTATATCTGTGCAGAATTTCTAGTAATTTGTCTTCTCTGTCTCCTTTTTTAAAGTTTCCTGGGTATTGGTCTCTCCCAGCAATGACTGATGGGAACACAGCAGTGACCTCAGATGTTTTTGGAAGTAGAAGGACAGAGGGTCCTAAAGTTTAATGTAAAGAACAAATAAACAAAACACAAAAACAACCCTAGAACGCTTATCTGGTGGTGAAAGGGAAGTGTTAATTGTAAGATAGCCTGACACCTCCTATTCCAGCTCTACCTGTGCTGTACCTGCCAGGGCATGCGGGAGCTCTTCCATTCCCTGCTTGTTCCAGAAATGAAGGAGAACCCAATACCCCAGAAAAAAAGGTGTCCTGGCAATTCCCTCAGCCAGTGGAGCTATTATGGGTGATGGAGGGAACGAGGATGCTGTACTGAGCCCTTGATGTGAATACTAAGAGCTATGGTAATGCTTCTGTCACTGGCAATTAGCTCGGGAAGTAAGAGGCTGCTGTTAAAGGCAGTTACTCAGCCTGGCAACAAGCTGTCCAAGCATTTCAGAGGTGACAAAGTACTTCTGCACAGAAATCCTTGCAACGCTCCTGCGTCGTCCCCTTCCCTAGAGGGAAGCGGGGCTGGAGTACGTGCAGTGTGCAGGCTCTGGCGTGCTGCGGCTGACGGTAACGTGTGACACGCCAAAAGCATCGTTATCCTTTGGGGTGGAATAAGGAAGGGGGGTATATTTTTTAGCCACTAATCTCTTTCTGTCCTGCCAGTCTCTGTTAGTAGCTGCATGTGCCGGCAGGCAGTCCTATTTCTTTGCCCCGGCAAGAGCTGTAAAATTAACTTTCGGATATTCAAAACAGCTTGCAGGGATTTAGCCATGTAATTTCTTCTGACATTAGTGGGAGATACATGATTAAAACTTAGCTCAGTGGCCCAAAATTGCCCCTGCTCGTGTTGTGTTTTCACCTTATACTGGCACCAACGATGCCTCGGTGAAGTCGGAGCTGTCAGAGGCAGATGGGCTCAAAGGCAGGGAGGTGACCTCCTACTTCTGCCTGTCACAGAATTTTTTCCTCCTGCTCACTCTGGGCACACTGAGCAGAAGAATGTCCTTCGCAGAGCAATGATTAATGAAACAGGAGGCAGTGCAGGAAGGAGGAAAGATGGATGAATCGGAAGGTGGAGGAAGAGGGACTGGCACAGCATGAGTTGTGGTTTCTTGATTTTATTGTGTCCCAGCTTAGTCCTGTCTTCTTTAGTACAGAATTCCAACAGACTCCAACCTGTAACTCCATCTCCCCAAGTGGCTTTACTTCTGAAGCTTGAAACTCTCATTTATGTTCCTCATAAAAATAAACACAGATCAAGGAGGCAAAAGGGAATTCAGAAGTACAGGGACAAACTACTGGGAGGGGGAAAGGTGTCCTACAACAATTCAGCTCTTGTTCCCACTCATGGAAAGTGCATGTGTACCTCTGGGGGAAAATGAGCCCATTTCAGCTGCTGCCCATTCCTATGGAATATGTGCTGCTGCCCCAGGATATATTCACAGTAGTTTTCAGACTTTACAAATAACAGGCAACACAGCTCTTAGGAAAACCCAGAAAGGATATATAATCTTTGCTCTCTGGTTAGGGGGGAAAAAAAAAACAAACCCAAACCCCAAGACTTTTGAAATGCTTCATTCCTAAGAAGCATTTTGATTTAAAATTTGCCCTTTTGGTGTAATTTAGATTTCAGCAAGCTGAACGAATATTGGAGAAAAACCCTCCAAGTGATTTCCTTCTCTTCACTCAGTAACAATAATTAATGTTATCGTTGTTCCTCATTTTGAAGCAGAATTATAAATCTATAATGTTATGACACAGGCACTATATACATTATTAATTGTTTGTAGTAAACATAGTTTCTTTTATAGTTTCATAATACAGTCCTTTTTCTCCCATCACATCATAATAAAAGTAGTTTCAGAGTTAATATTTGTTATTCTAGAACAATGAGAAATGGGAGTTCTTACCTTTGTATTTTTAACCCTAATATATAATTTTTCTGAGGAAAAAGCCCTTAGTGCTTGGAGCAGCTAAAGAAGGCTTAGCTAAACTGACTTATTCTAGAATTATTTTTAGTTTTCTTCCTTCTGGGAGAGCATTCGGGTGTTCCTTGTCTTGAAAGCTCTCTGTGTTAGCTGCCTGCAACCTGGAGACAGGTGAAAAATGTCCCTGTGTCCTGAGGACCGAAAAATGCCCAGGCTGTGCTTGTCCTCCCTACCTGTTGTGCGGTGGGGGCTGTCACCTCCTGCAGCGTTCAGGACTTACAAATTCTCATCTAGCTGGTTCCTTTGACATAAGATAAAATCGGAGGAAAAGGGGGGGGGGGTGCAGTTTGTAACACAATGCAAGACATTCACTTTTAGAGTAATGCTTCAGCATATTTTCAGTGAATTAGTTGTTCTGTTCTTCCTTTGCAAAATCATTCAATGTCATCACATCGATTTGTCAGGTAACCAAGGAAAAGTAGTAAAAATGCATTTAAAAAGAGAGAAAATGCAACAAACAGTAAAAAAAATAATCTAAGGACACAACTGATTTAATTAGTTAGAGACAAGCCTTTTGTCATGATATCTTGCTGGTATTTTTCCTTTAATATAATAGAACATTTGTGTTTAATTATCTGTGGTGATAAGCCAGAGCTGTTACAGAGACATTAAATTTTGCATCCACCCAGTAAAGAGATAATGATACCAATTACATGTATGAGTTCCAGTTTTGCAAACGTTTCTCACTAGAACAATAACCTAGCAAGGGTTCAGAATCTTCCCTCAGCTTTATGCCATCAATTGCAACGTGCTAGCTGAGCAATCATTTACAGTGATAACAAATTATGCAGCATAAGCCACTGTAGCAGAACAAAGCATTTGTGGTGGTGTTCTAGCTGGTTAAACAAAGGACAGGTTAAGATGTTGGAGTGGAAGAACATTATCTAAAATGTATCCAAAGCATCATAACTCTTTTAACTATTCATGATGACTTCACTCCCTAATAGCAAAGCTGTGCCTATAAGCTGCTGCTTGCCCTGATAGCGTGCAACTTCATTTTTCTTCTCATTGTGTCGTGGTCCCCCAGGCAGCACTTGGGCAGCTCTGTACCATAGCTACTGCTTTCTTCACTTCAGAGTAAAAGAAATAAAAATAATTCCATTATTGTCTGGGCCTGCATATGGTGGAATTGAGGCTTTAAGGAATTTGGCATCCCTGTTCAGGAGGTGCAAGGTGTGGTGTGCCAAGCGCCTGGCAGCTATGGAAGGTTGAGGACTCTCTTGGGCCATCTTGGTTGGGTGCAGGTAATAATGTGTTTGGGACAAACATGGGTCAGTGACCATAGCTCTGCTCCTAATGTGGAAGTGAGCTGCATATATAGACTGAGTTATTTCACTAGTTAAAATACATGTGATTCGGCAACAGCTACTCCATGGAAATAAAACGGAACCCAATTTTCGAAACTGTGAAGTAAACTGTCACAGTTTGCATTTCGGTTACCCTAACAAACACAACACATATTGTATTAGTTCAGGCTTGTTTCACAGGCGGAATGTTTACGAGCTGCTTGTGAGTCGGTTTTACTGAAACAAGCTTTGACAGTTGCTAAAGATTTTCAGTGGTAAAAATACATTCTCAGTGATTCAGGCTGTGCCTAGGCGTATTAGAGCAGGAGACCAAAATTTGTGTCTCATGATAACCCGGGCAAAAGACTTTTTTTTCCTTTGGAGAAAAAAGTCAATGTGAAGAAACCTATTGCAGACAAATACTGAAACAATTAATATAATGTTTGTTTTCTACTGTAATTCCCACCAGGTGGAACACAAATATTTTTTATTTGAGTGAGTTACTGGTATCTTCATGTGGAAATGATAAACTAAAGCAAAACTCTGTCCAAAGGTTGATGTTAAGCATCTCTGAACCTTAGGTGCTCAGAACAGGGTTTCAATACAGATCGTGATTGTCTGCTTTGGAAAATTTTCTGGGCAGAAGCCTTACAGTCTACTACAAGATCTTATTTTCACATATCCACTTTCTTGTTCTCCTTCAATCAGAAACTTTTGTATTTCCTTCCACTGTATTGTGTCAGGTCAGAGAAGGAGCATCCCAGACCATCTTGAAAGCGATCTCGGTTCCATATTTCACTTTAATAGAAAAACATGAAGGAATTATAATTCATATAATTCCTGTGCTTAAGCTCTATGTGTGTGCATATGTATATATAAAATCTATAGCAGTACACGTGCTGAAACCATCTCTTGCTCTTAGCTATGGTCCCAATGTTCTTTTTTTGGAGAGCTTGTGTCCTTTTTTCTCTTGCCTTATTTTAAATGGGAGATCTTTGGGACAACGATTTTTCTCACTGTGGTGTTGCATGTTCCAAAATATAATACAGGAGCCAGAGTTCTATTTTCTTGTACAACATAAAAGGTGATGGTAATAACAGCATTGGAAGGATAACACCATTTCTTCTTATGTCTTTGCCAGTGTCTTGTGAATTTACTGTGGCCACCCATTGCTCTGAATTTTGCGAGGTTTTGCACAGTTTGAATTGGCATCACTGCTGTGCCCCAATCAACCACCCAGAGTAGTGACCTGTGGATGAAAGCAGAATAAGCCATCTGTAGAGAAAGACCCAGGCCTGGATACAAAGAATGTGCACAAATATACAGTAAGCTGAAATGTCTGTAAAACTCTCCAGTAGTGATTCTCAGCACTGTAGAGTCTTTTACATACTAATTGGTGTCAAATGAGATGATCCCCTTATCTCACATGGGTGAATTCAAGTTTGAAATTTAGTGGTGCCCTCTCAGTACCTTCCAGAATGTTTTAAACATCATGGATAAGACATTTATTTAGCATAAATTGAAAAGTTAATCAACCAGACTTGTGATTTTGTGCTCTGTACTTTCTCCTGTATAATAATGGACTTTGAGACTCATTTAGGAGAAAGATTGCTCTAGCAATCAGGTCAGCTTCCCCAGACACCACTGGGAGTTTTGCTCTGTAAAGACTACAAGAGATTCATTAATGGCCCATTACACTGGTGTCAGGGTATCCCTTCAAAACAAGATCGGAACTCTGGTTTGGTCACTCTGATCCAAATTACTTGGTTGAAGTTTTGCTTGATCTTAATCAAAGGTCTGCAGTGAGCTGTGTGCATTAATTACATCTATACATGCAGGCAAAGTGCATTTGATAATTCCTTATTTGCAAGAACTGTAAGGTTTGGTATGCAAGGAGGCTTCATGTCAGTGTTGTGGTTTCACAGCCAGTGTCTGGGCTGCCTAAACTGGCCTTTGCAGATACTCATCACTCATCTTCTCCTGGTGTTATTTCCACAGGTGTATGTGTGCTCTGCTGGCTGATCCTTTAGAGGATCACCAGCCTTAATATAAGCCCACCCTAGTGTAAATCCCTGACATCTTCCAGACCCAGGGTTTACTGAAAGATGCTACTACAACATCCCTACTAGCATATGAGGGGTCCCATGTCCCACATAAACAAGATGTGGGGTATGGGCCAGGGCACACAGCAAAGGGCACCACTGTGTAAGAAATCCTTCTGGTCTTCTGCTGGCCTAAAATAACTGGTGCCTGAAGAGCAGTACAACCAGGAGAATTTCAATGGAAGAACACGTTGTCCCATAGAAATTTTCCTCCAGCAGAAAGCAGAGGAAGGAAATTATGAGCCCAATGCTTAAAGAAGCTGGAAGGAACTGCCTATTAAAGAACAGTGCGGTAGAGCCAGGAAAAGCAATTAGTCTCTGCCAGGGTGCAGAAAGGCAAGTGCACGATACCTTGAGCAGTTAAAAAACCCAATCAACCTGTTCATCTTCCTGCTCACACCTTCACCCCTCCAAATACAAAAAAAAAAAAAGTGCCAAAGCAATAATAAACAAAAAAAAAAACCTAACAATGATTCCATTTGAAACTTTACTCCTTATGTTCAGGAAAGAGAGAAGCAATTTAGCAGACTGCTGGCCAGTCTGATCACCTGCCATCCCAAGGCTAGCCTGTTCTCCTGGGAGACTCATATACACCCAGAGTAACTGTTCCTCCTGTGTAAAATGAAATTCACTGCTGAGTTTCTTTTTATGCCTTAGTTTCTACTTAGGGACACCAGCCCTTCAGCAGGGAAGGCTCAGTATTTTCCCCCATGTAAAGGTGGCATCGTTATACCTAGCTGTTTTGTGCTCTTTGCCTTTTTAAATGAGTAGTGTTTGAAAAGGATGCTGGCTCTGACTATTGTGTAAAGTAATATCTTGAACTGACATTAGCGAGAAAGCTCTTTAGTCCAACTCAGGAGTGATATTGCTGATGTGCCTTTTATAGAAGGTGTTTTATCCCTGTTTCTTACATTCAGATTGATGGATTTACAGGGATTATTCCCTCTGGGCTAATAGCTACAATTTCTTTGTACATAGAAAATTTAAAAGGAATAGTACACTTGATTGATTTGTTCAGGAACTAAGTGTGATTTTTTTGTGAATACATTTGAAGTGTTAGATGTCCAAAGCTAATTGCGTATTTCAGTGCTGAGCTGCACTGAGATTTAGCTTCAGCACTGAGGAACCAGGAGGTACATGCAACTGGCTAAGTGCTAATAGAGCAATACAACCCTGTCTGCTCAACCTTTACATGAGGTTTGTTCATGGGTACGTTTTTACTGTCTTTCTGCCCCTACATTCCTCCCTGTAAACCGCCCATCTCCCACTGAACTTTGAGATGAAACAAGTTGCCTGGAGAAATTGTGGATATTTTCATCAAAAGACAGACACGGGGTAGTTATTTTTTTTTTTTTTTAAATAGACACTTGTTACAAAGTAAAAACAACACAATCAATTCTAAAACCAGGAAAGCCTCCAGCAAACTACTCACCAGTGCCTTTATGCTAAAAAATACTCCATTCAATTCCATTCCAGCAACATTTCCTAAACATGGCATATTCTTTGATATGTGAAGAAAGTTAGGGAAGAATTGTAGGAAGAGAAGCTGGACCAAAACATTTTTCAGTTTGTGTTGCCAATCTGCAGCTGAGGATTTCAGTGTGAGCAGGGTGCCTACAGATGTGTTACACTGTGCCATTAAAAGAATGCATCTGTTTAGTACAGTCAGGTATTGCCATCTAAATCTGCAATTATTCGCACGCTTTTCCATGCAGTTATTTCAGTGTCATTTGCTATAACCATGTTGTGCCTGTATCAATATTGTTGGCTTTTTCGTAGTCTACTTTGTGTACGTAATACCAGAATAAGTTACCAACTGCAGAGCTGTGCAGAAGGAACAAATGCAGAGTTAACACCACTGCAGTTTTCTGTCACAGCTGTATTCCTGTCCTGATGTTTTTCTTTCAGAGTTATACCAGATTAAAAATAGCTTGAAAATCTGATTTCTTCTTATTCCTCCCCACAGTTGTTATAATTTGGGATGAATGTGATCAGTACTTTCAGGTAATTTTCCTACAATAACTTTTAGCGCTCTTTCTAAAATTTTTCATTGATTTTTCTTTCTGATTTAAAGCCATCTTAAATACCTGTACTTCAGCTAGTTATGATTTAGCAGTAAGTGTCACTCTAGCTTCTGCAAATCTTTTTTTACTTCTCCTTTGAAGCACTTATCTTCATTTCTAGACTGGTACAGTATCAATCTTTCACGCAGTGCAGAGCCTCTCTCCCTAAAAAAAAAAGTCTACTTTTCACTCAAAGACTCCATCTAGGGAGACAGAAAATGGGTTTGGCAGCTTTTGGTGAGAGGTCTCAAGAGCATCCAGCTAAGTACCCCCGTGTTATTGCAAAAGTGTGAAGACAGGCTCATCCGACAGGGTTGTGGGGAGACGGAGCTGAGCAGAAGGGAGGGGAGAAATCGCATTCACCAGCCCGACTGTGGCTCCGGCTGCTCAGACGTGAAGGTGTCTGAGTTGTGGATAATCAGGCACAGCCGCATTCACAGTTCTGATTAAGAGGAAGAAAAGGATGTTTCAGAAATCACTCCTGCCTGCCAGCTATATTTGCTCTCTCCAAATGCTAGGAAATAGATTAATTCAAACTCTGCTAATAGATAGTAAGAGCAGAGTCTGTGGCACCATACCATGGCATAGGGGATAGCAGAAACTATCCCCCCCCATCCACAGCAAGATGACAACTAAAAGCTGCATCTCCACAAATTTAAAAATGTTTTCAGGTTCCTACTGAACTTAAGCTCCTCTGACTCCATGCTGGTCCATGCGCACAAGGTGTTTGGGTCCGGAAGGTTTGTTCTTTTGTTAAGGATCCTCACAGCCAAAGGATCTCCTACGGGGCAAGAGGTGGAAGACTGAGGAATCAGCAGATGCGGGTGACATTCCCACAGGGATGGAGAGCTTGTGCCAAATGTGGCATTACCAGAGTGTGGCCCTCACGAGCTGCGTCCCCACCATGCAAGGAGTAACAACTCGGCTGTGGGTCAAGCAATTTTTCCCTTTCCTTGTGTGAGGAAAACCAGACCCAAAGACTTTCTGGTCAGGCAGGATCTGTTTTCTCAGTCCGTCTTCCCGCAGGGGTATCCTGGCCATGAGGTTACAGAAAACTGAATCAGCGCTGAGATTGCTGCTACTTGTTCCCTTGCCTCGTTGCTGATGATTCAGCTCACCGTGTATCTCGGCTATCATTCATGAGCCTAGCTTCTGATTTCTTGGCAGTCATCACGCTAATTATTCATTTCTTTCCTGTGTAAGTACGCGTTTCTAAAGTTCCAAAATAAGACACCTCAGTGATGTGAATAGGAGGCATGTAGGTTAGTCTCCTTCTACATAATGCTCCTGAGTATGTAGAAGGCAATTTGAAAATGAAAAAAAAACAAACCTGAAAAAAGGTGCTGTTGCTAGTGAGTTATAGCTCGAGGTCTGCAAGTCACTCATGGCTGTATATTCTTCCTGTTGACCTCTAAGGAAACTTGTCATGTGCAGGGAGGATCAGAAGAGGTCTAGATTTAAAACTTTGCTTCCTTGTGGAGCAAAACTGGGGTGTAAAAAAGAAAGTCAACTTTCAATCATCTTTATTTCTGAACAAAAAGCGCAAAATTTCTCATTATAAAAAGAAAATCACCCTAAACATTCCTCCCCCTACTACTGAGATTTCTTTTTAGCTTAATACCTTTGACAGAAAAATAAAACAAGGAAGAGGGAAGTTTTTGTAGCCACTACTCTCCCTTGGGGAAAGTGATTCAGAGCAGTTTCACCAGTACGAGCTATTAATGAAGCTTTCACTTCAAATTACCTCTTTCTGCTTTCTTGGAGAGACCTTAGTTGTCTCATCTGAGCCTTATAAAATGGGGCAATATACAATTACAAATAAAAGATAAAACTCACAACGTTAATGACCCAGGAGCTGCCTCAGTCACGTGGTAAAATTCCTGGAGCAGGTGCAGTGTGGCTTTGGTGACCTCCTGAGCGGTGCCTGGCTTGGAGGCATGTGGGAGGTTTCTCCTTCGTTGCGGAGCAGATCAGGAAGATGATACAAAAACTTCCCAGCAGCAGATTTCTGCTCGAAGAATAAAAGATGGAGTAAGAGCCGTCTGGCCTGTATCTTCCCTTTTAGAGGTCTTAATTGTGCTGAATTCAATGTTCTGGAAAACCTCTAGGCACCCTTCACTCTGCATTAAGTTTCTTGTCACCAAGTTATGCCTTCCTTGATCTTCAGCCCTGCTATGATTTCACGAGAGTACCCTGGGACTCTGCCAGCTGCCTCTAATGCTGTCCTCTCATGGAGCAGCTGAAGTAACACACCTTGGGGCAGGAACTTATTGCTCTCTTTGACCTTGGCACCATCATGGGGAGACACGAGGGACTGGCTGGGTTGGAAAGGGCAAGGCAAGCATGGCCATCTACCCAACTTTGTGTCCCTTTGTGCTAAAAATAATTTTCAAGGGGTGTGAGTGTGAGGAGGGTAGTTTTGCTAGAGAAGTGGAGAGCTAAGGGTGTCTCGCCTACTTCTAGGCAGAGCCAAGGCAATATCTGAGAGCCACCTCATCCTCTCCTTGTGGCTGCTGAGACAGCATCATCCTTGATGGGCAGAGAGCCTTCTGGTTTGTAGAACTGCACAGGTACCACTGCAAAAGAAATCAGTAGCGGTTTGCAAGGGAGGGGGTGGTTCTGGTGTTAAGTTAGTAATGTAAAGAAGCATCCATACCAAGTTTCTGGTACGGGCAGGGTGGCAATCTTTTACTTCTGCAAACTAAGCCATAAGGACTGCACAGGACTGCACCACACCAAGGTTTTGGCCTTGCTGATGACTCGGCCTCACCTTCACTCCTGGGTCCTCCTTGTATTTCTTTATGGCTCTCTTTTTTTCCCTGTAATAGGGAAGTGGACCACCTCCCTAAGAAAATAAATAAATAAAGACATTTCTTACGCACTTTACCTGTGTAGCAGCAGCAGCACTGTGGGAGACGTTATTTACATGAACTTCATGAATATTTATAACAATATTTATAGCTTTGTTCAGCAGGAGGCTTGATCAAGTCAGTAGTACGTCTGGGGATCAGTCTTCAGTATACTACTTTTAACAAGAATAATTTGCATTTAAAAAAGGGCCTGAGGTGGCAAGTTTCAATCCGGATTTGAATTTCCTTGACATTTGGGGAAATATTCGGATTAGCGGTTTTATTCCACATCCCTTTTCGCTAGCAGTGATGGACAGCAAACAGAGATCTCAATCTAGAGAACCAGGTTGATGGGAATAGTGTAAGAACATGCCAGAAAATAAAGGGGAAATTTTTCCTTGTAGCCCCTACAGTGTGGGGACCTCATAATTAGAGTTGGTCTCTAATTGTTTTTGATGACTGCCTTTCTTTCTGCCATAATCACTGGAGTTAACTTTGGGTGGGAAGCTGGATAAGCCCTAGAGGTCCTCCTCTGATGCGTTTTGTGTGGCATACCCATTAAATCCACCTTTACCTCCCTTCCTTGCTGCCCAGCAGGAAAAGCAGAGCTGCTCTGGTAAGCTATGCCAGCACAGCTGGGGTTTGTTGCACGTGGGATGTCTTCTGCCCACTTACACCTGCACCAGTAGAAATACCAGGTACAACCCTGCCTGTTACACCAGTTATCTCTTAACTGGATGTGTCTTCAACCGGCCAGGTCACTATTCAATGCTGAGCTAGTTACAGAGAGGTAAAATCAGTTTTTCCTCTCAACTGGGGTGTCTGGAGTGAAATCGCAGCTCTGATTTCACCTGTGCCCAGTTGTGTGGTTTTGCTGAGATACTGTTCAGAACAAGGCGGTTTGCAGGACCAGCCCTTCAAAGGGCTCCTTCCGCCACTGCAAAAAGCACAATATTCACTTGGCTGTAACTATTTATAGGTTCAAGCCTCTCCACAAAACTTGGAAGGCCCAGGAGTTAAGACATGCAGAGCGACTTCAGCTGAAGGTGGTGAACAGAAATAGCTCTGGGATAAAGCACAAAGAAGCCTCTTTCATTCATTCTGACCTCCGGGTAATTTTGGGGAAGGGATTTATATTCTTTCTAGTTCTTTTCTATTGTCAAAGACACAGAAATGTGCTATATCTAGTTATGTGCATCACTGTTTCTCATTATTTTCTAACTTTATTATTAGTTTTAGTTGAAAAAATATATTTTTTTTGCCAATGAATTAGTGTTCTACTGGCAGCAGTATTCTACCAGGGCAGCTGGTATGGACAGGCTGTGTCTACAGCCTGATGTCAGTTGTTATTGCTTGAAAGCATCGAACTGTGACCGCTCTGGTGGTATTACAGAGGAATTAATAATCCATGTGTTATAAGCAACACCAAATTACTGCATGACCTGAATAATTTGCAATGCACATGGTTCCTATGCACTGCTTGAGTCTTGTATGGCGTGTTTCGCAGAGCAACCTGCTGGGACTGAAAATTCCCAGGTCTCCATCTCTTGCTTTTGCTTGGGCTACATCATCCCATTTTTTGAGTTTTGTTGCTAAAGCCAGTTGCTTTGCCATGACGTATGATGTGACAAGGGCTCGTGTGTATTATTATTATTAGACTTGGTGTGAGCCATAAAGATTTGGATCTACAGTTACCTCCAGCCATTCACAGATGGTTGCTGAATTTCCATCTCCTAGTATAAATATTACAGTAAATCTACTAAAAAGCATTTACAGCTAAATTCAGTGAACACGCTTGTGGTTTTAAAGTTCTCAGACAGAAAAACAAAAATATAAGGATTATATTATGGAGACTAGAACTGACTTTAAATCGTAGTTACAAAAATTTCCTCTGGACAGGCATTTTCTGTTGAGCTTGTTTGTGTATTTTGCAATCATTTCAGGAATAGTTGAGCAAATCTTAAATGAAGGGCTCACTGAGGTCTGACCTTGCTGAGATGAAAGGAGAAGGAATAAATAGAGGATCTGCATCTGTAGGTGCTTGCAAATTACGGAAACCTTGACCCAGGATGATTTAGAGCCTGAGCAGGGTTTATGCAAATACTACAGCTCTTTTGCATTCATACTTCAGTTCTTCTTAACTTTCTCAGGAAGATATTATTGTATCCCAGGTCATTGATCTCACCACACTGTGTACTGTTGTGCTCAGGATTTGTTAATACATTTGGCAGTCTTGTTTGTTGTTCTTAAGCATATGCTGAATATTTACACAGCAGCTATTTGTGCAGTTCCTGTAACATGCTAGGACAGCTTCCAGTTAGTGTCAAGAAATAATTTTCTGCCTCTCTGGAAGGAATTTTTGAGAAGATACAAAGATCTTTTACAGTTTCTTCCTCTTTTGCATCGAAATTTACCCTCTAGCTTTTATGTGCACCTACTAATGTACTTATTAAGAAGGTATCTTCATGACTTGCATAGTTTGTTTTGAAGTTTGGGGTCTGACCATTAGAAATAATGAAGTAAGAGCCAGAGAACAATTTTAATTACGTTCTGGAGAATAATTTTAAGGTCTCTGACCTCCAGTAGAATTTGGCCCATTGCATTTGCAGATAACAAAGAGGGACTGGTTGCTGCCTGCTCTGTGTTTGCGTTTCTGGACCCATTGGAAAAATCCAGTTCAGAGCCAGGTTGACTCCAGCAATCACTTGCCTGTGTTTGCTCCCATTCTTTCACTGCTTTTGGTTCTGAAGGGGTGTCAGCTTTGTACCCTGTGATCATGGAGAATGCCAACGGAAAGCTTGTAACTAGTGTGAGTTCAGTAGAGCAGGTAACCCAACCTGTACCGAGGAGTAAAACTACTGGAGAATGGGACATCTGTGCCTCTCACTAAGACCTTTCATTAATTAGACCATCCACGCTGCTGATAGTCTCTGTAACAAGCCTGCAAATGTTTTTTTCAGTCACTACTGCAATGATGTGCTGAGGATAGCAATACTTTAATACTTTTTTTTTAAAATGAGGGTCTTGTCATCAAGATTAGGAATCTCTCTGAAACCTGTGCTTCAGTGAAAACCTGAGTTACTTGGTCAAACAACAGTTGATAAAATACACTGTTTCATTATCAACATGTGCTTAAATGAGAATATCAGATGGCTTTGAGCAGTGTGAATTGGCCAGAAGACCCTACCAGCACCAGCTCTCACATTGGCTGTGGGTGAGCAGAGTAGGCAGCTGGGGCATCTCCTGCAACCATCTTGTCCTGCGGGAGCACCACCAGGAGAAACACTCCCAATTCTTATGCTGGGATCCTAAGATGCTGCTTTGAATAAGGGACACTGGGAGTGCTTAAAACTAAGGATAAATTGTTTAAACCAATTATTTTAGCAAGTAAAGTCTGAAGATGTCACACTAAAAGGACATATGTATGCAGTTATTTCCACTTAATGGAATTAGCTAAGTAAAATAACTGCATGCTTAACACTCACTACATTTATTCGGCATCTGGTTATCAGTTTTAAAAAATATATTTTTGAAAGAAGTGATTAATTATTACTTGGTTGTTGGGATGCTTAAGTGAATGTAGAAATAGAGTAGCCTGCTGCCTGCTCTATTTGCTTCCTATCGTAAACATTGCTTTTCATGGTTTGTGTTGCTTAACCTCTTACATATGTCACACAGATATAATTTTCTTCTATATTAAGAATGAGAAAATGAGTGATAAGGTAGATTGAGATTTCTGTGTATTACATGTTTTAATTTTTTCAGGACACAGTTTTCCTACAAAAAGCTCTGTTATGAAGTATCAAACCTGGGAAAAAAAAACCATTGGAACTATAAACTTTAGTAGTATGATATATTTTTTCAATTTAATGCTTTACCTGGAGCTATTTTACTTCAGAATTCAGATGCAGACAACACAGTTTATAATGCAGAACTCACAACTGGAGTTTCTTAGAGATGTTTCACTGTAAAAAATATTTTTGATATCAAGAAAAAAATCACAAAACTATGCCAATGTTGACAGAAGTTCTCAGGGAGAAATATTTTGGGAAGATTTTTTTTTCCACACCAATCCTCTGCAAGACCACAAGCTTGATCCAGATTTGCTTTATATTACCATAGGTTAATATTTTGGTAGTTAGACATCTATTATGCCATCTGCTGGGACCAAAGTGAAGGGACATGAGAGCCTCCACTAAGCAGTTCCGAGGGATGTTGTGAAGGGCGTGTAAAGTCTAAGATGCATTTGGGAGAAAGAAATTGGGAGATACCAATGAATTACTAATCTCGCTATTTTGAGGTGTGTAATTGTCATCAGCATTTTGGCAAAATGGGTTTATTTGTTCATTTATTTGCCCATAAATCTAGAAATGAATGTTGCAAAGATTAGACTTGGGAACAGTGTCGGTGCTATTTGGAAGTAGCTCCAGTGGAGTCAGCAGTGTTAACCTTGTTTGCATAAATGCTGAGGAAATCAGGCCCCTGGGGACAGGGTGAACAGAGCTCTCATTTTTTCCTGACAGACTGGGTGTCCTGTGTCTGTCTTACATCGAGAGGTCACAGAAGAAAGGCATCGTAGTACATAAGTTAAGGAACATTAAAAGGTTTCTGAAAAGGAAAGATGCAAATACACAGAGGGCTGGGGGTGAATGGGGACTGGTTAATGCAAATGGCTATTTTTATAATCTGGGTTCAAAGGTGGCAGAAGAAGCAGGTTGCAGTCAAAACAGAATCATTTCACCGGTGACACGTGCGCATGAAGCCTTGAAATGCTGCTTGACTTTTATAGGAAACTGTAAATCAGGCCTGGATTACTTGAAAAGTTCAAGAGCCTTAGAAAATGTTCTTGGCTAAATGCAGCTGAGTTGTGTGATTTGTGCTGTTACGCATTGAGCTCTGAAAATGAGCAGTGCAATGAAGTTATTTAAGAATCTCTCTAAAACAAAACGTTATACCTGCCAAAAGGAAAAGTAAAAGCATACAATGTTCTGTTTGTCATCTTTGCAGATGTAGCTTTAAGGTTCATCAAGGTGAACAAAAGCTAAAACAAGGAGCATTGTAAGCGTTGCAATTTGTAGGCACTTGTAAGATTTGCAAAAAAAAAAAAATCATGGTAAGGGTATTTGACATGTTTTTAATCACAATTGCAGAGCTTTTGAGTGCACTGTGTACTGTGTATTTTACAGGAAAGCAGAAAAGATACGACACCGCTAACCTAAAGAACTAGTTACTTATTTGCAATTCAAGGATATAACATTAGCCATTCTGATGTCAAAAGACAGGGGGACTTAGGATCTTACTCTGTAAAATGAATGTGCTCTGATGTTTCCTGGCTGCTTTTCCTACTTTCTACGACATAGTAAGAAATTGACTGTTGTATTTTTTCATTTACTTCAATGTATCGATAGATAACCTGCATAAGAAAATGCAGGTTACATTTTACAGAGCAAAAGACATGATTATAAATCTACAAATTAATTCCCTATAGCAACGCCCTGATTAACCTTTAATACACAGTTTCTCATGCAAATCATCCTGGTTTGCTTGAAAAGACTATTTCCTTTGCTTCTGTGCTATTTAAACTATTCCAAATGCTTGCAAACCAGCTGGTAGCCAGGTCTGGGAATCTGAAACGTGTCCATTACAACCTGGCAATGTACTTTCTTGGGTTTTAAGGAAAGTTGAACAGAAATCAACTGAAGTGCTGAAACATTTTGTGAATTGATACGCAGTACCGGTGTGCTGCCTGATGAAGAATGCAGAGGAAGAGAAAAGAGGTTTCCATGCCAGCAAATGTGTCTTTGACTGTACCAGAGAACAAAGTGTACAGACCTTGGGTATAATTTATATTTGCTATGAGACCTAGAGATGTCAGAAGACTGAAGTTAGTCAGGACAATTCAAACTGAAGGATTCCTACCATGTTCTTTTTACCCAGAATGTCTCAACAGGGAAAAGACATGTTGAACGCTTCAAAAAGGAGTAAAATTGGGTTTTATTTCACTGACTGGCAGCTATATCTGTCATTTGCAGGAAAACGTCCTTGTTAGCTTTACTTATTTGAAAACCACAATCCCTTCTGAAAACCTTTCAGTATTTCAGGTCATCGTTTTTGTCAACAAGATTCCCCCTTCGCTTGAGCCCAATCTGGAGCCCATGGGGTGACCGGCATGTGGGTACCACTTTGCATTCAGGGCTGGGTGGGACTTATCATGGAGAGAGCCAGAAAAGCCTAGTTGAGAGGACGAAGATGCTGTTAGTCGCAATTACTCTTGTGGCAGTGGATGACGGTGCCTTTACAGGGAGCTAATCAAATAGCCGGCATGTGCATTCTCTGGCAATAACTGATTTGATTTACAGATGTGATCCACGAAACCGAACTGAAAGGTTGAAATGACAGTGGTTATTGGCCTTGGCATTAACTTGCTGGGATGCAAAAAATCTCTCTGTAGGAAGTAAATTAAAATCCATGAATGAAATTAATTTCATTTGTACTGCTTCACCAGAAGGCTTTATATTCCACCAAAATGTCACACACTACAGTGCATATGTATAGGTCATTGTTATCACAGTCATTTGAAGGAGGAGGACAGTGAGAAGAGATCGAGGAACGGAGATACAGGAATTAACATGAACCCAGACTCACCTGCTTTGGCAGATGCCTGATTTTAAGCAGTTATAGCCACAAGTCAATTCCAGCTTATAGGAACTTCTGCTGAGGTATGAAATTCCCAGGTATGGAAATAAGGAGTTTGAGATTCAGCAAGTGCAATTCTGGTTATGGAAAGTATTTCATGACTGAGCAGAGTATTTTATGACTGAGCAGAGCTAAGTGCTGAGATTCCCTACCTGGGGGGGATCCATCACTGAGGGCTTCCTGAGCACCTCCCAGGGGTGGTGCAGGAGAGCTGACCCTCACTTGCAGTGGGAGAATGGACAAGATGTTTCTGGGTTCACTTCCACCCTTCTCTTTCTGTGATTTTATGAGGAACTTGGCTTTTTAAAGCAAAACCAGCTACTTCATTCTGTTGGAGACAGCCATCAGTATCTGGGGTGAGGGTGAAATGTGAGGTCAAATTTACTATTTCTTTTGGTGTGTAGCCTGTCTACTAAGACAGACAGTGATTCTTCTTGTGGAATCCCAATATGATTATTATGTTAATTTCCTTTTTTTCCCCACACTTTTTGCATGTCTCTGGGCTTCCTTTAGATACTCTGGCAGTTGTCCAGACTAGAAACCTGATGAAAGAGCAGCGATGTGTTACGAGCATTGGCAAGGTTTCTCATCTTTACTTCCTTGTTCGCTGCTTACTTACCCTCATGTGAGCAACATGCAACCACATCTCTGTTTTGGGTAATGAGTACGTGGTGTCCTGTCAGAAAAAGTAGATGCTATTCAAAGCATCAAGTGTAAGAGCAGCTAATGAACAAAGAGCAGGAGCATGTTTTCAGGCACCTCTGAGCCTGCCACAGAAGAAAGTCCTGGATAGCACTATGATTTTCAGATATGAAGGAAAATTGATCTATTTGACACCGTCTGTGCTCCTCATGATAGGTGATGTGCTTTTGTTTCTCAGAAATTGAAACATCCCCTGAAATCTGAAATCAGCTATGAATCTTGGCTGCCTAATGCTGTCAAACTTAATAAACGCCAAGGCTGGTTTGCAAGCTTTTTTTTTGCCTTAAGATTGATATATGGTAGAAATAAGTCAAGTGTACTTGCTCCCTAGGGCAAGTGCATCAAATTCTTTCACTTTTTGGCCTCTGATCCTCTGTTTCTGACATCTTATGCAGGACAGCCTTCCCTGTCAGCTATGAGTTTGAGAAATGGCTCAAGGGGTCCAGAGAAGCAGAAATGTGCTGTTTCCTGCTTCCATTGAGGAAGGGGTAGCGTTTGTAAGTCACTTCCAGGAAGTGAAATGCAGAAATGTCCAGCTCTGCAGTACTCTTTCTGAAGGACAACCACTACCACAGATGAGAATAGGACTCATAGACCATTTTATTCCTCTGCAAATCAGTTAGAGACTGAGCTCCTCCGGAACTAGTCCGTCCTCTCCGCAGATATAGATATCTTACATGACCTATAGAATTTTAACCTGACGTATAACTAATAACTTCCCATCACTGCCAGAAGGGAAAAGCCTCCAAAAGGGAAACGTTTATAATCTCAGCTCAATGCTGTCTGTGTGGGTCTGCTGACAATATGTGTCAACTGGGCGCTTGGTTGTGCAGAAGAGCAGAGTTTCAGGCAGTTTTGCCAATCAACGGTGAGAGAGAGAGGGGAGCCCTGTCTGATTCCTCCCTTTTGAAAACCCATTATTTCTTCTCAGAAGTGGGCTCTTGCTTTCTCTAAGGATGATGGATGTTATAGTTGTGCCGATAAGACAGCCCTGGGCAACAGGATCTTGAGTGAAGCCAGTGTTAAGGAGCTTTCCATCAAGTGAACTATTGCTTGCAGTGCAGGGGAGGTTCCAGCATTCTGTCAGGCTGACCCAGGCAGAACAAGACTTTTCCTCTTAGTAGAATTTAACCAAAGCTTCAGCACAATTTTCTCCTCTCTGTAGGCATCAGAGACACTATCAAGCAACAAAGAAAACCACCCATGCCCGAGGAGTGAATTCTCTAATACAAACTTCAAGAGGGATTGCTGTTTGTCTCATCATTCGGGTGTTCGAAAGTCTCTCATTTGGGCTTTCTGATCCCCAAGAAGTGTCTTTTCTGCTGCACTCTTTCCTTAGCAGAGGTGTTAACAAATCTCTTCTCTTCTTGATGGTCCATTTTCACAAAACTTGCAGAAGCTTGTTCTCTCTGGGAGAGCATCATCTGTGTCACACATGATTCATCTGAGGGAGAAGAAAGCAAGTCATAAAGGCTACAAGGTATAACAAAGTGAACTGTGGACACGATTGCATTTTGTGATACAATAAGTATTTGGGTTTTGGTTTGGGTTGTTGGGTTATTTAAACAACTGCTCATACATATATGCCAGCAATAACAAAAAATGGTTCAAGTATCACAATGATGTCAATTATAGATTAGTTTTCTAAGAATATAGACCTTCACTTTTATTAACGGAAGACAGCATTCTCTAGTAAATAAATGACAGGAAGAGAAATTAGGATAGACTTAAAGATTAATTTTAGTCTTCAGGTCTCATTCTTCTTGGAGGAGAATAAAACTTCATTTTTCATGTTTTTCTTGGTTCTCCTCTCCCTTAAATACTCTGTTCCTCCAAATCTGGGCAGCTTTAATCTTCCTATTTCACAACATGCAGCCTTATCCTCAAAACTTACCAAGAAAAGTGAAATGTCATACGATGATGCCAAGAGGATTTTGGCATTTGAAGTTTGAATGAGCCTCAGGAATCCTGAAGATGATGCAAAAGCTCATCAAGTGGTAAAAACAAAAGTAAAACTTGAATTACTATTCATACTGTAATGATATTATAATAAGTATGGTAATGTCTGTCCGGAAGGTTGTCTGTGACTTTCTGAAACCCAGGAAAAGGCTTGTTGAAGATTATATATTTAAAACCTTAATCTTGTCTGTGCAAGTTTCCGTATGTTTTCACTTTAATAGAGAATATCGTTTTGTACCTTCAGTACAAGGTGGTACAGATAGTATTAGGTTATAAGCTTAGTATTTTGGTTTGGCACTGCTGCTAAACACAAAATTCACTTTAATGTCACATCTCCACAGTATAGCTTATAAACAATTTATTTTTCAGTGTGACATATAGTGGAGAGTGACCTGTACTAAAAATGCCGGAAAGGCAATAATTATAACAGAGGAAAAGCAAATATCCATGACAATCTGGTATGTCTGAGACAACCCGTGAGGGTAAAAGAATGAAAGGAAATTAACAGGTAGCTCAAAGCTGGAATGAAATTTGAAAGATTCTGAAAATGTGTACAGGCAGGCTCAGAGCTAGGATATAAATAGCTTTGCTGTCTGCCTTTCAAGAAATCCAAGGAAAGGCGCAGCTATAAGTTTCCCTTACTGCCAGCTGTAGTTCATCTGCAAAGATGGCAATATTTCTCTGTAATGTGTCCAGCTAAAATATTGCAGAAATAAAGCAGAACTGTAGACTTGCAAGCTGGCACCCGTATGTTGGATCCCGAGAGCCGTATATACATGCAAGGGCAGTACTTGGAGTCTGCAGGATGCCAGTCTTGCATCTCTTGAGGCACTATCGTTCTTTCCATAAGTAAGAAGTTTCATTATCAAAGAGTTCCCCATGTCCCAGAGAGCTTTGGAGAGCACTGGCAGATGATAAACCCTTAGAGCTGATCCCTGTCTCAGGGACTGGCACCACAGGGAGCTCCAAAGTTGGTCTGTGCTGCAGAAATCACTGACCCCAAGCTGTTGTGGTTTAACCTAGAAGTCTCCCAGCCATGGGCTCTCTGCTGACTGCACTGTGCTGCTGTAATTGTGCAGTCTCTGAGCCAGATAAAAAGGTCCCAGATCACTTTTGGCTTCACGCAGCAGAATTTGAGAGTCTGAATGTTGTTTATCTGTTCTGGATCACAAAGGCTTTATTTCCCAGATAGAAGTCTCATACAGAAAATGGCAGAGGGCATTTTGTTGCCGTGTAGTAAAGATGTTAAAAAATAAAATAAAATCCTGTAGTCATGTGTCCTCCTGAAAACAAGAAAAAGGACAAAAAAAGCGCAAGCAGACACGTGTTGTCTTGGCTCACTGATCTCTTTAATAACAATTGTGTGACAACCACTTGCGTATTCACTGGCAAGAGGAAACAATTAACTAAAGTATCTCACACCGTTTTGTCACTGCCACTTTAAGGCCTGAGACAGGAATGACAATCATGTCCAAAAATCGAGAGATTAGCTTGTTAGCAGTATTAGTGTGTGTAAAAAATGCTGAGATACAGCAGAAATTATTCAGGAGTATTTTGCCAGGAACTCACTTACTCAGGGTTCATAACTAGTTTAAACTTCAGTCTTAAGCACAACTGTGGAAAATAAATTCATTATCAATGCTTTATATGTATTCACAGGATTTTTCTGTGCTGCAGTACTGTCATAGGTGCCTGAAGATATTTTTTTTGTTATTCAACAATAATTATGTATGACTTGAAAAGAGGTTTTTGTGCATGAAGTTGAGGTGGGACAACAGGGTAACAGCGCAAGCCAGGGGCTCTTGGTACTCATGTACGATGGCAGGGTTCAGTCGCCTATCCCATCACGCTTAGTTCTCATACAAAAGGAAAGAGAGAGCATTTTAGATGGGTATATTATTTGCAATAAGGAATTAATTTCCTAAACACATATCTAGCACTTGTAAGAGCTATCTTGATTTCACTCAGTGAAGAGGCTCCAGCCTGATACTCACTGACCACTGCAATTAGGATCACAGCGTGACTGTTGACCACTAAGCGCAAGGTTTTAATTTTGTAAAGAGCGTGTTGGTCAGACACTGCCTGGGCAATCAACGTGCTGCTTTGTGTAAATGAGCACTGAAGGAAATCATTGTACATGCTATGAGTTTTCAGTGAACCCCAAGGAATAATTTAATGCATTATTAAAAATCCTCTAATTCAGAAGGAGAATATTAATCGTGTTTGGTGCTGAAGTTGAATATTGAATGAATAGAGGGAAGCAGAACACTTTTGGTTATAATGAAGTTTCTTACCATTTACTTTCACATACTTCAAAGTAATTTAAATAATTAGGTAAAGGTCGGTGTCTCTGCCCTTTCTTCCAGGTGGCAGCATCAGCTAGTTTATACAGTTTCTATGCAATCTGCCAACAAGCTGTTGATTGAAATGCATTTAAAATATTTCTTTAGATTAATGGCAGTTCATCAATTCATTTGATTCCTAATCGAATAAGTGAAATCAACATGTAGCCTATTTGCCTGTGTGTATTTTCAGATCTGTGTAATACACCTCTACTTTTCATATCCCTGTAAGTTATCATTCTAACTGTAATGTTACCAGCACCTCTGCATTGTCTCCTATTTGAGGAATATATTCTTGGTCTCCCTGACAGAAAAAGAGAGTGTAGGAAGTTCTTTCCTATAGAAAGAGGATGTCAAAGGTGTGTGGCTAAGGGGCTGGTCACTGTGCAGTACCTTAACCTGAGACAACTACTGTTCTTCAGGCTATAAATCTCACTGGGTTAATCAGATATTTGGAAAGCGGCAGAAATACCATTGCAGCATCCTGCTCTGGAATCTGCCATGCTCCCAGACTAATGGCTGGGGCTGTCACTGGCCCCTGGAGCAAAGGCTTGGAAGGGGATGGATCCATGGGGAGGATCCCACAGTGATTATTGCATGTCCACTGCCCTCCCTGGGCACAGGAGGGTCTTGTTAGAGCAGCAAAGGGCAGGGACTGACTGCTCCACATCTCCAGGGAGTGCTCTGCTCCAAAAGGTCACTAGCTAATAAAATCGCTACCACCGTGACACTGTTAATAGCTGGGTGCATGACTTAGCTCTCACGGGACTTGTCCAGTTTTACTCCTGCCTGTTACTTGATCCAGTGTCAGAGAGTCCTTTTGCTTTCTCTGGTACATGGCAGAGCACCCTGAAAACCTCAAGCTGCTTCAGGAATATGCAGCAATGGACAGTCATTTTGCCAAGAGCTGTACAACCTGGGGCAGAGAGTGGATGGATCCAAGTGAAGGACAATTCTCTGATAAGGAAGAGCAAAGTACCCAACAGCCTCATGATTGTGCTTTTTGATTCATCTCTGCTGCAGTAAATGATTTTTTGGGTGCAGGAAGCTCAGGATATGCCAAAAGTGGGGGGGTTGAGTGATGAATGAAATATCACCTTGGGAGAGAAGCATAGCATTTCCCAGTGCTTGTTATGTCAAGGAATGAACAGAAGCAAACAGCAACAGATTTCCTGCAGCTTCATACTTCAGGTGACAAAACATTAGTTGGGTGATTATATATGCATTTCCATACCAACCCCTCCTGTAATTGTTCTTTTCCATTGTGTTTGTTATGAAAGCCTTTCAGAATTGAGAAATTACTGTCCTGTGCGAAACACTGAAGGGTCAGTGGACAGCACCATTTAAACACCCTCCTATTTTTTAAGGACTTATCAACCTTCTCTCTTCCATCACCTTGATACAACACGCAGTGCCCCGACCACTGGCTGTGGGTTAGGCACGTGTGAATTAAGAGTTTTCATGCCAGATAAACTGGAGTTTGAATCTTTTATATTACTATTTCTTTTGCATTATGTGTTTGATTTCTCCCCCTCCTCTGCATACTGAAAAACGCATCAGGAGGGATTTCTGCTGCTGATCTCTGTTTTACACAGGGTGCGGGTGCCCTCTACTGCTCCGCCCAGCCTGGGCTCAGCGAGATTTCTCCTGGAGGCAGCTCTCCTGTGCTCAATCCCAGGGGACAGATACACACTGTTCTGGCAAAGAATATGCGCTTAATAGTTGAGAGAAAAATAGCAAAAGTTAGCTCTTCTGAGTTTCTTGAATAAGTGATTTTTTTTTTTTTAATGCTTTGGAATAAAAAAGAATAAATCCTCAGTAAATTAAATAACACTTTCTGGCTGGCTGATAGGTCTAGATGTATGGACATTACTGCCTGGCCTGGCTCCTACAGTCACTAATGTACTTGTAAAGCCCCTGTATCTTGGCTTTTGTGCCTCAGTAGCTCTCCTTGCTCACAGGACCAGCGTTTGAGTGCAAACAGTATTTGTGTGTGTCTTGACCGGGTTGTGTGAAGCTCTGTCCTGGTTATGCTCATTGTTACAGGTCACAGAGAAACCTGGAGGGTGTAGTTCAGTTAACAACAGCCATTTCCTAAGCACTGTCCTGGAGCTGTACTGCCACCTGCAGCCCCACCACACCCAGCAGAGAGTCCCTTCCCCAGAGTATTAAAACGATCTCAGAGAACAATATTAAAGGGAATAACTCTTTATTGTCTCATTAAGATAATTCTGTGCTGCTGTAAAAATGCAGCAGTGTCTTACCATATTTTTTAGATGTTTCTCTTAGCTCCGTAATTTTTCTGCAGTATATTTTTATCCCATTGCTGTATATTTTTAGCCACACTTCCATTTGCAAGAGACACGTAGTACGATAGCTATCGTTACAAGAACACCCGTGTCTGGCTTTTAGCTAATCGTGAGCTGTCCCATCTAACATCGACGTTTAATGTCCCTGTATAGCACCTGGAGCTAAAAATAACACCCCCCTCCCCTCCTACTTGCAATGTGAAAGCTGCTTAGTGCAAAAGCATCAGCACATTTTAACTTTTATAGTCACTAGATTTAATGTTATATGTCAGGTCTGTCATCAGCGTTTCATCCCTGAAGCTGCTCCCCAGTGATGATCAGGAGACAGAATACATTGGCTTCCGTGCACGCTCCTGACGTTGATGGGCATTTTAGTCTTTCAGTTCTCTATAAGAGAGACCTATGAAAGCATGTATATATAACTTTAAAAAATGACCTTGTTATCTAACTTATATTTATAGGGTGAAGGCTTGGGCGGGGCGGGGGGGGAGAATAGTGTTTGTGTGCACTGTAATTCTTTTGGGGGTAATATTTGTACTAAAAACAGTAGGAAGAGAAAGATGTGCTGTGTCATGTTGACATGCTAGTGACAGTGAAACAAATACTTTTGGTCAGGCTTAAGCTAAACTGTTTTTTCATTTCTGTCTAGTCAGTGCTAGGAGTACCTTGGGTGTATTTGCAGTTGGATATATTTCTAACCAAAGGATGAAGCTGAAAAGGGTTTACAGAACACAGAAAGTTCCAGAAGTGGTTGTGGTTATAAAACTTCCTTGTTACTGAACTTAGCTTTCTTCCTTAAACCATCTTACATTCTAAGTGTTGTTTCAGACAAAGGCTCAAAGGCGACAAAGACTTCAGGGGAGTAGAAAGCTCACCCTGGGAATGCCTGATCACTCCTCTTTTGCAGAAGAGGCATTGGATTTGTCCTTCTTGCAGTCAACTGCAAGAAATCTCTGTAATCTAAATCGGTATCACCGTACCACTTGCTTTTACCATGAGTGTATAAACAGATTGCAGACTTTTGGCCAAGGATATGGTTTATTCGCACTTGACAGTGAACAACTGTTCTGTGAGAACAGTAATTTGTGCTTTCTCACAAAACTTCTGGAAACAAGAATTGAGCAGATTACCACACAGATAGCTGCCTCTGCCAACACGCCAACCTTCAGCTAATTGCTTGTCAGTCTCCTCCGGAGCTGAAGCAGTCGCCTCCCAGGCATGGTGTGTCTGCACAGGCAGCCTTGGCCGGGGGTGGGGGTGGGTGGAAATAGAAAAAGAAAAAAAGGAAGCAATTAACTTTCCTATCTGAAGCAGGACATTCAGGGAGATCTAAACAATGTTGAGGAAAAGACAAGTTAAAATGTATCCCAGCAGATTATCTCCGGTGCTGAGCAGCATGTGCCCAGGAGGTATCTGTTCCACCTTCCCTGGCACTCCCCAGCACGTAGATGGTGACTTCATGTCTGAGTGCTGGAACTGCTACAGCCAGCTGTCCTGGTGCTCTTGTACCCAGCCTGTCTGAGCTGCAGCATCTCAGCCTTTAAAATAAAAATGACTTTATTCTGATTCTTCATGGATTAAATACTCCAGCTGTGTTTCACAATGTTTCATCGTCTTTTAGAACAGCTAAGCATCCATCACTGAAGTGCTTTATTACAGAACAATCAGTAACCCTCAATGCTGCAGTTCTGTGTTGATTTTCTTTTTTGTCTCCACACAAGACAGAAATCCTGAGTTTCCACTTCGGCTTGATCTCCAAAAACCTGAAGAAAAACCAACCAACCAAGCCCCCTAACTCTTACCTGCTCAAATGTTTCCTCACTTCTCTGTCCTTTCCTCATATTAGCCTTGTTCCCTTCCTCACACTGATTGACACACGGTGATCTGCAGTCGTGGGCAGAATGCTGTTGATACAGGGGTTTTGTATCTGAAAGCAAGAGTGAGGATTTGTGATTATTTCTCCTTAAATTCCAGTTGTGCCCAACAAACTTCATCTAATCTTTCATAACTGTGCATTATCTCTTTCTGATTATTATTTGCTGTTAGCAGCAGTCCTCTCACTGTTCCCAAGTTATTTATCTGGTCTTCCAGTTGTGTTGAGTACACATGTAGAATTGATGCAGTTGCTAGACAATTTGTGAAAAGGTTGTCTTTGGCTGTTGTGATTAATTAAGCTTTGAAAACTTTTAAGAACTGAGGTCTAATTTACAAGCTTGAGTAGTTGTAGTGGGTTTAACACAGTCTTTAAGCTGGAGTTTAGCAAAGTTGTTAAGAAAGACCCAGAAAAACTCTCTCAGGACTTCCCACTGTTGCTGGGTACAAAGAAGGGATAGAGGGGCATTTTCAAACTTAACCAAGTCTGGAGAATTTCTCGTTTATGATATTGAATCTGGACCAAAATCCTGAGCATTTTAGCATACAAACCAACATGTAGTGAGGTCACTGTGTAACTCATTTTCCGTAGTTTTCCTCTATATTCATATATGCTACAAAGAAATATAAACGTGCTGGACCACAGTCTAGAGATCCAGATAGTCTGTCTGATATCCAGCACCTAATATTGAAGGTAACAATTTGAAAAACGACTTTGGAACGGTTTTGTTTCCCAGCTGCTCTTTAGTGTCGCACACGTGATTCCTTCTGAGCGTACCAAGGGTGACAAAGCAAAGGCAAAAACCCAGTTTAGTGCCGCCGGGTTTTAAGCTCCACTTTTACTGGCAGGAATTCGGCAAGAGCCCAGATGAGGGCACTGTTGGCTGCCTGAAGACTTCCAGTCGCAAACAGCTTTTTCTGCTCGCGTCCCTGCCCAAGTCTGTCACCTCAGCCCTCGTTGCATTAGTGGGAGTACTGGGAGCCTTTGCTCAGTAGCATTTACACGTTACTATAACGTTTGATTTAAGTGTTCACGGTTCTTGGTTAAATCAGTTCTAGTCAATGATATCTAAATGTGAGTCCTAAACTCTCAATCATTCTGTTCACAAATAGTGCTGAGCAAGTACAGGTCTAGCTAATGTTCGGGCTGTTTCAAATCAAGAAAGCAGGGATTCCCCATCTGTGTAAGCACTTGGTCCCAGTTTCAAATGTCTTCTCCTGTGAAAGTCGGGGATGGATGCTGATAGTCTCCTGTTTACTGAAGAGGAAGCTCACCCAGGATCTCTCTCTTCATTTATCAGGGAGTCCTGCCCACCTCTGCCCCAGCTTGGGCAAGTAGTCACTGTCAAACAGTGGTAACTTGAGAGCTGCACAATGCAATTTCCAGACTTGATAATCCTGATTACAAATTTCCCTGGGTCTAAAGGCATCCACTGTCAGATACTAAATACTTGTCTTCTCACAGGAGGGTTGCAAGCAAAGTTGAATTTTGCTCTGAGATTAATCATTCCGATGGAGGATGAACTCACGAGAAAGGTCCAAGAATATGAACTGAATTCAAAGCCTCTGCTCAATCCGTGTCTCAAGAGAAGCCTGTGTGTGGGAGGAAAGGTCAGGAGAAGCCTTTGCAAAGTGATCCAGATCAAAGAGCTCTCTCTTGCTGACAAATCTGGTTGCATAAAGGACAACCTCTCTCTTCAAAGTTCAGGCTTCTGAAGTTGTCTTTAGATCTGTGAAATGAAAGTCAGTTCATTGATCAAATGCCTTTAGATCCCAGTGATTTCCAAGTCATCACCATAACTTTGAACACGTAGAGTTGTGAAGGGGAGCATTTCTTCAGGTTTGTGGTGGGGAGAGAAGTGCATCCATCCTGGTAGGGCAGCACGTGTCCTACCAGAGCCCTGCAGCCAATTTTGAAATGTTTGTTTTATGGGCTGGACAAGCCTCAGAAATTTCTTACACAAATGTGAAAGGCCAATTTACCAGAGGCTGTATCTTTATCTTGAGATGAAAAATCTATCCCCTATTCTGGAGATTATAAAGGGTATTTAGTCATGTCAGATTTCTCCTACAAGCATCACTTGTTCCAAAATCCCTGACATTCCTAGTGCTAGTGTTTCTTTTGCCCTGTCATCCCTTGGTGTGGGTAACACAAACACCCTCAGCAGCCCCGGTAACACCTGTGTGCAGCCTGTCCCTTGGCTCCCACGCTCCTGGGCTCTTTGGGGGGATCTCACTGCAGACCTGGTGCCCCCTACATGCAGCTGCAGACTCATGTGCAAGATGTATTGGAGGAGCTGCCTTTCTCTTGTGTGGCAGGATCCTCATAACCAGGCTAAATGCCCTTGCTTTTTTCCTGTTTCTTTACTCTTTCTGTCTAAATAAGAGGAAGGCAGATAAACTGTAAAAAATAAACTGTAAAAAACAAGTCACTACTCACAGCAGCCTCATCAGCCCTTCTCTTGCTGTCTTATGGTGCTATATGGATCTCCAACTGCTAAACGACCTTTACGTCCTCTGAAATGCCAAAGCCACAGAGTGAAGCCCAGTTTCAGATCCAGTGTCCAGAAGCTGTACAAAACAAATCGATCATGCTACCAAGGAGGGTTGCGTTGTGTCCATGTAGCCAGAGGAGGGCACGATTTCTAAGACACTCGAGTTTGAAGCCTTGCAGATATTCACGAAGCAATTGGCAATCAGATTTGACACTGCTAGGCCGTGCCTGTATATACATTTTTCAGATTTGATTTCTGAGTGTAGAGTACTGTGTTCACAAGAGCTGAGTGTCTCCCATGTGCCGTAAATACTTGTGCCTCACCTAGATCTTTGCTCTGGGGAAATAGATTGCTTTTGATCATCGTCTTTTCAGAGGTGGGTAGTTTCTGCTACTGCATTTTAAAAACACGCAAAAGAAATGTGGCATCTGGCTTGGACATGGGTAGTATGTTTCCAGTTTAATTTAAACAGGAAACCAGTGAAATGTGTGAAGAAAGCGCTTGTGAGAGAAAGGTGGAGGATACACCTTTGAAAGCCAGAGAGCAGCAGTGTTCCAGAGAAAACAAGCTGGAGAAAGGAATATTAAAGAGGGCAGTGTTAAATGGAAACCTAGCAGGATCGCAGAACAAGTGAGCATCTGAGATTAACAACACAGCCAGGAACTAATGAGCCAACAGTGCCTTCCTCAGTCTGCAGCAATAATACATAATGCCTACGTGGATTGCCTCTCGTGCTCTCCTGTTCACCACACCTCACCTCCCGCTGCTGCAGAATCATTTTGCAAATCTATATTAAAACCATAAGAAAGAGCACTTTACGGGCAATGTGTTATTTCGTTCCTACAGTGAAGCTACGGAAGCCAGATTTCAGTCCTGGAGTCTGAAGCTTCACATGCAAGACCTTGAGCAGAGTTGACCCAAGCAATGGGTGGTGTGAAGCAGGATGGGTATTCAGCATATTTGCATCCTCCTATCCTGTGGCTCTTTGATCACTCTGTTTGCAGAGGAAAAAGAAAGGCCCGAAGCCATTTCAATCTGTTTTATGTTCTGTAGGGGATTAGGTCTAGAAACTACTGAGCTGCTGGACAGAAAAAATAAAAAAAGAGTTACAGCTGCACTCATTAGCTGGGGTGTTTAAGATTTGATGTTTTTATAACACCAAAAAGTGAAATAATTTTTGAAACAAATATTTATTTTGGAAAAAATTGAATGTGACATATGACAGTCTTAAACTCTTGAATGCAGACAGCTTTAAAGAGAAAAGAAGTCCAAAAAACAACCTAAAAATGCTTCTCCAATAGGAACTGACTGCTGGCTTGCTTACATGGGTGTAACTGATATACAGGTAGCTATTATACCTTGCTTAATAGTAAAATGTGTATAATCTGATTACAGTGCCATGTGCGAGTTTCAGTGGGAAGATATATCTATGCTGATTTAATCTGTCCATCACTTGCATTTCTCCCATGTGCATCACAGTGTTTTCTTGCATTGATAGCTTCCTTTTGCATTAGACTTTTTAAAAAAGTTTCCAAACTTCTTAAATAATTTTGCTCTATCTTTTTCCTGTCTTCTCAGCTCTCCACAATTCTGACAATTCCAGGGTTGTAAAGAATCTCATTCAAAGTAGATGTAGCAGTGTTTCAGCCCAGACACAATAGGGAGGATCAAAGTGAGATGCGAAGGTTAAAGACATATCTGAAACGAGACACATATGTTTATTCCAGGGGCTATCTTAGTAGGTACCACAGGTGACAGTTTTGTGTATCTGTAATCAAGGGTTTGCTCTTGTTGTATTTTAAGTCAGCCATAAATTTCTAGTGACTTGAATGGGAAAAAGATCAGAACATTATTGCATAATTGTGCTGTGTAAAAAGAAGGAACAAACCACTTCACAATATAGAAAGCAAACCTGTTGTCGACTGTAGTTAACAATACATCAGAAAACAGCTCAATGAGCTAAAAATGGCACCTCTTATGCAGTTTCTAAAAATTGGCCTTCTGAGAGTGACTTCTGTTTTCTGTAAGCCATCCCTTTGCTCTGTCTCTGAGACGCATGCCCAGAGGGAAGACCCATCCCTCTGCTCCCCACCAGAATCTCCCCAGCCCTTTCCCTCCTGTCTTTCTTAGCAGCTCCCATTATAGGAATTGTGTAACACACACGTTGAAGGGATGGAGACTTTGCGACCATGTGAATGCAGGCAATTTCAGGCTGGTGCCAAGAACTGAACAATTGCCTAAGAAAAAGAATAATCAAAGTTATCACCAAAGTCTGCTTGATCAAAGCCTTTACTGAAGAGTAGCCCTTGGTGGGAATAAAAACACATATTGGAACAAGGCTTTCAAAGTGGCTATTTGCATATTATTTGTTCTGCTGTTAGGGCAGCTCGATGGCACTTGTACTCTAACCCTCCAGAGACTGTCATATGAGTAAATTCCTCTGTTCATGGGTTACATCTAAAACCAGAACAATGGTGCTAATCTTCTCTGATCTGCTGCAAAACTCAGGAACTTTACCCTGTTTCTGTGTCAGGCTTTTACCTCCTATTCAAGATGTACCATACAGCTATTAATTTATTTTCTCTGCGTGGGGACAGCTTATTCTGTGATATTGTGACTTCAGGCTGTTTATTGTAGTAAGTGAAACAGGAGCTGGCGTGCAATCCTCGCTGTGCAATCTCAATAGAAGCTGAAACTACAGACTTTGAGGGAGCTAGAATTTCATCTCCAACCTCAAAGCCTGACAAATTAATCGCCCTTCACATTCACTCTTGTTAAAGGTTAGAATAATCCATTCCTTTCCATTCCTGCAACCTAGAATACTGTTATCAGTCCTAAAACCTATTAGATTTCAAAATATGATTAAGTGGGTTCTTGAGGGAAGCCAGGGGTGGGGGAAACTAGCGTGTTTTTTTTCTCCTGAAAGGTTAAAATTTTCATTTGAGTATCAAGCACACAGCTTACAGGAATTCTTCTATTTTATGATGGTATATTGTACCCAGAGGCATTACATAGTAAGAAAAACTGTTGATCTCTAGATGTTGATAAACACGATACTACTGAGCTTGTTGAAAGAATGTTTTATAATCATGAATGATTCCAGCGTGGTGAGAGAAGTATCACAGTGTGTGATACTTCTGCCTTTTTCAAAACCTGCCTTTTTCAAAAAAGTTGTGTCACACGTAACTTGTTGAATCAGCTGTGATGAGCCATGGAGAGGACAGTAGCTCTGTCTCATTGGAGACTGCAATCATTCGAATTGGGATTTTACCCTGAATCTGAAGAAAAACAGAGAAGGTCAAAGTTTCTGAATGAATGCTCATGCATTTGTACGTTTTGCCCCAATAAAAAGCAAACATTTTACTTCACGACTTTGCTTTGGACTTGTGGATTTTATTATCAAAGGAAATCCAGACGGACCCAGTTGTTGTGAGAGCTATGAGCAAAGTGGGTGGGAGAGGGTTCTGGCCCTGCCTGCTGGAGGAGCTCACACCGCACTGACACCACAGACCTACTGCAATATCTCTGCTTCTTTGGCCATTTTTTTTTCTTCTGTATTATGATAGTGTTTAGGTCATTTGGGTACTCTGAGAATATGATACTTGGACAGTTCTAGGTTAAAGCTTTCACTTGAGATTGATGCTATTGAGTGGCTTTTTAAACCGCTTTAAAAATGGGAATGTAAGACTATTGAACCAGGTGAAAGAGGAGAAGCTATTTAACCAGCCTCTCTAACACATTCACAAACTGCAAGATAGCTTTCAGAAAGAGATCATTCTGTGTCATGGCACACTAGATGAAAGAACAAGATCAGGAACATTGCTCAGGATATCCAGTGCCATCCTTAATAGTCAGTTGGCCTCCCTCCAAGGAAACTCAGACAGCCGTTCCGTCTCAAGGCCAATTTAATGCTCAGAACAAGCTTGGGTTTGAATTATTCTGAGAAGAAAGGTAACATGAGAAGATTGAGTGTGTTACCAGCACCGTTGCCAAACTCTGGGAACAACCTGCGTGCTGCTCGGTGTGCATGTTTGAAGGCACAGCGGAAAGTTCATGTTGCTCCTGTAAGGTTCCCTCACGTGACAAGATGTTTTGCTGGGCAGAAAGATGCTACACTGGGATATAAGGGAGACAAAAGGTAAAAGAGAGAAAGGAATTTATGATGTCTCTGCTGTGGTACTTTGGCTAAATTTCTCTTTGAGAAAACACTTGACTTGAAAGTAACGTATAAGGGAACATCGCAACAAATACTAGGTACATAGTTGCTGTTTATGTACCCTATATCTGTTCTCATGGATAAACATATCTTTTTGCTGCTTTTCCATCAAGCCATAGATTTAATTTCTTGAAAATATTCACAGTTTGGGGCTACTCTCTCAGTAACTAAATTGTTTGTTTTGATGTAGATTATGCATCATCAGAGGGAGTATTTCATCACTACTTCAGAATTTTTTGATACTGTTGTTCTGGCATATCTATCTCCCAAATAAGACATCTGTGGCACAGGCTTCTATAAATCATGGCTAGGAAAGCAGCATCATAGACAGTTTCTCAAAGGGTAGTAACACTGAAATCCTGTACGTGCAGGTTTTAGATGGAGACATATTTTTAAATGAAGGTAATGTTGTGTTACTTCTAAAATGAAACGAGATCACTTCTTGGGAATTCAGTTTGCATTTATTCCGTGGCTCCAGCCCTCTACACTACCCTCAGCCCCCAGGCATTTTATAAGTGCATAATGTTTTAGGACATGCAGGTGATCATGAGCCAAAAGCTATGGTGAATTATGAATCAAAAATACTCCAACTGGCGTATCACTATTAATCTGCATGGTATAACAGATAAAGAAACCTGCATTCAGAAATAGCATTTGACAAGGTAAAGAAAAACGCATGTCAGCAGTGATAGTGAGAGAGGTAGACTGAACACTGAAAGGATCTTGCACATGTAAGAAACATGCAAAAATATTTTAGCAGAATAAATGTGCACAAAAACTAATGCATCAGTATGGGAGGTAGAAATATCTGCATTTCAACTTTAGGAAGTTTGGATACCAAAACAAAATGACATTTAATATGCACTTTATATAAGTGTTAACAGTTGGACAAAAAATGGGAAGTATTGTCTATTTATTTCATCTGGCACAAAACGTTATGTAATTTGCACAGTAAACTCTGCTTCAAGAATGTCAAAATTGTTTGCTTTGTCACCAGAAGGTTATTGTCCACCAATTTCAAATCCAAAAGGCATAACAAAACACATTGAAGAAAGCTCTACAGAGCTCCTCTTCCTTTTTGCAATAGCTCTGTAAGTCGCTGAAGGATGTTAGTTGTACTGCTACCCGTTGTAACCTGTGTGGAAGAGAACAAGCACTAAGTTGAAGCTAGATTTGGAAAGACAAACACACAAACCAACACTTTGGAAAAGAACCCTCCCAGAGAAGCCACGTGTGTGGATATCCCTGCCCTTCACCTATGTCTGTGATTTCATCTGTGTGATCGTGCTGACGATCGATGATGCACCAAGCACAAACTGGCTGCAGGCAGGACCCACCTCACATGCTTCCTCGCTGGGAAGTGCTGAGGATCTCACCTTGAAGCAACCTTGGAGCCCCTCTTAGTTACTGATGTAACAGCCACTATAATGTCAACATTCTCATGGAGTTATTCCTTCTTCAGTCCTGGGCTGCCCTTCCGTTTTTTTCCTCTCTGTTTTAGCTACTGTAGCTCAAACAGCCACTGTCCTTTCTTTACAAGATTACGCTGAAAAATGATTTCACAATGAGCAGACAAAGGGCGATACTAAAAACAGGCAAGTATGCAAATGTTTCAGTAGGCAGGTAATCGCTCTAGCCAGAAGAGTATATTTGCTGGAAGTTCTGCAAATATTTAGTGATTAAAGGTTGCTGCTGTTATTGTACAGACTTATAATGTCTTAGCAAATTATACTCTTCTAGTCTGAAAAGCAATTATTTCTTTAGCAGAAGTCATGGATGCCAGAAATTAGTCAGCTTGTCCTTATTGGTTCCTCTGCAGTTACTTGCAGTCTTTTCTGTAAGCAAACATCTCAAAGCTTGCTATGAATGATGCAGGATATTTCAGTCTAAGTCAAAAAAAAGGACTTCAAAAGTTGTAGCATACTCTGTCAACACAAGGATTTACATCATGACTCTTTCTAAAGAATCTGATTCTTACCATTGAAACACCATCTCTTCTAATTTCATGTGACAGGAAAAGAAATAAAATATTTCAGATTCAGCCTTGAGATTCCTAGCCCTACAGCTCCAAATAATTTTTTAAAAAACTAGTTCTGTTGAAATAGATCTCCTAGGTGGAAAGCTGTTCTGCAGCCAGATCTTCCTTGAAAGGTACGCTGTTTCAAATCTATTTGTCTCTAAGTTCAGATCTTGTAGAAAGTTGCCGCAACACTTAAACTGAAAATAGATCCATTACCTCTTCCTCTATTTTGTTTTTTTTTTAAACAAGTTTTTTATTGATTGTTGACAATGGGGACTCCTCAGCAGTCTTCAACATAACAGCTTCTGAAAAGTGATCAGCTGGAGGCACCACTAGGCTGTCTTAGGTTTAATCCCACCATGCTGCAATGCCCAAAGACCCTTTCTGCCTGGAGGTTCTACAGCCAAAGACTCAAAAGGTGATGTTACAGGTCTAAGCAAGAGCCAGCTCTTGCTCAGCTGCACTAGGGCATACCAGGAGTAGCTCCATTAGTGTTAATATACTTGTATCAACTGTGAACTGATGGGAGAGGAAAATAAATGTGCAGGTTATCTCTCTACCACTGGCCTTTAATTTATAATGAAGGAGTTATCATTAAGTTCTTCTAATTACTTATTTTCTACTGAAGATTACTACTGAGTAACAGGGTTCAGGAAAAAAGGTTTTTATCGTGCAAGGCCTTGAGTGTTATTGAAATAATTTCCCCTACTGTGTACTCTAGAGGAAGCAGCACAGATGATCAGAAAGGCCATCAGAATTAGGAACTCTGTTAATGGGCTTCACATTGGTCTCTTGTATAATAGAAAAGTCATTTTAGTTCACCTCCTCCCCTTCTTCATCCAGCCTGTCTGACATGGGGATGCTCATTGCCTTCTTTCAGTCCCGTATCTGCTTCCCTTATTCTGAATATCCCTCTCTTTGTTATGGTCTAAGCCACGCAAAGAATAATTTCTAAAATAATTTGAGAAACCAACTCCCCAGAAGCACAAGATATTTGGGGATTTCAAAAAAACATTTTAAGTGAGATTCAGTTTGGTTGCCTTTCAGTTTTCCAAGCTACTCAAAGTTACTGATGTGGGGTTTGGGGAATCTAAGCAGTGTAGGAGACAGAAATTTGCATTTTAAAATAACGACAGCTAAGATTCTTAGGGGGGTTAGGAAGACCAGACTTTAAAGCAAAGTACTAAATATTTTGAAGCCTAAGAAATTTTGCAAGAACCCTCAATTCAGAAACTACACTGCATTTCCAAGAGACTGTACGAGCTTTCCATTTCTTTTCTAAAGATATTTCTATGTCTTCCTTGTGCTCTTAGTCTCAGAGACCAAAAGTGTGCCCTAGTTACTTGTAAATGGGAAGATCTCTTCCACCTCCTCCATGTTTGCCACCATTTCTTGTGAGGCTCCAGGTGAGTCATTTACCTCGAGGCCACCCTGTTCTCCAGCAGATAAAGATTAAAGCACCAGAAGACCAATTGGCAGCCTCAGCAACCAGGGGCTGCTCGCAATGATAATTTCCCGTAGAGGTTTCTCATGCTCGCAAAGCTCTCTTCCTGCTGAGAAGCCTGCTGGGCTTTGTTTTCCAGGTGGTCTTTAGAGAACTCTGAAGTCATTAGCCAAAAGTTTTAGAAGAGCCTTGATCTCACAGAAATCAGCTGCAGGTCAGCAGTGAGTCTTATTGACTCATCTCTCTCTCTGTGCCATCCCTTTCACAGGCACGCACGAAACTGTGGATGCTCAGCATCAACAGCAATCTATTTTCAAGACATGAAAATATGAATTCCTTAAAAAGGGACCAACCTGTGACTGTCTGGATATAGTCTCTTCTTCTCAATAACAGTAAAGTATTGAAAAAAACCCCACAAGTCGGTGCTGAATAGATGGCTACAGAAGCTGTTGCATGCTGAGACAAAATAACTTACATACTGTTCTGTTCAAAACTGAAATGTGAGTTGGATTTCATCTGTAAGTAACAACAAACATGTGAAGTGTCATAACTATTCCTATGTGCAGGGAAAGAGCGGGAAGAGTTGAGTGTTGAGCAGAAGAATGGACTTCAACAGCTGTAGATAAATTAAATGTTAAAATACAGCTTTTCACCTTGGGTTGCTATGTAGGTAAATAGTAAACACAGAAAGGTTTATGTAGTTTCACGCCCATCAGTGGCATCAAAGATTTTGATGAAGCATTCAGTTGTTCCAAAGGTGGTTAGTGACAGCATTAAATTTTTTTGCTTTTCTTGAAAACTGGGGAAAATTTGAAGGCTGAAAGACCACATTATTCTTTAGGATGTGAGGAAGCCAAGACTTGCAGAGCACCATTGGCAGCCATTAGTTTGGGTTTGTACAGTTCTTCCAAATTCAAGGAGATTCCTTCCCACTCAGTGCAGAGGGATCCATGTATGTGTGCAATCCCTCAGCTTAATAGGATAGGCTTTTAAACAAAATCATGTGGTGAACTGTAGAGAGAAAAACTCCGGGGAAGTAACAAAGTGCTGAGCAGCCTCGCTGTTTTCTGTTTGCCCAACTTACAGGAAGCTCTCAGCACTTTTTGTTTGATTCTGTGTTTTGAACCCCTGAAGACTTCATCAGCACAAAAAAAAAAAAAAAAGTTCCACTGCATGTCACGCTCATTTTTTGCATGAGTCCCTGAGGAATAGTGTCTCTGCAAAGACAAAAGAAAAACTCTTCCTTTGTCAAAAAAACGGTCCAGAAAGTTAATGCCTTTATCTCTACACACAGAGTACTCAATATCCCCGAAAGCTTTTTCTAAATTTATTTTTAAATGGATCTGTACTTTTCAAAGACTGTCTTCTTGTGTGTGTGCGTAAGGCTCTTTTTCTGTTGGTTGAATTTACCATGCGTAACCTTTCTTTCAAATAATAAACTCCCTGAGGAGAACAGGTCTCTGCATTTGGAACCTTCAGTGCTACCAGCCCATTGAAGGGTAACCCTGTTCTTAAGGGAGAGGCTTCTTGGTCTGTTTAGCTGTAGATATTCCCAATGTGACAAAAGAAGAAAAGGCTAGAGCACGCAAGTTCAATAGGTTGCATCATAATGTCAGAGAACATATCACGTTGCCCGCAGGAAAATTTCAGCAGCATAAACTGCGGATTTAAAAAAAAACAAAATAGGTCTTGCTCCAAATTACTTAGGGCTGAATAAAGACAAATTAGGCTGTAATCATCACCTGCAGTCAGCTGTGCTATATCAATGGCTTGGTTAGCAGGAGAGGTCTTCACCTAGGTCAGGAGTCACTGTACCCAAGAACTGCATCTGAATGAGAATTTCAGTTTTACAAAATGAATCTCCATTTTTTTGAATAGTTCGCTAAAACCTTACATTAAAACACTGTGGAATGTTAAGGTCTTGAAACTACTTAGAGGGAGAAGACCAAAGGGTCAAGTTATTCTCCACATGTTGCGGTCTACAGAAATTCCTCTCTGGGTTTTCAGCAGTGACAGGTTGACTTGCTGAGTTTGATATAAGAGGATGGCTTGGTAACAGGGAATGTGGGGGGGAAAGGGTTCAGAGAGACCCAAATGCACACTGTGCTCCATGCTGCCCAAATGAGCTGTCTGTCAGACCTAGACTTGAGGCTGAGTAGATACGTCCTGGCTCTCAGCGGGGCAGAGTGTTGTGGTTAGAGTAGCTGCCTGGCTTCTGAACTCCAGCAGCCTCACATCTTGCTGGCCTGAGGGGAAAAAAGAGCTCAGACCAGTCCCTGCAGAGATGTCCCCAGAGAAATGGATAGAAGTCCATCGGGAATTCAAAAAGTTTCTTAAGTACCTGTGAAAATCCCTACTAGGCTCCTCTCTTTGCAAATGTAAATGCTTTGATAATCTGATTCCTGGTGTCTCATTCTCTCTTTCTCAGTCTTAATTTGCCTTTAAAGTGGGGAAGTCCTGTCCTCCTCAAGCATATTAAAAAATAAGAAGCTCAGCCACTGTAATAAACCAGGGATTGCAGAGCCGTTCATAAGGGAGAGCACACAGATACAAATATTGCAGCCTGATTAAGGTCTGCTTCAAATAGAATTTTGAATTGCAATATTATATTCCAAAGCAGTATGTGAAGACATACAGTAGATATCACAACATTGTACAACGTTCCAATACCTTTTTGTCATCCTAGAAAAAAACAGCCTATAATACGAAGTACTCAGTTCTTGCTCACACGAACAGTGAGACTATAGTGCACATAGCTGTTTCTAGGAAGACAGATCAAAAGAACTGAGCTAGCTGAAGGCGAATCAGCTGTGCTATTCTTGACCACTGTGGTATGAAGCAGAAATACAGATGTGAAAAAGGATGGCCTCTATTCTTCTGCCGTCAAGATTTACTCTGGTTGATCAAGAAACACTGAAAACATTGCAAAATAATTGAGATCAATATTTTGTTATACTAAGTTTATAAATTGCCTGCTAAAGATGACTGCCCCACCAAAGGTTATTTTTATTTGCAAGTGAACTGCATATTATACCTTCCTATGCCAGCGCTGGCATACCTATGGCTCTCTGCTTTGAGGCTGCTGTTACAGAGGAGAATCACTGGAACGTAGCTTTTCAGGTCACTAGTTTTCACTGAAGTGAAAAATTTGCCCTCTCAGATCATTGCCCTATAGCTGGGATCTGAACCTATATTTCCAGTTGTCTAATGAGGAAAGTGCTTGAGCAGCACATAACACCAGACAGAATTACTTTCTGCTGAAAATATTAGGTCACAGCGATTCTCTCATCCTGCCCAAGGGACATGTCTCAGCTGAAATTTTTAAAGTTAGAAAGTTTATGAATTTGTTTCTGTGACTTAAAAGTTCTTTATGGCAAATTCAAACAGGTGGAAACATAGTTGGTATGTTGTAATTACCTGTTTGTGTACTAACCTTAAAGAAATGTATTTTATACAACCTGGGATTTTCTTTCTTCATGGCGTACTATGAGATTTTTTTTCTCTGCACTCTTACTTTAAGGAGATAATCAATGTAGATGTTTGGATCAGATTGCCTATGCATTCTGCAACCTCTCTAGTAGTCAGGAGACAGCAAGGAGTTAAAATCTAATTAAAAACAGAATGTCCAGGAGACCATTCCTGCCAGGACATGTGCTATAATACAGGCAGCCTGTACAGCTACAGTTCAGGGACAAACATCTAATTACACCTTTCACTTCTGTTCAAGGAGACGGTTAGAAACAGTGTCTAAAATAGCTATCCAGGAAGAAATGAGTAAGGCCATCCAGTTATTTGTTGAGAATTTAAAGATGTGGGTGCTGGAAAGGGAAAATTTTGCTGGAAAGGGAACATTTTGCAACCCGAGGCTGTATCCCACCAGGAGGAGTCACTATTTCCTGTTGCTGGTAGAAAGGGAAACTGAAGCAAGGACTAGAGGGGATCAGATTTGGGACTGTCCAACTCTACAAATTTCAGTGCATCACCATGACTCTGATTAGGACAAGGGAAGTTTTTGTGGATCACTAAAAGTTCGCTTTGTCACAAGTGCATTGCTACAGACCGTTGAGCACTGTCCCTTGGCACAAGACGGTGGCTTCAGACCTCTAAGGCACCCTTGCAGGGCAGGTTGCATATGGGCAACCTACCAACGTGGGGAAGAATCTGAGATGGTTTCCATTGCAGGCTACATGGTGGTGGAGCAAATATATACTACGTATAACTGGCCAGTTCAAACAAATAGCCGTTCCTATTTTATCTTCCTCTGGCTTCCCAATGGGACACCTTTTTTTTTAGTCAGAAGCAGAGATCTGCATTTCTAAGCTGCAGTGGGCCCATTCCTGTAACGAGTTCTGTGCAATGAGCTTTCTGTAGCTGAATCATTTTTTGGTGGTATTTTCTGCAGATTGCAGCAGGTAGCAAATAGTTTTAGTCAAGCTTTCAAATACTGTAATTTGATGTTCCAGATGGTGGTGTATGATGTTATTTTGACTTTACTGCTATACTATTTTATGGTCTTTTTGAAAACTAAGTACATAATGTGAAAAAAAATCCCATTAAATTATTCAAATATTTTCTTATGAGGCTATACTACAGGCAACGTGAAATGAAAAGAATTGCTGGAGATGTTCTTTTTTACCTGAGAACCTGATTTTCTAATAAATGTACTATTCCTTGCTGAAGAAGATATATATTTATTGAAAAGAGCCATTGTTTGCTTTTCAAGGTAATGTTTTGGACTTTTGTTTGCTTCTTAAGACTGAATGAATAATGTGTATTTACACTCACTGCATATAAAGCTGCATTATCTTTCATTACTCTTGCAGCCTTTCTAGGGTGTTAGGTTGGGAAATATATTGTAATTAAAAACGAGGAGCTAGCTTTAAAAAATAGTTATCCGTTGCTGCGCCTGGGAAAGAAACGTTATTTCCTTTGTGACAAAAGAATAATAACCCTGGCAGATGGGTTGCTGCAGAGCTGGAAGAAAAGCTCTGTTAGAGTGGGACTGACAAAAACGTCTGTGCAGAACAGGAAGTTCTGTTGTGGAGGTAATAAAAAAGACACTTTCAGCTCAATCAGTTCCAAATAATCCCCACTTTAAGCTTGCTAGGCAAATATTACGGTGCTAAGGTATTAATGACTCTACTAGTTTATTGAAATGACCTTGTTGTTGTTACTTCAGCACAGACTGAAATGTAAAGCTGTGTTGAACACGAAGCTTTCATATTCCCTGTTGTGAATGGTAAAAAAGTATTTAGACATCCTGTGTTTGTTTTGCCTGGCTCTTTTTTTCAATATATTGCTATTAGAAAGACATTAATCCATAAGTCCTTGAGCCTGAATTTTCCCACATCTCTTCATCTTTGGAGAGAGGTGACAACTCTTCCTTGCAAAGAGCTGTCCAGATGGCTTTGATGTCCCATCAACTTCATCTTCAGAAATGATCCCACCTGAGGCCAACAGAGGCAAATCCACCAATGCCCCTGCACTGTGAACATGGTACACAGGTTGTCAAGGAAAACATTTATTTAAAATACTGAAAACCTCATCTTTACTATTTTCGATCGGCAATAAGCCTTCCAGGTTTTCAGAACGAACTGGATCAAAGCTGAAATAACTGGCACAAGGGAGACTAACAGATGACCATAGCTCTGCAAGCTACACAAACATGTTCCCACGTACCAGAGCAGATCTAGCAAACCTGCAAAGTCTGTGTTGCAGTATAGTCGTATTAGCTTTAACTGTAGCTGCAGTACCAGAAGTGGGCTGGTTGCAGGTTTGTGGGCATCTGTATCAGCTGTAGTATCAGCAAGGAGTATCCAGCCCTATTCTCTCAGCTGGATTGCTACCAGCATCTGAGCTACTTGGCTTTAACTCAGTGCAGGTCCAAGTAAGTTACATTGCAGTAACAGCCATGGTAGATGCATCCCACTGATACAGGAGGAGATAAAATGTTCCTGTATTTACAAAGTAAAATGAGTCTTTGAGGAGGATTATCTGGAGTAAACTTCTCAATAGAACCTCAGGGGAAGCTTTTCTATTTACTTTTGTTTTGTTGACTATTCAATGTTACCCAATCTCATTTCTTAAAGTAGATTAATGGATTTCCCACCAATCACTCACAAAATCACAGAATGTGAGGGGTTGGAAGTGACCTCAAAAGATCGTCTAGTCCAACCTCCCTGCCAGAGCAGGATCACCTCCAGTAGGTCACACAGGAACATGTCCAGTCATTCCTTTTTTTTTTTCCTTTGCACTGGTTTTCAGCTGCTTTTGCAGGAGATGAAGGGGTACAGATGTAAGTATTATTGTCTCCTCTGGCCTTGTACAAATGAGACAGATTGCTGGCAAACAGGAGCCAGACTGGATCCCCGCTATTTGCTTTATTTTTTAATTCATTTTTTTGCTAAAAAGTCCATTTAAAAGAGGTGAAGCAGAAAAGCTTCTTCCAAAAATAATTAGAGTCTTTCCAGCCGTATGAAAAGCAACAAAATCTAATAACCTAAATCTTCAACAAACAAACATAAACCCACAGTAATAAGGCCTACCTTGAGAAGAGAGAGAGATGCAGACCAAAACATTCAGATCCAAATCACCTTGTTAAGATTAATCTTTCCCACAATCCCTCTCATAAAACATCTGTGGGGAGTCATTGCATGATCCTTTGTAGTCAAGTAATAAATAGCCTTGATTCCATGGATGAACAGAAACCACATAGTTATTTAATAGTAATAAGCTAAGTTAACTAAGAAAGTGAGATGATTCAGTGAAATGTCTCAAATAAACACAAGAATTTGAGTTTAATCTGGATATGATATCTTAATAATGGATATGTATCCACTGGTGAAGCTATTATATTTTTATTCTAATAGGGAAGTGAAAGTAGAGATGATATTTCTGTCAAGAATGTGCTTGACTCAACCACAGGCATCACAGTTGCAGGCTTTTGAGGTGTTTAAGATATGCAGTCCATGCTGTAGCATTCAGAATTACTCTGCTTGCAGAGTTCAGCTTTACAAAGAGTATGAAAAAGAATTCTTAGGAAATTAGATCTATACCCCTCTGTTTCCATTACTATTATCACATCGTACGCAGTGAGGAATGTAAAAATGGAATTCAAATCAATGCAAGTGATTCCTCCGCAAGCAGACTCCCCAGCTCCGGCTGCCTGATTCCATCTGACTGTCTACTGCAAGAAGCCTACCGTAAATCCATAAAGCCTACCACAAGCTCATCTTATGTTGCAAATGCAGAAAGCCTCTCTGGGGTTCAGATGAGACATGGCAGAGATTGCACTTACGCCAGGGAACAGCTAGTTCTACTGAAAACATTGAAAGAGGCTGAAATTTAGCAAGTGGAAGTCCTCAGTTGCTTATCTCTTCTTGTTCAGCAAGTTGGGTTACTGAAGGAAAAGATGGGATCCGTTTCACACTTAGGTTAACTGTGATTCTCCCACTGATAGTAGGGATTATGCTGAAGCAGATATTACTGCTTTCTGCTTTGGGGGATAGACCTTTCATTGCATTTAACAGGGAGTTAATGGCACTTGAAATACTCTCTGAACACATTTGAATTTCAGATCTTAGGCCACGGACATTGACCCTGGTCCTAAGACCTTCATCACCCAGTGAGCAGTTACCTTTAGAACATACTTCTTTATGATAACACTACAGTTTTGAGAGAATAGCAAGCAAAATTTCATAAAGATTTGCAAAGTCTTATGATTTTGGAGTAAAATAAGAGATGATTATCCATATCTAAGTGACAGAGGGAAAGTTTTCATTTGTAAGGAGAATGTAGGACAAAACTCACTGTTAACAATTGTCTCTAACTGGGGATTTATTAGTCACTGTTGCAGTCTTAAGGCTTCTAAGACTAAACTGGACTCTATAAATTCAAAAGTCTTTACATTTTAGCTCAGTTCCCGTGAATTCTTTTATTCTTCTTGAAGGGCAGCTCAGTAACAATTAAGTAGCTTTTATTCCTAGAAGATAAACCAACTTATGAAATGCTGTAATGGAGTCACAAACATGTGACTCATTCAAAGTGAATCTTACTATCAGCAGAATGAAAAACAGTCTTTATGCTCAGTCTTAATAGTCTGTCTTTGTCTATTTAAGAGACCTTCTATAGTAAAACCAAGTAAGTTGGCAATAACAGTTTTTCCAAAGAGGTTGAATTAAATTTTGTGTTGAGCTTCTGTTTCCAACAGGAGAAATTAGAAGTAAGATGGACATAAATGTTAGCAAACCACTTCCTATTCCTTTGAAAGGGCTAGGATGTGAAAATTTCTTTCCGCTGTTAGTAACCAGTCAATGGTTCAGCTACCTAGAAAGGGGTCATTTCATCCACTGTAGAAAGAGTGGGAAGAAATATCTCAGCATTGGAAGTGCTGCTTTTGAGGGAATGTTTTTTTATTGCCTTAGGCTGAACACCCCTAACTGTTTTTCAGACCAGGGAAGTTATTTTCTTAGTGCCTTCACCTTTGCTGACAGAGAATAGAACACCCCCTTCCTGTACTACTAAGCACTTGCCATTATTGCAATGTGAATGAAATTTATAACATTCTGAGCGCCATAAAGCCAGGCAGGCTGCAGCCAAGCCAGTTGTCATCATTCTTTCAGAAATAATACAATTTTAAATAAATGCAGTCCCAAATGTTCCCTTTAGTTATCACCACAAAACAATGCATGAAAATACTGCTTGCTGCAGCTGACATGATGAATGATGGCGGCCCATTGAAAACACCGTTCACTTTCTTAAAATGCAAATACCTGCTGCCAAAACTTGAAAACAGCTAATGAGCAATTGCCCTTGGAAACATATAAGACAGAAGACATTCCATCCTATTCCTTTATATATTCAGAGGCATGACTTGGTAATTCACCAGAGCAAGCACTCGCTATATGATTCATTAGATGTAAAAAAAAATATTTGAAGTTGTCATATATAAGACGACAAATGTGCAAACTAGATATGCAGCTGTGATGAATCTGCAGAAGATGAACAAAGCAGATTTTCGTGCTATTCAGAAAGTTCAGAAAATGCTTTAAAAACTCCCGGAGCACAACACTCCAATGCAAGGATGTCCCAGTTCAACAAAAGCTTTTAGCAAAAGCTTTCATATAACGTTTATCACAACAAATGTGTCTAATTCTCAAGTAAATGTTCTATAGTAAATTATCAGATCTCATCAATAAAGACTAAAATAAAAGCAAAGCTTCTGAATAATCATACTATACCTCTTGGCTATTCTGCCTAAAATGTTTTGTTTGACCAAGTGTGAAGTGCTTTTCTGACAGTTTCCAAGATTGAAAACAAAAATCAGTTGAAAACCACAAGCATTTTAGGTTGATATTTTTACTATTTGCCACATTTCTCTAAGAGATTTGAATTGGTGTCAAATGATGATCAAAATGATGCTGCTCTAATGATGACGAGCAGCCTCCCACTGTACGTCTAGTATGTGCTATACTTTTGGGAAGTACACTAAGGAATAGCAGATAATGAACTAACCTTGTTAGTTCAACTAGCAAAAATTGAAATTACATTTCTACACCATGTTACACCACCTTTTAGAAATGGAGCTAGAAGAGTTGTGAAACAAAGAAAATGGTCAAAGGAAGTGAAGAGTTCTACATCAGTATATTTCTTTCTTCTTCTAATATGCACGTCATCAGAGATACATTTTTTTTTTCCAGCAGTGCCTCTGCAGAGCTAAAAGGCCCGTAGATTCAACTGATGTCCACATCATGCTATGAGATTAAAGGAGATGGGGTATAAAGATAAAATACAGGAATGACTTATATACTCCGTGGAAGCATTTTGTTTCATACCATTGTAAAGAGCCTTTTGATTACAGAGTAAGGATCTAATTTCACAAGCCTTTCATGTAAATAATTCAGCTGTAAGAAACCATGCCAGGCTGCTTTCTTTTTGATGCCTTGCAATGTGTGCGCAACAGCAGTCCTAACAAAGCAAAACTTCTTGTGCTTTTGAAAGATGCTGACGACTCTCTGAGAATATTTATAACTTGCCAAATAGCCTGAGCCTATTAACTGTGGGCGCATTGTTGAACATTTTATTTTCCTCATCAAGTTTTGCGCATTTCTGAGGAAATGGCTTGCTTGTACTACTGAGACTTTGTAATTCCTTCATTCTCTCCAAAGTGGAGACGACTTCAAGTTTTCCGGCAGGTAACAGGTCAATTCACATCATGCCCCTGTGGGTGTGGCTCCTGGTTCAAAGCATTTTTCCTGTCTCATGGAAAGGAATATAGTGCCTGCTGTGCTGTGCTGCAGAGGCATGTGTAGAATTGATAAATAAATTCACTGATTCTCAGAGCTGCGCACGTGGGTACCCAGTAACCTGTCCCAGTGTGGCAACCCATGTTCTGCCTACAGGAAAGACAAGCCCTTACTGGAAGACTGCATTTATATACTGGCCAGAAATGAAATGTTCAGATTTTGATCAGCAACTGAATGTTCTGACACTGCTTTGTTTTATTTTCGTTATAGTTTTCGCAGGGCTTTAGTCCCATTCCTGCTTACTGTGAAATAAAACTATCTCACCTTGAAAGCTGTCACAGAAGAGAATGTGCATCCTTCCTGCAGCTTTGCCTGTCATTGACATCATGGTTTCCATGCTACACACAGGCAAATCCATGTTCTCTTTTTGCAAACAACAGCTAAACATGACAGAAGCCATGAATAGTACAGAATGGAGGGAGAGCTGTGCTATGGGAAGGGAAAAGGTCTCTAAGAAGAACTCGTTAGGTCACCCTGGGATGCCAGGAAAAAGATTTGGGTTCTTCTGACAGACCATTGTGTACTCTGGAAGAAAAAAAAAAAGAAAAGAAAAGAAAAGAAAAGAAAAGAAAAAAAAAGCCATACTGTGAATAAAGAGATTGGGAATTTAATACTTGGTCTCCTACAGGAAAGACAGGCCCTTACTGGAAGACTGCATTTATATACTGTACAGAGATTAAACGTTCAGATTTTGATCAGCAGCTGAATGCTTTGACACTACTTTTCTCATGGTAGCTTTCACAGGGCTCTGGTTCCATTCCTGCTTACTGTGAAATAAAACTCTCTCATCTTTTGAAAGCTGCCATGGAACAGAACGTGCATCCTTCCCAGAGCTTTGCCTGTCGTTGATGTGATTTCTGTGCTACATACAGGTAAAACAAAGCTGAGAGATGTACACCTTCCCTGTACATTTTAGTTAAGATCCATGTCCTCATTTATCCTCCATCTTTACCCTCTTCCATCATTTGATAATCATATTGTATCATTCCAATTTGTGGCTTCTGGTATAAGAGTGGGAGAGAGCCTTTGGGCAATTTGTAGGCTGTGTGTCTGTGTAGCATGAGTAAATCCTGCAAGCTGTCTCTTCCCACTACATCTCACTCAAGACTGTATGGGTGGTTCCCAGTAACTTTAAGTTAGAAAGAACTGCTTAAATGATGGGTAATTTAAGCTTCTTGGGTTGACTGAACTCAAAGAGAAGTTGAAGAACAGTTCTATACCATGACACCAACCTTAACCGGGAGGGAATTCCAAAGTCTACAGCTGGCATGCCTAGCTGTCTCTGAATTGTTAGACTCAGAAAAGGTGAGTCAGGAGAGCCATGAGAGCCAAATCAGAAGCTCAAGTCACAGATACGGATGCAACTGAAAATAAACACAAAGCTAATGTAAAAACCATCAACTCCTTCCCTGGGGCTCATTCCTACTAACCACACCACCTTTTCATTTAAGCCATCCTGCTTACTTGTGCAGCGAGTTACGTGAAAAGCAAATGATGCTTTGAGTCAATGATCTCCCTGCATGGCACTTGGAAAGTTTATTTCCCCTCTTTTATACTCTCCCATGTTGGGAAGGTCCAAGCCAGACTTCCCCACTCCTCTCTCTCTGCTTTTGCACTTACTTTTGTTGTAATTGATTGCTGTCTCCTGCTTGCTTCTTAGGGATTCAGCTTGCCCATTTTCACCTCATTATCTCATGCCCTTTCGTTTCTACTTAATGTGGATATTTGTGTGTTGGCATCTAGGCTGCACCTTAATGTATGCAGTGAACTTTCTGATTCCAGTAACAGTCTGCTCCTGGGTGACAGTATTATCTTACGAAATACTCCTATTCTTTTGTGCCACTTGTTTTCTCAGGCAGGAGCTGCTTTGTTCTGTTCTCACAGCTGAATTCTTCCAGCAGAATCCTAATACAGGGATCTTCTTTTGATTTGAAATTCTCAGAATTTGAATTTTTCCCTAGTGCTGTGTAGTTTTGATTTTCGTAAGTTAACTTTAGTGAATGCAGTACTTAAATTCCAGTGAATATGTTCACTCTATTTGTTATATGCATATGAGAGAGAAACTCAGCACAATTTCATGCATAAAAAGACACAAGTACCAAATCTAAGAGTCTTTTTATTGGTATAAGTATTGAGGTGCACCTGCCTTACAGAAAATGTCTTCATGCATTATAACTCGGAGGTGGGTGCATGTTCAAAAGTGTAACTAATTTTCACAATATAATATGGCTATTGCATCGAACTCTGTTTCAAAGATCATGAATGTGACTGCCTTGTAATTGCATGATATCCTCCACACAGCTAACAAAAATACTTATGAGCTGATGGGTGACTTATATACACCATTCGCCTCACACTCTGCAGCAAATCTGGACTGTGTTTTATAAGACTCAGCACAAGAAAGCTACTCAAAGATCAAGCTAGAAAGCCCACAGGGGAAAGAATCTCCCCTCTGCTCTGGGGAGAAAGGAAAAAAAACTGGGTCTTGCTGCAGTTCATGCAGGATATACGAGTCTCAGCTTGTACACTCTAACGCTGATCCTTGTTGACTCTAGACAGTGTGTTATGTTGTACTCTTCAGGGCTCGTTCCATATGGGACATCTCATAAAATGTTGTGTGTAATTGGACACAGGAGCATTTGTTGAAGGTAAAGGCTGGAGAAAATGACCTGATAGCCTCAGTGCGAGAGTCAGGCTGCAGAGTGACACTGGGGTTGAAGCAAGCTAAGCAAACTCTGCTGTACTCTTGATTTCCTACCTGGACACTCTTTCCCGCTGGGGTAATTCTGAATCTGTGACACTTGATAAGGAAGTAATATACCAGCTCCATAACAACTTAGCTGCTGAAACAATCTTCTGTGAGTGCTGATGCAGGAGCTCTGATTGTATAGAAACTGATCTAAAAACAATGAATTCTGGGGGGAACTGCCTCCAGCCACTTCTTTGACCATAATGAGAGTTGATCAGAGCATGTGCCTGAGGTGAACAAGAGACTGTAATGTCAATAAGCTCCAGACCCTACTGAGCTGAGTAAATAATAACCAGAACTGTGAGACGAGCTAAAAGTCTTTTGTTGCCTTATTAGGTGAACCAAGTCCATCTTTCCCCTTGCACTTTCTGGCAATGGAAAGACATAATACGTGTTCCGAGAGTACCTGTGTGGGGGGAGAGGGGCAAACAGTGACAAAAATTACTAGAAGTAAAAATATTAAATCTCAATGGCTGACAAAAATATTTAAACAACATTTTTTGCGTTTGTTTTGGTTTTGTGGTTTTTTAACGGGGGTTTCTAGACAACATCAAGGGTTGTCTTTGCTTTGCTGATGACAGACTGTATAAACTAAGAGCATCTTCTAAACCCCAGAGCGCTCTTATAAAAGACCCTACTCTGATTCTCCTATAGCAATGTCTTAGTTGGTTGAAATGGTGTAATTTATGATGGGTCTCAGAATTTCTCCACTGGGGGGAGATTTGAACCGGAACAAGAATATTATTAGACTCCATTAGATTATGGTGATCAGATTGCAGTGTTTCAGTAAATACCCGCTTTAGAACTCTGGTTCATGAACAACCTGCTCATAAGCCAATTGAGTAGTTTTATGTCCTGTCAAAGAAATGTGCGAAAATACTGTGGGGTGCAAACACTTAGGGCGGGCAGACAGTCCTTTTTGCAAAGTGTCTTGTTTGTGATTCTCTGTTGCGCCTTGTGCCCAGATAAAAATAGGATCAGATTTATTTTTTTTTTCCCTCTTCAAAGAAATGACATCTACTTCTGTGGATCCTAACAATGACATTTGCATTACAATGCATGGCCTTTCTAACCTTCAGTCTGCAGGGTTCGAACTTTCCTTAATCATAGTAACGATTAAAAATCTCCTGAGCACACGGCATTTTCTTATGATAAAAGATTTCATAAGAGAAAAATCTTAAGTTAAAATCTCAAGTTAAAGAGCATGTAAAAATAATTAAATACAGAGGGGTCTCACTTCCTTACATTTTCCCGTTTGGTGTATTGCTGCAGGTTTCATTGCTTGTGATCAAAAGATGAATACAAAGTTCAGAGAGACGCAAATAGGTCATCCTCTCTTGCCTGGCTGTATCAGTGTTGTGCAGCTGTAGCGGAGGTTTGCAAGATCTTTAACAAAAGTTCATTTCACATTCAGAACACAGACAGATCTGTGTTGCTGAATCCTTTTCACATCCGCTCACCACACAAAAAGCATGTGCTAAATTGACTTCAGCCCATTGCAACAGTTCTTCTGATAACCTTGGAATGCAGGCTGCATGGACAGAGGACGCTCTAAGTCTTTAGGAAGAATACTTATTAAATAAGCCCCCGCTTTTATAATAAAAGCCCAATTTTAATAAAACACTCTCAGGCATTCTGTTTCAAGTAACTCCTGCATTTATATAGCCAGGTGCTCATCTTGCTTTTATGTCGCCACTTCTAGCACAATCTCAATTTATGGTTTTAAAGCTTTTTCCTTCTGACTTTTGCCCATCTCTCTTTATAATTGGTCTTTTCTGTTTAACTCCATGCTTGCCATCATGAAATCATGAAAATGCAGCTGCCACAGCCATTTCAACTGTTCAGTTGCAATTGTTCTGGAACTTTATGTCCTGTTCTTTATCACTCCAATCCAGATTTCATTCTCAGGAGAAGTAGCAGCAGGGAACCATAGACTTGAGGTGAGATTTCACAATTTCTCTCTCTCTTTTCTGGCTCTGCAAGGTAGAGTGTTGTTGGAGGCACACAAACAAAATGTTTGGACTTTTCCTTCCCTTTCCTCAGCACCTGCACCATCCAACAAAATCAAACTATTGTGGTTTTTTTTTTTTCCTCAAGCTTTCTAACAAATACAGTTCAGCATTTTGGATGTCAGCTGAAAGAATCCAAGGGCTTACACTTTTTCATTTTGTACAATACAACGTGCCCTGCTCACCTTTTAACAACTGGCTTTTGTTTAGCAATGGAGATGAAGCAGCTATACAAAGAGAGATTAATGGGCATTAGGCAATATTTGTCTCAGTCCTCTCTGGGACCACATAGCTTAACTACACGGTTGGCCTGCAACAGAGTTCAAGAAAAAACAGATTATCATCTACTCTTACTGGTTAGGATAATACAATATAAGTAAAATACTGTATCACATAAAACTCACATACAACGGAAGGCAGAAAAATACTATTAAAGTTGAGTGAATATTGAATATTTTCATAGACTCATCTGCATCTAGTGTCATGGTATCATAGCTGCATCTCTTTATCATTATCCTCAGCAAAACTATTCCATGTTCAGTAATTAGAGCCACTGAAAATACTCTTATTCCTTTTAATTTTATCCTTCTGAATTTTGCTTATCACTAAATTTCATCCTTTTCTTTTTCTCTCTTGATTCACTTCCTTTCTAAGGAAACAAATTCTTATAAGCAATAGAGCCTTCCTATCAGCCCACACCTTGATATGCTGGGAGCCATCCTTTAGGAAAGCTCCGCATATCTTTCCTCAGAAATCAGTTATGTCAGCTCTTAGAGAAGCTGGTGTTTCTTATCTAAATTACCTCCTAGTTCCACGTGAGGTTTGGATGCCTGAAGTAGAGAACTAGATCCTTAGCAGATGTAAATTAACATACCACTATTGATTTTAATTATGTATGGTGTCTTCTTATATTAGCTGATGATACAGCCTGGAATAATGGTGTAATAGATGGCTTGTGCATTTCAAGAAAGGAGGCATCTTTTTATTCTCACTGGAAGCATGCAGCCTTGTTGCTTGCACCTTTTCCTGCAGCAGTAGCAGTGCACAGGGGTAATGAGATTTGTCTAAAGCTTATCCTTTACCAGAAGAAGCATTCTTGTGGTACAGAGAGTTTCTTCCTGAGTTAGCCTTCGCTAGTTCAAGATACAGTTGTACGCTACCAAACCTGTATTCACTCAGCAGTGGATCTGATTCAGTAAAAGCCTTTCAACTCACCAATATCACTATGAGTTAGCTTGGTCTCTTTCTCTTCAAGCTTTGATGAAGACGTGATGCCTTGATGAAGAATTACTTAATATTTCTTCCTTAATGTTAAGGAACACTGCGGATTTGGACATAATGGAATAAAAGGCTGCTTCTGAATCCCTGCTCTGACGTAAGACAAGCGTACCAGTATATTTTATGTGATTTATGTGCTAATTAGATGCTTTTTCTCATTAGCCAGTCTGAGACTGGAACTGCCTGCTCTAGAAAAGAGTCGAAAGCTTCCTCAGTTTCTGTGCAAAATACACCTGTTGCTAAGCCTGATGTATACACATAGAAACTGACACTCAAAACCACACAAACTACAAGAAAGTTAAAACCATTCGACTAACAAAAAGTGTGTGTGATTCTCCATCTAAGAAGAAAAAAAAGGGAAAAATAGAACAACAACAAAAAGTATGGCTTGTACATGTTAGAGGAAGGAGGTTTGACAGAGCAACATAGGTGACATCAAAATTCACCAGCTAAAATAAAGCGTTGCGTTTGGGGTTAGAGATGGCAATTACAAATGACATGATAAAAATGTAAATATAGGTAAATGTAAATAAAATGTTCTTATCTTTAAGCACAGTTCACGGAAAGAATACATAAAAGGAAATTTTATTTGCCTCCCATGCAAGTAAAGAAAAGTTGAATTGTCAACGCCTTGAACCAGTCCCTAAAGCTGTTTATACACACGGGGTTACAGTGATGACTGAAAAGTGATCAAAACACTGAGTGTGATGAGGGAGTACTCAGACTGGCATATTTCTGCAATGAAGTGAAAGCTGTGTTCCCGTTCTCTACAGACAATGCATGCCATGAAATACACATCTCATATAGTGGCATTAAATTATAAACACAATTATTACAGACTATTGACTGAATAATGGGCTAGATTCTGCAACCTAGCCCGATTATGTGCAAACTCAATGTGACACAGTCTTAATTTGACACATATAATTAAAGCTCATAGCAGTGTTTTCTAGTTTCAGAGATCGATTTTTTTTCACCCCATCTCAGCCACTTAGATTTTAAGGAAAATTTTATCAAGAAGAATATTCATATCATTTTTAAAGCTTTTTCATATTCACATTTACTGAGCAATTCACTAGAAAGAGTATAGACAGTGACTTCAGGGAGGCTATTTTCATGAATAAGATTGCACACTGTAAATGTGACTGGCTTTTTTTAAATAAATGCACAGTCCTGCCCATAATGATATTTAGCATTTACTTTGACCCAGGTTTATTAAATTTACCACACATAGCTACCTAACAGCAATTATTGCTGGGGCTGAAGACAGGAGATGGTGAATGCTAAACCGTACAGCACACTTTGAGTTGTGAAAATTCCTATTCCTTACACGTGGTGGTGGTAACTAAAAACCATCAAACCTGAGGTCCAGCTGGTTATTTCAGACGAAAGTGGTTGTCTGGGCAGCAGCTGAAAATATCTAACCCACACAGTAGGGGGCCCTGAACACACCCACTCTAGCCAGTTACCTGGCAAAATTTTTACCCTTGTATTACAGGCTGACACAGCATTCCATTTCCTTCCTATGGTATCAGACGTAAGGAAAACATAACCTAAACAAGAAGTCCAATGGAAGACAAATTTCTAAAGTAACAGTGAATGATACCAGCTTTCTGAAAACAAAAAAAAGACCCATATGTAAGCTCATGAGAGTGGAAGAGAAAATAAATGTTATCTAGGGCTTACCAATTAAGAAAAGCACATGAAAAGAACAGGCCAGCAGGTTTTGTTGCTGCTTATCCGAGACCTGAGTAGTCAGACCATCCTGGTCTCAAGGAATAAGTTTTCTTTGAAGCTGTCACTGAAGGTCTTCACTGATTTTTCCCGAGTGTGAATGAACAATTTAGATGTGCAGCAGAACTTGGAAGGAGGGAGTCACTAATGGCTGGGTTAAGATACTGTATCATGCTTCTCTGATATTCAACCTTAGTAAAATGTTTGCAAAATTGAAAGCCAAGTAATTTTCTGTCCTGCTTAGGAACAAAGTTACTGCAAAGATGGTTATGTCTCCTGAGTTTCTTTTGCTGCTGTGCTTCTCTTTTGCGTTCTTAAACACCCTGACGAGTTGGGGAGCAAGAGCTTTAAAAAGAAAAACAGGAAAAAAAACCCCAAAAAACTCATCAAAAGCAAAAAACCCACAGAAGTTGTCTCTAAGTTTATTCACAAGGTCATATTTATGTCTAAGCACTTTGCTGAAAAAATTTCTGCTATTAAGGCTCTGGCAAGGACTATCTCATATTTTATGTATGAACTCTAAAGTCCCTGGTTGATGTTATAATATAAACACTAGTAATTATTTTTAATGTTATGGCTGAAGACAGTAGTCAGCTACTGGATCTCATTGCTCTAACAGATATAGACTATGAGGCTGCCCTTGTCCTGAAATGCTTACAGTCTAATTATTAGCTGAAAGTGGTCTGAGGATCAACAATTACACATCTATGTACTTATATATATTTCTCCTCAGGTCCCCAAAGAGATACACAAAATCAATTCTAAACTTCATTTAAGGCCAGATTTAAAGAAAATGAGATGTAGTTAATAAAGCTGAGTCTGAGGGGAGAAAAACATGTGATTAGGATTTCCCAAGTTGCATGGAAAGTAGAGGACTAGAAAGAAATATACATGAAAAGCTATTATTTTACTAGGCAGAACATGTTCACACAAATTGGACAATAATCAGTGAGTCAAATAAGTGCTTTCTTATAAACGTACATCTTTAGCAAAGGTAGACTTAGAAAAATAACATCAAAGTCCCAAAAGAGTCATGCAGACAGATGCTAGGAAACTTGATAGCTTCCAGAACAATGATCTTAGCATGCTTCATCCTATATGATCAAGTCTGTGAAATCACAGAGAAATGTTAGTTAATAAAATCAGGGTGTAAAATAAACACGTAGGAGTTTTTTTTTACAATAGCACAATATGAAAATCACATTGTTTCAATTTCATACAAAAAACCCTCAAGAAATTGAAGTAATCAAGCACTATAAAAACAACAGAGAACCTGTCTCAAGTAAAAGGTCAAAATGACATCCTGGTATCTTTAGGATTTGCTAAAGCTCTAGCTAAAAGTTGCAATCTACATTACAAACTGTACTGCAACCTTAAATATAGAGACTTCTATATTTAGAACAAAGCAGCATTGTTAGTACTTTGTTCAAGTGTTGTCAGAGCAGACTGTTTTCAGGTGTATAAGGCAGACCCAGTCCGTGCAAAGAATCTCAAGTAGAGAAAACCCACCTTGGAGCTTCTATTTCAGGTGCAAATCTTCCAAGGCTCCATGGCTCTTGCACCTCTGTTTCTCTCCAGTAGTCCATCATTCTCAGACCATAGCCTGTCCCACTTGTCGTCTCTTCTGTAGGTAACATAAAAATAAAATACAGGATAAAATGAGACACGGGATTTTTTTTTGCATAAAGCGATGGGTGTCTTCTTTCATAGCAACAACAAAAACACCCAAATGCCAAGCAGTGAAGTCCTTGCTCTGATTACAAGGGAGAACTACACCACCACTGCCTATGAGAAGATAAAAGTCTTAGATATCTAATGAATATAAACAACTTGATATATTGGATTGCAGACACAATATATCACAAGAAAATTCCACATTCTCTGAAAAACTATTACCAAAACACAATCCTGTTGCTTTGACTGAACACTGTGCAATTGTAAAACTTTGCTGCCTGCCTCAGGGTTTGGGAGCAGACTCTCAGCATTTGGGGTACATACCTGGAAAAAACCAAAGATGGTCTACAAGTTCCTGCTATGTGGCTTGGTAACCAATGAACTATGCAAGAGGTGAAGATATGAGCTCTCTTTTTTTACAGAACTCTGCAGATATTTATTTGTCTATGGTCCACGAGGAAAATTCTTTCCTTTTTAAAGAGTACCTTCACAGGAATTTCTGCCATACCCATCCTGCATTAATATTCAGGATCTGCACTCGTAACCCATTGCTAAGCAACACTTAACAAAATTGATCTTGCATTAAGCAAGCTCTGGAGCTTGAATAATACATTATTTCCTACTTCTGCTTATAATCAGTGAAGCCCTTTGGTTGCCTTTTGAATGTCACAATACTATTTTTTTTTTTCATTTTAAATACAGATTTTAATTGCTAGGAAAGTCCACTTGGATCAAGGATCAGATGTAAATTTACCCTTGGTACTCTTTAATGCTAAGAGTAAATAAATTAGAGAAATAGTTCAACCTTTTAGGAATGTGGAAAAAAAATAAAAACTAACAGGAATGTAATACGGAGCAGCCATATCCCATTTTGCATTCAGATACATTGAGGGCAATACTTGTCAGCTACTGTGTGTATATCTTAAGCATCTCTGTCACTGTTTATTTATATTCTGTATTAAGATCACACAACTGTGTACATTTATATGCTGAATACAGGAGTTTCCCACTCGCACACATGAATGTTATGCACATAGGAAATAACTTTGTCCCTCTGGAGTTTTCTGAATGGCTGCTGGGCATGGAATTCCATGCCTTGAAGCTGCTAGAAATCACCTGTTTTGTCTTCTAGCCCATTTCTCTGCCACTGCAGGATAGCTCCCCTGAGTATATTCACCAATGCCTTAATCATCTTGTTCTTAAGAGTCTCAAGCAATGTCTCCTTTGGGAGTTTGCAGCACAGTCTATTAGATCTTAGTGCAAGACAATACTTATTTATATTCATCCTATATTTATTTAGCCAGAGTCCTTTCTGTCTCTATCCTTCCTCAGCCCCTGTTACACCAGCGAAAGACAGAATGCAGCAAGTGATTTCCCATGATGACTGAAGGCCTAGGTGTTGGGATAATTATGTATGCTACCACCATTAAGCCTTTCTTCAATTCCATGGAGTTATTAGATATCTTAAAATTCTAAAAATTAGGTCCTAGAGAATACAAATTGCTTAATTTTAATTATCTCACGCTTCATTCTATAAGACAATTAATCTAAACTAAATCTGAAATATAATTTTCATTCCAAATTTCTGACAGGATCCAGACATGACATTAATTTGTTGACACCCCCTACGAATTCTTTTTGATTATGCTCTGTTTGACTCTGTCAAAAAATCTAGTATCCATATTGTAACACCTATGACTGGGGTTGGACTAGCTGATCTTTCGAGGTCCCTTCCAACCCCTAACATTCTCTGATTATGTGATTCTAACATTCTGTGACTAACGTGAAGAACTCCAATCTAAGGCACTTGCAAGAATCTGCACTTTGCATTTAGGAAGTGTATGAGTTGTTTAAATGAGTACAGAATAGAAGCTATGTGTAATTTTCCCAAGTAAGTTTTTTCTTTTAGAAAAATGTGGGATTTAGAGACAGAGAAGTCTTGAGCGAGAGCTGTGATATAAATCTGTGTCCCAAGCCACACTGCTTGTTTTACACCTTCTTCTTGTGACTTTCTAGCTCTCTGATGAGTGAAGCTTTAGTTTTTGAACATCCAGGCAACAGGTTTTCAGTTTTCTGTTGAATGAAACGTCAGCAAGTGATGGTCTATGTTTTGCTAAAACTATTTTTTTTAAATTTTAATATGAAGTCTGGAAACAGCTCCAGTCTGTCTGAGCAGGTTCTTTGTTCTTTTGACATTTTCTCACAGCAACGCTTTGGACTGAATGATGAGAAATACTGGTCAGGAGTCTGAAGCCACATTTCAAATTAATGGCTTAAAATCACACATACTAAGCAGCCTATTGAGCTTGTCAGTATTTACATATCTAGAAAAATAAATTGAGACATAGGACTGTCTATTTAATTGTAGCATCTTGCAAGTAGGCTGCTGAAGGGGACAAAGAATAATGTATTATATAGTCGTTTGTAGTCATTGGTGTTAAATCCTTCTATTAGAGGGGACAGCAGAGGACAGGCAATTCTTTTTTTGTGGCATCAGCGTGATAGTGACTCTCTCCTAACATGCTCCTTCACTCAGCATGATCTCTGTTGCTGACCTAGGTGACAATATTTAATAGCTCATGCTTCATTTGAGGGCACACTTCAGACCTTTTCTTAGACTTTCCAATGTCTAAAGTCACCTTTGTGTATATCTTCCCACACTTCTCTATGATGCCTTGGGGGATCACTATCTTTGCCCCTTTAACAATTTAATAACCTCATTAAAAAAAGTATGTAAGTCAGGAGCATGCAGACCTGACTTGTGTTAATAGTATTAATTTCTTTCTTCAGGGGGATCTCAGCTGTAGCTTTAAAACTTGCAGTTTTCACTTCATCTAAGGTCAGACAGGCTGGTTTTCTGAATTGGTTTTAGAAAAACATGTACATAATCAAGCTCTGCAGTTTGCTTGGTTGCACTTCTGTCAAATGCTCCAGCGTGTGTGCATGCAACCAAGAACCCTGTACTTGTAGGTGAGGAAAAATAATCTTCTCAACAGGTTATTTGCCAGATCCTCTGGCAACAGCAATAAATTGTCTATACCTAGTTTGAGCTGACTTCAGGTTCCTAAAGTGCTTAAGGAATATATTAAACCTTTGACTGAGGTGAAAAAACTCCTTTTCTAAATAAGCATATCACTGTTAGTTTTTGCAGACATAATGGTCTCCAGAGTAAGCAATTTTATATTGACACTGTGTTTTTTTCCTTTGGTGAAAACCTTAATATCTTTTGTGTCATCAAAAAAATGGTTATTTTCTCTACCAAAAAAAACCACCTCAGGAAGGATGGAAAAGTATCTTTCCTGGAAGGGGTGTTGAATGTACAAGAATAGGGAAGCAAAACCATTGGGTCAGGAAGACTTCAAGAAGCCATCTAATCAATCTGCAAAGAGTCTCAGAAGTTGTCTTGTCTGCTTATATTTTGTTTCCCTCCCTACGGACCCTTTCCAGAGGCTGATGTTGCATAAAGAAGAAATGTTGTTTCAAGAAGAAATTGTTTCAAGGACTTCTGTCCCTTGGTGAAAGACACTTCTATTTTATGGGGTTAGCTCCTTTGAGTCTCATCATAAGGAAAAGGTTCAACTTTTTCCCCATCTTGAGGGAATTCTTCCTTTGGGGTAATGAAATGAGCACTGTATCTCGTTGCTTTTTATCTTGTCTTTTTTTAAAATCTCTGTCTTTAAGTGAGAGGAACTTTCCTTTTTTTTTTTTTTTTCCCCCTGTGTTCTGAAATATATCCTCTACCCCCTGGAAGACACTCACATATCCTACTTACTTATTTTGGATTCCTTGCTTTTCCAGTGACTTGGCATCACCAAGAACAGAAATCAAACCATAGGCTTATCTTCCCTTGAAGCAAATGTGATCTGGAGCTTTTCTCAAATTCATGTCCCTGTAGATTTGATTAACCCTCTTAAGAGAATGTGTGAGCTTCCCGTTACAATACCCTGAGCCACAGTCACTTAGTTTATTCTGGTCTTATTTATTTATTTTTCTCTTAAGAATATATTTTTTGGCATTCCACTGGCTTGTGCACCAGCATCCAACCTGAAATTAATACTTCTCAGTTCCTTTCAGGCAGATAGTCTATCTTCTGCTGCAGTGTTACGCGCTAATCTTATGAAAAATTTTCCTGAACCGCTAATGACACTGTCATGGTTTTTGATGCAGCTCACGCTCTTCCAGGGCATGTGAAATTATGTAAGCCTTTGCCATTATTACATTTTTTTCCAGGCATCCACAAAATTTTGCCTCAAATATCTGGCACAGTGTGCTACCCCATGTGCTACTTTTTGTGTGGAGTTTGGTATTTAGTTTTGTATATATCCCTGAGGCCAGGTGCACTTTCCTGAAATATTAGCTGATTATTTCTACTCCCTATGGAATCAAAGCACGGCACCCCTTCCATAAATTTCACCATAGCATGAATTTTGTGTGGCAGTGGGGTTAATTCTGGGTCTTCTGCAGTTTCTCTGCCAGAGCTTTGTTTCCACTTACAAGCTGGTCTCCTCCTTTCCTGGTGGATTCATTTCCACCCACCCATCTTGGAATCGCAAGAGCTTGAGCTGCATTAGAACATGGACAACTTCTATTTTTTTTTGTACTTTGCATTAAAAAACTTAACACTTGTCTTTCATTTCTATGCAGAGCGAATTACTATTTAGATTCTCTAATACAGTTTCAAATTTGGCCAGAGTTAACTGAAAACACATCAAGCACTTCAGAATCGCTTACTCTGAGAAATAAGGCTACTGTCTATCTGCCTTCCCTTCTGCCAGTCTCCATGTTTGGTGACACAAGGTGAAGTTTTGCATCCTCCAGATTTCTAGAAGCTATCACTGTGAGCAAGGCATTTTCCTCCTTTGTAATTTTTCATAATCCTGTTATCACAGACAATTCAGTAATTGCTTAAACCAGAGGAAGATGTCTGGAATTATTTTTAAATTTTTCTCCATTTTCTGTCCACTGTATGGTCCTTTGCAGAATACTGTCCCTGGCGTAAGGACCTGCTTAAAGTACACGTGACTAAACTGACTGTTTATAGCAACAAGACTGTTCAGCTGGATCAAGGTCTACTTCTGCTGTGCCTGAGGAATGACTGTGGTGGGGTAGACACAGAGATACAGGCTTGTAGAAGAACCAAGCCAATGGCCCAAGTTTTGTCAGACACCTTCAGTATCTCCAGGCCTGAAGCTGATTCTGAGAATCTGGTGTTCAATTTCTTGTGCCACATCTGGGGCATATGGTTGACATTCCTCAAATTTCTTGCAGCTACCCTGCGTGCTAGCAGACACCCTGTCTTGTACCTTGTCAGCAGACACTGATGCTGACCTTGTCTTGTACTTCTTTTTCAGCTATTGCCGCACCTAATGCCTCCCTTCCCCCCCTCCCCAAACACTCTGTCTTAAGCACCCTGACTTCAAAAGATTTGGTGATTGTGGAAAATAACATTTGGTTTTCCATAAAGGTTCAAGTTATTGGCAAAGAGAATCGTCAGCTTCCCTAGAGAGCTTAAGCTTCGTGCCTAAAATGTAGCAGCAGGGAGAAAGAAAATTGTTTCTCTACATTATCTGAGGGTATTGCATTCTAGCACACTCTTGTTATCCCCCTTAGGAAAACACTGAAGTCACAAAGACTAAGAAGGGTTTATGAGTATGCAAACCATTATGGCTCCTCTGTGGCTCGTGTTTATTGTCCTCGTCTATAGACATCAATACTTTTGCTTTATTTTCTTTAATGAAAGGAGGGTTTAGGGAGAGACAAAAGATTGTTTGGTACAACAAATCCCCGGTTCTTGCTGTTTTCATGCTACTCAGCAAATTCAAATCTGATGTTAATCATACGTACCTGGGCTGATGCCAAGCCTGGCCTTTGAAGCTACAAGATGTTTTGGGACTCCATCAGGCAGCCCTGCTTCCAGACTGGCTCCATAATCTCCAGAAAAGCCGCTGCTTTTGTAAGGGAAAGGGGAGAAGTGAAGTAAATGAAAGGAGAAAGAGAGGAATGGAAGCAATGATCATAAAGGACCATAAAGGGCTCAACATGTGAGGACTACATAATATTGTGTTAGAAAGAAATGGAAAAGAAGTAGCAGAAATGGGGAAAATTGAGAAAGTTTAAAACAAAGAAAAGGATAACATGAAAAAAACAAGCACACTTGAAATTTCTTTAGCATTTATGTGAATGCAAAGCTATTTTTGTAGTCCAGCCATTATTGATGCTCCCTTTTCCATTCAAAATTAATTTCTGAAATCTGACTATTTAATGTAAATGGTGTTATTGTTTGGTGCCATGCTATGAATATCATGGACGTTCAAAACGATCTTAGCGTAGTAAACATTGAACAAACCGATTCGATAATCCCCAGATTTCTGTTTCTGTTTCTGTATTATAGAGAAGCCTTAAGGTAACTCTCTAAGACTGCTTGACAGTGGAAAATCTTGGGATGGTAATTTCCAGGCTGAACAGAGCTACCAAACTTCCTATCAGTGTTTCATCCCAGCTATGCATGAAGTCCGAGGACAAATTTAATTCTAATGACCTTTTCCCTCTGAAAATGAAGGCTGCATTGGCAGAACCAACTCTGGCATTAAGCAGTGAGAGCTCTTCACTGCAATATTTATGTTAACTGTTTTTTGTGATGCAATTCCCCATAAAAGTTCCAGTAGTAATAAAAGTCACTATAAAATAAGGTTGCCAGTTTACAAGATATTTTGTGAAATACCATAAAATTACTTTGTCATGATCACCATACCCGATAGAAAGATAAGAAAGTGAAACCATTTGTCAAATATGCAGAGATGATCTTCCCATTAAACACTTAGTCTTTAGATTAATGAATGTTCTGATATGATCCAAATAGACCGATTCGTGTGGGTAAAGTTATTTTTATTGTTAGTCTACAGATCCTGAGGAAAGTAATCACAAGAATTAGCTTTTACCCAGTGAGCCTCTGCTTTTGTAGGCTCTTTCTGGAGTCAATAGCATCCTTCAGAAAACAATCCCCAGTGGCTAGGACGGACTTCTGCTCAGAGGTGTCATTCAGAAGGACTTGTTTCTTTTTCCTTATGACAGAGGAAACTGAGGATTAGCCTCAGAGGGCAAAAGTTAAACATTCTGAACAACTGCCTCAATCTCGTCTTTCAGTTTAACCATAACCTTGTGTTTGATTATGTGTTTTGTGTGAACACAAGTGTTTTCAATTTTAAATGTATTTTTCTCTTTTCTCTTCTAGACACTCATGGGCAAGGTGGCTTTGCAAGGTGGGAAAAACAGCCCTGAAATCCACCTCCAAGTTCTGTAGGTGATAAATCACTTCATTTATTCATTGGTTTTACTGTTTGTTTGTTTGTTTTGTTTCTTACACTTTTCCACCACAAACTGTGTTCGGCTTTTACTTCGCCCAGGACTTGCCAGTATTTTATTTCTCCTCAATTCAGGATATTACAACTAATACATGCTAGCAAATACACTGTAGAACATGTAGGATCTTTCCAGGCCAATGGGTGCTTTCTCTTACACCGAAATCGCTGACACTGGGGTTAAGTGCTTCAGAAGGATGAGAACACAGGGGATTGCAACATCTCCAAAGGAGCTGGTGCTACTTTGCCCGCTAGAAATCCATAGTTTTCCTGCTGTGTGACAGCCTTGCAGCACTTCTGGTTGCAAACGTTTAGCAAATTCTTGCAAAGTTCTAGGCACTGTTGCAATAAAATATGGCTGGTTTATATAGAGAGGAGGCCAGGAGCCAGAGGCAAATAGAGGTCAAATCAGAATCTGCATTTTCAGTACTTTTTAAGAGGACTTACAGGCTGTTGTAAAAGGGACAAATGTCTGAGGAACTTTGTATAAGCCAACAATCACTTATCGCACAGGCGAAACTATTTTTTTTCTCTGCACAACTGCCCAGCATAGCTAAAAAACCTGAATCTGCAGTTCTGAGAATCACAGGAGGAAATAAGCTCCCTGTCTATTAAAAGGATACAACAGTATACGGAAGATACAAAAGGATGTTAAATAAAGTTCTGTCCCACCGCATGTACCTTTTTGGTGATACATTTTTAAATCCAGTTAAATTACAAGAATTGAATTTCCCTAATCCAGTGGTGAAGGACTCTGGTACACACTGAAGTACAGAAATGCACTTTAAAAATTCGTTACTGTAAAGATTTCCTTTCCTGAGCGAATGTTTAAAAAAATGAAGTCAGTGGAATCGTGTCTCACAAGAGGAGGGGAAAAACTGTCAATAAATGTTCGCAGAAGATTTTCAAGGCTCTACCTCAAAGGCTGCAGCCACTGCCTCAAGAACTGTGGAAGCAACCAAGAAGGTGAAAAAGTGAGCCTTGCTGTCAAGTATAACTGGGGGAAATAAAATCCTTTACATGACAATGCTTAGGTGTTGTTGCTACGGACTTCACCCTACTGAGTACGTGGCCGCTGGCGATGATGTGGGACAAGGTCATTGGCTTTAGGGGGAAACAGGAGTAGCTGACTTGGTTCTCCAGGCATCCTTGTTTTGGTCTAGGGGGAAGTTAACGTGCTTCAGTTATGTTGCCTGCAAGACTGGTGCTGAAGGCTTTCGCTGTGAACTGGAAGTCCCAAAGTGCCCTATTAAGACAACTATAACATTCCTCTGCCTGGAGAATTTAGCTGGAGCTGAGATCCAGCCCTTGATTATTGCGTGTATGAAGCGCTTTCCGCACCAGAAGGTTCTGCTTCCAGAATGAACCTGGACAGGCTGCAGCACAGAGAAGGTGGCAGGGCACGGTTATAATAAAAACTTCTGGTCAGATTATTTACACAGCCCAAGTGAATTATCAAATAATATTTAAAATCAACTTTTTACAGCTGCAAGCATGACAAAAATGTTCTTCAGCAGTCTTTTATCTTGGAACAAAAGAGATTTTTACATCCAAAATAACAAAGATTTGAATCATCCACTATAGAGAGATTTCTAATACCATATTCTTGGATCAGAATTAGAGGCAATTATAGCACTGTCCAGAGATAAAAACCAACTGACAAGGGTGTTTCAATTCTAGTCATGGATGATAAACAGTGTGGAGGTGAAATGCTGCAGCTGCTGCGTGATAGAGATTGCTATCAGAATTAAACAGGAAGCCTGTGTTTTACTGGATCAAGAAAGATTAGCTATGTTTTGAATATGGGATTATGAAGTAATTAAACAAATGAAGACACATTCCTGACACAAATGCTACAAGTAATTACTCACTCTATATACAATGTGTCTGTAATTTATCATTCAGGTCTTTGACTGGCAAGCGTATCAGCCTGCCTCACACTAAGTGAAGTCAACCGTGCTGAAGTCACTGAAGGACTGAGCCCAGTGTGCTGTGCTAACAAGTGTGTTTTACAAGGATGAACTAACTGCTGCTGTAAATACATAATGGGTAGAAATCCTACAAGTTTTTTGGGGAAACAATGTTCTGCTGCTCTTCACCAGCCTGGCCTGGCAACTCACGACTTGAAGAAATGATCAAGGGTGGATTAAATTCATTTGACTGTCAGTCAGATCAAGAAAGTAGTAACTATGCAAAATGGGTAATCATTGATGTATGTGCATAAAGGTCCTCAAAAATGTAGCAGGTAATGTGGTTTGTGTATGACAGTGCTGAAATGCAGCAATGTCTGGGGTGAAACACGAGTCAAATGGAACTGTATAGAGCTGAATGACAGTAGATCTCTGCAAGCCCACTGGGGAAATCTCTTAAACATAAGATTTAAGATGGTGCAAGAACATTAATGTCTGTGCAGAGAAGACAAATTCTCTGTAGTTAAAAGCCTTATGGAAAGGCCCATACAGAATAATCCGCACAGTACTCTGTTAATCTAAATAAAAAGGAGAAGGCTTGCTTTCTCTGTGCGAGGCAGAAGTTATATAAACCTTACCCATCACTGAAACCAACAGTTTCACAGGAAAGTCTCTGTGCAATAGAGAAATATCTCAGAGTACTTACCCTGGACCACTGTCAGAAGAATGGTATAGTCCAGCATGGGAGGGAAGGTGAAGCAAGGCTTTTGGGTATGGATTTACATTCACGTCTGCAGGGCTTTGGTTTGGATTTCTTCTCTTTGTTGCTTTTATTGGATTATATTTTGCCCTCCTGCAGTCATTTAGCTTTCATTAGATTCTATGTGCACCAAGGAGAGGATGCAACATGGGGTACTTATGTGCACATGTGTTTGCTGTCTGCTCTTAAAATTAATAAAACCTCATTGGTGTTTTTTCAGCCTCAGAGGCTTTTATTGTGGTTATGTGGTATTTAGGAGCTGATTTTTAAAATCAGATCTAGGAATAGAACTGTATACTGAGTTCAGTGCTCAGATACAGCAGCAAAAAATGAATAAATGTGACTCTTTTCTGTGTTACTAAAGAAATACCTGATGTGTCTTCTGGAAAAACTGAAATTGACTATGTTGATATCTTTCTTAAAGAGAAAAGGCAGTATTTACAAAACAGCTTAATATGTCCTCATTTTGGGGTGACATATTAATTAGCAGGGGATGAGTTCTCTTCTCCAATCTGGTGCAGAGAACAAGACTCTCAGTGAGAGCCTCCGCTCCGTGTTTTAGAACTTCATTGTGGAATTAATGTGTGAAATTTCCCTCCTTCCTATCCCTTGAAATCCTCAGAAGAGGAGGAAGAGTGCCTCTCTCATGCTCTTTGGCACTGGATACAGCAACAAACACCCAAATCCCAGTGCAGTACTTCACAGTGGAGATCTTTCTCCTTTCTTGCTGGAGGTGGTCTCCTCCTTTCACCCTAGGTCTTAGATCATATGTAGCTCCCCTCATCTGTCTCCTTCTCATTTTTAAAACTGGGAAATGGCTTTCCCCTAAACCTTTCTGATGGCCTGGGAAGTTCTCTACTTCATGATCTGCTGTGGGAGCAGAAACCTCTTCATGGTGTGGGTTGTGCCGATCAACGGAGGGGAGCTCCTTGCCGGAAAGAAACCTGGGATGACTGCCATGCCTTTGAAATGTAGTTACTTTTGTAAATTGTTAAACTGTTGGCTCAAGACAGCCACAACCTACCCAAGGCTTGCAAAAGCTGGCATTTGTTGGGGTTGTTTTAAGGTTTCTAAGGCCAGTTTTACAGCTCTGTAACTTTCTAGAAGGCTAAGGTGATTCTGCTCCTCTGCTCCGCTCTGCTGAGACCTCGGCTGGAGTTCTGCATCCAGCTGTGGAGCCCTTGGCCCAAGGGCACGGACCTGTTGGAGCAGCTCCAGAGGAAGCCAAAAAAACGCTGGAGCACCTCTCTTATGATGACAGGCCGAGAGAGTTGGGGCTGTTCAGCCTGGAGAAGGCTCCGGGGAGACCTTAGAGCAGCCTGAGGGGCTGCAGGAAAGCTGGTGAAGGCGTGCAGCGACAGGATGAGTGGCAATGGTTTTAAACTAGAGCAGGGCAGATTTCGATGAGACATTATGCAGAAGTTCTTTACTATGAGGGTGGCGAAACCCTGGCACAGCTCACCCAGAGAGCTGGCGGAGGCCCCGTTCCTGGAGACATTCAAGGCCAGGCTGGATGGGGCTCTGAGCAACCTGAGCTGGTTAAAGCTGTCCCCGCTCACTGCAGCAGGGTTGGACGAGATGACCTCTAAAGGTCTCTTCCAGCCCAACGCACTCCCTGGTTCTACAGCAGCGAGGACTTGACCTCCTGCCCCTCGGCCGCGCTGAGGCCCGAACGGCCGCCGTTGAGCGCGCGAGCAGCGCGACCCGCGCCCTTCCCCTCCGGCGGGCACCGCCCGCGCCCCGCCCCCGCAGCGCCGCGGCCCGGCCGGCAGATGGCGCCAGACCTCGGCTGCTGCTCACACGCACACACACACACACACACACACGCACGGAGAGGCACAGACACGCCGGGAGCTGCTGACGGCGTCCGCTCGGGGCTCGCCGGCTCTCCCGCCCGAGCATCGGCAGCCGCACAAAGGAGGGAAGGCGGAGGAGCGCAGCGGTGCTCGGAGCCCCCGGCCGGCGGCACTGCCCGGAGGTAGGGGCTTCCCCTCCGCCCTGCAGCCAAACTTCGTGGAGCCAGCGCTCCCGCGGGAGGCTTTATTGGGGTGTCGTCACGCCGTGTTTGCCCCCGGCTGGTCTCTCTGCCCGGCCCTGCTTTATTTTTTAAATCGTTATTATTATTCCTGTCGCTGTCGTTCCCCGCCGCTCCGGGCTGGGCGGGCAGGGGGGGGTCTCGGCGGCCCCGGCAGCTCCGCAGCCAGAAGTTGGGAAGGGGCGGCGAGGGGAGACGAGCCCGGAGCCGGGTCCCCTCCAAGTTGGCCGCCCGAGGAAGCCGCCCCCGCGGCCGCGCCGCCCTCCGCGCCCTTGGCCGCCGCCTCGCCGCTCCTCCCGGCTCCTCTCTCCTCTCCTTGCAGATGTCGGGGGTGCTGGTCATCGCCGCCTGGTGCTTCCTGCAAGTGGAGAGCCGGCACCCTGAAATCATCACGGGCAGCACCAGTCATGGCAATTTCCTGGACAACGACAAATGGCTGAGCACCGTTTCGCAGTACGATAAGGACAAGTACTGGAACAAATTCAGGGATGTAAGTACTTCTTTTACCGCATACTGCGGGTTCGTTCCGTTTGACCCATCCTTTCGATGGGTGGCTGCTGGCTCTTAGAAGCTGTGGGTAGAAGAGAGTGAGAGATGCAGCTCGGGCAACCGGTTGCTGCTTGCATGAAGGTTGTTCAGAGTGTTTGGAAGCTGGCCAGACAGTCCTGGCATTCTAGATTACCCCATCGGTTGGGGCAGCTTGGGCTCGATGTCAGTTTTGCTGAAAGCGAATGGTCTTCGATTTTCCTTTGGGGAGGAACTTTGAGCAAAGTTTCTGTGCTGGCTGCTTGGGAGGCTGGTTAACTGCAAAATGATGAAACAACGTGTGTATGTGTGTGTATGCGAGAAGGGAATATTTACCAGTTTGAGCCACAAGGTGGTAAGCAGTGAAGCATTTTTTTGCCTGCAGATTTTGTGGAAAACGTTTTATTGTTAATTCCACTCATGGAGATGTTCGATGCTAGCATAGGGTTGGAGGAAGCAATGCTTCGACTAAGGGTAGTTTTTTTTTTCAGTCTGGAAAATGGGTAACTTCAAGATGTGTTATGACATGTATCTGTGCAAAACAAATCACGTCAAGCTTAAAATTAATTCTTGAATTCCCCTAGTTTGAATACAATTGCATGTATTGAGTCAACGACAGGAGAAAGGGAAATGCGACATTTATGATAAACGCAGTATTTACAGAGCGCTTCTTGCTTCTGTCGTCTGTATGCTGAAAAAGCTTTCCTGGAGCACACACGGAAAAACCTTGCTTCACTCTGCCCAGGGCTGGGTAAGGGAAATACTGTTGGTGTTGACCATGAACACGTTGAGGTTAAGTGTGCTTTATTGCGTGGGATTTGTGCGCTGTGGCTGCAGTATGACTCTAGGAAAGGGAAGAGTGGCTGACTTCTGCTACTACCATTCTGTAAGAATTTGTTTGTTTAGGAAGCGCTGATGTTTTATCAGCAAGTTAAACTTCCAAGCTTTGTTTATCTCTGTGGTCTTGACACTGCATCTTTCTTTGCAAGGAGGAAGTCAAAAGTATTTCAGTGAATGTGTCCTGTCTCTGCCAAGCTTATTCTCTCTAATTTTCTCCTTGTAGCTTTGGTCATCTGTGTGTCTGAGAAATCGTACTGCTCTGGATCTCAATTTAACAAAGTGTGGCCCTAACAATGGTATCAACAATGTCAGAATATTTATTTGTGTGTAGTCACTGTGATGACATCCACCTACAGGGACTGTTGAAGTTCTACTACAATAGATATCTGGGAAAAAATCCCATGCTTGTACAGTAACTACTGTTTTATTAAGGGGATTCTACAGTTAATATGGATTCATAGATTTTTTTTTTCCAAGGCTCCAAGGGAATCTTTCTTAATATCTGGTTTGGTCTTCTGAGGAACGCAGGTTAAGGATTTCACTTGTTTATTTCTACTTGATGTGAGAATTTGCTGGCATTTGAAAGTGATAAATGGAATGATGGACTGACAAATTAATCTGAAAATGCTTTTAGCTGGGGACAGGTGTATAGCAAGGGACATCTTTAAGCAGTCTCCTTCCAAATTGAGGCCTTATATTCGTTACACTTATTGAGTTTAAAGTTTTTATTTAATTTCATGCAGTTGTTTTAGTTTTATGTTTTTATTGCTGGGATTTTTTTTGTTTCATTTTTGTTTCTTAACCTGGGGTCCTTGCAGCTTCTCATCTTCTTTTTCCAATCTCACTTGCAATTGTCAAAGAAATTATTTTTCTTCCTGTGGAAGATGTTCATGAACATTACCTCTTTCATGTTTTAAGGTTTTACAACTGAAAATGTTTTTTAGACTTTCTTGTTTTGCCAAGGAAAAGCAAATAGTATAAAGTTCACGCAAAGTTTAGATATTTTTCTACCCAGCTGTCTTAATGGTTCTATTTAATTACTCCAGAACTTACATGTTACTATAACATTATGGATGCATATGAGTACTCATGAAACCTTTTTATGGGGCAAATTAACAGAGAGTACTAATCATCTCCTGCTGAGCATTTTCCAAAAGGAAAACATATAAAAGCTTGCATATGTAATTGAGCTCTTAATAACTTGTCTTCAGCCAAAGTGATTTACTGCATCGTAATCTTCTGTGAGAGTGTGTGTCCATGAAAGACATACATAGGTAGAGTTGCTGTTAATGTAGGAGGTATAATAGAGACAGCACGCTTCTTGCATGCAGAGTTGTTGTTAGAGGAAATCTCATCCGTGCTTCATGGCTGTGTTGTAGGGGGTAGATTGTTAATACATTTGTTAAAAGACTCCCTGGTGAGATGCAGCGTAACACTGTTAACTGCTGTGTATGGGCTAGACTAGCATTTCATTCATAATTGTTGAATTATAAGGAAAATATTTTCCTATCTTCTTTCCCAAACTGTTCCTATATATACACACTGTGACTAGATGAGGTTCGCACAGGAGACTGGAGGATGGAAGTGGTGTTTCAGTTAAAACCTTCTTGGGTCTGACAGTACAGCTGTTACAGAGCAGAAGGCGTAGTTTTTACCCTGTAAATCATCATCAGCAAGGTTGCAGCGATTATTGTAATTACCTTGAGTAGCTTTCTGAACTTTATGTCGTGTTACATAAATAAATTCGCACAAATATTTACCTAACCGTGTCCTTATGCACAGTGGGAGAAACACTGCACATGTGGAACCAACATTTGGTTAGTTTAGGTGTGGCTTTTTAAAACTCTGTACATGCACAAACATCTGTGCGCACATGTGCATATAGATCTGTCATCATGTTGCAGTGCTGGGTGGTTTTTTTACAGATAATATATAATCGAATATAAAATTTTAAATTGGGCTTCTCTCAACTTTTCCAGTTTTTCTTTTCAAAATCAATTGGTTGGTCAGCCTTATTGAGCTATGGTCCAATATGGCCTGATTTGAGAAGACAGCTATTGATCTTTTTTTTAGTATGACCCATATTTCTTTTGAGCAAAGACATCATGGTAGTTGCACTTAATGGCCCAGCACTCATTACTCTTCTGTGAAAAGAGAGCACAGAAGTACACCTCATTTGAAGTCATTACATCCACATAATCAGACTAAATTTTTAAGTCTGACTGAATTTAATAGTGTGAAATGATGACTTGTCAACATTTTCAAAAGGCCTCAAGGGATCTAGTTAAAACAATACAATACAATCTTTTCGCATGATTTGAACACAATTTGTAGAACATTGAAGCACTTAATTTTTATAAGCAAGCAGACCCTGTAAATGAATAGCAAGAGCATTATGGCAGATCTGTTGAAAATCTTGTATACCATCCAACTGTCCAGTATCAGTAATGGTGTGTTATATTAATAAGCTTTCATTACAATCCAAACTTGATATTCCTGTCTGTCTTCGACTCCTTCTTCCTTGTCTGCCATAGGCTTTCTATGTGACCAATGATAAAAATCTTAGTTCTGTCTTAAGTCCCATTTCATAGGTGGGAATAATAGTGTTTTTCTTCCTCACAACTGTGTGTTGTAAGCTGTAAAAAAGAAAGGACAGAGCTCAGGATCTGGGATAACATGGAATTTATTATACACTTAATCAGTATATCGAATGTGGCTTGATACGTAAGTAACTGACTAGGCCTAGTTTAGTAGGTATCTGAAAAACAACAACAACCCTCAATTACTAGAGAAAGAAAAAAGTAAGCAAGCTGGAGTCTATAGGAAGGAACTGCAACTATTTACTTTGTACAAATTTAAGGCTTGGAAAGAGCAGACATCAGGGATATGAGAGTCAAATTAGACTTTTGATATTATGAAAACAAATGTTAAGACCTTGATCTTTTGATCAAATCTGTCGAGAGGAGATCCTGTGGCTTAAAAGGCGCTCGAGCACGAATTCAACACCTGAATGTGAAATGAATTCTTATGAGTCTTGGAAACCATTTATTATGTGAAAAGCCATACACATTATTGTAATAGGTCAGACTGCGGCATCTCATTGTGTTCACAGAGACTTGGCACAGAAGACACAGAATGAGTGTCCTCTTAGTGTTAGGCCTGTATTTAATCAAAATTATATGAACAGACTAATTTTATTACTTCTACTTAGAGTTATGTCTGTTACATTATTAATGCTTATATATAAAAAGGTAATAAGTTCAACTAGCTATGGATTAAACTGCAAAAAGGACGAGAATTAATTTAGAGGACCTAGTATAGATCCTTAGAAGATCTAGTATAGACCGTGTGAGGAATCTATGAACTTGAAAGCTAAGAATCTTGGCATGAACTCTGGTTTCAGTGCATGTTTATGCATGGCAAGCTGCTAGACCACGTTCTGAGCATTAACTAAGCTGTTTCTCTACATTTTATTGCTTACAAAGTTTCAGTTCAGGCTATCACGTTAAAACCCCCATCCATTATATGCCTGGAGATGCTTTGAGACTGTACATGCCTAAGAAGCAAGGCATGAAATGTCATCATCTGTGTGTGTGCATTTCTCGGGCTTCCTGTGGATAAATACTTACGTATGACTATCAGTAGCGTGAATAGTTATATATAAGCAGATTAGATTAGCTATTAGTTTTCCCAAGTTGGCCATAGGCTACCATCCCTTGGTAGAATCCACTGAAGAGCCAATTTTGTCAGTTATTCATATACATGACCTTTCTGAGCCTCTGCATTCCTCCTCACACCTGATCAGAAGTGCAGAGCTGGGTGCTAAAGCAAATGCAGGACTGGGAACTGGGGGGACTGGTGTTGTGCCGGCTTCGGCACTGATGGATTGTTCGACTTCGGGCTGGCCCTTTGCACTTTTTCACTCCTTTTCCCCTTGTTGCCCTTACCTTTCTCTGATTTGTTTAGCCCAAAATTACAAGTGTAGTAGCAAAATTTTATAGCGGAGAGCTGGAAATCATGACCACTACTGAGAAAGGCTGGAATACCAAGCAGGCAGAATTGCAAGACCTTGGGAACTCGAGTAATAGAAATGAAATGAAATTTAAAAGTACAAAGTAGAAGGTCATGGAATTGAGAGCTAACACGAATTTATTCTGGGTCCTGGCAGCTCAGCTTGAAATAGATGAGAAGGAAAACCTGTGTACTTTTATTGATTTGCGGAGTTATTCTAAGTAACGAAAGTAATGCTACTCTGAGGACAGCAAATATATTGTAGGAATGCATAAAATGAAAGATTTCTGATTCTGTTGAAGAAGTTAAATTGTACAATGTGTAGAAGAGAATACTTATTTTTGAATATGGTGAGCACTTCTGGTCGCTGAAATTCAAGAAAGACAAATTTTTATGGAGTTGGTGAGCCAGAGGCCTTCCAGCATCATATGGGAAAAGAGCCTGTTTTAAAATAACGTACTATGTTAGTCACACAGAGGTAACTGTGTAAGAATGGATATGCTCCAGAATATTTTTTGAGAGAGGGACAGGAAAAGATGCCTTGCATGAAGTTAAGATAAATAAGTGGATAATTGGTGACACAAATAACCTTATTTCTGAATTTAAGAATAAGGTTATTACTCCATCCACATGTTATAAAAAGCAAAAAGTTAATTTGTGTAGGCTGGGTTCTTTCTGCAGTCTCTTCCCTGGTAGACACGTACGTTCAATATGATCTGACTACCAAGGACTCAACCAATTTCAAAATTCTGCCTGATACAGTAGATGTTAAGGGGAAGCTACTTAGTTTGGGATTGCATTTTTTTTTTTCTGTGTTGTGTTTAAGTTTCCTGGCAGAATTAAATATTTTTCTACCAACAAGTTATTACCAGAATAACACATTTTCAACTTGCTCCCCCTCAAATGTAAGCACAGGCTTTTCTGTGATTCAGTGATCATATATTCCTGGGTGAACTGATGAGGCTCTGCTAATTAAGTAGTAGTGAAGACAAGGAAGGTTACAGTAGACTTGAAGAACACCTGCTAGCTGGGTAATGCATGTAGCCACTCAGGAAATCTTAATGTGATGAGACCCAGGCACCTCAGGCTTGCTTCCCAGGAGATTATCATTCCAAGCCCACCTTGAGGTTTAATTGGAGCTAAAGATTGTGTGTATGGATTCCAGTGGATCTGGAGTACAACAGAGTCGAAATGTGATTTTTTTTTTTTAATTTTTTTTTTTTAAGTCTACCCAGACACTCTTGGCATAGGTTGTCTCTTAGGGCAGTTTTAACTCAGCAGGGGGACAAGGCGGTAATATAAATGTGGCTGAAAAGTACAGCTGAGATGTACTTGCCAAAGCTGCACAAAGTTTAAAAGAATAGCAAAACAGGAGACTGAATCTGTGCAAATGTAATTCATAATTAGGTTCTTAGAAGAGACATGCTTACTGAAAATGCCCTTCTCAAACTTGACACTTCCCTTCTGCAGTGGACAAGGGGAAACATAATGGCATTTCTGTCAGAATAATTAACTTGGAAGGTACAGAGAGCCAGCTTTTTGTAATTAACTGACACTTATCCAGCTTCCCTAGGAGTTACCCGAGACTCGAAAGCTAAATAGGTCAGTGGAAAACTTGTGTTAGTTTCTGTATTATATGTTTCAAATTATACCTTGAATAGTTTCCTCACTTAGAGAAATGTTCTGTAGACTTCAGTCTCAAGTCATATCTTGGCTTTAGAATTCTGTAGATTAGAAGTTCTCAGTAATATCTTGGATGTTTTTAGGGTAACCATTCTTGGAATCTCATGCTTCTCCTCTCTTTCCCCCAATTTTGTATGATTTCTTTTCCATAGGGGCTCACTTTATTACAAATTTAAAAAAAAAACAACCCAGCGACTCAAAACCTGGTACACAGTTGTGGGATAGGTTTTGTTTATGTGTTAAAACTCACTCTTGCACAAGAAAAAAAAAAAAAAAACAAAGAGGAGAAAAAAACTCCACACAAATGAGCCATGTGTCATGTCAAACCATGTCAGTGTGGTATAAAATGGGTGGATTGACAGTAGTCATAGGAGGCTGAGTTCTGATGTCTGTTAGTTTAACAACAGTTACCAGGCTCGAATATCCATGGGTAAATAATACTAGTTTTATTTCAGGTAAATTGTCTAGGATTAGAGTTAAGAAAATCAGGCTCATTATTCTTGAGTGCCGAAAGTTAAGGCTTAGTTATGATACTGTGTTTTGAACAACAGAGGGATTCCTGCCTTTTATTTTGTCTCGGGTATTTTAACTGTTTGCTCTGTATTTATGGTTTTAACCAGGAGGCTAGATGCAGGTAATTTCAGTCAGCGCGTCTGTAATAATGTGTGCATTTTGGGGGGATAAAGTGGGAGACTGAATCTGTGGTGGGGCAGCTGAGCTGCTTTTACAAGAGGCAGCACTTCATGAGGGAAAAAGAGGTCAAATATTACATCTGAGGCATGAAAACTCTTTTCTTGTAGATAACAGCTCTTTATTCAAGGACTGATTCTTTCTCTCCTTGTGTAACCAAAAATGAGATTCATCCAAAGAAGCTGTGATGAAGTTTTGGTTACGCTGAACCCGATGACTAAATTCTTAAAGACGTTGGTGAGGCCTGAGTTTGATTCTCATATTCCTCATTTTCCTGTTCTCTTAGACAAAGAACAAGTATACGTGAAGCACCAGTTGTATTAAACAGTTCTTTTTGACTTTTGGCGGACATTGTGTAAGTGCAAAAGGCTGAAAGATCAGGTGTCTGGCCGGCATAAATAGAAGTAGCTCCCTCAGTGTCCCTGGAAGAATCAACCTCTCTGAAGATCAAACATCTACAGTCTACTAAGTACACGTTTTATAGATTCCAACCAAAACCAGAAAGTGGAGGTGAAACAGAGCAAAGTTAAGGTAATGCTGCCTCCAGGGTGAACTTCTGTACTTCCAGCAGTTCATCCTGTTTCAGCCTTGCGCAGAGCCTTGTCGCTGCTAAGTTATGAGGAAAGGCTGAAGGAACTGGATCTCTTTAGCTTGGAGAAGAGGAGGCTGAGGGGTGACCTCATTAATGTTTATAAATATGTCAAGGGGGAGTGTCAGGAGGACGGAGCCAGGCTCTTTTCAGCGGTGTCCACTGACAGCACAAGGGGCAATGGGTGGAAGCTGGATCGTGGGAGGTTCCATAAAAATGTAAGGAAAAACTTTTTCACTGTGAGGGTGACCGAGCACTGGAACAGGCTGCCCAGGGAGGTTGTGGAGTCTCCTTCTTTGGAGACATTCAACACCCGCCTGGACACGTTCCTGTGCGCTCTGCTGTAGGTGATCCTGCTCTGGCAGGGGGGTTGGACTAGATGATCTTTGAGGTCCCTTCCAACCTCTAACATTCAGTGATTAGCAAGTCTTCACGTAAGCGGTCTGTCACCAGGTCGCTAACTCTGGCAGTTATTACTGGTAGATTTGCTACTGCAGGTTGGCACCTAAAACTGAATTATGCATTTGGACCAGGCATCTAACGTCTAGTGAGTTTCAAGGTTCAGATAGGCCTCAAAATTCAGTTTACAGATAAATTGCTAAGCTGTTTGAATAGAGGTTTGGGCAGGGAGGACATTGGTCTTTATCTGTCACTGCTACAGCTTGGTTTGTAATCCAGGGTAACAGAAAATCATTCTCATTAAGTAGGTACAAGGGGGCATCAATTAATTCTGTGATCCTAGCTGTCCTCTTAATGAACTTGCTGTCATAAATCCACTTCACTGATTGCTGTCTCCTGGGCAGACAGAAAAATACATTATTAAAACTTAGAGTAACTGTTCAAATTGTTTTCTGGACAAAAATAAAGGTTTCAATCTATCATGGTTTACAGCTGAATTCTGACCAACACTGGGATTGATAGAGGTAGTGATACTTGTCTATCTATGCAGGTTATTTTGAAACTGCCTAATCAAGTGTGTGTACAATTTCATTTGAAATTTCACACCCTGTTCTGTGAATAGCTTTTAGGTGCTTTTAAGCTTGGAGATCTGTCTTTGCCCTTCCTTCCCTGAGTTCCTTTTGCTATTCAGAAGTTTATTTCAGCATTGTCTTGGACTGGTTTTATATTGTCACCTCAGGCTGCGCAGAGCGGGCGAAGGCTCCTCTGCCTCCTTCAAGAGCAACTGAGGTTTTTGTGGCTTTCTTTGCTACGTCCTGAAGCGCTTTTCCGATGTGGGTAGGCATACGGAGATGTGCATCTAGATTCGACAGATGTGGAAGCAGAGGATAAAGCTAGTTCAGAGTTATCCATCAAGCTAATGCCAGATCTAACAACAAAATTTATGTCGTGTAAGTCCCAGGACAGTGCTCTTCTGCTGAGCCGTGTACTGTGCTGGAATACAGAAAGACAAAGCTTAACAGGTCTCTGTTCTTCCTTTGGATATATGTGCTGGTATCTGACAGCAGCTTTTATTGGACCAGATTCATTTCTTGCTTGATAACATAAGCTTCACTCAAGGTATATGAGGGGTAAATTTTGTTTATTTTTTTCCGAAGTGAAGCCAGGGTAAGCAATCTTTTTGAGGCTGGCTAGATGTTATTTATGTATTTAGTGCTAGGTGTGTACACCTTTAGTTTGATATCGTGTTAAAGGGGGGACTAGATATTTCCTGTTAAAGCAGAGATATTAAGCAAAACAGATTTCCCATAGCTTGTTTTATTTTAATTTTAAACTACATCTGGTGAAACTGGTGACTCAGGATCTTTTTAAAACTTGTTTCATACGGCTAAAAAAGAAATAGTTTCACATAAAAGAACACCAGGGTGCTGCATTCCATAAAGATATCTATAGGAACAGAATAATTAGTGGTTTAAATATAGAATTTTACACTATTTTGCTTAAATACCGCCATGAATCTCCACATTATAGTTTATTCAGGACAACAGCATCCAAAACGAAATTGCATTGCATTTAATTAGAATAAATATAATATAAGCTGGAAAAGTACTGCACAAGTGTCAGTTCTGCACACAACTCCAGTTCTGCAGGGTGAAGGAAACTGGTAAACCAGATAAATTTGTTCATAAGGAAGTATATAGTAATTCAGATCAGTGGCCACAGATTTATTAGCCTTTATATGCTTATATAACAAAGTTAAGTTGGATATAGCAAGACACTTAATGGTATATTTTCATTGGGATATAAGGCAAGATGGACTGAAATGATGGTCCTATGTGACACAAATGTCTATTTTTACATCTAATCTCCTTTTCTTTCTATAAAGCCTTTGGCTTTTCTCATGAAGTGTCTTATGCACGTGTCTTATCTTACTAAATGTTAAAATGATTGACAAAGCGAAGATTTAGTGGCTTATAATGAACTTCTTATAACCTGAGATGAAAGGTAATCTTTTTTCCCAAGAGGTACTGCTGTTAGAGATTGTAAGCGTTTTCTATCCAGGTGCAATGCCTTGTAAAAGAGAAAAGAAGAACAACTTTAGAACTATTTTAAAGTATATTGAAACTTACATTTCTAAAGCAACATCTGCCATCACAAACAGTCCCATCTCTGTATGTAAATAGGAAAAAAAGAAATCCAAACAACTTCTTATGGGCCATATTCTGCAGACAGTATTTTTATAAATAACCGCAGAACCTCAGCATTAGGTTTTGTGGAGATACTCACCCATGGTTTAATGGCAGGATAGGGCCCTGTATAATCTGGAATGAGCAATATTCTATTCCAGCAGGGCAGTGTACAAATAGAGATAGATGTGCATGTGCTCAGTACGACCGTAGTTTTCACTAGCAGTGAGAAAACCTGCAAACAGGAAGCAATCAGAAATCTACCTCCATTATTGCAAAACAATTACTGATATATCAGGGATGTGTTCCATCCAGAATGATGCAAGATAATCTATAAAATTTAAAGTCAGTAGGGAGATATGTAGATATAAAATAAGATACTAAACTGGAGCCTTAGGACATGTCTGATTTTAAAGCTGAAGCTTCCTGAAATTAGGAGTTACTGGAACTGTAAGAATGGAATAAATGTGGATTTCCTCAGTCATTACTTAGAAACTATGTGTGCAAGCAAATGCAAACAAAAACAAAACCCCAAACAACAACAACAAACAAACCAAATGAAACAAACAACAAAAATCGCCAAAATATACAGTCTGTGTCGCTGGCAAAGGAATGCTGGATAGTTCTTTGGATCCAGCCAGAGGAACCATAGCAGAGATGAAGACATGCTCAGTTAGGAGAGAAATCATGGTTGGAATAATTTTGTTTAAAGGCCAGAGAAGACATGGAAAACACCCGGCAGAGAGAGGAAATGAAGAACATGATGTGTGTCTGTATGTACCTAAGTAATTAATTTATAAACACAGACAGAATGGGAAGGAGGTAAATACGGAAAAACATATTCTGCTTCATTAGAGAGGATTCCAAAATAGTAGGTTGATGGTGGTGTTAGGGAGAAGAGAGCAGGAAGGGGGATAGAGAATATACAACTGGAAGCTAATTAGCTGCTGATCAATGTTCTGCCCTGACCTGGGCAGCAAGTGTTCTTGTGAGCAAAGCTACCAGCAAACCCCACTGAAGAAATCCGTGCGATTCCGGGCACAGTTGTAAAGATTGTCTTGCTGAGTATACTCAATATGATTTGGACTCCAAGCAGTCACCACTGGCTTATTGCCAGACGAGAAGTTCCAAACATCTGCCCTTATGTGGTCTTCCTGCTGTGTGACTCGTGTGTTGGGTGGTGGGTGGTATTGCTTTTAATTTGAGATAAACAACAAAGATGCATTGTGGAAAGAATACATGTGCTTTAATCACTTTTTTTCTCTTGCAGTGTAGTTGCGGGTGTCTGTAGCATTCATAATTAGCAGAGGAACAGATGGCAAAAGCTTGGTTTAAAACAGAGCATCCACCGAGTGATCACGAGCTGCTGTAAGCTTATTTGGGAAACAGTTTCCTCCGTTCCCTTGGGTCGTGCTCTAAGACAGTGGTGCAAGGGTAAAGTAGGAAAAGAATTTAACGGTGTAATTCAGTGTGTGAGACATAGACAAAGCATGGACAACATCTAAGCTTTCAAAACATTTTCTCCATGCTAGTGTCTCGTGCTGCACAAAGATGGATTTCAACCTTTATTGTCCTGCATAGCTGAGACCTGTTGTGCATGTGCTCAGGCATAGGGCAAATAAAACACAATGTCCATAAGATTTCTCCTTTCCCCTGTCTTCTGCACAGAAGGGAACAATTCTGTTCTCTGCTGAAAATTTGCTAAGTGTTGTACTGCAGCTTGTTAAAAAAACCCAAACAAACAAAAAAATCCAAGAAACCCTATATATTTTTTACTTGTGTGCTCCCAACATTAGCAATGTGCTGCAGTTTTTCAAAGCTAGAAAACATGAGAGGATTTTGTCAGCATTTCACCATGACACTTGTTTCATATAGAAAGCCAGAGGGCAAAACAAAGTGGTTTCTTTTGGTCCATGTAATCTTTTTAGAAAGCAGTGGTAGCCCTGCAGGCACAATCACTGGGATTCGGATGAGGCAGTGTTCAGAATGATGAGATCTCAAATGCAAAGGCTGATTGATTGGTTGCGTGATTCCATTCTCCAAATTAAAACTTAAAAATATTTTATTTTAAGGAGAGGCAGGAGCAAGGAGGAGAACACAAGGTTGCCAAAGAGAAAAATACTCTAAATATGTTTTTCATCAATAGAGTGAAAATGTGGTATTCTCTACCCCAAAGGAGCTGGATGGATTATTGCAACCATCCAATCTAGTCAAGACCACATTTTCTTTCTTCTTTTTTCTTTTTTTTTTTTAAAAGATAAATGAACCCATGTTGAGATGTTTATCTCTGTGAGATGACCTGTATTTACCCTCAAGTCACAGTGAATTGGGTATTCTTTTAGTCTGTGAAACTATTTTATATCACTCTTTCTCCCTGCAGACTCTATGGATACAGACATAAAATATTTCTGTGAAAGCAGCGGTGCCATTCTCTCTCTGTGTGGAATATTTTGGACAGTATCTGTAATAGCCAATGAAATGATCTTTGATAGCTCCTATTTTTCTGCGTATGCTAAACTATAAATTTGAGTACGTTGTGAACTCTGCTTTCATTTTTTTTATAGTAAACTCCCTGTATCTCTACACTATAAGTATTTCACAGAATAAACATGCAGTTTTGTGTTTGCTGAGACACCCTTCTAATCTCCAATTTTCATGTAAAACTGACTCAAAATTTTTTCCAGGATGAAAATTGAAGTTTCCAACTGTGCCAGTTTTTTCATTGACAAGATTGAATGAATTGTTTGTGCTTATTCAGTTCAACTTACAGATATTTTTTTTATTTCTTTTTAAAAAAAAAAAATCTTTAATGTATTTGGATTGTAAACTTCTTGGGGTGGAAACACTTCTACATGTTTGATCATGCAGAAGCCAACTCACTGGGGACTGTCATCTTTGCAAGAGCTGCTGACCAGTATAAATTTTATAATACAAATAATTATTCTTTTGTCACCAGTTGACGTGGTCAGTAGTAGAACTAAATTAAAACATCCAGGTCGGTATCGGGTCTTTCTTTGGTTGACAACCTATGTGCCTTCTCAGTATGCTGCTCTTTAGAGTGTAATCACAGAATTGCAGAATGTCAGGGATTGGAAGGGACCTTGAAAGATCATCAAGTCCAATCCCCCTGCCAGAGCAGGAACGCCCAGATAATGCTACACAGGAACGTGTCCAGGCAGGTCTTGAATGTCTCCAGAGAAGGAGACTCCACAACCTCCCTGGGCAGCCTGTTCCGGTGTTCCGTCACCCTCACTGAGAAGAAGTTTCTTCTCAAGTTTAAGCGGAACCTCTTATGTTCCAGTTTCAGCCCATTGCCCCTTGTCCTATCATTGGTTGTCACCGAGAAGAGCCTGGCTCCATCCTTGTGACATTCACCCTTTATATATTTGTAAACGTTAATGAGGTCTCCCCTCAGTCTCCTCCAAACTAAAGAGCCCCAGCTCCCCCAGCCTTTCCTCATAAGGGAGGTGCTCCACTCCCTTAATCATCGTAGTTGCCCTGTGCTGGACTCTCTCAGATGAGAAACAAACTTCAGGTCTGCCCAAAGACCTAGGAAGGACGGCTGTTAAAACCTGATGACTTTGCATGGGGTGCTTACCTTGCCTGTTGTGCGCTGGCTCCCTGGCTAATTAAAAACGATCAAAGGCCAGGCTGGACTTGGGTATAAACGGGGTGAATCCAATCGCAGGGGTGACTGGAGTCGGTCCTCCTTGGAGCAGTTGGGGACTCTCCCCTTGCATAAGGATGTCACCAAGGATTAGGAGCCTTCACCTTGCTGGTGAGTGGATACTTGTGGATATTCTTGAGTGAGCCCTTGCCCCCTGTGGGTGAGTGATTCCCTTTTTCTGGGTACTCTTTGAGAGAGTCTTTCCCGTTTTATGAGAGAGCGTACACAGTCTGGATCATCTTTCTGGAAGGAATGTTTGTGAATTCCTGAATCAAGTTGTGTAGTAACGTATTCCTGACTAGTGTCTGCACTTGTATTATTCTTTGTCTGGCAGAGTGCTGGGTAGTTTTCTGGTTGAAACAAATCTTAATTTTTGAGTAGCTGCAGAGTCTATTTTATGGGTGCCTCTGTGACACATGTGCACAGAGTTGACTTTTCCTGGGCCCTGTGTACCTTCCCTTTCCTCTTGTAGACCTTATTAAAATAGTTAAGGTTCAGGAATATAGCCTTTTCTGAGTTAGCTGAAATATTTTCCATGTAAAGATTATCAAAACAGTCATTACCATAATGTTCTTGGGTAACAGCATTCTAGTCATCTTAGTATTCTCAGCTACAAGAGCTAGAAAAGCAATATAAATTCAGTTGCCCCATAACAGAGTTTAGCCTGAGCTGTTTCAAACTTTAGTCAGAAATACTTCCTAGAGTTCTCAGAAATTATGTAGCTTATTACAACCACTTGAACCGACAGGTTCGGGAGTCATAGGAGTTCTTCCCGGAAGAGACCCACTCCTGTCCTGATTTTTGAAGCTAAGTCCGTCAGTCTGTAAGATGCCTTTTCTCATACTGATTCCTGAACACCACGTCAGTTCTTAGCTGCATGTTCTTGGCTTCAGAAGATGTTTCTTAATTGCTGGAAGTATGAAATAGCAAGACAGAATGACTTATCACTCAGGATCTGAAGTCACTGTAGCTGTGCTGCTTGCAACTTCAACTGCCTTGAAAGGCTGAAGAATTATAAAGCATTCCCTGTAATGACAGGGCTTAGCACTGCCTGCTGAGTTGTAGTCTAACCTGAAAGGAACAGTTCTGCAGCTTGCACTAAAGTGACTGTGCAAAAAAATTGAGGAAGAAATGAAGGCCACCTAACCCACTCTCCCAGTACCACTGGCAGAGTAGAGCTTAGAACTGTTTATTGACTGGCTGTGGTTATTTTGAGAAAGCATGAAGGACATACCTCAAGGAAGCACAGAGAGTTGGAGATCTGACTTGTTCTTTTAAAAGAGATCGTTAAGTTACTCTACGCAGCACTAGAACGTGAAAAATGTACCTGGTATGGTGCTGTAGAAAACCACATGAAATCCAACGACAGGGAGTAAACAGTTTATTGTTGACAATTTGGGGGAGTGACAGGAAGGAAAATAAAAAGGAATTGCTTACAGCAAATTTTCATTCGCAGCCTATGGAGTGTCGGGGTGGGGGGGGTGGGGGAACAAAGAAGGCAAGTTGTCGCGTAGTTTTCTTCCAGGTCACTGTTGATACAGTGGATTCCTGATTTGGAGGAGCGGCTGCCTACCTGAGCTTTCCAGCAAGGAGAATGCAGCTCAAACCATGGAACGTTTGCACCCTGCTGTGATCATACAGCTCTTTATCCTCCCAGCTCCTTTGCATACCTCAGCAGCAGTGCCAGGCCTTTGCCCGCTCGCCTTTTCTGAGCACTACAGATCTTTTTACTTGGCCTGTACACAGAGACCGTACAGGTGGGAGATGGGTAGTGACTTCCTTCGTGTTCTTTCATAGACCGCAACAGCTACCCAGCCTTCCATCTGTATCTTCCAGTTCATCACTTCTTGTAAATATGGCACTGATTTCAGTTCTGTGTTTAGATAAGGGCACTTCTGTTATCTTCTGCTTTCACGTGCACGCAGTATGCAAGTAGGAAAAGCTGGAATGCTGCAGGAATACCTCCTCCTTCATTTCAGTCTCATCATTCGTGTTGTGCAAATGGTTTTATTTTTCTTTCCAGCTTTCACTTTCTGAAAAGTAAAGCAAAATGCGTGTGTTTTTTTAATCTACAAAGTCTTGTCAGTATCCTATTGAATATAAGGAAAAGGCTGTTTTCCAGAGGTAGACCTTAGATCATGCTTCAAAAATTCATAGTAAATTCACAAAAGCGGGGCAATGGGAGCTATCGCTGTGCTAGGATGAGAAAAACGTAAGAGAATGCCAGGCTAAAAGTAATGGTCAGCCTCACTTAACAAATGAAATGGCAGTCTACCAGCCAGTGTTGAAAAGAATGTCCACTACTTTTACCTCTGTACGATGGACAGGGCTCCTGGGTAGGTGCCTGAGAGAGCGATGATACTCGGCCTGGGTATGAGCGCTTCTAAGTGGACTAGGCTGCTAAAACATTTGGTGCTTCTGATAATTCTGTCCCAGGAGACCACTGGGATTTCTGCTCGTCTCCGCTGAGTAGGACGGCTGCTTTGGGAGAGGGATCCTAACGTGCTTAAGACCTTCGCGAAAAGGATCCATTGGCATTTTTGAGTATTTTGGATGTTCTGATGGTACTGAAGCGCTAGTGTCTCTATTAGTGAGATTCTGAGCATAGAAAATCCTCTGAGATTGAAGCAAACAAGCAAACATCCCAGATTAAAACTGCAGATTGTTTGCATGAAAATTATTCACACTTATTGGCGTTTAATTCAAACCATTGCTTAAGATGTAGAGTTTTAAGCCTAAATATAAGCCCGCTCAGGTAGGTTTTTACTGTTTATTCTCATTGAAAAATCTATAGTATTTTTCATAGAAAATGTTTCAGGAATCATCCATTTTGAATGACAAGAGAATAGATGAAATATCTCTGAAAACTCTAAATGTGAGAAGGCATCTCCTTGAATTGTCCACCTGTCCAGCTGATCTCTTGACTAATTTGAACAGCCTTTACAGCTCTTATCGCTACTGGGGAGGAAGAACAGAGTCTGCTGAGGGTCTAGATTCTCTGGTAATTAAGAAGCCACTAGATAATGCTGTTTCAGAACTATCAAAACTGTGGGTCCTTGCAGCCCCCTTGGCCTTTGCTTAAGACTGAGCATCTATGATATCAAGCCGTGTTTTGAAAATATGTTCTTTCTTTTCTGTAAGGCTTCCTTCTTTGTCTCCAGATTCCCTGGAAGCCATCTACTCTTATTTGTCTCTGAAGGTGACTTTAAATCTCTAGCTGTCAAGGAAAAAAAGCATCTTAAAGGGTTTCTCATCAAAATGTTGTTAGCAAGGCATGCTTAAAAATAAACTGCTTCTCTCCTTCCCTCCTTTCTAGAGTGAGCTGAGAAGACACCACCAGTTGAATCATCTGTCTGAGTCATGCAAACAGCTGTCATTGTTAGATGTAAAGATGAACTAAAAAGCTGTCATTTGCTTGGGAGTATTTTTGTACTTGACTCACTTGTCCAGTGGAGAGGTTTTTTTTTTATTTTATTTTTTTGCCTTCTTTCACATGGAAAATTACAAAGAAGCCATGTGTTGTGGTAATGGCTATAAACTCTTGCTACTGAAAAAGCTTTACAGAAACATTCCACCTCAGAGCATCTGTCATCCTGTTTTTTTTTTTTTCTTGTAACTTGTGCATAACCTCTGTGAGGCCCTGTACAGACATGCAGTCCTTCCCTCAAAATGCCTGGACCTGTGCAAATACCTTCTTACTCCAACTGTGTGTTGCATGAAGATGCCTCTTGCATCTGGACTGTAAATATGAACCTCACTCTCACCCCGACATCTAACACTTGACCCTTAGAATAATTCTTGACCTTCTCCATCTCTTTTCCTGTGTTCTGCTGTTTTATATATCAGTATCTTTTGTAGTTGTGACTCTGCAGCACTTTCTTTGCTTCGCACTTCTCACTATACTCACTGAACTCATCTCTTGTCCATCCTCTTCTGCACTTTTCTAGTGATAATCTCTCTCCCGTCCGTTTTTCATATCTTCTTCCATTAGCTGACTATTTTTCATATCTTCTTCCATTAGCTGAGTCCTGTGAGTTTGCTACCAAGTTCTGTGAGCCAGTAAATCACAGCAGCACGGAGCTATTTTATGCAAACTGCTGCTGATGTGGTCAGTCTGGTTTTGACCTTAAACCTGGCTCCCTGAAAGTGCAGAGACTACTTCAGTCTCCTAATTTCTCTAGTACTCTGCCCAATTTATGATTGTGAGCATTTGTTCAAGCTCTCTAATCACAGCTTCACACACAAAAAAAAGGGAGTTTTGAAAAACTGCCTAGCTTGTAACATAGAAGAAAATCCCTACTTCTAGTTCGAGAGAGTAAAAAAAGAGGGGAAGATGAAGCCATTCTTTATTGCCATGTCTGCCATAAAGCTTAACATCACTGACTTAAACAAGTATTATAATCATATCTCTGAAAGAAGTCATGTTTTTAATACTCTTCTGACTTAAGGAATGTAATAATACGAATCTTCTAACATGAGCTGAAAGCTTATCTGTCCAGTTCTTGAGCACTCGAAGTTTTTTCTAGGAGTCGCATTAAAGTGCCATGCTCTCTTTTAAATGTAATTTTGAAATTTATTATAGCTGATCTCAAAATAGTGAGGGAAAAGTAATAATGATATTTCTGCTTCTGTAACCCTACAGGAGCCTTAATTTATACTCTAGAAAATGGAATTTATGGCATGTAAGAAGCATTGAGGCTAAGTCCGAGCAAAACACTGTCCTTTTTCTACAACACTCTCCGCAGTGGCTTCTAGGCTTGCACTATCATGTTGGTTTTGGTTTTGTTTGTTTTTTTTTTTTTAACTTCTCTGTGCTGCAATTAGCTTTTTGCATTGCATCCGTTATCTCATATGTTAGGGTTGGGTACACTTGTGAATATATGATGGTAAATACATGTTTTACTGTAGATTTTGTCCGTAGGAACTTGGACTCCTGCCTAACTGGTACATACATACCAGGTTAGTAGGAGTTTGGATTATTAAGTGGTGTATAGCTACCAGATCAGTACAGTCTTGCCAGCAAGTTTATAGTCTAGCTAAAGATAGCAATTTTTTTGTTTAGATGGGAGATCATTAACAAGTGCAGTTTTGTCAGCCCTGAAAATAAATTGAGCAGAGCCTCCTGGAACACTGCACGAAGGATAGGCACTAACATAAAGCAGTTATGCTCATTAAATGCAGGAAATAAAGGTATTACATAAAGCAAGTCGCATTATGTAAAAGACCCATTTGAAAACCAAGGTTAACACTTTGTACTGGGTATTCAGCATTTTATAGGTGCTACAAAGATTAATTTAATTTGTAAATGTCATTCTCTATTTCAGGAAAATGGTAGCCATACCATTATTATGTAAAATACCATGGAATTAAAATGCATTCTTTTGATCAAGTCACTATCTTGTTAACTAATTTCTGTAGCCAGAAGTCCTAAGCAGACAGCATGGATATGTTATGTTTTCAATGCCATGCCTGAAGCTTCAAACAAATTGATGTTTATAATGAAGTTGTGACGTGCTCACCATGATAAAGCTTTATCGTGTTCAGATTGAAGATACCGTTTGAGCATATTTCAGAAATTCATAATACCCCCCACCCCCACCCCAGGTTCTCTTATCTTCATGGAAAACCATAGTTTCTACTTATCTGGTCACTTACTTGTCAAAACAGTTTCCCTGAGAGCTTGAGAAAATTAAGTGTGAGGCGTATCACTGCCTCTTTAAGTCCCACTTCATTTTTCTGAAAGCAAATCCGCTGAAGTTCTTGGTATGCTCCCACTTTAGCTGTACACACGTGTATCTCCCCAAGGGAGTTCTGATTGTCCAATAATTTTAACATATGCTTATTTAAAATTTGTGCTTAGGTCTAATGTAACCAGGAAACTGTTCAAGCAGTTGGGCTCCTCACAGTTTGAAGTAAAAGAAATATATAACCTTTATCTTTTTCTACTAGTTTTATCAGCCAAGTACAAATTATCTCTCTATTCAGTTGCCATTTGATAATTTTTTTCTTTTTTTTTGTCTTGTGTATGATACAATAAGGTAGAGCAATTTGTAACATCAGCTGCAGTTTTATAACCAGTTTACTTCGAGCAGTCTCTTCAAATCTGTCTCTATTTCTCCGTATTTGCATCTACGCAGTACCGCTTCTTACATGAGCAAATAGGAAAGCAAACAAAAAAAGCCAACTTTTGGGAACGAGGTGAGGAGAATGCCTTCCTTGCAAAGGCATTTAAAATAAATTAAAACGAGGAAAATTTGTTATTCATAAATTCTGAATTTTGGTAACTGTAACAAATACAGTAAGAATTTTATTAAATATGTAGATAGAATGCTTAGAGTTTCCAAATCTACAAATGTTTAACTGTCTCTTCAACTCTGGAAGAGTAATGGTCAAGAACTCAAGTGGGCTAGCTTGCACATTCTACGTTAGGGTCTTTCATATCTGCTTGCAGGATCTATGTTCAGTGATGCATTTGATGAGCTAGCAGTCAAAATTTGAACCTCAGTATGCAGTTGCATCATTGCGAGCTTCAAAATCTGTCTGCTTTCACTGGAAAGCTATTTATTTTACATGAGTGCTTTAATTTTTCAGCCCTCAAAAGATGCCTTTGATTATAACCATCAGAAATTTTGTGGTTATTGTGGTGACTGTATGTTTGATGCCATAACATCACGAATACTTGACCAGAAGAATGCTTGAATCCTTCAGACGGTATTTAGGAAAATCTTCTAGTGACTGACTTATTCTGAAGATTTTGTAAAATCTCGAGATGCTTTACCTGCCTTTGAAATGCATCTGTCTGCAGGGGAAAATGTAGCAACTGGTCTTACATAGAAGAGTTAACCCCCCCTGACCCTGCAAAGCTTGGTACCTGACAAAATCACAGTGTGAGGTTTCAAGGCTGCAGGCAAACCTGAAAATAAGCAGCATAAACTACTGACAATTCCAAATAAACGACTGAGTGTTGTTGGAGATATGGAAGGTGCCATTTTGTATTTTACTTGGTGGGATCACAAAACGTACAAAAATGTGTTTTGAGCGATCAGGTGTATTTTGAAGCTTAACATTTTTTTTTTTTTTGAACTTCAGCTTGCCTTTTCTTTTAGTGGGGTTGATAGTTCTACATGAACCCACTTCAGTGGTTTTGATTATAGGTCTGCTTGAGAATGACAAGGTGACAGTATTTTCTTTCCTCATTTCAGTGTTGTTAAGTTCTGAGTGCTGGCAAGGCTGAAATATTAGTCACTGGGAGAGATTTGCCATTATTTTCAACAAGTATTGGTGCTCTAAAGCTTTCACTTTAAATGAAACTAAACCGACCTCAATGGTTGTCTTAGCTCTTGTTTTGTGGTTGGACGCTGCTATGTCTGATGTGCAGCCCGCTTTCCTCTGTTGCTGATCAAAACCAAATTAAATGTTCATTCCTGAACTTAAACCTCTCCCAATGTTTTCCAATTTTTAGCCGCTCAGACGTGTTAGCTATTCGTAAATTTTCAAGTGCTCAGGGTTTAAGGTTGAGGTTGTGGTCCCACTCAAGTCAGTCAAACTTACGTTTAGTGGGGCCATGTCTCCCCCATCAAAATACTAAACCTTATACATTAATTTAAAGTTTCATCCCTTCTGAAGACAAGAAAATAATCCTATCGAACAAAGCCTATTTTTTTAAACGTGTATGTTTTGCTGTGCAAGTCAGTAGCCTTAAGTAAAAAAAATTAAGCTATAAACACAAATATATCATTTCAAGTAAGAACATAGGAAAATATTGCAAGTAGACTTCAGAAATTGTTCAGTATTTAAGACATGCCTTGCTGCTGTGACTGCTGCCTTCCCATGGAGCCCTTACTGATTGTTCTTGATTGCCTGCCGTGATCAAATCGCTATCAAGAGACAGATGTTTCTCAATTGCAGATGTTGGTGATGGTTTTTTTTTTGCTTTCTTCCTTTTGGAACAAAACTTTTAAAATTAGATTTTAGCGAAAGGTCAATTTGAAGCTGCCGGTTGACTGAATAAGCTCCTTTATTTCTGTATCTTTTACTCTTTTTAATGTCATGGCTCTAAATGGATATGAAGATCAATATTCCCATTCTCTTCAATTATAATGTATCATATAAACTCAGATTACATTTTCATCCAGAATTGCTGCTTCTCCTCTGTTAATTGACACTGTAGGGCTCACCCATTCCTCAGAAGTGTTATCAGACCTGAGGAAGGGCACTTTCACAGGCAGGGTTATAGGAGCATCATGTATATCTGTGCTTTACTTTAAAGCAAATGGAGTGGGGGAAACGAGGAGACACCAATACTTTTCAGAGTAATGGAGCTGTTCAGTGTTGTGTCAACAATTGTTTTTTCAGTCTTGGCCAAGTATTACAAAATGAGCGTTAGTCATTAAATCGTACCCAGACTTTATTTAGCCAGCACTAGTTTTTTCTCCCTTATTAGATGTGCTGTTACTGTGGAAAATTCTCTATGCTGGTGTCTGCAGGAGTCGAGAATGTGCAGTCCTAATCCTGGATGTTCACTCACATAACTTCCAGAACAGCACAGTGGTTCTGAGTGAGAGCAGTTAAAGCAGCTCTAATCTAAGGGAGTTCTGGTATTTCTACTGTGTGTCTTTTCTGATAGTGTAGTTCAGAGTAATTTCAGATACAGTCTTCTCTATTGATTTTATTTGCTGTGATACTGCATTTCATATGGCAATTTTTATTATTAGCATTTCACCTGACAGTCCATCTGAAGTGCCCCAAATATACTTTCTACTGCTTCACTTTGCATACCAACTGGATGAGACTATGAAAGCCAGAATTTGATTGATCTATTGGTATTCTTAATGGTGAGCTCCCAAGTTTTCTTTGGAAGATGTTGGTATGGCAAATTTGAAAGCTTGTGTCCAGGTTTCCTTAAGTCATGTTATACACAGGTGTATACAGTAGAAGTGTATCCTCCTATTCTTCTTAAAAATAAAACTATATACATTCAGGTATGTAGGGTATATTCCTCAGAAATAATTTTGCAATGAAAGGTAGTGATTCATATAAATAGTAATTCTCATGAAGTTTTGCTGTGAAAAATGGTGCTGTTTTTGATTTCAGTAAAATAACGTGGCAGTAAGAAGTTTATGATCAGAAAGCATTAATTTACTCATACTTTACTGGACATCAGCAGCAAGGGAGGATGGCAAAATAATGAATACATTTCTTTCTCTCCCAAAGCGGTGTGTCACTAACTGCTGTTGATTCAGTGAACTCCGAGTTTCAGGCTGTGTAAAAGCATCTGGTAGCTGTCCTCAAAGTCACAACACATGGATTTTATTGAGAGACTGGCAGTCCTGGAGAAGGATCATCTTGAGAGAATGGGCAGAAGTGGCTGTTCCTCATTTATTGTTCTTAACTGGATCTCTACCTTTATAGGTTATATTACGCTTGCTCTAGTTTGGATTTCTACTTCCAAGTAGTATAGCTACATAGTGATTTATGAAAAGAGATGTTTATTTTCCAATTAAGTCTTAAGCATTGACATTAATGAATGATGCTATGGTATTTTGAAACACGTCTGTTGTTTTTTTTTCTTCTTCTTTTCCTCTTTTTACCTTAACCTCCATATAATTACTCTTTGATTTAAGGTTGCTGTTGATTTGTTATATGCTTGTCCTTGGTTGTTGCACTGCGTGGTTTCTTGGTGTAAATAGATAACTGTGAAACATCAGATAAGAGGGCGTGAGTGACACTTCCCATTATCCAGTGCCATGCTCTCAGTTACCAGGAAACATTTCCTGCATTTGAAAAGATCCTCCTGTGGATTATTTCTTTTTTTCTCATGGAGACTGTTATGTGGTATTTGTTGATGTATTACCCTGGATGACATTGGAAATAACTTTTTGTCAACAAACACTTTTCTATTAAACATAGCTTCTTAACTGTATGTGGTTTGAGTAGAAGGTTAAAATCAGGTACTTTATTACAAGGGTTTTTTTTAAACTGGCTTTTTGTTTACATGTGATGCACTTAAGTGATGCTGAAGAACTTCAGTGTGTTTGGAGAAGCTGGCAAGAATATCACAGCTATTGTCATTTACAGGTCTTATTTTCCTCTAGCACGTTATTTGCTTGTGCTGACTTCTAGTGTTTCTGTGTTGTGATGCAACATAAAGGTCTGTTTGCTGTGACAGCCAATTTAGCTACTGAACGCTTAAAGAACCCCATGAGCTGATAACTGGATCAGTCCAGAATTCTGCAACTAAATCTGGCCGTAGGAGTGAGCTGGTGAGTGTATTTTCTCACTCTGTAGAAACGTGCGTGTCTTGGATGTTGCACGGTTCACACGTGCCTTTGATGTGAATTGGCAGAAAAAGCAGGAAGTTCTAGAAACAGACGATGAAAAGGTTGGTCTCTGATTTGATTTGGATTGCTTTTTTTTTTTTCTGCAGTCCTTAGGAAGAATCCCTGTATTTTTCAGAGAGAGACCATTATTTCTCCTTCTTGAAGAGCAATTACAGGCAGGCAGGAAATAGTGTCCATTTATTGAGAGTCCAGAATGCATGTTTCTTGCTCTCTAATTGAGAAATTGAATGGAGTGGCATTTAACTGAGAAATTGTAAACATCCTTTGTCATCAATAAGCATTGCCCTCTCCAGGTGAAAATACTAAGAGACAGTATCATCTGACCTGGTGATACAAGGTTTCCTAAAGGGAGGGGTAGATGGGTTTGGAAGTAGGGGTTATAATTCACACCTCACAAAAAGAGCATGAGTTTCACATAGTTCCTTCTGCTTCTTTTTATGAGTTATTCGAAGTTCTTCTGTTACTTTGTTTAAAGATCATCATCGTCCTCCTCCTGGAAAATGTCTCACTGAATTTAGCTTAGCCCTATAAAAGCAGAATACTGTTTCTGATAGTATCAATCCTGCTAGGCAAGGTAAAGACATTCAAGAATTGTTCTATCGTTAACATGCTTCCCCATGTCAATAAACAGCAGGGAGCCTTTCTTCAGGATAGCTGACATGTTTGTGGATCCTGGAGGTGATGGCGTGAAGTGAATCCTGGCAGGAGTCTGGACAGAGTGCTGCTCTAGAAACAAGTGATGGAAGGGAAATGCCTCATTATTGCACAGTAAAATCAGATTCTTGCCAGTATGAAGTTCTCTAAAGGCAAGATTCAGCTCATATTTTACAGCCTGAGCCACAACGGTTTGCAAGGAAGAATTACCTAAGAGAGAAGGGACTGGTTTGTTTTCCCATAGGACATGCTTGTCAAAAGTCATCAGTGTTTGCTGGTTATGTCCAGAGTACAACAACTCTCCCAGCAAGTTCCCCTGTTGTAGTTATCGCTGCTGCTGGAGGTGGGATTTTGTTGTGTGTGCCTGGGAAGCCAGAGTGGAAGTCACTGTTTGACTCGTACTTCAGTGACTTTACTGCAGGGCTGGCTACCAGAGAGACTAAATGCTGCTGGACTTCGCACGAAAAACCTTCTCCCTGAAAAAAAAAAAAAGAGATAGGATGTCTAGCAGAGTATTTTCAGGAAGAGGTTGCTGGAAAGTTTGTCGCTTTTAGTCTGGCGTGGAGTATTTGCTGAACTTCAGCAGAAATAGCATTCTTCCTTTTACAGAGATTTTTGGCGAAAAGCTTTTTCTTGGGAGGGGTTTTTCGTCTTCGTTTTGCTTCTGCTTTGAGGCCTGATCTGACTGCCCCGATCTATGGATGTTGCTGCATTTGGTTGTTGATTGTGTCGTTGTCAGGGCTTTGTAGTGCTCAAAAGAGAGGCCCTTTTGTGTATCTGTCTGCATGGGAGTCATGCAATAGGCAACAGGACACATGCAGTGAAATTCAACTCTTACTATCCATAGCCTGATGGATTTTAAGTCCGATTCAACAGGCAACACCAGAAATACTTGGTCAAAGCATTCAGATTCCTCTGCTGAACGTTTTCTCATGCTCAGGAATCTTAGTATGATGCTCGTTAATACACTATGTATTTTCTATTTTTGCAGTATGGAGTAAGTATGTCACAAATAATTGATTGAGGATCATATTTTGCCTTTATTGCCATGCAGCTAGGAAGATATGCTAGCCACTTGATTAGAGCCAGCTCTTAATGAAGGTACTGAAAGGAACTGCAATAAATGGGGCAGAAGCAAGATCCAAGTATTGCTTAATGCAAATTACAGGATTAAAGACTCAAAAACATCCTAAAGGTCAAAAAGGACCTTGATTTGGAGGCAGTTCTGTGCATGGTCAGCAAGGGTATGGGTTCTCTGCCCTCTAATGGCCTGTTCCAGTCCAGCACAGTATTATATCAATCTGGAGATGTGTGGTATGTCAGGAGGATTTAATTGTACCCTATGTTTCTTGCTGAAGCATCTGAGATTGCAGAAGAATTGATCCAAGAGTTTTGGTCCTAAACAACAAACTTCCATCTAGATAAAAATCTTGCCATACTCAAGGCATATAGTGTGTTCATATTAGAGGCACCAGGTGAAGAAATTAATAAATCACTTAAACTAATTACATTTATGCTATATTTATATTATCTACATAAAAATGCTGTATGGAAATCACTGCTTCCAAAAGACTGCGACATCACAGATCATGGCAGAAGATCAAATGCATCAGAAATGCAGATTTGTAGCATAATAATGAGCAATGTTCCAAATAAATTACAACAACTTGCAGCTGAAGAGAAATGTAACTGTGATTGCTACTGCAGCAAAACTTTTACCAGCTTATCTAACTCCAGAGGAGAGCAGTAAAACTGTATTAATTTTTTGTAATCAGACACAGATTGGCAAGAGCCAACTCTGAGCCCAAGGGCTCAATAAATGAAACTACAAGGACCCACAAAGTTGCTTTCGTTCTGAAAGGGCTTTTTTGGTTAAGTGGAAGCATTTTAAACATGCATTCAGGAGTGAGGGAATAAATGTTCAGTTTGCATTCACTGGGAGTGTTCCAATGGTGTTTGGAATTGTTCAGGCAATGACCCCTGATTATTCAAGGGCTAAAATCTGCAACCTTTTTTTTCTTTTTTTCTTTCTGTGTTGTTTGTAGCTTTGTTATTGCTTTAGTTAGTGTTTTGGTTCGTTTGGGGTTTTTTTTTGTTTTGTTTTGTTTGGTGAGAGGGAGAAGGAAGGGGAAGAGGTAAGTCTTATTACAAAGAGAACCTTCTCTGTGTTTAGTCCAGGGAAAAACCTCCATGCAAGAGACAGGCCTTCTCATTAAGTTTGTGCTTAAAAAAAAAAAAGGCAACACAGAAATGATAGTGTTCCTACAGAGAGATTCTGAGACCAAGGGAACTATCCTATTTTTCATCCTGTTAGATGAAAGGATGTGAAATGAAGGTGAAAATATTTTCTTGATTTGCAGTGTCTTTTCACAATGTAACACATTATACTAAAGGTTGATTCCAATTTTATTTAGAGGTCATTATGATTTCCTTTTAAAATAGTGCATAGATAGCAAATTCCCTATTGTGTAGTCTACCATCTGTAAGTCTTACTGGAGCTATTTAATTAGATTTCAGTGTAGCATCTGTAGCACTGGTAAATTCAAATAATTAAGCTTCATGATTTTTTTGTGCATTATAAATGTTACAGAACTAGTTGCTGCAGAGCAGATATTTTTTTTTGGAATTTCTGTCATGAATTTACAACTTTGAGAATAATTTCATATAATTGGGTTCAGTTTGAGATACTTTTTGCTATAGGTTCACATTTTTTTATATCTGTTTCTGATGTATCTTACTTTCTTTTTCTCTTCAGTTAAATTTTATGTTTTCCCTAAAACCTCTTATCACTCCTTTTATCAAAGCAGTTGAAATTAATGGTGGTCTGGGAGGGAAAGAAATGGAGAAAGAGCTGTCATCACCCAGATGTAAGCTAAGTTGGATCCATACCAAAACATTACATGCTTGTGCCAAGACTTGAGTTTCTAAATGCATGTCACTGGATATTCTTTGTAGAGATATTTTTATTTATTTATTTATTTATGTTAATGAAACAAATTGTTGTCTAAACAGCAACACAGGCAATAGCTGGAAGGGCCCTACCTGCATTTCAGTCCCTGGTTTAAGGGTTATTTCTATAGATTTTCAAGGTTTTTTCAGTAGTTTTATGTAAAATTCCTTTGAGTAGAGATTCAGACATGATCTTCTGGGGGTTTCACTGTATGGCAGTTGCTGTCTAAGACACCTGAGCCCTAACGCCTGGGAAACAGAACATTTGCATGATACGCTTTGGGTAGATACGAGGTCCCTCTGGCTGTGTTTCAGATTAGCTGAAAGCCACGAGGTGTAGGTTAACCCTGCTCTGAGACGTTGGCTTTATCAGCTTGCTTCTCTCGTGGCACCAACCCAGTTGCCTGGCGTCTTGTCAGCTCCTGGCTCGGGGAGCTCCTGGCTGCCTGGAGCGCAGGTTTATATCCAGCCGAGACGAACGGTGCTGGTGTCGCTGCCTCTGGGAACCGAGCACTGGCTGTATCATGCACCAAGGGAGCTTCAGAGACCAATGTAGCACTGTTAATTAGTAGGCTGTTTATTATATTTTTCCAAGTTCTGTATGATGGTAAGATTAATGGTTATTGTTACACAAGGCAGAAAGGAGGACGGGAGCATCTTGCGGACTGGTTCCTTGCAGGGCTCTTCTGGTTGTTCCGTTGGGTGGAGAGTCCATACTGAGTTAGGATTTGGATACTGAATGAACCAGACCTTAACTGGCCTTTGGCACCTGAATGTCAGAGATACACTTAGCTTAAAGTCAGTCTTGCATGCTTTAGCGAATATCCAAAAATATTTGGTCTTGGTTATAAACCAGCTTTTGGAGGCAGATCAGCTCATCTAGATTTCATTTTTGTACCTTACTTCAGACTTGTGGGAAATAGTTGAAAGTGTAAGTAAGACATATTGTAAATCTTCTAATGCTAAAAGGCAAACAAACTCCTTCCATGTAAAATCTACTTATCTTTTTGAAATCCCTTGGCTGCCAATTTGATCTCCAGATTTCTATGACTTCCTGGCTTATGACGTTTAAATCCATATCACTGAAAATAACAAGATTAAAACACGAAAGCCTGTGGAAGATATCAATTTGATGTAATTTAATTGCTCAAACACCAACATTTGAGACTAAGGATTACTTTAATTCAAGACTGATGAAGCTGCTACATGAAATTTAAAAACTGGGACGAGATTTTCATTTGTACTTATAGCTAGCTTCAGGTGTTGCCCCCTCTTCCCTTAGCCAAATGAGTCAGTGGAAAATCAGGAATTTTGATCTCATTTGTGAGTAGAACCACGAAGCTTTCTCACTGTTCTTGCAATGTAAAGGTGTCTCAACATGTCCATAGCAGTGAAAATGTACTCAACACCTTTAATGAGGTTGGAGTAATGGGAAATCGTTACTCTTACACCTCGTGCTTTCTCTGCAGTCACAAAGTGCGTTTCCACTTCAGGAATCTGAAGCAGAGAGATGATGTTACTTTTGGTTTTGACACTGCTGGGTGAAGGGCAGAGCCGAGAATAGAATTGAGGTCTCTGCAGGGTGCTCCCGTTCTAGCCACCCTGCCTAGTTCTTTCAGCCAGCAGCTACTGGAGGCTTTGCTGACCCAGCTGCAAGCAAATTTGGGGACAGACGAGTTTTATTTGAATTGTCTATGTTTGTCGTGCAACTGCAACTAACGATTTTTCTTTCAATTACTGAAAATTGTTGCACTTGCATCCTACCGTTTATGTGGCAAGTCTGTCAAACAATGGAAGATTTGTAGTGATGCCTGTGGGAAATGTCGTATTTATTGAGTGTTTATTACAAATCCCTTGCCCTAATGGAAAATTAAGCAGCATGGGGAGCATGATGAATAGGTATTAAAGAAGAAATCAGAACACGTTAAGAAATGCTGTAGATATGGAAGCAGTTATGCTGACCAGCTCTTGAGAAGTGCCACTAAAAGACTCGAAGCCAGTTTTAATGTCTGTTGAGGGAGACTGTGAGTGTCTGACTGCTCAAAGCTAATATTACACTGGTACCTTGGCAAGATAATGCTTAAAACTTAAGAGTTAGCGTTCTGACTTTGTAGTTTTGTGGCTCGTGAGCAAACCAGAGATGCTGTGGGATCAGGAAAAAAGGCAACGTGCTCAATAGCTTGGAATTCCAAGGCAGGTTGTTGACGGTTAAGACAGAAAGAAGGTTCAGGCTTATAAATGGCAATATTACTGGTTAGGCACATTGTGTAGGACACATTAATTTCACACCATGGTGAATATTAATGCAGCAATCCCAACACATTTCTTTTGAAACACTGTTGTCTCTTCCAGTGATTAATGAATTACGCATTAATCTATTATTACCACTGGGAATTGTGCAGAATCAGGTATGATTCATAATTTTCCATTGATACAAGTTATCATTTTCCAAACATTTCTAAACTACTGATTGTCTTTCAAGGGGTCATTTAATTCTTTGTTTATTTTAATTTATTTGTTTATTTTAAATATGTTGCATGTGATTTACTGTGATTTATGGAAGCTGACAAAGCTAGATCATTAGGAATACCATATCTTTTGAGTAGTTGCTTTTGTTGGAAATAAACTACTATGTTTTGGGATAGTTCTTAAGAAGTCTAACTTTCCTTCTTTCCTCTTGTTGCATTTACTTAATGATTTACAAATTATTATTTTTTTTAGCGTTCTTCTTATAAATAACTGACATACTAGCCTTCTCTTTTTTCTATCCCATTCAATTCTATACAAGCCATCTTACAGAAGGAATTCAAATGCTCTCAGCCTAATTCACTATTGTACTTTTCAAGCCAGTGTAACTTCACTGAAATAATAAAATTAATAGAATCACAAAGCATAATACTGGGAATACTGTTATGATGAATCAGATTTGGCTGTTAGCCAAAAATCTGCTCGTATAGCTCAAATACTCCCGCATCTGCAGAATTGGCTAAACCAGATTTGCAAGGGCTTAAAAAACTCAGAGACTTTTTCCTGAAGCTGTAATATGCTTTTTCATTGTTGCATATTTGTGACTTCTCTGGAATTGCATAGAATTTTCATGATTAATGTGGATTATCTGTTAGCATAGAGTAAGAGCATCATCAAAATTCATCTGTATGTCACCTGGCAAATAGCGTCACTCAAGCAGTAATATGAAAGCCTTTGAAAGCATGGAAAAAAGCTGATGTTCACTGGCATGAAAAGAACATCCATAATAGTCAAGCCTATCTCTCTTAATCCTAATGTGTGGTTACAGAAGTTTCTGAAAGGTACCTGCATGTTTTTCCAGCAGTGGCTAAAAGGAAAATATTGATCAGTATGTTTGATGTAATGTAGTATATTAAGACTTTTTGCGTGTTCTAAGCACTAGGCTGGTTTGCTTGCACCATGGTTTTAGCAGCATTCAGGCAAATAACAAAAATGAAGATCAATAAAAGCATTAGAAATAAATGTTATTCTCACGGGTGAAGGAATACATTGTGTTGCGCCTAAACACAGCATAGATTTACAATATTGTTCGTGAGAAAGCATGATGAGCCAGTTGATAGAGGAGTTATCACAGATATCCTGTCTTCAGTATTAGAAAATTCTGTTCTTGCCTCTAGCAAAATAGGTAAAAGCCAATTCTGTGGACTGGCTTGTGTAGAAAAGAAGGTTGTGATAAGGAAATTCCCCAAAGCACTGCATAAACATCGCCCTGTCTTCTGACCAGTCAGTGCCTTCTCACTATGTATTTCAGAAGATATTAAGTTCATATGTAGTTCAGAAATAATACCTTGCAGCTAGAAAGACTGATGAGATCCTCTTCATTGCAAGGGGAGCAAACATCTCTTGGAGCACTAAGTGGCAGTGCCTGGCTCCTCTAAGGACCAGCTACTGACGTGGGTGAGCCCAGGTGGCCAGAACCAGTTTTAGAACAAATAGCTATGAGGCATATTCTTGAAAGTAATAGGCCATGAGGACAGTCCTCAAAACTTACTGCACATCACAGACTCATCTAAAAAGTTGTATATATTGGGCAGTCAGTAGCACCCACATGAAAACAGTTGTTATTTGTGCTTTGACTAGGAGGCTGGATGAGAGACCTCCTTGGGTCCCTTCCCACCTGAATATGGTGATTTTATGATTCATATAGATACAGATATGCTCAACTATAAGGATTTGAGGTGAGTTTTTTTGGTGGGTTTGTGTTTTTTGTTTTCTACTTTCACTGTGTTTTATAACTACCTAATCAGGTAGCATTGACTACTTCAGGGTTTTAAGTACGGGTAGTTGTGACTGATGAAAACCTACGTCTTCTGTTACGGAAGGTGGCTCTGGAAAACACAGACCTAGGGGACCCACGAGCAGTATTTCTTCCAGTTTCTGGTGAGATGGAGGAGGGGAGAGAAGAAAGGCAGAGGCTTCATAAACTATTGATAGTCCCTTATAGCTGAAATTTGTTGTCCTTACTGAGTGCTTGCATGAACAGTTGTGATGCATGTGACTCCTGCTGAGCTGTGCTCTGTGGGAGTTGAGACATGGTGTTCTTTTGCAGTGGATGTGGCTGTCATTTGCTAAGCTAGATGCTTATGTAAAATATGGCTTTTAAGTATTAGGGTGTCTTTTTTTTTTTTTTTTTTTTTTTTTTTGCAAGAGTAGGGCAGCTCTTTCAGATTTATGGTGCATCATCTTTACATAACCATTTCAAGCTGCTTCAGCAAAGGAGGCAAGAAAGAAAAGATTCTGTTTAACCCCTAAGCTTTGAGGTTTTATTTGTAGTTTCTCCTTTGGGTGAAATATTCACATGGATGATTAGTAGCCTTCAAAAATAATACTCCTACTCTGTATACTCAGAGTGGATCTCAAAAAATGCTCTGTAAAAACACAAAGAGAAGAAAGCTGCTTTGGAGGACCTCTCATCAAATGCCATTCAGTCAGTTGTTTTTTGTTTCTTAATTTTGCTGATAGCTAAACCAGAGATGGGGAAAATAAATGTATCCTGCTTATTGGTCTTATTCTTTCACTTCTAATATATATTTCTAAATGGACATTGGGATAATTCTTGCAATCCTGTTCTGAAGGCGAGATTCAGTGGTAGTGTTTTAAGGACTGTACCGCTTTTTCCATGTGTTTGGTTTCATAGTAGCCACGTTGAACAAAGCAAACATTATAGAAACAAAATGCAATGACCAAAAAATCTACATGCAAATGTTTCATGAGTACATTTAAAATACCCCATTTTCAAGTGTGGATGTTCTCCAAGCTCTGGAGCTCTCTTGGTGTGTCTTCTAAGAGGTTTTTGTTGTTTATTTTTCTAGCTGGAAAACAGACTTCATGGTAAACTTCTGCTTTTACAAAAGTTTTAAAATATTTAGAAATTTGATTCCACTGGGAAATAAGGAAAGAAATTTCGAAACTTTTTAAGTGTTGCTGCTGTCGCAGCAGGCGGGCAGGTGGCTACAGACTAGTACCCCCTTCAGAAGTCCTCTGACTTTACTGAGCTTAACCAGTACATGGTGCCAAATGATGGCATTCGCATGGAAATAACCACTCACAGGTGGTTATTTGGTTGACTGATGGAATTGAAGTAGAGTAAGGGAAAAATGAGTGCTTTACAGCACGCTTCACTGGGCAAAGGTAATGGTGTGCGTGCTGACAGACATGTCACAGGATTTCCTAAAAAACTATAAATTAATCCTGTTCCTATAGCTTTGCTGGATAGCAGAGAAGCCTAAGATGTTGTATTATGAGTTGTGTTATTTGGAAATAATGCTCTATAATGTTTTGTTCTATTTGGTGGTAAATACAACTGTTTAAGAAGATGCCAGTCGCTTTAAACCCTGGTCACAGGCTCCTTAAAGGAGCACAGGTTTTGCTGCACTTAAATAAATGGGCCAGTGTTTCACAAATCCCTGAATTAGGAGTGTGAGAATTGCTAAATGTTATTGCAAGTGAAGAAAATGGAACAGCTATAAAATTTCAGATAGGCGCGACGGAGAGACCAGAAAAAGGTAGAGGAATAAGTTGCCCGTTATTGTGATGCTGCTTCTCTCACACGCAGAGAGGCACAGGCTCCCCTGCTTCGTATTTCAGTCAGTTCAGGACTTGGATCTGCACACTAACTCAACAGGTACGCTCTCTATGCTATTTCTGTATCACTCTTACAATACGTCTGATAAGGGAAAATACCTTAAAAATAAATGCTCAAGTTTTTAATTTTAGTGAGGGAAAACTTGAATTCGTCTGAATTCCGGATTTTCAGTTGTCTGTTCTGTTTCTCGTATTGCAGTGCACTGCTTTTAGTTTAGAATACCTTATTATAGCATTTAAAATAACAAATAAATATAAATACCTCATTATAATATTAGTCATATCATCTGATGACTTGGTTTGATTTATATAGTGCAAGCTAAAGGGTGTTATTTGGCTCTTATGTACCCACAGATGCGTGCCTAGTCATGCTGGTTTATGTACAACACAGCTGCTACTGTGTTACTGAGTTTTCTATCTAAGCGAAATAAATTTTTCCCACGTATGGCCTGATTAATCAGCCTGTACACAAAACTGAAACCAGACAGTAACTAAAATCTACCGCCCTTACCCCGTGACTGGACTGAAGAATATCGGAGCAGGTGAGAGTGCCGTAGTTTTCACCTAAGGGCTAGAGTAGCAACTGTAGTTTGATGTACTGTGTTAAAGCCATCCATCGCATCTGCGTAGATACAAGTCTTTATCACTCTGTCTTGGCTTTTTGGAGCTATTATGGGGGGGCATTGCAGGAAGAAGACAAATATGCAAAGGTTGGTACTGTTACTCCGCTCACTGTACAAACGCCTTTGGGTGGGAACAGTGTCACCTGCAATTTCTGTACGGACTGTATGAATAATATACCCCCATTTGTGAGGTTTGCAAAGACCACTGTGCTGTAACCCTGTAAGTGCCTTAGATGGATTTTAGGAAATGGTTTCCTTGAGCAACGAATGACTGTATTTGGAGGATTCGTTTTTTCCTTAAGCTAAACTCTCGGGTGCTAAGCTCGGGTGCTAGGACTTTCCCCTGACCTTTCCTTTCTGTACTTGCTTCTCATTATTCTTCTGTTCCCTGTTTATCATTCCATAGTTAGCTGAAATAATCAGAGTTCCAGCAGCAACACCTGCTGTGATTAAAGTGAAGTACCATATGTTGGCTCAGCAGGGCAAAGTCACCTGTAAACTATTTTCCTTTTTTTGAACGGGAGGACAGACCTTGCTTACAGGGAGCAAGTTGCATGAAGGGGTAGTGAAAATCCCTCTCCAAGTGAACTGGCATTGGGGCCCATAGGTGAGCACTGCAGTGATATTTCACTCTGGATTTTTCATTATAGGATTCTGCCAAGCAGGTGATCTTTCAGGCTTTAACAGAGCAAAAGATACACTTTAAATGTGATTCATCTCATCTAACTTGAGCTAGCTGCACTATAGTTGTATTTCAGCCAACTGGTTAGGCTTATTTTGCAACCACTGGAGTGAAGCAGACAATTAATTCTCAGATATGGTTCATCTGACCTAATTTGAGTAGCTGTGTTAGGATGAGATGAATGGTGCCTGCGTTTGCCTATTGACTAAAGGAAACCTAGACAACTAGCTTAGATGAATCCTACCTTTCAGGTCAATATTGAGATATCTTCTGATACACGATCTATGTATACTTTAAGCTCCAGCAACATACAGTCCTGAATGGAGTACGAGTTTTCTTATTAAAATCACACCAAATCTTACCAGGTCAGTGTCACTGGGTTGCAGAGTTGCAACTTTTCTATGACAGACTACATGTGCAATTATTTAAATACTGCAATATTATATATTTTAATTGTAGTCTACAGATAAAAAATCGTCAGCATTGTGGTATTAAAATGGCAATGTTCTCAAATAGATTAATGTCAAGATGAAATGGGACCAGTTGGGAAGAGATTCTTACAGACTACTCTCTTGGTCCACAGTAACAGCTGTAATTCCTATGTATTTGTCAGTAGTTTTGGTATTTTTCTTTAATATGATACAGAAAAATACATTGATAGAGTGATAATGATCAATACATTTTAGAGGTGTCCTAGATTTTTTGTACGTCTCATTTTTGAGGAAAGTTCTTTAAAAATTTGATTGTAGCAATGGTTCTCATAGACTGTTCTAAAAGCAATTCAGTAACCCTTGAAATTCCTGCTCTAACACTCATAGCACGTCATTTCCATAGCAAAACTTACAGTGACAGATGACAATGACAATCTCCAAAGACTAGTATAAAGTTAACCTCCTACTTTTGAAAGTGGTTGTTTCTGAAAAGTAACATTTCAAATTCATGGTTGAGTTTTTATATTGTACACTTTGGTGGTGTAGAGTTGAACAGAGAGTCTCAAGATACACAAGCCCAACTAAAACTTTAATGTAACTATGAGTAGTTTCTGTACCTTAATTGTCTGTCTGTCTGTATTCATTTCTTTACCAGAAGATTATTATTAGAAAGGAACTTCTCTCTTTTCTTTGTTCCTTTCTTTGGACAGAATCTGGTGAAATAACAAGTATTGATTTGCGTCAGGTTCATTTTGGTAATGATCACACTTATTTTACCAAACCTTTCCTGGATACAGGAAAGGAGCCCTAACATACCTCTAACAGCCTCAAGTCAGTCACCACCAAGGATTTAGAACGTAACGGCATGATGGTGAACAGAGACCTTAGTTTGCAGCTCTGACAAAGCTACAGAGGGCAATTCATTTATGGTGGTTTCTCTAAAGGCCAGCTTTGTCTATCAAAATGCTTCTAAGGTCCGAGAGGGCCATTTTTGGACAGTATCTCTTCTGTTTGTTGAGGAAGGAACAACTGAACTGATTATAGGTGATTGCTTGCTGGCTGACACACAGCGAAGACTTCTTAGTACTCTTGCATTTTGGTTAGTGTGTTGGAGGTGGGCAGAAAACCATGGCTGCGCATTGCTGTGCCCTTTATTTAACACTTGAGAGACTTGAGTGGGTGGACGTGGCAGACGTTGCATTTCCCAAAAGTGTCTCCAGGTGTCTGTTTCTTCATAGCTTCAACCTGCAATCTGCAAGAGCTTCCAGTAGTTCTGTGCGTGTATAGCAGCAAAATGGGACTTACGGTTTTTCTTGTGACCGTCACAGCCTTTGCCATGTTGTAAGATATCTTAGTTGAGTGTTATATTTTAACAAGAACATTATTTTACATGCAAGTTCCTGGTCATAAAGAGAGACTTTATTATGGGTGCTTAAAGTAATATTTCTAGCGAGCTGTGTGCAAGAGGTGTTCTCATTGGACCAACATCATTGTAGCATCCTTGATTCATTTGCAATATCTCTTCTGTACGGGACAACCAAACAATCCTTAAGGTTATTTGGTTGTCCCATACAACCATATGGCTCCAAAATGGCTATTAGTCTCATCAGTAATGTCAGTAGGTTTGTGTGTGTGACTTTTCGTGCAAACCCCAATCTGGAGAGACAGATCTGAGACTCCTTGTGAAGGAGCTCCTGGATGAAGCTGGGTCTTTACTCCTCTTGTCTCAGTGAGATTCCTTTTGCTGTTAATCTTCAGATGAAAGAGATATCCTTCAAATGGCTTATTAAAAACACTGCTGAAAACTGGCAGTCAAGTTTCTTACTCACCAAAGAACCTCTCTGTGCCTCATTAGACGCCACCTAACTCTCCTTACTGTATGCTGAAAAAAACCTCTTAGTAAAAAAAAAAAAAAAAAAAAGGAAAAATATCATGGAACTTTGAAAGTCACATATCTTCTTGCCACAGAGCAGAACCAATGCCTACTTTAGTTTATATCAATCTCTCTTGAAAGACTGTCTCTCTAGTTCTACAGCCAGAAGTTACTAAGAAGGCCAGAGTTTTCTGAAGGTTTTTCTGCCCTGTTTGTTGACTGATTCAGCAATGTAGCTAACTGTGCTAGTGAAACTGCAAGGTGATTAAGGGTGCTCCAAGGCATGAAAGACATGCAAGTGTCCAGCTCCTGGGTAAAGTCTCAGATAAGAGCTCTTCGCTCTTGTTTGGGGAAATACCCAAGGCCTAAACTCATGGATATTCCAGAGGTATTAAACTGTGTGCCAATTTACTATGGCCTGGGTTCATTCAAGTTGTGTGCCCTTTTAGTTCTCTTTTTTTTTTTTTTCTGGTAAGCGTTCTTCACAGACTAACTGAATTGTTTCACAGATTCCGTTGTTATAAGTGATTGGTCTTTCCCCCTCTCTTCCTCTCTTGGGCATTTGGATTACAGCACTCAGATGTTTTTTGAGGTTTCCATAACATCTGAATTCTTTTTGAATAAACCTGGTTATGGAATGAGCATTTACAATGCTGCACCAAGTGGGAATTCTCTTCTGTATGTCCTGAAAAAGATATGGTTGTGTTAATCTGTCTTATTTTGGGAATTTTTTTTTTTTTTTTTTTGAGAAATACTTGTGGACAGATAAACGTGAAGCTTCATGGGGTCACTTAACATAATTATCACTAACTAGTGACTAAAAAAATTTGTAGATACTGTAGAATATAAATGAGTGCAGCTGGTGTATTCAAGAGATGTTCAGCAGCATGGAAGAGACTGGTGCCAGCTTATGATTCTAATAAATCTTAATTTTAATTTGCAGTAGTGATCTTCTTTTTGAAAGAGAAATAATCTTGGGTTTTTTTGCATAAGAGGACAAAGACATGTAGATCTCCTGTGGGAGATGTGAGAGAATATGGCCTTTCCTCTCCCTTAACAGCCAGGCCACATAAGGAAATACATTGGGAAGAAGGTACGAGGAGAGCGTTCTTTCTTCTGTCCTGCCCTGGTCACCCTTGGGTTTCCTGATAGGAAGTCTACACAGGAACTTGCCATGTAAAAACGTGCTTAATTTTCCACTCTGCAGCACAGAGGGAGACGGCATTATCTCAGGTGTGGGGCTCAGATATCAATGAGAGAAAGCGAGTGTTGCCATCTGATAAGCTTGGCTGTAGCTCAGAGATGCGGGATTTGCTCCTTCCTTGTCTCGACTGGAGCAGGTGCCTGAGAGTCCCCAGAAGTACTGAGCTACAGGCACTGCACACGTGGAGAAGCCAGGGGCAATAGTAAATTCTTAAGTAAGATTCTGTGAGTACCGAAGTGCACACTTGAGATGACGGGTCAAAGGGACAGCTCTGCTCTGAGGAGAACACAGATCCGGAGGGCAAGACACAGACGTACCCCAGAGGCTGAAGAGTATTCATTTGAGATCTGAATATGGACCTTTTCTCACTACTAGTTCTCATCCTTGGTCATTTTGTTATTTAAGGTGTTGTCCATGATTTAGCTAATAACTGGATGCATTATCCTGGAATCCTAGAATGGCCGAGGTTGGAAGGGACCTCCAAGATCATCGAATCCAACCTCCCTGCCACGGGCAGGGACGTCTCTCAACTAGACCAGGTTACTCAAGGCAACATCTTCGATGAGATAAAGTTTCATTTCATTCTAAAGGCAAAGTAGCTCTAAAATCAAAGACTTCATCTGCTGACTTTTCCTCATGTATATGGTAATGCCATTTGAGGAACAAAATCTTTAGTATTTCATGGACTTTAGAAGAATGGATCAAAATTAGAATCTGATTGGACAAATATACTTTTGAATTAAAAAGAAAGGATGGTGAAAAGTTGAATTCATTAATGATATAATCTTTCTGTTCATGTGCTTTATAAACAAGTAGTTTTATGGTTATGTTGCATATTTCTGCACCATCTAGAGAGTAAGAATTTCAAAGCAAATTTCATTTTTTTTCCGTATTTTCATCTGTCAGAATTTTGCTTTAAATGCTTCAGGAAGAGCAATTTTCTGACATAATGAACTTGAAAAAGTAAGTTTTGACAGATTGAGCCCCTCCATTTGTCTAATAAGTAAAGTTCCATAATCTAGTATATGCAATTGCTGCTGAGAATTTCAGAGATTTGATTTTCTAATGTGCAGAATGACATTTAAAAAGTAGTTTACTTCTCATTAGGCGATTACAAGCTCTTTCACAAATTATTTTTTTCTTTCAAATTCCCCTTGAAAAGAACAACATATTTTAACAGTAACAGCTTAGAATATATTTACTGAAAATTCTTGTTCTAGTGCATTCCAAAATCAGTTTTTCCAAATGTCTGGTTATATGTCTGTATTCATAAAATAAATATTAAATTAAAGAAGCTTTTTGGTGCTGTTCTAATGTAAGTAAATTTAACAATCAATCAGAAACAGCCATTTTGAAGTTCTTCTCGAGAAGGCCAGAAAAGAATTAGCATGGAGCAGCGTGCTGAAGTGAAAATGCACAACTGAACACTTTCCATCACACAACCAAGGACATTTCAGATATTCCAAAGTTAAATCAAATTAAACCAGCTGGTGTACAGGTCAGGTGATTTGCCTTTGAGGTTTATGTCATGGCTCAGAGGTAGTGTAACTATCTAAAAGTGTTCTCTGTGCTTGTAGAGATAAATTAGTTGCGCAGAGCCATTTTGAGTGCCTGAAGACACTAGACACTTGCAGAAGGTAATTTCTTTTTAATGTCCTATTCCTGGAGTTATTTGGTTACATCTGATTCTCATCTCTTATGTTTTTCAAGACTGTATAGAAAAAGGAATATAGGAATGCACAAGTCAGAAGCTGCTAGGTTCACACATTTATTTTTCTTAATGCTGTATTATTTTTCCTTTTTTTCTGTGATTTGTTTTGTACCATTCTTTCTTTTTCATAGTAGCTTCTCACTATTTGAATGTTCGGAATTGGTAACACTGAAAGTACTGTATGCTGATACAGTATTTTTTCATAAAATGGTAAGACTACTGTGTATGTGTAACACTGAAAGCAGTTAACAATTTGCAGGATGTTTGCAAAAGTCTTCATGGACAGTCTTTGTAATGCTAATCAGAGCCAAATCTGGGGCAAGACTACTTTGAAAAGCTTAGTTGTATTTTCTCCTTTTCTAATGTCAAATGTAGAAGGATCTAGGTGTGAAGTAATGTCATGTAACAATTAAAAATGTAAAATTGTCCCACACCAGACCTACAACTTTTGAGGAGGAGTTGTGAGTCACCTAATCTGAAAGAAATGTTTCAGTAACACCATTAACAGACTGAGACTTGCTGTACCAGGTGGGAAAGGAAATTCCCTGAAGACAAAGGACATTTTATTGGATCGTGAGGAGTTTTGTGTTGATCTCACAATATACGTTTCGAAAGTCTGTTATTTTGACAGGGAAGCCTCATTCTAAATGGACAGAATAACGAAGAGAAGGCTTCTCTTCTTAGGGAGCCATCTGGTTCACAATTTGAAGTTTCCTGCTCTACTCTCTAAATTGTCCTTAGTTGCAATGACTGTTCTATATGTGTCCCAACACTTGGATCCTAGTGTAGTAGATAGTTACTGTAAACCAAACAGAAGATATATATGTGTGAAACCTGGTCTTAGAATTTTGATTTTATTGGTAGAAATCCATTTATTGTAAAAGAAAACGTTAATCAAAACATTCTGCATCTTGGATTTTTTCTTTTGTGCATCATAACATGCTGAAGTATATACCTTTGGATTATTTTCTCCTCTCTCTATTCAAGAGCTGTGCCTCAATAGACTCTTTCAGTCATAGAAGTGGCATCCCTGCCCCTGTGAACAGTCTCACAAAAGCTGACGGTTACTTACTGCTGAATGTAATGGATTAAAAAAACCAGAAAATACTTGTAAAAATAATTCAAAATGCTTCTGTGCAACTCTTCAACATCTTGAATAGCCTTTCAATCTCTGTATTCAGTTTCCTATTTTGTTGCCTACTGAAATTAGATCATTTTAAAGCTTTTTAAAAAAAGTGCTATGTATAATGATAAGTGAATTATTAACAGTGAGTAAGGGTTGCCCACCATGACCCAGCCTTTTTTTGCAGCTTAACAGATGCAAACCTTTGCATGGTCAATAGAAGGAATTATTTGGCTCTCTTAAGTTCTCAGTTTAAATAAAGTTGGATTGTGGGAATGAGATTCAATAATTTAAATAGTTGACTTGAAAGCAATTTGGGCATCAAAAAGAGGCTTTATAACAGGGCAGGTATGTTGAAAGTTGAGCTCTGTGCTTAGTCAGCTCTTAGCAGCACTACTGCTTGTCATGGTGATATTCATATAGCACCAAGGTACAGGAGAACAAGAATGATGCCTTTGAAAGGACAGGTTTAGAACAAGCATTTGAAACCTTCCAGTTCTGAGGATTTACGGCCAGAATCTTAACTCTTTCAAGGTGGAAATCCCAGATTCACTGCAGGGATGAACGGAATGAATAGGTAAATCATCAGATTTGGATGTAAAGAAAATGAGAAGGGAATGATCTGTTCTCTGACAGTTCATAGGACCGGTTTGAAGATTTTTAGATGACTTCTCTGCCTTCTTTTTCATTGTACTGTCTGAATGACTGTAAGTAATGGTTTTTGTTGTTGCAGGATTTTTTTTGAGTTACTAAATCATCAATCCTAGTTCACAACTGGGAGTGTAGACATGAGATATCCTATAGATTTATTCAAGTATTGTTCAGAAGAGTAGACTGAACTGATGAGTCCACTTTCTTCATGAACAGCTCATTGTCCTTACATTTTCCATAATGACTTCTCCATGGATCGTTTGCTGCTGTTGCACTAAATTACAATAAATTTAATCTAGAGAAGCAGAATCATTGTAAATCTTGTTAGATTTTTCAATTAAGGAAGCTGAGTACTTCTCAGGGTCAGCTTAAGCTGAGGTGAATTTTTTAGTTTGGTTTTTGAACAGAAAAATTTGAAGGGGGGGAGAACTAACTTTTTTGTGAGTGTGAACCAAACTTTTTCTTTTTTGGGTATGTGTGTGTGTGTGTTTGTCTTGCTTCAGCCTTTTATCTGAACTTTTCCACTTGTTCCAGGGATGAGAATTTTGTGGAGACTGTAGTGGTTGCTCCACTTAGTGTGTATCCAGCATGCATCAGAATCCACTTGATGAACATAGTGCTGGTGTCTGTTATCAGTTATACTCTGCCAAGTTTTACAGCATGTCAGGAGGATGGAGGGAATTAAATGCCAGGGATGCAAATTTTCCACTGTTATCCCATAAATACGCTGATTGTGAGGACCAATCTTGCGCAGTTTCAGATCAGTGTCACAGAAATGTCTTCTCTAATGACCCTTAGAATGGAGTCTTCATGTTTTCTAGTGGCTGGATTTTGGTAGAGGGATAACTAGTTGGTATGGCAATTCCTTCATTTACAACCAGGCTGCTAAATGGTATGCCTAGATGGTTTGCTGCATCTGAAATTGAGAAATAATAAACCTTAGACTATTGCAGGTTAAATTTTTTTTTCTCCACTGCTTCTGGCTTGCATTTGACTGGTAGGATATAAGAGAGGCTAACAACTTTTTTTTTTCCTCTTTATTGTATGCTGATCACATCAAGTACAAGAGAGGGTTTTGGTGGTGCTTTTGTAAAACTAATTTTATCAGAACGGAAATTCTGCCTTAAACAATTGATATATTATCTTACCAAGAGCCTAAAGCTTGAATGAAAATATTGGTGAATTTGCGGTCTGGTTAAAATAGAATAAAATAGGACACGTTTTGTCTGGTGTTAAAGCTGTTTGAGGCAAAAAGTAAGTAACTTACAAAAATACAGTTAGGAAAACACAAGAGGTATATAGCAGATTCAGTGCATAACATTCTTGATAACCTGACTGCCAACTGAAGATGAATGGATCTGTACCAAAGCAGTTGGTTAGAATGGTTCCTGGAAAAACAGCATTAGATCATCTATGTCCAAACAAACATGATTGATAACAGCTGAAGAATATAAAAATAGAATTTGAGAGTAATACAATTAATTGTATTTTTGCTGTGTTTGTAAGTCAAATCTGTTTTGGGTTTTTCTGCAATGAATATGTTGAGCACAGAATTCAGCTGATGCAGTAAAACGGACAAGCTGTTCAGTCTCTCTGTGTGTATTTCTGCGGGGCCAGAGGCAATTCAGAGATCTGTTCTCAGCTAATTTCCAGAATTCAGTGGCAGCTCTCGAAAAGTGACTTACCAGCCCTGCCTCATTCTTACAGATCATCATTACAGCCTCTCTTGAATCTTCCTCTGATGGAATTGAGACTAGAAGGTGCAGCTGAATGATCAAGAAGTCCTTGTAAAAATACCTAAGAGGGGAGTGTGTATATATATATATATATGCTTATATATGTATATGTAAAGTAGCTTTTAAGAAGAAGAATCTTGTTAGAGCCCAGCAAGAAAGCTGAAATAATTTGCATGTTTTTTTTCCAGTAGAATGTCACGTAACTTCTATGTGGTATTTCTAAAAGTGTGCTTATCTTGCTTGTAATTAAACTTGAAATGTTAATGTAATTGCAGCCTGTGCTATATGCAAAGTATAAAACAACCTTGCTGTGTGTTGTTCAATGGGCAATTTAGAAAACTGCTAGTTGAGTATAAGCATATTGCTGCAGGCTCCACAGGGTGTAGAGTATTTCCATAACAGGGCAGGAGAGTAAATCTGAGGATGCTGCAGAAATACAGAGCAGGCTACAGCCTCTGGTCATCACAAGTTCCTCTATCCAGCGTTAGTGTTGCTGCTCTGGTGCTCTAAGGGCCTTTGAAATTTCCCTCTCTCCTACAGTAGTTGAAGATTTTCTTTGCTCTATGCCATTGCACTCAGAAAACTGCCACGCGACCAATAAAATTGATTTCTTCTTTGTGTGCGCGTATACAAATGGATCGATAAAGGAAAGCAGGCTTCAGGTCTTCCATATGCGATTCCAAGGTACTTTGGTGTTAAGCCTACTACTACTTCAGCTCTCAATGAAGTTAAGAAGCTTTCCCTACCTGAATGTCCTACGTACGTTCTGTAGAGATGGACCTTTAATCTATGGTTTCATTAAGTGTCAAGAAGGAAAGGATCTCCCCGAGTTGGCAGCAGTAATTTTTTTTTTTCCTAATGAAGAAAGCGTGACATTTGGCTTTCTACTCTTGGAAAACAGACTTTGTTTTTATGAACCATCACCTCAGGGAGCCATTCCCCAGAGAAGCTGGGCGCCGCTTCCTTCTCTCGGGGGCAGCAGAGACACCTTCGTGCTTTCTTTTGGCATAAACAAAAGTAAATTCAGTATGGACATAGGTGTTAGGCCTTGATCGTTGCAAAGTCTTCCTGGACTGTGTGTGGGAGTTCTGGAGGCACAAGTGACTCTACCATATGATGGGTAATATGCTTTTTTTTAGCAGAAATAATGAATGGCACTTAAAATGGGTTTAACATGAATTGAAACGTGGCATCAGTATCTAAAACGTGTGGAATTTGAGAAGGAACAAAGTAAAATGATACGCAGCACTAAGTGGTAAGGTGATAGTGTTTGTTTTGGCTCATTTTACGAAAAGGAATTGTTCTCTTTAGTAACATTATTATTTCTGCTTATTAAAGTACTGTTAATAAGGCTGGAATAGCTTTTGAAAACATGCTCATCTGCTGAATCCGCTAAGGGAGCAAAACTTGAAAGGAGGCAAGCCACTTGAAATGTGTCAGACACAAGTGATTGATATGCCTGCCTGCCAAAATTATTTGGCTTCATTTGGCTTTCAAAGTGGGGCTTTTGCAGTAGTGTCACACGTAAGAGATGATTAATAGAATGAGGAAAATGAGGAGCTGAAAAAAAAAATCAGAAAATAATTCCCTTCCCTTGTGTTATTACAGGGTTGAAAAATTCTGAGACATCCTACAGCTGTTAGAAACCATTGCAAAGAAAGCTTTTTGCCCTGCAAACAGCTTCATGAAAAGTAAGCATAAAAAGACATTGCCATCTTAGCAGCATCTTTTGAACATTAAGTCTCTCTTCTTGTACATTAAAGCCTCAGAAACACTTTCCCTTATAGTGTGGGAATTCTGTCTCTTTGAGGTAAGGATGGATCTGTGTTTGTTTGATCTATTTTATGTTTAAGCAGATTAACATATATTCAGGGTAATGAAAACCATTTCACATGCACAGTGCATCTTTGTTGTGATGAGAGACTGATATTAGCTTCCTGCTGAGGTCTGCAAAACCAGCGCTCTTGAATTCAACGGAGCTGAGATGCTTCTGGACCAACATTGTGTGTTAAGAAGTTTCTTCCTTGCCTTGTTGGGTTGCAGTATTTTTTTTTGTTATTTTCTGGTTTGTTTGGTTTTGGGAGGAGAGGAGGAGTGATGTTGGTTTTTGTGATTTTTCTTTTACTTAGACGCAACTACTATTTATGTTCTTTTGTTACACAGGGATTCAAAATCTGACTCTGTGATACTAATTTGTTTTCAACATGTATTAAACCAATAGCAAAGCTGCTGGAGTGTTTCTTTCTCTTGTTCTGTATAGTTACCTAGAGTTTTGTATTTAGATCTCTTAACTATAATTTAAATTACAGACATGTTGCAGTTCTGAAGTCTAGCTTCAAGTGCCCGTCTTCAGGTCCACATATACTCAAGTTAGAGAAAGTGGAATAAGGAGGAATTGTCTTGTAATGATGCTTTAAAAAATTCTTGAATATGTTTCTGGAGAGTCCCCATGTCTCAAAGTTAAGAATTGTTAGATTTTATTTTTTTTAATGTTCATCTTTTTGAACCTTGAACTCATGAACCTTCTTTTTGTGATACCAGCTTTTTGTAAGAAAAGTTTCATGGTGTGTTTGCGACTTTCATTCCTGCGTGAGAGTTCTTAATGTTGTTACGGAGCGATCAGAAAAACACTTAAGGTGGCAGCACGGATGTACATGCCTTTCATGCAGACCTATAAAACATTTTCTCAGTTATCAGGCTAACAGAAATTAAAATAAAGCAGCTTGTTTAGTTAGTGAGCGTCTCTGAAAGTGCAGGGGGTGATTAGGAGACTTGGAGAGCCGCCCTAGGCAGAACAGAAGTCATTTGGGGTTTCCAGCTTTTCCTCACTCTGTAACATGCTGGAACTAGCTTATTATCTAGAATTTATATAAAAAAATAAAATTAGATAAGAATTATGGACACTTCAGGGCCTGTAGTCCTTCCACAACTAAAACTTACCTCCTAGGGCATCCCTTCTGTCTCAAGAGCCGTAACAGTTAGGATTTCATGCAAAAATTGGAAAATGCCGGCTCGTGAAATACCACGATTTTTGAACAATCATGGCACTACTTAATAGAGCTGAAAATTACATCTGTTAAATCTCTGGTAACTGTATAAACCAACATATTTCATGACTGTATGTGTGAAACATTTTCTTAGAGGCAATTACAAAACTTAAAGGCATGGAGGAAGAAGCAGGACTTTTTCCTTTTTAAAAGTCTTAACTCTGATACGTGGGAGAAAGCAACGTGACCTTGTTGTGCCGGGCTCATCAGGCTGCATTTCAAATGGGGCTATGGTTATTACAGTTACCTTCATTCACTACTAGTTCATCTCCTCCATCAAAAAGTCTTTATGCCTCGTTTTCAACCAAGATTTAGCCTGGCATCATCAGCCAGCCAACTTCTATTCTGATGAAATCGAAGTAAATGGGCAGCCGTTTTGTGTCCATTTTCAGTGTGTTGCAACATGCTTGTGAGATGATAGCATATTATCTAAATCAGTCCTTTCCCCTCATTTTACATGTATTTCTAGTATTGAAGGCATTTTGACAAGTTTTGCGACTAACTTCATGCAAAATCCTCAAGTAACTTGGACGAAAGGATGAGAAAAACTTTTTGCTCTGCAAAATCTGGGGTAGGGTCCAACACAATATGGAAAAGGCTTACAGAGCCTCTGAAAACAAATTTGCTATAAAAATCTCTTGGTGAACGCTCATAATTTATACAAAACTGCTTTTTAAAAACTCCTGGTATTTTTTCTGTGGCTCCTGGTTACAGGAAAGGTTAGGACTAATGGGCAAGTAAGTATGTACTGTGTAAGAAACTTCAAAATATGGAGTAATAGAGAGTTTCTGTTTGAAAGAACAAAACACCTAATCTTTATGGTGTCAGTGTCCTTAAAAATATTTGTCAATTATTTTTCTGGAATAAAATGTCAGAGGAAGACTTCTTAGCGTATTTCATATAAATTTCTGAAAAAAAAATTCCTTGTTACACCATTGCTATGAAATCTTTTTTTTTGAGCTGTGGTAAGTGATACACTTGGAAATAACTTCCTTATATGATAAGGACCTCTGGTTTCAGTAAAGTCTCAGTAGAATTTCCTTCTCATCTTTCCAACCATTAAATCTTCTTGTCATTAATTTTTAGAACCAAGTGGAATATATTATTCTTTCTCTTTGTGGCAAGACTAAAACTTTTTTCTTAATGTAGTCTTCTTTAACTGTTCGTAGACAGATTTCTTCCACATGTTCTTGCAAACCAAAACATTCACATGTAAGGACAGCAGATGCCATCTTTAAGAAACAGCCTATTATCAAAAATGTTGCTTCCAATCAAAGTGTGTTTTTTAACGAAAATTTCCAACCCGTCTGACTGTGCATCACTTCAAGCACATTACTGACTGCAGTTTAAATTTGAGGGGGGAAAAGCATCCCCAAACTTTGCAACAGCTTATTACATTCCTGCTGTATTTCCTGAGGACTGAATACATTTGACAACTGTTTATGGTTATGAGCTTAATCTAAAATGAACTTTCCTAGGAAAATATTATGAAGGTAAATGCACTGACAAAAGTAACTAAGGCAAAACTCTGCTTTGGCGTTTGTTTCTTCAGGGAAACATTTCATAGACAGAATTCATGTTCTCAAGAGTGAGAAAAAATCATTATAAGAAGAATTTCATTATTGCTGAAAAGAATATAATGTGTGTGTATATATGATAGAGAAAGGTAGTATCACTCATTTGAAGCCTCTCTTAATGCACTGGTGACTTTACCATTTCAGCAAAATGCCAAAAAAGATGCATGTTATGAAGCCTGGTGTCTTTATTACGGCAGCTTATTTTCCTGGTATATTCTTTATTGAGTAAGTGCCATTGTGCAGAGCCAACATTTCAAAGTGAAATTCTTCTCTTTTTTTTTTTTTTTTTTTGTAAAAGCAACATCTTGCCATTTGTTTCATTCATTTTCAGCTCCCTCTTGCTTTGAATTTGCTGTTCTTATTCCTCACCTTTTGCTTTCCTACTCCTTTTATAGCCTTGTTAGCATTAGTTAAGTGATGTTCATTGCCATTTAAACAACTCTGGGAAAAATTTAAAGACTCGCATCCGATTATCAAATTGTCTCACAAGTGAGAATTCAGTACCCGTCAGGCCCGGTTTTATTACTCTTAGGTAGTTTCTTTGATGTTATCATCATAAATCATTTTATTTTTAGCTATAAATCAGATGTGCATCATTCTCCTAGTTTGCAGGAAGGGCTACATATCGCATTATGTAAGTCTAAGAAGTGTGAGAATATTAATAACTCTGTCAATCAACTTAATGTTTCTTCATTTTAAGCCACGTTTTACCTCTAATCTTAGAGCAGAATAGTAATCCCCAGTTTTAAATTATTAGTGCTCACTAGTCTGTTCCAAAGTGCCTTTTCCCATTTTATAAGGCAGGAAAAAATGAAGCAAGAGGGGAAGCAAAAGTAAAATGAGCTTTCGCAGCCCCGTTCGCTTCCCCCTCACTACCATTATACTTCGCTTGTGATTATAGCTCTTTATTGAAAAGTATCTTTATTAAGATAGACCTCTGATTCACATCACAATCATGGTCATCTTTTTTTTCCCCTCCTGTCCTTTTTGACAGCAGAGAAGAGAGCTAAGTTGCATTTTCTACTACCACAAATGAGTTGGAGGAGCAAATGAGTTGCTACTCAGAAAGCAACTTCAGTCTGAAATAATTTTCAAAGCCTTTCTGGCCTTGCTCCTCCTCAATCGTGCAAGTTTCTGGGAGGAAGGTTACTGTCTTTAAGGAAATGAATAAACCTGTGGAAGCAGAGAAGGCATTAACACCTTAACCTGCATCTGCAGTGATGCTGATGTCAGCTGTGATACGTGCCAGCTCTGCTGAGTTGGCAACAAACAAAAGAGAACTTTTTTCTGATGAAGGTAAATGATACCTCTTTTAGGAACAGCTGAGGCTGGGTTGGATTACTAGAAGGAGTAATAGCTGAGTTAAATATCTCAAACTTAATCTGCTAATCAGCACCCTACAATTTCGGCCCCCAAAGAGATGGACGTTTCCGACAGCAGTGCAGCATAAAGAGAAGTGGAGCTGCTCAAAGCAACCTGGCCCCGTGTTGCTAAATTCAGCGCAGGCTACCTCACCTTGCCTCTGGTACTGCCCTTATGCATCTGTAATGATTTTGGTGCCCAGTCCAGCTCAAGTGTCTTCATGATTGTCTTGTGTGGTAAGGGGTGTGCAGAGGATAGTTGCACTGTGAGGATAGGATGAGTAGAAGTGCTCAGGCTCCTTTAATGAGAAAGGGAGTGGCAGGTGCTCTGTCTCCCTCAAACCGAGGTCTTTGTACATCACACGGACATCCACACATTGGGTTTCTCAGACTTGGATACAGCCTCCAGGCAAAAATAGCATGTCTCTATTGTTCTATCTGCTCTAAAAAATTATGTATAGGATAGTTATTTTTTTTTTTTTTTTACTCTCAGCCACTAACATCATAGTGGTTTTGCACATCTTAGTTCCCAAAGCCCAACTGTGGAGTACGTGCTCAAGTAAATGTCCCCACATGTAGTTCCCAAGCATTCACTTCATAAGGAATGTTCAAGTGCTATATGAGTGCTGAGATACTTTAAAAAGCAAAACCAAAACTGTGGAATAGATCCTTTTCTGATGTAAACTGGTATCACTTGGAAAACACATAATTCAGAACGTTTCTGCTAGGAGTCAACATGGCGTGACCTTAATAGCTCCATGTTGGGAGACACAATTAGGTGGAACCACTTCACACTTTTGTAAAAGCAGTTTTAAAACACTCTCGAATTGAATTCGAAGGACGCTAGTGGCAACTCTTTTGAAAGGGTCACTGACTGTACAAGGATGAAAGTTGTGGGCAATCAAGTTCTGTAATTTATTTTTTTGTACTGAAGCAAAAGGGCATATGTTTCTAAAGAAGTTGTTGACTTTCACTCCCTTTGATTTTTAGTTAACGTACAAACTTCCAATAAATCAATTTTTTGGAAGAAACACACATAAAAGCACAACGTCAGATTATTTGGCTTACGATAAATTACCAATACAGGCAGTCCCTGAATTTCTGCATGTGAAGTCCGTGGCACTGTTTAGAACCTGAACTTCAGGGTTCTTGATCACAAAGTGATGATTTTATTTTACTGTACTTTAATTCAGTATTTACAGGTTCGGAGTAGATACACATGGTGATGAAAAAGATCATATTCTCTGCAACCTCAGGCTGGGGGTGGGTGGGGAGCAAATAACTTGCGTAGCAAGTTGCTGCCTTGCTGTGACCTACACAGCTGTTTGTTTGAGAACTCTTGCCCCTACTGTGATTTCAGAGAAGATAAATGTGAAGCAATTAGCACTGATTCATGCTTGTAAGTACTACTTGAAGGTTCAGTCAAGGCACTGTGCTTTGTATGATTTTGTGTAAGTGGTGCTTCAGCATATTTAATAAGGTCAGTTATAATACATGTTTGGAAACTGCTAAATGCAATCAGGAAAACATTTCTGATTGCATGAATAATAGTTGTTGCACATGCTTAAAATGCAGAAAATTATAATGTGATATAAATTGAGCTCTAGAGGCATTTTTACATTAATAAACTTGAAATCTCATATATTTTGACTAAGTGTTCTGATTAAGCAGGCATTTGAGGAGGGTGAAGAGGGAATACCCAGTTGCTGAAGAAAAGGCAGTTACAGATGTTATAGAACCAAATCCTATATTGTTTACACTAGCACATACATTCCAGGCAATCACAGTAGTAGGCTTGGAGATCTCAGGGCAAATCTGTGAATATTGTAAAGCCACATCCGGAATTGTGTGTGGAATCAAAATGCAGTGGAAGAAAAAGCTTTGGCCAGTGAAAAGCTGTCATTTGCAAGAAGAGGTGATGATATTACCTGCAATGAGGCTCAAATATCAAAGTGGAGTGAGGGCGTTCATGCTTATTTAGAGTAGGAAAAACACGGTACGCTTGATTCTCCTAGCAAAGGCCTAAAGTATGTCCATTGATTACCCCGGAGTTTGTTTAAGCTTGTCTATGAACAAGTTAATGTGCTTTTGGGTTCACCTAAATTTCCTTCCACTTGTAACTGCTTAATTGCCTGTTAGTTGTATTCCTCGTGCTTTCTGATATGTGTTTTAAATGAGAAATCTATGTACATGAAAGCTGCTTCTTTGTGTTTTACTGCATTTTTTAAAAGGCAGTACTGAAGTTGCTTGAGTCTCATTAAGTTTTGGGGAAAAAAAAGAAGTCTGTAGGACTTGAAGGACCAGTGTGTTAGCTGAGAAGAATGTAGGGCTGAAGATGAATGTGATTTCGTAGGTGGATGAGACCTTAAGGAACTCTGGAGAGCAATTGTCTTTGTGCTTAGCCTCTAAAGAGGGGAAAATTGCATTGACTGAAACTCACTTGAGTTTCTCATTCAATTCCAACCTCTTACTCCCTGGGCCAATAAACAGGTAAAGAAGAACTAATAAAAAAAAAGTCAGGTTAAAGAGAGAATCTGTAGCTGCTAGCACAGCTGTGGTTAAATCCTTCCCTTGCATCATAGATTGCTCTCAAGCAAAATCATTCACTGGGGCTATTGAGAAGACAAAAGCTGCTGCTTTTAATTGTTGCCTCTTGAAGGGATTGACCTGAGGCTGTGCTGAGGCAGGAGAGCTACAAAGAAAAATGCAGACTGGAAATTCATTGGCCTTCATTCTGGGGCCCGTTTCCTTCCTCAGCACAGGCCAGAGCTGCAACAGATTCCTCAGAGCCACTCAGATGGCTCTTGGGCTCTTCACAAACTACATACGTGTCAGGTGGTGTCAGCAGTTCTTCAGGTGCTGGATTCTCCTGTTAAATGTCTCTTCTGCCCTCTGTTAGTAGAACTGTGCCTTCCCTGCATGCTCTGGAATGAGGAGATCTGAGTTAATTTCGAGTTATTTACATTTGTCCAATTATGACTCTGACCTGCTTCATGCCTTTGAGCTCAAAATATCCCCCGAATTTAAAAAAAAAAAATTAAAAAAAAAATCCACTGGAAACTGTACACATATAAAGGGCAAAATATAGCTTTCTAATAAATATTTTTTTCTCTGTTCTTACATTAAATTGCGTGACTGTAAATATTTGTTTGCTTAGCCTGTTATATTTTCCCATCCCATGGTATGATGACTAAGTAAAATGCTTCTGTGTGAAGAGAAACAAGTGCATTAAAATGGAAAACCTTTAAGTTGGAATGAGTTTCAAGTCAGGCTTCTAAATGTTGCCGTGTGCAGGTTTAGTACACCAATTCCCGGTGGTATGTGCAGCACACTTCATTCAGGTGGATAGCTTAAATTGTATTAGGTCTGGCAGTTCTTTATTTCACTGCTGATTAGATGACCTATGAGCAGTGTAGCATGTCACCCTTGCGTTGGAGAAGAATTGGCACTGCCTGTGGAGTTGGATTCAATTGTTAGGATGTATGAACGTCTGCTTCCCAATGCTTGACAGAGATTAATAAAGTGCAGAGTTCCTTAAAGAGATTCAATGACAAAATGGCAGATGCTATTTTCCTTATCTTTTTTTTTTTTTTTTTCCTTGGGGGGTAAGAAGGGGAAGTTGCATTTTCAAAGCAGCAACATCATAAAGAATTGTAGACAGCTCACAAGGGAGCTTGTGAAGATTGGGTGCTTTTGGGGCTAGCCTGGGTGGTGGGTGGTGGGTTGCAACCATATGGTTGCATAGAATTTATATTTACATAGAATTTGTATTTACTAAGGAGCAGGCAGATGTGGTTTGCAGGGTTTTTTTTTTTTTCCCTGTTAACATTTCAATGGAAGTTTGGGTATGATGTTGCTCTTGGGAAAATCTGTTCTTGTGGAAATGTGTCCTCGGATTGAAAACTATGTGAGAAGGCAATGAGGGCCAGCATTTTCAACAATAGAGTTTTCCCCAGCCCCCATGAAAAACCCTGCTTGCTTTTCAAATCCTGTTCCAACCGTTTTAAACTTCTAGACCTAGAAGACAGTCATACTGTTCAGTGCTTTTGTAGAATAAAAATAAAAAAATCCCACCACTAGCAAAAAATAGAAGCTATTGATATGTCAAAAAGTGTTAATGTAATCCACCTACATGTACTTAATTTGGTCTGTTTAATTCTTCTCACTTTTCTTCTGCTCCCCCAACATTTTTTGAAGAGTTATAGGGCTTGTGGCCTGCAACGTTCTCGTTTGCAACTTGAGTCCTGATGTGGCTGAGAAGAAGAGTATGGAAAGTGCATCTCTCTGAAATGGACCTAGTGTGCCATTTTCCTATAGAGTTGAATTCTCCCCTAATAATTAAAATGTTCTTTTTGAACACAATTTCCCTAACAAGCATTTCTCATATATAACTTGTGCCGAAGACTCCCCAGTGAGTGAAGTTTCGGTAACCTTTAGGACCAACTGACTTGTGAGAGACTTTTTTTTCAGAATTCAATTCCAGAAGTGGTATCTGAAAAAGCAGTGCTGTGTTTTCCTGTGCTGTGAGCTTTGTGGTCATTTAGTTATTTCTGTGGTATCACTGAGTGCCTATTAAATTGCAGTTCAAGGTAGTTAGATATGAGGCAGGAGATACAGAAAAAAAAAGATGTTTCAAGTGCTTTAATCTACCCTATTAAGGTTTCTTGAAAAAGATCTACAAAAGTGCATCACGTTCCGATTGGTGGGTGGGTATAGAAAGCGAATGGAAGGAAACCCTTTTCATCACTTGCAGATAAATTTAGCTGCAACATAAGAATATACGGTAGGGGAGAAAAAGGGAATGTATGTTGAGAAGTTGAAAGACTATTAGGGGAAAAAAAGTCATTCCAATCTGAAGAACACAGTTTTTTACAAGGGAAAGACGGTTTTGTGAAAGTTTTACCGATTAACTAACGCATTTCATTTCTTCTATCTCTATGGCATGTACCAGTGTAATAAATTAAACATACTTTATGGATTTTAACTGTTGGGTAAAAAAAGGTTTATTTTTCGTTTGGGTCAACATACAGAATCATTTCTGATTTTGCTAACAGCTCAAATCTCTAATGTAAAATTTTTGCTGTCAAAATTTGCTGCGTGTATAAATAGAAAAGGCTTATATGGAAGAATGAATCCAAGTGATTAAATGACAAATTGTGTTGCTTTTTTCTAATAATGGAATAAGCCGAGGGCCTCAGAAAATAAGGTGAACAATTGAGACTTAACTCCTTTTATGAGTAACTACCTTCTTAACCTTTATCGAAGTAGTTTTTTTTACATTTCCTTCTTGAAAACCACAAATTCATTCAAACCGAAATGTTTTTGCGGGAAGGTATGTATTTCCACGGAGCTGTTACCAGAACAGGATGGGACTTCATATCCAGACTGTATTTGAGACAGAGACAAGAGCAGGTCAGTAATTCAGATATAGCTGGTTTTATTATTATTTTTTGTTAAAGCACTACTTAATGTGGGCCACTAAGGTAAATAAAAGCAATTTAGTTATTAACTAGAAATGTGAAAGGAAAAAAATCACAAAGGGATGAAGAAAAATGGGGTCAGCTTTGGACCTTTAAGAATAAAAACGGCTTTGAAAATTCTCAAGTGCTGTCACAAGGTTTTGTGGTTTTAAACCTCCCCCTCTTATGACTTGTTACAGTTTTTCCAGATCCTTTATGAAGCTGGTGGAGGCCAAGGGATGAGTGATCTCACGAGAAGGTCATACATCAACTTGTTCCTCACTCTCTGTACTTGAGCTTGAGCACAGTGGGAGGCTCATCTTCGTATACTGACCTTCCTGCAAAAAGGGAGACTGTGAAATAGCAAAGTTTTTTTTTTTTTTGTAGGGTATTCAAATCTTTGAGACTATTATGTACGTGAAACTTGTAACCAGGACAGGAATGAAGCCCTAAACTGGTAGAAAAGTTATTTCTTCTTGTTCTTGTAATAAGAGTCTTGATATTACACAATAAATATATTAAAGATTTTGCCATCTCTCATTAGAAAAATCTGTTGAATTAGATTGGGCGAGACAGGTTTCTGAAAGATGGAATGAAGAAGGTGACAGGGGTAGCTTCAGAGAATGGGACTAAACCCAGATTACTTTAGTAAAATACCAACACACAGGTAAAGAGCATATTAATGAAGTGTACAGGAAACACTGAGCAGAAGAAACTGCATACACAGCTAAAACTGTGAACGTAACGAACAGGGACTGAGAAGGTAAAAAACATATAGAAAATAACAAGTGGAGAGCCACGTGTGATACAGCCAGCCACCACATGTGGAAAAAAACCACCCTAAATACAGTCATATTACAAGGTAAGATGTGGTTGTAGCAATGGGGAGCAGGTGAAGTAGAAGAAATGCAGAAGTAACAGACTTAGAATTTCAGGGTTAGATATATCACCAGAATTGCAGTGTAAACGGGACTGCTCTGACTAACATGGTTTGTGGTTTACCCATGTTCTGTTCTGGATTAAGTTTTGCAGCTTAAGTATTTTCACATCTAAAGGCATATTAAATGGTCCTTCCTTGGATTGTGTGCACTGAGCCACGAGTGTGTTGTCCTTCAGGGTTTTCAAAATAATCAGAATCAAATCCTCATGACTAGAAACTAATGACAAGTTTCTGAATGAGTAAAAAAAAACAGTTAACCACATGACTTTGTGAAGATGAGACATTCTTTTTTTCTCCCAGCAGTTAGATCTTACCCTTTCTGGTACATATCTTGTATTCCCAGCAAACTGCAGTTAGTTTTTCATCAAGACAGGATGTTCTGGCCATTCCCAAACTCTCGTAGTACACAGGACCCGGTGCCGTCCTTTGCAGTTCTGCAGACTTCAAATGTATCTGCCCGCTTCTTCAGTGCTGGCTTGTCCAGTCCACATGTTGGAACAGTTCCTGGCATCTCTGCACTGGCTCTTCGTTAGCAGTCAGGATGGTTTTACCTTGTAAAGACTTAGCTGTCTTGGAATGTACCTCTGGAAATAACTGCCTTGCTTTGTCTGCACTGCTTAGGAGGAGGGCTGGTATAAATAGCCTTGTTCGCTCCTCCAAAAAGTGGGGGTTACTGTTACTCTTTTTGCCTTATTTCCGCAGTTCTTACATATATTAACTTGCGAGAAGCTGGATTCCTTAACTTTTAAGGTCCTTCATATTTCAGTTTTCTTCTCAGAATTTTGAACAGAAAGCGTGTTCACCATGTTGAGTGTTTCATACTGAGTTTCTGCTGTGTAGTAATACTACTACTTATGTTAATTGGATGCTTGCTAGGCTGATGCATCTTGTTCTGTGTTACATATTCTGCTGCTGGCTTCTGTTCTGTGTTTCAACTGCGTAACCGTGTCTGAGGTCCCTGACCCTCATCTTACTCATGCTGCGGTGGTGTTCAGGAGTCTCACTCTATCCTGGTGTGTCTACGTTCTGAAACAGAGTTGTCTGATGTTTGACTCCTTTATGCTTTGAAGAGATGGGAAACCACTACTAACGATTACATTTTTGGTAAGATTTAGGGATATTCAGCTGCGGAGGATTTTTGTGCAAGGTTATTTTTTTGTGAGGCTATAACACACTTTAATAGGTTGCAATTGTTTTAACCAGAGGCTGTAAATATTGGAGAGAATTACATAACGCTGTAACTTTTGCAGGTTGTTAACCAAAATTATAGGAGTAAGAGAGTGTAGGAGAATGCTTTCATGTGAGATACATATTCTGGGTAGACAGCCTAATGGGGAGACAGAACTAGGATATGTGGGTTGTTTTCTCAGCTCTGTTGTTGCCCTGTTGTGTGACCTTGTGAAAAACGTTCCCCACCTCAGCTTCCTTACCTGTCTACCTATAACCACTTCATTGGCCTTTCGGTTCCTTTAAGGGGTTGGAATACATCGTAGAGCTGCAGCTGCAATCAGCTGAATTTTGCTGGGTTCTTGACATGCTGCTTTCTGCTACAGTTTTCTCTGCCTAGCAGTTGGGGATGAGGAAAAGGAATCCGGAAATCAGATGCTTATTTTTTTAAGACAAATGATACTAGATGTGTCCCAGTTTGCAAGTTGTCTAGAGAGCAGTCACCGTTTATTTTTAGCGAAGGTCTAGATCTGACACTTAAGTGCCAAAATCCATAGACAAACACCTATGAGGATTTCAAAACTCACTTCGTATTTCAAAATTATCCCAGAAGCTTTCTCCATCTGTGTCCAGTTCCCTTCCCATTTATTAACTCAAATTTATCAACTCGGTTTAAGACATTGATGTGAATTTGACAGTGATGTTCTGGTTTTGTATTGTACTAAATTAAGTGTATGCATCTGTGAGCACCTAGAATTAATTTTAAAAATCAGGTCCAATGAAAACAAATTTCTGATGCAATAGTTTAATATATCCAAGTGTTGTAAGAGTTTGAAAACAAACATTGGACAAACAAAATAGTCAGAATATCTGCTTCAACTGAATAAAGAGTAGGAAGACTTTTTGCTGTTACAGGATGTTAGACGTGAAAGGATTATGGATTGCCTGCACTGATTTCAGCTGTTACTGTCACTGTATTGAAATGGGATGAAAGTGAAAGGAGTTAGAACTGCTATTATGATACCCGATTACCTAGCTCTTTATCTGGTTTAGAATTCATCAATCTTAATTACTGGGGGCAGATTTTTAAGTCTCACTCTTATTGAAAGCTGTTCTCTAGTATTTCTGGAAAAAAAAAAAAGTTGGGATTAAGCCTCCTCCTGCCTGCAGTCACAAGAGATTTTTGCTTTTCTAAATTTAAGATGAAACAGGAGGATGCAGCGTTATCCCAGACTCTTACCTTGACGTCTGGATAAAGAGCGAAGAATGAGGTGCAGGGCTGCTTAGGTATGCATGAAGCATCTCCCGAGTTATTCCTGTGCCCTGGGGAAGATTTCTTCTCTCTCTTGCCACAGCTTTTGCTCCTGTCTAGAAACAACTGCTGTTTTCATGATTGGTTCCTTAAATGTTAAATGGCGTGGAATAGGAGTTAACATAACAGGGTTTTTTAATCTGACTGGTTTTTTTCATTACATTTAGGTTCCCTAGCAGAACCAAATTCTGCATTTCACTCATAGTTGAGGCTGATTCTTGTTCTAATGATGAATGTGCCTAATTGAGAGGGACTAAGTTGTGTGTTCAGGAAATGTGCTCCTTTGATAGATCCTCAACAACTGTGTTTGATCTTGTGCACTGTTCTTGGTTCTTCTCATGGCAGAAATGCACCAAGTGTGTGATTATCCCAAAATCTCACTCCAGAATAAATAGACTAGGAGAAAGGGTAGCTTTCATTTTGCCCACAGCACTTGTCTTTTGGGCGAGGGGGGCAACGTGGGAAGGAAATTAGGGACAAGAAATTGATGGGACAGAACAGACAATAAAGCACCCTGAGGCCATAAAAAGGAATAAAAAGAAATTGTATAAAATATAGATTCAGCATATTTATTAAATATTTTACTGAAAAAATGTCAAAGTAGTAGATAAATTCCAGAACCCATTCTCTTCCTTCCCAATATTTGCCTGCCCTTTTATTTGTCTTTTTTTGAAGAAGCAGCAGCAGCCAGGCCCTGTATATGTCTGGAACAGTTTCTATAACAAGAGTGGACAGACTGATAGAATATTCCTTAGGGAATATCTGAATGGTTTTCTCTTGCAGCTGTTAGCAATATTTGTCACTCAGATGATAAAGCTGTTCACTGGCAGTTGATCAAGCATACTTGACACCATTTTAATAAACATTGTGTATGTCCTCTATGTTGAAGTGGACTGCTTTTATCTGATGGGAGAGAGATTTGTTCCAGACACAGGAAGGGCACCCGACAGCGGTGCCAACATGCCACTTAGAGTGATACAACTACCAAGCTGGTCTCGCTCATTTTGAAGAAGCCAAAGCACTTATTTCTCCAAGGACTCGCTGCTTATTCATATTGATGAGGTATAAAGAAAAGAAAAATGCAAGAAAAGGTGAAGAAATTAGTACACTGATGTTTTTTTGTAAATTTAAAAAAAAAGAATGCTGACAAAAAAACCAAACTGTGAAAATTGGCATGACTTTCTTGCCAAGTGGAATATTAATAAAAGAAGGTGAATAACACTGAAATCAAGTTACCTTTAAATCTAACCTCTGGAAATGGCATGTCCTTTATTTTGTGCATTGCACTTACTATGAGCTCTAATTAACATACAGAAACCCATATGTTGCCATATCAATAAAACCTTTTGGACTTCACACAAGGACAATGCTGTTCCTAAGCCGTTTGCATGAATGCTCATTTACTTGGCTTTTACTACTAGTGCTAATAATGTGTTGGGGTTGTAGAAACATAAGTCTATGGCAAAATAAGACACGCCTGTTTATTTGTTGTGCAGATAATGTGTCCTAGATCCACCTGTGGCCAGCTCTGCACCAGAAACCAGATAATGAATCCTGCATTGCTTTTGGGTATACAGTAGGAATCTATGAGTAGTCTAGCTATCTGTTACTCAGCTAGAAGTGATACCTACCTGAAGAAGTGCTAACTCATTTGCTTCCAACTGTTAAGAGTGTGCCCATGGTAGAAAAGCTATTTCCACTTGGGTGTTAAAAAAATTGGCAGTTCACACCAGTGGACCTGCTGCCATGGTTACCTGGTTGTTTTATCCTTAAAAAAAAAATAAACAAAACTCCCAAACCCTCTCCTGGGCACCGAAAGATTCATTCCAGCCTCGTGCTGCTCCAGCTTTTGTGTGGAAGTGCAGGAAGTCAGATCCAAGAATTGCTCTGTCTTAGAACTGGGCTGATGGAAAAAATAGATGTTTCCAGTCTGATACAGATATATAGTCCCTGTTTTCTGTTTCAGTGGCAAGAGAGACTCGTGGCAAATTCAAGTGACTAAGTAAACGGGTCTAGCAAGGAATTTAGCCTAATCTGTGGTATCTACTTGGCATAAGGAAATAGCTGATATCCTGATGACATAACCAACGGAAAGCCAGCACTCCGATCTCTGTTATACCCGTATGATAACATATACCAATAAATTTGATGGCTTTACTTGGGATTTGGTATAGAATCAGATTCTAAATCTTCTAAAGAAGTGCAAACAGACACAGTGTTTTTGCAGACAGACACAGTGTTTTATCTCACGTCTACAGAACTAGCATGTTCTAGAGAATTTAAGAGACCCACAGTTGAAGTTAAGTACAGCTGAGAAAAAAAAATAGCTAGGTGATGGGAGGTTGAATGTGAAAGAGGGCAGCACTGGAGTACTTCAGTGAAAAGAGGAGAGGTTGGGGAAGGAACCTCTTGGGATATGTAGGGTAAAAGGGGATTTTTGCTTTATGTTCAGGCTTTGATAGTAGCTTCTCAACTACTATGTGGTGTGCATACTCTGTATTTCTCTGCAGACCAGTAGCATTTGAATATCTGGTATGAGATTTGATCTTTTATGTGTCTGCCTTCCCCAGAGCAGTGCGTATAGCTTGTCTGCTCACTGCAGCCTCCCTAATGGTATTTTATTTCTTGTCTTGTAAAACAGTGATCAGAAAAGTGGATGTTTCGCTGTTCTGACCTAGTGGTATGGCCTCACCTTAGAAGCAGCTTGTACTGGTGTGTGAAGCAAATAACTGGGTGGAGAAAGTGACAGTTTCAGAGCAGTGATTGATGCCAGGAACGTAACGTGGTGCCAGCCGGGTGTACGCATGGTTCCTAAGCAGATAAGGAGAGGGAAAGTCTGTCTGAGAATTGCTGCTGCTTTTTCTCAAGTTTTTTTGAGTGGCAAGATATTCTCTGCTTTCCTCGCCGCTGTTTCCACAACTAATGAATAAACATCAAGTGCCGTGTGTTTTGGATCTGCCCGTTTCTCTCCCACCAAGAGAATGCAAGCCTGTCTGTCATGCAGTCGCCATGGTTTCAAGTCATGATAGCTGGATCCTCACAGCTGAAAATCCTTGACAAGCCTCTGACGCTGTATTTAATCCCAGCTTTGTTTTAATCGTGATTGTGTATTCTGCATTTCTGAGACATGATTATAAATGTGAAGTGAGCTTGTCAGGAAGTCACTTCAAGGCTTTGCAGGTTTTGGCAACTGATACACATAGAAAAAGAACTTTGGAGGGAAGGGTGCAGCATCCTGTGTCTAAGCTCAGGCATTGTGGGTTGAGTCCCATCCTGGTGTTGCTGCAAGGGACCCTCGAATAAGAGCTGACAGCTTCCCTCGTGTGTGTGTTCACACGATAGGCACGGGAGGCTGCATTCTGTGCTCTCATGTGACACCGGAGTAACTGAGACCAGAATTCAGTCCAGTCGACTATAGCAAAAACAGCTGACGTAGGTATGGCCTGTCATCCTGTTCAAACAGCAGACATTGAAGGAAGAAACCAAGCTGGCTTTCAGTAAACTGAGTAATTAGATTCTTATTTTTTTTTGCTTTCAATTTGTGGATGAAAGGTGGTTTTTTATTTCTGGAAGTTTCTGATAATGTAATGTTTTATTCAAAAATAAATTGTTCCCTACAAAACTGGGTGGTGGGACAGACAGATGCTGAGGATGGTGTAAAAAGAATAACTGAATTGGGCCAGAAGCTAGAAAATACAGCTATGACACACAAAATATGCAAATCTGTATTTCAATACTACACTAACTGCGATGAAAGCTACTTGGTGACTATTAGGATTATGAGCAGATAAATATAGAAGAATTTTATAGAAGGGAAGAAGTTTATAGAATGGATTTCCAGACAGCTGTAGTAAACTCAGAGGTTTGGGTAGGTCCAGGAACCTTGAGATGAGCCCACAGACAGTTGGATGCTTGTGTGAACTGCATTAGGTTAATAGCTTTTTTGACATTCAAAAGTTAGTGACATGAATCTAATGCATTTCCAACAAGTAGTCAAGTCCAGAGATAAAGGATTGCTCCAGAGACTGGAAGTAAATTCTAATGTTTCCTTGTAGCGTAACTCCTATTAATCTTCCGATGCTCAAGTATGTAATATCACCCATATTTTAAAGACTTTGAGAGATGGAGATAGTTTTTTGAACAAGATTTCTAACAGACCATGTGATGAGCAAGGAAGTTACTTGAAAGTCAAAGAATAATGGCCTAGGTGACTCTGAGAGCTGCCATTAAACAAAAGGATGAGCACAATCCAATAAACTGTTTGGATCCAATAGCTTCCATGAATCTGTCTCCTTTTAAAGAAACTATTGATCTTTGCCATCAGACATCTAGACAATCAGTCATTCTTTGACAGCCACACATGCATGCAAGGCAGTGATCATATCGTGCATTCTGGTCCCCAGTGAAATATTGATTTATTTTTTTTTTGAGTGTGGTTGTTTTTGTGGTTTTTTTTTTACTTTCAGAGTTTTCCAAAGATGATTTTTTTTTTACCAATTTTTCACCACACATGCATTTTATAAGGATCCCCTGTGAAGACGACAAATATGTAGTGTTGTGATTTCTTTGGTGGTTGTTTTATTTTTCTCCTTAAAGCTGTGAAATCTCAGGCCTGTCTGGGAGACCAGTTTAAGAGAAACATTGATTTTTAGGAAGATTACTGAAGTCTTAAATGCTTAACTGCTTTATTTCCATTCAATAATATTGAAATCACAAGTCTTAACAATTAGCCAAGTCAGAGTTATTAGCTTTTAACAAAGATTTAAAAATTACCTGTTCTGTTGTCCTTCACAAAACATGAATCCTTACATAGTGGGAGCCAACAGACAAGTAATTGTCCACCCAAATTGTGTAAAGCTAAAGATGTTATAGTTTTCAAGTGTCTGTAAAAAAAAAAAAAGGGAAGAAGAATCCTCCAGAAAAACTCAGGGTTGAGGGTTTCGAGTGTGGTTTCACTCAAGTGTAGTCACTTCAGTTTAGAACGTATTATTCTTTGACTATGCACAGACAAACTGTCGTAGGATGTATCTAACAATTACTGGAATAGCTTCTTTCTTATTAATTAATAAATTATCTTGATATATACATAACTGGTTATTACATATCTCTCTACAGCTATGCTTGTGGTGGAATAGGCCTCTGTACACTGTTTTAACTGGAAAATTGAAGATTTCTTTCTTTTTTTTTGAGTTGGAATGCTTCTGTGTTCCTTGGGTGCATTGATAACCTGTTATATTTTCACTGAAATTTTTCCAGTATGCAGAAAGAGGAACACGTTGTGTGTGTTCTCTCAAAGTGATGTTGATTCTGCAGGATTTCAGGCTTTGGTTTTTGTCATTACAAGTAGCTAACTTGACTCAGAAGAAAGTGCTGAGAGAGTGATCAGAAGACACACTGAGAACAGCATCTGTTTGCAGAGAATGGTTTTGGACTTTAAGAAAATATATTTTGAGGCATTTCTGTTTGCCATAGATGATCAATTATAGAGTCATAGTATGTGGAAAGGTTTCTTGCATTTTTTTTTTTTGCACTGGAATCTTGACCTCCTTTAAGTCAAAAATAACCCCAAAATTTCAAAATGGATGTCTTAAAATAAACCTATAGCTTTGCACCATGTCTTTGTTCCCTGTATTTCAAGGGATGTGTGGGTAAAAATATTTTCTTTTATACCATAAAATAAAAATTCTTTCTTTTTGATAGGACACTTTTTCTTTTTGGTGAATGGAATTTTGAGTTTGTCCTTAAATTTAGAATTGCTTTAGAAGCACAAGGCACCTGTGATGTGTGTTGCGTTGGCACACTGGGACTTCTGAATAGATCCCTGATCTTCAAATTCGGAAGAGCTGCAAGAACCTTTTTATCCCTTATGTGTAAGAAACAGATCAGACAGAATCAAGAAAGCTGTCGAATGAACTTGCTTAAGATTAATTTTGCAGCATTGTTAATGTTAAAGCAGTGCAACGTTAAGGCAATCCTTCCAGTATTGGCTGACTAACAGTTGTAACTTCTAATACTCTTGAAGCTTGAAGATAAGAAAGGAAGTACATTCCCTAAACCTAATCTGGGCGAAATGTAAAATTTGATCGTCAAACATTATTTGTGGGAGGGATTCTAACCCCCAATAACAAGATCATTCATGAGAAGGAATGAGGTATAATAAATAATTTTTGCAGCACTGTTACGGGTTTCTCTCTGAAGCTGTGTTTTGTCTGTGTAGTTTTATCTATTTGTTTTTGTGCTTCTCTAAACAACTGTCAGGAAAAGATCCACATCAATAAATATATAATCGATACTGACCTTGGGTCACCTTGCTTCAATAAGATGGCCTGCTACAAACTGCTCTAATTGAACTCTCGGCACCCAAACTACGCTGATAAGTTCAAGGATGATAAATCATTCAGGCAAAAATGCAGCTAATTTAAACAAAGTCATCTATAAGATTGAGTTTTATTTTCTGGGAGAAAAGGGATTTTTCAGTAAAAGTGGACTTAAAGGCAAATGGATCGGCCTTTGGGCTGCAAAATAGTTTTTTCACAGTAATATTTTAGGGAAGGAAAAATATAGGGTGAAATTCTGAGGGAGATTCTGGGGAGGTATGTTACTTTCTCTAATAATTGTATGCTCTGCAGGACATCTCTAACCCCAGGGAATATATCAAACACATAATAGAAGGTACTTTTGGAAAACAGTTCAAGGTGGCGACTTTTCATTTTGCATTTTTCCCAGTAGAAGCATCCTATGGTTTTTGTAATTTAAATAAAATGCATTAGGATTTGGTCTTGTGGCACTCCAGATAAAAGGCCAGACTCTTTAACTTAGGAATGTAAAAGGCTGGGCCCTGGAAATGCTGTTGTTTTGGAGCTGACCTTCACATTTGGCCCAAGAGGAGATCCAAAGTAGGGAACAGATGCACCGTGTAGGTTGCCTCAATCCGCAGCTACCCAGAGACAGCAGGAAGGCAAGTGCTTGGGAGGGACACGGGCAAATCCTGCTGCCATCAGAGCAGCAGGGAGGGCCTGAGGTCCCCAGGTGTAATTTCCAATGGGGAAAGTCTGTTCTACTGTTTTAATTCCATTTCACAGGATTAAAGGTCATTATTTTAAATAATTTAATTTCCATTCAATTTTAAAGCCCTTCAAAAGGAACTCTAACAGTAGAACTGGATCAAGTGCTCTATAGTGGTGTTCGAATTCTAGGGACATCCAGGAAGAGGGTAAAGCATTGATCTCTGCGCTCAGCTAAAGAAGGGGCTTAAACCCATGGCTCCAGTTAGTGACTCCTTTGTTATACGATGTTCTCTTGGAGCTTTCGTGCTGGATAATTCAGAATTGATCGAAGCAAAAAGAGTGGACAGCAAAGGCCATAAATCTCAACTGTCTGTAAGAGAACATGGCCATATTTTTAAGAAAGATGAGCAGGAAAATGTAAAAAAACCCGTCCTGATGTGCCACTGTTAGTGCAGGAGTACCCCTGCCCCCATGGCCTGATGCCAAATACAGGGTGGGAAATACATGTCAGATTATTACATGACTTGATGTGTGGAGCCTCTGCCCCATGGCCAGTGCTTTTGGAGGAGATTATCATTTAGGAGTGTAATGGGTGAAATTACGCACCCTGAAGCAAATATAATTCTGAAGATCTGCAGCCCAGCAGGACAGAGACCCGTGTTCCTGACCTGACAGGGACATTGGGATGCTCTAGTATAGTGCTAAGCATCCTTATTCATCCCAGTGCAGTTTTTATTTCATATAAATGCACAGCAGCAAGTAAAATTTACAGGGAGCTTTCATTTGGGGTGTTTCAGACAACATCAGTATTAACTCTTTCATATCACAGCTAGGATTCAAGGGTGTGCGCTGAGTTTTCTGCCTAGAAGATCCTCCACAAGAAAGTACTGAGATGTGCAACTTTAAATGACCTCACCTGACCTGCTGTCACTAGAGATGAGCTCTGTGTAAACAGAAATATCTAGTTATTTTAACTAGATATAATATCAAAACTGAGAATTTAAAGCAACTTTTGTTTATTTGACTAAAAATGTGAGGAAAACCTGTTTTCTGCTCTAGTCTCAGATTCTCATCCCAGAACAGCAGGAGCTTGGCAAGATAGATGGGTTCTCTTGAGAACAAGCAAACTATTTTCTACTTGGAAAATAATGATGTAATGGCCAAGAGACCTAAAACTCACCTCACCACTACAATTTTAATGTGTACTACCAGTCCTCTGTTACAGTCTCTTGGGAGGAATATCATTATTCCTGAAAAAAGATTTTCTTGGGGTTTTCAGCAATGTTTGACCCTTCGATTTAACATTTCAACTAGTAACTTAAAAGCTGTGGAAGATGCGCAAGGTAATTTCCATCATGGATTGTGCTCATGAGTTATAACAGTGTGGAGTCTGCTTAAATACTGCCAGATGAAGACTATTTTATAAATGCCAACAGTCTAGCACAATAAAATATTAACTTTAGCACGTACATTAATACATTAGTTTTGTATTAAATGTATTATTAATATATTTAATATTTTATTTAATACATTAAAATACATTAACCAAGATAACAATAACTTGCAGCAAATCTCCACATTTCTTATGACTTAAAGCTCTGAATGACCCTATTAATTTTGATTAGATGTCATCCATGGGTGTCTGTGCATGCAGATAAGGAAATAAATTTTAAAGATGGAGATAGCCCTTAAATGTAGATTGACTGTTGTTTGATACTGTGTACTAAGTACTGTTCTGGAGCACTCAGCAGGCATCTGTCACAAGTAGTCCAGGACTAGGGCCTGGCTTAATGGTCTTCCCTGGCATCCAAGTTAGTTAAATGGTCTGTACCAAGTCCGAGAACAATTTCCACTCCAGAGATGGATCTCCAGTGAAAATACAGGTGACTTGTGTACTTCCCATACATTCTGTACTGGAGATTTAGTGGAGGTGCATGTGTGTCCCCAGGCATAAAGTGGACGTTTTCCCTCCCATTCTCTCTAAGCTACATGGACGAACAGCAAACTGTGACTTTTCTCAGCTCTCATAATTATACAACTGCATATTTCTGCACTGTGTTCTGAACAAATATTTTGTTCGGCAAGTACGTGTTTTCATTTTTTTTTCTAGTAAAAACTAGACTATTTCAGGAGGAATAAAGTACTTCCTGGGCTAGTCTTTCAAAGTAGAATGCACCTCTGTGGAATACCCTGCTGAAATCATTTTTCTAGTTATAGAGCTTTAACCTTCATATCCCCAGACAGTGAGGAGAGAGCTTGTGATGTGTGTTCTCTGACTCCTTGGTTAGTATTGTTGCACTTTCTATAAAAATGTGTAAATATTAATGAAGGCCCATGTTAGGGTCTGTTTGGGCCGTCTTCCAACTTCTCTATCCAGCTGGCAGTAGAAAATTATCTGTCTGGCATTTTGGATGAATCAATATTTAAAATTCTTATGCAAACTGGAAAACGTTCAACAGGCAAATAAACTTTTAATTCCAAGGCAAAGCACGGGTCTGCAACCTGTCAGAGAATGCCTTTAACCACAAGTGGGAATAAGCCTGCTGTTGTGTGCTGACCGTGACTGAGTACTTCTCACATCTTTCTTCATCTACCAAGCTGACCAAAAAAGCTGAAGACTCCTGCAGTCTTAGTTATTGGTGTAAATATTGTAATGTAGATTCTATTTATTTTTTGAGTAGTTCTGGGTTGCGGAAAGGTGGCAAAATCCATTCCTTAACTGGCTGCTTTGGACTGTTGTCTCCTTTTTCTAATTTTCTTTTTTTTTTTTTTGTTAAAGAAAAACAACACACCAACAAACCAAAACATATATTTATAGTTTCTTCTGCCTTCGAGAACTCCGAAGCAACATGCCTTCTTGACAGATCGATAACAAGAATTCAGCTCACATACACAAAGTAAAACAATTTTTAAACCACATTGCTTCGATTCCTGTAAAGAAATGATTTTTCAGTCCTGTTTTGACACTACTTATCTTTGATGCTGTCAGCTACCTGCAGCAGCTCAATGAGTAGTGTCTAGAACTGACACAGGATTTCCGTGCCATCAGTCGTTCCTCACTTACCACTGTGGCAGTATGAATGAAAAATAGACGAACAATAACAGACCTATCAAGTGGTACCGATTCCTACTGCAAAATCTTAGCTTCCCTTGGTCAAGATTCTTCACTAAGTGTGTTGAGTATTGACCTCTGGTACACTCCTTCACATGGAGGAGATGTTGATTACCATGTGTCAGAGTAGCACAGAAAACTTCTATTGTCTTTTTCCCAGCTGGGAAAACCATGTTTTCTTCAGAGAAGATCTACAGAGTAAATTATCTTTTGTTTCTAAAGTATTATGAAAATACTGCATGACCCCCAAAGAGGGCCACGTGAGTAGTTCCACTTACGTCCTAAGATGCTTTGTTAAATTTTAAGTATCTTTAAAGATAATTAAGCTTGCTAGAAGCTTGTTGCTTTTTAGACTTTTTTTTTTTAAAAATAAAAATACAAAGTGGACTAATTGATCACAAAGTGGAGAATAGTCCTACAGTTGTATGAGGCTTGTTCATGTTTCTTGCATCCCCTGTCAGGTATAGGCCAAATGGCAAAATCTTAGAGTCACACATGTGGAATTGGAAAATATAGATAAGTCTATAGTGTCTCCACTGGTAATTAGGTTGGAATGAGCAAATATTCTCTGAGCAGCAAACTAACGAGGCTCGGTTTCCTACAGATTAGTGGCATGTGAAAGCTTTTACAGCTTTCATGGAGCCTCAGGCAGATGAATAATGTATGTGTTCATACCACGGTCTCTCCCTTAGTATTCTATTAGGGGCAGTTAGAAGAGCTCCCTTCTCATCCATCTCTCTGGTTTGGATGTAGTTATCTTTGAGACCTCCTACCCTTCTATCACACCGATTTAAAATCAGTCAGTGTATTCAGAACTTGGTGGCAAAAGGCATTTATAAACTTGTAAACAAACCTTAACACATAAAGAATGTATCAGCAGCGTATCTTTAGGAAATGAGACTGAAAATTTAGTGTAGCTGTGAAAAACGATTGTATCTTTTATACCTCATGGGGTTAATTTCTACTCTTAATCACCATGGAATCATTATGAAAATTGTCTCCATACATTCTGTGTTGAAACGCTGGAGAATGGGAGATCTACATTCCCAGGAATGGCTGAAAGTGATCCCTGAAGGTCAGATTACAGGGTGTTAGGTGGGTGGCATGAGTGTAGAGGTGCAAAGTCCCTCCTAGTGTTTCCCCTGAAATAATGACACTAAGCTACCAATTTTTTCCTCTTTATTTGTAGGCTTGTGGCAATCAAATCCCTCCACCACTCCACAACCTTTCTTACGCACGCATGAACTCTCTTCTAAGGATCCTGCAGAATAACCTCCAGAATCAGCCACTCTGAAAGGTGCCTTCTGATGCCATCTGCTTGATGGACAGAATTAAATCTATAGTTTTCCTGCACTCATTTAGAGAGATCCATTTCACATGTCATTAATGAAAGTTCTTGTCCAGAGCTCTAGATGTTAAAGATGGAGTTGTCTGTGTACTTTTCACATACCCACATAAAATATACTTAGCCTGCAATCGCTACATAAATGGCAATCCTTACCTCTCACCATGGCACATCTGACCCTCAGTGTGAGCTGTTGAGTGGAATATAGATATCTTCAGTTCTAGGGAATTGTAATTAGAGGAATAAGCACCTGCAAAAATACCCTTATATGTGCAGCTGAGAGTGCATATTGCTTCACTCTTTATATCAACTATATCATGTTTTATTTTTGTACTCCTATTACTTTGGTAACATAATTGCATTCCATGAGTCTTCACGCTACATTATTATTAATGGCTATCATATTGGCAAGTTAATTTGGATACAGTTATTTCCTCCTAATACAAACAAGATTTGATTAATAAGAAACATTAGGAATATATAATGTGCCCGTTATTACAGCTGTGTATTTGCCAGCGTGTATTGATGTCTGGAAGTGGCATTGTTTGTTTTCGCTCATGCATGCGTTTGCTTCACTTGCATTCAGCATTTTAAATAAAAGAAAATTGCTAAACAAGTAGGGAAGCAGCAGTAAAAAAAAAAAAAGTAAAATTGTTTAGAGCTGATGATTAGTTCATGTGACTCTGTTACACTCCAAGGTACGTGCAATACGTATAGATACCATGAGAAAGCCCAGTTATTTCCATGGTGTTTCTAAAGTTGAATGCTGTTCTTTTTCTGAATTTGCACCAATATGAGCGATGAAATATTGATGTGCCAATGCCAACACTCACTGGCAGTGCCTCCTGGTTTGAAAAGGTATCAGTAAGTGAGAGTCCATAAATAGCTGTTCTGCCTCTTTATGGAAAACTGCAATTATGAGAAGTAAATGGATTATGTATATCATAGAAGTGCCTGGAGCTGAAACTGTAATGTGCTTCCAGTTCAGCCCACCCCTCTGCCTTCAGAGCTTTCTAACACAGTTAAATCATACTGCACTGCTTTTATGCTTGGTCTTTACCCAGCTTTTTTTTCTTTCCCTGCCCTCCCTCCGTCCCCACCCGGGATATCTGGTTTTGATTTGTAGGAGTAAGTAAAATATGCAGAGTTCTGCCCGCGGAAATATTCGAAGCATGTTTTTTAACAGGAACATTGCTGTGTTTGAAACTTAGCGTAAAAATTGTCCATATGGGAAGAGAAAGTAAGAATAGGTGCTGGTGACATCCTTTTCCAGTGTTCCTAGTTGTAATCAATTATTCAATAATTTTAGAAGAATCTCATGAGGACTTGACCCTTTACAGCATTATTATATGCTCATTCTCTCAGCAAGAACCAAATAAATCAGGCATAAACACCAGGCAAGAAAAAACAAAAAAAAAAAAGAAAAAGAAAAAAGTGAATATGGGAAGAGGCAGGGATTTGAGGAATGCCGTATCCCTGTAAATTTTATGTACACCACATAGCCTTACAGGTTCAGATAAATCAATGATGTTCTGTTCCTTTTTGTTGTGCATATAGGATATTCCAGTATATGCAACTAGGCACTTACCAGTGGCCAAACTGAGTGAAAACCTACTAACCTGCTGCTACCTGTTGGAAGGAAAGTCCAGTTAAGATGAGAAGGGTTCATGAAATTCCAGAACTGGAAAATCAAAAAGCAATGTATACTGGAGGGTTTGTTTGCAATCCAGTGTACATTGCATGAAGCACAAGTGAGCTCAACTCCAATAACCCTGTATTTGTCACAAGCTCTGCAACATTCAGTCGGTGTACGCGTCAAAAAGAAACAAAACTGCTGGATGGGTAAGGGCAAAGATCCAATTTTCCCCTTTTTTCTCTTGATTCTAACCTTTGTAAAAGCAAAGCATAAGGCTTTTTTTTATTAAGGAGCTTTCGGCTCAAATGTAGCATCTTTGTGATATTCTCATTCTTAAGCCATAAAGTATTTACTTTTTTGGTCAGTTTTGTTTAGCAGGCTGAGACACACGTCATCTTCCTTACAAAGTCTTTCCTTTAGTATTTGTTGGTCCACCTACTGCTGTCATTCTGATGAGTCTTCAGACCCAGCTACGTTTTTAGCCAGCCCTGTTGCATGGATAATGCAACGCTGTGGGTTTCAAGCATGATATTCTTAGAGAGGTACAGGCTAATGTATACCTCAGCACAGTGTGTTACAAATCTTTTGATGTGTGATTTGTAGGGTGACAAAAGGTCCCTGCCGTTGACCTCCCTTCCACTTTGAATTCTTGAGCGTGGTGCTTTAACTGGAGCGTTTGTTAGTTCTGTGGTAGTTTTGTTTTGTTCTCATAATTCTAAGTAAAGAGCTGTGAAATTTCTGTGGCTAAAAAAAAAAATATATATCAGAGCCACAAATGACCTGAAAAAATACTGAAGGATTTAAAAATATTGCTTCAAAAAGTTAGTCTGTATTTCTTACCTCTGTATCCCACAGCTGGCATGTTAAAGCACTGTCAGAATTTCCTACCTGCAAAATGCAGCAGCATGAGAACCAAAGGTCCCTGTTCAGGAACACCTTCCAGAAGCTGCGTGTTCACTTCAATCCATTTTCTTCAGCACCAGGGCATGAGAAGAATCAAATGTGCAGAGAAGCGTAATAATACATATGTATGGCCTGGGCAGTGTGTGAATTCACGACGTGTTAAGGAGAAATAGAGAGATAGATAGAGGATCAGTTTCTTTGCTGTGCTCTGTTTGTTTTGGCCAGTTCTCAAATAAAATAAAATAAAAAGTAATAATAAGAAAAAAGCTGCTGTTCGCTTGTGTTAGTAAGCCAGTGACTGTTTGCAGATGCTCTGTGAGTTCTTGAACAGGCAGATTGTACAGGTGAGTTTGGTCCTTTAGGTACCTAGAGATATTATGCTGGGTGCTACATTATGTATTTTTCTATCTGATAGTGAACACTTCATTATAAGTCGAGACATAGTTCTAAGCAAAGATAAATTCTAGAGTATATGCATGTCCGTTTTGTGCTCATGAATCTTCTGTAACTAAACTCAAGAGCTGGTAGAGACCTCTCTTGCTCCTGTTCCTTTCAGACACAAGTCAAACAGATACGACATTTTGCTGAGGAGCAAGGGGTGTGATTTGAATCCTCTTAGAAGGCAAGGGAGCTGAATTCCTTTCTTGGCTCTTCTTCCCCTCACCAGTGGTTTTGCAGAGGGCTCTGAGATCACCGATTTGTCTGTGGCAAATGACAGAAATGCCTCTGTGCCCCGAGAAGTCCCTGGAGTAGCTGATACTGCTGTGCTCCATACCAGCAGGGCTTGAGCTGTTCTCAGCATTCCCAAAGGAGATCCAGTAGGAGAGGGAAAGGTGGGTGGGAATGGGAGGTGGAGAGCAGAGAGAGATGCCACTCAAAATTTTCATCAGGACAGTTCCTGATCCCAGTTACCACACAGCATGTTGCGTGAGTGCTTGTGCTGAGACAGTGAGGAGATGATAGAGGAAAAAATAATGAGAAAGACAGTGGGGCTGATTTTTGTTCAGTCCGAGCCGGGCTCAAGCAGCTGTGGAAATGTGGCCCACCCTTGCCAGCAGGGATGGGTGTGTTGCCATTGCCTCCCCGATGCAGCGCTCTCTTGCAATGTTTTCCATCCTGTTCCTGGTGTTTCAGCAGATGCCACCAACTCTGACGAGAGTAAGTGCTCTCACAGTAATGCAAGGTCGTGGTGGTTCACATGCAGGTTTGAGAAGTACAGTGCATCATGAATATAAAGAAGATGGAGGATTTATTCTAAAAGTTACAGCACATGGTTAATCTGTTTCGCCACTGATGATACCCGTGAATCTGTCTGTTGGTTTTGGCTAATCTGCACAGGCATTTTTATTATGAACACCTCTGTGCTGTCTTGGTGCTTACATATCTGTGGTGTATTAGGGAAGAAACATCTCTAATTTAATTAGTTCAATTTATGGCATGATTGAGTTCAGGATTTATTGTATGATGGGTGCTTATTTAAGAGAGTGTTAATTATTCATTTCTGCATTTGGGTAAAAGCAACGTAGCCTCAACAGAAATACACTCCTTTTAAATTTATAGGTATTAGTTTCTTCCACTGAGCTGTATAAAAGTCTGATGGAAGAAAAATCTAATGCAGACACAGTAAATTACTCTGCTCCCAGCTCACACTGGGATTGAGCTCAGAAATGATTAATGTGCTGTAGATTTCTATAGCAGGTCAGAAGCAGCAAAGAAAATGATCCACTCGCTCTCACTAGGACACAAGAGCTCTAGTGTTTAATTTGTTCATCTGTGCTTTGTCTGTCTGAAGGATACAAAATAAGAAGCCAAAAAGACATTTATCTCATTCTGTGTAAAGGAGGGAGAGGATGACAATTAAATTATGTAATGGAAAGGCTAAACCTCTGCAATTTGTATTTGATCTAAACCCAACTATTGCCTAAGAAAAATGGATCAGGTTGTACTTTTAGCGGTATCTTTACTATCGTGTAGCATTAACTAGGCAGCAGGACTGCAACTGAAGAACCTTTCTGAGCAGCTGTTTCATTGGGTTTACAGAACCCAATGTTACTGATTAAGAGAAGATTAGGAAAGTTAAAGGGATGGTGATTGGGGTGGAGAAACTGTTTTTTTGTTTTCTTCGCACTTCAATCATGATCTCTCACTCTCCTGCTGGCTTGGGTGTGTTTTGACAGCATTTTCCATAAGAAGTTGTTTAGCCTGGATTTTGAAGCAAAACTAGCTTTTCACTTCTAAATTAATGTGCTTTCCAGGTTTCTCCATGGTTTCTGCCTGCTAGACTAAAAAAAAAAAAAAAAAAAGCCAGAATGCTCAAGATTTGGTATAAATCTCTTTCTCTATTATAATGATTACTCTTGAATGACCAGTCAGCGTTTTGGCTTCAACCCGATGGATTTTTACTGCAACTCACGCAGCTGCTGTATCATTTTTTGTTTCCCAAGATCACAGTCCAGTTTTCAAGACAGTTTAAGGTGTGTCTGCTTTTGAGTTTGAGTTGGTTTATACGAAATTGCCCCCATTCTTTTAATGCAGAATAGCCCAAATCTGATTGAAATGACCCTAATATTCCATTGCTTGTCATTTGAATGTTACGTCAAATTACCACAGTGGCTGAAGGCTACCTCTCAACTTTATTTGGGAAGAATTTATGACTATCTGGCTGCCTTAGTAGGTGACTAACCTGTGTACCAGAGTAGATAATGTCTATCTTGGTTGTCCGTGTGTATGTGTAAGAGAGGGAAGCAATGCTGCAATCTGACATTTTTTTATGGACATAGTAAGAGAAGATACCACCAGACTTCAATGAAGCCTTGTTTTTTTAGAGTGCATGTATCTCTGTGTGAGAAATGCTAAATTTATTGAGAGAATAACTCTCTATTTGACATGTAATTCAAAAAAAAAAAAAAGAAAAGAAAAAGCTGGGTGTAACGTTTTAGAGAGGAAAGTTTGGGTGTTAGTTTTTTCTTTTGTCTTGTTTCTTTTTTTTTTTTTTCCTTCTCTTTACACTAAAGGAAAAGATGTGCCCTTGAGAAAATGTTTTTTCACCACTTCATGGTGAACTCAGACACATCAGAGTCCGACTTTCAGTTTGTAGATACAGCAGCAGCTCACGTGTTTTCAAGGTTTGGTCAACTCTTCTCATCTGGCTGTCAGAATTTCAGCAAATTTGTTCAGGAGGAACATTTAGTTTCTTTTTGGAACACTGCAGAGAATATATCCACTGTTCTGTCATGGTTTATTTATTTTAAGCAAATTCTCTTTACATGCTTATGATAGGTTGGTTAGTCATCATCACAAAATCATCTCTGACGTTTGTTGATCAAGAGCGTATGCTCCAGAGGAAAGGGAACCTGATGCTGTCACATTATTTTTGTTTGTATTTGCAAATATACGTTTGCATTTGCAAATATATGCCTTAGTTGTTATCAGATGTGATACTCGGGATTCTGGTAGGATCCAGTCGTTCACTTTGCTGTACCAGATGATAAAACCAAATGAATATCTATATTCTTTTAAAAAAAAGAGCAAACTTTTTTTTCTTTCCCCTTTTTCCCCTGCTCCTATCAGGTAGCGGACAGCTAGCAATTTAAATGAGTTGACTTTATGGATGACTGCAGAAGCTTTCTTCATTCCCACCCCGTGTACATCCATCCGTCAGCTGCTCTGCAGCATTTTACCGCAGCGGGAGGGGAGCAGCTGATCTGCCCCATCCCGCTGGAATGGAATGGAGTGGAATGGAATGGAATGGAATGGAATCGAGTGGAATGGAATGGAATGGAATGGAATGGAATGCTGCGCAGGGATGGCAAAGGCTGGACCTGGGGGTTGTGTAAGCTTGGAAATGCTCTGGAACAAGAAGGCTGTTTGGCAGCTTGACGTGTATTATGGGAGTAACTGCCCCAGCAAACACGCATATTAAAACCTGTGGAGGTTTAATAATGAAACTAAATGTGTTTTCCTACTTTTTGGTTGTTGTTCTTCTGTATTTTGAGGGCAAAAATTGTTTCAGGCAAAAATTAAGTACCCATTAAGAAATTTGCAGAGTGCACCTAATGTAATCAGACTTACCTCACATCACAGCAACTAAATGTAGGAAAATATGTTTTTTCTTCTCCAAATCACTTTGAAGCATAGAATTGATCATCGTGCCACTCTGCTGTGGTGGGTACGTTGCTCCAGTTGCTAAAGAGAATATCGTGGTAAATAAACAGTGTTAAGAGCTTGCTTAATGTACGGAAGTGTAGATCATCACAGTTCAAAGAGAAGAGAATTATTTTAAGGTAAAATTGGGTATTTCATGAATTTATATGAATTCGACCCTGAAGATGAGAGGTCCTCAGACCATCTCCCAGATTCTTTCTGAAATTATTTTGACTGATGAGCTGAAATGAAGAATGTTGATACATAAGGCAGCCAGTATAGAGTGATTCTTGCTTTTGAAGCATATTTGTGTTGCCCATACGTCCAGCCCTGTTCTTTCCTTCTTCCATCTTGGGCTTTTTTGCTATGCATTCCAGAAAAGCTAAGCATACTCTATGACAGCCAGGTGAATATATATGATGTTAATAAAAACAATAGTTTAGCTATCCATCTTCTAATCCAGAGAGATACCTGTAGTAGCTTAGTGCTCAGAGGTGGCACAGAGCTCTGTGCTCTGAAGACCCAAGCAAGTTTTGGCATTACAAGAGGTGTATTGAGTTAAAAAAGCTCCTTTCTGGGATCCAAAGAGTATTTTGGGGTGTTACGGCATTTTGATTTGATAATACTAGCTGCTACTGCTTGAATAGGTCACTTTTGGGAGGCATTAGCTGCTTCTGGATGACTGTTTCCCAAGTGCAAGCACTGGGAAAAGAGAAAACATCTTCACATGATTGAGGAGAGAGCTGGGGAAAGTGACTGAAGCAAGAAAAAAATAATCTAGGAAAGAGGAGAAATGCCTGGTCAGCCACATGTAGAGAACAGTAGAGCAAATCAGGCTGAGAAAGGGGAGAGCACAGGGCGTGTAGATCAGTGGGAGAATAAAGAAAAGCCTTTTGGGGAAAATTATCTGGTTTACCTCTGGCAAGCTTACCTTAAAAGTTTACCATGCCATCCACATAAAAATAAGTTTCAAGATCAGAACTGTTTGAACAGTTTATAAAACCGTATAGCTAAAAATTCTGAATAGGGGATAGAAATCTTTTGTCTCTCAATGCTTTCATCTTTGCTCCCACTTCACTTGCCCCTTGAGCCAACAGAGTCATCCAGCCTGTCCAGGAGACCTGCCCTGGGAGCAGAGGTGGGGGTGTGAGGGTGCACAGGTATCCCTACACCTTAACTGCTCTCTGCCTGCAGCCTTAGAGCATCCCCAACACGTCACGTCGCAACAGCCCTTCACCCTCAGCATCTTTTGCCCTCCCGCACCCAAAACTCAGCTCATCTGCTCCTGCCCCACGCCACGTTCCCAGCCTTGTGCTGTTTGCTGATGAACTGATGCTCAGCCTCCTGCCAGAACTCCTTTGCCATCCAGAGATGTCTTAGAGTGCTGGCCCAGCTGCAGAGCCTGTGCTCTGCCTGCCTCCCCCCTTACACAATTTGTCTCGTTACAAAGAGAAGTGTGTCTGCTTTCAGGGGGCTGCTGCTTCACGCTGGTAAATCACAGGTAGCCCACCAGTGCTGTGTGTCTTCATGAGCAAAGTAATGGCAAAATGAGCCAAAAATGTGGCAACGGAGCAGAGGTGTTTTGCAACCTTCAGCGTAAAAGAAGAGAGACCTGACAGTTTAAATAACACATGAGAAGTAATCATGGATTAGAAGCACTTGGAGGGTTTCTTCCTAGCGAACTGGAAATTTTAATCCATTGGATGAAAAAATATAATGTTATTGCCCGGCTAAAGTGAACTGAAACTAGATTCTGATATATCCAGTATGGGAATACTTGAATTGCTGTAAACTGAGAGTGTTATTATGTTCTGAGCTTACTGGCAGTAAGCTGGGGAGGTATGTTCAGAGGATTGCTCTGTAGCAACTGTCCAACTTTCTAAAGATAAATTCTTTGGCTTAGTTTTCACAGAACTACTGGAAGATTAAATCTTCAGACAAATAAACTACAGTCTGGTTTGGATTTCTTTAAAAGCTGACAGTTTCTTGTTTTGAAATACAAAGTAGGAGGTAATCCGTTGTCTAGCTGATGAGTACTATAGGTGTAAGTAATCAGTGTTCATCAGAATGTCAAAAGATATGCAGAGAATCTGGAAGTGGCAGGATGGTGAAGGAAAGCAACATTCTGTGAATAACTTCTAAATAATATATCTTCAGGAAATTCCTTCAAATTTTTTATTTATTGATAGATAAGTAATAGACATGTAACAATCATTTTTTTCTCTACAGCATCAGCAAATAATGAAACTGCTGCAGGTGACTAATATATTCAGAAAGGAATCAGTTACACTTAAACTGAGGAGGAAGCACTGGAAATTCTCAGCCATGTTACTTGCGTAGAAATAAATTAGGTATTAATTCTTTTCTGCTTTCATTTCTGTCACTTTTTCATCTGCACAAATCTGCTAATTTCAGTTCGCATGCTCCTGATTTATATTGATCTGACCATGAATAAAATCTGTGCCAGTGAGTGAAAAATAAACAAAGAGTAGTAGATAATTAAAAATATCAAGGACATACAGGAGACAGAAACTCTAGTGAAAATCTATCAAATACATCGGGACAGATGGGGAAAATCATGGTATCTAGATGACAGCCAGAAGATTTAATAGTTGTTTTTGTACAATATGTTGAAAAAATGCCAATGTAAAAGATAGTAAGGACATATTGGAGATGCCAGTTACAGAAAACAAAAAAATTGGCTAAGTTCATAATAAGAGGAAATAAAAAATTTGGGTACATATACATATTTAGATGAAAAAGGGAAATAGAAGAGAGTAACCGTGAACTGTCTTTTACTGAGAAATATAATGTGGGTGGCTAAAAACCTGTATGAAGTTGGAAGAAATTTAACAGGTCAATGAGAGCAAAAGTTTGTTCAGCCTGATTGAGTGCAAAACCAAGAAGAAAATCTGAGGCAAAGTGAAGAAGCGTAGGTAATGAGAAATCTTTTAGTGTTGCATACTAAAGTTGAAGCAGTAGGCACAGAACAAAAACGACTGCTAACAAGTCTTCAGAAAACACTCATTCTGCTGCTGAAGTCATCAGCCATCACAAAGAAATCTTTAGAGTGTTTGTAAAATGTAGAACCACTGAACCTTGCAGAAAGAAATAAAAGATACACAGGTAACAGTGCAGTTCTCTTTAATGTTAGTACAAACCTTCAGGAGAAAAGCTGTAAAATTGAAGAGGCACTCAGAAGATGCTCAAGGTCTTAAAATACAGAATTATGAAGATTTATGATTAATGACTTTTTGCCTCCCTGTCTTATTTTGAGATTTTGATGATTTTATTGAGGCAGGAGTTTTAGATTAACCGTGCCGAACTAGATACAATAAGCTGTAAGCCAGGAAGTGGAGGTAGTTTTGGATGAAGGCAAAAGGCTGTGATTCAAAATGTAATTGCACAGATATGGTGACCGAGAAAGCACACTGCAGGGTCACACCTTCCAGCGACAAAGAATCACATAGATTATTGAATGTGGTTATTTCAAATGTCTAAGTATTTTGACTTTGTGTGACTTTTCCAAAAACAAAAGGCTTTGTTTCTGTAGATACAGGGAAGAGGGAATTATGCTGAGTGTCACACAGCTAAATAAAGCTGGTGCGGGGATGTTGGTGTAGAATATGTGTTTATTCATCCTACTGAGCAGATGTGAGACTCATCGTGGCCGTTCTCTTCAAGCTCTTGTCATGATTAATGACACTTGATTTTTTGAAAGGATAGTTACAGAGGTATAATGATGCCTTCCAGCAAATTTCAGGATCTACCAGTCTGTATCAGAGGTGAACTATAGATGTAATCTCAGAGGATGGTCTGCTATAAGGAAAAGAATTATTACAAAATCCAGAACATTGTCTGTTGGCAGCTGGTTCTTGAGGTCCTTGCTTGCCCTTGTGCTGTGGTGCTATAACATCACCTCCAGGATTCATCTCGTACTGCGTCAGGCTTTCCCTTCAGTTGGTAATATTGCTCAGCCCACAACAGACCACATCTTGATCATATAATCAAGATCTATTTTCATCCTTGAAGGTCCAAAGCGAGGATACAGTCAGCACAGGGCATTTCTTCATTTGCATTTTAGTTTACATCAAAGTTGCCTTGGAAGCAAGTCTCCCAGTTGTCTCCAGTTACTGTGTTGCTGTTCTCAACCTGCTGTTAAGAAACAATACGTTAAACCATCATTTGTATTTTTTTTTAACTGATTGCAGGGTTCTAACATGAAAACAAGTGCCTGAAGCCTCCAGGCTGATGCTAACAGCTGTTTCCTTTTAAGCATCCACTGTAAAGCTGTGGCAGCCTTAGTGTCTCACTGTGGGTGACCATAATTTTCTGAGGACTAGACAAACCAGGAGATTCCTTTAGGAGAGTCTCATATAGGGCAGATTTTTTCCAGTCCTCAAGCCACTATTAAAAATCTCAGGGGTATTTTTTATTCAGATGAATTTTCATCTCTAGATTTTACGTTGCAGTTTCCCTCACGACCGCTTCTCAAAATACTTTTGTGAAAATGAGTTCACCTCTGTTGAAATATTCTACCAGCTCATATTCTGTTTGACTGAGCTGACAAATGGCTTGACAGCATTCCTGGAATCTGCCAAAATACAATTTCAGAAATGACAATGCCAAGCAAGGTAATAATCTAAATGAAATTCAGTGCAGCTGAGCATTCACATTCCTGACTTTCTTTAATTCAGTTAGAAGCTGCCGAGTCCCCAGTTGTTTGTTTCAGAGTAATTGTAAAGGTTTGGTTGCTGTTGCCCTGTTGGCACGTGATTGCAATTCAGGGTTCGCGGTCAGCTTATCACAAATTTAACACATTTCAAATTGTTTCTTAAATAATGGGGTGAACAATGGGAATGACCTTAATGGACAACTGCTAAGAAGCAGCTTCAGTCTGGGAAATGCTTTGTTTTAATTAGCTGTTTGGATCTCTTAAAAACAGCCAGGGCTACTGTTACTTAATTCCTCGGAAATCTCAAACATACGTGAATTCACAATTTTGGAGTGTTTTTCAAGATGAAGCATATCTTGTGGTTTCTTTTAATGTTACTAGATTTGAAGCGTAATTTCCAATTTGAGCTTTCTTAAGTATTAGAGCTGTTTTAGAGGACCTAGGAATAAACATTAGAGTTTTTATATAAGTATTATTTTACCCGCCTTACTAAAACTTGTGTCTCAATTCCGCACAGGATTGTAGTAACACTATATTGCCAGGCAATTTGGTATTTTAAACCTTGCCATGTTTGCACTGCCTCAACTCATATTTTTGCGGGTGTTTTTTCAAGGTGCTCTTACTTTTTTGGGATGTTTCAGAATGTTCTCTGTGAGTTCCTCAAATCCCCCAGATCACACTCTCTCTCTGGTTTACACAACTGACAGAAAAAGCCACCACCTGCTTTCCCAACCACTTTTGCAGTTGAGCAAATCATCTTCTAGGACACAACAGCGGGGAATTTTGCCTTCAGCGAAAGGGAGCTAAAAATAAGGGGAAAGGTGGTGCTTGGGTGATGGGAAGTTAATGATAAATCTGTGTCTGTCTCCAGTAAGAAATATATAATAAAGGTGAGATTGAACAATTTTAGGACATTTTTCTTAGAGGGTAGATTTAATCTTGTTTCTTTTGCTGAAATCAGTTGGGATGAATTCCTCTCCAAGCCTGTTCTTGTATATATTGAAACAAATAAAAGCGTGACTTTAAATCTTAGTTTGGGTGAATACTGGTGTTTATTAAAGAAGTCTATATTATTAATTTGCAAGTAAAGCATCTTTTTTTTTTTCTGAATTCTCAGAGCTTTCTGCTGCTTGTGACACTCATGAATACAGTCAAGGCTTTGACTTAGCAGCATGAAAAATCGCTTATGAAGAGCACTTAGGGCATATGTTCATTAATTAGGTCACTACAGACAGAAAGAAACAAAGATTATTTTTTTTTCCCCCCACAACTGAATAGATGAATTGTAAAGCATCTGCCTCAAACCTTTTTGTACCGCAGTCAATGGAACCAAGAAGAAGGTTAGTTTAAATTGTGTGTGGTGTTGAGAAGAAAACATAAGAGCATTTCGCGAATAAGAGGTTGACGTTGAGGTTTACTCACTGTCATTTTAATAGGCATGTGTTCATAGTAAGTGTGTGTATGTGTGTCGATGTTAGAGGAAAGGTTCAATTAGAACATGTTTCTGGAGATCCTCAGCACATTTACTTAATAATTCTGTATTCTGTAGATAGAGCTGCTCTGTAAAACATATATTTCCTTGATTTTACATCTCTAAGCTTTGGAGATTAGTTACACTGCACGTTTGAACTATTTTCTCAGTTGTTAGAATTAAATAGCTAGTTGTACTAGACCTCAGGTGTAAAATTACAGGTGATCAAAATTCAAATGTTCTCTTGTGCCTAAAGAATTCTTCATGACCTTCGGTACTCTTCAGATGTCTCTCAGTGCTATTTTTTTCAGGTTCTGTTCTTTGTTAAAATGCCATTTTGATTTGCTTTAGGCCCACTTCGTGATTTAATCCCGTTAAAAACGAGCGACTGTAATTTCTGGAGATCAGGAACACACTTCTGTTTATAGCAGAACAGTTCAGAAATGCCTTTTGGGGATCTGGAAGCTGCATACTCTCTTGAGCCATGGCCGATTCATTGTCACAATCCTGAAGCAGGATAGAGATAAGAGTCTGAGCGTAGCCGACGCAATGATGCTTGTTAGTGCATCGGCTTGTAACTGATGCAACGATGTAGTATTTGTGATGGTACTTTTGGGGCGAGTAGTTCAGGGCCTCGTGCATAGGGTATGGGGTAGGATACTAAAAAGGTTGCAGTGGTCAAATGGAGGAAAACCTTTATGTGGTAATAATGATGTTGCCTTGGCTGGGTAGGTGTCTCGCTAGCAAATCGAGGTGTCCAAATTAAGCTATCAGATGGTCTTTTCCATTGCAAATGCAAGTGGAATTCTAGTTTGTCTTGTGTGGCTTAAAACGTTCAGCAGGGATCTGAAGCTGCCTTCGGACACTGTTCCGTGGGCTTCTGGAGAACAAATTATGCACAAATTGGGCAGTCAGGTGCTGTCTTCTTCTAAAATGAAATAGGATCAATGCATATGGAAATCTTTGTACTGTGGATGCTAACAGCCTTGGCATTTAAATCCCACCGGAGCCATTACTTCAGTTTAGCTATCTTTTGCCTGAACCAGAATATTTTGTTTCTTCGGCCTTTTTATCTTTTCTCCATTTTTTATTGATTATTTGAGCTAAATCTCTTGAAATGGCATTCAGACAAAATCCGTTTCTCTCCAAAATACTGTTGCTCCAACAAGATGGCAAGCAGCAATCATTTAGGAAAGGTAACTTTTTTGGGGTTTGTTACTTAACAGCTGACACAACAAATTAGCTGCTTCATAATCGGAATATTCTGTCTTATTTCCCCAGTCTAATAGATTAATAAGGTGCCATCAGTCAAATGCTATGTTCACGAACTTCCCATGATTTTTCAGGAAATGGGTAGAGATAACACAAGTCTGTCAGTAACAATCACAATTGACTTGAAACAACCTGCTCCAAGGAAAATTTCATCACGTGACAGCTTTAATAAACTGATCAAGGTATTTAAAATAATCTCCTATATGTTCAAGTCGTTAGTGATAAAGGGAGGAGTGCTTTCTTGAGGGAGGACAGGATTTCTGTTTGCAGCAGCTGCTGCAAGTATTTAGATGTTTTGCTTCCATTAAGCTTGCTGTCAGTTTTGTGTAATGACTTTGGATGTTATGTTCTTTTTTTTTTTTTTTTTTTTTTTTAGAGTGGATAAAATGCCAGAGACAATTAACAAAATGATACTATAAACTGGAATGGAAACCACACATTTGTAATGGCTCACGGGGTTTCTGATCTGAAAATCTGTGCAACCGTCTCACACAGTCAGCAGTTGGTTCAGTTGACCATGACTGCTTTTTCCTGCTGCAGGTCTGAGAAATTTCAGATGCTGGCTGAAACTGGCTAGAGGGCCGCAGAATTGTCCTTGTCAACAGCAACATGGCTGGTTTGATTTCACCTTTTGCAAAGTTTTTTTTTGCAGCAAAACTTGGAGCGAGCTTTTCCTTGAAGCTACGGACGAAATAACGAACAAATGCGTGTGTGCTCACAGGGAGGGATTATTTTTCATAGTTCAGTGTAATTCATCCAATCTCTTTCCAGTTGCTAGTTATGCATTTAAAGAAGTAATTTTAAAGACATAGGACATAGTAACAGTTTAATTGCCTCTATACATCACAGAAAATTGTGTCACTAAATATCAAAGTTAGATAAGTTGATTTTATTCAACTGCTGTTTATTTCCTTGTATGTTTTAACCACTGGAATTTGTGTAGCTAAGTGGAATATCAGTATGTTTTCATTCATAACTTTTATAACTTTGGTATTTGGAGAATTATTGCTTTCTCTCATAATGAAATTATTCCCATAACGGTAACTTAAAAAAAAAATAATCACATGACTCAAAACAGATTTCAGAAGTCTTCTTCTAAAGTAAAACAGGAAATAACTCAATGTATTTAATCATTGTGCAAATTGTTATTCACCGTAAAGCAATTCTCATATGTGAAAGCAGTGGTAGCGTTAGGATTCTTGTACTTGGATGTTGTTCTCTGGATACACAGCCCAAACGTTCAGCTGAAAAGGGCCAGTGAATCTGGCACGAACAGCTCCTGCAAATGTACTCTCGAAGCAACGAGGATACTGAGATTGAATTAACATTGCCAGTGGCTCTATAACCTTGTGGTGGAGGCTCTTTGCAAAGGTCAGGGAAGGGGAACTCATGACTGGAGGAAAAAAAATGTGTCGAACGTGACTCTACAGCGCCTCTAACACAGCCCCTGTAGCTAGCACGTGTTGTAATTTTACAACATAAGCAGCCAAGTAAGGTTCTGTTTCTCAATCTGGTCTTGGAGTTGTAACATCTGTGACAGTAGAACACATCCAACGAGCCAAGGACCGGACCGGGGAGCCCTTACCTTGGGAGACTCCTGAGTTTTCCCTTTCTGGAGAGCTTTGCAGCTCGCAGCGTAACGTGGTGTGAAAAACTTGATGAAAGTAAAGTTGGTAAGAATTATTTAACCCTAGGCAGGGATAACAAGCTTTTTAGCACATGCTCGTGAAGGGAAGAGTTCGGGCAGAAGCGGTAATGTATTTCTGAAGTTAGCCTACTAAAAGGGCCAGCAAAGAATAATCAAACCAAGGCTTCTTTTATTTTTCCTTTTTTTTCTCCCTGTTTTAGATATTTAGACACGAGTTAGCCTAGACAGTTCTGCAGTTGTTCCAAGCACCCAAATATATCAGCTGCGTATGCTGGCACAGCGCTGTGCTGAAGCAGCCATGTAGCTTCTGGCTCACAGCTGGCCCTCGTTCATCCTGCTTGAAGCACAAGCAGAATAAATGAACATCTGCTTGCCCTCGATGCTGTAGACATACCCTCTGGCTTCATTCTTATGGATAAACAGGGTGGTTTTTTAAGACATATTTTTATTTCTTACTAAATTTGTGCATTTTATTTTCCAAAATAAATAGATAAATAAATAAATAAAGAGCCCTCAATAGGACAGCTGGAAGATTTCTATGTAAAAGGCCATATGATTGACGATTCTAAAGAATGAATATTCTTATTTTGGCTGATGTGGGCTCAGTGGTAACTTATTTTTCAATTTTTTTTTTCAATTTTTTTTATTTAACCTCAGAGATTTTTGCCACCCTAATGACTCATTACAACTGCGGGTAAAGAAAATCTAGACCGAGTTTTACCTACCACTTTCTCAGTATTGCCTATGGAGGCTTCTGGAAAATCTAGTAAAAGAGGAGTGACAAATCTTGTTTACTGATATAGCATGAAAAACCCCAACCAGCCAAAACAACCCCTTTTAATTCGCAAACATAAGAGTAACATTCTGGGCTGTATTAAGCAGAAGAATTTTTTTTGCACAGTAGTGGTTAGCTGAACAAGAAGTACATGTGCTGAGAATTTCAGTCTTATGGGGCATCTCAGAATACACGTTCAAGGATCTTTTCTGTGCCACACATATCTGAGGACTTATTGGATATGTATTTATGTGTTTTATACTGTATTTATGTATTTAGCATTATATAAGAATCCAGTGTGAATCCTTTATACCATTCATTCTAGGCTACAGCATTTCATTACATTTTTGTTAATAACTTAGCTAAAGTATTCTAGGCAGGTCCTGACATTCTCAAACCTTCCATTACATGTGGTATTACTTCAGTCTGGAGCAGTTTTTTTTTCCATTTCACCCCTTAATGTTGCTAGCTCTTTAAGTAAACGTGGCCTTCCTGGGAAATTTATCCCTAAACTTTTCAAAAAGTTTTTGCTATCCAATTTAAAACGAAATAGCCACAGCACAAGCACTACTAATTCACAAAGCAAAAGCATCCACTTTGCATATTCTCTCATTCCCAGGAGGGAGAGGGAGCGAGCTCAGAGGTGGTTAGAGATGTCTTGATGTGCTGGGGAGTTCAGAGTCAGCTCTTGACACTAATGCAGACTCCGGGCACAGCTACCATTGGGAAATCTTTATTTACTAAAGTACTCGGTGGGTAAAATATTTTCTCTTCCTCCTAAATAAATATATAATGCGTAATTTGCTGACACAAACTATTTGCTTAAAACAGGCAATAGGCCTTGGGGAGATATTTATGATACAGCCTAGATTGACTTTAGCAAGCAGCAGCTGGTGCTTTCGCACCGCTCGGTGTTGGAATGATCTTCGGTACTGCAAGGTAGAGAGGCAGAAAATGCAGCTGCATCTTTCTGGAGCTAATTTTTAAAAGGCAATGAGCTGGTAATTACCACTTTTCCCAGCTGGTCTTTATGAGGGTAAAAGGTTTAATCATAAATGGAGGATGGAAGAGGGAAATGCTAAGCAAGCTGCAAGCCAGTGTTAATAAACATCCCTCTTGGAGATACTTAGAAATAGAAGCTCTTGTTGGCTGGGAGGAGCTGGGAACGAGGTTTACTTCCAAAAGGTTGACGGTCGTTGGGGTGACGGTCGTTGGGGTTACGCCCTTTGCACGTGAGTTTCCTCGGGAGGGTTGTGCTGGCTGCAAGCCCTGTGGGCTCCTCCAGTTCAGGCCCTGGAGGGGGAAAACGGAGCTGAGCTCCTTCTGGAAGGTGCAAAATAAGGGGGGTTTCTGTGGAGTGTTTTCTGTCAGCATCTTGTTTCTGTTTGATTCCTACAAATAACTGACAAGCACAAATAATGCCACAAAATATAAATATTTATGCACCCATTTAGCTAACGTTTGGCTCTATTTATAAATAAGAGCATCTTGCAAGAGCTTTGTTGAGGTAAGTATCCCCAGTGCCTGTGTGTTAAATTAACCATGCTCCATCGAGTCTTAGGTAATAACTAAAGAAAGTAAGTTTGATGGGGATAACTTAAATAACTAAACTTCAGCAGAACAAGAAGCTGTTGTTTACTTTGTTACTTGATGGGGGAAAGAGGATAAATCTATTTGTTTTTACCATTAATTTCAGTTTTTAACTGTATTATTGTAGTGACATGAAGGGTAATAGCAGAGTAGAGCAGCTGGTCTTAGGGTCAGTTTCTATTTGCGGACTTTTCTGATGCGACTAACAAGAAATTGTGTTGGACCCAGGTCTAGTTCAAGGTTTGATTTTTTGCAAGTGAGGACCCAGTCTATGAATTCTGATGAATCCGTGAGTTCTGATGAACGAGATTTCTAGCGCCTGTAAGAAACTAAGAAAGCTTTTGTGATCTTTCAAACTAGCATGTTTTATTATGCCCTTTGCATACTTAATTTAACATATGATTATTCTCTTTATTGACTTTGTTGATGACATATCAATCTAAGTTGGCTGGATTTGACACCTATGTGTTGAATGATAAAGGAATATTTTGGTTACGTTAAGAAAGAATAAATTATTATGCACGATATGGCACGATGGATTCAAATCACTTCAAAGTGTGTTTCATCTCGTGACTTGATTGCTCAAATCAAAGTAATAAAACTGCAGTAAAGAACTGAGTCTAGCAATTCGTATTTGCTTTTCTAATATTTTCATTTGTTATTGTCATAACATATTTCTCAGTTAAATTTCTTGAGGGTAGAATCTTGAAGTAGGATTCCATGATTCTAGGTGATGAAGAGACACAGAACTGAGAAGACAGCTCTTATCCCAAATCTTGAAAGTGAATTAGGTCAGAGGATGCCAAAAGTGAGCTGTGAGCGGTGTGAGGGGCTGACTCAAGGTGATTGATCTTGCTGTCCTAGGTGGATGTCTATCCTAGGCAGGCAGCAGAATTTATAAGGAGCCAGAAAGAAATCTTGCCAAACGCCTCATCCTGCACCCGGTGAGGACAGAAACTCATGATTTCCTCAAGAGTTGTTTGGGCTCGTTTTCACAGGAGTCAGATTTCTTTTCCTGGAAGTGGAAGGCCGAGTATTTTCCTGTGGTGTGAGATTCCAAGCCCATAAGGGACCTGGAGTCCCAGGACCAGCAGTACAGCTCCGTGCCCTTCCCTTCTGTGTGTGTCTGCTTCTAGAGTTTGGGGGTCACATTTATTCCTGTCTGTGCAGAGATGAAGATAATAAATCACATTTATATGAGCTAAGTGAGTCAGCTCCAGTCTTTTGCAGTAGCAATTCTTCTCTTTTCTTGCATGATTTTAGGTGTGCAGAGTCCTTTCAGTTAATTAAAAGATTGACTTAGTCATATGCAGCCAGCGAACCATAAGCAAAACCTTCAAAGTGTGAATTCTATGCAAGGAGAAAGATGTCTTTAAATATTTGTTCACAGAAAATATTTCTCGGTTGCTGCCACCTGTTTTATTCAAGTGGATCCATGGCTGGTTTTGCCTTCCCTGCAAAGTCCATCAAGTAAATAGTCTTTAAAGTTAGCTGGGGGAAGAAAAAAATAATTCTCTCTTATATCAGGTGTGTAACAGACGAGTATGTGGAAATACACTTTCTGGTGTTTTTGTCAACCAAAAGGCAATGAAAGTACCTTTTTGTGGGGTACTCTAAAAGACAGAAACCTGCTAATAGAGTGGCATTTGGCTAATAGCACACCAGCTGAAAACTGGGCTGTGACAGCGTAGGTGGAAAGGTCAGGAAAGAAAGAGAGAAAAATTATTTCATTTGGAGGTGAAGATTATCTGAAATAAGTGATTTCACATTTAAAAGGCTGCCAAGGAGAAAATATGTGAATGTTAACATTTTTTTTTGTACTGGTTTATTTCATTCTTTTTTCTTTTCTCATTTGTAATGCTTACGCATTCAGGAAGTTGAGGTAGGTTTTTCACTTTTAACTTGTAAATATCCGTAGAGTGAATCAAAGTATTTACAACATACCATAATTCATATTATACTTTAAAAACTTATGATCAACTGTTGATACTGTTACAAATGAAATGTATTGCTGCGTGTTAATTAGTAATGTGTTAATATTGATTTATTAACATGTTAACATTAAAATGATGTCATAGTTTCATATGTTACAACAGGCGTAAGGTATTTTAACCACATTAGTTCCTGTCCTAGTAGAAAGCTCAGAAACAGATGGATTTCTGTGCAGTTGTTTTTGTCAGGAAGGTGGGAATGCTAAGTCGCTTTAATCAAGCTGATCATGCTTCTTATACATATATATGTATATATATAGCTATATTTATCTATATATATATATATAGCAATATACGCTTGGAAATCCATGTCATGTTTAGGCGCTGTATGTGGCTCTATCAGCATGCTGTTATTCTGCTGGAGGAAGTTACAGTGAAATGATGGCATCCCTTTGGAGATGCTACGAGTTCCTCCTCCTAACAAAAGTCATTTCAGGTTAATGTATAAATTTCAGCACCTTGGAGAGCCCTTGCGCAAAGCCCTGTCTCGGCTTTAGGAGGTATTTAAATGAGACACAGACTTTCTGCTCAGCCGTATCTACAGGGGAAATTTCACCTTTACGGTGCCATAACCAGTCAGTCACAGTTCTTGCTGGTATCAACGCTGAAGTGAAACTCCACCTGCATTTGCTCTTGTCCAGCTGGCATAAGTTGTTTTGAACTGCTGTTGACCCTATTGCTCTAGCGAATGTATAGTCATTATTTACTCCTATAAATAATAATGAGTTTTATGCATTGAAAGTCTCAAAGGTTTTTCTGTGTTCTACTTCTCAGGTTTTTTTTCCATATTTCTTTTTGTGTATTTTCCTGTGTTATCACACTGTAGTTTCAGGCATATTCTAAAATAAATATAGTTTCGATTTTCAAAAAGGAATACTAAACATGTCTGCATAAAGGAGAAAAGGAGAAAGAATAGATTTACTTAAGAGATTGGTATTTTGTATTTTTTTCTGTGAGAAAGGTGTGTTTTCTGTAAAATATTCCTTTGACACTGAAATTGAGATAAACGCCCCTTCCAATCCTTATTTCAAAACTCGTTCCATATGCCAACAGCATAAGAAATCTTTCTCGGGATTTGAATTATTTAACAGTTTCTGATGCTGAAAACCCAGCAGCAAACCTCGGAAAAAAAAACGTAAGCAGGCAAAAAAAAAGAATGTTTTATTGTGGGGAAAAATTTATTCTGCTCAAAAAGCTTAAAACCCAACACATTCTGAAATGTGATTAATGCTTGGTGAATTTAGGAGTACATCATAATCAATTACAAAGCATTGTATTAGCATGAGGGCTTCTTTGTATTAACAAAGCTGTAGAATTCAAGGCAAGTCTGATTCTGTTTCTGGAGCCAAACCCTCTACTTCTGAAGAAGAAGTACGGATACGTTTGATGTATCTGAAATAAATTATGAATAATAATCTTTGTTGTTATTGTGGAACGTTGTTGCTGCCCGCGAAGTCAGTATTGACTCCTTCAGAGAGGAACATGCTGCCACGAGGTGCATCTCCTGGTGCTCAGTGAGGGACGTGCTGGCTTCCAAATCTCCAGAATTTTCCAGAATAGAATGACTGGGTATTGTGGGAGCATGTGGAATTCACTGTGCTGGACATAAATGGTAAACGGAGCCCCATGGAAGAAATAATTTAGGTGTCCTATTCACACCAGTGGGTTTTCAGTTACCCTCCTGGCAGGAAAAAGAAATCTAGGTGTCATTCTGGGCAGCTTGATAAAGACATCTCTTCAGTGGCAGCCCTCAAGAAATGAATATAGATTAATGGATATATTAAAAAGGAAATAAAGATTAATATGCAGGAAAATACCACAGTGTTATAGAAATCTTCCATGCTTCCTCACTTCAAATACATTATTATTCTGTTATGTCTTCTCAAAGAGGAGAGAAGCGAGATATACAGAATATGCTGAAGCTAAATATAGCAGTTGGGCTTAAATCCCAGTTCTTCAAGACTAGGGTTGTTGACACTTGGAAGTGGGCGAAACTTTGCCTTCAGGTACATACTTGCTAAAAACGTAGAATAAAAATTGATCTGACGCAAGAGAGTTCTTCATTCTTTCTGCAAAGAGACTCGTTTTCAACAGCATAATCATTTGGCCAGGCACTCGCACAGTTCCTACCTTCTCCATTTTAAAGTCCAATCAGAATTACATAAAACAGAACCGCAGGACTCCCAGCAGAATAATGTCTTTACATCGCAGTTAAGAAGACTTTTAAAATTTGATAGTGGGAACGGTGACAAAAATAATCACTGCAAACGCTCCTGGATGTTACTGTATTTTAAGTATAATGCTTACGGTATTATTGCTGTATGGTGTGATTTATGTGTGTCCAAATGGAGGTCAGTATTTTCGAGTTTACTTTGCTGAACTTTTGCCACACCAGAATGGTGTGGATCATGTTAGGCTATCTAAACAATATGCTCTTGCCTGATATGAAATGATACCAAGTTATTAGGAGGTATTTAATGATGGGCATCCTTTGAAAAACAATGCAGAAGAAAAAATTTGAGGTACTGAATGCAAGAAATTTTTTGTCCTTTAATTTCTAGCCTGCATTTACCACCCTTTAGAACGTAGCTTGTTGATAGTCTTATCAAATTTGGACTGCACATGTTAGGATCAAAAAATGAGTTGATTCATGTGTTCTTCAGTTATGTAAAATTGCACGGAAAAGACTGCTTATATTTTTCCTGAGTTTCCTTTTTTTTTTTTTTTCTCCCCATTTAGGATGATTATTTCAGAAACTGGAATCCAAACAAGCCTTTTGATCAAGGTAAAGTTAGTTCACGTTTCGTGGTTTTGTTCTACTTTTTTTGTGATATCCCCATATACTTAATGCCTTTCTTCCACTGTCCACGCCATGCGTTAGTGAAGAGCTATATTCATACTCAGATCTCATTCCCAATTTAGTCACAGCTTGAGGTGGTTTATGTATAAGGGTTTGAGTCATCCCTGTATTTTTCAGCCACATTTTTCTATCCCAATCCATTCCAGTTTATATTCAAGGATGATATATGTGCTTACGAAGATTCTCTGTGACCATGAATCTCAGTCTGACATGCAATTTAAGACAGGTATCTTCACCTACAGTTTCTTTCATGTTAAAATCTTTGCTAAATGAATGTTGTAAATGTAATTACAGCAGCCACTAACACTGAAGGAGGCTGTTCTTTGAAGACAGTTGTCACGTCTGAAATTAAGGGCTGTTTTTCAAAAGAAAAGGGTGTTGTTTATATGCAGCTGATTCAGCTACCAATTCTGTAAAGCACATTTTGCACTTTGTCTTGATAAGTTCTTAAGTTATGGCAGTACTTCAACAATTTCCAGGCCAGACACTAAAGGATAGGAAGAAAAACAATAAAAAGAAAATTTTAGGTTTTGTGTCCAGGGTAACACCGGAAGGAATAGCCATGCTAGGAAAAAGAACTTCAGATTGACATCTTAAAAGCAACTCCCCATCAAGCTTTTTCTGCTTGGTGTTCATAGCTAGCAGAAAACTTTTCAGATGGGATGGTAAGAGACATTCACTCTAAATACCGTAGATGAATATCGCTGGAAATAATAGTAGCCCTGATGTTACTGGGTGTGATGGGCCGTATTTGATACTTAATGTCTCGTCAGTAGAAAACATTGTATGCAATGAATCTCAGCAGTTTATCCTCTGAAGGACAGGTACAAAAGTAGTGCAAGCTGATAGCATGCCATAATTTTGTCTGTAAAACCAGAATATCGTACTTTACCTTTGCTATTTGTTTTATTTGTCACTCTGATTCTAAGATTCTATAACAGAGCACACTCAAAAAGGGTGATATGAAACCACTTGGGTCTTATATTTCATTATTTCTTAAAGCTTTTTGGAACGTATTTTTTCCAAGACAAATGTTGAAGATTGCATTTCGCACAGCTCCTTTTCCTTTGGTAGAACTGTTATCAGCCGTTTGATTTGTGGAGGATAACAACAGACAATATAAAGCACGGGTCAGTTCGTTTCTCTGTTTGCCTTTTGGCACTTGCTCATTTTTTCCTGTTTGTAAAGTTCAGTGGAGCTCATATAACTCCTCCTTGAGGACACATATGAAGTGAGGATATTACAACTGTAAAATCACAGGTAGATGGTAGACTTTTCCATTGCCTAAGGCATTTTTTCAGGATCCTGGATTTCTTTGACTGGCTTTGCTTCATTATTCAACATCATACCTCTTCAATTGCAGAATGCCAGTGTCCTAGAATTTCATTCAAAATAGTATTCTATAAGTTTCGATCTACTTCTGCTCTGAAATTTGTAGGGATTTTAAAAGATGTTATTGAAAAGTCATTTAGAAAGGAACAATCCTGTACATGTACAAATTAATTTCAGTCATGTGAACCTGTTTCACAGTTCTCCCAATTTGGATCCTGTATTCCAAGTGAAGTGGCATTCAGGCGGCGTGTGAGACTTCCTTTGCCCTTCGGAATGTGAGGTGCCTAGCTGGGTATATAATTGTTGTGATTTTACATTCAGAAGAGGTGTTCCCACAGGCAAATTGTTTAGGCAAACTATTGAGCAGGCAGGTAGCTCTCCCAGCAGGGAGTTCATGGTAAAACAGTCACGGTGTGGCACACAGAAGGGAACACCTCATTGACATGTGTGCGGTCTTCTTCAAGCATGGCTTATGCCAGGTGTCACTGGGAGTTAACCAGAGAATAATGGTTAAAGGATATTAGACAATATCAGTGTTGCGGGAGGTGCCCAGTAGTTTAGTTGCCAATTTTTTTGATAGCTGCTTAAAGCAAAAAGGCAAGTCGTTACAGAAAAAACATCGTTATGCCCCTGGAAATCAAATACTATGAAATTATATTTGTGAATCATACCACAAATGAGAAGGAAGAGGGAATCGGTTAGGAAGGACCAGGAAAGGTGTGCACAAATGGATGAAGGGGTAACTAGATAAATGACAGGCCAGTGGAGGAGATGAAATGACAACGCTTGCTTTATTCGCTTTCAATTTGAGCTTTGTCTATCATTTATTTTCCAAACAGGAGTCATAAAAGGGAGCAGCTTTGCCAATCAGAGATTGGAATCTTCAGAACTGCTAAGCTGTTTAGGCATAAAATACCCATAGGAAGTCTCTGAAGGCTTTTGAAAAATTCAATGTATATCTATTTCTGTATTTCATGGCCAGACGTGTTCCTTGCATTGTCGGTAGGTAGCTGCAGGAATATCGTTGGGGTCTTATCCATGTTAGAGCTGAAGGGTGTAGATTCTCTGTCTTTATGGAAATGGAACTTCAGTGACAAAGGAAAGGGAGAGATGATGTTTTTGTCGAGGCATATATCCACAGAGATTTTTCAACAGCATTTGAGGGATTTAGGACTACAAATCCTATCGACTTCAAATGGAATTTATGCTCCTACCACTTTCAGAGACCTTGTGACCCTCTTTCTTCCCAAGAGGAAAAGCAAAAAAGGTGAATCCTGGCAAAATAATGCAAAAAGATTTTGAACCGACATGCTTTAAAACTGTCTTGTTCATTGTGTTGCTGAGATGTCTGACTCTGGGCAAAAACACAAATCGTTTTAAAGAATCTAAAATCACATGTGGATACCTTGAAGCGATAAAACCAGTCATACATCTGTTAAAAGTTTCCTGTCTCTTTACAAAGAACAGGATTATTTCTCTTTCAGTGTGAAGTTTCTCTAAGACTATGGGTAGTGTGTTGTGAGAAAGCAGAATGCGGACGAGGCGGTGCAGGCTGGCTCGCGCAGAGATCTGTGCGCTGCTTTTGTCTCATTTAAATCTTACGAATGGATTCTCTGTGGCCAAGAGGTCATTCTTTTTGACAAAAAGGTCTCTACTCTTGGCTGTGGTAAAATTTACCCTGACTAGGACTTTAAAATAGCCTCTCGTACCTTTCTAAAGAGATTTCTTACACAAAAAAAATTGCCTTAGAAAACTGTTGCTTAGTTTACATCTACACGAAGCCTGTAGCCAGCGGGCTCTATGTTTTTGTCACCAAAAAAAAAAGGAAAATAAGAGAAATCACGTCACGCTGCTGCTTTCAGCCTTTTGAATCAGATGCTGACAAGACTAATCTTCAGTTTACATATGTAAAGGTCGATATACTATATGCATGTGTATATAGAGGGAGTACCATTGAAATAGGAAGTGCTGAGACATAGGAAGGAAGGGATGCTTTCTTCCTGTTTTCCAGGTGCTTTCCACCTCAGGTTTAATTTCTGTTATTTTCCGGGCAGAGAAAAACATAGTCAGACGAATTTGTCCTAGACCTTTTACGTGATGCAAACTGCAAGGAAATTTTAACCCATCTTTAGTCTTTACTTTTCTATCCTCCCTACCCTGACAATTATTTCCATGTTTTTTCTTTTGTCTTTGGGATATTTAAATATCCCCTATGCTCTTGTGTGATTTTGGAGATAGAAAAGCTTCTATTTTGTATTCTTTGGGGTTCTTAAATCCAGATTCTCTGTGGTAAGGATCCTTAGCTTGCTCTGTGAACCCAGTAACAGCTCTACGTTCTCACCACACACTTGTTGCTTTGAGAGGTGTCTCAAAGACAGATTTTAACCTCACGAAACCAAGGTTCGTCCTAAAATGATTGAAGAGGAAAAGCTTCTCCAGAGGGTCAGGGAAAGCAGACAACTCCCTCTCTCACTAGGTTCTGTGGGAAATCTCAGTCTAGCATCACTAATCTAAGGGTAACTTGTGTGAATGCCCACTCTTGGGACAGATTTACAAGTTTTTAATGTTTAAAATCTATTTCTCAATTCTATACCTAAACTCATGGTTGAATATTCTAATTGTGAAATATATATTTGGAAGCCAGACTGTAGAATCAGTGAAGGAAGGCAGGGTTTAGAAGTAACTGAAGGGGGCTAATACCTGCCAGAAGTGATTTTTCAAAGGCAGCTGGAGGATTTAGTACACCTATCAACTTTAAAAATGGACAGTAGTCAGAGATTTTGACCATTGACAGAATTCTACTTCTAAGTTTGCACTTGATTTGCATTTTTGAAAGAAGAGTCCACTGGGTCCAACCAAATCTAAGATTTTTTTTCTAAAAAAAAAAAAAAAGCTAGATTGAATTATTTAGTTATGTATTTAAAAACAGTAGCAGCATAATCAATCTGTCTGCTTTCAATGCAGAGTGAAATATCTGCATGTGTGTGTCAAGAAAAAAGTATCTCGTGTAGTCAACAAGCATACATGACTTTCACTAAACCCCTAGAGAAGTCACACCAGATATCTCTGCGTAACTGGCCTTTTTGGAAGTCAACCTGAATGGTTCAGCTGCGTCTCAGAGGGTACGTGGGCGATCAGAATTTACTTTTAGCTTAGCTGCCAGCCCAGCTTTTTATTCATCTTGAACCCAGGAGAAACCTATACAAAGGTGAGCATCTTACTGGCTGTGCCGAGCTAACGAGGCGTTCGGTTTGCAGAAGGCAGGAGAGCGTAGAGCCTGAAAATGATTGCTGGTCATTAATATTGAACTCAGTTCTGTCAGAGTTGCGGAAGAGTGGTAGGGGCAGGTTAGTCAGGATTTTAAAATATGAATCAAAGGGTTGTGTTTTGGGTTTGGTTTTTTTTTTCTTTCTGGCAAGGTCATCTGAGAGTTCTTAAGGAGCTTGACGGCTAACTTGACGTACTTTCCTATCTTCTCCATCTACACTGCAGAAAGAAAAGAGGGAATCAGGGAGAAAGTTTAGCATAACATTCTCAAGTCAGAGACTTTTGGTATGATAATTGTGTCTGATACTCTGCACCTACGCAGACTTGCCAGAAAATTAACTCCTTAAGACTTTATGTATTATTGTAAGTGAAAAGTATTAAAAAAAAAAAACCAACTGTATTGATAATTTCTGCTAAAAGCAGAATAGCTGTAGTAAATTCTTCTACAAATAGATGTTATTGGTTTTTCTGAAAAGAAGCACAAATAAATAGTATATTTGGTTAGGTTTAAAGTTGCTGGAAGCAGTTCGGAATGACGTGCAATTCACTTACATATGGCTTTTTTTAAAGCATCGTTACCCAGAACATAGGAACTGAGGAAGTAATGGGGTGCACTTTGTACTGGAGATACGGATGCTCTGAGTCAAAAAATGTTTAGACCGTTGAGCTGCTCTTGTTATTAACAACAAAGCTGTAGAAAGAAGCAGTAAGAGGGAGAAAAAAAAAAATGATTCTATCCTAGTGCTGGGGTTTTTCCCAAATCTATGCCTAAAACCATCCACTGAACTGTGGAATAGTCTGTTTAAGTAGATGCTTGTCTCATCCTTTCCATCTTGATTGTAACGCTGTCGGATGATTGCAGAGAACTGAGCTGGCCTGAGCCTCAGTGATCCTGAGTGTTCCAAGCTGCTGGACTTCTCAGGAGAACAAGCTTCTGATTACAAGTAGCCTGAACTTCGCCCTTTGTATTCCAGCCTTCTCCTTTCCTTTCACTGTCTTTATTCCTAATCTTCCTCCTCAGTAACTGGGAAATAAAAATATTTCCAAAATTCCTCTTCCACTGTACTGTGTGAAAGTCTTCATTTGCCTGAATTGGATCTACCAGTGACTGACTCTTAACGCCAGATGCGCTTGTGTAGACTCAACTCTCATTATTAATTACAGACATGAGGTCTCTCTTGTTTCAAAGAATTCCCCTAGAGCACTAATGAAAGGCTAAATTGGCAAAAGAAGATGAAACTGTGCTTTTCAGTGGATTGTGACCTCCAGAATAGCATAGCTCTTGACTTACATAGTTCGTCAGCTCCATGGAAATGCGTTTGTCCAATTTAGAGCTTTACATCTGGAGATGGACGTACTGGTGTTCACGCTTCTTTTGCGTGTTGAATCGTACCTATGTCTTTCCAGTGTCTTAACTGGCAAATCCAGAATCTTCCTGCAGCTGTGCAGAGTAAAGTTTGCCTAAAATCCATAAGCTTTTCGAAACAAAAAGAATGCTAATGGGAAGCCTGTGATGCGGGATGAAAATCATAGAACCTGCAATTATTTTTGAACATGTAATTTTCTGTTAGCCCAGTTAAGATGTTCTTTCAAAAAAGCCTGAATAAATTCATTTCAGAGAGTTGTTAATACTGTACACATCTCCAGCCACAAATATATGTTAGTTTTATAATAAATGTTTTCTATTACTGTGCTTCAGATGGCAGATTTCAATTGAATAACTTATTTTGCAATTTATTTTTTGACTGTGGTTGAATTACTTTTAGAGGCTTTTTCACAGGACAACTGCACATGAATTATGTTTGTAAATCTTCAGTAAATCAGTACAATTTAAAACATGCTAACTGAATCAACAGAAAACAATAGCTGAGATGCAGCACATGATATATACCATCTTCCATCAAATGCATTTCAAGCACATATGGCTGCTTGTATCCTCCAAGCAGATGCACGTGGCTCTTTTCGTGCGCTAGAAGCATAATATTAAATTCCTTATAAACCTGTAAGCAACCAATTTTGTCGTTAAATATGGCATCAGAAGTGACAGAGATGGGGTCCCTGTCTGTGATTGTATTATGGCCGATGTGCTTCCAACTGAGATGGTGATCAATAGGTCGCTTGTCCAGAATTTTATTAGCTCTTGGGGAGACCTTGTTGGTTTTGTCAATAATGGTGCTGGCTTTCTTTTAATATCTCTTACTTCACTGATTATCATGCAGACGTGAAATTCATGCCTCCCCATGCTCATCCAGCTCCCACTGAAATACATGCATTTTTGGGAATGTCATCTGGCCCAACCTTCCTCTCACTGACACCACGTAGCGAGGAGGGGTCTCCTTCCCTTTGCTTTGGTTCATTCATAGCAGTTCATTTTTGGAAACCTACTTAAACCTTTAAAAATGAAGTGTGTTTGGAAAATATATGTCCGCAAAGCTTCCTTCCTTATTTGCTGTGAGAGAGAACCCAGTCTATTATTCAACCTAGCTGCTTCAGTTTGTATTCTGATTTAACAAGTCCAAAACAATCAAGGGCAAAATCTCCAGCTTTGAAATATTATTAGACTTAAATATTGGATGGCATAGCAGTAGATTTATACTGCATGTCAGAATGAATTTTAAATCACTAGCCAGTCAGAAGAGTAATTCGCACAGTATTTAAACATGTTTATATGCTTGTGAGTTAATAGGTGATTACTAAATGTCATTTGATTCTAATTGAAAAACAAGAACTCCTGTGGAGAATGAAAGTAGAAGGCAGAGTGGCAATGGCTATAAAATGGTGCAATGCAGAATTTTTAAGAAGAGAACATCAAAGTGAAGACAAGTTATTTCAAAATCAGATTGCAATAAACTGAGAATTGGTGTAAGCAGAAATTTAAGGAAGAAAAATTAGGATAATTGGCATTTCCTCCACGTAAAGGGCACAAACACGAATTATCCAAAACCCAAGAGTTTGGTTAATGGTAAGGGTTTTAGTGATTGCAGTGGCAAGAAATTGCGTAAAGCGTAACTAGGTTGAGCTCTTAAGGGAGCGCAAATGGTAGCCCAAACTCAGAAGGCCAACCATAAAATGAGATGTTTGGCCAAGGATTTAAGAATGGAATTTTTTTACAAATGTATTAGAAGGGGAAGTAAAAGAAAGACAAACGACAGCTCAGTGCTTGGTGGAGAGAGACACTTATGTAAAGGCATTGCTGAGGAGGCCAAAGCATTGCTACGTGTCTTTGCTTTGGCTTTCATGGAGGTCAGCTGTGACCAGGGTGTTATTGTAGTTAATGTTTTCAGCTGAAGTATAAGATTCTGGATTAGAGAAAGAACAGGTTTGAGTAAATTAGATGTTTGTAAGGTTTAACTGAATCAGCTGAAATAATTTTAAAAATACTAAAAGTTGTCTTTGAAAATTTATGACATTATAGAATAAGGACAAGCAGCACACGTTTGTTAAAGTATAGAGAAGGGAAGAAAATAGGAAATTATATCCCATGAGGTGAACGTGGAATCCTGAAAAAAAGCACTAGAATACATACTAAAGCAAATGTTTGTTAGCATCGAGAAGATAATGGGATGAATAAAGCTGGTATGGATGTCAAACTAAAGTAATTTTCTTCTGTGACATTTACAGGCCTTGAGACTCAGGGATAAGCCTGCAGTATCACATATCTTGACTTTAATAAGGCTTTTGGCATTGAATTACATTACTGTTTTGCAAGCAAGTTAAAGAGGTATTGTCTAAAAGAACTAATTATGAGGTAGATGCAAAATCAGTTGGAAAACTACATTCTGGTAGTAGCTGTCAATGGTTCAATGTCAGACTCGAAGGATAAATTTGGTGGGGTTCCTCTGTTCTATTTTGGGTCTGGTATTTTTTACCATTTTCAATAAATTGTAGAAGTTGAAATTAATACACTTACTAAATGTATCACAGCAATAAAATTCAAAGTTGCCTTAAGAAATTTTAAAAATGGTCTGAAAACAGGATAGAGTTCAGTCTGAGCAGATGGGAAGCTCTTAGTTGAGAATAATCATCTACACAACACAGGACGAAGAACTATTGGATAGAGATAAATTTGGAGACGAAGGGTAGGGGATTACAATGGATTACGAACAGCACATGAGTCAACAATGTAATTCTGTTGCAGAAACGACAAATGTTGCACTGGCATGTGTAACTATGAGTAATCCTTCAGTTTTAGTCAGCGCCAGTAAGACCTTGGCTGAAATATGTTGACCAGATTTGAGTGCCAGGCTTCTAGAATAATATGAGTCAACTGGAAAGTACTCATAGAAAAGTAACAGATATGATCAGAATTGCAAAAAAAATATACTCTGGGAAGAAAGACTGAAGGAGAGGGGAGCACCTCCTCTTTGGAGAGAACACGAATAAACAACCCACAAATCCTGTTTTCAAATGCATAAAATTAACTGCAAAGTGGAGGAGGGATTGTTCTCTGTCCATTGTGGATACAACAAGGAACAATATTTTTATATTGCAGCAAAGATCCGTTTTATCCTTTGTAATGACAGTAACACTTAAGCATCGGTGAAGTAATCGTAATTCTTCTGCAAACAACATTTTCAACTTTGATTTTATCAATCACCACCTTGAATCCTTGACATTAATGGCAGAACTGCAAATTACCCATTCTTCTGTAGATACCAGTGCATTTGTTTCTCTCCCTCCCTCCTGTTTTTTTTCTAGTTTGCCTGACATACAAATCATACAAGAGCCACATGACGATTATCATCAGTCTGCCCTTAGAAAGGCATTATATTTTTGTCGAGCTTTTCAAGTAGAGGTGCTCTTTTGAAATTTAAGCTTCTCAGCACCTCTCCACTGTGGTGAATAGCCACAGTGGCTACCCAGCTGATAGCCATGTATACAGCCAGAAGCCAAATGCTCTTATTCATTCTCCAGATTGTCCTTGTTAATTGTCTGTCTTGCACAATTGCAAAAAGTAAGCTCAAGTTACTTCAATAGCCTTGAGTGTTTAAAATCCTGTGCTTAATTATGTGGGGATTTTCATAAATCTAGGGAGATTCTCAGATCACAAGTCTATCTGAAAAATATCAGCAGGACCTTAACGTGAATGGTATGTCCCAGTATCAGAAGCATAAATATATTGGTCCTAATAACTTAAAGCATAAAGATCATGAGTTATTACTTTTCATCTTTAGATGTTTTTTCAGTAGAACTCTTAAATATGCCTTAAATTGCTATGTGCTGGGTTAACCTATACTTACTTGTTTTCACTCCTAATTGCCTAACTTTGCTCCTAGCTTCATCATTATTCTATTGCAAGAGATGCTGATATTTAGGCAAATATTTTTTATTTTCTTTGTTTCTCCATCTGAGCTACTTTTTCAGAAAGCAGCACCTCTAGTGTGTTTTCCTACACGGGACTGTGCCAATAACATTTTTCCACTGCCTATAAATAAATTAAAGTGTACTGTGGCTTGAAAGAGAAATTGCTATCAGCTGGTGTTCCGCTGCCTACAAAACATTTTATCTTCTTCTAGTTTCAATTACTTTGCTCTCCCTTGACTTTGTATAGGAAGTTGTATTCCCTGTTAGTGTCATGTGGTGCATTTGTGTGTAGCATGCTTGATGTATGGAACAATTGCAAAGACCCGGTGCAGATAGCTCTGCTTTTGAAATTGCATTGAAGATGAACTTTTTGACAGATGGAACTGTTGATATGATTTGGAAATAGGCCTGTTTGTATCAGTCAGTCAGGTACTCCATTTTTCAAAGTGGAAAAAAATAAAGGGTTGAGATAAAAGAGAGGAAAGAGGACACTCATCTAGCGGGAGGATAGTCCTTGAGCCCGAAAGGTGGAGTCTACTCAAGACTATATACCTTGCTTTTAGAACAATACAACAAATAAATTCCTTTTTTACATTCTGCACTTTTAAACGGAACACAGTTGCGTAACTTTATCTCATCTGCACAACTCTCCAAAAGCCAAACGCCTAGCCTGAGGTGGTTGTCCATTTTGTCTTTGTAGGAGACACTGAAATAAGTGTTTTGAGTTAGAAAGCCACTTTGAGATCAAGCTAAGACTAATTAACTTTCAGAAGACTGAAGTTAGATGGAATCAGACACTGCACAGATCTTGTCCAGGAAAGCAAGATGCATATGGGGGGACCTCTTCTAGATCTGTGATCTCAGCTTCCCCAGAGAAGGTCAAAAGCACGACAGTTGTTAAACTTATGAAGTTTCTGATCCCCTTTTGTAGCTCAAATAGAGTGAATTCTACGCTTGCCACTACTTCCATGTTTCGTGGAAGAGATGGTGCGGTCCAGGAGAGAAGTTGTGCAGGTGGTTGTTGCAGTTTATTCCATGAGCTCCCTGTTTTGCAGGAGGGATGCTGCAGTCCAGAAGAACTGGGTGGATTAGTATAGTGGTACCAAATACACTGTGCATAGTCTTGGTGCGGGATCCTTGGTTCTCTTCAGTTTCCTGAATTCCTCTTTATTCTGGCTTTCCTCCAGTCTCTCCTTCTTCCAAGTCTCCCCCAAAATTGTTTGATTCCCTTAATTAGAGGATGGGATAGACGATACCTCCTTAGGAACTGGTCATTTTTCTGATTTACTGTTGTCGTCGTTGGACACCATAACGGCTGTCCTTTAGCAGCAGTATTCTCCTGAAGGCCAGAATATTGGAATATTGCCCAGCTAAGGATATGGCAAAGGACCAGATAGTCCGTAGGAAAGTGTGTTGGACTGAAGGCTGCAGGAGGTGGAAATTTAAGACAGTGTCATTTTTACTGTTTTCCTTCGAGTTGGGAAGAGATGAGGGGAGGGAGTGAAAATGAAGTGTGCAGTAGATGATGTTTAACACTTTGAAAAAGAATAGTTTAATAATGGATTTTCAGCATGACAGTCCTTTGGCATAGCTGATTTTTAGCTGTCCATTAGTATGCTGTCTGTTTTGCCAATCTAGCGAAGAGGAAAGTGTCTTTTGCTTGCTTTTCTGATAGAGCTGGAATTCTGTGATCTCTAGGCAGCTTTTAAATTAGAAGTTATTGTTTTGAATTGAAATACTGAATCCAGGCTCTCCGGACTTTAAGATAAGAAGTTTTTATCTCACTTCCAGTTAGTATTCAGTAGAAGAAGGATGAGGTTTTAGGAGGTTGCCGGAGCAAGGTAGTACAAGATGGAAATAATACTTTCTGTGTGGTGGAGGGACCAAGAAGGGAAGATTTGAAGGTATGTCTGGAGTGTAGATTTTTCTTATGAGAACATTTTTATTGATTTGGGGGATCTCTGTGTTGAATTCTATTTTGGTATCTCCATCCATGTGTTTGTCCAGTACATTGGCACAGTGAGATATTTCAAAAGGAAATTCTTAAAAATTAAAGTCTGAAATATTCACAAGCATGATTTTAAGGCACTGAATAATTATGATAGGATGTTCTTATATGTAGGCAATTTCCTCAGTGATAAGAACAATGATTAGAAATTAATTTTCAACATGCTGACTAAATAAAAAAGTATATTAAAATCCTTGTACGGTCTGTAGTAGGAAGCTAATTACAATGTTTTGTCTTGTATTTCAATTATGGTAGATGTGAATTAACTAATATTTTAATAAAAATTAGTAGTAGCATTTATTTTCCATTGAGTGGTGTGAATTTATGTGACGTGTCTGAAACATAAAAGGCCCAGGGAGTGGATATGTGTGGTGAATGGATTTTGTTTTAATGAATTATAACATAATCGCCCTGTCTTGGCAATTAAAGTTGGGCATTAAATCTTAATTCATTAATTCCTTTGCATCCTTTTTTTTCTTTGGGGAGAGTAGAGGAAGTACTAAAAATTCCTTTAAGCTTATAAAACTGAAAGATGTGTATGACAAATATATTTAAGATGGATTGCTAAGAGGTAGAACACAAAGGCAGAATTACATCAGTGTCAAATTCTGCCCTCAGTTATGTGCAGGCTCCTTGGTGAAGTTACAGTGATTTACATTTAGCTTAGACTTGCATTACTTGAATAGAAAATGCATGCTCATTGGGTATTTCTTTTTTTCAGTCATTCAAAAGCCAGGTAGCCAGGTTTGTATCACGTGCATTTTGCTATCCATATAGACATCATATATTATGAGAATAGTTGAGCAAATTTGGGCCATATTAGCTTCTCCTTTTTAAACTTCAGTGAATTGTTTATCTTGGCTTGTGGATTTAACCTCTTTCTCCTCTGTCAGATAGAAGTGTGAAGGGGTAAAAGCAGTTTTTATAATCTTGGTGGAAGTATCTAAAATCTTTGAAGGTTTTGGAAGCCGCCTTCTCATCTCTTAGTCTCTCTTAACACAATAGTCGCAACAAAGCCTCAGATCTCCTCATCAGTTCTCCTGGAGGTGTAATTCTGAGTAGTGACCAGTACCCTGGTGAGTAGTGACCAGTAACCCAGTGGCCTTGTCTCTCACGTATGTGTGGCCATATTTTAGCAGAATTGGGCTAAGCTGGGGATAAGAAAATGGTGTGTGTGTCAGATATCTGGCCTCATTCTTCAAATGCTTATGAATTGCAAGGCCATGGATCTGAAAGAAGTTTCACAGAGCAGAAAGATTATACATGTGTACAGTTTTGTACTTTTCAGTGCTGTTTTCTAGGGGATGACTCATAGCAGAGACAGAAAAGATATCGATAATCCAACCAATAGTGACTAGATCTCTGGCTTTCACAGTTTCCTAGCAAATATGCCATTAAAAAAAAGAATCTACAGATCCAGAGGTAGATCGCAAAGTTTGACGGTCTCAGTTCTGATCTTCTGAATGCTGTCGGATGCTGTTACGTGCTGTGTCCTTCCACTGAAGCAATTTCACACCTCATCTGCTGGAGGTGAAAGTGTCAGGGAACAAACTATAGATCCAGCAAAATCTTAGTTCAGTAGATATATCATCCTATTGGAATCTTTTCACATAAATAAGTAGTTCATCCCTTCCTCAATCCAGTAAACTTGCAAAACTATGGAAATGACGTGGGGTGACCTTATCTGTTATCTCGGGAGACTCTCAAGGAATTACCTAATCCAACCCTTCCCCCAAGGCAGCACCATTCCTCACACTTATCCACTGTTTTCTTCAAGATCTTCAGTGCAGGACACTCCACAGTCTCCTCACAGTTTATTCTGGTATTCTCCTCTGGTACTCCTAACCATTAGAGATTTGTAAGCAGAACTTCCCTTTTTGCAGGTCAGATCTTTGAATTGAAAACGATTGTGTTGTGTGCCATGGATGGGACAAACAATCAGGTGCCACCTTAAATGCAGTGGCCTTTTCTTTATATGAAGGCTTGTTACATTTCCCATCAGTGCAGTGGTATTAACTGCAGATCTGTTAGCTCTTCCTCACATCATTAACACCCTCGTTAGCCTCTCTTCAACTGATCAGAATGAGACATTTCAAACTCAGGACAGCAGATAGCAAAACCTCAAATATTTAGGATCTCGAAGGTGATCTTTTGTGTTTTGTGGCACACCTACACACATGCCTGTGAGTTTCCATGTATGTGAAGAACAATCTTTGTGCACGTGGGCGTGGAGGAGAATGTATTTGGTGGTGGTTTTGCAAATAGGCAGGATCAGAGGAGCAAGAGCGATACGCGGTAGGATCCGAAATGGTACTTTTCCAATCTCCGGTTATGCTAGATAGTTTGAAAGAGATTCTTATCACATCCTCCCAAGATATAAAAGTGGTAGCACAGTTCCTGTCATGCAGAGTTGCTGATGTGTTTTCCAGGGAGCACACCAGATGCTTTATGGCCCCTGGTTCCTTACTGCCGGGGCATCTGACCATTGGAGCGTATGTGGGTGTTCAGGTCTTAATTACACACTCCAGTGATAAAACTTGCACTTGCAACTGGGACTGTAACAAATCTAGGATATTATCAGGGCACATAAACTACATCTATAACCTTCCTCTTCCCCACCTTTTTCACCCCACGCATTACTCAACGTGTTAGACGTCTGAAGAGGGTTGTAATCCATTCCGTCCCCTTGGACTTGTTGACTGCTGGCATGACAGAGCTGGCAAAATTGCCAGAACCAAGAGTTTGCCATGCACCTGAGATTTTTTAAGCACCTCTCCAAGGTCTGCGATGCCAAACATAACTCTTCTGACTGCAGGCGTGGGCAGGTACTGTTCATTTGTCACTCCTTTTCAGTAGTTCCACCTTCTTTTGTGTGTTTTGAATATGCAGAGAACTGAGATATGATTTCATGTGTGCACTGTGCTGTAAAGCTCCAGGCATAAAGTCTAGGAAGGTTTTCCTAAACTGGGCTAGTAATTACTCAGACAAGTAAAGAACATAAGTCTAATGGAAAGAACAGTGGTTCTGTATGACTGTTCATGTTTTATTTGACTGCTTTTCAGCATTTGCATTCATGTGCTTGTCCCAGTACATGCATTGGAACAAAATACATTTGAATTTTTTTCAGTAGAAACTTTTTTGCATGTAAAATAAAAGAGAACTTTGTCTTTTCTTTCCCAAACTTTGATTTTTATTCCTAGGATTGTGTCTTCCATAAATAATGACCCCAATGTTGATATTCCTTGTCCTCTTCACCAGAATCTTATTTCCAGTTTGAAACAAAGGGTGTTTCCACATTGTTTGAAATAATTTCACCCTCATTGCTTTCATCTGGTTAAATAATCCTTTAATACATGCTCGGAACCAACAGATCTTTTATTTTTTATTGGTTTTAGTAGTGGATGCTTATATTATGCTGTGGTAGTGCAGATGAGATATGATCGATCAGTTTATCAAATGACAGTTATTACTGGGCCATTAATTCTGGCTACATAGATGATTAGAAGTACAGATTTTTACACCTAGGGCCAGTGATTTTTTTTTTTTTTAACAGTATGGATTGAGAAGACATTTATGCAAGCAGAAAATTGAATCACCATTACCATCAGTGCATTAAATTATGGCACTTTATTAGAGAAGAATTCCTTTAGAATATGACAGTAGATATAGATAGAGGGCAAAAAAAAAAAAAAAAAGGAAAACCATGAGGATGGTAAACCAGGAAGGGTTTAGCATCTTTAAATTGCATTTTGAACTTTAAAGTGTTGTGCGTGCCCAAAATCATTCCTTTTGCCTGCAGGCTCTCACTGCTACGTGATTTATCTGTGTTCAGTGTGCACACCTCTCTCCCTGAATCACTAGATGCTAGCGATGATTTAGCTTATGTGCTTTGATTTGTGCAGTTTGAGATAGTATGGTCTCTTGGATCAAATTAAATAAAAGAAAGGAAGGCAAAAATTCTTTGCTTTATGGAGGGCCAACTTTTTTTTTTTTTAACAGTACAAACAAGTGAATCATTGATATGACATAGAATAACTCTATTACTTAAACCTGACACTGAGCAGCAACAGTGTGTTTGAAATTTTGGTGCCAAGCCACTCTTGTCTGAAGAATCCAGTTCAGCTCCTGCCTGGGAGAGCTTGGAGCCTTCAGCAGAGGACACGCTGGGCGGGTAATGCCACGTTTTTCTGTACATCCCTTCTCTTCCATAGAATTTCCTCATAATCCTTTGCACAAAGGTACGATTCCACACCAATTAGACATTCTTGGCACCAAAAGCTGTGTGCAGCGTTGTGCATGTGTTGGGTCTCGGTTTTGTCTTCATTTTTTCAGACTTTTTGTTGCATCTTCTGACACCTTATCTCCTGGCTTCTGTGAATGTTGCTGTTCTCTTTGCCTTTTGTGCCTTGTCTTTCATTCTGTGTTTTTTTGCACCCTCTATCCCAACTATATTATTTGTTTTCTTACTGCTTCAGTTTGGATCCCTCTCACTCATGTGGAAGTGCTGATAATGTTCCATATCAGCAAGGCTGATTGCTCACATTAATGTGTTGCCAGTATCCTTTTTGTAAGAACAGGACAAACCAGATTAGCCCCCATGTTGTGGGCATAATGATTGGTGTTTCCTCTAACATTTCAAGTCATCAAATAAAATGGGAAAGGTGAGAGTAGGGGGGAGCAAGATACTTCCATGACTGTAGGACAACTGGGAATCCTGAATGAAAGGCTTGCTGTCAAACATTGCATGTCTATGTGGAGTCAAAAAATAGTAATACTATGAACATTAAGTTGTATTTTTTTTAAAAAAAAAGAGCTAAAAGCTTGATCTTTTACTCTTAGAAGTCAGAACTGCACATTCCTGGACCAAAAAATAAAGTTGGTCTTGCAGGAGATGAGAAAACAAAGTGAGTTTGTTTAAATATGATTTCACGTAATTATGCTCAACTAGGTAACTAGAAGAGCAATTAAGGGCAAACCACCAGCGAGGAGACATGCCAGAATGAAAATGAAACTGAAGATTACTGTTGTTTACCTTCAGCTTCTCTGAACTGAAATTACATTTTGTTGCTTCTGTATTCAAACACAAAGACAAGACCAGTTTAATCTATTTTATGTCTTTTCAGAACCTCCTGATGGGAGTGATCATTTTTCCAATCTACCTTATTTGCTCATAGAGAAATAGACAGGTGGCCAAAAGAATAACGTTATTTTAACGTGTTCCTTCAGTTGCGAAATACAACCTTTACAGTTTTTCTCGTAGTTTTTTCTTATACATCATAACTGCCATGCCAAACATCATCTAAAATGAAGAATGTGTATCTTTATTAGATTGTCACTAGATTTGACAGTGTGCCATTTTCTGTAGATGAATATAGTGACATTGGCCATGTTCGCATTAATTCATAGTATTAGGATGTGTTAGATTTTTTTCCCTTTAATGTACCCCTGCGATGGGATTATAACCAATTTCAACAAAACCAGATAATTAGAGAAGTAAGATATCCCTGGAAGGGTTTGAGTAGATTTTTCAGCCTGTCAGTCACAGAAAAATTGTTTCTAATAGGACTGTCATACTCTGATTACGTATAAATGCACATAAATATCCCTCATGCACTCCCCAGAGTCTCTGTGTCTCATGTTTAGAGTTAAAATTTCTGAAGATGACCAGGAAAATGAGAATGCTTCACGTTCTTACTCAAACTGGATAAATTCTTATTCCTCAAGGATAATCACATTCCTCATTGTGTTTTTATATTGAAAATTTGTAACCTAGTAGTCTCTTAAGAATTCAGGTTCCCAGAAATTCATTATTTCTTTCCAATTACAAAAACTTCTACCACATGAAACCAGCTCACCAGAAACAAAGCCTTTACCTTGGCTCTCTGCTTCTCATATTCTTTCCCAGGTAGTTGGGGAATGGTCTTTCCCGCTGCTTCCCCAAAGGGAGCAATCCAGTAGCAGAACCTGTGATGCCTCAGGGCCAGGAAGGCAAAAAGGAATGCTTTCAGCTTCTCTTCCCATCATTGTGCTGGACCTAACCCTAACAAGGGTCTCAAAGAGGTCATAGAGCTCTAACAATTGTTTGTTCAGGCTAACCATAAACTTCTGAAGATGATAGTCTGATTCCTCATAAAGATTCCCCCAGTACTTCACCAAAACCTCTGTGCTGTAATTTGTTGTTCCTTGTTCTGTCCTCGTAGATGTGGAGAGCAATCTTCAAGGATAACTGCTTGCTTTATGACAAGCATTTGCTCACTTCAAGACATATCACGGCTCCCTTGTCGAGTCTTTTCTTCTCAACTACTTCAATCTGTTTCCTTCTTCGCTTTCTTTACAAGTCATATTCAAAATTTTATCAATTTTACTGTTCCCCCCTGAACTCTTATCCTCATCTTATCCTCTTAGCCTGTATATCTTGTTTATACTTTTACCCAGAAAGAATGATATTCCAGCTGAGGTCATCAATAATGCTTAATAGAGCAGAATAATTATCTCCCATGTTTTAATTTAGACTTTCCTTCTAATACAATCCAGTAAAAAGAGTTTACTTTTTTTGCAAGAGGTTGGTAGTTTGGATTCCTATTCAGCCTACAGTCTGTTGACACTCTGGGATCCGGTTTTGTGTTATTTCTACCTTGTCAATCCCCATTTTCTGTTTATTCCTTTGATTTCTGCTTTGTAAAGATGCTGCTTTGTATTTGTGTATACTCACTGCTGCCTTATTCATTCCTCCCATTTCCCAAGATCATTTTTCACTGTAACCTCTAGAGCATGACAGCTCCTTTCCTCATTTCTGTGGCTGATAAGCCTGCTCCCCATTCCATTATCCAAACAGTTGATCTATGTTTTTTAATCTCAAAATACCTCCTCATTTAACTGAATCATGCCAATTAGCAAAAAGGCCCTCCCGTGAAGACAGATTAACGTAATAAAATGAAACGGAACTCCTCAGATCCTGGTGTTCATTTCAGGGTGTTTTTTTGCTGGCTGGGTGGTTTTTGCTTGTTGGCGTTTGTGAGGTGAGGAGGAATGTTGTCTGATTAGCAGTTATTCTGAGCTATCTTCATATTATCTACATTCCCTGAGGACTGAGCCTCCGGAGACTGTGAGCCTGCCCAGCAGCCCGTAGGAAAGGAACAGATGTACCGGCTTCACGGGTCCATGCGAACAGGATGCTGATCCAGGGTACCGGCGGTTCCGTTTGGCGAGGGGATTATCCAACTGGTCAAAACCCAGGAACCTGGTTCTCACTGTTAGGAATGGAATATCTTTCCTGCTGATAGTGCCTTAACCTAAATCAAGACCGTTAAGAGCAAACCCTAAATACTGGCAAAGTGACAGCAAGGAGCCAGGGTGGTTTTGTCAGGACTTTTTTCATTTTTTTTTTGATTTTCCCTAATCAGAAGCTGAGCTGTTGAAAAGTTCTTCATGAGAACAGAGATACTCTGAGCAAGGAAAATCAGCTGTCTGAGGGTGATAGCTGCAACAGGCATAGAACAAGAAATGCAAGTCGCGTGTCTCAGTACATAAAAGAAATTTGTGAGCGTGTCCTTTGTCCACTGCCCCTGTGTCCACTGCTGTGGCTGGAGCGATGAGCAAGTAGTATGTGATCGTTGGAGTCAGTGCCAACCGATGGTTTTGCTGTTGGAGGCAGCTGCACCGCTGGATCCTGCAGTTTCTGCACCAGCAGGAACACGAATATTCTTTGTGGCCGGTCCTTCTGGCTTTAGAGCTTCTCCATGTCAGCAAACTCCCAAATCGGAATAGTCCGGTAAATAAAATCAAATGCAAATATCTCAAAGTGAGTCATATTTAGAGGAATATTTCATGCTTTTATTTGCATTTCCCAGTTTTCTTTTTGCTGGTTCAGTGCATGGGGGAAACACATCAATGCTCCTCACATAGGCACATTATCATATGGTCTTTAGTGTGAAGGTTGAGTGTCAGTTATGTAAAATGCAGTTTGATAGTACCCGTGTGGTGTTATTTTTAGCTGTTAATGATAGCGAGACGTAGATGGTATGTGTGGTAAACAGTTTAATTTGGTCAGTAGTTTAATTCGGTTTGCAACTTAGTGACATTTTAAAGCATGCACTGGCATTTCTGCCAGGCTGCCTGCCGTCATTTTTGCCTTGACATGGCAAATAAAGGCTTACTAACTCAAGAAGAAATTAGCATGAAACATGTCCATCAATCTCCATAAAGAAGCATTGTGTAGTAGAATTTTATTAACTCTGAGGTAAAGGCGGTATAATTGAACAGAAATGTGTGCAGCAACTGATAGGGTTGTCTTGAGAAATCCTGAGCATTGCTAGTTTTTGTTCTTTTTGAGCACAATTTTAATTCTAGCTTGCGTTTTTCTGTTATCGCTCCTCAGCCAGTGGACAATGCTAAATATTTTGAGAAGCTTTGCAGAATAACTGGTGTTTCTTACCCATCAAAAGTGACTGACTGACCTGAAATCAGATAAAGTGCACACGGGAAGGTACATTCTATCACTTATATGCTTCAAAGTCACTTCTAGTTCAGCTGGCTGATATTAGCCCTATCTAGCAAAATAGTTCACAGCATCCTATATTGATAGCAGAAGATAAATGTTACAGTAGATGCACTTTAAAAGTTCATTCCAATTTTAGAAGCATTGCTAGTAGCTGAAATATCCAACATTTTAGGTATGAAGAGTATCACTGGAATTGATATTACCTCTGCAAAAAGATTCTGAGAGTCTGTTACAAATTGGCCTGGCTTTTATGAACACATTTTATTTTATAGCATTATATACTGTACAGAATGTACACTTTGGAAAAAAATGGGCATAAATTAACTTTGTAAATGGCTTCCTACCTTGTATTAAATGAACTGCCCTGAGTCTAATCAGAAAAGCATGGAAATAAGAGTGTCCTGTTGATTTGAGAGGTCTTGGGTTCGGTTCAGACCCTGTGTCATAAGATCGTAAGAGTCATACTGTGACACGTTCAACTTCTAAATAAATTAAGGTATCCTGCCTCGGTTGCTTAACTTTTAAAGCTGTATGTTTTCTCAGTAGTTATATTCAGAAATTCTTTACGCATCAGTGTCACTCTTCATCTCCATGCAGAGCTCCTGTTGACTGCAATGGGAGTTTCATGCATGGAGAGACAGTAGGGTCAGCCTTAAAAAGGTGAGTGAGCAAGAACTGGTCTGCTCAGCTTTCTTATTCAGAGAGTATTACACAAGCTTGATGACTTTTCAGTCATTAATTGCAACTGACATGAAATAAGACTGAATTAAGTTTTTTTCTGTTGCTCCCAAGATGTTATTTTACAACGTTTCCTATAGGTTCCACATTTTTGAGTCAAAATGTTTGTACCGGTTGCGTACCTGTAGCCAGATTGCTGACATTACCAAATGTTGAGAAACTCCTTCAATTTTTACCTTGGTCCAACCGCTCTTGCGTTCTGCAGGCCTGTAGCTCTTCAGCTGAAATTCACAACACTGAAATCAGAATGAGGTTTTTAGCTGCTTGAATAGACACAGGTTTTGGTGAGATTAACATTCTTAACTTACTTTTGAAAAGCCTGTCTAGCCCTTCGTGTAGTCCAACAGGATGACTGTCCTCAGTCTCTGGAAGTCTTTTCCTTTCCTCTCAGAAATACTGAGAAAGCATCTTAAGTGGAGGTTGCAGAAGCCACATTAACTTTTATATATTGCTTCCTACCACCTAGGCATGCTTTGCTGCAACAGCATCCTGTGCAGAAAAAACTTAATTTGCAATTGATTTCTTCATAAGCAGCTGAGCTATGAAAGGGGAAAAAAGGGACAAAAGTGCATTAATTCTTTGCAATCAGATCATTAGAGATGTGGCACTTGAAACTGCTGATTATTAAATCCAGGATTCTTTTGCTTTCAGCTCTTTGGTTGAGGTACCCCAGAGGCCAGATACATATGACATTAATAATACTCAGTAATGTGTTGCATCAGTTCACTCCATCAGCTTTACTTCATAGAATTCTTCATTATTGGGTTCAGAGCCCTGGATGAAGCAATGCTGTGACCATCTGCGTCCTGCGAGTTTCCCCAAGAGAGAATACAGGGAAGAGGTTGCTAATTGCTGTTGTGAAATGATTCAGTTTGGTGATATGTGCAAGTAACTGTATATCCAGAATCTCAGATCCCTCACCAGAGAATTCCCTGCTTTATTAAAGAGATATCTTTCTCTTTCTTTATTTTATGTAGGATACAGAATCAAATTGTACATTTTTTTATTAGAGATAGTAAAGCCTGCCTTTGCTTTTCTTGGTCTCAGTGCACTTGCTTGCTAAATGCTGCCTTCACCACTGATGGTTGTGGGTCTCCGTGTTTTCTCTCCCAATCCTAATTATTGCTTTCTTAGTATTTCATTCTGTGCATAATAAAAGAAAAAAAAATTTTTTTTTGGTTTGTTGCAGCTCACTTGTGTCTTCACATAGTTCATTCTAAATCAGATTGCCAAAACTCGGCACGTAACTCAGACTTTGGATCGGCAGCAGCTTAAGTCTTTCTAATTGCTGATTTTTATAGCCCTGTTCTCTTTCTGTTCTCTCACTCCTGGGGTAAGTTATGGATGGAAATTGCAGAAGACATTCTTTGTGAACTCAAATACCTTTTAATCACCCCAAAGATAACTTCTAGATGTTTCTGCAACCTCAAATGCAGCATAAATCATGCATAGCCAGTGTGGTACTGCTTTGCTAAACACAAGTGTGGCTTATGTTCTGCATTTCTGGGTCTTACAAGTAGAGCTATGATTTTTTTTTATTTTTGGGGTTTTTTTCCACAATAGAAGCATGGGAATTATTTTGTTCTTTTTTTTTCTAGTGTAGTCAGGTGGGCTAATTCAGTTGCATGTGTTAGATACATTGTCAAGATACAGATCACCAAGGGGTAAATATGTAAATATGCAAGACTAAATAGGTCTGTGCAAGAAAAAACCACATCTCCAAGTGTGTTTCCTGGTGTCCTCTAGCAACCAGATCTTCAGAAATGGGCTGCAGGAAGATAAGCTTCTAATTCTTTAGTATCAGATCATTTTCCTGCCGTGTAAAAAGGGCAGCCAGAATGTGGGGAAAAATTGAATCTTGACTTTTTTTTTATTGTTCTTAAAATTTCAAGTAAAATAAAATAAAAGGCACTCAGGGAAACAGTATTTGCATTTCTTCTAACTTTGGGTCAAGTTATCAGATTCAAATACTTTCTGTTTAATTTTACTGTGTATTTACTGTGTGGTACAAAACAGGAGAAAAATTTCTGGGATAATCCTTCAGGGGAAAAAAAAAAGAGTGGAGCTGGGCTAATATGTTGAGTTTGGGTGTATCTACTAAGTTTGTAAACAGGGTCAACAGTGGCTCTATAGTTGGCTTCAATATAGAAGTTTGCTCTTTATTCAAAGTTACCTACTTCTGAATATGTCAAAAATGCTTCCCCGCTTTGCAGAATAGGAATTAGTCATTTGAAGATCTGATAAGCAGAGTGTTGAGGGCTGGAAAGAAAACTTTTCCCAATTTACTGTGGCAGTAATAGGTGAGTACATTCACATGTAGCAGGAAAATGATCTGTTGCCATTTAGTCTGGAATTTTTTCTTCGGTTTCTTATGGAAAATTGCTGCTGATATTCTGCTGAAGTTTGCTACAAGACAGGCACATCATTATTTTACAATTCTTCAAAAATCCAAACGTTTCCACTAAAATGAAAGCACTTTGCTGTCTTTGTTGCTTATTCCATAGACATTAACAACTCTCTTCATTAAAACTGTACAATATAGTGAAAGGATTTTTTTGTTATTCATAACTAATGGCTGTTGGCCTGGAGAGCAGCCAGTGAAATGAATGGGGCACTTGATTTTAAGAAGTTTTATTTGTATTTGAGCTCCTGCAGCAGTTTTCCATTGAATGAAAGCTCTAGTGCTCATAATACATCCTGTGTGATGGAAGGTCGGCTCCAAACCTACCATAAAGCCATTGCTTAAGTGACAAAATTAATCAAGTTCCTGATCATTTGGGTCTCCTCAGATTTGATTAAACTAATGAAAAATAGAGAAAACATAAATACAATCAATGTTGAGAGGGAAAAGAAGCATTATGGATAACCTTAAGTTGTTTGTAAATAGATAAGGAATGATATAGGTTGACTTCATAAGCAAGTTATCAGAACAGGAATAAGATATAAGCCATTTGAATCTGTTCAGCATCTCATTAATCTTCTGTGTTGCTGGAACTGTTTGTTCAGGTACATGAAGGATTAAAGAGTCCACATCGAATGTTTCAGCAGGAAGGCAGTAAAATTGTGAAGCCGTGATAATACCTTTGGAAAAAAAGGGATTTTTATGAGTTTTCTGGCATTTGCATTTTGGCTGCCATCAGTCCAAAACTCCCTCATGGAGCAAAACTGTGTTCTAGTGCTTATATTTGACTCTGAGAAAAAGTTGTGGAAGCTTGAGCAACATTAAAATAATTCTTAACGGGTTGTAAAATCGTGAATGGCCAGAGGTACAAAATGTCATTACAGGAAAAGGTGCAATATTTTGTAAACCTGAAAACTGATTTATCCCATTTTCTTCAGTGGCAGTTATTGTATTTAAATTGGCTTTGAGGACACTTGGATGAGAGAAATTAACTGATGTGACCTTCACTGTCAGCCTGTAGTCTGCAGCAGAAACAGATCTCACAGCATGGTTTAGGACTACTCCATAAATTGCCATCACCCGAGGTGGGGCTTTGTTTTGATATCCCTCAGCATCCTGGTGTATCTTAACTCTGTTGAGTCAGAGGAGGATTTAAGAATGACCAAACACTGGATCTGTCACAGAGTTCACGTTACCCTAAAGCTTGAGCTCCTCAAGGTGGAAGTTAGAGCTGTCCTTACTGGAACTGGAACCAAGAGTGTAGTCTTCCCTTAGTAGCAAAAATGTGCCCAACAATGCTTAGAGAATCCCAAGGACAGCTATCTGGACAGAGGAAAGATAAGCTGTTGCAAATACAGTTCAGGATTTTCTTTACCTTTCTCATTAGTAAAGTTTAGGTGCATATATGACCCTACTCCTTTTCAAGAGAGATAAGAATGTTTTTCCCGGAAGTTCACCCAAATTAAGGATGCTTTATATTAATTTCGGATTGTGTGGATTGGAACAAAATTTTTCTCCTAGAATTTCTTAAATTTTTCAGGGAATTTGGTACTTCAGCTTAGCAGCTGTTCTCAAATAGTGCAGAAGACCCTTTCTTCAACTTTTTAAGGCTCATGTAATGAATAGTCCTGAAAATCTGTCATTTCTTCTGGTTTTTATGTAAACCTTTCTTTAAAAGCTATTGCTGGCAAATCCTCAAACTATTCTTTCAAGTCCCATACAAAGTAGTAAATATCTTTGATGTGTAATAAAAGGATTCGGCATATGCATACACAATCATATTAGCTAGGCTAAAAAGGATGGCACTTTCACTCTTTGTGCCTCATCAGTAGAGCCCTGAGAGCATAAAACCTCTTCATGGGGGGGAATTGTTACTCAAGTGCTTGATTTTGCTGGACGCTGTGATCCGTAGTCTTCAGCGACAACCATTCTCATTGAAATCAACAGGAATATCAGTAGGAAGAGATGCGGTGTTCTGTAGGAGCTGCTTTTTGCCCTCCTAAATCAAGCTTGACTTAGGAAGATGGAGATTTTGCTGTTTCTGGACAGCTTTTTTTTTTGTAGTGGAGATAAAGCAACAAGCAATGGGCCTTAATTTCACTTCCTGGGAAATGCTGCAGCTGTGCAAAAGGGATGTAGGAGATTTGGCTTTGTTAGCAACAGTGCTTTTATGCCTACTTTACTGTGACTCTTCATAAGAGCAAATAGCTTTGCATTTTTTTAGAGAAAGACTCCTTACTGGTTCGTACTCAATTTTCATAATATACAGAATTTGTTTATTGTTATTTTTTTGGCTAAAGGCAGGATTTGTTGAGAGAACAAGTGATTAGAATCATACAGCTACTACATTCAAGTACTGCTATCTTTACCATCAAGAGCCTCCTATTAAAAAGGAAGCATATTTTAAAATATAGCTTTCTAACTAATTGTACACCTGTGTAACCATCTGGACCAGTGGTATCAGTCCCAGTTCCCTTTTGCAATTATCAGTGAGATGCTGGAGACATCTTCCATTCCAACGTGATACATCACTGCCTCTGCTCTTACAGCTTCTTGTTAATATTCATGAAACATGCTTTGCAGATTTGTATTGCAAAAAATCTTAATACCTACCACTGTGCACATCATTTGGAATGAATGATTTTCTAGCTTGAACATCATTAGCCTTGTTCCTATTAAAAAGAAAACCCAACGTATTTTATATAAGCAGCTTGTTGGACAAATTGTTTAGACAATTGTTGGTCACGTTCCTATGTAGCATAATCTAGGCGTTCCTGCTCTGGCAGGGGGATTGGACTTGATGATCTTTCGAGGTCCCTTCCAATCCCTAACATTCTGTGATTCTGTGAAAGTTTTTTTTCTGTAGGCACATTTGTTGGTTATCTTAAATTTTTAAGGATTTGGTAATGTAAAGCAGTAGAAGGCTTTGCATCAAACAGGCTCGACTCTGAGTTTATGTCTAATGACTGCCCCGGGAATAGCAAGCAGGTTGTGGGAGTTGCATTCCATTGAATGAATGACTCAGGCTGAAAGATTTGCATGTAAAACTTTGTTAAAGGAGTGACTCGGGATGCTGTGTCCAGTCTCCAAACATGATCTGCGACTTGGTAGTTTTGAAACCAATGGTACTTAGGCTCTTAAAAACAGACTGTGATGTCATCTCTAGGAAGTATCGTATCTAGAAGATACCATCTCTAGTGATACCATCTCTAGAATTGCTCTGGGAAGCAGCTCAGTTCTAAATATGAGTTTAAATCAATTATTATGATGATTCTTGTACGTACTGCATATGGATCTGAACATATACATAGCTTTAAAACTCTGCCTCCTGATGTCCAAGGTTGTCAAGGTGAATTTTGGAAGTGAACAATCATACTTCTGAAAATGTACCCATGCTCCAGAGTTACTAACTTAATTGTGATGGTTAGTCAGGTTTGACTTCTTTATGTTGTCAGGGCTAAGTCATTGTCACTGCCAAATTCAATTTTCAATTAATGAGTCCATTTGAAGAAAATTACACAGAATATAAATGGGGAAAGAGAAAAGACTGTGGACATTAACACGAAGCATTTGCAACCATACTATACCAACCAGCCCTCAGATGTAGCTGAGCCTGGCGGTGGGAGTATGGGTGGGATCTTGCAGGTCAACTGTTGAGCGAAGTGGAATCCCCTGCCAGCCTGGCAGTGATTGTGTGTGTGTGAGCCCCACGTGCAGGTGGATAGCCAGGAGCATGAGGAGCCAGTAGGAACAAAAGGGAAGAAGAAAATCTTCCTAAAGTTTGTTAATGGAAACCAACCAAAAATTTTAACTTTGGGATTAGCTGCAATTTCCTCCTTTAACTGTCAGCACTTCTGATGGTCTGCTTAGCTTCTATATGTGGACTTAATAGCATCTGGTAGTGCTGGTTACAAATTGTGCCAAATCTGGTCCAAATCTAACGCAAATAATATTTTAGCTCATCTGGAATATTTCTGGATTTTGGACTAGGCATGGGCTGCTCTGATTCCCTCTGGGAAGTTCCATATGCCTTTGCAATAATTTCCATGTTTCCAGCACTGATCTCCAGTTAATGCGATCAGCCTTTATGTCCTGAAGTCAAGATTTCTCCTTTGTTATGTGCAGGGAGGTGAGCAATCAGCAAATCCAGTGAAACCTGACAATCACTTTCACGTCAGGCTGCAACATTTTTAGAGATGAAGGTATAAGTATGCGTTAGTAACTTCACAGATTTTTGGAAAGTTTTGTTAGCTGCTTCTCTTTCCTGATTTTACTTTGGAAGTGAACTAACTCTTTTCTATAGCTGTATGGTTTTGGTCTAGCAAATTAATGACAAACAAAATAAAAAGAGGTTAGATGAAAGTTGATTTGCCAGATCATTTGTAGTTGGCTGATTTTGTGACAGTGACAGATGAAGTGTGTGGACTTTTTTGGCTATGGTATGTGGTCTGTCAGTGTGTGCAAACCCTGTGTTCAAAGAAGTGTTTATTCAAACCATTACAGGAGAGCTGCAAGAAGTAAATAGTTAATTAACAGAACTAGCAGATGGTGGTTAAAAACATGGCATGATATCTGGGTTCTGTTGGCCACAGGAATCTTGCCTGGAGTTGGAAAAGGGTTTCCTCTAGCAGCAATTTACTTCTTTCAACAGGGAGAATTATGTTAGGTAGTAATCAATAGGGAGTATGATAACATGCCTGTTAAAGTTGAGAAGAAAAATTCTCTATGGAGAGAAGAGACAAAGCCTAAACATTACATGGTTTTGATCCTTCTTTCTTCTCATGCTTAGGACAGAAGATAAGGTTAAAAGTGAGGCTGCTCCTGCAGGTCCATATGGGCAAACAAAGCAGAAAGATCAAGCAGTATTAATGGAAAAATACCAAGCTCCAGTCTTTGAGCAGATGAACATTAAATGGGATGTGTTTACTGTTAAATGCGCTTCCGATCACAGTGGGTGCTGTATGCTAAGGCAGACAAAGCATGAGCAGAATTGCTCTTACACAGACCACCAGCAATTTGTTAGCAAGAAACAAAGGGATCCGCACAAAGCTCTAGGAGCGCTCTGGGAATATTTGCAAACTGCAAAACTGTCTCAAAAAAAGATACTCAACCTGTGCAATCAAGGACCTCAATAAACACTACAGGACTATTTAGCTAAGCTGTACCAAATGATTGGCTCGTGCTATTATCAAATCTTAAAAAATGAGTTAATTCCCAATTGATTAGTAATAAGAACAAAGAAGGAGATGAAATAAGTGTTCGGAGAATCTGTCATAAGTCAGTCAAGATTTCTAGGCAGTTAAAACACTCTAGTGAGCAGGCTCAGACTGAACACGGAGGATGAAAGGAGCAGAGAGAGATAATTCATTAAGTTAGGGAATTCATGAAAACAGATAGAAGAATTGAAAGCAAGCTAATGTAAAAATAGAAACATACAATTAGTAGATAAAAGACAACAGAATGCTTGTTCGATTGGGTTTTTATCTACTAATAGATAATGTGATAATGGAAAATAAACAGTGTAGGGACACTTGCTATAATGGCAGCAGAAGGAATCAAACTTACAGATGGGAAAATTGAAGGGAAAATGCATGTTAGCAATTCAGTTTGCCACATACTGGACATCAGCCAACAGATACAGATGCTAGAGAATGTCATTTGGGATCAGCCTAGCAGGTGGACAAGCGTCAACACCACAAGCAGAAAATGCTAATAGGATGTGAGGATCTGTGTAGAACTCGTGATATAATATTGTATAGATGTGGAAAGACAGTGGATTCCTAATTTTCTTACTTAGATTTTAAACATATAGTAGTCAGGCACATGAGGAGACCACATGAGACCTGATTAGAAAAAGCTGTAGGGAGCAAAGAAGTCTCTTGGCGTGCAGTGGCTGGATGCGTAAGAATTCCATAGATGGTCTCGGCTGGTATCCAGTGACAACACTTCTTGTAAATTTATATAATGTTAATAACCTTGTGCAGCAGGTAATATATAGGAATGTGGAGAGTGCTAACTGCAGAAAGTGTTTGTTGGGCATAGAGTTGCATGTCTTTTTGTACGTGAGCGCCCTCAGAATACCTAACTTCAAAAAAAATTTAACATCTCTAACAGGTCCTTGGACTTACTGCTGTTAGAGGGTTTACTTCTAAAAATGAACGCATAAAATATTTGTTGTTAATCAATTTTTATCATGTCCCACTCTAGAGAAAAAGGAAGATGAAACCTTTCTCCTTGCCCTGCTTACATATGCATATAAACTATTTTTTCCCTGAACACACCATGAAGGGGGAAAAATGAATTGTGTCACTATAGGTAATAGCACATTTAGTCTGACGATGCTACAAATATAAGCTCTGAAATCAAAAATATGTATCAAATCAATTTTCGCATGGAAATTTTGCAGGCAGATTAGGGGGAGGAACAGATGATAGCCAAACATTTCAGTAACAAGAAATCAGAAATTGTAATATCTAAGCACTAAATCAAGGGTATAACATCTAGGTTTGCATTCTGCAATTAGTAGGTTTGTATTTTTAGTCATTTTAGAATGTTTTTTTCTATCCTGATCTACCTGCAGGGTCTATGTCTGTAATACACTGGCTTTCACAGGGTAGTCCACAAACCCCCTCAGGGCTACCTTAAAGGAGCCTGGAAAAGGGAACCACAGACAGTAAACCTGCTGCTAAAAAAGTTAAATTTGCTTTTCTCCCCAACTGAACTTTCTTACTGGCCTGAAAAGCAAAGACAGTTGAAAACCAGAGGGTTTTGCTGTTGCTAGTAGCAAAGGCAGACTGACGAATGCACTCATTAATGGAAATGCAAGTTCTATGTGTATTTTGTCACTTCCGTGATTATGCTAATCTCTCAAAATACTTATTTTTGCATCACCTTTAACTGACTTCAACCTTAAGTTCTTTAAAGGCATTTTATACAAAGTAATATACGTTTGGTCAGGTTGAGTCAAACCCAGCATTTTCTAATCTTTTTCACCAGGTAGGAAGAAAGAGTCCCTTGATACTTGGCTGAACAAATTGTTATGAAAATAGTTCTATATTCCCTACCTGTGGTAGCGTTCTTCATTTGCTACTTCTATTAAGTAAATTCAGAATGCCTCTGTCAGTTTGAGTAAATCCAAAAGAGAAAACATTTCTTACATTTCAAAGTACTCTTATCTCAGCTTACACAGCTTAGATTTTTTTTTTTCCCCAAAACCTTTGAGGTTTTGGTAGCATCAGATTAAAAACAATCAATCATACAATGGATCGAGATTTTAAAAAAATGATATTGCTAAGCATATTTTTTTAATATGTACTTTGATAATAATGACATTTCTGTCATGCTTTCCTAGGGTTAGGATGTAAGTAGAACAATTTTGGGGCCACGTCTGTCCATTGACCTGGCAGCACATACAAAGAGATCTTGAAACAGTGAACATTTTTGTTGGTTCTTCCAGCCTTTTTTTTTTTTTCCTTCCAGACCTAAAAGCTATAAATACTGAGGTCAGTGGTTGAACTGTTGGTTGGTGTGAATGTTACATAAATCATTGTGAAACGCATGGCTGGTTTCTTGGGTTTTGTTGGCACGATAAAAATGTGTTGGAAGAATTCGGCAAGTTTGCTTTAACCTCAGTGTTTGGCCTTTGGTTCTGTTGCGTCACTGCTTCACTGCGTGTTTGGGTCGCTGCAGGAGGTTTGCTGGGAGCAGAAGAGGGGAAGAATTGGGATTCTTTATGACTTTTCACTGCCTTCTCCCACTAGCAGCAATGATACCAGCTACTTATCCCGCTATATCCAGCCCTGGCTGTGCTCCTCCTCTCATCTTTGTGGTATGTGCTATGAGGTCCCAAAATATTCTTTGTACTGCTCTCTGCTGCTTCCCATCATCACACGAGACAGTTGATGTAGCTGCTGACCACCTTTGAAAAAACACTGAGGAACCACCACGCGCCCACCAGAATATCCCCGCGCTTCACTAAACACATGTTCCGTGCAGAAAGCAGTGAGGTTTGTTCTAAAAAGTGTTGGAACAAATTCTCAGTGGATTATTTTTCTTCTACAGCAATGTACTCTTGGGATCTAGCTAGTTCTGCAATTACTTTGCAACTCTTTCTTCTGGGAAAATAAATAAATAAATGGATTAGTGTAATGTAGTTATGGTAAGACAAGTTGATTTCGTTCTTGCGCTGTTTAAGTGGTTGGAAGTGTCAGATTTTTCTTCCTTTAATCCTTTTTTATTAATTTCCCTATTTTATCCTTAAAGTAATATCTTTCTCCCCTATAAAATCATTCCACAAGAACCTAGAATATTTAGGGGCAATTTCTGCTCTCAGTTGTAAAACTGTAAATCCACAGTAATGCTACAAAGTTCCAAGGCTTTGCTTTCAATTTACACTGAAATAACTGAGAACGAGAAGGAGTTCTGGCTCTTACAGTAAAAGTAAAGGAAAAAATAAACAAAAAAAAGAGCTGTCCTTGAAATTTTATATAATAGTAAAACTACAATCCCAGGGTAGCAGCAAATTATGATGCCAGCTCTGCAAGTTTAGCCACAGATACGTGCACGTGACTAGATCCTCACAGTGTAAAGGTTTTGCTTAGAAAAAAGTTCTCCCCAGATTGCAAGCATCTTACTGGGATAATTAATATTTTTCTTTTTTCCTTCAGGCTGAATTTTTTGTGAACTCGCTGTACCAAAGTGATGGCATGATACACTTGTTCTGCATAGTAAGATGTAATAGGCAGATGCACTTCTTTTATCGTAGATGTCTTTTTTGGTTTGTTTTAATTCTCAAACTTTGAAAGGTAACATTTTTGTTGACATGATTGTCTAGATTTCCCATAGGGGAGCAGTCTCCTCCCAAGATTTTGGTATACATGACAGAGGATTTTGGTGTTTGACTTGAGCAAGTATAAACCTCCTGGTGCAGTGATTAATGTAACGTGCTGTTTTCAGTGGATAAATATTCCCATTAGAAAATATTTGGTCTTTGTTTATGACTTTTGGAAATCTCTGGACTTGTGTTTAAATGGATATAGATACCATATGCCCTTTAAATTAGGGAGGTTGAGTGATAGTCATGTCAAGAAACACTAAATTTCCGTGCTCTAAATTTGTAAGTTCAGTTGTCTGGTTTCACAAATAACTTCAGTTTTCAGGGCTGCAAGACCAGTTCATCATCTTTATAGATCTTAAATTTAGCCAAAACAATAAAAGCAAGTTCCAGGAGGAAGCTCACTTGCTGCCAAGTGACAGTAGCCTTTGATTTCTCTCTAGAAGCTGACAGCAATACACCTAGAACAGAATCGAAAAGCAACAGGTAGCAGCCTCCCATTTCACCCCTCATTTTCAGCATTATCTGCAGAATATTTAAATAACTTTATTTGAATTTTTAAACCTATCCTTAGTCCCTGTCTTTAGGCATCTTCACATATTTCTCTCCCATGTTCTTCCCCCAACCTGTCACTTTGGTTAAATAATTTAGGAAGAATGTAGCAGTAAAGGTGATTCCTATGTGAAATGGCTTCTTTTTTCATGTATGGATTGAATTCGGAGTTTTCCACTGAATCTCACTGTTGGCTTTATCAAAACCATTAAATGTTAATTCAGGTGTTTTCAGATAACGCATGTGTTAAAATGTAAAGAACATTTTTGTCATTTACTTTTCCAACACTGTTTAGAAAGTATTTCTGCTATAACAGGAAGGCAATAAAATGCAAAACAATGTTTGGGAAAGCAACCAAGAAAAATCCTGGAGTTAAGAAAACCCCACTTGTTGCAAGAGTGTGACACAGAGCAGGGACTCTGTATTCTCTTGGTTTCAAATACTTCTTAAATGGAAGCCTTAGCCTGACATCAGTAGCAGTTTTTCCAGAAAACAGATTGCATTATCAGGTCCTAAAGCTTTTACTTCACCTGGTGATGCATCAAGGCTTTCAGCAAAATGTTCTAGCTAGAGCAGTGATCTGTCTGGTGATGTTTAAAGGTACATAGACGTGTGTGAAGTTAATCAAACATTGCTAAGACAACTAGAAAGAAATTTGATAGCAACAGGCAGCCTCACTTCAAATTTAGAGTGTGAGTGGAATGAGTTTTCTTCAGAGATCATGCCGTTTTTAAGAATAAGCTAGCTTTAAAAACTAGCTAATCAGTTCTTGGAATGCCATCAACCAGGTCTGGGAGAGCTGACTTTCACCCTACTGCAGAAAGCAATCAACATTGAATTAGTCAAGTGTTTTGATTAGTTGATTAAACAACATCTAGGTATTGAATATGCATGGCATGCCTAAATCAACATCCTCAGATCAGTAGATGAATCTTTTCCTGAAATCACTTGTCCAGCAAGGTGAAATGGTTTGCAGTTAATTAATATTCATTCATTTACAAATAATATCTCTGGTTCTGTTACTCAGCCCTTCAGTAGGAGGTGGCTTTGATGACCGGCTAGTCAGTCTGTGATAACAGTGTGTGATTTCTTGTCTCCAACATGTTCCATTTTAATTTGTAAGGTTTTTCCAATCTCTTTTTTAGTAGAGCTGTACCTAAACAGGAACTAAGATGTAGGAAAAGGTTTTGAATGTTATCCAGGATGGTGTTTTCATAGGTACGTGTGTTCTTCGAAGTCAAAGGAGTCCTGAATATGTGAAATGCAGAGATCTCTGTCATAGCTTATGCCTCTAGGTGATTTCTAGTTCATGAACAGCTTGAGGGTGTCAGAACTCTTCCTGAACATGTAGATCAAGAGAAATACTATTTACCCAGCTCTGCTTTTTTGGGCTGCGGACACCTGGAGCATTCAGATACTTGGGCCCAACCACATCCAGTCCTGATGGGCAGAAGGTGGCAGGGACTTGGGCTGCACAGCAGCACCACGTGAAATTGCCTGCACAGGGGGTGATGAGACTGGGGGTACTGCCCATGCCTTTACCTTTCGTTCTCACCTCTCACCCAAAATGCTTGCGTACACAACGAAAGCAGCTAACTCGTCTGAAATCTCCTGACATCAGGGGAGTATCAAGTAGGTCAAGAGAGGTCCTCCTGCCCCTCTACTCTGCCCTGGTGAGGCCGCATCTGGAATATTGTGTCCAGTTCTGGGCCCCTCAGTTCAAGAAGGACAGGGAGATGCTTGAGAGAGTCCAGCACAGGGCAACTGGGATGATGAAGGGAGTGGAACATCTCCCTTATGAGGAAAGGCTGAAGGAGCTGGGTCTCTTTAGCTTGGAGAAGAGGAGGCTGAGGGGTGACCTCATTAATGTTTATAAATATGTCAAGGGGGAATGTCAGGAAGATGGAGCCAGGCTCTTTTCAGCGGCGTCCACTGACAGGACAAGGGGCAATGGGTGGAAACTGCAACACAGGAGGTTCCATAAAAATATGAGGAAAAACTTTTTTACTGTGAGGGTGACAGAGCCCTGTAACAGGCTGCCCAGGGAGGTTGTGGAGTCTCCTTCTTTGGAGACATTCAAAACCTGCCTGGACGTGTTCCTGTGCGCTCTGCTGTAGGTGATCCTGCTCTGGCAGGGGGGTTGGACTAGATGATCTTTGAGGTCCCTTCCAACCTCTGACATTCTGTGATTCTGTGATTCTGTAATCCAGTCTAGGCTCTACGAAGCCTAATTGTGCCAGCCTTTTGAAAAAATCGACCTTGAGGGTTATTTGTCTAATGTTGAATGAAAGAGCTGTCTGGTACTTACCGAGGCAGCGCTTCATCTACAAAATGGGATAAATTATATCTTTCATACAGCGGAGTTAGAAGTGTTTTAATGTGTTGTGCTGTACTTCAAAACCTTAAACTGCTCCCAAAGTGTAAGCTTTGTTACTACATCAGGGCAGCCCTTATTTCTGCTTCCATAATACAGATTCTAAATGTGTCTCAATGAATTGAACCTTCTTTCAGTCATCTGGTGTGGCTGAGATTTTATACTACCATGCTCAGTCTTTGGGGTTTGGGAGGGATAACAATATATAACATGACATCACAATCAATGTCAAATTTTGACACAGATTAATTTCTCGTGATAAAATCTGAAATCGGCAGCAGCTTTAGATAAAATCCTCATATGGCTGTCTGGAACTTTTTTTCAGTAAAGCTAAGTGTATTAACAAGGGAATATTAAAGTCCCCATAAAAGGAAATTGAAATAATATAACATTTTTTTTATAAACAAGTATTTCAACGTGAATACTTGAAGTTAATTCAGAAACAGCAGGAAACCTCATTAATATTGTGTAGTGCAGATAACTATGTCTGACTTCACAGCAAACATCTTTTGGGTGTGTCCACGAGAATGTTAGCGATATTTTAGTTGCAAATATTCATTACTATTATTAGCCTCCATTAAATTATCAGTGTTCTACTGGTTCCTATTTTGTTCTCTCGTTCATTAAATTTTGAACACCTATAACACGCTTGTCAAGCAGAACAGACCTTTGTACACCCCAGTGACAAGCTGACAAGAGAGTTACGTAATGATTTAAGTCCTGACTGCAGTGCCAGAAAAGCCCAGAGGAGGGGAAAAAAGCAATCCCGTGTTAGCAATTGTAATAGGTACACACCAAGTGAGGTTCCAAAGATTTTGAGATTTGCCAAAGAAACCAGTTTGACAGGAGTCTTATTTGACAGCAGGATTTGTCAAGGAGTGAATAGATTTTTTCACTGGAAAAAGTGGCAGAAACAAATTGACAGTCAGGCTTTGAAGTTATCAGAGTTTGCCGTCAGAGGAGAAATTTAAGAAAGTCAGAATGTTTTGTTTCAACGTTTTAAAAATTGTTCTGTTTGCTTATTTGAATCGTTCTTTCCACTATGTGCCAGACATTGTGTAATAATAACTGCTATGTAAATATCGAAAAGCAACAGTTAAACAAAAACAACCAAAAAAACCTGAAACCTGGAAGCTCAGAATCATCTGGGAAGAAACATCTGGTTATATTGTGTGTTCTAATTTATTCTGAAAGAATTAAGTAAGTGATAGCTACTCACAGGAATAGTGGATTAATTAGATGCTTTTGAAAAAGAACTCTATTATAGGCTACATGACTCATTACAGTAGAAGCTTTGATTAAAAAACTCAGTTTACTGGTTTAGTTCAGGGTGAACAAGTTCTTTTCAGTAAGATAATACCACCACATAGTCCTGTACATCTTGGTATTCTTTGTAAAAAGTATTTATAAGTTTCTAGCTTGTCGCATATCTACGTTTCCTTTAATGGTTGGTGAGTAAATGGTATTTGTCATCATTCTTCAGATATTTTTCTCATGCTTTGAGGAGAGCTTTGATGAGTTGCAGTAGAGTTTCTGTCCATAAATGCCTGAAGCAATTGAAGGTCTTCTGCAGCCTTAGGAGAAAATCAGGGGACCCATTCCCTGAACTGATGAAGAAAGCACAGCAGCTCCCATTATTTGCTTTACTTTATAGTAGATTAAATTTTCTGAACTGTGTTTTTTTTTATTTTTCAGTTGAAAAAAACATCTATTTCATGCAATATATAAAAGAGAATTGTTTTATTATAAAGTGGGCAGAGACTTCAGTGTAAGATCTCACAGCCAATTAGTTCCTTGTATGTTTTACTACAATATTCTTCTGAAATTTATAGCAAGAAAAATGGAACCTGGGAGAACATTTTTAATTTTTTTTCTGCTAGAGGGAATGTCAACTGCACTAGAGAAAGAAGTAAATAATTAAGGGTAGCCATGGGGAGAAAGACATCTCTCAAATTTGCTAGGGAGTTTAATTTTGGCACCTGAGAGTAGAAGAGCGTGCAACAAGGGATTTGGAACAACAAAAAATTAAAAAGGAAATCTCTCATAAGTAGAATTTGCTGTGAAATTGCCCTGTTTAATGAAAACATACAGACAAAAGAGAAGATTGAATAAATTCACTGGAAATGCTTTGTTGATTTTGTTGAATTGTGTCAGGCTTTAGCTTGGAATCAGAGGGTTTTTTCTCTAACCCTTGACTAGGCATTTACAGTGTCTGAAAATTCTTAATGAATTTTTCAATGTATTCTTTAGGAAAGAGATCAACCGTGGGATTTTACCTTCCTTTAAAAAGGTTCTTGGCAAATTTTGGTACAACTAGGTGAACAAACTCAAAAAGTGTCATCTTCACGATTTGAAGCTCGGTATTTCAGAAAGTAGTGTTTAGATGATAAATGCTTATTCGAAAAGTCGCATGGAAGGAGCTGAACTTTTTTCCCTCACACTGCACTCTGCCAGGTAACTGTGATTTGTGGCATTTGTTTCAGCTACAAAATTCAGACACGTGCGGCTCAGATATGTATCTCTGAATGCAGCCACTTAGATCTACAAAGCAAGGAAGCTCAGAACAGAAAAAGTTAGAGACCACCTGGTATTTAGCCTCCTGAAATCTTTGCATTTTGGACAGTTCCTTCATAATGACTGGCATTCTGCTGCTCCTGTTTATCCGTGCGTGGTATTTCACGTTACCTTGGCATATCTAAGGAAAAAAGAAGATTTGAACCTGAGTGCAGTGCCGAGGGTGAGCAGCATCACAATTCGCTCGCTCTCTCTCTCTCCAGAGATGGAAAATTAAGCAGATTTGCCCCATTGAGCAGTACCCAGAGGGAGGAGAGCAGGTGTTGCAGGAGCTGGGAAACTGTCTGGAATAAAGGAGTAAAGGAGAGCCCCATGAGATCCATGTGGTGCTGAGGAATTCCCGACGGCTTGTGCCGTGTGCGCTTCAATTTTGTGATGCTTTTTCTATTTTGTGATGCTTTTTCTATTTTGTGATGCTGTTCTGTGGTCATGAAAATTAAAAAGAAATATTTGTGCTTGTTCCAGAGACATATCCAGGTGATATTGAGGTGCTCATGCAAGTGATATACATTTTAAAAATATGTGCATTTGGTGATGACCCTGTATAGTTTCAGTTTACAAAGGTATTCACCCATTCAGTGTTGTCCAGGCATGACTGGATAACAATACAGCTTCTCAAGCAGTTCATACAAATCAATTTTCTGTTTTAAGTGTATTCCGTGCTATTCTGTTGGGTACAGAACGTACCGTTTATTTCTACAAGGGAATTAATTTGCTTCACTAGGCATTTGCAAAGCAGAATACTGTCACTAGGAGATGAATTTGTACAGGATTTTAGCCTGGCCTACAAGCCCAGTGTTGACAGCACGTTGGTGATTTCAGAGATTCCAGTCCAGGTCGTGATTCATCTGCTAATTAACCAGTGTGAAGAAAACCAAAACAATGAAAACAACTGAAAGTAAAGCATACATCTTAGAGGCAGATTTTGATTTTTCTCTTTTTCATCTGAGTAGTACATCCATGGCATCGAACACCATCATTTCCTAGGTAATGGTACGTTATCGCTGTGTTTCAGCATCAGCAGCAACAGGGGTTGGAAAACAGTTCTAGGATCTTCCTCTTTGCATGTTCTGTTACTGCAGTGGCTCCTGCTGTGCTTCGAGCCAGGTTTTGCAAAGGTGCCCCTTTACAAAGCTGCTCTGAATCCCTCACAGCCAGGATGATTCCAGGCAGACCTTTACAATATTCTTCTGCCCTTGCAGAAGAACTACACCTGCTCACCTGCCATCGGGTTCTCTGTGCGAGTGGAGGACAAGGGCAGGAGTTGCTCTCGCCGGGTACACTGTGAGTGATTTGCTGTGTCCTTTTTCTGTCCTGCTCGGGTAGCCGTCATTGCCTTGCTGGCACAGAGTCATGTTTTCCATATCCCCAGAAGTCTCTGTAAAAAAGATTGATTTGTCGTTTCACTCAAGGTTTGTAATGCGCCGCTCTCCAGACGTCTGTTTTCGCAACTACGCTCAGAAATAGCTTCTACTAAGGCATTTAATGAAATTCAGTGAGCTTTTTTTTAAAAATGACAACGAACGTGAGCCACAACCCTTGGTTATTTGTGAAATACATTGTGTCTAAGTGAGTTTGATATGACAGCCGTGTCAATAATACAACACAGCACTGTAGTAGATATGGAGACAGAAGAGCTTGGGGATAATACATTGGGACAGGTCTTTGAGCCCTTCTCTATAAGTAGTCAAGGATGCATGTGTCATTCCCAGCTTTTTAGACATTGTCATGTGCTGGAATGTGAAAAGGTTAAAGGGCTGTATCTTCAGTAGTAGCAGCTAGGCCAATATTGTGAGCTACAATAACACATTTTTATAGGCTTTGATTCTGCAAAGTACTGTGTGTTTCCTTGGGAATGCAACCTGCCCTTAACTTCCACTGATGCTGATAAGAGTTGAGACTTGTTTAGCCCTCCTCTACTGCCTTCACAAGAGTCCTTAGAGCTCTTTTGTTGCCACTCTTGACCAAAGCATATAACTGAGGCTTTTTATATTCACCAGAGTGATCAAACCCACGTGTCTGCTGGCCTTACGGAATAGATTTGAAGCACTGCCTCTGGTTTTGCAAGTACCAATTACTATAGCGTTCCTTTGTTCTAGGTATCTTTTGTCTTGTTCCTGAAATTGCATTAATCCACCTACGCCAGTTTCATGAATTAACAAAGGGAGACTCAAGCAATTAAAATAATGAAGACCATCATTTTACTGTCTTTCGTTAGGGCAAAGCCCGTGTCCTTTGCTGTAGGTACTTGGGTAGCATGGTACTGTCAGACATTACAGCCTTCTAGAGCTGCTTTCTCACATCACCTATGAGAGAGACCTTTCTCCAGCAACAAGGAGCAAAAATACTCAAAATGTTTTTGGAGTCGAATATACAATTCATTCTACCTCAGAAAGGCATAGGGAGCAGAAGATGGTGTAAGTCACCAGAAGAAGTTATCATGTACTGTGTATGAGCGTGTGTTTACAGAAATATGTATTTAGAGTAAGTTTTGTTAGAAATTTCTCAGTGCTTTTAATCTTTGCATTTTTTAGGTTTCATAAGTGAACAAAGAAATGTCATCCTGGGCACCAATTATTGCTGAATTTCTCACTGGTGTTTAACAAAGCTGTGCTACCTGCGTGTCAAGAAATTTAACCCTGCTTCATATCTACGTGCTTGTTGGCAGCTTTGGGCCCTCATAATGCTTTAAAACTGCGGAATTACTGTCATTGCTTCTCTTATTAAGAAACCAGTTTGGGAAGAGAGTTAATCATGCGTCCACTAAATTGATGGTACTTGCCGTGTGCGGTGGATGAAGAACCATCGCTGTGCAATGCCAGCGTAGGGAAGCAAGAGGTCAAGTGGTGATGACTGACATGAAATAGTTTAGGGCCATGAGACCGTTACCTAATTTCAATATTTTAATAGTAGATTCATTTCCTCCTTTATATTGGAATTTACACCAGGTATCAGCCTTTCAGGTGTACTGTGGAGTTACAAAAACAAAGCCCTCATCCTGAGCCTCTGGTGTAATCTGCACAAGCGTGCAAGCAGCTTGTGGGATACAGCAACTGGCATTTTAAGATGCTAGTTAGACAACAGTCTTGTCTAACGTGTGTTCAGATGGACACTGAAGCATCAACTAATTTCTGATTCTTCCTGACTCATTTCTGATTCTTCCCAGTGGCTCAGGAATGGGTGATACACACCCTGTTTGGTTTTCTGTTGCAGTAAAAATTGAAAAAATTGGGTTTCCAGCTAGAACATCAGTGGCAAACACTCTGGAGCTCTCCTTCATCTCTGTAAAGCAGAGTGGGAGTTGAGAGGGGAGAGAGCTTACAGTCAACAACCTGATAAGACTCCGATGAGTGAACTGGGCACCAACCCAACCATAATAGGTTTATATTATCATACATCATTTGTAGCTGTGAAATCTCATTCAGTTGCCAAGACTCTGCACAGGCTCTGTGCTTGTATGTGACTTTTGCAAAGTATTGGGGGATTCTGTTTACAAATCTTAAGTTTGGTTTTGTTGGGGTTTTTTTTTTTTTTTCATTTTCCATTGAGTAGATGGCGGTTTTGTTTAGTAAATACTTTGCAAGAGAAGGATGATGATAATGCTGTCTGTGTTTATCGGCTCCCTTTCTGCCAGGGGTCACAGTCATTTCTTCTTTGCCATTTTTAACCATCTCAATTTTTTTTAATTAGATATTTTTTAAGAGTTTGGGAATAAGGTGGACAAATTACTGAGGAGGAAATAGTTTTTTTCTCATGTTACCAACATGATAACTCAGAAGCATCAATGTAAAACAATTAAAAAAGGTGTTATAGCAGTATACTATATTAAAGATCCTGGAAGCCTAAGGAGAGGGTGGGTTTTGTTGCCATGATTTACTGATTAGCAAACTCGGTATTAATTCTGTGTTATTGAGGTCTAGTTTATCTTAAATGCTACACTAATTAAAGCATCTTTCTTATAACGATGTATCTTGATTTTTCGCATGACTAGCAGTTCATTACTTTTTTCTTTTTTTTTACTTGAAAATGTTAGATATATCCTGTAAACCACTAAGGGAAAATAAGTAAAGCAATAAACTGTTTTCAACCATGATGTGTAGTAGTTGCTCAGGTTGTCAATTTTGGTTATGTTCGGATAAATTTATGTTTAAAATACATCAAATACATTGTCCAGGCATTTAAGTCATTGAACTGTTCACATTAGCTGTATTTATTCCTTTTATAAATACTGCTCAGAGACTAAATAGTAGCAATATTGTACGCTAATGAGCATATGTATGCTGCAGTGCTTTTCAGAGAGATTTAGTTCAGTGATTATGTTTCCTTGATCTGCCAATCTGCACATCAAAAGAAGCTATTTTGTTTAAATACTCTGTCTACCAATATTAACTTCACTGAGTAGGTGAAAACCCCCCACATGTCAGTATGTTTTAAAACTATTTAGGATTATATTTGAGCCACTGTAGCAGTGCTTATATCTAAAGGTACATCAGCATCTGTCGTAGTGTAACATCCACAGATGAAAGGCAGAGAAGATAAAAGGCAAATAGAATGTTATTAATTAACTGTGGATATGTAATGGGCTTCACTTCCATTTCAGTCTCTCGAAAGTAACTGGTGTGCAGAACAGGCTGCAGATGGGGTGACTGCAGCACACAAATGGCTGCAAATAACCAGTGCACGTCTTGAGTTTTTACTTCTTGGCTGACCTGGCTTATGGGAATGGAATGACTCACAGTTGTGACATAGGAGCATAGAGAGATCCTGGTGCACTGGCCCATCTGTAGTAAGAGCTCAGGTTTAGGTCCAGATGGGAGGCAGGAGTTGCTGGCCTTTGCTGAATGTGCCAGTGAGTGGTTGGGATGCACCATGTGTAGAGAGAGCAAGTGAACCAGAAAGCCAGCCGTGCACAGCCACCGTCGCAATCATCCATCACTGCTGCGTTAGGTCTTCTCCCAACCATCCGTGGATATAGGCTTAAGCCTTGAAATATTTAAGCTTTAAAATCCTTTGTGTGATTAATTATGGTAGCTCTAGGTATTTTTGCTATCTGCATAAATGTCCAATCCTTTTGGGACCTCGTTAAGTTACTAGCTTCATCAGTTCCCCGTGGCGGTGATTCTGCACGTCTGTTCAGAATGGGTTGGCATGAAGAAAAGAAAAAAAGTTTTCGTTTTGCATTTTTGCCTGTTGATTTCTATACAGCAGCCAAAGTTTTGAATTCTGAGAAAAGAACTACTGTTTTCCTGATACTGGAACTTGTGTTCATGTGCACAGATGTCATGTTTGAAGAACATCTTGCACACATGGAACTGTAAGTGGTCAGATATTCCTTCCCTTCTGTAAAACTTGTTCGAACATACACTTGCTGTACCAATAAGACTTGCCCATACTTTTTCCTTGAGAACAAGAGAAGTTCATTCCAGCCTTAATCCCAGATCTTTCTTGTGAAAACCAATATACAGCGTAACACAAAAATCTGTTGCGTTGACGGTGCCCTGTCATGCTGAGAAAGCTCTCTGCAGTGTTTGTTTACCACCTTCCTCAACAGAAGAAACACCAAATGGGGCCTCTTTTTTTTTTCAGTGGCAACAGAGATGCTGCTTTAATGTCACCTTTCTCTTTTCTTGTGCATGACTGGCTCTTCAGAGCCGGCCGTGCTGCCAGGCAGCAGGGATCCATGTTTGGGCAGGTGGTTCACTGCTGACAGTGGAAGAGCTTCCATAGCAGGAGAGGTGGCAGCATGCCCGCCTATTTCAGGTCTGTTTGAGGTTACAAAGCCTAATATTAAAGGCTGTAGAGAATGAGCAGCTTTGATGAACCGTGGCTTTTATGATTTCTTTCTTCTGACATTGTCGTGACAAAGACACCAAAGCTTTTGGATACTGAACCAAAAAGAGGATCTAAGAGAGAGCTTTTCCAGTGTGTTACCTGTTCGCACACTCCCCTGAATCAAAGCTTAACACTCTAACTTGTGGTAGGTGCTGTCCACCACCCCTCACACTTGCGTGTTTTGCACTCCTTCGTAGGAGTGCCAGAAGTCTGGTTCTTAAATATTTCAGAGTCATCATTGCCAGGGTCTTGAGCATCACAGCATGCTCCGGTGGTTTAAGACTTGGTCAATTTTCCTGGCGTATTTTATCCATCTGTGAACTTGCTGTTACATAAAATGCAATTTGAAGTATGGTACTTCATTAGATGACTTTTACAGTATTGCAGACACCCAAAAGCTTTGATGTAGGAGATAATTAGTAAGAAATTATGAGGAGATAAAGCATGGGTGGGCAGACAAGGCTAATGAGTCACAGTCAGCAGAAAGTATGAACTGAAGTAGTTTGCTGTCGTTAATATTCCAAGCATATGCCTGTTGCATTTCTTCCCCAGGTATGAGAGGAGGGTGCTGAGGAGACACATTCTCAGAGCCAGAAGTTGATTCTAGTCTTCCTGTGTGGTCTGTCAGACAGTAGCAGTGTCACTTCTGAGTCACGGTGCCTTGATTTCTGAAAACCTGAGGCCATAAAACCAGATTGATTCCAAAACAAGCAATGTTTTAAATGGTTGTTTTCCTCCTTAGTGTGAAAGGTGCAAAAGTGTTTTGTATTTAAGGATTTGTGTTAAGATGCTGATGTTCATTGCAGTACTGATTTGAGGGTGTTTTCAGACTTCTGGCAGACTTCATGGTTGTGTGGGAGATGGTATTGAGCTTCATTATAAATTTAAATATATGTGGTTCCTCTGTGCCCCTCAAATGAACTCTGCACCCTAGTCTTTTGAGCCTCTTTTATCTATTGTTTTATCAAGAGAAGGGAAGAATCACATAAAAGTAATTATTTAGTGTTTAACAACCCAGGATTTCCATACCAGTCATGACCCACCAGAACAGGTATCACCAGGTGACAGCAAAATTCTGTTTTGATTTGAGGTAGCAAAAGGATTTCCGATTTTGGTTGGTTCATTGGTTTTCTTTGAAATGTTGCAGAAGATGCTTTGGCTTTATACAGAGTTTCAAGGCAGCCGACCATTTTCAGATATCTTGTATTTTACATGGGTCCGGTGCGTAACGTGGCTCATAGAGATACAGTAGAAGGTGATGAAGAGGACATTGTGGTATATCTTGAAACTGAAGATACCATTAATTAAGCAGATAAGAATTCAGAAGTAAGCCCTGTGGGTCTATTGTTTAAGGAGCAAAAAATATGACGATACTGGCAAAATAAAATTAGGAAATGGTTTGGCCTTAGCTTTCCGTTGAGATTTTTGCTTCAGCTAATCCCACACACTGTTAGTGTGTTCCTTTAATTCAACAGCAGGTGGGTTTAGAGTACACAGTCTCTGAATAATCTCTTCCCCATGCTAGCGCTGCTCTTGCAGTTCATCTGTATTCTCTTGCTGACATAACTTGCAGTCATTGTCTCTTACATTCACAAAGCTGCCTTCCTGAAGAGTTAGCAGGTTATGGGCTCTTGCAGTCATTTTTAATCATTATGAAGAATCATATCTTTGTAATACAGCAAGTGATTAATTATTGTGTCCTTTTATCAGTGTAAAACTTGTCAGGGGTGTGGTGGCTTTCAATTACAACCTTTCAAGGTTTACTTTGATAGAATCCAGACCAGTTGGAGAGACAACCCCACAGTTAGGCAGTCTTTTTCTCCATACAAACTATTATTATCTCCTCACTTCTTGTTCTATTTACTTACAAATGAAGATCAAATATCCTCAGTGGAACATATGAGAAAATTACAAGAAATTCTATTACCCAATGCTGAAGAAAAATTTGACATCGGAAACTTAGTGGAAATGGAAATGTATTATCCATTTGTATGATTAGAGAGTAAGAGCCCTTCATAAGCCTAAAACAAATGAAATATCAATATGAAATTAGGAATATGTTTTTCATTTATAGAGAGTTCTGGAGCAAGATGCTTTCGTCTTTTGTTAATAGCCTCACTTCAGACTCAGTTGTTACAGATTACTGTGGAAATGTAATGAAACTCCACAGTAGTGCCGGGACAGAGACAGGAGAACGGTGCCTGATAAAGCAAATAAAACAGCAGGGAGCTTTACATAGAGAGTGGGAAGGTGCTTTACGGCAAGTCCTGTTGCTTCCTTCTCCATAAATCTGTAGGAAGTTTTGGCAAACGACTCGAGGGAGTACAAGATGCAGAAGTACTGAGCATTTCCCAAACCCCACGTCTTGTGGGGTGGCCACAGATCACTCCATAGCAAAATTTGCCGTTCTTCATGCTAATTGATATTTTCTATGGGCACATCAGGGAACCCTGGTACGGTTCTCTTCTAGCCTTATGCCTAGGGAAATAAATACATGTATGCCCTTTGCTGCTTTGGGAATTTTCACGTGGCCTTCGAAGTGCTTCCGTCTGTCTTTTGTGTACGCTCTGTTCCTTGAGATGCCCCTGCTTTAACACTGGACTTGACAAGCTCTTTAATCTGCTCAATGGGAATACAGATTCTGCTTTTACAGCAAATGGAAATACAGACACTGCTTTTATGAAAGATTTCCTCCACAGAGGGGAAAAAAGCAGCCCTTTTGAGTATTTGCATAAATATCAGAAGGATTTGGGGGGGATGCAAATCTCCTTCAGCAGTAATCACATTTTTGTTGCTATTAGTATAACAAACTAAAAATCATTTTGCTTAGACCGTTTGTTTTCCCAAAGGGAACTGTTCATGCCATTAAAAACTCTTTTTATGTGAAACAAGTGCGTAAATAAAAAGACAACAGGAGAAAGAATGAATATTTATACTGTACATATTCAGAGCATTATGAAATCTTTTAATTATCTTTGTTTCTATCTGAAATTGAAATAACCAGCAAATAATGAACTTTCTTTCTTAGAAAGTGTTCTTAGGCATAAAGCCTGGCACTAGGCATGGGGATCTGGTGATGCTTCTGCCAATCTTAAAATCTTCTGATCCAGTTCTGACTTCAAGAGTAGTCGTTGCAACCCGTATTTCTCTGTGTAGCAGACTTTGAAGGGATTATTACAAAAAAAAAAAAAAAAGGCATTTCGTGACAGACAGAGGAGGAATTTGAGGACTTGATTTTAGATTGAGATCTGGAAAAGATTTTTTCCGCAGGTTTGCAACTTCTGTTTGCCAAGTGTATTAATCACCCCAGATGGGAAATGTGTGTGCAATCACAGTACTTCTGAGAGCATAAATTGCCTTTTTATGGCTTCAGCAACACAATTCCCTTTCTGTTGCTTCCTGTAGCCAACGTCTGTTAAGCTCATTGTATTCAAACCTCGCCACGATTTATTAATGCCATGTGAATTCTAGTTTGCTTATTAATTCTGCTTCTTTCACCTGTTGATACTATTTCTTCCATTTGTTTCTTGTAGGGGAATGTAGTGTGGATGTAAGTGATCTCTCTCCTTTTTTGAGTTCTGCGTACGGGTGGGAAATTCTCCCCAAATCCACCAAACTTTGCAGTTGCAGGAAATTTGTGTGCCCTGCTCTTTTTAACTCCCGAGCCCCAGGGTAGTGTGGCAGGCACCACAGTATTCTTCGCTTGACTGGCAGTGCGAGACGTTGTGTGCTCTGAAATTGCTTCCCAGTACATCTCTGCCACAGATCAGCAGGGAGCTCCTCCAAGATTTACTATGTCATATTCAGGGCTCTATTCACATTGCTGTGAATATACAGGGGCTTTTCTTGTCTACGGCACAAATAAAATAATCCTCTCTTTAATCCTGTCAATGCCAGGCCTTCAAATAGCCAGTAGAAAGCCCCTCTCCTAGTGAATGAGGTCTTCTCATGTGCAGTTGCATCCAGAAGCTTCCTGCAAATACGGAGAGTAGCGTAGAATTTGGCTAATTCATGATTACACGTGTCGGAGAATGGCACACAACTGGCAGGCAGAGATACTAGAATTCTCTGTCCAGCTCTGCCTTCTGTTCTCTGTATCTCCTCGCCTAAGGCTGATAAACCTCTTGCTTTCATTTTCCCCACAGGCTAAAGTGCAGTTACCGCAATTTTGTAAGGTTCTTGAAGGATTGCTAAAGAAATTTAAAATCTTCCTGAGGTACGAATGATGTTGGGCACTATCTATCAGAACAAGCTACCAGCTCTGATAGATCTCTGAAATATAAAAGCTCAGGTTAAGAAAGTCATGGTAATTTACATAGTCTAAACAGGGAATCCAAAATACTGCTTGCCAGGCTTTTAAACCTCCGTATTCAAAAGAGATGCAGGGACAGGTCCTTAGATTTCAGGGACAGGACTTAGTATATTGCTTCTTTAATAAGTAGTTACGGTACCTGTTGATGTATTTGCTGACTAAATTCAAAGTGTAAGTGCTTTTGGAACTTTTTTGATGACTAATTGAAGATAACATAACCCTCTTTCTCCTTAAGTGAGGAAACCACTTTAAAAATTGGCCATATAAAATGGCTGAAGGACAGAATTTGTGGCTTCTTCACAAGTAAATTGTGTAGTTGTTTTTTTGTTGTTGTTGTTTTATTTTCATGCTAGCATTGTTAGTAATTAAGTATTTTTAATAGTATTACCTCGGTAATATAGGAGCCAACCAAAGTTGTGTCATTTTTTCCCCTATGGATTTTTGCAGTATCAGTAGGGTACATCACCACAGCAGCAAGGAGTCATCTCGCTGCATTTGGGTGTCTGTTACTGTGGATCTTATTGTCTGGATTCTATTTCTCACCAGTACAGGCAAATAGATACTCTGGGGTGCAATCCACCTCATATTCAAATAGCTGTCAAAAAAACAAGTCAGAGGAGCAGTTTGGTTTCAGATGCCTACAGTGTGGGAATCTAATGTTAGATGAGATGGTTTCTCACCTGGCATGTTTATGTCTTGACATTTCTACATCAACATAATTTCCCAACTGGTAATTGTCAAACACTGGAGAATTTTAGGGTTTTTTTTAAACCTCGATGGAAGTGTAAGTCAAGTTGAAGTGATATAAAGGTTTTGATTTCTTATTTTCGTCTCTCAGATGGAGAATCTTAAACTTTTGTATTTCGTCCCTTTGAATTGTATAGGCTGTAAAGAAATGTGGAGCAGAATGCATTAAGGGATTGCACTCCCTTACATGAAATAAACACCAAGCACTTCAAATTGCCTCGGCTATTAGAAAAAATACTTTAGTGTGAAAGTGTGTTATTGAAATGGCAGTTCCCATCACCATTAGCAGCCCCTGCACAGAAAAGCTGTGTGTAATTCTTTTCCATACAACAGTTTTCTCAGAGCCAGTGTCCAATCAGTCACCTCGAATAAGAGTTTGGATTGGACGTAGACTTAACTTGTCCCAGTTTTGTGGTCAATTCAGCATGTGTTCATCATCACTTAAAATACTGTCCTAGGTATTTATTGCCATTTAATGAAGTTTATCATCAGTGTAATGGTTTAGAACCTTGACTGCCAAATTCTGGCATCTTGCAATTGCTGCTCAGTGCCGTGTTTTCAAGTATAAGACTCGTATGTCTTGGAGGGCTAAAACCAAGGCACTATAGGTGAGGGAAGCTGCTGAGATGAAATTTGCTCTTTTATCACTATCACATGCAAGTGCAATGCCATAGAATCCAAACTTGCTCTGTACTTTTAAAATACTAGCCTCAGTTATACAGAGGAATATATAACAGTAGATGTAATGTGTTTCACTAGGATGAGAGAGCAATAGAACATTGCTTACAAGCTAATACTTCAAATAAGAACATCCAATCAATATATTTTTCCAGTTTTTTAAGTAGTGAGTATTCTAGGTGTTCTTAATGCCTTGTTGCATTTGAAACAGAGAATTCTGAAACGTACAAAATTAGAAAACTGAGCACAAGAATGTTAATTAGGGCAATATCCTGAGTAATTGGGCAGGGCTAGCCACACGTTCTCACAGCCTCTTATAATCTGGGTTGCTTGGAACTGAAAGTTCAATTTGTATTAATGAGGGAGATCACTCTTTATGCTGTACATCAAGATGATAAAATGTGTATTCATTGACTAGACTACAGGTAGGAACGTAACGAATTCAAGGGCTCTCAAAAGAGCAATCTGGCTCTACTTGCCGTAGCTAAAATCTGTGCCTTGGTACCACGCCTTCTGCTTTTGATGCCTGATTTGCAAACTCAGTGGTCCAACAGAAGACATAACACTCAAGAGGAATCTCTGGTTCTTCTGTCTCTCGGTACTTGTCACTCTCTCATGCATTTCCAAAGGCATTAGTTGATAGATATTTTTTAGGTTTGTTTGTTTGTTGTTTTTTCCCCCTGAGAGACAGTTGCCAATACATGGAGTCTTCTGTTCTTCACGTAACACGTACTCCCTGAGGGCTGTTCAGTTAGTTCTACTATGCTAAAGATTTGCCTCAGGAGTCTGTAATTCCTACAAGAGCACATATCTTTATTTCCGAGTCATCACAAACTATCACACTGGTTGACGCTCACTCACGTTCTGCTTCATTAACTGTTTCCTTCTCGTGCCAGCCTGCTTAAGCCAGATCTCCAGTGTAACTCCATTAAAGCCTGTATTAGTTTCAGTTAGAAGACAGATATTCCTTCTCTTTCTGTGATGTACAAATTATGTCTCAAATACTTCTTTCAAATGTTACCAGAATACCAACTGCACTCTTGCCTGTCTAGTAAAATGACAGATATTACAATGTTTTTTATACTGAACTTGGAAAATTCATGGTGCTGAAGGGGAAGCAACTAGGTGTGGGAGTGTGGGCACAATAGATGTATTTTAATTCTCCAAGTGACCAAAGCTGCTGTTTAGATAAACCTTGAGTTTCCCTACCTTCCTATTGGTTCTATCTTATGAATGATTTAACTACGTCCATTTAAAAGGAGAAAGTGAAATCCTGATCCCAAGGAAACTAAAACTTCTACTGGTCTTTGATAATATCCAGTGGTTCATTGCAAAAAGAAAAGTACCTGCAAAAATACGGCCATTTTAAAATTTGTGCGCTCTCTGGTAGAGGTACTTAGTACTTCCCATACAGGTAATGGCTCTTCATGGATGTTGACACTTCAATGGCAATTTTTAAGGCTGCCAGTTAATGCCATCAGAGGAAACTGGATAAACAGCGTTTTACAGGATCAGCATTCCTGCTGATTTTAAGCACAGTGAAAAATTATTTTGAGGTTAGTCACAGAAAAGAGACACCATATGATCATTTTATCTCAAAAACCTGACAATCCCCTGCCAGTAAACATACACATCACTGCTGAGCTTCATTTGTTTGCTGCGAGTAAATAAGAAGGCTCAGTAAAGCCCTACTGGCTGCAGCCTTTTGGCTTTGTCCTGTTTCATTATGAAACCAAATGATCCAGAAATCCACCTGAAAATGCAGTTAAATGATACAAAATTTAGACACACTAACAAATTACCGGTAGGAGAACATGCAGAGTTTCAAATCATCCTGCAGCCTGAGAGGCTGCTAAATTAATTAGCGTGATAGAAAACTTCAAGGAGCTACTGAGACAAACCACTGAAAGGAGAAAAGAAGGATGTGTCTTCTGAAAAAAATCACATTGGGACTTGGACAGCTACTGTTCCAGAGTATTTGCCAAGCCCTTAAAAAAGCTCTTTGTGTATATTAATGTCGGTGTACCAGCATCCACCTTCAACAAATACTGAGAGCCAGTAGTAAAGGCTACACACAAACTAATGGCCATGTCCCAAAGAGATTCTTCCATGTTTAAGGAGCCTATTATGCCTAATAAATATCTCAGCTGTTATTGACTGTTCAGCTCGCATTAAAAGACCTGATACGGTAGTCTTCCTTCTGAGAAAAAAACAAAATCACAAAGATTTGTGGGTCATTTAAAAACCTATAGGGCATGAAATTGATACTGTGTGAAAAAGAGAGAAAGGAATTCCCTCATTATGTCTTGCACATTAGTACAAAGGCTGTTGTTGTAGTTTAATCTGAGTTCCTGTTATATATCCTCATAGCTCACTTATACAGGGAATCCACGTCTAGTAATACATTAAAATATTGATATTTCTTTTAATTACTTTTTTTTAATGTCTTCATGTATTCTGTATGCATATGTATTGTGTACGAAGGAGCAAGGGATGATTATGTAAGTAGCTGAACTAAATACCCTGAATGGAAACACTGACTCCCTGCTTCCAAGCAGTGATGTGTAACGTAACAGCTCTCAAGTATTATGGGCAGAATTACATTTTTACTCTGTTACTGATGAATGTCACAGTAGTGAACACTGAGACGGCCTCCATGGCAAAAGTAGGAGCTGGTATTTCTTCCTGATACAGTCAATCGGACTGTAACCTAAGCAGTCCTTAGGCTTACTGGTTTGTGCAGCTGTCTGCCACCTCTGTAGCTCAGTGAAAAAAGGCACTTTAATATCCAAAGTGTTAAAAAAGGGTCAGAGTGCAGAACATGAAGCTCTTGGCTGTTTTACCTCTCCAGCACACCTAGCATATTAAGGTTCTCTACAGTCTTTGCTCTGACATGACTTAGAGCAGATGAAAATTCTGAGTTAAGTTTTCTGGCAGTGACTCTATCCTGGAAAGTACTGTGAAATCAGCTGGAAAAATGATCTTGCCTAAATTATAAACACAAATTCATTCCTCATGTCAGACAAACGTATATTCTCTGAGCAGATTTGAATGTTTGATTAAGGTAAGATCAATCTAACCTCATTTTCCAGTCCGATGTCAGCCCAAGTAACACGGGGGGGTGTTGCAAACCCCACAGGGGAGGGAGGAGGAACGAGAAAGGAGCTGAGATGGTGCCTCTTACTATACAGCTTGCTCTGCCCTCTTCTTGCAGTGGAGAAGACTTCTTTGTAGTCATGCACTCTTATTAAAATGTGTATTTATTGGTTAAAAGCAAATAAAAATATATCCTGTAGAAATATATCCTGCAGAAGAAGCAGTGGGATGGATAAATTGTGCTGAAACACAGTTTCTGTTCCCGTAGCATCAGAGCACATTGATATAAATGGGAGTGGTTTTTTCCTCCTTAATACTGAGGTCACAGTTATACTGTTTCTATCTTCTGACTGTCATTTTTCAACAGAGATCTTACTTGAAATTGCAAAAGCATCTGGCATTATTTGGTATTCCCTCCAACCTGAGATCTACCTCTTATCCTCTTGGATTTTCTGTATTCAGTGGGAATGGTGAAGTCTAGAAGGGGGTAGAAGTTACGGGTAACATTTCCATGTTTTCAGATCAAGACTGAATGAAGTTAATTCATTTAGACTTACAGTCGTACTTCCTGCATGTGTCTTCTCTTTTCCATCTCCTATTTCCAAACTACTGTAGCACCTTTTCTTGTTCTTTACATTATTCTTTTCTCACATTTGGGGCAATGCCTCCAGATACGTCTAGAGAGGGATCAGACAAGTTGACTCTGGAAATATGTATTGACTCTGGAAATATGTATTTCCCTGAAAGAGGGTAAAGGCGCGTTTCCAATTCCGTTGTTACTTTGTGTTTCAATTATTCAGCGTTACGGATACGCATGGTTCCTTTTCCTTAGAACTCCGTTTTATCATTGGTCTAATAAAAAGTAACATGTACATCAGGATCCCTGAATAATTCAGCCTTACTTCATAACTCAGGAAGCTCACTCTTTTTCAAGGCATTTCTTGCATAGGTGTTCCAGAAATCAAGCAATTCTCTTATGAACAGTTGTTCCTCTGTTGTAGAAGTGGATTTTAGCTACCATGCTGAGTGCAAAGTTACAGAATTTGCTGTTGTATTGCCTGAGGCAGCCTCAGCTCCTTCTCTGTGGGAAAGGGACAAAACATCATTTTAGTTATTCCAGACAGTTCCTCAGGTATCCACAAGGAACTATTCAAACTTTAATTCTTCATAAAGGATCTTCTTTCAGAATTATTTTAGCTAAGTATTGGCAAGAGAAATAGCATTTCTTCTCTGTCAGATGATATCTTCATCAGTGTATAGTTTTCTGAGAAACATAAAGCATTTTAATTAAACTGTGAATCCATTTAAAGCCTTCTAAATGCTGGGTTTGTGTGTTTAAAAATTATCATCAATCACTTATCAAAATTATATCAAGACGCCCTGGAATGCATTAATGAGGCTAAAATTTTAGTATTTACCAGAGAACTGTAAAAAGACAACTATAAGGTGCGTTGAATTAGCAGCAGCTCTGTAGAGGTGACCTTTTGTTGTTAAAAATTAATTCTGAGGTCTCAAAACTGAGAGAGGTTTCCACATTCTGTAGCAACTACAGTCTAGAAAGAAAAAAAAACCTGTAGAAAGAACCCAGTGTTGGGGTCTTTCCTTTTGGATCTATTGCTCTGCAAGGCCATATGACTACTATGACTTGAAATTTTCATTGCTATTGTACCACTAGACATTTTAAAATTGCAATGCTAATGCTCTTCCTTGTGACCACTTGCTGTCTTCCAGCCCATTTGACAATCTGCTTTTTCCACTTCTGAGGTTAACTGCTCGTTTTACCCTTTCACTTCATTCTGCACTGAAAAGTCACCAATCTCCTGCTGTTTAGAAACTCCCAGTCTCAAAATTTCTGCCTCTGGCACAATTCCAGCAATTGCTGGTCAATTTTAGCAGAGTGGAGTTAATTTTTACAAAATGATTTTGTGGTTTATGTATTTTCCTCCTTATTTGTTTCACATTAGAAATTCTCTCTTGCACTGTGGAGTGAGGAATGGCATTAGGTATTCACCGATTTTCACAGCACTTATTTCTGTTAAACTCATGCTAGAGGAAGGAATTCTCTTTGCCGTATGTATATTTACTGTACTTTAAAACCGGGCAAGATGAAGTGTTGGTCCTTTCATTTATTTCCTATTTAAGCCTCTTCCAGATACCAATTATATGACTAATTGATTATCCATAGAGGAGCTTCATCTTCTCCTGCTCTGGTAATTCCTCTGAAAAGCAATGAAAATTACATTAGGCAACAATCTATTAAGCTAGCCAACCGCCAGCGGATTTACTCTTGATGTGCTTTGTGTTGTACAGATTTCTAGATTATGTACAAGCCATGTGTAGGGTTTTTTTTGGTCATGTCTTGTGGCACTTTATAATTCTGTTTTCTTTTGACAATAAATTCTTCACCTGCAAACTTATAAATGTGGGATTTTCTGTGTGATCCCAAATCCAGAGGGATTCTGCAGAACGCTGCCCATCTTGCACTGTGGCACCAGGTTGACGGGAACTGCATCCGTGTGATTAGGGCTGAAACTGCTCTTTTCGTGTTGAAATCAGCCTTTGTAAAGTCTTTTATTTTTGTGTTTGCCAGCACACACTAAAAGTAATGGAATATGGAAACAAATCTTCCTCTGTTGATGTAGAAAATGAAGTGTTTTGCCCGCGTTTCCATGGAGACAATCAGACTGCCATAAATGAACATGAAACGGTTCTTAGTCCTGCTGAATTGAGCTGGTTCAAAATCGTTACAAGTCGTTCACGGGAGCCCTGTGCTTTCTGTTCTCTGGAGGTCGTTCGGAGGGAGTATCAGGGTGCCTGGGGTTAGAGGTGCTTGGCTGCGCTGTTATGCCTTGGTGGCTGATGGCAGGAAGCAGTCATGGGGTTAGCTCTGCGGCCGTGCTGAGCATCTGTTGGGACTGCTGCTGCAGAACTGTGTCCTTCCCGCAAGGCAAGAAGCTGAGGTTTCTTCGTTTTCTCATGTTCCACCAACTAAAGATTGGAGCAATCTTTTGAAGCTCTCCACTTCCATCACAGGAAGCTTGAAGCTGGGGTTTTCTGGGACTCTCAAACAGAAGCTGCAGAGCTGCTGTCACTAAACATATGCCCAAGCCCTGGGAGTCCTGGGAAATGGGGTTATTTTGTACCCTCACCGCCTCCTGGAATTAGTAATTGGATGGAGTGTCTGACCAACATCGTTTTGTCTGTGAGGTTTTGGGGTCTGTTTCACCTTCAGCTTGCCGTGATGTGCATAAATACCCTCAAGTAAGTACAAACACAAATTATCACAGAGTGGAAATGCTTGGAATTGAGCGGAGCATTGCGGTGCTGGTGCCAGACCCCACACTATTGAAGCGACACGAGTGCTTCATACCTGCGTGTTGGTTGACGCTTTGCCTTGCAGGCAGGAGAGCAGTTTGTAAAAAGCACCCTGGTGCTAGCTAATCAACAAAGCAAGGACCTAGCTGTAGTCGACAACTCCTTTTTTTCCAGTGGATGTTTGTTTTTTCAGATTCAAAAGGAAGTATTAAAAAGATAACGCATTAGGGAAACATATCTAAGTATAGGAAATGTTTAAAGTCATATAGAGAAGTACTTGAGATGGGTTTGTATTATATTGAGATATAAGTCATGAAGGTCAGAAATCAAATCAGGAGCTGCTCTTTAGTGACTCTTTAGCAACTCAACTTTGATCTTGTCTATGGCTCTTTACTAGTTATTAGCCAAATACCTCCACTGATGGTTGTGACTGATTCTCACTTCCACAAATAGGAGCACATTTCCTGACTTACAGTCCTATCATTTTTTTCTTTGCTTGTTTTTGCTGCATCAGATTTCTGTGTATCCGTCAAGGAAATTCATTTAAATACTCAGGTTCTTATCCTTTGCTTTGGAAAGAAAATCTGTAGAGTCCTCTGAAGCATCTTTTTGCCTTGGACAGCCCTCAGCAATGTCTAAAGCAATTATTTGCAAGTTATAATAAATGATTTTTGAAAGTGCCTGTAAAAATTAAAATAAATGTTTCTGTGGACTGTACCAACGTCTTCGGCCACTCAAGTGTTAGTGTGCTGCAGAACAAAACTATACATAAATACTACACAGTGAAGGAGTAAATGCTGACAGTTTGAGATGTTACTGTTTAGTTGCCTTGAGAATTTCCATTTACTGAAAATAATTCACATACATGTTTGAAACATTCATGCCTGTGGTAATTAATTTTCAGCTGAATTGATTTCTTTATGCAAATTGCTCTGAGTAATTACACAGAGAAGGAGCATGCAAGAGAGAGAGATTTAAATATCTGAGCTTGTTAATCGAAGACATGTTCTCCCCTAGACTTGGGGGAGGGCTAACACCAATTTTCTTCATAATGAAGCAGAATGTTTTATTCCAAGATTTGCAGAAGCGGAATAAAAACATTGGTAATTATTTGCAATTATTGAGGGTGAAGGGGGGCGCACACAGACGTAATCTCTTATTAAATAACATTTTTTAAAACCAGAAGTATTACCAATACCAGCTTTGAGAAGAAATGCCACATTCAGCTCCAATAAACAACAGAGTCTTAGCCACTCATTGTGGCCACTTACTAACCTGTAAAATAAGAAAATCTGGGAAGAGGGTGTAGGCAGAAACCTTCTGGATGGCTACAAAAGCCTGGAAGTTGATCCCAGGCTTTCTTGGCTGTCTCGTTCCTACAAGGGCGATGGCATAGTCCCACTGCACTTGGATTAAGCTCCACTGAGAGTCCAACCTCAGCACATGGAGTTCACCACTGGAGCACTGAAAACCATCGAGTTTTCACAGAGAAGCAGAGCAACGTTCACCTGAGTGCTCTGAAGTTAATATGTATGTTCACCTTCAGAAAGAGAAGCATTTATTCATTATCTATTTCAAAGCTGAGTAGAAGTTCTAATTCTGTGGAAAGTCTCTTGTTTTTCTTTGAACAACGGAAATGTTAAAACCAAAACTGTTCTCAGCCGTCATGTGTTGAAAATGTGCGCTTTTCCTCTCAACAATCAAGGACAAAGTTGGTAGAGAATTTTATTAATACATGCCTCAGCTGGTTGCGTGGCTTCTGACGCATCTGCTCTACAGCCGTTTTCGTGGAAGCATATTCTTCCGAGTCACTACTTAGCTGCTTTGATGGTACTTCCTCTTTGGCTCTCACCGTGCTGTGAGTGGAGACAAGATCCTGATTTGGAATGTTGTCTCCTAGATCTGACATTCGACATGAGCTGCCATTCAGGTTTCATGATGGGTCGGGAAGAAGGCAGGTGAGAAGTCTTCTACAGCCTGGAGCTCTGCTCTCCTTCTCGTGCTTCCTTGTGGAGTGTTGCTGGAGTCTAGTAATACTTAATAATATTGAAATTCACACCTGTAATGTAATGCATCATTTCATTGAGAAGTTTTGTTTTATTACCAATCTCTTTTGTCTTAAAATACTCACTAGGATCTGTGCATCAAAGACAGCAGGTCCCATTTTCCAGTTCATCATACCTTTCTCAGCAGATGTTTTTCTTTCCTCATAGCACAGTTCCAAGGGGATTGCATAAAAGCAACTGCTCTTGACATTTCATTATGCAGAAGCGTTTTTGTCATTGAGTGATCATAGTACTTATTGTCAGGCAATTCTGAAAACAAAAAACCCAATATTTACATAATGTCATTTCTCTTTGATTGTGTAGTTTGTTTCAGCTCCACTAAACAGCTATGAGTTCGAAATTACTCTTCCCCCAAACGAATGGTCATAAAAACAGAATCAGGCTCGTAAATCTTGCTGTGAACTAGTCGTACGGTTTCTGCAGGATTACACATCCATTGCTGCAAGACATTGAAAGTATTTATTTGTTATCACCCTTTCAAAGTCAAATGTGTGAAAAGTAAATGTTGTGATTGACAGTGACCCACAGCTGCAGCGTATAGAGCTCCAGTCTTAAAGTTGAACTTCTCCTTCTACTGCCATTGTCTGAACTAAGGAGTTTCCTGCATGTCATAAATCTTCTTTCACAGTGATAATATGTAAAAAACATGAAAAGTGATAGAAAGATATCTCAAGCACTGTTGTTAGGTCTTTGTCCAACACTGATCTATATTGCAAACTCCCAGGCTCCGGTGAATTGCACTTGGAGGGGTTTTGTAATCCTTGTGGTACTGGAAAGAGATGTCAGCATGTCATTAGGAGGTTGTTCATGGTCTGGTGCAACCCCTGGTGTTTATCGTTTTCCAATTATTGTGGCACCTCTATGGGATACCCTCAAATGTGTAGTTTTAAGAGGGAACTTAGGTTGCTATATATAATAAAAGCTTGACAAAAAAAAAAGTCCTTCATGTCTTAATGACAGGAATTCTACACTTCTGTTTTGTTTAAATGGGCCTGGTACAGGTTTTGGGTCACTGCGTGCATATGAAAGCCCTTCCCCTTTGCAGGGCAATCAGCTGACCTACGGAGTACAATTTTCCCAGAAGAATGTTGTGGCCAATGAAGCAGAAACTTTAACCCATATAAACACTTCTTCACTTGTGCTTTGGCATCAAGAAGAGACTTCACAGCTCAGAGTACCAGGACAGCTGGCCAGAAAACAAATGTCAGCAGCAAACATCTAAGTGTGGAGTGAGGAAGAGTAAGACGTTTGAGCCAAGATAAAACCCCAGAAATTCTAAATTTTCCCAAGATAAACAACTTCTGAAAATGATTATACTGAGAGATGTGCAGTACTGTATTTCCCCGCATTTCAACTAGCTGTCTCCTGGGATGGATAAGTCCCTTGTAGTCCAAGTGTGCAGGGTTTCAGCAATATGGGGAAAGCTCAGGCCAGAAACTATGAAGCCTGGACTTGCAAAAAGATAGGCAGGGTGACCAAAGTGGGTTTTCCTCAAAGAATGTATGTTCATGTGAAATCTTTAATTCCAATACTGACTGGACACATGCCCTCTCCAAACATTTTGGACTAATCCTCAGCCACTGTCCAATCAGATTAACTGATGTATCAATTTCGCCTTCAGTCTCAGTCTAAATCAGAAGTGGGAAAATACATTTTAAAGCCAAGGTTAAGGTATTTTTGTTAGTACTGTGCAATCAGACCTGAGTAACTATGTGCAAACTCTGACATAGAAAAGGGATGACTGTAATTTTCTTTCAAGCTGATCAAATAACATCCTGATAATAAAAGAAAAAACTTTCTCTCACTCCTCTTCCCACTTTAATTTATTTATTCTTCATTTTCAAAGATTTCATACTCATTGCTTTAGGACAAAAAGAACTGTGATGACGAATATGGTTGTTATGTTTCATCTTATTCCCAAGGGTCTTTTCTTCTGCAGATGATGAGCATCTGCTCCTAGTCGTGTAGAAATCTGATTAACAAAGCATGATCTTTGATTAGCATATTTCCAAAATTGTTTCTTATTATGAGCTCTCCTTAGGGCTTGTGTTGCTTAGCAGTAGAACAACCTTCTAAACTTACTTAACATGTTGAGGAACTTTGCAGGCATATAAATCTCAATTTTGACCTTTTAGGTTCGTATGGATTATGTATCCCGCATAAGTAGGAAAAAATCTCGGGAAATAATAATTCATGTTGTGGAGTTTTTTGTTGTCTTCTGACAAAGCTCACATTTTGCTTGTATTTAATAATCTTCCTTCCACTGTTTTGGACTGTGTGTAAGGGCTATTTGTAATGAATAATAAATGAAAGTGTTCCTTTGAAGAATCTTTATGAGCTCTTCCGCTATGAATGAAATAATTCATCCAACACACAAGAGCGGAAAAGCCTTATTTATTATTATTGTCAGCTTCTTCTTCTTTTTAGATTTTAGAAGCGAGACACTGAGGTAGAGAGAATTTGAGGTCTCATTTAAAACAAAATAGTGACCAGGATTTCTGACCACATCTTTACCCATCCCTTTGCTTCAAACTGATGGCCATTCAACAATGGTTTTTCTGTTTCAGTAAACATTTTTTTTTTTTTATTGCAAAACATTTGAAAGTTGTGTTTCTTTTAACAGTAATGTATGGTGTGATGCCATTTCATAACATTCAATTTTCAGAAGTGCATGTGTTGGGTTTTTTTGCCTTAGAAGACCTAAGGGGTTCCTGAAGTGGATAGAATTCTTTAATTAGAGTAATTTTTACTAGGAAAATTGCTAAGTATTGAAATTATGCGTGGTGTTGCATAGACCATGTGGGCCTACATCAGTATTGACTTTCGAGGCTAAACCCACATCCCCATTTGTGCAGGCTGACAGAAATCTATGAACACAAGGCCAGAGAGTGCTCTCCAGCAGCCCAGCAACGTTGACAACCATTAGCCCTGGGCTTCTAGCCAGTTTGCACAATGGTTTGTGTTGATGCAGCACTTCCCATCAAGGATGTGTCACCCTCAAAAGCAGACAGTGTGCATGTGCTCCAGTAAAAGTGCAAGGCCAGCTGCAAGCAAGCAAAAGCTCTGGTCATTAAGTTTTTTTTGTGTGGATATCACCTTTGAATTACATCGGCCCGCTGAACCTGTGATCTGGTGGCCCTTCACGCTCCAAGTGGTGCTTACTTATTAAAGGCTTTGCAGAAGGAGGGTATCTCACTCTGCTTTGCAGTTTCAGAATATCTAGGTAGACAGATAGGTAAGGAAATTGTGGCTTGCCATTTCAATCCCTGTCGAATAGCTGCCTCGGTCTCTAACTCAGTCTCCAGTGAGAGCGAAGTAAGAGGATTAAGAATGTATAGCTTGTCTGCTGTGTTCCAGGAATGTAGAGCAGGGGACGGGCTACTTCTCATGTGCCTGTTAGTCTGACTTAGAAAAGACACCAAAAAGCAACAGCGAAACACCCCTGAAGAGGCTTTTCAGCTTTTGGTCATTTCAGGGGGGCAAACCCTGGCCCCTCAAACACTGCTGATATATTTTCCTATTGGCAGCTCATTGGATGTTGATGCCTTGTTGCTTGTGGTGCAGGAAACAGCTGGTCTTTGCTCCTTCCTTGCTCACTTCACCTTTTCTATCATTTTTTAATGGCTTTAAAAGACAAAGCTTTTAACCTTCTGTTTCGTTTCTCCATTTTCCCTTGCACCAAAGGCGTGCCACTAAATACGTATGCGCTGATGAAGCTCAATTGCCCATCACAAATGTGTAATGGGCGTTAATGTGGTAAGAGCTTGTAGCTATGGCTGTTAAAACCAACACAGAGCAGCTGCAGCACTTCAGCACTGCAGGAAAACAGCAGAATCCTCTGCTTGTTGGAAGTACATTTGCTGTCATATAAAGAAGTTCGGCACAGGGCAAACTGAAACTTCCTGTATGTTAAGTAGTATCCTTTAAAAGTTTCTCTTTCGGTAAAAGTGGGAAACTCGGTTATCGTGATGTGCAATACCAGGTTTATACAGTCCCCAAAACAAAACTTAAAGAGATGCCCATTTCCAAGAGTGGCCCATTTTGTGGGGATGGAGTAAAATGAGATTCGAGGACACATTGAAGAGGAACAAAAAGTCAAACCCACAGCAAAATAATGTCCAAAACAAGCTTACATAAAAATCACTTCTTAAAAAAAGGTGAAATTTCTTTGCATGGCTGTGACTTCCCTTCTTCTGATATATTCACGTAACCATATTTTGAATATTTTCAGTTCACTCCGGCAGATATGTCCTTTTGTAAGAGAATGAATTTGGATAGATGACCTTTCAAATGGGACTTGATTGCAACAAAGTATTTCTAAGACATGCTCTAATTGCAGCGATATTCAGCATTGTACTGTATTCGCTCCTCTTTTCTTGTTTGAAAGATCACCAAATCACCACTCATTCCAGGAAAAAGTCTATAGGAACTTGGCAGGAGCAGAGAGGCTTGCACGCTGGCAGGACAGCCCACACTGTCTGCTTTTGTTGAGCTTCCAGAGCAATCAGGAGTCTGCTCCAGCATCCTCTCACTTCTGTGAAGGGGCAGCTCCTGCCTCCACTGAGGTCAGACCCTCTTGCTTTCTTTGGATGCTAAACAGGATGATCCCTAACCAAATCCTAATTTTACCAGCGTTTCTAGAAAATAACATGACTGTTATATAGTATCTGTCAAGTTAAATTTATTAGAGCTCTGCAATGTGTCAGCTATTAGAGAGCTTCTAAAATATTAGTAATTTGGTTACAGGTATTCTATTCCACCATGACTCTTCTATGAAACAAACAGTATGACATAGGTTATTATATCAGAAATTCGTCCCAGAGTATCCTGTCTAATATTAATGTGAATGCCAAGTTAGACTCAGATCACTGTTCAATAAACAGAAACCATTAAGCTGTTTGTCTGCTTAACCATCTTTATTTAACACCTGGTCTGAAAACAACGGTATGCACTATAAAATAGGAAAGTATTTATTCACTCAGATGTGGGAGTGTTCATTCTAGCAGGTTGTCATCTGTCAACCAGAACTTTATATGCATTTCTCACTTCCTTTTTTTAATATGTCTCGTTTTTTATAGCTCTCGATCCATCCAAAGATCCATGTTTGAAGGTGAAGTGCAGCCCACATAAAGTGTGTGTCACTCACGACTATGAAACTGCTATTTGTGTGAGCCGCAAGCAGCTGGTACACAGGTAAGGAAACTTTATGCTGTCTGAGGTTTTTGTGTCTTCATAGGCATCCGGTACAACGAGAAGAACTAAAATGAGAAAACTCCGCAATTCAAATCAAAAACCGTAATTTTAAGACGTTCCTTTAAAGTTTAATTTGCATTTTTTCCCAAAACCAAAAAGATGTCTTAGTATTTATAATTGAGGCTATTTCAGAAATCTGAACTGGAATGTGGTGCACCGTATAGTGTGGAGAGCAGAATGCTCTCCCCATTCTGGCAGTGGTTTTCTCCTCCCAGAGAGCAGTATCTATGTGTATTTTAAACTCTGGAAACCTGGAATATGAAAGAATATGAAAACATTTTGTCAGATACATTGACAGTTCCGGTAGCTTAATTAGAAGCAATTAAAAAGAGATTAATAAAGATTTTCTTAAAAATAAATATATCAAACTTTTGCTTAGATTTGGTAAAGAACTGAAAAATTTCTATGAAACTTTGTAGACCGTCTCCCTGGGGAGTCACATAATTACAGGAAGCTCCGGATCAAATTGTTGAATGACTAAATTAAGAGCAAATGAAATAGGTAATATGTTAAAAGCTTTGGTCAAGATGTTCAAATTAGACTACAGCACTTCTCTAAGAGAAGCTATGAGAGAACAAAGAGTGATAAATCTTGGCACTGGTCTCCAATTTTATTCCCTATTTAGTAGGGAAGCAAAAATTTGCCTGTAACGACTCAGGTCCCTAAATGTTATTATCAGTACGAGTTCTACATCTTATCTCACTGCTGCCTGGCTGAGGAAACTAATCCAGTACAAAAAAAAGGTCTTTGATTTATAATATAAAGTTAATTGTGTGATGTGCATGAGGCAATATGTTTAATCTTTGGTTTTCAGTGTAGAATGAAGGATGTTAGGAGTATGACTGTGTGCAGTGCTTACATTCTAATGACATTTTTGGCGTTACATAACTTACATTTTCTAGTTAGGATAGATTTAAAGTGCATGCATTATATAGTAGTCTGTATGATATATGGACATAGATTTTGAGTCAAATGCTTTGTGAGCTATTTCCAGTATTTAATGCCCCGAAAGCGGTCAAAATGGTACAGAGTAATGGTAGAGAGGAGGAGCTGAATGTCCTTTTTTTCCAGAAACCAGGCTGTGTTTCATGTGCTCTCTCTGTGGTTCCTCCACTGCCTGCAGCTATCTCAGCTAACCTTTGAGTAGCACTGTGACTATGGAGATGAATAGCAAAGTACTGAAAATTTACTGTGAAAATTCTCCAAACAGTTTCCAGCAAGTTTTGTAAGGCTGAAAGAATTATTGCTGATTTGTGATACTGGCACATATGTCCCCACAGTGGTTTTGTTCTCAAAATATCCCACTACCCTTGCCTCAGAGGGTAGACATGTCAATGAGGAAAGTAACTGGGCCAAATTCTCTGCTGATTTGAATCCGTAGAGTGACACCGCTAAAGATTTTCATCTTTAGTCCCACAACATCCTTTTCTTTCTTCCGTGCCTGACCTGAATACCGCTCTGTGTCTGACTCCAGCTATATTTAAGGTCATGTTAATCAGGAGTTACAGGAAGTAGAGTTGCACCTGTTTAACACCAGTGAAAACTCGAATATATTCGTGTGGGCGCATGTGCGGTGAGAACTGTCAAAGAACACAGCACCATTGCGATTGCTCTGCACATCCACAGCGCTTTTTTTGGGTGTCCTCAGAAGGATTTTCCATTTCATGCATCATTATCAACTTACTATAGTGGCTTTACAAAGCATGTAGGCTCAGCAAAAAGTAATCAGGAGAGCAACATCTTGCATTATTGCTGGGGCTTCCAGACAGATCTACGCCGATTTGCATCACCTGATTAACTGGCCCGCTGGAGAGTTGCAGCCCAAGGAAGATGTATTTTTCCAGGCGTAGTGTGGCTAACTTTGAAATTACTGGTGACAACGCGATGCCGTCGCTGTTTCATTGCCTTTGCGCTGGAATGCACGCTTTTTAAACCACTGCAGGAGTACAATAACAGCGTGTAAAATTGAGTTAAATGGAAACTTGTTGTTTTCCATTTACTCAGTCCCTGGCTCCGTGATGGCTAACTCATCCTGGCTGCTTTTCAGACTTTCAGAGTAGGACTCTCCTGTCTGGCAGCAGGGCTGTGGCTTTGGTTCTGGCTGTGGTGGACCTGCTGGAAGCAAGATGCCCTGACCCAGCTGGCAGGGCACATGAGATGGGTCCGTGCGAGGGAGAGCAGCTCACCTTGACAGTAGGTTTGATCGTGGTTTCCCCTACCTGCTAGTAGTCCCCTGTGCCAGGGGCCGCCTGACCTCTCTGCTGCAGCCTCTTCCTTCCCTTCTCCTGCTTCTCTCCACAGTCACCCGGAGAGCAGCCCCAGGTCTTGAGGATAAGGGAGATAACGTCTGAGATATGTTTCAGGCAGATAATAGTGTTTTGTCAGCACATCCTCCAAGGCATTTACAGTACAAATTGGACAGGGCATTAAGAGAAAAGGCAAGACTGAGCAGTGATGGAAGAGCGTGTAAAAGATAAATTTGAAGGTACCTTCTTATATGTGTAATAGTCCTTAGACTAATGATAGAGCCGTATGAAATCGTTTGTGTGGATTAAAACCCCTTTCAATTTGGACATGATCTGTGAGGAGGAGACTTTATTAGTTTGGTTTTGCATGAAATGCAGTAGTTAATATCTCCCAAAGATTTCCCATGCATTTGCAGTCCTGTAAAACTTCACGCCGTTTGTCTCTGCTGGTGTTGCTAGTGCAGCTGATGGGAAGAAAAGATGTCACTCTTGGGCTTTTTTGAAAAGAAGAGAGTGAGAAAAGAGGATTGATGAAAAAATAATGGGCATATTAACATGAGCAGGGCTTACAGCTTTATTCAGTCCATTTAACTGGCAATCACCAATTAGTTTATCACTCCAGTGCATGTCACTCACAAAGGTAATCATGCAACACCTCTGCTTCTCTGCCGAGACAGAGAAATCCAGCTATTTACTCAGTATTTCTTCAGTACTTTTGAGGCTACTGCTGCTGAGAAAAGAGGCCAGTACTGAGTTCTTGACAATATATTTTTTTAAGATGTGGACATGTTCCCAGATAAAACATCTGTTCTTCTAAATTTCCCATCGAAAGGTTGGTCTGACCAATGGGGCAGTGTTGGCAACGACACTTACCCACAGCGAGCAGAAAAATCTCCCTGCCTTGCTGTACCAACCCTACAGCTGGTAACACCATTTCTTGTCAGGAAGGACTGAAAACAAGTCCAGTAAAATATCCCCCATGTGCGAAACTGCATTTTCATGCCACTGCTATTCTGTGTGTGATTTCAATTGTATCCAAAAGGGAATGAAGAAAACTAATAATTGCAAGAATGTCGGTGACCCACCTGCTTGGGAGCGTTACAGAAAAATCTTTGACCACAGCAAATGCTCTTTCGGGGGATTTACTGAGAAGTTGGGCATATAAGCAAGGTTTTTAAACAGCACTATTCCTCAGTGTCTGTTTTAGGTCAAGAGTTACCATTTAAAATGCATGAAATATAGGGCCTATAAACACTACCCCTGTTGTTTTGGTCTCCTCTCTGGCTCGTGTCTGTGTGTTTCCTCTTGCTTTGCTGCTAAATGCTGCTGAGGGTTGGCACACCCCCGGGGACTCCTTTGGGGGTGATATCCAAACCTCGGAGATGATTAATTGTCTTCGGCTTTACTAATAACATCAGTTTGTTCCCCAGTTAGCCTTGCTGTGTTCATGGCTTTTTGCCTATTCTCTTGTTCGTTTTCCTGCTGATTCAGAAAATAGTTGTTGTTCATTTGCGTATTAAGTACAATTCAAGGAAAAAAAAAGGGAGCTTTACAAAATAACATTGTTCAGATTCCTGTTGGTGCATTTGTGTTAATTGCATATGTTTTACTTGTGTGTATTTTCTCAAAAGGGCCACCACAAACAGCAAGAGGAGAGAACCCAGGCAATAACAGGGCAAGGCCACTGTGTAGTTCATTCATTTGTCTTTCTTCATGGAGACGATCCAGCTGGTTTTTCTAGTAAGCTGGAATGCTGGCAAAGCAAGTGTGACTATTTCTAACTTCGCTGCAAACCCCTGCTTTTCTTTCAGTTCATGCTGAAATGGAGAGGGAAGGGATGTGAGTCCATAATAGGGTCAATTCTTCCCCATTTCACTGAAGTCTTGAAGTTTTTTTGTAAGCTGGCACATTCAAGACAGGCAAAATTATGGAGAAGATTTGGAAAATCCGCCATTAAAATGCTGTTCTTTCAATTATCATTTAATCATAGCTGAGGAAAAATGCTGTTATTTTCAATGGTTCTGCAGTAGAACACAGTTCGTTCATCTGTCCTGGGTAGGCAGCTTGCCAAAAAAGTTCTGGGACACTTTCTGAAGCAACAGGGCTCCATAAATGTAGTGGGGAGATGTGGGACTGCACTCCATAATTTAGGATAATACAGCTCTGTAATAAAATTGTTATGAGGATTAAATGTTAATGCATGCACTGGATGCAGAAAACATAAATAATGAAATTATTGTTCACTTCGCAAGAGGTTTGTTTTGTAATTTATGGGATGAATTCAGGGTTATGAGTTAATTTTTACTGCAGATTTGTTTATGGGCACCAAATGAATTATTTTGCTGGTTAACATTTTCAGAGTGAAGAGAAGAAAACTACCTAGTTTGGAGCAAAAATGAAATCGTTTGACCATTGTCAAAAACTATTTCAACTTTGTTGTATTTTTTTTTCAAGTAACAGCAATATTTACTTCTCTTTGCAAATTGTTTTGGAGTCACTAAATCTGATTTTCTCTCAAAAAAATGAATGTTTTCATGCAAAGCATTTTATCCACCTCTGATGCGTTGCATTGATTTCTCTAATCTACTGGCATGGATTTTTGCTTCACAAGAGAGCATTGAAATATTTTATTAAACACACGCTCACAAAAACCAACAGATTGCATTCCTTTTTTTTTCTTTTCCCCCCCCCAAACAAATGCATCGTACTGGGGAAATTGCCCAAATTTAGTCTTGTTATTCCCAAGAGTACCTCTGACAGAATATTGGAGAATTATTTTAGTTCTCCATGAATGAAAGTTCTAGGCAGGAACAGGATGGAGTGAACGGCATTTTGTTTGTAATTTGTAAACTATAGTGCATTACTCTGTAATGACTATTATTCTTTCTAATATCTAGTCACTCATGGTACATTGCACAGTTTAACTGTAGCTCATGCTGTTTGTCCAGAAAAATAAATGAGAATCCGGGAAAACCACAGAGCGATAGGACTTTGAGGTCACAGCCAAGTACAGCACATAATGTGTTGTGCAAATGGTGTGCAAGTCCTTAGAGAAAACTTGAAAGGTTTTAAAAGTATTTCATCTCTGGTCTGCCTGACAACAAAAGCGTGCCTGCTACAATGCAAAAAAAAAAAAAGTTTAAAAAAATGGATTTTGCAGTAGACACGTGGAAATCAGGAATGTTTGTTTTTTCCTGTGGGGGCTAAGTTGCCTTTTAATAGGACCGAGAGCACATGGGATGACGTGCCATCAATCCACAAGTGCTCAAGGGGACTGTTGAATATTAAGACAGAACAGCGTAAGAGTCTGGCACTATCCTTTATTCCCCTTTATTACAGTTATTTTTAAAATTTTGATTGTGAACATTATGATCTACTCATGAACTCTTAAAGGTCAATAGCTTTTCCTCCAAGACGGTCTCCATCTTTAGCAGCCTGGAATTCAGTCCAAGGATGCTTAAATATTGGAACGACACTCACTGGATATAAAAGCAGATATTACTCTACTGAACAGGATAATCTGTGAAATGTGGGTCTCCTTCTCCAAATGGTCCATTTCTCAGTTCCAACTCTGCCTAAGGTAAATTCTTTTGAACTAAAGAGACCATAGGGAGAGTCTGTGGAGGCACTAGCTTCCATCAGGAAGATGATACGAGCTAGTTCTGTTCTGAGTCATGAGAGTGACCTTCTTGCTCCCAGGAGTTTCTGCACAAAAATCTTCCAGTTTATTATTTTCTGGAGGAAGCTGACTGTGGTATCTCCCCTCAAGAGACAGGATTTCCTGTACCTTTCAGGCTGTTTTCTGGCTTTGCCGAATTCTAGATACACTGTTGACTTCAGTGTATTTCCAAACTCAGAGGTAAAAGATCCCTGAGCATTAGCAAACATGTAGAAGGAAAGATCCCCTTTACTTGACTGTAGGTACAAAATACAGTTCCTGACTCAAAGCACAAAGTGCCCCAGTTTTGTACCATTCTTTTTGGCATTTCCATGCATTTTCAGACTTCGACAGAAAAAAAAAAAAAGAAGTAAAAATGCTAAAGTATTGTCAGGCAGAGCACAGACATCTCCTGTGGGAATTGCCCAAGATGGTCACCAATAGCCTAGACGTGAACCTTTCTGCATCCCAAGGCCAATTAGCCACTCTGCACCTCTCGCCAGAACTGGTAACTCATTGCTAGTCATGCTTCATCAGCTTTAGAGCTCGTTAGGGTAGTGCAAGGTGACTGTCTCCTATTGGACATGAGCAATTTTTAAAATATATGATAGTGCACAGCTCTTTTATAATGGATTTTTGAGTGTGTCATCCTCATCTCTCTCTGCTTTGGCAATAGCAATAGATGAACTTGTTCTTGCTATCAACAGGGGACTTGCTGTATTTTATTCACAGTCGCCAAGCACCCGGCGGCTGGGGTGAACATCTTACAGCTAAGGTCATTGTCTTTTACTCTGCAGCTCCTGCCTTACTGTGCTCTGCTTTATTGTGAGGAAGCTGCAAGGACAAAGGGAAATACAATGGTTATTGCGACATTCTCCTGCTGCAGAACTCCTTTTAGACTGGTATCAGAGTAGTCACTGAAAACCACCTCAGTACTTCTGGATACCTTTGCTGTCATCAGAAAGTTATTATATTGAATAGAATAAGAAAGTAACCTATTATCTTCTGCACTTTAATTAACAGTTTGAAATAGTTTGTGCATTTAAAAATAATATTATTGAATCCGTGAAATACTGCTTTGTAATACTGCTACTCTTATTATTTCTAGTTGTACATTTTAGCAGTATATAAAAATAGACCAGAAGTGACTGCGTGGATCATTAAGTCCAATCCCTCTGCAAGAGTATCATATAAACTTTTTCACTAGCTTACCGAGTTCTGTCTTACACATAATAGCGTTTATTGCCCCTTCTACTCCATTTGGAAGAATCCTTACCATCTCATCCCTTCTGGTTAGAAACCTGCTAATATCTAGCTCAAATTTATTCAAATACAGCTAAAACTTTTGGTGTTTTCCTAAATGGTTCCTCAGTACGTATTTGGAAATAATGACCTTCTGTGGTTTTGCTAGACTTAGCAAATGGTTTTACTGTTTTCTTATAGTTCTGTTAAAAAGACATTCCTCTTGCCTGTCTCAGTTTTCCTGGGTAGCAGAGCTTAGTGGGCTTGGCTGCTGAGGTAAGTCAAGAAATTAAACTCAAAATTGGCACTTAGTCTTTTTGGCTATTTAAACTCTTTACACATCTTTAGGTATTCTATTCCCCCTGAGTCATTGCTTATTACATTTTTTTTTCTCTTAATTTCTTAAATTAATCCCCTCTTTTAAGTGCCTGTTCTGTTCATGCCTGCTTTAAACTTGTGGTTGTCCTTCCATGAGCCCCAGTAGAATATCTGCAGTTCAGACACCCATATTCCAGGTGGACTTTCCACTGGCCTTTCTGGAGAACAGTTCCAGCTTTGATGTTCTGTGTATCCCTGGATTGATAGATACAAGTGCAGTTTGCTGGTTCAAGGATTTGTATATAATATTCTACATTTTTTTCATCCTCATTAGAAACACAGAATAGCCAAAATTACTTTTCTCTGAACAAACACTAACATGATAACAAAAGGAGGGGGTGGAGGGGGTTTGAGATAAATACCAGCCATACCTACTTGAACATTTCATATAAACTATATGTAAAATTCAGTGTTTAGAGCTCTAAGATCTAACTAATGTGAGACTTAAATGTGCAATGGTGGAAAATGCATGTCAGAAAGTTACTTTGAATGTCGGTATGTGCAGCAGATTGATAGGGAACACAAGCCAGCAGGAAAACTTAAATGTATGAAAGATAAACTAAGGACAACACAGTGTTTGTTCTTCAGTGGTTTTACTATCTCAGTGGGTTCTTTTGTGGACTGCAAAATTGGTCATATATAAACCTTTTGTTGTAGCTCTTATCAACGTGTCAAAGCTAGCATCCCAAGCTAAGTTAGCATCTAAAAGCTCCTGTTTCCCTTGAGATATCTGGAAGAAAGCTGAGTTAAAAGTTCAGTCACCTCCTCCAGGGCATTTCTATTCCTGACTTGGATTGTGAGCTCTTTATAGCATAAGGGATGTTGGCTTTGTTGTTGTTTGGAAAGCTCCTCTTGCACATGCCCAAGTGACCAATGAAAGAAAACAGTAATTGCTATAAATGTCATCTGCTTGGCAAATGTCAAGAGATTTACCAACAAATGTATAATGAACACATGAATAGAGTTGGATGGGGCGCGCTGCCTTTGTATCCTTCTCCTGGAAGAAGACACTAGGCTTTGCGTATGGAATAGCTTGGTAATTCATGGTTTTTCAATGCTTTTTCAAACAACCACAACACATCATTATCACGATTGTTAAAATACAAGCAGGTGCGTATATTAAGATGTGGGACCCAAGAGCTCTCCATGTACCTGTCAGCAGTACCACATTTCACCATTCACCTTGTAGGTCCCACGCATGTGTTTTTGCCTTGAGGTGTTGCCTGACTTCCTCTATGACTGTGTTAACCCTCACACAACTTGGAATCTGCAGGCTTTGTGGGTTTACCATAGCCCAATAGGTTACGGATGTATGTCCCGACTTGAGCTCTTTGGATTTTCTGTGTTAAAAATCTTAACCATAGAATTGCCGGGACCAAATTTATTATGATATTTAATATGTGTCTATATTTTTCTGTTCATCCCTATCTTACATCTTGAGTAACTCAATCAGAAATTATTATTTAATGTTTACAAATGACCTCCAATGCTCTGAAAATTAGTCTGTGTTTATACAATAATCTGTTTAGTGGAGATTCTAAATTTATTGCTGGTTTTTGCTGTGGAAGCCCCAGGACATGAATGTGTTCAGTGGAAAAGTCTTTTTAGTGCTAATAAAAGGCCTGCTTTTGTAAGATTGGGACTGATGTTTACAGCAAAGGAATTTTATTAAAGCTTTTCTTCAATTTCCAGCATCCCATTATATTGGAAAAAGTATCCACTGTGCAGCATTTTAAAATCTGCCTTTTGATAAATGCCATTATACATTCCCATTGCAGTGAATATTGCAAACAGTACATTTTGCATAAAATTTGCAAATTAAGCCTTAAAAATTTTGCATTTCATTTTACGCTGGTCAGTTTGCTGCCTTTTACAATTGCGTGTCTTCAGTATGATGCAGCCTCAATATATATAACTTTTAACCCTACCAAAGACTGATCTTTTTTGTTCGTAAAACAGTTCTATATTTTACCAGTACATTTTTTAGATTTTCCAGTTAATTGCTCCTAAAGCCTTTTGTGAAGGGAAAAGCATGGATAACAATAGGCTGAAATTCTGATGCGTTGGGCCAGACTCCTCTTTTACACCTCATGCCTTGCACAGGTCACAGCTTTCTCCCCTGCGTGTGTGACTGGGTTGGGTGGGAACTTTGGCCCCTCTAAAGATTAAAGTGGTTTTCTGCAGAGTTCTGCTGAATTTTGTACCTCCTTCAACATCATCTCAGGCACAAAACTTCTCTAGGAGAAGTGATGAAGCCATATCCAAGACCACACTGGGGAATTCACTGGCAAGTATGTTGGCTTTTGTTTTTTGAGCTAGAGTTTTGCCAGAAACTTATGCCGTGAAGACCTTTTCCACATAAGTTTGCCAGATCCAAAATAGATTAGCAGAAATACTTGAATGACAGCTAATATACAAAGTTGCAAAACATAGTCTTAGGTGTTTGTTTTTTTTCACAGACATGCAGTTCCATCTCATGGCACTCTTTTGAAAGAAATAGCATATGAAAACAATAAAACTTCTTGCCTCAATCATTTTCTTATTTGGTGCAAGTTTTCTTATCAAAATTAACTTTTAATCTATTACTTCCTGCTTCTTTAATATCTCGATTTTTGTCATTCTCTTTTCATTAATAAGCTTGTGATTGCCTGCTTAGTGCTCTGCCAGAACTCATCAAGAGCTCAACCTACAGATTTTCAATTTAGTCATTTTATATCACATTAGTTCAACCAATGAACCACAAATGACATTATTTATGGACATGAGCCACCAAAGTACAGTCTGTTTAAAGCTCTGTACGTAGGGAGTACTAACGATGATTAGAAATCAACCCAAAATGTTTTGCTTCTTTAAATATGTCTGTTCAGGTACCTCTGTTCAGGTACCTCAGGTACTTACAAATTAACCAGAGGAAGGTAATACTGTGCCGTTAAATTTTTAGGCAGAAAGAGTAATTCTTTAGCACACTTTTGAAAGATACATTCCTTGTATCTCTACTGTATCTCAGTCATATGATATATGATCATTTCATTCCCATGAGCACCTTCTGTATCTCAAAAAGAGGGGTGGAAAAATTCTTGATATTTCTGTGCAATACTTTACAGTTCTTATTGTGCAGCCAATTTTTTAAGGGAGCCAAGGAAGGAGCGAGTCGTTCGTCCTCCCTTGAATCTACTGTGAAAGTCAGTGCTAAATTCTCAGTGCCAGTAGTCAACAGATTATCTCATACCAAGCCCCTTCATGGCTCCTTAAAACTGAAGTTATTGTTTCAGGACCCCACAGCTCTCATGGTTTGGCCTGGTGGATTTGTTTGTCTGTGAGCAGGCAGTCAGTGAGAAAATTTTGAACTCCAACCAGGAAAATATAGATTCATTAAAGCCCATCTCAAACATACGTGCTTGCAGAATTGAAGCCTACAGGGTCGTTTTATGTTCAGAAGATCCACTTCTCATCTGTAAATTCAGTGGTCTGTCTTTTATCAAGGACTGTGTATTCATCATGAGCCCTTTAACTGGCTGCAGGGTAGAGCTGTCTTAAATAAATAAATAAATAGCAAATGTATCATGATAGACTCTGTGACATTAATGAAGTGTAATTACCAGGAAACTTTTCTACAGATCTGTGCCATTAAATCTTTGTGGAATAGCGGGTTTCCAAGTTTCCAAATCAGTTAAGAGAGAATTATCAAGCCTTCATTTTGCTATCAGTTATTAAATTGATGTGCTCTACTTTAACAATGAAATCCTAAAAGATTCATGGCAAGTAAATACAAAATGTTCAGTGGCTGCAATTTTAAAAAGTCAAAATACCTAGCAGATTTCATAGAGTTATTTCCTACTCTAATTAATTAGTACATTAGAAAAAAAACAAAACCCACAAAAATTTGTATTGCAGCCAGTGTAAAATTGCCACCTCCATGAAATCAACTATTGCAGTTGCATACAGTGCGTAAAACCGTGGGTTTTTTATTTTCTTGGATTAGCTCTTAACTTTGTAGAATTATCTGTAGAGTCTTTGCAGTCGCAGTTTGCACAGCTGAGCTCCCTGCTGAGGTTATTTTCACTTTGGAACATTTTGAGAAAGTGGAAACAGAAATGAGCTTAAAATGAAAACAAGCTTTCAGTATGGAGTAGACATGTTCTGGAGTCTTCTGACAAAATGGTTTTCCTGTCAATTCAACAAAACATTTTCTAGGAATGTAAAGAATAGCTCTTGACAAGAAAGTCTCCCACCTCAGAAATGTGCGTAGGATGGTGAAGAGACCTTGAATGTAGAATGTAAAAAAGAGAGGTTCGAGCCTTGTCACTCAGAATAGTCACTCACAATCTTCTGATAAGTGGTTATTGGCTTTTCTTTATAGCTTTCCCTGAAAGTCTGTGATTTTTAGTCCTTTCTCTTGGTGTTAATTGGAGAAGGGATTTGGTCTCGCCAGCCTAGGTGATTGCCCTAGTCACTGGGCTGTCAAATTGGTATCTGTCCATGTCTGAATATTTCATTAATTATGCAAAATTCTCTCAGTAGCCTGGTGGGTATGGCGCTCATCAAGCTCTACTGAGTCTGTTCTGCTGTTGTTAACAGGATAAGTATCATCCACTCCCATGACTTTCCAGTGTACCACCTTTGAGAAGTCAGTAAAGTATCACTGGGGTAACCACCACCTCCTGTCTGACAAATTTATTTTACGTTAAGGTTGTGAAGAGAGTCTATAGCATATATATAGTTACCCTGAACATCTTGAGCACTCAGTTATGATTTATACCTAGAAAAAAACGAGACATTTTCTTTCACTGTTATCTCAATAGATAACATTTCCTTTCACTATTATTTTCTTTCACTGTTATCTCAATATGGCTTTGCTCCTGGAAAAGCATCTGGAGATATTTCTTTGCCTCTCTTCATTATTTGGAACTGATCTAGCATTGCTGCTTTCGTATTTTATTTCTACAACAGTAGAGACAACGTAATGGATTATGATTTCTCCAAGATGAATCCTTTGCCTGGATCTGCACTGATTTCTTATGAATGCCCACTATTACAAAAAATTTCCCAGTCTCCTTTCTTTTCCATTGTCTGGGACAGTATCTTTAGTGAGTGGTTATTGCAAACTAGACTTTCCCAGTAGCCCTCAACTAGCCTTTTTTTCTTAGAATGCTCTTTGCATACTAAGAAGAGTAAGCAATTTCTATCATTCTCTCTCTTCCTACTTTACCAGGAAAAGCAAATGCTTCAGAGTGTTTCAGAGAGGACTTGCTGCTAGAGCTGCAGGATTTAGGGAAAAAAAAAAAATCTCACAGACCTTGTGAACACTTACTGATGTGATCACTCTAACTACTGCAGTATTTTGCTTATATTACATTTTAATTCTAGCAGCAAAGCTTGTCACGGATAAATATTCCCTGACAGTCTCTGTACTTCTCTTCTGCTTAGAAGATCTGCTCTTTGAAAAGAAATTATTTTGTCTCTTAATGAGGGCTTCTGTTATCTCAAACATCTGAATAAACACGCTCCTATACAACATAACACAGATTTAAAATAAAGAACGATTTTTGTACCTTGCGGCTCTTTTACAACCCTGTAAAATTTCAAAATTATGTTATTTTTCAAAAAAATGAAAATATACCCGAAGGCTGAAGCATGCTGTGCAGTTCACTGGAATCCCAATTATTTTCCCTGATATATTTTATCTCCTGTTTATTTTTATGCATTTTTGTTTGTCCTCTGTCCTAAATTATATTCTCATCTTTAGATTTTTCTCATCTTTCAGCACTGTGCTTTGGAGGAACAGGACTGTCCTAACAGTTATGACTGAGATTAGAGATGCTTTCTGCTGCAGTCCCAGTTTTGACCCAGGCTGAATCAATCATCTGTAAATTTTTCATGGAGCACATTCTGCTAGAAAGCAATAGTTTTGTAAAAGTTCTGGAGGAGATATTTGAACTAAGTCATTCCTCTTTTGCAAAGAAATCTTTGCAAACTCTTTATTAACCACAGATGTGGTTTCCAATTTACCTTAAAGATACGGCATGGAAGTTCTGCTGTGAAGTAACATTTTAACTGTCACTGATGCAGAACATAGCCTTAACAGTTCAGATTATGTTGCAATTTTGTCAGTTTTTCTTCTATTTCCCCTTTTTCTTTCCCCTTTCCCTGGTAAAAATTTTAAGCCTTCCAAGTGTATTAAGCTGAAGAGGCTTCATAAAATGCAGGGGATAAACATGATCTAATCACTCTCATTAAATCAGTTTATCAGTATTCTGTGTTGGAATTGGTGAGAAACTGTTTTCTTGTCTGTTTATAAATTTGGAATTTTAGCAGTTTTCCTTCTTAATAAAAAGACAAAGTCTTGAAAAAGTTCGTGTTCAGATACACCATAAGGTCCAGTCAAATTACTCGAAGCATTTCTTCGTCTAATCTTGAAATATTTCAGTCTGGTTTTAATGTTTCTTTTTTAACGACTTCTGGTGTAAGTTTTGCTTTAACACAAAAAGGCTTCTAATATAAACTAGCCTATAACTCTGAATTTGGGGAAGTAAAACATTTTTACATGAGTAGGTCTTTTCTCCTTCAGCATTTCTACAGATGTGGAAATCCATTTTCCCAAGGATGATTTTGATTTCAAGTAGTCAGCATTTGCTTCTTTGAGAATGAAATGTTAAGTAGGTTTCTAAACTTTCTAGATTCTCAGTTTTAAGACAAGGGCCACTGAGGTACCAACTACTTTTTCTGACACAGGGGAAATAAGGAGTAGGTTAGAAATGATGATTATAGAAAGCGAGGTCAAAATAGCTGAAAGAGAGATGGTTATAACACCTTATCATTTTAATTGCTGAAGTTTGATTGAATCTTATGAAAAAAAAAAGTGGGGAAACAGCTCTCTCAGAAAACAAGTGAAGAAGTGGCAGTAGCATACCAAGCTTATCCATACTCTGCCAGAAGGCAATTGCTGCCATTCCTGGATGGCTTTATGCCCTGTGTCTCACAAACTACCAGGTCTGCACCAGCATCATGTTAATGTGTGCTTTGTTGTGGCTTATGGCTCTACTGTATTTCTTGTCTTTATCTGTATTTCTGCAGCTGAAGAGAAATGTCTTTGAATCATACATACTCATACTCCTCTACAAAGTTTAGTAAGAACCACAATGGTCTGCTTATGCTAGTCTTGTTATTGTAATCCTGTCACAGCTTTATTAGGATAATATCTAGAAAAAATGCCGTTGAATATGTATGGGGAATTTTGCTTGGCTGATTTAGTTAGCCTGTAGCTTTGATCACCACACAACCCATCTTTTTTCATGAAACAAAACCATTCTAATTAGTTGGTTGTTAGAATCAGTGGTCATCAACTGTGGAAGACTAATTAACCTTAGTGGTAAAGCGTAAGGGGTTTTTTGGTCATTTATTTAATGAGTTAAGAAGTCAAGAGAACAAGGTTAGTTGAAAAGAGTTGAAAACACTAATAAAGACTCAAACCTGCTCCTCTAGTCCAGCATCCAGTCTCCTGCCTAGCTCAGGAGACAACTCAACAGAAAGAACTACAGGAAACTCACGTCCTCTGCTTTTTCTTCTTTTCTTCTTTCTTCTTTAGAAATCCTTTCTTTGTCTCTTATTGGCATTTAAATTGATGGGCCCTGTTGAACAGGAAGGACGTTTTGTAGTTTTGTTGTATAAATTAGTCTGTCCATTCTTCATTGCTGTACATTGTAATGCTTTGTGCCATTATTCTGTTCAGTCATCTGGCTTTAAATCTCTTTCAGCTCCTTTCACAGGTTTTTCTAGTTTTAGCTAATCCAGTTTACCTGAAGCCCAGGACTGCCAAATTGAATTACGCCATGGTCATTCCTGTTTAGCACCTCATCCATTGTTAATTTCTTGAGCTACTATGTTTTATCTGTGTATAAATTTTTCATTTGCAACACTATTTTAGCTTAGCAAAGGAGAAGCTCAGAAGTCTGAGGGGCTTTTTAAATTAATTCCTTTGTTGGTTCCAAAATCTTTGCTTCATTTTGAACAAGCTGCCTGCATAACTGAGGTTCATAGTCCTTTCAGAAACTCATATTCCAGTTTTCGATGAAACGCAATGAGACCTATTCCTTTCATAATGAGTTTCACCCAGCCCTTCACAGCACACCAGCAATATGTTGCGTGCTGAAATTGGACCCCTGCCCTCTTCGCAGCTGAGTAGAGAAGAGCTCTGTCATTCACACCTTAGGATCATGATGGAGATGAGATAAATTGTCTGTAAACAGTTGGTCAGAAAACACAAGCTGAAGCTTCGATGTCGCTGATACTCAGTGGTCTGATTACTCTGTTTCAGCTGTTTATAGGGCTCTCTGCTAAATTCTCAAAGGTAGGCAAGAAATGAGAATCGTCAGAGGGTGAATCCAAAAACACAGTTGTCGATATATAAACTCACCTTATAGCTGCTACACTGCAACCCTCGGAGTGGGATTTAACCTGTCGTTGGCTTCCGTTATAGGTAAGGAAATGGGCTCCTGCAGAAGGTATCTTAAAGCATCTAAATTGCTTTCCGGCTCTGGAAAGAAACGACCTCATATTCTGCATTTCACCTTTGCAAATACTCCTTCCCTCCCCAAAAGCATTATTTACTAATGACCCAGAACTGATAGGTCTAAAGGTAAAAATACATTTTGCATCATAAACAATACGCAGGCTGAAAATAAGAGAATAGGTTGTAAAGAAGCAAGAGGTGAGAATGATTGTTTGACTGATCTGAAAAGATTTGAGGAACAAGCTATAGGACATAGCAAAATTCATTATATTTTGCTCTTGACACAGTGGAAAGCAGAAAGATGATGTGCTATGGCTTGCGTCTGGAAAAGAAAGGACATAGTTACAGAATAAGTCCAGATGATAAATGTGATGACAGGGAGACAGTGACTGAAAAATAGACAAGCTGTTGTGAGAAGAAATATTGTATGCTTGGCTTTGACACAGTGAGCTTCTAAAGTGGGCAAGATGTTCCTGAGAAGAAATCACAATAATAGTACAAAGAGATAGAAGGACAAACAAGAGAGGACACTTACAAAGTTTCCCAGACTTCTGAGGATTCAAGGGTAAAAAGACAAGACTATTACAGCTAAAGCACCAAAATGACATTGAGACACCATCTAAAGAGAATATAAGACTTAAAATTATAATTCTTAGCAGAGATGGAATGAATGGTTAAAAATACGTGAAGAAAATACTGCTTCTCCAAGGTCCTTCATATTTGAGGTTGAATGAAGCAGAAAATTTCAGAGGTAGAAAGGGAAAAGTGAGAGGGAAAGGAGATTAGCTGAGAGGAGGTCAGAGCAGAGTAGCCAGGCTGAAAGATTGGAATCAAAATGGTTACATACAACAGTGAGTAGGAAAGGACACTGCAGTTTTTATCACAATTTTATAAAATTCTCCCACGCTGACCAGATCTTGAGAAAATGGTGCTGGAGGACAGAGTCAGAGATGCCAGTTAGGCAGAAAGTAGACCAAATACAGTAGGTTTTGAAAGAAGAAAACTGTTTTATGAAGAAATGCAACCACATTGGGGAAAAAAAAAGAATAGGATTCATTTGCAGTGAGGAAAATATAGTGCAGTCCCTAGATTTCCACCAGAGCAGCAGAGAAATGGTAGAAAGAAAGAATAAGAATTGGGTGCAAGGAATCAACAGTGAGTAGTAGAAGGATCTTTCGAGGTCCCTTCCAATCCCTAACATTCTGTGATTCTGTGATTCTGTGACAGTGGAGAGAAAGGGCTTGAAAGAGAAACTCTTGAGAAAGCCATCTCAGAACTCACAGGAATAGAGACGTGGTCAAAATGTGGCCATCTCTTAGGAGTGAAGTGGTTAATTCAGGGTTAGTCAAAATGAGTTGATAGAGATCAAGAAATGTTGACTCTTGTTCAGGCCATTAGTCTCTCACAAAGCAGGTCACAAGGGACAAATGGGGACAGCATCAGAGTGGTGAGGACATAGATGTTTAGTTGATCACAGCAAGATGAGCAAACAGAAGCACATGCTGAAGTGAAATTCAGGTGGGGCGAAGTGACTGAAAGTAAAGTGGCACATATTAAGACAACGTTACCTGCACTAAAGTGATTCTTGTTTAATAACTCAGTGGCAAAGTATTTAAATCTATTTTGTGACAAAACCTGTGAAAGTCCTGCATAATGTTATCCTATATATCTAAATGTCACTGGTTGAATTTCACTTTTTCACACAGTAAAATATGCTTTTGAGGAAGCTGCTATAAAATGCTGAAGCTTTCCAAAGTGTAAATGAGGAGCTACGTTGCATTTTAATGGCACCTTCAGCCTCCATGGGTAGGGGAGCTTATGGAACTACATTTTTGAAGAATATGGGAAGAATGGATGGTTACTACGCTTCAGGATTCAAGGTCACAGCAAAGTGAAATTGTAATAACTCAGTGGAAGTAACTCATGAAATGTATATCTTGCAGTTTCTGCAAGTATGTCGATTGCATTCATCTTCAAATTTTACCTAAAGGTGTGTTTCAACACGTGCTGTCTCCGGACTGGATCATGTGCGTTCAGTTGGTATCATAAATTAATATGATTATGTAAATTCCGTCTATGGGTTTGGGACCTTCCTGAAGCTCTAGTCACCTTTCATTAAGACATTGCCTGGTACAAGATGGGTAATGCTCTTGATGGCCTTCATTTGAGAAGCTGGGAATGGTATAGATATTATGAGCTCCATTTCTAGCATTAAATAACCAGACAGACAGAACTGCATATATTGAGAAATTCTGCAGAATGTTTAGACATTCATAGAACTGAGCTCTATAAATCAGCAGTGCTGAACAAGCAACAGGAGCATTAGTCTATTTAGATGCTAAAAAGGGTGGGATTTTAAAATTACCCAACTCCTTATAATGTTTATAACTGATTTGGTTAGCATGCATTCCACTAACATTCATTTTATTCTGACATAATAAACTGCATTCTGATTATTTTTCCAAACCAATCGTGAAAATGGATTTTGACTACATACTGAATGTGGCTTTGGGATTGATTTTTTTTTTTAATTGTCTGTTGTTTGACAAGCCAATTCTATTCAGAAATCATACATGAATTCTTAGGTAATGGATGCTAATTGTAAAGATCCTCAACAGCTTAATCTGTTGTGGCCTTCTTGAGAATTTAATAAGCGTCTCATAATAAAATGTGTCAGAAGGGGCAAATATTTTGCTAGCACAGCTTGTAACTGATTGTTTGTACCATGGTAGCAAGTATTCACACGACAGAAGTACTGTGCAGTCATTTTTAAAAAGAAACATTTGGGTTTGTGCCTTAAGGGCAAGAATTATTACTCTATTTTTTAAAAATGCATTTACTTTCTCTTCCCTACCAGCAATATGTCAATTTTTGTGAGGATTGCACGTTACTCGCCTTGGGAAAAGCAAAATCAACATAATGAAGCAGAACGCAGCTGAGCTATCTAAGGATGCTCGGTTTGGGGGGGGGTCGTTGATTTTTCCCCTGCAGTGGCAAAGTGACAGTAAGATTTCAGAACCTTTTTGCTTTAGGGAAGGGAAGAGAAAAAAAATAAGGAAAAAAAAAAACAAACTCACACTTCTTGGGCAGTAGGGCTTTTTGGAGTGTAGAAGGAAGGAATATGCTGGATGTGGCTGAACTACCACCATTGCCAGAATAAATAAAGACGGGTTATAAACCACGCTGAAGGACACGGAGCTGCTAAAGATCCCAGCATGGGTTTGCCACCGATTCCAACCCACTAGTTTGTGCCAACAGTTTCATTCTGCCAAGCAGCTGAGTGTCTGCAGAGACCTGAGACGTTGGGGTTTTGATGGTGTTGACAGACCCCTGCCTTTGGCTGAGAACGAGGGCTGTTCTACAGCTTGTCTGTCCACAGCTTTGGGAGACTCATCAGTCATGTTGGAACTTTCTGGTGTTACTAGATGTTGCTGAGAAATCTGCCATGATTTTTAGCCTTACTGAGTAACTTGCACCTTTCTGTTCACGCAGCTACTCAGCCATGCGGAGTTGGACATTGAAACTAGAGGTAGGAGCTGTAGCAGGGCAAAGGTGGGAAATGAGTGCTCTGCCAGATTTGGTGAAAACAATGGAAGCTGCCTAATTGCATGGAACGGGCCATAGTGAAGTGGGATCAGCTTTCCTTCCCTAACAAATGTCACAGCTCAGATTTATTGCACGTGCCATCGACGATGCAGCTTCCTCAGAGACCTTGGCGAGCTCCAGCAGCAGCAGGAGGTAGACCTGATCAATACAATATTTTAATGGCAAAATAATCAGGAAGAAGCTACCTTCATCCACTTAAAAAAAGTATTATTTTCTGGTAACCGGGAAAAAATACGTACGCTGTCACAGAGGGAAGGAAAGAAAAGCAATGCCAACCAAAGTATTAAGTTTGCTGCAGACTTCCCCTTGAAGCACTCTGTGCCAAGTTACAGCATCTCACCCAGCGTGAAAAATCCAGGGTTCAGAAGTGGCTGCTGAAGATTACTACAAACTGAGGAGTGGTAGAGAAGATTTCAGCTTTAATTATAAACTTCCTGCTATCTTCCCTCCTCCTTTGAAATTCAAGGCACTGCATTTTATTTTTACATAGTTTGGTGTCTGAGATTTTTTTTATGTTAATATAAAAATAATGATGAAAAGGAAAATAATTCTCTTATGAAAATTCATGAGACCAGGCAGAGTTTAGAAGCTGTGTTGTTTATTGAGGAGAGCATAATGACTTTTGAAAACATCAGAATTGTATGTTTGTGTGGATTTTTTCCTTCAGTTCTTTTCCTCTGTGTACAGTGCCAGTTTTCATATCTGTGCAGCTGTGGAGCGTATGTATTAGGTCTAAAAGCTGCAAATCATTATGAATCTAGATTCGAAAATAAATTGCTTGTAAGCACAATATTCTATTAGCTAAGGTGAGGGGACCTTCTGAATACCGCTGTCAAGTATTAAAGCACGCAAAGGCAGAAATCCATGTGTTTCTAATGACCTTAATGAACAATCTTATTATTTTTAGTCCAGAGATAAGGCCAGGTGCTAACATCTCGAAAGGATACTTGTACTGAGAGATCCTGATATTGTGCAGAGCGAGTTGTCTTGGCAGTTTAACATTATACATCTTTAAATGCCACGTTTTTGCTGATCAGACGCAGGCTTCACTGTTGTTTGAGCAGCCTTGCCCAAGTAAATGCATTCAGGGGTTCTCTGACTCGGTGATACTGGATCTCAGAAATTACCTGCAGCCGTTGTCTCGAAACAGCCAGAATACCAAAATGATACAGAGAGAGAAGCGAGCGTCGCCTTTTTATCCTGGTGAATTTCAGCTCTGTCATTCTTTTCCACAAGAATAAGAGAAACACACCTCATGCAAAGGGAAGATAGAACCAGCCGGGCACTGCTGGGTTTATCTCTAGCGTGCTAAGCTCCCTTCAGGGAGACAAGAACAAACTGTGCACGAGGCATAGAGAAGGTACAGGCAGTACATTTTAAACTCTTTCCACGGCGAATTGTTCCAGCTTCAGGAAACGGCTTAAATTTGCCCTGTCAGAGCTTCTTCCCGATTCTCAGGAAGCACAAATACTTGGTAACTTTGGTGCACTGAGATTTTTAATTTTCCTCCCAACAGCGCTTGATCGATAAGTAGTTGTGCGTGGCATGCGGGATTTTGGTTTGATAAAGGGTGTAGAACGAAAGAAGGATGGATGAAGTTAATCCTAATCTTGAGGAATGTCTCCATGTTGGCTGAAGAGCAAGGCGCGATCGCCTGAAGATGACGGTAATTAAAATCTATCAATTAGTTCAGTAAATAGCAAGAAAATTAACTTTGTTTGAAAAGTTAAGTATTGGGTGGAACCATCCATCCATTTCTTATCCACTCTCACTTCCTGTGTTATGGTTGTGAAGCTCTTTGGTGTTGCCCTCCAGGTTCCACCCTAGGAAATAAGTTATTTCTTTCTAAAAATGCTGCTTTAAAATGTTTTAAAGTTTCAGTTTTTCCAAGAGTATTTCAAAGCAAATAAAATTGAAATTATTCATTGTTCTAGGACCTGTGTAAAATTTAAAATTAAACACAAATGAACCAGATTGTAAATGTAAACAAAAAAAATATAATTTTTGTGCAAATTATTTTGGCCTCTGCCTTTGCAGAGGTTGTTTCCTGCTGTGCTGGATAGAATCGCTATAAGCAAAGATGCAGAGATCCCTAAACAGCACAGCCTAAATTGTGCACTCAGAGAGTTGGTCAGGAACTAAGGGAGAAAATATGACTCGGTGTGAGATGTTTTGTTTGAGACGTTGGGTTTGATAACTTTTTGCTGAATCAGAGTTGAGCTGGCAGGTTGTCTCTGTGCCTAGAGCTCCCAGCCAGGTGGGAAGAGGCTGGGGTGGGGTTTGCATCCCCCGGCACAGTCACCTGCACCCATCACCTCTCGTTAGGGCTGAGCTTCTGGCTTCCCAGGTCACACCTGGAAGCTGTAAAATCTTGGGTGGAGCCAGCTCTCCCAGAGCTTTTGAGCTTCCTCTGCCACAGTGAAAGCTTTGTGCTTGGGAGATGTGTGCTGAAGGGCTGGTGATTGTGGCTGGTCCTCGCATCTGGAAATCCTGCTGCCTTCTCCCAGTTCCTGTGTGAGCAAAACAGATGTGGTCTCCCTGTGTTTCCCTGGTATGTGGTAAGCTGTATGTCTGAATAATGAAGTGTACCTTCTCCCAGTGGTGAAGTGTGAGTGTTTTAAACTACTAAAACTTATTTATGCGTTAAAACATTAAGTGGCTGAATTCTGTAAAACTTACATCTCTCAGTGCATTGGTTCCCCAGTCTGAAAAGCAAAAGTAGGCGGAATTGGTCTTCAGTATTGGGGTAAGATGTTCACGTCTACTTGCTTCTAGAATATTGAAAATACTTGACCCTCTTGGCCTTATAAATGTAGCAGGCTTTTACCGCAGTGGGGAGTTTTTGAATTTCTGGTGTGTTCTTTCTGCACGGTTGTTATTTTCAAATGAGTTGTAGTAGATCAGATGCTCCGAGTCTTAAAACAGGATTAAAGTTGGTTGTTGGGAAGAAAAAAAAAAAAAGAAAAAAGGCCTAACTTGCTTTGGCCTGGCTTGCTCTTGACATATTTGTTCTACAGCAAGGTGATTAGCATAGCGAAACATGTTCCCGGAGTGTGCGCTTCCATTGAGAAGGGATTTGCTGGCTGGCTGCTTGTGGCAGCCAATATCCTTGTCTGGGTTTTAATTTGTTTGTTCGGATGTTTGATGTGTTGTTAGGGGTTATAGGATTGAAAAGCTTCCCAAAGCCTTATCCAGCCTCTCAAAATACCACTCCAGAGAAATACATGTTTCCTTTTGGAAAATAGATGTTCTCCCTAAGAAATAGGTGCTTGTCTGTATTTTTGGCGGGGCTGTGGAGTCTGGGTATCTAGTTGAAACTGGATATTGCTCACTCAGCCAAGCTAACAAAATTAGTTTTGACTTGCCTCAAATACACTGACGTTCTGTGCTATTGTTTCTGACAGAACCGTAGCTCAAAAAGAATATATTCATGCTTGAAACCCAGATTGTTTCTTGCAACCAAAATGGCTGCTTGATTTTGCTGCTAATTCCATCACACCTGCATCAAAAGAGGACCCTGACAGTGAATATAGGGGGTGGGGAAGAGAATAGTGTTTCTTGCAATGTCTGTAAGTGACAGGTTGCAGATTGAGCTCAGGTGAATCCATTCTAGTCCTCAGCAAAGAGCAGGTTCTGCTTTCACAGACCGTGCCTTGCTCTTGGCTTCCAGGCAGCTGTGGTGAGAACAGAGCTCAGGCTTAAGGCTCTGTGTGTTCTTTCTACTCAGTAAAGTGATGGAAAGGGCTACTAGCCTTGATGAGCTGCTGAAATGACTTGCAATGGACAAATTAAACTACTTTTTTAATTTATTTTATTAATGTGAGCATAGGAGAGTGGCAAACATGATTAGCTCCAGAAGTATCTTCTGATAGCAGCTGGCTTTGTGCTGTGACTCTTGAAGGGACCAAGGCCAGGATTAAAGCAATTGGGAGCAGGTGGGGTGTAAGACTGTGCAGAGAGGGATAAGCAGCTGTGTCTGGACAGACTTTTCTTTAGAGGTTATAGCGTAAAATCATAGAATGATGAAATAAATCATAGAATGATTCATAGAATGATGAAATGCCTGACTGTAGTTTGGCCCAGAAGTGCTGTACGATGTATTTTATACCTCCCACTCAGAACCGCAGGATGCTGTGATTTGTGAGGCATCAGTCTAGCCGAGAACTTCGGTTTACATTTAATTTTCAGGTGCTCATTAGTTCAGTCGCTCATTTCCATCCTGCATGCTTTGTGGCTAATGGCTTTGATGACAATGGCACTAAATCATACACTTCAAGTTCAGCATTTCTTAGCTGTTTTTCTATAAGTAATCCTAAAACTTCCTTCTTAACAACTTTACACATAGACGAGAGTCTGTTGTTTGAGACTGTGAAAAATCAAAGTCTGAAAAGGTAAAAAGTCTGGTTTGTGCCATGATCCATCCTTCTGCATCCCCCAAAGGAGCATGGCACCTTTCCCATCTATCTCCAGGCCATCAGTATCCACAGTCCTGAGTCCAAATGTCTTTTTGACTCGGAGTTTGTGTGTTTCTAGAAGTGCAGGGCTGTAAGTAAAGTGAACAAGGACATTTTCTTGTCGAGCTGAAAAGGCATAAGAAATGCCTGTAATTGAAACAGGAAAATAAGATAATCATTACATTTTAGTAACAGGGGGCTGTTGGGGGGAAGAGGGCTGCAGAAAAGTTAGTCTGGAAAACTTCAATAAATGGTTTGTACTGCGGAGGTTCAGAACTTTGGGGATTCAGAGCCAAGCAACCACCCATCTGCAGGAGTTAGCAGCCAGTATAATAGTAACTCTGCACAGCAGAACACACCTGAAAGAGGGAAAGCTGCTCCGCACATTAAGAAAACTTCTTCAAAATAACAAGGGCATTTAGTCTTAAATATTAGGCTTCTATTATCATAGTTTATGATATCATGATTGAATTCCTTCTGTGGACACAAGCTTCTTAATAATACTATTCATCAGTGACAAAGGTTAGAGTTGAAGAAAACTAGGACTGAGGTGAAAGAATAGAATTTTTATTATTTTAGCGGCGGAATGTGCTATTACATCAGAGTCAGTATTGTGTAGCAAATTGCAAGCTGCAGTGAAATTGCTTTAAAAAATATCTGTATATGTATTTTTCTAAAACTGTGATAAAGTCATTCAGCAGTACATTGAAATGTGTTTCTAGCTGAACCATTATATCTTTTTTTTTACTGTGGTATGAGAACAGATGGCAGTTATTCTTAACGGTCTCCAGCAACGCTGAGGCGAAGCCTTGCTTTCGCTTGTAAATGCTTTGGAGTGAAAGACAAGTACACACGGCCAAAATAAATCTGCATTGTAACACTGACTTGTCGTTTCTAAAGCAAACTTTTCATCAGCTTACAACAGTGGGCTGGTGATAATTGCTTAACATCATACCAGTCAAGTAGTTCATTATGACAGGAAAATTGAGCTATTAATCGGAATCAATTGCACATGTTTTGCAATAAGTTTTTGGAGCAGATGTCTTTTCATAGCCATTTTTAATACAATAATTGAGTAGTCCGTGACTTGAGGACAACTGCTGTCACTCCCATAGCACAAATGCTTTTGTGGGTTTAGAGATGTTCTTTACAGCATTCCTGGGGGACTGGGATTGATCCAAGAATAACAGTGGCTCAGTGGTTGGCACGGAGAGAGGGCTGCTGCACAGACAGTGACAACATTGTTTGGTGATTTTTATACACTTTTATAAGCAGAATATAACTTTCAATGTTTTTTTTCAAAGGATTTTACTTTAAAATTGTCGCTACCTGAACAATAACTTGGCAACTTGGAGAAGGCCTGGTGGAAATATCTGTAAATCCAACCTGATGTAACATTATTTGCCTGCCTCGCCAGCAATGCCGTGTAGTTCAGCAAAACGTTGTGTTCTTAAGGAAAGTAATTTGTAACTGTAAATCAAAATGAAGCTGCCAAGTGTTGTAAATCTAACAATTTATGACTTTTTGGATTGCCTGCTGTAATGTACCGTGTTATAGAAGCATTGTTAGGAGCTATATTTAATTTACTTGCTCTGAATTAATACTGAATTAATCCAGCTTATTTGGTGAAGCCTTCGTTCTTCTATTTTATGCAAGCATGTTCAAAAAAAAACCCCAAACAACTGGTTTCTTTTACGTTACAGCCTTCGACAAAAGAAAGGGAATGTGGCCCAGAAGCACTGGACTGGACCAGCTAACATAGTGAAGTGCAAGCCCTGCCCCATGACACATGCCAGCCCTGTCTGTGGGTCCGATGGACACACGTACACGACCAAGGTAGGTTCTGCTGGTGACCTGAACTCCTGTTGGTAGTGGTCATCCAGGCGGTAGTGTGAAAATGAAATAGCTTTCATTTATATTACAGCATTAAAGTACGGTCTACTGCAGATTTGAAATATTTTTGTGTAAAACAAGAAAAAAAAAAGAGTGCTGATAAAAGTGAATTTTGCATATTTGACAAACAGCAAGTTGGAATGACAAATCAGAATCTTATGACTTTTGTGACTTATGTTTCTCTAAATAGCTTGTTCCTGCTAATGAAGTAGAACACTTTGAATATTGATGATGCAGCAGGAAAAAAAAAATCATTTGATTGATTTGTTCAGACAGGAGGATTTGGGATAGTTCTTATTTTTAAGGTTTCCATTCCAAATGGCATAGTAACTTGGCAGTATCATTGTTTGGTGACAGATTTCTTTTGTTAATTTTTTTTTTCCTTCATTTTGCATGGGTGACATATTACAATTCATTTAAACCACAGTTTTAATAGGCTTGTGTGCCAGATGCAGCGTATATGGTACCATAAAAAAAAAATTCCCGTAACCCAGTGGGGATAAATTGGCTCATTGTTGTATTGAAAATATGATCACCTTAGGGCTTGACTCAACAGAAGAAACTGTCTTCATGGCAGACCTGGACTGCTGAATGGCTGTTATCAAATAAAGTGTTCCATGTCTCAGATACGTGTTCCATAAACAGCACTTCAGGCACTAGAAGCTGTGTTTAGGGAATACCCCTAAGGTTTTCTTCTCTTCCTGCGTGCAAGGTAAGGTTTGACAGCCAGTAAAACTACCCTTCAAAACCCCAAAATAGACCCTTCTGAAATCCAGAAAAACTAAGTGATCAAGGGGGAAAAAAAATTCTCTGCTGTGATGTACCAGTGATGATAATACTGCAACTTCCCCATCGTCTCAGCTGGGCAGCTTGAGTTCTTCATCCATTAATGGACACAAATACTAAAATGCTGCCATGGCTGATTCATTTGAGCCTCTCTTCTATTCTGGCAGAAGGATTTGCATGGACAAGGGAGCGAATCAGCAGAAACTCTCTCATCTTTGCACATGGACTGGAGAAAAAGAGCTCCAAGTTGCCTGTTATAAAAGCTACACATTAATACTCTCTAGGAGTGTGTAATGCAGTAACTTAGCATTAGTGTTTAGGATTAGAGTTGGGATGATTTTGAAAACAGCTTTTTTGCAAACTCTTGAGAGTGTATAAGATATTCTGTAGTAAATAACTTTCATTTCATGTTCTGTCCTCCTATTGGACTCATTTCTGTGTGTCTGTTAGCTTTGAGTCTTTTTTTGATCTTCTATATTTCGTACCGTAAGGTCCAAATAGTTTTTATCAGAAATTCTGCTAATGTCGTAAATTCACCTTTCTGACTATGGTATAAGCCTGGTTGCTATAATGAAGACATCAAACAATTCCTGGTCCTGACGTGCTTGACTGTCAAAGACACCTTCCAGAAATTGCCTCCAAACGTGTTTGGGTTTGATTTTGGGGTTTTGGTGGGTTTGTTTTTTTTTTTTAAGGAAACTTTTTAAGGACTTATTCTGAAGGAACTTTGTCTCATAGAATCTTATTCATTTATTGTGTGTTTAACTATCAGGGAGGGGTTTCATTGCTTTTTGAGTACTGTTCAACAGAGGTGATTGCTTGTCATGTGTATTTGTAGTTGCTTTTTCTATTTTTTGGGTGTTTTTTTTTTTTGATGGAAAGCTCCTCCACTTTCGTGCTGATTGGTAATTTTTCTGTTACCTCCAGTCTTAGTGAGAGGATGCATGTCTGCTTAACCTTCACACAATCTCAAGGAGGCGTTTGCAGCAGTACCTTTGTTCTTGCTGTATACAGCACATTGTAAGTCTGTGAGTACGTTATTGTAAGCTGTAGAACACCATTGCCTGTCTAAAATGTCTTCTAAAAGTTTTGCTTCACTGATTTATTTTTTTCCGAAAGGCAAATTTTGGTGAATGAGCTGAAAATACTCTAGGCAGGGCATTAAAACTAAGTGGTGTATTGTGCTAATGGATAATGTTTTTATGGTCAGTAATGCTTGTGGGTTTCTGGTGTCTCTTAAGAACAGAATATGACAGCTTACCTCAAATTCACCATTAGTTTTCACCAGATAATGTGATCCCGGTGGGATTTTTGTTCTTGTCCTATTTATGACTGATTCCTCTGAAGGATGAAATTCTTTAGTGACACCAGTAATTCAATGCTTGTGGATGAGAAAATTTGAACACAGATGTGACATATATCCATTTGGTCCACATGGCCTGTTTCCAGCAATTGTTTCTAGCCTGCTTTTTTAAATTTGTACCATTTCGTTATATTTCTGAAAACTTTAGGAGCTCTCTATCACCCATTCCTGTTAACTTTGAACTCTGGGGGCTTTAGGTTTGTCAAAAATTTCACTGACTCTCTAGCTGTTGCTTGAAGTGCAAATGTTTTACAAAGTGCACGCTCTCTCGCGTGTTATAAAACTTTGTAAAGAGAAATTGTCGTTTCCTGGGTAGAACAGCTCCATTTAATCCTCTGACAATACAAAGCACTTCCATAGTATACTGCGGAGTTTTCAAAGCTCTTTAAAGTACTAATGAACTAAGCTTATGGGGTAAGTAAGCTCTGCAAAGAGCACTGTGTAATTAGTTAATGCTTTTGTCAGCAACGCATTTAGAAGAATAACTCTATAGCTGTTGGTTTTACAGGAAGTTTAATTAAGCTACTTAATAAAGCAATTACCTGAACATGACAATGACTGCACTTAACTAATTAGAAAATGAAAATAAGGATGATCTTAAATTACAAAACATACCACCTCAATGACTAATGGTACCTTCAAAGATGGAAAGGTACGTTGGTATAATTATTATGCTTCTAATTAGGTACACTGTTGTTCTGCAAATTTTAATTAAATCATTGTAAACTAATTAAGTCCATGACCATGTATCTTTTTGTTTGAAAATTGAAGAATCACCTTGTGTTGTCATAACATTAGGTAACAAATTTGATGTTAAGGGATGTATAAGAGAAGTAATTTTTGAATAATCCTAAAACGGGAGGAAAAAAACTATGACCAAAATAACAAGACCTTATTAGTGAAATGTGCACGATGTCAGGGCTGCAACGTTTAATTAGGAAGAGTTTGGCTTCAGACGCACAGTTAACAACAAATATTTGTTGAAGTACCCAAGTGTTGAGGGTTTAGTGCAATGTGGTTTGTCAATACATCTGGCACAAGGCTCTCGGCGTTCCCGACTTTATTATCACAAATAACAGGGAATCCCAAGAGGGCTAGAATTTGCGTAATGCCAGGTACCTCTGTAGGTCGCTCATCTGACTCGGACACATCTGGCTACTTTATTCGCGAGTAAATCTCTAAAAATTCCTACTGCTTTGTTTTGGTGTTTGTTGTGTTTTGGATTTGTTTGTTGGTTGGTGTTTTTTTTTTTGCAGAGGTCAGTGAATGAAAGGCTCTGACAGAAAGTAAAATGTATCCAAAGTTGTACTTCCCAAGTTTTAACAACTATGGGTTAAGCAAATTGGCCTAGTTGGGGTATGGCAATGTTTATCCCCTTTCTCTAACCTTGCCTAGCAGGGGACGGATATTTTTGGTTTGTTCCTCTGCATTGTTACATTGCTCAGTCCAAAACAATTGGGTTTTGCACAGGGTGGGTTCTTTGTGATGAACATATTTTGTCAGTTCCTAAATCCATACACTTTTCTTTAATTCCTGAATCTGTTATTTTACATTAGTTGAGGCTTGTCAGAGTTGAATGTTTTAATTATCGAGTTAAGCCCACAGAATCTGGGAGAAATTGTGATATTAGGCATGTTGCTGTGAGTGGTAATTCATTCTTTTTATTTTGGTGATGTGAATGTAGAAAAAAAACCTGCTCTAAGTTCCCTTTAAAAAAAGAATCTTCTCAATACATAGCTGCAGTAGTGAGGCGTGAACACCATGCCAGGAAAAACAACGTAAGAACCTGTGCAGAATAAAATAACCTTCAGACTTCCAATAAACAAACACCATCCCCGAGCAATGAGAAAGAGATGAAGTTTCAGGCAGCGCGAGGTTGCTTCTCCCAGTCCAACTCCTCTAAATTCTTTACAAGCCCGTTTTCCCAGGCGACTCTAATAACACTCGTACAGCTCTGCAAAACAACTGGAAGAGCTCATCTCTGCGGTGCCACAGAAGTGCAGAATTTTGTGGTGGTTGTCTTGACTTTTGCCAGTGCTCCCATGGGACAGTAAACTCTAAATAAGTCAAAAGTAGTATGCTGTTGGGGAGGGCTTTATGTTTATGCTGCTCATTTTTGTGGGTTTTTTTGTATTCATTTAAATTAGCTAGAATTCAGTTGATTGGATTCACTTGAATATATCCAATTTCAAGAAGATTCTTAGTGGGTAAACACGAAATAAATGTCTCTGGAACACTTAGTAATTAGACATGCTGTATGATAATGCAGCTCCTTGTGTTTTCATGTCTGTTGTTACCCTGAAAAAGGGGAGAGTGGAGAACAATGTCAGGAAGCAAGTCATATGTGTGTAAAATACTCTTTGCCAGGGTATTGGCAAACAAAAATGAATATTTTGGGATTTCATTAGGGCAGTTTGGAGCATGTTAAAATAATTTTCATCTAGATTCATGTTTCAGTCAGGTTTTGGGGTTCTGTGGAGTTTTTGGTTCTTTTGAAGTGGCCGAGACTGACTTTCCTCGCAGAGCAAAGACCGATGCTGAAAAAGGGCAACTCAGTGCAGGGAATGTTTGCCCCCTGTGCTTTTCTGATTTGCCCATGTATGGTGCTATTTTTTTGTTTGGGGTGTTTTTTGGGGGGTTGAAATAATTTTTTTTATGTGACAAATTTTCTCTTTCCATTTGTGAGCTTCTACGGTGTTGAAGGCAATATTTTTGTTTAGGCACTCAGGTAACTGCTGCCAATAACTAGGAGACTGAGTATGTAATACTCCCACTGTTGGCTGCTCAGTATTCCAAAACCATGAAAAAAACAACCTTTTCCTCTAGGAATGTGTGGTTTTTAATATATGTGCTGAAGCCTTACTAAATTAAATGACGCTTCATTTCATTAGCGTCTTGAAAGATGAAGTTGCATGCCCGTCATCTTTATGCAGTAAAAGATCTTTCAGGTTAATAATCTAGATCACTCCAGATTATTTTAATTTCTTTTTTTTTTCCCCTAGTGTTCATTGGTCTGTGGCTCAATTTTTTTTCTTTTTTTGTTTTAATTCTTGTTATCACATTGCATTAGGCATCTAAAAAGTACTTGTTGATGAAGTGCATCACCAGTGGTCGCTTTCTCGGGCATGTTACCCCAAAAGAGGGAACACCAGATGCTGCTAGAAGAAAAGTCTCACTTGAGGCTTTTTCTTTTCACATGTGTGGAAGAAGCCAGCACTGAATGGCAGAAGATGATGTACTTTATAAATAAGCTTCTACATTAAAGTTGCAGCAGGTGCACGAGGAGAAGGAAGCAGCAGCAAGTAGGCTCTGCCTTGTGTACTTTGAATTATTGTGTTAGTAACGATAGATGGAGCAAACAATAAAATTTGACCTGTCGCATTCTGCTCATGAGGCTATAAGCCTTAAGGCATTTGTAATTGACTTCAGCCAGCAATGTTAATCAAGGTGGGTTGGAAAATTAGGTTATTTGAATGATACAGATTGCTTTATGTTTTAGTTTTCAAAAGAGAAGGCTAGAAACTCGAAAGGACTAAAGCTGTAAGACTTGATCTTTGTAAACTTTCTTGTCCCTTTATAACAGGGCAGGCAGAGGAATAGTTTTTAGATAACTCATATTCCGCACAGTATAAACCTGTTATTTAAAATGATTTTTGTGGGGCATAGATTTTAAACAATGTGTGAGAGGATCAATGCACGTAATTTCCATTAACAATAATGGGATTTATGCGTGCATCTTTGTATTATGCATCACGGTCGAATGTGCCTCTGTAGTATAATTGGACTAGAAAGCACATCTTGGGGTTGACAGTACTCAATGAGTTGTCAATGTGGCATAAAGTGCACAAGTGAACACATTTGTCATATTTGAAAAAATCTGTGCTGTATAGATGCGTAACTAAATTGGATTTTAAATAGTCATGCACAAAGTAATTGCATCATGTTAAATGTGTTTATTTGGTGTTAGAAAGAAATCACGCTGATGTTATACACGTAATATCGAGGAGATACTGTGATAGTTGTTGCAGGAAGAACGACATGAGTATTTTCCAGTGAAATAATTTTATAGAAAAACGTCAGTCTGAGCTCACAGTATTTTCGTCAAAATTGTTACTCTGAACTTTCGCTGAATCTAAGGCAAAATCTGGCGAGGAACCTATCCGAGCCCTCAAAATATCTGTACGTTGAGCTGGAAATCAGCTGAGAACCTGCTTAATAATAACTTGCAGTTTGTTGGTCCTTTCCAAAGAGATAGGGAGTGATTTTGTGATTTGGTTGATTACTGGTTTGTTTGCTTTTGTTGTGTGGTTTTTCCTTGGTTTTCTTTGTTTGGTTTTGACATGGTGGAGTGGAGTCCTCCAAATCTTCGAAGTGTGGAGTCATCCAGATTACCTTTTGATGGTGTTATAAGGATTGGGCATTTCTAAATGACTTTCTTTTCTCTTCAAGGGCTGTTCATATCTTCTTCTCTGTTTCTACTTCCCTGTACCTCCACGTATTCTGCACTGGGCTCTTTACTCCATCCAACCAGAGGAAATGACAAGAGGGAGTTTGGGTTATGGAGAGGACTTGGGAGCATTGTGGTCATCGGCTGCACCACACACAGATGGTGATTTGGAGCTGAGTGTTGGGTTATAGAGACCGAATATGGAATATAGAGAAAGAAGAATGCTGGGAATATTATAGTGTGGATGGGAAGATGTAGGGGACATGAATAAGTAGAAAAATTTGACTTGGTTTCACTGTTTGCCAGACAACATCATATACTGGGTGTGTGCCGAGTCACTGGGAGAAATGGAGTTCCTTGATTCACTGAGGGCTTTCTTCCCAGAGGTAATACTACACAACAGAAAAGAACTCAGCTGGCTGCGTTCCCCTCATCTGGGATATTTTCATTCTAAATAGAAGAAAGCAGAGAAGAGTTTAAAATCCATATAGTTATATCCATTAACTTTTGTTTCCATATACTTCAGATTATTCTCCAATGGCGTATGATGTTTCTTTTACCTGTATAGAAATAAATATGAAGGGAGAAAGGATCACAGCCAAAAATACAGCATTCTTCTACTTTAAAGTGATCCTAGTAAAAGTAGTTTCTGCTGTAAATACTTTTTTTTTTTTTCCTGGAAGAAAATGTAGTATGTTTTGTTCCGCATATATGACAGTGGAGGGTATTTCTTTTTTAATGCAAGTTTTGTCTTCACATTCTATTCTCAGTTTGAACAGGTAACAACAATGGAAGTGGGTCATTTTAGGTCTAGCCAGTTGCATTCACTTTTTCTCACTGAAGATCTTGACGAAAAGGGAGGGAAATAAAGGAGAAAGGGAAGTTTCCGAGTGCACATTTCAGTAATGCTGGTTGCGAAATCTCGGCATGAATTTCTGCAGATTGATAGAGCAGACATCTCAAAAGACTCTTCGTAACCTGCATTGTCTGGTCAAAAAAGACTTCTTTTAAATGACTCGTATGAGGAGGAGAAAGCACGGAAATGTCTTTTAAAGAAAAGTTTTTCTGGTAGCAAGGACAGCGCAAAGAGCCTCTAAAAACCTCAGTGATTGAATGGGGATAGTGAGGGCTTTCTTCAGTCAGTGATGTAGGCACAGCACTATATTGCATTTCGTGAGGAGAATGAGTTCAAAAATGCAAGAAATTATTAATAGAAATGCGGAGGCTTTCAGAGGGGAGGCAGCACTGTTATTCAAGCTGTCTCTTCCAATTCCTGCATAGGACAGATGACAGGAAAACCTTGTAGAATGGAGTTCTAATCTGGGGCTCTGCCCAGCCTTAGAGCATTCACCCTGCAGGACCTCTGCAAATAGATCTCGTGTCCTGGGGCAATACATGGCAAATCCTCCCTGCTTGGTTGTGTGTCTACTGCAGGTGACATCCACCCCCGCATGAGCTCTGGGCTGGTGAACTGGAGCTGCTGATGGGGTTCAGTCAGCAGTGGTTATATTTTCATCCTGTTCTTGCATGGTTGTCTGCAGCTGTGTACCACATAGTTCTTAAATTGGCCTGCAATCTTAATATTTTTGTGTTGAGACCTAGAATTCCTTTTCTTGCAGACGTGTAATCACATCATGTAATGTGGTTTTGTCTGCCACGTGTACTGTTTGGGCTTTAGGTGAATTTTTTTTTTATTTTCTGCATTATATTTGAGTCATTGCTAGTTCCAGTTAGGAGCTAACTGAAGTGTTAGATTGATCCAACTAACTGGAGAGATGGAATATGACTCCTTTTAATTTTTAGTTAGTAACTATGTCCTTATCTCACATGTCATAAAGTACAAGTTTTCCACAGCTTTCTCACACCTCCCTGGCTTAGGATGACACAGCATTCCGTCTGTAAAATCTTGTTTCTGTGGTGACTGTAAATGCTCTGAGGCAGCTCTATTCATCATGCCTCAAGTAGAGTGAAGCCCATAGCTGGATGTCCAATAGCAGCTCCAAACCCAAATTACCTCTTTGAAGCAGCACCCTGTTGAAGTGCAGGGCTCTTCCACTTCACAGTACAGCTCCCACTAGAGAGTGAGGGGAGTGCTTAGCGCCTTAGATTTGATACCAAGTACTTTACTGTGAAGAGGCTGCTGGGTGAGCTCAAGCCTTGCGTAAAGTACTGCAGTATTTGCTCAAATGACAGTGTTTCCAATATTGTTTCACAGAGCAAGACTATTACCAAACCTAACTTGCAGTCATTGAGATGCTTTTTATCTCCCACCTTGGTGTCTCTAACATGTCTTAAATCTGAAATTAGTCCTACCTCTATACTTAAAAGTCAAATTACGAACAAAAAGACACTACCTCAACCTTTAGGATTTATATCTGCATGGATAAATACTGTTGACCTTGACAAACAGAAACTACCTGTAACCCTTCAGTTTTTATATTGATCCAAAGTACATAGTATTTAAAAAATAATAAAGACAAAAAGCCCCCACAATGCTATAGGTGATGGGATGGGAAAGACTGATTCCCATAATTCCTATTGCCATTACTTTTGCTCCATTGCTGTCACCAGTACTTACTAGGGAAAGGAGAGAATAGACTCAACATCTCATGTCACAGTCGAGTGACATTATTTTGTCTTTTGATATCATCCAGAATGTAGATGTGAGAAAGCGAGGGTAAACCCATGAATCGAGGTGATCTTCACATATTCGTAGCCAGCAGTAGCACATGGGAGCAAGGTGAACCTCCAGGGAAATAAATAGGGTATTGAAACAAAATGTGAAAACTACTTGTGTCCCCAAATATTTTAAACCTAAAATGAGTGTGTCGTCACTTATTTGCCCTGTCAAACCAACGACATCCTCAAACCTTTAGCTGTGTTTGGATATGACAAAGTACAGTTTTACTTCTACCCTTTGGTTAAGATTCAGTGCATAAAGAACAGCTTCAAGACTTCTTGACCCAGGTCATAATCAACAGTCTGTTTCTGGTTTTGTGAGCCACTTTATTATTTTGTATTATTCTGACCTAACTATAATGCAGTTGTAAATGGGAGATCACAAAGAAAAATGGTGTAAATTGTGATTATTGCTGTTGGGTGCTGCTCTAAGAGTAACAAAGAGTTAATCCATGGAATTAATTGTCTGTGGAAATGACATCGTTACAAGTGAAAGCAACACAGGGATGATCTATAAATTTCAAGCAGAATATCTGAAGATCTAAAACTGAATTCTGCAGAAACTATGAAATAGTTTCATTCACAGGGGTTCTTACTGGGGGTTGCGGATACACTATTTGAAAAAAACCTGTCTTATTAAATACAAATTACGTTAGATGAAGTGCTAAAAGCTTCTGTAGATAAAGGCTTCAACTCATTAATGGACTTTTTCCCCTCTTAAATTCAGTTGATCGTGTTACTTCAGGAATATCTTGCCGTTCACACAAATAAAATCTTGGTAGAAATTCCAGTTTTAAAGTCTCTGCATTTAACATTCTCAAGAGGAGATGTCAGAGACACCTGCCACCCAGGGGGGCTAAATGCTGCGAGATACAGCACGAAGGCTGGAGGCATTTACAGATAATACGTAACCAATTTAAATTGCAGGAAGACTGAAATGAAAGGCTGTTTCAACTGATGCACTGTGCTTGGAGTATGCACTGGTTTGTGCTGGATGCCAGACCTGGGGCTTTAGGGTGCACATCACAACCAAGTTCTGCTAAAGTTGGTATGGAAAGCCTTTCAATTCAAACAAACAAATATACAGTAGAAAATAACCAGAAAAAGCATCTTTAAGGAAGATGGAAGATCTGGATTTTCAAAACTAAAATCTGTCAGTCTAGAGCCTGTATAGGAGGGTTAGTACTGGAGGTGTGTTTTATTACTTAAATATATCTTGCTCAGGCAACGCTGAGCAAAGAAAACCCTTTTGAGTCATGTAACTCTTTGATGGGATGCCATAACGTCTTCCATTTTCAGCCGGTAAATTCCAAAGCACTAACTTAAAGACTACACTTTTCTTTAGATCTGAAAGCATGTTCTAAATCTTGTTGTGTTTAATTGGAACACTTATCGGATAAGCCTGATCCTTTACTTCAAGACTGTGAGTAATATCTTGTGCAGGCTCTGTGACGTGCCTTTTGACGTGCTTTTTTTACCTACCGTAAGGCACCTTGCCCAGGAGAAGGCACTGGGAGGCAAAGAATAGAAACAAGTATGGGCTAAACAGAAAACAGGGTGGTGCTCCTTTCGGGGACACCACCATGTGTGGTGCCAAGGGATATGTCAAGGCTGGTGTCTGCAGGCAGTGTATGTTCAACGGGAGGTCAGCTTTACCTGCTGTAAGCTGCTGGCATTACCGATTCAACAGTGTTAACCGGTTTTTGCCAGATACTGGGTTTGCCGTTCCATCCCAAGGTGGAGTGAGACTCTGCACCCTCCCATGACAGAAGGCACAATCAACCTTCTGGGTTTTGCATGCAGATTTTGCTCAGCTTTGATGGGATATCACTGCTTTTGATTAACCCGGCCTGTAGATGCTGGTGCTTAACACAGGGATTAGATGGGGAGACTTCAAAGATGTTTGTCTACTTTCTTTTCAGCAGTAATTTTACTTACAGGAGATACCGAATCCAGTCTTGTAAGTCTGAGTGTTCCTACTGATGCCAAAAGATACAGGCTGCAGGTTAAAGATAGTTAACTGTTACTGTGTTCACTTACCTATTTCTTAGGACCATATAGAGTCTATAAAAAAGAAAAGAAGCTGTTCCTTGGGAAATGGAAATAGGGCATGTAAAGATTAATTCTGGATGCATTTATGAAGCAAATGCTATCTCCGTGTATAACCATATGAGCTCATAGATTTTGTTGTCAAATACAGTGAAATATTAGGTCAATATTGGATTAATAAAATGAATAATGTATAAATGGATGGCTGTGACTACAGGTTAAGATTAAGCAGAAGAGATATCTGAATTCAATCTGCAGCAAACAGCTTCCATCTGTGCTAAAGGCTGACAGCATCAAAGAAATATAATAACGGCAGGTATTCCTTGCTGTTGTTTCATTAGCTTTGTTCAATTAGCAGGAAATGCCGTCGGAATTTTTGGAACGTGAAGACTATTATTTGGGGCCAGAAACTGAGTCTCCAGAAGTGTCCAGTACACCAGTACAAGGATAATGCTGTGCTCCTACAGATATTTGCCCTAGATTTGCTCTCTGGTGTTGTAATATGCCTGATATAAAGTTTGTTAGGTTTTCTTTAGTCAGCCTTCTTGAATTACTGCAATAATCAAGTATGAATAATACATGGTTTTGGATTATGTGATAGCTGTAATTCAGGAATGAACGAGTGAAAAACTCTCATAGATTTACAAGTCAGAACGTATCATTTCTTTTACATAAGCAGACGGTTACTGGACAGTTGCTTCTTGTCCTTATATCTAATCTAAAAAAGTTATTTCAAATCTAGTTTTTGCAATCATTTCCATTTTCATTAATCAGAAGCCTTTTAATTGATGTTTTTCTTTTGATGCCCTTTCATAAACTTCTCAGTGTCGTCAGTGGAAGAACGGAGACCCTGCAGAGCACAGAATGCGAAAGCTTTGCATAAGCCTGGTGATTTCCAAATAGGTGTCTGCAGTGAAGCTTATGACCTTCTGTAGATATGGCTTAGAAAAAAACTTTCCTAATTAGCACTGATTATCTCTACACTGATGTGGGAGTGAAACCCAGCCCATCAGTATCTAAAATTTTATCAAATTCTTTGGAGAAGACACTGTGCATCTTCAGTATCAAAACTTGCTGTTTACCAGTAAATTGAGTAACCCACTTAAAGATACCTTTAGAAGAGAATCTAAGATGTGAGCTGACAGTGAAACTCCAGTATCTTCTGCCCTTGGGCAAAAACTCTCAAGACTAAGCATACACTGTGCTTTAAGGGTGACAGATTATTCTGTGGGATTTATTGCTTTGTTAATACGCTCAAGACAGCACCTTCTACTACTGGGAGAACTGAGAGCAGTGTCTGAAATTTTTCTGTTCCTTGTTGATCTCTGGCTCCCTCATTTTGCGACTTAGGTGTTCAGCTGTGTCCTGGATTTGAGAAGAGAATATTTTGCCACCTCTTGAAATCTGATATTTTCAAAGCCTTGCATTTGCTCTGTATCATTTTCCTGCCCCTGGGCAGCTCCAGGATACCACTGTTAGAAATTAAACGAGATGATCCTTTGGCCTCCCAGGTGCTTTCTGACTGTACTTTTTAGGTTTGTCTGTTTGGTGACTTTAGTTTCATCTCTGTGTCCATGATTTGGGGAGAGTGAAGAGAAAGGAAAGATCCTTTCCTATTCCTTCCTTCCTATAATCAGCTGCTCCCCTTAAGTTTGTATTTTCTTCCCCCTCTTATCAGTGGAGAGCTCTCCTGTCTCCATAGATGGAGCTCTCTGCACAGGCACTGCCCCTGCCTTTCCTGAGCTGCACTAAGCAGTCGCTTTTCTTGGTACTTAATTCACTTCAGCAACCATCACCACCACTTCCCCTTTCTCCCGTCCCCCTTTTTTTTTTTTTAGCCTTTTATCCCAGGGTGCAAGCTGCTCTGCCACTATCAATACATTTTCTACTATAGGCATTGATTTTTAATAACCCCATGTCTCTGTGTTATCGAGCATCATCTTTGTTTTTGGAGTGGGTGGGAGACAGTGGGATGAGCCAAGCGGTTGTGCATCGTTGCACAGAACATGGTGTGGATAGAAAAACAAGAATGTATGCAGGGAAAGCGTTTTCTTCAGCGTATCCAGGAGGCTGGGATGGAAAACCAGTTGTATAATTCATGTTAGGTGCCCTTGCTGCCGATCATGAATTTAGTCTTGATCTTGGCAAATCAGTCACACTTAGAGAGTGACAAGGAAATGTAGCCTGTGTTGTGACAGCCTGTGTTGTGAATATTTTTAAGGTCTTGGCTAGAGCAGAGTGCTAGCTCACCGAATAGGCTCAAGGCCTCCCTAGACAAGCGCTCTTGTCAGGGGCAATTGTGACAATGTAATCTTTCTTAAATTAAATGTTTTTCTACTCAGGGAGCTGTGCAAATCAGTCATGTTCCCTCAGCGTCCAACCATCAGCCTATGCACTGCTTGGGGGATAGATTTCCTTGGTGATCCCACGCACAGAGCTGCAGTTGACTCCTGCAGGATGCTGTCATCCTTCAACGTCGCTCTGGCTTCATCCTTTCTCATTTCATTTCTAAACCAACATCCAGGTCACGTCCCCTTCTCAGTCCCTTCCTCAGTCCCTCGATGACTCCCTTGCAGCTCAGATGAGACAACCAAGAGACCAGGAGAATGCCTAAAGGCAGGGAATCTTTATCCATCTGTCTCCTCAGGCTCTGGTTGGAATGGGGAGGGACTAATGCTTTTCCCAAGGGATGGAGACCAGAACTCACTGACTTATTAAATGCCTCCTGTGGAAGTGAGGGCTCGAGCATTCTAACCGTGCTATCCAGGCAGAGGAGCAGGTGCTACAAAGCAAGATGAACTCTACAGTCTCTCAAGTGTGTTGCTTTAAATGGGTGCTTTCAGACAATGCACCAAATAGTGACAATTAAAATATTTATATTATTTTCAGTATTTTAATACGGTTAATTGCACATCCCATTGATTGTGTGAGCTAATGAACAGCTAAAACTAGTCACTATCTTCTTGTCTTCAGTGATATTCACCCATCAAAATATTCAGTCTCTATAATGTTCAAGAGAAAAAGCTGAATATGGCCCTTCCAGCAGCAGCTCAAAGGGCAGCCAGTAGTGCTACAAGACCAAGAGGATGAATCTGGGAAGCAAACGTATAGATATCCAGCCTGAGAACTTAGTGCCTGTTTAAGGCATTGAATGTCTGTGAGTAGATCAAATCCTGTTTGAGTGTCAACTCTATGAACACCTATTGTTCACTGTGGGCATTAATTATGTGGCAAAATAACTGCAATAGTCGTCCATTGGATTAACCTCACTGTCATTGACTCTGCAAGGAGTTAGACCATTTCCAAATGCAGATGAGGAAAGATGACATTGTAGTGTCTTGGCAAGGCATGTACCAGCAGTCAGCCAATACTGCCTCTAGAACCCAATTTCTCAGCCTCTCCTCTGAGCAGGTGGTAACTCAGTACTTGGAGTTTAAATTGTAAAATCAGGACTCGGGCGAAGTTGCCTCAATTTCTTGTATTTCAAAGGTGACATCCTCTGGGCAGTCCAGATGCTGTGACAGAAACCACATTAACATCTTCAACTGTGAGAAATGGTTTCAAGGCTTAATACTGATGTATTCCAGACACTGGTTCCAAGAAAGCGGTCATCTCTGACTTCTAATTTGGTGAAGCTTCAGCCGTAATTTGCAATATTATTATTATAGTCTGCAGGAAGATGTATTGCCATTTAGGAGGGTAATGACCGAGTTGTTCTGAGGACATGCAGGAGTACCTGAGAGCTCTGAGGGGGAAAAAAGGAGGTTTTGTCTGGAGCATCACAGCAGCATGAACTGCTGCGACCAGCGTTGAGCTCAACCATTTGGAACGAATGTAACGTTCAGTTAAATGAGGAGTAAATGCACACACCAATAAGCGGATAACCAACTAGTCAACAAAATGTGTAGTACTAGATACGAGATTTTTGCTGTGTTCTTCTATGAAGTAACTTTTTCAAAGGAGTATCAAATACAAAAACAAAAAAAAACCCCACCCAAATCTCCCGGTGATTAAAACAATTCAAATACCAGTAGTGTACAGCTGGCGATTTGAAACTGTATGAAAAATACTGATTTATCTAAGTAAATCTTTTGATTCTTGAGCTATTTATATTTTAGGAAAAAAATCGTAGCCTAATGGGCTGCACCCCCTTCCAAAATGTAAATACATTCTCCAAATGTTTTTCGTGGACTTTTGAAGCATGCAAATATGACTTCAAATTGCAGTTGTATTTAACTTTCTGTGGTGGTAAACTTTATCAGGAACGTTCTTGTATTCTATTCTTCTCGACCCTGTAATATTACACAGAAGCTAAGATAGCTGGCATTTTCCAGTTCAGAAGATCTGCTAATATTTATGAGGTCATTGTAACATCTCACTGCAGAAAAATGCTTTTAATCTTCTGGAGTCTGAGAGCTCCTTCAGAGGTAACATCTAAGTTCTGCTATTAAGTTTCACTCCTTGATGAATTTATATTGAAGAATAGTAAGATACTTGCCCTAAACCTCATCTGCACCATGACCACCTGGAGATTGGGGATATATTAATCCCAAGAATTAGTACTTTTGCTAGAGTCCAGACCATATGACACCTGCAGTTGTGATCTTGTGATTTTTCTTAATATAATCATGTTGGATTATAAGTTGGCCTGTTAAATGGAGACAAACTGAGGAATTTTGACCAGTTGGTATGCCTCACTGTGTGCAATTTTTAGGAAATATCAGTGGAAAAATTATTTTCTGAAAACTCCGTAGCATTCAGCTGTAAGGGTTGTGGTCTGGATTTGATTTTTTGGTTGGTTGCTGGTTTTTTTACAGAATTTGTGACTCCTAGGCTTTTCAAAAAAATCATGTGGTTTCAAACATTCCTTTTCGTAAGAGGCAACAGTTTTATTTATATTATTGAATTTAGTGCTACTCAGTCAATTAAGGAAGACTGCATCTCTGGGTACAAGCACGAGACTTAGCAAGAGCCAGTTGTGTAATCAGAAGCAATGAGCTTCTGCAGAAGGATTGCCATGTTGGTTGATTTATGTTTTTAAGTAAGCGGTGGGTTCTGACAGGGTGATCTGAGGGCATCTGACACGGAGTCCATGAATTACTTTGCTGGTCAAGAAGGGCATGTACGAAAAGCAAAGCTATTTTCAGGAGGCTTGAAGTCATGCTGTGGCAGACTGCATTTTTAGAAGCCGGTAAATAAGCAGAAGTCTGACAGCCCCCTGTGTTAGAGGGTCAGTTTAGCACTCTAATCTGGTTAATTGGGTGTTGTCATCTCTCTGGATTTAAATATCATTGCTTCCTTTGTGCAGCCCATTATGTTGTGTGCTGGTGCAGAGCATTTGATATTTCCTCCTGCAGAATTGGCTGCACTTGAGCAGTAGTATGTATTTATACCCTTATAAATACGCAAGACTTTGACTCCTTTGTAGATGAAAGGAGCTATATAAATGGTAATTTCAATGCATAATTGCCTTACTGAGTATTTTTCTAGAAATATTTGGTAAGATAGATGTAATGCATCAATACCAGTCAATTAAACTGCTTTGGGATCTTTTTTGAGGATTAACAAATGTTCTGTTAGCTGCCTGGTGTTTATAGAATGAACAATATTTCTCTCACAAAACCTACCTGAACATAAATGTTCCTGCCTTACCTTGTTTCGTACCAAAGTTGCAACAACTTCTCGCTAAAAATGCCCACAAGGTTATAACTTTCTTGAGAAATTTAATGCCTTGACCTATAGTAAGTGTGTGAGAGTAAGAGCAGTATATATTAACTGTAGAGGGTTTTTGTTTAGGAAGCATGCATGCAGTAGAATATGGCATCAGAATAGTAAAAATGCTTCAACTTTGGAGCAGGTTCTTGAAGCCTTCAGATTCTTCAGGGTCCATGACCTTTCCTTCTGCTCCCTTAAGGACGGATGCTAAAGCTATTCAGACAGTCTTGCTGTTGAGCTCACTGAAGTAGCAAAGCAAATCAAACCTGTGTTGTAAACTAGAATTCTGCGTTTCTTGTTATGCACTTCATTAAAGCAGAGGGTTTTTTTTTTTCAGATTAGCATTTGTCATCTCCATGTCACATTTTTCAAAGAACATGGTAAATTAACAAGACATGTTTAATGCAGTCTTGGCAGAAAGGTTAATGAGAATTCAGAAGGCAGCAAGGAGGGAAATAATACGTGCTGCTCCAGGTGAAAACTGCAAGGAACCAATGTAAGTTGTAATTCAGCTTGTCTTAAACAGAGGTATTTATTTGTTCTGCAGTGAATACGGTAAAAAAAAAAAGTTTGAGCAATTTCCCCCTTCAGTAATATTCACTACTGTGTGTTAATTCTTACTGCAGTAGGACCTAGAATGTGGGTGTCCACCAGGCTGAATTATTTTGTCGAAAATGTGTTTGAGACAGAGGACTTCTGCCCCGTGTCCTTGGACGGGAACAGGATCCGTGCATCCGCCTGGTCCAGACTCTGTAAGTTCAAGGTCACGTGGCTGAGAAGGGAAGAGGGAAAAGTGGAAATGAAGGCAGATGTCGTGAGTCGCGTCGTGGTGAGGGTGGGTGCTGGGTTTTATGGCTACGTGGCTTCCTCCCATTGTCACCCTTGTCGGTCCAGTCCAGTTACACTGAGGATTGAGAAGGGGACACAAGCATGGGCTTCCTTGCGCTTAAGCATGATGCTTGCGGACTTCTGCCTATTTATATAGCTTATGGAAAATTGCAAGAGATTTGTGGACCCCCTCTAAAGGTGCAACAATTTCCATTGAAGGGGATGATCAAAGCATAAAGCAACTAAGTTCGTGTAGCTTTCTGGTTTTGAGCTGCCTGTGGCTGGTTGATGATTTGTCCTGTGCAATGAATGCTTTTGCACTGAGCAAGAAAACACCCTTTGAAGAGAAGTCAGCAATAAGTAAGGAATTGCAAATACAGTATTGGTGCTTTTTGGGAAAACTACCAATCTTGACGATGGTAATCACAGGGCTGCTTTTCTAGCTTGATGAGAATCACGGTTGTCACTTCCAAATCAAATAAATTGGCGTGTGATGGTCGGAACTTAAAAACCCATCAATTACAAGCACTCCTGTGTAGACAGTTACCTTTGCACTAAGGACAATCTGATTATTTTTGTTGTCAGTTCAGCTTGCCTGTTGTATGTTTTATGTGTAAAGCCAACATTATTTTTAAAATCCTCCTTTCTGCAGCCAAAGTAAAAATAGGAGAAAACTCTGTTAACATTATGAATCATCTGCCAGAGCTCAAGCATTGGAAGTTTTGTTCTTGGCAGAAAGAGGAAACAAGAAAATCTTAGAGTTTATTATGCCAACTCATAGCTAATTACACAAGCTTAAATGAAAATGTCATTTGCACTAATTTAGTTCTGAGCTCCATGGCTGCATTCAGTTAAAATGTAAATTCTTGTTCCAGTATCCAAACAATGCCATATAATGGTTGTAAAACAAGGGGATTAGCTGGTTTGGGGTAACTGGCTTGTGAGAGACTTGTATTTCCAGGTTTATATATGGACAGAAGATGTCAAAGAGCTTGAGATGCTTAAAAGTTGTGCTCTTGAATGTTCTGACCTTCCTGAGAGGTGCCAGCCTCTTTGCACAGAAAAATTACTATCTTTTAAGTATTTTTTTTTTCAGTTTCAGAATTAGTATTTTGAGCTTTTACTAGCAAACAACTTATCTGAGCCATTTAAAACATCAAAGGAGATGTTTCTTGGCTTGGGTACATCTTTAATTTAAAGCAGATTTATTAAAGGCCAAAATAGGATAATACTGCAAAAGGATTAGCCGTGGTTACTTGATTTCTGAGCAAACAGACTAATTCTACTTTTTTTGTATTGGTGTCTTCACAGTGAGTCCATTCACACTGAGCATTGAACTAGGCTGGGGGGTTGGGGTTTGCTGTGTTGGGTTTTTTTAATTTTTCATTGTTTCTATTGTCTTCTTCAGAAATCAGAAACATTACTGGAAGCTCTCACTGCAAAGCATAAGCCAGCTTATTCTTCATTGGTTGCTATGCTCCAGAATACATTCCTGAAGCTTCTTTGCTAGTAACTGCCAAATGTTTTGTTTCAGCACTTAACATTGGGGCTTTCAGTTTGGCCTTTGTTTTGATTTATTCTTTGCAAAATCAAAATCCTGAGAAGTCAATTAAAAAAATAGGTTGGCACTCTTAGCACTTAAATCCTGTTGCTACAGTGGAAGCGACCAGAGCACTGATGCTGCAGAATGCTGTTTATTTTATATTAGAACTTACACTTCAGATTTGCTCTGTCTATAAACAACAAAAACCCTCTCAGAGATCTGAAAGTTGATGTGTTACTATACATTTCATGTATCAGTAGCAAGGAATGAACACCAGTAGGGGCACATTGTGGTCGGTGAAACCTGGGCAAACCTACTGTGAACTAGTTAATCTGATAGATTTGATGGGAAAGGAATGGGATAACTGTTGCTATCATTACTAGCTAAGGATAATGTATATTGGTATCACTGCTAGCTAAGGATGTGTGAGCTCAGAAGACCAGAGTACAGCACTTAGCCTGACCCTTGGGGTTTCTTTTTCAGTCTCTGCTGGAGGCTTCCCAGACCTTTGTCCATGTGGGCTCTGAGATGTTTCCAGATACTTCCTTCTTCTCCCCAATAATTTTATAACACAGGCCCTGAGAAGCAGAAAACTTTATGAGCATCATGTGCTAGTTTAAGAGTTACTTGTTATTTGTGGCGAGGTTGTTAGAGAAGGAAAAGGCAGCAGAGAACAAATACAATAGGTGATTTTACCAGTGTTGGAAGAGGTGAGGCAGGTGTAGTAGCAACTTCTCTTCCACTTCCATTTGTAAATATGCATCCAGTAGAGGGTTAAACTTCTGATCTGTTCTCAGCCTGATCAGCTGTAGCAGTCAGAATCTTGTCATAACATACTGTCAGACATATCAGACACCTTAACGTAACTGCAAGTACAGCCCCCTCACCTAATGCCAGTACCCAGTTCTTTGCTTTAGACTCCTTAAGTGCTTCAGTTCTCCCACAGAACTTGCTGTTCTTATTGATGGGGAGAGTTGGTTGAGAGATTTTTGGATGCTAAGAGATTGCCGTCATACCAATTGCATAAAAGCCTGAAGGGAACATGCCTACCCTTAATAGTGGTCACCAGCTGCTGCTTTTTGGCCAGGTATGGACAGATGGGTATGAGAATGACTGAGTAGATGGAGCATTGCCTCATCTGAAATCTGGATTTATACGTTGCCTGGTGTAGCGAAATTGCTCTGTTTAAAATGCCATTGTCTGGATGGAAACCCTGTGTTTGGGGATCTGAATGTCTTGCGTTGCCTTCCCTCTGCCATATGTAGGCAGTTGCTTAGCTGGTAACTGGAGTATCTGTATGTGCACAGAGCCACAGATCGTTACCTCTTGATTATGTTCACGTTATCTGATGTGTCGTCTCCATGAGAGAAATTAAATTGCCTTTAGTAATTTGAAGCAAGTAAAAATGACAAATCATCATTCTCATGTGATCAGTAAATGGCTACAGAATGAGAATGCGTCTCAATTACATGGGAAGTGCAGCATTGATGGTTCCAAATCACCAATTGTTTTCCTCTGATTTTCTTTACTTTTAAACTAAGATGGCTTTGGTCTATTAAAGAAAAAAAAAAAGTTGCTTCTTTCCACTTTGAATAATGCTATTAGCTATGAACTCTCAGCTCATAATTAGGAGAGTTAGAATAGAGAATGATTTCATAGAGACAAAAGCAATATAATAGAGAGAGAGAAATGAAAGAAAACAAATGCAGTAAGAAAGTGATTTTTAAAGTCCACATCTTGGGATGTGGCAGACTAGTGTACCAGAAAGCAAAAACTCCCATGTGCAGCTAGAAAATTGCTGTCATTAGTGAGCTATCATGCAAATCCTGCAGGAAGAAAAAGGAGCAGGCATTTAGCAACAGGAAATACTTGTGTGTGTGAATATAGAATATGGGCTATAAGATACACTTTTAATTTTCTTAAAATAAACCAGCATGGCTGCCTCCATCTGCATTTGGATTTTGATCCTGCAAATATTCCCGACTAGAGTATTAGCATCAGCAAAGACAGGTTCACAGAAGTAATTACCAGGCACGGCACACGATTACGCCATGGGATGAAGCATCCTACCTAGGTCCCCAATTTAGTGCCAACCTGCGACCACGAGACCCTGCGGATGGGAGGTGGCTCTGGTGCCTGCAGCCGGAGCTGCCCCTTGGCCACGGGTGACTTTGGATCATCTCCTCAGCACCTCAGCTCCTGCGTTTGTGCACCAGGAACCAGGTCACCCAACCCAGAGGGTGGGTATGACCATAATACTCAAAAGCGAGCTGCAGAGTCATTAAACCAAACCACAGGCTGAATCCTGGATTTCAATTTAAGAGTGTGGCTCTGCTGGGGAGAGTGTGTGCATTGTCATAGGTGTGGAATCAGAGGACAACAGGGTGGTTTGCAGATTTAACACAGGCTGGTACTTCTTGTTAAAGCTTGGTGAGCAGGAGGGATGGGTGTCTTTATTTTGGCTTGGCCATTCATAGAGACGGAAGCGCTTTGTCTTTATTTGCCTTTTCACTTGTCCTAGTCTCTTCACCCAGTGAAGGAGAAGTTGAAATCGGCATTGCACAAATGTTTCCACTTCAAAATTGACTCTTCTCCGTCAAGTTCCAGCCCTGCTTGGTCCTTGCTGCTCCAATAAGCAACTGAATTTCTTAAAGATCGTAAACCGACCGAGATATGCCCCCCACACACCTTGGCCCGAGGTGTTTCCAGAACTAGCGTCTAATTTACTTGTGAAAATAAAATTTCTGTATGACATGCTAGACTTTGTTCCCTAGAGCTACTATCTTGTTGGTTCACCAAACAGCAACCATTTGTTTTCATTGTTACATTCCATTAATAAATGATCCCTTGAATGTCCTCTACCTCATCTATCCAGTGCTGTGACCTTATATGTCATCTCATCTAGCTGATGCAATTAACTGCATTTTTAAAAAGAATTCCTGCTTCACGTTGGGCGGATTGCCAGTTGTTTCTCAGGGCAATTTGTTTTCTATCAAAACAGAATTTTGTCCTTTGGTGATCTGCCCAGAAGTCCCTGAATTAGCTGATTTTTGCTCTGTCCGTAAGGGCAGTTTGCATTAGGACAAACCCATAATTTGTTTGGTTTGCAGCCCTGCCATTCAAACGCTGAAATGGTTCAACATGCCTACAAGCAGCTGCCCTACTAACTTGTCAGTTATTGGTTAATTTGAGAAATGTCTGTCTCTTCTTTCTTTCTTTGCTTTCTATTTTTTTCCTTTTTGAGCATGTAGTTTGTTCTTCTGTGGGTGGTTTTAACCAGCAGGGTAACATTTAAATGCAAAGCTTTGGTTGACTTTTGACTTCAGTTACCAATGTGAAAGATCAACCAAGTAGTCCTTTAGAAACAAATTAATGACCCAACACTTAGGAATCTGTATTCCGATTGCAGCGTGGCCCGCAGACTCTTTGCTCCAGAGTCATTGCTTTTTCTGTGCCATTGCCCTGGGTTTCACAGTGCAGGAAAGGGCTCGCAGCCACTGTCCTGAGCTCCTGCCCCAGAGCTCTGCCCCAACTCCTTTTCTCCCCTTTCTCCCAGCTATGGGGAGTAGGACGTGCTCCTCGGTGATCACAGGGTCTCTCATGCACTAGGGTAAAGGCAAGGTGGGGACATGAACTCTTCTTAGACCTGACCCTCTACCGAGCAATCAGGCTCTTTGTTTTCTTAAACAACTCTTTGACTTTAGCAGATGAAAGCAAGGAGCCCCGTCTGCTCTCCTCCTGCTGAGAAGTTGAAACCTATTTTTAAAGGTATGCACAGTTCTAATTATAGCGCGGAGCCACCAGATACACAATTAATGCTATCCTGAACTGTGTGGTAGCTGCCTCTTGCAACTGAGCTCGCTCTTTCTGAAATCCAGGCCAGGAACTGATTGTCTCTTCCTGGAAGATGAACCTTCCGTCTTTCCAGTTGCTTTAGGGTTGGCAGTCAGTTCTTTAAGCTTAAGCTGTAAATGGCAAAAGACACACAACTTACTGATCGCATATGGCCGAGACCTAATGAAAAAAAATGCAGCTGGAAAAAAATTAAAGTTTTGTTTACATTTTAAAATCTTAAAATTGACAGGCTTAATTTTTGGGAGCTGAGCCCTCTGCTTGGAGCACCTACGGTTGGCAGTATTAATGACTGATATTTAAAGATTGCCTGGATTTCATGCTTTCCCTCTGTTCCATTGTTAGTTTTGCCCCAAGGGCAAAGTCCTGAGCTCTTGCAGGATTGCAGAGGGCAGAGCTGCGGAGCACACAGCGATTTCTGGTCCTCGGGGCTTTGCTGCATGAGACCTTTTGGCGTTACTCCATTCAGCTGCATAAATCTGTTCAGCCTATTTCATATCAGTGCCTCAGAACCTGGGTCTCTTTCTTCTTGACCCCACACCTGGAAGCTGTTTCTTTTTCTAGCAGATTATGAACCACCAGCCTGTCGGATAAGTATGCAGTGAGAGGTTTTCTCAAATATTTGTTGTTTACCTGATACATAATAAGGTCCTTCATGTCATTTCTTGCAGAAAGGGGAATTTCGGAGCCAGTCAGCTGTAACATCTGCTTCAAAGCTGCAACTAGCACACATTTTTAAAATGGCTCAATATGCATTTACACCATAGATTGTGCTAATTAGAGTTTATTCCACCAATGCTGTGCCTGCGTAATTCCCATTAATATCAGCAGCAGTGAAGTATTCTCATAAGGAGAGCAGAGCTCCTAATTGGAACTCTTAGTTTTTTAAGATATCTTTGTACAGCTTTTACTGATAAGATAAAGTGCTGTAGGTTGGCCTGGTAGCTATTCTAGTCGAAAACAAATGAATTTATTTTTTATTTCCAGCCTCCCCTTTGTTTTTATTGCAATACGAGCCAGCCCCGGAAAGGAACAGGACCTGTGCAGGGCAGGAAGGGAGCTTACCCTGCAAACAGCTGCATGCCCAGAGAAATGAGATGACTATACAAACGCAAAAATTCCCTAGCCTGGCCATAGCGTAGCCACTTTCAGCAATATAAAACCTACCCAAATGGTCAGTCGTAGAGTTTGGTCTGTGTTTTCAGTGCCTACCTGAGGCTCTCAGCTCTGCTGCCCTGTCCCAAGGCATCCCCTCTCCTCCTCCAGGGCTCAGGTTTGCAGAGAAGCAGCTGAACCGTGTGTCAGGGGAGAGAAGTGCTGAGGGACCACACAACCCTGTCAAATAGCCCAAAATATGACACTCATGTCAGGACTTTGCATTAGCTTTTAACAAACATGCATTCAAGTGGATGCAATGGGAATGCACCCTTTGATATTTCTTTGGGGATTTGAATAAAAGATACTGAAGGGCTTTTTCTTTTCTTTTTTTTTTTTTTTTTGTTAAATTGAGACAGTAAAAAAAAAAAAAGTCTCTTGGTCTGAATGTGTTCCAAATATAGTAATTTTTTTTTCTATCTGATGAAAACTGAAAACAGAGACTTATAAAGAAAATACTGATAAGAGTCCTAGCTAAGGAAGAAACAGCAAGCACTGCTCTAAAGCATGTCAACAAACAGTTCCTCTCAAATAGGTGTCTGAATTCCAATGGATTCTAATTATCTTCTAAGACAGATAGGTACAAAAAACTACTGATATAAAGAAACTCTGGACTAAAAAATATACATACTGTAATTTCAGGAAGTTTTAACTTCTGCCAGTGGCGGCTACTGAGTAAAAGATAAGGCGGAAAATAATGAGGTTTTGTTATTTGTATCAGAAGTTTAAAGAGACATATTGTGAGTGAACAAAAGATGCACAATAAAACAAACACTGCACTGAAGTAATTCTCATTGGAAATGTAAAAAGCTGCAGAGCGCTGAAGAAGATGCGGGGCCTTCCAGGCGTGAGCGCTGTTTAGCAAGAGTTTTAGAGCCGCTGCTATTAGTAATATGCAATATTCCAGGTTTTTAACATGTGTTTTAATTAGTAGACATAAAATTAAACCTCCTATTCCAACTTCTAGTCTTCCAAGAAAGAGATTTCATGGTGGTTTGTCTTCATCATGTTTGTTAATTCCTGCATACTCCCTCCATCAAAAATATGCTTCTCAATTCACGTTTCATTAATAAAAGGAGCAATAGAAGCTTTGGAAGCTGACATTTTCTCCTTTACTAGTTTACCTACAAGAAATTTTAAATGATAGATTTAATAGCACAAAATTAAGACCAAATGGGGATCTCGGAGAGCCTCCCCTCTGCTGAAGGCTGATTAAAGCGTGCTCCCTCCTCATCCCCTTCCCCGGTGTTTGGTTTTGCGGCTGTGACATCCCCTGGGATACTGAGTTTGTGCAAAGAGCTCTGGTTGTCCATCCTCCCTGATGCTACAAACAGGAGCAGCGTTAGGCCCATGGCAAAGCTCTGCAAGCATTAATGTGGTCTGGAGGCTGAACTAAGCTGTCCCTTCCAACTCAAGCCATTCTAGGATTCTATGTAGATGTTCTTCATCAAATATACACCCTTATGTAAAAAATTACAATGACTTATTTAACAATAGTATTCATGTGCAGGTTACATGAAAACACGGCTTCCAAAAGTTAAAAGCTTATATAAAGTCAGAGATAAGCTTGTTTATTGCATCATTTTAAAAATGTCTGGATTCTACTCTAGCAAGGACTACAGGCTGGAGACTGACAGACAAGAATAAAATAGCAGGGAATAAATTTTATGTAGCTATTTCCTTTCTCCCTCAAATGTGAATGCTTATGCAAAACACATTGCTGTAGATTCACTGACAATAAAGAGGGAATCATTATACGGGTAGCGAGTTCTCAGGGGAACACTTTAGCCAAAACACACTCTGCAATAATTCCCCACATCTTGGTTGAATAAATTAATTTATGAATTTTCCATGAATATGTGCAACCATTTCTCCCCTCATATATTTTATTGATCTCCATATACATTTAACAACAAATAACAGAGCTACTTTTCTATTTGCAGCAAAATAGTTTAGAGATCTTTATGTGGGCCTTGGGGTTCCTAGTGAACAAATGCAGTTCAGACTTCAGGGAGGTAGCAGAGAAACAGACCCAGGGAGCTTTACTAGGAGAAAAGCTCAGCAGTGTGCCCAGGTGGACAAGAAGGCCAATGGCATCCTGGCTTGTATTAGAAATTTTGTGACCAGCAGAAGTAGGGAGGTCATTGTCCCCCTGTACTCAGCACTGGTGAGGCCCCACCTTGAGTATTGTGTTCAGTTTTGGGCACCTCAGTATAGGAGAGATATCGAGGTGTTGGAGCGAGTGCAGAAAAGGGCAACAAAGCTGGTGAAGGGCCTGGAGAATAGATCTTACAAGAAGCAATTGAGGGAGCTGGGACTGTTCAGTTTGACAAAGAGGAGGCTGAGGGGGGACCTCATCATGCTCTACAATTACTTGAAAGGACAGTGTAGAGAGGCTGGTGCTGGTCTATTCTCACAGGTCATTAGGGACAGAACCAGGGGGAATGGTTTCAAGTTGCAACAGGGCAAGTTTAGACTGGACATTAGGAAGAAATTCTTCATGGAAAGAGTGGTCAGACCCTGGAATAGACTGCCTAAGAAGGGGGTTGAGTCGCCATCCCTGGATGTGTTTAAGTGTCGCTTACAGAATCACAGAATGTTAGAGGTTGGAAGGGACCTCAAAGATCATCTAGTCCAATCCCCCCGCCAGAGCAGGATCACCTACAGCAGAGCGCACAGGAAGGCGTCCAGGCGGGTTTTGAATGTCTCCAAAGAAGGAGATTCCACAACCTCCCTGGGCAGCCTGTGCCAGTGCTCTGTCACCCTCACTGTGAAAAAGTTTTTCCTCATATTTTTATGGAACCTCCTGTGTTCCAGCTTCCACCCATTGCACCTTGTCTTGTCAGTGGACGCCGCTGAAAAGAGCCTGGCTTAGATGTGGTGTTGGGTGAGATGGTTTAGGGGTGAACTTGTAGTGTAGGGTTAATGGTTGGACTCGATGATCCCAAGGATCTTTTCCAACCTGAATTGTTCGATGATACCACCAGTGAGATGGGTTCTCTGAAACCAGAGGGACCAGCCCTGAATGGTGGGACTGCTTCCAGCGAGTCCTGTGTAGAATCACTGCAAGAAGCTTCATGGCTCGTGTCTGCAAAAATTGTGATGTCCTTTTGGTGCTAAAGACTGATGGGTTGGATCATTCCTTTATTTATTACGTTTTGGCCTGTACTATGTATCTTTTTATTTTCATGTGAGGAGACGAAGATAGCAAAAAGAAAAAGGACATTTGATTTTTCTTCACAAAAACAGAAATACAGTGTCCATGGTCTGGGTAAAACTAAGAGGCTCCTTCTAGACTGTAGATCCAATGGCAGAGTAGTCCAATAACTTCCTTGTTGATCCACAAGACATCTCCTGTGGCCACTCTGCCTCTGAATAACACTTAGTTTGGCTCAGGCAGTGTCGTTAAATCCAAAGTTGGACTACTTGGGTGAGTTATTGCAGTGAGTGAGCACACCATCGCGTGGAAAGTGTGATGTGTCCGTGTTTGTCTTTCAGGAAGGGAAAAACAATTACATACAGCGATTAGCTGTTGAAAAGTAATCGGTGTTATCCAAATTTAGTATTTAAAACCACAGAGTTGTTCTATCATCCTCTTCCAACACCAAACTGTCACTTCATTTCTATCTGTATACAAACCAAAATCCCAAACTAGTAGGGTGGAAATCTAACATGATTAATTGTAGGCATAAATTTACTCATATGTGACTGCACTGTTGTGATCTTCAACTCTGGCTCTCTTCCTTGCCCTGTGCGTTCAGATCAGAGATAACCTTTTACAAGTAGTTTGCTTTGGTTTTGTTTTTTTTTAATTTTTTGAGCTTATTGGTTGTCATTTTTATCAATCTTAAGGAAAGCTGAGGAAAATCTTGTCTTGCTATTTTCAAGTAAAAAGATCTTTCTTAACTGCACGTAATAATGGACTTGAAATAGGCCTTAGCATCTTAAAGGTGGTATTTGAAGTATAATTGCTAATGCTTAGCTACATAATTCATATTTATTACACATAATAAAGTAACTAATTTATGTTCTGTAAGGGCTTAAATGATTGACTCCAGCTGCCAGAATATTTAGTCCTGTGTTCTCAATAACACACTGACTACCAGAATATGCTGCAGAAGTCGTTGCCTTCAGGACTGTGTGCTGAGCATTCTCCTTCCTCCTGTTCTTTCCTTCTGCTGAACTTTCTCTTGTGTTTGCATCGGGTCCAGACAGCGTAGATCAGGCAAGTGTATTTATGGAGCAAACAGACGAAAACTAAGTACTTACATTGCCTTTAGTTTTGGAAGAAATTAGTATAAAGCTCAAGCTAAGCTGACACATGTTGTGTGTGGCCGTGCATTTTCTAAATGGAAAGGAGGGCAGAGCATCACAAGGAGCGTGTGACCGCCAGGGTGCATTGAAGCGCAGAATGGCTGGGAGATAATGTCAACAGAATAGGATGTAGGCACAGGATAATGGTCTCCTGCTGCTAGATTAAAGCCTGGGCAAAGATGAACCCTTTTCACAAAAGCAAACAAAGGCAAAGCCAAGACGTTTGTGGGACTTCCAAAGCAGGGGGTGTTTATCTTGTAACAACATCCTGCGCTGTTCTTTTGGCTTCCACTGTACCAAAAGAGTGGAAGATGCTGCTGTGATTCTCGTCAGTGGCTGTTGCTGGAGGAGCTCCAGTTGCCCACTGCTGCCTCACTGGTAACACCGTGCTCTTATGCCACGTAGCCTTCAGCCTTCAAAAAAGCTGCACATTCCAAAACGCATCGTGTCAGGGCGCGTAAGCACGCTGGCCTCCTTTTAAATGAAAAAGAATTAATCTGTAATAAAGCTCAGACTTACCGAAGGAATATTGCAGCCCAGCATTCCCACTTTTCCCTGTCAGGAGGAAACCTCTGCAGGGAGGAGGAGCACCAGCTTCAGCGCTGCAGGTAAAACTGCCCCTTGCATTAAAACCCCTCAGTCTGATCTGGTAAAATCAGACCAAAAAATGGAACTGAGTTCAGTTCACTAGTATCAAGGCAAAGAGAATACCTCACACATTTTTTTCTTGCTTCTGTGCACTGTTTTCTTTCACTTCATTTTCTTGGTCTGTTAGTCCAGTCTCCAGCAATCTGTGCTGCTGGGCACACTCCGGGGAAAAGATCCTTGGGGCAGTAACTGCAGCGAGAACATCCACACAGGCACAAAGCTCTTAGAGGAAAATCAGAACTAAAATATATGTAATGCGAACAGCAAAGGCTATGAATAGTCAGTGTGTTATAAATCAGGACTTTTTAACTAGCGCACTTTTGCAATATTAATTCTCCTGAGTTGCCTCATTTATCCAATGCTGCACATGTCCTGCTGTCCTAAATGGTTTGAATGTGGTGACTGTCAAGAGGTGCTGTAAATCCTGTCTGCTGAGGCTTTTGGGAGGGGAAAGGAACAAGTAACAACATCCATATGTAGGGACCTATACTGTGCTGCTCATGGTTTCATCTTTGCTCTACAGTTTTACAGTTTTGTGGTATTTCTGGAGTTGATTGCATGATGGGTGGCTGGTTTTGGAGATGATGCTGTTAACTGTTAAGGCAATTTGTAGTTGTTGGTAGGAGTCATTTAAAACTTCCTCTTTGTTTAGAGAAGCTGATGTGTGAACGACCAGTCAGCTGATGAGCTGATTTTGTTTCAATTCTCACTGCTGTGAGGATGGGTGTCTTTCCAGACCAAACCCATTGCTTGCTGTGGAAGTTGAGGACTCCTAGCTCCTCAAAAGACTGAACTAATAAAACAGCAGTGGTAACAGTGATAAATGGCATGATTTCACACCCAAAACATGGTCATGAAGCATAGGAAACACATGGGATTCTGGAGATTTGTGTTTTCTTTCCGTCTTTACTATTGATCTTGTAGGTGACCTGGAAAAAACCTTTCAACTTTCTGTGCTGCCGATTCCATATATTTAAGCAGGGAATAATAACAACATTTTACGAGGTGCATTTAGAAGTGTCGTGTAAAACTCTGCATAGGAAGTAGCTATTATTGTCGTTAGCTGCAATAATAAAAACAATGGCATTTTCAATAGGGGCTGAAGTTTTGCAGTCTGTCCAATGCAATTACTACTAAATGCAATTTCTCGTTTAATCCACAGCTGCTGCTTTTAGGTCTTGTCCTAATTCAAAACATATTCTTGCTTCTTTTACTGATTCTAGTGCAAGCTGGAGTTTCACGCGTGTACTTCTGGCAAAACCATCACAGCTCGATGCGAAGGGCCCTGCCCCTGCCTTCCAGGACCTGAAAGTTCAAAACACAAGACGGAGAAGACTGGTAAGTTGAGCTGTTAATGGAATTATGGCAGCTTAATTGGTTCCTGCTGCATTCTTAGAAAAACGTGAGAAAGACATTTCTTAACTAGTAGATTTTCTATGTAATGCTTTCTGAGAAAAAGCTAAGGTACAAGTAATCCTTTCCCAAACATGTAGCGCTGTTGAGCCTCTTGACTGTTGCAAAACTAACACCCACTTGATAGAGTCTCATAGTGCTGGCTAATGATTCTCATTTTTGAGTGAAAATATTTTGAATGAAAATATTGAGTCATGAAAAAAGACAGAAAAGAAGAAATACTACTTGATGGTTTAACTTCACAAGTTAAAAATATAATCAGTAGCCTGTGTGTTAACAAAAGTCATTTAAAGTCACATGTCTATATTATATAGGATCTGAATTATCATTTTAATCTTTATTGCTATTATCATTGTCACTAGAAGTCAGTATATGTTAAAAAGATATACATATATTTATATAAGGTATCGTTTCAACACCAGATTCATTGCAGATGATGTTATATAAAAGGGAAGGCTGGGGTCGCAGCACAAATGGCCATTTTCCCTGCCAGCTCTCCAGTGAGTTCTCTATTTAGGTCTGAAAGCCTGGTGAGCTAATTCACTCCCCCAGGTCTTTTCCGAGGAAATAAGCACAAGCTGTCTCGGAGCGACCTCATCCAAAGGGAAATAGTTCTTGAAAAAGAGACTGTCTAAAGGCAGAAGACCAGCAGCAGGCAAGTGCTGCAGCCAGGTTCTATGAGTTTCCAGGGTGCTATGGGGAAAGCTGTCTGCAAGGGAAAGGAGTTGTTGCTTGTGACTGTGGTTTCCTGGTGTGAGTGCAGATGTGCTGGTGAGAACATCTGTGTTGAAGTGAATTCTCGCTGTTTTTAAGGATGACATGGTCGTCCCTCTCTTAGCAGGAGTGTGAAGAGAGAGGGTTAACTCCCTGGCAGCGGCTGGGCTCCTTTATTAGCAGCTCATCAAGCCACAGCAGTGGCTTACGAAGGGTTTACTCTGTCATGTTATGCAATGAAATGCATTTATTTGCCTTGTGCACCACGCGTAGTATAAAAAAAGGATGAAGCTTTAACAACGCTCTGTTTGACCCCAAAGTATTTGAGAACCTCTCTTCGCTCTTACTCCTCCCTGCTATGGACACGTTCTGACAGCAGCAGGCACGGAAACAGGAAAAAAAAAGTTTCACCAACACTTCCTCTGGTTAGTTCAGGCCCTATCGCTTTGGCTGAAAGCACTGATGATCTTGCTGGTGGTGCTCCCCACACCCCATCCCCTAGCGCCGCGCCGGTATTCGCAGTCAGCCTCCATCCACTTTCTAGAGCAAGAAGTGATTCTCCGGCCTAGGTTTTGAAAATTCAGATTTATTCCATTTTTTTTTGCAAATCACAAACATTTTTTTTTGCATAGCTGTCAAACTTAGATGAAGTATTTCAGATGGCAAGTTTCAGAAATCAATGTATAGCTGTTATATTGCTTTATGTGGCTTGAAATCTTTTGGTTACAGTACACCCATGGATAAATTACCTTATTCATACTTTCTATTTCTTGTAGCCCTTATCAGGCTACAAGAAATATTTCTTTGTCTTTGCCCTTTCTATTTCTTTGCCCTTATCAGAGAGAGTATCAGATTAATAAATCTTCAGTGACATTTTAAGCTTACAATTTCATTCACACAACAGAAAAAAGATTCTAATAACCCTTATCTTGATAAATGCAATTTGACAGGGTATGTGTATTCCAGAACCCGGGCTTTTGTTTTGCTTGACTCAAAACTTTCACTCCAGCCAACAAAGCATTAATTTAATGGGTTGGGTGATCTGCAGAGCAACTTTCCTGCAGGCTTTTTCAAGAGGCTGAACTTGAGCTAACAATACTCCTGCCATTGCCCTGACGAGGATATTAAATGCCTCAATTCTGCCATCCTCAGCGTGGCATGAAGCGAGTGCTCTGCCTCCTTGAAGGGGTGCTGGATGTGCCCTGGGAAATAAGGGGAATCAGTGCTACGTGTGTATGAAAAAATTCACTGAAGACACTGTGTATCTCCTGCATCCAGTGTGTGCAAAGAAACTGTTTCTGAGGCTGATTACGGTGTTATAAGCAAAATAACTTACAGGCATGGGAGTGACTCTGTGCATGCAAAAAAAAATAATAGCAGTATAATATTTTGCTTCATCACTTTCTGTTTCTTTCTGGGGTTAGGTTCATAAAAAGATTTTGTATCGAGAGTCAAATATTCAATAGAAAATGGGCTTTCTAACTGTCTTTGTCTTAAATTTTCTTAAGTTTCGAATGTGATTGTAACATGTTGTTAAAAGACTTCATTCAACTTATGTCCTCAGTCTCCTTTCTTCAGACATTGTCTCTTCAGCTGATCCACTGAGTGTAACGGAGTCTCAAACTGAATATTTTGGGGGTTTTCAGTCTTTTAACACAGAGTTCCCAGGAATTGCCATGAGAAAACATGAGTAAATTCTATATAGCAGTATAAATTTTACTGAGGTGGAGTTTTAGGAGCATCTGAAAAGGGATTCGGTGTTGTGTGTGTCTGCCCTTCACAGCCGGGAAGGCAGGCAGCTTTCCTTAGGTTTGTTGGAGAATTATGAACTCTAATTGCTGACCACAAAAAAAATTTCCATAGCGCTGCCTTTCCTAAACTTCCTTTATTTGCTCAACAAGGAGCATCACCTGGCTTTACAAAACTAAGCCCTGGCTAGTCTCTGAGGTGACACGTGTGAGGTGTACAAGGCAGAACGTGGCTGTCCCCTGAAGCCTGGTCACAGCAGCGCTCGAGCGATGTCCCTCTCATCAAACCTCCAGACCTCTCGGTCTGCAGCTTCTGACTAGCATTTCAGTTACTTGCTACCTTAAGTCTTCACACAAATTTGTTTTATTTTCCTCAGATAGTACAATATTTTTATTATTACGCTGAATCGGTATAAGAATCAGTAGTTCAATTTCTTATATAAAAATCGGTATAAAAGAATTGTGTAGAGAGTTTGAACTCAGTCTCTGCTCCTTATTTAGTTGCCAGGTTTGTAAAGTCCATTCAAATACCGCGTAATCTTAAGTAGAAAATGATAGAGAGCTAAACCTCATGCCTCATGCAGACATGTCAGTGGAAAAATACTAAGGAGAATTACAGTGCAATTGCTTCCAGCAAAATGGAAATGCAGCTCTTAGAGCTACTGCATAAACTTGTTTTATGCCTATTACACAACAAGATTAAATATATGTGGTTGTGAACTTGCAATTTGAAGATGGTTTGCGTTAATCTTTACACATTCATTCGATCATATTCAAATATTATTCCATAATAAATTACTTTCAGAAATTAAAAATGTGAAGGAACACTTAATTTCCAGAGTACTGTAATTCTAAATGTCGTGACCTTTTTTTATATACACTTGCGAGTAAAATTGGCAGCAGCATCAAAGAAAAACAATCCAAGTGTATGTGTTTGGAGGTAACAATTGACTGCAGTGGCTGAGTTGTATTCCTTCCTCCTCCCTGGACTCCGTCAAAAACATCTCTGCTTTGAGGATGAAAATCAAGACTAATAATCGTGTTAAAAATTGGAATTCCTTTTATAGTGCTAACTGATACCGTGGAGACGTTAATAAAATAACACAAATGCTAGCAAAAGAAAACTACACCAGAATTATTACCTTTAATGGCAAATAACAACAATATAATCTTTCTACCATAAAGTTAAATCTTTGAGGAGATGGCAGGATCATGTTCTTCATTTTCTTTAATGGAATTTTGCGTCAGAGTCTGAGAGGTAGAAAAGAGGACTGTGAGGGTAATAATGGAAGGTTTTAGAAAAGAAGACAAGCCCTGATGCTTCTGCTCTTTTCTTTTAGAGGCCCATTTAGAATTCTTTGGTTTATCAAAACACTTGGTATGCTTCATTATTCGCAGCAGTATCCCAAATTGACAATGTGCTTCCATGATAGCTGCTGATTTTCAGCTTGGCCACCCAGAGTCAAGGGTTGAGCTGTCACCTGCCCTGAGGTTAGCTGCCCTTTCAGAGTGTATGTGCCCTTTTGTCTAACACTGTAACATGAATAAGGCTGTGATTTCAACAAAAGAAAAGGACTGGTAACTGACTCTGTGTCAGCTAAGGGACACAAGTTATTTAAGACACGACGTCCTGTCTGCTGGTGGTTTTCAGGTACCTCTTTCCAAAAGCTCTGTAGTACTGACTACAGTTCTCATCAAGCGTAACTTACTTTGACACTAGCTGAAGCTTCCCAAAGCCCTCCATCAACAAAGGACTTCAGATGAGAAACAACCAGGTTTTGTGCTTCTGAACCTACTGGCAAGGGACGAGATCTCTCCCTGGAACGTGCAGTTCATTCTGTCGAAAAAACATTGTGCCATGACCGGGACATCTCTTGGTGAAAGGGAATTCATAGTCGTGGTTCCGTCGGCTTCACCCATACCTGTGTACTCCTGTTACCTCTGTTAGTGGTGTAGGAGCTCAGGCCAGACAGTAAATGTTTAACAGCATGTCAGAGCTCTTTCTGACCGTACCCTCTTTCTGTGTTTTCCAAGAAGGTGAGTGCTGTACTCCCAACACACATCCTTGTCTTCATTTGTTGCCATCAGGGTTGCGGAGCCACCGGAGCATGAATGGATGCAGTAGGCTTATCCCTCTCTGCACATTGTGTCTGTTTGACCTTGCAGAAATCCCCAAGGCAACTTCTAAGAAAATACCATTATCTTGATAAGGGAAATGTGAGGTCAGTAGGCAGAAGCAAATATATTCAATTATACTGAGTGTTGTTTAAATTTCTGAAGGGAAACAAGAGAACATTACAGGAATAGGACTTGGCACGCTCGATCAAGAATCTACCTTGTTTAGAGCAGAGTTTAGAGTATGAACTGTAGCATTTAACTACCAGCCCTATTGGGTGTGATGGATGAGAAGGTCTAATGTTCTATTCCTTTATAAAAAGAGCGCTCAGTACGTGAAGTTCATTCGAAGAAATCATAGTCGTGTTTCCCTGATGAGTTGTATCGCTTCTTGTGCCTGAATGACTGACAACTAAAAGAATTTAAAGTCTTGGAACTAAGTCCTTTTTTTTAAATCCACTTTCAGCAAATATTTCAGTTTCAAATTGCTATTCACAAGTTTTCATGACTGCGGAGTACATCATTTTAAAGTTCATGAAGATGAAGTATGAGTCATGAACAGGGTTGACTTGAAATTGGTTCCTGCATTTGATTTGTCAAGGAAATTTTTCCTTTTGTGGCTTTGGCTTTGAAAAACAAGTCTTCTTGGCACTAAGTTTCCAGGTAGATTTTTGTGATTTACCTCTTCGAGTCTCAATCTCTGGGAATGGTTAAAAAAAAAATAGAGTTTAGAAAACATAAAATTAAGATTAGTGAGAGTTTCAAAGCTTTAACATATCTCATTAAAACTGGGAGGAAGCTTTTTCCCTATTTTACAGAGAAATTGTACAAATCAAGGAGTAACTTACAGTGCAGGGCAGATGTAAGGGCATAGAATACAGTGATGTGTGTTCCAGACACTGACATGATCCTTCTCTGGCCTTCATCAGTAAGGAGTAGGATTTTTAGCTCTAAACTGTGCAGGATCTGATAGTTTTGCTCCAAAATTTTCTGTAGGAATACTGCAGTTCAGTCTTTTAATTTGTTACATGATGAAATGACCGTACCCAAGTAAATCAGTTATGTAGTATCTGTAATTAATAATAATGGTAATGATTGCTATTACTTTGCAAGCTTTCACACAAGCAGACCAGTCTTTATTAGTCCTTTCCTGAAAGCATGGAAGATTAACTTTTTTCATTTTTGCTAAATATCGTCTGTGAGTAGTGAAATGGCTGCACCCATTTAATATTTGATTAAAAGAAAGTGAAAAGCAGGCAAGAACAGATACCTTTGCTCTTCATGGATGACTGTTGCCATCACCCACTCCTACCAGAAGCAAAAGCGTGCAGCTTCAGGACTGAGGCAGCAAAATCAAGTTCTTGTCGGGGTCAGAAAAATGAGCAAAGCAATGGTGGCCAGGGATGTTTTGTTCTCCTGCTTGACCTCACATGCGTCTTCCTGTGCACCAAACAAAAGCAAGAGCTTAAGAGGGAAAGGCTGCACGTTCTACATATACGTTATTTCATGTGGAAGCTGCTGCTTTTGTGGAAGAGTTATGTAAAATAGAATGCAGAATCTGAGAGGCAGATGGAGAAAATGTTTGTGTGATGAAAAGGAATACAGCAAAACAGCTAATGATGTGAATGAGAACACATGAATTGGTTGATGTACAAACACTAAGTTTTTCCTGATGTTTGTTCTGTTCCTACACCACATCGCTCTGCTCCTACGTCTGTGATGGAGGTGTGTTTTATCAAGACTTGTATGCAGAGCTGGCCTTAGAATAGCTCGGGAAGGACCCATTAAATGCAAGTCCTTTCACTGTAGCTCAGAAAGGTGGTGATGCCCTTACAAGAGGTTTGATTAAGAGGCCACCGGGCTCAACTCTGCTGAAGGAAATGTTGGTGTGGTTGTGTGGTCAATACATAACCATATCCTCAAGCTACAGAGGATGGCTTAGCAAAGCTTGAAGTTTGGAACTACCTACTTGGGTGGAACATCTTCCATGTGCTCAGTACATGGACTTTTCCTGGTCTATTTTGAAAATCAGATCATCCTGAAGCACTTATAACTGAGCAATAGGTGTTGATGAATTGAAAGCATTGAAACTGCTGCTGTTTATATCCCTCTGAAATTATATCGCTTACATTCCCACCAAATTATACATCTCCTTTGCATTGATTTCTAGGTTAGCTACATGTGATCAATAGTAGTTACTGCGCCCCTTCAAATTCAGTGAAACGTCTTTAATCAATGTAATCTAACCTCAAAAATACCCCAAATTTTTGTAATGACTTTGCTGTATTGCAGAAGCGAGGTGGAAGGAATTTCCATGGCGTACAACTAACAAGTCATCATGCAGAACAGTTTCAGGTACTGCAAACCCCTTGCAGATAAAACGCTCGCAGACTCTTCTAGGGTTTTGTTAGCAAATTAGGGCAGAGCTTTGTAAGGCCTTGCAATAAGTTGTTTTGCATTTTGATCTGGCTCTAAGGTTTTGGGACTTGGCACGGAAGCATTGATCATCCCGGGCCCTGGACAGATAACAAGTCGGGGACGATACCATCCATTGACTAGCTGTCACTGCTTGGATTTGATCAAATGACAGCAGGCTCCAAAATATAACAGACAGCTTCTGCTTTAGAGGCAAAAGTGACAGAAAGGAGGAAAAGGCAGCACTAAAAGCGGTGTATACCCTTTGGTTTGCCTCTTTCAGGTACTTGCTGAAACAACGTTGACTGTGGTAGCAACATCACTGTCAGCAGGATTTGCACTTTTAGTAAATGCACCCCTTTAACAAGGGAACATGTCGGTAAAATAACGTTGAGCCAGAATTCCTGTCATAATTTTTTGAGGTTGAACCAGGACATGAGACAACTGTTCATCATCGCTAAATAAAGACTAATCCCAGACGGCAGCAGGAGACGGGAACTGCATAAAAATAACTTTGTCGTAGGGTAATTATATTAAAAACAGTGGGATTTTTTAAAATCCTTTTGAAACAGCAAACTGTTAAGGCTGTACTCCTGTGGCTGAGAAGTCCTTATGTTTTCCTTTAGAGCTGTGCAGTGCATGTGGGTTTCACCCCTTGCCCAGGAGTCATCACCACCTAAAATGAAACGAGTTAATTTGGTGGGTCTCATCCATAGAATCAGTAACTGCAAACCCAAACCTCAACTGGGCACGGGTTCAAGGGCAGTATTGGCATAACCAGTGCCAGACCCTGCAGGTAGCTTCCCACTTTGATGTGGAAAGGAAACAAATGCCACCAGGGTGTATAAACCCACAAAACACAGCAAGAACCTACTTAGGCAGCTCGATGGTAATCAGAGTTTCGTAAATACTTACTAAACAAAATGTTAAAATGGCTATCGATTTTTTTTTCCCCCCACCACGAAGAAAAGGTTAGAAAATGACAGACGTAGTAAACACTTAGCGCCAGCAAGTAACAATAATTTTCAGGCAAGAAATAATTTGATTTTGGATTGCCAACAGAAAAAAAACATTGAAGTGGCTCACTGGGTTAATAGAAACACCGTCTAGGAACAGCAGGTGTTTGTGTGCTGATAATAATAATTAGAGCACTAAAATTTCTCTCATTATAAACAAAAGATAAATAAGACTGGTTTCATATAGGGTTTTTTTTTCTTATGGATATTGATTTCTGCATCTTGGGGAGTATTTCCCTAACATTTAATACAAGAAAAAATCTCCAGAAACCTGACAGTGAAATAAATTATAATGCTAATCACTGCAGTATTAATCTAAAACATCCCTAGTGCGAGGGAAATAAAAAGGACAAGCCTTTCCAATAAAATACAGGAGAAAATAAGACTTTGAAATTTAAAATACATCTCTTTTTGGTTACTTGAGTGTGGGCTGGTTTGTTGTTGTTATTTTCCTTTATCTTACGGAATAAATTCAATCTTTGGTTATTCCAGTGTAGATCTGGGATAGTTCTATGAACAATGGTGAGACATTGGACTTTACCAAGTTATTCTGAGCCTATAATGGTATAAACGAATAGAGGTTAGAGACTAACTGATTGTTCCAGAGGGTTTGTTACTTTTTATGCAGCATCATGTCAGTTTAGTTCTGATTTTTTCTAATTCCCTGTTTATTAGTGCAGAAGGGAGATGGTATTTGAGGTATGGCCACCTCATTCCAAATATATATGCTTACATATTTTATAGCTTTCGCTGTCTCAAGAGGGACATTTCTACATTCATTTTCATCTGAAGAATTCCTGTTTTTTTTTTTTTGTAATTGAGTTTAATGGACTCTTTGTAAATCAAAAAGAAAATCAAAAAAGTTCTCTGCTTCTTGTAAGGCAGATGTCTCTGCTTAGAGATGGACTAGAATGAGAATCAGGATCTTCATTTGTGAGTTATTAAAATCTGGACAGTTTGGCTCAAGTCCATCTCTGTCAGACGAGAGTCCATCATCTGTAGAGAAAATACTGACTAAAATATCCTGCAACACAAAAAATAAATGTCAGCATTAGAGAAGCTTCTAGGCAACCAGCATAGAAGCTCTGTGTCCCAAATGTTAAAATATGCACGTGTCTATTCAGTTGTTTTTTCAGATACAGGCTCTCACGCTGAGACCGGTCACTCAAAATTGGAGTTTACCCCTCCGTGCAGGTGGTCAGCCTCTCTGGAGATCTGTGTTTGGAGCTGAATTACAAAGCTTTAGTCCCCTACAAGTATTCATACATGCATTTATAAAATCTATAATTAATAATAAGATAGAAAGTAGCTAAGCCTATGTCCAAGCAATGTGTTTACTGTCAGGTGATTTTCCTACTTGGTTTTAATCACAATTCTCTAACATTGTGTTCCACTAAGCGAGACAGAATTTCATGACTCAGAAGAAGGGTATGCTGATGGAAAAACAGTTTAGTTCCCTTTATAATAGTGTACTTTATACAGTTGTATCAGTATGTTCTTGGATTTAATGAATTATGGCCTTGGCTCCATCTTGCTTGTCTGAAGGTAATTTTATGTATCATCGTGCCCTGTTTCTCAGCTTGTTTACAGTGATAGTCAGGGCCTAGGAGTTATCAGGCACAGACAACAGGCAGATTCTCTTATTGTCTAAATTGTAAGTATGGTCTATAACAGCAAGTACTCACTTATCAGGCATTCCCTGTCAACGAGAAAAATGAAAACTGAGTAAAATAAAATCATATCACAGTCATTTTGGGCAGCGAGTTGCATGTAACGAATGCCTCATTGATCTTTCACGATTGAAATTCAGCTTTAGGCTTTCAGGTTGTGGAAAAGGTTTTAAATATTCTTAGAGAGTCCAAGATGCAAAAAAAAAAAAAACCTAGAAGGAGTACAATCTTTTGCATCATGTTTTCTTTTCATTTTATGTATTAGCAATCTCATTCTGGACACTTTAAATAATAAATCTTTCATACTAAACTTCACTTGGTACCTTTAAGATTTTTTAATTAAGCTTATGTATCCCTTTCTTTAGCTTAGTAGGATCCAATAAAGAAACAAAAAAAAGTCTCAAGCAAAAAAAAAAACACATCAGATTTTTAAAGGACATATTGTTTGTACTAGGAATATAATTTTTAAGCGTTTCGATTTTTTGAACGTATGGGGAGGAAAGACATATGGTGACTGCTATACAGCATATACAGAAACTGCATTTGAGAATGCTGCTACCCAGAAGGCAACAAATAATTAAAAAAGATTTTTTAATAAAGAAACACGTGGCAGGAAATGTTATCTATTCAGTTTATGTTTTTTGGAAAAGAAGTCAAGTTGGTTGCAAAAACACTGGACACTTTCACATTACTTTAAAAAGCTTCTTTCTGTATTTTCAGTTGGGTATCCTTGAACTGGAGCAATGGAAAGGGGAAGAAGTTCATTAGTACAAGCTGTATAATTATACACTTGGGGTCTAATAATACAAACATCTGCTTTAATCTAAGAGCTCTTTGGTTAGAAATGTCTGAAGGAGAAAATGACCATAGTGTGGCAACTGGTCACAATAAATCTGAGCAACTCGGAGCTGTGAAAACGACTTTGATAATCCTCAGGTATGTCAGGAGAGGCGTTTCCAGAAATACTGGTAATACTTCACAGGGCTTTGGTAAGACCTCGTCTGGAGTCTTTTGTAAATTTAGATCAGCAGTGATCATCAGAGGTGATTTCAAGGTGAAGTAGGAGAAAGAGTGAGTTTTTCTCTGCCTCAGTCTAGAGTTAAGCTGCTCCTGTCTCTGATTTCTTTGTGCAGAAACAAAGTAAAAAGTCCCGTCCCATAAAAGTTAACTCCACAGCACTATTGAAAAGATGTGGTACAGCTGCTTTAGAGAAGACATCAGACTGGTACAGCTATTTAAATGGTGAGATACATATAGCTTTAAGGCAATGCACTGTGCACTAGTTCAAAAAGAGAATATTTTTTCACATAACTTTATAGATTTATTTATTTTAGTCATATAGTTTTGGGTGTAAAATGAATGAGGAATTTGAGGAAGGGAGAAAGACATCTGCTACTTGTAGGAGACTTGGAAAATGAGAGCTCGTGGCAGGTTTTCACACTGTTGAGGTTCTGTTGCAAAGGCTGTTCTGGGGCTGCTGTAATTTCCATCACAAGTTTTGCAAGGCTGTGCAAAGGTGATGTGTTACTGCTGAGTCTTGGGGCACAAGGTGTTTGGCTACATTCTCGTGACAGAGAATTCATAAACCAGAATTTATGTGGTGCCTTATGGAACCAGCTGATTAACTGCAGCGCTCGATAAAGGAAAGATGCTGTGTGCAATTGAAGTACAGGTATAAAAGAAAATGCAAGTGAAAACAATATATTAATCTCCTGAGAAGCAGATTCATTGGCAAGTGTTTGCATTCCAAAATAAATTCAGAAACTGCTGATACGTGGTGGAGCTATTTCACTGTTAAGAGCAAGGGTTCAGAAGTAAACTCTTCCTCCTGACCTTGGGAAACTGAGTTACGTTTAAGTAACTTATGTTCTAGGCAAGCCTGGGCTCGTGTATCGTCCTCTAAGAACTAGTGAAGGCTGCAGAGGTGCTGTGCGAATAAAAGTGTTATATGGGCAACTCTTTTGCTAGTGCTAGAGATGCTGCTTCTCTGGCAGAAGAAAAAATGTGGGTTATTTCTCCTGGTGCTTCAAATATGTGAATATGGCTTAAACATGTTATATTTCGGACTGGTGGAATCCCAAAGAAAGGTGTTGCATGAATTTAGATTGAAAAGTGGTTATTTTTCAAATAGGTAGTCAGAGGGAAAGATCAGAAGCTTATTTCACTGCTATGGCAAAGGATTGAGAGTAGCAAGACAATTTTTGGTCATGAAATAATGGAATTATAGTTACTGGTGCAAACTGTGAATATGTTATTGTGTCCTTGCCCAATGTCTATCCTAAAGGAGAGTTTATAAATTGGTACAATCTTTCTTAAAAAGCAGGTATAAATGCAAATATTATATACTGTTGTGTTACGGGTTCGTATTCTAGGTGACAGCAAAACAAATTTCAGTATGCTCAGCGATTGAGCATTTTCCTTGGCAACGTTTAGACCAGTGTATTTTCTTACCCTAATTCAGATGCGAGAGAACACCAGTCTCCAAGCTCTTCACAGTCTTTGAGTAATTGCCATTTGTTTTTGTCCTTCACCTCTTTGCTTTTCTGCAAGCAGATTGTGTTCCACAGCAGGGTTTCTGTGATGAGAGGTGAACCCTCCTCTAGCAATTGGATGCTTTGACTTACCAAAGTCACTGCTGCTTGAAAGAGAAATTGGCTTCCCTTGAGAACATGCAAGCAATAAAAAAAATAAAGCTGCAGATGAGTTTGTGTAAGGGCACGTAAAATCCAAATTCCTCACTGTAGACGTTTTTGTGAGAAGCAGAAAAATTATTCTCTTATTACTAGAGTAGCCATTGTGTTTGGTTATGTCATTTTTGAAGTCCAAAGACAGTTTAAAAGTGTTTATTTCCCTGAGGAGACAAATGGAGAGTTGTGTATTCCAAGTCAAGTATGCCGGCCTTTAACGTGATTATAAAAGTCTTTTCCACGGGTGTGCAGTGTGAAAAGTGTCCTTAGCTGTAGGTCACAATGAAAAAGAGGAGACAAAAGTAGCCAGAAGAGATCTAGCCAGCCGGCTGATTTTATGGGTAGGTTGTTAGACTGGCTGTAAAGGACTAGTTTCAAATTTAGACTGGTGCTTACAAAGGAGCTGGGTGTACACATTCGATTGAAAATATTGGTCTTAGCGCTGTAGGGCAGTTACAGTATTAGATACTTTCAAGAAATGTATTGCAATAGAACGGAATGCCCTGGGCTTCTGCAAATTACTTCTCCTTCAGAATACCCAGCTGCAAACCTAAACTGAACGTGCTTTATTTCACAGATGACTGTTTTGAATACATATCCCAGACATTACAGCAAGGGTGAGGAGCAGCATTGATGCCAAGATGATAAGTGCTCTGTGAGTGTCTACACAGAGAGACAGGGCACGAGATGGTTCACTCACCAGCTAATTCTTAGAATCACAGAATGGTTTGGGTTGGAAGGGACCTTAAAGGTCATCTAGTTCCAACCCCCCTGCCATGGGCAGGGACAACTCCCACCACACCGGGTTGCTCGAAGCCCTGTCCAACCTGACCTTAAACACTGCCAGGGAGGGGGCTGCCACAACTTCTCTGGGCAACCTGTGCCAGTGCCTCACCACACTCAGAGTCAAGAATTTCTTCCTAATATCTAACCTAAATCTACCCTCTTGTAGTTAGAAACCATCACCTCTTGTCTCATCACTACACTCCCTGGTAAGAGCCCCTCCCCATCTTTCTTGTAGCCTCCTTTAAGTACTGGAAGGCAGCTCTAAGGTCTCCCCAGAGCCTTCTCTTCTCCAGGCTGAAAAACCCCAACTCTCTCAGCCTGTCCTCACAGGGAAGGTGCTTCAGCCCTCTGATCATCCTCATGGCCTTCTCTGGACCCGAAAAATAAATGAAATCGGGATAATAAATGAAGTCTAAGTGAGATGTAATTTGTGTTGCTAATAAGCCTCTTCTCACGTTAGTAACGTGCAAATTATGCAAAATTATTTGTTTTGCATAAAGAAATTGGATTGGAAAGATGCCACGTGGCCTAGCTACAGAAAGTCCTTAACAAGTTACATTTCATGTGCAGTGCTTGCTCCTTCACATTACTTTTCTTAGATAACCTGTATAAATTTAATATAAGTAAGCAGTCTAGGTGTTTGAATATGTTCTTATTCCAGCCCCTTGTTACTGCCATTAAATACTAACCGACACACCTTGGCGGGTGCCACCAAAACGATTTGTTTGAGCTCTTTAGGCACTTGGCCAATGGCTTCAACCTCAAATTGCCTTTGGGGTTCATTTTATGCACAGGTAAAAAACTGCACATGCAGTTTCTATGATTCATGTAACATACTTAAGGAAACCTCTACCAGGGGTTTAAAGCTCTTGGTTTGATTTCTGGACTCAGCTTCCTTTCAAAACAATAATTAAATCTCCTCTGTAGGCAGGTGCTTGGGTTGGACTGCCAGAGAGCTCCTTTGCAATTTTTGCTCAGGCCTCTTTTTTTATGTAGACACTTCCTTGCCTCAGGGACCGTTGTGTCATGCACACTTTTTCTCCCTCACTTTTTTAAAGGGCTGTCTTCTGCTGAGAAGTGTTAATACCATTTGCAGAGACCATCTGCCCTCTTGCCAAGTTGGAGTTCTTGGGTTCTGTACGTAGCTGTGGCACTTGCCAGCTTTTCAACTTCAGCAAAGTTTCTTCTCCTCTCTTTCCCCATACATTTCTAAATATAAATTAGGAATAGCAGTCAGCTTTTTGTAAGGCTCTGTCAGTCCTGCGGATAAATTCCGTGTTTATTCTCTCTCACTCTCCATTTGACTCCCCACTGACTTTCGTATGTGCTTGTCTTCTCTTCCGGCTTTTTTCCCCAAAACCAGTACTGTGCAAATAATTGATTTTTCAGTTTACTGACTGGACTGGAATGTCAGGATTTGAGGGGGTGATTCTTCATGGTAAAGTAAAAGACCTTTTAAAAAAAACTCTTCAAAAATGAAACCTGACAGTTTGTGAAGCAGAGATATCACTTTGAAGTGAATGTGCTTAATTTCAGCATTCCAGTGCTTCAGCTTGTCAGTCTCAATTTGTAAATAATTTTTGATTGTCTCAAAACTCCATTTTCCAGCAGAGAAACTGTATGCCAAATAATAATAATAATAATAACAATAATAATAGTAGTCATCCTTTTCTCCCCAGGAGTGCAGTAACTTCCCATGATATTGGGTATTTTCTGTTAGCGATGATTTTGCTTGTGTGTAACTCCATTTGCTTGTGAAGGCTTTTCAGTCAGAGGCACTTTGTCGTTGCATCTCTATTTTAGCCTCCTGTTCACATTTTTAATCTGTCTCTCCTCTAAAGAGCAAAAAAATCGCAGGAAGTTGGAAGAACTTGGTGGAAAGATATGACCGTGCATTCTCCTAAACATCACCGGGCATCAGCCACCGTCAAAGAGCATTAAGCTGAATGAACCTGGTATGATCATCCTATAGTCTTTTATCCTATAGCATCTTCTGCCCACAGCAATTTTTTGTCTTCTAAGGTCTCGGAAGATGCCCATTATTCCTTTCTGTTTTGCTCAGGGTAAACCTGCTCATATGCCCTTTGAATGAAAGTTCAAATGGCCAAAACAGAGCAAAAGGACGTGAAAGCAAACCTCCATTTCTCTTCCCCACTGGAGCAATCTCGGGATAGTTTGTAGTTGCTCTGTGCATTGTGAGTGTTGTGACAGATTATCCTTCCGTGCCACGGAGTTGTAACCAGCTCCTGCGTCGACCACAGCAGTGATTCAAATTACTCCTGAAATAGTAGTCACTACTTTGTGTTGAAGTACGTGGTAATCAGTTCCAAAAAGCTACAGTGATGACTCTCACTTCTGTGTATTAGACATCACGCTTGACCATACTGTGAAAGGAAATTAATGGGTTTTCACTAAAGTGCTTAGTTAACACTTAACATAAGTTAACAGAAGTTAAGACTTAACGTAAGTTAAGACTTAACATATTTGGTGCACGATAAGTGCTAGGTACTGTCGTTACAGAAAACTGTTTTCCATCTTTTCGTTATTGTTTTACTTCAAATACACTTTAAATCTCTCAGTATGGGTGATTTACACCATTCACATAGGTCTGTCAGATGACAAAAATCAGAAGTTGTAAGGAATAGCTGTTTTCAGTGGAGTTCTCCAAATGGCAGAGTTGCTTCCCCACTCTCTGGACAATGAGCCAGCAGAGATTTCTGCCTACTCTAAATCCACACAGCTCCATTAAAGTCAGTGCTGATTTATAGTGGTGGAGGACCTGTCCTGGAGTATTCACAGTTTGATGGCCTCCTCCTTTCAACAGAAATAAAGCCAGGTCTGAAAGAAACAGGAGTTAAAAACAGTTCAATTCACACCAATTCAGAGGAAGTGTGACTGTTCCCATTGCTATTATATATATTTAGGATTCTGTAAATGGTCTTAGAAAATTTTGTATAATTTGATAGTACCTTCCCCACCTGCCCTTAAGACAGGTTAACCACTTTTAGGATGGAAGGAAGGCAAGAACGAACAGGCTATTAAAAATGTAGGGTTCGTGCTTGAGTTCAGAGGTTTATTACTGTGTTTCTCTTCTCATCTCACACTTGAATGTCAGCAGCCAGGGAGTTATGCAAGACCACATTTCCACTTTTGTCAAGAAAAAGTGTCTTTTGGAGTTTTCTGAAAGTGAATTTAAAACCTTCGATGATTGGAATAATTCTCAGATAATTGTTTGTGTTTCAAAGTTCACATGAAAGTGAGAGAGGTTGCTGAATCCATCTTTCAGATATGATTATTTCAATCCCTTTTCTATATGCAATATGATATAATTTTTAATTATGCGTTTGTCTACCATTTAGTCCATAGCATCATTTTCTCATTCAGTACAGAATGTTCCTGTTTTGGCCATATGTCAGGTTGCATAGTAGAGGAGACACAACAGTTGCATTGTATTTCTCCAAAGCTGCAGAGCGCAAGAGGCAGCAAATAGCAGAGTGTGAAGCAAATAAATAATAATAATAAAAAAAAAAGTCACATAGGCAGAGTAGTTGATGTGTGCTGCCCCGGACAAATTAATTCTCATGCAGTTCCTGGCAGTGATTTCCGCTGTAATGCTGCCCATCTTGCTAAGCCAGATTTTTCACAAAGGGTCGCTTGCTGCGTGTTCCAATTTTCCAGATTCCTGATTCGAAACTCTGAGACCTCATTTGCAGAAGTGCTGAGCACCCACAACTGAAGTGAATGGTCAGTGTGATGGGAAGTTGCTAACAGTTTTCAGGTACTCTGAAAAAGTAGGTCCTCGATAGCTGGGTATCCAAAAGTTGACTGAGCAGTGCCCTTCTTACATTTCAGATGCCTTGCTTTGTAATTTGAATTGCTATATAGTAATCTCTGTGAATGGTTTAGTGGCAACAAACAGCACTGATGATTGAATAAAAAACTTCATCCTCACTTTAGAGTTTAATTAATCTTAGCAGCTCTTTATTGCTTCGTAGGCTACAAAGCAATAGAGATTATTGCCATTTTAGTAGGGAATAACAAGTAGCTTCTCTGCGTGTAGGTTGTGGTTTACTCCCCTTTCTGAAAATCTTCCTAGATGCACGAAGTTAACTTGCTTGCGAGTTTTAACTACTTGAAAAACTCTTTCCTCCCTTTCTTAGGATGAATAACTGGGACTTAGCATTAGAGCTTCACAGAAACCCGCAAGCCAAGCTCTCAAACTCAGCAGTGCCTTATTTAGGTGACTTCTCCCCAGCCCACACAAAGGACAGACAAATCGTCACATTTGAACTGCTGAACCTCCCCGCGCATGGAATATTTCTGCTTTGACCATACATTATTAAGCACTCGGGAATTTTGTGATAGAAGTTGGAATAGCTGAAAAGAGGAGCCTGCCTGTCTGCACTGAATGGTCTGCAGATACCTATGGAAGGGCCTGAATGTCTTTAAACTGTGGCAGGACATTCATTTTCAAAGTTTCCTTCCAGCCAGAGCTGCACTTCTCTCTGTATAATAGGATTCTTTCTAAAATCCCATTAAAGACTTTTCTCCTCCTTTTTTTTTGTTGTTCATTTCTGTGAATTTTCCTGTAAGAAAGGTACACTGTAGTAAGGTTTTACATGTTTGTGATATAAGGACCTTCATATTTTTTATTAATTCATTTGACACCTATAGGGCCATTCCCTTCTTTCTATATATCTATAACTGCATTGTGGAAGTATATTATCACACCATGTAATATTTTATACTCTTTGTCCAGCCCTTTTTAGAAAATTCTGCTACTGATGCAGAAATCGTACCAGGAACTGACCTCCTTTCTTGGCCGCTCTCCTCATCCCTTTTCCTGGGAGAATTCTTGTGCCTGGCTGTGGGAAAATAATGGCAGGGCAGCATCGAAGAACCAGAAGGAGATTTTCTAGTTTTAATGCAATACACTCAGACGCTGGGCCATTTCCTCCACATTTGCTCCATGCTCTCCTTGAGTGGATTTATTGGCTTCTCCCTACTTTCTCTCAGCACATGCAATCCCCTCTCTTCTTGCCTGACTTTGGGTCCCATTGCAGTTAATGCCATGGTTTAAAACAATAACTAGGGAAGAAGATTGCCTGCCAATTATTTTACAAAGGTTCACTTTTGATTACTTTCTAAGTGTCATGCAAAAAACCCAAACCAAAACGACAACAGCAGGAAGAGGATTAGCATTGATCATGTACTTTCAATGTCAAAACCATTCTCTGTTTGAGGTACTCAAACCTCTTAAGGGTGAAGGGTGACTAAAGCTCCCCACGTCTGTAAAAAGTAGATTGTTTCATACAGGATGAATACACAAGAGCTATTGGGAGAATAGAATTAATACGTATCTCACAGACATCTTTGTTCTTTCCTGAGTAATTTTTATCCCTGTCATCAGAACAGTCATAGTCTGCCATTTACTTTTCTAACTTTTTTCTGGGTTGCAAAATATGAACATGCTTGTACATATAACCTATAAAAGAGTCACTTGCAGTATGAAATTAACCTTTTAAAGATTCAGTATTTTGATTATTTACCATTTCACCTGTGCCTTTTAGATTACCAAGGCAGTCAAAGAAAAGGGGTGACCAGGCAGTCAAACTGAAGAACCATTAAAAGGTCATGTTAAAAAATGTATAATGCATTTAGTGCATCTTATTCTGTCTCTTAAAGACTTTATGGGGGATTAAAAACCTCAGTCTTGTGACAGAGATCATAATGAGAACGGAAAATGTCACAACATAAATTGATTTTATGTTAATGATTGTAGCAAGAATGGGATAGATTCAAATAGTACTTTTTCTGCTAAACCTACCGTTGTGACACTGCAGCGTTGTGCTGCTTCGTGGTTTCAGCATTCACGATATATTGATGTCCTCCCCACGGGGGAACGGGCACTCATCTAACCTCATGCTGGGCACAACCTGCAGTTGCGGGAAGGAACAAAGAGCTTCAGTGTGTGGAGTTAAGGAAGCCAAACCAATAGCTGATCGGTGTCACCAGCAGCAGTCTTCCTGCTTGTGTTTGGAGCTGAAGAACAAGCCAGTCAAAACCAAATTTCTCTCCGTGTTGGGCTCGTTGGGCAGTGACTTTAATGTTCATTTCCATTTCCTCTGTCGACGGGCTCGGTGTGTGGGTATCTGTTGGAGAAAACACAACTGAACGACTCCCAAGTGAACAAGACGGGCAACTATTGCACCAGTGGTGCTGTGTTTGTCTCTAGAAGGTTTTAACTTCAGCAGAATAAGCACAAAAACCCTTTTGCGAGTAGCCTTACAATACTTGCGTAATACTTGATGGTTTTGAAAAACAGGTTGGTAAAGTAGGGTGGAGTTCAAAGCAACGAGTTCCTCTCTTAAAGCTGCTGGTGATCAGGGGTTTGCCCTTTTATATTCTCCTTAGAAAGATACTGAAACGTGTTTTCCAGAAATGCCTCACTGGTGTTTCAGATGTTTAATAGGTAGTTAGATAAGACAGAGAAGATTAATATCACTGTAGCCTAATTCTAAACAAGACATCACGATACTTTTTCCCAAAGCACTTTCTAACTATTATTCTTCTAGCTTTCTACAAATTCCTTGAGAATATAATATAGCCTTGGGTTTATCTGCACGTGGACTCATTCTTGAGGGAAGCTGATGTGTTTTTTTCCTGTTTGTAAATAACTTCATGTGTAAACAAGCTCTTATTGATACTGTAAAAGAATTTTGGGAAGACAGTACAATAAAAACATAGATTTGCAGAAATTATTTTTTAAAATAATAATAAATGACTTAAGGAACTGACAGGTATCTGCCAGAGACAAATAAATGGGAACAACCGAAGATGGTGAATGGAAGCTTCCTCCAAGATTTGTCACATGTATGAAAAACTCACAGTATGAGAGGGCAAGGTAAGGTAGGCATTCAGATTTTGACTTTAAGTACCCATTCATGTTCTCAGCTTCATGATAGGAAGAAAAAGTCGTCAGTTATAACTTTGGCAATGAAAAATGTGATTGCTTGTTTTTACCAAATGGAATGTGCCATCTTCCCATTTTTTTGCCTCACTTTTAGCTTCTGCAACTTTGGGATTCCAGATTAAAGAGGAAATAGAGGACTTAGGTGACTCTCTCAAGAAGTGTTGACTTTATAAATTAAGACATAGCTGATTGTTTTAGGGAGAAAATCAATGAGAAAGTGGTAAGGTTTGAGGCAGTGTGTGGTGTGGCAATGAAAGGGAAAGAGAAGGAAAGTCTGTGTCTTTTCATCCCTCTTACTATATCCTCCTTCCTAAGCTGTGCTCCTCTCCTCCAGTGTGCCTCAGTCTCTTGCCCCTTTCTAGAAAACGTCCATCTGCTTCTCTTCCACGTGAGCTACTCCAGCTCTTCAGCCCCAATCTTTCAGCCTGATTATGTAATCTTCATTGTATGTTATCCCTCATCTTAACTACATAAATAGCTTGAGGAAAAGATCATAGAATAAATATTTTTCACTTCATTTTAAGTATTCGCCCAGAAATCTGCGGAGGATTCTCTGCAGTATGAACTAATGTTCTTTTCAGAGGGAAGGCATACTCATTAAGAGCTTATTGCCATGGCTTCAGCATAAAACCTGGTGCGTTTTTATCTGACTTTCATCTGATTTTAATTCGAGAATTTGCTTGCATTTGTTAAGTCATTTCAATTAGTTTCTTCCCATTATCTCTGCATCCCTATGAGTAATTGCTGCTGTCTGGGAAAGAGTATGTCTTAATATTTTGTTAGACAAGATTGTAACAAGTGACTTTTTACTCTGATTTTCACAGACTGATAAATGTGATAAAAGGTAACTTTTCCAAGAAGGCCAGTCTCTTTGAACTTGCAAGCCCATGTGGCAAGTAAACAGGGTTCTTGATTTATATTATTCCGTGTGGAACACACTGTGATTAGACTCCTAATGATGATGAAGTATTGCCATTAATACCCAAGGAAAACAGACAGAAATTTTATTTCAAATCAGAGCAAACAGAATATCTGCCCACATCACGAGGCTTGATGCCAGGCTTATTTTCACCAAATCAAGTTTGTTTCAATGAATGGCAGATAGAATAAATTACAAAGATAACATTTTGAGTTAAACCACTGACCTTCATTTCCAGAAAATCTCTGTATTTTCCATTGAGAAGTTTATACTCAGGGTGGAAAACAAAAGTGGATTAATATGCCACCCGTCAGCAGTCTGTGCATGTAGATCCCTTCGGCTTATAATTGTTATTATGCTGCTTCAGTGCATTCTGCATAAAGTGTTAAGTCTCTTGGTAGGGGAGTACATAGACCTCTGTTTATTCTGAGGAACTTGTGAACTACTGTAATTCATTTCAGAGTTATAGTTTCGCCGTCTTTAAATTGATGTGGTTTTTTTTACAAGGAAATGAACAGCCAATTTATTTTTTTTTTTAGCAAACCAATGCAATTTAATGCTTATAGTATTTATCTGCCTGTGGATCAGCAGCATAACACAATTTTAATTACACCTACCACACTTCATTGAGTTCTCTCATTCTGTAGCAAAGTCTTATCAGAGTAAAGGTCCATGCGATGTGTTGAGCTCTGCTGAGCCCGAAGTCACAAGGTTTGCATTCTCATCATTAAAAGAAAAGAGCCAATCGTTTATGCTTCTGTCTCATAGGAGAGTGATACTTACTGTTATATAGAGAATTAATGGGAAATACAAACTACTAAGTGCCTCTGTGGAAAAGAAATCAAGTACAAAACCTTCAAAAAATATGATTAGAGAAAAAGGAAGGAAGTGTTGAAGCAGGTCAGGAACACTATATTGAAATAATTATTGTCAGTCGTTCATTATGTATTAATTCATGGCTAAGTGGGTTTTACTACTTTCTTTGTGGTGCAGATATATTTCTCTGGCGGTAAGGCTTTGTGTCAGACCTCTCATACTTAACTGCAGTGTTTTCTGGATAAATAGATATGAATTCATATCAGCTGCCTTTATTGGTGTTTCTAAGAGACAAGGGAACTAGTGAATGGAGGTCATGTCTGATGACGAAGACCTGCAAGAGCTTCTGCATGTGCTGTCCCTGAGTCTTGTTAAATACCGAAGCATCGCAGCAGTCACAGAGTGGGGGAAAAGGCTTCAGCAGCTATTCTTTAATTGCTTCAACAGCACTTTTTCCCATTTCAGAATAAACCCCCAGAGAGGAATTAACTGTATCAAGAACTATTTTCCTGTGTTACATTGGGATATATTGGAGGCTTTTTTTAACAAAGACGATGCAAAGTGTTTGCCAAACTCCCTGTCATACCTCTTGAGCCTGTAAGTCAAGTCAGAGTAGCCAAGGTCAAGAGTCCTGTCTGGTCTGGGACACAGTGGAGAGATGGGCTGAGAGACCCAAGGGAAAGGCTCCGAGGTTCCCTGGGCTGCTTGGCCTGCCATGGGGAAGTCCCTGCAGTTCCTCCTTGGAGTTTTGTGGACAGGGAAATATTTCAGGGGGAATTTGAGGATGGCTTTGGCGCATGTGATGTTGGAGGGTTATATGGGCTTAAGCTGTTAGGACACAGGAAAAAAATCTGGAGCAAAGCAGACTTTGTTAGTTCTGTTACTTAGAACGCTCGTTATTTTCTTATTTTTATATGTAGCTGTTGACTGATGGCAGTAGTTTGTCTTTCCATTGGAAGAATAGAAATACACGAACAATATAGGAGTGAGGATGTAATTTCAAGGATTGCTTAGGAAGGTTTAGTTGTTGATTTTGACTTGAAGTGCGTCTCTAAGTGACTGGAGAGAAGACAACCTGAGACAGAGATCTTCACTGATGTGCTGTCATCTACCATTCCGTACTCCTTGGCATATCTTGTAACGTCTCCAAAGTTTGACAGCAGAAGTAGTACAGTACAGTAGTATGGTACTTTTCTGACTACAGATGGGCCAAGCACAGATGGCTGAATTGCATCCTGTACAGCCTCTCAGTTAAACAAATACGGAATAATTTCACTGGTACTGCTAGGGTTTTTTATAGACTTACGGTGAAGTAAATCATGCCATGAATTTTGGATTTTCTCATTACCTCCTCATCATCCATCCCAATCAGTGGATTTTCTTCCTAACACTGTGCCAAATTGTTATATACATTTTCTTCTCGTTTGCAAGATATATTTTATACATCTGGAAGGAGTTATAAACATAGTGCTTTTTTTAACAACTTGATTTGCTTAAGTTAGTAAGGGAGTCAGATATTTGCTATGCCTGTTTGATATAAGCGAAATAAAAAGATGATTTCTAAGCAAAAAGCTTAAAACTTACATAAAGCAAAGAAACAATACTGGCAATGCTAATTAAAAATGTGACAAACACAGGTCAGCAGTGTGGGCAATCCTGCAGTCAGTGCCTCAGAGCCTAATAATTATTTGTCTGGATTTGTGTAGACATCATGTTAAAGTTGAGTTTTGAGAAGTATTCTGAACATGACTTTGGAGGTGTTTACAGCGAGTTTCTGACAGGTATGACAAAAAAAGCTGAAGATACTTGTTTCAAAATTTAGCAACTGGGTAATTAAGGTTGTCATCGTTAACAGAGAGAAATCAATGATGGCTTAGTAGAGGTATGATTAGAAGTAAAATGAAAATTGTAAAGGGTCCTGAAACAGAGACTTGGAGCTTGTATGTGATGCAGTGAGGCTGGTGGAAGAAGCAGACAGCAGGGGATGGCACGGTCAGCAGGAGAAGCTGTGCTACATTATCTTTGCAAAATTATCTTTGCAGAAGCTTTTTGAAAGGATATGAAGAGGTGCTGGTGGGGCTCGGTAAGGCCAGAGGAAAGGGCATGAGAAGAGTCAGGAGAAAAGCGGGTGAAAGCTGCTTACATGTGGGAATAGATTGGAAAAATCTTATTTTAAACCATTGTTTGCTGACTTTGCAAAACATTTAAGCAGAGCTGAAGTTTAAGATAGTCCTGAGAAAGGCTCCAGCCCCACATAAAGGTAACAGAAAGAGGGTAGGAGAAGATCACCGATGAAGGAGTTTGAAGACTAGAGAGGAGTGATGAGATCGGTTCTGCCTGCGGGGATCCTAAGCTGACAAGCTGGCATTTGTGAGATGTATGAAACATGGATAGAGATTTCAATTTGTTGGGGAAAAGTTAATCCATCAGTCTTTCACATGTATGTGTTGGAAACTGAACTGGGTTTGTGTCTGTGGAAGACAAAAGAAGGGGATGGAGATAGAGGACCTGTCCTGCTGCCGAGAGCAGGAATGGGACGTGTAGAAGACAGGCAGAAAAACATGGGAGAGCCACGGGAGAACAAGATCCTTGAGAGCGCTGCACTGAAGATAGCTGTCGCTTGAAGATATAGTGAAAGAACAATTGGCATCAATGTTAGCCAGACACGGGGCATTTGAAATGGGTGAATCTGGCCTTACTGATGTGCAGAAAGGGGATGCTGAGCTGGAGAGGAAATCCTGCTGGTGCTTTGGGATGGAACCCAAGGCACCAGATGGGGAGTTCAGTGAGTTACCAGACAATGGAGAGGTCGCTGGGGTTTATGGTAGAACTGTAGTAAGTAATGACAAATGATTTCCCATTTTGCAAGAGAGAAGTCATCATGATTCCTATACTAGAGAGCTTTTATTCAAGAGTTACAAATTTATTCTGATGACAGGGACAATGCCATAATTGGGAACATCTGTAGCATTTGCCCAGGCAATACGGGCTAATAAAAGACACATTTTTTTAATTAAGTAAAATACACGAAACTATTTGAAAGTGAACTGATGGTGAGAAAAGGGGAGAGAAAAGCCTGTATCATTTTCATTTTCTAAACAAGTAGAATGATGATCTTTAGAATTCAACACAGCAGCTATTGAATTTTTTATTCTGAGATACCATGAAAGATGCGGTTGTACAACAAACACAACTCCCACAAAAGCAACTGGGTGAAGAAGGCTCACTGAGATGTGGATAACTGAATTTCCTCTTAGAAAAAAAGTGATTGGCAGATCAATAGCAAAAAAAGTCCAGCTCTTGAAAAATCTGTGCATGTTCAGCTGTCCTGCAGATCTCAGTGCATCTCTGTGAGTGCCTCTTCCCCTCATAGGAGCTCAAGAATGACATTATTAATCTTCCTTGACCTATTGACCTTTACATTTATTTCCCAGAATATGGACTGACTTACTTTCGGGAGTTCCCATCTGCTGTACGTGCGTACATATTCCGTCATACTGTATATAGAACGTAATGTGTAGAGAATTATGTGCATCCTTTTCCTTCTGCTTCTTTTAAAAAGTGCATATAGAGGGTACTGAAAGGGGAAAACAATCATTTCTTGTCTGAAAGCAGATCAGGTCAGGAACTGAACAACCAATTCATAAGCTGTGAGACACTGCCAGGTGCAAGGTTCCCCTCCACAACCCCACCTGACATCCTCTGTTCCCTGGTTTTATTGTCCCCTGTTGTTGGCTGGTATAACACATCTCTCATGTCTGCAGTAAATCCCAAAAAAAAAAAAAGTCCATTCTTTTTATTGGGTTTTTTTGCTCGCTGGCTCACAGAGGATACACGGGCTACCCCAGCACTGAGCTTCTCCCCACTAAATACCTAACTGCAGTAAGTTGTGTTGCCTCCACGCTCTGAGCTGTGTCCTGGTGACAGATGACAGGTCACCTCCACCTCCGGGGTGTCTTTAAGAAGTTCTTTAGATTAATGCTTTGTGCTGCTACCTGGTGACTGTTTGCTGTAAATACACCAGTGCCCGAGTTCGCATCTCAAGAGTTTTGTGTTCAGCATCTCTCAGCCGTAGTATAGACTTCTTTTCATGAAATATGGGTGCTTGCAATTTTTTTTAATTACTTCTGAAATTCCGTTGCGCAGTAAAAAGGCCTTGTAGGCTGAGTTAGCATTTTCACTTTATAATTTTGACAGTGCAATATAGTACAATTGAATTCATCAGGTTTTTCCTGCTTTTTTTGTTACAATGGTTTTGAGGGTCTCGGTTAAATGATTCTCTTTGCAGATTGATTGCTAGGGAAGGAATTTATTGCTCCGGGTTTAAATTATCTTGCTGGGAACAGATTTTAATATTTCCTTTTTTTGTTTGTTTTGGTTTTTGTTTTTTTAATGGAGTGGAAAACAGTATATCCGGTTCAACTATATTTTTTGAAAATATTTTATATTTTCATCTGTGTTTGATGCAGCCTGTTGAATTTTCCTCACCTTTTGCACTTTAGAGATCTGTAGGAATGATTTCTTTTCCTGCTCTTTGTCAGATAATTTCTCCAGGAATACAAAGAAGGACTGAGGGTTTGTTTTACCTTTCCAGAAGAGAATTTGAGCCTGAACTCTTTCACACATGAGCTGTTTTTTCCTATGCTTGTATAGCATTTAGCATGATGACTTTGTCAGAGGTACCAGCTCCTCACCTATGCAGTGCTGGGCTTTAGAAATTTGGCTAATGGTCAAAGTCTCTTGAGGACCAGTATGGTATTGTCTTTTCCATAAGCACAGTGATGTTTCATTATTGCTTTCTAGGAGTTAAAATGGTCTTTTCCAGGAGCCCTGATGAGCTGAGCTCCCCTGAGGCTTCTGGGCTTCAGCTCTGGAGCAGAGCTCATCCCCAACTCTTCAGTCCTCAGGGTCAAGCAAGTTTTCAAAACTATTTGTGAGTTCTGGCCAGGATGAGGTGCTCTCTGCTCAGGGTGTGTGCATGTATTTTGAGTCAGGAGCATGAACCTCTGACATTAAGGCTATTTTCCAGGGGCCGTTGAACTAAAATTTGGGTGATTTAATACCTGACTTGGGGACACCAAAGTGCTTATCATGCTGAAGGTCACATTCGATCATTCTAGTCGTGATGGATATGAGAGCAGAAGACAGCTTGGGGGAAATCTTTATTTTTATGAGAGACATCCTAGGATGCCACCGTGCTTGTGGAATATGTAGATAAATGTGTAGTGCAGGGAATTGGTTGTTTTCTTCATGTCTTTAGTAGAATGTAGAAAGAATCTATATCTACATCCAAGGTGTATTCACCCTGGAGAGCTGCAAGCACTGCTTGCTTTGCTCTTGCTAGAAGGTGGACGGGAAGGAAAGAGAGAACAAGGAGAAGTTTAATCCCGTGTGTGACGCTTCTTAGATAAATATTATTAGCTTAATTAAATATTATTAGCTTAAATATTAGATTAGCTCTCAAACCAGTAACTACTACACTCCATTGTGGTCTGCAGCTACATATGTGGTTTTGGTTGAACCTTCACGTTTTCTCTGAAGAACTGGTGATGTTTGGATACCAATCAAAATTAAATTTTCTCTAAAGGGACACTTGTTTTCTCATCTCTTTTTCTACAAACTTTCAATGAAACCATCAGCAGGAAAGGTCAGGGTTTATGCAGTAGCATTAGCTGTGAGTACAAAGAGGATGCTGGAATAGAAGCTGGAAGCCAGCCATTAACCGTGGCAAGCTCTCCTCTCCTCACAATGTATCACTTGTTCATGAAAGAATTTTAACATCCTCTGTATATACCCTCTCTAGATACACTGTTGGAAATGCGTAACGTTCCTCTTAATAACAACATTCCATTATTTTCTATCTCACAGTTGTCAATAAATCATTTGTTAAATGAATCAGGCCTTGTGAACTTGTACCGGCAAGATTGATTTCTGCATGACTTTTCTTTAGGAAATGAATTGAATCTTAGAAAGAAAAATGTGTGCGCGGTGGCAAAGTGTACTTTCACAGAGAGGGTGTTTATGATGAATAGAAGGAAGATAGAGTACCCATGCTTCAAAGAACACATTCTTGTAATGATGCACAGTACTAATATGATCTGAAGTAAAGATGCTAAGATCAGAAACTTTCAATGCAGAGTGATTACCATTTCCTTTGAAAGCATTATTTACTGTAAATTCCCGAGATACTTTTAGAAATACATTTAGTTCTTTCACTATAATTTACATAAGTCCTTATTTTTTTGTCTCTCCTCGGTATCCGTCAAAATAATTGGGCTTTCAGCCGTGCTTTTTACAGACAGGTGGGTATGAAGCCGAGGGCGATTTTTTCTCTTTACTGCCTGCCTTTACGACAGCTGAAGGAGGCTCCTCTTGCATTATTACTTGTGTGGGGATAGCTCTGCTATTCTGCCTGCTATGCAAAGGAGTGGATGTGCGTGTCCTTCACTTGTTACAGGGATACTCAAGTCCAACCTCAATGAAGGTTTCAGGAAGAACAAAAGAATATATTTCCCTGTAACTTCCCTAAGATTTTCTTAATGCCATAAATGCATTTCTCTTGCCTTTAGTTACTAAGAGATACAGCAAATTAACAGAACATTTTCACAAACTGGTTTGTAAAAATATTTGAGAGCGTTAGACTTGAAAGAAGTGTGAATTTTCATTTGTCACGCTGGAAGGCTTTATACTGTTCTTATGTGGGAACAAGGTGGAGAAGTGCCTGTTATTAGAGGGACAACCCCACTGTCCTGACTGCCGTAGCTTAGTTTGAAATTGTTGGGTTGACTTCCAAACCACCAGTTAGCCAAGAAAATACTATGCAGTGAGCCAAAATCTGCACTAGTCCAATTCATGTGAGTGTGAATCTCAACTAGTCCACTTCATCTATATATAAAGTAATTCTTTCCATGCATTTCACCTTCACCACGGAATAAAAGAAATGCTGTGGTTCTGCAGAACAGTCCTGATAAAACAATACTCCAACTATCAGACTGTGTGAAGTACCAGCAGATCATGTTTAGCCAACTTCAAAGCAAATTTTTTCACTTACAAATAATGTTGGTATTTAAATAGTTGTGTATGGGCAGAATTTTTTCTTGGCTGATTTCTGTTGTGTTTGGTTGTTGAATTATATATCAGCGTTTCTCCTAAAAGGGAATACCTAATACAAGTATAAACTGTAAATGTTTATATTAGCACTCCTAAACTTATTTGTACAAGTCTCTTGCATGCTCATTATTGGCACAGTTCATTGAGGAGTGTATTTCAACTGTTTATTCCAGCCCCTCAGATAACACTGCAAAACCCTGCTCTGTTAATGCCTGTGACAAGTACTGTGTACCTGCCCAAGTGTTTCTTTTCTGGATGAAAGATTATCATTAGAATCAAGGGAAGCATTAAAACTTCCTCAAATCAAATTACTCAGAATAGTCTTAATTGGCCTAGTAGGTAACTTTATTCAGCTTCGCATCCAGGTTTTACCCTTAATTAGTATTACTTGTATGTAGTTTTACTCATTTGGATTTACCCATCCAACTTTAACAGCAATACTTTAAGCCATTCCATAGATGACTTTTTAAACAAGAGTCGATTATCAAATTTACTGAGTCCTTTCGGGACCAAGTTTATCATCCAAGTTGTGATCTGTATTAACCACCCCAAAATGAGACAACCCAGTTCTGCCTTTGGCTGCCCTGTGACCACATTGGCTAGCAGAGGATTGAAATTTGGGAATGCTATCATTCTGAAGGATAGTAATTTGTGATTATAGTGTCTGTCTCTTTCCACTAGAAAAGTAGAATTATACTGAGTTTGTAGCTTTGTGGATGCAAGCTATGATCAGTCATAGCACACATAGCAGGAAATTATTTTTAATCCTTTGCAATGAGCACATGCAAAACAGCCTGTCGTTATTAGGTTATAATCAAATAATGGAACTTTGTTCCTTTAATGTATGTAATGAATGCTTTTTCTGAAAATGAGAGGGATAGCAAGTATTATACTAGAGGCCTGTAAATCTACAGATATTTTAATGTTTTGCTATTAATGCCCAAGAACTTGTAGCAAAATGGGAGAAGTACATTCCAGCTCTGTAGTGAACTTAAAAAATGCTATAAAACCATGAGGGGCAGAGTGTGAAAAGGTGTCCTTGCATCTTCAAGGAGCATCAAAGGGAATAATGAAATCTAAAATGCACACGGCTACTTTTGGAGGGAGGCTGAATAATATACCCAAAAAGCCTCTCAGTGTACGGCAACTAGAGAAATCAGACTCCACTTTCAGTTATACCCAAGTAAATTCAGAAGCTTGGAAAACCAGAATCAGGCCCGTAGTCTACTTGGAACAGTGTGACTGGGTATGAACTGGGCAACCTGATAGAGGAAAAAATCTGGGCAACATACTGGTTTAACTAGAGGAGGAATTCCTGTAGGGAGAAGCCTGTCAGAAGCGTGGCCTGGGTGTTCCAAGTTAAAAAGCTGCCACTGGAAAGCTCCTGCTGTTTGCAGCATAAAATTTTATCTGGAGCTCCGAATCCTCAGTTCTGCGGGACGCCTTGCTGGACCTTTTGCAAAATCTGTTGATTGCAAACACGTTGAGAGCATTTCTCCATGGCCGCTCTGATTAAATAATAATTCTGAATAAATTAAATAATAATTCTGATTAAATAATAATTCTGAAGATCGCTTCTGAGGGGTGCCGGGCGATGGGTTTGGAAGAACCACACCAGATCCATGTCCAGACAAGTGCCATGGGCGCCCTCCCAGGACATTGCTCTTTCCTCACCCATTTTTTCAGCAGGTACAGTTCCAGCTATCCGATTTTCTGCAGAAAGCCTAAGTATAAATTGTATCTGGATTGTTTTCACTTTGGTTTAAACCACCAGCAAGCAAGCATCTATGTTTGGGAAAGGAGGCCTACTTCCCAGCCCGCCTTTTTGCCTTTTCTTTGCTTTTTTTGCTCACAGACTTGTCTGTGCTTTGGGGAATATGATAATAATTGCTTCTACAAAGGCTTACGACTACCCTACAACACACCTTGTCACCCTGGCTGCTTTCAAAGCTTTCTCAACCACAGCTCCAAATCTGTCTCTCTTTTCTTTTAAAGAAAAAAACACCACAAATTCCTTTTACACAAGCCTTTTTTATCCTTTTCAGGATTGCTCAGCTTATGGTTTTCATAATGCCACAGTATGTTTTTGATGTCACATGCCACTTTTTTTTATGTTAATAATTTTAGTAGTGCAAATACTTCAAAAAAAAAAAAAAAGACGTTTTCAATAAGTCATATCCTTGAATACACAAAACTCAGTCCTCCCTCTAAAAGAGTATAAAAATACACAAATGTGCATGAAAGGCTGAGAAAGGAATTGACATTTCTTTAAATGATTCTTCAAACTACGCATTAGTAGGGGATTTTTGCAACTCCATTCCATACTTTTTTGAAGTTATTGATTCCCACAGCATCTAAGTGGCCAGGTGCTCATTAGTATGTTCATCTCATACTTTTCTTTATACTGTTAAATGAAGTTTTGTAGCTGTAGGAGGTATGTGTCACAGTAGGTAAACAACAGACAGTGGGGTTTTTGAGCCTTTTTTTTTAATCTACAGCCTTCCCTGACACTCAGCTCCCCTTGGCTATCCTCTTTTAATCCCAGAGGAGTTTGCTTTGTGCTGCACCCCAGCTCTTCAGAAGCAGAGACCACAATGGCTGAAGCATCAGTGACTCTCTCAGCCGGAAAAAAACCACAGCTTGTTAAAATTTAAGCCACTCCACCATTTTTTCCTGTCTAAATCCATGCAAGATCCTGAGTAAAGGAAGAGGTTCTCCCTCATTTCACCGCCAGTGAAGGTCCTGTCCTTGAGGGAGTTCCACAGTCCCTGCTGCTCACACTGCAGGAGACACTTGTCTAACCAGAAGCCAGACCCCTCTTTCACCTTCACAGTCACCTACGGGGAGAAGTTTATTTCTAAATGCCTTCATTAGTGCATTTGAGTGTCAATGAACCAAGCCAGGCAAGTGTGCTGCTGATGTCCTGATTGCTATCCATTCCTGTGAAGTTCATGACACTTCACTGGTGTAACAGTGGTTCCAGTGAAATCCTATTCAGATCTTAAACCCGTTCAAATTTGATTCTCAAAACACGTTGCATTTCCTCACTAGAATTACTCCTTCTCTTAATTGTTTCCTATTGCCCTGAATTGCATTTCTATTCTGTATTCCCCGGTGGTACTTAGGCATTTCTTGATTTTGCAAGGTGCAGTAGTGCAGAGAGAGTTCTGATTTCCTTCCAGGGGATCTCTGCAAGTCACCGGGGAGCTATGTTGTCTCATTTGCACTTTCTTATTGAATTTCAATCAGTTTTCCCAACAATTTGCTGGAAGAATTCCTGCGGGATATCTTGAAATGCTCGTAGCTCCATGCTGTCCAACAACTCCTCATTTTCTCTTGTAGGGTTGTCTGTGTTTTTTCATTTGGGAATAATTCACCACATGACAACATTTTACATTAATGAAGCCCTGGTGGTATCAGATGTGATAATATTCAGTAGGGAACACAGAAAATAAGTACAGGGATACACACAGTATAAAGTAAAAATCAGCTGATGTGCAAAAAAAGTTAATGAGGGGGAAAAATAGTTTCTGCTAGCATATGCTGACTCACAAGTACCTTCTCTCTATCCTGCTCAAGCATGGGCAAATTGGATTTATCTATCACTTTTCAAGGGTCCCTGAGGAAGCAAATAAAGGTGGCGGACTCCGGTAAAAATGAAGTGAATCAACTCAGTTGCTTCCCCTTTTTCTTTGTATGATGGAATACCAGTTCCTGGAAGAAAAAGAGTCTTTCTAATAAATTCCTGGGTCACTCTCGCAGCTTTTAGGCAGTATCCTAAATCACAGCAAGGGCTTCGAGAAGGATGTGTGGTGTTTCTGTTTTTCCTATAGGAAAGCTGATCAGTCATGGTGCTCACTGGCCCTCTGGAAATGCCCCGTGATAGATTCGTGTGGGCTGTTTAACAGGGGTACTGCTCTTGCAGTTCTGTGCAATATCCTGCTCTTAGTTTCTTCAGGTCGCAGCAGTGATCATTATCATAAGGGTGGAGAGCCCAAATATTACCAACACCTAGCAGTCCAGTACACACCAGCATTTAGATCTTGCTGGCCACGAAAATAATACCTTTTTTCTCATTAAAACAAACAAAAAAGCCCATAGCCATCTGGGAAATCATGAGTTTTAGATTTGAACAAACTTACAGAGATGGAGTAGTGTTCGAATACCAAACTCTGTGAAACAATCACTTTTATCCTGCCAACCACTCAACAAATCATGCATTTTAGAAGCCTGGTATCAAATAATAATTAATATCCCTGTTTACTGTGGGACTTTACAACAATGATCTACTGACATTGTTGGGGTTTTTTCCCTAATTCAGTTTAGATCCATATGTGATTGAACAAGGAACTGTGAAAATTGGAAGTCTCTTACATTTCATTTCATATATAACCATATTTTTCAACTTGTTTTTTGGGAAGCGTTGCATGTACTCATGCTCTAACATAGGCAGTCTGTGATACCATCTTATGTTTTTACTTTCTCATATATATATAATCTTATGATTTATATTCTTAGCTGTCGCTTCCCCTCTCTGATTGAACATAAATAGATCTGCCCACTTCTTCTCAAACACTGTCAAATCACTAATTTTACTGCCCGAGTTTTGCTCTTTCAAGCTCAAGGCCGTTTTCATTACGGAAACCAGGCAGCTGCCCTTATCATCAACAGTTCAAGTTATTTCCAACTATTGTAATTCAGAACAATTTTACTGAAGATCAGAATCTAAAATTTCTCTCGATTTAGCTCTAGAAAGTGGAGCAAAACAACCTCCTGCCTGTGGGGAAGTTCAGCAGGTTGTCTTAATGCTTTCAGGCGTGGCTTTGGAAGGTCTGTAGGAAACAATTCCATCTAAAACTCAAGCGTACACACTATGTACGCCTAAAAATAACCATCCCTCAGTTCCCTCATTTTAACCCCGGTGAGTTTTGTTTCTGCTCCTAACTATTCTTTCAGCTTTGCTTGTTTATTATTTTAAATGCCTAGGAGTACAGTATCTGCTAAGCTGCTGGCAGCACGGCCAGGTATCTGTTAAAACCTCTCATGTGAGCTGTGGGTCTGCTGTAAACACCGCTTTAAAAACAAACCAACGTTCGTTTTTTCAAAGAATTCATCCCTCTCGCCAAGGCTGACCGATGCTTGACAAGCCACGACTACAGCTCACTGGCATCTTCTCTGAGAGCCAGGGCAGCAGATGCTGGGTGCGTCTGTCTGTCCGCACAGACAAGGGATCTCTTCAGGGGAGACTGTAAAAAACAGAGAGCAAGGAAGGGAGGGAGGGAGGCAAGAGGGGGCATGACAACTCTGTTAAGATTTTTTTCATCCCAAACATAGCACAAAGTTCTGAAAAAGTCCAGTTAGACATTTTTATTTGCTCTGGTGTAGTTTCCAGTTGATACAACTATCTACTCCTTCCACATGATGTGACAGAATTTGAATGAGAACATTAGGGTGAGCTGGCAAATTAATTTCGGGAGGCTAAGAACCATGCAGGAGATAACATTTTAGTTCATACCTGCCATGGCCAAAACGTCATGAGGGACATTGCTCCCGCAAGCCTTTCCACACAGTTCTGACAGACCCCCAGGACTGTTGTAGTTTGGGTGTATTTAAAATAAGCCTTAAGGCTTCTTAAGCACCTGGCAAAGATGAACTTGCCAGGGCTTTCACGATTAATGCGAGCACAAAAGGAACTAGCATTAAGTACTATGAAAGCAGATGTACGCTTTGCCTGCAGCTTTAGAGAGTGAGCTTTGTAGCTCTCAATCTTTGTTTACGCAGTCCTAGCTGAGCTTTGTGTTTTAAATGTACCATTTTAAGGAAGCTTCAGATGAAAGCCTATTTCATCTTCCCAAGTAACTCAGCTGCTCCTGCAGTCACCTCAGAGTCTGATCCGCAGGATCTTGGCATCTGCTGCTGTGTTTATAAGACAAGGCAAAACAAGTGGCAGAAGGATCAGGGATGGCAATCAGCATAGGTGTCAACCCCGTGGAAGAATAGCCAGCGCATGCCAAAAATGCGGTACGGCAAGTGTACCCACGTAGAACTTTGTCGTGAAACACTGGTGACTGTAGGAGAGCTTTTAAAAGAAAGTTGTTCATTTATTGAACCAGCTAGGCGTGCTTGGAATGCAATGCCTTTCCTTACAGTAATAGCAAACAATCCATTCGTTTCCACTTCATAAAATTATTGGCGTAATACTTCATTTTTTATTGTCATAAGAACTTGCCCGAGGCCTCAGCGAAAAGAGCAAATTAGAGCGTCGCCCCTTCCAACCAAGAATGCCGAAATATTTGTGAAGCTAATTATTGCCACAGTTGCATCACTAGAGTGTCACCGATAAAACACCCGGAGTTATCTACGAGTCACATACATGTGCGTGTGTTTCTAAGCACGTGTGTGTAGTTGCATTTGAAGGGGAGGGTTAGCACAGCGATGAATTTATCCTGATGTTTACCTTCAGATCAGCTCCCGCAGCAACTGTTTTTAGAACACACTTTGGGTTTTGCGTGACTGGGAGCAGACCTGAAGCCTGAAAGCTGATACTTTTTTTTTTTTTCACTTTAGTTCTAAAGCCTGTTGTGGCAATGTAGAAATAATTATAGCAGGGAGAAATAATTTGTTGACTTACCTACAAAAGAGAAAATGTAGTGATGTTTGTTGTAGGAAGCACAATTAAAATTGCCGCATTTTCTTTTTACACAAAGAATAACATAAAAATTAGTACTTAGTACAAGAGATGTGCTTTATCTCCTGTCAAATTCCATGCTGATGCATTTACCTCAAACATTAAATAGTGTTATTACAGTGTTTTAAAATACATATTCTACCATAAAACTTTGTCATGTTAGTCTTCAAAAATACAAAAATGAGATTTTTTTTTTTCCTTCTGATTTCTTGAAACTATGCCTCTCCTATTTCGAACTGGAGGAACGTAACATCGCTGCTGGGCAATGTCATGTGGGTTGGTGCTGTGTCCCATTTTAATCAAAACTAAATGGACTTTTCGTCCAGGCTCACAGGACAAATGACTGAACCATTTGTTAAAAGTTGTGTCTCTTACAAATCCAGCTGCCTTGCTGCTGGCGAGCCGAGCAACAGCGAAATGACTGTCCGTGACGGCGTCCACTCCCTCTTTCTGCTCAGGGAGCTCCAAGTGGGCTCTCTTGTAGCATTTTCCATTTCTTATTCGCGTTACGTGGCTGGTCACCTCAATCACAGCACGTTGGTTCTGCTCCGTGGCAGGACATTTGCATCTTTTTAAGCAGGTGATTCAGAGTTAGCATCACGTCTCTAAGCTGAATTCTGTCATGGCAGATTTGGTTTGCATGGAAAAGACACTAACCTCAGTGGCTAAATTTGCATTTTTAAAAGCTTCTGCTTTCTTTCTTTTTTTTTATTTCCCTGCATTTCAAATTTCCTTTCCTCCACAGTACAGAAACAGTTGAGCCTGCCCAGCGAGGTGGTTGAGTCGCCATCCCTGGAGGTGTTTATGAGATGGATAGATGTTGTGCTGCAGGACGTGGTTTAGTGGTGTTGATGGGGCTACAACAAAGGTTGAGCTCGATGATCTTGAAGGTCTCTTCCGACTGAAAATGTTCTATGATTGTATGTTCCGCTTGGACATTCAGGGAGTAGGGAATTTGCTCCTCAATCTCTACCTAAGACACTACTTAGTATTGTATAACAATAATATGGACCTGAAGAACCAGTCTCTCCACGTGTAATTGGTAGTGCTGTAGTGCTATAACATCATCATCATCCTCATAGAATGGCCTGGGCTGGAAGGGACCTCAGAGATCATTTCAATCCAACCTCCCTGTTGTGAGCAGGGATGCCACCTCTCGACTAGGTCAGGCAACACACGTGAGAACCTATCTGTAAGAATAATTATTATAATGATAACAATAGTAATGATACGGCAATGGATGCATGCCAGGTAGAAGACAGAGAAGTGAAATGACATTAAAATGTGTTACATACATTCTGTGAATCTGGTGAATAAACAGCTTGTTTATTATGAAATACACCGTAATGTATCACTGTAACTTTTTTCCGGGCAATATGGACTCTGTGCTTGTCACACGGTGCCAGAGCATTATGGCAGCAAGTGAGGTATTAACGCAGTAATGCACTTCCTTAGTATTAAGTTTTGTTTAGAGTTAACTGCAGTATAAGATATAAAGCTTATTTTGTTAGCGGCTGGGGATTTTACAATATTGTTTTGCTAGGCTGGAGTAAAAATGGCATGAGAGAGAACATTCAATATTGATTTAATCTTACGCTTCTACTGGTAAATTCAGCTTTAATGCTGATTTCTCGCACTGAGAACTTCTGAAAGTCCTTCCCTGAAAGAGTGAAATTAAATATTATACTGTTAAATTTCACCACGAATGCATATAGATTAGTATCTGTAGAGCTGAAAAAGTCCATAATGGAGGCATGCCTATAAAAACCTAAACCTTTACAGCATGCTAATGGCTTTCCATTAGGTCAGATTAATGTTTTCTGCTAGGTATTTAGCAACAGTGCTTTCAGTTTGTTAGGAATAAATAACTGCTGGACCAGTTGCTTCACCCTTGGGACTAAATCTGCGTGCAGGGAAGTCGTGGGTTGTGAACGGGTGTCATCAAAGGGCATCAGCAGTGAAGGATCCAGGAGTTGATGTTATGTTGAGACCTGGTATCAGAGGCAGAACTTTCGGTGACATCGACAAAATAACAAGGATGAAGTCTTGTTGTTTTTGTTTTTTTTCCTTTTTGAAAGGTGAAGAAAATTAATTGAAGCTGGGTTCTCTTATTTTGAAGAAACTACACACGGAAGTGAGCATGCACATTTGCATATATTTTCACTTGGGTCTCTTCCCAAGCACTGGAGTTTTAAATGGTTGCTGGCAGTTCACTGGACAGATTTCAGTTGCTAGAGAGGGGCTATGGAGAGGCTTCTCCCTTGGTGTTTCTCTTCATCCCAGATTTTTAAATCAGCACTTCAGATCCTCTCAATATCCATATTGTTTGCAACCTCAGTATTCTCTCCTTATAGATCTTGAAATAGCAAGAGACCCATTATCACATTTCTTCCTCCCACGGCCCTATCCTTCTCATCTGAGAAATGTTACTTGAAGCTTCTATTAATAGTAAAGAGGTACATTTGCACTGTATTTTTCATGAAGAGGGTTCTTAAAAATGCTTTATAACTTATACTAATGCAAATTTATATAGGAGGATTTGAGATCTGAGGTTCCTCGGAGCTATGCTTCTTAATTGTTTGATATGTAACTAATGGGCTCTACCACCAGGAATAAATCATAAAGTGCTCTGATTCCTGGGTACTCAGCTGGAGGCTGGGCCTGACTTTGTGCTAAACTCATGCCCTCTAAATGTCAATCCACTTCAAAGTGTCTAAAAGAATGGATCTCAAACCAAATAAATTCGGGGTTATTAGAGACTTCTGAAGATGTTCAAATGCAATAAATACAATAGAATGCAGTTCCATTAGGTAGCAATGCAGAATCTTTTAAACCAAGCATGGTGGCATTAAAATAAAATTTCATATAAGAAATGTAAAACAATACTTCCTCTATTTCAGTGTGCATGAGAAAGTAAGATCGAGGGCATGAAATACTTGAATAGAAATTTAACTGACCTTTGAATTAAATTTTTGAAGTCTCATGAAGAAATTTATTATTTGCCACGTATTAACAGTGCAGTTGGTTCCTGTTCTGCTCATGAAACAGCAGTTATTCTCGTGAAGAAATACTGCAGTCCTGAGAGAACCTCAACGTAATATCCACTATTGAATCATCCTGAAGTAAGATACTTAAGAAATACCTCAATTATTCACAAAAAAAAAACCCTCTCCAGAATGCAGAAAACTCCAGTTCTGGGCTTGTTGTCAAGTCATGCCTCAGACCTGGTTCCAAAGGCAGCCCCCAGCGTTTGTGGGGTTTTGTGGACTTGTCAGTGAAAACAAGACAAAACTGCATCCAAGGTCCACTTTTAAAGACTGACCTGAGAGTGAGTGAGCGAGGCAGTCTTTGAGGAAACTACAGCATAGAAGAGGCTGAAAGCCTACCCTTGCTCCATCAAAATCCAGAGAAATACTCTCAGGAAGCGACGGGAGCAGTCGTAGGGTGTCACCGCGCTCGGGTAGGTCCTGGAATGCAGCACTTGGGTAAGGGTTGATGTAAGTAGGAATGTACATGGTAAAACTGGCTCTCGGCATGGTTAGCATTACAGCCAAGCAAAACCAAATAATAATAACTTCATTATGAATGGCATTTTACAGATACTGACACGTTTGATTGGCTGCACTACACGGAGAAATCGTTTCAAGTCTGATTTACCATTAATTAATTACTTCGGTACCACATACACTGTGCATTCAATCCTGTTTTCTCTTGCAATTTAAAAGTGTAGATTCAAATTACCTCAGTCAATGCCACTTAAACCCAATGACTGCTGTGCAGAATGTATTTCAGAGACATTCATTGCTCACAGGGAAGGCGATTCTGCCCAGTGCTGAGGCCAGGAGAGGAGGTGAGGTGCCCCGAGCTCCTGCACAGGCAGGATGGCATCGCAAGTTGGAGAGCAGATGCACTATCCCTCACAGCATTTGTCTTACTCCAGGTTTTCGTGGTGTCTAGAGTTGTCTTTGTATTCGGAAATGCACAGATCTGAATATAAAACCAACCCTAGAGGGTATTTTTCTTTTATATTTTTTTTTCCTGTGACTTGTCAACTCTGTGAAGCTCAGTGTACCTGCACAGAAGGCACAGTGAGTGTATGAGGAGGGCACAGGAGTGGGTGGTTTTAGTCCAGATTTCCAGACTTGGCTTCCTATAGATGTCGTGTGCAAAAATAAATATTTAATAACTATCCGTTTTGCACAATAAAACTATGTTACTGATTTCTTGGACAACTAAATCCTCTTTTTTTCACCCACTTGATATAGTCAAAGCTTGATATAGTCAAAGATATATTTGTGAAATACTCAGAATACATGGAGAACCTGTCATGTATGAGTTATTGGCTGAACCACACCTACTAGTTACACGCTATATTTCTCCTTTTTTTACCTTTGCAAAACTGACTTTCAAAGGACAAGACAAGGCTACTTGGCAGAAGGAAAGAAAATATACTGCCTGCTTTTAATTCTGAAAGATGATACAATTATCAGTACGTTCCTTCTCAGACAACATTTGTGAAGGCAGGTTGTTGAAAAGAAGGCTGTTACGGACTCTTATGTTGCTGTAGTTGCCTAATAATATTTTGGCAAAAATTAGGTCTGATGAAAATCAGCTGATGGCAATTCAACAGGGGATGGAGGAACAGCATCTCCCATCTGATGTAAAAGAGTATCTCCATCACTCCTTACAGGTATTTAGATGCCCAGCTCCTGTTGAAATCAGGGCATGATGGAAATTTCTTTCTGTTTATGGATCTAAATTCACAAAATAAGAAATCGCTTATGACTGTCTAGAGCTAATTAATTCCTGAATATTTATTACCTATAAATTTAGTTTTCTTCCTTCCACCTCAGTCCTTGAGGCAATGTCTCCCGATGGGGGCTTGTTACAGGCAGGATGATGGAATTTGTTCTGCTCTTGCTTCTATTGTGATTTTTCTCTGATAAAAGACTTTCTTTGTGAGTAACAGCCAAGGAACAAAAGCGGCGTGAGATGTTCCTTATAGAAAAAATGCCACGGTGGGCTCAAAAGTCCTATCACTCTAAGATTTTTGTCTTGACTTGCAAAGATAAGATAGTTTACAATGAGTAAAATGTAACTAATTTAAGTGAGAAAAGGAAGTGATAAGCTTTTTCAGTAACAAGCCACTTTACATTCAAAGTTGCATTGTCTTCCATTTATTTTACAGTAATTGTTGGCTTTTTTTTTTCCTTTGAGACCTGGATTTTCCTCACCTGGACTCATTCTTAGTGGGATAGTGTTCTTCATATTATTGTCTTTCATAGGAAAATCTGTCGCTTTTGGGAACTACAGAAAAATAAGAAAATCTTTCTTTTTCTTCCCCCCTTCCAAATGCTGAAAAACTTTCCACTTAGGAAAAAAACCCTACAATGTCCTAATTTTAACTTCAGAGTTATTTCTGACCCAACAAAACCCCCTGTGAGAAGAAACAAGTGCTCACCACAGCCACGAGATATCAGCAAGTTGGTTGCGGTCGTTGGAGCAGTGAGTTTAACTTGGGAAGACAAGCTGTGGGATCCAATTGTTCTTCAATAAGGTGAAAGGAGGAATATTCTAATGTGCAGTGAATTGGAGAAGACATATTGTCACTTGCCCTGTGAAGGATGTCTGCCTCTGTGGCATAAAATCTTGCTCTGTATTCCAAGAATTGTCATTTAAAATGTAGAACGGGTGCACAGCAGGAATAATAAGATTGTCTGAGCGTGTGAATTTTAAGCACTAAACACAATACAGGAACAAGAATATTTTTTCGGGCAGAAACTGGTGACTAATGCAGCTTTCCTCCTTAAAAAATATTTACTTCAGCTGGACTTTCTCTTGGCAGAAATTTGTGGAAAAATTAGGTATGTCCCAGTAAATATTTATAAGAAAAGAAATGTTGTACCTAGCTAACAAAATGGAATTGACAACCTTCAGAGGTGGTAAAGTCTCACTTGCAGTAGAACTAGAGCAACGTAATAATTTTCTTTTGTATGTATATAAATAAGTAGATATATTTCCTTGTACTGTGATAATAGCCTTATACTGAGCCAAATGTGGTTATAAATCATGTCTAGCATCTTGTTGGAGTAGTATGTCTGGGCAAGTACGTCCTGCCTCCCCATCTGTTTGACTGATATTTTTCTCTGAAATCCTCAAAGGTGAAAGCATTTAAGTTAAATAGTCACACAGCTCTAATTGTGAACCTGGGGGTAGCTCTGTGTGTCACTTCTTCCATCACAAACCGTGTCAGCTACTGAGGAAGCACTTGAGCACAGCTTATAACTCATAATGCCTAACATTTTCCTTTTAACTTGCATCCTTTTCCCTAGCTTTCTCTTTTTCTTCAGAGATCGTAATGAGAAGGACTTTACAGCCACAAACAACATTTTTCTAATAGATTGTCTGCAGAAAGGCTTTTTGCTGGTGCCCTTGACCCAGGCTGGTGCTTTGTTCTTTTTCTAGCTTGCACAGACAAAGAGCTGAGGAACCTCGCTTCGCGGCTAAAAGACTGGTTTGGGGCTCTTCATGAGGATGCGAATCGTGTCATCAAACCCACGAGCTCGGAGTCGGCACAAGGCAGTAAGAAAACACCTTTCCTGTTGGTCCTTGGGTGTTGTAGGCAGCTTCCCAGCCTGAGAGAGCATCCAGCTGATGCTGTGCTCTCCCCGGCCCAAACCGCACTAAAAACTGTCAGGCGGAGACAGGGAGACCTTTACAAGTTCATCCAACAATTAACTGTGTCTGAAGGCTGTGGAGATCACATCTACGCTAGTAAATAAAACTGCTCAGGGATTTTTCTCAAGCCCTTAGTTAGTTCGTGTCCATGCAGTTAAACGCCATCACCCTCCACATAGAATCACAGAATCGAAGAACAATTTTGGCTGGAAGAGACCGTCAAGATCAGTGTGGCTGCATCCAGATCTCTTCTTGGGGATGGGCCATGGTGTATGCTTACCCCACAGATTATGGTCAAGCATTTTCTGTCCAAAAGCCAGTGGCGTGAGCCAAAACCACACCATACAATCATAGGGAAAATTACACTAATGTTGGTAAACACTAACTTCAATTTTATTTTGCAATTTCCTGCTAGTACCTTAAATAAGAGAAAGAGTAATAAAAACATCCACAGAGCAAGCACAGAGCTGGAATAGTTAAATAGGCTGGAAAGCAGGAATCTATTCCGTCCCAGGTATTTAATAATAACATCTTCGCTTGCTTTGATTTTGTTGGGTTTTTTTAAGAAAGAAGGAAAATTAAGTTTAGAGGGCATTTACTCTCTGTGGGTTAAGCCAACATGACTGATTTTGATGTCATTTACCCACCAGGGAGGGGAAAGATTCAGATAGCAGCATCAAAAGAGGTCATGTTCATCAGAGAGCAGATGTGAATGTATTTTCTGTAGGACTCATTAATCCTTTTAAATAGTATGTCCCAAAACACGTGGCCCCTTGGGCTGCAAAGTAGGATGCACAAGTTTTATCGAGGTTTGTGACTCACCTTCACCTCGCTGCCCTGATTCTCTGCAACAAGCTGCCTTAAGCCAGAGTCTGCCCACACAGAATTTAACGGGTTCAGTCAACGGCTCCCTTTTACAGCTCTTTTGATGCCACTGCCTGGTTTCCCAGTAGTGTGAGACTGGAGTCAGAATATACCACAGACTATATTGATCAAAACTGTGCTCCAACCTCATTAATGCCAAGTAATTGTGTCTTAAAACTACGTGGTGATACATGTTCTGTGTAAATTATGATCCCCTGCTTTCTGCGGTATATACAACAAAGTCAGGATCTTTATTCTTCTTATTTCTTAAACGATACTCTAAAAAAGGATATTATTATCATGCAGAGGAAGCTGAGCCAAAAAAAGATAGCTGAGTGTACAGCTAATCGTGACTTCAAGATGTGAATTCATTTCAAACCCCATGACAGAAAACACCAGAGACTTAAAACTTTGTCTGAAGTCCCTCAGGCCTGGAACCACATGAAATCTCATTTTATCAGAGTGTCAGAATAATATTTTCCATGCAGATGACCTGTGAGCTCAGGAGGACCTCACCAAAGGCCACAGTATTGGATCATGTTATGTTTTTTTTTTTTCTCTGAAACAATTTCAGTGAGAAAAATGGAAAAACGTACCTGGTAATTCTGCAGTGTTTGCTCTGATTCACAGAGGAACTGTTATCTCTTTTTAGTTCAGTTTGAGTCCTGGCAGCTCTTCTATGAAAGGCTGCCTTGATGATCTTAAATCTCAGCAATGTTCATTTTTAGACTGTTAACTTAGTTTGGCACATTTTCTTATATGTCAGTTTAAGAAGAAAAAAAGAAAGAAAGAAACTATGAGTTAAGATGCCCAGACCATTTTTGAATAGCATAAAACTTGGGGTTGTTTTTCTTTTTAAGAGTTTGCAACAGTATTTATGAATTAGTATGTATGTGCCTAATTCTGCAGCTCCAGTTGTCTCTGGCAGCGCTGAAAACGCACACAGAGTAAGGAAGGCAGTATCTGGCTCCCTCTAACTTCAGCTTCAAACATTTGCAAAAATGAAAGACATCTTAAACACGGCTCGGAATTCAAAGCAAAGTTCACATACCCAAGCTGAAAAAAAAGGAATTTGTGTGAATCCTGGCAAACAGGACACATGCAGCTCTGGAAATAGGCTGTGATGTACACATTGCCCTTTTCTTATTGCTCTGCATGTGTCGCCCTCCTCACCAGGCTGATCGCTTCATTAAACTGAACTGGTTTGGTTATGCCTGTAGAGCCTTAAAAGGCATGTACATCCTCAAAGTAATCCATTTTGGGTACGCCCCTGTGGCAGTAAAAGGAACAGATGGTGGGATGCGATGACTACGATGCCTTGGACACATCAGCTGTCTAGAGAAGGTGTTCCAGCAGAGATTTCTCTATGCTACATTAAATTTTCAAGATGTTACTGTGGGTGTAAATAAGCTTTTTAGGCGTATTAAGTTCACCCCCAGGTGAAGAAAAAAAGTACACTTTATTTAAAAAAAAAACCAAAACTCTCTTGAAAGAAAAGGGCAAGTCATTGCATTGGAAATCTCAAACCTTCACTCAGTGACCCATCTGCCAGATCCCAGCAAAGCACCATAGGCCAGGAACTTTGTCTTCTGCAGGCTTTGTACAGTTAAAATCACCTCAGTAAATAATACAAGCAACTCAGGAACACGCTTTGACATAAGGAAACAATAAAACTAATTAGGTAGTAAGATCAGATTCAAATTGCTCCTGAGCCTGTTGATAATTCATAACATTCCCATATTGTATCTAGATAGTCTCTTTGAGTTGGAGTGGGAGTTGTTTTTCTTTTGCTAGAGATCTATGCAATATAAAGGTTTTTTTCTGGGGAGCATTTCTTCTTCTCCTCCTTCCTTTATTTTAAGTGATGGGGGAAATTAGGTTAATTATTCCCCTGTTAATTTAATTGTAGTGTACTTTAATAAAATAAAATTGGCTTACGTAAGTCAACTCTTGAAGGGGAAAATAATTTTATGTGCCAGAAGTTGTATTTGTTTTTAATTAGGATTTTCACTTAAAGACTTTTTTTTTTTTTTAAATTTAATTCCATTTTAATTCAGAGGAGGTGACGCATTTTACGTATTCATGGGATAAGAGACTTTTACACACAGGTCGCCGCTTGGATTTCATTCCAGATCGGTAGTAATTGGAAATCGTTAGGATGCTGAACAGCTGTCAGTCGGAACAAGAAACATGATGGTCTCAGTCCAGGTCCTTGTGAGCAGGTGTCCAAATGAGGGCAAGCACCAGCTCAGCTGACACTAACTGGCATCTGTGTTGGCAGCCTCTGCCAAGGAGCCAAGAGCAGGAGGGATGTGGAGCCTGCACCCGCCCGAGGCACTGCGGGGCTGGGCTGGGGCACAGAAAGATGCAGAAACGTTCTCACTGAGGTTACTGCTGTTCTGGGTCCGTTGGGCTAGAAACCTGAGCGATTACCCAATTCATTACAGAATTACAGTACGTGGTTTATTTCGTACAGCATACTGCGTTGTATTTATAAGTAGAGCGAAAGGCTTCAAAAAGGTGTTAATTCATTCAACATCCCTTGGCCTCACCAAGTCGATGGGAGCAGGGAGGTCCCGGTGGAGGTAAGTGAGGTCCCACAACCATTTCCCTCAGCTGCCCCGGTGACGCAGTAGGTCAGAGCCACCGTTGCACACTCGGAGCGCGCTTTGCTTCGGTTCCTGCCCCTGGGTGCTTGGAACATCCAGGACGGCTGGATTTGCACTGCAGATGCAGTGTTGCAAAAGGTGATTTAAAGGCAGTAGGTTTGACCGGGAGACAATAGGGAATGAAGGCAGATACTACTATTCACCTTCAACCACGTATTGAGAGACAAGTAAAGAATTAACATTTTCGCTGGTAATAACCATCTAGCTAAGGGCTTTCTGTCACGCCTACCACTTTAATATCTAAAGACTTCCAGACCACACTGTCTAATAATCCAGCACTGCTTAATAGTACAGCATCTTAACAAACCCTGTCTGGGCCTCTGGTCACAGCAGTGAAAGCTCCCTTGTTTGATGGAAATTATAATCAAAACCTCGTCAACCAATATAATTAACTGTCTTTGTAAGTGACCTTTCATGACTGTGTCTTGCATCCCAGCACTGATGGTGTCACAGAGCATCTTTGTATACACATCAGCCACTGTCTTGTGATCTGCTCGGACACATCAGTACTCAGGGCCTGCTGCTGGTGTGTCTCTGAACGTAGGCTGTACACACGGAGAAAGACTTCCCAAGAGGGAAGAAAACAAGGCTCGGAAATAATCCACAGACTGTCAAGAGCAAGTTCCTGCCACGTTCTCCTCCTCCCTGCATTGGTCCTTGCCCATTAGAGACCCCCAGGGCTGAGCAACATGTACTGTATTCCCCTGGTTGTACAACAGACCTTGTCATTACTCACCCTGAGTGCCACAACAGGGTGCAAAGACCATCACCAGAGAGGGGATCCGTGCAGGAAAAGAGCAACCAGTGGAACCCACCTTTTTTTTTTTTTTTTTTTTTTTCCCTGGAAGCTGTTAAACTGGGATAGCTGAAGCATACTCAGATCCCAGCTCCATCCTGCAGCTGAAGGATCCGGCTCTACCTGTTTGACTACTTTAACCTTCCCCATGGTGGGGAATCGGGCAGAGCGTACACCCGGATGAGGCAGGACTGTGTGCCCCGCTCCTCCACGCTTCATAAAGGTGAAGTAAGGATTCTTAGATCCTTTCACTAAACAAGAGATTGCACAGTGACCAAATCCTGCTTGCTTTCTCCAGATGAATGAAATAATTGAAGTCATAGTCCTAATTGCTTCAGCGAGGCAAGCAGGCTTCCTCCCTCCATCTATTCACATGGCCTTTTTCCTTTTCACTGTGCTCAAACTCGATTAGATAATGTTAGAGGAGATAACAGCACAAAAATGTGATGAAGTGTTCAGCATGATTTCTTTCTTCCCTGCCTGAGCTGCCTCTAGCCTCGAGGAAATGGTGTTACCTTCCTCCTTTCTTAGAGAAACATGCATTATGAATTACATAAACCTTCCCATTAGTTAACCCTTCTGATTGTTCCACTGGCAACCTTCAGCTGCAGTCGCATACAAAAAAGCCCGGCTTCCAGCATAAAGCTGTGCCCTCCTTTGGATTAATACTTAAAATAGCAGGTAGGTTGCAGGGCTTGGACAAACTGTCAGCGTGATTCCAGTAACACCTTAGGTTTTCACTTTAACAAAGCGCCATCCTGAAATGGGACTTGACACATACAGCAAATAAAGCTAAGCTTGACCTCTTTCAATAAAAGATGCAGGAAAAGGAAAAAAAAGAAAACATCAGGCTTCTCCACGTGGCCTGTAGCAGAAGGAATAGAGCACAGGCAGGTTATCACACAGAGCTGAAACAGCAGGAGGTGCTCAGGGCACATGGCTCAGGTTCCCTCTGTGCCTCTGCATCCCCAGCCAACGAGTGTTTCTGTGTCTTTGCTGAAACCAATACCCTCATTGTCAGATTTATTAGCTCTGCGTTACGAACGTACTTTCTTACATCACAGCTAACTTGGAAATTACTCCGTGTTTGTACCAAACATTGAAAAATACATCGAAAATATGGATTTATAGTGCCCTGTCTTGTTTGTGAAGGATGGCAAAGCCATTGTTTTTGTGAAGACTGCAGAATACTGGAAGATGTCTCTCATACATGTTGTAGGCGTCTATATGCATGACTTGGTCTTTCTGTGATTACTGCTGCTGGTGCTGCAGTTTTTTAAGGTTCTGGGCTATTAAAATGAAGCATGATGATGCTTTCCAAAGCACTGGAGGAGCAGAATCCTGTATTGTTGCACAGTCCTGAAGGCCACAAGAAGGAATTGTGCTGGTACGGCAGGCAGCAGCGTGGGCAGCTCTCTGGAGCTCTCGGCCATTCTTCCAAGGGGTGCAAGCACAGGAGATGCTTCAGCCTTTCTCTCCCCCTTCCCTGCCCCAGACAGCTCACAGTCCAGATCAAAGCATTCTGTTGTCCACCACAGGTGGCAGGCTTTGAAGAGTGAAAAGCTAAGATGAGAAGTAGAAGGTGAATGCACAGTAGGAAAGAATTTGATCCGAGACCTGGAAACAGCCCTGGGAAACAGGATTTGAGTTGCATTCAGATTCAGTCTAGTTCAAAAATATGGTGGATGCAGCCTTTTCTCATCAGATTTCAGTTTCCTGGAACAAGGCCAACCCACTTGAACTGACAACAGGGAAAAAAAAAAAACCCTATGAGAGAATTTTTTTGAGTAGAAATAACTTTGAATTACAGTAATCAGCTATGAATCTCAGCCCTCCCCACTCTGCAGCTTCTAAAGCATGTGAGTAGTGTTCCCATCTGTAGCTCTGCTTATTTTTTAAGCTTTACATGCTCACTTCGGTCATATAGAATTTTGGTTTGCTTTGGGCAGGTCAGGTTAATGTCGAGTCCAGCCAAAAGAAAGTTAGCAAGGCTTCAGCTTAGCAACAATTCCTGTGCGGCGAGCGTGCTGGGGTTCAGTCAGGGATATATATACCTGTCTTCTTGCAGGATTTGACACCAGCATACTACCCATCTGTAAGGATTCCTTGGGCTGGATGTTCAACAAACTTGACATGAACTACGACCTGCTGCTGGATCCCTCGGAGATCAGTGCCATTTACCTGGATAAGTACGAGCCGTGCGTCAAGCCTCTCTTCAACTCCTGCGATTCCTTCAAAGACGGAAAGCTTTCGAACAACGAGTGGTGCTACTGCTTCCAGAAGCCGGGCGGTGAGTCATGGAGTTTGCAGCATGAGGAGAAGTTTTTTGGGTCTCCCTGTGTTTCAGGTTTGATCTTAGAGCGATACGTTGGTAGTTGGCAGTTAAAAAACTCTTTTCTCCAGCGCTGGTGTGGCAGGGCGTTGTGTAATAGTGTTTTAATAGCACAGATGAGCTATATTAATATCTTTTGATTGTTAAAACAAGCAAGTAGTGAGTGCCAGTGCACACAGTGAAGAAATAAGGGCTTTTTCTGATAGAAAGCTTGAGAACTTACTCTTATTCATGCAGAAATTAGAGCATTAGCAAATCGCAGAGAGCTGGCATTACGTCAGTTTGGTGAAAAGAGGAGGAAAATGGTTTAACAATGAAAATGGCCCCTAAATACTGTTCTCAAGTGCAGCGCGTTGCGCTTTTTTTTTTTTCTTTAATTAGTGGTGCTAATGACATGAATTTGTTTTGCAATACAGTCCCAGCACACGGGCTCCTTTCATCCCCAGGTGTACACTAGTCTACACTGCGTGTCAGCAGTGAAGCCAGTCATTACAGAGCCTGTCCCGTACCATCTGGAAACTGATTCTCGTACATTATATTTTAGGTCTTCCTTGCCAGAATGAAATGAATAGAATTCAAAAGCTAAGTAGAGGCAAGAGTCTGTTGGGTAAGTTTGATTACTTGCTATTCATTTACTCAACTAATTAAAGCTTCTGTGATTATTGTAACTTTATATGCAGTAATGGTTTTTCAATTAGAGACTAATGTTTTGAGTCGGGAATATGCACCACAGAGTGTAGGCATGACACTATGAAATTAAACAAATAATGAGATAGCAATGTACAGAACAGGTGTCAGCATGGCAACGGGTTCAGAACTAATTTACAGCTCTCTGGAAATGGAAAACCTTGTCTGCACAGAGCTTAATACTGCCTTCATCACCTCCCAGGTCAGAATAAGTATGGAGGCTGCTTGATACTCTAACTTTCCAGTTTTGAAGGGTGACCGAAGATGCCACAGTGCATCACCAATGGGTTCATGTCTTCTTCCAGTTACTCTGCAATGCATGCGTGCATTCCTTAGGGTCCTGTTTTGCCTAATCACCCTTTAAAATATGCCAGTACATTCTGTCTATACGAAGACAAGAATTCATATCATCTCCTTTTATGCAGCCCTCCAGGATGCTCTGTGCTGTAAGATGTGATAATGTCTGCCCCTCTCTCTATTGACTGTTGGGAGCCTGAGTTAATTCATAACTTGCTCTGCTCTGATGGATATCTAAAATTAGGTGAAATAAATCCCTAATGGCATTTTCCCATTTAATTGCTAAAAAAATCAGGTTGTTGAACTGAGTAAATTTAAGGTAACTAATGCCTTACCCTAAAATCACAGCGTTGTGTTCTGTTTCTTATTGAAACTTCTGTCATAGCACATTCGTTTAAGTAGAGCCAAGTCACACAAGGCATACCAGTGTGGATTAAAGTCTCTGTTTACAGAAAGGACTGCCTTTCACCCTTGAGGAGTCTGGCTTACCCCAGACCCCGGGCTGTCAGGCCCATGATCGAGAACCCGTCAGGTTCTTAACAGCCTCACGAGCTGCAGCACGGAGCACACATGCATGTCAGCTCTGCTGGGCTGCTTTTCAGGTTGCCTTCTGCTTCTCAGGTTGCTCCCAGGTTTGAGGCTGGTGTTTCCACATACTCATTAGCAGACCCTGCAAACAGAGCTTCTGCAAAGCTCGTCCTTGCCAAACCCTGCCATTCCCAGATGCCACCGCTGTTTGGGCTCAAGGTTCAGGTTCTGTATTAAAAATCCCAACCTGGATTTGTTGGTCTTCCCAAAGGCCACAGGGACTCTGGTTTAGTTCCATCATCCTTTCATGGCAAGTTCACATAACGATTAAGATGTTTCAGAGTTACAGCTCCTGCTGTTCGTAGCTGTGGGAGCGAAGGGAGGATTGATCGCTCAGCTGTATGTGTGCTCCACTCGGTAAATATTTTGCATTTCTGTTCAAATGCATGTTGTGGCAGAGGAAGTCACGGTGTCCTCTGTCTCCTGAGCGTCATGATGTTCAAAGCCACCTAAAAGAATAAGAAGCCCACTTCCTAATAAATACCTTTGGCTATCCCGTATTTATTTTATGCTTTGCTGTTATTTGCTATATGCAATAAATGCCATCTAGGCTGAAACATAAGTGGTTTGTTCTGCTGTGCAGGGGAAAATGATGGCTACATTGCAGGTAGTACAGCATGCAGGCATTTATAGCATGTCACTGGGATCCGATCACAATAGCAGGAGTAAAATGACAAAGTAAAAGTAGTAAGAATGGTCCCTTACCACAAATAACTTCTAGTCAACTGTATAAAAAAAAAAAGATGAAAGTGGCTAAGCTCAACAAATCAAGAAATGTCAGGCATAGGTTGTTCCACAAGCTAGAAAATTATAATATAGAGAGGAACTCTTTGCTTCACCTACCTCGAAAATCTGCCTGCATAATGGCACCTGTCTGTGAGGTTTTAATCTGATCTCATAGCTATTTGTACAGTGGAAGACATTGTCTTTTCAGTGACTGAAAAATCATGCAAATGGAAACCAAACCATACACGTGGCAAAACCCGTGCTTGTAGAAACAGTAAAGATTGAAAAGAGATTAATGTTTTCTGAGAAACTAGCCTTTAATTATTCTCTTTCCTTCTCTAGCCCTGATATATGGAGCACAGCATTTACAATCCGGGCAGTAGGCATGAAGAAGATTTCTGTTAACTTGTATCCATTGATAAAAAGAGATTATGACTTTTGATATTTTGTTCTCTATCTATTTTTCAAAATGCATGACAGTAGCAAAAAAGTACTTCAAAGCCATTGCCATTAGATATGTTGAATTTGGAGCCTTTCAGATAGAGTCTAGCATCCCAGGGGACTGAATTAAAAAGTAAACAGCACTATTCATCTTTTCCTACCAGATTTATCTAGAGTACAATTAACTGCAGAGAGTGTACTTTTAGAGCATAGAACTGTGCAGCCTGATAATGCTTCTCCCACATCGCTAAGGTAATAAATTTCTGCTCCCGTCACTATTTTCTTCTGTATCAGCCCTGTGAATTCAGCTAATATAACAGCTAATACAAGAAGCTGTGTGCTGGCTGGCACTTAATTCTGTCAGGCTTTTACCTGTTTGCTTCACTATCTTTAGCATATAATTATTCTCCGCATGTTCTCTGAGGAAGGTGAGTATTATATAGATAAGGAAATGATGACCAAAAAAAAAAAAATATATATATACGTCTGGATCCACAAAGAGGATATAGATGCAACAGTGCTGTTCAAGTTTGTGTGGAATAATTAAATACTCCATAGGACAAAGAGAGATGGAGGAGGCAGGATTCCCTAGCCTGAGGCTGTTCAGTAGGGAGTGACTAACATTTTGTAGTGCCAAAGCACGTCCGTCAGTGCTCCTCTCCACTCCTGTGGGGAAGAACCATCAGTGCAGGAACCCCTGGAGAGGAAAACTCCTTTCTCTTTCCCAAGTCTGCAGATGTTCTCCGAAGCCACACCAAATTATGGGGTGAAATACTCTCACCAGATGGTCTGACTGAATGTCATGCTCCAGAATAGCAGAGCCTCTAGACAGAGCTTATTTCTAATGAACACAAGGACTCGTTTGTGTAGGATTTCCAGGACAAGGCATCACGCTGCACAGCACTTGCCCTCAGCGGCCCTGTCCTCACCAGATTATCACCTGCACCTGACACATTGGAGAAAACATGCTATAGCCTTCCTTCTGATGGCTGGCAAATACTGTGGCATTAGTATGCATAGCTAAATATTTAAAGCTCCAGTGTTACCTACAAATTGGCACAAGTTTCTCATGCAGAAGGAAAAGTACCTTCTACTCCTCACAGTGACCCAAAGTGTGAATCCTTTCCACGCACAGTTATGTTGGCAGTGAGCCTAGGCAATAATTTCTTTTTAAATCTATGTTTTTTACAGGCAGCGTGGAACATTTTAATACCTTGCAAGCAACACAGTGAAACTCTACAAAAAGGTGGAGTTTCAAAGAAAGGAAAGGTTGCGTTGCACAAGGAAGAGGGAAAGCATGAGGCAGTTTGAAATGCAGAGTCCGTTCTCTTCTCACCCCAAATTTCCACTGAGGTTCCCCCTTCGATTATTCCCCAGATTTGGATGCTCCTCTGATGTAACAGGGGAGCTCTAGTGCCATGAGTACAGCTGTGGTGATTTACAGCAGCTCAACATCAGCACCTAAGCACTTGTCCCAAGGTTGTGTATAGTCTGGTAAACACCTGAAATGCTGAAAAGAGAGAAGACAGGAGCAGAAATACCAAAAAAAAAAAGCTTTCTCAATCAATATTTAAATAGAGGATTGAACAGTGAGCATTAAGTTACAAAAAACTGCAAAAATTAATACATACACGTGATTATTAAAGTTATTTTTTGTACCAATAGTGAAAAAGAGTCTTTGGTGGGCATCAGTATGCTTACGTTTGTACATGAACTTAATGGTGGTAACTTATAAGCAAACCTGCTATAAGATCATGCTTTTAAGTTACTAAAAATACTCTCGCTAATGGATGTGAAGTGGTCTCCAAAACTGATCCGATATAAAAAGGTTTGTGCACATGTTCGTAGGTTTATGTTCTCATCTTCCAGACCTACATTAGCAGCACTCAAACATTAGACGAGATTTGCGGTTTGATGAGTTTGGAAGTCCAAGCATCCACTTTATCTACCTCTGTGTGTCTGTGTGCACATGTGAGATTGACTGACGTCTGTCTACTTTTATGTCTTTTATGTAGGAAATTTCATGACACGTGGGCAGCACCTTCTCATTCATTTTGTCCTTGAGAAATGTAGTAGAAATAGCCCCTTTGGCACATGAACTATCTGGAGGGATGCTATACACACAGAACTAGTTAAAAAACTTACTGCGCAACCAGTAAATCACTGGTATCTTTGACAAAGCAGAAAAATACTTTCTCAAAAATCATTTGAGACAAGAAATTTGGGGGCAAGGGTGGGCTTCTGCCGTGTTTCAAACTGAAGCAATTGGCAAAGAAGGGAAAACAACTGGGCTGACCTCCCCTGGGAACAAAGCTAGTTCATCTCAATACGGTTGCTGTATCTGCTGAAGATGGTGGGAACAATAACGTGGGTTCCTCCTGAGAACTTCCCTGTCTGCAGAACCCAGGATGAACCACAGTCCGCAAGGCTGAACTGTGTTGGTTTTATTGCGAGACAAATCTTGGGCTTCAGATCCAAAGACTTCAGATCCTGTTGCCCCTCTCTGTAAAGCTCATGCATTATTTCTTCTTTTATACGCGGGAACTCCCAGGGAGTTGGAAGTTGTGCTTGAGATTAGTATGAATAGCAAGCAGATGGCAGATACCTTCCAGGGATAATTACAGTGTTGTGGGAGGACTTAGATGATAAACACTGAAGGAGTGCAAATGGAAGGGAAATGCAGAATTAATGAAGTTGGGGTAATAATGCAGTTGGGAAGAAAAGTTTAAAATCTGAAAGGGCTCTGTGGGATTATTAATCATTCAGCGACAGACTGAACCTGCCTCTGATACCATGTGCCAAACATTTAGGAACTGTGCAGTGACCAGAGTGGCTGAAAATAGTTAATCATATACAATTTCTGCTCCCTTTTAGGCACCAGATAATTATATGTATTTTCTTGCCGGCATTGTAAAGATGTTCATGTAAACAAGTGACAAGTTCATAACACTCTCTATACCTGCTTGCTCCTACAGAGTCTTGCGTTGCTGATTGTACCTTATATTTTATTCAGGTGCTTTCATCCCCCGGTGCAATGAAGAAGGTTATTATAAAGCTACTCAGTGCCACGGCAGCACAGGGCAGTGCTGGTGCGTCGATAAGTACGGGAACGAGATAGCCGGCTCAAGAAAGCAAGGGACAGTTAGTTGTGGTGAGTAATGACAGGCTTTCCTCTGACAAAAAAAAAAAAAGAATTAACAGTGTTGTAAAGCCTTGCCATCGCTGTATGATGGAGTGTGATAACAAAAGTGACACCAGGGAAACATGAGTGCCAGTGTCAGGAGTGCTTCTGTGTTTTCCTATTCAGACTACAAACGGAGCCCTTCTATACGTCCTGTTATCTTCTATACAAGCCTGCTAGCTTATATACATGCCTGCTGGCTTCTATACATGCCTGTTAGCTTCTATACATGCCTGCTAGCTTCTATACATGCCTGTTAGTTTCTATACATGCCTGCTAGCTTCTATACATGCCTGTTAGTTTCTATACATGCCTGCTAGCTTCTATACATGCCTATTAGTTTCTATACATGCCTGCTAGCTTCTGTACATGCCTGTTAGCTTCTATACATGCCTGTTAGATTCTATATATGCCTGCAAGCCTCCATACATGCCTGCTAGTTTCTGTACATGCCTGCTAGCTTCTGTACATGCCTGCTAGCTTCTGTACATGCCTGCTAGCTTCTGTACATGCCTGTTAGCTTCTATACAGGCCTGTTAGTTTCTGTACATGCCTGTTAGTTTCTGTACATGCCTGCAAGCCTCTATACATGCCTGCTAGTTTCTATACATTCCTGCTAGTTTCTATACCTGCCTGTTAGCTTCTATACATGCCTGCTAGCTTCTATACATGCCTGCTAGTTCCTATACATGCCTGTTAGCTTCTATACATGCCTGTTACTTTCTGTACATGCCTGCTAGCTTCTATACATGCCTTCTAGTTTCTGTACATGTCTGTTAGTTTCTGTACATGCCTGTTAGCTTCTGTACATGCCTGTTGGCTTCTATACATACCTGTTAGTTTCTATACATGCCTGTTAGATTCTATACGTGCCTGCAAGCTTCTATACATGGCTGCTAGCTTCTATATATGCCTGTTAGTTTCTATACATGCTTGTTAGCTTCTCTACCTGCCTGCTAGCTTCTATACCTGCCTGTTAGCTTCTGCTGCAGCCCCCTACCAAGTCCAAAGGACTGTACAGGACTGAGGGGGCTGCAGCAGAAGCTAAGAGGCAGTAACCACTGATAAGAAAGTGCTACCAGCCTGAAAAATGTAGTAGATAATATCAAAATTAAGATTATTGGATTGCTTGCTGTGTATGGTTATGAAATATATTGTTCAGCGTAGTCTGGAACACACATTTGTTGGGACTTCATGAGTAATGTCTTTCCCCCCAAAGAAAAGCCTAAACGTGTGAATTTTTACACATTAACAGCCAAGCTCAATAAAATTGCTGATGGGCAAATATTACATAGGCATGTGAAATCACCAATTAGCTGTTGCACCTAGGCAAGCAAGATTCCAGCTGTTTTCCTTCCAAGTGCTTCAGTGGTGGCTGTGGGCGCAGCTTTCCTCTGTGAGAAGAAATAGAAAAAGCAGAGATGCCCAGAATGCCATCACAGATATTAGGCTCATTTGATTTATGCACTCAAAGTCAGTTTGTGGGACGTTTTTTAGCCTGGTTTACAGTGCTGTGAAGGGATGAAAGTATTTACAGGCAAGTAGTGATTTTCTGGCCTGCATGTATTTGAACTGAGACACTCCAATTGAGTCTCAAGGAGGAGGCTGATGCACAGCCTTTTATACAAATTTTTCAGAGTAAATTGGTATGTGTTTATCCCAATTCAGGCTAAAAATTGAAATTTACAGGGTTTTTTCATGACTAGCTGAAGCAATGAGTTTTAAAAGTAACATTGCAAATGACAGTGGCTTGAATGACAAGGGCTTATCGTCCTGTGAGGGAATGACCTTTCCTGCTCACCTGTTTCAGAAGAAGAGCAAGAAACCTCAGGGGATTTTGGCAGTGGTGGATCTGTTGTACTGTTGGATGATTTGGAAGAGGAACCTGAAGCAACAAGAAAAGACAAAGAAGGGAGACTGAAGATTCATGTAAGAGCAGCTAATGAAGATGACGAAGATGAAGACGATGATAAGGATGATGAAATTGGTTATATATGGTAGTGCCCGTCATAATGAGGACTCACGTTTTGCACAATATTGCAAGTCACATCATATCTCTGCAATTGTATCTGAGAGTACCTGGCACAAATACTCCCTCTCTACTGAGTTAAATTTTGTATAGTCTATTTAATTTGGAAGACAACTTCTTTGTCTTTTTTTTTTCCCCCAGCAAGGACTGTTCGGAATACAGCTTTTGTTCAGTTGGTTTGGGGGATTATTGTTCTATCCACAGGGGCAATGAGTTTTGTTTCAAAACCATTTCACGTCTTAATCCTCATTTGCACAATTATGAAATATATCCTGTGAAAGAAGAATCACAGAAGGGGCGCAACAAACCAATACAAGGCTTATGCGCCCTTTTCATGTTAGAGAATTTGTGTCATAAATTGTTACCTGGATCATATCAGAAACAGTTATTTTTCTTTCATAAAGAAGGGAAAGAAGGTGCCTCATTTTCCAGTCTGCATTTGTTCTGTTCCGGTAAAGAGTTAAGTCTCTGTGGATAATGACCCCTGCCCAGCACCAGGGGTTTAATCCAGAAAGAAGCCCACTGGCAGGATTTTCTCTTCCTTACATTCTTTGAGTCCAGCAGGCTTAGTCGAGCCCATGCTGAAGGCAAAGCTCCCACCAGAGCGTAGATCAGCTCTGTGGCACGGTTTATTTGCTTGAGGAGCATGGCCTTGATCTTAAGAGTTGCTGAGAACCTGGGGCGCTCATGGACCAAGCCCTACAGGCAGCGAACAGAGTCTCTCTGCCTTTCCATGTGCTTAAGAAAAGAGTGTTTTGAGAATTTGTGGCATCGTAACCACCTCCAGAGCTGTTCCTCAGCTGCTGTCTGAACTCATTTGCTCACACACTTTGCATCTGCCTGTTCTTCATCTACTCGTGGCAATCCCTCATTCCAAAGTTCCAAAGCTGTGAAAGACACTAACGGTCAAAAGTAATAAGCTGTCGTCTCTTTAATTGAAATAGTTAATGTCTGTTTGACCTATTTAAAAAAAAAAAAAAAAAGCAAATTTTGATGGTCATATTTCAAAAGCATAACCCTTTTGCTCAGTGTGACGAGCCCCCTCACAATGCACACACATAAAAGAGAATAGCGTTAAAATACCAACTGGGATTCCCTCAGAATTCCCCATACATTCATAGCTCTTCAATTGTGTCACAGCATATTAGCATTAAATCATTATTTGCTGTGTCCTTTCTCATCACAGGTCTCTGATGCAGTAATGTTCTGTGGTGCTCTTTTATTATTTTTTGCTGTTTTCAGAAACAGTAAGAGGTACCTTAACCCCACTCTTGCATTAGGATGCAGCTATAAGTATTTTTAGCAGTGCCTGTTATTTGCCTGCGAGTTATTCTGCAGAATGAAAAATGTGCTTATTACACAGAAAACTAATTTTCTCTTCCTCTGTATCAGTGTCAGATATAACATGGAGTCAAAATGTGTCTGGTTACATAATCACTACTGTGCTGGTTTGCAGAAGTTAATTTTTTTAAGGTCTTCAGCCCCCTCCAAAGTCAGTATGGGAGAGGGACTCCACTTTCAGACACCATGTGTTGCAGGGCCTCAGTTGTTTTCTCCCCTTTCATTCCCTATTTATCTAGATCAATGACCTGAGAACACAGAGTGAGCCTGAATAATTGTTATTAATGCAGAAGGATGTGCAAAAGCGTGAGGAATTTGTTGGGTGTTGTTTCACGCCCCCGCATCTCCCAAAAATCTGCCAGCACGGTCATTTGCAAAAGGCCTGCGAGCCGCCCTTCCTTGAATCCCTTTGGCTTTCCTATAACTAACTTTTGAAAGTTTATTTTAAAATCATTGTGCTTGAGCTGCACAGCCCTGACTCACACACATGCTTTTTCTACTTTCATAGAAAATGAGGCTCTTATGAGAGGAACAGCTACCACCAGCATTGACTCCCTAAGTAGTATGATTTTGTGAGAAGCAGCTGAACACTCTCAGTAGCTTTAGTTTGCTTCTCAAACGTGGCTGGTTTCCCTCTAGTATTTTACTAATTAAACCCATATTCTCTGAGTCTATCTCTACTACCCTGTGCAGGACTTGCCAGAGGCACAGAGTTGCTCTTTCACTCTGATACAAAACTGAGCTCCTCCAGCAATCATTATGTGTGTCCTTCTGGCTGGATGCACTCTCCACACACAACTAAGTTTTTTTTTTTTTCCCCTCCAGTCCTGTGTCCCTTTGCTACAGCTTACCCTGGAACTACGCCTTCCTTCAAAGGCCACATAGTAAATCCCTTCTTCTCACCAGGGTAAAGCCAGTCTAACCAAGCCCTTACAGGTAGCTTCAGGTTTTGAGGCTTTAGCCCTTCTGTGCAATATGAAAACAGGCAGAGTGGTTAAACAGAATCTCTTAAGTATGCTTTTAAAAGTGGGTGTGGGCATCCTTCACTTTTACATGAGCAGCCACGCCACTACCACCTTCACTTTCTCAGTGCCATCGATCCTCTCCTACCTGTAATCTCTCACCTGCAATTAATCCAAATCAAAGCTGGCAGGTTTTATATCTTTCGCTTAAACTATGAAACCAATACTGGCTCTCAGCCTCATCAAATCAAACGTGCTGTGGGTGCCTATCAGCTCCGTGCCCAGCACAGCCAGGCAAGAGGGCAGAGGCCTCAGCTGGTCTCTCTTAAAACGTTTCCCTTCACATGGAAACACACACACAAAAGTCTCTCTATCTCTCATGCACACATTCATCTCCTCTCACTCTCCCGGTTTAAGCCCCCTGGCCTGGATTCAGTAAGACACCCCAGCCAGGCGATCATCCAGTCACCTGCTTCAGTTGTTCAAATGTTCTTCTGAATCAGGGCCAGCATTGGGGGGGGGGGGGGGGGGGGGAAAATTAAAAATTAAAAAAAAAATTAAAAATGCCATTTTATTGCCTAGAACAGTTGGGTATGACTACGAGAGAGTTTAAAGACCATGGTGTGGAATCACATGGTGTCACAGCCCAGTCAGGCTGTGGGGCTCGGAAGGGCAGCGCAGGCTATGGGTTGCTTGAAGAGCATGTTTCCAAATATTACTACTTAGTAAAGCTCTTTTGTGACCCACTGGCATCCTCCGGTGGTGGGGGGATCCACAGCCTATATATACGTAGGTGTATAGATGTGTGTCTGTATAGATATTTATACACATGTATCTGTGTCCAATTTGGGAAGATGCATTAAGAAAATGTTTTATTTCTTCAAAAGAAACCAGCGATTCTATCAAGAACCAGTGCTCTTCCAGATCACACCACTTCCATTCTTCATGCTTTGAAAAGTATTTAATTTCCTTTTCTCTTAATCCCTTTTTCCTTTTTTTTCTTTTTTTTCTTTTTTTTTTTTTTTACAAAGCAGGACTTCCCATCTGCATCAAGACCTTGACCTTCCATACAGTTTCTCTTTGTGAAAATCAGAGTTGTCCCACTCTTTTAGCAACACAAACCAATTTTTAATCTCGTTTTCTGTTTTGTATTAGAGACTATGAAATACTGTTAGGTATTGCTTTAGGTTTCAAGGTGTCCCTTTAACTACTGCTGTTAAATCAAAATCTCCCTGAGTTCAGATTTCAGCACAGATTTTTGGGTCATTACTGGCCTTTGCTATGAACACAAAGAATCCTTTTCCTTTTCTTTGCCTTTTTTTAAGCTAATTCTGTACTATTAATTTAAACCATTTGAAGCGTTTATTTAATATTTATTCTACAGTTTATATTAAAAATGTAAAGTTTATATTTAAAACAACACTGTTTGTTAGTGAATGCTTCTCTTCGCCTCTCCAGCCTAGTCTGTTAGTCTCAGTGTACATTTCTGGCATGGGAATATTTTGATATTAGGAGTTTTGTAGCATTTGCCCCCGCCCTCCTCAAGCAGCAAATGACATAGATCTAAGGTCACCACTTGGTACAGACCCCCAGATCGCTCAAGCTTAGCTTCCTACATTTGTTGGCCTCTATTGCAGTCCCTTCTGTATGCCTTCTGAGTTCCTTTAATACATAGACTGCTTTGTACAGTTACTATACATCAAAAAGCCCTTTCTACAGTAGGTGGGTTTTGGTCTTTTTATACTTTTCTCAATGCTGTTGATGTCCATCACCGTTAAATGTGTAGATCTGTAAGGAGAGATCCAAATATTCCGTGTTTCAGTTTGATGTCCCTACTGTAGGTGGATGTAGACTATCATAGTAAGTAGAATTGCATAGTAAATTCTGAATGCTTTTTCCATAAGGAATTAAGTGGAATGTGAGCATTTTGCTACCTTTGGTTAACTGTAAATGCTTAACTGTAGTCTGAAATAGTTGCATTTTTGTCTGTCTCAATAAATTTTAATTTGTCTGCGACTTCTTATGGCCTGTCCTGAATTTTATTGAACTCCGGGGATCAAAAATTCTGCAGTACCTTGAGTCAGCATCTAATCATGCATGGGGATGGATGGTCTTTTATATTTGGGTTATATCTTATGCCTCTGTTCAACAACAGCTGTAATCTGTGATGTTAATGTAAGGTCTAAGGAAAGTTATATTTTAAAAACACAAATGAAACCAAACTGAAACCAAAATCAGAACTTTTCAAATTACTTCAAAATTGATGTTTAAGGAACTAGCAGGGCTGAGGCAGAGGGCAAGCTTTCCATTTTATTTCCTCCCCAGTTTGCAAATGGTGATGGTTTTCTGTGTCTTCTGCAAGTAGCCAGAGCAGCTATATAAACACAGTCACATTCTACAGGGGACATTATCTACAGTATAAATCAAGACAAAATCTTATTGAATGCTACTGGTAGGAAGCCATCCTCATTTAGAAATACCTGGTTTTGTGTCTCTCATTAAATTGGAGCTCCTCTTTAATATTAGCTAATTTAAACAGTCAACATTATTACAGTGCTAATTACAGTTAAAAATGTTGTTTCATCACCTTTCATCTGTGCAATACTGAAGTACCACATGAAAGCGTTAAGCTTTTTTTTCAATCATTTATGTAATTATCATGTCCTCAGGAATACATTTATAACCTCTCTGTCCATACACCGTTGGCTGGGTCCTATCATCTAGGGTCAGAACTGCCTTAAATTTCTACCAAACTGACTGTAGTCATTAGTTTAATTTTACTGTGGGTACCACACATTACTTCCAGCATGTTGCCCTACCTGACTCTGAGAACAAACGCATTTTCCTTTTCCAAAACGACTCTGAAACTCTTTGAAGTGTTTGATCTTTCATGTTTAAGTGATCCAGCTGTGCCAGATGTCAGGTACTGTGGCACTGAGGGCTGCAAGGCGAGCAAACCAAATCCAAAGCTTAAGAGCGTGTGAGTTGCAAATGAGATTTTAGTTGTTGGGAAGGGTTAATGGTTGGAGGTTTGTGTGTTGTAGGGTTGGGGGTTCAAAATTGCAAGTGTCTTGCGGGTTCTGTTTTGCATTTCACTTGCATAGCTATGCACACACCCCCACCCCTCTTTTCTGTATACAAATGTGTGTGTGTATATATATATTTATATATACGATCATAATGTGTGTGCCTGTATATATATATACACACACACACTATTTATGTATGTATATACACACAGACTGTTATAATCACCTGCCCTGAGAAGTGTTGGTGAAAGCCAAAAAGTGTCAGAGTGTTTCGGGGGAGCGAGGGAGAGCTCGCTGTGGGCACAGGGACTGAACCCCAGTTAGCCCAGCATCTCTGCCATCTCTGAGAATCTGCTGTGCAGAAAGCTGGTAGGTCCCTTCCGTCACCACGGCTGTCTTTAGACTCTCCTATTTCCATATATTCCCTTCTGGGAATTCCTTCCATGCATTATAGAAGGTTGAACCCGTGTTTTATCACCCGGACTATGCCAAGCTCTTCCGTAACAACTGGTACTGGGCCAAATGCTGTAAACTGGTACTTTGGTTTCATATATTAAAATACTCATAGTAGATCATTATGTCCCACCTGTCATGTCCTGATAAGCTGCACTGATTTATATTTTGCTTTTCCACGATACTGTTCTCCATTTTGCACGAGGATCTTGGACTAATTTTCAGGAACTCTCTGCAAGGGGGTACTTGGGATGCTTCCCAAGTGATACTGAAGAGTGTCTGCACCTGAAATGTTGCTTCAGCACTAGCAAAAAGTCAGTCTGGGCTCAAGGTAAAACCTGCAGGGCAGTGGAGTCCGTCCACACCCAAAAGTTGTACTTTGCATCCTCAAGAAAATCTGCCAGACTGGGGGGTGGGAGGTGTGATACCTCTGCATGGGAGGGAGCATGCAAAAGTTGCAGGATTAACCGTTTACAGAGAAATCTCTTCCCCCCCCCCCCATTTTCCAATATATAAATATTTCCCTTATCTTACTGATATTATTTTGCTAATGACTATTCTCAGTTTGTGAGAAACCTCCACTGTGCAAGATCCACACACGCTATAAAACAGTAGCATTCCAGCCTTCACTGATGATTACTTTCTTTTTTTTTTTTTCCTTAAATGCTCACAGTCAAAAGGGTGAGATACTAAAAAGAAAAATCATGTCACAACAGCTTTGTGTGCTGTACAGCTTTTGGAATAGATTAAAAAAGAACCAGAGAGCTATTAATAAGCTTTTGACTTTTCTGAGCACTCCCATCTTCGAAACTAGACCGTCAGAGGGGGTGGGGGAGGCAGAGCAAAGAGCAGGCTTTGTGCAGTCTTGGAAAAAAGAAGAAAAAAAAAGGTGCAACTAAGAGATTTAGGAAAACCGTGAATGAGAGGGACTGACCCACCGAGTGTGGACACTGCAGTCCTACCTGCTGCTTTCAGGGCAGAGCCTGCTTTTCTTCAGGGGAAAATTCCCACAGATGTGAGCAGGTCAGGATCAGCCCATCGGAACCCACAAACGGCAGAAGCAGGTCCCTGCTACGAGCTGGCCCTGTCTCCTGTGTGCAGTACCTCGTAACTGCTTGAAATGAATCCTTGAAAACTAGGGTTAAAAACCCCACAAACTGCACGGTAGCACTCCAGGAGGAAGGGAAGAGCATGGCCAGAAGCAAATTCAGATTTTTGCCAGCACTATATCAGGCCAGTAATGAGGCAGAGGTATGTAAAAAGCTCTAAAGTGTGCATTCACTCCACGCTCCCAGCTGCAGCTGTGCAAGAAACCCTTCTGCTGACAACAGATTTAGAGAGAAATACACTAACTGGCAGCCACTGGTCTTGAGAATCGGCTTCTTTCACGTAACACCATAAATTCCTGCAATGCCACGCGAAAGGGTTGGGCAGAGAGAGAGTTTGTAAAGAAAACTTAAAATGCAGGGTCTTTGCCAGGTAGTAACTGCCTTTTCTCATCTATAGTTACTCAATAAAAATCATTGCTGGAGCATGACTCTACTTCCATTCCCAGCCAATACATTTGCAATCTGGCCCTTAGACGTGGGGAAATCGACCCCAGAGCATATTGTTAGAGGAAAGGTCCAGAAGCACACTGGTTTTATACTTTGAAAACATGTTACCTCCGAAATTATTTGCAGGCTTTGAGACACTTGCAGGTTTTGACACTGATTTTTCTATGTTGAGTATTGCAAATCCAGTTAATGCAAATATATTCAGGTAAGAGTCTGTACGGGTAGAAGCATACAGACACAGCTTTACTCCACCACAGATGATATACCAATTTATCACAACTGGCAAGGAATTAACCTAAATAACTACTAGCCTAAAGTAAAATTAAATAAAACTTGAGACTGTAACAAGATGTAGGTTTTCACAGATTAATGTAGGCTATTGAAATACTTTGGATTACAAGGGGCTATTACAGAAGATCAATATTCCCTTCGCTTTTGGTACAAGTCATGTAAGGGTCCAACACCTACTACGAGCTTTGGTGGCTGTTAGTGCCACTAACGCTGCAGCTCATCTCTCTCCTGCTGCAATACCTGCTGCTATAGTGAGAGGAAACGGGGTGCAAATAAATACATCTGCTAAACTCCTCCCTTGTCATCTGTCGCATCGGCCAGGTTGGAAGGCGGGCACTATTCCGTTACACAGACAGAATTATCATCGATTTATTTTGGCAAGCGAGAGAGCACTCTTTGGCTCTGCTGGCTGGAGTGGCAGAGACAAACATCAGGTTGGTTGTTAAACTACCCAGAATAACTCTGATATCCTCTAAGAGCAGGGCTGTCGTCCCATCTGGTCTCCAGCCCAGCTTCCATCCTCAGTTGAAATCGTTCTCTCCCAACCGATTCTTCTGTAGAGTTGGGGTTTTTTTCATTCTTTTTTTTTTTTTTTAATATTGTCCCCAAGCCTGTGAGTTAATTAAGTTTTAACAATGAGCTGTATCGCTGTAGAACAGGATATCTGATTGCTCATCTGTTTTACATAATTGATTAATTAATAACCTTGCTAATTGAGCCTCATGAAACCCTGTTAAATCAGAGTAAGGCTATGGCCCAAACCATTGCTTGTAGGGTTGCATTAAAATCAGGACGTTTTGGCTGCTCCATCTCCCCCAGGCTCTGGGGTGCAACGTTAACTTAGTAGGGCTCCTGGGCTGCCGTAGAGATGCGTGATTTGGTGGGTGAACCTTGTTTTTACCTGTATCCCCGAATTCCAAAACTCCTCCCCTTTTTTGTCCTTCTACAACCCCAGCAGCACCTCCTTGTGAACTCCAGGGCTGCCTCGCTCCTGCTTTACACTGCCAGCCTGGCACTGTACGGGGTGGCACAGCCCCAACGCCAGTTTTAGTTAGTGGCATCTTCTACTGCTTTTGGCCAAGTGCGAGTGCCAGCACAGCTATAAAATAAAATGGCAAAGCAGCCTTCCTCCCGCTGCTATGTGAAAACTGCACCGTGAGCTCTTCTCAAAGGCACTGCGTTCAACACGATGTGACCTACATCTTTTCTTGGGAGCAATCACAGCTGAAATAAGGCATAACATGATGGATTCTGTGCTATTAAATGGAAGAGGACTATCCATGGAAATAACCACTGACAATAGTTTGCATTTTAATGTCATTTCTTTTCTTCCTATTACCTCTAGACATGGAACGTGATGTATTTCTACCACGTGATGTTGTCTGCAAGCCAGCAGCAAGGTGGAGGGGTGCTATCTTTGCCTTAAACACTGCTCCTGAGAGGGCTTTCTAAATGAGCTTCTGTCAGTCAGCAGCCAGTATTTCCCCTCAAATCTGTCCACTTAGGAAATGTTTTCTGAGTCCTAACCCACTCGGATATAACTAGACTGAAGCCCACAGTAACTGCACCAAACACTCAGGGATTTAGCCCACCCACGGAGGGCAGGTGAGCAGGGACCTTCTTGCAATGGGTTAAAGATGTCCTAAGACAACGCAGCCGTATTCTGAAACATCAGATGTAAGCCCTCACCTTCATTTTCAGAAGCCAAGAGTCACCCAGGAGGCTCTGAATCCACGAGTCCTCTTCCATCCCAGATCTCTTCCCGCACCTCTTGGTCCATCCTCAGTCCTGAGCTCCACCTGCTTTGTAAGCTCTGCAGCGACGGCTGAGCCTCATCCCTAATTCAGGCTGCAGTCCCTCTTCCTCTGAAGGGTCTTGGCACGGGCTGGTCTTGATGAGAATTTAATCCTGAGGATCTAGAAAGGATTTAGGACCTGGAAACAGAGAGATGGGTTAAAATCCTACACAGTGGACAAAAAAAAACTGCCTTGACACACGCATCTGCAGAAGAAGCTAGGAAGAACGACCATTTATTTCATAAGAATTCCTGAGGCATCGCAGTGGGAGGGGGAAAGTGGAGTGAATCAAGACACAAGAGTTAGCCATCAAAAGCTCCTTCTAAATGGCTAAATTAGGGAAGATAAATGGCATCCCTTTTTTTTCTTTACATCTCTCTATAGCAGTGTGTGAAAGGCTGCAGCATCACTCCTGCCAGAATCATTTGTAGGTTGGGGTGGAGCTTGGAAGTGGGCTGGTAACGTGTCTTACTTCCACAGGGCTGGTGAAGATTTTGAGTAATGAATCCAGGGGCTAATCCATCGTGCCTGCCATTTCAAAGAGCCCTGATAACCTCGTCTCTTCTTGTTTTCTTCTCTAAGGCTCTTGTACATTTACTGACACAAGTTTTCCCTGAAGAGGGATCACATTTCAGAACTGAAATGCTCTGATTATTTACAGTTTGTCACACCATAATTTATATTTATTGTTTGTGGCTCTTATTTACACGTGTTCATTACTTTCCCATGTTAGTCATTTATCCCACATGTCCCCCCCTTACTTTTTCAATTATTTCTCATACTCACGGTTTATCAATTATATTGCCAAGACGCATTTAGAGAGTATAATTTGTTTCTAATGCATGATTTTTTGACAGCATGATTTGTTTTCGTGTTTGCAGAGAATTTTAAGACGACAATGGCTCTAGGGCAGAGAACAAAAAGTTGTGAAGCTTTTTTTTCTATGGGGACTTGTACTCACATATGCAATATGCGTGTTGCATGGCAGCATTTGCTGACCTGCTCATCAAGTCCACATTGGTTCAGCTCTCGGTGCAGTTTCTCTTCTCCCAGGGGAGTGTTAGAAACTCTTAGAAAGTGTACGTCCTCTCCCAGTGCTAATTACCTGCCAGACAGTCTTGCTGGGTCACTTGGGAGGCTGATACAGCAACTCCAGTGGGCTGAAAGGGTCATTGAGCCTTGATGGCTCTGGCAGAGCTCAGACACAGTGTTCCCTTCAGAGTAATCATCCTCGATGATGAAGATGAAAGAGCCCTGCCTGCCCATCGCTGGGTTGGTTTGTGAAGCAAATGGAATTTTTTTAGCGAAGTGCTGTTGCAAAGAGGCTCCCTGTTCAGGTGGGGCTCTTAAGTGCACTCCTTCAGCTCCAGCCTTGTTGGTCCCTTTGCTTATTAACAGCAGCAAAGGGGTTTTATTTTTCTCCTGTCTGGCTTTTGCTTTTGAAGTTTCATAGACTCAGGCTGGTGAGACGGGAAGATCGGCTCTTCAGAGATGAGTGCCAAAAAGCACAAACCCTCCCATCATCCTGCAAGGAGATCATCCAGTGTGCTTTGCTCTAAGACTCATTACCCGTGTGTATTCATTTTACTGGCCTTTCCCACAGAGAGGGGCCCTCCAAAAAGCTGAAAAGATGACAAACACCTTAGCTGGTGTTTGCTCTCTTAGTGGTCTCTTACCCAGGTCCAGAGCTTGGCAAGTGCAGACCAGCTGCCACCCAACCCTTCGTAAGCCACCGCAGTATTTCAACACATCCTTCAGACTGGAGTCCCGAGGAAATCTTTTCACCCTTGCATTCCGAGGCCTAAAATTCAGCACAAACTCCGCTGAGGTTTCTCTGCTGCAGCTCCTAGACCTGTTTTCCTCAGTGCTTTCTGCTACTGAACCACTAGAGCCTGGGAGCATTTTGCTTCCATGATCCGGTCTATTCTTTCCAGCAAGGCTGCACGGGAGGATTTCTGTTAAACAAAAGTCTACATTAACCGTGTCTGACTGTTGGTTGATGAAAGCAGATCAGGCTCTTTCTTAGCAAAAGCCCCAGTTTATTGGGCACTGCTCTCTACGGGTAAGAGGGAGATGTGGCTCTTATCTCCAGAGCAATTTTTTAAAAAGCCACCTAGAAGGATGGGAGTGCTTGAAAGGGTTCCAGGAGGGTGAGGCAGTAGATATTCATTAAACTATTTTGCATGTCAATACAAGGTGAAGGCTGCTGGATGAGTTTGGTGCCTCTGCCTTGCTCCCTGCAAAGCCCTTTCCAAGGCATCTCAGTCCCCTGGTGTCGGGACTGATGGTTCCTAAACATCACTCATCAGCTTTGCCCAGCTTGGAAACCCAGGCTGAGATGGACTTTCTGAGTTTGCACCTTCAAAAGATGTGCAGCTGCCTTGCAAGATATATTTCAAAACTAAAACATTTCCTATTTTCTGACTTAAATGCTGCATTCATGACTTGTCAAACCCATTTTAGGCAGCAATTCGTTTCTGAAGGTTGAAATCACTTTCTGGAAAATGTATTTAAATAAATATTTGGAGAAGGTAAGAGACAGTAAGAACACATTTCTTACAGTATTTATGTACAGAAATCAAAGCTTCTGAGACTGAATTCAATAAAGTAGTTTTATAGGGATCTAAATTTGGAGTTTGGTGTACAAAATTGAGTCAGAAGCAAACTTTGTAGAATTTTATATGACTGTGTAACAAAGAGCATAATCAGGGGGAAAAAAAAAAGCTGTATATGTCTTACAGCTTTGCGTAATAAAATTACAAATGGGACATCAGATGAGATGTTCAATTCCTAGACTGGGTACATTAAAAATATTTTTTTTTAAAAAAAAAAGGTCATTTAGGTTAAAAGAAATGTATTTGCTCCTTGGCCAGGGCTATAAATCAGTGCAGCCCCACTGAATTCAGGAGGACCTGACCTGCAATATTTGGATCAGGAGGAATCAAGGGAGATTCACTGTCATCCCCGCAGTGCTTATGAAGGCACTTTGAACCTTTGGTCCTCTTATGTTTTGAGTTAAAACTGATGTTTTTAAAGGCAAAACCATCACATGAGACACAGCTACAGTTCCCAACAGATCGAGGCAGGAGTTGGGGTACATCTCTGGGGTGCAATGGCAACGAGTCCCATCCTCAGGGCTCTCTCCCACCACGGCTGCTTTCCTTAAGATTGGTGCAAAACCAACTAAATAAAAAGCATTTCTCTTTCATCAGGGAAAGAACCAGCGTGGTCTCCTGCCCTGCACATCCCGTGAGGAAAAGCCTCTACCTCACTGCACTCTGTTTTTTCAAATACAAACCTCAGCTTTTCTTGGTGTCCAGATCCATTCAGCCCTCATGTGAGTCGGTGGGGATTTGCTGTTACCAGGAGGTGGTTGATGCCCACTGAACCAGCTTCCTCCAGCTGCAGAGATTTCAGAAAGGATATATTGGGCAAACACATGTCCTACTGCCTTGTGTTTGCCCCATATATCCTCTCTGAAATCTCTGCAGCTGGAGGAAGCTGGTTCAGGAAGGGCTCATCAACATGGGAGCGTTCAAGCTGCAAATGTAACGCTGCATTTCTTCTTCAGCTCTGCAAATGATTCCTTATTTTCAGCAAAGTTTTATTGGGGGGTTTTACAGTTATTCTCCCTCCATCCTCAACTTTCTGCACAGCAAAACCCTGTTTTTCACCTTCAGTCTGACTTTGTAATTCATGGTTGGTTTCAAGTCAGCCGTTCAGTGTGGTAATGAATGGATTAACTTTCTGATGAATAGTAGGAAAAATGTTTCTGAATTATCAAAAAATAATTGGAATTAAAATTGTAAATGGTTTCTACAAGGGACATTTTTGTAATTAGTTGAATCTGTGTGATGGAAGCTATTATAAATAACAAAAAAATGTGTTTACCTAATCACTGGGAGAGTGCACATTAACTCTCTAATTAGAAGTCCCTCACGGCTTTACTACAAACTTTGGACATAAAATAATTTATTTCATGCTTCCTTTAGCAGGCAATGGAAACTCCATCAGTTCCATTTGTGCATGTTCACAACTGAAGGCGGCTGCAAATTTAATTGCCAAACTTACATTTATCTCAGCACCTTCCTGTGACCTCCCAGCACCACATCCTGAGCACAGCCCAGACACCAAGAGCCAAACTGGTTTGTGCTGTTCTGGTCATCATTTGGGTGTTACTGGAGAGACAGGCACAGGTTAGAAGGTTGAAGCAGGTTCAAGCACACCTGGGTGCAGAGGGGTGGGATGGAGCAAAGCCACGGCTGCTCTGGATACTGTGCTGTGAGATTTTGATGGGGAAGAAATGGCATTTTCTGGTTCAGTTTTGCTGTGAGGAGCCTTGCAAACTGCTTTCGTGCTGAGGAGTGAAGACCTCTCACCAGCCTGCCTCATACACAGAAGGAGGTTGTCACAGACAGAAAGGAGATGGCTTTTTGGAGACCATTTCTCATACGACAACCCCACCTTTCTAATTCCAGCAAAGCATCCCTGTAGTGCACCCTGGAGCACTCCATCCACATCCCTGGGCAGACATCAGAACAATCCCAAAGTCCCTGGATAACAAGTGCTTACAGCTCTACATCCCTGCAGGTTCCTGTAGCTGTGTTTCTGGGATGGGATGGTGAGGCTGTGCTGTTGATGGGTGCGATCACTGCGTCCGCACGCCTCAAGTCTAGGTTGGAGCTCTTCGAAACAAACAAAAAAACAAGAACAGATACCCAGCAAACAGCTGCAGTACTTCACATTTCAGGCGAAGGTCAAATAGTTGCTCCTAGTACATTTGCTCTACTTCCAAAAATGAGCACACCACAGCTAAAGTTCCTTTTTAAGTAACAGTATTATGCACATTCAGGTGAAATTGCTGTGATACAGATAGTTCATCCAGCTGTGATTTTCAGAGCCAGGCATGAGTTCTTGTTTGAACCAACAGTGTGATGTCCTTTATTGCACAAGTGTTTTTCAGCTCTATATAGAGTCCACGAGCTGTTCTGTGTGCTCTGAATTCAGGACCTGGCTAAAGGGCATCCCTGGATGTGCCCATAGGAAGGTGCAGCAGCTCCTGGCTGCGTCAGTGCAACCTCCACATAGACTGAGAGCCACAGGTTTTGACCACAAACAACATCACATCTGTTTCTGCCCCAGGTATTTTATTTCAGGAAGAGAAGACAGCTTTTGTAGGAAGTGATCATGGGTGAGGTAGAGTCGCATAAAACACTTCACTCTTATGCTCTTCTCCCAAAGAAATCTGAGCATTTAATACCTTGAAGTTAGTATCTGGTGATTAAGTCACATTAGAGTAGGGTTTTTTTAATACATTTGACCTATTTTGTAAGTAGCAAACACCGATTTATCCTCATCCGTGCTAAATAGCTCTTTAAACCCTGCCACGGTAAACTGAGACAAAAAATGAAGATTTTGTTACGGTTGCAGCGATAAATTCATTATGTGAGCGAGGGTTTAGGATCCAGTTTGTATGATGAAAATCCTCTTAAATGACTGAAAACAGGAAACACTATTTAACAAATGAAAACATCCTTTGCCATTTAAAACATATGACCTGTTTTATCTGCTTAAGAAAATCTATTCACTAGATAACATTTGCCACGGTATCAAAGTTGTGCTATGTTTCATAGATAACCTGACAAAGTTGCTGCTCTCCTGTGATTGCCACAACACCACAGCACAAACATCCTCTGTGCTTCAAGGTAACTACACAGAAAAATGCTAATGTCTTTTTTTTTTTTCTCCCTTCAATATCACCTAGCGGGGAGGCAAGCAGAGGAAGTGTATGATTGATGATGATCATTTCTGTTTCCCAGAATCTCAGAATCAATTAAATAATGTAAGTTTTTGAGATCAAGAGAGGAAAAATAAGTAGTTTTGGAAATTAAGGTATTAGGAGATGCTTATGTAAGACTTGTGGAGGTTAGCAGCCCCTGCAGTGATGCAGCTTCTATGTTTGTCTCCACTCCCTCCTCAACCTGCTCCCACACACACACATCCATGCTCCAGGCTATTTCCCACCCTCCACGTGTAGCTATTTTGGATGTGGAAACACAGTTAACTTTCCAAAACGAGAACACCAGCATCACTGGGAAACCCTCCTGGCTCTGCCCACGCAGGGCATGGAAGCGCAGAATCCTCCTCCAGTAGCACAAGAAACAGCAACGAGCAGACCATGCTCAGGAGCTCTGGGGACACCAAAACCAATATGAGAGCTTTCAGAGAGCAGGAGATGGTCCTGCTGCCCTGAACCATGACAAAAGAGGTGTCACACAGGAAGATGCAGCTCCATCACCTTGTGATAGAGAGCTTGCTGATAACTTTTTCCTCCTTTTTGCTACTAAATATTTTAGAAGGCTTTGGTGCATTATTCAGCATGGTAAAATGGGAAATAGTACCCATATAGGAAAAAAAAATTCCAACTAACAGTCCAAAGAACAAAGAAATGGGGAGAATTTCAGAGCTGTAAAACCCGATTTCCTTGTCGTCCATTCAAAACGTTGACTAAACCCGTTCATTTTCCAAACGTTTCCATTAAACACAGAGCAAAGAGCAAAAGCAAGAATTCCATAGTGCCTTCAGCCCAGTGGGAAGCAGAAACATGAGGACAAATCCTGCCCCAGAACAACCCATTGCTGGGTGCTCTCCCAAGCACATGCAAAGGTACCAAAAGGCTGTCCCAGGGCTGGAGAGATGCCACCCATTACCTAGATGCCAGGTCTGAACACCCGACTTACAGTATAAAAATTCCTATTTCCACCTCAAAATGTATAAAAAGTAATTTTGTTTATTTTTTTCATGAATCTTCGGTTTCTTTGAAAATGGGCACATTGACAGAAATTGCGTGAATGGCGTGTACCCATTTTTGTCCTGTTCCAGTAAAGCTGCTGGTTGTGGGCAGCAGCAGCACTTGTTTGCCAAGAGCTGAGGCTGCACGGCTGCTGCGTACAAAATACTCTTGGTACTTTGCAAGTCTAGGGAGAGATGTAGGTGCCCCAAATTACTGACAATCTAAATAGTGCTCAGGCCACTACCTCGGCGTAGGAGGCAAATACCATGAAATCAATTTCTGTGCCCAATTTAGTCCCGGTGACACCTGCACACATTTTTAAAGGGTAATTTGTCATTTTGCTCCTCTTGTCACGTTATTTCAGGTCACGGGATCATCAAGTCAAAACTTGGTTTTGAGCCTTCTCTCCATAATCTAGAAATGGAAAGCCAAAACACCCATTTCCCCCCTCCCCTGAAGAGAAGCCACGAGTTATAAATAAAAGTAGATAGAGAGAGTAAATCACTCCTGGTTTTCTGTCACTCTAAGCCCACTCTGTTGTAAGCATCTCTTTTATTGTCCCACAGCCCATCATGGAAAAAGATTGTCCCATGTCCAGGGAAAACGTGACTTGTTGCACGGCCCGTGGATGATGGGAGGTGGGATGTGAGCCCCCCGGGTAATTCATCCACCAGCTTGTTTAGGCAGAGCCACAGCCTGATGCTTCAGCAGCGGTAAATGAGTAAGGTAACATGTGGCAGGATGATATTTAGTGATATACTGAGCACTTCAGGACGTAGGGAGCATAAAAAGAGAGCAGCAAGATGGTACGAAATACAGTCCCAAGAGACAAAAAGATGGAGCCAAACCAGTAAAATATATATATATACATCAACCAAATAAACCCATGACGCGAGTGGGGAGAGATAAAGGAGGGCAGAGTTGGAAGAGACAAAATGATGGAGCCAAAACAGCAAAATATATATATATATATATATATGCATATAAACTGCACAAAGCAGCAACAGGACAGGGGGAGCAGAAGAAGGTGAAGGGCACAGAAGCTAAAGCGGGTAGGTGAGCCAACACATGTATATACATACATATAAAATAGCTGCTACTTATCAGTAAATTTCTTTAATAATCAATTGGTAATTAAGTACCACTGCCCTAATAGATCGAAAGAAAATCCTTTTCTGAGACACCAGAATTGCAGCCAATAACATTTATTGATTATGCATGTCACAGGCACGGAGAGAAAAAAGTGCCTTTTTTCCTGCCCCTTAGAAGCTGCATGGCAGCAGCACATGAAAAACAGAAATCAGAATTACCAGAATAATTTGTTATTACCTAAGTCTTTTTGACTCGGAACGTGAACACATTTTCTATGGGAATAAACATCCCAGGAGATATCTGGTACCTACCCAGACCATTACAGAGGCGGAAAGAAATCAGCATGATGCTAATAAATGCTGGAAAGCTGTCTCCCATTTAATGTCTCCTGAACCTTTGCTGGAACATCTGTTCCAGTGAAACGTACTGTACAATGCTGGCTTTTCCCTCAAGATTTGTCCCTAAACCCCTTGGCCATGTGGCATTACCGAGATCTGCCTGGGACCTCCGTCTGCAGCCAAACCCAGGCAAGCCTCCTATTGAGATCTATTCTATTTTGCTGGGCTGCTACTTACCATTTACATATTAAAGCCATGAATTCCTTCACTAACAAGAAACAATACTCCTTATTCTTTTTTTAAAAAAAAATTATAAATCTTATACTTGGAGCAATTTAAAAATTACTTTCAGTTGCTTTCTTGCTGCTATCAATCAGGGATGCACTTCAATTCCACAGCGCTCTAGGGACTCAGTAGGTTAGAAAAAGCAAATAGGAAAATAGAATGAACATTTTTTGTTACTCGTTGCAATAGCCAGAAAGCAGTCCGTGAAATCTGCTAAAAGTAATAGGAACTGGCTACCTTTTTACTATGCTCTTTTTTAAGGCATCTATTAGGGGCCCAGAATACAGTTCAATATTCATTACAGCAGTATACCTCAAGTTTTTATTGAAGCCCAAATTTCTTCTGCGGTAGATTTTATGCAATTTTTTTGTTGATAGTTTGCTATGGTTCAAGCCTTCTTTGTGTACTAGCGACTGTGTGGGCCTGCACGTGAGTGTGAACATTTGAGAGAGGGTGCACCCACGTAAAAATTCATTTGAACATATCAGTGGGCGGAAACCACTCGCCACTGCCCAGAGCTAGATGGTCACCAGACAGTGCAACAAGTACCCGTTAACACTACGCATAAGCCACAGTTTTCAGCCAACATCCTACTTGTGAAAATTCCCTGTAATGGTTCTACCTCTGCCTTTTTTTTTTGCTGTCTCTATTTTTCTTGAAAAGCCCAAGTGTGCAAAGCCATTACAACCATCACTGATGCTCCAGGCATCAGTGTTTTATTCCTATTGCAGTAGGTGATTGCTGCTAGAAGTTCCTTCATTCTTCCTGAAAATCAGCCCAAGTTTCCCATTGGTCCGAGCATGATTTTCCCATCCTGGGAGCCTGTCATCTGATAAGGGCAGAAAGAAGAATTGGGATAATTTAAAGGAAGAAGAAACACTTTAGTGTTTAATTCTGTACTGCAAAGACGACGTTAGATCATTGTCTCATAAACAATGTAAAATCCCACATATCTCTCATTTTTACAAGTGGAAAAAAAAAACCCACTCAGTATCTTAGTTGGTTTCCAATTTATCCCTGTATGGAACTATTTTACCTTCAACAAACTGGAGAACAAGCTGCCTCATCAGGAGCTGGCACAAAACATCTCCTCATTAGGCGGTGATTATGTGCAGATCCCTCACCAGAACTGCCACGTTTGATCAGTAACAGGGACATGCAAAGATTCATAGTAGCTGTGATAAAACAAAGCTTCCTTAATGCCTGATCAAAAAGATAATAAACTGGAAACAGATTTATCTTTAGTGCCAGGAACACATCCCAGCCAACACTGCCAAGGGTAGGTGAGTACTGAAAACACCTTCCTGAGTGCATGGGAAGCCAGAAACCATGAGAAAGCAGAGTAATAGGAATAAACACAGTCTCAGGAAGGGACTTTCTCATGCTCAGAAGGATGGACCCTGATCTGAACATGCCTCCAAGCCCAAACCCAGGCTACCATCTGACTTGGGGAGGGACTCGTTACCAAGGAGTGTAGTGATGAGACAAGAGGTGATGGTTTTAAACCATTAGAGGGTAGACATGGATTAGATCTTAGGAAGAAATTCTTCACTGTGGGGGTGGTGAGGCACTTAAACAGGTTGCCCAGAGAAGCTGTGGCAGCCCCCTCCCTGGCAGTGTTCAAGGCCAGGTGGGACAGGGCTTTGTGCAACCTGGTCTGGTGGGAGGTCTCCTTGCCCATGGCAGGGGGTTTGGAACCAGATGACCTTTAAGGTCCTTTCCAACCCAAACCATTCTGTGAGCCTATGATCTGAGTAGTCTTGCAAGCAGCAAGGGCAGAAATGCCCCCAGCCTTTATTTTCCTGTAAGAGAGACTCAAATGTCCCCAACGATGTCACACAGATGCCAAGGGAGAAGCCTGAAGCTAAGAAGGGCCTGCAGATGCCTTCATTCATACTATCTACTCCCATTTCCCTCACTCTGCCTGGCCCAAACAATCCTGATAAACAAAAAATAAAGCTAGCGTGCCTCATTTTTCCTGACACCAGAAAAAGGGCAAATCAGCTGCCTTTGAGCAACAATTAGGAAGCAGAACATTTCTCTAGGCATCGCTACAGAAGTAGATCATCCCTTGGAGCAGAAGCCATAATAGCTTTTGAATCATTATAAGCATCACACATTCAAGCAACAGTGATTTGGACTGAAAATAATCTAGGGAAGACAGTGAAAGTGCCATTTATGGAAGTAAACTAACCTTAGCATTTTGATGCATTTGTATTGCACAAGGGTTTTGTTTTTCTGCACAGGAGGAACCTCATATAAAAGAAAGAAAATAAGAACAAAAAGGATTAAAGGTCTTCAAGAATTCTAATACTTAACTCTCTATGGCAGACAACCAGTTTCCACAATCTGATACTAGATGCAAATAGTTGCAGCCAAATTCAATTCTATGTTTACCAATGCAATTTCAGATTGATATCAAATCCTCAGATTTACTCAAACCCAATGAAAACTGCACATCAATCACAATATCTGTATCAGAACCAGAGCTGAGAATATTTCAGAAAAAGCAGCTCTGAGAAGCTGCCATTCAGAAAAAAAAAAAAAAAAAGTAGCTTTGAAGCTGTTCCTCCTGCAAGACCACAACTAAAACCTGTACCTCTGCAGCCATTTAAAAAAAAAACAAATCACTCAGTACTTTTTTTTTAAATTTAAAAAGGAAGCAAAATAAGAAGGAACACATCAAAAAAAAGTCTCTTGGGAAAAACACTACAGGCATACAGTTCTGCAGGGCAGAGGTCTCAAGGGGTTTTAAGTAGTTGCATTTCAGCATTGCAAGACACCAACGAAACACGTTATTTCCAGGACTGCTTGCTGAATTCATGCAGCTCAGTTTTAAAGCCTGTTTGTCCAGTTCAACCAGAAGAACTCATTTCAGTTAAACTGCTGTTCCCGAAGGAATTTTGCTACAGTTCTGTTCATTTTTACACTCATTTTAGTTAAACCATTTCAGTTTTGCCTACAGGAAGAGTGCTGGATTTAAAAATACAACAGTTGCAGGAAACAAACAAAACCATCCCATGATACCAGTCGTACCAACAAAAAGCCTTATTTCTTATGCCATGGTACCCTCCATGATATCTTGCCTCTCTCATTGCTAGAAAAATAATGTCAGGGTAGTAATCAGCAGCTTTACCAGTAAAGATGCAAATATGGTCCTTCTGGAGAGTTGTCCCTGTCTACTCAAGTCAACCCTGCTGGGACATTTTCAGGCGGGTAAATTTATGAGGAGTGCACACTGCATATATCTTCATTGACCAGCCCCACAGCTCCAGCACTGCTGACCTTGGAGAGCTCCAGCACAAATTAAGACATCCAGGCCAGTTTTGAATAATTTGCTTCACAGTGTCAAGAGTCCTTGATTGCGGTAGGAAAAAAACAGTGCCAAGTGAGGCTAAGTCCTCGTACAGCTCTTGCTTAGTGCCCTTTATGCCTTGGGGTTTCTGATGGCTTGGGAGCCTGTGATGGATGCACCCGCAGTCATGGCTTTATCGATGGCAAACTGTCCAGCTGTTACTCCAGAGATTCTCTGCTAACTCAAAGGTCACCCACATGCTGGCCCCGTGCCCTGCGTTTTAGCAGGGAGGGACTGTAGCCCACTAGTGCTTTGATCACAGCGCCAAATGCTCTCAAGAAAAGCAACAGAGACAGCCATCTCACTGGAAAACATCTCAAGGAGGTGGCGTATGCCAGAAGAAATACTCCAGTGAGTTGTTGCAATGATGGGCAAACAAGGCACAGGGAGGATGGCAAAAGCCCAGGCAGTTTGGAGGAAGAATAAAGCAATGTGAAAAAGATACGCAATACAAGAGAAGGTGTCCTGGGTGTTCCTGTTCCCCTGAATGTCTCACCTGAAGATTTGCAGATGTCACCTTTATGAACTTGATGTTAGGTGGCAAGACAAGAGCCATGGAGCATGGCTCCCCTGCCTCAGCGACCCCGCTCTTGGACTGAGGCACATGCTTTAGCCAACAGACTGCCCAAAGCCACGTTCTGTGGCCAACTAAGACATGGGTGACGGATCAACAGACAGTTACAAAAGCACAGTTGAAGTAAACCTTCAATCCTTACCCAAGGCATGCGCAAGCAAAGCAAAAGAGCTTTTGCTCTGGCACGGGGTGTGCAATGACACTGTCAAACCCAGAAGCAACCCCAGCCTGGGACTGCACTGCTCAGAACTGCCAGAGGGTTCAGCAAGCACCAGGAGCCACATCTCAGGTGCCTGCAGCTACCAAGGTGCTGCAAACCTGGACTTCTCTCACATCACGGAAGCCACAAAATCCCTTGTCAAAGTGATAGCACCACCGCATCACAATTCTGCGGCCGCAGCAATGCTCCAGACCCGCACTGCAAAGTGAACCATGAAAAGTGGGACTTGAAAAGCCACGGCTGCAGTCAACATGCTTCCATCCCACCAGAGCATGGGGCTCGCTCTTGCTATATTAGGGTTTTGCTGTGTATCATTTGCTGTCAGACAGGGTTTGCAAATCTGAGGCAACTATATTTTATAAAATAAATGGAGTTCTATCTGCATAATAAATATTAAAACGTCACTGCAATTTTAGGCAGGGGCTGTTTATGCAAGAGCATTGTGCAGATGTGGTGAAAGGCTAATAAAGCGATGCTAATTGTCTAATCAATCTTTCTTAACCTTTGTCTTAGACACTACATAGCACTTACGCTAAGCCTAGATCCATTTTTCAGGGTCTAAATAATGTTGTAATCATAGCTGTAATGCGTGGGTTCATTGGAAACTTCGCTTTAAATGCAACATTGTCAGTTTACACAGAAATCTGTCTATAAGCCATCTGTTGCAGAAACTGGTCATTATCAATTTCATCAATCTGTTCCCAAATTTTGCAGATGCCAGCCACTAGGAACCATCTGTTAGTGTCAAAAAAGCAACAATTCAATAAGCAGACTATTTGGGGAGGAGGTGGGGAAATATGCTGCAATATTTGGCGCAAAAGGCAAACTTGCTAATTATTGCAGCTTTACTACTGACCTACAACTTCTTTCGGAGCGATGCCAAGCTCATTGATTAGCCATCAGTGGGAGGGAGATTTCCAGAAGACAGTAATAACCATCAGCAGTAATGAAACTGGAGAACTGACACCTACTCCTGCTGTAACATATTGTCCAACAGCGTCCAGGCGGGTGCCGGCTGTGACTTTCCCAAAGTCACCAGTGCCATTTGAACAGATTTGAATGATTACCTCTAGCAGTAGATTAAATAAAGACAGCATGTACAAATGGGCTGAAATTGCACGTGTTCACGGATTCATTCAGTCTTGTGAAATAAAACAAATTCCACATCTGTTTCTCAAGTGACCGTCCCTCATCTGCAACGCTCACAATTGCTGGGACCACCTGGATGCCCTAAAATTGAAACCCCTTGAGCACTCCACTGCAACCCTACAATTCATGTAGCTCCTAGAGAGACTGTGTTTCTTTACAACCCCTCCTTGAAAAAGTTGCCACAGCCATGGCCAGCAGAGGGCTGGGGGAAAACTTAAGGTCTTCGGGTGTCAGGACCCGTGGTGGGGTCAGGATCTGGGCTTCATTTTCTCAAAAGTGACACAAGTTGAAGAGCAAAGTGGCATCTTGAGCTTGAAAGCTTTTTTTCTCTCATTTTTTCACTTCTGTATCTGTAAGCTCACACATTAACCATCCAGCTCAGAAACTGAGGTATTAACCATCACAATAACAGCCACCTGACTGTCACCACATTGCTCGTGCTTTATACACCCACTGCCTCTGCAAGGTTTTGTATCCCTAAGATGCCTCTACTGAAGTCACCACAGTTTCCTCCATACCACGCTGCCTGTGGATGCAGAGAACTAAGCAGTTTTGTGCAAAGCGAAGCACAGACTGAAAAGTAAGAAAATCAAAAATACAGCAGACAAGGCAACACTTAACTGCTGGCCAGAACTCATGAACGCTGTGGACAATTACATTTTCTCTTTGTTTTCCTTGCCCACAGAGAAGTCTACTTTGGCAAATACCTGTCAGATAAATGCGTAACACTGGAATAATAAAGCACAGAAGCTCAATATTAATGAACTACCCTTGCATCAAGAGCAAAATCCCATTTGTTTTCAGACACAGCTTTCTCAAAAAAAGAAAAATCCCAATTCAGGTTCAGCTCGTAGGAAGGCAAGCATTCAGAAAGTGCTTCCATTTGCAGTTTCTAATGGGCACTTTTATTTGGGTCAGCTGCATAATTGTACAAGCAGTCATTCTCTGGGAAAGCTGCTTTGTCCATACAGTCAGCCTTGGGACTCCTTCACCTCAGCAATTTGGATCAAATCTTTATCTGTCTCAATCTCATTTTAAAATGCAATAAAAAAGACCAAGCCAATTCCTTCAGCCAAAATAGAAAGACAGCATCTGCAAAACTACCCTACCATCTAATCAACATCTCTAGGCCTTGCAACTCCTTAAATATATTCTGGTAAAGAAACTGGATCACAAGAACACACACAACTTCCCTCACAACAGCTCCAGCTCAGGAAAGCAACCGTGCATCTCACACATCTTGCTGTTCCAATGCTCGTTTCTCATGCCTATATATCCATATGCTTGTGAATATATGTGTATATATAAATATATAGATGTGTATATAAATATATAGATGTATATATAAATATATGCAGAAACAAGAAAGCATGTGTAGATACTGCATTAACTATTGCTTATCCTGACAAGCTGCAACAACTCTTTCCATCTGACCTTCAGAAACATTTCCTTTGGGTACACGTTCCCCATAAATCACGGCTGGAAGAAGCCAAGCTGGGGCTGACACATGTGCAGGGCAGGAGCAAGTGTTCTTCAGTGTGAAAAGAGTGTGGAGGCAGGCCAAGATGAACAAGGAAGAAGATTCATATGTTCAAGCTCCAAAAGTCCTAATTAAGTGTTCATTGATGCTCTCAGGGGACAAAGAAATGCAAATGCGCCACTGAGGAGGCGAGTGCTGGGGTAGGCAGGCAGCAGGAGAAGCTGGTATTTGTAAACATTTTGCAGGAATTGAAATAGCTGAGCAGTTCGCTCCTAGAAGAAGTGAGAAAAAAAAATAAATTAAAAGCTCAATATTCATACGCTGTGCAGCAAAAGCCATACCTGTGTGGGATTATTACAAATGGATTTGCCTGTGCTTAGGGTTTTCAGTTTGGTGTTTATAATAAAGGGTAGCTAAACTCTTTGGCTTGCAGCTGCACATCAGCATGCAGACCTGCAAGGATAACTGACCTTTTTGAATGTTAATTATCTTTAAAAACCTGTTTGCCCAGAATTGTCTGAACCAGCTGTAACCAGCCACCGGTGTCACCAAGGAGAAATGATGGACGTTGCGAGGAGTCATTTGATATCCATTAAAGGGGAGGAAAGTCATTAAAATCTATTGGGCCCAGGGACCTTATGAAACAAAGAGAAGGTAATTACTTTAGGCTCAGATTTACCTGCTTGGATTAATCAATAAAAAGACACCCTGAAAAGGAGAGAGGGAGTCGAAAAAACCACATTATGACGTGTCTGTGAGGAACATCTGTAACCAGGGCAGAAGAAAAGGCCAGTCCTGAGCACTGCTGGCCCAGCTGCAGCCCTGCACAGGGAGAGGGGCCTCACCAGGGGAGCAGGACCCAAAACACACCTTTTTTTAAAGCAGAAAGAGGTGTCAGCACAGCCTCGGCTCAGCCCTGGCTTTGGCTAGTTGTGTGACCTTGGGAGTACTGCTTAGGACATGCTCAGGTTGCCCTCAGTAAGAAGACAGAGGTTCCTAATTCGGTGCCCTCCTGTCACCATGTAGGGAGGTGTCCTCACAGGGGGCTGAGCGGAGGGGTAGGAGAGTGTTTCTGAAGCTGAAAGTACATCTTCAGTGGCTCAGCCGCTACATGGAAGTAACCAAGCTGGCCAGATGCTCAGAGGCAGAAGGATTTAAGCCCTCACAAAAGCCTGCTGGCTTTTTAACACCCTGGTAGGTACCAAGCTCTTTGAAAAACCTGATCCCACCTAATCTCTTTTAAAATGCGATGCCAATTTACTTCTTCACCAGGATATGCGCAAATTAGCTCTGCTGCAGAAGAGGAGCAAGGAAGGCTTAGGCACAGAATTGCCACGGGCACACTGTGTCACCAAAGCGATGCTGTCCTACCTCTGCTCAAATCAGCGAGCATTTGGGCACCTTTTTTCTCCAAAAGCAAAGTTGACAATTTTATGCACTGCGCGAATCATTCGAATTTTTGCAAAACGAAGCCTCCTCCAAGCCATTTCACAGAACTCCATGTATCTTCCAAAAGGAGACATGCAAAAACCCCAATAGTTAGTACTGTATCATTATTCATTTTAATTAAAAGCTTTGTCAGGGAATCTATTGCCTTTTTTTCTATTTTCTGCTCGGATGTCGCAGTCCTTGACATTACACTGTGGTCTATGAAGACACAGAATATTAATGCTTCCCATTCTAGAAAAATATATTGAGTCTGCTCCACTGTTTTGACCTTTTCAGTACATTGTCTTTTGATTAACTGGCCACCTTGCTTCTGCCCCACAGGTCTGCAAGGCTATAGAGGGACAAAGAGGTGGAAAAGCTACCAAATCACATTTCTAATCACTGGGAAGGTTAAAGGAGTGTGATAAAACCCAGTATCTCACAGATGGGCTGAGGCACAACCGTACATATAGAAGAGAACAGTGGAAACCAGAACGAAAAGGTCCAACCATCATCATGAGCATCTTTTCCATCTTTCCACCCATATTACTTCCTCTCGACAGCCTCTGCAAGTACCGTCTTTCCCGAGAGCCGATTAATTCAAGTCACAAATATCTGCCCTGAATTCTTGCAGGTAATTAGCACCACAGGTTATCAACAGGAAGCTGGTACCCACAGGCTTTTCAGATAATTGTGTTTCAATATTGGCACATTTCTGCTCACCACAAAAGGTCACTTCAGTTTCTCTCCTCCATTTCCTCCCTCTCTTTTTCTAAATGAATGAAAAATCGTTATCATTATTTTAAATGTTCTAAACAGTTGGCAAAGGCTTTGGGCATTACAGGACAGAGGAGAATGATGTGGGCACTTTAGGAGGTTGCAGAATTATTCTTTTCTAACCCTTGGTTTCAGATATAACCCTCCTCAGCACACCAGTTAATGAAAAAAAAAGCCCAAAGTCTAGTTAAACACTCATGCACCTGAATTAATTTCAAGGAAAAGCAATGGAAGGAATACACAATTATAAGGTAGCAAAACTGTTGGTCACTTTAACCAGCATCTGCAATTTGGATAAAGCTGTATTTAGTACTGCACAAATCTGGAGGACTCTTTACTTGTTGTAAGAAGTTGTAAAGGGTATCCATTCGTTTAATTATATGATGAATAGCTTCCACAAACAGACTAAGTATTATACATGAAGGACCATGTAATTACTTTGTAAATATAGGATTATATCTGTCCTTGAAACAAGAAAACAAGTTAAATCAGCCTTGCAAAATCATACTCCCCACTCACAGCGAGTGAGTAATTCTGTTGCAAAAATAAATTACAGATTATCATCTTCTTTAGAGAATGGTCACAGTAAAGGACAGCTGTGACGCTTTTGTGGCAGGGCCAGACAATTTCAAGACAAGGCTGTATTAAGTGTTAAATTTCAGTAATGGCAAAGCCTTATCTGCAAGAAGTATTTGAGAGCACGCAATAACTTCATAGTCACCTTGGACTGATGAATAAACCATGTGTTGAAGAAGTCAGCATTTGTGCCCTGCCAAGCTGAAGTTACGTATCAGAAGTATCACTGCTGGTTAAAAGTTGAGGGGTGGAGGGGGTAAGCCAGGGCTCCACAGCTCTTCATTAATACCACTGCATTCACTTCTGGTGTCTGTCTTGTCTTTTCCGAGACATAAAGCCATGCTATCTATCTGAGCATTTTCTGCAAGAGCTCAATCACAGGCATTTGATCTTCTCAGCCAGATATTCGCTTATTGACATATGCATCTATTAGGTGAGACTATACAAGTGTAGCAAGCAAAAAAGAAAATTATTCCCATACAGAGAGGTTTGCGTGCACAGTTCTGTAATACTGGTCTCTGAGGTACCAGAATGAATCAAATGTATCTTGCAACTTTGCTTTCAGAATTAAATACAAGATCTCACATGGAGTACGTTAACAACAGGAGTGCTCTGATTTGCTTTGAGTTCCTCCCTTTCTATCATCACTGCCTTACTACACTTAGGTTGTGGGGGTTTTATCGTATCATTAAAATTAATGAAATCTTAAAGACATGGAACTGATGGGTGGTGCAACAGCAAATATTAAAATCATACTCATGTTTCAATCACTCACAAAGCAGGAAAGCCAGCCACTCATCCACTGAAGACTGCAGAGAGCTTGCTTAATGAAATATCATGGTCCTTTAAAAAAAGAAAAAAAAAAAACAAACAGGAAAAATAGTGACACTATCTCAGTGAAAGAAAGTGTAGCCATAGTGCAATTCCCAGTTGCCTTCAGGAAATCAATACTCATTTCATATGGTACAAAACTTTTCCTTCAACCTTTTTTCAAGGTACAACAGTACAATCAACCCAAGGTTTCAGCCTGGTGATCCACCCCAGCAGTGCACAGCCCGGAGAGCTCAACCAGCCCTTGGCAGAGCCAGTTCCAAGCTGATGCCGACCATGCCAGCATCACTGCTTCTCCCTCCAGATGTCACACTCTGTCACACACATGTCCCTTACCCATATGCTCCACTAAAAGCTGCCTGGTGACATTGGAAGGTGACCACGTGTGAGCTCCCACTCGCGTGTCCTGCAGCATTTGCCATCAGGGCGCGATGCACAAAACAATGGAAAAAGGATAAAAGCTCTTTCTTTGCGGCCACGCAGGAAAATCACTGCTTGCATAAGAAAGCAAAATGACAGGATGAAAAGTCACCTTAGTTCTCTTATTTTGAATAAAGAGTGTTTTGTTACACCAAATTCTTTTACTTTGTTTTTAATGGGGTCATTGAGTCATTTAAGGTTCAATGTACAAAACTTAAATGCTTCTCTCTTCAGTCAACTGCCAAAACAGTCAAAAACCAAAATTCAGCTCTGGAGCCCCATGCTCGGCATGGGTTTTCCCTCATCACAGAGAGAGTAATGCTCTCTGTTCGTACCGACATGCTGTATGGGATAACACGTCTGTCCACATGCCCAAAAATTTCATTTTGGTTTGCTTTTTAACTCTTAAAGCCGATTTTCAGTATACTTCCTTTCTCCTCTACCCCGAGCATCACCAGGGCACTGTTGCACACAGGTGCAGTGGTCTCCTGATGATGCTCAGGCGACAGAGACGAACGTGTGTGCGCGCACACTGTTGCACGACCTTCCACTCCCTAGGTCTGGAAAGTACAGGAGTTGGGCTGCGGGTTTAATTTCTTTCTGCCTCATGAAATGTGTTGGAATGGATGTGCTGGTTGCCTTAGAAACCAGCAGAAGTTCTCTCGCCTGGCCGGGGCAGGGTCTCTCCCGCTCCCAAGAGCAAGGAGGCAGCATGACAGGTATGAATGTTCATGCTACAAATGTAAAAGGTTTCTCTGCTCTGCACAAAGCAGAAGCACCATGAAGTGACAGCACCAGCTCCTCCTCTCCAGGGCCAGGAGATGCAGCAAGTTCCTCTGGCTTCCTGCATCATTTGGCAGCGGAGGTTTCTTGACTTGGGTCCTGGTCCCCATCACCCCAACATTGCTGCTGCAAAGCTTCTCCTTTGGAAGCTGCCAGCTTCCCCCTATTTCTGCTTTGCGATCCCACCCAGCCCAACACCAGCAGCAGGAGAGAGGTGCTGCCCATCCTCACCTTGCTGAGAAGGTCAAACTCCCTGCCAGGAGGGTCACCAGTAGCAAAGCAGCAACTTCAGTGGAAAAAAAGACCCAGGTATTTCATCCCATTGACAAATATAGGTTTTATGGTGTTGTCTTTTTTTTCGTTAGCCAATATAAAACCATTTAATTGAATCAAAAAATTTTCCTTCCATTTTTATGTGTAAATACAAATGATGCGTAATGGCTACAGATAGCTGTCTAGATGTTTATGTGAAATGACCTGCATATGAAAAGGCTGCTGCTATGCTCACTTGTGTTTTAAGTATCAGCACAGTTCTATTAATTTCAAGCTCTAGTAGAAACACACAAAAATCAATGTTTGATAAATGGGAAAAAGGGTTTAATGGGTCAAGGAGGATTGTATTTTTGCACTTCTGCAAACTGCAAGGAAGAGAAGTAAGGAAAGATGTTGGAAAGTATTTTAAAAATATTTGAAAATACCACTTTAAACATGTTTAAAACTTACACATATTTACACTGAAACTTTCCCAAGATATTTGAAATTATATTCATGATTTGCTAGGGGAGAGAGAGAACGGGGCAGGAAGGGGTAAGAAAATATATAAATATTTGAAAGAAAACTTTAGAACATATTTAAATTCTTTTCAAATGCAGTCTAAAGGTCTGCAGTCTGCGTAATCATTGCCTTCAGTGCCATTTTTGTCAGCTCAGTGCAGTATTCAAAATCCATTTAACGCTATAAAAAGGAGCACCCTTTTTCATGAATTCTGATTTATTTAATATTAAATCTGAGCCTAACATGGCACAGAAGCAGCAAAAATTGTGCTCGAAGCAACAACCAGCCTCACTCCCCACTTTGACAGGTGAACAAGCAGATATTACATTTTCTGTGGAGCCCCTTCCAAACTCTGTGGAGTTGAGTTTCCTTATTAAGAAATGTAATTTCACTCAGGTGTTGCAACAGCAAAATATGGCATGTTAGGTCATGGCTAACAACAGAGATGCGTATGCGAACACAGATATGACTTTTTCTTCTTTTTTTTTTTAAGTGTAGCAGTAATAAAAATGGAAATCAAGTCCAAACAGAGCTGCTGCCAAGTCTTGGCCAGCACTGAGCAGGGCCAGCGGCCACAGCCCGTGAGGGCAACGTGCCCACTGGGGATGGGCGATAGCAGGGACACCCTCCCCTCCAGCAGCCACGAGAGCAGAGCACACGAGGCTGTGTGGTCCCCCTTGAGCTTACAAAGGGCCAGGGGTGCTGCCAGAGCATGATATTATGATTTTTAGGGGAGGCAGCAGCAACAGCTTCTTCTGACAACGTGTGCAGCAGCTTCTTAGAATCATAGAATAGTCTAGGCTGGAAAAGACCTTTAAGATCAAGTCCAACCATTAACCTGACATTGCCAAGTCCACCAACTTCTGCACCCAAAACAAGAGAGTTCATGAGTTAACGGTTCAGTGGCACCCCAAGATGTAAAGAAACCAGCAGCAAAGGGATGCCAAAGTTTAGCAAGTGACAAAGAGGTTTTTCCTCTGCAGGAAAATGAGCATGGCCCACAATGAAGAGAAAAGGCTGATTGATTTATCCTGATATCCTGTTATCTTTAATGAAACTACAGAACGATTACAGACTAGGGTAGGAATATCAAATAAAGTCACTATTAGATCTATGAGACAAGCAACCAAATAGACTGAGCTGAGCTCCAAAATTAAGATGCCAACGAGAAACAATTATTTATCCCGGCTTTCCACTGGGTTTGAATTAAGGGTCGTTAACTTCACCAACGACATTAGTTACTAGAAATGATGAGAATGACTAATGCCCTGTAAATAAATTCATTTTACATCTACTCTATAAAAATGTTTTGCTGCATTTTGACTGGGAACAACTCCCCTCTACCTTAGTACAGAAGAACAAGTCCCTGGGTGACTCGGGGCAGCAAAGTCAGCTGTAAATCTCACCCAGAGTATTTGTACCCGGAGTATTCGTAATGCATTTTTCATGTATGGATATCTTTAACAAATAAGGCTGTCTCAGGAAAGGGAATCCAATACAGAAGCAATAAAAAATGTCCCTGTGGTGGCTTAGCAAATGTTTGAATTAGCTCATATCGGCTGCATTTATGCCAGTGCTGTACTTTCTCTCCTCAGGTGTTCACATAACTGAGATTTAATCAAATATTCCTGAAAATGCACTCAGCAAGCTCCTAAAGCCATCTCTGAATCAGCAGCCCCCTGGTAGGAAACGAACGGGTGCAGCTGAACAGCAGAGCCTGTGCCTCTGCCAGCAGTCACCAAACCCCAGCTCCATTTCCACATTTTACCCATCAAACGGCCAACCACAGCACAAACTCACATTGCAGCTGACTTAGGGACTCTTATACACAGAGCAAAAGGCTGCATTCATCAAATAAATGAGCTATTAGAAAGTCTTTGCTCAGCTCAGCTCCATAATTTACAGGTGAGAGAGAACAGGGTTATAGATTTGAAGAAGTGGTTGCACCTACGAAGCACAGACATGGGTGAGCACTGCCTGGGGCCAGCCCTGCACGCTGGATGAGGCAAGGGCAAAATAGAGAAAGGCCTTAAATAATTAAAAGGATGGCCAGAACATAGTTTTTGGAGATTGTATGTAGTTAACTTTGAGAAGTAGACAGAGGACTGGGAAGAAGAGTGCTTCGTTTTCTCCACACAAGGTTATATTCCTCTATATTTTATCCACCAACATTGTAATTCTATTTCTAAGCCTAATAAATTTCCCACAGAAGCCCTATTCGTTCTTAAACCTATGACTGCTGAGTCAGGCGACTGTCATCTTTTCCCATGCCAGCATCGGTTCACACCATACTAAAAAGCAAGATAAGGACTAGAAAATAAAAGGCAACACTGTGCTTTCACCCGAAAGAAAGAGACGGCTTGAAAGGACTTGACAGTCTTATTTTGCTGATCATCAGCCTCTGCCACAGCCTGTGCAACCAATTAATGAAATGCAGGCTGCAAGAGCCATGATTCCACAAGAAATATAACCTTTGTCACCCTAAGATTTAGAGCTAAGCATGGGGGCTACTTCTCCCCATCACTGCTCCAGTTGGAAGCAGTGAATTGATGAATATCCGTGCTGTGCTGCTTGGGCTGAGAAAACCACCCAAACGTGGATATCTGGGGTGGCAAGAACATGACAGGCACCTCAAGGACCAAGGTACAGATTCCCACAAGCAATGTGACACTTCCAGACCAGAAAAAGAGATTTATTTATTTTTATATTATTATTTATTTATTTATTTTTACTTCTAGCTTCGAAACAGATGCCATCTCTATCTCAGGAAGATGCTTAGTTTCCTTTTGTGAACAGAGAGCAAGTTCCTCTCACAACACATGGTACCACTAGGGAGAGAGTTTGCAGCCCCACAACCACCCCCAGCTCCTGCATCGAAGGACCATTTCAAAGCACACAGAGCTCTGAGCTATTCTGCCACTGGGCAACCTCCAAACCTACCAAGAGGATTTCAGAAAAAAAACAGTCTTGCACCTTTGTCCCACCAAATGGCATTTCTGCAGGCAGCCTCACCCGCTTCCTGACACTCCTGCCATTATCTCTTTCTAAAAAAAAAAAGATATATATTTATATAGTCAAATTTCAAACATTTGGCTTCACTGGCCCTTTTTCCGTTGGGTCTGCTCTTTCCATGCTTCCCTCTCCCAAACCTTGCATGTGCCACTGTGCTAAGAGAATAATTAATGCACAAATATTCAAAGGGCAATAGACCGAAGAACAAGAAATGCTTATTTGTACACATTCCCTTTTTCTCAGGTAACTTCTCTCATAAATAGAAGTCTCAGAGTTCTTCTTGAAGCTGTTTTAATTGGGGAAAAGCTGGCTCTTGCCAATTGAAATAACACTGATGTTTGTCATCGAAAAGCTGCCTTTTGATTTGGTTTGTCTTTCTGCTGATACAATTTGCTAAGCGGCCAACCTCATCTTTATTTATTTATTGGCTCTAGTCAAGTAATGGCTACAAGTTAATTACAGTTTGCTTTTCACAACACAAAAAACATGCTGTAAAATGTTTTTATCAGTGACCAGATTCTTGGATTACTCTGTTAATTGTGACCTGGCTTAATCACAAAGAGCATTCCAACTCAGCAGACAATTTCTCCAGCTTATCTTTGCGGTCGCAAGCCATGTTTCCCTGGCAGAAAGCAAGGCAAAACCATTAAATGTGCTTTTGGAATGACATCTGATTTCTGTATCAAGCATTCTCCATTTAAATCTACCACCACTTCTACCATTAGAAGAAGCAGAGCAGCAACCCAGCCTTTTTGTAATAATTTATAACCTTTCAGCGACTAAGAGCATGTTATACAGAAGCCGCTGCACGATCCATCTCCGCCCTGCACGGACTCAACTTTTGTTGGCAGATTTGTCAATCATGTTTATAGCCTCCTTTCTGCTGTAGAGTCAGGAATTCTCATCCTATTTTGATCTGTGTCATAAAAATGCACTAGGACTGATATGCACCCAAGGTCTTTCTGTTGATTTGTTTCTGTCGCACAAGCTATGTCTAATTTATGTACAACTTATCTCATTCTATTAGATCACTTTGTAATCATATTTAATTTAGATTTATTCCCGACAGTTCAGGCTGGCTCCAGGCATTTAATTAAATTTTGCCCTCTTAAGCCACTTAGTCAGTCTAGATTTCAAACGTGATGTAGTTTTTCTTCAGACAGCTCTTTTCTATCCTCTGAATCAGTAATTTGTGTGGTTGCATCTTACAGGATTATTTCAAGTACTCCTTTAAAACCTGGCCTTGATGCTACAAGGTGAGCATGGGGCAGGAAGCCCAGGGAGAGGAAGCCCAGCACCAGCCAGCCAGGCTTTAACAGGAGCCGTGCCATTGAGATGTTGGTTTTACCACACATAAACCTGAAATTGCAGCCACTGAGTCAAATATGGCACAAGGGTGGAGGTCAAAAGAAGGAATTGTAAAGCTGATAGACTGCACTAATAAATTACAAATTTGGTTCGGTTTTGAAGGCTTGCATTGGGAATCATTTCACAAAAAAACCAAGTAGAAAAACAGTGGTTAAAAAATCCTAGAATGCAATTAATAGAATGCAAATTATTTTTATTCAAGATAATTGCCCTTTAGGAGATGGGCACGAGAGTATTTAGAAAAAGACTAAAAAAACAGAACAGAAAGCTAGGATTAGAAAATAATCTTAAATACAATTTTTATTAACTACTTTGTATTCCTTCCCTGATTTTTATTAATAAGCAAAAAACCTTTCATGAACAAGAGTCTTGATGGTTTCTTAAGATTTTTCCCGTCTTGCTGATTACTGGAATTGTCTCCCCCACTCTGCTCTTACTGCCAAATTACAGTATTTCAGAGAACACTCTTTAAATCTCATTCTGTCCCACAATTTGCCTCACCTTTGTTCCTCAGACTCAAACAAAACCCTTCAAGTTCCACGTATGCTTTCCTCCTTACTGCACATCCTCCCTCTTAACTTTTTCCTGCCACTCCATCAAGTTTGATATCATCAAAAGCAGATGAGAAGGGAATCCATAACAGCCACACGCTTCTGCACCTTTTATTGCAGTCTGGAGTTCCTAAGGCACTTCGACAACCTGCCTGCTTCTCTCTCATTCATGCTCATGGCAGGGCACCCTGCAGAGACAGCTGGGCTAATCGTAATGCATATTCAGTCACTTAAACTCCACTAATACATCTCAATTTTTCTCCCAGCAACATGATATATGGTGCCAATAGAATTCAATCTTCTTACATTTTTCATGAGTTAAATAAATCATATCAAGATAGAGTCCTTCAACCATCGTGTTTTACTCCACGCACAGATCTCCTTCAAGCGGATGCTGAGCAAGAACCCCACACCCCACTACATCAGCATCAAGGAATTTGAACCCAAGTGCACGTGAACCCCAGGAATCAGCATGTTGGTGGACACAGGCAGTCCTCTCAGGCTAGCATCCCGCCTCGCTGAGTACCGCTGCTCCAGAGGAAGGTATAAGAAGAACCTGTCTGTAAGGAGCTTTCCTGATGCCATTAAAGCTCAAGCACTGGGATAAGAGGAATTACACACCTTCCATAACTCTTGACTTCCTTTTTAAGGCAGATCAATCACTCCAACCCTTCCTCCCACAGCCCAACGTATTCACAGCATCTGCGGAAATGTCCAGTGTCCAGATCATTTTAACAACATCAGTATCTTGGCTTTTGGCACTGCCTGGCAGGAGCAGTCAAAGCCATGAAGGGCATTTCCCCAAAATTGGTTTCTGAAGGGTTAAAGAGGACTCTGATTTATGGTGTATTCTGACTCGCAACCTCACACACCAAGGCCACCCAGGATTTCTGCATTTCAGTTGGCATGCCAGGCTTATTTAAATGAGAATATTGTAAAACTCTGGTTTTCTTCTCACTCTTTTGCATTTCTTTTGCGTTCCATATCATAGCATTTTGTTCTCATAAAATAGTAGAAATCAAAAGAAAAAAACTCCTTTACTTTCTTTGCTTTTGTCATTCCCTATCAGACATTGTTTTGCTACAGAACGGTAGCTCCCCTTCTCTGGCAGGGCTGCTTTTTGACATTTTCCTTTCATCACTTGTTTTCAAAGCTGCTCTATAAACTTTCTATCAGTGCCTTACTAATAATCTTAACAGACTTTATCAAGGAAAACCATAGGTTCCCACTGACAAGAGGGCTTTCTCTGAACTTCAAGTGCTGACTTTTTTTGACAATTTATCTAAAGTCAATCGTCTTCTATTGACTTTTTTCATCTGCCTCCAGAATGACGACACTTTTTAGGTCTGACAGTTCATCTGGCTTGCGATACCCTCTTTTTTATTTTGGTCTTTCCCTACCATACATAAATCTTGACAAAAAACACTGTCCCTTGCTAACAATATCTCACTTCAAACGCGTTTCATTAATTTCTTAGATTCTGTTGCTTTCGTTGCCATCAAAACCAAGACTCAACAAAACATTTTTAAATGTTTTTGAGGTTCTAATTTGATAGCCAGTTCAGGTATGTTTTCAACATTTTAACTTGTAGGACAGCACTGTGTTACCTGCTGTCATCTCCCTTTGGGAATCACTAAGTGCTCCCCCAGGAGCAAACCCTGGAAGATGCTGGAGCTGGTGTGTGAGCCACAGCTGCTCTGTCCCTGCTGAAGGCGGTGAGCGGTGGCCATGTCCCATGGGCATCCCCAGTCCATTTGATTCATCCAGCTCCTCAGTTTCCAGCTGGTCTGAGGTCTGGCTCCACATCTTCCTTCCTCACTACAAAGTCCCCTCGTGTTGAGCAGAGAGAAAGATGAAAGCATCATTTACAAGCTTTGCTGAACTGGAACCACGTATCTGTTTTCCTTCTGTAACATACTTTTTCTTCAACACAACTCCATTTTCCTACATGTTCTTTTGCTCTTTATACACAAACAATTTGATCAAGCTTCATTCTGTATTCTCTCCAATAAGCCATTTCAAGATTTATTCCAACCTTATGTTCCTACACTATCATGTTGGGAAGCAAACTGGGTTTATTTGTTTATCACTTTCTTACAGGACTATCTGTTCAAACAGGGAGCCACTTCTAAATGCTCAGGGTTTATTTTATTCTCTTTTTAATTCGCATCACCTTGGATTCTTTCCTTTCTTCTGTGCCTTTGCATTTCATTCATCACAGACTAATGAGCTCTTCCCTTCACAGCATACTTGTAACACCCACACACCGCAAAGCTCAGCTTTGCCAGCCTCCCTATCTCACACATATACGTGAGTCCAGAAGGTGCTTCAGAGATCATTGATACAATGATCAGCTTTTTTCATCCAGAACTCAGCTTTGTGGGGCTGCAGCCACTCCCCATTCCCCAGCCCAAGCAGAATGGGGATTTGAACAAGGGCTTGATGTTAAACAAGAGAGAAACTTTAAAAATTGCTGGATAATATCATCTTCTTTTTCCAAGCACTTCTCCCTATTGCTTTTCTTGGGATTTTCTGGCACACCTCAAATTCCTTGCAACAGCATGCCATGGATTTGTGTCTATTGTCTGTAGCTGTATCTACACGGGTAAGAAATCCCTCTCCATCTCATAAAAGATTCTTTAACTATGACTTGCGGTTGCTAATTTTAAATTCATAATCTGTCAACACTGAAAAGCCTTCTTCAGCAACTTCTGTCATGTGTGTTCATAGCTATTATATCAAATCCTCCTCTGCTACATAAGAAGAAAACAAATAAATTCTAATCACATGCACAAATCTCCTTCCAATATTTGCTAAGCACTAAATCAACTCTTTAGTTTTTTCTCTTATTATTTCCCAGAATACTCATAAAGCTCAAGAGAACCAGAAAATGAGAGGGAAAAGTGCAGAGCATGCTAAAAGAAATGGCAAAGTGGGACATTTTTTAGTTAAGGGAGAAATCAGAGGTTTGACTGATGGTTGACAACAGCCTGGTTGTTTAGGATGAGGAGCTCAGCACCAGATTTGATCCTCACTGAAGTCTGCAGCTGATAATTAGACCAGAGCCTTGAAAAATCTCCTGGGTAAAAAGGTTTATTATTCTTGAAGCAGAAATTGTGTAGAAATTTGATGTAAGAGATGTAAGACACAGAAAAGGGTCTGTCTTTCGGCAAATGCTGGCACAGTCTCTTGACATTTTGATGTCCCGTAGGGTTTGGGGTTTATTTATTTATTTATGGCGTGCTCACAGATTTAAATACCTACATCTGATTCAGGGTAGAATTTTTCTGCACTTCTAAATGACTCAGGACCATGAGTCCCTTTGGCTTTTGATGACAAAAGTGCTCCTAAACAGGTATGAAATCTCTGATATTGGCTTCTTGTTAACTCCACTCCTCCAAAAAATCCCTGTAGGTGGGCATTTGGGTTCTAGCTATTAAAACCACTCAGCTCAGCTTGAAAGAGTAGCATGGGCCAACGTTGCCCTCCCATCCTTTAAGCCCACAAATTCTTCTGCACATTTCCAGGCTAAATCAAACCAGAAGTAAAAAAATAAAGAAAAATTATGTGACTGGGGAAAGAACATCCCTATTGCTCCTCACACATGTTGTCAGCCCCTCCCTTCCAGAGCCACATTAGCCTCAGTCAGAGGCAACCTGCCTTTGCTTACCCATGGCTCCATGAAAAACACGCCCAGAAGCGAGGCTGCTGTGTCCAGCTGGTTAGTGGAGCTGAGGAAAGCACCAGAGGTGGTCTCAAAGCTGCTACGGAAGCAATCAAATGAGAGTTGAAAGCCTCCATTGTCAAACCGCAAAGTCAGGCAGAAATGCGGTCTTTCAAATACACGGAGCCAATCTGAAGGTGAAATGGGTTTTTTAGCCTAAAAAATTCAAGAAATCCCCACTCAAATGCAATCTCAGCATTTGGTGTGCTGCTGTTGCACACCGGCACCCAGATGCGCTTTTTTTTTCCAGCTCAGAATATGAATCTTGTGAGAAGAATGTATTTAATCTGCGTTGCCGAATCTATTACTACAAATAGCATACAAAGCTATGAGGAACACATAACATTACCAAGAGAACTCCTTTATTTTATCCAAACCATTCTTCGCAGTTTTCATAATTTTTCTAACCGAACCCCACCAGCATTCTACATTGCATAAGCATTAACAAATGCATTATGTTTTCCGGATTCCCAGAAATCATTGTTTCTGGAGCGCATTTGGAAAAGAAGTTCACGTAAAAATCCCATTCCCAATAGCATAAAATGAAATCTAGACAGCATGAAGAGGTGACCATGACGAAGCGGGATGTGGATGATGTTCAGAACTCATAGTCCAGTACTGGTGAGCACCAGTATCTCCTCACATCATGTACAAAGTGTAGATGGGAGGACACATTTATAGAGAGAAAAGGAGGATCCTACAGTGTTAAGCGCAGAGAGGGAAGAATGGTCTTCAGCACCACTCTTTGATGGTGGCTTTCCCAGAGAAGCCATCAGCCTTTGGAAGCACCTAGGGAAGGAGTATTATCCGCTCCATCCTTACCCACTCCAATGGATCTCTCCCTTCTCAGCTCTGTTCACATCAACAGGAGTTGGTCTCGAATCATAATTAGTGCCTCTTACTTGTGTAACGGTCTCTGAGGGCAGAGAGAATAAACGGGGCATTTGGGACACAACCATTGGTATATGCCAGAGATGTTGCTTCTGACAATTTTCCCCTCAAATGTTAGGGGTTGAAGGCATCTACTAACTACACGGAGCAAAGGACCTCCACAGTGAGAATGGCAAATTAAATCAAACGTGCTTGGAATGAGGAGTAACTCCAGAGCACCTGATGGTGTGAGAAAAGAACAAGGAAAATGGTCCTCTTGAGGGGTGGAGGGGAGATTCAACCTGCTAAAGAGTAAAAAAACTTTCAGGAAATGATGTAGCACAATTTAAAAAAAAATAAAAAATAAAGGACACTGGAGTTCATGGGAGCACTAAAGGAGAAAGATGATCCTTCTGTTCCTTGGAGAGGAAATGTTGATGGAAAGGGTTCCCTCATCCCTATAATCTAAGGATTTAGGCTGAAAGTGACCGCTGGAGTCCAATCCCCTGCTTAAACCAAGGTCTGATCTGGTTGAATTTGCATGAAAATGTATGCTGATTTTAGACTGCAAATACAGCATATATTATGGTGCCCATATTTGCTATGATCTTTAAATTCAGATTTCATGTATATTCACACATGACCTATACAAAAGCAGATGAGCTTACCCTGGGAAGCCAAGCAGCCAAATCCTGCTAATAATAAGGATTCCATTGCAAGTTGCCAAAGCTAAAAAAAGTAGTTAGTAAACAGGCAAAAAAGCCAAGCTGAAAAACAGAGTATTGCAAGCGTTTTTTTACTGGTGTTGTTACATTTCAATGACTTGTAGTTGTTTGTGGAAAGCAGCCATGTAATTTTCTACTCTGTCTCATAGGACAGTCAGAGGGAAGGAGGACGGAGCCAGTAACTCATTTTGCCAGAACGCCTCCATCCTCCTCACCAGAAGAGCAATGTGCTGCGTCCTGCAAACCAGTGAGCAACGGGAGAGAGCAAGTCCCAGCAGGACAAGGAAAAATGTCAGTAGGCTGCAAATTCAACACCACTTCTAGAGTTCATGTTACGCGGCCCAAGAGGAGACCGTTAGATCAAGTGACACAAAGCCATTAAGCATTGTATTTCCCCAGTGCAATTCCAATAATGAAACACCTAGAGTTAGATGAGTTTGTGCTACTCCAGCCAGCAAATATCAAAGCTGTTGCTACTCAGGAACCACGTGTGGATTGCTGGGGATGGTATGTGCAAGAGCCAGCAGAGATGCAAAGCCTGGGACCAGGTCCGGACCCTGCAACAAGAGGATTCAGCAGCAGAGAAACAAGTGACAAAGGGACCACGAGGAGCACGAAGGTTCACCAGGCACCCAAAAGCTCTCAGCTTCTCAAGGTGCCTTTGCAGGATGGCTGCACGTCTCTCAAGGTGTCATCTTGTTGATGATCAAAAGTGATGGGCAAGAGAACACGCGCCCCTGAGTGATGTCAGGCGAAGGTGATCGCTGTTAAGCGCCTGGCTCGGAGCGGATGCTGAAGCAGCAGCGTTCCCCGACACTGGCATCACAGCCAGCCCTGATGGCCCCGGGGTAGGCAGGGGAGTGACAGGGTGCCACAACCCATCTCCACTCCAGCGCTAACATACCTCGAGGTCAGTCCCAGGCTCATCCCTCAGCATTTAAAAGGTTTCTAAACGAGCTCTAGGGACAGACGAGGAGTAGCGAGAGGTGAGATGAGCTCCCTGCCAGCAAACAAGAGGTCACGCTGTAGGGAAGGTAGCAGGAAACAGACACAAGATTTCCAAAGTCTCTCACACACTCATAACCCTAAAAGAGAAAGCAAATGCAGTGAAACACATGGAGCTCAATGGTGACAGGGAAATGCAAGCACAGACTGAGTGTGTCCAAAGGAGAGGAACAACCTCAGCGGCCGACTGCCAGCTTCACACGAGTACCAAGCACGGCTCCTCCACCCAAGAGAAAGTTTCCAAAAAAAGCTTTTTTCTCAGCAACTCCCCAATAGATGGTTTGGATGCCCTGGTGTGCAGCACGGTGCCTAACACTGTCTATTCCTACTACAGCATGTAAAGGCATGGTAATGACCCCCACGCATCTCAATCCCCGTATACATCACTGCCAGGAGCGAGAACAGGCAGGTAAATCGGTAAAGAGCCTGGCAAGAGGGAAGGCTGCAACAAACCCCACAGTGCTCGCCCCAGTTCCCAGCCCTGCTCCAGACCCTCACACCCTCTCAGCACAGGAGGGCATTTTTTTGTCCAGTTTTTCCTTTCTGATTTCTTCTAAAAGCACCATATAAATCTGAGCCTGTGTGAAGCAGTTTCTGTAAAAATACTGCTTGCTGATACCCGCTTTGAGTGAAACGCCCCTTCTTATTCCATCGCTGCCAGCCACCAAGCCATGAACACCCTGAAATAATGAACATGGCTCAGATTCTACAGGACATAGAGATACCGCCCAAAATTAGAGTGTGAGAGACACAGAAAAGAGAGAGATATGAAGAGGTCAAGAACTACACAAGAGCTACAGGCGCATCTGATCTCCCTCTCATCCATCTGGTCCCCAGGGAAACTGTTAAGGTCCTGCCCCATAGCAGAGAGCTGAAGAAAAAGAGTAAAACTAGGAAAAAAAAATCTCATTTTTAGCTCAGGCTTGTTCTGTTGAAGGGAGGTCTCTACTTTCTTATTTCTTTTTTTTTTTTTCAGACTTCAGGACCTGATCGCATCACTTTGAAAGTATTCTTTTTTCCCAGGAAGACAAACCCCTGTCACTTGATTTCAAATGCTCACAATTTAATGTAAGCCACCAGCTACTTCAGGAATTATATATTTATATATATATATATATATATAAAGTGGCATATCCAAAAAGATGAGGAAGTCGAATTATTTTCCCTGCTTTGATGTTTATTTGCGTTTTGCACTGCAGGGCACTTGTGCAATATGCACAGAAACGCCAGGAGAATGAGTGAATCCTGTTGAAGTAATTTTAGAGGATGAAATGGTAAAAGGAACTGCTTTGAACTTAGCCTGATGGCACATTGTGATCTTTCTGATCTGTGTGTTGTCACTTTTCCCTGGCTTGGGTTTGTTACCACCAGGGCAAGTTGGGCCATAAACATGCAAGGCAGGACTGGGCTTTCATGTTGTTTCTTTCTGCCAGGTTTGAAAATGCAATAGAGGAAGGTTTGGTACCAAGGAAGCATGTGCCTGGGGTTTTTTTTAGAGTCCCCTGAATTAAAAAAAAAAAAAATTGAAATTAAAAAAAAAAATCCTCATTTACAAAATTGATTCAAAGTTGCCAGGGGAATGTGGAGGAAAGCTACGCAACTGCATTCTCATTTTGTGAATGCCACACCAATGCCAACAGTTTACCTAAATTAACTTAAGCATTGCAACTACTAATTGAAATCCAGCCCTTGGCTAATGTGAATTAGTGCTGGATTATAATGCTACATCATGATAAGCAGCTTGGAAATATTTCAAACAGATTCAGAAAATTGTTCTCCATTAGATTATCAATACTATTAACAGATAAAAACCCATCAAAAAAGCCTGTCACTTCAAAGGGGATCTTCTAGCTGCTTTCTAGCAGAGGAGCTCAAGGTACACAGTTTGCTAAGTCAAGTTTGAAAGCAGAAAGCAAATCACAGCATCTAGAATTATTACCGATTCCTTAAATTATTAACTTAAATGATTACTTTGTTCATTTTTGTTAAGGATAAAACATTAGCTGGGTATAATCAGGGATAAGACAGGCCAAGCTTTTAGCTCTAAACACTAAAAGTCTTTGAAGATGCATGTGAAACCTGTATAATGATATTGTTTTCTCTCCCCAGAACGATGCTGGGGACAGCCAGGCAAGAGCAGGGTCTTGCCTGGGCTGGAATGGAGCAGGAGTGTTGGCAGGGAAGGAATTCAGCCAAACACTTTCGCAACCCTGCACAGGGCACGTCTTCGTTAGCAGTTTATGAGGTAGTCACTATTGACAGATCCACTTGAGGTTAGGCCAGCAGCTATGCAAGCATGTAGTCTAAAATGCAACAAAAATAAAAGAAAACCAAACAAAAAAGTCCCTCCCAAGTGAAGAAATTGCAAGGAGATAATGAAATGGAGCAGACACGGCCTCCCGAGGGAAAACGAGATGAAATTAAATTTGCCATCAGCTGATCAGCACGAAGCTTGCTTTTCGGCAAAACCCATCAGAGGAGATTTCATTGCAAAGCACCGCTTGGACAACTAGTTTTCAACTAAAGGCTTCTGAATTTTTTTCCTGCCTACTCAAGCACATGAGTCAAACTCCTGCTCAGTCTCGTAGCAGCGCTACTGCCGATCTGGAGAGGGAAGGGCTTTCCCACCTCCTTCTCTGTGATTACAGCTGAAGTGTCCTGCTGAGACCTATTTTGCTCATGGAAAGAGAGAACCCCGCAGAACAAATGGCTCTGTATTTAGATGTAACCCTGTAGATCAAATGAGTCTGATAACAGAGACTAATAACAGAGATTTCGAAAAAAGTGCTTCGTGGGAAGGATTACAGGGGGATCTGTACGTCCAATCCTCTTGTAAGTACAACCCCCTTTCCCATATTCCCAATGTACTCCCTATGGGCAGCTTGTCTTGACGGCTACCAATCTCTCATATAAACCACATAACAGGTAGTGACACATTTACAGCACTTTTCATCTTTACAACACTGCGTGCTGGTCAGTTTTTATTACACTTACCAGACAAAGTGCTTTCCTTAGCGTCCACTAGGAAAGAGAATTTTTTTTTCCCCAGACAAGCTTTTAGCCTGACCAGCTGTAACTGCGCAATAAAGATATATACGCATTTTCCCGTATTACAGTAATTGGTAGAAAAAGTTAGGTCTAAGACTAGTACGTTTCTGCCTCTGTTCCCATTTAGCCTAGCACATCATCCTGAAAATGTTCTTTTTTATGGTACCTTAGTACTCGGTACCATCTAGCCCCAAAGTGCTCCCTCAAGGGTTTGCAATAGGCTCAGAAAGGATGAAAGAATGAACTAACAAGATCAGAGCTGTTGCAGGTTCAGCTTTAGGGGCTGCAGAAAGTAAATTTCTAGTTGGTAACACTTGCTTATTCCTAAAGTTATTAACCACTCCAATACAGTATTTATAGCTGGGCTGCCTACGTCCCTTTCCCCCAAGCAAAACTGTCACTATTTTAATGCTATAATAAGGAGCTGATTTGCTAGTGTACAACTTCAAAGGGGAACTTTCTTCTTCTGCTTGATAAAATATTAATGGGGAATAACGAAGCACGATGACGTTACACAGAACCCCAGGAATGGGCTCTGAAGCAGCGCACTCCCTTGGCTGGCAGCTTTTGTTCTTGTCAGATTATGTAACAAAGCTGCTCACAGGAAGGTCTCTGACTTATTTCCCAAATTGTGGCTGGGGACCAGAACTACTTTCCCAGCACAATCCATTCCCTTTACAACCCTGAATCTCGTAAGCAAGGTCATGCTGGGAGAACCAGCTGCAGAGGGGGCTTCTTCGCCCTCCCACACTTCGGAGGGCTGGCAACAATGCAACAAGCTGGGAAGGAGAAAGGAAGAGGCAGGAATGGGACAGAGCAAGGAACAGCTTAAAGCTTCCTCAGAAGGGTACACAAAGGATGCATCCATCATCCCAGGTGGCATCTGCTGGCCAGACACCTTTGCAGACAATACCCCAAGGTCATGTACAACAAGCTACAGCCACGAAGGCTTCTCCCTTTCAGCCAAGAAAGGACCTGACAGGCTTCCCTCAGCAGATATTTTATGCCCAAATATGTCAGTTTAGTATGTCAAATACAGCACGTGTCCCTGTCCTCTGTTTTCAAGATCAGTCTTTGCCCCCTCTTTTCCCCTGACCTCTATCTGTACAGACAGACCAGCAAGCACAGTAAGGTATTACTGGGAAAGATTGTTAATCACCTGCACTAACGTGGTTCAGAAACAGGATTGTCAGCATATTTTGTGCTATTACTGCACTTTGTACCAGCACGGAGGCTGCTTGTGACAGCCCAAAGCAGAGAGGGAAGGTGTGCAGAGGTGCTCCTGCATTTAGATGCGTTTGCAGGAACTGCACTCAAAATTGCTTGAGGAATTCAAACATGCAGAGGGGCTGGAAAGCTGGAAGGGGAGTCATCAGGGTAGGAGAAAGCCGCAGAACAGCTCCGACAATAGCAGTTCTTGCCCCTGGGGGCTGGAAGCCCTCAGGAGTCAATCCTGCACAGGCATTTGCATTGCACAGCGATAACACGGGGGTGCTGAGCTGAGGGGGACACTGTTTGGGGTGACACCTTCGTGCCCCATCATGGCTGTCCGGCTCTGATGCAAGCAGAAGGATGCAGCTGTGCTCTGTGGTGTTTTATTCAAATTCCCACTGAGGTCTCTGGATTTTCTTTCTTTCTCCTGCATTGCCAAGACATTCATGTAAAATGAAGATTCCATACAGGTTGGCACGGGCAGCTCTGCAGGCACGATCTAGCTCAGTTGACAGTGGCTTTGCAGAGAGCTGTGGCAAGTCATGCCCTGCTCATCTGCACCGAAATTAAAAAACCCCTAAAACTAGTGGTTCTGGCCACCCAGAACACCCAGCATATCATAAAGGATAAACTTTGCTGCTTTCCCTTGTTTGGGGTTCTTGCACCAGCACATATAACAACTCCAGGTGAGTTCCCTCCTACCAGTGGGAACTTTGTGCCCAAAGAGCGTTGTGAATCCATGGCCTCAGCTGTCCCTTTGGGCTCCGCACAAACAGCACTGAGTGTCCTGGTCATCTGTGGCATCCAGGCAAATACAGAAAGGACAGGGTTGAGTGAATGGGTTACATCTTGGCAGCAGTGTTAGGTCATCATTGTTTACGGGGTTCTTTCAGATCTTTCACTGCTTTCTATCTCACTTCATAAGTGATGGCAATAATTGTTATCACAGTCCTCAAACACTCAGGATTTCAATTATTTGCCAAGCACTTAGAATTTTCTTAAATCTGAAGGGTGTTACATGAAAAAAAAAACAGATTCTGTGCCATCAGTGCCATCCCACAGGTTTAATGTCACCCCTGGCTAATCTCAATAAACATTTCAGTACCTCCAATCATCACTCACTATGGAAATATTGGCTTCTGGCCTCCTTAATGGGTAGAGCACACAAGGTGCCACATCGGAGCCAGAATTACCTCGTGCCACGGCCGCAGCGCCTGGCTCTCCCACGTGGGCACAAAGCGACCGTCAGGTTGCTTACTCAGCCTCGCACAGAGGAATATTCATTAATGTTTACTGATGTAGAATGCACACACTACATTAGTCACAATCCTATAAACAAACATGTTTTTCATCCACACTACATTAATCTTGATCCTATAAATAAACAGATAGAGCGCAGTCACAGCTTTCTAAGATACCCCCTGCAGAAAGAGAGCTACTGTACCAGAATACATCAGGGCAGGACTGCAGCATCGGCTGCTCTCGAAGAGACCACGGCTTTGATTATTACTTTATAATGGGAGGGTTATTTAAAGGACAAGTGAGGTTTCAGGGGGGAGGGTGGGTAAGCTCATGTGTTGTAGTATTGAGTTTCAGTACTATCTGGTTTTAAGGTGTGAGCTGCTGTCCACAGCCTTAGCTAAGAATTTAATAACAAATCCAGCTAAATAAAACTCGGTGTCCCATGAGCAGCACCGAAATGACTGCATCGCACATGAAGACTTTTCCTTACAAGATGGGGAATATACAGAATCATTTTGCATTCATACAAGAGTATTCCCTGTACTCACATATCATATGGAAGGAAAAGCACCATGTTTTTCCAACAAAATACTCGTAAGAATCGCGTTACCAGCCACTGAAATGCAGCAGCTGGGATGGAGAGGACACTTTTCCCAAAACAAATGACAAGGAAGCAAAGGGAGACAGAATGCACTCCCCTAAAGTGGGATTTGAAGCCAGTGTGAGTGGGTGTTAGTACCTACAGATAAGCTGTAAAATTTGTTCTTCACAAACCGCTTTAGCCACCAATAAGCTAAGGAAATACCAGCAAAGGAAAGAAAAGAAAAGGAAAAGAAAAACCATTGAGGTGGTGGAAGAGTACAGAAAGATGAACAGAATGAAACTGAACCCTTTTAAACTCAAGCAAGTGAGCCTGAAAACTTGAAATTAATTACATACAGGAATAGAGAATAGAAAAAGAGAAGAGGAAGGGACTGATATTTAGTCTAAGGCACAGTTTGGTTGGCTGTGTCTCATTCTCTGGCATGCCCTTGGACTAGTCCCTGGATGTTTTTGACTTTACAAGAAATAATATTTGTATTTTAACACATGACGAGCCTACAACTTACATGTCTCACTGTAAGCACCTGAATCTGTACCACCTGAATTATGTTCAGAAGGCCATAGATCAGAGACCACTACTTAGATGATTGGTAATATGATGCATTGGCCATTTTAATTAATTTTCCCACTGGGGTTGACTGTTTATGTGCAGCGCAATAAAACACAGTCTGAAATTTTAAGACCTTAAAGACAATGAGACAAAATTAGAGCAAGCCACTGAGGCTGCCCCTAGGGATGGGAGCTATCATGCTCCTCTTTCCCCAGCAAGGAAAGGACCGACCCAATAGATAAATGCTATGGCATGAAATTTCTTGGATATACAGAATGTCTGAGGCCCAAGCAAATTTCCATTTTACATTTCCATTCAAATGATTTTACTGACTTCTACTAAATCTTATCTTAGTAAAGGCACTCAAGCAATCGGAAATAAAACTGACTATTAATAACCCTGCTTCCTTTTCCATTTTTCCTTCTCAAGGGGGTATAATCAAGGGAAATTTAATTGTTCATGAAAGACAACATCTGCATCACATATCCATCATATTTCCACTTGGAAAGCTTCCCAGTGTGGCTGTTCTGTTTGGTGTGCGTTACCTTTATACTCATCATTAATGAAGCTGATTTTGTTATTAGAGGCCTGGAAGCTGTAGCAGGGGTTGATATTGACGTCCAGAGCATCTGTGTTCAGTTTATAGGAGATGCAGTTCATCAAAAGCAGATACAGATGACTAAACCAGTGGGCAAGGTATGTTGACTTTTTATTTTATTTAACAGTAATGCAATGTAACAAGTGCACCAGAGGGATACATTTCCATAAGCAGACAAGCAGATGGGTGAAGAAATTTGACTTGCTATAAAAAGCTCGTCACCGCCGAGCAGTCTGAAAGGCTCCATGGAAAGAGCTGTCTATACTGCAAAGCGTATTCCCCCTTCAAAGATTTCACATTGTATGTGGCAGCCTCTCTCTTTGGCATTGTACATCCTACAGGTGATGAGCCTTAAAGCTCAGCTGCTGGCAGCAAGCCCAAAGCCATACACTTCCAGACCACTTTTTGTTTGAATTCCTCCAGATTTCCCTAGTACGTAGAGAAGGGTGGAGCAAGGGGAAGACGGAGATTTAAAATTGAATTGTTCATTCAGTTGATTTTCTTGCCTCATGGAAATAATGTTCTTTCAATGAATTGTGTTGGAGCATCAGAGGTTCTCTACTTCAAATGCACCCAAGTCATACACATGCTGGAGGAGAGGTTAATATCAACTGCCACCCGAAGATTAAGCACGTAGACTAACCAAGCCACAGCAAACCAAGCCCAGGCTCTGCCCCATTTGCACTGCACCAGTCAGAAAGGCAGATGTCTCCTTTCTGTACCTTAAACTGGAGAAATGTGGAGTTTTACGAAACACAGTGGGACTTAACCGTAGACCTGTCCTGGGCTATATCCACGCCACATGTCTATACCTGCACTCTGTCTTGGACCAGTGTTAAGATCTCCTAAATCTGCCATGACTGTACTGCAGATGTGCTGCTAGATTTTAAGGGCAAAAATGCTTCAGACCCTCTATAGTTGTGATCACTGAATCCACCCAAAATACTTATGACAAGGCACCAAAGCAATAAAAATGTCAGGAACCGAGCGAGAGGGAGCAGTCAACGGAGAACTCGCTCCTGTGCTGAGCGAGCGGCATCACGCTGCTGCGGCTCTTCACCACAAACCCTTCTCCTTGTGTTCGCAGCGCACAAAACAAATTTAACTTGCCAAAAATCGCAATCGATAAGATGTTTCTTAAATTAGCTAGTTTCAGAGGAAAGGAGGAAAATTAATTAGTGTTGCTTATCCCACAGAGAAGGCTTAAGCTGAAGGCCCAGATCAATACGTTCGAATACAGATGCCGAAAGTCGGGCACATCGCCCTCATAGGATGTCTGACGCCCCCCAAAAAAAACACACGGCTCACTACCAATCTCCCACAAGCTCTCTACTGCACCAGAACGCTTGGCTCAGAGCAGCAATCATGGTCAGTCTGCTCTGATGCTTTCAAAACGTCAACCTGTTGCTTCATTGTGCTTGAACCTTTGGGATTTCACACGCAAACCGATTTTCTTGGTTGTTTGTGTTCATTTGCAAGAAGTCATCCAAAGCAGATACAGATGAATACTCCGCTGCACATTGTGGGTTTTCCTTTTAACACCGACAAAACGTAACCAGTCAACTTGAGAGACGTATGTTTATAACCAAGTCAATTGGATGGGCGCAAAAATCTGATTTGCTACAAAAAGCTTATAGCTGCTGAAAATCTTCAGGATTTGCTGGAAGGATCCAGCTTTAAAAATCATGCCAAGGTATTAAAAAACGCTGATCCTGCCTTGTACAACTATTGTCTCAGCATTAGCTTTCCTGCAGCCGTGCCAAGGCTCTACCTAACATGGTGCTCTATGATGGGATGTGCAGCACTGACAGCTGGTGCTCAGGACAAACAGCCAAACTACAGATGTTACAGGGGTTTGCTTCGGACCGAACGCTTGTTAGCATTGGAGGACATTCCAGCTACACATGCTAGTTGGGTTGGTTTGAAGGGAATCATCTGTGATCACTCAGAGGTGTCTCTGCAACACAGACCAAGGCATGAGACGTGGAGACAATCAGAGGATCTGCTTCAAAAGCACTCTCTGGTCAAAACCACAGCACCACTCTAGACATGACCCCGTGCACAGAGCTTTCCTGGGCAAGCAAGTGCCCAACGAGTGGATTCACAATCTGCAGATGGTGTTTCAACTCCAGCCAGAGTTCATCCCTCTACAAACTGCTGTTACCCTCTGAAATCCAAGTCCCTGCCTCAGTTACATCTTCTAGTGAGACTTTGGCTCTCAAGGGCCTGAACCTCTCCAAAGGAAGAGGAGATACTTCTGCCAAAAGGCCCATCAAAAGCTGTTGTCAGGCCTCCAGGTGCACCCTGTGCTGGAGGAGATGCCCACGCCATCACGATGGCTTGCACACGTGCCCAGCACACAGGGACACCTCCCAGCCATCCCAGAGAGCCCTATTTCCACCTTCCTCCACCTCTTCTCCACCCAGAAGGGACTATTTTACTTTCTACTTATTGCTGATGTGTTCTGCAAGTACAATTCAAATGAACTTTTCTACAGGTTGTAACATCTCTCCATCACCCATAAGCAGAGCATGCAGAATACAAATCTTGTAGCCTCCATCTGCAAAATAAAAACTATTAGTAGTCTTCTACACTTAAAATGAGATCTGCAGAGACACAAAAGATGTCCAAAAGCTGCCATGGGCTGTTAGTCCAATTGAACTGGAAGCTCATCAGAGCCAGCAATCCCTCTCCAAGGCACTGGGTAGTGCTTTGCCTCTCCTCTGTGTAGCTTTTCTCCTGCTTCAGGCATACACAGCTTGTATTTTGATGGGGGGAAAAAAAAAAAGTTATTCACTTGAAAATTTATGCTTTTTTGAAAGGCACAATGTTTATATTTTTCGCTTTTTCTGAGTCTCTGGAAGCCTGGATCAGGAAAGGGTCAAGGCTTTCCAGCTATCCAAGCTTGCAAGGCAGATACCGTGATAAGAATAAAGTGCTTGTTCAGTACAAATGAAAACAAGACATACTCGCTAAGAAACAGCAAAAATAATAACCTGTGCAGATTCACACAGGATTTTGATGCTCTAATGTGACAGACATCCTTAAGAGCACTTCAGAAGCAGCTTTATCAGCCCTAACTGCTTAGTAAATGAAGTTCTTGGGACAACACCTGTATGTCTGCTAAACACCAGGTTCCCTGTTTCACGTCCCACTGAAGATCCAGCTTCCCAGCAGTGCTGTGGAGAGCCCCAACACACAGTCCTGCACTGAATGCACCATCGTTCCTGCTCAGGTAACACTCCTGCCTGCTTCCCTGAGGTTGAGGAGACAGAGCATCACTGAAAAACATCTTTTGCTGCTTTAAAACCCCAGCAGTGACGACTGGAATTCATAAATCAGGTTGGTTGTTGTTTTGGTGTTTGTTTTTTGTTGTGTTGTGTTTTTTTTTTCTCTCCCAGACCTGGGAGACTGCTCCAAGCATAATTAGGTTTAGGATTTACAAAAAAATACCAGCATCTGTTGCCTGTTCTGTGCATGCTGCCAGTCTGAGGGGACTGCTCCGGGCTCACAAAGGCTTTTGTTCTCACAAATAGAGAAAACTTTGCTGAGCCTGGAGCAGGGCTGCTGGCCAAGACCTCAGAGACCCACATTATATGTGGGACTGGACGCAGAGGGAGGAGGAGAGGAAGAGTATTGAACTCAGGGTGCCTCATCCTTTAGTTGAATTAAATTTGATGAGTCTCCTTTTAAATTAATACAGGGGAAAATCCCAGTAACAGCTACTGCCAATAATTCCATTACAAAATAAAGCTGGCAGAAAATAATCACAAACATATGCCTATCTCTCGCTTTAAAGTCAGTTCCAAGAATTTAGACACTGACCGAGCCCCTCGCTGATTAACAAGGAAACATCCTCTTGTAGATGAAAAAGCTTTGCTTTCCCATCTGGCAACACAGAAAAACATCACAGCAATTCTCCCAGAGCAACGCCGTCTTCAGCAAAACGGGGTACTAGTGATGGGTTAGCAGAGAGAGATCTCTTAGTCCTCTTCCTCCAGTTTCTGGAGAAGACTTTGGGTGAGTTTCTTGGTGACCATGGTGCCACCACCAACCATGGTACCTCCATCACACCTGGCATGTTTCTTCCCCTAAAGCAGAAGTTTGGGTACAGAGCTGCATAATGCAAAATCTCTGGCTGTGAGGATTTAAAGGAGGACTACAGATTTTTTTGATTATTAACAGGTATCTAAGAACCGCACATATTATAATGACTGCAGATGATGGTCACTGAATACAGGACTATAATGCGAACAGCACTACTTACAGAAATGCACCAGCCCAGAAACTTCTATCCAAATCCAACTAACTTCTAAGGATTTGCACCCAAACGCAATGAGAATTCCATATAATTTAATACTATTTTCATTTCTAGCCAAGCAGCTCCAAGCAGTTCCTCAGGTTTCAAATCTGAGCTTCTACCTTGTTTGGACTCTCCTTTCCCTCAGCATCCAGATGCCTCTTTCCTTTCTCTCCACATGACAGTGCTGCAAGTGCACCATTTAAGCTTGACGATGCTCTTCTCTTTCTTCTCTAAAGTTCAGAAATGCTTCTAGGAATCCTCCCACTACTTTCAAAGTGCTTATTCACTTCCCCAAGACTGGAGGAGATTCATCCCCCAGCATCTTCCGTGCAGGGGGAATAACCCATTAGATTATTAGGTTGTAAGTAGCATTGATTCTAACCCAGGGGACCACGTTCATTTAGCTCAGTCCTGAATACATTTTTTGGAATACATTATGTATGAGGGTATAGCCATACAAGTAAAGAAAAAAAAAAACCTGAATGTTGAAAAAAGGGAAGAGCCAAACTACCTGCCTTGCTTCATACCATGCTCATGCCCAACACAGGAATTTTGTGAAGTTAATATGAACATATATTTCACGATATGGGGGATTGGCAGGTGGCAATCCACACTCTATACTGTCAGAAAACAAGTGGTACATTTTGAAAGACATTCTCTCCCAAGTGCTGCTTAATCAGGAGGCACACTCACAGCCACACAGAGGGTCAGGAGCACGAGGCTTCGCACTCTGTCTTTGCTACAGCCACTGGTAAAGAATCACACAAAAACCAAAGTGAGCTGTCGTGCTGTGAAACACAAGGTTGTGCAGTAGCCGGCTAAAAGGCAGGGTAGCTCTGCAGAAATAAGGAAAAATCTTCCCCAAAACATGTCTAAAACACGTGCAATTCTTCCAGAGGCATTGCTGTCATAGGCCAGGCTCTGGAGTCCTGGGTTTTCTGCCAAAGACACCATAGCTTTAATGCTGAAGGAACTAAGTTTGCAATTGTAGCATTTGCCTTTTTATTTTCTTACCTTCTTTTCTTAAAATAAAAAGGAGAGGGAAAAGATGTTTAGGAGAAATTGATGAAGCATTGATTAAAAAGTGCATTGAACTAGGAAGTCATTAAGTGGACACGTAGAGGGAAAATTGTATAATGACATCTACATGATTAAAAAGTTAAAACGGGCTAAGAAGGAGGGTAGTATTTAAAGCAAAATAATAGGACTATTTCTAGCACATTTCAAACAAAAGGCCAGTAACATGAGTTGTCAAACATTTCTGAGATCAAGAGGCAAAACTCTATCTCTTGGGCCATTTAAAAAAATTAAGAGGAACATTTCTGCTTGCAGGAAGGAGGGTAACAGACACCAGAAATGAACATTTTCTTCTAAGCAATATATATAAACCCAGAAGAGACCATGGGGGATTCACAACTATCGATTAACAAAGAGCCACCACAGCTGTAATGCCCCCTCAAATCCTGCAGAAGAAAGGAAAAATAGACAATAACATCCCAACCACATTATGCTGAGAGAGGCGAGCCTGCCCTAGGAAAAACTGATTTTCCTTGGCATGGCACAGTCCTGTCCTGCCAGTTTAAGAAGTAAAGCCAACACTATTTGGGAATGACCTAGGATGACCAGGAATAAGTGATCCTTTTGCTCTGTCTGCTGTGGGACACTTAAAATAAATCCCAGTGGGAAAAGGGCAGGCAGTTTTCAAGACGCAGACATGGTCGCTGCTTTGATGCTCCCTCAATTTCTGGTGCAAAGCAGTGAAGAGTTAGAATAATGTAAGAATAGCATGAAATCCCCTCAGTGCCTTGGCACTGGAGTGCTTCTCACAGGGCAAACGTAATTACCTTCTCCATTAGCAGGCCATCGGGGCTGCCCTGTGGAAGCCACCACCTCGCTGTTATTTTGAAGTGATCATCTGGCTATTTTGTCTGAGACCATCTAGATAAAATTAATTGAGGTTATAAGTGTTTCAGAGAGTGGTTATGTGTTGAAAAAGCCCTTCCTCATTGCTGTGTCAGCCTAATGTCGTTTAACTCTCCAGTATCAGCCATGCTGAAAAGGTACATCAAGTCAAGTAATATCTTTTGGGTGGTTTGGTTTTTGTTGGGGTTTTTAAAGGGACTGAATATTGTCATAAATAACAATCATGGGCCAGGCTTGCAAGCCCGCTAGCTCAAATACCCATCGACTTCCGTGGAGCTTCCATGTGTGAAGTACCTGGAAGACCAAGCACACCCATCATGGTTACAGTACCACTTACAAAAGCATTTTCTGCTTCAGAAATAAACTGATAGCTGCAAGAGGAACAAAAGGAGAGGGCACATTATTGTGTGAACTGAACAGAGGCTCAGCATTGCTTTATGCATTACTTGGGCCATATAGGTTGGCTCGTTGGACTGGAAGGGCTACTATCACAGTCCTTGTGTTCCTATTTTACCATAAGGATACCACAAAGACATTAAAGCCCGGGTTTTTTTTTCCTAAAGCCAAGAAACCAAAAGGTAAATTCTGCAAGTCCTATGAAAGTCAAAGCAACACAGACCAGTTGGAAGAAATAAGCCTCTGACTGCTCTGAGTTGGAAAACACAAAGAAGAACCTACGGTTAGCACTTGGTAAAGCTCCAAATTCCTAGAGATAATCTTGTGACACTGTGAGTTACAGCCTCTAGCACATTTGGGTAACTGTTGCTTTTAAAACCAAATCAGCAGAAAGGGAGATATAAATCATTAAGAGAAGAAGGAATGAGATTTTTTTAGACTTTTGCATAGGAGTGAAGCCTCACTGGAATGCTGGAAAGAGCTTCCTCCTCTTACAAAGTATCACAGATATAGAATACAATACAATACAGGATTTTAAAAGTCTCTCTTAACCAAAAGGAAAAAAATAAAAGAAATCAACTGAAACCCCACAACTCTGACATCTCTGAGGAGACAAAAACGTGAAGAAACAAGGTATTCTGAGATTAGTAGTAAATTGTTACTAGATTTGTTATAGCAACTGCAAAACGATCTGATTTAATATAAATCTCAGGCCATATGGTGATTGTTCACAGAGATTTACCAGGCAACATGAGTACTCAGGTGGATTTTTACTTTGAACAAACTTTACGAGGCCACACAGACTTGAAACTGAGCCCTGAAAAAGGATTGGAAAAACATATATATACGTGCGTGTGTGTGTGTGTATGAAGCATCGAGCATCTAAACATGGACTTCCATAAAACTGAAAAAAAAACCTTTACAACCCATTCAAGGAGTATTAGACAAGGGCAAATATTGTTGTCAGTTTACAGCAAACAACTGACAGGCTTTGGGACGCCTGTGAAGGAACATAAACCCGCTTAGATCTGGTCTGCACAAACAGCAGAAAAGCATTTGCAAGCGAATTTTCATTCATGCCAGTAGTAGCAGCACAGTCGGCAGCTGGACTGGCTAATCTGATGAGTGGCAACTTCCTCTCATGCATCCAAAATAAGCCCTTCGGTAATACAATTTTCTAAGAGACACATGTGTGACAAATGCTTGTTTCATACTAGGCTGCTATTAATTTTAAAATGCCTTTTTTTTATTTTAAATCCCCTCTCATGTAAGCTTTCCCTCCTGTATTGCATAATTGATGCCACCTCGTGGTGGAAAAAAAAAATAAATGGTCTCCTGATGGTCTCTGTCTCCTTTGATAGCCAAAATAATCCTTGACTAACTCAGTGTTGCAAGAGTGGTGACTATATTCCAAAGCTGTGTCTCTCCTCCAGACTCGTGGCCTTCAGAACAGTATTTCTATTAAATTCTAAATGGTTATTCCAGACTGTGAGATTAGCTGAAGGGTGAGCTTTTTAGAAATTGCAACTGTGTGCAGATTTCTTCCTCATTCATAGCTGAGGTACCAAACCTGCATCCATCAGTAACAGTCCACACCAAGGCAGCTTTTTACAGAGTCACCACTTTTTATGCTAAATGACTCATTTTCTTCTCTTTTGCTGAGTCCTCCTCTTGCAAACTCATTACTTGCAGACATCTGCACTCTCGCCCTACCTTCATTTTCTTTCAAAGCAAGCCAATGTATTGCTCACACCACTCTGCGCATCTCCTTCTTCCCTCCTTTCTGTCACCTGGAGATATTTCATGTACCCCTAGATGTTCTACTCATTTTTTTTTCCAGCTGTGTTTCCTGTGCTCTGACCTCATCCACTTCACAGAAGCCTGATCCTCCCTCCTTCCCTTCAATGCATGAGCATACCCTACACCCCCAGGCTGGTCCTTCTATCTCTCTTGCCCCATCCTCCCTGTCCCCTTCACCAGGGTGACTGGTGCTCTGAAGCATACCAGGCATAGCTTGGGTGATCTGCTGTGAAGTTGTGCTGGAGGACAGAATGACCAGGAGATGCACACACAGATCCAGCTCCCTTCCTCAAATACTTCCCTCTATTGTGTGTCACTACCTGTTGCTCCATCAGCCATCAGTGACATGCCTCAACCTGCAAAACTCTTGCTTTTCAGGTATATCGGACCTCTACCTAGCGAGGTGGCCATGCACACCATCCACCCTAAGGCCACCTAAACACCATGAATAAAAACCTCCTCAGGCCTGTGAGTGAGCACATCAGATGAATGGCAATGACAGAGAAAATTTCTTTGTTTCTAACTCCTGCTTCTTAATGAAGCTCCTTGGATACAGAGAGAGAATACAAAAAGACAGACAGTATTTGCAGTACTTGGTGCACCAAAGCTGGGTGACAATCAGTGGAAACTGTGGCTTTCCTAAAATCCACACGCAGCTACTGACTGAGACCCTGCAGCTCCTGCCTGGGCTCTGAGCCACAACTGCATAAGGGATGATACCACCAATAAAACCCGTGCATTCATCCATTGGCAAAATCCCCTCCTTCCCTGAGGGTCTCAAGCTAATTTTCTCCCGTATTTCAGGCTGCAGAAATGCCAGGCTTTTCTGAACAACAAACACAACTACCTAAATCTACCTGCTGTCTAAAAGATAAGGGGAGAGGGAGAATCCGTTTATTTATTTAGTCCTCTAAGTTAATTTACTGGTGCTTTATTAAGTGGTATATTTTGGTTTATATAGAGGTAAACAATGTTATCGTGCAAATCATAGTCTTATCATTGCAGCCTCAGTTGAGCTACTTGATGATTAACCTCTAGGCATAACGCTGTAGCCCCTAGGCATAATGCTCATCTCATCCAGTTATACCTTCATTATCATCAGATTCATTAATTTCATCATCTGTATGCCAAAACGTTGCATGGTTAAAGGCAACATTTAGCAATAGTCAGAATATTGGCAAGGCTTCCCATTCTCTGCTGAAGAGTTTGCAGAAGCAATATTACACCAAGAGGAGCAAGAAGCTAACTTTTCCTTTAAACCCATGATTCATCAAGTCACAGTTAAAAATATTAGCACTTAAGTGTTTAATTTTTATTTCAGTGCATGACAGGCATAGTGAATGGCCTTGAGGTGAAGCCCAAAGGGGCTTCGCCAGGGCAGGGTTGGGTGAGCATCCTCCTCCTACCCGCACGGCCGGAGGAGCCAAGATCTGCCACTGGAGAGGATGTTTGGCCCCCGGGGTAAGAGTTCTGCTTGCTGAATCACTGCCTGTCAGCAGCTGAGTTTGTTAATCCTTCTATTATCTAGGGCTTTGTAAGCAGGCTTGTCCTTTTTTTATTCCATAGTTGTTGTTGGCAGTGCCACGCGGTGCTGGATTGCACACAACTCCTCTATATTCCAAGGCCATTATTGCCATCTTAAATAAACCCTTTTGGAAGGAGACTGAGAGACCAGTCGGTCACACAGCAGGGAAGTGAAGGATGGAAACCAGCCCTGGAGGTCATGAGAGTGAAAGAAACTGTCTCCAGGTGACACAGGTGGCGAATGCAAAGACAGCAAAGTCATCTCATCGAGTTGGCATAGTCTTTCCAAATCTCCCAGGATAAGCTCATCAAATTATTGTTCATTATAGCTGTGATAAAGTAAAACAAGGTGTGATACCAATTGTCTTGAAAACATTGAGTAGGACCTGCTGGCACAGCGTGGTTTTGACAACGTTCTCCCACTCTCCTGTAACAAGAGTAAGCCCCTTCCAAATTGTGTGTTCTTTAAGAATTAAGGGGTGGATATGTAAAAATGAATAGTCTAAACATACTTCTGTATCAGCTTAGAAAAAATGTCATACAATACCATCAGAAGAGAATGCTGCTATATAAACATAACCTATTACCAAACCAGTTCATGGCATAATAGAATACTTATGTAGAGAACAAGTATACAGTTAATAAAAACAGCTGTACACATCCCAGCTAGAGACATGGTGTCCAGAGCAGCTGAGCTATCAGGTACAGGGATTTATTTTTTTTTCCTAGATCCCTAAATTTAATCTTGTTACAAACACTGTATTTTAGCCTCTTAGTAGATCAATGTTCTCAGCAACATGTGCAGATTGATGCAACATCACTTGTAGAAGAGCCAATATGGGTGACCTGCCAGCAAGCAAACCAGAGACACGTTCCCCTGACACACTGAATATGTTTGGTGAAAGGAAGGAATTAAGTAAATACACATGCAAATATATATAGGCCAATTTAATAGAGGCCATCAAACTCAAGTGCTAACATTTGTACAGCTTATGCTCTGCCCATCTCTTGTGTACTTTTAAGCTACAGAGAGCTTCATTCAAGAGGACAAATATGACTTGTGTTAGAAGAGCAGGTGGAATTTCTCCAGCCTCTCTTCCAGGGCTGGAGCTCAGACACAGGATGGAAAGTGGAACTGAAAATACATTTAATGAAAGAGTCATAGTTATTATTCTATGGTTATAAAACTTGTTTCAGAGGAGAAAAGTTATTCAAATAATACTTATTTCTGCAGAAGACAGATCCTCTCAACACAGCAGGAGTTCAGCAATTCAAAGATGCTTTAAGCACGGGCTCTGGTGGTTTTCTTCCATACCCCTTTAGAAAGCCAACCTCAGACACTTCCAGGGTTACAAACCAGTACTTTCTCGGTGTCTCTTGGAGGCTTCTCAAAGCTGGTTGGGGACAACATCAAACTGAGTTAGGAGAGGAGTTGCTGGTGTGAGAGCCCTCAGCTCCACAGCAAGGCAACCCTGCAGGCACCACCCCGTGCCACACACGACTCCTCCAGGGAATTTGACTTTTCTTTAATAAACCAATGGAAAAATCTTAACTTCTCCATTATTTACAAGCCTTCAGTCACAGAGAGAGCTTGTGAAGCCTCCTGCTATCTTTACACCTCTTTTATCTGGGCTTTGGACCAGCTCTTAACGACACTTGTGTGTGGCTGATGGCAGCTGGCACTGCTACAGCAGGGATGAGAACACGAGTTTGGCTACGGACATCATGTGTGCAGAATCATGCCCGACAAATTAAATTAAATTAAGCTATATTGAAGCTGGTGACCACTTAGGGACCATTAAAATGTCAGTTAATTAAAGCTGGGTTTACCAAAGGTTATGAGACAAATTGTCATCTGTTAATCTGTCAAAATCTGAAACTGAAATGCCCTGAACATCTTAGGGGATGTTTTAAGGTGATCAGACAGAGCAAGTTAACTTTGTTTCACATTCACTTGCCTATGTAAAGCAAAAAAAGGCTTCAAAAAGTTAACAATTTGCTCAAGAAACCACAATGAGACCAGGTTCCACTAATAATTCCAAAAATAAATCATGAGACTTGGGGAATCAGCTGCAGCTCCATAAAATTAAAAATGCCAAGGAAACACATTTATTTGAAAGGGTTCAGTTAATTCTAAGCCAGTAAAATTTATTAAGTATCTGATCTTGATTTTACCTGTTGCTTTTACATTCACTTGGGGTCAAATTCAGACAATCTCTCATTAAAAGTGACAGGCTGATTGAAGAAAAAAAAAAGTATTTCTAGGGAGAGCGAAATTAGAGGATTCTGTCTCCAATTTGTTTAAATGGCAATTATGAGTTAACTGCAAAAAGATACAGACTTGACAACCAAGTACCTTCTCCTTAACAGCCACATTAAGAACCAGAGGCGTACGCATGTCTCCTCTCATGTACCTTTTCAAAAAAACTAATTAAAAACATGACATAGTGTCAAGCTTTTGTGTAAATCTAAATCTCATCTCCATAAACTAATAGAAGCTTTTCTGGTTCACTAACAAGTCAGTAACAGCGCAGGCAATCAACCCCTTTACTAGGCAATGCCTGATTCTGTATTATTATAGAAAAGTGACATGCTAATGACCTTTCAGGCCTTTTTTCTTGAGTTTCAAAAAAAGAAAAATGAAAAAAAAATAGCAGGGCTCTAGCTTCAATCAAGAATAATTATTGTCCCGCAACCACCACTACAGGCTCAATGAAATCATATTCTCTGACCTCCAGAAACTTCCAAGTATTACTTAGAGCTGAGCAGCTTTTAGGTAATGTCTCCGAGACTTTAAATTTCAAGTTACATTTCCATTAGATTTGACTCCCAGGAGTCAGCAGCTGGAGAGCACCCACCTCACTCCTCCTGTACCGAGACCTCCAAATGTCTCACTTTTTTGCAAAAGGCAGTTTCCTTCAGTTTACATTTGAACAAAACACTTCAAGCACCGTGTGTCTTATTGCTAACGAGAGTTTTAAGCAGTTCTGACAGGGCAAACTCCACCTTCTACTGGAATAAGAGAAAACTTCAATAAGGTCTTGTAGCAGTACAGTAGCCAGATCAGCAAGAAACTCCACATCAGTGAAGACTTAATCCACAAAATACTGAACTAATAGAGCTCTGCAGGGCAGCAAACAGCTAGAAAAAAAGTTTGGAAAGTCACAGTGACCCAGGAGGTAGGTAAGCATCATGCCCTGGTGCAAATCCCAGTTCCACCAGTTACTGTGCTTCATGATCCCTTTCCTCCTAAGCTTTCCCAGCGCACTTAGACAAAAAGTCTATCTAGAAAAGCAAACTGTGTTTGATATCTATATAAATGTTATATATACACACTAGGTATATGCATGGCACAACTTCACGCAGATACAACGCATGGCAGGAGGAGGTTGCCCATGTAGGTTTGGAGAAGAAAATAATTTATATTTTGTTTTCCAAGTGCTGTTTGCAGGAAGACACCCTGCGTCGCAAATGGTTCTCGCAGCCAGCCTTGCGCTCATTTATTTGGCTCTGCTGACCCCCAGAGTCCGGCGCTCCGTACGGCACATCCGAGCGCCAAAAGCCACCGGGTCCCTGCCAGGCTTCCCACCCGTTGCCATCGATTCAAAGAGGTTTTGCTAAAGCGACTGCTCTGGCACGCTGGGGATGAGTGAACAGCAAGATAATAGACATTTAGCCCACCTCGACTCAAATTGCTGCATCTGCCAGAAACTGCAGAATTAAATAGATATGGGGACGGGAGGAAATCAGCTCAACCAATACGTAGGCATTACAATAAAAGCATGTAGAGAAACTCGTAGGGAAGTTGTCTGTAGCTAATATCTCCAGTCACACACCTGGCAAAACCCAAATTTTCACCAGATAAGCACCGAAGGATTTCCTTCTGTCACCGTTATTTCTGCTACTTGAGTCAGGAGGAAGCTGATACTATTTTCTATTTTATACTGCACAGCTTTAGGACTTTCTATTTCCATTTGTCTGAAACAACTGTTTGGCCATGTTAATAACTATCAGACATACTATTCATCACTATTAAACACATGGAAAAACAGAGATGGATAGTTTTGTAAATCAATTATGCCCATAAACTCAAAGAATTCTGTCAAACTAACACATTTACCTTGTTTTTTCTGCATTCTCTCACCCCCCAATGCTGAGCCCTTGCTGTATTCAGACACCAACCACATGATCTTTTTGCTCAGATTGACAAAGAACTAAGCATTAAGCCAGGCAAGTGAGAAAACAAAGATGGAACACTGGGTGCTGGGACAGTCTCCTGCACAGTGGTCCCCACATACACCGAGCAGATGCAGACACGGTTTGCTGTGCATTCCCTGAGAGCACAGTGTCACAGGAACAGGTGTCTCCACTGCAACACATCTCCTACAAACACTTATTCATGGCATAGTTTTGGTTTGCAGCACTTCTGTTGAAAATTATGGATACATAACCATGGAAAAACCTGCCAGACTGGAAACTTTCAAGTATTGTTTTGATTCGATACATTTTAGGGGGAAAAATTATTTTTTCACTTGACAGCATATCAGATTCTTGCCTCATGCCTTCTCCTTTGATCTAGGAACTATGTGAAGCATCTTTCTCTTGCGCACAGCACTAAAAAGACCATACAGTTTCCCTTACCCAAATTCAGGTCTCCTTATGAATGAGGGCTTAAGGCCCGTTTTCTGCGCAAGTTTAATATACCTACATACTTTAACATTGCAAGCTCAATGCCACCTTCAGCCTAGGAAAGAAAATACTGAAGTTTGTCTTTGGGCAAGAGGCATTTTTCATGACCCGGATGGCAATTATCCTCCCTCTCCTCCCTGCAAAATTGGCAACCTGATAAATCTGTTGTAACCTCTATATATCCTCCTGTGAAGATAGGTTCTTTGTTCTTGGCTGTGCTTCCCAACCTCCACCTTTCTCTGCGCCACCTTTTACACTGACACTGGCCTGTGCTGCTGTAGCTCAGGGGTCTGTGGAAAAAGACATCACCCCCAAGTCCCCTCTGCCACCAACTGGCTGGACACCTCGGTGTGCTCCCCACCTGCAGGGCTGGTTGTCATCAATCGCGTGTGCACCCAGTGGACAAAGAGAAAGTGCTGAAACAGCGGGGGAAAAAAGGAAAGAAAGAAAGAAAAGATAATAATAAATAGCATCCTGGAAACAAACCAGAAGAATGGTATCACTTGATGCATCATTCTGGACTATGCACTACTCAGAAACCCTGTATCAGCAAAGAAGCTGCTCTACCACCAATACATCACCCGTGCTGGGACACCCAGAACCAGGACTCCCACTTGCAAACGAGCTGAATCTCCACAACAGCAGCATCTTGGCTGCAGCCAGTGCCTCAGCACATCCCACCACCAGCAAGACTGCAGCACGGAGCTCCACATTCAGCACCAGAGACTGCAAGATATTGCCACAGAATCACAGAATTGCCAGGAACCAAGCGTTTCAACACTAGAACTAGTTAAACGTAGAATAGCTATTGAGGAAAACATCCAGCTTCAAGGACAGGTTAAGCAAAAAGAAATCCTGTGATGCATCATCTCCTTGTAGGGAAACATCCTCTACTCTTAAGGGAGGGATCCTAGCACTTTTTCTCCTTCCAGTATAAGTTATTAGGGATGAAGAGAGAAGGCACAATGGAGAAAAACGTAAGGCTTTACCACAACCTTGCACAAATACCACCACCATCCGCAAAATGCCTGACATTAGACTCATTAGCAGCCAGAGGGGCTTACATCAATCTCTGTTCAAGCAACAACCCACAAGCACAACATGTATAACCCAGAACTAAGTGTTTCTACCTCTTTTGTACGTACCGTTTCTCCTGCAGCTTCATCCTCACCTCACACGCTCTCTTCACGTGCTCTCTCCTCTGGACTCAGCGGGTGCAACGTGCCCTGGAACCTTCTCCAGTCCATCCCCTTCACGGTCGATACCGCTTTCCGTGACTTCCACCGCAGCAACTTTGACAGCAACTACTCTCCTGTTTGCACACGGTAGGACAAACTTGTTGGGACTGACAAGGAGCACAAGGTATTTCTTGCAAAGAAAAAGCAGAAGGAATTTAAATTTCCCCGGTGCAGCGAGGCCAGGGAGAGAGCAGAGGGAGGAATGCACGTGAAGCAGTCACCACCTGCAACCCGAACTCGTTGATCACAATTAAGCTTTAAGTCACCAAGCAGGTGGTCCTGGTTTAGGTAATTCACTTCCACCTGGTTTCTCTTTTTTTTTTTTTTTTTTTTTTTAAGGTAGCTCCCTAACAAAACGACCACTCACTGCTTACTCCCAGTAAGCACCACGTTCAGTTACAGCTATAGTCATTTTAACACTTACATTACCAGCTCCAAGCCTCAGTCTTCACATGGAATCATAGAATATCTTGGGTTAGAAGAGACCTTTAAAGGTCATCTAGTCCAACCCCTGCAGTGAGCGGGGACATCTTTAATCAGCTCAGGTTGCTCAGAGCCTCATCAAGCCTGACCTTCTCCACCACCTCTTTGGGCAACTGGTGCCAGTGTTTCACCACACTCAAAGAACTTCTTTTTTTAATGTCTAAAAAATGTCTAAATCTACCCTGCTCTAGTTTAAAACCCCTGTCCTACCACTACACACCCTTCGTATCATGCTGAATGACTTGTTTCACACCAGCTTTCCTCTTGGAATTTTTGTCAATTTGTGTATTATTTCTTGTTACACAAGCCAAACTATTTCCAGTATCTCATTCTTTAAAAAAAAAAAAAAACACGTTTTACATGCAAGAGGTAGCTTTACAAACAAACAAACCTGGACTGGACTGAATTTTGAGACATACCACTTCAGGACCTGCAGTTCACAAATCAATTCACATCCCAGGCTCTTGCAAGCCGGAGGCCCTTTAAACCTCCTTTTGCTTTGCTCCATCCATTGGGTTAAGCCTGGACCACGGTGCACCACGGGAGATACCAGCTAAGACATGGACTGCAGCCTTTATTCTTTGCAAAGCCTGAACTAAACAGGGGTTTTAAGAACCACAGAGGAGAAGACAAAGCAGGCAATTCACGGACCACTGATCTCACAGGACCCTGTTGACTGATGGATGTTTTGCCAGGAAGTTAAAGGGAGAAGAGGCACTGGGAGCCACGGCCAGCAAGTGGTTTCCTGCCACCAGGTTGTGTGGTAGAAATAGGTCCTAAAATCTTAGTAACTCATTTAGCGTAAGACCCCCCAGCCATTTAAACCCTCAAACCTACTCTGAACTTGGAAAGTCAATTTAGACAAAATCGAACACTCAAGGAATGATTTTATCACGTTCACCTTCCCAGGTAACCAACAATTAAGTGTCCCAGGCTGTTTTCCATTAGTCCACAAATGAGCTGAAACTAATCAACAGCATTTTTTCCACTGACAGAGGTCTGTTATCACTGCAGGGCTGTGCGGCTGCCTCGGGGATTTCTGGGCACTGGGTCAAAGCTCCAACTCTCTGGCACACAACGTGTGCCCTGGGATGCAACAGCAACATGTTAAAGCACATGTGATTACATACTTCATCTGTATCACTGCATTTAAAATTAAACTGATAGCATGCACATTGATAGTTCATCAAGCTCTCCTGACATAGGTAACAAATATCCAATTCTGAATGAAATTAGAGCTGTCTGGAAGACTGTAGCTCTAGAAACGCTGTAGTTTCCATCAGAGAATATTCTGTCATTAAAAAAAAAAATATATAACAGGCAAGCCAAGCAAAGCCCAGAGCAATTCTGCCAAGGTTCCAGCCTAGGAGAAGGGGCCAATGCAATAGTTTCTGGTCGTTAAGACCTGAACTCTTGGCGCTGGTACTGGTAGCTCCAGCTGGAAGGGTGACTAGCTGAGCTCCCCTGCACATCAACGAGGTGACTTTGTGTGAAGGGTTAGGGCTGGGCCGGCTGCTGAATGCTCACAGATGCTCTGTAACAACCCTCCTCCCTCTCAAAACGTGAAGGGAAAGGAAATAAGGCAGAGAGACTTACGGATTGGAAAAGAAAACTAAAACAGGTTTAATAAACGATGATAGTGCTATTAAGGAAATAATGAAAATAATGAAATATATATAAATATATATAAAACCAATATTGAAGTCAACTTCCCCCCCCAATAGCGATCCCCACTGATGCTGCAGAGCAGGAGGCAGCGGGGCAGCCCCAGGCTCAGCCACAGAGGGGAACTGGGCACAGGAGCCAGATTTGGGAACTCAGGATCGGGATCAAAAGCAGAAGTTCTCCTTGGGCACAGAACATTGAAGAAGAAGAAAACTTAACCCCCTTGACCTCTAATACCGAATATGACATATCTGGAATGGAATACCTTTGTCGGTCAGGTTTGGGTCACCTCTCCAGTCTGCTCCTCCCCACTCTCTCCTTGCCACTCTCACTTTCTGGCCCCCTCAGCTGTTACACAAGGTTTAGCAGTGACCTCGGTGTCTGTAGGAGCAAGTACCAGCAAGAGCCTTTCTGCATCCCAACGGCTGGCACTGACTGCAAACATCAGGCATTACCGCTTCCCGAAGCAGACGCTGTCTGCAAAAACATGCTGGTGACTTCATAAAGTGCAGCCTCTTAGAAGAAACTGAGCTGAAAAGTAAAATCGCTGAACAGAACTGGCTCTGATTAGCTCAAACCAGGATGCTGTGCGAGCACAGGAGCCCTGCAAAGCTGGAAGCTTGGTGCCATTCACCCCAGAGCTGTGTGGCATCTTACAATACTTACTCGAGGCAAAATGTTCCAGGGAGAGAAGTTGCACCAGGAATAGATCTGGTTGTGAGTGAAGCATAGAGTAAACCAGAACGTTCTGTTTGTGTGCGTCTCAGATCTGTGGGAGTCTCCCTGGTCCTCTGGCAGAAAAACAGAGCCTGGTAATTTCTTTAGGTAGCTTCAGGAAAGCTGAAGGTGTGTGGAACAAGATGCAAAGCAGAAAAAATACGCCCTTTCCCAGGGGAAAAAAAAAATAGGAAAGAAGCAGCACACATATATATACTGGGTTGTAAAGCAATTAAAAATGTCTTCCGACCAAGTGCAAGTTTTCTGAAGTTGCCTGCACAGGTCTGGCAGCTGGGACTCACCAGCAGAAATTGCTTGTGCTTAAAAATCCCTCATAAATATCAAACTATTCATGCACGTTTCTGTCCCAACAGAACTCTGACTTCAAGTACATGATTTAAATTATATTTTGTCATTTGTCCAGTGGGACAAACTCACCATTGGGTGAGATAACATTGCAGAAAGATTATAATGTAAAGAAGAATGAAAAGGACATTGAAAAGTAATTTTTAAACCTCATAGGCTTTAGAGAAGAAGAAAAGATCCTTTGGGACAGGCATTGTACATCCTTTAAACTGCCCCTCTAGAACTTTTACTCCTTGAGAAAAGAGGCTCTAACATTTAAGGCCTGTAATTTACTGATCAATATGCTTAGCAGAAGCTGTGGAAGTTCTCAGCGAAAGAAAGAAGGCGGCTCATGATAATATAGTCTGTAAATTAAGGCCAAATCAAACGCATTGAGCCTCAGTCGCTGTGCCAATTAAATCTCATTCAATTTGCTGAACAAGAACGTTAGCATTAATCACTCTGGCAAATTTCTTAGACTATTTCATGTCACTAAGTAGCTGAGTGACTTTGTGCTTGTTTACAGTGCAGAATAACATCACATGAAGCAATATCATTAGTCACCGAGCAACTACAAGATGCTCTGGGAACTCCTGAGCGGTTCATGGCAAGGTTTCTGTAGTGGTCCTGTGCCTCTGTTTCAGAAGTAACCAACAGGGGATTTTTTACTATTATTGCAATTACTCTTTGCCATCACACAGCACCTCAGCGCAGCCAAACAAGCCACCAACCAGGGGAGAAGCAATTTTGTCTTCTGAAACCACCACATCCATGTCCCACCTCCAGGCCACATCGTCATTGCTTGGAAAAAGGAGATCCTGGGCAAAATTCCCACTGCAGTTCAGGGCATGGGGGATGCAGGGAATCTCTCTTTGGCCACATTTATTCATTTGTGTCTACAAATTGGATAGGTTCATCTTTTATCAGATATTTGCTATTTCCATCGCTGAGGTTGTTTTCTGCCCTACCTTTGATTCCGTTTCCAGATGACTCATGTACCGAATGACACGGTACTGCTGTTGGGGAAGAGGCACGTCTCCTCCTGGGTTATTTCAAAACACCTGCTTCCCAGCAATAAAAAGGGGAGCTGTTTTTTTCCGAGCTTGGCAACATCGACCCAGGCTGGGGAACCCAGCCTGAGAAACACGTGGGTGCGAGATCCTGCAGCAGAACAACGTGGTGAGCATCACCAAGCTGGTAAACGTGTCCATGTTTCCAGTGGCGTAGGCAACACGTTACTTTCTGATGTTATTTAGAAATACTGAGCCCATGGGGGTAAACTCCCCTTTTTCATGTTTTCTCTCTTCCCAGTGACATTCACTAAAAGGTTCTGTCTTCTGCCATCGATGTCCCTAAACAAGGGCTTTCCCACCACCAGGAGAAATGTTCTTCTTCTGCACACCAGTCGCCAAATGACCTTAAACTTCCCTTGGAAGAGCAGCACCCCAGACCCCAGGAGAGCATCAGTGCTGGGCACCAGGGCAGCATCTCCTCCACCATTTGGACCTCTGACATCTGCACTTGTGAGGACCACTGCCCCCCTCCAAAGGACCCAAAATAAACCCAGGGTTTGTATTTGTGGTACATAAAAATGAGGAGAAAAAAAAGCCCCGTTGGAGCAAAGAGATTGCTCTTCGCTCCCAGAAGCTGACAAAGTCAAAACAGACCCAGAAGAGTTTCATAAGTCCAGTTTTTATTCAAATTAAAGGATGGGGAACTACAATATGATTTTCTTTTATAATATAAATATGTCAGTGAAGAAAGTTTCTTGAGTCGTTCATCGCACTGGACAAGATAACTGTCAAGAGAATTACTTTGCAAAGTCCTTGGTCCTTCACACTCATGCAAAAAAACTTTAATTAAAAAAAATGTGCTTTAACAGTCAACCAACTCATTACAGCATACTGTCAGCTACTGAACCAACAAAGTCTGTTTTACAAAAACAAAGATTTTCACGCGCAGGTAAATTATTTCACAATCATCCATTACTCTTCAGGGTTTTTTTTTTATACATAAAATATACAAATTAAAATTCTCAGTATTTATCTGGTGTCGCTGTAGAGGAAAATAATTTATAAACCCATAAGTGAAGATAAGGGCAGAGGCAAAAACGTGAATTAACTCATTTCCAAACTATAACGTCTAACACACTCCCAAATACTGTAGCTTTAAGCAACGAATCACGGTCACGTGAAGGTGATTTGTGGGCATGACATGAAGCCAACGGGGAAACTGCTTTGATACTATGTTTTATTAGTAACGAATCTCAAAATTTCGCTGCCTTGATCTGTCAAACCATCATGTGAGCTTGATGAAGGGGCATCGCACATGGCTGGATATTGAGCATTTTGATCTCCAAACGCCGCAAACGGGAGAATAGTATTAAGCTTTCGTGGTGGTGTCATGCAAATGCCGCCAAGTATATTTATGGTAATTACAGTGCTGTACACATCTATACAAAAAAAAGTGTTTGGATAAACTGAACGAACCGAAAATTGGCTTTAATCACCCTCAATTTATCTATTAGGTACAAATGGAAAAGATGGACTTGATTCAAACTTGTTAAAACTACAGAGTGCCAATCCCTTTCCACGCTCTACATGTTTGGCCGGTTTGCGATCGGGGCAACGTGTCCCGGCGCACGTCCCCGCGAGAGCAAAGTCACCTTTGGGAAACCCACGGCCAGAAACCCTCCGGGGGTCAAACCACGTGGTGACCCCCCCAGCAAAAGAGCCGACAACAGAAGAGAGCGGAGGAAAAGCCTTCATGTTCACAAAGGACCATCGCGAGGAAGTAGCCTGAGTTCAGTCTGTAAAGCTTTTGCAAATCCTCCCGCGATAGTTTCACGGGTTTTGGCAGCCCGGCTGCTGCAGGCACGGCCTCCTCTGTCCTCCAGCAGCACCGCACGGGAGCCGAGAAACGAAACCGCCGAGAAACAGCTCGTCCACCAAGCTGACCGGGAAGCAAACTACATGGCACATGAAAATTAAATCAAGAAATTGTTGGAAAATAACTTATCATCTACAAGCGTACTTGGTGACTGAGGTAATGGATTTTAAATTATCTCGTAGTGTTGAGCCCGATGTTGTCCCCTTAATATGCGAGAAGCAACACGAGCTATATCAGATATTTAGGGGTTTTGTGCAGAAAACGTAACAGATTCACACCTACATCACAGCTAGCGAGAGCTGCACCGGAGTGTAAGAATTAGATCCAGAATTTAACAGAAGTGTCATTGACGACCATAAAAAGCAATCCAAAAAATTATTTAAAATTGTCTTATAAAAATATTTACAGTAAAATTTGTTAGCGCTAATGCTACGTTTTCAGTCCTAGAAAAAGGCAATCTTTAAAGGAGCTGGCTCAGGTGCTCAGAATTAACAATTCAAACATGAAACCACACACCAAAGACTGACAAATTCAAGAAAGCAATTCAAAGGTGGGGCGGGGGGGAGACAGCTGGTTCTTCACGTGTTACGGTTGTTCATATTGCATAGCTGGAAAACGAGGTCACTTGACTTGCATAACACTGCAACGTTTGAGAAGGAAAGAAAGAAACGTGTCATTTGCCATCGAGGAGAACTGGCTGCAGCCAGGAACAGCATCACTCATCCCTGGCAAGGGCTGCCAGTTCCAGCCTTGCCCAGCAGCCGCAGGCCCAGCCCAACCCTGGGCAGAAAAGCCATTTTACAGTAGCAGAAAATGACCAAAAAATTATTTTCCTTAAAAAGCCAAGGAAGGTTCATAAAGACTTGTGTAGCAGGGGAGGAAATTATCCAACCTTCAGGCATATCCACCTTTCACGTCTGACAAACATGGCAAATTTCGAACTTGCATCTCTCTAGCTACTAGTTTTTATCTTTAGCCCACATAAAGTCTTAATTTCTGGATAGTATTTGTCTCTGCTCCAGCGATGTGACAAGTGTGAGAAGGTTAGCTGGGAACTGTCACAAACTACGGAGCTGTAGCTGGGCTCTGTAACAGCTACTTTAGCTTTACATTCCCTGTGTCTGTCCCAGACGTAATGAGGGTTGTGTCTGCCCAAATGCTTGTCCACCCTTGCCCGGTCATCACAGCCTGACAGGAGACACTCTGACCAAAAAGCTTTGTCTGTCCCATTTGATCCTCTATTGCCAAAGGCTGAATGAATGGGAAACACCTTTTAGCATTTGCTTTTGGAGTAGTGAATCTGAGTCAGTCCAACTCAAGGCATCATCTTGCTTCTGTCACTGTGAAGCTGCATCTCAGGACTGATCTGAAGGCAGCTGCACTCAGGGACACATTCCTACCAGCCTCAATAGCTTTTACAGTAAGTAATATTTTGTAAGAGCGGCACGTCATACCACTATTTTGGCACATTTCACTACAAACCGTAGAACCCAAAGCAAAAAGCTCAAGGTGCATTATAGAAAAGGCTGATTTTCTTTTCAAACAAATTATTTTCAAGACCACTGAGTTGACATGCGATGGAAGGGCAGGCATCAAGAATAATACTGTCGTTTCTTTGGACAGTTTGCTTCTGTTTGTAAGAACAAGGACATCCAAAGAGGAGTGGGTCTTACCCAGCGTTCTCCTCTGCGGGAGGTGACGCAGCAAAGGTAGGTGCTGTTTCCCCTAGAATGAACAGGCACCCGTCTTACCCAGGGCCATGCCCAATTCAATCACTAAAAACCTACTTATTTACAGAAGTAACCCACTCCTCTACAAAAACTGCACAAGGTTATGTAGGCTTAGATCCCTCTGAAATAATTTTTTAAGTATTTTTCTTTTCTGTTGTAGAAGGTCCCATGGAGTCTTTTTGAAAGGAGAAAGAAAAGAGCAGAACAACACTGGTAAGTGCTGGAGCTCAACAGTAACATGGGCAGATTCAGTCCTGCAGGTCAGCTGCCCACTACAAAAAGCCTCAAAAACAAACAGAAAAAAAAAGAAGGAAAAAAAAAAAGAGAGAAAATATTTTCCAACACTAGTTCCCTTTAGCCAGGGAGTCTTTTGGAAATCCACCCCTCCATGCAGAAGCATGGCAGAGCTCACAAGGAGACACAAAACGGTATTTTGAAGTCAAACATCCTCTTAAACAGAAAGCTTTAAGAATTTGGGATGCAAGCAAGACACCTGCCTTACAGCTGGATCTAGATTTGTCTCTTTTGAATAATCTCATGAATTCCTCATGCTAATAGAGAAACACCTTCAGTACGGGCAAGACTAAAATAGCAATTACAGTGACAGTGATTAGTTAATCTCCATACTCTGGAAGCATTAAAACACAGCAGGTATTTTACTTTTCTCATTAATCCCTGCTTGGGTGACAGAGGATTCTCGCTGTATGTAATGTCTCTTCATTAATGGCACCATAAGGTATTTCTTTTAACATCTAAACGCTCTATTATGAGATGGCATTGAGATGCTGGACAGAGCTAGAACCGGGGCTTTCAGCACAGCTGAAATATGTGGGTCAGGAGCACTCTCTATTCAAGCAACATTAGTTTCACAGGAGCATTAAGCCCCGTGGGAGCAGCACACGCTTCGTGGGGTTGCGCAGTTTTGCGTGGTTTGGGTGCTGAGACTTCAGCCCCAGGGAAGGCACTGCCCAGCAGGTCCCAGCACGCACAGCACACAGCATTCATGGCAAGTAGAAAAATCACGTGGTATTTATTTCCACCACACGACAAGCATTTCAGGGATACATACAGTAGTCCAGCGGCATATACAAATGTATGACTGAGACAGCGTCACACTCAAGCCAGAGCACCCTGTTCCAGTCCGTTTCTGCTGACTGCTTTTCTCTGTTGGTACTCAGAAGTTTCCACCGCCAGTAGTCAAGTCCACCCTCCAGGCACAGCGAGTAAGTAGCTCAACTGATCGTGTGCACGGAGCATCAGTAGTGAAGAAATCCAGAAAGGTTCATTTTTTACTCACGTGCCCAAACGTAGCAGTTTTGTTTCACGCAAGAAATTCAGTGCCTGCAGTTCAAGCACAGTGTTTATCTCAGGACATTAAGAACAGTTGATTGCACCACAGATAACAAGCAACACCTCGTGTCTAGCATGGAACATGTCCCCAGAGGGATTTTGGCTTCGCTACACAATCCACCGCAGAGCAGATGGTGTTTGTAACGCGTCACTTGTCACGCTAAGACGTTAACAGCAATGAGATGGGTCGAATCAGAGGTCAGTCATCTTCCCAACACCACCTAGCTGGGTCCACCTCACGTCTGCTCCTCGCACTGGCTTGATCGTGTGTCATAACGGTTTGTGAATCACAGCCACGCCTGTTGTGAGAATGGACAAACAGACACAGTTATCACAGGAGCAGCTCCTGGGCTCTGATGCAGCTAAAATCCCTCAAAACCAAAGATGAGCAACAGGCTAGCGGAGAGAGAGAGGTGTCTAGTATTTCTATGAAAGTTTCCTTTGCTGAAAACAACATCAAACACACAGAAATGTAAAGATTAAAGCTTGAGGAGACACAGCCCTGACATTTACAGATGACCCCAGCTGCTGCCAGCTCTCCCATTGCCTCTTTACCTGCGTAACTTCTCCCCGTGCTCATGCTGGTTGGTAACAACGTCCACTTGTCTGTGATGGGGTTGTAGTATTCCACCGATGCCAAATTGCAGGAACCGTCATCTCCTCCCACCACGTAGAGGAGACCATTTACCGCACACACACCTCAAAGCAGAGCGCAGACGGTTAGACACAGCCTAACTCATCCCCTGTGACACATCACCTGCCACGTTCTGATTCATTCCCAAGCAGATACTTAATCTTCCATTTTTATCACTTTCTTACAATACCAATCACTTACATCACATTACTCACATTAAAAACCACACAGACGACTGCCACCAAACACCACAGAAAGGCTTGCTACGCTTACCTGCGTTTCTTCTACACATATTCATGTCTGCTACTTGCTTCCAGGTGTTTGTCCCTGGATCATAGACTTCCACACTCTTCCTTACTAAGGGGCCGTCGTGCCCCCCGGTAGCGTAGAGCAGCCCGCTGAGAACACCAACGCCTGCGGACAGAGCCCAGAGTCAGTCAAATGCACAGGGGAGATGGTTGCATGTCCCTGGTTCTTCTACTGGGTATTGCCTTGGCCTCTCCAAAGCCTTTCCAAAACACGTGCCTCAAGATCACCCGGGACACGGTCAACTCTCCACCCAACCACCACATGGCACTACAGCAGACCTGGGCAGTGACCCCTGCCTTGGGGCCCTTCACTTTCAGCCTGATTCCCAATTCCAGGAGCCTTATTTTTGCTCTTCCTGCTGCCTTTGTGCCACACAGCTTCATCTCTTATGCACTCTTCCTCTTCTAAACAACTTAGAGGCTCCAGTTCTTGAGGCTGCCACTGGGTTCTTCTCCCTCTACTCATGCCCCCAAACATGGCAGCAGCACTTGGCACAGACAAGGTGCCTCCAATGTCACCTTCCCAGACATTTTCACAGGCCCCTGGCTTAGCCTCTGGGAATGACAGGGATGTGAAGGGCGCTTCTGCCTAACATGAAGTAAATTAGTTAATTAAAATGTTCAATCCACAAGAGTTAAAACTTCCTGCAATGTATCCTCATTAATAGGTTCAAAGGCCTCTATTAAAATTAACAAGGTGGGATGCCAGTAAAACAGAAACATAGAACTGAATGGCATCACCTCAACCAGGGGTGTTCATCACCAGCATGGCCCCCGTGCCCTGAAGGAGGACTCGTGCCGAGGGAAAGGCACAGAGCTGGAAAGGTGTGCGCAGGGAGAAGAGAGGCCCTGCCAGCACAAACCCAAGAGGTTTTCAAGTTGTGTGAGTACCTTTCCTCTTTGCCACAGGCAGCACAGGCAAAGGAGAACACAGGGAGCCAGAGGGCTGGCATTGCCCGGGCTCAGCACCTCCTGTGCCACAGGAACATTGGGATGTGGTGTGTCACATCCCAAAACCACCGTGTGTCACACTGCTCCGAGCCTCGCCGTGGCCAGCAGGAACACGGACCACAGCAGCCACCGTGCTCAGCAACACGAGGTGGGGAGGGAAATAATCTGAGCGTTATTGCTCCTTTCTCAACCCAAACCCAGAGACGAGCTGAGGAATTAAAGCCCCAGCAGGCACCCCGCTGCTTGGGGGACAGGAATGTTGCTGCAGGTCTAACACCATCAACTCTCTTTTCCCCAGATCTTCTTAACTTGCTACTGCCGGATTTGGCTTTGACCAGCTGTCTCTTGGTGCACTAAGAGGTGCTGAAATCCCAACATTACATTGGGATTCATAGAATCATAGAATCATAGAATCATAGAATGTTAGGGATTGGAAGGGACCTCGAAAGATCATGAAGTCCAATCCCCCTGCCAGAGCAGGAATGCCTAGACTATGCCACACAGGAACGTGTCCAGGCAGGTCTTGAATGTCTCCAGAGAAGGAGACTCCACAGCCTCTCTGGGCAGCCTGTTCCAGGGCTCCGTCACCCTCACTGAGAAGAAGTTTCTTCTCGAGTTTAAGCGGAACCTCTTATGTTCCAGTTTCAGCCCATTACCCCTTGTCCTATCATTGGTTGTCACCGAGAAGAGCCTGGCTCCATCCTCGTGACACTCACCCTTGATTCATGGTTCATCTGTGGCCAACACTGGTAATTAATCTCTAACTGCCCTAAATATCTACCTTACTGGGCCAAATTCTCTGTGTGGTTGAGGTACTCCAACGTGCACTACTTAGGAAGAGCAGAACACATCCTCGTGTACGTCCTGGCCCCAGAGCTGCACAAGGTTCCTCCCAGTTGACTGGACAATGGGAACTCACTTAACTGGGGAGGAAAGCCAACTGTGTCTGAGCCCAGCAGCCTGGGTTTGCAGCACCTTAGCATTTGATTATATTCACCGGTTAACAAAAATTTCATTCTTCTACAAAATAATTTAATTAGTAAACTAATTTAAGCAAGTAGGAGAGTAAAGAGAGTCAAATGCTCTAGGGCTTTTCCACCTAAAACTGTCTCCCTGTGCAGTGCAACAGTCGGGGCACACACTGATGGGACATCCCTGCCAGGAGGGGAGGGAAGCCCCCGGCTGGTTCAGCAAACCAGAACATCCACACTGGTTTGCCTGGGCTGTGGTCACCCCGGTGACTTGGGGACACCTGTCCTCACCGTCGCTAGATGTCAGCATCGGGACAGTGATGAGCACGGTTTCATTTCTGGAGCTGTAGGACAGATCGTGCTGCAGCAGTGACACTGGGCTGTCCCCTCCCCGGTGCCTGCTGGAGGGACAGCTGGGTGACAACCAGAACTTGAGGAGCTCAGGTTGGGAACAGCAAATTGCAAAGCTGTCTGGCAGACAAGTAAGAGCAGTCCTAATACCGGACTTGCCATGTGGAGATGTAATTGCAAAGCAGCGCTCAGAGCAGAGTGTTTCAAAGAGCATTCACCAAAATCCACCACAGGCTGTTTTCCTGCCTTCCAACATGCTGCCAGCAACACAAGGTACTCATCCTGCTGTCCTCTAAGGTTGCACCAGGCTAGGTTTAAGCATGAAGCAGATACTAAAAACTTCTTCAGCTGAATTCCAGCCAACAGCATGTGACTGCATTTGCCTCAGCTGGAGTTAAGGAAAAGGTAGAGTGAGGAAAGAAAGACAGTGCAGAGAGCAGCCTCTCAACAGCCCAGCTCAGAAGGAAATTCCCACCACAGCTTAACCTGCAGGGTCATCTCAGCTCCCACACAAGGGGCAGCCTCTGGGCTTGGCTAGCTGTGGGTAACTGCTATTTTGGTTGGTGTATGATGAGAACTACACAATCTGACATCAGGGAGGACCTGTTGCACACCCTGAGCAATAGGACCAACATCAACACATTCTGTTTCATCATTTGAAATGCAACAGATATGAGATTTCATCTCTTTGACAGAGGAGTAGACACAGAGAAGACAAGTGCCTACCCAGCCTAATATCACATTGCAAGTTAGAAACCACCAAGAACAGAATATAATCTTTAACATGTCCTTTCCTCTAACCTACCAACTCTTGCCAGCAAAAGGCACACTAAAAACTAGCTTAGCAGGGGTAACCTCAGATTCATTTTGCTACTTTGACTTGGCCTGCACATCGCCCAGTACAGATGTGCTTTGTGCTGCAAAGCACCCTCCAGATGCCTGCAGAGAAGATCCGAAAGGAAAATCCATCCAACAACCCCCAAACGATACCAGAGGAGGTGCAGCTTGGCTTTCCAGACCCCAGCTGTGCCTGCAGCTGGCAATCAGGAACATAACTGTGCTTTCAAGTGAGATGCATCTGTTGGCAAGGCTACTTAGAAACCCTGACCGTTATTTCATTAATCTAGAAGTTAATTTCAATTTGGCAGATTTTAACCAAGTCAGGGGAGCTGCTGAAAGCTTCCAAGCAATTATGGTTCTTCCCCTTATGGGAAGGGGGGGAAATAACAGGTTGCGCTTGCCAGCCCCGCAATGCCAAAACACACTTTTCCTTCCCTTTTATGAGCAGGAAGCCCAGCGATCATCCGCTCCTCAGAACACATCTCGGAGTCAGTACCTGCACCGCTGCGACGAGTGCTCATGTCGGCTACGTAGGTCCATTCGTTCGTGGCGGGGTTGTACTGCTCGACGGTACTAAGGCACTGACGGGAGGCTCCATCGTAACCCCCCACGGCATAGAGCTTACCTGGAAGAGACACACGTTGGCATCGGTGTTACAGCTTCAACTGATTTATGTCACTGTCATGCCTGAAGGCCCCGGTGAGGACAGATCCTGGCTGAGGGAGGCCCTGGGAGATGTGCCTAAGCCTGCCGGGATGTCTGATCCCAGCAAAAGGATCTCAGTGAACTGTTTTTAAAGCTGTTAAAGCTGTCAACTAAGACAAGGGAACAACGCGACACACAACAGCTTCATTAGAAGCCAAAAGCACCCAGCACAGACACTTGTTTCAAGACAAGGCCTCCTAGACGCTCCACCAACCAACCATTATTGAAGTTCAACAAATATGTAGGAAAGTTTAACTTAAGTTAAACCCATGAATAAGACCAATTTTCAATCCGCAACAGCACAGCCCCGCCACAAAGGAGCTACACAATTCCTTCCACAGACGAGGCTTCCACCAGGAGTTACCATCTACAGCCTTATGCTTTTGTACCCTCCTGTCTCCCTGATGTTTGCAAGGCTCCAAGAACAGGCCAGCTCCTTCCTTTCTCCCTCAGCTGCACTCATGGCCTCCTCAGGCTGTGATCATTGGGAGAGGTCTCTACGGATCAGGTTTATGACTGTGCTCCTTCTGTACTTTCCTGTTTCTACAAACATTTCAAACTCTTATTTGTTGGTTCAACCCACCCAATGTTAAGTCAATGAATCAAGACAAAAGTGCCAGACAAAGCAAGACAAGATAAAGTTTCCTGGCTGGCATCAATTATTAGATATTTTCAGTACCCACAGACATCAGATCAATCTTCATCACGTTCAGATGAACACCGTGGATTAACTGCAGGCTGCAGCTTGTTCCCTACACCAATATGATCCACTCTTCTTCCCATCGCATGCACTCTTGTTTTTTTTATCGTGGGCTCCAACAAGTGAAACACTTACTTGTGCTCTCAAACAAAGCAAAGGAAAAGTATTTTACACATCTCCAGTCGAAAATCTGTCCATAAAAATGCATCTCTTGGGTACGCACTTAACATTTATTCTGCATTCAAATGACTGCATTCGCATCACTTCAGCAAATCCTGATAACCACCAGCAGCCCCGCACTTCACAAGCACAGGCCTGTTTTGAAGGAGATGCTTCTTAAATATGCAAATTTAGCAGAACTAGCGCTATTTGTTCTGACGTTATCTCCCTCCCTCTTCTCACATCAACACATTTCGCGTCCATAAACAGTTCATACATTTCCCATTCAAACAGGTCAAACCAAACCACTTCAAAGCACGGTTTATAACAAGGCTCGTGCCAGCGGCTGCTCCGCTCCGTACTAATTGGAAACTGCTAAGAAATGCTAAAGACAAGGTCAAACAAAACCTTCCACTTGCTTCAGAACTGCTTTTGCTGAAGAAGGAAAGGTTCCTACTTAAACTGCTTCCTCCTGGATCCAAACCAAGCTGCTCAGCGCCAGCTCACTTGAGTTTGGTGCTGGCATGTAGGTGCCAACAGCCGCCACGATCCCTCCAAGCGCCCTCTCCACCCACCTCGTTCTGGCAGCACCGGCCTTCGCTGCCATAACAGCCCCTGCTTGTTTACGAGCCGGAGCAAAGCGTGCCGGCAAGCCCGATGTCACTAAACACAGGTTTTAGCATTCCTGCCAAACCACCAGCTTGGGGCTGTGGGATGGCTCCCGTTTCTCTCGCTGAGCAGATTTTGTGATGGGTGCACCATCCACGCAGTGTCTGCTGACAGCAACAGCATACGCTGCACAGGACCACTTGCTTTCACCGATCAGAAGCAGCCCAGAAGAATAAGGGTTCAAAGAAAGCTGCAAGCACCCCACGGCATTCACGGGAGGCACAGGCTGGTCTGACACAGGTTTGTGTCTCTTGGGAAACCACACATGATTTTTCACTACGAGAAGAATGAAAAAAGCTGCAGCAATTGCGTCATATAAAATAAATCTTTATCGACTGTCTAGACAACAGTTCCTGCAGTTCCCTTCTATCCCACTTAACCATTCAAGGCTTCTGTTGGACACAGGAACATTTGCTTGATGGAAATGGCTGCTGGTTTTCTTACCCTCCACAACTCCGACTCCAACACTGCTTCTTCTTGTGTTCATGGGAGCCACAAAAAACCACTCATTGGTTTTATAGCTATAGGCCTCAACTGATGCCAGACCTAGTTAAAAAGGGGATACACAGGTTTTCTAATTAAAAAAAAAGAGAAGAAAAAAAGATTGGTGTTGCACTTTCATCTGCCTTCCACCTCCTCCCAAGCCCGTAATTCCCCCCACACTCCTGCAACCGAATTTTCTAGTCCTTTGCCTTTTAGGTTGGGACCAGTGTGTCAATACCACTTGTTCAGAAGCTGGAAAAACAGTTACCCCATCGCCCCTGCCCTGAGACTGCTGCCCCTCCAATGCGCTGGGGACACCAAGGTGGGGCAGAGCCCAGATTCCAAGCCCAGAAGTCCCACATCCTTTCAAGCATTACAACACATCCACACAAAGGTTTAAGAATTCCCCTAGACCCTGTTGCGCTGTATCATCACCAGCTGAAATGGTGACTTTAGGGCTTAACCAAGCAGCAAAGCTCTACAGCAAAGGCAGAGGTGTGAATCTGACCATGCAGTTATACTGAGATAGATCCCGGACACACATACCCCATGAGATGCCTTGCTGGTGTTTTATTTGTGTTGCTATGAAAAATTTAACTAAAACAAGGAAAAAACCCGTTTCAGTCCAGAAAAAGCATATTCATATGGAGAATGAGACTGAAAGGACTGTATCATGAAAGAAAAAAAAAACAAACTAGGGTGCGATTCTCTGCAATTACTGATGGGCCAGAACACGCACGTGATTAGCTACCACAGTCCCTAGAGTATCAGAGAGCAAGAGCTCAGGAGCCTCACTAAAGCTGTGCCAGCTATGCAGGGGGTTGAAAACATTTTTTTTCAGGTCAGACACTGTCTGTTTTTTGCTCAGCCACCTACCAGTGCTGCCATCAAAGCCGCCCACTGCGTACAGGAGATCGTTGAGCACGGCCGCGCCTAAAGTGCTTCGCCTCTCCTGCATGCTGGCTATGGACGTCCACTGGTCCTTCACGCCGTCGTACACGTCAACCGTGCGTACCCTCAAAGATCCGTTAAAGCCCCCGACAGCATAAACATTGCCGGCCATAAACACCACACCTGTAAAAGAGGAGAGAGATTTTTACGGGGTTTTTACAAAGTGTTTGGGAAGCGAGTCTTGCCAGGCGTCTGTCAGGGTGCGTGAGACAGCAGGGCAGAGCAGAACGTGGGCAAGTCTTTGGCATTTTCTGCAGGCTAAGAGCGTCGGAGCCAAGTATGAGCAAACATACATGTCGCATGGAAGATGAAATGCACATAAACACACAGCAACATGAGGCACAGATGGATTTCACACGGGAATGAGGAATTTTGTGATCACCAAATGGCGATCAACAGTCACGACCCTGTCAGATGCCTTCAGAGAAACACTCCCAACTTACAGATCTGCTCATCATCACCCGCCCCCCAGCACTGAGAGGGACTGACTCAGCTCCTTTGATTAGTATTAGGAAACCAGCAAGGAAAACTGGATCCCTGTGGGCTGCCAGGCCAGTGGGATGGGAGGAAGAAAGGAAACAGTGATGGAGGAGCAGCCAGAAGGAGAGGCAGAGATGGAGGGGAGGCAGTGGCTATGGAAGGCAGACAGGCAAGAGCATCCTAGAGAGGAGGGCACGCACCTGAATGAGAAGGATACATGTCTGTAGCGAAAGAGGAGGAAGGAATGGCAAAAAGAAAGAGCTGCTTGAGGCCAGGGGCACAGAAGGAAGCTGAAGGGACGACTAAGGACATCCACTCACTGCTGAAGAAATGCACTAGGAAAACAAAAATGTTCCACCAAGAGTTCCCATTACCTGCTCTGCATCTCCGGGAGGGAAGCTCAGCAACTTGATCCCACCGCTCCTCCTCGAAATCATAGCACTCCACGCTGCGAATGGCTTTGGGCGCTTGCCCACCCACCACAATCATCACCTGGAGAGGGAAGACAAGCATCAGAAAACCTCAGACACCAGCCCAGGCAGCTGCTCTCTGCAAAGAACCATCACCACAACCTGGTTAAGAATCGTAGAAAGGCTTGACTTCAAAGAGTAGCTGCCAAAAACACGCTGCAGGCATGCTAGAAGCCTCTGCAGAAACAGTTATTCCGCTCAACCCTATTCCAAAGGGTAAAAAGTTATCTTCAACTTTATGCATGCTAAATACGGCAGCTCTGTTAACCCTTCCTCACCGTTTCTAAGGTGGGCAACCTGCACTATTTCCCCGTGAAATGCAAAACTGCTTGGCACCACGGCACACACAAGACTTGCCGCAGAAGTACTTTGAAGTGAAGACAATCCCCATGTAAGCTCCACAGCCAGCTGACTGCTTAGTCACTGTCTCCACAGTGGTGCTAAAAATAATCGATGCCACTTAGCGAATAAAACCTGACAGCTGTATGGCCACCTGCAGGGAAGGCAACACTCAGGGAAATCACTAGGACTACTAAGACCCAGAGTGTTGGGCTGCCGAAGGAAATTATTTGTCAGCTTCATTAAGGCTTTTGGCTGCAACACATATCGACGCAAATCCATTAATTTAACCCTAAATTCTGTACAGATATGGAAGAATTATGTGCAGGTGATCAAGGGCAATCTCAGGAGAGCAGGAACCACTCAGCTGGGTGCTGCAAACCAGCACCTGCATGGGCAGCATCCAAACCACCGCACCTACAAGCAGCTTGACCTGTGCTTTGCTGTGAATACGTTTCAACCTTCCACAGCTATCAAAAGGAAGGATTTGCTCTCTTTATCAGGGCAAATAAGCAGGAGCAAACATTACCCAAGCCAGTTTGAATCTTACAAGGCTACAGAGCTAGAAGCAAGACAACGGGGCTTCAAATACAGTCAAGGAGAAGATGGGAAACTGGTTTTAGGCTCTGCAAGGCAGCTGTGAGTAGCTGAGGGGATAAGATCATCACTCAAGGTCACTTGGGTAATGAGCTCAACTCTAATCACAGTTGCCTTAAAATTACACAGCCAGACAGTAATTTAAAGAATTTTAAGAGTGTGAAAATAGTGGACTGTTTGATCTACAAAGATGAGAATGTGACGCTAGAAAGCAATGGGAGTCTCAATTAGCAGCCTGAGTACCAGTTGTGTAACAGTCTTCCATGGAAAGCTGTGGAGCTCCACACAATTACAGAATTAAGAGATTTCACAGCAGACAGTAATCCCTCATCAGAGGGACCAACACACCAGATGAAAGTGCCTCAGTAACAGGATTGCTGGAAGATCACCACCTTCTCCCCTTTCTTTACACTTAAAAAGAAGGGAGGAGAGACCTGCAGAAGATTTGGGTTTGTACTGATGGGTCATGTTAGATAAGATGTTGAGAACCTCTGAACTCCCAGGTTCATTTGTTTTATCCTCAACTGCTTCAGTCCTTGAACAAGGGTCATGTCAGCCCTTCACGGTACCCCCAAAGCTAGGTTCTACCACCTTCATCTCAGTGCCAGCAGACAGAAAGGACACAACACGCCAACACAGTCTGCAGAATCACAATGTCTCAATGGACAGTCCAACACCTATAGACCTGAATAGTCCTTCACAGCACAGATCTCATACAGCTCCCTATGATCTGTGCTTAGAAAAATAATACACTGTGGCTCTGATGTCTCACAATCTTCAAAATGCTTATTAATAAAACTGCAGCGACAGCCTGTTGGGAGACATCCGTGCCAAACTGCGTTTGTCTCCAGGGCACGGGGAAAATTGTTCCTGTTGTCATTTGTTTTCTTCACTAATGAAGTGGTGGCCAGAGCATCACACGCCTGCAGGATAAATGCGGGGAGTAACCAGGATTATTTATTCAGTAGCTGCTTTGAGTCTATTGAAATTTGCTTCAGACTTCCTGCCCGTGGGTCTGAGCGCTGCCACTTCCTGCTTTCCTGGCTTCTGGTTATGGATACGGGGGCAGGGGGGGGGAAAAAGACAGACAAATGTGGCGACCCTCCCCAGCGTGGCTCTGCGACAGTGCAACAAGCCAGGAGAAACCTCAGCCAACCCTCGCAGTGCCCCAGGAGCTGCCTGCAGCAGGTCAAGCCTCACCTCCAGAAGCAACAGCCGTTCAAAAAAACCACTCGTGGCTGACAAAGAGTCTCGAGAGCAGCCCCTTGCTCCTAGGAGCAGAGATATTGCCTCTGCGAAGGGTTTATCTACGTTTATCCAACTTTGTCACCTACCCTTGGCAGGGAACGGCAATACCAGAGAAGGGAGTTAAAACGCTTCAAAGGACCACCGTGGAGTTAGTGAGAAGTAAGGTGGCAACTACACAGGCTCTTTTCAAAGACAGAAAAGGCCACCAGCAATACAGCGCGAGGTGGCACGAAGCTATGAACTCAGCCTACCTTTGGCAGGCTAACAGGAGTCCTCGGCTTTGTTCTGGGATTCTTTATCAGTTGCCTTTGATCCAGAGGAAGCAAATGGTATTTCATGGCCTCGATAAGGAAGTCTTTACAGGTGTTGTTATTCTTGATTAAAGCTTCTTCTTCAACTGTCTGAGAACACGCACACACAGGAAAGATCATTTAGACTGCAGTACTCGATGGCACGGGTCACAAGGAGCTTTGCAGAAAGAACATGAAACCTGGAATTTCTCTTCCAAAATACCAACATGAAATAAAAATGCATAAGATAAACACAGACTTCCAGTTCTTCCCAAACAAACACACACAATAACATCCAAGGTTCTCACTTTTTTGCAACATCACTCACAAGCAGCTCCCTCTATTTTACCACCCTCTGCCAGACATTTAATTCAGCAGAGGAGAATTCACCAGGAGTCTGTGTACAAAATAAGCAATTCCTTTTGTCCGAGTCAGAATTTTCAAGGAGAGGAAATATCTTTTAATTTAAATATTTAATTTAAATATTTAAATTTACCTGTGCATTAGGAGAAAAATAAATGCACAAGCTTGTAACGCCACCACCTGGGTATTTTCAGGGTGAAAAATCCAAATACATGAACTTCTAAATGTTGCCACCAAGAGAGGATGGCAGGTGCACCGCTCTTGTCCCTGCCTGGCAGGGCACAGGTCACATTTACAAGAAAGTTCTCCACACACACACACTGATTTCAGAATCCACACAGCTTTCCCTTTTATTCCTTTTTGCAGACTCAGCGACACGCCAAATTACCCATCCCAGAGACAAAGAGCCAAGCCATTGATTAAGGAGCTACCAGCAGCATTAAGTGCAAGTATTAATTACTTATTTGCAGACTAACCTGTACAAGGTAATCTCTGGGCAAAAGGGGCAGGCGAACATGCTCCATCAGTTTAGCCATGTGCTCTAAGCGAGATTCCTTCTCATAATTTATCCAAGAAATCACCGCTTCAAAGACCTACACGGATAAAGGACAATTAAACGGAGAAGAGAGAACAGGCTTGCGCAGTCGCCTACCCCAAAAACCAGGAGCAATGTGAATTTACAGTATCGAAGGAAGGAGGTGCGAGGAGATCTCTATCAAACAGATGAAAAAGTCGTGACTACGCACAGAGCAGAAGCACCACGGTAGTGAGGAGGCGAGCTGACCAGGCATATTAATAAGCAACTTCCTATCTAGATGTGCTCCATCACTCTCCAAGCTAAGCGCGTGTCCAGGGCAATCGTGTACCTCTTGGACATTAGTACTGGAAAGGCAGCCAGGAAACTTAATTAGCCCGCTGACATTTGCGCTGGACGTAAGTTACTCATGAAATCAGCCATGACGATTACTCCTGATAACAGGGATCTCCCCTCCTGAAGGAGTCTGGCCACAGGGCAAGTCCCTACGCTCACCATCGTATTTCATCACTGCCCTGATGTCCCCTCACCCCAAAACCCAAGAATTCTTCAGGACGAGTTCACCACACAGGCAGGAAAACCCCTGCCTGCAGCCACAGAGCCTCTGCGCCACATGTTGCTGCTAAAAATACTCTGATATTCCAGCTGGGAAACAAGGGCACGCCGGACTTTTGGTCTGAACCGAAATCTGGTTTTATTCCCAGACCCAACCGGTCCAGATAAGCATCCAAACTTGGGCTCCGTGACGACCTGCTCACAAACAGCCCCACAGCGCTGGAGCCACGCTGAGCCCTGCGCAACGAAGGGACACAGGCAGAAGCATCCTACGTGGGCTCCTGCATGAATATGCATGTGCTTATATAACTGCAAGCCTCACTGCTCCCAGCAGAAAGCCCTAAAAACGTCACCAGGAGTGGGGAAGGTTTCCTGAAACACCCGGCAAGGCACAGAGAGGGACCGGCGCTGTCTCAGATGCTGCACAGCAGGATCTGGATCATCGCAGTAGAGTTTTCCGCACAGAGTCCAAATTAAATTCTGACCCTTAACTCACATCTACAGGCGAAATGCCCCAAGCGCTGCTGCTATCCGGTTACTCACGGGGGCCCCGACACCCCAAAAAAGCATCGCTGGCCCTTCGCCCCAGCACACTCGGCAAGTGGCCTTGGTTTCAGCTTCCCTCTGAGGTCACCAAATGGTCAGGGCAATTTTCACAGATATTTTTGCTTCTTCCTTTCCATCACTGCCCAAGAAACCCTTTTGTTCAGTCCAAGGTCACTAATTTGTTGAAACCAACTAGAACGGAGGGCACCATCTCTGGTGTCTTCAATTGTTACTGGTAAATATATTTGCAGACATGTCCTCCCACAAAGGAGAGGCAGAGGAGAAGGGGTTTCTTCCTCTGAACTACATACATTCAAAAAGCAGTGAAGCACGAGCCTCGTTTCCTACGCCAACAATGCCTGGAATTGGTTCCAACCGGCAAACACTGTTCACCCTCCTTCTCGGGACTACAGACTATAAAAGATGTGAGCACACAAAACATTGACCAGTGCCCTTTTCCTCCCCTCTTCTATTAAAAACACTGATGATGCCAGAAAAATGTTTCCTTCCTACTTTTTGGTGATGGGCCTCCCTTCAGTTGTTCTGCCTTACACGCAACAGAAGTTCTTCCAGGTCAGGGCCTGGCCTAATGAAATTCACCTTTTTTTGAGGTTTTACAGCAGGTAATAAGAGCTTTAAACAACAGCAGATGGAAGGTTCCTAGTTTTCCAGAGAGGGAAGGTATTCAGTTCTGGCCCCCAGGGCTTTTGGAAGCGATATGGATCTGAGAATCATTACTTCCTGCAAGGAACAACCAAGTCAAGGTCATTTTTATGGGTTTTTTTTTTTGTAGGATTCACATTATTTTTAAATTTCATTTCCATGAGATCTCTGTTGGAAAATGGCCCCTAAAGAGCATAACATAAAAACAGTTCCTGAGGTCAAAATCTAGAAACATCCCAGCATTGTCACATTCACTGTTGCTATACAATTTACCGTACCTTTTCTTCGGAGGAGACCGTGAGCTTGTCACTCGATATTAAACTGCAAACCTGGTCCAGACTAAGGCTAAGAAACTCTTCTCCCAGCATCACCTCTGGAAAGTGCTGCTCTGTTCAACAAATGAAAAGGGCGAAGGAAAAATTATAATGAAATCGGCGCGTTAAGCCAACGGCAGGACTAGAGCATTCCAAGAGGCACTGCTGGTCCAGCTCTGAGCACGCGAGGCAAACGCCACGCTGCGACCGCCTGGCGGAACAGAAACTCGACTCGGAGCAGGTTAAAGACATCTGATGTTATTTCAAGTAACACAAGCCCCACGGGACACTTTTATGAAAGACGCTAAATGGGAACTTAACCTTCTGCAAAGTCACTAAGTGCCTCCCGGTGGCAAATAGGATTCGAAGGGGTAATTGAGAAAAGTGCCAAAGCCTTTCTGAAGTAGTAAACAGCCTGGTCACCTCAAGATTCACTTCTTGCCCACTTCAATGACCCAGTCAGAATCAGATCTGCTCGACACCTGGCTGAGAGACTCCAGCAAGGGTCCTTGATATTTGTAGGTGTTCAAAGGAAACCCCATCTTTAATGGGCAAGGAGGATCCTCATCCCATGCACGTGAATCCGAACTGCTCGGCTTCTACCTTCTACTTCTTCCCAAAAAATGCATAAATTGAACCTTTCTCCTGCTCAGCACCCATCTCCCCCAGCAGCTTGGCACCTTTCCACTCAAGTCTGCAACTGTACCATTTCCTCTGTCTCCCTTTTTGCCTCCAAATCCCTCCATGCTGTAACTTTGGGAGCCACGTGAAAATAAAATACACATCATTGCTTATAATCCCAAACTGGAAGAATTATGACTGATTGCAACAAAGGTGCAAAAAGGATCATCAAATCTGTCAGGCTTTACATGTAGCCAAAGGGCATTAGGAAAAGAATTACTCTATTTTTTTTAAAAAAAGGCAATTTTTATGTCAAACCGTTGTTAGCCAGTTGCAGACAATTGGAGTTTTGCATGCATTTGTTACACATACACGTCAGTTTAATCTCACCCACCATTTGCTTAGTCCCATTTATCTTTGGCTGAAATACAGGAACATGAATCACAGACACTTTAACTGAAGCAGCTTTTTTCAAGCTCTAATCCCTCAGCTTTGAGAAGCTCAGGCTCACGCATCCAAAGAGCTCCTTCCACAGCAAGATCTGCCTCTAGTTTTCACATCTGCAAAGTGCTCTGCCTGCCAAAAAGCAGCATGACAGGGACACAAGCTGGGACAATTTCCAGAGAGGAGTTCCGTGGAGATTGCACCCGAACGGCTCCTCACCAGCGCTGGGGCTGCACAGGGCACTTGGGCTTCCCCAACCACGGACCCTACTTGGTCTAACGGGGACCAAACCACCACAGCTAAGCCAGAGGCTCTGACTAAAAACAGCTCTATCTGGATCCAGTTTAATACACTGTTATGCTGGAAATCATCTGTAAGATCTAACGAACTCTTTTGGGCTTAAGTACTAGAGAGGCAGGAAATGCTCCCCACACAGTAAACTGGATGCACTCTCACCTCTGGACACAATCTCTTATTCATTCTGGTCTGACATCTGGCAGGAGAAAGGTATTTGATTTCTCGTTATTAGTTGGAAGTGAGTAAAAATATTTACTGATTTTAATAAAGTAACTTGTGCCTGCATCAAGAAGGCTCCTCCACCTACTAAAGTTATCTACTGGCCAGAACGAAGTATTTCTGGAAGTAACTGAGCTCATGCATGCACAGAGCATTGAGCTTGGGGACTCCTGTCTTGGTTTAATGCTGTTACATAAACAACATAGTGAAAAGAATTTTAATGGCATTTTTATTAATGGAGTTCCATTAACATTACATGGGCTGTTATACTAACTGGGACTTAGGAAAGCCAATAAAACAACAAAGCAGACTTTCTAATTGCCAAAGAACCAGATAAATATACAGTGAATGCACTGCTTGTTAGGTTAAAGATTAAACAGGGCCTGGAAGCAAGGATAATGAGATATTACAAGCAAGCCTTTATACAATTAACCATTCCTTCCAGGGTACCTTTTCCTCCAGGGGATAATACAGCCAGAGCAGCTGAAAAGGTTTTACTTTTATTTGCAGGAGAATAAGGGAGGACTTAGTGGGCACATTTTTATTCCACTGAGCCTGCTTATGGTCCAGCTAAGGACAAAACTATACCAAGCAAAATGCTGCAGGACAGAGCAGGTGCCCCGGGAGACAGCAGGTGTATTTTTCCCTATGAAAATAGAAAGAAAAACAGAGTAGGGAAAACTACCAGCTTCTTCCAAGCGGAGAAGTCAAGGGCAACTCTGCCAAAGGAGACTGGAAAGTGCTGGCAAGTTAAGAGCGTGGGGCTGCTTGAAACAGCTTTACATTTCGACGTAGAGGAGAAATGCTGAAAGCCACTGCCTGCACCTACTTAGTGAACACCCCCTTAGGTGTTCTGCTGCGACCAAACCACACTTCACACTTAACAGCATCACAGAAAATTACAACGTCTACAATACGACAAAGTATGCCCTTCCCCGTTCTAATACCAGAAGCACAACAAGACCAACTGGGATGTGCTCATTCTGCTCAACCTACGAGTCGCCGTACTCGGAAGCAGGTTTAACTCAAAAATCAAATGACCCTTCCCTCACCTGCGTAGGCATTTGCCTGCTGCAGCAGCTCGGTGCACGCGTGCACGTCGGCAAAAGCTCGGATTCCAAGGCAGTTTGTGGGATGCAGCTGGGACTGAAGAAAGTCACAGCAGTTTTTTCGAACGTCCATCAATTGCAATAAACTAGCAGCTGGCAACAAAACCTGCAAAGGCAAGAAAGAGGAATTAGAGTTAGCAACAAAGAAAGTTTGATTCGCAGCTTGCATAAATTATATGCAATTCCCCTTCAGACAGGGACACATCCCTGTAGGGTATGAGAAAGAAGGTTAAAGTTTTAGGATTATCCATATGCAGAAGATCCCCGTCTGTGCTCTGAAAAATGGAAACAGCTATCCCATGCTGGGCTAAAAGCAGAGCTCTTCGCCTCACATCTCCTTGCAACACCTCAAGGCAGGTGAAGGGAGGACAAATCACAAGCAATTGCAGATGCACCTGGATTTCTGGCTTTACTGCAGGTAGGTCCTGCACACAGATTCATTTATTTGTTTTCCCTGAAGACTTACATGCATTGCCATCACAGTCAAAGCCTGTAACAGCCCAGTACTCCTCAAAACCTTGACCTTTCTTACCTCCACAAAACCATACTGGCTTGTGAGCAGGGTGCCCAAACTGCTCTGTAAGAGAGAGAGTTCACAGAAGCTCAAGCAGGTTCTGGTGACAGCAAAGCTCTCAGAAAAGATGGGGCCAACTATTCAAATCAACAGCCCTTGTTTTCACTCACACAAAATGCTGTGGACACATGGCTGCACCTGAAAATTAGGTACTGCTTTGTATCTACAAAACTAAGTGCAGGAAAGGGAGACAGAAGCAGATCAGGAAAAAAAAACACCTTTGAGGCCAGTGAGCAGGACAGGATGTAGGAAAACAAAGTCGATGGGGATGTTACAGCCCCTGACATCAGCTATTTCCTTTCTTATGTCGTACAGCAACTGCAGACGTGTCTTATCTCAGCTCTTCCATAGCTCTGCCTGCTTCACACATGTCCTTCCAACTAGGCATCTGTGCTCACCATCTGAGCACAGATTTCTGGAAAATTATTTCCAATGCCAAAAAAAAAAAAATAATAATTTCAAGCAGCTGTTAAACAAAACAAATAGGTTAACAGCATTTACCCTTCCCTGCCATGCAGATCCAGGGAGGTGAAAACTATTCCCTCCTTGTCCCTGCCCGCCTGCCTCCACAGTCTTGTTCCACACCAGGACAGGACACTCACAACCTGCCCCAGGTCTTTTCTAAGCTGCTGATGTATTCCAGCTCCAGCCCAGCTGTACAGTGTCTGACTGCTGCCAAGCAGCTATCCCAACAGGCAACAATAAAAAAAAAAATCTATTAACCTGGGAGCCCATTTTGGCACAAGCCCCTTGATGACAGGAGGAGATTAGCTTGTGGGTTTGATTAAATCAAGATAGCAAAGCACTCTCATTTCTGAAACCTTACTGTGAACCGCTTTCTAGCTGAACCATCTCCTTGCATCAGCAGAAAGGCGAGCATCTCAGCTGTGTAAGGGCTGTGCAAACCACCTCTGGCCATATACCAGCCAGAGCCTCCTCTGTGTGCCCTCCATCCACCCAGCAAATCCAGGTGGGCTGTTTACCTCGAGCGTTTTGAGATATTCCCTCTAAAACAGGAGGTTCTCACTGCCCCCAGGACATCCTAGCATGGGTGTACAGCCGGGAAAGGGGTATTATCATACGCTTCTCAGAAATAGGGTATTGGGAAAGGGGTATTATCATATGCTTCTCAGAAAGAGGATATAAATAGTCTATATCAAGAGATGAGGGGATTTTCTCTTTCTTACTTCCCAGCTGAACATCTCACCACTCATCTTGTTTTCACCAGGGAAGGCGAAAAGCAAGCAAAGGATATCCGCTAGCACAAAGTCTGTTTCCTTTAGAAATAACAAGAGGAAATGCCCTGCCTAAACATGCAGCAGGACCAAACTGCAAACCCCAGTAATATCCAGGGAAGTTACTCACTTCAGAGTGATTTACAGAGAGCTGGCTTCTCTACCAGATCAGCCTCCAAACCAAAAACAAATGGCCTTTTAAACCTATGTCAAAATCATCTATTACTACTGAGACTGACTTCTTTGCTGAATAAGTTAGGACCAGAACTTTTTCTATGGTACCTGTGTGTGCATGTATATATATTTTTCTATATATTTTTTTTATATATATGAAGAGGGTCCCTTCGGAGAGCCGGCCAAGTTAACGATCATCACACCAATATGGCTACAGATCGTCCTCTCTTTATTGCTCCGGACAGCTCAATATATACAGTTCAGCAGCGTCCCCGCGCCTGCCCCTTAACAGAGTTGGTCAGTCACAGGTTTACACACGCCAGCGTTTTATTGGATAGTGCCATTCCACTATGCAGGCAGCTCTCGCCCTCCCTTCTCCCCGTGGGGCCAGCACCTCCAGCCAAGCATCTCGCAAAGCTCTCACAAAACAGATAAAACCTCCTCCTCCCTGTGTTCCAAGGCAGCTTCAAGGAAAGAGCCTCTGTTTAGGCCTAAGCTGGGTTGTCCACACTTTTAAAGTTATACCGCACCTCTGCTCCACAAGAAATTCCTCTACATATCCCCCTTTTTCTTTTTGGACAACCCAGGCTTCATCCGCTAGCTTGCTTATAATTTTCTTGATTATACTTATCAAACAACTAAACATAACTAAGCCTATAACAATTAAAACTGCAATAACCAAAAATGCCTTAACTAAACTCTTAATTCATCCTGTCAAAGTTCTCACACCCATCACCCTAAATCGTACTTTGATCCTTAATCACACACTTCTAACAAAGCAAAAGGCAGCTGGTTTCCCTGCCTTGCTTCTAGCTAAAGAAAGATCACTCTGCTGGTTAGTACATAAACCTTAACACCTACTATGTGGCTTTGATTACACAACCAATATAAGCTTCATTGTTAGTCACGCAAAGAGGATACATATTAATACAACAGGTAACACTGAGAACAGTCACATTTTCCCATAATTGCTCTGCCATCAGCCGTAAGCATCTTCTGCCAGTCCAACCCATGTCGTCGTTGGTAATCGGTACTTCAGGGTCCCATCACGTCACTGAGTGAAACAGAGGGGTTCAACAGGCAGGCCCAGTGCACGGTCGTGTTGCTGCTGCGCTGTTGAAGTGACAGGATGCTGCACAGCCACATCATGCAGGATCATGCGGTTCCCAGGTCCCTTGTCCTGTTATTATTAATAACAGGACACGCAATCGAACTGGCTGCTTCCCAATCTCCCTCTGTTATAGCGTCTCTGATGACACTGCTCCATCGCTATTGCAAAGGATCCTTTATGGTTCAAGCTTGAAAATCAGGCTTGAGTGAGGGAGCTGATGGTAATGGGGGAGCTGAACTGGTTTAAGGGTTTCTTCTATTTCTTGCTGTCTAGTGTCTAGTTGATAATTCAGCGAGTTTGTTCAGCATCTCTTTCAGGGGTTCATCCTGATCTTCCTTCTTCCCCCCCTCCTTTTTTTTTTTTTTTTTTTTTTTCTTTTTCTTATTAGCTCAAGTATTACTTCAGTCACGCTGTTATCACACAGGGAGAGCAGACTTTCCCTGGTCTGTTTTGATCATACTCTCCCGTTCACTCCCATGCACATCTGGTGTACAAGAAGCGTCTTATCTTCATTCTCACGGACAAGCTCTCAACATGAGCTGTACCTGGCTGGTCAGGGTCTCTTTTCATAATTAGCAAGCAAGAGTTATGCACTTGTTTAGAAAAGAGCTCAGCTCAAGGACGAAAGTCTTAATTCTGCAACGCAGTGCAGTTTCTCCTTTTTCTTTTTTTTTTTTTTTTTTTTTCTTCCACCCAGTCGGGACGAGCAGGGAGTTTCTTCCTTTGTCTTTTTCCTTTCCTGCCCTCCCCACAACGCTTCGATCGCTGCCGCAGCAACTTTCTTTTCTGCTTGCATGATTTCTAGAGTGCGTATTACAGTTTTCCAAACTGTTCCTAGTTCTTTCGCTTCCTTTCCTTCTGTTCCTCCCTCTAGAGCACAGTCCCACAAAAAGTCTCCTACTTCACGCCATTCCGTGGAACTAAAGATTAATGGCGGGTCGTTCATTTTCTCCCGTTTCCAAGCCCATGGGGCTAATAGGTCTCGCTCCTTTACTTTTCCTCCTCTCTTAGAGAGTATACTAAGGAGGCGAGTTGCCGCGTCCGTTTCCATCGCGGTCTTACCTTGGCAGGGGCTTGATCGGCTGCTCAAGCTCTGGTCTCCGGTGCCCTTTTGGTCACACCTGGAACTCTCCTGCCTCCAGCTCTCCGGCTCCCAAATCGGCTCACGTCCGATGCTTCGGAGTCTTCCCACATTTAAGCAATCCGCATTTAAGCGTCCATAGAGGGTCCCTGTTCGGGCGCCAGATGAAGAGGGTCCCTTCGGAGAGCCGGCCAAGTTAACGATCATCACACCAATATGGCTACAGATCGTCCTCTCTTTATTGCTCCGGACAGCTCAATATATACAGTTCAGCAGCGTCCCCGCGCCTGCCCCTTAACAGAGTTGGTCAGTCACAGGTTTACACACGCCAGCGTTTTATTGGATAGTGCCATTCCACTATGCAGGCAGCTCTCGCCCTCCCTTCTCCCCGTGGGGCCAGCACCTCCAGCCAAGCATCTCGCAAAGCTCTCACAAAACAGATAAAACCTCCTCCTCCCTGTGTTCCAAGGCAGCTTCAAGGAAAGAGCCTCTGTTTAGGCCTAAGCTGGGTTGTCCACACTTTTAAAGTTATACCGCACCTCTGCTCCACAAGAAATTCCTCTACATATATATACATATAAAACCATCTAGTTCATCAGTTCTGCTCTCGCTTGACAGACCCTGCTCTGGTACAGCCTTCCAGGTAACTGTGGCCAAAAGTTAACCTGCACCATTCCTCCTCCACAAAACTGGGAGAAGAGCACCTCCCCAAGGCAGGGGATGTATTAAAGCTTATAAGCAGCTTCAACAATTTAGCCAAACTGGAAGCCAGAGTACTGGCTGTAATCCTCAGGGGCACATCCAGGGCCACAGCTGGGACTGCACATCTGCCCAGACAGGGAGACAGCACCCAAGCGCCCTCCCAGAGGAATCTGTGACCAGAGAAACAAGCAGATTTTCTGTCAGCAAGGCAGGTTAAGCACTTGGTTTTAAATGAACAGGACATAAAACTACATTACTGTAACGTGGCTTTTCAGTGCAAGGAAGGCAGCTGGGCTTTATCACTCCCCAGCTGCTACCAGACCAGTGTAGAGGGTGAGCAAAGGTTCTACTTAAATGTTCCACCTAGGGTGAAACAGCCCAGGCAGAGGCAATGTGTGACAGGATCGGGGAGACCCAAAACCTCTCGAGGAGAAGGCATGAGAAGAACAAGTGACACAGAGGTGAGAGAGAAAACAGAGGTGCAGCTGGCAACTTCCCTCCTGATCTGCCTTCTCCAGCTTCCTTCAGGGAGGAAGACAGCCCTGATTTATTGCATCTCCTAAAGCTGAGCTGAAAGGCTCTCTGCCTCACCCTGCGCTCGTACGTACTGTAGTTGCAGCTTTTGGAGTGAACAGGGGGAAGGGAGACGAACTGACCCACTTATTGCCCCTTTATCTTCAAAACTGGTTCTGCCGCAGGTGCTCTCGTTCCTTGCCGTGAAGTCCCAAGTCCCTAAGGGGAAGCTGAGGTGCAGAAGCACACTCCTGAAAAGGAAATGCTACAGTTTCTAGTAAAGATTTATTTTTTTCCTTCCTTTCTCATGTCATTTTTTATGACAACTACTACGTCTGCAAAGCTGACAGTTTCAAAAATCTATTTCCTCCAGACAGCTGATCTCAGATTTCATTCTTCACAAGCCATATCTCAAATGGCAGCAGTACACAAGGACACACCACACGTGTGCTACGCTGCAGCTCACCACCTATTTACGGCATTCTGCTCGGGGGTAAAACACTCAGAGACTGGATGCAAATTTCTCTTTAAACTTGCTATTGGTTTCATCACAAAATTGTATCAAATTCCATAAAGCATTTTCAGCATTGACATTTTTAACACAGAATAAAATTTAAGCTAGATAGTTAATCTTGCATTAGATCAGCTTCCTTTCTTAGCTCCCATGAATTAATTTAGCTCCTGCCTAAAGAGATACTCACAAAGTGGTTATTTTAATAAATCCTGTCATAAAAGAACTATGCCTAAACCTCAGAATTCACCGAACTTAGGGTTTTTTATCTTACTGAGAGATTGAAGCCAAAATATAGACAGGGCTCTTACTTTAACTCTTTGTAATCCCTTGGCCAGAGAAGGCAGTTAGGTCTTACTAAAAAAAAAAAAAATAAAAAAAGCTTTCCAGTTGCTCAGAAATGGTAACATCTGGACTTGTTCATAGACCTTCTGGGCAGGTCTACGCTGCCAACGCAGAGCCTCTCCAGCTGCTCGTAGCCAGGCGCAGCCGTACGCCAGCACTGAAACGCTCTCACGGGAAAACAGCCAGAGCACGGGTCGGCACTTCAAGCCAGCTTCAGCCAGGGCCAACCGCCTGGGGCCAGCAGAGCTGATGCCATCCTGAGCTCAGCAGGGCCCAAGAGCTGACTGGGTGCTCCCGGGCCACCTAATAAGGCAGCAGCATGGAAGGGAAGCAATAGGTTTCAGAAAGCACATTTCCCACAGGAAAAAGGACCCGCCTGAGAGCGTGTAAACGTCATTTTCCCTCCAGCAATGGAAGATCCCAGAGGTCCAAATTCCACTGCAGTTTCCCATTGAAGAAATGTTGTATCTCAGTTCCTGATGACCCTGACAACACTGTAATTCAGCATGCTACCAGCAGACAGCTGGTGCAAACAACCCACAGTTGGGTTTGAGCCTCAGCTTTTGCTGTAACAGCACCTTGAAGGTCTCTTCACTTGGTGGTTCTCAGCCTCACCGTAGGGCAATCAGGGTCCACACTCCCACTGATGTGACAACTGCCAGGTTGCGAGCATGCCAGAAAGTCAAGTTTGTAAAACTGGAGGGTAGAAGAGGCAAGAAGAGGCATCCACAGACGTAGGTCATGAAGGATGGCACAGGGCTTAGATGGCAAAGCAGACACAGCTCAGGGTTTTGTCCAAGTTCCTTTCAGCGACAGGTGAGCAAGAACCTGCACCCTCCCTGAGGGCCTGGAGCAGAAGAGCACGTCCAGCCTAATTTCGCCATGTTAATCAGGTCAACAGAATGCACGCAGCAGCACTGCCTCTCTCTCCAGCATCACGGACATAGACAGACTTGTTACCCTGATCAAAGTCCAAGTCACAGAGAGAAAGAGAAGAGACTCAGACCGCCGCTTGTGAATAAAAACAGAGACCAACTGAAAAGCACATCTGCACATGAGCTCCCAGCGTCCCTTCCAGAAATCAGTGGCTAAGTGCACAGCCCTCTTCTTATTACAAACACAAGAACAGTCAAAGAAAAAGCTTTACCAGCAGCCACAACCACGTGACACGGCAAAACACTCTCTTCCTGAGCATCCCACTTTATCTGTAGGCTGCCTTTCAATTACTCTTTCCACTTCTGGACAAATATTTACTTCAAAGAAATTCAAGACAGAGTGCACACAGACAAAAAAAAATAAGGAAGAATGCCCTCAATTTGAGCAGTACGTTCCACTCAAAGCTCTGCCAAACAAACTACGAAGAGGAATTTAAAAACTAACAGCCAGATTCCTCTGCCGTGACCTTAAAACAACGTTTGACTCGCTGCTTGTTTGAGTCTGTTCTGACCTTCGACAGACTGACCCACAAGCCAGCACAGCTTCTTGGAAGGCAAATGCCTGCTCTCGTTATAAGAGCTTGACACAAAAGCTAAATGCAACATGACTTGAGCACGGGGAAAGCAGCTAAGTGCCTCAAGACTAAACAGGGGCTGGAAGTAGCTCTTTTCAAGCTCAACCTTCTACCTGCTGCAGCCTGAAGAGATCACTCACCCTCACAGCACCTGTGCCTTTGAGTTTCAAGCTTTTTTTCTTCAGTGTCTGTGAGAGCCACCGAACCAAACCTACCTGCACATTCTCTTCCGTGACCTCTATCTCAGCGGTGTAGATGTAATCAATCAGCTTCCTCAGGGTCTGCCCATCAACGTCTTTTATCTCAATCTTCTTGGCTTTACTTTCAGACATGTCTCCTGAAATTCATTGCAAAAGGACAATTAAGAGGTTGCTTTGCAGGACCTTGCTCCCCATCCTCCTGGTATCTAAAAGACTGCCTTGACCACTGAAGAAAAACCAGTGAGATTCCCAGAGGCCTCCTAATGCCACCTAAAAAACATCTCAGCATTTGAAGACACTAGTGTAAAAAGTCCAGAAACGCAATAAGCTCAATTTGTTGCTAGAAAAGAACCTGCTGCGATTCACCTGCATTCAAACACATAGAGGGAGAGAAGTAAGTTGCAACAGCTAAGTTAGGGTGGTTTGCAGCGTACCCTACAAGGGCAAGGCAGCATTACCCTCCTTCTTTGGGCAGAATCTGAAACCTGCTGAGAAAAACAAGCGCACATGGCAGCAGTTACATCCAAGGTGCTGCAAGCCTCTCTCCCTGCTGTAACCTGTCCAAACAGTTACACCTTACGCAAGGAACCTGTGCAGAAGGGTGTATTTCTCGCCTTCCCAACCTCACATCACGGAGGCAAAAGCAGCCTTTGGAGCCAAGCTATATCCTTTCTCCAAATTACATAACTTGAAAAACCAAACACGCAGAACTGGAGAAGTAATTTCCCCTATGGACATACAAGTAAACCCCGTATCTGTGTAAGAGCCAGTGCTCCACGCACAGCTTCCCCATTGCTGTTGCAGCCAACGCTGTGCAGGCACCACCTGTATGTAACAGAACGTCACAGAACTGTGGACCCAGGGAAGAAGGAATCCTCTGGGACCGTTCCAGTGTCCACACACACGGTGACCTCATCCAGGTTTTAATCATCAAAATCTTCAGGAAACACAGAAAAGAAGGAACAAACTCCCAAGCCAAAAGAAAAAGATGAGCGAAAAAAAGACAAAGCTAAAGAAAGGAGAGCGTGAAGGAGTGTCAATTCTTAAACCTGAGCATGAATAATCACTGCTCTATGAAGTCTGGTGACTCAGTACTGCTGTGGGATTAAGAGGAAAAATAGTTCCTGCAGCCCATGGGAGAAGTAATTACAGCCTACATCTCCGTACGGCGTGTGACAAGAAATGGCCAGGCACATGAAGGCACAGCACAGAGTCAGATGCTAAAGGGAGTCCAAGCTTGAGCAAAATCTGGAATGTGGAAACTGAACTTTTAAGGTTTCACTTATGTCAATAAAGAGGTAAATAACAGAAGTGGGGTCAGATCATAAGTATTAGAAGAGCCAACAATGCTCTGAGGGAAATGTAGACTGAAATAATATCTGCCTCAAATTCAATTTTTAAACTTAAATAATGAAATGTTATTCAGAGAAGCCCATGAATACAAATGTGCAAGTACAAAGGGATAAATGACCTACATTTAAGAGGCCTTCAAAGCAGGCAGGACTTTTTAATTGGCAAAATAAACATCATCTCCTTCACACACTTCCTCCTCACCAAAAAAAAAGACCCCAAAACTGAACATCTGCAGAGATGAGAGGGGGTCAGCCAGAGATGAGAACAGGCCAGCCCCCACGAGCCTATATGGAGAGCTGGAGGTCCCTGTAAAGAGCACCCAAACAACCCCACCGGCACAGCGAGGGGCAAGCGGAGCAGCCAAGCCCCGCAGCTCACCGGGATCCATGGACACACGCACCCAGAGATCAATGCAGAAATAGCTTGGAGGGACCGATCCAATAACATCATCTGTCTTTGTAGCGCTCATGTGACACAGGCAACAAAAATAAAGGCTGTGTGGGCTTCCACACCCACCAGCAAGCTGCCAGCCCTGCATATTAATGGCCTCTGCTGCCTCTGCTCTGGTAAGAGCCCAGCACACGATGGGAAGGGGGAGTCTCATGTGCTGTGCCCCACGGTCAGGTGGGATCCGACCCCTCCAGCCATGCGGGCATCATCAAGCACCTGCCACTGGTCAGAGGATGCTGCTCTGATCCATCTCTGTCTCTGCAGAGTGAGGAAAAACACGGAGAAAAATCATAGATGAATCAAGGTAGAAGTTGGTGTGGGCCAGAAGCAGGCAAGGAGCTGCCCCAAGCACAGAGCGAAGGCACAGCTACAGGCAGCCAAACGGTTGGTCAAACAAGGCACCACATCCCTTCCAAAAACAAACCCCACACCTTAAAGCCCACAAAACCCAACTCCAGGATGTCTTCGTAAGTCAGTCTTGACCCTTACCTGACACTTTCATTACAGAACAATTCAAAGCACTAACATTATCTCTCGTGCATGAGGCCTGTGTCAAGAAAGGGCTGCCCTGCATGAGGCACCGCACACACCCTGTCCCTGCACCACTGCAGCAGGACGGAGGTGAGGGACAGGGTAGGAGAGAACAAAGGCAGATAAACACCAGGCAAAGCGGCTCCAGGCAGGTCCTCTTTAGGGGACAGACTTTGCAGACACCAGCCTCTCATGAAGGCAAGCCCTTGACACATCAGGCTCAACACCCAGCTGTGCCCCTGCTCACCAGGGCAGGAAGAGAGCAGAGCTCTCCTGCCTTGTCACAAGATGAACTACAGACAGACCTGCAGCAGCTCACGGTGCCTTTCCTACACAGCACACCAGCTTGTGCTGTCTCCTACGTCCCGCGCTCCAGAGAGGCATCCCAGTGCACAGCTACAGCTTTTGTCGTTTCTGAAGTCAGAGCTGTGCTGAAGGAGAACACGAGTGCACTGGATAACAAAGCCACAGTCTCTCAGACACAGGGCAAGCGCTTTGAAGCCACACACGAGACCTACAAGGGAGTTTCCTGCATTGCTGCTTCCTCCTTCAGCACTTGTGAAGTTCCTGCAGATATCTCCCAGGAGCAGTCTTAGCAGCATCCCTGAAGCATCTGTTAGCCTTTCAGAAATGATTCTGTTTTCTTTTAAACAGATAGAAATTACGGTCCCTAATCACCCCCACAGAACGGTACCAATGAGAACCAACCATGTTCCAGAATGCTCTAAGAAAGCCAGTACAGGAAAGGACACTCGGTTAGGAAGTGTTAGGTCCCCAGCAGGAAGACATGTCTGCTTATTTTCAGACTTCCTAAGGCTATTTCAAAGAAGAATGCCTAACCAGAGGAGACTAGATTGTTTAGGAAAGACCCCAAAGTCATCCCAAGATCATTCGTGAGTCCAAAGTCAGGCCCAAGCTACAGGGACAGAGCCGCAGAGCAAGTGTCAGGTGAAGGTGGGTGAGCTGGGGGGGTCTCAGTTTGGTTCCCAATGTTCACAGCTTTATGCTCATCAGCCACTATCACGAGGCTGCGAGCACTGCCAGGGGACCCTCCAGCTCCCCGTGCCCCCCCGAGCGGCTCCTCCAGTGAGAAACTGGAGTGAACACTGCCCACTCCTGCAAACACCCACACGGTGCAGCTGCCCTCAAGCCGCTGGGTTGCATCCCTGATGTGCAATAAATATAAATTGTTAATAAAAAAGCAACAAACCAAGACACACAAAAAAACCAACTAATGCTCAAGCTGTGATTTTAAAATGTGCTCCTCCAGAGAGTGAACCACCGCACGGCTGGAAGGAGATCACACACGCGGTCTGTGCAAGAAGGAGTTCCAGATGTTAGAAATCTGGGACGAGCAAGACTGAAAGCGAAGGGAGAACTCGTCTTTGCCTGACCCACTGCCCCCGGGAACATGTCAGGGGGAGGGGATGGGCAGCCGCCCAGGCTGTCACCCAGCCCAGGGGAGCTGCCGAGCCGGCCACGTGACGGTGGTTTAGCTGATTACTGTTTAACTCGAGGCATGAGGGATTACACGGCCCAGAGAATTCCTGCATGGAAACATGAGCTGCCCCGCGTCACCACCTTCCCGCTCAGATGACCTCTAAGGATCAGATGGGTTTTTTCCAATAATTTTTTTCTTTTTTCTTAAACCTTGAATCAAGAACGAGCATCACAAGCACTCACAAGTCCTCCTCGAGGCATCCTGCTCCGAGCAGCGTTTGCTCCTCCGCGTCACAACCGTGGCCAATTCCCACTTCCACGGTGCAGTGCCAGTGCCCCAGAAAACACAAATGCTCTCCCCCTTAGCTCACCACACTGATAAATCCACCACGGCGAACCTCACACCTCGTCTCACATTCAAACATCTGTTTACACATAAGGTTTCCCTCCTCTCCTGCATTACAGAATGGAAGAAAGATTCCCAGATTACAAGGTTTTTCCTCAGAAAATCTAGTGTTCTGCTTCCAGTAAAGCCAATAAAACAAGGTCTGATCTCAAGGCTTTTAAAATGAAGAAGCAAGACCTAGATCAAGGGCAAAGGGACATGAAACAGAGGCAAAACCCTCAAAAGTCACTCGTGCTGAAGCCGAGGGGCAGTAACGACCATTTCTTGGAGCGTACAATCATTTTCTTTGCAGTTGGTTAAGTCAGTTCTTATCCTGGAAGGGAGGGCAAAGAAAAGGAAGGGAGTTAAGGAGCTCCTGACCAGACTAATTTTACCAGAATGACTTACATAAGCTGGTCACTCCCCTGCCTTCGAATTGCCATGGATTTTTTTGCTGCCCCACCTGGGCACAGTCTCCAAAGGGCACCTGCTACAGGAATGAGGCAATCAGAGCAATAATTTTGTCATCTTCTCTTCACACTGAGGTTGCATCTGCCATTACCAAAATACCCTGGACTGCAGCAACACACCCTGCAAAGAGGCAGGGCCGCTAAAACACACTGGGATCAAGAGAACAACGGTGTTATTTCAGGCAGCAGCAAAAAAATGCCATGGGAGATTAAACATCCGTGACTGCAAATCAGCGTCGGCAGGACTGAGCCTTGAAACTACAACTCCTGTGCCAGCAACTTCTTTGATGTGCACCATGAACATTTAGGGCACTGCACACGTGGCTTGATGTTAATGATGTGTTTTCATGACCCGAGGTCTTGTTAAGGAGTGGGGGGTAAAAATGAAAGAAAAAAAAAAACAACCCAAAAAGCAGCAAGCCAAACCTCACAGTAACCTTCCTGCGAATCACATGCTGCCCACTCAGCCCACAGCCATACAACCACCCCACACACCACGCCTCCAGGAATTAGTCAAGGATGACCAGCATCATCCACCAAGCAGCAAACCACAGGACTAAGCAGACTACTTCTCTCTCAAGGAAAACTCTTCCTCACTGGCTACGTCTGCAGCTCCTGCCAGAGACACAGCTCTGGGTTTGCAACAGCCCGTTGGAGCTCGGGGCAGCGTCTGGTGTCGGGAAGAGTACCTGTAAACATCGCACAAAAGTAAGGGCTGCAAGCCGCAAGGACCACGCGGTGCGCTTCCATCTCCACGGCTTCGGCCACAATCACCACGTCGCACAGGAGCCGCTTGCTGGAAAAAAAAACAGAAAAAGACAAAGATCATTTCAGAACTCCCGCTCAGGCAAAAAGCTACATCTGCATAGCCTGAAAAATAAGCAGAAGGCCCATCGCTACAGACAAGGCTCTTGAGCTTCTGCCAAATCCCAGTGGAAGGTCTTCTTATCCTTCAGCTACCAGCTCCTATCAGTGTTTGCCTACAAAGCAAAGCCTGAATCCTCCTGATGCTGCCTGTGGTTCTGCTTTTCCCAGAAAAAAAAAAAAAAAAAAATCTGGAAGCCAAACCAGGCATATATGCTGACTGAAATATGGATGGGTAGAGGCTCCTTCCACCTCTCAAATACTTGGACAAGGCACAGAAGACTTTGGGCACTACCTGGAGCCAAGCACTAGTCGATCTGTAAGACAAGAAACTGCCAGGCAAGGGAACACCAGCAGCTCTTTTGTCTTTCCGCAGGGGAAAAGTAGTGTGAAAATATGAAGTTATTTTTACATTTCCTTCCATGTTTGGCCCTAAAGAACGTGATCACCAGAATATCTCCTGGCACTGACCAGCACAGAAGCTGTCTCGGCCACCTCCCAGTGAGGAGATGTCAGTCACTGGAGTTTATCCATGAGCCCGAGGCCTTTGTTTACTACATGACTTAGTCTGGAATTAAGAGTTACTGGGATAAAGCATGAGGTTCCAAACAGAAACCAAAAAACTTCTGAGCTCCCCACTGACTCATTGTACAGCTTTGGAAAAGTCACTTCATTAACGAGTGACCTTTTCTACCAGCCCCACGTATGTCCTTTGAGTATTCATTAGTTAATGTTTGCACAGGGCTTTGGAGATGCTAGACAGCTACAAGTGCTCAGCCTCCCAATAAGTTGGTTTAAGGTATTTGAGCATACAAATGCAAAATAAGGGTGTTCTTTTCAAATGTCAAGCCCGGAAAAGGATCAGTGTCTGTAAATCTAGATGTCGCCTTCCCTTCAGAAATGCTTATGACCACGCTGCACTTTGTCCTTAGGAAACTGCATATCAAAGAAACACACACAGAGCTTCCAATGGACTAGCGATGCCTCCTCTGCTCCATACACTGGAATACATGAACGAAATATTTGTGAAGTGGAGAGTTACGGCTTGAAAACAGGAAGAAAGTAGAAACTGGTAGCCTGTGCTCTAAATTCACCCCAGTTTGGAAGGGGTGATGGCAACAAGAAGAGCTCTTTAGTAGCCTCTTAACAGAGGCTTCCTCTTTTCCTTTGGCTTATGTAAAAGGTGTTCTGCTCAACTCCTCTTTCCACTACAGCTATCTAAAGAACCACGTATGAAATTGATTTAATCTACATTTGAAAGCTAAAAATTTCAAGTGAACAATACATAGCAATTAGGTTAAAGGCTCAGAAAGGTTTTTCTAAACCCTCTGTATGAGATTTCTGGATGCATTTGAATGGAGGCACTATTACCCAAGGTAGCTGTTAACACTGATTGTTGACAGCTCAGCAGATCGCAAGTTCAATGCACATACAACAGACATGAGAACAGTATATTCCAGAACAGCAGCAGGAGCTGACGAAAAAGGAGTAGCCAGAAGAAGAAAACGTCAAACAGGTGCTTAAGGGCAGCTTTCAGTATTCTGTGTTTTATTACTTCGGTATTGCACAACATCTAGCCAACGACAGGCACTAAGAAACATCGTTTGTCTCCAGCTATTCCCAGTATGCTTCAATTAACAAAGGAATAATAGTAGCACAATAGATTTCTGAATATAGCTGCACAAACCTCTACTTTCGATCCTTGGCTCTCAGTAGAAAGAAAGGACGAGAGGGATGCCAATTTAAAGAAAAAAAAAACAGCAAAAACCCAAACATACTCCACTTCATGTAACTGTTACAAAGGAAGGACATTTCCATTTTCTGTTCCTATGCAACTGAGAACGGCTGTCACACATCTGTGGAAGGAGAAACTTCTAATTCTTGTCCATACCGAAGAAGGTATATATTGGCAAACCACATAATGAACAGAAGAGAGGTGGTTATTCCAGCATCTTCTGAGCACTTTGAGTGTGTAGGAAGAGTAAAGGGTGTTACCTGATTTCATCATACCGTCTGGATAGGGAGGGAGGACATATGGTTCATGTGTACAACACACGTATTTTCCATAGGATCTTTCAAAAATTGGGTTTCTGTGTCTTTGAATGGTAACTAGAGAAAAAGGCTCACTGAACGTTCTCTCTGGTTCATGTGATAACAACCAAGAAACATCACAGGTTTAACCACTGCCACTAGATCGCTCATGTGATGACAGCGGTTCTTGAAGACTCTGTTTGCTGATATTTTTGCAGGCACCACTCTCCCTGTACCCATGTAGCTGTGTAAAGAGACCAGAGTGTTCTCTTTTAACCAGTATCAGGATTTTTAATTTTCCAAGTAGGGAGCTGACACTCTCCCCGAGTTGCTGCTTTTTTTCACCCCCTACTTTGGAGTGCTAAGCTCAGACTGAGCGGCACTGCTAGTTAAAACGAATAAGAACAGTACATTAACAATCCCTGGTCTGTAATTATGCGTAGGTGTCTTAATGTCTGTAATATTCTATTATCGGTTTTCAGACCATTAGCTCAGTTAAGAACACAGTTTACAGCTGAATTTGCTGTAAGTAATGGGAACGACAAAATGAATTATCAACTATAAATGAAGGCTATAGCTCAGATAATGTTTTTGAGCCATAGTCTCCTTCCTTCTCCTGGGCATACAGAGAGGTGTGAGGTGGGGAAGAGCAACCCACCCCAACAGGGCATTATTTTAGCTGTCTCTTCCTACTGGTTTACTACTTCTCTGCGCAGAACCATTAGCTGTGGCAAAGGTGGTACAGAATTTTTCCTGACACTCAAAGAAGCCTTTCTGTTCCACTCCGCACATTTCTGTGATACCAGAGAGGGTACCCATCAAGTCAAGAGTGTACCTCCGTAATTCATTCATGACCTTGAATGCCTTTCTCATGTGAGAGGGGTTGACTGTCACCGTGCGCTGGTCCTTTTCATCTTCAGTTGTCTCAGAGGATCGGGAACTCTGCTTAATGCTAAAAACAGACGCAAAAAAAAAAGGGGAAAAAAAAAAAAGAAGATGAGTAGAAAGTTTGATTCAACGACACTTAAAAAGAAGTATCATAAAACTGCAGCGCAGGGTATTATGCACAGAGTCACTTGAAGGTTTGTTAGTCTGCTCAGGTTCACTGTATGAAGAGCATCACGAAATGCAGCTACTTCTGCGTGGAAGTCGAACGCCAACACAGGCCACGTTTCAGTCAGCAGGGCAGAAAAGGAAGAAGTGCCAAATACTTGAGGACAAAGCCCAGCCTTATAGGCTTCAGGCCAGGAAAGCAGTATAAGTTGAAATTCAAGCCAGAACATAATTGCCTCAATGAATAGACTTCAGCACTGGGAACTACAGGAGTATCACAGACACTTGAACATCTATACAGAGAAAGAGAAGCTTAGTCTTCAAGGTCCCATCTGAAAAACACAAGCATACAATACATGACTTGTGTCTTCTTCTACAAAGGCAAGTAGAAAAGAACTTTTGAAAGTCCCTATGCAGCTTCCAAAGCATTAGTTTTACAGAGGCCACTTCCCATTTAGAAACAGGTTATTTAGTGCCGCTGAAATATGTAGAAAGGATTATTAAATCAGACTTTCCCATCAGAACCACCAGCTATGCAGGCAGTGTCAAACCAGACGCACCCCGTTACGTGCTGTGTGTAACCAGGGCAATGGGTGCCTAAGGCACATACGTGTCCTCGTGACTTTGTGGGGAGCGCTGGCTCTTTACACAGAACTGACATCGGGTCGATATCTCTACCTCCCTGATCTGAAAGCGTGGGAAATCACTCACAGCTAAAGGTTTCCACCTGTGAAAAAAAGCAGCACTTAGAGACAAGTCTCTGTTCTGCTTATTATACCCATTGCTCACCCCTCAAACCTGCCCGCTGGCAAAGGCAAGCAAGGCAAGTCAAGCAAGGGTGTCCATGTCAAAAGCCAACCCCAAGCAAATGGCAGACCTCAGAAGGCAACTCCATCACCACTATTCACCCAGCTGGAGACCTTCTCAGGTCCTTCTGAAGGACAGTCTCCCTCAGCTTCATGTTTGAGCCCTTCACCCTGGCACCTTTGTTAGCTGGGCTTGTATCATGATTAAAAAAAGGATGAACTGGGTTAAACCAATAGTCTGACAGCCCAGCATCTTGGCTCCACTGGGGACCAGCAGATATCTGAAGGAGGGTACAAAGCCTGCTATTGTATGCATGCATGCATATATATACTTGTATACATATATACTCACACACAGAGACTTCTCCTTCAAAAAATGAGTATTATTCACAATTTACAACCCCTTGACAGTGTGAAGCTCTTGCTGCACATTACACCCGCACCGTTGCTTCCTGCTGATCGGTGGCTGTTATCAGCACTGTGTTTCTTGAGACCACACAAAGCTCTTTGCCCCCTGAGCTGCCCTCAGTGGGTTGCACTGTCCTTCTTCTAGAAGCAAGACATTGAACAGCGGCCAAGCTGCACACAGTTCGAATACACGCCTGCATGCCAAGAGGCCTCCAGCTTTGTGCCCGAGACAAAGGTTAATGCCAAAAACCAGCCAAGTCCAATTCTTTCACTTTGCTGAGCAAGTGAAATATTTTCAGTCAGAAGCAAAGCCGCAAGGCTGAGGGCAACATCACCAAGCACATGTCCCAGCGAGGGAGACATCTTCCCAGGCTGTGTTACAGTCATCACCCAATTAGCTTGGTATGGCTGCATTAAAAGAAAAAAAAAAAATCAGAAAGAAGAGTACCTCTTGTTAAATGTTCGGTATTCAAGGGACTGGTACCAGGCAACGACACAACCAGCTTTTCTTCTGTCCCTGAGGGAAGCCAGACTCGCTGCGCCGCACGTAGCGCCAGCAGGAGCAGGGAGCAGCGGCGGCACTTGGCTCTTCCCCGAGCCTGCGCATCCCAGCCAGGGAGTCTCCTTGCTCCAGGGACACAGTCGAACTCAGCTAAGCCTCAGTGCTCTATCTATCAAAAGCCCTGCTTCAAATCTTAGGCCAAGTGAAGTTTGACCACAGCTTTAAACACTGCAGTGTAAACCTTTGTTTTTCAAACAGCTAAACCTGCCCTTGCAGCACACCGGAGCCAAGGAGTGAAAAACGAGGTGCTGGAAGCACAAGTGACTTCACCAAGGTTTCAGTCTCCAAAGCCAAAACGTGCACAGGGAGCAAACAAAACAAACAAGCAAACAAACAAAGTGGAACTGAAAGCAGTGGCAGGGACAAGCCATACCCATTGCTCCCGGGGCGGTACAGCTGGACTGCCACCCACTGCTCAGGTCATCAGCAAAGCAGACCTTACGAGATCCAAAAATCAAGTGATGCACACAAAAATCACAGGGCTCCTTTAGTAACAAAAAGCACAGCGCTGAGATTTATTTCTTAGCACTCGAGCATCAACTCGTCCTGTTCAAACTTTTCCACCAGCAAAAGATACAGTTCAAAGGACAGGGCAAGTTTCACTGAACACCAAAGTAAATGTCAGATCAACAAGACTTCATAAAGCCTCAGCTCCACCAACATTTGTCTGTGTATTTTACAAGCAAAAAGAAAACCAGCTTCAGAATTTCTGAAACAAGATCAATCAGTTCTTCAGAAAGAGCATGAAAAGTAACTTTTTAAAAAGCATCCTAAAAGACATCCTCAGCTTTACTAGCAGGGGTGGATTTCACATTTTGCCAAGGACTCGCTGTAAGAAAATACTGCAGATTGTCTGCCTGAAAACTTGTTTCAAAAATATCAAGATATTCTATTTCAGTTTTTTCCAAATGACTCATAAAAAACACATTTGAAAAATTAATGGCCAAGAGCCTTTAACTCATCTTTGAGACTGACTCAGCTTCCACAGAACTGCATTCCAGTAATGGACGGAGGATGCAGGAGAAAGATTTCACACCCCCGTGCATGCACTCTCAAAGATCACAGACACGTTTCCAACGTAAAAAACGCAAGAACTTAAATGCTCCAAGCAAACGTGACCTGCCAGGAAGCAAAAGCTACGCCTGAAAAGACCAAAACAGTGCATTGCATAGCCCTTTTCTGAGGGGCTTTCCCCACAACACTAAAAAGTACTACATCTATTACACTTTGGTTATCGGAGCAACAGGGTCCTCTGATCAAAAGTTGCAGCCAGGACCACTGGGACACGCAGGAGCTCCTGCACCCCGTGACCACTGAGCCTTTCCCCCCCGCACCTCCGCGTTTGCCGAGCCGATGTCCTACCGCACAAGCGGGACTCGCGAGCCGGCTGCCAGGAGCAATTTGTTCTATTCCTGGGCTATCCGAGGCCACGCATCAAGCGAATGGGAAAATGATTTAATTTCCCTGGGCCAGATGAACACCCTCGTTAGGGACCCAGCAGGATTCTCCTAAGAGAAGCAAAGAGGCTCTTACTTTCAGCGAGTGCCAACCCCACCGCCACCTCCCGCGTGGCCTTTCAACGCTGTCCCCAAGTAGAACAAACAAACCCTGATTTGAAAGTCCCCAGCTCAGCCAGCGAAGCTGATCGCAACCCCGCTGACACCGTGTTCCTCCTCTCTGAGCCCCACTCGCAGGGCTCGGCTGAAGCTCCCCCGCGGGCTCCCAGCACAGCTCCTGCCTGAGCGCGGCCGCATACCAGCCAGCAGAAAGGTATTTTAAAAACCCATAACCCGTTGCTCTGCTGCACGCACGCATCAACTATAAAGTTGGGTCGCCTTAGTTACCAGCAGTAATTACAGATGTCTTTGTAGATTACGTGAAAGAATAAAAGCCTGCCTTAGAGCTAAACTGTCCCCTGGCAAGATTATTGCTGTGCAGAGAGCTGGTAAACCCCAGGAACACAGATGCCTGCTCTGCCAAAACCAATTCTACCAGTGGTTTTACTGGAGCCAGGAGTTCATGCTGAAGGAGAGGCAGATCTCAGAGGTGCTCTCCTTAGGAGTGGAGGATGAGCCTCTGCTCATGCTTCTTGCAGAACAGCCACCAGGCTCAGCTCCCAGCCCACGTGTGGACAGCACGAAGGTCCCTCTGCACCCGGCTCCTGCACTGGAGAGATGATGGGACTCCAGGGATGTCCGGTCCAGCCTCACCCCGCTGTGCAGCGCTGGGGAAGGTCTCTGGGAGCTGCTCTCCTCTCCTGCCTGCACACTGCTCTTCTGGCTTGTCCCAAAACACCACGGAGCTTCAGCCCCCTGAGGATGGTCACAGCCAACAGGGTTCAGCAACCTGCTCTCAGCGTGGGCAATCCAACACCTCCACGGGCACTTCACATCCTTGTATTTACTTAAAAGTGACCGTCTAACTGTGACTTTTCAAAGCCTACGGATCTTCCTTGTGGGATACGTTACAACCATCACCACAAAACACTAGGCTTCAGTTTCCGAGAGGTCTGATATAGCTCTGATCTAAAAATCTGATAGATGCCCAACAGCAATCACTAGTGTGCAAAACTTATGCGCCTCTATTAAGGCAAATGGAGATCAAAATGTTAATTTAGTCTCACCAAAGTGAAATATTATTTTACCTCAACCAGTGTTAATTCTCTGTTTAGAATCAATGGCCAGAATCATGGCACAAATACATTATGCCAGCACTTTTATTCCTTTAGTCAGGCAGACACGGTAAGAAAAAGATGTCAGCGTAATGGTATATTTATAAAAATCTGCCGTTTCTGAATGTGTCTTTCGGTATATACAAAGACAGTGAAAAAAAATATGACTGGTGTAATCCAAATACTGACATGTATTTTGAGAGGATTTGAGAGAAGTGTATTAGCATTAAAACATATGGCAGGCAGCATAATGGAAAGGATTACTTTTATTCTAATAGCAGTGTTATTTAACTTTTTAGTTGAATTTTTTCAGTGACTACAGCAACATGGAGACATTAGCTTAGAAAAACACACAATTGGTGTACAACAGATTCCCAAAAGGATATTCGTATCAAAGGAGCCCTCGGGGGAAAAGTAGACTTCAGCAACCAGTGAGAAGAAAAGTCTTTGCTGACAGTAATGGAAACAACACAAAATAACTCAAACATGCCAATACCATTTGCTTTCAAAGGCGAATATTGTATTTCTCAAATAAATACTATGAAGACACTACCCCCACTCAAAGAGAAAGATAGATAGAATTACAGGCATTTTAACTCTTTAACCAAAAAAAATAACATTCCAAGGGGTTTTCCCTATTCAAATTCAAACACATCCTGCAAACTCAGAACCAGAGCACCATGTCTCATCACACAGCCTTATGCAATTTCTCCCTAAAACGAAAGCCTCTATCAGCACAGAAGAAAAGCAGGATTCTGAAATAATTTATTGCCAAATGCAAATGTTTCAGGTTAAATCCCCCTTGCCCCCAGCTGCTTCTGCCCACGTGCAATGACACGGGGCACACGATACCACTGAACAACTTGGATGTGCAAGTTATCAGGATATTTGAGTCCGGGCAGGCTTGGGACTGGAGTCAGAGGTGATGCGAGCACCAATACCATGTTCCTCACTGACCCCAAACATGGAAAAAAGCAGCGACATTAAATACGGGGAATTCTGCTGTTGCGAAAGTCACAGAGTGTAAAAATTTGACGCCTAATCTGCACGACATAGATCTGAGTGGAAATGCGGAGCAGAAGCACAAAAACAGGAACAGAACCAGCCCATGGTGCTTGCCCACCAGTGTCATTTTTTAACATCTTCTCCCAGGACTTGCTCAGAGCAGGCAAAGCAGCCTCGGCACGGTCCCACACGATGTGCCCTTTCGAACCAGAAGGCAGGTGAGTATTTCCAGCTTTCCTTGCCAAGAGCCAAAGCCCACATCGTTACTGCCCATGACCAGTCCAGGACCGCCTTCCTCTTCCCGAAAACCAGAAATAAAAGCAGCAATTTAGGTAATCATTCCTTACTTCCAGAGGCAGAGAACGTGCTGATGGGGACAGTTCCTTTGTGCCCTAAAAACAGATGGTCTGGAAAAAAAGCATGAGGTAAAACAGTCCAGGTACCTTCCCCAGTGACTTTTTCACTGCTCTGTCTCCGGACAAAATTAGACCATTGCTGGTGTGCATAGAAAAAAGTAATAGTGCTAAGGACAATCCCAGCCTGGAGTATCAATACAGCTCCACTTCCTCAAACATTAGACTCATTTATACACTAAAAAGAAAAAAAAAAGAAAACCCATTCCACTGGCCAGCATCTAGCACGACCAGCTAAGATTTCAAAGCACTTTAATTAGTATCTGGATTACCATCCAGAGGTGGCCATTCACACCCTTACGCGAAGCAGGAGCTCTACAATGTAATTTAAAGAGAGATGGGGCAGGCTGGAAGTTTTGGGTTGCACATTAAACACACAAACAATTGCAACCCTTGAGTCACATAAGGGTAGAAAGCTGCCCGTCGGAGCTCGGAAAGCAACTCCCACAGGCTGCTGTGAGCGTCTTCCCTCAACAGAGGGAAAATCTCCAGAATTTGAGGGTTGACCCTAGCTTAATTTTCCAATGTATCATATTTAAACAAAACTTCTGTCAAGCCCTGATGATTAGTACTACCAGCAGGTCAAGCCCCCTCTCTGTTCCCCCACCCTCTGCAAGGTCACCAGCACAAAAGGAAGCACTCAGCATATCCTGTTTAAAAAAAAAAAATAAAAAATACTAAGAGGGAAAAAAAAAAACCAGCTTAATGTTTAGCTTGAAGCAGTACAAGAGAGCTTCTGGTGTGCGAAAGGCACCGCGAGAGAGGGGAGCGAGAAGGAAGGCAGCGCAGAAACACGGAACATCTGATGTCTATGAAGTCCCCGCGCAGCGATAACCTCTTTTGTACGTTCAGTGGACGTTAGGTCGCTGCTGCGAGCCCTTCTGCACAAAGGTTTTGGGGCAAAATAGCTGCTTTGCAGGAAATAAAATACACACGGCCCAGATACCACAGGAGGGAGACTCGGGATCCCCTCCTGCCCGCTGGAACACCCGCGCAGCCTTACTGCTGCCACCGAGAGGGACGGGTACCTCGACGGCTCCACGGATTTCCATTCATTACTCAGAAAAAAAGCAGCCAACGTGCGTGGGTATGTCTTCAGCTGGATGACAAAGCTGCTTGGAGGTTCAAGATACAAGCGAGGCAGATACAAGCCCAGCATCTTGCGAGGGCAGAGCCGCCCAGCTCTCCTGCCCTACCGGAGATTTGGGAAAACACCCCCCCGGGGGAGCCGCCTCCCTCGGCCGCGTTCTGCACACCTGAAACCCACCCTGCCGAAAAAAAAAACCCGCTCGGCTCCTCGGCTTCGGGCGAAGCGGGCTGGCACCATGACATTGCAACATCTCGTACGGAGGCGGCGGGAGCTCAGCGAGGAACGGGCAGGGAATCCCCGCCTGCCCGCGCTGCCCCAGCGGCACCGCCGCCCCGCAGCCCTCCGGGCGGGCACCGCAACAACCCCCCCCCGCCCCGCACACACACCCGCACCCCGATAATCCGCGGCGGACACAAAGGCTGGCGGGGCCGGTGCCTACCTCTCCTCCTCCATGGTGCGGCGCGGCGGGGCAGGCTCAGCGCCCCGGGCCCGGCATGGCTGCGAGCGGCCGCCCCCGCCCCGGGGCCGCTTCCTGCGGGAGCCGAGCGCTGCGTGCCCGGCGCGCCCCGCCGCAGCGACTGCAGCCCGCACCGCCCCCCGCTTCCTCCTCCTCCGCCTCCTCCTCCTCCTCGCTGCCTCCTCCCCCCGGCGAGCTTGCGATCGTCTCCGGGCAACGGCAGCTGCGGAGGGCGGCCCCGCCGCGCCGCCCGGCCCCCGAGAGCGCCCTCCTCGCCCGGCTCCGGTTGTACAGACACACGGACACAGCGCCGCGGGTACGGGCGAGAAGGGTCAAAGCCTCGCCCCCGGCCGTCCCACCCGGGGGGGCGATGGTGGCGGGACGGGAGGGGGCCGGGGGGAGCAGCTCTCGCCTCCCCCGCATCTCCCTCGTCAGCACAGCTCGGGAGTTGGGCTCGGGGGAGCGGTGGGTGAGCACAGCGGCTCAGAACGACTTTAAAGAAAAGTGTGAGCGGACTGAAAGCGCCCAGAACGGACCAGGTGAAGCCCGCGCATGGGGCAGCGGCCGGAGAGTCCGGTGATGCTCGGAGCTGCTGAGCCGGGAGAAGGTCGCAGCCCCCATCGGTCTCCCCGCTCCGACCACAGAAAGCGGGACCTGACCTCCAGCTCCCCAACTTGCAAAAATCCCTCTGTCCTTCCACGCGATCTGTCAGGCCAAATAACCTGCTGCAAACGCGATACGGGTCCTTCCAAACTGCAGGTGCTGTTTAGCCTGAAGCACTGGACTAAATCACATTTGCCGTTTTTATTCAGAATGATACAAATGCAGGGACTTTCACATAATTTTTTTTTCCTCTTATCGTATTAAAAGGGTTTTCTCAACCTTATTCTGCAAACGTGAGGCCCTAGAGGTTAATTATAATAAAGACATGAAACATTTGCTTTCTTCATTACTCTTCCATTCACAAAACGTTCTTGGGCAAAGAGGTGAGCAGAAGCATCAAGAGATTTCTCTTGCAAGATGCCATTCCTTCTCTTCTGTAAATAAAATTACCTCACTCTTCTATTTCTCCTCAAACCATGTGCTCAGCCTAAGTTTCACCCACCTTTTAAAATATATCAGCAACGACAACTGAACAGATGCTATCACACCTTCCAGATGAGGGCTGCAAAAGCCTCTTGAGAATCTTAACTAGTCATCTCCTTCTTTCTTCAGATAAGAAAACTTAACACACCTGGAAGTTGAAGGACTTTTATCAAAATCAGATGAGGATGGAGAGTTGAGAGTCCTGCTGTTTAAACACTGCTTGGCAGCCTCCCCATAAACAGAAGAATCACATATAAAGTCATAAAGTCAAGCCTCACACAGGATCCAGGCAAAATTCCCACATTTTCCCTTTGACAATCCTGTTAAACGGCTAGTTTAAGACACCCAGATCCTCAAGTACTTCCCTAGTGTCCATTGAGTCTTACACTCTCAAAGTACAATGTGCAAAACTGCAAGACACAAGAGTTCAAACCAGAGGAAAACATAACTATACTAAGAATAGTAGAATAGTAGAATAGTAGAAAATGAGTGCTAGAGCATATTTCCACTAAGTCCCTCAGTAATCATAAAAAATACAGATACAAGCTTAACACATGGTTTGTAAATAACAAAATATTAGGCTTTCACTATGAAAATCTACATCTCACTTCAGCCAACCTAAGGAGTAGGGAACTAGGCTCGACCAAAGGAGCAAGACCTTCTTACATGCTCTGGGCCATCAGCAAGCGTACTGTTGGACTCTAGAAATGCCGACAGCAATCACGGAAAGGGAAGTCCCAGTGACAGACAAGAGCAAACCAGTGAACAGTCTTTGTCAGAATGGGGCAAAAGTTTGTTTCAGTAATCGGAGCTGATCTGTATAGCCGCCTTGCAAAATAATCATGACCGGGTTACAATCCCAATGCAAAATTTTCTTGCTTGTTTTTAAGTGCAAAGATTGGTATCTTCAAAAAGCATCCAGTTAAAAGGAACGAGTAACATCTGATGGGTGGAATTTTTCCAACCTCCTTCAAAAACTCCTAGTCCCAAGTAGTCCTAAATTCCTCCTACATCTAATCTACCTTCAATCACCAACAACCATGTAACTGATGTTCAGAGTAGAAAGGTCCATGAACACCTGTTCCAGCCAGCACCACCATCCTTTGGCTCAGAGAAACCTTCCCAGGTTCCTGCGATGATCTTCAGATCTACAGTGAAACACCAAACCACACGACTCTAACGAGCCACAGGGAGAGAGAGATCAAAGCATCGCCAGCGCCCCTACAACAGCAAAGAATTTCTTCAATAAAAATGCCAGGAAGGGAGGGAATGAAAACAATCCCTGCCAATCTGATCCAAAACTCTCTCCCGGCCCAAAGTCTGGCAGCTGGTTTAACCCTGAGGTTGTAAATCAAGCCCATCGACTGCTTCCAAGAATTTAATTCTGTGAAGAGCACCAACACACCCGGACAACACTGTCAATCTCCACAACTTCAGAAGGCGGAAAGAGACTCCTTCCCAAAATCCAGCAGAAAGTAAACTGCATCAAGGTGGGAAAAAAAAAAACCTTTCCTGGCTCTGCAAGGCAAACTGAAAGAGCTTCAAATCGCAGGATCGTACAGCTTAAATCCAGGGCAAACAACTCCAGAACCCTTCACCCCCCTGTAATGTACCTGTTTCCAGGTATACACCAATGTATGAGTTCCAGACATCCGTATCGAACAGTTTGCTATCTTTCACAGCTCTCCTTTTCAGTTACATAATTCCCTCCACCAAATTATTAATCAGCTTTCCTAAAAAATTATGGCTTCTGCCTTGAAGAGCTGTGAGAGCTATACATAAAACACCACATTCACAGAAGCTTCCAGGCCTGTCTCTTCTCAGCCGGAACTATTTTTCATTGTTTCTTAAAGTCTATTTAGGTACATATATATGTTTTATATATAAAGATAGATGTTTTATAAATGTATATATTAAGTATATGTGTGTGTATATATATATATATCTATCTTTGTCTGAGTGACAAACCTCATCTAACCCTGGAAGGTGGCCCTGCTTTGAGGGGCATTTGAACCAGAAACCCCTTCCAACTAAACTTATTCCTAAACATTTTATCTTTTTTTCTTTGCACAAGCCAAGAAACACAGCCCACCCTAGTATCGTGACACAACACGCTGCAACATTAACACCAATGAGTAAATCACACACCTGCCACACATGAAAATGTAGGCAAGATAGCCTGTGCAGGCATATTGTTTTACCTGAACAGAAAAAGCTGTCTCACGCAGGACGTCGTCTTTGCTGATAACTGATTGTCCTTCGTCACCCTGCTTGGTATTTTCTGGACAAACATCTTTTTCTGCTCAATCTCCGTCGCATATTCAGAGTGGGAATTGTATGTCAGGGGCTCAGCTTGGCTTCCCATTCACTTACTGGACTTTCGTGGCGTGTTTCTCGGGGCTCAGCTCTGCCGTCCTCTCTCTCTACAGAGAAGCGCATCCTGTGAGGGAGAAAGAAAAGACACTTTGAGAAGGCATTAAGAGAGCGTGTGGCACCAGCTTGTTGCAACACTTGTGGCCTAAAGCAGCACCAGCAATAAAATAAGCCCAGCTTTTCCTTCCCAGTCTTCCTTCCGAAGGCGATGTTTCTCAACTCCCTCTCAGCTGACTCCCCAGTAGACAGGAGAGCTCCCACCAGCTACACACAAGCCCAACCTCACGTTTCCAAAACGTGGTGCTGATTCTTCACCACGCTCCTGCCTCAAAGAGGCTGTAAAAGTAGCATTGATACCACAGAGCAGAATCCCAGATTCTAGCAGGTGCTGAATGAGTTAAAAAAACTCCAGTAACAACTTCTAAATTATGTGATTACAGCAAAAAAAAATAGTTTGTTGACATTTAAAATTGCAGAAAATGATGGGCTGGCGAGCCTAAAGGGAGGCTCAGCAATTCACACCAAGTTACTTACTGCCAAGGCTTGTAAACCTCCCCTCGTGCTGCTGGAGATTGTTTTCAGGATACATCTCCACAAAAATAACAGTAGAAAGCTAGCATTGCTTCTCCTGCAGAATGCACTTTGCTAAATATCCTACGCAGGGGGTATCAGCAACTACAATCATCTTGCAGGCCAGCGGTGATCTTGTGGGGAGAAGTGCCGAATGGGCAATCAGGCAAAACTCAAGGGAGCTCTCTCCAGTCAACAGAGCATCATTATTCCAGCAGCCGTGGAAAGAAAACAATTAAAGAAGCCCAAATGAAATCACACAGTGAAGAACTTTGGCTGAATGTGTTACCCAGGAAACTTAAAAGATGAGTAAAAATTGAAAAGGTGCTACATAACCACACAGAGAGAACCGGGAATGTCACATCCGAAATCTTTCACGACGCTGCAACCCAGCCAGGGAACAGTCAGCGAGACCGAAACCAGAGGAAATCCCTTCTAAGGGGGGAGGGGAACCTGCACAATGAAATAAGAGTGAACTATTTCAAAACACAGCTGATGGTGCTGTGCTTTTGTACAGCAGGTGGGTAAGCACAGCCTCCCCCCAGGGCCAGGCCCTGCCAGTGTTGCAATTAGTTCTTTAGGGTGTGTGTTTGGGAGAGGGAGGTTTTCCTCTGAAGTGTCAGAAGAAAACAAGATTACTGATCCACAAAGAGAAAGAGCAACAAGAGAATGAACCTCCAGCTCCCAACACTCCTCATGCATTTTATCCAGTGCTGCTTTAATGCAAGCCTATGCTGAAAACAGGGACTGGACTTCTGATCTTTCTTCCCCCCAGCCAATGCCTGCAGGGACTAGACTCACGCTTCCTTCCCTCTAGGACTTTGTGGAAAGCAAAATTTCTTGCAAAAAGACCATTGTAAAACCACAGAAGGCAACAAACACAGAAGCGACAGAAGCGGCTGAGACAACATTCATCTTTTATATTGGCTACATTGCAGACTACGAGCGCATTTTCCGATGGGGAGCTTTGCAAGCCTTTCCACTCAGCACAGTAGTGCCAGTGAGCACAGGGCTTCGGCGAGACAAACTAGTTGGCAGTTTCAGGGTATGAAGCAGCATTTGAACAACCGGAGCATTTTCAGATTCGTCAGCTCATTCTGCTTCCTTTCTGCAACGTGCAGCAGTGATTTGTAGCTTGACGGGAGTGAGCAAATGTGCACCTTGACACATCTCCAGCCAGAAACTTAATCCCTTTCTAAACTGGCATCCATCCCTTACTGCACTACACATGGAGAGAGATATTTATAGTGGTTTAATCAATATAACATGCATCAAAATCATGCATAGCTCTACATAGTGTAGGGTTTGGGGTGGGGTTGGGTTTTGTGTCTTTTGGGTTTGTGGGTTTTTTTGAGGAAGTGATGTTCTTTCCAAATCTGCGCATTTCCCATTTGTGAAAGCATTCAGGGAGCGCTGTTACGCACCAGACTAAGAGGGTTAATATCCAGATGCCTCGGACAGATGGCATTATTAGTCCGACTGGGCTTGGCATCTAGTTTTCAAAGTTAAGGAGCTTTGGTTACTTGGATGGCTGACAATCTGAGAATAGCCAGTGCTCTAAGCTTGATAGGTTCTATAATAGCGACAGGCAATACTACAGCTTTGCCTTACAGACTTCTAGCAAAAAAAAAAAAATTACAGCAAGACCAACCACACTGAGAAAGTACTTACGAAAATGCTGTTGCAACTTTTAATTTAGGACTACTACAGGCAAAGGCTAAACCAAGGACAAGGAACTGTACTTGAATTTAATTTTTTATGCCTTTTTTTTTTTTTTTTTGCTACAGCCTAGACCTGAAGCATTCCATCTTTTTAACTGTTCTGTGTATTTGGCAGCTAGAACTTCAGGAAATGCAAGTATCTGAAGAATGTCTCTCTTCTGCACCAAACTACAGCTTCACAGCCCTCGCTCCTTCAGCATTCCCACTGCCCGTTAAATGTTTTTTAAAAGAGAGTGTATGTGTGCTTAAAACATTCTTAGAACTATATGAACAAGTTCAGAAAAGTGACTATGTATTTCCTCCCCTTTATACATAACAGAAATTGAGAAGAGTTTTGGGAGCAGGGAAAGGAAAACAATTAGGATTTGTCAAAGGAACATGAAGGAGGAACACACTCAACCCCATTAACCCCTTTCCAAGCCCCAGTGTACAGGTAAATGATAGGAAATTCTTAAGTAAAGAGATACAGCAGAGACACTTTCATTTTGTTACAAAAAAATACACATCTGACATTCGTCAATAGTACCTAACATTACAGTACAAATAAATATTCATTAAAGATAACATATGTATGTCTGTATACATGCACATACCTGAAATAACAGTAGTAAATACTTCAATAGGAGACCTAAAAAAAGCCCATCAACAAAAGCAAATAGTGCTTGATCAAGCTGGGTCAAAACTCCTTACAGTGTGCTTACACTGTGAAATGCATTTGGAAGTGAACTGGGGATTTCACTGATTTATTCATTTGCAAAATACAAAAACAACAAGCAGAAACCTCATCTTTAAGGGATGCATACCCCAGATCACAGAATCAGTCGTGCAAAAAATATTAAATCGGCTATTGTTTTGTAAACTACACCTCTGGCTAAGGTGAGAGACTGAAATTTGAGGGGTTACACTTTTGATCATCTAATATTAATCCAAGATATTATACACAGACACACAGTTTGGGAAAAGAAATGTATTAGAAACGCCTTCTTCCTATTAAATACCTTAGAAAGCAGAGGTCCGTAACAACATACACCATGTAAACGCGGTACAAACTGGTGATTACGTGCTAAACACTAATCCATAACAGCTACAACCGGGCAAGCAATCCTTTTTAAAAGGCTTGGGTAAGGCAACCTCCCATTAGAAAGCCAATCACCTCACAGACCGTCGGAGCTCAATCCCAGTCCGGCCAAACGCACCACGTCTGCGCTCGCTGCGCGTGGCTCGGGTGTCTCTCGGTTTTATTTTATAGAGGCTAATAACAGCAAGCAAGCTTTTGCACTTTAGAAAGAACATTCTGAGGCACATAGAAAAAAAAAAAGCAGCTGCTCCAGTTTCAGACTTGAACGGGAGGTTGGGGTCCTCAGCACCGCTCAGACCCTTTTTTCCATCAGCGACAGGAATGTTGTTCGATTGCGACAAGAGTATCGGCTGGCAGGGCAAGATAATAAACCAGTGTTCGGATCTACGCTATCCACTTCGGTCTTTCAACATGAACCAAAAGCAAACTTTGCTTTACAGAAGGGATCTAAGTCGGGGCGGAGGCAACACCATAAAGCATTTGAGATCTTGAAACTACATTTTCAGCATCTTAGGAAGCAGCTGTTACTGCTGTTCCAAACTGCCTCTTCGTCACCTAAGGTTAAAGCGAACAAGCAGGAGGAACTTCCACTGATCTGGGCACGTGTCGAGTCGTCAGGGATACAGGTGTTCAGCAGGTTGCTTTTTAACGCAGTAGTCGTCGGGATCACAAAGGTATGTTAGGCTAATTTTATCGGCAAATTAAAATTCACAAGTCACCCAAGAAGCAGAATCAAGAACAAATCCTACTTTAGACACAAATACCCATCGCCCTTACAAAGCTGTGCGCACACCGCCACACACTGAGCTGTCCTGCGATACTGGCCACGGAAAAGCCTTGGTTCGGGGAATTTCTTTTGTTGCAGATTACAAAACTAAAAACAATATCTGTGTTTTAAGAAAACTACTGCACTTTTTACTTTCATTTTGAAATGCTGAAAGCAAACTAATTGCTCTGATTTCCTATTTCTCACAGGTGAAACCAGCACAACCCATTCCTGAACAGAAGGCCACTGAATTATCGAGATAATTTCAGACACACACACTTCAGAACAAAACTACAACCTCAGGCTCAGCAAACTACACTTACTTTATCTCTGTGATGGTCCCAGAGCAACTGTGTACTCACAAACTTCTTTATTTACATACCAGCTATATACTTTATCTTAGTTCTTCCTATACACCTCTAACACAGACAAATCAAACCAAGGGTCAGAAAATTACCAAATACCATTAAACACATAAGCAAAGCTTTAACAAATCATCTCTTCCATTTACTCCAAACAGGTTTACATTCAAAGAGAGTCTTAAAGTCACTCTGTCTTAAACATTATCCAACACAGACTGGCATCTTTCTGTATTCCACAGTACATCCTGGCATTACTGCCCCTTATTAAACAAGCACTTGCACGAGCCTCTCTCAAACATCACCAGTGTTGTCACAAGAAACTTCTCGCTCCCGAGAGACCAGAGGTCAGAGCAATGCAAGTCCCACCTACTCAAGACACCAGAGAACATCGTCACACAGGTGACAGAGAAATTAAGCAGCATCCTCCCTAATACAGGTGCAGTTTCTGGGATCTGCTTTTTATTCTAGAAGACATTAGTCCTGCAAGAGGGCTGTTACACACAGATAATCAAAGCAGCGTGTTCAAGCACAGCAGTTCTCAAAATCAAGCGTTAGGTTGGCAGGGCTGTCATTTCACACGGAGTCGCTTCTTTAAACACCTACTCGCTTCTACTATCAACATACTCTTTCACGGCACAGAACATGAAAACACCACAAAGCTAGAGTTGGTGCACAAATCTTTACCTTCCCAAGTCAAACGACAAGCCACAACACATTCGTTAAACTGTTTCTTTCAAAACCAGGCTGTCCCTTGATGAGGTTAAGGCAATTCGCCACTGCAAGGGACTTAATCATATACCCAGACTAACACAAGACCTAGAACTCAGTAGTTCATTTCAGCTACGAAAAGGAAAGCTGTGCTTCAAGGGAAGTTCGAGGCTGACGTCCAACGCGGTTTTAAAGTGCAAAAGTAAAGCAAAAAAACTTCAAGGCCAGTGAACTCAAGTAAAACCAAACACCTGAAGCTGTCCGCCGCTCGCAGTTTTACAGACATTTCTCTGAAATGACTTTCAACAACATATCAAGATACTGGTCCACAGCAGAGGCTGACAGGCTTTTGAGATGCAAAAATTACAATACAATTGCAAATAGCCGGTTGTTGGGAAGCTACTTAGAAAAGCTAAGCTAAAGAGAAGTTTTGCTCTAACAGCGATAAATTTACCTCCACCGAGGGAAAACTCAGCTCTTGGTTTAAATCCTGACGATGCCAAAAGGTCGTCCTGTTCATTTCAGCTCACACAGGGAATTAAGAGGTCAGTTTTACCCCTAACAGCAACAAAAAGACTCGTTTCAACTAAAATCAGCATCAAGTTAGATTGACATCAAAGACTGACACTACCTTCAAAGTTCAGACAAAATCCCTCAGCCCAGCAGCACAAAGCCCCAGACATTTAACGTTCCACTGGAATCAGTGAGAATTACACACCCAATATCTTGCATATCTGGAACAAAGCAAAAATCAGTTTTTAAGATGCAGTCCCATAAAACATCAGCATTAAAGATTAAGTACTTCAAGACCTGAAGCCAAAATAACTTTGTGCTTTTTAAATCCATGTCCCGTATCATACATACTCTCACTCAAGTATATAAGGAATTCAAATCTTTATTTGATGTCCATAAACCCATAAACGTCGCTATTCTATATTTCTATGCAGGAAGGCAGTTTTCCCCTAAAACATTATGCTTTTTAATAAACAACAAACTTGACTTCTATTGCGTGAAAGGGCTACAAATATACATTTGTTAATCAAGCAGACTACACAGGTAATTTTGCTTTACAACTGGCACCTATGTGACCGGTACGCTTCTCTGGCTCATTATCATAGCACTTTGCCCACGGAGTTTAGATTATCACGTTTTGAAATATGGGCAATTTTTATTTTGTAAAAAAATAATAGTAATAAAAAACGTGCTGAGGCGGGTATTGCAAATACATTCCTTTTTTTTTCCAGCCGATACTCGTGGAGCCCGTTTTTTATTCGCATGCAGATGCCATCGCATTCTACAGTCATCTAGCGGCACAAAATAACTTTCCGACGTCTAGTACAACCAACTTTACTCCCGCGGTGACGAAGCCTGCAGCACGGGAGCTGCCATCCTGTCGGTAGATGGTGCTGCAAGAGATTCTCGGGGAACTTTAACGAAGGACAATAGTTCAGAGTGAAAAGTCTTGGTAACCCAGTACTATGAAAACAAGTACGCGCTTAACAGAAGGGATAAACGTCGCCCCTTCCCTGGAAGGAATCGTACACAGACAAACCGATAAGAAGACTTGGAACTTAAGCAATCGGAAATTCTGAACATTTTATATGACTGAAGCACATGCTTAACACAAACTATTTCGTCAAAACCACACAGTACATACGTTGATGGAAAAGTCCTATAGAAAAAACTGACCAACCATGTCAGCACGTCAAACTGCCTAGTACAAGATGGTGGATGCACACAAACTGCGTGAGAACAAGTATTTAAAAAACAGACCACATCCACAGATTAGCACTTCCAAAAATTCCTCTTGTTGAGTGTTTGAAAACCAAGTCCGCTAGGGGGATAGCAAAAAAAGTCAGTTATAGGACCTTTACCGGCAATAAAATATTTTCTCTACGTACACAGAGATTTTTAAAGCAGAGGAATACTCGCTTCAAACCTAGAAAAGCATTAAAACCGTGCGGAATGGATCCTAGGAAAAAAAATTAGACATGTAAAGGTCAATGAACACAATGATTTATTTAAAAAATAAAAAACGTAAAAACGATTTTTTTTTTTTCCTTCTATACAGAAACGTTAATTTCAGTCATGGGATCCAAGATTTTGTAGAAAAAAATGTAGTAGCCAGGTATCGAGTCCTTACAACAAAGGAAATTCCCCCATAACCCTCCCCAGTTTTTACTCCGGATCAGCAAGACACTTCCCACCCCATACCCTCAAAAAAAACAAATTAAAACAAGACATTTTTTTTTCGTTGCTAGTATAAAAACGACCAAGGTCCAAGTAATAATAAAAAAATAGAGTCCATCAATGACTGTAACACAAAGTATGTGTGTGTGGGGCCCAGTCCATCTTCAGAGAGAACGAAGTGGCACAGGCAGCAGAGGCGACCCTCAGGGGGCATTTAGGAGCTGCTCCCACAGCAGGGAGGCATTTAAAAGGAGCTGCCCTTCAGCGAATGAGGGGAGAAACCATTTCGAAGCTGCCCCGTATCAAAGGGAGGGCTCTCCACGCCACCCCCAATGGGTTATGGGCGCGCCAGCTCAGAAAGAGCCGCCCCCGTAGCCTCCCCCACCATAACCTCCTCTGTACGGTCCACTGTTACTGCGGCCCCCCCCAGCTGCCGCCCCCTCCTCCACCTCCTCCGCCGCTCTTCATGGGGCCGTAGGAGGACTGGTGCTGGCTGTAGCTGCCGAACCCGCCGTACCCGTTGCCGTAGTCGCCGCCTCCCCCTCCGCCGCCGCCTCCGTATCCGCCGCCGCCGTAGGAGCCGTAACCGCCGCCGCCGCCGCCGCCTCCTCCTCCGTAGCCGCCGTAGCTGTTGTAACCGCCGCCTCCCTTGGAAAGGCCGTTGTGGTCCCGGTTGCCGGCGCCGCCGCCGCCGCCCCGACCCCTTCCTCCTCCTCTGCCTCCCCGGGAGGGCCTGGAGGAGCCGCCGCCGCCCCCTCCCGACTGGATGTCCTCCTTGGGCACGGCCTTCTTGACCTCCACGCGGTGGCCCTGGATCGGGTGGAACTTGACCACGGCCGCCTTGTCGGCGGCGTCGTGGTTCTGGAAATAGACGAAGCCGAAGCCGCGCTTCTTCCCGCTCTGTTTGTCGGCGATGATCTCGGCCTTCTCCACGGGGCCGAACTGGCTGAAGTGCTGCACCAGGTCCCCTTCGCCCACGTCCCCTTTGAGGCCGCCCACGAAGAGCTTCTTCACTTTAGCGTGGGCCCCCGGTTTGGCCGAGTCCTCCCGGGACACGGCCCGCTTCAGCTCCACCGCGTTGCCGTCCACGGCGTGGGGGGACGCGGCCATGGCGGCGTCGGCCTCCTCCACCGCCGAGTAGGTGACGAAGCCGAAGCAGCGGGAGCGCTTGGTCTGCGGGTTGAGCACGACCACGCAGTCGGTGAGGGTCCCGTAGGCCGCGAAGTGCTCCCGCAGCCCGGCCTCCGTGGTCTGCACGTTCAGGCCGCCGATGAACAGCTTGCATAGCTGCGAGTTCTCCATGCTGCCGCCGGTGCCGGGGCTGCGCCTGGGCCTGGCGCCGAGACTCCTCCTCCCGTCGGGGGGGCAGCTCCGAAGGATTTTTCCCCCCCCTTCTCCGTCTTGCCGCCTCTTCCCCCCGCGCTCGCCGCCAACAGCGCGACCTCACGCCTGCGGCGGCCGCCGGCGACAGCTCCCTCGGGCCTGGCCCAAACGCCTTCGCTTCGCCTCACCTGACCAGCAGAAGAGACGGGGGCGTCCCGGCTGCCGCCGCTCCCGCAGCAAGGAAGGGGGGGAGGGCGGGGGGATGGGGGTGGGGGGGAAACACAGGCACGCACAAAATGGCGGCCGCGACTTCTGGAGAGCTCCGCCGGCGACTGGTGCCCACACAAAGGGGGCGCTGGGAGCCCCGCCCGCCCGGCGCCGCCGCGCACGCCCCGCCCCGCTCGAGCCGGCGCAGCCAATGAGAGCTCGCCGCCGGAGCCGTCCGCCACTCACCTTTAGGGGGTGGGGCTCCGGGCGCGAATCGACGAGCGCCGCGACTAATCAGAGCGCGCGACCTCCGCCGCGCGCCGGCAAAAGGAGCGGGGAGGGGTGGGCGGTTCTCCGGTGATGGACGCGGCGGGCGGCCAATAGAATTGCGCTGTAGCGGCCGGCCATGCGGGGCATCTTCTGCGCGCGCCGAGCGCAGGGGCGGGACAGCGACCGGCCCGGGCTGCGCCAATGCGTCAAAGGCAGCGGACGTCAGCCAATGGGGGGGCTTCCTCCGGCCCGGCCGCGCGCTTTTTCCCCGGCGGGCGGGGGTGGCTCGCGCGGGAGCGTTTGAAACGCTGACCGTTAAGCGGCCGCGCCGCGCGCCCCCAGCCCCCTCACGGGGCGGCTGCTGCCCCCTCGGCCCGGCCCGGGAGGGCCACGGTGGAGGCGGCGCCGCGCCCGCTGCCCCCTCACGGCTCGGGGGCCGGCAGCGAGGCACAGCCTCGGCTTGGCAGGACTTGCTTTGCCTTCTGGCTCTGCTCCGTTCACGCCTCTGTCGGCCTTAGCCTCGCACCTTCCTTTCCTCCGGCTCCCTCGGCTTGAGGGCAGCACGGACAATGGCGTCCCGAGCCTCTCTGCTCCCTCTTAGCACTGGTCGGCTCTTTCCCCTCATCTTTGGCTCTTCGTCCCTTTCCAACGTGCCCCCAGCTACCCAAGCCCCTCTCCGGCAGCTGCTTTCTTGCTTTTCCAGCTACTACTTTCTCCACTTCTCAGTCCTCCTTCCAACCCTATCACTGCCTCCTCACCCTTCAGTCTCTCCTTAGGTCTGAAAAGGAGGTGTTTTCTTAGAGAAACAATTAAAGCTGCTCAAAGGTGTGCAAGCCCCACAAAATGACTAATAGGGGGATGTATCATCATCTTGAAGACTCCAGCACTCTCTTCAGCACTTTTTTTTCATCAGAAACAGGGTTTCTTTTGGCCTTGCACTCAGTGGGGCTTATACCGGAAATTAGGAGCCAAGGATTATTTTTATGCCGAAATTTTCTTTCTTTGAAGGTGAAATGTCCAGTTCCCGTTTCACCAGGCACATTAGCACTGGCACCACGCAGTTTCTGAAACTCACGTTAACCTATTTTCCCTCACGGGTAATTGTCTAATTTGTTTCTCAAGTGAAGACAATTTCACAACCTCTTCAGGTGGCTTCTTCCTGTATTCACTATTTCCACAATGAGACAAAAGTTTCCATTTTGACATCAAGAACCTTTGAAAAAAAACCAACTACATAGTCAAATATATTAAAGTGAGTGAAAACTTAAAGAATCCATGAAGTGTTAAAATGTTTTTCTCTGTTAAGTAGCTGTACATGTTAGGGTACTGGGGGCTCTACGCGGATGGTAAAACTTGTGCTTGTGCACCTCTCCCACGACAGGTTGAGAATATTTCTGACCATTGAAGTATTTGCTGGATACTTATGATCTGCACCTCCAAAGGAGGACTTTGACCTGCTAAAATCTTCCTTGAAGTCCCTTACGTGATACCTGGTTTACGACCCACTGCTCAAGCTTCAAAAGCCTATCTGTGCTATTTTATTCTCCCCACCATCTGAGAACACTGGCACCAGACCTCACAGTCACAAGTCACTACCCTCCTGAGTCACACATGGGAAACACAGATTAGTGTGCTGGAAAACAGAGGGTTTGGGGACTGGGTTAATGAAATAAAGACTATCAGACCATCTAGTTTTCAGCAAGATCATATCCTGCATTCCGTCATACACATTAGTGGTCCCTTGCTCAGGGAGAAGAGTGCAAATCTTTAGGGCACCGCAATACAGAAAGGACATTGAGGTGCTCGAGCGGGTCCAGAGAAGGGCAACAAAGCTGGTGAGGGGCCTGGAGCGTGTGTCTTATGAGGAACAGCTGAGGGAACTGAGGTTGTTGAGTCTGGAGAAGAGGAAGCTGAGGGGAGACCTTGTTGCTCCCTACAGCTACCTAAGAGGAGGTTGTAGGGAGGTGGGTGTAGGTCTCTTCTTCCAAGTAGCAAGTGACAGGATGAGAGGAAATGGGTTCAAGGTGTGCCAAGGGAGGTTTAGATTGGCTATTAGAGAAGAAAATCGTTACTGAAAGAGAGGTGAAGCATTGGTACAGGCTGCCCAGGGAAGTGGTGGAGTCACCATCACTGGAGGTGTTCAAAAACCGTGTAGACATGGCACTTCAGGACATGGTTTAGTGGTCCTGCTAGTGTTGGGTTGACAGTTGGACTTAGAGGCCTTGATCTTAGAGGCCTTTTCCAACCTTAGCGATTCTGTGATTCTAAGTCTTCCCTCCAACACCAATCCTGGGAGCCTTTATAAAGGTGTACACTGAATATTCCAGCCCTCCTGATGTGGTGGTTGCAGTTTTGCATCAGGCACCGTGGCAGGACGGGACGTAGCTCCGCAGCTGTCTGAACTGATCCGGGCTGGGATTGCTGCTCTCCGTCCCTCCAGCCACGTGATCCTGCCCTTGCCCATGTGCCGACCCTCGTGCTTCTGCAAACACACAGCAATCTACTTAAGAGAACCGAGACAGCCAAAAATAATTTTATCGTGAAAAAGGGCTTCATTTTCAGCTGCCTCAGCTTTCTGAAATGTTTTTTTGCATGATCCCCATGAATGCTTGTGCCAGCAGCAGGGAGGAAGCAGAACTGCAACGTGTCCCCCTGATTTAGATCAACGGCTGTGGCCATGCACCCTTGGACACTCATGGATACAAACTTAACACTGACCGTGCTGGAAGGTGGCTTAACTAGAGCCCCAGATGTAGTGCAGAGAGGCTGAACATTTCAGCAGAGATCCTTCCTTATTCCTCTTCAGACAGTGTCAACTCCAGAGATTAACGCTATGAGTAAAATTCTGGCCTCATTTCTGTCAACCATTCACATTTTTCATGCTGTAGTCTCAAAGGCTAAATGACTATCGTTAACCAGTAAGATTAATACTGGCGATATAGCAATCTGATTTTTCTCAAATTGATTTTTTTTCCTGATATAGCCAAGTCTGTTAGGAGTAACTGACTAATAAGACAGGAATATTAAATGGCCATTTTTGACAGCCGCTTACAAGGAAAGATGTCACGTGTTTAGATCCATTTATCTCAATGTATGAACAGACACAATCATTTTACCTAGTTTTAGAAAAGAAAACATGCCCATAATGTCACTGTAATATTGATGGTTTTAAAATAATAATAAAAAAGTATCTTACCCTGTTAAAAAAACCCTCTTCTTCCCAGAAGCCATCTGCAAGCTCCACACAATTACAGGAAATACAAAAATATATTTTGCCTACTACCTATTGTAAAAACTGTGCGGCCCTTCCCAAAACAAACTCATATCTGTTTCATGTAGAAAATAACCCAAAAAGAGTTTTACGGAGCCTTAATAATTTACAGCAAAAAAAAAAAGGAAGAAAAATCAAGAGGACCTAATGACGGCCTCAACAGGTAACAAAGAAAACAGAACGCTTGTTTACGGCTCGCTTTCTCCCCCTGAAAGCAAGACAGACAAGTAGGCCAAGGAAGAGATCAAAGAAGTTGCCACCTCCTTCAGCAGGAGGAGATGAGGGTCTTTAAGATGTGAGCAAATCTGAAGGCAAAAATCAGTCGCTGACACAGTTCGAGTACAGCCCAACTGCTTCCTCTTCATTCGCACTCGTGACCGGTTGATTAATGATAGGAAGACGCCTTTAAAAATATGTACCCATCTCTTGCAGATAGAAATGTCTCCCCTGATACTGCCGAAAGCTGTCCTGCTTGACCCAGTGTGCTCCCGTCTGCCCATTTCCCAGCTGCTGTGTAAGTGACCTCATGTAGTTCATGTCTTCACCCAAAACCACATTATTGGCGTTCAGTCGCCACACGGAGAGGGCCAGGCTCACTCCAAACGCATGCGCGCCCTGGCATGTCCTGCCAGGCTCCCGTGACGCTGCCTTTCCTAGAGAGCTAACCACGGCTTTCTCCTGCAGAGCCCACAGACCTTCACACCTCCCGGGTCATCTGAGCCACCGCAGAGGCTCCAACCAGACCTCTCCAGTTCCTGTTGGATTCATGCCTGCGGAGGCAGCCAGTCACCCGAGCAGCGCATATGTCGCGCACGTTCCTACCAGCTACGTGCCCCCGTGTACTCCCAAAATGTGCCTTTTTGTGAGCCACCATGAACATAAGACACACAGGCACCGCAGCGGTGTGAGCGCCAAACCGAGGGGTAAGTCTCACACTATGCACGTGAGGTGTGACAAGGCTGCTAAACCAGACCATACTGCAACACCTACAGCAGTTTCTCCAACATATTTTAAAACTGCTTTTAACTATGTGTACATAATGTCATCCTATGTACTTAAAAATTCTTAGGGAAACGCTGTTAAAAAGAAATACATACCTTTCTCTACCTGACAGGGCAGTCACAGCATTATATTGTTTCAATTCTGATAGCAACCTGTGGAGTAAAAATGTATTGTATAAGCAGTTTAAATTTCTAACACAGGTAGAAGCTCCACCTGTATCATCACTTAAGGAAGATGTGTTTCAAACCAGAGTCACCAGCCAAATAATGCCCTGTGTTAAATGTCTTCACGGGACATTTTAGTTGGTATTAGTGTATTAGAAGGAAGGAATGCATGAAAAGAAATCGTTTTCACGCATAAAACGTTCCAGTTATTCCAGCAGAACACATACTACCCAGAGCCCACAGGAGGGCATCACTGCTTAAGAGATCACAAAACTGAGGCCTGAACGGTCAGTCCCTTTCCAGCACTGGGCTTCCTGTTACCTATAGTCTTAGTAAAAGCTGATACAAATCAAATTATTAAGGAAGTCTTTATAGCAATCTTTGTCACTAAAGAAACGTACTTCTGTCATGCTGATTAATGGGTCCAAACTTCTACAACTGCAAAGCAATACTGAAGTTTTGGAAAAGAGCATCAGGGGCAATAGAAAGACATTAGAAAGTCAGACATAGCTCTTACAAGTTTTAAATATTTTGATTATCAAAACCCTCGTAAAAACACAAAGTCATATTCTTTTAATTTGTTTAAGCCTCTTTAGTTTATATCCATGGGGTTGGCTTCCATAGTCAACAGGTGTTGATTCATATTTTTTAAAAAATGTATCAGCTGGATATTTTTACGAGTTTAAGTGTGGTTTGTTAGTATAGTGCAGTCCTCTAGATTTAGGTCTGGTTTTACCTTGCAGCAGAGGGAAAGCATATCTGAAAAATACAAGATTCCTTCATGCAGACCGTTTCCTAAATCAGTTCTGCGTTGGCATTGTGCTCTTCTAAAGCCGTAATAACATCATCCTTGCTACAGACAGATTCCATCCTGATTTTTCTAAATATGCACAGGTGGAAACAGACAGAAATGGAGAGGCTTCAGCCATAATTTCCCAGATCAGTCCGAGATCTGCACACAGTCAGGCAAGGATTTTTAATCTAATCATTGCAAAGAGATATTATTAGACTTCTAGGAACCTCACTCCTACCCAAACCAACACCTCAGGCAGAGAGTAATTTTGCAGTTCATAGGAAGTAATTTTTGATAAAACACACAGCAGCACCACAAGCTTCCCCATCCTGGCTTTAGCTACGAGTGTGAAGAACTTCTTAAAAGAGATACAACTGTCTTTGAGAAAGCACTTGCTTTTTTGACAAAAGATTTACCTTTCCCTCTGTTCTCCTCTTTGTACTTTAATCTGCATAAACATCAAATCTGTGATCTTACTTTTGAGACCGTCATGAATTAGCCCTGGGAGAGGGTTTTCATTGAAAAAGATCGATTAAAATGCACCAAGAGGAAACTAGAGAGTCTTTTGCCTACATGAAGTTTGAGCATAACACTCTTTAGGGTAAAATCTTCTACCCTGTGCATGGGTAGATGGGGAATAAAACACTACCCCTCTCTTTCAATTGCTTCATGCAAAATAAGATATTCTACAGATAAAAAGGGAGTGTGCTGAAAGAGAAACACACCTTTGTGAAGGGTGAAGCGGAAAGTCATCGGAGAATTGCATTTGCATCCTTTTCTTTAGACTTACGTTATCATTTTTGCTTCAGTCCTGCCCTCTCTGCTCTTCCCTCTGAAGCTCCCTTTCTCTTTTCCTCTTTCATCCTTTCCCTCTTCTGGCGTAATTGACGATTTCCTTTCTTCTCTTTCCTAAAAGTTTATATAAGAGCTGGTCATAATTTGGAGCGATGGGATGAAAGTCAGACAGCAAAATACAGTCTGAAAAGTCAAGGTTCTTGTCAAGGATCAAAGAACCTGGCGATGCTGTGACAGATGTGAGAGGTAGATCTTTCACTTAGTCTGAGGCAGACCAGGATCATAAGTTTTGTCAAAGGAAGATCTGTACTCAGGAGCAATCTCAGCCATGCTGTGATCTTTTCATCTGTGAATCTTGGGTATTTTCCAGTTAAATTAAAATCTACTTGCCTTTTTTTTTTTTTTCCCTTTAGCTATGTCTAGGCTCCATCTATTTCTCATTCCACAGAACCTCTGTTGGGTGTTTTTTGTGGTGCTTTTGCGTGACTGATGTTTAGCTTTGTTTGAAAACAGCAGGAGAAGTTGTGCTATGAAGTTCAGTATGTACCTGCCTGAAATTAGCTGTAAGACATCTGTGCTATTCAAGAAATTTTAAAACAAGGTGGTGTATAAAAGCAAGGCTTTCTAGAAGCAAGAAAACAATCTAGAATTAATATTTTTAATTCAGAAACTCAAAACTGTTATTATAGTTTGAAACATGCAGGAACCTTGAAACAGACTGAGATTAACTGGAAAAACCTTTTGATTATTTAAGTATTTCTCAATTAACAATTAGGGCAGCGAAAAAATGTCATAGCATGAGATCAGCGGGGTTTGGTGCTCACAGTGTTGTTATAAAAAGACTGCAGAATGGAAAAAAGGCAGAGATAGAAATGATCATATTCCCCCCAAATCTGTGAGCTATTGAAATAATTCATTCTTTGGCCGAGATCGCTCTTGAAAAACATCACCTGGAGAAGTTCTAGAAAGCTACAAAGGATTGAATGAGAGTTTGTAACGTGGAAACTATTATAAAATATGAGTTAATGGAGTCACACTCCTATTACAATTACTCGCATATCTTATCTCTTTCCAAGTAAAAAAAGAAACTTGGCTGACCCAAAAAATAAAGATGCTAACCTTCCGGCCAGAGAGCGCATCCATCTCCATCTCTGGTGTATGCCAGCTGAACAAGGCCCGGAAGTTAGCAAAAAATTTGTGACATGGTACAGTTTTTAAAATGAATATGCTATTATAAGTAACTCATTTAAAGTTAAAGCAGATTTTAAAACGATTGACTTTTCATTCTAGGCATGACCTAATTGAGGGGCACGGACCAGAATGAAGCATCAAGGATATCGCAAAGACATTCTCTAGAGCTGTGGGGTGAAACTGAGACTCCAGATAGTGAATCTGACTGATTTTTGTGATTGGTTTTTTTCCAATTAAGAAACACACTGAGGCCATGCCTCTAGCTGCTGGGTAACCAGATGCTTGCAAAAGATATTCCAATCGACTTCAATCTGAGTATCATACCTGGAAACTTTTAGGATCAGGCTTTCTTTGGAATGACTGTGATGAGGCGATAATCAGTCCAATGATTGGCGTTCCATATAGCAAGAACCGATATGCTGATTGTTTTGAGGTTTATTTGTTCGTTCTGCAAACTGAAACAGAAAAAAGCTCATAAAACTCTTTAAAAGATGCATCAAAACTCATCTTTGGGCTGCTGAAATCCCAGACTTATTAAATATACACTCGACATTGGCAAGCCAATTGCAGCCTTATCTGCAATATATTTTAACTTTGTGTTATTGGGTTACATAGAAAATTTGCTGCTTGCTACAGCTGCAGTCCTGCCTTCCAGTCATATATCAATATCTAGTGATGAAGACTATTTTCCCATCACTTAATACTGAGCAATTTAAAAATAACATTATCATTTATATCAAGTAAATACAATTCTGTCAAGCAGAAACCTTTTTTTGCAAACAGCAATTGGCTGAAAACAATATCCCTTCACACACAGCCACAGATTCTGCTTAGTAGAGATACCTTTGATGTCAGGCATAAATGGACCAAGAGCAGCTACACCCACAAGGCTCAGATGTCAAACGTGAGCTCATTCACAAGAAATTACAACAAAATTAAATCCATGGATGGATATGACTGTAAAACCGAGGGGCTCACATGTTAAACATCTGCGCCTTTCCACAGGCGGAGGACAGTGTTCTGTTAGAAACCGTGGCCTCTGTAAATAAGCAACCTGACCTTTGTTTGGAATTTATAAATACAACCAGAACATCTTTTAATTTTACTGACTTATTTCCTTTAAACAGATACCGCATTTTTATGGCCGGTTCTGATCCGTATCTACCATGTTTCATCTGCAGGTCTTGATTCTGTTCCTGGGTTACACTACAACCAGAAGCAGAAATTCTAAAGGACTTTGGGAAAGCTTTGTTTTTGTGGTGTTTTTGACATAATCAAAACCAGCTCGGAATATTTTGGGAAAGGATATGCACATTGCTTCCTGGTAAGCATTTTGCTTACAATTTCATAATTCACAGCTTACTCTTGGAATAAAAAGCAATGAGATAAAGCGAAGAGAATTTTAGGGAGGCATGAGGGGAATCTTCCTAACAGTAAATTAGTGACTTGAATACCTACTCCAGGGTTACAACAGGTGTTTAAAAAACAGGTTAGACAAACAAATCATGAACGGGTACAAATATATGAGAAGCAGGAGGTTTGTCTGGCTGATCTCAGAGGCTCCCTCCGCCCTTATTTTCTACAAATACAACCACAATGACAACTAGCAATATTTTTAGATAATTGGTTCTAACCTGCACTTTAGGTACAGCATCAGTCTTGCTCAACCCAAAATACTACTGCTTCTCAAAATCATCCTCTCCAAAAATACACATGTAGTAAGACGAGGCTCCAGTACCCTCCCAAATGTTTTTTCTGCAAGTTTCTACTTCTCTAATGTAATGGGGAATCATAATCTCATTTCCTGAGTATGCTCCCACATGAACACATTCTAACTCCGGACTGTTTTCTGTTGCCTTTGCTTTTTCTAGCGCTGGAGAGCCATGGGATGGTTTGGCATGAGAGATTGAAATAGTGGGATGAAGTTGACCCAGGTATGAATTCAAGAATTTAAAAAGCAAGGTACCAAATAGAATTTAAAAAGCAAGGTACCAAATCCTAAGAAAGGCCAATTCCTTTCCTGTCCCAGAAATATCCATTTAAAATATTTAATAGGGAGATGTTGAATGCTAGTTTTTATAAACAAGCAACTATATGATACGGGCTTTTACTACAAAAAGTAACAGTAATAAAGCCACTTTTCAACATGTGCTAGCGTAATGTGCCATGCTTTGCTTCTAGGAAATATTTTTATACCTCTGGAGTAAAAGCTAAATAGCAATTTATAATGAAAATATTATCTTAATTGCAATAGAGCAAATTATATACTTAATAGGGCATGCATGCTCCTCCCATGCAGTTTGCTGAATTTCCCCATCTCCCTCGGTTAAAACAGCAATAAGCCATCTGTAGGTGTTTGTGTACGGAACCCAACACAGGGAAAACATTTGCACTACAGAACCAATAAGGTAATTGAAAATGAAATTGCGAGATAAGGTGTTTGACAGGGCGGGGGGAAGCCGCACAGTGGAGGAAAATCCATCCCCATGACTACTGGTCCTTTCTCCTCCCTGCTCATTGCTGTTCCTCTCTTCTTGGATGCCAGAGCTTGTTTTATCCCTCAGCAGCCTCTCTACAGACTGGTGGATTCAGGCACAGTTGGAAATCGTGAAACTGTGCTTTGTTTCAGAAGGAGAAGAAAGGCAAGTTTAAGTGTTGCTTTAGCAGCCGATGGCTTTGCTTTGGATTCTTTTATACACAAAGGAGATGTGTTTGCTGGCTTTATAATTAACTCAAAAAGGAAAAAGAAAAACTGTTAAAGGCAGTGTGGATATGACTTGAATTTTTCATCAGGTAAGGAGTCAGAAAATCCATAAAACCGGCAAAACTTGCTGAAATAGATCTTTTAAAGGATTATTGTAATCTGTACATCCTGTATTTAAAATTGAATGGAAAGTATCCTCCAGATTTTATCTATGCAATACTTTGGAACTTAAAAGGTTTGCAACCAAAACATTTACTGGTCACTTTGAAAGGATGGGACTACACGTCTTTACCATAGGTAAGAAAATACCTAGGAAACCGAGCCTTTTTAAAACTCTTTTTATTTTAGACTATGCTTTTAACTTCCTGTTGCTTACGCACATTTCAGTAATGTTTCTGCATCTAGGGGAAAGAAACAAGTAGGCTAAGTGTTAAACTACCGTGTTAAACTCTCATTATGGTAGGGAATCTTTTTCAAAATGCATGGATTAGGGATCGAAGTAATTAATTCTCTTATTAAACACTTCAGTCCAATTCTGATATCAGCTGTAGCTGCAGTTCAAGGATGCTGATTCTGCTAATAGTAGCTTAAAAAAATGCCACTATGTACTACAACAGAGTTTAGCATGCTGCAGTAAGCACTGGTGTAACTTATTTTTCCAATGCTTTGAATACTCCAGATGTTTAAACAAGACAGGTGTAATTGTTTTATTGCCAAGGAAATGTTTAAATTGCCTTGCAGTATGGCATGTACTAAAGACTACACTTTCTAACTCACAGTGCAAACCAAACAGTGACAAGGAATGAATCTTTTCCTGACCAAAAGGACGGTGTAGATGATCAGTGTGCCTGAAGCTGATGCAGTGAGTGAACTGATCAGAAGGTCAGTACAGGGACTTCTTAAAGGCAGAAAGTGTGACAGAAGCCCTGCCACCCACACTGAATTCTTGGGAGAGGACATCCAGCCCTCTCTATCAAACCGTGTTGTGCAACCACGGAAAAACAAGCAAGCATAGCAAATAGTGCATAAAATATTACAGACCTGGCTCAGCCTCGTGTCCTTTGAATCCTCCCAGCTTCTCCTGCTCAGATAAAAAACAGGGGAGAGCAGAGGTTGTCTTTGAAGGTATCTTGCTACCGAGCCAGATCCCCTGCTAACACCTGCTCTTTTCTCACAGCTCAGATCTATGTGAGTCAGGTGAACACTGCAAAGAGAAAGATCACCCCTGGGATGAAGCAACCAGACTTTGGACCCTTACACATCTAAAGTGGCACTGAGGCTCACCAGGGCCACGTTTACCACGGTTGGCCTCGGTCCTTTCAGCACACGCACCCTTCCATGTGATAAGTCCAGCCAGGAATTACATTGCCTGAAGGTGCTGTTGCCCAGGCACACCGGAGGTTTTCTGCAGGGTGTGCCTGTGCCAGCTTCAGAATCCTTTTCATTTCTCCTGGAGTTGTTAGAAGAATTTTTGCAAGCCAATGAGCACACAGTCAGGTACATCACTCCTGTTCCTGCCGTCCTGCGAGGGACTACAAAGTCTATTTGAGCCCAGACTTCAAGAGCTTTTGCAGCATGGTCGCACAGGTTTCCAGGCCGTTCCCTCAATAAAGCTGCAGCCAAGCCAGGGGGGTTATTTAGGGAGGCTGCAGGGATTCATGTTAGCCCCTGAGCACAGATTAAGTCATCTTTGGAACACCAGGGCCACATACAGTCACATAAATCTACGGCCACATCCCGCTCCAACACGACTACAGTAGTTGAAAAATATATTTTAATCAGAATGAGAGTGGCGATAGATGCTCCAAAGGTAGTTATGTTGAGTTTGAGGGTTTTTTTAGAATCTTAATTTGAAGCACCCAAACTTCTGCCAAGCAGAACTATCAGGCTAAAGCAGTCCAGGATATAATTCTAGCTGGATATTCGAGTGTCTGGGGGCAAACAGTTACAGAATCACAGTCCCCAGTTTAACCCTGGATTTGGTGTTTAATCTTGTGCAAGCAACAAAACATTTTTTTATTCCTTATAGATTAAATAATGGCTACCATTTCTGTAAAAAAGTTGACAAATCTTCTACACATAAACAGATTATTTCTAGTAATAATATTCCTTTTTCTTTTTTTGTATCATCTTTAACTTCCCACTGCTTCCTCATCCTTCTTTTTCCACAGGTTCTCGACACCACAGTATTTATTACTAGGGGTGAGGAACGACCACCTCCTGCTAGTTTTCCAGTAATTCCTGCTTCAAAAAGTAAATAAGGTGAGTTACAGTTGAATTTTGAAAGGTGTATATGTGGGACATGCTCATCCACCTTCCAATTATAAAAGTAACTCCTTGCATCCTTCTTTTTTCCTTTCCCAGGTTGGAAACAACCTCTTTCTGGCCACAAAGCTGGTGAGCCTTTGATTAACTTTTTAATTCAGTGATAAATTCAAACCCATCGAGATATTCTGCTGAACGTAATTCTTCCCATTAATACTAGTTGTATAACAACAGAATTGTACTAATATCAGATTTTTGCTTGACACCTGTTTTAAGTTAGAGCTGAAAGAAGAATCAACTCTCTGCCTCTTGAGTATATGTTGCAGTTAACCACACAATATTTTGGAGGTATCATTTGTCAAACTTGTACCTCAGTGAACAGTGTGTAAGGAAATAAGACCACCTTTGGTAACTGCTGATATGGAAATAATTGTGTGTGTAATTAGGATGTGAGCTCTGTTTGGTTTACATTTTTTTCAGATTGGATTGAGCAAAAAGGACTTGCTATCTTTACCACATAAGCAGAAAACTCCCTTAAAGATGTCATGTGTAGAGATGTTGAATATCACCTGAACGCAAGCACACATCATTGTGATTAAACCAGAGGGATTTGGTGTACCAGCTCACATTGCTTTGTAGTTCTAGAGAAAACATAAGCGTGATGTCTAAGCTAACAATGTGATGGCAGGACTCAAATCTTCTCTGATAATAAAAAAGCAACAGATTATCCTCACTGGAACTCCCTAAACCTTGCTAAATCTTTGGCTGAGACAGATCTGAAAATAGTTTCTCTTGAAAAGCAAAGTTTATCCACAAAGAGGATTTGTAGGAAAATTTTTGTGCAAGTTTAATCAGAGCTATCACTGCTATTTCTTAAACATCACCCTCAGTTACGGATCTATAACACCGTTGGTGCAGAACCTCAGCAAGGCGACGTCAGCCTCCATCCAGATATATGTACACAAGCCCCCTAATACTCAACTACTGGATTTTCCATGTAATTAATTGTATTAAATTGGCCCAAAACTTCAAGGATACCTGCTACAACGATAGATTATAGTAGTCATTGCCTTGGGCAGCTCCACACAAAGTATATTCTAAATAATACCAGGTTTTGTCCATAGGGTGGGAGATGCTTCACGATGGATAAAGCCATGCAGCATCCCAGTGAGATTCTGTCTAACCAAACCCTCGCTAACATGAGCTATTCTCAGTTTTTGAACTTTGATACATGCCAGCCTTCCTTCCTTGCGGAGTTCTTGCTTATTACAGCTTACACGTTAGTTACGGTAGTGGGGCTTTTTGGAAATCTTTGCCTGATCGTTATAATAAAGCGACGGAAAGAAGCTCAAAACGTCACCAACGTTTTGATTGCCAACCTCTCTTTATCAGACGTCTTGATCTGTATCATGTGTATTCCCGTCACAGTTGCCTACACCTTAATGGACTACTGGGTGTTTGGGGAAGCTATGTGTAAAATAACTTCCTTCATCCAAAGTGTGTCTGTCACAGTCTCTATTTTCTCACTGGTACTGATTGCTATTGAGAGGTATCAGTTAATTGTGAACCCACGCGGCTGGAAGCCTAGTATTTCACACGCTTACTGGGGAATTCTCCTGATCTGGGGCTTTTCCCTTACAATATCCATTCCTTTTTTAATATTTCACCAACTAACTGATGAACCCTTCAAACATCTGTCTTCCCATAGCGATTTCTACAAGAACAAGGTTGCTTGCATCGAAGCGTGGCCGTCTGTTACAGAACGACTCATTTTTACCACTACTCTGCTGATTTTCCAGTACTGCCTCCCACTGGGCTTTATTTTTATCTGTTATCTCAGGATATTTGTATGTCTTCGAAGGAGACATGGTAAAATAGACAGGATGAGAGAGAACGAGAGCAGACTGAGTGAAAACAAAAGGATTAATATGATGTTGATATCAATTGTTGTGACTTTCGCAGCTTGCTGGTTGCCTCTCAATATATTCAATGTTGTTTTCGACTGGAACTATGAGGCACTAATGAGCTGTAATCACAATCTAGCATTTACAATATGCCACCTCGTGGCCATGATCTCAACCTGTATCAATCCCATCTTTTATGGATTTCTCAACAAGAATTTTCAGAAGGACTTGATAGTGTTGGTTCACCACTGCAAGTGCTCAGCATCACAAGAGGAATATGAGAATATTGCCCTTTCAAATCTGCAAACCGATGCATCCAAGGGATCTCTGAAAGTAAATAATCCCCCTGTGGGAATCTAAAAGAGTGAAAAAGCAGTTTCCAAAATTTTGTACTTGGTTGCAGACGACCTCTTTCTGCAGGTCTTCATCATGCTGAGTTTAGAAGCCTTTGCCATTTAGTTCAGCAAAACCAGGCTTATGCTCCCATCAGCATGCTCTTAACAGGTACTTGATGATAGTATTAATGCTAATGAAACACTTCCAAGAGTCCTAAAGATCAATAAGAATGAATTACAAACAGTATTAACATCTTGCTTTTTTAATCCTCAATTTCCAAGTCACTAGCATACTACGCTACCAGAGTTAAAAATATTTCCCTTTCAGCCACAGGTTCCTAAACACCTGGCTTCACCCAAGTAAACCACGAACACTGGCATTCCTAACTTCACCTGCCTTTTCCCAGACTGTTTTCTGGCCTTTTAGTTTTCCAGCCCTACATTGTTCCCACTTCTGCTTAATCTGCACAACAGTTTATAGGCAGCTCCCACTGCAACGTGGCGTGCGATGGTGAAGTGCGTAACTGTGCGATACGCGATATTTACAGATCGCTCCAGTCATGATATTAAACTGACAAATGTTGTCCCGTGTTAGGTAATGCTGATATCTTTATTTTCCCTTATTTTATTGGTATAGCAAGTAGATAAAATTGTAACAGCCTTGCTCACCTTACTGTCGTCACTTGATACAACCAGATGGAGGACTGTGAGCTTCCTCGGAGCAGAAACATGGAGTTTAAATTATGGAAAGCTAGAGGGTGACCCTGAACTCCAGAATGCTATCCAAATGTACAGAGTCTTAGCGCGATGTTTTTTTGTAAAAACCTGCATCGGAGCTTTGTTCAAGTGCTCCAGTCATGAAGACCAGCCCAATATATTTATAAACATCCTTGTAAATTAATATATCCTTACACATATTTGCCTTTTTTGAGTGATTGGTTTAACTTTGAGCACATATAACTAGTTAGAGACTTGGAAAATAGCATCCATTGTGAGAATGATTCTGTTGAACAGAGAGCTGGGTTATTGACTGTAATTATGTACGTGCACAAAAGCAGTTCCATTGCTGCATGTTATTTAAATGCTTTGATTCCTCCTGTCTACTGACAAATAAATATTACCCTGTGTAAGACTGCTGTGTTGTCCAGCTGGTAAATTTAACTGTCTATAATCTTGCTAGGACAGTTCTCATAAAAACAGTCCTGGAAACTGGTTTAGCATTTCACATGTTCACTTACGAGATAAACAGAGATCAGTGAAAAATTAGATATTTGCTGTTTCCAGAAGAGAGGAAGACTTAAAAACAGCTAGAGAACCTTCTCAGGGCTCGTGGTGCCGACACTGGAGTAGGGCAGAATCATAAACCAGGGAGATTTGAAGTGAGTTTATGCCCTGAGGGCAAAGCAACTTTTCACTATGGTACGTTACAATTTCTACTCAATCAATGTGTTTGCAATACGGTTTTCTTGGACATTTTGCAGCTACATTAAATAATCTGTGCGATTTGTCAGAGTACACAGATTGTGTGGGGCAGGGGCTGTTTCACAAGATGCACAAAGCGGCAAACGAAATATAACCATCTTCTTACTTGCAGTTTTGGAGGTTATTTAATGGAAAAAAAGATTTGGCTTTCAGGAGAAAAATCAATCTTCTCATTCACACTCACTTTTTTCTTTCTTTGTATCTCAACTCCCCGCTTTCCCCAAACCCATCACAGTAGATGGATGATAAACCAAGATATTAGGTACACACGAAGTTGACTTCATCATATAAATATTTGTTTTTCTTCATGATTTTCAACAGTACTCTGAGAGGAAAGCAAATCCACAGCAATGCTTTCAGTAACCTCACAACGAAGGGTCAGATGGACTGCAGATGTACTTAGTGGAACCTCATGGACTCCATAAAAATAAAACAACGCCGTCCTATTCTATGCTAATAAGACACTTTAAAATGTTCCACAACGGCAACCTTAGAATTATCTTGTCTGCTATCACTCATTTTTAAACAAGGTTCCCTTGGCATATAGCTTGGTTTCCATGCAAATGCACTGACTGATGTCTTTTATTTCATTTCACGGGCTTCGCTATTAGTCACAGGCTATTTACATAATGTGATGGAATTGGCACCTGTGTGGAGCTGTTCCCTGTGCAGAATTCACTTCACCCTCATACCCAGTGAGGAAAACTACTTAATTCATGTAGATGATAGGGCTATAACAGCCACATGAATTAGTCCTGCCAGCCAAGAAGGGCTACTAGAATCAGAAGGTCTCAAAGTTTGGGGTCTGTCTAAAAAGAATCACTTACACCTCCTTGTCAGCTCCATTTCTAGGCTGGAGACTTGTGCTGTACTTATTTGCAAGAAGCCAGAACCGCAGTGTTGGAGGTGGCTCCAGGAGACACGGATTTCCCAGGCACACGCTTCTGTAGTGGCCAACGGAAGCCACTTAATCAACATGAGATTGTTGGGTTTGGGGGAGGTGGTGTATTTCTGTTTTGTTTGTTTTTCAAATAAATGCAACCAGTGTTTCCTTGCGTATGAAAAGTAAAACTAGGCAAGACTAAAATTCAGTCAGATTTTTTTGTGGATCAAAACAAGAAAGGAGATCCCAGAACAGCCCTCATACTCTTTTTTGTCTCTCCAGAGCCAGCCATCCTATTCTCCTCCAATTTTCCTCAACAAAATTATCTGGCTGCCACCTGCTCCCCTTTTAAGTAACTGCAGGAACTTAACAGCAACTATTGCCTCGCAGTCCTTACCCATTCCTGTTGCCTCTTGGACAGATTCCACTGCTGAATGAGCTCCCTTCAGCTGCAGAAACAAATGCCAAACAGCCTGGACTTTGTGGAAGGGGCTTGGCTCTGGAGCTGAACTTAATGGAGTAGAACAGTGCCGAGACGAACACTCGCAGGAGCTCAGACCCTGGAAGATTCTGCAATAAAATGGAGACATGGTTTACAAGCCTCAGAGTGGATTGTAACAGCATGAAAATATACATATGTGTTTAACTCAATCCACTAGCTGGGCTTTCAGAGAAAAAATTCTATTTCAGCATCATATCTTCAAAGGACATTTTTACACATACAAAAAGGCACAAGAACCATTTCATATTTAACTTGCACAGGAGGGAAATCCACGCACACACACTGCAGGCGTGCCTGGAGAGGTAAGAAATACGGGCTCTCCTTGCAGGAACACAGGGTTGGCAGGTGCCTAAGATGTTAGCAAGGGACCCCAGGCCTCCATGTGTAAGATTTAGTCAAGTCTTGCAGCAAAGAGCACAAAGGAGTCCAAGACTATGGGCTGTTCTTAGAACACAGCCAGCACAGGATGGGCATTTCACAGCCTCACTGGGTGGTTCTGAGTTTATTCTCTTTTGAGAAACTCCAAAGTAAAGGTCAGAAAGACCTCACTGCACCCAGAGGACAAACCTTTGGGAGGACAATTAGTCCGCAAATGATTTCTTTAAAGTACCCGAGGCTTAGTATTTCACTAGCTGTAAAGGACAGCGTTACCAGCCACCCTCGCAAAGCTGTCAGCATGGCGTGATAGCCTAACCAGCACATATTTACATTTTTGCATTTCAGCTGGTTTTAAGTGTCTTAACTGCTTTCAGCTTTTTATTCCCAGACCTTTCTGACTGTGCGAGCAGGCCAAGTTCTCACTTAGACCAAACGCACTGTGCACTCCTGCACTGATTAGAAATCAGGCTTCATGGTCTCCTTCTCAGGACTTGTATCAGTCATTTCAACCAACACCAAATATCTGTCTAAAACAGCCTCTGCTTCCTCCTGAAACTGGCTCTCAACAGGGCTATTCCCACAGGCACCGTCTCCAGCGCTTTGTCTCGGGCTGGAGCGGGCAGGAACTGTGGAAAATGTCACACTCGAGCAGTTCTGAATGCCACTGTCCGGGTTAGTGACCGTAAACATGATCCTAAGAGAGAACATTCTCCAGGGGCATCCACAACCTTTGAGCCTCTGCAGAACCTCCTGCCAACCAGTGTCAGACCCCACACTCGTCACGCAGAAAACCCAAAACCTAAGGTGTATTGAGGGTATAACCACAGTTTGAAGTGCTCTTGTTAACTAAAACCAGCTGAAATTTTACCTGTGTTTAGGGGTGCATGCAAAACCATCGGCATACTACACTTAATCGTCAGCTGAAATAACTGAAGTCTTCTGACTGGGCATGCGAAATCGCTGGTTTCTAATTAAAGACAAACTTGAAGGCTCCTTTAAAAATTGGCTACAGAATTAGTACTGAATCCAAGAGCAAAATCTGAGTTGACTGAAAGGTCATCAAACACAGGGAGATAATTACTGCTTGATGTTCCAGGGAACCCGAGCTCTGACACAAAATTCAAAAGTTAAAAAAAAAAAAAAAGCAGCAAGGTGCTGGAAGCCTTTGGTGAAAGACAGCAAAAAGTTTCTTGCTTCCCATCCCCATCATGCGAACAGACCAGGCATGGAAATGCTGAGGAGATTATGCAAGAAAACCCCAACAGTCACGTGAGCCCTCACATCTCACGCCTTTATTCACTGAAATACAGGACAAATCCAGTATTTCAAGGGAAAAATAAGGTTTTTTGTTGTTATTATCATTTACTTTGCTGACTGATCAATTTACCCAGTTGATTAGGTTTTCCTTACACAGCTTTGAGTCCTTGCCTCTCTCCAAAAGGAAAATATACAGCGTACTAAGATTCCAGGAGGACTCAAGTTGTGCTAAAAGGCTGTGTAGGGTTGGTGTTAAAACTGTCCAGTACGTTTTTGCATGGAGGGGATCTGCTGCAGCTGCACGAAAAGCATTTGAGAAGAGTAACAGCAAGTTATGAAAAAAAAACTAATTATGAACAAAGAAAAGTTATGAACACTTAAATTAATATAATCAAGAGTCACAGTACATCTGCTGCGAAGAAATAATAGCTGCTTCTTGTATTCTTGGAAAAGCTTGGAAAATAAAAATCAACTGCCAGTTTAATAATTAAGAAGGCTTTAAAAACATACAGAATGACTGGCCCAGTTCATGTTGCTAACAAACCAGGAGCTGAATTTTCTCAGAAAAATCAAAATCCTGCCCGTGGAGGACACTCTGGCCACTAGCACGAAGGTGGCTGTTGGGGAGGCAGTGATAAGCAGATGCGATGGGGAGCCGAGGAAGCAAGCAGGACCCTGGTATGTCTGGGCAGTTGTGCAAGCCAAAAGGTAATTTTTTTAACTTTTCTAATTTTTCTTTCACCCAACAGACACAGTCAGGGCTAAAATCAATAGAAATTAATTTCCTGCCCACTTCTTCTGTGGGATCCTGATGGGTTTGGAAGCCAATGTTTCAGTATGTGGTACACAGATAGAGAAAAAGAGAGCAGCAGAACTGCTTTAGGTGACCAGAATCCAGAGATCCTGCAAATTACTGCCATCTACATTTTATATTAAATACGTCTGGAGGATGCTTGTCAAATCTGATCTTCGGGAATATGTGTCAACCTTTTATACTGACTTTATTTGTCTTACCTTTAGAGCAATCAAACCGGTCCCCGAGGCAGGTATTACTCACATGCCACCTTTAACACAATCAGATTAGTACCGTGTTTACTCCAAAGCCAAAGCCTCAGTGCGGTGGTGGTTGAACCGAACGCTCAGCGTCGAAATGAGATCACCTGAACAGAGCACAAGCCTGGCCCTCGTTCCCAGCCCCGTCCTGGAGAGCACCGTGCTCACCGTATGGTCCTCCTGCTACGCCTGTGCTATTTCTAGCTTCCAACACTGGAATTGGAACGGACAGATTTAAAAATAAGGCTTTGGTCCTGCCAAGACATCTGCTGACCACACCACAGCCCTTTTTTTGCCGGTAGTCAAACCAGCGTTGTGCCACGCATCCCTCAAATGATCCCTGTTATTCCCCTCATAATGTGGGTTCGTGCACTTTTTGCTTTTCCTTACCCAATTCCTTAGACCTACTTCTACCCACGTTGCTTTCTCTCCTGCTCTTCTTGCAGACTCATGCCTGGATTTGAATGTGCTTTGACTTTGACATCCTTTATCCAGTTGGATAGAAAGCAAACTTCCATGCTAGGCAACGAAACAAGCCCTTCGTTTGGCGAAAACCTCATCCCACCATCAGCGCAAGGTGTCACTTCCCCTGCACAAACAGACCTCCCAAGGACTGTGCCCACCGCCCCGCACCCAGCCCTCTGGGCACAGCTTCCAGTCCAAGTCTGGTGGAAAACCAGGTACCGATGACTCTTTCTCATCCAAAGTTGCCCACATCCCAGCATCATCTTTAGGCAACACTAAAAATAAAATAACAGTTTACCTAAAAGCATTAATTTCTCCATAAGTTGCTGGGTTACAGAGAGGAAGGTTTCACTCAAGCTGTTTCCAAAATACATATGGGAAATGGATTAGTCCTGTCTCAACCTGCGTCACCCATTTCTAGCTGCACCAGGACAGAGAGCCCTTGCTCCACCTGGATTTTCATGTTCCCTCTCCATCCTCCTCTCTACCACTCCCTTACTGGGAAAGAGCAAAGATGATGTTTCTCATGTGTTTAGCAAGAACACCTACGTGATGCAACTGCCCAACATCAGGATTTAACAACCCATAATTCAGGACAACGCAAATCCAGATTTTCATTTTTTGGGAAAAAAACAAAACCAAAATAAAGATTTATCAGACACAAAAAAGGAAGTATTCCCAGGAATGGCAATACCCTCGCTGACGCACTGACCACGATCGCATCCTCCCTCAGGGGATGTAACAAACCCAGACAGTTAAACAGATGCCTTGGCATCGTTCTCTCGCAGCCAGATCCGAGCCTGCTTCTCCTTGCCTGCCATTTACTCCACGTAAGTGCCAGATGACATTAACATGAAGGCTCCCTAAAATTCCATCTCGCTATCATTTAAAAATACGCTATTGATCGGTGTCTGTCTCGCGTTGGGACTTGTCAGCAAGCTGCCGTGAGGGACGTGCGAATGAAGTGGGGCGCTCTTCAGGGATGTGCAGCGTCGGAAAGGGGAGGTTCAGAGAGCTCAGGAGCTAACTGCAGTTCCCAAAGGGATACGTACACTTCGGTAATTGAGATTATTCCAGTTTTGCAAGCCAGATGGCCGATTGATCTGATATTATAGAGCGCGTAGCCACACTAAAGCGGTTTGTCATGCTTCATTACTCAGTCTACTTCCATGTCTACTTGAACATCTTCAGATCCTCTGGAGACAAAAAAGTAAAAAAAAAACAACCAAAAAAACGTTATTCCCAAAAGATACAGATACAGCAATACCCTTGTTAAACCTTTTTAGGGAAATCGTCATACTGCAATAAGACAACTTTTCCCAGGCAAGTGTTTTGCTCCTCATATGCTTGCAAAACGTGAAGTTGTTTGATGTCAAAGAAAAGACATGTCAAGGTCAACTGCCTCATTTTAAGTGTAATGAAAGGTCAGGACAAACTCATCTCTAGACCCTTGCCCAGGTCTTCTTATTCCGCTTTGCTTCCCAGCAGCCCACACTGGGTCAGGCAAGCTGGGAGGGCCAGGGATCCCCTTCTGCACATCACTGGGGGCACCTGCAACACTTCCTGCACGGGCACTGCGCCAGCTCTGCTTCCCAAGTGACCCAGACCCCTCAGTTTGCCAACGTACACCTTACACTGACACCACTAGAAAACAGTGAAAGAGTTCAGATACTGAATGAATCACTCAGTTTTGAAAAGAAGGAAGAGAAATCACCAAAATTCTTTCCCCATTTCACTCTTTATTGTATTGACATTTTGTCTTTTTATCTCTGGAGTTAAAGTTCCGACTCAGTCACAAGGCTTGATGAAATTGCTTCAGTCCCTAATAATTATTTGTTCACGTCATAAAACTATTAGCACACAATCTGTCGTTATTAGCCATTACTGTTTGGCCAAGGCAGCAGGTTGTGCTGGTCACACCTGAACTACAGGCTGGGCTGGGCAACGTAGATAACACAGCGACAACCTGCACAAGGAGCATTTTTAGCTAGGAGAATTGTCCTCTTCTTTGAAAAAGAACCAAATCAACACCAAATTGGTGAGGAGTGGTTATGTGATTGGCGTATTTCCTGCTAGTGTTTTATGGGTACAAACTGGTTTTCTGCATTGCAGAAAATCGAGGCGGTATTGCGCTTAGATTGTATCTAATGAATTTTTCATACTAAAAACCTTTTTAATGCCAGATGGCTGACATGTGGTCATTTAGACACCAGAAGGTATCAATCAGAAAAAAAAAAAACCAAAGCCCTCAGATTTGTTCACTGAGCCCTCTTTTGACCTATGGCCTTGCTAGTCAAATTGTATTATATGACTTTCAACGGGTAAGACATTTAAGAGAAGCACAAATCCTGATGATTTTAATCATAGAATGTCTTATGTTGGAAGGGACCTTAGAGATCGTCTAATCCAACTCTCCTGCCATGGGCAGGGATACTCTTAACTAGACCAGGTTGCTCAAGGCCTCATTTGACCTGACCTTGAACATCTCCAGGATCCCCCTGGAGCCTTCTCTTCTCCAGGCTGAACAATCTCAGCATCTCACTACCCTTCAGAATTATTCTCTCCCATTCAGGTCATTACTCTCGAGGGTAAAATACAGGAGCACAGAATATTAAGCTCTGAGTTATCTTTTGCTGGGTCAGAAGATCTTTGGGTCATCTTCACCATCACCTAACTTGGGGCCATTGAGAAAGATACTCAGGGAAATTGAGCCTGGGTCTGCTGTAGCCCCCGTTGTCACCTTCAAGGTACAGTTTGCTACGTGGCAAAGGAAGAGCATCCCCACCAGGGCAGCTCAGCAAGAGACAGAAAGAGCTGCCAAATCCAGCACAACTGCAGTCAGACCCCAAGTTTGGTCAGTGCTAGTGGGGAGAGGAGCAAAGCCCTCGCCTCTTTTCTGCACAGGTGAAGCCCAGCCTTACACAAACAGGGCAAAGGCATTTCTGTCCTGTTTACTCCAGGCTAGCCACTGGCTAACATTTGCCAGAATGTCACAGGGAAAGGAAAAAAAAAAAGTGCTCCTTAATTACAGCCCTTTTGTTGTTCGACTCAGGGGTTTTATTAAAAGGGAACAAGCACAGAGAGCAGCTAATCAGCTGCTCCTAACAAATGAAGTTCTGAAGATTGATTTTTCAAGTGATTAGCAGTGCAAACACACATTTCCACAACTCAAAATCTTTTCATTTTTATCCAGCATCTATTTTCATTAACCAAGTGAGGATCAGAGAGGGATAGTTAACAGCCAATACTAGCCTCAAATGCTGATGGCTTGATTACCACAGCATGCAGATTTAAAGACCTATATTGCAGCTTTCTTTCCACAGTCCCAAGAGCTCCATAGGTTCCATATTTAATTAGCTTTAATTAGAAGCAAAAGCTGTTGCTGTACCTTTGCATATTGATTCTTGGTGACAAAACATCACTCGCTGGACAAAGTGCCGCTCGGCCTCGCACAAGCCCTTTATCATCTCCAGCAACATTCTGCACTCCCCATGCTTGAGTGAGAGGCTCTAATGACAGAGCAGAGCAGCTGACAGCAACTGACGGGCTGAAACAGGAATTGGAATGGCTTAGAGACAGATGATATACCCTGAACGGAGCTAACAGTGAGCACGATGGCATGAGGCAGCCTATCTTTGCTGTGCTTCTCTCTGTACCTGCTGGTCCACGGAGGTGTCGAGAACTCGGAGCTGATGGCACTGCTGGGACGGGGAGTGCCGGGTGCTCAGCACTCGCCCAGTACTCTTCCAGGTACCACCAAACCACAGAAAGCAAAGTCAAAGAACCTGTTGTACAGATCACCTAAGCAGATTTAGTTTAAACCTCCAAAAAGGACATCTTTAACTAAATCATCACTTATCTACCACTCAATGTCTCACTTTCTGAAGGCAGAAATCATACAGGTTTCAGCAGCGACTCAATACCGTCACAAAATGCCAACACAATCCCAGTTCCCACGTTCTGGCCCATGGCACTGATGGTGGAAGCACTGGCAAGAGCCATGTGATAGTGTCCTGGACCCTGAACTACTCTAGACGTCAGTGCAATGCATCCAGTCGGTGATGTTTCTCCTCTCCCTTAGGCAACTTTAAAGTCATAACAGCATAAGCAAATACATACAGGACCTGAGAGTAAAGGTTGATTCCTCATGCTTGCACAAGCTCAGAGATAATCTCACTGCAGTTCTCAGTGGAATTAATTTATTCTCTGAGGATCCCCAGTGTTATCAAGACACAAGAAGGAATGCATTATCTAAACATACATTTATCACAGGGAGTGGAACAGATGAGACCAATTTTCATTTTTTGCTTCTGCACTTAGATGCGCTTTGTAGATATTTTCCTTCAGCAAATGGTTCAATCCACCACAATTTAAGCAACACGATGTAATCTTTCCTCTGATTTAATTGTTCCCCTTCTGCCAGACATACAATTTCAAAATACGTTCAGGGTAATATTTAAAATAGAGAGATTTTCAAAATTAGCACAAATCTCCTAATGGGTTCCGAATTACACGCTGCGAGTCTTGCAATGCATTGATTTTTGGTACTTAATTTTAAAAGATTTCGAAAGTATGCCAGCATGAACCTGAGCTGATATTTCCCAGGAAACTCTAATGGACTTGAGTATTCAAATCCCTCAGAAGATCAACCTTTTCTCCCGTGCACTGCTGCAAACACTCTCCTTCCCCCGCGCGCTCAGAGCAGAGCTGCCCATCTCGTGCCAGGGATGGTGCCCACAGCCCACGGAGCCCACAGCGTCTACGCTTCAGGTACTTATACGGCTCGGGAGCAAAGTCATGGGGAAGGTCTCAAACACAAGGTCAGAACAAGAGGTGCGTGGAAAGACACTGAGCAGAAACTCCGGCGGTGTCTGGTTCTTTGACAAAGATGCTCAGAGAGAGGCAGCGGCTGGCTACGGAGCCAGGCCACACGCCCCAGCACCTCTGCTCACTTCTAGCTCAGGCAGATGCGACCTGACACCTTAAAAGCTTTTAATAACAGTTCCAAAAGCTTGCCCAAGGTAAGCCATATGTACATATGGATACCCTCGTTCAATAGCAAACAAGAGCCGTGCTCAGAGCTTTCTCACGCTCCTGTAAACCAAGAGACAAGAAGAGCAGTTCAACACCACCCCAATTAACAAATGTGATTTCTTTCCTTCTACCTTCCATCTCCTGACTTTGTTTTCAGCTCCCTTCCCTTGCTGTACCTCCTAAATGTTTAATTTCATGTCCAGGCTCTGCAACAGAAAAATGCTGGTGCTTCTTAGGCAAAGAACTGAGAACTTCTTAGCACAGGAGAGCCCAACGCTCTCAGCAGGGACACGTGTCGGAACGCAACAACCTGCCAGATCCCCAGATTGCAGAGCCACCAGCAATAACTTCAGTGGAAAGGGCATGCACCATCACTGTAAGGATTTAAGCCTTCATCAACCATTGAAGCAGGGTTTTATACAAGTAGTTTTTTTCAAGACCTTGGCTTCCTCGGTAAGTGATTGAAAGGACACGATTACCCAAACCACGCTGTAAGTGCCTGCATTATGCTGAAGCACGTGCCCTTCTTCAGCACAGCCATCCTAGAGCTCTCTAACTACTTAGCAAGACAAAGAATGCTAAAATAATCAGCACATTCAAACCCTTCCTGTGGCAGGTATGAAGCAGGACATGAAAAATAGCCTCAGAAAAGAAACGGGTGTAAAAGGAGTAAAAATTCACAAGTTTCCTTTCCATTTTTCAAGGAAAAACAACTGCAATAAGCTTTACAAGGCCAGGATGGGAACCAAAATCCATCGTGTTCCCCCAACTCACTGTCCCGCCGGCTGAGTTTGCACAGAAAGCAAAGCTGCTCTGTCCCACCTGGGCTTTGGTTTTTCTACATCACTCTAGCAGAATTGAGACTCTCGATACCAAGATCCTATCACATTGATACTGACTGTCAATAGGACACATATTAGTGTGTGCAACAAAACATAACATCAGACCGAATCCTGTTAGCGCAGAGCCTTATCAAAGAAATGAGTGACAGGAAATGTGTTCTCCAAAAATAACCACAGTATTTGCTCATGGCACGCGCACAAAAGATATCTTTGAGCCACAGCTCGCATCTTTGCCAAACGAGAAATCTCTAAAAGAGCCTAATTTTTTTTCTCATTTTCATCTTGCCCATTTCAATTTTACATGCAAAATTTTAAAAACACAAAAAGAAGGGTAACATTTTAAAGAGAAGTGTTACTTTTTGTGTACATCTATTATTTTCTACAGCACATGCACAACATAAACAAAGCAAATCAGTGATGTAACACACTCTCTGCAGCAGAGTTTGATGCTCATTTACACAAAGAAAATAAGTAGGGATGAGAATCCTCCTGAAAAACTATGATGGACACAAGGAACCAGCTGTATGGTTTGAGTTGCCAGAAAAGTAATGGAACATCATGGTGATTATTACTTTGTGACATCTTTAACCACAATTTTTTCTTCTTGTTCCTGTAATCACAGCTAACATCCAAAGCCTGACAAGCTTTTTCTGTGTTCCTGCCACCTGCGAGTCATGCAAGTAATTAAGAAGAAACTTCATTTATAGCAGGTAAGAATCAGGTGCTTGCTCAGCACAGGATTGGGAGGATGTAAAGGCAGCAACAGTCAAAACTAAGTCATACAGAAGGATGAGCTGCCAGGCCAGGTTACAATAGAAGCTAAAATTCCCAGCCGTTGCTGGGTCCTGGCCAGGGGAGCTGACAAAGAAGCTCATCCCCTCCTGCGGCTTCACGAAGCTGCCACCTGTCCCAGCCCCTGAGGAGCTGGCCTGGGCCCACCTAGGTTATAAGAAGCTCTGTCCCACCCGTTGGCCACCAAGCAGAAATCAGATCTTTCGTCTGAAGGGCTACAAACCACGGCAGCAAGGCACCCGAGATCCCAGGGAGAATTACAGGAGAGATTACAGGCACCAGCTGCCTGTAAAGTTGCTCATATATAAATAACAAAAAACCCACCTCTGCTATGCCCCTAATTACACAGTTTAAATGCTCAGAAATACTTCAGCTCAGGTTGTGAAGGTGTTCTGCCTTAGTCTGCAGAGCAGGCACAGAGTGCTGGTGCCACCTGCCGTTGGCTGGCTGTGGGCAGGCAAGCACAGGCAAATCAAGTAAGCACATAGCAAACAGGAAAATGGCTTGATAAATTACGTATCTGGCATAAATGAAAATCCCTCAGATTCCTGAGGGTCTCCTGTGGCAGTTTAGGGAAAACGGGGTTTTAAGCAACATTTATTTACATCAGAAATGTCACAAGCAAATCCTTGCTGACACAGTCCTTAATGCTGCGTGAAATCAGACACAACTCCCTTCCAGAAGCAAAGTGCAGGGTGAGAACACAGACAGCCACTGACTTCTAGGGTTGAAGGTGCTTTTAGCTTAGTTGCTTCTAGCTCCTCAGCCAGGAGCGTGACTCCTGGACCTCATAAGCCCAGCAGTCCTGAGGAGAAACAGCACCAAGCGCTCTTCCCAGAAGCTTAGTTACTATTTAGGATGCACAGAACCAGCTCCATATATAAAACCCAGATAGAACCCCAGCCTGCTCTCATCCAGCTTCCCCAGCAGAGGCACTGCCAGAGGCTTACAATTCTCCACCCTTTGTGCAGTTGAGAGCCCCCTTCCCACACCGCGTCCCCTGGAGCCCACTGCCCTTCCGAGATGCTCAGCCTGTGCCCAGACCCGACACGGAGATGGGCAACTCCCAAGATACTGGTTTGAGTTTGACAAAGGACAATATTATTTTGTTGGGGCCCAATTCAACTGCTCTGCAAAAGAATCGTTTCCACTGTCCTTTCCAGAGAGCTGTTTATACTGACAATTGTGCTCTGCCTTAAGCACCGAAGCCAGCCAGAAAACAGGTTTCACACCAGATCTGCTGCCTCTTCCTACCCGTACTGGTCGCTAAACGCTGACAACAGGTGCTGTGCCATGCAGAGAGGGCAGGTAGAATATTTCCAGCAGAGCACAGGCCATGTAATTTGTACATGTCCTTGCTTATGGGCATTGAAACCTGCAAACTCGAGGGCCAGAGGTGCTTGTGTGGCCATCGAGAGAGCTGCAGCTGTTGGGACGGCATCCTGAATATGCAGAGGGAGCTTCTGCCAGAGCTAAAAACAGAAAGCCTGGCTGGCCGAGCAAAGTGCAGGCGATCCACACGCTGCACTTGTTCTGACCATCTCTGTCTGAGGCATGCCAGAAGGAAATGTCTCTGCTTTTAGCCATTTTCTCTACCACAGTAAATTGACTGTCTCTCCTAAGCACCGAAGGGAAAAGCCATCTGTAAGAACCACTGTCGTGGTGGGAAATGGAATGAGAGATGACAGTGAACATGATCTTTTCTGCTCTAGCAAGTAGGGTGCTTAGAGAAAGTCCAGGATAAAACATCCCTCTCTGGAAATAGCTGGATAAAACCTAGACACACGTCCACTGGGGAAACATGTAAAATTTTGATGTGTTTTATGAATCTGTATCACGATGCATCCTGCAGAGGTTTGTTAGGACCCAACTTGGGGGCACATCAGTACATCGTCCCTACAGAAATGAGGGTGAGTGTCCTACCCAGGGCTGGCAAACATCCAACAATGTTCACCACTCCTCAAATCGCCTATAGACAAGTCTGTATAGCCCAGACTGGCACAGGTTTAAGTTACAGTGGAAAATATAGTAGATATGTCAAAATGTCTGAAGTTAAGCCCAAGGGAATGCTGCCAAAAAGCATAGCTGTAAGATCATCCACGAAGTGGATGCCTCGAGGCATCACATAGTAACGTCTCTATTGCAACACTGGGAGTGAACTCTAATTTGAGGCATCAGTCTCCTCATTTAAATGCAGCTCCTGAGGGTCAGTGTGTGGAGAAGCAAGCAGGCACCTCTGCTAAATTGCTCTCAGAGGTTAATATCGACAGAGGATCGAGGACATGTGCCAGCAATGCCACCTTTGTTACATAACAACACAGTTCCAAATTACTCACGCTCATCTGCAGTCCTTTTCCACCACACTTGCTCAATCCCCTTGAAGTCTACAAATATGTGCCGGCATAATTTAGAAGAGCATTTGCCTAACATCATCAGAGGTAATCTGAATTTACACCAAGATACCCATGATAAGCATCTAGGCTAAAACTACAGCTCTGTCTGCTGTGAGAACATCAGATCTTCAGTAACAGCAGAAGACAGGTCAAATGTGTCTTGTTGTCCAAACACAGCCCTCACACAAACCTGCATCCCTCCTCCGAAGCCAGCAGAACTGTATCAAACCCGATTTGGGGCTGGAGCAATGTACAACCAAAGATGGAGGCAGTCCAACAACTGCTGGCTTCAGACAAGTTTGGTTATGTTTAATCAGACTTGGCTGAGTCTACTGGCAAGTCTGGTTTCAGACAGGTTTGATTAACTGTAATCAGCCAAACTTGGCTCGGTCTCTCAGTGTTTACCACCCACCTGGAGACCTCAGTGGTGAGAAGAGGCGTTGTTGAGCATCTCTTAGAGGAAGAGTTCTGTGATTCTGTAAAGAGCCCGGACCGCTGGTGCCTGGGCACTGCCATCTTCAGACACGTACCGCAGGCAGATGCAGAACATTGTCCTTGCACACCCATCTGCTCGGCGTCCTCTCTTCCAGCAGCTTGCCTCAGCCAGCCTCTGACTACCAGAGTTAAATCCCTCTTTGGGAAAGGCCAGCTGGGGCCTGCCAGGCTGCCCGGAGCTCCTCTCTCTTCTGAAATTCGTAGCACTGCCAAGCTCCCTCCCTATCCCAAGCTCCCTCGTGACACGAACACGAGCTTACGCTCAGCCTCTTCACGTGACAGTGGGAAGATGTGTTGGATTTCCTCACAGAAGTGAGAAGTTTCTGCCTGAACTCTGAATCCAATCATAAAAATCAATTCAATTCTTACTGTCAAAACTACCCTAGACACCAGCTGGCCAGTGAAGACACCAAGCTTCTCCACAGGGCAGGTCAATTCATTTTCAGCACCAAACCCATTTGTTATCTACATTCAGAAATCTCTTCTAGAAAATCAATTTTTAAAAAAAAAAAATAAAAATAATAAAAATCACTACCTCTCTGTCTCAGAGTTTGATGTGATTTAAATTGAAATGTCACTTCAGAGGCTCCTGACAAAGCACTTCAGGAGGAAGGGCCCCCAGCATTTGTGGCCTTTGCACCAGCTGCTTTTCCATTTTGGGAAGGGTTTAAGATGGCTGGAATAGCCAGTCTCTTCCCACCACCCCTGCATTCAAGCCAGCGTCAAAAGTTCATCCGATAATTACCCCACCAAGAGCTGAACAATAGTTTAAATTCCTGGGGCTGGATTGTCTAGCTAGAGGATCCAAGTAAATCCCCAAGTAAATCTAAGTTGTTTGTCCACAGGAGGGGGAGAGCAGTGCTCCTGGGGCTGAAGCCCCCTTCCTCACAGGTCTTCAAGCACAGATGAGAGCTGGAGATGCAAAAAACAGCCAAGGGAAGCAGGTGCAGCTCCCAGAGCATCCCTACACCACAATCTGTGCTGGAGAGCAGGAGCCACCCATCCTCAGGCCCAGGTGGCCTCAATACAGTTTGTAAGGACACAAAAAAAAGTGATACAACCATTAACAACTGTGCCAGGAGAGGTAGCCAAGAGTAATTTATACTTCTTCCCACAGCTTCTGGTACTCAGCATGAACAAAGCAGGCAGGTAACTGGAAAAAAATGTAGAAGCTTGGAGGAAGCTGAACTACAAGTCACATTTTCAAACTGGGAATCTGGGGAAGACTTCTGAAATCCCCACAAAAGGTAACCAATTCAGCACACCTTAGACCGCTGGGAAGGACTCTGCAAAGTAGCTGGAGTTATTTTCATGGTCACAAAACTGATGAAGGCTGACCATGCCAAGCCTGAACAGTTTAACATCCCTTTGGCCTTCAGCTGCTGTGGCGGAAGACAAGACCCATTTTGCTTACAGAGAGAGCGATGGGCAGCTTTGCTTGGGAATCTCTCCTCCTACCCCTTCAGCATCTACACAAAGCAATTCTTCCAAACGAGCTGTTAACCAGCGTTTTGAAGCACAGCCTTTTGGAACTTGCTGTGGGCACAGACACAACCCTGCACTTCAGAAACGCCCTCGTTCCAGCTCCTCCCCTACACGGGACCTCGCTGAATAATGCACCTTGCTTGAGATTTAAGCACATAATGGCACTGAGCTTCTGCCATCATCAGGACATTACTTTAGCTCCCACGAGCTTTACAGGGCTCTTCCGCCAAGTCTGGAGGATGTTAATGTGAAACGGTTCGAGTCGGCAAGACACGCGCTGGCTCCACTGAACCTGAGCCATACTCCTGCATTCCTCAGCGTTCAGGGAGAGGGGAGAAGCTCAGGTTTTCTTTATGTCCCAAGTGAATAAGAAATTCTTCACATTCCAGATCTGTGTAAGAAAATGAAGTTCTGCTACACTTCTCTTTCTTGGCTCTCTTTCAATGTAGAGAGTCACAATCGACCTGAGCTGGCACCTTTCCAGCACTCAGGACTGCGAGCATGATAAATTATCAGCAACTACAGATCTAGTCAGAGCTGTATGTCACAACAGTGGACCTGTTTTGTTCCAGCTAATGGTGCTGCTCTGTTGACTTTCAAACAGGCTGGAGAAAATAAATTGCTGCAGTTTATTCCCATACAGCTGACATTCCCGCCATGCCATCACTCACAAGCAGGGATCTGACCATCAGAAATGTAACCCACCACCCCAGACAGCCTTCAGTGCTCGCAGGGGAGCCGTGGGGAGCAGACTTTCCACTTCAAGACTCAGCGCTGACTCAAGCTGCTGGCAACAAGAGCCCCAAAACCAAACTGATGGTTTAGCGAGGTGAGTAACATTTTAATTTCTAGCATACTAATCATGTCCTCAGGTTACATGAGAGCTTTTCAGGGTGCGGGGAGGAGAGGCAGAGATATGATTTTTGATTTCAGATAGCAGCGTTCCCCTTTCCGACGCACTGAGCTCTGCTCTTATCTGTTGGCTCGTCAAGGGGGGTCATCTCAGCATCCTGGCAAACCAGGAGCTCCAGCCCCACAGCGTGCTTGGCTCAGTCCTCCTGTCTGCACGAGCATCTCTTACCCTCAAACCAGGGATAGCCATAAAGACTGTGGTTTCCAAAGCAAGAAAGGATGAGAGAGCATCCTGGTTCCACAGCACGTGTACAAGGGGTGAAGCCACAATGAGCTCTGCCCCCTCAGACAACTCATTTCATTCATGGGGTACTTTGCAAGCAGCCAATCTGCCAATACTTCATTTAGTGTCTTGGGCTGAGAGAAGAGGCAAATGGGTCACAAGACACTCAGCTGAGACATGGGCTGAGTTTCTTTTGGCAGGGAGGGCAGGCAGAGACAAAGCCCTCGCTCTCCCGTGCTTGCACTGCACACATGCCTTCATATCATCATTTCCTAATTTCCAAAGGCTGCAGCTCTCAGGTGACCACCCCTCGCCGACTGCCTGGGCTGCTGCAGGCTTTGTTTGCAGCACCAGCCAGAGTTCACACCCGCCCAGACACGGCCGCGTTCGGCACTGGATGCTGATGGGTGAAACGTTTTCAGAGCAGCTGGATATGTACAAGATTAGGCATTGCTGTTTTCCTGAGATTTTCCAGTAATTAAGCAATACAGCTTAATTACGTTCAGCAGACGTGGTATCTCTGTCACTCTCTAGTAGACAGAAAATTCAAGCCCTGCTATATTTTTAGGGTTTTTCTACCCAGGAAGTTTGTGTCTCAGCTGCCAAAAAGATGCTAATCCGAGCACCCACCAAGATCATTGCTAGATACACTCTTGAGCAACTAGCATGACATCTAGTAGATCAAGAGATCACGAGCAGCTTAGGCTCAGACCACTGCTGGCTTTCATTAGATAAACTTTGCACTGTAGAAAACCTTTTCACAAGAGGGGAAGAATATGACCAGAAAATCTTCCCACCAGTTGTAAACCAAGAAATATAATACGGGGCAAGAAAAATAATTAAGTCATGCCTCACTTTTCTAATGAAACAGCATTAAAATCTAAGAGTTTGGGTACTGCAGATCTATGATTACAGAGCTACAGCTCTGATTTATATTGAGTCAAGTGCAAGCTAAATTCAGGCCCAGCTTTCTAGACTGCCTTTGGGTGGAAATGAACATATTTGTTTTAGCGACGCCCTCAGGTTGCTCGACAGGCCTGCAGATTTGTATGACACCAGCTGCTTCCATATCAAATGCTGTCCACAAAGTTAAAATTAGACTGATCATGTTTCCTGGGGGGGTTTGGCTGGAACCACCCCTGGTCAGGCTGCACACGGGCTCCCCAACAATGAAAAATTCACTGCTTCGCATAAACCAGGCACCCGGTACTTTGTGGAAGCCCAAACGCCCCAGCTATTCAGTCAGACTAACCTTTTGCCCTGCTTGGCCGTGGGGTATGGCACATGTCGCTGTCAAAAGAGGTGTCTGTGAGAGCTTAAGCAGTCCAGTCTTGCTCTTCTTAGAGGCAGAAAATAACCATTAGACCAGGTGCATGCTTATTTCTCATTCAAGAAACATCTGCATGAGTTATTTAATTTTCTGCAATGCGTTTTGCCAGCTCAGTTTTCCTGGACTTGGGCTTTGTAAAATTATTTCTTTATAAAAAGCTCCTTTTGACTGTGCAGTGATGGCTTACTTTAGGCAAGTTGAATTATAACGGTTTAGGGAATCGGCACTTTTAACTGCTTCAAAGGCTACACCTTAGTTCTACAAACATGCCTCTGAACTACAGTGTTTCGTGATATTTTGATTATTTGCACTTTGCATGCATGATTTATGCTCTGTGTAAACGTTCTGGGGCTGGAACAGTTTTTTACCGTGCTTTACAATGCAACAGGTAAGTCCCTGTTTTGAGCCTCATGGTGACACCGCAGCGTGTACGATGGGATGACAGTGCTCTGACCCCTGTAGGTCTTTCACACCTGGTTATATGATGCACTCTGGGTCCCAGAAGTTTTGGAAAATTACCATGAGTTCTGCTGGTGGAATCAATGCTGCTGGTATAGACTCAGACTCTCTTTTAGATGCTAACAGCTGCGCCAGATTCCCTGGTGAAGTGTCCAGAGAGAGAGTTTGGCCTAGACATAGGATTGAGAGCAACCAGTTGAGAGAACCCAGGTCCGCCCCACAGCACAGTAGTCCTCCAGCCTCTGCAAGAGCCACACAAGGCAAAAATGACTAAAAATCTCCTCCTCATGTTGCCATCAGCTGCATCTCCTGCTCCCTCACTGCTTGGTTTCATCAATTTTGAGTGAGCAGCAGCTGGCCCTGTGGTTCACGTGCCCACCACAAACCCCACGGCTGCGGGGGAACTGCACCGCGCTGGCACGCTGCCCTGGGGGAAGTGCCTCTGGTCAGATCCTTGTGCCACCATCGTGGGGACAGCGGGACAGGTCTCCCCAGCAGCTCAGACAGACACTCCTCTGTCAGGGGGCGAATGAGCTAAAAACATCTCCTGGCATGTCAGCCAGAAACGAGAGAACTTTAAACAACATTCCCCTCAAGCAAACAGTCCCCAGGGGGATCCTGGTTTTCTTGTTCAGTTGTACAAGTTCAAATCTCACTCACTGTTGTCGTTCCACTCGTGGAAGCACTGGTACTGCCCGATTCAGGTGTCAGCAGCTCGGCACGCTGGAGCAGGGGCAGACCACACAGCAGCAGAGCCTCCAGCAGCAGCTTCCAGCAGTGCCTAGGATAAGATTTTTATCTCAAAATTCACTGTGGACACTGATGGGAGGTGACAAAGCACAGTGACGGACAGCCTGAAGGATTCTGTACTGCTGCTCCTTCGCACGGGCTTCCCCAGCTGGGGCAGTGGCTGGAAGCAGCTCTCATGGCACTGGAGATCAGACAAAGTGCATGAAACTCAGTCACTCACCGTGTTCACTGCAGCCTTCTCCGTTCTCTGAGCACAGGCAGCTCAGGGGCCTCACATGCACTAGGACAAGAGGGCAGGAGGGCTCAGGAGCTTTGGCTCATCTCTGGATCCACCAGCTTTGATCAGTTTGTACGGCAAAAGCATCAGACCCCCAGTCAGGGTACACTGTGGGATGTACCAATCCAAGACACCTGTGTGACAAGAAGTGACAGGAGCTACAGAAGGCACATGCTGCTTTGCACTTTGGAGAAAAATAGCATGCAGGCTCTGCAAAAGCTCTCCCAGTTTCCTATTTGCTTCTGAGTGCAAGTTAGCTACTGCTGTCAGTCAGTCTACAGACGTCCCATTTGAATGTGTTCCCACCTGAGGATACACTTGCCCTTTATTCCTATCCAAAACAATTTAAATCAACTAAGTAAAAGCAAGAATCTCTGGGACAGAAAAAGCTCTTTTTCCATTTTGGTAAATACTAGTAAAGACTCATGCTAGCAGTCACAATTCATACAAAATTTGTTCTTCACGAAGGAGGAAGGACACCCGTAACAGGTCTGGTTTGGTGACAGCGGGGATCAGCACGTGCTGCTTTCCGCAGCAAGCGCAAACGTAAGAGCACAGTCACGGACAGCAGAAACAGCAAGTCAGCCCTGGAGCCCTGGATAGCAAAGCCATGAGTCACGCACAATTACGTGCACTGACCACACAATTCCGATCTTCTAAGCCTGCTGGAATGGCACAGCCACCTCCTTGGAAGGTGTGTCCCACGTGAAATATGGAGCTGGCTAGACTGATCTCTCGCCTCTTTGGCCCCGTTAGCTTAATCCTCCTTATGACTCACGGGAGAGTCATCATTGTACTCTAGGGTGGAGAGGTTAACTTACTTGCCGGCTGAATAGCATACTGTGATAATCTCTACTTAAAAAAAAAAAAAAAAAAAAAAGACTGTGGGTGGTCTTGTGTATTAAAGGCTGAGGCTTTGCTTCATTATTCACTGCAGGTATCCATGGGGGAATGGGGAAAGCATCCTCCAGCAGTCAGCAGTGAAAGAGAGAGCTGGAATTTGATTCATCCCCTCGTCACCACACAGCCAGGCTCGTGCAGGCAGGAGGAACTGCCTGCTCCTGGCACTGTGCGGCTACAAGGAGGGGAACTGATGGGCAAGATGGGTCACGGATTGGTACCAGACCAGAGCAGCTCAGCACTGCCCCAGCACATCAGCTCTCGATCCCAACACTGACAACACAGTGTTGTTAGGAAGCAGTAATCCATGAGACAGTGAGCCTGCAGGTATTTCCTCAGAGCTTGCAGGAAATAACTTTGTCTAGCTTTGTTACTGTATACCATCCTAACTGCAGAAATAGCAGTTACCAGGTTCTTGAAATACCATTCTTTCCACGGTGCTGATCACTTGTCCTTAGGGTCCACACAGAGGACCCTCAACTGCCAAACACGGCCACTGGGATGTCCCCGTGCAACATGAATGCCAAAGGTATGGCCCAGGCAGCAGAGAGCAGGCGGGTGCATCAGGATGCGCGGGGACCCCACAAATATTACCTCCTTTACTCACATCTCCGTGTACCTTGCAGGGTGCAGCCATGGGCACCAGAGTCTTCATGCACTTGCGCTCCCCAGGATCTGCAGTCTTCACGTGTCAGGCAGTCTGGGCTCCAAATCCTTCCACATCCCTGTAATGCTCTGGCATGCGAAGAAGTGAGGCAGGGTTGGTTGTTGGGTTTTTTTTAATAGGCAAGAAAGGAAGCAAATAACGTGAAACTGCTTTCTTTAACAAGTATGGGGCTTCAAGATTTCAAGTGGAAGCTTAGCATCTCTTAAAATAAGCTCTAGGTGTCTTTTAATGTCGGTGCTTAAAAAGGGATTTAGTCAGTTGGTTCTAGGAACTCCAGTTTGACTCAAGTGTCCAATATCTGTCGGCAGTTCAGCTGCTATCCAAATAAGGGGAGCGTAAGCCAGGATTTTCCAGCCCTGAGAAACAGCTGTACTCAGAAGAGGCATGTAATATGAGGGATAAAATTAATTCACCCTCAGCCCTGGATTCAGAACTGTTCCCAGCCACCGGATGAGCAGTGGGACTCTGGCAGCGGGTGCCAGAGAGCTGCACGGAACAGACCCCGCTAGGCGGCCCCAGAGCCCCGCCAGGGGGGACCTCTGCTCCGGGGCTGGGCAAGGGCACCTCCAAGGAAATCAAGATGTGATTTGAATGGAGACTTATGGAGGTCCCACCTCCTCATGCTGCACTCGAAGCAGGACATGTACCATGAGCAATAACAGCCTGAGCACCTGCACCCCTGCACATCACCCATGGACACCAACATCCCACAGACTTCCCAGCCACGTGAGCCATGCACAGGCTGTGTTTGCAAATGCCCGCCGTCTGATCAGGAACATGCTTTACTAATTCCAAAATTAAAGCTACCAACTGTGCTTTTTTCCTATATTAAGGCTACTGACGCCTCGATGCTATTACTTTCAGATTGCTGAAGTTCTTTTCCTAGCAACACTCTTCTTTGCACAATGGGCAAACTTACCTTAAGCTTAGGAAAGACTTTCAAGCATGGAGCACAGCACACACGTTTCAGGCTCCCCGCGCTTGAAAGCCTTTGCTAATCCCAGAGGGAGCCTGTCCTTGAGAGCCCACACACCTTTCTGCTGCTCCTGAACGGCATGTATGGAAATGCCCACAGGATGGTGTGTTGTGCCATACACAGTTTTTGAGATGCAAGTCTCAAAATCCTACCTGCTTGGCGGAGGCATTAAAAACTTAATCTACAGAAAACAAACCTCTGAAATAGCACACATTAGTGCTGCAAATTCTGAAAATACACAACAAGAAGTTGGTCTTTGAAATGTACTTGCTGCTCGGCTTCATTTCTGCACTGTAGAAAGACTCTCAGCAAGCTCCACACCCAGTCAGGATTCTGCAGTTCCTGTAAATACCTTATCAGTGGCTACATTAACCTCTTCCAGCTATTTGGTAATTTTTTGGAATACCTTAGCCAATGCAAACGTGCCCTTCTCCCCACACAAAGAGCAGTCACTTTAAGAAATCATTCCATGACTGGGAACTATCACAAATTTCCCTGCAGTCTAACTGGTCATGTCAGGATCCTTGGCGTGTGGGAAGAGAAACAAATAAAATCACTCTTTTCTCACTTCCTACAGAAGTCTTGTTATTCACAGCCCAGGAGCAACAGAGAAGCCACATTCAAATCCCATATTCACATCACCAAGTAACTTGCAATCAAAAAGCTTACTACTGAAGTGGTGATGATTTCCCCATTTAGCCATATTGAAGAAATACAGCTCCAAGACAGAGCTTTCTCCAGCCCACTGCCTTTGGGAAAGCCTCATTCTTTGCAGTCCTGTATCCCTACTGCCATTAAGCTGCATTGGGTAGTGCCGCAAGATATCCAGGTGTCTAGCCTACACTCCCAAAAGCTTGAACACCTCTAGGAAAATGAGTAACACCATCAGTTTCATGTAGATGGCTTGCAAAACGCATTGCTTTCAAACTGACTGAAGGTTGCTATCCTGTGTATCTATTTGACCCTGTTTTTTAAATAAAGGTCATGGTGGTACATGAATGTGACGATGCAGTCTAGATCTGCCTCATTTCTAGGTGTTTTAAAAACACCTCTACACACACTTTTTTTGCAACACAGCATATTTCAGATCCAGCAGATGCTCATTTTGTTCCTAAAACAGATTTCATGGTTTTTCCATGATCTAAACACCTGGCAAAAGGGCTCCGTGCAGCTTCAATACTTTCCTAACCCCATGTTAAATCTGTCCTAGTGTTGCATATAGCATAATTCTGCAGCCATGTCAACTATTCAGGTAATGCCAGAGTGTCGTCATTATGGTTTGTGTCAACAGTGTGATCTGTATGTACCTTGTAATCATTCTGGTGTTGGGTTGCAAAGGTCCTTGGTCTCTTCATTTGGCCGAGTCTAATCCTGTCCTCTTCACAAAGATCTAGAGTTACACTAAGTAAAGGCTGACATTTACATGAGACACTAGGACCACCAGAATGACTCACCAAGGTAAAACCTTGGCTATATACTCTTTCAAGGGCGCAAGCTGCACAGCGCCGACATTTCCACTGACCTGCTGCAGAAAGCCTCTGTGCTTAGCGAGGCAAACACGGACAGAGGAGTCGTGCACGGGAGCTCGGCAGGACTTGGGATCTCAGGAGTCTGAAAACAGGTGGTTAGAGGAGCCTAAAGCAATCACTTGAAACAGATCAGAGAGAAAACAGCTCTCTCAGAATGACCTTTCGGTGTTTTCTTGGAAGCTGAATGACCTCCTCTCATTTTTCCTGTTAGGTTGGACAGCCACACACACCCTCATACGCAAGACAGCTTTGCACTCGCACAGAAGCCCCCTGTTCTGGCCACGGGAAACCAGTCAGTAGTAGCAGGGCCGGTCAGCATTGCAGCAAGAATCCAAGTGCTCTCAGTACATTTACTCTCCTACACTCACTCTGCCCTGTGAAGTAGCACCTGCCACCATGTTTGCACACCTGAAAGTCTCCTGGTTTATTAAATATGCTAAGTCCCAAAGTCACTAGGTCTTAAACAAAACCAGGCAATTCAGACCAAAACAGTGACTGTTCAGTGATGAAGCTTAAAAGCTTTTTATCTATTCCCATGAACTCTTCTTCATCCAAATCCAATATTAATATCCAACACATTCATGACAAGTGAACTGTGAGATGGAAGAACATGAGATGGGAGCAGAGCACCTAACAAAACATCCATGCAAAGGATGCATTTGTCTGCAATCCAGGGTGGCGCAACCAGCGTGGATTTCAAGGATGGCTTCTGCTTTAAACAGTAGCCACCTACAGCAGCCAAGCACTAACAGACTTCCCAGTGATGGGGTCCCCTCTCAGCTGAACTAGTAAGACCTGCTTTGGTGAGAGATCGGCCTAGCCTCCCTCAAGCACTGGCAGCTGCAGCATCACATCTGTATCTTCCTGCATTTACTAAGCAAACGCTGACTGCTTGGCGTGCTTCGTGCCATCAGCCCAGCTTCACTTGCAACTTTGCCAGCCATCATCTTTGGCCATGGTCTCCGCCATGTCAGAAGGTCTTAGCAGGCATCATCACATCGAGGAACTAATGCCCTGTGGCTGAGTAATTCTCTTGAGCACAAATTCATAAGATAGTGCTATTCCTGTTTAGTGCTAAAGTTCAGTGCCTCTTTTATTGCGGTTGGAAACTTGTCGGAAGTTGTTCTTACGCAGTTCAGTAGACCAACCTCTCTCTGAGATCTTCCTTCTTACTCCAGAGAAGGTGCATCCAACCTTTCTGAGCAAGGTCCCTGCTACAGTCCCACCTCTGACCACTTCATTTACTTTAAGGGGCACATCCATGCCTTCTGTTCCTGTGCATGTCTTACCCAATTCCAGACTGATCACGGACTCAGAGGCAGACTGGAACAACCAAGAGTGGTGGCATGTCTGCAGGAGAATTAAGTATTTTATCATACAGAAAAAAGGGAGGCATAGATTCTGTTTCAGTCTTGTGAGGTGACCTTTAAAGAAGTTATGTCGGCTCAGGAACTCTGTTCACAACCTGCACACGTCTGATTTTTCACCACCCTTTGTCTTTGGGACAAAATCAGGAAAAAAAAATTAAAAAAAAAAACCAGCCTATTTCACAGGTCCTGAAAACCAACTATACAACCATTACCTGACAGACTGCAAGCAGGCAATGCAAACAGCATCGCAGGAATCTCTGGCGGAGCACAGCCAGGACTGGTTTGCGGCGGGAACCCAGGGAAACTCAATAACATCGGCTTTCCAGGCCCTCCTCCCACCTCCGAGGGCTTTGGATTATCCAGCAGCCCTTGCATCACGGCACAGCCCTGCCGGTGGCCACGTGACACAACCTTGGACAGGAGCCATCCTGGAACTGCTTGAGAGATTCTTATAACTCAAGAGCAACAGACAGAAATATGAAGGCCATGGGTGGTGCAAGTACGTGTGTAAGCGCTTTGCTGGACTGGGGCCAAGGGCAACATACTGCAGGTTTGGATGAGACACACAGCGACACGTTCTCACCAGAGATGTCCGGTCGCCTTACGGCAGCCCATTGTCTGGCGTGGCTGCCTGCAGCTGTCCCATGGCTACACCATGCAGAACAGCCTTCACTCTCATCGGGTATGACTGTTTGGGGGAGTGAGAGGAAGCAGGAGAAGGAGAGAACAGATATCAAATAAATTATTTGGATCAGACAGATAAGAAAATTTTCTGATGAGTTCAGATGCATATACTGATTTTATCTGATGAGACGGGTGGTGTAGTAGCCTACTGACCTGTTTGAGGTAACTAAATCCTGGTCTGTTGAGGTGCCTCCATATCTCTACACCTGCACCTCTCTGCATCTCTACTAAGGCAGGGTGACAGTCAGCTAGAAGACCTCAAATTTTAAGCTACTCCATGTACCATGTTACAAATGCCGTAAGTACTAAACACTACCATAGGGAATCAGAAGCATCAAGCATAGGATCCAGACCCTGAAGAAACACAGACACTGTCTCTACATCTTACACACGCTGTTGCCTCTCAGTCTGCAGCAACATTTTTCCTGTTCACTCCACAAGCGGAGCGTATGACAACAGCGCTGGTGCAAGTTATTTATCCAGACCAGTATTTTTACTGATGCAGCTGGGCCCAGGAAAAGCAGGATCATCAGCCCGCAGTATTCCACAAGGAAAAATCCCTCTTGCCATAGTAAAAAAAGAAACAAAGGTGAAATCCATAAACCTTTTATTACCACTATAAGCTAATAAGCCACCAGCAACTACTTTTTTTGTGTGTCAATCCATTATGCTACAGCCCTTATGTGAGAAGGTAGCTGGTTTATGAGGTACGATTCTCACTTCAGCTAAAGTAACAAGGGTTCCCTTTAGACTCTTCCATTCAAACAGAGAAAAATCCTAACTCCATCATGGAGCCAGTTTTCATGGGTGACTTGGGTTTTTTACAAAGGTCCATTTCAATAACCTTGGGTAACTTTGTCTCCGTGCTCTGGAAGTGACCTGAGCCTACTCTCAAATACCAAGGATACTTTTATTTTCTCTTGCTCCCCAACCAGCATATGTTCAGTTCACAAAAGAGAGCCATCACCATGTTTTAAGGAAAAGGAGATAGTTCTAAACACATGCCGATTTACGTTTGTCTCTCCAGGTTCTCGGGGTGAACGCCAAGCCTCCTTGCAAGTCTCAGCACCCTGGCAGGGCCAGAGGAATGTCACAGTAAGTGCAAACATTGTTGGATCAAGTATAATCAGCCTCCTAAAGTCTTTGTGTCCATCCTGTCCTATTTATTTTTTCCCCTCACACTAGGAAAAAGCAGAAAGCCACTAGTGCTTGGCTCATCGTTGGTTCCTCAGCAAATTAAGTCTCTAGCAGCCATTCAGTTCACCAGAGTCATACACAGAATCACAGAATGTCAGGGATTGGAAGGGACCTCGAAAGATCATCAAGTCCAATCCCCCTGCCAGAGCAGGAACGCCTCGATAATGCTACACAGGAACGTGTCCAGGCAGGTCTTGAACGTCTCCAGAGAAGGAGACTCCACAACCTCTCTGGGCAGCCTGTTCCAGTGTTCCGTCACCCTCACTGAGAAGAAGTTTCTTCTCAAGTTTAAGCGGAACCTCTTATGTTCCAGTTTCAGCCCATTACCCCTTGTTCTATCATTGGTTGTCACCGAGAAGAGCCTGGCTCCATCCTCGTGACACTCACCCTTTATATATTTGTAAACATTAATTCGGTTGTTATTTATTGACCCCAAAAGAGTAGGTTTCACGCTTTCAAAATTATTATTTATAGTATTATAGAAATATTTTTGCAAAGGTCAGCTCAAGCACATCTTCAGCAAGTGACTAAGAGGCAACGGTCATCATGAATATCAAGATCTGGACCCCAAGCTCTGGAAAAGGGATTCCCAGCTTGGAAGATTCCCTAGCCAGAATTACTAAGAGAACTGAGGGGCTGCCCAGCTCAGCCATTTGTCAGCCTAATTCAAAGATCCAGGACAGACAGCTGATTCAGAGCACATACCTGGTCAAAAGCTGGGGAAGACCGATTATCTAGAGACAGAGTTGCTGGGAGAGAAAGAGCTGATAACTTGAGCTATTTCAGAGAAAAAAAGACCAGCTCCACAGCCAAACTAACCCAAGCACTCTGGTTGCACATTTATATGCAAGGCTCATAGTTCAAAAGTGAAATGAGACAGCTATGAATGCACACCAATGCTCCCCCACGGAACAAGGACACACCTTGCACTGCAAATATTTGCTCAGCTCAAAACTGCCTTTCTCGCTTAACCAGAGACCTTATTGTAACCTCTGTGTCAGCTGAGCTTTAAAGGAGGATGTCAGGACAGAGCACCAAAGCTCCTGCTCGTTCCTCCACATTCAGCCTCGTTGTAGTTACCGCATACGCCACACTGGCCAAGAAGAGCCAGGCTTAGGATCAACTGCACCAGGCAGGGATCTCTGCAGAAGGGGACAACTACTGGCAAGCAGCACTGATCCTTACACAGAGACTACAAAACACACACAACTACTTGCCTAATAGCTCTAAGACCAGCAACATTTGCCAGTGATCAGCTCCTCTTTCCTCTAACTTGGTCTTCACAGTTCAGGGAGGCATCTCCTCTTGAAGCACATGAACAGAGACTCTCCACAGGGTATCTATTGGGCTGGTGCATGAACAGCAGATAAAACACTCTGACATCTTCTTCCGTTTCAAAGCAAAGTGCCAGCAACACAGTCGGGTTTCTGCACACAAGAAATTCAAGCTATAAAAATCGCTTTCCTTTGCTATACAGATGCAGAGTCCCTCAGCAAGCCTGACCGGGTCTGCCTATGGAAACACACCCGTATTTACAAAGGTAAAGAGCACGGGCTGTCTGAATGACATGGCTTGTTCTGCAAACATTAGATTTTGAGTTTTCATGCTCCACCAGAAGGTACTTTGAGGCTGGAGTACTGGTATTGGTTCATTTACAATACCAAAAAGCCAGCATGCTTCATTAACAATGCTGTCCAACTAACACCTTAATTGGTAAATGATCCAGAGAGACAGAACCACTTACAGGAATTCATGTCATTTCCTGCAAAGGAGGTTGAAGTGGAAACCTCTCATAGGAACCGCTCTTATTATGTTGTGTCCACTGGAGTAGATGGGGTTTTTTCCTGCATTTTGTATCTTTATTTAAATGCATAAGCAAGACAAAGCCTTATATGGTCTACAGATGGAAAAAAAAAATCTCAGCTCACAACCACCTGCAAATGCATTTAAAATTAAATAAACTATTGTAAGTAAAATAAAATTATGGGTATGAGAACACCTTCCTCAGTGAGGAGTGTATCATTACGAAATAATTGCTTCAGTGGGGAAATGCTTATGTCAGCCGCTTAACACCAGTTTTTCCTCTTCCAGGGTCTACAAAATATAAGAGCTACAAAGGGTCAATTAGTGGTATTTGAATGTCGCATTCGCGCTACACCCACCCTACAGGTCCACTGGTACAGAGAGTACGATCGAATAATAGATTCTGCCGATTTCCGAGTACTACGAAAAAGTAGGTATCGCTACTCCTATTTGAGGTACACTAATTTTATTGGGACAGTGATAAGCCAGGAACAAGAACCACTACAAAAATTAGGAGGTCGTGCATGTTCACAGAGGCAGAGGTAAGTTTATAAGCACCACGTGAAAGCATCACTGAGCCATATATTAGAATTACTGATGAACTCAGGAAGAAAAAAAAAAAAGTACATTTTAAACAATTTGTGATACTCACAGGCATGAGGTCATAGCTCCAGTGGATGAAATTCACAGCAAGCAACTCCAAAGTCAGTGAAGTTCTTTTTGCATCACTTGAGCAGAGAGTTGTTTGTATCATTGGGTTCCTCGGCCAAATCTGAGCTTCCTGTAGCCAGACAGTATTTCTCTTGATGAAAAGAAAGGGAGATGGTCCCTTTGTAACCGGGGTGACAGCTAAGGTGGGAAAGGGAGTGAGGGCTGAAGGTCCTTCTTCCATTCCCACATTATAACCATTTAATTTTATTTTTTCTCTTATTTTAAGCAGAGGCTTGTTCATCAGCACTTCCTGGTAAGTACACTGCAGGCCTTTTGTTAGACATCTCACCCATTAATTACTCCACACTCAGTTTTTCCTACTTCATGCAAGATGAAACAATAATGGTCAAAGGGTAGCCAGGAGATAGCATCCAATGTCAGGCTAAGAGCTTTCAAGTTCTTCATTTTGACACAAGCACCTGAAAGGCCCTGATTTTTTTTGTAGCACCGTGAAAAAGGTATCATCCCCTTTACATTCAATCAATGAAGAGTAGCTTGTATGTTAAGGGAAAACATACCAACCATTCTGACCTATAATCTTTTCCAGTGTTTAAACTTGTACAAGAGAAGACAAAAATCTAGCAAAAAAAAATCCAAACAAACCCAAAACTTGTGTCTTGTTTCATTAAAGTTACAGGAAGAAAGATTTTCCCTCCAGCTTTGCTCCTTCTGAATTCCCTGACTTCCTATGCTCTTTATACCCCTTTTTTGCACTTTCTTGCTGCCCTGCCCCATCACTAACTTCTGCAAGGACTAATTCCTCCAAGTTGATATTTGACTTTTATAGCACAATGGCATGCCTGAATTTGTTATTTCAGAGGAAGTCTGCACCCTGGTTATTACAGAAGCTTTTCCAGAAGACTCCGGAATATTTAAATGTGTTGCTGAAAATGAATTTGGATCCGCAGCATCCACTGCACATCTCTCTGTTTCCCCCGGTAAGCACATGGATTTCTGAGCTGAGCAACTAAGCACAAGAGAATTTACTGCTGCTCAACATCAGAGTCACAGATATTTGCCTAAGAGAAGCTAGACCCAAATGCTTTTGTAGGGTCAAGAGGAGAGAAATGCCTCAAAAATGCAGTCTGCTTGAGTATCTCTCATAGCTGGATGCAAGTTGTTCTGCATTTCTCCTTTTGGCCCCTTTTCCTTCTGGGTCAAGGCTGACAAGGTAGAGACGATGTTCCCTCTCACAGGGGAGTCTCATCCCTGAACTTCAGCCCTTCAGGGATTCCGGACTGGCCCAGCACTGGCTGTATCCACATCTTGTTTATTGCTACACACGACTTCTCTGGCTTGTGCCAAAAGCCATCTCCAAACAGAACAGCCCCTTGCACGTAAACCAGAGCTCACTGGCCCTGGCGAGAAGTCGGGTTTGGCTAATGCAGCCACGCAGGTGTCGGTCTGTGCAGAGCCCAGGCAGGCTGAAGTTTCGTCCATCCTCACAGACACAGCAGTTTCCCTTCCCCTGTTACTGCAGCATCCTTGTACTGGTGAGCCACCACTGCTTCATGCCTGACCTGGGGACAATTCTACTTCCAGGGGCAAAAGAGCTGGAAGGCTTTGCCGGCGCTGCCCACAGGCCAGGGGTGCAAGTCACTGTGAAGAAACCCACCTTCGCTAGGAACAGCCAAACAGGAGCCAAGGGCCGAGATGTGGCCGGCCCGCCCTCCTACGGCACGGAGACCCCAGGGCTGGGCAGTCAAGCAGAAGCCACAGACTTCGGCCAGATGAACTCCAAGAATGAAGCTGAAGATTTTCATGAAGCTTATGAAAATTCGCCTCAGGTCTCACCGCTGTGGTAAGGCAAAGTGATATCCCTGGGTTAGTTTTATAGAATGCGTCAGTGAAAAGCTTTCCAGGGACCCCATCAATACAATCACACTACTGCTGTGCCCCACACACCGACAGGGAAACATGCACGTCCAGTAACCTGAGCTGTTTGCCCAGTGACAATGGGAACGTGTAACACCAGCCCAGCCACAGAACAGCACAGACTCAATGTGGCAAAGTACGTACCTATCTAAAGGCTCAGGTAAGAGTCTAATGGCACTTTCAGAAGTACCTGTCTGTATGTAGCTTTAAAGCATCATCCCAAATAATTAGCCTCTAGAAGACCTTTGGCTCCACGGCAGAGCATGAGGCAAAGATCACAGTACCTGGGAAATTTCAAGGTACGATTCTGTTGCTGCCACCTTCCTCTGTAGCGTTGGCCAAGTGGCATCACTTCATGTTTTCTGTTTCCCGTTCTGGAAGACAGCAATAAAACTGAAGATCCTGTAAAGCACAGTGCAGATAGTACCTGCAAAGCCCTCTGTGGAGGAAAAATAGTGAACACGTGACCCACTGGACAGAATGAAAAGTGTTCTACGCTCCAGCAGGGACACTCACGACTCCAGGAGATGGACATTTTCTCCCAAGAATAAAATGTTCCGTCTTGTCACAAAACCGAACCCAATTTCTGGCCCAAACAGAGCTCTCAAGTAGCTTCTTACTGCATTATTAGTTGTCCTGTTTAATTGCTCCAGAGAAACAGAACAAGTCAGAACACACATCTTAGCAATCGAATCCCAGATTTTGTAGTATTTCTCAGGTGTTTATAGGCATAACAAAGACCTCAAAAGGTGACAGTTAAGGGGTCCAAGCCCAGCACTACAGAGGAGTTTCCTCAGTCTTGTTTGTAAAGGCAAGAGCTATGAGGCAGACGTGTGTCTCCTCTTTGAGCTGAACGCCAGCCTTGCATTGCAGCGATACTGTTACCGTGTGTCTGAATGGCTGTCCCTGACACAGAGCATTCTCTGTGGTACAGATTATTTTTGGATGTGCTCATCCACTTTAGCTAAACCGGTTATTTTAACAATTCTGAACACCCTCCTCCAAATTCACTACAGGAAAGATCCCATTTCAATATAGATTTCTGCCTGCACCAGACATTTTTTCGCTCTGTCACTGAGTATGAATGGGTTTGTTTCAATTACCTCGCTAAGAGAAGGCTGTAGGTTTAGCTTCAACCCCATCCATGAAATCAAGTTTGCTCCAGGGAAATCAGCTGGGACCCCAAGCAGACCCCACTGCAGAATCAAAACCCTGGCAGAAGCAAACTCATAGGGACTTCAGGAGCACCGCAAAGCTGTGGAGGGCTTGCCTGCAGCCCGCAACAAAGCCGTGCACGTGCTGTTGCTGCCTTCAAACATCACAAGCCAAGGTGCGGATGCAGCATCGTATTTAAATCAACTCATGCTCAACTACCCCAGGTCTAAACACCTAGACATAAGGCTGTTTGCTTGGGAGCATCTAATGCAACCCAACACTGCACCACTTGCCACTTTTACCTGCTGATTGTTTTAAACGAGGGCAGATTTTGCTTGCCTGCTGAGCAAAAATGAAAGCCTTTTCTAAAATCTCTGGCATAATTACCTCTTGGAAGGAATGGGGGCAGTAGGAAACATTTGCTAGCTATCCTCTTACAACAGGACTAGTTTTCCAACCGCTCTGCAGATTTCTCAAAGGCAGCAGGAAGCCTGTATTTTTGACATTTCTAACTTGTGGGGGAAGCTCTCTTAGACGGTACTCGCCGTTTAGGATGTTGACTCGTGCAGTTTAATGCTCGCAGCGGTACCAGTTAGCCGTGGTTGTGGTTTTTAAGTTCTGATTAGTTTGAAATCCAGTACCTGATAAAACCACCAAAATCAGCTACGGAACAGCTTTTTAAAATTTGGATTATATAAAACATTAACTAGTGTACAGAGCTGCAGAGCTTCTGATTGACAGCAGTGCTGAACCAGAGTTTAGAAGGCATTTACATGTCTTAAGATAGAGAGAGAAAACTATTACAATTTCTAGATACACTTGTGTATGAGCATTTAAATGTATTTAAAGCACACGGCTTTCTGTCATGTGCTTTGAAACATCATTATGAATGGTACCCAACACTGTAAATGTGGCTTTTACCTCAAACTAAGCAATCATCTCTAATGACTAGCTGTACAATAACTGTCTTGTTAGGCAGATTCACCCATATAACTCTCTCATGCAGAGTATGTGGTTCCAACTCCATTACCAGAAACAAAAAGAATTACCAACAAAGACGGTGATGACAGAACAAAGCTGTTACTGGGAATAACTATAAAATGAACTCCTTGTACTCATACTTCTTCAAACTATTGCTTAGCAACAGCCGCTCTACAAAACCAAGAAAATGCAAGTCACTACCAGCTACTCCTTCCCGAGAGCTTTATATCCACAGCTTGCAGTGGCCATCTCAGCAGCTTAAAGAAGCAGAACAAAATCTATACTGATGATTAACTTTATTAAAAGAACTTAATCCAAGAAAAAGAAAAGGCATCAGGCACTAAGAGTGCTGCCAGGCCTTTCAGGTAGCTTTTAAGATTCCTTAATAAGTCGGCAGAAGATTCTAGGCATTTTATGCTATATGACTTCAGCAACTAAGGAGAACCCGATCAGGTCACTGTTCATAGAAAGTAAACTGAAGCGGTACAGAAAAGCTGGTTTCTAACACCTCGCAGTGCTGGTCAGAGCACTATTAAGTTACCCCAGCAGCGGCTATGAGATTTATTCCTCTGCCGTTGTCAGGTCAGCTTCTAGGGTTTTTTCAATTTTTTTTCTTCCTACCTTCTGGATCTCAAGGGGGTTTTGTTCCGTCTCTTTTGCTCAAGTCGTTTTAGTTGCATCCAGCCTTTTAGTTGCATAAAGTTACCCTTAAATTGATGCCTTGCAGCCAAGTTCAGGTCTGAAACAAGCGCACTGCACCCTCACCCAAGTCCATGGGAAGCCAGGGAGCCCGTCTGAGCACAGAGGCTGACCTTTAACATGCTCACAGCTTCCTACATGGCAAAAGATCATGCTTCAGTTACTTTTTTTTTTTTAAGTTCTCAACTCCCTCTGTGTAAACTACAGATTTTATTTTGTTTGGATTTTGGTTTTTTTTTTTACTTACAAAGTAAATAACCTCTCTAACAACTAGGGACACACTTCCTCCCCTAATCGCTTTCATCATGAGGAATTTAAATAAATTAGCACTCAATTAACACCTGCTATGTAGATTTAGTTCACAAACGCTGGGCTGATGTTTAAATACAAACACTAAATGTGGATTAACTGTTGAAGACCGCTGTGCTGAAATACTCACCGGTGCAGTGAAGGGAGAGAAGAGGGAACTGTAAAACCCTTCGCAGATGAGCTGCGCTACTTAGAGAGTTGTGATGGGTGTTTTTTTTTTAAAAAAAAAACAATAGCGTGCACATTAGGCTAGAGTTGCCAAAGTGTAATTCAGATACTTAAAACACTATCATGTTAATTTAAGATGTAATTAAGCATTGAAACCTTTGATTAAAGGGATACAACTCACACAATGAGCCAGCCAGGATCTGTTGCTGTTGCGGTGAAAACACCGCAGCTACATCTTTTAATCCAAGTAAACATACTGTAATAACAGTAAAATACCAAAGAGTATTTTGCCACCCAGTATATTTGATTTGTGTTTTTTAGTTTAGGTCACTTCAGACACACGCTCTTCATTTAAGCCGGTACTGGAGGGAAGGTGCGGGCAGTGCTGGGGGGTTATTTAAACAACATTTACGTCTGGCTTTCGAGTTGCCTTTAAGTACACAGCCTGAAAAGCAGTAACCGAGTGTCATCCCTACAGAGGCAATTAGAACAACAATTTCCCTGGGATAACGAGGTGGGATTTAGGGCTGTTTAAGCGCATCGCAGGAGTTCTCCCGTGCAGTGCTAGGGTCAGAACACCCCCAACCTCCCGCTTTTCTGCTCAGTGGCTGTCGGCATCCTCAGCCCTTCTCCCGCCGGACACGGGGACGTCCCCGGGAGCTGGGGAAGAGCCGGGAGGAGACTCTTATTGTGACAGCGGCGCGGGGGGACACGCCGGGCTCGGGGTCACCGCCGGCGGCGCGTTAAAGCCGCCGGGCTTGTACCGCCCCGCAGAGGGCGAGCGGGACAGCCGGCCTCGGGGAGCCGCGGCCCCTGCCCAAAATACCGGGGAGAGCCCAGGTGACAACTCCTAAGGCTGTAGGTAAGGTGCTGCTCTTGGGAGTTAGTTTATTTTGTTTAGTTTATCTCTTTTTTTCCATGGGAGCCGCCGCAGCGCGCTGGGCAGTGCCGAGGTGAAAAACGTACCTTTTAGGTGCGGGGGAGTCAGAGGTAACGTGGGAGGCAACGAAGGGGAGGGGGGGGGGGAAAAAAAACCAACAAACCCGAAGTGTCTCTATTGGTTTTTGTCTTGCAAGGTCAGAAGTCTCTTTGGATTTTTTTTTTTCCCCTCCATGCAAATCAAGGTGGAATGATGGGAGGGAAATGTCACTTATCGCTTGCTGCGAGAAGCGAATCCGTGCATCTCGCTGAAGCGCAGCGCTCCAGAAAGCAAAGTAACTGCTGGACACAGCCTGTAGGTAAAACTAAGTTGGTAAAATTAAGTTTTACACAGGCGGTGACATAAAAATGGTGTAAAAAGAAGATACGACAAGTTTTCTGCACCGGTGAATGAGAACATAGCGTGGACACGCTCCAGAAAACTTGAGCCAGTTTCAAATTCTGAGAGCAGGGCAAGGGGAAAGTCAGAGAGTTTTTACTAGAAAACCTCTGTTTATGTACAGTTAATTTACAACCGATATTGATAAATACCTTTAGGAAAGGAAAGCTCTTAATCTTTAAAATTAAAGCAATGTCTTTGGTTGATCTCCCCCCACGGGAATTTATGACCTCGTGGAGCCCTTCTTCGGGCTCTCCGACGGGAGGAATACAATATACTGGGTATATATAGCAGCAAAACAGCTGATCTCAGTGGGGCAAGATTACAATTTTTTCCAGCACATGTAAGTGTGTAGATTTATATTCTCTGTCTCTCTCTCTTTTTTTTTTTTTTTCTTTTTAAATTAGTAACTTTAAGTTTATTCTGGAGGGGGTCATTTGTTTATCCTGCAGCTGAAGTTGTTTGTCAGTTTTAACAAACTTGCTCGGTTCACTGTAATGAAACTTTCCTGGGGTTTGAGTTGATGGAAATCCTGGGTTTACAAATCAAGGACTTGCAAAATAAATGCAGGACCTCTGGGCAGCTCACTTTAAATGGAGAAGCATGCCAATCCCAAATCTCAGGTGGATATAAAAAACTCTGAATTGAAAACTTTTAGAGAAGAAACCAGGATGCTTGGTTTTACAACGGTTTAGTTTTAGGCTTAAAAGAAGGTGGAACCAGTTTCATGCTTCCCTATGACATAAGGATTTTCTCAGCACAGATAGCCCATTCTCCAAGTAACAGCAGGATTTGACAGGGCAAAAAACCGCAGGATCCTGAGATCTTTAATTAAGATGATATGTAGCAAATTACCTTGCTCAGCAGTAGTATCTACTGTTATCTGTAGCCTTACACAGCTGGTGCGTTGTCTCAATAAATTGGTATTTCTTTTTAGAATTTACTGGGCTCTTGCAGATAAGGTAGCTGTGGTGAGCACTGCACCCGAGTTGGACAGAGGGCATGACTTGCTATTGTAATCCAAAATGTTCGTGGAGTTCTGGAATAGTTCTAATCCATCCTAAATCTCTTTATTTTAAGCTCAAGCTTTAATTGTCAGTTGCCTGAACTTCACACTCTTTGCATTGCTAGTGACTGCTCACAACACAGTGTTTTTGCAATTGAAATGCTGATGTACAATTTATTTTATCTGTATTGTCTTCCTTAAGGGAAAATCCACACCAAGAAAGTCTCTATTCTGCAAGGCAAGGGTTCCATTCTGTCCAGGAGCCCAGCCAAGAAAACCTACCAACTAGATTTTACCAGCCACCTATCCAAAGCCAGTTCTCACCAACAAAAACCCAGGACAGCCGCGAAACCTCTCCTATGAGTGTCCCTAATCTCCCATCCATTTCCTCTATGTGCCAACCAACCATGTTTAACTACGAACGTCCAAAACACTTTATCCAGGCTAAGAATGCGTGTCAAGGGCAACAGCAGCCTCCGGGACCTGCAGCCTCTACAGAGTCAAGCAGACAAATCAAACAGTCCTCCATTCTCATACAGCCTCGTAACCCAAGCGGGCAGAAATTCTCCTCCTCGTCATCGCTGAGCTCTTCGATCACGCTCTCCTCGCCCTCCTGTAGTGCCCCTAAGGAATCCACATACCCCGTCACACCTGCATCTGCGCAGTCTCCTGCTAGCTCATCATCTGGGCAACGGCTTATATCCATGCCTAACCAATCCCCCGCAGCATTCCTGTGCTCAGTGCTACCCTCGCAGCCCGACTATAACAGCCAAACGCCTTCTCCCATGGAACCTCAGTAAGTACATACAGGCTTCTAACCTCCCCTCGCTTTCTCCTGGCCTGGCCTCTCCCATGCACTGACCATCCCCAAAATCCAACCACTCGGTGACCCACCAGCTCGGCTGAAGCCAGTGGTGTCACTCTCGTTGACTTCTGGTGTTTGAGGCAGGACTCTGCATGAATCGGGTGAGGAGGCTGAGCGCTTGCCCTTGGTGTCTGGGTGGGAGAGATGGGTGTCCACCAGAAATTAAAACTGCACAGCCATCATGTCACAGGCTGCTGTGCAGCTTTTCTGGAGCAAGCTGGAACGGTTTAGTTTGATTTGGTGGAAATTGCTTCCTTAAAGGTATTCAGATGGACACCCATCTCAAATGAATTTCTCTCAACAAACACAGCTTATGAACAAGGAGGCAGAGGGAAAGCAGTAGTATTTCTCACATAGAAACAACTTCAAGATTCCTGGTATTTTCAGGTTCCGCATCCCAACGGGACACTATGCTCACCTACAATACCGTTTGCATTAAAGATACATGCTAACAGAAAGGCAGCCACTTGAAAATTTTATCCCTTCAGCCCAAAGACTAAATTCTTTCCTGAATATGCATTATATCATTTTGCCTTTGGGCTGCAATCCAAATATCTCCCAAGGTCAGCGAGATCTCAAAGGGAGATGGGTCTTGCCTTCTCACCAGCTTGTATTCTTGCCAATATTAGCTGGAGGTCCTGGGGAAAGTCAGTGTAGAATATACAACAAACACTCCGCCGAGGATATTAGAAAGGTGATGGGGCAGGGAGGTCCTGCTGGCTTGGATATAAATTCAGGTTTAAGCATCAGTTTGCATTCAGGAAATCTGAATATTTCTGGTTGATTTTTTCCTGAATCACAAAAAGCAGAAAGGTAAGATGGGGTGGGCTGGCTGGGGCACTCAGGAGTGTTTCTTAAAAGCAGTGCAGGAGTGTGTGTGGGTGAGGCACATTTCTGGAGTAACTGCTGGGGTACGTGTGTGTAGTGTGGGGCTATTTGTTTTCATAGCAAAGGGCTGTGGTGCCTCATTATGCTTTTCACATAATCTTAAATGCAACATCCTGTGAGTTGAGGAATTATTTTCCTAATCATCCTGCAAATGGACAACTGGGGACATGAGACATTAATCTGTTGGGCAAGTTATTAAAGTTTTTAAGTTATGACTTCGGCAGTTTCCAAGCAGTGCCAGGAACACATACCAGAATTACAACCCTTCTACCCTATTCTAAACATCAGAACAAATTGCCAGGTGACAGGAGGAAGAGGATTTTGAATAGAAATAATTGCTGAACATGACTGCAGCACACGAGGCCCTGCTGCACGTAACGAACTGGCTATACCCTGTCAGCACAGAGTGCTGTGACCTCCGGGAGACTTTCATTACCCATTTTGGGGGATGCTCCTCTCTCAGAATCGAGTTTACTATTTAACTCTAAGACTTGATTGTGACTCTTGTCTGTGGATTACGGGATCAGGCTATGTAGGGGGTTGCTCCTAAAGACCCAGCCTAGCTTGGGGTAAGCCTGGGTGAGCACACAGGGATGCTGAAGAGCCACCCACAGCAAACTGCTCCGAGTGCTGTGGAGGCCACTCAATGACTGGGCTAAACCATGGTGCTTCCCCTTAAGTATGTGACAATCACGTCACCTAGCCCATCTCTGTCTCCCAAATGCTTTACAGGTTCACTTGAACCACAGTTTCTGGGTAGCAGGTTCATGTTTTTGTGCATGTTCTAGGAAGCTGTAGTAAACAGTCAAGCAGGCCTAAGGGAATAACTTTGTTTTCTCTTTCTGCATGAGTAGTTACTCACAACCAATGTATAACAAACAAGCTAGCGTCACCTCTATGCAGAAGACATCAGACCAAGAAATTCGAGGAACAAAAGAAGCCCTCATTCAGGACTTGGAAAAGAAACTCCGATGCAAAGACAACCTTCTCCAGAATGGCAACCAGGTAAGGGAAACCTGCTGATTAATGAACCAGTTTGCTCTGACTCCCAGCAGTGCAAACAGGGCTGCAGACACTAGTTCTAGTGTCCCAGAGGCTGGAACCTCCAAGCTGAGCTGAAAGCATAAGGAAATACATGAGCAACGCTGCCCAAACACCTTTACTCAGAACCTCAACAGATCCCAGCAGGAGGCTCACAATGTGAGATGGCTGAATTTTTCTGTTAGAAATGTAAAAAAACCCATCTCTTCCAGCAGTACCTCCATTTTTAATCATGCCTCAGGGCTGGTGTAAAAGGTGTGGTTCCGAAAGATTTACAGCAAAACTCTTTTTTCCCCCATATCCTCTTCAGAGTTGTTTTTGCTACAGAATGCAAAGGCCTGTACCGGTGAGCCAGGTTCAGCTCAGCCCTGGGCTGGCCATTCCCAGGAGAGGAGCAGCACATGGTTAGTGCACGATGAAACCTGGCCTGAACGCGAGGCAAGAGAGGCTGTTGCTATAACTCTCTCTGTTGGCATCTGCTGCGGCCACAGAATGACTGCATCTCCTGTCACTTCAGAAAGGCATCCGATGCAGTAAGATGGCTTTGAGCTACTGTTGCCTTTCCCTCTTATTCTACCTTCTTGGCCAGCACACACCATTCAAGCTGTCTCTGAATTTGTGTGATGAAATTAATAAGGCTAGCGTCAGGAGAAAGGTACCTGTTGAGAGCCGCGGCACAAAGTTGAACTCTCTGCTGGGGATCCTGCTGAACATCATGTCCACAGAAAACTTGAAAGCCAAAGAGAATTCTTTAGTTCTCCAGACACAATTTCATCCTGGCTTTCAACATTGGGGTTAATAAACCACCCCAAATCATTAGAAACTTGGAGAAGTATCAATATGTGAAAGTTCACTCTAGACACCATCACCACATGTGACAAACCCCTCTAATTTCTTTCTATGCAAGCAATAACAAATCAAATAAATTACATGAGCTTTTATCATAAAGCCTGCCTCCTGTAAGAAGGTCTCTTAGTCTCAGTACCTACTTCTTTATTCTGCAAAGGGACAAAATGCAATCCCCTTCAACAAGAAATCCAAATCTGGGAGAAAAATTTGCTTACCGATAGCGAAGCGTATTACAGCAAACGAGAGTGAGCAAGTCAGTAACGTGGGAACCTCCCTGCTGGCTGGAGACAGACTGGTAGAAGCCCAGTGTTTATAGTTTCCATCTTCTTTCTACTGAAGTAGAAAGGAGTTTTTCCATTACCCTCAGCGGGAACAGGTTTGTGTCATATGTATAATTCTAAACATTAAAGAAAAAATATATATTAGGTCAAATCTGACTTAATGTGTCACTCAAAGGAACATCCAATCTGCTGTACGACTGCTTGCCATTGCCAGCCAGCTTTTCTTCCCATAGGAAGTGAGGCTAAAAATAAGGCTTATGCAATCGCTCTGTGTCCTCCTCCCCTTGTCCTCCAACAATGTCTGAACCAACTGGCCAATCTCAGCCACACTTGATACAGCCATAACGACCACAGGGATATTAAGCTCTCACGGGTTTTGCAAAAGGTCTCTCTCACTCTCTTCTAAAGAAAAGTCCCACAAGCCTTGCCAAACCCTTATCTACCCAGGAGTAGCCACACACATATACTGTACACAGCAGAAACTCAGTCAGAGCTTATCCTCACATCACAAAATCCGAGCCCAAGGTAAACTTTGTGGGGAGCTAAGTGTCAGGTCCAACTTACAGAACTCGAATTTAGCTCTGTTCATATTTATCCCCATGTGCTGCACCCCTATTGTAGGAACTTACTGTTACATGACTGAAACACATTCTTGCCTCCTCTCAAGGCAGCACACAGCATTTCAGAAGGTGGCCATTGCGCTGGCATAAAATTCCCTTGGGCTTTCAGGGCTAGTGGTGCTTCTCTCTGGCTGTGTCTCCTTCTGGTGTGGCTCTCACTTTTTTTGGGAATAGTGGATGCCAGCATCCATCATGCCTCAAGCTCCTGAAGTAAATCCACAGCTGAATGACTTGGGAAGTTTTCCCAGTGCAAACAGAAAGGTACCCTGGGACTTGCTCTGGCTTCTGAGATAATGCCATCACTTACCCATAAATAATCCCAGCGGAGAAAGAGGAGGAGTGGAAGGCCACAGATGGCATTAGAGAGGCTTTGATGAACAGGCAGTTTAATCTTTTATGCATTTCAGCACTGTATATATTGAGGCTGACTTCAGTAGGCATCACAGACTGCAAACCCTCCGGAACAGACGTGGTGTTTCTATTGGGCCGCCGCTCTCATTAACCACACCCTGAATTTGTGGCATATTAATGCGCTCTTACAAGTTGACCTGAAATAGTAGATGGACTTCTGACTCTACCATTTCTCTCCACGCCGCTTTAAGCGAATAACTTATGAAGAAAGAATGGCTCGCAGGCTGCTTGGACCAGTGAGCGCCGCGTCCGTGCTGGAAACACCGGGCGAAGACAACATGCCGAACGCACAGGTAACCGGGGACCTGCCTCCAGAACAGCGATTTCCTGGCGATCGTGCTGTGACCTGCTCGTACCTGAGCAGGGTGGGGAGATGGGGTCTATTTGGTACCAGTGCAGGGATGGGAAGGGGACAGCTTTTACTGGCGGAGCTCTTCATAGTAGCGATTTGGGAGGGGGTGGCAGAGGGGGGAAATTTAAGCACCATCCCCTTACCGGGCCTGATCTGTAGGAATGATCTCTCCAGAGAAGAATTACAACAGCTGCTGCGCAGCGCATTACACCCTGCCTCTGACAGGCAGGGAGCAGCACAGCGGGGGATACAGGTACCCCTTCTCTAACGGCCTGAGTTCAGGCTTGGCCAGCACAGCAAGACCTCCACCTGTCACTGTTTGGAATAAGTGACATTGCCTACGAAAGGTCAGGGCCTTGGGGTGGCATTAGTTGGGTTTTACCTCCTCCAGGGGCCTGCAATCATTAAGAAGAAGCAAAGCAGTTATTCTAGCAGCCCACATGCTGGTAGACAAGAATCTATTACTACAAGCATTTTCAAAAGCATTTTAGTTAGAGACTTGCATCATTCATTGGTTTTTCAGGCCAGTTAAAAGCTCTCTTTGGCACTTGTGTGATCAAAGTTAGCAGAAATGTCTGTGATGCAGCACTGGGTACCTGCACAGCTAAAGAAAACGTCCCTCCTGCTGCATGCACGCAGAAAGCCAGCAGGCTGGCATACACCTTCCAAAGTGCAGCTAGCAAAACTCTTCGATGCAAGAGACACTTAAGATCACAGCAAGGGAGGAACACACAATCTGAGCTATTTCTCCCCAACGATCACCTGACAAAAGCAGGCAAGAAGGGAACATTATGGATGTCAGAAAGCAAGGGAAGCCTCATCTTTTGCAGAGAACAAGGAAACATTCAGTCAAAACAGGATGACTGTCAACTTTTCAGGGTGTGTGAAATCCTGCATAAAAGGGAGTATTGGAAGGAGAGATTAGCTTATGTTTGGGAGAGCTTATTCCCATTGTTCAGTCTTATTTTTAAATACAGTAGTCAGGGATTCAGTCAGCCTCCTGATTCCTCAGACACTGAACTACACAGTCAGTCCATATAACAGAGCATGAGAATTATCAGCAACTTCACCACTGCAGCATCTTTTCACAAGACAAGTAATAATTGCATAGAATGTGTGTAAATGAGCAGAGACAAGCAATTGCCTTTGGCCTCAGCATTGAGCTCAGTCCAGCAAAACCCTCATCCGTGTAACGCTTCCCCTGAAATGAAGACTTGAAATTTAAATCCAGGCTTAAATGTTCCACAGGACTGGGCTACAGAGCACAGAACCAAGTATCATAATGGCTCAATGCAAACACCCCAGAAATTTCCAGGCAGAATTTCCTCTATCTGACTCCATTGCTAAAATGAGTCACTGGTAATAAACTCTGCTTGCATTTTCCAACCATCCAAGTTCCTACCAGGAATCAATCCTGGGTACTGTAGCAGATTTACTCATGTGATTATGGGGTTGTCAGCGAGCTTAGTTGGTGCTGTGATGTAGAAAGAAAAATATTTTCCAGCTCAGCATGTGTCCATCGCTATTGGTACCATATTTAAGTGGGCACAATACAGGGCTCTTGCCAGCAATTCCACTTCTATTCCCGCTGTAGGGAAGGACACTCTGTACTTAGCTCTCGTTTTAGATACTGCCAGGAGTACTGCTCTCCTCTAACAAAGGTTATTGGCTGGCCAAAAGCCTCGTGTGCCAAACACAACTGCTGCACCTATCACCTGTGCAGGGTGAGGAGAAGCTGTGCCATTCTATTAATACTACTTGTTACTGTCCTTGCAAAACCTACAGCGAAAATTGAGTGTATTAGCTCCTGATGCAAGCTCCTTCACCTCTTCGCAACGATTTCTGAAGTATTCAGTCTGCTTTTAGGCAGCAGCCAGTATATGAACTTAAAATGGCTTCTTGTTCATTTTATAGACAAAACTCTAAGCTAACTCACCTCTCCTCTTTCTCCTTCCAAGCACCAGAACGCAGAAAACATCAGGCTGCAGGTTCCTACAACACATGTAAGGTAACGCATAAATTTGCGCTGCACTACTCTTCAAGACCTTATTTGAAATGTTGGCAATGTTAGATTTACTTCCCTACTTAGCGCTTTTTCTAAAGTACTAATTACTCAATTAATTCACAACCTTTGAACTAAAACCATTTGTGGATGGTTGATGATCCCTATGATCTTAATCCAGTCAATTCTAAGCATAACACTAGAGGTTTAAAGACTTCATGTACCTAGAGCAAATGTGCTTCATATTCTAGAAGACTAATCTCTAGTCAAAGCAGCGTCCAACAATGTAAATGACAAAACATGGTCTACGTTGCTCTTATAAACTGTTTTGGATACGAGGCCAACGACGAAGGTTTCTACTTCTGTGTAGAATTGAGCAACCTGAGCAAGACAAGTGGTTGATTGAAACCCACACCTTACAGCTGAAAAGCAAACCAGGACTGTAGGGTTGGCTCCCTAAATGCATCGAGGGACTCGAGCTACAATCGGTGCTTCAATGTCATTTGTGCCATGGCAACTTTCAGACCAACTGTTTCTGTCCACTTTTTAGGAGCAGACCATCCTCAAGAGGAGACGAGCGTGGGCACGACTCAATCCAAGAAAAGTTTTTTCAGCCACGTTTCACTCAAGTGCCTGAAGATGTAATTATTGAGGAGGGGCGATTCTGCAGGCTTGACTTCAAAGTAATGCCAGCCTTTCACTTCCAGTTCCATTAGCTCTGTGGGGTGTGTGGCATGAAGAGAGGTCTCTGAGCTGCAGTGCCTTTGTGTTTTCATAAGCCAGAGCACTAGTGGCAGATGGTACAGGGTCCCTCTGGGCAACAGAACGCCAGAAATAGGAGATGGCTAAATGTTTCAGCGTTTTCCCTTGGAAAAATGTAAAAGGAATTAGCCGCATGAGAATGTGGTTAAAGCTAAATAGCGGTAAATATGGATCACCCCAGAACACCTAGACCTCATTGGGAAGAATTAATATTAAGGCCCTGCTGAAAGAAGGCATTTTCAGAGGGAATCTTGTGCTTTGTACTAGGACTCCACTGATGTCAGTGGACACGTGTTGGACATATGTCCAGCAAGGCCTACTTAGGACTAGTCTTCTCTGAGGTAGCTGCCCTTGCTTGAACAGACAAGCTGGCAAGGAAATGCCCTAATTACAAACAAAATGAGAGAAAGCTTGAAACTGCATGGCAATAGCACCAGCCGTAGGGTAAGAAAGAACCTGGGTCTTAGGCACATCTTCACCACAAAGGGTGTTTGCTGATAGTGGGTTGGTTTGATTTTTCCTAATCACTTCCAATCTCTTTCCTTAAGTAAACTCTTGCCAGACTTAGGAGTGACATTGAGCTATTTGCAGCAAAATGGCTAAACTTCCGAATGCTGTGGACAACCCAGAGCATGTCTGTGGGATGGTTTATTTACATATATTATCGGAACAGTACAGATGTCAGCACTACTGGCAGTGCAAGCTGTGGGGTTAACAGGGTGAGCTCCCACCCACTATGAACCCACAATGAGGATCTTCAGCCTGACCAAAACTTCCTTACAAGATGGGAACAACTGGGGGTTGCAGGAACAGCATCTACTTTAGCATAGCTAAAGCTCATCTTTCCACGGCACTTCACAAGTCTTCCTCTCTGTGCAGCGCCACGTTAATATTCAAAACTAGGCAAGACTGTAAAATTTCACAGAAGGATCGTGATTTGATTGTTTATCGGCATCGAACTCTTTATAGCATTGAAAGGCTTTTATTATCTTGAAGCTGATTAACCCTTCACTGCTCTCCTCTCCTTCACAGGTCAGTGGGCTGCCAACTCCAGACGTGATGTGGTATCAGAACGGAAGGATGGTTCATCAAGATCAGTTCCATAAAATGATAGTGTCAGAAAAGGGATTCCACTCGTTTATTTTTGAAGCAGTCAAATCATCTGATGCAGGGACGTACGAATGTGTGGCTGTCAACCGCGCAGGAGAAGCGTCTTTTGCAGTAAAAGTGGAAGTAATTGGTAAGACTGAGAGCACTGATAATTATCTGGCCACACGTGGAAAAATCTCAGTATAACTGCCTTCCTCCATGTGTTCAGGACACAAAACAATTAGCCAGCAGAAACAGATCTCCAGATATTCAGGCTCAGATGATAACAAACACCTTACCTTTCCAAGACTATTTGAAATACATACATCTAGGATGCCATATTTCTTCAAAGCATTTCTAGCGAGATATTCAGATGTAGTGGGATGTCCAGAATTTGGGAGTTACTAATTTCCCACGATTGATAACATATGCTGATTGCCTCTCCTAACGTAAATTGTGTTGACTAGCCCCTTATACTTCTGGGAGTTACCTGTAGGCTAAGGTACAGGTGTCTTCATGAATTTAGCATTCTGAAACCTTAAAAAACCAAGCCTGATATTAGCATTCAATACTTACAGTAACTCCTCCTTATCTTTTTCTTACATCTAGCAAAAGAGCACCACATGCCTCCAACTTTCATCTTCAAGCCACAAAGCAAGAAGGTTTTTGAAGGAGATACAGCCAGACTCGAATGCCAGATCTCTGCTATCCCGACACCCCGGATTTACTGGAAAAGAAACAACGAAATGGTACAATATAATACAGACCGAATAAGGTATCCTACTACTGAGTTAGCCCTTGGTGTGTTAAAAAACAATAACCAGTATTTGCAAAGTCAAGTTTAAATTGGCTGGTTTCTAAAAGCAACAAGCTGGAAAGCTGGACCTGCCCCTTGCTTATAACACAGGGTGCCCATGCGGTGAGCAGGCACGATGCTCAGAGTCTTGTTTTGAGGGCACAGAGAGAAAATTGTGACCAGATGCCACTCTGAATTCTAGAAGCAGTTACAAGGCCTGTGGAGAAGCGTGGCTTTAGGACTCACTCTGAGGCTACGGGGCTACATAAGGGCTCTGATGCCACCTGAACAGTATCACACTGTGCATCACCAGTGGCTTCTAACTTATATGCAGTGTTTATGTCTAAATAGTTTGCAGTACCCTGCAAGAACTGTTCTAGGACTTTCTCAGTCCCTCAGCACGTAAGCTGACTCTCTGATTTCAACATCTTCTTCCCCCTCCAAGCACTTACACGTAAACACCTTCATTTTTCAGCTTGTTACATGACAATACAGGAAGGATTTGCCTCCTGATTCATAACGCGAACAAGAAAGATGCTGGCTGGTACACCGTGTCTGCTGTCAATGGAGCAGGCGTGGCCACATGCCACGCCAGGCTGGAGGTTGCAAGTAAGTACCACGGCACAGCGCCACGACCACGGCTGAAACCACCGCTGGCACGTTCAGAACAGACCCTCGGAATTAACCTAATGAAGCTTAGACTGCTGGGAGGGTTTCTTTCCAAAGAGACTGATCTAGATGAAAAGTAATTAACCTGGGAAAAAACTCTGCTGTTAAGTACCACTGTAATGTGTTCTTTGCACATTGTCCACATCTGCACTGTTTAAAGACTACATTTTGATTGATACCAAGAAGGGTGAATATAAGTCTCTGGTGTTCAAGATATGGGCTTGTCTTAAATTCTTCCTAAGGGTTTGATGGTTTATGTTGCAGATAAAAAACATTCTGCAGTCTGGGAAGACACTGAAAGAGGCTTTTTTCTCTCTTACAGCACACACAAACAAGCCAGTTCCAGCCCCAAAGCAGTTGCGGGTTCGACCAACTTTTAGCAAGTATTTAGCACTTAATGGAAGAGGACTGGATGTGAAACAAGCTTTCTCACCAGAAGGAGAGTTTCAGCGTTTGGCTGAGCAGTCTGGACTGTATGAAAGTGATGAACTTTAACTGGAAACAAAGAGGAAAAAAAATCACACCCTTAAGAGACAATTACAACATAGATGCAGTTAACTGGTGATTGCTCTAATTAGCAAAATACCTGTCTACATATTTTTACTCTGACCCTTACACATTCAGCTGCTCCCACTTTACCAGGTTAGACTTTATTTATATAGTTTGGTGACTATAACCATTTACTAAGTATTGTATTTTAACTATAAAGCCTAAGAAAGCAGGCTAATTAGTATTTTACAAGTGTGGGTGGTTTTAGTTCCACCTGTCCTTGGTTACATGCTAAAGTAGATTGGTTTGTACTGCTTCTCTAATATCACTCTTGATAATATCAGAAATCTGTACTGTCTGAATACTAAACCTGAATAGACTAGAGTGTTTTTATGAGAATAAATTAGAGACAAATAAAATTTTAAATAACCAACATCAGTTGTGACTCTTCCTTGATCTGTTAAACCAGACTCAGCAAAGACGGATCCCTACCCTGCTAAGTCTGCTGCTGGTCCCCTACCTGCTGTCACCTCATAGCTATGACCTATTTAGCATAAACTAGGTGCTGACACTTCCTTAACACTAAAACCTGCCAGCAAGACAACATTGCTATTTTTTATCCCTGCACACTTGACCCAAAAGCTGCCCTGTATAATATGAAATGCCAAGGCTACCAGGTTGCCCTCCTCGCTCCTTTCATCCAGGAGTGGCTGTGATTTACCCGCCTGTTCACTCTCAGCAAGCTGTTGATTTGAATCATCCAAACGGCTTGCCTGCTGCCCCTCACAGCCGCCTTGCTCAGAATACCGACAAATACCACGAAAGGTGATTTTGCCACGCTCCAACAAACCTCATCTCTGAAGATTTTTCAGTCGTATCTGCTAAAGGGAAATTTGAGGGTGGAACGAGCTCCAACTCCTCCCAGCAGGGTGCACGGTGCTGCTGCTGCTCAGCAAACACCACCAGCACCTCCCAGAACAGAAAAAACCAAAGCCTTGTCTTCACACGGCACGGCTGCATCATTAAATAAACCCCCCAGACCCGAACTGCACGACACCGACTACTAAAACCCCAGCAAAATCCTGCAGCTCTGCCGCCATGCTCCTCCTCTGGGCCGCCCGAGGGATCAAATACACTAAAATGACTCTCCCCGCTGTGGTGCTCTTTGTGGGTTTGAGCTGACTGAACGCAGACCGATAGCTGGGTCGCCCACAGGTTTCTACTTCTGAACGTAAAAACGTGGCAACGCTTGGGCAAGAGCGTCGGTGCCAAGCGATGGGACCGGGCCTGGTGTGGGAGCACCGTTAAGCTCCTGTAAGGCCGGGAGCCCCAGTACTTCCATTACTGTACTTTTAACGGGCACATCCTACGCTGGCAGCAGGAAGGGAATTTCCCAACCGCCTGGATTTAGCCTGGAAGCAACCAGATGCTGTAACTGCTCGGTTAATTTCCCTCCCGCCTCCCTGCGAAGCTCTGCCAGGCACCAGCGGGCCTGGACAGGGGCAAGGGCGGGGACAAAGCCAACCCCGCGGTAACGCTCAGCTCCCGCTCGCTGCCCGGTGGCGCTGAGGGGGCCCGGCCGGAGGCGGGAGATGGGCCCCGCCGCCCGTTGGGCTTCCAACGGGGCGGGGGCGGCGCCGGGACACGGACCCGCCGACATGGAGGCGCCGGCAGCGCCGCCGGGGCCCGCGGCGGGCCCGGGGCTGAGCGACCGCGGTGCGTGAGGCGGCATCTGGGCCCGATCCCCCCCGGCCCTCCCCCGCGGAGGATACCGGCCGTGAGGGCTGGGTCCCCTGACTGCCCTCCGCCCCGAGCAGGTGCCGTGAGGGCCCGCGTCAGCCCCAGCCAAGAACGGGAGGCGAGAGCCAAGCTGCGGGAGGCGGCCATCTACCTGGTGTTCCTGACCGACCTCTGCGTGCGTAAGTCCTCACACGGGCGAGACGAGCGCTTCCCAGCAAGGCACCCGTGAGCTGTTACCTCTGCCAGTGTTTACTCCTTACTTCACCCGCCTTCCACCCAAAAGCGTCCCTGGGGTTGAAATGGCTGCGCCTGCCGTTCAGCTTAACGGCGGCTGCAGCGGAGGAGCGAGGGGAGAAGCTCTTGTCACCCCCCAATCTCCAGCCCGCGAGCGTCCCCTCTTTGCCCCGTCTTTCCAGTGACCTTCGGCATGGTGAGCACCGACATGTACTACCTGAACCAAGCCATGGCCCGTCTCTTCGTGGAGCCCTCCTCCTCCTCTGAGGACGACGGGAGCAGTTTCGGGAGCGTTTGGAGCAGAGATGATTTCTGGAGGGTACGGCTTCCATCGCAAAGGTGTTTTCTCCGAAAACAGACGAGGGAAGAAGCTCCTAGTGTTAAATTCTAAGCAATAGAGTCTCGTGGTTCTCCTAAAAAAAAACGTGTTCTAGATGATGTTTTCAGCTGAAGAAAGGCAAATAAGTTCTTAAAACGTTTGGGGACAAACAAGAATACTGATACTTCTGAATAGTCCGTTGAGGAAGACAATTACTTGCAGCATCATATTCTCAATATTAGGCTTGCTCTGAGAAGAGCCTCAATAAAACCAGAATGATGTGGGGTTTACAGTTCTTTCAACTTCTAGCTGTTAAAAAAAAAAAAATCATCATATCCACTGGGGCAGCCAGGATAACAGCATCTTGAGTCACCTGGCTTGCTGTTATTTTACATCACATTTCAGTCATGGTTGCCTTGGTTTTCATGACTAGGTGGAGGACTTCCCAAACTTACCAGCATTGCCCAGCTGACAGCAGAAGGCAAAGTTTCCCACCCTACTCTTCCTTAAGAATGGAAATGCCTGGTTATTACAATTCATTTGGGATGAATTGTAATTAACACCTCTTATCACAGTGTCTGTTATTGCTAGTCCATGAAATAGTGAGCCCTTGCTAGACAACGTGTGTGCTGATGTACTAGAAATGGTTGCAGTACATGCTCAGATGGTGCCAGACCACAGGCACATGTTGTTTTGTACTCAGACTAATACTATCCCCAAGTTGAATGCTCTTTATCTGCATCTAAAAAACACCCAGAAAAAGAAGGATTTTTCATTCCCTGCCTTCAAAAATAAATACTTCTTCATTTAGACTCAATTGACTTAAAACTCAGTCAGAAACGTATCTCAAAACAGATATTCAGAGATTAAGATAACCAACGGATTTTGTTAAAACAACATGTAATGTGTTTACACATAGTTGTTTAGAACTCAGCAGAATTTTTCAGTGAAACCCCAGACAGACATATGTTTTAGTCTTACCCTGAGTAATCTCATTACACATCTCTGATAGAATTATACAGGGAATAAAATTGACTTACAGCAAAAAGATCTAAATCTATTTATAAGACAGTCCATAGATGGGAACTGTTTGTATTCTAGCTTAGGCTGCGTGGCTACGAAGTAACCTGAAAACCCTGTAGACATTTGTGCACTAAAAAGTGGGGTAACAGTGGTATGTAAGTCTTCTTTTAAATCTTGAACCTCACTTGTACGTGTAGTTTGCAGAGGGACCCTTGTTGGATGGACTCTACTGGGACAAGTGGTATAACAACATGACGTTAACCTTCAAGAACAACAACAGCCGTATTTACCATGAGAATTTGCTGTTAGGAGTGGCTCAGATTCGCCAGCTGAAAGTACGCAACAACACCTGCTCCATCTACCCATATTTCCATACTTTTTTAGAAGACTGTTACAGTGGATATCGTTATCTAGCTGAAGACAGGTCAGACTTTGGTCTAAGGAGCGAATCTGAGTAAGTCATCCTACTTCGGCACAGAAATGTGTTTGAAAACCTAACTAAATCCTTAATGCCACTATTCTGCCGTTAGTAACACCCGGGCACACCATTAGGTGAGTTTTTCTCTTGGTTACATTGAGATAAACTGTGGATTTGGTTTTGTGCCAACAGCATAGGCAGGAATTTGGCCTGGGAAATCTATAGTGTGGGGAGACGGGAAGAACTGGAGAGAGAGAGCCCAGTTCAGCAGGAGCAGCAGCACGTGGCAGTGGGGCTATCTCCACTAACATCTCTGGAGAAGCACTCAGCTATATGAGGCCTGAATTTAAATCACATGTTTATAAATTGGAATCATGCTAAAACGTTCTGTAAACGGAACCAAAAGGCCTGCTTCACACACGTCATTTAGCATTGATTTAACGCAATGAAAGAACTCGTGAACGTGCCACAGTAACAACGAACTATGTAACCTGGAGATATTTCAGCTACCTATAAACTCTCTGGCCCACGTTGGGTGAAATCCAGATTCATAAGCAATCACTCTTTTGTGAATGCACTGAGTAGCTAAATCAAACAAATGGGAGTATCATAAGGCCATATGTCTTGTGTGTATTTCACGTAAAGAAAAGTGTTATTTAGAAGTCTGCTTTAAATAGTCAGTTGTGGGTGCAGAAGAGCACCAGCACTAACAAGGACTGTATAAAATAAGAGTTAACACTTACTTCAGTTTCCACACCCTGAGCTGCTTTGTTTTCCCATTTCCGATAGATGGAAATACACCGCGGCCTCCTCGTTATCCCCGTGGTACTGGGGATCTATGGGCTTGTACAGCAGCGGAGGCTATTTGTTCACCCTACCTAAATCGAAGCAGGAGAGCCTGCAGAAGCTGGTGTTCCTCAGGCAGAACAGCTGGCTCACCAGAGCGACCAGAGTTGTATTTATCGACTTCTCAACCTACAACGCTAACATAAACCTCTTCTGTGTAATCAGGTCAGTTCTTACCTTTACTACATGTGAAATCCAATTTACTGAGGCGTGATGCATCCATAAAGGCACAAGGAGAGGCTGGTCACCTCAGGCATGTGTAGCCGTGTTTCTCCCGTAGCAGCTGGCAAGTCAGCAACTCATCACGAATGCAGAAATTCAGTTAGTGTGAGGAGCAGACCCAGGTCCTTCCTTTGCATTTCTTTGTAATAGTACCTGGTCAGCACGACTGGTTGCTGCTGTCTGTTGGAATAGATTTCACAGACTTTTGCAAGGTCAAAGACTAGATTACTGGTCTTGTCAGCTAGCGAAGGGAAAAGACTGAGGGTTGGGTGAACGTTTGCTCTTCTAAGACAGTTTCTTTAAATACTTTTAACCAAACATCATCGCTTGGGTATCCAAAGAGCTTCTCTGTTTCCCCTCAACCTTCCCTGCTGTAATACTCTTTCAAGGGGGTACTTAGCATAACCCTTACAAGAAGATTTTGCAGTTGTAGGAGTTCCAGTAAAGTATTATTAATATAGTAATAATTAATATGATAAAATTAAGGGCTGTGATGATTTAAAGGGATGGTAACTAACACTAGACCCTAATTTTTTTTCAGGTTGGTGGTAGAGTTCCCTGCAACAGGGGGGGCTTTCACCTCCTCACATATCTACTCTGTGAAGCTCCTCAGATATGTCACCTATTACGATTACTTCCTGGCTTCTTGTGAAATCACCTTTTGCCTCTTTATCATGACATTCGTAATCCAGAAAGCGATACAAATAGTAAAACTGAGAAAGAAGTACTTCAGGAGTGCCTGGAACTGGCTGGATTTGCTGCTGCTGGTGGTGAGCTACACCTTGACTTTCACCTCTGTGCTTGCCCGCCTAGGCTAGCGCTGGCGAGATGCCCAACATCTCCTCCTGGTTAGTTGGTCACCTGCTGTCCTATACTGAAGAGGCCACTTGGCCACCATAGTTCAGCACACCTGAACTTTTTTCTAGCCTGGCTGCAGCTCCATATCCTTTCCATTCATTATTCACCTTATTTGCTTGATCCTTAATCTCTGCAGAGCAGGGAAGCACAAGCACGTAAGGGCTAATGCGGTAAAATTGGAATGTGTATTGGCCAATAAGGCCTCATATAAACGCTTTATGACAAAACATCCAACTAGCTCGGGTTCTTCAAATCTTTTGAGATCGGTGCGGTCTTCCCTGTGCAAAGTGACAGCGTGAAGAGAGGGCAGGGCGCTGGACTTCAGCTTCACTGGTTTCTGCTTTCCTTCAGGTATCCATCCTTGCCATTGCCTTCAACATCTACCGCACTGCAAAAGTGTCCCTGCTCATGGAAGAGCTGCTGTCTGATGCCCAGGCATACCCAGACTTCTATTTCCTTGCGTTCTGGCAAGTCCTTTACAACAACATGATCGCTGTCAACATCTTCTTTGCTTGGATAAAGGTGTGGGCTCTTAGTCTCTTTTTTTTTTAATGTATTCGAGAATCATAGTGTTTCTAAGCATATCACAAATGTTCAATTTTTACCTTTTCATAGGTGGACTGCAAAGGTGGGGCTAAAAGGCAGAATTTTGTTTGTAAGATCCCAGACGAGTTTAAAATTGCCTCCTCCTCGTAAACACAGGTCACACAAATTCCAAGCCTGTCTAAAAAAAAAAAAAAATTGCATGTGGGCAGCTGTCTCCACTGGAGCAGCTGGGAAATTACCACGGCCAAACAGCCTCCTCAAACTCAGCCTTTTCCTAGGTCCAGTATTATCCAGGTCACAGCCTGACCTGTACAAACACAGGGCTGTAATAGGTGAAGCTTTTGACAGCTTTTGCTGTCAAGAGCTATGAACAAAGTAGCTACTTTTTAACCGAAGGTAAAACACCTCTGAACTTGATTCAGAAGTGGTTTTTTTTTTCCAGGACACCTTTAATTTCATTTTTATTTGGAAAGAGTTTGTGATCTCCGGACAGAGTAGCAAACTCAGACTAGAGGCTACTTGTAACCAGGTGCTCTGGTGCCAAACCAGTCCTGCCTGTTCGCCTGCCACTGCCCCTCATCTACCAACCCCTGCTGGCCCCGGCCGGGCTCTGCCCTCAGCAGGCAGCAGTGGCTGTGGTTGAGGTGATGAATGTTCCCAAAAGTTTGCTGGATCCCAGGCTGCTTACAGGCCCTCTCTCCCCTTTGTAAAACGGTCGGCACAAAGTGGCTGAGACACAGGCAGAGAAGGTGCTTACATCCGCCAGAAAAAAATCGTGCTTTACAGTCATGCTTCCAGTACCTGAACTTGGAGTATCATGAGAGGTCACATCCTTTTAAAATCAACGGGCTTTTGGCTTTCCTCCACCCGCCAGGCCGAGGCCGCAGAAGCAGCTGTTTGGGAGCGCCGGCCGTTAACCAGCAGCCTGGGCAGCCTTCCTCCTCGCGCCCATTCTGTACCCCAGCTACACGTTCCCCCCGCATCATCCTCCTCTCGGACCGATGACTCTTAATTGCATTTAGAATTAACAACTGCCATCGAGCAAGGCTTTTGTTCAGATCCAAAGTAAAAGAGAGCTCCTTACCAGCTCAGCCTGTGAGGGAATCCTCGGAGACAGGACGGTGGTACGGCTCGCAGTTGCCTTGACCAAAGCTGATGTGACACACCAGTTCCCAGCAAAGACCTGCCCACACACTATTAGTTTAGCACATAAAGCCTGTTTGCCCCACAAACTATTCATCTTCTCCAGAAACACACCCAGTCCTAGTTCTTACAGATGAATACCGTGCGACTTATTTCTAGGTAAGACTTAACTTGTAAATTATGGTCACAGATAACATTCCAGCAGTTTTGCTAAGAAGTTGCAATATATTTCGATCCTCCAGTAACAACGGGTTCTGTTCTCTTGCAGGTATTTAAATACGTGAGCATTAACAAAACCATGAGACAGCTGTCCTGCACTTTATCGCGCTGTGCCAAAGATATCATCGGATTTGCCATCATGTTCTTCATCATTTTCTTCGCCTATGCCCAGTTAGGCTATCTGGTCTTTGGGTCACAAGTTGAAGACTTTTCCACTTTCCAGAACTGCATGTATGATACTTTCTCAACTTTTTGGTACAAAACCCCCAATTGGTGCAGGTACAAGCCAACTTAAGTACAGGTCTAGAGACCTTAAGCTTATTTCATAGAGCAAAACCAATTTTGTTGACCCTACGATCCATTTCCCAAAGCCTTAACGTGGTCTGTTAGTAGAAGGTAGGGGATCATAAAGCTAGAACAGAAGGGAAATAATTTTTAAAAGCACAACTGACCAAAACCAGATGATTTATCCAAAATTTAAGTATTTTCTCATACAAGCCATTTAAAAAATCCTTTGTAGTTCCAAATTCTCAAATACATGCTAAATGCCCAATTTACCATTGCTCTATTATCCCAGCTTGCCTTTTGATTTTCAGGTAATGGTGAACCAGTCTCAATTGTATCTATTAACTTTTTTTATTTTTTTTTTAAATAATGCTTACAATATTTGATTTTAGCAGAAGCCAGTCAACTTCATTTTGGTTATTTTTTTTTATTCCCAGCTTTACACAGTTCCGTATCATACTGGGAGATTTTGATTTTGAAGCCATAGAAGCTGCAAACAGAATCCTTGGACCTATTTACTTCATCACATTTGTATTCTTCGTGTTCTTCATCCTGCTGGTAGGTCTCATCTTAAAAACTCTTATCCTATTACATAAGCAGTAGAGAAGGAGTACTGTGTAGTGCTGGGAGCTTGTCTTTCACCCTTAGATGACCCTGGGGTCGCCCCGGCTGCCTCTCAGGACACCCGGGCAGAGTCTGAAGTGTTTTTTGCAGGAGTTCCCAGCAGGGAAGACATTTCACAGCTCCCCCTTTCTCCAAATAGCCACAAAAGGGGCTTTTGCACCACAAAACTAGCGCATCACCCCTTTCACTCTACTGCACCACCCATTTCTTGAGGTTTTAATTTTTGAAAACTTAGCTGGGTGCTCCTGAACTGTGTAATGTTAGCCCTGTCAGTAAGGTTAAAGAGAGGCTTTGATGGGGCTGTGTAAGTGCAGGTTTGTTTCATCAGACTGATGAAACATCAGCTGAAAAAGCTACAAGTTAGGACAAAAAATCCCATATCTCCAAGGAACTGGGCCTTGTAGCTGGTACTGCCCACGGGAAATTAGTGATTTGTCTCCCCACAATATTCCCTAAGACCATCAGATAATTTAACTGCATTAGGAGCACGTCTGCACACAGCAAAGCTCTTCAATTCCAAAACAGCCCCAGCAGTTTCAAGAAACACATACCTAACTGCATCTTTCCTTTGCAGAACATGTTTTTGGCTATTTTAAATGACACCTACTCAGCAGTCAAAGCAGAATTTGAAGCAACACCCAGCCAAGAACTTGAGATCGGAGACCTCATTAGAAAGGTAAGTAAGCATTTCTGTAACTCCCTCATTTAATCCAAGGTGAGAGGAGGAATTCTAAACTACATCACTAGCAAACAGCTGGGACATAACCATTTGATGAACACCCAATATTTTATTTTTCTCTTTAAAGAAATATTTGACACATAGAGAGACATCCTTCCATCAAACTCACGGGAGCTCCTAATGCTAAGAGTAGCACGTGAGTTAGGGTGCCTTTACACCACCCTTTTAAAAGCAATATTCAAGCCCAGCCCAGTTTGTGATATATCCCATCACCAGCTTGCTTCAGCATTTACTGTTCCTGCTCTTCCAAACTGAAAAACTAAAGATCTTCTCTGCATGGGAAGACAAAACAAGGAGAAATGGGTGCCTTTAAAACTCCCGAAAGTTCGGACTCTTTTTACGTGCCAGAAATTAGTACAAAAGGGAAACGAGCCTTTCCCTAACTTCTCAGTTCAACTTAAAATCACGACGTCCTCCTTCCCTGCCAAATGCACGCACTGAAGCCCAAGAGCTTGCACGCAGTTGTTGCTGGGACAAGTCAGTACCTCTGACTGGAAACCTGACTTTACTTAGAGACACAGCATCACCAACGAGATAAGTAAGAGCGAGAAAGGGTGTGGAACAAGAGACCTGCGCATCCAGACAGCGTTTCTCCAAGTTGGCCTATGCTGACCACGCTGCAGAGGGGGGCTTGGCAGCCGTACCTACCTGAAATTTTCCTGCAGGATTTTGTGAGTGGCATAGACACAGGTTACATGGTTTCTGCAAAGCCCAGTTTTCACTAAGGAAAAGGGCCAGGATACAGCTAGTCTGGTTGGCAACAGCACAGCTTAGATTCCCCAACTTGAGCTCATTCTCCTACTTATCTGGGACTAAAGCAAGAGTAAACTGAATATGCTTGAAAACAGAAATTCTTACTGGGTTTGGTTGGTTATTACCTTCAGGAATTTCATGAAAAATTTGAGATAGAGCAGGTTAAGTTCTCTGAGCTAAGCTAAGGGAACAAAGGAAGTGACAGCCAGGTGAGATATCTGTTTAATCGCCAAGGCTTTACGCTGACAGTTCGTTCCCTGCATTCAAGTCCTCATGTGAAAGCACCTCTGATTAAACACAAGCCATTTAACATGCCCGACTTTTTCCCTGCCTATGTTCAGAGCTGCAGTAAGGCCCTTGTCAAGCTGAAGTTGAAGAAACCAGAGATGGATCCAAAGCCAGCAGGAGAGACCTTAGCAAGGTAGCATCTCAGCATTTTCTGGTACCCCCCATACCCAGCACAGGCCTATTCTCACAGGACTTCTCTCTCTTCTCATTTGTGCAAACGACAAGCAGGGAATTTCCAGCCACTAAAAGAAAGGATATTTCTAAGCTTTCCAGCAGAGACAATGCTAGTGAAAAGGTAGGCATTATTCTTCCCTAAATTCTTTAGAAATATAATCAGCAGTTTCTAAGTGGAATAATACAAAAGGAGTTGCAGTTGTCCCCACTGATACTTACAAAAGCTATTTCTCCGCAGGATGCTACTTTTAACATCATAGGAGTAGCAAAAGCTAGATCTATAAATAAAGATAAATCACTGATTATGGCCAAAACTTCAAATAAAAAGCCTGTTCAGGCAAGGTCACACACTGCAACAGCAGAACCGGTAGTAAGGCGAGATCAATGTGTCTTAGCAATGATAGAAAGCTGTGAGCTGGGCATTTGCCCAAATGTTAAACAGAAGCAAATGTACAGAAAACAAGTTTTAGAGCAATCTTTTGGGTCATAGAATGCATCTACAGCAAGATTACTGTGTGTTCCTTTTGCTTTATAAAAAGGTTTCAAGCAGTCTTTGGTAGTGCCCTGTCTTGAGTAAGCCTGTGCAAGTACTTCTAAAACATAGTTTGTAAAAAAATTACTTCTACAACAAGAGGCAGAAAAGCCCCTTGGCTAGCTCTAAACACTTCTACACACAATGCTTGCAATTTCTCTCAATTCTGAAAAAAAGCATATTACTATATCCTGTCCTTTGGGAAAGGCCAGAAGGAAAACCTACTTTCAGGTGGAGAACATTCTTCTCCCCAAAGCTGCATACACCTGCTGCTGCTTGCATGCTCCCTCCTCCCTGCAAGAGTGACTGTGTTACAGGTGTCCCAGGGAGCCATGCTGACTGTCTGGGCTTTTTCTTTGGTTTTGGTTTTTTTTTTTACATCCCTCTGATGTTGAACAGAGCCACCTGAATGTATCAGAGCTACAGGAATGGGAAGAAAAACGTCGCCAGAAGTATCCATCTACTGAGGACGCGGATGCATTCACAGCTCAGAGCTATGTCTCCAACGCAGAATTCCAACGGTACGTGTGTGCGAGTCTCTTCTTGGCCACCTTATTCCCATCCTCAGGCAGCTTGTGCCCCTAGCGGAAACCCTTACCAAGCAACAACCTGAGAGACAGAAGATCAACACAAAGTCAGCGATTTTAAGATATTTTAAGTGCGCTTAGAGCAGCCGTTGTCAGCCACTATAAGAGAGGACAGAAGGAAACCAAAAGAATAAGTAGAGCAGCTTGTAAGGACATTAGTCAAGAATGAGGTGGGACAAGAATTTAAAATATTGTCACTCTTGCAGAACATCTCCTTGTGGCTGCCCAGGGCAGGGGACAGAGACTGTAAGACCTTCCTCTTGTGAAGGGGTATTTCAGGACTTAGACCCTCAGCAGCTGACACAAGGGAGCAAAGAGGCAGGCTGCAAACGCAAGGTGAAGGGCAGCACCATCTCAAGGATACGGGGTTTTATTTGTGTGTTCTAGGCTCTTAAGGTATACAGCTGAGCTGGCAGTGGAATTTAATAAGAGCAATGCAAAACTCAAGAGAATTATGAGAAGCGTACAACGACTGAACGATGCTTCACAGCAGGACAGCACAGTATGACCATACAGTTTAAATAAATCCAAAGTATTCTCCCCCCCCTTTTTTTTTTTATTCCTGGATAAAAGAAGTGGGAATGTTAATAAAGATATATTTCACTGTTGCTTCTGGGTCTTTTCTCCGAGAGTTTCAGGTGCTTTACCTCTGAGAAACCTTGCTAGGGTTTTGGTTGGTCATCTCTACAAATGCCTGAAAGTTTATTCCTCTGCTTAATTTTGGGGCTGCTTGTGGGACACAAGATGTGTAACCTCGGGAGCGGAGCGTGAGCAAGGGCAGCATCCTGGGCCTGCTTCGTGCCCTCCTCTCCATCACCGGCCCTACCTCAACGGCTGAACATAGGCCAGCACCCAGGGCATTAGCCCTCACTTTCCCACACAACTCTCCACATCTGCTGCCAAGGGTGATGCTTATTTCTCAACAATTCCTTTTCCAGGCACCTGTTGCTTCCAAAATAGGTTCCTGTTGCCTTAAGAGAAAACAAAAAATCTTTCAGGGAAAAAAGAAAAAAAGCACACTCTAATTTTGATCAGGCTGTACCAGCTGGAACCACTAGAGGGTGCTTTGCTTCAACTTCACACCGGCCCGAATCGCCCGGAAATCCCCCGAGGATTTATAATACTGCGAGGATTTGCAATGCTATAAAGCCTTACGTCCTGCAGAGCACTGTCAAGCTACTACGCGCTCTGAGGGCTCTTTGTGTCAAATCACGGTGTGGAGAAGCCGTGTCAGGTAGAAGGGAGCAGGCAGGCATTGAAGGGACCCAGAAAGAGATGATTTCAGCCCAGTAGCACCTTGTAGCCATGCACTGTCAGGGTTCACCGATTTGGACTTCAAACTCCCAGGCAAAACAAGCCATCCTCTTTCTTCTAAAAGGCACCAGTTTAAAATAAAACACCTCTTCCCTTCGCTTCCCAAGGGTTGCTATGCAGTGTCCCAGGACACCTGTCCCGGAAAGGGTTATGTCATGGGTGATCTGTTTATTTTGATTACTCAATAGCCTGACAGGCGGGAAAGCAGATGTGTTGCACCTTTGGCATCTCCAACCTTTCCTCCTCCTGGCAACCCTTCTTGTGCAAACAAGTCTCAAAAACTTTAGACACAAGTTACTTACCCAGAACTTCACGGAATAGCTTTCAAGCTCTTCTCAAGCATGCTCTACTCTGCTGGGGCACAAGAAAACCTCTTTATCCTGTCTCTAAAGAAGGCAGTGAAGGCTGCCTTCCGTCTCTTCTCCCTTACTTGCTCCCTCAAGCTCAGAGTTGGTTTTCTTGTGCCCGTTTACCTGCACTGCGACACACCTACAGACAGAGCCTTCACCTTTGGTTGTTCTGTCCCCTGCCTGGCCTCAGGCTGAAGAAAGGTGGATTTACACAAAATACAACAGATGAAGTCAGTTTGAAAGACCTCGGTCACTTTCCATATGAACTTATGTCAATATATTATAAGAAAAAAATATAAATTCTATTTGATTCAGAAGAAAAGCATCCTCTTACGTTTACGGAAGTGCTCGCAGGGACAGCATTTCCAGCCACAAGCCCAACCGCCCCGTAAGCTGAACTGACGGTTCAGGGGCTGATCTGGTCACTTCCCTGCTGGTCTCTGCCGAGAGGCAGAGTCTAAACAGGTCTAACAAGGCTGAAACTGCCGCAGCTTCATTTATCAAGGGCTCTCTCGGCAGCCAGGCCACCAAAAGGATCCGTGGGATCCACCTCAGAAACACCCTGAAATTCAAAATACGTACAGGGACAGCAAAGGACTCGGCCCTTGGTTTTAAGAGACGGCAGTGGAGGAGAAAGCACGATGAGCAACAAAGATGTATGACAATAAAGGTTAAGGTACTTTTATTATAAAAGTCTATACAATGAGCACCAGACATAGCAATGCAATTATATCTGGTTTAGTTATATATATTCCATATCTATATATCCATATAGATATATAGGTTTTGCTTTTACCAAAGTAAAACTGTTATATCACAAAATGCCTAGTTCTACCATTTATTTATTGCTCAACAAGGATGGCACAAAACACACTCGGCATAACTGCTGCCATGCTTATCTACTATACTGAATAAACAGCCAAACACTGCATAACAAACACAAAGCAGCTGTTAATTCTGAATTGGAACCAGTCTGATCACTCACTCACTTATAAAAATATTGGAATCATATAGATTTAAGCATTATAAAGGAGGAATATATTATTTAAAACATTTAAATAGTGCATATTGACATTTTGCATGTGGTATATAAAACACAAACATTCATGTACAACACTATACAGTACACATTAGTTTCAATGTTTGGATACACCCGTGTCTGCAGACTGATAGAAAAGTAACTGAAGTGTACATTGCACAACGGAACTGAATCAAATGGAGAAATGGTCTCACGACTAGTTCAACCTCATCATTCTCTTAAGGTCCCAGATCATTTTGCAGTTAAAAACAAAAAAAAAATAAAAAACAAAGGCATACCACCAGTGCTCAATAGTTTTAGTGCTTTTTTTTTTTCCTCTGAATTCCAAAATTACATGCCTACAAGCAGAACCAAACAAAAGAAGAAGTATTCTACAGTACACAGATGAAATCTGAGCACTAAAAATCCTACTTTCAACCTATTTCGTATGCTCCATGACAGAACAGCAAGCCTATGAGGTTACATGCTAGCCATTTCTTAACGTTGTGAGAAAGTTCATTTTTGGTCTTTCATAAAGCAGTGTGGGTAACAGCTATGTTGACATTAGCTAGTCATAAAAACATGCAGTGAGAATAGGTGCATGCAAAACATGGCCACAATCAAACCGATTCACGGAAGAAAAAAAAAAAAAAAAAGAGAGAAACAAACTGAGAAAGCACCAGTTAAAATTAAAATTAACACTTAAGATTTTGCCAGATCAAAACCAGCTGCTGATGGCTGTTGCAGAGCAGAAAGCTAGTAGCTAAATCATCATTCAGCACAGCAGATGTGATACTCAAAACATTAGTTTCAACTCCGAAGCTAAACCATGCAAGGCCCATAAACTGTTTTGCTTACATTAAAAGGGTTAGGTAACTTATTTTTATTCTCCAACTGTAAAACAAAAACCATGATAAACAGCAGTAATCTTTTTCACTCCAAACCGACAGCTCACCCCGTGGTGCGCGTTAACTACACTATTTTAGCCCTTGATACCATACTTATGTCGGGTACAGCGGAATTTTAACTGTCCTAAGCCAGCTCTTTCCTGCTGGAGCTACACAAGTCTGAGCACCGTCAGATTTCCCACACACTGAAATGTTCATTAACGTTCCTCAGATCTTCCAAAAGTGGAGATGCAGTATCCAATTCAGACAAAACACTATGTCACCGCTAGTCGATAAACAATTAACTGATAAAATGATAAAAACGAACAACGGTAACGCAAGTCCTGTAGGCAGCATGTGATAGAACTTTTCGGTTTTCCAAGTTTTTAAAGACACTAAGCAAGGTCACTTTCTGGTTTGTCCACTGTCATTCTTTATCAAGGAGGAAACGTGACCATTAACGAACAAAATCCATAGATGTTAATTATTACTGCGTTATAGGTGCAATTTAGAATACCAAAAATTAAAGTTGTTCCACAGCAGTCCTCTGAAAGGAATTTCAGTCTGGTTTTTTAAAGGTTCCAAGAAAAAGAGCTGTATGTTTAGTTTGCTGACTTTTTTCCCCCCCATAATAGCAAAGAGGCAAGAGGAGTAGTTCAGTGTTGCGTTATGGTATTAATAATTTCTTCAATAATGCAAAGAGTTGGTAATAACAAAAGTCTCAAAGTTCTTGAACGCTAAAAACAAAAAAGCTATGGTTGTTTTGGAACGAGACGGATGTGTCTGTAATACAAAACTGTGATGGAAACCGTGTTTGCCAAAGTTGGATAAAGCAGCCTCAAACTTCGAAATCTCACTCGCTCTCTAGGCAGGACCTACTTGCCCTCGGAACACGTTAAGAGTGGCACCACAGTAAAGTGCACAACCGGGATTCTTTCGACAGCGCACGACAAACGAACACAAGCACCCAATAAGTACAGCGGTAGTACAGGGGAACATCGTGTTACTCAACGGGTTGGAGGAACGTCATCTAAATCGACTTTGAAGAATCTTGTTTGCTGATAAGGACTTCTAGCAGCCTAAGCTTGGCTTTGATTTTCTTGTACTCCCTGTACTCATCAAGCATTGGAACCCGATCTTCTTTCTGTACGTTCCTGTAAAAACAAAACAAAACCCCCATCTATAAGTTTCACGCAAGTCCTCCATGCAGCAAGCCAAAACACAAAAGCAGCTAGGGGCAGATAAAAACATTTTTGGCAGGTCATTGACCAATAATAGACTCATTACTGTATTTTAGTTTATTGTAGTCAAAATTGCCATCATCTAAAAAACCGAATAGAAAACCCAGCAGCATTTATTCAGCACAACTGTTGCAGCATTGTTTGTAAGTCGCTCTCAAGTTCTTCTGGAGATTTCATTAACAGGGTATGAAGAGTTTCATTTTGGATCCTGTGTACACATTACAGAAAAATGCCAACAAATTTCAGTTGATCTGTATCTTCACTATATATAGACTGACCCATAAATGGATAGCAGAGAATTATTAAGACTAGACTATAATAAACTTATCTATTAATCTGACTTATTTTTTTATTAACCTTCACTATTAGTCTTATTATTTGCCACTAAAATCAGGAGGAGTTATGTCCCGCACTCAGTAAGTGCACGATGAAGCCCTGTTAGTACAAGTTGTGTGACCAACGGTGCAGGAGTTTATAGTTAAGGAGCCAGTCAAGAAAGTGACTGACCTCTTAGAAGTGTGGTTCGTTGTGTTCATGAGGTGGTACACCTCAAAAAACCTCCTACTGCACACAATGGGCAGCAGTTCAATCAAATTTCTAACAGCATATATGCAAGTAAGATGCCTAAAAGTACTAAACAATACAGAGAAGAATTAAAATTATATCCCCCTTTAAAGGTAAAGCACATATCCAGCCAGGACTGACCTACTGAAACAAAGGGCAAACAGGCAAAATTTCCCAGACCTATGTTAAAAACAGAGGGATAACCTGAGGTTTGTGGGGTTTTAGTATAAAAACCCTTTTCATAAATATTTTTAAATATTAATTTTTTTTAATTGAAAAAAGAACCACTTCTTCCATTTTCATGATTATGCTTTCAGAATTGTAACAGAGGAAACAAAACTCAGGAGCCAGCTTCCTCCACTATTAGAAACACACTCTCAGGTTCCATTTGGCAACATTCATAGAGAAAGTTGAAAAAACCAAAAATACTTGGCGACAAAATGAGGCTGCTGTCCAGCATCTGTTTTTGAGCTACACAAACCTTCCATTCTGCTGATAAAACTCCTCTTCAAATTCTCGTAAAGTCTTGCGTAGCTTCTTTTTTTCAGCTCTGGCTTTCCACAGTTGCTCCAATAATTCAGGCCTAAAAATTTCAAGTGAAAGAAAAATCCCATCACACAATAAAATTTGAATTCTTCAAAGCACACTTACAAAGAACTGAGCTTGCTGCACTAATAATCAAATTATCTGGCTCATCAGGAATATGTTATCTGCCTGCAAAATTAAGAACAAACTAGTAGTTAATAAAAGGGTATAAATTTCCTGCTGTTTACCCAGCTCAGGTAAGGCTGAAGGTGGTTTAGAAGATACCAAACAATTCACTGAACACAAAAGGATCCAAGTCAGACATGTCAGAGGAAAGAAAGCTTCCGCAAGTGAAACACTTCCGAGAAGCGCTGAATATGTCCCTCCCTTGCCCGCAACACCATAGATCTGGTCTCATGTCTCTAAGCACAATAAATTAGTCACTTTTGATTTTTTCGTACATGGAAGCAGCACGGGTGCTCGACAGCCTGAGGTCCCGGGTCAGCTTCTCTTGACCATCTTCAACATCAGACTCGGAGTTTTCAACTGGGCTTAAAACCGACTGTGTTTGGACCGCAGTTTTTAAGATATCATTCAGGTCTGCAGACAAACCATCGCTTTCCTCCTCTTCCTCCTGAAAGTCAAAACCAGAAATCCACAAGAAATATTTCAGTTCTCTATTACAAGTGCAGGGAAGTTTGGTGGGTTTTCTAAATGGACTGTACGCACCTTAATTTCTTCAAAGAAGTGGGCAGTTTCGCCTTCAATAATGGGCTGTAACATCTGGCCCCGCCTCTTGGTTGATGGTGACCCCTGTAAGAATTTTTTTTGTTTCGTTATGTGGAATGAGACATTCAATGCTGTGTGGACTCAGGACTTTGTTCAAGTCACCTAATACCTACAGGCATTTCTTCTTTCAGAAGAATAAAAGATTGCAAACATACTTACAGAGCACAGACATATACAACAGGAACGTACACAAAACCAACACGAACAACCATATAACCCAAAAAGCTCAGATGGCAAAAATATTCTTGACATAAAAATATCTGAATCTCTAATATTCTTCTTGTGAGTTAATAAAAAGCACTCTCACTCTCTACATTTTGTAGAGAATTCATAAACCCAACATACTTAAAAGGGGGCCTACAGGAAAGATGGGGAAAGACTCTCTATCAGGCAGTGTAGCGACAGGACAAGGGGTAACGGCTTCAAACTGAAAGAGGGTCGATCAGACTAGGTATTAGGAAGAAATTCTTTACTCAGAGTGGTGAGGCACTGACGCAGGTTGCCCAGAGAAGTTGCGGATGCCTCGTCCCTGGAAGTGTTCAAGATCAGGTTGGATGAAGCTTTGAGCAATCTGGTCTAGTGGGAGGTGTCCATGCCCATGGCAGCAAGATTGGGATGAGATGACCTTTGAGGTCCATTCCAACCCAACCCATTCTACAGTCTCTGAATTTCACATTTACTATTGTTCCTCCCAAACCACAGCACAGGGAGATCATAAGAATAGAGTTACGCAATGCCAAAGCCCTTTTTCATAACCTTCTGCCAGGCATACATGGGAATTATACTGCCAGTTTCTTTTTCTAGACCACTCTGAAGCCCTGTAATTGGAAATGCCACATAAGAGTTATCTCTCGCCACCTCAGAATCAAAATTGTTTGAACTTCAGCCTAAAGCGCATGTCACTGTGCTGTACAGGTGTTCCTGGTAGCTGCTGGTTGTACACAAGCGATCATGCTCCGCTCATCCGTTATCCCTGGATGGCACAAGCAATTTCAACAGATGATTCTTTGAACAGGAGGAAGGTGGAACACAAACACCATACAGACAACAACCTGTCAGCAAAACTTTACTTCATGAAAGGTAAACAGCCTCCTGCTTTGGACATTCCCATACAAGCTTCAGCATACGTGATGACTATGTCACGACACCGTAAGAGAGCTCAGCAGTCACAGAGAAACGCTGAGGTGTTTAAGAGCAAACAGTGCTTATGAAGTTCAAAAAGGGATTCGGATACAGAAGCCCTTAAGCTGAAAAAATGACTGCAATGTAAATCTCATTTTTCTATAAAAGCAGCTACCCAAAACTGTATGTGCAAGAAAGGAATGATCTTGAACTGATCCCTTTATCTCAATGTACTTGGGCTTGAAGGGCAGAGCTAAGAACAGACTGAGTCAGTGTAAACAGCTGATTAGGTTCCTGCTGAGTAAGCCACTGCCCAGCTACTGAAATCTGGTAGGAACTGTCTGTATGTAAAGAGATGCTCTCATGTCAGCTACGCAGTTGCTTCCTTCTAAAAGGGTCAAATAGTAATATCAAAACTGTTTTGTTGCAAGTCTGAGTCAGCATGCAAGATTTGCTTACAGGCCACGAAGAACACAGACAGAGAGCTGGCTGTCACCCCCCAGCTGTTTTACAGGTACTAGGAACAGGACTACATCAATCTCCTGGCACAGAATGAAAACTTTCCTTCCTCATCTCTTGCAAGACCACCAAGAGAGGAAAGAAAAGAACAGAAAGCGCTGCAAACGAGAAGGGAATGAAGTGACAACACAATGAAAAAGCGCAGGTGATGCACAGATGCCACGGAGGTTGGTAGCATGTCTCACACTGGAGAAGCACGAAGGAATGAAACGGTTCTTACGGCCCAGTGTCACTCAAGCCTCTGGTGACAGTAACCTGCCATGGAGAAGAGAGGCGAGCTGCACTGCAACTGGTGTTACTATTCTTGGGAGGACTAGAAGTACAGTATGTGCTGTGGATCCCTCCCTAGCACAGCGACTCGGGAATGCCTCGGCAAGTCAGACCAGCTTATTTACTTCCACCGAGAACCATTCACTCCCTAAGAGGCACCAAGGTCACAGACAGCTTCGAACTGCTCTGCTCTCGGCAGTAAATCAAATGCCTCAAGCGCAGTGACAACAACAACATCTTCCACAAGAAAGATGCATTTTATGGGACGGCTCTTTTTAAAGGCAGCCTAGCAGTTCAAAAGGGGTGGGGGGGGGGAAATAGAAATAGCATTTGTTTTACTCACAAGAATAGGAGTAATGCTTGCTCTAGTTAACATTTGTTTTACAAGTCTGTATCTGTCATAAAGTGGCTTCACAATATGTCTTTCTTCTCTAGTAACCTAAAGGCAGAGAAACCACAGAATTAATTATACTGGTCACTCAGTAATATACAAGCAAACACAAAGCGGTATGCTTCTCATGCCAGGCCACGCCCATTCCAGTTAGGAACATAAAAATAGTTTAAATTGTGCGTATGAAACGAGGTTTATGCAGATAAAGAGGAAGGAGTGCTTTTTCGTCCTCTCTTCTCTCAAACTTCCTATATTTTTCAGGAAGAAGTTTTACAGACTTCTTAACAATTAGGGGAGCTTCAGCGGAAGCAAACCTTCTATCTTTAAAGATTCATGGACGAGAAGCAAAAAAGGGACCAAGAACTGGTGGAGAAGACCACGTGCCTAGCAATGAGGATGATTCTACAGAAATGGCAAGGGGAAAAAGAAAAAGATGAAACTAGAGAGATTTTATCTGACATCCGCTGTACTCTTGATTCTCGCCCACCGTGCCCTCCACCATAATGAAACTTAAAGGCTGTCCTGAACAGTTACTGGCATCTTCTCCCTAAGGGGATTGTAGAACCAGTGTTAGTGTCTCCAAGACCATCACCCTTCCTTGACTTTTAGACGGAGAAGCTTGGTCAGGTTCATTCGGCCGTGCTGATCATAAAGCTACTGTGCCAAGCCCAGAAGGCTGACAGAATAGTAACTGGAAAGATCTTGTGACTGGACTAGTGACGCCGATCACCGTTCACGATAAAACCCTAGAACCTCAGGCACTAATTGCCAGTTGCTTACTCTAACTTCCAAGTATTTAAGATATGTGCCACAGACTCGAGGTAGGGGAAAAGAAAGTGTCTTTTAATTTCCGTTTTTGTAAAACCCAAGGTAACATTTCAGGCCTTTTCCCAGAAAATGTAACAGTGTCATCTATTTTTAAGATTTCTCTTCACCCCACAGACGTATAAGGCAAATGACGCCAACCACTTTGCAAATTCCAGTAACCTACTGATTTATGGAAAAAAGGCCTATTAACACATTTTTATTTTTAAGAGAAAAGTCAGTGCAATAACTTCCTCTGATGGCAACATGGAAGCCAACAGATAACTTTGTATCTTGGTAAAGCAAAAGCAAAAGTCCCTACGCAACAACATTCAATTCTGGTACTACTAGTGCACAAGAGTTACTCTTGCCTACGCACACATTAATACAATTTGATGTAGAAATCCAAGTATTACCGGCCGTCCATGCTGACTTTCATAATACAGGAGGCTTTTCTGGAGAGATGTTTTCTCTTCTACCAAATGGTCCTTTGTCATTTTCTGTCAGAAGAATAATTCACGATTTCAAACACGGGTTGTGTAACAGTTTTTGTACGTTATCAGCGACACACACGCCTTAGTCAAACTTAGCTAATACTACCCATCCCACTTTCATTCATTTAAAACTGCCCAATATCATCAGCACGTACTCATAAATATTTTAATACAGAGCAAGCAAGGAAAATGTGGTTGATCTTGATCATTTCCCTACAGAGTCTGAAAGAGGGGGCTTGGTAAAGGGCTGCTGCACATCATTTTGCCAACAAGGTGATACCTGGAGTGCCTGACAGTGCTCTATTGCCCACTGCTTAGAAACAGCCTATTCATAACCTTACACTTACTTTAATATCTTCTGGCAAACATCTCTCGACTCGTTTTTCCTTTAATCTTTTCAAAATGAGTTCAAGTGTAGCTTCCTTGGTGGGCTTCTTCTCTTTCTCTGTAACCTGCATCTCCTCGTCATTTTCTTCATCCTCTTGGTCAAGAGAGGAACCAAAGCTTTTTGGAAGAGTGTTGCTTCGTGGACGTGTTTGAGGTATGAATTCTCCCTCTGAGCTCCTCTGCTTTGCATCTGAAATGAAAAAAAAAAATTGCTCAGTCCAAAGGTTTAAAAGAAGTAACTCTCTCAGTTTAACTGCAAATAAAGGAAGGTATCAGTTCGCATAGGGCAAGTTTCTATTCTAACGAACTAAAAGAAAAGCCACAAGAATAATTTGATTTTGCTTTCTGAACTAGTTCAGAATCCAGGAATGAAGCATTTCTACTGCCCTGTAGGAACTTTACTGAACGATCTTTGCCATTTTAGTCACGTGGCTAATTTCTGCTGGTAGAAAATAAAAAACTGTCGCATGTCTTACCTTTTATCTGCTTTCTCAATTTGGTAAGTTCAGTCATCCATTTTAAAACTTTTGGATTGGCTGCAATATCACTATAGGAGGGCTGAAAAGTAACACAAATTACATTTTATGAAAACAAACACACCAAACCCTGTTTATAAATAGCTTTGGTAATATGTATGGCAGCAAAGGGGACTAGATGATGCCACTCAGCAAATCTCAGTGCCAATCCAACAGAAACCACTCGTGAAAATAAGCTTGAAGCAAGACATCGGAACCTGAACCAGAGCGTGGTAAGATGCTTCTGTGTCTCCACATACGTCATCTGATATTCCCTCGATCTAACTGCAGAAGTGTCACTGACTGCCCTTCTTTGGGCTCAGGCATTACGGAATATTCTCTAATATTGCTCTTGCTCGGTTCACTTTTGCAGACAGCAGCATATTACAAAATTATTCCCATTTGTGAACCCAGTTATTCAGAGATGACTACAAGCAGCAGCTCAGCTCTACCACGCAGTCCTTTATGCTGAGTAAAAGCAGAAGTGCTAACTTACCTTGCTGTTTTTCTCTTTTTCAAATTGTTCTTCAAATTGCTTTATTTTTTTCTGCAATTTTTTGACAAGCTGATAAGGTGTCTTGTCTTCCCTTTTGTCATCTTTTGAGCTAAAGGATGCTCTTCTTGTTCTGTATTAAAAACATGGATAATACGTCATTTAAATAATTAAATGAGTGCAAACAATTTGTATATTTGAGTAATAAGATGACTAATTGTAATTTTTTTTCTTCAGTTCGTAAAAATTCTTTTCAGGTTTTCAGTCAGAGCTATTTACTTACTGAATCAAAATGCTCTGACCTGCTGCCTTCAAAATGTGAAGTGGTATTTTTTCCTCTCTAATTTCAGTAATACTCCTAACAGAAAAACAGCACTTGAAATTCAGGTGTAATCAACTAATGTACTGTCAATTGTCATTAAAATAGTTCAGATCTTTCCAGTGTCTCGCTATTTAAGTTACTAGATACTCAGTATTACTGGAAGTACTGGGCACAGAATAAAGGCCAGGCTAGAAGCTACCACTGACCAGTCCTTGGTAATCAGACAGTTCCACTTAACTGTCTTAGGCAAGTTATGACATACTTATCTAAAATACCAACACCCTCTGTTGGCCTCACTAATACACTTCTAGAGTTTTAAACCATCTTTTGCACTTTCTCAGCTACTTGACATCCGCTGCTGGTAAAAAAGTCCGTTTATTTCAAAACCGACCAGGTGAATTTTCTAGTACACTTGTTACACAAGGCATCTGAAAGATCCCTCAACACCGCTAGTGACATCCATGTAGCTCAAGATTTTAGAAATACTAATCTAATAATCTACTAGTGTATATCCTTATTAGTTTCAGAATAAGGAGAACATCTGTAACAATCAGCACTTTTCAGCAGGTCAGTCTTCTGCATCATTTCAATAGTACCTGTCAATTATCTTCTGCAGTTAACCAGAGAAAACTTGGGTAATTATCCTGTTTTACATCAATACACCTGTCAAACAAAGAACTGGAGACTCTGAACTTGGTCTCTCCTGTTCCAGATGGTTTTCACTTTTATGAGATTATTTTTTCCCTAACAAGCACGGAAATTCTTTTTAAATGCCCTTTCATAGTAACAGTAGCAGTCGAGGCGGCAGGTTGTTTACAGTTTTGGGAGGGTCACGCTCTCCGATGTCACACAAAGAACTCGCAGCCTTAGTTACAACTCTACTTTCATACACTGGGTTAAAAGGGCTCAACCCTTGGACTCTGCAGGAGAAGACCTGCATCAAGAGCCTCAACTTCCCACTGTACTGCTGTCCCATGCCATGCTCTCTAACAACTGATACTTTCATCCCTTCTGAACAGAGACTTTCCACAGCTCAAACGAAGAAGCCACCCAGACCGTTACCGCACACTTTAGCTGTGATGGTTGGCACAGCCTCGCTCTCTTTACTGGGAGTGGGTAACACACTACGCAAAACAAATCGAAAATTTTGCAGCACGAAAATAAATATTCATGCTACTGGGGGGAAGAAAAAAAAAAAGACAAAACTTATGTAAAACCAGAGCTCAGCAGTCCAACAGAGACTGGTAAACAAAGGATATAAATACCATCTTCAGCCCAGGAAGCACCGTTAGAGCAGGTTGTCAGAAGCCCTGACCACACACCAGGGCAATCTGTGCGAGCCTGCACTATTTTTAGACTCTTTCCCTCAGCATCTGCCAGCGGCCGCTTTTGAGAGACACGACACCATCCCAGACAGACCTCTGGTTTGACTCACAGCGGCAGCTCCTTGGCAGACAGAACAGTCAAATGGCCACAAAGTGCTACTTCTGACCTCGGGCTTCAATTAATTCATATCGTGAAAACCCGTGAGGTTTTTCAACAGTTGTATTTTCATACAGGCAGCAACACCTCCTGCTCCAACACCCACCAAACTGCATTAAGACACATACCTAACAAAAGAAAGTGCTTTGGATGAAGAATCTAACGTTTCTGGATCGTGTAAGAAACGTTGGCTTTGCCCAAAATCCAAACTGCGATGTGACAGTATCGGGTGACAGTCTTCTTCCAGCGGATGGTTAGTCATCCTTCCAGCCTGCGGGGAAAGCTGCGCTTCTCCAGACTCGCTGTCCTCCTGCCAGGATTTGAAAGCAGGAAACGGATCTAGAAGATAAAAGGGGGACACCAAACGGTATTTTTCTGTCAACGGAATTATAAAAGAGAGTCAAAAGGAAACAAAAATGCATACCCAATGCTTAGTCTCGTATGCTATAGTGGATGTGGTGTCGTACACAAAGTGAATAAAAACATTCAAGTACATCAGAAAGCTACAAACTCTGTCATAGAACAATTGAAAGAAAAAAGTACTGAAATGAAGTATGCACACTAGGATCCCTTTTTCAAAGTGTGTCTTGGGAGTATGCGTTTCTGAACAGTTCTACAGTGTAAGAGATCCTTACTTGTTTATCCAAAATCTGAAGGTAAAAGAATCTATTTGCCTATTGCAGTATTTGCTGTGGAAACTAATCTTCATACCGTACGCATCTACTTTGAAAGACTGTCCTCTTGGTTTTGAAGAAGGTAAGCCTGACAATATCGCTTTAGGCACAATACCCACTTGCTTAAGTCTTTCTAAAGGAGTGCTGCTGCATTTTTAAGTTTCAATCCATCTTTACACCACTGAGAAAAAGAGATTTCTGGATTTGTGGAAGGTGATTTCTTTTAGGCTGGGGATTCCAAAACAATTTTTTTTCTAAATCACTATAAAAAGTTAGTTGCTAACGTCCCCTGTAGTTCTCAGATACGGTTTTCTCACTGTCTAATCAAAAGCTGACATGGCCCTTCAAGCACTTTAATTCCCACCCCCCTTTCCTTTCAGAGAGCTGCCTGTATTTTCCAGTTCAAATCAGAAATTTGAAAACTGGGTTCAAAGTGTGCAGAACAACAATAAAACCCACAAAGTAATCTTGAAAAAATAACCCTTGTACCTGCTTTCCACTGTACGTTTGCTAAGTGTTACTGGGATTTTTTGGTGTTGTTTTTAAGCTGTAATCTTGCCTGTTTACACAGTACAAGATACCAGAAGGGGACCTTTTAGGAAAAAAAATAAAAAAATTGCGGATCAGAACATTCCCGAGATTTAAGGGACAGCAGGTGAAGGGTTAGTTAGAAAGCAAACCATAAACTATCAAAAGGCAGATAACTGAACGTATGGCGAACCATACTTACCCTCCCCTTCTCTCTGCAGATGCATTGTTTTGAAATCAATGAGGGGAAAAGTGATAGGGCATGGCGCTAATAAAATGAAAAAGAATGGCAAAAATACTGAAGTGAACACACAGCACAGTCAGAACAAACTATACATAACATGTAAAGCAGGAAGATATAGTACTAGGGAAAAACATCCCATCGCTTGGGCCAGGCCCCGAGCACTCTCAGCTTCCAAGCAACTGCTATGGCAGGCAAGGATGCTCAGTCCTGAGCGAATTTGAACTTTTTACTGAAAAGGCTTACAAAGAGCTGACAAAGGAATAGTAAAAGACTTATTGTAGTTTAAAGAGAGTCTCGTGCACCTTCACATTAACAAAAGACAAGTTCTAAATACGTTTATGCTCACAGCTTGTAAATAAGAGAGATGGCAGCCATTTCCCAAAAGCAGGACAAATGCAGAAAATCATAATCAGAATTACAGATTAACTGATCTGCATTTGTTCCTTAAGCCAGCAAGCATCTAATGTTCATTTTTGAGAACTCTGTTGGTTACAAGCCTTTAAGTCTTCTGTTATATAGGCTTTAATAACCCAAATCTTGTAACAAGATTTAGACTAGGATAGATTTCTTTGCAAAGCCAATCCACTTCAATGGAATGCCACAAGGACTTGCAGCGTCTTGGAAGGCTGAGATCGTAACAACCCTTCTGAACAGGACTGGAAAAGAGCCAAAGTTAAAATGCTTTGCAATGAAATAACACCTCTTGCAAAATATCATGGGTTTGCCACTGAGAAGGTTCATATTATAAATTTATATACAGGTACGCTACTTTCTTGTCTAAGTAAGAGTCATAAAGCTATTGGGGTAAGTAAAACCAAAGCAACTTTCATGAGCAGATTTAAGGAAGTAATGAAAATGGAAGCCACAAACCTTTTGAGAATACGTATTAAACCAGATTAACACAGAGAGAGGAGGCAACAAAATGTAATGTGCAAGTAAGCAATTCATGTAAATAAAACACTTGAGAAACAAGCAGGACTTCGGGTTTTTTAAAACTTACTAAGGAGCAAAAAGAATGAAGATCTGGACTCTGTGTTCGGGTGCCTGCAAATCAACTTTTGTACGGACACGACCTACTCGGAATCACTGGGTTAACGGTTGGACTCGATCTTAAAGGTCTTTTCCAACCTAAACGATTCTGTGACTCCATGAATGTACAGCTTGCTCTGGCTCAAGATGACCAGCCAGCAAATGTTTTACCAACAGAGGCAAGCCAATCACAAACTGCAAACCTCACCATTTGTACCACGGTTGAAAGGAAAGTATGGATTCCTGGGGGCAGTTAATTTGGAAAACAGTCACCACTGGTGACAAATTACCAGCAAGTCACCATCATCTGAGCTTCAGGACAAAGCTTTATGTGCTGCCATGGCACAATTACATGCTGCACTGTTAAACTATGCACCTTCTGGTTATATTTTGGTAATTTTAATACTTACAGCAAACCAGAAGTGCAGCGATTCTTTGCTATCAGTGTCTTACCAACGTTTGACCAAGACAGTTCGAGGCATCTCAAAGACTCGCTCTCACAGGAGAAGCCTGTTGGAAATTAAAACCTCGCCCCTGCATAGTAAATCCACCTCACCCACCAAGTTGTATTTTGCAAGTTTTTTACAATGGGAAACAAGTGGACTGCAGCCATTGGCCTGTAGGTGACAGCTCACAGAATTTTAAGAACACGTATCATTTGCATTTTTTTATCTATGTGCGGTGGTTCAGACTATCAACACTAGGCAAAGGAAGCAGAATATAAGGAACACTTAATGGATAAGTACTTTGAAAAGATGATATTGAGAAGAGACTTTTGTTTTGGTTACAACACGGTTATATTTTTTCACAAGTAAAACAGCAGCCTAAACACTTATCACCAGACACTTGAGCAACAAAGTTCAGTAAAGCCACAAGTTTAGAGACTTGCTAAACCTGGAAGGCCACGAAGAATAAGGTCACAAACATAAGGAAGCCTATCTGAGAGAAAGCTACTTTTGAAACATTTTGCTTTCCCTAAAAATCCAAGCAATGGAGGGAGAAGTGGCACAGGAATAAAATCCATCTACAGTTTTAACTTTTACGTGAAAATTTAGAGCTCTTTCAAGTTGTTCAATGGCATGGAAACCAACACCTGACGTTCCCTATGCTTACAACAAAACAACCAACAGATTTTTCAGAATAAATTAAATTGCTGTTTCATAGCTTGGCGATTATAAGTCAAATTCAGTGAGCATTAGAACTTCAGTAGCTTACATTTAAAAAAACCCCACAAAACAAACAAAAACAAACCAAGACACAATGTAAATACTAACTGTATGACAAAATCAGAGAAAGTGTTTTTAAGGACCTGGATGTGAGACTCAACATCCTGGGAACCACAAGTCATTTTTCAAAAACTCTAGTATGGAATTGAGTATTTTTTTGCTGTCTTTAGTTACTCCTTTGACTATTTTTTTACACTTTTTTTAAGGTCCTTAATTAAGTTGCAGACAGTTCTGAAACAGGATGGCACGTATGTCATGACTTGGTCAATCTTACCATGTGTACAGGAACATATTACTCAGATTAAACCAAAGCGAAAAGCCTAAGTTGTCTTCTGCTTCTACGTTGCCAAATGTTCTATTTGTCATTCCCAGCTGACGATATGGGTAGCTAAAGGGTGAAAATTACCTTCCCATTTGTCACCATCAGATACATTCTTCAGATCTAGACGTGGTACTTGGACACCCAGAGTTTCCTCAGAAACATTAACGTTGCCATCCCCCGACACCTCTGAATCCATATTTGCATTAAGATCACAAGTCTTGCTACTTGAATCCTGGATTTAAATAACAGAACGATTTTTTTAGTATTTAACAACTGGAAATCAGACACCTAACTGATGCCAGTTCCAGCACTTCTGGAAATTTGGGACTGGGGGAATAAAAATCTTCCTTCCTAACTCAAGAAATTATAAACAAGCTTCCCTCCCACCCCTAACAATAGTCAATTATTTGCATTACAAAACATTCCTTACACGAGATACACAAGCATAACCTTTCTGTGCTGCCAAATGTTTCTGCGAAGCGAGATGGGATAGCTAACAAAGGCTTTGCAAACCTTGCAGCAGATCAAACAACACAAGACTTTAAAAGCTAAATTTACGGACCTTCTTAATATCTGTATTTCGTGTAAGTTCATAAGATGCTGTGTATCTGTACATAAATGAAATTGTAATCTTACCAGAAGCATCTCTGAAGATATTCTATCATTGCCACCAAGCAATATACTATTTTGCCTAAAAAGAAGACACAGATCTCTTTATAATTTTAAATAAAAACTCTTCACGGACAGTAAATAATCTACATTCCCTTTACATTTTACTCTTACCTATGCTAGTCCAGTTTTAGCAGATATGCAATATATTTCTTTAAAGTGATAACTACAATTCTGGGAAGTAAAAGTTACATCGCTTCCCTCCCTCCCCTTTGTTCTTTACACTGAATTTCACGCTGAGGCACGTAAACAACTGGACTAGATTCAAGTTAGACGGCTCACACCTTGATTCTCAAACGAGGATTCTAAAAGTCAGTTGAACTCGAGCTGAAATTTTAATCAGTGCTGAACTCAAACTGCAAATCAAAGTCTTCTGGTTAGTCACTATCACCAGCATTAATTCCTCACTCACTAAGAACAATATTTTAAAGAAAATAACTTTTTCTTCTTCTATTTCTTTCTATTTTTCTTCTATTTCTCAGAACATAGGGTTGCTCACAGAAAAAAACCCACGGTATATATCAGATCGACCTGTGCCTCTGACTTTTAAAGTGCATAGAGTTCCATGCCTTCTATATCATCATAATTCAAATGTAGCTCCACCTTCTCTCTGTTTTCACATGTGAAAAAGTATGTTTAGTTTCACCTCCCATACATTAGACCCGTTTGGTACACTTAACTCTCAAGTTCCACATTCTGCCACGTAAGTGACAAAAGAAAAACATGTACCTTTCACTATTAGCTTCTCCATCAACATCTGCATCTTCATCACACGGCTTCAATAACACATCCGCAGTCTGTTGGCAAAAAGGTACGTTTAGAAAGATTTGAGAACGGATTTCTCAGCGGAAAACATCTCTGTAATCATCACTGACTACAAAAACCTCTCGAGAACTCGAAGCACAGCTCTTTGCGGGGGGGGTGGCAGTCGTACTTTTGAACCATGTCAAATTCATCCATCTAAAGTAAGGCCAGTAACTGGGTGCTTCCATCACTAGAAGACAGGCCATGACTTTCCATTTTCAGTCAAACCATTTTATTATTTATTTTACATATTAACACCAACAGGTTTACTGTAAATTGTCAAGCATAGCACGAAGTTTGAGGTGACTAAAATCAGGGCAGTAAGTATATCCTAGTCTCAAAAATAACCGAGTTGGATGTAGATATATGAAATGGAATAAGACTGACAGACTTTCTAAAAGGAGACACTAATCCCTGTTACTAAATAAAGCGGCAACAGAACTGGAAGGAGAAGAAGAAGCGCTGGCATTTCTATGACAGCATCTCACAAAACAAGTTCAGATGAATCCTTGTCACCATTTTCTGCGCTAAAAGCTGGCACGGGACAAATGACTACTTTAGGCATTTATGCCAAAGCCCAGAACTTCATTTCTTCAAGAAGTGTCTTATTTGGGAGAACATGAAAAATTTGAAACATAAAACATGTCATTTAAAAATAACCGATTACATCTGGTTTTAGACTTCAAGAAGCTCTTCACAAATGATCTTTAAACTGTCTGAATACAAACTAAAGTAACCTGGAGAGTTCAAATATACGTAACAGTTGCTGCTGACAGTAACATTCACTCTTACGAGACGGAACTCCATTATTCTGTTTATATTACTTCAAGTCCAATTCCTATGTGGGGAAACAATTTTTAATTACAATGCATCTGTCATCCTCCAGCAGATAATTTCCACTGTGGAGATGAGCTCTGCAAGTCTCACGCAGTCACACTTAGTGTGGTTGTGGAAGCAGCTGCTTCTGTTTCCATTTCAGACCCAGAGGAGAGCTCAGGGGCACATCTTGTGCTTCTCACAACCCGACGTGCCCCTCTCAACCTCCTCTTGTACAGAAGAACCAGTGTGTTCCCCTTTAACATCTCCCTGGAAGACACAGCTCTCCAATGACATCTGCAATGGTGTATTAACAAGGTAGAAACTAACATTGAAAAGAAATAAAACTTCATCCCAGAATGACACCTCACCACTGCTCGCAACGGACAGAAACGTATCAAAAAGCAAAAAGGGCCAAGAGTAACATCACAGAGGACAACAAAAGCCCATCGACTCACGACCACGCATTCCCAAGCATCGCGTTCCCTTTATATTCTTAGCACAGTAACGCACGTGGACCTCCAAAGCACAATTCTCATTTCTCTGCTGTTCTTTGAAACCAATGAAACTGCCTAAAATGCCCTGAAAAGCCACCAACTTGCTGTTTCTCCAGCCACGTTTGTATTTTCCAAGTTTGAATTTCTAAAGCTCAGCACACGTTTTAACAAAGAAGCCAGGAGGAAGTAAAGTGTTGGGAGTTTAGACGAGAAACTCCCTACTGCTTTTGAAGGCTTGCATTGTCAAAAGCCTGAAAACCGAACACAAATACTACAAATAAAAGAGAATGTACACAGCCAGCCAGTAAAAGATGTACGGCAGAACCATGGAACTCTACCCTGTGCTTCCAAGAGAGCTCTTGCAAAACACAGTGTTCGCTTGAAGTGGATAAAATGTCATCTAATTACAACACTACCTTTTGTGCATTTTGTGCTATAGGAGAGCAAGCTAATTGTTAATAATAAGATTTGGCACTAATGCATCAGGAAAGAACCTAGACAATCAATACATTCTGTGATATTTTAATTTACAGAATGGCTTTCTAAAACAATAAGCCAGTTTAGCAGGAACAACTGAAAAATTTGGCTTGTTAGGGGATTCAAACGAGTCATTTGAGATCAATGAAAGCAAACAGAAGACTAGAAGAAAAATACATTACAACAGCAGAAAGCACTACGGTACTTTTTGTTTTAATAAAATCACAGATTCCGGACAAGACTCACAGTTTCACTACTCTAAGGCATCCATTTCCATCTTTTCAAGTTCACGGACCCATCAAATTCCTCTAGTTAAATTAAGTCTACTAACAATAGGTTTGCTTATCTAGTTATCTTTCAGAAAACCCTCAGAAAGATTTATGGACTCACAGGCAATAAGCTAAAAACCATTGTAAAAAATTCTCTACACATGCGTTGCAAATCTCCCTACCCACAGAATCCATTATTTAGATTTATGACAATAAAAGTTTTACCAAATAAATCAGGAACTACAAACTTGAGTTTTTCATTAGAAGTGCTCATCTGACAGCTACGTATGTGCCACTTCACACAGAATGGTAGAAACTTAATTCTCTTGCATGCAACTATTATATTTGAATTCATTTTTGTCAGCACATATTTTACAGTATTGCTGGATCACAAAAAGATACCCCAAAGGAGAAACTGATGTCTGCTTGCTGATTGCATAACAGCAAAGCCAAAATCTATGACACTTGATTATCCTGGGGTTTGTCGTTTACATTTTCAGTTGCTTTCTGAACGTCAAAAGCAACTTCAAGTATCATTAATGTCTTATTTTCTGAGTAAAACTGGTTTTTAAAAATGCAACTCAGTATTTTATTTTTACAAGCATGTTAGCATCACATCCAAACAGGTGCTCATGTAGCACTCCAGACAAGTTTTTCTGCTTTGGAATACACAAGGTCAATCGTGATACTTTTCAAGATGACTCTATTAAATGTAGAACCTCTTCAGGAGGTCACAAGTCTGATTATCTTTCATTTTTCTCTTGCTAAACACCTCAAGCGTAAGAATTCAAAGTGCACACCTCTCAGTATGGAAGGACACAAGCTATCAGCACAGAAGTCAAATATCTAAGCAAAAAAGTCCAAGGAGAAGTAAGAGAATCTCTTTCAACTAGAAGGGAGATAAAGATGTGTTGAAAAGAACAGGACAAGAAGAAACTGTAAATAGTGAGAAAAGGCTTAATCAGCTACTTCCAAAACCACACCTTCCTAGCATAAGCATAGTCAAGAGACTGCAGAGTCTCAAGGTGAGGGCTACTTGACTCTTTCTTGATACACTAAAAGGTGTGAATAACTGTGGGCTGCGCTACAATTACAGCTCTTTATCTTCTGCTCCTCAGGAAGCCTTTCCCAACACAGATGCTGTTCTAATCAGCGCTCAGCTTGCTGGTACACTGACTTACCTCAGCAGAAGGAAGGGCTGGTACCTGTGAAAGACCAATTAAAAAAAAAAAAAAGTTAGTCAAGGTCCAAACAAGTTGCACCAAAATACATTAAAAAAATTCTCTGTGCATGTTTACAAAACACACACAGCAGGGAAGGCAATTAACTGCACAGAGCAACAATGCTATGTACAGCTTCATCAGAGCTATCAGGAAAACTTGGATCTCTAAAGGACTTTGCTAAAGTCACAGCAACTTATGATTTTCATATACAGGAGGCTCTTCCTCTTACCTGAATGCTTTCTTCTTCCTCAGTTACAGTATCTTGTTTCATAGCTTCACTGTCTAACTCAGTGCAAACCAATACTTCAGAGCAGTCTCCCATGTTCTCACTGCTACCAGTGTCATTATCTTCAATAACATCATTCCTAAAGATGGGAACAGAAAGACTTTAGCAACCTGTTATTCCCCCTTTAAAACAAAAAAAGACACCACTTTTTTTTCCCTTACACAGTATCAAACATCAGGTTGGTTTTTTCCCCAACAAAATTACAAAGTTACTAGTAGTATCTGCAATTTCAATCACTTGTAGGCAAATTTATGTCATTTATACAGAGATTTTCTACAACAGTGTGTGATAAGACATATTAAAATGTATTTATCTGACTCTTGTATTAAGGGTCAGGCATACAGCCCCTCCTTACTATGCTAACCTAAGGAATAAAAGCACTAACAGTCCGAAGCAATGCTACATTTAAACTCCCGTGACTCAATGAACTTGCTGTGGCGACAATTCTCTCAATTTTAAAGCCAGGTAGGTTATAACTAGTATCATCATGTTCCCCTCCAGTGAGAAATCCCATTATTTCTAACATTTAATCTTCCTAGAATTGAACTTAAGGCTTGTAAGAGTACAACTAGATTAAAACTAACTTACACTGTATTCACGTTCGTATGCTCTTTATACCCCCCTATCCCTGTTACTGTGGCTCTATAATTGATCACAAGCCTTCAACTTCCTTGTCTACTGCTTTAAAAAATGCTCCTCCTCTACCAGATAGACAGATACTAAACAGGATGGTTCCGATTTTAACATTTTAAGCTCTTTTTTCTTAATTCCAGCAACTATTTTAAGTTAGTCTTAAGAAATTTGCACTGGATCTCTGCATTTTTTAGTTTCTCATTTAATTGTGTATTTGCCTTGTGCACGGGCTGCTGGCAGCCCTGCTTTAAAGGACCCAGATGACCTCTTTCAAGAATGCTATCATGTATCCTCTATTACGGTTAATCCACAGTGGAACGATGATCAGAAGCATTTGAAACAGTCACTGTGCCAGAAGAGTATCTTGGTTTCAAACCCCCAGTGATGGCACTTTTAGCCTCCACTTGTGTGAAGTCAGCCAGCCTTTAAAGCGCTTACGCTGTAACTGAAGGAATTCGGCGACAACAGGTTGTTCAGGCAATTACACACTTGCTTATAAATTACTTCAAAGACATTAAAACTCTAAAACTCGGTTTTAATTGATCATTACCAGCAATGATTACTACTTTTATGATCAACTGCTAACTTTAGTCTGACTTCCCATCACAGAGAAGACGTCAAAAACAGTAAAGACTGAACAATTTAGAAAACAGCGTTCGAGTCTCTGAATGCTGCAGAGACTTCAGGCTCCGATCAATAAATTTGGGTACCAAAGTCCTACTTAACTACATGTGTTTGGAGTCTGGGTATTAATCATGACTATTTTTAACAAAACACCAAAATGTACCAGTTTCTCAACGCTGCCATGGCAATCCCTACACTCATAACACGGCAAGATCCACAATTAAAAAAAAAGCTGATCAGATGAGGCTGAAACTCTATGCAGAGTCACAGAGCTCACTCTACTCATTTTTAGCTGCTTCATTGACACTGGCAGCCAGAGCAGTAAAATAGCTACGTTCATGTGGAAAGATTGGATAGAGAAGCTGAAACAGCATCTACAATTGCTTTCATACAGTAAAATTGTGTCATAGGTAACATCAGCAAGGTAAGAACAAAAATACTTGGGTAAATTTCAATTCTTGTGCTATTTACACAGAATTCAGCAGTGAAGCACTTATACTTCACAATACGTTCAGTTCTAAGATCAACTGAAAATTTGCTTCAAGAGCTGTTGATCACCGGCAACTGACGGAAGTTGATTTGGTTTAAAAACGTGAGATAATTGAAGCTAATAGCAAAAGTTGTAACTTCTGATTTGGGTTGGGGGATTGAGGTATTTTGGTTTGGAACAGTTAAGACACAATTCTACAGAATTCCTTACAGATACAACAAAGTCTTACTGGTTGTTAGATCCTTCCTCATCCCCGCTGGGATTTTTTGCTTCACTGTTACAGCCCAGTCCGTGTTGCTGTATGTGTTTAAGATCATTATCTAAGCTGCTCTGCAGGTCGAAAAGGTGCTGTTCCACAGCTGCTCTAATTGTTCTTTCTAAAATGCTAAAAAGAAAGACAGAAAGCCCAGGTTAAGATCTCCCCTTTTGCGTTGATCAGCTATGCAGAAAGGCAGAGATAAAACTTCACACACGACAGGAACCTCTGATGACAACCACTTCAAGGCAAAAAAGCGACTTTTTCCAAAAAGGCAGTGGAAATTACCACACCTAAAATCTTTTATTTTGCAAGATTTACACTGAGTATTACAAAGCCTATTAACAGAATTTTAAGGGTAATCAACACATTACTTACATTAAGCTTTTATAAGTTTCTGTGAATTATTTAAAAATCTTAATGTGACAGTAAAATCCTGTGTCTGTAATTGGTCAGACTAAACCCTGGAGCAGGCACCATTGTAGCCCAGTCAGCTGTAACCCCTCCTGAACATGGCTGTAATCTTAAAATGTGAGAGCCAACAAATAACAGAAACAATGAGCAAGTACCTGATGAAGGACACAGGATATATCCAAAGAGACATCAAGAAAACAACAGCATTCTTTTAAAAATAGACTGAGAGCTGCTTAGCCAGCTCACCCAAAATACCTAATTAGGCCTGTAAAAAAATCCTCACGTAAAATTTTTTAATTAGTTTACCCCATTTTTAACTCTGGAATTGTGCATTTACTTTTTCTCCACATTTGTACACACAATTCCACTGAACTCTACTCAGTATTAACAACTGGAAGTGGTGCTAGAACCACAGGGTGAACGCTATCGGCATTTTCAAGTCAAACCCCTGTGATGCACTTAAGATAAAACCAAAGTGTTTTGGAGTCTAGATTCTACCATACTGTGCTCTCACGCTTCTGCAGTCAACAATACCGACAGCCAGTAGGTTTCTCCTGGATTAGTGTTCGACGCCGTAAGTGAAATACCTCACACCAGAGCACGTTCGCTCACAACTAATCATCAAACCTACTGCCTCTCTGTTTCTTGAAAGAAGACGTGTATCTTCTATGAATGTCCTAGTGCCAGCAGAATTCAAACATTTTGTGTTTTCATTATACTTACTCTGCAGAGGCTGGCAAGATACTTATGGGAGAGATATGAGCACTGCAAGAAAGAAGAAACAAGTTACATAATGCAGGAACTTATCACATTAAATAGAAGTCAACAGAAAGGAACTTAGGAAACCCTTACAGACTGCATGCAATCGTGGCAAACAGAATAAATATGCAAAGAAAACACTGAATCACAGTTCCTTTATTACTCAGATGAAGAAATCTTAATGAAATACATCATAAAACAAAGTTGTAGGAGCAGATTTCAGTCTCTCGAGAGCCAATACTCAGTATATGATGAAGCTATAAGCTCTCAGAGGTACGGTCTTTCCCATGGGAAATACTGATCACTTAAGTCTCCACAGATTTCCTGACACCTTGCTTAAGAATGCAGATTTTAACCTCGCCTAAAGCAAATTCCAAATTACTGTTTTCCTCCACAGTCACAATTCACGGAGGTTCTTCCCCACCTGTCAGACTGTTGCATAATTCTGTTCTGCAACGTTCAACAGATCTGCAGCACCCTCCAAGGACAGCTGCGTTTCAAGTGCAAGGCAGGCACCTTCCAGAGGTTTTGAGATAGAGCAAATCATTTGAAAAGCACCTGGAAATCTCCCAGCGCAAGCCACTGGGAATATTAAATTCCTAGGAGAGGTGGAAGGGTGGCAAGCTCAAATACGTTAACTCATCTGTATGTGGTCCCTCTACAATTTTCCACAAATACGATCAAAATTCATTAAAAACAGAATACTTGAATTTTATGCAAAGTGACAGTAAGCACACTAAAGATTAAATAAAAGAAGATAATGCTACTGCAAACAGCAATGAGTTGCAACTTACATGTCTTATTCAGGAAAAAAAATACGGTAAATAAATGCTTTTTCTTTCTATTATACATGATGGGAAGAGTTACATATAACTAAGCTCAAAAAGCTGAAAAATGAAATTTTAGTCTACTCTTTAACATGCAACAACACTGTTGGCAACCATGTTGATTTTAAATGCTATTTTTGTGAACACACAAAGTAAACCTGGAAATATGAGAGAGATTGCCCCTCCACTGAAGAAAACAGATGCCACCTTTGCAAGACAGTTTTGACTGATACTAGTCTTGCTTGTGCTAAAAAATATAGACAGCTTTTCTGCGATAAACTCGATAAGGTCTAACTGAGACATTTATTGGTAGTTCTGCTACCAGAGAGGTAGGATAATTAGACCACCTCAAGCAGACTGTCTACTCTTAATTCCTCTAGGTAGACACAACACAAGCAATAAAGGACTTTCAGTTAAACACTAACTGGTAATTGGTCACTGTATTTATTTAAAAACAGTTAAACCCTTTTGCCTTAGACAACTAGTACTGGGCCAACAGCAGAGAGCACTGTAATTAAGCACCACCATGTAACAACGAAGAAGCAGGTGCTCACAGAAGGTTTTTTTATTTATTTTTTAAATGGAAACTTGATTTTGAATCAGGCTTACTTCAGGATTTGGGTGTTTCTTGCCTAGGTGCAACACCAAAGTGGATCTATTCCAAATGCTTTAACAGAACAAGAAGCTCTAAAGTACTATTTCAGAATAATGCTGTCACATAGCTTTGGGAAATTAAAACACCAGATGTAGAAGCCAGATCCTGTAGCTACTAATTTCAAAGCTGCTGGATCGAACAAACAGAGTGAACACACTGGTATTTCAATATTTTCTTTCAAACAAATAGATCATAAGAAAAAGTTTACAGCTTAAGACATCTACATTTTGCTGATATTTCTGTGCACAGTTCAGCACAGCCCTACTATGTGCTCCAAGTGTTTACATTTCCTGGTAACTTTTGTTTTGACAATACCTGAAATAAAAAAAAATCAGGCATGAAGCTGTAAATAAGTTCAGCTTGGTGAACGAGGTAAGAGGAGCATAAGCAAGAACCTCAGAAAAAAACAGCTGCAGGATTTCAAAACAAGAAAAATGTTGGTTTAAGTATCCAATCTCCATCTTTTCAGCCAGTTGTACTGAAGCTGCATTATAAAATGTATACTTAATTTCCCAAAGTACTACTACATATATGTACACATTGAAATCAATTTACTATTAAAACAGAGTCTCTCGTAGGACAAATTGGGGGGGGCGGGGAAGGCAATCAGAGCACAGAATGTTCTAACACTCTAGTTGTAGAAGAGAGCAAAAAAAAAAAATAAAATCAGTCAAGGGCACAAGTACAAATACTATTTATAGGAAACTGTGATGACCTGGAATCCTTTTATTCTTCCACCTGGGACAAGGAGGAACTGTGTCAAGAATGGGGAGAATCAAACTCGTCTCTAAAGAATCTGAAAGATCTCAGACACGGTTCACAACCAAACGCTCCATCTCGCTGTGTAACCTTCAGCCCCCCCCCGTAGGATCCTTCACGAGCACTTTTATCAAACACCTCGAGACGCATTAGAGGTGCTCAGCAGAGATGTGCATAAATCAGCACTATTGTAAAGCCTGAAGAATCCTCTTACTACATAAAGAATATCTTACAACTTCAACCAATTACTTCAGCAATTAAGCACTTTTTGAAAGAAATGTATTGGTCTCTTGGCTGAAAATACAGGACAACTTCCAGAGCAATGTACCACAGTTTAAGGATACTTTTTAAAAGCTGGAATTTATGCTGCTAGACAGAGCCTCATCGCAGCATGACACAGCAAGACACAGCAAGGTAAACATCTTTGTTTCATAATGCTAACCCTCTCCTGACAATCCCTTTTTGCACTGTCTCCCTATCCACTAAAAGTCCCGGTAAAAACATCGCTTCAGATAGAAAAATACATTAACTAGAGATAAAACATTTCAAAGTTTTTCTTGGAAATTACTGGCTGTACAGAGATTCTTATTTCTCATTACAAAATAAACCAGCTGTGACATTATTTCATTTCACAATCCCTCTGAAACACATTTACCCTCCCAAAATTCAAGTTAAAACCCAAGTCTGCCTCGCAATCCCATCCAAGCAACGTTTTCCTCGCATATATTTTTACCTGTGCAGCAGAACTTTACAGGCCATTCTGATTATCTTTGCTATCCCAGAGGAACACTTCATGTAAAAATGCTTCATCTGAAAGACGGCAAAGCGCGATGTCGGCGGCTGGTTGTGCATGCTGCTCGCCGGGATTCAACGGCTGCTTGTCAGCCAGCACTTCTGGAGTGCTGCACTAAACCCTGCAGTCTAAATAGAAATAGACTGCAACATGAGGTCACTCCTGACAATAAGCTGCCCAATCAACACTTGAAAGCTTCCCTAACGTGTTGAGCTCAGATTTTTCTAGGTAGGGGGGCAAGTATTTGGATGTTAAAGGGAGCGCTGAGCTAAAACAATAACGTATTTTCTAGCAATCCAGGCAGTTGTTATGTTTGGTCAGCCTCGCTTGCTTTGTTGCTCTTAATATTATTGCCTCTCTCTTACTAATTAAAATAAAAAAGGGTGAACAAAAATACCACACAAGCAGTGAGGATGTTGCCCTTGTCATTGCATTTCATACAGACAAAGCCAACTGTTCACAGACCTTACTACTTGTCATATTGCCTATTTTTTACACATATAATTAAGAAAAGCCCAAAGAACATATCAAGAGGGTTTTGTGTTAGGCTTTTGACTGACAATATTTGAGGTGAACTGCGAAAAGTAAAGCAAATACCACCTGGCAAAGCGCAGTGATGGAAAATTTGGAATAATGACAGAGAGGGACTCTAAAGCCATTATTTCAACAGCGTATCTTAAAAGTCAGCTGCAACGCTGAGTCAGTAATTCTTTCTTGCACAGATCAGGACAGCAAAATCAGAAGTCTGTTCCCAACAGCTCTTTTGATATCAGAGAATATGATGTTTCCTTGATAAACACAACGTCAACTCGCGCGCAACAAATACTCCCTACGGAGTAACGGGCTTAAAGACCACGCAACAGGTTTATTTTAAATATTATTTTCAAGCAGTCACTAAATCAAACTGCATTAATGATTATCCACATTCTCACCAGATCGCTCTCTAAGTCAAATTAACACCACGCAGTGCATGAAGGTCAAACGGTTCAGAAAGGACAAACAGAAGGGGTGAAGAAAACAGGTTGCAAGCAAAATTGTGAGCCAGTTACAGTGCAAGTAGGTGGAAGGAAGGTCACGTACACCCCATCACACGGAGCGAGATAATCCATCTCTAACAGGCACAACACGCGGCCTCAGCGCTCTTCTCCTTCGCTCCACAAAGAGACAGAAATATACAGATATTTGGTTCCCAAAAATGCAACAATAGCAAAGAGGCAACAAAACTCCAGGTTAAGGAACTGTGAGAATCGTGTTTATGATCTGCTTCTCCTCCTCTTTCCTTTATAAGATGCTGCAGGCCCTATGTCAAGGCAAACATCCTAACAAACCAACATTAATATTTGTGATTTTTAATAGTTTTTTCACATCGAGAAACAAAAAAAAAGCCATTAAATGCATACTATGAAAGCCTTTAACTTTGGAAAAATATTTATGAGTATTTACAGTGGTCAAAAGTTGAATAAAGCATCCTTTCTGTTTCTCTAATTTATTATTTTTTTAATGTTTACTGCAGCTCCGGTTTTACAGTCTGAATTCTCTTTCTTATTCTGCAGGATTTCTCCTTCCCCACAAATTATGTAAAATGCCAACCATAATTAACGCCTATTAATTTTTAATTAACCCTAAACATTGAGTAAAAATGTTTTTCACTTCAGGCTATCAAATTTAAACTCTCAGACATGTTGAGTTTGTCGCTACTGCCGCGCTTGCACATTCCACAAGCAACTCAATACCAATTAAGAGTTAAATTGCTTTAGTATTTCCAAAGGAAGAAGGAGCACTTCTGTAGAAATTCCAACTGCAGCAACTTTAGAAAAAAAAAAACACCTCCAACTAAAATTAAACAGGTCTATTGTTCAGAAGAATAATTACCTACTAAAATATAATTTAAATCATGAAATAGAAGTATGTTGCTCTCATTGTTTTACAAATTCTTGCAATGAAGTAGGAGGCGGCGCACGGCCAAGCAGATGAGGAAATTTCAAGGTGAATTCCACATTCTCGATGTTATTTAGTCTCAGGCAGTAAACTTGCGTGTGATTTGCCCTGCATTTCTTCTGCTTTTAGCCACACGCTTATTATAGATTCTTCCTCATTCCTCCCACAAGTTCTTACGTGCAATGCCCGTACCTAACACACGCTGCAGAGCTATGTAAACCGTAATACAAGTCAAGCAGCCTGAACAATTAGAAGTTGTGGACTAGAAGCAAGTAAAACAAACCTGAGAGTTGCAGAACAAGTACAAATACACTCTCCAACAGAAACGTCATTTTTATTTTGCGCATCTCCTTCAGGAGGACTGGTCTTAACCAAAAGCTGAGCCTCTCTCCAACACTCCTGCACTTTGCAACTTTCAAAGCCGCTCACAGCTCTGCCAGCAGAGCCACCCACACAGAGCCCAGCTCCCAGGCAGGTAACGCGGGTCCCTCCAGCCTCAGCAGCTGTTACACCTGCTTGGACAACGCGAGACCTTGGCCTGTTATGCTTTTTTCTCTAACAACTTTTTTTTCTAAACAGCAGCTAACGATTAAACCTCAGCTTGGGCATAGGTGCCAGTCACACCAGCCACACCGGTATAGGTAAAAACCATCAGCCTCCCAGATAAATCCAGTTGGGATCTTCAGGCGCCTCGAAAACAAATTAGCAAGTCACCTTTCACAAAACAAGGTATGCAGAGTCTTCACTTCTACTCAAATTATGGAGACTTTCCAGACCCTCAAATCACTTTTTTTTTTTTGCAGGTAACCCATTCTACCAAGTAACCTTACAAAATGTCACCTTTAAAGTGCTCGAAATTTCCTCCACATTGCTCCTATTAAAGGCCTTTCTAGAACCTCCAAATTCCAACCTAAAAATCACAAATGTTCAATATCATCCTGCTTGCTCTTCACTATCCTTTTGGTCATACATAGTTCCTTCTTCATTCCTAGCGTTTTCTCCCTCCAGCACGTTTTCAGGAAGCAATCAGATCTACAGAGTTCACTACAATTCTTCACGGAATATATCCCACTGTACTCTACTGAAATAAGGAGGTACTTTTCTCAGTTGACACCTGACCAAACTGAGCATAAAAAAGAAATTCTGGATAAACAAATTCTCACAGGTTTAGAAAGGAATTTGAGTCGTGTAAGGACACATCTGCTCACTAGCATGTGACAAGAAACAGTCCTAGGATTTCCCACTGATGGAAAGATGGTACAGAATGGGCTTCCATCTACCAACATCCAGATTCCTTTTATATTTCTGTTATGAAATCTACTGTTCCAACATCACTTTACAGTTTCACTAAAATATGCCCTTTTTCCCTTTCTCTGCATAAATCACCATAGCTAATCCAATTGGAGTTCTACACGGATTCCTCTGCTGAATTCAGCAACAGCTATTTTGTCCCATCTTGTACTACTACAAGAACTGCACTTACTTCTACAGTTTGAATTTGCAGACACCATCACTCATCTCCAAAGCCTGACAGCTTCTCCCTGACAGCTTCTCTCTCTCAGACAGAAGAGATTCTATGCCAAACTCTAAATCCCAACTCCAAGGCAGAAATGAGTTACCTTGTTGATGCTGTAACGCTCCTGGAATCGGAGAGACTCCCTGTCATATCTAGATGTACCACAGCTGGCCTTTCAACACTTTTCTCTGTGCCATCTTCTGGAAGTTCTTCTGACTGCTCAAGCTTTACATCTTCCTCCTCTTCCAAGAGATCATTGATCTAAAGAAGATTTATTCACAGTTAATGGCTCGAAAAGTTCTTTTCACAGGTTCGGGGAATTAAAAGAGCATAAGAGGTATAAAAACAATGTGTAATTTTTCAATTTCAGAGAAACAGGCACACTAGACAGATAATTCTCCTCTACTCCACGGGTAGCCTTATTCACACGAGAAGCATTTTCAAACCCCTTTTTGGAAGGCCATATAGAAGTCTAAGAATCCAGACTTGAAAGTACTGAATGAGTACTTAAAAAGGCAAATGTAAAGAGCATTGAGAAGTTTCTGTGAAGGCTTTTGTCTGTTTCGGTTCTTTGTTTCCAAACACAGAAATTGTTTTTACTGAACCAGTAAAATATAGCCAATTTAAAAAGCAAAACAATGTAGTCAACTGACAACTCAATACAGTCACTGTGGCTTTTTAAAAAGCAACTATGTCTAAAGCATAAAAAGGTAGACACGACACACTGACTGATTTGCAAAGCTCCTCTGTGATTGATTACTGATCTCACAAACCTGCAAACTGAAAAATTTAAGTAGCAGCAGCTTCAAGAAAATACGCTTTATAAAATCTGCCACATGAGTATAAAACCAAAAGAAAAATTCAAACCTCATAAATTTCAGATTACACAGAAGGTAGAGATGTTTAGTTCTAAAAGGGACTTTTAGAAACTTATTTATCCGTGACTTTCCTTTGTAATTGCAGGAGGATGTGCCAGGGACCAAGGGCAATGCCCCGCACAGCCAGCTGCCACCGGGGCTGTGCTCAGTGGGCCTGAGCTCCTTCTGTACCCCACACTGGGAGGGGATGGGACCCAACCGAGGTGCACTGTTGACATCTGGTGGAGACACCACGAAATTCAAGGGACACCCCACCAGGTCTCAAACTCAAGGGAAAAAATAAAAAATTAAACACACCGACTGCTCCTCTCGGGAAAACCTTTCGCAAAAACATACCATGATGCACAGACAAGTCAGTAATTGAGAGTATAGATCAACTAACTAGACTTTAAAAAGCAGTTATCTCAACCTAAGGTGACACTCCTCAGCCTCGGGTTGCAAAAGTTACAGCCCAGCTTTATTTAACATGTGCAGGAGGGCTGTGTCAGTTCTTGGTGCTAGACACATTCCTGCAAGGAGCCGAAGAGACAGCAAACACTGCAAACTTACAGCGCGTTGCTAGAAGAGCGAGCAGAGCAGAAGCTGCTCGATCCAGAACTTGCTGCCCACGCTTGGCAGACCAGACCAACGGGTGAGGCGTCTACTGCAGCAGAGAGGAAGCAACCAGCTGCCCTAGTACTTGCCTTACCTGTCTTGCCAGAGGAGGGGTTTGTGGGATAGCTCGGCTTAACAAAATTCAGTTTTTCTTGTTACCTTCCTTAGCAACTGCTGCTTATTTACCCTTTTTCCTCTTTAAAGAAAATACACCATTTGTTAAGCCAATCAAGCACAAGAAAGTTCAGTTTACAGCTTTCCATATCTCCAAGGAAGGGTTTGAGCCAGGATTTTATTAATAACCCATGCACCTGGCTTTGATGATACAAAAAGTACTGCTTCCATGCATTTTCACTTACGTATCACGACTTGTTAGAATTAAAAATATTTGGCAACCGCAGGAGGTTTGTATCACAGTATCATTTTCATTTCCTTAACAACTCCCCATCTCCATTCATCCCAGCATGAGATGGTATCTTACTTCACAAAGTTAAATTTGTTGTGAGGAAAGGTGTAACAGCGATAATGGATACCATCAGTCACGTGGACGGGCCAACCTGGCAATCCTGACTGTTGAATGCCAGGACCCAGAGTATTTCTATTCTACTCAACTTTGTTCCTGTAACTTCAACACTTTTTCCCATTAATGTCAAGATGATATTTTCAAGTCTTACAATCAGTAACACCACTCAGAAATGCTGGCACAGGGAACCACCACTGATAACATCATCAAGTGCAGTGCGAGACCCTGCACGTTTTTGTAAGGCACGCCTAGAAATATCATTGACCAAACCAACAGCAGCATGGTTCTGCATTTGCTTAAAGAGCAGCTCTCATTTCCTAAAAAGGTAATTAAAGAGCCATATTGTTTATATAGCGTGACAGCATCTATGCTGGGATGGATATCGTCCGTTTAGCTCTCATGTATTTTTCTACATAGCATGGCTCTCCTTCCTACAAAGCAACAATTTCATGAGCATACCTACGTTAGGAAAACGCATTTAAGGAAATAGCAGGTTTTGTCAGTTTGCAAGAAAGTACCAAAAGGCACACTAAAGAAATTTTTATTTCAACATATCTTTCGTAAACATAAATGTGTGTAAGTTACTTAAGTCATACCACACTGCCATTTAAAATATTCCTACCTGCTCAGTTATTGAGCTTAAATCATTAGTAGATGAAAAATCTTCTTCTTCATTTTCGAAGAATTCATAGTAGTTCTCCAGAAGTCCCGCCATTATTCTGCTAACTATTTCTTGTTCTTTCAGATCCTCCACATCTGTGTAAATGCTAAAGATTTCAACACTGGTTTAGTTTAAAAATCTAAATCCAACCGTCTCCCCAAAGAAGTTCTGTGAATGACTTCTATGACTAAGGGCTACTTTTCATACCATTATCCCTAAGCCATTCTGAGCACATGGAACTTTAAGCATTACCTTCACACCACTGCATTTCATACTAGTTGATATTTAAAAGCAATGAAGTAACAACTATTAAGCCAGCTAACCTTTCATGCAGAACACTTAAATTCCAAGTGCTTTCCTGTAGAGAGGAAATACCAGTATACATTTGTACTTTAACAGCTTTCTCCAAGAACTGCTTTCTTGCTAAAAATCTTACAAACTGTCTCTAAGAATTGTAAACCTCGTATGATTACAGCAATGCAGCGACGGAATCAGTGGTTTCTAACGCCATAGCTCATAGACAAGCTGTTTAGATTCAAGTCAAAATTATAAGACAAAACTGGAGTGAGAGAAAGGAGGATATTGCTCAAAACAATGTACTTGCTACTGTTACTGATAAACCAGGATAGACTTTAAACTACAGATGTCCACTATCCAATTCACATAACAAACACTCATGAACTTTCATAACTAACTTACTGAAAAACATCCGGGCCAAAGACTGCAGCTAAAGAACTTGCCGACCAAATTTCTTCATGATGCGATGCTACATTAGCTAAAAATTTACACAGAAACTTTAACAAACTGTAATTAACAGGTGGAAGCTGCTGCAAGAGGAACCTCAACTTTCTTCCAAATTCATCTTCATTATTATAATCTGAAAAATGGAATAAAAATATTTTAATCACAGACATAAAACATCTACTTTTTTACATTTCATATTGATCAACTTTTTGATTCTGACAACAATTACTTACCTCTTAAGTACAACTAATGTGGTCAGACCAGAGCCTAAAACATCAGAATTTTATTTGTATTTGTATCTGAGAATCTTACAACTTTCCATGGAAAAAAAGTGAAAAAAAAAAAAACCCAAACAAAAAAAAAACCCAACTGCACACGTCAAACAGAAAGATGAAGCATTCAGCTCGCATATGTGAGGGGCATTTACAGTCATAGTACTTCAGAACAATCTATCTGTCCCAGCATCATCTCATCCTCTCATTTCAGTCTCTGGATTAGTCTCTTCCTCTCAGATCCTTCCAAGAGAGGCGCACATTTCACTCTCTTTCAGTGACGTCAGAGGTTTGGGGGGAGTTGGTAAAGAAGAAAGAGCATAACAAAAAAACCAAAACAAAACAAAACCCAAAAAACCTCCCCAGTCTTGCTTCCATCAGATTACTTTCCCTAATAATAAACAATAAATTTAATTTCTATGAAGCAGACATTGATAATCTAAACCAGTAATTTCCACCGTATTCTCCTCTGTAAGTCCTCTCAGTGGATTTCAGCATGTTTTCCCCAATTAATGCTCACTCAAGTTTCTGATTACACAGGGCTAACTCCTCCACATCCTTTCATTTCGCCACCATTCGTAACAATTGCCTTGCAAAAAAAGAGCTCTAGAGACAGCAACAGCTCCAGAGAGGTAACTCAAAAGCTAGTTAAATTTTCCCCATTTCCGACAAGCTACTTGGACACATTTTTCCTCTACAAACACCCCACTGTAAGCACTCTACCTCCTTCTGTAATACTTAACTGATGGATACAAGCAAACTCCACACAATCATCATAACACAAACTTAGCTTGAAGCTTGCCACTTCAATTTAGACCTGGAAAACAGGTCACCATAAAACTTTCTCATTCCCACCCCATATTTAACTATGCCCTTTATCAAAATATCTCCCCATAAATCTCATTTGTTACAGGCAACAAGGTTCAAAGGGTTTACAATTGTTCGCACCTAACAGATAAATTCCATATAAAGGAGAAGTCAGGAAAACAAAATAGGAGAAAAACTGATACTAAACAGGCTTGCCCTTCTTTTTCAGACATTTGAAAATACTACGTGGATCAGTTAGAAAGGAAAAAGGCTGTTTGAAGATGATGAGCAGTCACTCTGCCTCTCTAATAGATTAGAGAGGTGAGATATCCTAGTCCTTAATAACAAAGAAGTGAGTAAACTCCCCGTGGTGTATGTACAGTAATACCAAACAGTAATGGTGCAGGACTTTGTTTGCTCAGATATTGCTCAGTATTTCAATTCGGGTAACCAGCCACAGAAAAACAGTTCTTTCAACACAATACAAACAAATTATTTTTAGTTTTTACTCCAGAAATGCATTTAGGAAACAGAAGAGCAAAGAAGACCTTTAAAAAATACTTTGTAAAGATAGATTTTCAAAAAAACCAAAAAGGCAGCAAGAGAAAGTGGTGATAGTCAGATCACCTTGCACATACACTTACAGATGCTTTGTCTGGTAACCAATTTGTCCCAAAATTTAGGTTCTAAACAACAGCCAGAGACCTACAGAGAAGGTTCTTACCCGCCACTGAGGTCCTCTGACAGCGAACCACAGATACACACTTCTGGGACACATGGCCTAGAGCACTGGGGTCAACTTCACACTTCAATTCTCAGAAATCACTTGATTTGAGAAGCCAGCATTAGGCCTGCATGGAACAAGCCTCAAAAGATGCACATAGGCCACACCTCGCTCAACCGCTTTGAGAACTAAGCTTAAACTATCGATATGGAACGCCTGCTAAAGAGGGGAAATACCACAAGTAACATATGGATCCAAAAGTACTACCAGCTTCTGTAAGCAATTCCTCTGCCTAAAATGCAGCTCTAATGATACTGTCGTTCTGGAAACGAACCGAGATCTATCAGACAGTCAAAATATCAAAGGCCACCTCCTGAGGAGAGGAAACTGAAACTCTAATTTTAGTATCAGGAAACAATGTTTAAAAGTTCATGTGTTTTGATTTCCTTGGTTCAGATAACTTTAAAACTTTCTGAAATCACTTTATTTTGTGGTTTAAAAGACAGTAAAGACAATCAGCAAGTTTAAGTAAAGTTTATCTTCCAGTGACTTTGACCAGCGTCTCAGTATCCACAAACAAAGAATATTCAGAACTAATCAACATGACAAGTGGTAGCTTCACTATTTTCCTGCATGGATAAACTGTCTTTGAATCCAGACTGAGTTTTGTACTAAGAAAAGTTATCTCTGAAAGCCTCCTGATACACACATTATTACACAAAACACCAAAGACACCCTAGTGCTACTACAAATCTCAATTCAATACTAGTTTTCACTTTTAAATTAATACAATAAAAACACTGAATCGAAAATAATGATTACCTTGAGAAAGTTGCATCAAATGTATGTGCAAACTGCCTGGGATAACTGGCTCTGGAAGTTCTTGAAGAAAAAATCTAAGAAGGCTAATAGCTGAGGGTACATCTGCTTCTTTAACCAGGTCCACATCTTCTCCATTATCATATCGCTGCCGAAGCCACTCCACCGTCTCAGCATTCCCATTGACTTGAAAAAGTCCTTCTTGTTCCAGACCCCCTGAGGTAGGGAGAAAATGCAGAAATAAACTTTTAGATCTAGTTTGGACAAATGCATCAGAAAATATTGATAATCAGATATGCACAGCTAAATATATTAAATACATATGCAGCTATGCACAGCTAAATATATTATTTAAAGTAGAGCAAAATAATACATACCATGTTCCTCAATATAGTCCACGACATGGCGGACTATGAATGGAACCTCATTGTCTGGTTGCCCTTCTTGCTGCAGCTCATCAAGTGGAATTCCAAATATTTTGTTAGCAAGAACAGAGTTGCAGTTACTCAAGGAAGGGGAGGAGCTCTTCCTCATATCTTTTTGCAGCCAAAAAATCAAAGCTGTCTTTTCTGTCAAATAAGAATTGAAACCAAAACTCATATGCCAGGGTGCACTGTTGAATGTATTGATTTGTAACACAACATGCTTTAATTCTCCAATGCACACACTCTCCACCTCTCAATCAGTTCACTGATTAGTGAAAAGTTCTGTAATGACTCCAAATACAGCTAACTAGATAAACGACTATTACCAAAGTGTTCTGCTCGATCCTCACTAGAGGAATACGATAGCAGCAAAGGAAACTGAGAAAATTCTAGTTACAACATTGTTACTTAAGTTCTAAGGTCCTTCGGGAGAACTAAATTCAATACATTTTCTGACAATATTTATCAGTCAGGCTTTAAAAACTCAACACAAAAGCTTCCCCAGAGGAAATGAAACTAGCGTATCATACCAAACCAAACCCAACCCCCAAGTTTTAGTTACATGAAATGATTACGTATTTGTGATACGCAGCTGCACTGCAATTAACTTCTAACGTATTTGGCATCTTCTGGTCTACACAATAAACCTTTCAACCTGCATCAGATTAAAAATTTTTACTGAACATAAAACCCCCAAGACTAGTTTTTAGATGCTCAGTGATACCACTCTTCCTATCACTCAACCTTTACTTGCAAGTCTTTGCTTGATACAGGATCTAGATAGATATCAAAGGTATTACCAAAGGGAGCATAAGTCACTCAGTTAAACTGTTATCCTGTCAAAATCAAAACATTTCCTCTAGAAAGAAAAAACTATCTCCTCAAAATAAATAAATAAATGACCCCATACTTGCTTAAACGCGAACAATCACTTCCATAGAGGATGGCACACAGAACATGAACACCCACTGTTAATCAAAGCACTGCAACCAAACTTCGTTCTCTATTTACTAATGGATTGACACGTTCTAACAGAATAAACATACTAAAATCCGTAATTCCTTTTTTTTTTTTTTTTAAACAGCCCAAGTAAAGTAATTTAAGAAACCTACCTCAGAGTACTTAAACAGCCGAGTTTGAAAAACGTTTTCTGCGCCAGCTGCCCTCACTGACCAAGCATTCTTTTGTCATTTATGGTTGTTTAAGATTATGGCAAAAGATCAACCTGTAGTTCCTCATTGAAGAATAGCAGAACTCGATCAGTACTTCAGCAGTTAATCTGAAAATAAGGAAAATATTAGTAAACCATGAAGTTTTCAACACTTTTAAACTCAGTCACAAGTCTAAACATCACATTTGAGGAACTTTCCTTGTTAAATCATCAGTTTCTTCTTCTGAAAAAGAAAACCTAAGGACCACACCAGCAGGGCTCACGGGACAGCACGCAACAATGCAAACCCCCTTTATCAATTTGGAGCTAACCAAACTTGAAGCAAAAGTTAGCATAAGACATCTTAGCCTTAACAGTTGCAAAATAATTTTCAGACTCATTTATTCTTCTTCCAAAGAATCACAAAAGGCTAAGTTAGGTTGAACAGAAGCGGTTTATAGTACCTGCTATACTATAATATTAATGGCTATAAAATTTTCAGAAGCACCTCAGGCACTGGTTTAGCACGCTACCTTTAAATAGCATGAACGAAAATAAAGTCCTAACTAAGAAACAACAGAGCTAACCAGTTTTCAGTGGTACAGATCATCTATTCAAGAAAGTAGATTGTCAAAATTTTCAACATTTTCTTGCATTGGGGCCGAAAGGAAAAAATACTTCATGCTTGCAAGAGTTCAAATGTTTGCCTATCGACATAAACAATACTGACCAATATTCTTTTCCGTCCTTTGTCACCTGTCTCTATCTAGCACCTTGTATTACATACAAGCTGTAAAACTGTTCTGTATCTTGCACAAATGGATCCTGGTCCAAAATCAGGACTAGAGGAGAGCTGACAGCAGAAAATAAAGGGTTAGATTCCAGTTGACAGGCTTTACTTTTTTTCGCTTGTTTAACTAATCATGTTCAAATCTGTCGAAATGTATTCTTGGTTACTAAAAGATCCTGCCAGATTTCAACAGTGAAGCAGTTGCAATTCGTGACTCCCCTATAATTTACAAAGACACTGCCCAGCCGTTTTTTCTTATTATTTCTTATTATTATTAAGGGACAGTAAACACAATAATTGCATACAAGTAGATTTCAATCAACCCCAACATTTCAAACAACCCCGTTTTTTCTTATTATTTTGGTATATTAAGGGACAGTAAACACAATAATTGCATGCAAGTAGATTTCAATCAACCCCAACATATCATCCAATTTCTAAAATACGAAGATGCACACAGTCTATTTTCTCAAGTTCTACTGACGTCAACCTATCCACAATAAACCAGAAAGACTCATGTTAGCCAACTGTGGGGTTAATGGCAGCTGGGAAATAATCTTTGATGGATCTGCCACAATGCTTCAGGCTGTCTTCCTAAAACAAACAACAAACAAACCTTCAAAACAAACATCACCTAATAAAAAGAGCAAATTAGAAGCAACCACTTCTTTAGGATTCAGCACCAAATGAACAATCCTGAGGCCCAGCTTTTTTTTAGCAAGTGTAACTTCATGTTTCGTTAGCTCACATAAAAGCACAGTCATTTTTACGAGGTGCTGCAGACCAACCGGCTACCTTAATACTAATTTCATGCAAAAGACACCAAAAAGAAAGAAAAATAAATACTTGTATTTTATCTATCTTGGCAATGAAACAATGAAGCTGAAACAGCCTGGTTGTCTCATTGTTGGAGCAAAACCGGATTTACAGCCTAAGCTTATACTTTAACGGAAGTTTTATATGGCTTATCATCACCCAGAAGAATTAGTGAAAGCCTAATTTTCATCCCCTCAGACACACGCTTCCTTACATACACACACTTCAGTGTAGCACTACACACACCAGTTTCTTTTCAGAGCTTTCTTTTGCTTTATAGTGCAGTCTCTGGCGCAATCTCCCCAGGCTGTGATACAACACATCTGATATTTATCAAATCTAGAAAAAGCTAGAAATTTTAAAAAAGTTACTTGACTTCCAGTTAGTTTTATTTCCAACATTGTAAAACAGAAGGCCAGGCTCAGAAACTCTTTCTGTCTGTATCTCCACTTGCTCTCCCTTGACTCAGGACACACATCACTTCAGTGCAGACACAGATGAAAACTAGACAGGATAAGTAACCTTCAGGATTATTTCTGGAGTCTTTTACAAACTCTAAGCGATACTGTAGGGATTTGGATTATTTTTTTACCATCTGAGAAAACAAGAGCTGATCCATTCAGTCAACTTTTCCTACTTTTTTCAGTATTATCCCAACCCTTTTTTTTAACATGTGCTTCCTGCTCCCAGGTTCACAGTCTATCTGCTTCACAGTCCTATCAAAACCATTTAACAAACAAACCCATTCCCAAAATCCAAACCAAAACCCACCTAGTTTGTGCTTTACTATAAATTTTCTGATTGCATCTTTCTTAAACTACCTCTCTGCTTTGCTACTACTAACATTTACAAAGATCCCTTAAGCTTCAATAATATTCTACAAAATTTAACTACGGAAAACTAAAAAAAAAAGCACCTTATGATAATCACATATTATAGCACAATTTTACAAGAGGCTGAAAAGCCCAAGCATCTTAAATGAGAGTAAACCACTGAGTTTCTCTATTGTGTATTTCAGTGCTCTCATCTGTTATTTTTTTAAAGAAAAAAAAAAAAGTTTGGGTTTAGTTTGTGGGGGCTTTTGTGTGTTGGGTTTTTCCAATTTTGTTTTTAATAAGGTCTGTACTTCAGAGAGTCCGCTGGGAAAATAGCACCACGAGTTTCATTTTGCCATCATACTGGCAATTCACTTATCTTGGCATCTAAAGAAGTATTCACACCCACATATGAAATGCCACTAAAGAAAACACAGAATACATATCTAATTTTTGATGTATGAGGAGTACATATGAAAGTTTAGACTTAAATCTAGTCTAGTTTTTACATTACTGGCTGAACTACAACATAACCGTGTCATTTTAAATTAAAGTCCTCAGGGCACCACCATCTGTCCTTAAAACAAAGGAATGAAACAACAAGAAGTAAAAATAAGAGTAAAAAAAAAAGGCTACAAACCAAAACCATGCCATAGGAATGAAAACATTAATACTGCACGTGGAATTTCTGCCACAAGTCTTAACTATTCAAGCAATTTTTTGTTTATCTAGCAAGAAATTCATACGGTCTGTGAGTCAAAAACAAAGCTAATAGTGACCTCCGTTCCGCTTTACTGTTAATATATCATTTTGTGGGATTAGCAGACACCATCAGTGATTTTTCTGTAACATATAAGAAGTAAAAACTAAACATTAAAATTTTTATATAAGGAAAAATCAGGTGCTATAGGGCAGCAAATTGTCTGGCTCCTACTTCTCAGGAAATGCACCTCAAGTTTAGACTTTGGCTTTCTCACCCACAGCACTGTGACCCCCTGAACACCCCCAGGCCTGCAGCCAGGCTCCCAACACCACACGGGCATCGCCTCCAGCACGGGAAGCATCGACGCTTGTTTCTGCACTACAAGGAGGTTTACTTGCAAATACAATTCCACAAAACCATTACGGCGTCTCCAAGTTCTAAATTTCTTACTCGATATTTGGTATGTGACTTATAATCAGACAAAATCCGTGATACGGTAAGCATATTTTTAAATTCAGATAAAGAATTCTTTTTTTTTTTCCTCACCAAGTTTTATATATTCCAAGTTAAAACAAATTTTAAGAATTTCAAAACGACGGCCTAAACTTATAACACAGATTCCAACTTGGAATTCACAGAAACTTTCCTCATGTGATGACCTCAGCCAGAGGCAGCTGCCAGGTGGGACCAGGAGTGAGGAGGCTTCCCCAGCAAACTGCTGCGTCCCAGCTCCTGCACAGCCCAACTTGGCAACTGCTGCACCACATGCTATTTCATTTGCCTTTTTTTCTTTTTCAGATGGCAAGCAGCGCTCTGCTCTTAAAAATCCTTTTATCTCAAGAAAACTTACTTTTTTTTAATATAATGTCACGATCGTAACAACTGACACTGATGATTTTTATGTCATTTGGGTACTCAAATTAACGTTGGCATTCCCACCGGATGAAATGCTTTTGGGCAGAAGAGCCTTTGCTCATCTCATTTTCAGTCTTTGTTCTGCTAACAAGTGAAAACGACAATATTTTGCTCTTTTGATTTAATCCAGTCAAAATTAGAAATGGCCAGGTTGTGCCAGGAGGCACAGCTTGGAGAAAAAGAAAAAGCTGAAAAAGAAACCACCCCAAGCTTTAAAAAAAACAAACAAAACAAAACCACAAACTCAGGACACAGAAAAGGACGAAGGATACTTGTCTCAAGAGCATAGTGAGAAGCATGCAAAGCTATGCAAGTGCTTGAATATTAAGAAAAACAATTGTAAAGCTACACATAAGTACTCATTAATATATCTGAATGGTCAAATCAATAATTATTTAAAGAAGTTTAAAAACCAGTAAAATCAGCTTAAGATGGATTTTTAAAGCAAGACTTCCTCTTTCTGACTGTCAGTGGAACGAGCTATTGAAAGGCATTTTAGTCAGAAATCTGCATTGACAAATCAGACAACTGGGCTCAGTTATTATTTTAAATTTCACAAGCTGATCGTCTTAAGAATACATTCCCCATCCCCATAAAGGCATAATATTTTAAAACAAGTATAGCTAAAGAATTTCACTCGCAGTGTTGAAGGAAACCATGTTAGAATGTCTTTTCAAGCAGACGTGACTTTCCCGCTCCCCTCATTTTTCAGTAGTTATTAACTCTTCACTGACACGTTTGCTTTCCGCACAAATAATAATCAGAAGGAGCCAAGCCTGTGCCAGTTTTGCACACAACCACAAAAGAAGTCAGCAGAAGCATGAACACCATTTCTTTAACTAATAAACTCCTTACTTGCACGTATACGCCTTCATGTGTGTACTCTGTGCTCTCACACACCCCAGGTCTCAACTCAGCTGAAATTTTCCATCATCTGTCACTTCTGAGCCAGCCTCAGAAAACACTCAACTGACAAAATACTGGTTATACTGACAAACCAAATGACAGCACTAAAAAAAAAAATACAACATCAGATTTAGTAGAATTCAATTGTAATTGAATTTCTGTTCCCTGGATAGGGAGTAGCAAACCTCCTAATTTACAGATTAGAACAATTTAAATTAAGCCTTTATGTCCTTTTCATGGAAGAAAACTCATGAAAGCTCCTCTGAAAAAGATACTACTAAAATCGACAGAATTTTGGATTTTATTTCTAAAATTTACAAGCCAAGAAACAATATTACCGATTAGTATTTACTTTCCAGTCACTGAAATTTAGTCTATGATTTCAGCCGACAGAATCTAATGATACATTCTCAGAAAAAGCCCATCAAATACAGATCTTCCTGATAGGCGTATCCTATCTGCCTCTTCACAAGAGGGAGAAAAGCAGACAGGCTTTAGTCAGACCAAATGCATTTTAGGAAAAAAAACAAAACAAAACAAAAAAAAACCCCACAAACCTACAAAACTTCAAATTTTAAGAAGCAAATTAAGCATTTAGCAACTGTACAGAAGTAGTAAAGCCTCAAATACAGTAATGGATTTAAGCAACATTCAAAAAAACTCTGCATTTTAAAGAGAAAGCCGAGAGATCACCAGAACATTAGCCGATTCTCAAGTGTTTTGACATGAGAAGATAACTTTTTATATTTACTTACTAGATAAAATCCAAAGGCTTTTGAACAGCATTGCAGCCACTCATAATCCCTCCACAACTATATTGTCACAAGAGGAATTAAATAAAACCATCAGCGATACCAGGAAAAAGTAGATGTTTGCTCACTGCCTCACACCCACCCCTGAACACTGCCAGATTTGCTCTCAGCTGCTGCTGCCAATGCACATGTGCAGAATTATAAAGAAACTTCCTGCTCGCACAGATCCCATCACATTCTTAACAACGGTAGTTAATAAATAAAAAGGCTTTTGTATCTTGTGTAACAGCTAATTATATTCACGCTACTTGCCTCCCCCCAATGTAAAGCTGTACTCCACCAACCACACACATATAATTGCCAGTACATCAGATAATACAGAACTTAATTGCAACGGTATTATAAAAATACAGTAAGATAACAAGACAGGAAGAAATTACCAGTAAAACTACGGAACTTGAGAAATTCGAGTTATAAAACCAAAGCAGTTTTACAATTGCTACTGCTATTAAGACAGACTTTGGAACAGAGGTCAAGCTACCTCAATGACACCAAAAAAACCCCGAACTATAAATATATAATGCACTTAATTTATTATACATAAGTTATCCTATTACATATATTCATCACCAGTTTGTTTCTCCCCCTCCCAAACAGGTAAGCAGAACTACACACTGGAACTCAACACATGGCAAAATGTAACCCATCGGCCGCTCACTACAGAAATGCTGCCTCTGTCATAACGATGGCCACAGGCCACCAAAATAAAGGCCAGTCTTAGCATCCCCACTGAAGGAGTAAGACATTTCAATGAAGAGTTCAATTCTGTAGCAATGACTCTTTGAATTGCAGAGAAAAGGGGAGGGGAGGGAGAGAGAGAAAAAGAAAAAGAAAAAAAAAAAAAACAGAGGACTGCTAATGAGGTCTCCTCCACAATCAATTCTTGTCACAACTTGAGCACAACCAAATTTTAAGATACCACCAGAAATCACAAGCTTAGAAATTATATTGTAGGTTAAAATCAGGTAACTTGATTGCATTAAAAGAGTGACAAGACAACAAAAGATGTAATGAAATGTGAAGTTCAGCAAAAAGGGGGGAAAAAACCTTTCAAATACAGACGCTTTAAAAAAAAAGCATAAAGGAATAAAGAACCACCTTCATAAGATTCCGGCTCTCATCTTTTCCATTTTATCCACGTATTATTATCTTACGCAGCCGAGCACAAATGTCGATGCTGAACACACTGCAGGAAACACTGCACACAAGAGACGTACCAAGAGAGCAGCTCGCGAGGTTGGAACCTGGACAATCGAAGCAGGGTTCCCACCAGATACTCAGTTCTGATCGAGCGGCTGCCCCACCCAACCGTCTTTACAGCAAAGAAAATAAACCTCTCAATATAAGAAAGCCTCTGCAGCCTCCGTCTTTATTACAAGCTCTTCAAACAATCATAATGCAGCATATTTTAAGCTCAAGTTTGTCATATTTTTCTTCTTTTAAGACAAATATACAAGATAAAATTTCACACGTGCCCAGGTGAGAGATCGCAAGAGCAGAATTGTTCGTTACTATCACAATAGAACCATTCATCTCGCTACAATTAGAATGTAGTCCTAGATCCAGCTGCAGAATATTACCCATTTCTTGTACTGAATGACTCCACCCATATGTTGCAAACATAACAGGTTTTCAGCACTGTAATCACCTTCTAAACTATGTTTTTTAAGACTTCAAAACAAATCAGCTCTACAAAGGGGAAAAAAAAAAAAGGCCAGTAGAAGAGTCAGTAACAAATATGTTATCTTTTAGGCTGTAAGAATACACAAAATTCACGCGAATTGACTGAACCTTCACAAATCCCAACAGTTAGCTATAAAGCCAGTACGAAACTACAAAGCCAAATCTGAATTTACTAAAGCCTTGAGGCAGCCAGTCATTATTCTCAGACAAAGTTTTTGCAGGTAAAATTTGTAACTTACAGGAAATAACAGTCAGCAAGAGACTAAAAAAATGAATTTTACTAGCTTTCCAGTGAGCAATGCACAATTCTTGTATTCTGTGCCTGAATACAATTTTGACATGAGACATACAGCCTCTGCTGAACAACCCATAGATTCATCACTTGAAAAAACTGTATGACAAGTAACAGATCTCCTTCTGAAAGAGCCCTACATAGAGGATTTACCACTCCTTCAATTCTCTATCTCCTCCTCAGATGTTTTGGATAAAGTGCTATTTTTTTTGGTTCCTAAGTAACAGTCCTCACATCTGAAATTATTAATATATAACTAGGTCTGCAACCCTAGCAAAAAGTTTAAAAAGGTTCACCGGTTTTCAGCCTCACAGACCCAAATACTGAATTGCTCCACAAAATGTCAACTCACACTGATCCCAATGGCCACTAGGCTTCTGTGTGCTAACACAGCAGCAAAAAATAATCTGGCATTTATGCACAGAATTTAAGAACAAATCAAAGGCATTTTCTTACCTACATCGCTTTCTCAGAACCACAGCTTCTTATTTTTGGGGGGGGGGGGGGGGGGGGTGTGGGGGGGAGAGTGAAGGGAGAAAAACCAAAACAACCACCCAAAAGGCAAAAAAAAAAAAAAAAAAAAACTACACAAAAAAAAAAATCAGCTCAGCCTTGGCAGGTTCTACTCACTTCTAATGAGCTCTACGAGAGGGCATCACTGCTAGGCTATAAACGTTTGACCAGAGATCAAAAGGTTGAGTATTTGAAAATGGAAAAACCACCACAAAAAGCCTTCACCCACAGAAAGCGGAGGGGTTTGCAAAGCTCACTGATGTCTGTTCCAAATGCATGGAATATTTCTTCAGCCTCACCTGCTTCTGCAAACATGTTGTTATGTACATTATAAAGAAAAGCTTCACTGCTTGCATAAGTTTCGTATTATGAGCTGCACATGACTAATATTAAGACTTCTAATGAGCTGTTAGAAGGTCCTTCTATGTTACGGGCAGCAGAAACAGCAAGAGCCCAAACTAAGACAGAGCAGATAACAACTATCATTTGGCAAACTCAGACATTTTGACGTGTTGTCCATGTCAAAAGTTGCAAGCATGAGAAATTATCAGGAGTTCCTCCTAGTCAACTTCTTTCAATATAGCCACGAAACACTCGATTGATTTTTTTTTTTAAATAATACTGTAAATTTCCAGTTTGCTGCTTCCAAAACATTGAGATATTTGATTCATTATTGTAATGTTGTGAAGGCAAAGAAAATATCCCTATAGTGTCAAATATAATAAAAAATACAAAGCAGGTAAAAAAAGACCCTCAACACCTTGAAGTCTATGCAACAAGGAATACATAAAGCAATTTACTAGAAATGAGCAGTAAAAAATAAAAACAAGACAGCAAACGGGCTAACAAGACGGCTGAATTTGTTATAATATAGGCCAACAAACTAGCTTTTTCTCTTTTTTTTTATGCTGGTAGAATAAACCGCACAGAGGATAGAAAAACTTCAAACCTGATTGCTAATCCAGGTCAACAATGTATTCCAAAGTCACATACTAACTCTTCCATCTCTGACCACACTTCAGAATACAAACCTGAAAAAAACACCCAACCAACCGTGTAGGTTCTGATACATTCTGTTTCTTTCTTTGTAAACAGGCAAGAGCAATTAGGTGATATTTACTCTGTTCATTTGTTACCTTTTCTCCCCCCTTGAGCCCGGCAGTAGTAACAAATTTGGTAAAAATTTAAAAACGCAGGAAGACCAAGGGAACAGTGTTGCGTTTTACAACTTCAAGTTGCAGCGTCCAACTGCAGATCTTTTTTTTGGTTGGTTTTGGTTTGTGTGTTGGGCTTTTTTTCCCCCCCAAACCTGGAAGAAGCACCCTACCACTGGAGCACCTCATGCTAAAGTAACTTTTTGGGAGCACGAAGAATTTACGCTCAAATGTTTAAACCACTAAGGAGCTTCCAAGAACAATGGAAACCCGCTGACAGAATCCTCAGAAGATACATTTGGTCACAGGGTCTACAAGCCAGAGTTCTTAACGCCAGTCCTGGCTGGCACCGAAGATTTAGTGACCACCCTTCCGTAACTTCTGGAACCAACTCCGCCGGCAGGGAGCTGCCGGGCTCACACGGCCACGGTGCCAAGCCCCACCGCGGGGGCGAAATCAGCCTGATCCGGCGTGGGAGGAGGGCAGGGCTCGGCAGACAACTCCGCTGGGAGAGCCAAGAAATCCCCGCGGGCTGCGGCGGCTGCCTCGAAGCTCCTACCGACACACGGGCGACACGAACGCGCCGCTTGACAGCTCCCCTCAGGGAGGCTCTAGCAACTTCTGCACGGCGCGGCCCCGCACCGCGCCCGCCTCTGCCGCCCAGGCGAGGAAGTTCCCGCTCCCCCTCATCGCCGCCGGTCCCAGAAGGTTCCTGAAGCCCGACGCGACGCCCTCCCTGCCCCAAAAACCGCCTCAAGGCGGGGTGCTCGGCTGGGCCCCGCGGCGCAGGGGCGACCCCCACCACCACCATCACCACCACCCCCCGCCCGGCCCGCGCAGCCCCTCACGCCGCGCATGCGCCCCGCAGCCCCTCACCGTTGCCGGGTGACTCGCCCTCCCCGCCGTCCTCAGCACCAGCGGCAGGTTCCTCCGCCTCTTCCTACCCCGGGGTGGGGAGGGGGGGGGCCCGGTGCGGGCCTCTCCTCGCCTCTCCGCTTCTCCTCGCAGGGTCGTGCTCCCCTCCCACCCTCCCCGGGCCGCCGCGGGCGCCGTCCGTCCTCAGAGCCGCTCCCGTCGCTCGAGCGCGCCTCCGCCAGCAGCGGGGGGTCCCAACGGTAGCGGCGGCGGCTGCTGCCGGAAGTGACGCGCTGACTGACAGGTGCAGCGCGGGGCCCCCCCCTGCCCCTCCCCGGGGTCACGTGCTGCGGGGCGGGGAGGGGTCGCGGAGGGGGGGGGGGGCGGGGCGGCGCTGAGGGGAAGCGGCTCCCGCTGTTCGGGCACCGCTCCCTCAGGGCGGCGGAGGGCGAGCCGGGGCGGCCCCGGCGGCGATGGCGGGGGAAGAACCGCCCGAGGAAAGGCGCTGACGGCCGGGGGGAGATCCGGCGGGATGGCGCGGCCTGCCCCGGGTCGGTGGGGCCGCCGTCCGTTATAGCCCCGGGCTGCCCGGAGCCTCAAGCGCCGGGAGCGGCGAGCGGGAATTGACTTTTCTTGCCTTGTCTGAGGGTGACTCAGGCGGCCCTCCCGCCTCGGCGGGTTCAGGGGTGCCCAGAGAGCGGCCGCGGCCTCCGTGTCACCGCGCAGGCTCCCGCCCAGCGACACTTTTGTGACCATATTCCCATCTTTCCTGCGAAGTCTCTGCATCGAAGTGCGGAGAGCGATCGCTCGCAAGTGTGAGCGCGCCAGAAGTGCCCTTTGACAAAGAGCTAATGAGTTTTGAAATACAGAATGTAGCACCCTGGAACTAAGTTAGCACAAGTTGGTGAGGAGATGTGAGTTTACACCAGAAGTGTTAAGAGCCGAGCCTGACAGTCTGCGGTTCCCACATGCCACGTTGAAACTACAACAGTTTTTTTCTGTCACGCAGTGCCAGCAGCCATAGGTGGTGGGTTTAATAAAGTATTTAAGGAGATTTGGGTTTAGGTAGTAAAAACCCTCCCGGGAGAAAGCTTTTCTCCCCGTGAAAAACTGACAAAGAGTATATGAAAGGGAAAAAAGCAACAGAAGTAGGATGGGATTAATTGAAACTTTCGTATTGCCAATAGCTGGGAGGGTTTTGTTTCAGGTTTTCCAACATGGATTCTAAATTTTGTCTAGAGATACATTTATAAGACTCATTAAGAGGTTTTACATTTAGAATCCAATGCACAATCCCACAGTAAAGTAGCCTGGGTTTAATCAGATCTAAAACTGTATTTTCCTGCTTGGTATCATCAAGAGGTGCCACAGAAAAACAATAAAATGTGGAGGGTCATGGGAAACGACCTCTCGGGAGGTCTGTAGTTGCTGTCAGTCTACTTCAGCAGCAGATTTCTCCACTTGAACAGCTAATAAAATTTCCTCGCATCAGGATGAGGTTTCCGAATTTGTATTTTGTATACATAGCTATGTTCCTTCTGATTCATTTAGCCTCATCAACAACAATAAAGATACTGAACCAGAACAAGCTGGCAATTTTGTTGATGAAACATGGGAGAGAGCGGACTCCAGCTGGCTCTTCAGCAGATATGTTGGCCAGTTGACAGGAATAAAACTGCGAGAAACCTGACACACAAAACACACACGGCGAGAGGAGACAGACAGCAGAGGCAGGCAGGTAGGCAGGCTCTGCACAGCACCTGTTCGCTGGGTTTGAGTCCAAAGCAGTGTCTTCCCTCCTCTGAACTGGCTCTGAGTGCACCATTTCATGCCAGCTTATCCTACCTCCTTTCAAACGCTTCCAACGTTCCTTGCAGGGGGCAGACATATGCAGTCCCAGGCTGCCATTTTAGTCTTTTCTGCTCACTTTGTGTTCTCGCTGCCTGTTTCTGAAGGGTCAAGGAGAACCTGGGCATCACGGTGCTTTCACCGCTTTTTCTAAGGTAGCAAATACAGAGGGAAGGGAGACAATAACTTGACGAGCGGCTGCGTGGTCACCTCCCCAAAATACAGCTGTTGGAGGCGTCTGCCTCTCAGATCACCGCAAAAAATTACAACGCAGCAACTTGGTAGCTGTCCCCATTCGTTTTCCACTATCGCAGTGCACAGCTCAAATTTTATGATAGCATTTTGTAATTCTCCCACTTACAGGATACTCGGGCTGCTACATGGCTCAGACACCCAGCCTGGTTTCAGCAGCCTAGGCAGAGCTTGCACAGGCTCCCTTCCCCTTTCCGAACCCACAGGCACATACAAAGCAGCCCCAGCATGCACGGGGTTTGTCAGATCCATGGCTGCAGTCCCACCACGTGACATAGAACTGTCACCAACACGTCGGGACATATGACAACACGCTGCCTCACACAGTGACAAGGCCTCAGCGTGAGGCTGCTCACGAGGAGGACCCATTCCACAGCTGCTGCACGGCTCCAGCAGCTCGGCAGATGCATCTGGTGGGCATCTGGCCCCTAGGACCAAAGAGCCCGTGTGCCGTGGCATCTCTGTCTCAGTAAATCCGCGCCCAGAGCCACGACGCAGAGGGTGAGCCATTTCTCAGGGTAAGCCCAGCTTAGCTGGTCAGCCTGAAAGTTTTGCAGAGATCCCGCTGCTAGGTGCTCATGAAGCAGCTCTGTAGATCTGAAATTGTTACTAGCGTAGTTCCCTTGTTTTCCGGAAGAGCTATTCGTGAGCACAAATCATTATTACCAGTATATGTCACAGAACTGGAGCCATATTTCCTTCGTGGGTCTCTGATGTCAGTCCTGACCTACTATGATTTTAAAATAAATATTCACTGTACACTTTAGTTTCCAGTTGTCTATTCCAGTAAGAGTCCTGCATTATTCCTCATCAGAAATTGAAGCATGTGAAAGGAAAATAGCCCTATCCCAACTGTCCTCACTGTTGTACAAGAATTAGTACAAACCAAGCTAGAATACTCCAGAGCTTAAATCAATTTTGCAATGCCATCCAATCCTTTGAAGGTTCATAGCCTGCTGTGCAATTCTTTACCTTTGTACTGGGTTGTTATCTTACCAGAAGGAAATAAAAATCGGACGCATAGCAAAGCAAGACAGTCTGCCATAGTACCTGTATATTATATCCTTTTATTTAAGCCTTTACTTAAGGGGAATTGTATCTTTGTGTCAGCAAAGTATTTGCTTTTGGCTTTAATTATCCATCTACAAACAAATTATTTTATGTACTCTCCTGGACTTGGCATTGCCCAATTTTTGTCTTAAATGGATCCTACTGAGGTCTTGCAAAAATATTGACAAACATTTACGGTCTTTTCAACACCAAGGAAGAATTAGCAAACAGTAACTCTTTCCAGCTGGTTGCTCTGCAGAATACTTTCCTTTTCTCTGTATTTCATCCAGAAACAGAGATGTGGCCCCAAACTAAGTCTTTACTTTGTTCCTCTTTTCCAGCATTAAAAAATTTTCTGAAAAACGTTTTGTTTCAGGATGCCCAGCACGAGATCCTTTATCGTGTTGGACATTCATAATTCTCCATGGAGGCTCTCGAGTCTGCAAGATTCCAGTTCTTCTGACTCAGGGCGTCCTAAAGGGCACCTGAGAATCAAAGCCCATTTTTAAAGCTCTGCCATGTGTTAACAAATGAAGCTTCACAGCACTCGAGCAAACACGTGAAAGGATCTGTTTTATGAAAACAGAAACTCCAGCACAGTGAAAATCATTCATCTTTTCAAAGACTGCCATTACTAGACACATATAAGGATCTTTTTAAACTTAATTCAATATGAGTGGCACATGTTCTTCATAAATGTCAGACGTTTTTCCTCATTTTTCTACCAGGGTTCTATGATTAAAATAAACATTTACAGCTTAAGCATTTTTCCCTGCCTTTGAATACTTTTTGGATCTGAATCTTGGTTTTGGAAGATGTGTCTTTAAAGTAGAGATGTAGGAATATGGGGCAAATATGGCTTTTAAGGCTTGTTCACATTTTAATTGCATGGTTGCAGACTTAACAGGAGATAATTCTTCCCTTCTTGAAATTCAAGACATTGAAAGGTTAATTCAATCTTCTCAGTTCCATTTCCTTCCTTCTGTTCCCCTTCCCACACTCCCCACCCCCCATCTGTAGACAGCTGAGTTATTTGAATTTTATGCAAGCTAGTGTTTATCCAAAGGGAAAAAAAATCACTCAATGTACGCATCAGACAAGTGAAAATAACAATATTGCATACTTTCGGTTTTTACTTCCTATTTGCTTTTCTCTGCATTCACCAGTTTGGGCGGTGGACACACATGAACTCGTCCCTTAAAGGTAGTCTCCACTTCAAGATTAAATTAAAGCTTGAAAGTTGTCGTCCCTTTTAAATTCCTGTTCTTTGTGCTCACAGGGATCTGTACTTGAGCTGCTGTGGTGCTTTTACGTTGGGTTGGGGAAATGCTACGGGTCAGCTTAGCACCATTTATCTGCTGCCAACACAATCACTCTCTGCTGGTCCCGTGTTATTTCGTGGTGTGGTCACTCACACTCAGAGTATACTCACTCCAGAGGAGTCGGTTTGAGCGTGCTGAGCTCAAGTTAACCCTCTTAGGAAGACCTAGCCTTAGTAAGTCTGCAACTGATTTCTGTACTTTACACTTACAAGAAAAAAAACCATAAAAGTAGTCATTGAAAACGTTCTAGTTTGGTGTTTAACATAACATACTTGCAGTTTTCATTTGAACAGGCAGAAATTAGCAGATGTGGAACTTACTGCTCACCACTTTCTTACACAGTTGTTAACCTTGTACACGGTACGTAATACCTATGTGTTTGCCTTATTGCGTATAACCAGCTTAGAAAATGGAAAATGATTTGTGGAAAAGATGATGTATGAATCCCTTCAAGAAGAAATACAAGGGTTTGTTTATTCTGGGAATTGCTCACAGAGATCAGCTAGAGAAGATACATGACTCCTTAGTATCTTTCTCTGCTTCAGCAGCCTTCTTTCCTTAAGCAGCTGAAAAACTTCAGGGATTATCTTCTTTTCCCCAAAACATGAAACTTACTCATGCTGCCAGGAGGTCCCAGGCTGTTCAGTGGGACAATTTGGCATCACAAAAAGAAGGGCTGCTTAGGCACCCTTCAAAACAACCTCCCCAACCCCACGCCCCAGAAGCCAAGGACACTGTGCCTCCTGGTCTGCCCCAGCCCAACCTAGATTTTAATGTTGGTTATCTAATCGCTGCACACTGGGTGTCACAACTTAATCTTCATAAGGAATGATGATTTTCCTTTTGTTTAAACCAGAGAGTGAGAAATCTAACAGTGGATTGATTAATTCCGGAGCAGCCAGCAGCACTGAGAAGAGCCACACTTGGCCACACTCCCAATGCTCACTCAAGACTTCTCTTACTCTTTCCTTAAGAGCTGCTGCTTGCCGAAGATGCTTCTGGCCAGAGACAGAAAGGTGAGATATAAAAAAAAAAGACAAGACTGGAAGTCGTGCTAAACTAGACCAGTATTCATCACAAACTATCACGTGCTCTATAGCTTATTAACTAATGTGACTGACACATCACATGCTTCTTTCCCCACTCTGTCTTTGGGGAAAAAAAGCGTGTGCATTTTGTATAGATTTTCCTTTAACAACGCACGTGTGTGTCACTGCATTTTGCTAGAAAAGGCCAGACTAAAGCCAAGTGCTTTACACTGAAGACACACTTTTGGGACAGTTCTCAAGAAAATTCTGTTGCAACAACCTCCATCTGGTTAAACTTCTGAAAATTCTGTTGCAAGAACCTCCATCTGGTTAAACTTTTAAAAATTCACCCCCCTACTGGGTCTAGAAGACTAAAAAAGAGTCAGAAAGGATCCACTCCCCCCTCGTTGATGTTTTCTCTTTGTTGCAATGGGAAACCTCATATAGGCTGTCTAAACTCCAGAGCTGGTTGGAAAAAATAGCCCAAGCAGAACGACTATTGTCAACTAGCCTCCCCTCTCCATTCGTCCTCTGTATGCCCTTACCCTTAAGGTTCAACGGCCCCAATAAGGAAAATGAAACACCTTAGGTAATGATAAAACACACAGGAGAAGACAAGTATCAAGTATTTACACACGAGCAGTGCAGCTCTACAGCAGACACACTGCCAAAGAGAGATCGTTGCCTTCCTTACACCCCCAGGATTCATTGTCTCTTAGCCTGGGAACCTGTCTCTGTTCCCAAACATGGATATTTTTTTTGGCAGCAAGATGGAACAAAAGGCACAAAGAGAACTAAGAAAACCCTTTCAGTGAAGCTGCAGGCTTTCCCCCCGCCCTCCCCTCCTAAGGACGGGAAACCTAAGGATAGCTTCTAACACGCCCAATCCTGCTACCTTTCTGGGAGGTGCTCGATGCTTGTGGGAACCCAAAGGAATTAGGGTGCTTGCAGATTCCAGCCCAGCTTTTGACCTGGAAAAATTTAATCCCTTACCTTTAGCACCAAAAATATCACAACATTTTGAAAACGAAATCGCTGTTAGATTTGAGTGGGTGTGTTATTTCGAGACAGCACTAATGTGATTATAAAATCAGTTGTGTCAGCTTATTGGCTCAGCTACAGACACTGATCTGCTCGAGCGTCTGTTCCTCTAACCGGCTGCTCGCGTTGGGATGCTTTGTCCCTCCTCAGCTCCACACAGAAAGAGATGAGGTCTGATTCCCTCTGTTGCACCACAGAGAAAGAACCCCCTTCTTCTTGCAGTCACCCACCTTGTCTCCATGAAGTTTGGCATTTCCAGAGCGCCTCTCGTGCCAAACATGAGTACAGCCTCTCATGGCCCATGAAAGCCCTTATATATAAATATAAATATATATATTCCTGCAGCCCCAGTCCCACACAACAGCCAAGGGCAAAAACTGAGTGGCAGCAAGCTCCAAACCTGCCAGCCTCGCTCTTCAGTTTTTCCTCCAAACATTCCTGTGCTCTGGAGCTCCCTTTAAGCATCTCCTCTCACCTATTACTGCATCCTGGTAGCAAGTATTTGTTTTCCCCTGTTTCTCTGTGGGTGTCTGACAGACACTCGGTGGCTCGCGCTGCCAGGCACGCTTTAATGCTGGGTGGGTGACTCACTGGTATCAGAGGTGTCAGTCCTGGCAAGTTTGACTCAGCCCTTCATCCTTTGGCAGCAGATTGAAATAAAATGCAATTTCCATTGTATCTGTGGCAGCTTCAGATGCAGCCGTGCCAATATGGTTTTATGTGTATAGGATCTGTAAAGAACCTGTAGTTCATTTGCTCCACTGGCTTGCTGTTCTTTCTCACTCCTGTGTCCTGGATCACTCCCCTGCCTCTGTGTTCCTCAAAGACCGTTGAGGTTCACCTGCTATCACAGTCATCCCCAGGCCAGGCAGCTGCCACGTTCCCCTTACTGAAGGTGAAGGCTCTGAAGTCCTGCCATTAAAAACCTTCTGTCAAACAGTCGCTTCGCTGCTCGTATCGGCGAAAATATCCTAGCTCCTAGTAAAAGGCATTTGAGTTAAATACCATCTACCCATCTTTCTGTCCCGTGACCAGTCCCATCTCGGCGCAGTATGCGATATCCTCAGGCCAGACTCCAAACTTCCACATGGAAACTACATGCAGTCGTCTGTCCTGAACAGAGTATGGAAACACGAGGTTTGAACCCAATGTGAGATATGTTTGACCACAGCACCGAGCTTAGGAGCTACAGAAACTTGACAGGCACTTCAGGCAATGGTCAAGATGTTCATTATGGAGATCTGCTGATTTCAGCTGAGAGTGAGGACATGTGATTTCTCATCATGATGTTACACAGACATATGAGGGAATTTTCAGTGGTCTAAAGTTTAGGAGTTTTTCAGGTAAGAGTTCTGTTCCTTGTAAAAAGGGACAAATGTTTAAAGAACTGAAACTCATAAACTGTCTGAATTCATCGATCATTCAGATTGCATTTGAAAGCCTTTTCTGATCTTCTGGTCTTCTAAATCTGGTGGCCAGCCTAACAAGGAGAGGTTAATGCTCTCTTTTTAAACAGACACTAAGACTCTTCAGTGCCAAATCTCAGCTATGGCTTACACTGAATATTCACCCAGCGGCCGCCTTCCTGCTTGTTCCCAGGGGTTTTCATTCAAGAACACAGCTTTCTATTTTTGACAATTCACTGGGGTAAGGGGGTGGAAGTCGGGGAACTGAGTCCTGATGCTACGTAAGACTGGTACGTACACACACATACAGAGAAAGAGAGAAAATTCCCTCCCTATTGACTATCACGGAGTCTAGACAAGTACCTCAGATGCAGACATCCAAAGCTGCACGAGAAGAAACCTGCACCAGCATCAAGAAGGATGAGCAGAGCCCTTCCCTCCCAAACTCCAGTGCCTTGAAAAATGATTTTGCCAAGTCATTTTATGCCACATAGCTGTCACTGTGTCACAGCCAGAGGGATGCCCACAGCCCTCGACAGCAGCAGTTTGAGGAAGCAGCTCCCCGTGGCGCCCACACCTAATGCCGAGCGCCCTTGCAAATACATGCGAGGGCCGTTTGCCATTTTAAAGCTGTTCTCTGAAATTACATCACTCGGCACCTGCAGTGCCTCCTCCCTTCGCTGTCACTGGAAAGGTTCCCTGGGAGCAATCCCAGCGTGGTGTGTGCCACTGGCATGGGGGCAGCATATGGAAGGGACACACAAGCAGCTCAGCGCTGTCGGGCTGCGGGAGGCACAAACAAGCAAATCGGCAACTTCTAGAATGGAGAGGATGAGCGATTCGTCGTACATCCTTTCAGGACGTGTTCCTGGACGTGTTCCTGGACACCAGTGTAGTGCTCAGGCTGCGCGTATCTCAGGTTTGGCCCTCGTACCACAGCTGTGCTCAGAGCCCACCCGAGCGTGTGCTCCTGCCACCCCGGGCGGGGAAGGGACACTCCTCAGGCACTTGGATGAATTCACCTACAAACTCCTCACAAAGTGCAGCACTGGCCCTTGAATGAACCTCAATCCTCACTTTAACTCCAAACCTCAGCATCGTAAAAGAAGAGCAGGATGGAAAACTTAACTATTATTGCCTCGGTAAACGAGGAGAAAAGCAAAAACGCCAAAACAAACAAAAAAAATATTCTATTTTGGCAGTTTTCCATGTCAGTTTTCCCATTTCCCTCCCTCACGCGCTTTCCACAGCGGCAATCTGTCCTTTCCCTAAACACGGAGCAATCCCAGCACTAAACTAATCAATATTAATAGCGATGGGCTTGGGCGGGGGGAGGAGAGGAGGGATTACCCTGACCTTTTTCAACTCGCACTGCCTCAGACGGCCACCAAGCAGCTGAGGAGAGAGCAGCCAGACGGTAATGCCATGTGGTTTTAGTAGCTTTTCTTTTTTTAATTTTCTTTCCCCTGTGAATATTTGCTTCTGTTGTCTCAGTGCAAATAGCAGTAAGATCTGATTGTCTTCAGGAAGGAAAAAATTTAATTTTATCAGCCATCTCCGGGCCAGACCTCGCCTTGATGGGAAACTCCACTTGAAATTAGGGGAATAACGCCCAGGCTGGATTTTAACTTGAATTGCTATTAAGAACTGGAATCGGATTAGGGAAGTTTTGACAGGTGAATTGTTGAATGCTGGTGTGCTTTGTGGATTTCTCTTATAATAGAGTATAATCAAACCCACTGTGACTGCGATATTGAGAGCGAGAGCAAACAAAGGGCTGGGTGAACCGGTCCTCTATTGTTAAGCACAAGTGTCCACAGCAGCTCATCCAGGTACGGGGGTGCGTATGCACTCAGGACAGGGTGCTCAGAATTAAAGTCAAATCCTATTAATTAAAACAAAATCATAATTGAGGCTCGTTGTTCATATTGGGTTTGGGGTTTATTGTAGACTTTCTGGCGAGCAGCATTCCTTAAAATAGAGGTTTGCGTTAAGAGGCACCGCAGATTATCGGCAATTAAAGACTTGGCTTTTCTCTACTGACATATTGTTCTTTCCACGTGCAAAATATGATTTTTAGAAATTTTGCTTGAGAAACCTAGGTAAAATTCTATTTATGCCCTTCCTCTTATGCTCTGAAAGAGCCAGGCGTCAGGGAGAGGTCCCAGGTTGAGGTGTTAAATTTGTAGGGGTTTTTTGAATAAACATTTTAATGGTATTTTCACATTTTTTCTTTCAAGCAGAAAACGCTTTGCAGATGGCTGGTATCACAGCACAAGCTAATCAAGCTACGGGTGTGTTTTTCCTTTCTTTGTCAGGACCCATCATGTCCGACAAACCAGATTTTGCAGAAATTGAAACATTTGACAAGACCAAGCTGAAGAAGACAGAAACCAGAGAGAAAAATCCATTGCCCACTAAAGAAAGTAAGTGCTTATGAGCCTATTTGTGTCCTTGCTACTCATAGTTCAATCTGTATTGCAGTTCATATGCAAAATGAATACTAATCATAGGATTACAGGCTCAAACTCATCCCTGACTTTAACTGGGGATAATACTAAGATTTGTACTCTGTGTTGGGCTGCCAAGGATATGAGTAGTTAGAACTGGTGGTGTGTTTGGTCTGTAAAAAACCTTTCTGATAGGATTGTTTCTGCTAAAAGCAAGATCAGTTTTTTTTTCCTGCTGCCTGCAGGTAACAGGATTGAACTGTTATTGCCATGTTAGCAGCCTCTTCGAAGGTACGAACACACAGGGGAACCCTCGTACCTCCCCGCCAGGCCGGGCAACATCCCCAGGAGGTGGCTGGGCTCTGAATTTGACATGTTATCAGGCAGAGGATCTGATGCTCCCCACCGGTACCTGCTGTCAGCCCTGGCTAGGATTGCTCCGGGCACTTTCTCTAGGAATAAGGCTGCACGAGAAATTCATCGTCATTCTAGTTTGTCAGGCAAACTTCCTTAGCAAAGCCCCCCTGGGCTTCTCTCCTGCAGGATCTTCTCCCATGCATGCACTGCACACAGGCAGCCAGGTAAGGGTTGTGATTCACACCCAACTTTGGATGTGAAAATGGCATTTCTCTGCCTTTGGACCAGACGTTGTGAGCGGTTTCCTTCAGAAGAGCATCACTTGCCATTTTGGGTGACCAGTGCTAATAGCCATGGAGAGGCATTGCCCCTTGATGCAAGACACCTAGTTTTTTTCCTGTTTTCTCATCCCTACCAATGCTAAAGCTGTAAATACAAGAGCAGGTTTGCACATCATGAACTGCACCTCACTGGCTACACAGACATGGGAATAAGTTGGCATTTCCAGGGTGACCAAAGAAAGCAAGTGGACACTTAATATCTCTTGGCTTTAAGAATGACCACAGAAATCTGTCTCCTACAGAATCATTATAATGTTTATTGATGTTTTTGTTTCCTCCATTTTTCCGGCAGCTATCGAACAGGAAAAGCAAAGTGAAAGTACAGCCTGAGCATGAAAATGGAAGATGCAACTGCTGCTTCTTCAGTGGGGTTTTGGCTTCTGAGTTGGGTTGTTTTGCTTTGTTTCCCCCATCCCATGTTTGTTGCCCGCTTATTTTAGCAAACATTTGCTCATTTAATGTTCCCCAGGGAAGAAGTTTGTTTCATGTTTGTTGAACAAGATACTAAGTATTTGTGTTTGTGTTCTTAAACCTGTAATTCCAAGTTCTGTATCAGCCCCATTATTTGCCAAAAAAACCCCCACAAAAACCTATTTGCATCAAAATTGTTTTCCTAAACCTCACAATAAACAGGTTTCTTGTGATCAGCTGTCTCAGAGCCTTGCAGAAATAAGGTTTACACTGCAATTCTTACCAGCATCCTTCTCACTTTGTGTTGCCACGGTGTCTAGAGTTTGGCAATACCCCTGGCACCCACAGGAGCCCTGGCTGGCACACAGCCCCCCTCCACCAGCACATACACCTGCAGCCTGCAGAACCCAATAGCCCCAGACATTTCCATGAAAAATCAATAGTTGGGCTGAGGAAATACTCAAATTAGCATTCCAGATGCAGCACCCTCTCCACAGCTCTTTTCCTCCTCTCTTTAGCCCATCAGGAGCCAATCTTGCAGCACACACAGCCTTTGGCCCATCCAATATCAAGCAACAGAGGAATAAGGAAATATGGCAGAAAGAAACTTTATTATTGCACTGATTTTCTGGGATGAGAGAGAGACCTTCAGCAGCACAGGGGTGTAAGACACAAACCTTCAAAGCAAGCAAGGACTCCCTAAATCTCCATTATTGGTGGTGTAATAATATCCCCACTGGTCCACAGAGGGCTCAGCAAAAATAGGCTCCAGTACCAGCTCAGAGGACTGTCAATTACATGGTGTCACATTATGTCTGGAATTAATTTGCAATCATATAGAAAAACAAGTACTAACTCTTGGAAGATAAATTGCCATCTTTGGAGCTTTGGTTTAATCCTACTTGTGCTGTAAAACAGGAATAATTCTGTGTACTTCTGCATAAGGTGAAGCAGAAACTGTTCTACAGGCTTCAGAAGACAGAAACATATGGTTGGGGTGGTGTTTGGAAAGCTCTTGTTTACCTGAGGTTTGCTTGACACCTGATTTAATGTGAACAGTCAGAACTACAATCAAACAATTGTGGCAGAGCCACAAAACAGGTGACTTTCACTGGCAACAAAAAGTAAACTGAGATGGCCAAGAGACCAAGGGAGAACCCACAGCACGCAGGACCAGTGATTTCAGTTAGAGCTTCGTTAATGTTGGGGGTATTCCCAGGGCCAAGGCTGCTGTTCAGTCACCACTCATCAGTTCGATTTTGCTGTTGTTTTCTTTTCATGACCCATTTCTTTTTGCACAATCTCCTCTGATGACCTCATTCCCTCTGGCACACAACTCTCAGGATTTTGGGGTGGGTTTTTTTTTAGGGTCTGCCAGATTTGTTAACACTAATTTTTACTTAAAGAGTGAAGAATGTGAAGGGTTGAGCAACAAGGGAAACAACGCTATTTTCTTTGTGAATCACGCCCTCCTCTCACCCTCAACACGGTGCTGGGGACAAGGAGCCTTTGGCATTATTTAAATATCTACTTTGATCACTGTTTCCTTCACACATTCAGAGACAGCACTTGGAGCAAGAACACCTACCAGAAACTCACACAGCTAATACCGTTCAATCAGATTACCCCTTACTTTTCCACAGGATGATTTTTAAGCACTATGTTGCACTCGGCGGGTGAGCCCACAGACTAGACTTTCTCCTTGGTTTTGCCAGGAAACAGCACTTTGTTCCACGTGACGATCTCCCTCCTCCTCTGCCAATTCAGAGCATCTGCCAGCTCGCTGAGCACAACACGCTATAAATCACCCAAAACCTCTTTGGCATGACTGACACAGTGCCTGTGCCCCCAAGTTCCCCCAGAAAGTCAAGGTCTGGGCTGTGTCCTCAAGCACTTGGCAGGAGGAAGGGAGGGAAGGTCTTGCTGGAGCAAGAAAACAACAGAGAGATTCTCCTCTCATGTTTGCACAGATACAGAGGATTAGCAGCGTGGCTCTAAGGAGCGGCGCAAGAGATCAAAGCACTGTCTACAGCCCTGGAGATCTGTCCGAGCTCTTGGCTTGGAGCTCTTCCTGGTGCCACTGCAGGGCTCACTGCCCCCTGTGAAACCTCCTTCTGATTTAGCTGTCTGCATTTAAAGCCTGACACCCTAAAGTCTCGGGGCTTTGTGTCTCACCCCACCGAGAAGACCGCGTAGGCAAGAAACACCTTAGCTGAGTTCCCCAGCCCTGGATTTGACTGCAAAAGCTGTCGAGCCACAGCAGAGTACACAGCAGCTGCACACCAGGAAAAACTCAAGGTTAAAAGCTAGATCTTCCCTCGCTTAACCCACCTGCCTTAGGTGGAACACAGCATTATGGAAGCATTTGGAGACTTTCCCTCACCCTTAGCAGTTAAGAGAGGCTTAAAGGCATGTAGATAGAGTACCCCGAGTGGAGAAGCGTCCCTCTCTGCCGTTGTGTGAAACCACTTCAGCCCAGGAACCAGATCACGAGATCAAAATTTGTCAAGAGCAGGGACAAGCCTAGCTCTGTTATCTTAACCCAATAACATCACAGCCCTTATCTGCAGGGCAAGCTGGGGACACAGACCAGGAAGCTGCTCATCATTTAAGGCCAAGCAGGAAATTTTCATCACTCTACTTGTTACACTAAGGAAATACTTGTTCCTGCCATTGGAAGGGAGCTGCAAGACAAGCCAAACCAAACACCTTGCCCACACTTAGAAAACACCTTCAGGATGTGAATGTGCTCCTGACCTTCACTCCCTGGAAGAGCATCCTCCAGCGCTGAGGCTCACCAACCAGCACCCACTCCAGGAGCTACAGCCCTTCCCCTGCCTCCGTGCTGGTGGGCAGCCGAGCTGCAGAGAACCTCATCAGCAAACCCAACCATCTTCAGGTGGGAAGCTTAAATATTTTTGCCAATTAGCAACAGCCTTTGTTGTTTTGATTCTTTACATAACGAGATGTTGCCTTGCAACACCTCCAAAAGAAAAACACCTTCCATGCTGATCCAGTTACAGCAAAAAAAAAAAAAGCATTATATGCAGATAAACACCCACTTTCTTGGCATCGCCATGAAGCCAGCCTTGTGCCCTGTGTCCCAGAGACAGGGCCAGCCCTCTCGGGATCCTGGCCGAGTCCTCCTGCCCCTCTGAGTCACCTGCAATTGGTCTGCACAGTCACAACAAGCCCTGGCTGAGCAGAGGAAATCTGGGCTCCTGTCATTATTATACAGAAGTTAGTTGATTTAATAAACCTTGTTAGGCAGGTGTTTGATGACAGGGAAAGCCAGGGAGGACAAACCCTGAACCTAGCTCTCCTAAGAAAAGGGCCCATGTGTGTTCCATCTCGACTGGTGCCCAGCTGAGACCCCCCAGAGATCCCACTGACCCCAGATACCACAGACCAAGACCGAAAGTACAAGTGTTTCGGGTTTTTTCCAAATATGTTTGGGGGTCCTCTCTTATTTGGGTCACTAGCCCTGTAGTTGCTGGGGCATCTCACAGCAAATCTTTAGGTCCAGCTCTGCAGCGATGAGGGCAGTCGGCTCTCGTGCAAGGTCAAGGCTGGTGAAGTCCTGGCTTTGGGAAAACGCATTTGTGTGTTTCTGCTCTGCTCGTGCTTCTGATGCAGCAGAGACCTCTCCCTGAAGGACAGGGAAACAAGGGGGAAGTGTGAGGGAACACAAGCTCAGTGGGATCAGGGGTCTGAGCTGCAGGGGAAGGAGGAGGTTGGGGGGCTGGCAGCACGGCCAGGGAGGTGCCCACTCCAGCAGAATCTTGAGGCAGAAGTAGCCAGGATGACTTTCGTGCCTCTGCCCAGCTCCCCCTTTGTTTATCCAAAACACACAGGGTGAAAACAATAGTCTTTTAAAAAGCACTAACCTTCTGGTGCCAAGCTGGGGGAGCCTCCCACACCGCACATGGGCAAACAAAGCCACTGTGTCCTCCCGGGCAGGGGCAGCCAGTCCTGGCTGCTCCACCTGCTCCCACCCAGCCGGTCCGCGGGTCCCCGATGAGCTCCGGCCGTCCCAACCCGATCCCAGGCACCGAGACGTGTCCCAACAGCGAAACCCACTCAGCCTTGAATGTGAAACGTGGCACGGGGAGGGTTGGGGCTGAGCCAGAGTATGTGGGAGCAGGTGTGTGTATGCGCGGGGGTGTTTCTCCAGCTCAAACCCAACGCCGCTCAAAGTGACAGCAGGGAAAGCTCTCATTTCGTCTTCTTCGGCGGATATCTGTGCTGGGAAAGGCGGCTCCGTGTGCTTTCTGTCTTGTCAGAAGAGCTGGCTTGGGAAGGAACAGTTGCTGGGGATGGTTCACGCACATCTTGTACACTGCGCTGACAACAGCTCTTGACAACTCCTACCATCAATTGCAAATTTCCCAACGCTTCGTGTTTGCTTCGAGGCCCGGCTCCAGAACTCATTCCATCAATGGAGAATTGGGAAAATAGGGGGTAGAGGGGAAAGCTAAAGGGGGTTTCTAGCTGCTGTGGTCAGAGACACGTAAAAAATCGGCATCTTTTAGGGCTCCAAGAGTAGGCAGTGAATGAAAAGAATGAGATTTTTCAAAATAAAACAGCAATCTCTGGAATTTTAAGCTGGTCTCATGAATTTAGAGGCCAACTCAGTATCAAAATTTTGGGGTTTGGCAAAGTTGCAACAAGCAGGTAGGAAAAAAATGATGTGTGACTCCAAATGGGTGTTTTCAAACAGCATCTTGTTTGGGGAAAATAATCTCTCTTGGTCTGCTTTGTTTTCTCGTGATGCTGGAAATTATTCTCCCCCTCAGAGAGAAGAATTGGGTTTTTCTTTTCCTGTCTCATAACGGGAGTTACCCCAGGTCACGCCTGACCATGGCTGGTCTCTTCATCCCTGCTGGCAAGGGAGTCACCACCTCAAAGCGTTAAAGAAACACACGTGTGGGTCTTATATCACACATTTCACTTGGCCATGAAGAAATCAGCCTTGAGATGCCTCGGGTGAAGGCACTCCCTTTGGGGCCGAGCCCCAGAGCAGGGCACAGAGGCAGCAGCAACGCCGCGGGGCAGCAGCATTGCTCCTGTGACCCTTCTCTTCAGGGAGCAGCAGCAGCAAGAGCTAATAATTGTGTGATAGCTCCATAATGGCTTTATAATAGCTCCAGCCTCCTCACCGCTGCTTCTGACTTGTACCATTTTATTTCTGGCCTGTGCAGGCTCCTGTTTCAGCACAAGTTGGGTAATCCAAGCCCACGGTGTTGCTTCGTGCCAGCTCCAGACATCGATCAGCTCCATCACGGACCTCACCCGCTACCAGCAAGGGTGACAGCGTTTGGACAGAGAAGATGTCAAACCACTTTCGTGCCAGCTGCAGTTCTCCCACGTTGTCAGACAACCTCAGCAATGCTAACGACTTTGGTGGCGTTAATCCAGATTGGGATGGGGAGGGAGGGCAGCTAAAATGATATTAGCCTGGGCATGGGAAGGCTCTTGCCCTGTCAGTGCTCCCCACATCTCGGTCATGTAGCAAAGGGATATGTTTGCTCTACCAAGGAATTCAGAGAGGGGAAAACCTGGAGGAAACTGCTCCCAGCATGAGCAAGTGGGGATTTGCCATGACCACACGGTAAACACAGCCCTGTCCAGCCGTCCTCCCACCCCAGGGCAGCCCCAGGGCAGTTTGGCACCGTGTTACCTCCTCAGGGGGTGCTTGCATCTGTGCTGGCATCACCCCTTCGAACGCATCCAGCTGCAAATCATTGCATCTCTATTTTAACATACCTCTGGCACCATTTTATTATCACGCTGCTTTAACATCCCAAGTGCAATGCGCACAACTGGGGCTCCAATTTAATTTTCCTTCTCTTTTAACGTGTTTCAAAAATACCTGGGGAATTGGAAATGTCAGGACACCTGCGTGGCTGTATCAGCCACAGGAGTCTGCCTCCCTGTTCACAATAGATAATTGAAGACTATTTCAAACAGAAGCTTTCTCGACGTGAGCATTGGCTCCTCACAGAGCTGATTCCAACTTCATTTATTTTCTAGCTGTAGAAAGGACTAATAAAGCTTTAACTTACCTGCTTTTATAAACTTTATGTCTGAAGCACGGAGTGGTGTGCAGCCGAGGTGGAAATAAAAGTGCTTAGGCTTGAATAGCACTCAGTATTCAGAACGGGCTAAAAAATACCAAGCCCAGAGCCAGCTCCAGTGGCAGGGATGCTTTTTTCCCCCTGTAACACTGGGGTAAAAGCACTGACTGGCAACACTCCTCAATGACTTTGGTCTCTGCATCAGCGAGCACCGAGACCCTGTGAATGGGCCCTGCTGTGGGAGACGGTGCCACGCCCAGACCCCTCAGAAAAGCAATTTATTGCAATTATCCCCTGGGCACTTCTGGATCCTGCAGAAACCAAGCAGGAATGAAAACAACGATAGGAGCGGGGCTGAGTTTCCCCACAGGCACTGGGTGCCTCCAGCCAGATCTGCCAAGCGGTCGGAACCAGCAGCACCCAGCTGACCCCACAGTTTATATACATTAACAATGCTGACTGCACAGCCAGAAGAACCCAGAGCCACAACACAGACATTTTCTATAATCCATACAGCCTCAAAAACCCAAGGATGGGCCAGCCACCCCTTGAGCAACAAGTATGAAAACCCACTGGAAGTTGTTCTGGCGGGTGGCATCACTGGGCAGCTTTATCCCAGCTGCTGCTTGACCTACTCAGGTCAGGGGGGACTTGACAAACGTGTCCCATCCATACGTGTCCACCAGCCACCCCAGAACTGGTGGTGTCCCAGCACCACTGCAGGGGTGCCAGGATGGGCTGGGACGGGTGTGCGGTGCGGGGACGTCCCACAGGGGGGAGCCTTGTCACCAGCCTGTGGGCAACACTGCCCCGGGGACACCCCAGGGGACACTGCCAGGGGACATCATCCCAGGCATCCCTGCGGCCACTGCACCCTCTGCTCACACTGTGTTGCACCGTTGCATTTGATCCCAGCCCTGCAGGTTTTGCTCCGTTTTTATCCTCTCTCTGAATTAACGGATGCAAAACGTGCTGTTTTCATCCTTGAAGGAACTGGGCAAGCAAAGCTTCCTCCAAAACTGCCATAGTTCAGCTTTTCAGAGCTGCTCTGGGATTATGAATAAGGAAATCTGTTCTCAAAGCGTGTCATTGGGAAAAATTCAGCTTAGAGGGTCCTAAGAGGATGCTGACAAGCTGAACCGGTGAGACAGACTCTCACATGATGCCTTCCCATCAGGTCAACTTCAAACCAAACAGGCAGGGCCTAAAACTGTAAAGTAAAGCCAGAGAATGTACCACAGGTTGTCACCTCACACTGAAATAAAGATGAGCTTTAAGAAAATTCTCATAGCTCAAATCACTGTTTTCTTCTGTGAGTCTCAAAAGCTGCCACACTTGGTGTGCCACGCACAGCCAGCAACAACGCACGTATCCTCCAGCTCAGAAATTAAGATGTTTGGACTTAATCTGTTCCCCATGACATGAAGTAGATGGGGGACAGGAGGGGTGACAGAGCCACAGCAGTGAAGGGACAATGCAAGGAACCACGCTGGGAAAGGCTGGGGAGCACCACATGAGCCAGGTTGTAATCAGTTAATTTAACTTGAGTTCGGCCAGGAATGATTAAGAAGGAGGTGCTAATTTTCCTCCATATCAAGTGCCCAATCTCTTCCTGGACAGGCTTTTATCTGCTGAGGTGACACATTGCCAGGGCAGAGATCTGCTCCCTTCACCCAGATGCCCAGGCAGTAACCTCTCTGCTGCACTAACGCTGTTTTGCATGACACTTCCTTTAAAGAAGGAGAGAAAAACAAAATACTTATCCCTGCTTTATAACGCTGCTGTGTAAACAGCCCTGTAGGCTTTGAAGGACACACCTAAGGGAGGCAGGTGAGGTGAGGCTGATCAGGTCATAGGGATGACCTGGCAGCTGAGAGTCCTCTCCAGAGTCACTGAGATCTGAAGGTCGATCTAAACGTGGGTGTTTTCCTCTGCCCCACTTCTTAGGACAGCTTGAGACACCACAGGACTGAGTTCAGATGCATCACGGCCCGAAAGTTGCTTTCGCATCATTTCTGGATGCTGTGGGGGCATGGAATAGGCACTGGGATTTAGGAAACTTGGCCAGGATGGACCCACAATCAGCCTTTTTCCCAGGGGAAAAGCAAAGAAAAGTTGTGCTCAGGTGGAAGGGCTGGGAGAGTTTGGGGCAGGAGCTGCCTGGCCTCCATGGAGGGACGTGCCAGAGCATTTATCGAGGTGTTTCACTCTGCAGGCTCATCTGCTCATTGTCCCCATGCTGGGAGGGCGAGGGAGCTTCCCTTTGGAGGCTGGAAACGAGTGAGGAACAGGAGACAGAGGGAAAGTGCAGCTTTGAAACACACAACGTGAAACCAGGGGGAAGGAAGGGGAAAGAAATGCCCTTTCTTTGCTTGCAAGCAGAGTAGCGTTGCTCTTCCCACAAGCAACATCCCAGCTCAGCTCCTGGGCTGAGGTTGCCGTCTCAAAGGCTTGTGTGAGCTTCTGCCTCGGCAGCGTATCCTGCCCCCGCCTCCAGCCCAGCGGCACCCACGGCTTCCCCCAGACAACTTGGCCGGGGGTTGTTGCAGCCTTCCCAGCTCGGCCCACGCTGACAAGCAGCCGTCCCGGCCAGACCGGCCGCTCGGCTCCACGCCCCGGTACCAGGGGACGCCTGCTGGGATCCAGGGCTGGCAGCGCCGCATGAGAACCCGGGATCAACAAGTGACTTTCCCCAGGGAAACGGGCGCTGACGCTCGCAGGGTGAACTCCCCACCCGCTCCAGCTGCTTCCCCCTATGAGCAGAGGAGCAGTCAATGGGACTGGAGGGGTCCTGACCCGTCCCCCCATGCCATGGCAGGGCTGTGATCACCCAGCAGCAAACTGAATCTCCCCCTTGAGCCCCTGATCTGCCTCTTGCTGGTGGAAAAAAAGAGGTTTTCCACCCTCATTTTCTCCATCTTCTCTTTTCCAGCCTAAACCCAAAGTTCTGCGCACACAGTCCTGGGGCCATTTCTATGCCCCAATCAGGATGTAACGTTCTTCCCAAATGACCTTGACAGCCCTTGCTGGGAAGCATCCATGTGCCCAGCCGGCTTGTGACTGGAAAAATCAGAATTTGCCGTCCAAACAGCAGTTTTTTGCTTCCTGAAACCGAAAGACTCAAAGCCCAAACTGCACAACCTGGAGCCTCCAGTGGCCCTGGTTTTTGGCATCCTGATACTCTTGTTTTCTGCTCCACAGTTTGTTTCCTTCCGTAGCAGAGCCTCTTACCTTGGACTTGCTCATTCCTGGCCCGTCGGATGAAGTTCACTGCTCACCGCATCACGCCGCACACGAGGCTGTGCTGGGAACTGGGATTAAAAGAAAAATGGAAAAAAAATAGTGTGTTGGTACAGCTGAGGGGGGAGCAAAGTGCTGAGGGAAGGCAGGAGACAGGAATTTCTTGGGGTAATTTTGTCACTAGGAAAGCACACCCTAACCTGGCACTATTGTGTGTTTTAAGGTTGTTTTCAGTGAACTCCAGGGCTGCTTCTAACTGCGTGCCGAAATGGAAATGAAGAGGACTAAGCCCATGGGATAGGTGTGGCGTAAAACCTGATTTCAGTTTCACCTCCATCCTCAATTACCATTCATGAATCAAAGCACATTCGTTAGACAGGCAAAACTCCCACCAGCAGTGCCGGGTCCGTGCTCGGGTCCTGCCGGTGTTTGCTGCTGCTGGGAACCGCGGCAGCCCGGGAGGGACCCTGCAGCAGCAACGGGGATGTGTTTTCCCCATTATGGGCAAGTTGGGAAGACTTATAAAAACCCCTAAAGGATTCCTACGAAGAGTTGAGCGTGCAGGAGGATTGTCCTACAGCTGCAGCCCTCTGTGATGGAGTATTTTGGGGCGAAGGGACACGTCCCCTTTGTCTGTGTCCAGACTGAAGACACGGCATCACCTGCGGGGGCTCGGGTGGCTTCCCCGGGGCGAGGGGTGCGGGAGAGCACCATAAAACACCCTCCACCTCACCAGCGAGGGGGTGACTTTCTAATTACCCAGGTGGATTTTTATTGTGACAAAGCCAGCAATGCAGGATTTGACGCTAGGGTTCTGAATGTGTCACCTGCCGAGGGCAATTTAGCAAGTGGTCTGTGCTTTATTTTCCTGCTGTCCGCAGCCACAGGGCTCGCTGCCCAACAAGCCGAGAGCCCGTCCCTGTGGGGCCTGCCTCCCAGCAGAGTGTGGCTCTTATACAAACCAATTTATCTTGTGTCTGCCTTCCCTTAAAACCCATATTCTGATATGAATAGGGTTTTAGGGCTGCACAGCGCTGTACATACTATCACTGTCTCTTGAGTTAGGTAGATACCAAAATATTTTAGATTTTGATCATCTCATGAAGGGCACTGGCTGTTTGGAAACACAGGAGGAACAACTGACGCTTCAATTTCTGTGTAATTGGTTAAATTCAATAGATTTTTCCATTCAGACGTAATTTTTTTCCCTTCCATCCAAGAAGAAACCTAAAGCAAGTTTCTAGGCAGTGGGAAAAAACAAAGAGAAACAACTTTGGCATAATTTCACAAACGGGACACGAGGCTCAGGTGACCCAGGCTGCGACCAGCGGGCTTTTCTCACGGGTGGTGGGGGAGCACCCAGCCCCGGAGCCCGGCCGGGCTTTGCCCACACATGCCCGGTGACGTACGGAGCAAAGCACCAAAATCAGCTTCTGACCAGCCACACCCACTCCAGCTCAGCCACTGATTTACCCCAAAAATCTCAAGACCACCCATCTCTGTGCCTCAGTTTACCCACTTGCAAACAGAGACAGCTGTATTTAAATCTCTTTTACTGCAAGGACGTTGCATGAAGCACTCCATAAGTGCAAAAATTTAATAACACAGCAAGACCAAAGCCTGCTTTTGCCTAAGGTGGGAAAGCCCAGCAGTGACACGACTGGTTTGGTTGCCATCCCATAGGTCTGCTGGGTCGGGTGACCCTGCAGAAGCGCTGGCTCCCCCTCGCCAGGACCGAGCTGTAAATGCAGAGAAAAAACCGCAGCAGAGTGGGAAGGCTTGTCCCAGCACGCTGCTTTGTTTGCTGACAACTAGTGTAAGTGACAACGTTACAAGTGACTCTTAAGATCTCTGTGACTTTAATTGGAAAGGACATTTTTAATAGACCAGGCAAATAGCTCCATGATCCTGCCAACTGCAGCGGCTGCTCGCAGCAGAGCTTCACGCCCAGAGACGCTGTTATTCTTCTGGCATGTGATAGGAATATCGTGTGTGAGCTGACAGAGCAGACATGCCAACATTTTTCTAGCTGTACAAGCTCTCTCAGACAAGTAAAAAAAGCCAAAACCCGTCAATATGCCCCCAGGGACAGCCAGACACAAAGCCAGAAATGACCTGAATGCATATAGAAAATGCAGAGCAGATTTCCAAACCATATGCATGGGCTTTAATCAATGAACTTCACCGATACATGGGAAACACTTTATTCCCAGTAATTGCCCTTTGACAGCTCTAACAAGTAGGATCTGTTTGGGATGGTAACGATTAAAATGCTGACTCACAGAGGGTTTTGCCATGCTGGCGGGACTACACCAGCTTTGTGCTCACTTGGAAGGTATTTTGCATCCCTGCTTTTCAACCAATCTGCAATTTTAATCCTCCGACTGCAAACAGTTGTTTGTGGCTTTGCCCAGCTGGCTCCAGGTTTCCCTCTGCGGGGGCTGGAGGGAAGGGGGGGGTCTCCTCTCGCTCACCAGCATGCTGACAGGCAGCAGGACAGGGAAAGACCCCAAAGCCAGAGCAGGGAGGGGCTGCTCCTGGGCGGGAGGGACAGGAGTGACAGCCCCCCAGGACCTGAGCCCATAGACCTGTGCTTCAGGCACCCTGCGCAGTGTAAAACCAACGTATAAAACCATCGGGCAGGCTGCTGCCTTTGCAATACTCTCTCACGTGTCACAGCAAACGTTCCTTTGCAAATGTCTTTAGGACATAAGGTCTCCTGCCTGACCGTAGTGCCGCTGGCCAGGGATACTCCTCTGGGTGCAAAGGTGGAGTTTATCCCTGTGTGGCCCCTTTTGCTCAGAGCACAGCCCCCCCCAGGCCCTATATATGGTCCCATTCCCTTGAACCTCACATATGCAGCCCCTTTGGGAGTCACCCTGCAGCAGCAGTGACTGATGCCAGGGGTCAGCTGGGGAGGTCAGAGGAAGAAGAGCAGGAGAAGGAGGAAGAGGGCAGCACCCATGCCCTGCTGTGGAGCCAGGGCTCAGCAGATGCTGCACCCCCTGGCATGACACAGCTTTCAGGCTAAGCACCTGCACCGCCCTGCTCAGCCCGCAGGATCCCTGCCTAGTGTGAGCCAGCCCCTGGGTGGGACCATTCACAGAATTCAGGAAAACAGAAAGACAAATTTCCATGACCACCACTTTGCTGTTGCTCCATCCATGACGTTACGGCTCCTTATAGCCCTTAATGATATTGGCTCTAACTATTTAGAGGCTTTTTTGGGTTTCCTCTGATACGGATTTTCTTTTCCTGAGCACGGCTTGGGGGCTGCAGAGGCCCCGTGCTCCGTTCAGGGGTAGGGGCAGCTCCTGCCTGCAAAGCCAGCGAGCACCCGTGCCTCTGCTGCGGCAGCCTCCACCGTAGGGAAATTACTAACCCCAGAAAACTGTTCCCCTAATTACAGCGTTAGAGCATGGAGAAAACCACATAAATGATTCACACACTGTTCCCAAGCTGCAGCCGCGTAAATGAGAGAGATTTCCACACACTCCCGAGCCGTGCGCGCTGTTATCAGGATGGAAACGCAGAAACTTTCATCATAAAGAGGCGAGGAAGGGGAAAAAAAAAAGCTCCGCCGTTAAACACATCTCTTCAAATCGGGGAGGCCTGGGAGGTCTATCGCCTATAGATCTTTACAGAACAGTGGTTAAAACTCCTCGGGGAGTTCTCATAGGAGGGAGCAGGCAGATAGCAGAGGAACTACAGAAATGCATCAGCTTGCTGTTTCGGAGGGACGCAGGGACTGAGCCTCCGCTGGCGAGCAGAGGATGAAAAGGAGAAGGCAAGCAGACTCGGGGCCAAGAGAAAGGGATGGCTGGCGGTGGGGAAGAGAGTTAAAAGTGTCCCATTGTTAGGGAAGTTTGCTCTCCTTCAGACCATCCCGCTCCCAGGGACATCGCGCCGCCTTTTGAAGTGCAACCTTAGGCGGTTCCTTGTCACCCATTGGAGCGGGAGCTTTTTACCACATTAAGTCATTGGGTAGCAAATGAATGGGGGGGTTTTGACTATTCACAACTTCACCTTATAAATATCAGGGTTGTAGGTTCCTGCAGCTTTCCTCCATCCCCGTAGCTCACCTTGGGAAGGAGCGGAGGGAGGCGGCCCTGCACGCTCAGGGTGCAGAGAGCTACAGAGCAGGGAAAGGGATCCAACCCTGCTCCTCGGGACAGCCATGAAGAGAAGCACCTTCTTCATCCTCTCCGTCGCAGGGCTCTACGGTGCCGTTCTCCACGCAGCAGCATGGTAGGGTCCAATTCAGCGGAAAGGGTGTTTTTGTCAGGGATGCTCTTCAGCCTGCGGGAAACGGTGTGATTCATTTTCTTTTCTTTGTTTCAGGTCTGTGAATAACTTTCTGATGACAGGACCTAAGGTAATTAACACACGGGCTGTCAGGAATTTAAGTAGAGCAATTTTGGTTTGCAAATGGGAAATAGGACTTTTCCAAGGAGCCCCATTTCCCGGAGCACGTTGGCTCCAAGTCCTGTTGAGCAATGAGGGACTTGCAACCTGTTTATGTCCGTTTCCACGGATAAATGACAAAACGCGGTGGATTTTAACCCCGCTGTTTCCCGTGCCAGGCTTACCTGACGTACTCCAGCAGCGTGGCGGCCGGGGCGCACAGCGGGATGGAGGAGTGCAAGTTCCAGTTCGGATGGGAGCGCTGGAACTGCCCCGAGAGCGCCCTGCAGCTCTCCACCCACAACCGGCTCCGCAGCGGTGAGTGCACCTTCACCCGTCCCGCGACGCTGTGGGGTACGAGCCGGGACGCGCTCCGGAGAGAGCTGGGGCTGCTAATTAAACTGACCCATGGAGGAGGGCTTTGGTGTCCCAAAACTCATGGCGGTTTTCTTCTTGGTACAATAAATAGCGCTAATATTTTTCAAGGAATCGCAGGCTCTCTCTATCCGTGCTGGAGTTCAGTCCCTCCTGCAGCGCTGCTCCGTGCATTTGCTCCTGTCGCTGCGTGTGCAGCATCCTGGGGAGCTCAGTGCTGGAGGCACCTGAGCTGGCCTTGGGGAGAAGTGCAGAGAGATGAAGGGAGAAACTAGAGCCATGCAGTAAGACACTGCCTCATAAGAAATCTGTAGTTACAGTTCAATACTATCTACTTTTTTTTTTTTTTTTTTTTCCTAAAGCAGCATCTCTATTTGAATCTGTTAGGAAAGCCAAAAGAGAAACTGAAGTAGAAATGTGGGTGCAGACAGCTGTGAGCACAGGTTGAACTGCTGACTGCAGCAAGATCAATGATGGTTTTCCTCAGCAGGCAAGATCAAAGCAGGAACATAGCCCCTGCTCTGAGCAGGCACGGACAGAGACGAACCGAGTGTCGGGTGAAGGGAGTGATAACTAACCTTGGCCAGAGCAGGAGCGGGGCATTGCCTCAAAGTCCTACTCTTGCCAACAGACTCCATCCCATGCACGGACACCTGCATAATATTATGCCAAATTCCTGGACCCCTTGATGCTGCAGCCTGCAAAGGCTCCAGTCACAAGCATTTAATTTCCGTAGCACGTTACCTTTTGCACAAACTGTTCTGTTGTCATTTTGCTGGGTTTTTTTTTTTCTTTCTCGCACCTTTGCAATGCAGGAGACCTTTTTTTCCCAATAAACCAGGACTGATACCTATGTTTCCACCTGACAGCTTTTTCTCTCCTCTCCCCCAGCTACCCGGGAAACATCCTTTGTACACGCCATCAGCTCAGCTGGCGTCATGTACACCCTCACCAGGAACTGCAGCATGGGAGACTTCGAGAGCTGTGGCTGCGACGACTCCAGAAACGGCCGCGTCGGTGAGCTGCTGCCCCAAGATGGGCTGACATTGTGTCTGTCCATGCTCACCTGCAGCCCCCCCCCAAGGATTTCAGTATTCGGCCCGACGGGGCAGTTCTGAGCTTAGCGTGCCTCTGTCTTGCAGGTGGCCGAGGCTGGGTCTGGGGAGGATGCAGCGACAACGTGGAGTTTGGGGAGAGGATTTCCAAGCTCTTCGTGGATGCTTTGGAAACGGGACATGATACCCGCGCGCTGATTAATCTGCACAACAACGAAGTTGGGAGACTTGTAAGTAAAATAATAATAATGATTCTGGGGTTTATATTGAAAACAAAATCTGAGAGTCCAGTAGGCTGTTCAGGGTCCTGTCTCCAGCCCTCTGTGACAATCTAACCCCTGTGGTGTTTGCACAGGGAAAACAACACAGCCAGAATCCAACCCTAAACCTGAACTGCTCTAAGAGCTGTTCCCACTTCCAGCTTCTGCAGCTGCGTGCGATGCAGCTAACTGCTAGCACACACCACTTTTTCAGAAACGCACGGGTTTTGGACTCATTTGTCTGGTCTGTAAAACAAAGCAAGAACCACCTTAGTTTCTTGGAATATGCATTTCCAAGCTGTTTGGCCAGGGAAGCCAGGTGTGAGCTGGCCCTGCTCGCCAGCCAGCTGCCAGACTCACCCCCTGCTCCCCGCCTGGGCCGAGGCTCTCAGCATCTTGCCAAACCTCCTTGTCTGTAAAAACAAGGACGGCAACGCTTAACATACCTATCTCATAGGGTGTGTCGAGGCTTAATCTCACACAGATACCAGCGATTGGAACCTTATAAATACCAGAGGGAGATAGGTAGATAATATCTGTGAAGTGCTTGGCCTGGAGGAGATGCAGAAAGGTTGGGTATGATTATTCCAAAGCAGTTTCACACTTTTTGAATGAAACCTCCGAGAGGGATGATGAGTTGATTCTGTGATGAGCGTGAGAAGGGCATGACCCAACAAAGGGGCTTTTCTCTTGGCCCAGAAAAACAGCTCCTGCAAGGCTTGGAAACAGTAGCTTGTGCCCACTCGTTATCACCGTCCTTTAAATTAGTGAAGAGGCACAGATGCTTTCCAGGAACCAAAATCAGCTTGCGTATTGTAAGGAACTGAAGTCACACTGAGCACGACCCACTTTTGACCCGTTTCCCCCCAGATTAGAAGGGCTGTAGAATCTGATTTCGAGATTCAAATGATGCTCAGCTGCTCCTAATTTCTTCACCTTTTCCACCAAGGCCGTGAAAGCCACGATGAAGCGAGCCTGCAAGTGCCACGGGGTGTCGGGCAGTTGCAGCATCCAGACGTGCTGGCTCCAGCTCGCCGAGTTTCGTGAGATCGGGAACTACCTGAAGATAAAATACGACCAAGCCCACAAGCTGGAGATGGACAAGAGGCGGATGAGAGCCGGCAACAGCGCCGACAGCCGTGGGGCCACGGCAGAGACCTTCCACCACGTCCACGCCACGGAGCTCGTCTTCTTGGAGGACTCTCCAGACTACTGCACGAGGAACGCCAGCCTGGGCCACCACGGCACCGAGGGCCGCGAGTGCCTGCAGACCGGCAAGAACCTCTCGCAGTGGGAGAAGAGGAGCTGCCGGCGGCTGTGCACCGAGTGCGGCCTCCGGGTAGAGGAGAGGAGGACGGAGGTGGTGGCCAGCTGCAACTGCAAGTTCCACTGGTGCTGCACGGTGCGGTGCGAGCAGTGCCGGCAGCTGGTGGCCAAGCACTTCTGCGCCCGCCGCGACGCGGCCGCCGCTCCCCCCAACCACATCAAGCGGAGGAACAGGGGTCACAAGAGATAAGAGGACTCCTCGGTGTCTGCCTGCTCGGCGGCCGCTGGCGGAGCTGGGGTGGGAAGGAGCGTCAGCCAGGGCGCAGAGGCTCCAAGCGGGACGAGATGGGGTCTCCTGCGGATGGACGCTGCGCGATTCGGGAGCACAAGGCGCGGGCGCTGAGGGACCACGGTCCTTCTTGCTTCCACGTGTTTTTCCTCAGTATTTACCAGTAGCTTCTTTCTTGTTGGGAGTCACTTTATCTGTGTATCGGACAGAGGGAAGAATTTCACTTTTTAGGTGGGCTCGACCCTTTATGCCACTGCCAGTGGGTCTGCCAAGGGCAGCGGTGGGGCTCCGGCCCCAGGCGAGCGAGGTGGGGACGGGCACTGTGGCCAAAAGCGGGTCCTGCTGGGGGGCTCGTGCACAGCGGCTGCTCGGCAGCATTTCAAGTGGAAAACTTATGCACTTTCTGATGTAAGAGGAGGTTTCGTGGTGTATATTATGACCACTGCCTTTTGTGGGGTTTGATAAGTTTACAGCCAGTGTTTACAAATTTCTTTTCCTCCTCCCCCCCCCCATCCTTTTTAGATTTTGTATTTTGGTACCAGTACCCCTGCCCCCAATAGATGGTAACTTCATGTATTTGTACTGGATGAAATTAAGCAGTTTACAGTTCCTATGTGTTTTTTTTTTTGTTTTTAATTAGCAGATAAGAATTCAGAATTCTTTATGCCTCACTTTGTTTATTAATAAGTTGTATTATTGCTTAGCACAATCTGTTTTCTCTATCTATTTTGGAGGTCTCCTTAAAGAGTTAGATTTTGGACTGTATTTTGCAATAAACAGCACAACGAAAACGATTGGCTTTCTCCTTTGTGGCTTCCCAGCAGTATGACTCTAGGTGCAAAACTCTCCCTTTCTGTGTAAAACCCAGCACTTCCAAGATTTCTCATCATTAATCCAAGAGCCTCTGAAGCCATCGAGAAAGTTGTTCTCCTAGAGCTCTATAAAAGGCGGCTGCAGCCTTCAATCCCTGGAGGGTTTGCCCTAACACCTATCTCCGTAATATCTAACCTTTTTCAAGTGCTGAGTATGCAGGCGCTGCCCGGCTAAAGCTGATTTTGAAGCTCCCAACGCCTCTCTAATTCACCTAGACCCGACACCCCCCAGACAATGCGAGGCTGCCCCGGCTTTGATGTGGAAAGCATCGACACCCACTGCAAAATTCTTAGAGGCACGAGAGGAGCCCTTTGAACTGGGAGCAGGAGAGAAAACTTGGGGACAGTTGCGAATGCGTCTGCTAGCTCCCTGCTGCTCCGGGTGCAAACAGCCACGGCGGGAAGGGCAGGAGGGGACACACGTCCCGAGAGGGTCTCACTCTTCTCCTGCCCTCCCCGGGGCTGTACTTCAGCCCAGATTGCTCCCAGGAGTCGCAGCCGGAGAGAGCCAGGGCTCTGCCACCACCCACACCCACACGGCAGGGGCAAAGGATGCTCTGCCAGGTTTGCTTTCTAGCCAGGGGAGGAGGAGAGACAAGTAAAAAAAATCAAAAACGAAAACAAACCACCCCAAAAAGAAAAAAACACACAAAGCCCAGCAAACCTACAGCTCTGCCAGCATATCGCGCCCACACTACAAATGCTCTGGTGCTATTTTATCTGGGTATCCTGATGGCTCCCAGTGCAAACTCAGCCTCGACACACACTCAAGCCAAACTGGGAAGCTCAAGGTATAAACTGCACAAGCTGGGAAGAACAACCGACTTCCAGGCATTTATTTTTTGCCAAAAGCAGTTTCGTTAATGCTGGAAAGGCTACACCAGCGGGCTGTCAGTTTGGAAGGGCTTTTTTCCTGCCTTCACAGTAGCTATTTCTAAAATTTCCATAACTAATAGGCCACATAACCAACTAAAACAAAAAAAAAAAACCCATAAGATTTTTTGCACAGTGTTGCCACAAAAGCATTTGCAACCCACCAAAATTTAGGCTGAATGGGAAACAATAAAAACCAGACAAACCGATTCCCTTTCCTGCATCTCGTGCACCAGCTGGCTTGTCTGCACACACACAGACGCAGAAAAAAAACCCCAAACAAACAACCAAACAGGCTCTACTGCTGCAATACCTGCTGTGGTTGCCTGGCCTGCAGCTGTCCTGGATGAGCACTGAGCAGCCCCAGCCCCATGCCTGGGCAGCCCCAGGAGATGCCAAAAATCCCAGAGCCACAAATTGAGGCTACTCAGAGCACAGGACAGTCGCTGCTGATGACCACTCACAGGTAGGAAACAGTATTTCACCAGGAAAACTCACAAGCAGACATAAAAAAACCATCTCTCTATATACAAATAGCAGAGTTAATAACCTGCAGAGGTGAGTCCCAGGAGGTGAGGACTCCCCTCCTTGAGCAGGCATGTTCAGGACATGCTGTGTATCATCTTCCAAGTCTCTCTGCAGCCTCTTTTCAAACTAACGTTACTGCAGAAAGTCAAAAATGACAGGTTTGCAGGTGCCCACAGCACCAGACCTGACCCCTGTTCCATGCAGGCTCCATCCTGGGAAAGAGGGCTGCAGAGAGGAGCACAGATATCCCGTCCGATACCAATCCTGCTCTCTCTGAGCCCTCCACTCCCACCAACCCGCAGCCAGGGGCTTGCTGAGCCAGCACTTGTACCCACTGTGTTGCATTTAAATGCTGGAGATGAACTGTTCTTCTCTAAATTTGTCTAATTACTTGTTTTAATTCATTTACATTTCTGGCACCCAGATTATCTAAGGCAACGAGCATGTCTTATGCAAAAGCCAGAGACCAAATGCAAATTAAAGCAAATTCAAGTGAAAGTTATGTACCACCCCATGATATAAATTTCCATTCTCTTTTTATAGCTCACAGAGACAATACCAAGCCTGAACAAATCCAAAAACCAACTCTATGGCTGAGAGCTGCACCTTGCCAGAGATATTATAGTTCTGAAGAAGCTGAAGCTCTCTCATCCTTCCCCTTGTTGCTTGGATACAACAGTCATCAATTCTCACTACATTCACTGCAAGACAATAGAAATTCAGGATCATCTTAATCCATCACAGCACTGTCAGGGAGCCCCTGCACCCCTGCCCGCTGGTACCCAGCTTCTGTGATAACACACAGAGAAATGCCATGTACACGGGGTTGCAGAGGGTAATAAAGCCCGAGGCTGCCCGCAGGACACAGCCCATCAGGCTGGCTTCATCATTTCAGTAAGGATTTTACCTGGGCACCAAACTCCTACGGAGCACTCTTCCAAATAAGTAACACCACGCACAGTCGAGCAAAGTCCTAGCACCTGCTGATTTGGGAGAGTTCGTTCTCTAACCACAGCCCCAGAGCATTTGAAGGAACTGATGCGTCTTCAGAACTGAATGTATTTACTCATGATTACTCAAAGTCAACTCCAATTTGGGGCTCTGATGCCAACCACCTGTAACTCGTTGCATGCTTGGAGGAAGGGATGGACTGGCCTTACAGAGCACCAAGGAGGAACCTGACTGCTGTCCCGCAGGAAGAGCAATGATCCTAATTACAAAGAAAACATAAAAATCTTAATCTGAGCCAGGTGCTTTACAAACTCTAACCAAAATCCTGCTGCCTGCCCAGGCGAGCTGCTGGCATTGCTTCTTCCCGAAGGCTCCTCGCAGCGCTGCGGCACTGGAAGAGGTGCTGGGGATGTCCTGGAGCAGGTGCACCCCACCAGGCTCCCCAAAGGGGCACTTTGGGCAGGGCTGTGGGGCTGCTTGGACAGCCTTGGAGCAGCACCTCCACTTCAGACAGGCTTTGCCAGAGCCACTGTTTGCAGGGCCACAGCCATTGCCATGGCCAGAGTAACCTACTGGATAAGAAACCTGTGGGACAGCAGCTGAACTGGCCTGAAATCACCACTGGCTCTGTGGAGGTTTACCACCACCCTCTCATTTGTGCCTTCATTGTGGGAAAGGACTGGTTTACGTTCCATTTTTAATGAGAAAGGGAAACACATTCTAACTGAAGAAATACTACAGACCAGCTATTGCGTTACCATAGATCAGGGCAGGCTTGTCAGAGGTGCCTGCTCAGCTAATAGGATTTCAGAAAATCAGTGCTGGGGTATTTGTACCATGATGACAGCTCAGGCTAAGCCTGCAAGCTTCCCCGGTCCTTCCCATCTAACTCAGGATCATCACTGTCACCATTTCCCCCACTGCCACCAGCTTTTCTTCTTGTTTCTCCTCCCAGTGGGTGGAAATGCCCCTGCTGCTCTCTCCCCTGATGCCCCACAGTCGCTCCCTCTCTGTCCCACCATCAGCCCTTCTTTACCCCAGGCTGCTTCGCTTCAGCTGTTAAACTCCTTGCCTGGTGGATTACCTTTAATTTACGCCACCCGTGCCCTTTCATGGATTATAATTCTGTGTGAGATGTTTGTGCTGTATCCTCCCCCCCGTATTAAAGTGTCAGGAGTATATCCCCAGGCCATCCATCTTCAACACTTCCGCATGGGCTTGGCAATTCTCTGACATGAATATTATGGCTCTCAATGCAGAGTCTCCATCACTCAAGCTGACAAGTGTTAGAATCTCCTCTCTTGAACAGGGTAAGTGACCTTTTCATATGCAGCGTAGATTCCCGGTCACACTGCATCTGGTGCAGTGAAACCAGTGAGGGCCAGCAATTCCCTAAAGTCTTAAAAAACAAGTCACAGGTCCTTTTCAACTTGCAAAACCAACCCTTAGCATGACAAAGTTAAAGGGCCTTAATCAGCCCCTGGTCAGCTTCTGCTAGCGCCAGTCCCATAGAGTAGGATGAAAAAAAGCATCTCTGTGATGCCTTTTGCAGGATTTATTGGCAGGAATTTTCAGGGAAGGATGGGGTTTTGGGTATCTGGCTTGCTGGAGTCTATAGGAAAGCTTTTTGTAACCAGCTAATGGGTTTAGTCATTCTGAAACCTCAACTCCAATCTTAAGCAACGTTTTTTTTAAAGTGAGATACTTAAAGTTCGATTCCTAAACCCCCCCAGCCTGACTTCCAAAGTTGGTAAGCACCCAGGCTTCCCACCGTGCTTGTGGGAGCTTCCCTCCGCCTTGAGAGAAGCGAAGGGAGAAAGAAATCCTTACAAACCCTTCCAGCTCAGACCTTCACAGCTGTGCTGCCGTGGGGACACTCCCGTCCATGTGGTTTGACAGAAAGTGAATCCCCTGGAACTGAACCTCATGGCAATTCAAGTTAAATCCCTCCTACAAAATTCACGCATTGCCTCAAGTCTTTGGCTAAACGGGCGCCTTTTTTTTTTCTTCTCTAGAGAACAAAGGTACTTTCGTAGCAACTTTGCCACCTTCCCCATGAAGCTCCTTGTGGTGGCTCATCGCCAGCACGGAGCAACAGAAACTTGTTAATACCTTTACAGCTCCCTCTTAATAAAGCCAAGGCAATTAACAGCTCCACTATTTACAAAACAAATCCTCTTTGCAACACCTGAGAAAAAGAGTCACAAGTGTTTCCCAAACATTTCTCAGTTGGGGAGAACTCCTATGATAACTGTTTACCGGGATGTGTTGCATCTGCTCTCCCTGGCTGAAGGGGACGAGTCCATATTCACAGTGAGTTCATACTGTGCTTCCATCCAGCATCAGCAAACACAGGGCTACTGGGAAAGTTCCTTACCCAAGAGTTCCTCCAAGGAGAAAGAGGTGTACAGGGAGCCAGGGTTTGAATTTATAGCTCGTCCACTGGTCCTTGCTCACCTGTGGTATGGCCGCGTGCGATGGTGTACGACGTGTGTGGATAAGGTAGGTTGTTCCCCTCCAAAGATGTCCCCAAGGGTGGCTGGAGGGAGGGGAGTGGGTAACAGGCAACAGATTTACACCTCTGTGAAGGGATTCAAAAGCTCCCCCACCTCTTTTTCTGGTTCTTTGCTCTCTCCTAGGATACATCGCATGCCCCCCACTTTGCAAATCACTGCCCCGGCTTACAGTGCAGTAAATTTCTCCTTTTCAAACAGGCCCCAAGGAGATGAGCAATATAACAGAAGATTGATGGATTAGAGACAATCAAATAAATGTAACCTGCAAGGTACCTGCAAAATTAATGCCTTCCTCCCCTTTACCTCTCCCAGCCCCCTCTCCCTTCCTCCAAACATGCACAGTGGCCCACAATTTATGAACGAGAAAGATGACGTGTTCCCCAACTAAACTGTCATAGAGGCACAGAGGGTGATTGCCAGGACAACTTCACACGAGAGCACTCCCAGCCACAGTGGACTCGGCCCAAACACTTCTGGAGTTTAGGAAAGATCCCATTTAAAGCCTATATCAGGTCTTGGGCCCAAATTCATCCCTTCCAGGGGTTCTAAAATGCAGAGAGGAAAGGAGAGGGAGTTGGTGGTAACTCCAAGGGCAGTAAGGAGCAGAGACTGACGACCCCAGCGAGGAAATGTTCACCAAACACAGTTAGGATGCAAAGAGTAGCACTCACGTGGGACAGGGCCAGAAAATTAGAGAGAATAAGTCTAAAGCTTGTAGAAAGGGAGTGTAGATGTTTACAAGGAGGAAGACATGATGGCAAATAGAGAGGGAGATCTCACATAGTATTTTAGCTTTTCTTTTCTTTCTCTCCCTAGTCTTTATTCAGTGTCCCGTGCAACGTTAATGAAGTCACTTGTGAGCACGTCCAGGAGAGAATAGCTCGTCAGGGGACATAGGACCACAGAGCCTGGACAGTATACGGCCCTTAATTTCCTCCTCTGATGCTTTCAATAGCTCAGGGGATGCCATAAATGATGATAATGACGAGGTCAGTGGAAAGACTGTAAAACAGTGGGAAGAGGCACAAGCGTTACCTCCCTTGGGCTCAAACACGGGCCATGCATGGAACGAGTTTGCTGGTTGCAAGCTCTTCCGCCTGGGACAGCGGCTGCTCTCCACGTCCCACTGCACGGCCCGGCTGCCAGTGCTCAAAACTGTGCTGTGAGGAGTTACGTGGTCTGAAACGCTGGGTTGTGAAGTCGATGACTCTTGTCACCAATTTAGACCAAGCCTGACAGTTTGGCTGGACACAGGCAAGGGCGAGGACAACGGTGTTCGTGTTTCTTCCCAATGCCACAGACTCTTCTAACTCGCTCCACTATGGCTCCTGGCCTGCACTTCTAGAGGATCATCCATCAAGACCATAGCTGGCAGCTTTAAACACAATACTTGCTATTTCTCTCGCTTTAGCCTTGAAGCTAAACCTACTCTGACTCAGGCCTCCATCCCCACTCCTGCCAGGAAGAGGCTTCTGCTGGCCAGCTGCCAGCGACTATGATAGAGACAAGGCACCTCCTCCCTATCACTAAGTGGATTTTGAAGGTAATAAGCAAGAGAATAATTAAATTAACTCAGTCCCGAATACCTCCCGAGGTGCCGGGCATTCCCAGCATTGCAGCAGCACCGCAGGTGTCAGGAGAGCAGGTAATTCTGGTCGGTGGCAGGCTGCAAATGTGGCTCCGGGGGATGTCTCTACCCGTGGCAGCTGAGCCTGGACAGGAACACTGGAAAAACATACTGGATGGCTTTGCTCGAGCCAGCTCGAGTCCGGGAGTAAAACAGCTACATTTATGCTTTGATGTGCTTAAGTTAATAAGACTTATCCCAGGGCAAACACGCTTGGTGCTTCCCAGCTTGGATTGCTTTATCCTCCTTGTTCTTTCTTGTCCCACAGGCTTTCCCCCCGGGGTGCCACGGCTATCATCTCACGCAGCAGCCTCAGCCTCTGTTTTACCACACAGCTACTATTTAAATTCCCTGCGAAATATCTATTTGCTTTTGACAGCAGCACACTCATTTTTCCCCAAGATCTGCTACAGGCTGCGAGATTTGAGGCTGGATTTGAGAGTGGTAAGGTCACAGCCCTCACTCACCTCCAAGGTGTCTACAGGGAGTCCGGGCCAGCTCTGGCCAGGATTAGCTGCAGGGCAGAGGACATCCCTGCCGCAAAGGTTTAGGTTTATCTCACCCATCGCCAGAGAGCTCACAAATCACTGTCCAGTCCCTTTCAAGCAGTTGGGAGCACTAAATTGTACCTCTAGTATCCAGACACCATCCAATCTCGTAGGGCCAGGCCAGGTACATTGATGAGGAGATAGTGTAATTGGTCAAACAGGATGGAGCCCAAAGTTCACCATTTCCTGCGATATAACCTCGTGAATGCCATATCTCTGGGAGAGTCTTGTTTAGGCCATTGGAGATTATCTTACTTTCCAAAGAGGGTTGCTCTAGCCAAGGATCTGCCACTGTCCTGCTTAAGCAAGGAGGATCTCAGTTTTCACATGAAACTAAACAAAGGGTGCTTTGTGCTTTTTCAGCAGAAATTTAATTACAGGTATGACCAAATAAATATTTGGGAAGAGTAACAAATAGTACTACGAAGAGAACCGAGAGTGGCAATGAGCACCTTCCAGCAGGAAGCCAAGTGGCGTTTTAAACCCCAAGATGGTCTTTGGGGTACTTTTGCTTTCTCTGTTCTATGAAGATGTAATTAATTTCCACACCATCACGATTTGTTAGGTGTCATATTAACCACCCTGCCTTGCAACCAAGCCAACCACTGACAAAAACTCTTCAACTCATTCCCTTGAGATTTGACTGCAGGAGGACACTGACCTCACCCCAGGGAACTATTTGCTGGAGACTTTTTCTAGCGGTAAAATCGCAGTTACATCCTGGTACGCTATTAAATCCACACGTCAAAATAAACTCATCTGTCATCTTGTGCATGAAGTTTAGCTTCCTTTTAAGGAGATAAAAATGCATTAGACCATCCCATTAAAGTAATTCACATGTCTTGCTTTATTTTCCCAGACAGGCCATTTCTTCCTTGGAGATTACTGACTTCTGGGAAAACGTGTCAGCTAAGGAGCCATGGAATAACAGACTTGTCCTTCAGGTGCTACTCCCTAGAACAAACGCCACCTTGGCCTGTGTTTTGAACGACAGACAGCTTTTTACACAGACCTCTTCACCCCCGAAATATTTCTTTTTCACAGCCACATGGCGATGGGAGAAAAAAGAATAACGCCCAAAGGCTGGAAAAAAAATAAAATGGAAGGCAACAAAGCACTGCTGAGACAAGAAGACTTGCTGGAGAGACGTGGCCCACGGGAGTTACGTTCAGCAGCAGTTTGTCACCGGGGTCACAGATGTCTGGGAAGCAAAGGGGGAAGAGCTGCAGTGGCAGGTCTGCTCCCAGGTTTAGCCCATCATTGTCTTCTGCTCTGCCGAGTGAAGGTCCATCCATCATCGTTCAGGAGCTAATGAGAGGTTCCTCCACAAGCACTCGGCTGCTGGAGACAGGCAGTGAGCAACAGCACGTGAAATCTCCAGCTCGTCCATCGCACCGGTGCGTGGCTGTTTCTCTGACGGATGAAAGACGTATCGCCTCTGTCCCACCAGCAGTAAGGCTCTGGGAACACTGAGAAGTCACCTGGAAACACCTCCAGGTTGTGGGTAGGTCGGCCTCCTCATAACTATAGTTTTGTCCTTTTTAGGATGTCGGAAGACTCTGACATCCTCAGATCCGGCCTCAATCTCCTATTATCTCAAAAACATCGCAAACAACATGTTTGACTCCCCGGCTGATGGTGCAGAGGAGCAGACAACCTGCTTCCCAGGCTCTGCAACATGGCATGGTGGAGAAAAAACACAAGTGATCCCTTTTGGCAGTGCTGTGTGCTTTCATATTACTTTGCTGCTATGTTTATTTCCACTGTTATTTTTTTTTAAAGTACTTGTTCAGGATCCTACACATAAACAGTACACTTAAAAACACTCCTTCCACATTAATCTTGTAGGAGGAACAAAATATTCTGTGCCAACCTACTGATACTTGCCCTGGAGAACCCTTTTTTCCTAGACTCCATGACACAGGATGCCTGGACCAAGCCCGCTGCTGGGCCAGAGCAAGATAATCAAAGCAAGATCACTAACACCAGGCTTGGACATCTCAGGGAAGGATGTACAAGAGAAGGTTGTAAGAAACGGAGCAAATTTATGCTTCCTGCAGTGACAAAGATGAATTTACAGATTGGGCGTGAAAGGATGTAAGAAAAAAAGACTTATTTTTTACAGGACAAACCATTAGAACTAAGAGGCCTAAGCCAGAGTCAGTGTCTACAGGTAAGAAATGGCTCCTTTTAATTCATAAACCAAGTTTAACTACTTTAGCAGAAAAAGAAAAAACCACCACAAGAACAAATCCAACCCAGGCTTGGAATCTGGTTTTGAAGTGTTTCGGCCAAGGTGCTCTTCCCACTGCAATGGGAAGTCACGTAAAGTTACGGTGTGGCCATCAAGTCAGATGCCCGGTACAGATGTCAGGAAAAGTCAAGTCTAGAATAAAATATGCCATCAGCCGTTCACAAGGGCAAAACCACCTTTACGTGGAGGGCATCACACATCCTCCGAAACGAGGATCTAGATACCTCCTCAGGACATTATCTCTGTACTTTCAGGTATTCAAGAAGGCAACAGCTCTTTGAAACTAGAGTGAAGCCAAATAAATCTTGATTTCCAGAAAGGAAAGTCGGGTATCACGGCACCGACGGCAAGGCCAGCACTGCCCAGTCTATGCAGAGCCTTAGACTACCCCAAGGCAGCCTCTCGTTGCCACAACCTCACTTAGAACACTCCCCATCCCTTCCGCTATCGCCCAGAGCCTCACTAATTTAGCTGAATGGGTTAATTGTGACTCATCTTATTTCTTCTTCCAAAGAAAAGATACAGAAAGTTACTACAGTCCCCTTAGGTGTCTGCACCCCCCGCTGTGGCCTGAACTTAAGACACCAGAGGAGCTGCAATATTAGCTGCACTGGAATGTTTTGGTTTTCCCTTGCAAAACAGGCCCGTCCCTCCAAGTGTGAATGTGCTTCAGTTACCCAAACACACTTGAGAGGGGGGGGGAAAAAGGAAATTTCCATTTTTTGGTATTTAACTACAGAATTCCCATTTTTGCTGAAAGCAAACAGCAAAGGGCATGCCTCGACATGTTGCCCTTGCACTATATGCCAGGGTGGGAAAAAAAACCAACTTTAAGACAAATTTTCTTCCCCCCACCTAAAGATTAAAAAAATTCCCATCATCAATATGTCACCTCTGGATCAGTGTGCAAATCCTACAACCTCGGTGAGCAGAAACACTTTAATTACACACGTGTGCACATAAAAGACACATTCCTGGAAAACCCACCTGGCCCCAGGTACTGCTGTTTCACACCCACAGGCGGGTTGACACACACAAATAGCAACTTCTGAGAATTCTTCGGTGTTGAAACTTTCTCAACGGTAAGGAAGAAAACCTCTAGCAGAACTGCAAATTCATACTAAGTGACAATGAAACAACTGGTTTTCAATGGAACTTCATAGATAAATAAAGATCCAATTTCGTGTAAGGGAGTGAAAATCAAAAGCTGCCAGTTTATACTATCAGGACATTACATTCTTAGGTCGTACTCAAATTGATATAACAGCATTCACCTCAGTAGAATTACACCAGGTTATAGCATCTAAGGACGTTGCCCAACATCATCTTCCGCAGTACATCTATAAAAGCACACATAAAGCTGTTCATTTCATTTAAAAAATCTACTTTACCTTATATCTTTGCCCTCATGTCAGCTGTCGAAGGTCACCCCAACTGCTTGTATGCAGAAAAAAAAGCAGTTAGAGGGGAAAAGAAAACCAAAGAGCTGGAAAATGTAATTGTCCATCAGTCTTTGCTCTCTGCATCCAGGTCAGACCCACCTACGCCCAGCTCTGACAGTCACTGAGCTGAGCAGTTCTGTAAGAATATTTGCAAGGTGGATGCACAGGGAAACACTCTAACAGACGGTGTAAGTGAACACATCTTGGATCACTGCCTGCTGTAGACAGCAACAGAGAACAGGAGGAAAAAAGCAGAGATGCTGCTAGAGCAAAGGAACAGGGATCCTCCTGATCACAGACTCGGCCGTATCTGAATTACTCCGGCCTCAGCCCCACACTCCAAACCTGCGACTTCAACACAGACAGACATGACACCAGAACTACACTGGCTCTGCTCATTTACACTCCCACCAACGAAGCATGACTTCTCACTCTCCGCTACATCCCTTCAGCTTCCCTCTCCCACAGCTGTGTTACATAAAAGTTTTCTTGTGAGTATTTTCAGCTGAAATGTTATTTGGGCTTCAATTTATTCCCACTAAATGGAATTTACATGTCATTGTTACCACAATACCTTAGCAAGAGATATGCTAAAATACTGCCTTGGCCTTTCTGTAAGACATTCTTACAAGATGTTAGATTCTTTAAAGTTATTCTGCAATATATATTATTTTTCAAAAATAAGCCCTGGCTGGATGGAAAGAAAATTGGCCACTAATTTCTGACCATGGATTTAAGAAGACCAGAAGTCGTTAACGGACTTGTCACAGGCTTTACTACAGTGGTAGCCACTTTCTTCTTTAAAACATCATATCACACGGAGCAGTGCTCTGCACGTATTCGGGGAGCAGTCACTGCCTCCAAAGAAACATTTCAAAACATGAAATGCCAAACAATCCAAGCACCAAACGAATGTCAAACTTTGAGAATGCAGGTGGTAAATTCCCCATTCCGACCTACAGGCAGGTACTTAAACCTGCAGATCCCAGCAGTGCACACACTCTGCCATTACCTGGATTTCTACTCCAAAGTCTAGTGCAGGCGATGAGTGCACGAGCACTAACACTCCAAGAAATGGACTGTTCAGCCTAGCAGTCCACCAGGTGTTGGGTGATCACAGCGATGTTTGCCCACATTCAGATAGGAAAACTAAGACATTAGGCACGTAGACAACTGGTGGACAAGCCAGAATTAAGAGTCCAGGAGCCTTGACCTGTGTTTCGTTCCAGAAAAGACAGTGAAGAGATTTCCTCAATGTTAACTCAGAGGACATCACGCTGGGCTACAGACCCAGTATGTAGTGCCAAATCTCCTTAACTACAAGCAAGTGTTCTTTTACTGAGAGATAAATTGATATACTGCTCAGCGGGAACTAAAGAGAGATGGGTTTTATTCCTGCTGCAGCTGCTCCAAAGGATGACCCAAGAGAGTCATTTCACTTGTCCCTGGCCTTGACACTTGTGCCATTTCTGCACTGTTGACTCCTTTGTACAGCGTTGCCTCAGCTACTGAGGAGAGATGCTACAAGGAAATGAGGTATCGTTACTAAAACCGGTTATGGATGACTTAAAATTGTTTATTCCAGGAATCCCATGTGGTCTTAAAAAGGAATAGTTTGCAGAGATAATGAGCAACTGGCAAAGATACACGATGGCTGCTTTGTAGCATGGTGACGTTCTTTGCCATGGGTAATGACGAATTAAGAGCAATTATGACACTAAGATGGAGAATGCCTCAACACTCAGTCAGCGCTCAGGTGAGGCAACGTTTTATTGCGGTCCATTAAACCAAAAGCAATAAAAGGCTTACGAGTCATCACAGATCTTAACCACGTGAAGCTAATAATCAGTATGATAAACTATCATTTACATGAATAGGAGATGGAATGGACATTTCATTTCCTATGCCTTTGTTGCTTCCATTCAATTGCATCGACGGTGCCATTCAGGGAAGCCAGCGTGGTGCCTGTTTCCAAGAGAACTTTGCAAAACAAAGACAGTCACGGTCAAAACTTTGCTGGTCAATTCAATATATTTACATGGAGGACCCCTGAAGAAAAAAAAATTATTCTGAAATAGCTTCATGAGATAGTTTAGTTGGAAGTGGTAAGTAGCAGGGAATGATCTTGTGGCTATCCAGATGTGTGATGGCCACAGAAGGAAGTATCTGTTTTCAAACTTTCCTCACCCAGGCAAAAATACCATCACACAGTTCCCTTAGCAAAACAGCAAACAACAGACCGTTCTGCATGCAGAAAACAGCGTTGGCCAAGTCTCGCTCCAGAGGAATGTGGCACAAAGTCTTTGCTTTCAATAGGACTGAGGAAGGTGCCACACCAACATCTGGCAACGCATTTCAGATGCATGTGTAACACGCCATCCGAGCAGCTCCCAGAAATTATCCCTTTTTCCTTCTTTCAACTAAGAGAATGGAATTGCTCTCAAAGCAAACTGAAAGCACACTCGGAACCACCGTTTTTAAGAAGACCTCGCTATGCCATAACTTTTCACAGCTCAGTTGCTAAATTACACATTATAAAAATAAGTCAGTGCAATTGAGCGATGGTGTTAATCTCAGAAGTTTAAACATCACCCTGTAATGACTGCTTTATATTGGCCCACAGTAAAGTACTTTATGGGGCATGCAGGAGATTTATCCGCACGCGTACGTTAAATACTCCTGGGAATTTTCTCACATAGAGAGATGAGGTCTGACACAAACCCAAATACATACAAAACATTGCCGTCATTCACACTGCAACAGGAATGCCACCCAGTAAGAAAAAAAAAACTTTACAACGCCTAAAAGAGATAAGAGCCGATAGCCAGCATAGCAATAAGACGTTGCTTTTGGAAGTGCAGAATTTCCTAACCTGACAATCAGTGCAGATTCTGGAAACATAACAAAAAAACAACCGTCCCCTTGCAAGGAAATGAGAGCTTAGTGGTTGACTATAAATAGATCATAAAGAGGCACGAGTGGTTTGCAGAGTAGTTTACTAAAGCCAAGAGTACTTAGAGACAAATTAGGTTCTTGCACATAAAAACTCCCTGGAACTCGGGGTGAGTTCATACGCGATTCCTCACCCCGGCAACCTGGGGCTGACACCACAGCACCCAACGACCTTTTGCAACTCTCTCTAGTAATAGAGAAGATCCATCCAGACTGACTTAGAGACCCCAAGTGAGAAGACTTTTAAATAAAATACCGTATCTGCAGCTTCTTTACCATCATATTTACCAGTATCTGTCTGTTGTCTTTTTTTTTTTAATAAACGCACTTCAGAATAGTACTGCAGCTAAGGAAGAATGAGTCAGCCAGGTGTTCTCAGGGGACAAAGTATAATGCCAAACAAGACAGATGTAAGCATCCCCAGCAAGGCACTACACGACGTACTTTGTACGAAAGCATCACCTCCCTCAGCTGTAAAACACTCAAAAGCAGTAAACTGAAGAGAATTCTTAATCCTTCAGTGTTATCATTATTAGAGTATCCTTCACCCACTTGTCTGCAGGCTGCCTTCTCCCACCAACTGCTTGATCTTCCAACAATGCCTCATTTCTGGCTCAGAAGACCAACAATAGGCTCTCCCCTGAGCTCATGGCAGCATCTCCACCATCCCTTAGCGGGAGGCAGCATGACAATAATTTGACTGGCATCCTGCCAAGGAGGCTCGACGCATCAGTCACGCTGCTGACACACTCCACACCCAGAGGAGCTCATCCAGGCTACAGAGGATTTCTAGGTACAGACAGCGGCTCTTGACTGACCATCCAAAAGATGGCAGGTTTTTCTGGTTCACTAACAGCAAAACAAGAAACTACGTATTTCCCGTGATGGTCCCTGCGACACCACCACGCTGGTTTAAGAAAAGTCTGCTTGAGTCCAGCAAAGGAGCAGGTAATCATCGGTAGAAGAGGACTTAAGTGCTGCTTCTAGTCCAAGAACAAATCGACTGACTGCCATCTAAAATGCAACAGCACTGTAAAACCAACTGCAAATTACCTTTTTACGCTGGGCAAAGGGCCTCTCTTTCCAACAAAATAAAAATAATGACTCTTCAAATTTTTGTTTGAAAGGGAAATTGAAAACCCGCGGTATTTTCACCACAGTATTTTCATAGCACGAACTGTTGTTGGCCAGTGCCAAAATCAACCAACACTTACTGTCCAGAATAACAAGAATTATCTTGATCTGACTGCTCTGATTTAACGAATTAATATTAAACTAAGACCTTTGTGTCTTTAAATAGAATCTGTCGTTCTCATACGGAACTGAAAAAAAATAAGTTTGAGTCACCCCTTCCCTTCATACAGCGCCATGAGACAAACGACCACCAGTTCATCACCAATGCACCAGTTCTGCTTAGACAACTGTTGTTTAAAAGACAGTCGAGATAACTAGCTTGAAGAATCCAATTTTCTCTTCTTATCCTACCTGACAAAGATGAGGGTTTGCAAATCTTCCTGTAACACTTTTTTTTTTTCCTTAAAGTTGCAGCATCGAAGTCCTAAGCCCTGAGCAGTGACTCATTTCTAAGGCTCAGCATGCTGGGATGCTCCAACTTAGGTAGGCAACGGGGAACTGGCTTTGAGGTTTCTGCCATCTTTAAAGTATGTTCAAGGTTCCTGGCAGTTTGACTGCTCTGAAAGATAACAAATCCCTTCTGAGATGAAAAGCTGAACAATCATACACTCCAGACCAGCTCAATCTGCATAGTCCCAGCAATAACTTCCAGTGCAGCTGATAGCAAGCATACAATAAGCAAAGCTCCAAAAGAAAATCTGTTAAAAAAAAAAAGAATTATGAGCAACAGACTGAACTGCTGGTTTTCTGGACATAGTTCTATTCCAGCAGTAAAACTGAAATCAGCTCCCTCAAAGTTAAAAATACTCAATAGGCAAGGTAATTATTTTGATCTGATAGGGGGAGAAGATAGCTCACTTGTTCCCACTGACAGTAGCTCACGTTGCTGATATTGAACAGTAAGACATCCTTCAGTTCATCCATTTTTTTTCAAAGTGATATTTTCTGTGACATGGATTGACTACAGTGGCCAAACCTACAGCACCCTCGGCCAAATGAAAACCTGAAGACCAAAAAGAAATGTAAGCAGCGTGTCCGCCAACAGCCTCTCTTGTGGTGTCACAGCTCCCCCAGGGGACCAGGCTAGTTGTCCCTTTCATGCTCTCAGGACTGACCTTCTGCCCGCACCCTACTGATTAGTGCAGGTTCCTCGAGAACTCAGCTGGGAGATGTGCTGGATCGATGCTCGTCCTCAGGGCACAGACACAGCGAGTCAGGATGGCACCCAAGGGATGAAGGTGTCATCACTCTTTGCAGCTTTCCCTTAGAAAAATAGAGGTGAACACCTGCCAGCAACCGAAGGTGTCAGCTCTGATACTAGAAAATAAATCCATGACAGACATACACCGGAATAACTGAAACTCTACATTGCCCGGGTTGTAAAGGTAACATTTGCAACATCAGCTGCTTTTGCCTTTTCTCCTGGTAAGGACCCACACACTCTATAGGGAAGTTACAATCTTCTGTAGGTAGAGTAGCTCTGTCTCAAAAGCAAAACTGAGAACTCCAGCAGTAACATAAAGGAGATATTTATTGTCAAGCAATATCACATCAAAATAAGTAAGCAAATGTCACAGTAACTAACAAAATACAGGAAAATGTCACATGAATTCACCCGACTTTACTTTCTGGCCTGTTCAAAACAGAATTTTTTTGTTTTGGCTGACAGGAAACCACAAAACGTAACCATCCCACAGCTGGAGCAATCAGACATGTAGGGGGACGAGAATTACAGGCAAAATAAACTAGCTGTAAACAGATCCGTTGACTGTATTCCTAAATATCTCATGTATTTTTTGGTTCATATTTGAGGGTTTGGGGACTTTTTTCTTCCTCTTATCCTAAAAGTCCCAAGATTTTTAGGCCTCAGTACTATAGGAACCAGTTTTCTAAATGCTTATTTGCTGAGCTGGCGATTGTGGTTTATCCCACTCAGAAGATAAACAATTAGCTTAAACAAAGTTTAATGTTACAGACAAATGACTTATGTTTCTGGTAATTACTCAAGTTGGGGGAGCAAGTTTTTTCATGAAACAAATTATGAAATTGCTTGTTTGTTTAGTATTAGTCAAGCATACAAATACTTCAGAGCTGTGAAAATGACATTGTTTTCCCCACACCAGTCAGTGAAAGCATAAGATACAAAGCCTGAAGTTAACCACACAAGTACAGGTCTTTGAAGAAAATTAGTCACACCCGATGGGAATTTTGTCTCTTTCTAGTCACCTAACACCATGTATTTATCACGTGATTCTACATTCACTTCGCCAATAGAAAAGCTACTCTTAAATCCTGGTTAAGGCTAAGTTTATTTACCCCATGGAGATGCAGGTAGTTAAGACTACGTAATATTAATTACATAGCCAAGGGACACACTGAAAATAATAATATGCCTCTGTAAGCTGGAATGCTTGAGATGGTTTCCACTGAGCTCTCACTCCTCACGCCCTTCTTCCATGATCTGATGCTGTAGCCTAGGTTTATTAGGATTGTGTTCCATCAGCCAGTCAGCAAGCCAAGTCTGTGGAATAAAAAAAAATCCAAACGCTTTCAGTATTCTCTTGAGTTTTCATTTGTTTTTTCTCCTATTAAAGGTATGGGAGAATATTAAAAGCATTATTCTAAGACTCTGACACAGACACTCTCCTACTGTGCTGTGAAGCCAAGACCTTTCAGAAAAGAACAGACATACAAATAACCTGTCTCTTCAGAATGTTCTGCGAAATCTTCACAGCTTATATTGCTTTTGAACAATTCACACTGACCTTTAGAAGACTACTTTTCCTGGCAATGTCTGCCTTTGTGTATGTAAAAGAACATTTGAGCCATACTTCAAATAATCCAGTCAACTCTGGTTTGGGATGAGGCTGTACAGTGCACGTGAAATCACTTAATGAAATATTACTTCCGTCAACACTTACAGATACTTTATCTGTTTATTATTCATTAAAAGTATCAGTTTTCTACACTGAAACCACCTCACAGTATGCCTAAAACTTAAAAACAAAACATGGTTACTTTTTAAAACTCATCTTCTAAGTTTTCCAGCACACTGTACTTGAATAAGAATGTGGGAGGTAGGAATGCCTTAAGTCCTAACTTCACCTGCCAACATCTTGGCCTGGCTTTAGGCAAATTAACCCTTTGCCTCGATTTCTCCACTTGTAGAAAGTTCTTAACATCCTTATTTATTTCACAAGGCTGTTGATGATTAGTTTCTGGAATGCTAAGTACAACAAACCTCATACCATACTGCGAAGTGAAAGAACTGACAGAATAGTAGCCCGGTAAGGTAAGTGGCACTCTCCTTTTATTACCAGGTACAAAAAGATTGTTTTGCAAAGAAAGAGACAACAAACAGCACTAGGACAATCCTCACAGGTCAGTCAGCAATAGCAGAAGAACTCAAAACAAAAATGGAAAAAATCCAAATCGCAAAACATAAAAGCCCTTAGAAAGACTACTTTGGAAAAATAAATTTTTTAATCATTTGAGCCTGATTAAATTTTTCCTGTGTTACTTAGGAAACTGGCTAAGACAACCTCTGGGCTGCCAGCAAGTATGTCTGAGTGGACAGATAGTTTCTGATACCATCTCCAAAAGGAAAAAAAGAAGAAGAAAAAAAAAAGAACAGATAAATCACCCCAACTCCCATCTTTCAGTTTCTGGACGGATACTAGGAGAAGAACAACATTCCATTAATCTCCCTGTAAGTCACGTAGCAGATAAACCGAAAAGCAACATCAAGTCACCATTCTTCTGTTACGAGGTCACAGACACTACAGACAGGGAAGAAGAAACAAATATGATGTTTTCATTTTAGTGAAGCTATTGGCACTGCCTCATACAGCTTCACAGTTTTCTTACAAGCAAGGAAGGAAACCATGGTCTCGAAGAAGTTACTGTTAGTTACCACATAAATGGCTGGAAAACTGTGCTCAGAATGCAGAGATTAATTGGAAACAAAACCAAACAATGAGTTAAGAGAAATGTGACTTATAAGTAAGAGGAAAAAAAAATCAGTTTTTACTATTACAAAGAGATGACTGAAGGGAAAAAACACGTTAATGCTCTTCAAATATGCAAGAAGTTGCTGCAAAAAAAAAAAAAAACAACAAAGGAGATAATTACATTGTCTCAAATGTCCTCTGGGGATAGTAAAAGGAAAAAAAAAAAATTAAAGGGATAAAAATTGGAGCACAGGAGATTTAGGCTAACTTTTAGTGAAAGCTTTTTAACTAGGTATAATTAAGCACTGAGACAGATTGCCGAGGGAGACTGTAGATTCTCCACCATTTGGAATGCTAAAGAACAGGCCAGACAAACACTCGTTAGGGATGGTGAGATCAGTTGGTCTGGCCTTTGGGCAAAGGGTTTCATGAAACGACTTCTTCACCTCCATTTTTCTGGATTTCTACGGTAACAGTACCAGACACACAGAAAAGTGAACAAGTTATAAAGCTGGAACAAGCAGAGTAAATTTAACCCGACCTCATATATACCACATAGTTCATAGAAACACAACTGAATTATTTTTAGGCTTTTTTTTTTTCTGAAATGTATCTGTATCTTTTGGAAAAATGCAACGTTGATTAAAAGCCTGATAATGATGTAGAACCCACCACAACTGCCAGCAAGTTGTCACACTTGATTAATTATCTGCTTTTTTAAAGAAGTGCTAGTGTGAATGACTTGAACTTGAAAAATACAGAAAACATTTACCATATTTTTCCAGACTAAACCAAGCTTATTTTGTTTAGAGACTGAAAAAAAAAACCCCACCACCATCAACAGAAAACGAACAGGAAATTAACTCTAGTCTTTCCTCAAATAACTGTAATTTGAACGACATTCGTGATTAAAGGAAATAATATGTGAGGAGGACAAGATAAATCAGCTTGATAACTAGAAAGGAGTCACAAGAAATCAGAAGAATTTTCTGTAGGTCATTTGGACTATTCAAGATAGGTTTCACTCAGAAGAATCATAAATCATTTTCCTGGTGAGCTGTGGAACAACCCAAACAACTGCTAATCAGTGCTGTATAGTCAAAATAATAGGTTATCCTAAAGAAAGATTGATAGTATTACTTTAAATAAACAGTGACAAAACAGCCTTGCTACGGACTCAAAGTACTCAGCTGTGTAACTACTACCAGTGTGATTAGCATCTAACCTCACAGAATCACAGAATATTAGTATCTACTGTATGAGAGCTATTTCATCGCAAACTCACCTCAGAAACAGAAATAAAGCAAGAACTTCTATCTGACATCAGATCATAATAGCCATTTACCGTGAGAGCCACCTGTAACAACTATGTGTTAGAAATCTGAGTTCTACAGACCCACTGTCACTTCACCAAGGCTGATTTCATCTAGTCCTGGCCCTCATTTGCTTAAACTCGAGAAGAAACTTCTTCTCAGTGAGGGTGACGGAGAACTGGAACAGGCTGCCCAGAGAGGTTGTGGAATCTCCTTCTCTGGAGGCATTCAAGACCTGCCTGGACACGTTCCTGTGTGGCATAGTCTAGGCATTCCTGCTCTGGCAGGGGGATTGGACTTGATGATCTTTCGAGGTCCCTTCCAATCCCTGACATTCTATGATTCTATGATTCATTGGTTAACAAACCAACCAGCTTCTTGCAAGGCAAATGTTACTTGACCAGCTCATCAGCATGCAGCTAAAACAGCACAGCTCTTTAACGAAAGAGCCGCTTTCCTACACACAGGGACTTTGCAAACACAAAGTAAAAGGTATCACGACACACGCAAGACAACGCCGATACACCAACCGCACCATCGGATCCGCCGGCTTCTCTTTACACAGCGCAGTGAGCCCAGCGAGTAACGTCGGCTTCACGTAAAGGTTCAAGTAATCCTTGGCTCTTTGTCCCGTCGGAATTGGCTCCAAGATCACTGTAAAGAGTAACCGCAGGTTGTAGAGTGATTAAAAAAAGCATTCTTCCAAAAGTTGTTTATATACGGGTTGTTCTCTTCCGTAATAAGTTAATACTACATAGTGGTTTTTACAGCTTCTCCCACAACAAACTACAAAGAAATCACCTGAAACCCCTTTACAATGTCCCTGAGGTAACCTCACTAATTACAGACAATTATGAAAGGGGGGGAAATCAGATCATCTGGGGAAAACCCATATCCTTGAAGATGCAATGAGGGCAGGAGAGAAATAATATCCCCTACGCTTACTACTGCCTTCTTGCTGGTTTCCATAATCTCCCCTTAATGTCTTGCTTTGTTGTTAGGGTGAGGAGAAGAGACGTGGTTTACGATAGGTAAGGTTTGTAGGGAAGTGCAACATCTTTTATTAACCTAACTGATACTGTTGACAGAAAAGGACAAGTTTTTCCAGCAGATTCCCTGGCACCTTTCGGTCAGAGAGCAAAGCTGTTACACTACAAGCAACAAGATCCTCTCCCAGTCTTTCCAGGTTCTATGGCCCATTTCTCCGGCACTTAACTTTGGAGCTGTACTACCATGTGAGCATCCCACTCCTCTCCAACAGGAATTACTCAGCCTGTGCCCAAGAAGGGAGTCAGTCTTCTCAAGCCAACAGCAGTCCCCGGAGCTGACAATGCCAGAAAGATGTGCTGGAGCATAATAGTTTCCCATTTCCTCTCATTTACCAGCTTTGTCTGCTCCAATTCCAAGACCATCAAGTTTGTAAAGCAGAGGTAACCCTTGTAACTCTAATACCTCTTCAAACACATTTTGGTTTGCCGTTCACAGGAGAAAATATCAGCTATACACACAAGAGACTCCCATTGTCATAAAGCAAACAAACCCAACATCTAAATTTGGTTGTTATCTGGGGTCTGGGCAGAGACAAGTATTAACAGGGCATCCTCCCAAAGATTGGCACCATTTTACCTTCTGGAAACATGAAGCGAATCTCTCTTTCTGCTGAGGAAATGCTGAGACTGCCGTGAAGCGCGTTCCTCAGCTCATCGGTCCCATAGATTGCTCTCAAGCTAAAACCAAAAGAAAAAAACGCTTGGTAGGCACTTGCAAATCCCTTTCAAGTATCTACACTCCGAGAGCATGTAAAAATAATATGTATGGATTAATTAATATGGCATTGGCTTGACTTCTTTTTTCAGAAAAAATACAAGGCTACCTAAAACGTACGCTCACGCGCTCAGCGTTCTCCACAAAACAGGTGACTTCACATACTAAAAACACAACGGTGAAAAGCTGTATTACACCAAACGGAAGAGGTAAGAGGCCACTTCAAATCTGTGTCCCTTGTAAAAGAAAAAAAGTAAGAGAGTAATTCAAGTCTCTACTAAGAGAAAGAGAAATTCCTACTGACTTAACCAAGGCCACTCAGTGAGTTACCTGTGAGGGTGTGTTCTCCTGGCTCTTAAGGTGTTTGATGGTCCAAGCAATTCCTTCCAGTACGAGATAGCGCAATGCCTGGCAAGAACCATAGCAACTAAAGGTCCAGAACTCATGTAGGCTGTTAAGTTAGGAAAAAACACTTTTCCATATTGGTCTGCATAGAAATTGCTGCATTGCTCTGGGCTTAACTGGAGCTTCCGTTTCTATAAGGTGTAAAAGAAAAACAGAACGAAAATAAGGTTGCCAAATAGCTCGCTACCTCAGGTAGGACACAGTCCTCTGCTGCAGGAGAACAGACACAGCGTCACGGCCCAGCCTAACCTGATTCACCCAGATCTGATCTTCTTCGAGATACAGATTAACAAAGAGTAAGAGTTTTTCAACTTAATTAAGCAAACAAACAAGCTAATTACTGATAAAGATGTGATTTTAGCCTGCACAGACTACAGCATTTTATGACTGCTGGATGACTTGAAGTATTGCCAGGGCACAGCACAGAAAAAGCGAAGAGCATTACAAGGGCAGGATTTAATTACTCAGCTGCTCCAGCAAAACGTTCTACTTTAAAACAATTTTCTCTTCGGCCCACACCGTTAATTATGCAATTGTTCTATTTTTCATTCAGCACTAGTGCTTTATGACTCTCCCAACAGCCGCCTAGCCTGCAGGTAGCCAGGGCTAGGACAAATTTGGAAGGTTATCAGAAGGCATAGGGCAGTCACAAACAAATAAGTAAATTTTTTTTTTAAGTGCTTTCATTGGACTCGAATTTAGGCAACGCCAAGCGCCACAAATCCAGATTCCTAGTAACGTTGGCACCAAAAGTTACTGGAGACATCAGAAGGCGCTAGAGACGTAGTTTAAAACACAAAACAAAACCCGGCTAAACCGTAAAAGGATGTCTAGAAGCCCAGTCGGCGCTCGCTCAGTGCCACAGAGCAGGAGCAGGAGCAGGAGCAGGAGCAGGAGCAGGAGCAGGAGCAGGAGCAGGAGCAGGAGCAGGAGCAGGAGCAGGAGCAGGAGCGATGCCAGAGCGCTCCCCAGCGGCCGCGCCCTTCCCTGAGCTGACGCTGCTCAAGTGCGTTTACGTTAAAAACTGGAATCGAAAAAAACCCCGTCGTTCTGGCAGCCGGCCAGCTGTCTAATTCAACTGATTCCCTAAGTCTCCACCTGGCAAACGCCTGCTGTGGGACACCTCCCGATGCCACGGCGATAACGCTCTCCGGAGGCGCTTCAGAGGCTCCACATATCTGCGACACGTTTGCCTATGTACGAGTTTAACAAAGTCTGTGTTTTCCGGCGGTCCGCAAAATAGTCGGTCTGTTCCATTCCATCTCATACACCAACCAAACGTATCTTTACAGAATACAAGCTCAGTAGGTGATGACATATCAAAAACATAAATGGAGTTTTGGACACGCTTTTCGTTACTGGCTTGACTGATGGAAGTTAAGATAAATATTGTTCTCACTTACAAACTGCAGTTCTGTTCTCTGAGCACAGCCTGTTACCTGAACAATCAGGAATCCTGACCGGAGAATGAGATCCTCTATTTCTTCTTCTTTATCAATGACATCTGGTTTGATGAGAGCCAGAGTCCTTTCCACAAAAATCTGAGGTTTGGGCATTAACATCTGCATCTCGGCTTCTAAATCAGAATTCATGTTCTCCTTCGGTACTGCAATGACACCAATTGGTAATATTTGGAGTTGATCTACTAAACAGTCACCTGTGGTGACATTTAGCATGTATTCTGGGAATGGAGAGAGTCACCCCCATTCCACAAAATCCACATCAGATCTTTTTTCTGGACTAGTTAGTGCTCTATAGTTCCTGTACACATTTTGCAGAAAATAAGCTAATTGTAAAACATAAACTATTCCTTACATTTCACTAATTAACTCAGGAAATACGTGCTATGCACAAGAGCAGGCCAGGCTCCCTGTCCTCCCACAACCACCCTCCATCCACCAACCCTGTGTTCCACCAAACGCAAAAAATCTGTATTCTCACAGGCAAAGACTGAGGTGTGGGACTTACTCCTTGGATCTATTCCACCTGTAAGCCTTGGGGTATTTTTCAATTGCTACTCAACTCTTCTATTTACGGACTCAAGACAAAGTACCAGTTTCCTAACTGAGCAGATTAGGCCATTCGCAAGCTACCAGGATTACAAAATTGTTCTGTGAATAGGGGAACTAAACCAGATGGGTTTCCTCCAGACTTTTTGCCTCCACAGTCCCAGGCCTCTCTCATCCTCACCGGACAAGGCACAGGCACACAGCTGACCGGCCACCTGGCTGCTGGAAAAATCAGCTACAACTGCTCAGTTATCTCTGTCTTCTCAGTCAGGATGATCTTTTCCGCGCCTACACCTTTGGGCCTCCTCTTTCAGATTTGGTTGGAGAGGCGGTGGCCTCCGTCAGGGTGGAAAGATTGGAGAGCCGAGCGCTGGGCTGCCCGGGAACCGGGCTGAAAACGCACCCCGGAGGACAGGGCTGCCCGGGAACCGGGCTGAAAACGCACCCCGGAGGGCTGGGCTGCCCAAGAACCGGGGTGAAAACGCACCCCGGAGGGCAGGGCTGCCCGGGAACCGGGCTGAAAACGCACCCCGAAGGGCTGGGCTGCCCAAGAACCGGGGTGAAAACGCACCCCGGAGGGCAGGGCTGCCCGGGAACCGGGCTGAAAACGCACTCCGGAGGGCAGGGCTGCCCGCGAACCGGGCTGAAAACACACTCCGGAGCGCTCGGAGCCGCCAGCCCGAGGGAACACCCCGTCGCAGACGCCACCACCCCGAGGGCCCAGGACGCGACCGAGACCCCAAGGAACCGCCTCCTTCCCCCCCAACAGCCAGGCTCAGCCCCGCGTACCGTGAGGCCGCTCCTCCCCTCCCCGTCCTTCCCCCCGGCAGCTCCCCGCCACGCACGGTCGCGCTCCGCCGCCGTTGCCGGGCGACAGCGGGGCGGCCCGCGGGCGGAGCGGCCGCAAGATGGCCTCCGCGGGCCTCGGCGCCGCGCCCGGCCGGGGCCGGGGGCGGGATCCAAGATGGCGGCTGGGGAGCGGCGGCAGCGGGAGGTTGCGGCGCTGCCCCGGGAGGCACCTGGCAGGCCGGGCCAACCGCGGTCTGCGGGCGGATTGACTGAGGGTCACAGCTACCTGCTGATGTTGATAGGGGAGTGAGCAGCGCTCTGGGAGGGGAGCTACCGAAAAAAAAAAAGTAATTTTACCGTGATAACAAAAGCTTTAGGTGGGCTTTTACCTGCCGGTCAGGATGGCGGAGGGAAGCACGATGTGGCAGCAGACGCTCATAAACTGAGGTATATGGGAAAAAGGATATGCACACAAGCCCTTCTTTAGGCTAGTTAAATATCAATTATTTACGGTGAGAGCACGCAGGAGGTTTCCAGTTTCCGTGCCCGATCCCCCGCAGCGCGATGGGGAGCGCCCAGCGTGCAGCCCTCAGGCTGCCAGACCTGCTCACCTCCATCGACTGCTCTCCTATGCTGCTTTTCAGCATTTTTGATCGAATTACAGTGTCTATCCACTGCTACCTCGCTTCTGTCACAAAAACAAACGTAATGAGTAGGAAACTGTCGCTTTTCCACATTAAACCCTCATGAGATGAGCTATAAACAGCTGGGGGAAGAAGCCACATTCCCTGGGGATTTTTACCAGCTTCTACCATTACGTGCCAGTATGTTTGCTCCCTGCACGCTCCCCATTCCCTCGGCTCTCTGGGGCTGCTTAGGAATTACAGCTCAGCCATGATCCACCCGAGGTGTTCTTCATGTCGTGCTCCTGTGTCACCTCCCCGGCCACCTTGTTTACGCGGTCGGGGCCGCACGCTGTGGCCAGCTCTCGGGGCTGAACGGCCGCCAGCTGGCCCGACGCTATCGGGGTGTGCGCTGGCAAACGGAGCTGATAACGACCCCGCTGGCTCCTCACCTTTGGGCCTCATCCCGTCATATTGGCAATTTCTCAAAAAAACCATGCGAGCCGAGGCGCTCTGAAGACCTCAGGACCTGGCTGAGGTTCAGCTGAACCTGGTCTGAGTCCTCAAAGTGACACTGGCAAAGGGACAGAGAGGAAAAACAGGTTTATACTTTTTTAGTGAAATCAGACTGGAAGTAGATGCAACGGAAAAAAGACCAAAAAAAAAAAAAAATTACCACCGCTTCAGCAGACATAGTTGCTGACTCTGTGTACCCTGCTCAGTGGAGGAAACGGAGAATTTACTACAAAAGCTGGTTTTAGTGTAAGACAAATCTATTTTGCCTTGATCATTTTCATGAGTACCATAAATAATGTAAAAATAGAAAGGAGAAACAAAACTGTGCAATTATTTCCTTGCAGACAGTTTGAACTACGTTAAAAAACAAAGACCAAACTTCTTACTCACGTAACTTAGAAAATAAAGGCACCAAGTGCCTGAGAAAAATTCAGTTAGATTTTCCTTCCCTGATACACACACGTGGGCACGTCTTTAACAAGAGATACTTTATCTGATATTTAATTTGAAGACATTGTAAACACTGCAACTACAGAGAGATAATGGATAAACATGTTTTCTCCAAAAAAAAAAAGAAAAAAAAAAAGCCGTAGAGTTCACCAGCTTTTTTAGTCTAGTTCAGAGTTAATCTGTCAAGAGCCATTTCCTTTCAAAGTCCACCAGCACAGTCTGACAGCCCATGCCTAGGATTTAGCAGTTCCCAGGCTTCCTCAGCTTGGGTGAATACTTCAGAATTCGTATTACATAAGAATTGTTGAACTTAATATCGGGGCACAACACCGCTAACGCTAATCTCTTGCGATTTCTTTACAGCCTGCGTCGTTTTGTTCCCCCCAGCTGACCGAGTTAAAGAAAACTCAGCAGCATCTGTCTGTGCATCCTGACCCAGCGAGGGCCGCTCGCCCCTGCCCGCCCGCTCTGCGCCGGCCCCGCTCCGCTCGCTGTTTCCAGAAGCATTTCTGGAGGGCGGAGATTGTCTAATTTTAGCAGCTCGGAGAACCCTCCGCCCTCCAATGAGCCGGCGGCGGCAGCTGGAGCGGCAGCCAATTACCCCGGGTTTCCTCCTGCCTCGCTTCCCACGACGGTTCAATAACCGATTTAAAGTGGCCCTCACAGGGTAAGAGAAAATCACATTCTGTGTTGTCTGACAAAGGCACTGGTGGACTCTCAGAGGTTTCTTCTCAAGCCTTGGATTCCGTAAACATCACCTTACAATCCGGTGTTAATATCGTTATCTTAATGTTTCTTATCTTTATATTGCTTGACAAAAAAAAAGTATTTCTGATAAGTAAGAGGCTGGTCTGAAACATCCTCACTGTTTTCTGCAGGCCAGGGATGTGGTTTTAAGAAAAGAAACAAAAAAAAAAGTAAAATTATAATTACAATGCAGTGAACGGTTACACTCTGAATACTTCTCTAGGCATAGCTTCGCAGTTGTATCTTAACTGTTAAGCGGTTTAACAAGCCTTAGTTGTCTCACCTATTTTTAGGTAGCGTGGAATATAACAAGATTGGGGCTGTGGGTGCATTTGCATTCTAGTAACAACAGCTAAGTAACTTTTAAAGGAAAAAATTTATTTCCGAGCATTGTACTCCAGTACTGCAAGAAGGTGGGGAAACTAGTGTCTTGTAGACTATTAAAAAAGGAAAGAAAACCAGAAGAATAGAAATAAGTGAGGGGAGAGAAGCTAAAGGACTAATACCAACTAGTTGCATTGATTAAAAATGAAGCTTGCACATCTTTTAGCTTTATTTCCATTTTAACACTAAGCACAGAAAAAAAGTATTTGCTCTAGTAGTAATTCCCTAGCTATACATTTACCTCACATACACTTTCATCCATCTCTGCCTTTCTTTTGCTCTGGCTCCCAAGATAATCTGTTGTACCTACGCACAGTCCCCGGTTACCTCCAGCACTTGCTTCATCCGCGCTTGCTTCTGCAGCGCAAAGCGTCTCTGACGGAAATCCCGTGATCAAGCAGACTTCCTCTCCTGCAAGGCTGCTCTCTCCTCCATTTCTGCCTCCTTACAGCTCAACCATTCTACCTCTGCAGCCTATCTGCACGCCTGCAATCCTACCTGGCTTTTCATTGCTGCTGACTAACCCATCAAATCTTCCTTTCTGCTCTCCTCTACTTGCTACCTCACCATTTTCTTTAAAGGTAAAATTAACAAAACGCTGTCTTGATGCTTCCGCTTCCTACAAGTCTCGAAGTGACAATAACAGAAATCGTAGCTACACGTCTGCTGTAACTTCATCACTCACCTTATTAACCTCACCCTTTTTCATTTCCTCATCTTCCTCACACGCGTGCTTTCATTTGTTTACAACTTTAGTCATTCAGCCTGCTCTGACCTCCCCCAAGCACCCACACAGATATGCTTGCCTTTTTTTAATTAAAAAAAAAAATAAGGCACCTTTGGGAGAAGTGCCTCTTGTCATCTCACTTGCACAAGTCCTCCAGTCACACCTCTTGTCCAGTTCTACCCTAAATCCCCTTCAAACATGGTTTTCTCTCCTCTCATGATCTGAAAGCTTCTCAGTCCATCTTAAACCGATCTCTTCTTTGCCCTTCAGTCACATTTTTTATCACTAGCTAGTGTCCTCTCTCAGCTTTTGTAATTATTCTCATCTATTACCTCTCGAGTTGTTACTGAAAGCAGCAAATTCAAAGAACAAACCCTCCAAACCAGATGCTAATTTAGAAAGCTGACATTCGTTTATGAGCAAAGTTGGCCAAGTTTGGATGCCAGATGAAACTAGCGTACCACATCGAAAAACTGCAACATATTTATTTTGTAACTTATTAGTATACACACACCTAACTTGCCACTAATTCTGCAATTGCTGGTTAGTGATAATGGTTACATTCATCATGTATATTAAAATTAGCTTTGCCTCTCATGTAAATTAGCAGGCGTGCTCCTTGCAGGTGTGTGGGGGACGAGTTTTTGGCACTCCAAATTGAGGTGGTGGTTGCCATCTCCCACTGCCCCATTTAATTTTGGCTCACTTTCAGACTTTCATCAACAATTTCTGATGTTTTGGTACCCTCTGATCTCCTTATCGAGGGTTCTGACTAGAAAAGCCCTGCTTAAGTCTGGTTCCACACATCCCCAAGAACGAACAGCTCATTAACCTCCTAAACAATGGTCTGCTTGCTATCTCCAGGTGCACACTTATGGCCTTTTCTACTAACTGGCTGGAAAATTTGTTGCGTCTTCCCATCTTTGAAGCAGGATTCTTTGAAAGACTGATTTACCGCTCTTAAGGCGGTAAAAATTATTTTGCCACCCCTGTGGCAACACAGTCGCTGTTCCAGCTTGGCTTCTTTCGCTTCCCTGCGAGAGCAGCGGTGAGCGCTGTTCTCCACTCTCCTCCCTTCCCTTCTGTCTCCCAGCTCAACATCCTGCTGGGCCAATAGAGATGGGATTGCCTCTCATTACTGCCTCCTTTCAAACTTCAAGCTTCTCCATTGCAATTTAAAAGCTTGATAATGAGCGTGCCTTAGACAAACCACCTGCTTGGAAAACCAAGGCCAGCCAAGCCTGCAAAGGAGTGGGTGGGACCTTACAGCCAGGTGTGAGTTCACATTGGTCTTAACTGCTGTGGATGTATCAACAAAGATGGGATCTCTGACATGGCTTGGAATCTTGCTCGAGCAAACACCTGTAGAGGTAGGCATTGACAATTTATGTTCTGTATTTCCTCACCTGTATATAGACACTGGGTATAGATAACCGCAGACAGATACGAAGCTCTTACCTAGCCTTTTGGAACAGAAACACTTGCACGCGTTCACTCTTTCATTGTTCTACGTAGTGTTTAACATAATACTGGCTTGGATTATCCCTGAGGCCACTAAGCTCAGAGATAAGTATTCGGTGTGATACTATCCACAATGAATAAACGAATGTGTGAATAAACCAATAAAAGTCTTTTATTTGGTAAATTACATGAGATAATCAGTTAAATAAACCTTTTTTTTTTGAAGTTACATTGTCAATGCTTCCTTAAACGCATCTTGTCTTCATCTTAAATCCACATAGCATAAGACATCGGTTTTGCTGTTCTTATTTTGAGCACTTACTTTCAGCCATACCATTAAAATCAGTGGGATTGCTAGCATAGGTAGCATTATTATTTAAATTGATTTATTTATACTATGCATAAAGACTAACTTGGACGGCTGCTTCCTGTAGCATGGCATTTTGTACGTAGCAGGCAGTCTGTGACCTGAGATTTAGATAATTTAGACAAGACAGATGCAGCGTGTGGGAAAGGGCTAAATTACCTCAATAATTTCAAGGCAGTGAATATGTTGGTCCTCTTTTTTTCATAAGAGCTGAACTAGAAAAATCAACACAACGGAAGTAACACGGAAATAGGATAAAGAAGAGTGGGAAGGAGGTAATGAAGATAGGTACGGCACAAAACAGGTTTGACAGAGCAGCAAAATTAGGCCCCAGATCAGAAAGTCCATGTACAAGTAAAATTCAATTACATTTCAGTCAATGCTGTGAATAATCATAATAATTATAGGATTAAAAAAAAAGGCAAACAGAACGATATTTTTTTTCTCAGCAGCAAACGTGTGACATAAGGAGAATTACCCCCCAAGAAGATACGCGTGTATTTTTCTTTGATTACAGGCTTTGAGGGGGGAGTGAAATGCAAGATGAAACCCAAATCAAGATTTACAAAAGCAAATAGCCACTATTGCCGAGGTTTTAAAATCCAGAAATTATGAGAAAGTGCAATTCCAGCAATAGATGTGGTGCAGTCTTGCCACACGTGTGCGTGGTAGCAAAGCAGAAAGCTCAGCTTGGATCGGTTAAAGGGATGTTCGTGGCAAGTACCACAAACACCAAAGCAAAAGAGTGGCTTGAGATTCTTGGCTGTAGAGAGGGTTTATTTTTCATATGATCTACCAGTCCTAAGCACAATTTCCTTTTTTGCCCCCTCTTCCCCTTAAGAGGTCTCTGGCTTATAGCCTGAGTCTATGGATCTTTTTTATTATAAAAAGAGTGGATAAGGCCTTTACCCTGAACATACCACCTCGGTTTTATTCTGTGTTCACCTTTAACACTCTGCTTGTACTGCTACAAAGCTTACAAAACCAAACCTGATGTCCCAGTTTACAAAGTTCCTACTTGAAGGAGTGAATCCTGTAGAGAATTAAAAAATTGCTCTAAACGCAGTTTGCTGAAGTTTGCCTGGATCCTAGACCTGATGACTGAACAACAAAATTTATCACCATTGTTTATTTTTATTCACAGATAGCTCTGTGCACCCTTCCTAAATTGCAATAGCAGATGTGAATATGGAAGTTAAGCCAGAGGAGATATTTGACAGAGGCTGGAGCAAGCAAGTAATAACGTGTGCACTTGTCACTGTATAAAGTTAGGTAATAATTGTTACTTTTTGCCTGCAAGCAAAAGGTTTACTTTTTTCTTTTTAATCCAAAAGCCAAACTCTGTCCCTTTGATACAGACAACTGGGGTATTAGGAGTGCTACAGCGTACAAGAATTTCAAGTATGATGACAAGGAGCAGTTGTCTTCTCCGCTTCTGACACACAACTTTGTCAACAGCGTTGATATCTATCCTTCGGCAAAAGGAATTACGGCCTAAGCACATCCCCAGGGCTCCAGCTCCCACGGTTATGTAATACCTAAATCTTAGTTTCCACTAAAACCAACGAATTCTGGCCCTCTCGGTTGCAAAACCCGCAGAGCTGGGTGCGTTAAGTGAACCTCTCGTCCTGGAGTAACTGACTCAGCGCGGGCACCACACCTCGGGCCACACCAGCGCGGCCCCGTCCGGAAGTCAACAACCGCGCTCGAGTCACGGCCCCGCTCCCGGAACTTTCCCGCGGGGGCCCCAGGGCTCTGTCCGGGCCGGCGAGGAGGTGGCCCGTCGGGACCGAGCGAGCGCTCGGGCGAGCGCCACCTCTGACCGCCCCGTCCGGGCCCCCCGGGGGCTGGGTTTCTTCCCTGACGCGGCCGGTAACGTTCTCCGGGGCGATGAGGCGGCCGCCGGGGCAGACCCTGCCCCTACCGCCACACGGACACGGCACCGGCCCCGAGAGAGTCCCCGGTCCCCGCTGGCGACAACGGCAAAACGGCCGCCCTCGCTCTCCTCCTTCCCGCAGGCGGGGAAAACCGCCCTGGGCGCTGAGGCGAGGGGCCCAAGGACTCCCGCGCCTTCCCTTCCCTCCCAGCCCAGTCCCGCGGGCCACCATTCGCCTCGCCCCGCCCGCCCCCCGCCGCCACCGAGCCAACAGGAACCTGCGGGCGGCGTGACTGACAGGCGGCGGCGGCCACTGAGGAAGGTCCTTATTGCCGTGTGGCTGAGGCTCCAGCGCTATAAAGGCGGCCACGCGTTAAGGCTCCGGGCTGGAGAGTACGTGTCTCAGGGGGAGGAGAAGGTGGCGGCGGGGCCGGTGCGGAGCAGCCGAGCGCCGCGGGGAGGGGTGTCGGCTCCAGCGCGTGGGGGATTTTAATCCGATTCCGGCCGGCCCGGATTTTATTGGGAGCGGGTTTTAAAGTGAGTATGAGCGGGATGGCGGCGGCGGAAAAGGGGGAGGGGGGGAGGGGCGGGACCGGACCGGATCAGACCGGCCCGGCGGGGTGGGGGGGGGAAGCTGCCTCGCTGACCCGCGGGCCGCGCTCGTCTCTTGCAGGCGCCTGTCGTCCCTTTCGCCTCTGCGGACGGGGCAGCATGTCCGAAGCGGAGCAGCAGTTGGCGGCCGCCGCCGGCGCCACCCAGAACGGGCACGAAGCGGCTGAGAGCGCCGGAGAACAGCAGGCCGAAACCGGCGGGGCTCCGGCGGCGGCGGCGGCGGGCGCGGCGACGGTAGCGACGGCGGGAACGGCGGCGGGAGCCGGACCGGCGGCGGGAACAGCGGGGACGGCCGCCAGCCAGAACGGAGCCGAAGGCGACCAGATCAACGCCAGCAAGAACGAGGAGGACGCGGGGTAAGCGCCGCGCCTCCCTCGACGGGCTGAGGCGGGAGCAGGCCGCGCCTCCCCCTTTCTCCCCCCCCCCTCCACCCCCGGGCGCCATGTGCGGCGGCGGAGCGCGGCCTCTAGGCCCCGGCGGGGCCCTGCGGCGGGAGCGGAAGCGAGGCGGGTGGCCGGCCCGCTCCGCCGCCCCGGGCTCCGCGCTCCGCCCGGCCGGGGGAGCGCGGCGGGCGGCCCCGCTGCGGAGGGATCGGGCGGGCGGTGAGCCGGCGGCCCTGCAGCACCAGCGCTTCCTTTGTTCTGGAGCTGCCTTTTGTTGGCGCCATGTGGTGGCGGGGGGAGGGGCGGGGGAGCGGGTTTGTTGCCGTCTCACGCCGTAAAATGGAAGGGAATTTGCCTCGGCTCGCTTCGCATCCCGCGGGTTTTCCCTCCTCTGGTTTTTTTTTTTTTTTTCTTTTTTAACGGAAGGAGGGGATGGAAGGAGTTGCTTTCTGTTGGGGAGGTAGTGGGCTGGTTGAAACTTTCTGGGGATTGCATGACCGACCGACGTCGGCGTAAATGCGGGTGTGTTTTGTGTAACACACAAAAAAGATAAGCTTGGCTTTGGAAGCTGATCGGGGTAACCTAAGTGTTTTTGGAGGAAGTAGAGGAAAAAAACAGCATGACTGAGACGTTACGGTGTGTTGAAACTAGAAAGAGCGATTTTTGGTGCATTTCTTTACAGCATTGTCAGAAAACGACTTATCTGTTGTGAGTGATTTCTGGAGGAGTCAGTGTAGCTCTCCTGTAGTTTGGTAGTGGCATCCTCGTGTGCAAAAGAGTAATTTCTTTCCCGATACAGGTGGTCTGTTTATGAATATATGTGCTTGACTAATGTTCACCTGCCTGTTTCTCAAGTGGGTCTTTGTGATTCAAGCTACCCCATGTATTTAATTGGAACGCCCTTTGTTATCCCTGGGCCCTGAATCGGAGGGTCCATTCCCTCAGGTTGAACAGAGAGCAGAAGCCACAGTAGTGTTTAATAGATTTTGGCAGTAAAGGCAGGAATAAGACTTGCACAAGTTTCCTTTAAGCTGAGGCCAGATGTACCTTTTGCAGACACTAGAAGGATTGAGAACTAGGCCTTTTAGCTTCATGTGAATTGTCCTTTTACATTTTTTTAGTATTCTTCCCTAAAACATGGGTGATAGCCTTTCCCTTTCTCGCGTAAGAGTTGACAAGATTCAACCCCAAATCTCTGTGAAACGAAACTTCTAAGTAAAGCAGTTATTTAGAGGAAATGACCTATGTAGAAAGTCTACCACTTCGATAAAACAAGAGCTGTCCAAGGCAGAGTTCAGGATGCTGATATTAAAGTAGCTGGAACATTTTGGTTTAGCTGCACTAATACACTCTGTAGGGGGAAGAGGGAGACTGCATCTTAAGAGTGCAGTTGTCCAGTTCATGGAGCCCTTGAAGGCAAAGACAAATACCAGGAATTAGGTCTTAATTGTATTATGTTGTTTAAATATATGTAGGTATCAAATGTTTAAATTAGGAAACAAAGGACTAGAAATTACAGAGTATAATATCTATCACAGTGCTAAGAGGTGAATTTTCCATGTGGCACTAACTTGTGTGTACCACAACCCCATCCTGACAGCATAAAGCACCTAAAGCTGCTCCCAGGCAAATTTCTGTCATCCCTCAACCACTGAATTTTGAATTTCTCTTGATCATTCTGTTAAGTGTAGTCAATTGTAACAGGGTATGCTATAGAAAACCATTGTCAGTCTGTACGTATTATAGCAATCATGCTTGGTCAGTAAGCTGTTGTGATGAGAAGGAATCCATCCAGTTACCTTTCTTTCATCTGTTACTGAAAGGGTTTAGTAATTTTTTTAAGGCCTTTTCTGCAAGACTAGGCTGTGATGGTTACAAGAAGTGCACACTTTACTTGGACCCTATGTATCATGCTGCACTTGGTCAGTTCAGAGACCACAGCTTGATCTCTGGAAAAAAAAAAAGGTTTAGCCTACAAAGCATATGGTTTCATTCCATTTAAAGAAAAAAAGCAAAAGAAACCTAGCACATTTATTTCTTTCCCCTCATGTTGCCTTGAGCATAAATGGATGCTAGTTCTAGCAAATCAGGGTTACCCATAAACACCAGAAGCCAATTTTACTTAAACATAGTCTAGTTTCTAAAGTGCTGCTAGCTCCTAGTGCCAAATCTAGGTTGCCTCTAAACAGAGTAATGACAACTTAAACTGCTTTAGTCTATAGTTAGATAAAAAGGCTTGAATACTTTTAAAAGCTTAGTTTGTTACCTTGGAAACTGCGAAAATAGAAAATACAGCCATGTTATTAATGTTTTCATTTGGAGTGAGGCATTTAAGTGCCTCATTGACTGATCTAAGTTTTGTTTGTTAGCTTTACTTCTGTTGTGGGCTTCACTAATATTTAGGCCCTTGAGGTGCTTCAGAGAATATCTTGTGTGGGAAAGTGGGCTGAGAAGTACTGTATTTGCCTTTCATGAAAGTAAAGACTAATAGTGGAGATACTTCTAGTACTGATGAAGGTAGAAGTAGATTCAGTAACTAAGCAGGAAGAAGTGCACAACATAGTAGTTACGGCAGGTTCAAAGTCCCATCTAGCGTATGTGACTATTCTTGGAGGGCTCAGATACCTGGTTTAAATTTTGCAGACTGTTCTCAGGACTAAATACTTTTTTTACAGCCATTTGCCCAAATCCTGAAAGAGCCCAAGTATTTTGTTTGATGTCTTACTCTATCCCGAATGCTTTCAAAGCAGTAGGAATGACCCTAGGTTCTTTACAAAAACTGAGTTGGCAGTACTTCGTAATCAGTACTGGTTGTTGTGAATAACAGAATACTGTGGAAAGAACGTAACTTACCGATGAGGAATATTTTGGAGGCAGTTTTTACTGTTTCTCATGTAGTCTGTAGTGAACTTCAGGGTGCATTGTGTCATTCCCTCAAACAGAGCGGGGGAACCCACCCTTGTGTGCTCAGATAGTTTCATTAGTTTTTGACAAGATGCAAAGGTGTTTACCTTTCAACAGGTGGTTCTGTTTCTGGCAATGCTGCTGAGGTGGTGTACCACTGTGAGAATCATGCTGTATGTGCTTTTCTGTGGAACCTTCTGAATCTAAATAGCTCTTGTCTCTTGGTAATTTCAGGAAGATGTTTGTTGGCGGCCTCAGTTGGGATACAAGCAAAAAAGACTTGAAAGATTACTTCACCAAATTTGGTGAGGTAACTGACTGTACGATAAAGATGGACCCTAACACAGGAAGATCCAGAGGCTTTGGATTTATTCTCTTCAAAGAGCCTGGGAGTGTTGAAAAGGTGAATTTAAGCTTCATGTTTTGGATTCTTAACTTCCAAGGAAAAACTGTCAGCTTGAGTTAATCTTATCAAACTATCTTTCAGGTTCTGGAACAGAAAGAACACAGGCTAGATGGACGACTAATTGACCCCAAGAAGGCCATGGCAATGAAAAAGGATCCAGTGAAGAAAATATTTGTTGGTGGACTAAATCCAGAAGCCACAGAAGAAAAAATCAGGGAATACTTTGGAGAGTTTGGAGAGGTGTGTAACGTTATCTTGGTAAACACTGAAACATACAGTCTCTGGTTGTTGTTCAGTTTACTAATAATTTGCAAGTTGCAAATTAACTTCAGATGTGTTGAGTGAGCCTTCTGTAACTGATTCAGAAGTTTCCCATTCTGAGAGCAAGACAGGCACATACTGCTAGAGGCTTCCCTCGCTAGTTAGATACACTTTAGCTCAAGCCACTTTATCTGATGTTTAAATTATTTTTAAGACTTGTGAAATTAAAACCTGTGGTCTGAAAGCCAGTGCTTGTATAGAAAGAATATTGCAACTTTGGTGTTGCATAATATGCATAGGTGGGAAACAGAACCAGTTTTACTGTCCCAAATGCCACCTACTTAACTGGTCTGCTAAAATACAAGTCTGAAAAGAGTATTTGATTTTTTCAGATTGAAGCAATTGAACTTCCAATGGATCCAAAGACCAACAAAAGGAGGGGGTTTGTGTTCATCACTTTCAAGGAAGAGGATCCAGTGAAGAAGGTTTTGGAGAAGAAATTCCATAACGTCAGTGGAAGCAAGGTAGAAACTTTTGACTTGTACATTTTTGCTCAAGTCATTAAGCATAATACTACTACATTTATTATCTGAAAAGGATTCTGTAGACCTTTTATCTCAAGGTACCAAAATTGCTATAAGGACAGCTTGCAGTTCACCACAGGGGTGTTTTGCCTTAAGTTCATCACAGAAGCTACACAAGGTTCTTTGCCAGTACTTGTGGCTTTAATACTTGCTGTCTTCTAGGGGCTTTTGCATGTAGAGTATTTAATAACATTCATTAAATAGATGTGGAAAAAATGGCTTATTTATGTATCAGTTTAGCAACAGAAGCCATTTCAACAGATATATAATTATTTTCAGCGTAGAGCACTTAGATAAATTGAAGGCTTACAGATGCTAACTTTTGTAAGCAGCTGAAACTGGCTCTGTCTGGCACGGGGGCAGCTTCTGGTGTCTTGTCTCAGAAGCTCCCTCCCTGCAGCCACCCCTGCTATCAAAATCCTATCATGTAAACCCAACACAAGGATGCAGAGAGTAAACTTGTGCTTCTGGCAGTTTGAACCTGGTCATCTGGTTATGTGAACTACTCTAAAAGTGGTGTAAGGTGCTCTGAAGAGCTGACGGCTCATCTGTGGGAACAGCTAATAGGTGCTCATGTTGTCAAGCTAATGAGGACTGGAGGCAAACGAAGTGTGCTGGCTGGAGGTGTCCCTCTTCTCTTGCTCCACGGCCAGTGCTAACCATATTCAGAGCCCTGTTAGATCTGGTCACAGTGGCTTGCAGAGTAGATCGTGATCAAGTAGATCAAGACAGGTCTTGACACAGCACAGAATAAACTTTGGCAAACTGAATGCACTGATTATTAAGTACAGCGTCCTGATAACTAAGTGCTGTTTTCAGGAGAGATGAATGCTTTCTCAGCCAAAGGAGATGAGAAATGACATCTATATATCTTGTAACTATGGCTTGGTTTTGTGTAATAGTAATAATAAAAGGAGAAGGTTACCTGAGAGCTCCTGCGGTGAAGAATTCCGAGCCAGGCTTGCTCATGTGCTGTTGTCACAGGGAGTTGGTCCTTTCACAGCAGCAGTGGCTTTCATCCCTTGACTGCAGAGATTGAGGAACTAGGAAGCTGGCTGACAGCTTGAACTGCCGCTTGGGAACCTGGCTTAGAAATGTCAACTCTGGTCATTTTTATCTGTTCTTAATATTTGATAAGTGATAATTTCAAGTGTTGGCAGGTGTACTGTACAGTCCCAACACATGCTCAGTGTGTACCAAGGCTGCCAGGAAGTCTCGGTTCTGGTGTGTTTCTTGGAGCCTTGTTGATGCAATGTAGCTCAGGTGAAGCAGTTTCAATAACAGGTTGGTCTTGGAGGCTGTGGCAGGATAGAGGACAGCCTGTGGGCTCCTACAGGAGCTGGGGCTGTGCTGAGGTGGCCTCAACAGGAGAGCGGGAGCTGATGGTACTAAAACACTGAAAGCAGTGGCTTGCTTTGAATGGCTGGCAGTGACTTACCCTTGCCAAGGTGGCACAACAAATCGGCTGCATCTGGCGCTGCATTAGTCCTGCTCACATGACGGGGAACGCAGCACGTACACCTCCTTTGCCTCTAGAGTTGCCTCTGGCTTTCCTAGGTGGTTAGATCGGGAGCTGCTGCTATAAGACAGTATACACACTCTTCCTTCTTTTTTTTTTTTATTTTCAGTGCGAGATTAAGGTAGCACAGCCAAAAGAAGTATACCAGCAGCAACAGTTCAGTAGTGGTGGAGGAAGAGGTAGCTATGGAGGAAGAGGCAGAGGTGGAAGAGGCGGTGGTAAGTACTACACACACTACTTTAGTATGGACACATTCTAAATAAGTTGTGTGTACTAAAATGGGATTTTGTGGATGGTTTTCCCTTCTATAGCTCAAAGTCAAAATTGGAATCAAGGTTATGGCAATTACTGGAACCAGGGTTATGGGAATCAAGGATACGGCTATCAGCAAGGTTATGGTGGCTATGGAGGCTATGATTATTCAGGATATGGGTATTATGGATATGGACCAGGCTATGATTACAGTAAGTAAAGAGAACTGTATTGGGTATAAGCAAGCGTAACTAATTAGCAGTTTAATGCATTTGTTTTCTTGTTCATAGGTCAAGGCAGTGCAAATTATGGGAAGACACCAAGACGTGGTGGTCATCAGAATAACTACAAGCCATATTGATCAAACTTATTCAGGTATGCAGTGGCATGGTCTCTTTTGGAAAATGACTGCATAGGTTTTGTATACAATGCTGTAGATGGATATTTCAGTTCTGTACCAAATTTAACTTTACAATAAATTTCTATGGCCTGTTAAATGTGCATCTTACTTGGAAGAGCTCCCTGGAAATGTTTTATTTGTTTAATACTTCCAGATAACTAGTTGTCTAGACAGTGTGGTGTGTAAATTTCAGCCTCGCTGAAGATATTAATTAATGATTTTATTAATAGGTTAAACTGAAACTGATTTTGAGGGTCTGCTTAAAGCTGCAGCTCTGCATCTAGGGACTGCCTCTTGGAGTTAACTATGGACTCTGCATTACTCCAGTTGTACAGAATGAGATGCATCTTAGGGAACCAGTGTCACTTTCCACCTTTTTATTTTGTATTGTTTTTGTGTCATACATTTCCTGTAATGGAAGTGTTAATTTTACTGTACTTTTTGGTACCTTTTTGGAATCTAATGTATTGTAAGGTATTTTACATGTGTTCTGATTCACCATGACATGGATATTGAAGCTATCCTAGCTTTTGAAATAAAAAAGGCGTAATCTAGTGTCTCGTGCCATTCTTCAGCTTATGTATTAGTAAAATGCCAGTATACTGTTCCCAGAACTTAGTTCATGGCAGTACCTTGATAGATGGAGAGTTGTGCTTAAATGTTTTTAATCTTAAAAGTAGAAGGCTCTATTGGTAGTTGTGCAAACTCGCAGTTAAGTGGCAGCTAAAAACTGCAGCCATTTCTGCCTGGAGGCTGTGGAGGAGAACTTGGGCAGAAAGCCCCAGCTGTTGTGGAGGCTGTGTTGGCGTGCTGGTGTTCTGGACAAGCACAGAGGCTCAGCGTAACTGTTATTATTAGTGTTTGCGTTGTAGGGCTCTGCTAGGAGGAGCCAGAGGCACAGGTTTCAGGTAGGGCTTGGGAGTCTGGCCAGCATTGCAGGAGAAAGCCAAGAGGTGTGTGAGAACCTAGCAGCACTTCCTTCACATTCTGTTTTCACGAGTCTGAGACTTTTCTGCAAGTTCTTAACAAGAGATATACCTGCCCTGAAAGTCAGGTTAGACAGACTTAAATTACCAAGGTGAAGTATGATTTTTAAAAATTTTTTGGTAGCTTTTTTGTGTATTGGAAAAGGCTGAAAGAACTTCCGCTGAAGTTGGTGGAAAAAACATCTTTTTAGAGATGAGTGACCAGCTAGAAACATGCTCTCCTTTTGTGACTAGTTTACCACTATTTTAAGATGGTAACTATGTGATTTGCCTGTCTTGCTGCAGAATAGTCCCAATCTCAGATTTATAAATAAGTAGCAAGTGCTACTGCACAAAGTCAACTTCTAACCTTTGCTGCAGTAATCAATTTGATTATTATTTTCCTTATATATCTAAAATTGATCATTTTTTTCTTTAATAAGTTCTATTTGAACAAAAGAGGAGTGGAATTGAACCAAGTAACCAAGACAAGACATAAACAGATGTTACTAGTGATGTTTTGTAACAAGCAGTGCAGCTATTCCTGCAGGGACTATAAAATGCTGCTCCCTGCTGGCTGTCTTTGAAAAGAAAAACTTGCTGTAAAGTTAAGAGTCTGTAAGATTTTTCTGGGGTTAAGTGAAAGTCTTGAATAATGAAAAAATAATTGAATTTTAAACCTGATAGTTGACATGACAACTTTACAGCTGAAGTATGCTACCTAATGCCCAGCCTACTTGCAAATAAAAAAAATTTTCAGAACACTGAAACAGAGTACAGTATTTAAAAGTATTACTGTCTCAAGATTTAAAATTCGAATACTTTAATTCTGTTGCATACTTCTACTTGTTTTCTGATGAAATAAGGGGTAGCTAAGTTTTTTTATTTTTAGCAAACAGTTTGCCTTCCAACAGGGCATTTCCGTAGTGCCAGGACCACCCTGCTGCAGTACTGCTGGCTAGTGTTATTAGCAGTAGTTTGTTAGCTGGCTGTTCCTTTGGTGTTTTTTGGAAGTAGGTTCTCGGGTAACGCTTCCTTGACAGGTGACGTGGCCTTAAGCAGAAATAGAGGATACCGCTACTGAAATGCAGAGCTGGCTTTCCCTTCTTGCATGAAAAGTTAGTGATATCAAGAACATGTAACTGCCTGGTGAAAGCAAAGGCTTGTACACAAGGTTGTTATCGATGGCTGTAATGTACTCTTAATTTACTAATCCTGCTTGAGTATTTTGTGAGGGGCAGACTATTTCATAAGAACTGGTTTGGGAGCTGTGGTCCTCAGCTGTGTGTTGCTCATGTCTTTGATGTTATGAATTTGAGCCTGATGTTTTTGATGTAATCTGGTCACTGAGACTGAATATAGTGCCCTAGGAACCTTGTCAGTAACTTGGCTACTGAAACTGGTCAGAGCAGCCTGGGAAGGACTGGGTATACTGGCAGCTGAATAGCGTTTGCATTGGCAGCAGCAGATTTAAAAAAAGAAATAAAAGAACCCATGCCCTCATCTTAATTTGCAAAAGTCATAACCTGGAAGAGCATAAATTTAGAAAACATAGTTTATAGTAGTTACGAGAAATACATTCCTTTATAATAATTTTTAGATACACTCTTATAAATAAAAGTTAATTCCACACTTCTGCCAGAGTTGAAACAAGCTCTTGTAAAATTTATTTCTCCTGAAGATTTTACTAATAACAAGATAAATGAAAATAACAAGGGCAAAGGTAACTTATTTGGTCTAAAACATGCTAGGATGAAGATTAAATGTGCATTATTATAGTAGAATAATGTGTCTTAGTAGTAGATCTTGAACATTGTTTGAAACCTATGGAAAGAAAATAATGTTACTTTTTTTTTGTAAAAGCATCATTAAAAGGAATCTGCTTCATTGCCTCATTTTCACTTACATTATATGTAAGTGTCATAATTAGTACTGTATTAAGTAGGAGGCTTTTTGCATTCTTGTTTTCCTGTAGAAAATAAAGGCATTTTTCTTGTTTAGTTTAGATTGTAGACTAGCATATGAAGTCATTAGATTTCTTAAGTTAAACTGGTACTGTTGAGTAATCTTTTTGTTCTCAAGAATAAGTAGTACAAACACCTGTATGTCTTTTCATTAACTTGCTAAATAAAATATTAACACATTTTTCTCGTGCCTGCTATACTAATATTGCACTGAACTAAAAGCACGTTTCTCCTTAGCTCAGGGCCATAGCGTTGTGAATCTGGTCTGGTGGCTGAGGCCACCAGTGTTTACACTGATTACAATATTAGGTGCATTTCTGTCCAGGTGTTCGGGCACTTGGTTAAAAAAAGCACTTGGCTGTCTTTTAAGTTGGAGTAGGTTGAAGAAGTACTAAGTGTACCAAAGGGTGTTGCTGTCGGGGCGTTAACTTGTAAGTGTACACTGTACTCCTGTGTGGTCAAGTGAGTTGCAGCTAGATGTTTTCTCTAAGGAAGCTGTAGAGGGACCTCAACAGATAGTAAGATTTACAAGGACTAGAAGGCTTAATGGGACTCTTGCTGATGGGCACAGGCTTCTCAGATAGGGGTGAATCGATGCTGAAGCCTGAAAATAGCCATGAACCTAAAGTGATCCTACAAAGTAGTCAGAAATGGTTCAGGATGAAATACCCTTTCAAAGTCACATATTAAGTAAAACAGAAGCTGTATTAGTATAAGCACTGTTCCTATCTTTTCATAAAGCTGTAAGTGGATTTTTCCAGATTGTGGCATGTCGAATGTACAGTGTCCTTGCTGAGAAGTAGATATGCAGCTGGAACAGCTTCTGTCTGGAGACTTTAAGCACTAAGCAGGTAGCATAAAAGCTACGTTTGTCTTGCTGCGTGTGTCACTTGCATGCCAAGTTTAAAACCCAGTTTAAAACCCAGTCTTAAAGCTTTCCAGACAAGCATATCACACCCTAGTGGTAGGCATTTCTGGGATGAGTTGGATGTAGCTTGCAAACAAGTGAGTACATACAGTGTTATCAGAAGTGTCAGGCTGTGACAGGAGGGTGCTTTGAACGCTTCTAGATTGCCAGAAACTCCAGCAAACTAACTTAAGGCTCGGTCCTGCTCTGCTGCCACTGACAAAGCTTGTGAAGTTGTTTATGACCCTTGGCTTTTAAGTAGTAAAGGGTGACTACAGATAAATACCTGCTCAGGTAGAACAAGCAGATGTTTTCTGTTGGTTCAGACATTCATTTTCCATATCTGAAAAAAAGAATAAGCAACAATTTAGCAAACTCATGGCGTTGAGACAAGTTTCTGCACTAACTTGACCAATACCGAGTGTGCAGTAGTTGTAGAAAAAACTAAATGGCAAATGCACAGATTATGGCTTTCAAGAATGAAGCTGGAACAGCTTTTAACAGTTGCTTTTGTTCAGATAGGTAAACTTTTGAACCTCTCCCAGAGCAAAGCTATTTTAAAAGACATACAAATCTGTGGCATAGATAGTTTTGTTAGAGAACTTAAAACCAGAATAATTTAGAAGTGAAGGCATAACTTGGATGGACTAATTTTGCTATGTACTGAGCATTTATCATCTTAGCTCCATTTCAGCCTTCTCAAATGCAGACTTGGTGGCTCAGCACTGCCTGCAAGGCAGTCCAACTCCCTTTATAAGGCAGGTTTGATCGGTACTAACCTGTTAGTAGCTTGTCAATTGTGTCCACAACAAATTTTGCATCCTCCTTACTGAAGCACATTGGGGGCTTGAATTTAAGAACGTTTCTTCCTGGCCCATCTGTACTCAGTAGAATATATTCTTCTTTAAGTCTGGAAAGAGCAGTAACAAAGAGTTATGTTTACTTCTGCATCTAGTCCAGAAAAACACAACATAGAAGCATCAGCATGCAGGCTGTCCAGACAGTGTGCTCTTCTGCACAAACTGGTTTCTTTTTCTGCCAGTTGGCTCTACTTTTAACAACTATTGAGTGCAACGTTATTCTGTAATTGCATGCTTGCCTTGCACATTGAGGAACTACGTTGTAGTCCTTTGGTGTACCTTGTTATTAGATACTCTGCTTCTGCTGTGGCTGGGGTCCTTTCTGCTTGATCCTTGATTAAGTCCACGCCAATGAATAAGCCAGAACCCCTTGAAAAGAAAGAAAAATAGTCAGTCTGTGTCAGAGGAAGGAACTGCAAGTGAACTAAAAACTGAGAAAGGTGTTTTGAGACCGAACTTTTACTGCATGAGAACTGAACTACCTGCTGTTTGGCCAGTGACAGAAAAAAAGGTATTGCTGTTCTGAAGAAATGCAGTAATACAGTAGACTTCTGGCAGGGCAGGACATACTAACCATGGTTTCTGTCTGCTCATTAATTCTGTTCTTGGTGCACTTGAAATAAGAGTTAAAAAAACCCTAATTCCTTTAGCAACTAATAAATCAATAAAGCAGTAATGGCCTGGAGTGGCAAAGTCTATCAGATTTTGATAAGCTCAAGTTTGTTTTAGTCTAATCTACAGCAGGCTCTTGATTTTTGCTCAACACACAGATTTAATGAATTTCTTAAAACCACATCAGTTGGATTGTTTGACTAAACAAAATAAAAAGCAGCTAAAAATGTAAATAAGGCACTGATACCTCACATCACCAATGATGGGATGCTTGACTTTCTGTTCCTTGAGAAGCTTCATCAAGAAGTTGCCTACTTCGGCGGCATGAGCCTGCAGGTGTTCCTTCTCAATCACATCTAACACAGCTAATCCAATCGCACATGAAACAGGGTTTCCTCCAAACTGAGCTCGGGAAAGGGAGATAGATAGCCAGGGAAGGGGAAGAAAGATGAAATTATGTCACGGAAAGTGTAGCTTCAGGGCTATAATGAGCAGTAAACAGAAGCCAGTAAATAAAAGGTTATATAATGGAAAGATACAAATAATATAAGCAGTAGCTGTGAAAGTGATCAAGATTAATAAAAACACTGCATGATTATCTAATTTTAATACTTAGACTCCGGTAGACAAAGAGAGTTTGGACAACATTTTACTTACTGTATTAAAGTACTCTACTCCTGTGGCTGCAAACGCTTCTGCAATTTCTTTTGTTGTTGCTACACAGGCAATGGGGTGCCCATTTCCTGTTGGTTTCCCCATAGTGACAATATCAGGTATAAAATCTTCTCCCTGCAGCTGGAATGCCCAAAAGTGCTTGCCAACCCTGCCAAAGCCAACTTGAATTTCGTCAGCAATAAATACACCTCCTGCCTTGCGCACGTGCCTGTAACATAACATATTTTATTGTCTCTTAAGAGGAAGCAACATAGTATTTACTATTTAAGAGCATCCAGGAAGCATTACTTTGCAAACTTCCAGGAAACAAACTTGTACAAGGCCTGTATTCTACACTATGTGTTTAAAAAGCAGGTTTACATTTTAACATGAAAGCAGAGGCTGTTTTCTGCCTATCAAGCTGTATGCTGCACCGGGCAGAGAAGTTTTTGTCATCTCTATTTAGCAAGACTGTTAAACTAAAAAATTAGGATAATGAATAACCACTTACTCTGCAGCCTTCTGAAAGTAGCCTGCTGGTGGAATGATTTGACCACCTACGCTTGGCAGAGATTCAACAAAAAATGCAGCAATCTGAAACATATGTAGCATGTAATATTTGAAAACAATGCACAAAGTTGTGGGAGCTGATAACAATTAGCAAGCTTTTTGTCATTAGCTGGTTCTTGCATTATTCTTTTTGACGAGTCTGTACCCCTTAGCTCAGTAATCCTGAACAGTACTGACAGTCAGTCGTGCTCAGTTGTAAGGCAAGGCAAATCGGTACAAGAATCACTTTTTACCTTTCTGCCTCTCTTCTGTGCTTGCTCAATAACATTTTTCACTTCATTGGCATAGGCTGTTACTGGATCTTCATGGTCTTCCCTATAAAGTCCTCTGTATGTGTCTGGAACAGGAGCCTATGAAAAGGAACAGTATCCTATATTCAGTATATCACAGATACAGCTTCAGTAAATTAACAAGTAGTTGATAGTTATAGGCTGAAGTACATACCACGTGGACCCACTCCTTTTGTCCTCCTAGATTTCTGAATTTATATGGGCTTATGTCAATCAAGGATGTCAGATGTCCATGGTAAGCACTTAAAAAACAATTAGCAGAACTAAACAGTAATTTCCTCAGTATCAAGTGTTCTCTAGGGTTAGCATTACTGAGAGGTCAAGAGTAGCCAGGCTCTCACCTGGTGGGAATACAGTCACGCAGGCTGAGAAAAGCTCTGCAATTCCTAGCAATAAGCTATTTGGGGTTTTTTGCCTCTCTGAACATAAGGGATGCAGAGGGACAGTAGTCTTTGTCATGGGTTTCTCTGGACCAGTAACTACAATCACAGCAGTGTAGTCATGAGCACGATTGCAGAACAACTGGAAGGGTCATGCCTGGCCTACTCCCCAATAATATCCTTCCATGATGAAGTTTCCAGTCTCTCTAGGCATCCAGTTCTAGTATTTGACGACCTTCACGCTAAAAGAGTTTTTTCCTTATGCCTCATCAGAATTACCAGCTTTCAACTTATGTCAGGTGTATTTTTCCCTGTTACCGTACAGCTTCAGGCCCGGCTCCATCTTTCCTGCTCCTTCCCCTTAGACAGCTGTAGTTGCAGTCAGATCTCCCTCTAGCAGTCTCTTACTGAACAAATGCCCTTTTTCTAACCTCTCAAGCCTGTGGCTCCCTACCTGTCACAGCAGGCCACTGCTGGCCTCCTTCCAGCGCATCAGTGCCTGTCATGTATTGGAGAGCCCGGCTTGGACACAGTTCTCTGGGCTCATCTTGCTAACACTAAACAGAGGGAAAAATTACTTCCCTCAACTTCCCAGTTACAGTTTTTCTACCACTCTGACCATGGACCCAAACTGAGCCTTGTACCCCACAGTAGATAAAAATGTCAATATACTTACTGGTCTAAAACTATAACATCCTCATGTTTTGTGTACTGGCGTGCCAGTCTCAGGGCAAGATCGTTAGCTTCAGATCTACAAATTGGAAAAAAATGATAAGTGTTTCACTGCGGATGTCTTCAGTTTAGAAATTCTAACTTCCCTTGCCATGCTCTTCCTGTCTGCAAAGAACAGACAGAACTCAACGTGTGTTACTCAAAGATCCCTTAGTAAAGAGCACTCATTAGGTAGCATTGAACGGAATCCCTGTTAAAAAGCTGGAGTACATAAACTACTTTGGAAACAGTTCTCTTTTTATAGCTGTGGCTTAGGGAATACACCCCCACCCTCACAAGCAGAAATACACAGTTACATTTAATTTTGATAATAGAAGGAATTGCCAGTTCAGAAGACAATTCCGGCCAGAAAATAACAGTAAATATTTACATTAATGTTTTGTAGTCCAAGGCCTTATAAATGGAATAAACCCCTTCTTAAATAAAGTTTAGTTTCCTGATAGAAAGCTTGCTAAATGTGAACTTCAGAGTCACTGAAGTTCTAAAAGGAACATAGTTTCTTCAAAAATAAAAACCCAAGCCATGTTTTTTCTCAGTATCTAGTCTTCCGTACCAGATCGACTGGTTATATTAGTCTGTGTACACCTAGTGAAAACACGGCATTAATTCTAATATACCCAACTTACCCAGAATTCAAAAAATAAAAGATGCATAACCTCTCAGGTAGGGTTTTTGAAAGTCTCTCCGCATAATCGACCAAGTTGTCATGAAGATAACGAGAATTTGTATTTAACAATTGATTTTGCTCATGGGCTGCCTTTACTACATCAGGGTGACAATGTCCAACTGCAAGAGAGTGTGGAGAGGAGTTGAGAGTTCATTCATGTAATTGCTTAACACATTTCTGCCCTAGTACAGAGATATTACCACTGACTGTGTTTGATCAGTGGGACACAAATATTGTCAGCAGAAGACGGTGTTGGTATACTCTGTGAGCTTTCTCCAGGAACTACTGTCCTCTCAAAAAGTTTGAAGTTGCCTGGCTACTGTATTTTAACATTTGTAGTGAATACTGGAAGTTGATATGTTAAAACAAATAGTGTCTAATTTGGATTTGGTTGTTTACATAATTTAGGGTGTTGAGAATGTGAACATAAGCTTTACCATCAAAGAATTACTAGCTCGGTGAGGGTGTTGGTGACAGCAGTGACCGGTTAGAGAGGTTTCAAATGCGGTAAAAAAGTAGCAGCCGCTTCATAATACACAAGGCACCAGCTGAGGATGGGTCTCATGACTGTACACTCAGCAGTAACTTTTACAAAAACCAAAATATCAAGCCCTTGGCCATTTATACAGTTCGGTGCTTTACTTGGGCTTTCATGGAAAAAAAAAATAGACAAGTATGTTTCTAGGAGGATGGAACAGGAAGAGCAAGTCTGGAAAGCACATTCGTGCACACAGAAATTCAAACGTGAACCATAATTTCCCCAAACTATAGGCGCAAGAGAGGAATTTTACACTTTTCCAATTAAGCAACATTTCCCCAACACAATGCAACAGCGGTAAAAAGTACTGATTATTCCTTGTTCTACTTAGAAAATCACTGTATCGTGTTATTTGATTTTTAACTTACCGTGAGCGACATTGTTGATGCAGTCAAGGTACCGTCTTCCGTTCTCATCGTACATATACTGGCCTTCTGCCTTCACGATCTTCACCGGATCGTTAGAAAAAAACAGCTTGCAAGAAGATCTATGGCAAGGATCAGAAAACAGAGTATAGCTTGGCAAATTGTAAAAGTCGCATAGTTTATTTTACTGGTAACGTTTTCAGTTCAGTCAGTTAATGAAGAGAAAGGCATTTCCCCGGGTTGCCGGCGGATGCTGCCATCCTGCTTCTGGCCCCTAAACCAAAGCTTGGGATGGGGAAGAGAACAGGCCTCATGCTCCAAATCAAGTGAAATTTTGTTAAGACTTGCAGGAAGAAAACAGGCTCCAGAACTGAAAATCCTTTGCTAGGAATCTCGCCACAGCACACAGCTAGGATTTACCTCTGTAGTTTCGCCAGGTGTTAACTGCGGTTCCGTACCGTCTGTGCTGTCCGCACTTTGCATTCTTGAAACCCGCTTTGGTGTCTCTTGGCTTGTGATCGTTTTTATTATATTGTTTATTCTTGCTGAAGTCCTGATTTTCCAGATAGTATGTTCTGGGTTATTGTTACATCTGTATCAAGCTTCACTAACCTTAGCTGAAACCTTGATTAATTTTATAAGGCTGGGTCTACTTAAGTGCGTTTGTTTGATTTCACTTTTAAAATAAATTGCCAAGCAAGTAAAACAGAAACACGTGTCTGCCTAAGTAGGAGTTGCGGAGATTTGACTCTGAAGGGCAACGCCAAACTTTGCTGCTTCATTTAGTAAAATATTGCTTATACAAAACCAAAACTGTTGGACCATAAATACAAAATCATTGTCAGGTGAACAACAAAAGGCAGTGAAAAAAATGAGAATGCTTCACTATCTCTCCCCAATAGGAATCCTGTACTTTCTGTATCAGTCAGGTTTTTTTTGTAAGCTCACCCTGACTGCTGAACAGATGTTAGGGACGCGCTTAGGCTGGGTCTTTGTTCCCAGTGGCAGGGAAATGAGTTACGGGGAGATTAAATCCAAGTGCTGTTTTTCAGGTTTGTGTAGCTGGCTGGCACAGTTCCAGCATTTACTTTAAGACCAACCTCTGGATTCATAAAAGATGTAAAGATTAAAAGCAGCCTTGCCTTTTAAACAGAGGAAAAGCATTCCCAGAGTTACATTTAAGTGTTCTGCTGCCGTTCCTGGGAGCCGCCTGCAGACCTGAGAATTTCTCGGTTCAGCTGCAGCGACACGAGCACTTGGAAGTTTGGAATTAAGTCTCGTACTTAATTTTGTCAAACCGGGTAGATCTATGTTGTTAATTCTATCGCTTTTTTAGTGTAAGTTTTCCGAAAGAAGGGCTCTCGCAGGCACAGCTCTGCCCAGCCGGGCGGTGAGCTCAGCTCCACCCCCTGCTCTCACCTGAGCGCTTCGGCCACGCACGCCGGGCACCGCACGGCTTGTACACTTAACCCCCCTCTCTTTAAGAAATGCTAATTACTGTTAATTACAGCAGTGAAAATCAGGCTGGGCGCGCTCAAGGGCTCTCCCCGCCACGTCTGCAGTCGAAACGGAAACGGCCGCCGAGGCCGCAGCTCTTGGCCGCGTCGGCGCCGGGGCCGGGCTGGGAGCGGGCGGAACCCGCCGCTGCCGCCAGGCGGGGCGGAGGGGGGGTTGGGCGGCCCGGAGGCCGCGCTCCTCCGCCGGCCCCGGTCGGTTCGCAGCACTTACCCGACGAGCCGCCGCCGCAGGGCCAGGGTCTCCTGCCGGCAGCGCTGCGCCGGCCTCATGGCGGCTCCGCCGACCGGGGGCCCGAGCCGGGCTGGGGCGGGGCCGCTCCCGCCGAGGGCGGGCCGGGCCGGGCCCCGCGGCGCCCCCTGCTGCCGGTCGGGTACCGAGCGGGGCAGAGGCCGGGCGAGGTGGCGCCCGGGTGTTTGGCTCCCCTAGAGCCCGGGCCCTGGCCCCGCAGCCGCTCCCAGAAACACTGCTTTAGGCAGGCTGAGCTCCCAGGGAGCGGAACAGGCACTCACCAGCGCTGTCGGGTCCTCCGGCTGCCAGGCTGGGCAGGTAGAGCCTCGGGAGCGGTGACTGGGTCCCCGAGGTCCCGTGGCGCAAACTGGGGAGAGGCTGCATCCAGCGGGTCCTGCGGGCGGCTCCTGTGGGAACTACAGCTCGGGGTTACACCGGTGCGGCACAGCCTCCCACGCCCCCCTCACTTACCAGCCACCTCAGAGATAAAAACATGGTTTTGAGAGGTCTTTAGGATCATTATCGCAGCTGTATCCTAACGCTCTTGGCAGATATTTGCATCTCGAAGTTCCTTTTACAGTTGAAAATAAGGTGAGGTGGTAGCTTAGGTGTTACAAGGGTATTAATCGTTCATCAGCCACTTTATAAGCAAAGCCAGTCTGTAGTGTCGTACCCTTGCATTTGGTTGGTGACAGGTGGGGGGACCTGACTTGACTAGTTAAGAGCCCATCTGAGGACAGGCAATAGTTAGGACTAAGGGAAGAAATGCCATCATCGCATTAGAACGGTCATTTCTCCATTCCCGTTTGACTGGAATTACTTAAAGAAAAATAGGAAGATAAAGAACCAGGAAGGACGTTCTGGGATGGGTTGAATCCTCTGGCACTGCAGGTGTTGTATCCTATATAACCGAGTCCATAAACCTACCAAGCTTCATTCTAAAATGTACTGGATTTTTTTTTTTTCCTTCCACGTGCATGTTCACATTTTGTTTTCAACTGACCGCATCTGTTAACAAGACTCCAGAAAATGGAGCAGACCTTTTTAAATCTACAAACTTAGCGTACTTTGCTGCTGACTAGATATACCCACCAATAATTTTCTCTAGTTGGAGTTACTTGATAAATACGGGAGCAATTTAAAGGACAACCCAAACTGCTGTGCACTTAAAGCTGGATTGAATTTAGGAAGTCAAACTCAGCTGCTACATAGAAAGAAGTCAGGTTTAAGTAACAAAAGACAGTGGAGGAAAAGGCAATAACGGCTGTTAATCTTTATTTGAACTCTTGTCTGGTTAACATACTTAGTAGCTATTTATAATAACAACCCAAACATTTACAATTTGTAAAGTTTATTCTTGGTTACAAATGCAGAGTTCATTATACATATTCACACAATTGTAAAAGCAATCTGTACAGAGAGACCATTTTTAAAACCTAGTCTTTGCTTTTACTACATAAAGCACAAGAAAATATATTTTTGGAGGTCTCAAGCTAACGTACTGTCCGTTACAGCTTTAAACTAGAAATACATGATGCAGTACTAATTAATACCATTTTAACATGTTAAAACAATGGATAAGAAATGCTGTTATTAATGCCTTCATTTTTAAAGTAGTTGTTCCCCACATAAATGAGTAAATAGAATACTTTTCATGGCACATACATGATTAAAAATCACAAAGTTTGCAAACAGAGATGTTAAGTACATTTTCTGTATTTTTAATATCTCTATATATTTCTTTTTAAAGGTGATACATTTTACAGATTTAGTCAGTTTTGAATAAAATACCACGTAAATACATTCAAAACAAAACTAAGTTTTGCAAGCTGTCCAAACTGCACACACACACGCCAAGAGCCCTTTCTCCTCTGAACAGCCTTACCGGAGTGATGCAATCACTCACAGAAATAGGGGACACTTGCATAACACGGTAGAGGATTAAAGCCCTGTCAGCATAATTTCAAAACAAATACAGACAGATGAAGCACACATCGCGTGTGTTTTTCTAAACTGTATACAAGTAAGTGAGATTTTAATTTAGATTTTAAATGCCAGCAGGAATAGTTTCTCAAATGACGTTTCAGAAATGCTGGCGTACGTGCCAGTTTTAGAATACTTCTGTGACCAAAGCAATTTAATGCAACATAGAACAGGTAGCTTTCAGTTTTTGACTGTGCTATATTGCGCTCAACATTCATCATACCGAGTATTTTTGATTGTTTTCTTTAAGATACCAGAAAAAAGAACCGCAAGTAGTAGCACAAAAAGTTACTACTGTAGGAAATGGTCTCTAAAACAGCACTCTGTCTAAGAAACTAACCTCATTCTAGGCGATGGCAATTTACTACTGCCTGTGCTTAAATTGGAAACTCGGTGGGTAACGTTTTGCTTTGCAGAACCGGGTCCTAATTTTTTTTATGTAACTGCAGAAATGCAGATTTGCTACGTACCCACCTATACTTAATAATTATCTCATGTAAAATGCACTTTCCAAAGTTAGGCATACAACGCAGTTAACATTAAAAAAAGCAGCATGTGGTATTAGTGTCATTTACAGATACTTGGGACATCACCTTTCCAAGTTTCTGTTCATTAACGTCTGGGTTATATAAGAAGCCACAGAGAGACACAAGTGAGCCAACTGTTTCGCAAAACTGCACAACTATGAGGCAACTTCTACCAAAACTTTGCGAACAGGGATTGACTGTTGACCTAAGAAGGAGGAAAACTGCAAACAAAACGTTAAAAATGCATTTCTTACTCCAGTCCGCTGTCAATAATGCCACTTCTTAGGCATTGAAAACTCAACTTTGCTGTGCTTTCCCCCCAAGCTCTCGACAGTAGCACAGAGCCATAAAATCTATTAAGTCCTTCTTCCGCTAATCTCTAAGCGACAGGTTTTCAGCACTTGCTTTAGCTGCAGATTACACCACAGTTACATCCCTTTTGTTGTGCCACCTAATGGTATGCGAGCATATGGGGAAGTTTGGGGTGTAGTTCACCTGGGGACATGAAAATACTAGAAGCAATTTTTAGCTTACAAATGTAAACGATAATGGAGGAAAAGAAAAGGGTAGGAAATGGATTTTTTTACTCACTGGTTTGCTTCAGTCTGCAGTGGATTCTCCGAAGTGGAGCTGTGAAGTAATTCAAGCTCTACTAATTACGGGCAGGTTCACTGCAGTGAAGCTCACACCTGCTGAGGACCCTCCTAGTGCAAGCTGGAGCCAAACTCACTGAGATCTAATTCAGCCAGATACCTACAGTATTTGTCCAGCACAAGTGGTTTGGGGACATTTAATTTTTTTACCTTTTGTTGCTGTTAATATTTTTGCATATGTTCATATGTTGTCTGTAAAGAAAATAATTTAGAGCTTCCATGCTCTAAAATTTAAAGATGGAAATTTGACAGGTGTCTTACTACAGATTTTATCTGTATAATGCTTTAAATTATGTGAGCAACAATGGGACTAAAAAAAAACCCAAAAGAAGTAAGAATATCATGGTATTTCCCAAGAAAGAAATACCAGATTTGCAAAACAAATTAAAGCTTCTATTTGCTCCTGTTTTACAAATATATATCCAGGCCATCTAGTTACGCAAAAGGTGTGCCCATCCCTATGTGTGCTGTCAGTTAAGGGACAAGAGTCACAGCATAAAATTTATTAAAAAAATAAAAGATCTCCTCTAGAGGGCAGCATTAAATCAGTATTCAATAACCAGGAAACCTAAGCTCTACTATTCCTTTATAATACATAAAAATTTACAGGCTAATAAGGCACAGTTATATTGACGAAAGATGGTTATTTACTGTTACGATAAAGCTGGGAGTTTCTGCCATCTTACCATTTTAGTGAAGCTGTGCTGCGTTACAGCTGGGTGAGTTCTTCCATCCTGGCCCAAGAGTCAGCTGTCCTTGGCTGACTGCAAACCCACGTGCCACGTGTAAAAACTCACCGATTCATTCTGAGCTGTGGGCTGGCGAGATAGTTAAACCCTGCGGGGGGAAATCTCTGCTGGTGTAATCTAGTTTGGCGCAGTTGTGCTCAGTTCCAGCAGCTGAAATGGGACACGGAGCTTTTGCAACACGAGGGGGGAGAGAAGAGGGAGAGAAGAAGGCAACCAAACTAGACAGAACACGGGCTTTCCGGCAGGAAAGCCTTGCTCATCACAAACATGCTTCCGGGGGAGTGGGTTTCTAGAACAACCTCAAACCCACGGGCAACGACCTGCGTCGTCAGCGCACGGGATGTCTTGAGCTGCTGAAAAAAACTCGCGTCCCTTTTGCTTAAAGGTTTCAAATGCTGAATTTAGGACATGGGCAAAAGCTCACTTCAATATTTCATCTGTTGGCTTCCGAAAAAAGAAGACGCGTCAGAAAGTCTCTTAGCGTTAGAAGAAACATTCTTATTTTTAAATACACAGGAGAAAAATCCATACGGAAATGAATCCATCACTGTTACATATACAGCAAGTGTTAGAAGCGGTGTATACACGAAAGGTGATTCCCTCCGTGAGAACAAAGCATGTGGCAATGTCTTGATTTTTTTAGAAAAAACAAAATCCCAGTGCATTAATTAAGGCTTGGAAATGGTCTCGGTTTGGAGTCAGATTGGGTTTTCTCTGCCACCTATTCCATAAACCAGAGAAATATTCCTGAACTCACTGGCCAAGCTCAGCATTCAGCTGCAAACCTTGAATTCATGTCACCTGCCCCCATCAGCACAGGCCAAATCACTGGGATCTCACTCTGGCAAGGGGCCTTTTGAGCTGCCAGCACATTTCAGCACTGGAGCTACAGACATGGGCCACATTCCTTTCTCCCCAAAATCTTTAGGGAGCTCTCCCCGTGCTCGCTGCTCCTGGAGTACCAGGACTGACAGAGCCAGCACAGCGAGCAGCAGCTCGATCTTCCAAAATTGATTAGGATACATAAATGTTACAGAGGGGATGTTGGGAGTACCTGGAAAAAAAAAGGTTGTTTGCTACAGTTTTAAATAGAATAAGCCTTAAAGGAAGCTGCTTGTCCTCTGCTCCTGGGCAGCAGGCAGATGTGGTTATCGTGACATCATAGAAATCACCGTGCTTTCACAGTCAGTTAAATTAGACTAGGGAATTTTGTTTTACAAACTAGAAAACAAAGATAAAACCTAGATTTGTCTGGGCTTCACGTTCCCCCAAGATCAGTAACTTAAGCGAGTTACCCAAAATGTCTATTAATAATAAACACAGTAAGTATTTTAGTGGCTGAGATAAATCAATTGCTCGGTCTCGGACTGACCTACATTTCAGAGGCAATCACATCCTCCCTGTCAATCATCTTTATTGCTACTGACATCTAGTGGTAACATTTAGCTGCATTTCTGAAGTCCTGTAAAACAAGGTTATATACTCCAAAACCACGGGGGAAAGACAACAAAAAAAAGCAGGAGGGAGGGGAAAAAATCCGCACTATGCTTTTGTGAGAGGCTGAGATAATTACTGAGTTTTGAGCCTGACTGCTAGTACAAGCTAAAAGTTTATCTTCATGAGCTATTTGCAAACTCAAAAGTATTCCAAAAAAGACCCACATAAACATTTTCATATGGAAGGAGAAAATAATCAACCGATCTGGCATAAATTTGCTGAGCAAAGCACATCTTTTTTAAACTCTGCTCAGTTACGATTGCTACTCCTCTGAAACAATTTAGAAGGTGGTTACTCTGCTAAATATGCACGTGTGTAGAAAGCACATGGAAGTCTAAACAGATTTGCTCTTAAACTCTGCAACTGAGACAAAAATCAGCAGTTCCTCTGAAACAGTCTGTCAATAGGATTGCTAAGGAACGCCAGCTTCAGAATATGAAGGCCAAATGTACCGATTTTGGCTGAGGACTGGGAAAGGACTTGAAGCACAGATCACAACCGCCACCCCCTGCAGCAGCCTGGCCCGGGGATCCGTACCTCGGCTCTCTTCCCCGGAGCTCTGCTTCCCACAGGTCTTGGCTGCTTTGGGGTCAGTAGAGTAGATGTACCACCAGTAGATCCTCCGAGATGGACTGATTCATTCCTGCCAGCATTTCTAATGGAAATGACAGGGGCAGGAGTCCAGAGAAGCTACCACACGCCGGCTGCCGCGTGTTGCGGGTGAAGTCGGGCATCCTGAACACACCAGACTTGCTGCAGGCACATGGATGGATCTCCTTTGTACGTGCTGGACCCACCACATTTGGGCTGCAGAGTAAACAAACGCAGAATTGGGAATTTTCAAAGATGGTCACTAAAAGGTTTGGCAGCTGAGGCGGTAGCGCTGGTGGGTGTGGATAGCAGCCGCAGTCCTGTGCCAGGAAGATAATTGTAGCCTTCCTCCTTGTCTGGTGTGGAAATGCTGTGAGAGGCCAGGCTGAGCCTTGAGGACAGGGAAGAACAAGCCTGGTTAAAGAGGTTTAGTCGATTCAGAATGAGTTCCCTTTCCTTTGTTACCGTCAAATATTTGTCTTGGGTTCTGTGGCAGCAGAGGCTCTGTGCTGGGAGGGGGACGGCTGCCGTGCTGAGCGCTTAGAGCAACAGGTAAAGCACTACTCTGGTATTCTGTATCAATGTTTTGCAGGCCTGGCAGTGGTCACAGTTGATGCCTACAAGCACTGGATATTCCACAAGTTGAAGACGGAATACTGACTTGTTTACCTGAAGAGAATAGGACTTCGGGGTATTTCCTCAGAGAAAATATAAATTTTAATATAATTTCATAAGCTTTGGAGGTTAGCTTGTCTTGTAGCTTCAGTGATATCAAACTTCTTTGAGTAGGAGCTAGATAGAAAGCTGTTTAGTTTTTGCCAGCGTATGTAAAACAAGACTTTTCTATCTGCATTGTAGATTGTTTGTGGACACTTCCAGATTCTTGTGCTTTCTGCAGTCATTCTGGGAACTGAACTCTCATTGATACCGATCGAGGTTCCATGAACAGGACACGTGCAGGAATTTGAGTGTAGAAGCCCACAGCGTGGTTTGGAGTAGTGAATTGCTTTTAGTTTGGAGATGACTGGGAGAGATGGGAAGAGCAACTGTACATTAAGGGAACAATTGCAGATCTTCTTCCTGGCGACATCAATGAGAGATTTGCCTTCAGCCTTCCACAACAGAAGATTTTTAGCTTTAATTTGGGACAGTAAAGGGGTTTTTGAAAAGTACTAAAAGCCAGTGGGAGCTTGTTCAGCTGCTCCTGATGCCTTTAAAAATTCCCTACACCAAAAGTGACAGCTAAACAACATGAAATGGAAGTAAATAAAATGCATTTTCATTGCTGTTTTGAGTTACATAATTCTCGTTTCTTGATTTATTAGTTGACCTGAATTTAGTCTATGTGGTGACCAAGAAAACGGTCAGTAACTGGTAAAGATGATAAGTATAGCCCCAAAGCAAGCAACGTGCAGGTGTCGACCCTGAGCAGCTCACAAAGGCAGGTAACGGAAATTCACTGCCTTCAGCCATAAGTCTTCTGTGTCCCCATCTACCAAGCTAGATGGCCATTTCAGCATTTGCCAGCAGAGAAACGCTCCCAGCTGACTGAAAGGATAAGCTCAAGGACACCTAGGACCCAGTCACAGATAAAAACTCACATCGGTTATACGTCACCCTGCCTGCCTGCAGCACTGAACACCTTCCTGCTGTTCTTCAGGGTATCGGAGGGAGAACATTAGTGCTAGGTCAGCTCCTACGGGGCAGATTGCCTCTGGACAGTCACATCCCTCTTTCAAGTCCCCTCTGGCAGCAGCTGCCCTAAGAGATGGAGTGGAACAAGGATCTAACAGAGCATTTGGATTTACGCAACGCTCCAAAAATTACTCCCTTCTGCATCCTCTTAAAATCCAGGCCACAAACAGCCCTTATGCCAATCTGGTTTGACGGTCAGGCTCTTAAATTCACCTAAGACTCCTACACAGAGCCTGGCAGCTGGTATGAGGCTAAAGCCTTTCCTCCAGAAACGTTCTGTTAAATCAAAAAGGCATTAAAATGATGGTGATTATATCACTGGTCTGGTTAGGATTAACCAGGCTCACCGTTAACAATCCATGGCTTGCTTTCATTTTGTGTAGCTTCAGCTTCTCCCCATCGGATGGATATTTGTACATCTTCCCCTGTTCAGTTTAAGAACTTGCTAATATAAAGTAGCTCCTCCCTGTAAAGGAATCCAGTTGCCTCTTGATCTTCATTGTAAGCTGGACAGCCTCGGCTGTAAGCCATTTTCTTCCTCCCTGAACAAATTTTTTTATGGTTCTTTACTGCACAATCTTTTTTTTTTTTCCCCAGTATTTTTAAAAATGTTAGCAGTGGAATAGTTTGCAGATTTTTTAATTGATCTTAGTGCTGTACGCAGATACCAGATTCCTAATCCTCTTACTCCTTACCCTGCTCTGCATGGTACGTGCCCGAGATGAGATAATTTAAAGAAAGAGACCAAAAAAGGGGAGGGGAAGGAAGAAGACAAGAGGAGTGTGCAGAGTTAGAGAGTTTACAATTAGAACCATGCAAACCAAGAAAAATTAAATGCAAATGAGCCCTACAAACCAAGACAATTAAATACTCCAAACTCCCAAGTTTTGGGAACCCTAACATCAATATTATACGCTCTGTTGTTTAAGAAAAGACTTCAGCAGAGCCCTCCCTGGGGTGCAGCTCTCTACACTGAACGTAGTCCTGGGTTTTTGCGTTTTGAAATTCTGCAGGGGAGGCTTCTTGGAGAATTTGGGTTCTACAGTAACAAAGTGCTTGCATATCTTCTGCCGCAGGCCCCAGAACAGGACCCAGAGGTGCGTCCTCTTGAGAAAAAAAAAACCAACAAAAAAACCTTCTCTTGAAGTAGTGGAAATAACCACAGGTAGTTTAAGGTTGTTTGGTTTAGCCAAAGGATTGCTATTTCCATCAGAACAGCAGATAGCAGTGAACGGAGCTTGGCTTTGTTTCCTCTGCAAGTTGCAAGTCCTTCTCTTTTTGACCAGCTGGCTGGTACACCACAGTTTCTTCCATTTCTAGGGCTGCATCCTTTTTGTCTTCTTTGTTTTCAGCCAGGTTTTTTCACCCTTTTAATGTGCAGGTGCAATGCAAATACAGAGTTGAGAGCCAAATTAGGATAGGGATTTCTCCCTCCTCCATGCGATAAGGCACACTAGGCAACACGCTGGCTCAGTGCTGTTAGTTCACGCAGCAGAAATAGCTGTGAATACTGTTCATTCCCAGCTGCTGTCATTAGTACCTTTATCAAATCCTGATGTTATCGTGTGTATCTTACGGGTTTGGGAGCTTTACAGTATTTTCAAAGTCCATACGTGACAGAATCCAGTATAAAAAAAGGTCAATATATTAATGTCGAAAGTTTTTTTTTTTTTCCTTTTTTTATACAAAAATTTTAAAAATCAAAATATATCACATTATTTACATATTGCGCTTCGTGCTTAGAGATCACTGAAAAAGAACACACAGACAAACGTTTTAGTCGAAGAGAAATGCTCCATTCGTTACACTTACTAATCTTATTGTTAATATTACAAGGACTGGCATTCAGATTTCTTTTAATATTAACAGTACATCCAAACAACGTAGTGGAGAATCAAAAGGTTTTATACGCTAAGGGTGTGCTCACATTCTAACTGAGGGTTTGCAACCAGTTAGTAACATGCTCGCTATTAACTCCAACTCTGTCCGCATACCACACGTTTAAAACTGGGTTAGTAACCCCCCTTGGCCTTGGTGTCCTACTCCTGTTGGAGAATGAGCACCCTCATCCGAGTCAGGGGGACGCATCTCTCCTCATTCTCCGGGGTTGCCTTCAGCACTTGCAAACCCCCGGGCTGTTCGGTAGGAGTTGCCTGCCCAGCTGCGGCCAGATGTGCCGATTCAAGCACTGAAGCAGCCTGATGGTCGTGGATGATCATTACATCTTTGCTCAGAAATAAATGGTTTGTATCTCTGCGACAGAAAGGTCACCCACTGTCCAAGTCTCAGCTGGAGGGTCTGGGCTAAATCACCCGAGAACGTTTTGCGGAGACTTGGTGCAGTCTTTCTACCGGTGGTTCCTAAACTGCCTGGGCCACACTAAAAGCCCAGCCTGAGTAAGCCTGGAAAAAAGCTTTTCTACCCACTGCCCAGAATGGTTTTTCATGCTTTGACAGTTTTTGGAGCTGCGTTCCTAGCACCAGCATGTAGCAAGGGGGAAAAAACCCCATGAAGCTGGTGGGAATCCTGCTCTCCCAAGGCACAACGTTGTGTCTGCCAGGCACAGAACCTGTTGCTCAAAAGGATGCGTGACAGCGCAAACAATCCCCATGCAGCACACAAAACTACTCAGGACCTGCTCAAGGATATACAATAGGTAGTATTACTGTACCTTATGCCAACATCCTGCTACTGGCAGTCCGTCTGGGCCCTGCAAAATTGAATTGACAGATTTAAAGACTTAATCGTTAAACCCCAAAACCCGAAGCTCAAGTCTTCACAATGCTGAAAGGTTTAAATACCATGCAAAAACCATTTACTGGATATACGCAACGATAAATATGCAGGCAACGTAAACACGTGTCTCAGGCACAACGCAAAATTGAAAATACACCCCAGGGTAAAAAAAAATAAATAAATTACACTTTCTTTTTCCTTTAAACAGAAAAGAAAATGTCAACAAATACAAAGATTTGGAACCACAGTTAATTAGCTTCAAAATCTGCTTTATATGGTAGCATTTTTTTTTTGCAATCAGACATATATATGGAAAATATGATGTGGAAATGTATTTTTTTTGTTAATATGTGCTTTTCAGTTTGGGAGCGGTGATGTAATTTTTTTTTTCCCCCGGATGATATCCTACTATTTGTGTTAAATTCAATCTTGTAGTACTTAGCTTCTTTAAGAAATCCTGACTTGCTGAACTGATTGAAATAGAATGAGTTGTGGACTATGCAAAGGGAGTGAAAATATTTGTCTTTTTCTGATGGAGATACGAGACACACAGAAATCAGAAAGTCAGAAGAGCTTACTTACCAGGAGGAAAACACTGAAAAGGAAGGAGCCCCTTAGAAGAGGAATGGACTATGTATGACCAACTCTTTCAAGATACTTTAGAAGAAAAAGCTGCCTTCAGCTGCCTTTTCTGATGCTGGATTTTTTTTTAAGGCTCTTGGATCTCTGGTTGCATGAATTTCTGCATGTAGAGCCACAGAGAGCACACATGCACCGGCCCTTCCCTCCAGATAACTCGGGGTGGGAAGCCACGAGGACGCGTATGCAGCGGAGATAACTGCTAGTGCAAATATAGGTCGAAACGCATTTTTACATTTTTTACTGTAAATGTCAGTCATCACATTTTTTGTACTCTGTATTGATTTTATATGTAAAATAGGCTATGCCCAATAAAACAAGATGCAGTGAAGTAAGGTTACCCTCTCCAGCTACTCACAGTGTAACAAGTCATTTTCACATACTTTCCTATAACATTAGTTAGAAAAACACATTTTTCTGCTGATGTCAGTCAATATTTTGGTCCATAACTGTTCATAAAAAAACCCAAAATGTGCAACTTGCACATTTCACAAAGCTGCCTGGGGGCGAAGGGCAGAGGGAACAAGGTGCAGAGCAGTTTGATCTAGAAAGATCCCGACCTGCTGTTAAAGCGCATCCTAACACTGACACTCGGGGGGGTGATTTCTGCCCTGGGCTGTTCCTCCACCCATGCCCTCAAAATAATTATTTCAGCCATCATAAAACCCCACACTTTTGTACCATCTTTCACTCGGTTGCTTCCAAAACGACTTGTCAACTTAAAAAGAGCGTTGGTGATCCTAGACTGAAAGCCATCGCCGAGAATCCAGCGAGCCTCCACCGCGCCGTGGGGTGGAGAGGGAAGGCAACCCTCACGTAGATAAGGGGGAAGATGTGCAAGTGGTTTACTAACTAGCCATGTAGTAGTTACATACTGGAGAAGACACCTACTGCAGCTTACAACGCCGTCAGTACAGCTAGGTCTTAATTTTTATAGGGTTGAGATGGGAGATGCTTGGTAAATGTAACCTCTCTGGGGAGTCAATAGGAAGAGCTGAGGCGGGCCTGCTGCTAGCAATTGCCTTCTTCAACATACGAAAGCAATTTAACTTTTTGAAAGAGAGACAGCTTACTGCCCTTTTGTTTCTCCGAAGACAACTGCAAATCATCTAACATGTAACATTTTCTATGGCTGAAAAAAAAAAAAAAAGGAAATAAAACAATGACCTCTTTTAGCTGGTCGTGCAGAGCCCTTTCGGGGAGCGGAGCAGGGACCTTCCCGCAGAACCGCTGGGCTGGCCCCTGAGCTCCGCGAGGCAGAGCTGGTGCCGACACAGCGAACGCCCTTCCAGGGCCCAGGGTGCCCGTGACCCCCGCTCGGCAGCACTGGCCGTTCGCTTGGGGAAAGCTGCTCAAAACCCAGCTGGGAATCGGACTCGCAGAGCTGCAGCAGCACGGGCACTAGGGAAACCAAACCGGGCCACAGGCACTGAGAGAAACCAGAACTAATTTTTAGCATCTGCTCTCACAAAGGGGCACGCATCCCCTGTGTGACCTCCTATAGCTCATGCTCCTTACCTAAAGTCATTTTAACTAGGAAGAAGAAAGCGCAACGCATTGTTTCACGTTGGCACTTCCTTGAGTGCCAACGTGAAACATCTTGTCCCAGCTCTGCTGCCTCGTGTCCTCCCTCTCCCTGGAGGGATTCGCTCCTTGGGACAGGGCTTGGCCGCAGCAGAAACACACACACGCCATGCAAGAAAGAAAAGAGAACAGATACTGTACCACAGGGCAGGGCACGCTCGCCCCGTCCAGGCCTGGTAAACCTGGGTCCCTTTTGCTGCCTGCAATGCTACGATCTCCCTGTTTGAAAAAAATAACTGCTTGTCGAGAATGATAAAGGACACGGGAGTTACTGAGACAGACGCCCGTGTTTCAGTGGAAGGGGACGGGTCCGGAACTGTACATCTCTATTTCTGATGACACAGCAAGTAGGCAGAGTGGTTTATGGTAGGCGATTCACAGACACGTAGAGTCTGTCATCTGGAAAAGATCTTCTGTACATAAGCCAGAGATTCACGTTTGTAACAGCACCGTGAAAGAGATGAGGGTTAAATCATCCAGCATGTCGAGGGAGGAAAGGTGATCCATCAGGGGCAAAAAAGTTAATTGTAGCTCACATTCAATCTCCAAGCAAAATAAAGCATATTGACTGAAGGTGCTTTTTGCTGGTACAGTGGAGTTATATGACAGCTTATATTAGTATAGCTGAGCTGGCAGGGCAAGGAAAGGTCACACATTTAGAAAAGAAACGGGTTTTTTTGAGCATGTTGTGAGGTGCAGCTGAACTAGGTGCTAACAGCTACATTTAAGTAGTTTAAGTTCAATAATTGATATGAATCACTCATTCTGCAGCCTCGGAGCGTTTTAGGGAAGGTATCGCTCTGGTTTTAGTCTTGATATGAAAAAGAGTAATGAAGAGGAAGTAAATTTTACTAGGCCAAATAACTTCTTACAAACCAGTAGAGATTTGGTTTTATTTCCCTGGACGTTATCAAAGGTATGAGGGGTTCTGGAAGTGGACTTGGGAGATCCACCTCCCTCAGGCTCAAACACCCAGGAGGTTTCCGGTAAAGCCGCTCTGCACACAGGCTACACGGGGGCGGCCCGAGAAGGGACGGATCTGAGCCACGAGCTGCTGGTCCCAGGCAGAGAAGCACGGGGAGGTCTCTTCTCCCAGCAGCACTTGGCAGCCCGGGGAGCTCCAGCTGATACAACACTTATCTTTGGCAGTACAGATGTCATCAGCTCCGACCCACTTCCCCACACCGGAGAGCCAGAGCCCTCGCTGGGTTTGCAGACACAAAGGGACGGAGCTGATCTCGTGTTCAAATCACCTCCCATCCGCTGCATCGAGTTACTCTCTGATTTCAAAAGCCAGGCCGGCAGCGTCACCAGGGCACGCTATCTCCCAAAGAGCGTGACTGAAGCCCATTGTTCCTGACTACAATAAGAAGGTCTTGACACAAAGATTCTTATTTTTACTGCTGTGGCTCGCTCCCATCTGGCCAGTGAGGAGCCCTTACAGCGAGCAGTGGGCTTCCAGCAGTGCAGATAAAACAGACCATTAAGAAAAGTGAGAAAACAATAACCATCTGCTCTGATTTACTGCAAAATAACCAACTACGAAATCCTCCCTCCCTTTCCCTGCCTGCAAAGCTGCGTCTCCTTTTCGGTCCCGGCAACGCACGCTTAGGAGGAGTGAAGTAAAAGACGTACCACGGGACAAGGCTGATCCAGTCCGGGAGGCCCTGGTTCCCCCTTCTGCCCTTTGGCTCCTTTTCTCCCTGGTATTCCTCGCTCGCCCTGTTGGCACAACAGGAAAATATCAGGAACAGGAGGGGAAACACCCTGGCTTTAAGTCACGTGGGCACTTGCAGAGCTCCCACACCTCACCCGAGTAGGGGCATTTGCACTAGTGTAACCTCAGCTGGCTAAATCACTGTGAAAATCTTCAGTTAATGCTGGGTGGAGGAGGTATTTTCATAGATAGTTTTATAACAGAATGACTAAACGACTGGTTTCTGCTAGAAACCAGATTGGTATCTGGCAGTAAGGGGGAGGACCAGCTTCCAGCCGCTGCCTCATTATTTAAGGATCTCTGTAACAAAACTTTTGACCCACATCCATTTTCGAGGTCTAGAAACCAAAACTGGCAATTCTTTGCAACCTGGAGCTGTCGGGCTGCTCCAGTTGCCCCCGATGGTTGTGCTGGAATGGGACAGGCTTGCAGAAAGCACTTCCAAGCAGGCAGGAATTAACTGCTTGTCCTGTCCTACACCAGGATCACGCAAATACACCACAGAAAAGGCCTTACAAAAGTGAGCTGAGAAACACTGCCAGGCTGGAGAGGGAACCAGCACCCAGGACAAGCATCGCTGCCTCCCAAAAAGAGCAGCTGGTCCTGCCCCACAAACATCTCTACAGCCATAACCCACTCACCTTCTCGCCTCTTTCACTTCTCTCTCCTTTCTCTCCTCTGAGACCTGGGAAACCCTGTCACAACAATTTTTAGGGGGGAAAAAAAAGAAAAAGTTTGTAAGTTTAGCGTGCAAACATCCCAGCATATCAGTTCAACCTAAGCAATCTCCAGTGATCGACCTGTCCCTCCCATGATGAAGAATAGGACATTTTCTGCCTGTTGATGCGGTGTGTCAGCAGTTTCTTGGGAAAGCTAGTGCTCTGCCATACCCCAGTAACATTATACCTATTCGAGGTTGTCATTTCACTGAATCCAGTACAGATATTTTCAACTGGAACTCCCTGTGGCATCTTTTGCTGAGCAGTTACTGCTGCACAGTGGAAGCAGTCTGGCAACTGGCCTGAATTAAGCTCCTTCCTACACACATCGTCCCATAGGCACCAGGTTTAAGGGAGAATAGTCTATATAGTATTAGCTACAAATTTTTCTGACAATCTCAAGCAGTTTGATGGCCTTTACATGTGCGTTGTTCACGTTTCTACACATCACAATTAACGTTTTCCATACTCACATCCAATCCTGGCTCCCCCGGCTTTCCCTGCAGTTGTAAAAATAAAAATGAAGACATGCCGTATTGAGTTTGGTCTTGCAGATAAACTTATATCCCATTGATGAAACGTGGTACTGGCAGCATGGGCTCACCCAGGAGTCCCTGGGGTTTGAGGGGAGCCACACACTGGGACAGTGCCGGTAGGCTTAGCTCTGCAGCTTTTATAGCCCCTATTTAAAATTACACCACAACATCACCGCTCCTTGCCCACACCAACAATTACCTTCTCTCCTTTGGTACCGGGTAAACCGATGAGCCCCGGAGCACCCGGGAGACCCTTAAAAGAAAAAAGAAACAAGCCGCTGGGATAGTTGCGTTAAGGCAGGTTCCTGTCAAGGGTTGCAAACGAGACACGGGAAAGCGACTCACAGCAGGTCCGGTATCGCCGTGGTCCCCTTTCTCACCGCTGTCACCTTTTTCTCCTTTTGCACCATCCAAGCCCTGCATAAATGAAACGGCGTCAGCCAAGACAACGTGGCAGCTCTGCCCCAGGAGAGCCACCCCACGCTCCCACCGCCACATCCCACCACATCTCTGGGTTGCTTATGCTCGCACTGCTGTCGTTATTTTCCTCTTGACCAGACAATATACACGAAAATAGTTAAAAATACAGGTTTAAGCCTGCTGTGCATGTGCCACCAGCCCTCAGGATTCCATGCTGGAGGAAGATTTAAGATTGTAAATGTGTTTGGAAGGGAACATGGCTTGTCTTCCTAAACGCCAGCTGCTGAGCTGCACAACCGAGGGATGTGTTGTCACAAACAGTGACAAAAAAAGTGAGTCCCCAGAGCTGACAGGCCTTTGTGAGCCAGTGTAAATAATGCACTGGCAGCCTGGAAACAGTGGGTGACATTTAATTTATTGACTTACTTTAGGCCCCTGGATTCCTGGAGGACCCTGCAGGAAAGACAATGGTGCATTTGAAAACCAGAATTTAAAAAACAGACCCTAAAGTTTGTTTCCCAAACCATTTCTTGCTCGAATTATGGACTGACAATGGCTGAGACTTTCTTTCCCAGACAGGTGGTGGTTTATTTGGTTCTCCGATGTCAAATCATGGTGCAGAGGAACCAAGGAGGACCGCTTTGCGTGACACGCGGCAGTAGAGCTCTGCAACACGAGCGCTGCGAGACCTTTAGTGAAGCAAGTAGCAGCAGGCTCTGGAGGGCCACCACGACCCTCCGAGCTGGGGACACTTCCCAACTTTTAAAAGATGCCTGGTTATGGAGTGTGATCTCACAAGGTGCATCCTGGATGCATCAGAGGCATCTTGAGCTTTCGATGCCCTTGACAGCTCTTCAGACTTTTTGAACATCATCGGTACCAAACGCCTTCGATATCTGCGTCAAAAAATGCTCTGTGTGTTCGTCACCGTCCGCATCCTCTCCCGCTGCAGCTAATGGCAAAAAACTTGCCCAGCTTGGGAATTCTGGTGGGAATGCAGACACCCTCATGGTGAGGAACAGGTTCCTCCATCCCACAAGGCTTTATCTTTTCCCCACCCCAGGGAACAACTTGGTTATTTGCAAAATGTGCTATAGATGCTGCTGTACTCCCCTAAATCAGGTGCTTCCATCTCTCCGAAGACAGCACACAATGCTGTAGCTCTTTCCTGATTTTTTTTTTCCCCCCCAGATTCACAGCAGCCCACAAGGAGCAACCCACCCTTGTCCTTAACTAATCACATGTGATAACAAATGTGCAGCAGTGCTCAATTCCACGAGATGCTTTCCAGAGTCCTACCATAGGGCCGGGTAATCCGGGGGGGTCCAGGCTCAGGTATGATCTGCAGAAGAGAGTTAAAGGGCACGTTAATGGGGCTGAGCTCCGGGAGAAGACAGTTTGGGAATGGAAATCTCACACGGGCCAGAATCATGATTTAATGGCTTGAATCAAAATATCTGATAATCAAAGAGTTGCTTATAGTATTTATACAAATAAATTAATCTTAATAAGTACACACATCAAGCACGAGAGGTGTGGCCAAGGCTACCCAGTGTATTTGACAGATGCAAAATGAACAAAATGAAAAACGATGCAATTTTTTTTTTTTTTGCACAGACCAGAGGAAACAGCCTTTTTGATTAAAAGAAAAAAAACAGAACAAAATTAGAGCTCTCTTATAATTAGTAAAAAACTATCAAACTCTACCACTCGTTTCTTTTTAAGTAAAAGGTGTGAATAAGGAGAAAAAAGGATGAAGAAATCCTGTAAAACTGCAAGGAGCCCAATAAGCTTTTAGAACAAAACGTAATTACAAAAGCAGCATCCGATATCTCAAACATCAGTGTGACATCTAAAGTGACTTTGTGGTGCCGACCATGCAATGTGTTCTTCCTTAACAAATAAACCCCCATTTAGATGCATCTGGAAGCTCTCGTAGGAAACAGTTGGGTTTTGCTCCCTTCCACTACGCTGATGGATACGGGACTGGCGGCTCCCGCCTGCACCCCCCGACGTCGCCTGACCCCGCGTCACCGAAGAGGCTTTATGGTGCCAGCATCTTACGTGATTATTCTGCAAACACGGTGACCCGGTGTCTCCTTTGTCTCCTTTGTCTCCTTTTGGCCCTTCTGCTCCCTAAAAGATAAAAATGTAGCGCTGGTGTGGGCGCATCTTCCAGGAAAGCAGAAATGAGAGAAAAATACATTTGTTTTCTGCTAAATTTGAGCCTTGACTCAAGAAAGCTCATCTTTATCCCCAGGGGACTTGGAGAAAAGATTTTCTCCTCCTTGCTGCTGGCTTAGATCACCTTCTCAATGAGCTGTTACCATTAACAAAGAAAATTCAAAGCTCCCGCATCCCCCAGCTCTGCGGCAGTGCAAGGGGGACAGGACATTGCTCAAATCGGCAAACCCGGCTGTGTTCTGAGCGTTTGCAGAAATCAATACATTGAAGAACCAAGCAGCACAAGTACAGGGACAGAAAGAGGGACGTACCGGTGGACCCGATAAGCCCATTTCTCCCATCTCTCCTTTCGGTCCTGCGATGCCAACACTGCCCTGGTCACCCTTCGCTCCTTTGGGACCCTGGAAGTTTACACAAAACAACTCACTTAGGAGAAAACTGTTACCTTCTCCCACAAAAAAACCCCATCCCAGCCATTTCTGCCTTTACGCTGGTTTTCTCCATATGGCAACACGAGCTCAAGGAAACATGATTAAACATTAAAACTTACATATGCCAATTTTGTGGGTGCAGAAGAATTTGGCTGAGCCCTAGCGAGGCTTGCAGCCATTTAGGGTTGGCAAGGTTTACGACAAAATTTGAGACAGTGTCTGACAAACCACTTGTAAAAGGAGCCCCTTTAGCTTGGCAGACAGGGTCACGAGCAGCATCTGCGCGCTCGCAGCCGAGCACGGGGCCACGGGCAAAGGGTGATTAATTCAAGGAGATGCAGCTGAACATTACAGGGCACAGTTTGCTCCCGGCGGGCTGAGATTTGCTTTTCACAGCAACAGCTCTCATGGACACACACAAGGAAATTCCTTTTTAACTCAGCTTCTGCCAAGGTCTCGCTCACCTTTTCACCATCCAGTCCAGGTGGACCCGGCAAGCCCAGCTCTCCCTAAAGCGACACAAAGGAAGGGGAGCCCATAGTAAATTAAATCAGGAAGTCATCTCAGAACAGCATTTTGCAAAGCAGTGAGTTATTCGTGTGTATCAACCCTCGTGGGTTTGACATTGCCAGGCTCAGGAGCAGCAGCAAGGAGCTTTCACTGCTGTGTCAGCATTATCGGCTCATCAATTTGGGCAGGACAGAGACTGTGAGAGGCACTGATACCCTGCCTGTTGTTCCAAGAGACTCTTTTCTGCAGGTTAAATTATTCTCTTATAGAAAATAGAGGTGACTGTAGGTCACGGACTGTTGCTTGTGAAGCAGGGGGACAGAGCAGTCCTGCTCGGACAGCAAGGGCACACGGGGAGAGTGGGACAGTGGGTGGCTCAGCACAGCTTTTGGGACCACCAGCCTCTCCTCACAACTGTTTCTCCCATTTACTTTTGCCTCCTGCCACATGCAATGAGGAAATCTTGGAGAGGCTGGGATTTGACCCATCAGGTGTGGGGCTGGAAGCAGGTTCGTTCCTGGGACAGCATCCTCTGGAGGAGGCTGGACACCACAGAGAGGTCAACACAACTTTGGCTTTTGTGTGAAAGTCTCCTTTTTCAGTATGAGAAAGCGTCAAACAGCATCTCCTTTATCACACATAGTCTGAAGTCCCACAGCCAGCCATCTCCTGCTGTATTTTGGCTTGGGAGACACATCTACATGGAGGGCTGCTACCAACCACCTCACTCTCTGGGAAACACCACCTGCATGGCAGAGGTTGGGCTCACCTTGGGACCTGGAGCACCTTGGGGGCCCGGTGGCCCTGGGGGACCTGGTGAACCCTGAAACACAGCAAAGAACACGGGCACAAGCATGACTAATATGAACATGGCCACTATCCTCATGCTGCTGGGGATGAGCTGGGAGCAGCTCCCAACCACAACCAAAACCAGACACTGGTGTGACCGCGTTTGCCCGAACACCACGATGAGCTCAGCCGACCCAAAGTGACCTGAGGGCCCCCTCTGGCACAGGGGATGCTCATGCAAAAGAAAACACAACCAGAGTACGTGTGTTTAAGAGGCAAAAAGCCTTTAGCCAGAGGTGCGGCCCCAGATGTGGTCTCTTTTTGCTTTCTCCCCGCTCCAGCCAGCCAGCCTGGGGAGAAGCACCCTGCTGGAAACAGCGACAACCGACTGGGGAGGTGAAATTCAAGAGGGGAAACAAAGGAGTGCGCATGAGCACTGGCAGCAGGAAAACCTCGTGTGCTTAAATAAACTGTTTTTCCTGGGCACTGCTGGGTGCAGAGAGCGTGAACCGCCTTGAGATAAATATTGTGCACCTTGCAGATTAAACAGCAAAACTCATGTCTCTCAGCTGAAAACCAAAACAGCATCATATCCTGAAGCACCTTTTTTTTCCATGACTGCACACTCAAATGCTGTTCCATTTAATCACACTGGAAGCCATGTAAAGCCACCCTTTTCCAAAGCTCTGTCCATAAGATAGGTCAGTCCGTAAACACTCTAAACAGCCAAATAAACCGTAAACCAACAAAGTTAGCGAGGTTCAGTGACGTGCCCCTCATTAATCTCCACATGCAGCACACAGGAGAAGGTCTGGGCCCAGGAGATGAAGTCTCCAGATGTTTGATGGAGCCTCTCCAACCACCGCATTCCACAAACTGCTCACAAACTGCTCACAAACTGCATGCCGTGCAGACAGCTGGCAAACGGTAATTACCATCACTTTGTGTATCCCTGCAGCCTGTTATAAAACAATTAGGATTATTCTTATACATGTCTGAAATTAAGTATTTATTCTGTTCAGCTTCTTTCATCTTAACGAAGATGGCAGGGCGCTGCTCAGGTGGGCAAGGACCATCTCCCTTCCTCCCACAGCCCAACAACGGCTTCCAGAGGACGCACAAATGAATCCCACCGCTCTGCACCGTGCCCTGGGAATAACGCCTGCGGCTGGCAGCGTTTAAGCTGTAATTTGGCTGCTCACACTCCCTGCATCAGGTGTTTATATGTCACAGGTTGCTTTTACCTGCAGAACATGAGCTCACATCCCACAGCCTGAATTCACGGCTTCAAGTTTTGCTGCCGCTTTTGCTGGTACATCCTCAATATCCTCAAGCCCCCAGATGCAATAAGCTCTTCCCTCCTGGTAAACTCTGCGCTGAGATTGAGATCTCAAGAAGAAGTAGGATGGGGACGGGCAGACACGGTGCCACAACGGCACCATGACAGAGCTCAGCAGATTTTCAGCCCTTTCCCATTAACCTGCGCGGGGCTTACCTTGAGGGCATCCAGGATGCGGCCGTCGTAGTCGATCACGACGGTGTCGCCTTGTTCCCCTTTCAGGCCAGGGGGACCCTGCAACCAGGGATGAACCCTACTGAGTTTCTGCAGCATGAGAAGCAGGTGGTGTGAAAGCAAAGACCTGACACCCAGGTGCCTGAGGATTATCACCTTACAAACACCACTGATTGACTCAATTCCCAGCCCGACTGCTGCAACTGCCACCCAACCACACCTCCAAAGGGCAGGAATTTGTGTAACAGGGAAGCGCATAGAAATCCTCACTTGATTACCTGCACTCACAACTTCCCTCTTGCAAAATAAGGGTCACAGGGTGGTCATGCTGGTAAGAAAATTGGACCTGACTGCATTTCCCAGAGTTGTCTCCTGTGGCAATGCTTGGTACCTACATAGTGACTTGTTTAAATATGCACCATCTCTATTTTCTAGCACTGAACTGATCCTGAAACAATTCAACCATGTAGTGAGCAGAATACAGGACTCCAATCTGAAAAAGCAAAACCCTGAACATCCATACCCGGGGTCCGATGGAGCCAATTCCTCCCTTCTCACCAGGTTCACCCTGAAAATCAAAATCACATTTTTGGTTCAAAAAGACCAAGGACAACACAGGGTATTTATCTTAAAATTACTTTAACTACATGAGATGCCAAGATATTTTAGATTAAGAAAAAGTACGGCACTGACAAGGAACTGCTGTCAGAAAAAAAAATTAGATTTGACTTCAGAGCAAGTATATTTTGGAAAAAAATAATCTTGGTGGGGGCTAGTTGTCAGTAAGGTGTCTCGTGGCAGAGGGAGCAGACTGGCCCACATGGGGCTGAGCTCTTGGTAAAGGACTCAGAGAAACGCACCTTGTGCCATGCCCATGGAAACCCCAAATTAAAAAAAAAAAAAGTATAAATGCAAAGACTCTCCTTAGGAAAACTCAACTCAGCAGATGCCAGGGGGAACAAACCAGCACTGCTACTATGGTTTTAGGGAAAAAAATAAAAAAAAAATGGCTAAGGGTCACCTCAGCCCACGTTTCCTCTTCATAAACTGTTTCCCGCCCAACAAGGAGCCACGGCTGTTCGATATAGAGAACACAACCAGATACAGATTCTACTAAATAAGAAGCAGCTGAGGGGGAGATTAAGAGCCCACAAACGCTGTCCATCTCTCACCCTCACCACTTAACGTATCGAGACTGTCTGACTGCACTTCTTGGCGGTTACGAAGGTCAGCGCTCGGGGCTTTGGAGCGATGCCACTGCCACCGAAACGTCGGATCGAAATGTCATCAAGGGTTTAGCTCTCTCGGGGGAGAAGAGGCAAGGCAATGAAAAACACGCAAGGAGACGATTTAAAAAACTCTTGACACCCATCTCTGCTCGAATCCAGCTTTCACTAAATTACCAGGAAAAGGTAAAATACTTCTGAAGTATTTTAAGTAGTGGGGTGTTTTATGAAGGTTCATTTTATGAGTCTTTTAGACAGCAAAGCCCTAAAACCACCTGTTCAGCTGACACCCTCTGTCCCAGCAGCGCCCTGCCCAGCTCCCCGGCTAACGCACTTCTATTTACCTTGGGTCCTGGCAAACCTTCCGTGCCGTTCTCTCCCTTGGGACCCACGCTCCCTTTTTCTCCCTGAAAACAAGAGACTTGTGACAAATCCTATACATGTAGGATGGAGGACAGATTTCTTCAGGTTATAGTTTTCTTGCTCTATCTTTACTTGTACATACACAAGCGAGAAAAGCTCTGCTTTTGGCCCGAAGCGCGTCACGTTGCCTAGGTGCCAAAGGGGAGTTTTGGAGATAAAAACGAAGCTTTCAGGCTTCACAGTTTGGCTGTGGGTGGTATGTTCAGCCATAAACCTCACCCCAAAACCACAGCACCTGAAGAAAGCTGCCATGCTGCACCCTGATCCGGGCAGTGCAAACCCACAGCCCGAACCCCAGCTCTGGGCCAACCCCAGCAACACTCTCCAATTTAATTCTGCAAGAGGAGCCTCAGAAAGGCCATTCTCTGCTGTAGTCAACAGGCTGCGTTTGCAAACTACTTCTGGGCAGAGCTGCCACAGCACAGGGGTGGGTTATGCTTCTCTTTCACTTTTTTTTTTTTCTTTTTCCACGTCAGGGCAGAAATGTGCTTCCCAACCTGTCCCAGCTGTGACACTGTGCCAAGAAACCAAAAGATGCTGCCAAGCACACAGATTAGACAGACACAGAGCAGAACATACCTTAGGGCCCATAAGTCCTGGTTCTCCAGGGATCCCATCATCGCCCTGATGAAATAAAATGTAAAAAGTGACATAACAAAGAGCTTGTACACAGTTATTAGGATCCAACACGTCATTTGACCCCGCTGAGTGTTGCACAGAGCTGAGACACACTCAGGTTTGCAGGAGGCCAGGGGAAAGCTGCAGCAAGGAGTTCAGGAAGCTCCAGTGTGGTCCCCTGCCCCTACCCAGCTCTGCCTCTGCCTCCCTTGCTCCCGGGGAGGGGGATGAGCATCTCCCAAAATTTGCCTACAGCAGGCCCTGGGGAAGGTGCTCTCCCACCTTTAATAAAAATTAAATATTTAAATCCATTTAGGCTTTTTTTCAGTTCCAAAGACCTCCTGCAAGCTTCCACCCATCCTCATGGGCTCGTCAGAAGTCACCAGCACAACCACCCCCAAGGAGGAGATTTTCTTGTTTCACTTGTCATGCTTTGTTTTTGCCCTGGAGTAAAACCACTCCATGGGTGCTGAGGAGGTTAATTTTACTCGGTTAAGACCACGGGTTCTCTGTCAGTCTCTGCCAAGGGTTTCCCTAGCCGAGCACCAAGCAAATCAAAGTTACCTTTTTCCCTTGGATGCCAGGCTCGCCCTTCAAACAGCAACAAACACAGAGGAAAAAGAAGTTTAGGGAAACAACATAAAAATGCAAGCAAGTACATTCGCACAGCACAACAGTTTTCAGCCTCCTAGGGCTCCCTCCACTCAAAGTTTTAACACAAGGGTTGTGACAAGGAGTAGATGACACATTCAGATGTTTGTAGCCCCAAATCAATGGCTAACGCGATACCTTAGAAATTTTGTATCTGATTTATACAGATGAGTGCAAGTCCAGTGCAAAGTACCTAAGTTAATCCCCCCCCTTATGCAACAGTATTTCAAGAATTTGTATTAAAATGAATCAGGTAACAAATCACTCATTGCCCACCTTTGGTCCTGGAGGTCCCCTGGCACCCTGTTGAACGCAAGAGTAGTTGGTATAGTTGTTTGAACGTAGAGTGTAACAGAATAAAAACATGTCCAAGAGTACTTTAATTCCCATGAAAAAAAAGAAATAAAAAAGAGATATGTGCCAACTTCTCATCTTCTCTTACAAAAACAGCCGTAAGTTCTCTTATAATAAATATTCTCTCAGGGCTTGTGGATTTTGTAAGCATTTTTTAATCCAACTTAGACCTCAGTGAACTGGAGTTACAATGTCAGGGTGGGAGGCTGAAGAGGAGTAGAAGTGGGGATACAGGGGCAACACATCCCTCCGAAGGAGCCAAGGGGGCCAAGATTGGCCTCTTTTCTCCCCAGGGCACAGGTATCCCTAGACAAATATTCATTTTAGGGCATCTATAATTTCCCATTGGGTGGGTTTATTTTTGCCTCCATAAGCAAAGACACAAACCCCCTTGCTGCAGCGAGCTGAAGGGTGAGCTGAGGGGGCAGGGGGCACGGATGTGTTTGGGCAATACTCACCACGAGGCCGTCCTCTCCTGGCTCGCCTTTGAAACCCTGCAAAAATAAAAAAGGCCAATATTGACGCTACTACCTCTCATTCTCCTAAATGCTCAGCCATAATTAGAATGTTCAGCAGCATTACATTTTAATTGATTTTTTTTGTTGTTGTTGTTGTTAATTAAATAAATTGCCAGTGATCTGCATATTTGCAACAGGTTGTCCAAAGGCTACAGATTGGGGAAGACATCTCCTTCGGGCTCTCTGAGCAACCAGCACCTGCAAATACACGCTCCAGCTCTTTGCTCCAAACCTAAAGATGGTTTGCTCCTGCTCCCTTGGCCCCATGTCCCAAAGCTTTGCTGTCTGAGCATCAACCAGAGCCCAACCGCTGGCTGGGGCTGAGGACCCAGCGCTTGGGGTGGCAGCACCGGGGAAGGGAACATCCTTCACCCTCCTCTCCCCTGCTGGGGTGGGAACCGCCCGGCATGTGCTCCCGTCCTTACAGGGGGGCCCGAAGGTCCTCTTGGGCCATCTTTTCCCGTGTCACCAGGAGGCCCCCGGGCACCTGGGGGTCCTGGTGGACCAGGGGGGCCAGTGGCTCCATCTCGACCTCGATCGCCCTGGAAGAAGTTCACACAGACATGGTGAGATGAAGCGGCGGCGGCAAGGGGCGGCTGCGGGGTGCCCGCGACACATGCACTGCATCCCCGGGCCATCAGCACCCTGGCCTCTGCTGTCCCAAAGGTATTTAACTACAGCTTCCAACTGGGAAGGCTGGAAGCGAGCTCACAGCTAATTCACACCCTTTGGGTCTGGTTCCTTAACAAGGATTTTGCTCGGTGGGCTTCTGATGAGGCTTTATCTCATTAAGCCCTTGCCCAGTGACCGCATGGAAACCACCAGTTTGACAGGACCCAGAAATAACCCAGACCCAATAACATGCCGGCACAGAGCATGCACAACCTGCCATAGCTTAGCAGACCACACCAAAAAACCCACCAAGGGGAAAAAAAAGAGGAAAAAAAAGAAGTAGTGCTCAGTACTATCCTTTAAATACAGCCAAGGTCATAAATTAACACCCAACAGAGCTCACACCCAGCATTGCCTGAGCACACAGGAAAAAGCAGCAGCTGTATCTCCATGTGATGTGAAGGTTTGGTGGGTGCCAGCTCCAGAGGAGAGCACCCATGGGGCTTCACCCCTCGGTTACCGGCTCCCGACCCATCAGGACCCAGCCCTGGGGCTGTGACCGGGCACATCCATGTGGCTGCACAATGGGAAAAACTCACGGAAAGGCTGCCTCGTAAATCTTTTAGCAACATCTGGAAGGGTTACCACTGAGGCAGTACGAGGAGACTGGATTTAATATGTGGTCCACCCTCAAAATGAAGAAGTGTGGGATTTTCAGAAGTCCTTAAGTGACTTAGCAGCACAGATCCCACGGCCTTTCAACAAGAGCTGTGCTCCTAAATCACTTGCACAGCTTTTAAAAAAAAAAAACCTGTTGCAAATGCTGAACACTGGATCCAATTATGTCAAGAGTCTCCCACTGAATTTTGCCTAATTAAAACGTCACGTTTAGAGTACAAGGATTTAGACAACTCTCATTTTAGTGCATTTGATTTTACAATAGCAGCACTGTTCATATGAACATTTATAGGACTTTGCTGCTTGATCCCCACTTCCCCAAAGTGTCCCAGTTGTAAACCCCAGAACTTCTATGCCTCCTGTGAAAAAACTCCCCTGAAATTCCACTCGAGCATGCTCCCAACAAGCACATGTGAAGGCAACCACGGCAGTGACAATTTAAAACAGCAACAGTCAGCCAGAAGCAAGAAACAAAAGCAACTCAAAGAATCACAGCAAACCAGCAGCAGATCTGATACGTCTACCTTGAGCACTCGCCGGCTAAAGACAAGCGGATCGTTAGCCAGAAATCCGTGATTGAGCCGAGGGAAAACCATCTAGCCAGGTGAAGCAGGAGGCAGAGCAAGAATTTAAGATGAAAGCACGGCAGAAAAATGAGTTTTAAAGGCTGTAACACTACATAACGCTTTTGCTTTGATAATTGACCATCAGGAAGAAATAATCTAGGTAGTCAATAATGGTTGTTTTAACGTTCTGGATAGACTGGAGCTTGGTAAGCAGTCAACAGACAGAGGGAAACAAGTATCTTCTCATTAGTTCCGCGCACAATAGGACATTCAAAGCAGCTGGGGTACAGAGGATTCCCCTACTGCAGGCCTTTCTGCAGAATAAAGAGCATTATTCCAGTAAACCCCACAAGGGATAGATCCCAGCATTTCTCCCGAGACCAAATATTATTATTTTTTTTTCCAGTGTCTAAAATGAATACTGCTGTATTCCCCAGCCTGCAAAACACAGATAAATTTCTCAGATTTATATGATGCAAAAACAATGTATTCAGACCATGTCAGTAGTCATTGCTATTGTCTTTTAGCCTTTCCACTTCTCTATCTAGGGAGAAGCAGCAAGACATTTCCTTTCTTGGGACACTGCTTGCGTCTCCCTTTCTCCCATCCATCCCCATGTGCATCCACAGGAGAACCAAAGGGATGGAGCGAAGCCACGGGAAGCCCCGCAGGAGAGCACAGCACATCCTCCGTGAGGATTTCAGGAGGTTTCTACGGACCAAACCTCTTGTCCAAATAGCCTAGGGAGCTTTAAAACCTTTCACGCAAATAACAGATAACCCCAAAAGATGAAGATACACAAAAGCATTAAGTGGGATTTACAGAAAAGCCAGACAGGAACTGAAACTTTTTTTTCTTATCCCTCAGATTGCTGAACACCATCTAAACAGACACCTTCCAGGCCCAGCACTATCTGTTTTAATGTAAAATAATGATTTGCATTTGCTTCGAGGCCAAACAGACCCCAGCCCACCAAATCCAGCCATCGCACGTTGAATGTTAAACAACCTGTTACCGATGGGCCCGTGGAAGGTGAACAGCCCCGAGGGCCATTAAATACAGAGGCACCATCTCTAGCCCAAGAAATGTTCAAGCCATAGACTACCAGGCTCCAGGAGAGCAGCACCGTGTGATGGAGTTACGTGTTCCTGCTCCGTGTTTACGCTCTGCCAACGCATCTGGCCCCAGGGCACTGGGCTAACCGGACGCTGGGTCTCACCCGGCATCGCAAGGGAGTCTTAAGAGCACAGAAACCTCAAACAGTGGCAATTCCCACCTTTGCGGCACTCGATTTAGCCATTTCAACATAATGTTCCAAAATACAAAGTAAAGTAAAATAAAATAACCGTAAAAATATCTCTGCCACCGGAGACAAGAGCATTTCCCTCTCAAGCTGAAGCCCTTTTTTTCTCTCTCTCTCTCTCCAACCCGACGCTGCTGCCACACACACTGTGCAACAGCTGGCCCAGATGTGCAGAAATTCATCAATCCCATCATTTGTCCAAACAGCTGAACTGACAGTAAGAACAAGATCACCCAAGCTAAGGTAATAAATCTGGAGCGGTCATTCCAGTGCCAGCTCAGGGAGCCAGTCAGACTCATAAACCCAGCGTTTTCAGAGGGGTGGAAATATATTTAATTTTAAGAAAAAATTACAAGCACAAACATCAGGGCACAGCACTCCCAGGCTTGGCAGCATGATCCTTCAAGTGCCTCTCTCCTCCCCAGAGCAGAAGGAATCTTTTCTTGGTTTCTCCCTGTAAATACACTTACATACTTTTGTTGGTGTATCTGAGTACAGGTGTTCCCCACCTCGATCAGGTGAGGCTGCACAACAGCCTCGCTGACGCTGTTTGCGAGAACTAGCGGTCAGTGCCTAGGACAACCCGATGTAATTCCTTCCTCAGCTCTCCAAAATCACCCTCCGACATCTGCATTAGGGCACACGCACAGTAATCTTTATTCTTGTTTACAGTGGCGGCAGTTATTTATTAGAGAGAGCAAGAGAAGCAGCAGGCATGAACATCCTCAGTAGCTAATCCCTAACTGTCTTCGTCTGACTACAGACAGTCCCTGCAAAGCCACCCCAAGCCTTATTCTCTTTATTCTATCATTCCTAATGATAATATTTTTGCATTCATCAACACGCTATCCCCAATCCACCACCCGTAGACACGTATGTTCACGAGGGAGGCAGCACAAGATGCATTCCTGGTTATTTACCCTCCCACTGACGTGATGACTTGCTGCAACATCTTTCAAAGTCAGCTAAACAAAGTCGCGACCGAAACTTGAGGAATTAGACAGATTAAATGAAGAAACGACAAGTTATCTGGGCCAGATGGTATTAAGAAGTTTCGCATCAAAGCCACAGCATAAAATTATTTTCAAAGCCAGGCACCTACTTGGGCATGGCTCTGCCAGGCTTGTTTCTCCCCCTTTCCTCCCAAATTGCTTTGGAGTCTTTTTCTTACTCTTGTGCAAAAAGACATAAATCAATCTAAAATTATAGCAAAATCTGGACAAATGCAGATTAGAAGGAGAAAGAAAAAGCACATATTTATCAGTAGATTAAAACACAGGACAAGTGTTACCTTGGGAGCTGGCACCTGCCCTTGCGAGTCCGGCTGGAGCCCATTCCCAGAGCATCTCCTGCAGCATCAACAGGAGCCGTGGCAGGAGGTGGGTTCCCACGCTAACTGGTGGCACAGACCACTGGAGCCTGAGCAGCATCTCCTCCAGCATTGTCCCTGTCACCAGCCCCAAAGTCATCCACAGCCCCGGCCAAGGAGTGAAAACTCACGCCCTTGTGCTGCTGAATCACCTCTTAAAGCCTTTCTGAGCACGTGGGTGGGCCGTAAGACAAGGTTGAGACCTTACGCTGAGCCCCTCCTCAGCCACGCAGGGCAGAAATCTATTGCGGAAATTTTAGTGGCTTTCAGAGCCCAAGGGTGACATTTTCAAACGCGCCCAAGGCAGTTGGGATCTGCTGCAGAAAATGACATCAGCTTCAAAAAGTGGCTTAATAGCCTCTAGGGGTGAAAAGAAAAATGACTCTGAGGCATCTTTGCCTGACGTTAACCACTGAGGTCCTGGCTATGTTTCCAGTAACCACATCTAAACCCACCAGTTGACTCTAGGGTGCCAGCTCTGAATCTGGCCCATATGCCAGCATCCCAGCACATCCCTGCCATGGCCTTACCAGCAGGTGCCCATCACCCACGGCCAACCACACGTCCATCATGGCGACGGAGCCCACCTCGGAAATACCGTGCGCCTCGTGGCGAACCCTCCTGTCTCATCCCCTACACATCCCCGTCGCCAGCACCACAGGAGGGGCGGTGGGACAGCTGCATTCCCTTCGTGCCCCGTCAGGGCCTATCCTGATGCACTGCAGTAAATCTTAAATTCATGCAGCTCCACGAGAGCCATTTCCACAAAACTCCATTAATTTGTGCACGTTATAGCCAAAACAGTTTTCCCTGGCCATGCAGTTACTTTAAACCCTTTATTCTCAAAGGCAGCCTAGATATTGCCTGTGTGCCACTACGCCCCTAGGCGGGTAGCTCAACAAGAGAGGAACTTTCCATCCCGCACAACACCATGCTGGGCCATTCGTTGGGACACCAGGTCTTACCACCACATACTGGTGCTCTAACACCAACAAATAAGGGCCACAGCTTCAAGAGAAACATGGAGTCAGTCTCCGACACTGGGAGAGGGAGCCAGGGATAGGAGAGTCCAGAAAAAACTGAAATCCTTCATGAGGTACGTGAAAGTCTTCGATGTCTCCCCATGGTCAAAGCTAGGGAAGCCACCACCTCAAAGAGCTCCAATGGCAAAATCAAACATTTCCAGAACTCTTACCGTACGTCACTTTGCAGTGACAAAGCTGCACAAAGCCTCCTTTCGGGAGGTGACCAAACCCAACCAGATACTGGAGTAAATCAACGTGCCGTGTCACTACTTACCCTCGGGCCGACATCCCCTGCTTCACCCTGTGCGTCAGGCAAAACAGCAAGGGTCAGCTATTAGAGTTCAAATTTCAACCACGAAGGACCGAGCGCGGGGTCAGCTGGACGTGGGAACTGCACACAAGGGAAGCAGCAAGAATCCTATTGCCCAACGTATTCAAAACCAGGGAGGAGAAGGGCTTGAGACAACACAATAGGGAATGGCTCTGCCCTGGCAGGCGATGAAGCAGCTAATAAAACAGAAATAGCGGATTGCTTCCAACTTTAAGGCTCCCTTAGCAACTGCTTATGTCCTACACATGCAAGGATTAACATCACTTTCAGTGCAGTGATGACCCTCTTTGGCTGCTCTAATTTTGTGGGAGGATGTCATGCAAACAGAGCGATGGAGCCCAAAGCCTTGCTCTTGGAGGAAAGCAAGCAGAGTCGTATGCCACTCACTTCTGACTCTTAAGGAGTTGCCAGGAACCCTGCAGCATGGATTAGCTTTAACGCCATACTTATTTCTCCTACATTTTTCCAAATTCTTTCTGCCCTCTCCTTTCTGGGGCTTTTCCAAGAGCAACCTGAGAATGTGCTGTCACGGCTCCACATCCCAACAAAACCCAGCAGTAATGTCACGCCGGCGTATCGGGGTAATGCGAATCAAGAGAATTACAGTAGAAGGAGGATATGCAGCTTCTCCCCCCAAAAGCCACGTGTTAAGTCTTTACCTTTTCCCCTTTTGGTCCTGGAGGTCCCTGGAAATACATAAGAAGGATCCAAGTTCAGAAACATCAGAATCATCAATGCACACCAACATCAGAACAAAGGAGGTTGCATTCAGCAATTCACAAACCTGAGCTGTGTTTGCTGTTACTTTTAAGAAACACATGCTGTTATTTTAAGTTACACACTGCTTCACACGAGCAGCATGCTACTTCTACTACATCCTGCCTGCTCTGGCCCAGAGTAGGACCGGGGCAGGGCAGGCAGCAGGACAGCTGCTCGCCGACACGTGAGGCTAAAGAGATGCAAGAGATTTCTTGAAGTATTAAATCACTTCTAGAAAACACATGCTCAGCATATCATTACATCAATTATACATCTGTTTGAAATAAACAAGGAGGACAAGCTGCTTTCTCTGGCCTGTTTACTGAAAGACATAAGTCATCTCCCCTCTAAGCAGCTTTCTGTAAGACAGGCAGGCAGAGCCACGCCACAGCCCCAAAGAGAAGCTGCAGAGCTTTGACATGCCTGCTCTGCATCCTCCTTCCAGCACAGAAAAACATGGAATCTTGGGGCTCAGCCCCGTTCATGGTGTGTGCTGAAGTGCGATGCAGTGAGAGAGGGTCAGCAGAGAGGCCAACGGCGGCATCGCCGGCATCCCCGCGCAGCATCCCTCCCGCTGTTCATCTGGCTCTAAGCAAGGCTGCTGATCCCTCTCTCTCATGGAAGAGATCGTGAACAGTGTCGGTTTGCGTTTGGCCATTCGATAACTTTGCTTTTTCATTCAGATTTTTCTTGTCTTTCCCACTCAGAGGTCTCACTCGTGCCCAGCACATGGGACCAACTCGCAGCCATTCACACCCATGTGCCTGCCAAGGGCAGCGGGTGCCAGAGCGTGCTGCTGGGGTCTGCACTGCATTCTGGCTCACTTAAAGCCAAGCCATGAGCACAGCAGTGTCAGCCTTTTTTTTTTTTAATTATTTTTAATGCCTTATTTCTAGATTTCATTTCTCATTCACATTTGCCATCTTCAGGGGTAGGATAAAAACCAACCATGACAATGTACGGCTATAACGAAACACTCCCCAAATTGCTAGAAGTATCTGGAGTAACTTTTCGATGGTAAAGATTGAACGACTTCTACGCACTTTGAAAAATCACAGTTGGTTTAGGAGCAAAGCTTGAAAAGATTTCAGATGGTGCCCTCTAGCGAATATGGTGGAACAGAGTCGAATTTGGACACAAAATTTAGAGCTGTGACCTCCTGTAGCAACCATCCAGCTGAAGGAATTGGGGCTGGCTAGTGTTCACCTAGCATAAAAATGAAAAAAACAACAACTGTGTTTCTGTAAAATAAGTAAGAGACTGGGCCACCTGAGTATGCAAAGGGTTTCCAAGCAAAAATGATGTCAGGGAAATAGCTCATTAAGTGAAATCCAGGCTGTTCTACAAAGTATTGCATGGACATCAGACACTCCTGAGCAGTTCCCACCTGGGCTCCTTTAGAGATGAATGAACCTGGGCTGGGAATAATTATTTTTATGACACCACTTTGTATTGCCAGGAGCACACAACCAACAAGACTTTGCTTCTTCCAAGGGGCTACTGGAGGGTTTTTTTTCCAAATTCTTCCTACTGCCCATCTGCAAAGTCTGCTGGCTGAGCTGGCACAGGGGAGAGAGAAGCATCCGAGATGAGCTGGCAGGTAAAGAAAAGCTCATCTCTAGCTGTGCCAGAGAGCCCTGGCTCAGGATTTAAATTTGTATGTTACAGATCACAGAATAATTTTCCCAACTACAATTCTGTCTCCTAAACAGTTACGCATACAGTAATAAATGAGTAATAGTTGCGTTTCTGCCCAACTACTGCAGGGCAGCGTGAATAAAGACATGTTACATTTGGCACTCGGTGCTACTTACTGGTTTGCCATCCAAACCAAGAGGCCCCTGAAAAGGGAAGGAAAAGACAGTATTACTAAAAAAGAAATAACATCAATTAAAAAAAAATCAATTTATAAACATAGCAGTGTCACTCATGCACTGAAAAAGGCTCTACTTGCATATAGTACAATCTATGGCTACGTTACTTATACACCTAATCCTTTGTCCATGCAATCCAGCAGGAAGGTTTCAAAGTACAGGGAGAGGCGTCGAACAATCTGCAGAGTATGAAGCAGCGTGAGAGAAAGCGACAGGATTAGTGACAGGGACAGGGTGACACCGCTCTGGCGCAGCGCTCAGGGCTCCCTGAGGGTTTTAAAGACTAAAGGAACAGCAGTAAAATGTCCCTGATTTGGTTAAACTGGGCAGATCCCCGGAGTGATTCACATCAACCTCAGATCTCAACAGCTTGTCTTTGCAAAAAGACTTGCTGAAATTCTACCATTTCACCCAAAACGTGGGGATCAGCCATCAATCCCCTTCAGTACGTAATGGTTAAATCTCACTGATGGGAAGGGCTGTCTCGCTGCAGAGGAAGGAAGGGTGCAACTGCCCCATGGGCTGGTAACGACGTGCTTTGCTCATCTGTAGCAACACGAAGCTGTAAACATACTGGTATTTGCAGGACCAAGCATTTGGTCACTCCAGCTCTTCCCCAGGTCTCCCCTTCCTGCGGTTGCTGCAGGAGCGTCCAGTAAATCGACATGATAAATGGTTATTTCCCCATTGTTTCTGGCGTTCAGCCCTTAATTAGCATGAAGCTATGGAACCTACCAGATCACAGGAAACTTTGCTTTTGAGAAAGGATGCACATGGGGAGAGGAGGCACAGATGCTCTAAGACCCACGGATAAAGCCCAAGCTGCCCCCGCTTCTCAGCTGGAGCTGGCACACGGCACTTGGGGATGAAGAGAAGCAGTTCAAAACCCAACAGCAAATCCCAGACCAGGGCTTGCACCAACCCACGAGCTGCCACCCCAGGACTTAAAAACTTTCCTCACTTAAACCCAAAAGAAGGCTTAGCCCTGCAAGCTGTTCCTGAAGAGACACAGGACGATGGTTACGAGTCGACAAAGCTCTCGGGCACCCGATTCATTCCCAGATTTCCAACACACACTCACACGCTTCGCTTGCAAGGATCTGCTCCAGAGGGAGCCACGGACCCTGCCGAGCCGCGGGCACCAGGGCTGACTCTTCCCGTGACCTAAAACCCAATCTCAGCCTTGCCCTTGTCAATGCCTACTGCAAATCCAAGAGCTACTCTTGCAAAACTGTGGGATCAACACTCACTCTGTGATTCTGTCCCATGTCTGCAAGGCACACCCGCATCCTCCTGCAGACGTGCTGGGCTGAAAGGTCACCTTACGCTGCAGCCCTGTAAACCAGGAGGACCTACCACAGAAAATGCACTTGGGACAATGCTATAATGCAATGATAAAGCATCCAAGTCTTCTGCATTTCTTTGGGAATGAGTTAGGGTTCATCTTTTTTAGTTCAGTTTAAATCTGCGATGGTGAAATTGAGCAAAAAAAGAGGAAAGGTGTATAAGAAGCAGCCTAAGGACAGCACTAAAAATAGCATCCTTCCAGCTCACAGCTCCTGCCATCGATAAGGAATAAAACAGTCTGCAGTGGCAGTGGTGACAGGGCTTGGAATACAAAACCCTGGGGCACACACAGCTCTGGTAGGAAAAAGAGGTAAATCCATGTGGCTGAATCCTGGGCAGGACATCAGGATCTGCATTATAAGGACTAGGGGAGCTGAACAGATGTTCACCTGAAAATAAATGAGGATTCCTTTACATAGGAAGTGACTGTACATGGGTTAAACTGTTTACATGATGAGTATTGCTTCTCATAAAGAACAACCAGCACACAAGTGCTACGCAGCAGTAACAAAATAAATGAATAAATGCAGTCATATCCCTTAATGCAAAGGCTTTTAGGTCACAACCAAACTACTACTGCTTCCCCTAACACTCTCTCCATGCTCTATCTCACCCCGGTTCCTTACAATGTAACACCTGGGAAAGGCATCAGGTCCACAGTGCTTCTTTCCTGAAACTGTGACTGTTTGAGATGGTTCACCTGAGGCTCTCAAGGTGGCTCTGACCTTCAGAGGACAAGATGTGGGACCTGAGCAGGGATCTTGCAGCACATTCAACTTCTCGAAGGAGTAGAAGTCCCAGATTTTTTTTTTCACTTTTATAATTTACAATTCCAATTCATCAGCTTTTAGCTATTCTTGTATCAGTCCACAAAGGGACATCCAGAAGGAAAAAAACAATGGCCTATTCAAAGGATGCTTGTTTGATGGAAAGCATTTAATGCTTGAGAGAAACAATATCCACTGAGTTTTCAAAGGGGCTCTCGGCCAGCTGTGCTGCTGAATGGACAAGACTAACTCAGATTTTTAAATGTTTTGTTAGTCTGGGCTGGAGATTTGATTGACTCTGCTCTACCTGCCCAGCCAAACATCTGCATGAGCCATGGCAGGCTTTCCAAGAGCAGTCAGAGGATTGCATGTGAAACATAAGAGAGAGCATCTGAAATCTGGGCTTGCTTATTTGATTGCCTGCAACCTTCAGGAGCACCCATGTGTTGAGATAGCTATTGTCTTTCATTTGAATTCTGCTCCATGTCACTTTAATTAAAGATGAAGCAATCTTTAGTTTATTTGATAACTAAGAAACAGGAAAACAACAAGTAACGAACGCCTATTCATCCAGTCAAAAACCACCTCTGTAGAAGTTTTCATTTTGGAAGGTGACAAAAACCACTTCCACCTAAATGACCAGCACAAAGTATAAGAACAAGATGAGTTTTCTGGACATCCCATTACAGGTAAAGAGAGTAAAGAGAAAGCATCACAGTGCCTTCATGCTGTGCTTTTTACCCAGGGATAAATTTCACTCATGCTTTTGCCCACTCTCTATCACAAGCCTGTTGCTCCGAATCACACAAACGATGATCGCACTTCACCTACTTAAATGCTCGCTCCATCATGAGTGGATGAACCTTCAGCTGATCCTTTAAAACAAGGTAGAGAGAAAATTCAATCAACTCCACCCTCCTCCTCAACATGGTTCTGACCAAAAACATCACAGAACCGGCCAAGCAGGACAAAATCCACCAATCCCGGGTGCTTTGAGGAAGATGACGTTGATGTGGTCCCAGCTGACATCACTCAGTGGATGTCAGAGCCCAACTTCTAGCTGATGACTGTCTCAGATCTCATTTGCTGACCTCTTACATCCCCCTACCCCTGCTCAGAGCAAGCCTGGGTGCCTGCCTGGCCAACTGGCCCCTCTCCCCTCTGCTTTTGTCTTCTGGTGCCATTCTTGCTGCTGGCAGGGATGTACTTGCTCTAGCAACGTTACAGGAATTTTCAGCGGGCGGGAGGGGGGGGAGGAATATCTAGTGAAAACGAAGCCAGAGATTATTAAGAGGACACAATCCTTCTGAGTTGGGAAATCATCTCTCATGGTTATTTTTAATGTTTCCTGCTCTGCTAAAAATTAGCACGGGGGTCGAAAGGAGCCCTGCAGTCAAATTTTAACAAATTCAAAGCCCTGCCTTCAATCTCTGTCTCTGTGGTTTCAAAAAAAAAATGGTAAAATCTCACTTTTCAAAAGGCGAGGAGTTTCAGAAGAAAAGAGCACGGCAATATTTTAGCAGTCCTGTGAAGGGCCCTGGGTCATTCCATGCCATAGTTTGCAGCCAAGGGAGCAGGAACCATCCTTTCCTATAGGCTACGCGGTCAATCTCTGCAAGCGGGACGGTGTCCGCTGGCGATGCAGTTCCTCAGCACGTTTTTGCATGAGAAGAAAGCTCTGGCAAAAGCTGTGGCCAAGCACACCCTGCCAGACCCGTCACAAGGACAGCGGAGAAAGGCAGCCAAGGTTGCTGTGGCTCCTCTGAGCTTCCCAGATGAAGGAAAAAGGGAGAAGAGGGACTGAGAAATGAGAAGAGTCCTCTAAACAGCAGCTGAGAACCACCGGCACTACCTGTGAATGAATCGAGTACAGGAGATGTGTTCTGGGATGTCACCTCGTCCTTGTCCCCAATTCCTGCTATCCCCTTCTCCCTCCTTAAAGTCCTCAGTGCAAAAAGACCAGAAACCCTTATAAAAAAATCCATTTTCTACTCGGTTCAATGCCACCTCTGCCACAGCAATCATTTGCCCTTCCAAATAACAGCAGTTAACAATCTGTGAAGAGACAGACTCCACGTACAAAATTTGTATATGCACACACCGACGCCATGCAAACCTGAAAACTAATTTCTCATAACCAGGTGCCATTTTTTTCTTTATCCTTAAAAACCGTATAGCTTCTACAACTCTCTTACAAGCACAAAACCGCGATGCTGACAAGGCGTGATTATTTTTTGATGTTCGTAAGACTAATTGTTTTGACTTTGAAAGTAATTTATACTTGTCATGCCATGCATCAGTGTGTTTGCTTTAAAAACAGAAGCAAAGAATAATTGAAAAACAGGAAACTGCACTAGCTTGGCTGCCCCTCGAGCGATACAGGTCTTTTAAACATTTTCTGGGTAAATCAACAAAGCATCTCTTCTTTCTTGTTTTGAAAAACTGCTAAAAAGGGCAAAGCTCCAAAGCAAGTGCTGATAAATACCCTGTTGCCAGATTTTACAAGGAAACCATTCAGACCTGACACTCACTGAGCTCCCAGTTTTGCACGAGCGAAGCTTTCAATACATCCAACCTTGGAAATTTAGCCAATACCTTTTTGCACACACAGGCACCTCCAGCAGGACAGGTCCCCCCAGGCCATGGTAGCAGGTACCCTGGGGGCTGCTCTAACCCCACCCAGAGCTGCTGCCTCCTCCCAGACCTGCCTTGCTGGCACCTGCACCCTCACCAAAGCCGGCAGGGAGGCACCAAGACCACAGCTTTCTGCTGGCTGGGGACAGCTGAGCGTACAAGGTTTTTTGGGGGGCCAATTCATTGCCATCAAGTTTTTGAGAGTTTCATGGAAGGTCAAGTTCTGGTTTGGTTCTCTATTCCATTTGTAGCCGCCTTCCCGGATGGTCTCAGAGCCAGGCTCTCCCTGTCCGGCTAGAAAAATCTACTTCGTTTTACAGGGGAAGGCAATCAGGGGTTCCCTAAAATCTATTTCCCTGTCAACTGCAGCCCCTCTCCCAAATTTCTTTCCAAAAAGGCCATCTGAGCACACCCCAGGTATTGCCCACAGCATCTGGTGGGGGTCCAGTATCACCAAGTCCCCAAAGGCTTCTCTGAAACACTTTTTCTGTTTTTTTTTTTTTTAGAGGAGGGAAGATCACATCCCACATCCAAGCTGACAGCAATAAATCCCCCAACAGAGGTGCCAGGCAAACGATGCAGAGCAGCAGCCTGGTAAGAGCCAAGCGTGTGTTAACAAACCAACCAAATCAAACACAAATCTGTGCTCTGCTCTGAAAAACAGATCTGTCCTCAGACTGCCGACCAGCCTCTGCCCATTCTTTGATGGAAACGCAGCAGAAAGGAGCAGTAATTTGCTAAAAACTTCACCCATAACGCAAACCAGACTGCGGGGCTCTGCAAGGGAGCAGCCAGCTCGGAGGCTGGGCTGGTTCACACAGGGCATCCACACACAGCCAGCCTCTGCACTGGGAGCCCAGGTCCCTTCTGCAGGGCACGAACACTTGCGAGGGTTTCTTACATCCTCGGGAAACAACCCAAACCAAAACAGAACCCCCCCAAACCCCATCCTCAGAATGTTTTTGGGGCAGTACAAGGCCCTGCCAAGTGTTCAGCCTCTCCTCTGCATCGCTAGAGTGGTTCCCAGCTCTCTTCCCAGGCAGGGCTTTGCTGTGGAGATAAGGAACCTTTTCTTCTTCTCCTTAAACACAAGATGAGCTCCCTTTTCCATCTGTTCACAGAGTTTCACCTTGTTTTACTGGTCGTCTTCTCAAAGACACTCAAGAAAATCTAACAGAGACTGGTCCAACAGGATGGAAAGCAAGTGCTAGGCTGGAGCTGCCTGGGACACTGCTTGCATTTGCGAACAAGGTTCATCAGGTAAAACACAAAGTACCACCACAACAGAGCTAGCTAATTCACTCCTCCTGATGCAAAAATAAGGGAAGGAGTCACCGTAGCCAACGGTCTCGATCTCTGGGCCAGGAGCTCTCCGCAACGAGCACCCTGGCATGTCAGATCAGCTTATGTGCCGTTCAGCATCATTTCAGAAGCAAGAGCTCACTCATCTGTGCATCACATTGCACCAGTTTTCATCCAAAACAACAAAGTGCTTTTATGGAAGAAAGAGTCCCCCGGCTTCCCCCAAATTTCTGCGGATTAAATGAGCTCCATATGCTCTATGCAACTGTTTGTTTCAAGCATTTAGTGCCCAATTAGGTTTCAGAGTCTTTTTTTTTTTTTTCAATGCCCAACTATAACAGAGGATATGGCCTCTGTGGTGGGAATGCAATTTTGAAGTCAGTAGGCAATTGTTTTGAAAGAATATTGACATTTCAAGCAAACACTTCAGTCTCTTACTGCCTTTAAATACTTTCCCCACCAGTGCCACGCCTGGTTGACAGCTGCTGTTTGGATTACCTCTCTTTTGCGGTTCATGAGCAAACTTCTTGGTTTTTCTTCAGTTTTCTTCTGCCTACAAGCCAAGCACCACGCGGCTGTGCCCAAACGCACTGGAAACCAAGATGCAGATCCACCAGCTGCGCGTGCACTCAAAGCGGGGAACCAGAAGAAAAGCAGCACGAGAAGTCAGAAACCAAATCCCTGCTTCAACCGGGCGTTGGGTGGTGAAGAACCTTTTCCACCACCCATCCTCATCGCCAAGCTTCCCCCTCCGGGTGACCCAGCCTGGGATAAAGGGGCCAGCTAGGTCCAAGTCATCATCTGAAAAAGCCATGCATGCCCCGTATCAAAAATCCGCCTGCATGATTTGGGCAGGAAAGTTCTTGCCGTTGTCATCGGCACCTTCAGCAGCCCCTCTCTCCCTGGCCAGACACACTGGAAGCACAGAAGAGAAACAAATGCGTCTGCAGTTCCTCTACTGAGTGGGATATAAGACAACTTTTTATTTTCCCTGTGGAAGAATTACCTCTAAATCAAAAGAAAAATAAACTGCTGCCATGAAGAGCTGGTCTTTACAAAATCATTGTTGTCTCCACATCAGAGAGCCAGTAAACGGACGTAGCAGGAAAATATGCTGGATCTGTTTTCCCTGCTTAAAGAGGTTTTCCCCTCTAGGCAAATAATTACGTGAATTGGCCACAAAACTGATATTAAAATAAAATGAAAAAGACTAGAACTACAAAGTTTGCCTTGTAAAATGAATATCTGTGACTTCTGTCTTTGGGCTCTTACTGGGAGAAGTATGCGTGCAAACGACTTCATTCACAGGAGACGCTCCTTGAAGTCTAAGTATTTACAAGTAGAGACACTCATGAGAACAAACACAGGACTGAACCCTAAATTACTGTTACGACCTTGATGAACCTCGCTAAGGAAACTAAATCACCAGCTTACCAACAGAAGCCTTCATTTTGGGGAGGGATAACAATCCCATGACACAGTATTTGAAAACATCCAACTCTAGCAATGCCAGATGTTAAATAGGAAAAATTTTAATTCTGTGCATGCACAACCAGCTGAAACACCCATGCAATGTACAGGCACTCCATGTCCATGCATGAGCTACCACCCAAGGTCTGGAAAGCATCCGCCAACTGAGAACAAACAGGAAAAGTCCAAGATCCACACGCTCTTCCCTACAGCCCACGAGATCTGACCACATAGCGTGGCCTCCCATACCTCACATGGGGTTTTTGGCAGCTCTCCTGAAGAGTTAAACCACTGCCTGCTGCTCTGGTTTGGGCACGGAGCAATCCTGAGCCATGCACGTCTCCTCCTGCAACTCTCTCCGTCGGTTACGGCCAAAGTCTAGAGCTGCCACCAAAGCCCCTGTCACGCTGCTCCACTGCACCGGGGTCATGCAAGTCGAGGAACCAACTTCCCTCGTGCATCTGCTCCTCCAACCCTTCTCCCAGACATCAGCTCAGAAAACACATTTGGCTTCGCTTTAAGTCTTGAAAACTAATTAAAAGCAGAGTTTATCATCCTTACAAGCTGATTTCCGGCTAAAGGCATTACAGCTGACTTCAGTGGATAACAGGATCTACAACACTGTAGCCAAAGGAAGATATTAGCTCACTGTGCAGGGCTCCCAAAAATCAAGTTTCTGAAGACATCGAGCTGCTTAGCTCCAACAGCTCCTTAGCATGAGGTGGACTTTAAATACAAGACAACAGCCTGTATTTCAATTTTGATTGAGCCATTACTCCTCAAAAGGTGTGCCAGCATCAAGCAATGCCTGCATTGTGTCTCTCCCTTACCCTAAGTCCATTAATTGATTCTATCAGTGTAGTTACCCGCCATTAGAAAAGGATACTGGGACTCAATATTGAATTATTCTGAGTAACAAGCTACATTACTTGTAAGTGGGCAGAAGTCCTTTCCTCCTTGCCTTTCCAAAGAGTTCCCAGTGTTAAGAGAAATGGGCTCTTTCAGGCAACACAAGCGATATACAAAATTCAGAAGGCAAACATCATATGCTAGAGGAACAAAATTAGTAACACTCAGCTCAACTAAAAATAGATGCTAATATTCTAAAGAAAATGTATAAAATAGGAGACAATTCTGTTTCATATCATACTTCTTTTTTTTTCTGCAAAGCCTCTTCCCTGCTCTGCTTTTTATTAATGAAGACATGCACATGAAGTAATTCCCCTCATTAATCAACTTCATTCTTTTGGTTTCTTCCCACTTGAAGTGACAGCCCTCCATTTGGGATGTCACGTAGAGGCATAGCAGAGACCCATTTTAGGGAGGGATGGGTAGCAGAGGCAAATGAAATTCAAGAAACAGAGACTTTGGCTTCAAAAGGCCTCTCCAGTAGATGGGAAGAGGGAAGGGAACGGGTTCTGGTGAACCACAAATGCAGCATCTCACTGGGAAAGGAGAAATATCAGGTAGGAGGAGAGCTGAGTAGTTTGAAAGCAAGTATACAACCACTCCTATGCGGGGCAGGGGCAAGGCTGCTAAAAGCATCACCCGACCACCGCTTCTCCCCTCCATAGGTTACTTGACTCCATCCAACAGCTACAGAGTGGGAAGCTCTGCCTGCACAGAAAGGTCAGCTGCCAAGCCTACTCACCATCCGGCTCTTCCATCTGCTCCTCATTTTCTCTTTTTATATTTTTTTTTCCCCTCCTTCCCAGCTGCAGCTGCCCGCCCTGCTAACGTCAGCAGCCGAAAGCCCCGCTGCCCCAGCTCTCTGCACAGCCAATCCCTCCGCTCCCCCCCAGCTTTACGAGGTCAAATGTCCCCCGACATGCTGACGCCCTGACAGCACATCGAGCCGAAGAAAACCCCTCTGTGGCGTGGATGCTCCCAGCCTCAAAAAGCACAGCTCAGGATAAAGCCCCAGGAGGATCCCGGTCCTGGTTCTGCCCACCAAGAAACACATTTCCTTCGTCGCAGTGGCCGCACATCTGTCGTCCCTCTGCTCCAGCAAGACCTCATGCAAACCCGAGCTCAAACCTCGGGGCTGAGCTTCGGTTTGGAGATGGGCCGGGCAAAAGCTAAAGGTATCATCCAAATTTTCGTCATCAGTCTGAAGGCTGCTGTCATCTCTTCAGAAAAGCTGGTGATGGGAAGCACCAGAGCAAAACAATGCAGTGGCTGGTGGTCCTCCCGCAGCAAATGCCCTCCACGGCCGGGGTGGGGACCTCAGCACGCACTTGGACCTGCACAAAGCCCAGAGAGAGGACACCTGGGGCTCCACCACCATCCCCAGGCAGGTCCCTGAGCAGGGGTTGCAGACACAGCGGTACCAGTAGGGGCTAATCAAAGGTAGATCAGGTGGCTCAGGACCTTGTCTAGAAAACTGTCACCTTTTCTCTCCTGAACTGCTCATTTTGCAGCTTTTTTATCACTGTTTTTATTTTTTCTTTAGAGATCATTGCATCTCTAAAGAATCAATGGAGTCCTGTAATCGCCAATGAAAAAAATGCTGGTGTTTTAGATACTAAATAAATCTTTCGCCTTTCTCAGAAATCAACAACAACAAAAAAATCTCACAAAAGACAATCTTCAGGCACCCTCTGAAGCAGCTGATATGGCAAAAGCACACATATGGCAGCGTGAGCTCGTGCCTCACTGTGGACACCAAAAAGGCTTCTTCCCTTAACCCAGCCCCAATATCAAAAGTTCACATTAAACTAATTATCTGCACAGTTTCTGCCCTTCTGTCAAATTTAGGTGAAATGGGCCAAATTCCAAAGTTACTGGGGAGAGAGGAGAGAAGACAGACCCATGCAGCCCTTAGCCCATAGAAACCCACGCTGAAACTGGGGCTGAGGTACACGCTGTCATCCGTGTTCAAGGGGATGTCAAAACCAAGTGACACAAGACTGGAAAAGCAACAAAACCCAACATGCTCCACAGCTGTTACGGTAATCGTTAGTAGGGCAAAAATAGGCCTAAAAATAGAAATTAAATCCTCTCTGGGGCTTAGAAAAATAATAAGGAACCTACAGAACTTCATAAAGAAGCAGCTGTTCCTGCTGTAAAGTTTTATGGTAGGGCACAAATGCCTCTACTTAAGATGTTAACTATCAAAATATTGAAAGCATCTTATAAAAGCTGTTTGCTCTCTGGGCCCTGTGTCTCTAGAACTCTGGTTCACTTCATCCCTTTAAAGCTCCCCCTGTTTGCAGCTCAGTCGTACACCAGCAGCTCACAAATAAACCCAAAGCGTCACTGACCAAGGGATGCACATGAGCACACCTCCCTCTAACACCAAACACCATTTAATATCCACTTGCTACTTGTGCATTTGCACCACATCCACCACCTGAAACAGTTCAGAGTTTATTTGATCACCCTGAAGGGAACCGATTAATTAAATCAATTTGGCTACACAACTGGATGTAATAAAGCCTGTCTATATGCTTCTGCTGAGTAAGACTCTCGAGCCTGCTTTATATTTAGTTTCCTCCTTCTTCAGGTATACATATTGCCTCGGAAATGCAATTATCATCACCTCCTTATTAGATACAGCTAATTAGGATAGCTACAGGCATATGGATGCAGTAATTGAGCGTCTGCTGGGTTTGGCTCATCCTGTTTTGCAAAGTCGGGAATAAGACCAACCACACAGCTCACCTGGACTGTGGGTCCTGCGGGGAAGGAGAGCAGAGGACAAAACGTTTGGTGACATTAGTTTCCCAGCGTAGGCATGGCAGCAGAGCTGAAGGTCACTGCTAGTCCCTGACACCATCCAGGAGAGCTGGAGCATCACCAGAACACCTCACGCCCGGAGCTGGGATGGGCATGACGCCACGGTTGCCATCGAGACAGGCTGGGGGTGACGTTCCGTCCTAGGGAAAAGTCACTGTTTCCTCCTGGTCTTTCTAGCGTTCAGAGCTCTGCACACATGAGCTTTGCCAGAGCACGGTGACACCGAGGAGACGGGGGCAAACCCACCATGGGCACTGCTGACCCAGCAGTCATTAGCCACATCCCGCATGAGCAGAAAGCCACCCTCACACCTCCACTGAGCAGCCCAGTTAGAGCAAAGTCTCTCATCTTGATTTCTGATCAGTTAAATTCTTCCTTCCCAACAAACCACTTCATACAACCTCCCGGCTCCAGCACCTCAGGTACCGCCTGAGGGAGACAAAACCTTGCGCTGGGCCCGTCCCCACCATCCTTCCCTGGAAACCAGCAGCTTCGTTCGCTCACAGGCTTCCCCCACTGATCCCTCATCCTAAACTTAATTTATCTGAATCAATTGGTAGAGCCCAAATACTTTCGTGTTGTGGTGCAACGGCAGCACAGGTTCGTTTGGCAGAATCAACCCCATCTCACACCTCTCCCTTCCTGGGGAAACACTGCTGTTCTCCCCAGGGATGCTCACAGGGGTCCAGGGGAAAAGAAAACTGTAGATAGATCCACACTTCCCTTCCAGTCCTCCTCCCTTGAGCTCTCAAGTCCATCACGCACAGAAAACTCGAGATGTTTTTGTGGTTTATGGGGGAAACTTGCCAGGGGAAGAGGTGGTAAAGAGGAGTGAGTTTTCCTAAAACACTCCTTAGGGGTGGAGGGGGGAGGCAAGGAAAAGAAAAATTAAAAAAGGGCATCAACTAGAGGAAGGCCAGTTACTTTTCTTTACCTTATAAATGGACCAACAGGGCCAAGAAGCCCCTTCCAGAGCATCATGTGGTGCAGGACCTGCTGCACCCGTTCAAAAAAGCAGTAGAGCTGGAAACGTGCTGTGAACACGGAGGATCTACATGGTGATTTTCACCAGCCCGTTACACCGAGTGTATGCACAGGAGTGAATGAGGACCTATCTCAACTGCAGCTCTTTCACCAACATCCCCAAATCTGGCCACCCACAGCTGTGAGTCGCACAAACCACACAAAGCCTTCCCCCAAAAATCTACTGCTGATGAAGCAAGAGGGAAGAAGAACAAAAAAAGAGACCAAGATAGGCAAATAAAATCAAGTGTCATGGAAAAAAGTCAGAGAGCATGACCAAGTGCAGATTAGAGAAGAATAAAAATAAAAGGAATAGCGGAGTTACCGGGTAACCATCGCGTCCTGACTGCCCCTGTGGTGGGGGAACAAGTGAGACAACAAATCAGTCAATGCACCCGTAGCAGTACGACAACACACAGCACCAGGCAGAAGAGGGGGCCATCAGCTCCCCAGCTGGCCCTGGGACTAAACTCTCTCCAGAGAAACCTCTCAGGGCAATTTTCCTATCAGAAGGGTCACACCTACAGCATGTTTCCCCCAGATTTTGATCTCATTTTTCCCTTTTAGCTACTTACCGAGGCTTTCCCCATCTCACACCCATCCCTGGTGCCTGTGCTCAGCCCCTGCAGCCACGGACGTGCACGGTGCACACCAAATCCCGCCCTGGGAGCAATTGTTGAGCTTCCAACTCCTATGCCAATACTTGGAAGGTTTCCCCCTCTGAGACCCATGGTGCGGCTCTCCCAGTTCACCTCCAAACTATACGTTAGTTTGCGATGAAGCAGATAAAAAAGCCGATGCTGCAGGGAAAGACCTTACTCAAGTTGCCAGTCACACCCGCAGGACAAGCAGAATAAAACACGCCCCATTCAGGATATTTCACCCTTTTCTGCTCTCCTTGGGGCAAGGAGTGGGGGGTTTCCAAAGACATTTAAAGTTCAAGCTGCCGTTAGACGTGCCGGGAGGAAGAGCGGAGGAGCCTGCTGCAAGCCAGACGTAAGGCAGATTCCCGGGAAGGAGCTGTTAAGTATTAGCTGGTACACAAGTAGGCAGTAAAGCGTGTGTCTGGTACAGCAAATGTCATCTGCTACCATAAACATAGGTTATGTCAGCATGCTGCAGACGTACAGTCAGATCCATACGTCTCTTACGGCACGAAACAGCTCTGGCAGCCCCTTTCCTACCACGTACAGTGGCTCTCCCGGCTCGCTAAGTGCCCCTGCAGCTTTTAATGCCTCCTGCAGCGCTACCGATCCATCCCCAAACAATGCTGACTTCAACAACCACCTATTCAACAAATTACGGTCTTGGGATAAAGAGCACAGTGAGATTTTTATGGAGACGTATGGCACTGGAGCACACATGGATAAATAGGAAACACTTGTAACTCCCCAGCCCTCCTTCGTCCCCAGCCAGCATGCTAATACATAAAGTGTTTGTTAATATCTGGGACTGTAAATGTTTAATTACAGTCTGTGGTGAGTCTATCCTTCAATCGTAGAAATTTCCTACCCAGCATGTGATTTTAATACCCTCCGAAACAGAGGTTTTATAGCACATCTGAGCAGAATACCCCTTATTCACAGACAGGACGATCAATCATCGAACAGCCACAAATCCTGTCCCACAAATTCTAATAATTTCATAGAGACAACTAGCTTATGACAGCCAAAAAGTAAAATACCAGAACGACTGCTACTAGGGAACAACAGAATCGAGGATACAGTTTTAGCAGAGTGCGATGCTGTACATGTAAGACGTAATCGATTCCTTATGGCCAAAATCAAGAAACAGAAGAAACTAATAGAGTTAAATACAGTCCTGTTGAAATAAAATAATATTGTGGTTCTGTGGGTTCTAGGACTTTTATATTATGTTTAAAGAAGTCTCTAGCAAATGCTGCTTATGCTAAATACGCAGTGTTTTGTTTGGGTTTTTTTTAAGCGAATTAAGCCAGGAGTTGTCTTTTAAAGAAGAGGAAGGGGAGGAAAAAAAAAAAAAAAGAAAAAAAAGTCTTGTTTGTGTTAAATCTCCCCCGTGCTCCGTTTGCAATTCAATAGTGCCGTGGGAACCAGGAAATGAAACCAACTAGAGACAAAGAAAAATTAATAGCGCACCATATGTCGCCAATACCGAATCACATACACTGAAAGTGAACAGAGAGCACACGTGAGGAAGCGTAATCCAGTCGGCTGCGTGTGGGCTGATAACAGCCTCTGGGCAGGAACAGAGCCGAAATGGTTAAATAAATCCATTTCAAATAAGCCAAAAAGTACTTCAATCAAAAGGAAAGTGTCCCTTAAAAGATGTATATGTGGAGTTTTAAAAGAAGAAGCATCCTTTTCGTTTGCAACCTGTCATTGAGCAAGAAATTACATGTATTTTTTAAATCATTAAGTCTGAACTGCGGAGATGGAAAACCAAAAATACCCCAACATTTACTCGGCAGGAAGAATCCTTGTGAGGACCAGCTCTAGCACCCAAGAGGGCTTCCCAGCCTCAGTGGATGCTCTCCACGACCTTGGGATCTTGCCCCGTGACGTGAGGGGCAGCGGCGTCGAGCTCTGTGCCAGGCACATAGGAACTCACCTCCCTAATGTGCTCCCGCTGTCAATGCCCAGGTCACAAATATTTCAAAAACCCATGGAGTCACTTTAATTGCGGGGGTTGGAGAGGCTGCATTGCAGTTTTTAATTAGAGAATATTTACAGGAAAATGAATCTATTGACAGGCTACATTTCTGCACACAAACCAACATGAAAAATTCATTTGTTTGCATTTCTCGAGCCAGAATCTTGGATTTATTGCTAATGCTGGGCACAACTTTTAGAAAAAAATCATTCAGATCTCCTGCAAGGATGGTTAAGCCAAAGCTGTGAAGTCTTAAATTTTCCCAATTTGCTCCTTCAAAACCTTGTCAAATAATAATTTTGTTCAAACCCCTCTGAAGTCTTTGCATTAAAAAAATGAAGTGAAGTGCTGAAAGCCGTTAACCAAACCCCACAGGCAGTGCTCCCGACCTCAGGAGAACCACAGCCCCCCATGCTTCACGTGCATTTCCTCATCACCCCGTGGCTTTTAAACAGATTTACAGAACTGGAAATTAATTATCCTAGAAATAGTTACCGAATCTATTTTTCCTAAAATGGTCCCTTTTCGACCCAGCGATGCTCTACAGTAAGAGATCAATGTGAAGAAACGTCTCTTGGTGCAACGATGGAGAAGACGTGGCTGCTGACAGCCTGTACCTGTCCTCATCTCTCGGGGAAAGAAGGTTAGAAAACCAGAGGCACCTCATGCCCACAATTTCTTTTTTAACAATCCCTCAACACCTCAGAGGGCACAAATGAAATACCGCTTTTCTCGCTCCAAAACCAGCAGCAGAACATCAGATTTGGATGTGGTGGTGGCACAGCCGAAGGCACATCTGAACACTTGGAAGGAGGAGTTGACACATTTTCAACCATTACCCCTTCAAACAACAAATTCCCCATAAATTTTCTGGTTGCATCGGTAGGAATGCCTGTTATTCTCCCCAAGACCTCAAACAGAGAAGCAAGCAAGCTCCAGCTTTCCCTCTAGCTCCTCCCTCACCCTCCCCCATCAAACCAGTATTAAACGATGGAAACACAACAGATAAGAAAAGCAAGACAGAGCTTTAGAACCAATAAATCCACTAACATGTTAAAATATTAGTACAGCGCTCTTTCTGGTAAATGGAAGCAAACTAAAGAACTCTTTAAAGGGAGAACTCTTTTACTGAATACTTTCTGGGTTTAAAATTACTGGAAGTCCCTCAGGGTAGCAAGTTAAACATTTTAGAACTTCCCCCCCACACCACTCTATTTGTCTGCAATGGTGAAAAAATAAAATACAGCAGCATCTGGTACCAATTTAACTTCCAGACACACCTCTACCAAGAAAATGCCGTGCTTTTGCAATGACACCGAAAGGCAGGGGAGGGGTGAAGAGGAAGCCTTAACTTTGTTGATCCAACAGTAAACCCCAGGATACTTACTGCAGGTCCTGGAAAACAAAAGAAAAACAAAGAAAAAAAAGTCACTCAATTACACATAATATGATAAAACAGCACATAGCAGGAACCAAAACTGGCACGATTCAACGCTTCTGTGTTCGTTCCCAGCGGGATGACTTTCAAAAAAAACACTTAATACCCTCCACATCCTCCCATTATGGGACCGTGCTTACAGGGGGTGTAAACCCACTCTTTTCCCATCTTTTTCCCAGCAGGACTCAGTTCCCTCTTGCCCCACAAGACCCTGGGCACCTCACAAGGCATCACCTGCGTTCAGGGCCTGGGGCATCCCATGCAACCGAAGAGCAGCGCCAGCAAAGAAAGCAGAGACAGCTGGAATCTTACAAATAAAAAAAGCATTTTCACCACAGCGCTTATTTTTCTTCAGGTTATGCAAGAGGAGCTGCAGATACATTTGCGAAAGCCAAAGGAGCAGAGCGTTGACACAGGCACCTGGCAAGGACGTTGCTACAGCTGCCACCGATCCCAAACATCGCTGCCATTTGGTCCCTGTCCCCCCCATCCCCAAAACACGTCGCGCAGCGCCGCAGCCCTGCGTCACCTCCACGCAGCCTCTGCCCGAGGGCTTGACTGTGCTTAGAGACAGCTGGCAGGCTCAGATCATGGGGATAAAAACCCATCAGCATCTGCAAGAGGCGTTGGGTACCAGTTGCCAAAGTCTGAAGTTGTGATTAATGGAAGTCGGAAGGGAAAAAAAAAAAAAGAAAAAGATCCCCTTCTATTCCCCTGTGGCACAGGGGTCTTTGCTGCCTGCCACATCCATCTCTGCAGCTTTCCCACCGCTCGCCCAGGCTGGTGCCAAGCAGAGGTGAACGCCGAGCTCCTAATTTAATGCAACCCACATTTCACTCCCGTTTGCGAGGCAGCCTATAGCTCTCTGTTTGGGGCTTCTTCATGCTCCATTTCCCGCCTGATCAAAACCAGAAACTAATCACAATTAGAAAAGGGAAAAAAAAAATATGGAGGGGGGAAAAAAAAATTCATTTTGGTTCATCTTATTCAAGAATACTTCAAGCTAATGCCTTCTTCACGGTTTTTAAAGTTTTTCAAAATTAAACATTGAGAAGCTGAATAACAAAACTCCAGAAAAGCCTAAGACTGACAGCAAGTAACAACAGGCAGAGCCCGTTAACCCGTGTTCGTCAGCTTAACCTGGTCAGCTCTGCACAGAACCATGGCCAAGGGGAGGAGACAACCTCCAAACCCCCCTCGATGCCCAAAAGCTTATTTTTTTTTTTTAGTGCCAAAATTCACACACTTCACACACGCTCCGAGCTCACTTTCCTTGGTTTAATTTCTTATGAATACAGAAGCCAATGGCTCTATGCCAATTTATTAACTGAGAATCATAAACCTGATTTATTAACTCCCTCATGCCAAGCTTCCCACAAAAGCCCTTTTGTAGAAAAGTCAAAACTAAGCCTCGAATAAGAAGCGGTCAGGAAATTATTTTAATATGGGATTTCAATCATGCACCAATTATAATCTCCCTGGAATTTGTTGCCTTTTCCCTTTTCTCAGCTACTGTTTGCTCCCAACACGTGCAGGCAAGCGCCCTTTTAACATGTTCTCCTCTCAGATACAGGAACCAGAGCTGGATGAGAGGTCCTGCATAGGCAACACAGGACTCTCCCCATCCGCATCAGTGGCATTTACACTAATCCTTAGCTGCACTGTTGGCCAAACCGGGCTAGATAAACCTTCATAATGTTAAACCTATTGAACTCATCTTTTCTCCTCTCAGGAACAACACAACTTTCTAGCTTGCCGAATATGTTTTTCAAAAGCCTAGCCGCAAGACACTTGTTTCCTATAGAAGAAAGTCAAATGTTTTGCAAGCCGACAATAAATAAAGAAGTTAATTGTATACCCAGGGGCTACCCCCCACCTGGCCATCTCCTGGATGTGGGCACATTGCACAAGAGATGCACTCTTTTCAAAGGAATTGGCCAGAATTTACTGCTAGTAACTCTGACTAGTGAGAATCAGCTTGGGAGTCCCAAAGGAAGAATGAAACCACTCTGAAATCACGACGCCGACGATGAATAGAAGTTGGAAACAGCCTTTGTGCATTTCAAACTCCGTAACAAATTAACTTCGGGGCTTTATTTCAGAAAGAAGCAGAGAAAGACAAAATAACCTGCAAATGCCCAGGTTTCGGTGCAGGATTGATTTGTTCTAACCAAGGGAAACGTGCCGTGCCTTTCCGTGATCTGCAGCTCACGTTGCTGCTGGGATTGAACACCTAGTACCTGACCCTGCAAGGGCACGGAGATATTTGGAAACACCAAGAGATTCCTCAAAGACATGAACAGTGTTGCTAGCAGGAGGTGAAAACAGAAACTCGGAAATAAATGACCCAGATTTCCTGACTGACTAACATTAATGTTGTTTTGTATATCCAAAGACCTAGCGGGTCACGGTGGCATCATCCCCAGCTGTACACAAACACATGGGAAATGACAGGTCACAGTCATTTATTTCCAAGTATTTTTGCAGCTTGAGAATTTTGGGATAAGCTAGCATTTCTGTTTAATCTGCACACCCTTTATCATGCCATGGCAGGAGAGAGCACTGCCCGGCAGGGCAAACACCACCAGGCAGACCCCTCCAACAGCTCGGGGAGAGTCAGAGGGGACTTTGCTGCTGCCCTTAATGGACAAAGGACACACCCCCAAGGTAGCACACACACCTGTGGCCACTTAGACATGTAAAAAAATTATAATTAAAACCCCCTATACACATGTACACGTATAAATATCCATATAAAAGCACGTGTACATGTATTTATACACACACAATATGCATATACATACACCTAGAGTTATTAATCCTGGGTGCTCTAAGGGAAGCAACTAAGCCATGGGCCACGGGGAAAGAGCACAACTGCTCCAGTCGCTAGAAGTCACAGATATCTGGCTCTGCATCAGTCTGAAAAAGAATATCTGTCACTGCCTTTGCCCTCAATATTACCTGTGCCTCATGGCTGGTCACACAGGGAACACGCTCTCTTAGCAGAAAGGTTCATTATTGAGAGCAAATATGCGACAGATTAGGTTTTGTCCTAAATTTCAGTAGAAGCCAAAGCAGTCCTTGGCTATGAGGGTATGTGTATCCAGCTCGTCATGAGAAATACAGGGAGCAATGCAAATCTCCAAACAAACACAAAGTTCTGCATGATTTACCCATGCACACACGTGTTTACTGAGTAACAGCAACCGTGTGTTTACTCTCCTCCGCACAATTGCGTGGTCAAGGGATTTGAAAGGATCTTAACGTGTAAAATACGGGGTGTAAGTACATGTAGGGCTGGGAGCGAAATCATAGAATCATAGAACGTCAGGGATTGGAAGGGACCTCGAAAGATCATCAAGTCCAATCCCCCTGCCAGAGCAGGAATGCCTAGATTATGCTACACAGGAACGTGTCCAGGCAGGTCTTGAATGTCTCCAGAGAAATAACATGTCCCTGCATAGAAACTGATTTGCGTTTGTTCCTTAAAAAGAGATTTTTCCTTGTTCCAAATGAGGATATTTCTGTAAACAGAATAAATCTGAGAAAACAAAAAAAACACAACACAAACCCGACAACTTTGAATCAAGACTTTGTTGGAAGCTCAAATTGAAGAAACAGTTGTAGCACAACGTAAATTTGGAAACCAAAAGTCACGGGGGCGGGGCAGAAGACTTTTATCCCATTTCAGCAATTTCCAAACATTTCCCCTACAAGTGTTTTTGAAATGGAAAAATCCTGTAAACAAAAACTTTTACTGCCAGCAATTTTGCCAAGTCAACGTTTTCCAACGAAGTAACACTTCATCAAAAAACGCCCTTCCAGGCCTACCTGTAAGGGCAATTTTGTGCCTAAAACGGGCGACGTTTATTCCTTTGTGCTGCAGCAGCACGTGGTCGATGCAGACAGGCACCACCCAGAGCCACTGCCATCACCTCTGGGTGTTTATTCCAGAGCCAGTTCTCGCTTCATGCGAGGAGAGCAGAGACATATTCAGAGACTTCCCAGACTTAACATTTCAGGTGTATTTTCTCCTGTTCTTAGCTTGAGGGATTTTTGAGGTTCAGATCAGTTTTTGAATCAATCTTCAAGCCAAGAGGAGAAAGCAGCGTGTTGTTATGAGAGACATAAGCATCACCTCTCATCATCCATTTGTACAACAACTCTGAACCAATATTTAAACCAACTAACTTCCCAAATCCTGGATCTGCTTCATCCATCCTTCAGAAACATGCTGGTATGGACCAATCTTTACAAAAATAAACGTAAAGCCTCAGGGAGGGCTGCGTGGCCGTACCCCATCCTGCTCACGCAGCACCAGCTGGCAGCAAGAGAGGAAGCAAAACCTCCCATGCTCCCCGCTGAAATCCATGTTATTTCACAAAGAAAGAAAGAATAAGCTAACGTGACATTAAACATGATTTTGCCTTTGGCGTGGAAAGAGAACCGTATCTGGAGACTCGCGGGTTGGCTGTCAGGACCAACCACAACAGCTGGTGCTGCAAAGCCTTTCCTCACCACTGCGGAGAAGGCTGCAAATCCCACGCAAGTTTGTATTAAAATTTGTTTTTATACACAGTTTCTATGGGTGGGTGTATGTGGGTCTTCAAGGTCACACTTACTTTCCAACTGCGCAAAAACCCGCTGATGCTCATGTGCAGGAGTAAGGGTGATGGGACCTGGGTGTTGGTGGTGGCAGGATGGGATGGAGCTTGGGACACCCTGGGTCAGACCAGACAGCCGAAAGGTCAGTTCAGGAGCGACACCTCCCCAGGGAGGCTGCGGGTGTGAGTTTTCTGGCCTCGTAGCAGGAACAGCAGAATAAACCAATTTTTATGAGAACCCTCTTCCACACTAGCAGCACTCAGGCGACTGTCACTGCAGCGACTCCATCCCTGGGAGCAGCTCGAGGACACAGGGCCAGATGACAGCAAGAGGAAATAAAACAGGCTGGATGGAGCCATTGGACTCGATCACTCCCCCTGGTTCGTTTAGCTGGGCTGACAGTGGCAGAAATCCTCCCCCAGGTACTTGGTTGTTCATGTCTGAGGTCAGGGAAGAGATGACAGCAAGGACAACCACGCCACCACGAGAAGCTCAAACTGCCGCTGGTGATGCGAAGCACAAGGACAGGCTGGGGTTTTAGCAGCGACGGTGCTTCACCACCACATTTTAGCAAGTGCTTTTTGAAGCATGTGCAGCCAGGCTTGCCAAACAGTCCAAAGAGTTTTGTTTGGTTTTTTACCCCTAGAAAGGACTTAAAATGAATCCTTTATGGTATAGTGTCTTTCTACGGCAGACAGCGGTTGCCTCATCATGTTTTCCAGATGATTAATTCTCAGTTTAGAGAAACAGAGCTGTTGGATTCATTTTTTTTTTTTAATCTGAATCCATCGCAGCAAAAGAAAAAAGTAAAATGCAGTCTTGGTTTAAATCAACAGGAGGGTGCGATTTAAAAGAGACAGAATGATCTCTTAAAAGTTTCTCTGCTTGTTTCTAACTATTGAAAGCTTCAATACGAATCCAAAAACGTTTTCCAACATGACCATTTCAACAATTGCCAGCAAAAACGCTCCCCTTGGCAGGGCTGAGACCAGCGCTGAGTCTTCTGGCTCCACAGCACCATTTGTCTGGAGGCTGTAAAGCTATAACCACGCAGGGTCCCTGGGGACGGACGCTATCGTGCTACGCAAACAATGTTTTATTCACATTTCTGAGCTGCAGCGAAGGGACAAGGACCTAGTTTATGTGTGGTCAAAGCTTCTCAAACAAATATAGAAATATATATTCAAGCTATCTGTGAAAACAAACATCTGGCAGCTCAGCCAAAACCAATATACAGAAGAACGTCTGCTCTCCACGTTTCTGTCTGTTGGGACTGTTGCATTAAACAGGTTTAACTGGTGTGTCCCATCGAGGGTGTCTGTGCACGCCTTTGGGTGCACGTGTAGGTGTCTGCTGCACTCTCCTTGGTTTTTCTCCACAATTGCAAAAAAGTTCAAAGGAGATCACAAGTTGCTATTAACAATTTATTTTTTTTCCTTCATGATGCTTGTTTTCCTGCTCCATTGATTCCCTGGCAGCTTTCTGCTTCAGATGATGCTCAAGTGGTACTTGTGGATGGGGTACAGCATGAGGTCAAGTGTTGCTTTTCAGAAGCTCTCGTACAAAACGGGGAGAAGGGAGCGAAGGGTAAGGGCATGCTCAAGCCCAGGAATACCTCCTAAACTTTTGTATGGGCTCAAGAGACGTCTTGGACAATCTTTACATAAATGCTTGCATATAAACCCCAAATTCATTGACTGACCTCACCAGCTGCCCTTCAACCAAGGGCTGAATGCTATACTCCACCACGCTCTTTAACATCCTGAGTGATATTTAAAAAACAAGCAAAAAAAGAATCAAAGCTACCTGGTGCCTAATCCTACAGCCCAATCGCTAGGAAAACAGGCTTTAATGAAGCTGCCTGGGTTCCATCACCACCCCCAGGAGCGCAGTACTGATCTCCCCTGGGAATGAGTAATCCTTGATGTTTCAAGAGTGAAAATATCTCAGAAAACACATAACACACTGAAATACCATCAACGGAGAGAGAAGGGAAATGCCTGCCCGCCTTCCATGGAGATCAATCCATGGTCTCACAGCACAAAATCCCCTGATTTCCTTTCCCCAGTGTTAAAAAAAATGGTTTAAATTATTTGTGATCAGAAAGTTACGCTGTCCTTTTTGAAAGCCCAGCTGTGTATCTGCTATAGCAACAGGCAGCCTCCTTGCTGAATAAAAATCCACCCGGTCCCCATTCGTGCTCTCATCATTCAAAATCCTAAGAGCCACGGAGTGTAAAATTTCGTCTGCTGCTTTCCCACACGCAGAGGCAAACTCTGCACGGCTTTCGAGGTACATTCCTGCCTGTTTTCCTTAGAAAGAGCAACGCCAGCCGCATCTCTCCCCTCCCGAACAGCACTTCAGACCTAACAGCACAATGTAAACAGCTCTCCTGCCCAGCTGAGACGGGACCGTCGCTTTCACATTTCACAAGACGGGGGAAAAAAAAACCAAAACCAACCCACCAGATAGCAAAACGTCAGAAGCACATAATTAAAGCAAACAGCTCAAAAATTCCCAGCGAGGCCAGTCTGCGGTTTCACCCAGTCCGGGGGATGTGCCCACGGTGGGTGACTGAGGTTTGGTTTTCCCCAGCTCTGAAACTCAAGACACCACCCATCCCATGTGTGGGACCAATTGGTAATGTAGGGACACGTCCACACGCAAGGAACAAGCCAGCACACACCTCCCAGCCAGCACAGCTTGGGGGTGTCTATATTTTTTGTGCTAACTTTGTGCTAACGTCACTGCTGGAAGCGATAATAGTGGGTCTGGACGCTACAGAGGAGAAGCGGAAGGATGCATAAAATATGCAACACCAGCAGGTGTTTTGAGTTGGATTTTTTTTTTCCTTAGGGTTTAGGTTTATTTTTCTTGGTTTTTATAAAAACCTTCCTATCAAGCACACAGGGAAGTGGGGGTTTCCCATTCCACAGCCCATTAGGTGAAGGTTATTCAGCCTCATTAGCAAAAGGCTCCCGTCCAGCCCAATGACCCCCACGGGGCACCCATCGATGTCGAGGGGGAAAGGTGATGCTTACCGGGTTCTCCGCGCCGGCCGGGTTTCCCTCGCCTCCCTGGAGGGCCTGCGGAAAGGAGAAAGCAGGGGGTTAGCCGTGCCCCAAGTTCAGGGAGGGACCCACCACACGGCCTTCCCTTCAGGTCCCACCATCTCGTACCTTTCCCAACCACCAAAAATAAAAATCACAAGCTGCACATCTTAAATACCACTTCTTTTCACAAAATAGATCATTTCGGTGAAAAAGCTAAAGCCAGGCTCCTGAGCAAGCTGGGAAGCAGGTTTTGAAGTTATTGGTGTTGCCCATATAGTAGGGGAATTCTGCTCCAAGATCCTGGGAAAACCTCTGCAGAGCGGCTGGCAGTCTCGCGCACTCCATGCATGCTGCAAACAGCTGTTACAGTCTTGCAAATCACAATATTTAAAGTACTAAAATGAGGAACAGAAACCCTTTTCTGACTCAGATAACAATTAGTAGCAAAAGTTTTTGTGCAGACTGCTAACACAGCCCAGATCTGATCATACATTTATAATTTTTAGACCCAGGTTTCAGAGATAAAACTTTCCCTTCTGGGTAGCAATAGCAAAGCGATCGATAAAATACCATAAATGACAAAATACCCTTAATCAAGGGAAAAAGGGTGCTTAAACAATGAACACTGATGCAGAACACTGCTCCGGACCACGTGAGCATCCAGCTTCCTGACAAGTGGGAGGGCTGCCTTCAACATCAGCCTTGCTTAATCCTGCCGTGTCTTTTGATGGACTCCTCCTGGATGGTTTTAATCTAGGCTGGCTAATGATTTAGCTTTCCCTCTTCTGCCAGCAGTGATGAGAAAGCCCACGGGTTTTTAGCGAGGAGGAAATGTCCTAATGAAGCTATAGGACAGTTTTTAGACAAGTAACTAATGAGTTGGTAGCGATGCTTTAGGCAATTTAGAGAGCTGATATTGAAGAGTGAATGTTGGAGCTCCCACATAAAGCTCAGGTTGGAGCCTTTCAGCTGAGAATGTGAGAAAACTGTGAGAAACCGAAGATTCTGCCCAAGAACTGGAACAGGTTGCCCAGAGAGGTTGTAGCTGTCCCATTCCTGGGAACATTCAAGGTGAGGCTGGACGGGGCTCTGAGCAACCTGATCTAGTTGAAAGTGTCCCTGCTCGTCACAGTGGGGTTGCAAGAGATGACCTTTAAAAGGTCCCTTCCAATCCAAACCATTCTATGATCTTGTAGTTCTTTCCCTACAGACCTCAGGGAAAACTGTACAATAGGTGCAGCACATGGAGCTGAAATACAGCATGCCTGTGGCAACTGTGAGATAGACCAAAGAGAGAGAGGAAAAAAAAGGTAAAAAAACCATTCTCATCCATTTTGCTTGTGGTTTTCATCTGAAAGCAATTTGGTCAAAAAAAAAAAAAAAGGCAAAAAAAAGTTGTATTTTGGAAACAACATCTAGAATCCTGCTGCCATTCAATATCTGAATATGGAAACATCTCTGAGAAGAGAAAATTTTAGTGGAGATTAAAAGGAAGAGCAACACACCTCGTGTCTGCTTTGGGCAAGACTTGCAAGTCACAATCCTGTGATGCAGATGGGGGTGAGCAGAAGGACAGAGACCTCCCAGCAGTGAGAGGACAGCACGGAGTGACCCAGGAGTTGGTAACACCGTCTGCAACCGACGTGATTAAGTCCGTGGTCTGCACGATTGGAAATTATGATTTTGACACTATCTAGCCTATGCTGGGGGAGTCAGCTCTGGATACTGCTAAAAGAGCTGGACACAAAGTGAATCCACATTGCACCTCTCGCTTCCAACCCCTTTAAGAGACTACAAAGGAAATTAAGGAGGCCTGGGAATTTGTTTGAAGATAAATGTCCACTGTAAACTGTTACCTAATGACTCCATCTCCTAAGACCTTGCAGTTTGATGCTTGCTCAATATAATTAAGATTTATGTTGCATTAATGTCAATTGGGTAATAGCTGAGCCTTTTCTTCTAACCGTGCCAGCTCCGCTGTATCAGTTCTGGGAGTTCTTTATTTACATTGTTATGAAAGACAGTTTTGGAGAGGAGAATGAATACAAAGCATAAACCAGTCTATTTTTAAACAGCTTGTCACGTTCAAGTTAAACAGCCTTAATCCAGGGCATAATACGCAATTTCTGACAACACCATAAGCTTTCCAGTCAGATGACAGATTAGTAACCCAAAGACAAAGGAAGCAAATCAAACATATTGCTATTTAGAAACATTATGAGGAAGAGCTGGTGGGTGCATCTAAAGAATAGCTACTCAGAATTAAGGTAATAAATTCACAGCAAATAGACTCAATCAAAACTTAGCTGTTCGGGTGGGTAGCAGCCACTTGTGTCATCTACTGCGAGCGAGTAAATGAAATATTAAAAGCCAACATCACTTTATAGTTCACGTAAAATATTGTCAAATGCCAAAACTACGTACTTTTCCACAGTGTATTAATTTACCCATTTGAACTAATTTACCCATTGCAAACTGGGGAACTGCAAAGTTGGCTGCTCGATAAACTCCGTTATCCATCAATACCATGACAACAGGTCTATGCACTACGGGCAAATTGCTGCCTGCCTTACTGTTGGGCGTAAGAAGGTAAATCAGTGTTCACCAGGATAAAGTGAGCAACATCCAAGCAAAAACCTTGGCAAGGTGAAATGAAGAGCTGTCTTAGTGCACATCTTAAAAGCAGAAGGTTTTTTTTACCCTTGAAAGCACGACAGAGTGGGCTGATCATGCCGTGATAATCATAAATGTGGAGCTTACTTTTAGGACCTTATTGTCTAGATGAACTCATATTTCACTCATTGTGCTGTAAAATGGGATTAAGTTTTACACCATTTCTGAGAGTCTACCTGCTCATGTGGTTGCACTTAATTTTTATTTTTTTGAGCTTGAAATGGTTTGATTCTCTTTCCTCTTCTTCCCTTTTGGCATTTTTCACGTTGCCTTCAACGCATCAGCGTTTTTTCAGTTAAAAATGAATCAACCAGAAGAATAGCTTGAACAAATTGGTTGGTTCACCCACTCTCAGAAAAGCAGATTTTTTTTGTTTTTCTTCATATGGCTTTACTTAGAAGGAAGGAGAACTTTGCAGCAGCGTACCACGGGTCTGGTATTGCGCACGAGGAAACCGCGGCCCCGGTTTAGCTGGCTGGTCCCTCACAAAGGCCAATTTACTTCCTTGGTCCCTGGAGAAAACGTTTATGGTTCATGGGAAGAAGTCAGATTCTGATGCTTGCTCAGCTGATACTCATCAGGTATTTAAGTCAGGCTGCGGGCTCCGAGACTGCAGATCTGAGATTAAACAGTTTTGGGTCACAACATTTTGTGTGAACCTTCCTGGCTTCGGATTCCAACGGACCCAAAGATTCAAAGCAAATACCAGACGCAGATTGGAAACATGCAGCACATACAGTCTACAGAAGTTTTCCAAATAAAACAACAAAAAATAATACCTAGATTCATTTCAGTTTTGGCCCAAGTGCCCCAAAAACTCTCTGAAATCCTGGGCTATGGTTTATGTTAGTAGAAAAGCCACCCAGAAAGCAACCTCTGGTTGTGAGCTGAGGAAAGCTCCTCACAGTCCAATACGTGATCCAGTCGCTTTCAAGATACAGAACAAGCAACAGACTGTTCTCCTTCTTACCCCTCCACGCAGCCGTTCCGAGCAGGGACGCACATGAGCATCCTCCCCACAACATGTTGGGGAGCTGTGCTCGACCTTGGGGAACAAAACTCCTGCTCCAAGAACCAGATTGCAATATTGCTGTTATTACTGTAAAAGTAAGGGGCAGAATTTAAGATACGTTCTGGCGAAAGCACCTCAGGACCTCAATACTGAAGCTTTACAGCCTCAAACTCTCTTTTATTGCTGGCTGAGCTAAAATGAGGGGAACCCAGTGAGAGGGGAGGACACAGTCTTGGGGGGGTTCAAGGCACAGCAGAGCAAATCTGAGTCCCAGATCTAACATTCACCAGCACCGATGGAACCTGCACACAAGGTCTATTAGCTCCAGATGACACAACATTCCAAGACCAGAGACAAATTCAGGGTGTTCAAGTGTTTTTCTTAATTGTAGCCAACTGAGGCTCCTCTTCCCCTGCATGAATGCTTGTTGCAAAAGGAAAAAAAAAAATAAATTCAAGCTCATTCAAAGAGTGAAATGATATATACACACATTCTGAAACCAAAGCACTCCATTTAAAACAACTGAGATGGTGCCGCCTGCTCAGCAATCTCATTCCCCCCCTCATACTCTTAAATCATTTTTTTTTCTTTTTTTTTTTCCCCACACCCAGAGACAGCTTCTTCAAACAGTGAAGTGCATACAGCTCTTTTGTTTAGTCACCAGGGCACGAAGATAAACGGAATTTGAGAGATAAATTAAGAAGTGACTGGAATAAAGCCACAACTGCACTCACATCAAACGTGAGGATTTTTTTTCCCCCCCCTCCTGTTATGGCTGGTCTTACTCTGGCCATTTCCAGATAATACGCTGGCACAGCTGCAGCACAGCGCAGGGCAGGAGCAGATGCACGCAGTATACGCCCCTCTATCTTTAAAACGAGAGGATGCATGTTTTGGCAGCTGCAGGGGCTGCTATATGCAAGGTACAAAGGTTTCCAGGGCAGGTTTCAGTTTCGCACATCTGCACAGAGACAGCTGCTTCAGCACAAATCCTGGGCAGAGATGGTAACTTTGAGAAATCTTTCAGAAAGCGTCGATGCACAAACACACAGGCATACTTGGTTTCGCATTTCTTTAGAAGAGTGACCATCTCTGTGCGCTGTGTCCATATGGTCCTACATACTTAAAACGCCTAGAAAGGTTAAAAAAAACCCAACACACAAACAAATCATGATCTTTTCTTCACAGAGAATTACTAGTTGAGCAAGTCAGGCACAGTTTTCACACAATCATCTAGACTGGCAAAGACCTAAGGTCATCGAGTCCAACCATTAACCCAACACAACCTTGACTCAACCAACTGGAGTTGGACCAAGGGTTGGACTTGATGATCTCTGAGGTCTTTTCCAACCCAATTGATTCTATGATTCTATGTCCCTAAGCACTATGTCTACATGACTCTTAAACACCTTCAGGTATAGGGACTCCACCACAGCCCTGGGCAACCTGTTTCAATGCCTGATAACCCCTTCGGTGAAGAAATTCTGCCTAATATCCCATCTAAACCTCCCTCTGTGCAACTTGAGGCCATTTCCTCTTGTCCTATCACTTACTACTTGGCTGAACAGACCAATCCTCCCCTCTCTACAACCTCCTTTAAGGTAGTTGTAGAGAGCAATCATGTCTCCCCTCAGACTCCTTTATAAATTTTTTTTAATCAATTCGAATATGGTACGTGAACACAGAATCCATTTTCTGCTACAGATGCAAGCTAGAAAAACCACATAGCAACAGAGGTGGGGAACACAGAGATATCAAACTCATACTGAAGTCCTCCAGCAGAGTTTAATCAAAGTTCATCACCCTTATAGTATTTTCAGCCATAGGTAACTTAAAAGCATCACTGCCTAGAGCAGATATGCAAACGAGGTCAACGTCTGCTTTCTCTTGTAAATTAGGCTTTTTCCTGCTCAAATAATTGCTAACACAAAGCCATCTCTGTGAAGAAGCAAGAAGCCACCAGCAACTAAATTCCATGGCGATATTCAGCAGATGAAGGCGAGCATTGCTCTGCTTGGGTCACTCAAGGTGCCCCTATGGAACACCGGCTCGTTTACAACAAGGAGCACATACACACACTGGGAGCGCCCCTACAGCACGAGATAGTTGTGTATGTCTTGCAGAAATTAGATAATTTTCTTTTTTTTTCCAAGAACTGCAAGACACTTCTATAAGGTAAGCAAGATAACGAAGCACTTATTGCTTCCGCTGGTTTTCAGTTACAATCTCACATTTAAACAAATTTGACATGTCGGATTACAAAATCGCTCGTGAAACATTCAGATCTGACACAAAGTACTTGAGTTTTGATGAATTGCATTTCTGGAGCACGGAAGTACTCAAAGCTAATGTGTATTATCTACAATCAGAATTAGCTGTTCCAGAGCCAGGATCCCACAGCAAAAAAAAAAAAAAAAAAAATTCTTTGTCATATTCAATATGCAAAAAATCGAAAGAGAAGAGAAACCAGCAAGACTTTGAGAGCAGCTGAATAATGTGGTTTCTCGCATATCCAGAAAAGATTCCAGTAACTATAGAGAAGTGTATACATTAGAGACTTTAAACAAAGAATCACATACTTCGTACTTAAATGTTATTCTTACATGAACACATTTGCAGACACAGTCCACAGTTAATGCCCGTTTTGGCAGCATTTTCCAGCCTCATTGTTTCTCAGCTTCCTAAAAAGGAGCGCAAGCTGCCACGTGCAAACCATAAAGCATCTGAGGGATGGAGCCAAGCCTATCCTAAGAGTAAGCCCACAACCACCAAGATAATATTACCAACAGGTTTCGTTTCCGTGTTACAAATCAAGTTTAACACAAAAATCAAAGTTTTCCTGTTTCAAAACTCATCCAACACTGCACTATTACACATCACAATGTCAGCATCTTCTAAAAAGCTGTTAAATTCTTCCTCCTGTGGTTTTCAAACGAAACATTTTTCTCTTGTTTAATCCTCTCTGCTCCCCCCTCCCCAAGTTTTCTGCATGAACAAGGCATTTCCACCACCTCTTTAAGAACTACCTTGTTTTCTAGACAATCCTCCACAAGCAACATCATCTTTTTAAAGGGAGAAGATCAGGAATAGCCTGTCAAACAAATATGAAGTCAGCTTCTGGAGCTGTTTCTATGTCCATTATTTGCATTAACCCTTGACCAGGGCTCCATGATGCCATAAGCTTCAAAAGACAAAGCAAAAGCACATCTCAAATCAAGCAAAACTCTAAAACCCACATGGCAAAATCCCTTCCATTTGGGATATATATGGAGAGAAGGTGCCGCAGCTAGGAACGCCACCATCTACATGATGGTACCAGCAAACGCACATCCCAGCAGATGCTGCAGACCAAGTGAAACCAGAGGATACAACACCAGGGATTTAAGTTTTACTCCAGACTGACTACAGCAGCCATTTGGTGTTTTTGTGCTCCTGGCCAACTTCAGCATAAACAAACGACGACAACCAATTTTGAAAACTTAACGGTATTATGTTGGTTTAGCTTCCAACAAGCCTGAAGCCTTCAGTAACTCAACCAGGTGATGAGCAACAAGCTAGCACTGACAAAGCCTTGTAAAAACGCAAGGAAAGGCTGTACAAAGCAAACAAAATTAATCGCATAACTTTATCACAATTACAGCAGCGTCACACAAATGAACCTCTATAAACTACAGATATTAACAAGGTTGGCTGGCTCAAATAATTTTACCCAATGCAAAGTATCCCGTGACACTGCCACATTGTCCTCAACGCTGGAGAAGGGACACCAGTGATCCTCCTCCCAACCACTCCAAGTGAAACTGATGTGTGAATTCATGCTGCCCTGAATTATCCCACAAGAGGTCCATCTAAGAGAGCAGCCCAGCTGCAAGTGGCCAGTTCTGACACAAGAGAAAATCAAGTCCTCTCTCACGTGCAGAGTGACTCTTCTCTTGGTACAGCTGTTTAAGGGGCTCCTTGGGGGCAGATGGGACAGCGTCCCCAGGGGTCTCACCCACCACTGCACAGGATCTAGAAGCACGAACATCGCAGTTACCTCTGAAGCCAGGCGACTCCCGCTGATGGCTCTGCAAGACGAACTGCGCTAGCAGCACATTAGATGATCACGGACTGCTACTCAGTTTACTGTCTGTGCCAGTCATAACACACCCAAGATACACGATCTTTCTGACAATGTAATTTAAAGGAGACGTGATTCAGCCATCAGGAACTCCACTCGCCCAATAAATGTGTCAGTGGAACAACGCCAGGAGAGAGACTCTCAGCAAAGCTGTTAAAACGTCACTCAGCACACGGGAAAGGGCTATTACTAACATTGCTGTGACCCGGCAGAGATTGGGATTTGTCCGAAGACAGTGGCAACAAATGCCAAATGATGCTGTTCCCTGCCAGGAAAGTGTCTTCTAACCGGTCATTGGTGGGATGGAAGAGCAACCAGAAGAAACACAGGTCACAGCACCATGCGAATTGAGCAGATCATTTAACGCATTCGGGATTTTTCCCACTTTCTTTGCACACAAATCTGTATACTGCGCTTATCACATCAATGCAGCTAAACTCTTTAAACTTACAGTATTTTTTTTTTTTTTTTTAGGTAAAAAGCTCAACAACCATGTAAACTTCTAAGAACAACACATACATGCCTTGAACACCCTCATTTTCAGTTTCTATTAAACAATTTTTAGAATGAGCACGTAAATCCTTCGTTTTGCCCTGTGACGAATAAAGCAAGGTTTACTCCTAGATTTCTCTGGGTACCAGCTCAGGCACTGTCCTAGTTTGGGCTAAACAAAACTAAATCCATTAATCTGACAGGCAGTCACCATCATGGGAGAGAATGTGACATTTCTTGGCCAATGGGCTTTCCTCCTCCCTTCTGCTAATATATTTGCAACAAATTTCACAGGAACTTAAGCTCTAACTGTACATTGTCACCACAATCCAAATTCTTTGGAAATTACAATCTTTTGTGAAAGGGGAAATGCATAAACACGTATTTGTGAGATACAGTCCATGCCTAACAGGGTTGTAGGAAACATTCTGCCTTTTCCATAGCTAGGAAAGTTCCCTTCTTGGTACTTTGACCTTTTTTTTTTTTTTTTATCTAAAGCATGAAAATCAGTGGTTTAGATGTAAATACCACTGGGCCACAATGTTTTATAGTTACTTGAAACTCTCTCTCCATCCTCCCAATAATGTCCAAGTGTGGTTGTATGGAAGAGAAACTGGACAACTGAAGAATCAGCTGCCCCACATACACTAACTTTGGATACTCCTAAATACAGGAGATAACCAGAAGTCCTTAGAAGCCTTTAAGTTATTTGGGGATAACTGTCCCAAATTCTTCCCTGACGACTGGTGAAGCTTTGATGTCAAAAGGCTTAGTCACAGCTAATGCTCCACCAAGGCTCAGCTCTCAATGAAGGTCTCCAGGCCAGGGTGATCTCACAGCCAGCCTTTGGGAAAAGGTTTCACATGGTGGGAAGGTGTCCCAGGGAAAGCCTGGAGAGCAGCCGACAAAGAACATAGCAAAACATGGAGGAAAAGAATGAGAATAGAAAATCTGAGGGGCAGAAAGTCCAAAATAAATCAAAAGCCAATTACACTAGCGGCCAAAAAGAGTCTTCAGGTATAATAAAATATCCCCATACGTCACGGTGGACTAGCTGCGCAAGGAGGTATTTTCCTACTTGAGATATATCCTGAAGAACTGGAGATGAGAAGTAGAGCCTCAACCTCACAGAGGCTTCCCACATCAGGGTTGAAATTACAATGGAAAAAAATGTCAAATAAAGTGATTTCACTCCCAGAGCAGCAGAAACAATGTACTTTGTTCTCACAAATTGGGACCAGGTAGGTTGGCACAAGGTCTTTGGCAAAGAAACAATTTAGCTTCAAATTTGAGACGAGAGCAATAGCATTAGATCACTCACTCAGACTTAAGTTGTGAGCAGCTGTTTGGCTTTTATTTCACACACAAGCTTATACTGTAAAAGGAATTCCTGGCCTGTATTCAAATGCTATATTTGCTTGTAAGCAGTGTTTCTCATTTTAGTCCTGATAATGCCATGAAATCAGTGATGAAAAATTTTTACAGAAGAGATGCAGAGCAAAACCACACAAAGTATTTCTATTTTAAAGACTTGGGGCTTGTTGTTTGTTGAAATGTGATGTTTAGACCCCGGGTTTTCACCATGCTGAAGATTTAATCTCTGAGTTTCTCCTCATTTTAACCGAGCGTATCATTAAAGGTACAATTGTCTTCTCTCTCTGGGGACCCTGGGCAAACACCAGATTTGCTGTGCGTGAACAGTTTGCTTTCCGACTTGTCTGAGATCCTTCCAACAGAGGAATACACGAACTTTTATGGAAAATACAGTTTCCATTACATAGACAGAAGCAGCACGTGCTACAGCCGTATTCACTCCATAGAAAGAATATGGTGTTTCCTGTAGCAAGTGTGAATGATCAAACCCAATATAATCCTTTTTACTGCTGTGTATCTGACCTGCACTGTACAGCTTCCAGCGGAGATATGCAGTCACAGCTAGAACTGCTAACCGAGGTCTAAACGGCCACACTTTAGAGCTTTGATAACTTAAAGCGATTAATGAGTAACTTAAGAGCAGCATTTGTGTCTCTGTTTAAAGAATTCAGCTTCCAGCCATAATGCTAACCCACAGCAAGTCCCAGTCCAATTAACAAGCAGAAGCACAACAGCTAATACAGAGATGTCGGGGAAAAGAAAACGTAGAAAAAAAAACATAGAAGAAAATAAATAATAGAATCAAATCAAAGAGCACCAGTATTTCCAGGCTGGACAAACGTAACAACTGCACAAACCTTTGGGAAATGCCATGAAATATGAAAGGCCACCCCAGGGATTACAACCTCCATCAGAAGACAAGACAATTCAAATTTAAGGCCAGAGAGACACAAAACCTCCCTCTGGTCATGCCCAGCCTTAGGTGATCGGGCTCCCAAGCATACAGTGAGCAACCCGACTGAGTATATCAGTATAGAACAGCTGTAGGAAGACAAAAAAAAAATAAAATAAGGTATATCAGCACATATAAAAACGTAGTTGAGATACCAGCGAGCATGCTGACATTTCTTTGGCACATGCCGTGCCTCGGTGCTTGGGACAAGGTGGGAACGGGTACAATTAATGAAACGGCGCGAGCCAATACTCACACGAATTGCAAAGACAAATGCTGCTAGAGCCCCTTTCTACCATACTTTGGGCCCGCTCTGGCACAGATTTCAGTGGCAACAGTTGTTTTTTATTCAAGTGCAAAGAGGGGGGATGATATATTGCTCACACATCTGGGGAACGTTTCGGTAACAACTTCATTTTAGACCAAAGACTTCTCCTGGGCCAACGCTTCCAGGCGTGCGGCTCAGCCGACGGCTTTCCAAGACGCGAGCTACTCTGCAGAGCTCTGCAAGTGCACATAAAAACCTATGAACGAGTAAAATTACCACCATAATTTGTTTAATTGTGTTCATTTGCTTACTCGACGCATCTTATTTGATGAATAGTCTGTTTTATTTGGCTGCGCTGGGATCACCAGTCTCACAAACAGCTCAAAAAGCCATAATGGAGTGACTGACTTTGCTCGGCTCCTTCTTCCAGATGCTTAATTCCTTACCGACCAGCCAAACGCATCTTTCAGAGGTCCTTAGACCATTTTCAGCTCTATAAAGCAATAAGCCTATAAATCTTTTCACATGATAGCTAAATGCATTCTTTCCCATTTTAAAGCACAAAAAGCAGGTCTGACAGGCTAGAAAGGCAGCAGTGTGGGAGATGCACGGCATTGTATTTTACTATTTTTTAAACAGTAAAAAGCATCTCGAAGATCAAACAGGAAATTTAAATTATTTCCGACAATCCTGAAGGTGCAACTTTTAACTCCAGATACTTGGATTCCTATCATCTGGGCATTTTAGAGATCAGCTAAACAAATGCTGGATTGCCAGCTGAATTTACCAAACAATACCCAGGAAAGGTTCAAAGGTCTCGCGGAGATGAGGTATTGTTTTTCAGACACTGAGATAAGATGGAATCAAAGAAGCAATTATTCCGAGCAAAGCTATCCAATATGTTACTAAGTTGGGATACTACCATCAGTTTCTACTTTTATTTTCAAGTGTCCAAGTTGGAGAAAAATGATACAAAATATGGTGGAAGGAGGAAACCAGGCCAGGGTAATATGAAAAGGGAAACCCAAAAAGCATCGGGCTTTCTTTTGGTTTGGTGCTAAGGATAAGCACGGGGCTGGGAGCGTGCGGATCGAAGCTGCGGATGCAAGGAGCCGAGGAAGATGGTGTGTCCTTGTGCCACAGCACGGGACAAAAGATTTGCAAAGCAGAATCAACACCTAATATTCGACTTCCCAAATACATCAACTTAAGTCTTGATTGAACGATTTTATGAGTCGTTTTGATCATACACCACTCTTCTCCCAATCATATGCTCCAGGTACTGCATGAAGACTTTTCCTAACTCTCCAAGTCCAGCTTGTTTCCTCACAGACAGTTAAAAAAAGGCAGTTCTCTCCCCAAAGTGAGGCAGCAGGGTTGGTCTTCATCTTTCATTGATTAATCTTTGATGGTTATTGCCGCGTCTTGCCAAGTTTTTAACTAAAATCAGACCTGGATTTAAGATGCAACACAATAAGCCAAACCCTGCTTTCAATTTTCTTTTCTGGAGTCCAGGATACACTTTTAAACTATTGATATACTGGATTTAATTTCACCTGGGGATCTAAGAGTGCTTTAAGTAGAAACTCTGGGATTCCTGCATGAATATAGATATATTGCTGCCTAATTGTGAAATGGAGATAAATGAAGCCTTTGGAAGAGCAGTTAACTGTGCATGAAAGTGTAATGGATGGAAAATAACACTGAAAGCGGGGAAGGAAGCAGAAAAAAGAATAGGGCAACAACAACAACAAAAAAAAGTATGCTGGTAGATGTCTACAGGATCACATTTTCAAACCAACGCTTCAGCTGGTATTTTCTCCCCACAGATGAAAATTTTCTAGCACATTTAACTCATTCTCACCAAGAATCAGTTTGGTGTCATTTGATCATTAATCAATACTCATAATCAACCTTTCAGCATTTACTGTGTCCACAGCTGAGTAATTTGTAGCCAGTTTGTGTTATAGGATGGGCCTCCGAGGGATTTAGGGAGCACTGAAAAATGAAGCCCACTCTGAAAGCAATCCCCAAACCCAACTTTTCCATTTACTGTAGGCTTTAGAAAGCATGTAAAACTATCTTGCCAAAGAGCCCAAACACCTCTAGATCCAACAGGGTGTGTTAAAGAAATACCAGTCTGTAGCACTAAACTAAGGCAAAGTATCAAAAAATGGTATTCTTTTCTTCCCTCAGAATTCAGTAATGAACACAACTTTGATTTTTCAGATAGTTAGAAAGATCACAAAGCCAGAGTAAATCCTCAAACTATATTTTGCTTTGCAATCCCACCACCTCCTCATTAGCTTTGCTCTACACTTCAGCCACCTCTGAGCACGGCTACGTGTCTCCTGCAAAACCACACCGGTGCTGGCTGCCCCTTCTTGGGGCAACGCTGCCATATGGGTATTTCACCCCGTACAGTTCTCTGCCATTGAAAAAAAAAACCACAACCCAAAATTAATCTGGTACAGAGCAATGACTTTGAGCTGGGAAGCAGAAAATCTTGTCCCTGGGGAGGAGCCCCGTGTTCCTGGTAGGCATCTCCTTCAACAGAGGAACCTCGTGGGAGCCTCTGGTCCCATCTGCACATCACTGCTGGAGCTCATGAGTGGCTGTAACCAGGAAGACCACTGCACCCATGGCTAAAATTTGTTCTAAACCAGACTTCTGGTTGCGAGGGAGATGTTCCCTTACTCGGCGGCAGAGATGCAACAACCCGCGTTACCCTGGTGAGAGAGAGCTATGGAGAGTGACATCTGGTTTCTGCACAACTTGGCTGTCAAACCTCTCTCTTGCTGATGTTTCTGTTTCTTATCTTTTCGCTTGCTTTTGGAACTAAGACAAGTTCCAGCTGAGCAAAGGAGGCAGCTGCTGCGGGGGTTAGCACTGATGAGCCCCCCCTCACCCCGGCAGGGAAACCCACTGTGGCACCTTCCCGCGGCCAGTCCAACGCCGGGCACCACCCCACGGGGTATGAGCCTCCCCTAACCCTTGGCAGTGCTTCACCTCTCTTCTCTTCAGAAATGACTCCCCAGCCTTCCATCTCGGAGACAAAAAATATCCCACCCTCAGTCACAATTCTGTTTCTTCTCTCCTTTTCACGGCTCTCTCTAAACCCTCCCTCCTGCTGACAAAAGCCATTTTCCACCTTCATCTTCTTCTGGCACTGTGGAATTATGTGTGTTTACATTTGCCATAATACCATAAAGTAGAGTAAATCTTGCAAACACTCTGCCTGAATCCACATAAAAATAAATCAGATCCTCCAAGAAACTATGTGTCACTTGCATAAACGGGAAAGTTTAAAAAAACCCCCCAGATTACCACAGCTGCTCCCCACCTCCCTTCAGCAACTCGTCAGCCACCTAGGAAAGTTGCTATGGCTCTGATTGACAGGGGGACATCAATGCAAACTGGCTGACTGACAAGCCCCTTTCCTCTTGTGTCTGATTTTGCTTGGTAAACCATTTAAAACATGTCAAACACATACCACAGTTCAAGAGTTCCCTGTGAAACGTCTGCCAACTCTGCTCCCTCTGGAGCAGGCAATTACCTTATTTATAGGGGCTGGGGAACAAACGCTGAATTTCTTTTCCATAATTATTTATTAATTGCTCTCATATTGAAAAAATGACTTTGCTAACATAAATAAGATCCAGCCCTCGCTCGTATTGCTGCAAGAAAAATTAATTTTGCGAAAGAAGGGCATCCCAGGGCCAGCCCAGCGCACAAGCCGGCTCTCACGATGCCTCTGCCTCCTTGCCCAGAATGTGAATAGGAAACTGGAAGAAGCATTTAGGAAAAAGAGCACCTTTACAATGGAGAAAAGAGAAAAAAATAAAGTCCCAGATCACCGATATTCAGTAAGGTACAACTCTGAGCATTTATTGCGCTGTTACTGTTAAAGACTTGTCTGTGTTCTGCAACATGCCCTCATGCAAGACTCCCGTTCCAAAGACATTACTATTCAATATACACACTCGACAGCAAAAATGAGTTTGAATAGGAAACGGATGGGATAAAGAACAGCATAAACAAGAGTAAGGGTACGACCATAAATTTCCCATGGTCACTTAGCTCAGGCAGCAGTGACTCCCTTGGGTTTTATTGTGCTATTTTACAACCCTGGAGATGAATTCACTCCAATCGTGTGTATGCCACCTCTTTATTTTTATTTTTTTTTAATTCTCAAATCACAAAATAATGCCTTTGAAATTTCAAAGGTAGGAGTTTTGCCTGAAAAAGCACAGTTTGATGCTTATGGGAGGGGTGATTTTCTGGCTTTTAAAAAAATTTTATTTTTTAACTACAGCAGGAAATTGCAAGAAACTAAAGTAAACTGGACACTTGACAATCACTAGAAAATATTTACACTAACATGACTATAACTGCCCAAAGCAAACAAACAGTTGCCAGAAACGCAACTTAAATTGATGGAATGAGAAATAAACACAAGAATAACGGATGGGTTCAGCCCAAAACCTCCGTGCACATGTGTCGAGCAGTCCCCGCTCCTCCAGCATCGCTCATGCATCGCCATCTCCCTGGTCCTGCCCAACAGACTCCCACCATGGATGTGGCCCAGGACATCTGTCAGTGCCTTCATCCGAGCCACTGAAAACCTCAAAGTCTGAAGCACTGGCTCATTCTTGGGTTGGTTTGAGGAAGCAGCGATGGAGCCCAGGAGACAGCAGCAGCTCATGGGGACAGTGTAGGAGGTTTGCTTCCATGGACAGCACTATGGAAACTAGAAGCATTTCTAACTCCACAAGATCCTCAACTTTGAGCAACCGCAGAACTCGTGCCACATGTCCTTTTCAACCGCACCGAGGAAACTGCACATTTCGTAGGGTCCTGATGGCCTGAACTGACCTGCACAGCACCCGAGGGGGGCATTCACACCCGACAAACAAACCTGTTTTAATGGAGGTGGCAACCTGAGACGTGGCTGAGAAACACTTGATTCTTGGAGTGCTGCTGCGCCATCAGCAGCAGCAGCTCCTGCCCAGCAGTTAGAGAGGACAATGAACACCCACGCTGAATGTAGCGCAGACCGGCCCCCTTTCCAGTTTTAGGTCGTTGACAGTGGATGAAATCATTGACATCGGAACTTGCAGCTATTCTTCCAAAAATGGCAGTTTGCATTTGGAGCCTGGGTGATTGCACCCTGCATTTAGTTTTAAACCCTGTTACTGGCACTTAGGGCAGCATGGTCAGAAGGGCACGAGCACTGAGCCACCACTCTGGATCCACCCCACATCCCAACAACAAGCCTCCTGGCACAATCCAACCAGCAAACCAGAGAAACCCGATCATGAAGCCACGGCCAGATTTGTTTTGCTTGTGGTAGCTTTGCACCACAAACTGCTTAATTTTACTTTTTGGGTTCAGTCGGCTGTCTTGCCCTGGAAGCTGTGCAGAAGCAGTTACATCTCAGATACACGCTTTGCAGAACAGAGAAATTGCCACCTTGTCCAGTGAAAAAGCAGAGCCCTTTCAGCACACGGACAGTATCAACATGTGCATGGAGCAAGAGTCAGCAAAAGAAATTAATTCAGCACATAAGGAACAAAGGATGTTGGAATTGCCAAGAGAAATATTAATTTTTCTCAAATGTAAGTCTGTTTGACAGCGTTTTGACCGTATTAATTTGCATACAATGCACAATTTGCACAAAAAAAAAAAAAGGCTAACGACAAAATGGATAATTTGACAAAGCAAACAATATCAGGGTACAAAAGTCAGTTTTTCATCATGGGACTTAAGGTATTTGAGTCCTCCCGAAGGAAACAAGGATCACACAAGCCCAGAGCACTCTCACCTTCCCACCCAACCCCAGGCAGAAACCCGTGCTGAGCACAGGCAGCAGCTTTGCCGTCCATCTCTCCCCACTCCACAGGCTCCTGGAAATACCACAGCCCGTTTGGAAATGTCTAGGATGAAAGATGCCTGACATTTTCATTTGCACCCTCATTTAGAGCAGCCCCAGACTCTCTGCCGTGCCACACTAATCCCCGGTTCAGCCATCCCCAACCTCTGCTGACCACCCCAACCCTGAGCCGCCGAGCAACGAGATTTAATCCTCCTCTGAAACGCTTCCAAGTCAGATTCAAGTTGCCAAGAAAGAGTCCACATTCCTCCATTTCTATCACCCTTGGCTATACGCTTTGTTGGCTGAATTACCTTAATAGAAATGCATATGTATTTGAATGTGAGTGTATGTATCACCATGTATGTATTTCTCCATCTCTGGCGAGAAACCTGCTTTACCCTACAGCCATCACCCTGGAGAGGCCCTTTTCTCACCATGCATCAGAGATTTGCAGATTAATCCCACCAAATCAGCTCTTTTTAACCAGACTGGAAGCACAGACCATCCAAAACAGTTTTCTTGCCTAAAAACAAAGACACGCTTCTAGACATAGCCCATCACTTCCATACGGGTCATTTGAAGTTTGCTTTGTATTTTTCTAGGAGGGAGGGAAGTTTTTTCTGACCCAGTTGAAACTTTTTGGTAGCTCAAGGCCAAATGGGTCCTTGTTCTGACCAAACATCAGCAACACTCCTCTGTCCCTTCTTCAAACTCCTTGCACAAAGCTGCTGAAGGAAGGAAAGGAGCCTGACTCTTCACTAAAGGATGCACAGAAATCCTCCGTGCCCCCTAACAAGAATGGTTTCCAAGAAAAAGTCACGTACAAACAACATCTGCAAAACTACTGTATGACTTAGACTTCCAGAGCATCCTAAGCAGCTGTCTGCAGCAGAATAAACAAATATTTTTATTGTTTTACGTCTAGGAACACATTTTATCCAAGAGATCTACAGCGGCGTCTCGTGGGAAGGGGGGCTGGCGGTAGGGGAGACAGCAAGAAAGCTGAGGCCATGTCCTCCGAAAAAAAGTAGGGACCCCTCGGCCCCCCAAATTGTGCATTGGGGCCTAAGTGAAAGTCAGGTTTTTAAAGGTGGAGAAAGATAGTTATTAATTTTGCAAGAAATTACTGGTGATCATCACATAGATTTAAAGGAAACCGTGGGTACGGGGGCTGCCAAATAAAGATGCCCTTTGCAACTTCCAGCCTTAAAATTTCACTCCCTCCAAAAGAAAATAATTATTTTTTTTTCCCTCAAACATGCCAAGTCTCCAGATAGAGATCCCATCTTCACTAATGTGAGGGAGCACAGGTCGCTGCAGCTTCAGGGAGCTCAAGAAAAAAATATTTCTGGATGCCCCTGACGAGGTGTTCCTACCCAAACGCCAGCACCTCCGCTCATCATTAAAATGAAATGTGCTCCTTCCTTTTTTGTGCCACACACAACCCCTCCCACTAAGTTTCAAATTGTTTTTTAATTATTAAATAACATGTCTTTCTTAACTTTAAAAAAATAAGTTTTGTTTATTTGTTTATTATTTCTTTCAGAGCCAATGTAAGAGGTCAAATAAATTCCAGACCACACCCAGACTGTTTTGTACCTGAATTTTTGTATTTTCTTCTTTTGGAATTGATCGAAAGGAGAACAGTCTCACAGAAAACCATAGAGATCTTTAAATCCCTGGAAGAAGTGGCATTAGTTTCAGCTTCCACTTGCAGCAGCAGCACTGTCACAGTAGGATTTGTGCTACGAGATACCAATTTGTGTTGCTCAGCTGAGTGACCATCTTAAGCATGAGATACAATATTGGTTTTATCTTTAATTTTCAATGTGCCTAAATAATACTTGCTGGTTCTTACAATGCCACAGATTGAAAATCAGATGGTAACAAGAATTGTAGATGTCACATCCAAAGTTACCTCCAGTTTAGTAGCTGTGGACGTGAGGTTGAGAACTCAAACGTGAACAAGCTGCAACACGTAAATGGCAATCAAAAAGAACATGCTTTTTATTCCTGAGCCTTAATGCTCACAATTCCTAATTTTTCAACTCCAGGTGAGTCAATGGAAGTGCTGGATGTGTTTTAACCCAGGTTAGACTTCCCGACATTAACCACAGTCTGAATTAACTGATGAAACTGCCCACAAGAGGCAATATGCTGCATCCCAAAGCCAGCCAAGCTTCACCCCGTGGCTTTGTTACCCTTAACCTAAAGCATTTGGCAATAAAGGAGCGTAGAGGGAAATGCTCTCCCCATCAAGTCTCCTTGACCAGGAAGCTCTTCACTGAGCAGCCTGACCTTCAAAATTGCACCAGGTGTTTTAATGGAATCAGGCTGAACCTGAGGGCCAAACGCCAGAGGCTTAGAAACAAAATATTAAAAAAAAAATAAAATATTTGCCTAGCCTGTAGTCTGTCTGTGAACAGACTACAAAGGTTTTTCTTGCTCAGAACTGCTGGTTTTCCAGCATTCACAAATTTTGGCCTCAGCTGTAGCTACTTCAAAGGCAATAGATACTGCTCAGAGAGAAAACAAAATTGGAAAGAAAAAAAAGATGCTGGCATTTCAGCAAAACACTGGTGACTTAGGGGGATCTCCTTAGGATCTCTGAATTAATTTCAGATTGCTTGAAGTTTATCGCCGTGCATCTTTTTGATGCATCCCACTATCTGCTGTGAATCTCTCCACATGGCAGTTCTGCCTCCACAACCCTTGAAAACTCAAAAAAAACAAATCAAACTGCCTTTTCCTAGTCATGAAAGCTATAAGCCCAGTAACTTGAATTTACAAGCTTTCAGTTGAAGCAAGGAGTTATCACAAAATTCACACTCGCTCAGATTGCATACTAGAGATTCAAGGTGAAGTCCTTCCAGCGTGAGGATACGGGAGGATATTGGGAACGTGGAAATGAGAAGGTCCCTCCCCACCCTGCTGGGCTGCACCCAAGGCTCAGTTTCACCCTCACTGTGCAAATGTTTGGGTTTTTGGTTGGTTTTTTTTTACCTAAACAGGGCTTGGGAACAGACTTGGTTTTGTGCCAGTCTTAGTGCACCCTTTATTAAGGGAAATTTGAACTAACTTCCTTTCCACATCCTATTCGCTTTTTCATAAGAGCGATAATTGTAACAGCACAATCAACGCACAAGCGTCGAATTCGTCTTTTAGTAAATCATCTGTCTGAACATACAGGTAAAAGTACACATTTTGGCTAACACTCCTTCATGGTTTCTCTCTTGACCCTCCTGAAGTTTCAGCCTAATCACATCCATGCCTGTATATTAAACCAGGGACAAAAATCAAAGAGCTAAGCAGGCACCCTCCAAGCCTTCCACATCTTTAATAGACCCAAACTATTCAAGCCAATAGTCCAAGATTTAAGATGAGTCTTTAGATCACCCCAGTCAGGTATTTATTGTGTGCTCATGAGATGACTCTCAACACCCTCAGATACTTCCTCCTGGGTTGTACAAATGACAAAGCCAAACCCTCTCCCCTAGGCTTTGGGCATTCTAGTTTCACCCAGCCAGGTGGAAGAAGAGATGATGTTCTGGGGGACATGGTCCAGGAAAGGGAGGAGAGAATTACTAGGAGCTATCCTGAACACAATTTGAGGATGCAGCTCTTACAGAAAGTTTGCCAAATTCCTCCGGAATTGCATGCAGCAGGTAGGAAAGCTGATGGAGTTGAATATCTGCAAGATTAATTTCCTGCTCCGTGGTGGAAATGGTGCTGACTGGCCAGGTTTAGTGAGGCAATGAGCACGTCAGCTAGATCATAAATTGGTTTAAATGCTAGAAAAATTATCTGTTGGCTGGCAGGTCTTAATGCACCACAAGCTGTTTGGTGCGGACACAAATTTATCATGCTCAAAACCAGGTACAGAGTTCAAAGCTTCCCGGCGTGTCTGTGTACAGGCAGCCATAAGGAAAAACTGAGATTTCATCAAACTGGATGAATAGCCTGGAGCACGAGGCATCATTCTTAAGCACTTCGCTGCTGAACATTCTAAAGAGGTAAATGGTATTTTCACTGCCATTATAATGAAAGCCATTAACTTCAGCTTGCAGTTCCTAGGGAGAAGACTGATGGGAATCAAGAAGCTGGTGTACCCAAGTTCAAATGAGAAGAGTACGTGTCAAAACCCAAATTGAGGTATCCTTCCCTACTTACATTTTATGCCTCTTAAACCAGCACTAACCAGTCAATCCCCTATTTGACTTGGAGAAGTACCACTTCAATTCCTTCCACGTGTTGTGACAAATATCAGTGCTACAGCCACAGCTCTTGCCTCAGACTTACCTCAGGTAACTCACAGTGCCCGTACTACTGCATTACTCACTGCCTTGCGGCATTTTTAACCTGCCTCTCAACATACTGTAGATGCAGACATTAAATCGCCGTTTAATCGCTGCTCCAGCAGAACTTATTGTTAGCCACTCCTATTCGAGCACAGGAAGAAGCATTAACTGTGCCAAATAAATATTTTGCTTAAAAAAAGAAATAGTTATATATAACCTAGCAGTCTCAATTTTCAACAAAGGTTAAATCCAGCATTTAATATTGGATTCTTGGAATTTCCATAGACCTTCTCATGGGAAGAGATCAAAGAACATCTATACATAATATTGTTATTTGTATTTTACAGACAAGGAACACAACTCCTCAACATTTAAGATGTTTACCCAATAATAGCATTTATGGCCAGGAATAATGTCAAGTTCTCTGGTTTCCATTTCAAAAGGCAACAATCATCCTGCGTACCAGCTGGAGTGCTTGTACTGCTGTGCTCACCCATGTACATGCTCTATTGCTGGTTAACTTTAAGAATCACCAACTAAATTCTAGATACAAAAAAATCTTGAAAGCAAGCAAATTACTCCTTTATGTTCAATTTTCTGCAGCTACATTTGCTTTTCATACTCTAAGTCGATGGCTGAAAACTAAGAGCAATAGTTTAGGGGAAAAAAAAATAATCAGATAGCCTTTTTATATTCCAGCCCCATCTATGTAAAATAACTCCATATCCTGTGTCATGATGCTGCTTATGAAATTCAGAGCATCTATAAAAGATGCAGCCAAGTCCTCGTGCTTGGCCATGCATCATGTCAGATGGGACAGGTCCCTTTCCCCATCACCGTAGGTCTTCCCTCCTCCAGCAACACTGAATCATGTCTCAAGTCCACCACTAGGAAAAAAAACCAAAACCAGCTTTTAGAGAGAAAACTGTTTTCTGTATTCCATCTTACAGTGCTGATTATCAATGAAATTTATTCTTTTCAACCAAGAATCAGAGCAGCACATGGGCTGTTTAGAGCATTTTCATAAGATGACCACATTGAATTAATTTCTAGCATTAAGGTCCCAAATGCTTGAGCAGCAACATGCTTCCACATTTTTTCTTCCCTAGTAACGAAGATGGACGGTGACAAACACCCATTCTCCATGAGGTGCACATTAAAAAAAAAAAAAGAGAGAATTTATCTGGAGTTAATTGAAACTTGTCTTCATACCAACGTGAAGCAATGCCTTGAGAACAGGACTCTTTACTACGAACATTTTTCTTTTCTACCTTCAAGTGATTATGGTTTCTTTGCTTTTTAAACACTAGCTTCAAGCCATATGTGTCTCCACATCAGCTTATCTGCTGCTTTCAACTTCTATCAGCCCCTGTTTTTACTCAAACAGGAAAGAATACAGAATGTTCTAGTTAAAGTCTATTTTTGAATATAATAAAGCTATGCAAGCCCACTTCCATTCTCTGGTGTCTCCAACAAACAGACTACCCGAGTTCATTAGGATGACAGTTTCTTGGCAATCAAATCATTTTTCATGGTGTCTATAGGAACTTATTTCATTAATCCTTTGGCTCCCTCGCAGAACCCCGTGCTTAGCACCAAACAAAAGGACCCACGATCTGTCATCAGGTCCACACCTTGGCCATCTTATTTTCACATGTGTTGCTGCGGATGGAGGGGCGAGGGAAGAAGTCAAGCAAGGGAGGATCGAAAAGCCTAAGCAGGTCTTCAGCCTCACCTTCCCCTGGGCTGTTCCTTGCTAGACAGTGTATCAACACAGAACCAGGCAGCAGAAATACCTGAGGATTGCTTGGAAGCAAGCCTTTATATTCACAAGTAAGCCTTTATATCCACAAGTAACATCTCCCATTGAGCAAAATATACTCATAAAACTGGTCTTTGCACAGGATATCTGCCGAGAGAGACATGTCCTGTCCTAGATCACCAAGCACACGCAATGAATCTCTTTCAGATGAGGCCTGAGCACATCAGTTTTAGTCCCATGGCCAAAAGATAACAGAAAGGGAATTCAATTTTCTTCCCTCAAGCTGGGAGGGAAACATCCCTTTCAAAATGTTACTGAAATAATAAAACATTTCAATAACCATACAGCTGCAGAGCAGCAGTGCTAGAAGTACACACCACGTTAAAGACCCGGGGTAGAATTTTATGAGCCTGCTAAAAAACAGAACCCCAAATCCTCTGCAATTCCAAAACACGCAGACACGCACACAAAGGCCCCCCAGCAACAGCTGGTTTTTTTTTTAAAAAAAAAATAAAATCAGACTAGGAGAAAAGCTTCAGTCATTACTACCACCAGCGCAGCTGCACCCCCTTTGCGCTGATGTGCAACTGATGTGCAGCAACAGGCATCAGCGAGCAGGGATGTCCATGGCCACCTCCGATGTGAGAAAGGCACAGAACTGCAAAATCTCTCCGTTCCAAGTGCACGGCGGTGTCCTGTCTCTTTCTTTTCGGTAGGTGTGCCCTAAGAGCAACAGTTCTCTAAGCAGCAGGACACCTGGAGCTGTAGGAACCCACACAAAGGCACGCTCTGCCCCCAAAGCCTTGCAGCTCCTGGTTTCACGTGTGACCCGCGCAGAGAGGGAGGGAGCAGCCCTTCCTCGTCTACTTTCAAGTCACGCAAAACCAGATTCTCATTAGGACCAAGCGAGAGTGGATCGCTGGTGCCGCAAGCGGCCAGTGCCTTGGCGCGTCTGTTGCGGGGAAAAGCTTTTCCGGCAGCTTCGCTTGGCCACGAGTCCTGATGCAGGGACTGCTGCGGGTCCCCACATCCGCTGTGCCTGCCTGGGGGAGCCTGCTGGGAGCGCGGAGCTGCAGATGCCACCACATTTATCCACCAACTCCAAGATTTCGGACAAGAGAGCAAGGGTGGTCTCACCCTAGGGATTAACTGCAGCAGGGAGATTTCCTCCTCCCTGGTGTCAGAGCGAGTGGGAGCTGGATAGATAACATTAATGGCTGTGATTTCTCAAATCCTTACAGCCAAGTATTTGCAAAATAAGAGCAGAATCACCCTGGGGGGGTGGAACAGGAGGGTGTGGTCAGGGCCAAGCACTTGGTTTTTGCACCAGACCTAAGCAGAGAAATTCCTCCCCATGTACACAGTCAGCAGAGAAACTCTGCCTGTAACTTCATTATATTAGGGAGTAAGGAGAAACTGAGCAGACTGAAGAGGGGGGGGAAAAAAAAAAAAAAGAGGCTACAGACCAGGACCAGGACCTGATGAAGCTGTTTTCATCACTTCTAGCTGAGGTTAACGAATTTGCTGGTACCTCATGAACAAGAACACCCACAACCCCTTCATTTGATCTTGGCTTTGCAGTTGCCACACATATTCTAGAAAAGCAATAGAAGGCTCCATCTCCCTTGCTCTACAAGCAGGTCCTTTAGTGCTGGCTTCACAGGAAAATCTGATGCCTCCTGCACCAACCCTCTGTGCTGATCCAGCACAGCTGAGGTGCAGGCAGCAGTGCTGCAGAGACCTGGTGTGTTGGGAAGGAAATGAAAGAAAACCAGAAAAAAAAAAAATCATTGTGTTTTTATTTAAAACAAAAAGAAAAGTTACACATACAAATGTTCTCATGGGTTTGGGCAGTGTGGTTCTGCTGCACAGAGGCTTGCACACAGGAGTGGTGCCCTCACACTTGTCTATGTATAATGTGCACATCACACCCAAGGGGGAAAAGCAAAAAAAAAGAAAAAGGATTCATAGTCTAAGTAGATATGCTCCTGTCTCTTCTTATAGTCATTCACATGGTAAATCCCCACCAGCAACAAATGAACCCCAGCTTCTCTTTGAGGCAGAGCAGGAGAGACCCAAAAGCACAGAGAGATGATGAGCAGGACCACAACATGGTTTTTGGACTTGGAGTCCTACCTCCAATAAACTCCCAGGGACGCAGGTTCCCTGTCTGGAGGCACATGCAGGATAACCCTGTCCGTAATAATCGAGAACTTCCAATAAGTGCACCAGCCATCATGTCCAAGATAAAAACAAACCACAGCAAATTCATTTCCTGGCACAATTTTGTGGGAAAATAATAATGTTTCCTTTCCAGTTTTATTGAAAAGTAAGTTCAAATTCAATAGCAACAAATAAACTGAAAACATTCACGGCTCTGGGAGAACCTGCATGTCCTCTGCCGTTATTAACCTTGAAGCTCTGTTTGTCTGCTTTAGCAGTGATATATATTTATTAAAAAAAAAAAAAAAAAGGAAAAAGAAAAAGAAAAACCCAATGAAACTCAGTGATTTATAGTCCCAAGAGAGGTTCCAGTTAAATCTGTAAAACCTTTGCAGAAATGTTCAAGAAAAGGCAAGACAATGAAGTGGGAAAACTTTTCTAATGTCCATTTTCCTCTTAGCTAAGCAAACAATTCTACTGAAAGAATTTACTGAAACCTTAGATGTTCTCTTGCAAAATAAATGCAAACTACCCAAAGAGTCTGCATTTTTCAAGAGCCTTGGTGTGTCTCCTCCATGCAGCAATCAGATACTAGAAATGTGAACAAATTGCTTTGCAAACTGAAAAGCTTGGCACACAAGGTTGTTTTTTATTTCTCGTGTCCCATGAAAGCAGAGAAGAAAACAGCAAAGCATACCCTTTCTGCTAATTTTGTGGCAGATTTCCTCATTTTGTCGAAGACATAGTTAAAAGTTCCACAATCCAGACCTCTTTGGTGCAGACTGTATTCTATATTATACAAATGTAAGCTTGAAATGCTTCCCCAAGGCTGCACAAACTCCTTATTTTGTTTAAACTTATCAGAATGCCAGCACACTCCCCACATTTCAGTATCTGCAGCACTTTACGGAACAATTAAAACATTTGGAAAACTCAGAGATGAATCTCACTAGGCAACAAAGTACCTTATACCTCATTTACAAGTTGATTTATCTTTCCTGAAATTCTTTCAGGTTCCTGCTCTGTCTCCATTTGTATAAACCCACTAATGATCCGCAGTTTATGTGAGATTATTGTTTCAGGTGCTTCTCTTAGCAATCCATTAAACAGTATTAAATGCAATTTTAGAGTTAGTTCTTTAAAAAGTCAGCATAATTTTCACCCCAATCTTCTCCTATTTTGCACGTCAATCATCTCTGTCTAATTCTTTTCAGCTGGAATATAAAAATTTAATCTATTTTAGCATAATGACTGCAAGCAAACGGAGCACAGTTCTGTTTTCTATTAGCTGACATTCTAATTTATAATAGAGAGTTCACCCTCCTACAGCCACACAGGAACGAGTGCATGGGCTGAAGGAGGTGCCACTTTTAGAACGTGCGGGACAAACAAATGACACAGAAGCTCTTTTAGCAACTGGGGGTGTCTCCGCCTTGATCCAAAAGCTTGAGAGACCCCATGGATGCCCACTGCCACCCCAAATAGTCCATCACCTTCCTGCTCTTGGGGCTGAGGTCGTGGGTGCACAGCGCCCACAGTGTTGCCCCACATCTTGAAGGCCACGTTGTTCCACCACACACCTTCCCCACGCCACCAACCTGGCATGAAATCACGCCGTGCTGCTCACCCCGGTGTACGTGTCCTGCTGCAATGCCCACCGCCAGCATCGCCTCCTCGTAGCAGGACCAAACATATATTCACCACTGGTATCTAAGCAAACTTCACAGTAAATGGCTAAACGCATCCCACCTCTAATGCAACAAGTACTTCTGCAGAGCCAGCCTTGACCATCGCCGTTGTCTTCCAAAGGTCTGGCTCGCTTTGCGGTTTACGAATTCGATAACCAGCCTTGAAGAACTTAGAGCCTGGACCAATAACAACCATCTGTGGCCATATTATCCAAAATCCTACTTAAAACCAACCAACCAACCAACCAACACACCAAAACACACTAGCTGCCATTTCTGAAGTCTCAATCTGGCTCTCGGGCCATGTCGCGAGACTATTCCACAGCCCGTGACCTTGGCCAATCCTGCACCTCATGAGCTTTTCAAGGGGGCTTGGAGAAGTGGAGGAAAAGCTCATGGTTACAAAAGCACCAACACAGCTTGCTGATTTTACTAGCAATATGGAAAGACTTTACTAATTTTTTTTTTTCATTTAAAACTCCTTGACTCATCACTGGCTACGTTCAGGTGGAGGTATTTCTAGTTTTTTCCACTTCAGAAGACTTTGTTTCTTATTTCCTACTTTAGCCTTCATGCCAGCAGCTTTAGAAATATAAGAAACAGACCCTGTGTGTATATATAGCATCCGGGGAGCAACATCTTGGACAAAGTCATTGAAACACCAGTAACAAGTCTCCATTTTTATAGCCTTTGAAGATGTTTAGGCACTACCAGCAATCCAGCTGCTAAGAATCAAAATAATTCTTATCTGGAAGGGATGAGCCTTTGCAGTTGAGTTGCCCAGGAAACCACTCTTGTGGCATCCAACCCACTTTGCAGAACCTCCCTCATAAAAGCAGAGAAAAAAAAAAAAAGTTCTTTTAAATTTTTTAAAAGAACAGAAGAAAAACCACCTTTAATATGCTCTTAACCCAAGAAAAACTCCCGTTCCAGTAACACCACACGAAGGTGCAGCCCTCCACCAAAAAAAAGTTCCATCAGCAGCAAGGTTCTGGAGGCAAAGCTTCCAATTTGGAAAAGCATCGGACATTCACACCGGGGTAGCTGGCGAGGAAGGGAATGGAAGCAACATTTTAATTAATATCTGATAAAAGCTCGCAAGGTTTGCCGGGGTGGTTTCACTCCCCGCGATCCCGCGTGACTAACGCGCCGGGCTCAGCCGATCGCTTTCAAAGCAAATTTCTTTTTCTTTTTCTTTTTTTTTTTTTTTAGAACATTCCAGCGGGGAAGGAGGCTGCTGTGAGAGCTGGGGCTGGCTCGCCGCCAGCCACATCAGCTGTAATCAGATTATACAGTAGTGGCTTCAAGAAAGCAGAAGCATGTTTATTATCAAGCCACTAACCAGACTGACATTAATTTGGTCAAAGCTAAGCTAAAACAGTCTTTCGGAATCATTTTCTGATTCAGATCACATTTACTTACTCGATGTAAGTATTTTTTGGAAATTACGCTTAGGGAACGACCGTGGTTACAGCCTATTTTTCATTTGCGATTATGTAAGTCAGTGCCTTTCTGAAAAAGTTTCCACCTAATTAAATTCTATTCTATTAAATTACTACTTTAAAACAAATAAATTAGAGGGAATACTGTCCCTCAATGGGGGGAGTGCCAATTTAAATACAGGCTTGACATCTCTCTCTAAACCAGAAGGGTTTTTGGTTCTTGTCAAGTGTTAACATGCCCTGTCCTTATTTGTTGGCAGAACACAAACAATATGTGAATATTTTTGGCTACCATCTCCTTAGGCTCCACCTACTGAGGAAAAGCTCCTGAGACACCTAATGATCACTAAAATAAAGAAAAGATTCAAGTGTGGTGATGCAAAAGTAGTGTCCCAGAGCACTAGTGATGAAAGAATATCACCCTTGCCTCAAATAACACCTTTCTAGTCCGCCAGCAGTCGTACCACGCAGGCAGACACACGCATGGGAAAGCGGATCCTGCAAACCCACGGGCGTGAGGAGCTCGGCGTGGGGCAAGAAGCGGAAACACATCCCACGTCTCCTCTGGAGCAGTGTCGACTGCACACAAACCCTGCCTTTGGACACAAGCCTAGAGGTTCTTTTCTTGTCTTCATGTTGGATACGAAAAGTCAGCGAAAGGGAAGGAAAAAGCAGAATTTCGTATTCGGGGAGTCCGAACGCTTTGCTAGCGCACCTCTGAGAGATCCGCCAGACACAACTTGCACCAGCCCAGCTCTGCTCATCTCCAGCCTTCAGCAAGCCAATGACACACCATGGGGCCTGGTCCCATCTCCCCCCCTCCGTGATCACCTGATTTTCTTCTTTCTTTTTAAAAAGATTTTTTAAGGGCTGCCTTAAGTAGAACAACGAACACGTGAGCAATACATGGTATTAGGCATCTCCTGGGAGCAACAGACGGGGAAACCCCCAGGTGTGGTGGGAATAGCTGTGCTAAGTTCTGGCCAGAGGCATTTCCTTCAGCCTGTTTAAATAGTCCCCTGCAACCTCAGCTGGATGCTGCCTGTGCTATTATTTCGTATTCTAAGTCAGCACAGACATAAAAAGTCTCAAGCTGCATTTGGGTAGCAAACCAGTGATTTCCACAGTGCACGTTCACAGCCTGCAAAGCGCGTTAGGATGGAGAGCGGTGCCACAGGGACCCCGTTATCAGCTATTACCCTTCCAGGCTTTTCTCCTACAAAAAAAAAAATCTGCGTTTAATTTTAGAAAACTAACCTACGGATCAGAGAGACTACACCCTTTAGGGTACGGCATGTGAAGAGGCTGTTTGGGGATGGATTTACCCATTTAGGATGTAGTTATGTGAAACCAGGCTGTCACGAGGCTGTCGGTGTTCATCTCTTTGAGGCTTTGCAATTCCCAGTTTAATAGGTTGAGAGCAAACCTCAGGAGCATCGGTCCCAGGCTACGGTTGCAGCAGTAAACAAAGTCTGCCTGGATAATTCAGTCTGTTCTGGAAGAGCAGCTCCATTTCTGGAGCACGCTTTAAGACGGACACTTCTCTCTGTGCTCATTAAGATGGGAACTGAAGTGGAATAAACATTTACTGACCAGAGTTAATTACAACCTTTAAAAAAAGAAAAGAAAAATCAATGGATTTTTCAACCTGCAGAACTAAAGCCCTTGTGAAAACAGGAAAGCAAAGTCTTTCTGCTTATCTTGGTTTAGAGAAAGCCACACTGATTTCCGGCACATTATTCCAGCAGATTGAAAAATAGATAATATCACTAATAATGAAGCAGATCAGAGACTATAACACCACCCCAGCTGCAGACAAGTCCATCTGTAAGGTCTACAGTAAAATTCCCATGTTCATTACTGAAAATGGGAATGGTACAGCCAGAGATTTGGGCGTTCAGGGCTTGCCCGCTATGCTTTTGTCACCGTGTGTGACATCTGGTCATCTGGCAGGGAAACACCAGGGATCATTTAGTTTTAATTCTGACCGCTGGGGCGGCGAGGGCTCGACACGCTGCTGCTAAGGAGAGCGAAGCTCCCCCCCAGAGTTTGATGCCGGGAAACTTCCAACTGCAAAGATCTTTTTCCAAAGGAAAAGTGAATAATCTGCTATCGCAAAGGGGGCTGGGGGAAGAATAACAAAGCAGGAGGGAAAAATGTACTGAAATATTTACACAGCTGCCTCTTCAGGACAATGCTTTTAAGATCGCTTGTTTCTCAGCCAGTTCAAAAATTAATCTTAATCCATAAGCAGCATTTTCACTGCTGTGACAGAAATTAGCTCGGTAAAGCCACTGCAGGGACTGGACAGAACTTCTGTTTGCTTGTCCCACTGCAAACCCAGGCGTGTCTTCAGAAGGACATGACACTATCATCACCCTAAGGTTTGCAGATGCTTTCTAGAAAGAACATGTTTACAGCTTGCTTCAAATTATCTTTGCACATCGTCCTCGAGAGACTAACTAAATTTTTAAAAACATTTTTAAAAGGAATAAACAGTAGGATTTGCTAAGTGTGAAAATACTAAAAAGAAAAAGAAGAATCCCAAATGATCAAGTTGCTCAAATTCAAGATAACGCTGAAAACGCAAAGAGCCGAAGTAATAAACTCGCATCTGATTTTACTTTTGTTCCCTACAAATTAATGTCAGCACAATCGCTGCCTTAGGGACACAGAAATAAAACGCCGCTCCGTTTTTTTTCACCTGTGCCTGGAGATGGCAAATGCACAACACCCTCTTCATTTCAAAGGAGAGCCCTTTGGATCCACAACAGCCTTCTCGCGCTTCTCACGCATGTTTTTCAAATTGCCGTCAGGAAACTTGATAAAACTAAAGCAATTAAGCTCCACAGAGAAGTCTGGCTCGGTGTTGCCTTCTGCAGGTGGCTGAAACATTTATTCCTAAACTTTTATTTCTCAACCAGTGGAAGCAGAGAGGAGCAGGACACCAGAGGTCCAGCCTTGGCCAAGGGACCAGAGGAGCCTGCCACGCTTCGCCTAGAAAAACACAGCCAGGTGGGGCAGATCGCCATCCACCAACCCAACAGAAGAGAGATACGCTCAGTTTTGTTTTGAAAAAGCTGTTTAAACTATAGGACAGTGGTGGCATAAGAATAATAAACTGAATGTGAATAAACTGATGTTAAAAATTATGAGCTTCGCAATCAACAGATCTGGAATATATTTTGGACAGTTGAGTATGGACAAAAAGGTAATTTTAAGACAGAGCTTCACCGATTTAAAACTAGGATTAAACAAATGTGATTCCTTGCTGGAAAGTGCTTGAAAGAGAGATTGATCGTCCTTGTGCTGTTTTCCACCTTCCTGGAGCATCTCTGAATGATGCAGAGGGAGCTGAATCAAGACATTGCCTGCAGGGCAAACTTGATCATCCACAGTCACCAGAGCTGAGCAGCATCAGCAGCTGTAAAACCCCCGGCTCTTCTCACTAATTACACCTCACATGTGTTACTGTTTCAGCACAGGAACTGGCTGTCTGATCCGTGGTGGCTTTTGCTAGATATCTTATTTAAACGTTAGTCAAAGTCAACTACTCGAACGCTGTCCAAACCTACTTGCATCAGACCGCTGAAGGCAACCAGAATCCATCAACACATCGCTACTGCCCCAGGAGGAGGATGCTGACGGCATGTCTTCACAGCATGAGACGGGGAAAGTAGAAGCTGTACGGTAGAGATACTACTCAGCGTAAATTTTCTCACTTACAGAGATAGCTCTTTACAGGAGCTTCTTGTTCTCTCTCCAACAGATTAAGCCGAACAGGTTTTTTTTGTACCTACAGCCCTTCCCGTTCAGTGCGTGCACCCATGATGAGTTTTTTAAAGGTCAGTACTCGTTCTGTATTATCATTTAATGTCGGGAAGGCATACCAAACCAGAAGACCAGCCACCATTTGAAAAAGGTGCTCACAATAACACATGCCTGATTTTCCCAAGATATTGCAATTGCACGTCTCAAAAAACAAACCACAAGAGGAAGCAAATGAAGCGTAAGACAGAAGGATTACTCGGCCGTTCCATATTAGAGGTCTCTTCACTCAGCTGATTTGTCATTTTATAAAATATTGGGGTTTAAATAAACTTACTAACGATAAAACCAGAAATCTGTTCCAATTTCTTTATCGTATTTCATTACTTCACTCTTTTGGGTTAATAGTATGGGAAATACTCTGTTTTTAAAGCAAGTTTTCTTCTCCCCAGGCCTGCTAGCATACTTCCAAGGCTTGGATCACAAACACAATATAAATCATTTTTAAAAAGTCACAGACATTTTAAAACAACATGAAACATTAACGTATTTGTTTTTTTAAACACGTGCTATCATTTGGAGCTGAAGTACCTGACAGTAGCTATTTAAACAATGTAAAAGCAACAGATATTTTTATTTTATGCATGTCCACTAACTCATTAGTATAAGACGAATAGATTTTTAACGTATGGTGTAATGGGATCGTTTGTTAGCTTTTTGAACCCTGTTGAAAAGTTTATCGAAGCAGCTATGGAAAGTTCAAGTTCTTGTAAATGGAAGGAACAGTACTCAAAAGTTTAAGATAATGTATCAGGGTTTCAATAAGCCTTCCCCCTAAAATGTTGATTAGAACAGGCGATTATTTCTTTCACAGTTTAAAACTCTCACAATGCTACATAAACGTTGATATGGTGCCAAGAGCGAAATGGAAAGTCATGTTTGCTTTATGCATTTAAAAACATCAATTTTAGCTTCGCAGACCAAACCCAGAAAGTAAAACAATTGTATGAGTTGCCTTAAATTCAGCTTAAAATCAGTACGCTGCCTAAGAGAGGAAGAAACCTCTGGTTTTAAACTCAACTTACGTTTACCTGTGTTTCCTTGTCATCTGCAGGGAAGAAGTTACCACCACCACTCTCAGAGCCACAGGCTTTACTCCAGCAAATACTTTATCAGTCAGCAAGGGCAGACGTACACTGGGAAAACAGGGACTCCACTGAAAAATTTGCAGAACTGGATCTATCTCAAGTTGGAACCTTTTGGGGTGGGGAAAGACAGCGTTTGTGGGCAAGGATTACCAGTTAAGTAACTTCACGGTCTCAGAGAGACCATTAGAGTCAAGTACAGAATGAAATATTTGTCTTCTGGACATGTCCAAGTTTTAACACACTAAGTATCGAGGCAAAAGTAAAGAGCTGTCCACAGATAGATTTCAGTGGTACAATTCAACTCATACAATTGGGATAGTTACACTAATATATAGACTTTCTTTTGCTTTAAGTTGGGAGGGAGACAAGGGATAAGATCTTTGGACCTTCTTACGTTATTTCAACAATGTTAACGTTAGGGATTTTGCTGCTACTAAAACTCACAAAGCCAATTTTCACTGAAATGAAGGAAAACAGCTCTGTGAGCAGCTCAGCTGAGGGCGAGGGGGAAGTAGGAGGAGCTGCTGGTCCAACTGTCACCACAGCCACCCCCAAAGAGGGATGGAGACATCCCCTCTACAACACCACAGAGGGGCAAAGGAGAGGAGATCAGACTTGGTCACCTGGCAGAAGTCAACCGAGCTGTGCTGATTTATACCAGCATAGGATCCTTTCCCGAAGAGCAAGGCTAATCGTCACAGCTTGCCCACTGTTATTTTTATGTGGCGCAAAGCGGAGAGAAGAGCATGGAAAACAACATAATCTCCTAAGGTCAAAATGCAGCTGGAAGAACACCCGCGACACCAATGTCAATGCAATGGAAACATCTGGCCGAGATGGGAAGGAGAGGGAAGTTTTCTCCCTCCACATTAATGGGAACGCACTGGAACCTGACAACAGCTCTGTCCTATGGAAATACCACGGCTCTCGTCATTCAGGCAGTCAGGCTTGAAATCCTGACATCAACATCAGAGGGGGGAAAAATGACTCCACTACTTCTGCTTTCCATTGAAATTAAACAGTCTGCAACAAAAGGCAAGCGCATGCATTTGTTTTCCCCGGTGTGTTTCCAATCACGGCAGTGTGTTGAAGCAGTCGGGCTGCATCCAAGAAAGCTCAGCAGTGCAGAGAGGGCAGATGACATCCTGATGGCACAAGCGGCCGTGTAAATCATCTCCAAATGACAGTGTCATACACGGAGAGCTGCTTAATTTGGAATGTGCCAAACGGTGCTTTTCCTCATCTGGCATCATCTATACATCAGCCAACAATTCCTGCGGGGATTGTAATTCTTGCCATAGACAAATGTACAACAGATGCTTAAAAAAAAAAAATCTCCACAGAGGTAGCACAGCAACCACTCCTGAAGTCAAAAGCAGGCTTGCAAACAGCCACAAGGCCCTCGCAGTCATCTGGCTACCAACCTTCGGCATCGCCCCGCAGTGACTAGGCAAGGGGGCGAGGAAGGACAAGTAAGTGACTGAGAATTCAGACCCCGCACAGCTCAAAGCTCCTGTTTCTAATTAGGCACTTCCAGAATGACACATTTCAGAAGCGTACAAGTTCTCTTTTTTTTTTTCCCCTCCCCCAAGTGGCACAGGACAATTTCTTACCCACACTCTCTTACCAGGTGATAAGCAGCAGTACCAACAGGGTTAAAGAAAAAAGCTGTATGCGTAATGCTACTGTATTATCATTATACTTTAACATAGTGGTAAAGCGACTCCTCCTTTTAAATAAGCAGCATCTATTCCAACATGTCTGTGTATTTTCAGTCTGAACAGACCCCAGTACATCAACACCTTAGGTCAGTTCATGCATTTTGCCAGAGTTGTAGAAGCGACTCTGTACTTTACAGCCTCTGCACCTTATAACAGGGTGATGAGAACTGTGCAACCAGTCTGCTTATTTCCATATTTACACATATCCATGTGCTCAGCTCTTTAAGGACGTGTACCTTCAATTTAAACCTTCTCAGTATCCCATAACGATACAGGAAATCCCCACATGCAAAACGACAACAAAAAAAAACCCCAAAACCAGAGAGAACACTAATTTTGAGGAATGGTAGCTCCATATTTATCAGTCTTCTGGTTTTCTTCAGAGAAACGATGCAATTATTTTGTCTGGCAGGAAGAGGACTTTGCTGTCTCTTACACATGCAATTTAATTTATCAGATAGAGACGTGAGAAGTTGAGAAGTTTTCAAGAGCAAGGTGTGAAGTACAGACACTGGAAAGGGACAACAGCGTCCAGCGCCAGCAGCCCCACAGAGGAGTCACCTGCACGGCTGGAGCCTGGGGTCAAGCCTGGAGCTTCTCCAGGCCCAGCTGTGCTGGACGCTGCCATCAGGGAACATCGAGGGAGAGTGATGGCAGGAGACATCAGGGTGCACAGGGAGAAGGGACATCATTACTGTCTCTAAACCCTATCCAACATATTCAATCAGACCGAATTTCTGATCTCAGAGAAGCCCAAAGAGCTACAATGATAGCCAATTGCCTCTGGGACCACCTAAGTGGCAAGCTGCACTTCAGGAAAATATCTTCTCGTGAACAGTTTTTGAAAGTAGAAATTAATGTCAACAGATTTGCAGATCAAAAGAATGATCTAATCCAGCACGCTCTGTGTCAACAGACAGTTGTGAGAAGCCTTAGGGGTACAAGACAGACTTGCAAGAATTGGTCACCTGCAGAGTTTCAGAGGGAGCCTCTCTACAGCAGCTTCAAGATCTTCAAGACTGCCTTGCAAGACAGAATGTCTTGCTTCTCAACCACAATTATACCACATGGTTTCAGGTCTCCCAAAAGGCCAGGATTTGCTGTTATGGTTGGTATTTTTCAGCACTTCAAAGCTTGGACTGAGACTCACTGCCCACTCGGAAGCCTGATATCTTTGGCATCCCCCAAAACTGAAGAAACATCATAGCTTGGCTATTTTTGCCGCTGGCTTTCCAATCTAACAGTAACAGCCAGTGTCCACAAACTACATCCTGAAGCTCTTACTCAATCCGATGGAAAGTTTGCTGGAAGAAGGAATGAGTAAAGGTTATAACATTTTTGTCTTACTATTATTATTATTATAAGGGAACACACAACAGCTGCACATCCAAACTCGATATTTTTACAAGCCAAAGAGCAGTCACGCTTTTCTAAACCTTGGCATGGCTTTAGCTTGCTGCGCAAAAGTTCCAGGGGGCATGAGTCAGCTTACAAACCCATAAAAATCTAATTATGGCTAATGATCATCCTTTTGTTTACATTGTATGTAAAACGCTAACTGCTTCTGATACTCACTGCAGGAGCAAGATTCACCATCAATCTTGGAATTATTTCTATCACACCAACGTTACCTAAAAAGGCCCACTTAGGATAGAACAGAACCCACACCACACGCAAAAAGGTTTTTGCCTTATTTGCCAAAAACTTCATTTCTCTCTCATGCAGCTACTGAAACACTGCATACTCTAGAGTTTTTCTTAAATTTAGAAAGACATTCAACAAACCACATAGTACAACTAAGTTCCAGTTTAAAGCAAGCAACGTGTGGCAACCAACCAAGCCCAGGCCACACAAGGATCCGATTTTCCGATCTTACACAGACCTGAGCAAGACTGCCACATCTCTGGATAGACTCAGGCAGCGAACAGAAAGCAAATGTTTAGGCAGTCAGGGTTACAGCAGTCCTAGTGCCTTCGGAAGGAAAAGGCCAGAGAAGTGACCCTACTGCTGGTGGTCAGAAGGCCCACGCCTGACGGACCCCATGGGGAAGGTCCCATCAGCTCACTGCAGCAGGGGAAGGAGAAGACAGTCAATTCACCCCTCTCATGTGAATTCATTGCTGCTCTTCGATGTTTTTCAGTGGCTACTCCCAGAGAGCTGCAAGACACTGAACCAAAAATCCCATCAGGATCTCTTTGCCCCATAAAGAGAGTATTTGCTGGTCCAAACTGTGCTGCAAGGAAGCACAAAACACCAAATAAGGAGGCTACTGGCAAACAGGTTTACATTCCTCCCCCCTTCCAGGAACAGGTAGATTTCTTTTTTATTTTTTTGTAAACTAATTCCAAACCTGCTTGCACAGGTCTTGAAGGGAAAATACCATCCTCCTACAAGCATAGTCTAGGTTGAATCCGAATGACTCTCAGAGAACCTGCCAACATGACAGTTCTTGGAAAGCTGCACAAGAGCATTCCAGAGTGAGATTTCTGAAAGGAATTCCATCAGATTTGCATACTGCTTGTAAAAAAAAAGCCTGGCAGCTGGCAAATACAGGAAACTTGCAAGGTTAGCCCAGTTCCTCCCATCCCATTCTTCCCCCCACACCACAGCGAGTTTCTCTCAAGCTGCTTTTTCCTCAGTACAGGTACCACGGGAAAGGCAGGTGTGGTTGCTTTCCAAACCGCTGCCCAAACCAGCGCAAAATAAGCTCGTGCTCACGCTCGCAAAAGCCCCGCCATGGCATCCCGGCTGCTGACACCGCAGCTACCAGCCAGCATCCCAGCGGGGGCGGAAAGGACAAAGACAATTTATCCCCACAAAAATGTTAGTCTAAAATAAGCACCCTCAACAAGCGATCCCGTTGTCCGCGTAGCCGTAAACACCAGTTGCACTTGAAGAACAGACCAGGTTTTATCACTCCCAACACCCACAGCTTTCTCAGTAAGAACTGGCTCTGTTTTCTTCACTGCTAGGCTGACAATTTAATATTTCCATGATAATAAAATGGGGAATATCATCTGTAACAACAGTAGGTGGCCTGTCCTCAACCCACAAAGCACCAAGCTGGGGAAAGATAGAGAGTGAAATACCAATTTCTGGTCTTTGATGCAAGACAGGCACCTGTGATAGTGGTAGATCCAAGGGCAGACTTCCCCCAGATCCCTTCCCAGCTGTCTTCCAGGACCATCACAGAAGCTGAAAGAGAAACAACTACCCACTCTCTGCCTTTCCTTTTCTCCTCCCAGTCTGCTGTTCCCAACCAGGTATGCCTATAGACCACGGTTAAAAATGAGCTAAGAGACAAATGCAAAAGATTTAATTACAAATAGGGAATAAAACGTTGCAATGAAATCTGACAATAACCTAATATTATCTCTGCATGAAAGAATAAAGACTTGCAAGGTATTACCGAGGGCTGCAAAAACTCAACGAAAAAATAAGATCCTGAAAAGCAGTATTTTTCTTCCCAAAATATTTTTATAAGGAGGGAAAAAAAAACAAACAACAAACCCCACAAGCAAGCAACAAAGATGACCCTAGGAGTATTAAATTTTTGGCACCGTACCATGAATTTCTAAGCCATGGATTCTTCTAAAGGGTTTCTTAGTGCATCTTAGCAATTCATATGAGGAAGTGACCCTCTGGCACGAACACGCAGTTGTCTGGGCTTTGAAGTTGTGGAGGCTTCTTAAAAATGTCTGTATGACACTTACTCTAATGTCCTGCCTCTGAACACCAGCTTTTGACCTTTCATCTCGAGGAAGACTTTCTGACTCCCAATGCTGTCTTACAAGAGACTATTTTCTGTGCATTTGCACTACTCTAATGCCCAGTTACTAACTAAGTAACTCAAAAACATTCATTGTTAACCCTAATAAGAGCACGCTCATAAATGAACTGGTGCTGCTAGTGAAGTGCCTGCAGACTGGAGGAAAAAAAACCCCTGCCATACTAGTAGTATTTGAATCTCTGCTAAGCACCTAGCAGAAGAAAAGCCTCCCTTCCAAGAAGTGACTAAAGTAGTAGATGATTCAATAAGTAGAACGGTAGGTCCTGTAATGCGAGATTTAACACGCTCTCCCTCTTGTGCCAAACTGTCATGATTACTTGAAGACTCAATTCCAGCAGAGTTTGTCTTGCCCTATGTTAGGATTAAGAACAGATTGTGAATTGTGTCTACTGTTTTAGGTTTTACAGCACAGGTTGCTCAGAAGCTCAGAAAACTCAAAACATTAGGAGGTAATTGCAACCACAGGCAAGGGGTGAATTTAAGAGCTAATTACCACGCACAACACAAGTTAGGGTCTTCAAACACCTTTGTGGAACTGGAAGGCTCACCAGGAAGTGTTGGTGTGATTTTTTTTCTACCCCCAGACAGCAGTGGATTCATATAGAGATATTATAACCCACAGTGATGTGCACAATCACACAGCAAACCCCAAACCTGGCTCCCTACCGCAGCCTCAGGAGCTTGCTGTTGCCACCAGCACCATCACGTTGCCCTATGCTCTCCAATCGGTGAAGGAATCTGAAGCTGAGGAAAGATGGGATATTCCCCATTGCTCACGTCAAAGAGAGACATCATGCCTGAGAGCTGGAGTGCACACGTGTGGGAATGACCTGTCTGGCTTCCCAGATGGACCATAAATGAACTTCTGTCCCAAGTCAGGAGAGTTCAGAAGCACCAAGTTACTGGCAGAAAACCCTTATTATCAGGGGATCCAGCGTAGTCCTTTCTTCTCGGAAACCCCTGCTGCCTCCTACTATGGAGTTTAAAGAGGAAAAACTTTCCAAGCCCAAGGAAATGGCGTGTTAGAGCAAAGAATCATAAAAGAACAATAATTTGGAGTTTGTAACATCACTTAAAAAGCACTGAAGTGATTGGAAGAGTCAGCTAAAAAGCAATCTGAAGAGATAATTTTATTTGCTGTCAGCACAGTACTTCCACGTTGTGATAAACTTCTGCCGTGCAGACGGGAAGTCGCTCCCTTTCTCATAGTGACTAATGCTTAAAAAAAAAAGAAAAAAATCAATACAAGCATCCCTTGGGCATTTTCCTGTCAGAGGTTGCTCTTTAGAGTTCAGCATGGAGTCAAGAAGTTGCAGGAGCCGTGCTGCCAAGGTCCCCTGCGGCCTCAGGACACCGCTGTTGGAGGTCTGGTCTCACCCATCTGATTTTCCAAGTCTCTAGATGCTTTTCAAACCTCAGGTCTCATTTCACACGCTTGCACCGCTCCGCTGCATGCACATAGCGACCACCGTGCTTTTAATAACTTGGAGTTAGGGAATGTGCGTGTAATTTTGTAGCACTGATGATTTGTGCCATCAGAACTGTTTGCAAAGATCAAAGATAAACTAATTTATTTTTTTTTAAACTAGCAACACCTTTCCTTTTCCCTCTAACACAGGTTTTGCATTAAATAATTTGGCTGTATGGGCTTAAACACCATTACAAAGAAAAAAAAAACATTCCATGTTTCTCCCAGAGACATCACTGCAGCTTTTAAGGGGGACTAGACACACCATGGTGGAGCACGTAGATATCTGAAATATGGGAAACAAGGAAACACAAGAGCCCAGGGTTTTATGTTGGAGGCTTAAATATGGGATTTATTAATGTGTTTGAGTAGCAGATGCAATAACCCAGTGTCATCTTCAAAGAAGGCAGATTCTAGTTCTTGGAAAGGGTATATCAAGAGCAGTATTAAAACTCAATTTTAACAACAAGCTATTCTTTTTTCTTTTTAGAGTTCAAACCACAGCTGAAGGGAGCTGCTAAGCTTTATTTCCCTCACTAGCAAAACTACAGTGGCTCAAAGCAGAGTGAAAACCTACCCCGTAGGACTCGCAGGCTGCAGGGCTACAGATTTACTGCTTTGGAGAGCTAATTCCTGCAGCTGCTTCCCAACACTCCAGCTCCTTATTTCCGCTACACCGAGAACACCTGGCTGAGAACAGACAACCCTGGGAGACCTGCTTGTAGATGTCAGTCTGGATTTACACCTCTCAGCCTGAGAAGAGGGAGCTCAGCATCTCACCTTAAAACAAGAAAACTACTGCTGAAGCTCTGGTTTTGCTCTGACCAAAACCCAACCCAAAACTTCTGGTTTAATCTGCAAGAGGGAGGAAATAATTTTTATTTTTGCGCTTTGGAACATGCCTACAAATCCTTGTATGTGGCCAGGCAGTGGTGTTAGGACTCACAGGAAAGATCTCACCAGGCCAACATGAGTAGCCAGGAATGCCCGTGGGCTGTGCCCAACTCAGGCAGCTGCAGCCAGGAGCACACGGCTTACATCCAGCCCTTTCCTCTCTCCTCCTTTCCAAGACAACCTAGGGGACAGCTCCAGGGCTTCAAACAGCCAGCTTTTTACGTCTTCCCCAGCGGTGGAGCAAACACCCCAACGAAACCAGCAAGTTCACGAAAGTCAAGGAAAATTCCCAGCCTGGGGTCCTCGTGCTGTCGCATCCCATCCCTTCCCCAGCACCGCCTTCTCGCGGGATAGACGACTCCGGGTTTGGATTAAGCAAGATTAACTTATTTAGATTTGGCTGCGCAGCTGTCATAAATCAAAATGAAAGGAAAATATCTTAAGCATAATCTGTGTTTATCTAACTGTTTCTGCCCACGTCTCTAATTTCTTCTTAGCTCCAACACTGGAGCCCTCATAGTGTTTCCCAGCGGCTGCGGCCGGTCCGTCTGCCAGCCACGGCCCCGTCCGACCGTTCTGCCCACAGAGGGAATACCACAACCCACGAGTGACTTTATTGAAGGGGTCTGAGTGAGCACATTTGTCATCAGCCTCCCCGGACATCTGAAGAGTCACCGCGGCTGCCTTTCATTGCACGCTAGCACATGAGCGCTAACGCCAATCTACCAGACGGTAACACACAATGGTTCTTGTATGTGCACCCAGCGCGTTTTATCGAACGACCTAAGCTAATCCTCACGAAAACATTGGCTGATGAAGTATATTGGCGTCTGCAAGATTTTTGTGGGCTGTTAAGCTGTTTTGTTCTGCATAGCTGTGCTCCCCGTAGCACACGAGCGGTGCCAGCGCCAGCTCTCCGCGGCAGCGTGGGCAGACAGAGCCGTTATTATGTTCTTTGCAAGGGCTCACGTCGAGCTTTGGAGCTCGGGGCATGGGGCGTGTGGGCCTCCCAATGCGAAAACAGGATGGAGAGGTGCTCCCCTGTCTTTCGCGAGCACGCCACAACAATCTTTGATCTATCCGGAAAAACCACTCAACATGGGCTTAACATTTCATCCGAACGTGGCAAAGCTCATGGTGGGATTCTCCTAATACTTTGTTGCCAGTGTGATGCCAAACCCAGATCTAGAAACAGCCATAAAACCTTTGCTGAAGAGCATTGTAAAAACCCCACAAATATCTGCAGTGATTCATGTTCTCACACCAAGTCCAAAGTGAATCTCACAGGTCCATGTGGGTTACTTGCACCTCCAAGACAATTTTAACATTCCCTGGAGTGCAGCTTCTGGACCCCAAACTCACTTAAAGTATTTCACACTGTTGTAATATTTAGCATGGACAGGATTATATACCTACACCAACTGCTCCAGGCAAAATCCAAAGTTTCTTCAGAAGAAAAACATTTAAAAAACCAAACAAAAAGCAAAAAAAAATTCTGCAGGTTCCCTCATCCCAATCATTTACAGCACGTTGACACTTCAGCGCTAAAACATTTTGGATTCAAAGGTAGACAACTGCCATCCAGAAGTGGGTGGAAAAGAAGAAATCTACTTTTTCTTCTTTTTTTTTTTTTTAAATATAGAACTTACTTTAGATGATTTGGGGTGAATTATGCCAAACAAGCTCAGAGCTGCGATGTTTTCCATTGTACATCTATCCTCCTTGCCTTTAGGGAGGTGAGCATTTTCAGGCTGAACCCAAGCCAACCCAGAGCTGTTACTGTCAGGTTCCTGAGCCTGGACGAAATGTTAACAAATAACACCATCACCAACTTGCTAGAGGTGAAACGTCCGACTTCTCCACCTTGGCTTTGCCACATATCTAGAACCAGCAGGGCTGAGGATGAAGCAGTTTCTCTAAAGACTTTGTCCAAAGGTCCTTCCTCTGCTTTTGGGGAAGCCACATATTGGAGTCAGACCAGAGCCATGAGCCACCACCTTGCATTTCAGCAATTATCCGGAGGCTGTGAAATAGTTTCTGCACTTTACAGATCGGAGACAGAGTGACAACAATTTGTCAAGCTTGGTTCACGCTGTGCTTTAGGCAGAAACCAAACCGAGTGCTCTCAGCTCCTCTAGTTCCCAGCCCCTTAGCACAGCGCTCCTCCTTTCTGCTGGGCAGCACAGCTCTGCCAGCATTTGTGCTTTTATTTATTACTGACTAACAACAGGGCATGAGAAGCAAAAGATAAACTCGCAAGTTAGGAAACAGCAAGGAGGAGAGACGTGGAGAACCCCCACCAAAAAAAAAAAAAAAAAGACCAGAGCTGGACTATTCATTGAAGAAGGGAAGAGTTTGCCCTCTCCTTTTCCATTCCAAGCTGCACAAATCCCACTTGAAGAAAACTACATCCATCCTGCAGGCTTCTCCCCTAAGGTAATAGGTGTGTAATTGACAATTAACTATGCTTTGAGACCTTTGTTTTATGGCAAAGAAGGCTGGTTTTCCACACTGCATGTGCAAGCATGCACAATAAGAACCAGACCCATCCTGGGTGGTATGGAGACAGTAAGCTCATCAGGAACTGTGTACTCTACCATATGAGACATCTTTTTATTTGATGCCAAAGAGGAAAAGGGGGTGGGAGGAAGGAGGATATGCAGTGCGTTTTCTCCCTCCTCTCTTTGCCCAGGCACGATCAATTTTTGTAAGCTCACGGTGGAGCCTGTTTCTACCCAAAGGACACTTGTGCAGCCCTTAGACACATGTTCTACATCTCAACAGGACAGAAAACAACTTAGAGCAAATGCAACAGCCTGTCCTCCTGAGATTTCTATTACAAACATTATTGAAGGGGTTAAAAGCAATTGGTAGGGATCTTATAAGACGCTTGACAGCATGTATTTAAAAAAGAAATCTGTAAGAATATGTACAAAACCAGTATTATAAAGTTAGGTTCACACTGAAGAACTAAATAATCGGAGCCAAAAAGCAGCGAGCAATTTTGTTCTCAGCGTATTTTTGCTGTAACATGTTTTACAACCGTTTGACTGACGTCAAATTCAGCAACACATCATTAATAGGATTTTTGTTCAGTTCCTACTCAGATGTTTTGCCTGTTTCAAATCTCTCCTTATAAATCTCAAATTAGATTTTATACAGAGGGATTTATCAACGTTTAAAACAAAGCCAATGCTTGAATTGATACACCGTGAAAGCGCACCAGGATGTGTTTTTATCACCAACAGGATGCGAGTTAACGTGCTGTGGTCCTACGCTTCGGTTATTGCTCAGTAGGGTCAGTGCCATCATTCCTAGTAACTTCTTCAAAGGGAGAGAGGAATCAGAGGAGCAGTAACTCCGCAAGAAAAATGCCAATAAAAAGATCTATACATTAGACAAAAGGTTGCAGTGTAACGAGGCTGCAAACCGGGAGCAAAGTTTTCTCATTCTTGCTGTGCTCCCACCAGAAACCAGGGTGGCAACGGGTCACTATTCAGTTCTTCTGCAATCACAATATTACCTTCGTGCGGGTGGAAGGCTAAAGAAAACCTGAATAGGTTTGTAGTGGTCTTGTAGTGAATTGACCAAGCAAAGGCGGCAAAAACAGAGGACAGCCAGGATCTAGCGCATGCTGCTACCTGACCCCAAGGAAAATGGAAAAGATAATGTTTAGGTTCACAGCCAGGAGAAACATCCCATCAGGATGATTTGTGAGCTCACGGCATAAGCATCCACAGGAAGACGTAGAAGAGCAGTTTCTTGATACTTTTAAAATCACCTAAACGGCTTTGTGGGAGGGCATAATCCTGCACAGGAGAAGCCACAAGCAAGGTAACATTAGAGGTATCAAGATTTATCTCATTTTGGCTTTACCATACACCTCCCAGCAGGTTTGCTAACACCGTGGCAGAACCAAGACCCAACTTCCTAAAACTTCTCAGGCTGAGACATCAAATGTGGGCAGCACGGGCAGGTTGTCCTGCTCCCTCCCATGGGCAGCCCAGCACCACGCAGGGATGCTGGATGGAGACCACGCCAGGAGTGGCAGGGAAGGCACAGAATTAAAGAACAGCAAAAGGCACTACGTGTTTTATCTCCAGGTGATTGGTAGGGGGCCAGCACATCTTGGCAGCAACTATATTTTATTATTTTATTTTTTTTTACTATTCAACAGGGATCTAAGTATGTGTTAATGAGTGCCTGGCCCCAAGCCCGCTGCCAGGGAGGAGATGTCAATCATTGCGGCCAAGTCTCCCCAGCAGCGTTGAGAGTCGTAGGAGAAGCCAGGCACTGGGGAAAAGCCAGTTTTATAACTGCAGAGGAAAATGCTGGGGGAAAGGCAAGCGAAAAGAAGAAAAAAAAAAAAAAGCGGGGGGAAAAAACCAACTCCACACCAACTCAAAAACACCCATATGCTGACCATCCCAATAGCTACAAATGGATGAGACTGAGGAATTCCAGCTAATGAATCCCCTTCCCATAGACTTTTGTTGGCAAGTTAGCGCTGATGTACAAAATGTTCCCGTTCTGGGTCAGGATGAAAGTTGGTGGCATGGTGGTAGGGAAGGGTGCCTTGGACTTGGCACCCACCAAAACTAAGGCTGTAGCTCAAGCTAGAGCATACACCAATTGCCCCAGCACACACCAAACAATCACTGTCTCACCTGGAATTTCATCATTTCCAAGCCAGCCCCATGAGACTGGAGAAGACAGCTTGATTTCCAAGTGCTGACAAGACACAATGATGACACAGACATGTCACTGACTAAATATCAGAAATACCCATCAGAAGACACCAACATCAGGAAGGCAATGAGGGATGACACCTGGAGCAGATCTGACCTATGATATTTTCTTCACTTGGAGCCTGACCCAGCAGTCACTCTAGCATGAAGCAATGTTGAGGCAGCAGGTGTCCCACAAGGAGAAGATCAACCACACCAGCACTAAGCATCAAGGTGCTCATGAGCCATGATGGGGGCAGCTTGGCTGTAATTCATCTCTACCACAGAAACACTACAAGTGAGAAGAGACAGGAGAGAAAAAAACCTAATAAAACATCAAGATCTCAGTGTTACATTAGTGTAGGTGTGATTGCAAAAGGACTATGCGGGTATCAAAGGAGAAAAGACATCAATGTCTCAGCCCCACAACTCATCTTTGTGGTCCTCTCTCCTCAGTAAACCTCCCCCAATCCAAACCTATCCTGACTGCAAACAAATTAAAACCAAACTTGGACTCTCAAATGACTAATTTTAGTCTTGGATTTGTTCCTCTTTTTATTCCCTCCCCTAAAAAGACAAAAAAAAAAAAAAAGGAATAAGGCTGTAAGGTATAATGAAAGCAGCATGTGAATGCAATAAACCAACTGCAGAGCAACCTAAACACCCATCTGTAGCTGATCTGAATTAAGTAGGTTGGGGGAGATTCACAGCACGGCTCAGCTCTGGCTTTGCCACGCAGCGGCACCCACAGCCCGCACCAGTGCCGGGCACGTAGCTGCACCCATAAGATTCCAAACAGCCAGGTGCTACAGACTACAGAAAAGCTTAACATTAATGCTTTTTTTTTTTTTTCTTCTTTTTCCCCCTGCTACTGCTCACTCCATTTTTGGACAGTGCTTTTGATATATGCTTCGTACCCCCAATGGCACCCATGCATTCAGCTGGTATTTCGGAAATAAACTTGGTTTAGGTACAGCAGGAAAAGAACAGTTCATCCACTGGCTCTTCGGGTTTCACAAGTCCAGGCAATATTTCACGTACCATGTGAAACATGAAGATATTGTGTTGTAAGGAGATTGAATTTAGCAACTATAAATGCAATACTACAGCAGCATTGAGATTCAGCTGGATTCATCTCTCTGCATTTCCAAACAATACGGGAATTGCTGGCTAGTTAAGGTGAAGGACATCTGTACATTTTAATAAAGTTAATACAGCTCTAGCAATGACTATCAGGACCACAATTTAAAAGGGCTTGCATTTTGTAACTGAAACAAGCCATCTATTCTCCACATGGCCCAGGACAGATTGTTACAGGCTTCCTTGGGCATTTCACAGAATTGCCTAGATTGGAAAAGACCCTGAAGATCATCGAGTCCAACCATCAACTCAACACTGACAAGTCCTCAACTAAAGCATATCCCCCCCAAACACTATGTCTACACAACTCTTAAATACTTCCAGGGATGAGGACTCCACCGCTGTCCCAGGCAACCTGTTCCAGTGCCTGATAACCCTTTCAAGTAGAGAAATTATTCCAAATATCCAATCTAAACCTTCCTTGGTGCGACTTGAGGCCATTTCATCTCATCCTATCACTTGTCAACCCAGCTGAAAAATTCAGGTAAAAACAAGCTGAAAAACAGATGCTCCTTCTCAGCTCATCTCTCCTGGGTAAATTAAGTAGAAGAAACTCTGTCACACTGGCACAGCCGAGCACCACGCCGGCACTTGAGCATCTGCACCCAGGAGCAGGGTCAGACGAAGAGCCCACTCCAAGAAGCCCTCTCTCACCTATGGCTCACTCCGCATTTCAAATACATCCCCTTGCCCTCTCTTCACAGCAGCAGGTTTGAGGGGTTTTTGGGTGGTTCCTTTCTAGAAAACGAGCAGCTGGCCACACACAGCCTTAGTTACTCCATGGGGCAAGAGGGCTGCTGCAATTGTCCAAGTATGCAACACAAGAAGAATTTCCTTGGGTGGTACCTGTTCAGGATCTGGCCCTGACTCAGAAGAGCCATTTCCACGTGTTATTTTTCAGTAACTGAGTCAGTTCCCAGCCCGTTTCACCACACAGAGCAGCAGGCGCTACTTATGCTGGCACTGCTGCTGCAAGAAGTGTTGGTTGGACGACAGCTTGAAATAACTCCCTACTTCAGTAGGGTAACCAAGAGCAGACCTTGGCTCCCGCTTCTTCCAGCTCCTTTGTAGCTCTCGATCCTAAAATAGAGCTAGGGATGTGTTTCGAAGTTCTGAGGTTTTCGTCGTTGTTGTCTTTTAAACTCCAGTCTCAGAGTCTATTTGCAAAACCACAGACCAAATACAAGCCATTCCGCAGTCATGATACTTTGTGGTAAGTTTAAAAAAAAATAAATTTAAAAAAAGCTTGGAAGGACCTCTTGGTAAACTACGCACATAATATTTCAAAGCCACGCATAACTTCATTATGTAGTAAATCAAAATGACTTCATCATTTAAGCAGCACAATATTCCGTGGAAGAGTTTTTTCGTGGTGTTTTTTGGTTTGTTTTTTTTTTTCAGAAACATTTGTCGTATTACAGAATTTACAGTCATCCCAAACATGAAGCACGGGCTGCAATCACGCAAGCGGATCCGCAGACTCAGTGTGTGCACAGAGCATCACCAGCTGTGGTGAAGTTCAGGAGGACAGTGGGGTTTCCTTGCACAACAAGGTATTTTTTAATACATACATATAGATGCAACTCACCTGCAGGCACATACAGATAAATTGCATCCATTATATATATAAAGTTCCATATATGAAAGAGAAACACCTTGCAGTGATATCCCATCAGCTTTGCAACATATTGTATAATGCAGATCTACTCGGGGTGGGGAGTGGTAGTGAAGCGAAAACCCTTTCCACTAATTTTTTGGCTGACAAAGATGGTAACTCAATTCTTCACCCACAAACTCAAGGCTACAGACCATATTATTCCTTGTTCCTCTTCACTGAAGTGAGGAGAAAATCATCTCGAAGCTCGGCTGATCTCCCACCCAAAATCTCACTGCAGGGCTTGCCCTTTCCCTCCACAGCACCCTGCATTTGCAGGATTAGGCCTTGAGCAACCAGAGGGATAAAAAAGGAGGCGATAAACCTCCAGGCATCCATCCCTGTCCCCCAGCAATCTTCCAGCAATACCACGTGCACCATCACTTTCTTCCTTAAAGGTGGTTCTGCCAAGGACTTCTGCTGCATCCTCTTCCACCAGCCCGTGCAAGCACTATCTTGCTCAGGCAGGTGCTTGGGCACAGTCAGCAAGGCTCGACACACACGCACAAGATTAGCATGCTAAAACAGGCATAGTTTAAGATATAAAATGGCCTTTGTATCCCGCCTTACTGGGTCATTTCAACCCTGACCTTGGTCTGCCAGGACTTCTTAGAAACACAACCTTCAATACGAATTCAGAATTATTCCCTGGTTGGCTGCCAAAGACAACAGCATCAAGGTCCATTTACTGGCACAGTTCCTAGCAAGACCCTTGTAATTCCCCAAATTGTAAATTCTCTATGGATAAAAAGGAAAACAAGCCGTAAACCCATGCTTTCTGTTGAAAATGTCCTCCTTGGAAAACTATTGTGCTTGGAGCTATGCCACTCGAATTCATCACAGAGGAGAATCTGTTTATTTGCACATCAAGTACATCTTATTGTTTCTGGACGTTAGTATGTAAATTGTCAAGTACAAATTTATTTTTCCACTAGCTTAAGTTTTGCTCTGCTCTATAATTACCATAATCCAAGAAATGGCATGTGTTTCAGAAAGCTCCATTTAGGCATGCTACATTCACATGAGATCAAATCTGATTAGGAAAAAAATCTCCTACTGGTATTTAGGATCTTATTTTTCAGTTTACTCCAAACAAACCCCCTCTTTGGCTCCAAGAAGTATCTGACATCTCTTAAAATAAAAGTCTTTATTGGAAAAAAAAAACAATTAATTGCTACTAGTCTTTCTATACTCATCAAAACACAGAAGCACACGCACATATTTTGTCAGTGGCACCACTCCAGTGCTCAGATTAATCAATTCCTGTAAGGTTTAAAAATGTCTCAACGGGGCACAGTTATCAGCTTGAAAAAACATACACGAAGAGAAACTCAAAGTCCGAAGTCCAAGAAGGAAGAAAAGAAAGCTACGGAGAGGAGTCTGGAATGAAGAGCAATCACTCAACAGAAGGAGCTCGCTGTGGCAACAGCCCTGGCCCCCCAAAACTCAGTTGCCACCAGAGACCCTGTGCAGGACATCCTTGGGAGAGCAGCAGCGGGGAGGCAGAGATGAGGCTCCATTGGCAGCACGTGCCAAGCAGCCGTCAGAAAGGAGCAGCAAATGGAAAACCTCTATGGTGACTGCTAACAAGAGTGCTGAGGTAACTTAGGGTAAAGAAGAAAGTTCAGAAGAACCTGATCCATGGGGCACAAGACCTGACCATGCCCCAGCAGGCCTGGGTTTACACACTGACGCCCTTCGGGAGAAGCTTGCTCAAGGTTACGATGCTGTAGCCTTCAGCAAGTCATTTCTTTCTCTGACTACGCCTCTCAGAAATGTTTTTCATTTCTTGAAATACTCATTTGTTCAGTGTAAGGCACACCTTCCTACAGTTTGGGTTAGCATCTCAGGCTTCACGGTTCTTAATTAAACTCTGCTGCTAATAATGAAAGGAAACAAGCATAAGGGATGGAGTTAATTTACTCCTCAGATATCCTATTAGCTGCTTTTAGCAATCCAACAAAAGCTTCAGGCTGCACATGTAACTGAGGAAGACCCAGCTATCCCTGGACAGGGCACAAGTTTCTTCCAAGATGTCATGTTTTACTATAAAAACAGCAAATAATTCACTTTGAAAATAATCACAGCCAATGACTCCATGAGCTTCTAATACTCCAAAGATGTTGGTCTTATGTTCTCACAGAAAGAAAACTCAAGAACTCAAATGCAACACCAGGTTTCGATACAGAAAATAGATAAACACAGTAAAAACACACAGCCTGGACTGACATTTAAAGCCCACACAATATTCTGATTTCCTGCCCATGAAACCAGACACGACAGCTGGACTCGGAACAGGGGAAAGTCAAGTCTTAGATTCAGTTTAGTGAGAGTCCGAAGGGATTTCTACCGACCTACACGGGACAGGATAGCGGGGTATCTATTTCAGAATCAAACCCTGCTTTTCAACACCACAAACTCCACATTAATAGCAGCTAATAAGACACCCTACAACACTAAGGCTGGTGAGGAATCTGCTGTTGCACTTCACTGAAAGCTTTAGACTCACCTACAGATCCATCAGATAAAAACACACACTTGTTTTGGTGATCTTCAACTTCATAACCATAGTGTTCTGTGGAAGATTGCCCTGACACTTGCCTTCAAAAAACAACTATCAGAGGCAACTGCATACAAAAGTATCTTCAGAGGATCACTTTTGGTAACGAGAAGCAGTGTTCCTGTTTCATAGGACATACGCAGGAATGCTTTGGAAAGGTTTGCTTTCGGTATGCAAGTTTAAAACTTTGAGTGATAGAAACCATTGCACGCTTTGGAATGACCAATATCCTTAAGTCTCAGGAACACCAGCACTTGCAGGCTGAAATATTCCTTTTATAAGGAAAGTACTTAATGCCAAGTCAGTTTTGTATATTATGAAGTTGTTATGAATTGTAACTACTATGTAGTATAAGCAAGACCTGAAGCTACAGGACAACATGTGGGTGTTTTTCTGCAATCAAAACCAAGGAATAAATAATTTACTTTCCAGATTTTTTCCTGTATAATCCCCCATGTCCAGAGGCAAGGCTTTAATAAGCTGAATGAATGCCTTAAAGGTAAGTACATGGAACTTCAGGTCCAAGTTTACGAGATTGTCCTCATTTTGCTTCAGATGGTGACAATTTCTTGACTGTTTTAGATCACTGTCTGACACCATTTTTTAAGAAAGCTGTTGCACGGGGTAGAATTTCCCATAAACCCCTAAGCCTGAGTACTAGGACTCAGACTACATGTATGAGTTTGTGATAGTTTCTGGAACTTATGTCCTACATTACAGTTTGGCAGTAGCATTACTTCCTTCTCATTTTCTGTTGTTCATTAAGACATGTTGGGAACAGGATTTAGGTTGTTCATCTCCCTATTGCGTAATTCTTCACTTTAAACGCTTATCAGAAGGTGGGAAGTCAAAGGGGATTAAAGCAAAAGAAAACTCCGGCGATGAGAAGAACCAAGTCACGTTTGGGGAAAACCATCCATAAAGGAGCAAGCCAGCAGATCTGTCAGGTGTGCCGAAGAGGGAAGACCAGACTGCTCCTCTCAGCCCTGGAGTGTATCTGCTCGTTAGGGGGAAGAGAGGCACAATTAAGAGAGGCAAAGCAGCAGATCTGGTGCCAATTCTTTGGGAGTTTCTGTCAACAACATCTGTGCTCATGTCAAGCCCTCAGATGATATCAAGATAAACCGCGCTCTGCCGCAAACGGCAGTTTGTAAAATCTAGAAAGGAAATTTGGAACAGCGCTGAGAATTAGCGTTAGAGCTGCTTTAATCATCTCGGCTACAGAGCAAATACCGCTCTGTGTTTGCCCCTTCCCGCGCTGCCGTGGTACTACAGCTCAGCACCGGCATCGAGATGGAGCTGCATCGTGTTTCTGTCCTCGGCTACCTGTCGCTGACAGCTCAAGACCGTGCTGTATTACACCAGTCTCTTCCCTGAAGCCCAAACCATCGTACCATGGTCCTAGCTTTATTTCTGCAACCGCCTCCTCAGCCCCTGGTGCCTTTAACACTCGTCTCCAAAAGTCTTTTCCATGAGGCTGGTGCGTCAAGGCAATTCTCGGGCACAGTTGCAACGGCTCAAATGGATCGTATCACCCCGAGCCAGCCGAACACGCAGCATTGCCATGTAAAAGAAGATAAAAATTCAGCTCCGTTTATTTACAGACTTTGTACCAATGTGGTACGAATCAGCAAGGGGAAGGGGCACGCATCCATAATTGCTCTGGGAATAGACCGGTTTGCTTACTCCAAAGGAGAGCAGAGAATTTATTTAGTGCAATAGGTCAGTTGTGCACTACTACATCCCTGGGGAAAAAAATTCTTCTCTACCAAGCAGTAACAAAAATAAATGGATCGTTCTGTCCACCAGACACTTAAAAGTGCTACAGCCCATCTGTACATGAAAGCAGGTTTTAAGAGAGAGTTACCCATAATAAATTAAACTCCAGCTCCTCATTTAGTAAGTTACAGTCCCTATAACACAACAAGATAAATAGCAAATAAGACTACAAGAATGGACTATAAACCTAGAAAGGGCTTTTATCAAATCCTAAATTATAAGGAATATCTGCAAACTGTATCTCACTACATCATTAAAGTAAGCAGTTGCTACTTTAATCTCTTCCTATCAAAGCATGCCATCCATCAAAACTATTTCTCTGCTTAAGAAATGCAAGCGGTTTCAATCTGATTATTTAAATTAGGGGTACTAGAGAAAACACCCACACTGCAGTAAAAAATAGTCCCAGACTACTTACCCAAAACGCTTGTTACATTTTACAGCACTGGACAGAGATTCAAACTTTCAAGCGAACCCTGACTAACAAAGAGCCTGCTTAAAATTTATGGATATATTTCAACTTGTTCATAAGAGAGCGTATTACTGAATGTCACTAGAAAAACATTTATTAGAACATGCTTCTTTTATCAATGAAATAAGAGTAGAAACATACTAACAGAATTAGTATGTAGCCACACAAAGTCCTCCATTGTTCCTTCTGGAGGTAACTTTTGGAAGCACAAATGAAAACTCTTCACTGCCCTGAGATTCAGAAGTAACTCAAATACAATAACAGCAAAAAAACCAAAAACCAACCCAAACCAACCAACCAAAGAACAAAAACTAACCCACATCCAACCCTGATGCTCGCATCTTTACCATGAAAACCCAAATAAGCCGTCGATGGCCTCAACGCTTCCAAAATCCTGCCATGTTTTAAGGGAAGCAGATGAACCCATGAGACAGGGGGCTTGGGAGCAGGCAAACAAATTCCTGATAATCCACAGGAAAGGAGATAAGTGGGTTCAGCCTGGATCCCCTTGAGAAGGAGAGAAGAGGAAAGACCCTTTCAACACTACTCCCCAAATCACACACTGATCCGTTTACCGGGATGGTGGCCTGGCAGCAGGAGGTTTAGGCAAAACAAATAAAAACTGCCACATTTCCCAGGTTAAAGCGGATTCTTCCCAGGGCTGGAGAGGGAGGAAGGGGAGATGCAGACAGGCCCTGCTGAAAGGTGCCTGGAGTCCCACCATGTGTTTCTGGGTTGGAGCCCTGGAGACTCTGGAAGACTCTACCTGAACCAGGTGAAAAGAGCTGAGAACCCCCTGTTGACTTTTCTTTTTATTTCCCTAGCAAAAGCCACCAACATCACCACTGTCTGGGGAAGTCATCAGCACAGTGTGAAGTTTGGTGGGCTCAGACACGGAGGAACTTCTCTGCTCAGGTGGGAAGTGTGGAGAAGAGTTTCTATCTCCATTTAACCTTGCCTTCACATGAAAAAAATGTAAACCCAATGGTCCCATCACCTGGTGAAGTACTCCAAGATAGCTACTACAGTCCTAAGCTTGGCAAGTCCCCATACCTCAAGCTGCCACTGCTCAGCAAACTACTACAACCAACCTCCTCAAACATCCTGCAGAAGAGGCTTCTATTTGGTACACAAGGGCTAGTGGTTTTTCATTCCTGCAGGAAACCCTTGATGCAGAAGGGATGCTCCTAGGAGGCAGCCATGTATTTATATTTATATATATAAAGCATCTATCACCATACTAATAAACATTCTTTGGAACCATTCTGACAGTAGGCTGCACCTCATCTCCCCAGGGTAGAGACCTCAATTAGTCATAACAAACATCAGTGGTTTCTTTGGTTTTTGTAAGTTATTTTTTGTTTGTTAGGGTTTTTTTTTTACAGCCAAGGTGCCAGTACCAGCATTTAAAACAAAGGTAAATTGCCTGCAGAAAAAAAAAAGCTGCAGAACAGGCTTTAATATCTCCTGGATGACATTCAAATGGTGTACCTGCCTTCAGACTCAGTCATCTTTACATGCTTATGTTGGAAATATGACTCCTCTGTTCTCAGGACTGAAGATGTTCAGAAGCAACCATGGGGACTTAGAGCTTGAGGAAACGCATCCAAACAGAAGGCAAAAGAGTAATTGCACAGGAAGCAAATCCTCACCAAGAGCCCAGGCCCTGCAGGAATCTCCCCACATCTCCACCCTGACAGAGCCACTTAGCAATCAACAAAACTTGCAACATGAGTCAGACAAGCCCATGGGTCGAGGTATGATAGAAAGCTTACTAGAACAATCAACCTATATTTTTTTGCTTATAGCATCTTCCAGTTTCAAGATAAGAGCAGGGAAAGAGGGCTGGAGATGACACTCCATCCCAAAGGGGAAACTAAGGCAGATTTATAGAGCTAAAGCATGAACTCATACATGCGTGGGCAGGAACCCAGGAATTCTTGGTGATGTTTATTATTCTCTAAATACTTTCTAATAAATTCCCTCTTTACTACAAAGCCTGCCTGATCCGATTGTACATATTTATTTGGTATTCTTCTCAAGTGGCTTACAGACTGGCTCAAAAGAAAAAATAAATAGAAAAATCCCATAGTGCTTTTGCAAGAGCTACATTCTCTGATTTGATGCAATGGCAAATTTCTTTTCCTTGCACTCCAGATGGTCCTGATCCTGATCCCCACCAACCAGACTCAACGCGTTTGCAGAGGGTCCAGCCCCCCAGCCACTATGTATTCTGCCATTAGCTTCACATAGTAAACTCACTTTTTTTATTCCCCCAAATGCATCTGCTGAGCAGCAAATCAAAGAAGAAACTCAAACCTGAATATCTAAGGTTGACAGAGGCACCTGGCTTATGGGGACATCATTTTAAGCCACAAAGCTATATCCAGCCTGGTACCTTATGTGTGAGAAATAACTTTTGCCCTTATACTGCTGTTTGCGACGGTGTTTTATTCTCCCTGGGAAGCCTGTAGCTGCAGAAACTGCCCCCCACCCAAGGATGTCTCAGGCTCACCTGCCACCGGGCAACTGGAGCCACAGAAGAGCAGGGTGAGGGAAACCTGCGGTGGAAGACACCTGACAGCACAGCAGTGGGGTGGGACACGCATGTAAGTGGATGTTGTCAGCAGCCAAAGATAGTTACCATTAAAACACATTAACAGGAATATAAACATGAAAACAAGCAGGTTTAAACTGCCTTTCTCCCTCACCTTAAAATATCGTTTTGATTATTTTGTTTCCTCCTAGACAACACACTCTAGCAATTGTGCCTGGAATGATTAAAAGCAATAATCTTCTCCATGAGAACTTCAGAAGTACATTGGTACCATTCACAAAACGGTGATTTGCCCACCATGTTAACAGCGTCTGTGTTACATTTCATTGTCAGTAGGACAAGGCAGCCCGAAACAACCCCAGCAACTGCCAGCTAGTGTCCACTGGGCTCATCTTCTGCAACTTCTATCAACATAAAGACATTGGAGGGGCTTTTCTAAAACTTATGAAAGTTTGCAGAAAGGTTCAAGGCACTGTCTTCCAGCAAAGCTTCACTCCTGTTCCCCAGTGGGTTGGTTGGTGCTCAAGAGCGGGTGCAACGGGAAAGTAGAGGGGCATTGCAGGGCACGGGTTGTCCCCTGTCCTCTGCCCGTCACCCACCCCCATAAGCACTGCTGGCAGATGCCAGGGAAAACAAAACCAACCCCGAGTTCTGTATCTCAGCTCAGCTACGCTCCTGGAAAAGCAAGGCCATGTGTTATTCACTTCAGGGTGAAGAAGAGAGGAAGCCTCAACTATTTAAGAGACTCGAAAATTTGGATGACAATCCTCAGTGCCACATATGGCAGCAGGGGTTACTTCATTCAAGCTAAAACAACATGTTAGTAGCTCCCCCCCGCCCCCGGCACTACTTGATGGATGAATCAAGGAGTGCAACCCTGAAGGGCAAACTTCTCTTAACCCTGCAAAAGGCATGTGAACTAAGTAGTACAACACTTCTGGGATGCATTCAGCATGTCCTGGCCTCCGGCCCAGGAACATAAATCTGTTCCTTACACTGGATTGAGTTTGTTTCAGTCTTTCCATTGGACGCAGTCCAATTCCCTGTCTGTCCCAACAGCAGCATCTCCGCACCCCTCCATCCACCCTCGGATTTTTCAAAAGTCCGGTCACCTACAACTTTACCAGAGTAAAGCCCACACCTCAGAGCTCATCATGCTCTGTTAGAAACTCATGAGGCATTGCCACCATTGGTTCAAGGAACCCAGATTACTCTCACATATGGGGACTTTTCAGAACGTTTTTTTGCAAGAAAACCTCTTCAGCTCATAGCACCATCAATTACATTCAACAGCAGTGGTGGTGCTTGGGGGGGAGAAAGACTTCTCAGGGGAAGAGGAGTCTGAACTCACGTTCGTGCAGACAGGCTCATCAGATCCTTTTCTTGGGTTTCTTATTATAAGAGAAAATATAAGCAAGACCCCAGAGGATCAAAAGACAAAGTGTCAGTGTCAGATGATTCATGACCGCCCAGTTCCTCTTCATTTCAAGAGTGACAAAGTAAAATAAATTAAAGCCAGCTGACTAAAACAAGCCAACCTAATTCACGGATGAACCAGGAGAATCAAAAGCGTATGACAGCCTTAGCAGGAAAGCTTTCTTTTACATGCAAACAGCCCTTGCTGTGTAAATGGCCAATTAATTTATGGGAGCCAGATGGCCCTGTTTACGCCGTTGTTTACCTTACTGCTCTGCCCTTTGACGGATTGATAGATGTCACCATTTTTCAGCAGCGGGTGAGCAGCAGGGCCACTGCCTCCCAGGCTGAAAGCCCTTGCTACCCCAACCCTGATCCGTTTTCCTTCTCCTCAAACTACATTCTCCTATTTCCAGGCTCGGTTTGCAGCGAAACACATTTCCCTCAGTAAGTGCAAGAGGGTCCTCCTGCTTTTAACCAATTCTTGTACAGAACCCAAAAGCCAGGCTCTCCCCATGCCAAAATGGGCTGAGGCACTGGTGCCTGACACGCATGCTGCACAGCTCCAGCACTGCTAATGCAAAATTAAATTCAATGCAGGGGGATAAAAAAAAAAAAGCTTCCCCCAAACATACTATTAATGTTTAATAGCAAAAATAAGAGGGAAAAGAACAGAAGAGACATTAGATATAACCACATCACAGTGTCAAGACGATAAGCAGAGCAACATTTTTTTTTAAAGATATGCCAAAACTTTGCAGAATCAGAAACCAGTTTCATATTTGTAATATGCTATAAATCAAATTTAAGTCTAAAGAAAACTGGAGAACTACAGGAGGCTGATCGTAGAGATCAGACTGTCCTAAACTACTTGGTTCACTATTTAAATCCAGAGATAAGCAAAAGAAAAGAATAAAAGCAGAGGTAGAAACTAATTAATGGAGGTGTTGTAACGGTGAGAATCACCACATTCTGTACTAACCATTTTTAGCAGCTACTCAGCAGTCTGATCTGCAAAATGAGCTTGCTCATGAGAGAAGCTGCCACAAAGGGGTATCAGTGCCTTTATCAGAGCTAAAAACCAAGGCACGCCGTCCGCTGCCCCACGCACGCTCTCACGACGCAACGCGAGAAAGGAGTTCAGGATGGGGAAATATCATCTGGCATCCATCAAAATAGATGGGACCTACCGACATCAACAGTGGTGTCTGTTCGTCCCCTGAATTCTCACCTGCAGCAGATTTCCAAATCAATGTGCTGCTCCAGCCCACGTTTTAACCGCGGGGCTTCCCGCAGACCCCCCTGGGGAGCGTGCAGCCAAGCAGCACCCCCTGGTCAGTGACCCTGCCACCCCGATAACAAAGCGTGGGTTGATCCTGGAATCTCACAGCCCTGAACCAGTAAAAAACAGCAAGCTCTCAGAGGTTTTTTTTCTGCCCATGCAGTGCTGAAGATCACACATATTCGCTAGTTTTGGGGGCTTTTTATTTATTTATTTTTTAAAAAAAGTTATTCTCTTTGTTTAGCGATGTTATCTATAGCTGTGCTACAATAGATTTTGATCTCTGATTCCTTTGCAAATGTCAAAACACTCACTTCCACGCAAGCAGCTAGGGAGTCTGTCTGGCACTTTTGCACCATGCTCGGAAATTTAACAAATACTTTAGGACACTGAAGTCCCAGGTCTGAGGCTCATCCCCATCTCCCCACCTCCAAACCACTGCAAAGTAATTTACGGCAACACACGCCATTCAACAAAGGTAATCTCTTTTCAAAAGGCCAAGCTTGTAAGTGCTAATGCAATTTATTTCACTGATTTTTTTTTTTTTTTCCCAGTGGGCTTTGTAACTAAACAGCATTACCCATGGCCAAATCTTGAGGCTTTCTGCTCTTTTTTTGTCTGAGATAAAGCTTCTATTGCTTCTAATCTGTTTGGAGTAAAGAGATAAATGGAACAGAAACAAGAATTGAGCTTAATACTAATAACCAGATAACCAGACCTCCATCAATCTGAGCAATGTTTCCAGTTAAGATAGGTTAGAGACCTAAGCCTTCACATAACTTTACATATACGCGCTCACTTAAGTAGTCTTTATTGGGATTAACACAATCAGTTTAATTTCTCTGCGTGATCAGAGTATTATTTAATACTCAAATAATTTCTCCCATTTTTCCATTTCATTTCTTCCCCTCGCTACTGCTGTATGTGGAGTTCTGCAACCTCCCAGTCAGTACAAAGCACCAACTGCTAAAAGAAGGAAAGCCATGCTCGTTATTTCCCACAGTCTTCCAAGTTTAAAGATCAATATTATATTATATTTTCCTCTACAGATTTTCATCTGTTCTGTCTTCAGTTTGAAATGTTCTCAGCAGTGAACATCTGTTAGAAAATCTCTTACAAAACCCCACTTAGTCTATGGCCCTTTAATCAAAGAAGGGTGAGGGTATTAAGAATTTAAAATAATATATCCAAGTTTAAAAACAAATACATGTGTTTTCTATTTGAGAATGTGTGTTATTACTTTCACATTCTGACCTGTTAAGTACACATGCTCTACCACAAGTCTCTCTGGAATTTTGGCAAGGACTAGCATTTATTTAATAAAAGGCCTTATTAATCGTAGGACTATATCGTTGATACTTTGCATTTACGCAGCACATTACATTTTCAAAGCACTCCAACATTAAATAATTCAAACAGCCTGTGTATTTGCATAGATGGATGCGCACAATTGTAAAGGAAATTATGAAACGTGTTCACATGTTTCTATCTGAAAGGAGTTATAAAAACTAAATTCTTGTGTAAATTGAAGATCGTTCACTACTCCTGGCACTGCGTTACGAGAGAGAGCCTCGAACCAAAGCTAAATTATTCCAGCATGTTTGATAAGGATTTGAGAGTGGGATTTCTCTCACCTGCCTTGACTTGCCCTTGAGGCAGAATTTTCCACTAGAGGTGGCCATCCCGACCCCTTTACAAAGGAAAGGATTGGTCACAAGTCGTTGCTCCTGATGCCAGCCTCCGGAGAGGTCTGCTGTCCCCAGGCCTGGTTTCTAACCATGGACTTTAAACTGGGTCTATCTGGTGGGCTCTGACCCAGACAACGGCTACATTTTGGCATTCAACAGGGCACACATTTAGGCAGATGAATTCAGCTTAGTGTCTGCCCATCTCTGGCCCGTTTAATTGGATAACGTTAACCAGAAAGACTGATGTAGCATGTAAGAGGACCGAAGGCATTTTCGGCTTAAAGAACACCATTAGTAAAACCACAAATGGCGAATCATTCCGAGTCCATCATTGACATACAGTTACCTATAAATGGATTATTTTTTTTCTTTATAAGAGTTTCTAGGGGTCCAAAGACTCTTAAAAGTCTCCAGGTATATCAGTGGTTCTAGCATTCAGAAATTCTTCTTTATTTTGGTATGACAAGACTCCCTTTCACAAACAGACAGGCAAGCAAGATCAGTTACTGGGTCAACATAAGAGACAACCATTTAAAATAAAAAAAAAAAGAAACAAAGAAAATCGACCTACCAGAAAAGCTCCCATATAACTTCCAACCCAACTGGTGCTCTAGCAAAATCACCAGGAAGACCTTAACACTTGGTTTGGGTTGTACAACCACCCCAAAAATAGCTTCAGCAGAACTCAGAACATGTTTCAGCATAAAAATGAAAGCTTAATTCTAATCGGAGGGCCCAGTGAATACCCAAAACCCTTCCGAGGTTGGTTAGCCTCAAAAGTTTGATGACAAATGGTTTTACAGAAAGACAGCTACTGTCTCAACGCTGCCCACCTGTGCGGACTGTCTCGCCAGAGCAAGGTGCTTTGCTTTAAGCTCCTCCACAACTGTGCAAGGAGTTTGGTGCTCCATGCCATCCTAACAGCTGGTGTGCCAAACCCACAAATCGGGTTTTCTCTACGGTGGGTTAAGACCGCATGCCAAAATTAAAAAACAAATGCAAGCACTGAGAAAGAGACTGCCAACTGCACTGCATGACGGAATGCAGCCGCAGTGGGGGAGGAAAGTGGTACTGCTGACAAACATGACAATATGAGGAAGAAGTTGAGACACAGGCGTGTGTGGGATGACTCTTCTCCTTATTGTCACCCCTCGTCCAGCGGTGGCGATCAGGACGATGGTTTTCCCAGGCTGGGGATCATCTCTCATGCTGTGCGTTTGCACCAACTCCTGTGATTTTGCCAAGGGCAGGTCCCCACAGCAGCATCTGTGCTGAGGGGAACTGCATTTGCACTTTTGCCTGGCTGAAAGCCCCAGCCATGCCAACCAAACCAGCCAGGTCTCTCCTCCCTCTTAAGTAGTTGAAAACATGCAAGAACTGTTGATTTAACCATTCCTTGCTGTCCCATAACTTTCGTAATCCTTTTCACCCTTCTCTGCACACTTTGGAGGTCCTCCATCTCCTTTTGGAGATGGAAGATGACACACATACTGTTTCAAGATGTCTAAAGATGTTTCAAGAGGTCTAAATTTCTCTCGTCTCCTCCAGTAATTACTCATTCCTCTCCCACATGCATGACTATTTATCCACACCACACTTTGTCATTTTATCGCCTGGCACTCGAGCAGCTGTTGGGAAATTACAACACGGACGCACCACACATGTCATTAGAAAACAACCCCCAAAAGCCCACGCAATGGAGCAAAACCCTGACCCAACCCCACCCGAGTTTTTCACAACACAGGTTCAGCTTTGACCTCAAGGAACGCTCACTACAGAGCTCATAACAGATGTGTCCCACAGGCTTGTCCTGCTTTTACAGAAACCACTTAAACATCCCACCCCACCTTCCAAGCTACTAGGACAGCTATATCTTAAGTTTGAGGGAGGCTGGTTAGGAAGCAACAAAGAAGGAATGAAGATTGGTCAGAACCACACATTTCAGAAAGACACTTAAAAAACCCCACACTATCAACAACAAAAAAACCTAAAAGAACAAAAAAAAACCCACCACAAATAAGGGAGATTGTCATTTGGGACTGCTGTTAAAAGTTGTCCTACAAACAAGAAGTTACAAGAAGCATCGTATCTGGTTCTGGCCAGATCGCTTCTACATGTGCATGTATGTTAAAAAAACAAAAAAAGGGCCAACCGAGGAACACAACAAATAATTAGAAAATGAGCAGTGATTTTACAATAAGATAAACCAAGTCTATCACACTTTCTTCAAAGTCCACAACTGAATTATGCCCAACCAACACATTCTCCAAGATATCGGAGTCTCTTCTCCCTTCTTATTTCCAAGAATCATCTTTCACCCACACCACATCATTTCTCCACTTTACAGCACAGGATTATGGTGGTTTACACCAACACGGGATTTCCACTTTTCACAGTTTATCATTACCAGAACTGAAAGCAGCCTGATTTCTACACGGGTCCACAGACTTCATCTCTGCTCATGGACATGAAGGTGCACTTCAGAGCAACAATATTCCTGCTACAAAATCTAACACGTGAACACTTGTAGAAGACTTAAACCATATAGTTGAGTCATGTTCTCAATTGGAAACAGCGTCCTAAGAAAACAAACACACAGTGTTCCTATTTTTTAATTCCCCTTTTAAAAAAACACAACTATGTCCACAGACTCCCTAACCCTCAGATAACTAATAGTATTCTGATGTCCTGGTGATATTTGTCATGGAGACACAACCCTGAGAACTTCCCCACTACTTTGATACCGCCATGAAGAGCCCAGTTCCAAGGGAGGGACTGTCAGATGGAGGTTTACAACACTATTTGATCCCGAGTCCCCAAGTCACATCATCATCATTTTCTCTTTTATGCAGACATGCTAGGATGTTAGTATATACAGCAAAACCTCCCTAATTACTGTGGTTTCCCTTTGGATAATAATCAGGAAAATATACAAGTCCATGAAATCTAAATGGTAAACAACACGCAAGGAGGGAAAAAATTGGGAAAAGTCCTAATATCTTTGCTCTTATTTATGTATGTAAGAGGCTCCCTCCGGGACTAGAGCCTGGTAAAATTCCATGTTTACACTACTTATGAAATTCAAGTATAGAGAAAACATATGATGGTACGGATTCCTTTAAAGATTTTATTGCTTTGAGTTCAGGTCTGGTAGAATTATGAAGGTCTTCCCAAGCAAAAGCAATAAAGGCTTTACAGCATCCTGGATAGTCAGCATGTTTGTTTTTATCTTCTTTCTTAGCCTTGTTCTTCTGCTTCTCCCCCTTTGAAGTTCACTGTAGAATAGAAATGTTTTTGGTGTTTGATGGCACTAGTCAAATAGGACTTCTGCTGCACAGGGGTAACAAAATTCCTTAACTCTTTTGGGAGGGGCGACTGTACGTGAACCGAAGGATAACTAGAGCGGAGCCGTGCACCCCTCTATCTTGTCTGCAGGGGAAAATAACTACTACTGACAAACCTGCACCAAAATGAAATTTGTCTGGGCTTCAGAAAGCCAATCTGTCAATACAGCTGCAGGAGCAGTCAGCCTGCCTTCGCAGCACCAGCTGCTTTTCCTGTGCGAACAAGCACGGCCATCAAAGGCAGCCAACAGCTGAACCTTAAGTCTCACCCTACACAAAACACACCACGCAGGAGATTTGGAGCCCCCAAATAATACGTGACCACCTGTTTCTTGGGCAGACTCATCTTGCACGGCCCTCATGCCAGAGCTCACATTGGGGATCCTATTTCATTATCACGCGTAGCAGCTATAAATCAGAGGGAGAGCCTTTTGGTTAGTGGTGTTAGCACTGTGCATTGCAGTTATATTGGCAAGCAGCAAAAAAAAAAAAAAAAAAGTTGTGGTGTTAGCAGCACATTACCCTCCCCTCCCTCCCAAAAAAAATAAACAAGAAAAAAAAAAGGATTAAAACAAGTAACATAACCTAATGGGCAAGTGTCAAGCCCAGAGCTTGAATTCCTCCTCTTGCTTTTGATCTGCTGCTTGTATTTGAAGACCTCCCAGGTTATGAAGCTGCCGCATCAAGAGGCTGGAGAATGACAGCTGCAAACCTCGTGCTGTCCATCAAACCCAGCCCCGAGTCCAAGAGCTCATGAGAAGGACTCTGCTTTTTTTAATTGCAACATACAATATTTTTTCTCTTGTGTTTATTCTCCCAACTCCTCCTCTACACACACTTGTAACTGATTCCTCCATTGACTCCTAGCTACTCTGGAAAACTCCTACTAAGACCACGAGCCACACAGATTATATTACAAACACTTGAAACGTCTTCTAAAGAACAGTCTTGACTGCTTGTTTCATTCTTGAAAAGTCATCCTGATGTTTGGCACTGGGAGATCAATTAACGACAAGGAAGTATTGCTGGACTTGGAGAAGACAAACCATTTCCTCTTCCCCTTTGGGAATGACTGGTCACTCCTCGGCTATGAAGGTCCTCGGGAGAGAGCAGCCTCAGCACCAGGGAGGTCACAGAACAGCCACAACAGCCATCGTCCAGTTGTGCCGACAGCCTTCCCTCCTGGCTCCGTGTCAGCCATCCTCAAAACCAAGCAACGGAGAGGGAGGACAAAAGGACACACCTGCTTTCACGGTTTTTCCGGTGCAAAACAACGTTTGCAAAAAACGAAGGCAATTCAACAGCTTCGGGAAGTGAGCATGCAAATGCCATCCATAAGGAAAATCTATTCTTCTCTTTGGAAAGCAAGAAGCTTATGGTCCTGCCAGGCAAATTTTACCCTTATTAGCTGCAATTGTATTTTTTGGCATGACTGTGTTATCCCACCTCAGTCACGCACAAGAACCATGGCAAGTACCACGTAAACACAGTGCAGAGGTAATCCCTTACCCCAATTCAAAAGGTAATGATCAATGTAGTATCAATGCCCTAGAAGCCAAGCTTTTTTCAAGACTTTTTTCTTTTTTTTTCTTTCTTTTTTTTTTTTAAATCTTGATAGCTACAGAGAAATGAGTGGGAATGAGGACAGGAATGATGAGATGGCTTTGCAGATGCTTACATGCAGCAACTCCCAAGCATGAAGGTGCTTGTTTGAAAAAATGTGATAATTGAGCAATAGAAGAACTGGCACCAGCTCCCTGTTACTTTTGGTGAAGGTCATTTGTTATTCTACAAAGTTGCAACACTAATTGAGGTAATGCATAATGCAGGTTTGCTCTGCCAGATGACTTTGCAACTCTGCATCTGTGAACTGAGTATGTATTTCTTTGTAAATACAAACAGAAATAAACTTTTGCAAAGACTGACAATTATAATCTAACCTGTGGATCTGTGCTCAGGAGACCTATAGAACAACAACAACAACAAGAAAAGCCATGTCAGCATTAAAAGGCTCCACGTTCACAGTTTTGGCAAGTAAATGAGCAATTAGCAAGCCCAAGAATTTACTTCCTTATTATTTAAACTCATGGAGAGACAATCCAGAAAAGGAAAGAAACCTTTCTTTCAAAATGTTTTTTCTGGTAGTTGGCTGGAGTTCTCACAAGATCATGAGGCATATGGTAACAAAGCTTCCTTATCACTTGGGGAAAACATCCCCACAAGGTAAAACACTCCAGGCTTCAATCTGTCAGCACCCACAGGGCAAGCGGCACCCACCACGCAGGGTGGAGCAGGGGTGCAAAATAAACAAGCAATTACTATTTGCAATTACTTACACTAAAAAAGCAAAAGCCCTGAACACCATTCCTCAGAGCATTTTTTTAGGCTTTCATTCCTGCAAGGTAAGGATGGCCGAGGAGCCTCAGCTACCTCCTGGGAGAAAAACAGCTGCAGAACATCAGCAAGGTCATCTCTTGCCATGCCAGTAGCTCATCACTTTTCTTAGTCCACCCTTAAATTGAATACACACAGACGCCAAGCAGTCAACACACAGCCACCAAAAAAAGAGACTCGGACAGGAGATCACACACTGGTACAGTGCAGTGTCTAAATAAGGACACAGGTCCAAAGGTAATCCCTACAGACGTTTAAGGAGCAATGCATTGTATTTCCTGCAGCATCTGTATTGCTCCTACCCAAAATACAACATTGCCCTCCAACTAGAGCATGCAGGTAAACACAAAGTTATATTCCCTTTTTGGAAGGACCACAGGTTTATTTTTTTTGACTTGGCTACGAACAAAACCAAACTAGAAACCCTTCTAATTATACATGTTTTGTGCACAAGCCTGGGGAGTCACTGCAGGCTTTCAGCAGGCTGGTCCTTAGCGCTCCCCAGGCACCCCTGACCTCTCAGCCCTTTCGTTTCCTGCCCTAACTTCAGAGATAGCTGGCTTGAGAAAGCAGCAGAACAAGGGGAAAAAAAAAATAAAGTAAGATTCCCAAAGCCGTGCCTCCCATTCCCTCCCTGGGGATCCCCAGCACATCACTAAGGCTCCCTGGGAAGCAGCTTTGGCAGGGTGGCGGTGGTGGAGCTCGTAGGGAAGCAAAAAACCAAAACCAACAAGTGTTTGAGGTTCTTTGAGCTGGTGTCTGCTAGTTCTTGCACAAGACTGAACAGGGAAATAACAAAACCCAGCATTAGCTGAGGGCTGGCAGAGAACAGCAGCTCACTTCCCTCCAGGGAAGGCCAGGCGCTAACGCAGGAGGTGCAGCTCCACGTAAAACCCTCGTCCCACTCCCCATCACAAAAGGGTACAGCATGGCTATGCAATTTCTTTTTTTTCCCCCCCTTCTATTCATTAGAAGACCACTCAAATACCTTCCATCCCAGCTAACATGAACCACTGCAAGTGAAAATCCCATAAACACAAGAGCCAGTTTTACAGAGCAGAGCTCCTGCGGTCAGGGAAAGGCACAAGCACACTACGGTTAAGAAACAAAACACACACATCCCTATTATCTCTGGTATTTGCGGCACTACAAGGCATCCCAGCTAGCTTGGCCTCAGTTCTTTAAACACTCTAGAAGTGTGCTATAAAGTTTTTTAAAGTTTTTTCCATGAGCACAAAGCATGGGGAAAGTCACCCCATGTGTTAGTCCCATCTGGTGCCATGCCACCACCGATGTCTTGTGGGCTCAGCGTTAGCAGCACCAGGGGACCAGCTCAAAGGCATCATCACCAGCAAGAGGCTGTGCAGTCCCAGTCCAACACTGTTTTAGTTTCATCAACACCAGCAATCGCTATTGTTTTCCACAATCTTATGCTAGAATGGGCATTTTTCCTCAAGAGCAGTTCCTGGAAGCCTGGAATCGCATAAAAATCCCACTTTCCACCAGCAAAGATTCCTGTTCCCATGGTCAAACAAAGTGTAGAAAAGGAGAACCTGAGCTGAACAGAGCCAGAGATGGAGAGGAGGTGAACAGTGCTGGCTGTCACTAAGTGTGCTGGTGGAAATGAGCACAGTTTGGGAATACACAGAATCATTACTCTCTGTGTTTCAAGAACACCACATTGTGCCTCCTTGTGTAACATCAAGCCTAGGCTACGCACGAGATCACATCACCAGTAGTCAATCAAACACAATTTTATTTTTTTTTTCCCTTCCAAACTCTGAAACACAGCTTCTTCTGAGCCTAGAGCTGAGCACTTACAGACAGAAAACAAGGCTGTGGGTCCAGGTGGCACTCCTGCTCCAGGAATGCCTCTAGACAGCAAACCCTCCCAAACTACAGTTGAAGGCACCCCTGACAAGGATGCAGTGCCCAGCCCAGAAGCAGCACTGCTCAGCCACAGCCCCACCAGAGACTGGGTGCAAGGAGCATGATGCTGCTTTGCAAGATGCTCCCAGGGCTCAAGCCACCAACACTCCCATCTTAGAGCTCATCTCTCTGCATCCCCAATGGTGACTTGCATCCCAGGGACCTCCTTCTGGAGCAATACCTTCTCTCCCATGAGGGCAAGGGTGCGAAGAAGCCACCCATGTCTTTTATCTCTCTCTCTCTATATATATACAAGATAGTCAAGATTTTAGCAGGTTTGAAAATTCGACCTCTTTCCATGCGCCAACATCTGAAACAAACTAAGCAGAAACCTAAACAAGAGACTGAGACACAGGGAGTCAGCAGGGAGACCTAGATAAGCTTCTAAAGACCATTGCGGCAAAGATTTATTTGAAATAAAAGCAAAGCAAAAAAAAAAATATTCATTAGTAGTCACTTACAAAAGGTTCAGAGAACTTCACACAAAAGAAAAACCCAACCCAAAGTCATTCCTAATGACAGGAATTCCTATAGAGGAAAGTTCTTTGTACAAAGAGCAAAGAAGAAAGATTCCTGTGTCACTAAACCTCTTTTTCCAGCTTTTCACCAGTCAGAAAACACCTCATTAACAGTTAATGTCTACATAATGGTTGTATTTTACTACCACCTGATTTTTTTTAAGCTTACCCAGCCTTGTCAGTAGACATTGCAACTTCGACCACAGCACTGACTAAATCACCTGTCTGTCAATATTCCCGCCTTTCAACTACAGCTCAAAGCCCCAGCCCCCATTTAACAGCCACTTAGGTCCCACTTAAGGCTGAAGTTGATCATTTTATCAGATACGTCTGAAATCCCTATAAAACATATTCAAAAAATAGCAGACAACAGAGGCAGTTTATCTGTCAATAAGCAAGGAATACAGCTCTTCCCCTCTGAACTGCTCTTACTTTCTCCAAGTCAAGTTTGTTGATTCTGTGCTTTCTCTTCCCATTTTAAATCTTTCTCCCTCGCCACACTCCTCTCCTGTAGCCACCCTGACACTCACCGGTGGTGACAAGCTGTTGTGTCACCGCAGCTTCTCATTTTTCACTCAAGAAATCCAAAAGCAGCTGCTGACAGGAGCTGGGACACACGTATGTTCCCATCCAGTACGAGCTGCTTCTCCAACACATCCCCTCAAGAAAAGGTTGTTTAGGACAGAGGGCCAAACAGATTATGAGAAAATTTGAACCCACATGCCTCTGGCATAGATCAAACAAACAAAAAAAAAAAAAAAAAGAAAGTTAAAAAAAAACCCAGAGATGCTTTCAGGCACACTCTTTTCCTGGCCAAACTTTTGCAGTTACTTGGGTCCATACGAAGCCTGCTTACAGGAAAGGGATGGATCAAGCAGAGTTTGACACCTGGTGTAAGACACCAGCACCAGCCCAGCTATGTTGGTCTACTCAGTGCCCAAATATACGTGTAAAATGGCAAAGCAGCTTCTGTAGAGCCACGCAAGGAAGAAGCTCGTTCACGTTAGCTCCTGCACTCAGAGCACCAGGCTCCAGCAGTCTGAGTTTGCCAGATAAGCTCTGAGCAAGAACGTGAAAGCTGGGTGCTGCTCCCAACCCAAAGCTGCAATCTCTGCTGCTGGCCCATCGCTGCTTGACTCCAACAGTCCGTGATGGATGACTTGCCACTGCTTGGAGTCTTACGCAGAAGATTAGATACCTCTCCATAATGAGAGGGTTTAATCTGGTTTCTGGACGAAATCCTGCAGTGAGAGGTATCAAATGCAGACTTAACAACCCTAATAATTCTGTCTAGTCTTTAAAATGACAAAAAAAATCTAATCTGTAATCTGAGGGTGTCAGGCAGTGTTATCCAGAGCTCCTATGCAATCAAATAAGCCTAAATAAAATCTCACGAGACTTGAAGTGAGAAAAAGAGAGGATAAATACAAAATGTTTAGTAGCTACTAACTTCTTGATGAACAGATGGACCCCGCACCAATACAAATGGTGGAGCTGGATCGTAAAGTTGCTCTCGAAGCCAACCAAACTCAGCAAAGCCTGCACAATTTTGCAGAACCTCTTCCCTTAGCTGGTTAAAGATCTTCCAATTTGTGGGCTAAATATGCTCATACAAATAGTAATTTGAAATGAAACATTTAACTGCAGATTGACGCTTTGATGCAAACTGTTGTCATAACTGCTGTAAACTGGATGTCATCCTGAAATAAAAGCTTCACTTGGAGTTAATTTTTCATTAAAGTATCTTGAAGCGCTCGGTCTTAATTAAAAGAGCCAATACTTTTCATTATATGCATTTCCAAATTACACATCATCCATAATTTAGCATAGGTTTTGCGTTGTGAACACTATCCTATCATATAAAACTGACAAATACCATCTATATTCTGGTAACTCTGTTTCCTACAGGGGAACGATCTGGCACACTCTTGGTGTCTCTACCTCTATACCAGTACAAAACTCCATTTGTTTTCCCCAATCAGTCCATCCATGCGAAAGCACCTGCAGCCAGCCCAGGTCCAATAACCTTGACCCTTTATTAGAAACATGCCTGTTCCACATTCCTCCTTGCGTTGCAGATAAACCACATCATGCCTTCCTCAACCCTTACTGAACCGGGAAAAAAGGCTTTGAGACGCTGAAACTCCCTTGCTCTGTTATTTCAACAGCACTCTGATTTTTGAGCTAACCAACTGTAACCTTATTACTGCGGATTTAATTATGTCAGTGTTTTTACAGCCTTAGATAGTGTATTTACATATCTAGATTTAAAAGGCTTAACGCTACATGGAGGAGGAAGAAAGGCAGAAGACCGCATCAAAGGGATTGCCAGGGTTTCATGTCATCTTCATTACCAAGAGGGCTAACGGCACCGAAGAAATTCACTGTGGAGATAAGGAGCCACACGAGGTGTTGCAGTACAAACACTGCTGCCCTTCCCCTTTTCCAGGGGAAATCCTTCTGTCACAGCAAGGGGTGGGAGCTTTGGGGCTCAATGGTGTGACCAGGGGTGCCACATCTGCTGGGAGCACCCAGTGGGACAGGACACAGGCGTGACCCACCACGTCCCTCCATTCACTAAGGTGTCACAGTAGCTTAAGAACACTCCTCAGGGCTTCCCACTGGTCCCGATAAGCATGGAGAGTGTGGCTTGCAAGTTTGCTAAGGGCCTGAAACCAAGCTCTGAGGCTCAGCACCTTTGGGATAGGAAAGAAGAAGCCACCAAGCCACTGTGTATTTTACAGCAGGCTTTACATGCATCACGCATTGTATTCAGACCAAACCCCGTCCCCTCCGATGCGCACAATCATCTTTTCTAGAGATCATGAGCGTTTATGAACAGGCAGTCTTTTACAGAGGGGCCTTTGATCTTGTTCCCAGTTATTTATTGAGATTCACCCCAGCAAGCAGTAAAACGTATGAACCAGAGGGAGAAGGCAGATTTTACATTTTACCAAGTTGAACAAACACCATATGCATTTTAAATACGACAATTCACGCCAGCTCTGTTAAAATGCAACAATATATTTTTGAGCAGAAAAGGACCACAGCATTTTTCAGCAGCTGGGATCTCTCAGCACACTTAACAGTCCCTCTGCTCTCCCTCCATCCACCTCCAACCCAGAGCAACACTAAATGCAAAGCAAGGAGATGTCCAAGCTGCTTAACAAAATCTGCTCCAGTAACAGTTACACATGCACTGCTTTTGCAAAACCAGAGACCCAAGCAGGGCATTACCTCTTCATTTACATTCAGTTCTAATCTAACATGTCATGCAAATGGCACAGGAGGGAAAACGAAACCAAAAAACTTCCCAGCCCCGCTCTTACCCCCGAACTACCAGACCATCTGCAGTTTCAAAGAAATTCTAGCAAGCACAGCTCAACATCTGCACCCCATTAAGATCTAATTTGAAACAATTGCTATTCGCTATCTCTCTTGTTTTTCCTGGGTAGAGCAGCTTTGATGTCTCCCAGTTGACAAAAATACATAAGAATGGGCATTCAGAAACACCAACTGGAAGGTAAGAACTCGTTCACAGGGACAACAGGTATCGGTGTTCGGCAAACAGAAACCAGAGCCCCGAGCACTCACGCCGCCCCAAGACACCACTACTGTAGGGGCAGGCAGATGTTGCCTCGCTTCTTCATAACTATCATGTTATGAGTAACTGCGGCTCACTCCAAGGGCATGGCCTCTTCCAGCCTGGAACTGGGAAAAGAGGATTCCCTGTTATCCCTAGGACAGCACTGTCATTATTTGCTTGGCAAAACTTTGTGACAATTGCAAGCAATGGGAAACCAAAATATGATTATTCATCCCTTGCAGATATAACATGTGTTTGTTCTTCTCATTCCTTGTACCTCAAAATTCTGACTTCGCATCTCTGGTGAGGACTCACCATCTCTTCTGAATACACGTTTTGTGTAAGTTGCTCACTGATATTTTAAAGTAAGGGTAACTAAATCAAAAAGAATTAATTTCAAGTTTAATACAGTAAATGCCTGGTATTTTAATCAACAGGGCAACAGCTTTTCACTTCTCACCTACAAGAGAATATGAGCAGGTTATGAAAAACCATCGATCAGCTTCTACATAGTTTGCATAGTCAAAAAAGCTGACATTCTCCCCATGTGTTTAATCCTACTATGTGACTCATACACTTATTTTTATCCTTATAATGAAATTATTATTACTGGAAAACTTCTCTTCGCTAAGTCAGTCTCAGTAGGTGCCACACACGAGTTGAAAGCTTATGAAGTCAAAGAGGGCCTTTGGTTTGCTAGCTGAGTCAGCTGGTGACCAAATGGCACGTGTACTCTTTAAATGCAGATTTCATAAGACAAAGCAGTTGCTTGCCTCTGCAAAACCCTGTCCAAGCACAGGCTTCCTTAGATAAGCCAGAGGGGGCTGGAAGGGTATGTAGCATATGGGAATCCTCCAGTTTGTTTTCATCTGAATATAAAAGACTGGTCCTTAGATGACTGTGGAAGTAAAAGAGAACTAACCATAAAAGCTCCCAGGCTCTGATGGCCCAGAATAGAGCTGCAAGGAAGCACCAGCCCCCTTCATCCAGAAACATGGTGGGATAGTGCAGCAGCACCATGGGATACAACCCAATTTGTGTTTGGCTCTGACCACATCAGTCCAAAAGTTCCACCTGCCCGCCAGCACAGCCACTTCTCCACATTGGAAAAATCTGTTGCAGATGAAGGGCTGGGTGAAGAAATACCAATACACACCTGGGGAGACCGGCATCCTGCAGCACCGTGGCTCTCCACAGGCTGTAGCAGAGCCACCCTCCCCTACGTATGCACCGGTGGGACAACTTGAGGTCTGCCAATCCATAGCACAGCCCAGCAGCCAAGTGCTTGGATCCAGCAAAAGTGGGAGGGAACGACCCACCTCATCCCTGTTGCTCCCCATCTCCAAAAGCCTTCGTTACACCCTGTCTTCCTCAGCCTTGAAAAAGGAAACAACGGTCTTGTTTTACAGGCAAGTTAATAAAGACAGGAGAAGGCACTTTCCCAGGAGAGCAGAGAAGGGGGGGGACAAGGCAGCAGCCAGCACAGGGGTGTCCCCCAGAAAGGGCTGAGGTCTTTGACTCCACACAGCAGCTCCTGTTGCCGCGACCCACACGACATCCTTCGGCGGCAGTGGAGATGGTGGGGGGAAGCGGGATGTGTCCTGTGCTTGCCCCAGCTGGGTTTGGCAGAAAGACAAAAAATTTAAAGAGCAGAAGGAAAGCAACTTAAGGAGATAAGCTTTACAAGTAATGGGGAGATCTTCCACCAATTCGACAGGCGGGGACCAGGTCACAAGCAGATGTGACTTGCCAGGTTTTTGTCGTGCACAGAGGCCGGTTTCCCAGAATTTTAGGCTAATGTACACAAACTCGAGGAGAAAAACCCCCAGTAACAGCGCTTTGGATTAAACCCATCCCAGTCACATTAATCCAGTTTTAAGTTGCACATTGCGCCGGCAAACATGTTTCCAAGTCATAGGTTATAAATATTTACAATTTCTGCAGTAACAAAATGCGAGCAAAAAAAACCTGTGTACAACTCATCAGGAATGGTGCCGAGTGCCAGGCACAAGAGCTTGGATTTGCAGTAGTTTCAGGGTTTTTTCCCCCAACGTGGATGTTTCAACACGTTGTCTAACCTACCGCTGCTGTCTCAGGAGCAGTTTAATCCAGCACTGCCCCTGGAAAAGGCTCTTGCTGGCTCCCAACACCAACTCCATCCAACCCTGTGCTGCACCATGAACGGTGTGACCGCAGGGTGAACCAGAAGACAGATTATTGTGGACAAAACAAAGAGAACAAGGTTTGGTTGAATCCCTAAAAGTTTATGCCAGCAAAGGGGAGGGACAAGAGCCAGCAGAGCACAGAAGCTCCTCTTCTGGTGGCAACATGAGTAGATCTGGTTCGCGCTGCCTCGGAAAATGAGTATTCTAGAGAGGTCTCGTGTTGTGTATAAACGGATCTAAGAGAAGGATTTCTCCAGGAGCAGCCCTCCTTCCTTGCCATGGGACCTGAGCAGAGATCAGGGCAAAGATCACCCTGACACCCAGCATGTCGCCAGGGACAGAGGGACACGGAACCTTTTGGTGGCAGCTCATTGTCGATCGATTTGTTGCAGCGTGGATCCAGACCGGAGACTTGCTCTTGCACTGACAGCTGAGATGCCTTCACGCACGACCCCATACACCTGTACACATGTTCGCACGTGTAAACACATGTGCAGAAAAATAAACAGGCAAAACTCGAATCTGGCGGACACCTCAGAGCTGGGTCTCCCTGGAAGGTTTCTTTCACATCAACATCTGAGCAGGATGCTCCACCTTGACTTCCTTCCCCATAACAACCTCACACGTGCAGAGGTCTAGGAGAAGCCTCCAGACATGCTTTGAAATAGAGCTTTTTTCAGCTGCGGCCAAGATGACGACACAGATACCCCGTAACACAACCACCACCACTGGTGCATGCCTAGAAGCAGCTCAGCCCTGCGGTGCCAGGGTTTCACCTGGCCAAAGGTGGGCAGCCAGTGGTCACTGAGCTTCTGACATGTCTCCAGCTTGACCAAGCATCCAGTAAAGACTGACAGTAAATGGTCTTCCTTCTTCAAAAGTCCCATGGTGAAAAGGCCTGCAAAATTTATCAATGAGAGCTGCAAACTTCCAGGAAAGCCTGAGTGTTTCATGTGGTATTTCAGAGCTGGGGTATTTTCAGTTTACATAAATAAAGCTGACAAATGATTGGACGGACTTCTGAAACCCCCTTGTAAACTAAATTGAGGCGACTCGACTCAGAAGTATCTCATAATTAAAAGCACTAGCAAACCAAGTCTCACGCATGGCTATGAAAAAAAAAAAAAAAGCCTGAAGAACCAGCAGCTGCCAAGGAAAAGACAATAAATAGTAAACACCCATATGCACACCTCAACCCTCCTTGCTCGGCTGCTTAGCATCTGCTCATCTTTTCTCCCCTCCTTTTAGGAAATATATTCAAGGGCTAGAATGGATCCCATTATTGGAGGTATTTTTCCAATCACTTGAAGTAGGCAAAGGAAACTCCTCCCAACCTCACTTGGCTCTCCCATGGCAAAGGGACAGCAAACTGCTCCCCTGCTGCTCAGGGCACTGACCTGCACCAACGCCCAAGAGCACATGAAAAAGGGGCTGAGCAACACCTTGGGCTGACCCAGCTACTCACCGTGGTCAAACGTAAGGAAAAAGGTGAGTCCATGCCCTCCTTTTTGAGCTGCATCCAGCCATCACATTCAGCCTGCATAAACATGACACCGTGTCCCCACCATGGGTGGTAGGTGCTCACAGAAGGCTAGAGCCAGTTTAAAAATGTCAACTCCATTACAGTGATATTTACTCTTATTATTAAAATACTTAGTAGCTCTTTAGTGATTTAAATAATACTTCCAATTTCTTCTACAGAAAGTAGAAGAGAGACACTGGGACAGCTTCCCTGCAAGACTGGTAGCCCCACACTTGTCCCAGCCCGCTGATACGAGCGTAGAGTCTCATTTCCAAAAGCATTATCTTATGTCGTTCCAATTATCGTATTTTAAACAACAGCAAAACCACTATGCACGATGCTATCATTAGGAATCTATCAAATACAAGAGAAGCTTCTGCACAGAGGCCAAGCAGCACAAAGCCAAGTTTTTAACACGAATGCATTTCCAAGGTTCTGGAAATACAGACGTTTCCCAATGTTTATGAACCCTCCACGCTCAGAGAGAACTCTTGCAGTCTGAAGCTACGCTTTGCAGAAATGCCCTTCGGGAAGACTGCGTGCCATCAAATTTATCCTTTAATTTCTTGGATGTTTTACTCTAAATCACAGAGTCTGCTTGCAGCTGTCCTGAAGCATGCAGCTGGGCTCTGGGGAAGCCAAGGGCCATACGAGGGCAGCTATACCATGGCCACCAACTGCCTCCTGTTACCCACCTACACTCTGTTAAAAATAATAGTACAAAAAGTCTAAACATCTCTTCAGCCATCTGACTTGTCCTCAGGCTTGAAATAGGATGCTAGCAACAAGCACCATCTTCCTCCGAGGGAAGCTGACCTTTCAGCTTGCGGCTGACTCAGATGGGAGCTGTAAACAACTGCAATTCATTCTTCCCCCGTAGCCATCCGTTGTTCTCTCTCCATCTCACGCCGCTCTGCGGAGTTCAGCCGCACTCCTGGTCAGCATGCACTAATCCTCACTTCTGGTTTTCAGAGGAATTCCTTTGCTTGAATCTACATCTACTACTGCAGCACAGAGCTTTTATCTTCGCTCAAAACATCATATCGCACAGAAATATTGAGTAGCATCTTTGAAACCTAGGGGGTTTTAATTTTTTTTTTAAACCAAAAAATGTTGTATAATCATCCCTCCCCGATATCTTCCCTCTCTTGAAGAATTTCCTCACCACACTCCCACATCACTTGAGAAATCTGCTTGTTCCTCATACCTTTTTGGGCAATTCAGTGATGTGCCAGGGGAATTTCCAACACCAGAAAACACAGTCGCTCTGCTTACTTGACAGTTATTTGCTAACCCGGATCCAAAAGCACTCCAGCTCTGTAATACTCAGCAGTACAGCTGAAACCTCCCACCTCTCACTGTGCACTTTGTGGGACACGTTATTGCACTGCTCTGACAGAAGAGGAACGGCCACCCAGAGCACTGATAATTCAATATTACGTCCACTTCTCAGTACCAAATTCATAAAGGATGCAAAGAAAAAAAATCACTTAGGACTCAGGATATTCAGCCACTCAAGAGCTGATTGTACAGCAGCAGGACGGCCGCAGGGGTGACTTCCTGAGTGCATCCACAAGGTGAGGTCTCTGTGGCACTGAAGCACTGGTGCTCAAAAGCACATCTATTTTTCATAAGTGTATCTGCTAGAGCAGTGGAAAGATACTGCCTCTACCCTGCAAAACATAAACCTGCATAACATCACTGGTATATGACAAACAAGCCCAAATCTCGAGCTGCACAGAGCCCATGCTGCTCTCCCCAAGCAGGAGGCAAGAAATGCTCCACTAAAAAGCCCGTGCAAGCACAGCACTAATTAACTCTGTGCAAGGAACTCGGTATTAAAAAGCCCTGATCAGCAGTGTCAAGGCACCAGCTAGAATCTCAACATTGTGGTCTCTAAACACAGTCTTAGAGGGTTTTAGCCGCGTGGTTTCATCTTTTCTGGCCGAGTCACGTTGGTGAGGGTGAGTGAGCCACGCTCAGCCCAGCAGCTCGGATGGGCTTGGCTGTTGTCTTCAGCAGACTTGGGCTGTCACGAATGCAGTAATTAGGCTGTCTTGGTAATGACAGACACAAAGGGGACTGTATTTAATCTGACCGAGCTGGGCAGGTAGAGCATCCTCAGGGACCTTCTTAAGCACTTGAGCTCCTGAGGTCACCCAAAGCGATTTTACAACCCCCAACCAAAATAAAGGGATGCAAACTCTGCCAGACCCCACTGCTGGTGGCTCCCAAGCCACCCAGAGCCTCGTGACTGATGGCCCCTGTGTCACTGCCCGTGCCTCAGAATTGAGCACGTATTACACCAAAGTCTTTTTCAGGGTAAGCATCCAGCTAAGTAAGGAAATTATTTTATGGTCCCAAGTACAGCGCAAGTCTTGACCACCAGCGATGAGCTGGACATTCACCCCCTTTTAAGTTCTGCCAAATCACAGGGTTTCAGCCCACCACAAAAAAAGCCTGATTCAGCCCCGATCGCCACCGGGCAGAGGAGTTGGGGTGCAATGCCATTTTTCAATTGCTTTGGAAAGCGATTGCAATCAAATAGAAACACTCTGTCATATTAACATCAAAAGCACCACTGCAGAGACAACAGCTAGTATCTGCGTCAAACCGTGCATCGCAGCTGTGATCAACAAATTGAATGGTACGAGCCTCATCTTTTCTTTAATTTTCTTTTTTATGACTTAGGTTGATTAAAAACAGAAGAAAGCAATGACTAATCCGTAAAATAGAAGAAAAGGTTGGGTCAAAGTGACATTGGCAGAGAAAAAAAAATAATTAAAAAAAATAAAAATCTGTCTATAGACATAGCAATTTCAGCTCAGCAGCACTTGTGCTTATCAAATTGTAAAGTATCATTTCAGGTTTGGACAAAAGCAAAATTGTCCCGTTCAAAACTTTGCTTCCTTAAGCTACTAAAATTTAAAGTTCCTCCACAAGAGAAATTTCTTTACGAAAACACAGCAGCAATGCAGGAATAACATCATCTGAACCCATATACTTTTAAACTGCCTTTTAAACCAGCAGGGCAAGAGACACGAATCCAGACAGACCTCAGGGTACTAAACTCAATCCAGTAATAATTAATGAACTAGAACACAAGAAGCTTTTCTGCATTGGGGGTTTTCTTTTCAAGTTACGGACGTGATTCCTCTGTTTTTCAGTATGTAAAATGAGAGCCCAGGCCCGGGTTTTACTGCAATCCTCCATCGCCTCTGAAGGCATCATGAAATCTTCACTGATGGTGCCAGTTTGGAGACGAAAGGTGGATGGAGTTACCTGCTCGCGTTCGTTTGTTCCATGTTTGCTCTGAGCTATCGCTAGCATAGTTATGGTCTTACTGCCAAAAAAAAGAGTTAAAAGACTGGGAGAAGCAGCTTTACACGTGGGTTTGTCCTCATTCTGCAACTGTGTAAGAAAACCTTTTTCTGTTTTTATTTGCCTGTGTGTTTATGTCAGCTCTCACAACCATGGTTTAAAAAAAAATCATTTACAAAAATCCAATATGGGCAGCCTGTTCAGGAGTGCAAGTACCTGAAACGTTATAATTTTATGCCCTTACTGATCAGAGTAATTTCCAAGATTTTTCACTATTTCCATGGAAACAGTTTAGCTGTACATCTGCCTAGCTTTGGTTACTTGTGTCACTCCAGGCTCAAAAAAAACGAGCACACGCTGAACAGCCAAATGCACATCTCCAAGCCAGACGCAGGGGAATTTGTACTTAAGCATTAGTACATTTTCTGTGTTAACAGCAAAGTATTCCGAGCAACCAGTTCCTCCTTTCTGAAGGCTCCACTTCCAACAGAGCACAGAAACAGCAACATTTTAAAGTATGAGTCCAAGCAATGCATGTGAATGTAATTGCTGGGCCATTTTACGTGCGGCAAGGCTCTGTTGCAAGATGATTGATTTCTTATGGCTGAAACTGTCATGTTCAGGCAACGTTACGCTTTGACTCGTGGTATTTAATCTGCAATGTGCCACAAGATCTAGATTAAAGAGGACAACTGCATATTCTTTTCCAACTCTCCAGAAACTCAACAAAAATGTACCAACTTGAGGGAACCTGCGTGTTTCCTTCCCTTTCTTGGCTACAAGACACCACTAAACATGTAACTTACTCTGTTTGGGGAGGCAAAGGAGATGAAATGCATAAGTCACTATGGGAATTTGTTACCCAAAAAAAACAAGAGAAGGATAACATTTTCCTCTCGGACCCCCACAGAAGTTCGAGGCTGTGATACGCAGCTCCAGCTCCACGCCCCAGACTCCCAGGGAGAGCAAAATATCACAACCAAAATCAACTGGACAGGTCCAAAATACCAGATTACATTCCTAGTCATCAAATAAACTCCCCAGTGAATGCACTGCCCAGTACAGCACAGGAAACCAGTTTCTATCCCATCCTAAACCAGAGATTAGAGCCACCAGAGTTATGTTTTACAGGACGTTTCCAAGACCAGCTTTGGTTCACAGCACACTTGGTAATATAACACGAGAGTTTTCTTTAGGGAACAGCTACTTTCTTCAGATTTCCAGGCTGGTTATGAACCCGAAAGACCAGGTTAACACGTCAATTGGCTTGTACAAGGTTGAAACCGAAAACACTGAAAACAACACAGAAACTAAAACCCAACAAGTAGTCAGAACTGGGACGCACGCCGCCAACACCGGCACCAAGGGGATGTACAGCGGGAGGAGAGGCTGGCAAAAGAGAAAATTGTGTAGTTGGCATTACCCATCCCAGAGAAACCCTTGTCCGGAGGACACCAATAGTTCTTGCTGCTGAGTGGGATGCTCTCTGCATCCCAGTCCTCTCCAGAAATCCAAACCCTGTGGCCAACTCAGCAGCCGTGGGCTCAGCAACGCCTCCAAGATGCCTCTCCAGAGGCTGATCCACATCGTTCAACACCGCATCCGTCCTCCACCACACTCTGTGTCTCTGCCAGTCTCCATCACAGCCAAAGAACTGGCTTAATTAAAATGCTCTGATTTCACTTAAATAAAGCATATACCGGCTTTCTTCTCAGGTTACCAACTTAAAGCGCGAGACTAAAACGTCTCATAAAAACTCTGCAAAGTCTAGAAGTGCCAAATGCCACGATGAGCTAGAGAAAGCAATTATCCATCAGTTTATTTAAACCTGTTCACTGAAAATATTTAAGTAGGTATTTCACACAGAGATAAGCCACTCGGTAGGGCAAAAATGGTAAAGATATGAGCTACTGCATGTGTGCGGGCATAGGTTACGGCAGAGCGCATTAGGACTGGATGGCATTTCCAATTTAATCCCCTTTTTCAGCTGCAAATAGCTTTATTAAACAAATTTTGCAAAAGACTAAAGTTTTCCATGCGTCGTCTGAGCCTGAAGGCAGTTTTCCTTGTAAAACTTTAAGCAATGTTAAGTTACGAGCGCTAGAAAACAAGAAAACACAAACCAGGTTTGAGACAACCCATTGGCTGAGGAAGGAAAAAAAAAAGAAAAAACCAATCTCATGGGAAAATTTATTCACAATTATTTTTACTTAAAAAGCAGAATATTTCTGAACATATGGGCATCAGCATTTCCAACTGGGAGAGGGGAAACCTCTGGGCTAGATAGTGCACACATAATGAAATACGATCCGAGGACTGAGCCCAGAGACTCAAATAGGCCAGAAAAACTCAAAATAATTCACCACCAGCCTGTATTTTGAAATATGGGGAAGGAAAAAAGAAAACTAAAGATAATCAATGCATACTCCTTCAAGTAAGGACACAGTTTATATCCTTACCAAAAATAAAAAAACAATTTAAAAAGCAGTATCACAGCAAAGTCAACATTTAGGAAAGAAACTAATGTTTCAACACAATAACTCCTATTTCCCCCCCCCCCCAAATTCTACCTTCCTAATTAATATTTTGCAATTTCCTTCCAGAACAACAGATAAAAACCTGCTGTTCCCCACAGCTCCTCTTCCCCTCTAGCCAGCCTCTTTCAGGAGAACTGTGAGGAGAAACGCGATGGGAAAAAATAAAAGCTTCTACAGAAAGCAGAGCAACGCGTTCACATGCATTTCTCTCTGGTTATTCCTCTTCTCTTGACATTACAATGTAATTTCCTCTCCAAGGTATTCTTTATCGCTGGAGATTAAAGGCACATTCTGGGGCTGTTTGATTTGGCCTGTGCTCGGATAAACAAGTAAACTGCAGGAACGCAGGAGTCGACAATCACGATCGGTTGAGCTGACGGCAACGAGATAAAAAGCAGCAGGTCAGGGTCTGGTTTGCTTCATTTTCTTACCCTGCTACAGATGGGGCTCTGGGAGGATCCACTGCTCACTTAGTATATATTACCTTTTTCTTACAGAGAAGAATTTTGGGGGGAAAGGAAAAAAAAATAAAAATCACAGCTGAAGTCAGCATTCAACAGCACCATCTTTTATAGCTTAATTTTTGCTGGAAGTAAAAAAAAAAAAAAAAAAAAGAAAAAGAGGGGGCTTTTCCACAAAGAAGTGATGATTCTTCTGCCACCTTCTGCCTTCCTCACTCACTTTAAAGAAGACACAGAACGTACTTGCTGTCTGTATTGCCCTGAAACGGCAGATGATGCAGTGGGCTCATATATGGATATGGATATACATACAAATAAATAAAAATAGATATATGTTAAAAGTGCTCAAATTTTTTTTTTTTTTATTTAAATGCAAGCCACCACTCCCACATGCAGAAACAACGCTGCAGTGAGCCCCACCACGCTGCACCGGGCTCAACCTTGACTCCTTATCCGAGCCCGCACCTCTGCAAAACACTCGGCTCTGTAGGAGCTCAGCCTGCACAGTGCGGGTTTTGCAGGAAAAAAATTATAACCAAACCTACCCACCGTTGCCAAACCACCTTCCCAGGCATCAAGTCCCTCGCACAAGGGCTAACCGCAGCTACCTGCTACATTGCACTAAACCAGACACCCTTACAAGTCATACTTCAAGAAATAGAAGTGAAAAAAACCTCCCAAAACATCAAAAAAAAAAAAAAAAATATATATATAACATAGGGCTGGGACAGCCAAGAACAGCAGCACTTGCTCTGCACTGGATGAGTTTTCTTCCCCGCAGCCCAAAAAAGGCCAAGGTGACACACAGGTTGTTTCAGCCCTTGCCACAAAAGTACTTCAGTACTTGCCACAAAACCAAGCCACTAAAAGCTCAAAGCTTTGCAAATTTGATCAGCTCGAGAGGATTAAACTTCCTGCATCTCCAAAGACAAGTATGGCAGGCTGCCCATTGCAGGAAAAGTTTGCCAAAAGGTATTTTAGGGTCATTTCCTAAATTATCTAATTCTTAGTTCTATTGTTTTTTTCTGTGTTTGGCTGTTTGTTCTTGTTCTTGTTTTTAATTAACCATTCAAGAATGGAAGCTAGCAAAAAACCTTAATTTTAGACCAAAAAAAAGTAAACAATAAATGAAGTTTCTATAGCAAGAAGTTAAAAAGAGGCCCTCATGATGTACTGCGCTGGGAGCTTTATGGATGGTTAAAGACGATGCTCATTTCAGCAGAGCTAAGTAAACACACAATATTGTACATAAAAGAGAATAGATTCAAGCTGAGCACACAAAATCTATGAATTTGCACTTGTCCTCATAAATAGTTGAACTAGCACAGGAATAAGCACAGAAAAGGATAAGACAAGAGTTTTTACAAGGCTAAGAAACAAGAAAACTTCTCAATTCCTGGTGGATTTATTCAGTCTGTTGCCTGGTTGGAGCATGTCACAAGCAGAAGACAAGGACCTCAGGAGAGCAGAAGGAAACTGAGATCTAAGAAATAACGATCTTGGGTTTATTAGTGGGGTATTTGTGTGGAAGACCGGTCCAAGGGTAACAGAAGTGCAGTCTGAAAGCAAGTCTTCTTGAGACCAGAAGTAACTTATATGTTTTTTTCCCTACCATGCCATGAAACATTTCCATGGAAAGGAAAGCTGAGCTCTTGATGGATCTTAACATGCTCTGAAAGGGAAGTTTTGCAGCAAACTATTTGCAGGCATTTTAGAGACCCCACTGCACACAGCAGCTCCTGGGGTCTGCAGGTCAATGCAACAAATTGGGGGAATTTGGTGTTAAATACCCTCAAGAACAGCAAAGCAATTCCTTCAGCCTGACTAGAAAAATTAACACATCTAGTAAATGTATCTTTAGGTCACTTTAAACACACTGGTGCTTTCAGGATTGGTGTGGGATGCAATAATAAACTCAAATCCCAGTGGTCTTCCCACCACGGGGCAGGATCTTCACTTTGCCCTCTATAACCAGCAGAATTTGTCCCCTTCCCTGCACTGAAAGAGTTTCTCATGACTTCTGGTGCAGCAACGTTTCCCCACCTCATTTGGGACTGTTATCGTGATAAGCAACCTCCCAACCATCCAGCTTTGGCACAAACGAGTTGCAAGCACATTAAAACCCGTGCTTCATACATCACGTCTGCAAGCTTGGAGGGAAGGCAGGCAAGATGCCCTCAGGTCATGTAACCATTAACTGCTCAGTGGAAGTTGGTCTTCTATTGGCAGAAAATCCAGTTGCTGCTAATGGCCAAGCTGGCGCCAAAGCTGACAGACCTACAGCCATATGGCCCATGTGTCTGGAGAAAAGATTCATTTCAGAGCACGTGTTTGAGACAAGGAGGACACTTGGAGAAGGTGTAGGAAAGCCAGCAGCCATGGACTGAGGTCAGAAGAGCAACATTCTTCATCCAACCCAGGGGAAGGACACAAACCAAGAAAAGCCACGGTCAGACAATCCAAGGGTCTGAGCAACTTCACTGCGCATAAACCACCGTCAACTTGGCTAAGGCTTACAAAGTCTGTCTCCTAAAACTTCTGCTTTCTCTCATTCCCTCCAAAACGTACCCTACCTCACGTGCGGGTTGGCACATGAGGAAGAGTCTGGGCTCTGCACTGGGGGTGGGACAACCAAGAGCCTTCGGCTCAGAAAAGTTCCACTAGATGGCATGGAGCTGGAAGCAGAGGCTGAAGAAACTGCTTGTGGGGAATGAGGAGAATCAAGGCAGAAAGAATTTAAGAGAAAAGATAACTACAGGAGCATATGGGTAGGTCTTAATTCACTCTTTAAAATAGCTTCTATGGACGGCATGTTGAGCTCAAGTTGGCGAATGACGAGTCATTGAGTTTTAACACCTCCATTAGCCTGTTCAAATGGTTGTACTGGAAACCCTGAGCTGCAAAATATACCAGCCCCGTCCGTGAACATTTGTTCTCCACTACATCTGAATGTGCATTATTTTGGAAAAAGAGCATATTTTATTTCACAATTTTTTTTTAAAAAAAATAAATCACTTCTTTTGAAACCAGAGCATAATAAAGCTAACAAGAAGTACACAAGCAGCATGATGCTTATTTATTTCTCATATAGCCCAGAAGGAATGTAATTTAAAATGTGAACTTTGGCAATTCATCACACAGTTTTTCAGACTTCAGAATTTTCAAAGAAGAAACTAAAATGAGCAAGATGTTTAACATTGAGAAATGCCTACCACAAACACCAGAGCTATCAGACATAAGGATATTTGCACCAAATTCAACTCATCTCTGGTGCAACTCTCCTGACGGAGACAAGGAAGTCTGGCATGCTGTTCTGAACACATCCGTGAAATGCTACTTATACCATCACATCTGAAAACTCAACAATTAAGTGGAAGAGTTTTTCTAATTAAAATATTTATAGCCTGCAGGTGACAGAGCCATTGAAGCTTGCTGGGTAGATCATGGCTATGTAAGACTTGCACAAAAGTCAATGCGAGCACTTGCGTTCACTCCTCTGTTGGGTAACACTGAAAACGTGTGCTAAATATCTAAACGTACGACCTATTTCTGAACTCAATCTGTTTACACAGCAATTTGATGTATAGAAAGAGAGCTTTCCGTGTCAGTGCTCTTTACCTGGGTCAAACCTGGTCATCCTGGATGTCAAGGGTTAGGACCGGGAGGGCATCCCGAGCCAGAGCTCCTCCAGGCAGGATGACACGTGACAAAACCATGGAACAAATCTGTTTTTAAATTACCACCGATGGAGGAACAGAGGCTTTTCCATAGGTTACGGTGAAGCAGCCAGCAAGCCCGTTCACTGCTTACAGTTAAAATTAATAGGCAACCTTGCCCTTCCTTATCGAGGCAGCAATTATTTCCTAAAACAGGCAGTGAAGTCATGCCAATTTTGCCCTCCGGGCCTCAAGAAGCACACAGCCTAATTCACATTAACCGGGAGCAGCCAAGCCAAAAATGTTTGAGAGGCAGAGATATTCTTTTATCTGCTCTCATTAAGCAATTTCCTGTGGTATTTACCGAGTGGCTACAGCCTGCCAGCACACCCGGCAACCATACCCTTCCCAGCTCCCAAAGTTTTCAAGGTGCCATTTTCAATTTCGCTTTTAATGGGTTTTTTAGGGACTAACAGTGATGCCCAAACGGTTGGGAAGTCTGACTAAGAAAGCACAACCTGACCCTGTCGCCAGAGTTATTCCTGCTGCTGGCTCTGCAGGATTCTAATGCCACGTTACAGTCATCTGCCCCTCCAGGGGGAAAAAGTAGGATTTTTTTTTTTTTTTTTCCTTGGAACTAGCCTGCAATAAAGAATTAGTGCCAGACTTACATCAAACAAACAAATATACTTCTGTTTCTCCCCAGACATGTCAAGCATCCCAATCTTAACTAAGTTTTTCAGGCCTCTTGCAAGTCATCAGCCTAATTTATTTCACACCCTCTCCATCACTTCTCTGCAGCTCCTTGAATATAGTCAAACCCTTTCTTGTTTGCTGGGGTGGTAATATTTGACTCCAATATCACCTTCTGGAGAAAAAAACAACCAAACAAACAAAAATCCCATCAAAACACAACCCCTCTTCAAAAAAAAAAAAAGGTAGAAGTAACTTGAAACCTTCACATTTCACAAGTCTTCTGACATTTTGCGTTCTTATGGTCAAAATTAGCAATTTTCCTCACTGCTGTAAGGTGTAGACATGCATTTCTAGCAAGGGCCAGATTTCTCATGCAATTAAACAGAGCAGCTGAGAGGGTTAATCAAGCATTGCAACACTTGTCAAACTCTCAAGCATGCCCTGATTTATTTTTATTTCTTTTACAAGTTAAAAAAAATATAAAAGATTATAAGGGAGGAAAACAGAAATCCCAAGCTAAGCACAAGTTGAACTGAATTAAATTTAAATCAGCCTGGACTTAGCTGGTGACAACCTCTGCGAGGGGACTGAATTCATCACTGCCTCGGGAAAATGGTAAAATTTGAGCTGAGCTTGCAAGATAGCTCAACAGCGGACTGTTTTTCACCACTACAAATGATCGTGTTTTTCTTCCATTTCTCTACAAACCATTTATTTTCTTTTTCTTTTAGAGATTAACAACATCTCTGGAGTTGGCGTGGTTACACGCTCCACTCTGCTTTGCTGCCAGAAGTGGTACAGAGGACGCCCTTCAAATAAGAACTTATTTTAATATCTGGAGGAAAAAAAAAAAAAAAAGCAGAAGCATTTTCTCCACCTTAAGCAGCCTTAAAGATGGGATTGGAACAGCTCTGGAAGCATTTATATAATCGAATTATAATTTGCTTCATTTAGGCTTGCGGTCTCTTGTGCACTGTCCAGTGCACAAATCAGGCATTTTGTACAATTCAATTACAAATATACTCAGGAACCTTTTAATCTCATATTAGGTTTCATAATTGATTCCTGCTGTCAGCGTCGAGCCTCAGTGTTTGGAGAGTTCTCTCAAATTGTGTGCGAAGTCGAACGGCGCCTTATTTCAGATGTTTGTAGGTAAAAAAAAAAAAAAAGGTACGATTAAGTGCAATACACAGATTCTGCCAGATTTTAGGTACCGGATCATAATCACAAAATAGGCATAAATCTGTCCATGTGTGCAGGGTGGGAATACTCAATGAGGCAGCAGCAATTTGTACTTGTGACTCTTTCTCCTCTACTTTTAAGCTCTGGGTTTTCCTTGGAAAAAAAAGAATATACACACACTATTGAACTATAAGGCAAGATGGAGTGTGTAATCAGTTCGCATCTGGAAACACATCCTCTCCTACTAGAAAAACCGAATATTTGTATTTTTAGAAATAGGAAAAAATTCACAGTAGTACATCTGTTAAACAAACATCTTAAAACTCTTGCCTAAAGTAATGGAAAACGTCACGCTCTACCGACAGAGTAGTGTAGACAACAAGCTCCCTTTAAAACTAAAACCAGGTGTTGCCACTCCGGGTTTTAGCAAGAATAAACCCCGAATACATCAGTTTACAGAATTTGAGTGAATCACAAGAGTCTTTTTCCAGAAAATCACCATTTCTCCTGTCCTTTGGTTTGCCCAGGCAGAACGAGAGAGCTCTCTTCCCACAGAAACCCGTTTCCTTTTAAAGCTACTTGAAGATCAGAGACCATGTTAATCAAAATGTTTTTAGACAATTAAAATAGCTTCAGCAACAAAAAGTATTGCCAGTATTTTGAATCACCTACCGGCTTTTCCACGGAATTTACTGACGTGCTGACTTCCGCAGAAATCCTAACTTCTTCAGAAAAAAAAGTAATCTGATGTTTCTATACGTGATAAAACATCCTAAAGACATACCAAAACTAGTTTAGCGGTACCAAAGCTTCACGGGACCATTCTCTTATTACTCCAGGCATTACAGATGCAACAGAGCAGATACAACTCCAGTAGCAATTATACCCAAAGTCACAGGTTTTGAAGGAATCACGCTGGACTACTCTTCTGTAAACCACAGCAATATTACATTAAAGCCAAACCACAGCAGCTCCTGGAGTCAATGTTCTATCCCATCTCTCCAAACGTGGTCCAGCTCATCCACATCAGCTACCACCCAGATGAAAACCTTGAGACATAAATCCCTCTCGGCTTATTCCCTCATCCTAATCTCTTGCAAAAAAGAGAATGCTTTCAGATAATGGATTTCACAACACGTAGAAAGTGGTTACTACCACACACCACCCCGCCCCAGGCGCTACTTTCTCCATCCAACTGGACCAGCAAACCGAAACGGATGCTATGAGGAAAATGGGCAGATGCACAAAACATTTGGTTTGACAAAAACGAGACTTGCAAACAGCAAGTATCCACTTCAAAGCCCAAATTTAGTAGAATGACTGGTGCTTCCATTCCCCATTTGTTCTGATGGCTCATGCGTGCAGTTTCACGAAGCAGCTCCCAGTTTTTCCCTGAAGGCTGCTTCAAAAATAAACCGGTGAGAAGGAAACCTCTGAATGGCAACCTAAAGCGAACCTCCAGAATCACGACAAGCATCAAGACAAAGTTTTTCCCCTACATGGGGTGGGACCAAAGAAGGAAAAAGCTTTCCACCTTCCACACCATGTGTTGTGTGTTTAAAAAAAAAAAAAAAGGTCTGTTTTCAACACATGATATTCATAATCAGACCACATCAAACAGTACTAAATGCTCCTTCAGCCTAAACACACTTGAACAACGCTTTTCACAAGAGAATTAAACTGCTGTGGCTTATCACAATATAAAAACCAGTAGTTCTACGGGGGTCCACAGAGCTGCAAGTGTGATATGTAAAAGGAAAAAAAAAAACCAATAAAAAAATAAAAGCAGCTCCTCCAGCATAGAGGGCCTGCACAGCCAGAGATGAGCAAGCACAAGTGTGAGCCTAAGGGGTCACCTTGTGTTCTCCTGCACGTCCAAACACAGATGATGGATTTTACAACACCGACTGTTAAATGTCACGTCCTGCGACAGCACGGCTTAGCCTTACAAACCAACACCACGACCCAGGGCGGCGTGGGGTGGGCTTGGCTACAGGAGAACACCATACCCACTGGGGATTTATTGGGTTGCGTTACTCAATAGCGCCGCGTGGGCAGCAGATTGGAGCAGCATTGCACCCCCGCTGCCCGGGCCGGTACGGCTGCAGGTGGGGGGGCTGCACCCAGCTTTGGGCCCCCCAGATCAATGGGCCCCTGGATCAAACCCTTCTGCACAGGAGGCTGGACAAGCGCCCTCCAGCAACTCCTTCCTGCAATTCAAGGTTCTCTTAAGAAGAAATAACAGCAGCTCCAAAAGCTTAGGCAAGATTTTTCCTGGGGTAATGGACTATTTTGCAGTCTTAACCTAATTTAATGTACTTCAGAGGTGCCTGCCCTTTAGCAAGCGTGCAGCCTCTGCCCTTGGAAAGGGACACGCCTGCTCAGAAATTTTATTGCCATAAAGCAATTGTTCACTCTCAATTTTTTTTGCCACTCTATTACAGTTACAAGAGCTTTAACCAAACCAATAAAAGGTCATTTAACAGCACTTTTGGGATGCTTATCATTCCACTCACGTGAGAGACTCCGGCTGGTACAGCTGTTACTATGATACATCAACTCATATTCCTGTAATCCCATCCTGGATTGCCTCATGTTGGAAACCTTATTCTATACATTGACATTACACAGCCAGAATATGATGATTCCTTTGCCTGTATCTCTTGCTTAGAGCTGGACCAAATAAGATGCTCATGTCACCCAGGCTTTATGAGTTTTTCCATTCCCCCTCAGTTTTTGTGAAGTGCATGAAAAGCAGCTACAAAGAGGCTTACCTGGGGGTCCTGACTCAGTTTCACAGTTATAGAAAATCACATATCAAGGAAAAAAAAAAAAAAAAGTGATCCAGCTCCCAGTCTCCCAAGATCACCCCAAGGTCTGGAAACCAAGTTAGATCCTTCACACAGAAAGGGAAAACCCTGCTAAAGGTACGAGCCCCAAAAGAACAAAAATATCCAGTTTATTCCTTCTTTGCCAAACTGACACCATGGCATTAGGAGAGGTAAAACCCTTACTGAGAGGATCTGAAATACACATCTACCAAAAAGGAAGGTGCCACTCTCACGCTGCAGCTTCAACACAGCCCACGGTTTTAATATTTATGAACTATTTACAAGCTTTAAAACTTGCTAAGCAAAAGCTAGGGTAGTATTATCCATTAAGGCAATAAAAAGCTTAGAAGGGAAAGACTGTATTTGAAAAAAAAGGCACAGAGAGCACTAAGTAATAGGCAAAACTAGATGCAAGAGTTACCCTGGCAGCATCTCCAAGGGGACAGGGCAGGAGGTGGCTCAGCCCCGGGGGCACCCACTCCTCCCATCAGCTTTTACTGTTTATATGTGATTAAACCACAGACTTGTGGCACCCTAGGTCACCAGCTGACCTCAAGAAATCCACTTTAATTGCAACCAAAGAAAAAACATTAAAAAATACTTAGGTAATCCCAACAGCAAAGCCAGCCACGTCTGGCAGAGGAGAGCAACCCCCATACGATCGCAGGGTTTGCCTCATTCTTGTAAAAAGTGCTGGTGCACCAGACTGGCACAAGGGTAACAACCACCTTGGAACATCATCATTTTAGAAGTCGACTAAGAAAATCTATTTGCCAACAGAGAGACAGTCACACACAGCCTCTTTCCCCACGTTAGCTAGTTATTAACAAAGAATTCACAGCCACGAGACTTAGTACAAGACATAAAAAATCACAGCAGGGTGCTCAATAACCAAAGAGGTTGCAGAGCAAGCTGGCTACACCTACAAAATCCATCTAATTTTGTGTCATCAAGCGTATGGATGATTAGTGAAGTTTTGGGAGATTCCTGGGGAACTAAACTGAGTTAAGAACAGCCGATACATTAATCTGCACCAGCACTGAAGCGCAGGGCTCTGTCATAGCTTACTACGGACATTTCACAATGACGTGATTTTCACCTTAAGTCTGAAAAAATTTGCTCGCTTAATTCGTTTCATCTATTCTTAAGAAAATTCTCCTTTAAGAAATCCAAGTTCCTGAAAAACACTTGAGTCCACCCTAAATTCCACAAAGCAGGTCTTACGTCATGAGGCACGGCTTCATCAAGCCACCCCAAGTGGATGTGAAAGACATCTATGCTCACTGAAATGAGAGTGTGATGCGAAAAATACCTTTTTCCAAGCTACAAATAGAATACAAAAATTTGTAAGCAGACTCAAAAGCAAGTGTTTTGTACATCTCCCATTGACTTCTCAATCTTGCATTCACAGCAGTGCAACTTTCTCCACGGTTCACAACCTCCCACAGCTAAGACAGGGACCAAGGCTGAAATAACACCATTTTCCATTTAGTCGTGCTTTTGGCACCATTGTTTTTTTTCCTAGACATTGAGTTAAAACCAAGCTTTTAAAAAAAATGGATTTTGATACTACAAACGTGATGTGCATAGCGAGGGACAAAGCACAAGCACGCTGGCCAGAAGGTATCAGGAGATGCCCTGCAGCCCGTGATGGGGAGCGGCAGCCAAGCGCCACAGCACGCACCTTCCAAATGAGACCCAGATGGATTTTCTCCATATACTGTTTGCCCAGCCCAGGAGGATGGACCAGATTGTCAAAGAATTACACTTAAGTATATTTTTCTTAAAGATAATTTCACAAATGTGCATTCAGGACATACACAAGTGAGGCATCCACACGTGTATCTGACAGATTGCGTTTCAACATAGGCTGCCAGAGGAGGGTAAAGGAGTTTGTGAAGTACTTTCTCTGCTGCTATATCACACAAAAATACCCCCAAGAAGTCAGAAACACTTAATTACACTATTTTTTTTTAACCTGCTTCAGTATCAGTCCCATTAATTACAAGCCCTCAGGTCGCTGTTTCCAGGGTGTATTTAACAGTGGTCCTTAACTGAGATTTTTTTTTGCACTACACACGCAAGGAAAGAAAAGAAAACATCACGTACCTTGCCTCTGCCAAAACACACCCACACTCCGCATACAAATTCCAGACCTTGAAGATGATTCACTTTAATTACCGATCACACTGAAGGCTGTGGTAACAACTAAAATGACTCTATTGTCTTCTTCCTCAGGTTCAGAAACATCCTGGTGAGCTTTGAGCATAGCTGCATCTCTACGCTCACACAGAGCAGTTTTCATGTTCCATCAAGCCGAGGCGAAAAACCCACAGAGAAGTTTCTCATGGGACTTAGCTAGATTTTCCCTTTCCTCCTTTCCTGCAGCCCAGGTGAGATTTCAGTGCCTTGCGTGACATTGGGATATCACCTTTGCTGACTTCATAAAGGCCGTGGGCAGGTGCTTCTGAGCACTCCCACGTTAACACATCAAACAGCCAAAACTGCGTCTGGGAAGTTTCTCAAGGAAAGTGAATCACAATCGGGAATGGATGCCCTCTGCAAATGGGATCCAGTGGGTATCATCCTGTAAATGTGTTCAGCATTCATCACAAAAGTGGGTCATTCCAAAGGAAGCGGCCCTGTGATTCCATCCATGTTTTACAGCTCATCTGGAGGTTTTCTTAACAGGAATAAAAATACTGATCAGAACATATCTCCTCCCTCTAAGTATTCTGAATGCTTGACAGGAGACGTATTCCGATACTAAATATTCTGAACGCTTTTCGTTCAACAACGCTACAGAGGTGGGAGAAAAGGAGTTAAAAACCGCAAACAACGATTTAAGTCAAATCTTTGTGTCATTCAAAAGAACATATAAAAAAAATTACCCAAAACCCCCACTACATTTTGTGAGCGAGGCAAAACAAAGCCTAGTACCTGATTCAGAAAAATCATGATGAAATTTGAAACGTCCACCACTTCTCTGGTTTGAGAGAGAGAAAACTCTGTGGGGGACAGACAAAAGTGGCTGCAGCCTGCCAGCTACTCGGCTGCCTGCTGCGTGAGCCCAAAGCATCGAGAGATCTCGCTCATGAATGAAGACCTTGGGGCAGTGTCTGGTGCTTGCAAGCAAAAGGAAGACTCCCGGAGCGCTTTGTCTTACTCCAGTCCCCAAAACACAAGGTATTCGTGCACCAAGTAGGAGTGGTGGGAGATTTTTGAGATGCTCAATTGCTGATTATCCACATTCAAACATGCTTTTTTGCAAAGCAGGTTAACCCAACTCAAGCATCACAATGCTGTATTTCTGCCATAAGTGGTGATGATACCAGACTCCAGAGCACTCAAATTGGCATCACTTGTCAGGGGCATCAAAAAAAATCCCTGAAGAATAACCACATAAATCAGAGGCAAATACTTTTGACAAAGAACAGATTTTTAGGTTTTAATCTAAATAAAGATCTGATCTTCCCACTCACATGGATGCCTGCTAATTGTGCTGCCAAAAAAACCCCAAACTATAAACCTGTTAATGAGCAAACAGCCAATTACATGAAGTAATATGTTAGGAACAAAGTCTTTCCATTTCCTAAATTAATAGTTGCCAAAACGAATCACTGAGATAACCTCTGGTCTCTTTTTCCCTGTAGTTACTCTATGAAAATGAAGTCGATCTTGTATCATGTGCAGTTTTTCGATGTATAACTCAATTAGCATGAAAAGCCATATGAAAACCACATCCTGATGTTTGCTGGCTGCAAGAACACAAAATCACTTACGCAGATCCCAAGCTGCTTGGGCCAGCAGAGCTGTCTGTCATGTATTTCATAACCGCATGGTGTTCTGGCACACCACAGGTTAGGGTTTTTAAAGACATCTGATTTACCTCAAGGGTGCCCTGAAGAGTCAGCCTAGCATGAAAACACATACACATTTCATAAAGGTCATTCAAAAGTAACATCTGCTATTGATTCAGTTTGAAAACTCATAACTAATCACTATAAACAGTTACTTAAACAATCTTCTCTTTACTAAAAATTACTCAGAAGTAGTCCCTTCTCATGCATAAAATAACTTTGTTATTCATTTCTTGATTACAGAAATACAGGGAGAAAAAGGACTCTGGTTGGAGAACTATACTGGTTCCCTGAACACAATCATGACAACACCTCTCAAGTAGAGCTACCACTTAGTGCCTGCAAAATTTCACAGACTTGCCTAGATTGGAAAAGACCTAAGATTGAGTCCAACCATTAGCCTAACACTGGCAAGTCCTACTAAACCATATCCCCAAGCGCTATGTCTGCAGGACTCCAGAGACAGGGACTCCACCACTGCCCTGGGCAACCTGTTCCGACACCTGATAACCCTTTCAGTAAAGAAATTCTTCCTTATATCCAATCTAAACCTCCCTTGGTACAGCTTGAGGCCTTTTCCTCTTTTCCTATCACCTGTGACTTGGTTCTAGGCATACTGGAGTGCAATGGTGAGCTTTTCTTCCCCTACCTCCTTTTTCAACACACTCTTCATAGGACAACGTGACCATTTGTGTTTCTCCCAAGATCTCCTTCAGGACTGCGGGCACACTCCCCAAGGCCAGGCACACTCACGTGAAAGATACTTAAGGACCTGATGAACATCAGGCGTCTTGCATTAATTCTCCAGAACGACTCGTGTAGCACCAGCCCAAGGCTGCTGTACTGAAAGCAGCTCCAGCACCTCCTTCCCAAGGAGCCAGGCAAGGATCAGGGCTTCACAGCAGAAAGTCAAGCATGGATCTAGGTGACCCCAACTGCTTTGACATTAAAAAGAGCAGCAGACATCGACGTTCAGAGCGAGCTCCTGCAGCAGTAGTTGCTCCAAGAAGGACGAGGGATTTTGTTTAAAGCTAAAGTCATCTGTTTGGCAAATTTGCAATGACTGACCTTTGGGGGAAAGGAAGGAACATTTGCCACAGTGAAGCCTTCCCACTTTCATGCACCTCAACCAACTCCACCTGCTTTGCGGCCAAACGTGACATGTCCTAACATGATTTTTGGAGTTAATGTCTTACCAGTAGTTCTGCTGGGTTACCTCAACCTGACCCTCAAGTCCTCAGCAGCACTGTGTACGGCCACCGGTCCCACAATTGAACCGGGACAGACAGACAGACACGGGTCTGACCTGGCAGTGCATTTCTCACGCAGCCCCAACATCATCACCCCTTTGCCCAGGAAATTCAGGGTTGTGTTTTGTCCCAACAGGTAAAGAACCAGCTCTGTCACCCATTTCACTTCCAACTCACCGAACTCCCTCTCTAGCACTGTGCTTATTAAAGAAAAGAAACAGGGGGCTGAGGAAATCAGAGCTGTGTTAATGTAAACAGGAATGTTTTCAGGCTGAAACTATTCAGGCCATTTAGAGTTTTCCAAACAACTCCAAACCTTTTTCCAAGTTATTTTCCTCATGGTTAAGCAGCAGACACACACGTTAATTAAAGCATTCATTTAACTCAGGTCAGAATTAGTTGAAGGCCTTTTGGTGCTCACAGGAAAAAGAAAACTGGAAACCATTCTAAGCAGCGAAAATTATTCACTCACTGGGTTTCTCCACAGCTGTTGCTTCCTAGGGATAACTGCTTAGAAACTGTCCCGAGGCTCACACGTCTCTGCATTTCTGCTAGTGTCTTAATAACAAGCCAGACAACTGATTTTCCTTCAGCCTTTTTGAGTCAGGATATTATCACATGCACAGAGATTCTAACTTGGAAAACTTCTCCTGGCTGTAGATCTTGCTGTGCCCTCCCGCAACCCGGTGTGGGGACAGCCCACCTGTGGCCGGGGACTTAATGACACAGATATTTAAGATCATTTGATCTTATCCCCCCAACTGCAAATACCAATACACACAAGTTCATAAACCACAGCGCAGCCTCAAACAGTCAGGACTACTTTGTAAGAACAGCTAGCAGACTTGGATGCTTGCCTGTCCCATTTACAGGTTATTACTCCTCTTCTCCAATACTGTGTGTGCTTTGGAAAAAAAGAGGGCAGTAAGGAAGCAAGAGCTTCTTGCTGAATTTATGTCACTATTGAAACACAATTTTCCATGCACCTACTCAAGCAGTCGATCCTCTCCCATTACTGCAAACAGCCTGCCTCCAGCATCCTCTCTCTGAAGGACAAGCATGTATTCTTTATTTTTTTAATATGGCTATGCACATATATATGCACACGCTTGTGCACATTATGTGCACACACCACTCAACAGCAATCCTGTGTAAGAGGCTGTGAGAAGAAGTCACTGTGTTTTAAAGGCAGTGAAATCAGCCCAGGCTAAGGCGTGCAGTAGCAGAGATGGTTTTCACAGCAGAAATGCTTATGGTGCTTTAAACATCAGTGTGAAAACTCAGTCTGGCACAATTCTTTATAGTTAAGAACACAATAAACAATCGGGGTTTAAAATTCTAGCTATGTGAAAACCCATTAATATGTCTGCCTGAAGGATTCCAGGGACAGCCATAAATATCATGGACATGATAAACTCAATTAGTCCAGTAAACAAACAAGGGACTGATATATCCACATAGGAGATGTTCAGTGGCACGTTATCAGGTTTTGAGCCATACATCCTACGTTAACACACAGAAAGACATTTTTGCACGTAAAGATTCGCACTCTCCTCTTTAAACCCACAGTTACCTGGAAATCCTCTGCATCAAATCCCACGCTCTTGGGATAATTTCTTAGTTGTGCCTATGGAGCGGAGACAGCCCACAGCCAGCTCTGACCACAGGCTCATCCACCAGTAAGCTGAACTTCACAGGAACGTTTGCTTAAATCGTTATTTCCAACCCCTGCTCCCAGTGGGGATCTTGCCTTTGGCTCTCCGCGGCAAGCATCAGCTGCCCGTCAGGCTGCCCAGGGGCAAATCAACTGCTGCTGCTGTCCAGAGAGCTCCTCGCCAGCCAGGACATCATTAAACTCCACCAAACTCACTGCATCGAGGAAAAGACCCCCTATCACGCTCAACTGTACGGTCTTGCCCAGCTTTTCCCAAAAGTCACACCCCAGGCACTGCCACCCAACGGAAGATGCAGCACAGTCATAGAATCATAGAAACATCCAGGCTGGAAAAGACCCTTGGGATCATCAAGTCCAGCTTATAATCCTACTCTACAGGGTCCGCACCTAAACCAAACTGCACTAGTGCAAAGCTTTGGGAAATACATCTTCCACCTAAGCCTGTCAAGTTTTCATTCACCTCAATGAACGTTTTTTTTTAAAAAAATAACATTGCCGATGTGTTTTACAGCAAAGCACCTTCTCTGGAGGCCCAAGCAGGAGCCACACGAGAGGCTTCTTATGCTGGTGGCACAGCAGGTTGGGCATCCCTGTTTCAGCGCAACAAAACCTGCCTCACCGAAGCCAAAGCACACACTCTCCAAGCCACAGGTCAGTGCTAATATAAAAATCTCTCTTTTCTGCAAACCCCAGGACGGGATTTCATTAGGTCTAAACTACCTGTGTGAAATCCAACCAACATCTCATCAGGAAGCAGAATTTAATCCTCTCCTCCCAGCAAGTGGAAGAGTTGACGTTTTCCTTGGCAGCCAGGTCTCTTTTAGAAACACATATTAGGAAAACCACAGATGGATAGAGGTGAAAAGGTGCATTTTCAGAAGGGATCCTCTTTGGTATATGTAGCAAGGACGAAGTTCATTTCATCAACACAGAAAACGTAGGCAACCCTCCAGCTTTCAAGAAATTAAAGGCTCAATACAACAGCAGTTTTAGATGTAGTCACCCAAGAAACATCATGGTGATGCCCAAGTGGCCTTGGAAATTCAGAGCTGGGGAGGCAAACGCTCTCCTGCTCCTGAAACACGAGTCCCTCAATACAGTCACCACCACACACTGATGATGTCCCAAATCCTGATCTACCAGAGGATGACTAGCCACGTTAATTAATTCCAACTACATTTAAAAAAAAAAAAAGAAAAAAAAAAGAGAAAAAAAGCAGCAAGCATTCATCTTTCCAACTGAAGTCAACATCAAGTTCAGTTCCAGCTATTTCCAGCACCTCGCCCCACTCGAGGAGCTGCGTCCCAGGGGTGGTTGTGTCCCTTCCCGCAGCCACATGCTTCAGCCCAGGGGAAAGGGGAGGGTATGAAGATGTGCCCGCTGGGAAAAAGGCATCAGAGCAGGCAAAGAAATCGCTCCTTCCGTGGAAAAATAAACCCACACAATCCCACGTAGGCAGACATGAAGCTATACGTGTTTCACAGCGGGAGAGAGAGGGGGTTGTGTATGCACAGTCGGAGCCCAACACCACCCAGGGCAGTTTGTCAGCTTTATTTTTTTCGTCCTTGCTCAAGGCATACACTAAAATATAATAACAATTAAAAAAAAAAAAAAGCAGAAAGATTTTTACTCCCTAGGTTAGACACTGGCTGCTAAAATGTCTGAGTTCAGGGCATGGAAAGTTTCTGATTTTAAAAGGAATTAATCTGTTTTACCACAGATTGTATTAATTAGGGTTTATTGCAGAACTGTATTCTGTGCTAGAAAAACACCACCACATATTTATCAAATTTTAACCATGATTATTGTGTTTTATTGTTTCATAAACTTTGAAAATGTCATGTCATGATCTATTTCATCTCAGACTTTCCTTTCCATCTAGAAACCATTACATATGCTCCAAGGAGAAGCCAACCCAGCTGCATATGTATGTACTATAGGATTCTGTTTGCCATGAAAATTATCTGCAATTGATTCTCATGGAGACCAATCTCCACAGGCATTCTGTGAAGCCAGAGCTAAGTAACAAACAGTGTTTGCAAAAAACCATACGTTCTCCTGCAGGCAAAAGAAAAAAAAAGAGGAGGGTGGGGGGAATACAATTAGTGGACTAACAGCAATCCCAAGCTAATGGAAATCTGAGACATCAGCAAAGTGCCAGAGATGCCTCGCTGCCATTCCAGATGCTGGAGCTCTGTGGAACAGCCCAGCAATCAGGAAGAAAAAAGAAAAAATCTGAAAAATATTTAGCTGGCACCAAAGGAAAACTGCACGATACAGAGCAGAGAGAGACAAGCCAGAGCATTGCCAGTGCTTCTGCCTCCCTAAACAGCGACGCTGCTCCAGGAGCCCTCCAAAGGGATATGATGAACTCCTGCGGGGCAGAACGACAGGGGAGAACTATCATGCACAGGCTAGTCGTGCTACTGGAGATCTGCAAACTCCATTTTATCCCGTTCTCTCTCCCCTGCTACAGCAGCATTAGACTCCCAGTGATGTTTCTTTGCTTCAGTACCTGAGCCCTCAGGAGCTCCAGACTAGCTCGCCTACAGCAGTGGTCATGCCACACACCAACCCTCCCTCCCAAATTATTCTGGCATTCATGTTCCCACCTGGGAATTTCATTCAGACCCCTTCGTGGTCCCCTCTGTACTCACCCATCCCTCTTCTGTGGATTTAACTCATTCATCAGTTCAAACTCTGCATGACAAGGTGAAGATGTCTGGGTGAGGTTTGAATCCTTTGAATTTACCAGCCAATTACAAGGGCTCCATGTTCTCCATCTTTCCTTACTGGTTTTCCAGCCTCCTCTGGGACAGAAGAAAATACTTGGACAACAAAGGCTCTGCCTGTGGGTGCCCACAGTTCCCTCAAGAGCCACTGAACCGATTTGACCCCACACTCAAAAGGCATCGAGCTACAGGCGATCCAGCAGAGAGCGAAAGCCTTGCTTTGCTCAACCCAATTTTAGCACCCCACCAAGAGCAGGGGAAGGCCGTCACCACACTTTAATCATAACCAAGCCGGCGTTAATAGGCATTTGGGGAACCTAGACAGGCTCCGAAGCAAAATAAGCAAACCCTCAGCTGCCAGGCACGGTGTGCCCCAGTCCCACCAGCATCAGGAGCTGCTATCCCATAAAGCCTTCAATACTGAAAGCATCTAGCACAGACACGGGTAAAACCAACCCATGAATTGCATTAAAAATCCATTTTCATCCACACTAAGAGCCCCGTCACACAGACACAGAGTCAAGATGCTGCTTTTAGGGAAGAAAACAGCCCCACGAGCTCCCTCCACCTCCCCAAAGTCGCTCCAGACGCAGAGAGGATAGCTCCGGGGCTGGGCTGGCTCCTCTAAGGGAGCTTGTCCATTAGAGCAGACAGACTCCAAAGAATTCCCAAACCCCACCTAATTGATTTTATGCATATTCTGTAGATTTTATGCATATTTCCTCCCTTTCCTGGCAGTGGAGTGGATACAAAAGGAATTAAGTCCAGTATTACTTGCTCAACAGATGGAAAAAGTCTCTGCCCCCTGCAAGAAAGTACCACTGAATAAAATTCAAAGCAGCAGTGCTAAAACTGTAACTTCTAGGCCAGTTTTGAGCACCAGTGACTGGATCTCTGCCTCTCTCTGACCTCACAAAAACTGAACAGATGTCAAAAACTTTCTATTTCCACAATGCCAAATACACTCCTTGATGCTCAAGAAAAAGCACCTCCATCGCATCTCATCCACACTATCACTTTCAACACTTTTATCCTGATTTTTATAAAGCCTAGAGAGTTCAATATTAGCTGATAAATTCTGAAACAATACAGTTTACAAGCACAAGAAACACTTCCCCCCCCTTTTAAACTTCTCTATTTGAAACAGTTTGCTGGGATTTCTGCCAGGGTCTGGTGGAAAGTTTTCACATCTGGGCTGTACAATTAAAATGTCAAAGCCAGGGATTATTTAATGTATTAAGAGGAAATCTAAAGAAAAGCCACACACTTTTAAGAGTCCTGTTCTTCACTGAATTATGCCACGACTACCTCCTCATTCAGCATGAGCCAATGTTTCAGATACTATTACAACTATTGTAAGGGTTCAGCCAGTTTTCAAACTCTTTTTGTCCCTTTGCCTCCTTCCCACCCCAGGTTTCTTCCCCCTGCCCCACCAGCAGCAAAGCCTCGAGCATCCCTCGGCACAACGTGTGCCGGCACCGAATTTTCCGCGAGCGCGCACCGTTTGCCCTGCTGAGTTCACAATTCGGATGCGTTAGGTGGATATCAGCAAAATCTGGTGCGTGAGGGTCTGACATCAGATGGCAAAACACATTCATGTTATTCAGACACGCTTCGATCGCTAAGGCTGCGTTTCTTCAACTCTCAGTCACAATTTTAGATCCAAGTTTCCGCCAAGTTAAAGCTTGTCGGCACAGCGGGTTCCCGTTCACCTTTTGCAGATCTGCACTGGAGCCTGCAGATTTTGAGTTAGGATGCTTCCAGCATCAGATAACGCACTTAAAGCCCAAGAACGTGAATACTTAAAATTGTAGGACTTATGTGACAGTACCAAAACAATCAATTTATTTCCTCCTCAGATTCCCTCCCACGAAGCAGGAGGTGCCACAGACCAGGGCTGTACAGGGACACAGAAGATATTTAGTGGAGCCCTCCAACCCTCCGTGAGAGCGACCAGAGCCAGCCAGCACCCCTGCATTTTCCTAAAAAGGGTTCACAGCCTGCCATGTCCCTGTCATGTAGGCACTACACCCTGAGCTCCCTCAGCATGTATTTCTGGGATTCGAATAAAACCAAAATAATGAAAACATACATATACTCATTTCTCATTGATGGAACTATTCAATCCCGCATCTCATCCCCCCCCAGCACTCTGCCTCAAGCTGTGCAAATAATCACGAGTTTCATTAAGCCCGAGTGAAGTCCTGATTTGGACAGCAGCGCCCTTACCGAGAACTAGAACTAAGGGCTCTGCGATTTGATAATGTAAACCAGAGTTAAGGAGGAAATTATTTTGGCAGAAGAGAGCAGAACTGGAACCAAAAGGTCAATCTATTTACGGAGCGGTGCCACAACATTACAGAATATACAGTTAAAGTGCCGGCAGGAAACATGATCTTCTTCTGGGTGATCTGTCCAACGAGAGACATTGCAACAATTGGACAAATCAATGCATACACAAGTCTAATAAAAAATCTCTACGTCCTAATAAAAACCTTTCAATCCTAATAAAGAATAAATAAATCTGTTAACAATAAGCAGAACCAGTATTGACCAACAAAAGCTAGAACCAGGACTGACTGCAACCCAAGGATTTAAAGTTATATTCCCGTCAGGAGCTACCTTAAAATTAAAGCTGACTTGTTGCACACAGCAGAAAGACTTGAGATTAACTCAAAAGCTGAGGTGACACAAGGACATAGCAAGCGTGGATGGGATGCACTGACAGCTGTTGGAGGAGGACGGGCTTGCTGAATGCATCAGCATCCTTAAGCAACTCGCCACAAAAAAATAAACCCCATATTCCTGTCCAGTTTAATTGCTATGGTTCCCTCCTGCTCTTCTGAGAGGGGATTCAAGAAGGGGCAGCAGGGAGAGCAGAGCATTTAGCAAGGGATGATGAGATGGGAGAGAGGCTGGAGCTGTAGAGCAGGTTTCCTTTCATGTCCGGGTAGTTTGGCTACTGTGGTTGAATTACAGGCTACATCAGCCACCTTTCCCCGGCAAAATCCTATCTTACCCATGTGAAAGACACTTATGATGGAGATTTGTCTCCTTTTGGTTTTAATTATTCATATGCAAATGCATTTTGGGAGGGATGGAAGACCATGAAGGAAATGACACGTCAAGATACATAAACTGGTACGGAAGACAAGTGAACCAAAGAGAGCTCCTCCAACCAAAAATATCTGCAAGCAAACAACTGCAATCTACAATTCACAATTTAAGATGGATTATTTACGGATGAGAGCTAAAGAGCTGCATGTGAATAGAAATTAGAGACTTAAATAACACATTAATGACGTTCATACACCTAGGCTGATCCCTAATAAAAGATACAGGGTGGGACATGTTCATCTCTGATGTATTTTTACCTAGATGAGCCAGAAGCAGCTCTCCAGCGGATCAGAGCTGCGTGCGATGCTTGGCACTGGAAAGCTTCAGCTCAGCCCCATTTTGTACCACTTATGGCTCTAAGCAGCACTTCCTTTTTTTTTGCTGCTTAAAAAAAGAAAAGCTTTTTAAAAGGGATAAAAAAAAAAGCCTCCAAAACAAGAACTTCCAGCATCATTTACCTCTCTTATAATGACTGTGAAGGACCCCTTCCTTGCAACAGTCCCACAGAGGGGTTCAAATCACCGACCTCCCATTTTCCCTGCCTGGAAATGACAGCCCCAGATTAAGACTTGGCTGCACAAACCCAGCGAAGCGAAACAAAAACATTTCACAGCCCACAGTGTTCCTGGCTCCCCATCAAAACGCTGGCAGCTGGGAAAGGGAAATCAAACTCTCTGGTCCTCAGCTGAGCCTCTGTCACTTCCCTCTTCCAGCTTTTGCACCTCAAGCTATCAGATAAGCACAAATTGCTTATAACAGGCCTTATTATTCAACATCTCAGGTGCTGCCAGCTGTATCATCCACAGGCCCTGTCAGTGTGTCCCAGTTTGAGCAGAAACAGGTTCAGCAAATGGCCTTGATCAGAGAGGTCCTTCCTCAGTCTCCTGGCACAATTTTCAGCTGGCCCCGTTCATTAGGGCTGGTCGTTGCTCTCTGGCGAGAGTACAGCCCCAAGTAGGAAAGATTCGTGGCTTAAACTCAGGACCCCGTTTTACATCAGTCCAGCTATTGCAAATTTACACCAAGCACTGAGGTTTAAGAGCAGAGAGTTCGGCACTGACCACCCAAAAGCTGGCACCCACCAGCACCGACCTCCGAGTCCCTCAGCCCCACCAACAGCCACGAGCTCCTGGGTCATCAGCGAAGGTGAGCAACAGGAGGGCTATTAGCAGTCACTGCCCATCCACAGTGCCCTTCCAGATTTGGGCTTGGTTTTGAGCTGTGTGCTGGGGTTTCCATCCCTCTCTCCTTTGCATTCCCTAACACCCACCCCAGGTAATGTTTCCTTCCCCCATAAGACTGCATCCTGCCCCCAAATAAACACTCCACACAAAAGAAAAAGAGTGGGGAACATCCCAAAGACAACAGTGTAGTCACATAACTAATTTGGAAAGGCTGCCACAGACAGAAGCCAATTAGTATAATTACTCACTTTCCATCCACTGCCTGGAAAAGCTCTTCGCCTCTAGGACTCGGGGTTTGGGGATGACAACCCAGCAGTTGGTTTTGGTATTCTTATACAAACTCCACGTTACTGATTCACCAGGACCAAGGGCCGGGATTGGCCCCTGCTCCACTACACAAAATAGAAACCTGGGATGGAGTACTGAGAGAGCAGCCAAATCAACAAAGGTTCTCAACTACTCACTCACCTCTTCTTCTACAGGCAAACCAGCTGGGTTACCAGTGGTGGCTCACAGAGGGTGGGGAAATACACACAGATTCTACAGCTATTCAAGAGTAAAAGCAAAGCTTTACACAAGCAAAGCACTAAAAAAAACCCAAAAAACAACCAACAACCCACCAAACAAGCAAACAAAAATACAGGCAGGAAGGCAAAGACCCCTCAGAAGCACCCCGTGGTTTAACATCTCCAGGTTGCACCACTTCACCCTTGTACAAAGGATTCCTCCTTAAGGTGCACGTTTTAACAAACAACATTTCTCACATTCATCAATTACAGCACAGTCTGCAACAAGCAGATGCCCCCAGCTCCCGAGGAGACGAGTTAAAAGAGACTTCAAAAAATCACATTTGTGCCCCTGATCAAACCAAAAGCCCCCCAGGGTGGCATACCACCCCCTGCAACAAAGTCAGCACAGAGAATCGTTCTACAGCCTCATGCTTCCAACATCAAAAACATAAAAGACTTCTCAAGGCAGCACCCAGGCTGCTTCAACAACTGCCCATGGAGCAGACCTTACACGAGCTCTTCCATGCACACGTGTACATAAATACACACACCTCTCTGCTTTCCTGCCTGCTTGCAACGAGCTTCACCCCAGCACGTTTTAATCCCCTCTCTATATCTTAAAATGCAGGGGGATTCAGATACTTCAAAGACATCTGTACATAACACTCATTCCCAGGCTGCAAAGCAATCCCAGCTAACATCTCCATGAGCACACACTTAAAAACAGCCCCTTCACTGCACCTTCCCGAGAAATGAGAAACACCAAATTCCAAGAGACTCACCTCAGCCACAGAGAGCAGAGCTGCGTCCCAACCTCCTGGAAACCACCAGCCCAGAGCTCCATCCACGCTGTTGAAACACCCCACAAGAGCTCAGCAGATTCATGTGAGAGCTCCCAGGAGCCCACCAAGCCTGGGTTTGCTGGAGGGGCAGGAAGAGCCCCACAGGCCCACCTGGGCGGAGGGTGGGACATCAGGAGCAGCAGCTGCACACAGTTCCCAGCGAGGCAGGTGGCAGCCCTGCTTCTTAATGGGTTGTGCAGGAATGGAAACCACACACCCAGCAATGCTTCCTTTTGCAAGAAAAGGGGCAACGGCCCTACCGCCTCTTCTGTCCCCCTCCCTGAGATGTTCAAAAGGAAGGATGCTCCAGACGTCCCTTCTGGTTCCTCAAGAAGGGAGGCAGCAGCCAGTTCTGGGGTCATTTTTGGGGGGCAGGTGGGGCATGGGAAAGGGACGATAGAAGAATCTGGTAATACAGGCTCAGGGTTAGGGTTTTCAGCCTGCAGATGGTGCCTCTCGAGCTGCAGGTGAGGTGGGGAGGTCCTCACCCCCGTCCCTCTGATGTCAAAAAAAAGAAAAGTTATACTGGTAACTCACTCTGGTAACTCATTTCTCTGTTTTGAAACCACAGAAACTGGCACAGAGAGTCCCCACCAAACCCAGAGCATGGAATCCGAACTGCATTTAACCGGCTGCTTGGTCACACAGTTTTCTGATTTGTGGTTTAGGCTAGTTGGTTTGGCTAAGTACCAAAGAAATGCTCTGCCCTAACCTTGCCTAATTTTACTGCCAAATCAACACCCACCTGTGCATAATGAGCACAGAAAGGTAAGACCACCTTAGTATAATGAGTGAGGTAATCACTTGAACATGTGTAGAAGGACTTTTGTTATGTCAGTTTTTGTGGCCAAGTGTGAGTTTTGTTGTGCGTGTTTCCTTGTAAAAGAATTGTATAAAAAGCTCGGCTTGCCTCCCCAAAGGTGTGCTAGCTGTGTTAAATGCCTGGCACTATTCTGTGCAGAACCGAAATAAAGAAAAGTATCTTGACTCAGTGTGGTATTGGCTATTTGCACACCAGGTAAAATAACTCTGATTTAGGAACATCATCTCCAGGGTCACAGCGCCGGAGCGGCACAGCTTCCCGGGCTGGAGGTCAGTGCTGCTCTTCTTTCACCATGAACAAGGATTGGGAGGCATACAATTAAGAAACAAGATGTTGCTTATTTCATCACTTGCACTGAACGTGCATTTGGATTTTTAAAAATTGCATTGAAAGTTTAAATATAGATAACTTTTAAAGTCAAGGAAAGAGCAAACATTTTCAGCATTTGGTGACAAAGGCCAAACTCCTCAGGGCATCAGATCCCCTTGTTAATTAAAAAAAGTGAGGTTGGGGGATTTTTCTTGCTAAATCCCAAGTCCCCACTGTAACAAAACAGCCTGCCTTTTTTTCTTTCCTTTTTTTTTTTTCTTTTGAGGCTATGTGTGTGTAAAAGCGGAGAAGCCTGGCTTTTATCAGAGGCCTGAATGTGACTTTGTGTCACTATAACCAAAGGGGAACCAAACCAGGGGGCTGATTGTGCCACTGCTCCTCCAGCTCCTCTGGACCTCGTGTGTCTGATGATCTCCAGCACGGCCGTCTGCCCTCGGCACCGGGGCACGACCGAGCGCCCGGGGATGCTGCGAGGCACTGGTGCACTCTGACCTTCCGTCTGTGTGAGGAAATAGTTGAAAGACTGAACCTTTTCACTCTGAAAATGAAGCAGAGCTCCTTAAAGTCAGGCTTAGTACGCATTAAAGCAACCCTCAAGGAGCTAAAAACACAGCGCTTTTATCCTTAAAGTCAAAGCGGTCTGCATAAACTCCCAAGTCGGAGTTGAACACCCTTTCTTGGGGAATTTAACCATATCTTTGCAATTAAAGGAAGACTGTTATATACACTTCTCATTTACAAAGTGGATAGATGCAAAAAATATTAAAAAAAAATAAAGAAAACGTAGCAGAGAAGAAAAACATGTTCAGTTTCTGACCAGAGTCATCATCTCTGCCTTCGCTGCAGCAACTGGATAGACTCAAACGCAGCAGCCACCCCAGTAACGAGGATGGCCCCTGATTCAAGCCCTCCAGGACTGAGCTGGAAAAGCTGTGGTTTAGGATGCAAAGTTTAGGACAAAAATGTAAAGACACAACTGAACACAAGAAGTCCCTGCATCCGCGGCACAGACGACCATCATCGCCCGCGCCAACAGCACACAAACCCCTGCCGACAGCACGCTGCCCATCCAACCCCCCTCCAGCAACCAACCAGATGTTTTCAGACACGCCAACAGCAGCTGCCAGTAGCCAAAAAGCAAGGCTTTCTCTTAAGAAATGGGATGTGCATTCTCTACAGTTCCTATCAGGACCCGTTTTTGCCGTCAGCCGTGCCCTCAGGTCCCCCCAGGACGGCACGTTAGTCTCTCGACAGGGTCTCTGCGCAACACAGTTGAACATATTTAAATGTTTGCACAATAGGGACTCAGAAGCATCATTATTTGGTAGTAGTTACTGCCAAAGCTTCCCAAAATATGAAGCAGATCATATCAATACCAACTGTTCTCATCTTCCAGACAGATCTGCTAGGGGAAAAAAAAAAAAGGAAAAAGAAAAAGAAAAATCTGTTCAACATCTCATCCAAGTTCTTCAGTCTTAGCAGTGAAGCAGCACAAACCTGCTCCATCCTCCTGCACCAAGCACACTGCACGCTGGAGTAGCACCAACAGGGACTGCTCAGAGACAGCACAAAACAGGGAGAAAACCCAGACAAACTCGAGCCAGAAGGAAGCATTTCCAGATGTACTGTACTGATAGACCTCATCTCTACCAGTATTTTTTTTAGAAGTCTGACCACAAGCATACAGATGGTTGGAAGCTCCATCAAACCTATTTAATTCTTCTTTGTAAATAGTTCTCTCTCCATGTCATACTTGCTGGGAAGCTGCCCAAGAGCCTGGGGCATCAGGGGGAAAAATTTTATGTGGTGCACAGAGCTTGAATTTAAGAGGTCCACTCAGCAGCCACGGTCATGCTATGGAGAGCCAGAAGCAATGGGAGAAACATGGCATTTCTTGCAAGTGCTTAGAAAACGTCACACATGGGCTGGAGCCAAGTACACCATTGGAGTTGTCTTGACATACAATGTCCCAGTCAACTTGCACCAAAGAGGACCTTCTGATGAACAAAGTCCAGTGCCACTGGGAGTCAGAAGCTCCTGCCATGGGGTCGCTCAGGGGTTTAAAATGTAATTTGTGTTACACAGCCATCCCCAAGTAAAGACTGGCTTTTCTTGGCTTTCCAGTACTGTCATGATTGCAATAATTTTGAAAAAATAAACCATAAGGGGAATCCACCGTGCAGAGGAAGCCAAATTCTCTTAACGTCTTGAATAAATAATTACGTAAATAGACCGAATTTAAATCGTGCCAAAAACATGAACAACAGCTTCAAATGCAACCAAAGCAGCCCCAAATCCCCACCCCAACAAAGACTCAGTAAGTCCTAGAAGATGAAAGTGAGGTCATTCACAAATAGCTCCCCAACTCCACTTTGTAGAAAAAAAGTGGCACCAAATTAGCCTTTAGGGCTCTCTGGAGCCCTCTCTGTGAGTCTCCTGGCTACACTCAATCCATTCTACATGTGCAGTTTTTTCTCCTTCTTGCCCCACTAGGTCACGTTAAAAAAAGCAAACGAGCATGTGTTGGGTGGGCAGGGGTACATTCAGGTCTTGCCACCCCCTGCATTTCCAGCCACCCTTCGCCTCCCTCGTACAAAAGGCCACGAGCTCGATCCATCTGCCGCAAGGATGAAACCCAAGAAGCACATTGCGCTCGCACAAGCTGCCAAATCCGAGCGCCCAGGAGTATCCTGGCACCAGCATTATCTTCTGCCACACAGTAAAACAAAGGCTGGTGACAAACGAAGAACAGGTGGAGGCTTAATTAGGTCATTAAACCACGTGAGCGCGACCTGCATTAACGCAGATGCTCGCGCCCAACGTGCTGGTGCTTGGGGTGGAGACGATCGCTTTTCGCTCGGGTGCTGCAAACAAGTGGTAGGATTACCGTGGGGTCAGAGCTGGGAACTGCTGAGAATCGTTACCTCCTGGGTTGGATTTAGAAAAGCAGGAAGAAATTCAGCCTTTTTACTGTCTAGGTTATCAGGGCAGGACAGGTGCAATTAAAAAAAAAACATCGGGGATTGACTCTATCTCCTCATGTGACGTCTTGCAGCGTGTCACCATGGGGACCTGTCACTCAGACACCTTGCGTACGCGCATGGCAAGGTCAGTTCAATCAATGGTTGGTTCCTGCACATCCAGCACCAAGTCCAGCCAGGTACAGCCACCACATCTCTGCGGCCTCACCCAGCACCCCAGGATCACCACCGGAGCAATTCTGTTTCCAGTCTCCTCACAACGAACCCGTAGTCGAATCCTCCACACGGTCTGCTTTTAAAATAGCTCTTCCGTGATCCCTCACAGCCAGACTGGCTTCGTGAAACATGAAGGTGCAGGAGCACTCAGGCACAAGGCTGCAGGAGAACTGCCACCTCCTTATACACACCTGGGGACAAACCTGCTGGTGTCACACCGCCTGTCAGATGAGTTAAATAATGTCACTGCTGATCTAGAGAGTCAGCTGCTGCAAGAACAGTAAACCCTGGTCCGTGCTCAGGATTAAGAACTGGGATGCACCAAGCTCAGCAGCTACTAAAGACTCTGACGAAAGCAGGATTTTCATCCTGTAAAATTCCCACTCACTCAGGTTATTGCAGCTTCAGCAATGAAACCACTCAGCAAGAGAAAATCCTGCCTCCTTCCTCTCCACTACTGGCTTAACTGAACAGCTCGCTCAAGACAACTTCCCAAGAAGTTCTGTTACACCAACGTTTAAAGATTTAAACACATTCTTTTCCCAAACTCTCTGGAGGTGTGACCTCCAAGTGGTTATTCACTGTATTTACAGGTTTCCCCCTTTAACCTCTTTGCATCTTTTCAATGAACTGTGACACATATTTGGAGAAAACAGACAAAAGTTTCCTGATTTCTCTCTGCTTTTATGTCTGAAATACCACCTGGAGCCTTAAGTATGATCTGAGCTGGCACGAATGATTCTTGCCTTGTGTTTTGGGTCGGTGGCGGAGGGACAAGAGAGAAGCACAGCGATTCACACTTGTGGCTGCGATTTGGATTCACACCCTGATCCTCATAAGCCAAACAAGCCACACTTCTCAGCAAGCAACAGTTGCAGCATAATTACTTGGTTAAAATACTATCAGGACTCTCAGCTACAGCCAACTAGAGATCTCACTCTCTGATTCACCTTCCTCCCTCCTGTGAAAATAGGATGGTCAAAGGATGAGCAAATCTGGCAACGTGAAGGCATGCTACTGAGTCCAGAGGAATACATTCCTTCGAGGAAATTCTATTTAACAAAAGCTGAAAGGGACTCCCTTGCCCAGAAATCTGTAAAATAACCCAAAAAGCTACTGGTAGATTTGCCCCTTGGGGATTCATTCCAGCCTTTATTAGAGTGACACGAGTGATGGAGATGCATTTGGATTCTTTAAAGTCGCTGCACCTACTGCCCTGCAACCCTCCAAAGTAAAACAAATCACTGTAAGAGCAGCATTTTCTGGTCTTTGAATGGCAAAACAGGAGATAACTCCAGGTTTATGGATAGTCTGGGACTTCTCAAGCAGGAAGCCACGGGCAGAGATTGGTGGGACAGATGGGGCCCTTTGTCCAGCCTTTGCCTGGGCTGGTGTCCCCTGAAAAAGGCCAGAGCAGGGGGTATTTAGCAGAATCTGGTGAGGAATGACGCAACAGCATTTCTGTGTTCACTTCATCTCTGTGCTAAGACCTGCTTCTATCAAGGACTGCAGGAATAATAAGATCAACCTAAAGTATACTGGGTTTGAAACACCTTCCCATCCTGTTAAACCCAGGGTGGACAGGAGATGACAGCACTACCCGCTCAATGAGACGGCACGGAGACACAGCAGGTACCGTGCCAAGCGCTGTCTATTTTCAACAACCAGTTCTGCAAAGCCAAGTGGCTGCTCACATGGGTGACATTACTCCATCATTTGAACAAGAAAGAGGAGGAAACCAACCGGGAGCCAGTGGGAAGCTCCCAGGTGTGTGAGTCCATGGACACTGAACAAACCTGCTTCAGAGCCTCCTCTCTGGGAAGGCAGCCCTGAAGGGGCTGGCAGCAAAAAATATCCGCGCCTAGATAAATGACTTCATATGTCGAGACAAAGATAAAGTTACACAGAGCCTCTCGCAGAGGATATGGTCATCAGGTTTATTTTTGTAGTTTTCATTACACTCAAAATAACTCTGGCAGGCTCAGAAAAAATAAATTTTCAAAGCCTTCTCCCATTGATGTCACCAGTTTTAATTAATTTTTGCTGAAGTGGTCTAAAGATGAATGCTGTTGGGAAAGGGCTGGTTCCTGGTATACTGCTCCGGGCCTCCGTGCTCAAACGCCGGAGCTGCACCAAACGCCACTGGGATAAATACTGCTGCGGTCGCGCTGGGAGATGGCTCCGGCCCATTTTCCTGCGCCAGTGGTTTTGAGGCCAGACGGCCTTTTAGCTCTGGCCTCCAATTCGATGTCAGAGGTGCTGCCAGCTCGGGGAGTTACACTGGTACCGCGCTATTTCCTGCCTCGGGAAGCCCTGGCCACATCCCGCGTTTAATGTCACCTCGGTAGGACATTAAATGTCACTGCTGGCTGTCACAGCGGCTGATCTGGTAGGGTGTTGTTTGGATGGGTGTCGAGCAGGGGACGTGCCTTCCCTTGGATGCCCAGCACGCCGGGGAGCTCAGTCTGAGAGCAATCCCCAAATTCCCAGACTCAGACCTCCCCTTTGCTGCACACCTGGTTGTTGCCTGTTGCTCCACCACCACCAGCTCCCCAACAGCGGTGTGGAGCAGCGCCGAAAATGTCTTGGCAATAAAGAAAAGCAAATCAGAGCGAGCAGAGGTTCCCTTGATGTTGCCATGACATACCCAGCTGCTGCCACAGTGCCAGCAACTCTCTCCAGACACACAGCAACACACGGAGCCACAAGAAAATCATTCCTCTCTGTTCAAGAGGGACTTTGAGCTCTTTTCCCCCTGCCGGCTGGAACTCTGAACCCACAACCCACACATGAGTCGCAGGGCTGGCAGGAGATGCCAAACCAAGCGAGAACTCCCTCTCCTCCCTTTATTTCCATCTACTGCATCTTGAGGAAAAAAATCTCCTGACCCATGGGTTTCCATCACCCCATGGTCCTGAAGCTATGAAACAACTCCTTAAGCAGAGCTTCTAGGTTCCCGAGGATGAGACGAGGACCCACCACTCTGCTTTCTGGGACCTTCTAGTAAGAAGCTGGAGGATGTCCATGCCCATCCCAGGTAGCTCCCGGGAGAAGGCGGCTGGCGGCTCCGGCACATGTGGTGTGCAGACATGGCTCCAGATGTCCTCGGGGCCTTCCGCAAATATCCAAGAGGGACTGGGGAACGGTCGCCAGGAAGGAGCTGATGGAAGGTAGCCAGCAGTCATTTCTATGCTCAAAGAGCAGTTTTCCAAAAGCTGCTAAGATCTGCCATCCTGGTTTTGAAGGGGTAAGATTCAAAACCCTGTTAAGCAGAAAGTGCCTGCATTTCAATGGCACCGTTTGTCAAAAGTCCTTCCCAGCTAGTTGTTCTTTGTTATTTAGATGCTTCAATGCTTGGCTTCTGGCTCATTTTAAAAATCCTGGCACAGGTTTTTCCATGCAGGAGAGAATTCTGATTGTGTTTGTAAGTTTAGCGCAAAAAAAAAAAAAAAAATCCTGTTTACACTAATATTGAAATTATAATGTCCTAGCCTCCTGCAGGCAAAGTCAGACCAAGAAAGTAAACCCTGCTGAAGTGAAGTGACTGGCAGGGTGTGGGAAACATTTTAAAACTCTAAGATGTTGTAAAGCTCTTTGTCTTATGCTAAATCATCGAAACTACAGAAAAACACAGAATTGCAATGGTTTCAGTAGGCAGAAAAGCATCTGTTGGGGTGACAGTAAGGAATACTTCAGACATCTAAGCTCAGTAGATGCAAAGCAACTCAGAAAAGCAGAGACCACCACTAATTTTAAAAAAAATAATAAAATACTTGCTTTCATTTGATATTTTTCCATATCTATTTAACTATCCTGAAGGACTCCTGACTCAGAAACGTGGCACTGCAGCCCCAGACACCGAAGATGTAGAAAGAGAGCAGTGACAGTGAGCTGCTATCATGGGAAACAAAGGGCCAGCTTAGCAGAGCTCAACGCATCCCATTTGGCCTCCTGGCAAACATCTGCCCTTTGTCAGGACTACAAAGCAAGCAGAGCCCTCTCCTCCTTGATCTCCAGCAAATTAGGGAAATTCTGGGGTGCTAATTACCTGGGGAGACAACGTGGGGAGAAGGCAGATAGGAGTGACACTTGAAGAAAACACTGTGTTGCCTGATCTAGTGGAGAGGTGTCCCTGCCCGTGACAGGGAGGTTGGATTAAATGATCTCTAAAGTCCCTTCCAGCCTGGGCCATTCTATGATTCTGTGATTTACACCAGTAAAAATCAGGCAGATACTTCAAGCTGCTGGGAACCACGGAAAGTAGCGCACCAAACTTCCACAGCAAAATGGAGAAAAAAATGATCTCTGTGTATGCAGTTAGGGTAAAAAAAGAAATTAAAAATAAATAAATAAAAATAACTGCAGAAAAAGAGCTGCTCTGGAGTTGCTGAGTCTGCAGAGGTAGGGAGGGTCTGAAACCATGGGCTTCGCCGAGTACACATGGTTTGAATTGCCGAGCCGTGGAGCAATCCGCCGTCCCGCAGGCTGGAGTACCCCCGCGCTCCTCCCGCTGCCAAGCCCTTATTGGGAAATATTTGTCACATATTAACTGGAACATCGGATTACTACGCTGAACATTTAACACTCTTTTGTAATATACACATACGTTCAAAAGGACACGGCACCGTCTCGGCACGCATTCAAGACGAAGACAGGGAGACGCATCACGCAGCAGCCGGGAGACGGGGAGGTAAGGCGCGAAGCCTGGGGAGGTGCTGTGAAATGAAAAGGTGCAGGGAAGCAGGACGCATACCTTGAGAAATCCTCAATGCAAGAGCAGCCCAAAGAGATGGAGGTTTTCACACCCTCGGTCTGCAATACAGCAAGGAGCAGCTGCCGGGCTGGCGCTTGTTTTGAGCCCCCCTTTTTTTTTTTAACTGAGTTTAAGAGGAAATGTTTGTTTTCGGGTTCTAGCACAGGGCATCCAGCACCTCGAGCTTTGGAGGGACCTTCTCACAGACCCCGAAAGACTTTTGGCGTCGCAAATGCTGCATTTAACGAGAGCATTTTGCACCTCAGGTTTCAAAAGACCGCGCTTAAAAATATAAGGGTGGGGAGGGGAAATAAAAAGGAGAAAAAGACTCCTTTAAAGAAAATAAAAAGGCAGCCAGAGACCACACAACTGAAAAAACAAAGTGTTTTGCAAGTGTGAAGTTTTAGTCTTGCTCTCAGCCCACCTCAAAGTGCTCATCAGCTGAAGGCTGTCCTAAATGCCATGTAAACAAGTGGTCCTGCACCTGCTGGGTTTTATCTCACAGCAAAAGTGTGAGGATCCCACCCCAGAATGAGCCTGAACGTAAGGGGACGAGGGGCCTCTCTGCAAAATATTACAGGCCTGGCTCAGCGAACGACAATAATTGAAATGTTGAGCTGCCGTTTCACAGCGAGCCAACATATGGGGACAGCCTGTCCTGAGCCTGCCCAGTCCCAGCAGCACGCAACCACTGCAGCCCCGTCCCAAAGAGCTGCGGAGGGAGAAAAAACCACGTTCCTCGCCGGAGTGGGGTCACCAACCCGTTCTGTCGCAGCATTTTGGAGCTCGACCTGCTCCTGGTCCAGCTGCCCCAAACCCCCGAGGATGCTTTCCTCCCCCTCAGCCACAGAAATGCCCAAACTACGAAGGAGCCAAATTGACGTGAAGTTGTTGTCATCGCCCCCTCGTCGCTTTGGTTGAATAAATAAAGCAAAATGAGTCAACTCGAAGCAGAACACAGACGCAGACAGCAACTACAGAGACACCTTTTAGCAGCATCCCCAGCTGCAGAGACAGAGTAGTAATCTTTTTTAAAAATGGGGTTTTTTTCCCGTGACAATTGGGATGTCTCCATGGCCCTGGTGAAACAGCGGTACCCTCTCTGCTGGACACCAGCCCTGCTGGCCACTGGCCCCACTACCCCTCCGACAGGTCCCCACAGCTCCACCTGCCCCAAAATGCCCAGCGGGTGCCCTTCAAGAAGACAAGCTGCTTTATAACAACCCACTGGAGCCCTATAGCCAAATACATGACTTACTGCAGAGCACAAAGCACAAAATGGGTCCATTTGGGTTTTTATCAGTTGCGGGATTTTTTGGGGGGTGCTATTTCTTTTGTTTCTGGGTTTTACAAGCACTGTTTTAGGGCTTTCCTGTAGCCAAATAACTTGAGCCTCATCTAACTTGTCAGTCTCCTTTTAATGTGTGGCAGTTCAACTTGACCAAAGCAGTCCCCGAGAAACAACCCCCACCTCCTCAAACCCCAACAAACGCCCAAAGTGACTCACTTTAAAGGAAAAATAGGTCTTGTTTAGGGCAAGCTCTGAGGACGTGGTTTGTTCCTGTCACTGCTCGTGGGTCCATCTCTTCCCAAAGAGGCACCGAGGGAGAGATGTCACTGGCATGATGATGCAGACAGCATCACCGCTGACAGCTCCTCAGTGGGCTTGCTTTAAATCCAGTGATAAGAAGGAAGCCTTCTTAAGCTTAGCAAGGTTTCTGGAGGAGGAAATCTGTTAATTCACAACCCAGCGTAGCTCTGCACCAACTGCCAGTGAGGACCACAAGCTCTTGGGAGGTTTCCTGACCAAGCTCTTTAACTGCAAGCCAGAAGGCAGTTCAGCTTTCTTCAGAGGCAAGCAGGGAAAAAAAAAAGAAACACACATAAAGATTCCTCGAAAACAGCTGAAAGGCTTCACGCCAGCTCCGCATCACATCAGCATCCTCGGTGCAGCGCTCGGCTCCCTGACGGGGGCAGCCGGGATTGGCCCCCGATGCAACATTTCCTACCCACCAGGAAATCACTTCTCCTTCCTTCGGCTCACAAATTACTTTGACGTTCGTTACTAATGATTGTAACGAGCATTTCAGCAGCACGTGGGAAAACCTTCCCCCTCCCCTCTTTCCCTCGTCTCCCAAATGCAGTGACCGGCAAACTCAGTGACCCAGAACCGAACTGGGACTTGCCCGGCCACAAAGGAGCCCCTTCAACCCCAACCGCTTTCCGCAGAGCCAAGGCAAAGCCCCTCGGCCACTTAAGCTCACCCCTAGTGCCCCAGTTGCACAGACCAGAGCAAGACTCAGCCCACGGAGCCCCGGGAGGCTCATGGACTCCGTTGGGGCTGCACATCAGAAGGGAGAAAACTAATTTGACCACCAGTGTCCAACGAGCTGAAAATAAGCACGTTTGTGTCTCAGCTGACGGGGTTTGGTTACAAGGCAGTGGGGGCATGCAGCACACCCCCAGGAGCTTCCCACCAGCGCAGCAACACGTTTAAGAGCATTGCTAGTGAAATGTTTCTGAGGCTATTGCACAAAATCTGACAGGAAAAAGTCCACTTTTTTGTCCTGTGAGCATGGACTACTTCTGGTAGGATTCCTATCCAGGATACCAGGAGAAACTGGGACTGCCCATTTGTCTTAATAGACAACGTCTTAATAGCATCTGCACGTAGCATTTAAGGTTTGGAGTTTTTTTTCTTTAAAATCGGAATTGAACTATCTGCTGCTTGCAAGGCTTTGTAACATGCCTATGCACTCTCCCCCCATCAAAGCACTGCACATCTTTCACCCATCTTTTGGTAGTTCTGTGAAGAGAAAAAAGTAAAAAGGAAAGAAAAAGCTTGAAGTGCCTGTGCAGTCTGACAGCAGAGCACTTAACGGAGCAGTGCTATAAATGAGATCCCTTTACAAACTAATCTAAGCTGTTTATTGTTTCCAAGGAGCATGCACTTCCACAGCAGAACAGGAAGTTTTGACAGTTTAAGAAGTTCATTAAACTCTGGGAGGAAATTTAAACAATCAGTGACAGCTTTCATAGAGCAAGGCAGCAGAAATCGCTACCCTCCTAACAGGCAGAGAGGCTGCAGCTTTTAATTATCACACTTGCATTAAGCCCCAGTGATTTTGTTACTACTTCTAAATTGTTTTGGCCCAACACCCAGGGCTCACAACCGAGTAAAGCTATTTGCTCTTTTATTCTTATAGCCAAGCAGTGCTTTTGTCCAAACCTCAAACTCCTTTATCTGTAAACAGGCCAAAGCAAGGCAATGGAAGAAGTTAACAACCTCAAGCACAAAAGAGCGCTTCAGTTTGGGAAAAAAACAAAAAAAAACACCCCACACCTCACTTCTTAATCCATTTCCCTTTATACAGAGAAATATAAAATAGGAGAGGGGGATCTCAGCAGCGTCGGTCCAGCGAGCAGGCGGCTCCCCGGCAGTCTGGCGTTGGCCACGTGGGTACATTTGCACCTACCTGGGGGGCACATACAGTCTGACGGGGCTTCTCTGGCCGTCCGCAGCTTTGCTAGTCCTTCACCCAGTTTCTGTTCAGAGGAGGAATAAAAATAGCCATTTAGAAAATACTTCATATCTAAATGTGGAGCGCGCGTGCATGCCAGCAGCCAAACCATCCAGCGCGCTTCCTTCCAGGGAGAGGTAATAGTTTCATCCTGTTCTGTTCAGCCTCTTTGCATAATACCCCACGCCACAGTGGCACACAACACATTGACTATTTCTTAGCCAGCGGCCAGTCTACAACCCTGGTGCGGGGCAGGACCTTCTGCACATCCCCAAAGTCCCTCGAGCCACTGAGGGCTGGGTTTGTCCTGAGCAGCTACTACAAGTCCCGTGTGGAGAGATGTCAGCGTGGTCTGGGTGTGCTTGGTGGCAGGAATGGTGCCAGCAAGGGAGGGAGGGAGGGAGGGAGAGCCCCAACATTGAGGCGAGCGCCCTGGGGAAAGCCCTCCAGCAGCTGCTGCCAAACGCAAAAATCACAGAATCACACCCTGGAGGTTACACAGTGGAGTGATATTTGCACAACAGATGGGACCTGATGTGGCTGATTTTGTACTTAAAATTCATGCTGTGTGGAGTATTACGGTTTCTTTAGGAGGAGGATGAGGAGGCAGGGACTGCTGGCGAGAGCGAGGTGCTCACCCACCCCCAGGTCCATCCAAAGTCCAGCGTTTCCATCTCCAAGGTGAGAAAGTCAGCAGGAGGACACCCAGAACACGTGAAAATTCACAAAACTAAAGCAACATCTATGTGGCATGTTGCAGGCAGATGTGAGCACGCTCTGCCTGCTCTCTAAGCCAACCAAAATGTTCATGCCTGCATTTAGGACCCTGCCAAACCCCAGCTAATGAGCTCTGATGACAGGTAACTTATATTAGCTCCAGCACAGCACTTTGTGGCTGGGACAGCCCAGCAAGGGCGGGAACATCCCATCTTCACCCACAATCGTGGTGCTCTCAGTCCTCCAGGAATGCCCTCTCTCACCTGAAGAATTAACAAAGAGAGAAACCAATAACCTGCTAACTGGAGTTCCCACATTTCAAAGAGAGAAAATTCAAAGTACTTCTTGAATTCAGGGTGTTCAGACTTGAAATTTATACAGCTGATGACCCAGTCTGTGTTCAAATATTTGAACACTGTGGACTATTCAGGAATTAGGCTACCTGTGAATTACGTTCTTTTGCTTTTATTCTAGGGATTAAGTAGTTTCATCTTTTGTTGAAATCCTATGCATTCCCCTCTAGCTGCTCAGATGTGATTCTAAGGGGTCCTGGAAGTATCAACATAGTTTCATAGCACAGAGAAGTTGTCCTAAGAGAAGTACAAATACCAAAATGATCCAGCTGCTTTCTGCAAAATATACACCTTCCTTGAGGAAAAGTGGCAAGGAAGCATCTAGAGAGACTATTCTGACAGCCACTTGCAGCCCAAATGTTTGAGATTCACTCAATTTTTACCTGCTTATTTCTAAAGTAATTTGGATAATGAACATACCCAAGGAAATGAAAATAAGCTCCTCCATCCCTTTTAGTTCAGCAGGCAATGCTGGAACAGCAGAGGAGATCTGAATCCTCAGTCCTAGAGCAAATCCTCTGTTGTCCCATTGAATTGTTCTTGTCATGAAACTGATTAATCTGGACACTCTCTGCCTACTGAAGACAATAAATCCGTTGTGAACAAAACGGTCCAGCTTTGTTTACAACAACTGGATGCTTCTTTAATCCTCCCGTTAACATTTTCCCTCCAGTACGAAAACTACACACTCGGAATCGGGGCGTTTGACCCAGAGTGAGCAGAGACACTGCCACGTCGGGACCACACTGCTGCAAATGCTTCGGGGGGCATCAGAGCAGGACCCTGCAGCGCGTCCCTCTAGAGGGACAGCCCAGGGAAGGGCGAGGTCCCGCCATACCAAAATCAGTAATTTCTCCAAAGTTAGACGCATGCCTGCCACAGGGCCAGAAACTAAATCCTTGTTCTTCAAATTGGCTTTAACAACACACTCACCCTTTATTATTTCCTTTCTTTTATGTGCCAAACATTTAAATAACACTGAAAGGAACAGAGTCAGCATGCTGGTGTTGCATTTGCTGCTCTTTACATGCAGCTCTGCCATAAATTGTGCTAGAAAACCCTTAGACTGGTATATGGAGTAACGCTTTTTGGGCAGTGCCGGAGAACAAAGTGTGCCGGGTCAGGCACAGAGAGTGTATGAGGCTTTGGTTTCACTTCTGAAATATTGTGGTAAACTTCAAAGGAGGACCAGCACAGAATTTAACAAAAAAACTGACCCCAGGCACCAGTTGATGTTCATGATGATGGAAATATTCTCTCGCTCTCCAGAAACTCTCAAGCACAGAAAGGACAGAAGCCGCCCGGAGAGCGAGCGGTCTTATGTAACGGAGAAGAGCTTGGTCGAGAAATAGGCACTTTCTGAAACTTTATCATAACTGCATAAGTTAATTTAAAATGACTATTAATAGATACCACAATCACTACCATGCATTCCTTGAATCTGTTCCTCGTTTCAAAATTTGCTTTCGGTATTGACAAAAGCTTGGTCATACTAAATGTTTCAACAAGCTCACTCTTGCATTAGAAACCCAATTATGTGGTTTTGCTTTATTTTCCCCTGTACAATCTCCATCTGAGCGTTCCCAGTACAAAACAAGCTTTCCACACTTAACTAAATCTCAGCAAGAGGCTGCACATGATCTTAGGCAGTGCCACAGAAACCATTCCCATTGCTAAGCACATTTATTGGAGTAATTGGAACAGAACCTCTGCCACGACTGGCAGGCTAATTCCTGCCCGGAGAAAAGATGTGAACTAGATTTTGTGATTACGCCTCGCAGGCACCCCTCTGGTCTGGTATTCGGGGTTTTCACAAATGTATTTTTTAACATTTCCCTTTTATCAAGGCACATCAATGCAACCAAGTTTCCAGGAGGACGGGCACACTGCGGCGGTGCCAGCAATACCCTCACGTAGCTCCACCAGTAACGCACAGCGGGAGGAATCGTCTCCCCGTCCCGCAGCGCTGCCTCCACCCCCCCTGCGCCCCCAGCGCCGCTCGCAGCTGGAGGGCACGGCTTACAAACACATTTTTGCACGGCTGAGGCTGCGTGGCTGTAATGATTTTAATGCAGCACCATGTTTTGCACCCCGGTCAGGCCATGAATACAATCCTAGTGTAAAACCTTCCCCAGATGTCAGAGTCGATCGCGTGGGAGCGTCCTGCGGCAGCCCCGTAAGCCCGGTTGAATCTTGCTGCACTTTATGAACCACTGTTTACACAAATCCAGCAACTGTGGGATCCTCACGCGTCTCCTATGAGTAATGGGAGCCCTCCCTGTCCCCTTTGACTGCAAAAAAGCCCTAAACCTAAACACCAGAGTCTGGTGACAAATAGAACCCTGGGAATCGGGCATAACTTCTCCCAGAGATCTAGTTTAGTTACAGAGATGGGTTTGGTATATGGAAAAGGGCATGAGGGTCCATAACTGCTCTTCAAGTAGGAGAAATCCTTCCACGCAGAAATCTTTATTGCCTAATTTTAAAAAAAACCCTGGGACTGACAGTGAAACAACTAGTTGCTCGTCTTCTCTACCTGCCGTAAATCAGTTCAGCACTGCTGGACCCCATGATACTCTGTGACCGGAGGTCCAGATAACAGGGAGCGTGTTCATAAATTTCTAACAAGGAAATTACAGTCTATTACATCCAAAGATAAATGGTATTTAAGTACTCGGGTTACTTTTGCCCGGAACAGAACGAGGGGAAAAAAAAGTCACATGTTCTCAAACATTACACTGCTCGCCTTTCCACCTGGGGCGTTTTCTCTTCTAAAAACCCGACGGGCTTTGCCACGCCTCGCCCTCCACTGCGATGAATGGAAACGGCAATAAAAGGGGGAAAAAAGTTCGGTAAAAGGCAGGAAGGGGTTTTTTGGTTGTTTTTTATTTCCCTCCCGAAGGGGCAGAGGAGCCGGCGACACACGGAGCGGGGGGGGGCCGAGCGCCGCCACTCACCTCGCGGAAAAGCTGCTCCACGCGTGGCCGCAGCGCGTCCAGCAGCGGCCCGTGCCCCGCAGAGCCCCGCTCCTCCAGCGCGGCCAGCCGGCCCTGCAGCTCCGCCGTCTTGGCCCCCAGCAGCAGGCACACGGCCACGGCCGTGAGGGACAGGAGCAGGCAGAGGGCGGAGGTGGCGGTGCCCGCCGAGCCGCCGCCGCCGCCGCCTCCCGCGCTCATCGCGCCGCTGCGCGGGGTCCCGCTCGGCTGCCGCCCGCCTGCCCCCGCCGGCGCATCCAGCGCCCGCCCCGCCGAGCCCCGCCGCGCCGAGCCGAGCCGCGGGAGCGAGGGCCCTTCGGCTGCGGAGCGGCCGCTCTCCTCCGCCCGGCCCGCCAGCCCCGAGTCTTAAACGGAGGAAGCGGGGCGGGGGTGAGGGGTGGTGGCTCCCCCGCCGCCGCCGCCTCCCCCGCGCCGGGGAAGGGGGGATGCTCCGAGCGCGGCCCGCCGCCCCCCATGGGGGATTACGCGGAGCAGATCCCACCCCCGCCGCCCGGCCCCGCGGTGTCCCGGCGCTGGATCGGCCGCGGGGCGCTCCGCAGAGGCGGGCGGCGGCCACGCAGAGCAGCCCGCAAGCGGGGGAGGCCGCGGGTGCGGAGCGGGCGCCCTCCAGCGGGACCGGGTCCCCCCTCCCCGCCCCGCAACCCCCGGGACAGCGGCCCCGGCCGCGGGGAGCACAGCACCGGGAAACGGGCTCCGCTCTCCTCGGGAGTGAGACCGGCGAGAGGTGTCAGGCGCCGGGGAGCTGCGCTCCTTTCCGCGCTACAGACCCTGTTGGGATCTGCTCTAGGGAAGGGGCCCCCGCTGCAAAGCCCAGGGGTCTGCCACTGTGCGATTTTATCCCAGTAAAGTGCCCCATCCACTTCGGGGAGCTTTTTGGGCGAATGGGACTATGCTCGTATAGAAGTTCCCCAGGCTGTGCCAAACATCCGTGCCTTTCCCGTGCCGTTACACCACGTCAACTCTTAATTCACCTGTGAAACATCCCCGGATAAGTTAATGCCTGCCTAGGCTCTATGCACACAGTACCCAAACCCAAACGTACTCTTCACCTCTTGGCCACAGACCCTGCCCTTCTAGGAGTAACTTTCAGAATAGAAGGGTGAAGTGTAGGGCAGAGTCAGAAGATGCTACTAGGAGAGGTATCTAGTCAGTGTGTTTATGACACACAGACACGCCACAGCCAGAGGCCCTGCTGGATGCACACACTGCTTTTTTGTAGGCAGTTTCCAAACCTCCATCATTGGCTAATTACTTCCCACTCTCCTTCACATGCCTGAAGTTATAAAGAAAACTCTAGGTTTTTGTGAACAACTTCTTACTTCCTCCTCCCTCCTTTCTATGAACCTGCTAACACTTTGCTTACAAGCTCCACGAAATCAACTGCACGCGCACGGCCTCATCGCTTTGGGGGAGATTCTAGGGTGCAAAGCATCTTGTCCTACAACCTGTCCATGTGACTTGAACCCTCCCGACAACTGAGATACCCAGAAACCGTCACAAGAGGAAGGACAGATCACTAGTGCAGCAGCTCAGAAACAAAACCTGCGCTGCTCATCTGAAAAAAACAGCTTTATTGTGTCCCATCATCCACACTTAGTAAAGTGGTAAGTGACCCATTACGGATAGCATGCTCTTAGTCCCCCTGAACCATTCACAGATTTACAGACCATATTTTTAAAGTGCAACAGCTAAAAATCTGAATGGCAGAGAAAGATGCACGCGGATCCTCTAATTATTTACTAACGGCTATAGGCAGTCAGCATCAGCTTGACCCAAACGTGAAGATTATAAACTACTCCAATTATACTAATGTATTAATAAGACAACAGGGGGGTGAGCATGTAAAAGAGGTATTTCCTTCCTCTTAAAGGCACAACCACTGAGGGCAGTGCAGAGGAGAAACCAGCCCCATTAAGGAGAGAATCCCGGCACCTGGCTGCTGCTCAGCTGCCAACAGCTCGGGGACCTTGCACCGTGTCCCTTCCTTCTCAAACTGCTTTGTTACATGCTGCAAAGCCTGCAAAACTACTTGCCACCTCACTGCAGATGCCTTTATTAATCTTGATAGTGCATTTTTTTTTTAAAGTTTACTGGGAGGAGGAAAGTGAATTTAAACAGGTTTTTATAATGCACATCTTTTTCCAGCATGTATTTCCTCTAGCAAGTGCAGTAAGTTTTAGTAACTACGTTATCAAAGGCCAGAAGTGCTCCTTAAGCAAGAGCACACAATCTTTCCCTTTCTAATTTCGATAGAACTGTTTTATAGTTACAGTTTTATAGTTATAGCAGCATATAAACTTCCCCTCCCATCTGCCTTTGATTTGCATTGCTCAGCTGATACGCTCAGCCAAGCCCCTGCCTCGCCTCTGAAGGTGTGGGATGGAAAGCGCTGCGGGAAGGAATTCACTCCCGCCTGCCCCAGTCCTACCCAGCTGACCCGGCTGGTACCAACTGTTACGTTTTCTGTCATGCAGAGAAGAAACAATGATGTGAACATCACACACAGGGAAGGGAGGTGCCCATTATGAGACATAATCAAGCCCAGGAGGTGGCACTAGTTACAGAAGATAAGCTTTCAAAGCCTGTCCCAGCTACATTCTACCAAGTCAGAGATAGGCCTGTCTGGAGCCTCTTGCAAATTGTGCCTCCTCCACATCGGGGGAACAAGGACTGCAGTTTTACACCTCCCTGTGCATTCGGATTTTGCAAGCACAAAACCTGTTTCAGCTCCTGTGGAGCTGGAACAATTTACTCTATCCTTTCTAAAGGCAGGCTGACACAATGAAGAATGTCCAAAACTTGCTTATTGTACCTATGCTCAGCCAGCCTGAATGAACCCCAACATTGAAGCTTCCCGCTGCTCTGGCTCAGCCATTCGTGCTTCATCCAACAGACTAAGAGGGTTCAGCAAGAACCAGAAAAACCCAACTTAAATATAGAACTGCAAGAACCATCACAGTGCACTGACAGTGCTTGCAAAGTAGTGCCATTTCCTTCTCAACTCAGCACCCGAGTTCACAACCAACTTCCTCCTTCCTGTCATTCAGTCCGATGAGAGGGCTTCGCAGTTGCCAAGGTTACTTAATTTATCACTAACTAGAGATCAAGCTCTGCACAAGTACCTATTTGAAGCCATCAAGATGATCTTGTTACTACTGCAAGAGAAGGCCTTAAACACACCACTGTTCTGCGGCACAGTTTCTCTGCATTTTTCTCCACGGGCAGTACAATCCTAAAAAACTACCGTGAAAACCCTGATCGCCAGTGAACCATAAAAAAATATGAAATGTTACTTTTCAGAAAAACTACCTATAAATACTTAACATCGAAATCATTAGACAAGGTTCAAGAGACTAACTAGGCAGCTAAAGCACAAGGCATGCTGCTTAACAGAAAATGTGGGAAAAAGGTGTCCCACAAGATATATCTACTTAGAACACTGTTTTCAGCCACGTTTCAGAATGCTATCACAGTATTATAAAGCACAATTTGCCTTAGCCCTTCAAATCTTTTCTTTGTGACTAATAAAAGGAAGTTAGTTGAAAACATTAAATGTTTTCAAAAATTCAGCTGGCCCAGATGCCTCACCTGAAGTCAGGTGATTAACTAGCCCCATATGCAACAAGAGTTTGGCACAGTTGCAAAAACAACTTTCAAAAATGAAAATTACTTTTATTTTTCACTTTGATACCCATAAGACTACAACTGTTCAACAAGGTAAACATAACAGTTATACAAAACATATGTAAATATTTACAGACTTAACTGTACAAAATAATTTAAAGTTTACAAAAGTTTCATGCAACCTCTGTTGACTGACACAGTCTAGGAAATCTCCTTGAAGAAGCATAAAAGATCTTTGCATTTATTTATTTATTTAATGGTTCAAAAAAAGGATGCTGCAAGGCTTCATCAAGAGTAATTCTTTTGGCTGGATCATACTCCAGCATCCTGCGAACAAGGTCAAACAGTCTTTGATGATCTGTGTCTTGGCAATGCATGAATTCCTGGAAGAAAAAAAAAAAGGTATTTTAGAGAGTATTTTCACAACGGCAAACCTAAAAAAATAATAAACAAGTTGACTCCTACCTTTAGGGGCTTACAGCGTCTCCTAACATATCGTCCTGCAGAACTATGTTCATCCCAGTCCAACTGGTCATGGTGAAAATAATGCTTTCTGCATGACAAGGAAAATAATTTTAAGGTAGTGTCAGTTGTCAACTATTTAATTCACCTAAATCTGACACAATTTCTTGCAACAGACTAATAGGTAACAAGAAGCCTGAAGCCTCTTTATGCATCTTCAGAAGCTCACAGCTAACAACAGAAACTTAAGTTTCTCTTATAACCGGAAAATATCAGGGACCTTACTTCTTCCATGTTGAGCTTACCTGGATTTCTTGATCATGTGAGCCGGCAGAGGCCCCAGAATTCTTTCCATCATTGCCAGGTGTTCTTTGCTATCATGAGTCTGTGTGGAAAAAGCAATGAATGCACTTACAGCATTTTTCTACTCCCAGCCACTTGGTAACAACACTTGGCTGCAAACAAGATGTTTGCCAGAGTGTCGTCACGGTATCTACACATCAACACCTTAAATTATTAAAAACAGATTATGCAATGCAGCTTGTTATAATAGCACTTCCCACGGTTAAGATGGCTCCTGAATAAGAGGGTTCATAAACCAACTTTTGCAGGACTATGCTTTCTTTACTTTTAATTCCAGCTGTTATCTCCAGACTCTAGACAAGCTTCATCAGCCAAAAAAAGCCAGAAAAGAGCATCTTAAATACAGGAGATATCCAAGACATCACATTTTCATATATGCATGCTGTCTTTACAAATTTCATCAATATAATCCTTAAAAAGCCTTTGAGGTTACACCCTTCACAGTAGCAGTTAAGTGCGCGTCATTAAAAGATAAAACTCAGTAGCCTGTAACAAAAACGTTCAATTTAACTTTATGTACATACCTGGAACACTGTAAATCCCAGGTAATACTCAATTAGAATACAACCAATACTCCAAACATCACACGGCTGCGACCATCCCAGAGCTGCAATTAGGAAAAGTTTAATTTTTTAACATGTTCTTGAAACCCATAATCCACAAAGCATTTGCCCAATTTCCATGCATTTCCTGATGCCCACTTTCCACCTCCACACCTTTCCCCAAACCTCAGTGGGACAAAGTGGGAAAGGAACACACATGGACTTCTGTTTTTTGGGTATTTTACTGTCCATTCTCAAAAACCCTAATACCACCACCCATGAGAGATGACTGAATGATTAGAACCAGAAGCAACTACTCCAATTTATAAAGACACCTGAACGAACTGTAATTAACTGTCAGAAGGTTTCAAAGTCTTTACTGACCCAAAATAACCTCAGGAGCTCTGTAATGTCTTGTAGACACTAATGTGCTGTGGTGCTCATCATCAAAAGTTGCACTTCCAAAATCAACGACTTTGATGTCTGTGTTTTTTAAAGTGCGTTCATCTCGCTTCTGCAAGAAAATCAAAGTGCTAGTAGTCAGTATTTCTTAAAAGTACGCTTAGGCAAAATGTATTCATCACATTATTTATCTTCCAAATGCCAGTTAAGATAAAATGCTAAAAAGTCATCCTGTGTAACAGAACATTCCTTCCAAATACAACTCCTATTCCAGCTCAAGCTCCAGGAAAGAGGAGCTGGCAACAAAGCAATTTAATCCACATACTACCAACAGCTGAGTAAAGACCTTTCCCACAGTTAAGAGAGCAGCCCCTTTCCTCTTGTTAACCTTCAAGCTGTTACCTTTTTTCTGTTCATTGGTGCCTACACACATTTACATAATTTTAACTCTAAAATTAATAAAAAACCAGTAAAATAAAATCAAGGCTTATGCACAAACTAGAGGCAGTGAAGCCCATACTGCTTTTCTTTCTCCAAAAAGTTTTTATACTCTGAAAAAGGAGCAGCAACATAAAAAGAAACTTGTGTTTCTGCCAGCGCTAGAAGTGATTTGGGCACACAAATTCCCACGCTGATGTCGTGTCCTAGTGTTTTTTTAGATTTACAAGGAGGACACTGGTGAAGACCACTCCTGTTCAGGGCCCAGGCCAGCCATAATACCGCTCAACGACCAACATCATGTGCTGATGACACATAAAATTCATCTTAGCTATTAAGCGAAGGACTGCAAAACTGGCAGGCACTGCAGACTCCAAGGAACCAGGGAGAAAGCAAGATTTGACATTCCTCTCCAAACACAAGGATGCTTTAAAGAAAAGGATTCAAACAGCTTAAGAAATATGAAGGAAGAAAAACTAGCTAAATTCAACAGCTCTCTACGAATGCTGGATCTTCATTACACAGCAAAGAACGTCACTAGTGATCAGATGAACAGTTTAGTTTGAATCAGAGCAAAGGCAACTCAGCAGAAAGTCAGTGCATCTCAAAGAGCATAAAGAAATTCTACGAAACAAAACTCTTATCACTTGACCTTCCTACACATACTTTTTCTTGTTTTAAGAAAAGTTCATCTCAAGACAGAGCAGCCCAATGCAAGTTGGGAGAAACAAAGAACAAACAAACTTACCATTTTAGCATTGTACTTCACTATGTAATCAGACTCCACAAACAAGATATTTTCAGGCTTTAAATCTGTATGAGTTAGTTTATTATGGTGTAAAACTACAAGGAAAACAAGACAACATTCCATAATTAATAAACTCCTAAAGGAAAAAACAATAATGTATTTGACATAAGTATTGAGATTTACTTACAGTTTATAGACTGGCAAATCTGGTAAGCCATATTTCTAATATCATTAATATGAAACGGCAGAAAGCTGTTTTCCTTAATAAAGTCGTAAGTACTAAGTCCCAGCAGCTCAAAAACAATGCACACGTGGCCGTGATGATCAAACCATTCCAGCATCTGGACACAGCGGCTTAAAAAAGGAAAAAAACCAAACAAAACAACAACAAACAAATGAGAACTCAATTTACTTTATAGCAAATCCTTAGTACGCTGACTATTCCAATTTTATACTTACAAATTACTGCTTGGATCCATGTTGTTTAAGTGTTCCAACACTTGTATCTCTGATCGGGCTGCTTCCCGGTATCTACCAACATTTTTCACAATTTTAACTGCCACATGCATTCCTCTCCTTTAAAAGAAAGTAAAGCATCACAAACTGAATTAATTATTGTTAAATACCTACAATTCCAGCTCCATTTTAATAGACGAAATACAGGAAGATTAAAGGTCATAGAGAATCATGAGTTGGATTAGGAGAATTTGACTTAAGCACATTGAACTTAATCAGAACTGTTTTTATAAAGGAAGGAAATACCAATCTTCCCTTTGTCAAATAGTCAGAGTATATGCTACATTAAATATTTCCCGGTCTTATTATCTCATCTAAGGTAGAATAAACATCAGGAACTCACCGGAAAGACCACTAAAATTAGCAAAGTTCTCAATTGAGGGGAGTACTGCAAAAATCTGACATTTTTTTTCCTGCAACTTGCACAACTCATTCTTGCTCTTTTCCAGTGCTCCTTTGGAATCACAGGAACTGAACAACTTCTGAAGTTCAGACTCTGGGTATTTTGTGCTACTGAACACTGACCTGCACTCTGTACTACTCAAGCTGCAACGCTATTACTCAAATGGAACAAAGCTACACAAAGTTAATTCTATCTCATTCACTCTCAGTCTCTGTAGAGCTATTTAGATTCTAATGACTTAAGAGTACTGTCTGCCCTCACAATACAATCTCAGAACAGACTTCACTTGTGAAATGACAGAACGAACCAAAGGCAGAGGAAAAAAAACAGTAGAATCGTGTCACAGAACTGCAGATAAAGATAACCTGAGTTTTACTGTTTAAAACACCTAGCATATACAGAACCAGTGGAAACGCAGTCATTTGCTTCTCCTCCACCAAACATGCCATCACATGGCAGTAACCATTCCACCAAAAAATGGATACCAGAGTATCGAGTGTTCAAAAAAAACTTCAAAGGATAATCCTGATTATTGAGACCAAGCAAAGAAATTTAGAGCTCGATCAATTCAAAGCTATCGCTCTCATCAAGAAGCAAAATTACTTTTTCAGCATCTCACTGCATCATCTTCTGAAAGCCAGTCTCCCAAACCAATTCTGTACACTTTACACATCCTCACATTCTCCAGTTATGGCAACAGCACTTGTAAAACTCACAAAAACACATACATAGCAAAAAATAGTGCTTCCTCTTTAAAAAAGACAGACACCTAATCAGTGATTAGTAGTTTGGACCATGTGGTTACTCAGCTCACACAGAAAAAAAAAAAGGTGGTTTATTTTTGAAAGAAATCCTCTCCAGGCAGATGTTTCCGAAGACAAATGTGGTTAAGGAAGTTTACTGTTAGAGACAGGTTCTCAAAAGCTTAGAAGAAAACCAAAGTATTTCTCTATATACCATCTTGCACAGTTGATACCATCCCAGATTATTCACAATAAAAAAAATAATTATAATATTGTAAGAATTGTCTGAAAAACCTTAAAAACAAAGGGACAGATGTGGTATCACCTAAAAATACTTAGAATATTTTAAAGTAGAAATAAGCTTGCATTGTAGCTCTCAAAAACGGTGCATTTTTTTTCTTAACTATACTGCAACACTTTATTTGAACTGTGGCTGTTTTAAAGAAAATGCCCCGGTTTTTCATTTCTGAGCTGGTCTTCTGGCATGAGATGTGCTTATACAAATAAACAATACTTACATATCATGATCTATGCACTCCACTACTTTTCCAAAAGCTCCTTCTCCTAAAGTCGCAACAATTTCATCTAAAAAGAACAAACGCAAGTCAGAATTATAAAACTACTTCAACAAGAATTAATATTATTAATGTAGACTTAAAAATGTGTCATTACAAAAGCATAATTACTTTAAATATCAGCATCTGAATGCATTATTTTATTGGACAGGTATCAAGAAAAGTTAGCCAAAAACTATCTCTTGTTCTAATCTCAAGACTCAAGTTCATTTACTAATTGAAACTTTTCGAACACAGTATTTAAATTCTACAGAAAAGAAGATATGCAAAAAAACAAAAAAGCACAAAAAAAAAACAGAACAAAAAGAGCAATGAAGATTTCTTTAGCCCCCCTCCTCTGACATACTATTCTAAACAGATTTTTTTGCTGAAAAGTTTTTAAAAAGTGTTGAAAAATGTTCTATACATCTTGCTCTTAGAACGTCTCCACTTTCACAGATCAGGTGACCCTCCTCATCATCCTCTACACTCCTGGATCTTTTCCTTCGATGACTCTTCTGGAAACGGCACCAAGATCGTCCAGCCAATCAATATATCAGAGTGAATTCAGGGCAGAATACGCAATTCATTCAGCGGGGAGATATTCAGGCATTCAGTTACACACCAGGCCACGAACAGTTGGCAGGAGCAATTTCAAATTCAGTCCCCAGAAATTCACAGGGCACAGTTTATGTTACAGAAGAAAAACATGGCAAGGAACAGATTTTCAGATAAATACTTAAAAGTGATAAAGCAACAGAAAAAACAACACAATTTTGTCTCTCAAACAGTGGCTTAACTGAAGACAGATTAAGAATGCAACATCACTATTTCTAATATTTTTCTAGCGAATAGCAAAAACAACATTTATTTACATATCTAAGCTTACAGTCAGTTGAAATGCTTCTATTTTTTAAAACACTTTATATAACCTAAACTTTTTTTTAAAAATCAAGTAATTTTACTTCCCTCATGTTTAGAGAGAGAAGAAAAACTACTGTCAAGTCCTTAATTTGCATTGTACCATCTAATACAACTTGCTATTTTCTATTGCAGAAATGTGACATAAAACACCTGGAGCTGAAGATGTATCAGTTATCAGTGGGCATCACGCCAGCACTGAGGAATTCAGAGAGCGTGCCTTTAAAGGCAGCAAGCAGCAAACATTCCATCTTCAGCAAGACATCAGCTGCCACTCGCCAGGCACGTGGCTTATCAAAGTTTTCTCTTATCAGGTGTAGAGCTAACTGTAGAGCCTGTTCTTATCAATCTACCAGACATTCATGTTTCACAGTTCCAATTACGCTTACATTAAAAAGGCAAGTCCCTTCAACTACTTTAGTAACAGCATGTATGGCAACTCAACAGTCTACCTGAAAAAACACAGTTCACTCCGCTGTAAAACTAAAAATTGACAACTGGACTTTTTAACAGGAGTTACTTGTTGTCAATTTTGAGCTAAAATTTTCCAGACTGATCTTAACTATGGTCCACCTGCATTCCCACTGTATAACTAGTACTGATGATACTCCCGTACCCCACCCAACATTCTGATCTCAAAAGTCTCAAGCAAAAACATATTCATATGCTCACAAATGGATTGTACTACAAGATTTTTTTTTAAAGTAGTATCGTATTTCTTAAAGTATGTGACCAGGAATTGAAGTTCTAACACTCAAGAAGTCTATTACCACTAATGCATTAATAATAAAGTTAAAAATTACTCATACCGAATGTGACTGGTGACTGGAGCAATGATGTCTCTTATGCTTCCTTTTATGACTACTTTTCCTGCTTCGACCAGAGGATTTGCTATAGTGGTGATGGTGACTCTTTTCATAGTCTCTGTGATAATGCCTGTGGTCATACACTTCACAGAAGTCATTTCTGTATTCCTCAACATATCTCCGGTCATGATGGTCTCTTTCATTTATGGCTCTATCGTCCAAATAATGACTGAAAATATATTTTAAGTGAATGTTCTCCACTTCAAAAACTTGAGGTTCCAACAAGATAAGTGACTTGAGCTGAGTTACAGAGTTACACAATACTGTCTTTACACCAAGAATGTTTTCTAATTGATTGCCTCCCCAAGAATAGTGGAGCTTTTGCTATTACTTTATTAGAAATCTAACACTGTCAGTCTCAGATACATAGCAGTCATCCACATGAACAACATATAATCCATTCACAGTTTGCACAATAAATAAGGAACTCGAGTCAAAAGGTAGAAACACTTCTTAAAATATACTGAGCAACTCAATTACAATCTCCAAAGTCACAGGATAAAATACTCCCAATACAGCAATAATGTTCTTCTATGCTTTCAAAGCTCAAAGTATTAGAAAAGAAAAATAAAACCTAGAGACTGAGAAAAGTGGCACTGTTCTTAGTGCTCTCTGTTAAACACTAAAACCCTTGGAGTATCTGGATCAAAGATATTCTGAACAGAAAAAAAGCCTTTAAAAAAACCTGCTGAGGCAAAGAGCCCTCATATTGTTGTACACCTACCCCTTCCAGCATTTTACAAGCAAAAGTTCTTTGAAGAATTCTATGAGATCTTCTTCTCAAGGTAAAAAACAGAAGAACACATTTCCAGTGAAAGCAGTGTAGGGGAAAAAGCAAACCACCTCCAAGTCAGTAAGAGAAACTCATACTCACCATTGTATTAAATGATTAAACATTCTCTTCCTTTTGTTTATATTAGCGAAATAAAAAAGGCCTTTTCTTTTAACTTGAAATGTAGTACTGAATGTATTCAACACCAATACTTAACTGAGAGCAGTGAAACAAACCAGTAATATTTAGTTGTTTTTATTAGAAAACTTTCATCTAACGGTTCAGGTACTGAACTACCTTTTAAGCTTGTTATAAGTGAGCCAGCCCTTAAAGAACTGGCAAGTCCGGGCACTCAAAAACTCTTATCCTGAAAACATATTTATCTGAGTCATGATAAGGAACATCAGCACTATACAATTCAGAGCCTTATACCTTTCTGAAACGTGACTTGATTTGTAGTGCTTGCTTTCCTGTCCACTGCTGTGGGACCTCTTCCTGCGTTTACGGCTGCTGCTGTGTTTTCTTTGATCCCAGCTCTTTCTGTCGTCCCATTCCGGACAATGAGACTGCTTTGAATGCCGCATCTGCCACTGCAAAAAGAACAAACCAACAAAACCACATAAAAGACAAAAGCATTAAAATGGTGTCTGTAGATGCAAGTCAACTCCTGTAGTTTGATCAAATATGACAGGAGCAGAAAGAACCATTTATTTTCTCAATTAATTATTTTTCCTCAGCTTCCTCCACATATTATTTTGGTTTGGCGAGCAGATGTATCTTTCTCATCCTAACACTGTAACAGTTATGAAACACCAAACAAGATTAAATAGGCCAACTCATCTTCACTTAATATGTTATTAATATTCACTTAATATAGTATTTAAGCCTGTTCTAATAAACCCTCAAGGGACTAAATAAAACTATTTCTTTAAAGTCTTCTGTTGGAGACCTTAATGTTCAGACATCCTCTGACAAAACCTGAATTTAGCGCTTGACGCCATATTATATGTAAGTTATTCCATGAAAGTACGTACAATCAGTCTAAGAAATTCTTTCACAAACCTATTTAGAGGTCACCGTTAAACAGAGGCTGTTTAAAGTTTCAGCAGTGATCACAGTGAACTCTGATATATTGACACACAACTCTGTAGTACTACGAGCCAAGCCCCAGGGTTTGAACCCTATTAGCGTGCAAGCGTGCGGCTGTTTTACAATTCAGCTGATTCACCAAAACCAAAACCCACCAGCTTCCGTTGCTGGATGTTATATGCAGGAATTCTGTGTTCAAGCAGGTACATGCACAACTGAAAAAAAAGAAAAAAAAAAAAGCAAAGTAAAGCACAGCTGTAGAATTAAGAGTACAACAAAACCAACCATTATCTGTTTACTCTTCCTTGGGAGATTTTTAAAAATAAGAACATGTTTCCATATTTGTTTCAGGATATTCTGAAGAATGAGCTAACAAAGGACAAGAAAAAATTTCCATAGTAAGGGGTGAAAACAAGAAAAGCACTTTAGAAACAGAGATAGGACTTAAAAAAAAAAAAAATCACCACAGTTGTACAAATTAACACAGAATAATGTTGGTTGCCTCTGTACCAACTGAAGCCATTAAGAAGAAAACTTTCAGAACATGTCAATGGCAAGCCTGTTCTAAAAAAGTCATTTTCTGGTACTTTCGTAATATTCGTGACAGGCTGGTAGTTAAAAAAAAAACAAAACACAGCACAAGAGACACCTGCACCAATGCTTTTCATAGAAATCTGGTTTGAAAACCCAAATACAACGCAAACACAGTGACAAACTATGCAAAAATAAGTGCCTGGCACACCCTTTGGGTTAGTCATGATGTAGGTCTTGTGCAAATCTTAGTCACTTCTGATACATTTATAAGAAATAAAAATACTAACATATTGAATAATAAATAAAAACGCCTGGAGAATCAAGACAAAATTAAAACCAAATAACATTTCACCTACATGCTCGAATTTCATTTCTTACCCAGCTCCAGAGCCATTTTCCTCTATTTTTCAACTTACGTAACAAATTACGAAACAGATTCATGTTCTGGTTACTCTACTTTTGAGGTGGGAAGTTCCCCCCACGCACTCAGTTACAGGTGAATTGAGGATTTTATTTACGATAGCTTTTTTTTCCCCGAGTTGTTTTCATCACCACTTGGCAGAAGGCAGGCTGCACTAAGGCTCTATGGTGGACAATTAAAGTGTCCTGCAGAGAGGAGCTTCAGCATGGAACGACATATACACGATACACAAAACTGAAGAAAAGGTTTAGCTGAACACTAACTGCTGCTTAACTACACTGAGTCCACACCAAACTACTGGAATTAAGGCGGAAGTCGCAGATCCTGTCCCTAGAGGAGCCAAGTAAATGTAAATGAGGAGAAAATCATTAAAACCGGTCTGTGCAAGGCACGAAGTGGCCACAATCCACGCTACAGCAAGAGCCACCTTAAGATTTTGCGACTATAATACACTCCCTCTAAATTTGCGCACCGAAGCACTTATGTAATACTGACAGCTGACACGAACATATGCATTCCTATAGCGTGTGGTCCTAATCCAGATCGCAGGCCGCTGCCACTCCCACGTTTTACCAGAAGGTTTCTCAAACAGGAGCCAGGGCCCTTTTGTAAAAGACCCACACACAGAGCGCCCTCGGGAAGGCCACAAAGTCCTGCCGTAAGCTGCCTACGCAGCAGTTTTTAAATGTCTCTCCTCGAAAACTTGGCAGGCCGTGCGGATCGGAGGAGGTCAAAGGCTTTTTCCTTTGAAACGACCCAAGTCCGCCGGGCCAGGCCGATCCGGGCCTCTGGGGCACAGACACGCTGGAGAGAACCAAGACGCCCCCAACCACGCCAACCCACGGCCACGAAACTCGCTTCCACGCCTGTCTTCCCCCTCGGGAGACCCCCCCCCGAGCGTCGAGGGGGGGGAAGGGCTCGTCTCCGCCACCACCGGGGCAGCGCCTGGCACCTCCGAGCCGGCCAGGCCCGCACCCCCACAACACCCCCCGCACGCCAGGCCCCAGCTCCGCCCGCCCCAGCCCGGCCTCCCCCCGCCGCGCAGGTCCTCTCCGCCACAGAAAACCCCTACCGAGCCGGATCCTGTACCGAGGATGCCTCCCTCCCACTCTAACGCCCCCTCAGGCAGCCCCTCACGCAGGGCTCTACGCTCATCCTGCTCCCCGGGCGGCGAAGGAGACGCCAGCAGCCCCCCCCCCCCGCGTTCCCTCCGCTTCAGAGCCCCGGAAACGTAAGGGAAAAAGGCAGAAGAGAAGAAGAAAAGACCCCAAGGAAGAAAGTCGCCTCCAACACTTACAGCTGGAGAAAAAAACACGCCGAGCGAGCCCCGTGTCCGCCCTGCGCGCACAAACAAAATGGCGGCCGAGGCCGAACGCGCAGAAACTGGTCCGTCCGCTCCGCTCCCTCTCTCTCCCTCTCGCGGGTTCTCTGCGCTGTGACGTCAGACGCACGACACAAGGGGCGGGCGCAGGGACAAAGGCCGCCCCCTGGCGGGGGGCGGGGGGAGGGGAAGAGCGCGAGCCCTGGCAGGCGCGCGGCGGAGGCCCCGCCTCTGGGAGCAGAGGCCCCGCGCGCGAGGCGCAGCCGTCATGGCGGCGGTGCTGGGGGTGTCCCAGCCCGCGGGCCTCGGCCTGGCCTGACCGCTCCGCCTCTGCGGCGGGAAGCTCCCCGAGGTTGTGTGGGCTGGGGGACCCAAATTCATGCCGGGGTTTGAGCGGCGAGCCCAGGTTCAAAGCCTCCCACCGAGCCGCCCACTAACTCCTCCTAATGACCGCCCCGTGTTTCAGCCGCTCCGTGTCCAGGCCTGTCCCGCTGTCGGGCCTGGCTTCACGGTGGCGCCTCAGGAGTAGGTCACGGGTGAATTGGGGAGGAGTCGTTCCTCCATGATGCTGTGCGGTAAAAACCTAATAAAACCCGTGATTCACCCCAGTCAGCGACTTAAAACCGCGCACAACTCCCCGAGGAAGCAATCCCTCTGATGGGAAGGGAGTCAGGGCGTTGGGGCGGGGTCGGACTGGGTGGTCTTCAGAGGCCCCTTCCAACCGCCAGAGTTCTGTGGTTCCGTGATTCTGTGGATCACCAGGTTCCCGGGGCTGCCGCCACTGCTGCAAGTCGGGATTCACACTCGGCGGAACGTGCTGCTGCGGTGAATCAATTTCACCTCAGTATAAGAGGGATATGGAGGTGTTGGAGCGAGTGCAGAAGAGGGTGACAAAACTGGTGAAGGGCCTGGAGAATAGACCTTACGAGGAGCGATTGAGGGAGCTGGGACTGTTCAGTTTGAGGAAGAGAAGACTGAGGGGGGACCTCATCACGCTCTACAATTACTTGAAAGGACATTGTAGAGAGGTTGGTGCTGGTCTCTTCTCACAGGTCATTAGGGACAGAACCAGGGGGAATGGGTTCAAGTTGCCAGTTTAGCTCAGTGGGTTAAGCATGGTGTTTAAAACACCAAAGTTTGCGAGTTCGATTCCCGTTCGGTTCTCACATGTTGTCTGACCTAGTTGAGAGGTGGTGTCTCTGCCCACGACAGGCAGTTTGGATTAAAATGATCTCTAAGGTCCCTTCCAGCCTAGGCCATTCTATCATTCTATGATAGACTGGACATTAGGAAGAAATTCTTCATGGAAAGAGTTGTCAGACACTGGAACAGACTGCCCAGGGAGGTGGTTGAGTCGCCATCCCTGGATATGTTGAAGTGTCGCTTAGACGTGGTGTTGGGGGAGATGGTTTAGGGGTGAACTTGTAGTGTAGGGTTAATGGTTGGACTCGATGATCCCAAGGGTCTTTTCCAGTGTGAACTGTTCTATGATTCTATGATTTTATGATCAAGCTTAGTCGTGAGCTTCCGGCAGAGACAAACGCTTGCTCGGAGAAAAGCACAGCCCTGGCATCGCAGGTCTGAATGAACGCGCCACTGTATGGTGGGAAAATATTGCTATTGACTCCTCTAGCAGTTGTTCAGACAGAGAATTTAATAATAATGGTTTGCAGGAGATAAAAGCAAACCCAAGCGTGAGGGCAAAGTGGAACTGAAACTCAGCTTTCAAATTTGTTAAACCCACAGCATTTTATCTGGGGAAAATTAAAGATCTCTGAAGATTAGTGGACAAATTGAAAAAATCCCAAACTATTGAAAAACTCTCAAACTCGGTGATTCTGCCCCAGACTAATTTTAGTGAATTTTACCTCTAATGCAGCAAGATCTTGCAACTGAAGCAAACCCCAGGATAACTAAGGTGTAGTGTACTTTTTATTAAATGACTTCTGGTGTGGTTTTAATGTCAGTCCCCCAAAGTATTAGCAAAAAGTACTGAAAAAAAGAAAGACATACATTTGGTCTTGTGGTTTTAAAATTTTCATTGAAGTTTGTTTTCCACTGAGCTTAAGATGAGTGTTTGAACACGTTCTGCGCTAAAGTGAAAATCCTGTTTCCCTTCTTGGGTTTTTTTTGTTAATTTTTTTTTTTTTAAAGCATTGACAGCTGTTTGTTGCCACGTGTTTTTTTTCAAAAACCTTTTTACCTTTTCATATACCAAATCTGTCAATGCCAAATACAACTTTGGTGCCAGTGGTTTATTTTTTCTCATTTAGCATGTAAACCGTTGGTGGTTATTTATAAAACTAGCGATAATATCTACAAAGTGTTGAGATTTTTCCCAACATCCACTGATACAGCCCCCGCCTGAGGAATTCTCTCAGACCGCAAGCAACAGAAAAAAAAAGATAGATAAAGGAATATATAAAGGTTCTAGGGTATTTTGGTTTCCTCCTGTCAGGAAGAAGGATCTTCAGCCTGGAATAGAAGGGGTGGAAATAACTCTTGTTGCAATGTGATGCGGTAAATGGGAGCTAGTAAAAATTTCTTGTTTTTAGTCAGAGCTTTCCAGCTGACAGGTGAAAGAGGATCAGACCTACCAGGAATTAAGAATAACTAGCTTTGGGGTTTGAACCTTTTTTTGAAAAAGAAGAACGGTGTATAAAGGTTGTACCACCTTCACATCGAATGTACACAAAGAAATTTCACTCTGAAGCAAAAGCCTCACAACGCATTAGTAGCCTCTGCAGACAGAAAGTAGCCTCTGCAGACAGGCTGCAAAGCGATGTCAGCTATTGCTCTTCGTGCTGAGCAAAGTGCTTTCAAAAATACACCTACAGACATTGAAAAGCAAAGCAGCATTGAAAGCGGTTAATTTTCCTTCCCGCTCAGGAGGTGGCAGTGCAGAGCCGCAGTAGAGAGATGTCAGCTGGAATTCAAGCGGTGTCTCAGAGGACGATAAACTCAGGGGAATTTCCCTCGCCACGACTGTGTTATTTAGCGCCAACAAAGCAACAGCCCCTCTAGAAATGGCCATTTTTGAGCTAGGAATAATCTAACGGTGAAGAATCAAATTAGAGGAATTTACAGATTCTTTACAAAGCTGGGAAGAAAACTCATTGGGGTGTAGTTACAGCTACTTCTGCTGTCAATCCTTATGGTGTTTACTGTTGTGTATAAGAGATATTTCCTTGTTTAATCAGACTTTACAAAGCCAAATATATGCACAACTTGAGGAGACAGTAATACACAATGCAAGCACAGTTTAGATTGCTTTGTACAGCAGAATACGTTACGTTTTAGGGTAATTATCCCGGTGGGACACATTTGTGCATGTATGAAAAGCTGCATTCAAAACATTTGCTTCAAAACACAATTTTGCACGGTCCCTCTTTCAAATGCTTTACAACAGTAGGTGATCCATCCTCACAGCAGCTATTCAGGCGACGTAAATCTCATTTAGTTTTCTCACTGTTCGAATACAAAAATTTAAAGCAGGGGTTGTCTGCCTTGCCCAAAGCCTCAGAAAGACTCCATGGCAGAGCCGAAAATTACTGGCTTCCAGTACTTCCAGGGCTGTGCTTGCTTTCTCTTAATTAAAGATGCATTGGTTTTGTTTTCTCTCCCTCTGGTTAGCGTCAGAGGGTGGTTGAATAGTAGTTGTGCTTTGCCTTTAGTTGTTTGTGGATTTCTGCAGTTCCATGGTTCGGTCTTTATACTGAAGGAGAGAATTTCCTAGATGCCCTCAGTGGGGTGGTACCAGCTGAAACTTTGCTTGGGAGCTCAGGGACAGAGCAGTGACAACACTGTTTATAAAGGTCTGAACTGAATGGGGATGGAAAAAACATCAGAGTAATTTCTAAGACATATCAGGGAAAATATTCATTTCACAAATCACTGTAACTACTGACCAAGCGAGTCAGTGCCCTAGATTGTTGTGGCACATGTAAATTTGAGGAGGTAATAGGAGCTTGGATGGGTGAATCAGCAGAAAGACAAAGCCAGAACCCTCTGACAGTAGTATTTTCATACCGTGAGAGGTTATTTTTGAAAGGGACAATTTTAAAATAGATTTTTTTTTTGCAGATTACGCAGTAGAATAGAAAAACGCAAATATTCAGCCAGGTCAAAAAGAGCAACATATTATTATGGCTTAGGGACACGTTTTTCCTGTTAACGAGTTACTAGAATTTACTTAGAAGATCAGTGACCCAGAAACCTGGTGTGGGCGTGGGCGCTCGTGTTCCTTCACGTGTGCATCGGTGAGAAGTGGTGGCTAAATAATAACACGGTTCTTTCTGAGCTGTGACCATGGCAGACTGAAGCTGCCTACGCTGCCCTCAGCACGTTCGTACACTGTATTAAGCTATTAAGGGCAATCAAAACCCGCGCCTTAAACAGCTGCCAGTTTGCCACTCAGGCAAGACGTTTTCTTTCCAGCGTTTAGCCTGGTTTGTACTTGGGTGACACACGGTGATTGTCCAGCTGGCATCGCCTTGCACCGAGCTGACCCACTCCATTCCCTTTTACCACGAGGTCCACAGGGACGGTTGAAACTTTTCTCACTCGGTTTGTGGCACAACTGAGCCTTCTGAGGATTGAGGTGTTTTCACCTAATTTCTGGGCTCAACACAGGGAAGCTACAGTTCACAGGAAATTCAGCCAGGTGATTGATCGGTCCCTTCTGTCAACAGCTCCGATGCCGGCAGGATGCTGTGCTGAGAAAGGGGGTTGCCCATCACGCTTCTGGAGTTGGTGACACCGCTCGCCAGGAGCAGAAGTCCTCACGCGGTGCCAGCAGGCAGAACCAGGCTGTGCTGAGGAGCAGCAACACGCTCACAGAAGCAATGCAGGGCACATGCCCCATGTTCCATCAGGGGAACTCTGCTGCTTACACCTACACGAGTTTCACCTCTGAGCCTCTTTCCTCAAAAGTTTTAAGGTACCTGAAGCAAGGATGTCTCTTACTGTACATCGCTACCAAAATGGGTCCCTCATCTCAGTAGAAGCTCTCATTTTACCATAATACAATTAATAAAAGAACACACTTAAACATCAGATGTACCACAAAGTTTCATTAGTAGACTAAAAATACTCAAGCCCAGTCTCAGCTTTTTCCTGTCACGAAGATATTTTGAGCCGTTGACTCCTATTTGGAAAAATGTTTTTATCATGGGGACTAAGAGAATCCATTTTTTTTCCTTGCGGTGTACATGCAGTGCAATGTTCTGAATGTGTGAGAACGAAGGGAGAAGCAATAAAGTGGGAAGAAGAGGAAGAGCAGAAACCACAGGTACTTTTGTGCCTACACACATATTCCTGAATTGCCACGCAGACTCCGGGGCATCTGGTATTTTTTTGAGTTTCAAAGCAGCCTGAGTTTCTTTACAGCCTATTCTGTAGATTTGTAGTTGTTGAAACCTCTACTACAAATAGAACTGAAGAACAAAATCCACACAGCTGAGTCTTTTTTTTTTTTTTAATTATTATTATTATCATTATTTGACACTCACATTACAAAATTTAGAAACCATAGACAGTTCAGGCAAACTGTTAAAACACAGTATAAATTAGAGGGAGTTTATATATAAATTCTATACACAGGTAAGTTAGCTTGAACATGACTGACAAAAAGGATTTCATAACAATCTTACCACAACTGTATAAAAAGGCATGGGAATAGGATGGGCACTATAATCATGAATGCAGGTTAAGACATTTTCCACAACAGCTATAAAGCGTAACAATGACCATGCTATTCTCGCAGTGTTTATGTGGGGTACAGTATGCATATTACCATTAACATTTTGCAAGATCTATGTACAGTCACAAAATCGTAACAGCCACTTTCAAGTAACCTTACTGTTTCCTGCCTGTGCAATTAATAAAGTGTCGATATTTGTTCCGAGGACTAAAGTACATGGTTTGAAGTATTATGGATGGTAGAGGGATCTCAATTTGACCTGCTGTGCTAATCATCACATCAGATCGCTTCATTTAAAGAAAAAAGATACAGGAAAAGCACAGCTCCTCATTACTATCACTCACATGATCAGCACATACCAGTTTTTAAATGCGTATTTATTTCCTCGTTTCATTATTTTTAAGAACTAAAGTGATAATTTAGTTCCCATTTTTCTAAGCGCAGCTGTAAAAAGGTGTTACACCAGAAGAAAAGTAAAACTAAAATTTGGGTATCTTTATGGAATACTTTTTGAAAGGACTTGCTTCCCAGGTGACCCTGGACATGTCATTCAACCTTTGAATTCCTCAATCTGAAAATAAGGACAGTTCCATTTACCCATTTTTACTTCATGCTTTTAAGTCTGTGACTAAATGTTTTAGAATACTATGTTCTTGGAGATGAGGTTTAGGACAGCTGGTACTGTCATTGTCACTAAAAGCGAAAAAATCTTAAAATCTGATTTCTCACCTTTATAAGCTCACAAACACTTGCTAATAGTTCTGAAACCCACAGGATGATTTATTTTCCATCTGTGTTGCATGCTAGCAATGGCCTTTTTATAGACACTCCTAAGGGAAGTACTTGTACATTTTTAAGAATCGTATCTTGAAACACTTGAAGTTAATAGCTCTGTGTGTGCACCTTTCACGACATTTTAATAATTAGGAGGATTCTATTGGAACAATTCCTTCTAGTTCGAGGTGAGGACAGACTGTAAGTGATAACCCAGCTTGGGCTGTTATGGAAATACACGTGATGTCAACTGTCCAAGAAACCATCACACGTTTAGTTGTTTGAAGGACTGGAATACTAGAAGCATAATTAAATAATGAAAGCAGTGGTATAGTACTGACCAGTAACAGTTCACCGAGGAAGCCCCATTTCTCTGACAGACAGCTGGACTACGGAATTTTCTGGTCAGAAGTCCAGGGCTTTGCACATTTAAGTGGGCTTTGCACATTTTAGAATGAAATTTCCCATCCAGATATTTAACTTGCAGGACCCAAGAGCTCTGAACTCTTAAAGCCTTCTGCATTCAGTGAGGCCTGGGAACATTGCTGTACTGCACTGTTAGTGTGGGTTGGCAGTTTTAGGGCCACAGGGGTGAAGGGAGAAGGACCCCTATTCTGTTCTGACAGCTCCAGAGTAAGATTATAGAGCTCTTGTACGGTGGACAACTAGAAAAATGTTCCTATGGCATTCTGCAAGGGCTGTTTATGGAGGAAAACACCGCTTCTGTGGAGGGAAAGGCATCAAGGAAAGTGCGACCAGTCTAAGCCACTCTGAATTTACAGCATTACAGTCTGTGTCTGGCCACAGTGCAAGGCAGGAGACCTAGACAGGAGTTACTCACGCTTGGCTTTTTCGTGTAGCTGAGGTCATAGCTCACGTTCCAGTGTCTTGCACCCATGCAGAGCGTATGAAATACCGCCCATTCAAGCTATTTAGCTTCTTAATTATATTTTATAATGTAAAAACGCAGGATGGGATGCCTTGGTATGAGCATTAATTTAAAGTATCTCATATTTTTTGCATATCCTAAAATATGCAAAAAGAATTGCAAAAGAAATCCATACAAACCAGGTTCGACTCCAGATCTGTTCCATCAAAAGAGGTAACGTGTTTGCTGCCTCCTCTGCTCAGCTCAGAGCTCAGCTGCTGCCCAGAGCAGCGGCTGCAGGGAAAGGGACACGCTCTAGGGCAGTGTGCTTTCTTCCAACACACCTAACATTAAACCAAAAGCATTTGTACAGCTTTGTGCACCAGTATTTCATTGTATTCTCTCCTGCCTTAGCTCGTCCCACTGCCATTGATGTTAATAGGAAGATATGCACAAATATCTTGCTCCACTCTGCTGCCATGCTGTGAAATACGAAATTTAACCACCATCAAGGCATTTCTCGCAATTTTAAGTATTTTCCCATGTTGCTTAGATCTTAAAATCTCTTTCAAATAAGTAACAAACTCTTCACCGTTTCAAGTCCTCTAGAGGAAACTCTTTTAGTTCAAAGAATTTTCTTGTACTCATACCCTTGGATGGATAAGGAAGGAGGCTTTGCCCCAGGTGAACTTCCAAGAAGTTCCTACCTTTCAAAAAGGATGTGTCGCCGCATCAGAAACCTGACAGTGCAGGCTCAGATATGAATTTGCACGTCAGCTTTGTGCAGGATCATTTCATCTCCTCTGCATCCCCCACCCCGTCAGCGTATAAATACACGTGCTGCCACACGGACACCAGGTATGTGCGCAGTTCCCCAGCCACAGTTTAATAATGCCCTGCACCAACTACTGAGGTAATTTCACTCAACAGACAATGTTAAACAGGACAAAAGAAAAGGCTTTGGCCCGCAGGTGAGCCTCTGAGCAGCAACAAAGGGGCTTTTCCCTGTTTCCTTGTCACCCCCTAATCCCATTCTACAGTGACAACAATGGAAATAATCAGTTCACAATAAAAGGGGTTTTAACTTCCAATGAAAGAAACACCTGAGATGCTAAGGCTAATTTCTACCAGTCTAAAAAGAAAAAAAAAGGTTCTTAAAGCCAGAAAGTCAAAATTTGCTCTCAGACATTAATTAATTCATTGGATCAGATTTAATCCTTGAATTTGCTGCTGAAACTTCAACAATGTCAAAGAAAACTTTTGCTAAAGCTGGATTTTGACCCTTTTAAGTACAACCTGCCCATCTGAGAGTTGCATCTGGCTCAAAAGAAAGGCTAGGGACTATACCAGCTGTCAATGCAATTTAATCCCTATGAATAATTTAAGACTGTACTACAGTTTATAATTGCAGGAGTGCTCGAAAGCCCATCAAAATCAGTAGGGAGTTCTTCCTCTGGCACGTCGCTGTGTCTCGTTCTACAGAACACAGTCACTGTTAGGCCAGACACTGTTAACTGCGTGACATTTTTCCACTGATATGCATAACAATATCTTTTCTACTAACATCTTTTTGATAACTCCAAGTACGTGTTCAGTAATCTGAGCTCTGTTCTAAACTGGATTTACAGTCATGTGCAAACCAGTGCTCATGTGCTTTAATAAAAGGTGCATAAACTATTGCAACAAAACATGACGAAGTAACCAAGGTATCAGTAAGGGACTGGCTCGATTTTAAGTGAGTGATTATCTTATCACCACTGACCACATCATAAAGTACTTTCAAGCTGAGGAAAAAGATCTCTACACTTAAATTGTTTCTTATTTGAAGTGCTTTAGCAGCTGTGCACACACTTTAAAGTGCCATCTCAGCAGTGGCTGGGATCACAGTTTTCATCCAGATCTGCGTGTCCTCTGCCCACACGGGGAGCTTCCAGCCAGCTGTGTGACAGGATTGTGCTCACTGCCTCACAGGGAGCAACCACAGACTCAACCCAGTGTACTCTGGTCCACAGGGTTCTTATGTGCTAGACTCATTTTAACAGATTTTGCCCTCAAACTTCAGTCATGCACAGCAGACCTACATCCATCCGCCTTTCATCAGGTAACGTGATTGATGCTGATGTGAAACAGAGGGCGAGACTGTACGATTAAATGTCTCTTGAAAGGCATTGAGCAAGTTCATCTACCGGCTTCAACTCACGCTGAAGGCACACAGTTCCCTCCGTTTTTCACTGGCCTTTTTATCTAGCCTTGCATTGTTGAATGGCACACTCAAGAAATGAAAAAAATAGGGCTTCTGCTACCACTCGGATTACCCTAGAGGAGGTGCAGACGTGATTTTATCTGTCTGGGTCTTTTAAAATCTTGCTGCACACACAGAAGCTAAGGTAATGCTTCTGAAGACTTTGCATCGTGTACTCACGTCTTCCTAGCTTAGGTTTTTGCCACTAACACCATAGACCTATGGGTCTACTTTTGCTCTGTTCTCTGTGTAGCATTAGTTCGAGCAGCTGTCAGGGAGCCAAAGCCACTGAAAAAAAGTGCAATTAGAAAGCCACGACATTACGACTAGTAACTTGTCTAGATGTTAGTCTAATGACTACATGCCTTACAGTGGCTAAGTGCCTGGTGTTAAGTGATACTGCTTTCTTTTCAGCACGGGAGGAGTTCTTTAAACGTTTATAGCAAGAAAACATTAATTGGTGGGATGCTTTTTCTCATTTTCATGTCCTGTTAATACATTTTTTGAAGAAATCTATTCCCCGAGTGGTCATCCTTTGTTTCCAGTTGTACTCGTGCTTTGTGAAACCTGTTGGTGAAGCAAACTTCTCAGCACTCTCCTGTCTGGAGCTGCACCCCCTCGTTAAGCCAAATACAAATTACAAATGCAACTGACAGTTGTAACTTAAGGCTTTACATTGTTTCTGTTTAAAACATTAGGATTTTAGCTACAAAATTATGTGAAGACAAGCTATGATTCCTAAAGTCTGGTTTTTAAAAGTGCCATCTTCTCATTTTAACTTGTTCTGTACTTGCATCTGCAAGATCTCTGGAGATCAAATACTACAGATCAATATGCCCCACACCTCTGTAAAGCAGTACTTGTCTCAGTATTCACCACGAGATGAGGACGTTTAGCACCTTTGAAAAAAAAGACCTGTTAAATGTGTGACTACATAGAGGCTTGAAGATAATTTAGTGCTTTCGACACTCCCACTAAGCCCTTAATACCTACCTAAATCTGACCTTTACGTTTCCATTTTAAGCACCAAGGATTGAAAGTTTTGGACTATGAGAGTGGTTTAGTTTGCAACAGTGATAAACTTTATGAGATCTAATTTAGCTCATACTTACAATATTGCCTGGATTCATGGAAGGTGCCCAAGAATATAAACATTACCATGAGAAATTGCATTTTGATTCATCTTCAGGGTGTTAAAATATCAGCTGTGCCAGTCTCTATCGGCTCATTAGAAAAGGACTGAAGATTTGCATTTTAAAAAGCAGGTTTTAAGAAAGGGCCCCTCCACCCACACTGGGTTTCAGATAAATAAAAAAACATTTCCAGTATGAAGTCACACTGTGCCTGTTAAAAAGATGCAGACATTAAGGAAAAAAATACCATTTAGCAAACACTTAAGCATTAGCACTGTTGTAGTTATGTTTATGGTTATTGCTCTGGATTTGGTTGGAATTTAACAGGCTTTTAATGGCATCATTTTGGAAATGGTTCTGCTTGAAGGAATGGCTATGTGTGCATGTTTTCTCTGTATAGCTCTCAGCTCATGTACAAAAATCAACAAAAAGCATATTAACAGTATCACCAGAATAGTGATCATTCCCTGGCTGGAATGATGTTGTACCGTCCTTACACTTAGTTCTTCCCTGCAAAGCTTGAATACATGACATTTTTATGTTCCCCCTGCTTGAATTCATGCACTGGTAGACCCATACGGAAATGAGAATTGAAGTTCTGCCTTGAGCCCCTAAATATGCAAATCTAGAAGAAACTGTCCTGCTCATCTCAGCAGCTGTGCCAGCAGTGGATTCCAGGTGATCGTGATCCAGCCCACGCAGGTTTTCCGGTTCCAAAACCCAACCCAAGAACTGCAGGGCAGGCACCGTGAACCCGTCGTGTGTCTCCTGATCAGCTCAGATGTCAGAGCTGCCCTCAAACACCAGCTCAGCAGTGCCTCACATTTCGACAGCTCGCTCAGGCAGGGATAACTACTGAGGTCTGGCAGAGGGCAGGAACAGTCCCAGTTTTTTGGCTAAACACACAGGCCAACACAGACAGGTTCTGTGATTAGCCTAGTTTTTCAAAACACTACAGCCACTTGGAACCACTTTGTATCGAAATAAAACTATTACCCATCTCAAAGGAAGGGTTATATCCTTCTGTTGCAGACAGAGAAAGAGTGGAACACCCGAAAAGGCCAGCACCAAGTCAGTAATAAAATGCAAAGTTCAGTATCATGTGGCATTTAGGTTTCATTTAAGTGGTTTTAGGTCTCTTCTGGGGCAGGTAGGAACATTCATTCCACATACAAGCAATTAGCCTACTGTTAGGGCTTAGTTTGGAAACTAATATCCATATAGTTCATTATAATTTAATATATGTGTTACAGTAGCACCTTGATTACTGTACAGCTTTAAACACAAGACATAGTCCCTACTCCATATTATCTGCAAGGAAATGGTGAACATGGTTTAGATCCCCAAACTAAACAAGATAAAAATGGTTATCTGATCATGAATGTCAAATTCTTTAGTGCATTCATTCTAGTCTGAAATCCTTTATCTTTTTAAAGTATACTATGTAGATCCCAAATTCAGAGCAATTATCCCCCTTCCTATCCTCTTAGTATCACGTTGCAAAATAAATAGTGTACTAATTGGAACCAAATAGATTTTTTTTTCTCAAATAGTAATGCAGTATCTTTTTTTTTCTTGCAGTGTGCTAAAACCCTCTAAAGGAGGCAACCCAGCATCAACAAAATTAGGGAATTCACTACCTACATTAAACAGAGGGAAGCTGAGTCCAAAGTAATTTGTTTCTTCACTTCGGATGTGCCTGGGGTGGGGTCTCTAGGCAGCGCTGCCTGCACTCTGTGCCCTCCTCAGATCTGCCGAGATTCACAGTAAGAAAAGCGACAACAGGGGTGGGAAGAATAACTAAGCAACAGTCCTACTTCAGATTGTTCGCTGTAAAAACTCACGGGGTTTGCACGACTGTCCCATGCTGATGTGGTCTATATGTGACATACACGTATAGATATGAGTGAGCGACGTCAGTTTTCATCCGCTGGAAGCTTATACCTGTAGCAGTCAGTGCTTTGTTCAACAAGGCCAGGGGACTGCTAATGTAAGAGTAAGTTCTTTCTTCATTCAGCAATTAACCAGATTGCTGCTGTGTCTTGTGTTTGATTTAAGTTTACAATCCTCAGAGGGTTTAAAGAGCTGTCTGAAGCACCTGCTTCTGAAAAATTCACGTGTATTGTTTGCTTTCCTTTTTTTAGACTTTTCCATTCTTTTTTTTTTTTTTCAGTGCCATGGTTCTCCATGCTCCTGATTTTCTCACGTTTTCCTTCAGAGGCAAAAGTTACAGTGATCCTGACGCAGTTTGGGCACAGCCACAAATAGTCTGTTTGTCCTTGCTCTCTCTGTCTCATAGTTAGAAAAGCGTCATTGTGCACACAGTTCTATCGATTTCAGTGGATGAATCCAGTTCATCCATCACGTTAGGCAGTCAAAAAAAACCCAACAAAAAACTCAAAACAAAAGAAATTGTCTAAATCCCAAACAGGCATCTTTGGAATCAGTAGTGCAAAATGTTTGCGGATTTCTTTTCCTTGACCTACTGCAATAATCTCTTAAGTCTTCAAGTCTTTCCTAAAATAGTGGATCTGTAACAATGAAAAAAAAAAAAAGGCAGATATAAAGGTGAGTTGCTTGTTTTAAAAAATCATTCTCTTCAGATTTTCACATCAAATCATTAGAGAGAGGTGTAAACTGTAGGAAGATGCAGTTAACCCAGGGCATTTTTCATCTACACCAGGCCCTGTCCGCGTGGGTACAGCACTGCCTAAGTGCACAAGTGGAAGGCATTCTTTACATGGTGGATAATTTAAGATTACAATTAGCTTTTATCAGTGCAGCCTCACCTCTCTGATTAGTCTTAAATGGAAAAGACCTCCATCAGAGGTCACATTTTAAATGCCAGCACTTTACAAGCCGTGACTATCAGTGCAGCATTTTGGAGGTACTTTAGAAATGAGCTGATAAAACGAGCTGTTACCTTAAGGATTTCCACCTGTCTTTTTCTGTCTGGTTTTCCGGACTTTCGCTTTCATAGGAAGCCAGATACAAACCTGGAAAAGGTAAATACGTATTATTGCAAAAGCAACAGTCACCCTGCGTGTGCTGTAGTGTCCCACACGGCAAGAGAAAGTTTAAAACTTCATGGTCCACCAGGCAGCTGGTCATCAGTAGGACACTTGTTTAGCTCACACATCTACCCGTGGGAAGCTGTGAGATTAATTCTGATGGAACAGCAAAGGAGCCCAGAGCTAAAACATGCAACCATGACCTTCTTATAACAACAATAAGCAGTTAAATGATCTCTGGTTTTGCATATAGACATCCGGGCCTGTTTACAGCACAGCACTCCTGTTACATGAACCTTAAAAAAAACAGAGAAAGTGAGAGCTGACAGCTAGATAAATAAACTTTTTAAAATTAAGGATGTTCCCATCACTTAACACAACTTCATCTTCCTCCATCCTTTTAAAGCTTATGGCGATACAGTATCTTAAATGGGTACACATCAAGGTAAGAATGAGTTACAGAAACCAGAGAAGGAACATAGCAGAAAAAAATAAACAAGTCCTTTTTTTTTCTGCAAAAATTAGCACTGTGGGATGCATTTTATGACACCAAAACGTGTCGAGGCTGTAGGGTCTCCTCTGCAAAAGCTGTCGGTGCATTAATACCTCACTGTCTTTACAGGATTTTTTTTGAAGTAGGCTGTGATTTGTGTTCTCACACGTTTGACTGCTTAGAGATGCTTTATTCTTTAACGCTGGAACCACGTGGGTGTTCTGCGTTACAGAATTCTGTGCTACAATTCAGTTGCATTTTAATATTCACTGGTGTCGGCCCATCCCGCGACAGGCTCAGCACGGCTGCGTTTCACACCCCGCCGCTGCATCGCTCCCATACGTCCTGCCCCCTTTTCCTCGGGGCAGGTCTTTCTGCCCTGCACCTCCCCTGGGGAACGGGAGAGGTCTGCTGGGCTTCTGCAAAGGGCATCTCACCAAAGCAGCGAAAATGTAGGGGAGGGCCTGAGAGAAAATCTGCAATTAGTGGGTTGAGGTCACCCTTTTTTGGTCCGGCAGCCTGAAAAATGTACTTTTATCCCTGACACCCGCTTTCACAGAATCACAGAATCACAGAATGTTAAAGGTTGGAAGGGACCTCAAAGATCATCTAGTCCAACCCCCCTGCCAGAGCAGGATCACCTACACTAGAGCGCACAGGAACGCGTCCAGGCGGGTTTTGAATGTCTCAAGAGATGGAGATTCCACAACCTCCCTGGGCAGCCTGTTCCAGTGCTCAGTCACCCTCACAGTGAAAAAGTTTTTCCTCATATTTTTCTGGAACCTCCTGTGTTCCAGCTTCCACCCATTGCCCCTTGTCCTGTCAGTGGACGCCGCTGAAAAGAGCCTGGCTCCATCCTCCTGACATTCCCCCTTGACATATTTATAAACATTGATGAGGTCACCCCTCAGCCTCCTCTTCTCCAAGCTAAAGAGATCCAGCTCCTTCAGCCTTTCCTCATAAGGGAGATGCTCCACTCCCTTCACCATCTTTGTGGCTCTACGCTGGACTCTCTCAAGCAGCTCCCTGTCCTTCTTGAACTGAGGGGCCCAGAACTGGACACAATATTCCAGATGCGGCCTCACCAGGGCAGAGTAGAGGGGCAGGAGGACCTCTCTTGACCTACTTGCTACTCCCCTTCTAATACACCCCAGGATGCCATTGGCCTTCCTGGCCACAAGGGCACATTGCTGGCTCATGGTCATCCTGTTGTCCACTAGAACCCCCAGGTCCCTTTCCCCTGCACTGCTCTCCAGCAGGGCAGTCCCCAACCTATATTGGCACATGGGGTTATTTTTTCCCAAGTGCAAAACTCTACACTTGCCCTTATTAAACTTCATAAGATTTCTCCCCGCCCAGCCCTCCAGCCTGTCCAGGTCTCTCTGAATGGCTGCACAGCCTTCTGGTGTGTCAACCACTCCCCCCAACTTCGTATCATCAGCAAACTTGCTGACAACATTCTCTAATCCCTCATCCAGATCATTGATGAATATATTAAACAGCACCGGCCCAAGCACTGACCCCTGAGGGACCCCACTAGACACAGGCATCCAGCCAGACTCGGCCCCATTGACCACAACCCTCTGGCTTCTTCCCTTCAACCAGTTCTCGACCCACCTCACTACTTGGTCATCCAGACCACACTTCCTCAGTTTACCTATGAGGATGCTGTGGGAGACTTTGTGTCCCTTTAGAGCCTAAAACCAGAACAAATGCCTCCATCTTATCTCCTTTCGATACTTACTACTACAATCACATTAAGTATCCAATTTTGGCAGTCGTTCTTAGGATTTAGGCAAGATTTTTGAAGCTGTATTTTATGTTCTGAAGCAGTCTGTGAAATAAAAGCTGTCTGGTCTGATCAACTTGGATTATTACAGAAAACTGCCTACAGAATTAAGGAAAAATAAACCCAACACCAGTATAGCTTATGGGAATATTGCTGTAGACAATTCTGTGCATGGCAACGTACCAGGAAGCAACTGATACAAACCAATATGAAGGGACCCAGTCTGACATGCTGGATACCAAATTGAAGAGGACAGGTAAGTATAAGAAGACAATCAGAAAAACAATTTCCAAACAGGGCTTTCCTAGCTAGGGCTTAAATTAATTACTAGAAAAGATTTTCTTAAAAATTCTTTCCTGTAAGTGACATATTTCTTTGCTGTGGTGGAGGAGGTCAGCTGGACTCTCATCGCCCAGGGCTGTGTTCACTGGAGAGATGACAGTGTTGGTTTGCAGAACAGATTAGTTCTGGCTCCATCAATCACAGAATGAGTGGCTAAGGCACAGCTGACATTCAGAGCAGCCCATGACACTGTGGCGTGGCCTTTTTTTGTGATTACAAAAATCACCAACAGCACACTGCCCTGACAGCGCCTCATAGAGAAGTTACGGGCAAAAGGAAAGGGATCAGGCAGCAGCTTCATGAGCCAGACAGTTGTATGTGCAGAAACACGTTGATAGACTGGGGATAAACAAGCTGCGTGACTGGAGAGCTCGGAAAGAACCAGGCCTGGTCAGTGAGAGAGATCACCAAAGAACGGATCAGGGTGTTCACTAGTGGTGATGAAGACACATATTTTCAGTGACTAGAGATCGTACAGAATCTTACCGTCTTCAGTAAAAATGGGAGCAGTGTGCAAGTAGTGGATGATGTTAGGGTCTTGTTCAAAGGGACATTCCACTTGCTTCCATGTTATAAATTCTCCTACTTGCTTAGCCAGTTCCAGAAATTTCTGTAAATATAAAACCATTCCACTCAGATACAGGAAGATTATCTCATTAAAACAAGCACATCCAAGCCGAAGACCAGGATCCAGGATCCCTCATGCCAACCACAGGGACATTAGGAGAACGGAGCCGTGTGAAACCGCCCGCCCCAGCAGAGAACTGGGGTTACGTGACTAAGATAACCTAGTGCCAGGGCTGTGCGGGTATATAAATCCTTCTACTGCACTTAATAGAAATTCTCTCTAAAACCTACAGGCAGGAGATAACACATTTGAATCCTTACATGAGTGGCACGCCATTTACCTCATGGGCACAGTGACTCTGTACTCTACATGTAATTCTGCTTGTATTCTGATTTTTCTTTAATGCCCACAAGCAATTTATGTCTTACTTTGCCAAACCTCTTTATTAAAAATGAGAAAGGTATAAAAAGGCAGATAAAATACAAAGCATCTTACACTGACTCGTTTATGTGTGTATGTAAGAAAAATATTTTTCCGTGTTTTCTGAAAAAGTTGTCTTCCCCTCCAAGCCATAAGTATAGTCATTTACTCTGATGACACTGTATTTCTAGCAGCTGACACCAAGGATGTTAGGATGATCTGCCTGTAATGCTTATGTAAAATATCAATTCTTTTAAAAAACATTCTGTGATTGGTTTAACCTTCACAGAGTCACTTGAGATTGCCCACGGTGGTATATTCAGTCTTTGTTGTTCTGCGCTGAAATCGCAGGCAAAAGGTCTGAGATAGTGTTATCAGAATGGGAGAGATAAAAATATTTTTCAGATCTTACTTCAAAGTTGACATGTCCATTTGGAAGGCGATTAGCACATCCTTCATTCAAGAAATAAATGTCTTTGATCAACAGGCTGAAGAAGGGAATCACAATCTGTGAAGGGAAATGACATAACTATTATCTTTCCAGCTCAGTATTTTCTCTGCGTCGAAGAAGAACTCAATCAAAAGGGAGGGGAAAAAAAGAAATATTAATCTTTCAGAGTCCAGTGACAGGCAAGCAAAAGGGCAGTAGGGTACAAAGACACCTTCAGCCACCAGGAGAACATACGCTGAAATCAATATGAACTGAACACAATGTCCACTGAGCAGAACGCCCTGACAAAGAAAATGCTAATAACCCACTTTATTATCAGCTGTTTGATGACAAGATCAGACAGCAAAGAGCAAAATAAAAATTGCAGAACTCTTCCTTTCTCTGCTGGGTCTTTATAAGCAAAGACGTTGAATACACAAATCAAGCAATTTAAAGACAGCTGGGAACCAAAGAACCTGTATTGTCCCTGAACAAGGAAAGGCAGAATAAAATTTGATGACCAAGGACTTGTCTACAAACAGTTAATCAGAAGCTGTTTCATTTTCAACAGCTCCATGCACGCTACCTCTTGAGGCATGTAATTTCCTTCCTGGTGCCTGATTAGTAACAACCTGCTTCTCCAAATTAACCTGCAGACAGTAGGGTTGAAAACATTGTTAGTTGACAGCAAACTGCCAACAGTAGCCAGAGAGATCACTGTACCACCCAAAATAAGCCCTGGGCATCAGCCAGGCCAAAGTGGCCTAGAGCAGCAATCCATGCCTTCTCTCTAACTCATCGGAGTCAGGTTATAATTTGCTATAGAAGAAGCCTACTTCTCCGTAAAACTCTTGAAGTCAATGGAATTACAGGAGGAATAAATTTGACGCCAGATATTGTACAGCAGAAAGCAGCAACAGCACTCCCAAAGCACATCCCCAGCACTTCAGCAGAGACACGGAGTGCAGCAGCCTCCCTCCAGGTCCTCTTCTGCCACAACTCAAAGGGAAAAGAAAGGTAACACAAAGGACCATTCCACGACAAAGCTCAACCTCACGGCTCTGGGATTCGATATTCAAATCTGAGTTTACCTACCTCTCCAGCACGGGTCACTTGGAGGGTGTGAGCTCTAAAGTCAGCAGCCACCTCTGTGGCAGCAACACGTGTCTTTTAAGCCACTAAGTATAAACTTAATCACGACGAACTTTGAGGAAAGCACATCGCACAGTAGAGTGTCCAGATGTTTCCACTCTCCTATTCGTAAATCAGCGGAACTGTAGCTTGATAAGCGTGCACCAAAATTAAAGTGCCTCCACTGCATGCAAGATCAGCCAATGGATCAATCCTTCAGTTGAGTATTTAATGCCTCTCATTCTCAGCTGTAACAGGATATGAATTGGACCTAGAACAGGACTGGTGGCTGTTGTGTTCCAGACTACAGCCTTCACGATGCAACAGTGAGTGTGAGCATGTCATAGATATGCAAACACTTACTGAGACAGGGAGTCTACAAGCCACTACTAATTCTTGCTGTGAAAATGGAAGCCAATTTCTGTTTCGGCTAAAATACCGCACACAGTAAACTGCTCAAGATCTGCATCTCTACAGGCTTTTTTATGGGACAGCCATAGATAAACTCTGCTACGCCAGTGTAATAGCCATAAAATAGCCTAGACTGACACTCCTAGAGCCACTGGCATTATCCTAACACATCCTGCTGATATAATATAGGAATGGAAACAAACCACAGCCTATCCTACCCCAAAACCCTGAGCCCTCCTATCAGGGTGGGGTGGTGCAACTCCTAGTCAAACTGAGCTAAGCATGTTTCAGGATTCATTTGCTATCATCCAAGCTAGATCAACGAGGTAAAGGACACAATTCAGTCTATATGGTTTGTTTTCTACCAAAAATGGTGATAGCTCTGTAACCAACGTGGTCTTACAACGCAGAAAGATACAGAGGGTTGGAGCCAGACACTGATTCCCAACTAGAAATTACTGCCAGGTTCTGTCTACGTTTATTTTGCAGACAGATGCGAACTTGTTCTGCCTGCTCTGTGCTGCCCGGGAGCTAGGTCACCATCATTAGTGGTACTAAACATAAACGAAAAGCCTTGCTGAGAGGGAAGGTATAAGAATGTGGGCTCAATGCCACACTAATACGGCTACAAAGCCACCAGTTAGCTCAGAGCACGGGTAGAGCTCGTTCTCATCTGCATCCAAAAGGCCTCAAAGACGTACCCTAGGACACCAATTCTCTACGCATTTCCAGGGGATTTCTGTCTTTGGGTCACCATTTATTTCCCCAGTAAAATCGTTACCCTGTACGTTCTGTTTTGCAAATTTCTGGAGGAAAAGCAACAAAAGTGGGTACAGTTACACTCTAATGTTGGCTTCAATCCAGGCACTTTGCTAGCATAAAATCTGGGTTAGTGCCAGAAACTCATATTTCACTCTCTTTTGATTCCCCCTCCCCATGCCATCCAACCCACCCACATGCTGAAGGACAATTGCCTCCCGCAGAAAGAAGGACGTTAATGAGATCAGACATGTTCTTTCTCCATGGTATCAGATGGCAACAACACACAGTACCACACTGTACGCACTCCCAACGTTTCAAAGCCAGAGACATGCCATTAGCACAATGCAGGGTTTCCCAGTGGAATGACTTAATTTCGGAGGTGGTACAGGTCAGCTGACTGCAGAGATAAAACCAGACATAGCTCCTAACAAGTGCACCCCTCTGAATTCTGCATGAAACATCAGCCCTTCTTCAGCACGGGTTCTCCCACCCTGCACTTTGGCAGGTTTCTTTCTGTCACCGTGTTGCATCTCTTGGCCTTGCCATGTCCTTTCACAAGCCTGCTCCTGCACAAGTAACTGGTAGTTACAGCTCTGCTGTTTACACCCCGAGAGAAAGGCTGGATTTGAACAGCACAGACTGAGGGCAGGGGTTCCTCCATGGCCTGTACTGAGATCCTCCTCCTACAACCTGTGCTGCAGTCCCGCATGAGCACCCTGAGGGTGAGGATGGAGCAGGTGATGAAATCAGACAGGGCAGGGCCTTTTGTGCCAAAAGCCCGGTGTCACGTGGGGGATTTGGGTGAGAATTACATTATCTGCTGGATCTGACACTGTAAAATACCTGGTGTGAGTAGCTACCAAATCATACACTTGAACATTTTCTTCAACTAATGTTATCTACACAAGGGAAACAGAATATGGGCTTTTTCTTATACGTAAAACAGATTTCTTTCAATCTAATAACCTCTCTGCCCTTGGTCTTAACCAGCTAGGGGTAGAGATAGGGTAGAGATTGGTAACTTCCACAGGAGATTAAGTCAAATAATAAAGCAACTGAATATACATGATGGTTGCAGAAGAACTAAACTGCAGAAGCATCTCAGACAGACGGGTCCTCGCTACAGCGTGTGAGAATTTCCCTGCCAGCCACAAACATCCAAAGCCGTCGTCTCTTCTTCGCACAGAGAAGCGCTTTACAGAGCAACTCGGCGTACCCCTACTGCAGCTGCATCAGCCTGCGACCAGACGCCAATCTCATTCCACTGTAAACGCTGTGAGATTCCATTAGCTCCAGCAGATTTACATTGAATTCACAGGGATGTGAGATTAGCACCTGGCCTGCCTCCTCTAGTGAATGAATACTAAATTCCACATTGCGCTTGTTCACGCCTTATCTACTTTACCTTAGCTGTGCTCTGCACAGAGATTACCTATTTATGACTATGTGCAATTGCACTGTTGGAAACAAACCCTCCTTTACAAAACAAAACAAAGAAAAAGAGAACTGAATGGAGAAATAAGAAAACGAACAAGAAACACACTGGGGCACAAAACAGGAGGATCCTGCACTAACATCTTGTCTATCTGTTTTTTGCAGTGCACAAGCCTTGCATTGCTGAGCCAAGGAAGGGAGGAAAACATTTGCATCAAGTCTTCGAGCCACTGACTCTGAGCAGCAACGCACACGGTCCACTCGGAGATAAATGGGCTGTGGTCACACCTACCTTCTCCCTGTTGCTGTGTGCGGTGAGGGATCTGTGAGCAGCTCCCCGCAAGGCTGTTCTGTAGTTATAGAAGTTACCAGTAGGGTCCATCTGGTGCTAGATGCACAAAAGAAGACATGTTGGTTAGAAAGGGACCCGGGTCCTCTGAAGACAGCTTTACTTGTAAAAAAATCCACATACGCTCAAAACCCCACGAACCAAAGATACAGTGACATCTAGAGATCACAGCTGTTTGTACCTTTGATTTTTCTAGTAACAGCTTACTGAGCTTTTATGTGAAGAATAAGGACTGTACATTTTATCTGTGTCAAATCCTGGTATCCTCAATGGAAAAAATAATCCTGGGCCTTGTTCACTCAGTGTCCAAGGTACAGCTTGGGAGCTTTATGCTCAGCATTGTGTCCGTGGCCAAACACAACTGGCATTGGTGGAAGCGGTGTGGCTTGCATATAGCCTCGTACCTTTTTAATTTTTATTTTTCTTCCCCCTCCTATTTATTTAAATGCTCTGATTCTCCTCTATGTATCAGCAGCCTCACACCTTTCCCACCACACCTGCAAAAATTCAGTTAGAAACTGTCCCTCTGCCCATGAAACGCCTGTCTAGCAATGTAAACATTCACAAACAAAAAAAAAACCAAAATGTAATTAAAGCAGTGTATTGGCACCTTTTTTTTTTTTTTACCTCAAGAATAAAAAATTTGGCTGTTTTCACTTTTGACCAAGTCTTCTTTAACCTGGACACTGGACTCATGTTCATTCCAGCTATGAGTGAGAAAGAGGAAGAGAGAGCCGTGGATTAGAGTTTCCTTTTTTCATCTGTGACAGCGGATGGAGAGACCTGGTTAGAAGCTGTACTTACAAATGATTGCCATCAGCGAATTAAAATTCCCTATGTTAAAGCACTCTCGGGCAACGTCAATGAAGAATTCAATTACTTGCGCTCGCTGTTTCTTTTTTGCAGGCTGCAAATTAAGGCAAACAAATATCTGTAATCAGCATATGCAGAATCAGAGGGCATCGCAGGCATTTGTTCCATACATAGCACGGGTCCGCGCACAGCTTGGACCATCTGCTACCAGTCACTGGCCCCGTTCTGTTCCAGCAATCCAGTGGATGCTGGTGACTGGCAGCCTCTAAAATCAAAGCTTTTGCTGCAGTGACACAAGAAAAAATTCACAGCAATTCTCAAGCTTGCCTCAGTTAACGTCTTAGCACTGGAATAGGCAGCCCCAGCAGCCCTGAAGCAGCAGCTCAGCTCCCTGCTGGCCTCCTGCAAGCCAGTGGGCACATCAGCACAGACTCTCCTAAGGGCAGGATTTCACACCCATGTAACAGCAGCATCTTTGTCCCAGACAGACTTTGTTTCACCGCATTAATCCCTTTCCCCTCTTCTGTCCCTCTCTGCAGTATGGCCAGGCTAAATGGTAACTTGCACTTTAAATACACATTTTAACTGGACTGGAAACACCCCACCTTTTCCAAAGATGATCCTCAAATGGTAATGCTTTTGAGTCACAGGCTATCTAGGCTGTTCATACTATTTATATCCCTCCCTTCCACACCCTTTTCAAAGGAGAAAACATTCATCTCATTTTGACGGGGCCAAGTTACACAAACTAAAACCACTACCTGGTTAACAACTCACTAGTCACAGCAATGGGCAGCAAGACAAAGAGCCACGCAATGGGAATTCACAAGCACAGCAGAGCTTTAAGATGACAGATAACAAATACTGCTCCCCTAGAATCTTTTCCAGCAGAAATCTCGCAGGATAATTCAAGGCATTTTTTTCCTCTCTTTTCCCCTGCAGGGTTCATTATTCCACACTGTGCTCCTACTACATCAAGAGAACAGCGTATCCCCCGTGTGTCGCCAGCTCTGTTTTGCAATATGTTTGTCATTTATCAGGTCGCTTCTGCAAGTGCAATATCACTAAAACTTACCGTCAGATGCTCAGCTGGGTCATAAGAAATAAATTCCCAGGTTTCCTTATTAATGTACAGTCTCGAAGTAGTACTTCAAAATATGTCACATACTTTTTTTCACTTACCATGCAGATTTCCGTTGCTACAAGATAGCAGAGTCTATTGAACCATTTCACATAGGCCTCAAGGTTACTCGTCTTCTTCTGTTCACTGAAACAAGTCTGGGGAGAAAAAAAAAAGCACAGGAAGACATATAAGTTATAAGACATATCAGTTAGCTGCCTCGCCCGCAAAATAAATCTTACAAAAAAGGTAATAACTGGCCACATCTCTCTCACGCACGCGGAAGACTGTGCATTAAGGGTCCCATTCAAAAAGTCAGCGGGTAGGTGGGTGGCTGGCAGATGCACGGGGTCTGGCTGAGCGTGTCACACTGCACAATTCACACCAGTGCACAGAAAACAGCCCCGTTTTGTCTGGAGCGAGTGTTTGTTGACAGGCTGAGCTGCCCCGTGTTCACTGGGGTATTGCAGGACTCGGAGGGCAACAACAACGTGCAGAAGAAGTCAGACAAGCAGAGCCTCCCACAGCACAGCCAGGCTCTGCCTTTGATCCCAGGACTCTCTTCACTTCAGTAAATGCAATCACCCACAGCCCTCTTCCAGAGGGGGAAGACTGCAATTTAGTGAAGTGAACAAGAGATAAGCAAAAGAAAACACAGTTCTAGCTGCTTCTTTGTGGAAAAAAAATATTCCCCTTGTTGGGTTTTCAGGCTAAAAGGCTCTCTAGCGACCAGCTGTTCTGATGTTTTGATGGCTGCTCTTCAACAGGTCACTTACGTGCCAGAAATACTTCATCAATAAGAGCCATTACAAGATGCACATTTTTCACTTTTTTTTTTTTGCACGAAACTTAACATAAATTCCCATAACTGATACAGGCTGTGGGAACAGATACTTGGCCAAACTCTTCCAGTTCCTTTGACATCAACAGATAATTTGACTTGAGCGGGGTGATAGGGCAGTTCACACAGCCCGACGATGCTGCTTGGGATTATAAGAATTCAAGTTCTTTTCCCAGCCCTAAAGCCTTAGACTATCCATCTAGGATACACTGCTCTCTAGAGCTCATGTGATTTATCTGAACATTCATTAACATCCACTAGAGGGTATCAGAGAACACTGATCTTCTGTTTTATTAAGATGATCATCTCCCAGAACTGCCATAAAAACATGCCACTAAGAAAAAAATTACAATGCATAAACATAGATCCATTAATGTCAATATGTAAGTTAAACAAGTGACTGAAAACCCCTTAAGAAATGAGGCTTAACATGATTCCCAAGGTAATGCGAAGAAAATATTAATCTGTGATTCTGTATACAGTCATGTTTAGAAACAGAAATCATAGTACCATGCTAGGAGCACACCTCAACAAGCCTGACATTCCTCGCCACTTGATGAGTAGGCTACATACATGATAAAAAATATATTTTAAAAGCATCTCAAAAGTAAATGTCAGCAAGCAGCCTGTAAATACCAAACAAAACAAAGGAAACCCAAAGCAGCCACGGTCTACCCACAGCAGTTGCTTTTCACATGCTCGGTGGTACTTCTCCTTCCCTGTTACAGCAAAAAGTCCACAAAACCTGGGTTTTGTTCTCTATATGGTATTTCCACCTCGACACTGTTGTCCTGTGCCGGGGCGTAAGAGCCACAGCTAACACCACAAAACTTGTGAAAAATGTGCAACAGTTAAAATTGAAACAGGCTGCTTTTTAAAGCTTAAGCTTTATAAACGGCAACAGTATTTAGCACCTCGCCAGCATCTTCCATCTGCAACCCAAAGTGCTTGATAAACATTCGTAAGTGGAGCCTTCTGAAACCCTCGCTTTAATATGATCTCCTGCTGGAGACGATTCAGACGAGAGCCAATTCCCCGTGGTTACCAGGGGTGCTCTCCATGTGTCAGGGAACGACCTGTCACTCTGCGTAAGGTTTGTGCTGCTCCACACAACGTTCTGCCAGGTCCCACGTGATCCTTCAGCTATACCTTGGTGTGGAGCCTCTTCTAAATCATCGCTGGCATCTCTGGTCTGCCCAGGCATAGGGTGGAGAAACGTTCCAGACTACCTCTGCTTTCATCAGCCTCGCTGACTTGAAGCCAAGTAATTTGTCAGTGCCATGTCTTGTGTGAAAATGTTACAGCAGTTTTGCCTTGGCTGAGCAGATCCTCCTGGGGGAAGACATTGCCTTGAACTTAAAAGGCAACGCAGTGGTGCCCTCCTGCTTTGCGCCTGTTATTTTCTCTGTTATTATGCACTTCACTGGAGTCGCAGAACTGTTATGGGCAGCACCTCAGTGTTCAGATTTGCATTTGAAGAACGTGCCTAACTGCCAAATAGCCTGTCACAGTCTGTGAAGGTGATTTGCTCAGCTTTCTCATGCCACCATTATTTCTCATCCCACCAGGATGAGATTAAATATACGTATATATTCTCATCCCACCAGGATGAGATTATATATATGTATATATTCTCATTCCACCAGGCTCTCCAACTCTCATTCTAATCCTTCTCATCCACCTTAGCTGATGTTTCCTTATGTCTGCTTCATAACCGCAATTTCTCTCCACATCTTTGTGGTATTTTGCACTGTCTCTGCACTTGAGCTACAGTTGTGCATACATTAGCTTATTACTGAACATTTCTTTTTTCCTCTTAGCATTCTCTCCCTGCTATGGCCTTACGCAATTTGATTTCACTCACTGCTGCCTCCCTCACACTCTTCCAAAATTCATTCACATTCAGTGCCCTCATTTGATCTCTTGCAGTTTACTTTGACACAGGTAATGAGAAACGCTCATTTTCAGTCTTGTCCCTCATGTTTGCAGCAGGTTGCTGAAATCTCACTGTGGGTGGTTTGATATTTCATGGTTTTGACTCATCTCTGCTGCCTTGGTGTTCCTTCCTAAAGGATGTGATCAATGCTCAGAATACTTGAAACAGCAGCACTGTCCACTCCGCTCTCCCCAAAATCAACTGCAGAATCTCTGTAACTCCCAGTAAGAGAAGAGCCCAATGTTGCACTTTTCGTTCTTTCATCCATCCATCTATTTTTTCACCATTACAAGCTATTCCGGTGCTCTTTGGGCAGCACTGTAAAAGTCTTCCTGTTACATCCAGCATCCAGTGATAAGATTCTGCCATGGATGTCTGATCTCAATGGGAGCCCAGACACAGTTCTGAGGAAAAATTTTCCGCCCTCTCTCTATTCTGGCAGTACGTGAAATCTCCAATTCCCCCTCTCCAGCCAGGAAGACCCTTTCCTTGCTGAGACACCCACTGAAATTCTGCTTCAAACCCCACTGGAAGCAGGGGAAGGACTCCAACTGGCTTCCGTGGACTTTGGATGAAGCTCTGATCAGGCCCTGCATTCCCTGCGGTGCTTTGGGTTACAAGCTATTGTGTAGACAGAGAAGAGTATGTTGATTCATGACGCACTGACTCATTACTGTGGTGTCTGGGCACACACTATGGGCATTACATCACATCCAGAGTCTTTATGCCTTCAACGCTGGGAACAGACAGTCCCTGGTTGTGCACAGCCGTAACCCATCTGCCCCGGTCAAAGCAGGTTAGGAGGAATAAGCCAGAAAGCAGAATGTTAAGGTGTCGGCCCGTCTCAGGCTGGGAAATCCTCTCAGGAGGAAGGAATGGCAATGATTTGCCAGTGTGAGCTCTACCAACAGGTTCCATCCTTGCTGTGAGAATACAGGTCATCAGCTGACCTGGCTAAGGTCAACACGTGCCCCAGGCCCTGCTCTCCTGGATCTCACCACATCAGTTCATCTAGAACAAACAGTTTTCACAGGAGATGCTCTGCGTGTCAACAAATCATACCTTGGTGCCATCCAGAGGGTCTTTATGCACGAATGCCTGCACAAACTCCTCAGGTCCAATGTGACTTAGCCTCTCCTATTAGAAGGGGGGAAAAAGAGAGAGAAGAATAAATAAGAAAGCACCCCAAGCCCTCTTCTGTTTCTCTTGGTAAGACATCCCCATTATCTGTCAGTTCTGAATGGTGCTACTGAGCTGGTAGACACCCAACTAGCACCAGACATTAAAATTCATAAGAACAATTAGAGTTACTTCAGCAGAAAGAAGAAAATGAGAATAAATATGTCTCATTACTGACAAACCACAGTAAAAGCCCTCTCCAATGAGCAGAGAGAAAGGTGCTGGATGCACAAGGCCCCATCTGGGAGCCAGGAGACCTCAGTTCTGTGCTCGGTGCTGCCACAGACCTGCTTTGGTCCAGCATTACTCAACAGCCCTGTTTCTCAGCTGTTAAAACTCTGTGATCTAACAACCATAGCAATCCATCGCCCATCTGCACACACAGGGCTCTGGCCCTGCCTCCCTACCCAGTAAGGCTCAGGCAGTGCCCAGGGTGGTGGCTCTGTGCCACTGTGGAAGGAAGGCACGGAAGATGCACGTGCTTACATTAAAGGCTTTGCTTACACTGCAGAGAGTTGCAGGTATTAAACAAAACAGGAGTAAATAGGGCATCCAGATCTCTCTTAGTAAAAGACCGGCCACCTCCACCGGCTCCTGAACAAAGCCAGCTCTTCCAGCCACACCACTGGCCTTCTTAACAGGCTTTTCAATTCCCTTTGACATGTTCATTAGAAAAAAATATGTTTTCAGTAGGGTATAGGTCACAAAGGTATTTCAGAGAAGGTATTTCCTGCAGCCCAAACCTAGGACACTCAAGCAATGATAAAACCAATGGTATTTCTGCTCAAGTGGAAAGTCTAGGGCTATGCCCATGCTATTTCTCACCTTGCCACCCATAACTGTACAGGACTCTTACTATCAAATAACTGTTAGTAAATAAATAGCAAATAATTCTTACTAACAAATAAGCACCAAAGAGTTTTACTGCAGAGTAGCTGGTGTATTGGATGTAGTAAGTGAAAGAAAAGGTAGAGACCTCTCATTACAGCAAAGTGAAACGAAAACCTCTCACTGCACCAGTTTTAAAAGTGCAGCAGTGCCTCGGTTACAGGGAATGTCCCCTTGGAAGACAGTTGTACTGTGGAGGAAAAGAAAAGCAAGAGGAAAAACTCCAGGCAAAAGGACTTGTCCTCTCTGGTTTAAGCTACATAAAGCAAACAAAGCCAAATTTGCATGTTCTGAAAATTAACCAAGGTGAGAAGACAGTCCTAAATTTGGAGTTTCTGAGCTATTCCACTTCTTCACAAATAGAGCATCAACTACCTTCAGAATTCCCAAGGCTAATTCCATGACACTCACTCCAGTCCACAGTCCATTTCATGATTTGTGTTCCAGCCTTCCTCTCAAGGATGAACCCTGTCTACGGGAGGACAGGCAGCAGGGAATCATTACAGCACCAAGAGATCTGCAGATGGTAGCAATGTTTTACGTTCTGTGAACATCCAGGAGGTCTACATGGAGGACCTGAATCTGTTTGAGAGTGGACTGCAGTCCAAAGAAGGAAACAGCAGGACTTTGTGAGGGTGGCATTTGCATACCCTTGTGTGTCCATGCAAAAGTCCCAAAGGGAAGAATGAAAAACACAACAGCCAATTCAGATGCTTTGGGTATCTGTAGGAACAGATATAAACTGTTGAAGCTTCTTCCAAATTAATAAAAGGGACAATGACCAGTCATTTCAATAGCACCTTCAGGTTGGGGGGCTCAGAGCACCTTAGAGAAGTGAGAACTTCTTGGCCTTCCTGAGACTATGACTCACATTTCAGCAATAAGCAAGCCAAAAAAGTAAAATGGCCCACTCCAAAAGATCCACAGGAACACTCTGACATACAGCTTCCTTCCCAAGCATCTCTTAACCCGTCAAACCCTGCCTCTTGCCACGGTGCTGATACAGCATGGGATATGCCGCAGCAGTGGACAGTTTTTTTTTTTGGTTATGTCTGGAATACTTAGCAGCTGATGGCTTAGAATAGTATCTCTGACTGCAGAAGTTGGGAACCGTTCCCACTTACCAGCTCCACATGTGTCAGCTGCTGAGCCAGAGTGTAAGGGTCACTGCAGACGCTCAGGATTTCTCTCTGAATTGATGGAGGTTTACTTTTAAAGGCAACCAGCTTATCGGAGACAGCAGCATTGATCTTAACAATCCCTTCTTGCCCATGGCTGAGGGTTGCAAGCTTCTGATTCAGGGTTTGCAAAAGCTGATTCATCTTTTTCCAGTAGGCCTGGAGGGACAGGGAGAGAAAGAGATGTAAATCACCCACAAAACTTGACAGAGGAGTGTTTTTAAGCTGAATTTTCCCCTTCTGCAAAATACTCCTAAGCCAGCAACAGGTTACCATTTTATTTTCAACAAGCCTATTTCAGAATAACCAGCTGGCTTAATTACAGTTCCGTGCTCTGGACCACAGAAACAGACTGCAGTCAAGAGAAGAGGGAGGCAGGACTGGTGGGTTGGGCTGGCACCGATACGCACATATTCCTGCCAACATCAGGATCAGAGGAGAGGTAATGCTACAACACGAGCTACTACAGCTTTCCGGAGTGCGGCAGTATTTGGTACCTACCCTTTATGTCAGCTACACGTAGGCTGAGCACTCTGCCTGTTAGTGGTGCCTAGCCAACTCCTATTTATTAGGGATAAGAAATGTTTCAAACACTATTCTCTCCATCCTTCTGAGCTGAAAGCAGCAGAAGCATGTTGCTACTTGCCACCCAGCTGGAGTGGTCTGAGCACCATGTAGCTTTGAGTATTTAATATCCAAAACGTTAATTGCTACCGAAGGAGGTTCATATCGTATTCCAAGCACAGCGATGTGCTCAGCAGGATGATCACTACGAAGTTGCTCAGGTTGTTTTCAGAGCTGAAGCAGCTCTTTACAGACAATGAGTGGAGCCGCTGGCTGTGGAGGATGGGCAGAGAGAGACGTCTTCAACTCTTCAGGACTGACAGATGCAGACATTGTAAAACTGAGAGAACTGGTGGATGGGCTCTAAAGACAAGGATTGACTGGAAATGTCCTTGACCAAAAGCCTCACATGGAGCATGAGGCGTCCCTTGCTGAGAAACACGGCCTCACGGGCTTTCCCAGCCAGAGAAACGAGCACCAAGCACGGGTGAAAGGGGTGCGGGCTCAATTTCAAAGAGCACGGTCACTTGGGAAAACAGTTTGCACGCTGGCCTATGACCGGCTCCTCTTCCAGCAAAAAGATGCACAGTGGAAAGATGCTCTGGCTGCTCACAAGGGGACTAACTCCTCACTCCCCATTCAAACAGAATTTAGCAACGTCAAGTTGCCAGCAGTATCAGTTTGTAACCTATCAGTGTGAAGCCAGAGCTGGCAAGGAGCTCTCTTCTGTTACGTCTTTACACCTGTACTGCGCAGCACATGTGCCCCCCGGCACCCTTCACACCATCCTCATGATCCCAACAGGGACTTGGCTGCGTTGCGCTTTCCCACGAAGACCAACACACACCTGTGTCACATCCCAAGCTGGATGCAGCCCCAGTGAAGTCTTGAGAAACATTCCTGAATCCCACGGTTTGGATCCAGCCTCATCCCCTTCAGAGTTCCGCAGGCTGGGGATATTGCTCAGTGACAGGCACCGGCAGCGCTCACATTTCAGGTGTTCAGGGCACCAGAAGGCAGAAGCAGTGCTCTTCTCAGCTGCACGGGATCCCATCGCACACTACAAGTAGCATCTCCTTTTACGTGACGGTGAAGAATAACGTGCTTACATCTTACTCTGCTTCCCCTTTAGAACATCCCATGTACTTCAACTTCTGCTGTAACGCTTTAACTTCCATACAGCTTTTCTAGCAGAAGGTTTTGCCTTGGTGAGGGACCTCTCATTTCATTCAGGGAAGATCCTCTCCTGAGCTTGGCTGGAATGTGGGCCAGATAAGCAGGACACAGTCAGTTTTATCTGTTCCTGGGGTATATTACCTCCAAGGAAGAGAGACTACTGTCCTTCTTCATGTAAATCTTCATTCAAACAGATGGTCATACTTTTGATTTACAAAGACTGTCCTGGACCCCAACTACTGACCACCATCTAAATATTTCTCTGGTTTACATCCAGGTGTGTTTGCAAATCTCAGCATAGTTTAGGAAGCACTACGAATAGAGCTTCCTCGAATAGTTATTTTTTCAGTGCAGACTCAGATAGTGACATATTTGGTATTTTGTGAACATATTTTGCAAATAATTTAATTGTGAGGGAGGGGAGAGGGCACAGCACTGAAATCCAAGTTTTCTACTGATTATAAAAGATTTGGCTGAAGAAACTTTAGCTGACAACCCAGTTCTCTTTCAAAGACAACTTTGGAAAAGAAATCTTGGACCAGCCATATCTGTGCAGCATCAAATTCTTCAGTGTTTGAATGAAAAGCCGAAAAGCAGCATCAAGGTGCCTGGAAGACACGCATATTAGCCAGTCTTTCAATATATCCTTATCCAGAGATCTAGTTTCACCTAGCTTTCTATGGAATATGGCACAAAAATACAGATCTAGATATAGACAATGCTAAACAAAGCCTCAGGTAAGCCAACCATCTCATGAAGAATGAAATAAGAAAGACAATGGACACAAAAAAAATTATTCGGAAATTAGAGTTCTTGAGAGACTCACTGAAAATCAGTTGGGTGCACCTTTGCGTAGAAAGCTTTTCTTTGCCTGTTGGGGAAGAAATTGAAAAAAAAAAAAAATCCTACTTCTTCCCTTCTAAAGCATTTCCTGCCGTCTTTAAACGATGTTCACAAAGTGAAAACAGCATTGTTCATTACCTTCAACATGCTGGTAATTATCTTGCCACAAAGTGACCCCCCATTGTACAGGGGCTGCGTGCTGGACTCCATCAACCAATTTCACTTCATTGCCACAGTAACAGTCAAAAGAAGCACACTACTGTTTAATATTTAAAGAAAATGTTTCGTTCTTAACCGGGAAAGTTCCTCTGAAGACAGCAGGCCTCAGCAGGTGGCTTAGGAGCTCAAATTTTAATTAAAATTTCTAACTCTAAATGCAAATCACAGCACTTACTAAGAAATGCTTCTCAGCATGGACACCTTTATAAGCACATCACAGAGCCTTTAGAAAGTGGACTCCACAAAGGACAGGAGCAGATACTGCAGGGGAAAATCTTGCATTGACCTACATGGACTGGATGACCTCACAAATTTGGCAATCCTTAATTTCTATGATTCACAATGGGAACAACTTTCTTCCAAATAGCTAACAGGCGTCACCACTCCTCTCTGCTGTCCCTTAAACAAAAAAAAGGAAATTTGCAATTGTAGGATATGAGCTGTTTCTTAAATTAAGTATTGATTTTGCTCAGGCATAATCACTTGTAATTACAGTGCCAAGTAATATTTGAAAAACAATGATTTGAACCCAATCTAGCCTGAGGCCCCCCCTGAGCAGCCATAAGCATCCGCGCACAGCGTGTGCAGGTTAGGCAATAAACTGTTGCTTTGTATGCAAAAAGTTGATTTTTACCATTAATGGCTCTTTGCCAGGAGGGCTGATGTCTTTAAAGAGCACCCACAAAGCCCCCATTCTCTGCCCTTTTGGCTTGTTGCTTCTTTTCCAGTGAATATGATCTTGGTAGGTCTGTGCAGGTTTCAGATGCATAAGGGCTGCAAGGCACCCTTCTTGGTGGTCAGGGGCAAGTTCATCACCTCTTCCCCGTGAGGGAGTCTGGTCAATGGAATTGAGGCCACCTTGGCTTTTTCTTTAAGTCGTTGGTGTTCCCTTCACCTCCATCAAGGAGTCATGCAGCCCAGCCAGCCAAGCCACGCCAGCTGTGATGCCAGCCCTGCCCAAGAGCAGCTGTTTCCATTTCTCTCACGTTTCATGTGGGTAGGAGGGTCCAATTTCATTTCTGTCGTGCTGCAACCCCGTTAATTCCTTCTCTCTTCTCTCCACCCCTCACTTTCTCAGCCTCACGGGTACGTCCTTTTTGTTCTTTGAATTGCACCCATCTGTGGCCTGAAGTCAAGCCTTGATGTAACCAACAGAACTGAGCTCTTCTACATCCTATGGTTAACCTAGAAGTAATTAGAGACTCTCTACCTACTATTTGCTTTTATTATTTTCAGGGACTTTGTGGTATTTTTGATGTTTCTGAATTAATCGATGGGGTTCACCTACCTGAATTTGCAAGGTGGTCTCCCAGAGACTCCATTCACTGTGTCCTGTTCTACCACACACACAGCTCCTGCATTTGAACACCACGACCATACAGCCAGCCAGAGTTTCTGCCCCACAGGCCACACAATGCTGTCCTCTGCCATGTTCATGCTCTCAGAGAAGCTACATGTCTATAAAGGTGTTTATTTTCTTGAAATGTAAGGACTGTTGTTTGCTATGTCACCGTATCAGCCAAACAGGCCGGATTCAACAGGAGCTATCTCAGTCCACAGATCCTATGAACTTTGACTGATGTCACTGGAATCCCCCTCAAACTGTGATCAGGGTCTGGAGCTCTGTGCCTGCTCGCCTCCTGCCTGGATCCCTGCTTTACAATATCAACCAGCTCAGGCGTAGGGTCTTGTGAACTCTTTTACGTAGGACAGGAAGGAGTAAGGCAAAACCTTGTTACATTTACTAATGAAAAAGATGGCAAAATGCAACGGTAGCTTCAAAAAAAATTAGCAGACTGAAGACATAAGAAGTAAGGAATGGAAGGATCAGATTTCAGCCCAGGTGACGAAGAACATAAGCAAATGGAGAAACACACACAAAAAAAAAAAGGACCAGAAATGCCCTTAGAGAAAGGAAGCCTTCACCAGGTACCTTCGGGCAACTGATGATGTCTTTTAGCTCCCCAATGCAATCACTTGATAACTGTCTGTTAGCTCCACTCCTCGTTCACTAAATTAAACATCCTAGAGCACTCCCTGAGCACTGCTTGGCCATGACGTTTGGTCTCAGGTCACGAGGCTTCACTCCCCTGCTAGATTGTAACTTGGGAGATCACAGCTCTGTCCTATTTGAATTGTTCAGTCTGTGCTACACCTTCAGATCTTCCATCGGTGAAAGGGGACTGTTATTATCTTATAATTTGATGTACAGTAGATAATTTCCACCGATCACTCTAGTGTGACCCCACGTTACTGCCACAGGAGCGCCTAAACCGAGAGATGTGGCTTTCAGGGAAGCTACTACAGATTTTAACCATTAAAGGAGAGCAAAACTGTAAGAGCATCTAGGAAGACGCATGGAACAGAATGTGGCAAGAGGAGGAACCAAGTGGGAAAACAAATTCAACATCTCCTTGTAACATCCCAGGTCAGACATCCTCACCTCATCGCACGGGGCTATCCTGTGAATCATGTCTTTCAGATGGCCAATCATCCGCTCTTCCTGAAAGTCATACGGGAACGTCTCTGTCCACTCCGTCAGCAACTGCAAGATTTTGGGTCCAAATTTTCTGATCCGAGCCTGGAATGGAAACCAGAAAGACGGACAGGGATTGAAATGTGCTTACTCATTAAAGTTGCTCAGCAAGTATGTACGTCACTGACCGCGGGGCCCGATTTTCAAAGGCAGCACTTATGGTTGCACCTGCAATATCTGCACACAAGCAGACAGTGAGGTGCACAAATGACACATTTTGGCATGCAAAATACACCAGAACTTAAACGCATGCACAACTGTTTGTGTTACAACCAGATTGAAGTATTCTGCACGTGCAATTGGCCAGTTTATGGCTGGATGGACATTTTCTTGGTGCAACCCTTAAACCTTTTTAAAAAACATCTGGCCTTTTTGCTGATTTGAACCATATGTTCCTCCCTTGTGCATTTACAACCCTCCCACATTTTCATCCTTCCACAAAAAAATTGATCAGAATGTATTTCTCGACCAACAAAGAGGTGCTTTTTGCTTCTTTGCTTTCTAGCTGTATGAAAAAACTGCTTAGTGGCCAGCAGCAGATGTAACATGAGGAAGAAAAGATGGACAAAAACACTTTAGTAACCTTACCTGGGCTACTGATAATGTTGCTCAAGGTCATGATAGGACAAGGACACCCACTCACATAACACACAGCTGATGCCCACTTTATTTTTGGTATAGAATTATCTGAGGATGCAGCTGTGGGAATAGTCAGGAAGATACGAAGCAAGGAGGGAAATGTGAGGAATGGCACAACTGGTGCATTAGTGTTATCTCAAAAGACTGACAATGTGGCTGCTTCCAAGGCTTTCATCTTCCGTTATCCAAGAGCACACGAAAAGGAAATGGCGTTAAGCAACAAGCTGCACTCTTATTTACAGAAAACACAGACCAAAACAAACAGCCTTCCTCTGCATCCTACGTACTGTAGCTAAAGTGCACCCTGTAATCAGGAAAAATTATACTCTTGAGCTCCACAGCTCCGTGTTTTTCAACCAAGGTGGTTAAAAAGCGTATTTCAGCTTTCCACCAACAACAGGTTTAAATGAACCACATCTCTAAAAATAGCCGCTGTCAGCTAGCATTAAGCTCATGCTCAAAGACCAGCAGGTGGCTGCTAAAGGGAAAGCTTTATTGGAAACTCCAAAGGTCTGGGGAGACATTTGTTCCAGCTGTGTAAACTGCTATTACGAATCGAAGGAGAGGACTTTGTGCAAGTCACAGGACACAGGGGACGGGAGGTCGCCTGGGCGCAAAGTTTCAAAGCCGTCCCCGCTCTCAGGAACACACGATCAGTTGTGTCCCACCAACCCTGCGTTACTACAGGCCAATCCAAAATGCAGATTCACTTCAGGCAGACAGAGAGATCTTCGCAGCAAGACAGTGTTTCTCATTTCTTGCAAGGTTTAATGAGCAGCGAAATTTTGTAATGCTCACGTTTTAATTCTCCTAAACTTGCATCTGTCATAGCATCAGAGAACATAGAAAAATTGTTTTCTATGGCGCATGTCACACAGATATTGCTATTAACACCATCTGTACCGGGAACCCGAGGATCAGATTTCTAAGCAGTCTGGCTGGTTGCTCTCCATAAGTGAGGGCAGAGCTCTTGTTATTCATGCAACCAACTGCCTGGGCAAAAGCAAGCACATGTGCTCAGATGTTGGTGATTCAGTACGTGCTGCCAAAAACACTGCGGCAAAGCTGGAAAGTTGCAACTAATGCATGTTCCTCTCCTCTCCACTGCATTGAAGGTGCATCTCCTGCTTCAGGTAATGTACTGGATCTTCATCCATGTAATAGTCTTCATCAACGCACCAAGGAGAGCTTGGGCAGAATCCAGCAGTGAAGAGGATCCGGCGAATCCGCTCCCACCATGCTGTCTGTGGGACTGCCAGAGGATGCACATGTGTCGTTACACACTGTATCAGTCTGCACAGTCCCTAGGGCAAAAACAGGATGAATGCCGACGCAGTCACAGCTTGGATTTTCTCATTCTGTTAGCTTGTCACAGCCTCGCTGCTGCTTCAGCTCGCTCCCGGTGTGCCAGACAGCGCTGCTCTGCAGCACGGCTGGGCGGACGATCTGTCAGTGTCGGCAGCGGGAGGTTACTGGGTAGCTGCGTGCTGTTACACAGCATTCAAAGTGACACGTAAGGCTGAAAGGAAGTATTACTGTACCAGAGCAAGAAAGCAAAAGGGCAGACGCATTAAGCAAAAAGGGGAGAGTGGCGCGTCGATATCTGCAGGTCACTGTCTGTGAGGTTGGAGTCCTGCCTCCTTGCATCCCACAGGTTTCATCAGAGCCTTAAAGAAGTTAAGAAGGAAAGTCACCTGGGAAGACTGAGACAGGGGAAAAGTGAGAATTAGAAGAAGATTTGAAGAGACTAGTGCCTGGAGCACTGCCCTTGGACATGGATACTAGGATGCCTCAATGTCAGGATCACAGCGGCAAGCGTCGTCCTTCATGAGGGAGTTTCATTCAATCCAAAGGGAGGCAAAAGACACATGTCAGAGTCCCAGAACTCTTTGCCTGTTGAAAATACCTCCCATTTTTCTGCTGTAAAGATAAACTAACCTTGTCCAGCACAGGGTCGTCCAGTCGCTGCTGCTCAATGCACTTGTGACAAACTCGGGACAAAAGCTCATGGGGTTCAATGAAGAGTCTGGAACTCAGCAGGAATGTAAAGATGTAGGCTTTCTGCAGGGAAAAAGACAAACAGACTTGCTGTAAGTAGCTGCACAGTGGGTAATATTAGCTATAAAAGCCCAGAACTCCACCTTTTTTTGCATTTCCACTGGCACAGACCTTTGTGTCTAAAAGTTATCAGGATTTCTGACCTGAAAAATGGAACTGGTTACAGTGGGTGCAGGAGGCAGTGACATCTCCTTCCTCCACAGCATCCCCTTCCAGCCTTTGGTTGCCCAAACCCTGTGAAACCACTCAGCCCAAACCCTGTGCCAACATTCAGCGAAGGCAGCGTGTGGGTCACCCTACAGGAGCGAGCCCAAGTATTGGCGACAGCACAACCAGGGATGCACAGAGGCCAGTGAAAGCTCAACGTGTAGATGCTCAGACACCTGCGTTGTACTGGATTGTGAGCTACAGACACCCCCTGACCAGTCACATCTTGCCACAGCCTTGCCGGTCTCACCCAGCCTGTTTTAAGGAATATTTAATTCGTTTTACCAACTCCCCAAAATTCATTTCTGTCAGCCAAGCCATATCATACGCAGGCCCACATCTGTGAAGCTGTGGGAAGCAGGCCTGTTGGATAAATCCTTGGATTATTTAAAGAAGTCCAACAGCGAATTTTAAATATATGCATGAATCCTCGGTTGTTTGCATCCCGACCCCGCCTGGCACCTGAATTATCTTCTTTCCCCCAGACCTAGCCATGCTCCTGAGCAGCAGGTATAACATCACCTATCAACATTTCTTAATGAAAATCTCACAGCCTAATCTGTCTATTACCTATTTTTATTGCCTTGTCTGTTCTTTTTTTTTTTATATGCTTCTTTATTACTTATTTTTAACTAATCAGAAACTGAGCTGTAAGTAATTTAAAACATGCTGTCTGCTCTGCATTGATAACTTCTGTAGTCTTCTAAACTGCCCAGAACTCAATGCTACTCTGTGCTTTGAAATACAAGCCTTTCCAGAGAGATATATTAGCACTTAAAAGTCTTCCAGTCAAACCCCATCCTGAATTCCACTGAGGATGTGCAAAACCCAGTGAAGTCAATGGCTTGCGGGACCATAAACCTGCTTCCAGTTTAGATCCTCACACAGCTGGTGAAGAAAACACTGAATATTCACTGATGGAGCAAGGATTAGGACCTTGACTGTGCTGTCCCATAACTGCAAAGTCAGTGTGAATATAACCCCAGGTAAATTTTGAACCATGAGAAGCATCATCTCAGTTGTCGCTGAGGGAATGCTTTGCACATGCAGAGAAACCTGGATGGCTTCAGCAGCTGCTGAGATTCAGCTAATTTAATGCCAGTTCAGACTTGAAGTTTTTTGCTTCAGTCTTAATCGAAACCTCTCTGGGATGCGCTGCAATTTTTGAAGTGCTCCAACTGCTATATCACTAATTCATCACTACCACAGCTTTTCCCCCTCACCCCGTTCTCAAATTTAAAGGCAGTATCAGCTCTGGGAATCTGCTTTTTCATGGGAACGATTACAGAGCAGTGAAACAGCATTTAAAGCAATGCATCAATTTACCAAGCTTTAATTGTACGCAGCTTTTAAATTAGCCCTCTTAATTCAAAATTTAACACATTTGCACTTTTGCATAAAAGTGCTGCCCCAATTCATCAAAATTAAACTGTTATTATACTGTGAATTGCTTACTTCAGGGTAGTAATCAGTGGTAGGTATCAGATGCTGGATTAGAGCATCCAGAGATGCTGAGGTAAGGTTTCCATCCTGGAAGATCAGTCCTCCTTGTTCATCTTCTTTTGAAGTATGTAGATGAGGGCTGAAGCCACATGGGGTAAACATACTGGTAGAAGTCAGCGTTTGGGGCATGCCTTCCTACAACAGAGAAAAACTCACGTCAGGGACGGGATCCCTCAGATTCACAACCACATCTGTCTTCTGGCTGATTTGAGAAGCACAAGCCGCTAATGAGAGCTTCCTGTTCACAAAATTAACATGATCCCTTCATTATAACCTCTCTCATTGTTGTCATTGGCAGATTATGCCTGTGATGGGAAAAACACAGGAAAATGGGACATTTTAATTTTTGCTTCTTGAGCCAGAAAGTGATGGCAGCTACTCTGGGCTGCCACCCCCCTGGAGAGTGTCTGTGATAATTCCCTTTTTGTGCCATCCCTGGTCAGACCCACAAAGGGGAGGCAAGACACTTGGGACTAGAATTCAGCCCAGGCTCCTGAGCTGTTCATTTGAATGTCTGTCCTCCTGAGAATGACGCAGGGAGAACTGAGGGTGAGAGAGGGAGAGAAAAGGGGTGCTACCTAAGGCTGGGTCAGGATAGACCTAGAGAAACGCTCTGTGGCTCCCACGGGACAGGGAAGGTGTCAGAGTGAGCGAGGGTGTAGAAGCAGGAGCAGAAGTCAACTGGAGGAGGTTGGCAAAAATGAAAGGGGTTGGAGGGAACAGAGAACGTGGGAGCTGAAGGAGAGACGAAAGAGCAAGGAAAAGAGAAATAAGGAAGAGGGAGAAGGCAGACACCTGCACTATTTTTGGAGCCTGAAGTTAGTCAGTCCTAGATCTATACTTAGGTACTAAATAAATGTTTCAGAAAGAGCCTGAGCACTCATCGACTTCACTAGAGATGCAGAGTCCTCAGCATTTTTGAAAAGGAGGCCAGGCAAACTCGCATCCTATAGCCCATTTTCAAGCTCCCAGTTCTCCTAGTTCTTTGGGTTGCATTCTAGGTTCCATCTTGATTTTGTGTCTTGCAATCAGCTTCAAACGTTTCTTCTGCTGAGCAAAGCTGCTTTGCTCCTGAATTGGTGCACAGGGACGACAGATTTTGCCCTAAGAGCTTTAAAGCACATCCAGCTGCCTCTAAAATCCTCACTAGAAACTAGAAGTACTCTCAACTAGAGGCAGCAAGACAGCATGCGGACTAGGAAAATAACAGTGCATGCTCACTCCCAGGTTAACAAATGCATCATCCAGAGCAAGTGACCTGACTGTTCGCTTCTAAATTTGATTTTACTTGGTGCGAGAGAGGATGGGAAAGAGATGACAGAAGGGAAGAGTCCTAGAGCCAACCTCTACCCCCCTGAGCAGCTACAAAGCCTCTCCCAGGACTCCAGCTCTCCCTCCCGAGTACAGCCTGGCTGCTGGAAGAGCAAGATCTGCACCCCGCAGCCTGCTGAGCCGGCACCGACCTCCCACGTCGGAAGGTCCCGCGCTGACACCGCCTGCCTGCCGCCCCGCCCCAGCCCGCTGATGCTCAGTCACAGGCAGTCAGCAGACAAGCCTTAGCTTTTAACACACTTCTCTGCCCTTTGCTGTATCCTGTCCCATCTGTTTTTCTGCCTCTTTGCCATCCCATATGACTTCAAAAGCTGCCCTGCGGGTTTAACTTCAAAACTCGCCAAAGGATGGCTCGACCGGGCACTTTCCCCCGAGCTCAGGCTGCTGCACCTTGCCAACTCCGAGCCACCCTGGGCCACCAAGGACAAGAAGGGCAGCGTGCCTGTAAGGCGGGCAGCGTGCGAACCCCTGGGAGAGACTGGGAGCTGGGTCCCAGCTCTGCGGGAGATCAGGCTTTACAAGCACAACTTGGGTGACTTCACCCTTCAAAAGGAGGGACCGTTCCCCGGTTACTGCGTCTTATCTCCTTCTGGGAGGCTGCCCTCGGGATGTGCAGTCAAACAAAAAGGAACCAAAAACGTCAAAACCAACAAATTGCTGCCTTGATTGAAAAACAAACGTTGAGTATCTTAAAGACTAAAATATCTGAATGTCATCCCAGCCAGAATGGGAGTTGAAGTATCTAGTTTTAATGAATGTACAGATGTGCCAGTTAATAAGGCTCTGAGAGCAAGTAATTGCTGATTTTTGTACGCAGCTCAGACTCTGTGTAGTAAATGGGAACGACTGCCAAATCCCATTTGTTACTTCTCGCACGCTCTATGTTACGTCTTGTTTCTACGGCAATAATCCCAAGAAGGACTGCGTGTCCATATAGATCAAGAATAAATCTCATGGACATACAGCTGTCTAGATGAGGAACGGAAAAAGCTAAAATGGCTGTGAACTTAGAGGACACATGCTGGCTTGAGCATAAAACAGAACTCAAAGTAGTTAAGTTATTTAGTGTGATCCCTCACTGTCAACGCCATTTTTATTATCAAATAGAAATGTGCCTAAACAGGATACTGCCTGAACTTTTGCATCTCATTACATGAGAAGTTTTGCTAAAATACATAGTAAGGCTTCTTAAGGAAGAATTACCTTTTTTAAAGAAAAAAAAAAGAATAAAACTAGCTGTACAACTGTCACTGAGACATTCAACTTGGGTACTGTTGAGAAATCAAATTTGAATTTTATGATGAAGTTCCTCAAGTTTTCACGCAAGGCCTGTGTCATATCTGTATGCCTGGTTGCCACCTTACTCGCCACTACGGACAACCTGAAGGTTTTACTCTGTGTCTTTTTGCCCCGTTTACTGATACTGCTACATTCACAGCAGGATGAAGGCCAGCTGGACAGAGACTAAAAACCTCTTGCACTACCATGCTTGTTAATAGCTAACACTAGTATTTGGCAGACAGGAATCCAGGACAGGAACTTCTCTGCTTGCAACACCTCATTTCTGTTTCTGTCCATGCAGTTTCCGAAGTATTCTTTTCAAAAGTACTAAATAGAAACAAGACCTTGCTTTGAAAAAGCCCAAATATATGATTGCCTGCAGTAGGTGGAAGACGAGGTTCTGCCATCAATCACTCGCAGAATACCGAAACAAGGGGAGCACTGAGAGAGGAGAACAAACAAGCAAACGACCACAAGGAGATTCGTCGTGTTGTACTGATGGTGGTTTGGACGATGGAAAGGCAGGAGGTGTAGGCAGAGCCAGATCCTCCTCTGAGGAGCAGAGGGACAGGATGGGAAGCAACACCCGCAGGCTGTAGAAGGGAAATTACGGTTGAAACTAAGAAAAAAATTGTCCCCTGAGCACCACGTGGAATTGGAAGAGGGACCTGGAAAGAACATTTGATTTCCATCCTGGGAGACTTTCAAAACTCAACTAAACAGCGTCCTGAGCAGCCTGAGCAAACTGTGAAGTTGGTCGTGCTTCAAGTGGGAGCTTGGACTAACATCCACGAGAGGTCCCTTCTCACTGACTTTTCTGGGATTGTAATCTTTCTCAAATTGTTGCAGTATTGCCTCATTTCTGGGCTTTTAAATACAAACCACGGCAAATAAAAATCGAGTCCAGATCATTAGCTACTTGTAAAGAAGTCCATGTTAGGCCTAAAAACTTATTTCCACTTTTCCTGGAAACAACAGCTTGCATGGGGAAAAAATGGCCCAAACCCTCCCTCAAAGACCACTTGGATGTAACCTGAAGTCAATCAGATTTAAGCATGTGAAAATTCAGCAGGGAAGTGCTCCCTGAACTTCAGTCTCATTGAACAAGCAACGTTTCGCTGTTCCTCTCATTTCAGAATGACATCAGATGCCGACTTCAGCGCAAATTTGCAGGATGATACCAAGATCTCAAAAGCATCCGACTTTCTCCATGTGCCATAAAGCTGAGCAGCTGGTAGAAGAGAAAGACCCAAATCAGCGACCTTCTGGGCAGAGATCAGCAAGGTGAGCTGACCTCCTGCTGGACTCAAGAGGACCTGCATGGAGGTGGGAGATTTCCATCAGCTGAAGGAACAGCATCCACCAACCTTGCTAAGTACAAGGGAATCTAATAATGCAAGAAAAAGCCAAACTCCCAAGTTTCACAAGTTCTGCTGCACAATTACTAAGACTGGAGAGAGAGTTGCTGGTGAGTGGATCTGAGTAAAGGGCAGATTCCCACATCCCGCCATGCAAAATGACTGATTTGAGCTACCGCTGTGCTGTGAAGGACTGAGACCTGGAGACGTAAAAATGTCTCTGCGCTGATTAAAAAAGAAAATAAAATTCAAGGGCAGATTGTTTCTGGGACTGGTCTCTGTTACACAGGAACGTCCCATGTGGGAGATAGCAGGGTGTGTGACTCCCTTCTTGCCTACAAGAAAACCAAGGTTATAAAATGGAAAAAACCCAACAGATTTGACTCCGCATTGACTTCTGAACAACGGCAACACAAAACGTTACTTAGCTGGTACTGCAGCATTTTGCATTAAGTTTTCCAAAACCTTACACCCACCAGCAGTGGCACAGAGCAATCACTAATCCCAGCTCTGTGCAGGTGGTGCTGAGCATGAAGGCACAAGAAGGGTCCCTTCTCACTTGTTGGGGCACTTTGCAGTAAGGTGTTCTTGTGACCCTCTGTCCCCAAGAATGAGGAGGACAAGGGTGTCACACCAGATCACAGAGGGGTCCTCGATGTTCTTTCAAATGTTGGGATTTTATATTCAGCCAAGGATTCTCTGACTGGGAAATGCAACAGCTCAAGCCACAGCTTGCTCAACTATGGCTTTTTTGGATCATAAAAGTCAAGTTTCCTGGAAGTGAGCCTGTTGCCACTGCAGAGGAAATGCACTTTAGGGTGTTACGGTAGTAACTGGAGGAGGAAACTTTCTTCCATATTTATTTCTACCTCTACTCTTCTTTGTTCTTCTGTTTTATCACTCATTATTCTTGGATTTTACTGGCCATTACAAAGTGCTTTTTCTTTACATTATTTTAATATATTTCATAGGTTCATAAGGTTGGAAAAGGAAAAAAAAAGAAAAGGCATTATACTGCTTTTTAATCTTTCTCCACTGGCCAGGGCAGGTCAGTATTTCAACACAGGGATGAAAATAGGCAATCCACAGACACTTCTCTCTACAAATCATGCCGCTTACACAAAAATATTCAATTCACTGACCCAAAGCATGGAGTCAAAGGATCACCAACACTCAGGAGAAAAGTCACCCACAAACTTTGCACCTATCTACATCTGCAAGTGCCTTAGAACCTTGGGAAAACAAATGCCCAAACTTGGAAATCTGAGCAAGGCATGGCTGAAGGAAAGAGGAGTATCAAGTAGGTCAAGAGAGGTCCTCCTGCCCCTCTACTCCGCCCTGGTGAGGCCACATCTGGAATACTGTGTCCAGTTCTGGGCCCCTCAGTTCAAGAAGGACAGGGAGCTGCTTGAGAGAGTCCAGTGCAGAGCCACAAAGATGGTGAAGGGAGTGGAGCATCTCCCTTATGAGGAAAGGCTGAAGGAGCTGGGTCTCTTTAGCTTGGAGAAGAGGAGGCTGAGGGGTGACCTCATTAATGTTTATAAATATGTCAAGGGGGAGTGTCAGGAGGATGGAGCCAGGCTCTTTTCAGCGGCGTCCACTGACAGGACAAGGGGCAATGGGTGGAAGCTGGAACACAGGAGGTTCCATAAAAATATGAGGAAAAACTTTTTTACTGTGAGGGTGACCGAGCACTGGAACAGGCTGCCCAGGGAGGTTGTGGAGTCTCCTTCTCTGGAGACATTCAGAACCCTCCTGGACATGTTCCTGTGCGCTCTGCTGTAGGTGATCCTGCTCTGGCGGGGGGGTTGGACTAGATGATCTTTGAGGTCCCTTCCAACCTCTGACATTCTGTGATTCTGTGATAGGACCGTGTAACCACAGACGTAACACGGGCCCATCAATGTGCAGCAAGAGAGGGTCAGTGTGCTAGGGGAAGGCTAACAGGCTGCCAGCTCTGCCTTCCTGGTGCCAGCCAGGGGAGCTGCAGCAGAGGCACGAGGGTCAATACCCCACCAGCACCGCCCGACTCCATCGCCTGCTGCTAGAAACGTCCCCATGGTGAGCACAGCCAATGCTTACGTGGACACAAACTGCTCAGGAAACATTTAATGTGTTTTTCAGCGGCTTTGATGTGATAAGTGTTTTATCCCTTATCAAGAACTTAATCATGCTGTTTACTTTTGATCCTCATTTCATCTCTGCCTTCCATCTGCTCTGCCTCTCTCAAGGGGAAACAAGAGCTGGTACCATGTGACGAATGGAGCGGGGCTGCAGACTTTATCTTCCCACCCACTTAACTTTCAGATTAACAAAATAAATAAAACCCTTCCCACTTCAGGGATGAAAGGCACAAGCTTTTGACAACCTCCCACCAGAGCTACAGGAGCTAGAGAGGATGGCAGGGGAAGGCGTGGAGGCTGTGGTGCCCATCTGTGCCATGCGGGAGGCTCCAGTTTCACTCACTAACCTGACTGTGACAGTGGGCTCCTCCTCTTACAAGAACTCAGGATCTGCAAGTCAGGGCTCAGGGAATAAGTCAAGGGTATGGGAGACTCCAAGTCAAGCATAATTTGGCAAGGCACAGACTTTAACCAACATACGTGATCTAGAGTGAGTTGGACTGGTTCCCATCTGGGAGCAGAGGTGGGAGACATCTTCCATGCCTCTCATCTCAATCCAGCAAAAGTCTCACCAAAACCCCTCACCAAAACCAGAATTCAAGGAAGTGAAGACGGTTCACACTAAAACATTTTGGAAAAACATCTTGGAGCCTTCCTGGCCAGTTTTAGTAACCAAATCTATTATTCGACCATCACTAATCGTGTGATGCTGGAAGAGCTTTGCTGAAGGATTTGCTCTGCTCCAAAAGCATCAGGTACCAAGGGATGGAATAGCAGGAAAAGAGAAAGAATTGCAAGCAATCAGCGTCTTCTCTAGATAGATGTTGGCCCAAATGATCTGATGGACTGCACAGGGCTGCAGCTCAGAGCAGACACAAAGATCTCTTCTCCTTCAAAGTTCAGCTGCCATACCCCCAAAACCAAGGCCTTCCTTGTTCTGATTTGCACAGAGGTAAATCCAGCCTCGAAGAAAAGATGAACAAACAGTAGGATGGGAAACTGGAGCGAAAGGTGATCTACTTAATGACACAGGTGGGAGAAGAACCAACTCCCAGTCCTATTCCCTGGGGTGCAAGTTATAACCAGAGTCACCATCTAGGTAGCTTGGAAAGGGCTTTGACTCCTAAACTGAGACTCAAGTAGGTAATGACTGAAGGAGCAGAAACAAGTGGGCTGGGGAGCAGCCTGCACAGCGAGGGTGAGTCTCGAACCCTCCCCACCGACAACTTCACAGACAGCCCGAACACACAAACCAGAGCCAGATGGATGGAGCTGTTTGTAGATGCACTGCTCGGCACGAACATGCTTTCATCAGGGACACATCTTGCCTCTGCCACATGCTCCCTGTGGGTCAAAAACCCACAGAAGATAATCATAAGGAGATAAAACTCGGATTTTTCACTATTTCTTTTGAAGGGAGGGAAGCAGAGGAAAGAGGAGAGAAAATTCTAATGTTTCAGAAAACAAAAGGAAAACCACTGCAAAGTAATTGCTTCTGGTTATCAAGACCACAGTTATAAACATTTTTTCAGCAAGAGTACCTGGCAGGTACAAAAATCTCAGCTTCTTCCTTTCCAGCAAACCTCCAAACCAGAAGGGCCCTGGTGCAAACGGTGCCTGCAGCACAACTTCATTCCTCTAAAGACTGCAACGTGACAGGAAAAAGGCTCAACCCAAACCCCAGAAAAATTACTGGGCTCTGCATCTCACATATTTACTCCAGGCTAGAACAAGAGCGTTTATTCTTCGAGATACGCACATAGTTGCATTCAAAGCCAGCCAACAGGAGAGGCATGCGTACGTCTACCAGCTGAATTTTTTCCATTGTGTCAGTAAGAATGATCACAGCTACTCTGCTACTGGAGGTTTACGAGAAATATCTCGCAGTCAAAATACTACAGTGAGAAACCAAGTACGCTAACCAATTACCTCGAAATCTGACGGACACGCCTCAGAAAGAGGCTCAATTTCTAGGGTAAGGAGGCATTAAATCAATTACCAGCACGGTGCAAGCAAGAACAAGGTCACCTTGCTGAAGGAATATTTCTGTTTATGCTCATGTCGGAGTATTTTGTTCAATAGAGAAAAATGAAAACCTGATTATCGTGAATTCGGTAGACCGGTCTGAAGTAGAACGTAAATCAGAAATGGGAAGATTTATGGCCAATTAAATTGAACTCCAATCAAAATCCCATTCAGGGAACAGTTCCCTGGGGGCTTCAATTTGTCAGCGCCACATTTTTTTAATAACTTTCTTTTTCACGTAACACCAGCAATAATAAAGGCCCTTCAATAACAAGCGGGGCCACAAATACATTATTTATCTCAAAATGCCATCATTGCCAGGAACTGGAAAGCACCGAAAGGGACACAGCGCAATCGCTCAGGAACAACCGCCCCTAAAACTGCAATGGGTGTAAAGCTTTTTCTTCTTAGTCTCAGAACAAGTTTTGCTTTCATTACTCTGGTTCAAGTCTGAAGCATTTCTCCTGAGTAAGAGTGAGCTGGCGTTGACCCTTGGCACGAGACTGAACACAGCAGCCTCTGATGTCTCAGACCTTTTCTCAATATTGGGTGTGCACGAGAAGCGCAGGGCCAGTGGCGTATCTGTGCCTCATCACTATCAGATTTTTAGTATTATTAGAAGGAGAGTGCCTACCAATATATCCCAGATGCCCTTGACAATATTCAAATGCATGCTAACGGCAGCAGTCTGGATTTCTCTTACTTTAGGCTAGGAAATCTATTTTCTGCTCTAATGTGCCTCTCCCCCCTTACACCTCCCCCTTCCTTCTGAGCTCCCGGTAAAACCCTCAGACAATATAAAAACTCTTCTGGTGGACAGGATTTTTTCTCCCCCTTTTATTCTTAAAGAAAAATGTATCCTTTTTCTTTCCTTTAGGAAAAGAAGGTTTTCCTTTTCCTTAAAAAAACAAAAGGATAAACAGAACATAAATTGAAGATGGAAAAAGAGAGTGCTTAGAGTGGCTATAAATTACTGCACCTTTTGTAAAACAGAACTGCAAAATTTGCCCCGAGTGAAACAGAGCTCAACCAGGCATAGATGGAGAGGGAAATCCCGGAAAACAACCACGCAGGCAGCGTTCCCAGAAACCACCGACATCAACAGGAGCCTTTTGGCTCAGTTCAGCCGTCGCTGACGGGTCACCACTGTGACTGCCTGGAAATCAGTCAATGCTTGGGTTTTCTTGCTTGGGCAGTAGATGTGGTGGGGAGAGGAAGTTATTTAAGGATAACCAGCAGTTGTCAATCTGCAGGGCTGCGCGGTTTTGTAGGGCAGTCTGGGCTGCGGCACCACCAAACTCACACTCGCAGATGAGAAAGCTGCTGTGGGAATTTTATTTAATATCTAAATACCCAGGCACGACATTGCGACCGCCTTCAGACCTCAGCGGCCGCCTCCTCTCAGGAACAGCTTCTTCCAGGTCAAAACCTGGAAGAATCAGAGCAGCTTAAAAGCAGCACAGCAGAGCTTGGCCCCTGCAACACCGAGCGTTTTGCATGAGCAAAGACACCTCTCCCCATCTAAATGAATGCTGTCTCCACCGCATGCTGTCAGAATTACAATGGAAAGCCCGTAAATAAAACAAAAGTGCAGACCTCAGTCCTCCTCTCATGACATCTTGGTGAGAACAAGCCCTGACAGGAGGAAAAAAAAAAAGCCTCCCACACTAAGCAAAGCAATTCTGCTATTTATGCAGAAGGAAGAAGGAAAGCTGTATATCAAACAAATAATTACAAGAGCAGCTTTATCAGTCCCTGCTGATTACTCTCAGCTCAGTTTGATGATTCTGCCAGCGCTCCGCAGGTTGTTCAGAGAGGTACATGTCACAACATTTCACTTGCAGTTCTTTCATTTATTAGCACCTACTGCTACCTGTCTCTTAGTCAAAAATTTTAGCATACATTTAGAAATTGGTCTCTTGGAGTCTGTCAGGTAGGTTTAAAAACCTATAAATCATATTTTTATATATAAACGCACATCCTGAGACAGACTCCACATGCAAACATGAATGTGTAATGATATATTTGGGGCATTACATATATATATATGCAGTTATATAGAGGCACGCACATTCTTATACAAGTGCACCCCTCCCCTACAATAGGTAAACACAGCAATTCAAGTAACTTGCTTATCACTGCTCCAGTTTGGATGGTACAACATTTCATTTGACTTTTCCCCACCCCCCCAAATTCACTAAGGTATTAAATGGAAGACAGTCTAAGGTTTACTTCAGAAAATGTCTTCTCAAGAGCATTATAAGCTCTGACTGTCATCAATGTCCATTTGTCACCACCGTTAATTACACTGTATTTGAGCAATGCTCAGTTACGAGATTAGCACAAAAATATCTTAGATTTTTCCTCCTAGTCACCACGGTCTGCAGGGATCCCTGAGACTGATGTCCCACTGCAAGGCATCCTTTGTGGCGAGCACGCCTGTGCTTCAATGTGCAGTGCCCATTCGAGGGGATGGACAACCAAGCACCCGATTTATGGTGTTCACATCCCCTCATCTTCAACCTAGCATCAAGAGCTGTGCACGGGATTGCAGATGGGAAAACAGAGAGGTCAGAGCTGAGCCCATCAGCGATGGACCTGGCCCTGCAAGCTCCCTAGCTAACTCCTCCCAAATACCTGCTCAGCCCAGGGCTGGAGAGGCACGGACAGTGACCCTCGAACTTCATTCCCTACCAAGGAAGGCAGACATCAGGCTCCAGTCTTAGCTACAGACTTGGGTAATTTCATCCCAGCATTCCCAGAGTGCTCCAGATTGATCAGCAGGCTCTTGTGCTCTATGGGTGGCATATGGACACATCTCCTTCAAAGAAATGAGCTCGTGAGCTTCTGGATTTCCCCTTCTGGAGCACCATCTGTGCCTGCTCCCAGTCCCACCACGCTCTACCCCGGCACGACCCGAGGCGCTGGGGTGTTTGCCAGCCCCACGCTTCTCGCACGAGGTGAGAAAGCAGCAACGTCATTCTGTAGCTGTCCCCAAATTTAAAACACATTCACGCTGGAATATGGTCAGCCCACGCAAGTTCAACCCTCGGCTGGGCAGGCAAGGAGTCTTCTAATGACAGATTTTCTCTGGCTGTATCAAAAATTTTTAAAAAAAGAAACAAGAAGAAAGAAAAGACCCTGCTGACATTTAGGATAACATAGCAAGTCTGTAGCTGGAAAAAAAATCCCTCAACTTCAGAAAAAGGAAATTTCAGCTGCAGCCCCAGCACCACTGCAGGTGAGGGTGCTGGGCCCACACAAGTCTTGCTGGGGCTCCCGCACCCACGCTCAGCCCCGACCCCCTCGTCCCCTGCAGGCAAGGGGCAGGGGGGAGACACCACCGTGCTGACTAATTGCTCATTAGCCAAAATTAACTCTGCAAGACAATTCTGTGATCACCGCTAAAAGTCTGTCATTAAAAGGGACTGCAGACATTAGTTCTCTGCTTCTTATCAAAGCGTCAGTGATGTGATGCTCTGGCTTCGGGCTCAACAATCTGCTCTGCAAGAAACGTGGGAATTGCCCGCGCCAAGTTGTCCGCGGTCCATCCAGCTCACCCACCTCACGCTGGCCACCGTGGGATGCACGAGAGAAAAGGGCAAGAGCACTGTGGAGGCCAGAAATACAACAGTTTGCTCACTACAGCAGCCTCTTTCTGCTCTTGGGTAGTTAGAGACTAGTTCATAACCTGCAGCACGAGATCTAATATCCATCCAAAAGCCTGCTATTGTTAGTTATTCTCAGTGCTCGTATAAAAATTATAACCTGCAAGAATCAGCAAGCAGAAGCCTTCCTAGAGCTACGGTATGGAGCTCGGTGAAACACACACACATTGGAGGCTCTGACTTTAAATATTAGGGGATGATTTTTTTTCTTGGCGCCATTCCACTGACTTTTGTGGCATAAAACCCAGGGGTGACTATGGTCCAAGATATACACAAAATGAGCTAAATTCTGAACTGCACTTGCTGACCCCATAACTCTTCAGCAGTTGAAATGTGGGTTACAAAGCCAATTTCCATAAAGGACATGTTCAGTTAACAGTGGGAGACTGTGCCGACTCGAGCTGTGTGAGCACACCACTGAGATATTTCCCACATCATCTACATTCATGCCATACTTTTTGGCAGTGCTCCTCAAAAGATGGTGTCAAGGGTGCAAATCCTATAGATCTGAAAGATATGTGATCCGTCCGAGAGCACAGAGCTTTTGTAACTCATTATTCTGGTGCTTTGAGAAGCCACAAACAACACCTGTTTTTTCTTTCTTCCCCCAGCCTCCAAGGCTGCAGGGTAGCAGCTCGCTTAGCATGTATCAGCTCAGGTGGGGACATACATACTCCCCCATGGTGCTTGAAAAAAGGACATGCTGTAACAGGGCCACCGTTGAAAATCCCAACTTTTGTCTGTGAACAGGGCTGAACATAACAAGCTATATTAATTCATTCATTTTTTGCATATTACTTGAGCAACAGTGAGGTCTTTAAAGCAGCAACTACCATTGTTACGAAATTGTACTATTTTAATAATAGAATAAACTATCTGATACAAAATTTGAATGTACACCGGAGTTGTTACCCTGTGGCTAAATGTCTCACCCTTACTTAATCTTCTCCGACTCCAGACCTGTACAGACAGAGACATACACAACACTGTAGGGGAATTTCTGGTAAAATTATACATGTACAGATATGCAAATATGCAGGATTTGCAAAAGCAAGAGCCTAATGTCACCTGTAATCTCTCAAGTCTGTAGATATATTCATGAAACTGTAGAAAACCCCTGACTTGCCACTCCACATGGGAAATTGGATGAATCACATGCTCAAATCAGGTCTAGCATCACCACGTAGCTGGGGCCATATTCTAATTGTCTTATTTCTGTGGTCCCAAATGCAGTAAGCCCTCAAAATCAGTATAACTATTCAAAAGGCATGGTTCTGCTTCACGTGGATAAGGGGAGGCACCTCTACACCCCAGATACATCTGGTTGCTCACATAAATATTTACAGCAACACGGTTAGATATCACATTCAGGAATTCAGTCTCTAGTATTTGCAAATTTTCTAGGAGCGCCAATACCAAAATGAGAAACACGCAACTTGCCTTGAAACGTTTATTCAGATAAATAATCATTTCAGTTGGAATAATTCTGAAAGGGCTGAGCCAGCACCCTGTTTCAAACAAAGAATATTGATGGTAATGAGCAAACACTGGTTTATGCTCAATTTAAGGAAATAACTAGAAAAATCATACAGCCCATTGTCAACGATATAAACCAAGCCAGAATTTGTGATAGGAAAGAGAGATCTCTCAAAGGCGGTTTTAGTACTTCTTAAAATTTAAGTAATAATGGACAGGAATGGTCAAGTCACCAGCAGCGTATCCAGAACTTGCACGGATGGGTTCCCAGTGCAAAATCATCCTGCAGGGACTCAGTCTTTGCGAAGAGGACTCGGGCTGTACTAACACAAACATTTACTCTTGCAGGAGCTTGCAGAAGGATGGGCAGAGAACAGACAAAGACTAAATGCTTTGCTGGGATGTCTCCGGTTGCAGCTACCATAGACACAGGGTACGAGAATCTGATTAAGAGACAAAGTGAAATCCATGAAAGAAAAACTGCGGAAGCGAGAAATGTAATGAAGTGTGCAGCATTCAGCACAACCAAGATGTGGGTTTGACTGTTGGTTTGTAAACAATATCTATTAGACCAGAAAACAGAAGAATGGCAGAGACTCACGCAAGCCTTCGTCAAGGTTTCCAGCACTACAGCTAAGGAACTGAAACGGCAACGCCCCTGCTCCTGGTTGCACTACAACACTACGCTTTAGACACGACGTATGGTTCTTCTGTTCTTTGGGATGGCACTTCAAGATTCAGGATGCTTTCCCTGCATTTCCAGATCCCCATTCCATCAGTCCCCGCTGTACTTTCAAGCTGGTTGCTGAAATTCCACAGTCGGTATTTCCTTAGCGACACACAAAACCGCCGAGACAATCTATTTAACAGGGAACTGGGGAGGTAACCAGCTAGAAACCCACAAGGAAGGAAAGACTACTTGTTACCTCCCCGGGGGAGACGGAGGAGAGTAAAAGTTAATGGAAGAATAATCAGGAGCTCTTCAGGGATACCAGTTTATAGGCCAGGAGCATATCTAACCGAGACTTGTTTGCATATCAAGAGACTACAGGAGAAGGTGTGACAGCCAAATGCAGCTTATGAAAATATGGCTATCTGTAAAGCCGATAGCTTCCTCGCATGTGAAAACACAATCCGAACGCTCAACTTGGCAAGCGAAGGCTAAATAACATCAATATGTCTGTTTTGGGCAGCCTGTACAGTGAAATCGCTTCTTATGACATTTACAGTGTTTTCAGCAGACATGTCTGTGACTCAGAGAAACGAGATGGTTTTTTAGTGTTTTCAAGGATCCCTGCTTAAAATATCCACAAAAATTAAATACTTGAGCTTTAAAACAACATCATGGAATTGAATACTTTTTAACAGCCCGTGAGGGGAAAAAAAACAACAACTCTGAGATTGTGCAAACCCACCACATCACGCTACAAGAACGGGCCAAGATGTAATTCTGCTTTAGACAGAGCTCTGGGTATTCTTCAAAGAGTTTTAACAGATTAAACTACAGAAAAGTAGCAGTATCCAAAAGCACAGCTGTAACAGCTACGTACCTCCTCTGCAAATACTAAAAGCAGTGCCTGTCTACAGTCACGTCACCTCACCTGGGGACCTCCCTGCATCTCATCAGGGCCAAGAGTCCCTGCTAATACTGGCATGGGAGGCCTTTTGGGAAATAGAAGGAGTTCACCCGTATCTGCACTCCTCCCATGATGTAATAAACATTTTTGTTCACGCATATGTTCTATATAGAGATATCTGTGAAGATTCTCCCCCCTTTACACCAATACTCCCAACTCACTTCCACTCTGCGCTTGTAATAATTCCCCCAGCTGGTACCAGCAAGAGCCACCGCACTTGGGCCAGATCCATGCCCTGACCTTCCTGCCAAGGCCAGCAGAAAACTCTCCTTCCCCTCCTGCTCTGGACTCGTTGGCAATATCGCTACAGCCTATTACACAGCATGAAAAGGAAGGACTACTAAAAGCCTTTCATTAGGCTAAGCAATCAAACGCAGGATTTTATTACTAGAATCTGTTTTGTCAAAAGGGAGGATATTGGCCAAGATTATCTCAGGCTGCTCTGTGATCGTTTCAGCGAAATCTTTCCTGTTGGCCAAATCCAGAAATGTGTGGGAAATTAACTTATTGTTTAACCTGTTATGTATCTTTTCCCATACTGATGACCAATATTCTTCTTTATTGTCCAGGGCATTTTTAAGTGTGTGCCTGTCATTCATAAATACAGAATTGCTTTCTTGTTTGTAATTTTTATTAACGTAGTGAGTATTTAGATGGCCACCACATATTTACTTTCGTAGAAAAAAAGTTCCACCTTATATCTGGTACAATTCACCAACACATTCCAGGACTGTAGTTCATTTTACCAGCCAAGTAATTTCTCAGTGCGAAATCAATTCCAAAATTCCCAAATCTTCCACTCGTAAAAGCATCCCTTCTCATGTTATATTGGTTCTTCTTTCTGCTTCACTGCCACCCTGCACACCACAAGAAGCTGGAGTCGAAAGGTTATCCGGAGCTCAGTTCCTTGACATTCAATACCCATTTCCACAAAAGCTTCTATAGGAGCTTCCAATTTCTGAACAACCCTCTCACAAGGAAAGGCTGTAGTCCAGCACCATGTCTCCATCCTCTCTAGAATTCTGTGATTTTTTTCTTCCCTCCCTCTCTCATCCACAAATCTTTGATAATTTTCACCTTCTCTAGGCAGTTCAATGACACTTTTGATTTGCGAGTGAGTTCAGGCAGGAACTTCACCAGATGAGTAGTTTCGCTATCTGCATGCGTTTCGCTATCGCATCAGAGCTGGCTTTCCTCCAACCAGGAGACTCAGAAGATTCCTGGAGAGGTCTTTGTATTCAGCCCAAGCGTTCTGCTGAGCTGTGGGCACTATCTGCAAAGCGACTTTATGAAAATGACATCATTGTGTGACAAACGTGTTCTTCCTACAGCAAATTTGTTTGGCACACAAAGTCAAAACGGAGCTTTTTCAAATTGTCAGCATCTTGAGCTCGGTCTTGCAGCTAAATACCACGTTATGTCCTTTCTACTTCACGTCTAGCACATCAGCAACAATACACACTCGGCAATCAAACCTGAGCTGGCGTTTTTTGTGGTGACTCACAGAGCTGATTAAAATACAATTGCTCTCCCAGATCTGGGCTAGCTCAAAACGGCAGCAGAAGTATCAAAGAGGTGTCTCTTAATTCCCCACCCTTGGTTCAGAAAATTAAACACACACAGAGAAGAGACAGATGCAGTAATGGAGTGTGCATTTTACCCTCGCTTGTAACCAGTCCAACTCTTAACTAATGGGGCTTAATGTAGTTGTACATCATGATTTCGGATGGGCATCTTTACTCATGCTGAGTTACGTACTCCATGAGTAGCAGTAACAAAACCAACTGAAGCGCTGAAGAATAAGGCTGGAGTGAGAGTCTGTAAGTTAAAATGACATTTAGTAGCATAACGGCCACGTAACCTCGAGATAGAGGCTCTTAACCCATGGCAGGCTTATTTCTAATGCTGCGTTTGTCACAGGTGACATGAAGTTACGTGCTCCCCAGACAGCAGTGACACACAATAGACAAACCTTCACTCTCTCTCAAGGCAAAAATATTTCTCCTTGTCACCCAGTGAAAGAAAGCAACCTCAGCCCAGCGTGTGTTGCAATCACACCAGCACAGCGAAACCAGGGGCGGGGGGAAATAAAAGCAGCAAAGAGGCAGGGCCTACCTCTTGAATCAGTTTATCTCAGGGCATGCCTGTAGCCCTCCTCTGCGAGACACGGCTGCCCTGCGCTGGCAGCGTCCCTAAAGCAGCCAAGCAACATCGACCTCTAAAACATCAGCTGGGTTTTGCCATATGAACTTTGGATGTGACTCAGCGTGGGAATACATCTTCAAAAGCAAGAGTTTCAGACAGCGTTCTCTTAAAAAAACCACACAACTCTCCCAAACAAACAGTCCGTTTCAAATCGTTCTTCTTTCTGTGTCTTTTTTTTTTTCTTATATATAATTGCACCAAGAATTAGCTTTTGGGGGCTACTATTTCAAGAGTCAAGGCCTTGAAGAAGTTCTGCCAAGTCCTAGCAAAACAATGTAATTTTAAAATTACAGTCTGACAAACTGCTGCTTTGGGAGAACGGTCATCTTCTAAATGACTGGGCAGGCAGGCTCAAATCGCTGCCTCGCGTGAGCAAGGGAAGGGGCCGTAAGAACACGTAGCAGTCACTGCTCCAGCTCTGTGCAGGCCCTGGACTTCAAAGATATTTGAATATCGTGGCGTTGCTAATGGAAATCCCAGGGAATTGCTCTGTGCCATCCTTGCTCGGCCTGAATTTAGTTACTATGCTGAAACGTTAGGACCAAATATCAAGGCAAATCTGTTTGTCTTGGTACAACTCCAGACTGATAACGCAGGGCTCCACCAAATAACAATAAATTGTGTCGCACAGATATGATTAAAACCCTCTGCGTGATTTAAGCCTGAGCTGGACCAAGTGCTAGAGAATACTCCATTGAGGCTGGGCTCACAGGGAACAGCAGCCATCACCTGAAAGAGTCTGATGTTCTAGGCAACAATCCAAACCCAGGCTGGAGGTGGAACTGAAAAAGCACAGAGGATTTGGGAAGTTGTCAAAGGGCAGAGAGGACACAGCACCGCTTGCTCCTTTCTCCAGGCAGCCGCGCTGCGTACCGAGATGTCGCACCGCACAGGATGACAAAAGGCCAGGAAGCAGCTGGCTGGAACTGAACCCAATCTTCACAGACATCATGCTACTTAGCACAGAAAAGCAGTTTGCAGAAAGTTCCGGACATGATGCTGTCTTTTAGTCCAAAATGAGCCTGTGCTCTGCAGTCATCCCTCCTTGGTCCAGGCTGAGGGACAGCGCGTGACGTGCCAGCCACGTCACCCACAACCTTGCTGGCAGGCAATGAACAGCTTTCCATTGCTGGATGTGGATCCACATCCTTCAGCTGACTTCCCAGACACCATCAGACATTGAACCTGCGTGTCACTGTGTCCCTACAGCCAAGGTCAATGCAGACCACCCACGGTGCCGTCTCCCAAGGTGCAGGATCTCAGAGAGCTGTCACCAGCAGCACAACCTGGGGCCACCACCTGCACGACAGCCGCTGCTTCCCGACAGGCAAGGTGAGAGGGCAAACGCAAGAAAAGTCTGACTTGTCTGGTGAACATTTAATCACGGCACAAGCCCATTTATTCAGGGTGAAATTCACCCCTGAATCTGCCCAGGGGGGGACGAAGGGCAAATTCACTTTTAACATCTACATACTTGGAAAAAAAGTCAAAGAGAGCAAGACACTGCAGCCCAAATCAGGTATGTGTTCTGTCTTCCAGCTTTAGCAATCTACAGAGCTCCACTTGCTGTCGGCTGTAACCCAGCGTATTAACACTGTACAAGATTTATGTTTAAAGCATATTAGTAACACTTTTTAATGATGGAGGCATTTTAGCAAACAGTAAATTCTGCAGAAGCTCTGTTTGGCAGAATTATCAATAATCCTATTAATGACAAGGTGCAATTTACAGCAAACTGGCAGTGGAAAGGAGATACAGGACTTACGTGAAACAAAAAGATAATACAATATTATTCCATTGACTGTGCTTTCTCTTAATTGCCTTGTTATGTACGCTCGGGGCACACAATCTATCACGGATGAGGTTGTTTGTTCATAAAGCAGCGCGCAAGAGGTTTTTAATCCAAGATTCCTCTAGCTGCATTTCAGGATTTATTTCCAAGTTGTCTAATTTTTCTATTCTGCGTAAGTTTATCCTAATATTCGCAAGCACTCCTCTGAAAAGAAACTGCTGCACTCAATTGTGCTACTTGTACCGGATTATGCGACTGCTTACTCAGGCTTTACTCAGTAAGACTGCACAGAGACACGATTTGCAGAACAGACTGCAGATCTTGCATCGCTCTTCCCTGTCCTCAGGTCTGCAGAAGGGCTGCTGGCCCTCAGGAGAGAAGCCAACTAATACTCATTTGCGCTTTTCCAACTGACCCATGTCCGATGCACCCGGGTCAGCGCACGTATTACAACAGAGCCATCAAGAATACCCTGTGCACGGTTATGAAGCAACCCTATCCAAGTGAGTGCCATAATTTTAACAAGCAATCTTTGCCCCTAAGAATGGATCTGTCCCATTAACACATGGGAAAAACACAGTGGAATCCATCAAGATTGTGGAAAAATGCATTTAAGGCTTTGAAAAAGTATTTAAATTATTTGTTTTCTTTTCAACATTAACTCATCCTCAGGTGTCTGCGTGGGAGGGCAGACAGATGGTTACTCAGCTGAGAACTCGAGGCTGTTCTTCGTATCACCGTAACAACAGGCGGTCTGGAAAGATGACGGCCTTCAGAGCAGGCCAAAGGCCAAATCCTGGAGACGAGACTATGGAAACATCATTTAATGGAACTGCTCAGATCTACCTTCTGTGTGGTTTTACTTCAGCGTAGACTCCCAAGACTCTCCCAGATGGATTTGGTCATTATGCAGCAAACAGCTAAAGAGCCCAAGGTGCACATTTTTATGCCATATATAGTCCTAAGGATGTAAGCTATGCTGGGAATGAAGATAATGATGAATGAATTTATTTTATTTGTAGTTTTAATTATAAGGTAAATTCCATTTACCACCTAGAACGTGAATGTGTTTTATTGCAATAATGTGCCTCCGGCACGAAGCCAAGAGAGAGCTTTCAAGAAAGGGGGAGGGGGCATTACATTCTGCTGGCTGGTATTGAAAGCACTTGACATTTCTCCATTTCATTTCTGAGGTGCAACATCATAAATAAGCTCAATAAACTGTTGCTTACAGCCTTGGCCAATTTGAAACCCTACCTGACAGATTTATTTCAAGTATACCCTGTCCTCCAAAGCTGCTGGGAAACAAACTTATCACTGCCAACCTGTTATTTCTAGCTCCAACATTGTCTGTAGCACGAGCGAAGGCATTTCCAGTGCTCGTTTGCAGAGCTGCTCACAGCGACTGGGAGCTGACGGTTGCCTGCGCTCGCTGCTGAAGACACAGCAGATAAGCCGAGTGACATTCAGCTGTCCTACGTCACTTGCGCTGCCAAAAATGGAGACCACAAAAATGCAGAAATAGATTTGGATTTTTTCAATTCGTATTCCACAGTCCAAGGGAACTAGAGAATTAGTCCTTGCTTGGGATAATATCATTGGCCAATCTTTTCCTATAGCTCTACTCACATAGCAACCAAGCTGACTTGCACCAGAATAACTCAAAGTTTCTCAGAACTTTCTCTTATAAAAGTCATCAGCTTGGCATTACCTGTCTCTGGCAAACACAGAGTGAAAAACAACTGAGGGTGTTTTTCCAGGTGTGTGCTTGTTAAAATACACACGTGGCTGGCATCCTGCATGCAGATGCCAGGTGTTAACAGGACTGCGGCTTGGGCTTTCCAATTTGTGGAGAGCCTTACCTCAAGACAGACTGCAAATGAAACAGTCACAGCCTGCTCTATTAGTCCAGGTCCATGGTGAGAATAGCAAAACCAATTCAATCCTGGGATCTGACGCCTCAGTGACAAGGAGTGCGACTGCTTTGCACAGCGGATGCAAGCTGGGAGCTCACACCACGAGAAGCACTTGCAACACACACCTATCTTTAGGTTCTCCAACTCAGAAAGCTATTTTGCACTCGCGTTGTTACACTGCTCAGGCTGATATTTCAGCTTGCAAATCAAACCATCGCCTGCTCATCCCTTGACAAGACTGTTTGCCACCCACCACTGTCTGCACGCCCAGAGTCCTGCAGCAACATTTCCCTCTCACACATTCCATGCGGAAGATTGGCCTCTGATCCCAGCTGGAGCTGCCGGGCAGAGGGAGACAGTCCAAGACATTTCCACCTTATCGTGGCTCTCCATGAAGGACTTCAAAGGAACACACTGGTCCTGTCTTCAGGAGATCAGCTGGAAGTGTACCCACTATGTAGGCAAGCTTCTTCCAGTCTTTTATCCTGTGACTTTGAGTATCTCCATACTCAGAGACAATGCAAGCCCACATTTCCAAAGCCTCCTACACTGCAGGATGGTTATTTCCAGCTGCCAGAGCTATAGGACAGAGGTGTTTACTCCAAGGAACACAGCAACCACCATTGTTTTGGTTAATAAGTATTCAAATCTTGTCCCGTTTCAAGTTGCAGAATTACTTTTACTAGTTAGTTTACACAACATACATAATTACATTTCCATGAATACAAACCCCATTTCCTGTCGTGCCTTTACATTCAAACAAACAGCTCAGCAATACGTTAATGCACGTCTGAAGGATAGCAAGTCCCTGGGAGCTTTGGGTGCATCCTTACAGGAAGGAGCTTTGCTCGCCAAGTGGGGAACAGGAGCTGCACCTGCCGTGAACAGTAAACAAAGCTATTTTGAAACAGTACCTGTGGGTTCCTGTGCGCAGCTGTGAAGCCCAGAGGAAGCTCCATATGCTGTTAGATTTCTACTTAGCACTGTCACACAGAGGATCCTTGAGCTTCTGCACGAGCTCCTGTGGATGGAGCTGGGATAGTGCCTGCTCCCAGCTGGGCACGAACACAAGTGCTCTTCTTCCACAAGGTCGATTTCCAGCAGCACTGCAGCTGCAGCAGCTGCCAGGTACGCAGTGAAGCTACCCACACTAATGCTTTCAGATGCACTTGCGGATTTTCACAAGCGTCTCCGTGTTTCACGGACTCCCGGGATTGTCAAACATCCTATCAGGACCAGCACTGGAGAACCAAGGACAGAGACAAGGCACATTCTCCAAGCTCTTCATACACTGCAGGCCTTAGAGAGAACTCAGGGGAAGGAAACGTAAGCCCAACTTCACCTTCACGCCAGAAAAGAAAGGATAGAGCAGAGAGAGAGTAAAATCACATGGTTGCAGTTTTGTCCCAACAACTTGAGCTCAGTGTACGGGCAGGCTGCTGGCTGGGCTGTTGGCTGCCACCCCAGCTCCGAGAGCCAAATCCCCTTCGCTCCTCCCAGCCCATGCACATTCAGGGCACCTGGCAAGGCCTGCTTGGGGGGGGTGTTTTCGGTTCGCGTGAGGAAACAGAATGTGAACGAACCTCAAAGACACAGGGTGGCAAAGATAAAGATGGTGCAAGTTTCCTTCTCCTGGATGAAACCTCACGCAGTGCCAACCGGTGCTGCATTATGCACATCTCAAAGTGTTCCAGCTCCGCATTAGCATTCTGGAGCACAGCTTTATCCTCCTGCCTCAGAGACCAGCCCCTGCTTTACATAAATCTTTAATGAAACGCTCTGCCTCGAGCACCAATGCCTACGAACAAAAGGCAGAGTTGAAGGAAAACACGGTTTTACCTCCGAAAAAAAAAGAGCAGTTCTACACAGACAACACATGGAAATCACACTTGCTGCGCCTCTCTGGGAGCTCTGATGCACCACTAAAGAGAAGGTGCAGCATCAAGGAAAGTGAGGAGCTGGGAACAACTGCAGGTACTTTCCAGAATGACAGGGAGGAGAGTCATCCAGCTGCAGCTCATGCTGAAACACAGCAGGACCGATCCTGTCTCCCAACACCCGTGCCTGGCTGATGCACACGTGGGAGGCTGTAAGGCCACACACGTGCCAAGTCGTCAGCATCGAACGCTCCACAGCAACCAAACAGGCTTCCCACTGATCAGGAGACTGATGTTAAAGCCTTGAGACTTAAAAACATGCGCACAAGTCTATCAACTTTATATTCCCTCTGGGATTCCGAGTGCTTATGGTTAATGCCGTCAAAGTGTTTCGAGTGCTTCTCCGAAGAATTTAAAGGCTGTAAATGTCCACTTCCCCCCCTCAACACATGCTAAGTGAAAATAAGAATAGAAGCTGAGACTGCGCTGTCATGAATCAGGACTAGAAATTGTGATCTTAAGATAAGATCATGAAGCTAAAGATAAAATTGCAGGGGCTGGCAACACCATGTGATGAGCACAGTCACAGCCCGGATGCAAAACAGTGACCAGGAGATGTCACAAGGCCCACAGAGCCGAGAGAGCAAAATGCAACGCGAAGACATCGAGCATTTAAGGTTTCATACTGTAACACTTGATTGGTGTTTCTCAAAGCAGTCTACAGGAGCTAGAGGCATGTATCTCCCATTAATCTTAAAGGAGACTGTTGAAATCCCCAAGACCGCCTTGAAAGAGAACTATTTTAGCTTCACAACCTGGATTGGATGCCTAAATTTTCACTTTTAATACTCACATCTGCAAATAGGGCCCCAGCTCCGTAAATCATTTAAATACGTGCTTCAAAACACAACAGTCAATAAGGCTACTGAGTGCCCAAAATGGGCAGAATGTTGTTACACCCTTTGGGATGAGGCATTTTGAGAAGTATCACCACGAACATTTGGACCTAATGTACGACTTGGGAACCGAGGGCTCTGAAAGTGTCCAAGTATTTGGATCCCATTATCAGACTGTCGCTTACCCCCATCAGCGCAAGAGCCTGACAATAAATTAACGACTTCTTGCACAAAACATTTTAGCTTTTTTAAGCCAAGCAGCTATTTGTGGTTGCATTTTGAATTTCAGAACTCGCCAATAATCATACAAAAGCAGCTTCCATTTGCAGGCACATCCAAGGCAAGCAGTAAGTAGGTAAGACAGCAGTTGGATGTTAAACATAATCTGGTGCAACCATGCGCAGTGTGAAGGAGAGGTCCCACTCTCCCACCACCGCCTGTTGCTTTCCTGGCAACAGAGACAGCATCTAGCAGACAAGTGGGGTGATTCTGGTTAGTCCGCTGATCTAGCAGAAAATTAACATACCAAGAGGTACAAAACCCTCCAAGGGCTGCTCTGCCCCTTAGCAAAACTGAACACTGCCCACAGGATGAGCCACAGGAGTCTGTCAGCCGTGCAACCCACACATCCGAGGCAAGGGAGAGGGAAGAGATGCACAATTCCGAAAGAGGAAAGAGGCTCTCCCTCTTGGCATTAGTGGGTAGGATAAAATCTTCAAGCCATGCTCTTAGTGAACAAGTGGCATCCAGCACGTCTGGGAGGAGACAAAGTTGTGGGGTTCTGGAACCAGCCAGCAGACAGAGGCAGGTTTGCAGAAGAATACGCAACCAGGGCACGCAGAGATGCACACATAAAAATCACAGCATGCGGTTGGCAGTCCGTGGGATGCTTTCCCACGGCTGTGCCAAGAGGCACACTCAAACAGAGAGTGCACATTTGGCCTGCCCCCCCTACAGACGTAAGCCTGGACAAAGTCCTGCCAAGCACAGAGGAGTGCAAATTTTCACACCGAATCCCTTCCCTGCTCCCTGAAATCCTCCACGTATTTTTGTAACTCGGAAGGGAGAGCACACGTGAGAGAGAGGCAAGAGGACTCACCTACCCCATGTATGTTCGTGGTTAAGTGCTGAAGGTACATGGACCATTTGCACAGGGGCAGCAGGCTCATGTCAGCCACAGCAGCTCGCTGTTGGACGACTGCACAAACTTCAGCCTGAGCTGTGCCCAGTGTCCTAGAGAGACACTCAGCTAAACCCAACCGAAACAATCCTTTACTCATCGCACTGGTACCGCCAGCAGAGAGAAAGCAAGCCGCAGTATTTTCTGCAACCCAACACTGTCAGGACCCACATCCTCCCAAACGTACGCAGACCCCGAACCCTACATTACAGCAAGACACAGACTTCCATGAACAGGTACCCCGAGTCACAGCATATCCCTTATAAAGAACGGGGTTTCCTTGAACTCATTTCTGTGTGAATGACGGTATCATTTTCAGAAAGAGCAGCTCATTCTGATTCTTCCGAGTAATCCCACTGATTGGAGCCACCAGTAGATTGCTCTGGGGCTCACTGATAGTGCTCAATGTGAGTAATTGCATTACAAAAACAGACTGGCTCAGGCACCGCTGAAGACAGGTCAGAGCAGCCAGGGATGGCAGAAGTGGTGCACCCATCTCTACGAGGACCACCCGAGCACCCTGACTCCAGAAAGACAGTAGAAGGCACTTGTGTAACTGCAGAGAACTGACCTCCAGAAGGTCTGCAGCTTGTCTGCTCTTCCCTATGGTTGTATCTTAGTCTACTGAGTGGATGGGCCACTTCATGCCGTGGTCCCAGACATGAATTTAGTATGCATGACAGTGTTCCTGAGGGCAGCGACTACATGAAGCAATGCTAAACATGCTGACAAAGGCAAGGGAAGTGACCTGGAAATGACAAAGCGAAGCAAGGCAAGGAGCAAAGATGAGGTGGCCAAGGAGAAACGTTTGCACAGTTATAAAGCCTGCTGGGGAAAGACAATGAGTTTTGTCTGATACAGTTGGTGCAGCGCAGGCATTGCTAACTCTCTCCGGTTAGGGCAAATGCTCCGTAGATTTGCAGCCAGGAGATTAATCTTATGACACCCAGAAGCGGTGGTGGGGTCACATATGGAAGGAAGAAGAAGAAAAAAAAAAAGCCACATTAGTTTTTCATCACGTAGAATATTACGTGAACAGCGGAGACGCGCTGTCCCAAGCACAGTACCAGCTTCCTGCCAGCAAGAACAGAGCTGCCACACAATTCTGAGCAGCTTAAACTGTAATGCTCAAAGCTGAAGTTCCTTTTTCATAAGAAGAAGCAGCAGAAAAATTACTTTTAATACGGAGAAGGAATCACTTTTAAAATCAAAGATCAATACTAAAAAAACTAAGGAGCTACTTTTCATGACAGATGATGTTTTAAACACTGCAAGAGAGAAGAAACTTTCCTTAAATAGGTGCCAGTTAATTAATGAGATTTGGTAAATGAGCGCATTTCCTGTGCAACAAACTAGACTTTCACTTCCAAAGTACATTATGTTAAATTGGACAAAGGTTCATTATTCTGGAAAAAAAGATTGACCACTGGAGGGTTCACACTAAAATAAGTAATCCAAGAATACCTTCATCCAGGAATACAAGCAGTGTATTTGCAAACGGAGACCACGCAACCCTTAAAAATACTAATATCTCCTAAAGGAGTTAGAACAAAGATTTCACGCGTAGTAACCAAAGAAAACATGGTAGCTGGGCCTGTTAATTTATACAAAAGCTCAGAAGACTGAGGGATGAGATGCTTCTTATAAGACCCTCATAAGACCTCCTAAGACCCTTGGGGCACCCGTACGCTCTGTAGTAGAAAGTCATGAACTGGTTCTGTGCCCTGCACTGCACCACACACACACATATCACAGCTGTGAGCCTGTCCCTGCACCCTGGCACCACAGGGTACTTCATCTCAACTGTGAACTACAGCGTGAGAGCTGGTTTGTCAGGAGTTTGGGCATCACACTGCACTGCAGGTATGGACGGGACAAGGGGAGCACCCTTAGCACTGTGCACGAGTCCACGGGGGACTTAGGCATTATCACCAAGTGGGTGGGTGCACCAGACAATGCTGGAGACCACAAGTGGAACACCTGCTCCCACTTCACACCCTGAACCCTCTGAGATACGGCAGGGAGGTCAGTAACGAAGCTGACAGAAGACAGACCGGTCACAAGACCAATATTGTTTCTCAGGACTCTCTCCATCTCAGCCTGTAACATTCCCAAAGCCACCTCCTCCAAATTCCTTCCCAAACCTTGCGTAAATAGAGCTTTACATCAGCAGAGGTCTCAGCTCAGATGAAGGAGTGGGATTCACACAGTGGGCTCCTCAGACACCACTTGGCCCACACATTCCAGGTGTCCATTCCCTAGGCCAGCAGATGACAATCCTTTGCAAACTATGTGCTACTGACACAGAAAGACTCTTCAAGTTATTCTCCAGAATAATAAGCATCAGCCTTACCTCCTCGGGAACATCTCTCTGAGCTTTCTCACTGCAAACAGCCAAAGTCAACTCACCAGGATGCCAAACTCTTGACTTTCATTATGGTAAATTATTCGCAGCAGAAGTGTCACTTCAGCAGCGTAAAATTCCTTGCCATCATAAATATTTTCATATCATGACCTTCCTTCTCTTATGCCTGTGGAGTCTTAGACCACACTGGTTTCTTCCTCTTTAGACTGAGCACAACTGTTCCCACACAGAGGACAGTCCCTAACTTACTGGAACACACAGCAAACCTCAGAAAAGCCCTTTCCAGACCTTCAGGAAGAAGAATTAATATTAATTTCTTACAGCACTTCCAGTGATATTTCCTACTCCCCAAAATAAATTTCCTTTTCCTACCAGAAGACCCAACTACACACATGCTCCACCCTCAGTATAATCAATCTATTGATACAGAAGCCAATGCCTCACAGTACATCTTTTTACTGCTGTAATACCCTGACTTTTCCCTATGCCTGTTTGGACCAAATCTGTTCTAAACCTTAACTGTATTTCTGTACCAACGATTTCCAATTCAAAGGCTTTGCATTGCCAGTTACACTCATGCACGCACATACCTACACGCACTCCTTCTGCTAATACTTTAAGCGGCACGTGAATCCTTTAAGATTCTCTTCAAGGCCTTTTGCTATTTTCCCACAACGCTACTCAGGCAACCAATTAACCCCACCAAAATATCACTGTTGCCTAATGCTCCTACAGCAGCGGTCAGGGGCAGAACCACGTCACCGAACCACGCGTTCGGCTTCCCACCTGCAGGTTTGGAGTCCTGGCTTGGCTATAATCATGTTTTTGATGACTTAACTAGGGATAAAAACACTCGGTACTAGTGTAAAAAGTGGGGGCTGAAACATCTGGATGTTCCCCAGAACCTCAATTTTTAGATTCAACGTTCCAAGAAGCTACTAGTACACCTATGAAATCTTCAGGACCATATTGGTTCTCACCCGTAGGTGATAAAAAGGAAACAAGAGTAAAAATAGTAGTTGCTTCCGCTAGTCCTGGCTCCCCAGGCATTCTTCCTGGTAGCTGATGTTTGACTTGTCAGTCTGGGTAATTTTTAAATTGAAGTCACCTGCAGTGCCCTGTTTGGGAAAGTATTTCCTCATGGGCTTTTGTCCAGTGGGACAAACCCATGTTTCTGTGCTCCAGTTAAAAATTTAGACTTTTTCCTGATCAAAGGAATTGGAACTTCTATGCACGTTGCATAAAACACTACAGAAATGAAAATACGCTCTTCCTATTACGAGCATGAAAAAAGAAAAAGAGAAACCTTCCTACATAAACACGATCAAACAGACACCCGAGTTGCATACTAAGCATTTTACAGTGGTTTGGGAAAGAAATACCAAATTTGCAGTTAATATTCCTCATGGAATGAGATTAAAGATATTATTTTACGCCCTACTTGCAACATCATAGTAATTTTGATTTGCACTAATAAAAGTAAATGAGAAGCTGATCTTCCATGCATTAAAATTACCATTTTGTGCAACAATCACAATATTTCGGAGATGCACATGCCCTTTGAAACTCTTGCCACATATCAAGCTGAATTTAGAGACTGCTGTGTGCACCATTTTATTACATCAATTTTTTCCAAAGGTGGATATTGTCATGTACAAAATGCAATGTAGGCAGCTAGGAAAAAAACCCCAAATATTTAGCACTGAGTAAAGACTCTTAGCTTTCAAGAGAAAAATAATTAGAATAAAACAAGAAAATAGAAAAAAAAACTGCACACCACTAACCGCTGAGTGACCAGTAGAGTCCTGCTCAAAGCACAGTCGTCACCCAGACATGAATTAATGAATTTACAAGCAGTTCCCCCGTCTGCAGCTGAGCCGGTCACAAAGACGCTCATTTGTAGAGCAGGATTCAACTTGCTGTTAGGACCGAAGTTCAATATTCATTAACCAAAAGAGCCCCCACTCTGTGCTGCTGCCTGCAGTACGAATCACCTGCCCGTGGGTTTTGTCAATCCCACCACCCGCTGTTCCGTGCGCGCGGTACCTGGAGATGCTGCGCAACGCATCGATACGCGGGTGTTTTCTCAGCCAGACTCCAAAGCTGGCAAACCCCAACCACCTTCTGAGCCAAGCAAGGAGAAAATGCTGGAAAGACAAAAGGTTTCATCTCAGATTTGCATACAGCAACTTCTCCTTGCACTAGTTCACTCTTCCAAACAGCTGTGTGAGAAGGGAGAACTGAAGCAGGCAGTTGCATGTTGCAAGATTTACTCCAAATCCTCCCAGTTTGCCCACGACAAGCTTGCAAGTACGCGCTTTTCTTTTCCAACCCAGGACAGTGACACATTGAATGGTGCTGAAGCAAAACTGTCAAGCACAGAGATTTAAGGAGATAATACAGTCATGGCTCAGGGACTGGATATAATCATAAAAAGATGCAGGCAGAAGCTGCTTCTTCCTTGCTCTTTACTATCACTCGTCCCTGTTTTGTATTGTATGGGGAGCTGCTTCAGAGAAAAGGGTGTCTGGGGTAACCTTCTCCTCAGGCCCTCACGGCACACACTAGTGACCCAAACCCAAACCCAGCTCGTCCCTGATGACCTCTGCTCTTCTGGCTCAGGAACACCCAGCTCTGGTTACCAACACAAACGGCTGCATTCAGGTGCATGAGGCAGCAGGTGTACAAGGGCTCACTCTGCTGTAGCCAACACTGCCAGGTGAAAGTCTAACTTGCTTTCAAGAGGTCAAAGATGACCTTTCTTAGATTCTTCTGAGTCTACATTTCTACTACTGAGCTCCACAGTAAGCCACGGCAACATGCAGATGATCCAAGAAGCCCAGTAAAACCAGGGATGGGAAATGCCTAGGTATGGTAGAGACCTCATACTTCAGAAGCCATTGAAAAAAAACGCTTACAAGTCTCTGGAAACCCTGCAGCCAAGATCTTCATAGTCATCTGCTTGGTCCCTGTACACACTCGGTCCCACAGGTCCCGCTGGAAAACCAAATCCAGTAAACTGGAAAGCCCCACAGCTATCTTTCTAGTAGCACATGGGCTGAAGTCTGCTACCCCAGTGCTCGCAATGCTTGGCCACGCTTGCTTTCCTCTCCCCACTGTATGCTTGAAAATGTTCTGTTTAAGACACAGCTATGCCAAATAGTCTTGTCACCATCTTCCAAATAACTCAGATGAATGTCTCACATTTTTCAAGGGGTGTCATAAAACGTGGGGCTGTACACGCCACAAACACTGACATATTTCACTAATACAATCCAGTAGCAGCATATGGAGAATATTTATACAGCTCTTTGTTATTTTTTATGAAAGGTAAATGATCCTCTTGGTGGAACGGTGACTTGTGCTGACAGCATAAGCATTTTTGTTTTTATGACAAAAAAAAAAATTAGCAATAGCAGGAGGGTCAGAGGGTACGAAGATTTAACTCATGAGTACAAATTCCTCTGGAAAAAAAACGTCCCCTTCTTCCCAAGATTTTAGTGTCATTTACCTTTTAAGCTGGCCTTGCTAAACTAGTTACTTGATGCAGTAATTAGCAGAAATCAGAAGATACAAATAAAATCCAGATGCTGACTAAGTGAGCCTTGAAAAACAAGTTTCCGTGATTTAAGTCACCTCCTTGCCATATTTTCATACTTTAAGGTCAAACACTTCTAAATGAGGAAACAAGTGATTCTGCTCATTAGCGTAGGACTAACACACCACATGTGCTGGTCTGCTAGAGCATTCCCAGGCCCAGGAAGCAGTAAGACTTCAGATGTCTGGGTCTAAGTCTTTCTAATTGCTGCTTTACTAATTGGGGTGGAGCAGGTTTGTCATGATTTTAGCTGTTGACGACCAATTAAGTAGAATGCAGCATTAATTCTGTCCTGATCTACTGAGGAAAGCCAACACACATTCAAACTCAAGTGAGAGAAACCAAAACTAGTCAGAGCAATGCAACGTTAGCACGTGTTGGCTCAGCAGGTGGAAAGCCAAGAAACCAGCCCTGGCTCCCCACATCACCGACAGTGAGAATCACCTCAGCACTCCCAGCCCAAGCTGGTACGATACCAAAACCTCAAGTCTTTGCATTCGTGCTTTGCTTGCTGACAGCAATAACTCTACAAAAGTCCCATAACCTCGCTCTCCCTCTGTTTCCATCTATCAAAAGTGGACAGCAGCTCATCTCTAACATGGAAGGACGCCTTGGTAAGTGCACTAATTATCACCAGACAGCCCACCCAGGAAGATTGCTAATAAAGGCCATTTATTTCCCTAAAATTCGACTAGTCATAAAACCACTACCAGAAAGCTCTGCAAACCAAGACCCTGGAACCTGATTTAATAAAATTAATGAGAATTATATAATTAGTTATAAGAAAGCTCAATATAAACAATTTCCTGTTCACGTTTGACCAGCGTACAAAATCCTTTCATCCGCTGCGAGCAAACACGGTTGTTATTATTCTTAGCACTGCAGAAGACTCTCCTTGAGCCACCCAGCAGCAGCTCCGCTGTCGAACAGCCCTTGGAGCCCAGCTGCACCTCTGCTGCTCCATTTGTCATCCCAGTGCACCATTTGTTCCTCGGAACACAGATCATCTTACACAAAGCAGTTGTCACGCGTCTTCCCGGTCCCTACCATCGCAAGCGCTTTACGCGTTCCCCTCCACACGTGCTCATAAAAATCACTCGCCGTAAGAGGTTTTTAAACGGGTCTTGTCAAAACATCAAGATGGAAGATGTGCAAGATAGAACCTCAGATTTCTTGTGCTACTTGCTGAAACACGCATACACACAGCCTTACACCAACAGGCTTTTTTTCCCCACAACTTACCACAGGGATACTGGGATGTGGCTTGTGAAGGAGAAGAATCCTGCCAGGAGGGGAGGAGAGAGACACAGACAACAATCTTAAAAGGAACTGTCATATATGCAAAAGTCTACAAAAAGTAAATCCTGGCTATCCATAACAGAAACAATCAGTAAGTGATTTAAAGCAGTTTGGAAATACTGCTTCAGTGGTCAGGTGAACACCTCCTTCAGAACACAAACTTTCAGCAGGCTATTTATAGTCCAAAGCAGAAAGCTCCTGATCTCTCCTACCCAAGCACAGCAGGACACAGTCTGTTCTCAGTGAAGAACATAAATTTTGAGCAACTCCAATGGACGTGAAGAAGTTGCTGGATTTATCTCTATTTAACCGATTTCAGAAACGGTGATACTCAAGCACTCTCAAAGACGTTCAGACCCCTACTAGACCTGTTGCTGTGCAGACAGAAATTGCTGATTTATGGACTGCAAAATGCTGTGGATCAAGTCCTAGTATTTGCCAATATCTCTGCTGAAATTGGACTTTAATGGTACAATCCAACTCCCATTAATGAGAAAGGAATGACACTTATTCCTTTAATGGAGTTGACTGAAGTTGTAGCAGTTAGCATCCGATCAGGATAAATAAAACATTTTGAGGAATTAGTTTTACCGGCTGCATGTTATCTGATATGAAAACTTCAAATCTAGGGCTACAACAGAGAAATTACACTGCTGTTTCCAAATTTTTTTTAAAAACTAACACGTTGAAAAGTGGAAATCTACCTTTTGCTCACTCGCGTGTAATTCAGAAGCAACCCTGGCAAAGTCAGGGCAGCCCCAGAACATAAATATGTAGTGACAAGGAAATCCAGCCCACTATTCACATCACATGTTTTGTGCTTCTTCCTATTTCACAGGAATATACGAAGTTAAGCTGCTTATTAGATGGGCACATACTCCTAACCACAGCCAGACTTGTGTTTTATGCTGGGCTCCACCATCAGTATGGGCTGCCCTTTAATCACAATTCTGCTGTCGTTTGTGGTTTCACTTCGGAAGTTATTTGATTTAATACCCCGACTGGGGAGCTGTTAGCAGTGCTGTAGCCCAGAAGAGAGAGGCCACGAGAGCAATGCCATGAGAGGGACTTAGTCGTAACCATCCCTATTCATACGAACTTCTTGCACATTTTCTGAACAATCTATACTTTCAAACACTTCAGTTGGCCCATGTGACGCTGTGGCACATGCTTCCAAGCCCCACAGCACACCAATTCACAAATAATGTCCTTCCTGAAACGACCTAACAACAGCTAGTAGCTGGACCATAAAGAACAAGAAGGTCATTGCACAAGTCTTTCATGGAATGAGACCAAATTTTTATTAGCAGTATCACTAATGTATACATGGTTCTTCCGTAACTATTAATTTCTAATACATACCTAGTATCAGATAATGAAGTTATCCCAGGAAAAAAAAAACAAGCACAAAAGCAAACAAAAAACCCCCAACAACAAACTCGAGGCAGCAATTTCAAAATGCACACTGTAGCCTGGCAGCTTATGAATGAAATGCTCCGTAGGTGTGTGTGTGTGTGTACATTTATAATTTACTACACCACATTAAGAAATAAGGCAACTGCAAACAAGCTGACGCTCTCACAGCTGTGTACACTGTGTAATGATATCTTCTGCCAGGGCTTAGCCAGCCTCACAACCAACTTCTCACTTGGGAGACAGCCGGAAGGATCCAAAGGATCCAAATCATCTCCAGCAACTGAGAAACTGCAGCGACTCAGCCTTTGTCAAGTTTGTGTTGCTGGTGTTTTAAATCCATACACAGTGAACATCTGAAATGCTGTTTAACATTTGCAGATGCCAGGAACAAAAGCATAAATCCTGTCCCTGATGCACAGAACAAGTATACAAGGCTTGTGCTGGCAGCCTCCACGGAGGCTGAGCGGATCAGGAATCTCGCCTCCTTCCAGCTCTTGGCACAGCAGCAGCCACAAGAGAGGCCGCTAACCTTGTCCTCCAGCAGTGCTTGGAGATGGGGAGCACTAATTGCACCTCTCCCTCTATCTCTTCACCTCAGAAGAGGACAGAAAATGCCAGGGGATACCGCTCCTTAGCGGGGACAAACACGACGGTATTCCTCCCCTCTTGCATGTCATGTGCACGAAGCATGAGTGGTTCCGCTACGCTGAAATTCGTCCCTGGGTTCTGAAAGAGAAGGGTCCCATCTCACCTCGCTCTGCTCCAGACCTTGCTTTCACCTTGCATCCCAAACTTGTATAAAATCACCACTAATCTCACGCAGAGGCAGACATCCGTATCTGACAGCTCATGTAGGGCCAAAGAGCCAAATACTTGATATGGCAGTAAGGAAATAACTAAATAACTAACTGCCCCTGTCCTTAATCTGCAAACGCCCAGGCCCAGTACCTACTGACTTCTGAAGTACTGATCACACGCCCTAAATTACTCAACTATTTAAAATAACTGCAAGATTACAGGTTTAATATACGTGTCAATTTGTCATGACTTTATTTCAAAGAGAGCAAAGTAAAGAGGTCAAGTCCTCACTTGCTTCCTTACTTGGTGGTTGTTGAATGTGATTGATGCAGTAACCATTATTAAAATGAAAAACTGATTGAAAACACACACACATAAACCTCGCAACAACACACACACAAAAAAAAACCAACAAAAAAAACCCCACCAAGAAACAATAATACAAGAAGACTCCAAACAAAACTTCAGCACAAAACGTATTGATACTAAGCCAGCAGTCCAATCACGTGCCGTGACCCAAAAGGATAAGTCAATATACCAAATTAACTCCTTCATCTGTCTTTCACTTTTCCATTTGTGTTTATTTTCCTCCGTTTTCTGCCAGTAAGTATTGTACCTTACCCTGACATTTGAGGAAAACACAAGAGGACCCCACTGTACCTGAGACCAGGTGACTGGAGGAGGCATGTTAGAGACGCCCAAACATCTCCAACTATTAACACTACCAGATTTACAGCAGCTCCAGCTGTCAGATCGCAGGAAGGGAATGGCAGTGAGCTGCTACTGAAGTAAAAAGCACACCCAGTCTGTAAGGGGAAAGTCAACAGAAAAATTTTAAGGCTTCATACCCAAACCCAAGGGATGCTGCTTTCTGAAGACATGAAAAATGGAACCACAGATGCTGGAACGGCAGGGTCAGCCCCTTTGGAACAGAGCACCAAACTCCGCCAGGCACACAGGGAGCTCTAGATATGCTCCCAGCTCAGGAATAAATCTCTAGATGCAGTTTTAAGGATGTAGTTAATAGTATGAGACTTAGTGAGATGTAGGCTTTTCTGTGTGTGCTCACCAGCAGCAGACTCTAAGCGTGCACAGGAGTGCCTCGCTGATTCAGGCCCCACGCAGTGACTGGGTCACAGGATAATTTATACAATGCTTTCACGTGGACTTGATCTTTCAAACCGGATCTTTCTATTGGATCCACTTGCACCTGTAACCTCGGTGAGTTATTTCCTACTGGGCCAACCATTAGGTTGAATCACAAGTGACCCACGTAATTGTAGTCTCAAATTCCTTTCTGTGCACGTGGATAAGGAAGCTCTGCAGAGTTTCAGTTCCATGAACGAGATGACAGATTTGAATGAAGCAATGGGGAAAAAAAAAATTAAAAAAAACAGATCTCAACAGTCATCTTTGTTGTCTGCAGACCCACTGAGCACACAAAACATCTTGCCTGTGTTCTGGCTTCAGTAGAGCACAAGTTCCCTGGCAGCAACCCTGGGATATCTACTGAGCTCTGGTGCCTTCAGAGGGCACCTTCTGCAGCCCACAGGGGCAGAGCAAGGGACTGTGTGAAGGTGTTCCCAAAGTCTGCTGTCTCTCCCAACTTATATACCCCCACATGATCCTCATTTCTATACCCTCTCCCGAGCTCCAGCCTGGCAGAAAGCTTCAGGCCTTTCGCCAGCACCACTGTGGATCATCACAGCTTCTTGCACTTAGGGCTTTCTCTTTTATCTGCTTTAATTTATGGAAGATACACGGAACATGAGCCTCAAGCCCAGATGACCAAGCTGCACATAGTATATGCTGTTTACACACGTGCCTTGGAACAGACTATATGTACAAGTTCAAAATTGCTGTAATCAGGAAATGAGCCATGAAATGTGTAAGCGACAGCACACTAATAATCTGTTTTATAGCTTAAATTAGAATCTTTGGAATTTCACAGCCAGAGACTTTTAAATAGGTCAAAAATGTGGTAATCACACTTAATGATCGCACTGTGATGTGCGCTGCATCAGAGCTGGGAGTGAGGAAACCTGAGCGGAATGGATATCAACTACTGGCATGTTCAGGGAAGCATTTCATAAACTTCAAGTGATTTTTATATCAAAACGTATAGCCCAGGCAACAATTATTTTGCTTTGGGCCCCGCTCTTCAGAAATGAGCTGCGAAATTCCCTACGATCAGAGAGCGCAAACGCTGGGCTTCCGTATCTTCCTTTCAGTTGACATGGTAGATCAGCAAAGGTTCTGGATTTGACCACTTGGAACTAGTCAGCATTTAGTGGTGGAACAAAAATCTTCCCCAGCAGAGGAACATCGTTTATTACTGTACATGCCCACATGCATTTCACCCCAGGTAGGCAGACTTAAAACACATTACTGGGTATCAGCATTTTGATTTCTTTCAACCAAAAGAGCAAGAAACAACTGACAATCGTAGTAACCTTGTCAGCTCCAAACCAGGCAAAGCCTTCACAAAGTTGAGGCACGTGCTTATGTTCTCATTACACCAACTTGAGTTTAGGTACAATAAACCTGATAGAACCAAAAAAAAAAGGAAAGAATGAGAATTTAAACAAGAGACACAGTTGCTGCTAATTAATACTGTCCTGTCGAGCTGCTGAGGCAGAACCAAAAAGGTAAACCAAAATAAATAAATAAACCAGCTATATTCCGTGGAAACAAAGTCAACGTTTGTCTCCTGTGAAAGTACAAAGTCAGCAGGGGAGACTGCTTGGAAGCTTATAAGAAAGCAGGAGAGAAATGTTTTTTTGGTTTCTTTTTTTCCTCCAGTCAAACTTGGCTTCTTCTAAAAAACAAAGTAAGGCAAAAGATGAAAGGCCTTCTTTTCTGAAGCCAAAGATGAAGAATACAAAGAATATTAATGACTAACAAGTCTGTCTGTAAACGCCATGAGCTTAGCTGTAGTAGGGACAAAAAGGAAGAACAGCACTGCTATTAACTAATGAAGTTTCTGATCTAACGAGCAGTGATGAAGGCTGATTGGGTCATTTATGGAAGGGAGCATTAGTTCAGAAAAACACAGGTTCCCCACAGAGGATAAAAGGAAGGAAGGGAAAGATGCCATTACACACATGCAAAAGCTCAGGGTGGTTGTGGTTCATTCACGAAGCACGTTAAGGTAGTAATTTCCCAGGTGGGGCTGGTCTGTCCCTTACACATTTGTAAGCGCAGGTACGCCGAGCTGCGGGAAACTCGGGAATCGCCGCGCGTGTGTCACGTGCCTCATATCACAGAACGTTGGGTTTGGATGAGTCGCATCTCCTAAATGAAAACTTCAAAAACCACGGAAGCTTGCCTTCGTCACAGCGATCGGAACGTGCCTGGCCAGCTCCCCCGGACCCCGGCATCCCGCAGCGCTCCAGGAGGGTCCCGTTGACAACGGGTAGAGCCGCGAGGGCGGCCGGCGCCAGGCTCTCGCCCCCGCGCTGCCCCGCCACGAGTGCTGCCGGGCAAGCTCAGAGCAAAGCACGTTCCCCCGCGTTTGAAGTCTGCCCATTCTCTTTTCAGAAATTCTTTGAACTTAAGGAAATGAAGCCCAACAAAACCGGGCAGAAGACAAACCAAAACAACTCGTGGCCAAGAGTGACACTACGCAAACTTCGCATTTGGAGACTGATTCATTCGCCAGCTCACAGGCACACGCACCTAGCGTGTCTATATTTATACGCATGGACTCAGGCTCTCTGCTCTGTAGAGGCATCCTGAGTATTTTTGCATCAGTAAGAAATCAGGAATCGCTGCACTTACAGGAAAGACAATGGAAAAATCCCTCTTCCTCGAGGCTCTGACCATTCAGGTCACAGAACTCTTGAGAGAGCAGCTCTCCTTGCAAGACTGAGAGCTTGGACAGCTAGAAAACTTCCCTCTGACAAACCTCCCCTTAACAGTCCACTGTGCACTCCTGCAGACCGACTGTATTTCCATCTGGAGTGTGACCCAGTAGATGATACGAGAACTCCTTTTTAGAAATCTGGGAAGCATTCTGATCATGTGAAAGGCTGGAACATTTAACCAAGTGCTGCCAGAGAGCTGTGCTGCTGCCCCCGCCTCACGGGGTTGGGAATTAAAGGCTCCAAGTTCAATGCTCAGCTTTGTCCATAACCCACAGTGGTCTCAGCAGATCACCAAACTCTCTCAGCATCTCCTTCTGGAAAATGGGGATAACAACACGTCTCAGCAGCATCACAAAGGCTTTTTTAATGCTTGTAAGCACTTTGTAGATAAGAAACATCAAGACAGCAGTTAGCAGAGGGATTTGGGGCACAGACAGACATAAATCCAAAGTACTCATATCATATACTCCTTTTAGACAAGCATAGCAGCAGATGAGCTCCCTGCATTTAGTGGTTGTGGGCTCCATGCTCTCAACATACTAAGCACTCTGCCTTTGATCCAAAAAATGAGTCCAGGGAGAATATTTACATGTTTAATGTTAATCATACGCTTAAACTCTCCAAGCCTATAAAGAGAGTGAAAGAGAAAAGTGTTCCCTAGCTTCAGAACAAATTCCCAGAAGATATATTTAGGACACGAGCAAACATTTGACCAGCAAAGGAAAGGCCTTCGCTACACACCTGCTAAGCTTCTGCATCCTTGAAGAAACCTGCAGGTGGGAAAAGTGTCCGGTCTGAGTTTGCTTAGACAAACATTTCTAACACAACCAATGCCATGGCTATTAGAAAGAACCACCCCAATGTATTTCATTTAGTATTCCACAGGCAGAGCAGACCCTGAGCAAGGAAATGACTCAAAAAAAGAGAAAGAATAGCCTACTAAGGAATTCACCTCACAGCTTTGCATTTATGATTATTAATTCATTCACTACTATTAATTCCTTCATTTATTAGCTCCCGACTGTGAGAACAGGTCTTTCTCAGAGGACAGGCACTGCCACCCAGACCTCACAAACACCACATGCCTTTCAGCAGTCACCAGCAGCACCCAGAAAGCATCTTCCCCTAACTCTGTCTTGGAGAACAACACCACTAACCAAAAGGCATTGGACCTCCCTTAAAAAGCCTTGCACATTTTAAGCACACACTCTTCTCTCTCATCTTAACTATCTGAAACATCTAACTTATTTTTACATCCTGGTAAGCTCCATGCCCAGCTAATGCCTCGGGGCTACGAGTCTCCTACGCTCGCTGGCTGGGGTGCCCAGAAGTCTTTGCTCTTGCATCAACCCCACCTTGACTCGTTCCCTGCAGGTCTAGCGAGTCAGTGGAACGAGGACACATCGCTCCTTCTGCACAGGTGAGCTCAGCACGGCCGCTGCAGGTACCTGTGGCACTAGGGATGCACCGAGCTCCACAGGGTCACACACTCCTGCAGAGCAAAGAGTGCTTCAAGCTACATCCACGACCACAGAGTAGGCACATCCATGCCCAGATCAGCATTTGCAGCATAAAGAACTAACTGGCTTCCAGAGGTGACTTTCAAAACACTGTTAAACAAGCAGGTATAGCAAGAAAAGCGCGAGGCAATTAAAGGACCACTATCCAGAGCCTGATTGCTTTAGCAGATTCATAAACGTTATCCAGCTTACAACATCATGCTTTGCCAGCAACGTGAGAACAAATCACTCCCTCACCAGCGTAAACCACCCAAGATGCTAAATAAGGCTGCTAATTATTTCTAAGCATTTTTAAAAAATCCTTTAAGATTATTGTCTGCAAATTTGATTAAATAACACTTTAAATCCTTTCAACTGAACATCATTAGGTGAAGCTGACTTGATGGCATAACAGAAATGCTTTCTTCTCAACTAATGTCTTTTTACGAAGTGTGCTGTATTTTAATAGCACAGACCACTTTTAATAAACCAGAGGGAGCTTTATCAGCTGCATCTTACAAAGGGTTAACAAGGTAATTACCTTCCTTGGTTGGCTGAATTAGAACTATACAAAACACCAAGCCTCAGAGGAAGTAAAAGCATATTCCTACCTTCATCTGCCATAAACAAAGAAGCACAAGGAATGGAATTACATCTCTGGGTGAGGCTGCAAGAAGTCCAAGGGAAGTTAACACAGCAGCAGAAGTGCAGGTGTTGCTTCTTTACCTCCTTTGCAAGACACTCTGCTGTCCCCAGGTTTGTAGGTACTACAGAACAACATGAAGTTCACTGCTACTGCAGCTCATTAGCATGAGCTGGCAGACCCCACCACTGGGGAAACCCTCTGGAGAAGACTGAATGCCCTAGAAGAAACTACCAAGACTTTTTTTTTTCTTCATCATTTTCCTGGAGGAAGAAGCGCTGTCTCTCATGATGGGGTAAGCCACAAGGCATAACTCCAAGCTTGTGCAGTTTCAGACCACCTCTGCCAATAAGCTAAGACCTCTTGGAGATCTCCAGTGCCTTTGCTTTGTTCAGTGCCTCCACGAATCTCACCTAGGACGACAGCTCTAACAGGCATCATTGCCAGGCACTTTCTCTTGGCTAGAGCCGTGACTCCTCCTCTGCTCTACCGTTTCTTTGCCACAATCTACAAAGAACTGGAGAGTAACAAATGAATGCACTCCCCATCCTCATCCCTTTACCTAGTCATCCTTCCCCATCCTACAGAGGCAGTCCACCCCTCCTCCCGTCTCTAACAAAATAAGTGAGATTTAAAGAGTCCTGGAAAGCAGAGTACCAGCAAGGTGCATCTTTCACCACTGAGGAGGGAACAGACCTCCAGGCAAGAGGTGCCATCGGCTGCCCCAAAGAGCACAGGCATCCCACAGTAGGAACTGAACCAGGGTAAGGACTGCTGGAATACAATTTTGTGCTATATCGGCTTAAGTGCAATAATAAAACTCCAGTCTAATTTTCTTCTGATCTACAGCTCTAACTCCTGAATGACTCCCATTAAGTCAGTTACCAATGTGGTGTCAGTCTGCATTTTTGCCTTACTGAGGGAGCCCATGAAGCTACTAAAATGCCAATCTTTTTATCTATGAAATACCTGCCATGAAATTTCTTCTGTGGAACAGAAGTGCTGGTATTTTACGTTTCAGTAACAACACGTGATGTGTCACCCCTACCCTGCTTGGAAAACACAGGGGCAGGGAACTGTATTAAAGGACCATCTGATGCAGAGAACATCATCCGAGCACAAATGGTTCCTACTCTGCACTTCTCTTTTCTCTCTCATCTCCCAATGTTTATGCTGTGCCAGAGCATCGCTGAGGGACCAGCGCCCAGCACGGGTCCTCACGCAAGCCACCAAAATACCTGAAGCTATTCTGTGTCACCCAGGAACACCCTGGGTACTGAAGCCATTGCTGACTGATGGGGTCTGTGCAGCTGCTCCTGTGTCCTGTTAATTAGGTGCTACGGACACGCTCACGCTGTAAGCGCATCTTTGACTTAACACAGCATGACAATTTCTTCAGAGTCACAGAAACGTGGAGCATACAAATAAACCCAAATGCTGAAACCATTTCATTGTCCCTCAGAATATGCACGTTGCACCTGTTACGACCAAGGGCACTGTCTGTGCCCAGGAGCTGATTATTTCAGCCTCTAACAAGCCTCGACTGTCTTGGAGGACTGTGAAATTCCAGGTGTAAATAGAGCACAACAAAATTATTTTACAAAAGGAAATCCCTATCGTATATACAGAGAGAGGTCTTTAAACCCAAGGCAAAGAGAACAATCCTCAAACTGACATTTTTCCCTGAGCTCTTTACAACCGCTGAGTCAGTTCAAATTAAATTCAGCCGAAAGAAAACAAGTCTCAAGATTTATACTGGTAAAGTCATACCCTGAAACAAATGTTCGGGAGTCCACGGGCAATCTCTCCTTACCCCGCCCGGGACTCCGAACAGGGAGGGCAGCAGGACCCCCGCCGGGGCGCGACCGGGCAGCGCTCCCGTAGAGCCCATCCCGAGCGGAGGGACGCGCTCCCGCAGCCCCCGAAGGAGCCGGAGCCGCGGGGATCAGGTGGCGGAGCCGGTCCCCGCAGCCCAGCCCCGGCGCCGCCGCCGCCAGCCGGGCCCCCGCCGCCACCACGCGTGGGGCGCCGGCGGGGAGGGCGTGTGCGCGGTATTTACGCGGAGAGAGGGAACCGGGGGAGTGCGGGAGAGGGAGGCAGCGTCGCCGGCTGCGGCAGCCCGGTGCGGGCAGGGCGCTGGGGGAGGGGACGGGACCGGGACCGGCCGCGCCGGGACTCACCGAGCTACGCGCGGCTGCTGCCCCCGCTGCCGTCCATGGGGGGGGCGGCGGGGGGACGGGAGCCCGCTGCGGGCCAGAGCCGCCCCAGGATCCGCCGCATCTGCCCGCCGCCGCGGAGGAGGAGAAGGAGGAGGAGGAGAGAGAAGAGGAGGAGAGAGAGGAGGAGGAAGAAGAAGAGGAGACCGCGCCGCGCCGCCCCGGAGCCCCGGCGCAGCCCGGCCGCAGAGCGCCGCCTGCCCGCCGCGCCCGAGATGGGACCGGCTGCGGCGGGAGGGGCCGCCGGGCTGCGGGGGCAGGTGCAGCCGCCCGGGGGGAGGACGGGGCGGGGAGGGGGGGGTGGCCGGAGGCGGGCTCAGCCCCGGGGCGGTCCGGCTGCCGGAGAGGGGCTGGCGGTGGCTGCCGAGCGCTGGAAAGGGCCGGGGGAGGGGGTGTCGAAGCGCCTGTGCGTAACGTGGTCGGGCGTGAATGTGTCCCGCGAGGGTTTTTAATGAACTACAGATGTTCCCTAATATAATTATGTCGTCCTCTTCCTGATAATTGGCTTTGGCAGTCGTGCTGATCGAAATCTCCTCCTGTCGCCTTGCGCGGCTGCGGAGCGGCCCCTCCCCGCTCGCTCCGCGGCCGCGCAAAGCTTCCACCACCCCCCCCTGCGCTTCCACCGCGGCTGCGGGGGTGTCCCCGCACAGCCCGGACCCCGCTCCTGTGAAGCCCGTGGTTCGGGAGATGTGATTTCAATGGGAGGTTTTGGCTCACAGCAGGTGAAGATGAGGGGCGATCTTTATTATTTCTGAAGGTGTGTGATTTTAGGGAAAAAAAATAGAAAAGCAACAAAAAAATACTGGGTCGCTTGTAGGACGGGAGGACAAAACATCAAAACATCCTAGTTACATAAATCAAAGGTTATTGCAAATGTTGGGGAAGGGCTATATTGCTGAACAGGAGCAGAGCATCACTTTAAGGTGGCAACAGAGGATGACCCGGCTGGGTGAGCTGGACCAACACTCCCCCTCTGCTGCTCCTTCATTCTGCTTCTGCTCAACGGGCCAGCTGGGCTGCAGCTGGTTAAAACACTCCAGTTCTTCCCAGTTTGGTTTGTCTTTAGTGAAATTGCTGAGGGCACGCTAATACCAGCCAGGTGTGTGGGCGTTCTATGCATGTATGTGGGGAAAATGCATCAAGCCCACAAATTCCTCTCACAGAGGACAAGCAGCCAACTCAAGGTAATGATTTCTAGTCACTACAGGCCCCAGACCAGGCTTCTTCCTCCCGATGACTCAAAGCTGAAATGCAGCCGTGCCATGCCTGCTGACACTTGGGCACTATAAGGAGTGTAAATACTTCAGCAGTGTTAGGGGATTCTCCTAGCCCAGGGTTGCAGAGGGGATCAGCAGACAGGCTACACATCCGTACCTCTCTCTGTACATCAGCCCAGGCTGTGTCTAAGGGGTTGGGCATTCCTGCCTGTTAGCCCAAAACGCAGGTTGGAATTGAGCCGCCCCACTTCCAACAGAGAGCGTGTCCTGCCCACTCTTCTCACAGAGTGCAGGATCTCAGTCACTGGCTTCTATCAACTTCTTGTTTTCAGTGAAGCCAAGTGACTACAATCTTTTCAAGCAATGACCGGCTTCTCAGCCAAAGCCCACAAGTCACGCTCCTGTTTTATGTTTACCAGCGGTACCAAGACGACGTCTGTGGAACAAGAATAATTTTGTACCTATGCAAAGCATAAAGGGGTACCTCTACCCAGAGACTGGGGCTACATCAGCATTAATTCTGGCCTCAAGCCCGTGCCTCAAGCCTTTCCGCGTGCAGGTTTTTCCTCTGGAACAAACTAGCCCTCCAGCCAGGCAAGCTTGGCTCCAAGAGGGTGGCTCTCGAGGCCCGGTTTATAGACAGCAAGAGATGCGCCGAGCTGCACACACAGACAGCAGCCCTCTGCACAAGGACCTCTGCCTTTTCCTCAGCAGGAACAGTAAATCACTCCTTGGTTCTGCAGCTGTGCTCTGCAGATTTCTGAGGGACACAAGCAGTCAGGGAGTTTCACAAGCGGTGTGTGACATGGCACATCCTTGGTTTGCCTTCAGCTGGGCAAACCCTTGGGGTTTTTACTCACCTCTAATACCCACATGACTGCTCAGAAGGTAGGGAAGCCTACATGATCACAGAGCTGTAAGTGATGCTGTGTCTTCCAGCCACTACTTTTCATATGACTCCTTTCTGTTCTTGATTCAGTTGAAAGCTAAGGTGTGGGGAAGGTGTAATGTCAGAGGCAACTGTGTGTATTCCCCGCGCAGAAATGCCACTGCAGCAGGTGCCTGAGGAGGCAGGACAGGGGTGAAGAAACTAAGACTTTCCTCTAGTTTCACTCCAGCCATGGTAAAATCTTTTTAGAAGGATAAAAATACAGAAGAAGTGAGGGAAGCATGACTTGGAACAGCACGGCTTGAACCAGAGGACAGGCACTTGACAGAGTGACTTCACAATTTCTCTTTTCTCTAAATTTTTCTCTGAAGTTTTTATTTTAAAGACCCATCATAATTACAGGCTCTCAGTCAGACTTCCCAATCTTCCTCTAAACCCAGCATAGAAATAACTTCAGGGAACTACTTACTTTAGTTTTCCCTCAAGCACAGGTGCAGGAGAACATTCACCCTAAATGGGGGAGTCCTCCAGTTTGTGAGCTCTTGGGTGAAGATACAAGTAGACCTGGACACTTACCTTCTTGGCAACATCCTTGTTATTCTTATGCTTCATGGACCTTTCAGCAGGAGTCTTCTCCTCCCTGCAGTTCTACACATCAGTATTTTCTGCTGTCTCTCATTGACTTAGTTTTTCTGCCATCTTTCCACATGTTAAGCTGATAAGTGTGTAATTTTGAAGGATCAGCTTTGGCAAAAAGAGGAGAAACGATACACTTTCTTGTCTCTGACCTCTGTTTTATTTCCCATCCTCCACCCATTATTAAGGGTAGGTGGTTCAGAGCTGGCTTCAACTCGTTCCTTAGATATAGCAGGGTAATCTTCTTCAGGCTTTGCCCGTTCCAGTGTACCTTTTGTTTCTGTGTCCCTCTGCAAGTAGGTACATGTTGTTTCCTGAAGCTCTTTTCCTGGAAGTAGAAAACAGAGAAGCTTACTGTAGAATTCAACCGATAACAGGTCAGTCACTGGTTTTGCTCTTTATTTCATTCAGTTTTAAGTATAAATGCTTTCTTAAAAGAAATAAGGTAATGTAACTGATTCTGAACAAATAAGAACGCCCTTTTTCCCTCTGGTATAAGGCACCTGTCCAACATTTTATTAACTTTGCTAATTGCATTAGGCATCCTCCAGTGGTGAACAGTCCTCAGCTGCTAATTCCCAGGTCACTATAGTTTAGTTGACTGTTAAATGAGAAAAATTCATAGCAGGAATTAAAAAAAAAATAAATGCATTTTAGTTCCATGGTAGCAGCTAAATGATCGTACAGTTCTGAATTCTGATAAGCTCCTCGCAGTGATCATATTTTATGAACCACTGGAAAATGATGTTGGGACTCACACAATAAATATGATACGCTTCTGAGCTGTATGGGTACAAGTGAGATTGGTTGATAGATCTTACATGTTCAGATGTTTATACAAACAAGAAAAATTAAGTTTCCATACGTGAATATTTTATGCAGATTGTTATGCAGATAATTTGTACCTGCTCTTTGATTTTGTTACCTGTAGTATTACATGTGAACATAATAATCTGAATTTACATACACAAATTACTGGAAGGTCTGGATCTGGCACACTGGGGAGTAATTTCTGGCTGGAAACATTAGCAGTGTGATAACTATTTAGACAACCATATGAAATGAAATAAGCGCTTGTCAAAGGAAAAATGCATTGTTATGAAAACTGGTGTAGTCTCAAATAAAAATGTATTTTGTGAAAAAGAGTTCATCAGAAATTCTCTCCTGCCACTCTCCTGCCTTACTGCTTTTCTCATTTCTTTCCTCGTTTTCCTGGGGTGAAATCCTGCCACCCAGACGCCGCGAGCTGGCGAGGCAGAAGCATCAGTGCCATGCTGCAGGTGTGGAAAAGCAGTAAATCACTGCTCAAAGCAGAGGCTTGGCAGGGTGCCTGTGGTCCGGGCTGGTGGCTCTGCCTGCAAGGGTCAAACATGCACGTGCTGGAGGGAGATCCCATCCAGGGGGTGTGTGCACACCCCACACATGAGGACTGGTGGTGCAGGCATGCTAGGTTTGACCTGGGAAACGCTGGACTTCAGAATTTTCTTCCTGACAGTAGTCAAGACCTGGATTCTGCTCAAGAAGTGACGGGGGAAGAAGCAAGGTTGGAGGGGACGTACGGACGAAGCCACAACTGTCCTGCAGCCACTGTCAGACAGTGGTTTCCACATGACGTGTATCCACACTTTTCATTTTTGAGAAGCACAAGGGCCTTTTGACCATGGTTTTGTGAAAGGAATATTATCTCTGTCCTTTCCTATTTGATCACCAAGGAACCCCCTCTACAGCCAACCAGAAGAAAACTATATGGAAGGAACTAGGAAAAAAAAGAGAAAAAACCCCACCAGTCAAGCTACTGCTAATCATATTAATTTATATATGTTGTTTATAATTAGCCTGCTTAAACATTCATTTCTTTTCTTCAATACAGACCATATCTCTCCAGGACCCTCGCCATGTCCATTGTCTTTGTGACAAACAGTAGAGATAGGTACCAATTACTCTGCTGTTATTTAGTAAGTGCTCCAAAGTACTTTGATGAAGCAGCATTGTAAATTCTCAGTAGCAGCTAATTGTCTCATTTTAATTCATTTTTAATGAGACACCTGGGAGAATGAAGAACTATCACAAACCCGCAAAAAAACCCAAGAATATTTTTCAGTTGGTCTCCCAGTGCTTCCTTATTTCTGCCTTCCTGATAAAGGACTTTTGTTGGTATTTGCACACAAAAATGTAGCCCCTTGGCTTCACCCAGCTGTGTGACAGCATCATTCTCTGCCACATTGTAACCTGTCCACCACGGACAAGGAAAGACAATCACAGAATCTATAAAACACTACTGAAGGAATCCAGAGAGAAGAGGCCTCCAGTCCTCAGATGTTCCACATCTTCATCGTGTTGTCTCTTTAGGCAACATTTCCCACGTTGCCAGGCCGCAGAAGGAAGAGTAGGGCTGTCGCTCATCGCCGTTTGACTTATTGACGTGATTCTCAGAAGGAAAAAAGGTGGCGAAGGTGGATATTTCCTTCATCAGCAGCTGACTCACCCCATACGTTTTTGTGAAAGGTCTCCTCCGACAGTCACCAGCTTGGTTTCCTTAGTCAAGACAGATTCTCGCTCGCACTGGTTAGTGCTCCGCACTCTGTGCTAACTTCAACGCGTGCCTTTTGTTGGCTCAACAGGGCAGTTAATTCCAGTGAGACAGAGGTGCCCAGCTCTCTGTCAGCGGTTTGGCTTCATGCAGTCATGGACACAACAACATCCTGTCAGGCTCTGCTGCTGCAGTGGCTGGAGGAGGCTGAGCACGCTCCCAGGCAGCTGTTACAACCCAGCCACACAAGGAGCTCGTAGATCAAACCCAGCACCAGGAATTGCACCCAGGAGAGAGAGCACTGGACATTGAGCAATGGATCTGGTATGTTCTCAGTTTCATTAGGAAGAGAGCTACACGCTGCCTGTAGTTTCACTGAAGAATTTGTCAAAATTTGAAGGAAGCCATGTGATGTAACAGTCTAAGATATTCGCCTCTCAATTTTGGTAAATATCTCTGCTCTTTTCATAGCGTTGTGATAATTTTTACCTGGTGAGGCCTGTTGGCAGTCATAGGGTGGGTGCAACTGCTCCACAGCCACCACAGGAGTTATCACCCCAGGAGCTGCATCTCCACTTGCCCCCAGGAACAACGTCTGGAGCCTCTCATGGCGGGACTAATTTGCTCCTCATTTTACCTGACAATCTCAGCTTCGACACCTTAAGGATAATCTATCAAGCGGTCAGGTCTATAGGAAGACCCACAAGTTTCAGTAGTAGCTTGAAGGTAGCTGTGGATGTTTTTTTTACAGAGAGCTGGGGGTGTATGCTCAGCCAGGCACAGAGAGCAGATGTGTGCCTCTGGTGAGTGCTGGCCTGCCCAGATGCCTTCGCCTGCAGTCACTAACTGGTCTCAGTGGGGGAGAACTCTAGTCCATGCTCAGTATCTCTGCTGCTTAACAGCAGAATGACATTTAATACTGTTCATATGCCAGCAAACTGGCTGCTTCTTTTGTATGTATTTTAGCTGCTTAATTCATAAAGGAGCTTTGCACGCTTGGAGTACTGAGACAAGGGGCTTGTTGACTCCAGCAGAAGAGCTCTCGAGCCTGTGGTATGGCCATCATGTAGTAACTAGCACAAGCACTCAAGAGTTTTATCCTGCTCAGCTGCAAAATTTCTCTTGAATTTTGCTGCTTCTGGGAAATGCCTGAGAGTGATGTGAGCTGGCTCTTTCCACAGAAAGCTGGTAAGCTGCTGAATTTGTTTGAAACTAAGGGCTGAGGGTCATGTTTTGACCATAGGGTCAGCGAGAGTGTTACTTTTGGGAAATGAGTGTTGATGTATTGAGTCTACTATTACAGGAGAGAAAAAGGCCGAAATACCATAGCATTTAAGAGTCCTTTGTTGATGAAAGTTGTTTTGAAAAGACCTCCAGGAAACTTACTTTCTCATTGCAAATCCATTTTCAGGCTATTTTTGCCTTACTGTATTTTATCTCTTTTTCCAAGATGGATTTTTTCACCACAGATCAGATCCCAGTTTCCTTCCAAACTTGGGACAATGGTGCAGTTGAAGAGGGTGACAACAACAAGCTTCTTCTCAAACTACTGCACAAAAGACTTCAGTCAGGATATTTACAATAAATACAGGTGAAGGCTCCCATTTCCTGGCAGTGTTTTCTCTGGAAGGAATCTATTACATCAGTGGCTTCGGGAATGTATATTGAGATGGTTTAATCAGAGTTGAAAATCACAGTACAGAAAGGGGCTTCAGTTCTTCTGGCTGGACATATCGTACCCAATTTGAGAGCCACTATGGAATTTCACCGATACCAGACACATTCTTTAGCTCATCTCCATCCAGTATTACAATGGCTGGTGGCAGCATTATGGCCCTGATTCAGCAAAGCACTGAAGCACATGCTAAACTCTCATTTCTTCAATTAGACTTAAATACATGCTTTGGGCTGAGGATATGCCACAATACCCACAGAAATCACAGCGCTGTTCAACAGGTAATTTGTTTTGGCCAGTGAATCCCTCTGTAGATAAAGGTTTTGTCAAGCTTCCTGTACTCCTGTCTGTTGCTCGGATCTCCCTGTTGACTTTATTCTTACTTTGCTGGGCCACAGCACTTCCTCCTCATTATATATTTGTACAACAACAAGTACAAATAAAGCTGTAGTTTCTACAGCTCTCATAACACTAATAATTACAAGAGGAGTGGATTTAAGCATGGGCTTTATTGTCCTGCTAAATGGAAGCTTATATTTAGAATCTTTATCTTTCTTATGTCTTCCTCCACGTGTGAAATGGGTCTTTACTCAACCCAGCTTGCTTTAGATCCCCATGGGGCAAGGTGTCTGTGGGTGGAATGACATCTGTTTGAAGGGAGCAATAGTAAGTGAGGAGTAAAGATTAAAAGGTCTGCAAAACTTCTAAGACTTCAGCTGACGTATTGAGTAATGCCGAGGTTGTGGCAAGAAGGCATGTTCGTATGTGGCTTGGAAGTTATGGAAATGCAGAATACTTCTGCACTAAGTTAATCCGCTGATAAGAACTTAAAGCAGTGGTTAATTAGAGAGCAGGTTCAAGGAAAAGCTCAGCTGAGCCCACAAAGTTATTGCATCAATGATAGAGCATGAGGCTTGAAAGGAGGTACTGAACGTAGGCAGGTAACCTGCAAGATATGGGCCCAAGCCCACCCTGCTCCAATGGTGTAAAACTGGTTGTGAGCAGGAGCAGACACAGGCTGATAATTGTCAGCAGGTTTCAGTGAGCGCTGGAATCAGCTGCTTAATTGCGTGAGAGTTGCAAGAGACTGATAAAAGGTGGATCTAACTCATTATCCAGGGCAAGTTCTAACACTGCTGGACAAACATTTTGCTGAAGGGTCTTTCTTAGGTATCATGTTTTTATCTGAATTCTATCGACTGCATTCCTAGGAGGAGTAAAAACGCCTGCAAGAGCAAACTCTCACCAAGAAAACAGTGTGTGTTTGACAGTTGGGTACTTTTTATTTTAAATTAGATTTTTCAAAGGGGTAGGGTCAAGGTCTTTCTCTTGCAGGCGACCAGAGGTTACGTCCTTTCTTCATCTAAACCAACTTGGTTTCGTTGACTCCCTTGTTGATTTGTAGCAGCTGAGTGTCTCTACCAGAAATACAGACCAGACACAGAATCAGCAGCACACCCATGCCTACTCTCCAGTCATGAAATAAAACATGATTCACACCCCAAGCACAGAAGTGGAATGCAAAAAGCAAACAGAAGACGAGGTGAAAAGTAATTACATTCCCTTAATTGCAGATTAAAAAAAAGAAAAGGATAACACCAAAACCTGTTAATTAGCTTCTTTCTCTTTAGAAACCTATAAAACGTGAAGGCAGGGTCTTTATTGAATCCCTTTTTTTGGCAGAAAAATAAATATTGTTGTAGGAATTACTGGAACATACATCTAATTAAAATCTTCAAACAGAAATGCGCTATTAATGTATGAGCTATTAAGCTTGGCTGAAATATATAGATCATATTTAAACTGAAAGGAGGTAAATAATCCATTGCTCTTTTGTGATTGCCATTGGCAGAAAGGGAAGTAATGTGAAATTATGATAAGTGGTGCAGCCAATGCTGGAAGCTGTGGCTAGCATCCCCGAAGGACCACCACCCAGAAGGGTGAGTAAAGAAAGTAGTAAAATAAATAAATTGGTGACAAGACCGAAAGTACAAAATCTATTTTGTAAACTGCACGTTTGAATGCGGAGAGAGTTCTCTTTTGATGGCTGGAATCACAGGAGATAGAAACATGGGGGTAGCAAAACTTTGGCTGACCTGACATTACAATTTGCTGCCATTTAGTCCTGCTGGATCCAGGCAGGTGGGGATGTGTGTGTGTGTGTGTGTGTATTGGGGCATGGACTGTTCTCCATTTCAGCCCAGCCTGGAAGGTGATGGTTTACTTGAATTAGTTTTAACTGGTTCAAATTATGTAAGCATTAATTTCACACTTCCAGGTTGAGGTAATAGATACTGTCAAAAGAAAAATGAAAAGTGTGTGCACAAGAGTAGAGAGAGCTCAGCAGCAGAGAAGAAAACTCTTTGCAGAGCTCTGCAAGATGAACAGAGCAGCCGCCTTGACCAGGTATTACCCGTAGGAGCAAAGTGTTTTCTTAGTGAGAATAGAATCATAGCAAGTGATTTTTATTTTTGCTGCAGAGGCATTTAGGCTTGCTGGCTGTGATGGAGTCTAGTGTGACTTGAGAACCAGCAGAATAATACTTTGTGTGTCCGATATCATATCACAAAACACAATTGATTTCCCTTTTCCATCAGAACACACTCTGTTCCTGTGGGCGCATAATTTTAAAGCTCAACTCGCATGCTGGCTCTGAAAGCTTCTATTAAGACAGAAATCTCCCAGATAATAGAAAACTGTCTTGGGCCGATACTCTTGCATCTCAGGCTCTGTCTGTCCATTCAGGAGTTTATAGCAAGCTCATCTTTGCAATAATAGACTTTAAAGGAGGTCTTAAAAGGCCAATGATTTCTAACAGCATCCCTGTTCCCCTTCCTTCACTGTTGTCTCTTTTCTCCCTCGCTTCTGACAATCAGTCATCGCTGCAGGTCAGCTCTGGTGAACAAAGAGATCTTGCACTGAGTTTGGAGGGTGTTGGAATTTGGTACCATTTTGACCTTTTGTGACAACGTGTCCTGCAACCAAAAGGTCCCCTCCTGGCAAGCTCTGTCCTGAACTGGCATCCCGCCAGCACCGCCAGTAATGCCACGTGGATTAGCAGTAACGTTTGGTCTTGAATGTAAAAGCCAATTCCTGAGACGTCTCCCCGGAGCACCTCATTACTAGAGCAGGACTGTTGGCAAGAGCAGTTGTTGCATTTCCCCGGTGTCTCCTCCGGGTACCCGTGCTGTACTCTGATGCAGGCTCTCTGGCCAGGGACTGCTTTTGGCTTCCCAGTGTGGAACCCAACGCAGCAGACCTGAGCTGCTCGTAACAACCTCTTCACTGTTGCTCATCCCTGCTATGAGACAACTCCAGGTAACATTCCTTTCTAGACTGATGTTCCAGAGGTTCAGACAAAAGTGAAGAGGCTAAGCTAGGAGTCCTGATCCAAACCTACTCCACACTGGAGCTGAAATCCCCTGGGAGCAGCAGTCCGTGCCCTGACATCCCCCCAGCTGCAGCAGGGCAGCCTGACCCGCGTGCCAGGCTCTCCCCGGAGGGGAGCCTACTCCTGCTTTTCCCATAGGAGAGGATCACAGACCTTAGGCTCTTCTACAGAAAGATGAATAAATAAAAAAGAACACAGAAGTGCAGCAGGAAGCTAAATTTCATTACTTTCTGATTGAGTCATCCAGAGAGTTATACTTACAAAGTGATAGTAAACACTGTTATCTCCATGTACTGGGTGGGTGTGAAATATAAGTTGAAGGACACACTCTCAAAGCTGTTATTGGCTTCCTTTATGCTGTAGACTTTTCTAATAGAGCTGAATTAACTTCTCTGTACTGAAAGAGACTGGGTTTATTTAATATCCAAAGACGTTGGCCCAGACAGGTGGCAACACAGCCCTCCGTCAGCAGATGGAGAAGAAAAATACAGCCTCGTTCTTTCGTATATTTGTTTTCACATTTTTCATTCCCAGCATTCAGTTAGTCAGCAAAGTTAATCTTTAGCTAGAGCTTGTTGCAAGGGCTGTCTTTTTCCTCCTTCCTGCTAGAATCCCCTATGCACTGAGCCTCCAGTTTGTGCATCCACAAAGGTATGGGCTGACCTGGGGAAAATACAAACTTGCCCTGTTGTCCCCCACATTTTCCCCAGCTGAGCAAGTGACATGAAGCTGCATTTGTACATCCCCTCTGTTGCCCCGTTTCCTGCTGATCCGGGGCTAGTCCAAAACAACAACAACCCCAGCCAAACCACCAGTGAGGTTCTATTTGCTCTTAAATGTCAAGCTGAGGAATTTGCTCCAGTCATGTCACTTCCTCTGCCGAAATCAAATTTCTGCAGCCGCGATGTCCACACCAGTCACAACTAGCTCTTGGTGCATTTTTGAGGGGGTTTATTGCAGCTCAAACCTGCCAGGAGAGGCAGAACAGAGACACTTCAGGAAAAAAAAACAAACAGAAAACACCGAGAAAACCCCCCTAAACCCAAGAGCAGTCATACTTCGCACATGAACTCAATTTTCCTGAAGAAGAAAAAAGAATTGTTAAACCTCAGAAGAAAAACTCCCAGTTTTGCACTTTAGATCTCTTCCCAGCAGAGTCCCCTTATCTTGCCTCAGACTGAAATGCGGGCGTGAGAGTGCAGGACAGCTGAGACATAATCACTCCTTTTCCTTTTGTTATGCGGAAGTTACGGGAGACCAAGCCAGGACAGATGATTTGTCTGCGCATTAGTCAGCCAAAGAACTCGTACTCTTGCAAAACAAAACCACTACCAACAATAATTCAGGCTCTCCAAGGAACATGTCAGGGAACGTAAAAGCTGGAGATTGAAAGACAAGTTAGGAGGAGGGGGAATACTTGTCTCCCCCTGACACGAGTAAAAATACGTCAGTCATACCCAACCGTGCACTGTGTTGAGGTCCATGAGTAAGTCCTGAGCAAGTTTGCCCCGAGCACGGCCCCGGCTGCACAGGGTGAGACAGTGGGGCAAAAGCATCAGAAGTTAGTGCCGCTCGAACTACAGAAACTGGAAAGCTCCTGTTTGTGGAGCTACCTCAACCAAAATTAGCGAGATAACAACATCGCACTTGATTGTACGGTATAGACTCGTGCCTTTGTATCTCAGAAATGCATTCGGGGATTTATCTTCAGTGATACTTCAGAAAAATAAGCTTTGTGAGATGCTGTTGGTTACATACAAATGCAAAACATCAAGCAATGGGAGAGGATTTTAAAAAGCTCTTTACAAGAATAACTGGACTATGAAATAACCCGTCAATACAAAAGGATACAGAGAGGCCAATATCCTAGTAACATCTTTTATCTGTCCAGACAAACTAGAAAACACCATCAGGGAAAATTAGATTGGAAGTCTCTTTGGTTATGGAACTAAAGTGTGTTTTTAGAGCCAAAGTGTATTTGATGGGGAAGGAGGTTGTACAAAACTTGGTTAAGTAATACAGGTGCTAGGCTGAAGCTGGGCAGAAGAGGCAGAACAAAGCACAAGCTACAGAGATTTTCAAGGCAACGGAGAAAACCAAACTCGTCTGAATGGTAGGCAGCCAGGCAAGATCATTTTCCAAAGTACATTATTTTGCAATTAGATGATAAATCTGGGCATGACATTTTTTATTCCCAACAATGTCCCAAAGTTTTATCTGCGTTATTTACAAAGTCCCCAGCTATTTGGCAAACAGGACAGAAGTGTCAGCTGTGAGGGGCTCCTGCTTTGAAGACAAATAGACAAGCAGACAAAGAGTCAAGGAAAGGCTCTAGTGTTTCAGCTGCGTGGCCGAGAGCCACTTCTTTGTAGCATATGGCGTACACTAACAGGTTTATTTTCCCTGAGGAGGATGTATAAACTGTCTGCAACTGCTCTTCACACTTGTCACTCTAAGTCAGATAATTTTTCCAAGGCATCCTGCAAAAACAGCCCCCCTCAGCTGAAGCTGAACAAAGAGTTTGCAGATGCCTTGGGGAATGAAGGGCTTGCCCGCACAACCGGAGCGCGGCAAAGCACACGGGGAAGCGTCGGAGAAGGCGACACAGGCAGACGGACACGATATGAAATGAGAGGGTTTAAATGAGGAGGGGCAAGGCTGGAGGCGGGCACTGCTGGGAAGCAGTTGAATTCGGGTCAGGGAAGGGAAGTGGCAAGTGGCAGCGTGTCTCTGCAGCTGCCCCGGCCGCGTCGCAGTCCTGGCCCAGCGACGTCTCGTCCGCGCCCGTGGCCCTCGGGCTCTGCCCCTCTGCCAGGCGGTGCCCGGTGGGCGCGAGGGCTGGCCGGCACCTGCTGCCGGCCCCACCGAGCTGCAACCTGCCCCGAGGCCCGTTAGACACCGTGATTAATATGCAGAGACCAAAGCGACTGGCAAAGATAATTACACAGCAAGTCAATTGGCTGGCAAAGTTAATTATGCAAGGAATCAAATGAGTGGCAAACCAAGTGACTGAGGCAGAATAAAGAAACATTTGGCAGTGACAAATGGCAAAACAAGTTGCTCAGACAGGGGGTCAAGCGGGCTGGACAGTGGACGCGTTTTCCAGCAGCAGAAGCTGGCACGGCGTCAGGGCGAGCTCGCTGCCTGGCGGCGTCGCTCCCGGGGCAGTACAGCTCCAGCAGGACTCACACCTCGATCTGCCCTTGCTTCCATTACTCTGTAACCTCAAGTCATTTAACTTCTCTCTGCCTCGGGACTCTCTGTTTCCATTGCACCACACGAGGAAGTGGTTTGCATTCGCTTCAGCCGAACGGAAAGCAGACGTATCGACCCGAAAGGGAAAAATATTAACTAACCCAGAAGCGAATTGTGTGTGCACCCTGGCGTGCGTTCTCAGAGCCACCTTCAGCACTAACCTCCCAGCACAGTCAAGAGCTAAAAGGAAATTAACCATTTTTCTTCTACCAGTAGCAGTCCAAAGGGGAAAAACCACACAAGCTCAGACAGAAAGGTTCTTACCAACACATACTAACAGGCCTCATCTTAACTGGAACTTAACTGGAAACCTGCTAGATTTATTTCTCCTGTCAGTAAGCAATGGCTTTTTTTTTTTTTTTTTTTGAAGGCTTAGTACAAGAAGATGACACAGAGCTCTGAGATCCCACTGGGAAAGAGTATGCACTTTGCTTCCATATATATTGTATTAAAAAAATAGTAAGAGCCCTGAAGTGACCTGCAAAAAGCTAAAGAGAGGCAGGAAACTGGGACCCTTTTATTATTTACAAGACACAACCCAGAAGTGTTGAAATTCTCAAGTGTCTGGGTTTTGTTCCTTGCATGTTTCTACATTAGATCTCTCGCATGGATGTCAGAGCTGGTGTCCCCCCCAAATATTATGCCAATAAATTACTGAGCAATTGAAAAAAGCATGTTTACTCTTGCTATCTACAATAGTTTTGGGTTTGTTAGTATTTACTTAATTCTGCTAGCCAGTTGGCACTGTTGGACGATGGAGAGCTTTGAGATCGCATCTATTGGGAAGGCCCAGCCACATAGAATGTGCATTTGCACACAAGTTCTTCAGTAAAATAGAAGAAATTAAAGTCAACTTTTCTTAAGTGCCTACAAAGACAGTTTTTCCAAGCCATACCTAGTATTTGCTGGGTAAATTCTATTCGTTACAAGCAACCTTTTCATGTCTTACTTGAGCATTTTATTTGAAAACAACACATTTCTTTTGAGGTGAATTATACTACTATGGTCATGATACTTAATAAAAAAAAAGAAAAAGAGAAGGAAAGGCAGCCTCTAAACTCTGGGCAGTTTAAAACAAAGAAAAACAAATAACAATAGCAGAGAATCAATGTGGTACACAGAAAATAAACCCTTTCTAGGTCACGCTTAAATTTGCATTAATGGCCTTCTTGTCAAATTATCTCAGGGGAACTTTGGATTAGCATGCAAAAGAAGCATGATACAAACTAGAGCAGTAATACTTGTTTTATTTACCAGGCTATTTTCTCCAAAGGAACTAAATATGAGAATTTTGAGGGATCTCACTTTCATCTTTTATAAAGGAAGCGCAGTCAGGAAGAGCTCAGCGTAATTAGCAACTAGTCAAATAATATATAATTCCTCCCTGTATTGACTCAGCAGTGTGTACTTTAATCACGGAAAACATTAAACTGACCCTAGCCACCTCCTTCTATAGACCGGCTCAGGAGCTCATTTGTTCAGTTCCTGGATCAGCTCTTAAGAAAACAAATCTTACCAAGCGCACTTAAAAGTAAACACAGGGTATTCCCCAATCTGTGTCTGAAAACATATTTGATAAATAAGATGGAAAGGGAATAAAAAATTTTAAAAAAAAGTCATAAGCATTTCATCTGCAAGTCCAACGTGTAAGACAGGCGAGGTCACTGAAGGGTTGTTGCTGTTGTTTTGGAGTAGCAGGGTGGTGCATTGATGAGATTTGGCTTTTATTGTCGGCTGGAGTCCCAGCGCGTGGTGAGTAACTGGGTATTCCCGCTGCTTCAGCAGATCGCGGGGAATACTCACCCCATCGGAGTTTTGATCCACGCACTCTATCGGCATGAAATGAGACCTCTGACCCTCATCTTTCCTTCTTATCATGCAGCTGTAGAGAAAGCATTTATTGAGGACCCTCCACATCTCAAGCGTTGTTAGCGTGTGGGATCTGGAGGTGGTTTTACCCTGCTCTCGCCTGGCGGGTCATGGGGCGACCCGTCAAATGAGTTTTTATTTAGCAAATCTGTTAAGGTTTACTACGTAACCAACCTACTGCTTGCACAAAGTGAGCCTAGAGATAACAAACGGACTTCTGCACCCAACTCTGAAGGGTGTGTGAGCACACAGTTATAAAGGCTGTCTCACCTATAACGGCAGTATCGTTCGCGCCATCAGATCAGTGCCAGCACAGCAGGGAAGTGCACGTCGAATGCTAAAATTTCACCACTGTCCCACCAATATACTGGATACACAACGCTGCTGTTATCCTTACTTCAGGCTGAGAAAACTGAAACATACCTCTTGAATTAACAGTCATCTCTACAAATAGCTGAGAGCTGCCAAGTTCTTGGGTTTTCTTGAAACTCCCCTGAATTTTAAAGCTAGTCAAGACGTTGAAGCTGGAGTGGGAGTAGATAATGCAGTGCAGACACTGCTATGGGAAAGACACCCAATGTGGCAAGAAAATACACAAAAAATACTGTGGCTGGCAGAAACTCTGTGCACCCCCTTTATGGAGTCACCAATTTTTACAGGAGGCACAAGACAGTGGAAGAATAATGCCTAAAGAAAATTTAAGGCAGCCTGGGCAGGACACAAGAAAGGTGCTGAAAACTTGTTTTAAAGACTTGGCTAGAGTGAATACACAGGTACCTGTTTCCATCCTGGTATATGCAAATGCTGATTTTCAGAAATGTGAGTCCTGCATATTAACATGGTTTGATCAGCAGTTTTACACTGCTCAGCCATGGCTGCTTTCATTATCTGCCACCCATCTGTACTGTTGGTATGCTTGGCTCTTTTACAGTGTAGATCATGTCTGATTTAACATGCCAGGTTACATTAACAGCTCTGAAACCCAAATGGCCACACAAGTCCTGAAAAAAGCGGTTGGGGCTGCTTTGCTGTTATTACACATTATATTCCTCTCCTCATTGTCACTAAATCCAACCCGAGAAGCACTTCTAGGGGGAGACCATTAGCCACCAAACACCCCAGGGCATCACAGCAGTCCACAAAGCTGATACTTTCTGCCAGTCGACCAGCAGCTCCAAAATGCACAGAGCTTGTAAGGTTTCTAGGCACCCCTCCTCCTCCCAATTAGTCATACCAGTGACTTCTCTGTACGAGGAATTAGGAAGAGGAAAAAAAAAATAGCTTTTCCTCTGGCTTCCCATTTAAAGAAAGGCTTAAAAGTTCAGTGAATTCAGAGAATGTAACCTTTGGGGCTCTCATGTAGAACAACGAAAATAATAAGAAAATCTAATGTTTCTCATTCAAGTTTATCCCTTAAAACTGTTAGAAATCTTATGGTTTTTGGTGAAAACCTAAACCAGAGGCAGCTCAGTCTTGTCAGACTGCTATAAGATTAAATAGTCTATTAATCAGAAATCAGATTAACAACACTTTGTTAAAGCTAATTATGTGAGGAAAGCCAGCCTCTTGTTGCGTTGCCAAAATATTGGATATAATTTTTTTTTTTTTCCCTTATTCATTGCACCATTTTAGACCAAATGTTTTGGCAGCTTAATTAGAGGCAGGTGGTGCCATTGCCATAATTACACAGAAGTCCTCATATTTTGTCATCGTGCCTAATTAAAGCCGTTGATTCAGCATGAAAGGGAAGCATCCTGGCCAACCAAATATTGCAGCAGTCGTTATGGGAAATGCAATGCACCTTTACACGCGAGCTGCCTGGTTTAGAGGATGCCAAGTGTTCATTTCAGGCTTGGGACAGCACCGCCTTCTCCACTAGGAAACAGTTAAATGAAACTGAAAGCTCTCAACCGAAAATAAAACCCAAACCTGCTGCTGTCAATGGCAAAATTCCCATTGACTTAATTGGGGCCAAAACCTAGCTGGCTTTCTGAATGAGGTGAATACAGAACAATTCCACAAAAATAACTGAGATCAGAATTTGGCCCGTTAATCTCACAGGAGTGGGGCTGGTTGTGGCCAGGGCAAGCCAAGCTGGATTTGGCTTAGGGGACATCTCAGGATCACAACCCTTGACTTGCTCTGCTCTGAAAGGGGATGATGCTTTTTTCATGAGGTCCTGGTAAGGTTTATGCTGTAAAGAGAGTGGTCATCATTTTAAGGTCATAAGCAGAGCCTACAATTCATTTGCCTAGAAGTCTGAAAAAAATTATAAAGCTTCAACTGCTATTTCCACCTTCACAGATCTTTCCAGTTAAAACAGTCCCGAAGCTTGCATTGCACCAGCTGGTACGAATGGAAAATTCATGTCTCATGCCAGCCAAATGGCTGATTTTTCAAAGTGACAGAGCCAGTGAAGATGGCAAAATTACAGTCTGCACATCCCTAGGAGTCAGATAACCCCTCAGCCTCGTCTGGTCCTTCTGGGCTAGGGAAACTGTGCCGTGGCGCACAAAAGAGTGGCTCAATCTGCATCACATCACCGTTTTCAGCACCCCAGACTCAACTCCTTTCAGATGTACCAGGGTACCAACCCAGAATAACCCCTCCGAACACACAGCGCACACCACAGCTGAACCTTACAAACAGGTATAACAGATAATAGATACCTACATATTTAACACCTTTGCCTTCTCCCCCATTTCTACCATCCCATTTTTTTACAACCATACAAATTATCTTATGATTGGGCCCCTCGGACTGAGTTCTGGGAGCCCTGAGTCGCTGCAGCGTGTGGAGCTCCCTCTGATCTGGATATGGTGATTCTAGACTTAGAGAGCTATTCATCAAAATCAGTGCTATGGAATGTAGGCAATAAAGTCCTTTAAGCACCACATTTCCCTTAAGCCTTCTCATTTATTCCTGAGATCTTACACTGCGTGTTCTAAATTAGCGACAGGGTTCAATTTCCCATCTGTACTTGCTAATTTCTTGCTGATCTTAGAGGTTTTAGCCCCTTCAATCCAGATCGCTCTTCTACGAGGAATGGGGCCAAGCTACCGCGTCTCAAAGAGCAGACTGGGAAAATCACTGGGGGCAAATGCCCCGTCCCTCACGAGTCCTTGGTCATGTGGGAAACAGTTGGAGGGAATCAGTGCTGTGCTTCCCTCTGCTGCCTTGAATTCGGAGCCCACCTCCCACTTACGTAAGAGAGGCAGATCAGCTTCCAACTCAAATGATACTTTAATTTCCCTGTCAGCCTATTTCTGGTTCTGTTGGTGCAAAACTGGGGGGATCTCAGCTTCTTATCAGCAAAAAGGGTTTTCCCAGGTCACCTGCACACAGAACTGGAAATAAAGCAATGACGGGTTTTATCTTCTTTCTAATGTATGCAACAATTCTAAAACCTTGTGGCTACTGTTTTATTTAATGCCAATAACCTAGCAATAATCTTATTATAGCTGTAGCATCAGTGAAGTACTTAAAATGTCACAAAGTCTTGTAAAATACAATCAGCTCAGCAGCCTGAATAAAGATATTGCAGATTATCAGATTTTAGGATGTTTGTTTTCTATATATACAACCAATAAATCCTGAAAGATATTAAAAAAGCTCAACAACAAATAAAGATTATGGGGCTATAAAAGGCCTTATTTAAGATATTTTTTGTAACTAAAAAAACCCAACAAGTATGTCCTGGCCTTTCATGTAAACCCTGAAGCCTGCAATGAAGAAAACAAATCTCATAAAATAAATCCCTGGACTTCTAAGTTTTCAGGAAATAGAACAGCTTGTCTGACAGCATTTACCTGAAATGACTGCTCAGCCATAAAGAAAAGCAAGACCAAAGGCTTAAGACCAAAACTTGTGTTGTTTTTTGTAGAGGGAGAAGGGATGGGAGGACAGGATTGAACAGTTGTCAGAATCACAGCTCGATCTCCATTTCTGCATTTCTGTTCTGGATGGTCTCCAAGCTCCAAATGAAAATGCTCTGCCCTATACTACAAGGGAGTTTTAATCCACCCCAAATTTAGCACGGCAGCATGCCTTCCCCCACAGCAGTGAGAATTTAACAGAGTAACACTGCAGTCGCTTCCCTCTTTTCCAAATCTGCCGCTACAGGAAAATCTCCACGTTTCATTTTTATTATTTTTCAAATGAAATGGCAGGGATGTTTCCCCAAGGGAAAGCTCAGCCATAACTGAGTTGAAGCAAGACGGTGACTCCTTTAATTCCTTCACAGGGGAGAAAGGAAACGTGAGTGCTTGGCACGAGCACAGCTGGATGGCATGTTTGGTACTACACCTCGACAGACACGTGGAAGCCCAGCCAGCGATAGGGCTGATATTCCTCATGGAAGAGCCAGGAGGAAAAGCAAACACTTTCCCAAGCTCCATGAAGCACTCAGGTGAACCACAACCCTCGTTACCCCTCTGTCCATTGAGGTTTGGAATATTATTCTTCCTGAAAAACCCAAGTTCACACGTCAGTGAAAGTTACTTGAGACGGATTCTAAATCCATAAGTTATTTTAAATGGGAAAGAGGATCTTCAGTCCCTGCTTGAGCTACACTGGAGGAGTTCCTGTGCCCAGCTCTCTCACACCACTTTTAACTTATTTCTAGTTTCAATTTTAACAACTCCTGCAATGGTCTATGAAATGGATGTTTTCCCGTGGCCATTATAGTACCTGTGTTCTGTAAGGTTGGGTGGAAAGTGTTTTGATCTGAAATCCGCTCAAAGCAAAATGATCCCTGTCAGCTTTAGCCACTCTCTGTTTTATAGGAAGAGAGCACAATTGCTTGGGCAATTGTTATTTCTTCCTTGCTAGCTTGAAGAAAATCGATCACTGTCACTACACAGACATGCTGTGGGTAAGATTTAGAGTCCCTGTGCTGGTATGGAAGAGCTATCCCATGACTTGATGTAATATTCTTGTCATTAGCGTTCACCCTTTGATCATGCACTATTGGCTTTTGTGCTGGCTGATTCACACCCCAAACGAGCAATAATAAAGAGGGCTTAGTTCAGCATGCGTTTCCTTTACGAAGGCTTCGCAGCAGAGGTGGCTCTTTGTTCCTTGTTACCCAATACTAGTGTCACTATGAACTTGTGGGAGGATGTAGCAGCCATCTCCCTTTCTTTTGCAACCTGTTGCCTCCAAGAAACAGCAGCTGAAGGAGTTGCAGGGTGCATGATTTTGATTACGAACGAAGGGTATTTCTGACCATGCTGCTAAGGGTGCTGCTCGAAACAGCCATGAAGAGGGTGAGCTCTCCTCATAGCACGCTCAGTCCTGGTGTTGCACTGCACTGCCCAAGTGAAAATGAATTGGAACCATTTTTGGAGGTCCACTTGTGTTTTTACCTAATAGTTTTCATCACTGCTATCCTGGTGTTCTTTGATACAGGTAATAAAAATTTACAGGACAAAAGTGCCCACGGGCATCTGCTTGTCAGATAACTAACACAGATGTGGCTTTGCCAGCATAAGCTCTTTTCCACAACAAGCTGGTGTGGGGAGATGGGAAAGCTTCAGAGCTTTCTGAGTTTGCTAAACAAGGCTCTTACTCAGCATCCCCATCAGATTTCAGGATATGGACACCAGTCCTGCAGCCACAAGCTTGAGGACAGGGACCACAGTCCTGACTGTGAGAAGCTGCGTGTCCCATTACCAGTCCCCCAAGCCCTGTCTCTGCCTTTTTTATACTTTGAAGCTTTCAGTTGTACTTCAAAGGCTTTGGCCCTGCAATTCTTAATCAAGGAAATCAAAAGGAATTTTACTAGATTAAATCAAAAGCAGATTTACAAGATTAAAGACTGTAGAATCAAGAATTCAGATTGAAAAGGAGAAACTCTGAAGTGCTCAGTGTACAGAAATATAGTTTCCTTTTTGTGTCTGGGATGGGGATTTCCAAGTAGATGTGATGCAAGAAGGCACCCAGACCCCACTGAAATTCCTGGGAGTCTGGCACCTAATTGCATTAGGGCACTTTAAAAATCTCAGTCATGCTTATTAATTATCTGTGATAAATTTTAAGTGATACATTTGCCCTTCTGTTTTACAAGGCAGTAACCCAATTAATGTGTGGGTAAACTAGGAGGCCAAAGGGAATTGGATTATGTCTGAGGAAAACAGAGGAGCAATTAAAGTATCACTATTATAGGATAGATTGAATTAACATAGTAATGAAAACATTCTTCCCTGTTTGAGAAATGGGGGCTAGGTCTCCAATTTTGTGTCTGGGGATTACAAGCAATGAGAACTCCTTGTAACACTCTATTAGTTCACACCACAGCCATCATTTCCCTGCACGAGGTGGCTGTACAGGGAGACTGCAAAAGTAGAGATTAAAAGAAAGTCCCACCTTCCTGCCAACCTCAGCCTCTCACATCCACACCCAGGAGCTGCTGCTCTCCTGCTTCCAAACAGTATTTCAAGCCTGAGTCCAAGTGAATGTTTTAATTAACAGAAAGCAACTTCTACCCAGAGCAATCTCATTAAACAAACCCAACATCGGTCATGATTTGCCCTCAGAATTAAAATGGTGCCTCCAGGAAAACATAAGACTGTCTTACAAACCCCCACAAAACCATACCCATAAACCAGAACGCCTCAGAGTAACAGATCATCCTTATTTTGCCCAGAGTGACAAGCCTGTGGCAGGGCTGTAATTCCAGTCCATGGGCCTGTTTACTAAGTATAAAAGTCATGGGTGGGAAAAGGTATACACAGTGGTTATGACGAGTTTATGGCTTCTCTTACCCTGCTGTGCAAGTGCCAAGTTCTAGCTTATAGCTCAGACAGTAATATCGGTGTGCACAATGGTGGAAAATGAATTATTACAGAAAGGCTTCTGAAATCATGATGATAATGCTTTATCATGTACTTTGCAGACTTTGTTCCCCAGAGTCATAAGGATGCAAAACAGTGCTGGAAATATATTAGCGAGAGAAAGAAGGACTTCCATCCCTCTTATGGCTTTGTTAAAACTCTGCATTTTGCATTGTCCTTTCCGGGGATGTGTGTTTAGTCCTGGGAATATTTAACAAACTTGACGAGCTAACGAGCTTTGCCAATGAATAGGCTTTCAAATTTAAGGCTGGTTTTAATTGAGAATTTTGATAAAGCCATTTTTAGTTGTGTGCTAAAAAGTACTTGCTTGCATACCAATGTTGATTATTTTATTGCTCAACCGGCAAAGTAGTGGCAGAAAATAACTACTCCTAATCCACATGCTTGTGTGAGCAACACTGTAGCTACCATAGAGACTGGCAGAGATAGTGGGTAAACAAGCTGGCAATATGGTTGGGTTTGTTTCTTATTTTATCTTATTTTTAAGCTGAAGAATACACATCGTAGTGACAAGAAGCCAAGTTGCAAGCCAGGGCACCTATATGCCCTGCATGGGCAACCCAGCTTCTCAGTGTCCCCGCTGAATATCAAACCCAATTTTAAGGATTTGCCAACACAATTTAGAGACATTAGCATCACTACGTGCACTTTTAAGACTAAAGACAATTTGCAGGTGAACAGCCTGTTTGGGGGATGTGACAGATTGGTCCTCATATCTAAGAGATTTGTTTTATCTCAATTAGAATGTGAGGCAAGGAAACGACAACGTTACACAAATCAGACTGGATGATTTAAATGGCTTAATTCAGTTCTTAAAATACACAACTATGATTTCCAAAGCTAATCCATACCACGCTATTGTTTAATTGCCTGGATTTTTAGAAATCCGCCTATCAAGGTGCAAACCTGGCAAATCAGGGGCTTGCAGAATTCAGTGAAGAGCTCAGAGTATCTTTATTTGAGGATCTGGATTGAAAGTTTTTACCAAATGTCTCCTTCGACTGGCTGGGTGTGACAGGGTCATAGCAACGGGCCACCCCAGCACAATTCGGTGTGTCCACACGTGGCGTGTTCACACCCCCCGGGATTGGACAGGAGCTCAGCTCAGTCCCTATGCAGGGCTTCACTGGCGTTAGCTCAACTTGTGCTTGTACAAGTAAACCTTGAAATACAAACAAGACTAGAATTGGGGCACATTTCTTGCTTAATATCCAAGCTAAACCAGAACCATAGCTGAATAACACTAAAACCCCAAGGCGAACATTCGCACTAAGTGTCTTCCACAGAACGTGACGCATTTGTAAACACACTGTCCCCATCTGTATGCTGCTGTGAAACAAAACATGGGCCTCTCAGGATCCCAAAGGCTGAATGAATGGCTAGGTTTGTCCTTCGCAAATATTTTTAAGTCCCTTTCAGTATTAAACTCTTAAATCTATCCTAATCCACACCGATTAACAGCAAAAGTGTCTTCAGTCATGTTATCTAATTGAATTCTTCCGATCTCCATGCCTTTAGAACAGAAAACAAACTAACATTGCAGATGATCAGCCCAGTTTTGCAGAAATAAAGATATATTACCACCCTTCCAGAGAGTCAGGTCAGATCTGCTCCCACTGCAGAGCCTCTTCCACAGATTGTCCTGTTGACCTGTAATAATCTCACAAAAATGAAGACACTTCGCAGTAACTAAATCTTCCCTGTTAACTCTACTTTCCAGGGCAGGCAGCAACAGCCAAGACACCAGCACCAAAGCTGGATGTCCTGCTCTGTGCCCTGCTCCAGCTTTAACATTCATCAGAGCTTGTGCTAAGCCAACACTGTGGCAATTCAGGAAAAAAAAAATAATTCCTTTGTTTTGGGGAGGGTAATTTTCTGCTGGGTTGATGAATGGACTCAACTCCATGCAGGGCCCAAGAAGCATCTCTTGGAGATAGATGTGGCATGAACTCACCCCCTACCCAAGCCAGCAAGCACCATGACAAAGATTGTGTTAGAGCTGGATGATTTTGCCCTTCTTAAAGTTGATTTGGTCCCATTGGATACAGCATTTGAGAAAACTGCAGGGGATGCATGGTATTAAAAAGCAGAAGTGCTAGGAGAAGCCATCCCTGAAGATGCCTAACCAGAGCTGAGCAACGGCTGTTGGGTAATAAATATAAAAGTTGATTAATTATTGAGGAAAAGGAAACCTTTTTCATGCAAAATGCTCTTATCAGAATTGGACGAATCGCCCACTGCAAGCTCAATATTTGAACCCTCTATCCTGGTTTTAGCCAATCCCAGTTCCTATGAATGTGTCCATTATTCCTAAATATTCACTACATTTTGGATCCTGTTGCTGCAGTGAAACCATTACCAGCGCAATTAGCCTGGGCACGTGCACACCAGGTCCAACGTCCTGATGTAGACATAAAAGACCGATGCTCACAGAAGCAGCCAAACAAATTTTCTGGCTCATTTGACTTTAAAGTGTGTAACATGAAGATCTGAAAGGTCATTTATACTTTCTCAAACTGAAATGCTTTTAATCTTCCTTGGAAAGGAATTTTCTTCAGATTCCTTCCTTACTTTCTTCTTTGCCTCCCCTCCGACAGCAGCCCCTCTGCTACTTTAAAAAGCTCTCAGTCTCTTAACACTCCAGCACATTCAAACATTTCTTAACAAGTGTCTAGAGAGGAAACAGAAAGAAGGAAAATTATTATTTTCAATCCATTTCCTACTCAAACTCTTACACTTCAACTGCACTTAAGCTGGAATTCATTAGCAAATTATAGGTAAAGGATTTAGAGTAAGAGTCAAAGCAGCTGTCTCAGAGGTGTTTCCCTGCAGCCTCGTTATTGAATGGCTAAGGAAAAAAAAAAATCACATGAATAGAAACATTTATCCTTCAGAAACACTTTTTTAAAAAACTATTCCTCTAAAACAGTGACAGTTTTCTTTAAATGGTTAATATTAACAATTTTCTAGTACTGAAGTGATTCCAGCCTTTTGTTTCGTTTTTAAGCTAGAGTCAGTCAGCCTATAAATGAGTTTATATTAAAATAGCAAGACAAAGATCACTGTGTGGTTAAGGCTCTACTAATATTCAGGAGCTGTAAAGTTCAGTCGGGTTACTGCCCTGGAGTACCTGTGGGACCCTGGGCAAGTCATTTAGTCTGTTTGCTCTCAAAGCTACATTTCCTCAATCTTTTCTATTAGGCAATAAATATAGATTAATAGTAAACCAGACTTTGGTTTCAGCAAAACTCCTGAAATTTTCAAGATAATTTTTAGTCGAGAGCTGCAGCCTTTTCTTGGAACGGGAACCTTACACTGTATATTTGGTTTGTATGGGATTTTGGAAAGTCTAGGTCTCCTACAAAAGTAGGAGGTAGCGGCTCTTCAGACATGCATTTGCTCTGACAGAAGTCCGGGAAGTCACGTCATTTCCGCAAAACCACTCAGGTTTGAAAACTGGAAAAATCTCAGTCAGGAAGTTCCCTATGGGTCGTGTATACGAGCTTCAGGTATAAGTTCTTCAGGATAGAGATGAGCTGCAGTTACCCAAAAGCACAGATACTAGCAACAGAGGATACCTGCTGTTGGTCAATACCTCCACATGCTAAACGATAACGTGCACCTAATGAAGCACAACTTTTTTAAAACGTATGACTCGCATTATGGAATTAAGAATTTTTCGACAACAGCCACTTTCAAATGCCTCATTTAGACCATGAAAGCTGCTGATTCCTGTAATAATTGGGAGGGAGAAGAGACAAACCACAGGTAAGCTGATCCGCTCTCCCAGGTGCCTGCGCACGCAGCTCCTGCCAGATCAAAGCGGAGCCACGCACCGAGGCCGAGGGGAGAATTGGCCCCTGGCACTTCACAGAGAAAGGCGTCGGAGCTTGCCTTGTATTTAGTCAGGGCCTGGCCCGTACCTTTGATGTGTGATAACAGCGAGGCAGGTAAAAGCGTAAGGGGAGCTCTAACAAGTTGTAGCACAGGTGGGAAAGGCAGTTACAAGTCCAGAGTAAGTTGAATGAAATCATGTACGTCTGGGCTTTCCTGGAAAAGCAGGAATCTCAGCTGTGAAATGATCCAGGCAAAAGGCAGAAAAGCACAAGGTCCAGAAACCTGCAGGCAGTTCATAAAAATTTGGAGGTAAGATGAATGACCTGAGAACCTTGTACAGCTGTGGGTGGTGCAGAGCATCAGGAGAAGGGGGTTGAACTACAGGCAAAGCCCCCACTTGATGCACACAGAGAAGGAGCCTTTAGGACAGCAGGTCCTTGGTGCCAAGGTGCTGGGACCACATTTAGGCAGGTGTAACTCCAGGTCTAACTCGTTACTGACCAGGCAGTAGACCTCAAGACACCAGATCGTTTTCAGTTCCGCTACTGTTGGCAGTATTAGGAGGAAACCATATGTGAGCAATGTATTTGTTACAAATTTAGCACATTTGCATCATATTAAGCTTCCTCCCTAGTGACAGATATCTGGTAAGCCACTTGGATTTTGGAAGCATCTTCTTTTTGGAAATGCCCACAGAGAATGCACAGTCTGAGCCTAACTGTCATCAGCAATGCAGATCATGTCTGAACTTCAGAGTTTTCAAGCAGTCCTGTGTAGCCTACCTTCTCTCTCCCTCCTTAATTCCTGCATAAGGAATTAGAAAAGGCAAGAAACAATTCGTGCTACCATAGTTGTAAAGTACAATTAGAATAATTTTTATTAAGCTCTGAGGAAGGGAAATATGGTTACCCATGTTTTAAGTGCACACGTTTTCCACTTACAGGCCTATGGCACAGAAATTTCAGAAAATAATTAAGTCCCTGAATAAATGGAGTCCATTTTCTGCTCTCCATTTCACACTTATTGTTCTTTAAGGAAAAGACATCCTCGCTGGATTTACAAAACAAGGTTTAAATAAGCACAGTAAGATTGAGCATGGGAGTCATGTTTGTGCACGCTGCGCACGTCTGAACGGCAAAAATAAGCTACTGTGTAAAAATCATGGTGTTGTTATGCAGCTAACAGAAAGCCAAAAAACCCAACTTGATTTGACTGGCTTTACTTTTGCAGGATGCCTTCAGCAAGCTTTCGCTCATCTTTGACTTTACAAGGAAGCAAGTGCGAAAAGACTGGAAGGTATTGCTTTGAAACTTTAAATTTTAGGGAATTTAAATTCCCTAAAAAAAAAAAAAAAGTTTAGGCTGCTTGTGAAGATTCTTATTTCACAAATGAATTATTTTCTGCTCCTCTTAAACACGATTGATCTGATGGTCAGAGAGAATATACTGAATGCTCTCGCTAACAGCTATGAATCATCAGCCTTCAGTGAGTGACCAAATGTTGACTTAACCTTCTTAATCTTACAAGCACCACCAGCAGCTTCAATGATTTTGGCCATCAGCATCACTCCCAAGAGACGAGGGATGAATAAGGCTTGGCAAAGGGGATGGTAAACAATGGCACCGGATCATCTCTGCTTTAGATAGTGAAAACCTTCTGGTACAACTGGAATTGTCACTTAGAGTGGATGGCTTTTTTTTTTTTAAATTGTGATATTCTGACAGACCTCAACTTCAGGCTCAGATTCCTTTTACAGAATAACCCTAGAAGATTATTCTGCATGAGGATAAATCTAATTATATCCCTGGCCTCGTCCAATTAGCTTTTAAAACTCAGCTTTTAAACCACAGAATAAATTTGTTCAAAAGGGAAAGGATTTTTTAAATAACAAGATGTCTACCATACAATTTTAACAAACTTCGCACAAGACCATGCCAACACTTTTCTGAGCCATATGTGGATTTCTGTTGTCAGTTAAAAATCTTGAATACACCATGCAGGAACTACTGAATAAAGCTGTTTATGCTACAGAAGTAAACAGAAAAAAAAATTGGATGATTCTTTGCATTTCATCATTATTACCGACTTCAGGCACTTTCAAACATATTAAAGTTCATATTGTTCAAAAACCATCAAGGTTTATGAATAGAAGCAGACATTACGTTTAACATGATCTTTTGAGCCAGAACAGCTGTAGCTGACTACAGAGCTGATGCTCTGCAAGCCAAGAGACATCTTTTTGTGATTATACAGTGCCTCACACCAGAAGTTTATCCTTAAAACAGTAACTGCTCTACTGGAGGTTTACCCTTTAGGATCAAGCTAGCCCAAGACTCGACAGCCCCACTTTCCACTGAAAAAAGTTCTCATTACTCTTGTCCCCTGGGAAGGTCAAGGATTCAAACTCCAGGGTGCGAGTTCCCTGTTCTTACCCCCATCATCACAAAAACACAAGAGCAAGGGCCAACACCACAGCTCGCTCGCACTGAGAGCTGAAAGCCGCAGCCCAGCTGCTTTGGCTGGTGCAACCCTTGAATGTCTCTGGAATTCCCCAGGCGCTGCTCTCGCTCTGCGGCAGGATGAGCGCGAGCAGCTTGTTTGTACTCAGCTGAACGCTCAGCACATGGTGTCCTCAGCGTGGATAGAGCCAGCTCAGCTGCGATTAAAACCGATTAAGAACTGCAAACTGAAGAAATAGTTTTATTTTGTTCCCCACCCTCCCAGTTCATCATCTCTGCGCCTCTTTCCCTGGGATAGCTCAGTTAATCTCTAAGGAGGCCACAGAGGGTGCACCCAGGGTGCTGGAGCAGGCAGCACCGTTAGCTGCAGCAGCGACGTGTTAGGTCAAAATCCTGGCAGCGGCAGCTGCCTCTATACTGGTGAACTTTCCAAACATGAGAGGTTTTACAGCTTAGCGGTGGGTTTTTAAAGCAGAAGCCACTGCTCCGCATCAGTGCTAACCTCAGATATGGGGGCACGGTTCTGCAGGAGCAGACGGGTCTGAGGTTAAGCAGAGCTGTTAAAGATCTCGCCTTGTGTTTGGTAAAAATGAGAGTGCTGGGATTAGCATCCTGGTCAGCACCTGGGGCTCTGCCAGCAGTGTTTTTCCTCTTACCTGTTCTAACTGTGCCCTGTGGTTTCTGGGGATATGAACAGGTCTTTCTTGTGCTGCCTAGTGGTTGTTATCTCAGCTCTGGTCCAAGCTACAGAAAGAACCATCGTTAGTTGCCTTCTTGGGTTGGGTCTAATGCTTCAAGATGCTGCTGGAGAGCAGATGCTTTCAAAACAGGAGCACACCAAGAGGCCATTTCCAGGTCTCCCACTGATATTTATTGACGCTCTTGGTCACAGAGCCTTCTCCCTCCCCCTTGGACCTCTTCCTCCAGGGTGCAGCTCAGTCCTTTGCCACAGGATCACCCTCTCTCGCTTCTCCACCATTTCTTCTCCTCCATTCTCAAAAATGTGTCTTCTGTGAACTCCCAGCTCCGTGTGGACTGTGTGCTTCCCTAAGCATCTTTTAAATGCTAACAGCATACAAAGGGGTTTATGCTGTATAATGGATGCTGCAGTGGGAAGTTAAGAGCCACTGTTTCAAATTCATCTCTTGAACTGCTAGAATCGGTCTGGATTTTGGGGGTTATTTATTTCAAGGATTTGCACTGGCAACAGCCTTCTTCATTTAAAAAAAGAATATTTTTTTTTTATCAAAACCTACCAAAATGCTAATCTTCACTATTTTAGAGAATGCTAGTTAGGAGTTGACAAACAGTCTACTCGCCATCTGAGGGAGCTTGTCACAACACACATAAATTAACCCTCCCCCACTCACAAAGTACAATAATCTAAAAAAAAAAAAAAAAAAAAAAAAAAAAAGGATTTTTCTTTTCTTCTACTACAGCCCATGGAGAATTATCTTCTTTGCAGAGCTTCTTGTGATGTATTGCTGCTCAATCATGCATGCACCTTTGAAACAGCATCACAAGTTCTTCCTGACAGAAAGGAATGTGTTCCTACTCCAAGGTTACCTTTGTTCAAAATTTACAATAGAAACTAGATGCTAATGAGAAAATAAATGCACAGCACAGTCTTTGGAAATGGCACTGCCAAAACTATCACCTTGCCTGAAGCAATAAATTCCAGTCGAGCACAGACTGTATTTTTAAAATTTATCACCTCACAAACTAACAAGCATTGATTATATGTTTTTCTTTGAGTAATTGCCAATATCATTAATATGTTCAAAATAATACTTAAAAAGAAAACAGATTCTGAACTCCTCTACAAAGGAGGATGTGTAGAAGAACAAAGACTAAAATTCTCTGCCAGAGGAGAATTCTGACAAGTCCCCAACTTCAGTTAATTGGGATAAGCTCAGTAAGGAAACAAGATGTCGATGGGGTTAAAATCAGGGAGAGATCAGGGAGAGGTCCCTAGGGCCCACCCATCACCCTCACATGGGACCCAAGCCCCTCTCAGTGGTCCCAGCCAGCAGCCCCTGTCCAGGACCTTGTGGAGAAACACGTTTCAGAAGCTCTGCAAGTCCTTCCTTCCAAAGCAGGAGATGACCCAGCTCCCACTGCTCCTTCACCTGTCAGTTGAAGTGGGTCGTGTTTCCCTATGGCAACCCAATTTACCTCCAGTTAGCTTACCAAAAATGATTTGGGGTCTTCCTTCCCCTTCATTTGGTACAGAAAAGTCAGAATAAAAACATCCCTCAGAACTGTTCCTACAAGTTAATAACAATCCTTGGCCACGAGTATTCAGCACTTTCGTCAGCAGAGCCTTCCATGGAGAGACAAGCCAAGGTCGGGATGTAACAGTGGCTCAGTTCCCAGCTGCTACCAGGAACACCACAGGATAAAAAAGCAAATAAGGACAGGAAAGCATCGTACCTGATCACTGCATTTCAGCGATGTTCCCTGGTCTCTGCTACACTAAGACATATCTGTACGCAACAGCCACGTGCCTCATTCTGGCTGTCAAAGAACCAACTCTTAAGTGGTATGGAAGATGCTAATTAAAATATCAGTTCAGGCAGGCTCCTCACCTCTGAGAGAATTGGATTAACAGTATTTCTCAGGTGAAGGTCTTGTCCTGCCTTCTTCAGGAAGTTCTAGAGGCACCCTTGGGTTAATGAGATGGACACAAAAGCAGAGTGTGTGGAACCCCCATTCCATAACTCTCCCACTCTAATCAGAAGGGCCCTTTCTCAGTCCTTCACAGCCCCTGCCCTCTTCACAAGGGCTTTTAGAATCAAAATGAGACCTGGATTACATTTGTCACACCTACCAATGTTATATTTCTCACATTGCCACTGTGTGCTTCAGATGCTGAAATGCTATCTTAAAGAGACAGCGGGAATAGAAAAGCTCTGGATAAGGAATGATACATTTTTCCCTACAAAACATTATAGATAAGAAATAAGCTGCTCATTTTTCGATTGTCACCATTGTAACAATGCTAAAACTACTTCATTTCTGAATATCATCCTTAAACATGTCTGGAACAATTAACTAGCGTAAAAAGGACAAAATAACCAGAGCGCAGTGCAGATAAGAGAAATATCTTTGTGGAAGAGGAGCCTTAAGAAATCCAGTGAACATTAGATATATATCACACACATTCTAAATTTAAGATCGAGGGTAATTATTTTAATGTGGAACTTTCAATCACTGTTCACCCTACAGAGCTTCCCCACGGATTTGCGTTTGAGTAATGTAGTAATGACAGCATTACCACTTGTAATAGAATCATTATAGTATCATTATCAAGGAATTACTCTTGCAATTAGTAATAATTCCCACATTCACAGTCAAATAAGTAACACTTTCCAAAAGAATTCCCACATTCGCAGTAACACTTTCGCCATTAATTTCTTTTCCCTGGAAGGCTAAAGTAAGCAACTATTCTTATCACTGTGTTTTAAAACACTTCTCTGCTTCTTTGTCAAAATAGTTCCTAATCCTCTGCTTTCGAAGACCACTGCGTCTAGTCAGATAATTTCACAAGGATCGAACTACACTATCTGTCAGGTTACAAGGTAGGTAAAAAAAATGAATTCCTCATGTTTGACCTGTTTCTATAATGTATTCTAGATGGAAATCACGCCCTTCAGATGCATTTACGACAGGAGAAGAATGATAACTGACGACAGTGTAAAACATTATCCCATGTGCATCCAGTTATCAGCAATTTCTCCCAAACTATTACTGGAAGGCAGTAGCTCGCAAGAGTGTTGCTGTATAATTATTGGGAATGTATCCCCATTCGCAAGGGTTGATCCAAATCCCATTCAAGCAACCAAAAAGAGCAGCCCAAGTTCAGAATTCTGGCCTGTGCAGTGCTTGGGAAAGGTTTTTGTTTGCTTGTTCTGAGCACAACATATTCCACCAGGGAGGCTCTGGTAGCGAGGTCTTCCATCCTATTTTATCAGTCCCTCCATCATGGCCTGCCCCTTCAGCTGGGAATTCGAGGAAGAATTCGGACTTGCAATTACATGTGCGTGAAGTATTTTGTATCACAGTGAACCACATATACTGAGGCTCTGGGGTATATCCTTAAGACAAGAAATCTCTCTCTTACCAACACAGAGAAAGGATGTAATGCAGTGCAGATGAAGCTTTGCCCTGGTACTCCCAGTGATGTCTGGCAGAGTTTAACTTAAAGAAATATTCTCATGTTGTCTGATTGTTTGTCCTGGGCAGAAGTTTGACAGCTTACCCTGACAAGTTTCATTTGTTTGGGGTTTTTTTTTTGTGCAAAATTGTCCTACACTGTGCCATCCCACATCCAGTCCTATTGAAGCAACTGCTGCAGAATTCAAACCACTGCAACTCCCTGTCTGCTGGAACCACCCAGACCCCCTGCAGCCAGTCACCCTCCCACCACAGGTACCAGGGAGCTGGGAAGGCCACAGCACTCATCCGCGCTCTGCTCCTCTTGGCTGGCTGCAACGAGCGGCTTTTCTCCATGGGAGACCTAAGAACAAAGTGCTGAGCACAGCACTCTGTGCACAATCCTGGCTCCTTTGTATGGTGCCCGAGCGGAAGTCAAAATCTTACCCTAAGTGCCCATGTTGAATTTCTGAAATCCTTTTGTAAGTTCTAAGCGCACAGAGAGAACAAAACAACCAACCTTACAACACAGCCTGCGTGGTACGTTCGATGAATATGCCAATCTTATGTCTAATTCTATTACATTCCTCTTCATCCCCGAGCTTAACTCTTTGCAGAAGCCCTTCTCAGTGAAATCTTACAGCTGCTTTATAGGAAAGCTGATGAATACATTCATTGTTCTTACACAACTCTAAGGCATATAGTTTCTTAGTAAATCAGACATTCAATACACAAAGGAAAAGACTGTAAAACAGTACAAGTTACAGTAAGCAGTACTTGGATTACTATCAATAATTAAATAGAACCATTGGATAGTAAATCTGTGATGTTCCTCCTGCAGATTCTTCCCACTTCACTGATGTTACAGTCTCTTTACTTCAGCTCATGTTCCCTTAGGACTCCAGAGGATCTCTTGAGCCGTCACAACAATTCTGTGCTCCCATGTCACGCAGTCTTTCAGATACTAATATCAAATGCCGATTTATGGCTATTTCAGGTGCCTTGCCTACATTATGTTTACTGTGAGCCTTCTCCAGATCCCTGCAGCTCTCATACTTGGAAACCTCCTCACACTCGAACTAAATTTATTCTCAACTGTAAGTGTTCCAATCTAGCACCAAACATAATTGTACCGTAGCTGTTGTGATCTAAGACAAGAAGAAAAGGCAAGTCTGCAGGGAGAGGCAATGTCTTTCATTAAATCAATTTATACAACGAGAAGCACTGGGCAAATTTACAGATGGACAGGCCAACTACAGAGCTCTTCTCCTTCCTGCTGCCTGTTCCTCTTGTATTCACAGGCAGCAATCGCATTCCCTCCTTAGTTTTCATTTCATGAAATGGTACAAGCCAAGCTGTTTCTCCTGCGAGAGCCTCAACCTCCTGTCTTCCTTGTTCTTCATAGCAAGACCATCAGCTGTAGCATACCTCTCCCAGCTTGGGACAGCAGTCTGCAGCTCTTTCCACCAGTGTCCAAGAGGCAGCCCGGGGCCCACCAGAAGAATTCTGCCTGGAGGAAGCAGAATTTCAAGCACCCTCTGAAATGATTTTTATCTTTCTTTTTGTTTGCACAGTCTTATCACAGAGAAAAACAACGACATATTTGCATTAACAATTCTACTATCGGTAACAGATGTGTGTTGTTTGAGCCTGAGAGATGAGTTCTGTCGATACTTAAAACAGCTCTAGGTGATTTGTTTCTTCTCCCTAATAGTATTCATAATTAAATATTTGCTTCTTGCCTCTCTCTTATTGTGAAAAGCAAAGTTCCCCAGCTTTAGCATTGATAGGAAATAGTGATAAAGGGACTATCATAAAAATGATAAATGCCACAAGTAGTAATTCTGTCCCCACATGACTTGTACAAACGAATATATAGTTTTCTTCATAGGAAAATTTCCTTCTTGGATGATTCTAACTCATTGTGCTTTGTAAAACCCTGAGGTCAAGTAAGTTTTTTGCTACAACTGAATGAAAAAAACCTTGGCATTCCTCCAGTCATAGTAAAATGAAAAGTACCAAGATCTCTCAGAGCAATTTGTTCCAACAGAGTGCTCAGGCTGTGGGACTTGAGCATGATCCTGCAAGTCAAAGCTCTACGAACAAAGCCCTGTATTTATAGCAGATCTCCTCCTCCTGATGTTGTTGGGATTTCAGCTCACAAGGGCCATACAAGGACCCAACTCAGCTATGAGATGCCCGTGTTTTCTATTCCAGTGCAGGGCAGTAATGCTCATGGATATGTTCTACCCAGAATCCTGGAGCACAGGTAGAAGAAAAAAAGATGGAGGCTTCTTTAGATTGTGTTTCCTTCACCAAGAAAAGAAAGTCCACACCCAGCAGGGTATGAAACAGTGGCCTCTAAGGTCTTCAATTTTAGCTTCAGAAGAAGAAGTTGAACTTGCCTGACCTTAAGCTCAAGCTACTAAATCCTATTACAAAGCAGCTATGTTGTTTGCAGTCATAAGAAACCATTACTTCTCTGCTCCGTGGTTGCTTTGTACAGCACCTAACACTATGGGGGGTAAAGGGGATAAGAAGGGTTAGAGACTGTTTGTTGTCTTATTTACGTCGCAAGTATTTTGTTTACGGAGGCAATCGCTATGCTCAGCAGACTGAGTGCTGCCTAAAGATCATTCATTCCCATGAATTAAAAATGAAAAATACTTTTAAATCCCATTTTCCTATTCTCTCAGCAGCATGTGGCTCAGTGAGGCAACTTCTCAAAGGAAGCCTCATCAGCTCTGACACTTTATAAAATGCAGAGCCTGACCTGTTCAGCATTTACATAGTTCACTGATCAATTAGGATGCAGCACTAAACAGCAGTGCTCAGGACACAGATATTTCTCCACCTTGGCCCTCTTTGACCTCCCCACACTGTAATGAGTTTTCCTCCTGCTCGCCCCGCAGAATGGCTCAACCTTCATTATCCCACAAAAGACCAGCGTTGACCCAAATTTATTAGAAAATTGAGGGACTGTCATACTAAGCTAGAAGTCTGATGTCACATCAAAGTTAACTCATGGCATTGTCACATCTCTCTGCAGCACAAGTCAGCTCTCTTGGACTGAGACGCATGGCAGCCTCACGGGGAATCAACAGCGCGACCCTGTTGGCAGTTTTCCGTTCTCCTCGGTCTGCTGGGGGGTCCCAGCATCCTCCAAAGTCAATCAGATCTGAGGTGTCACTAAAGCTGCCAAGTGTCACAAAGATGAAAAACAGCAGCCACAAAGCCAACCAGCTGGGACAACAGGATGTATCCACGGACACAGCGCGCCATGGGAATGGGAGTCTGAGGACCACAGCAAGTGCCAAGTCACTCCCAAATATTGGGAGACCAGGGTTAAGGAGAGACCCTGAACAAGTCATTCACCTCCTCCATAACGTAAAAGCCAAGATCTTCTTCACTGACTGCTCTGCTATAGAATCGAATCCTTAATTAAAGCTTGTGGCTACAAGGGTTCTTCCACCAATGTGAATGCGTCAGGCCTAGATTGTAAGGATATATTAAGTATATAGGCAGGCTCCCGACAAGAGAAGTTAATTAAAACCCGATCATAAATCATTGTAATTAGAAATAAAATAAAGGTGAGAAGTAGCCATGATGAGAGCACTTTTGATGAATACAGAGGAGACAAATCACACAATTGGGTGCCAGTGCAGAGGGATCACGCGCTGCCCTACAAAGCACATTTCCTGATACCCAAGTTACAGTCGAGGTGTTTGGAAGCATAAAAGCCTCTGTGGAATCTACTTTCATTTTTTGATGCCAGGCCTGTTCTTGTATGTGCCCAGAGCAGTAACAGCTTACAAATATAATCAGTATGGGTTGATGCACATACAACCCTTCTATTTTAAGTATTGCGTTTTCCAAAGTGCTTACTGGGGCTGAGAGCCGAGCTGGAGGACAGAGACAGCTGCACAGCAGATCTGTGGTAAGACAGAACTTTTTGCTGCTAAAAATTCATGTTTTATGTACAAAAAATGAGACTATGGCTGAAATACCAGAAGTACACAATAAATCCAACTTACTGACCAAGGGAAATACCACTGCTTCAGCACTTTACTCCCATGGAGCTGGAGGTGCCTTGATTGAGCAGCACTTCTTCTGGGAGCTGATGGAAAATCATGCTCTTCAGTGCATAAAAGAATCTTTGCACAGAGGGTCATTCCAGTCAAAGGTGCCAACTTAATCCAAATTACAAACAGTAATGACAAATCCTGTCTCTTGGACAGACTTCTTTTTTTAAAAAAGGAACAAACACTGCATACTGAACCAAAAACATTAAAATGCGTTGGTGAGTATGCCCATGAGTTAGATCCTGAGCTACTCCAACCCTCTGCTCCTGCTGAGCCCAAGATGCTCAGACCCTGGCAGGTTACACAGTCAAGTGACATCTGAGGACCCAGCAAGGTTGCCCAACCCAATACAGCTTTAGAGCCTGGGGAAATGCAGCCCTGTGCCTAGATTTCCCACTTCTGGTCCAGTCTAAGGACTTCAAGAGAATAATGACAAAGCCTCTGAATGCCCAGCTCTTGCCAGGAGGCAAACACCTGTTCTATGAAACAATCAACAGTAAATCCCTTGCCCCAGTGAATTAGCACAGCAGGACTCAAACACTTTGCAGCATTTGGAAAATTTATTATTTATAATGTGTCACTATCCAAAGACTTCAGTTAAGATTGCGATCCTACAGTGGTAGATGCTGCATAAACACATAAGAAATTATTCTCCTCTGCACCTTCTTCAAGAATCTGCAATTTTACTGGAGATAAAGCTCAGAAAATACTGGAAACTGCCCTAGTGGGAACTCAGACAGGATGCAGCAATGCGGATGTATCGCCCAAGAGCTCTGAAATGCTGACACCTTTAAAGAAACTGTATAGTATGTATCAGCAATCCCTGCAGATCTATGAACTTTCCTATCTATGATCTACCCTTATAGCCAAAGAATCACTCTGAGTCATATCGCATAAGATTCAAAAGCGTTTTTTCAAACTCTAGTTCAGTCTTTATTAGTGATTGTTTCACAGTGGAAGTAATGGAGCAGGAAAATGATGTACTTAATACAGCAAGTAGCTATCTTAAAGCAGCTACTTAAATTCATGTTCTACTCAGCCTCAACTCCCCTGGAAGTTGTGTTTTTTTAAATTTTTGTCAGCTTCATTGTTGGTGTGTATGTCAGTGTAATGTCCAGAGAGTGATACCACTTCCATCAGATAAGAACATTTCATGATATTATCTGCCTGCCTGGAGGAACTGGCTAAAAATCTGACTCCCAGGGGCCATTCCAGTCTGGAGAAGTAATTAACAGTGGAGTCCAATATCTTTGACACAACCCTGTTTGCTTTCAAATTATGTACAAAGCCTTGTTTCCCTTCACACACCAGGAATGAACCAGCAGGAGAGAGCTCCAAGTCCCTTTTTAGCCAACAAATAGCTGCATTCAGCATTTTCTCAAGGCTCTGCTGCCAGTGCTTGTCTCTGGCTGCTTATGCAGATGATCTGATGCCGTTCTGCCAGGGCACAGAACAGCATCTTGCAAAGCGCCCACAACTTCTCTCTTCGCTGACTGGCAACTTCAGCTTTTGGGTTTGGTGGATGCTTTGACACAGGAAGGGTGAGATCAGCCAGCGACTGTATTTTTCCAAAATGAAGAGGCAGTAAACAAAGGTTTACTGTGACTAAGCGATTGCTAGATTTCTTGCAACTCATAACAATACAAATCATATTTTCTTATATAGCAAATTCAAAGACCAGGCACAGCCACCATCCTGTGTGGCTTTCAGGTCACTGAATTGCTTTGGAGTATGGGCAAGTACCAAGCACATTGCTCTAATAGTAAGACAGGGACTGTCTTTCCAGCCCCAAATCTGATCACAGCTACTTCTGCAGCTTCTCCCCTTGCCTGGGACCAAGGATTTTCACTGCAGCCCCTTTAGCTAAAGGGCCAATATTTTGGCATTGTAACTGGCTAGCCAAGTCTCTCTCGCACACATAGATTCAAGGCACCCAGCTGCTCAGCACCAATAGACAACTCAAAAGCACAGCATGGCACATACTACTTCTTTATATTCAGCTCCACTCTTCTCTTGAAGAGAAACACTCCAAGGCTGAAACCTAGATGGTGGTTTTATTTATATATACTTTTTTAAAAAAAATTGTCATCCTGTATTGTCACCATGTCACCATCCTAGTTCCGTTTTTACCCACACGCTGAGGCAGCATCCCACTGTTCTACTGCTTGTTCCCAGACTGTGGAACGCGTCGCTAAAACAGGCACGTGCCTGCGGTAGCACAAAAGCCAGCCCTGCACAAGTCCGCGCTGCCCCTTGCAAGTTTGTTCACGACCATATATTCACCATCACCTCACACCGCTGTATTTTGCACATGGAAGACATTTCCATTCAGATGAGTCTTTAAAAGCCCTTTTGCATTTGTTACAGGAGCCATCGTGGGAAAGGTGGTGTAAATCAATGCGCTAAAGGTGAGAAGTATTGATTTCCCTCTGAGGTTTATTTGCAGGATGACTGAAAGACCTGGTATTAAGAGACAACAAATCGAGCCACCTCGCCACTCAGAGGCAGCTTGGGGAGGGTTATGTGGGTGCAGGGGAAGAGCAACAAAACATGCACAGTATTACCCTGGGGCCAGGGCATGAAATATCCCTAAAATGCAGGCAGGTGCCAGGAGAAGCAAAGGGCTGGACCCTGCTGTAGGGACACCACCACACCGCAACGCAGAGCCTACCTGCTATGTCTGATGGCCCCGGGCGATTACCCAGCCCCCTGAGCTCCAGATGTTGTCCAGGGACCCTTCAACAGCCGCTTCTCGCCCAGCGCCCTGCATGCAGCCGCTGTGGGGAGCTGGGCTCACCCCCAGGGCCTGGGACACTGAAACACACGCATGGACTAAACATCAAGAGGAAATAAGGCTTTATTTCTTCCATACATAAAAGGTTTTCCTTGTTATGTTTAATCATGGGGGAGAGCTTCTCCAGCCACCTCACCATGCTGGCCCTGCCCATGGCGCCCAGGCCCTGAGCAAAGAGCAGGGACGGGGATGGGCTTGGCTCAGCCAGCCCTGCCCAGTGTTCAAAGCCTGACAGCAAGAAGGTTCTGAAAACACCATGGGGACCGAGGGCAGGACATGACATCTAACTCTGCCAAAGCGGTCCTGTCATGGTGAAGGGCACATCTCCTGGCCCTCAAGCAGAGGGGAAGCCATTTTGATGGGGGCAGGTGAGGACAGCCATTTCACAGTCCCCCAGAGTTAGCACCTCAGCTCTGTGCCTGGGGGAAAAGTCCTTCCTATGCAAGAAAAGCAACTTTTTCCTGTTTCTTAACCCCTTTTTCCCTTTCTCAGGGGTGATCCAGTGCCTTCCTCCTGAGGGCAGCTCTGGCAGTACATAATGAGACTGACCAGAAGTGGCAGCAAGGGAGTTTACCCGAGGTAAAGGCAGCGGTGCCTTATCTGTGAGGACGCAAAGACCCAGCCACCCTCCTGCAGGGCTGTTCCTCCCTCACAGGTTCACCCACACCAGTGTCCTTAGCTCCTGCCAATTCAGGGTCCCTTTCTAAGGGTGGTGGCCCAGCCTGTGTGCACAAGGGAAGGACACCCATCAGCAGCGCAGAGACATGCCACAAAATCCAGCACTGGCCAGTAGCGGGTCTGGAGGCAAATCCATCTCCTAGGCCCTTAGACATGGCAGTCCCGTCTCTTGTACAACCTTGCATTTTAAAGGGGATGTGGGGTTGTGGTGGTGTTTGCTCACTCGTGGAGGAAGGGCTTGCAGGGAACATCTCACTCTGTGCCAAGATGGACGTGCTGTGATCTTTTGTGTGAGTCGCAAAAAGAGCACCAGCTCCAGGATCAGCACACGGGAAACCCTTCAGCCACTTGCAGCCCATAAGGGAGGCTGAAAAACTGCCAGTGGCTGAAGTATATGAGGCCGTGCAAGGGTGGGTTTTAGTCTGTTACTTCAGGAAATTAATTTCCACCGAGTTTTGCAGTTTCTCCTCCCGCTCCATGGGCCTTGTGATGGCCATTTGTCACCGCTGCTCAGAAGAAAGGTGATTTTTAGGAAGTCAATGAGGCATTCGACAAGCTTTCCAGTTAAGTGTGGAAACATCACACACTGTCATACAATAGCACTGTAAGCAGCAACAGCTCTTAAACCAGCTGTATGGCTACACCTCTAGAAAATCATGAAAGTGTCTTTTGTTATTTAAAAAAAAAAAAAAAAGCTCATGGATGATATGCTCCAGAGCAGGGAAAAAATGTGAATAAGCAGATAATTAGGTGCTCAGTCACAAAGATATGCAAAAAGATTGGTGTGGAAATTGGAATCCTTTTAGAGCAAGTGGAATTTTGCAGTCCTCACCCAGCCCAGCCTCCCTGCGATGGTTCAGCCTTAGGTCACTTGCTGGTAATATTACCTCCTTGCCAGTTTGATAAGCCTCCTCTACACGTACTCTGATTTACATAAGTGTATAGACAAACCCTGCCGATGACATTTGGTACAAACTTTCCCAAAGCCTATACTGAATTAGCTTTTCTCCTCAGGCAACCCAGGCCTGTGTTGAAATCCTGCAGCACAGACTCACAGAGCAGCTGAGTCCTGCCTGACATAACCTGCAGCTGTTTATTTAGTGCAAGAAACAGGCTGCAAAGGAAACAGCACCCTGCTGACCTTGTTGAGCAAAGGGATTGCAGAGACTTTATAAGTACTCTTTATTTCAGGAGCCATTAATTGAATAGTGACCAGTCTTCTTGCCAGTTAAAAAGAGTAGGACTTTCTCTCAGTGGCATGGGAACATGCCTTCCTTATCCTGTCACTCTCCCAACCTCCTGAAGCCTGCTGCTCTCCCATTTTCCCAGCTAAATTCCTCCATCACAAACAAGATTTAATTCGTAGTCTGGATAGCAGGCAGAGGTCAGCAGGAAGATACAAAACTGTGTACAGTACAGTGTGAATAAACAAGCTGAACACCTTGGCTCCAGCAGGTAGTGACACCTAAAAGGAGGTGCAGCCTACTTCAGTCAACACTTACCTATCACTCCTTTTCTTTTTAGATACATCCTGCTCTTCTGGCTCTTCACGCAGAAAGAACTCTTGCTCCGGTAGAGCGAGCCAGTTGTGTGGTTACATGTGAGTAATTGTTATACATGTGGGTGTCAACCAAAGGGCAACAAAACTGGTTTAACTGGCATATCAAAGAGTCTGGCAGAAGGTCCAAGTAACACCAGTTTTGGCTTAGTTCTGTCATCTCCATCACAGTTTACTCAGATATGTGTATGTTTTCACTCTAGCTAGCCAACTCTTTCCAACTCCGATTCTGAATAGATAAAATATCGAGCTTATTTCCATGTTGCCTTGTGCAGATCAAGATCTCATTTTGAAAAGCTGATAAATTACAGCCATTTTCCTTTCATGTTTACCTGTGCTTTCACATACATTGCACTGACAAAAGGCTAGAATCCAAGGCAAAATTTGAAGCTTGTGATAAACAGGGAGGCCCTGACCTCAGACATCATCATTGTTTTCTCCAGGAGCTGAAGAACATCACATCCCCATCTCCTAACTGAAGTACCAATGTGTATTTCTCCAGGCTGACTTCAGGAGCATCCAAAGCAAATCCCATTTGTAGCACAGATGAGAAGAGATGTGGAGACACGCAATGAGCCTCTCATGCCAGATGATAGATAATTCACTTATGGCTACAGGAAGAGGCTTTGACATAGTTACTAAAATTATTAGAGTCCACACAGATGAACAGAGAAAAAAAGGAGCTTAAGAGTGTTCCATAATATGATACATTCCCATTTAATTTGCCAAAGAGATGGTTTTCTGCTGTATGTTTCTGACATTCTGTCTACAGGTTGAGATGTAGAAGCCATCTGAGGGCAGGCAGTATTTTGCAGGGCTTTGGCTGATTCTGGTTGTCTCCGGAAGAGATGTGACACAACCAGATGCCAGAGCCTTATGAACAGGCAGGCTGAAGATGGAAATAAAAACATAAAGCCATTGTAAATAACACAAGTAGCTGCCTGGAGAAATAAAACGGGTGCATTTTCAGATTTCAAGCTAGAGATCTTCTACAGCCTGAAATGAATCCAGAGGAGAACATTTCAGAAGCTCTTGAAGAAGGAATGTGGGTGTTAAATCTTTAGTCACCTGGTCTATTTTGTTCCTCAGATATCAACTGGCTCAAAACAGTTTTGCAGTTCCATTAACATATTGTGCATTCAACGGTTCAGTTTTCATTCATCAATTAACAAATGAGAACCTGACACAATGAAAGGTGGGAACACGTTGGCCTTGCTCCTTTTCCTATTTATAGCAATTTGGTCAGTCTCCGTTCATTGCAGAAAAAGCTGTTCAGGGTTCAGGAGCACCAGTTCAAACTGGGGCAATGCTTAAGCACACACCAGCTTCACAGGGGTTGATAAAGCAGAAGCGTCAGACTTCCCGCTGAACACATCCTTACGTGCGATCACAAGGTGAATAACATTACAGAACTCGATGAAAAGGGAATCCATCCCTCTAATCTCAGACGTTTGTAGAAGCGGCACCTTTTTTCGCCCAGGGCAGTATTATGGGTTGTCTCAATTTTTATCTGTTTGCACTCCAGAGAGGTTTGTCACCTTTCCAGCTGTTTAGAACCTCACATCTCACACTGAAATAGCCATGGAACAAGACAGTGTTTTGTAATAATATAAAACAGTCACTTACCCCTGAGCAAGTCATTTATCTCAGACCAGAACATCAGAGTAATAACTAGGATTAAAGATAGAGCAGTCAAGACAAAAAAAGGTAAATCAATCACTGCATTAGGATATTTGAAGAATCATTTGCATGTACTCAGAAAGCATGATACTTGCTATTAAGCCCAGCTGTAGTAGAGCTCCAAATTCATAAATATTCATCAAATAACCTTTTAGCAAAACTCAGTGACTATGATGGTGGCCAGCTACTGAATTCAATCTAATTGAAAACCTGAGGAGTAATGAAATGATTGCATGTCTGTCTCTTCATTAAATCAGTGTGCAAATTTGCATAGATTAATTTGCATCAAATTAATAGCTCCACTCTTGGCTTATAGCCAAGAGGACTTATGATCAATCTATAGCTTTAATTCAATTCCTCACTCCTAAAAATGTTGGGTGGGATTTTTTTTTTTCTTTTTGCTATTTTAGAGACAGAAAATCAGAGCTGAATCCAATTTTCACCACTTCTGCCATTTACCCCCATTTCATTAATTATAATAAAACGTGCACACAATTAAAAAGCAAAAAAAAAAAAAAAATCATGCAGGCACAGCCATGAATTGAGGTTTGGTCTGCTTCTTGGGAAATAAAGTCACATCTGAAGGCTTGTACCCTCACCTACATTGAATTCCACACTGGGTGATGTATCTGTGGGGCTGAGCAGACAACTTATGGGTCTGTTTTATGGCCCAGAGAGATTCTCAGAACTGGTGGGGCCTTGTGTGTTTTAGCACAACTTTGGCCCTCATTCATGAGGTCCCCAGCCCATCATACTCAGCCTTTTAGAGGATGTAGAATTTGCTGTACCTATGCAACTGCTTGATCCCCACAATGATTAAAATATATTTAAATGCTCCAATATTTAAACACTCTAATGCTCACTGTTCTGAGCTCTGCCAGGAAAACAATGATTCCTTCAGCCTTCAGTTATTTAAAGTTAATAATGGAGATAGACAGTACGCTCATTTATATTGTCAGCTTGCTTTTATTTTTTAACCTACTTTTTTTTTTTTTTTAAACAATCAGGCTTTAATTCAGGACATTTGATTAATCAAACTCAGACCATCTGCTGCAGTCCTGTCTCCTGCTGATCTGCATTGCCTGAAGTCAGTGACATGTTTCAGGGCTGCAGTCTCACACTGTCTCTTCCTCTGTCAGCTGTTTTACTGCAAATCTGCTCCTTTCACCCAACATACAGTGACTGGGCTTTGTTTACTGTGATGACCATTTACGATAGCCGTCGCGCTAGACAATTTCTATCAAAATACAGGACATGCAAAACCAGTTAAACAACAAACTGTTACATCAGCGTGAAAATGCTATGAACCAAGGAAATCACAACAACCCAAAGAAAGTCTTCACTAAAAAAAACCCAAACACCTCTTCACAATTAAAATACTTTTAGTGGCAACAAGCAATTTCAGCTTTCACATAGTTTACACTTTCTGTCAGTAATGGGTATTCTGCCTTTGTGAGCTTTTATTTATTTCCTCTCTCATCTCTTTGGAGATTTACACAGAAATTCAAAGAGCTAGGCAGTATGAACTTGCACAGCTTGTGGATTTTAATGGGATTAGACCAGTTTTAGTTTAGCAGAGCACGCTCTAATACTGGATGTAGCACGGCTAAGAGCTGCTACCTCCTCATGTGTTTGTGGGCATCAACAAGGCACTGACCAGGAAGGAGAGAGGGAATATGACCCTTCAACAACTCCATCTGGCAGATCCATTGCAGCTTTCAGAGTCATGTGGGGATAACTAGCCTGGTTAGGTGGAAAAATGGGGCAGGATAAGGTTCAGACACTGTGTAAGACCTACTTTTTGGCCATGTACGGCCTTCTGCAGATGGATCAACGTCATTTTGGTCAACATGTTGAAATCAATCTCAGAAGTCAAGCACCTTGAGAGAATCAGCCCTCACTTCATCAAACCCAGTGGGCAGATTGTCAGAAGACATCAGTACATTAGATATGGAAAATGTGGTTATCTAGTCTCCGGTGGCAATTGCTAAATGACAAAGAATATCAAAACACTAGATTCCAAAAAACTGACCTCGTTTTTGTTCTTGTATTGCCAAGATACTTGACTCTGCTGGGTTCCTGAATGCCTGAAGATGGGACTCAGCACACATAATTGTCAAGTCAGAAAACTCTCCAAGAGATTTATTGTTGCATTACCAAAGGATCAGGGTTCTGCCGTGCTGAGTGCAGCATGGAGGAACGGAGCCGTGCCCTAAGAACATACAGGCTAAATAAACAAGTTAAGGGAAGAAAATATGAGCCCAGAAAGGTGAAGATTACAATGTGAGTGATAGCAGTCATGTCTTCTGAGGCAGAGACATGTCCCAGTGCATTGTACCCAGTTGTTTTCTTAGAAGTTGTTTTACAAACAGCATCTGAGTAAAGAAATGAGCAGAAGTCTACATCACACAGGCTAAATGAGGAATGTGTGAGGTTTATCACCCTAAGTAGTAATAAAAATAATAGTGCAGTGCTATTTGCTATTTGCCATTTGCCACAATACTCCTCAGCAGAGAATACGAGTCTTTCTGTACCTCCATCGCATTTTGCCAGCCAGAAGGCACAAGAGGCAATCAAAGTGCACAAACAGGGTTTCTGTTTAAACAGGCAAGGAAAGTACTGCAGGCTTTGAATTTGAAGTTTCAGACAAAACGATCCAGATAAATTAACTTCTACCAGTGGTCAGTTATCACCATGGGGAAGGCACAGCCCTGCACAACCCTTGGTCTGAGCTGGCCCTCGCTCGTACCTGCGGAGCTCCATAAAGGAGCTGAGCACAGGATCCTCTTCACAGGGACAGGAAATAACTCTCTGAATGCATTCGGTAACAAGCATCCTCCAGCTACTGAGGCTAACACAATAAAGACAATTTTGTTTTGGCATAAGGAAAACCAAGGGAACGACATGATGTATTGGCAAAATTTTAATTATATGAGGCCAAAGAGGCAGCTTAAAAGAGTTAGTCCTTTATTAATCAAGTCACAGTGATGCTGCATTTCAAAACAGGCTTAACACCTGCTAATTTCATTTCAGTGCTGCTGAAGCTGAGTCAGCTAACAAAGCCTCTTCCAGATCAGGCACGTTCAGAGAAGCAAAGATATTCCTTGCCTTCATGAAAATGTTTTCCTCTCTTTAGTAAGGACACTAAGGGTGAAGGGGGGGAGGGAAAGGATGAAACCCCCCCCTCCTTTAAGCCTGCCAATATCCTGTGTATCTAGAGCTGAGGGCAAAGAGGATAAGAAGCATCATAATATGCAAGGAAATTCCTTATTTAAGGGCTATTATATTTGCAACACTGGTGGAGGTAAAGGAATATTTCCCCTCCCCTCACAAATGGGGGTTTGAAACAGTAAGATTCTTAGATTCAGAATGAGTCAGTGAAGAATAGAAATAGACAGCCCCTGCCATTGCAGCAGACCACAGACTCATCCTCTCATTGCCCTCTACCCTCAGCCAACTGATTATCTCCTTATTTCTCCAAGTACCTTTGCCCTGCCCTTTCCTTTGGGGAGGACAAAATAGATTGGCTGCAGGGAAAGCAAGCTCCTGCTCCTAAAGCTGCTGCCCTAGAAAGAGTGAAAGCTGGTATGTGAACTAAGCGGTGCTGAAGTCTCCCAACCACTTCTTGCCCTACCCTAAACCAGCTCAGCAGGGCAACCATTCCAGTGGGACTGGGCAGCCCAGGGCATCAAAGCCTTGCTTTCTTGTGAATGAGTCAGTGAATGTAAATTGAAATTTCCATTCATTTCAAGTTCCGATTTTACTGGAAACCCAAGCAGCCCAGCGCCCGAGGAAGTTCACCTACACAAGAGGTTTTTTTCCTATCCAATTTGCACGTATATGTATACACTCATCAATCACACATCTTTTCCTCTTTCTTAACACAGCGTGTGCTACTGTACATGCACCCCATACAGCGCTATTAACACTATTATCCTGGGGTGTGTTACGGGACTTGCAGAGCAACCATGGCTCAGATGCAAAGCCAGCCTGGATCTGCCCGGGCACATTAGCAGAGGTACAACGTTGCCGAAACCTGACTGTACTGCTGGCTTTCCAAGACCATCCTGGCTCTGCAAGCAGCTCAATAACTTCTGCTCGCTACTGAGGAGCCGCTCTCTATTCTGCTTCTTACAGAGTATCTTGTTTCAATTGCTCATGCTTATGAAAAGTTAAGGTTTCAGTAACTTGACAGAAGACTCGGGGCAGATTCTACGACAAAAGGACTGTGGTACACCAAATTCTTAATTTTCTTATCGCTTTCATTCTGTTTGGAGGCAATTTTCACCCCAAGGTTAATGATGAGAACATTGAGACAGGTTTTTGTGTCAGAAGCCATTCTGCATCCTCAACTACAACATTTGCTATCAGTGGGAACTACAATTCTAAAGCCATCTAATAGCTCCATAGTCGATAGTACAGCATACACTTAATTTTCCATGACAAAAAGTTACAGTAATAGCAAGAAGCACAGCAAACCAACCGTAATATGCTGAAACAGGACTTACTTCACCAGGATTGGCACTTACTACAGGCTTATATGGTTAATTTATACGGTACGAAAGACAATTGTGAAATGACTGGAAATGTAATAGAGAAGCACGCAATTTGGCTTACTGGAGATAGATAGGTGGTCATTTATGAAAAGTAACCATCAGAAACAAAGGTTGGATTGTCTTCTCAGTTTCACCAAGGTAAAGCAGCGTGATACTGAGAGCAAAGAAATCAGCAGATACTTCCTGCCCAAAAGGCTCAGGCTGATTTAAAGCAAGTGTTTGAAGAGGTAAGGACTATGGCAGGATCCAAAAACGTTGCCAGCCAGTTGGAATTTTAGCAGTCTCATGTCCAAATGAGGTTCAGAATTCTCTCAAAGTACCTGGTTGTGAGAAACTAATTGTGGTTTTTCAGGCAATACTTTTGGTGCTTATCACATATCGCTTTGTTCTTCAGAAATAAGTTTCTGCTGCCTTAAGTAGAGGAATTGATTGAAATTCTCATACCAGGTCTAGCATCAAAACAAGAAACTTAAGAGAGTCTAGGGATAAGGTCTCAATTTTTTCTTTCACATGCCATTTCATTAAAAATGAATTAAGTGACAGTCCTCTAACCTTGCAAGAATCCGCGGTTTACACCTCTGTAAAGCACAGAGACCAAGGTCATCCGCTTGGCTGCCGTGCTCCTGGAATACACAAGTGAGACACACTAGCATAAAAAAGTACTTTCTTCCTAGCAAGACACCAAGCCCTTTGCAGATGCTCTATCAACCAGAGCTCCTCAGCTAGGAAAGGATAGTTACAGCAAATATTCAAGTCACCTGCAACACACTAGCTACTACAGACCAAGACATTTCATTGACTGTTCTCTGCTTCTCCAAGAAACCCTTATACAGCCACAACTGACCTGGGGAAAGATTTACTTCTCCCCAATCTTTTTTCATCCCCAAAGCCCTGGTCCTGTATGTTTTCTGCTGTTGTACCAGTATAAACCACCACAAACTGCTATGAACTCCAGCAGAGAAAACCATCATAAATACAAGGAGATCAGAATTGCTTACAAGTCCAGGCTGTTGGGAAAGAATCCACAAGAAACCCCTTTCTAATTTCAGATATAAAAAAAAGGTTCTTTGTAAATATGTCTTGTAGCTCACTGCAGTAAGAGACAGCTTACAATGACAAGAAGATGCAGCAGACACAGAAGGTCGAGCATTTTCTACACCTCAGGATCAAATGTCTTTCAACTTCCCTTCAACGTTTTTTTCATTTGCAGAGCCCTCAATACAACAGGTATCGAACTCTGAGTTCAACAGAGTTGAACTCTTCTGAAAATCAGTATCTTTCCACCAAGAGCTGCTAAGTGTTTTTATAAGCTCACCCACTTCCAGAGCAATCAGTATTTCATAAGAAGTGTATCAAAGTTCAAGTACAATGCTTATGGGCAAAAAGCCAGTAGAAACATATAAAAAAGATTCCAGTAACATATGAATTAACTTGACCATATATCACTAAATTTCTTTGCTGCCCAAACACCCTGAAAATGCTAACCATGGCTGGTTTCACAGAGAATTATATGCGACCATAACAAAAGGTAGGCATACAGATATTACATTTCTAGTAATGCATAAAGAGTAGGAGAACCTCAGCCTGCTGTTACCTTTCCTGGGACACAAGCCTCCTTCCCTGGCAGACTCTCCCAGGACACTCCCAGGAACCTGGGAGCAAACTGTGAGAAAACAACTGACTTGATCTTATCAACTTCAAGATCCACAGAAGCAAACCACTGCAGGTGAACACATTCAGTCCCAAATCAGTCCAAGAATTGCTGCTTACCTGTAGCTGAAGATCCACTCGTGTTGCAAGAGAGCTTCAAAAAACGTTTGGTGCACTAAAAAAAAAAAGGAAAACTCCCCCTCACACACCGGAGTAGCTACACTCCCTTAGCTGATGAGCCCCTAGAGCATAGCTATAAAACATCTGGGAGGAGGTGTGGGGCAGGATTGAGGGGCAATGCACAGCTGGCAGTGATTCAGGGCTCTTCATCAACTAAAGGAGGTTCACCCTCCATCACCAGCCACTGTGGGGGCAGGTGGAGTGACCCAGGTGAGGGGCTGTTTACACCTGGAATAATTTACCAGATGAATAGCTCTAAGAAACAAGAAGTACCCTCTCTTTGCATCCAGCAATATGGAGATGGAGGGTTTTGCTCCAAAGACGAGCTTCCTGGGATCTCTGTGTGTGTCTCACTGTGCTGTGGAAGGAATAATTAAACCAGCCAGAACTGAGACACGGTAGCTGACCTGATGTCCAGTACCACCTTGATCTTTGGTATTTTATTAACAGCGGTGCACCAGCCCGAGCTGCAGGACAGCACAGACAAGGTGCAGAAATAAAACACAAGCGCTAGAGCAGCCGCATGGGCTCCTTTGGGAGATTTTCCTTCAGTCTCTGTAAGAACAGCAGAGACGCAAACGTGAACGAGTCTCCCTTCGATACTGCAGATCTGCCTGGGAGCAGAGAATTCCTGGAAGAAGAAAGCTGATCTCTCTAGGAGAAAATTTCTTTTTTCAAGTGACCACATGGCCCCTTTGTATTTTAAATACAATAACTAAGCAGTAATATTAATGCTTTGAATTTGCATTTCCAATCAGCAGTCCTAGCATGCTTGACAAACATGTAAAGCGGGCTTTTCCAGAGCATCTGTAGGAATTAGAAGTGTAAATCACAGAATCTGTAATGCTTAAAAAAAAATTGCACTCTTTATGTTAAATTCCTCCTTGTCATGCTTCAGTGCTTTTGGTGTTGTCATAGCTTCAGTGTTATCTGGACTGTCGATTAACGGAAGAATATGTGCCTAAAATTAGGAACCAGATCTAGAGACCTAAATAAATATCTAAATAAAAGTGACCTGAGTTTTTGAGGATTTTTCCATGCTGTTGTTGTGTCCCAAGAGAAAATTATTTTATTTACAAGGTGATTTAAAGTCTGCATCTTTTCAAGTCAGAGGATGAACTTTACCCACCAGCCATAAGAAGAAACATCCCTAAATAAATTTTCTTTTTGTTCTCAGAGCTACTCAAGGACACTTCATGCCTCCACCAGCCTGCACTAACTATCACAGCTCTAAAATTAATAGCACAAGCTGGGAAGCAAAGCTTGGTGCAAAAAATCTGGAGCAAACCCAGCTAGGACAGCTGTGTACAAAGCAGCAGCTTGTATTTTAACCAGGTGGCTGTGCATTAAAAATTAAATCTATGAAAAGGTGACTGTCTGAGCTCCGAGTCTTTCAGGCTGCCTTGTTTGAGAAAGGGACAATCAAGCACCAAAAAGATGCTTTAACTTGCACCAGGTTGTCTTCCCTGTCTGCTAGATCCAGAACGCTGAATGACTCCTTAAGAAGAAAATGCTGGTAGATGGATGTATGGGATTAGGTGCCCAGTCTTCCTTCTTAGAAAGTGCTCTTTGCCCGCTGTTGCCCCGAGAGGTGACTCTGCTCCCTCTCTTCCCACTGACAGAATAGCCAAGGCCACCGTGCGGATCTCTCGGCCAGTGCTGTAGCAGCCAGGCACAGAGCAATGCTAATTTATCACTGAATCTCTAAATTCAGCAAACTGCTGGGTTCCCCACGGTCCTCATTGCAATGACCACAGGTACAATTTTTGCTAGAAAAAACGATGATTCACCAGTATCAGAGGCAGTGGCTTCGGCTGCTCTGCTGGGTTAGAGCTCTGAGCTGAGCTGGGAGCTCTGGTGAGAGCCAGACCTTTGCCAGGCTAATTTATAGATTTTGTCAGCATGCTGGAAAGGAGCCTTTGGATATATTTGCAGCTCACGTCAAAACACCACACATGTTATTCTGATCCCAGCACTTACGTTCTAAAATGCTTTAAATCTGCTTTCATATTTGATATTTTTAAAGAAGGAGTGTTTACATACACAGTGCCATGGTGACAGGAAAATAAAAATAAAGAGAAGAGAAAAAATCCACTAGTGCATCAAACTCTATTTAAAATACATACACCATTAACATATCTAAATGAATCGGTGGGCTCTGGATGTCTTGTGACTATCGTTTCGATCACTAACAGAATAGGTACAATGATAAATTCCCATTACAAATACCTTGTAGATTTTAAGGTCTCTGCCCAGTTCATCAACATCCACCGTGTAATTAAGCCCAGAGAATGTGGATCAATCTCTTCCTCCACCACCAGTTCTCCAACATCATCACCCCATGAGTCTCCCACACTCTGACCACTGGTGTTACAACAGAAACTAGAGATTACATGAGGTGATGATGCTTTCTTGTGACTTGCTGTTGAGACCATCGAGGCACCCCAACCTAATGGCTGGCCCCACTTTGGTGGCTGCTGTCTTTCCTGAGGTCTCTTGGAGCTCAAGCAGGCGTAGGCTCTGGTCCAGATAAATTATTCCAGCAACCCTGGCCCCCTTTCTTGAAGGACTGTTGACTATGTTTTCATGTGAGCACGGCTTTCGGTACTCTGGTAACACAAACAACACAAATACATTCGTTTTATAACATGAACATCAGAAAACATAAATAAATATCCTCAAAAGTTTCCCAGGCATCAAAGCAAAAACTTACTTTCAGGAGAGTTCTATTTTAAAAGACAAGAAAACCAGAAAAAAAAAAAAAAAAAGAACAGCACTGCTCCACAAAGAATTTTTGTTGAGCTCTGAAAGTGAATCAACTGCACTCTCAGGCAATACTTATGAAAGCCTGGTAAGAGGAACAAGAATGCAACACCTTTCTTCCTCCCACTGCCATTTATTACAGGGTTGCAGACTACAGTTCTGCTACTCACATCTTCTATTGAAGTCACAACCCCTGAGGGCTGTAAAAAGTTGCTGCTGTCACATATAAATCAGTCTTCTTCATAAAAATGACACGGTTTGACATATAGAGATAATATTTTAAGGTAACTACCATGGAGGATTCATGCTTGGATATGTTCAAAAAGATGTTTCTCTTTATCCCTGACCACAAATACTTGTTGATGGTTTCTTGTCAGCTGTTTGAAAGCCTTGAAGAACTGCTATCTCTGCTGGGGTCTGCTCCTTGGATGAACTTTTCATTAACCTTTGATCATTCTCTGGAGCGTTTTTTTCACTGAACAACTGAAGAATTTCAAGTGCTACAACGCTTTCGTATGTGTGTGGGGGAGAAGAAGAGGAGGTGAAGATTTTTATAGATGTACATCTTGTACAAATATACACCCGAGTCCTTAACTCTGAATAGGGCTAGGGAAAACACAAATGGGTTGTTCTATTTTGGGGATTTTGCAGAATCAGATGTGAGAATGAAGAGAATTTATTCTTCCCAGTTAACTTAAAGTCTCGTCCAGGCTCTTCATCCCAGGGAAAAGTGCAGGAATGGCTTAAAGGGACTTGACATCCCTATAGTCAGGGCAGTGTGGAGGTCTGCCATGCAGACACCCTGGAGAGCCTGGCTTTCCCATGAAGGATTAGTCAGACTCTGGCATGAAAAAGGGGAAGGTGCTGGAAGCATTCAAGCACTGCTGCAGTCTGCAGAGACATTGGGGGGTCCACCAGTCAGCTTGCTGGTTCCAAAGAGCACGGAAATATCAAAATCCAGCATGCTTCCTTGCCTGCTTTGGCTTCAAGGGATGTTGTGGGTTCTCTCTCCTTGTTATGCCCAGGTCATTTTAATCCACGTCTTGCCTCAAGCTGCCTGCCTGACCTCACCTCCAGCAAAAGCCTGTACTGTCCTTACTGGGCTTGCAGACAGAGAAGCTCAGGAAACACCGTGGGTTTGATGCTGCTGCTCTCCAGCCAGTTCTGGCTGAACTTTGTAGATGCAACATCTAATGCAAATATAATTAATCCAGGCTCTTGTTCTCTCCAGAGCATCAGTGAGGCTGCCTCTCTTCACAAAATCCCAGGTTTTCTAAAAACTTAGGTTGCATACACACCTAAATAGCAAGCAAGTACAGCAGGCACTATGGAAATGGCAGGTGAGATGCCTGCTTCCCTCCTGGGAGCTGGGACACAGCGTGGCTTGTGGTGGCAGCCAGTTGGCAAGGCTGGCCAGCCAAGCTGCCTGAAGGCTGCAGCACAAAATCCCTGTGGTGAGGTCTGCACATGTGTCACAGAGCTGCAGCTTTTTGGCTCTGTCCCCAAAACGCTGACCAGGGGTTCATTCCTTAGGTGGAGCAGCTCGTTAGAGCGCTGTGGATGCAACTACTGACTGTGATACGTTTTACCTTTTGTTCTGCTTCTTTACAAGTTTAACTTAAAGGATTTTCTCTAAAGCAAACACACCCCGCCAGCGTTTGTTCACAGAGGGGCTTTTATGCATTTAATTCTTTTTCTGTGGTATCACAGTATTCACCAAGCTCTCTACAAGTCATTTTTTAGCATCCCTTTTCCTCCCAACAAACATCAGGTCAAACAGTTTGCAAATTTTCACCAGCTTAAAGCGCAGGGCAAACTTGCAAGCTGGCAGCTGCGCCAAATTTTCAAGAATACACAGCAGCTGTGGCCATGATTCCTCCCATTCCCTCCTGCTTTGCCAAGGCAGGTTAATTGCTTCTTCACACAAGCTGTCACCCTGGTGCCAGAAATGCCATTAGATTCGGTGCACGCTGGGAGCCGTAGTCTTTTGGGAATTTTGTGCTTGTGAGGAGGACTCAGAATTGCAGTCCAGCTTTGAAAAAGCTCGTCCTGATTTGTATTTTAGATGCTTGTGTTTTGTTTCGCTAAATGGATTTCTCTGTACCAGGGATATAAATCTCTGTATCTATCTGTGAGTACAGGAGGGTAATGAATTTGAAATACCTGAAAATAAACATGGCTCTTCTGCTCACAGCAGCTCTGCTGTTTTCCAAAGAGGATTAAACAAATAACAGCATGTTACTTAATCATAGCAAAATGTGGAAGGTGAATTGATTTGGGGATTTAAGGGCGTTAATTTTGTTTGGGGAAACGCCTAAAGAGAGTGCCATTGAAGATAAATAAATGGTTCTGGTCTCTAGCTGTCTGCTTGAGAAATATATAAGTTTCGGGTCAGGTTTTTCATTGCTTGCAGTCTTTGCTTTGGGCAGTGCCTGTAACCAGCAGAATTGGCCATTAGTAGGGTCTGAAGATGTGGTTACAAGGGCGTGTTCCCCATCTCCCCATGCCCCCGCTGCTGTGCTGAGGGATGTGTTTCTAGAGCACTAGTTTTAATCCACAAAGATCGAATTCATAGGGCAGCCCCCTACATGGGAACATACGTGGGGATGGAGACTGTGCATGTGGGCAGAAACAGGTCATCAGGAAGGTGGGAACGTCTTAGATTGGCTTTGCTGCTAGAGGAAATGCTTGAGTAACTGCACCCAGAGCCTATTTCTGATGGGAAAAAGGATCTATTTTAATGATGTATTTGATATGAAAGGGCATGGTGCTTCAGTGCGTAGCTTGCAATAAGAGGAAAGCAGATATGACAGCTGAGGCTTCACCATGTTAGAAATAGGCCTTTCAGACTCTAAGACAAGAAAAACAAACACTGAAGGACAAATTTATGGCTAGAATAATAGACTGGTGGGTTTGGGGGGACATGCTTGAACTAAGCTTCCGTTGACAGCTTCTATATTTGTCTCACGCTGCCTACTTCTCATGCAGCGTCCCCACCCCCACAAACTTCTCAGCTCTAGGTAGAGCTGGAGGTTTAACTAATTCCTCAAAGTGCCGCTAAATTGTCTTGGGAATTATCATCGCAAGCGCATACACTGTGCTGCAGAGCAGGAGGCAACCACTTCAGAACGACTTGGGTTTGCTGTGGTAGGAAGAAGGGCTTGTGGGATGCTCAGGATGTTAAGGACCAGAACTAAAATATACAGAAAGTCGTTCACAAAATGTGGCAAAGTATTTTCTGGTCACTGGCAAAAAAAAAAAGCCAGCTTGTATTCAGGGAAGGAATTACAGAAACGGGAAACCAGTTTCAGAATCTGAGCTGGGTATATCAGAACACTGTTACCTATATTTATATATGGGAGGAGGCAGAAGACGTAATATATATGTATAGATATCCTTGAAGTTGCTTAGTTACTCAGGCAGTTTGACAGTCAGGCACAGCTTGGCATTTGGTGCCTTTGGGAGCTGGACAAACATGTGGTGGCAACAGAAGAGGAGAATTTCTTCCCCACTGCCCTTCCTTGCCAGGCGTTCCTCTCTTCTGCAAGTCCCCCCAGGCATATGCTGTGTTGCTCTGTGTTACCATTAACCCCAGAAATTAATTGATGATAGCTCTTTCTGGTACACTCGATATTCTATTTTCTTTGGTTATGCTTTTCTCTTCATTTTATCCCATTGAACCCTGAGGACACTGTTAGTGCTCAAAAATCACTTAACCTTCCTTGTCTTAAAAATGAACTGTCTCTATCTGAACACTCTTTTTTACACATTGACCAGCCTTGCTCATTTAACTGCCTTCTTAAATACGTTAGAAGAAATTGCATCAGTATGGATTGCTTTCACTAAGCTTTCGTTTCTTCTCAATTTATTTTCTCTCCAAGAATTGTGTATCTGCCTTTACTTGCCAAACCTTTAGTTTCAGGTTCCTCGCTTTCTAGACACGTCTTGACGAACTAAAGGATTTCTCAAATTCTGCTAAATGTTATAAAACTGACTAGCTTTCAAACATGCCAACAAATTCCCTGAACGCTGTGGCCTTTTTAAGTAATGAAGAGTTTAATTTTCATATAACCACACAAAGCTTTGTAAAGAGACTGTGCCATTTTCTGCAATTTCACGAAGTTGAAGGGGTAGAAAAACTACCAGGATGACTGCTGAATAAATGACTGTACAAATAAAACAACTCAAGCATGCGACACACTCAACTTTCATATTCTCCTGGTATGCGATGGACAGCTTTCCATTTCTATTTTTTGCTTACTTGGACCTACCATGAAATTTTCAAAGAGTTACCCTTGCTCAGTTTTTGATTGTTTCTACAAAACAGGGGCATAAGATTTGCAGAGAATCCTGCCATATTTCTTCTCTTGCAACAACTCAGGGATTTATTTGATTCAGATACTGTGAGACCTCTAACTGGTTCTCATTTTCAGGGTTGGGGCGCAAGTATTTCTTTTGAACTGTTTCTTTTGTCTAGCAGATAAATTAGAGTACAACAGAAAAAGTCTAAGGATGAAAAAGCTCCACTGTAGCTGGAATTACTGAAGGTTTGCTTTCCTTTCTTAGACATCTTGGAGATCCAAAGCCAGTGAGTCCACTGTTCTTTCGGTTTTCACCCATACTGTTGTAACTCTGTTTTTCAGTAATGCAAATGCACTGTTTCTTACAAAAGGTTTTACTGCAGTAGTGGCTATTTACAGCCAGGGGAATATATTTGGCTGTTCTTTCTTCTCCCCTCTCTGGTTTCCTACGACTCCAAGGAGTCTGTCCACATTTTGTCGGCAAAGCAGACAGTGTTTGTACGCAGGCAGCCAAACTACTTGAGGTTCATCTTAGTCTTCCCAGTTTCTAGGATTAGCCATATGCTTGTGGTGAGTTTCTCCGTCAGACAAACCTGAACATGATGCTGCAGACTGTGGCAGGAGGGAGAATCCCAGAAGCTGCCAGAAACACCAGTGTCCTTTAAGGACAGCACACCTGGCAGGGAGCTGGGCACCTGCATTACCTTTCTGAGCAAAGAACTGCCTGTACAAGACACTTTGCTTCGGCATTTTCTAATTTGGGTTTTCCCTCTTACTGTGTATGATGTTTTGTTCTCATATTGGAGACGAGTTAGTGCAATGGGCTCTGCTTCCAGAGCCCAGAGCAAGGTGATCTGGGCTGATGCTCCATTCCTGGAGAGCACAACCAGCCCCTGGGGACACCTCACCCACGTAGTGGAAAGTTTGACTGTGCCTGAGGACAGGTAGTGTCAGCTGCAATCTTTATGGCAGTTTTTAGTGATGTCTTCCTTAAAACCAACCCGGGATGTAGGCTTTTTAAGATGGTGCTTAGGTAAGGGACCAATACTTTAAAGGTGTGATGATTCAGGACTATTTCAGTATACTTTTATGTTAGGAAACCCTAAAAATATCTTTCTTTTAAAAATACCCACCCCTTTCTTATGTAACTCCCTCTCCAAAAATACACTTAAACCTTTCAATAACAGCAACCAAAAGCTAATAGAAAGTGAGTGCATCAGCTAATCTACTGTTGCATTAGGTAATTTTATATATTGGCTTGCTAAATAATAAAGTAAAATAAATCAGTTCCTATCAAGTACTTCCTGAATGCATTTCAGCCAGAGCTTATTGTTATGTATTCGTCTCTTGGACTGGATCTGCAAAAGCCAAAGCTGTTTCAAGACTGTATGTGACTGGAATAGTCTAAATGGAGAAGACATGAATCAGCAATGAAGCCAGCAAGTTGTTAATTAAGGAGCTGTACAGTCTGCAGGCAGCCTTGCGTATTGTGAAAACCACCTAAACTCAGTTAACTGAATTCTTCCAGAGGCGTCACCATTAGTGTATCACCTTAGCGTGGCACAAGGTGCACAGGATCACCGTGCCGTGGTGCTTTGGGGAGCAAACCACCGCGGTGGAGGTGCAGCTCGTCGTGTACGACAGGTAGGAGCCAGAGCACCGGCTGAGCAAGGCGGCGAGTGTGCGGGAGCGCTGCCCGTAGAGGTGTCGCGCCCGGGACTGCCGGCAGGATCCACCTCTTGTACAGTCTCAGCTTCTTGCATCCCATGCCATGAGGCTGTGCAGCGCTCAGAGGGGAGCTGCTCAGAGGTATCGCCTTTATGTTTCTAGTTTGATATCGCTTTATCTTCCTATAAGGTAGACAGTATTCTTTGCACGCTATGCGTGCTGCCCAGTCTGCATTTCTAGCCACATCTATCCGTGTGCGACTGAATGGCCCCCATTGCAGAAATAGCGGAGATGGAGATGAGAAAGTGAATGACAGCAGCTGTACTTTAAAACCATTTCAGATCCTCCAGGTCTTATTTCATCATATTGCTTTCCTGGCCTCTCTCAAAATGCCTTGTGTAATGCGTTCAGGAGAAATGTGCCTGGCTAGCACAAGTGGCTTCTTCTGTGTCGGTACACTTGTAACCCTTTTGACTGTGCTGTCAAAGTGTGGCTCGTACAATTTCATCAGAATTATGTGTTCAAATTATACTGTATCTTTAATCATCGTTGGAAATACATACAGTTACTGAGGCAATTTGCATTTGAAAATGATGAAGTGGAAGATTCACGGGAGAACAACAGCTGCTCAAACAAATGAAAGCATTTCCTTCTTTTATTTACCCTGGAACAATAAGTGTGGATACAGCATCTGGTCTTCCACAAGGTCTTTGCTTCTTACCCAACTTCCAGCTGGAATGACAGAGAGTCAACGGGATCTGCTGACCTTCCTCAAGGTTTCCAGCGATGCCACCCCAAACAGAACAAAGCATCCTAGCTGGATGCCTTTCATGCTAATCCCTGAATCAATACGTTTCCAAAATCATTACTGGGCTTTCATGCGCTGCCAAAAGATTGTGTTCCAGCGGTTCTCTCATTCCCTGTGTTGTGTATCCTTTGGAGTGTTCGACGTTATAAATCATTTTAACTTTCATTGCATATCGTCATCCCCTTGTGTAATAATCAGGAACGTGGGAAACCATTTCTTCATATCTTCCCAGATAGAGACTAGAAAGCTCTAAGATGAAGAAAGATGGGAGATGAAGTTGCAGCTAAAGTCCTTTTTGAGTCCTCAAAGTGAGGGCAGTGCATTTGAAGGATGTTATCTTGACCTTACCTCCTGCAGCATTCCTGTCGGGAACAGCAAGGTTTCTTTGGCTGCCTAACATAAAGGCACCTGGATGGATGAGATATGTCTTTTGTATTAAAAAGAAACGACGACACGTAAAGACTTCAATATCTTACAGGAAAGGGGTGTGTTGCAAACCTTCTTCTGTTCACCAAATGGACAAATCCTCCACCAACAGCTCTGAACCTGCACCCTCAGGGCACTGGCTGTTGGCAAAAGACCCATGGGAGGTGCAATCCCATCGTCTCCCAGGACATCATGGAAAACAAACTGCCTGTTATTGTGAGCGAGAACAAAGTACGGGAGAGCAGCAGGCACCTTTGTCTTCTAATTAGCACTGATGGCTAAAGCTCTTTAAAGAAGGGACTTCCCCACTGTGTGTTTGCGCAGAGGGAGCTGATCCGATGAGGGCAGCTGAATGCTGCGGTATAAATAATGAACTACACAATAAACACCATGAGACTGGTTCAGTTGAGGGAGAAAAATAAACACAGCAAACAAAGAAATTTGTCGCGTTAGTTAGAAATCACATGTCAAGGCCCAGCAGAGATCCTTACCAACGTCCTCAAAGAGTCCAGATTGCAAGCGTTAAGATTCTCTAAGTATAAAAAAACACTTTGAACACCAAACTTTGCAATGACTGGTATCCCCCCCCCAAGACAGAATGAGCACAGATTTCCAGTATTCACGGTGTCTAAATGTAAGCCTGACCTTTTGAAGAACTGATCAAGCCTGCTTGATCTCTAGCAAGAAAAAAATAAAATATTTATTTCAGCAATGGTTGTGTATTAGTCAACCAGGGAACCTCACCATGTGCAGGGAAAACATTTGTGTAATAAACCATGATAAGGGCTGTGAATTCTGCCCGTGCTGCAGAGCTCTGGGCTCAGAGCCACTCTCCTGGCTTTGTTCAGATGTTGCTATTGATTTAATCTGTAGCAAGATGATCCCACTCCTTACATTATTTAGTTTGGATTTGGGATTGGATGGGGACTTTTTTGATTTGTTTCGTTCTTTATTCTTCATTTCTGCTATTATTAATGGAACATGTCATTAGCAGATTTCACAGGTAAGTAGCTCTCGTCTCTCATGACAAGTTATTAATCAAGAGTGATGAAGATCCTGCATTCTTCATACACTTGAGCTACGTGATCAACTCCAAGCTTGCAAACTACCTGCAGTGCAATGCAGGGATTAGCCACAGCAGCACAGGGCGACGAGGACACGCAGGAACATTTTGTGGGGTGGGCAGCAATGCAAGCAGGGTCTCCCAATTCCTACATAGCTCTGAGCTGAGCAGAAGCCAGCGAGCCTACTTTATGCAGACATGTAGAGAAGGCAGAATCGGGGAGGATGTGAGACATGCCAGCTCTTGAAGAGATTGATAGATGATGGGGGAGAGGGGAACAGAGTAAAAAGATCTGACATTATGATGCTTTGTTTTGCGCAGAGATATGATACTGGTCGTCTGTTAGTCTGCACATGAGCACTTAACAGTCCTGAACTGGTGAGTCTCAGCATGCTGAACCCATTATTTGGGTCTGGCATTCCTGCTGCCCTTGAGTTCAATTTATTCTGTTTTGGCACTCTCAAGCAAGATTTTGATGACAGTTGCAACCATAGCATTGTAGATGTGGGGAATAAACATACCAGCTCTCAATGGCTACCAGTTTTTCTTTATTTTTCCAAACATGCATTTCTTACTGAAACTCATCCTAGAAGCAAGAAAACCCAGAAGCAGATTTCCAAGAGCTCTGAGCAGGTCCCTTCTGGCTGGGTTACCGAGCCACCAGGCAGCCCACAACCCCACTTGGTGGAAATGGCACTTGCTCTCAGGCAAAAAGGGGGATTGGGCAAGAATAAGATGCACAACTGAGTTGCCACAGCTTAAGGACCTATCCCACTTGGCTGTTTGGAGGAATTTAATATTATTAGGGGTGTACAGCATCTAGCTTAATGGGACTCTGGGCGTAGCAGTGAATCTGCAATACGAAGTTGTATGGAGGGCACGTAGGGTACCCCACCGTCACTGCTTTCTTCTTTTGTTCTTATCTCCCCCTTTATACAAACTGGAAGTTGCTCAGAATGAAAATATCTGCTTTCCCTTTGTCTATTGAAGGCCTTAACGTGTACCTGCACTGCCACACGACCTCCCCTGCACACACATACATCCAAAATGTCAAACTCATCTCCCGAGGTTGTCAGAAATAGTTAGGATTGTAGCCTGAGCTCTTGAGATTGCAAATGGTAATACTGAACCATCCAAACAGGAGATGTCATCCTGTCACCATGAATGACAGATGATTATGGCTCTTTCTGGATGCCTGTACTTAATGTTACTTTTTAACTTTGACATGAACATCCAGAAACCCAGTAAACAGGGAAATCCTTTGGAAGCTTTGCCTTTCTTTTCCTCTCCTTGCCTCTTTACCTCGCAGGTCTTTAAATAAATTCATCACCAGCTGTTCCCCATAAAATATCCTAGAAGGGAAGCCGAAATTCAGAGCCCCAGATAAACACACGGATAAATATCACAGATAAGGCTGAAGCCAGGGGTTGGGCACACACCGTCCTTCCCTGTCAGCTTTCAAACATGAACAGTGCGGGGAATGATGCCTCAGAGTCATGGCATTATCTTGAAAATCAGGATTGACTGCTACCAATCTCTCTCCTAGCCCTATGCCTCGTAATATCCTCTGTCATTTCTGTCTTTTATCACCTTTTTGCATCTATTTGTTAACATTTTTGCTCCTGACCTGTGGCAGTAGGTTTTGTTAGGGCAATAGAATTTAATATGTGGTAGATGTGCTATGTCAGCAGTGGGCTTAGGTACCTGAAGAGTGTGGTTAAGAATAATAACTCCCTGCTGCATATCCTGTATCACTGTTTAACTATGTGACACTGAACATCAATCAAAGAAGGATTAGACTTTCCTGGTAATGGATAAACAGCAAAATGAACAAGATCATCTAAGCTCCTCAAACAAAATAATGTATTTTTAGTCTACGGAAATTCAAAGCAAGACTCAGTCAGAGAACAGGAAAAAGCAAAACAAAGATTATTGAAAGCTTATGTTTAAACAGTTTCAGCCCAAATATTTACTGATGACACAGAAAAGAAATGATCGTATGTTTTGCAATGAAGAACTAGACCCTTTAATTGCATAGGAAGCCAGGCTTGGAGAATCAAAAGAGAAAATAAACATGCCCCCTGCAGAATTCACTGTAAAGCTTTTACATTTATTTACATTCCCATTTCTATTTAACCTACATTCCCCCTGACAGAGGGGTTGTTTTGGGTAATAATCCTTTTCATATGGGCCAAGTCTACAAGAAACTATTTGCAATTCATTTTAAATATGGATTTTGGAATCTACTCTAAATCCCTTTTGCTAAGATAAAAAAGCACAGAGAAGAAATAACATGCCGTTTAATCTTTGGGCTCATCAAGTCCTGGAAGATTATTTTGACAGTTAATTTGATGTATTTAACCGAGCTTCCAGTCTACTCTGCTTGAAGAAAGCCATCATTTATGACTTGCTGTTGTGTAGGAGCATCCTAGATAGCTGCACCGTCTTTTGAAGAAATATTTACGAGGGGAAAGAGCATATATTAACGCTTCCTTGCTGTTCCAAAAACCTTAGTGCACCCTGTGTGTCTTTTTCCTGGTTCATAATGGCTGTTTCTCCCCTGGGGCAATGGCAGCCCAGGATTGCCAGTGGAGGGGTAGCAGGGAAAGCAAGATCACAGAATCACAGAATCACAGAATGTTAAAGGTTGGAAGGGACCTCAAAGATCATCTAGTCCAACCCCCCTGCCAGAGCAGGATCACCTACACTAGAGCGCACAGGAACGCGTCCAGGCGGGTTTTGAATGTCTCAAGAGATGGAGATTCCACAACTTCCCTAGGCAGCCTGTTCCAGTGCTCAGTCACCCTCACAGTGAAAAAGTTTTTCCTCATATTTTTCTGGAACCTCCTGTGTTCCAGCTTCCACCCATTGCCCCTTGTCCTGTCAGTGGACGCCGCTGAAAAGAGCCTGGCTCCATCCTCCTGACATTCCCCCTTGACATATTTATAAACATTGATGAGGTCACCCCTCAGCCTCCTCTTCTCCAAGCTAAAGAGATCCAGCTCCTTCAGCCTTTCCTCATAAGGGAGATGCTCCACTCCCTTCACCATCTTTGTGGCTCTACGCTGGACTCTCTCAAGCAGCTCCCTGTCCTTCTTGAACTGAGGGGCCCAGAACTGGACACAATATTCCAGATGCGGCCTCACCAGGGCAGAGTAGAGGGGCAGGAGGACCTCTCTTGACCTACTTGCTACTCCCCTTCTAATACACCCCAGGATGCCATTGGCCTTCTTGGCCACGAGGGCACACTGCTGGCTCATGGTCATCCTGCTGTCCACTAGAACCCCCAGGTCCCTTTCCCCTGCACTGCTCTCCAGCAGGGCAGTCCCCAACCTATATTGGCACATGGGGTTATTTTTTCCCAAGTGCAAAACTCTACACTTGCCCTTATTAAACTTCATCAGATTTCTCCCCGCCCAGCCCTCCAGCCTGTCCAGGTCTCTCTGAATGGCTGCACAGCCTTCTGGTGTGTCAACCACTCCCCCCCAACTTCGTATCATCAGCAAACTTGCTGACAACATTCTCTAATCCCTCATCCAGATCGTTGATGAATATATTAAACAGCACCGGCCCAAGCACTGACCCCTGAGGGACCCCACTAGACACAGGCATCCAGCCAGACTCGGCCCCATTGACCACAACCCTCTGGCTTCTTCCCTTCAACCAGTTCTCGAAGATGTCTCTGCAAAGTGCATTGGGGCTCCTCGCAGCAGCCTAGCCCTCCCCGTTGTGATTCATAGTGTGGAAATAGCTTCATTCTTCTCTGTCCTCAAAAAAATAAATAAAAAAAAATGGTTGATATGCCCATGGGCAGTGCTGGGGCCATTGGCACACAGCCATGCATGGCCAGGGGATGTCGATGCTGAAAACTAAGAAGAGAAATGTGCACCAAGATGCGATCAGCCTGGGGTGCAGCTCTCCAGAGGAGCAGCTTCTGCACTTCCACCCCTTGTTTTCTTTAACTGCAATATTGCCACGCCAAGTGATGCTGCTCAGGGACAAAGAGGACAATTCCTGCCCTATGGTGGTTTAACCATCCGTGTTCATTCAGAAACAGGTAGAGGTTGTAGCCACACAAAGTATGATTTTGCAGAATTTCTTGCTGAGGGCTTGCACATCTGAGTTTTGGGCGTGTGAAGGGCAGCAACCCCTGAGCCCCGACAGCCCTGACCTCAGGAGAAATGTGCGAGGAGGGTGAGCTCAGAGCAGCAGGACTGGGGACATGTCCTAGTCATTACACATGGAGTTGGCATTAGCCACCCCAAAACCTGCCCTCCTTCCCTGCGGGCAGCTTCTCTAAGGTGAAGCTCATTGCGGAGCGAGATGCCAGCACTCTCTCTCTCCTGGAGCTGATGATGGCTCCTGGGCACGGAGCGCTCCTGCAGTAGCTCGCTGCAAGTCGGAAAACAAGGGAGGCTTTTGTGTTACAAATAACAAGAAGTAGGTCAGATCCCACAAATGCAAACAGACAGGGAGGAAGGCGCTTGCGGTTCTTTACGCTCGTCTTTGGGAACAGCTTCGTAAAGAGGACCAAAAGCCCTCGAAGGGCTGCGCTGAGGCACGGTTGTTTGGTCCCTGCCGGGGTGCTCGGAGCTGGACATCGCTTGCGACTGGCATGGTGTCCTTGCACGTACAGGCTGCTCCAGAGCAGGAAGGCCCCCCCTGCCACGCTTGTGTGACAAACTCCAAAAATAAATCACATTGGACTGTGAGAGCTGAGGTCAGACCCTTTGTATGGTTTAACAGAGCTCCCTGCTTATAGGTGATTCTCCACAGACCAGCCTATTGAGCAGCCCGCAGGAAAATACAAGCATTTCTGGGTATACAGAAACAAGCCAGGATCAATTTGTGGCTCCTTAGCATATTCAAAATCCAGCTGATGAAGCCCTGTTCTCCCCTCTGTCGCTTTGGTCTTGAGACCTGAGGAGAATAGGTGACAGCCCTTTGGCTTAACACAGTTTGGGCTGTGCCTGGCATGACCGTGGGAAAAGGACAGGATGGCATGAGCCCGGGCCAGTGACTGGAAGCCACTGTGTCCCCCTGATCCCCGTCTTGCTGCAGGCTCAGCCTCACTCATTTCACATCTATACCACTGAAATGCTTGCTTTAGACAAACTCATCCCATAACCTTTAGCTGCAGACGGTACTGCCCAGTCAAGCGAGAATCCACAGGACAGGAGGGCAATATCAGCTCCCTTCTGCAGCTCTGCTCTTTGCAAACCAGCCTTCATTTGATTTTCTCTCTTCACAGATAGAGCGAAGGGGATGCAGAGAGAAGGAAGGAATTGAGGAAGCAGCCAGCAGAACAATGGTTGTTCTAAAGCTCAGTCGAATGTTTTATCCCCCGATTTTTGGGGTATTTCCAGCCAGCAATCTGAATTTTTCTCTATGCATATTCTTGTCCTTCCCTTTCTGAAAGCGTGATTTAGAGGAAATAAGCCAACAGTTTTCCTAGGCAAGGTTAAAACTATAGCACCATTTAATTAAGCTGTTATTTTAAATACGCTCTGGTGTTTTACCAGCCTGTTGAAGACCTAGGAGCTGATAAATACTTGTCTGCAGCCTCCTTCTATATCCTGAGAGCACAGTTTAATTACCACCCTCTATCCCATTTGCAGCCAGACAGTTTACAAGCTCTCCACCACAGTGCAGATGAACGACAGCACTTTTAGCCCTCCAGATGATGCCAGGCACTCGCCTGGGAAGCAGGCTGAACAAAGGTGGCTCCTGGAGAGAAATAATTGAGGGCACCAAACAATTTACAGGACAGCATCCCACAGCTTGTCTGTTCACAACAGAATAAACCCAGAAACGGGCCAGATCTTCCGATACAAGGAACTGGCTCAGTTGAATTGAGCTAGGAAATAAACAGGAGCCAAGTAACCACGTGCTAATCACATCCCCGAGATTCTTCTGCCTCAAAGCCTCGGGGCCAAATGGCTTTGTCGCCAGACTTTCACCTCCTATCCCCAAATCACAGCAAAGCTTTAAGTGCAGTCGGCTGCAATTTGGAGAAACTGCAAACGTGGAGGCTCCCAGGACCGTGCTTCACACGTGCACGTTTTTCCTCCAAGCACTAGAGTGTCAAACGGTTAAAGAGCTGGCACCAGGTATAGTGGTACGTGAACAAGCTACACAGAAGCTATTTAGCCTGGCTACAGCTATTGTTGGTATGAATATCCGCATTCCTGAAGCCTGGTTGCAAATCAGTAACTGCAGTGAGAGAAGCTGAAATTCATAAAAGGCAGGAGGCAGCTGTCTACAAAGCCTAACTGGAGGTGATACATCAGTGAGGTTTGGGTTACCCTGCCTGGTAAATAAACCCTCCGAGTTGTGCTCCCAGACCACAGACACTTTCCAGCTTTTCTGGATCATGGAGTGAGCATCCATGGGAGCTCTGCAACCACAAGTGTTCAGCGGTACCCAAGCACTGGGAGGCTTGGAATTACAAGCTCCTCTCATTTCCACCCTTAATTTCTAACCTTGCCCATCCATACGTCAGACACCTGGAAACTCTCACAACAAGATATTGCAAGGGTTGTGATGGAGACAAACCCTTTGGCTTTACTGGGATTGAAGGAGGGATCTTCACAGGTGAATATAGGGCTGGAGGCAGAGGCAGGGCAGAAGTGTGTTTAACCCTCAGCACTTCTCTCCCATTTGCACCTGCACGAACAGGAGGGGCTGACCCAGCTCAGTCCACAGCGCGGAGGTTTGGGGCCTTTTTTGGGTCCGCCTGGATCCATGGCACTCTGTAAAAGGGGTCAGATCCTGTCTCTGCCAACAGCAGTGAAATTACGCTCAGTTTTTACTTGCATAACTGAGATCAGAGTCTGTCCTTTCATTGACTTAAGAACTACTTAACATGTCATGGCATTAGAAGGCAACCAAGCAGCTTTCGTTTGCCAGCTGACCCAGGCTGGTTTTGGTTTTGTGTCACCAGACTGTCAGCAGGGCTGTGAATCCAGCCAGTGACACGTAACCTGCTGTGAACGATCTCATCTTCCCTACTAGCATCAGCTGTGTGACTCGAAGCATTTCCTATCAGAGATTTAGCATATTCTTACCATAATGCAAGTACACAGTATTAAAAGATAATTGTGGTTTTTTTCATTATTATGTCTTAACAACTGTAATTGCCAACTACTTGTCTGCAGCTCGACTATAATAAAACTACATTAGCAAATGGGAGCTCATTTGCTGCAGTTGACTTGCTTTGGGTCTGATCTAAGCTCACTAAAACATCTTCCTGCTGTCTTGAGAATATTTTGGATCCAGTTGTGCTGGTATCAAGCACACCTGAAGTGAGGCAGTGCTGTCTGACTGAGGTAAAACCCTTCCTAGTGAATGTGCAGAGGCCAAAATCACACCTGACAATCCTGCTAACGCTCATAAGGTAACGCCAGGAAAGCATTGGGCCTCTTCAGTTTGACCTTCACTGTGCGTGTCCTTGGGAAGTACCAAATTGGTTAATCACAGAGGCAGCAAGAAAAAAAAAATTCTCATTATAAATATTCACAAGATCACATGCAATCCAACAAACCCTGTCTGAATGAAGGAAAATAAATTAGGAGAGAATGCTGGCCTGCTGATTAAAACTTAACCCACACTCCTCATGATGGGCTGACATTTGCCAGCTCTTCAGATACTGCAATCAAACCGACAGCCCCTCTGGCTGCTGGTGACATTAAAAGATAAAGCTCCCATGACTCCTAAACAGGTATGCTGGGACCGATGCTCTATGCAGGCAAGAAGTCCTTTGCTGTGCCAGAACAGCCCAGAACCCCCGACCCTCTCCACCATCCCTGTGGACCAGCTGTGTTGTCCCCCTTGCTGCGCGGGGATGTAGCTATAGGAGCACGAAGCACCTCACTTCCATGGCAAATGAGGGGAGAGTCATAATTTAGTTTACTTGGCCTTTTTAGAGCTTCCTCCATGCACACTGCCGTGTCCTGCCTGCAAAGGCTGCACAGCCCCAATCCTGCCTGCACAAGGGCAGAGCACCGGGGCGAGCGCAAACCTCCAGTCACGGGCACAGCCAACATCTCAGGATTGCTTTGCTTGATACCAGAGCCCCAGAGAGCAGCACTGTCCGGGTGGTGGACTTGCTTCTGAAATTAGTACCCAAGAAATCCTTTTGGATAGTAATGTTTTTTGGCCTTGAAACATCTAATTCCCCTTGAAATCAGCCAGCTCCCTTGGTACATGCCTATGCCTTTTTCTTATTGTAAAGCAAACCTGTTAACAATTATATCACTAGACCCAAATTTGTTTCAGAGAGAGCAAAAATAATAAAATAGAAGGAAAAGGAGTATCCCTTGCATTGCCTACCAAGCCCTGATTAATTTTTCATTTACAATTATTTTCTGTGCAGCACTCGAGAGTTCAGGTAGTAACATTAAAAATTCCCTGTGCCCTCACGGCTTTCCCTAATTAAAATTGACAACCCTCATTTTGAACCACAAACATAATTACCCAGTCCTCCTCACCGACTTGATAGCTGAGGTTGTTTGTTGATAATTTATGAGCATCGGAGAAGATGAATAACAAAGCCGAGGCTCTGAGAAACCTCTCAGTTCCTGCCTTTGAAGTCACAAACGTGTCAGTGGCAGGTGAAGCTGCTTGGAGGCTGTGTGCATAGTCCTGTCCTGAGGCTGTACCTGCCTCTCACCTGGGATGGTGACATCCATGGGACCCGTGGTCCCACTCTGAGCGTTGGGAAAGATCAGCCTGAACTGCTCTTCTGAAGGGTTTGAAGAAATATTAGGGCAGATCCTCAACCTCATCTACTCTAGGGTGTGAAAACTGACCCAGGAGATGGCTCGGGGCACCCCAGGAGGAGACATCGCTTGTGTGGGCATTTCAGGGTTTCCTTCTCCCTATCTGAGGAGCTCCCTGGCACCACCCCAAGCCGGAAGCCCGGTTGAGCCTGGCTTGTTTTAATGGCCCCATGCAACACACACCAAATGACTCTTCCCAAGGACAGCCTGAAAAATAGTTTCCGCATACCAGAACATAATAAAAAACTTCTTTTCCCCAGGTTTCTCCAACATTTCTATACCATCTACAAAACCCCCATGTCTTAGCACTGAGGCCGTAATAAATTATTGCCTGTGCTTAGAGTTGCTCATCCAAAGACCACTATGCGTGCTCATGCTCTCAGCACTGTTTACAGGCAAGAAGACAGGAGGGAAGGACAATGGTGAGGGGGACAAACATCACCCACAGGTGACATTTACACCCAAGCTGGGCAGTCACAGGGCCAAGCACAGAGCACCAGACACTGGATGTTACGAGCATCTCAGGTCACGTGTATTAATCTTGAATACAGACACTGAAATCGGTCACTTCTACTTCCTGTAGGACCAGACTACAAAGAAAAGATCTCTCAATGAAAAGATCTCTCCCTGCTGCTCTCTGCCAGGGAGCAGCAGCCATTCTGTGACGGACATCACTTAACCACTCTTCTTTAAGCAGCGTGTGCGTCAGATCTCACCCATGACTCCCTGAGGTCTGCGATGGGAAGCCAGAGACGGATCCCACACCTGTGGACTTGCTCAGTCCAAACCCAGAGGCACGAAATTTGCTTTGTAAATAGGAGAAAGCAAGCTTTGGGCTGAATCTTCTGACGACAACCTACAACAGACGCTAGTGAGCGCACGCTAGCTGTGGTAGCTACGGGAAGCCGACGTCTCCAAAGGGCCCTGCAAAACCAGCCCCATGCGACCCACTCATTCCTCACAGTCTGGGTTTTGAGGAGTCTGAGTTTCCCCTCCAAGGGACACAGATATAGCCGGGGTGCGGCGATGCAGCCGTCACTCCTGGAGCTGCAGGCAGGAAATAGGGCTAACGGGTCCAGCGGGCACGAGGAGCATTAATCACACATGTGGTGTAAGTGGCTGGCACCAGATGTCGGCCAAATTACATTTACATCAGAGGTGTGGGGAAGGGAAACGGTGAAAAGAAAAGAGCGATGCGTTTCAATGACTCTTTGCTGTTGGGTCTGTTCTGAAAAAGCTTTTCCCAGCCTTGCTCTCAGGGAGAAGGGTAGAATCTCACGCTTGGAACATGAAATTCAAATGCTACTTACAGCAGAGTGGGAAAGTGTTTTCTCCAAGAAAAGCTTCTATCTTTTCTGTGTTTAAAGATGGTGAGAACATGGGGTTGTTTTTTCTGTCAGCTCTTGGACAGCCCAACCTACTCCAACTGCCAGGAACATTGAGACCAGGGGGAAAAAAAAAAAGAGAGAGAAAAATGGAGAAAAGACTGAAGCACAGAGAGAGGATTATTAGAAACGCGTGTATAAATGAAATAGCATGCTGAGAGCTAGGCAACATCACTGAGCAATGCAAAGTGCAAACAGACAGAGCAAAGCTATACCATTCCCTTTAAGGTCAAAGCTTTCTCTAAATTCACAGCAAAAGCAATTCAAGTGCACTCTGTTCTCCCTTGGACTTTCCCAGACCAAAGGCTGTTGTGTATCTGCATCGTTAAAGAAGCCATAACTCTCTATCTGTAAAGGGTAAAATAATCCGACATGAGTGATTTGGTTCCTTCTGCTGCTTATAGGAAATTTAATACATTTCATTGCATACATGTACCTGCTCGTTGCTCCTCTCTGAAGCACAAAAAGCACGCAGAGCGCCGCCGCTGCAAAAGCAGCATTGCCTCTTGAGTGGTTATTCTCCCTGCTGAACTGCAGGACTAAATAAATTAATACCTACCTGGGTAATTAAGACTCCATTCCCCAGAGCTGGCCCAAGATGATCATAATGATGTTTGGTCAGACCATCATTTTTCATCCAAGCTCTGTCCGCACTCAAGGGTCTGCTGGGCTCAACATCAATAAACTCACTATTGCCACTGCAACGGAGGAGTTTATTCCCAGCAGGGAAAAAAAAATATCACATTATTATTATTATAGTTCATCTGCGATCCCCCCAAAAAGAAAGCAAGTGTGCAGAAAGAAAAAGGCAGAAAAGAGAAGTTGGAAAATTTTCAGGAGTCAAACATAATACTCCTCTCATTTAGGCTAAAAGTTATATTGCTCTGCTCTCAATTTAGGGCTGAATGAGGTTTGAAGGTGGGTTTTTTTGTGGTTGTTTCACTTATTTATTTTTCCCCCCCAATCTGTGGGTTTCATCATTAAAGGAATGCAAAAGGAGAGATTTGAAAGAGAAAAAAATAAAAATCAAAACGGCTCATTTTGGAAGTGTTAAAATAATGTTTTGACTTTCAGAAGAAATTTTTCTGCAAGCAGCTTGATGGGGCCAAGAAGAATTCCTGAAACATTTGGATATTGGCAAATCTACTGGAAAAATTGCAGCTTAAAATGCAGCCTATCTCTGCTTCCAGCTGATACGAGGTTTTCCTCTGACTTCAGGTTGTTCCCAACCTCCGTTTCTCTTCTGCCGTTTTCCCTCAGCTTACTGTTGTTTCATCAATAACCGACGTGAAAAATGACGAACTGCAAGAGACCAATTAATATCTATCCGTTTCTTTCTGCATTAACAAAATGCTCCATTTACAAACCAGCTCTGCGTGCTAAAATCTAGACACGTGCCGTGATCGCGCCCATTTGTCACCAACCCAGCACCTGCTTCCGAGCGGGAGCGGGGACAGTGCCAGCTCCCGGGGGCCTAATCCTGAACCAGGATGGGAATCTCAGCCCCTGGAGAAACCTACAGAAAGAGAACAGCAAGATCAGGGGAGCTCAGCACCACCCCACCTAAGGTCTGGATGAAATCGGGACTGGGATTTTCTCTGGAGGTTTGTGCAAGTATCAGGGTACAGCTCAATGCCCAATTCATCCGTGCTATCGATCCTGTGCAGGAGAAACTACTGTGATCCATATCAGGGCTGCAGAGAAGAGATTTCTCCTTCTCAGTCAAAATTTAGGACAGGTAGAAGGTCACCAGGGATACTTTGCTTTTCCCACCGGAGCAGGAGAGGTACAAAGGGAGTCGCAGAGGTTTATGAAGCGGTCACAAAGGGGTCCTGGGAGAGTTTTGGGAAAGAGGGTTTTTCTTCATGATCGCTCGCCTGCGCTGAATTAAAAAGCACACAAGCCTTTGTGTGCACAGCTGCTGGCACCAGCTCATATCACAGGTTTGCCATCAGCACAAAAAACAGCTTTTAAGAACCTCTCATTAAAACCAACACGGGCCAAGATTTCCCCAGTCTACACAAAGAAATTACACATCTTGGCTCTTACTGTGCATATGAACAAAAGAGCTCGTTTCTGGGATTGTGCTGCTACCCAAATACGTATTAGTATGTTGCTTGCTTTTTGGTTGTTTATTTTTAAAATTCCCTTGACTTAAAGCGCAGTGAGGGAAGTAGGCAGCTGGGCTGCAGGAATTCCCACCAAGGTGTTCCTGGCTCAGGCAGTGACCTCCCCACTGCTCCAGCCGCTGGGAGCACCAAGCCACGCTTCCCCATCCTAGCACCTCAGCACACAGAACTTGAAATAATTATTCCAAGTTTTCTCACTGCCACAGTTGTCAGAAGCGTCTTTTATTTTTAATTCACCCTGCACAACATCTTGCGCAAGATCCAAGCTACAGCAATCCCTCGTCCTCAGGGGGTTTGGCGAGGGGGTCTCACAGAAAGCAACGCTGCTGCCGCTGAGGCAGGAGTGAAACCCCAGCATCTGTTGCTTATGGATGGAAATAAGTTCTTTTGCGCTAATTAAAGCCATGTATTTTATTTTGTTGTGGATGCTTAGCTGTTACTAACTTTAGACTACGTTCTCTAGTAAGCCGTGGTTTATATTATGCTAATGAGATGGCAGAAAATGCACCTCCTAGTTTTTATCTAGTACTTATGCTGCTCTTACCATTTAAGCAGAGCCCCTTAGAGTTACCAGTTACTTCTGTCTTTCCAGGGTGAAGTAGGAAAACCCCATCTCTAGTGAAGGGTGACAAACTGGAAGCACTGAACAAACTCAGCAGTTTGCAGAGCCTGAGGACTTTGGACAATGCCATGGGCGAAAGCCAGAACCAGAAAATAACCCCACGAGATCTGGTGGGGTGGTGACCCCTCCGCTCTTGCCTGGCAGTATCCCTGAGGTTCTCTGTGCCACCGACAGCACAAGCCCTTGCGAAGTAGCTCCTGAATCACAATTTACAGCCCAACATAATGAAATAAGCCAGCAACAATTTTGCATTATTTTATACACAGGGCTATGAACCCCTTTTTCACAACACAAGACTCGGATGAGAAAAGTGTGGAGAATTTGGGGTAGATCTGTCTCCTGCTCTGTCCTGTCCCAGCTGAGAGTTTTTGGTGCTCCCTCCTGGATGAACCTGTTTGAGTAACACGTTCCCCCTGAGGGAATATTGGGCAACCTCCTTCTGACTCACAGCGCGTAGGAGTGCCCCCAACAGCATCAATCACTCGTGTCCAAGTGCAACACTTCAGTGACACATCTGGAAAATTCACCTACCACCAAGGAGCTCTTCTCCTGAGCTGGGAAGACCAGAACAGGTTCTCCCAACCACAGCCCACATCACGGTGTTTGCACAGCAGCCGCACATACAGAGCTGAGTGTTTTAACCCAGCTTGGTTTATAGCTAATTGACAATGACAAACTCATCTCTCCAGTTCTGATAGTCCTATTCCTGTCCCTTCTGGGGAACCAAGCCCGAGATAAGCAACCCTGCTCAGACATCAGCTTGGGAAACCATCAGTGAAGCAGACCTTGCTGCCCAAAGCAGAGCAACTCAAGCCCTAGAAGTCTGCTTAGAGCCTCATGCTCATTTAATTGCCATCTCCTAAGGACGCCAGCCCCAGCAAAAGCCTCCTGCGTTGCTCCTGCAACAGGGTTTGTAGAGGAAAGCCCTACAGCACCTTGGTGCTCCCATTCCACCAAGGGACAAGTGCAAAGAGCTGACATTTGGGAATTTTGGAGGGCAACTGACTGTTGCAAATAGCTGGCACGAAGTTTAAGGGTTGTGAAAAGGAAAAAGCCCTAAAGCCACCCATCGTGTCCCCTTGGGACCCCATACTACAGGTGAGCCAATCTATCCAAGCCTGCACATCAGTGCACACCAAGCTGAGGATTTACAATTCAGGAAAAAAGAAATGGAAGTTGCTAAAATGGTTACGACCCCAAACACCCAGCACTCACATGGATGGTTTTCACCAACAGTGTAAATGGCCTTCCCATTCCTGCCCAGGACAGGGGGACATCTACTGGGTCCCTCCAGTGGGGGATGTGGGCAGCCCAGTGCCAGGGACTGAGGCAGAGGGGAGATTAAAACAATTTGAACCTATCACTTCGATGCACACAGTTTTGCTTTGTGGTCGCAGGCCTGTCTTTCAGTAAATAAATAAGAATTGGAGATGGTTTCCTTTATCCGATGGGACTTCTTGGGCTACAATTAGCATCAGAGTTTAAAATGCAGGAGTTAAAATTTATAGACATAGCTGTCATATTGGGAAAAAAAATCTCAGCTCTTAAATTACCAGCATCTTTGGCTGTTCAGTGCTGATACGAAACCACAGAAGACGTGCTGGCAGTGTCATTGTCTGTGTTCTCGTAACAACTAAAATAGGGTAATATAGGTAATACAAATGAAACCAAGTATAATGTAATCTTCACGGTTATAATTTCCTTCAAGATCTACACAGGTTAGACTTTCTATATAATTAAATCTATAGATTGCCTTCGAATGCTTACCCTGCAATTCCTTGAGCGCTGATGAAAAGTACGCTGTTCGCAATGACAAGATTTATTGCATCTAGCACTCTATATTATAGCTGCTCTGCTAACCACAATAAACAAGATATGAAAAGCAATCATACAGATAATGCCATGGAGGAACAAGCACCAGCTTTGTCTTTAACCCCTTCACCTGTCTTCGTGCTGGAAACCGCGGTCAACAATTCTGCAGCACCATCCAACCCCCGCGGATTAAGGATTTTGTTTCTATAGTAATAGACCTGGGGCCTGGGTTTCTTTCTCCCCAGTTCTAAAGCACCAGTATTGTTGGGAAAGCTGCATTTATCTCTGTTGCTATCAAAGGGCACAGCCCATGGCTGAAGGAAAAATAAATCAGTAGAGCCAAGCCAGCTGCGGTGGTGGGTGCTGGTTAGCCAGAGTGACAAGGCAGGACTGTGGCTGTCCCCGTGGGACTGAAGCTTTGCAGTGCTTCATCCCACACTTAAAACCTCATCGTTTCTGGATTTGAGCCCCCTTCCCAGAGGCTGGAGGCAGGTCGCAGGCAGGGCTGGGACATCCCGTTGCTTCTCTGGGCTCAGCCTCACTGCATCAGCAAGGTGTCGTCAGCTCAGGACGCTGTAATTTCATCACTAATGTTTTGCATCACGGAAGCCTGGATTTGACCCTGGAGACTTAGAAACATTATTTAAAGGGTGAATTTCCATATGAAGGTCAAGTGGAAATGTATAAGCTTAATCAAGTCACAGCTCAAATGGAATAGTCCTTCACTACCCACATGCCCGAGAATATTTTTCTCAAATCCTGCTCCTCCCCCTTTTTTTCTTTCTCTCTTTAAATCTTCATGAGATCCAGAAACACTCCAGAGGCCAGAGTAGCAACCAAAGGCAAGAGTAGCAATGATAAAAATCTATTTCTTGCTATTCCTGTTCATGCAATGTAAACAGCGAGTCCGTGTTCCTTGCACCTAATCAAATAAATAAAGCCCTGCTAAATATTAGCACACAGGAGGACAAGGAAGCAAGCAGTCACTTGTGTTCTGTCTTACACAGGGAAACCATTGGCCATTTCAACCCACAGGACTGATAAATGCTCCAGAAGTGGAAATTCACTGCTCTATTACAGTATTTTCTGCCCCCAAACCCAGATAACCATTTACAAAACAGGATGGAGACTGCAGAGATGCTTTGTTACTCCTTTGTATAGGGACAATTGATTTCCTTTCTTTCCTGCCCACTTTTTTTCCCCTGTTTTAAGACTGTCTCCAGCCAGCCAGAAGCTAGCACAGCCCTTGTCCCCACAGAAGTACCCCAGAATAATGAACTCCTTGTAAGCGATGCTGAAATCGAGCAACGGCAGGAGAGGGGGCAGCAAGGTCTTGGGTTTAAGAACAGACCAAATTGTTCTATCCAGGGTAGAAAAATTAAAATATGCTGGAAATAAATGTAAAAATAGAGCAGGGTCTGCAGTCCAAACAGAGTGTATATTTAGTAGTTGTGAATGGGAAAGAGTAGGACATTCCTGGAAAATATTCAAAAAGCAGACAAGGAAGATTAAAAGATTTCCAAGCAGAGACTTTTAAGGCAGGTTGCTATGGATGCTGGGAAGGGTGTTAATCTCTGACCCTCATAGCAAAACGCGTTCCCTGAAAGCCTTTTTTTTTTTTTTCCAGGAACTGTAAGGACGACTTCAGTTCTGGAAGCCTCCAAGAAAGAAGTCGTTTGGTACACAGCACAGGACTCTCACACAGCACTGATGACAAACAACCCTGGGGAGGACCACAAGTGACCTAACACCTTCCTCGCGCTGTCAGTGAGGGAAAACGCTTCTGACAAACCTTTCCCAGGCTCTTCCTGAGAGTCCCTCAGAATAGAGACTTGTACCCCTCCACATCCCCAAAACAATCCAGTCCTTGGCCACACTTCTAATGCCCGACACGTGCCCTGCTTGCCGCAGCTTAATGCTGCTGCTGTTGTTGCCCACTCCATCCACCAGATACCTAAAAACCAAAAGCCATTTAAGTCCGTCAAAGAAACTTCTGCAGAATTGAGTCTCTCAGTGCAATAGTGAGACAGCAGGAAACTGTAATCTTCTCTGAAGATGACACTAATAAGGAACATAGTTTCCTTGCAACTTTTTCCCATGTTGGATCTCTTAAAATAAACCTTTGTGGCATCTGCTGCTCCAACAGTTGGTCAGCATGATACACCTGCTAGAGTCGGGACATCTCAGAGAAGGTGAAATGCATGGCAGGTCTTTGCAAGCCCAAAAACTGTCAGTGCCCAAATTTTTGCCTTTACAGACACGGTTCTCTGTGATGTAAGTCACTTAAGTGACTGGTGTCACTTGCTGTGCAGGTGTTTGAGTTGTTCACCCATCCCCTGCCCCACTGTGGCAGAAGGCTCCAAGCTTGTACCTGAGATAAAACTTGTATGATAAAAAGCCTGTGCTGCAACTAAGGAAAATTAGAAACTTAAGACATCTTGCTTGGGGTGGAGAGCCCAAATTTATTGGCAGGAAAATTATGTTCTACAGCAACTGTTTGCATGAATGGGTTTGCCAGAGTTACTCCATTCCAGAAAGCAACGGATTTCTCAGAATAAGCACAGAGGCAAAATAAAGGTTTGTTCTTATAGCCCAAGGAATGAAAAATCAGTCACTGTAGAAAACAGCAGTGAAGTGAAGCCAGTGTTTGTAGAAGAAATGCATGTGCCTACTTGACCGAAGTGCTCCCACAAGCATCTGTCCAGGACATAAAAGCAATGATCACTGTCACCAGGTACAGGGTTTTAGCCTATCTGTAATTTAATAGAAGAATTTCACAGAGATTTCTGCCGTATTGATTTTGCCTAATGGAACAAGCTCGTTTCCTAGGGGCACCGTGTACTCCAGTCTGCAACACATATAAAGGGCAGGAAAGATCCCCCACTCCTATTCCAGTAGACTGTCAGCATTTAATTAATCCAGGAGCTGCAGGGCATGGTTCTTAGTGCAACCAAGAAAAGAGCTAAAGACAAAACATCAATTTATGCTCCGAATGCCCCAGTGCATTATTATCGTACTCTCAGAGCATTTAAACTGGAGGCTACGAGGCTGGACTGCTCGTAGCACTTGAACGCCTGTCAGATTTTCCCCCTTTAAGGCCTCTGCCAGAGACTCTTTATCCTTTATAACATCAAATGCTTTCAGGAGGAGATTCTCTTTGATGCTGATTTTTCTCTCTGATTCTCCAGGCATAGATAAATGAAGGTTTCCTTTGTATTTGGAAGTGTAATGAAGGTACATGGCATTTCATTATCTGCAATCACACAACAGCACAACAGAGCTGGGCAGGTTCTTTGGGAGCATCCCATCACACACCGATGGATCACTCCTGGTTGTCACCAGCTCCTCTGTCACTCCTGAATGTCACCACCAGGCATACACACCCACACACATCATTCCTGAGCCCAAATACAACCTGCATGGCTAATGGGGTACAGAAGAGCACAAACTTTTTTTTTTTTGGCTTTGCACATGTTTTTCACTGCCCATGACACCACAAACCAATTAGGTCACCTACTGAAAAACATCCCCTGTCTTTTTTAGCAGATTTGGACCCAAATTTAGAAGACTAACCTTTTAAAAATGACTTTTCCCTTTGTTTTCAGTTATAGATTTTGCTCCCTGTCAATACTACAATGCTGTCAACTGCTTTGCCACTCCAGCCTCTCTCCTTTTCTTTCCACCCCTGCAAATAAGTCTTGTTTCACATGGATGTCGTGAGTAAACACCATCCGTCTGGTTCACTGCAGGCCAACCAGTTAAAAACCAACTTTTTAAAGAAAATATTTTACAAGCTGTAAGAGCTTATGTATGCCAAAGCAAAGCTAATGCCTCCATATGCTGTCAGGAAACCTTGCAGAAGATCAGGCCAACATTTTGTAAACCACTCAGTAATCTGAGGTCCCTGGGAACGCCCTCCCAGATGCACAGAGCTCTTAGCATTGGCCAACAGAAATGGATGAGCCAAAACCCTGGCAGGGACATGGTATTGCCCAAATCTCCTGTTTCTGTGTTAATCTGAGCACATGGTATGTAGAAAACAGCAGGCAACAACCTATGGAGAGGAATTAACCGAAAGGGGAGAAAAGCTCTGTCACAATACAACTTTGGTCTCAATCTTTTGTCTCAAGTCTTGGAGACTTGACAGGGAATATTTAATTTAGGGCCATGTCTAAAAGACAAATGGTTTTGTTTCCTGACGCGGCACACTCTCTGTTTAGGTGACAACAAGCCTTCTTCTGGAACAAGGTGCAGACCAGAATTTGACACTAGCAGTTGTTTCACTGTGAAAAACGGGTGTTGATTGACTTGGCTTCTTCCAAGCACACTGCCACCCAGAGATTAAAGACCACATGGTGAGGATGTACAAACCTGCTGAATTTAATGGGAGCATCTCTCAGCTGCCAAGCAAAGGAAGTCCCTGCCTTTGGTGTTCTCAAACTTCTTTGTCCCTCTCTAGGCTTTCAGAATTGGGAGGCTGAAAAAAATGCAATATCATAACCGATCCCTGCTCTGCTGAATGGAGCTCAGAAGAGGGCTGTTTTGACATCAGCGAGCTCAATTCTCCTTTGTCTGGGATGTTGTCATCGCTGCGTGATCCCTAATAGAAAGTCTTCATGATTCTTTGGCACTGGGAGAAACGGTGCAGCACAAGGGACCCACAAACAGGAAAAGGAAGAAAGACAACGCACGAGTACAGCCTGCGTTGTTATGAGAGTTCTTTGGTTCAAGTCTAGAGGTTTTTTTCCTTCTCATTTCAGGAAAAACTTAATGTGACTGTAAGGGCCTTACTTGTGCTAAAATATTAGCCTAAATGATGAATTATGTGTGGTAAGAGAAACCACGCTAAGGCTACCGTTTGTTGAGTTCCCTCACAGGGGTTCAAGGATAGTTGAGCAACTCCTCCAACAGTTCATTTGAGTTGTACTTTTTTTGAATGCTTCTGCATAGATGAAACACCCTGTAGCTGTGTCTAGAAGATCTTGGCCAGGAAGCAGCACAGATCTTGGACATCATGGAAGCATAAGCCATAATCAACTGGTTGTGCGTCTCCTGGCCATTGGCTTGGGACAGGCTGCTTTGCTTTATGCTCTGCATGATGAAGACAACATGCACCAGCACTTCTCAGCGAAGTGGATGGACAACCAAAGCCCCCCTGTCAGAGCAGACACGATGCCAGACAGAGCTGCCACCATCCCACTTACCGTGAAACGGCAAGGAGTTCCTGATGTGTTCAAAAAACCCACCCGCTGACCAATAGCACTGGCGGAATAAATGATGGTTAGAACAGAGTATTGGGTGCCTGATCTTTAGTTCGTACATTAAAAACGGATGCAGCAAGTGGGGAAGCGCGTAGGCAGGTGCCCTGCCCCTTAGCAAATTCTTTACCCTCCATCTGCCTTCCCACGTGTTAAATCCTGGAGACGCCACTGGCGTGCAGATAACGGGAGTTTGGATTGCAGCCAGCCCTGCACAAGTAAAGGCACATTCAGGCCCAAGATGTTTTCAGGCATCAGAATCAGGCTTCTCTTCTAGAACTAAAGATGCTTAAAGGGCATTATAATAGCTGCCTGAATATCAGAGACACTCCCATTACTGTTTGATTTCTTCGTGCACCAACGCGCGGTCAGATTCACACAAGGTTTGCAAAGGATCAGATCTGCTCTTTTCAGAGACAGTTGGGAATACCCCTGGAAAAATGTGAAAAACACAGCATGTGTTGGGACCGGTGCCTCTCCCTCATTATTCCATGTAAATACAAGCAATCTGACCCCTCCAAAGAGACTTTGCATTTCTCAGAAAATGACCATCTGTCAGGCAACAAGGGGCACTCATTATTTAAATTACGAATCTATTCCCCGCTGCCATTTTCTCTCACATCTTGTTATAACAGAGTCTCTCAAACACCCCATTCCCCTAGCACCGGGAGCTGAGATCACAGCTCACCCCCACCTTTCCCAGCAGCTATCACCCGAAAAAGACCCAGCTAAAGGATGCTGCAGTTTGTGGGCCCAAGAGAGCTCCAACGTGCCATCCAGGGGAGTTATGCAAAGCAGAAAATCCACAAAAAGGGCCCCATAAACTGCAACCATGTCACAATGACTTTTAAGCATCTCCTTATGAAATCGAAGTTTTCTTGAAGGACGTGAATACGAGTGGTGGGGCCACACAGAGCTCCATCTGTAGGCTGGGGCTGGCAGGAGCTGCCCTTGCAAGTTGTGTGGTCCTCAGCATTTCCAAATCACCTTCACCGTGCTGGAGGAAAGGAGACAAAGCCACACGAATATTGCAAGTCATCATCTACGAACAAAAGCAACACCTTACGTGCGATTGCAGAAACATGGGGTGGAGGGAGCTCAGCAGAGCCTCCAGTCTCCTGAGCAGCTCTGCTGCTTCAGTATTTGCACTGAGGAGAGCTCTGAGGTCATTAACAAGAAGAACCAGCAAGAAAAAAAAAAACAAAACAAGAGGCTTTTTTTTCTTCTTCTTCCCCCCATCAGGCCACAAGAATCGTATCAACAAATCCTCAGCTTGATGTGATTTGCTAAATGTCACTTGTCACAGGGCTGCACAGCTCAGGGAAACGCGAGCGAGAAACCAGAGCAGGGATGAGGCCGGGATGCGAGCAGACCTCGGCGCCTCCGTGGCTCTGCCTCAGGCTCTCTGTGGGGAACCTCCTCCCCTCTCTGAGCCTCGGTTCCCAGCTAGACAATACAGAAAAGCCCTATTTCCCCTGGTCTGGGGGAAGATGCATAAATTAAAGGCCATGAGATACCAAGATACTCCAGTTGTGTAAATAGGTGAAGCTGCTCTTAGAAATAGCCAATTCCTGCCTAGCTGGTGGAGTAGGTCCAGCTTATAACAGGCTGCTGTCTCCATCACAAAACACCCAGAGATTTAGCGGGTATGAAAATGTCCGACATCCCTGCGGCTTGAGAGACAGCAGGGGGAAGCTCGTGCCAACCGCGATTAGAAAGCGCTGGGGTTTGGGTTGACAATTGCCCGTCGTCTGGAGGTAGTACACGAATTAAGAACTCTCTTTGCTAGAGGCAAGTTGCATGGCCAGGCACCGGAAAGGATTGTGAAGTATTCATATTCTCTGCTGGAAAGAGCCTGGGGAGTGCAAACTATTTATTAAACAGTAAAACCCATCAAACTGCTTTTAATATTTTATGTGAGAGGAGATGCATTTATTTCTATTATTTTTAATAAGGAAAATTCTACACATCTTTGGGGGAACGGGAAAGGGATCTATTCAAAATAAGCGTAGATTCTTTACAAGCAATCCCAGCCTGTGTTTATTATGAATACCATCACGCTGCAAGATGCAAAAAAAATAAGAATCAACAAAGCACAGCCTGTTGTGTTGAATTGCTTTATATGCAAAAAAAAAAAAGCCAGAAGGGAGGGGGAGCTTTAGGAATGCTGAAATGACATCAGCTCTTCTCTTGATCAAAATCAAGACTGAACAAGTAGAAGTATGTGATCTTTCCAAGTGCTGAATGCCAAGTGACCCCATACCAGGAAATTCTGAGAGCTGCATCATAGATTGAGCCTGACGTTTATCAAAGGAGAAGCAAAGAAACGTGCAGTGAGTGTATGGGGGTTGGTTGGAGCTGGCAATAGGTGACCATGAAGATTGGTCAAATGCTGGCGTAGCTGTGCAGCTCAAGAACATGAGAAGAAATCCCATTAAATGTGACTAATCAAAGATTTGGAGGGGAATGGTCTAATAATAGCTGCTGTGTGCTTCTCTGGCACGGCTTTTTCATGCTGTTGAATGTTTCTGAAGCTCTGCATCCTGGTCATTTGTGCATTCGGTGTCTGGCCACAAAAGCACCCTCTGCTCGGGCTTGTTCCTGCTGCTGCCAGTTACATTCTGGGGATAAGCAAGCAAGCAAAAAACCTAATCTCTGGCGCAAATTTAGGAGAGCTGGCCAGAAATAAATCACAGAGCTCATCTCTGGACCACTCTTCAAAAGAAATTAGCTGAAAGTAAATCAAAGGCTATCTTCCAACAACAGCAGTGGAAAAGCATTGTAGAGACACCAGTTCAAGCAGTCGCTTCAAGAAATGGGCAAGTATTGAGAGAATATGGCACTTTGTGCCTTCCCTCTGGAAGTCTTTATTTCTATCACAAGAAGCTTTGCCCCAGGGCTTGCCTCCAGGAACAGGCTGTGCAAGGTACCAGAAATGTCCCAGCTGCACACCCAAACAGGGAATTAGTTGCTTCTTGACGGCCCAGATTGCCCACACAAGCAAAATCACAGGACAAAGCCCTACTGAAAATCAGTGCTTTCTATTGCACAAACAGGAACATAACCCTGGGGGGGGGGGTGGGGGGGGGGGGTGGGTGGGAAGGGCTCTTCCTTCTCTGTTTTGCACTGGAGGAGCCTCAGCTTAATTACTGTATCTGGCTGGGCATCACACAGCACAGCCAACTGTGACAGACCCAGAAGAAAACAAAAACAGCCTGGAAAACCAGTGGAAAAAGACTGAATGAACTGGAACTATTTAAATGTGGAAAAAAAGAGTGAGAGAGGAATGTGATGAGCTTCAAATGCATAGAATGCTTCCCTACTAAGGTGGAAGGAAGATGGGACCCAATTTCCATGCTTGTGACAGATCAGTTGGAAAGAAATGAGCTTGAACCAGAACAAAAAGGATCCTTCAGGTGTTGGGGGAGAAGGTCTTCCTACAGCCGAGGAGAACAAAGAACTGGATTAGGTTAGAAGATTGTGAGGTGCCCAGCCACAAGGTCCTTAAGCACAAGTTAATGGGAGACTGTCAGCAAAGGCAGGTACAAGCGGTCAAAACCTAAGGTAGGGAAAAGCTCCCAGTGACTGTCCCTTGTGCTCCCACACACAGGAGGAAACCCATCTCCAGAGATCAGGTTGGTTGTGTAGCTTCAATTGCTAAGAAGCATTCCTCCATGTGGATCTGAGCTTTTCCAGAAAGTGGAAAACAATGAGGAGCTGAAGAGCAAGATGGGGTCAGACATCACATTTTGGGGGCTCAGGAGTGTCCAGCCTGCAGCTCACCAGACCAGGGAACATCACATAAATCCTCGTGAGATGGAAGCACAGACCCATGCCGTGCCCAACATTTGGTCCCGGCATCAGTCTCAAGAGCCCAGCTCCGCAAAGTGAGACAAGTGAGCTGCGACATCTCACAGCACAAGAGCCTCATGCACCCATCTCATGGCCACCACGGACTGGGTGCAGCTCCTGTTTTCCTACGGGACAGTGGGCAATGTCTGGGTCAATCCATATTTGTATCCCTCAGGACGTGTAGCTTTCTCCTACTTCCGTTTTCAGTTCACATTTAAAGAAGCAACACTGCACATCTCCCAGCCAGCACAGCACCTTCACCACCAAATTGCTGGTTAAGTGAGAATTCAAAGGAACATTTAAAAATTCCATCAATGCCACTTGGACACATGCCTTCAGGCTGTTTATCTTTAAATGAGATGTCACATGTAATTTAGTGGCTGTATTAAGTATTGTTTTTCACTTTTAGCTGCGTTGCTGTGGGCAGCCCTGTATCAGCACACACCTTCATTCTTCATTAGGAGAGATAAATGAAAATGGCACCATTTTTCTGAATTAAAGTCCAAATATCTGACATGTCAATACCATCTAATGGAACAAAGCACTACAGATTCCTTGAGCAGGTGTTTAATTTGCATGCTATTACTGACAAGCAAGATTAATGCTTTGCTAAATACTGATGCTGCGGTGACGAGAAAAGCAGAAGGGAGTTGTACTTAAAACAGTAAACAAAGGCAAAATATTGTACGTTCCTTTTGCTCCTCAAGTGGTTCTCTCTTTGCAACAGAATAGTTATAGCTTTGGTATTTCTTTATAAATTCATGTTTTTTTCTGGTCTTGCCCCTCCCTCCTGGAAAAGGCAGCCTGGGGAATAAAGTCCTCACATTGGATAAATTTATATCTTTATAATAACAAAGTGGTGTTGTACTAGGTACATCCACTGCTGTTGCTTAAGGCTTTGACAGCATGAAATTAAACCACCTGTCAACTTTTTCATTACCTCCTCTTACACTGCAAAGATATGAACCTCAGAAAAGCCCTTCTCGTCATCTCCAACACGTGAAACACAGCAGGTGGAGCTGTGGCCATTTCAGGTAGCAATGCTGATGCCTTGTGCCTCAGTTTCCCCATTTCAACGCAAATGCCCCCCACTCCCCATCCAAACAGCAAACCAGCCGTGCAAAAGCTCTGGAGGCCCCTGCACACACTGAACATGCCTCGTTTCTCCTCAGCTCCAGCTTTCAACCACCTCACAATCCACCCTCAAGAAGAGCATCTGAATTTGCTGAAATTTGTTTTCATTAATGTGGATGCTTCTGCGACTGTTGTTCGCCAGGGGTCAATAACACTTAGGCTGTTAAAGGTTTATTATGGCTGCGATGCAAGAGTTAATTAGACAAGGAATTTCTCAGTCGCCAGGATGGGTTTTCTTGCAGTGCAGGGGACTGTCACAGGGTGCAGGGTGACAGCAGAGGTGGGATCCCAAACACAGCAACTAGACCCACAGCCATCCAGGGCATGGGCAGGAGGGGTATCGCTCCCAGCCCTCCTCCAGACCCCGCCTGGGGACAGCTCAGGGTGGTGCTGGTGGCAGAGCCATCAGGGAGAACAGGTGGCTCTGTGGTGTCCAGGGGGTTTAGGAGACCACTTTCCATCCCCACGCTGCATCTTGTGCATTTTTGCATAGTGCCACCCAGAAATCTCACAATTTCTCCCTACAACTTAAAGCCAAAGCTGTGGGATGGTGGTGATGTTCTTGGTGGGAGCAGCAGCATTATCTGCCCCTCCACTGGCTCAACCCTTCCTCCGTTTGGCAGGACTCGTGCGGGGAAACAAAATTTAAACCGCATGCCCAAGGCATTCAGTCCTCCCACCTGGGCCATCATTCACACAATGCAGATGCTCATCCCACAAACCATCCTTTTACAAATGCTTGGTGAGGTATTTAAACACACCAAGCATTCCTGTAGCTTCTTGCATTAAAGAACTTGATTTTTAAGAAACCCTTCTTACCTGGCATCTCCTTTGGTCAGTTTAAGGGTTCAACTCTGCAGCCACTTCAGCCCTTCAAATCTTGCAACAAAGACAAAAAATCTTTAGTGCAATCACACAGCACAGACTCAGCCCAGCTCCAAGCTCACCCACTCTAGGCAGCCCTGACTTTAGGGACTGCCCCTCATTTATACCTGCCCACCCCAGAGCCGTTTCAGGTGGAGGACCAAACTCTGTAACGAGCTCATCCTTCCTTCTGGGCAGCCACGGACAAATTGGATGAAGGCTTTGGGGGATTGCTGGCCTTGAAGTGATTAACAAAGCTGAAGGCATCACCCGGGCCAAGGGTTCATGGAGGATCTGGCCCCAGCAGCATGGCTTTCCTGGAAACAGTTGGTCCAGGGGAGTTATTCTTACCCCATCGTTAACATCAGCTTTATGAAAAGGCAGCCTCATACTCCTGGGGAGGAAACTCAGTTAATAAACAGCTCCTTCAGCTGCTCCTCTACGGCAGCCGGCGCATTGCAGCCTGCGGGCTGGCAGGGAGCTGCCGAGTTCAGAGTCATTAAATAAAGTAAAAACCTGTGTTGCCATGCTCCCACTGCATTGCATATCGTGAAAATAAAAAAAAAAAAAGAAGGAAAAAACCTTCACGTGAATTACTATTGGCTTTAATAAATGCGCTTGTGTTATCAGATGGCAGCAAGAAATGGCCAGCGCCAGGGAGGCCACTTCTCCAGAGCCGCCGCGGTGGCACTGGGGGCTCAGCAAAACCGCGGAGGCAAACGGGGATGTTTCAGTCTCTTAGCCCTAATAAAACCAGAGCTTGCTAACCTGAACAAAAACATCAGGGCCTCCAACCTGTTTCAATCTCAAATGTGTGCTTTCAGCAATTGCTTTAATGCCTGGGAAAGTAAAAACTCTTACCGAAAGACCTCTTGACCCCCCCCCCCCAGCAATAAGTTATTACCACGGAGACCTTGAAATACAGGTCCGGCTGGCACAGGCTGCCCAGAGAAGCTGTGGCATCCCCCTCCCTGTGGCAGTGTTCAAGGCCATGTGGGACAGGGCTCTGAGCAACCTGGTCTAGTTGAAGGTATCCCTGCCCATGGGAGGGGACGTTGGACCAGACGACCTCTAAAGGCCCCTGCCAGCCCAAACCATTCCATGATTTTGTGTTCCACAGCGGCTTTAGAAAGTGGTTGTAAATACCACAGTAAACACTTGTGTTTTACTTGTGTTTTCAACTTAGGGTCAAGACTTTAAATCCTGGCCAACAAGTGTGATATGTGGCTGCCCTGGGTCCTTATTTCAGCAGTGTTATAGAAATACGAGCTGCACATCTTTAAATAGCCTGATAAGAGCTTTATCCAGGCACAATTTATGTTGCCCAAATGCTGGACTTCCTTCCAGACAAAGTGCAGTTTCTCCTCGGAGCAGAAGCCATGGAGCTGGTGGCTCCCGGCACGGTGATTTACACCGCTGGATTCCTCCCCAGAGCTCCAACATCTGGGTGCTGGTGGCTGCAGGAGGCACTTTGGTTGCCATCACTCATTCTCACTATTTTATGATCCTGGAGGAGCAAAAATAGCACGGTAATTAGTTCTGAAGCTCCAGTTGTGGTTTTGCTTTTATTTTATTTATTAGTAATTATGGACTGAGAAAAAATGACAGATAGAGCATGGGCTCTATCTAAATAACTCCTTTGCCCACCACTGCGCCTGTGCTTTAATCTGCAGGCCTGTCTGCACTCTCAGAGTAAACTCTTTAAAGATTTAATCAAACAAATTAATCCCCTAACTCGCCTGTTCCCTCGTAGCTGTCATTCAGGAGGCAGCTTATTTTCCGATTTCTAAGAGCCCTATTTCTGCTGAGCGCAATTTTAAATGAAACAGTCCTTAAAAAAAACGCCTAGATATAAGATTTGCTTCGAAACCCCCAGTTTATATGCTGGCATTTGCTGTATGTGAAATTGAGATCCATTTGAATTCAACACCACGCCAGGGAGCTCTGCTGGAAGGCAGGGGCTGCTCGGAGCTGTCGAAGGAAGCGCCGGGATTCGGCAGGATGGGGCTCCCCTCCCAGCCCCACCGCTGTCTGCTCTGACCTTGGCCAACTCATTTAAGCACTCCACGCTGTCTAGTCATCTGTAAAATTAGTATATGGCTATTTACCCACCTCCCAGAGATATAGCGAAGGTCACCGTTTGAGAAATACGTGGAGACCTTCGTGGGAGGGGAACAGACTTTACGTCGTGACCGCTGGTTTCCAAACAGCACCATGAGCCGGATCCTGCATATCCCATGGCTTCACGGGGTTTGAAGGAAGAGACCCCAGTGCTGTGGGGTGAGCTGCTTCTGGAGCAGGGCCAGTGGCTGAGATGTGTATTTTTCAGGTCTAGTAGCAAAATAGCGTTTGTTTGGAAATTATGCTGAACCATCTCTGCAAACACTTCTGTGGTTTAAGTCATGATTTGACCTATTTTACACTTGAAATAACAAAACAAATAGCCCAGTGACTTCTGAAACTCTGCAATGTTCATCTTTTAAATGCGAATGGAACTGAAAAATCTTTAGCTGCTTCTGTCAGCCACTTCCCCTGGAAACATGCCCTGTCCTACAGACCGCACGAGCTCCACTTGAATCACTGATGAGAACGACCTTGAGATCTGATGTACGGGATGTCTGTCGAGCCATGCCATAGCTCTTTTTACCCAGGTGTTTAGGATCTTCTCTGCAGAGAGACGGTATTGCTTGCTTATAGGCAGAAGTGAGCCAAAAAATCCTTATGGAAAAAACTTCCATTTTTGTGCCTCAGGTTCTTTCAGCCCTGTCACCCAGCCTTTTGCCAGCACTGAAGTGGTCAAGAAAGTCCTCAGCTGGATCGGATTTAGGGGCTGAAGCACATGAGGCAATGACTGGGATTAAACCAAACAGAAACAAATACATGATGGAAGAGAGGAGGCACACGACAAAGAAAGGAAAAACACCATCATGCTGCAAAGATGGGGAATGGCTGGCACCCAGCGTGCTGAGCCCTCTCCTTTGTCCCCATGGAAAACAGGCTGCTGGAGAAGCAGGTTAACAGAGCCATTGTTCTATTCTCACTTATTGCCCTTTCTTCCATGCGTTAAAGGCGGGTGTCACCATTCTTAAATCCTGAGGGTTACGGCTGGGAGAGCGTTGCACCAACACAGTGGGTCTTCCACCCGGCTTCTCCACAACATGGGCAGGAAGGAGAAGACTTTCTAAGTGCAGAAATCCTGAGGAAATGGTTAAAACCAAGTACAGCGGCACCAACACACACCCACATGTGCCTCTCCATCACCCGGAGAAGCAACAGCGCACATCGAAAACCCTTCAGCTCCCTGAACCGTGACACATTTCAGATCCAGCCCTACAGACAGAAAAGCGGTGCCGCTACCAGCAGGGGTAAAGCTACTGCCCGAAGCCTCGGGGCTCAGTCCCGTGATGGGGCTGAACACAACTGACCTGCCCCAAGATGGGTGGGGAGAGCCTCAGACCTCAGAAGGGGTGTTGGGTGGGTGCTGGGAGCATCACCAGGTCCCAGAGTGGGTGCTTTGCCCCCCTGGGACCGTGCCCAGCTCCGTGGGGCCGTTTGCAGGAGCTGCTTTATCGGCAGCGCTGAGCTTCCCACGGAAATCGCTGTATCATTAACCTGAGCTTGGCTTTGAACCAGGGCTTTAAGAGTTTATACAAGTAGTAGCTAAAAGGCATTTAATAGCACAGTGCAGCCAATAAGCAATGAATTATTTAGAATATTTTACTAAGAATAATTGCTGTTTTTAAAGAGATTTTTTTTTTTCTTCCACCATCCTCCCTGGGGCCTATAAATGATTTTGCAGTAGTAACAGCGAGTAAGAAAAAAACCCCAAAATACAAAGCCACCTAATAGCGGCTGCCTGCGATCAGCTAAACCATGATGCAGAGGAGAAACAGTATCTCAAATGTGGCTTCAGCATATGTTTATTAATTAAAGTAAATACACAACCGCAGACAGTAAAGCAAACGTATTGCCAAGAGCCAGGTTCACAGCCCAGCCAGTCCAGGCAGGATCATGCACACGCTCCTGCTTTTTAGATTTATGATAACTCTCCCAAAATGCTAAAAAACCCAAATGTTGCTCCAGGTCCTGGCCCCACCCTCTTGATGCAGCGTGTGTGATGCGGTGCTGCGGGGAGCACCACAACACAGCCCCTGCCCACCCCAACGCCGGCCTGGCCACGGCACACAGCTATTCCTGAGAACATTTCTCTGTGTTTTGTCTTCCTTTTGCCTCATGGAACTGCCACAAAAATAAGTAAAAATAATTTTTTTTTTTTGCAATTAGTTGTGTATTTTTTTCCCCTCTCTAATATGTAACTGAGGTTTGCAGGTGAGTGGGCTGCGAGCTCCGAAATTCAGTTTTGGCACAGGGCAATTTGTCAGCCATCAGGGCTGAGCAGCCAAAAGCCACAAGCACCCCTTCCACGGTGCCATGAGCTGGGATGCCATGGCCCTGGGGGCAGCAAGGATTTTTCCTGGAGATTTGATGCGAATCACTCAATCTAGATTAAAGAAGGATGATGCTTAACCCACCCACAGGTCCCGATCCTGCTCAGGCCAGCGCTGGGTTCAGAGGATGCTCTGCCTGGCCAGAGCCCCCTCTCCTTGAAATCCAGCTGCTGCTGTTTGGAAAACCAACAAAATATGTTTCTGCTTTGTGGGCTATTTCAGGCTGTGAGCGTGGCTGGGGGGTGGGGACAGGCACAAGAGAGGCGGGATCAGAGATTTACTGCCCAAAAATGTTGGAGAAGGATTAAACTCAAGCAGGGCTGTCCCCAGCTTTTGCTCACATCTTGGAAATTCACCTTTCCCCAAATCACAGGTGAGAAACCACTCTCTTCTTCTTCAAAACACAAGTGTGAAGGAAATGCTTTGTATGGGACACAGAGGAGTCCAGAAGAGAAATGGAAAACAAACCAATCTCCAGAAACTCAATTAAAAAAAAAACCCAGAAGCTTTTCCAGCTGCCAGTCATTTCCCCTGGATTGCAAATGTTTCCTCTAATTAATAGTACTCTGCTCCTTGAGTGTCTACTAATGATAAGCTCTGGGCAAAAGACCTCGAGCAGGGAACTCTCTATTGATCCCTGTATTGATTTTTTATCTTTTTTTCCTGTTGTTATTGTACATGCAAATGGCTGGTAATGACTCAACCTTACCACCACTCTCTTCAAGTGACATTTAGGAAAAAGCAATTTAATCAGAGGGCCTCACGTGCTGCTTTCCCTCTCAATTCCCCCAATGCTCGGGGTGACCCTGGGGCACTGACCTCACCCGAGCCCCCTCCCCTCCGGGAGCATCCGGGTGAGACAGGGCTCACGCATCATTTCACTTTATCCTCCCCAAAACTCTGACCCTTGTGCTCCCCTCCAGCCATGAGAAGCCACCATGGACTGCAACTTCCAATCACGTACCTGCAAATCACTAAGTTGTTGGGGCTTTTTATGGCTGTAACTTTAAATCCCCTAAACTATTGCTTGCTTCAATTTTAACATGCATTTCAGTTTAAATAAGGACATGGATTTATTCCTTCCACTGACTTTACTGCTATCAGCTTGATTTGCCTACATAAAATAGCTTGTTAAGTGATGTATCTCCTTTCTTCCCTCTTTCTTGAGCATCTTTGCTTGGGATTGGTGAATTTTGTTCGGTGTTTTCCAAAGACACCAGCAAAGAAATGCTACTTTTCCACAAGCCTTGCCATTTTCTTGCTGCTTTTCCCTCTGTAACATGCAAACAACGCATCCATGAACCAGCTCAACATGTCTGTGTCATCACGAACCAGAAGGAAAAAACACAGAGGCACCAAATAAATTTTCTTTGAATGCGGTTAAAGGAAAAAAGGGCCCCGTAAGAAACAACTGGTCTTGGTGCTGGTGGGAAGGCAGGACACGCGCAAGCCCTGGTGCTCCTCCGACCCAGCTGGCCCCGGAGAGTTTGTCTGGAAAGTCAAAGACTACAGATTTTCTTGGGAAATTTCTGACATTTTCTCCTTCTGGATGAGCCAGAAGATATCATGAGAGAAGTCTTTCTTCTGGTGTTTTGCTACTTCTTTTCTGGGAGCCTCCTCGGAGCAGGCAGGCAAAGTCAAGGCATCACCCACAGCTTGGACGGCCACGAGAGGTGGCTTGAAGCCCACCCCCATCCCTGGCTTTGCACTCCAGTGAGTAACATCTTCTGCTGAATAGCAGGGGATCGGGAGGTTTTGCCAGATTTTGTAATGTTTCACAAATTGACTCCTGCTGCTGGGAGAATGTTTATTCTTGCCCTGAAGAGCAGTCTGGCCCAAGAGGAGATGGCTACGCTCAGCTAGGAAAGGAATGGTCCCCAGCAGAACGAGCTGCCCCATCTCGGGGTGCCTCGGTGCAGCAGCTGATGGAGAGGACAGATGCTCAGAGCAGAGGTCAGACCTTGGCTCTGTTCCATTTCCACCTCCCTGAAGAAAGTCCAGGGAAGGGGATGGTGAAGCCATCTCACCTCTCGACCAAGCCCACCCAAGCTGGGACAGCCTCGGCCCATCTCGCAGCCGCAGGGGCTGTATGCTCGGCCAGAATGAAGCGAATGTGTCCCTGCCCGGGGAGAATCTCCCAAAAGCTGTGGGGCTTCCGAGCAAAGGTGCCAGCAAGGTTAATGGCATTAAATGAAGGTCATCGTCGCATGCTTCAAGCTGCGGTTTATTGAAGAGATGAACCACAACATCCAAACCCAGATGTGAGAGGAGGGAAAGAAATAAGTAAGCGGGACAGAGGACAGGAGGAGCTCTTCAGGGTCGTACCAGTCCCTGGAGGAAAGCTCGCTTTTCCCAGCTCTCTTTAAGAAATGTAGAGCTGTAAATGCTGAACGAACATCACATTAATCTGATGACTCTCTGAGATGTCTAGACTATTGTCGGAGCTGATAGGAAGCTGGCATCATCCGAGCTCTTTGAGCCTTTCTTGCTTTTCTTTTTTTTGAGAAAAAAAAATAGCAATAAGATTCTTTTCATATTATGCACTGCTGGAAAGTCCCGTTTGCATGCAGACAGCTGCTGTGTTTATAGACACCATCCAAAATGCAGCTAAATGCGACAGCTCGCTTTAAGCAGAGCAGCAGGCGTTTGTTAAAATCATCGTTTCCAGAGGGATTGCAGGAGCTCCTGACCTTTTATTTTTTGCTATTTTAAAGTCAAAGCCTTGTCCTTACGCAAAGGCAAAAGTCCCACATTGAAACATGCCTTGGGAAGATCCCAAAAGGAAAAAAAAATCCTTCAAACCGAATGACATCCTGAAAATCACCAGCTCCCATTAATGTTAATCAGAAATTCAAATGCTGAACTAAACAGGCTGTTCCCTGTGAGTGGCCGAGGGTCATTTTGAAAGCACAAGAACGTCGGCTTGCCTTTAGTGCTGAGCAAAACAAACACCTGAAATCCTTCCTTGCAGGTCTGCAGAGCTAAAATAAAAATTAAGCAGGGAGGTGCATCAAAACTGTCTCCAATTAAAAACAAAGTCCATGAGAAAGGCAGTTTGGGAGCATTCCTTCCGAGCAGTTTTTCCCCATTATAACATGACAGGAGTCATTGTACAGAGGAATGAGGAGTTAATTTAAACCCCACACTTAAAGCAAACAGGTAAACAGGTTGAAGGCACAAAATACAGGTGGAGAGGGGGGGGAATCAGCTTAAAGCTACTTGTGCATATTTAGTGAGGATGGTTTTACTGAAGAGCAGTGCAGATGCTGTGGTCCTGGTTTCCCCCCTCCCCACACCTGCTCTGCCTTGCCCCAGCTCTTTCCATCCACAGCCTCTCTCTCAGCCCCCTTTAACCCAGCATAACGCACAAAGCAGGTTCTAATTCCAAACTGGTATGATATGGGAACAGGAGCTCCAGGCTCACAAGCTCTTTCCCCAGGAGCTTTGTCCATGGCAGGGGCCTGTACCCCAGCACAGGGGGGCTGGGGGGCTGCTCTGGGGCTGCTCAGCCTCCCACCCAAAATGAACTCATCCGAAACACACATTCCCTTGGACATCGCAAAGCACACAGTGCCCTCTCCTGCCGGGAGGCTCTGCTCTTCAAACACACCCCCCTCACCAGCCTTTTTGCCATCGTTGAAGCGATGAAAATTAATTTACGACTTGCTTTTGTAAGATGTTGGTCACAAACTGCCAGCGAGCATGAAAAAAATTGGTTGATTTTTCCTCGCCGGCCCCTTGGGCTCAGGCAGCAGCGGCCACGGCAGCACAAATCCAGACCCAACCGTGACATCTAGTGGGTAAGCACTGAATGCTCTTCTTCTCTTCGGAGACAGGTGAAAAAAAAGCTCATTTTTGCCTTCCCGCTCACCCCTGGGGACAACAGCATCTTCCATTTGACAGTGTCCCTTGGGGCTGGACTCCAGAACCCCCGGGCAGCTCCAGCCGGGCAGCGGCTGTTTGCAGGGACACAACCTGGCTCTGCGAGGAAGAGCAACACCACAGCCAGCTGCAGCCCTGCCATGAGCAAAAAAAACCTAAAAAATGCTCCCAGCTCTTTGCCGAGGTCATAGTAAGAAGGCTCCAGTTCTATTTTTCAAGTAGCTTTCAGCTGCCCAAAGGCAAGCACCCTTGTTTTCTGGGATGCTACCTAGCTGCAGATATCTGTGTTTATGGTCAAAAACATTAGGTTACACAGACAACGTGCAACACTCCTGACAAGCCCCAAAGCTTGAAAAGCTCAGGTTCTCACGGCATCGAGCCGTACGTGCCTCCTCCTCCTCTGCTGGGCTGTGGCAACACCTTTGTGTAAGAACAAGCAGTGTGAAACGGCAAATAAAGATTAAAAAATTAATGAGCTTTCCCAATCAAGTTATGAATGTTTGCTTTTCATTATGTTGTTTCTATTTCTCTTTGCTGTCAAACAATACAGGAGCTGCTGCCAAAAGTTTAAGAGCACTCAAACTCCTGAAGCTGGTCAGCACCTGGAATCAGAGTCTGTCCCAGCCAACACTGATTTGTCCTGGGCCTCCTTCTGCCGGTGCAGAGAGAACGTTTTATTTGTTTACATTTATTCCCCATATTCACCACAGTGAATAGTTCGTTCAGAGTTAAAAAGACCAAATAGGATTTGGGGAAAAAAAAAAAAAAAAGCACAGGAAACTTGTTTTCTTCTTGCAGTTGAATAAAAAATAAAATCAGAGATAAGACTATGAGATTCGCCATTCTAAGACCATGGAAGTCCAGGCTGGAATAAAACCAGCAACAACGAAATTTTCAATTCATTAATGTTAAACCAAGATAGTATTAAATACAATTTTAGATGAAGAACATGTTGACTACAGAGAGTTTCATTAAACAAAAAAATCGGTTCATGCATTTTTATTGAGCTTTAGTTTCCAAACACGCTGTAAAAACTCAATCCGTGAGAACTTTCTTTCATTACAACACAGGGAAGGTGCGAAAGGTCAAGCTGAATAAATGTGCACAAGCAAACTCATACAAATATACGGGACTAAGGTAGCTCCAAAGTAACTATAAAACATACCAGGTTTAGCAGAGACATTTGCCATCATCATGAAGATATTTTCCCGAAGGGTGTCTGAAATGATTAAACTCCAGCCCCACCCACCCTGACATCGCACACCTCCGGCCCAACTGCGCGAGGGGCTCGTCAAGAGCGAGGGTGTCAGGATGGTGTTGGCTGTTGCCTTGCCCAGCTGTTCCGGCAGACACCTGGCAGTGCATTTAGGCTGCCCACAGGCTCGACACGCAGCTTTTCTAATGGGCTGGAATAGCCGAGGCTGGAAGGAGGAGATGCCCTGCAAGCTGCGCCCAGGTGACTGGTTCCCGCCTTGCTGACAGCTGAGCTCGCCTCTAGGTCGAAGAGGTGCTGATAAGCTGCCGTACAAAACCAGAGCCCAGTTATCGTTTGGTTTTGTGTAAGGAAGTTATGATCTATTCTCTAGGCAGTAACCTCAAAAACGCACATCCCTGGGGCAACTTGACGTTCTTTTCGGACAGTTGCATCTCCCGTGTCCGCAGCGCAAACGATACCCTATGAAAGGTGAGGGGAGGATGCTCTGGTCTCTCCTTCAGAGCTCAGAGGCGATGCAGGGGAACAGGCAGCTGGCACGGGACCAGAACTGAGGGAGGCTGAATCCCACAGCTTCCCCAGAGGAACTATTTCAAGCATGTTAAATTTTAACCACACATGGCAGCCTCTCTGCACTCCAGGGAGAGGTCATCGCGGAGAATGACAAGCTCCATCCCAAGTCGGTCCAAAATAAGAAACGATTTTTCAAAACATCCCAGCTCCCTGCAAGCTGAGAGTCTGGAACAGAGCTCTTCGTCTGCCTCGGGGCAAAACCATACACAGCTCTCTTCATCGTTGACCTTTAAATTGTCAGGAAAGTAATACAAGCAATCTTCCCTGAGAAGCCACGGGGAAGGTGAAAGGAGAACATAGCACATGAATAAATGTAAATCCAGAGGGGGGGGTGGGGAGGAAACCAACATTATGTGGTGCTGTGCCTGATCAAGGCTGTAATTAGGGGAGGAAGCACCGAGTAGATGAGATTTCAGCTGTCACACCCTGTTGATATTGCTCTGATGTGCTCAGGGCTCCGAACCTGGAGCTTGGCAGCCACCCTATAAAAGAGGAGTTATGGGACTGTCTAAGAACCACAGGGGTGTGATTTCAGAGAAATCAGTTGTCGGCAGTACTGGCACACCCCACAGAAAGGCATCCGAGAGGCTTCTGTACCCTGGGTCTGTGACTCAACTGCAGGACACATGGAAGACAGTCTCCTGCTTGAATAAACCATTTTCTGTGGCAGGACCCTCTGCACTGGTCCCCTCACCATCATCTTACCCTTGAAGCCAGCCCCTGCGCAGCAACCTTCAGTGCAATTTTTTTATTCACTCTGACACGACCAGCCCAGCTCGCACATTAATAACTCGTCACAGAGGAGCTGCCAGCTTGTAGCCCAGAGAGTAAGTATTTTTCTTCCTGTAGTTCCCATTTTAAGCCTCACTGCCAACACTGACCTCCAGAAGATGGTGGAGAAGCCGCATCCTTTTCAGCCCGTGTTTGTGACAGCGTCAGTGCCGACGCGCTTCACGTTGCTCTCAGGTCACAGCAGCGCTAGAAGTGAGCGTGTGAGGGGCAGCCGGGAAGGGGACTCCTTTCATCTGTCTTTCTTTTGCACCTCAGCTCCAAGATAATGGCAAGCTGAGTAATTAGCAGAATCCAAAAATAAAAGAGCTCTCCCAGGGGAGCACAAGCTGACGCAAGCGCCCTTGGCAGTGCTGAGCTGTGTGAGGAAGGTGAAGGAGCACTACACGCTACGCCTTCGTGTGATTTTCTCCTGGTCATGTTATTGCACAATTGGCTCCACATCTGAGCTGTGGTTTTACCCTCTCCCCGAGTAATCAAGTGTCAAGAGAAAGGAACTGGTGGCTGCCTCAGCGCCAACACATGGCTCTGGTGTCAGAGGCACAGTACTAAGGGCCGCTCGGTCCCTTGGTCCCTGCTCCATGTGCTGAAAACCTGCTGCCTCCAAAGGGTTTCCCCCAAGACCCACTTGAACCAGTTCCAGTAATACACTGGTGTGGGAACTACAACCAGAGGTGATGTGCCTTAAGGAGACCCCTCCGACATTCCTGCATCCTGGTGACCTCCTTAATTTCACCCACACCGTGTCGTTGTAGCACCGTAACCGCAAACGGGATCACCATGGCTGGACTCCTCCCTGTCCATCCACTCCCAAACGGCGACCCCTCGGCTGCCCTGCTTCTCCATCCTGACTTAGCAGAGGTGACCGACCTGCTTGCCACCTGCCTCCCAAGGGGCAGCAATGATGCCAGGAGCATTTCCAGTGGAGGTGCCTGCAGGAAACGGGGCCAGAGACGCTCCCGGTTGTGCAAGAGCAGCTGCGGGTCAGCACAGCTGCTGCCTCTCCTTAGGGGTGGGGAGAAAACAGATTAATCAATGAAACCAAATCCGATTCATCAGAAACTGCAGCCATCTGTTAGATTATTAATAGACACAGAACTCATGCAAGGCACTGGCATTAATACAGCATCTTACCCTCAGAAGGCTAAAGCCTTATTTACTTTTTTTTTTATGTACATATAACCCTCACCCCAGGCCTCCTTTAGAGTCCTAAACCATTCACCTCCTGGCCTGCTCCTTTCCAAGGACTCTTCCAGCTGAAGGGAATGCAGGTTGAAGTAGGAAAGTGTCTCAACAACCTCCCAGCCCCAGCTTCAACCAGGAACACATCACAGCCTTGTCAGCTGTGCAGACTGAAAACCAGGAGTGGTTTTCACATAGACCAGTAAAACACTTAAAAGGAATCCAACAGCACTTAAACCAGCTCATTTTCACTTCTTGTACCAAGAGACTGATGAAGTGGGGATCGGGGAGAGGAAACAACTCTCCAGATTATTTTAAACCATCTCTATTATTTTTGAGATATGCATTTAAACCACACGCATATCTTGCTCTTCTCATAATTAAGTTATTTCTGTCCGGTGCTTGATCCTCTTGTGAGAACAGGCAGCTAAAATAAACACTCCATATTTACTCACACCAAATAGTTTTTCCAAGAGGAACTGAAATACGACTGACGAGTGGCCTATTTTTCCTTAACCTCCAGCTTCTTGTCCTTGAAACACCACGACCAGAGGAACCAACCTCCCTCACTTGCGCCACAACGGATTTTTCTCTTCGAAGCAGACCCAGCGAACCATTTCATACTCACGCTTTTTTTTCCTCACACCTGGCCAGCTGGATGTAGATCTAAGACATCTCTTTTCTAAGGTGTGTGAAGGGGACACACAAGGAGCCCTGTCCTTGCAGCCCGCTCTCCCTGAGAGTGGGCTCATGACGCAGAATTTACCTCCCCAGCCCAGGAATCACATTATTTCAAGGGTGTGCACCTATACGTCAGACGAACTGCACCCAACAGACCAAGAGTAGGAAAGCAGGAGTAGTTCCTGGAGATGAGAATAAACCAGATGTGATGATAAAGGCGTGCAGGCAGCAGGCGGGTGCCACAGCTCAAGACCTCGAGCCGCTGGGCACAAAAAACAAAGCCGGAGCCTGAAACAAGATCCAGGCTCCAGTAAAATGGACTACTTCCAAGTGTCTGAAAAGCTTCAAACAGCTGTGGGGAGGAAGAAAACTCTCACAGCCTGTGACAAGGCAGGGGCAGCCAGGGAAACAAGGTCCCCTCTCAAACAGAAAAAGCATTGAGTCATTGACAGCAGCTGGAGGGCACGGTCGGTGCTGGCTGGGCACGCTCAGCAGGCTCCTGCTGCTAAACCACGCTCGAGGAAAATCAGCCTTCAAGATATTTGACAAGACTTGCCCACCCAGAAGACTCCCAAGAACCCGGCACAGCTGCCACTCATGTTTTGTGGGATCAGCAAAAAACGGGACACGTCCCAGGGGACAGCAGCGACAGCTTTGCTTCCTCCGGCAAACCCAACTGGTCACCAAACCCAACCTCCCCGCGGCACCACCTGGCAGCTCTGAAGACACTGATGTCCGGACAGAAGAAGGCTGAGTATGAATCCCGAATTGCAAGGTAAGGGATTTTTAAAACTGTGAGGCTTCAGGGAAGGCATCTCTTCCTACTGCACGCAACTCCTGCAAGGCACTCACCTGCGAGTAGGGCCCAGAGATGCTGCTGCAGTCGATGCCTCCACATCCCCCCGTGAATGTCACCTGGATCCAGCACTGCAGGATCAGGTCAGTGGTTATGCGGAGTTATCTGAATTCATCTTCATGGGAGGTGCTTGAGAAACTCCAGAGCATCTATTCAGATTTTTTGCAGGGCTGCACAGAGCTCTTGAAAAGCCTCTGGTCTATTGTGTATTTTTCTTTTTTGCCTTAATCCAATGCTGAGCATTTCTCTAGGGGAACATGCGCAGGCTTCTTGGCAGCGCTAGCAGTAAGTCATTATTCTTTACAAATTGCAAGTCATGAATTTTAACAGCTCTGAGGAAAAGTGTTCATAAGCATTTTCCCAATTTCAAATTGCACCGAGATTTAGCCGTAGCTTGTTAGCAGCGACATTTTCAGGCCTCACTTTCCAAACAGTGATGTTTTTCTGTCATGTAGTTAAAAGAAATGAACATTTTAAATATAATAGCCTTCCTTAGTTAAAAGTTACAGGTATGTCATGTAAATTGGCATAAAGATAAAATACCTCAGCACGAAACATTCCAACAGTTGGCAAGGGGGTAACGTTGATTACACTTTGTCTTGAACATTGTGTAAAAAAGAAAGTCCATTTAATTTTTTGAGGAAGTATTCATCAATTTCTTCATAGTAAAGGAACCGTTCCTAGGTTTGTAGGGTTTTTTTTAAAAAAAAATCTCTTTGCTGTATTCTGCTGAGAGATTCCCTTGCAGTTCAAGAGAACTGCAGTATAAGCAGAATCCTCAACATTTCCTAAAATACGTTGCATTGCCATTTGCTGTTAGTGTAGTATTCCACTACAAAAAGAACAGAACACAAACCTCCAACTGTCTCCTTTGGCCATATGGTTATTCACATTTATTTTAAATTAGGATAACTGAAAACTGCAGCTTTTATTTTAGTATATAATGCCATAAATTGGAAAAGTGTTGGAGATGACAATACTTGTATTTATGGGAACATATGGTAAAAATCCCTAGCCTTAAAAACAGCCTATAGCTTATTAAGAGAGGGGGAAAAAGAGCCCGTAATTTACAGTTTCTGTCTTTTCCAACAGCCTGGAGCAGTGGAACAGAGCTGCAGCCAGAGATTAAGGGTGTGCATTCGGAGCTGGGACGGCAGCGTAAGTGGTACAGTCTTGCGGAGATGAAAAGGCAAAATGCAGAGCAAGGGAAAACGGAGAGAAAAGAAATTAAATGCTCTAAAGAGAAATGGAGGAGGTTTTTGAAACCTTTGGGGAAATCAACAGGTGGAAATAAACAGGAGTGTGTTCAGTTCGAAACTGAGCCGTATTGTAGGAGAGAAAGGCCACATCCCCCCGTTTCAGAGGCGACTTAAGAAACCTCACAGGAAAAGACAGAAAATTATACTTTATAGGAGAAAAACATGTGGTTCATTACTCCTAAGCAAGATTAAGGGCAAGAACAACCATCTACTTGATAACTGTCTCACTCAAACAGCTTGCGATGTGTAAGCAGAAACCACACAGATGTTTTTCTTCTTCCCCAGAGAAGAGGAAGCAGCTTGTTTTAAGATCAGATACAAGTGAATCAAAAAAACCCGTCCTATCCCACAAGGTCGTGGAGCGAAGCAGCCCTTCACTCATCTGTGCACGCTGGCCAGCACCTTCCATACATTGCCTGGTCCCCACAAGTGCATCATTAAACTGTAACTTGTTTATTTGCCACCTTACCTACACGTCAAGTAATCATGAACCGAGCGGTTGAGCAGTTTCTTAACTTGAATTCCATACTCATTCTTCTTGTTTTCAAGGTTTTTTTTCATCTTCCGAAACCTCTTTATTATGAAAAAACCCAAACCCTGTGAAGTCCCACTTTCCTCAAAAACTATTTTGGTCTTGCTTAATCACTTCCCTCCCTCCTTATGTTCCTAGAACTGTCCTGCCAACTTCCCAGAGCTTGCAGGAAATATAAAGAAAAGGTAAGTGCAAGGCAAGGAATCTACCTTGGCAACAGGTTTGAAAAGCCATGATTGTCCTGCTTTTTTTTTTTTTTGTGTGTGTGTGTGTTCCCTTTTTGATGAATTAGATCCTCCTCTGTAGCTGAAGAAGCAACCTGAAAAATATCCTCTCACCAACTACAAGGAAGCTTTGGGATTTACTGGGCATTCCAGCTTTACGCAGACACTCGGTTGCAAAACCTGGTAGAGAAGAGAGAAAGCTTTTGAGTTTTCCAGGCAAGAAGCAGTAAGGTTGCTGTAAAAATTATTTCAGACTGTCACAGCTGAAGCTTTTCCAACGCCAAAGTCTGGCCGAGAGCCCTAGCTCTACATTTAGAAAGGCAGCTATGTTAACCCTTCCTTTAGTATCGGGCAATTTTCATTAAAAGCAATTAGATGAAAGCAGCAGTTAAGTTTTACTTCACTGCCCAGGCGCCAGAGCAGGCAGCTTTGCGGAGTGCCTGGAAACCTCACCGCTGTCTTCACCAGAACGCTCACCTCTTCCTCAAAATCAGCACAACGGAACCGTTTTTTGTTTTCCAATTTAGCTGTAGCTTTCTCTTGTTCACCCAGAACTAAAGGAAACACGACATTGAACATGAGAAGACAAAATTCTTCCAAACTCCATTTATACACATACATACACACTTCTCTGACACTTGTGAGGAAGCCTGACAATCTGACTGTGATACTGTCGAAGCACAGGGACAGGAATACAGATCTGTGCGAATGACCAGGCAAGCTTCTGCAATTAAAATAAACCAACAAACCCCCCCAAATTTCAAAATACACTTGGCCGTAAACCCAAGTGCTGTTAATGAGTCCAAATGTTCCAGTTCATCAAGAGAAAGCAGCTCCACCCAATTTCTTAAAGCTCTCCACTCATTTTTCATACCAATACTTAACTTTTTGTTTAGCTGGAAGCTAAAGTGCTAACTGAAACTTCAGGCTTTAAGATAACTAAAAGCATACATCATTTTGGTTACATAAAACATGCCACTTCAACACAAGGAAAAAACCCAACATTGCTACAATAAATAAGACAGACCGCTCAAATCTTTTGAGTATACATATTTATTCATAATTTTACAGTGGCTTTAGTACTGTTTTATGATAAGGTTTTTGGAGAGGAAAAAAAAAAACCCCACAAAGAGCTTCAGAACAAGGTTTTAACTAGAACTTTAGAAGTAGTTATTGACAGTTTTCCTTATGAAATTCTAGTTTCCTTAAAGAAAAATCAATTTAAAAAAAAAAAAAAAAAGCATGACTGCCATTCATAAAAAAACCCCAAGCCAACAACACAAACAAAAGAAGTTTCTAGCCATCCTGAAAACAAAGTCCATCATCGTTCAAAATAGCCACTGCACTGAAAGGAACGTGTTCCTATTGCACAAGCGTCGAAGAATGAGATATGACAATCGGAGCCTACTGTCATAGGCAGAAGAGGCCACGTGGATCTGTATCATCAGACTCGAAAGCACAACTTTCTTCTGGAATTACACACCCTACCGGAACTGAGGTTAAGGCCATAAAATCAGAAAGCCGTTAACAAGCGAGAGGGCTCGATGCTACTTTTTGTGACATTCAGTAAAGAGAACGGTGGGAAAGGGGGCCAGAACAAGAGCCACAAAGCATCCGGAAGGAAGTTAAAACCTGAAGGCATTTCAAAAGACATTCTCACGGAACTGATTTTCTTGGAGGCGGTTTAATTGAAGTCATTAAGATAAAACTGGATTTCAGAACAAATCGCTCAAGGAGCCTATCACACTCTCACGGCACGTGTTCCGGAGTACACTACAGAACATATTCTCTGGAATTAACATTTGAATTTGTACGAAAACAGTTAACTACTCCTATTTGTTATTCCTTCTTTAAAATAGATGGAAATTTGCATAACCTTTATAAAGTATCTTAATGACCAGGTAAGGCTTCACTGGGTTAACTGCACACGGGTATCTGGGATTTGCTCCTGTCAGGTATCTCAGTTACACTAAAATGCTAAAACTTGGGGGATCCAACACGTCATGTCATTTGAAGAAAGGGATAGTTCTGCATTGCTATCTTTTCTAGTCGTGTTCAATTTGTTAGTGTATAAAACACCCGAAAGCGATATCTCCAAAGGAGCAGTAACTACCATGGAAGTTTGCACATTTCACTTCAGGAAAATCTGGGAAACCGATGGAAGCTGAAAATGCACGTTAGTCACTTTAAAAAGTTTGGCTTGCCACCATTTAAGAAAATATAGGTATCAAAACCAGGCAAATACACTGCTAACCACCTGTTACATTTTCTTTTAAAAAAATTAGCACCAATTTAAGCATCTGAATTCATAGAAAAGCTAGTGACACGCTTGTTTTTTCAAAAAAAAGTTTTTCCCCATTAGAAGTCAATGCAACAGCACATGCTGTATTAAACGAGCTTTGCTGTCCAGTAAAATATAACTACCCTTTCAGGTAGTGAACATAAAATGCTGTTCTTACCCGATTCCTTTCTCCTCTGCTTTCGTTATCGCAAGAAACTACGGAGCGCTGAACTACAGACCCAGCCTGGGAAGGCAAATACACACGTACCAGGGTTTGGGACGAGCATTTTAGAGCAGGGGCAGCATCTTCCTGGGGAATTCGTAGAGCATCTATCACAGGGAAGTCCCAACGAGCAAAATCATAGAATCATTACGATCGGAGAAGTCCTCTAAGGATCACCCAGTCCAGATGTTCTGGCCTTATCACAGCACACGCAACTACCATGCGATAACATGGCCAAAAGTTAATAAAATGATTTTTTATTTTAAAAGAGGAGTCCTAGTGCTCATAGCTACCTGACCTTGCCATAGGAACAAATGTTTTGTCAGATCCTTCTAGAAGAGGTGGCAGCTAGGGAGTCCCATTGTCACTGAAATCGCCCTACGGCCATTCGACCACCAGATATTTCTCAAAGGATCTCCAGCTCTGTCTTCAATTTCAGAACATTAAAAAACCCTACAATAATTCTCATTTCAAATCTCTGAAACCAGGTTTAAACATAAAGGAACGCGCTGATCAAATCTATTGGAATAGCAAAGATTGCAACCAAAAATTTAAACACATGAGACACCATGTCATTCCTTTCTACGCCATACACTGGTTGCATTTAGAAGAATCCTAAAGTGCTTCAAACCCAGCAATTAATAAAAGTTGACTTTTGTGCAAAACTGCAAGCACCTTTTCCAAACATAAGCAGCAGCATCAAGGAATAAAAAACTTAAAATAGCTAAATGTATTTTCTCTATTTTTTTTTTGAATTCTTGGACCAAATTAATTTGCCGTATTTTCAATGACAAATTGCAGAAGAGCACATTTTATTAGTTGAATTTTATACTGGAATTGTTAGACTGTTTGAAATAGTGGACCCAGGTATATTTATATCCACAAAGCAACACTGTGGGATTGAAACCCAAAATTCTAGTGCAGCTAGAATAGTCATTTCGTAGAACACAAACAGAAATGATGGTTCTCTCTTCACTTTCCTCCAACACTAATGAGAAAAGACGGTTTACTTAAAAACATTAGTTTAGCTCCAGACATTTTTAGCATGCAGAGCGGGCAAAAAAATAAAACTGATTTGGTAAGCTGTGTAATAAGCTTTTAGAACATCATTACCACTCGTGTAATCTAAAATATATGTAAAATAATGAGCCAAAATACACTTTTTTTCCTGTCACATTTCAACATGTTAAAAAAAAAACAAAAATAAAAATTAAATCAAAAGACACTCTGGACAAGCAAAGAAATCACTAGATTCTCATCCATAGGAACTCAAGTCCAAATTCTGCATCTGGGTGCAGGTGTCCCTGGATCAAAACCAGTTTGGAGCAGGAATCACACAAAATGCATCCCAGGAAAGAATTCAGTTCCCAGTATACGGTATCACTAAGTTGAGCATCAAGCCCTGATAGAATCCATATGACATATGTAGAATATACAGACAAAGGCTGTTCAGCACCTACTCGCCACCCCCCTGCTCGAAGGGCTTCCACTTTGAGCGTCACAGTTCCGACAAAACCCTCCTCACAAACCATGGGGCTGCATGACCGAACCCGTTCAGCAAAGATTTGTCTGCACTCAAACATCTCGACCTGCAGCGCACGCCCGAGCTGGGGGGCTGCGACTCCGCCGAAAGACGGGTCAGCTGCTCCCGTCTCGGAGACTCGGCGCGCCGGCTGCGTTTTGAATGTCTACACCCTACTTCAGCTATAAAATTAAAATTTTAGGCCAAATAGAATTAGGTTGAAAAAGAGAAACTGGTTTAGCATTTAAGGTCCTTCCTTTAGGAAAGAAAAATTAAGCGTATGGAATAATTTTTTTTCTTTTTAATTAATTTTGAATAAATAAGTATTCTCTTGATAGGGCTTAAAAAATAGTCAAAGAAAACCACAAAAGCCCTCTGGTTCCTGACAGTTTTTGAAACTTACCAACCAACTAGTTGATTTCTAGTTAAGGTTGAGTTTATTCTTCATTACTTTGACAAGGATACGCAAACTGAACTGGAAATATGGCAAAACTGCAAAGGCTGTTTGCCAACACTGGTTTCCAGTCATTGGACTAGTTTAGTTGGTATGATCCATGCAGACAAAGCCTTACTTTTGACACTTGGTTTCTCATCGTTTTCAGTGAAAAACTAGACTTGTCATATCATAGGATTTCCTCAAAGCACACTTTCAGGCTGCTTATCCAGATTTCAAAATGTCAAGCTTTTCTTAAGTTTTTTGCCTTTTTGGTTTTTTTTTTGTTTTCTGAGGAAAAAATGATATGAGCACAGATGAAATGAACTGTTTAAAACATACTCCATTTCTGCAATGCCATTCAGCTACTCAGTGTTCATAGATTTAACACAATGTTTCCGGTAAATAACCTGATTGATAGCCTTAGATCCTTCTTGTTTTCTTTGTTTTTCAGGTGAGCAGTTAAGATTACAGATTGTATCTCTGTTGACCACCACTTATTTTTAGTCACATTCCATAAAATGTTTATGCATACTGCAGTAGTGTTAACACTATACAAAGTCTCTCAAAGAAAAGCAACATTCACGTTTACAAAATTGAGCAGATCTCTTATATATATTTATGTATACGCGCTCACATAATCTTTAAATACACATAAATATTTATAAATGCCAAAGTGAAAAAAAAAAAATAAGTCAATCGCCTCCCTTTACATACGTGATCTTAGTATTAGGAATACAAGGGATCATATTGCACATCAAACTCTCTAAACTTGGAAACCCCTGCCGAGTTCCGCGGGCATTTTGTTCTCTCGCCGCGTCGCCGACCGTTTCACAGACGCGGGACCGAACTTACCGCCCGCCCGCGGTCAGGAACGCACCTACGCGTTCAGAACCCGCGCGCCGAGCGCTTCTCAGCTCCACGCGCGCACCCGACCGGCGCGGGAGCTGCAGCGCGCACCTACTCTGCGCCCCAGCCTCCTCGAGACCGACGCTCGTTCAGGCTGGGAGCAATTTGGTTCTGAATTACACTGGAATCGAAGTCCAACAATATTCACAGACGTTTTGCACGTGCTCCCAAGGCAGCGATGTTTCTGTAAAAGTCTGAAGCTTCAGTGTAATGCCATAGCAAGACAATAAAAAAATAAGGTATGAGACAAGTTTTTCCTACAATAAGATTTACAAGTAAGCTCAGTTACCTCAGGGTTTGGTTTTTTTGTTCCAAGAGTACATGTTCGAGCTAACAGTACGTGCTGGGAGAAGGTCAGGTAACAGGGCAGTTGTGTTCAAAACCATTAAAAGACATTCTGAATCACGGAATAATTTTAGGTTGGTCATCTGGTCCAACCCCCTGGTGTTCTGAGCAGGAAAACTGAGCTCTGCAAGCATCCAAAACGGATGAAGGAACAATCTTCGTCGTGTTAAGTTTTCTAAAGAGGTAACTGTTAAAGATGAACACAGCACAGTGCAACTTCTGTTGAAAAAGGTAAAAAAAATCTCAAAAACTGAAATCCAGTAGATTACTTCCATAGTGAATCCTTAATGTTCATTTTCAATAGGTGTCTTTAGTAATTTTAACTTACACAAACAACCAGGACTCAAAAAACACGCAAAATAACCGTAGCCTGGACTGTTCTGCTCTACGGTAAACAGGGATTTTTAGAGTGGTTTTTTCCAGTGACAAAAATGCACTAAAAATCTCTCACATATACTGTCAGTATCCAAAGATAAACTAAAGTATCTGTAGGTTTAAAACCAGATGATAAAAAAATCCAAGCCCCGATATCCTGCAATTAATTAAATGGAATTTTAAAAATCCAAGATTGCAGACGGCAACTCTGAAGTTAGCATCATATTAAGCACTTGATTTTTTTTTTTTTTTAACCCTCTGGGACAGTAAAACCTTAATATTTTGCTATAGGAAATTAAGCTATTACAAAGGGATACAATTTTAATATAAAAGCAACGTTTGCATAGAGAGCAACTGCCGATTTTCAAATCGTAAGGTCAGAAACAATGGACAATTTTCTTTTACTAGAGAAATACGTCAGTAATGCAGCGGCTGGCTGGGCCAGTATATAAGTTCTATTTCTATATTCAAGTCAAGAGCATCTGGATCAACAGCTAATTCTAGTGCCTTCAGCAAAGTGGTGTCTCACCTCATCTTGTACATCTCTCTTACTCTCACAGTTACGTGGTTTGACCTCACACGCGTGCGCACACGAGATCCTTTAGCAAAATCTCACACTTGTGCACTCCAGAGTGAACGTGCACAAAGTCACAAGTGTGTATAAAGCAGTTTAAGCCCTGCTCTACTGCAAACACATTTTCTAATGCAACGTATTGTGCAATGTAACGGGCAACATTTCTATTACCTGTTGCTGCAAAAATGTATTGACAAGCCTGTGTTGAAAGAGCAAATAACCTCCTCTTCTCCAACACTGCATTGACAAAATGTGTATACTTAATTTACAAGTGAATCAAAGCTACGGTATTTTTATTTCTTAGTCGCTAGATAGCATGGACCCATTAAAAAAAAATGGAAAACATTTACGCAGCTCTTTTTGAGGCTGCGAGACTCTCCAATTCATCTGTCCTTTTATCAGGGTTTGCAGTGAATGAAGAACAGGTATAATTTCCTTTTCTGTTTTTGTTAAAGGACCGGTATCACAAGCTAGAAAATACAGAACATTTTAGCACTCTCTCCTCTTCTACACAGGCACTGCTTCACAGGTAAGTCACTCATCCTTCCTTAAGATTTAATTAAGCCACCGTGTCTTCCATACGTATTTAAAAAGCAGAAAATGTTAGAGACACGTAGACATAGGTGAAATACAAAGTAATGGCTATATTCTTTAAACTTCATGTTTATTTCTTCTACAAGAAGGTAAACGGAATTGCTGGGAAATGACGACAGGAAGGGATCAATAAAAATAAAATAAAAAAAAAGTGCTATGTAGAAGAATAACTGCCCTTTAAACATAGTACTGAAAGCGTTCAATGTGCCAGTTCACACTTACACACAACACTCCAGTCATTAAATTAAGCAAACGGCCACAGTCGCACGTTAAAACAAACTTCATAGAGACTATACATTCAAAAAACCTACTAAGGAGCAATACTGCACTAAAATGTAAACAACCACTGTGTCACAGAAGCCTGCCAGTTGGGACTGAAGATTCATGAACCCGCTTAAGAGAAGTTATACTTATTGGCTAGAAGTCTATTATAACTGCTCACCTGAAATAGGCTGGAACAAAGCAAAGCCTCTAATAGTGTCTAAATTTTTTTTTTTTTTCTTTAGACATTGATTTGCTTTCATTCTACAACATTAAGCAGGCAATTTCATAACAACTGAGTAAAAAAACAGGCATTACTTTAGCAGAACATGCAGAACATGGAGTTTTTCTACTTGGTTCCATTAACTTACAAGCAATTCAAGCCCAATGGAAGCAAGAGTTCTTTTCCAAAGCCAAGTCTGCAATCCTGGCTGATCATCGACATCCTTCAAGGGGTCCTGTCAAGGCATCGAGGCTGCTGTCTGTATCTGAGGCCAATGTTTGCTCTGTTGACATGGATGAAATGTCATTGATAGATGATGACTGGGAAGGGCTGGTGTTGCTATTCACTGCTGCATCTGTGCTAAGTAAACCAAACATAATAAAATCTGAGGCAAGACAATATTGCGGGTACAAACAGCCGTGCTTCTAGACTCTGAGCATCACTTTACCCACAGAAAGCCTTAGGAAATAAATTAATAAACAGTAGAAAAGCAAGCACTAAGCTCCCTAGCACTCAAAACCCAAGGCGAACATTCAGAGAAGATATTTTTATTTTTCTCCTTTGGGGAAGAAATAAAAAAGAAATGTATGATGTAAATATTGACCCGAGTGCCAAACAATCTAATAGATTTAATTAAGGAAAGACAATCCAATGTTCCAATTACTGAACCAAAAGAACAGAAGTAAACATCACGGATTCAATCATGGGCATAAACACTTTGCACCATGAACTACTTAAAACAAGGAGCCCTAATGTCATTTACATTTTCGCACAACTCACTTCGTAACAATGAAAAACCACTGCAGAGTAGCAGTTTTTCTACTCTCCGGAGGCAGATCAGAGCCAAGAGATTTTGAACAACAAAACTTTTGCCTACCTGGATTATTAAGCAGGATTTCTCCATTCAGGAGCGCAACAGCCAAGCACTACGAACGACACCTACAGAACTACCCAAACAAGGACTAACCTGAGGGCTGATCTTTTACCACACCGTTCTTGCTCCTTTCTTCCCAATCCATTACTTCTTTGTATATTAATTCTTACAAGAGAAGGGTGAGACAAATGAGAGAAAAGACAGAAGAACACTGTTAGATCACAGAGGATTTGCACACAGTTTACATAAAGGTACAATGACATCATTAAAGGTCAGTCTGGAATTATAAATTCATAAGGATTTATTCCCCCCTGCCCCCTTTTTTTTTTTTTTTTAAAAAAAAAAAGGCCTACAAAACTGATTAGAAGGGTCTATGTATTTCTTTTGATGCAACACAGAAAGACACCATGCATATACCAAAATCAACATATTGTATAAATGGAATAGCTGTTGATGTAAAAATAACTACCAGCCCACTGCAAAACTTTAAGTACACCTATGATGCACTAATATTAACTGCATTAACTGTAAAAAAAAAAATTAAAACCCACAAAAGCCCAACAACAACTACAAAAACCAAAAGTAAATGGATTTGGATTTAAAAAAAAACCCAAACAGATGGAATTTTTACTTTGACAACAAAATCATAGACAAATGTTTTTACTCTTCGAGAGCAATCTCCATGGACACATTAAGGAAAGTCTGGAAATTCTGAAGTACGTTAAATGATTCAAATACTGCATGGAAGTCCTCATTTACTAATCAAGGACAACTTAGAATACAGACACCCGAACAATAACAAAAAAATTTAGAGCTGTGTCTTTTCAGGAGCATGTTACTCTCTTGGCTATGTCTCTAGTACGGTTCACTCAAGACTGCTTATACTTAAAAGCTCAGACCCTTAGATGTCCTGTGAGCCACATATTTATAATACAAGTTACTACAATAAATGTCATTTTTCATGTTCACTTGTTACCTTTCCATTCTTCAATTGCATGTTCTCTTTCTTCCAATTGTGCATCATAGATTTGAGGTGGAGGCTACAAAGAAAAGCAAGTTTGGAGTGTAGCCAGTACATCAGGTTAACACAACCAATCGTAACTAAGAGACCTAAAAACTTTTGTTACCTTCCTCTTTGAGAGTCTATTCCCTACACCTCAAAGACAAAAGCAAAGTCTGGAGTTGTAAAATGAATGCAAGCCCTGCCTGCCCGGCTGTTTAAAAGGATCAACTAAAATTCAACTCATTGTGAGGCTTTGCAGGGCATTAGAGAAAGCTCCCTTTTCCAAAAGCCCCAAGTTACCCACACACAGACAACTCTTTCCATAAAGTAGAAGGAGCTACCAACGATCACACGCAAAATTACATCAACTCCACTCCAGGAGCTGTTCTTCAGGTGATTCTCTCCCTGACTAAAACTCAAGGTACTCTTTAAAGTTATTGAACTGGTATCTTAAAATTTATTTTAAATGCAAACTTACAGCTTCTGCTTCAGCTGGATCATACCAGACAGTAATATAAGGATGACGTAAGGCTTCATCTACAGAAATTCTCTTGTCTGGATCTACTACAAGCATTTTTGATAATAAATCTCTTGCTTGGCTGGCTAGAAAGTAAAAATGGAAAGAACATACATGTAAAAGAAGAGCTGTAGAGCTTAACATCTGACACAGAAAATTAATATTGAGAACACAGCATATACACTGTAACAGATTTCACTCTGAAAACAGACTCACAAATCCAAGCTTTCCTATACAGCTACATATTTTTTAAAAACTTGAGACCCCAGCCCTTTAGAGGAAATGTTTTCCTATTACCTAAAATAAACCCTGCAGCTGACAACAACCAACCAATCTCAATTTTCAACAATTTTACTGTTACGTGGGTTATAGGTTATTTGGCACTAACTACTGAACATAAAACACACTAAACAGTTTTAATAAGCTTTTAAAAATACACCTTGGTGCAGTGACGATCTAATTTTTGTAACATCAAATTAGTTTCTCTTTTAAAAACGTTACTGCAAAATAACTGGCTACCCATTGCTGCAGTGGCACTTCACTGACATTTCTGACTTGTCTGAACGATCACTGTAATAATAAAATAGGCTATAACAAGTTATTTTACATAAAAATTTTGACCATCTAAGGAGTTTAATAAGGAGTGGGGTTTTTGTTCATTTTGTCAGTAGTTATCTAAAGCCAAACTATAGCCAAAATGAATTATATGCACACATCAACTGGAAAAAGACGATTACAAATCACCTCCAAACGAGCAGTGCTTTTAAGCGATGGACACTATTCAATGAATCAGAGCTAGACAATTAAATAGAATATAGAGGACAGCACAATAGTTCTGTATTTAACGATTACTACTAAGATTTCAGGATGTGTCATAAATAAAACAAAGGGAAGGTATGCAGCTTCCAATGTTGACACCTATTGCAATAAACGTAGTAGGTTTTTTTTCCTAATTAAGTGTATTGCACAAACTCGCCTTACTTTTTAACTTGTCGCGATCAGATTCTGATGGAAATATCCAGTCCGGGAAGAGCTCTTCAAACTTAATACCAGGATATTTTGGCCTGTTTTCTACATAATTCCTCACGGTAGGCTGTAGTTTCTTCATGAAGTCTGCTGACGGTGTTCCTAATTGTTCAATAACTTTATTCCACTGATCAATATCTGCATCATATCTTTAGGAAAACCAGCTGAAGGATTTGAAGTCTGCTCTATACAAAAACACCGCTTACAGAAATCCAAAAAGTTAATGAAAACTTGAACGAAGCACACAAACACGAACTTCCTTTTAGCATCAACAGTATTCTGAGCTGCCATGCAAAAAGCTCGATTGACATAAGTTGTACATTTTGCAATCTTAAGGGCAGGCCGGCAGTGCTGCACAATTCATTGTGCTTAACTATCTTTTGCTAATTATTATCTCTTGGCTAGCATTGAAAGCAGTCCCAAAGAAGCTTTATTTGCAATTATCTCCATAGTGAAACAACTCTAAGGACAGAAAAGAAAGGCTGCTGTTGAATTTTCTGAGGTACAATATAATACCATCACAGAGAAGATTCTTGAAGGTAGGGATAATACATCAAAAAAACCTAAAGCACAAATACATCCCATTAACTGTAAGGAATTTTGTGCCTGGGTTGTAAAATTAGGTTTTGGGTTGTAAGGTTTTGGGGGTGGGAGAGTATTAGTCGGGTGGCTCGGGGGTGTTTTTGTCCTTGCTTTTAGTTTTGTTCGCTTGGTTTTTGTTTCTACTCTTCACCTTTAGAAAAGGTTCAAGGAAGTTGTGAACAGTGAATCCAGACTCCTGTAGGTTTCTAGAAGGTTCTTTCATTTAATCGTATCAACTCAAAGACTACTCTGTTCTTAAATTCAGAATTTAAGTACTTTATAGGAATTGCATTTCCAAGTCACAAATTGAAATTGTGCCTCATGTTCCTTCTGGACTGTTCCCTCTCCCTCTCTCAAGTGAGGGCATTTCCCCCAGACGTGGTGATATTTGTTACAGAGGTACCCGAGTCTGCTCTCAAGAAGCTGAGTCAGGATAACAAAGCTCATTTATCACACTGAGAAGACACTGATTAATATTCCTGATATTTAAATTTATTTAGATTTACACCGTGCAGTTTTTCCTCATAGAAAGAATGTGCAATTCCAGCAGAGTCTAACCATCAATGCTGCAAACGTTCCTTGCTAAATTCATAATCTAGCACTTCAACCTCTGTTCTCATCGACAGATTCCGTAAACAAAACAACAAATTTGTTGCACTTGGAATGAAGATGTATTTATAAAACACCGAGGCGATTTTATTTCAGTTAGTGTGCCAAGAATACAACTAGAAATATATGTATAGTCACTGCTTTGCGCTAAAGACTTTAGACTTCTGATACGAAAACTGAAAATTGTGTTTGCTTATTGAATACATTCCAGTGGAAAAACTATATTAAAGTTAAAACCAGTAAGTCAATATTGTTAACTGCCATGCTAAAACAAAGCACATGCAGAGAAAATTTCAACGTGTATCAGGAAATTTTGTTCCTAGCGAGAAAACTCATTTCTGTGAGATCTCCACCAATCTACATTCAAGAAGATGCTTTTTCTTTGAATAAGAGTACCCTGGTTAGCCAGCTAAGCAAATTAAAACCCACTCTGTTGTGTCCTCAGGGGCAGGGGGGCAGGCCAGAAAAACTTAATGATTTATCCTACTTTAGTAATAAAAACTGGGGGGGAAGTCTCAGCTGGATTGCTTCAAAGTGCTTTACAGATACTGAAAACTGGAAAAAAACCACGTTTAAAATTCCTCAGTGTGGGGTTGGACTTGAAATAAGGTAAGCCTCTTATCAAAAACCCAAACAAGAGAAAAATCTTCATTTACGTGTAAAGCACACAGAGCACACTACGTGAGTAACCTTGAGACAAAACCACCCGTCCCGTTCTAGTGATCTCAGGGTCAAAAATAACCTGAAGTTCAGCCCACGTGAAGTGTATCTGCCTGCTTTTTGGTACTCTGGAAGAAGTTGGAATCAGAGTCCTTATTACAATCACAATAAAACGTGCTTTTACCCAGGAAAGCATGAATCCCCCCTCACATGTTTTGCATCACTCAGGCAATTAGTTTCCTTCACCACCTGGGCAGAAAGAGCATGAAAACCGCCCTGGTGCTGCCAGACTTGCCAGTATTCCAGCTTGGGTATCTCCATTGCCCCTTTTTTCTACCTTTCTCACTTCCAGTGCAACAGGAGCTCAGGCCAGTAACTGCAAGACCCTGTTCTTCCTCTCCAGCAGCAGTCAGGAGCAGGTCGGGCAACACGGAGCATCTCCGCCTGCCCAGAGGCAATCCCCTCGACCAGGTGGGAAAACACAAATTAGTGAGTTTAAGAGTAGCTCTACCTGAAGGCAGTCAAGAGCACATCATTAGGCAACATACTGGACCTGGTTCCCTGCACTAAATCCCCCCAAACTACAAGATTTTAAAATTTAAGTTAAAGCAAGCAAGCGACCAAAAAAATGGAGAACTTCACAGCTGTGCACAGCGGCATCGCCCATGGTAACTGAGGCAGTTATCGCTCAGGAAGTTTCAACAACACGAGCAGTTATCAGTATTTCCCATGAAAGAGAACTGAAAGTCTTCTAAAGAAGTAAAAAAAAACCCCGTTAAGCACAGCTACGCACTTCAGTAAGATACCAGGGGAGGCGACTCCTTGAAACCTAGACTGGTGGAGCTTCGGTGACCTGCAGAGAACCCCAAGTGGCAACTCGCCTTTCGACCAAGTCTGGACAAAATTTCCTTCGTTTATTCATGAATAAATCAAAACAGTCCATGCGAACATGCAGGTGAAAGACACATAACATACATGAAGAATTGTGTTAGGTTGGTCTGAAGGCTTCAGAAGGTAAACCAAGAAGTATAGAAAGGAAGAAAGGTGGAAAACAAAGACTTATTTAACAATTAATCATTTGTACTACTAAGTGATGCATGATCGGCTGCTGAAGATTAGTGTCATGAAATTTAGCATTAAAAGTCCTTCTCTATAAGATACACAGGCATCTGTGAATATGTACTTGGTATTTTTAGTGGTGGACTCAACTTTTCCTTGCTGACAAGCAAAAATACTGTATTTTCCTCAAAATCTCGGATGACAAGCAGCTACAGCTTCTTATGATCTACAGTCATAACTGGCAATTGTGGTTTAATTACGTTCTACGGATTCCAGTTATTTACCAAGCAATTCTGAACATCTAGTGCTACAATACTACTACTCTGTCAGATATTACTTACGAACGATGAAATTGGCTTTCCTCCAATTTTTATAATTTGTACTTGATAACGAGTCAAATATTTAAATTTTGTTTCTAGGGAAATATTTCGAAATATATCAAAACCTTCAGAGAACATTTACTTTATTAAATTATTGCTTTTGTTCACTCAATATAAAGATTTGTGATCAAGTGATGTATTATTGGGATTCTCAATCTCTGAGGCACGAAAACATACAAGAGTTTTGAATGGTTTTAATACAGTAAAACCTCCTACAATTATTATTGTACAAGAAAAGAAGAATTTTGTGAAGACAAATACGAGTCAAAAACATTGGTCGGAGAAATGGAGGAATAACAATCTGAAGAGAAAAAGTAAGCCAAAAATAAAAATTTGGTAGAATGAAAAAAACTCCAAAAAGTTTTTCTTTTTATATTAAATAATAGTAGTTTCAAAAGATTCCTCATGCAGCGTGCTGGCAGTTAGGACACTGTTGCCCAGCAACTGCTAATAAGCAAGGAAAAAAAAACAACCTGATTGAAACTCAAAAAATTGTACAATAAAAAAAAACTTCACTGTTCAAACAAACAGTAAGCAAAATCCATGCATGGTACAAAGTAACTTTGTAGGGTTTTGCTTATAACACTCATCTCCAAAGAACAAGAGTAAGAAAATAAACTTACTGCTATTTATTTTTTAAACCTGACAGTATCCTTTTTTAAGCTGTAACAACTCTTAATATAAATTCCACGGATTCAACCAGTACAATTTACATTGCATATAGTCTGCTAAGAAAATAAAATGGAAAGCTCAACAATTTGGTCAAATGACACTAATTTCAACTTGCACACTATTAAAACATATTAATGAAAATATTTTTTATGCTTTTATACTCATACAGATCAAAATAATTGTGTTTCTGTTGGAAGGGGAGTGGGATTCAAGGATGACTAGGGAAGGATACGATCAGTGCCTTGGAATATCACACAACCTTTCACCAATTCTCCCATGATGCACCCAACTGACCAGATATCAACTGAAAGTAAAAAATGAAATGATCAAATTATGAGATATCATGAACAAAAGTGAGGAAAACAAACAAAAACATCTAGCGTCTAACAATAAAACACAACGACGTGGAGAACCAAACCACTCACGTGAATTTTCAATCAGATCAACACCAACGGACTGTCACTAAACTTTGTGATTAACATTTTGTGAAGTACAATCAGGGTTTACATTTCCGAAACGACCGTGAAGAAGGATACAATCTCTTCCCGGGAACAGGACTTTATGGAGGACCATTTCTGCCATGATGCACCCAACAGACCAGATATCCACTATCATAAGTTAGGTGCAACAAGGACAAAAGATTAAAGAGGTTTTTTTAAATAGCACAATTATTTCCTTTGTAAGCTCACTTTTACAGTCCCGCAGGTAATTTGTATTTTGTGCCAGCCAGAACAGCCTCTACCGAAGTTCTGATCTGCACCAGCACCTGCTGTACAAGCAGCTGCCTCGTGCATTAATGAAAGTTGATTCTTTTTTCCATTATCAGTGGCCCAGCAAGGTTCTGCAAGTCCCTTGTTCTACACAGCTGATATCCCCCAAGCCCCTGCGATAAGGCAAAGAGGCAGACTAGCATCGAAGTCACGAGGAGTTAGCATATTGCTCCACAGCTCGTAAAATTCAGTAGGTAAAACCCCCAGTAACGCAAGTCAAGGACAATTTCCTCGTCTGAATGTCCAATATATTATAGCTGTGCTCTTTTTAATAACATAGCACCCAGCCTCTTTGAGTGTTATGCAGATTTAAGAGAGCATAAAGCATGGTTTATGATAGGGATCTGAAACATATTTTAATAACCAGAAGTGCAAAAGGGGACAGACCACCAAAAGAAGATGCTCCAGAATAAAATCGCATTGATTAAAACGGTTTATTTTTCATATATTGATGGTTGTTTGTTTTTTTTTTAATATCATCCAGTATAAGTGTCTTGAGAGCTTATTGTAGGATAAAAAAAAAAAAGACAGCAAGACAACGGGACAATACATGAAAAGATATAACAAGCGTAGGGGAGAGGGAGCAGTATATATTAAACAGGGGTAGGCACACAGAGCATACAGCTGTCATTCTCCAAAATTATTAGTGTAATTTTTGTTATTTCCAATACAACGATTAACATACTTCAATAACAGACATGGCAGGGGGAAACCAGCCCGCCCTCCCTCCCCCTTTTAAAGCTGTTATGGTCTGAGACAGATACACTTGAGACAAAAAAGATTGAAAGAGTTACTCCGGCAACTTACCGTTCTCTTTATACCCCATGCCCAGGATAACCTCCGGCGCTCTGTAATACCGCGTTACTACATACGGAGTCATCATAAAGTTAGTACACGCTGTTCTTGCCAGTCCAAAATCAAGAATTTTGAGCGTACAGTCTGATTTTACTACTATGTTGCTGGGTTTCAAATCCTAACAAGAAATCATTTGGTTAAGGAACAAGGAACATCGAGAATAATACATGACACCCCCCCCTTCCCCGTGCCACCAAACTAACAACTGCGTGTCCCTGCCCTGCTGTGTCTGCTTATTTATACACCGACTAGAGACAAGTTAAATGCCACACAGCTAAGTATTTAAAAAAAAAACTTCAGGCAAAATCAGATTCAAAGTTGTCTGCAGTCTTATTTTACCCACTTGTGCTCTGGGGATGCAGTGAGTTACATAATGTTCTGTATATATGCACAACACGTACAAAAATCTGCTTGCTTTACCACATTACGTGGACCTATTTTGGGTACGAGTAGCTGCGTGGTAAAGGAGACTGTGCTCCAAATACTGTCATTATTAGGGCACAGATCCTAAAGAAAATGTAATGAATTAGTCAAGTATTTGTAGGAAAAGGAGTATCCCAGTACAGAAAGCATTAGTAAGTGTACTAGTTAATGACAGATAAGCCAACTGTTAGATTAGCAAATTTTACAGAATTAGGACGTAGTGACAGCACAGTTACGCCACGAGTGAGGAAAAAAAATATTTTGGGAGATATGCCTCATAGCAACAGTCATTATTGCACCCAAAGGAATACACAGTAAGGGAAATCGAGAATAATTGGGTTTTATTCATAAAGTATCAGAGGTAGCCAAATCACAGACGTACAAGTACATTTAACTCTGTCTAAATGCTTGACTTGGTTTCAACCACACAAACCATGTTCTTGGGTACAGAACTTCCTTTTCTTAAAGGAGATGGAGACATGCAAATGGTTTACGTGGGTTTGCACGCTTCAGGAAGGCAACAAATCTTCTGCAGAACATTACTGAATTTACTCTCCTCACAGACTCTTTGAGTAATTTCTATTACTCCATTCCTTCCGAACTACCCCAACTCTGTTCCTCTCCTAGCCCAGTTTTCTTTTCAAAACAGAATCTCTCAACCTAATCCAGAGTTTCCACTCCAGAAAGGTCATTTTGTTTTGGTCTCAAACTAACCCAACCTGACGTTCACTTCAGCTTCTCCATTCAAATAAATGTCACACCTCTGGTTCGATATTTTCAGTGCAGTTCCTCTCACTGCCCAGCTTCTTGTTCAACCAGTATCAGTTCTGCTGATCACGACCAGCTGAAATTTCTCAGCAAATACTGTCAAGCCTTTAGCTCCAAACAGCAACCAGATGGAGTTCAGCTGGAGTTCCAGCCTTCCCCACTTCAGTCTCTTACACACCTCACTCCATAATTTTAGGAAAGGCCAGTACCAAGGCTGTCTGGATACAGATTTAAGCTAACTATATATAACTTCCTTACTAATAGCACAGGATTTTCATGGCTGGTGTTTCCAAAGTAAGGAAGTAGATCTGTTATAGTTTATACAGCTTCCCAGTTATGTTTGTGGGTTGAACACCAAGATAAAAAGCACATTAAGCAAGAATTGGGTAGAGTTTTCAGCCACCAGGCAAAAAAAAAATTTAAAAGGTAGGTGCGCCCAGGAAGTGGTGGAAGAAAAGGAACAGAAAACAAGCAGAACTGTCAAACAGATTAGCCATTAAATTAAAAAAAAAATTTAAAAAAAAAATTAAAAAAAGAGTAGCAGCACAATAATAGAAGCAGGGAGAGATACGAAGTCTTCACAGGACTTTGAAATTCTGATAATTTACAAACTTTACTGTTCAGAATCACAGACTGGTTGAGGTTCCCCTGGACCACGACCAGACAGCTTTTTTAACATCTCCAAGGACAGAGATATTTCAGAGGTAAATTTTAAAGACTCATTTGTTCCTAATTTAAAAAGTCCACAGATACTCATGTTTCTTTTCACCCGTTCAGCTTTAGTTAAAACCACGGCACTAACCTGATTTAAGATCTATCTGCAATAGTTTTTATCTTTGAACTAGAAACAATCGTCAGGTTCAATAATATTCTTAGGAATGAAAGAAATACAAACTTTTGAAACCCTTTGCCTTGCCCCCTGTTTCAGAAGAACAGCTGTGTCCATAAAGAATATTGTTCATTATCTAATACTACCTACTCTGTGGATGATACCAGCTGAGTGGAGATGTTTGATACCACACAGCATCTGGTAAAGAAGGTAAGACATTCTTTCATGATCCAATTCCATATGAATAACCTGGCACAAATTTGCATCCATCAGCTCCATAACCAAATATCTAAAGCACAAGAAAGAAAGCATTAAGAAAACTTGAGTCTTACTTTCTATATCAGGTTTAAGCTTAGCATGAGATGTTTAATAAAAGTCAACTACTTTGTTACAAAAGCGTCAAAAAGCTGAGGAATAAAAAAAAAAACCCCATGCATGATCACATTTTCAAAATTAAATTACTATCTATTCAAATAGTCTTGCTATTAAAAATTAAGTGTTCAATAGTCCATTACAAGGGATTAGAATTCCATTACTCTTATAAATAGTAATACAAAAGAGCAATTCTGAGTGTACGCAGCACGAAAAACTGAGTGAAGGTGAAGCAGAAATTGCAGATACTGCAACATATCAAAAAACAATGCTTCCTTTCATTGTATTTTTTTAAAAAACATAAGATAATGAAGAGAAGCACAGTAAGAACTAAGAAGATACGACATATTTTCAAGTTAAAAATGTGTCATCTGCTTACCCACCTCAGCCACACGCACACACTCCCCCGTTTACTCAAGAAGCCCTTCACCACGCACACCACCACATTCCCTGGAACCCACGAACACCCCACTAATTAAACCACCACGAATCCCTCCTAGACCGACTGATATAGCTTGCATAAAAAAAAGGAAATTTATTTAGTTCTGAATTGAGGCCAAAGATCCTGTTCTGCTGATGCGACTGGCACAACAAAACTCTGCTATCAGGTTATTCAGACCAGGTTGTTATCTTGAGGTGCCCCATTTAGCTAAACGACAACGTACACAAACCAGATGCAGGTGCAATCAGTAAGGTATGGTAGGTGGATGAATGAAAGGTAAATCATCTTTTTTTATTTGCTATTTCCATCTTACGCATGTAGCAAAACAGCTTTCTTGGTCTTTCTTAAAGAAATCTAGAAATAAAGACTAATTAAAGGTTAAATTCAGCTTTTAGCTACCCTCTATTTTCAAAGTGAAGTCTGTAGGATACAGGAAATGCACCTCCAGGGCTTAAGTCAGTATTTGTCAGGAAAATGGAAACAAAAATCTAGTACTTACACATCCTGAAATTCTTCCAGTGACTTCTGTGGTGTAAATACATTTAATAAACTTATTATCTATAAAATAAAAACACAACATTAGAAGAAACCTCTGCTTAATTCACAGAAAACTTACTAGTCAAGAAAAAAAATAAATCAAATGCATAGTTACTATATACAATTTGAATGTTACTTGGCTTCACTGAATTTACATGTGCTGAAAAACTGCCAGTTCAGAAATAGTTCAAGACTGCAGCATGTATGCCAAAAGAACTAAGACAGAACAAAACCACTTTTTTCTTTTTAAAGTTATATGACACCTTCTCTCTACCTAGTCCCTGAAATATATCCCACTTTTTCCCCATAAATAATATTCTCCTCTTGTAAATCATATGTTGTGCAAGAAACTTTAACCAAGGCTGTCTGACAACACGTACCCAGAGGTGCCCCACGCCGTGCCATTAAACTTAGATTATGAAGTACTACTTCCAGAAGAATTGCTAAAATTACTGTACGGCTACCCTCAACAACCACCGTGCTTTTATTCTGCAACTTCTGGACTTCGACAAAAGCTCACTTAAAAAAAAACACAAAAAAACAAATCCTAAAAGGCTAATTGACTCCAGGAAGATGAAACATGAGTATACAACTTGTAGTCCCTGTTATATCACGACTTGTGTCCCATAAACCCAGTAATTCTTGCACTTGAACACTGAAGCATTGACATTAAGACTCATTATTTCACAAGATTCAAAGATTTTAAAGAATAACAAGTGAAATGCTGTTGAGAAGACCATCAATAAATTGTTAGACAGTGCTGCAGCCCTGCAAACCCCACCAGTTAAACACTATATTATTAAAAAAACTTGTCTAAGCTCAGAGGATTTACGTACAGTGCAGTTGCAAGAGACAAACCCACGGCCAAACCAGCTCTCGTTGCAGCACGACTTAAAAGGACAAACGCAACACAGCAAGGCCAGCTCTATAAAACTGACACCGACGCTAAACCTGTACCATAAATGCAGCAAAAACCTCCTCCTCTTGGCAGCTGATATTCCAAACAGCTCCCCCAAGAACTGACCCATGCTTTGGGGAAAACTGCATTAGCCAGGGCAAATCTTTCCGGGCTTTCTCTCACTATTTTTCCCCATCACTTTGGTGACTAGAAGTCGGTAAGAGAGCAAACCCTGAGCTTTTCCGACAACTTACAATAAAAAGAGAGAAACATAAAGTGAAACTTACATTTTTGTGATTGACGCATTTTAAAAGAACAAGCTCTCTGTAAGCCCTTTTTGCGTGGGTTTGGTTCTGAAAAGGACGACTCAGCTTCTTTACGGCAACGTTTATTCCAAGGACTGTATCAAACGCAGCACTAGAAGTTTTCAAAGACAAACGACTTAGTTAAAATCCGAGGGAGAGGAGGGGGCAAAAGGGAGATGGGAGGGCAGAAAGAAATCAGACAAAGCATATCCACTAAGCTGTTTATACAAACTTTGTATTATCTGCATCGAGAAAACAAACTTTTATAAATCTACACATTCTTTAATAAATACAAATAGGTTAGTCAGAAGCTACTGACACTCATCAGAAGTCTTCCTGCCCTCCTTTCTGTCTTAAGATTGGATCTGCTGACTCAAGACTCCCATTCAAAATTGCAAGATATAAAGATATTTTAAGTTCATTTGAAATCAAGAAGCATTTCAGTTGCCTCATCTGCACATTTGGAGTACTTTTTTTGACAGGGTTGCTGACAGACAAGCATTTAGTATTTGCAAGAGAAATTTTCTTTGCCAAAGGAGAGTCACAGCCATGTCTCCGTGGTCTGTTCTGCAGTACCAACACTCTCCTGCTTGCGGATAGTTAACAATTATCAACAACTGCAGTGTCTAACAAAAAATTGCATTTAACATTTGGTTTGGGGAGAAAAAAATAAATCCAGAGAACTGAGAACTACAGAAAACTCAGATTGCAGGGAGCAATGCAAAAGGTTAAAAGTTAACATGACCATTAATTTTATCTTGTTTTTCAGTTGTGCTTCTTTCTTCCCTCTGCAGTTTTGAGGTCGAGGTGTCAACTTGCTTTAATAGCTGTAGGAATCTAAAGCTCAATTATCTGTATATGCAGAATAAGACTGAAGTGGGAGTATTCTTCATTATTAACACACAGACTAGCCAGTTAAATATATGAATTCATACCAAACTACTCAAGTTCCACTCTTTAAATAGTTCCAGTTTTAAATAAGGATTCCCACATTACTCTTTTTCCATTTAACGTAGGGTAGGAAACATTTCTCATACACATATATTTCCCAAGCTCTCCGTGAGCTCTGTCCCCATCTCATATGTAGAATACCAGATTTAAAAGGACCATCACGTTACAGATCCCCCGTGATAACAACAATATTCAAATTTTATGAAGTCCACCAGCATCAAGTCACTGCCTTCCCTACTGGAAAATGCAATATCACCACAAAGCAGGGCTCACCCATGAGATACCGTGTTTTCTTAGAGGCACGTCCCAAATTACATGCCCCAAATTTGAATCAATGTGCCACTTGCGCTAGAGGCTTGCTAACATTTATTTTAGCTCAGTTCTGTGAAATACACCATTATCACGGGTTCGATCCCCGTTCGGTCCTCATGTGTTGCCTGGTCCAGTTGAGAGGCGTCCCTGCCCATGACAGGGAGGTTGGATTAAATGATCTCTAAGGTCCCTTCCAGCCTGGGCCATTCTATGATTCTATAAATCAACGACACAACCACACTCAGATTTAAAGCCTTTATGTCTGTGCAAAACAAAACACAAAACAGGAAGAAGGTGACCTGCCAGACAACTGGAGAAACTATCTTCCTCACAAATATGAAAGCATTAATGCTTCAGTATTTACTTTGCCTAGAAGATATTATAAGTAAATTAAAAAGTTTTGCATAGGTTAATGACTTTATACCTGGGAATTAGCAGAAAACCAGTAACTAACAGGGACTGCAGCACCAGCTGTTCAAGTCAATCACAGATCAGTGGACAAAGGAGCAATTTGAGAGGAAGTGTCCTTTTGAGATCTGACACATCAGTCTGAGCACATACGAAGAACTCCACCCCAGCCTCTTATTTTGCTCATCTACATGGGAGTGACTGGTATTGGAGCTCAAGGAATCAAATCCACACGCACAACTCCTGAAATACTTCCCCCGACTTTTTTAAATGTTACGAAGTGGATGATAAAAAAAAGCATCACATCTGTGTGTCACACTAATGACTTGACAAATTTTCCAGCCCAACATGACAGCACTCATCTTACACTGTGTTTTCTACGCTTTACATCCCAGTATTTTGTATTTTTTCCTTTGTGTACTATAAGGAATTTTAGGAGAAATTAAGATTGTGCACCTTCTTTAACTTGGACGTAGTTTTCAGATATTTCATATGAAGCTAAAAGTTTACACAACGTTTCACTCCGTTGTTTCATAAATCCAGTATTCTCAAACAAGTCAACAAATCAGGTCATTCCTTCTCCCTCCCAAAACATTGACCTTAACACTACCCTAAACTTCATTTTTAAGCAGACACCTACTCTAAGTCACACAGTTTAGAAATGTACTACTTCTTATAAAAGGAGGAATGCTTACAACCACCCTAAACTCCTGCATACCATCTAGAACAAGCATAACTAACAATATTTACACCTGGAAAATGTTATCACTGTACTAAATCTTACCCAAACACTAATAAGCAAGATCTAGTGCACCTACCCACTCAACCTACTAAAGAAGAACAAAATAAAGTGTTCTCATTTTGTTTGTTTTCAACCTATTGGTAGGGCAATAGGGATATCCAAATAATTTAAAAATAAAGGCATTTTCTCACAAAAAAATGCACTCTTCTACACAGACAGCTTATTACAGTTATGAAAAAGCCAAAAAGACATGGGCAGGTGCTGTATAAGGAGTTGCTCACAATACACGAGTCATCACACCTATTGTGCAGAATTTATAGATGAAGAGAAACTGCAGTCTGGATTTAAAACACGAACAGCCCACCACGTGTTGTAAATCTAACATTAGAGAGTTCCTGAGCGTATCCGTTTGCTCCCCTGTGCGCGGAATTCAAAAACGCATCAATAAACATTTCTGCTGTTACCAAGTAAGTTTTGCCCAAGAAAATACAGGCCGGCACTAAGTCGGGTGGAACGGATTGCTGCAGTCTTAAAAAAAAAAGACATTTGAAAGTGTTTACCTTGAGCTGACCCCGAGGTGTGGTGCCACACAAGAGACTAAGGTTCAGGATCAGACTAACGACTCTCACGTCCTGGGCCAGTGGAGGCTGGACACAAAGCTGAGGTGACACACCAAGGAAGAGCCGGCCAGCCCAACCCCTCACACCGCATCCCTTTCGGGTTAATCCATGGAGTGACAATGACACTGATTTGCCTCATCCTGCCAGTTAATGGCAAGGCACTGCATTGATGGCTCCTAGAAATGGACAGGAGTGATCGGGAATAAAAGGGGGGGGAAGAAAGGGGGCCATGATGAAGAAAGGAGTAAAACCCAGAATCGCTCACCATCGCATTGTCATACCTTACACTGCAACATCATAACTACACAGGGAATGGGAGAACTAGAAACAGAAATAAAGTGGTTCGCGAGAAGGAAATTTGTTGACTAATTTATGAAGTTATCCAAATATTAATCTTCCCCTACAAACAAAAAAAAAAGAAAAGATTTGCACATAAACTATAGCAAGCAGGTCTTTTAGAATTTATTTAGTCCATAACCCTGTAGCAAGAGACAGAAATTATCATCAGTATTTTACACTCTGACAAGTCTATCAGGAATACATTCAAATTTTGTTTTGTATTTATAGTCGATTGTATTTAAAGTATTTATTACTCACCAAACAATGCCCTGTGCCCCTGATCCTATGGGCTTCAACTGCTGGTAGCGTTTTAGTACAGTGAATGTTGAATCTGCAACTTGAACACTGTAAAACTGACTATCACATTTACTGTCACTCATGGTGTAGTGTCATGTAGTTTTCTCTCTCAGGGACCTGGTAAAGTTTTCAAGATCTTAAAGAGAAAGAAAGAAAGAAAGAAAGCACATGTTCATTCTGTCACTAATGTAAGGCAGACAACATGGAAAATATACGTATTTTACTGAGTATGAATTTTTCAATAGCACACCATTAAATAAGCATCCTTTCAACTTTATGTATTACCACTAACGAAAAATATTTGCAGAGAGACAGCAAGTAGTTACAGCCCTTACAGCTTTAGCTAAATGTGTCTCTATTCCAATCTCTAACACAAAAAGCAGCTAAAGAAACACCTGTAAAAACAAACCAAACCATTCCAAACCAACCAACTCTCTACTTCTTGAAGGCTACCCCCTAGCTTATAAATGTTACTATGTGCTAGCACTGTATTAATTTCTGTAGTACAGGAAAAAAGGAAATCATAATTTATGTCTTTCAAACAGTGACAATGCAGATAAAAGCAACAGCAAAACAGGAGACAAGGTTTTAATAAAGGACTCGATCACAAATGCCAAACAGGTTTGTGACAAAACTGCCCCCCCAAATCCCTGTGGCTGCTGCACTTTCTCCAACAACCCTTTCAACCCAAATTTCAAGCAAGGCTTTGCCTCCTCACCTCTGCCAGGCCACCCTGCCCTGATCAGATCCGTCACAACCTGCTCTCCCTCCCATTTTAAACACACCGTAACATCCTATGCTGCCAGTCAGTGCACTTGTATCCTACAAGAATTAGTTTTGTGCTACAGTTTGGAAGAGACTTTCATGCCGTAACCGAGAATAAGTTATACCCATCTGTCAAGAATGAATTAGAGGCAGGTAATTACATCTGCGAGCAAGGTAATGGACTAAACCTCTTTAGCTCTGAAGTGCCACAGTAATGAGAGCACAGACCTCCAGTTTTCCTGCGCCTCCACCCCTCTTCCAAACCTCACAAGAAAATTACCTCAGTAATTACTGAGAGGTCTCAAACAAATTCTCCCATTTTTAATTTCACGTTCACTATGATAGATAGCGTCATTACAGAGCAAACTGCAGTCAAATGTTCCTTGAAACGGGAACCGAAAGCAGATCACCTCCCCCCCGGAGCAGCTGTCCTCACCTCTACAACGTCTGGTTTAGTCAAAGAAAGAGCAGCTTCTTGCCCTCTCTTTGCTGGCCTACAGAGCATTTGTGAGCCAATGCAAACCAGAAAAGCCTCAAGAGCAACCCAGAAGCCTATCCTAGAAGGTCTTACAGCCACACAAACAGCTTTTAGTTGGTTCAAGAATTGGAATTTGGACCTCTCTCCCCAGGTGCACATAGGAGGAAACAGCATCTTTTTTGTGGCTTAAGTCAGGAGATGATCTCCAAGAAACCTGCAAGTAGAACAGGTTGAAGACTCACAAGTCCTAATAAAGTCTGGGTTTAAGCAGAACTGGTAATGGTTAGCCTTAGGGGATTCTCAAGAATTGTCTAGAGTCCCTTTTACCTTCTAATTCCTCAAAATCTAACCAGCATTGTAAGAAGCAGGTAGCCAACCTGGTCATCTGGCAGCAATCCAGACAGTAAGTTTACTTGATAGTTCCTCTTAGACCAAAAAAAAGCAGGAGAAAGGATCAGCAAAGGGAAAACTTTTCAACTTTCTGCCTCTGCCACAGTAGTCGTAGGGGGAAGGAAGAGAATCACATCTCCTAGATAATATTTTTAGGGGCAGTTAGATGCAATTCCACAATCAGCTCACACTAATGTGAGACCAAAACGCTGCCTTCAGAGACGCCCTCAGCCTTCCCTTCGACACCCCAGGAAAAAAACCCTTCTTCCTGATTCTTTTCGTCACTCCAAAGCTACGCACCCTGAGGTACCAAAGTTTTTGATTAACAGTCCATGAGCAGCCACGGTATCTTCAGTGAATCGTCATATACTAGAAGGAAGGTACAGCTGGAAAGTCAAGATCTCATCTCTGAAAAGAAAAGGACTTGCAGAACAAAACTGAAAAAGCGTGGATTTTGCATAAGCTGGGTATCGAGTTAAAGACCTGTTAGTAACACAAGAACTATGCTGCACCTCTTCACAGGTCAATGAAATACTTTTCTGTAACAGAAATAAAGTAGTACGGGAAAAGAAAGTTACCCTGAACCAGAGGAACCCTCCATTTAAGGCACTTTTTCTGCACAAAGCCATCTTTTTAAAATCATTTAGAGATCAGGACAAGCTCTTTAGACAAGACCCAAAGAGGGAATTAGACATCACGACACACCCTTTGCAATTCACCATGCTAAGTACCAGCCCCTCCATAAGCTCAGCCCTTCTTAACTTGGGCTGCAAGCTGCCTGGATGTATCGGCACATACACTACTTCAGACATTAACGTAAAATCAGGTGCCCAGGGACTGTAGCTGTTCACAGGACTTCAGACAACCAATCTATTTGTGGGTAACTAAAAAGATTTCCCATTGCTCAATGGAAAAGCGTATCTCGCAAATAATTTTCTTAACCCTGATCCATTACTCTCCTACCTGAAATAATCTGATTCATCACTCCAGCCAATGTACTCCACACTTCTCCTATACAGGAATTTCTCTGGAAGTAGGCAACATTCCCATTTGTGCAATATGATTTTTCATTTATGGCTTCCTAGCTGCAGCTGCACCAAACAGGCCCAGCAGCAGATGCAGAAGTCACAAGATGGTCAGCAAACATATTTTTGCTTACTGATAATAGCATGTAACTGAATCACAACGTTTCAAGCTGTTTTTCTATTTTAGAGCATGAACAAGACGCATATAGATTGAGTGGGTTTGTGGGGTTTTTTAAATATAACTTGCTTGTACAACTGGGGAAATATAAGAATCATAAAGTTGACTGAGAACATCACATGCAGGAAACATACGGGAGTGATTTTCAAGTTGTAGTTCATGAAGGATAACTAGAAAAATAACCCATACACAAAATCTACCATCAGTAAGCCTTCAGTTGTTATATGGAATCCCACTAAGAAATTTTTAGAAGCCGAAAGCAACAGCACTATAGCACATATTCTGTATTTAACAGTCGCTTCCCTAAAAGACATTTATTAAAATGGCAACTTATTATTAACCAGGTCTGTCCTCTGGATATCTTCAAGACAAAAGCTTGTGAAAGAAACAGGTTGTAGCAGCTGGGAACACATTCCCAGGATTGTTTTGGTTACAGAAATGTTATTACTAACAATGAAGCATAAGAACATCAATAAACTTAGCTTGATTTTTAAGCCTCAAGCTAAAATTCTACAGCTGACAGAACGAACAGACAATGAATGTATATATATTTATGAAAAAATATGGAAATTCTGTGCAGAAAATCTCTTATCCACCTTTTGCAAATGCACTTCGAACTCAGGTGTGCCCTTGAAGTATTATCCAATAGCATTGTTTTGTTTTTTTTTAACCTTTATAGCAATGTACATCAACAGGTATGAATCCAACTACAAAATCACAGGGAGTTACCTCCCGCCCCTCTCCTCACCACCCTGGAACAGCCTATTACAAAAGGTGAGTGCAGGTGCAGTACGTGCAGCAAAGCAGTAGTAGAGGTTACAGCAGAATTTAGAAGCACTTTGTATCTGTTTAGCTCTTGGAAAGGCCGACCTGTTCCTTTGGTAAAGCAGCCCAAACTCCGGCTGAGCAAAGCCCCGGGCAGCACCTGTCCGGGCAGGGCCGAGCTGCCGGGCACACGCCGCGGACGCGCCGGAGGCTCCTCAGCGCCCGGCCAGGGCGAGTCGGTGGAGAAGAGGGAAAAAGTTTAAACGTGCCTCTGCCGGAATCAATTACGCTGTTGTAAAATTACGTAACGGCCACCGAACCGAGCGAGAGCACTTCGCGCATCCCCGCTAAAACTTCTGCGGGGACGTGGCCAGGTTCGCTCCCGCTGCAGGAGCGGGGCCCTTCCCCCGGCTCGGCCGCGCTCCCTCCCACCCTCCCGGGACGCGGCGGGGGCGCTGCCAGGGGCCGGCCCGGCCGCACAGCGCGGCACCGGCCGGGCACGGCCAGGCGGCTCCCAGTAAGGCGGGAGAAGGCGAAGGAGGGGCAGCCCCCGCCGCAGCGCACCGGGCGCGACTCCCGGCGGCGGCGGAGCGGGCCGGGGCCGGCACTGCGGCACCGGGAAGGGCGGGAGGTTCGGCGGGGGCAGCCCCGCGGGAGGGGCGCGGAGAAGGAAGGGGCCCGCGCAGCCGCGCCGCTGCCCCCGCCTCCCTCCCCGCCGCTCGGCCGGGCCCGGGGTCAGGGGACCCCGGCGCTGACGGCGCCTCGCCGGGCGGGGCCCGCGGGAGAAGCCGGGGACTCCGGTCGCCACAGGGCCGGCCCCGCGCCCGCCGGGAACTCGCCGCGCTCCGGCCCCACCGCCCGCAGAGCCCCCCCTCAAGGCGGCCCCTCTCACCGTCTGCTCCCTCGGTCGGGCTCCGGCGGGACCGGGCGCGGCGCTGCCGCTGCTCCTCCTCCGGCGCGCGGGGCTGCCCCGGCCACAATGGCCTCCCACTGCTCCGCACAGGCCGCGCCGGGCCTGCGCCCGCTGACAGACAACCGCCCGGCCCAATCGCAGCCCTTGGTCAGCCAAGCTGAACCAATGGAACTGCACGGGCGGGACCCGCAGCCGCTATATAAGGCAGGGCGGCGAAGGCCCGCAGTGGAGCCGGGGCCGTTCAGGCCAATCGGGGCGCTGTCCCCGCCCTCTCGCATGAGGTCATCAGCGCACGTCAGCCTGTCCCCGTGCTTATGATGTCATCCGCGGCCCTGCTGCGTCACGACGTGCCCGCGGGGAGCAGCGGCCCGGCCGGCACCGCCCGACGCCTGCTGGACCCTGGGAGTCACCGCCTCACGCGTGTAGGAAGTCCCCAAAGCGCTGTGGCAAAACGACGTCACGCCTTGGCAGCCTGGTGCGGCCCCGCAGCTCATCGCGGTCACTGGTGTCCGGGCTTTGGGATGAGAACACCCAGCCCGGGCCCACGGCCCCGACGCGTTGGGCCTGCGATGGCGGCCAAGCCCTGGGACAGGAGCTTCACACGGGCTGGTTCAGAAGGGAAGAGATTTATCCCCTAGTTAGTTTTGGCCCCTCAAAAATCATGAACTTCTATACGTTACCATCCCGTGTGCCTTGGTGTTAGGGCTGGTTGCTTTTTTAAAACAGGTGCTGACTAAAAATAAACTCCTATGTTTTTCCAGCTCTCCGAGGGCTAAGGGCCTCCTTTTCTGCGATTTCTGTGCTCACGGATGGTTGTAGAAATGCAATTCTTTCTGAATAAATCAATGTGATGTGTCACATGGACTCGATGACATCAGCTTCTTTTAAGAGCTCCACTTTTTAATATGTGGCGGATATTAACTCTAGGCAGACATAAAAAGGGCGTTTGCATCCCTTACCCAAAGATGTTACGTAGCTTTGCCATCTAGGTCAGGTTACCACCGTGCTTTTCATTATGATTTGGGGTTTTTTTATGTGGTTACAAAAAGTACTAGAGCAGTTTTCAGTAAGAAGCTCCTTTTACATCAAACTAGCGTAACACTTTCAAGCTGTTAACCTACATAAGTGTTCAAACACCCCCATTTAGAATCAAGCCTGCAGAGAAATCATAGAATGGCCCAGGCTGGAAGGGACCTTAGAGATCATTTAATCCAACCTCCCTGTCATGGGCAGGGACGCCTCTCAACTGGATCAGGCAACACATGGGGACTGAACGGGGATTGAACCCATGACCTTTAGTGTTTCAGCACCACGCTCAACCGAGTCAGCTAAAATATCATTAAAGACAAATTTACTAGCCAAGGACTTAGTTAACAAAATGCAGAAATTGAATATTATGATTTCTGACTGTTCCAAAAGAAAAGAAATGAGAAAAGAACTTCATGTGTGCATTTACTAATGCAAGAAACAGAAGAAACAACTCTGATAGCAGGATTTAGGCAAGACTCAGGGAGAATATGTCTGAGTACTGTGGTATTGTGCCTGTGCTCAGACTCCCAAGAGGAGTCAAAGTTAAAAAAACCCAACAAACAAACCACAAACCAAAAATAATGATACAGTCTTTTAATTGCATTGTAATTTCATTGTACACTCTTCAAACAGAATATCCCTTGAAAGACATCCAGTTCCCTTCTTTTGTTGCACTGTACATGGTAGGCAAATAAGAGCTGGGGTGGTACACAAAACAAAATGTTGCTCTGGCTTTTCAAATAATTAGTTGAAAGAAGCAGAATTATTTTTTTTTAAAAAAAAAACAAAACAGAACCACAACATAGCTGGGAATTTACAGCCACAGAGTAACTTTGCAAATGACTGGTTAAATACAAAACACAGATGCAGAGGGGGAAGGGGGAAGCTGCGAAGGAAAAGGGAAAACGAATTTCCAGTTTGAGGCTGAAGTAGGAAAAAAACCCCTAACAACTGTACACAAGTGTCAACCTGCTCAGTATTTACATTCTGAGCATAACAGGTGCTACAGATAAGCAAGGTACTAAAAAAAAATAACTTAAAAAAAGCTATACAATTGTAGTTATAAATACTATATCTTTAAAACTAGTTAAGTAGTGTAGGCTAAAAAACGTTCACAGTAACTCTGAAGAGAGCTGTATATATATATTGCACAGTAGAAAAGTTCATTCACTATACCATGTGTAAACAATTTTTATCTTCTTTGGCAATTTCAGGACTTGGAGGAATATTTGCTGTGAGCAAAAGCACTTGGGTACAAGGCACATCAAAAGCTTTTAAAGCTGCAAGGTAAATCCTTCTGACACCTTCCAGTTAGCACTGTCATTCTCTTTAGAAAAATGTGTACCTCTCAATTCAGAACATCACAATTCTGCAAGTATAACTCAGAGGTCTGGTGACAAAAACATCAGCTTTTCTTGGCTGTTATTCTACAGTAACAGATTTGGCCAAATTTCTTGGAAAGTCCACCTAGAATGAAGAGACAGACTTTCAGCATTTGACAGAGTAATGCTGACATTCTGCATTTGACAGTTCATTTAGTGTGAGTTTTTTACTCTTCCTAATGAGTTCTGCTTTATTCTAGACACACGAGAGACTATAGGTCTGCAGATAATGACTCACTGTTGAACTCACCCTTGCTTCCAAACCCCTTTGAACAAATACACATTTGTTTTGCCTGAGATACCTTTCCAAATCAGTCATCATTATCAAATGGACACACCTGGCCAGCGTTAAACGAACTATTTTAGGTTGAAGTCCAATATCACACTTTTAGTTCTCTGAAAAAAGTCCTATCTGTACTCTTAACCAATGTAATGAAATCTTTTCAAAGGATACCAACTAGAAAAAAACATAAAGCTGAAGTACTGGCACTGAAATGCCACTTACACTACTGCAGTCACTATAAGCTCCACTAACTATTCTCACCGTTCTTTGTCAGATGTGCCACGTAACTCGGTCTCTCACTTTGCACTGGTAGGAGGAAGCTCAAAACTGCACTAACTAGAGTGCTAAATATAGAAAGCACTTACGTCGTATCCTCTGAGAACCGCCAGGTGGAAAGAAAGCAGCTGGAGAGGAATAACACTCAAGACTCCTTGAAGGCAGTCAACTGTATGAGGCAGCTCAATGGTTTTGTAGGCAAATTTAGAGCTTTCCGTGTCTTCTTTAGAACACAGAATGATTGGGCGACCCTGAAAAGAAAAATTTTGCAGTATTAACTGAAGAGCTGGCTTTGAAATATTGGTTCAGAGCATGTCTGTAGGATGTTTGAAGACACTCGGGTAGCTAACAAAGACAATGCCAGTCTTGCATAATGACTCTTGTCATTCAGCGTTTTGCTAGACTTGACTGTTTTTGCCCTGTAGAGTTTAATATTATTCCATTTGCTTCAAAACTAAAAAAAAAACAAAGAAAGAAATGACCCACATGCAATCAATTTTCACTACCAGTGTCAACCTGTAATGACAGCCTACAATGCAGATATAGCACCTGATTCAGAACTTAATTATTAGGAGAAAAAAAAAATATTACCAATACATTGTACTGCTGCTGACTGTGCCTCAGAAAAACAATGTGCACAATCTCTTTCCCTATGATGCTGCATTAAACAGCTTACCTGCCGAGCGGTGACCTGCTGCAGAGCATTCTGGCACTTGGTGAAACAAGGATCCTTCATTATCACCATGATAACAGGCATCTGCTTATCTATTAGAGCTAAAGGCCCGTGTTTCAGCTCACCAGCCAGGATACCTTCAGAGTGCATATAGGTGATTTCTTTTATTTTCTAATAAATAAAAAATAATCACAAATGCCATCAAGTTACTAGGAAATCAGATGAGAAATAAAAGGCACAAGAAGCTGTACCAAGGCTGTACATCTGCCGCTTAAATACAACATATGGTATCGTTGGTACTTTCGAAGATCAGTTAATAGTGAAAACAGACAGGATTGTCTACTGGGATTTCTAGCAGGCTGATTGTGGAAACAGAGCTTGCCTGTGCACAGGCATTTGCAGATTTAAAAAAAATAAAATTGAAAAAAGGAGTAATCAACAGGAACCTTAAAAACCAAACACCCAGCAGAACCTTGGCTAATGCCAAATCTACCTTTAACATTTCAAACTTCTGTGAGAGACGGATACGCGACTGATTAAACACTGCATTTATCACATGAAAGAAACAAGAAACTCCTACCACATCCAGGTTCAACTCACATATGTGTTCAATCCAACAGGACTAAACGCTCTTAGTTACACATAGCATTTTTACTGCAGTAGAATTTAGTTGTAATGAAATATTAGAAATAAAGTATGTTGCAGAAGCCACAAAAGTTCATTTTCAATACCATCCAATAATATTAGAGATTCCTACCAGAGCTCCTTCCAGACAAGTGGCATAATTATACCCACGACCCATAACCAGCAGTGATCTTTGTTTGTACAGTTCAAGAGCCAAATCATGGATCTTCTCATCCAAGGACAAGACTTCTTTAATCATCTCTATTGGGGCACACAAAAAAACACACATTAAAAACTTTCTTAATTGGAAAAAGCAGTTTGCTTGTAGTAGGATGTTCTAATAATCTATTAGAACAAATACATTTAACGTAATTTAAACATGGCCTTTGCATCTTTGACTGCAGTTCAGGTATGTTTTCTCCAGCCTTATTTACGGCAACAAATTTAAAGTAGCTACCGATTTAAGCAGTGCCCATACATCTAATTAGTATTTCTAAAGGAAGATGTGAACATCCATTATAAAGCCAGCTTGAATTAGTTTCCTTTTATCCATCCTGATTTAAAGTGAAAGGCTTTAAAAATTTCGAATGAGATGTAGGAGTCAGGTAACATTTCTCATACAAAGCACCTTATTGTAATTAGAAAACCCAACCCATGAAAATTCTGATTTTCCTGTTGAGTTTCTTGGAGGGCACTTGTAAAATTGGTAATTAGTGCAGAGACTAATAGTCTATTTTTTCTTTGTGTACTGTCTGCCTTTCAGGAGGATGTGGAAAGTGAAACTTAAATGAGAAAGAAACATCCCCGAGTAGTATTTTATATTGCCCATTAACCAACAACCCAGAATAACCAACAAATCCAGAATATCAATATACCTGGCAATGATTTTAGTCCACTAATGATTTCCTGTCTCCTTTTCTGCAAGGAAATTCTGTCTTCAGACATCATTAGGCCAAACATTACAAGAGACACGAATTGGCTGGTATAAGCCTGCGGGCAAAACAAAACATTTAGCAGCTAAGTCTGCAGAGAGTTAGCATGATCTCAGTCTGAAGTGCTACAATTAAAAGTTTAATTGGATTCCACAGGGCTGGAAGTCGAATTACTGAACAGCAATTACCTTTGTGCTCGCCACACCTATCTCGGGTCCTGCGTTGATATGTACGCCGCAGTCAGTCTCCCTGGATATCGAGCTTCCGACTGTGTTTGTGATGCCAACGGTTAGAGCACGACGCTCTTTACAATACCTCAAGGCCATAAGCGTGTCTGCAGTTTCACCTGGAAAGAATATTTGCATCTAGACTTCAGTTGACAGAGGATAAGAATTATTCCTGAGAAGCATAAAATTCTGTGTTCCGACTAACTGCCTCCACACTTAGAGAATGCAAAATGCAACTGAAAACAATCTTTCAGCGCTCACTCGCTGCCCATATATTTGAAGTCTGATAGAAACTTGCCGTTAAGACAAATTCAAGACCCATCAGCCATAATGTTCCTTTGCAACATGCAGAAAGTAATAAATCATCGGCTTTTTAAAATGTTTTCTGCAGTTTTTACTCAAGTCAAGACAAACAGTAAATGCAACTCACCTGACTGACTTATAAAAAAGCACACGTCGTCTCTGAATACAGGCGTGTTTCTATCCAGGAAGTCACTAGCAAGTTCCACCATCACTGGCAATTCAGTCAATTCTTCCAATACTTGTCGAGTCTGTATTCAAGCAGAACACAGTATCTGTTAGTATTGCTGCCCTTAAAAAGTCTTAACATCCGAAGTCAAAGGTAATCTAAATGGATTATTATTATACAACCTGGTAATTATGGCTCAGCAGGGCTTTAAAAACCCAAGTGAAAAAAAAATTCTAGCCTGGCAGGTAATTGCATTGGAGCATTAACAAAGAATGTGGCACAAAGGAAGACTAAAAAAAAGGGCAAGCTCCCTCAATAACAGGCAAAGTTTGAGATACAGAAGAAAAAGCGGATGAAGAGCTGTTCTTTACAAACTCAGCAACTAGCAGTTACATATGCAGGCTGAACGTACAGCCACTGCGGCGTGGTAACTGGTCCCACAGCCAATAATGATCAGTCTTCGGCATCTTCGGATTTCTTTCAAATGGTCCTTCAGCCCCCCCAGCAGAACTGTAAACAAACAACAAAGCATGTATCAATGGCAGATTTTATTTTTTAGTTAATATGTTAAAAATTTGCAGGCTAGTGTAGCTTGAACATCTCTCCTGAGTTACCTGTACTGCTCTCAAAATTCACTCTGCCTCTCATTGTATTGACAACTGATTCTGGTTGTTCAAAAATTTCCTTTTGCATGAATGCACTGAAGTTACCTGTTTAGAAAGAAAATACATGGTAATGCCTAGGTTTGTTATCTCAAGTCTATTACAGTTACAAAGAGATGACTTTTAAGATGACCTGTGCTAGCAAACTAATTTGACTATTAGCTTAAACAAAAGCTTAGAAAAAGGCAAGAAGAAAGGAAGGATTGGTAGAAAAAAGGCAGGAAGAATAGAAGGATTGGTAGTTCATTCTCTTTCCCAACACTGACAAGGTAACTGAATTCCTTTTTAAGGAAACTTCTGTAGTTCACTTCAGTTCTTAGTTTACAGTCAAAGTTTGCCAACAAATTCAAGAACATGTTAACATTAGTTCTATTTTCACTAAATATTGAGATGAATAGGAGTATTTAGGACTTTCCCAAGGCTACCTTCTCTTGTTCTTAAAGCTTGGAATTGTCAGCTTCCACTAAAACCAGCCTAAATATCAGGTCACTTTCACAGCTTTCTGCCTTATCTACTACACAGTCAGTAACTACCCATCTTTGATGATCCATGCTTACAAATGTTTCAACCCACCTTTCATGATTTGCTGCAATTCCATCTGCAAGGTTTGGATGGCCCGAGAAGGATCATCGCTAGCCGAACGTTCGAGACGGTGAATTGAAAGCTTCCCATCCGTAACTGCTGCAATGTCGTCATCTTCTAAGAAGATGACTCTGTTGGTGTGCTCAATGATAGCACTACAGGAAAAAAAAAAAAGAGAAGCAAACCAAACCTGACATGTCTCTAAGAGTTGGAAGCAGCACTCCTTCAAAGCAATTAAATATGCCACACAACACTTCCAGCCCTGGTTCTATCTTACTTTTGGACATAACTACAGCTGAAGCCATCTTAAAGGAAATGGCTCCACCTGCTGCTCCTCCTGCATTTTCACAGGAACCCAGAGCAGAAGGCTCAGAAGCACAGCAGCTCGAAGCAGCAAGTTCCTGCTGATCTCATCCTGCCTCCCAGTGTCTCTGACAGATCCTTAAGGTCACAAGCCTCTCTCAGAGATAAATGTGTACCTGATGTCCAGGCTTCTGCTAGATTTGGAACTACACCACTGTTTCCTCCTCCGATAGCTGGATTAAATCACCAAAACCAGACTAACCTACAGTAAACCCAAATACTCAGCTGATAGTGTCTATTTGTACCCAAATGGATGTATTTTACAGAGAGGTTAGACACAGGCAGATATTGCACTTATGTGCCGTTCAAATGCTAATGTCAAGCTTTCATGTTTTTCAACATAGCCTGCGGGATTTACAAAGTTATCTGGATTAGAAGCTATTTTATCAGAAAACAATAGTACAGCAGCAAGACGGTGCAATATTTCCAGAACTATCTCACTTCCAAACAAACACGGTATTTTGAGAAACGTCTAGGTACGTTACTACCTTGCGTCTGAAGCAAAGAAGAATTCTACTGCCTTATCTCCAACAGCATGAAGGCAGGTAGAGCTGTCCAGTCTTTTCATTCGTGAATTGCATATGTTCTTCACATTCTCAATGTTGCCTATGACAGAAATGAGCCACTTTAAATGCAAACCCAGATCTCCTCGAGTTAGAAATTACAGACTATACAGGTTCAAGGCATCACAGTTACAGAAGTATTTTGAGGGGTTGGGCTTTTACATGAACTACGCATTCACTAGTATAAAAATATCCTCAGCTAAGAAGGTATTTGGGGCATCAGCTGGTAGTTTTATAGTAAAAGGACCAATTAACCTAATTTCTAACCATAAAGTAATGATAATTTTAATTCTTAAAACCAATGTCATTGGATTTATCAACTTACACGTTCTATATAAAACAGGAATCTGTTCAGTGGAGAGCTTGAACTTGCTTCTAACTCCAATGAGCAAAGGACTCCCTCTCCTACAAAGGGAAAACACACAAGTTTATGAAGAAGAAGGGGCATGCGAAGAAGTCAAAGAACATCTGTGAAGCTGAAAGACAACATTCCATCTAGCTTCCAAAATAGGAAGATCCTCCTCAACCCTGACCCTAAAGCCATTACATGGCAGGAGTAACAACTCTGTTTCCGTAAGATTTGCCCAATATTATTATATGAATAAGTAGCATATGCCTTGGTAATTCTTTCTCCATCCAGGTAGACATCCAGGTAGACAAAAGCATATACGAACTAGTTGTTTCCCTTCCAGCAATTGCAAAACAGCTCAGCACAGGCACCAATCTGAGCACCATTTTTAAACAAAGCTTACTCTGCCTCTGAAGCAATAAGCTCCTAGTGCTCTTTACTGTTCCACCCTTTAGCTTTCTTAGTTCAAAAACGTCAACCATGACTACTGCACCTCTGAAACTTGAGAACATGGATCATGTGCCACAGTAAAGAGTTTATTTTTTAAAAAAAACTAACACAACCTCACAGGAATGAAAGACTAATTCACCGCTCCCAGCACCTCAGATGACAACTTTAGCTTCTCTTAATCCCCTCAATTCCTAAAAACCCAAACCTGAACCACATATAGAACAGTTAAATTCAGACAATGTTCTCCAGTTAGAGTGATGCTACAGCTGCCTCTTTCACAGTTTTAATATAGTCCCATCTTAAACCACAGAAGCAATGGGCTTTTTGCTTGTAGTATAAAATAAGTCTTTATTCCCACTACTACTTCACTTGTTACTTTAATATCTTTACGTTTCCTGAAAGTTGTTTTTCAAATCATAAATAAAAGTAGAACTTTTACAGGAGAGAAAACCACTCATAAATGACAGCTACAGAAGACTACTTGCATAACCTATCAGTATGATGGCATTTTAAACAACCCGAACATACTTATCTCGGTCCTTATTCAATGTGAACAAAAAAACTGAACTATACCCCTTCCCGCCCCTTTTTGATACAGAAGCGTTAGAACACTCTTAATGCAACTGTAGAAAGAGAAGATGCACTGAGCTTTTTTATGGACACACTGTAACAGATAAAAGGACAAAGGAAGGAGTTTGTCAGTGGTATCTTCTCCTGAGTGTGTCGTTTGGATGTTCTCCAACCAAAAGCGTATATGCGTGATGCCAGGAACCATCATCTGATTCCTTTTCACTACTGTCTCTGCATCCTCAAAAAGTGAGTGGTCACAGAAAACTCTGTGACCTGCAGTCAGCAGAGCTCAAATTAAGTAATATCTAATAGTCAGTTGAAGACCTGCTCGGCAGAACTTTGCTGCACTTCACAAGGATTCCACTGGTGCAGTTATCTATCCTCTGAGCTTTAGTTAAATTAAAAAAAAAAAAGTTTACAGCACTTAATTAGGAGATGTGACGTAAAAAAGCATGAATTATGTATAAAATGGACTTTTACTAACCTGGTAGCAACAGCTTCACCTGGATAATGGATGCTCTTGAAAACCAATGCAAAAGCACCTTCCTGGAAACCACGCAAATAGAAATAAAAAAGAAGAAAAAAAAAGGAAAAAAAAAAGAGCTGAGCAACTTATCACAATTAGTTACATCTCATTAAACTGGGGCCCCTCTTCCTGAGCAGGCTGTGAAGGAAAGCTCTTCACCACTATCAGGAATCTCTTCCTGGAGGGCAGACTGCACCTTTAAAGGAGTTGGTCAGGGAGCAGAACAAGCTAACATACATGTAAGGGTGCAACAGTTGGAAGATCGGGAAGTGAGCACTTAGCCTCTATTAATAAAAACAGCACCTTCTAATGCAAGGGTTAAGAAAACCTCAGAGATGTTACTCGTAATCAACATGAACGCTCTAAACGTTTACTTTTAGTAGGACTTTTAAAAAGAACATGCATGTAGCTGGAGTTTATAGTTTTCAGCTGAAATTTCATAGTTACTACTTCTAGTTTAAGCAGCAAATTCTCACTAACATACTTTAAAAAAGCCCAAAATGAAACAAAAAAGGCGAAAACACAACCTCCACCAAAAAAAAACAAACCCAAATCACAAAATCCACAATGCATGAACAAAGACAGGAACACATGATCAACCACTCCATGGCATTAACCCAGCTTGCAAACTTGAGGAGTATTCCCAAAGCAGAAGCAAAAGCCCCCGCATCTTGCAAAGGGAGGGGAAATGTTCACATCCCCTCCTCTCGAGGGGACTCCAGCCAGACTCCTCCATTTTTGCTCTGCGAGGTGAAGCCACTCTTCCCCTCAACTGGGGGCTGCACCACTACTCCCTCTTGACCCACACAGGTCTTTACTTTGTGCATATTCCAGCCCTGCTCAAAGGGAATCCTACAGAGCTGCTTCAGAGAGGAGAAAGGGGAGGTGAAAAGAGTGCAAGAAACTGCAGGAAGGGGAGGGAAAACATCTGCCCAGGGAGCAAACAAAGCGAGCTTTCTCCAAGTTTCCATCTATCAAAGTTACTAAGCATTCATATAGTAAGTAACAGTAGATTCCCATTTTGCAGTTTGGAAACCAGCTATGCCATGAATCAGTACAGCTTGTTAGATCCCTTTCCAAATATGGGAGCCAAGGCATATTATTAGACAAACTTGAATCACAGCAGTGTTCTAGCATGATCAGAATAGCCTTTAAGAACACACTGCCCCTTATGAGATATTTCAACACCCAGAGGCTTCTATTAATTTTTTTTAAAATCAAGATGCTTCATTAAAAAATTGCGATAACTTCTTGCTTTAAAAAATTCAAAAAAACACCATAAAGAACACACACCAAACGAAAATATTGCTAATGCAATTTAAATATTTACCACTGAAAAGCCTTTGAAGCTTCCAAAATTGTAAATCTCATTTCTTGGTCTATTAAGCATTGTTTAGAGGCCAAAAAAGCATTATTTGCAGCACCCTCTAAGGACTCCTGCAGAGGATCTAAATGCAGAATATCCCACAAATAGCTTATACTGTAGCAAAGGAAAAAAAGAACTTCCCACTTACCAACTGTTGAATAACTCTTTCTACCAAGGCTGAAAAACTGGTGTCCTCGCTCTCCCTGTTGTCATACATGTATTTAATCAATTTGGGGATCGTTTCTGTATCTGTTTCAGATTCAAATTCGTAGCCTTTGCTCTCCTGAAATATATAGAAGAGTAAAAAGTGTTTTCATCCTCAGACAAGGAACACTACAGGGCCTCTAAGCTGCCTCCCACCAGAGACTGCCCAGCACGGCAGCCTGCTCGGAGCACTATACGGGACTAGTGGATACGTATCGCTGCAGGCAAAATATAAGGATTTATCCCGTCAGTTACTCTTCCAGAAATACTGCAGTAAGACACAGAGTAAGCTCGCTTAGCATGTCTCAAGCAATAGGAGACAGGAGGGAGCCCACTCCACACACCCTCTCAAAGAATTTGAGCACAACTTGCTACTCTACGCACAGGTACTTTGCATTACCACAACATACTGCGCTTCACCAGGTCCCAGGTATCTATTAGGCAGACTCCTTCATGGTACTGTTTTGCAGATGATACCAAGAAACTTGAATTCAGATGCCAACAAAGTCACTAAAGACCTGACAGTAGTTGGTGGAGCGTCTGCTTTCTAGTTTTAGAATGAAATTGACACAGACTCACCAAAAATTTTCTCAGGTCCTTATAATTTGTGATGATTCCATTATGGATAACAACGAATTCTAAAAGAAGAAAAACATATATACACACACACACTCATCAGTAACAAAAGAATAAGATATTTAACTCGGCACACAAAATTAGAGGGAAAGAAAAAGCTCAGAAGTACACTAGAAACTACCTGCTACAGCTTTCAGCCACACAATTTATCACAACATGGTCAACAGAAAGCAGAAGCTTAAAAATTACAAAGGCACACAAGGGTTGTTGTTCCAAATCATTAAGACAGTTTTAAACTACACCCAGCAGAATAGCACTGAGACACCTCAAGTGAAACATGATATGAAATCTCCCTTTTCCAACCCAGACAATATCGATGCATTTCCGTTTTCAGAGTCCTATCTTTTAAAACACGAAGGCTGCACTTTGACTAACTTGCATCAATTTTCAGGGAACAGATCTCATTAATCTTTTACAATGTTACTTTAGCCTCAGAAGAGGCTATTTTACTGCAAGAGAGCCTAACCTCGGTAAGACGGCAGAGGCCCCAGTACACAAAATAAACACCATAACGCCAGTAAGAACAGAGAACATACGTACTATGTGGTTTGAAACATCTCGAGTTTGTACAGTTCCAGAGTGCTGCAGAGATTACATACCATTGCTTTTATCCGATCTCTGAGGGTGACTGTTGATCGCACTCGGTGCTCCGTGGGTCGCCCAGCGAGTGTGAGCAATCCCAAAATGCGTTTCAAAATCCGCCTTTGAATCCAGGTCATCTTGTTCTATACACAAGAAATTCAGTTTACTGAATATTTAAAGTTGAGTCTCTCTCTCTCACACACACACACACAACTAGTAAAACACTAAACTGCAACATAAGAAAACCTAAAAGTTATCTTCTGGCTTTCTTTTAAACAATTTGCTTTCTTGACATTAGACTTCAGATAGTTCAGGCCACTGTGATTAAAATTTTGTTTGCCAAGACTTGAGCATTTTCAGCCAATACTGCCAGGCTAACAGACTGCAATACTACAAATTGTCATGTAAACTTATTAAAACACAACTTCAGTTCTTCACAGATGGAAGCACTGCATAAAGCAGATTGTGATGACAGCCAGCTGCTTAAACGGTCATAAATTCTGTCAGAGTCCATGTTTCGACGTTTCAGCTACCAAGCACAGAAATCATCTGAGTAAAGCACCAAGGGAGCCCAGGTCTTGAACAAAGAAGCAAGCAAAAGAAGGGAGAGCAGACTGATAATTTCACAGCACTATACCTAAAAATCAGCTTGCTTTTCAAGCACAGATTTGGGGAGCACAAACAATTTCACTGCCATTGGATTACATGATGCAGTTTTTCTGGTACAAAAATCTTAACTGTAATTTCATGGTCTGACTTTCTGCCGAGATGCAGATGATATCTAACTGGGAGGCCAAAGTAAAGGGGTAGCTTTTAAGATGCTTACTGTACAACTCTTCTTCCAGGGCCTTTACTTTTCCTCTTTTCTTAACTAGTTTGATGAATCTTTCTTTATCTTCATTATTATTTCCATCAATCGCCACTCCTGCAGTAAAGGACACAGTCACAAGTGTTATTTAAAGCATGAAATACACTGGATGAAAAAAGGAGTGAGAAAATATAGACACGCACACACCAGTGAAACAATTATTTTTAAATTATCCTTCAACGGGATATACCTGAAGTCTGTTGCTAGACCTGTGTATGTTCAAATCAAACTAGATGAAGCCTATATCCACCACATACACATGAGCCATCTCAGATTTTGCTTGAGAACAGACTGATTGACTTCACCAACTCAAATTTAAGACAAGTTTAACCTTTCTGTTCCTTTCACTGGGACTCACACCTGGTTACAAGGCTAAACACTCAGTTGAAAGTCCTGGTGAAAGTTGAAGGAGAAACTCCAAGAATCAAGGTAATTAGTTCTGATATTTTAATCTGCAGGATTAAAAAAAAAATTTTAAAATTTAAAAAAATCTAATGTGAAGAATTCGAAAGTATCCAAAATGTCTCATAAGTAGCTACTGGTTGCTAAAATTGAGTCAGTTTACACACCTGCAGAGTCATATCCTCTGTATTCCAGTCTCTGTAATCCTTTTATCAGGGTTTCAAATATTTCCTTCCGAGTCCGAGGCACTCTGTAGTTCAGATAAGCAAAAATTCCTGTTTAAAGAGAAAAGGGGAACAGTCGGAAAAAAGAAGCAAAAGTTTTTTCAGAGTGTGCATCCCTTCAGACTCCACTTAAAACCCTTTAAAAACTAGTATCAGAGAGGCCCTAGGGGAACCCAAATTCCCATTTAGTAGAATTTTTCCTACTGGGTTTTAAAATGGAACGAGTTCAAATACAATAAAGGACTCAGGACCCTTGTTTTCGTCACACAACATATACACCCTCCCGGCAAGTTTCACTGTGCTCATGTTACCCACCAAGAGTTAAACAGTTGAGAGACCTTAAAAAAAAAATTCTACTTTTCACAAAAACCGCAGCTGAAAATGGGAACGTTGTGATCTACTTCATATCCAGACATTCAGAGAAGGAATATATTCACCAGTACTAACACAAGGAGACTTTTGTAATCAAAGTCATGGCCTTAAATACCCACGGGTAGGTACTGGGCACAACATCTATTTCTGAAAGGCTCTGGCTTATTCCTGTGTACAACAGTCACTTCAGCAGGGAGAGAACAGAGGAGAAAACAGAAAGAAAGGGCAGAAGTCAAAAGGATAGCGCGACAAAGGAAAGAACCAGAAGATACAAAAACAGGGTCACCCAAGCCCCAAGCATTCACCCTTTGCGCTGCCTCATGACAATGCTGCCTGCCAAACCCAACTCAGCGGAGACGTAAGATCCGTTTGCTCGCCCTGTGTTGCTCAGGTCAACCCTTACAGAGGCATCGTAAGGAAACACGTGACCTTGCTCCTTGCCTACTCAGCAAGGAGAGGCTGGAAAAGTCTGCAAGTCTGATCCCTCTTCTCTTTTCTGAAAAGGCCGGTCATCAACCAAGAAGTGGCTTCGGATTTTAGTTTTGGGGTTGGTTGCCCTCCCACCTTGCCGCAGCGCAATTTTTTATTTTTTAAGTCAAAAGCACACAAGCGTTCTGTCATTAGGAGGAGTTTCACGGATGTCATTTCGTCTTTAGAAAAGGTGCAAAAAAAAGGCCACCTGCAAAGGAAAACACAACCGTTCCTTTTCTCTGTCTACTGCTCTTCCCAGGACTTCTGCATTTATAAGAATGGATTAGCTCCTTTGTCAACTCCCGTGAATTCGTACCGCAATAAACCAGAAACTTCTAATTTCACTGTTTCAACAGTTTCTCTGAGGACCAAGTCAGGACTGGAGACTACAGTTAGCAAAAAAGAGACTGTAAGAGCTCAAGAGATAAGCAGTTCAGACAAGTTTTAAATAGAGAAAGCCTTTGTTTGAAATTTGACACGCTCTGCCCCTTCAATAAGGCTTTTGAACTGCAAATGGCTGCAGTGAAGAAGCTGTTATACACCAATAAATCTCCCGTATAAATATTGTTGTGAATTGTTCTAAGCCATTAATACTGTTGATTTGACAGCAAGACTAAAAGACTATTGCACTGGTCTCTGAATTTATCCTGGAAAGATTAAAGGATGGAAAATGCTTTTCTTCTACAGAACTGAGATTTATGAGGAGCCCAGACCAATTATTTCCAGAGTGTCCAACATTAACAGAGATATTAAGACAGTAGTTGAATTTAAAGAGGTATTTGGGAATTTGAACAGCTAAATACTGTTCTTCATGGACACTTTGAAAAGTAATGCCTCCAGTTATATACAGTCACTTTAGACTGAGAGCTTGTTGGCTGTTTTTCCAGATAGATATTTACCATTCTCTGGCACTAACCACGAACCTCAAGAGCAGCATTCCTCAATTTCTTCCATACAAATTTCTCAACATCATTCCAAAACATTGCTACACACCTCATTTCAGATCCAGCTCTACTTTCTAGGCCAGATTTCACAATATATTTAAGACACATCAGCCTTGTATGTTCCATGCAGCATCTTTGACTACACAGAGGCTCCAGGAAGAACCTTCCTTTGGGACCATCCTTACAATACTACCAGTGTGCTGCAATTGTTCAAAAGATCCTTGTTTCCAGGGAACTGTAACTGTGCCTCCACACATGTGAGTTAGAAGACGCCGAAGTCACCAGAGGCCGTTTACAATGAAAGCAATAGCTGTAGCCTGACTTCTCAAGAAATATATTATGAACTCTTCCAGTTAAAGGAAATAAATCTTACTCTCGGCACCGTTTCTCTAGTGCTCTTCTGTTTCACGATTTACCCAATTGCATATTTTTTCCCCTACTCAGTCATCTTTTTGGCTAAATTTAAAGTACATTGCTCAACTTGCATAGAAACAACTTTTGATAAAGACTTCTTGTAGTTTAATTCCTTCTGGAGGCAAACCAATATGACTGAATCTTGGCTGAATCATCCCCGTGATATGAGAGTTTTATGATGCTCACAAGTTACTTTACACTGGAGTCCCCAAGCTATGAGATGTCGTTTCCAGAGCTTGCATCCCTCTTCTCCAGTGAAGACTCGAGTACTCTCTAGGCTAATGCAATACTGAAATGATACGTATCAAGTAAGATAACATTTATGTTACCTTACTTGTAACGAAATACTTCCCGAAGTTACACATACATACATAGAATTCAAGGAAAGCATTTAAGAAACATTTTACTGGGGCATTGCTCTCTTCATCTGAACACTAAATCTAATTTATAACTTTCCATAATTACAGAGTTAGCGCAGAAGCACAAATTAGGTCAGTTGTGCACAGCTTACCTTTAGAATCAGATACTCAGAAACAGAAGGTTGTTCAAATATTACTAAAATCGGCTTTAATCAGGTGCAGGCACAGAAAGCAAGGCTCTCCCTTTAAGTTCTTATCAAGACTTTAGAGTTTCCCCTTCCTCTCTCAGGATTGCAAGCAGAGCACCAAGAAAAGGAAAAGTTCATTGAGTACTGGTTTTTGGTAGGAAAAATCCAGAAGAACTCTTGCAATTGCCAAACTTCACCAAAATCAAGAAGGGGGCAGCCTATACTTAAAGTTTGAACAAAATTATTTTAAAAAAAAATAAAAGGATGCCTCTTATTGTGGTAAGCACATTGCTGATGCCAGAAACATAGCTTTGAGAACATCCCAGTTTCAACTTCCCATCTTGATGAAACTAATTTTGGTTTTAAATAGGCAGATAATCAGTTAAAGAGCATCTCACCTTGTTTTTAAACCTTGCACACTTTTGCTATACTGTGTCCTCTTACATGTGAGTGTGATAATGCCTCAACTTTGTTTCTACAGAGTATGTTTATGGCAGTATTTAATGACCTGTATATTTTCAAAACAGAAAACAATGGGTTTAAATCTTCATGTGCTGCCTAAAGTCAGAGAAAACACAACAGGACATATTTTCAAGACTTAAACCGGAAAGATATGCAAAAATAAAACCAACAAAAAAGTACTTTAGAAACTGTTGGTTGCAACCTCAAGAAGTCCTGCACTTCCTACAGCAGAGCAGCATTGCAAGGAAGACAGGGGACATCTTTTAAGATAACAAATATTATGTAAAAGGGCTCCAAATGTCAATGAGAAGAAAACTGCCACTACTCTCACCGCACTCGGTGAACTGCTGCTCTCTTTGCCATTTCATCCTGAGTCAGATACTCCACCCCAAGCTAAACATTGTGCCAAACTCATTTAATGCTGTTAACGCCCTCATTTCCCAATCAATATCCAGCCCAGATAAGCTAAATTTTTTTTATATTACCGCTACACATCTCTCTGCTTGTGCCTGCCACCACCACCTTTGGTTTGCTTAGGCACTGAGCCAAGTCTCTCACCTGAAGGGTTTTTGTTAAGAAGACACAGAGTTTGTCTCATTGATAGTGACCCGAGAGGCAGGTAGGAGCTGAAACAGTATCACCTCGTGTTTCACCTCACGAGAAAGAGGCTTACTGGACTCCTTGCTGTTTCTGAAGTTACAATTAAAAAGGATGTGGAATCAGGGGAAAGATACCCAGCTCAGAAAGTACATTTTTGGGGAGCAATAACTCACTTCCAGTCTGTGTCTCACAAAACAGCCATGACGGCTAAGAAGAAATTTTTCCGCTTTCAGTAGAAGTATCCTTCCAGCCCTCAGAGGAGATTTCAGTGGACAGGGAGAATTTCACTAAAATTTCCCCCATAATTAAAACGCGCCGCATTAAACAAAACTCGCGCTTTGATCTTAATCTGACCCACAGCCAAAGCGACTGCGGGTATTGCCTTCACCACCTCCCCTTTAGTAGATAGAGACGAATAAACTCTGATTAGCCGAGAATTAAGCTCCTTCAGAGCCTTTGTTTGAAACCCACAAACTGCCCCTTTCGGCCGCAGCTGGGCCGGGAGTCACAGCTCAGCCCCGGGCCCGCATCAGGAGCCCCAGGAGCCGGGCGGGCCGGGACACCCGCGCGTCCCGCACCGGGGGTTGACGAGGCCGCCGGGCGGCGGGGACGGGGCGTTCTCCCATCGCCAGACCCAAAGACGAGCCGCCGGGACACAAAAAGGCGACACAAAAAGCGGAGGAGCTCTACCTTTACCTGCCCTCACCGCAAGGGCCGCTCCTTTCTCCCTTCCCGTCCCCACGAAACGGAACGCGGCGGGGCCAGTCCCGACCGAGCCCGGGATCCGCTGTCACGGCGGGGCAGCGCTCCCCGCAGGGACAAAGCGGCCCTTGTGCCGCCGCCCGGCAGGAGAAGCGGCCGTTGCCGGGCGCAGCTTTGTCCGCGGGCACCGCGCTCCGACCAGCGACCGCGGGAAGCCCCGGCTCCCTCCGTGCCGGCGGGCGAAGGGCTGGGGCCGGCCCGCGCTGCCCCAGGAGCGGGCCCGTCACTCACCGCACATGGCCGCACCGCGCGCTGCTTCCCGCTGAGCCCACACGTCGCTCCCGCCCCGGCGACTGCCGCTTCCCCGGCCGCCCGGCTCTTATAAGCGCGGCCGGCTCGGCCCCTGCCTCCCCGCTCATTGGCCCGGCCGCGGGCGCTCGGCGGGGGCAGAGCCCCGGCGCGGAGGGGAGGGGGGAGCCGCGGCCGTTCGCGCCCTGCCCCCGGCCCAGCCCGACCCCTCCGGGGGCCGCCGGGGGTTGTGGCGAGCGGCGGCGCCGGGCGGGCTCCGCGCAGGGAGAAGCGCGGGCGGGACCCCAAGCCGGGCGTCCCGTCAGGGCAGCGCGGCCGGTGCCTGTAGGCGGAGGGGCCGGGCAGCCCCTCTCCGAGCTCGGCAGGGGAAGGTGCCCCCCGTTTTCCGGCCTTTTCGGCCACAGGCGTTCGGAGACACACGGTCTGCGGCCAACTTCATCGGCACCAGCGGGACCGAGAGCAGCCGCTTCGCCCTCGGCAGAAGGAGGCCCAAAGGCGGTGGCCATCAGCCTCCGCCTGAGGAACAGCCTTTCCCTGCCCCAGCAGACCGCGCTCCCGGGCGGGCTGTGTGGTCTCTTCGATTCACTTGGCAAGGAAGAAACTTCAGCTCGGCCCCAGGAGCCTCGTCCGTCCTCTTCTTCCCGGGCTGGGCTCTCTTACCGGGGGAGCACACCATGAGGGTGGAGAGGCCACAGGCCTCGGCCCGGCGTGCGCGTTCAGCCCCCTGGACGTGCCCTGGGCGTCAGGCTCAAGCTTTATCTTCTTTTAAAGAAAATTCTGATCTCTTATCTCAGGGAGCCTCCTCCAAGTGAAGGGAATGGTGGCTTTTGCAGCATGCCTGGCCTGTGAGCACTTACAGAAGTAGCTCAAGTCACTCTTTCAACCAATGTGAATTTTAAAAAATACGTAAAGGTCCATGATGATTCAGCCTGCTTACAGTGTCTTCTTCCTTACTAAAAACTACCGAAATCTTTCATAGAGATGATCCTGGTTACGTAGAGTTACTGAAACTCGAAGTGCAAGGTGTCTTGCTTAAGATAGCACTCAAGGGCTCGTTGTCTCTTACGTTTCTTTTTGGAGGTGATTTTTTACCTACGTTCCTTCAAACTTTGTCACTTTCTTGCCTGATGGAGAGGTTGAACAAAGGATAAAGATTGGAACATCAACATTTCAACTGCAAAAACCCATTTTGTTTCTTTATAGATTTTTATGCTGCCAAACTGTATCTCAATTTTAAGGCAAACCCCTAGATTTAAAATATTTTCAAGTCATAGAATTGAAGAAAACTGCATTAGAAATTCTGCTTTAAATTCATTAATAAGGAGGAATAAACTAGGTGTTATTTTTACTGCCCGTGTGAAAAAGCTATGCACATCGTGCTCCTGAGAAACCAGGTTTGTTTTCCACCACTTTATCTCCCAGAATAAGACTGAACAGGCCCATGATTTATCACCGTTGCAGTTCAGGCTTTGTCACTGACCTGCCGTGTGCCATCAGGCAAGTCATTTTGATGTTCCTTTCCAGTTTGTCTTGTCTGTTTAGGTTAATTTGCTCTTCCTCTGAAGCAATATCGGATCTTGTTTCCCCTAGTCCAGCCCAAGCAAAAGGCCTGGACCAATCTCAGCTAAGCATGTTAAGCTGCATTGGTATTTATATTAAATAAACTCTTTTTTTTTTGCTCCCTGTGCAACATGCATTTTAGCTAACAAGGGGTGCAGACAGTAGAAAAGAAGCACTTTTTTGGTTTTTTTTTAAACATCAGTGTAATACTAATTGCCAAAGATCACAAGTCAGAGCCCAAAATTTCACTCGTGCAAGACATTTCATGATTCTGTGTGACATTCCCAGAGAGAAAACTAAACAGAAGTGAGACCCAACTGCAAATATGAAGTGCATTAATTAGTGGTTAACATGTCGCTTTGATAACACTTCCCAGACTCATCTGTCTGATGCCATTTTGCTTTTCCATGACTTTTTCGAAGTGTATAAGAGAACACACTGATTGTATTGACTGGTGAGTTTGTTTGGCTTGAAGGGACAGATTTTACAGCACTTGGATGAGATGATCAAACTGATCCCGTCTCACCTTCAAACTTGTTGAAGTCTAAAAGCCAAAACACGTGGAAGTATCATCTGCCGTATTCAACGCAATAAGAATAGAGCAATTCTGCTGTACTCTGCTCTTCTCAGTAGACTATTAGAAAAAAACCTTGAAAGCCAAACCCACAAAACAGACAGAAGTTTTGACAAAGAGTTTGTAAATTGAAGGTTGCCGTTTTCGTGTTATTAAGAGACGGGCATCTGAGAAGCAACAAGGAGGTCAACTGATGCAACTTCCCACGAAGACTGAACATGAAGCTGAAGTGATCAGGAATTTTTGCCCAGCTACGACTTTCTTCTTTCTGGCTTCACACAAGTGATCAAAAACAGAAGTAGGAAGTAGTAGGGTACGGTATGCAGACTACTGTATCACTGGTTTAGCATCAGGTAACAAGGAAGTTGCCTGGGGCACCAAAAGGCAAAGAGAAATGAAAATTATTCAGGATGTGGTTGGAAAGAAGAGGGATTTATGGCTTAGGCTCTCTCACGCAGGTACTAGTTCTTACAGCATTTATGAGCTGCCCTGAAAAGCAGCCAGCAGCATTCTAAGGACAGCTATTTCAAACTGCATTTGCATATTCAAGAGACTCAGATACATATCTAAATACATCCTTCTGTTCAATCCTAGACACCAAAGGGGACTGAACTTCCTACCCAGGAGTTTCAGTAAATTCAGTTGTCCCAGGGAATAAAAGGACCAAAATGCTCTCGTTAGTAAACAGGGGCAGGAAAAAAAGCAGCAGTAGGTGTGAACTTCAGTGAATATCAGGAAAACAGGAGCAGTTACACAGCAGAGCAGGCTGCAAGGGCTGGTTTATGGCTCTGTCACTGGTGACACCGCTGGAGCAGCCCCTGCCCTGCAAGACCTCACTGGAGTGAGTGATCCGTGTGTGGTGCGAAGGAGGGTGGGTGACCAAATGGAAGCCCCTTCCAATTCCAGCTCTTCTGTGATTACAGCTGGTTATCAAACTCCTTTTCAGTTGCCCTCTTTGGACTGTTGGTTGAGTGGCCGCTAAATTTTCTGAGAAGTAATAGTGTGTTGCTAGATTCATACTAGAATCCACAGCACAATTTCTTATATTAACAGTGAAGAATTCATTATTTTAGTTTTATATATACATATAAAAAAGAAAGAAATACCAAACTGGAGAAAATGAACACTAGGAAAGGATTCCCTTGAAGAGTTTTTTTGTTTCAAAATTTAAATGTTGAGAGACCAAAAGCAGCCATTGTATATTAATTGCAGATCATCCTCCTCCTCAGCTAGACTCCTGCACTGCTGCAATTTTTATGTATCACGCCCAATAAAAATATTTAAAACATTGAGAGAGGCTGGGCACCATAATTTCAATTTTAACAAAATGGGACAGAGTTATTCCCTACCAAGGGAACAAGAATATTTGGGTTGACAGCTTGACCTGGATTTCTCCCAGTCTGGTGATGGTGATGCTGTTAACTGGGGGTCATTCACAGCGAAGCTGAATTTCACTGACAGAAGAAATAAGTGTAAGGGGCTGACCTTGCTGGTGTTTGAAGGTCGGGCTGTGCAAGGCAGAGCACCTGTGTGCTTCAGGACGGGACACAGCAACGCAGGAAAAGCCGTCCGGCCTCTGCGTCCGTCGCAGCTCCACAGCAAAATCTGAAGACAATCAGCAAGTGCCTCTGAAGTGAAGACAGCAACACCTTTCTTGTGCTGAGAAGTTCAAAGGAGAAGAAACATGTTTTATGTTGATGGTTCTCTCAGAGGAGGTGTCAACTGGCTGCTCACCTAGGATGATCTATCTAGGATTACGGAGTTGGTATTTTCAGTTTAAAAGTACATAATAGTAATTAACAGCTTTTCGTTAGAGAAGAGGGGAGAGTTAATCATCATTCGTCACTGTAAGACAGCCGTCTTTGAAATGCTAAAAATTGTGTGTTAGGAAGAATTACTCATAAATGTGAATCAACATCATACCTATGATTAAGAATTAAGTTACCGTGATTTAATTCAATGACGGCTTTTCAGCAGAATTGCCGTGATAAGCACGTACGTGTAACGTAAAACCAACACAGCTAATTAACTAGATTTGAAAAACTTTAAAAACACAAAGGCGCGTTTTGGAATAATTCATCTAAAGCAGTATGTTTTAAACAGCATTAAGTGGTTTCCTGAGGTTTTGATGTAAATTCCTCATAGCAGGAGCTGCAGATGAGTTAATGGGAAGTGTCAGGGGAAAAAAAGAAATGTTTGCAAAAGTCTGTAGATTTTTCAGGCAAGCTAGCTTTTGGTGCTGGATTAATTTTCTCAGCCTGTTGTGTGGTCCTTCAGGTCAAGAGTGAGAAGCTCTGTGAGAGCAATACAGATACCTGTATACCTGACCTCCCCTGCCCCATTTCTGGGGATGAGGACCATCCACTCAGTATTTTTGCTAAATGTGGGATTTTCACACATTACATGGGATTGGAGGGAGCAAAGCTAGATACTTATGATAGCTGAGGGAAGCATGCCCATGTAAGAAGTCAAAAAGCTTGAATTCCAAAGATTAAAAAAAAGCATTCAAAGAAATCAGTTCTTTCCAGTGTGCATGTTCAAACAAGGAGCTGATTGTAGGATTGAAAAGGTACCGCAGCTACTCCATATGGCTCATAGAGCTACATCACGCCACAGGACTGGTCACAGTCCCACCTCTTTCTTCTCCACTAAAGGAAAGCTTTACGCTCCTTCGCCAGTTCCCGGAGAGCCCTCCTGGCAGCAACCACCCTCCAAGCGCAATAAGTCGTCACTTCCCAAGCTGCACTGGCTCACTCAACGCCGCGGAGCAGTGTGAAGTGCAACTTCTGCGCCGCTCTGCTTAATTTTATTTTTAAGCCTACGAACCTGGCTTGCTATTTTGGTATGAACAATTTCATTCCATTCTTCTCATGATTTGTTTTCACAGCTTTAATACTTCAAGGATTTAAACTGGCCTTTGAAAGGAACACCTTTGAAGCTAGAAAATAGCTTTGCTGCTGGCTGCCCTCTGGTTTGCCCTTTAGACAGTTCTCTGGCAAGGAGCTTCTGATTTTGCAAATCAAAACCTGCTGTTGTGCAGAACACATACCTGTACTGTCCTCAAAGCAAGGCAAGGGGATGCTAAATAATGGCCAAATTTTCTCCACCATCTCTCACTCCCATGTTGCTGCTGCCACAGCTGCCCAGCCAGAAGCTGCCACAGCAGCAGCTGGAAAGAGCTGGGGGGAAGCAAGGTGCTGGGAGTGCGAGCTGCTTCCATACAACTCCAGTTACCAGAAGTTCCAGACTAAAAGAAAACTAAACCAAATTTCTAAAAGCAGCCCATGTAACAAGATGCATCTGGCTTTACCTTACACGTTCAAATCTGCTGCCCCTATTGCTTCCTTCTACAATCAAGTGGGGCATCAAAAGATTTCACACTGGGAACTTAAACACTACCCCTCTTCCCTATTTTCTCCCGTTTGTGGTTAAAATAAAGAAATGGGGAGAGCCAGATTCCAAATACAATTTTTAGGACTGGTGTATTTAACATTGCAGCTGCGATGTTATTATTTATTTAAAAGAGGCTGAAAGTCAAGTACTTCATGCCTGAACACCACCAAATTCCCACAGGTAACCAGGGTTTCCCAAGTTTTAATAAATAAATTATCAGATGTGATAGATACGCAACGCTATTGTTTAGCAACTGATAAATGATTGAAGGAAGCTCATCGCACATGTGGGTTATTTTCAGTTCTGAAGTCACAGCAATTGCACTGCTATATACTCTTGCTACAATTTCTATATTTTTCCCTTTAGAATGTTTGACACAAATCACAGCTACAGCTTGAAGTTTTTTTTTTTGTAACAGCTTATGATCTTGTTCTTTTGGCAGCTTATTCAAAGAAAAAATGACATAAACTATGCTTAAATAGAAGCATTCTTTTTTTCTTTTTTTTTTTTTTTTCCCCCCCTACTGCCAATTAATGACCCCTCTATATCTCTCTTTCTAGAATCTTGGTATTATTAGATCTGCCATAATCTACCAGTGGCCAAAATCAGGTTTGGGCACATCTGCACTGATTGAAAGAAAGATGCTGCACACAGAAGATTTCAAGGTAACTTTTCTATCACCAGCCATATACAAAACCAGTTCAGTTCTCATGTGGTTCCTCTGTACTAGGGATCAGGAAGCAGCTAAGAAGAAATAGTGCAGGGCACCCATTTGTTCATGGCACACGTAGTGTTGCCGTAGGACGGGGTGGTAGCGACTGCTGAGCAGAAGTTGATATAGCAACAGAAACGGTGCTCTACAGCCCATGACAAGCGTGCAGGATATTAACTTTAAGTTGTGCAGCACTATGGCAGCTCCCTCACTGCGTCACCTCGAGCACACATCCCATCCCACCTCTGCCATTGCCCCCCTCAGCCCGGCTCACATCCAGCCATAAATCTGTCCCTGACAACCTGTGCAAACTACACAGTTAAACAACCGTTATGACCAAGCTAGGAATTGCACTGGTTTACTGCCAGTAAAAATTCCCTGCATTTTCCTTTTTTTTTTTTTTTTAAATGCAGTTTTCCCTCCTATTAAGCAGAGGATTTTTGTGCTACAATAAAATTAAAAATGCCCTTCGGAGTTCATGTACTCAGCAGGACTTTATCTACTCCTGACAGCTCCAGTTACTAAAATGGATTTAGAACCTCATGTTTAGGGTATCCCATGAGATGCATGAAAGGATGACATCCCTATGTGGATGTTTATGCTGTTGCATCGTAAAGTTGCCTTTGGCAACCAAAGTTGCCTGTGGTATTGTTGTTGGGCTACAATTATTTTGGTGCGAACACACCAGATGAGGTAAGCTGTAGGTTGATGGAAAGCAGGAAATTCAGTTCTGAAGCAAAACGTTGTCCTCAGCTTACCCCATCACTGCACCTAAGCCAGTGAGAGACAAGATGATGGGGTTTTTCCCCCTGGAAGGTTTTTTTTTCCCCAGGCACCATCTTTGATTGTAAAAGTATTTCCACTTTTAACTGTGTTTCTTTGACTTGTGTGCTGAAACTGAGGACACATTTCTTAAATGCTTCTTACTCCTTCTGCAATTTAAAGAAAAAAAAAATACACTAAGTCATTATAACCTGGACAAAATCTAAGGAAAAATTTGGAGGCGGTAAGGGGAGGAGAGAAAACCAAACAGCAGTAGGTATTTCTGTTTTCCATATTTTAATTACATCTTAAAATGAAGTGGTTTTCATCTTAAAAAAATATCCTCCCCTCGTCATAACATTTAATTTCAAGTCAGATCTGAAACCTTTTTTTATATGCTGTACATTTTCACAGCAAAATCAGGCGGTTTTCAACTCAGTTGACCAAAACTGGCTGGCAAACTTGAAACCGAAACAGCCAAATCCCTTATTTGTACAGCTGCGCGCACCAGACTCTCCTCCACCCGCCATAAATGACGGTGCTGCCGGACATCAACTCTACGTCAAGGCCGTTACCAGACGCGATGATCACAAGTCTCTTCTGGCTTTATGAGCTACGAAGGTTCTGCTTGTGCTTTAGAGAGAAGCAGTGCTGAAGTTTTCTAACCATAGCAGTGTTGAAACTGGTGCCGGCACAGCTACACATGTGGCATTGCCTCAACCTAAGAAAGCATCCGAATGCAACACAGTCAATTCAGGTTCAGAGCTTGGCCTCGGATGTCTTGTTAGAACACAGTTTGATTACATTTTTGATAAACTCACACATAGATAGGTGTTGAATTAAAGGCAGGAAATGGCCAGCATTAAACAGCAGTATGAGCATTTATAAATCCACCCAGCAGGAAAGATTGAAATTGCTTGTAAGCACCCTAAGTGAATGCAGTTTTAACTTGTATGTGCTAAAGCCATCGTAAGTTCTTGAGAAATTTTCAAAGAAGCAGGAATTCTATCTTATATGACATATCTTCTGAGTTCATTTAAAACCAGCAGCACTACAAGAAGGCAGAAGGAACAGCTTCAGAGTCTGTCTTGCATCTGTCACTGGATTTGGAACAAGAATTTCTGTGCTGGGAACCAAAGGGAAGAGTGTGGGTTCACAAGAAAGCACCTGCACCCTTGGCACTAAGGACCAGAAATCTGCTACTTAAGCTTGCGGTGATTTCTATGAAATGTCATTTGCTTTTTGAACTGGGTCATGCTAAGGAAATCCCAGCTAAGAGTCTTTGCCTTTTCCAAGAAATGGAGGATTATCATCTGCCATAATTACACATTCCAGTTTACTGAAAAAAAGAAAATTCCATTTTTGTTTTCTCTTAGTCACATTGTTTCCTGGCTGCCTCAGAGCAAGCACCACAGATGTTAAATGAAGTAACAATCCGCAGCACCTTCTCTACATCATAGATTAGAGATGAGGGCTGCCAAGGGGTCAGTAAGTCCTTAGCTCCAAGTGGCAGGAGTCATCATCCTGTCTGGATATGGGCAAAGGTTTTTTATGACATGACTTCAGCTTCACATCTGCTGTGACACATTGAATCTGCTCCCCCCATGTCTGCATAGGACGGTAACACCTAACTCATTTTGGAAATCCAAGAGGACTAAGAATGAGAAGCAGCAACAGGATTTTTATTTTTTTTTCTAAACAACCAACTCTCCCAGTCCCAAAGAAGATTACCTCACACTTTTAAAGTCCCAGGCAAAGTAGTTTTGTTAGCCTGTATTTACTCAAGGCTTAAAGGCTTTCCCAGACTGTAGGTGTGTGTAAACCACCTCAGCATTCACGAGCAGTACGGTTTTCAGAAGCTCATGTTGAAATATCATTTGTAGCAGATCCACAGCATGTGCTGAAAGAATGCAGCAGGAGAAGTTTCACGTGTGTATTTTGTCTCTCTGCCTGGCTTGAGAGGGCTGCAGCTTCCTTCGCTTTTACTCAGGTGAAGAATTTTTCACTGGCCCCCAAAATAATTCTACCTCCAGCTCCTTCCAGGTCTCACATTGATTGAAATGCTGCAGTCTGCTTTTGCTAAGTGCCTAAAAACAATCTCAACCAGTAAAAAGTGCAAACACAAAACGCCACCTTTCCAAGACATGGCAGCTCATTATCAAAGAACTTTGCTCCTGTCTTGATTCAGGACATAACAGGATAACATTCACCGTGCATGTTTTATTTCTGTGTAGGAAAAAGATCCTTGTAGGAAAAACTACAGAGTTTGAACTCTTCAGTGAATAAATTAACATCACTTCTCCCATCTCCTCCCCTTTCCTTTGCGAGGTTAGCACAACTGCAGGCTTTAGTGTTGGTGTTCTCCAAATAAACCTGAATTCCAGAGAGGCTCTTAAGAGCTCCACTTCTCAGTAAAGATTTGCTGCCACAGATAAAGCAAACCAGGAAAAAAGAGATTTGCAAGTGTTTGATTTTTCTATCCAGCCACTTTGGTGAAAAAGAGCAAAGAAGCTCTTTCACACTCCTCACTATGAATTTTCAGCTCTGTTTGCTTTGACTTGTTGTAGCTAAGCCAAGGAATAATAATAAAAAAACCAACAAAAAACCACCCCACCAACCAAAAACAACCCACGTCTGAAAATTTCCACTAATGAATTCCAGACTTCTGGACTGCAAAACCATCTGCTTTCTCCCAAGTCACGTTGTCAACAACTGAGCACAGCTGTATGAAGGGCAACAAAATATTATACAGTTACTTGTGTTTCTACACCCCTAGATTTGTGGGTTTATTGAAGTACATTAGAGAAACCCACTAAGTTCAATGCAAGACTTTTTTTCTGCCTTTACCTTTGCAGAAGTCAGTATTACCCTGATCACATTGGGCAGACAGGTTACATAGGTGGCCCATCCTCATTGTTTTTGCAAAATCTTATAATAAAGAGCCAGTGAATGGCAAAACACCCTACCAGGGCTTTTATTATTCAACCTCAGAGGCAGGAGCTGTGATGCTGTACATTAGTGATGTTAAAGAGCTCAGAGTTTCTTCTGTTATACCTGGGTAGCCCAGCAGTTCTCAAGGAGATTGGATGAATCAATTTGGCTTAGAGTGCCTCTCAAAGCAAATCATTAGATTAACATTGCAAACAACTGGACAAATTCTTTTGCTCAGCTCTGAGGCTCTCAGTGCAAGTCTGAAAACGACTGTGTGCAGTGTAAGGGCAGTAGCTTAACTTTGCTGCCTGAATGTGCTGCTGACACCATGAAGCATCCTCTGCATCAGCCATCAGCCCCCATTGTACCCATTTGCAAAGAACCTGATTAAAGCATTAGCACTAAACCCTTTCCTCTTTTGAAACATGGTGTAGAATCTTCAGCGACTTCAAGAGGATCAGGACCACCTTTCTGTGCCTTACCTGCAGACACCAGCTCCAGCAGCACAGGGTTCCTGGTCACACACTGGGTGTTGTTTTCAAGCCAAGGGTGTCATCGCTGGAACTCAACAGCAAAGGTATCAGCCTGAGCCAGCCTCTGCCAGTAACACACGGCTTCCCACTGCAAATCCCACCAAGCAGCCTGATACCCTTCTTGAATAGGGCAGGGGTTTTATCTTTTGCCTCAGGAAGGTGGTTTCTAAGTAAACTTCCTTCAGACACGTCCAGTTGAAGTGGTTGTTTCTTACCTTCAGCCAAGTAAACACATCCTTATCGGTCAGTAAACACATCCTTATCAACTGCAGAGGCAAATACTGCAAGGCAAATAAAGTTTTAGCTACGTCTAATTCTGGTATCTCTGAGAGCTCATTCCCTAAGTGTAACTTCTTCCTTAAAAGGTCCTAGATGCACTTACAAATTTTAAAGAAACATAAACTAATTAACCAATAGAAACAATGCACTAATAAGAGAGAGAGGACAAAGACAGTAGATAATATGGAATGCTTTGTACATGCTCCTACATTCTCTGGGTAAACTGCTATTTCAACTTCCAAGTATCCTTATTTTCTTCCTTACAGCCTTTCTTTTAATAACACACAGGGGAAAGAAAGGTTTTGAGGTAGTAATTTAGAAATTAAAATCACATATTTAAGATAGAGCCTGACAAATATTTCAAGTCAGAAATAACCAGCAACTCATAAATAGCTTGTGCTTCAATTGTTACAGCCTAGCTGAATATATTTTTTCCAGATAGGCTGGGAAAAAGTATAACTCAGAATAAAGCATAGCTTTTCTCCTAGGAACAGAGCTCCTATAAATTTCCATGAACAAGAATAAATACTATTTCAGTTATTTTACAGACTAACAAAATCCCCAATCCTAGTCTTCCTCTCCCTACTTTATTAACAGTGTAAACCACATCTTATTCATTGCCTTGAACCTGGCAGGTCTCCATTTGGCTGCTAATACTGAAGCGACTTAAGCTTCCTCCTTATCCTTTAAATTGATGCATCTAAATGTAAAAAAAAAAAAAAAAAATCACTTCTCCTTCATAGACACAAACACTCAGATACAATTTGGTGGAGAGATAAAGACTACAGCCCTTAACTATAGCCAAGGGTGACCCACAAGTAAGAGAAGTTCAGCCACACAACAGAGTGATTTACTTGATCTACAACAGCTGAAAGCTGCTGAATTAATTCACAGATGGACACTATAAGCTTTTCAAGGAAAAATCCCAAATGCCTAGCTGCTTTGGGAACCTTAGTTCCATTTTCTACAGAGATGGCTTAAGGAGGTTTTGGAAGCATGAGCTACATTTGCGAATGTTGCATCCAAAAAACAGTCTTCTGTAAACTGGCTCAAAAGTGAGCAGCTCTCAGGGGAATATTCAAGACAAGTGGTGGCACACATTGGATGCTGCTGCACCAACTACCTGGTTTTGCCTTGCAGCTGATGCATCTTGGCCCTGGGGTTATCCCATGTATCGTCTTAAAATAAGAGCCTATTTCTTCCTTTCTTGTTCAGACTGGTGGTTTCTTGGGTTTTATTGCTTCTTATCAGCTTGGGACCAGGTGGTCACTTACTTGCCCCAAGCCTAACCGCTGGTCTCAGGGAGTCCCTTCCCACGAATAATTTGCATCCAGTACCTGTGTGTCTGCTTACACTCCTATCTGTCCATTTTCCTTAGACAGGCAATCAGTTCTCAGGAAGATTCCTAAGAAAGCAAGTCTTAATTGCTAGAAATTTCAAAGCGCAGCTGCGGGCAGTATGTACTCTTTGTAGGTTGGAGTGAAAGGGCTGTGATCCCAGATCTGTGCACATGGCTTTTCATGAGCAGGGATGGATGAAGGATGGATACAATTCAACATTTGTATTTGGTTTTAATAGGGCAAAGCATCTGCGGAAGAGATAAATAAAGCGATAATATTCTTCCTCCTGCTCATGGAGTAAAGGACTTGCCAAAGAGAAAGCCAGAGGCAGTGCCTGATGCGTCTGTGTCCCAGCCACAAGCCCATCTCTCACCACTCAGCTCACACTTGAGAACAAAAGGTGATGAAATATTTTGCATTTGCATACAAGAGTTCTCCCAGATGATCTAGACAGGTAGGACCTGCCCTTTACAGTTTTAGCTTCTGAAAACTCTAATTCTTCTTACTTTGCAATTCTTACTTATTAGTGTGTTACTTGGCACTTGAGAAAACGCATCCAAGAGGAGGCTGAATGTTTTTGTTGAAGCCCACAAAAATAAAGGAGCAATTCCAGAACCCTTCTCCTTACCTGTTCTTACTATCCTGTGATATGCCTTGCTAGTGAAACAGTACCAACATGTAATAACAATATTTCCTTCCTTGGTAACCTCTGGGCAACAGAAAAAATTAAGAAGTATCCCCCGAGTAAGCTACATCCAGTTCTTGTTCCTCTTTTACTAAAGAATCACCTCCAATAAATAGCTTTTAGTCACAACTTAGGGGAGGTTTCTGTAATGACTGTCCTTTAACAGATCTGAGCTCAGTTCACTGAGCAGAAAACTAAAAGGCATGTCTGCAAAATTAACAGGAAAAACCTAATTTTCTGGCATGCAAAAATACAATTCCTTTCTACCAAATTTGGCTTAGATTTAATGAAACGTTATACAAATGTTTCTTTCAAAAACAAATTAGCCATCCTAAGCTCACCAAGCTTTAATGGTGCTGGTAGGACAGTAAGATACAAAATAAACTCTCCACCAATATTAGTTATATTTTCCGTTTCTTGCTGATGTATTGCTCGCCAGTTGATTGTGGTTTATACGGACATAATTGTTAGAGAAATAATACTATAAAGCAAAGTTCAGCCTATGAGTTTCTGAAAATGTTCATTTCCACTATTTGCAGTACAGTATTTGGGGCAGATGGATTCTGAGGAAGAAATTTCAAAGTGTTTGAATACAGAAACAACAAATTAGAATATGTTTTTTCCCTATGTGAATTTTCTGATGAAATATTGTTTGTACCTCTTTGAGGAGACATAAACTTTTCCAGAAATCAATGTTTAGCTATTCCAGTACTCAGCCAATTAATGATCTTTCTCATGTTAGTTGCCACCAAGTGAATTAATCTTTTCTGTTTGATAAGATTTTGTTGTGTTAATTCAGCTCTAGCCTCCTGTATGGAAACAGTTAGGTTCTCTGCTTCCCATATTTTTGTTCAGGAAAGGAAAGAAGCTGGCCTTTTGATCCTGTACTGCTCAGAATGAAACTAAACCCACAGAACATTTTGCCAGATCTTTTGTGGTAAAGCAGTATCCTCACTGTTAGCAACAAGCCTTTCTGCTTCTTTCCACAAAGTGAGACATCAGAAGAATGCCGTTGGGAGAGGAAGTTAACAAAATGAAGGTACCTTCAGTGAAAATTATTTACTTCTTCAAAGTGTATTTAGTTATCTAAAATACTTCCAAGAAAGTGGCTTAGCATGTGCATTTACATTCCCCAGCATCCCAGCTGTTAGCAGCTGGATGCAATGTTTCAGAAGTCACTCTTGTAGGAAATAAAACAACGATTTGTAAAAATGCACAATAAGTATCCATGGATGTAGACTAGGAGCCTAATTTTACAATATAACCACCCACCACCCCCCCTGACTTCCCCATGAAGCACAATCCCTCTAGCCAAGATGCTGAAGCTCGCCGTCTGCAAACTGTTCGGAGCAGACTCTGAGCAGCTGATTTCCTGACCTTCAGAAAGTGCAGTGAAAGCAGAATGTACCCCGTAAGGGATATGAAATACCCATCAACTCTGCTTTCTACTTGGAGGTGTCTCCAAGGTGAACCCTAGAACTAAGCTTGTGGCGTTTTCCTTTAGCTCTAAAGAACCAGTTAGACCAGGGGAAGATAGTTCAGGGGTTAAATGGGCTTTAGCAGATTCTATTTCAAACTCATACTCCACCACTTTTGTTGTTTGGGGTGTTTTATATCCAAATGTAGGTAAGTCTCTTAAATCCAGATCATTAGAAATACCTGAGTTCTACTTTGCTTGATATAATAACGCCTTGTGCCTGGGCAACTTGGGAATTTATGTCCTGAGCCTCTAAGAGCAACTCAGCAGCACTTTCAGGCCTCGATATCCATGCCTTCACATCAGGTATGGGAAGAGAGCAGTTAAGGAGGGAAGGATGTCCTTGGGGAACTGGGAAATAAACCCCACTGAAACATCGGAGCTACTCACGAATGACCTGGTAGGAAAGATGCTCAGATGCTAAAGCAGATGCCCAATACGTCTGTCTGACCTGATACGTGTATCTGGCACTGGGAAGAGGCAGTTCGCTGTCTGTGTGTACATAACCATCATCCATCCCCTCCCAGCCAAACCCATCTCATGCTCGTGTCCTCTCAGAGTGCCCCCAGTATGCCTCCAGCTCTTCATTACGTGGGTGCTCTGTGTTATCCCTTCTCGATGTAGGAGAACAGATTCAGCTTTCTGGTCCCCACCAGCGACTATTTCCCTGACAGACTCTGCAAGAGCCATGAGTTCAGATAATGAGGACCCGTCTGTACAAAATATGTCGCTCTAAAGCAAGGCTGCATTAATCTGTTCCCCACAAATGAATAGAAATCATGAATTTATGTCCCTAAACTATTTCTGAAGTCTTTTGATGAAATCTACTCCGGAAAACGCTTCACATGACTATGCCAATAACGACTCTAAGCGTTCTCTCTAGTGAAAGGACAGACAGAAAGTTTAATTCCTTCCTCACTACTCACTCTGCTGTCTGCCTCTCCCCTTGTGCGTAAAAACGCAGTCAGGCGATGGGATCACGTGTGCCTGAGTGACACATACAACTGAGCTAATGCCGGAAGAGGTTATATTCAACATGGAAATGACGCACTGAGGCTGTAGCATCAGATCTTACACCGTTGGGAATTATGTCTCATAATGTTCTGCAATAATATATAAGCAGAAAAGTGGAGTCAGTTAAGCAAAAGGTAAGGAAAAGACCTACAGAAAGTCCAAATCATCTTCTAGCAAACCAATTTCCATTAAAACTGGCAGTTTTGAACTGATGAGTAGGATCAACCAGATAGAAAGGTAGGTTGCAGCTGCCAAAGGCTTGTAAAAGAACCACAGAAATATGCAGTCTTCTATACGTGTTTGCTGGAAAATTAGTTGTAGTTGTGTTGCCAAATTGCCTACAGAACCTCATGGCAGAGTCCAGCTGATTGTACAGCAAGGATGAACTGTCTGGTGGCATCTTCCTGACTGCTTCTGGCTGTGACTTGATTTGCTTTATGCTGTCTTACAGCCATACTTTGGGAACCTGCCTCACCTTCTGAGTCTTCCTTTTACCGGCTTATAAACCTGTCTAAACAGACAAACTGTACGTGTAGTTGTGCTCAATTAGCTGCATAGGTTGAACCTTGTATTTAAAGGAATGGCCTGCAGGGAAAAGCTTTGGATAGCACAATTTAGAAAAGAGTTAAGGCTGAGCATCGTATTTTGTTCTTGGTGTTCTCAAGGAAGACCAATAGTAGAAGACTTAAAGTTGTGTCATCTCAGTAGGTAACGATGGAAATTTTTAGGATTTTGCAGCAGAAACGGTTCCTCGAACATAGCTAGAGAGGTGATTTCAAGTGTCACCATTTTTAAATGCTCAGTTTGAATCACTGTCCATAGAAAAACACCTCTGTAACATCCCATGTTTCATTGTAACTTCAGCTCTTCAAGTTCATCACTGTCTTTGCAGAAAAAAGTCTATAAAATAACAAGGGTCAACTTTTTAAAAAAGATAGCAGACAATAGCACTAGGTCTGAAAAGCTTCTCATACAGACACCAGGTTTACAGGAGGGTGAGCCATAACCAGACACAAATTGTCGCAGACAACATCTTCTTCAATGACATTATACACAGAAATAGGTTTTGGAGGTGGAAGAGCTTGCATTATGACACCTCAATAGCCTTCATTCACAAAGCAAAATCTATCAGAATTGTTTTTTTTTTTTAATCTGACACTGGAGATAACACAACGGTTTTGACCCTCATAAAAAGAATTTTCTTCTTGATCTTCACCATTCAGCTGAGCCAGTCTTAAACTTTCCCATCAGGGCACGCTGATGAAAACAAGATGCGATAGTAGGCTCTGCTTTCTGTACAAATCCAGACTTGCACATTAGCTAAACCATATTTGCTGCAGGGGAAGAATTGTTGATTTATTTATTTTTTTCTTCTTTCACATCTGTTTTTTCTTTTCTCCAGGGCATCCATCCTAGCAGCTAATCCTAACACTCTGAGCAACAACATCAGTGCACGCATGACGCCACTGGTGAGGTAGGATACTTATCAGGAACATCAGCAGCAGCCAGAACTTTCACCTCTGAGCAAAGTTACTCAGTGGCCATCTGAACATTTGCATCGAATGTTTTCTTTTTGACTTCCACCAAAGGGTGTTTGTTTTTGTCCACTCCTTTTATTTCCTCAGTAGCAGCAGAAACATTTCGAATAAAGCAAGGGGGATACTTCTGATTGTTTGGATCCTGTACAAGAAGGACAGATTTATATGTTTACCCTGGAAATGACTTAGTGAATCATACTTGTGAGCAGAGCCAGGGAGCCCCCTTGCCTCCACCTCCCCCAGCCCGTCCTCAGGGCTCTGCTGCAATGTGGTTTGCATTAGAAGCAGGAGCCGCCGCAGCATTTTCTTCCTTACTGCAGTATTTTTCTTTGTGCAGGCAGGGGAACAACTGGGAAAGTCAACCTCTGTTAAGGAAAGAATTGATTAAACCTATTGAGGGACGGAAGTGCTTTTAGACTCTTGTATGTGTAGTTGTGTTAAAGATGTGATGATGGAGAGGGAGTGGAGCCTTATCCTGTGTCTGGAGTGCAGCAATGGGATGTGATCAAGATTCGTTGAGAAGGGACCTCAAGATTCATTTCGGATCTTTGGTGTGCCCAGGTTATTGCCTGCAGTTCAGGTTTATTCATTTGGTTTGGTTCCTTTGGTGATGAGCCTACCGAGGAACGCTTCTGTTGCCAGCTCACCATCGTGGTGCTGCCCCATGCCAGGCCGGCTGAGTGAAAATGGTAAACTGCTTCTAGAAAGATGAAGACACTAAAGAAATTCCTCTTCAGTTTCAGCTTTGCTTGGGCTTTATTTTTTCTTGCCCTCAGTGCATGAGGGTTAGTCAAATCCAAGAGATCTCTCTTGTTTCTGTCATGTCACTATAATGCACTCTGGAGAAATACCAAAATGTAAACATTACTCTGCTGCCTGGAGGAGAGGAAGACAGAGATCCCAAGGGTGAAGAAATAATTTTCACTTTTGGGTGACAAAAACGTTCATCCCAGGAACTTGCCGAGTGACTGTGCTTTTGCAAAGCTTTTTTTGCCACCTTCATTCATGTCACACTTGCTCTGCCATGGGGGATGAGAATCCATCTGCCACCTCAGCGAACTATTCTTGTAGTTATATTATCTGAGAAAAAAGCCATGACACCAACAGAATGATCAATCTTGTGCGTGTCAGCCTCGCTCACCCCAATTCCCACCTGTGCTCGGCACAGCAGTGGCTATCCAAGGAAACGCAGAGGCTGTGGGTTGCCGTGAGCATTTCAGCACTTTTACCCAATGGAACCGTCCTAACAATCCCCAAAATAGTATCAAAGCTTGGAGGGATTTCTACCTCCGCAACCCCTCAATACGTATCAGTTTCAGAGGCTGGTATGTATTGAATTACTAGTGTTAACATCATGGTAGGAGAGAAATTTGACTGGATTACAGAAAGATCTCCTCTTACCCTCTTAAGGGGAGAAAAAATAAAGGGTTGTAGGGCAGAACTGCTCTTTGACATGTCAAGTCACAGCCACAGGAGGTTATCTAAAACATCCGCTCTTGATTTGTGTCACCCTGGAGGTGGACACATTTCACACAGCAACTTTGCTTGTGCATTTGCTTGTGCCTTTCTTCAGCTTTCTCCTTTTCTTTTTCACTCCTTTCATACGAGTTAATTTAGGGGAAGCTTTACTGAGTGATATCCTGGTTTAGATGTTATATTAACTGTAGTGAGGATGAAAGATGATGAAGCTGAGCTGTGAACAAGTCTATGTGAACTTTTGAGGTTTCTATGGGCATTCCTGATCCAGGGTTCGCACACCCCTAACCACAGCAGCCGGTCATGAGGTAGTCTTTGAAGCATGAGATGTGACAGAGTCACCTTTCCACAAAATGACACAGTCCCAAATTCACATATTTTCTCTTCTGATACTTCCTTTTCAGCTGTGGCTTTGCATGAGATAACCCAGCTCTGTTGGTTTTTAAAGAAAACAAAAAAACTAGCAGATATAATGACTTAGGATATTGAGCAAGGAACTATTTACCCAACTGTAACCACTGGAGTCATTCTCCAGATGTATCTAGAGCATCCCTACCATGTTACATGGAATTTTCTGGGGCAGAGAAGACCAGCTGCCATGAAACAGCACTGCAGAAGTTCCTGTAGAGACACATTTTCAGTCCAATAGCAAAACTTGGAGTAGTGTGACATTTCTTGCATTGGGTGGGACAAATGATATTTCATTAATCATTGCTTGTTTTGGAGTTACATCACTGTCTATGACATTGAAAAACAGAGTACGCTGTGTAGTTTCAAAAGGTTTGATCATCGAATTATGCAATTCATCAGTAGTAGGGAAGTGGAACGGGCCACCCCCATGGGATATAATGCCCAGTGCGGTTTTTTGTCCTACCTAATCTCTTTTCCTTTCGAAAGTAGCTGTGTCTAAATTACACCAAAAGTTACACAACTGAAAAATTGTGTCATTGACTTCAGCTTTACCGACGATGTTGTTGAATACAGAGTCTGTCTCAGCAAAAGGACTTCTGCTTTTCATGTGCTAAAAATCAGACATAGAACTACTAGAGCGAGGCCTGCTGAAATCTGTCAGTGATATTTTAAATAACAAACATTAGGGATTTTTGAAACTTTTATTTGTGAATGGGAGAAACACAACCTGCAAATTGCCATCGCCTTTCAACGTTACAAGGCAAGACTGGCTATATTGAGTCATGCCCTTTGCCCACTCTTGTGTATTGCTCAAGTACAGTAAAATGAACACTAAAAGAACGGATGATTTCTTTGAAGGATCCAAGCTGTGCACTGCTGGGTACCCGGATCCAGCTGGCTGCCCTTTGCAGCAGGGGGGCTTTGTAGATGTGGGCTATTGTGGAAGGAGCAATTCTGTATAGACAGCAGAAGATGGGATCCTGTAGCAGATGCAGGGCGTTTCTTGCCAGCCCTTACCCTGCAAAAGGTTGAGCACTTGGAGATCTGGACAGTTCTTGTTCCTCTTGAAGCGAATAGATTTTGGCATCGTTCTCGATGGGCAGCGTAATCAATCTTCTGGGGGGGTTCTCCCACATGTGTGATTAAGTCTGTATACAAGCTCCCGAGTCAGTATTTCATCCATCATTCCTTTAATTGAGTTTGTATTTTTCAGACATACAAAATAAACATTGATTTCCTTTGTGAAATGGAGAGCAATAAACAGGGGTTGCATACTTTTATTATCAGGAAGTAGTATAATACTCAGAAGTCAAAAGCCTAGAGTTTAGTATGTTGTACATCTAACCCTGAGATGAAAACATCCCATTATTGCTATCAGAAAAAGACTTTGCACAATAGTACTCATTTACATACATATTTGTCTTCATACATGAAGCAAGATGTGGCTAGCCCATAAAAATGTGGAGAATGATAAAGCCAGAGAAACAATATATAAAATGATAATCTTCTTCATCTACAATATTCAACTACATCTGTGTTGGATCAGAGTTTGGCTGCTGAGCATGAACTTCCAGAATATGTTGTTCCCAGTTTTGGTTCTTTGGGGAATTGGGGAGCTTTTCCTCTGAATTTTCATAAGCTCTTCTTTTTATATTGCAAAGAGCTCAGCAATTACAGAGTTATAATGTGGTACATACTTAGGCAGGAGAAAACGCTGTATGTCATTTTCTTTTTCACGTATTTGTAAACATCATGTGCCCGCAAAGACTTGGACAGAAGGCTCCTCAGCACACAGCCATTAGATGGCTGGGAGGCAGATTCCCTCTGATTTTTAAAGTGGAAGAAGTCAAGATGCTAGAGCCCAATATGCCGCTGCAGCAGCCAAAATCAGCATTAGCTAATAGTTCCAACCCTGAGAATCCAATATCCAAACATAGACAGTCTGAGACTCTACTGTCACCCCAGGAATGGAACTGGGCAGTCCCTGTAGTATTTTATAGCAGAAACATCTATTGAGAGGCAAAGGCTGAAGTAATTAAAGAAAATATAAAAGTCGAGAGTACAAGTAGCTGGCTGCATTTTAAGACTTTAAGACCCAAGACACAGAATACATTGTCTGTTGTATAATGCTTCATAATGACTTTCAGAATAGTCAGTTCCTCCCCCGCTCTGAAGAGCTGTCATTTACCAGGTACAGTGTCGAAGAGCTCCTTCACTGGCATTTGTTTTCCATAGACAAGACTTCATGGCCAACAGCTGACCACATCCGCTCAGATCTCTCACAGCGTGATCCCATACTTGAGAGATGGCCAGTCGCCATGTGCTCGAGGACCTACTTCATTTCCAGTCACATATTCACGTGGCAGTTCGTGTAACCCGGTAACCCCTCCCCAAGCCTGCAGCAGGCAATGTAGCCAGTAGCCAAATTAAAAGCTATGGGCGTTTTAATTCCAGATCTAGCTCTGTCTCCTAAACTGTAACTATACAGTTGATTAGAAATCTGGATTTTAGTAATTGGGGTCGTGCACTGAAGACTCTGTCTAGGAGACCTCACGCTTTATGTGGTGTAACCAGCCTGCTGTAAGCACAGCCTCACAGTAGTGATGCTGGAAGTACCACACTGGAATGCCACTGTCTGGTGACAGTGCCAGGGTGGATGGGGTTCAATGTTTTCACAACAGCAGGGAGGGATTCTAGGTCTGGTTGTGCAGGCCAGGTAATGCTGTTTGCCCTGTCCTTTCTTCCCTGTAATTTTTCTTTAGTTGCTGTGGGAGGTCTTGCCGGGATGTTCCTGATTTGGAGATCGGTGCTTTGCATCATTTCCCTTCTAAACCAGATTTGCTCTCTCTGTTGTGGTAAGCAGTGAGGCACTATAGTAGTTCACATTTGTTTAGGTTTGTGGACTTTTTTGATGGTAACTACTTACACATCCCCATTTTGTAGCAGCTGTTTTTCTGTAACTCGCATCTGTGGAATGTTTTTGAGGCCAGGAGATAACAGATTTGTTGCTGCATGCAGACATAATGTACGTCGTCAAGTGAAAATCTGCATCCCTTCAGAATGCACCAAGGTTTATTTGTTTTCCCAGTCGAAACATCCCTCAGTGATCACATGCAGGATGGAGTTTGGCACAAATTCTGTGGCAGGATCGAGGGAGCTGATAGCTCAGGAATATCTGAATCGCTAAGTTTTGGCAGCTGGGGGGTCATTTTACTCCTACAATCTGTGCTTTTAACAGGCTGCTATGCGGTTTCTTATGACACTTAGAATGTTCAGTCTTGGTTGGTATCTACATTGAACCCAACATGGTTCCTGGGGGCTTGGATCTGAATCTCTCCCATGCCTTTGGCACAAGGCAGCTCTCATCAGGGATGGGCAGATCAAGTCCCTTCCACCTCCAAAGGCTCGTCGTGCACAGGCAAAGCCCCCTGATGCTTAGTTCAGTGTTTTGAAATAAAAGGATTCATGTTTTTCATTGCAGAAGTCTTCCTTGCTCTCCACTGTCTGCTACCAAACCCTGCAACGTGGCAGCTCATGAGAGAAGGGAAGGAAAGGTGACCAGAAAGTATGAGAAAGGCAGAAATAATGAATTTTAAGGGAGGGTCTTCTTCACTAGATCTACAGTTTCATTCACCTTATCAAGACCCGAAGTCTCGCAAGTGTCGTGCACCAAAAGTAAACCTCAAAGGAGAAACACAAATATTTTTTTTTTTGCTTGTCCAAAATCCAACAGAGTGGGTGATTTTCTTAAATTTAACAACCATTTTCATTTTACTCCCAACCTAATTGCCTCATGTTCTATCTGTCTTCTGGAAGATGCCCATACCTATCTTGTTCAAATCTCTCCTTTAAATTTAATCACTGCACTTCATACATGGAATAACCATTGTAGCACTTGAGTGTGCCTGAAGTCTCATTCCATATTCAGATGTAGAAAAACAGGATAAACCCATATTGCAACTTATCAAGGTAACACTGGTTACACTAACAGAATCTCTCATTGATATGTGATTTTTCTAAACAAAAGGAATGTGGTTGATCTCAGCTACCAAGACTTCAGTAAAGCCTTTGGTTAGCTATCACCAGGCAAATCAAATAAATTGGAGGAAAGGGGAATTAATAAGGAACTGTTGATTAAGCAATTTCCCCAGCTAGAGATAAAGCACTGATTTTGCACTGAAAAGGGCAAGACCAGCAGCAGAAGAAGGAACTACATCACATGGGGAGTTCCTCAAAGACAGATTTTGAGAACTGACATCTTCAGTCTATACGAGTGAGAATGGACACCAATTGCTTTCTATAAATACTTGGAAGGATAGTGCCTGTGAGGGAGAAGAGCTGTTTAAGAGCAATTTTGGCAGGGGGACAGATAGATGAGGTTAACTGACCACAGGTCAGTTCAGGCTGGGAATCAGGGGCTTTCTCACCATCTGTGGTTGTGGAACAGCCTCTAACAGGCAAAAAACCCAACTAACTGCAGCCCATATTGTGGCATTACCCAGGAAGTGCCTGTGCCATAGGGTGAGTTATTTATTCCCAAATTTATGCCACTGCAAACTCTTGCAGCATGGGCAGTAAAGGTGGCAGCTGCTCTTTAGCCCTACCAGGCATCACATGCTGAGCCATCGTGGGGTGATGCTCCAGCTCCTCTCCCAGTGCCTGTTGTGTGCAGCTGCTGCCCAGCTCCTGCCTCCCGCGACACAGCCTCTAAGAAGCTCAGAGAGAAGCTTCGCTCTAAAATAGAGCAAAACTGAATTCAGCACTGCCAGAAGGGTAAAGAGTCTCGTGTGCTGCTGGCACCCTGGAGGCAATGGAGTGCTGGCACGGTCCCCAGGGTAATCTAGAGCAGTCCCATGGTTGCTTCATGGGCATCTGCACGACGGCAGCCCACCAGCCACCCCTTCTACCTTCATCCTCCCTTTCCTCTCCATCTTTCTTCGTGGTGTACATCCACCCAAGAAGGCAGCCAGCACAGGGATGATGATGCCCATCACGGAGATAGATGCGGGATTCTGGAGGGGCTGTTTTCAGCCTCCTTTGTGGTCCTTTCACCACTATGTGAGTGGTGCAGAGAGGTGAAATAAGGCTGTGCATCCTTCCCTGGCAGCGTGAGGGTGGGGCCAGCGCTCTCCCAGGGCAGCTTTTTGTGGGCACACAGTGCCTGGGAATGGTGAGTTCTTTCTGAAGGGGCAGGAGGAGGAATATTTCCCTGGCTCCTGTACAAGGGTCACAATTTCACCCTTAAAACCAAAGAATGTGAAGACAACTTGTGAGGATTAGAGACGCCGGGATTTGGAATTTTTTTTTGAGCTTGCTCTGCGCTTTAAAAATCCCACAAGCATGGAGCAAAAAAAAAAAATGCACCCATGGAGTCTTAAGCCCTTTTGGCTTCCAGCTCAGCTCAGGATGACTGTGGCACAATCGATTCCAGATGCTGAATTTCCGGCCATGGCTGACACACACACACACAGACACACACACACACACAATTCCTCAGCTCCACAGGCTCAGACATAATCCCAGACTACTACAGACTGTGGAGACTGGCAGCACGAGAAGAGAGACATTACGAACTCCCAAACTCATTCCCTCTGGACCTGACTAGCACACAGGCTAGTAAGTATTTAGGGCATTTTTAAGGGTGCCTTAGTGGGATGACGTCCCCTGACCAGGGTAGTCATGAAGGAGCCCAGCACGTTGCGCAGCAGTTCACAGGGTTTGGAGCAGGGTCTCTTTGAGCCCCATGGGATCGCAAAGAGCATCAGGATCAGGCTTCCAGAGGTGTAGCTCAGTGATAAAAGCAGCTGGTTAACCTGTTGCTGGTTGTAAGCAGACAATTAATGGTCTGATTCCAATTTTAAATGTTCCAGAGAGGGCTAATGATGAATAATCTGTTGTTACAGGCTTAGTCTTTTATGACTTGTTATTTATTGCGCAGATGACTGTGCTCACTCGTGACACCTGTTCCTCATGGAAATATCTATCACCTATTAAATCTTTTTAAGTAATTTATCAGGGCAACCGTCATGTATAAATAATATTTCTGTCACTTTTTAATACGATGAATGACACTAGAGCTCAATTGACAATGCATAACCAAAATTTATGGGATCAAAGCCCCCTTATACAGTTCACATCTTGCATTTTGCAAGGCTGCTGCCCAGTATCAGTTACAAGAAGCACTTAAACCACAGCATCTTTCTAGTGTGATGAGGGACACAGTCTCTTCTCCTCCCGTGCAACACAAATCAGAGCCTCTGCTGCAGACAATAGACTCCAGGAATACCCACAGGCAAAGGCTCTAGCTGGGACTCAGCACAAGGTCAGAGGAAAGCTAATTTTATTAAGAGTTTTTACTAGGAAGTTATAAACTTACAATAAAGTGTTTGCAACTGCTTAAGGCTGGGATTTTCCAGAAACTTAAGGGACAATAGGTCCCCAAATCCCACCGAACTGGTACCCGGCTCTTACAGCCTTCTCTGAACAGCCCAACCTTTGCTCTGACTCATTACCCATTCCACTGCCATTATTTCTTCATAAGCTTTTGTTTAAGTTCTTGTGCTCTTAATTTCCTGTTTCACAATCCGTTAGTGATGCCAGCGAAATATATTAATTCAGATTTCTGGATTTGCATTTGAACATTTAGAGGATTAAAATTAGTCACAGTTTCTCATTGGCTCAAGGTGATCAAAGGTTCCATACACATATTTCAGATTAATATTTCTCCTGACTGTCATTTGCCAAAGCCCAAGTAACAAAAAAAAAGGCAACTGGATCTTTTCTGGACATGTAAATACTGGAGCAAACCCAAGTCTAGCACAAACAGGTGAACCTCCATCAATCACAGTGAAGATACACTGGCTGTGTAGTTGTTCAGCTTGATCCTAAGGAAGTGTAACAACGAGGGTCCGGCTGTACTCCCTGTGAGTAACGCACTCCTGCAGCTCAAGTCTCTGACTAAGGGCTGCTTCAGCAGCAGTGTCATTATTTCATCATATATGAACCCTTTTTTTTTTTTTTCTTTTTTATCAGGAAACCATTTCTCCCAATAGATGTGTAAAAGCAGATTAAGTGGGTGTGAAACTTGAGTGAAAGATCTGTCAGCCGAAGTATCAGGATTGTAGGGAAGGCTTGGAGACACTCCGACATCAGGAGCTGACTGTGCCTCCAGAGTCTCTGTTATGCAAGATTTCTCTATTGAGTGCCCAGGAGTGTGAAGGAAAAAAAAAGTCCCAATAGTTGTGAAGCATCTGGGCTGCCAGGAACATCTAATTGCAGAGTAATTCAAGTGCCTCCAGTGAGGCACACAGAACAAAGGTGACTTGTCCAGCTCACCCAGTGGGCTCATGGCCAAACTGGAGCGAGGATCCCAGCCCCAACCAGCTGAGTGTATCTCCAGTTAAAAGATTTTTGTGGGCAAGGTGGATTGGTGTAGAATTCTTCACACGTATTTTTTCCTCCTGATTTATGCACTGTCCACCCTCACCAGTTTAGCAATGGAATCTGACCCTTTTAGTCTCATTTCCCTTGCAGATCAGCAAACAACTTAGAAAAGAGTCTGGTGTCAAGATGTTTGTTGGGGTTGGTGGTTTGGTCAGACGGGAATAAGGGAAGTTAATTCTCTAGGGGGATATGTGTGTAGTCCTAATTCTTTCTTCTAACCATGTGTCCGGCCAGACAAATCCACAAACATGTGAGATGGTAACAACTGCAGCCAACAGAATTTTTCTAATTATTTTCCTGTGCACAAGATCTAGTGTTTCTGTGCTCAGATTCCATCCCAAGTGTTTTTAAGTTGATGGAAAGGCTCCCGTTGGCTGCAACAGGCTCTGGGTCAAGGCCCTGGGACAAGAGGCAGAGCAGTGGCTCCATTTACTTTAGAAATTCCAGCCGTGAGTGCAACGCTTGTTGGAGGAGTCCCGTTGCCTCAACATGAAACAGCTCTCAGTGTTCTAGTCTGTTGTTTCAATCATTGCTCCAGCCAGTGACATTTTTGGGTGTATAAATAATTACCCTTTGGGCTCTGGAGGCATCGCTTTCCCTGCCAGCCAACTCCTGCCCCCTTCGCTCGTGTCTAGCACAGATCTACAGACCTTTTGTGAGCCTCAGGTGTGAAAAACAGGCCAGTTCCAAGGCCTGAAGTGGAAACTGGAAAACAAACCAAGCTAAATAAAATACCCAAGCCAGGCATTTTGTGCGTGTGTAGCAACATGTGCTGCTATCCAGAAATTCTGAAGCCTCTCCTAGACTCTAGAGGACAAGCATCTTTACTGACAGTGAGAGTCATTTGGGTCATTTTAACACTGTACCCAGCACTGAAGGATGGGGATCATACAAAAAAGAACCACTTATTTTCCAGCCTAATCACTGTCTATTACCTCTGTTTTCTTAGAGATTTTGCAATGTCTCTTTCTCCATTTCAGGACATGCCCTGGAAGGTGGTGATTGCCAAGTTCCTGAAGGGGAAAAAGAGCTCATTTTAGCTACTGCAGTTTGATAAAACCAGCGTTACTGGAAGCTGTGAGTAAGTCCAAGGATAGGTAATATCTGTTGAGCTTATACGATGTAGCATCCACTACAGATAATGCGGGCAGCTGAGGGTGAGTCAGCTCTTGTATTGGAACGAGTTGGCTGCAGGAGAGAAGGATGGGAGGGAGGGACCAGGGGAGGGAGAGGTGGGGGCCGTGATTCTGCCAAGGGCTGGGGGATCACATCCTGCACCAGCTGATGCTGTGGTACAGCTTGAGGTCCTGCCCACCTCAGTAAATCAGTGGCTGTGCTACTGCCAAGCTCCAGGCAGCCTAATTTGTGTTGCTTAGACACCGAAGTGGTGATGCTGAGATCTCTGCAGTGTGCAGACGTAACCTCAGACCTGAGACCTGCCTGCATTTAATCTGGCTGCATCCCAGGCAGGTGGCCTGGAGCTGGCTTTGGGTTGCACTTGCCTTCAGCAAAGCGACAGGGAGAAAAGGGGGTGATGGTGCTGGTTTGGGGAAGCTGTTGAACCTACGGATGGAAAGGAAAGGATGGCCTGGGCAGCCTGGTTTAGGTTGAGGTATAGCAGGGGACAGATACTGTCTCCATGTTTGGAGAAAGAAATGAGAGTTGGAAGTGAATGGAAGGGAAAAGCTGACTCCTGCAAAGTTAATGGCAAAACTTCTAGTAAGTGCACCACATTTCATAAAAATTTCACTGCATTTCATGAAGATTTCTCTTCAGTGGTTATTAAAAGCCAGGTGTACTGCTCATTTGGAATAAAATGTGGTGGATATTTAAACTGATACAATTTGTTGCATTTATAGTATTAATAAAGCTAAAGCCTATACAAAGGAGGCATTTTAGGGAAATAAAATCCTTCTGAAAGTTTAGTTAACGCAGGACAGATGTTTCTTCTCCTACTGACAGTCAGCGGTTCATAATAATGGAATTTGCTCCCTTTTTAATTAAAAAGGCTAGTGTTCGTTGAAAGGTGAATAAGAATAGATGTTTGGCAAAGGATCTTAAAGTATATTTTGAAAGAGGTCTGGTTTATTTCCACCCTCACAGCTGCTCCTAAGTCTAAATCTCTGAACTGACTCTGTTGCTTTCGTAATTAAATACGATATATCCCCTTATCTTCTCACTCTAGAAATCGCTTGGCATTGCACACTCCATTATGCAACTTCATACGCTCAAGGATGGGCAAATTTGGGTAATACGGGCTGGTTTGGGTCAGATTCATTTCATTTGCTGGAAAGCGACTGGAAACAATTTTCTATCAGCGTGCTACGCTTTGTCGTTTGACATCAGGCAGAATCATGAGACTTTCCCTTCGAAGCGTCACAGCAAATGAGACCTACGCTTTCTGGCTCCAGACTGAAAGAGTCTATTCACTGCCCCTTCCCTGGCGAATTTGCCTCCCTGGGAAGGGGTCACGGCAGCTGGTTAGTTCCTCAGTGCGTGTGGTCACATTTCTCATGCGCTGGAGCAGAAGGAACATCTCAGAAGTTCGAAAAAAGAGAGGCCAAACTGGGCTCAGCCAGTGTAGGGGGCAGAGGAGAGAGCAGCGAGGAGTGTGAGGGTAAGTGGAGAAGAAGATAAATCTCCCAAGCTCGCATGAAGAGCCTTTGGCCATTAACTGCTCAGCCAACCAAGGGACAACCAGTCCCTTGACACAGAAGACAGGAGCCAAAGGGCTCGCTGAAAGGACAGGCACTTGGCTGGGGACTGAGAGCCTGAATTGCTGGGCTGATGGGCCTACCATCAAGTTTTCCTAGAGAGGAAACAAATCTCTCCAGAAATCCTGCCCCGACCTTTCCCTGAGCTCCTGTGCCCACCCGGAGCACACTGGTCTCTTACCCAGGCCAGAAAGGATTTTCCTTGGCACCCAAGATTGGATCATGTTGGGCTTTGTTTGTTTTTTTTTTTGTTTAAGACTTAGGGTTGGCTAGAAAACAGGATTACATTTAATGAAAAAACTGAAGGTTTCAAAATTTATTTTCTTTCAGCTTAGAAACGAAATTGAAACCATTCAAGAAAATTAGCTCCCCCCAACTCACCCTAATAAATCTTGCAGACAGCTCGAGCCAAGGGGTTTTGTTTGCTCACTTAGGTATTTTTTTTTAGCAAAAAAAAAAGCTTTATCAAAAAATTCCTATTCTTTCTTCTTTAATGGAGGTAGAGAGGACAAAAGACTGAATGGGTGTTTTCAAAACTGTTTTAAACCACCTCTAAAGAATTCAGAGGTCTGGAAGTTAACACATTTCCTTGGTGAGGGTCAGCTTTCACCCCAGCCGGAACCAGCTGTGACTGCAGGGAGAGACAACAGATTGTGAGAGAAATACTCCTGACAGATGGCTCATGTATATATATGTATACACATATATGTGTGTATGTATATATACCAACCCTTACATTAGTTCGCCTTGGCAAAATGTTTTGTGACCCTCAGACTAGCACTTATGTTTTAGGAGCAAAATATTGTTATTGCTTCATTATGGCAGGACAACAGCTTTCCATCTTGAGAGCTTTATTAGCTAATGTGGAACAAAAATAATTTAACTTCTTGCTAGAAAATGCAGAAACTAATGACATTGAATCTCACCGAATTGCTAGGGAAAAGGATATTTGGGTATTTTAACAGCTTTTAAATAAATGGACTGCCAACTGCAAACAGCTGAGCTCTGGAGCGGAGAGCTTGCCTAACAGTGGGAACCAGCCCATGGCTAACTGCTAATGTGGCTTTTATTCACTGCTTTTTTCCAGGTACAACTGTCATCCAGGAAGATGATAAACTCCAACACCTTATAATTATTTCAGTGAAAACAACTTGGAACAACGCATTTGAAATTAAAGGGTACAGAAAAGATGGAAAGTGTGGTGAGTGTAGTTTCAGTACCTCTTTCTATTGTTCTTTGAGGACAGAATTGTCTCTTTCTACAGCTTCTATGAAGTGAGAGCAAATCTGACAACTCCTAAAACTACTGGACGCCCTTGTGTCAGCAGTCGCTTTGGCTGGGATGTGTGGAACAGCCTCTGAACTGTTTTTCCCGCAGGCTTATCACTGGAGCAGGGCTAGCTCTCAAAAAAAATACTCTATTTACGCTTCAGTCCTCAACTGCACATCAGAGAGCCTCTCACAAGGTCTGGGGTGTTCCAGCAACTGCAATCCATCAAATACATTTAAGAATACATTTGAAGAAGATAAGAAATGCTTCGGATGAGGTGCTGGGCTGGGAGTTGGGAGCCTTGGTGCTGCTCCAGCGCAGGCAGAGACCTGCCAGGCTGTGGGTTGCAGCACTCCCCACCAGCCCACGCTCCCCTTCCACCCTTTGCTTCATCTGCTTCAAGCACGGAGCCTTCGGGGAAAGCAATGTGTGCGCGGGGCCCTGCGCAGTGCGGAGCGCTAAGCAGCTACACTCTAGTATCAGGCTTTTAGGCACCACTGAAATATCAACAAGAATAAATCAGCTTAGACAGCAACGCTCCCTTCCTCTTCATCGCTGCCAGCCGTGTAGCAAACGCAACCCAAAACCTCTGCGGCACCTTCGCAGACCCAAAAGTCCCCCCGAGCCGCCCTGAGCCCCGCGGGAACTGCTCGGGCAGAAGGGCTCTGCATCTGCGCCAGGAAGGTCAACAAATTCTGACATTTGTTCAAATAAGAGCTCAAATTCGTTTGACTGCTGTGGTTTCTTTTGGCTTCCTGAAATTGCAGCAGGAGTCTGTATATATGTCGGGGGGTGTGTGTGTGTGTACCCACAAAAACACGCTGGTAGAAAGCCATACAGCATGCTTGTGTCAGGCAGGAGGGTATTCAGTGTAAGTATTCTTCCTCGAGGGGCTGCTGTACTGCAGCCTGCAGAGAGCAAGGGACTGAGACAGAGGAATTTAAGAAAGACCTCTGTTCATTTCTGAGAGGGAAAAGGAATTAGGATACAAAATGAAAGCTGAAGACAGGATTAGGGCAGATGGAAATAAAGGATAGGCATGTTGAGTCAAGTGCCTTATTCCTAAAATCTTCTCCAATATTTTTAAAACAAAGTTAATGAAAATTTTTTCAGCCATAATTCTCTTCAGATCAGTATTGGCTTCTCTCGTGAGCTGTAGCATGCCCCATGGTGAACCTTGTTATTTTTGAGAAATGTGAAGACGAAGAGATATATGTGCATTAGAAGCACTAAACCTCAAACCTTACAGGACTTCTCTTCTAGAAGAACCTCAGAACATCTGGTTTATTTTGTCACGTCCGATTGCCATGGAGATGTGAACACCCTGTGTTATTCACAGGAAGATGACATAGCTATTCTTCTGCAAAACAGAAATTGCTTTTTAAGTATTTCCAATCATAAATCAGGAAAACACCCAAAGAGCCACGTTCCACCCATGGCCCAAAATGTCACACCCTATTCTGTCAATTTAAAATAATGCTTATGATAACCTTAAGCTCGATATGGACATGTCCTGCACTGGAAAGACCAGCAGGATAGCTTGCCTGGACTTCTGTTGCTGCCACAGCCTTTCTGGGAGTAGTGAAAGGATTTGCTTGGGCTGCCTGGATGCAGAAGTGATGCTCATCCTGGCAGAAAACATCTCTCTGCCTGGATTTCAGATATTGACTGTTTGTGGTGAATATGCCAGAGCGATCTAATAGACCGTGACTCTCCTTGGACAACCTGTCTGGGAGACAATTAACGTGTTTTCAGGAGGAACATTGTGATTGCTCTCTAAGCAGAAAGCTGCTAATGGAATAAAATACATGCGGTTATATGAGCTGGCCTCTAGGCTCTACCCTGCGTTAAATCTGTCAAGTCTGTCACCGAGTGATTAGCAATAATGTCATGTTAAATACCAGAGGCTCTGGGATTTTAGCCCCAAAGTGCAGTCAATGAGCAACCCCAGCGCAGACCTGCCCGTGCGTTGCCGTCCTGTCGTTTCCCTTTATTTTCCCGTCTACCTACCAGCAACCCCTCTCTGCATTTTCCCTTTTCTCTCCTTGCAGGAATATTGGTTCCTCTGGTATCTGTGTGTGCATCCAATGCCAATAAGCCTGGAAACGTTGAGAGGTCTGATCGGCCTTCACCCCTGAGTTTCTACTCATGGAAGCACAAGAAACAAAACTGAGACACCATCAGCAAGTGACAGATAAACCTTCAGATGGCAAACTACTGGCTTTGTCCTTTTGGCACTGTAGCTCCTTCAAAATACACGGAAATTTGGCTAGAAATTGCAAGCTCCTCTGGAAAAAACTCATTTTTCTGGTTTCTTTTTGTACCTCACTCTCCAGTGCTTCAGCATGAGTTATGTCCTCCTCTTGGCATTACCTAGATAACTGAGTGTCCCATTTTTATTTAAAAGCAACAAAACCAAGCATCGCTCAGTATGTCATCGAGGTATGAGACCATGTGGACTGAGGTACCGCCAGCAGTGGCTGCACACACAGCAGCATCTCAGGGAACACGGCTTTGAAGTGGCTTTGTGAGCTTTAGTGGGGGCTGTATCGCTGCTGGGTCCCCTGATCTATTTGGATAATTAGAACTCAGCTGTATTGGGAATTAATTCAACGCCTCTGGGTCTTGCAACATTACAAGGACAATTGCCAGGCACAAGGTTTTCCTTTATGAAACATAGCTTTAGTCTCACAATCCCAGCCTGATATTTCACCCTGCAGCTATTTCCCACATTTTATGATTAAAGTAGGCTTTCAATTAACTTGTCTTACAGATCAGATGCCACCTGCAGATACAATGCAAACATAAAAAGTGGAAGGTTGCTCAGAGCCTAGAGAAAAATCCCACACTTGATCACTTGTTTAAATCCAGCCAGGCTGATAGATGACGGGGGGTGTTGCTGATGGCTCTGGAGGAGGTGAGGTTTGGTTTTCTGTGCATCTGCCATCAAGCACACCTTCTGTAAGCACTGGCACTGCTGATTTCTGTAGGACTATGGGACACAATTTCTTTTTTTAATGGAAGAAGATTAAAAAGCATGTATGCTAATAACTAGCTTCAAATATCACTCAGGTTATTTTTCTGCAGGATCTTAGCAAGCATTGACCTTCTTGCACTGTGCTCCCTTCCCTATAGGTTTATGAGAAAGAGGGGACTCCACTCTTCTACATCTTCACGCTATTTGGGAAAGGAACCGTTAAAATCTAACACGACTGCACAGTGTTGCCAGAACAAAATTGCACATGGCAGGAAATCCAGCTGGTGTGAAATGAAGGTGACTTTTCTCACTGCAGTTTCCACTGGGGGAACCACAGAGAGATACAGTGGGGTTTGCACAGCATTAGCTCTTCCACTGGCCGACTCGGCCCGGGGCATTGCTAGCTGAGCTCACTGGGGCCCTCAATGGCAATGCAGAAGAAGAATTCAATAAATCAATGAGATAACTTGTCTGATCTTCTGGGAGAGAGAGCAGGAAGGTTTTAGAGGACTTCTAACATGTAACATAATATTCTCTAGTGGAGTTCAGTCAGGAGCTCACCATTTTTAAAGCATACATAGGCTATGTGGGTTATACTAAGTGGTCTGGAAGACATAGCTGTAAATGTCTGTATTCTGTTTTGCAATCTACATATGTAAAATTTGTATAAGGGGCTGGGTTTCCAGTAGAAAAATTTCAAGGGGTCACTAAAGGGTTGAAACCTATTTCTCTGTGCCTTAAATACAGGTTACCACCACAATGCAAAGGAGCATGTGGATTTTAGCCTTTGTCTGCAGCTGAGTGAGAAGATGACTCCAGTAAAATGAGAGATCTGTGCACGACAGAGCATTAAGGTCAATCCCATTGGGATCCTTTGGGTAGAGAACTACCTTCACACACAAGGTTTCAAGCTGTTTATAACATAGCTGAGCCTTTATTCTTGTAACATTCTAGCAGACACTACAGGAGAGTATCAAATAATTCGCCTTTAAGACAAGCATGTGGATGATTTTCACGCCTTGGCTTTGCTTTCCAAGATTCCCAAGAAGCAGCGGAAAGAGAAGACAGGTGCTCAGGAGCATCGTGAAGGGGCAGTTCAGCCTTGCTGAGCCCTACCCTGCTCTGGCCAGGCTGCTGCCGGTGCAGGAACTGGTCACCCTGCGACATCTCCAGGGCCACCAAGGATTCCTCACCTACTTGTGTGTACAGGGACCTGGGTAAGGCTTTGCCTCAACCAGAAATGGGTTAGCAGGTGACAGGGGCTGCCTGGCAGCCTCCAGTGGCACCGCTGCGTTCCTGCAGAGCTTTGCTTGGCTTTATCCTGAGTTTAACCCAGCAAAATTTGGCCTCCTCAGCTCTCAAGGTTCTGTGCAGAAGAAGCTTGGGTGCCTGCCTGCCCCTGCCTTCCCTTTGAAGGTAACTCAGCGTCGTGCACGACGTGAGGCAGGGAGGTGATGGCTGCCAGATAATCTGGTTACAGGTTTTAGGCTCGCTTGCACCTGCCTCTGTGTGCCCAAGTACAGTTTGCTCAGAAACAGCGTATTCCAGCCCAGCAGTCACAATTAGGATCAAATCAGCAGCGCTGTGCTAAGGAGGGTTTTCTTCTGGAGAGCTGTAAATTTATAAATTAGGAGCACCGTGACGATGATAGGATACAATATAATAATGTTTTTAAAACATCTAACATTTATGGTGGGTTCTTTTCCCCAGATTTACACTAACTCTCCTTATTTGGATTTTTGCTAGATGACCACCAGGTAGTCAGTTAAGTGACACCGCAGCAAAAGTAAAAATCAAAATGGGATCTGAGGGTAAGGCGTCCTGATCTTCTGAGTGAAGTAGGGCAGAGGATCAAGATACCAGAGGCAGGAGAAGGAGCTGCCACGTCGATGGCCGTATTGCTTTCAGAGCAGGCACGGTGCAGGTGCAGGGCAGGAGGAGGTACAAGAGGATGGAGACAGAAGGAGGTGCTGGTTTACAAAAACACATGTATGGATCAAAACACCTCCAAACATCTGTTCGGATCCCAAGGAAAGACTGATGGTTGAAATATTTATCCCCAAATCATCTTACTTTCAAATGAGATGGAAACAAAAAAAAAAGAACTTGGGAATTACTATTAATTAACAAAGTGCTTGTAACAGGGCCACAAAATCCACCCACTTTCCCTCCAAAGGCAGCTGTGATAACAGAGCTGCTTTTTCTTTCCATTCCTTACAAGCAGCTAAGCAACTGTAGAAAATCAAGTGCTCTGTGTAACGCTCCGCTTCGTGGTTGGCACAGTCGAGCTGAACTTCTTCAGGGAGCGTAACGTCCTCTGGGGGGAAGCTCTGCAATGCACGGCCACGAGCAGAGCGAAGCCGCGGGGCACGCCAGCCCTCTTCCTGCTGGCCATGGTGACTGGGAATGAGACTCCAATACCTTCAGGGCACTGTGTGAAGTATCACAGCGGGCACCTGTCCTGGGCCACCTCGTGAAAAGCACTGGGAATGTGGTTTCTGAAAGCCAACAGCACAAACACTTCTGTACCACCGCTTTTTAAATCGTTTGTCCTCTGATTCAGCCTCTCCACTGTTTTCCAGAGATGAGGGCCCAGGATACTTTCTCACAGATGCCTTGGAATCACTATGGCTATCTCAGCGAATGATGCCAAAGAGAGAGAGCACGTTACAGCCCTTTCTAATATTGTTAAGTGCACAAGGATGACCTGTAAGAGTTATCACTGTTTCAGTCAATTGAAATGATGCCATAAGGGCAGCTACCGATCGGAGGGAAGAAATAAGTGCACAAAGGCAAAACTAGACCATGACCCCTCCCGGGAGCACCCAACCCTCCTCAGAGATAATACCAGAAATGCGCTGTTGGGTTTTTTTTACAGCTTTGTTGTATGGAACACCACTTTAACTGTGCATAGCAGTATAGCAGTTGAAAAACAAAGGTCTTTTATGGACAAGCTACAGGCCCTTCAAAATACTGTCAGACGTTTCTCCTGCCAAACGAGAAAAATTTTACACCATATAATGTAGTGTAACGCACCCAACACACCCTGTGACGCATCAAGTAATACTGCATCACTAACAAAGTTACTGGAAGCAATGTTTAAAGAAGCTATTTCTTTCAAAAATATGCTTTTTTAGCCTGCATTATCTGCTTTTTTTTTTATCTGACCTGAAGAAGTGGTCTGATAAGTTTCATTTGAACTCAGCCAGTCCAGCACGAAGGAGTCTCTTTTTTTAGAAGTGCTTGAATGTTTCCATTAAATCACTTTTTTTCTTTCCTAGAGGCCTTTATAACCATGCAAAGCACTCCAACACCTGATTTTAAATACACCAGCAGTTTCAATGAGATCAATGACATTATTTACATTCATTGCATAAGCACTGAAATGCTTTGTAGGGCCACGATGAGAAGCTAAAAATTAAGTACAAACCAGATCCTTTGATCTGAACCTACACATCCTCACACTTGGAGAAAGCAGGATTGAAGGTGCAGTCTGGTTTTCAGCGATAACTGACAGAATTCCTGAAATCCCCCATCAAAAAAAAAAGGGTATTTTTGCAGCTTGACTTTATTACTGCTGGGGTCTGGAGCAGATCTCCCCACTGCATTCCTGAACACTAAATTGCGTCCGCTCCCCCTTGACGTCTGCAGCCTGGGCTGCTCCTCCTTCGCTTCCAACTCTTTCATGGTGTTGAGCCAGAAGGTTACTTCACCTGCTGCATTATATTATGATTTTCTTCACTCAGTTCGGCGCTGGTGAGATAGTTTGCAGCAGGCCCAGTGTGTATCCTCCAGGGATGTACACTAGAAAAACGCCCAGAATAAAATCACCTGAACCATTCTGACCTCCACAAGCATCACCTAAGCAGTACAAACACTTAAACGAAAGCTATTTAATATGAGAAAAACACAGGCATGGCCTGAATTTCTTCGGGCAAAGCTCTGGCTGAGAAGCTTTTTTTCTGACAAAACAAGACTTACAGGATCTGGCCTCTGTAGGGTAACTGGCAACAGAAACCTCTTGTAAAAAGGAAAACCTTTTCGTTCTGGCTGGACCATGCTTCTGGTTGGACATAACCCCACAAATCTATAGGAAAAGCTCTAAATACATTTTCATCTTGCCCTTGTTCAGATCCGCTTGGGAACACATCAGATTTACCGTTTCCTTAGGTTAAACGTTTTTCAGCTGAAATCTGCAGACATCAAAGGTCAGTTGATGGATTCTTATCAGGTTTACTGGAGTTTTCCACTGGAGTCTCCCAGCAGGACACCCTATCTCCACCATATAGGGTGGAGCTGCTCTGATTACTAATGTTCTCCTTACCCCCCGGTCTATATCTAACAGCAGGACACTGCATGTGAGATACCGGCTGCCTTGGCTGACAGCCAGAGAGCTGAACCCGTGACATTCCCAGCAAAAAGCCGGAGCTGCAGGAGCCAGAGCTGATGTACAGCTTTGCTAAGCCAGGGAAGGAGACAGCCTTTAACCTGCTCACCCATCAGTAATGATATGAGCCCCACGTTCTTTGCCAAAATTAATTGAAGCATCCCTTTAGTTTCCAGGCATGCACACGTTCTCACTTTGGTTAGAAAACAATGTCAAATGGCAGTAAAGGGATATGTGTAAGTATTGCACTATGTGAACTACTACAAAGGAGGGGGTTGAGTAGTGGAGCTCCCCAAACCAAAGAAAAACATACGAGACCATCTGGACTTTGAGACTGAAGTGCCTCTGTTCCTGAATGAGGCTCTGTTTTTTAAAACAATAAAAAAAGACAGAGCTTAGAAACAAAGTTAAAATGATAAACACCTTCATGCTAGTGTTCTTCCATAGCTCGTGCTCTCCTGCTCCGAGCCCCCTTACAAGGGAAGGAGTTTGTTTAGTACACCCTGGTCCAGCCCCCGATGCGATCAGCCCCAAGTACGAGAAGACAGAGGGGAGATTCGGGTTTTAGGACACATTTACAGAGCTGGACACCAGCCTGCACATCCACATCCCTTCTACAACTTATGATTTGCTCCCTATTTACTGAAATTAAATAAGAAAGAGCTGACCAGCCTGTCGGGGACATCTCTAATAGCGTGAGCCATCTGCACTCCTACAACGGGTGGTTCCTCCTACGTCACCTCATTGAAGGTTACTGGCAGGACACCCAGTCTGCATTAGGACTTGTTCCCAGAGCTTCCATATCATCCTGTTCTGAAGGGAATTTTACTTACAAACACCGATATTTCTGCAAGCACCACCCTTCAGAAGCAGTGTGATGCAATTACACGTCAGAATCTGGCTACGTTTCACCAGTAACTTCATGTGAGTTGCTACTTCTGTGTTTTCTTACTTAAGAACAAGTAAGTCATAACTAGCAACCTCCCTTTTTCACTTACAATGTGTCTTTCATATGGTAGTTTACTAGCTAGTCTTTTTTTTTTCTATAAACTTTACAAAAAATAACTTAGAAACATACAACCTCATTGAGGATCCATACCTGCTGTTACCATTTACCATGTGATTTATCAGCTGACTGGGACACAAAGTTAATATCCAATTTTCTGGAAAAGTTGGAGTTTGGCTCAACTGCAGCTCTTGAAAACGGGAGGGCTGCAGTGATAATTCATCTTCTAGATTACCCAGATGAGAATTAATGAAATTTTACTGGTAAAAGTTTAAGGAAAGAAAAAGTAGCATTGCCACAACTTGTAATAAGCATCTGCCTGGGACAGGCTTGCACTGAAAAAACCATGACACAGTGACTATAGCATATCGAAAACTGATTTAAACTACATGGAACAAACTTCTGGAAGATTTGGAAGCCTGGCCAGTTCCTTGGAGAATTGTTACTTTTTCTACCGTAAGAACAGGATCCCTGCGTGCTGCTGCAGAAGAGAAGTCCTGGCTTGTCGGAATCAAGACATAAAACCTCACACATGATTTAATTACCGTAGGCTTATAGTTCAATCCGGAAAAAAATCCTGAAGAGTTCAGAATAAGCAGAACCAAGTTGGATCACGTATTCTTGTGACAGCATCCACTTTCTATAGCATAAACCGCTGGCATTTCTGCTCTCACAACTATAAAAAGATACGTGCAAATGCAATAGATTAGATGCATAATGGTTTTTACACGACCAGCTACACCTGGAAACACACGCCATGCAGGAGGGTTGAGCCTCCTGGTGCACTCCAGCTGTGCTCTGACCCAGCAAGGAGCTCAGTCATTACCCAGTGGACAAACTGCAGATGTTGTTGTCCAGATGTGGGCGCTTTTGAGGGCAGGCTGAAAGCAGTTACAAACACAGTCAAATGAGAAACCTGAGGTTTTGTTTCATTTGAGGTAGTTCATTGAAGCTCTGTTTTTCAGGCCACAGCAGACTGTCATAACATGTAAGTTAATTATGAAAGTCCAGTTATTAAAACAAAACAAAGCAAGTTTGCACCTTCGTTGGAGCTGAAATATTTGCAAAGTGAGCAGTAGACAAAGTGTCTATACTAAATAAATCAGGGGATCAATCTGTTATTGACATACAGATGAACTGGGCTGAAGGCTTCCAAACTGCTTCTGCATCTTTGTCCAGTCACGCAGACATTCTCACCAGGCCAATAAGAAGAACCATCTTATCACAAAAATTTACGGGAATATTTGTCCAAAATAGCCAATACTGCTCCTGGTGACGTAGAGCCCATAGGGACCAGGGCTCTGTACATTTTATCTGCCAGCTGGAGGGTGGACTCAATCCGATGGCCAGATCCTTTCTGTTTCAAACAGTGCCCTGGCTATCGGCACACCTCTCCGGAGAATTTTGGGCTGGAAGAGACAGTTTCCTTTCACTAGCTGATGCAACCAGGTTAATTCAGCTTTCCTGTGCAGGTACACGCAGTCTGAGCTCGCTGTTGTTCCCAGCCCCGGTGTTCTGCTTGCTCAGCGCTACCTGCGTGTGCTTCCACAGGCAAATTATCCCGCACGGGATTACAGAGTCAAGCCAAAACAAGCTCTTTGGGTAACATGGCAAAAGTGCTCATAGAGGAAAAATGTCTCCAGAAACGTCAGAGTGGAAGGGAGGGGCTTTAGCTTTCATGGAAAACCAGCAGAACTTGGAAGCGAGCCAGGTGCTCATCCTCTTTGGAAGCAGCCTTCCTACCTCCTGCCCCTTTGTATAAAATACGATGAAGCCTTGCAAAGCCTAATTCCTTAAAACAAATAAATAAATGCAAAGTGATGGAATGAACATGTGCTACCACCTGCTGTCCGTTATTTGCAAGAGCAGCCTCCTCAGCAGGGTCTGGCCCTGGACGGTCCCTCCTCCATCCAGGGCTGAGGTCCCCCTCCTGCCCCAGCACAGCAGGAGCAGCTTCAGCCGGGGCAGGGACAACCTCGGGGGCAGGAAAGAGCCACGCCAAGGAGAAAGGGTTTGAGAGTTTCTTGAGTTACGTTCAATAACTAACAGCATCGAGGAGAGATTTAGGAGACGAGGTTAAAGGGAAGCTCAGAAAGGTGCTCCAGGCTGGAGCGGTTTCGTGCGAATGTCAGATGCGTGGATGGACGTGAAGGTACCAAGGTGGAGTAAAACGCAACGGCAGCTCCACACGTGGTGTGTGGAGCTATCCTGGGGTCGTCCTCACTCGCTGGCACATCCCTGATGGGCGGCTGCGGTTACGGACAGACATCATGGGAAACGACGGCAAAAGATTCACGAAATAAATATGGGCTTAAACTGACAAATTGCTGTACAGGTCACTACGCTTCCACGCATCCTCACCAGGTTATTGAGTCCAAGGTAGCAATGCAGATCTGAGGCAATAAATCACCTAAGAGTGACAAGAATAACAGCCCAGAGCCCACAAATACAAAGAATTTATTTAATCTTTTACTCTTGCTGGGGTGAGCAAACAGAGCTTGCCCGGCACATTAGGCAGCAAAGGTCTGGGCTCTTCTTGTGTTAACCTATTACACATAATTATTTGTAAAACAAAATGGAGATCAGTGGAGTCAGTCCAGGTACTCGCCACTCACCACAGCCAAAGGACTCCCAGGAATTGTTATCCTCCCAAAGTTTTGACAAACAGGGAATTAAAGGAGAAAAAAAGATCCAGTTCCAATTGTTGCAACCAGAGTCACCTATGTCCTGAACCCATGGTTACACATAAGATCTTACAAGAGAAAAAGAATGGAAAAAACTTCCGGACACATCAAAAATCCACCTTTATCCTTGTCAGCCTGCAGAGAGGCTTTTTTGTTTACAAGGGCTAGGGGCGTTAAAGTTATGTATCTCAGTCTTTACGTCTCCTTTCTCTGCAACATGTCACTGGTGCCACTGGTCCATGGTGCCTCTCATCCAACATTAGCAAAATACCTCTACAACTACTTTGTCAAGCACATTATTTCGCCAAGATTAAATGAACTAATCCTTCATGCACAATGTCAGATAGTTCGGCAGCAAACTTCAAACACCAACTCAGTGCAGAAGACGTAACGGATTTGTCTCAAACAGCCGATGCGCTCAGCTGCGCTGGCAGAGATCACTTGTTGAACATTCATGAATAAAAATTGGAAAGGATCTTACCCTTTCCAAGAACATGTGTGAAAATAAAGTGTGGCTAAACCTAATTAATAAATTACTTGGATAAAATATTTTGATCAACTGCAACAGAAGGTTGGATTGCTGCAGAGATTTCATTGGTAACTTCCTCGGCTGTCCCAAGCCTGTTGCTGTTTGCCCTGAAAGCAAACCTTCGCCGTGTTGGTTTGGAAGTGATTATTTCTACAAGTACGTTTATCCCAGTTTTATCTGAAACCATTTCTGTTCAGCCAATGTGCTGGAGCAGTAACTACCAAGGAATAAAAAGGACAATCGAGCATTGGTGTAAAGTAGAAAGGCAAAAGGTATTCAGAGAAAAAAGCAAAACGGGGAATAAGTGAACGGCAATTCAGGCTTTACGAGTATGTTTCAAGGGTCTTCTCTTACTTTTCATGTGCCATAAAGAGAGGAAAGAAACAATTCATAGTGAAATAAAAATGAGCAAAGAAAGAACATGTGTTCTAAACCCACTTTTTTCAAAATCTGGATGGCTTTTTTCTCCCGCAGCAATCCACATCTACCCATAGGCTTGAGCCAGCGAGCGGATGCTGGGTTACTTCACTCGCATAGCATGAACTCGCACTCCTTGCTATTCCCAATCTGTCACATTCAACAATCACATGCGAAAATGACTCAGGCTGCCAGTTGTCTCCGTGTTTTGCTCGCTGAGCATTTGCCAGTTCCTCAGGAGTAGGCTTGATATTGAAAGCCACAGTTTTGGACACATGATTTAGCCTGAGGCTGCTGCATTAGGCTCAAACATTTTGAATTTTGTCCTACAAATTTTTGTCCCTTTTTTTTTTAATCTCGCAACCCAGCAATTCTGGACACAGAGGAAACAACAACAGGTCAGATCGGCGGCTTGTTCAACCCGGCATTTTGCCCCAACCAAAGGCATTTATTCCAAGTGCTTCGTATTTCCGAAGGAGCGGAAAATCCCCTAATGCACCACGCCAATCTCCAGCTGTAAGCATTGGACAAATTTTCTTCCTGTCACCTGCAGTCACCACCTGAGAAGCAGGCAAGGATTTTCATCTTTTCCTGAGCAAATGCCATTCTGTGGTGCCTCCTTTTCGCCAGCGTGGCTATAGACACTGAGTAACCCCCCGCCTCTTCGCAGCAGTTAATGCCCTGCATTTGCTCAGCTCACTGAGCTCTCCCAGTGCTTGGAAAAAAACACCTCTTCCAGCTTCATAATTTCAGCTCCAATGCCTGCCTTCAAAACCTTCAAAGAGAAATTACAGCCCCAAGGATGTGTATTGTAGCCTCCACTGAATATAAAGGCAACCTACAGGGAGAAACTCACAGACACGTACAATATATGCCCACACTTATTTAGGTGAATCCGACCCCGGGCTGTCCCAGAGCAACGGACCCAGCTCTGCGGGAGGGAAGCGATCTAACGCTCCATGAGATGCTGCCAAGTTTTAGTACTTAATTATTTTGGCTATGTTAGTGTTTCACTGAGTACTATGTTGTGCCTCCTCTCTGCAAACCTAGTGCCCTAAGGTAAAGTAAGTATTTTGTCAGTTTGGATAATATAGAAATATCCACAGGTAACTAGCAGGTAAATTTATTCAGTCATTTTGTATATTTTTTGTAATTATCAATGGAAAAAAAATAATATTAGTGTCTATAATAGTCTCATGGCTATTAAACCTCACCCTTTGGTGGATGTTTTTTCCCCCTGCTAGAGTCAAAACTCTTCAGATAAATAATGATCTCCTGTATCAAACATTGAACAATGAGGACATTTAACATCCTCGAAATGTGTAACAGGTAGCAAAATGAAGACTACGTGCAATCATAATTGAAAATTTGATGAACTCACTTGCTGTCACATAAGTAAAATTTGGGCTTAAGGTTTGATGCAAGAAATAAGAAAACAGATTGATTCTAAAATCTTCATGCATCCATTTATTGTTATTCAAAGTAATTCATTTACAAAAAGCGAACAATAAATCACTTGTCTCTCAAATACCGAATGTAAGGTTGTGGGAACGATAAACAAAGTTTGCGACATCTAATAACGTAGCAAATGGACTTTATATTCAAGAAGCCTCCTGAGCTTCTCCCAATTACACAGATAGCTGTCTGAAAGCATACGGTTTGTGTAAAGGCTGCGTGTACCATATGCACATATCACTTCACTTGCCACTGCAACAGTTGTGTCATGGGTGGAATGTGGCAACTCTACCCACACACAGTAATGTGATACAACAGATGAAGATAGTGGAAAGCCGTGAAACCGCATGGAGAAATTTAAGTAGATTGAGTCCATCTCTACTTCAATGGGAATTAGATCAGGTCCCAAATGAGAATTTATGCATGACAGCTGGATTAACATATATATTTCCTGAAAGACAGTACCTTTATAAACTGAAGAGTTCAATAGTGTCACGCTGGAGCATTGGTTCATTTTTTATTAAGAGAGAAACCATCATTTTGTAATTCATGGTAATTTCCTCCAGGACATAGGTCTCCTTAGTTATCTCTTTTGAGTCCTGATCCTACTTAATTTGAGACTGCAGCAGGGACAGCTTAGTGTATATTTGAGTTATAGTCCCCATATATTCCGGTTCATGCACAGGAAACGGTGCAAGCATGAGAGACCCGATTAAGTTAAAAGTTCAGCTCTGTTCCATTTCAGTGAATTATCAGGCATCAAATGATTATAGTATTATTGCATTTTCTCACACAAGAAAAACTGCACACCCTATCTTTTTTTTTTTTTTAATAAAAAAACGATGGCCAAGTGGCAATACTCTGCCTGTTTGATCCGCCGTGTGAAATCCTGGCACTCCTGAAGGCTGGAGCTTCCTCACAGCCGTACGAAACTGAACCAGGCATGCAGTGCCACGGCAGGGGGAAGCTCTGCAACGCAGGAGCACAGATGGGATCAGCTTGCAAGTAAATATGTTCCTGTTGCTACAGAAAAGCGTAGAAAGCAACAGTGAATAAAGATACAAAATAAGATGCTGACAGACCAAGGGGAAAAAACCCGCCAAAATGGGTACAAAGAGAAGGGGATATGGCAGAAAGGACCAAAGAGTTGGTCAGATAGTTTGAGCAGCTGGCTTTGCACTAATGAGAATCCTTCCATCTTACATCAATAATGCCATTATTTGGTGTTTAAGCTCTTGGTTTTGACTCCATAACTGGGCGTTTGAGTATTTCATAGCAATTTTCACTATTCACGCACATACATGAAAGTTCTTGCCATGAAAGGCAAAGCCTTGTGCTCCTTTTGCGGTGCTCTGCCTGTGTAACGAATGCATGCAGGTCATGCCTTCCACGTTTTCTTTCAAATTATTAACATAGTTTTAACGTGAAAAGATGGTCATCTTCTCGGAGAAAGGTATGAGACGGAGAGGTGATACTAGAGACAAAACTTTGTAAGAATCAGCCTGTACCTAAAAAACTACAATGAGGAAAACAACATCATGGTTCATAATTCCAGCTTCCTACCAGCTTTAGGTTTTAATGTTTGATTACGACAAGTAAGAACTATGGTATTCTTAGATCTGTTACTTCACTACTACAGTCTAGCATGAATGCACACACTGCAAAAATACTGACTAAATGTTCCATACACCTGCAAGCCTGAGGTAGAGACCAAGATTTAAAAAACATTTTAACATTTAATCCTGATAACAGATCAAATATCTAAACAGCTAAAACACCAATTTAAACATGGCGTACAAGCATCTCAGGTGGTGGCAGAGTTAAGTAGTAGTATCCATAACTGGCAAAAAGGAGTTAGAAATTCTTCTCTTGCTATGAAAGTCTTCATACTAAATGCAGATATTTCTAGAAAGAAAGCTTTCAATCATATTCAACTTCATTTTAAGTACTTACACTATTTTTGTATAACAATACATTAATTAAAGTAATGCTAAGGCTGCAAAGCCCTTACCTACAAATTCTGCCATCCCAGGATTAAAATTCCTTAATTCAGCTCTGTTGTGGATATGCATAAGGGGAATTTTCAATTCTCTTTTTACATACAAGTCTTCCGGAAACCACTGAACTTCATTCCATGCAGAAGAAAGCAGCAACATTAACTGCCTCAATGCTTTTCGTATGGGGCTTTCACTGTACTTTTAATGCTCAATAAACATCAAAGATTTATCTTTACTATCCAGCTGTGACAGAAGAAGCTCTTACATTCACTCAGTGGATGAAGAACAGGCCATAAAACTTAAGGCTGAAATCATTAAGCAAGCAATGATTTTAGATGTACAGTATGAGTGCTCCAAGTCCTCATTTTTCAGAGTACCTGTCATTGTAGGAACATCTCATGTTCAGAGCAGTGATCCCTCTGATCTCAACACCCATGGAAGCCATCCTGCAGTTCAGATCCCTGTCTCTCTACCTGGATATATTGAAAATGTAGACCATAATTAAGCTCTTCCCTCCTATTTGGGGTCCTTCCCCTCCTCCCAGTTAGTCCCTTCTTTCCTCCTCATTATCTCCGCTGATCTGCCATAACTTCGCTCTCCTCCCCTGCTCATTTCTTACCTCCAGTTATATTGTGAGGTTTTTTCACATTGCCTGGGCACAGAAAGTACGGCAGCGGAGAGGACTCAGCTTTGCCTTGTTCACCTCTTCTGTGACCTCAGACAACGTTGCACTTTCATGAGCCATGACAGCTTTGTACCTGCTCACACTCAGGATGGGGTGATGTCTCTTCAGCTCACCCATCCCGTATGAGCCATGTAGGATGAAGGATATATCTTTTGCTGCAAAGATTTTTGAAGTCAAACAAGCCTCTGCTGTGCAACTGCACATAGATATTTCAAGAGAGTATAGCTTCACCAAATTTGGTGACTTAAAGCAAAAAGTACCACAGCTCAGCCACAAAGACGACTCTCTACCACAAGTTTCACATCCCTCTGGCAGCGCACGGCAGCAACAGGAGCTCCAACTGCTCTAAGCATTGGCAAGATCAACCGAGCAGTGTGTGTCCTACCCCGGAGTCCTCCCAGGCACCCTCCCCAGCTCCTGCCTTGCATGTACACATGAGGAGGGGAGATGGCAGCGGCGCTAAACTACTCACAGCAAATACTTCTGTCTCCAGGTGTAAGGCGAGGATGGCTGTAGAACATTCACCATTGTGTGGGGCAGGTGGTTGTGTGTCACACGCGAGATCTGGCCCAGCTGAGGCCTTATTTCACAGCACAAAAAGGCATTCTTTTAGGGTTAATGAATGAAAACTTACAGTCAGAGCATGGTGAATTTAACACGGTGTTTTAAAAAGTGACTAATTTCTGCTCTAAGCTGATTGCCTTCCACAGCAGCGTTGTCCCGAACGCTGGACAACGGCAGCTCCCAAGATGCCTGGAAACTCTCACGGGCAGGTAAAAGATTAATGGGAAGGGCTCTCTTTTGATTGATGAATCTGTGACCTTGAGCAACAAGAGCACTTGCATGAAGTATATCTGCCATGGGAGACAGACGAAATGAAAGAGGCTCATATTACACTCTCAGATCTCATTAAGCACCCAGACCAGAAACACCGATACTGGCACTGGCCATCTGCTCCGCTGTTTGCCTGGTTACAGGTCTGATAACACTTACAGGGAGCAAAAGTTAATCATACGTACAGATGAGCAACAGCACTTCTGCACAGGAAATTCAGTGGAGCGTAACAGTTTCTAAAAAAAAACCCCACAAACCCCCATATCTGCTTTTACTTCATTCTGTTGTTTCAAACCACACAGGCAAGTTGGCAGTTCAAAGAAAAATTGCTGACATAAAAGGCCATACCTTTATGCTCTTCAGATATTGCTATTTTTTTTATAAATAACCTGTAAAGTTATCATTAATTAACGTGAAATCTGCCAAATTGTTGATGTCCTGTTAGTCTGTACAACAGGCAATGATGCAGAATTGGTTTTAATTGCTTTTAAGCTATTTTCTCTAATGCTTTTTTTTTTGCCTATCACAGTTATTTGAGAATCACTAGTATTTTCTGCCATTTGTTCTCCACTTGCAATGACAAAGGCCCTTGCCAGCAGACCTTTCCAACTCTACTGTAATATTACTCCAGAATCCATCCCCAAGGAATGAAGTTTCCCTGCAAGCGTTTTTCGAGAGACTTATGATCAGCTGAATTTTCTTTGCTGAGCAGCAATTCCTGGAAAATCCTGCAACGTATTCAAAGACTCTCCTACTGCTTTTGGAGAATTATCTCCGGGCAAAATGATATAGTCTATTGAGGCCATATCTGACCTAGAAAGTATTAACTGAAGAATGTGTGGGACAGCTGGTTATCGGAAAGAAAAGCCATGCGGCGCAGGAGAATGACATGCAGAGCTACTCAAGCTAGTTCTGAATGATTGTCAGCTCTCCCAGAGCCAGCCAAGCCCAGGAAGCAGATACGGCGCTTCTGCCTGAGCCTGTGCTGCATCCCATAGCAGAGCTAGCTCGGATATCTCCAGCACAGGCCTGTGCCATGCGACGATGAGATAGTTTATCGTCCGAGAGACATTTCAGATACGTGATACGATAAGGCCGAGCAGAAATCTGAAGTGGAGCAGGATTATTTCCAACAAAGTGCCAAAAGGCTCGAGCTTTCCACAGAGGATGTTCCAGGATCGGGTGCCAGGGTCATCTTATTCAAAGCGCTGCTCTCAACGGTTGGTGGTGGTGTTCCTCAGAAGCACGACCAGATACCATCTTCCTTTAAGTTATGTTAAGAGAGAATGTTGCACAACAGTGTGAGTGCATTTATTTCTAGCTACGTATCCAGTTATAGCTAAAGAGATGAGGCTTGAATTCTTATTTAGCTTTCCTAGTTCTGAAATAAGGTTGTGTATCTGGGATAATGTATTTCTCTTTACTACTCCTTTTGATGAGGTGGTGCATACCAAGCGCATGTTTGTTGCCACGTCACCAACGCTTGGACATTCTAACTATTGGAAAATCAGTGGAAAACCTTCATTTGGAAGTCATTATTTACAAATCTGGCCACCACTACACCATGGATGGCACTTCCTCACCGCCACTTCACCTTCCATCTCTCATCTTACTCTGAAGTCTTGTCGCATAGGGGCGATGATCACAACACTTAACAAGATTGCCCTTTTTTTTTTCTTCAAATATCCTGGTACATGTACATCAATGGGTTCAAGGGAGAAAACAATGTGAGCTGTAACCCAAGTTTCAGGAAGGTGCTGACGGCAATCCTGGAGACCATTGCACGGTTAACACTGCTCCTGCAACCGTCAAAGCAGAGAGTTTGGGGCCCTGTTTTGCTATTGAAGATGCAACCATATGAAAAATATCTTCTTTCCTACAAGGCGTTCAGCACCACCCGCACTTTGCCTGAGCGCACCCACTGCCAGTTTGAGTTCCCGACTCGGACTTTTGCAGGAGAATTTGAAATTTTTTCGCACTGTTCTCATCAGGCTGCCCGGAGCCCTGCGAGAAACCGTTTCCCCGCGGTTTATGCCATTTACGCTGGATTCGTGCTTTTACGATACGACGCGTTACTCTCACCCACTTCCCCACCCCCACCGCCCCCGATTCCCGGGGGTACCCCAAAACACCGCCCCGCGCCTCTGACCCCCCCCTTCTCCTTCTCTGGGCACCCCCGGAGCTCGCCCCGGCCTCCCTCCCCCCTCGCGTTCCTTCTCCGCGGCCGCGGAGCCTGCGCGGCCCGGGCAGGAGGGGCGGAGGGAGAGGAGGAGGAGGAGGACGAGGAGGGGGAGGAGGAGGAGGGCCGGCCCGCCCGCAGCCGCCGCCGCCGCCAGCGCCGCCATGATGCTTGTTTGCTTTCAATGAGTGTGAGGAGGAGGCGGGGGGGAGCCGCTCTCCCGTCCGGCCCGCGGCAGGAAACAAAGAGCCAGGCAGGCGGCGGAGCGAGGGCGGCGGGGGGACGGGGATGCTGCAGCCACAGGTAGGGGCGGCCCCCGCCGCGGGGGGCGGCCGCGGCGCCTCGCCTGGAGGGGGGGCTCTCGCTCCGGGGGGGCAGCGCTTCGCGGGGGGGGGGGGGGGGGGGGGGGGGGGGGCGGTGGGTGTGCTGCGGTGGAGGAGGGGAACGGCGTTATTACGAGGGGAGGGGGGAAGCCTCCCGCACAGTTGGGCGGGGGGGGGCTCCCCCCGCGCTGTGGCGGCTGGGGGTGTCATGGGGGGGCGAGGCCGCTCTGGGCGTGAGGGGGGTCCCGGCGCGGGGAGGCGGGGGGGGCGTGCTGCGCCGGAGGAAGCGCTGGGCCGCGGGCGGTTGTTGTTGCGGCTCTGCGGCCCGGGGAAGCGGGTTGGAAAACGTCCGGTATCAGAGCGGGGAGAGGCGGGCAAAGGGGGCTCCGCCGCCGGGAACTTGCCCGGCTCCGCCAGCCCGGCCGCAGGCCAGTAAACACCCACCCGGCGTGCGGGGTGAGCCGGGCCGGGCCGGGCCGCACGGGCTCATTTGCGTCGGGGAGGCAATTAAGAGAAATTAGTATAATGGCATCTGGAAGCCTGAAGTTTTTTGTCTTTTTTTTTTTTTTTTCTCCTCTGTCGTTGTTGTTGCGTTTTTATTTATTTATTATCATTATTTTTTTTTCCCCTCCTCGCTGTGCAGTTGAGTTTAAAATAATTAAACAAAGGCGAAGAGGGAAATGACATCAATCGGGTAATTGCCCGTCCAGCCTCGGCGCACGGCTTCCCCGTGTGCAGCTCTGCCTCCCCGCGGGCCGATTGGCCTGCGCCGAGAACCGGAGCCTCCCGCCCGTCAGCGGAGCGCCCCGGCCTGCTCCGCGAGGAGCTGCTGCCGCGGGGGCCCGGTCCTGGCGGCAGCGGCAGCCGAGGCCTGGCTGGCTCCGGGGCCCGCAGCGGCCCTTGCCCGTTCCGGCGGAGGGAAACGGCGAGGCAGGCGGCCGGGGAGTGATTGTCAGCCCCGGCGGCCAATGGCAGAGCGCGGGGGGGCGGGCCCAGCGCTGGCACGTGAGGCCGCGGGGCAGACGCATGCAGGGATAAACAGAGGGGAATTGGGGCGGGGGGGGGGTGCAGGGGGGGCCCGGCCGGGGCTGGCGCCTGAGCGGCAATTTACTCGTTAATTGGGCTCATTAGCGGCGGGAGGGGTCTTGGTGGCGTTGGTTCGGCTCTGGGACAGGTGTCGGGGGGGCTGCGGTGTGCGCGGAGCCCCCTGCGGAGCGTGGGGAGGGCGGCTCCCGGGCTCCGGCGGGTCCCGGCGTGCGTGCGGGGCGGCTTCTCTCTGGGCGTTTGGAGTTTTGTAGGGAGTTGTAAGCCCGGGATCAGACACGGCTTTAGAAAAGTACAGATCTAGACACCTGTCCCTATCTCGATATATCAGCGTGAACGTGTGTCTCATCAGCAGTTCTTTCCACGGATGTTAAAAATCCATGTGAAACCTACTTTGCTTTGTGTAATACTGGATATACATCCAGAACAAATACAGAAAAGCAGAAGGTTAGTGGTGTTCCCCCCCCCCCCCCAAAAAAAAAATACAGGTATCTATTTCTACAAAGGCCCAGAAAATTGTGCTACTGAAAATACATCACAGACAGGTATTTGCTTTCTGACCAGGGTTGCAGATCTTCAGGTTTTTTTTCTTTGATTTCTGAGGCTTATTTTCTCAATCTAGATTGCGCCGCAATGGGTAACTAATTCAGAATTCAAGGGATTAAGAAATGCCTGTGGTATTTGTCTGGCTTAAATACAAAGATGTGCAAGTGTTGGCTGGTAATTGTGTTGTATCTCGCATTTCTTTTCATTCTAGAGCAGGTCTCGTAATTGGGAATTTATCAGCATTTCCACTGGGGTAATTTTACAGGATTATCTGCCCTCTGTTATTCCTGCTGGTTCATCTGGACTCTGGAGTTTGCTGCTAGCAATGAAGCCTTCTGTGGGGGTTTATTCATGCCATTACTGAAATGGAGCCCTTCGCATTTGGATTAACTCTTTGTTCGCTTTTCACCTGAATCGCTTGGATCGGTCCATTTATAAAAAGGATACTACCATGCATCTCTTTTCTGTGTGCGTTTTGAAGTTGAACTCTGAATACAGTCTCACTGTGTTCAGGCTGTTTTTTTTTTCCTTGCTTGAGTTGTAGAGGAAGAACTGAAATATAAAGATAGATGAGACTGTGATACTGCATGGGCAGGTAAATATTTTTGATGTTTTATTTATGGAGACTTGATAACATGTTATGGAGGGTCATGAATAAGCATGGTACCTTTCAAGGTAAAATTGATTATGTTCAGGCTGTACTCGTTTTTAGGAAGATATCCTTCTATTATTAGGAAGGTGTTCTTCTATGTGAGTGTAGTGTTTGTGATGGAAACCACTGTCTTTAAAATGGGGTCGAATGTTCCCAAGGTTTGAGCAAACTAAAAATTCTTTCCCAACAGATGAACAAAAGCATCTATTTTTAAAAGCATGACGGTATAAGTATAAATGGGCCTGTTATTCTATCACCAAAAAGCTTGAGAATTTTTGTTTGTGGTGCAGTGTGTCCTGCTGTTTGGATTACCACCATCCATGCCTAGGAGGCCAGGCAGTGAACCCAAATTCCTCCTTCCCGTTGTGCAGGGTCTGCTACAAAAGGCCTCGCCTGCTGTAGAGGCCCTGTTTGATAACAGACTGTTCGTTTTAAGTTGATTTTCTGGTTTTGTCATGTAATTTTGGCTGTACGGATGTGCAGTGTGTACCATCCCAACCCCAGCCCAAACGGCACCGTGTTAAGCGAGGATTATGCACAGAGGGTATCTTTGTGAATGAAGATGCATTTCAGTCTTCATAAATGAAAGAATGCACAAGAATTGTCACTCACCTCCATAGGTGGTGTTCTTTGCTAGGAGAGATATATAGTATTGAGATGTTACCGTTGTGTATGATGAGCTTGAAAAAAATACCACGGACTTTAAAACCCCGCAAGAATGATCTCAGCAGACCCCACCTCTAGATTTTAATCCTAGTTGCATGAGACAGAGGTTCCTCCTTGCCCCGTTACATACAGTGTGTCTGGTTTTTTATATGTATATTGAGTTTTTACACTACTTTTGGTGTTAACATACTTTACTGACATGACTGAATCCAATCTAAATTTAGAGTTCTTCACGATGTAATTTTGAAAGCCTTATACATAAATTGCTCGAACCGAGTCACTGCAGGGTTTCATCTGTGTTGTATTCCTTCTTCAGTGTTGGTGCTTCACACATGGAAGTGTGATTATTGTACAATATCCCGCAAGATGATTAACGTTGTATTAAGCGACGTAATTTATGTTCCTACGTTCAAGTTGGGTTGTAGAAGTCCACTCAACAGGGAAGCTTGGCGCAAGCTTGGGGACCTGCACTCACTGTTCTGCGGGCAGCAATTTCTGCAGTTGAAATCTAAAAAGAGTTTACAAATGCTTAGGCAAGCCCCGTAGAAAAAGCTGTTTAAATGCTTAACATATACTTTTGAGCTACTAATTACACTTCCAAGATGGTGCTTATTTAAAAAAAAAAGAACAAAATTGGCAACAACTCAATTTCTTCTTTTGTAACACTGCAACATGAATCCTTTTGTTAATGCCTCGGAGGGCTTTTTCTTTTTTTTTAAGTGAAGGAATCAAGGAGGGAGTAGGAGCAGAAAATATATACATAGCTGTTTGCTTTCCAACTAAAATACTTGCTGTTAGTATTCTGGTTTATGCTATAATGGAGCTCTGCAGGAAGAGATTGGGTTTTTTTTTCCTTTTCTACCAGACTGGGAAAGCCGTTAGGTGTGTTACGGAGGCTGCCATGCAGACGTCGTGATCACAGCTGGCGTGTTTTGATGGCCCTCTTGTGTGTCTTAGTTCCTGTTCCTAATTTGCAACCTTTATTCTGGAAGTGAAGTGGCTTCCTACCTTGAGACTGTCCTAAAGCTTCTGTACCATTTTGTAATACCAGTATCTCTAAGGCCTCCCTGACACCTCTGAGCTTCCCCCCTTTCCTGAGCAAAGCAGCAGTTTCGGTCTGAAGGCTGGGGGTTTCTAGAACATGCTGAAGCAATGTGAGTGCTCATGTCATCAGGGTACGGCATCTTGCCATGGTTGGGAGACCATGAAGTGTACCATAATTTAGTGTATATACTGCATAGTACAAATAATGTGTGCAGCTTTACTGTTTGAGCTATTTTAGAGTGTATTGGTGAGTGAGGTGCGGATCCTCCAAGTTGATCTGACTTAAATGATGCTCCACAAAAGTATCTCTCTGCATATATCAGTTTACAGATTCAGGGACCAGAAAAAAAATCCTTAAGCACCGGCTGTGCTTCAGAGACAGATCCCTTTTGGAACAAAAAACAGGAAGTCATGAAACTAAACTAAAACACACCTAGTTTTGTGCGTGCACTGTCTGATGTATATCACCTGTCAGAACACGGAGGCGTCGTAGTGATGGCTAAATAATAAAAAGTATTAAGGTGTCTTATGACCATTGACACTTTCTAATATCCTTTAAAAGTGATTTTAAGAGTTGTGTACCCAAGGGAAGAGCTTTGGCTGACAAAGCAAAGGTCTTGTGGACTAAGATTGAGGAGTTTCAGTGCTGCCTTAGTCACAGCTCGTCTGTAGAGTGCTTTCGGGAACAAGAGTTTTGAGGAGCAAGTGATCAGTGTGAAGAATAATTAAAGCTGGCAAGGAATCCTTGCTTTGCTGAGGAACGTCATGAAAGATCCACCTCTGGAGACTTGAGAACTGATCGTACCGCAGTTGTCCGTAGTGGCATAGATGCTTTTTGCGTAGGGAGCAGTGGGCTAGAACACCCCATGGTTTCTCCTAGTGTGGTATGTCAGGATATTTCTCCAGTGGCAGAACTTGGAAAGTTCCTGCTTTGGTTGCTCATTAGCTCCACTTAATTGTATCAGTCATTGGAGTAATGCTGGAGTGGTGATACTCTTCTTTGTTTTTTATTTTAAACCACCAACAGTAACCTCAGCTGGATATCATTGGTTTTCAGTGTCTCAAACTGCTGCATCGACACAACGGAGGGAGATGATGAAGTGGAACACGGGGACAGGAAAGAACTCTCGAGTTGGCTTTGCTGCGCAAGAACGTGGTTGTGGAGCAACATGCTCAGGCTTGTTGGTTTAATTTGAAGTAGAAAACAGTCTATGAATAGTTTGCTATTCATATTGCTTCTATCAGGATGTGGCTAGATGGGTAGAGCGTGAACCGCGTGAACGAGTTCTGTAATATCCTGAATTTCCGTTAGTTTAGCAAGTCTGATGTTAACAAGCATATAAATATCTAGGAATTGTTTTTTAGGAAGGCAAAGATTTTTTGGTTTAGATACTGCTGTCTCTTGTCAAGCTTTCATTGGGATCTGTAGCAGGAATGCTGAAAATAAGCTCGTGCCCAAATTTCATTTAAAATCACTGGGTTATCTCTTACTCCTAAGTTCTGTTGCAACGGTAAGAGAGACAGTAATTGCGTGGTGTCTTCATGTTTTTACCCACAAAACAACAGAAATGTGGTAAATAGTCTTGCAGCTGGAAAATGTGAGGTGTATTGTGGTATTTGTGTCAGTGTCTAGAATAGCTTTACTGAGTGGGACCGAGATAAGAAATTGTGCAGTAGTTACTCTAAATAAGAATTAATGTTCCACGTATCGTGAAGATTCATTACTAAATTGTCAGATACAATTCTCTGGACACAAGCAATGGAGTGAGAGTTGCTGTTGTGTTAATATTTTGGAGTGTAAAACCGTTCTCATTAGCTTTCTGAAGACATTTGTAGGTCAGGCTTTTAAGCCTTGGTCTTACTGCCTATATGCATTTTTAAAACTTGAAGCTAAATATTTTATGACAAACTCTTCCTTTTAAAGTTGATCTTTTAGGTTCCATCTTATTCATACGGTATATAATTATGTAATGCAAGTAAATTCTTACAGTAATTAGTGAACCTGAATGATCTGTTAATGTATTGGCATTTCAGAATACGCTAAAATAGAAAATGCAAAAATCCGACTGTTGTGCAGTGCTTGTTAGGCAGCCAAAGTGTTTCTAGGGATACCAGCTAAAGGTCAGCCTTTGCTGTGCAATTTGGGTTTGCGTTAATGTTTGTTTTGTGTTCAGCAGCCTTTTACTGTAGACATAATTACATCCAATTGCTGATAATTAAGAACTGTTCTAATCATATGGACTCTGCGTGTCTGCTGCACTGAGAGCGTTTGGATGTAGTATTTCTAATCGTGAGATGTTGTGCAGAGTGAGGGTGGGAATTTGAGTTCTTGACCGTGAGTCAGATAAAATAGATCTATCTTGCGGGTCTGTCTAGAAGATGGAGCGATGAAGAACCTCTGTGCTGAGTCGTGCCTTTTGGATTCTGATCAGTTTATAGAGTTCTCTTTTGAAACCCAACTGGTCTTTATAGCAACTGAACACAGAAGTGAAAATTGCTTCTTTGCACTAATTAAACTACGGTAAATAAATATCTCACGCCTTCACGGTCTTCTTAAAAATATGAATTGACTCATTTTTGGACTTAACAAAATTGAAAGTCTGATCTAATATGTAGCTCTCGTCCTGCTGGGAAAGCAGCAGGAATATCCATTGACGTTGCTGGCCCAGTTGATCTGAAGCGGGACGCTTTGCTTTTCTCATTTCAGTTATGTCTCGTTTCGGTCAGCTTTGAATAGATTAAGGGTTTTGCAGAACTTTAGCAGCTTTGTAGATTTTTTTTTAAACAATCGTATTAAAGCATTTGTCAACTTGTGCGTTTTCTGTAGTAGAACTTAAATATTCGAAGTCAAATAACTCATCTGATTAGTTGTATTCCAGATAAACTTACATAAACTAATGTGTATTGATTTAGTCAGTATCTTGTATTATTACATAGTTGTAATGTGTTTTCACACCCCACTACGGAATCTCTGAGAAAGAGGAAGGGTAACTGGTCATTTTGTATTGGCAGTCCTCTAAAATCCTAGTTTTAGAAGTCCTCAAAATATGATGAAGCAGCATTAGTTCCCTAATGAAGCCTCGTATCTTAATGTGCTAACAGCCACTAAAAGGTGATCCTACCAAGTGAAAAAGCACTCGGAATGAATCAATTGACTCTGTTGACTCTACGGCATCTATTTATTTATTTATTTTAATTTAGATTATTCCGATGTTAAGCTATAAATTGGGTTAAACGGATCTTGACGCTTTCCCGCACGTTCCAGTTGAGTCCCTTGGGGGTGGGGAGCGCTTTGGGAGTCATTCTTGTGCTGCTCCAGTTCTGCCTGCGCACACAGCTGTTCCGTGCCAGCCCTCCCCACGCTAGGCAAAAGAAAATTTTAAATTCGCAGTGTGTTTTCTGAAAAGTTCAGGTGTTACCCTTCAGCTAATTTCCCAACTGGATTTTTCCTAGTCTTACTTTTTCCAATACTGCATACTTACTGTAAAAAATAAATAAATTACTTCAACAGCCTTTTTAAATAAAATGTCAAGAGTGTTTGCACTAGTCAACAAATAATAGATGTTTACACAACAGACTTGATATTTACCTAAAAGCATACTAGTAGGAAAAAAGATGCTTTTCCTGCAACACTGATGTTTTCTTTGTGTTATGTTTCAAGAGCCCAATCTTCTTCACTCCTGCAAAGGTAAGATTGAATTTCAGTAGATAGGCAAGTCCTCAGATTTCTGTTTATTCAGCTTCAAAATATTTGTAGTTCTAATGTGCTTTAGTATAGATTCCTCTTAATTTGAGGAAGATTCAGTTCTTTCAGTGTTTGGGTTTTTTGGTGGTGACTTACACCTGCATTTCTGAACTTTGGATTATCTACTCACCCAAATGTGTGTGGTAGCCAAATATAACCAGAAGCTCTATTTCATAGCAGGATGTAAATCCACTAGCAGCTGTATGCCTACTACTGGTTGGGAAATCCAAAACTAGGTGTGTGTTTAAGATTTACTATTTTTAAAAACCCAAGAGTTCCAGTTTAATATGTTCTGAATAAGACGTTGATAGAAATGAGACTGACGTGAAATTTAGACTTTGTAGGAACACTATCAGGCATCCAGAAAAAAAACAACCAATTAGTTCTCTAGTTTGTCTCTGAGAGGCTGGAGGTGGTCTCAGTTTTAAATAAGAGTTTAGCCAAAGTATCTTCAATTTACTTCACGTGACACTTGAGGTTTAGCTAGAATGCGTTGGATGCTTGTTTGCTTCCTTTTCACGTCATGATATCTTGCTTATGAATATTTTTTCCATCATTTGTCAGTTTTAAGGTCTCTGGTTTGTTGTCCCTGCATGCTGCAGACTGAGGACAAATACAGTCATTGGCTCAGTTCAGGTGTGTAAATTCTGTAGGGACTGACCTTTATCATAAACCCATTGAAGCTTTTTTTGCTTTTCTGTGAGGAGACAGATGTTGCACCTCATCACCCTGACCAGGGGCAGTATCTGTTTATGCAGGGTTGTTGCTTCATTTGCCTATAATTTAAAACTGCAATGGAAGTTCCCACAGAAATTTGTAACTTGCTGAGCAAAGTGCCACCGGTGACAAGAAGGTGCAAGAAATAAGCTCGACTCACTTTGGAAAAACACTTGTTTGAACGTCTTTAAGGAAATCTTAAGTTTTATGGTAAGTGTTGAACCTACAACACTATGGAATCACCTTAAAGATTTTTTTTCCAAAGCACATGTCATTTAGATGTATTTCTGTTCTGCATTCCCTTTGAAGAGGGCCACTGTTTGGAGTTTAAAGCAATAATTTCTGTTCATTCTAACAAAGTGGAGATTAACCCTGTTAGTACAGGTTGACGTTTCTGATTATGCTATACATTGCCAAAACTTCTACAGCTTTAAGTTATCTGAACCGCAATGTACTTTGACTTCAGTTAAGATTTCAGACTTTGTTCAGTGTTACTATTTAACTAATGCATGGATGAGGGTAGCTGGAAGCCAGATTTTTGCTTCCTGCTGTGCAAGAAGAGATTTTGGGTAGGTGTGGCCAGAAGGACAATTACGTTGTCCTGATTTCAGCCCTGTAAGCAGCTGTGCTGCAAATCCACATGTACGCAACTGCTGTACAGGAATAGTAATAATACAGGAAGTTAAGCTCCCTCAAATATTTCTTTTTTTCCTCCACCTTAGCTTTTGGTGAATTCTCTTCACCAGCTCTTTTTGTTATCAGACAAAAGTCAGTGCTATTGCAAGAGTGAAGTGGAAATACACGGTCCTGGGGAGGAAGGAGCTGCAGTGGGACCACCTTAGTTCTCCTTGATGCCTTGTAAAACCCCGGTGCGAGGGGCTGGTGAGGGAGGTGAGAAGGATCCTGAATTCATTTTGCGTTCGAGACCTGTCAGTTAACTTAAGAAACACTTGTATTTGTGGGGAAAGCCAGTGGAACCCATTTTCAAAATAAACTTTGCACAGAGAAGAGCTTCAAGGCCGAAGGCACAGGTTACAAACGAATGGCCTAGGATGAGCTTCCAGTATTAGGGTTTGGAGAAAGAAAAGAAAGGAAGAAGGAAGTCTCTTATATGCTATCATTTTCTTACAAAATCCTTAGGCAGCTTAATGGTTTATATTTAATAGAAAGTACCATATATTGCTTTCTATCTTGCTACTTCTCAGCAGTGCAGAGGTCATTTATTTGTCAACACTCTCCTGCCTCAGTAGTATATACTTCAGTTATCGTGTTACTTCTTTGTTAGATCTAGATTTATCTAGTTTAGTCACAGTTTTTAATTAAAGTCGCATGAGGTTTGAATAATTCTGCACTGGCCCAGGTGTGGTGCTGCTTTGTTTGCTTCCCCCTCCTGGCTATCTCCTGCTCTAGGCCAGCTGGTTAGTGGTGGTAACAGCAAGTAAAGGGGGGGGTGTCAAAAGAAGTCATCAGGGTGCCAGCAGGTTTCAGAAGCAGAGTTATAGTACTTCAGGATAGTGGTCTTGAGGTATTTCTAAAGGCACTCACGTATTTGTAAGTGGGATTTGTAAATGCTGCTTAATAAGCATTATTTCAGAGGGGTTGGTTAGAGCAGATGAGGTTGTGTCTGAACACCAACCCGTGCTGCTCTCCCGTGTTCATGCTTTCGATGAAGTTTTAGAATTTAGCTTTTCTTTCCCTGATTTAAATTTTGGTACGGAAGAGGCTGATGTTTATGTGGGAGTTTTGGGGGCAAACTTGATATCTACATTTATAGCGATACTATAAAAGGTTGATGGTGCTCGGCCTACAGGAATCGTCTAATACGTTTGGGTTTGGAATAGAGTTAGTTTATCTCTGGTATTACAGAAAGCATTTCAGCAAATGAACAACTGCTGCAGCATTTTCTGTTGGTGGTTGTTTTGTTGTTTAGGTTTTTTTAAATAAAACCTTAACTGCTTCTGCTCAAACAAACTGCTCACCGACCTATTTGATTAAGTCCTTCTCAAAGCCGCTACTCAAAGCCGTTTCCCCAGACTATCATTTCTCCATTTTAGGAGCATTATTTATGGGTGGTTTACATTAACTGCCTCATAGTCCAGCTTCCACTTCACACACGCTCGTGGCCTAGGAGACTTCACCATTTCCAAATTCTTGTCAGGCAGGGGTCTGAACTCTTTCCACACTTCTCCAGCCAGCGGTGTAGCTACAAGGGCTTGGCCTTCGGGCAGCTCCTTCTTTTCTAGGCCACCACGTCCTCCTGACGCCATCCCCATGATGGCCCTGCGGCCGTTCTGTACTGCAGCACAGCCACTCGCGGTGCTGCTGGCAATCACGCCGTCCCTTGTCCAGGACATTTCCTTTAAAGCCCCACCTCAGCTGGCTGGTCACCATCCGACTGCACCCGTGGCTTTCGTCGGGAGAAAGAGGCAGCCGTCGGCACAGGGCACCTCAGTCCGTGACGGTTGGGCTTGGTTCTAGTAGCCTGTTCCTGAGGGAAGCCAGAGCCGGTGCTCCACCATCAACCTGCTGTAACAGCCAGCTTGGCAGCTCTTCTTTTACCACTTTGCTCTCCCTTGGTGTTACGGCCTTCAGGTTTTTCCTTCTTATCTTTCTAATCCTCATCATCCTTGCCCTGCGCTTTTCCTTGAAGGATCTTACCTGCCCCTGCCCTCCATGTCTTCCTATTTAAATATCCTCTTCATTAAATTTATATAGTCTGAGGTTTGTTCTGAGCATCCGTGTCGTATCTTTGTTTATAAAGACTTCTGCTTTACGCACTAACATGCTGTACGTGGTAACAGCCTTGCGTTCAGTGGTGCTTTCCCCTGCCTGTGTGGGTGCAGCTGAAAATTACAGGTGGTGTAAGCTCTTTTCAAAATGATTGCTGTGGTGGTTTGAAGCTGCAGTTATCAATGGCTTTAAGGTCGTTCAACACCATTTTATGGGTCTTCCTAAAAATTATTTTAGTCTCACAAAACTGTATCACTTAATCTGACGTGTACCTCAGCTTTTCAGTTAACTGTAGCAGCTCAGCCGGCTCTAAATTTGGATTTGGGGAGGTGGAGAAAGGAGGAGAGGCAGTGATTTGTCAGAGAGACTGCTTTTCTTAAACTACTCCATGCTGTGAAGTTTTCAAATGTAATTCAAGGTATTGTGCTTGTGTTTTGTGATGGCCTGCGAAATGAACCCAAATTTAGCCTCGCTGTCAGATCCTGAGACATCTTGAGCTCTACGTGACGGGTGGGGATGCGCCAGCACTTGGTGTGACAGTGGCCTCGGTGGTGTGGCCGATGTCGGTGATGCTGTTGGTCATCAGCAGCTCCTTCAGTCAGGAGGCTCAAGAACATTTGCCGCATTTTTTTGCTACTGGTAATCCCAAACAGCAAAGAATCGTCCACTGTGAAATGCAGCAGTGAGAAAGGGAAAACCATTGAGAGGGGGAACATGAAGAGTAGTGCCACGGGTGGACTGGGAGTTACGAGGTCACCAGGATCTGGTGTTAAAACCTCAGATTCTTCAATCTGTGATTGTTTTAGCACGCATTAACAAAACCCGCTGGAAAAGTATGTCATCCACTTTCGGTAGCGAGGAGCAATACGCTGCTGGTACCAGCAAGGCTGTTAATTAGTGCATGTGATTGAGTGCGCTCTGGGGAACATTCGCGTTTCTGTACTGAATGAGATTGCTGCCTCTCGTATACCTGCTTCGTTTCTTGGAAAATTGGAACGTATTTATTAATTCAGGGAGCTGCAGGAAGAGAAGGCATCAAATGACTGAGGAAGGTAAATGTTTCCTGACAAACTGGAGCATTCCTCTGTGGCGTTGGTCTTTGTGAATTATATATAACGGTGTTTCAGAAGAGATGCTCTATAAATGACTTTGCTCTATATTATCGCACTAGTTGCGTAGTTGTTGCGGGGAGAAATGACGCTTTTACCTTCCCGGTGGTTCTAATCCAGTTATATCTTCTTTAATTAGCTTAGTTTGAAGAAGAAAGTGTTACACTTGGTGATTCCAGTACCCTGGGTACTCAAGGGCCTTGGTTCTTTAAGGAGCTCCACCCAGCTGCTATTTATAATCTCATTCTTTTACCCACAATTCACTTTTTAAAGGGGAATTTCTTGTCACTGCAGAAATCTGGTTTTGACCAGTAGTGGGAGTGGGAAAGGGAAGGAGGAGTGTGAATTAGTAAAAGAACTGTTGTATTAAAGTAAGCATGTGGTGCCTAAAAGCTTTATTTTAATTAAGATGCGTAATTAGCTGAAAGGTTTGGGAAATTTTCAGGTTTTTTTTTTTTTAACATGTGAGGTAAACATTTCCCAGTAAATTCAATAAACAGCTAAGAAATCTGGTTATAGTCCAGTTTGCTAACAGTTATTTCTCGTTTATTCTCTATGTAATTACAATACCTTTCTGATGTATTCACTTTGTCCAGGGATATGTAAAAATTGGAAAGCTTTAAAAGACCTGGTAGGTAGGTGTGCTCCTGATTTCGACCACTATGGCTTCTTTATTGAGCGGGTTTGGGTACTATTATAATATTGTTGTAAGGTATTTTTTTTTACTAATTGAATAATATTCTTGTAATGTGTTTGTAAGTGTGATTTGAGCCAGTATTGTTTAATTTCTCTATTTCCTATAAATTTATAGCTTGTTGCTTGTGCCTTTCTGTCCGCATTTGGAAGTGGCAGCTTAAGATGGTGAAATTGTTGCCATAAAAACTCTTAGGTATGTAGTGTTACTTTTAGAGTAATGCAAAAGCATTACTCCTATTTGTGATAAATGCAACTTATATTGGAAGTCCTATGTAACTTGAAAATACAGAACTGATTTGTAAATTAATGTAGTATTGGTTTATTTATGTAAAATCTATCTTAGCTGGTTTTCCTCTTAAACTAACTAAAACCCAGCTGTATTTCTCCTGGGACAGAGGAGAGCTAGCTCATGGTACGGGTAGGTTAATGGCACAGGGCTCTGTGGTCCAGGAATGCCTCTTTTTTTTTTTCTTTTTTTTTTTCTTTTTTTGTTCTCTTCTACTGTGAAACAGTACAAATGTGTTGATGTACAGGAAGGCTGGGAGGAAGTTTTGCTGCTTCTCTCTCATGGTCCATGACTGGGTGAGGTAAAATGAGATAATAAATTAAAAATTATTTCTTGTAAAGCTATCAGGAATGACGTGAAAGAGGGTGAGAGAAATGGAACTGAACTTCTCTGTTAAACACGGGGCTGAAGAAAGCGATAGAAATGTCTACTTCATGTACAATATCTTCAGATTGAAAAGAGTAGGATGACTGTCGAGTTGAATGCTGTCATTTTGCAGACTTAAAGAATTGAGGGTCTTTTTGAAACCTTAATTCTTGTCTTGGATACTGAATTGCCTGAGAAGTTGAATTGCAGTAAACCTGGCACTGTTAGGTGGGCAGGGTCATTGGTGGATGTTCGTAGTTTGCAGGAGGGGGAACACAGTGGTGGTGATCGTCACTTTTTGAAGTTTTGTTGTTGAAGAACCGAGAGCCTGCAGTAGGGTGGACTGGTTTTTGAAGGACACAGTGCCATACCCCTGAAAGGTGGCAGGACACGGTGTTTACGCGGTTTTACGGATTTTGTTAAATTACTGAGTGGGGAATGAGGCTGTCATCTGCCATTCTTGGAGCATTAGAAATGTGTGTTCTGTTTTATAACAGTCTTTTCCGCTCGGTGAATTTTGTAAATGGGCATGGGTTATCTTCATCTAAAGTTTAAAAAGTGTTTGGAGTGAACGTCCAATATGAAATTTGACTGAAATGGAAATGACTTATTTTTAAAGCCTATGTATATAGTATCTCTGTGTAGAATGTCGTAATTAATTATTTGTGGGTTTCTCTCAACAGGAATGCCCAAGGAAAAGTACGATCCACCTGATCCACGGAGGATGTACACAATTATGTCCTCAGAGGAAGCAGCCAACGGAAAGAAATCACACTGGGCAGAGTTGGAAATAAGTGGTAAGGAACTGAGGAACGGCCCTGAGTTAGGAACTCCTTGCTTGTGTAGCGTGGTGTGGATAACAAGTCTGGAGCGCAGATACTTAACCTGGAAGGGAGCCAGCAGCCCAGTGCAGCAACTGCAGAGTCTGGGAGTGTCGAGGGAAGAGGTTGGGTTGGTACAACCTCGGGAGCTGTCGGAGAGCTGCGTTGGGGCAGGTGGGGAATCCTAACATGTAGGAAGGTTGGGAAGAGGAGGATGTGAGCTCTTAGTGTTTTAAGAAGATGGGGTGGATGAGAGCGTGGATTTAAGATCTAATTTGTCAGAGAAGAGGGTGAAGTTGGCGTTGATGTATAGACATATGCTGTCACTTTAAGTAATGTAACAATAATGTTGTATTAGTCCATGGCAGTATAGTTTCTGTAGAAACAGAAGTTTTTGGTTCAAAAGCAGTTGTAAATCTTTGCTCGGCTCTTTAGATTTAAAAAAAAATAAAAACTACAAAGATCCTCCAAGAGGCTAGCTTTGAGATACTTTGACGTTTGCATCTGGTCTGAAAACAAGATAATGCTCTGAATTCATAGATTGGAATTCCAGCTGGTGTGGGACACCATTCTCTCTAGTGGAGTAGATTCTGAATTTGCTACATGAAGTATGTTTACAAGATGACTCAAGCAAGCATTTAAAGAATTTTAAAATTATTTTGTCACGTTGTAATTTAGGCTGAGATTTTGCTTAAACATAAAAGTTCTTTAGTAGACTGCAAAAATTGCTGTGTGGTATTTCTAAGTGACTGTTCAATAGAGAAATTTATGGAAGGGAGAAAACAAATAGAGTTCTTGGAATTGTGCAGAGTCTTTCCAGCCAAATCATTGAATCTGTGTCTTGCTTCAAGTGCCACGTGCCGTAACATGTGAGTAGCACTCTTTACTTGAAGGTTACAGATGCAGAAACCTAGTTAAGTGCTGCTTCAGGAATCAGCATTATATATCAGCATTAGGCTTGGATATCCACTTGGACATCTGCTGCCTCTACCTAGGAAATGCGTTAAGCGATGGCTCTTGCCTTTCATGCCTGGTAATCTTGCTATCGACTGGTTCCAGCCCAGAGAGCTGCAGGTACTGAAGAGGATGGATCAGGGATGTTGCCTGGGAATCCTGTCAGCTGCAAGGGTTTCTTTGATCGCAGTCACCTGTTTGCCTTGGGAGGGGGGAAGAGATGTTAATTCCGCTTTGAAAATGCAAAGAGCTATTGATTGGTATTTAAAACCTCTCAGAAGATTTCTTAATGAGCATTACAGTAGCACAGATCCTCTAAGAATTGTATGCGTTTGCCTTGCGAAGTAAAACGTGACCATGTTTTTATTTTATTAACTTTCACACAGTCTCTTCCTTGAAAAAATATTTGGTCCTATAATACAGAAAGCTACAAATATTTTAACTGCTCTCATGTAAATCACCGAGCATTTTCACTGCAGGCTTTTTTTTTTATGTCACTCACTTTCTCATGGCTCACTGGAAATTATTCCTATATTAAACCTTTTGTTACCAGGGTCTGAGTCGCAGATATATGTGTACCAGTGTAGCTTTCCCGAGGCCCTAAAGATGACTTCTTTATTTTGAAGAAAATCATTTAAGGAAAGTAATTATAAAGTATGGATGTCAGTATCATTTTAACCAGACCGTTCTTAATATTGCTGAGCGATGGTGAGGTTTTTCAAGGCTCTCAGAAGTAACTTTTTACCTTGGGCAAATGGTGTTGGCACTCTTAATGCAGTTGGTACAGTGAGATGACTTCTGCAAATGATGCACTCCTGGGCAGGGGGGCTAAGTCTTGGAAAGAAGAAATGTTTTGGGACCTTCTGATATCTCACATCCATTGCATGCAGCAGTGTAAAAATCTTGATTCTGTCACACAAATCCGTGTTTCCACCCTTCAGTTTATATAAAAATCATATAGGGTTTTTTTTTTTTTTAAATATCTGGCAATAGTTTATGCAGCTTTTAGTTGGATGCCAGATGGAAATCCATGTTCTCAACTAAGCATCTTAGTCACCCTAAATATAGTGCTTCTATCTGTTCTTGGCTGGATTAATGCCATAGAATAAAGATTTTTGGTTTGAAAGATTTTGCAAAGGAATAAGGGGCAAACTGAAGAATCATCTTTTATCTCAAACATAAACTGTAACTGGAAAAAGCCTTTTTCTTACACCTCTGTTAGTTATTGAATTCGTGGTCCGTTAGTAAATGTGTCTTGTTGTGTATGGAACATAAGACAGATGTTTAAAATTGAAGTATGGATTGGAAAAAACCAATTACACGTCCCTGGCAAGACCTTACGTTCTCTTGTGCATTGTTGGATTTTTTTTTTTATCTGTAGGTTGGTGATTAATGGAATCTCCATTGAATAAAATAATAAAACAACACAACAAAACCCAAATAAATCTCCCCTGGAAGCCCCCCCACTCTAGACTTAGTTACAAAATGTGTATTTATTGTTAAACCTGTGTTATTTTAAACATTCCGTTTTCTTTTCTACCTTCCTTCCACAGGGAAAGTGAGAAGCTTAAGTTCATCGTTGTGGACACTGACCCATTTGACAGCTTTGCATCTCAGTGACAATTCCTTATCCCGTATTCCTTCAGACATTGCCAAGCTTCACAATCTGGTATATCTGGACCTGTCCTCTAATAAAATCCGCAGTTTACCAGCAGAGCTCGGAAACATGGTGTCACTCAGGTATGGAAATGTTAACAGGAGTTAAAATTGATCTCTCGCTGTCTTTGTAGCAACAGTTTAAAATTTCAGCATAATTTTTACATTCTAGTAAACAAAGAGCACAAGTAAATTCCCTCTTCCTCACTTCTTTTTATCTGTCTCCTGAGTACTCGGTGTGGTCTGTGCAGCTGTAGCAATGCTGGCTTTTCTGTGATCTCCTGTTCCACTGGGTGACAGCACGGAACGAGCTTCAGAAGTGCTCGGTTTGATGGCCCTCACCCATTTTATCTTTTTCTAAGTCAGGTTTCCTCCCGTACGCATCAATTTCCAGACTTTGTGGCATTTTATTCTTAAGAAATACTGATGTGCCAAAAATTGTTTTAAGTCGTAGTATGGCAGGGAAAAGGTTACATAAAACATTCATAATCCTGCAAGTCTTCTAACCCCACATTTTTTTTCCCTCAATTTTACAGTGCCAAGATGTGCAAAGTTTGCATGGAATGATACCTCTTTTTGGAAGTGAAACAGAAATAGTGATGTCTGTTTAGGTTATAATTAAGGCCGTAGCATGTCATTTTGTAAAAGCAGTTATGCAAATATATAAATGATTTATAGAAGAGTAAGTATTTACAGGCAACATTCTTTTGCTCTTGACCCAGAGGACGTGAGCTGTCTTTTAGATTGATTAGACAATTAGCAGGAGCTGCTTTCATTGCTCTTAATATTGAAGACATTTATGGACAGCTTTCTCAAATCCAGAAAACGCCGAGTCTAAAAGTAACGAGAACGTTATTGGAAGTGAAGAAGAAGACAGCAGAGAAATGGACTTGCCAACAGAGCTCTAATGAAACTAGAAGCAGACCCAAGTTTGCACAGAGAAATATCGGTCATTGCGTTTTCTTCTTTAGAAAAGTTCACTCTGTTGGGGAGGATTAAACTAGCTGATTAAATTGGTACTAAAAGCTCAAATTCCAAAGCGGTTAAAAGTCTCTACCTTGGAGGCTGAGCAAAAGCACCCTGCTCTTTAGAGCATAATTGGCAGCTCAGTTCTGTAGTGTGTTGCATAGTTGTTTTCAGCTGTGAAGCAGTCTGTTCTAAAGAAAGCTTTGCATTACTATTTCAATTAAAAGCAGTTATTAGTAACAGAGTTCTTCCCTCCTTGATCCGTAGGTATTATGAGCTAGCAAGGGCTGGAATATTCTCAAATTAATCTTTATACTTCTTTAGCATCCCTTTGTTTTCATCAGCCTTTTTCTTTTGAAAAAATATATATATATATATATAAATGTAATACGTAGGACATGGGATCAGCTTAGCAGTGTATAGTCATGAGTAGTGTCAAAAGATATTATGCCTTCTTCTCAGCACTTTTCCCAATTTATTCTGGATGATTCTATGAAGCTTCAGTATTTCTAAGTCTCTTCTGAGTGGAGAAGGATAAATCTTGTGAATGTGTAGCTAAAGTCTAGGATCACACTAGTTTTCTATTTATGGCCAAAACATAACACTTGAACCTGGATCTCCAGATGTGAAAAGCTGGTGCATTGATCCACGGCGCTCTCTCTGTCCTCAGTAATTGCAGCTGATCCCTGATTTCTTTTCACTGGGGTGAAAAGGAAGAAAAACCCGTAAGCGTGTCCCACGTGGTAGCTCTCTGCGGATCTCGGCTGTGCTGGAGTTTCGTGTTTCAGGCTGGCTTTTTCTGCAGACCGTTCAAACTAGCGGTAATTCAACACTGGGCGTTGCTGATATCCTGAGCCACAGAAATCATTTGTACTCTCACACTCGAGAATTGATAACGGCTCTTCCAGCTCCCACATCTGGAGCTTTAGGTTTGGTCCGTACAGCAAAGCTCATCTAAGGCTCCTTGCATCTCCCTTTTTACTGCAGGAACTTGAAGAAAGAGGTGTCAGAGCAGTAAGATTTCTGATCTTTGCGGAAAGAGGAGAAAAATAAACACTGTTAACGTGTTATCTTGGGAAGCTCAGCTGTAAAACAGATTCTTTTGATACGCTTGAAAGAACTGGTGGGATTTGCTGTGATCCCCTTTGCTGTGTGGAGGGGGTGTGTTCTGTAGAGACAAGAATCATTAGAGAAAATAATTCTTTCATCCAAGAGAGAAAGTGTAATGATATCTACCACTGTGCCATTCTTCCAATTTGATGTTTTTCATCTAGAAGAATTCCTTGTCAATTTTTTTTTAATTCACACATAACTTTTTTTTTTTTTTTTTGAATTTCAGCAGTGCTTTGAAAAACTCTTAAGAGGGAAAAGCAGCTTCCTGAAGAATAGTAGTAGCTATATAATGTCATGTAGAATATTATCCCTAAAAATAATAGCAATTTAAATCTTAAATGTCTATGGAAGTGCTGAGAAACCTTCCAGTTAGCTAGGTGTGCTGTAGTCTGACAGTCGGTGGAGTAATGACTTGGCATTTCTGGATAATGGAGGGAAATAACAAAGCAAGCCCTGTGCTGTATCTTCTTGCACTTACACACCCTGGAGCCTCTCTAAAGCTGCTTGACTTTTGCCAAGGTTTCTAAATACTCGGTGAACTGGAGAAAATTTCTCAGGAACTCCTTGTTAGGGAAGGACGAGGCAGAGTTTACTTTTGAAATTCAAGGCTAGGAGAGGAGTCGTGTCTCTGCCTCACGTGCTGTCTTGTAGAAATCTAAGCCAGCCAAGGTAACTCCTGGCATCCAGGTTTCCTTTTTTCTTCTTTCCTTTTTCACTGTTTTTTGTTGCCCCACAATACTTTTCACGTCTCTAGGCACCAAGTTGTAAATACTTTGAAGAAGCAACTTTATATTGAATATCATGAGGAAAATCTTCACTGCTTAAGTGAGAATGTGTTTAAGAAAGTAAAAAGCTGTTAAGTCCCTTTGCCCTCATTGGGCTGTCGAAATTCAGGACCTGAATTCTGTTCCTGTCTGCGTATTGGTTTTGTGAGCTAAAAAGCACTTTTTTTTTTGTCTTAATACTGAAATTATGGGGAAAAAAACCCACAGCAACAAACAAACAGAAAATTACTATTGTAAATGACGGTTACTTGATAATGTCACATCTCTAATAGTACTGCCATAGTTGTGGATTATTTTGTTTGTTTTCTGGGATATAATTTACCTTTATTTGGCCTTTAATCGTAATTAAACTGTCTCATGGTCTGATTTGTCAGAGCTGTTATTGCTTCATCACTTGTAGTTATTAAAGTATTTAATTATTATTAATGTTTACCAGATCTCTGACTTTTTAGAGTGAACTCACCAAGCAGCTACTTGCGTCTGTACTTCAACACAATGTGTATTTTGTCTGTGCATGTGTATGAGAGTACTGCAAGATTTTCCTAACTATTGCCATTTAGTCTCAGAGTCTTTCAATATCCTGATCCGTTAGCTTACTGTTCCTCTTTTACTTAAACTTCTTGTACTGTACTGCTGAAGACAAATGTTGGTCTGTTTCCAGCCCTATATGATTCTTTCTCTGTCTACAGGGAACTACATTTAAATAACAACCTGTTACGAGTTTTACCTTTTGAGCTGGGAAAACTGTTCCAGTTACAGACTTTGGGTCTGAAAGGTATTATTACTATTTTTTCCTCGGTATCCGTGCTTGTTTAATGGTACTACTTCTGAGATGTAATAGCTGTAGACTGCTACTTCATAAAATGTTACTGAATAGCAGTCCGAGACGTAACTACTTATTCCACAGGAATAAATATGGTTATTTAGGGATTGTTTAAAAAAAAAAAGAAAAAGAACAAGTTTGGCAAAATGCTCCACATGTAAAGAGATGTGCTTCTCTTTCTGCAGAGGGAGCAGAAGCTTTCTGTTGCTTGCATAGGGGTTGAATACACTGCTGCTTTAGCTAAGAAACTGTCTGCAGTTAACTATAGGTATTCAACTCCAACGAAAAAGAGACTGTGCTTTGTAATGCTGTCAGGTACTGTGCTGTTTATGCAAGCAGCAATTTAAGTCTTCTTGAATTTATTTTTTTTTCTCCAAACCATATGGATTTCTAGCCATAAAATCGCTGACCTTGGAGGAACTCGTATCACAAAATCAGGAGCACTGAGTGATACGATACCTCTAAATGCTGTTACGTCTCAAAAGTCTATTCTTCCCCCCCTTAAAACCGAATAACCACGATGTGTGTTGTCCCTGAAAACTTTCACAACCTGCGTTTGGCAGGTGGCAGACTCCCTACTCTGCTGTGACTGGCAAATAAACCGGGGTTGGATGCTTCGCTTGCGCCGAGCAAAGCGGGCAGAGGTGGCTCCTGGCTTGGTTTGGCTTCTTCAGCTCTGCCTGGGGTTGTACTGCCCCGGTTCTTCACCACCCCTGGGTCCAACAACCGCCCTTGGGGTGGTCAGTCAGAAGGCAGACACAGGAGGGAGCGTGGTTGACTTCGTTATTCCCACATCTGGTGTTTTGGGGGCTGGAAAAGCTGAGATTTGGAAGTAGTTCATAGTAGATGCAGTATCTTCTTGCAGAGGTGCCAGCTTGTAACGCTGCTCTCTAAGTTCCTAATGGTTCTGTATATTTTATTCAGTATTTCTGTAAACCTGTTTGCAGGAAATCCACTTACACAGGATATTCTGAACCTTTATCAGGAACCAGACGGGACGCGAAGGCTACTGAACTATTTGCTTGATAATTTGGCAGGTACTGCAAAAAGAAGTAAGTGATCATTCTTAAAACATTTATTTCCACTGTGAAGAGTAAATGTGATTATCACTTGTTGTATCTCTACTTCTAAATGTTCCCACAGTTTCAACAGAGCAACCGCCTCCAAGATCTTGGATTATGTTGCAAGAACCAGACCGTACAAGACCAACAGGTACTGTAACACTTTCAGGATTTTTCCTTTTTTTGTTGTTTTTTTTCTTCCTTTTTTTTGTCTTTTATAAAAGCTGGTGATCTTTATTATCTACTGAAAAAACTAATGTTTAAATTAACCAATTATCTGTGCAATGCTGACCAGCCAGCTGAAGTAGTTCTATCTCAGTTGGAACACCAACTATAAAGTAATTTCTTTTTAATTAACAGCCTCTTCACAGGAATGAAAACAGTTGTCCATAACTAGTTAAATAGTTAAATTATAGCAGGCTTAATTGAACGGTTGTTGAAGAATAAAGAATGGAAGAACACATAATGTAAATTGTTTTTTTTCTTTTAAGTAACCAGTGTATCATCTTTGACTTGCCATTCTTGCTGTTGGGATTCAAGTCATGTTAAATTATCTACTTTTTTTTTTTTTTTGCATGAATTGTCAAAACCATGGCCTTTTCTATTTACTTGCACGCCAAAATTCTTGTTGTGTTTCTCAATCCTGCCTGTAGATCTGGTACGGTTCGAGGTGGTAATAATTAAGGTCAATTTAAAATTATTTCGAGAGTTTGCAAACCTTTGCATAGCTAGCAAGTATAAGTGTTTAAATGCACCGACCTTGTTTTGTGCTTTTCACAGGAGAGCTCCACTTAGCACAAAGTCTGCATTAAGCATGTACAGAGCAGGTTTTGGTTTTGTCTTCTAATAAAATGCTAGCAGAGAGCTGCCCTAACTCCAAACTTGTAATTTATCTTGCTAGAAGAACTAATATTAATTTTTTTTTTAGTATAGATACATGCGCTGAGTTTTAGTTGAAGCAAATGAAGCATGAATTGGTAAATTTGCAGAAGACAAAAGTGAAGAACGTAATAGCATTATTTTTTTTTTTTTTTCAAACCAAAATATGTATCAACGTGTAAGTAAAATTGTTCTTCCGCAGCCTTGTTCTCTGTCATGTGTTACAACGTGCTGTGTGATAAATACGCTACCCGGCAGCTCTACGGCTATTGCCCATCTTGGGCATTGAACTGGGAATACAGAAAAAAAGCCATTATGCAGGAAATCCTGAGCTGCAATGCTGACATCATCAGTCTTCAGGTAACAGATACGCCGTGATTTCTTTTCCTTTTCTATTCCCATGTGCTGGTTTCTCTATATTGAATGTATTTACTGTAAACGGTCTGTTTTCAAAACCTGCAAACAGAAGGGGGGGGAAAAAAAAAGAAGTGGTGTTTAGGACATTATTTGTTGCTTGACATCAAAAGAATGCTTTTCAGCCCACACGGCTGGAATGTGAACCAGCAGCTGCTGATCAAAGGCACGTACGTGGGGGTGTCTCTGTGCCTGCCTGTGTATGTGGGGCTATAATTGACACATTTTCAAATAAAAAGGCTTGAGATAATCACAACTCTGGGGATTACAGAAATTCGTTTATATTTTCTTTAAACAGGGATCTTGCTCTCAAATTTGCATTCTCCAATTGCTTAATTCTTACAATTATTTTCTCCCTTAAATCTAATTGGAAAGTGATTTGCACTTCTGAAGAGTCTAAATAATGTCAGTCTTCTGTATTTTGCGAGTAGTACATTCATGCTGTGCTGTCTTACAACTTTATAGGAGGTTGAAACAGAACAGTACTACAGCTTTTTCCTGGTAGAGTTGAAAGAACGTGGCTACAATGGGTTCTTCAGTCCAAAATCTAGAGCGAGAACAATGTCAGAACAGGAAAGAAAACATGTTGATGGTTGTGCAATATTTTTCAAAACAGAAAAGTAAGTGATGTGTTTTGCAAAGCCTCCTGTTGCTCTTTACGTGGTGTTTCTTCTGCAGCATTCTGGTTGTTAGAAAGAGTGGTCTGTACGAGAGAAATCGTTCTGTGCCTGACTAGACAGAGAAAATTTCACCTGGAAGTTTTGCTCAAGCTGAAATGTTCTGTTAGAGCCACGCGGGGCAGGCGTTCACCAAGTTACACCTCAGTTGTGGAGTGTACGTGTGTCCCAACCATTAGGTGTTAATAACAAAAAATGAAGCAAATGTCTTATTTTCTTGCTTTTTTTTTTTGAGTAAAGGAATTGATAACCCTTAGAAATGCTGAAATAAGACCTCAGATAAGGTTGACTTTTTGGTACGTTAGCCTTCTGGTAAAGCAAAAGGCAAAGCACGTAATATCACAACTCACTTCTGAGAGGAAAACCAGTATTTTAGAGCTGCAGCACTTACCAGTTGTGTCATATTGTACAACTGGTTTGGATATGAGGGTGATAACTTCCCTTCCTGCTTGTATTCCTTTGGGGCTCCAGGTAAATGTAGGTGCTGTGTTTGATACCTTTTGACTTAGAAAAATTATTTATTCCTTCTTTATTAAACCTGCATCTTTGAAATAGAAACTGGTGCAGAATTAAAAACACACTCCTTTTCTGTAGGGTCTCTTTCTCCCTCCCTAATCTTTTAATTGAAACCAGAGTAGTATAAAATATATAAAAATTGCTAGAAAAACTATATCCTTTGATTTCAGATTAGTATTTTATGAAATTATGGGTTTGAGATTTTCACATCATAAATGTGTCTGAACTTTAATTAAAAGGAGAATTATCTGTGACATTTCCTTTTGTATCTGGCTGCTGAAACAAAAATATTTCTATGATGTTTCCCTTTCAGATTTACTTTGGTTCAAAAACACACCGTTGAGTTCAATCAGCTAGCCATGGCAAACTCGGAAGGCTCGGAAGCGATGCTGAACCGAGTTATGACAAAAGATAACATCGGAGTTGCCGTGTTGTTAGAGCTGCGAAAGGAATTGATAGAAATGTCTTGTAAGTCCTATTTACTTGATTTTTTAATAGATTGTATTTTGTAAATGGAAAAAAAAAATTGCTTTTTGTTACAGTAAAGGAGAGAAACTAGGTTCTGTAGATGCCTCTAGTTTTGTACATGATGCTCAGACAAATTTGTTTCCAAAAAGGATTTGGGGAAACGTCACATTGCTTAAATAATGAAGTTTTTTTTTTTTCTTCCAAGTTAAACCTTTTTGCTTAGAAAATACAGAGACTTGAGTTTGAGTGATTTTTTTTTTTTTTTTTTTTTTTTTTTGCTTGAAGTTACGTACAGGTATCAAAGAACCAGTTGGTGTTAGTCGTGTGCTTCTGGGTCATGTACATGCATCATTTTAGCTTGTTAGTTTCTTCACTATCATGCTTATACCATGTCTTTGTTCTGCCCTGTCATTCTTAATTTTGAAAATGTAAATTGGCTTTCTAAGTATCACAGTGGGTGCCTACTCAACCTGTGTTCTATTTACGCAAATGATATTTTATTAATTCAGAATCTAACAAATAAACCTTTTAAGAAGCACTTCTAGCAAGAGAGGTAACTCATAATGTGGGTAACTTAACATTCAGAGCTCATTGCCTAATAAAATATAAGCAGTGCCTGTTTACTATCAGCACCTGAGGGAAACTGTTGTGATTTTTTAGAATGACACTATTTCCCTGTAATTAAGATTATCTATTATTTATGTTAATTCACAGTATTCTTAGATCCATAAGCGTTACCTGTAACAAGATGGTCTCTTAATGATCTTAAATGTGAAGCATGGTTATTCCTAACGCTTTCTATCAACTAAAACAGTTAATAGATGTAGGAGGAGTTGTATGACCCTCTTAAATAATATTAACCCTCTTTAGGTTATACTGGTATTTTATTTCTTTCCTCCCCTCAAACATCTTGTTTAAAATGCAATAATAGTTTTCTGTTGCTGACCGTGTGAGGTAAATAATTGATTTTAAATTTTAGCTGGAAAGCCACATCTTGGGATGGAAAAGCAGCTGGTTCTTGTAGCTAATGCACATATGCATTGGGACCCAGATTATTCTGATGTGAAGCTGGTTCAGACTATGATGTTCCTGTCGGAGGTAAAGAACATTATTGATAAAGCTTCTCGTAGTCTCAAACCTGGTGTTTCGGGAGAACTTGGAACCATTCCACTTGTACTGTGTGCAGATCTCAATTCTCTACCAGACTCTGGTAAGAATTCTATTTATTAATTTATTTTTTTTTTAACTGTTTCAAGTGTGTAGCAGTTTAAATTTGAAGGTCTCACTTTAAAAAAGGAGTTTTCAGCTTAGAGAATATGTTGTTTGATTCCATAAGCTCTAAAGGGACTAAGAAAATGGAAGGAAGAGAGAAGAAATAGAACTGTTTCTTTTCTGAGTGGCCTTATTGCCTATGCAGTGGTATAGCTGTGTCTGATCTTTCAGAAGCATTTTCATTGTTGTCTTACAATGCGGGAATGGAAAGGGAGAAAACATGTTTAAAGAGGAACTGGAAACCATGAGTATGTTGCTGATAGTTGGGTTTTCTTACTTTTAAGTGTGGAAAAGATCAGTTCTTCGCTCTAAAGTTGCCAGTGTACAATCATTTTCTGCAGCTCCAATGTCTTAGTGCTTCTAAAATTCAATACATACCCCACCAGAAGGGGATTCTTTAGGTCTCTCTGCTAACATATGGCTTTTTTGACTTGGTGGCAATATAAGGTGCAAGAAAGGATGGGTGCAGTGATCGCTGCCCTGGCTGTTGGAGGTACCCAACTGGAGTGCTGAACTCAAGAGCCATCCTTCCTTTTTCTTGGTGGTTGTTCAATACAATACTCTCTGTGCCTGGTCCCCCTTCCTTCTGACCTCTGCCTGGCAACTCTTTACACCTGTTGGTGTCGAGAGGAGCAGTTACTGCTCAGTGGTGCTGGAAATCTGGTGGGTTTTGATCCCAGCAAGGGCAGCTATTGCCAGTGCCTGCTGTGTGTCCAGATGTCTTCAGAACAACTTGCTGCTTGTTTTACCTTCCAGAAATTTATACACAGGGATTCTGAAATTGAGGCATGATCATTGTTTTCCAAGACGCAAATCTTGTCAATTTGGATTTGCAGCCTCTTTAAAGTTAACTTTATATGAAGTAACATTATAAAAGTTGGCTTTTTTTGCAGCTTTTTAGCTGAAGAACATCGAAAGCCAGGACTCGAACACAGAGACAAAGAGAGGGGAAAGCTGACAACCGATTATCTATAGAATTGTACTTCTGTTTTTTCATGTTTTCCTCAGTCTGTTGCTTACTAACTTCCTCAGTTTTTCTCAACAAAGCGTGTCTCTTTGTTCTAGGTGGTGTTTGCTCTTGATGTACATATACCTTGTCTTCAAAAGAGCTACTGCTGGCTGTCTTGTGTATGTGTTAAGGTTTTGCTGCTTAGATGAGGCATATGACTTGAAGTACCTACGTACTCTTATTTACCGAATAGTCGTTAATACCTTGTGTGCTTGTGTCTCTCCCAATAGGTGTTGTTGAGTACTTGAGCACTGGCGGAGTGGAAACAAACCACAAAGATTTTAAGGAACTGAGATACAATGAAAGTCTTACTAACTTCAGCTGCAATGGGAAAAATGGAACAACGAATGGAAGAATTACGCATGGTTTCAAGTTGAAGAGTGCCTATGAGAATGGTCTAATGCCTTATACAAATTATACGTTTGACTTCAAGGTGAGGATTTGGCTGATACTTTGCAAAAGTTTTCCACGTTGAAGTTTAACTAATGGAAATCGTTTAATGAAGTTAAGCCGTTTGGGTAGCTCACAGTAAATTCACCAAGTTTATATTTAAAACATAGCAAACTAGGGGGCCCGACACTCCATTCTCCTAGAAACCAATTTTTCCTTTCTTTTGCCGGTAACTTGTAATAGATTGGCAGGAGTTGGAGTGCTGATAACCTCCCCTGTAAAAAGGAAGGTTTTGTATTTTAATACTGCAAGCTAAGTGAAGTAGTACAAGGACACCTAAGCTGTCAACTGCAAGGAAATAATCCTTGTTGCTACTCAGTGCTCTGCTGCGCAGGGGAAACGGTGGTGTCTCTTTTCCTCTTCAAAATCAGATAAATGTGATTTGAAGCTTTGTAGGACGTTGGAAGTTACAATGGGCAGAAGCGTAGCGGAAGTGCTATGGGCTGGACTTTTTCTTACTCTAGAGCAGCCCATGGGCTGGAGGCAGTAGAAGTCTCCTCAGGTGGTGATGTGCTGTAGAGAGGGAATGGCAGCATTTCGCTTGTAATACCGAGCTCACCTGTCGTTGGGAAGAATAACCCGAGTCAGGAATATACACTAACCATCATTTCATTTCTCCTCTCGTTTTAGGGTATTATTGACTACATCTTCTACTCTAAACCTCAGCTAAACATACTTGGCATTCTTGGACCTTTGGATCATCATTGGTTAATAGAGAACAATATAAGTGGTTGTCCACATCCACTCATCCCTTCTGACCACTTCTCACTTTTTGCACAACTGGAGCTTTTGCTGCCTTTCCTGCCTCCTGTAAACGGAATCCATCTCCCTGGCAGGAGGTAGTCAAGTACATTTTAGAGGGCAACCTCAATCTAACTTGTACAATTGTAAAATCTGAATATAGAGGAGTGAGGTATGGCCAACAGGGATATTTTTTTTTTTTTCTTAATAATCTTAATCTTAAATCTAATTATTTGCTAAAGACATAGTAAAAGCCAGGTGCTATCAACAGACACAATTCTGAGCCCAATATACTTTGTATACTGTTCGACAGCGATTGGTGCGTTTGCACCTTTCTTTAATATGTTACAATTAACCTTCCTGTTTCTTTTATCCAACGTGACATTTTCATGCCTTGAAATAGGGAATTGTTATACAGTATATTCTCTTTGCACAGTTATCTGTAGCACTACTTTTTTTGAGGCCAGTAGGAACATCCACAGAACATTCTTCCGTACTTCACTCCCTCCTTTTTCAGACTTGTTTGTAAAATATAGAATTTGAATTTAGCCTTTATTGATTGTATATGAACAACAGAAAACCTGATTTATGAGATTTTGTACTTTAAAGAAAAAAAAAAAAGAAAAATCAGATTTGGAAAATGATTGTATTGTAAACTAAGGCTAAATTTTTATCTGTTTTCATGTGTTATAAAGGCCAGCTTGTAAAAGAGGTTGTCACAGGTTTTCTCTGCTAATGATTTGCACTGTTAGGGTTTCGTTAGCCCTTTTGTACTACTTTTTATGTTCAATTGAGAACGTCGCTTTTAAAATCAAAACCTACAAAATCTTAATACCTTACAGAGATAACTAAATACATTCTGTCTTTTTCCAATTTAAAAAATAAAAAGAGAAAAGCATGGAGTTCTCGCAGGACAGATAAGCTAAGCAGTGAGTGTAAGTAGACGTGCACGGATTGAGAGTTATGGCTGATGTGTAGACACTCGGATATTTTTCTCATCTCTAACTTCTGAAGTACAGTTTAGGGATACTTGTGTACAGCTTCTTCATTTCTGTTTTCAATACTTGCCCTATCTCCACTGTGCCTGCTTAAATTTGTTCTCAACTAGCACTGCCTGTGCATGCAGAGAGAGCCTGTGCATCCTCTTTTATTTTTTTAAATAATGTTAACACTTGTGAAAAAATTTTATGAAGATACTTTTGTATAAGCTGTGGCATCTCTTTTTTTTTTTTTTTTTCCTTTGTGAAGCATTGAATATCACACTTTTGGAACATGTTCAGGTTATGGGTACACAGTTTCTAGCTTCTAATACCCATGCACTGCTTCTTTCAGTGTCATTGCACAGTGCTGTTTTTCCCACTAAGAATTACTATCATGTGAATTCTCTTTCCTTTAAGTGTGTTCCTCAGTTTCAGAAAGTATAATTCCTTGAAGAAAAAAATAAACCTGACCCTGCATTTTCTATTGATGAAGCAGTGTAAAATAAATGCATTTTCAATACAGGTCCCAAAGACAATTCTTCAGATCATTTTTTTTTTTTTTTAAAGTGACCAAGTCTTATTTTAAAGTGTCAAGCAAGACTAAAGTTGTAGTGTACCCTCAGTGCCATTTGTGTCACGAAGCCAAGTGTGTAACAGCTTACAAATTGTCTATTTGTATCCTAAAAGGGAGAATTTATCATCTCCTTAAACTAATACAGTTTGAATAATCAATGTAAAAAAATAAAAAAATTAAATTTAAAAAAATGGAGATAGAGAGCTTGGTCTTAAACAGCTTTTGTTTCAGCTGCGGGCAGGGAAGCAAAAGGACACTGAGCATTAAGAGAAAATTTTCTAAATATTGTGAATTTTTATATATAAGAGAGTGGATTTGGTAATAATGATTCAAAATTTTATTGAGAAGTAGTCAGCACATAAGTGTGCTCAAACCGTTCTGTTTTGAACGGAAGGTGAAAATTGCAAACAGTTCGGATCTGTAAAATGTACATTTTAAAATTTCAATAGGAGAAATTTTGATCTTGAATCCTTGTCTGGGACCTGATCTCTTGGGGTTATTTTGTTTTTTTGGTTTTAGTTGTGAAAACACCAAACATGTCCAGTTTATAATCAGTACATTGAAATGCTGGTAGTATTGCTGTAGTAGACTTAATGCGTAGTGTTATTTTTTTTTCTGTTTGTTTTTTGGGGTTTTTTTGTAAAGTGTGAATAAAAAGGTGTTTTACTCCTGTTTCCTTAATGATGTCTTGGTAATGTACATCATGACAGTTTCCAGTGATGATGAGCCAATTCAGCTTGTCAAAATGAGCAAACTATTTTTTTTCTTTTCTGATGATCTGGATTGTGCGATGAGTCCAGAAAGCTTTACGGAAGGGGAAGGGAAGCACTTACTCATTTTGTATTTCTTAGAGGGGGATAATTTACTTTAATAGATGCTGGAGCTTGAGTGCACTTGTTAGATTCTAAAGGTTTGAGCTTTATCCAATACGTGTTCTCCTGTACTGCTTAGTTTAAAAAAAAAAAAGTATTTGAATTTACGACAGCATGTTAAAATACGGCCCCTCGTGCTCTCGGAGACACAATGTTCCTGCTTAGTCACCTTACAGTCTAAGGGTCCTTCTAAATAGCTGTTTCCTCCAGCTTTTTTAGTAGTGTGTCAGGTCCCGATCAAAAACCCACTGAGTACATTGAAGACACTCCTTTGACTTCACTGGGTTTTAACTGAACTGCAGCTGTGGCTCTTTGGGGGCTGAAGGAAGAAGAAATATTTTGAATATAGGGAGAGACCAGATGGCACCAAAACAGAGCTGAGAGGAACTTTTGTCACCCTTTCGAAGAAAACATACTCCTATGTCAGACAAATCTAACTCAGAAGTCTCAATTTCCAGCTATAACATAGAATAAGGCAATAAACCGTGTCTTCACAAAATCGAAATGTTTGCTTCATAGTTCTTAACATGAAATGGTTATCTGCAATATTTTTATTCGAGGTGGTTTTGGGTGTTGCCATAATGTACCTTCAGTGTTCTCGTTGTAAAAGCACATATAGCAAAAGTCACAGAACATCCTTGGGGTTGAAAGGATTTATTTAGTTTAGACCAGGCTTTTTTCCACTTCAAGTACAGTCAGCCATATCCTGTCTAGTTTTGTTTGCATTTACCAAGAATTCTGGGTGTCAAAATGTAAATTAAAATATACCTTTAACTACAAGAATTGATTAGAGTACAAGACTAATACCACAAGTTACTGCTTTTAACATAACATGAATAGAGGGGGAAAGAGCATATAATAAGTTGGTGCACGTTGTAATCATTTTGTCCTTTTAGCAGCTTTAAAAAAGGAAAAGTAAATTTGGCCAGCGTTTCACAAAAATTACTTCAAGAACATTGCACGTTCGCGTCTTTGTAACTTCAGCAAATCTCTCAAGTTGGTTGTTTTGGGGGAGTTTTATGAGCAGACTTAGAAAATAACTTCTGGTTTGCTTTTTCAACCACACAAAACCTGTGTGAAAGACAAAATAATTACAACACCATTGGGGGAGGGGGGGTAAAAGAAGACTAATTACACTGTAAAACTTTAAAAAAAATTTCAGTTAACCGCTTAAGTAGCAAGCCTTTCTCATCCAGCCAGACACAGTATTTTTTAGTATGTTAACTGCTATTCTTTCCTTTTGGTTGCATAAATTTGTAACACTTAAGTGTCTTGGTATGTTTAAGTAGTGTCTAAAATAGAATATCGTAGTCTTTATTCACAGTACTTCTGTATAATGTGTAATGCACTGGACTAACTCTTGTTTACCATTCATGTAACAAAAACCAGCACATTATCTGCACTAAGCTCAAAGAATGTTGCATTTGTCTATAGGCAGCTCTTCAATAAGATAAATGGGAAACTGAATATGGTCTGATGGTAAACAAGGGCTTTTACTGTTCTCTTCAGTGGAACTTTCTTCTTGGTCAAATTTTAACTAGTTAGTATTATATTTATATACAGGGTCTTCTTTTTCTTTACCAATGTATTTTCCTACTCATAGCTGACCAATAAATCCAATATCTGTTTCAAACCTTCTTGAAGTCTAATTCATATTTTAACTTCATTCCTAAAGCTGTTCCTGAAGAGTTGCACGTACGACCAAGTGAGTGAACTGTGGCGAGGGTAAAATGGAAGCTTGGCAATCCCAGAAAGACTTCCCTCTACTTTCTGTTACTTTTTTTTAGATCTGTGGACCAGAAAACTGCTTCAGTCAGTTGGGTTTGGGTTGCAGAGTGAAGAAGACCTGGTTTTTAAATGCCTGCAGAGCTCGTAGAACGCTTGTGTGCCAAACCTGCTCAGGTCTCAAGCCAGTGTCTTTGTGTCTGACCATGTTTTGAGTCTCCCAGACCAGTCTGTGAGGTCAGTTGTGCAGCGCAGATCCACAGGTTTTGTCTGGACCCTGTAGATCCCACTCCTTCCTCTTCCATCCCCACCCCAGCGAGCCCAGAGTAGATTTGGGGTCTGGCAGTGGGACGGGACTCAAAGATTCCATTAATTTACCGTGGAGGGGGAACAAAGCGCAGATTTCTTGCCTTTTTCTTTTTTTTTTTTTTTTTTGTTCTTTTTCAGGAGTGAAATTCAGCTAACTCGTGTCCTTAGTTTATTTTAGTATCATGTCCTTTCGGGGGGGAGGTTCTTCCCTATCTCAGTGCACGCGTGACTGCACAGTCGCTGATGTTTTCTGTGACGCTCCCGTGGCAGCAGCAGCGAACAGAACATCTGAGCACACTTGCTCTGCAGAGCACAGAAGCCCCCAAGACATCTCACGGCCACCCCGGCATCTCTTCAGAGCTCGACATTCAGTGTGGTGGCAGCTTTTTGCTTTGAAATAAACGATCTAGTTCAGTGTTTCTGCGAATACCGCGTGCTCCAGCTTATTCACCTTGTTTGTAGTTTTAAAATGTGCTGTCTTGAAGCAGCTCTAAGGCCCCAGCAGAGCGACGAGTCCGTTACGGACCTCAGCAGTGATTTCTCCTGGATTCTCTCATGGGTGAGATTTTAATCGCCACCATCACATTTGCAATGTTGCCACTAGATGGTGTATGTAACACGGGTTTCATCCACACAGAAAGTTACAGTGAAGTTATTTGGGAGTGTCATCCAGAAACCAGGGCTTGTAGAATTATTCCTAGGAGTATTTGTGGGAATTCAGGCCCAGGAATGAACCTTTCCCAGTGGCAGCAGTTGGTTTGATAACATCCGTGCTAATTAAATATTGCCTTTATAAATCCAGCTGTCAGGATGGGAGTAAAAATCACCTACTTTGTCTTCAACAGTAAAATCATTCTGGATCCTGCACTTGCTCCATTTAATCTTCTTAATGTTATGTTTAAAGGTGAGTACAGTTGTTAGACGGTTCCAGATTGGAGGGATTTTGCTCTTAGTATCTGCTAGCCTGGCATGTAAGTATTGGGAGATCTATCTGTAGGGAAACTGTGCCAAAATTAATGGAGAGCCTATCCAGAGTGGAAAACAGCACCTCTCACTCAAAGGCAAAGGGCTGAACTGAGCTTGTGTCCTGTGGTCCTAAGCTGGGTAGGAGAAAATTTGTCTTTCCTTAACTTGCAGTAAAATAACCACAGCTATTTTAATATAATTCAATACAAAAATCACTCTGGCCAGACTCTTAGGTATTGGTCTTGCATACCCCGTTTCCACTGGCTCCTCGGTGACAGCGCGAAGTCAAGTTGGTGCCTCGTGGGATGGGAATTTCCCAAATCAGTGCAGGGGACTGTTCTGCTGACTCAGGTAGAGCAAAGGAACCTTAAAACAATTAGAATTGAGCCTGAAGAGAGAGAGAGGGGAGGAGGAGAAACTGAGAAAAAGTGGAAAGGACAAGAATACACGCTACATCAGGTGACCTTTCAGCAGAAATGGTACTTCATTAAAGGTGAGTTCTGGTAATTTTCTTGCTTTTTTGTCTTCCCCTTCTCACCCAGAGGCGCTAATTGTTCGATCTCTAAATGCTCACTTACTCTGTTTGCATGAAAAGCAGAAAAGTTAATGAAGCTGCAGGGACTTTTGGTGCATTTGGATATTTTTTTAGTCAAAAATAAGCCTGGTATTCTCACAGATTTCAAAGATAGAAAGGTACGTTCTGGTTAAATCTTCCTGGTGTGTCAATGGACAGCATCAATTTGTTGTGAAAATGCTAGGTAAAAAAACCATACATTACAGAAAATTAAAATGTATGCATTCCTGGGTTTTAATGACCACAAAGATTTACACTTCATCTAATTGTTCATGGCACACTCTTTTTCTCTCGTTTAGTTTTTCTAGGTTTTTTCTCTCGCTTTTTCTAGTTCAAGACACAGACTGCTCCCTTTGGGTCTCCGCAGTGAATTAGTGGTAGTTTCTCCGCTGTGTTTCTCCACGCTATTGATAACTCTTCAGAGACTGGATTCATTGATTTGATTTCCCTTCTTCCTTCTCACAAAATAGCGTGCCGGTTAAGAGTCTGCTTTTTGGCCAGGAGAGCTAAGACCTTTTTTACCTAGGGACCTGAACCCAAGCTGCGTGCTGGTTTTGCTGACCCTGGCAGCAAGGCATCGCCAAGGTACGGGTTAGATGGGTGAGAGCCTAGAGACGCACGAGGATTTCTCTCAACCACGTCCTCCCCTCCCTCCTCTCCCGGACTAAGCGGTGAGGGAGGAGAGAGTTGGGAGTTAAGTACGAGTTGCTCTCGGGAGCAGTGTGGGATGAAGGGAAGCATCCTGCCTGGCATCAGGTCTGGCAGCGCAGCATCCACCGCAGCCGGGCTGTTGCATTGCCCAGAGAGAAAGGAGCAAACCTGACATGTTTGTCTTTCAAACTGCGTTTTTGTTTTCAGATTCTCTGTTCTTGACATCATGTCATTTTATTCCCTTTGCAATTTTTAAGACAATGGGTAAAACAGCTGAAGGCTTGTGCTTCCCTAGCTGCTCTCTCAGAGGCTGTCTCTCTTAGTGTGGGCTATTCCTGCAAATATGCTTACAGGTATTAAACTAAAGGTATTTCTGGTGTAAGTTTAGGTAACAGGCTACAGGAAGGGCTGGGATTGCTCTCAGTAACGTTTTCTCCCTTAAGTGGAATCCTTCATCCGCAGATCAGTGAGGGAGGAGGGTGAACAAAAGGTAGAAATTTGGGTGTTGGCCCAAGATGGCCAACGGGAAGTTTTCCATTAGCTCCACGGGACTTCTGCTGGGAAAACAAACATTCCAGGAGTAAAAATTATGAAGTTCCCACATGTGCACATAACGTAGACTGTCTAACCTGGGATCTGCCTTAAATCACCAAACCTGGCAGCCGGGTAGCCCAAGTGTCTGACCTGCGGCACCAGACTCGGGAGTTCACGTTCCACTGACCCCTTCCACTGGGTCCAGTCCTGAGCCCGTGCTGTGGCCGTACAGTTTAATTAAACTTTGAAATCTGATGGTGTGAAAATGGCAGTTTCCTCTAGTGACGTTGCCTTCACCTGACAGCCATTTCCTTACGTTAGTCTTTGTCCTGTAGGATCCACGGAAATGAATATAGAAGCCCCACAGTGCTGCAGCCCATGCTTCTCTCCCACAGCTGCAATTCTTTGCAGACTGTGAACAAACTGTTTTTATACAAGTATTTTTTCTTACAGATTTGGCTGATCTTACAAATCCCCCTTCTTCTTCTATGTAAGAGTTATTCCTATTCTACAGAAAGCAAAAATAACTTGAAAAGACAGTCGTTTGCTGAAGGTCCTGGGCGTCCGGAGTGTGGAGCAGATCACGCCTGCGGTCCCCAGCTCCGGTTCCTCTGTCGTTTCTGCTCCGACAAGTGAGTGTCACCTCCTGGGAACCAAAACGTGGTGGAGGGAGCATGAGGAAGGTGTGTTTGCTCTGCGTTCACGTGGGTCCAATGATATTGGGACAGAACCGGGGCTGTGTCCTGCCTGTGGCTCTCCACAGCGCATTGAGCAATGTGCCGTCAGTCTGTCCGGTGTCTCAGAGTCCGACTGTTTTATTATGTCCAGAGCAAGAGACACTGCTCTAGAAAGAAAAAAGAGATTTGTGACAAACTGCCGTGTAGATGTACCCCTTGATACTGTTAATGAGAAAGGGAAGGATTCCAATAAATCCTAATTAGAGTCACGGCCCCACAAAGTCTCGGCGTCTGACGAAGTTGTGGCAGATCGCGTTAAGCGTTGCTATTCTTGGAAGAGCAGGCAGTAAGGAAAACAGAGAACACAAGGCAATTCTGCAAAACGTTTTGAACTTCGTTTTGAAATGAAATTGCTGGAATTGACCAAACAGCACCGGATGCAACAGAACTTGATGGGGAGGTTTGGGGAGGATTTGCTTCCTTGGCGACTTTGGCAACATCTTTCATGCTTATTTTCAAATACCAAAATCTTGAAGGCATTGGGCATCCCACACTCTGCCAAGCCTAATGGAATGATATCGGAACGTTGATACGATTTCATTTCTACCTATTGTTTGCAGTGGACTGTAGGAAGAAGGTTTCGTCTTTCGGCACAGAATCCAAAGATTTCTGTGGCCTGTCTGAGATTATCGGTCAATTTTCTGTAGGCAGCCTTACCCTTAGTGACACATTTCTCTCAGGATCCTTTTGTTGAAGACAGTGAAATTTAAGGAAGTGAACTGATGAGCTCGGAGCGGGTTGTGCCGCCCTCGCTGTCACACGCGATGCGCCGTGCCTTCTGGCCGCTTGTGCCAGGAGCGTTTTTGCAGTGTCAGAAAAATGTGCAAAGGCTCGAGATTTTTTTTGGTCAGCATCTCGCTAATGAAAAAGAAACTTTTGGAAAAGGTTATACTGGGCACCCCAGCCGCCAGCTTCCTCCGTGGGGCAGCTAGGGTGTATCTGCCTGCCTGGAGAGTGAAATCTGTGTTTCTCTGAGGATTTGGCTTCTTTGCTAACTTGTAGCAAGTCCCAATTTCTTCTTCTCACTTTTGTGGCAAAACCATCACCCACATTAGCCCCCTGACCCAAGGGTACCACTAGTGTTGGCTTTTGGATTCAGCTATTAACCCCTGCAAGTTTTTTTGTTTGATGCTGTGGTACAGTTACATAATTAATTTGGTTAATTATGCTTAGATAAGGGTTTCAGGGTGGAGACCCAAATGGCTCATCTGCGGCTGGATTATTGTGCAGCTTGTTCTCTTCTTGAGAAATGATTCGATCTGAAGTTTAGAGGCAGCAGAGAAGGTAAAACTTTAATTTCTTGTCTTTAAAATTACAAGGGGAGGGTTTGACCACACACGGTAGCACCAACCAGTCACCACCATGGCTTTCAGGGACTTCCTAGAGCAGGCGATGCTTTATTATTCTAAGGAAAGAGAAGACGCTTTGCAATAGATCCTGCTGTTTTCTCGTTGCTATAAAGAGACTGGTAAGGGGGAGGTGGGGAGGGAAACTGTTTTATATCCAGCTGGTACCAGCTCAGCCCTTCGGGGAAACACAACCCTTAATTTCTCTTGTATTTCTTTGACCCACTTAGCGTTGCAACGAATATTCCTGATCACAGGACTGTCTAATCCTCTCTTGAATCCTGCTGAATTTTCTCTTGTTGACATCCTGCCGCAATTAATTGCAGGAGCTGACCCTGCCCAGCAAGAAGGGCCTGGTCCTTTCTCTCTGAACCAGCCACTTTCTGTTTTCCATCTCTGTACCCTTGGTCAAGCCAACAGGTTTTGAGCAGGGGCAGCCCTTGAGCCCCGGAGCTGCAGGTTGTGCTGCTGTCCCTCACATGCTGGGTGTCCCCTCGACTACACTGTGTGTTACCTTGTCGTGCCTCACAGAAGTGGTAACTGTGGATGTTTCAGGGCATGTGGGGGCTGAACCAGCCCCAGGAACAGCAGCAAAGCCCCGGCTGCAGCTTCTCCAGCTCATCCCCACCTGCTCTCCCTGGGCAGGAGCAGGAACTCGTTTTACCATCGCTGCCAAACTCCTACTAAGTGCTGTGTCAGCTGCTGTGACACCCGTCTGTCCTTAAACTGGGGTCCTGAGGACCTGGATGTTTCTGGATTCATAACTGGGCATGATCAAGCCTTTTGTTTTCCCTTAAGACCAGGAATGTTATTCACTAACGGCGCTGGCTCTGCTGTGTGCAAGGACCGTGCACAGGTTCCTTTGCTCATTCTGCAAATCAACCTTAATCTGAAGCCCCCCAGCTGATGTGGCTAATGAGGTTTGGATGGGTCGTAGGGCCAGCAAGTCAGGGATGGCCCCTCTCTGGGTGTTCGTACAGCACCCAACAGTAGTTGGCATTACTGACTCACCAAGGCCATCTGTGAGCCAACATCACGGTTTTCTTTGGGCAGTTTGATGCTTCATTGCATGGGCTGAGGGGGAATGTGAAGAGCATCTTGAGCAGATTTGGTATTTCTTGTGTAATTGTTTTGGAGCCTGGGCACTAGAGATGTGGCATGAACCAGATTACTTCCACCCAATGCTCCATCGAGTGAGTTGGAAAGATGGAAAACTCACAATCCAGCACCGCTGGTGTAAACCAGAAGCTGTTTTCTCTCCTACATACTTGTGACCAGGGGGAAAAAATAACAAAGCACTCAGCTAGATTCAGCTGACTCGTCATGTCCCACCATCAGATGAGATGTGGCAGGTTCCCAGCTGCCTGGTTCTGCTTTCGCCCTGTGTGACCGCCCCGCTTTGCAGAACAGAGACACGACGATTGCAGAGGGGAAAAGCCACTGCAAGTCGTGCCGAGTGCAGGCAGATGAAACGTTGTGGTTTGCACGCAGGTTGTGCTAAGCTCGCAGCGGGCTGATGGGCTTTCAGCCAGATTAATTTAAAAGCAAAGGCAAGAAGTGATTGAAGAAATGCTAATATGCACAAATAAATAAACTAATAATTTAATCTCCCTCATCAGCTGCCATTAGAAATCTGTGCTGTAAATGCAGTGGCAAATTATTCCAATTACAAGCCCATTCCAAAGCAGTTACAGGCTCCCTTTGACTTTAAATGGCATTTGGTCAGAGATTATGTAGCAACTAGATGGTATTCCAGAAATGCGCAGTTTTTCTACAGCTCCTCACAACAATCCTCGGAAGTGTTGCCTCCAGGAGCAATAATTCCAAGAAAGCTGTGATTGCCAGGGACATTATATCTGTATTTACACAATGTGTATTTTGCATCAGCTCCAGCTTGAGCCAGGCAAATTAAATTATTCTTGAGATTCCCAGAGCATGGGAAAAGTCCACAAGCCCATCATGTGGTGCTTCAGGGGTGCTCGCTGGTGTCAGCTGTGGCCCACGTAAGCGGTGCCAGCCACAAAAACACGCGTGGGCTCTGGTCAGCAAGGCAAAGAGCTGTGCATGAATGATCTGACATTTCAAAGACAAGTAGAAAAGCTTCCAGCCCCCATTGCAGATCTCTCTCCTGCCTATGGTTGCAGCTGCAAATGCAAACCACTTTGCCATTAATCATGTTGCTGATGGGAAATACGAGGTTTTCAGTCAAAGCTGGTGGATTCCTGCTCAGTCACTGGACTTCATTGTGCACCATTTATCATTACTCTCCACTTAGGGAGGCTCGAAGTTAATTAACATATGTCCTCGATGAGCAATTAGGGCCAATTGCAGGCGCTTCAGGGCACAGGGAAAGCCTGATGCGTTGTCCATAAACCACTGCTTTAAGTGAAGGGACCTCTGTTCTGCTTTGGGCTCAGGTCTGATCCCCTTAAATTAAGCCCTATGTTTTCTCTTGGAGCTTTAGGATTTGGATTTTTTTCCTAAAACAAAATAGCTAGTTTTATCCTCACCCACCTTCTGTGGTGAGTGGAGGATCTCTGGGGCTTGCTAGAGGAGTTTCTGAGCTTCTTCTGCATTGCACAGGTCTAATCCCCAGATCCCATTAAGGAGGCTTAAGGAGCAATTGTTTCTTCATCTTCTGGTTTGATCTGGTCTGTACCTTTGTCATTTAAAACACAAGCATTTGAAGAAGGAGCTGGTCAGTTTTGTTTCTACCTAGCCACCTCTTGTTTGTAAATTCCAGTCCTGATCTGCTGTGCCCAAATGCATTTACAGTAAAAGTAAACAGTAGAAGGCTGCATAATCATGAAAGCAAAATTGCACGTTGGCCCGTAGATTGCTCATGAACTGGTTGCGGAGGCTGAGACTGAAAGCTGCCAGTGGGATTTGAAGACCAATTCCCCATTCAAATTAATCCAAATCCCTTCAGCAGTTCCGATGATCTCAATAAATGAGATTTTTCTGCCAGTGACTTCAAATGCAGAGCCTGCCATGAGATTGGCCGTGGAAGCAGCATGGCTTTTATCTCGCTCCGTGACCTAAATTCCTAGGTAAGGCCTGCGAGCACTTCTGCGCAGGCTGTGACTTCTGCAGGTTTATCTTGACTGGTGATTCCTCAGCTGCCGTTCTGAACAGAGAAGAGGGTGAGCGTTTCCCAACGGCCCCAAGTGTATGTCCACCCCTGTCACAGCTTTACTGCACAGCTGGAATCCCCCCAGAATACCCCTCGGAGGCACCACCAGCCCTGTGTTTCCCTCCTCTCACCCCTCTGCCCTGTCACTCCCGTGACCCTAACGTGTCTATGTCCCCGTCCCCGTCTACGCTGTGTCCCAGCAGCTTTGGCTCCTCTCGCAAAACCCAGCTTGAGCAGAAGGAAGAAATAAATATGCTCCAGAAAAAGCCAGTTCACTCCAAAGCTTCGTTCTTCCAAGCCTTGCTGTGCCTAACTCCAAACACCTCACGCTCCACGGGCACGTAGCAGCGTGGGGCTGAGCAAACCGGGAACCGACACCGTATTTGCAAACGTGTCCTCAGCACTGAGCCCAGCCCCCTGCTCACCCCAGTCCCACAGACCCAGGTCCTGCTCCCTGTCCCACATAAGACGAGTTGGGGGCTTTCCCCTGTCCCGAAGTGCAGCTCTAACCCGCTCCTGCACCTCTTTGCAAGATTTGTGGAGCTGGGAGCAGCAGGAGCAGCTGAGCTGTGAGCCCCGTGGCCAGGCTCTCCTCTGGGCACCGCGTATCTGTGCTTCTCTCCCTGCTTGAGGGTTTGAGATCTCTAGGGAGCTCTGCTGGAAAAATTGGTGGGTTTCAGGGTTTTAGAGACTGGCAGGATTATGCGGCAGCTGGGAAGTGATCGCAGTGCTGAGCATCGGCTGCCAAAGGGGTGAAGTGTGGAGGCTCTTTTGTGCTTCTGCCACAAGGATGAATATTTTAGCTACAGCTCTTGTCCCAGGGGGACCTGCTGATGCACAGCTTGGCTGGTTTTAAGGGAAGCAGTTGCTTGGGTTCTGGGAGCAGGGGGCCTGACCCTGACAAGGCAGAAAAGCTTTGCAAGGCGTTGAATGTGTGAGGGAAGAGACTGGGAGCTGGCTGTCTCAGTGACCTGGTGGGGTGAGAAAGTATTCGGGTGGTGAGTAAAAAACCCTCATGCTGTGTGGACCAGCCCTGCACTGAAAATGATCACCTGTGGTTCCACAGTAACAGGAACAGCATCTTGATATAACTGTTTTATTTGTTTTCGCTGTCAAAAGCAGTGATACATGCATTTGCCACAAGACTTGCTACGCATTAGTGTCGTAAATATTCACATGGTGAGAAATGTCAGCAAAGCAATGAGGACAAGCATCAATTAAATCCCAACGTTAACCTGAGAAGGAAGGGAAAGATGTGGAGGAGGCAGAGCGGGCTGCCCCCTCCCCAGTTCAACTCTCTCCATCGGCTTTAATAAATGCTGTTCTCGCCGCGTGGTTAGTTGAAAAGGGAAGATGAGGAGCAGTTCAGGTCCGTAGCACTAATGAGTTTCAACAGGAGAAGAAATATTTGAGGTAAGAGATGTGAGAACAAGAAGCTCAAATATGCTCACCTTTTGATCCTCGAGTGTATTTACACCAATGTTGGTACTGAGCAGCAGTTGACTTCTCATTTAATCTGCTTGAGCGTGGTTTAGAAATCGCTTGTGAGCATTTTTGTAATTGCAGCTTTCCAGTGGTATTTCCCATCTTAGCTGCTGTTGAACAAACAGCCTGGTCCCTCCGCTCTCCTCTGCGCCAAAAGATTTAGTCCCACCAGTAGTAAGAATAGTTGGGCTAGTATTGCTTTGCAGTTTCCTCACCTACTTCTCTTGGCTGGCTACGCAGTGCGGTACCAGGAGCAGGTGCCTGCGGTTGCTCCGACTGCAGGAGAAAGCGCCGGTGAGAGACAGTTTCCTCCGTGCAGCAGTGAGGGGTGACCTGGGTGGGAGCTCACCCCACCGTGCCAGGATCTCACAGCAGCGCAGGAACATTGCTCTTCCTACAGGCATCCCACGTAGCATTAACATCAGCTGAATTGCTTTACACATGTTATGTGCTGGATGGTTGTAACGCGCACGTGTTATCTTCATGTTCCAGTCTCACAGCGCCAGGCGAAGCACAGTGAGTGTTGTTAGCATGGTGAGAATACAGAAGCACAGATAGCAAGGGAAACCCAGAAATGATAATTTTACTTTCAGGCCCTGTGAATGCCAGCCCAGCATCCCCAGGCTGCCGCTCAGCTAAAGCTTCTCCTCTTGCCGTGCCGCTGAGCTTGCAGAACTGCGTCCCAGCTCGTGGGGCTCCTGCACCCCAGCAGCAAACTCTGTGGGTGCCCTCGCTGTGCAGTCTGCCCGGCAAGGGTGTGAGAGGGCAGAGACCAGCGTGATAGCTGTGTTTTTTCACAGCTGGCATTGCAGGTTGTTCCAGCTCCAGGACAGCCACAGCGCTGGCACAGCTGTCCCGCCCCAGGCTCCCAGCTCTCCTCCGGCCACAGGTAAATCAGAGGAGTAAAGGTAACAGAGTTGTGCCGGGATAAGCAACAGGAAAATCCCAACCCAGGGGAGTTGTAATATTCTCCGTGCTGCCCTCTAGCAAATCCTCATAAAAGACTTCTTACAATTTAAAGAAAATATTTCTTTATGCTACTGAACTAAGAGGTGACCTACCCAGCAGTATTCTGGCATTGATGCAGTCATCTATAATGGGTCTCCTAGTAAATGTATATGTCAGAGAGAGCACGCCTGGTATTGTCCAAGCATCGGTCAAAATGTTCCTTTCAGAATAACTGTACCCAAGTGTGAGTAACATCTGGCTGCTTGGCATTTGCTGGAAAACACCCACAGTTTGATGTTCCTGCGGATCGCTTCTCCTCCCGAACAGATGGGGTTTGTGCTCTCTCCAGCTTTTCTTCATGCTCAGCGAAGTTCTAGGCAATAGGTGGGGGGAGATGCTTTATGAACTGTTGCCTTTCCAAAATGAGAACTAATTGCTGTTTCCTTAGTGGATGAGACTTTGAATTGTCCCTTTACCCACTGATGAGGGATGTGATGGGGCACAAAGGTCTGCCTGACTTGCATGCACATTCAGGCCATGTTTTCTGTGTAAGGACTCCAGGGAGAGCTTCTAGAGCACAGGGTGGTTATATCTTGTGCATAAAATTACTCTGAGCAGCTGCTTCTTCACACTTCAGCAATGGCTGGGAGTAAACAAGCTTTTACTTTTGCTTCTTTCCACATGCATGTGTGCTCTGAAATCCAGTTATGGAACATGGCTTTTCTAGGTACCTGGAAACACTGCTTAGTGAGGACATCACCAATTATATTTTTGTCACAGTGGGAAGTTTCTCTCCCTTCTTTTTCAGCGGTGCCTGCTGTATTGAACAAACAACTCTGCCTTCTTACAGAGCAGCGCAAGACTGGGTTTTCCACCAGCTTTGCTCTGGCTGAGGATGGTGATAGCTCTTCACCGGTAACAAACGTGGGACTGTTTTCTTTCCAACTGTGGATACTCCCTAAAACTGCTCCCTCATCTCTTCTAAGATACTTCAGCTCTGAGCAGACCGCTTCTTTCTGCATTGGTCTTGGGGAGGGAAGCCTTGGAAAACCAAACACCTGTGGAAAATCAGTTTTCCCTGTGGCTTTTTCTTTCGTGGCTGGGGGATGAAGTTCTCCATTTTGGGTGAAAGAGTTGCACTGTGAGTAACCAGTGCTGGAGCTTTCACCGTAAAAAGAAGCCTTGGAGGGGCAGAACTTTCCTGCACAAGTGTAAATCTGTGCCAGGGGATCCTCTCTGGACCAGAAGTTGGCTTCTGCAGGTGTGGCTTTCCCCAGCGGCACCACATTTGAGATCAAATTGGTCAATTTACATTTTGATGTTTCCTGCACCCCAAAGGACGGAGACCATGAAACATCTTCAAGGGTCTTCAAGGTCTTTCTGTCCTGAACCTTACAGCTGCTTTCAGGAAGGCCTGGGAAGGTGGGTCTGGCAAGGTGGCAGATGGATTGGATGTAGTCATTGCTGGAGTACGAGTCTGAGCTGGCTGCAGTGATTCCCGTGTGCTTCAGGTTGCTGGTTGAATCTTCCATTGCTTCCTCGTGGGTTTCACGTATGGTTGGGAGAGGCTTTGAAAGACTCAATCTTATCCGGGGTGCCATGGCTGCAAAGAACAGATCAGACATGATCAGTATGCGAAAGCCGGCTGCGGTAAAGAAGTTCTGGGTTTGTTTCTCTAAAATCTGTGCTACCAGGACCACCCCATGTTTCCTTGTGGCAAACGGTGGTGTTTAGAGAAACCATATTTTAAAAGTTTGCTGGCAGTACTTTTACAGCCATGGCTTCACAAGGAGCCCATATACACGAAAGAAGCCAAGGAATTAAGTGCAGTAGAAAGTAAAAGGTTTGCTAAAGGGATCAGCGAGGGGGGCTCCCTTCTGAAGGGCACAGCGGTGAAGCGGTGCGGGCGTGCTGGCGCATCTCACTGGCCGGGTTATAGCAGCAAGGGACAAACTGCTCCTTATCTAACACCCCCCATGTCTGTTCGCCGTAACAGGGCTCTGACTTCACCTTGTGTGTGACAAGCAAGAGCTGATCCCAGTGGGAGAGAAGCTGACCTGCCCCTGCGGGGAGCATCCCGTGAATAAAGTGACATCACGGCTGTTCTCTTCTAGAAGCTGTAGGTAATGATGTACAAATGTGTTCATTTTCGTCCCTGCCAGTCATTTATAAATGTAGTTATGGAGTGGTGAATCCTTCCCTGAATGTTTATAGGGAGTCAAAGGGGTTTAATTCGCATTCATTACATTCAAGTAGTTATCCTCAACCCCTTTTAGGATGTATTTCCATCAAACTGTTCCCACTAGTCAGGTAAACATTTTTTACAAATATTTTGTGTTGTGGTGTTTGCTAAATGTACTGATTTTGTTTTCCCTCAAAATATGCTCCCCTGTGCTTTGCTTATCTCTCCCCCTGGCAGAAATGACCACATAGCCTGGATCCATTTTTTTTTTTACTACCCTCCACCCCAATGGAATTTGTATGTGAATAATCTGCCGACACAATATGGCTCTGTTGTGTGATTAAACACAAAAGTGCTTTGCTAGCTATTTTAATGCCTTACTTGTCACTGCTGGAAATAAATCTGGCATTGCTGAACCTCCCTGCCAAGCTGCAGAGCGCAGACGGAGCTCAAGTGAGCAGCTCAAGCCGAGCCCTGGGGATTGCTCGCAGCAAGTCCATCCCTCCCCGAGCTGCTGCTGGCTCTTACTGGTTTTCATCTCAGGTGCTACTGGTAAGGTCAGCCAAGCCCGGATTTGCCGAGCTGAGTGCAGGAGATGCTTGTTCTAAACCTTACAGCCTTTTTGTTTCCCTTTGTTCTGTCTGCTCCTTTTTCCTCATTTCTTTAAGCTCTAAGAAGGCAGCTTGCTCCTCCGCATTCCCACCCACCCCTGCCCGAGCTGGGCAGTGTCAGCACCGGGGCCTGCTCTGACCCCGGTGTCAGGGAGGGCGGCGGATGCTCCAGGTAAGGGGCGTGGGCACGTCACGCTAACTGATGGTACCACTAACCATTACTGAAACTCTGTCACCACGCCCTTCCTCCGGAAGGAAATTATATTACCTATTTCCAGTAAAACCCTTCTGATGGGATGGATGCGTTCCAGCCCGGATGCGATCCCCTTCGCGCCGAGGTCACCTTCCCGCTCACCCGAGGGCACCCGGCACAATCCCCCGCCTTGTCCTGCAGCATCCCCCGGCCCGGCCACGCCTGGAGCATCGCGGGGTCCTGCCCAGCGACACCCAGCCCGGACCCCGGCTTTCGTGCCACCCTCCCCTTACCTGCACTGGCGGCTTTCGGCTCCCCGCGGGCTCCCACGTCTCTCCCTCCCTGTTTTCGGCACAGAATACGTGCTGTCTAAAACTAACCCGTGCACCGGGCTCCCTGCCTCCAGTCAGCTGATCCGGCTGCCTGTTTTGTTGCTGTGGCTAAATATAGCCCGCTGGCTGCCCGCCCTGCCACCGCGCCGCACATGACGAACGCCGGGCAGCGTCGGGGCGGCAAACGGGCACCCGGGAGCCTGGGCCACACCAGCCCCAGCGGGGCCATCCACCGATCGGCTGCTTTTATTGTATTTCCCCGCATGGAATGAGCGTGTGGGGCCGCGGCCGTGCCGCAGGAGGGGCTGCCTGTGGGTTGAGGGGAGCGTGAAAAGAGGAGCCGTGGTACCGTCATATTTCATTGCTCAACACGGGGAGGGGGCCGTAGGTTTTTCTTCTCTTTATTCCGAGAGTGGGTTCGTGCCGCTGTGCTGGGTTTGCCCACGAGAGCAGGGGGGTGTTCGCAGCGTGGTTGTCGCTGCTCTCCCCGCTCCCAATCCACTGCGGGGGCACAGACCTGCCGCCGCACCGGCAGCTTTGTCCCTCCCTGGGCCCCACTCCTCAGCAGGGATTTCCCTTTGTTTTCTGGCTCACCGACATGCTGCAAGCTGGTTGCAATGCCAGTGCAACCCCAGTACCCTCTCTTGCAGTGCCCCTCTCATAGCCTCTCTTGCAGCAGCATCATGTTGGGTGGGGAGGTGAATAATTATTGCAGCAGAATCTTCCTTCTGCTTTTATTTCCCAATGCTGTCCTCAGCGGGAGCCCTGCGAGCTGCTGCTATTCCTTACCAGGGAACAGCCACGCTGCCCAGCATCCCTGTGTCACCAAGGCCGGGGAGCGTGGCTCCATTCCTGACCCTTGTTGCCCCATATCCACCCTGCCCCGAGCCGCAGGAGAGGAAAGCAGAAAGCCCAGATTAAAAGCCACAGCTTTAGTTTCAATGCCAATATCCTCAGTGTAACCAGCATTCAGGCTGGAATTGGCCTTGCCTGCTGATTTATTGGCCAAGCCCACACTCTTCATCCAGGTTCTCTCTTTATCCCAGTGGAGAGAAACAAGCAGCTCAAAAGACTTGTGCATCCTTTCAGGATATGGTTCAAAACAGAGATAATTTGCTTTCTGGAAATAGCTATTGCTTAGCATTTAAATATAAAAGGTGGTGTGCAAGCTTAAGCTGTTTGTGTGGACTTCTGATGCTGAAAAGCTGAAGTTAGCTGAAGCAACCCTCAGCCTTTGTGCATTACATTTGTTAACAGCAGTGATGAGCTGAGCTCAGGCTGTAGAAACAACTCAGATTTCTCCTTCTTACCTGCAGGCACCATAATTACCATCAAACGGAAAAAAAAACCCAACTCTCAGGCCCCAGCCAGCCTAAGGAGCTGCAGTATAAAGCTTAGGAAAGCCGTTTCATGAGGAAAATCACTGATCTGGAAAAAAAAAAGAAAATAATCCAGATGTGCATGGATAAGTTCTCTTTATAAAGTGTGGCAGCCTCCCCTGGGAGGGTGAGGCTGTGGAGACCTCACATCCCACACTGAGAAGCTGCCCAAGAGCCTCTAAAGTGATCAAGGTCCTCACAAAATGTGATTAGATAAGGTGTTTCTTTATGATACTACACTAGAAATATGAGTTTGCAAGAAAAATCTCTTATGTCTATTGAAAGTTGTTGCTTCCAGGCATCTGCTGTTACTGTAGGAAAATCATATTTATTCAAATCACTGTTAATGGAATTACTCGGATAACCTCAGTATAAATGATTTGTTCTCTATCATCTTTTTTACATCCTTGATAATATGAAGGTTAAAATAGAAATTTAAAAATACCAGATACAGCTTAAAAAAGTTGCTGTCATTAACCAAATATATTTTACAGCAACACCTCTTTTTCTTTTTACCTCAACCACAGTTTTCAGGGTTTTTTCTTTACCTAAACCACGGTTTTCTCTTTCATTGAGTGTTTGCTGCAAAATGTTAATTAAAAAAAAAAAAAAGAAAAGATGCAACTTTGAACTCCTGTGTCTTCACAAAACCACCGTAGGTTTCTTGCAAGCACTTCTGAGGACAGCTCTGGCTGAACCACCCTGGTCTCTCGTACTTACATTCCCCCGAGAGAGCGCGGTGAATCAGCATCCCCGAGTGCATGAAAACCGTAACCAAATGGGATTAATAGCAAAAGAAAACAGCAACAGCAGCGGTGCCCAAGCTGCCAAGGAAAACACGAGTTATTAGTTCTGCAAGGCTTGGTGGAGTGTCTGCAACATCAAAATGTAGAATTGGGGTTTTTGTTTGGTTTTCTGTTGTTTAATTGGGGTTTTTTTGTTGTTTTAATGCTTCTGGTTTGTGGGAAAGTTTTGTATTCAAACAGCTGAGTGGAGTTGCACAAGTCCAACAGGCAGCTCTCCTTTGGGCATCGTTGAAGCTTGTTGATAAACAAACCAATTAATCTCCGCGAGCCCTAAGTGGACATCAAAGTCAATTCCCGTTTGGGGTATTCTAAGGAAAAAAGTATTCTTAATGCCAACCAGGGGCTCTGGGGTGGTGCCAGCATTGCTGGCTACAGCCAGTGTCCATCCACAGGGCCCTAGTGCTGCCAAGGCTGCTCCTTAAATAACTTGTGCTTCGCAATATTGCAAGGAATATTTATTTGATGGGGGGAAAAAAATCACCTTACGCTTTCCAAGGTAATGAATCTGTACAGAAAAGGTGAAAAAGTGAAAGCCCTTCCAGCCTGGTTTGGCAAAGGGATACCCCCGCGGGTGCTGGGGAGCAGGGCAGCTGTGCTGAGCTCACAGGCTGGAGGCAGGTCAGACCTGGTGACAGCAATGTGACAGCTCAGTGATGGCACGTTGTGGCTCTGCCCATGCCTGCAGTGACACGACTGAGCCCTGGGCGCTGGGATGCAGGCAGGGACATTTGAGTTGCTGATTTCAGGCTTTCCCAGTAACCAGTAAAAATGTAAATTCACTTTTTTCTTTTTTGTTTATCGCACTCCGAAGGCTCTGGTGTGGAGATGGGACGGCCACCAGCCCATGCACACCGCCCTGCCCCACTCCTACCTGCAGAAATGAGGGGTTTTTGGTAACCGAGCGAATATCGTGACTGGGCAATGCTGACACCCCGGTCCCGAGCTGTGAGCTGGTGCCTGAACTTGTGTCACAGCGGGATCGGTGTTAATGCCAGGCTTCACTGGAGCATCAGCTCTTGCCAGGGATAGGGTTAGCGCAACCCCGGGCACCTCCACACCTCGGTGCAGAGCTGCTTCTCTCCTGCACATTTGTCATGACAAAGTTCAGGAAAGGAGAACAGTTTGACCCCATTTGTGCCAGATTCCTGATGATTTTTGTTCTCTAATTCTATCCCCCAGCCCGGTGTTACAGGAAGCAGCCGCCGCGGTGCGCAGGGAAGATATCCCCGTGAAACATTAATGAGCTGGTTTCCTATTAACGAGACAGAACCGGGGTCGAAATGTTTTACCTGCAGAGGTTGCCTTGACTGCGGCTCGCCCAGGAACTGGTGGCAGCTACTTGTAAAAACGCCACGACTGATGCATATGGATTTTCTGGAAATTACCAGGTATTTCTTGGTCTTTTGCAAGCGAGGAACCAGTTGCTCCGAGGACTGGGGTCCTACAGCCTGTTGCCATTTAGCACAGGGCTCGTTTGCTGAGCTCCACGTCCAGCTGGGAACAGGGGCAGAATCCTTCCAGGAGGCTTTGAAAAGGCTTGGAGGGATTTAGGCACTCAGTTTCCTTGGGATTTCGAATAAGCTCAGGAAATTACTCCAGGGAGCCTTTGCTGGGAGTTTCTAGGTTGTGCTGGTGTCACCGATTCATCAGCTCAGCTCTCACCGGCACTGGCTGCCCACAGCCGGCAGAACGCTCAGTGCTGGTGTTGCCTCTTTTAAAAGTACTTTAAAGTCTCAGAAAACACCAACCATGGTGGCTGCTCACCAGCAACTTCCCCTGGGAATCCAGCCCATATCAGTATTTTTTAAATTTATATTATTACTGGCCTGCATAAGGTTACATCATATCTTGTATGCATGCATTTTCCCACACATCATTTCAGATTACAGATGTGCATACCCAGACTCCCCCCCCCAAAAAAACACCTGAGCATCCCCAAGCGCCTGAGCACTGATGCAGCTTCGTGCCTTTCGGACATTCTTCGGTTCTCACGTGTGCTGCCTCACAACAGGGAGGTTGGATTAAAATGATCTCTGAGGTTCCTTCCAGCCCAGGCCATTCTAGGATTCTATGATTCTATGATTCTCACCAAGAGTCTGGGAAACCGAGTGCTGGGGATCGTGGCAGGGCTTGGTGAGGACTCCGTGCTGCCATCACTTGAAACTTTCTCGTTCCCAGGGTCCCGTGAAGACCCACCCCCGTGCCCAGGCAGCCTGGGGTGCTGAGTTCCTTGCAGTGGCTGCCTGAAGCTGGATCCCATCAGGGTGGCCTGGGGACACCGGCGTTGGCCGCAAAATCTGACAAATCTGTACCAAGGGGCGCAGCGAGCTGTGCAAATGCCGTTAGGTATTACAAGCAACAAGCTGCTTCCTGCTGGTCAGGGGAACTGCACTACACTTGCGTAGCTCCTTTTCAAACCCTAAACATGCCCTGTTACTGACCCACCTCTCCTCATGCTGGAAATAAACCCAGAGGGACCAAGGTTAGAGCACAAACCTGCTGTGGAGAGCAGTGTGGCGGTCACTCAGCGCCCAGGAAAGCTGCATTAGCTTCCCTTTTCTCCGGACACCTCAACTGCACAGAAGTCTGGGTTTCATTTTTCAGGTTCTGGCATCTCCATCCTTTAAATACAGAGATCAATTTTATTTTGGAAGCTGTGCCCATGAATCCTGCAGACCAACCCCTCCCCTAGCTCACAAAGGACCCCAAAATTAAAATAAACCTGTTATTTATAAATTACTTTTGTTGCACAGGAGGTTGTTTATTCATAAACATCTCTGTCAATTAAAAATGGGCTGTTTGTTGCTGCTTAACTGATTTATTAAGAACTGCTCAGCATTTTGCTGCTAACCCAGGCTGCTGGGTCATCTGAGACAATTTTCCCAAACCTCTGCATTTTTTTAATACAAGAGCTTTGCCTGCTTAAAAAAAAATTGCAAGTGCAGTTAATGATAACTATCAGTGGCAAACCCTGCAGTGTTACTGTCCTCTAAACTTTCTGTTGTCAGCTGGAGCTGGCCTGTGTTTAGCTGCCCTAACGAAATAGCTCTCTTAGAAAATAACGTAATTCTTGGACTATTTACTGTCGATTGGGTGGCAGAGTGGATCATGGCTCTATTTCTCTGCTGCTGCCCGTGTTTCTCTCTGCAGGCTTCGTGCTCATTCTTCACCACCCCAGGTGCTGGTAAGCACAGACGGACACACAGCAGCGTCGCCGAATACATCCACGCTGTGGTGGAGACTGAGACGAGTGAGTTTTTTTACTCCATCTAGTCCTTCACACAACCCAGTGAGTTTTTCCACCCTGCTACCAAAGTCCAGCAGCTGTTTCCTAACTGTACTTCTTGTGCCGTGCCACCATCTAGTGGCAGCTAGAAACTCTGAATCCAGCGAGGCAAAGCAGCCTGAGCGGGTCCTCTGCTGGGAACCCAAGCGCTGCTCTGGGTAACGGGGATGCAAAGTGCAATTTGGTCACCTAAGGCTGGTGAGAGCACTCTGCTGATGAAGCGTAAAACCCAGCAGATTAACTATGTTGAGGTTTCTACCACATGTGTCATCCTGCTGTGCTTTTCGCTGTAATGAGGTGGTTTTTTTTTAGAATTGTGTTTGCTGTCGATTTGGTTCTGTGGCTTTGTGTTCAGGCAAAGCACCCATATTTGGTGTTTTTTGGATGCTGTGGGAGTTGAATACTGTATGAACATCATCTGTGTGACTAAACCAGACCATTCTCCCTGCAGCTTCTCTGTTTTGGGATAATGTTCCCTTGCCTTCCGCTGCCAGAGAGCCTCTGTGTTAATGTTTTTAACTATCTGCAGGGAGACCTGAGCTGGGCCACTCAACTTTAGGGGTATGAGCCTAATGCCCAAAGCACGGCTTCACAGTCTCATCCAGCCCCATGGCCGGTACCTGCTTCCCTCTTCAAACAGGTTTGGAAAAATAGGTGTTAATCTGTCACGGGCTTCCAAAGCAGGAACAGTCCTACAGCAGGGCCCAGGGAACGCCCACACTATTTCCCCTTAGAGATGAAGTAGAATTTGAAGTTAAAAACATTCTGCTGCTTCCCTTTGCATTTGGCTGGGAAAATGGTGTTCAAGAGTTTTGACCTGGGGGGAGGTGGCAGAGCTGCCCCCACAGGGCTGTGGGGCTGTTCGGGATCCCACATGGGCTCCAGTCATTGCCCAGGTCTGAAGGAGAGATGCAAAGGGTCTAAAAACCTGATGGAAGCCAAGAAAGGAAAAGATGATCTCCTATAATTGTCATCTTTAGGCAATTCAGACATGGAGAGGAAGATGAGGTTGGAAATGTTTGACCCCACCACAGGTATTTCTCATGCCTGGGGTCTGGACATGAGACCCCCTCCTGTGGCCATTCTAAAAAAATCTCAAAATCTTGAGGTTGGGAAAGCAAAAGCCAATTAAGTGTAACCCTTGTCACAGCTGTAAATTAGACACGCTATGTTGTCACAGTAAATGCAACTCGGGCTTTGGCTGCTCTGCTGTTTGATCAGGGCATTTAAGTCAGTAAATGTCTTTTCCATATTGAAAATGCCGAGGCGGTTCATTAGCTGATTAAAGAACATGTTGGACTTGAATGCACTGCATGGTGCTAACTGAATAATCGAGGTAAGCGGGGATCTTTCAAATCCTTAGGCAACAGACTTCAATTAGATGGGAGAGATTCAATTACCCTTTGAAGGGAACCTGGCTCTGTGTGCAGGATATGGCAGGGAAATGTCTGCAGAAGAATTGCATGGAAAGGAGCAATTATTTTATCAATAGGACATGGAAAGTGAAATTTCCTCATTGGTCCTGGACAGAGGCTCAAATAACTGAGCCTTTTAAGGAGGTGATACATGGACCAGGCTGGATTTCAGCCAAATGTAAAGGCTGAGAGCCTGGAGCAGGTGTGTTTGATTTCTACGCCGTTAAAAACTCCGGTTTTGGTCCAGTGACTTCATTACATTTAGCCTTGGATAACGGATGTAACAAGGGTGTATGTAGGACTTGGGCAGCGTGTCCCAACCCCACCTCATGAAGACAAAGTTTTAGAAATTGAATTTGTTTTGGGTCTGAAGATGTTGGTTCTTCCCCCCGACCCCGCATCTCTGCACGACATTACATCAATGAAAAAAGCACAGGGAAAAGTCAAACACTTTGCAAAAGAACACAGACATTTGAATTTAATAAATTATAAAATTAAAGATTCTAATTTGTATATACACTTTTAATATACAAGAAATGGCTATTTATTGCAATTTCTGTTAAGGCATATGTAAGTGAATGGAAGTTGCATATAGATATTCAGATGAACATAGCTAATACTGTGCATTGTAGGTGAGTAAATAAGACATTAAATGCATTATGTAATACAATAAAACATAAACCCCTTTGAGTACTGGTAAAGCACCATTTCTAGAATTCTCAAAATATCTGAAAGCATTCTATGGAGATGTTGTGAGACTCTAAATATTGAATGGATATATGAATATAAAAAGTGATGCATTCATAACAGATTACAGAAATTTTTAAAGGAATGTTGGTGAAAAAAATGGCAGTAGATTGGAGCCAAAGGAACTAGAATTAGTCTGGGATCTTTTTTTCTTTTTCATGAAGTCACATGGATTTTAAGTTTAGACCAACAGAAAAATGTCAGTTTAGAAACGGTTAGATCACAAAATGCATTGCTTAATGGGAGCACATTGCTTTAGCTCTCAGATCTCTGAGATGGTCTCTGTAGGAATATATTTGCTTATAAATCTTCTTTAGTTTCTCAGTATTAGGTTACATTAAAATATCGCTCTCTGCTCGTTATGCCTCAAAATGCAGCACCTGGGCAACAGCAAAATGGGTACAGAAGACACACTATGACGATGCTTTTGCCCAATTACAGCATTGTAAAAAAGAGGAAACAGTTGTCAAAGTACAACTAATCAAAAAAAAAATGACCAAAATTTCCACTGCATGACATAGAATGAAGATCAGCCGGGAGCAAAATCATGCAGAAACAATCGGTACCAGTAGAGCTCTGCTCTGTGTTTTCCAGTAGAAGTGAGGTACATGTTCTTAGGAAACAACCGTCATAGGGAACTGCGGGGAAAAAAACACCTTCTGAAAAATTCATGCCAGCTTGAAAAGAAGCATCTTGCCTGGTCTGGAGAGACTTTTTTTTTTTCTCCTGATACAGCAAGGCTGTAAAGAGAAGACAGCTGGTGGCTCTGCTCCACAAGGAGATGCACCAGTCTGTGTCCATCAGCATCTCACTGCCTTGAGCAATCCAGACTGAACCTGCTCATTCAAACACCATATTAGTGTTCCCCAAATATCAGCAGAATTAAAAGCAGCGACAAATAAAGCCAATTAAATCTCCCAGAAGGTGAGACTGAGAAGGGAGCACGCCCTTCCTAAATGCAGATGCCATCAGGCATTGCTTCGGGTGCCTAATGAGCACCAGACCTAACGCAGCACCACGCCAGCCTTCTGGGAGGCTGCTCCTGCCCCGAGACGCAGCAGAAGCTTCCACCTTATCTGGAAGAATGCATTTGGTTGATTGTGAACCAACTCTAGAGAAAAGAACAAAGCGGTCAAGTTTCTGAACTTTGAACCAGCTTTGCAAGTTCAGCCAGGGTGCCCGTGCCACGCGTGAGCGAGCAAACCCCTGACCTTGCCCAGGCTACAGCAGTCCTGGGTGCCGGGAGACCCAGCTGGAAATGCTCAGCCCTGAACTATCCCAGCCCTTTTTAAACACTGGGTCACCACACTGGAACAGGCTCTTCCTTGTGCTGCTTGCAGAAAGGTCACTTGAAGTTGCACCAAATAAATTCCTGCCCCACTTGCTACTGGGACAGAACTTAGTCCTTTGGACAGAAGAGGCTATTTGTAAGACACTATTTGAGCTGCGGGCACTTCTTCCTGTGGCACTTCTTGACATTGCCAGGTTGACTAAGCCTATTCCAGAAACTAAAGGAGAACAGAAGCTATTAAATGGATTAACTCAGGCTTCTGGAGGTCAGAGAAACAGGTCTCCACAAAGTCCCAGAGAGTAAGATGGGTATCATCCAGGCAGAAAACTTCTACCTCTGCGTAACTTCAAGCCCCAAGCCCTCTCTACTCCTGGGTTTGTGAAGGTTTTTCCTAAGATTATCATATGCTTGGATGTGCTTCTGGGTGATGAAAAAGCTGGGGGTTGTGGTTTATTTTTATTGTCCGCAGAGCTAAAAGCAGGATTAAAAACTTGAAGGGGAAAAGATGAGTTTTACACTAACCACATCTGTGTAAAGGAAATGTGGAAGGCAAGAAACACTCGCTACGTCTGCAGGCTGGGAGCCCAGCTACAGCTTTGTGTCTCCCATGGCACAGCAGCTGGAATGATGTTGATTTAGACACATCTTCCTTGCTTATAAATAGCACGGTGCTCTGTTGGGTTTTTTTTCCTTTCAGTGCTCTGTTTTGCACAGATGTGACCTGACCCTACACTGTTACCAAAACTTGTCCTGTCTGCAGGCAACCACAACTCCCTCAGCACAAGGCTCCTGGAGCCAGCGCCGCGTTTGCCCGCGCGTTGTGGCTCGGGAGGGGCAGGCAGGCCGTGGAGCAGGGCTGGGGCGAGCGAAGGTTGCCACGTTGACTCCTGCAGATAAGCAGCCTCCGGCTGTAGGGAGATGCTCAGCGTCTCGTGAGTTAAAGACTGAGGAGAGGCTCCTGCCACTGGCCCAGCCAACCGCTGCTCCGTGCTGCCAAACTGTGGAGCTTTAGCTTTACTTTTCAAAACCAGAACAGATTTCTTTGTTGCTAATGCTGGCTGCTGCTTTCACATCTGCAGCCACGTCTGCTTGGCCCAGGAGATGTTTCCTGGTGCTCTGGACTTTTACCAGGCCCGTTATGCTTCCCGGTCTTCAGTGCAAGTCCCATCCCTCTACTATCTGAGCAGCTCCTGAACACTCACCCAAGTGTCTCATCCCGCCCTCTCTAAGAAGGGACACTTGATGCCATCGCACCAGCCGAAAACATTCCTTCTCTGCTCTGGCTATTATCTCCATACAGTATTTTTCACGTTTCATCCCTCAAAGACTTCTGGCCACAGTTCAGGCCAGAACAGTTCAAAAGCTCAAAGACTGCTGTTCTGTGGGCTCTTGCCTCCTTTCCAGCAGGACTGGCTTCTTCTGAAGAGGAGACCAGCCAGCTCATGGTGGTCGAGGGCAGAAGGCAGGGTCGCAGGAAGCCCCATGAGGTTCACCCTGCAATATTTCTGAAGCTCTTTGCCAGCAGCGAGGCCACAGAAGAGCTTACACGTTACTGGAAACTCAGCACATTCAATTATGTGACTGTATGTACAAGCTTATTACTGGCGCTGCTCAAACTAAGACCAGCTCAGGCTGGAGGGTGAGATTTTACTCTCAGACTGGAAAAATCCGAACTAGGAGCCATCAGATCTACCTAGTGGTGAAAGGAGGATTTCAGGGAAGCCTTGGGCTCTGCAGGAGGTTTACGAGCAAAGAGGAAACAAATGGAAGAGTCCAAGCCAAGACACAGGAGAAAAACTGCTCAGATGCCACCCACAGCAAAAACCAGTCCACGCTCCCCGTCTCTGGGGTGTTAGAGCCAAGCTGAATTCATCTTCTGGTCTCCAGCCAGGAATTCAAAATGACCTATGAAAACCATGATGACCCTGAAGGGAAAGGAAGTACTCAAAGGGTTGTCAGGTTAAAGTTTCCAGCAGACCTGGTACTGGGAGCACACATGTGTGGGTGTACGTGTATATGTAAGGGCACAGCAAACGATTGTTCTCTTCTGCACCAGTAAAGCTGTCCTCAGGAAAGGAAGATAATATCGAATTATTTCCTCCAAAATAACCTCATCCTATGGGAGAAATAAACCCACATGTTTTTCTTAAAAAAGCACCAAAGAAACGGCAATGAGAATCCAGTCATCTTTAAGTTAAACAGTATGTGGGTAGAAAAAAAAATCAGCCCAATAAAAAAAAAGCACCAACCAACAAAGATCACTGAGGCTGTTCCATTAAAGACTATCAAAAATATGGATAATTGTAAACAGAAAGACTAGGATGTTGTCAGTCCAAGTTGGCCAGATCTACCCTACTAAATGTCTTGCATGCATTCCAAGGTTTAGGAAAAATCCTTTGAAATTATTTATGGAAGTATGCAAACTACTGTTTGCTGGTTTTTAATTTACACATAAATATATGGCTACAGAATTTTCTATATATTTTCTTATGCAGCCCCGGTTAAGAAAGCTATTTAAGAACATGCCGAGCTGTAACCACAGGAGCAGCTCTGCCAAAGTCAGCGCAACTCAATCCTGACACGTCCTTAGGTACCTTCCTGAACCGGGGGCCGAGTCAGTGCCCAGGTTTATGCAATGCACAGAAGCATCACAGGATTGCTGACCACCTGCTTGTCAGTGTTAAAGGGATTTATTCTATCTTGGGACTGCTTTCCTCCACCCTAAGCGAAACTCCCGTTGCTGTTCCCAAGCAGTTTTACACAGGTAGAGAAGACTTAAAAGAGCCCATAAACAAGAAACCTGCTAACCTGGCCTAGGTATTACGGTTCGTTTGGATTCAGTGAAATGCTGTAATGCTATTGCACTAATACTCTACCGCACCCTGCAAACCTAGCCATCAAAGTGTTCAGATTAGCACTTATGAAACAATCTGTCATCTCCGTTTATAGTAGGCTTTAGAATTTGGCATCTCTGCCATAGCACCACTTTGACTTTTCCCCATTTTCAGTCTCTACAACATGGGCAATACTATGATGTTGGTAACATCTCTATAAGAGAAAACCGTTGTTTGTGCTGTATTTCCATTTTAGTTTATCTTCCTAAGAGTCTCTTTTTTCCTTTTCTCAGCAATCAGCTCCTGAATTCTTTGATTCCTCGTCCTTTCATAAGGTATCCTCCTCCGTGTAATGATGTTGTGCTGTGACACTTCGTTATCCAACCCATCAATTTTATAGGGAACATCCACCGCATTGATTTCTGGGTGCTCCTCAGTTGCATTGGAAGGAGGTGCACGTGTTTTGGGAAGAAGAGGAGGGCTGGTGGTAGACTGTGTGGTGGACGCTCCCATGGGAGGGCTGAGGGTTGTCAGGAGCTCCTCCTCAATGACATTATTCTTATTTATGTTAGAACGGGTTACATTGTCTTCCTCTGTTAAGTTGCTGTACGTGTTACAGGACTTGCAACACAGCTTATTGTAACCGGGAATCGAGCAGTAACGAGAGAGAACCTCCATGCGACAAAACATTGACTTGTCTCCTTGACAATGATCTTCTGAAAGAGAAAAAGGGAACAGATAAATAAAGAGCATCTTCACATTATTCCAAAAAAGAAACGCAGCTGAAGCTCGGGCAGTGGGCAGAGGGCTTGGTATTTAAAGCGGGATGGGAAACTGGCAAACGAGCCTTCTATAAAGCAGAAGCAGGCTTGATATTAAACCTAGAACTCGACTTGCTTGAAGGGATGCAAAAGCTGATCTGAGCTCTCTGTACCAGTCACATCCACGCTCTAGACCTTAACACTAATTCTTGGGTTCACATCTGCAAGTGGTACCCTGAGGACCACGCAGCCACAGTGACGTGTGTTCCTGCACTGGCTTAGAGTTCAAAACACACCAACAGGGCTCTGTCTTTGCTGTTGCTACATTAAACCCTGGAAAGTTATCAAGGTTTATACTAAGAAATCTTCCCCCTCTCCCCCCCTTGGCTTCTTTTAATGCTTTTCTGTAATCTAACAGTGACCAATCATAATTTATATTTATCTGGACTGTCTCAAGTAAGTCAAGTCTTATTTCTATGTGTACCATGGAACTCTGAGAATGAATCCATCTCCCACTGGAATGACTGGTTTTTTTGCCAGATACCTCTATTCTGGAAACACCAGCGTTGCCTGAGCACATCCCTTGGCTTGAGAGAGAAGCGGTGCATTGAGCATAAAGCTTTTCTCCTCCTCCTAGAAGGAAGCTGGTATTTTCAGAACTACAAACTCCAGCGCGACGGAGCCCAGTCAGTCCATTAATGACTGGGAGACTCAGTAACAAGCCCTGATTTTTGTGTCGCCAACTGGAAAACTGTAGTAGAAGAGGAGGAATGGTAATTGATAGGTTTAAGCTGTCAATAGCTATTATGGCAATGTGGACTGGAACAGAGGTGTTGGGGTAGATCCCAATCTTGCTGAAACAGTGACAAAATGTAGGCTAAGGCGTCTGCTGTTCAGCAGGCTCCTTGGAGAGAAAGCTACCTGTCCTCTGTCCCACAGACATGCTCTACAGCTCCTGGGCGATGGAGCCAGGAACTACTGGGAACTGCAGTGAAGGAAAAAATCCCAACACACAGCCCATGGTGAAAGAAAGAGGAGCCAGAGGGCTTGCAGGAGAGGAGAGGGCTGAGGAGAAAGGCAGACTGACCAACACTTGGCATGATCACTAATGGAATATTTAATCTGTGGCCTGAGTGCTAAGACAGAGATGAAATCACTTCTGCCTCTCTTGCTGCTCTTACTATGTCTCCACCTACTCTTACAGTAAAGGATGAGTAACTCCAATTACTTGCCTTTACTCAGAGCGTACCCGATGGCGGGCAGCGTGCTCGAGTCAGCCCGTTACTGGAGCTCGTATTTCATCACCTTGCTACGAACACTGACTTACCCTGCCAGAACCTTACAGCAAAGTAGAGAACCAGAGCAGACTCAGAGATATCAAGTGAACTCAGAAAGTGCAGGTGTCGCCTCTTCACTCATCCTCAGTTAACAAAACAGGGCATTATAGGTGTTTAATTGGCAAACATATCAGTCTAAAAATAACTAGTAACTGTTGCTGCTGCTTTAAAATGCTCGTGCTGGCGGAGGAAGGTGAAAACACCTTCCTCACGTTGTATTTATGCCCCGATTGTTGCATTTATTGGAGAAAAACAAAATTCTAATTCCTATTTGCAAACGTGTCAATTCATGTTCATACTTGTCAAATACTCAACTGAGATGTTGCTGGAAATAAAGAACGACTCCTTCCTAAGGAACCTAAGAATAGCACTTTGGGTTTGGAGACATTTCCAAACCAGCCTTTAAGAGCTGGAACAGTTCGTACCTGCATGCACAACCCTACACAAAGGACTGCATGTGCCTCTACAACTTTATATATATTTTCACATACCACGTAGAGTCCTCTTTGAACATTTTGTCTTGTGTTACATAAGCTTAATGCAAGCTTCTCCAAATGGCTTGCAAAATAAAAGCCAACAGGTAAGATATTTCAATGTAGTTTCAACAGGGCAGATCTGTCCTTGGCTTTGTAAGAATCACTAAAAACACCTTTAGAAAAATGCCTTTTTTTCCTATGAAAAATATGTAATGTCAAGCTTAAAATCACATGAAAATGAAACTGCATTATGTAATACGCTTAGTGACATCTGATAAGTTATATAAATAAACTCTGTAACTTATGAATGTCAGAATGAAATTTTTATCCTCTATCCAAACCAAAATATCCAGATTTGCTGAACTTTTATTTATTTTTACTTGCAGTATGCATGACAGACTGAAAGTATATCTTCAAAACATCAGTAAGAAAAAAATAAATCAGTTTCACAGTCACTTTGGTACACATTAGTCTCATAAAAAAATATTGAAAAGCAAACTGAATTGGCACATCTTTAATATTATGTTAAATACATACAAAACACTAATAAAATATCCCTGATAAACCAAAGTGCATATAGACATAGTGCACAATGCCCAGATACCTTATTGCACCATTCTCTATAGCCACCCATCTCTTGAAACATCACTAAACATTGTCTATTTAAAGGTAACAGTCATGAATATATTTATACAGTTAAACACCAATTATTTTACATAACAGTATTCAGTGCCAGATACGTGTCTTTGCTTTTTCACCTTGTCATGTAAATTGTTAACATGTTTCAGGAAATTATCATATTAACAGCAAAATTTAAATATGTGATCACATGATAATGACAAGTTTGAAGTGCTACACTGTTGACGACCCAAAGATTCAAAAATGCCACTTTTCCAAAGAACATGAGCAATGCAATAAGGTAGTAATTTGCTCCAAGACCGCAGTTTTAAAGTTGATAACGCTTCTACTATTGGTACTGACTGTCACGAACGGGTTTATGACTTGTGAGTTCCAAATCTTCAACACAAACACAGAAGGTGAAGCAAGAATGCCAGTTAAATCTCAGTACGTCAGGTCACAATCCTGTCTTGATGAAGACATGGATATGCACTGTGCAAATTAACCTCAGATTAACTTTACCGCCTTCTAATAGTTATCGTTCAAGTAAAAACGCTCCATATGAAGAAGAACTCAAGGTACCAGTGTACTGTTTATATTTAAAGCTGGATCTGGTAAATTAATGCCATTTACATTTCAACATTAAGGCATTTTTCTAAAATTCTTCCTAAGCAAAAAAAAAAAAAAAGCAATAAAAATTGAGGTAATTCTGTAGTAGTTCACACTGTTATGTTTGCCAGTTGACACATCTATAGAGCACACACACACGCACGCGCACACGTACAACCGCACCAGTCAAGTCAGACATGCACATGGTGAAAAAAGACCAAAGATGTAATGAGTATAAACAGCTCCATGCTGAGCAGCTGGAGACATCGTAGGCGATGAAAACATCATATTGCCTCCGCCGGGTTACGAAAAACACCACCACGCAACCTTCACCACGGACCACGCCTGTTCTGCTTCGGTTTTCTTTCTCAAGGGAAAGTACGCAAAACTGGCAAAAAAAATAATTGTGCGACGGGAAAAACGAGTGCAGCTTTCCTCAAGGAAAAAAAGATACTTCAAACCTTCAGACCAGGAGTCTGGCAAGAGCGGACGGTGTCATAGCAGCACGGAAAGTACCGACAGAAACTCAGCTTCTCCTTCCCGGTGAGCCCTCCACGGGTCACAAACGTAAACGTGAGGGTCGGGAATAAAAAAATGAGCAGCGAAGGGTGAGAAAAGCAATGGCACCGCAAAGGAAAATGGAATGGAAAAATTCTTTCACTCATCAGACTACCCTGTCAGCGAACTGAAACTAGAGCTATGAGATTTAGGGCTTTTTCGATAAAGGAGAACTTTAGCACTACAAGGTGTCATTATTGTGATGTGATCACATTCACAATAAGTTCTCAGTTTTGCTCTCAAACTGAACATCGTGAACCAGTAAGAGCCTTTTTTCACCATCACCAAGCAACAAGCAAACCGATCCCAGCTCCCTTTCAGAGGACTGCAACATACTGTGGAGATCCAACTTCACACAGCCAACACTTCAAGACCTCCACCACCAGTGCTACGCAAGCTCCAGAGAAGAAAGACACCGAGCACCGAGTGCCTGGTGTGAAAAAAAAGATTCAGCCCAAGATTTAAACTCGGCAAAGTCAAGGGAACTTTCCGCATAGAGAGAAGAAGAGAGCAAAAGGCAAAGTCCACATTCGATGTGGCATGCATTTAAGGGCAAAGGCAGAGTTATAAATGGGTCTTTTACTTGAAGATATTTTCTGGATGGGGTAGTCTGGATCAGGTCTTGACAGCCATTGTATCATGTAGGTTTTCTTTGAAGGATCAGAAATGTTTCCTTGAATAGAGGAGGAAAAAAAAAAGAAAAAAAGAGATGTAACACAACATACATTAGCGTGACATAGTTGCTCTGTCAGAAGTGCATAAGCTAAGAGAGTGAGTGGGCTTCGACGGTGAAGGAGCCCAGAGGAGGATCATGGCCAGGCTGTGCAGATTTGGGCAGAGGGTGCTGTGTGCCACAGCTTGTGCCCAGCTCTTGAGAGCCAACACTGAAGACAGCCAGAAGGCCAGTTCTCCAGCAGTATTTCTCACTGCAGCACTTCTCACAGCAGCTTTATGTCCTAAGATACATCCCATATAGTTTAGTTATACTCTTTAAAATATTTGTATTGGAGACCATAACTGACACCTTGGTTCTATTTAATTAGGAATCAAAAGCTACCTTGAGAAATACATCAGGAATGAAAGAAAAAAAAATAATTAATAATAGGTTGAAAAGTCTGCTCAAACCTGGGGCTGTGGAGAACCTTGCCACCCCAGGCAGACACTGCACACAAGTATCAGTTTGATGAAGGCATTTCAAATAAATACAATCAAGGTAATTTTTTTTCAAGCAAGTAATATGTGCCAGAAAAGACTAGCACTTACTTGGACACGGAGGTAGTCTGCAAATCCTTACGGTCTCTGGTTTATTTTCTTTACAAAGGCCGATAGCATTGTCCCTGGTCCGGCACAGGACTGGGCGATCCTGCGTGCCGTTGCCACAGCTGACGGAGCACTGAAAGGAGATGCACCAGTTAGACCCCCAGTGCCCCTTTGGAAACAATGGGTTCAAAATTAGTTTTTTTAATTTTAAACCACTGCCCTTGATTTGACCTGACACCGCACATTATTAGAACCACTGTAGTAGCTAGCAAGAGGGAGATCCACAGCTTTTTGTGAAATACCAGTAATTGTGAAACAGTCCAAAAGAGAGCTTGTGGTCTGAGCTTCTGACACTTGTTATGGGAGTCACTGAACCCTGTTTTGCCCATAGTAATGGCAAATAAAAAAGGCAGAATGGAAGTTGCTCCATGAATAGGTGCACTGTCTTTCTCTAGGAAAGCGGGTGAAAAACTCTGTCCCTTGGACAGAACCTCATGAGACTGAGTAGCTAAATCTGCTGAAGGCCTTTACACGGAAAATGTTCACACCTCTAAATCTCCACAAGTGTTGGAACCTGACTTCCTTCACGGTGTCTGCAGACTTTGAAGTCTTCTTTACTTGAAATAAAACAAAACTGTGATAAAAGAGTTACTTGCTCTTCTCTCAGCTTAAGTCAACAGGAAAACGATTGTGAGCAAAATAAAGAACAGGCAGAAGTCAGCTTTCCTGATGGTGACATCTTATATGGGTGGCTCATGAGGTCTGGATCACCCAGGATGGCTTTGCCGGTGTTTCGCTAGCACCACCTCTCCATCTGACTTACTTTCTGTGGTGTTAGTACCAGTGGAAACAGTACACCCTCTGTGGCGGTGTTAGTATATTGTGTTAATGCATTCAAATAGAAAGCACAGAACAAATGCCAAGATTTTCTCCCCTGCATTATAAGAAACTAGTTGCTTGAGACCTCCAGAAAGAGACTGACCTGTGACCAGGGTCCTGTTCTCCACTGCGCTGGGCAAAGCTCCCGGTTACAAGGCCTCCTGCCTTCTGGACGGTCATTGTTGCAGTACTTGGTGTGAACAGACCGATTTGTGTTATCGTGGAGGACTTGGACGCATCGGACAGATCGCACTTGATAGCCTGTTTTGCCACAACTTTTGCTGCAAGGCTCCCATTCTCCTGTAACCCATCTGGGTGAATGAAAAGAGAGTAAGTTGAGTAAAATTCTCTCGCTCCTAAATTAGGGTCTGTAGAAATGTAACTGTTAAACACCGGATGCAGAGATCTGCAGTATTCATGGGATTAAAAAGGGAAAAAAAAAATATTGTCTGAAGAAATATCCTGAGTTTAAAGCAATTGTCCTGAAGTACTCATAAAATTCTCGGTTTAGAAATAGTCAAGAAATAACACGGTCACAAGGCAATGTCTAAAAGCTCAGCTTAAAAAGTAAAGTGGCAGTTTCACCCAACTTGCTCATTGTAGCCTATTGAAGTTACACAGCTGCGGAGGAAGGCAAGTGCTGTGGAGCACAAAGCCATGAATCCTAAGGTGATGGCTGAGACCAAGATGATTTTTTCCCAGCAGTGAAGCAGCAGCATATTAGTGTAGTGGGTGTCACAGACCTTCATAAAATCTCTTAAATAATTGCCTCTCCTATGTACAAGGAGCAAAACGCTCCAATGCCATTCTATGGAAACGGAGGTGACTGAAACATTCAAGTACAATTTAGGAACCTATTGAGTCTTTGTGGTACCTGAGTCCAATTATATTTGTAGCTAAAAGAAGAATACAGTCCTTTCCAGAGTGCCTGAGATATGGTTAGGTCATTACTTCAGTTTTCCAATAAATAAATGTTAAACCCTGACCCATGCTGAGTTTATGGGCCACAGTTTCTCGACTTTTCTCTATCAAATCTTTTACTGAAAGGAAGTTAGGAAATATTGTGTGGTATGTTCTACTTATTTGCCGTCCTTCCTGGAATCTAGACTTGGTCCCCAGAGATAAAAGTTGGGATCAACACACTCCTTTCTTGTTGCAGTAGCAACATCAGGAATATATGAGTCCTACATGTGGCAGGAGTAACCTGTTGCCAGTCAAAAAAAGCACCTCTAAAATGTGAATTAAAACACCTTTGTATAGCAAAAAGAAAGGTACAACAGGAATAGCATGCTTTGTGAGGGCAGCCAGAGGAATCTAACAGGTTGAATTTCTTCAGTTTTTAAATGGCCAGATATATGCCGTGAACTTCAGGAAGTTTTGGATGAGAGGCTGTATGACATGCATTTTCTTACGCAGCACTCTCTAAATGTTGTCCTTACACGGTTAACTCACACTGTGTAAAATCAACTGGTATAAACTGAATTTATGTCTATTATGTATTACCTCAAGAGGGCGTGAACACAAATGTCTGGATCAAGACAGCACTTCTTTTCTAATCCAACTTATTGCAGTAGTAATAGGAACGAGCAGCCCCAAAACCTGTATTTCTACAAGCAGAATATAGCATCACATCCTCAGGGTCTCACATCTCTGTGACGACGCATGGATGTCAAGGGGAAGTCACCTTCTTTCAGGTGACAAGTGCTACCCGGGCACAATCCCCATTGGCTGCCGCCGAGCGGCACTTACATGGGCTGGGAGCACTCCTGGAGGTTGCACACTCTGCGAATGGGCTTCGGCTTTTGGATCAACTCGCAGTAACTCCGATGAACCATCTTGTGGTCCGTCTTCCGCCGGCAGCCGTATTTGGTGAACTGGTAGCCTGGAGAAAGAACGACTCCTCTTATTTTTTAGCACTGGAAGATCTTGCGCAGGACTTAGTTTTCAAACAACCCGCACGTTTGCCGTCAAAGGCTGCAGTTGGAACTGCAGGTGAACACACTACAAAAGGAACTGTAAATTGCACTGAATGATGTAGGTTTAGCAGCCAACATTGCTCATCCACTTCATTTTTTCACTACAGGCTATCAAGAGAAAAACAACATCCAGCATTCCAAAAATGTTCTGCAAACCCACACAAGCCACACTCGGGCGCTGCAGCCGGAGCACCAGCCCGGTGAGCAGCACCAGGGCACGGCTCTGGCCCCACGGGCAGGGGTTTACGCCCCCAGCTCCACATCACAGGGGGCAGATTGACCATGGGCTGACCCATGGCACTTAGAGGTTGGGCACTCTTGTGGCTGGCAGACCCTCACTCAAATCTTGCACTTGCATTTTTCAATTTCAGAAATGTCAATCAGAAATGAGCCACCCCAGATCAAGCTCCCTTACCATTCAAGTCAGATTTTCAACCCCATTCACTGTTTACTTGTTTATTTGTTAACTTAAATAAAACCCTCCCATACTTCTGTCTCCCTAATGCCTTGTGGCAATGAGTTCCACACGCGGTCTTGATTCTTTCAGCTTTCTCTTAATCATTTTTGAATGCTCTGGGGTTTCGTTTTTACCTCCTCCACAAGGTTTTGAACACTGGGACCATTTTTTCAAAGCCCATTCATACGATACCGAGTCCTCTTCCAAAACATTATTGTTATCTACATTCAAGGAATCTTCATGGATCATGTACTTGTAAGTCAAAGATATCTTGGCACCACCGTGAGGAATCACCTAGTAAGCAAAACAGATGTAGGGAGAAAAGATATGAAAGACTGATATCAGAAGCTATGTGAAATGATGTGAAATAGAAATCATTATGGCTCAGATGTAAAAACATCCCCGGAGGGATTCAAACCGTTTAGCTGCACTCAACACTATTTTTTTTCCTTGATGAAAAAGTATCCTTATGACACAGAGTTTCTAAACTGCATATTAAGAAAGACTGTTGTTGATTTAGACAGATTTTTCTTGCCAGCATTGGACTGACTTCACGATACTAAATTTTTTCCATATCCCATCATAAAGGATGGAAATATTGTACTAAAATGATAATGGATATTTCCACTAAAAGACAAGGCACATTCAAACGCAGATAACTGAAAGTAGGGAAAAAATTGCTTATATTTCTGATAAAACACAAATATTCTTATGATAATCCAGGGAATTCTGTGAAGCTCGTTACTTAATCCCGACAGAAATACAAACGATTTAGTTCTGGCTATCATGCTGCACTAAGACAAATGCAGGAAAACAGAATTCAATGTGAGTAAAGGGCAGAAGATCGGTCCTTTGAAAACACAGTATTTATTTCCTCTTTGATGTTCAGCTGGTGTGGAAAAACACATTACGGCTGCTTTCAGAGGGATTCTGAATCCACCTACCCCTACTCATTGTAGTTTATCATTTGCTGGTTTGCAGTGAGAAAAGAAAATAAGCCAGTAGGTTTGGGACCTGCAGAACTCGCTGTGCCCTGACAAAGTGAGCCTGGAAGCACAAGAGTCTGCATCTCCTGTAGCAGGATACATTTTCAAAACATGGACGGGAGGAGGAGCTATTAGAGCTATCTGATACAGACCATTTTGACCTTTTTTTAACTAATGCTCACATGTCAGGTAAGATAAGTAAACTGGAGAGTCCTTATAGTGGCCAATTGTTAGACCGTCAACAGGAAACAATCAGGAGACTTGGTTGCTCAACACGTAACCCTGGGTTGTAACAGTTCTCGTACAGAGCAATGAATTCAGAGAAAGGGATTAAAATACATGTTTTATTGTCTTATAATTGAAGCAGATGTCTTCTTGTAACTCACAAGAGGAATCTAAAATATATTATAGCACATTATGGCTCTGTAACCCTGACACTGTGTTCCATGGAAGACAGTTTTCATTTGACTTACCAGAATAACTATTCCATTACGTAGTGGCCCCATGGTCTGCACAGTTTCTCTATCATCGTCATTCCGATATTCCCACTCCACACCCATGTCAATAAATACTTTAGAGTCTGGCACATAGTTGTCTTCGCTTAGAATAAACTTCCCCGTTTCACGATTTTTAATTGCTAGGAACAACATAAGAAAAGTGAATGCGAGAGGTTCTTTTCTCATCTAGGGTTTTGTTCTGCACTCGTCCCAGTGGAAGAAGCTGAAAAGGCCAATGTGCATTTTCCCTCTGTTCTCTCACAGGTAAAAAAAAACCTTTTTCAGGTGTTTTACTGAACTGCCAATGCTTTCCCGCTCAGCTCCAGCAACATCAATTGTCCTTTTTTTCCCTTTCTCATAGCCTGCCTTGCCAGAGAAATGAGGCCAGCGTGACTGCACCGCGTGTGCCCGTCTACCTGCTCCCGACTAACAACTTCTGAATTCACTGGCCAAATCCGAGCCAATTTGAGAGCCGGTGGGGGTCCCACAGCTACTCAGCTCTTCCACACGCTGTAAGGCAGCTCAGGGGGCTCTTAGTGCTGCCAGGAGAGAAAGGCGGACTCCCACAGTGAGAGAGAGACGCTAGAAACTGCATTAATTCTCCTGGTCAGGTCCAGCCCTGACACCGCTGCAGCCCCGCCGGCTCCTGCCACCGCACGCAGCGCCCGACGCCCCTGGTTGTGCTGTCAGCAATGCCCCATCCTTCTCCCAGACACGCTTCAGCCACCTTTGTATTAGGACTCTTGGTCTTCTCCCAAGATGGAAACTTTGCTCTTCTCATTAGAAGCAGCAGGGACTATTTGTTATTTAGATTTTAATTCCCTTCTCCCTCTAGCAGCTACCTGAGCATCCATCAGCCCCTGCCTTGACAGAGCAAGCTGTTGGAGTCCCCTCTGTACCACTCACCCCTCGCCAAAGGAAGAACCTTGCTGAACCATCTAGAGATCTCCCTCCTGACCCATGGGGTCAGGCTGCACCGAGCGGCAAGGGAAGCCTTCTCTGGTGAGAAGCTGGGGTGACTCACGAGATACAACGAGCAGGCCGTGCGCTGTGAATCTACCTCCAATTAATAACAGGCTACTAGACACTGCTTCCCATTGATCACAGGGCACCACGAGGAGAGGATTTCAATTACTGTCTAAGCTGCAGGATCGATCGGGCAGCCTTGCATCAATAGAGTTAGCAATGGAGCAGAATCTGAAACGGGTCTGGATGCAGCTGGGAAAGGACTGAGGATGGGATGCCCATTACAAGGGATGCACACAAAGATAATGTACTGCACCCTATAACGTAATTCAGGTCCTCCTCCAGCAGCTTTCACACATGAACATGCCAGTGCAATGGCTAGGACACTGGGGAATACAGCACAGGGAAATCTGATTGCCAAACAAGTTTCCTAATTTAACATACTTACAGAGGTACATGGTGTGGGAGGATAATGGGTAAACAAATGCGTAAGCACATTGTCAGGCTCCAGAGACAAAAATAAACAGCAGAAAAAAAATATTCTGACTGAAAATTTTCCTACTTGTTACATACTTACCAAGATTATGAGTGGTGGCGTCCGTTTCCTGTATAAGTAAATGCCTTGCGCCAACAGGAATTTCAAACATCTTAATGTGCCCTTTATTGTAGCATTTGAGAAGATAGTAACTGGTTAGTATGCCACAAACAGGAAGAGTCTGTCTTTAAATAAATCTTATTTTCTAAAAGCAGGGTGTATTACTGAACCTAATCCAGCATCATTCCCATCCCCGTTTCCATGCCAAGTGGTGGAACGTAACAGAGACAAAGGGCTTAGAAAAATGCCTTAAGTATCATCAACAGACTTTGCTTCAGGCTAAAACGGGCCTCGAGTGCCACATGTACCCACAGAGAGAGACCACGCAAGCTCCTGTCTGACAGTGAGTGACGATGACACGTGATTGCAGCGCTCCAGTGAATGGGACGGAGCAGCTGAGTGACATCAGCAGCAGAAATAAATCCAGAGCTCTCCAACCCAGAGCACTGCAGCCTCCTCTGTGCATGCACAGGGCCCGCTATCAGCAGACTTAACTGACCACTGGACAAAAGTCTTATTTTCGAATTCTAGACACATCTCCAAGTGAAGCCCAGAGAGTTTATCGGAATTAGTGATGCTGTAAATGATTTGCGATTGCTCTGGTACTTTCCACAGAAACAGAAGAGATCAGACAAAAATACCCTGAATTCCCCAGGACAAACCACACTGATTGCACTGACCTGGTTTCTTTGGTACTCTTGAAAATGTTCCTTTTACCACTTTGCAGTGGGAATTATCTCCTCCACAAACACCACACTTATCTTCCTGCTTCGTGGAACCTATGACCCTGTCACACCCAACTTTCTGTGCACGAAAGAGAAAAACAGTCATTTTTATTTATCCACACTTCAATTCAAATGAGCCTTCATTTCAGATACCAAAACCCAGACACTTCTGCTTCAGCAAAAATATCCAAATCATAGTATTTCCTTGGAAGTTCAACATCTAAACAGACTTTAATACTTCCAGTTCCTATAATAGTTGTCACTCAGGTGATTATATTTTTATATCATGCTTCACAGTGGTCTTGTTACTGAATGAAAGCAGCACAGTTAAGGAAAAGCTCTTAAGCCTGAGCTTATCTTAAAGCAGATGGTTAAATTCCAGAAGAATCAAGGCATCTATGTGAGGATAAGCACCTCCACCAGTGCTTTGCTAAGTCAGAGCCTCTAATTCCATCGAAAGATGACCTGTGGCAGATCCCAACTTAGAGGAACTGTCACTGATTTTTTAAAAATAGCATGATCAAACACAGAGAGGACGCACATCAGCCATATCTGAGCACCACTTTCCTTGAAAGCTGCTGCATGTGCCTATTTCATTGTACATTCCACCCTCACTAAACCTCAGCAGGAAAAGCTTTCGCTGAAAGCTAATTGTAATAGTTCATCTCAAAATATTGCATCAAATTACTTGTGTAGGTAGGTGCTGTTGGAATTGAGTCACATGCAATGCGATGGCAACTGTGAATACCACACACAATATTGTGGCAATAATCCTAATGAAATCTCCTTCTCGCCCAAAGCACTATTATGTTTACTTAAACAGTCATTCTGGGAGAGAAACACTCGAGCTACCATTTTCATTCTTTTCACAACACTAAGCTCCGAAACAATCCGTCGGACGCTTACCAAGCAGTCTCCCCGCACGCAGATGCTGTAAGCGTCTTTGTAGGAGCAGCGGGTCCCATCGTGCACCATCCTTTTCATGTACACCACGTCCCCGGTCTCCTTTGACTCGCAGTACAGGTGGCACCTTTCCTTGGCTGAAAAATAAAACGATCCAAATTGTGTGTGTTCAGCTCTTACAGTTTAGTTGCTGACTTTGTGAACGGCACTTCCGATAGCGTTGGCTCTCTCTCCTTCCTTGCACACATCACGGTACCCCATAAATCACGGTATCCCACAAATCACCGATGCTAATCTCTTTTCAAAACCTCTGCGACCATTTGGAAGCTGCTGAATCACAAAGAACCCGTGTGTCAACATCAGGAGACGGTCTTAAAAATAACAGATCATTTACTTTGCTGGGGGGGGGGGGGGCATTATTTAATCCTTTGTCAGTTGATGCAATCCGGCAGAGGTTTCTGCAGCCTGCTACAAGATTACCTGTGAGAGATGCAGGTTTCTGCATCAGTTTCTCCTGCGCTGCACATAAATCTGAAAAAAATCAAAAGCCATTTTGCCATGAAAAGCAGCTGTCGGACACTGAGTGAGTTTGGCATCCAAAATGCCTTCAGAGACATCTGGGCCATACCGTTTCCTCCTGAACATGAAGTTAATTCTCCCTCATTGTTGTACGTGTATTTATGGTAGTTTAAATCATTAAACAATATGAGATGTCTAAGACATTCAGAAAACCCCACATTTTTTTACTGCTAGCACATGCACAAACCGTCAGGCAAGTGTACCTCTTTCTCCTAATCTGTTCCAAAGAGCTAAGAACAAAAAAAAAGCTGAAATGATTAGTCAGTGGCTGAATAAAGTTGTATTCCATCAGTGCATTTGATTTTACCCATATCTCTTGCTGTCCCCAGCCCCCGAACAGGATACACTATGCATTCCTTGGCAGGGAAGAGCAGACAGCCTTTCTGTTAGACGAAACAAATAAAGACTCTGCTATTTTAATATGATTAAAAGATGGGACACTTTTCCCATCATTTAAAACAATAACAGCCTTTCCGTTAGAGCAGCTCAATTAAAACAACTCTTCACAGGCCCTTTGCGTTCTTCCCCTGTGCAGCTCCATGGCCTCTGCCCTCTTTTAATAAAGTCCTTGCTATTGCTATTGATGTCTTCATGGGTATTGGTACATCAGAGACCTTTGTTACTGCTCCCAAACAACGCAGAGATGTCGTGCTAAAAAAAGTAGGGTCCAGACTACTAAAACCTCACCTTCCTTGTGCAGATTCTTAATAAGAGGACTATTAAGATCGCGATAGTCACAGACCTAATGTATTTGCAGATATTAGAAACACCGAACTATGCACAAGACATAGATGTGCGCCCAGCCACAGGCTCTGCCTACGCACCCCCCCACCCCACACATACCAGTCATTCACTGGGCGCGACTAAAGGAAAATACCAGGAGGACTGACTGGGTCTGTACAAGGGCGATATTGTGGAGAGGGTTCCCTTCCCATTGCTCCGCGGGAACAGTAAATGTGCAAGTGCTGTTAAATTGGACCCTGTTAATTGCAAAGAATTATTTTCTTTCTATTCACTAGTGCTGGGCACCGTAGAGACGCAGGGGCACGGACACGACCACGTGCCAGCCCGTTCCCTGCTCCCCATGAGTTTCCTTCTCGTTTAATTGAGGCTGGGAGCTAATCGCCAATGTCACTCTGCACCGCCCTGGCAGACACACGGCACAGGGGGATGAGAGCCTGCGGTGCCCGGGGGGCTGGGGCAGGAGACGGGTCACGGCACAACGCGGCGCCGGGGTGCTCAGGCACACACCGGGGCGGACTCCAGCTCAGAGGATTTTCTCTGCCCAAGGGATGAGATACTCCTCCCTGTCCCCATCTCACACACGTGTCAGACACGTCCAGCTGAGCTGTGTGTCAGCTGCACGGATTTATGTCGCTTTTGAGCCGCGGCTGCGTTATCTGAACAAAGTGTGTCGCTGATACGCCTTATCTTTACAAAAGGGAATTTTAAACACACTACAGTTCAAGCATCAGCCACCCTCTGGCCTTGTTTTCACAAAAAAAAGTTGTTCCCTCTAATAACCCTCCACAGATATATGTAAAGTTGGATGCAGTTACACCACAGTTATATGGAAAACCAGAAGTGCTCAATGCTCAGTCATCAGTGAGCTGGTTTCTGACCCAAAAGCCACTGAATTTAACAGGAAAAACATCTGATTGTTTTCAGTGACCTTTGCAGCAGACTGCTCCAAAGGCTGAAGCAGATGCAGAGGTCTGTGGGCCACAGCGTTCAGCCCCACTTTCTGTGCCAGCAAAACTATTTCATGAAATTAAGCTGTGTGGTTGTGTCTGAGCCTCTGAAAATCCCAGATTGCACAAAATGGCATGAAAAGAATGAGGGGTCCCTGAGAACTGTTTGGGAGGAACATCAGGCAAATTAATTACAAGGAATTTGCTATTAACTTCTGGCAGAGTATCCTCTCACTGGAATGCAAAATGATTCACCCAAAGTGACCCTTTTCCTCCCAGGGATGGGTGCCTGGCTGAGGACAGCTCCGGTGCCCGGTACCTGCCCCTTGCCAGGCCAGCCCTGCTCCAAAGGACTTGTCATTCAGATGAAGTGACCAGGTTTAACAACAGCGAGCAGCCAGCACTGCTCATCAAACAAGTTGAGAATCATTGCCCTCCGCCTTTTTCTTTGTTAAAAACTCTTCTCACTGTGTTTTCAACCCAACGTGGCATAGAACGGCAACAGCCTTCATGGCCCAGACCAACCAGCTGCACTTTCTTTGACAGTTAAGCGGAGGCATTAACAGGAAAATGAACATTTTTTTTCCAAGAGGCGATCTCTATTGAGATGCCAGAACATCAGACTGACCATGCTGGTTCAGACCCAGCACCCATCAAATACCTGCCTCTGACAGTGCTGGCGGTGTTTGCAGGAAGATGTAAAAATAAACCTGATACTTTTCTCAGAATATTCTCCAAGTTCCTCATAAACTGCAGCTTGGGACTTCCTAAGTCATGTCTGGAACTCGGTGTTTAACAGCTCTTAATGGACTGTAGAACTTTCAATAATTTTTAAAACTTGCTGGCATCTGCAACTTCCCATGGTAATGAATTCCAGTTTAATTATATGCTGTGCGGAAAAGTTACTTCCTCTTATTTGTCTTAAATCTGCCACCTAATAATTTTATTTGATGTTCCCAGGCTTGTGTTATGAGAAAGTGAAAAATCATTCCCTATTCAGTCTCTCTATGCCACTCACAATTCTGAAACTCTATCTTTTTAATCTAAATCTTCACTTTTCTGGGGTGAAAAGTCTTAGTTTATCTAAACACTCCAAATTCAGAAGTCATTGCTTGTGTTTGCTTTCTTTGGGCCTTTCCAAATTCAACTGTGGTTTTTTCCAGCAGTGGGGCAGCAGTGAGATGGGCACAGCCTGAGCTACGCTGACAGAGCGATCAGAACGCCGACACATCAGGCCAGCACAGAGGCACATCAGTGTCCTCCATCCCTCTCTCGACAGTCACTGAGCTGATGTTTTCCTAAAGCTATCCCCAACTCTCACATCTTTCTCCTCAGAGCCCACCCTGCGCACAGACCACACACATACACACACTCACACACCCCCAGATCCATTAATGGCATTAACTTCATTTGCCACATTCAGCCAATTAACATCACAAGGTCCTTCTGCAGCTCTCACCGTGGGCTTTCTTATTTTAATTAGCCTGAGTAATTTTGTATCCCAAGCAGATGTTGTCACCTCGTTCACTCCCTTTCCCTGCTCACTGCAGCACCCATGCTCCCAGCACCCTTCCTTGTGGACCACCCCCCCCATGCAAGACCACTCCCTTCTGACCTCATGATAACTCAGTTTAAGAGCAGTTATTGGAGAACAGGGTCCAAAATTTTTTGAAAATCCAACTGCATTCTATGAATTGGATCACTCTTATCACTGATACTCACTGATCCCCGCAAACAACACGTAACAGGCTTGTGAGGCGTGATCTCCCTCGAAGTTTTACCCCTCCTTATATTTTCCACTCATGTTTGCAACTGGTTTTACTTTTCACAGGGAAAAGTCCACTCACCATCAACGTGTTCGTAGGGGAGCCAGTGGTGTTTTGTGTTCTGGTACTCAAAGTAGGGATCCCACTGCCGGCACTGCTCCTCTCTGAAATCTTCAAGCTCCTTAGGACAGTCCTGGGTGTTGCACAGCTGGAACTCGTAGCTCGGCCCCACGCAAGTGCGGCCTCCGTTGGCGGGACTGCGGCGGGCAGAGAAACCCATGGTTAGTTTTGCCATTAACACAGGAGCCAAGCATCTATCAAACCCTTTGAAGTGTTATTTAACTCCCAGTCACGTCAGTAGGCACTTGATGAAGTATTTCTGATATGGAAACTACGCCTTTTCCTTTCAAAAGGAAACTGTCACTACTAAGCTCTTAAAAAGTAATTTCTGCAAGTAGAGCTTCAAACCACTTGATCAAGGCGAGAAAAGCCATTTTCTTGGTGTGGCCTGGGAGAGGAAAGCACAAGCCGATGAGGCGACTCATCTGCATTCACCCGCTAAGGCAGCAGCACGGCCAGAACCGGAGCCCAGCCCGGCGCTGCCTCCCCGGCGCGCAGCCGGGCTCCAGAGCTCTGCCGGAGCTCAGGAGTCGGAGCTGGGTTTGCTCCCTCCTGCAGGACCACGGAAAACACTGTCAATAGCACATTACGCTTTTCCTACATGAAAATAGATTTTACAACTAAAACCGTGCTCACAAAGGTCGTTTTCGTGTTGCCAATGTAATAAAGGCTGAAATTAGAACTGGTAAAATTGTTTCTTAACAGAACAATTTCCATCAGAAAATGTTGCTTCATAAAACTTGATTTTTTTTTTTTAATCAGTGATGACTTCTAACACTAGCCAAGTTCAGCCACCCTATCAGTACAATTTGAGAAAGCCAATGTTAAAAATATCCTGTCTGGTAAATTCTGGCAATTGCTTCAGTTCTTGCTGTTAGGATCTTGACACTTCACAATATTGCAGTGAGACAGCAATAATTATACATTTAATATCGTTTGCACATACCAATCTATACTAAATATAATATACCTCCAGTGTTAGTAAAATTAACTCATTCTACATTATCTAAATGAGCCACAGATAAGTAAAGCAAACCAATTCACTATAACTAAAATTAACTTTGGGGAAGCTTCTGATCTCTGGAGGTTTGTTCCAACTTGGAATGAAAACAGTTTCAAAATATTTTAAGATCTTCTCGTTGAAACAGCCTAAAAGTGGATTAAACAAAATTTTTTAAAAGGTATATGCATTTTTTAAAAAAATACACCAATTCATTGCCATTATCTCATACTCACACATTAAAACAAGGCATATATAGGGCCCTAAACTTTTGCTTATCTTTTAAGGCAATAATGTAGCAGCACTTTCAAGATTCCTGCAACTGCATAAGCAGCTTAATGGATGGGTAAACTGAGAACTAATGATGATTCACGACTTGCTAAGGGCCAAAAGTAGAATTTCTGACAACACACAGCACAGGTCAGATTTAACAAGCACCACTCAACACCCGGTACTGCATGACCGCACTAGCAATTTAGTGAGGATTCGCACCATCCATTTGCTTCAGATCAGAAAAAAACATATGGGTGTACACACACTTACTGCGGGTTGTCACACTGCCGTGTCCTGTACTTCACCCCGGTGCCACACGTGCGAGAACAAGAGCCAAACTTACTCCATGCTCCCCAGTGCCCGTCCTGCTTCAGGATGTCTGGTGTCAGCCAGATGCAGTGCCCTTTAAAGCAGTGCTTAAAGAGAAAACCAGATGTCAGAACAATTACGTGATTAAATTATATCATATAAGAAGCTGTGGTATAACAGGCTTCATTTTAGGCACAAATTCTGGACTCTTTTTCACCTCTCTCTGCAGTGAGATGCACTGGCAGATTGTGCCCATGATCCCAAATCCAATCAGATTTTCTGCACTTAAGTATGCACATATATGCTTGCAGGATGCAAGCCTACCAAGTTCATTAAACTGCTCTCAGCATTACATTCCTTCATCACATGTCTGCGTAACGAATACAGATTCATTTAAGGGAGATGGCAGAATCCCAAATCCTGGAGGCGAAAGGTAAAATTCTGCCTCTGTCACTGCAGGCAGCAACGGCGAGAGCTCCTGCCGTGGCACCGTCCTTCCCAGCAGCCCCAGACTCCACATACACATTCCTGCAGTATACACAAGCAGTGAAGTGGCACGAAATGAAAGCCAGCTCACATTTTAGACATTAGTGCTATGAAATAAAGAATTCTTGCAGTCTCCCAAGAGATTTCATAGTAAAACGACCAAAATACCAGGAAGCGTTCACTGGGGAGCAGCTCTGGACAGTACCACTTCTGCACAATTAATCATGCCCTACTAGGCTTCCTCTTTTCTTTTACCTGATTTTTAATACAGTCATTCTACAGAGGTTGAAAAACCATAATTTGCTACATTTCCCAAACCTATTAGGTATTTACAAACTTCTTTAAGAGCCTCCATAGCTTCAGTATTGATAGTCTCTACTGTCTCCTCTCGTTACAGAAACCTGCCAATGCCTTTCCACCAGTTTCTTCAGCCCTTAATCAAGGAATTCTTTTCTCAGCTGAAGTCAGGATGAATTCTTCTCGAGCCCTTTCCAGTACTATTTCGGCTTCCATAAAAGTCTGCTGATGAAGTGCGGGTGCTGGAAAGTATTTCCATCCCAACAAATGACTTTGCATTAGACTGTTGCAGTTTCTCTGTGTTAACGGTTACTGGTCGGGATAAGAGCTCTGGCTCAGGCGCACAGATGGCTATAACAACAAGTGCAATCAGTCACTTACTTTCCTTAACATTCAAGTCAACAACAACATTTTACACAGCTTAACAAGCCCTGGAATGCAGGAATTTGGCAGGCGGCACAAGCCGAGCATATGGCTAAATGCATGCTGCCAGCAAAAACAAAATCAGAAGATATATAAAAGGAGAGTGCTCCTAAGCATAGAGCGATTAGTGATCTGGAAGACAAATTTAAAACTGATGGATAATCATTAATAATGCTGAATTTAAAGAGAGAATCATTAGTAAAACAGTGACAAGACACAGATTACTGATTTGCTAATCTGCGCGATGACTGGCTCTTTATTCACGTAATTTATTTTCGTGCTGATTTGGTTGGACAAGGAGCAGAAAAGAAAGTAGAAATTAGGTTTCAGCTATTTGTTCTTTCTCATGACTTCAAATATTCAAAGTCAAAACCTATGAAATAGATGAGTTACCATGAAGCCAACTATACCAATCCTGCTCCGGAGCTGTAATGGGCAGCTTTTTCTTAGTTGTTTGACAAAACAAGAGATAATTCAGCAAAGCATGAAAGAAATGCAAAATGCTAATATGTCCTTTTCTTTCTTCAGTTTTGAAGCTCAGTGCTGTACCCTTCAGGGACTGTTTACTTATGTCTTCAGAGAGGTTTATTTGAAGGAACAGTTTGAGTCGTCGGGCCCTGTGCAGCAATGGGACTGCTCAGAGATGCAGGGGAAGCTGGCAATGCATCAGCTTGTCAATATGAATTTCAGCCGGTCTTGGAAGCAGATGAGATGTGACAGCTCCTGAGCTGTTCTCGCCTAAACATTCTTTTATCAGGGCTCTGCATCCCTCAGGTGTTAAGTTCCACAGCAATAACCAAATCCGTTTCAAGAGCCACATAGTGCACGTTCATGATGCAAAGATCCAGGGTCCAGTGCTTGGACTCCGTGGAGAAGAGACGTGTGTTTTCCAATCTCTTTCCCCTTCTTTAGCCAGGAACAGGGGGATGTGGGTTTGCAACAACCACTAATACACCACCTATTTGACACTCTGACTGGTGCCTGAACTGGAAGGCAAACACGGAAAGGTGTTATTGACTTTGCCGCGTAAAGGAAAGAGCAGCACTGATTTTTACGGAAGAAGCTGGTCATACGCCGATTGTTGGGAAGCTGAGGCAGAGATATCAGGAGACAAGCATTTGTGTAAAATGAGTCATCCTCTGCTCTGCCTTTTTGTTTGTGGATTAAAAGAAAGGAGCCTAAATAAAAAGAAATGATTCAGAACTGAGTCTTACTCTGTGCAGACCCATGCAAGAAAACATGTGAGAAGGTAAAACTAGAGATGGAGCTATCTCCAGTGTAATAAAGGAAGCCAGAGCCAAGCCTTCCTATTGCTGCTACATTAACTAAATAATGAGGTGGAAAAGAGCTAATTTCAGCCAGTAGTCCCTCCATAAACAGGGGGTTTCATCTAAAGAATGGAGCATACTAAAGCAAATTACTTTTTTTTTTTTTTTAATGGGAAAAAAGCCCCACATGGGTAAATGCAAATTGTTTTCCTAGTAGAAGACAAGATGACTTCTTGCAGTCTCGCCTGTTTTTCTGGCAAACAGGACAGTCCAAAACAAGTGCAATTTCCAGGAGAGGAAGCTTAAACCTCTTGCAGTAAAACATTCCACTGCTGTTTTCAGCAGTTCTTTGAAACAACTGCTGTGGGCGCCAAAAAAAGAGCCAGTGTGTTCCTGTGGGCTTAACGCATCTGCAAGTTAATTTTTCAAGAAAAGACTCACAGATCTCTTTTGCACTGGGCAGTAACTTGCAACTTTCCGATCTCCTCGCCTGACACCCCTGTTCTCCACCAGGTAATCCCTCCTACTGCATCACGGCTGGTGGCCCTCAGCTCTCCCGAGATCGTATCAGGAGAGGGTAACCTTTTTATTTGCATTTCCAAAGCACACAGGCGGGCCTGCTCTGCTCCATCTGTTTGAGAATAATTAGTTGCAAGGGATAAACTGAAAGCTCTAATACTAAAGTCTACCCTGAGCCAGTAAAGTTTCTTCAGTGGAGAATCGAGTATTCTCACTGTTTCTGTGGTGACTAACACATCGTACACTTACCCATCTGTCTCCTGTCTCCAAGAGAAGCTGAGGTCAGCTTTCTCAGTGGGAAATTATCTGGACTGCTTTGAGTAAGCATTAATGTTTTCAGAAACCTTTTTTCTCGGTCCACTTCTCAATAATATCTATTTATTTCAATGTTTAATCACTCCCTTCCTTTCCTGACAAATTACAGAAATCATTCCAAGTTTGACTCAGATCATCTCATTAGCGTGGGGCAAGCAAAGAGAAGACCTGCTATGGTTGGGCTGGATCCTTGGCAGAGAAGCCAAATCCAAGAGCAACATCAGCTGGGCTGGCAGGGGCCAGTACCAGGCTCTTACCTCTGTCCAAGAAAAGAAGCAAAGGAGGCTCAGGTGGTGCAAACCTTTGTGTAGGTCATTGCAGCAAGCAGATGGACTCGAGCATGTGATCTCCTTGCTTGAATGATTTGGGGTTTTATCTCTATCCTGTGGAGAGCAGTTAGCCGATATAACTGTCTCCTCAGAAGAAGAATAGTTGAAAAAGAACAGAACAACAAAAAACTATGATGTATTTCTGAAGGTTGCCCAGCTTCAGAAGCCTGAGGCTAATGGTGGAGCTGACAGAATTGTATACAAGTAAATAAATTATCAGCTGAAAGCATATGTTTTCTTTTAAACCACAGGATGCTATGCAGAGTTAAGCTTTGCACTGGGATGCCTGACCTGCATGGTTAACCACAGCAATTTATGGCGTGTCTTTGACTTCACATTAAGACTCCGACCCTCCACGTGCTTAACTTTACACACCGGAGTTATTTCAGGGAACTTAATGTGGTACCATTCAGATACAGAAGTAACTGCAAGTTGCTGCATCATCGAAGCTTCATAAAATTGACAGAATCTTCCCTCTTGCTATTGCAAACTCCATCTAGTTGAAAAAAAGCAGGCCTGGAGCAATATAAAATATTTCATTTCCTTTAGGTTTCTATCAAAACAGTTTTCTTCTCAGGCTTGGAAGGTCCAAGAGAATGTTTTATTTTTCTATCCCTAAACTCAGCAAATTATTAGTTTGCTGCCAATTAACATAATGGTTGTTCTATGTCTCCAGTTGCACAAGGAGACTTACTAAAAAGCTTTTGAAATGGCAGGACCCTTTTGGCATCCTATGTCAAATAGCCACGCTCAGAGAAGACCTTGCATACATTTGCATAGATTTACTTAAATATACATCTCTTTGTATGCATACATGCACACGTATAGGCAATATTAGAAAGTCTAATTGTTTCTAAAGGTGAGTGCCCAGGTCCGAGACAGAGCCTGGCTGTGCAGAGCCGTGGCCCTTCTCAGCGTGTTTGCTGAGAACGTGCTACAGATGTCGCGTCTCCCGTAGGTGTTCCTGCCCTTTAATCATCAGTTAGAGAGGAGGCAGCCGGCTTGGGTTCTCCTCAACAGCATCTGCTGAGCCTGGGGGAGTGAAGAGCCCGGTTGTCAGTTATCTGCACACCAGGCTGAGGTGAGAACATCGCTGCGCCACACGCCGCCTCGCTCTCCCGAACTTCGCTTTCATTTCTGGCACTCGGTCCCCTCAGCTGCCGCAAAGCCAGGATGTTTCTTTGACACATCAGCAGTGTTGTGATTGGGCTGAGCTTAAAATAGGCCCTGGGAATTAGGGGTATGAAATCACGAAAACTGCAAGTCTCTAAAGTGGGAAACAAATGGATCTTTTTGAATCAACATCTTTAATTGCTTATGTTTCTGTTCTTTTCTGTTCTGGCGTAATTCCAAAGAAAACAGCGGATCGAGTTTGAAGTGATTTTCCTCTTCCTCATGTGCTGATGAGGTATGATGGGAGCTGTATCTTGAAAGAGGCCGCCGCACTGCAGCCGAGTCCCAGCTTTGGGCAGGACACGCATTTTGCGGCACCTCTCCTTCCAGGTAAGAATCTCTGGTATTGTCCTAATCGACGAAAAGAGTGAATCGGGGAAGGCCAAATCGAAAGCAGGGATGCAAAAGAAAGGAACAGATGGAAAAGGGCTGATCTGATTTAATACAGTGCTTGTATTAAAAACACCAACAAGTAATAAATACGCTGGTCAAATGCTGAGCTCAGACATACAAAGTCAGTTGTATAACCTTCATAACTCACGCTGTTTTTAAAAAAATGTTTAGCTCAGACTGCTGAGCCTTATCTAACAAAATGGTTTTCATTTTATATCATTTTCTCAGGTTCTTCCAGACGGTCGCAATAAGTTTATTTATCACGAAACTGGGACAGCTCCTCTGGGAATAAAACAGTCATAGTCCCATCATCTACTGAAACTTCAGCATGTGCACATACTCTCTTGCATCTCCACTCAACTAAAAAGCCTGGCTGTCTCCACAGTTTGCTGAAGCCTTGGATCCCAAGTTCCAGTCCAGAGAATATTTTTACAGCTGAGTTGCATAATATCCTGACAAATTGTTTATAATGGAAGCACTGACAGATCCTTAACTGTATGGTTACAAGTTTTTTTTTTTTTCCTTCTCGTTTCTGTTCAAATACTGACATGAATGAGTTGTTTGGGGAAGAGGGTGATGCAACAGAATGGAATATAACTGTATTCTTCTGAGGGTTTTATGGATAATTTTAAGGCAAAAATTAAGATATAGAAAACTGAATCCAAAGAAGCTGTCTAAGATTTTGGATTGTAATTTAGATTCAATTTTTTTTTTTAAACAAGAACCAGAGCTGTTACAACAGGAATAGTCTAAAGAAGAGAAAATGAGAAGGGAGCAGTTTATATAGAGCATAACTTGCTAGGGAATTAATTTAGCATTACAATATGTTTTCATAAAAACAACATTTCAAACCATAACAGCAGCTGTTAATATGGTTCATTTATCGCGTAAATGATGTCATCCATTGGGTTTTACAAAACATCTTTCCAAGTAGCAACATCTTCCTCTCCCCCTCAGTCACTGCATCAAAGCCCAGGGAAGCCAGCTTTTGTCAGCAGACTTCAAAGGACTCGGAGGACAGACCCGCTACGAGCACAGCGTGACCTCCGCAGAAGGACAACGGAGACCTGGAGGAGGTCCAGCATGGTGGTCAAGGAGTCAGGGCTGTCTGAGCTCTTGCCATCTCGCACCTTCCTTCCACAGTGCCTCATGCCTCCCTTGACTCTCATCAAGCTAGAAAATCCACCTCCGCAAATCTGCCCTTCTTTCTTCAGAGCCCCTCTCTGCCGTCACTTCGGCTCTCTCTCTCTAGCACTCAACTCCCACATCCATCCTGTCCCTCGGGGCAGCCAAAGCAGCCCTTGCTTGGCTGCCATCGCCGGGACCTCACTGCTCTCTGCAAACCTCCACACCACAAAAAGCCCGTCAGCGTCATGACAACACCACTGATACAAACACAACCCCCTCGACCTCAAAGAAGTCACAGACGAGCGGAAATTTCCCCGGTTTTGGCTCTGCCACAAAGACTTGCGAAAAGGCACAGGCCAATCTGCAGACACTTCCGTGGCTTGCCTGACAACAGGGTTTGATGGCCACAGAGCTGCCAGGCAGGACACGCCAGCCCCTGCCTCCTCACCTCACGCTGCTCGACAGCCTCACTTGCATTCATGAGTTTGCCCCACATCTTAGCCGACTCCAGGTTCTTCTCTTATTCCCCTTGATTTTAATGGGAACATCCTCAACTGCATACGAGAAAACGTGAAGACGTGTGAGCGTGTGGGTACACGCAGCGCCGGCTCTCACCTTTCCTGGCGCACACGTGGTCCCGTCCAGCGGAGGCCCTTTCTTTGTTTTGCAGAAGTAGGGGTTCTCAGGGTGGCTACACCACAGCTGCTTGCAGGGATCAAACGTACGGAACTGAAATGCAAGAAAAATCAGAGTGCACGATGCTTTGAGAGAGCTCCCACTGGAAACTGCAATAGAAGTTGCAGCGTGGTGGGGTTTGTCCTTTCCTAGCTGTAAAATTCCAGGTGTTAGCACTCATTCCTGAGCAGTCTGTGGACTGAGCGTATTGGAGCTTTCATGCCAAACCATCAGTGACTCTGAAGTGAGATCCCGCCTGCATTTGACAGAATAAAGTTGGGCAAAAATAGTTTTACACTAGTGGCCAAAGGCAGATGGGGCAAGGAGGAAACCAGTTGCCCCAGACAGTAAGAAGCCTTTTCTTACAGCTTCTCCAAATGGTGCTGCTTCATTTGGCACACAAACAAAAAAAAAATTCCTTGAGTAATCATGGGAGAAGGAAATGAGCTGCTCAGCCTGTGCCTCAGCTCCTGCAATCATCTTCTCAAGAGGATGAACATTTGAGCTCAGGACCCTGACCCAATTAGTAAACTGGCATTTTACCTATAATGCAAAAGCTTTAGTAGGAGAAGATTAAAAACCACCAACCACACAATATACTAAAACACCTTGTCTAGACATGCTTTCGCCATTCCGAATAAAGAAGAATATAAAGCATCTCCCAGGCTCTGGAGAACAGCTGTAATAAAAGACCCTCTTTGGCTGGGACACTCTTCCAAGGCAGCATGAGTGGGAATTGTGTCAAGACACAACACTACAGCCGATGCTTCAAAGGTTTTCATCCATTATCTAGAGACACCACTCAGCACATATATTCCTGCAGATGCGAATGAAAGCAGCAATGCTATGTCTTAGCAGCTGCCACACCAGCTGAAAACATCTCTTTCCATTTAATATTTTGTCCTACTTGAGGAGTTGGAGGTTGGAGGCACAGCCCCGCTGCAGAAGACTCTGCTTTCTGAGGCCAATCCACTGAGAATTGCGCTAATGTTTCATTGCTTTAAATTTAGATTTTGTCTCTTGTTTGCCTGGTAGAAGAGAGCCAACCATATCATCGAGTCCTTGCAAGTTGCTCTACTCGCTGTCACGCTTATTTTCTCATGCTAGGCATCAAAATGCATCACTCATTCCAGAAAATTGGATCATAAAAGCATACTGCCCCATGTCAGAACTACAAGATGTGCCACCAGATCCATCTCCTTCACATCTGGGTGGCAGTTTTGTAGCAAAATAAGTAGCTGCTGGCAATAGGAGGCTCAATAAGGCAGCAAGTTTGTTTGCTTGAAGTCTATAGCTCTTTATGAAAATATAGAACAATTATTTCTGTAATTCCAGCTAAAAAAAAAAAAACAAAACAGATACTTAAAATAATGTATTTGTTACCATTTAGTTGTTACTCCTTGCTTACAGCTAAGTGAGCACAACATCTTTCCTTGTGGGCTTCACTACACTGGCCCTATTAAGGACATTTCAGAGACACTTACAACAGTCCTGGATGAGAAACAGCAGAAGGCAAACTTAAGTACTCACAGCTGTGCACATCATGTAGCCCAAACCGAAGTCAAAGCGGCACTGCTCATTCATGGAGTAGTGAATTCCTGGCAGCTGTGGAAGGGAAGGCCAGTCATGTTCGAAGGGATCATCACGCAGACAATCATAGGAACTGCAAGAGGCAAAAAATTACAGTAACAGATGAGGCTGCGAGACTTGCACAGTGTTTGTGGTTTCATTGCCTTTTTGTTCCAAACAAAACAGAGCCTACAAAGATTTCTCAGACGCTGGTTCTGAAGAGCAGCTAATATTGCAATTATTCTCGCATTAACTTTATCATGTTGTATCCACCTTTAGTGGATTCTATATATACTTTTCCTGAAGCTCTTCCATTGTAATTTCCATTTAGCTTGCAGGTAAATTCCTATCAGTCTCCAGGCTCCTCATGTGAAAGGAATTAAAGGAAGAATCCGCATGAGACCGAGGAGAAAAGAAAGTTTAATTAATTTTCCATTTGTGGAATTCTTGCTGCCTGCAACTGTCTTTCAAGTGGAGTTTCAGAAGCAGAAGCCAGGGTAACCATTCGAGATTACCACTAAGCTTGCAGTTTTCCTGTGTCCTTGCTGAGAAGCAGTGACTCACTTACAAACGTTTACTCTCCTTTCCTAAACACTCAAGTTTGTTCCCTCTCTTCTGTTTCTCCCAATAGCTCTCAGCTACATTCACAGTTTGTGGAAAGTTTCCTTTCTGTGTGATGAATACGGGAGTTTCTCCTCTCCTCCTAAATAGCGAGGACAGCCTGTGTTGTACTAGGATCACATCTAAGCCGTATGGAGGACAGAAGACTGATGCTAATATCGATTACTGGTTATCACGGTATAATCCTTAGTTAATTCACAACACCAATGTGGTCAACGGTATCTCTGAAATATCTTGCGAGTTATTTAACAGACATGAGGAGACCATACACGAGTCTATTCTGGCAATCATTTGGTTTACCCTGAAGATACTGATAGCTTAGAGCAGAATTTTGAGGTTAGATTTACTTCAAAGCAAACCATCGTCCTGCTTTGTTACAAGACATTTAAGAACAGCTGTATTTAAAAGAATGCTGAGCAGCTCTCTAGGTCAGATGATTTTTATTTAATGGCTAAAACTCTAAAGGATCTTGCTAACGGAAACAATCCCACTTCCCTCACAGTATTTTTATTGCTTATTGCGATACCTAAGATATCCAAGAAAATAAAAATATTGACAAAAAGACTAACTCATGTTTACTTCTTGCACTTTACTGCATTGCTTCCTTCCCATTTTCAGTATCTGCTAGGTGTCCTAGTAGTTTCCCCATATTTTTCCACATAACTTGCACATAATACCAAGTGAAGGTTTTTTCTCTAAGGAGCAAAAATATGGTGATAAATACTGGAGTTTGTCAGGGAACTCCAGTGCAGGGCCAGTGTTCAAAGTGTGAGGATCAAGGGAAGGCAAGGGACATGGATGAAGCTGTTTAAACAGCCTTTGCATTTAGGGTGCTTAAAGGAAAAGGAACAACTGAAGAAATAATCCTAGAATCACATTCTTTCTTTAGATAACTGCTGAAGTCAAGAAAAACTCCGAGGACTCAAAGGGCAGAATTTCCTCTGAAGGCAGCACCATCTCACTACTGACAAGTATCATAAGCAACAAATGGCCCTTGAAGCCAAATGTGCTATCTGTAAGACAGACACCATGCTGCTGGGTAGCACAGACACCCCTCCAGCTAGCAGTTACGTTAGGGATAGAGGAAAGTTAGCAATGAGGTTCATAACAGCATCTTCTCAGAATCCCTGAGAGGACACCATATATATTGTCAGTGTCCAGCAAATGAACTGATGTAAATGAAATGAGGACACTTGAAAAGGGGCTGAAGTCAAACTATTTGAGAACTTCCATTATTATCCGCAACTGATGGGAAAGCATCTCGTTCCCAATAAGATGGGGGGATTCTTCGTTTTGTTCAACCCCATCCGAGTAACTAACAACGGGATAAAAGCACAAATGCTGAATGCAGAATTGTTCTTACGTGCTTCTTAATCAAAGGAGAGAGGCTACTCACTGGAGATATCGATTCAGCTCTTGCTGGCTGCAGCGAGACCAGTGGAAGCGATGAAACGCAGCCTGCACGAGGGGGGCCATGATGCTCCCCAGACGGACTTCGTCCCCACATCTGTTCCCTTGGCCGTCGTGCTCCATGCCTAAACTGCCCCGCACAAGAGAGAGCCAGCACAGTTACATCACAGGAGAACTCTGAGTGCCCAAGTGCTTCCACACCCCAGATGTCACCAGGGGCTGACTGGAACAAGGTTCTTCAGTCCCATCACCCTTGTCCACATGAGCAAAGTCATGAGAACTAAGACAGGGTGAGACTGAAGCTAAAGTCTGTGGTAGCTCCCACCTAGAAGCATTGACCTTTGAGAGTACTTCCATGTGATGAGCTTAATCCACTTCCAAAATAGACTAAAAACGCCTTCTTTGGCCTTCTGTGCACATCCACATCTGTGAATTACCACAGCTAAATGAATCCATTTCTTCATTAAGGATTTGGTCCACCCTCCAGAAGTATTAAGGGAAATGTACTCATACTGCAGTATGGAGCTATTCAGGAGTTATCTAATTTTTAAAAACACACACCTTTTCTTAAGTTGAAGTAATTTGCAATTGTAGGTAAGTCCTTTGAATAGGAAAAAAAAAATCAACAACCCACACTGAAAGCTAGTTTAGACTATTGCCCAGTAGCACTCCCACATTGTTTAAATGTGAAATATCCTGGAAAGTCTTGGGTGCCTTCTAGAAAATTATCCCAAGTTCTGGTATTTTAAAATTTCTTCTTTTGGCTTTATTATGAATACACTTTCTCCTTTCCTTAGTTGGGATGTTATATCGCATTTTTTTATGAGCACCATTTCACTTACATGGGTGACATCTATCCATAATTTAAACCAAATTAACAGATTGGAGCTGAATGTGATTTGAGGGATGACGAACATTCTTTTGTGGTATCTCTTTTAAAGCCCACTGTGTATTCTTTTCAATCCTAACTCAAAACCTCTAGAATGAAATACCATCTGGGTATCAATTCTACGTCCCTGTCTAATTAACATACTTTTACAGCGATTTCAATAAACTTTGGCAATTTTTCGTTTAAAGCACTTAATAATTCTGATACAACAAAGAGAAATGGGCCTGCAGGCTTTCTTAGGGAAAACAGAATAGATTGAAACTGTTCAGAAAAAGCCTTCTGGGAACTGTTGTTTTACTAAAGAGAAAATGGGAAACCAGTGGGTGTTCTCTGCAAACCGGGAAACCAAGATACTCCGGGAAAAACCAAGGCTCTGACAACTGCTGCCCAGTTATTGGCTCTAATCACATCAATAAGTAAAACGATTGCAATTTTTCTATGAAATACATAGAACAGTTGTAACCTCAGTGCTTGGCACCTCGTTTCTACACAGTATTGTATCCTTTACCAGCAGGAACAAATACAGATGATGTGCTTATTTAATATGGATTGTTTTCAAGAATGGTGTATTCCACTGATTCAAGGAATTCATATTTCATCATTGTAAGTACTTTACACTTCCACCAGGAGACTATAATACCTCATTCAATCTACTCTCACAGCACCCCTGGAAGATATTTTAGTACTAGTTCCCTTTTCCACTTGAAAATACTAAAACATAAAGCTTACTTAAAATCATAAAGAAAGCTTTGGGAGAGCTGAGACCTGAAGCCAGAGCTAACCTTAATATCATTTCTTAACATAAACTGCACCTTTCCAGTGTCATCGGTATTCTTCCGTACTGAAGGTTATTTTAAAACAGACCAAAGGGTGCCCACAGTTCTACTCACACATGTCCAGTTTCGTGAGCCACCACAAATGCAGATGAAAAACCATCCTCATGGTTGAGAGTGCAGCTTCGAACCGGATGACACATTCCAGTGACTGGAGCATAGCCTGTGAGAAATACCAAGAGTTCCAGAAAATTAACAAGTATGGAAAGGCAACACGGTGAGAAGCTCTAGGACAAACATCTGTCTTCTGTGGTGACACAGTTGAAGAGGGCCTCTTAAAGAGATTTCTGTCCCCAAAAATTTCATAATATGCTCCCTCATCTACGAAACAGGCAAAATCAGCCTGTGAAACACGTTAAAATTATACTCCTGGCTCACCAAGAAAACTGTTGTCACCTCTAGGACCATCCTGAAATTGCCTTCTCAAGCGCATGAGGCAACAGTGGAAAATGACGGGACGTGCTGCTGCGCTACAGCTCATGAGGAGCTCGGTGCAGTCCCAGCCCTCAGGGAGCGCCAGGGCAGAGCCCCAGCCCTGTGCTGACAGCAGAGCCGGGCAGCCCAAAAGGAACGGGAAAGCTCTGAGATTTACCCCTCCAGTGAACAAACCTGATCTCACAGGAGGTAGAGCCCTGCGAAAAAGGAAAAAGGGGACAGCCCTGCTGCTCCAGACCTCTCTGTAACAATATTTTTTGGCAATCCTGCTGCAACGTAACAACATCTTTGGAGACTTTTTAAACACAAAATCTATTCTTTAATCTTTGGGCATTTTCAGGACTGTTTACATACGGATCCCATTTTCTCGGCTTCGGCAAGAGCAAAGAAATGATCCAATAAATAATCCCACCACTAATAATAAATGAAGCAGTTCCAACTGAAACCAGCCCGACGCAGAGCTCTTGGGGAAAGCATTGACCAACACTAAGCAAAAGATACACAATAAAACGTTGCATGACTAGCCTTGCTGAGCTGGAAACACAAAGGCAAACCAAAACCTCATACATGTCTACCTTGCATGCCAGAGGGACCAAAGTCCTGCCTGGTGAGGAAGATCGCGTGGTCGTGATATTCTGCGTGCCCAGTGTCAGGTTTCTGTTGCAGGTAGGCCCAGCGACACACGTTCTCCAGACTTTGCGAAGGGTTCCCAATCTCTATCAGGCTCATAGACTGCACGTGCACAGGAAAAAAAGATGTCGATAGTTATTAAAAGCTTGGGCAATTTTTTTCCCAACTTGTTCAGGCACTTGACTAAACATCCCACTTCCATTAAAAGTCTGTTCTTAATTAAGAGACAATTATGCTTCAGAAACAAATTTTACTGGACCAAGAAAGTAAGAAAATAGCTAAACTTCATGGTTAGATTAATCATAGAAGAGAATAATGGTTTAAGTTGGAAAAGACCTGCCTAAGATGTAACAGAAGAAAAACAACAAGACACAACAGAAGAAAAATAAAAAGATGGGTAATTTAATGACAAAACTGATGTCGTATCGTGCGCTGTGTGTTATTATTTGTATGCCACCCCGGCACCAGCTTGCACCATTGTTTCCAGCCTGGATATAGAGTTTCTAATGGAGCCCATGTGGCTGTTGGAACTGCATCGGCTCTTGGCCAGGGAGGACCAGCCCAGTGAGGGGAAGGGTAATTCCGAGCGGCCAAGGGAAGGGAATCGCAACAACGGCAGAGAGCCAGCACCCAGCCCCAGTTCATCAGCTGCTCCTGTCGTGAAACCAAGCTGTTAGGGCTGTTTTGTGAGATCTTTGAACACTCCTGAATGCTCTGTAAGTATAAAAAACCAAGTGCATTCTTTTCAGCTGTACTTGAATCACTATTTTCAGAAACGGACTTTCCCAATGACCATCTTTCAAAGGGCATTTTCTTTATCCCGTTCCATATCTGAAGACCATCCCAAAGGTGACTTCCCACTGTGGAACACCATTCTCCCTACAATCCACACAATACATTGGGGTGCTGACAAGGCTTGAAAGACTGAAATGAGGTACCACGTGTCAGGTGTGGTGCAAACAACAATTCTCTTGAACAAGAAAGAGAAAGGTATTTTAAAATCCAACTACTACATCTGCCTTTTTTCAAAAAAGTACTTTCTGAAGAATTCCCAACTAATTCCACTTAATACTGTGCATTGCTAAGGCTTAAGAAAGCTTATTGTATGTGGGATGCTATAAAATGTATGACTAACTGACCCATCCCAGACCTTCCAGGGTTTGTAAGTATCACATATGTGAACCCTGGCTTCTCATTTGCAAAAATTATATTACCATGACAACACTGTAACCATAACACAAACCACTACAATTTAGATGCTATACTGTACTGTAAGCATTTGTTATTCCAAAATACTTAATGCAGAGCAAAACTCAGCCTGGGCCAAAAAAAAGAGAGAAGTAATACAGTCCGTCTTTAAATACAGATGTATTTGACGTGTCCTCTAATTGAGTGCATGATGGAGTACACAGAGGATTGACTACATGAAAAAGAAAATCCTCAAAGGGTTGTGGAAGAACAACTGGAACTGATAAAAGGAAAGTCTGCCAAACTGAGGTCTGATTTTGGCGAAACTGGGATATTACAATTCTGCAAATGTTCAGAAAAACAAATTAATAAACTAAATAGAGGCAGAGTTTGGATTCCGATACCACTGTGGAATGAAAAAGTTGTAATATAATCCCATGCTGGATCATACTGCTTCCAGCCATAATTCCCTTGGAAATAGAACGAATAACCATATTTAAATGGTGGGACAGTTGTGGTGCCTTTATTGCATCTTCATATATTCATAAGAACATACTTAAACAAACTTCAAATTACTATTACAGGGTAAAATCCTCTCTCTTCAAGCAAAATCCTATTTGGTTAAAGAAGGCTGGACGACTGTTGAGGTTTCTAAAAACATCCATCAGTGGTAAAACAAAAACAAACAAGCAAACAAACAAAACCCCTATCTACATCATCTCCACCTTGTTCTCATTTCTGCAAAGTTTCACAAAAGAAATCAATCCCTTCAAGGAGCTCAGTGAGAAATCTTACTGCAAGATTCAAACAGGAAAGAATGTTGTAAAATGAACTGAGAAAACTCAAGTCACGTGTATCATTCGCTAATCATACTTTGTCTCACAATGACCTCCTTCTGTACATTCTACCAAATGGAAATCATCACACCTTCTAAGATGCATTGATCAGAAAACAAACAAAAAATACAAACTATCAACATGTGCTTTGTTTAATATTTGCTTAAACAAATACGAATTATTTATTTAAATATTTGCAAAAAAAAAAATCTCTGCATGATCAGCAAACAAACATGGAATATAAAAATCCAATAGCTTCCGAATAACCACTGTTTTATAGCTTTCCTCTGTCATATGTCACCTCTTTGCTGCCCACTAAACTGAAACCTTGCAGTGGACTCCAGCACAAAAGCCCAAGGTCAGTCTCTGAATAAACTAACGCAGCAACTTGCAGCACCTTCCTGATGAATGCTGAGTCTCCCAGAGACCAGACGAGTCTACCGCAGCAGCTCCCGTGGTTTGGGCACCGTGCTGGCATCTGGCAGGAGTCAAAGGTGGTGAGATACTGGAAGAGGTTGCCCAGAGAAGTTGTGGACATCCCCTCGCTGGAAGTGTTCAAGGTGAGGCTGGACTGTGCTTTGAGCAACCTGGTCTAGTGGGAGATGTCCCCGCCCATGGCAGGGAGGTTGGAGTTAGATGTTCTTTAAGGTCCCTCCCAGCCCAAACCATTCTGTGAGTCCAGAGCTGTTCTCACTTTTGTTCCCTAGGTCTACTCTGAGCAAAACCACTGGTTCAATTCAAGAGCATCTCAATGCTTATTCATCCAAACAGTGATTTTAGAGTTTGTCTTCAGGCAAATGAAAGGAGGACCAAGTGGTCAATGTGGAGCACTGTGGGTTATTTTTGCATCCAACACAGCAGGGAAAATGAGAAGGACTTCCAAAGAGTAAGTAGAAAAACTCAGTCTACATGCTGCATGCTCAAAGTCCCCTGAGCACTCAAGTCACCTGGCCACTAACCCCTGTCTTTCTTCACTGTAACATAGCAGCCTAAAAAGAGAAATCCACTTGATTCCTCGCAAATTTTCACCCCAAATCCCACTTTCTGCAGTTTGTCAAGGACTTCCAAATCAGAAAGGCTCCAAGAGTACTAGCAGTGAATACTGCATAGCCAGGAAACCACTAATCTGGGGACGGAGTCGACCTCCCTGTGCTGTGCAATTGCCCTGGTTCAGACCAAAGAACCTCCAAATAACCTCGAAGGATCCAGAGGTCTTTGGATAAGAGATTTGCTGAGCCAAACATGTCTTTACATTGCATTTTTATTCACTTTTCCAGCTGCCTTGCCTTTACAGATAAATGCTGCTGTCCTGCAAGAAAGGAGCTTGAGAAATCATGGGACCAGGCAGAGCTTGTTACTAGACAGGACAGATGTAACATGTTTTGGAAGGATGTTGTCCGAAATTTTGCTCTTGTAGAGATACCAGATAACACCTGGTAATATTTTCTGTTGGAAGTCAATGGGGAGCTTTCACCAGTCTAAGAAGAGCCCAGTTCCTTATTAAATGGACAAAGCAAAAGGAAAAAGACGGAAAGAGATGAACTGTGAACAGTTACAAGGGCTGTAAGTAAAGGTAAAATGCTTCTTTGTCAGACTGCAGAGAAAAATTTGGGGGTTAGCAGGCTGCATATGGAGAAGAGATGTAGGTGTTACTGTTGGCCAGCAAAGGGCCCAAACTGCCAGGAACACGCAGGTCCTGCAGCTGGCTCGGAACTCAGACCTGGCTGGGAAGGATCTCTTTCCAAACAGGACAGCAGGCCTGTGGAGAGCATTACTCAGCTGATCAGCAGGAAAACTGCCAGTGGAAAGAGAAACTTTCCTATTCACGCAAGAAAAGCAAAAAATCTGTGGGCATTTTGAAGAACTGCTGATGGAAACAGATGGAGATGTTGGCCAAGATGTGGAAAAGTCTCAGCTGGGAGAACATTCCCCATGGGAGGAGACACCACAGAGGGCTGTGAGGACAGCCTGCCCTAGAGAACCAGCTGAGATCCTTGTTCTGAGAAACTCAACTTCTAATGACTTCCATTTTTCTCCTTTTTTTTGATTCTGCCTTCATTTCTGTTTCCTTCCTGCTTAGATGGAAGCAGCAGAAAAATCTAAACAGAACCAGAAGACAACTGAGTTGCAACTACCATTGATATAAAGAGGCAAAGCAGGGCAGCAGATCCAGAGGTCTTCGAGCCTTCTTTGCTACCTGTCTTGTTTTTTGGGTGATGTTCAGTTCTCTCTTATGAAGACACCAAAGAACAAGTCATTGATGAAGACGACTGGAAGGTCCTTCAAATACTTGTGGAGATTGTTTGGAAAGTAAGAAATACGTATTTTTTTTTCTTTAACAATTTCAAATACAAAGTTATCTTAGAAGAAACCGGTACATTTAGTCTAGATTCTACCCAAATTTTTCTAGATTGTTCATGTTGCCAGTGTGAAAGACACACCAGTAGAATGGCAAGTTTCTTTAACCAGCTGTTTTATTTATCTGCTATTTGACATAAGTGGGTATAACCTTGCAATGGTGTTGATGAGTGGTTATTTGACGATAAAAACGTAAGAAATATAGGCTGGTCACAAGCTTGCTGGAAAAAGACCTTTCCTAACTCCTCCATTAGATGGTGCTCCAAGAGTACCAACGAAGAAGGCTTTGCTGTTCTTCAGGAGCTCCAGAAGGAGCAGAAATACGCTTAACTTGATAGTCTTCAAAGGATGGTAACAAAAGTTGGACCATAGCAGAGCACTCATTTGGGAAACAATTTAACACAGGACTTTCCTTTCCTGAATGTACAGTCTCTGCAAAATACACTGTTTGCACTGCTTCTACTTGGAGCTTCTATTGTTCATTGTATATTGGATTAGGTCTTCTATATTCTTTTCTCATCCCGAACAAACCAAACAAAAAAGTAAACAAATACAATTATTGAGTGTCCATGGTAACCAAACTAACAAAAATAGCTCATTCAGCAAGCTGCCATTTTGCATTCAAAGGATTTGTAAAGCTTTCTTATGGCAGCAGTTTGTAAACATTTTTCAATCCCTAATTCTGTATAAATGTAAGTAGATCAGGAATACAAAGTACTGTTTATGTGATAAGCCAGCTCTACGCTCTTCAAGGTCCCAATGAAACACTCTGGGAAATTATAAGCTACGAGTCTAATATATAAATAAGGCAATTCAACGATTCACCCAGATAAAAACAAGAGGCATAACATCTCCTTTCATCTTTATCCTCATCCTAAACATATGAAAACAGTGGGAAAAGATCAAGAGCAGTCAAAACGCTATATAATATATAGGTTCTGGCCTTGCAACTCAGACTGTGGAGAACTGGTTACTGGAGATGGCCAAAGGCTGGGGTCAACAACTCCATCTTCAGACACATTTGTATAGTACACTGCAAAATCAGGGCTTGTTTCCTGATGATTCTTTCAGGTCTTCTGCATCTACCGGTGTTAGTGGGAAACTAAGATGCCCAACTCACATTAGTGGCCTTCTAATATAAGGAGAGGCTGGAGAAGAGGAGGCTTGGTCAATGTATATAAATACCTATTGGAAGGCAAGCAAAGATGGCTGAGCCAGTCCTCTCAGCGGTATCCAGAGAAAGGGTAAGAGGTAATAGGCACAAACTAAAATATAGGGAATTCCATTTAAATTCAAGGAAAAAGACTCTAAGAGAGTTACTGTGGTTTTATTGTGACATTGGAAAAGGTTGCCCAGAGAGGTTGTGGAGTCTCTCTCTTTGAAGATATTCTAAACTCAGCCAGACAATGTCCTGAGCAACCTGTTCTAGGTGACCTTGCTTTGAGCAGAGGGGTCAGACTACATGATACTCAGAGGTGCCCGCCACATACAGCTATTCTGTGTCCCTTACGTACAGCTAACAAACCTCTTGCATTGTCAGGCACAATTGCTCTCAGTCAGAAGTCTTTGTGTCCTCCCAGGACAAGTAGAGATAAGGAGAGCACTCATCCCTTTCCCTTCAACCAGGGGCAACAGGAAAATGGTAAGGATGAACACCAGATTTAAGGGATAAACTTGATTTGTCCTTCCATCTCAGCAGTGTCACCTGCGCCATCCTCTGGGAAACAGAGAGAAGAACCTGGATCAGACTGAACCACTGCCTTCCACCCTGCCTGAACCAAGAACATCTTCTCTGCTTGCATCAAGCTTAGACATGAAAAGGTCAGATGGCAGAGATGAAGAGAGCACCATTTTCTGAAAAGATCAAAGGTAAAATCTTGTCCCAAACGAAGGCAGCAGGAGCCCTACTAACATTTCAGACTGTTATAGAAGAGTCCGCGAAGACCCGCCTGCCGAGTCGTGAGGTTCAGACTGGACTCCCTTGCTTTCTAAACTTCTTCAGAGAGAAGTCTAGGTGTGGCTGGATCCCATCTTAGCACTTGACTGTAAGGAAGAGTTCAGACCCTAGGTTCTGCCATAGGGTCGGTTTATTTCAGCTCAAGCTGAACAAAGAAATCCCTGGGCAATTACACCCTTGCAATCCAAGTTCACCTCCACTCACATGATGGTTCTATCCAATAGAAATACTTGGGTTTGGAGTCTTCTTTTTCCTCATTGGATCCTTTCTCTCTCCAGGTGGCCATTCTTTTGTTTGTCTCAAGGATGTAGTTTCTGTTATTCTTATTTTTTTCAATTAGCATTGGTTTCAGGGTCTTTCTTCAGCCTAAGTTAATCAGTACTTAGGTAAAAGTCCACAGTCTGGGCCTCAAGCTTCAATAAATCTGGCTACTCATGCTAACAATATCACTCATCAGACAAAACAAATTGCGAGTCATCATAATTTTAAGCAATCCCACAATTAATTCTAAAATTCTACAAGCATGCGATTTTAATCTCCAACACAGACACACAGAATTGAAAAATCCTTTTCAGTTGAACAGTCCTGCCCTATGAGATTGTAGGCATCCACCCCATGCTACTTTCCTTCCTGAACTGCCATCTTAAAGCCATTTGGCTTGTCTTTCCTCCCCTAAGGGGTCTTGATGTCAGGTTCTTCTTTCAACTTGATCAAGCTAACATATGGCCAGAGTACAATCACTTGTCCTGGAGCCAGCACTGGTTTACAGCTATCACGCACACTCTCTGTACTGGTTGCCACCCTAGATGTGTACAGAGCAGACACAGCATCCCTCAGCCTATCCCACCCTCCTCCAGCCTGAATACAGGTGACACGAGCTGTGCATGTTGCTCCAAAGGAGAGTTCAGGGGTGTCCTGGGCTTCTATGTTCACGTTTCCCAAGAAATAACCCTTAGAAAAACCTCAGGTGGCCGCATTTATAGAAGGCTCTGCAGCTCCCGAAAAAGTCTTTCCGACTTTCATTTATTACTAACTGTCTTAATTACACTCAGGCCAGCTAACGCGTGTGCTTTCTCTGCCGCTGCGCCAGGGCGGCTCATCCGCACACAAAGTCACCGTTGTTGACGGACAGAGCGTGGGGCTGGAGCCAGGAATTTCTGAGGTCTTATCCCCAGCGTGCCAGTGGCCTTCCGTGTGGCCTTGGAAAATAACACTTAACATCTTCAGCTTTTTAGCTGTAAAATGGGAATAATAATCTTTATTCATCCACCTCAAAGAGGTGATGAGAGGATTTTATGCAGTGCTCAGGATTTAAATGTTTCCAAACAAATTTTACAATAACCAGTCAGGGTTTTTAAATTCATTCTCAGCTGATCTCTTGCCACCTCCTCTGTGATAGTGGTTGCTTTGCATGCTCCCCTGAGTATTCTAGAGCTAGCTGAATTACAGAGCTATTATAACCAAAATAGGTCTAATTGGAATAATTTGCCCAAACATTGAATTATATTAATCTCAAATGTATCCAAAGTTTGGAACCAGCCTTCCTACTACTAAAGCAAAAAGATAGCTCATTTTTCTTTTCTAGTTTGAAGAAAAATGCACTGCTCATACAATGTTTACTTATTTGCAGTATCCCATCACATCAACAAAGCCAGTGACTTTGAGAATCAACCTAAAGAAAATGCAGAGAAATGCACAGTAGCTTCCAAAGCCACTGCAGAGATAGAATAGCCTTTGCAGGACACATCTTTCTGTCTTACTGATGGAATTGAGAGATAAGTGGGCAACAGCCGGGCACGGTCAAAGCCTTCACATCAGCCCCTCTGGTTTGTCAGATCACGTTGTTCATTTGTTTGAAGTACTAAAAGAAAAGTGGGGAGCCAGGCAAGTGGCTGGTAGCTTCCGGATGCCTGCTCCAGGTACGGCACAGCCACATGCTGTCCTCCCACCAAACACGCACCCAGCCAGCACCCACCCCTGGTGCTCCTTGGCAGGTCTCGACCCGCCGTGCCCTCAGTCCAAGTCTAGAGGAGATGACTTACACAAAGTGTTACTTCAGTAAAATTGTGCCAGATCTTCTGAATTTGCCCCTGAAGTAATTTCAACATGTGATCACCACAGAACACCTTCCCTTTCTCATCTTCGCAGCGTAATTAATGCAATTACAGAAATTACTTAAACTTTCAAATGTACAGTTGCCCGTGTTTGAAAATATTAAAAAATAAGTGCATTTCAAGGAGTGGAGTACCTTCAAGCAAGAACCACTTAAAAGTGGGTTGCTATGCAACTCAAGTATTGTCCATATTATTCTTATCAACAGATGACATATTGTACTGAATAATATAAGGCTCTTCAAAAAAACAACCCACGAAACAGTAGAAGGCTGTTCAGGAGTGGAGAATTGGCAATAGCTCAGAGTGCTGTCATAAACCCGACACTGATGGTACACGCTCCATCAATTACAGAACCATAATGTAATTATTATGATTATTTAAATGGCACCCTTGATAATATATATAAATTGCCTACAATGAAGCGAATGAATCTGAAGATACCAGCTCCATGCTTTCAAAAGAAATGCTTACTCAAACAAAGCTGGCATAATATTTTCATATTGTGAAGCCAACCAGGCTGCTTCATTCACGTACTGCCTTAACTTGTACACGTGCCCTTCCCTTTATGTACTTCGAATATATATTCCTAAAAATTGTTAGTGCTGGCGTGTGGGATAGTAAAATACTGGAGGCTTTGTTCTAATTCCTGAGAACAGGTTCAGCAAGTAAGAACTTTCCTCTCTGCTTTTTCCCTGCTAAATGATCTCAACCCTCCAAAGAGAAACCTCCTCACCTTCTACTCTCTGGTACTAGTCCTCTGATCAAGAGCTTTAAAAACATGAGCACAAAAAACTTTACACACACCATCAGGTGGAGGAGCTCTGACAACCTTTTACATTCATTTTCTTTTTTTTCAAGTAACTAAGAACCAGATACAGAAACGCAAGAAAAATTATCCTCATGGTTATTTAGGGCAAGCTCGTGACACTAGAGTTATTCCGCTTTATGCCCTGCTGAAAGTAGCAGGATAACTCAGGAACTAAACCATCCTCCACCACCAGATTATGGATCCAGAATCCAGCAGGAGACTGTCCACACGCAGATTACATGGCGCTACCTGCAACAGCAATTTTTGTGATGTGTCCAAAGATCCATCAGTAAGTGAAATGACTTTAAGCACGTGTAGTCCCACTAACAAACTAATGAAGGAATTCAAAGAGCTGAGTTCTTGGAATGAGGCTGTAGCCCTAAGCATCTTGCAGAATTGACCTTGCATTTATTATTACTTAAAGACAGTTCTGCCACAACACCTTGTGTTTTCTTTAGGAACCAAAATGTTCCCTATATTTCCCGGATCACTCCAAACAAATCTGAAAAGACAGACTGCCAGAGCTAAGCAAATGACTTCAAACGACACAGGGAAAACCCAGAAGAAAGAAAAATTATTTGAAATGTGAAGTTCAAATTATAAACATATATGAACATGAAAGTTCTTTATATTCATAGACTGGTAAAGACAATCTGTGAATGAAAATACAAAACCCATACATGTCACCAGTAACTACATTGCTCATAAAAGAATGAAGCTCAGAGATATCGATATCCTCCATTTAAATGAACCTTTGCTTACCTTGCCATAGCTCAGCAGGATTATCCTCACCAAGACAACGTTAATGTGAGCACCCAGGGACTCATCATGATAAATTTCATTAACCTGCAAAAGAATTCAGCACTTTAACCACAGTTCTGGGGACAAGCACCGGTGAAAGCAGTGACACAGCAGTACCTTTTGTGCACTGTCATTACGCCAAAGATCACTTTGTGATCATATACAGAATAGGGAAAATTCCACCAGCGCACGAGGGAATGTTTGCTTTTGTAAACTCCGTTGTAGTCTCTCGACAGGATGTAATCCAGGAAATCATTTAAATCAACACGCCATCAGAGACTTTACATTAACAGGTATTTAAGTGCCAGTCAAAACAGACCTACACGTATCATGGTGCACCTACACGCTGCGGCTGATGTAACAGCCTCTGCTGCTGCGCAGGAAGAGTCCAGCTCCTCCCTGCCTCATCCCAGCTGCCCATGCTCACCAGAGCCCAGAGCACGGCGACCTGAGCAAGACCCCGCACAGCTCTGATGGGACAGACAAGGAGGAAGATGGACAAGGACAGTGGAGAAGGGGATGAGGGAGCAGAGGGACAGGACCGCTCTCTCTTGAGCCAAGTGCTGGATCGGCTCAGCTGCACCTTGTAACTCTCCCATCTGAGACCCATCACATCACACCCTGACGAGAGGATGTACCTCCCTCGAAAAGCACGGCTGGCCACATGGGCTGGCTTTATCGCGTGTCAAAACTCATCAGCGTTAAACTCTGCAAGCAGAACAAAAGCTAGAAAATGCCAGCAAATTAAAACCTGCCTTCTTTTTATACTAGAGCTACATGACTGAACACACACATGGGGAAATCACCCTAGGAACACCGAAAACTGTAAATATTTCGAGCAAAGAATGAAGAGTGGATATATAAAGATTACTTAGGAAACACTGCTACAAGCAAGCTGGGCAAATATGAACTACTAGAGCCTGATTTAGGTACTCGGTGATGAAGACTGCATGAGACTCAGCCAAATGGCAGGGGTTTAGCTTTACAAATTAGAAGAGGCAGATGAGATTCCCTGCAAGGCAAGTGTCTTTTCTAAAACCTCCTCCTCCTGGTAAAGGTTGCACCAAACTAGATTGCCTTGCTGGCTGAGCCTAAATTTAATTTATTCCTACAAAATAGATTCATTACTATAACCTAATAAATACCTCTCAGAAAATCCTTCATAAGAAACACAGTAAATAACGTCCTGTTTCCTCAACCAGCCCTAGTTTTGATGACCCATCTTTTATCTCTGTAAAAATCATTAAATACATTAGTGCAAGTTTTCCTAAGCAATCCCCACTACCATTTTTAAAGTGAATTTTAATTAATTTTATCTGCATTTTTGGCTATAAGAGCTTAATCTTACGTCTGGTGAAAATCCAAGTTTCCAAATGTCGTGAGCGTTCAGTGCTGGTGTTAGGAGAGAGCATGGCTGAGCCAGCAGCACTCACACCCAGCATCTGCCCGGGAACTGCCGCGGGATGCCCAGATCTGGGCTCGCTACTGGCTGCTGAGCAGATTCTTGGCTGGAAGATGGTGGGTGAGGAGCCCGTGGCTAGGACCGGCTTCAGGGGCCACTATTGTCATATAGTCCTATAGTCATATTGTCTTATAGTGTAGAAGTAGCTGATCTGTTCAGATATGGCTTGTAAACAACAGCTCTGGAAATCAGATTATTTATTTCCACACCTAAGTAAAATATTAGAAGACTAACTACATATTCCTGTTTTGTTTTTTTTTTTTTAAATAATCTTTTACTTAGGGGACCATTACTAAACACAGACTATAAAGATACAAGACATAAACATGCATTTTCCTTTACAAAAAAATTCTTTCACCCAGGAAAAAGACCCTTGCATGTTGTCAAGAGAGGCAAGGATATCAATTTGCCTCACTCTTCGTGTAGTGGGAACAGAGCACACGCATCACGGATACGAGGCTGAAATAAGCTGTAAATTACCTGTACATGAAATCAGTACTGAACAAAACCTCCTGTGTGTAGAGGACAGTAAACACAGCATGTAAATAACTATTTAATTAGCTCATAAAGCATAATCCAAATTGCTGCACACCGCGTTCTCATTAACTTCCAGAATTTAACCTAAGCCTCTTTTAACAATAGTTGAGTAACAGAAAAACCGTATCGCTGCTGCGTGCCAAAAAGAAACTTGGCTGGAAAATGTTGACGAACAGAATTGAAACACTGTTTGACTGTTCATGCAAATGACAACTAACAAACAAACTGTGAATGAACGGGAAAAAAAAGCACAAGCACTGTAAAAAGCTTCTTGGTTCTCTTGGGATACTGCATTTTCTACAAGACAGTGGGTCAATTCAAAGCTCTGGGTCTTGGTTTCATTAATAAGGATGAGTCCAAGCTCTCTTCACACAGCAGCTGAATTGAACTCCCCCGCCTTTCTCCAAGCTAAGCTGTGGCTTTACTAGTCGTGTCTTGTGCACATTGATAATGCACCAAAATAGATGGTGTTCTTTTTTTCGGCACCTATTGGGTTGAGGAAGTTATTAAAGATAGGAGATCCAAGGGACTGAATGTTGTGCTCTCAAAGCTTCATGAAAAGTGCACACACCGAAAGGGCCCCCAGAATGCCCAGCCCAGATTCTCCACATTTCCACCTGTTCTTTCAACAGGGGAGCAGAGTCAAGCTCATGCAGATCATTGTACAGGGCACAAAATGACCAACCGACCTGTGGAATCTGAAAGCTCCAGGCTCTCATCCAACACAACTGCCAAAACGTTTGTTTCAAAGCAGAGATAATCAGACAATGTTATCTGTCATGTTATAATCGCATACATATATCATATATGTTCTAATCACGTATGTTCAGGTGTCTGTATAATAAATGCACAGAGGTGTGGAAATCATTACAGAGTACTGTTCCAGCACTGCACCTCCATGTGCTTCAGCAGGACATCCTGGATCACAGCAACGCAAGAAAAATCAGAGTCGATCTCCCGTTCTTAGATCAGTGAGTCTAAAATTATGTAGCTGCACAGGAAAAGAAAGCACAGAGAAACCATCCCCGACTCACAGCTCTCGAACTGAAGGCAGTGAATGCATTAAATCTTCTTAGATGTCCTACAGTGATTCAGCATTTATAGAGGGTGATGAAGAAGGCTGGGTAAACCTCAAAGAATTCAAAGCACGGTAGAATACTGTAAAGAGACTTTCATCAAGCTATTGTAGTTCACAACCTATTTTGGGATAACTTTGTTTTATTTTTCTTGGATATTTCAATCAAAGCAAAACATGCATTTCTATTTAAAGTTTCTGTTTAGAAATCCGGCTGGCACAGACTGGTGCTACACAAGAAAAACAGAGACTTTATTTATTTTTTAATTCTGTCCCCCTCTGCTTATTTATAATTCTTCTGCCCTGAGCGAGTTTCAAGTCAGCACAGTAAATACATAGAATATATCAGAAAAACCCAGCTAAAGACAAGCTAAGCATCTGTGAGATGAATCACGCTTTGTAAAAGAAGCACTCCAAAGTTTTTATTATTGAGCAAAGCCAGACCCAGCCCCAAATGGTAATAACAGCCTGCAGTTTTGCTAGTCTTGGTGCAGAGCGGGCTACCTGTTGACAGAGCTGGCAGGGCATTTGCGGAAAGTCAGGTGGTTCCCTGAATCCCTAATTAAAGCAATGCGCAATAGGAAAAAGAATAATCTGCATATTTTGGCAAGTCATCGGCAAACTCATTCATGCAGTTTGAAGGAGTTCCCAGCCTTGCAGAGCTTTGCTGTGCAAAAGACAACCCCCTTCATCACAACACGGCTCCATCCCGCTGAACCATAAATCATCGGGGCTGAGTTCATCCCCCGGCGCACCCTCCACGGCTCCACGCATTGCACCGCACGGTCGGGTGGGCACCGCTCCCTCCAGCTCCCCGAGCACACACCCCTAAAGGACATCAAATAGTTTCAACCTCTGGCCACCATCATCCTCAAACGGATCTGACCCAGCTACAGCAGCCATCAGAGGGCACATCCAACCACTCGGAGAGGGCACGATACACAATGCAGTTTACACATCTGGCTTTTCAGTTACCACAACTTGCTGGTCCATCCAACACAATTAGCCTGCTCTTTGATCACCCAACATCCTTATGTAGCTACTCTTGCAGAAACTACCAATGGCTACGTGCTCTCGGGCAGAGCAGGGACCATGTGTGGATCCTTGCCAGAGCAATAGAAGAGGAGCTGGAGAGCATCAGCGCCTTCCCCATGGGATGGCAGAGCTTCTGGCAAGCCATTGTTTGAGTCCGGCCCGAGATGCAGCTCATTCATCAGATCATAATTATCTGCAGCAAAGTCTCAGTGCCTGGTGGGCATCCAGTGATTGTCTATTTCTGTAAGAAACAGCTGGTTTGAATTACAGACTAGGAACCAGAAATGTCATGGTGGATACTGAGCACAAACGTTTGTAATCTGACCCTCCCAAAAGCGTTCTCCTCTCACTTTATCCTTCCATGTTCCCACTTCAAACACCACTATTCTCTTCAATTTTCACCACCTCCTTTATGCTTTTGAAGATCCCAAACTAACATTTCTAACATTCCCAAAGCTTCATCTTAATCCCTGAAGAATAACATTACATTAATTCCTTGGGTGGATAAACTGTGGTCACATAGAAAGTCACCAGGCAAAATCCAGGGCTCCCTGTCTCCCTTTCTAGTCCTTGCAAGGCATTTCCTCATTTCCTCAGAGAGGAACTCTTTTTCTCTGAAATCTTTGTAGAGCGTCACAAGGAAAAAAGAATACTGAAAGCATACAACACACATGAAACTTAAAGGTCAGACTGTGATCTCAGATTTGGAAAACATCTATCATTCTGCTCAAAACCACAGGCAACAGGCAGTCTGAGAAGAGCTTGGCAATGCGCGTTGCGAAATGGAGATAAGAATCTGGCATTTTGTATGCAAATGTGAGTCCTGATTTACCTTCCCTGGTGTGAGAGTCAGTAGATGTTACCAAGTCCAAGTTAGCTGCTTCTGATCAAAATGAAAAACATTCCCCAGAGCAGATGTGCTGGCAAGGCACTAGGTAGCTTCATGTTACGGGTCCCTATCTCATCTTCGACTGTAACATTGGCTTTAGAAAGGTCATAGACTTTGTTTTCTAACTTCATGACTAATTTATTTTTCTTAGTTCCTCCCTGAGGCTCTTGGAACTCCTCATTCTTGCCCACAAACCACTGCCCTGAGAAGTTTCTCTAAACACTGTAAATCACTTTGCACCAAAACACTCAGTACTTTCCTGAATTACGGTCTCAAGATCACTTTAATAAAATCAACTATAGTATCATAAAATAATTAAGCAGATTCTTTTATTATATTACTAAAAGGGATAGGAGTGTGGAGTCAATGCAATAAATATGGTGACCTCTTAAAATCTAAGTGGTTTGGTTAAGAAAAGCATCCAAAACCTGAAAGCTGATACTAATTACCCATACTCCATCACACAAACCACACTTGCCAGAACTCAAAATCTCCTTACTGCAACCTTTACAGCTAAAGCTCATCTGGTATTTGGAGCAAAGGAAAAATTTGTCTTTTAACAATAACTACCCTCTACCTCCAGGATGGTACCAAAACCTGTGTGATGCTCTGTGCTATGGCCATCAGGGCATCAAGGCACATTCCAGTGAATAATAACGAGCAATGCTCACCTAATTGACACTGGAAATGATACCCCCATGTAAATAAATAAAACTTGTAGGAGTTCAGAGAGGTTATTTCCTGCGGGACCTCCCAAATGTCCAACCACGAGTACAAGTTCCACTGTCGTGTGGCAATCCGGATAATGAACAAAAGTAATCTCCCGAGGCCTCGTTAGAAACTGTTCATCTCACTAGTCACAGCCACTGGTTTATAATGAACAGTCTAAACACGAAGTTAACACACGTATATCCAAATTTTCAAACAAGTTATAGTTCGACTACGGTCAGCTGAAGTCCCTCAGATGAACAGAGCTGAACTTGCATTTGTTATCTGTGAAAATGCTTAGAATTAGTTCAGATCTGAAGTGTACATATTGAAATGAGCTGATCTGAAATAAAGAGTATCGGTGTTTATAAATTACTTACTTTTTTTTAAATCCAGTCAATTCTACACTGCTGAAATATCCTTCCCATTTAAGAAAAAAAAAAAAAAGGTTTTTATTTTAGAAAGCATGGTTCTGAATACAGGGTGTACCATTACTTCGAAGTATTCAGTCATGACTTTCTTTTTAACAGCTCGAATTAGACGTGCTTTCAGGTTTTCATCCAACTGCCAGTTAGAAACCAATGGCATTTCTGCCCTCTCCACTCATTAGGGACTTGCTGTTCTGTACCTGCAAACCTTCATCCCTCATCAGCCAGAGATACGAAAGCAGAAATTTCATCTGTAATAGTAGTAACATCCTATTACAGAGGACAGGTAACATATTCAGAAGTGCCTCAGGGCCACAATTTCAAAGACGTGTAGTGCTGAAAGATGCAGGTGAAAGACTCCGGGGACTTTCCAAAGCCCCCAGCTGTATAACTCCCATTGATTTCGGTTATTCAAATGAGAAGTTGTTTAATGTATTTGCTGAAGTTTCATTTAAAGTCTGGGAGAGACATAATCCTAATTTTTAAAACTGATTCTTACTGATTTCAAAGGGAGGTAAGTGATTAAATGCTCAGATAAATCCAGCCCAGAGTGAGGCATAAATCCTGTGTAGGGTCTATGTCTGAAATAATGGCAGTTAAGTAACTATCTCTTTGAGGAGATGGGCTTTAGCATCACAAACATTTTGGTCATATATCCATTACATGGATGCAACAGAGGCCAACCCCTAAATATTGCAATAGCTCATTTTTTACAATAAAGGAATGGCAAGGAGATCAAAGACTTTTGCTGCTGAAAATTGTAATAAATAAATAAATAAAAATCTACAGACAAGTTCTTCCAAAAAACATGCAAATATGACAATTACCAGCATTAGAAAGTGAGGTACTTGAGGAATTGAAGGAAATTGTGGAGGAAGAAAGACAAAGGATACCGAAAAAAGCTAAAATATGGGCCTCACTGACAAAAAACCAAAACAAAACACAATTTGAAGAGGCACATAAAAGTCGAAGACTTGAAGTCAAGACAGATGTAGCCAATGTATTCAAAACCCTTTGCAGCTGAGCTTATTTCATGAGACTTTGCTATTCGGAATGGCCATAAAATTGTGAGATTACATATTCCAGCTCTGCCTCTTTAGGAAGTTTTTTTTGAATATATCCATCCTGGATGTGACCTTAAACACAGGATTGTAGAGGTTGAAATATTGACCCTAATCAATAATGCAGGGCCAGCCAGGTAAATGCACTGGCGAGTCTCAGGTCAGCTGCACTTCCACAGCAGGCAGCAAAAGGCTGAAAACTATTTTAAAGAGGGTTATGAAATGATAGAGAACTTCAGCCCCAGGGCTGGCTACCACCAACACTGACTTTAGTAAAATAACACACATTGAGCACCCTGCTCCTCCCAAAGTGTCCTGCAATGAAATCCTTTTGTTTCCCCACGGAAAAAGATAATTCTCCAACGCTGCGTCTAGCCTTTTCTAGTATTTCCAAACACTTGCATGAGCAGATAAATTTCCTGGGATTTTTAGCTGCCTTCTCACTGAAATTAAATCACCTTCCACGTTCTTGAGTAAACTACAGAGCTGCAAGATCCCACCCAGATCTCTCTCTTCTGTTGCAACGCTCCTGCATGCTATAAATACACAGTTAATTTGTGCAATGTGTGGGCTCACGCTTGGAAATGCAGAGGACTGTGCAAGTTAATATCCTTCCCAGGAAAAAACCCAGCATGACGTACGAAAGAAAATGGGGCGAGCAAGATGCAGCCGAGGGTCTCTGAAGTGAAAACAATGGCATATTTTCCAAAGATGGGCTGAACATCCCGATGGTGCCGAGCAGAGAAAAGGGAGGATGTCAAGAGAAACCAGAGTTTTTGTATGAGCAAACAACTGGAGGATGAAAAGGGGGTGGCAAGAGGCCGAGCTCACTGCGGCGAAGCGGCTGGCGTACAATCAGGCGACACGTGGCTGCAGCCCAAAGCGTTAAAAATGCTCTGGCATCTATCACCGTTTGTTTGGGAGTGACTTCATTTCCAAACTTTGGGTTATTCAAGCATTTTCAAGCTATTCAAGATAGCCAGGACACCCGGCCCCTGTTTTTTCTCACTTTATGGCTTTTTAGGCGTGGACTGTAACACAGCACTTCAGCAGCACAAAACAGATTTACTGAGTAAGTCATTGCACTGGCCTCGCAAAAAATATATTGTTTTGATTGGGTTGGTGGTAGAGTTCCACCCAAGATCCCTGGGAAATGTTAATTAAGGACAACTGCTCGCGCCATCACACACAGGGAAAACAAGCAAAGTGGGGAGAAGCAGACGTGCTCCAAATTGCTTCTGAGAAGATGATGTTGTGCCTCCAGAAGCCTGGACGTAAGGGAGGATTCATCTGGGATTTATTTCATTTTTGGAACACATAAATTCAACTATCTGATTATCCTCTTATCTCCAGTAAATACTTCCACTATTATTTTATTTACTTACTATCCATTCTTTGATTTTATTACCTTGTTACCATACCAAGCTCATTGATTTTATGCTTACTGCCTTGATACTGCATGAAGCTAATTGATTACATCCATAAAACCAGCAGGGCAGACACAATCTGATGGTTATGGTAGGTTCTTCCACCAGATTTAAAAAAAACAGCTGGAATTTTTTTGTAGCTGTCTCTTCTTTTTCATCTGCCCTTGGACCCATGCATCTCATTAGAAACACAGTGTACATGTGAGCCCTAACAGCTAGAGACCCCAAGGCTTCTAATATTGGGTCCATTGTCTACAAAAAAAAACAAAACAACACTTCTTCAAGGAGGTAGAAGAGAGGATGAGGGCCGGTTTAGCTCAGTGGGTTAAGTGTGGTGCTTGAAACACCAAAGGTCGCGGGTTCGATTCCCGTTCGGTTCTCACGTGTTGCCTGACCTAGTTGAGAGGTGGCGTCCCTGCCCACAACAGGGAGGTTGGATTAAAATGATCTCTAAGGTCCCTTCCAGCCCAGGTCATTCTATGATTCTATGATGAGGAGACACTGTGTGAACTTCAGCTTGCAATGGTCTACACAGAAATACACCTTGCATCCATCTAGCAATGAAGGCAAGGGCTGGAGGAGCTGCCAGGTGGAGTTACACGCTGAGGGGAAGGAGAAGTTCTGCACGGTGATGTCCCTCGATATCTTGCTCTGGCAGGGGGATTGGACTTGATGATCTTTCGAGGTGCCTTCCAATCCCTGACATTCTGTGATTCTGTGATACGGGCCCCCAGCTTTGCCTGGTATCTGCAGTAACTAACTCCTCTTGCCTCTCTACCCTGGAGCACCGCTGGGCAGCTGGAAACAGAACTGGCCACCATCACCCAGCCCTCTGCTAAAACAGACTTTACAATCTGGCTGGGGTTTGAAGAAGTTTGAACAGTGATGACTGCCATAGACTACCCAGAGCCTCCTCAAGAGGCCTTGGGGATTTCAGACAGTTCCTCGTGTTTGGGCACAAGGCAAGGGGCCCCCAAAAGATGTGTTTCCACCTCAGATCTCCCAACAGAACAACTACAGCCTATAACAAGAGCTGCTACAACCCTGTGGGTACGGTTACACAGGCTGCACTTTCTAAACCACTTGGGGAGACAGCGTGCTTAGGAGCTGTTATTTCTTACAATTTGTGTGTTGGATGGTTTGCTAAAATTAGGAAAAAGTATATTCCAGAGCTGGAACATTTATGGCTTCTTTACCATTACTGTATATTTTAATTCTTAAAAATAGATTTAAGTGACATGGTAAGTAAAGGGTCCTGTTTAATCTATTTCAGCCTGTTTGCCACATTCCTGGTTTGGCCTGTTTGGCTTGTTAATTTAGAGATCTATGAAACCATCTGTTTCACTGTAGACTTTGTTTTAAGCCTCAGAGGAAACAAACCACACAAATAAATGAAATTCACTATGTCATTTCTGTTAGAATATATGTATTTACAGCCATCACAGCAGACACTAAGTACCCTATAACTCTAATGTTAGTGCAGGTTTTTAACTATTTACAACACTGTTATAAAAAGTCAGTGCAACTGAATTTATATCACACAAGGGATTTTCTTAAATTGTATTCCACCTCTCATTTAAAGTGAAAAACAGTGACATTCTACACATTGTTAAAAGAACGCAACAAAGAAAGAAAAAAAGCAAGCTTCATAATTAAAAAAATATATCTCAGTAAAAATACATCCCTGGGAAACATACCTAATAGCTTGGATTTCTGCCCATATGTCTGCCTCTGTGGTTTGTAATGCCAAGAAGTCACCTACAGGTGCTCATCCTCTTGACATGACTGCAAACTTCAGCAGTCCTACTCGATTTGTCAAAACTAAAATTATTTACTCAACAACACTTCACTAAGAACACATACTCATTGAACCTAAAGTTTTTATAGAAGTGTGTTTTATTTATATATTCCTGCTCCAGATGAGAATAAGGAGGAAGAAAGTCACCCCTGAATGAGTTGCCTATGAAGGGGGCTACAACTCACCTCCATTTTTTGGCCAGAAGAATAAAACATATTCTGATTTTGATCTGTAATAGAGATGATTTTTCAAAACTTGCTTCTTTTCCCACAGAATAGAGTCCTTGCTTAATGGCTGGGGTACTAGAGGGCTGGTGTGCTGATATTTAGAAAGAAAAAATGGTTCTTTCAAATATTTTCTAGTGTCTCCTTTCATCACTACTACACTATATAGGCCGCTGCACAGACTAGGGTTCTGAAGATTATATATTTAACTACGGAAACCTAAAGGTGTCAGTCATGAAGTAAATACTAAATCAGTTTCAGAAAGTCCAGTGATACACTGCGTAACATTTTACTGCAGGGTGAACAAGGAGTAGGTAGGTGGCCTGGGACCTAAAGTGGTTGTTGAGGAATCAAAGAATTTAACTGGGTAGTTTAAAAAATGTATAAGACAATTGAAAGTTCTAACTGAACATTCTTTTAAGACAGTTCTCCAAACCATGCTTTTCAGCAGGGAGCTTAGATTAAGGGAATATACAAGTAGAAAGTGATGACTTCCAAGAACCTGAGCACCTGACCCTATGCCCCCATCCACCAAAGCACGTAAGTACGGCTTTGAACACTCAGCTTCTTCCTTGGTCCCTTTTTCTTCTCTTCTTTCTCCCCTTTTGGCTTTTCTGAAAGTGGCCTGGATTTTCCTCTCAGAGTTATTTTATCTCCTGCCACAAGAAAGATCTTTTATGTCTTATTCAAATGGCTAAACCAACCCACATTCACTGTCCTTTCAGTGCCTTCCCACCGCGCAGTTAGAGGGGTTGTACTCACAATATTCATCAAGGTCAGCAGGTACTTCTGAACATGTTCTTTCCCATGGAACTGCACAACGGAGTCATCAACCCCCAGAAGGACTTCAATGTTGTAATCGTCCTCCGTCGCGTGCCGTCGATAGCGCTGCCTCACTCTACGCACCCGGTCTTCAATAAAGCTCAAAGAGCTGTCGAGACTGTCCAAGTTACTGAGGTTAGCCACTGAAATCAAACACACAAACAAGTTATCAGCCAAGAGAGGTTCAGGCTCAGGTCTCAATTAAGCCGGCACGAATTGGAAACAGCAGTGTTTGTAATGTTCTGGGTGTTACTTAACAGCATTACTTTCACTTAATGTCAATTAAAAGTGACCTAAGTGAGAGAGAAATCTGAGCCAAAGAAGATTTTTACTTTGCAAAGTAAAAGTAATACTTTATACAAAACACTGTTGCATAATAACTACAAGGCCAAAAGGAGAGCAAGTCATATCAATGTCTTGATGAGAAGATGGGAGCCATTTGCATAAAATGTCTGTCGCTTAAAAGTACTTGTAACAAAAATTTAGGGGTCTTGTGCTACCCAGAATGTCCTCCATTTCAGAACAACTAAAGATAGACACCATACTTCAAAATCTGATTTTGTTGCCCAAAGAATCCTTTTTCAAGCAAGTGCAGTTGCCAATATCTAACCAGGGAGTAACAAACTAATCCCTCCCACTTGAACACATCAGCTCCTTTCCTAGACACACACATGCAATTCAACAGTAGCAACACAGATCCTCTTCATCGTTACAATCCAGAAGCATATTTTAGATATGAAATTAATCTATTTATAGCTATATTCACAATTTTTTAACTGTTTTTCATCCTTCATTCCAATTTGCCATGTCAGATTGCATTATTGTATGTTAAAGACCAAGGCTCAATAGCAAATACCTTTGTTTCTAACAACTTCTAATAGTCCCTGTGAAATGAGATAGGACACGATACAATTAATGTGGCACCTACCTACTAAAAATTAACGTGAAAATATGGAATCTTGAAATTTCACCCTACAAAATTTGCATTATAAGAGCCCTGGATGTCCCACCGAGAACTTCTCAATTTCAGGGAATGTCGGGAAAAGACTTGTTCAGAGGGGCAAGAAAGGCAGCAAGAGTGCTGTGGATTGATGAAAGGCCCCAGTTCACAGAAACATAATAGGGAGCGAAGGGAGGAAGCTAAAGCCATCACCTTCAAAGCAAAAAATATGAAAAAAACCAACTCTTGGAAATGTTACAAAAGTGGATTCTCCATCTTCATTTATTGAAGTTTTCACATCAAAACTGGCTGCTTGGGAAGGGATGGATGAGTCACCAGATCACTGGGCTTGTTACAAGAACGTCTGTGCTCTTGCCTTCATCAGGGCAACATGGAGCCTGAGCAAAGCCCCCACAGCCCCAGGCCACGGTGACAACGACGCATCCACCCCGACAGCCTCCAGCTGCCAGAGGGACGCACACCTGGTCCCCACCGCAGCGTCCCCCTTACTGCCCCACACTTCAGGCTGTGCCTCGTGTGTGCAAAGCCCAAGGTGTGAGATGTTTCTCTCTGAGCCTCCTAGAAGAGATGTCCAGTCAAAGGACAGGCCCTGAAAGACGCATTTGCCTGGGCAGCTTTCTAGCATTTCCCCACCAAGCTCCAAGGGAGTGCTTGTCACAAGACCCACAGCTGCTGTTCCCTGCCCTGGTGAACTCCCCTTGCCCCTGGGGCAGACACAGCCCCACGCACTGGCCCTGCATTCCCACGGAGCCACAACGTCCTTCTCCTGGGAAGGCAGCGGTCATTGCTGCTAATAAGCGCAACCACCACGTTCTCATTGCCAGCCTCAAGGCTCCCAAACAGCTTCTGCTCCTGGGGCGGCAAGTTTTTTAAATTAATCTGGTCAGAATCCACGATTCAGCGTGAAAACTCACTCTTCACGCAGAGCCCAGCTGTCGCTCCCAGCAGAGGGGGAATGGGTCTGGCCTTGCGGCAATGGCGAGAGCTCTTTCTCAGGGCTCAAAACCTGCTCCAGCCCCACTCACGGTTTGCTCCACTGGGAAAGCTTCAGTGTTAATCCTTGCTAGCACCCAGAAGTAATTACCTACCTGTCACAGCGGGCCCAGGGGATTCGCTATGGGATTGTGGGGCAATCATACATTCACGATCTACACGGCAAATCGCAGTTACTGTAAAATTTGTCCATAAATCTTAAAAGCTCCCTAGAAAAGTAAGACTAGGCTGGCAGGGGCTGCAGGTCGTGTCCTCTCTCTGTGGCTCATCAGAAACTACATTAATCAGCGGCAAGGTCCAAGCTACCAGACCTGCTATTGCAGAACAGCGGGACCGGGCAGGCGGGGAGAGGCTGAGCCCCGCTGCCTGGGGCTGCTGGCATTTTGGTGGATGGTTGGTTGTTAAGGTATCTGGAGCTTTTGTGCTTTCATTTCTTTCCCTTAAGTGTCAAAGTCAAACCAAGTCCTAGTGTGGTATCTTTATTCCTGCTGTGAGTAAATCAGCCAGAGGCAAAATGTGATCTTACCTTCCTGCATTTTCCATCCTGCAGTGAAAACTGCCTGTCCTCCCTTCTCCGCTCCTCACTTCATCACTGTCACACTACAGCCCTTACAGTCCTGCTGACTGCTGAGAAAAGTTATCAGGAGGTTCCCTGAGAGTCACCTCGTTGCCACTGGGTACCAACCAACTGCTTGAAATTTTGCTTGGAGCATAACAACACCCACATTTACCTTCACCCCTTGAGTGTTACCCCTGCAACACCACGTGCCTCTGAGGCACCGATCCGATGCACGTGCCAGCTGCACCAGCTTCAACCAGCACTGAAATCATCCCAAGAGAGGCTGCACAGCTCCAAGCGCTTACAACAGTAGCTGCAAGACTTTTGATTCCTGTTCCAACTTCCCACCAAGTGTCCTTTCCCTGGAGGCTCTCTTGGGACGTGGCCTGGCCACACATTGCACAGGCTCCTCCTCTGGCACTGCTCTGCCTCTCAAGTCTCTTGCATGATGAATTGTTGGATTTGATGGCCCGTGCTGTGTTATACCCACATTGTATTTGCTCCTAAATGACAGTTACATCCAATTCAAGTAATAATCTGTATCGTTCTGCAGAGGAAGTGCAGTATCTATAGTAAGATGAGAAATCTGCCATGTTTCGGCATCTCGACTTTCCTTAGTTAACATCAGTAGCTTTGCTGTATCATTGCACTGCTAACAATATGCTAGAAAAGGACAAGAGAAAACTTCAAAGAACTAAGACATCAAACTCCTTCCCATTTTCCACATTACCTTCCTCTTGATTGCCCCTGCACTTTGCACAATAATATCCCAAAAGTCATCTCAAACTGCACTGTGCTTTACTAGATCATCCCAAGACCTCTGCATCAGATGTTCATTTTCAGCAGCTTTTGCCAAATCAGTGCATCAGCCACTAATTCTTGGTGCCAACTTTGTTCTCCATCTCCCAAGAGCAGACATTTGGCATTTGCAGTGGCTAACAATAGTCTGTGTTGAAACCTCCTTGCTCCCGCTAGGAAAAATCCACATTTGTGAAAATTTGAAAATTAACCACTGAGAGACAAGGTTGTATTTTTCTATTCTGCTGTTCAACCAGAATAATCAAAAGGACAGCAGCACTGTAAAAGTTCAACCTAAAATCTCTCAAAAAACCTCTTCTTTCTAAAGCCAGCTAGAAACTCATTGATATTTCAGTGATCTTCTCCTAGCACTGCAGACCGTCTTCCAGTGAAGGAATAAAAACTGCCCAAGTTGTCAATAGAAGGGAAATCTGTGCTTCTGGTTTAAGCATAAAGTGACGAGCCAGGCTGCCTGGCTCGTGCCCCTGCCTCTGACAGACTTGCCTCACAGTGCTGGGAGATGCAGAAGGCAGCTGAGAGCTGGGCAGCAACACTGCTGGGGGAAAAACGTCTGCACAATCCCACCTGATGCTGTAGCCTGGAGGGTTTTTTTTGGGTGTCCTCCATTTTTGCTTGCAGTTAATGCTGCAGGCAAGCGATCCTAACTGCTTCTAGGCAGCCAAGTCCTCGTCGTTTGCTGACTCAAGAACCAGACAATGTCCCCAGCTGTGACAGCCCCAATGATGCATTAATAAATGCAGAGTACACCGAAACCTAAAGAGGACAGGTCTTTATACTGTGCAGATGCAAAGTGCTTACAGCATTATATGTTATACAAGACCTCTCTCCTCTGCTCCCTTCTCCTGAGCAATGTGCAATATCCCATTTTTTTACCTAAACTGTTCCACTTTACAAGCTGGTGTTTCACTTTTTGTGTCAGCTCTACTCGAGCTTCCATGCTCGCTGGGTCTAGAGGTCTGAACACCCAGCCCCATGCGGCATCACGCAGCCTGGCTCCCTTGCTCAGCTCTAGGGAAGATTCACACTGATACAAACATCAGTTTTGCCTTTTCAGGCTTTCAGAAGAATTCTCTATCTGCGACAGTCTGGGATGTTTGACAACACCTCATTTTCTGAGAATTTTTGCCTTGCTCATTAATCTTTGATATCATGTGCTTTACAGAAGCCTAATTACATGACATCTCCTGATTCTGCCTTACCTATCGTGGCAGGCAAAGCTCAAACAGATGCTGTGAGTTACTGAAGCATGAACACGCTGCCTGCCACGAAAACCGCCTCTCCCTGTGTTTTCTGTCACTCCCTTTAGGACATCTACCAAAAGCAGAGTTGCTGGCTTGTGATCTTGTTTTGTTATTCCATGAGCCCTTTCAAAAAGGCTCAGGGAAATACTTGCAGTTCTTAAAGAGTCCCTTACTAAGCTACTGCACTTCAAGAGTACAGGCTTTAGGGTTCCCCTGTCTCCCAGCAGCAATATTGTCCTAATAAAGCAGTTTCTAATCTTTTACCTCCTCTTTCTGGTAGGGGAAAGAGCACTTTCTGGCAAGCCCCGAGCAGAGACCAGGACAGGCAGCTGGGAGACTGAACCGCATGCCATGCTCATAGTCATCATCCCCGGCTTGTCAACACAGCAACTCACTGGAATTTCTTTTCAAATCCCAGCGTGCAGCATTCAGACTGGCCAGCCACCATTTCAAATGCAGCTTGTTTGCTTTTGCCGACACTTCATCTGCCATGACAGGAACAGACAAACACCTGAGCTGACCGGTGAGCACCTTCTCTGCAGCCTCGCAAGGATCAGCGCTTGTGACGCGCCGCTTTGCCGCTCATCTCCATTCCTGGGACGCACTCCTGAAGGGACGTCTCGTTTCCCGTTCCTTCACACAGCTTGTTGAAAACCACCAGATTTTTTCTTGGGTTGTTTTTTTTTGGTACCTGCCCCCACCCAGCAGCCACCGGTGATGCTGCTCCGAGCCCAGCAGCACCTGCCATGGCGTGAGGCCGCCCATCCCTTGGTGCTGGCAACGCAGAAGGAGCCACCCATGTGGCAGGGAAGCAGAAGGAGGCAGAGCGGACTCGCTTTAGCTCTCGGCTTCCCACTGCTCAAGTACATCTGCACCTCTGGAAAAGTACCAACCGCCCTCGACAGCTTGACAAAGAACCGCTCTTCTGGGAATTGCGCTTTAAATCACAAGTCAGTTTTCTGTAACGCTCCCGGCCACTTGCATGCTGTAGGCTTCTGCCGTGTCTGTCCTCTGTGATCAACCGACTCCCCAATTAGCCCCCAATTAGCCTGTTTGTGTACTCTACCAAAATCATCATTTGTCTTCCATGGTAAATTGAAGCTCAACCTGTGGAGGCTGGAGGCACAACGAACAGTCAACACACCTTGTTTTTTATCCCCAGGCAATTTTTCCTCCCATTTTTAAGTTCCTCAGTTTGGAGTTTAAGTTCCTCTGCTTTTCTTTCCATTGCACAAAATCATGACGTATTTTATTCATTTGCTAATCGAGAGCTTCTCCGATCTTTAAATTTTTTTTTTAAAACTGATTTCTGCTGTTTTAACAGCCCTGTTCACCCTCCTTTTTGCTTCCCATTTTGTTTTCCTTATGTCCTCTATTTGCCTTTCTTCTCCCCCTTAACCATCCTGCTCAGCTACATGGGCCTTCCATAATTTATAAATCCTTTTCCTATATTAGTCTGCTTTTGGACCCTTCTGCTATAGATCATTCAGAAGAAACTGGGTAAATCCAGCAAGGTGAATTAAAATGGCAGAGAGCTCCTGTGAGGTGAAAGCAAATTGAAAACGATCTAAACAAGTGAATCAAATCACACGCAGTGCACTGGGTACATGATACAAAGTTAGCCCTGTTTAAAAGGCATCCCCAGGAGGACGCTGCCTAAACAGAATTTTAACTTGGAGCTCAATTTTCACAGCATTCTTGCGATTTCTTGAATCACAGGTTAACCCAATGGCTGCTCCTTGGTAAACCCTTAACCAAGAGCAATTATTGCAGCAGAACTGTCTGTAGGTGTGTGCTCAAATTCCTCCTCTCCCGACTTTTTATATAAACCAAAAGCAAGACCACACTAGTAGTGTGAAGACCAGGCACGCACCAGGCATCCTTGCCGAGGTTGCAAATCCTCGTCCTGCCCTTATCTGCAAAGAAGCAGTAATTTAAAAGGAACCTTTTGGGCTGCATGCCTTGCTAACCATATGATCTCATTATGAGCTCCCTGCCTCTTAATTCACGGTAATGCCATTTCCAGTCAAATCACATTTCAGCACAGAGCCTGCTCCACTTTTCACCTGTCCAGGGCAAGTTTTCCACGGGTGTTGGAGTAAGCTGGGTTGGGCTCTTCAAAACAAGTCTTGGACTCCAGCTGCAAGGCCAGCAGACATGGGAGGGAAACTCCTGCAGTCGGGAGGAGATCAAACTATTTAACAGCATTTAAAATACTGTGTGTTTCATAGAGCAATTCTTGTAAACTTCTTGGGGGAGAACAACTGTCCTGTACTTGCAGAATGAATGCACGTTCTTGCAAACACACCAGCACGATCCCCATTGCCTGTCTTTCTTGTCACCTGCTCAAGGGCTGCCTGAACCAGAGGTATAAAGCACAGTGAAGCTGAAACCTACCAAAGTTGCAAAATAGAGAACTTCCAAAACTGGAAAAAAAAAATAAAGAATTGTCTTTTCCGAAGGATAAACCAATTAGCGCAGTGACAATGGCCAGGTGGATGCTGTGGCAAGCGGCCAGGTGAGAGGCACTAAGAATAACCACAGCGAGATGTTGCCAAGGAGACATTTTCTGGCATGCCACAACAAAGAGAAAAGGTATTACAATACTAAAAAGTTGAAAACTAAATTGATCTCATCAGGGCGACAGTCACACAAGGAATAACATAAAGATGAGAGATAATTGCACTGTTAAAAGATTAAGTGACAGTAAGGTAATATAATACCCCAGGCTAAAACTTTTTTTTTTCCAAAATGGTGAAACATATTGTGTTACAATTTTAACTTTCATATTACGACACAATAGTGAAAAAGGGGAAATGAAGGGAATGGCAAACCAGCCAGCAAACCAATCTCTGTGACTTGGTTGAAACGGAGCTCTTTGAGAACTGAACACAATTTTTTTCCAACAGCAAAACTTATCCTTTGGAAAATTCTCAGCTATCAACTTTACTAATGCAAACACAGGTCCCACAATTCAGCACCAAATAATGAATGCCCAAGATGTTCCTAACTCAGTGCTTAAAAGTAAGCTCAAAAAGGGGCAAAAAAAGCTTCTCTGTAGAAAATTAATTTATGGGCCAACTTCTAAGTTTCACTGACTTAATTGATTGTATCTGGAAAATGCTTATCTTGCAAATATTTTGGCAAGTCATTGTAAACTGGCCTGTACGGCAGAGCCTGTGACTTGCAAAACATGTTGCCTGATTCACCACATCCCACCCATTTGGAGAGCCCATGGCTGCACCGGGAAAGGGCTCCGGCCCCTGCAAGCCCCCGGGCACAGGCGTGCACCTCCATGAAGCGGCTCTGGCGCACACAGCTCGTGTCACTTGCAGCCAACGCATAATTAATAAAACTGCAGAGTTCAGCCATGTCCCCACGCAGGTGCTCGCTGTAGAGTCACGGATCCACGAAGCTGTACGAGCCCCAGAGATCCCACTCGACGTCCCAAACGCGGAGCCCGCTAGCTCCTCTTTCAGCAGAGGAGCAGACCCACAACTTACTTTCCCTGATCAGGCTTTAACAGAGCATTTACAGGCTATTTGAGTCCAAATCTGCTGCCCAGATACTCGAACGTCCAATCCATATTCCAAGCATTACATATTACAGCCAATTAGCACCTTAAGTAAGCTGCCTAGCTGACCCCCTGGCCTTGTAGGTGACGTGTCTAACAATCCCACTTGCATTTTTAACAGAATGAAAGGGCAAACCGTGGTACAGGACCTGAACAACAACAGGTTACAGGGGATGGTAGTTGTCTTTCCATAAGCAAACTATTTTTCAAAGAGGGGAAATTAAGCTTAATTACAGTTTAACAAACAAACATTAAAATCCAGGCATGTTAAAAAAAAGAAAGTCAAATTTCTAACCAGGGCAGCGGGATGACAGTAAGAAGAGGGAGAAAAGACAAAGGAATACATAAAATGACCTTACGTCATTGGAAATACTACTGAGAAGTAATGGCTGAAGCAAACACGCATCGTTCCAATGCTTTTATCCATAACTACAGAAGAACAAATCTTGCCTTTACTAATGTTTCAAAGTGGATTATTTTGTCCTTTTGCAAGAGGAGCTCTATCGTCAGGTATAAAGTCTCACAAAGTTGCAAATGACAAAATAAAATGTTTTCAATGTCAAGAATAACAAACATAGTGCAAATCTCACCAGTGTAAATAACGCATCACACAAATGACAAGGTAGACAGCTCCTGTTCTTCTACATAATCATAATGATCTTTTAATTAGACAAAGTAAATGGTGTACTCATTTCACCTTGTAAAGAAAAGCACAGGAAGAAAGTTTTCCAAATTCTAAGGTGAAAACTATGTGCAACTTGAACTACCTTTAAGTTCAACCAACTTCTTGTACATCTCAGAAAATTTTGTGCCAGAAATCAGCGGTCAGTCGGGGAAAAAAAAAGTTACTTTGGGTTTCACAAGAAGAAAACATCATTCGGGCAGTCCGAGCAATGGCAATGCGACGTGTGATGCCTTGGCTACTTACACTGGCAGGATTTGAATCAGAGCAAGAAGGAGTTATAATTTTACCTATGTTTTTAAAATATCCTTGTTGCTAAATCTGCTTGGACTTTCTGCAATAACAAAAGCAGCTGCAATTGATTAGAGACTAAGAAAGACAAAGCTAACTTGGAAGACACGGGAATTTCTTAAACTTCAAAACGACGGTAAAAAAACCCTGAAAGAGGGAACCAGTCTCTGCTCCAGTGAAAGCGCATGAGGCTTATTCCCAAGGCATTTCAAAATCAAGGGCAAAGGCTTCTTCTGTCATTTGTGCAAGAGCTCAGGATCTGTCAGGCCCTGCAAAAGGCAAACAGCTAAACGCTGCCCTTCCCATCACTTTGCGTGGGTGGGAGACGGGTCTCGACAACAGGGGCTGAGAAGAGATGCTCCCGAGGAGCAGCACTCCTCGTCAATGTGTGCCAGGGAGGATGAAGGGAGGAAGGAAAGAAGCTGGATGAATGCAGGGATAGCAAAACTCGGAGAAAGCAAATCACGAGACAGAAGCTGGAACCAAACCACAAAAAAAAGGAAAGTGAAAACAAATCCCGGTGGGGCTTCCTGCTGCCCCTGAGCAGGCAGAGCTGGGGCTCGCGCCCTTCAGGCTCCGAGCTCCAGCGACGGAGCCTCGGTGTGCAAGGCAATCCAGCTGCCCAGCGGGCAGGGCTTGAATGTTTCTTTTTCAAGACAAATTTAGCATTAATATCTGTAAGCTTTAAAAAAATTAGAGGCGGGTCAACATGCAGTTGTTTAGTTTTCTGGCCAGTCCAAGATATTTTCAATTCCTTTTGGGTTAAATGGACTTGAAAACTGATTTTATTTTTTTTTTAAGTGAAGAAAAAAAATAATCAGTTAATGTGAAATCACGCTTTACTCATTTGATATGAAAATAAGTACTTCAAGTCTCAATTTAGAGACTTGTTTAAAAGTTCAAGACGTTTCAAGGGAAAGAAGAGAAAAGGCTTGTTTCAGATCCACTCCCATGAAATCTTTCAATGTCTCCAGGGATTTTCTTTCTTTATCTGTGTAAAGTTCAGTGAAAAGTCTGTATCTTTTATCACCAATTAAAAAAATCCACCCAACTCAATTGCAAGTGCCAGACCTACATGGAGTTTCCATTTGCTTCTTTCCACCATCTATCCCCTTTCCCCCAAAGCAAGGCTCATCATCTCAGGACCTCTGTATTTTTATCAGGTGATTCAAATATTATTGATAAGCAAGCTGTCCTCAGAGCCCTCTGACTTGTCCTTCAGCTTGGCTTCCAGCCTAATCAAACTGAGGTCATTTGTCTACTAAATGAGATGTAGCTGGTAGGATGCAAAGCTCCCTGGCAGGCGATAGAGAACTGTCGCACAGGGACAAATCAGACCCGCCGCACCTCAAAATAAAAGCCTTTCAAGAATCGTGTAGCCAGGAATCTATCTCCTGAATTAAAGAGAGCATCATCTTTGCCTGTGTAAATAAAGCTTGAAGTGGTCAGAAATTGCATTTGAATTCACTTTGCAGAGTGTTATAAAATTGCTTTAGTATTAACAACTACTCTGCTCTTATTACAGAGAATGAAATCAGACTCTGGAAAGCGAATACACGATGTGCAGTAAGAAGGGCTCGGAAGCCTTTTACGTAGATATAGGTACACATACACACAGGTACACACACATAACAACTGCTAAAATGAAAGAACTCTGGTTTTTAAAATGCATAATGGTGGGTGGAGGGTTGATGGACAACTCACTAGTTAGCAAACGCTTCGACAAGAAATGTTTTAAAAGGAGTCAGGCCAACTGGAAAACTATCAGGAACAACAGGAAACTGAGATATTCAATTTTAAAAAATTCAATTAAATTCTCTTTAAATGGTGCTAACCCGCACTGATGCTAAAAAAGGCAAGACAAGTCAATGGCTTTTAGAGAAACAGTAGGAGTTTTTAAGGGTAAAACCAGAAAATCTCTCCGAAGCTTCAGGTAGTTTCTGCCTCCTGAACTGGAACAGTGCACTAGCCTCTAACTGTTTAGCCTCTAACCTGTTACTTGTGCAGAGTAAATGGGAAATGTCAAAGCCAACACCAAAAAAAAAAATTCAAATTGCCTTACAAAGCAGTTGCTAGAGGAATCAAGAAGTTAACTGAGAGCTCTGCTGACAGAAGTAGTAAAGGCTACTGGTAGTTAATACCTTCTGTCTAAAACTGGTGAAAATGGAGTCCCTCAAGATCTGAGTTTTTGCAACAAGTTATGAGTTTTATCCAAATACTGGACTTAGATTACTTGCATTTATCAACTGCTTCTACCCAGTTAAGAATTGGCTAACTAAGCTGCTCCTAGCTTCCGTAATTCTAAAAATGCCTGTGATCAGTTACACAATGACTATAGGAAGAAACGGAACAAATACAAAAACCTTTCCATTTTCCCACTACCCCCAAAAGAAGAGAAGTCTACAAAGCTAAACAGCAAAGCTAAACACTACCTGAACTTACTTTAGAGAAATAAAGTGATTTGTCTTGTAGCACGGGGGAAGCAAGGCTGGAAGGAAAATAATCTCTTTTGGCAGCTGAAGGCAGCACACTTTGGGTGTCAGGGTCTCTTCAACAGATGATTGTACCCTATGAGCAGCTTCCTACCTGTCTCCTCAGCAACACGAGGACCACAAACACCATCTCCTCCAGTCCACACAGATCTGAGACCATAAGTTAGCACTGAGATGTAATGCCTTTGAAAGTCAGACAAAACAGCATTAACTTGTTGGACAATGGTGCTATTTAATAGCGCAGTAAGAAAAAGACACTGAAGTACCACAGTCAATAAAGACTCCACTTGGCTTTGGTGCCCTGGAAGCCCCACGAGTCCCCAGCCATTCCTTTGGACTTGCAGGACCCTGCATGATCTTCTGCAGTGTGGGAGCTAGGCATGTACTTATTGAACCTGACAACAATCAATACCCATCACTTTCTCATTGGTTTCAACTTTATTAGAAAAATCATATCAACAGCTGCTACTGTCCCACTGAGCTTCAAAAGAAAGCAGAGCATTGATGGTATCTAGGTCCTCTCACTGTCTGGTTCTCCAGCTTACCTTCATCTGAGCTCCAGGCTGCCTTCAGTGCAAAGTTTTCCATATGACCTTTTCTATACTTCTCTTAGGCTCAGAGAATTTTAATTTATTACTTTTTCACTCTTTCCAATCTATTTCTGGCTAATCTTTCCTCAAATTTCTGAAGCGTTCAGAAAGGTTTCTTATATTCTGGTTTTAGTCCAAGGTGCCTTAGTCTGAAATACTGCAGTGCAGCTGTGTAACTCTGACATTTTGCTGAATAACTGCTTCACCAAAACCAAGTTTTGATTGTTTCAAAACTGAAAGTTTTGATTGTTTTGAAAGTTTTGATTGTTTCAAACTGAACCACAGGCTTTTTGAGGGGTAAAAAAAAAATAAAAATAATAATGGAGCAAGGACTCATGTTTCATCTCAGTGAGCATATATTCCACACTATAAAAATGCCCAACCAAGCTCAGGCTGGAGCAGAGAGGAGAAGAGGAGGACACGCAACCATGCAGGCTCCGGGGACATTTATTCTTCCAAAGATACAAGCCAGGCCTAGCTTGTGAAGTTGTAAATGTTGTAAATTTAGTCCATGCCTTAGTTCTCTGAGGTGTAACAGGAGTTAGTTCACAGAAAGAGCTGAAGGGCTGCACCTTGCCCAAGGACTGGAACCTGTGGGAGTTTGACCAGGCAATATGAGGGAGACCCTCCAGACCAAGAGCTTGTTTTTTACAGAGTCTTTAGCTTTAAGCTATTACATACCTCTTGACCCAAAAGGCCATTTGAATGGGAGATTGTTATCCAAGTCTTTAGCAAAGTTTCTTGGCCTGGCTAAAAATCAGGAAGCACTGATTCTGAGCAGGCAGCAGGGCAGGGGGAACCCCACACCAAACCCCCACCACCACAACGGCAAAAAAATCACAATATGAAAAGCAGGGAAGCAAAGCAGATAGCAAAGGGAAAAAAACTTTTAAAGGTGAAGCCACAAAGCAAGAGTGTCAAACTGCAAAATGAAATTAGTGCAGCAACCATTCCACATCACATGAGATTCAGATACATCTTCTGACCAAGCCGTAGCTGTGGGCTCTGTACTGGGGCTCTTCTGTTTGGGAGGCTAAACATCCTCAGACAATTCCACTAAAATCATGTTTTAAAAACCCATGTGGAAAGCCAACAAATGCACTGGGAGACAAAAGAGAAAATCAGTATTTGGATCACCTAAAGTACAAGGAAAGTCAGTGAAGAACAAAATGTCTGAAGCATTAACCTGCCAGGATTATTTCTTAACGTCACAAATTTCAGGTCCATTTGAAGTCTCACAACAGAGAAACTAAGGGAACCGATTGAACTTCCTTCTGAAAAGATTAAAAAAAAAAAATCCTATAGAGTACAGCATGTGGTCTTACAGATATGTCCTGAATTCACCCAGGAAAACTGAAGCCAGTCTCAGAAACCCTCTGTTACCATTAATGAAGGCAAACAGAGGGTAAAAAATGTACTTTCTCATCTGGCTGCAAATGCAGCTCCTCTCTTTCTGCTTCCCAGTCTTCCAGGCCTGGATCTACCTCAACCCAGACATAACCTGCAGTTATCTGTCTCGTCAAGGCCAAAAACACGCCTGGTGGCCTGTGAGCAACATCAGTGGCTTAATTTCAACAGAGCCGTGTTCCCACCTTGTACTTGCGACTCAGAATAACCTCCAGAAAACCAACACCCTTCCCCAAAGACAAGTCATGGCAAAACCCCAACAGGTTCTGTAGACAGCCATCTGGGCAGGGAAAGGGTTCGCGTCAAAACACGTGTGTGAGGGGGAAGAAGGGTTGTTTGGTTTTGGGGAGAAGAGTCGCTCCGTTCGGCAGATACAAGCAGACCATGATGATGGAGCCAGAGGGCTTTGGGAAGAGACACTTCAATGCGCTTTCGAGGCTGCAACACTGATGGAAACGCCAGTGAAGAACTGCAAGAAAAGCGGAAAAAAAAGAGGTGCTGATGGCACATATGTGTAGGGGTCTGAAAACACAAATTTGGGAGGAACGGGGGACTGAATAAAGAACCAAGTGATGAGGAAGCAACACCCAGTTCCCAGGGTTGGGGCTGCTGACCAACCAGCCGTGGTTTCACGCTCTCCTGCACAAGCAGCTCAGCTTTGTCAGGCTCTGGGTAACGCCGGGTAGAGCCGACTGAACAGCTGCTAGGGATGAACATTTCCTCTAGGAAACTTAAGCAGCCAGTGGATTAGCAGGTAACTGCAAAGGACGGAGCAGAGTTAAACTTCTGCCCCTGAAGTAGGTGCCTGGGGCTGCCAGAGCCCTGCAGCTCCTGAGCACAGCAGGAGCAGGTCTGCAAAGGGGCAGAATCCCAGGTGGTGGCACAAACCTCTTGGAAAACAGACAAAAAATGCTGAGGAGAGAAAGACCACCACAACAGATAAGCATGGTGGGAAGGATCAGCTGACAGGGCCAAATGGAGCCAGTTTGTGGGCATTAGGTATAACAGATAGCAAGAAGCCTTTTTTTCCTTAGAGCCAATTGCGTCCTCAAACTTCCGTAAATCTCTGCTTCCCAACATGAAGTTAGCAGAGCTCCGTAATTATGGATGTAGCATAAGGAGCAGACGAGCTGAATTAGGCTTCCGATTGCATGTCTAATTTATGTACAACTGCAGCAATTACAGATGCAAATTAAATAACTGTGCAGAAAATGGGTTTTATTAGCCATAACTAAAACCCAATAAAACTCAGTAGCTCATGCACATCCCTGCACTGAATGTGCCTCTCTAGAATGTCAATTAGAAATGTGAGAAATGATCGGGATTTTCTATTTCCTAATCTGAAAAAAAAAAAATAAAAAGAAGTATAAGCTGTCAGAACATATCTTTCTTCCATAATAAAATGAACAGGATCTCTAATTGGCAATTTCAGAGCAACACATTGTTTTACAGGCAGCAGTTCTATGCAGATTTTAAACACATTATTTATACTCAGTCTTTCATCCATGACATGGCTCAGAAAAGTCTCATCTAATAAAACCATATGCTAAATGTGATTCAGCTTCAGAAGAGGCCCACTCTGACTGCCAGGCAGGCTGAGATTTATAAACTTTAAACTCAAAGCTGAGGAACCCTGTGCTTAACTTCGCAGCCCTTCTGAGATTTGGCAAGTTAGGGGCTTCTTAGCATCATGTCAGCTGGGTCCAGGGCTGTGAAAAGCCTCTCTGGATGTTTTAATGCTGAAACCACTTAAATCTTCTGTCATTCAGACTTAGCACGAGTGCTGCCGTGTCTGAAGAGTCAGCGCTAACCTGTCAATTTGTTTAAAAGCAATAACAAAAATTGTTCCCGTTAAATCAAGGTTAATCCTCCCGCATAGTTCTTATACAATTCCCTGCTACGCGTGATTAAACCTACTCCATATATATGTAGCACAAACACCTGGATAAAAAGTTTATATATACCACGGTGCGTCTACACTGTGTGTTTGTTTCATTCCTGGTTTGGCAAGGGAGAGGGGATTTTCCTGGCTGGTTGCATGACACACACGGGAGTTAATCGCCCTGGCTCTGACCGGGAGTGACCGCTGGTGCCCAGCACGGGAACCCTGGCGCGATCCTGTACAGCCCCCTACACGCAGAAGGTCAGGGCACACCGGCAGAGATACAAGCCAGGATTTCCAGCTACAGCACAGAAAATTCCCACTATACATCACACATCCTTCCTTCCGCACCCAGCTGGAGGCACAGGCTTAGGAGGGGTCTGTTCCTCCCCAGCCCCTCTGTACATCCCTAGCAGGGTGGCATTGCCTGGATCCCTTCCCCACGGCGCTCTGGCAGTCACCAAGCAGGACCAACCCCTGGGCACTGGGACGGGCCAGAAACAGGCAGTTTCTCGCACAGGGCGGGCAGCAGACACCAGAAGGGGAGCAGGCAGTGCCATGGTTAATGGGTCCCCTTGTCTCCAGGCTCCCTCGAACGTGGCTTCCACTGGTGCCCTCTTCTCCCACAGACGTCAACAGATGCTCTCTGCTCCCTCGGCTTTCCCACTTCATGACGCGTAGAGCATCTTCCCGAATGCACCCAGCAATGCAGGTGGGACTTAGCAGTAAGATGAGCAGGACAGTTGCTATTCCTGCACTGCTCCCCTACAGACTTGCTTCTGCCCCTGGGGCCCTCCCTGCCGCTGCCCTGAGCTTCTCCTGCCAGGCCACAGCGTGGACACTCACTGTGCATGCAGAGACTTCCTTCAAAATTTAAATATACCACATCCACTGTCTTGCCCTTATCTCTTGTGGCAGTTATATCCTCAGACAACTCCTGCAAATTACTTAAGCATGACCTCTCTTGCCTGAATGTCTGCCAGGTAGTCTTAATTAAACTGTGCATTCCCATACACACTCTTCACAACACCCTGAGGAGAGGGTTCCAAGATTTCCTCATTTTGTGTATTCCCTTGGATCATCTATCATTAAAGAGCAATAATGATAAGCAAAATGAAAAAGATAAGAATAGTTTTGTATCTGCAGAAAGACAGCACATGAATAACAAGAAATCAGTTATTAGGGCAGCCCCCGTGCCTCTTTCCAAACAGAGATCCTGACATGCTGAGCACTTCACTACAGCTTTCTTCACAGGTCTTCTTGATGTTGGCACCTCCTTTACCTATGATGTTCTTGTGGAATTGTTTGAAGATGGGGACAGAAATAGAAAAGCTATTTTTACTGAAGTAAAATATTTTCAAACATCATGGTCATGGGAATGGAGTAAAATGCAAAGAAGACACATTCAGAACAGGCCGTATCATAGGACAGATAATCTAAGTTGTTAAAAGAGAAGAAGGACCAGAAATACTGATTCTGCTGATGGTTTAAATAATAAGAGCATTTACATGGAATCATTTCCAGCTTTCATAACTAAGAGACCCATATCAAAGGCATTACATTTTGATAATTAATATCCATGTTGCGGTTCTAGATTCAGATGCTCCAGATCCCATAAAGAACGAACCCTTTAAACCTCCAGCTACAGTCACATCAATGAGGCTGTACCGTGGCCGCAGCAGCACCCTTGGCTCCAGGAGCCTGCCACAGACCATACTGCATCGGTAAGCAAGGTAATATAAGGCACAGATCTATTCACCCATCAAAAAATTATTTCAGGAGTTTCAGGATTTACACTTATCCCAAGCATGATTAAAAAAGGATATTTAAGTCACATCTTTGTTTCTAGCTGTATTTTGTAGCTGGCTTATTTCTGTTCATAATTAACACTGGGATTTTGTCTTACTCCAAGATCAAGATATATATATAGAAAAAGTATGTGAGTTGTATTGGTACTCGCACAATAAGTTACCTAAAGTCTGAGTACAGGACCCTGCTGTTGCTGATGAATGAGGAGGAGAGAAATCAACTTGATTTTGTGTTCCAAACTCAACTTTTTGTAGCTTGGTGTTCAAATAAATGCTCTATTTCTAACAGCGCAATGAAATCTGGCAGCATTTCCCCAGTAATGCATATGGAAGTCCACAGTGTCATCTCTGCAAAGCCATTTTTGAGAAAACAAGTACATCCACAACTGAACCATCAAAAAATTCCTCCACTGCAACCTAGCCCACAGAATGTCAGGCAAATAAAAACCCAGCTGGTCACACCACAGCGTTCTCAATCATGTAACACAGAAGTAGCTGAAGAGGGGAAAAAAAAAAAGCTTTTAATCAAAACCAATGTTTTACTAATTCAAGAAACTACCTGCATTTGGGGCTGCTGCCGGTGGTGGGTTGGCTGAGGACACCAACGTGGGGCAGAAGGTCAGGATGTCAGAGAAGGAAACAAGAGGCAAATGATGGAAAAATGAGTTATACACACAGCCAAACTTTGCCTCTTTAAAATAGATGGAAAAAACCCAACAGGGAATAGTGTTTCATGGAGCAATGGATCTAATAACAGGACAGCTATTGTCATTCACAGTGGTCTAGAGAACAGGTAAGTCTATGTGAGATAAGTGAATTACACCACAGTAAAGGCATGGGTATATCTATTTTGGATTTGGACCTCGTACGTGCCACTGGTGTGAAACCACAGGCAAGGCTCGGTATCGACGTCCCCGGTGTGAGGCAGCTTTTCCATCACACGGGCAGGATGCAGACTCACTGCAGCCAGAGATCGGCTGAGAGCGGCTCGCTAGAAGACATAATTCTCTCGCATTGCACACAGCGCATCTGTGTTAAAAATTCATGAAGGCTTGGGTACAGCTATCAATAAAGATGGACAAAGGCGAATACTATGTGCAAGAGGTTTCTGAGGGAAAGAGTCACTTTCAGGCTTTCCAAGCAGAACACCACACACGCTTCCTTTGCTAGTGCAGCATCCCCAAAAGTCAGTGCATCACCAGCTGCCATCGATCCCTGTCAGGTTATGCAAGGTCTAGAGCACACCTCCTACAGAAACTTGCCAAAACATAAATCCTTTCAGTACTTAACTTCAGATTTTGTTAAGATTCACTTAATCTGCCTTCTTAAAGTACATTTACAAAGCAAAAATGATCAATAACCCCACCATTAAATTGCATTACTTTGCATAAGTAATTTGGGACAATACATTAAGTAAATGAATGAATAACCCTTGAAATCTACATACAGTAGGACAACGGCTTTAATAGCAAATCCCTGCTGGAAGGAAAACCAGCAATTCAGACAACTCAGTCAATCGACGAAGCAACTTATAAAAAACAGAAAACAATCGGTTTCATACTGGAAGCAAGTGGATTAACTTAAAAGTCACTAGCATGGCAATTTATAGCTATTTCGATGTTTTTGACAACATAAATTTCCAATTTCAGCAGTTGGAGTAGGTGAAGCTTTAAGCACAAAGAGCTCATTGATTCAATATGTCTGTACAGTTTAATTCTGAAAAATCGATCATCGTGCATTTCCTCCAACACTTTTTTTTGGTAGCATCCTCCTAAACAATTTATTATTATTGCTTATTGCTGAAATAGAAATGGTGATTCCACCACTCTCCACCCTACTAAATCATTATTTAATGCTGCATGGCTGCCCTCCTTATATAAAGGGATAGCTTGGTTTATTACGAAGAACATTATTATTAAACATTTCTCAGTTGTGTTTATAAGTTGGCGGCTATTATTTTAAGAATTCTGTTTTCTTTGACTAGATTTCCCTTGCCCCACCTATGAGCAGTCGAGTTCTTGGAATCACGTGTAAGGGGAAGGGTCACTTTTGGCTTATGAAGTATCCCCAGGCAAAAGCCAGAAGCTATAAACATGAATTTTTCATTATATTAATTGTCCTAGTTTAACTATGTAACATGACTCTTCAAGATAACCGACACAGAATTTTAATTGTGTGTGAAATATTCAGTCTTTATAAGCCCCCTTCCTAACCTTTTTTATACTGGAGGGAGCTTCTGCCAACAAACACTGCCTGTTAGCTAATGTTCAACTTTCTTTGTAATTCACTTTCCTGACCTTTTATTTTGACATTTTCACCTCATATATTAATTTCTGCCTGCACTGAATACTGTAGCATTATAATTACTTACATATAAACCTTTCATCGCATTTTTCTTTGGACTCTGTTAGAAGATGCTCTATATCAAATAACAGCAAATTTCCCATTAATCAGCTGGCCTTTCCAGAGAACAGGCTGCCAGCAGCTGGGACACCATCGCACCCAGAGCTTCTGCGCTGCCGAACACAGGTCAGAGGAGCCTCCTGCTTTGGGAGAGCAACACGGGGCACGCAAAAGAGAAACCAGCCTTCCCAGACCGGCTTGTGGATGTGTTCCAGCCTTGCCCTCGCCCAGCTTTAGGGCAGCAATAAATGAAGTAGGACACCGAGCACCCTCCCTGTCCATCCCCGGAGTCCCACTGCCCCAGCAAGACTTCAGACAGGCTCTAGCGTTCCCATTCTCATCCTGCTCTCTGCATTAATGGATATTATGGGCAATTGAAATCACATTTTCCAGTGAGTTTATTATCCATATCAAGAAAAAAAACCCACATAAATCATGCAGGTTTTACTGTATATTTGTATCTACAGCATATTCTCACATAATCTATTACAAACGAGTAAGATGCAGTGACACGCTGAAGCAGTCACATTCAATAAATGTTTTTCTCTCCCAGTTTCCATGCTAGAAACAAGGAACAGAAACTGCACAAGGCATAATTCGGGTGATCAGCTCCAGGCAAGTGGTGTCCATTGGACCTGACAACACCTAAAACCAGCCCAGTGATCCACCCAGGAGTCTGCCACAGTAACACAACACAGAGCAAACACCACATCCCTGCGTGCTCCAAACAGCCACGCAAGAGCCTGACCTCTCCGGCTGGCAATAGACAAGAGGAGACCTCTCGGGCTGGTAACAAGCACCCTGCTCAGCAGCTGTTCTCCGGGGTATTTCTGATTCTTCGGGATAGAGATGTAAGTCTCCAAAGTGCTCAGGTGACTGCCCACACCAGCACAGATTTCAGCCCTCCTCTACCTTGCTGGCTCCTCCTCCCACAGCACAGCTGTGTCTAAAGTAGAGTTTTCCAGGGCCAGGCAGGTGTTAGGATGACAACTCACAGATTTAATTTCTCAAAGTCCCAGCCTAACTTCTTTCTAGTCCTGTTCCATAAGATATCATATGAAGCATTTAAATTTTTTCCACGGCAGCAGCCTTCAGAAAGTCTCTTGGATGTGATGGCTCTAAAAACAATTCCAGCGTTTTTGAGTTTTTAATCTTTTAGTTGCACTGAAGGGACTGTAGGACCGTCGCAGCTGTCACAAATTTTTGATACCTGGACAGAGGAGATTTTCAAATAACATGTGAAAGCAGCACAGATGTTCTTACATTGTTCTTCCAGCTTCCATTTGGCTAAAGCCTTAGTTCTGCTATTTACCATGGAGACCAGTGAAAAACTAATCCAAATATGGGGTGAATTGAAGTAACCTTGTCAATAGTTCTGCGAAGTGGGTATGTGCTCAGCAGAGCAAGAGAGACAGAAAAACACACCAAAGCCATTTCAAACACTTTACAGTGTGAGCCGCAGTCACACCAAAACTATGAGTCAGTGGAAAATATCCACAATTCTACTACCCTTCCTTTTATTTTACTAGCTAACAAAGATATAACTTAATTGTTTGCAGGCAGACACAGCTGAGTATTCTTCATGCAGAGATTTAAGTCATCATCCATAATCCTGGCTATTAAACAGAGGGAGATTCTGGAGACATGCTTGACACGCAGGATAAGGTTGCACAAGAGAGAAAAAGAAAGATACAACAGCTGATTATGTACATGTTGCCATATATTAAGTACATTTTCTGGAGTGGAAAAGTTTATAGGGACAACACCACAGAGATGTTCAAGGGTTGCTCAGCCTTTCCAGTTCCCATAAGGCATTTCATACTTCTGTGCCTTCCTCTTGTCTTGTCTTGCGCCCAGTTTAGTACTAGTTCTTAAACAAAATCTCTGCTCAAGCACGTTTTCAACTCCTGACATTCATAAGAGATTTTCCCACGAACTTAGAGAGCCATGGTTTCATCCTAATCTTCGCAAAATAACTAAAATGCAACTAAGAACATAAGCATTACTAAGCAGACTTCGTCTGTGCCAGAGATAATCCTGTCGCTGAGAGTATTTATCTGAGGTATTTATCCCATCCTTTTGCTTTCCAAGACCACCAGAATAGTGTTTTGTTAGTACACTTGGAGATACCATTAGCTCAACTGACGTGCTATTTCATTGGTCTCAACTTCAAAAGACAAGTCAGCTCAAAACTCTAACTACAAACTTTACTTCTAACTTGCTAGGCAGAAGCGGGGAGCTCACAATCAATGTCCCACTATTTTTTAAATACCATTTCAAATCTCTCTGAGCAGATTATTTCAAAGCTTCATTTCAGCTCACTGCAGAGCGATGCTCTTGTGGAACTCCTGGTAACGGGAAAAGAGCAAGCAACACAATGGCTATTTATCAGAACACATTGTAGGAGAGAACTTTGTGCCCATAAAAGCACAGCCGGGTCCCTTGGGTCTGTCCAGACACCAGCACTGCTATTTAATCACTAGAAGTTGGAGGAACATTCAGAATCATGGAATGCAAGTCAGTAAATTAAACAAGTGAAGTTTCTCTCTTCTTTAACCGTTACAAGAAATTCTCAGCAAATTCTGAAACCTGGGCAATATGGATGCTTTATTCCCAGAACAAGGAATTGGTAAGGAACTTTTCCAGTTTTGGCAAGAGGTGAAGGAATTAATTTGGGGTTCGCTGTGTGCATTCAGTGTGTACCTGCACAGTCTGGGGGAGGTTTCAGAAGTCACAGCCACAATTCCACGCATTAGGCTGAGCCAAATCCGGAACTCAGAGCGAAGCCTCAGCCATTTTCACATGAAGGATGCAACGTGTCATGCCCATTAATCTCTAAGAATAGCATCCTGCCCCAAGAATGTAGAAGCAAATCTATTTTTTAACTTACAATTTTAAATTAATCAAAAAATTGGCTCTCCAAGATCCTTGGCACCATGTATCACACCAGATATTTGTCCTTTCTCACTAAACAAGCCTTCCCACTTACCCCGAACTCACATCTTCTGCCATTTTTTATTGTTTTGTCTAATGAATATGAAGGGACTTTTCCCTCTGTTATTCTTCAAACACAAAAGTCTCCTCACAGAACAATTAAAGCAAACACTCGTAATCACATCGACCTCCTTTATACAGCAGCTCAACATTGATTATCAGCAGCATTATGGGTATCATCACTGCTGCTGTTACAGCTAACTCCAAGACAAAGTCACATCCTTAGGAAAGGTTGCGTTCCCCTATGGTATGGGAACCTTTGCCAGCTTTTCCAAGTACTATCTCAAGGGAAACCAGACGTTTCATACTTCCTTTACATTTCTATGTCTTCCCTTTCTAGGATTTCTGTGAGCATAATCTCAGTATTGGATACTGCTATTTTTGTTACTCCTAATTTAGCAACAATTGCAGCACCCCTAAAATATACTCTCTTTTTTTTATTACTCCCAATCAAAATTTCAGGAAAACCAGCCATTTTTGGCAATATGTTATTACCAATCAAAAATTACTCCGATTCTTTTCTACTAAAGTTGGGAGTAACTGAAGTCAGTTAAATTGCTTCTAGGGAAGGGGGAGTGTCAGGAGAACAGTGCCAGGCTTTTTTCAGCAATGTCCAATGACAGGACAAGGGGCAATGGGTTCAAGCTGGAATATCGGAGGTTCCACAAAAGTATTAGAAAAAACTTTTTCACTGTGAGGGTGACCGAGCACTGGAACAGGCTGCCCAGGGAGGTTGTGGAGTCTCCTTCTTTGGAGACATTCAAAACCCGCCTGGACGCGTTCCTGTGCACTCTACCGTAGGTGGTCCTGCTCTGCCATGGGGGCTGGACTACATGATCTTTTGAGGTCCCTTCCAGCCCCTAACGTTCTGTGATTCTGTGAAAATATAAGAAATTTATCTAACCTGAAACACAGAAAGATGCTCTCTGCATGGCTAATGAAACACTATTTAAAACCAGAAACACATCCTGTGCTATCCCAGCCCCACAGATTAACAAAAAGTTGGCCCAGTAACAGCATAAGCATTTTGCTTTGTTTAATGTAGGAATGGCCTCCAGTTAAGTGCAGGAACAGAGCTTGTATTCTGCACAGAGGGTAATGAGTCCTGGGAGAGGCATTCACACGGCCATCGCCATAAAGCAAAACTGTCTGCGCACAAGTTTGTTAATCTCTGCGATGAGACATTTCCATTAAAACATGTTTCTTAAAGCCACAGGTTGGTTCTGCCAAAACCAGGCAGTTAGATCGACTTGTCAGCGAGCAGAGGAAGACCTCAGTCTCTGTTTAATGACCATTTAAACACAACTTGCATTTACCCAAAGGTCAACAGCAATTCATGTTCTGCACCATTTCCCAAGCCAGATACCTAAATCCAAACCTATGTGCCTACAAACTAATTTATTTTACTATAGAAGCAGGGGAAAATTTTTTCTAAGACAAGAATACTCCTGTATCAGTTAGAAATAGCACTCCAAAGGCAGCTGATTTTTCTATTAATCACTACATCCAACAAGATTCTTAACACTGACTTTACAGTAGGAGACAGTATACATTTAAGAGACTGAATTAAGATAAACAACACAGAAGAGAAGGCTAAAGCCATTTATTACAAATACACAAAAGAAACATCACTACAACTCCTAGAAATGACAGATTACTTTTTCTTCCAACAGGCCCCGAAGGTCAGTGGATTTGAATGGCTTTGGAAAAAGGGAACACGTTAAGTCTGAAGCTGAAAATCTACCGCAGAGAACGTCTAGACAGCGAGCCTTAAATCTCACTCCTAAATCAACTGAGTCGCAGCTCAGCCAGCCCTGCCATGTCGTCATGCCGGGTGAGAGACAAGTCTCGGCGAGGAAGAGTCCCCAAACACCAGCACAAAGATGAGCTCAGGGCACTGGGGGCCCTGCCTGTCCCTCCCCGCAGCAGAGACGCTCTGTCTAAATGGGACCATATTGGGTTTGGGTTGTTTTTTTTTTAAGGAGACAGTAATGTTCTGTCTGGGCTTCCAGGTGGATTTAGCAAGCACATCTGCAGCAGCAGGGAAAGCAAGAGCAGCAGCCAACTTTTTAATCTACAATCTCAAAATACTTATAAAAGAGACTTGTATTGTTACACCACGTTACAGAGAGAGAAAATGCCGCCCTGGGAGGGGAGGTGACCAAATGGAGAACAGATGTCCCAGCCCAGAGCCACCACAACATCCTTACCTCCACCACTGCATGTTCTCTGAAGGTGCCCACGAGCTATTTTCCACCTTTAATAACAGCAGATCTTCCAGCTCTCCCTTGTTTCAGGTATATTCCGAATGCAGCGTAAGAAAACTCAACATTATCAAAGGTTTAGTGTCTGTTTTTCCCCACAAGAAAGAATACAAAACTCCTTTTACTAATTTCTAATTCCACTGGCTTTGCAGACCTCCTTCAAAGACTCAGATACTACATTATGTTGTATTTTGTACACCAGAGGGTAAAGCTGTGAATTGTACCACTTTGGGTGCTTTGTCCTTTCATGATTTATCAGATCCAGCTCACCGTGAGGAACACTACGCAGGGGAAGAAGAGTGATAAATGCCATTAATGACTGGCCTGAGAAGACATAAGAGAATGAATAGTGTGGGACTCCTCTACCTCCTGGTCATGGCTGTAGATCATTAGACAAAGATATTGTTTTATGCTGCAACAGGTTCAGACACACTCCACTCTTTTGTTTAATCCAAGAAACATACATTTAGCAGAGAAACAGATATGCAGTAACTCAGAAATAACAGCAAAGGTTTTTCCTTTTTCCTCTTTTTTTTTTCTCTTCCATTCATTCATTCCTTTGCTTGTTTTTCCTTCTCTCCTCTCAAATATACCCTTATTTTTTGTTGGTTTTTTTCCCAAAAAAAAAAAAAAAAGATAGAAAGAAGTCTTACCATCACTACTGAGCCTTATTCTTTGCCAGCCCTTGGTTTGACCCTCTAATTTCAGAAAAGATCCCAAAGCTAATACAAAATTACACCAGGAAAGTCACCTGAAGATGTATTGCAGAAAGAATTAAACAGAAATTTAACTTTTTTTTTTTTGGCTAAGCACCCAGAAAATGCAAAAATGTTCTGAGCAGTCTGGCAGCTTTGGAATTCATGGGGTGAGATTCATGAATTTGGTAGCAATTGTATACAAACATCAATAATTTGATATAGTTGTTCCAGTGAGGAGAAAAATAGATAAATAATTTTTTAAAAAAATCTTAAAGAATAAGTGGGGAGAGAAAGAAACTAAGAGGTGGTGCAGAAATGAAAATGTCAGAGAATGTCGCAGGCAGAGGGTAGGTATGGGAATAACAGATCCAGAGCAAATCTGCTGGCGATGTTAAGAGCTGGCAAAAGATCAAAGCGATAAGAAGCAGGAATGGAAATAACCTTTAATTCTGTGCCTATAAGAGGACATGAAAAAAATGCTGCAGCAAAGGCCAGCCAAGGTAACATGGAAAGGGGCCTAGTCATGCGCTGGGAGCTCTGCTCGTCTCCATCCCAACCTAGGGCTTTTGTCCTACTTTAAAGAGCATTCTGCTAAAAACATAGCACAGAAAAGCTCTGAAACAAAGCTGGAACACTTCGAGGTTTATTAATAAGCCAAGGCTTTAATTGCCGTTTCCCAACTCTTCGACGTCCCAGCTCTGCAAAGATGAGTCTCCTCTTGCCGACACGGAGGCAGGCCTGCTCTCCGTCCCTAAGAAGTGCTGGTGAGGGCCCCACGTTTAATTAGAGAGACAAATGACCAAATCCTGCCTTTCCTCCCAGCACCCTGTTCCACCTCCGCAGACATCCAGAAAGCAGTTACTCATCAGACACCAGAAACCCACCGTTACGGAGCAGCTGCGCACTGCCCTGACTGGCAACCTTCGCTTACTGAGAAGACAAGCACTAGAGTAGATTGTCTTTTCATCTGAAATCTGGTCATTACGGCTTTGCTACAGAGCAGGTACGAACCCACCCAGGTGCTCCACCAGCACAGGTCCTAGAGCCCAAGTCTCTTTCTTGGAGCGCACGTCAGCTCAGCCAAACCCTTACCTACTCGCCTTCAAAGCACCAGCAAATGCTGATCTTCTCTAAACTTGAGCTGGAGTTTTCCTGACACATGACAATCTCTGATCCAAACACGTTTCTATCTTTGAAAAACCTGTTTCTACCTTTCTCATCCCCATCCCAAACTGCCAAAACACTGTCAGGATTTTACAGCTTGGTCCCAGTCTAGAAATCCCAGAAAAAATCTTTACTAGAGTAAGAAACCCAGTTTTGCAAAACTTGAGATGCTTCAAAAAACTTGGCTAAAACCTGGAGAATCATTGAGTTTTTGAGCAGTATCCGAACTGAACCACAGGGAAAAACTGAGGTTCGTTCATCACTAATTAAGGGCTTAACTGACATTACCAACGCTTAGCATATGTTCTTCCCTATGAGCTTCCAAGAGCAACAACAGGCCCACAAGATTATTTTGAGCTTGAGTTGAAATAAGGTGAATTGTATCTTAGGCCAACAAAGTTTTCCAGAAGGAACAAACATTTTGTTTACTCTCAAGTCAATTCTAAGACACAAAGTGTTTACTCAACTTCAGCACAAACAGCCACTGATCAGCCACATTTCCAGCAGACTGAATTCAGCTTTCTTCTTAGCTCTTCACTTCAGCAATTTCAATCTGTTCATGTAAATCTGAACGATGATGAAAGATATTGTAATAATGCCCATTCTATTAAATGAGCACATTTTTTGAAGTTGCAAGGCTTTTCCACAAGGCAGTTGCATTCTGCTGGTTATAATACGGCTGACGTCCTGTGTACCTGTACGATGATTTCTCTAAAGCACACACACAATATATAATATGCAATACAATACACACTATATGCAATATATATTTGTCATGGGACCTCCACTGAGCCCCATCAAAGACCTCAAAAAAGCTAAAATAAGGCTCTGTGGAGCACAGAACTTGCTCCACAAGAAAAAGTTAATCCTCAGGTGGATTTCTTGCCACATTATGATCTAAAACTACACAGTGCTCGCTAACGTCCTTATCTGTAGGCACATATGGAGTTCCAGAGAACCTGCTATGATGCTTTTATATTTAAAGGTTTATACGGTCAGAGGCTCAGATGTCATTATTCATGAGCAAATAAAATTTCAGAGCTGCAAGGTACTATGGAAAATGTCAAACACAGTTCATCTCATTTTCATATAAGTTTTATCATCATCATTTCATCAACATCATTTAGTATTATTGTTTGTTATACAGGGGAAAAATATCACTCCTATTTTTGAAAATGGAACACTCAGTTAATAAAAGAGCATATTTATTTATTAAGTTTTAAAAATCAATGTGGTTCCTACAAAGCCAGCAGAACATTTCATCGATTCCACTGAAAAATAGGTCAGGCCTTTCAATACAGGCCAAAAAAGTAAGGTTTCCTACAAATGTAGAATAGTTTTACTGCTGAAAGGCCCAAAGCCATCAGGTGCCAGCTCTCCTGCCACTACAGGGTGGTGGGATGGGAAGTCTCTCCCCAGTCTAGTTCAGGAGCACCCAACTCCAGTGCAAAGGGAAGGGCTCGGTCAGTTTTGTAACAAGCCCGGATTCGGTACATGCACCTGAACTGAAAAGCAAGCGAAAATCTTGTAGTTTTCTTCAGAGATCAAAACTTTCATCACTGGAAGGTGCTGCTATTTATTTTGTAATGTCCTGTCACATACCAGCGTAATTTGCTTACAGTTGAAAGCCCCAGTTCTCCCAACCTACCACTTCTGGTATCTTTTTGCTAGAAAACCAGTATGGCCGGCATAAATAACTAGCAGGCAGATTTCCATCCACTGTGAAAAGGTCAGATGCATCCCAGACTATTTTTAGTGTGTAATTAGGGCCCATTCGGGCTTGATTTATGCCTCCTTTTAATTCAAGTTACAGTATTTAAAACTCATTTAGGAAACATCTAAATGGAAAACTTAATGACCTTCCAGTGACCTAAAACAGATTTAAGTGTGACTGGTAACAGAAATGAAAATTCATTTTCTTGTGATACAGAACAGTCTATGATGTTATAATTTAGTCTTAAACCAATTATATTTGCAGCCATGCTGGTGTCTTACGCCATGTCTGGTGAAATAGTTTTATCTATCAAAATCCAAACACAAGCTCAGTAGCTAAGATCTTTTCAGGCAACAAGTGCTTTTTGGTGCCCAAAATGTGTTCAATAAGCCAGACTTTCTTGAGCAAGCATGGTTCAACACTTTTTTGAAAATGAGGCCTTTGCAAAAAGGGAGGGTTGGTCTAGATGATCTCTAGAGGTCCCTTCCAACCCCTAACATAGAATCATAAGTTATAATTTTTAATAGAATCATAGAATCATATGATTCTAGAATCATATGATCATATCATATAATCATAGAATCATAATAATCATAGAATCATTCTCAGTTCTGAAGCCGTTTCTGTGAGGAAAGTGTGAGGAGAGCTGAAGGGGACTCAACCACAAGTATGTCCCGGGACACAGTCCTTCACGAGATAGAAAGACATGCTGCAAAGTCACTTTGCCTGAATTCATATTTGAAGAGGCATTCGGCATTATTTCAGAGGCTGAAGTGAGAATGGGAGGGCAGTTTGTTAAGTGATGGAGTTTGGCATTTTGTGGTGGCACATGCAACTGAAAACGCAGGATCAGCGTACACAGCAATAAAGCTTCGAGATACCATAACGAAATCCTGACCACTTAAGTCAAACCCAGGGTTGTCTACACCAGTGTTTGCAGTCTGAGCAAGACTTAGAAGCCCTGTACTCTAGAGCTGTCCCATGGCAGCACAGGCAATGCTGATCATCCTACTGGAAGCCTGTGTTTGCAGCTTGGCTCATGTTTTATGTATAGGAGATGCAGGATGTCAAGCTGAAGAGCGGCGTATGCAGCCAAAAGAGTCCCGCAGCTCATCAGTGCCTGAACGATCAACTAGGAAATCTATTTTTCGATCGAGGCATAAGAAAGTTTCCATTCCCATCAAACACATTTCAAAGTGATTCTAATGAAGAATGGGAAAAAAATAAAAGAAATCTCAGTTGTACTCTGTAGTGGGGAAGGTGGGGAGAGATTAGAAGAATTCACATTTAGTCCTTGACCGGCAACAATCACAGTTAGCAGCCACAAGTGGACAAAATGAAGGGAACCAAAGTGGTCATTTACCTCTTCTCCTGGTAGTCAGTTTGTGCACTTACCTCTCTCAGAAGACGTTCTCTTTATTCTACATGTATATATTTGCATGCCCAGGAAAGAGTCTTTCAGCCATCCAGAGTGACAAATGCCAACAACCTAAAAATCTGCCACTGGAGACATTAGGTGTCTCCCAGAACCTCTAATTGCTTTCTTGGTATCACTAATGAACTGAAACTCTGTAACCTACATTCAAGCTGTCAAACCTTGCAGCCTACTAATATTCATGAAAACCAACATATCTCTTTTCTCTGCACACAATATATACCATTTTCACTAATTAAACTATAGAAAGCAGAGGCATTTTAACTGTCTTTTCACTTCTTCAGACACATGTTGCTGTACTGGAAGAAAATATTTTTTACCTGGAATAAACTAGATTAACTCTAGGAAAACAACCAAGCAAGTAGGTTGGGAAATTTATAGAATGGAATACAGATGAGACCTTTATTAAAAATGGCATTTCTAGCAATGAAACAAAAAATGTTTAACATTAAATTTTGTTTTCCCATATCCACAGGAAACGTAGCTGTGCTGCCCTTCCATACCACCAAACGTCCTCCTGCCTTTTGCATCGCGTGAATCAAAACGTTTCACTGAAATTCACGGCAGACCACGGCTGTTTATTTAGAGGCCTGAATGGTCTTTGGTTACTGCCTCACCGAGTTCCTGCACACATGGAAGGGTCCTGGAGAGATAACCACCTGCACTCCACTTTCCAAACTACTGGCCTGACAGCCTTAGGAACCCACTGCATCTCCCAAAGATGTCAGACATTACATAGAGACAAAAATACAGCCAATGAAACGAATTTCTGGCAAAACAAAGTGGGACGAAAGGGCTTAGCTGGCTCCTGCTGTTCGTCAACTGATTGATTCACCAGGACACACACACGAGAACAGATCCGTAAAATTAATTGGGCAGCATTGCTTTGAGTAGGTCTTTAAAAGAAAACTCGTGCCAGGGAAAGGAGCCTTCTCACATCCATTCACTTTCAACTCATGGTTGCACATTGCATAACTAGATGCAGAAGAGATACTCACTGTTTAGCATTTTAAACAGGTAAATATGACAGGCATTTAGGAGCTACCTTCTTGGCTATGTAACCTTTCATAATTCAGCAATATTAGCTGTGTGGAATAAGAAAAAGAAGCTGCAGGTTTTTGACTTGGAAAATCAGATGGAGTGGTTTGCCTTTCACAGAATCACAGAATGTTCCGGGTTGGAAGGGACCTCAAAAGATCATGTAGTCCAGCCCCCATGCCAGAGCAGGATCATCTACAGTAAATCGCACAGAAACACATCCAGGCAGATTTTTAATATCTCCAAAGAAGGAGACTCCACAACCTCCCTGGGCAGCCTGTTCCAGTGCTCTGTCACCCTCACAGTGAAAAAGTTTTTTCTAATATTTTTGTGGAACCTCCTATGTTCCAGCTTGTATCTATTGCCCCTTGTGCTAGTCTCCTTTCTGGAGACAAGCAATTTCTGCTTGACTTCTCTGTCTTTTCAGTAATATTCCATCAACGGCCTTTGCTCAGTACATCCAGAAAACTGGCCTTTGGGTTGAAATCTTGCACAAACTTCATTCACCCACGCTGGCAAGAAACACAATTTCTGTGTTTGTATATTTGATGCACAGCCCATCCTTAAGCACTTTCCACGCAACACATCCAGGAAGAAGGTCAAGTCAGTTGTGTACAGTTTACAAAACATTAGCTTTCATGAGCACCTTTCCCTCCAGGAATCCGTTGTACAAAAGGGTTGTTATATAAAAATACTACTTAGATACAGTAGAATTGCCCTGACACACCCAGCTCCGTGGCTGTGGTTATCTTTACAACACTCCCTACATCTGTCGCACACCTTCCCCTGCAGACAACCCCAAGTAGGTCACTACTATCCGTGCCGTGAGTCACCGTGCTCAACTTGAGCATCTGATGCAGCGAGCTGCTGAGGAAGCCACTCACCTTAGACCCTATAAATAGTCAGCAGAGGAAAAAAATAAAAAGGTATCCCCAGACAGCGATTCAGAAAAAGACAGCAACCTAGATGCTCTGAGTCCTCTCCCAGAGGAATTTCTCAGTGTCTGCTGACTCTGTGAGACGGAAGTCAACGGACACGGAGGGGATGACTGTGTGCCAGAGCTAGGGGCTACGCGAGCTGCTTTTCTGCTATAGCAATCACAAAACTTGATATTAACCTCTATTTCAAACTCTTGGGGGCAGCCAGAGAAGGACCATTTCCCTGTAAAACAAAACTCAAAGACTCTATAGGTAATAACTGCGCTCACATGCTTGTATTTTTTCCAGGATCCACACCTCTGGTTGATGTTGCCCCTCTGTTCCCCAGCTGCTCCCATGGCTGGGGCTGCGCCAAAACTCACTCTGGGCACCACTTTGGGCAAAACAGACTCCCACCATCCCCTACTACAGCCTCAACAGCTTCCCACACACAAGAAAAGTGCCTCCAAGGCCCTCTCCTGCATCCAGAGGTTGACTTAATGGCATTATTTTCTCAATGAACAGCTAAGCCCCCTTCTGTGTAAGCACTAGACCACCTAATGGCTGCCCGGTTTTTATGAGCAACCCAATAGGAGGCAGAAGGAAATAAAGCTGAACAGACAATCTCTATCCAACCATGTTTGCTTTTACTAGATAGACTTTAGTACTTTGCAATTGTTTTCATTCACAAGTGTGACTGGAGGCCTTAGCTGGTGTCTTTGGTTGTAGCATGTTGGATCATAAAAGCAAAATTTGACCTTTCCAACAAGATGAGACATTTAAGCATATTTTCAAAACCCAGAATATTCAGAAAGATTCAATTATCACTTCTTTTCAACCAGTATCTGTATTTCTGCTCAGTGATGTTTCCATAATCTCAACTCCAGCAAATCTGAACTCATTGAAACTACTGATGAGTTAGGAATGTGTCATTGAGCTAATGACTATGTTAACATGCTTCACTCCATCCAGCACAGCACATATGATTTACTTTTCAGTACATTTTCATCACAACAACAAGTTCTGTCTTATGGCAAATTCTAGTTTCGGTTAAAATAATGGAATTTCATGTAAATCAGTATAATTCAAATCTCAGAAGACAAATATCTGCCCCACCCTAGGACTGCAGCAGCAATTGAAATCAAAATTTCTAGAAACTTATCAGGGCAAAGAAGAACCTCAATAACTAAATATTTTAGTGCATAGTCTCTCAATGCTGCCTTTTAAAGAACAATATTTCTTGAAATAAAGAAAATCAGTCAAAGAAGCCTAGACTGGTATTTATTAAATACCACTTATCTGCAGCAGAGGTATAGATTATTTAGGCCTTCTCCAGCAGCCTGGTGCTGGAGAATACCAATGATTTCACCGAGCTTTGAATCAACTCCCACTGGAAGCATTTCAGGAATCAATCACTGCCCAAGTATCCATCAGAAAACTCTGGATTACAGCAAATCCAGCAGAAAACAGCAATTAAGTAGAGATTGTCCTTCAGCTCTCTAATATAGAAAAAACAGAAATCCCACCTTTAAACAGCATTTTTAAAGCAGCAGTGTCAAAGGTTGTCTCAGCTACAAAGACTGCTTACGCGAAATGCCTTAATTAATGCTCGTGCAACCTTAGTCCTGGTCCCCAGTGCTTACGTATTATGATGCAGATACCAACAAGACGCTCACATCCTCTTTTTTCCACTGAATCCCTGACCACACAAACTACAAGCATGTGTAGACATGAATCAGAAGAGGGTAGTGAATCATTTTCTCTTATCGCATGGTGCAAAAGATGAGAAGAGTGTTGAAAAGCATCTAGGGAAGGAATACAAAGTACTGTGCTGGAGAAGTGAATTCTGCTCCATCGCACACACCACAAAGATTTCCCTTTGCAGGTATCACTAAGTACGTGCTCTTCCTTTAGAAGCCATCTGGCCTAAAACATCAGCCTTTGATTTTCAAAAGCTCTTCCATCTGCAGCTGGGCATTACAGTTGCTCAGAGTGTTTTGAATGTTTAAATCACTCTAAAAAGGGTGCCTCAAATGGGCCAGGCAGAAAACAAGGAAAGTTTAAGCTCTAACCACTTATTATTTGGTTCTCTCCTCTGCACGATGTGGCAAAACAACTCTCTTCTTGCAGAGAGCTACGAAACCAGATGCATTAATGGCTGTGAAACGTTCAGGCAGTGATTAGCATCAGGGAAAAAACCCTGGAGAAAGTTCAGTCATCAGAGAAGGGTCTGAAAAGGGATCAGGATTGAAGGCATGAAGGGACACCCTGGACAGAAAAAAAAAAAAAAAAAAAATGCTGAGCAGATGCTCCCCTGGGGAGCTTTGTTTACCTCGTTCATGAAGCAGGACCTGAAGAGCATTGCCAAAGGCCCCTCTGGCTGAAGCCTCTGCTGTAACTTGGTCCTGGCACACACCTGACACACAAAAACCCTTCAGCCCAAACCAGTAAAGTGTGGCAAATTTTTAGCAAAATTAAATGAGAGTTCAATAACAGGAAGCATCATGTAAACTCAATGATAAAGCTGATACTACCCACTCTGCTTACAACTCTGCCATCTCTCAAGATAAACCGTCAGCTTCAAGCTGCCCACACAGAGATTCATTGAGGCGCCCGGAGGAAAGTACCGCGTTGTTTTGTTCGGGGGAAAGTGTGAAATTTATCATATGCCTTTTTTTTTTTTTTTTTTTTTTGCTTTCCCTTTTCCCCTTACTTCAGGCTGACAAGCGCAAATTAAAATTTCACACCCAGCCTCAAGCAGGGAGCATGAAATTCTGATTCTGGGGATTTAGGTAGATTTCTCGAGGATTACGTGGCGGCTGCCCAAGCCAGTGCCACCAAGCCCGGCCAGCCTGCCCTGCCCTCGGGCAAACATTCTTTGGTGCCAGCGTTCAACAGAGAGAAAACACTAACAGCTTTATTGCAGATGCATATTTCTATTTTTATGGTTGATAATAACACATTGTCAAATGTTTATAGAATTATCAAAGTATCCCCAGATCAATCAAATTGAAGCCATAGACACTGGATGGACGGATGGCCGGTTTTTGGGGTCAGTGCAATAGAGCCAAAGATCAATGTACTTGCCTCAAAAAAAGTAAAACTTAACACACAATTAGTACTGAACACAGAGTTTTACTGTGCCCTTTTTGGGCCATTTTTTAGATATTTCCTGTCCTTAGAAGCCTATTGCTATTTTCTTTCCCTGTGAAAGCCCCACTAATCTACGCCACGTTCTGGGAATGGCTGAGGACAGCAGAACTATTGTTGAGATGCTGCCTCTGATCACTTGGCCATGGCTATTCCATGCCAACCTCAAGAACACCTCTGGCTTTGCTACAGATGAGCCATGAAAAAGAGAAATGAGAGACATTTTGGTACTGTGAGGTACCAAGCATCTCCATCCCCTTTGTTAGCACCTGCGTCTGCTCACTTAGCCCTCGGAGACCTCTGGAGATGCACGGTGAGCACCTGCTCCCTGCGTGCCTCATACTTCCTGCACAGTTTTCTTGGACAACTCACCAGTCCTTGAGAAGTCCTATCCCTTGATGCAACCCGGTGTCACTTCAGTACCAACAAAGGGCAGCAAATGAGGGAACAGCTTAACAAGAGTCATAAGACACATTCATTTACGTGCCAGAAACATATCACAGCGCTCTTACCAAATGAGATTCCCTGGGAAGGTTCCCAGTAATCTCAGAGTAGTTGCAGCTTCACTCAGGTTTTATCATCCCAAATTCACTAGTATCTGCTGGGTAGAAACCTGCATTTGGCACTGTGGCATTTCTGACTGTAAAATTTTGACTTATGAATTATTTTATTATGGAAAAAAAACATGATTTCCAAAGCACTTAGGTGAATAACATCAATGCTTTAAACTCCACACAGATTCAGCCCTATCCCTGCTGCCAAACTGCTGCAACACAGCAGTGCTGGATGAGAGAACACATGTGGATGTTAGCAAGTGCCACTCACTTCTGGATTTTTCATTACCTTGAACGGTGGAGTTTCATTTTTATAATGTTAAATTCCCACCAGTTCCTGCTGACATTCATGATTTCACTGGCAAGGACTACAGTGAACTGCTGAGCAATCCATTTAAAGTCATAGGCTGGATACATCAGCTAGGAATTTTCTGGCACTGGTTCCTCTGGTTTTGGTTAGTATATACAGTAGCACAGACATTCAATGATCTCTTCCTCTTTGCAGAGAACAACATTCTCCCCATTTTTTGAAACCATCTACCACATGGAAACTAAATGGGTGGGACTAGAGTCAACTTTCAGTTGTGCTGGTAGATATTTAGTGTAATCTCAACAGAGTCAATGGCTTGGGAGAGTTTTGGACCACCACCAGTGTAGTCGAGAGAAGTTACTGACTCAGTAATTCTTGAAAAGCCTCCGTATGAAACAAATCTAGGAATTCAACACCTGCGTTATTGAAGTTTTTGTCTGTGATTATATTTTATCATCTTTGAAACCTTTTTTAATTCAAAGTCAGGATGCAGTATCATTCCAACACCACACAGCCCCAAACACTTCTGGAAAAGCATCCCTTAAATAACTACACCCATTGTCAGGAGAGCCCTGCAGGATTAACAGTGTCCTCCACGTTTGACTATTGCTTTGTCCCACTTTTGGATGTATAAAAACCAGCCTTGCTCAGTCAGGATGTTTTAATCATCGAGACTTATTTGGGAATATGAACATATGAATAAGAGTCATTCCTCCTTCCAAACACCACCAAACCACAGCAGAACATGAACTGTGCTCAAGGACACACGTTTACTCAGCTGATGACTCTGTTGCCAAGCTGCCTACCCATTTGCTTTATTTTTCTTTCTTAAGGGTGTGGAAATCTTTGTTCACTTAAAGGCATCCTTCTGGTTTATTGTCTTACATCACTTACCTTCTGGGCGATGATTATCAGTACAAGCAACAGTGTGGGTACTGGGATAAAGGTGCCTTATCCCAAGGAGAATGTGTCTTCCCACAGAACTGAGTTACACAACAACACAAGCGAGGCTGCATCGTCTTAACTACGGGAGGTTACATTAGTACGATTTTTGTATTTACATAAAGATGAAGGGAAAAAAAAAGTCATCTACAGGAACTAAAAAGTACATCTTGATTGAAAGATGGCTGAGACAACCTGATAACAGCTTATGTGTCTAGAAAACACTGGCACATGGAAGGGAAGGAATTTTTTTAAGAAGAAAGTGGGGGAGGGTTAGCTACAAAGGATAGATTGTGAAAAATTATTAAACCTAGACCCAAGAAAACATTTTGAAGTAGTGAGATCATTTAGACTACAAAGCAGGCTCCAAGTGCAAATGGTTGAATTTCTTTCTCTGGAATTCTTTTGAATAAGTCTCAACAATGCCCAGGAGGGAGCGGCGGTACCCGGGCTTGGGGTGCGCTGAAGGACCACGGTAGACAGAGGATGCTGACACCACTATACAAGTGACCTCAGAGATCTGGAGCGTTTGGCTTCTGAATCATAAAGAAACAACAAACGCCTCGTGCTCTAACCACTTTTCTAAGGTTTTGCTTACATTGAAAAACCATGCATCAGCTGGCACGCAGAGCGGCGTGAGGCAAAGAGACAGATGCAAAGAGAGAGGAATCATTTGTAACCGCTGCGACACGTCCCTCCGCGGGGAGTCCTGCAATTCTCTGGGTTACACAGAAATTACGAAGTGTCTTTCCTGCCCATTCGGTCAGAGGGAATGAACACACAAAATGGAAAGAAACAGCGTCTCAAGACAAGAAAAACTTGAAAATACCAACAGTCAAGAAACAGATTGGATACATCAAGTCAAAACAGGACTTCCAGTTTGATTCGGCAAACTATTATCAAACACTCAAAGCTAGGAGAAAAATACTGCCAAAGCCAACTAAAAGCAAGGAAAATGCCCTGGACCAAATCCTCTGACTGAATGCTTCTCCACTTTCATGTAGAGAAAGGTTGGTATGTATGAGTCTACTGGATCAATAACTTAGAGCCTTCATGATAAATCATTTGCACCAAATTTACAACCTATTTTTAAATTTTTTTTTTTCCTTTAGCTAATCAGACACTACTCAGAAAATTCAAACTACATTTCACTCCTGCTTTGATAAGACTGGTTATAAAATCAAAATAGGCTCTGATTTTGGACAACATTTATTGTATTTTTCCAGAGGTGGAAAAAAAAAGAAACAAGAAACAGAAAAAAAAAATCAAAATATACCTTTGTGGGTGGCCTTCTGCAAAACTGGCAAAAGAAACCCACTGCTTTCCAGTTTCAGTTCTATATTCAGACATGTTTGCATAACTTTTGCATTTGGAAAGGATATTTCGTATTTCAGTGGAAGATGGTTCTAGTAAGAAAAAAATCTTTACCCAATAACAAGTTCCTTTTGTATTCTTCATTTCTAGTTTAGTAAATAAAGCTTCATCTTGTTCAACAACACAATCCAAAACTGACTGAAACTCGATTCTTATCAAACACAATCCTACCAAAGCTCTTGAGAACGGTACATCCCTGAGACTAAAGTTCTGACATTAGTTTGCTCATCCAGGTTTCCTCCTACTTCTGCTCTTCCCAGAAATTCTGCCCGAGTGGAACTGGAGAACACTGGCTGTTTGTCTCCCATTTCTAGATGTCCAGATGTCTGACCAAGCTACTGGTGTTTTGGGCCACTCCTCCATAGAACAGCGCTGGTCACGAGGTAATCAACTCCGTAAGGGCAATAAATCTAGAGCAGCTGCAATGTACTGGAACAAGGGAGCCACAGGAGCACCCTGCAAATTCAAGGCATTCTCCAGCACTGTCTCCCATGTGCAGAGCATGTTCTAAAATTTCCCAAGCACACAGAGTGAGCAAGACACAACTGGTGTGTACTGGGATTACAGTGTGTAGGTGGCCCAGTGGTGCAGGACATGCACATCAAGTCCCACATGTGCTGTTATTATATTAAGTCCCACACAATTTGGACGCTGCAGATTCTCTCTGGTCAAAGCACACCCAGATAGCTGTTTGGAAAATCCTGGACAGAACGATGATCCTCAGGGCGCAGCAGATTTGTCCAGGTCCTACTCAAATGCATTGAAAAGCGGGTGATGCCGAAATTCTTCATGGAACTTGATCATTTAGCCATAAGGATATATACTTCTTGCAAGATACAGCTAAATCAGCAAAGAACAGCACTTCAGATTGGAAGGCAGATTGGAAGAATTGAGTTTTTTGACACCACTTAATTAAGCTATGCTGCTTTTCACACCAGGACTGCCAGCAGAAGGCAAAACATATTGCAAGCATACAGTTCTCTCTACAACCAGACACTAAATGGCACTCCTTCTTCGCTTCCTCACTCTGCTACGTGCCATCCCACCTTGCCTACCAACCATCCTGGCAAGGAACTGTGGTGCACTGAGTGTGCCCCAGAGCTGCTCTTCCCCAGGAATAAGGTGAGTTGGGCTGCTGTCCTCACCCAGCCTGCCCCGGAGCCATCGGAGCCCCTCAGCCAGCAGGAACGGGGCACTACGTGTCTATACTCAAAGCAGGGAAGTTTTCTCCAGGTAAAGGGCAAGAGCACCGAAAGCACCAACAGCAGTGGTGTGTGTCTTTAGACCCCTCTGCAAAAGGAGAGCAGATCCCTGCCTGGATTTGCAGAGGAGCCCCCTCTTCAAGCTTGAACTTGGCACTTCCAAGGGAAGGAAGTTCACCCTGAGCTCTTGGCAGCATTTCTGAAACATCCTGTTAATCGCTTTGCGGTTTCTAAGAGCGAAAAGTGAAATGAAATGAAGTCCAAGGGCTTACCCTGACTTTGTCATTAAGGCGATTGTGAGGGGGAGAAGCAAGAGGAAAACATCTAACGGGAAGGCAGAGGTCAGACCAGGAGCTTCAAAGCCTGTAGGTGCCTTATTGATTCTCCCTTCAGATTCTGAAACCAATAAAATTAACCTTCCTGAGATCCTTTCTATAGAGGCTGAAGACAGTAATTTCTCCTGGGTATCTCAAGAACTTGAAAGTTGCTTTGAAAACCTTGAACTACTTTTATTTATTATATAGAAAGTGAGAAAGGTATTTCCACGTGACAATGATTTCTGGAAGAATGAGGAGAGACCAATACTGCAAGACACTTTTGGTGTTGGTGTGCAGGAAAGAGAGTTTCTACTCTTTTCACAACTGAGAGATGCTTTGCTTGGATTTAATGGATATTTTTGGATTTGGGAAGCAAAGGCTGACTTATGGTTTTGTGTTCCGAGCCAAATTTGCCCATAAGTGAGAAATTCTCTTAACTGCTAACATAATGATACCAAATTCTTCCAACAATTTCACTACAAATTGGAAGAAAATAACATGAGAGCAGCAAAGGCCTCATGCAACATGACATTTTGGTATACAGTGGTCAAAATATTGAGGGGGTATTCCTGGTTCCTTGAAAAATGTAGATGAGAAGCCTGAAAGATACCAGGATTTCTGGAAAAGATGGAAATCACCAAGACATCACCTTAAGACCTAAATTAGACCAATTAATTGTTGTTAAAAACAAAGGAAGCAGCTCAGCTGGATAAGACAAAAAGAGAGGAATTGGAAGAACAAACCAGTAACAACAGAGCCAAGGAGTCAAAATTTTAGACTTCTTACAGTTACACTGTAGAGTTGAAATAGTTTTGGTGAACTGAAGAACATACAGAAGAACAGCCCGATGCTGATTCAATCAATTATTGAAATCAGTCGAGTAGTTCTCAGAAAATTAGAGCAGAGGGATGAGAAGGAGGTACTGCTACACAAACACAAAGCAGTGATTTTTGGAAAGTATTATGGGAAAGGAAGGCACTACGTATGTCCTGCAAATTGGATTAAAAACAAAGTATGAATGGAATAATGAGATTAAGCACAGTGAAGTCCGTCTCCCAGAAGAGGGCTGCACAAAGAAAATTCAGAAAATTATTTAATAAGAAAGCACCAGAAAGAATGGAGCCACAATTATTACTGACAGAGCTTACCAAAATTACATCCCAGCTCTGAATGCAGCTGTAACAAACACTGGAGGGAGGCGTACCTGACCCAGGTGATGGGAAGAAAGACTGCGCTCATTAAAAGGAAAAAGGAGCAGCTTGCACTGAAAGCCCAAGATATATAACTCGGTCGCTCACGATCTGGAAGCTTCTTATCAGATTCATTAACAACAAATTGGTTGAACTGGTTGAAACTAATGATGTGTTTCTTGACATGGGAAAGGGTATTGACAAAGCATAAGTGGGGAGAAGAAATTAATCATCTTATGGTGGCTAAACTGCCAAAGGCAGAAAAACGCTCTACCTGAATTCTGGGCAAATTATGCGAATGTGTGTGACATTGTCACAAGCCTGTGTGCTAAGCAACAAAGAACATCTGTTGCAACTGTAAAATAGCCCATAAAAGCATTCAATCTATGCAAGCAAGACAGTGGCATAACAGCAAGAAAAGTAAGAATATTTTCCAAGGGGCTCTGACAATTTTTCATGAGCAATGAAAGATGTTGCTGTGTCTCAACAGATGTAAGAGAGGTCTCCAGAGCGTGAGGAACCGTGTGGTGTGGTTTCATTAGGAGGACCTGTGTCCATTCCATTTCATCCATAGATTGTTTATAAATATATAAATTGTTTATAAATATATAAAGGGTGAGTGTCACGAGGATGGAGCCAGGCTCTTCTCGGTGACAACCAATGATAGGACAAGGGGTAACGGGCTGAAACTGGAACATAAGAGGTTCCGCTTAAACTCGAGAAGAAACTTCTTCTCAGTGAGGGTGACGGAGCCCTGGAACAGGCTGCCCAGAGAGGCTGTCTCTGGAGACATTCAAGACCTGCCTGGACACGTTCCTATGTAACATAATCTAGGCATTCCTGCTCCGGCAGGGGGATTGGACTTGATGATCTTTCGAGGTCCCTTCCAATCCCTGACATTCTGTGATTCTGGGATTCCCTCTTTAGGAATACACAGGTCATGTTTTCAATGCTCAGTTCTTAACATAACTTCAAGTTAGAGATTAGTTTCAATGCATTCAAATGAATCTCACAGTAAATAATTCAGGCAAAATCAGCTACCCAATTTCCCACAGCCTTGCACCGAGTCTCTCCCCAGTAAATTCACTGGGAACTTTTTCATTAAAATCAGCATGAACAGGATCAAGTGCATGGCTTGGCTGAACCCTATCCACTTGCCAACCAGGAATTTATTATTATAAAGGCAGCTCCCAGAAAATGCATTTGTATAAGGTCTGTGAGAATTAGCTATCACATAGCACGCACTGCCTGCGGGGATTTTGAAAGAGCCACTGTAATTCATTTGGTGGGAGTACAGTTCCCCCTCACATTGCAAAGACTCTGAGCTCTCCCTTCAAAACCTCACAAAAATTGAAAAGAAATGATCTTCGGAAGAAATGTGGCCTTTCAGCTAAGGGTTTCTTTCTCCCAGAGATTCTTGGAAATGCCCCTGCCATCGCTTCAGAGACAACCAGGCTTTCCAGCTGTCTGACCTGAGACCCATAAGGACTGTAAATCCTCCTAGTGCAATCAGTCTTAGCTGCTGTAAATCTTCAGAGCTTAGCCGTGCCACTTCGCTTGCAAGGAACGCTCTGCCCTTTCCCCGTGCTTTCCAACGGGGTTTCAGCGGCACAGAAGACCATTTAATTCTCTTCAGGATGTCTGACAAGAGAAGTCCCCAATGGAACAGCAGGCAATCAGTTATTATGGACCGCTGAACACCTCCATGGAGATCTAAGGCTTAATCAATTCACGCCGTGTGTCCTTCCCACCCACGTCCAACCATCACCGCCACCTCCCAGCCTGACAGTAGCGTGAAGGCAGCCAGGTGAGGCTCTCTTGAAGTCTCTTAGCACCTCAAGTAAAAGCGTAATAGGAGTTACCACAACATTTTTACAGTCATCCTGCCTCCATCGCACATCCAGCCACAAATACAAACCAGATCCACAGCCAAAAAAGGGCAGAAATTAACCCCTCGGGGTTGTCACTTGATGGTACCATCAGCGGAGACTTCCACTTAACTTTCAGCTCAGACTTTACTCCAAGGCCTGCGTTTTCTCATCTGCATTTTGTTGCCATGCTGTTGTCCATACATTTTGAAGCAAACTCGTAGATTTTGACAGTCTCCCAAAAATATTCTGCTACACTGGTTTATGACCTGAAGGTCAACATCTGAAACGCTACAATGGGTTGCCGTGGAAATGTCAATACCATCCATTTCTCTGCACACATGTAATTGGGATAGCCAAGAAAAATACCCGGAAATTTAGAAATTATATTCAAGTCATCCTACAGTGACTCAAAAGCAGATTTTCCCTGTTTGTTATACTTTACGCTGAAGATCGAGCAGCGTTTTGGTGCTGCCTAGGACATTTAATACTCCTAGCTAGAGCTTTGGGGCTGCCTTCTTCTAACTATTTCATAGCTTAACAAGTCTCCAGAGACTTCACTTAAAGAAAAACAAAGCAAAAAATACTTCAACTTGCAAGTAGAATATGAAGTTAAAATGTAGGATATTCAGCTTGCTCTTTAGTCAGCGCTTTCTTAACAGAGATTGGAAAAAGACTAAGTTGAGCTGGCTGGAAGAATGGCCAGCAAGCCCGTGAACGGCGATTCAAACTCAGATTTCATTTATGGCTTCAAACAATACATCATTTTAAGCTCAGATCCCTGAAAGAACTCATTCCCCAAATGCCATGAAAACCAATTTTTTATGTGCTGAAAAAACTCTCCTTTAAAAGCCACTGAACAAATATATTCAAGCCCCAAATATCTAGGGTTTGGCAACCCAACTTCAACATGAATAAATGGGTACAGGAGCACAGAGATGCAGAGAAAATCTCTGTAAAATGGGGGCCAAACCTCTGCTCTACTCCACAGGGAGAAAGATATGAACGACTGCGATACGTTCATTACTATAAATAACAGTCTAGCTCTAAAAAAGGAAAACCACAGAAAGAAAGAAACCCAGTAGGATGAATGAACTCTGAGCACTATGATACAGTGACGCTCAATTAGACAAACAGGATTGCTGCCCACTCAGCAACACAAAACACAGCTTGTAAGGTGCAATTCTCAGCGCCTGCTAATTTCATATATATTAATAGTCACTCAGGGCAATTTCTCAGGTCACTATTTAGTTACTGTTGCTACCAGCTGTACCAGATGCTTTCCCGTGAAGTGACCTGGGTTTGCTGATGCTTCCAAAGTGTCACCGCTTTCCATATCACTCCAAACCACACCACCAATGTCTTCCAAAGAAGGGAAGATACTTTACAAAAATGAGATCAGACAGAGAAAACAAAACAACGGTTCGTGTTTCTTTAAAAGTTGGGGAGAATAATTCCTCCGCCAAAGTGAACTTTCTCTGCTGACATCCCTGCTAAGCGCAAGGTGGGTTTTGAAGGGAGGCACAGGGATGGGCGTTTCGGTAGCAGCTGCTTCAGGCATAAAACATTTCTCAGCATCTCATCATTCTCTCGCTATTCACAGCACCTTCAGCAACTGTAATATGCCTCCACGTGTACAACAGGAAAAACGTCTCCTCAACAGGCAAAAAGATATGGTCACAAAGTGCACAGATACCCGACAAGATTATATGTTTTAAAAATTCCCACAAGTGGCAGTTCATGGATACTAATACTGGGTTTTCTTTTCAGGTCACTTTTAGCACTGAGCATGTCTTAACCGTGACTCATTCTTTGGATAAAAGTATCCTTCCTCAAATGTTCTGTAAATAAACATTCAAGTTTTTTAAAAGCTATGATTGTCGAAGTGACATTAAAACATTAGTGTTACCGACAAAAAAAAAAAAAAAGGATCCATGTCTCTTTTAAAATTGACGGTCTGTAGTGGCCAAACCCTGCAGAATGGAGCAGAGCCCAGGGAAATGAATTTTGTTCCAAGGACAACTGCCTGAAAGCCCAGCAGCGCTAAAGAAAGGGATCTGTAGCACCGCGAGGCTCCTGCAGCATCGCAGCCTCCGAGCGGGCCAGCAGCGAGGGACTGCGGAGGTTGAGCCGCCCAGGGCTGCTGCTCCTGCCGCCTCCCTCCCGCTCCTGGGGGGTTTCTGGCCGCCTCTCCCCGCACACCCACCAGGCAACAGCGCAAAGGGCTGCTGAGAAGCCTTCTCCGAAGAACTACCTACCTGTGGAACTGTCAGCGCTGGAGTTGAAATAAAACCAGTCCCCAAGCCCCTCGCCATCCAGATTGTGATTAACAGTTTTTCCCCTTGAAAGGCCCACACGCTGCTGGGCAGCAGAGCCGTGCCAGATGGTCCGAGCACACACAGAGAGCTGGAACAAGTGAGTGACTGCACAAAAACTCCCAGATAAAAGGAAGAGCAAAGATGTGTACCAGGCTTTTAATCAAAGAACCTGCTGAAAAATACACAGTGTTTAACCCATTAACTAGCACCGAGTTCCATGAGCTGTGCAACACCACACAGTAAAAGAGGATCCTCTCAGTCTCTAAGAGACCTCGTCCTTCGCACGGGGATGGAATAAGCGGACAACGGAACCGGGTGCCACTCTCTGTGAGGGTCTCTTTCAAGGCAGACGGCCAGTGGGGAGCAGGGTCTCCACGGGCGTTGAGGCAGGCAAGGCAGTGATTCAGCTGCCCACCTTGGCCGGGTCGGACAATCCAACAGCCTCCAGCTGGTGACCGCAGCCCTCCCAGCGACGCGGCTCAGAGAGCAGCAGCTGGCAGAGGGACTGTGTGGCCACAAGAGAGAGGATTAGTCTGTCATTAGCACAGTGCTAGATTGGCTTAAACCAATTACCCAGCCAGCGTTCTTATTCCGACAGCAGAGTTCCAGCGACAGAGCGGCAGGACGCGGGGCTGCGCAGGGCGCGAACCGGGCGAGAGCATCGCACCACGTCGGGGAGGTCGAGGTGGCGCAGAGAAGCAGCCGGGGCTGCTGCACACCTGCGGGCCTCTGACAGAAATGGTTCACATCCAAGAAGGCACCTCTGTAGTAACAAAATAATCACTGTTTGGCTTAAGAGTACCTCGTGGCCCAAGTCAGTCCTGCAGACACAAGATTTTAAATCTAACATGCGAATGTTAGGTAAAGCGACTCGATATTCAAATGAGCAAAGATAATTAAATTCAAACTATAGCCAGCAAACGTGCATGCGGGGCTTTGTGCTATACATGTTTGGGATGAAATATTTCAAAAAGTAGTTATAAATGATTTGTAACATGATCATTTAGAACACAGCAATAACATGGCTTCTGCTACTGCTTTATCCTGCTTATCCCACTGTCTCAAAGCAGTGCTTCTGACCTATAGACAAGCATAACTTTTCAAGAAGAAATTAATTTACTACTGCACCAAAGCACAGATCCAAAGCAAGTGAAATCAGATTTGTTCTGGTTTGGTTTTGTTTGTTTGTTTGTTTTCCCCCTGGGCTAAGATCCTCTTGCCTTTCCCAACTTCAGGACAGCACAGGGGGAAGGAGACTTGCAAAAGCTGAAGTGAAAGTTAGCACTCCTGTGCTTGCTTTTCAAGTGAAAGTTATTTTTAACTAAAAAAGTCCAGGCAGCCCCAAGCACTGCTTAGGGAATTTAAAACACAGAGAACACAAATAAATAAGAGTTACAAAAGGGCTACAGGAAGTTATTACCCAACACAGGCTCTAGCTGGAAGCCGAGGCTCAGCAGACTGGGCACCTAATTCGTGCCAACCACTGGGTTACTACAGGTGTACTCCCCAGCCTCCTGCAGAGCGTAACACATGCTTTGCTAAAGCGCAAGCATGCAAGCAGCGTGTGCTTCCCTGCTCATCACTGCCCCTGCACACTCCAGGGGAAGAATCAGGCCAAAGTCCTGCATCCCCCTCTCACCTCATCCACAACGGGCAGGCGAAACGCTCCGGGTCCTCCCCCTCTGGCCAGTTCACCCAGCAGGCAGCAGTGGTGAGGAGTAGGGATGGCGTAACAGTAACCACCATGGATTACATTAGTGCAGAGAAAGACCAAGCGATTTGTTTCTCATTCCCAGCTGGGTCTCGCATTGCTATAAACACGGCGACCCTTCCAGTGCCACTTCTGCAAGCACCGAGACACCCGCGGCACACGGGCTGCTGCAGTGGCTGGCCACCGAGGAGCAGATTTCACACAGCTGAGAACAGTCAGAACCAGCTGGAACACGTTTTTAATCCCTGGACACTCCACAAGGCTTCCTCACATGTGGCTCTTCTGTTGCAAAAAATGACAGAAATTTAGATGTCTGAAGGATATCCATCTCCCTTGCAGCTCTGGGCTTGCCCATTGCTTTCATTTGATGATGCCTGGAGCTTTCAGCCTGATCAAACCACTTTATCATCATTATCATGGACAGCAGACAAGATTCATGCCACTTCTAGTCAGAAAACATTTTAAACAGGAACTGTTTATCGGCATTTTCTACTAGAGCTTATTTTAGTGACGCATACCAGATGCTATTTTGCGTATTGTTATTAAACACAGAGTTTGAATCCCGTCGTACAACACAGCAAACACTACAGGCTACCCAGATTTTTGAATTCTCGGTTCCAGAATCTATTTCCTAAATGGGGATATGGGTTGCAGAACACTTTCCAGTTGTCGGGACACAATATTAAGGTCTTTCTGTGAACAAGTTTCTCCCTCTTTATGCCTAGCAGAGGCATCAGGACCTGCTGGATCGCTGCCATCCTTCGTCTTTCTCAGCAGGTTGGACAACACAGACACAGCTTGTAAATAAACAAACCCCAAGAGGATGACACTTTATGGAAAAACTCACCAGTAAATGCAAAAAAAAGCAGAAAACCAAACGTGTGGGTGTGCACATACATTTTCATAAGCCAAAACTCCTCACATGCCTGCGGGCGGCTGCAGAGACTCCCCCACACGAGCGCTCACATGGGCTCTGACGGCAAGGTTTGACTTTGGAACTGCTGCTCCCATGAACTCTGCTCTTCCACTGGGCTCTGACCAGCAAGAAACAGGATCGGCTTTCAGTAAAAACAAGGTTTACGTTACTCTTGTCCAAAAGGCAAATATTTTCTTCTCCCTTTCCTCCCAGGAGATGGGGAGGTGAAATTCATTAAGGATTGCGAGATCAATGGGTACTATGAAGAAGAATAAAACCCAACCTTAATGAAATGTGTTGTCAAGTGGTTTGTGTCTATAAACAAACAGGTGTTGACTAAATGTAAACATAAATAAACAAGTGATTAAGCTTAGCTTCACACACCCCTAGTGCTGAATTAATTGATAGAAGATGTGAAAAGTAAAATGAGCACTTTCCCTATGCTTTGCTAAGAGCTCCTCACAAAAATTTTGCGGGAGGATTTGCACGAGAACTGGAAATGTTGTTTCACAGACCACTATCGGCTTTATCATATTTTTGTTCTATTTAGCACCATTTGGTAATATTCAACTCCAGCTGCAAGCTGTTCTCAGCAATCACTTAGGAGAGTTTTATGATAGTGTTTGCATTTAGTAGAGAGGCTAAAATGAACTCATCAGTTAAGAATGAAATTAATTTTATTTTTACATTAGCTAACGATATTTAAATAAGCACAAATAATTAAGTTGTTCGCCTTTCTGCATATCTGAATGGACATAACTCTGTCTGGCAACTTGCCTTATAACCAAACCAGGAACGAACCCACCTCCATTCAGAATAAAAAAGAGTTCACTTAAGGTACATAACTGAATCCTACTGAAATCAATTTGATTCAAGTACCTGCTCAAAGTTAAGCATGCACTTACGTGTTGCCTTGAAGTCTACGTCAATCTGTCACCTAATATTTGGGACAAATATAGAACTGGAGCCTCTTAACGTACCACTATTCCTGTATTCCACATTTAGCGACAGTTTATTATTTTGTGGAGTCTATGGGCAAGTTGAGAGCTCAGCGCCAGGAATTCGCAGCGGAGCCAGCCCGTGTGACAGCTCCGGGCTCTCCCTGCTCCCCGTCCCAGCCGCGGCATCGCTGGCGCAGCCCAGCGCTCCGCACCCCCAGTTTTATTTGTGGACAAGAGGATTTATGTTACTGGTAGGACAAAACGGTGCTGCCGTGACTATAGATTTGATGTCACGAGGAAATAATAATGAGAAAGTAGCTAATGAACCTTCAACCGTTTCAAAAGTGATTTTTGGAAAAAGGAGATGTTTAATTAAAAGCAAAAATCCTTTGAAGACGCGATGTACTTTCAAAAGCACTCAAAAATTCAAAAAAGCCCACTGTAAAAGGATCCCACACAGCGTTGCTGTGGTCCTGATAGGCATCACTACGCATCTTATCTACATGAGCACTTGCCTTCCCCTCGAAAAGAACACAGCAAAATTGCTAGTACTAAGAACAACAACCACAAAAATATAGTTCAATTAATTTCATCATAATTTTATTTCCAGGCAAAAGGAAACTGACTGTCCCAGAAGCACTGGAAGGGTTGGCTTTTTACCTGAGACCATACCCTACACCTAAGGGCACCCACTGGGGAGATCTGTGGTAAAAGAGATTCCATCAACCCTGGGAAAAAAAGAAGCTATTCCTTGTATTTCACACCAAGCATATGTAAGAGCATTGTTCTTTATCCTTCACCTAATCACTCGGGCTGATTTATTGCACTACTTTAAAAATAGAAACCTTTAGATTTATCCTAAAGTTTCATATTAAAATTGCTGCAAGTGTCTTATTTGCCTGTGCTAGCAAAGAAGTGCTTCATCAGCTGCGCCCGTGGTTGGGAAGGGTGACATCCAAAGGCCTAATACCACTCTCTAGAGACTTGTTTTTTCATAAGTGCATAACCTTGCTGCTTATTCAAAAGCTGATTCGCAACTGCATCCTCAATCTTTTCTCTTCCCAGAAAAGCCCCGTGAATCTGCAATGTGAAATTCAGAGAAAACCCAAGACAGGAGCGACAGACAGATGTATTTATCATGCGCAGATGATGTAGGAAGGAGACAAAAAATATTGTCATCAGCGCCTCACGGACTGCAAAATAAGGGAACAGTAATTAATCAGCAGGAGTGCATGCTGAGAGGAAATATTGATTGAATTTGGAGAAACTTCAGTTTCCTGAAGGAACTGTTCCCCTGCAAAGGTAACGAGGAAAGTTTCTGTAAATTAGAATGGCAACCAGCCAGCCTGCAGCCAATGTGAGTGTCGTTTCAGGCAATCCAGAAAAATATACACCAGATGCATGTTGGTTTCTGAAAAGTAATTTAGATACATTAGTAAATCAATGGCATTGGCAGTTTGATGGACTATGATGAAGGAGTCTTCCTCTGAAATATCATTGCAAAGCTTTGGCAACTGAATTGTTACAACTTTGTCATGTTTTTAACTTTTTTCATCTTTTCCAACAACTTCTAGGGTTTAGTTGTTTCACCTTAAATTGACACGGATTTCTCTCCTGCCAAATCAGCCCCCAACCCCTCGGGACTCCTGGACACCCCATCAGTGTGAGGTGGAGGAAAAGCTTTTGTTCTTTTGCATCACAGAGGGGCAGAACCCGTCAGGAACAGGACTGAGGAGCAGCTCTGCTCTGATGAGGTTTGGGTATGTCAAAAAGGAGTTGGTTGCCTAAACTGAGTAGAAGCAGCAACTCCTTTTACCTGACCAGTATGCATTTATGGCTGGGGGGATGTTAGCCACCCTTGACATAAGAGGAGGAATCATCAGTAGAATCAAAGAAAACATGAAGAAAAAGATGGGGTTTGTCCCAAGACGTACATCACGGGGTGACACGAAATGATCGTGTCTTTCGGCGCCAAGGCGCCATCCCTCTGAAGGTCTGACCAGGAGCCAGGCCAAGTGTTGCCATGGGAAGGGGTCACGAGTCTCCAGCAGAAGCTGCGAGTCTGTCCGTGCCTCAGCCCACAGCACGTTCGTGACGGGACTTGTGTCAGATGGGGTTTGGCCATTCCAAGGGATTTACTCAGCAGTTAAACAACAACCTGCCTGGTTTAACCGCATTTGGAGTTACCTTGCTGTCTTCCCCAGCAATAAAGTGCTCTTGGCTAAGGTCATCTTTCATCTGCACAGTAAATAAAACTGTCAGCTAAACCTGAGTTTCTGTTTCTCATCAGTCAAGCAATACAATAATACTCAGAGCAGCTTATTTCGACGACGATTTTGAGAGAGAAGGCAAACCTGAAGGAAGTTTTAGTATAACAATTTCCTCACAGTTGATCAACATAAAAGACATGGTAATTTAGCTGGGGAAATGTGATATTAAAGCTTACAAGCCTGATAATCAGATTGTCTGTAGAGACAAAAATAAAGCTAGTTTTCGACCTCTCCATGACTGTTAATTAAATACTTACCATGTCTACACTTAACATCTAAAGAACACTGAAGTAAGAAAAACCTAGCAGTTTCAAGAAAAAACAACCTCCTCTAACTTGCCTATTTAATTCTAGTTCTATCATGTAGGAAGTTTTACTGCTGTCAAGCAACATTTCTCATCTTTCTAAGAAAGAATTCCACTGGAAATATTAAAATATTTTCAACATGCTGCTTATTTTTATCTAGAGGAAGATAAATTATTATATGCATGCAAGTAGTAAACGCAGTTGCCAGGGTTTATTCCCACCATACCTGCAATACATCAACTACTACATGAAAATATGTCTCTTTCCAAAACAATTAGCCTAATTTGTAGTGGGCTCATACAGACTTTCACAGTACTACTCTGCTGCAGATTATTATTTGCCTAAAATACGATGCTTACATTGTTCCAGTACATGAACAAATGGTATTTTTTGAGAGGGGGGAAAAACACTCTTTACTCTGTGATTCTCCAGATAATCCTACACCAGTCAAAACACAACGATTCAGGCTGCTAAAACAAATGTTTACTCTTCCCAATATTCTGATGGGGTTTTGCATAAACACAGAAGCAAACCTAGTACGGTCTGAAAACTGGCTAGAGCTCTGCCGATTGCTTCACGCCCATTCTCTCCCAGCACATTCCACTTCTTAAAACCCAGCACGTCAGCAGAGCCTTCATAAAAGAAGATGCATACCTCGATCTCTCGAGGGCTTAGGAGGTTGTGGGGTTTGTTTGCTCATATTTTTTAAATGAATGGAATAAAATCTCATTTTCCCTTACTATAAAAGATAGATAATAGCATAAGGAAAATGCTAGAAAAAAAAACCTGCTGTCAGGTCCACCTCACCACAGCACAGTCTAGAATTTAATTCCACAGTTGGGAAAATGTGATTATTTTTTTCCTTTATGCATGAATCCACCCTTACAACCTGTTAACGGATGTTCGATTAGGCCTAATTATCTTTTGAGGAAGACTGGGTGTCCATCAGCTTCAGGGACCTCTCTCCTGCTGTCCTGCAGCTCCAGGCTGGAGTTCTCTGCCTGGGCAGCCATGGGGGATTGACTCAGGGTACTGAGATCTCCAACAAGCCACCACCCAGACGAGCTGCATTTAGGAGACTACGTACCTGTACAGAGTCATTACACGAGCAAGTTTTCCCCCAAGGTCTCAAATAACTAAACAAGACCACCCGCCCCGGCAGCACGTCGGGCACGAAGGGCTCTTCACTTCTGCGCGGAGATGGGAGGCGTGAAGAGCTCCCCCCCGGCACTGCGCAGCCCCGCACCCACCTGGGATCTCATCCTCCTCAGACCCACTTCTGCAAGGGAGAACCAGCAAAGATTTCCCTAAGAGCAGCGTCCTAACGGAGCTGCCGACTGCGGGAGTAAATCCCAAAGCCCTTGTGACCCCTGCCCCAAGTCCTCGAAATGACGACTGAGCCGACTCAATGTCACAGAGCTTTCCATTCCTTCATGTCCTGTTGCACTGGGGAGAGAACAGCTTGTCCTCTTTCTCGTGAAAAGAGTGCCAGGGATAGGAATACTTACAAGGAAATTGTATTTATCTATCCAAACCCAAACATTCAAAAATCATGACTCACAATCCCCTCCCAAATCATGGGATTAAATTAACATATCATGGGACTTCGAAAGGTGCCGTCTTAAAAATTACAGAATACTATCCACTTTGTGCTACTCATTACTTTAAAGTATTTACACAGTCAGAAACTATTAAGGTCTTATCAATAGTTAAAAGAGCCAGAAGCTCACCTAGGGGAAAAAAAAATAATCATCACATATTCATAAGATTCCTGGAGGCTGGACCTTTAAAAATAGTCCAAGTGTTACAATTCATCACATGTAAATTTATGGGACTTGGCAACAATGCAGTTGTCTCCAGGGATGGTGGAAGAGAGGGAATGCTCTTGGTTAACCTCTTCTTTTTTTTTTTTAATAGATACAGCGTGGTGAAAGTGCCCTACTAAGTATTCTCTAAATAAGTCCATTGATTAATTTAGAGCACTATGGAAACGCACAGCACAGCAAGCTTATCAACACCCAGTCACTAAATATTTTTACATTTGTTAACCAAAACTAGATGCATTCTGGAAGAAGACAAACCGGAGAACAAAATTACAATTTTTGAAAGCATGATGTTTCCATGCCTGTCGCCTAAAGCAAATCAGAGGTGGGAAGCCAGGTTTAATAAAAAGTAGAGGAGAACAAGACCAGTTCTGGAGCGGTTGTTCACTTTTTTTTTATTAAAGGCAAAAAGAATTTCATGGAGAAAAAACCCAACAACGAAGCCGGTATGGTATAGCAGGATTTTTTTCCAAAGTAAATCTAATCTTTAATCAATTTTACATATCAAAAATGATGGATGGAAGGGAAGATTGCTACTCTTAGCATTTTTGCCTTGTTTTCAAAAGATGAAAAATCACAACTATTCCTACATATCGCCAACACCCGCAGTTCCAGACATGGTCAGTGCTAAGCCTGGCCTGCATGAGTTCAGCCTCGCTTTCGCTTGTTAGTCCTGCAGCGCTGGCTCACAGCCCTCATTCCTCCGTGCCTTTGCACCAGAACCCACAAACCTGAGTCCTCGGGCGAGCGCACAGCACAGGTGAGGTGACAGACGCACAAGTCTGGTGGCATCACGCGCCGCACGGAGCTTTGCTGCCAGTGATGGCGGGAGCTCCGCAAGCAGCCCCGCGTTTCACAGAGGTGTTCTCGGACACCGCCGGCAGAGCCTTCCTCGAGCAGGTGCCGCATGCCAATAACTGGAGCTGATCTACAATTTATGCTTTTCTGTGTACCAGACTCCTACTCCTGAGGAATATTTACCATCCGAAACCAAAAATACTGCCATAAGGTGCGAATAAAATCAAGCGTCTTTTGTTTAAGAGGAAGCACAGTGACTGGCTGATATTTTCCAACACTGCAATAATTCTATAAACACCTACTAGCAGAGCACCTTCTGTCCTGTGCTTCTGGGATTGTGGCATTCAAACTCCTGCATCCCCCAGCTCTGCTCCAGAATGAGTACGAAGATAACCACAAGAGGCAACACGGCACTGTGACCGTCACAAAATTCATGGGTCGCTTTGATGGCCGAAGTGGAAAAAACAGTTAGTTGAATTCTATTGCTTGTTTTCTTTTTCCTCCCTGTTCCAACCTGAACATTGAAAGATTTATGTTGTTCACTTGGCCCCAATTTCAGTGCCTTCTCTCTGTGACTATCTGTTCCTTCAGGTCATCCCTGGGGATTACTATATGCAAAAGGATAGAGTAGCATTTTTACAATAGGTACCATACTCTTTGTCTTTTGAAAATTATTAAGGTAGCACAGTAAAGGGATGGGGATCACCGGGAAGATTTTTACAAAGGAAAATCTAACACACAGCGTTATACTTGAAAACGTATTATACTGAAATAAGATAATACTAGGATACGAGTGGCAAATAATTCTGCAGTTTGGTACACGCATTTGGAACAAAAACATAGCTATGATTCTATTTTGTTGCTTCCACTCAAATGACCCAGTTAATCTCAGTGTTAACATGGGCTGTCAAAACATCCACTTACCAGATTCGCATCCCTTGTTTATTCAGCAAAAAAAGGTGCAACATCCAAGCAGTTACCAGAGAAATAGAAAATACTACATAGATCAGGTGTTTATGTTTAGCTCCTGTTATTCCATCACTGGCTGTCACATACTTAGTACACTAAATTCCACACGTGGGAACACATAAATCAAGGAAGCTTGTGTTCATATCTGAAGATAGCATTATTTCCTTGTTGGGATTCAAGACAGTCCAGCAAAGACACTGTCAATGAGAAGCCCTTGTACCATGTCAGCCTCGGTGCCCCTGCTGCAGCCTCCCAACATGGCCTTTGCAAAGCCAGCACTGCTGGCTTCGTCCCCTTCCTCTGCTCTGACCTGGGGACTCAGCAGGACACACGACTTTTATGCTTGCTACCTCTGGAGTCAAGGCAAGTCTTTAAAAGACGCACAGTTCCACCATCCTGGAGATGGTTTTGGCTGCCGCAGTGCTTGCTTACTCAAGGCAAAGCACGCAACTCCTTCCCTACCTTTTCACCCACAGAGGGGAAAGAATATGTTTCCATTTTCAAGAATAAAAAAAATCCAGAGGTAGCAGATCACGTTGGCTACATGCCTTCGACTACACGTTGCACATTAGCTGGCATCAACATCTCTACCATACCTTTATACAGGGCATCCGCATTCTCAACAGGAAGGTGCTTCTTGGCAGCCGCTCTGCGATAGACCACGTGCGTCCTGCCTCCTCCCTCCTCCTCCTCCTGGGCCCCCTTCTCCAGCGGTTCAATGAAGAACTCGTCCTTGTCTGTGCGAATCATGCCGGCCTGCAGCGACAGGGCAGAGATCGAACATTCGGCGTTACTGCACGTACAGCAGACGTTGTGAGTAAACAGTTACAATATGCTTAAGCACACTTTAGCGCTCTCCAGAGAGCAATTAGGATGCAGAGAGGAAACCAGGTGAATTCTTGATTAGAGTAAAACTAAGCATCGTTTCCCCAACTTGACAAGAAAGGACGAAAGGTACAACCCTGAACCAAAGGGACTTCTCCTCACGCCACAGGAGTGAAGTACAGGTCTAAGAATCTGTCTAGGAAATACACTCCCCATTAGAAACCACCGACAACAAAAGTTACTATGACCTTAGCTATCTGTCAGCCCCAGACCGCTCCAGTATTTACTATCTCTGCTAAATAAAGGATCAGTTCATTGCCAGAGGCTGGTCCTGACGTGCAGTTCGACAGCCAAGAAAGGTACTGTCAGCCTTTCTGTACAGAAGTAAGATGGAAAAGTACAATGTCTACCACGCAGGCACCTAAGCTTTGTGATCATTTCCCCCTGACACAAAGCGTTCAGATGACAAAATACCCTTTCAAGAATTAGCCACAACTAGTTTAAAAAAGGTGCCGGTAGCACATTGCTAAGAGAGAAAAATTTATTCAGACTGGACCAGATATCATGGTACAGAAAAGAGAAATTTGTACTTCAGCAGAGCACCTCAAAGGAACATCATCCAAGCGATTCTCACTGTGTTCAGGGGAAACCCTCATAAAGGCTGAAAACTTGAAAAAGTCTTTTCATCATTTTCATGCAGGTGAAACAACTTGGGCTCCCGGATCACCTGCATTTGTCTCCTTGTGCAGTCCTGCCCTACTGCAGAAGGTCACGGCAGCCAGTCACTGGCTTGTAGAGATGGTTGGCTGGAATAATTTTTTTTCTGCATGTGTTTGCACATCTGTGTTTGAGAACTTGAAGTAACAAACTCTTAGCTTGTAACCAGAAAGTCTTACTATTAGCATGAAAGAAATTGTTTAGATTACTACTGGAAGAAGCCCCAGCTCCAATCTGCAGAAGCTCCTTTATCATGCTCTTTCCCCCTCTGCCCACTGATGATCCTGGAGTCACGGGACTTTCCAACTGGGCACAGGAGAACGTCTTGACACCATGACACACTTCAGCTTGCCATCAGCTTCTGGGAGTCTAAACCCTCTGCTGGGTGAAACCCTACATCAAGCCTTCAGAGAGAACCAGTTCAGCTATTTTGAACCCAGAATCCTCACTTGAAACAAGTATCATCTAAACGCTCTTATATCCCAGCACTGAGGTTCTCATACAACGCATATCTTTCTTCTACAGGCAGCAAACTATATTCCTGCTGCTATAAATACAGTATGTTCTTTGGTTCCCCCCTTGGAAAAATGTCAGGTTCATTTGTCATGTCTTAACTTACATTAGGCAAGATTTCCAGTCCCACATTTCATATATGCAATGTATACAAAAACAGATTGAAGGGGAAAGATTAAAGAAGCAAAATTATAGCAAAGTAATTTAAACTGATGCCATCCCGCATGTATAGAGGAAACTGAATTTGAAATCCTGTCCTGTTTCTTCTTATCTAATTTAGATTCTACATCAGACACAAAAAAAGGTGAGACAGGCTCAGCAGCTCAAGGAAGCGAAGACAACCAAGAAAATAAGTGCTAAACCCAGAGAGACAGCAACTGATCTTTTACTGTAAAGAAGGCGGCATGAAAAATTCAGGATTGATGTTATTCTCCTTTTAATGTATTTTTTAATTGTATACACACATACACTTCTGGATATTAAATAATATACCCAGAAATCTGAATGTCTCTTTATAAGAAACGCACAACTAAAGATCAAGAGGGAACAAGCATTTGCATGCTCAGCTGCACAGAGTACAATGCACACACCATACATATGCCCAGGAGAAATACACAGAGAGCTTGAGTGTCACGTGAAAAAAATGTGATTTTGCCTTTTGCAAGTAAGCTACGTGGTTGCACACATGTATTTCTGTATTTATTAAACCTACTATTAACTAAGCAGCTAATGCCAGACCTCAGTGTAAAATGCTGCCCATGCTCCAGGATCCTGAGGGAAACATTGGCGTACGCTGGCCGCAGTAAGGGGTCCCGAGGGGCATTTGGAGGAATTTAGACCTTCTACGACAATTAGCAGATAGACAACATCTACAATCAGTAGTTGAACTGATTACACAGAAGAACAACTTTTATAGGTGAACTTTAGCTTCCAGGGCACGGTGGCCTTTTGGAAAAGAAAACATCTGGTCAGAGTGAAGATTCCCCCCTGAGAAGATGAAGGCAATACCCTGGGACAGCCTGTAAGACTAAACAAAAGAGATATATGAATGCTGGTTCCCAAGACACAAAACCAGTGGTCAAACGCTGACATTTCCTGCAGATCCCTGTGCCCGGTGCTGGCCCTCGTGCGTGCAGGGGGACTTGTGCGGCACTGAGCGCTGCCAGCAGTCGGCCATCCGTCAGGCGCTCTGCTCCTGTTTCACACTCTGCTTCTCGGATAGACACGGCACAGCCCCACGGCAGTATCCTCCCTAATCCTCTTGGAGTGTAGAAAGGAAGGAAATTTAACCTTCAAACATGGCTGAACATTTCTTCTCTCGTTTTAATCTTGGACTAAAATAACTTCGTCTCTTACACTGCAATTTTTCTTTTCCTTTAGTCCTGAGAAACCTATCAATTGTGTTTGGTCAGAATTATTGGGAAAAAGTCAGGGTGTGTTTGAATTGCAAAAGAATGATATACTTTTCCGTATTGTGTATCCTACACAGCCTTCAATCTAGCCAAGGTGCTCTCGTGAAATAAGAAAAAAATTGCTGTTTAAGACTTTAAGAAGAAAATTCATTTAGATGGCAAGGCAGAGTTCCTACAGCAATCCACAGCTCAAGCCACCTGCCTAACAGTATACCCACAGTTATAAATGATTCATTAAGAAATACGTGGGGCTCCTGAATGTCTCCACCACACACTTCCTTGCTGCTTTGAGCAAGACATTTAACCTCTTTCCTTCTATTTCTCCACCTCTGAGCAAGCATAACAACAGCCTTGCAGGCTAATTACAAGGGCTGATTTGTTACTTTTTTGCCAAGCCCTTCGAAGGCGAAAAGCTCGAGATGAATTGCCCAATGCATTTTTTCTGATACGACTCAGAACACGCTCAAAAAACCACCGTGAAAGGGAGATTGCTTTTAGTCACCAACTCAATGCCAGAGCTGCGCACAGCCAAGCGAGCAACACAAAAGCCTTGCTCCGGCAGCACGGGCTCGCTCCTGCCCTTCACCATCGGTGCTTACCCGTGGACACCATCATCCTTGTGCCAGCCTGTCAGGCCAAGACAACGCTCAGCCAAGCCCCAAGTTCATGATGACAACAGAGAGCAGCACAGTTGCTGCAATTTCTTGGAGAATGCCTCTGGATGACTAAGCCAGAAATGCTGTATTGTCTGAGCAAATCCGCGCCTTCCCTTTGGCATAAGTCAGACTAGAAGGGACATAAATTAAACTACAAGACGTAAGTTAGACTACAAGAAGGACACTGAGGTGTTGGAGAGGGTACAGAGGCAGGCTACCAAGCTGGTAAAGGGCTTAGAACACAAGTCATATGAGGAAAGGCTGAAGGATCTGGCGCTGTTTAGCCTGGAGAAGAGGAGGTTGAGGGGAGACCTCATCGCTCTCTACAACTACGTGAAGGGAGGTTGTAAAGAGGTGGGAGTTGGTCTGTTCTCCCTAGTGGAGAGTGACAGGACAAGGGGAAATGGATTTAAATTGCACCAGGGGAGGTTCAGGTTGAATATTAGGAAGAATTTCTATACTGAAATGGTTGTCAGCCATCGGAACAGGCTGCACAGGGAGGTGGTTGAGTCACCGTCCCTGGAGGTGTTTAGAGATGGGTGAATGTTGCGTTGGGGGGAATTGTTTAGTAGGTTGATAGGGCTGGGACAAAGGCTGGACTTGACGATCTTCTAGGTCTCTTCCAGCTGATACAATTCTGTGATTCTTAGGACTTTAGAAAATTCTTTGGCTGTCATCTGGACATTTAGTCTGGGAGATGCAAAAGGAAAATCAAGCCTTCCAGTTATCAGCTCCCCCAAGTTCTGACCAAAAGAACTTTAGTTGCTTTCATGAACTAACTGCTTAAAAGTAACTGCAACAGCATTCTTCTACCCTGTGCTGCTCGCCGCCCATCCTGGCTGGGACTGCCACACTTGCAGGAGTTACAGATCAGCGGTGCCTCCCCTGCGATGTCACCCTGCAGCCACACACGTGTTGCGGAATTCAGAACCACATGTGGGACCCAGCATCCCTCTGGAAAGGACTTCCAATTCTGGATAAAAGGGCTGAGCTCACTGTTAGCTCTTCCCCTTCTCTTCTGGGACTTTTAACTTGAAATTAAAGTGAATATGAGATTATTGCTAAATAACGATGGCAACAGCCACCATGCCCTGTGACTAATAAAACTATAAATCAATTGAAAAAGTGTTTGCTTTTGGAATGCACCAAACTGTAACAAAGAGGTTATAATGTCCCACTATTTCCCAAAGCCGGACATCCTCCGGCCTTCCTTCTAACGGTTTTTAGATCCCAGCTGCAAATTACTCAAGTCAAGCACTGCTTAGCACTCATTAATATGCATTAAAAACTAAGGCAGAAGACACTTAATCAAAAGGAAACTGCAGTTCAGAGAATCAAAACCTCTGCTAAGGTTAGCAAGGCATTATTTAGAAGTGAAAGCCATGAAAGAAAAAACTCACAAGGAATGCAGAGAGCGACTGTCCTGCCTAATCGAGACAAGCATCGCATTGATAAGCCAAAAGAGAGTCCGTTGCAATACACAGGGCTGGGGTTTAGAGCTCCACCAACCTCTTTTGGGGGTAACAGGGCTCCCGCACATCCCTGCAGATCTGCTTCCAAGGCAGCGGCAGTGAGCACATGGACCTTTCTCTACCACTCGAGCTTTGCAAAGCAAGTCAGGAGGTGACCACGTCTAGGTGGGGCTTTCTGCCCAAGGGCATTACAGTGGTCCCATCCGCCATGGTGGAGACCTCTTCTCCAGCCTGGGAGACCTGCCAACAGTTTGTCACCGCAGTGCCCAGCTCAGCTGAAAAGCAGGTCTCTTCTCCAGTCTCCTCAACATCCCCAACCTCTCTCGCATTTCTAAAGATGTTCTTTAAAAGTCTAATTTGACAGAGAAACTGTCTGGCATACTTAGATCTACAGAAAACTCCAGGTGTTAGAGCTTTAGCTCCTGTGGATAATTAAATGTCTCGCTGGCTCTTGCACTTGGTGAGCGACTTAATTGTCTCCTCATTCCCATTCCCATCACAGCTCCCTGTTCTAGGCTGTAATGAAGTCGCCCATCTAGCTGCTGCTTCAGGACTCCAGAGCCTCAGCCCATCCTGCAACCGCAAGTTTAATTAATGTTCATTTTCTTCCTCATTAGTACAGCATTACAAAAGTTTTTCTTTGCCATATAAAGGCAGATTTACTTCCCAATCTCCAAGCATGTGATACGGATAGGAAGCTAAAATTAAATACGAACAAACCTGAAATTAATATAAAAAAATCTAAGTGCCTTCTTGATAAATTAAATCAGTAGCCTACAGTGTTTCAGAAACTCTTTAAAAACAGCATTTCTGTAAACAGAGAGCACTTTTTTTTCTTTTCAGTATTTGATTCTGAAAAAGGTAACCAGTCACGTGACATACCCGTGCATGAACAAATACTAAATATAGTCCTCAATTTCAGGTGATTGAGATCAAAAGGAGGTTCAAACCATGTGCTCTTTAACCTCAGTGGTTGGGTGAGGAGCCTGAACTCCCTGTAACATCAACGAAGACTCCAGAGGAAAATTTGCAACATGGGACCCTCCCAACAATCAATTCATAGAGAAGCAGAGGGAGGAGGATTAGCATTTTGCTGTATAGTTGCCAAAAAATACTCTGTAGATGACTTGAAAAGAGAAAATATTTATATTTGCAGGACAGCATATTGGGTAAGGTCTTCTTCTATTTTTATACCACTGGATCTGTACCCTAAATATATATATATATACACACACACATATATACACACACATATAAATATATGTGTGTGCGTGTGCACACGCATATACATTCGACCAAAACTGGCATTAGTATAACAGAGAATTTTAAAGCAAATTGCACGTTATTTTTATTTGTGATCCTTCTCTGGGTCTTAGAACCACAGGGATATGCTTTTTCCAAACAGCAACAGATGTGTGTCCCCAACGCCTGAAGCCAAGGATGGAAATACCAGTAGCTCAAGCCCACTGGAGTGGACCTGAGGCACCAGGAGCTCTGATGACTGAACGAAGATCACCCAGCAAGTCTGCAGCAGAAGTAAGGACGTAACACAGACCTTCCAAACTCATCCCTGCCCACACAGGATCTCCCAACATTTTCAGTTCTGCAACATACTCATTTCCAAACATTTCCAATCCATTGACTGAGGAGCAGATGTGTTTGGCATTTGATTTCCATCTAGCTTCGTTCATGCAGATAACAATGCAGAAAAATAAAGCTTCTTATGTCATATTTGCATTTGATTCTTTGCGAACATGCCTCGAACTACTGGAGCATTGTAGAGGAAGAATTGTGCAGCGCTGCAAGTTCATCTTTCTCTACAGTGAATGGACGTACTGAAGGAATTGCAGCAAACATTTGGAACAAGTTGCCACTTATTGTGCTGTGTGCTGCTGCTGCCCTAAAGCTACACTGATCTATTCAGTGTCAGGCTGGATGGGGAAGGGCAGGAAAAAATATGAGTTTTTAGCTGAGCATGTATATTTTTATTCCTGCTAGTCTAAAGGAATATTTTTCTGCTTTTTTTTTTCAATTTGATTTGCAATTAACTTGCTTTATTTTCCCATCTCCTCAAAAAAATGAGGGGGGAAAGAATTATGTGTAGATATAGGAATTACACAGACAGGCTGACAGAGAGGCAGAGCCTGCTGGGTAGACCTATGACAGCAGCATGTTACTTAGGGCCCCTTTATATCCTCTGCAGAATGGGGATAAGGTCATGTTAACAGGCTTTGAGATCTACCACGGAAAAGCACCATACGTGAGCTATTCATAGTACGAGTGTTTTCATGACAGGTTGCTTTCACAGAGGCCTGGTAGCTCCAGGGAGGAGCTTCCCCTGCTACCAAAAATAAAGTTTTGTCCCTGGAGTCCAGCTCAGTCGCTACACAACGGCAGGTGAGACTAATAACAGCAGTGGGACAAATCTGCACCAATACAACCTGAAGTCGAGAGGGCTGCCCTGCTTTATAGCAGATGAGAGTCAGGGCCCAGGTCTGGCATTTGCATGGCATTGGCACAACTCCTTTTAGAAACTCTGAAGGGTTTTCTGTGGTTTTTAAGAGACACAATAGTGAGACAGACTGTGTCTCATTTTCACTGAACCATCAAGAAAACAGACACAATTAAGGAGATTTTAAAAAGCAGTGCCAGCAGATTTCAAGAGAAGCGTCCTGGCCACAGCGCCCGGCTTTTACCAGCGGCCAACGCTAAAAGCATTGCTTCAAACTCCTCTGCCTTTATGAGAAAATTACCAAATTCTCACCTCTGTCACTCGGTGCCCGCGGAAGGCCAGCAGCAGCGCGGGAGACCAGGGCCATGCCCCTGAGCACCACTTCCCTTCAGTAAATCTCCTGCCTCGGTCCCCCCAACCTGCCCCATCCTAGCAGCTGCTCACCTCTGCGTCCTGGTAGATCACACGAGGTAAATCTCATTTTCAAAAGGTTTAGGGAATGCACAAAACCATAGTTCTCTGCAAAGCGAGTATCCGTGGCAGACGCAGAGTACAGCCTGCAAAAGTATGAGAGCCCTTGGAGCAGCGAAATTTGGAGATTTCCCTGCAGCTGCTGCCAAGGGAAGCAGCACTGCGCCGCCGGCAGGTTGGCTTCTGCCTTTCGGACGGCTCCACCACCACAGCAGGAACCTCCTTTCCGACGAGTTCAGCTGCAAGACCTGTTACAATCCTGGAGCTTTTTCGATAGAGACAAGCAGGTCTTTTAATTAAAATAATGCTTCTGCGAAAGCATTTTGGAAATTCTCTAGCCCTCCTCTAGGCTTGGTGTCCACAGGTATGTGTAATTCCAAGTGGGAAAGAGGCAAGTTATTACACAGCTGTTGAGAATGAGAATGATAAATGCGGCGTATCTTGCAGACTCAGGGGACTGCAAACTTGATTGCTGTTGTTGCAAGCAGGGAATAGTAATTGCAGTTCCCTGCAACAGAGTTTCTCAATTTTAATCTTTCAGGGAAGAAAAGCATGAATATCAAGGCCACGAATTTGCTAACAGCAAGCTCCAAAAGAATTAACTTTCCCAATTTTAACACAAGGAACCATTTGGAATAAAGCACTTCTGAGGTCTCCTTGACAAAATGCATAGTTGAGTCCTACCCTCAGCAATAAAAATGAAATTACACTCTGCCAGAAAACAAAACCAGTCCAACTGGGAAGCTCTTCAACTCAAACTCTCGCAAAATGGGATGGCTGCTACACAAGTTTCTTTTCAAAAATGTATTTGCTCAAGGCACAAATCACCACCCACTGAAGTCAACGGGTATCACATTCATAAATCTCAAGGCCAGGATTCATAAATGGATTCATAAATATTAAAGCAGTTTAGTCTGACCTTCTGTATGAGACAGGCCAAAGACTTTCACCAAAGCATCGTTGCAGCCTCTCAAAAACAGTCTTCATGCTCAATTCAGCAAGGCTGGACCAGATCCATTAACGGGTAGGAAACAGAGTCTGGGTCTTTGCTCTAGTAAACAAGATAAAAGGATCCAGACCACAAACTGGAGAAAAAGGTTTAATACAGTAAAACAAGTTTAATATATTAAATTTTTCTGAGTTGAAACTTCGCATTTAAAGTAGTTTAAAATTATGTTATAGAAATCCTGTATCTTGACTTTAGAAGATGTCACCGCAGCAACATTTCATATTCCAAAGGAGCGTGTGAGCTCCAGAGCAAAGCTGCGGGGCAGCAGGCGCCGGCTCTGGCCTGGGCTGCTCCCATCATCTCCTCCTCCTCCTCCGCTTCGCTCTTCTCACACTGCAGCTCCAGCACCCACACAACCACGCAGTGAGCAGGTTCGGGAAGTTCACCCCCAAAGCACCCTCCCAGCAAGATGTGCACCCTGGCAGAACCAGGTCTCCCTTGTCCACACTTCTGACGTTAGCTATTCCAGTGACAGCAAGACCCCCAGCAGGTAAAACTTCCCACCCGGGAGAGGGCATCTCACACCCGCTTCACACTGTTCTGTGCAACAGCTCAAAACTCAAATTCAGCCACAGGCCCAGGGTGACCAATGCAGTCACTCATGGTTTGGGAATCTGCTAAATGCAAGCTTAATTAAACTGCAGGTCCATGAGAGTGAGAAGAAACAAAAGCACCAAAAGCTGAAGCTTGCTTTCCTTTCCATATCCCATGGACAGGCTTATTTTAACCTTCCTTCTCCTACCCTGTATTGGAGGAATGAACCTGGGAAGGGGTTATCCAAATGAGAGCATGAAAATCTAATGAGAGATGGGCTTTCAATTTTACGCTGCACTCAGTTGTAGGCTCCCAGTACAAGATGTCAACAAAGTGCAAGATTCAGTACAGAAACTAAAATAATTAATCCCTGGAGGAACAAGCTTATTAAGAAGGATTAAATCAAAGAATTAATGTGCAGTATTTGTGTATATGACAAAGAGGATAGGAGGCATATGAGAACTCTCCAAGATTTGAAAGCATGGAGAGAATAAGAATTGCTGACGAGAAAAGCTTGGACATACCAGGAAACAAACAAAAAAAGAAACTCTGACAGAAATTTTAGCCTGCAATGTTATAGGCAGTCTGATGCAGCTGGAAAAACAAACAAACAAAGCCACTCCCCCCAAAAAAAACAACAAAAAACCCAAACAAACAAAAAAAACCCTGCAACCAAAACCAAAAACCATAGCCAACCTCAAAACCTGGTCCTTAAGAAAATCTTTAAATTAACATCCCTTATCCTTCACAGCACACGAGTACCTACAGTTCAAGGAGCAAGGTTCAGGCATTGCAGAACAACAAATACATTTTAGCAGACTTCTGCAGAGGAAGAAATAAAGAACATCAGCTGAGCCCAAACCAGGCTCAGGGAACTCGGCAGCAGCTGCTGATCTATGTCCTTGGAAAAGCAAAATGAAACATTTTGCAAATAAAAACAGAAAGCCAGGTTCTAAGAAGAGCTCCTGAAGAGAACTTGGGTACAAAGATCAGCAAACCCGACAGAGGATGCGTTCATACAACACACGTTTCAGTTTTGGAACCCTTTGCCGTAGGAATCGTCTACTAAGAAAGCAGAAGGCTACTAATGCTGAGACACCAAAGACTTTTTTACTGGCTGGTTTTGGAGACAAGATAAGGACTTACATGGGCATCTCGTCCAACAGAGTATGGCTCTTTCCCTCATCTTGATCACTCCAGGTTTTTATGGTTTTCACTGTTTGAGCTTTTCCTGATATTTTTCTCCTCCATTCCCTCCAAGGCTGCAGCTACTAATAATTCAATTTTGTCTGAATTGAAGAACAAGAATGTTCCCTCAGCCTGTTCCTTAGACTATGGCTCTAGTAACCACAAACTTTTCACCAAACTGCAAGCAGCACGAAAGAACTTAGACAGTATTCACACGCACACACACAAAACCCTAAAGGATACAACCACAGTTAGATAATAACTGTAGAAACATGAAAAATTAGCAAGTGTTGAAGGGCAAGATAGACTGCTAATAAGATTTTATTCTGGAAAACAAAAAGCACTTATAATCTTAGGCAAAAGTTAAAAAAAAAGTACCTGTTTTCTAAAAAAATCAAGAATGAAGTTCCAACCTTTTTGCAGCAGCTAGCAACTAGATAGTCAGAACTTGGACACAACATACACTGAGTCAAATGGAACCTAAAAGGATGCACTCCCTGAAATTAAATGTGTAGGGAAACGAGATGCAAGGAAAGAAGTATAAATCAGCCTATAAATCTTTCTGAACTACTAGAAATCAAATACATCCCATATGTCGAGGGCTGATATATCCACCCGAGTGCAGCTGGGTTAGCACCGCCACCCATTTGGGTGAGTTTGCAAGGGGTATGTGTTTATTTGGACAACACTATTACCACAAAAGATATTAAGGAAGTTCTTCAAGAGGCGGTTCCCATACTTTACAAGTCTTCTATAAAACGATGTGGCTTTCTTATTTAAAGTTGCTTGTAAATCTCATAAGATTGCCTAGTAGTCTAAATTAACAATGCCTGTTTAATTCTAAAGCCGAGAGAAAAAAAAAATTTGTAGCTCTTGAGCCAACAGCAATGCTTACAAGTTTCTCAAAGTCAATTGTCCAAATATAGTTACAAGAACTACAAGCCGGGAATCTGGAGGAAAAGAAATACTGTAGTAAGAAAGCCAGCTATCTCCCCTTCTACATGAAACAAAAAAAAAATAGTTTTCAGAAGAAATTACCAGAAAATCTGTATCAGTTCCACCACCTCAATCAACGTCGGTTCTTGCAATCGCGTCTCTACAGCCCTCTACAGCAGAGGACAAAACACAGCTGCTCTGTGTCTCTCAAGGGCATCCAGAATGCTGATGAGTACAGCCAGCAGTGACACAGGGGCATCTAGGGCCTGACAGCAAAACATCCCTCATCCAGCAAACAGAGGTTCCAACCAACTCCTGTGCATCCCAGAGCAGAGAGATGAACGCGCTGGTGGTAAGACATGGCCATATGACCAGCGAGCCACTCCGCTTCACCATGAACTTTCGACATTTCTGAAGACATTACAAAGGAGATCAACAAAATTCTCTCTTTTCCACTTTAAATTTGCCCATCACTACACAAGTCAGAAGGCCAAGAGACACAATTCAGGAAGATCAGGGAATAAACGCACAGAAAACCGTCAAATGGAAGCAGACGCTGACAAACAATCAAAATGCTTTGGCAGAAGCATTTAACCAACCTATGCATCTTACAATGACTTAAATTAGTTACTTCCACCTTGGGTGAGGGATGGGTGAAAAATGAAAATTTCTTCTCACTCTACAGACAAAGTCAACCAGCACCCAAAGAGGGGGGGGGGTAGGGCAAAAAAATGAAGAAAAAAATGACAAGGATGTTTAAATACGAGATAAAAAAAGATAGAACAGACGGCATTATTATTTTCTTTACAGAAGTAAGGCATAGCTGCATTGAAACCACTGGAATTGGGATGCCTGCAAACACAACCGAACTGAAATGTTTCCCAAAAAGTTGAACAGGAATGACCAGGACCTCAAAACCACTCTCCTTTCAACAGGGAGTCTGAAGACATTAAATATTTGTTTGAATATGAATGAGAAACACAGAGGAAAACAATTAATGGTGCAATAAGGAATACCTGAAAGTCAACTCTTCATTCTATAATAAAGAGAAAGAGAGTATCAATTAAACTAAAACATGATTTCCCCTGCCTCCCTCTGCCTAAAACAAATCACAGAGTAACTCCACGGTTTTCACTCTCCAGATGACATCTTATAGCAAATTAAAGACCTTTAATACAAACAGTGAGGAGCCTCAGAAGCTCCAGGGTGCCCCAGACAGAACAGAAGCAGGTCTGGACTTCTTGGTCTTGGACTCCTGCCAGACCAAAAGACTTTATTAAATGAAAATGCCCAGAGGATCCTGAAGAGAAAAATCTCTTTTAGTTTATTTGTTTAACTAGCGATATTACTTGATATTTACGGGTTGAGTTTCTACTGGTAGCTTTTTGTTTTTACAAGGCTATGTTCCAGCTGACCCTGGTTTCACAGTACTTACACCTACTGTGACAGTTTTACAACCTGTTGTAGCTGCCCCACGCAACAGGGCCAAACCGGAGCTGTTCTTTTGGTAACACCATCAGGTTTCATAGCTCTCCTTCAACAGGTTTCAATTTCTATTTAGGTACCTCATCTCTATGGTAACTGCCAACCCTACAGAGCCTCATAGCACCGCGCCGGAGTAAAGCAATCCTCCGTCGCTCACTGGGGAAACGAGATGACTTGCCCGAGGACATGCAGGAATTCTGTGGCAGAGACAGAAACCCAGATGTCCTGAAGGCCAAGTTCAGAGCATGAACCACAAGATACCCTCTCCTCTCCTACCAGCAGGCTCCAAGCAGCTCTGGGCACCAGAGTCACTTCCAACCATTCCGTGTTTCCTGGTTTACAAAGCCTTATAGGATACGTCAGGACGTGCTCCGTGCCTTTGCTACTCTGTTGGTCACCGACCAACCCTCTCCTCCGGCTGCTCGCCACCAGCACAGCCACCAGCGCAACGAGGAGCTTAACGCAACCAGACTTTCAGGGGATTCATCTGAACTCTGGGGAAGCAGGAATTTCACAAAGCTATAAAGGTTGTTTTAAAAAGTTTTCCAGATTTTATCGTTTTTCACACAGTCTGCAAATTCTCCTTCCTGGCTTTTGAAAAACGACCCACAGCTGGGCGTTGGAGCGCAGCTGGGACTTTTGGCAGCAGGCGGAGGAGGCCCGAAGCAAGGCTGGGGGAGCCAGTGGCACCCCAAGCCCCGCGGCGTTTCTCATTGGCGAGGAGGGAGCAGTCCCCTCACTGGCACGGCAGGGAGCGGCGTTGCGGGCTCCTGCTCTATCACAGCGTTTCTGAACTATTAAACACCAATCTGGATCTGCTCTCCTGAGTAGAATCGATGGGATAAAAATAAACACACACATGAAAGGCAGTGGGGAAGAAACAAGGAGAAAAGTCCGAGTGTTGGATTTCCCCCCATTTTAATGCAGCTTTCCTTCTCGTATTTTCTACTTGAAGTTTTTGGTTTGTTATTTTTGGCGTTATCCCGGCTCCTACCAATTCTCAGCATCTTATTTTCACATCCGTCTTCTCCTCGGATTTTGAACATATTTTCTTCCTTTTCCAAAGAGCTCGCTGGGTTTCACGTCGTTGCAGAACAGATGGCACAACGCTTCCATTTGCTTTAGGAAACGGACAAAGGCGATCACTTTGTTCTTCTCCCCTCACGTCTGTGCTCATCGGAGACGTCCGTCCCTTCATGTCTGCACTCATCGGAGACGTCTGTCCCCACGCACCCGGTGGCCAAGGACAGTGACGCTGCGGCCAGAAGCCGGGCAGGACAGGGCGCTCGCCGAGTCTCCCGGAGCTAAGCTGGCACCTGGGCAGCACGAGTGGGCGCAGACGCAGCATCTCCCAGCCAGCAGCAAAAGAACCAACTGCAAACGGGTGCCTTCCCCCCAGGTCTACAGGGATAACAAACCTTAGGAAAGCACTAAAGCACAGAGGGAGGTAGGGAGAAGGAGAAGCACAAAAGAAGAAGACATGCGGACCCTCCCAGAAGAGCCTGAGGACAAGCACTGTCATTTTGAGCCATATTTCAACCTCTTAAGTAGCCTTCCATCAGTCAGAATTAGAGTATGTGGAAGGAACCTGTTCCGTCTTGGAAAGCCAGAGGCCACTTAGTCTCCTGACAGCACGCTGGGAACAGACCCAGATTCTTGCACAGAGCACGGAGCGGCGGGAATTAACCCCTGGCCTGCCAAGCGCTCTCCTGTGGTGGCAGACACGTGCAACAAGTCATCTCTGGAAGTTTCAACGGGTGACGGATGAAAGTGTCTTTAAAAACCCAGGTATGGCAAGGTCCCACCATGCTTACATAGGTGACTCCACTCATTCTTCCAGTGGGTTCTCGTGTCCATGAAGGACAAACATATGGGGTCACCGTGGCATCTCCAAGGGTGTCCCTCAGTCATCCAGATTTCTTCTGGGCACAAGTATCTCATAAGAGAGAAGATGTTGATGAGTTTATACTTCCAACCAAACTCAGCAGCAGCGACACGTGTATCTGAAAGAGGTCTGGGCTATGAGAACATTTCAGGTCAACTTTGCTTTACCTTCCTACAGGGGCATAAAATCAAGTGGCAGTCAAGTGATGCTCACCTTCCTCTTACCCAAGGCTGTCAGCCTTTCCTCCTCCTCCACAAAATCACCAGCCCATTGCAGAGGGACCAAAGGGAAGCACTTCATCAAGGAGTTTTCAGGTACCCAGTTTTGGTTTCCATTTGAGCTAATATTCATTTAGAAATATGGTAAATTACTGTGAGAAGGAAATGCCATTTTTCAGCCCCCGGGGAAAAACATCATGAACGCATCAGTATGTTCATGGCAACCAAAGGATTTTAGCACAAACCAACTTGTTCATCCACTCACTAATTTCTACGTTCACAGGTGCGTGGCATTTGTAAAACTGGGCACTGCAGGTAACGACACTTAACAACAGCTCTGACAGAAACAATCTTTGGTGGCTACTTTCTACCTTGGGCAAAGAGGAGGAAGAAAAGAGCACAGAGTAGTGAAGATTCTTTTTTTATCAATTTTTTTAAGAGTCTTCTTGCAGAGTTCCTGCTGAATTTTTAGAGTTTATTGGAGGAAAAAAAAGTCATTTTAGTTCAATCTCACAGGAATTGAAAACTACTTTTTTATTTATTTGACTCTCTCCAAGTCCTTTTATATCTCTCTCAAGAGTGAACAAAATTTTGCTTTTTTCCACATCTTGCAGAGATTTTTTTTTTTAAATTAGCATAATGCTTTAAAATTAATTGCATTTTTAAAATAAGGATAACTTCAGCTTTCTTTCAGGCAACTACTGAAGTGAATCACAAGATTATGCAAACCGTAACCAATGTTTTGGTGCCAAAAATACAGCTCAGCAGAGAGATGTATAAATACTGGCCAAACCTTGAAAATAAGGGTTACAGAAGTAGATAACAGAACTCTCCTTTCAGCAGCTATTCAAATTTCTTTCCTTTTTAACTTCCTTGGAAAGGAATCAATTAAAAAACAAACTTTTCTTCAGCTGCTGTACCATCTTTTTTATTGCCGCTGTCTCATGGGGAAACTAAATTGCACCTTAAAAATTCTCCTAAAATTTCCTTTCAGAAAGCAAAAGTCCTTCGCTACAGGCAGAGCTCTCGGTGCTCAGCTCCTGTGCCCCAACAGTCATGGGGCTATAAATGCAAAACCTCAAGAACTACAAAATTCAGGTATCAGCCATTGCTTTTTGGGACTCTGTTCTTCTCCAAGACTTGCCTGAGACTGCAGCGATCAAGACACTCGGCACAAGTGAAAGACGTGTGCAAAGAAAGGGTTTTCCAATTTTACAACTGATTCATAGGCGAAAAATTGCCAAAAGACCCAATTATTTTCAAAGTCCTTTTGCTCTCCGCTAAGGCAAACTTGGGCATTTCTACATTTCTGTTCAGTATTTGTACAAATTTTACAGAGGGCTAAAATTAGCATGCAGGGACTCTTAACTACACCTGATTTTAAAAAGAGCTGAATTATAATCACATATTTGTATGGACAATAAAGTAAGTAATCTTGCTTTTCAAACGTAGACCTAGTCTTTCCTCAGTGAAGCATCCATGCAAAGACCGCCACATACCTGGCACGTGCCTGTGCTTCTAAAATGAGCATCAGGGCCTCATATTCAGAGGTCCCTGTGAATTTAAGGGGAAAACACACCATTAAATTAGAATATCATTACCAGAGACCAGCTCTGCAGTGCAAATACACATACAGATCAGCACAGACCACGTGATCTCACTATCTAATGCGACTACAATGTTTTTAAAAGCATTTGATTCATATGGAAAACATGTGGCTAGAGAAGCCTAGAAAGCCTCTCCCATCTGCTGCTTTTCTTCCAGTAACTCCCGTCTCACTCACTAGTCATGCTCACCCTGCACCTCTTTTTAGCAAGGAAAGGATTAACCATAATTTTAATTCTTGTCGGACATGCCTAAACCACAATAGCCAACATTCTTAATATTAAGAGAGACCTTGGACATTGCACTTAAAAAAAAAAGCTCATCCCTTCATGCAGTGCACGCCTCCGGGTGTCTGATCTCCTTCTACTACTACAGAGAAGAAGATGAGCGAGTTAATCATCTGAATTTTTTCCATTTGCTCTCCACTGATCTGTTTTGCGTCTTTTTAGTTGAGCAATACAGATGAGCTCTAGGTCCTCTTGAGTGAGCTAATGCTCATTAATAATACACACATTGGAATTTCTTCTTCCTCCTTGCTTCAGCCCAAGTGTGAGGAACTGTGGACTGAAAAATGATACAGATATTCATATTTTTGTCTTTTTGTGCATTTCAGACAGCACAAGGTGACTCCCCTACACAGCTCATTTAAGGATGTGTAATGTCAAATCAAACCAGGTTATGTTCATCTCATCTATTATTAACCAAGAATCTTCTATACAGATTTGAGTATATGTTTACTCTGCAAAAACTTACATATTGCAACCTACAGTTAAGAGCAACACTAGACACCTACATAAACAGAGGAAAGGCAGGAAGAATTCTGCAAGGCAAATGAGCAAATGCTAAGTAGATCCTATTATATCGCTCTGACTCTGTTGTGGAAAAGGGAGAATAAATATTGAATGCTCTGTATTATCATTTATTTTTGCCAAAGCAGCTCAAGAGTAAAGAGTTAGGCGTTACATAAACATACAACCCACAAATTGCTTATGATCAAGCTACAACCCTGCACACAAGGACTAGACACAAAAAAACCAAACCAGGCGTGGGGTAAACATCAGGTAATCAGAAAGAATTATGATCTGCCAGCATGCAGCAGCTGGAGAACCTGAGCTTGAGTAAGTCAAGCGCAGTTACTCGGGCGCACGGGGCAGAGGCTGCATCTCTCAGCGACACTTGCCTTCACAGCTCGGGACACTCCAGCTCAGGCACCTGTCTGCTGGAGGTTACAGAGAGAACCATTTAGGTTGGAAAATATCTTTAAGATCATCGAATCCAGCTGGAATATGAACAACCGAGCGCACAGAGCCCCGGCGGCTGCCTCCATATGGGAGGCACATGTCGGGCTGAGGGCATAACCATGCAAGAAATAATGAAAAAGCAACACGGGTCGCAGCAGATTGCCAGCTATCAATTCAAATGCGACAAACGATCCCTGGGGGCGATGCTATTTCAAGACGTGTCTACCTGGCAGGGGAGCAGCCAAGCCAGTAAGAGTGGCCTGCCAGCCTGTGCCTTCCCAAAGCCATACTTCCAGTGCTCATCCAGTAACATCAGAAAGCAGTTGGGGTAAATTACACATATTTCTTGAAGTTCTTAGGGGATTTTAAAATCTATAAGTTTATAATGACAACTTGATCACTGAGACAGGCTAGAAAGAGAGGCAACGAAACAGGGTGTTTCAGAAAGTCAACATCGCTGCCTGGCTTGCAGGAGTGCCCAAGCCCAGCACAGGGTAGTAAAGAGTGAGTACAGCCCGAGCAGCCAACCTGGTGTAGGCAACACGCAGCACCTTGTCAAGTAAGCAGCGGTGCCCATGTCTAATGCCTTTAATTTTGTAGATTGCAATCGGATGCATTAATAAAGCCCATTATAATAGGCAAAAGAAAGATTGGAGCAATTTCTACAGATGAGTGTGCTTGGAAGTATTACGCTAGCTTCTCATTTTGAAAAACCACTAAGATACACGGTTCTCACTAGCTGAGTTTTGTGAAAATTACAGAAAAGATATTTGAAGGTAACTAATTCTTGCTACTGAGTCAATGCTGTTGAAAAACAAAACAAAGCAAACACCCCACAAACCAGCAATCGACTTACATAAAATTCAGTAATCTCCGGGCCTGACACAGACTTGTTCTGACCCATTATTAGGAGCAGACAAAAAAAAGTCACAGTTTCTCTTCATTTGCTCTACAAACTCAAGCCTGAAAAAGTCAACAGTAGAGTCTGGTAACGCTGCCATGATGGAGATGGCCTTTGTACATGGGTTACTACAAAAATCAGAAGTTAAGTTTCAGAGTAGGTGGAAGACAGGAACAAACTTGACAGTTTATTTTTGTTAATGAAATTGCTTCTTCTGTCTTCTAATGAAATAATGTTTTGGCACAACAGCTGGCCAGAACAGGAAATTCTGGCAAATATTCTCATATACTCATGAATCAGAATACTCTGGAATCTTAGTCAACTCTTTCAACAAAGAAAAAAAAAATCAGCAATTTATGATAATCTAATCAAAAAATGGAAAAATAAATCCTGGATTTTGGGTCCCGTGTAACAGCCGAGCTTCTGAACATCAACTGCTCACAACAAATCACTTGTGAATGAGCTACAAAGTAAGGATTGCTGACAGAAATTATTTGGTGCATAATTTTAATTAACAACTAAATTCAAGCAAGTCATGCTTTATTCCCAGGCAATTCAAAATAGAAAAAGGTGACATTCATAAAATAAATTACTCTTTATGAATTATTCACCCAGTTCTAATATCTTTCTCAGAATTTCCAATCTGTTCACTAAACCCCGCTGCGAAAACTTCAATACCGTATTCATTAAAATAAACCTAACGTAACTGAACCCTGAAGGCAAGCGTACCGGGATTGGTCATTACAGCCAACTGTTCTGCATCTGAAATTCTTGTCTTACACAAATGCAGAATGTGTTATCTCACCTGCAGCTTAAAAGACATATCCACACCTACACTACAAGTGCTATCCTTCAGAAGAAACTGAAAAAAGGGCATGACCTACTGACCTACTTCAAGACAATCACGGGCAGATTTAAAAGACGGCGCCTTTCTCCTGGCAGTGGCTGGCTACCATAAATCTCAGGGTGAAGCCCTAATCGTAGCCCTTTCCCCTTGTCATGTGAAAGACCGTGCTTAAGGTAAAGTGAGTCACAGGTTAAGGGAGTAAAAATTTTCCATGTCCTGACCTTTCTCTTGCACCAAACCACGACTCAGGTCTGTCCTCCAACAAGAGCAGGAAAGAGGCCACGGCCTCCTGAAACCGCAGCTCTCTAATTCCACGCTGCTAGGACGCAATCACAGACCCTCCGGTGATTTATAAACGTAAATCCTGCAATGGAGGCAAGGAGACCAAATATATTCATCGACCTTTGCTTGGGGAAAGCAGTCTAGTGATGAATGAAGAGGAACTGGAGCTGCTGCTCTCTGTATTACTCACCACGGAGAGTTCGCTTCTCCCTCATTAGTAAATACAAAAATATGTAGTTTTATTGGCAGCCAAATTAGCCAGGCTGTGGTCCTCGGAGGATAATCTGGCAGTCGTTGCTGCAAAGTTTCTCCATTTGGTTTGATATTAAGCTAAATAAGATGTCTCAGATCTCTCTCGTAACAGTCATCTGGTGTGTTATCTCCCATGTATATTAGGAGGGCTGTTTTCCCGAAACCTAATGTATCACTGTAACTAGCATATGTCAGGGAATTGCAAATCAGCACATCACAGAGCGCCGCTGCAGTCCCAGCCCTGGGAACAACAGGCAGTACTGTACAAGAGGACAGGACCACGGGGCAGCAGAGAACCTTCTGCTGTGCCGGGAAGCCGAGCACGTGCTGCTCCGGGCACGCCGGCATCCCCAACGCCGGGCAGCGCTGAAGGAAGGAGGCCCATGATGCAAATCTAATATTTACACTCTTTGCCAGAATCTTAACCAGATTGTCAACAGTTTGTTGGCAGTTCAAGTAAACCCACAGAAGTGTAAAAAGTCAGGAAAAGAAACACGATTCTGCATTACCTGAGAATACACAAGAGAGCTCAGGGCAGGTAGTGATGGACCTCGGAGCAACTTCTGACCCTCCAGGTCACCAAGGGAGAGGGGAGAGCCTGTGCTCACTGAGGAGAGATGAGTGACACGGCTCTGCCTGGTGCTTCTACACACAGGGGATGGAGACACAGAGGAGGAGAGAGCAGAGAGGAAGGGGGGCTCTTTGAAAGGCTGGAAAGGGGTTTCCCATCCTCTTTCCAAGAAATACGTCAGCACAAATAAATTACCTCTGTTCTCAAATAAAAACATTTTCAATGACTGAGTTCTCTACAAATTTCAAAAAAAGTTGCCGTTTCTCATTTTTTTTAGGGAAGTCTAAATTTTACACAGACACTTCAGAGCAAATGTAGGGTTGGGGGGACGTTCTTTTCAAACTGAAAACAGACCAAAAGCTTCCAACTGACCCTAAGGGTTCTACAGCTGTGTTCCCTCTGCTACGTCACCACGCTGACCCTATGCAGCCCCAGCCTCTGGTTTGCATCCAAGATGCATGACTAACGTGCTGGAGGAGCAATCTGATGACTCAAAATTCTGGACAGTGACCTCTCAGGGCAGCACTGCAGGGCCCAAACGTAGCAAATGCTCTGACCTACCAACAGGTTATGCACCTCTTGGACAAGGTCAGGCTACAGAGGCAACTGGAGGAGCAAAAGGCGAACAGGCCCCACAAGTTGCTGCTCTGTCCACTTCATGCCAGTCTAACACCCCAGAAAACATTTTCCTTGGAGTCTCAGCAGATCTGCAGCTGAAAAAATACTTAAGATAAATCATCTCTTTGCTGTGAGCAAGAAGGAGGATGGAACTTCTCCTTCCATGACTCAAAACACCAAGAGGAAGAAAGAAAAGAGGTGGGAAAGGCACAGTGGGAGAGAAAGCAGAACCTGTAGTAAGGGGCAAAAAGGTCCAACAGTAAAGGATTGAGTAGTGACAAGAAGAGGGTTCCAGCTGAAGTGTCACAGCGGTCTTCTGTCCAGTTGCCACCAATGAACTTCTAGAAACAAGATTATGTCACAGGAAATATAAGGTGATGCCACCAAGCCAAGTACATCATTCAAAGTTTCTTGCCTGTAATTATTTCTTCTTCTTCTTCTTTTTTTTTTTAAAGAGAGGGAGAGAGAACCAAGCCCATCGCACTGTTCTCCGAGATCACTGGGTGCAGCAGCACAACACATCCAGCAAGAATGACCCGCGGCAAGTGAACGCTCGTGTGCAGTTCAACAGCTGCACATTGTTTTAAAGATGAACAGAAACAGACAAAATACAGTTTGTGTTATTTTAATATCTACATATATAAATATATCTAGTAGGTAAAGGAAATCAAAATCCAAAGCACTAGTAGACCGCCAAAAAGCAAAAAAAAAAAAAAAAAGAAGTGGTATTGCTGTTGGCTCCAAAGAAAACAGTTTGTCTACCTTCTTCCAGGAATTTTAAAAGATAGTGAGAGAAAGCAAAAGGAGAGGGAAAAAAATATATATATATAAAGAAGAAAATCACCGTATAAATTGAAACCGCATCCAGGATCCCATATGTGTGTCACATACTCCGGTGCATGGTACGTACTGGCCATGTAACAACTTCAGGTCAATATTCTCCACTGTCACTGTTCCCTAACACAGATCTGCTCTGGGTATTATCATGCTCTGTGGGTTACTTTTGCACATAGAGACAGAGCGAAGGACCATCTGTGAGTAACAGTCACCTTATTAACAACAGAAAATTAGTTTCCCTGGAAAGCTTCACAGATCAGAGAAGAAGTTATCTCCTCTCTGGCAATCAGTTTTACCTGAAGGAGCAGGTGGAGAAGGCTTTTAACCCAGAGAAGCCTCGCTTGTGATCACAGGAGCGGAGAGGCGAGAAGCTGACGTGATCCCCTTCCCAGTCATCAGCCACGTCTGGGCCAACATTTGTTTGTAAACCAGATTATTTAGAAAAAAGTAAAATTCTGTGTTTGCCTTTTGGATCGGGCCATGCCTCCTCACCCCAGGCTAACCAGGCTCTGAGCCTCAACAACCCAACAGAAGGAGGACTGAGGACACCGGGCAGCGTGGAGGCGTCGCAAGAGGACCGCTCCACCGCACCACGTAGATGCTGCTGCAACTGATTTAAAAACAGGGCTGTGGGCACCAGTCATGAAAGGAGATCTCAAAATACATGTAAGGGGAAAATTTATGTGAGAGATGTTTCAGGTGCTTGGAACAGCCTAGAAAACAAGTCATAGCTTAGCAGGCTTCCTACCAGATAAGCAGGCATCACAATCCAGTGCTAGAAGGGTGAGCAGAATAAGCAGAGGTAAATGCATCAATTAGTGCCACAAAGCTGATGCACATAAATTAAAGCTCATTAGCCCTGGGGACCATGCTCATCTGGAACAGGCATTTGTTCATCATAACTTAATCCTACCCAAAAGATGAATATACACTCGCTTTACTGCCAGACAAGACCTTCTGGCAGAGGTTTGATATGCTCTAGCTAAGCCCTGGGAACTTCACAATTTTTGTGAGTTTTGATAATTTTTTGAGGGTTCTTCAGATAATCTTCAGGCATTGTTAAAGACATCGTAGGGCTACTATGCCAAGTAAGTAAATCATGATATTGCAGGGCAAAAAGCAAACATTCAAGCTTCAGACTTTATGCCAGCTATGTCCTGCGACTGAGACATTTGGCTTTGGCCATTTTGGGGGCAGAAAAACTGACTAATGGGGAAATGGATGTTAAGCGACGTGACAGAGCCCTTAAACCTGACATGCAGAAGCGACACAATCTCTCTGACACACAGAGCAACCCAACTCCCCCTGCCCTCCGCAGAATCGCCGGACAATTGCGGCTCCTGCTCCACAGCTGTGTTTCCTCAAGGAAGAGGAGAAGGATCAAGAATGCAAACACACAGAATTCCTGTTGGTAGAGGCAACAAAAACAAGATCGTGGAGTCTGTGAATTCAGACTGATAATCTCCAGTTTTGCCACCGCTTTTCCTCCCGTTGCACCACCAAAATTAAATGAACCTGGAGCCAGTTAGAAGTCAGCCTTTACAAAAACAAGATTTGTTTTCTTTAAACGCACAGAGCTCTGCCATCCTGCGACACGTGAATTCTGCAGCCTTTGCACTTCGAGGGACATTAATTCAAATGAATACAGTAGCATACCACTCCCATATATTACACTGTGTTTTTACAGATGTACATAGTTTTCAAATCGAAAGATAAAGTAATGCAGACCTAGGCAGGAGGATTAGGCATGCAGGCAAAGCCATGTACAGGTATGAAATATAAAGTAGGACCAGCATGCCGACAGGATGTTGCTGTTCTCTGGGGAAAACTAACATTATAAGAGGGTAGAGTGTGCAGCTTGAGAACATCTGAATGGCTGAACGCAGTTTCCTGTTTACATAAATTAATAGAAGATTATTTTTTTCCAAGGTTTGAGTTCAGCAAGGGACGTGTAAATTCCATGTGACTCACAAATCCTTTGCACATGACCAAGCACACAGGATTTTCCACCCTGGGTCAGAACTTGGGTCCAGCATTTTCCTGTAGCGGTGATTTCCAGGAAAGGGGATAGAAACTCTAGGACATTGCAATCTTTTTTTCAAACCACCCTTCTAAAGACATATGGGACTGGTCTGCCTTGGTAACTTTGTTTTGCAGGAGCAAGCCCAGGAAAAATGCAGACCAGATGGAAATATATAGCTATTACAAACCATCCTAAGAAACACACGGTATCTCCTCAGTCTGAGGCCAACATCCCTGCAGCACAGCGCTTGGTACTTCTCCTGCAGAATGCTGAATGATCTTATCCACTCCTTTCCAAGGTAGGAGTCAGAATACAAGTGGGAGGACTCCTCTAGAGGTGGCAAAGAGTCTACGTTGCACCCACAAGATGGTAAGAAAGATGGGAAGCAAACTCTTACTGTGTTGGAAATCGCATCTAGGGTTTGTATCCCTCAAGGAAAATACTCATATCCACCTCCACTGAATTTTCAAGCCTCACGCATGCCACAGAAAAACAAGTAAGATCAGAAAAGCCTCATGGCTTCATTTTCCACCAAGGCCAAGCACTATTTACTACGAACAGGGACTCTTTGATGATTGCCCCGCTGCCAGGGTGGAAAAGGCACGCTCCCAGCAAGGACGGGCATCACACTCGCTAGACGCTAATTGGAAGACTCGCCGGGTGGCTGTTCTTGCTGGCCTTGCAACCTCTTCACACACAGTCCAAACACTCCTTGTGGGAAAGCTGGCAAAAGCCCCAGAGAATTACAAAATGATGAATTTTTCTTGGACAAGAGAGATTGCCAGAGTTAATTATGAACCATTATTTAGACATACTGGTGAGGAAGACAAAACAATCCTCAATACTCAGACTTATTATCAGGCCTGCCAAATTCATGCCTCTGGGTACAACACTGCGCGCAGACCAAGAAACTTCTTCAGAAATTGGCATTGATGAGATTTTATGAATAAGCAAAACATCCCATTAGCAAGGGGTCTCTGAACATCCATTAGTCAGAGCAGCAATAAAAGCATAGGATGGAGCAGCCCACATAGTCACTTCTTGCCCCGTCCCGATGACACGGATCGTGAGAAACAAATTTTCAGCCACAAAAAGACCCAAGAATGTTGATAGCTTGGGAATAGGCTGAGATGTTGTACTGTTAACTAGAGGGACTGGGGAAATGAATCTGCGTATTGCCAAGAAATTTAACCAAATTTAATTTCCCATCTTGGGCTTTTTTGTGTCTTCTCAACATCTTGCAAATCAGTCATTATGCCAAGAAAATATCTTAAAAATATCACAACGAACACAAACCCCATACTGCTAAAGCAAATGGTGAGTTAGAAAAAGAAAACATTTCCTCCAGTGTCTGAAAAGCTTTGATGCCAACTAACAGAAGATGGGAAAACGTAGTACAATAAGAAACTGAGAAAGGTTAATACATGGAGAGTGATGGGATATTTGGCCAATATAACACAGGAAAGCTAGTGAGAACTGCATTAACAACAGCTCCAAGCCACTCTTCACAGCAATGGTGAGATGTATTCATGAGACTATGGAGAAACACTTTTTTTTTCCCTAACATATGGTAAGATCAAACAGCTGTGCTTACTGGGCCAAAGACAGACATTGAGCATTGAGTTTCCAAGTATTTCGAGAGCAGAGGATGCTAGAGAGTTACGGCAGAAGTGCCCATGAGCCCACCGACTGCCTGTGAAGCCCCAAGGGTCCTCAGTCACAATAACGTAAGAACAAATATTGTCAGCACACTGAGACTCCGAGATGAAAGCTCCATATCCTGTTTCCAAAGGTGTTCTATAACTCCTTCTTACAAAAATATGTAAGAGCAAGGTAAACAAGCAGCACAGTTCTCAAGAATATAACTCCTTCTCCCAGTAAGCTGCCAGTCAGGGATTTCCTGAAGAGTGCTGGTGGCTGGATACTTCCCAACCCTTAATTATTTTTTCTTCTGTGTATCTCCAATGACTTTCTGAATCCATGCAGCACTTCAGCATCCACAGTATCACTCAGAGAGCAGTTCCACTGTACTCTGTGTCAGCTTGCTTGTGCTTGTCTGAAAATGATTTCTGTACATTTTCTTTTATATCTGTATATATATAGACTATTTTATTCTGTACATGTTCTTTCATATATGTCACACAGGAAGAGACGTGCGATAGTGATTACCCATTTACCTTCTCCTGGCCACTCACAATTTTACAGACCTTCAATATCTCAGTGCCTCTTCCCACCTCATCTTCCTTGGAATTGTTGAGCCCTCTGCAGCGTTCCTCAACTGCCCTAAAAGGTACGAACAGCTCGACCTTCCAGGGGCTCAGATGAGGAAGAGTTTTGTGGAAATGCTACATATCGGCACTGCAACTCCCTGGCAGTTCCTCTCTACGTGCCGAGTTCTGTAACCGCACTGCAGTTCGTAGCTTTGTTCGGTATTATTCACTATTATATGTCCTACCTCCTGCAAACTTGCTGCAAAGATCCCATCTACTTGTTTAGTCTCAATTCAAGGTTAAGCTCCAATTGAAATACAAGATTTGCAAGTTATAATTCAAGGCAACAGAACACTATAGCTAATGAAAAGTGACAGACAGCAAAACTAGGGGTTTATCCTACACAATAGCCACAGTCTCTTCTATCCCAGGGAAGTGCTTTTTCCTACCATTATAAAGTTCAAGCAATTCACGCTTAGAGGAAATAACCCATTTCACAATTTTATCACTGTTGTTATGATACCAGCAGGGGTTTCTTTTAAAGCCTACTCTGGCAGGAGCATAACTCCCTGCGATTCTCTCCCTGCATTTAAAACAAAACAGCTCTGGCTGTTGTGGTTGCAATGAAACGTTTGAACTTTAATGCAATCTTAGAAGCTCAGAGGAGGTGGCAGATATAAACCCAAACACGATGAGAAATTAAACAACAAATCTGAGGATTTTCAACCAAATCTTGTTTTCTGAGCAACTGGATTTAGAGCATGAACCTCCCTCTAAGCTCTACAGATTGTCTGTTTGCTTCATAACGCCGTGCCTACAGCTCACACAGGTCAAGACTGAGCAAGTTTAAGACAGGCTCCTCTGGTGCTCATTTCACCACGAAGCTCAGATCAGCCTTATCATCCCTTTTGGGAGGAAGGAGGTGGCAGTTACAGGTTGTTTTGAGGGGGTTGCAGCCCCTCCATCAGGCTCTTGCTGCCTCAGCCATACTGCTACCAACGCTCAGTTATTTTAAAACTAGTGCACGCAGTCTGTATGAGCTGCAATCATACCTCTGACTTGGGGGCCATACATCTAAAATGAGTTCAGGAGGACTCCAGGTTGGATTTAGTAGCTCAGAGCTTCCCTCCGCTGCTTTCTGCAGTTCAGAGTCCAAATGAAACATCTTTGAATGACTTTAGAAAGTTCACATCTTCTCTAAAATTCATGGTCTAGTTTGTATCCAACTTCCATGTATTCATGCCTGTTTATAGGAAAATGGTGCATATTTTAAGGCTTTACATAAGATGGGAACCTAGAAATGGTAAGAGCTGCTCTAGGAAATTGGTTGTGTATATACACATATATATATATAAACATCTATATATTCACTTAGTTTGTTTACATTTGATTCAGAACGTTTCAAAAGCTTCTCCAAATTATTATTAGCAGCTTTTATACGATGTTGAAAACATACAGATCACGTTACAAATAACACAAAGAACATTTACTGTCCTGAAAACTTAATCGCAGACGGAGTTAAGTCGGAGTCAGATTTTGCAATCGTCTTCCAAGTCTGGGAATATAAATGGCAACGTGCACTCTTTTGAACAAAAGGGCTGAGGAGTCAGCTAGGTACATGTTTGGCTGAATCAAGCAGGCATTTATCTGATAATCTTGACATGTATAAAACTTATTTACGGCAAATGAAAAACCCACGGAGTTTGAAGATAAAAAGCTTCAAACATTTAGCGTTACAAAATTGTTCTACAATTGTTCTCAGCAAGATCAGTGACACATTCACCAGATATGTTTCGCATCCAGCTCTGGGAACTGACCCTACCCATCTCCCTTAATTTGTTTTTGGCTTGTAACTTGGCAAACCCTGAGCCTGTTGCTTACTTCCACGAGCACTAACACGCTTCCCCAGCATCACATTCAGGCCTCAGTGGTTTCCAGCCACATCTGAAGACTCTCACAAACGCTACTGGGAAATTCTCTCAGATGTTTCACTCTGAGGAAACAGTCGAGCTGTGAGATAGCTTTCGTTTGTTTGTTTTTCTTATTCAAAATATAGATCGCATTGCATTGCTCTCCCATTGCTTATTTTAATTCTCTCCCTCCTCTAGATGCCCTGTGACTTGGCAGAAGACAACTCTGCCTGGGTACATCCACAAATATCAGCGCTGACACTCCTGGGGGTCACTGCTTTGCTTTAGGTGTCGATGTATCATCACCTGGAAGCTCTCAGTAGCTTCCCCAGCTGCAGTCCAAGCTATCTAAACATCTGTCAGAGCGGTCAGATATTATGATCCCTCACTCTTTCCATTCATTTACACGGAAGTCTGTAAGTAAATAATAAGAAGAAACCAAAAAACCTCTAACGCCAATACATACGTATGCTTTAAGAATCAGCCAAAAACCTGAGACAGGCAGCATCCCATTTATCTGGAGGATCTGACAACAGCTCCTGATATGTAAAGCTGGACCTTCTAATCCAGCCAATTTGTAAAACTACAGGAACTCATTCCAATGCTACACAGCAAGCGCACTCCAGCAGAAAATCAATTCCAACGAGCAAAGGACTGTGGAAAGCACAGAATACTTATTTTAGTGTTTGGTGAAGGCTGAAGTGGTTATTAAATTTTATTCTACCATTATTAGCACTACGGTTTCCGATGCATCTAACAAATTTCCAGGGAAACCGGGGGGCCAATGACACAGAAATAACCTTCCTGCTCATAGGTTTGCTGGTTTTAGTATCATTGCAAACCTCTTCAAAACAGGTCATCAATGGATGATGAAGTGAAGAGAGAAAAAGACTCTTCCAGTGCAGTCACAAAACCACATCACTCTGGACACAGAGCCCAGCTCTCACCTGTGCTACAGCTCCATCCCATCTACTCCAAATGATTTTTATACTGGCAACACTTAACAGTTTCTATGTCTCATTTACGCAACAGATCCAAGCATGTATCCATTCCATTCTCCCAACATTAAGTCAGATTTTGCTGCTTAAAACACCACCATTTCTGAAAACTCCAAATTTTTCAAGAAAACCTTAGGCTTAAAACAGGATAGGTCAGAATCGCAGGTTCCCAAACTCCAGATCTTGAAGGCAACCGAAACCCTAAATCAGACTGGATTCTCACCTTAAGCTCACAATGTAAACTTAAACACTTGTATTCAAAAGCAGTGAGCTTTCTCTACCTCAATAAATATGGCAGGGCGTTCTGTGTGTTGACTATCCACAGAAAACAAACAAGAGCTCAAGGAAAAAATCTTACCACATCCCAAATATTGGCTGGCAAGCTGAGAACTGCCCCTGTCCATCGATGGGCTCCTGAAAGAGCCCAGCTCTGGGACACCTGACCGATCACCGTCAGCCTGAGGCTCCCACTACAAGGACCTTGCCTGCAGGGTCGAGCCCCGAGCCGTGTCGGGCAGCCCGTGGTGGGACCAAACTCTGGAGATGCCACTGAAGGAACCCTCCTACAGCCCTCACTGATTATTTAAATCGCAGCAGTGTTTTGAGGAATTGGCTTTCAATCAGGCGCTCGCTCCTCCTGTGCCCAGTGGGACCAGGACATGGTACAGAAGGCAACTAATAGACTCCCAGACCTGAAATCAATTTCTGATTATTGAAGTATTTGAAATCTATTGTCTTTTTAATTGTAAGCAACTGTACGTTTACTCTCCTGGTTTTATCAGGAGCCTCAGAGGACCAAGTTCCAGGTCCTGTGTTTAAAGATATACGATCATACTCACACTTTTAAGAAAAATGTAAATACAAAAGCAAATCACAATGTCTAAATGACAGCTTGAAAATACAACAGAAAAAAGTATGCTCAGGAACAAAGAATAGCAAAAATGATCTTTTTTTTAATTATTTTTTTCACACGACCCTGTAATTGGGGGGTGGGGAAGCAGGACTGAGCCCAAACACTTTAAGCTGACTTTTCACCCTATCTGCCGGAGGATTTAAACACATCAAATGAGAGCAGAAGCCTTGGTGCTCAGCTCAGGAGATGTCTGGATCAACAGTTACAGAAGATACCATGAGGCCAGGTAAGCATTTGCACTTGGACATGCAGGACCTCTCCCACACCAGGTTCTGCCCAAATTACTCTGCAAATAACTGTTAACAGTAATGGTATCTATAAACTGTGTTCATAATGCAATGATACGGCAGGGTTGGTGGGGGTTTTTTTGAGTTCTTCAAAGGGATTAGTGAATTTCACACTGCGCAGAGAAATCTTAATCTTTCCATTTGTTGTGCAACCAAGTAATGACAGCTGAAGCCTATTTTTTTCCTTTAGGCTTTGCTCAAGTACTGGAATACCTTATGCACATGAAATTTGCTCCTGTTACCCTAAGCAAACTGCATATTTTAGAAGAATATTTAATTACAGGCCAATAATGCCAGCATGCCACAACGAGCTGATTTCACAACGCTCAGTTGTGTTGCAATTTTCATCAGCTATTTTTCACACTCCCTTGGCGACGAGGTTATGGCACAAAAGAACTCCATCAAATACACCTGCCAAGGCACAGCAAACTGCAAGCAGGGAGAACATTAACCATCCTGTTTATAGCACCGAGTAGATGTGTTTAATGGAGCCTAAATAGCAAAGTATCATGTCTCCCACATTCTTCCCCACAAAGTTAGGTAAGCGTTAGGAGCAGCTTGCATGTCTGGAAGTGAAACATGCATTTTTATATGGCAGCTTATCTTAAATTCAAGCTTTCAACCTCAAGGGGTAAATAGTGTGAGGATGTAAGAATAAATCTCAGTGAAACACATGGAAGATTTACTCCAGACTGCTTGAAAAAAAGGAAGAGGAAAGAAGCGTTCTGACAGAAAATTATTTAGGTCACTGGGATAATTCACTGTATATGCCCTTAGAATTTATAATGCCACTCGCTTACTCTACTGTATGTATACATTAACATTCAATACTCTTCTATCAATTCTGGCACACATACCTCACAAACACTTTCATATTCAACAAAAATCTTTACACTGACACAACCACATTTACTTTTTACCCTCTCAGTGCGACTGCTTCTCAGGAAGGCTGTCCCCAGTTCTCATCCTAAAGCCGAAATAAATTATCACACCATTTTATATTTTGCTTTTGCTGACCTGGAACAGTTGTGTGTGTTACACAGCCAATCTCTAGCGATTTTTTAATGTTGTTTCGTTACCCTCTGAGAATTTCTCAGCAGCATTTAAGAAAAAATGGAAAGTCTATATGCTATTTAATGAACCATTTTGATACAGCAAGAAATGCAAGCCTGGGCCACACTTAAACAGTAGCGAGAAAGCCACATCAAAATGCTGCACTTCAAGAACATTTTTCTTTTTCAAAACTGAGGCATAACGGAAATACCAGATGACAGTAGGTCAGGTCCTGACTAGATCTCATCACACTTTTGATAGAAAGACAACTGACAGGTTTCATTCTAAGACTAAAATAGCAGTAAATGGTCCAAACTCTAAATTTTGCAATATACGACAAAGATTTTCAACACACTTACTGTCCCAGGGGGACATAAACCAAAAGTCAACCAGCAAGTGAAATCAGATAATGGAAAATAGCTCAAAAGATGTATTTTCTGTGCCACGCTGCGTTCGGTCTTGCAGCTGACAGAAAGCGTACCTTGAAACATGCTCTCACATGTGGATCTGATCTGGAGCTCACATACAACTAAGCCGACGTCTCTTTGTGGAGACCCGGCCAACAGGATCACCCTCACCAGCCAAACCAAACCCAGCATATTGCAAACACAGCGAAGAATTAGCTGGAAAGCCAGGTGCTGGCTGCAAAAGCCAAGATGAACAACCACAGGCACAACCGGACTTCCTAAAATTCGATGTCTGCTTCAAAATCACACCTTGCCATTAATCTTCTTACTAGATCCAAATCCCATCAGTGGCACCAGTGGCATCCCTGCTGGTCCCAACAGGGTTAAATCAGTCTAAGAGAAGACCTCTTTTCCTGTGATTTCAGGTCTCTTTTCCCACATCATCTCTAGTACTGATGAATGAAACCACAGAGGTTTCAAACCACTCTGTAAAATTAGCTGCATAACCCTTCCACAAAGAAAAAGGCAAACACCCTCCGGATTTTTTAATTCTCCTCACACCTCCTACCTGCTGAAACAAACACCCTCATTCCTCAGTACCGCTTCCATCTTATCCAAATGGACTTTAAGATCAACAGTTTCAATCACATCTTTACCTTGGTATCAGGCAAGCAAGACAACAGTGTCACTGTGCCACCTGGCAAGGTGCGTTATTGTTAATACAAGAATATTGGAGAACTAACATACTCCCAAGTCCTATTTCCAATCAGCTCCACACAACTTGAGCAGAGAGAGACTGTCTGTAGGAAGACATGAAATTTTGTACCATATTTTTTCCATTGACATCCATGGGATTTCAGAATGCTTCACGTTTCCTAAAACAAGGTCCCACGTCAACATTTATGCTTTTAGAGACTAAGGAAATTCCTCGGGTCTGCTCCGTGCTACTCAAGTGTTGGGCTGACAGGTTAGTGACCCACTCAGAGGCACAGGGTGATAACCTTTCACGAGCTCTACCAAGAGTTTTGACTGCTGCTAAAAAAGCGTATCGCAGACTGGTAAACTAGCTGCAACAAGAAAAAGAAGTTGATCAGAAAAACTACTTACTAAATGCTTTGCAAAACCATATTATCATTTTCAGCTGCTTTCCAAAAGCTCTAGTAATGAATAAATGAACTACAAAAGATTCTTATCTCCCCCTTCTTTCACACTTACATTTGCTAATTATCCCCAGCCCAAGAGGCAGCCTCCTAATTAAGAAGTAAATCTCTTGGCTTGAAAGGACATCAGGCAGTGTTATTACTGCATGTTCATTTTCATTCTCTGCAGCTTTCCATAGTGTTTGTCAACACTTCCTTTGCCTTTGGATATTTCTTCGCTCTTCTCTCAACAACGAGCTACCTGTAAGGAGAACGGATGCCACTTCTATTGAATCTTCTCCTTCTGTTAGACTCTTGCAATGCACAGAGTCTGCAAAATCAACACAGCGCTGCAAGGAGCTGGGTTCAGTTACTGCAGTTTCTGAATGAGCAGGAAGCTCATAATGACTTGCGGCTTCATGTCTACGAGAGCGAGAAAAAGAACTCCATCCTCCAGCTCACCAGGCTTCCTAAACAGACACGAGACCATAAAACGGGCCCTTGGGCTCTTTAAATTCATACAATAATTCCACTGACCACAGTAGAGTTATTGCCTATTATCATTTGGGCAAGGTAGGGAGTTGTAACTTCTAACGTCCTCATCCTAAAATGCTAGACTGCTTTCAGATTAAAAGTGGTTTGAGACAAACGTATGTGTCACAAAGTGAGTTTCAGTGGAACTATTCCATTTGCTTCAGAAATCTACAATAAGAAAAAATATTGGTAACATTTAATCCCATGCTAATTTTAATCTCCGCAATCCAAACACATACTTGATCATAGAAACTGGCAGAATTACTGTGACGACTTCTACACTTGGTAAATACTCTGTTTAGAGGGCGGCGTCTTTTTGCAACACAACACCCTGGCTTTGTCCTCATCCTGCCCCTGCCCCAGCCATGTAACTGCCAGAGACTGCTGGTTTGTGAAATGGAGATGACGAAAGGGACAGCCTCGCAGGGGTGCTGCAAGGAAAGGAACGTGTAACACGACCAGCGGCAGAAGGCACGCAGCAGCTCAGAAGGTTTCTTCCATTCCGTGCTCTTAAAAAAAACTTCATTTATGTAAAGTTCTTTGAGATCCTTAAATGAAAACATCACTTAAATGAAGATCTTTTTATAGGACACTTTGCATCCATTCCTTATGGGGCATAAAGGAAGGAAATAATTTTTGGAAACATTAAGAATAATATAATCTGACTAATGTTCTTACTATTTTAACTTTATCCAGATTTACCTTGTTCAAAGCAGGCCAATAACATATGCATTCTATTGCAGTGGAAAACTCTAGGCGTATAAAATAAACTGCGGCTAGAAAGTTTAGTTCTAAAAAGAAAAAAGAAAAAAATACCCAAGAAGGATATGTCTGCAGCCTATCATTACTCCAGGCACCACTTCCAACCCATTCACAAGCGTTTCCTCACATCAGTGAGGTTCCGCTGCATTAAGCTGAGCTACGCAGAAAAGTTAAAATGTGGAGAAAATGGTAAACGCGGTCCTTTAGCTGCTTCCCTACAAAAGCCAGGACCAGCTTCAGCGTTGGCTAATCCAGTTTCAGAAGTTCTTGCAGTTACAAGGAGAGTTTGGCTGCGCAGAGCAAAGCCAAGCTCCGTGTGTCACGACGGAGGACGACACCAAACGCGCGAGGACATCGTGTGCAGCCCGAGTCACCTGCGTGGGCCAACGTCGCGATACGCAGCGTCTGGCCACAACAGCAGCTGTTTCAAAATTCAGAAGCAAAGCAAAATATCTTGAGACGAAAGCCTTAGCACATACAATAAAATAGGTAGTGCTGGAGATTGTGAAATTTCAGTTTGTGATGCTAACGGATAGATTAAATTCTTACCATTGGATTACAAATAAGCATTTTAAAAAAAATACGGCTTTTTTCTCTTTGCTTTTGGAGGAGGATCAAAGGAGGAGGAACTGGGATGAGAAACTGGCTGCAAATCTCAGTGCAACAGGAAAGAAAAACAAGAAACTCGCACATAAAGCCAAGAAACAAATGGATAGCTGGAGAGAGAATAATCCCTCCCTCCTTCACCATTTTCTCCTAAGTTTCAGGCAGACTTTCTCTTAAATTGTAGGCTGGGAGCAGTGAAGAAAGAGATGGTGCATTTGTAATCACGCTGGAAGCCACAGAATATATCAAAACAGCTCTAGGCACAAATGCATTAGCTGGGACAGCAAGCCCCCTGCCTAAGCTTACTGCCCCAACTCTGTGCCCTAGCCAGAAATAAGTCTTAGCAGGACAGGCTTTCAGTTCCCGTGCTCCTCCCACACTCCTGGGTGTCACATTTTATTTTATCCATATCTGCAGGGGACGCAAATACATTTAAGGAGCAAACGGCTCTGATCTGCTCGTGGCTTTGAGAGAGGAAGGCATCGTCGCAGAAGAGGAAGACCTTGCCTTTGGGAGCCAAACGGCAAAAATACACCAAGAAGAGAAGAAATTCCAGTGCCGCTCTCCAGCGATGCTCTGCAGCCCGTGCCCCCCGTGCAGGTCGCCAAGCTGGGAGTCCCCTTCTGCAAAGGGCACAGATGTTCCACACAGCCCCAGGATTTGGCAGTGCCTCGCCGTGGTCTTTTAATATCGTTTATTTAAAGCCTTTCTGAAATCTCCTCTCAGGCTGAAGCAGAGCAAGGGAAGGGTAATTAAAAATAAAAGGAGGTTCTCATCTGTTTCTTCATGATCAAAGGAGAAGGTAAAGGAGCACACGAGTCCTGAGGGACCCGTGTTCCCCACCGCTGCACAGGCAGCTACTGTCATAAAACACGGATCTGTATTTTGTTCAGGCAGTTTTGTTTAATGGGATATTCTAAGATGCAGCATCTCATTTTCATGAGGCACCTCAGGGGACAGAGTGAAAACACCCGTCCTGACCAAGTAAGAGCTTTCAAATATCAAAGTAGGAGGAAAGAAAAGGTAGAGCAGAGAGCTTTGTCCCACTACTGAGACTAATGAACGATGACCCAGGTTCATTCATCATCAGCAAACTGAACTTTCTTCGTGTAAGCAAGGCTTGGGATAAATTAGGACATTTATTCCAGATGACAGGACTAAAGTAAACAAATAGATGCTTTTTAATTTCCCCTTTTTCTTAGAGGGCCATAAAAATTTGAAGGCAAAGAGACCGCACAGGGGAAAACATCGAAGACTTAGATTAGCACAAGAAATATAATTTGCCATCAGAGCAGAGGTTTGCCTTAAGAAACAAAAAGGAGACTTTTAAGTCCAGAAGGGCTTTTGCTTTGAAAAAAAAAGACGAATACTTTTACCTTGAATATTACATCTCTCATACACATCTCTACTCCCCTCTTTTCTGCCAGCAAGCTGGTGTCCTGATCACTCCTTTCTCCCCTCGTCACGAAAGTAGCAACGGTTTAAAATCCTCTCCCATCTTGTGAGGAACACCATCGCCCCTTGTTACACTAAAATTGGAACGCTCAACTCTGTGCGTAAGTCTGGCTCTTCAAATCCCTATTTGAGCACTTTAAAATGACCTAATTTTAAAAGCTGCTTGAACACCCAACTTGTTTTCATCCCACTGAAATCGTGGAGCTGGATTAGCCATTGCCTTGCCTGCAGCCACCTGTATCATCAGCCTGAGGAGATGACAGCCCTGGTGTCACATCTCAGGCAGCACTCCTAATGCAAATACAAAGAAGGGGCTAAGAATACCTGAGATACTTCATCCCCGAGTAAAATAACACCACCGTATCTCACACAAAGTATCCACCAGGCAAAACCAAGTATCAGTATGTGATGTTTGAGTTAAGTAGGACTACTGGGATATCACAGAGAGCTCCATCCTATCATCATTTAAGACATGGTGACATGTAAGTAACAAAGACTTTACACGGTGCCCAGTTGTGTTGTCTGTAGGAACTACTTCCTTTATTAAAGATAATGTCTTCTTTAGTACAAGCGTCTCATGAGTTATATCAATTTTTCATGAAATTTTATCTCACTTACGGCCATTAAGTCTCAGAAATCAAAGTTTTTCCAAAACCTTTCCCTAATTCAGAAAAAAAGCCAAAAGCCTTAGGAGTCTCCTGTATGCTATACTCTCCTTGCAGCTATTTCTTTCGAAAGCTTTTTTAATTACGAAAGGAAAACGGCTTTTGGAAGGCACAGGGGTGGTTCGGCAAATTACTGCCCAGAGCACAGCACAAAACCCAATGCCAACAAGGGGGCACGTTCAGAATTTCAGCCTCAAAAGGTCAGAAATACCAACTGTAATGAAAGACGCTTCGATTTCAAAGCGCTAAGCGACGGCTGTGGTCCAGAGATTTTTGTCAGATGTGCGGGAACTCCAAAAGAGGTGCACATCTGGTAGAACAGCATCCAGTTATTTATTAGAGGCATAGTAGGGCTCTTGCTTTTAAGGCAATATAATTGGACATGTTTGGCCATGGTTTTAAAAAGCATCTTTCAAAAATGGACAAAAGAGAGGTATCATACATATGAAACCTCCATGTAAGTAGTCCAGAAATTCACTGTCTTGGGTTTCGATCTGGTCCAAAGCCTGGAGACAGCTGTGGAAAACCTCACTTGACATCAGTGATAGAAGCCTGAAGAGCTACAGTGTAATGAGGGAGAAGAACAGGAACTCAGCATGGACCGATCTTTCAGTTACAGAGATTTAAATCTCATTTTCCCTATGAGAGGAAAGGGAAGAGCTCTATTGCTCTAGAATAACTTGAGCCAAAGATAAACACTATTATGAAAAGTAAAACTAATGCATATGATTGACCCTACAGTATTCTAGTCATCACAAAAATAAAAGGCAGTGAAGACTCTGGAACTTTACAGTATAACTTTTGCTTGTTAGATTATTTTTTTCCTGCTCATTTCTGGGGATGACCAGATGTATGAAGCACCTCTGATAAACGCAAAGCGATTTTTTAAAATAAGTAGTGTTTTCTGTTCTAGATCCAACTCAGCACACATTTTGCGTTAAGAAATGCTGCCAAATTTCATAACTTAATTTGAAAAAATGATCTTTTTTCCTTCATGTACAAATTGCTGCATTCCAAGCACATCCTACACAGCCTGGCCAAATTAACATAGTCTAATAAAGCTTAGCAGATACCGTTTCACTTGTCCTGGCAAGTCAATACGACAAAGATGAATGCTGCTATGATGCTATTAGAGATATTTAGAAATGAAGCTACAAAACATGGACATGAATAACTCAGTGTAAGTAAACTCAATAATATAGGACACGTACATTTTTCTTCCCCCAAACTATGTTCTTAGCCACCCTTCTTTAACATCACGGTCTATTGTCCAACAGATCACTTGTAATTTTTGGCTTTTAATTACAAGCTCATCTCTTTTGCATTTTAAGGCCATACTATTTCAGGGAGTTCTGCTCCAGCCTTTCTTCATCCTAGGTTACACACTTGGATAATGCAAGCCTGTTAAAGATTACAGTCTGCTGTAAAAGGCTTTCTTCTGCCCGGAACCACAGGGAGAACTGAACTGAGGTGGGCATGATTTCAGCAACAAATCAGACTATTTCCAGCAAGGCAAACTAAATAATTTTCTGTCCTAATTACTTTGGATAATCTTGAATTTAGCCTTATGCCATCTCTCTGTGCAGTATTTAGCCATGAACCGGAGACTTGCGAACGCACCCTGACCTGCTTAATTGGAAGCTGGATCATAATTGATATAAAAACAGATATTAGAGGGAAACGTTAGCCAGTTCACCAAATTTCCCATCCTTTCCCATGCCTGAAAAAACTTCAACTGACTCATTATGAAATTACTTTAAGAAATGAGATATGGAAGAGCGGGGACATCCTAATTAACAGAACAGGAAACACATAATCAGGGGGAGAACTGTTTTGTGTAGTGGGTGACCTGTCAGATTTTTCAAATAAACCAGGCAAAGGCTGTTCATGCTTCCCTGCATTAATGGTACAATCTTCTAACCACCACAGACTGCTGTGAGTTTAAACCTGCCCACCAGTCAAGTCTTAGTAATCTGCCTACCAAAGGTAGATCAGTTTTAAAGAAGTTTAAAATCTTAATCTCATCTCTCGAGATTATAACCTCCTCCTGTCTGTTTCCAGGCGTTTTTTTTTAAAAAAATACTTTTGCTCCATTGCAGAAGAATGTATTTTAACCAGAAATAGGCCAAGACTAAAACATTCATCCAAGTCCTTAACAATTCAGGTGGGGCGCTCATCCAAATCTGCTTTGGATGCAAGTCAGATCCAAAGCTTGAGAAAAACTGTTTTCTTGTTCCAGTTCAAATATGGACAAAATCTCAAAATCTGTCTTGAGACAATGAACACACGCCTCAGATGAAACATGATTAAAAATACTGTTCTCCCTTCATCTCTTGCTTTAGCTCTGAGTAGATGGTTCCACTTTGCCTTCTTGCAGTTTACACCCTCTTGCCCTCCTACTCCCAGCCCACCCACACCTGTTAGTCCACGCGACGCTGGAGCAATCTCCTCTTGCCAGCTACAGACTTTCCACTGCTTTCTCCTGTTCCAGCCCAGATTTAACACTTTAACAAAATAAGGTTTAGTCCCTTCCATTCCCAAAGTAGATTCCCACAGACTAATACACACGGATTTATGAATCAACACACAGGAGGTTTAACTTGGGAAGTTCCTCCCTTTGCTCTCCCTTTCTGTAACTGCACTCCATATTCCAGCTACAGGGACTACGTTAGAATAGAGTTACTTCCAGGCTCATTAATTACCGTATTAATCCATCCCACAGGAAACTAGCAGAGGATTTTTTTTTTGTGCAAAACCCTGCTGGTGAGCAAGGCTGATCTACACTTACCATATGTTTATCTTCCTCCTTTACCCATCATTCATTTTCACTTCCACCTCATGAATATAGCTTTCAAAAAAACAAAACCACCATTTTTAGCAAAAAAAAAACAAAACACACAACAAAAAAACAACAAACCAAATTTGACTCGCACAGGGTTGCTTACAGGTGGATCCAGCTGTCTCGGAGTCTAAGCAGAGCAGGTCACCTACGGGTGATGCCAGACACCTCCCTGCGCCCCACGGCGACCCCTCCCAACACAGCCAAGCCCAGCCCTGAGAAAGGGTTGGGTAAAGAGGCACAGACCAAAGTTATTCGTCACCCCAATATATGGGCTATACTCAGAGGCACCAGTAAGCAACTTGTTATTTAGGTGGTAACTACCTTCTCCTTTGATGTGACAGGGAAAACGGGTTAGCCCAATTGCTTAGAAGCTTAAGAGTTCAGCGCAACATATAAGAAACACTTTTTTTCCCCTACAACAATCTGCTCTTTGGCACAGCCTCAGAATACTTTACTGCCACGTCTTACTTTGAAATGGGAGGATGCCAAGAATGAGATAAGTGCAGACATCCATGACTGGGAAACACAAGTAAAAGGCCTTCTCCAGAGCCAATTACAGCCCTCAGCAGAAAAGCGCCTAAAAAAAAAAAAAAACAAACCCAAAAAAACCCCAACCACTAAACAAACAACAAAAAAGCAACAGCAAATTTGTCTCTCTGTGTTCAAGTAGAAACACAGCATTTATTTCTTTAGATTAAAACGCTCTTTTTTTTTTTTAATCTAGATCTCCAAAATATTCAGCCAAATTGAAATACAGGCCTTTTTTTCTTCAGAACTTGATTCTGAACGCTCAAAAAATATAAATGCCTATGTTATTACATTGAAGAAGAGATCATTCTTTATCTCCTGTTACTCATTCAATGAATGGAAACCTAGATTACAACAGAGACTTGCCATGAGATATAAATGCTTTAGTGGCCAGTTTTGTCTCAGGCCTGCTGCATTTAGCTTTCATCTTCCTTAAAAATCCGATAGTGTTTTGTCGTGTAGTTTCATCAGCAGTTTTTCCACTACTAAACGTTGTAATCAAGAGGAGGCAAAGATGCCAGTGCGGCTGCTGGCTTCATTTGAAACCGTATCATTTGGCATATTTCCTTTTGGAAAAGCAAGAGTTAAGTCAGTTAGGCAAAACAGGGTATGAATACCTTATAATCCATCAGGAGCAAAAAAATTGAGTGAAATTAAATAAGCCACAGGAAGTAATTGGCTATTTAGATTCAGCTTCATACACACTTAAAGCCTATCAGGGACCCCAAACTGATCTTCTCTGCATCCAACGTTCTTGTCTGGGTAGAAAAAAAAAACAACAACAAAAAAAAAACCAAACAGGTGAGTAAAGCCAGCACATTGCCAAGAAAAGCCAAAAGAAAGGTAAAAGGCAAACTGCAAAAGGGACTTCTTTTGATGATAAAGGATCATTTCGAACCTCTAAGGAAGATCTCAGAGAAGCAAGCAGGGGAAGATCCAAATACCAGAAAGACACCACCAAGGTATCAAGTCACCCAAATCAAACTGCAAGTGAAAACACCTTTGACATCTCTAACCTGGAGGTAGTTCACAGGTGTTTCAGTCCTAATGAAACTGAAAATTACCTTCAACCAGCACTACAAACGTACTTTGGCACTTCTTCAATTGGCTGACCTGGTCACGGTGCCTCATGCAGGAATTCTGGCTACTTCAAAGTCCTCGGCTCCACTTTTCCTTCTCAGCTGGAGCAGTGATGCTCATCACCACTACTACACAGCGGAGAGATAAACAACTTTTTTAAGAAAGCATTAGAACACCTCCAAAGCGTTTTGGAAGGAGTTGGAAACACTTTTAGGAGAGGGCGGTGAAACAGACTGCACCTTCACTTCCTCAGGACTTTACAAAGCAAATTCAATGGAAGCCAAGAGCTCAGCAGCTCACCTGCATGGGGCCATACACCCAAAGATATTGCCCCAGCAGAGGCAGGCAGCAGGATCTGCAAAGCCCCCCAGCCCCAGCAAGTTAGGTCCTTTAGATTCATTGGAGGTCGACCAAGGTAAGCCCTTAGCTCAGGTGCCTGTGGAAGTTTCCCCAGGTGCCACGTGTCTTTTCTTAGTTCCCTACGTAACTCTACTAAACTTTGCACTTTGGACTGGATTATGGAGAGGGCAGGTGTATATGAGGTAGTTCAGAAGATCCACTGTAGCTTTTGATATTAGATGAAGTTTCAAAACCTTGTTTTTCTGAGAAGGCTGTTTTGAGTCACAAGACACGTTATTAGCCTCGCTGGAGGCACAACTACAGGAAATTTTGTGATTTGTGTTGTATGAGAGATCAATTATCAGCATCAGAAACGTTCTTGGTGATATTAAAAATAAAAGGCAAAGGACCACAGAAGTATGTTTGGGAACACATGCAGAAACATTCATTAAACTACTGAACTAACTCCAGCTGATGGCCATGAACACTCCAGTAGAAGCACCAGACCTCTCCCAGCTGCTGTTCTCTTGGCAAAGCGCTGCGAAACGGGCAGGAGGAGCACCGAGAGGGAGAATTCAGAGATGATTGAGCTGGTTTGGTTGAGTTTCCACACAGAGGAGAATTTACCTCTGGCCAAAGACCAGGGATGAAAAACAATCAGTGCAAAAAGGATGCTCCGGCCGAGGCTGCGTGCAGCTCGCAAAGGGGGCTTCTCGCGAGAGCCTGAGCACTTGGTTAGTCTGCCACCCACTATCAGGTTTTACATTTTCCCTTCTTAATGATATTATGCTCCCTATAAGTACTGAAAGGAAGAGAGATTTACTTATTTTACCCATTTTCCCCATATGCTCTAGAGGTGCGTTAGCACCAGTTGTCACTTCATTCCGTTTTTAAGTACTTTCGGGATTTTGGACGCACGATAATCTCAACTATTCAGCCCAAATTTCATTTAATCAATATTTTATGCTCAGTTTCTGTGAGTTCCACAAGAAGGACCAACTGTCTTTTGTAAAAGGTGGTAGTTGGACTATCTTGCAAATAAAATATAATGTTACAAGTATAGTGAAATATAATGATATACACAGGCTACTCCAGGAAACCTCTCTTTCCCAGTAGTTTCCATAAATCTTAATCCAGAAACTACAAAGATTTTTTCTCCAAAGAAAAGAGCAATATGTACTTGGTAAGGTAACTACAGAGAGGATTAAAATAAAGGATGCCTGACAGTATATTGCTGAATTTGAGCTTTCATGCTCTCTAAACCAGCTGAGTATTAGCAACCCAAGGCAACCACAAATACAAGAAGGAAAACATGAACCTGACACCTGATCAAAAGAAAATTATTGTTACATTCACTTTCATCTGTTAGCTTGTAATTGTACTGGCCCAAATAATTGAGCGATCCTCAATTTCCGAATTGATGCAACCACTACTTTAAGTAAGTAAAATACTTACATAGTAAAATACTTTATTGCTGAACTCAATGTAGTGGGGACTGCGTTCCCACTGCAACTGCTGTTCTACAAACGGGAAAGGGAGAGACGCTTTACACGTAAGTCCTCTGGAAGAAGCAGTTTGATTTTCTCCACTCGGACACAGTGAATGCAGCGGGTAATGTTATCGTTAGTTTGGGATTCAACGTGCAGAAGAGGCGTGAATGGAATAAGGAGATGAACCAAAGAAGGGGCAAATGCTTTGGAAGAGTTCGTGTAAGGACAAGTCTGGAGAACAGGCAATAGTTCTTACCAACCAGTGGCAAAAAAGGGAATACTGAAACTCAGTAATTCCCTCACCAACAACAGAACAGGACTTTCCCAGTCCTCCAAAGAGGATTTGACAGTGGTATTTACTGCATTACACTTCAGTGAGCAGAAAATGCAGTAAACTAACAGAACAGAGCAACGTGTGTATTTACACACCTAAAATTTCAAGAGAAGCAGCTGTATTTTGAAAAGAAGGAAAGGTCACTCTCTTGTCTGAAACCAGATTTAAGGAACTTGGAAAACACAAAGCTTTATGTTATTTGTATTAAATGTTTGCTTGGTTCAGAAGCAAAATAGAAATTCTTTATCTGAAAATTAATGCCTGCAAAGTGACCACAAGGCTTTTATTTTTTCCAAAAGGAGAGTTTTTATATGAATTATCTCATTTCCTGATTAGCAAACTAAAAGTATGAAATTATTTTCCCCCTGGCTATATCCCAGCTGGATCAAAGCACTGGCCCAAGAACATACTGTACCCAGCTTAGCTATTGAGAAAGTCCAGGAGAAATTCAAGCATCTACTTCTCATCTCTACTGATAAAGATATCAGCCCAGGAATGTAAACACAGGCTGGATATGCAATATATGGCCAGATACTTGCCCAGATAGTTATATACCTGGTTTTTGTTGCACTGTTACTCCTTCAGCACAAGCAGTACCTGCTCTGCTTCTGGAGCAGAGTCCATGTCCAGTCCTAGATCATAAATCACCATCACAACAGGGAGGTTGGATTAAAATGATCTCTAAGGTCCCTTCCAGCCCAGGCCATTCTATGATGATGATGATGATGATGATCACTTCTTTTCCCAGGTTTCACAGGGAAAAGTTTGTTCCATACCTGGCAATAACATGACCTTTAATGAGGAGCAGAGGGCCAGAGCTGCCACAGGAGTCACGTGTGCGTGTGGCCCAGCTAACGGCACAGAGACACCCCGAAAGGCGCAGAGTGCAGGCGGGGTGCTTGAGGACAACTCCTAGTAGTTAAACATCCCTGCAATATCTATTTTCGGTAAATACAGAGGAAAGAATCCACACCCACATCTTCTGAATGCGCAGGGTCATCCATGAAAGGAGCCCTCCTGCTCCAAACTATAAAGTCACAAATCAAGACAAACCAAGCAGTTAACCTGCTGCTATTTTAATGCAGGGATATACAGCTAGAGTAAGGGTTTAAGGCCACGGCAAGTACTTCTGGGTAAATCAGCTCTCTCCTATGTGATCATGTGAAAGATAAATCCAAATACAGACTGACAGCCAAAATACGAGAGCCGTGTTCCTCTCCGTTGGAACAAATAGAGCTATCCTTCAGGAAGGTGTCTGTATAAACACGACAATAAGCAAGTTTTGATTACTATCTTCCAAAATGCGATGCTAAGATAGGCTTTAAAAAGAGATCAATAGGCATGTTTTTATTAGTCACATTCTTGGCAGCTTGCCTGTATCTGCAAATATATATTTTAGAAGCTCGAATCAGCAGCCAAGCTATGCTACAGGCAGAAAAAGGAAGACACTGAAACCACATCTCATAGAATTACACCAGTGGGCCCTCCTACCTACAAGAGAAAGTTTTACATTTATGTCTGACCGGTCAAACTAACTCCTCTGCAATATCACCCCTTGTAGTCCCTCCTAGCCAGCTAGGTCTCTTCCATTCCCCTTCCTCGTTCTTTTCTTCCAGAAATGTTTTGCAAGCACAATGTCAGCTGGATTAGGCTGCACTTAACCTGGAAAGGGTTCACCGCTCGCTGGTGAAGCAGCCCAGCAGCAGGGAATGCTCCGGGGCACGGCACTGATGGGATGTCCACGGGCAGGAGCAGCTCTGCTGAGCACGGCAGAGCTTGAGAAGCAGGTGCCCGTGGGAAAAGTCAAGGAGACAGACCAAAAACACCCAGTGCAGAGAATCACACACAGAATCCACAGGCAACCAGCTCTAGGAAAGAAAATGAGACATTGGGTTTGAGCTGGGGGCAGGAAGGTGTGTCCCGCTGCTTACCTCGGGTTCAGGGAAACAAGATTTGTTTGTAAACAAGAGGTATGAAAGATACCTGACTCCATCACCTCTCCCTAACTTCAACTACTTGCAAGAACCCAGTTTTTGGCAAGTCTCACTCAGGTCCAAAGAGGCAGCAGTATGTGTAAATGCTTTATGGTTTAAAATGACATATGTTGATGCTGACAAGTTCAAGACACAAGAAGAGGTTGCTATGGAAACACATGCAGTATTGCCTGGAACATAAGGCAACATTTTACATTAAAAAAGGGAAAAAAAAATAAAAACTTGGACCAACAGTCGCCAGATTAGATTTTGGGTGGGGACAAATTAGTTTTGTCATTTGTTCTCAGACATAAACATTTTAAGTTTGAAACAACGAAGCTAAAGGTGATGAAAGCACTGACAGTACATTTGGATTCTTTCCCTTGCCTCAGATCATAGAATCATAGAATCATAGAATGGCCCAGGTTGGAAGGGACCTTAGAGATCATTTAATCCAACCTCTCTGTCATGGGCAGGGACGCCCCTCAACTAGATAAGGCAACACATGAGGACCGAACGGGAATCGAACCCATGACCTTCGGTGTTTCAGCACCGCGCTCAAGATCAAAAAGTACTTTTATATGGAAAGACTCTCTTTTGCAGTCCATGTCCAGTAAATCCATCTCTATATTCCCATGTGCTGGGGTCTCCAGCTGGACGGTTGTGTTCTCTGAAGAGTTAATCCTGTAACTCTCCTTGTACCCTCACTTAGCAGTGACCCACGTCGGGCAGCAGAATTAATACAGGAATAGGACTGATCAGCAATGAGCAGGATTGCATCCTTGGGCAGTCGAGCAGCTCCTAGTTGCTTTACAAGCCCCCTTTTATAACTGTTGCAAGGTGACGCCTGCCCTTCTGGGGTATCGCTGTGCAGTGACATCCTTCAGGAACAGCCTCTTCTGCTTCCCTCCCCTGCCCTCTCAACAAGTGCGAGAACAATTCTAAATTCCCCAAACACCAGTTTCGCTCTGCGGGCTCCATCAAAAGCTTGATTTTTAAGACACAATTCCCACACCCATTTCCTTAGAAAAAAAAATTCCTTCCAATTAATCTCCATCACCTAAAACATACAGCCAGAAGTTGTTGAGGTTTTTTCTGGAAACTCTGTATTTTCACTGGATTTGAAAGAGAAGGGTTTTTTAAAAAGGGGAGGTGGAGGTAGGGTTCTTCAGACACTTTATTTTTGGAAGCACACATGAAAGTTTGAGTTGTGAAGCGTGAAACTGGTTCCTTCATCCTTTCCTGTGCTGCCTAGGAAATTTCATTTTACTAGGCCACATATTTGGTTTGGATTTTCGGCTACCGCAGAAGTGACAAATCTACAATTCAACTCCAACATCCCCAACCTGCAGCTGACACGACCTTTGTGGTTTTTGCAAATAAGAGGCTAAGATACGCATGCAAATACAAAAAATGGCGTCACAGTATCAGGGTGTCATTGTTGACACTTTGAGAACTTTAATCAAAATCTCAAACAAATTGCAGACCATATTTCTTCATAAATACCTGAGCAGCAAAGGCAGAGAAAACCTCGTTTTAGCTAAGCTGAAGAGGGAGGATGTTCAGTAGACGCCAGCAGGCCTGAAGACAAACATCTGAGATGGAAATAACCTCATGACCTGGATGAGAACACTACCCTGCATGCATCGTCAGGCAAAAAAGGCCAGAAATGGTCTTAGAAAATTTCTCATTTAGGGATGTATTTTCAGAGATGCCTAAGGAGAACTGACATCCAAACACAGATGGACACCTGTCTCCTCAGAACCGCAGCTTACGTGGTTACAGCTGAATACCAGCACATCTGACTTGTTTTAAATGCTGGGGGGGGGGGTGCTTCAAACATCCCACTGTCATAAGGAAACTCCTGAAAATGCTCGGTGTTTCAGCAGAGCTGTAGGCTACTGAATCAAGGGCTACTGCTGCCATGCAGGCAAAATGGGTCACAGCAAAAGGAACAAGGAACAGCATTTCTGAGTTTTAAATGTCACATCATTTTTGCATCCACCCAGCAGTGCACATAAATTAGTTTACTACTGTATTTTTAATTTGTCTGTAAATGATTGATTCTATGGCTAGTTCCATAATAGCCTTCATTATAATAATAAACATTATTTTTATTTTTATTGAGTTTGTTGTTATATTTAGATTTAATCCACTTTTTATGTAGACTTTCCAGATGTCTAGTATATGAGCTTTTCCTCTTGCCTTCTACTTACAGCATCAGTAGCATTGAAAAACTGTTTCTCTTTTCTTTAGTATCTAGAAACTTCTCCTTCTTCCCTTCATTGAATAAATGTGTCTACGGAAACTTGTAAAAAGGCAGGACAAATGTAAGGATCTTTATAAACTCAGTTCTCTTAAAAATCCAGTTATATCTATTTCAAAAGGACTGAAGCAGATAAATATAGAAAAGCTCATCTGTAAAGATATTGGGACTTTGGCTGCAGTTCACTCAACTTCACAGGGTTTGTCTCAACAGTATTTGGCTCTCCTCTCTTCTGTTTTCTTCACTGCTAATGGATACTTTACTATTTAATTAGTGCAGCATGATCCAAAACCCATCAAAGTCAATAAAACTCTTTTCATTTATGTTAATGGGCTTTGGACCAACTCCTGAATTAGTACCAGGATCAAATAAGCCACCCTTAGGAAAAGAATAGATATACCCGGCTTACAATTTTAAAGCACAATCTTAAAACTTTCCTAAGGTTTTCACTCGACTGAAAGTAAAATCGTATTATTGAACATCTCCTAAAACCAGCTGGACAGCCCTTTCTTACCAGTCTGATTAAAGTGTCAGAAGGAGTCTAAACGTACGCGCTGCTTCGCCCCAAAAAACCTTCCCACGCTTCGGACAGCAAAAGGTGACATCTTTCTGCAGCTGCTCCTGCGGCTCCTACAGCAGGTACGCTCACCCTGGGGGAAGACAGGTTTGGTGACAGAACGGTATTTAAAAGGTCCTGGCCTCTGACACTTGTGATTTCTCTGGCACCCCGAGCCGTGCCAACACAGCTCAGCTGGGCTGCTCTGAAGAAAACTTTGCCAACAGGATTAACCCGTTAAGGCTGTTGGGCATCCAAACCTCACCAAGTAGCATTAAGCTGGTCGGTGTCCAACTGAAGAGGGCTCTGCTCGTGGAGCACTCAGTCGTGTGTGTAACGCAGCGGAATTTCCACAACCAATTCCACCGAATGAGCTGGAGTGAGCACCAGCTATTTTTATTTACAGAGAGGCGGCTTTCTGCTCTTACGCTATACCCCAGTTGCTGCAGAAATTAATGAACCACAAAGCAAGCAAAACGATACTATATAAACAGAGATATCAAACCTTCTTCTGATACTTTTGACCCATTTTGGCAATAGGGACTGAGCCGTACAAAGCCACTGCATCCTTTCTTACATGGCTTTAATTGACGGGCGCATTAAACATCAAATCAGAATCACATTCAGGAATCCCATCCCAGCAGTGCTGACTCAGCAGCACAGCCACAGAATACTTTTTTAAATTCCTAAAAGCCCCAACAACAGAACCAAACCCATGCTGTTGGTTTGGTTTGTTGTTTGTTGGGTTTTTTTTATTTCACACTAGTTCAGTCTGGCAGCACAGCAGGCTGGGAGACAACTTTCCCCAAAAACAGCTTTGGCAGAACGTTAATAGGGAAGGAAGAAAATTCAAGACGAGGATGAGAGGTGCTTCAGTCCCTTCTGGGCTGGAGCTGTGAACCCTTCCCATGGAATCAATCACAGCAGCTCTGGAGGGGACTGTCCTGCCGAGCGTTGGTGACATGCACACGTGTCCCCAGCTCTCTGCTCCCATCTGCCCGGTGCCTCTGGGCAGCCCTGACTCACCTCGCACCATCACGCGGACTGGTTTGTGAGATGAGAGAAGTTCAGGTTGTTCTCAAATGGAGCAAGTATTCTAGTCCTGCCCTGCAGACTAGCACTGAAGATAAGCGGGGACATCATTTCTTGCTTCATTCTCCCTTCTGGAGGCACTTGTTAAAGGAGAATATTCACTAAACAAGGACTGTGAATAGCCAAGAAATACAATTGTCTGCTTATTCTGGCCACATGGGCTACTCAGAAGCTTTTCTCAGCACCTCAGCACTCCAGTGCCAGGGCTCAGCATCTTGCCCTGCTGACACTGATCAGATGCCTCTAACTGCTCTTCCCTTTGGCCTTTTTTCTGACCCATCCCTTCCTTTCCCCTAAAACACACACAATCTCCTTGCTGCTCTGAACAGCACGCTCCTCCACAGGAACCACAGTGCATTTTTCTCCCGTGAAGGAAGTATTTCCATCTTGTGAACAGGCGAGCGGTACTGCCCACCAGCCCGGCAGGGAGGTAAGACTTTCAAACAATCTGTGAAGCTTTGGAATTCAAATCCGTGAACTGTGGTGGAACGCATTAGCCACCACTTGGCAGCAATTTCAAAGATGGCCATTTGCTTCGCATTCCTCGGCAAAGGAGCGACGCTGAGAAGGTCCCTGGCTCTGTGCAGGTGAGGAGTAAAAACCCATAGGCTCAGCCATCCCCTAGAACCAGCTTTGGGGGACATCACCGCAAGGAGAAACTTGCCACCGCACACACCAGAAAACACAAGTAGCAGGGCTAATCTAGCCAGTGCCTCATGCTGCCTTCTGGCACTGCCCAGTGCTTTCATGTTTCAAGAAGCAACAAAAATTACAGATAGTATAGTTGATTGCTTTTGATAGTGTATTTGGATTACCTTCACAGAGTACGTCTATTCCCAGAATTGACCTTATCGTTCTCTGCAGCTTTCCTCTGAAGCTGTGGCCAAATGCAGCAGACAAAGCAGCCCAGAAAAATCCTGTTCACTGTGTTCTGTTCCTTCACGCAGCATCACAGCGAAGCTGTAAGGTCACCTTCTACTAATTAGAAGTACCCAAAAGTGCAACTCCACTGAAGCATCTCAACACAACTTCAAAACTTCTCTTAGTTTCCAGTTTGATAAAATGTTCCAGGACTTTCTAATGCATGTTCAGGCGCCATCTTTGAGTGCCGACAACTCTGCCATAAAGTAGGATCCCGTCTCAAAGGAGACAGGAGTCAGTCTAGCTTCACCATTCTTTCAAACGATACTCTAAGTATCTCAGGATTTGTCATCAATAGCATATAGGTCACTGAGCAGCCTCTATATATGAGGTTCTGCCCATGACTCTGCTTTTTTCAGTTAAGAATTTGATGCTCTAACAACAAAATAAAATTGAAACATGGAGATTTTGCAGACTTCTTGCAGATGTTGACATATTAAGTCAAAGCAATAGAGCCACCGTCATGGAAGAGAGACAGAGAGGACTAAATTTGACGTGATAGGTCTCTGATGTCAATGAAAAGCGATCATAACATAACCAATTATAACATGAAAAGAGAAAAAAAGCCAACAGTTTCAACAGTGGAATAGCTAGAAAATACTGTTGAACTTGCAAGTAGTGATTCAATATTCCAAAAGTACATACTTGGGTTAAAGACTTTATGGCATTCATTGTGGAAGTGCACTGAAAAAATGTTACCTAGGCACAAACTTTTCTTAAATCCCCAAGTCAAAGCAAACACAAAACTGCCAGAAGCAGCTAAACCCTTCAAAGATCTAAGTATATCCATCACAGATGAATTTCACACTACTAACATTGTATTTATTCAACAGTTTTGCCAGTGGTGTCATGATTTCTACAGGCTTGCATAATAACATGAAAATGTCACAAAAATTACATCAGGAGGGTAATTCCGAGACGGGAAGCCATGAGGCCTTCAGTAAGCCCCAATTTTTGCCTGAGAGCAAGCACTCACAGCTCTGTCTTTAACCCACTCGCCTCTTCGTGACCAACGACTTCAAGAACCTTCAAAGTCACCAGGATCCCAGGTCTCCTCTTCCAACGCATTTGACTATTTCCAAGTGCGTAAATAAATCCTGAATACGTTACTTAACGACATCTCATGTTAATAGTGCGGACACGTTCACAGATCTTGTGTGTTCTGCTGCCTCCCAAGAAGGAGCGTGTCTCTTTTTGCAACCCGTGGTAGCCTGCAATCCAGACTGTCGGAGGAGGGCATGTCACCAGAGGAGTGTGAAAACATCTAATTACATAAGGGCAGGTCCTCAGCTAATGCGAAGTGACAGAGCTCGCAGAAACCCACGGAGACACGATGATGCAGATTAGCAGAGGTTTGGCTCATTATAATTGAATAGACCCAACTTCTAATTTTCCCATCTAGTGACAGATTGTTGGAATCCTGACCACCAGAATCTCAGAGGGCAACGGAGAGCTGAAAGGAGATTGCATCAGAGAAAGTAAACTCCAGTTTGGCTGGAAGCACATGTATAATCCAGGAGTTTCAATTAGTTGTTGCTGAGTTATCACAAAAGTCTGTTGAACAGATGTGTAATACTGAGTTTTTCTCATGACTCAGGGTGGGGTTTTTTGGTTGGCGAGGTTGGATTTGGTATTTTTCAGGGGTTTTTTGCAAGTGAGGGTAGGTTTATTGGGGTCAGAGCTAATAATCTCAGATAGGCAGAAAAAGCTTTTCTGGCTATCACACCTCCAGCAGTGCAGAAGCAAAGACGGGCAACCTCAATAAGCAGGAAAATCCTTCTCCTTTCTGGCCGCATCTTCGTAGGAAGAAAGAGACAGAGGAGCTGTCAGAACGAACCTGCAAATTCAAGGCAGCTGGAATTGCCTCATCTTTCTGGCATGGCCAAGAGAAGGACTTCTCCTGATCCCTCCCCCTCACTTAATGCATCACCTCTCCTGTGGTGGGGATGTGGTGTGAAGCAGAAGGGGAAGAAGGTTTAGCAGAGCTATTTCAGGTTTAGAAGCATGCAGTTCTGTCCTCTTCCACCCAGCACGTGGGATGTAAACAGCAGTGGGAAAAGCTGCACTTGAGCCTCTCGTATTCACCTCCACCACCTCCGCCAGCGCGCCAGGGGACAGAGAACAAGGTGAAAGACAAGGTTCTGATGTGGAATACTCCCTGGCCTGCTTTCTGTCCCAATTTTCTTGCTAATCAACCTGCTCATACACAGCCAAATGAAGCTACTGAAACTAAATACACTTGGTTCAACAGCTTTGGAACAAACCCAAAGATCAGCTGCTCGCATTGGGACCTCCCAGGCCTTCATGCAAAACAATGTTGGACCATGACATAAAAACTGACACAGATCTATTTTTTTCTGTGTGATTCTGTTTAGAAAAATGCAAGATTATACTATATTTTCACAGGTTCAGCATTTTTGTTCTATAAAATAAGATGGTTATTATTGTTGCTTGCCTTAATTTGGCTGCAGCAAACCAACAACTTAATTTTCATAGTAAATCCATTACCCTCTCCTACTGATGAGTTTGAATTAATTCAAAACATCTTGTAAATTTTCTTGTCTTTCTTTGCTTATCCATTACTAATCCAGAACGAACTTCATGCTCCTCTTTCAGAGTGGTAAATCAGCCTTTGATTAATCATATTTTTACACTTACTGCTTATGTCAGCCTTAATGTGCTGTAACTTTGCAAATGAATGTAATATTGACAGACACCTCTAGCATTTATTTGGGGATTAAATATTTGGTTTACTGATGAACGGTGGATCTGTCACTTTCAGAATGAAACCTAAAACTATTAGGAAACTCTGATTTCAAGCTTTGTTATAAATCTGAACTCAGTCAAAATCCATCCCTAAAACTTCTTCATCCCTAAGCTCTTTATTGGTATTGAACCGAGGTGGTGTCAAATTTATGCTTCTGGGTATGGGTTGGGTTTTTTTGTTCCCAAAAGGTAAAAGATTTTGACCTTAGGTAGGTTCACACTGTCCTACAGAGAGGTGTTCTGAAAAGTATCAAAGCCGTATTTTTATGTAGTTATTACTTAAAGTATATGAAAATTTTTAGATATTTTCAGCCTTCCAAGGTTCAAAGCCTGCCAGCTTCCAGTATCACTGCTGTCACGTGAGAGAATGTTGGCACGTGAAAGACTCTTGGCCCAGCTCAGCTGTCTTCATCATCAGGTAGTGATTTATTTCTCAAAGACTGTTTTTTAAATACATTCTGCCTTGCAGAACGCTTTCCAAACAACATCTCTTACATTCCTTCCACAGCTCCTCTGCTTCGGGAAAGAAAAAAGCCAAACAATTTTAACACTCTGAAGAATCAAGAAGTATATTCTTCTGCATATGAGTTGGATGAACATGATTTACCCAAAAACCATGATTTAAAACAAATAAAACCACTATTAAAGAGTAACCACAGCCTGTGCTGCCACCTATCCTTAGTTAATCTCCACATTTTCCGCAGGCTCACCTTCCACTTCCGAACCACAGGCTCTGTCCTGTAACCAGCTCTGTTCTTCAACTGATGCCACTGGCCCTTGTACCAGCCCTGTGAGCCACACGCTTGGCCGCGGAAGAACGCACAAGACGCCTCTGCTTAGGGCAGGTATTTGGATGTCAGCTCTATCTCTTGCACACAAGGGGGGAAATATCAGCCAAAATAGCAAGTCTTTGGAGTAAAGTCTGTGCTTTCCCTCTTCCCTTCTAAATTCTATTCTTTCACTGTACACGTATTAAAATCTAAATGGTTTATTACTATGCTTAGCTCTTGAAATATTTGTACTACCGAGAAAATAAGCTTTTTCTTTCCTGTTGGACTTGCACTATTCTTTTGATTTTCTCCATCCTATACTGTAAAATATTCACTGTATCATGCCAAAAAGCACACGTGCAGAAGCACGACTTGAAGAAGAAACTTCTCCTCCAGGGCAAATTGTGCAAGAGAGGCAGTGAATCTGCAGTCCCTGTCCTTCTGGGGGCACAGGGTGACGGTGCCTTGGCATGGCTTTGCCTAAGGGGGCTGACACATGCCCAGAGCTCCACTGGATATGCTGGGAGCTGCTGCTGCTGCCCAGAAGCCCGCAGGCACGGAGGGAGGAGGCGGGCACGAAGGAGGAACCACGCAGCAAGAGAGGGGCAGAACAGTGGGCTGAGAGATCTACGCTCGGTGCTTCTGCAGAAATGTGCTGCACGGGATACAAAACGCCATCGCTCCTGCCATCTCACCAACTGCTTCTTGGAAGTGCCCTAAGTGCTGGGGTAAAAGACAAGAGGTTGGGAGGAGCTACCGGCTGGTCTGTTGGTTAGCCATGCAGGCTCTTCTCCACCCACGTCAACTTCACTATTCCTACAGCAGCAGTAAGTCAGGAAACACATTAATAATGGCTTAAAGACTCAAGGCCTAATCAAGATGTGACATTGTGCTGTTCTAAAACCTGAGAAAGGTATTTTGTGTCTTTTAAAGACCAGCTTAAATGTTGACCATATGCCAGGCATTTCTTTCTAATTTTCTTGCCTCAAAAATCTTGTAGAAGTAGCTCACCTTCAGTACAGGCAGTAAGAGCAGGCACCTCTAGTCAATACACCTAGTGAAGAGAAATAACTTATCAATGCATTAAATTAGCTTTATATAGTTAGAGGTAGAAGGAGCTCTTTTAAACCACAAAGATACCAGTGATGTTCATCGACTCTTTCTCATTAGTGGATTAGTAGGTTCATGCTTAATTTCAGTAGAAAATAGATTGTAGTCTGTTCCCTGAGGTCTACCAGCCTAGAGGTCAAATGCTAGGGAAAAGTGCTGTGACCATATAACGAAATTCAAACACAGAGTTGGCAGCTACAGGAAAAGTTAAAGGGAATGACAGTGGGAAGGAAGTAAAAGTAGCTTTATTTATAGTTCAGCACATCAAAAGAAAAGTGATAATATTGTACTTTGCAGGTGTAAGAGTTAGAAAATATCACGGACCCACAGCAGTTTCAACCTCTGAATTCTCCAATGGAGAGATGCACAAGTGAAGAATTAATTGCATTTATTTATTTTCAAGATAAAGGTCACAAATGCAGAGATAAAGAGGCAAAATATTAAATTTTACATAAACCAATATAAAGGGAATGAGAAAGAATATAAACCTAAAGAAAGTGCTGATAAACTCTAATCCACTTAGGATACCAAGACCAAAGAGATACATCAAGTTGTACAAATGGGACTTACAGTTTTAGCACAGAAAAGTTGGGGAAAACAAACAGATCAGTAGATACAGTCCTACAAGGGACATGAAACAAACAAACAACTATTTACGAGTCTAGAAATTAGTGGTCAGGGCACTCCTCCACTTGGACCTCCCCGACTTGGGGGGCAGCCGGCCCACAAGCCCTCTCGGAAGCCCGCTCACAACAGGAGGCATCCCCAGCTCTTGCTTTGTTTTTACCATTCAGCAACTTGCAGCCTCCTCCCCCTGCTTCTCTCACCCTCCCTTCCACCATCACAATGACTCTCCTCTCCATGGCAGCAAACTCCACTCCTTTCTCTGATCCCCTAACACTCCCCTCCAATGAAGGTAGAACTTTATTACAAAGTACAAGGAAAAAAAAAAAAAAAAAAAAAAAAAGAATTCCAGCAGAGCTACAAAGTGGAAAGCCACCATCCACAGAGCAGAACAAGAAGTTTGTCCAAAGCTGCAGTTCCAGCTTCTGATGTTCAAAGGCACAAGTCAAGCTCCCTTAATTAGACCTGTCTTAAAATCACAAGAATAAGGACAGGGTTTTACAATACAGCCTGAGTCTACCCGTTAGCAAAGGAGCAATTTCACTTTTCTCCTCGAGCCCGGCATTCCCACTCATCCCTTTGCCTACAGAAATGCTCATCTCACTCCACAGAGAACCAGTTCAAGCAGCCAAACTGGCAGGCAGCAACTCACCAGTTTGGGTGGCCACTCACCCACTGGGTTCCCTTGAGGTGGAGTGAGAGGAGCAGGGTGCCAAGGGCACAGGATTACCCCTCTCGGCAGCAATGAGGTGTTCAAGCGAGACTCATCTGTTCTGTAAAATGAAACCTTCAAAACAACATACTTGGGATGATTTTCACTGGCCTGGTGATTTTTGAGACTTCAAGAAATACAGCTTGCGTCTCTGTCTTTTCCCTGAGGGAAACTCTTACTTTAAAACACTTTAAACAAAAAAATAGTTACTCAGAAGTTAAAAAAAAAATTAATACTGAGATTCACACTTATGACTTCGGGAACTCCAGATCTGAGGAAAGTACCAGACATTTTGAGACCTGGGAATAACTCAGAAGATCTATAGCAGAGGCTGTGATTTAGAGATGAGGAAGCAACGTGCTCTTCAGCACTTGAAGAGGACACTCTTCTTTTCAATGTTACAGTTAAATAGAACGATGCTGAAAATAGCGTGTGAAATGTGGGCCTTTCATTTGGCAGACTATTAAAACCTGGAACCCGCTGTGTCAAGACTCTGCAAACAAAGATGAATTTAAAACATACACAGATAAAGGGGCTAAAGAAACGAGACGTGAAGTGTTAAAGAACTTATTTAAACTTTGGAAGAAGGGAAGCAGTAAAGGGAGAAGGTGATCTGAGAAAGAGGATGTGCACACCAGAGCTTCTCACAGGAAGCAAATGCAAGGGTGGGCAACTCCCTACAAGAGGCTGAAGATCTGCTCCCTGATTCTATTTTAATCAGACTCAATAAGATAAACGTCCTAGCGTGCAATTAAGTAATGCCATGACCTGCTTACAAAGCAACAGTCACCGTTAATAAAAAGCACTCAGAAGTAGGTCAGATAAAATACTAGTAATCTGTGAAGGAAAGGTCCTGCTCCATGCAACAGCTGGAATTCTGGTTGATCCCAGGAAATATTTTTCAACCTTCTGTAGCAAAAGGTAAACGCGTAATTAACTCAAAATGTGGGAATATCTTGCCATTTGCAAGACATTTGCAGAGAATACTGGAACACCTCGCTGTGCCATGAGGACGCCGTGAGCTGGTAGCTAAGTAAGCTAATAGAATTTTTTGAGGGACGCACCTCTGGAAGCTGAAGAGGGACAGACTTCTCAAAATAGACGTTCTGCTTACCTCAGAAAGTAATTATGACCTTGTCAAAATTAGCAACTATATTTGGCTCTTTCAAGACGAAAAGTAGAAGGAGCCATTAGGTACGTTCTCTTGGACGTACACGGATTAAAATTCTGGTTGGAAAATTAGTTCTTGTATGGTCAAAGAGAATAGTACAGCTGAGATACTACTGCAATGAGGGCAATGCAACACAAGGTCAAATAGGGCATAAGACAATATCTATCTTTCGTCCAAAGGCCTACAGCCTACCACAACGATACTGGGTTTGCTTGCCTGAGGACATTCTATCCAGATGGCGTTCACCTGTAAGATGTAGGAAATTGCTTGCTCTGCTCTCAGATAAAACGTAGGTGAGATGATCCATGCACAGAAGATGCAAAGAAAAAAATAGTACTTACTGATGACAGAGTGTCTTTAAGGACAGCAAAACGAGGATAATTTACTCCAGTTGGAGGCTGAATCATTGTGTTTACACGCTCTGTGTTTCAGACTATAACTTTTAAAAGGGAAAATCTCTTCAATTTCCACAGCAGAAGGGGCTGTCCAGCTAGCCTAGTGCTAGCCAGGGCCATGAACAATAGAAACGCAGAGACTGGGTTATGAAGCAAAGCCTCTGTCCTGTGAAAATACACGCACATGCTTGAGTGTTAAGCATCAAAATAGCTCCATTGCTCTCTGCCTGTCAATGCAGGTCTTTTTTATCTTGTGTGTGGATGTGCAGTCAGGCTCTGATTGTGCTAAAATTTACATACATACTTGGCTCAAACACACAGAGACCCCAGCTGAATTGAAAAGACCATGTGGGTTAATGAAGATTCCACTCTAATAAGGGCTGCCGTCTTCTTAAAGAGAACGACTTACAAATTTCGTTCTATACTGTGTCACAGGAATTATTTGCATTTCTTCTGCCACTGTATTGCAGTCTACTTGTCCAGAAAGCAAAAAGTCCACAGTGGTTCTTGCCATTACACAAAAAACAGATGGCACCTTCAGTTTGATTCTGGTTTAATTTAAAAAAGAAAATGCTCCCAAATGAAGGGATTATATATGCCAAATTTTAATCCACTATAGCTGGATGCTATAACCCGAATGTGTAAATGCTAAGAACCGAGCATACAAAAAAGAAGTACTGGAATTACTTGTTGTAGGCATCTGTTTTAACTGTCAGGCACTCAACCTGACCAGACTTTGAAGACAATATTGTGCTACCTCGAGGTCTGCTTTTTTGCTACATCACAAACTAGCGTAATCCAAAAACCAGATAGAACAGACACAAAACCAAATTGTAAATCCATATGAAAGCAGGAGAAGGACGTCTAAAAGGAAAAATAACACAGTTATATAAGAATATTTGTCTTCTCCTGGTGTATTCATTGTGAGCAGACCCTTCACCCTCTTACCCAGGTAAATGACATGACCCACCCAAGTTGAGCTCTCTGGCCAGTTCCAGGAAAGCATCTCTGTCAGGAACATATTTAAGAATACAACCTCGCAACTCACTGACTACAAAGAGCTCAAGCTCATGCTCAGAGTGAAGCAGAATTATAAGAAACAAAGATAGATTTCACAAGGTGTTTAAATGTCTTCAGGTGGCAGGAGGAAGGGGGAGAATAATCCCCCAGCAAGGAGAAAGGTGGGCATTTCACACAGGTCATTGGAATTGCTCTTAGGAAACACCACTGACCGGATCTGGAACCTGAGCTCCTACATTTCCAACTTAAAAATTAGATTATATGAATACAGACCGCAGAAAATGAAAATATTTCATACTCTGATCTTATAACAGTAAATAAAATAGTAATAATACCAATAATACATAACAAAGGTTTGGGACAACTGACAGCCATGCACTTACACGGAGAGCAGGCAAAGCCCCAGTCAACCCCTGAAGACATCGGACTGGCTGGTAAAGCCAACGGGTCCCCACGAACCCACCCAGGTCGGTCGGGCCAGCACTGCAGCTCCTGTTAGTATCAGGCATGAGTCTGAAAAGCACTGCTGGCGTCCCAAGCATTTCTAGAAGAAATAGCATCTGGGCAGGCAGCCAGCCACCAGGCTTCTCTCAAACGGTTTGCGAGGGTTATTACGGCACACAGCAAAGACTGAAATGTTGTCGAGCAAACGCTGCCTATTTCACCACGTAAGAAGGAGCACTTCATGTCCACTACACTAGGAAGGTGACTGCAGCTTGGTGCCCCGAGATGTGCAATGCTCACAGTGCCACGGGAAAAAAACCAACCACAGATGCCCAAATAGCTTCCTTTTTATACGGGTGCTTCTCCTAGCTCTCCATTTTAATGACAATATAGAGACAGTTTTGGACAGCCGATATTTTAACTTTTAAAAAAGGAAGAGGATTATACTAACGAAGCAGAGCGAAGACATCACGTTGTGTTAACAAAACTGATGTTCTTCTGTTTGCTTCCATGGGTGCTAGCTCATACTCATTATTCAACGTGAAGCTGTGATCCTCAGTCTTTTAGGATCCTGTCACTAAGTTTGACTCTGCACTGCAGCCTAATTTAATTATGTGCTCATTATCCATACCAGATGTTGATATTGTGTTTCTCCTGTATCTGCTTGTGTTTAAGCACACATTCTAGCCCACAGACTATGAATGTTATGGGGAGCCTGGGAGAGAGTTTATGTCTCTGAAGTTCCACAACCAAATGCTGCCATCCCGTCAACCTGAAGAAGACACTTTTGGCGCATCTGCCTCGAGCACTGGAGAAGTATTTATAAAAATGAGAAATTCAGACGTGTAAACAGTTCTACAATGGCAGGTTCATCTGCTGGGCTGAAGAAAGTTCAGGCAATAATCTGGGATTACTATCATAATCCTAACTCTTTACTGGTTTATGGCATTTTCACAGCCTCCAACCACTTCTTCACAACTAACCCTTGGAGAGGACAGCCAGCTTCCTCATCCTCCAACTGTGTCCACAAGTAAGGACCTGGCCAAGGACCAAGAACATACTCAAAGTGCAATATCTTCCACAACAGTCTGCAGGCCACAGACAGCTGACCGTGATGGTTCTGCCCACTCAGTGGAAAATTAGTTGGAAGGCTATCATGCCAACCAAGACAATACCAAGTTGTCCAGAGTGGTTTTATCTTAAGTGCGAAAGCTTTTGCAAAACTTTTTTTTTTTTTTAATATGGTAAAAATCACATTCATAATTCACAGAGCTGCTGAAAAAGTTATTGATTAGCTTCAACTTTCCAATGACCTGTAAAGACCCATTTCAACTCTGAAAACACCCCTAGATTGCACACTTCAGAAGTTCTCTTCATCTTCCTCTGATTTGATTTTTAGGTCAATAAAACTAATTTTGTCATTGACTTCTGTTACAGAAAACTGGGAGTATCCAAACTAACTGTGTACCTTCTCAGTCAGGGCAGGAGATAACTCTGTATCTTTTCATTGTTTAGAATTATTGCAGATTAAAAACCTTCACCATTTATAGCACAGATCAAAAATCTGTTTGCAGCTCTACTATTTTCATGCAAACGCCTTCCAACAACTTCTGGTTTTGGCAATACCAACACCACCAGGCAGATGCTTCTCAGACAAAAATTGGAAAATATGACACAACTGGCAATAAAGTGCAAACCAAAGGAGATGTTCAGAGGAAATAACACCAGAAGTTGGCAAGGTGGCAGATGTATTCAGTGACTTGAACCACATTCAGTCAACAAAAGTTTGCAATGTAAAGATCAAACTATGAAACTTCAATTCAAACATTATTTCAGCCCTAGAGTCTGAATGCAAAAGCTGGAAGCCCACCAGAAGCACAGACATACGTCAAACAACCTTCAAAATCAAGCACTTCAAGAAAACACTGGGAATTAAATGAAGCAAGTTTATAACAAACAACTCTAACACTTGTTGACAACTCAGATGTCACAGAATCATAGAATCACTGACGTTGGAAAGGACCTTTAAGATCATTGAGTCCAACCACTCCACCATCCTTATCTCCAGACTAAACTAGAAAAGGAGATGGAAATACCTGGGGTATGTTACAAACATTGGCCATGGCATGTATATCTTTAGGCAACTGAAAGAAAATCCATGATACGATGGAGTTTCTCTACCAAAGTAAACTAGGTGTGAACAAAAAAATGGACATGTTGAGAACAGCCTTGTCCAGATCTTCATTCACATCTGAAATACCAATAAACCTGAGAATAACACATAGCCCAGTGGTCTCTAAGAAGGTCTTGTTAGCAATACAATGCTCCAGGGACTCTTCAATACGCCTTACAAATGCAAGAAATAAAAAGGTAAACCGAGAGACAGTTAAGTGCAGTACTAACTTCAGTGGGTTGGTTGCTCGTTATTGCTGTCCATGGACCAGTGGCTTTTGGGGAACCGCAAGCACAATTTCTCAGAGTTTGTGTAATTCTAGCGATAGCTGTTTTAAACTCTTCCTCCACAAGAAAGAAAGAAACTGAGATGGAGGGATGGGCAGAGATAGAACATAGTACCCAAGGGACTGGAGTTCAATTTGTTGTTCCACAACAGATTTACGGCACAATCTCAGGGAAACCATTACCACCAGATGCTTAAAGGTACTGAGGCAATGCCTCCTGCAGGAAGGCTCCGGTGACCTGGGCAAAACCAAACCTGGTCTCTGCCCTGCAACATTTACAATAGATGGTGTAGATATGCACTGGAGGAAACAGCACCACGTTTCCAAATGTATTGGCAGAACCACAGAAGTCGAAGTGCCATGCAAGAACCAGCGTGACGGCCAGATTAGAATATGGCAGCTCCCACGCTAGAGCAACTCTCCGGCTTCTTCTAATGAAAACAAGAATGCTGGAAAGAGGCAGGCACACAGGTCATGGACACAGGTTGAAAACTAAAATTCTGTTGGCAGCTCTCCGGTTTCTAGCCATTTATGAGCGCCACTGAATTGAGGCCTGGCTTCGTTCCTTCGCATTTGAGAAGTTACTTACGAATGCAAAAAGAGCAGCATTTTATAAACACATTGTCACTTGCACGTGCAACATGAGGCCTCGGACCTTTAGTCTTATCCATACTTCAGCTTTAACTCCTGTTATATTTTATCATAACACTCTTACCTAAAAGGGAGTCCACGCTGGCTACCACTGGGAGGAAGAAGGAACAAACTCCTCCACTGCCCTCACAGTCAACACCTGAGCAGCAGCTGCCACCAGAACCTTCCTCCCTTCAGCACAAATGAACAAGAAGAGCTTTGGCTCCACCCCAGTTCTGCAATGCCCAGGCATTTCTGCCTTACACAAAATGATCTGTGCTAGGTACGGGGAGGGCAAGGTACTTCTGCTTCCCCACCAGAGGCAGCCCCGCAGGCTCATACTCTGCTTTCTGAATTGCTCTGTTTGCTCAGTCCTGGTGTCCCCACTGCCCTCAGCCAACCGCCCACATGAAAAACCTGCAATGTTAAAACCTGCTTCTCAAAACAGGAATGCACGTGGCAAGGAGAAACCACAGGAAAGCAAAAAGTAAGGGGAAAAGTATTTCATTCCCTCCCATTCTCAAGTAGCCAACATACTATCTCCATACATGTTATCTTCTTGGCACAGCAAATGAACAACTTTCTACGATTAAATAAATAGAAATACAACTGACTCATGGCTTTTTATGCAGAGAACAGAATGCATTAAAATTAAGTAATCTCAAAATTATGAACTCTAAAGGGCACAGCAAGAAAATACTGGCTGGATAAACTATTCATTATCAAAAGTACAGCCCTTTTCTCACTAAAGTAATTACTGTTCGAATGGTAGCACGACAGTTGAGGATGTCACTGTCAAAACAGTTATAACTTGACTGCTGAACACGCGCTCCAGAACAGAAAGCGGCAGCAAGTTTTAGAACACACAGCCTTGCAAAACATATCACAGGGAGCTGTTTTGATAGTAAAACTCAAACTCTTTTGCAACTTTTCATCAATCACTTGATCAGGCAATGAAACTCGCCAAGTGAAAGATCCATCAGAACACACTCTGAATAAATTAAAATTTTCCAGGGCAAAACCATATTTTACCTATCAGATTTGTTTTGAGGGCAGCCCAGCCCATGATTTGGGATTACCTCTTCTAATATCTCTTTCGCAGACTCCAAGTGAGAAGTCAAAGAGGATGCTGAGAATATGCCATTTCATCCTCTGTTTCAAAGCGTCACAGACACCTCAGGTAACTTTATCACAAATCACCATAAATCCTGGCTTCAGCTGCTCTGTTCCAGAGTAGCTACCACCGAGCATGTGCTCAAACTTCTAGTGCCACTGTCTGTAAAGAAGCGCCTGGTGCAGCGCAGCTATTCCCACACAAGGGAACATTAGTTAATTTGCATTCACAGTTACCATATGAGGTGTGAGTTTCTGACAGTCCACACATTTTATATTTAAAGACTGTAGGAAATTAATTTAATTATCTTTGATACAATAACAGAAGTAACTTACCAGCCCATCGCAATTGCTGATAGCGACTGAAGCGTTTGGCAGATCAGTGATATCCCCAACATAGAGGCAATTCCCATAGAGAGGTTCAACGTGAGTCTCCTCAGAGTCCTCCTGCCATTCAACTGTTGCTCCAGGGGCCACAAGCCTGGAGTTTGGACGCAACCTGAAGTGAAACTCTCTTCCGAAAACAGTGACATTGTAAAATATTTGCTCATTTGCTGCTTCATGTTGCAAGTCCTCCGCGGCTCTCCTGAAGCGTATTTTTGGCGGTCCAGACACCAAGTGGGATAGGAACCTGCCCTCTGAATCGGTGCTGGTGGGGATGACAAGGCTGTACTCCTCTATATTCCTCAGAATTGCATCTTTACAGGGAGAAAGCAAGAGAGAAGACAGATACTAGAACTAAACATATCCTGATGCCGCGGGATTTTTATTCCATTATTCATTAGCACAGCAGACACTTACATAAGGCAGATGGACACTGCACTCTGCACAGGCACTTCATTCACCGGCGTAAAGTGTGCAGAGTTCATTCAAACTTGCCTTTTGCTCCCCAAAACACCAGACGGCAGCGTGAGCCTGCCCACCCAGCTGGGACCCCGCGCTCCTGCCCATGCAGCGGGGTCCCGCTACCCTCTGCCCACCGAGCAGGGACCCCGCACCCCCGCCCACCCGGCCGCTGCCCGGGTCGCCTCGGGGGCTTTGGGGCTACCCGGGTGGCCGGCGACGATGAGAGGGCGCTGATCCACTCCGGGACAGCTCGGAGGGGCAGGCACAGGGGCTCGGTTTGCAGGCGGGAAGCCTGCAAGGGAAAGGCGCGTCCCTCAAGCCAGCCCTGGTGCGGGGGTGGTGAGCGGAGCGGGGACGGGGACGCCACGGGCAGCGCTGGGCAGCGGTCTCGGCGGGAGCCCCGCGACTTCTGCACGGCGGCGATGGCCGGGTCAGGAGGAGAAGGAGGAGGAGGCAGACGCGCTGCCATGTGCTTCATCTCGCAGGGGGAACTCCCGGCACCGAGCCCTGCCCGCCGGGGCTCGCCCTCCCCGCGGGGCAGGCGGCGGGGGACCGCTGGGCTGAGGGCACCGGCGCGGCGCTGTCCCCGCCGGCGGGGCTCCCGCGTCCCTTCCCCGTCCCCGCCTGCCGCTCGCAGGAAACAACTGGAAACCCGGCAAAAGTCGCCGCAGAAGAAGTTCAAGGGGAGCGGAAAGCCGCGGGGCGCCGCGCCGCGACTTGGGACGGGCGGGCTCCGAGGCGGCGGCGGGGCAAAGCGAGCAGCCCGAAGGCGGCGGGGGCGGCCGCGGCGGGAGACCTACCTCTGTCCCCGGGGCGCCGCAGGGCGCCGGCGGGCAGGGCGAGCGCGCAGCAGAGCAGGACGCAGGCGATGCCCGCCGGAGGGTCCATCGCGGCGGTGCCGGCCCGAGGCGGGGGCCGGCGCCCGGGCTGCCCGCGGCCGGGGCGGGCCAGGCGGCAGCCCCGCTCCGCGCCTCTCAGCGCTGCCCCGCGCCCCGCCGCCCGCGCATTCGCCCAGCCGCAGCCGCAGCGGCAGTGGCGGCCGCGCTCCCGGCTCGCAGCGAAGCAGAGACACCAGGAGGCGGCGGGGGTATAATACTGGAAACACAGGGCGTGCAGGAGTGAAGTCAGGCTGATTGACAGAGGCGCTGCCACACGGCGCAGCCGGGCCGAGGGGAGCGGGGACCGCCCGCCCCGCCGGGCAGCCCCCGGCACCGCACCGCCCCCGGGGACCGCCCGGCCCGGCCCCGCCAACGGGCTTCCCCGGGCGGGACCCCCCCGCTGCCGGCAGCGCGCCGGGACGGGTTCTGGCGGCGGGGGCGAGGGGGCAGTTGGCCAAGCGCCGTTTGCGGGAAGAAGGAACCCCCGCCGGGCCCGGGAGCTCCCCGGGGCGCTGGGGCAGCGCCCGGCGCTCGGGGCCCGGCTCCAGCCCGGGAACTGACGTGGAAACGGGTGGTCACGGAACGCCGGAGCCAGAGGAGGCGAACTCGGGCACATCGGCGTGAGTTTTGTCGGAGTCTTGGGTTTCCCCGTTGAAAGCAGGGAGCCAGATGGAAAGAGTGCCACCACCACCGGCAAACCGTGGTCAGAGATCTTCATCTGATCCGATAAATGACTCTAAGCAACCATTTCACGGAAAAAAAAAAAATGTTTGGGCTGTTTGCTAATAAGACTGAAATTACTTGCTGCAAAGCCATCTCAGATTAAATATCTGCAAATGGAGAGATAGACCCTGAAAGCACGCAGGAATACTATAAATATGATATACAAGATTATTTTTTTAATTAATTAAATAATCAAGAGTGGCCTTTATGGAAAAAAAAATCAAGTTATATTTGTTTCCATATGGCCAGGATAAATGCCATACTGCTTATTCCTTTCAGATAACATACATATTTATTCAGCTGTTACAGTATTGAGATCGTTTGCTGCTTACACCACTTTAACCTTGCGCAATCCTACTCGCCCCTCTCGTGCTCTCGCTGTTCCACGGCCTTACCTCCCGCTGCACCTGTCTGTGTTACACCCCTCTGGAAAAGTGCATGCCATGGCTTCCTGCAGAAAGCTGGTCCTCTGCCAAGGAATTTTCCTGGGCATCCTTGACCATTCTTGCCCCATATGACCAAGGGTCTTCTACCCCTCGATTATGGACACACGCCAGCTAGCACCGCTCAGTGCCACTGCCTAGGTTTTACGGACCACAGACCTGATCAGTTATGGCAGTATGTGACTTTCTGTTTCTTTGGTTTGTTGTTCTGGTTTGGTTTTCCCATTTTTTAGGTTAAGGATAAAAAGGGAAAGATTATTCTGGATAATGGAGTAAATCAATTTGGGTATTGCATTCAGACATCCCTTTACTTATCTTTTCAGATGACCTCTGCCTGGGATTGCTGTCTGCACCAGGCTTCTCCCAGTTCTTCCTTTCATTTTGTTTTTCTCTTGGCTCATTCTTTATTTTGTTTTGTTTGCAAGTCCATATTGAGCAGCTTCTCTCACTTAAAATCTCATATACTTTCATCAGTACACAGCTGGTACAGTTCCAACTTCGTTTTTATTGGACTTGTATTTTAAGCTGATGATGTGGCTTTTTTATGTTCCATCCGTCCCATCCTGCTCAAATAGAAATAACTTCTGCTCATAAACTTGAAAGGGAGAGGGGTTGGCCCTATATTTGAAATCAAAGTTCTTATTTGTGTGTGATGCATCTAGAAAAAAAACTAAGGAGATGAAGTATATTATGGAAATACAAAACATCCCAGCAGCCAATAGTTCTACTAATTAAGATGGATTTTTATTCTTGAAAAAACTGGAGGTTAGAAAATATTCTTTAATATGGTTAACAGCTGTACTGGAGACTAATGATGTAAACAAAAAGAATCAGTAACTGCCTTCATGTAGAAGTTCCTACAGACACCAAGTTCTGTGTGCACATTACTAACTTATCACGTGGGGCTGAGACCCAAAAGCTCCGTGGGCTCCAGGGGCTGGCAGAGCTGCTTTGCAGCCTTCGTGAAAATTCTGAACAAAAGCAAACAGAACAAGTGTCAAACGATGGAGCAGTGGGTAAAAAAATGTGCTTCCACTGAACTCGCTGGAATAAATCCTGATCCCCCACTGAAGTCAGCAAGAGTTTTGCCATCAACTTCAACAGAGCCAAGATTTTCTGCAGTAAATTCACGATGCCAATTTAGACCAACTGAGGATGTGCCACATGGCGCAGCAATGGGCCCATTACCCTTCCAGAGAAAAAATGGATCCATGTTTGACCCTGAGGAGGTGGTCCAACACGTGCCAACCCCCAGAGAGCCTGCATGAGTGAAACTCAAGAACGGAAGATCTTACATCCCTTCTCTTGCACCACTATAGCAGAAAAATTCAGAGGAATGCCCTCCTGAAAACTAGTTCTTCCCCATTCCCTAAACTATTTGCCCAGGATTCTTGACACGGGCAGCCGAGGTCACTGCCTGGGTTTCCGCAAGAGGGCCTTGCCATGAGCGTCTCCAGCAGGATGCTTCGAATTTTTTTAGAATGAACTAGAAACACTCAGCGTGAAATCTATGTGCTGCTGCATTACTCATAGTCCACAAACCTCTAAATTAATTGGTGTGAGTGAAGTCTCATCATGTTTATTTTACTGGAATGAAGGGAGGAGAGCTAGATACTGCAACTGTGCTCCCATAGTTTGATCTGAGGGTATGCCTATGCTGCTGCCAAACATGACTGCAGTCACACAGATGTTTGCCTTTGCTGGAGACAGGCATACAGAAAAGAGAAAAATGTTGCTCTGTGTCCTGAAAATATTCAGTCTGAAGGAAAGGAGTTCTAGCAGCTTATGCTGAAATACCCAAAGTAGCTTTAAACAAGCTAGCTGAGCTACGAACAGCACTGTCACTGAACCAGTACAGAGTTCAGCACAAACTGCCTGAGTGTTGGCTTGAATTTACAGCTTGTCTTGCCTGCACCAAGTTTGTGCTCTCAGTTGCTGTGCTAGCTAGGGCACACCTGTATGAACTGCAGTCAGACCTCCCCTGTGGAGATGTTCTCTCACCATTTAATTCTGCTTACTAAATTGAAAAGATCCTAAGCTTAAATCACCAGCTACTGCTACGAAAGTGTTCCAAATACATACAACTACACACGGCAACAAGAAACCTTGTATCTGCAGTTTCTAAGACCTCCTGCTGTTTTCAAGGTGTTTTCCCTATGTCAGCAGGGCAGTGAGGGGAGATGCTGGACAGCAGCACTGCGCCTTCTCCAAAGGGCATGCCGTCACCTGAGCAGGTGACTTAGCAGGGCTTACAGCCCTCATGATCCAAAGCAGCCCAAGCTCTTACACGAGAAGTTCCCTGCAAAGAAGAGGAGTTCTCATTTCTGATGTCCTTCTGGGGAATACGATACCTTTCTGCCAAAGGACTGCGTGTTGCCCCGCATTACGCTTCTCACACAGATCATTGTCTTTGCTTTCGCTCTTAACTGCTGTGCATACTTAGTGACCATACAACGTTATAAAGATAAATTAAAAAAAGGAAGAAAATTTCAAATAGTGTGCCAGTTCATTTCCTCCGCTCTCGACAGTTCCAGGCTCTGTATCATTTGAACCCTTTTGCCATTATGTGATAGAATTATACACTACCTAGAAAAAAATGCCTGTATGCAATGTCGATTTTGAAGCAGTGTACACTAAAGAGCAGCAATTAAAATTAGAACAGTCCTGCCTTTTCCCTCTTTTACCTGAGCACTAAATTAATCCCCAGGGTAGTCACCTTGATGCCTGGAGTAAGAAATGAGGTAATATTACAAAAAAAAAAATATTACCACTTTAATAGGTAACTAATAAAATTCTGCCTGCAACAAGAGAGCTACTGAGTGACTGTATAAAACGGGGGCATCTCCTCTGCCTGCTCATCCTGAGATTTGTGAGAACCAGCTCCTCAGCGCTTACGAGAAGCATTCAGACTGCCCAGGCAGGCAGGTCCTCAGAAGACCTGCGTGATCCTGCCAAGACAGGAGCAGCACAGCACAGCTACAGAGCTTCAGAGGCTTAAAGAACTTTAGTGACAAAACCTTCAGCAGTTAGACAGTAGTTCTGAAGCCCGTCACTGCTGGACTACAGGACTTAACTCTCACTTTAGCTACCTAAGATTCAAGTGTAGAGTCTTCCAAGACGGACCGGAGCAGCAGGCATCTTCCCAACCTTGCTGCGGGTGGGACACCTGCAGCCTGAGAAAGCACGAAGGTCAGGCTGCCTGCGAATCGTGCAGGCCAAGGGATTCATCTGCCAGATGATGAGCACGTAGGGACCAGCCACGGACACCTTCTCAGGTCTGTGCTCATTGGTAGCACTCGTTCAAATTCCTTTGCAAGGGCCCGAAGCTCCTGCCTCACCACAGCTTTGCATCTGGCCTGTGTACACACACAGGGGTTTGCAAGGAAGGAACAGCACTAGGGGGATGGATCCAAGTTTCCTTCACCCTCTTCTGCATTTGATGCAGCCACTTGGTCCTGACTTTGTGCCCACATTAAATGTTCCATTTTAATTCCCCTTTACGTTTCTCTGTCACACATAAAATTTCATCGTTACCGCTTCTTTCACTAACTATCCGTCTTTAACTGCTAGTACGATTATCTTTGGATAAATAGTACAACCCCTACTTTATGTTTTCACCTTGATTCTTTCTGTGCAGGTTTATTGCCTCGCTATTAATATTCCAGCCATGTGATTTATCCCAGCATGTTCCCAGAATACTTGCCTTCCCTATATAAATATTTGAATGATCTTAATTTCAACTAATTAGTACTGGGACATTTGATTTCCCTCTTGAAGAACTCTCATTTGATACTAACCAGTTCCTTTCCAGTTTATGAGGTATCTATTTTAAGGGGACAAAATAGTCACTGAACGAACCTTTCTCAAGATACGCTTTTTCGATACTGTCCTCTTCTTCATATTGCTCATGTCAATCTGGTGCCAAAATAACTCCCCTAGGTCTGGTGTCTCTGAAACATCAACTGCACAAGCAGCGACAATAAAGCATCCCTGTCCTGCCTATCAACGTGCTTTGGTCCTTGCAGAAAGACAGACTTTATTTAATATTATGCCACAAATTTGGGCAACTCGCCACGTTCAGATCTGTGCAAGGTCTGGGAGAAATAACAAAAGTTAGATGGCCCTAAAATCTGGCACCCTCTGAGGGATCCCTTTCACTCTCAGCTTTACCTATAAAGGAAATTTACGGCAGCTCTGGCCCCAGTCAATGGTTTGGGGTTTGTTTTTGTTGGGTTGGTTTTTTTTTTTCCCAGTGCAAATCTAGCTATACACAGTTTTCCATGGAAAACATCTAGCAAGTTTGGCTGAAAGATTTTGGCTTTGTGCGCCGTGACTTTTTTTAAAAAAGAATCAACATCTCCCAGAAGAAACATTTTTGGAGGTAAAACCTATTTCTAGTCAACATACTAATTTCTTGTTGAGAAACAACAGTTGATGGAGCAGTTTCAACCAGCCATACTTACAAATTGTTCTGCTGGAGAGAAATCGTTTCAGAAGCATTTCAGCCATGCAGATTTCTTCACCCTCCAGAAAAACCACACCGCTCATGGTCACTGATTCGCGTCAGTTGTTCAGTTTAGGCACTGTTTTAGTGAGTAAGGATACATGTAAAGAGTATATATTAAGACACAAAGCAAAAGTATTCTTTACAACTACTAGAAAATGCCTCTGCAATATTTACTTATAAATCTAATTGAGTACAGACGAAAAGCAAGATTTTCCCCCAAAGCAGAAGAGTTAAGAAACATGAGAAGTTTTTAAAATTAAGCCTTATCGAGATCTTCAGATCCAATTCTCTCTTCAAACAAAAGAAATTCTACTTTTCAGTTGCCTGTTTCCCAGCTGCAATTCTGATAACAGGACATCTGAGTAATTTATATCTTCACTAAAAACAAATACCCGTTTAAAAGAAACTGGGAGATTTTCCAGCTTCAGAATCATTATTTGTATATTTGTACTGAAGTAATGCCTAGAAGGCTCGGTGGAGACTGAGGTCTATTGAGTTAGTAAGGCAGTGAAGAAAGTTGTCTGCCCAAGTCCAAAGTTCAACGCCGCAGTTCAGTGAAGCAAGTAGAAGAGTAAGGATGGCCATCCCAAAACCCTGACAGGTGGTACAATCTTTCAAAAAGTCATCCCTGCAATCCTTATATATTGCTGGTAGGCACACTTTCCAAATAGTATTTATTCTTTACATTTTACAATCAATTTATCTGAATAATTATTTCCTTTAACAACAGAAGTCTCAAGCTATTTCCCTTCTCCCTTCTCACCGCCTACACTACCACCTCGAGAGATGCCATGCATTTGCAACTTAGCCTTTTTCTCTCTCTCTCTCTTTTTCTTTTTTTTTTTTTTTAATCATGCTTTCTGGGAGCCATAAAACTGAGAGGGAGAAAACTGTAAATAATTGCATCTTCAGAGAAGAGTTTAAGCTTTAAGCAGTGGCAGAAATACAGAGTTCGTATGCTTGCACCAGCCTTGATCAGAGAAGTCCTTATGCATTAGGTTAAGGAAAATTGATTACCAGCCAGGAACCTGTATTTTAAGAGGTTTTTTCATCAGAAATTATATAATTTCTGTAGCTGCCATTTAAGTATATAAGGAACACAGAAGGAAAAACACAGCAGATTACTGGGATCCCATCCAATCTGGAATATCTGCAGCCTCAAGTCAAACAAGCTCAGAAGGTTCATGGAATTTGACTCAGTAGGAGCTGCCAACTCAGGGGGAAGGTCACAATCACAGTGTCCAAATGATAAAGTAAAACACTTCTCAGGCTGTCAGGAGATGCAAAACTTTTAGGAGCATGCATTTGCTACCTTAAAAAAGGAGATCTCTGTTGAACTTGTGAAATGTGCATTAGCTCCAGTCTCCAAACCTGACAAATTTAGCAGCATTGCCCATGGAAGCTCTACCTAATCCTTCATTCATTCAGATGAAGGAATGAGGGCAGGGACTCTTCAGGAATATTTGAAAGCAAGCCTCTTGCGTCAGTTGTCACTAACAAAAATTCAAGAAAAGGACTAGAATCATTCCTGTTCCCCTTTGTAGCACAGAAATGAAATCCCATCCCTGCCTTTTTTTTAACCCAGAAGTCACTTGCGTGTGAGCTGGCACTCCTGGAGTGCACTATAAATTGTGTCACTCTACCATCAAAGGAAAATAGCATGGAAAATCTCTAGTAAGCCCAGGGCTATTACTGAAACACATGTAGTAAAACAACCCAATGTTTCTGGTTGTTCTTCAGCTTATTCTTCAAATGGCATGTTAGGGTCTAGTCCATAATACGAATAGTTCTAATGTGGGTAGGAACACTGTAGGTTTACCTTACACACCAATAAAACCTGGGTTTTACAAAACATTGTCGCAGCTTGAGGAAGTCCAGTTTGGTGGAAATAATAATGCAAGTTCACAGAAATGGAAATTTAAGGAAACACATTGAGAAAGCATAAGAAGAAACAATTTTCACCCAAAAATTCGAAGCTGTGGAAAGGTGGCTTGGTGCAGCAAATGCAAATCATGCATTAGCCATTTCAGTGCCCAAAGGGAACAAAGGGAAAATCTGGATGTTTCTAATGACCTTCATTTCACAAATGCAATAAAATCACTTTCGAACAGATATCTAATGTTTAGCAAATTTATAGCTGGTTTTTGCTCCACTTTCAACCAATGGCTGACAAGTAGACTGCAGCGCTCAGTCCATGACCTGAAAGCTTGTTAGCAGCCTTCCTTGTTCTTCGTATTGATTTCAGAGTATCACAGGGAGTATCTTATGATTGTTCCTGTCCTTTATAGACATATAAATCAAGAGTAAATTCACTGAACTCAGGGCTGTGACCCTCGTGTGAGATGGATGTTAATACAATCAGAATCCCCTACCGGCAATGCGCTTTTGAATTATTTCAGCCTGCTGTGCTTATAGTGTCCCAGCCTCTAACACATAGATTTTGACAATTATTTAAAGTGCTTTTCATAGTCAGACAGCAAAGAAACCCGAAACACAGAAGCAGGTGAAAAATGTGAAGTATGTTTACCAAACGTGATACCCTGCAGTTTGTTTCCTCAGCCATCATGTGGTAATTTGGGGGTTTGGGCGCTGCTTGAGTTTCAAAATAGTTAACCAACTGCAGTGTGGTATTTTATCGATCTGTTTTCATGCTCACAGTAATGATGTGATACTACATAAGGGATACTGTATCAATGATCAAAGTGCAGGTGCTTTGCATGCCCTGACAACCTTTCCCACCTATAATAACTTCTGGGTTCCGTCGTCTGTAGGCAGTGTTATACACGAATTACTGAACTTCAAAAGTGGTCTGTGTATCTCGTCTATGTCAAAGATGAATTCTTTAAAAGCAGGAACAACTCTTTAATTTCTGTTCTGTCTGTGTTCATGAGCGCGAGGCCAATTCATTTCTCCAAAGCACTTCTGAAAGCAGCGTGGCAGACCTGCAGGAGTCCCTGCAGCTTTCTCCAGCTAGAAGGCACGTTTCGGTTTAGTGGACAGAGCCATCAGCCACCCGAAATAGCTGCGTCTTTCACTTTGCATATTTGCTCCTAGCTTTCCTGCTCACAAATGCTGGAGATTGTTGCACACAGTTCTGCTAGGGCAGTGCCTGAGCGCAAAGATGATCAAACTCTTCCAATGAAATACCAAGTAAAATGACATCTGCCTCTTCGTTACAACTGATGCAATTCTTTACAGAGCATGTCTACTTAAGGTTGAATAAAACCGTGTAAAATATCCATCATCATTAGATGGCATATTATAAAAGGATTTACACAGGTCTAAATTACAAATAATCTCTCTACACTGAGCTTTTGGTGAGTTCTGTACAGACTGAGAATACAACTTCCATTAAATAGAGTACAGAGCAGCGTACCTCCTGCCTTACCACAGTCAGGCTCTCGTGGTTGCTCAGACCTAAGACATCAAAACAGGCCTATGCATCAGTTGGGTTCAGTCAGTTCTGGAGATTCCAGGCATCTGTCCCTCTCTGGAAACATTCCATTCACTACGGAAGAGAATTAAGTTGTTTTTCTTTTTAAATCAAACCTACACAGGCTCGTAATCCATCAGGCAACTTCACAGCATATACACATCTGCATAATCCTCCTGAAGTTGCATAACTCTCCAGCTGTCCCCATAAGGGGGATTTTATTCTGTGCCTGGCAGGTTTTGCAAGAAGTACATGTTCTGTAGAATATGCATGTACTGATGTGCGTGATACCGGGGAAGAATCTTAAAACTAATCAGGTTTTAATCTCTGTACCTTCCTTTGGTAAAACCTGTCTTCGCTGCGGTTGTGTACGCACACATACAGATGCGCAAGCTAAAGAACAGACATCAGCTCCTTTGGTTCTTAAAGTGACTCCAGTTAAATATTTTAACAAGAGCCAAATATTCTCCTGAACTGTTCATTCTAAGAGACTTCTTATACACACACAGAGTGCTCAAATGTAAGTAGCATCTTTACAGTTTTCAGTACTACTGCCATTTCCAAATAGTGGTAAAGACCAAACCCTACTCTATTTTACAGAAGTTAATCAAAAGTAAACACTTTCAAGAATCTTCTCCCTAGTTGATTGTAGTTCAGCAATCTTACAGACCATTCAGGCACTATCGCCTTTCTTAATTGTTTTTGTAAGCCCAGAGCCATACCACAGGTAGACTCTGAATAGGTTTTTTAGATTCCTGACCCACTGCCTTAAGAAGAAATAACTCTGACTGCAAATTATGTTGATTATGAAATATCAAGAGCAAAAGTGGAAAAGCAGCTGTAGCACAAACCATATGCAAACCTGACTTTGTCCACATGGTAGAAGAATGTCTTCCTAGAGAGTTGCAAACACCATTTCCATGACTCCTATCACTTCACTCCGAGTCTTTGCTCACATATTATGTGCTACTGGATAGGTATGTACAAAAAATATGAGCAATTCCGATTTTGAGGGACAAGAGAAAAACAGTTGGGTTTTAGTGTATTCAAAAAAACTACAACATTTCTTCCTCCAGATGGTATTTTATTGTAGCTAGTAGCTGCTGTGTTCCGTGGGAGAAGAAAGAAAAGAAAATGCTCCTATGACCGTACTAAGTTATTTCTAAAATGTTGTCTTTTCTAAGGTAACCAAGACAGAGAGTAATTTTATTCTTTTCTAAGCTTGATTAGAAGTTTCCCTATTCCAATATTATACCTATCTTGCTTACGGATGGTATTCCACCTGGCTTCATACTTTAAATGTAAGCTTAGCACGGACAATACTGCGATATCATACAAACTCAAAGCTTCTCATGAAGTTGATGGTCTCTTGTTTTTAAACTGGGTGCTGCAGGTAGGAGGGGAAAAGGGAAATAATCTCCAAAACAAAATGCAAATCTGATAGAAACTAAAGGGTGGCTAATATCTGGCAAGTTCTTTAGAATTCTGCCCTCAAAGCCACGGCAGGACTGAAGTGCAACACGATCTGCTGATGACCAGTGTTACTACATAAACTGATATTCCCATTACTCTGACTATTACTAGGGCCTAAACAAACTAGTTCTCAAAGCTCTCTGAGACTGTTAAATAACTAGATTCAAATTTTGCAATTCAACCTCTTACAATTTTAATATCATTATGACAATATCAGTATAAGAGAGAATTAATGTACAGATTCCCTAAAAAAAAAGCGCCACTAATGATTGCAATGAATTAAGAGCCATGATTACAAGTAATTATTTGAATCACAGTAATGCCAAGCAGCTTCACTTAAGACCCAATCATCATCATCATCATCATAGAATGGCCTGGGCTGGAAGGGACCTTAGAGATCATTTTAATCCAACCTCCCTGTTGTGTGCTAAATCCTATTAAATGCAGTAAATGACTCATTCTTCCATAAACATCTTGCTGTTTACATAAATGACATTATAAGCATGGTAAGAAAATCACTGGCAGGGAGTAAGGGTATAACTGGCCTACATTCTTACAGCAGGTCAGCTGAAAAATCCAGACTAGAACACAAGTCTCGATGAATCATTACCTCAGAACATAATCTAACATCACCCTAATGAATCTGCGTTACACTTGGATAAACATTTGTTCGATGTCACAAATTTTGGTACTGTGGTACATCAGAACAGTGAAAGAACATGCAACTTACATTAAACATCTGCATTCAATCCTTTCGTAGATATTACTTTGCCTTAGATGTTGATCAAACAGTATTTTAAGTGGTGCAAGAAATGAAAAAGGGAAAACATACACACCCGATGCTAGATACTTTCATGCTGAGAAAAGCAAAAAAAAAATATTGATTCTTGTTACGAGGTCAACCATGTGCATGTCTTCACTCTAATAGGGCTAATTACGAGAGAAAAAAGTTGGTCCCTGCTGTTATAATCATTAAATGCTGCTCAGGCAAACTGCCACTTACAACGAACAGAACTGTTTCGCTTAGCTTTGTGTTTTATCACAAAATATCCAAATACTACCCTTTATGTACCGATGCAACTGCATGTTACGTGGTGTTTCTCTTCAGAACAAAAGAGCTCCATGGGCCTGCACTCAGAAATTACAGGACCTCGCATCACGCTAACTGGGCTTGAGATTTCAAGGCATGAGAGTTCTCCTTCTCGGCACCAATCTCAATCAATAGGCTTCTGAATCCACAATTTCTGTCTTCTTCCTAAGAACTCTTTTTAGCTGCACAATGATTAATATTTTCTCATTCCTGACATGACATTTTAAATTGTTTAAACTGAAGGGCCAGAGAGATTGTTATTGTAACCAATCTGCAGATCCTGAAAGCTCTCACACACACACACACACCTCCCATGGCTGCTTGGAACACGGTGGCATCAGCAGTAATAGAAGCCTGGATCATGCTAATGAAAAAAAAAAGCCTGCGTATTTATTTCAAAATATGGCATCAAGGGAAATTGAAATTGAGCTGAAAGTTCAGCAATCAATCTGAGTCTGAATACAAGATTGTTTGGAGGCTCATCCACTTTCCACTCCGCAAGCTGACCCCGCGCCTGCCTGTTTTCTCTCTGCGCGCGCCAGTGCAGCCACCGAGACAAAGGCAGAGCTCACCACGAGCCACGGTCTCTGATGTGCACTCCCCTCCGCAAGAACGGGAAGAAAATGTGGGGTTTTTTTTTAAATTAAGACAGAGGAGCAGACATTTCCGACTGAGACACAGCAGATGGCTGCCAGAAAATGGCAAAGAATTCAGGAAGATGAAGGGCGAGGCAGCCTGTGGGCTTTGGAAAAGAGACAAGAACCCGAGAGCACACGAAGCTCCCCGTTACGTGGGGCAGGAAGGTTTCGAGTGGCAAAAGCGTGCAGGAGTCAGCCTTCGTGCACTTCTGCTGGCATCCTTTAGGCCCTGCTGCAGAAAGCTTCCCACTGCAAATTCCATTCTGAACACCAAAGCGTTGCACGTCAGCAATAGTTTAGCATTCCACATACGACAAGGAAACGTGTCTATAAGTGCTCTGCTCTGGCCTCTTTGGCCTTTTTTCAATACAACTGTAACTGGAGCTGTATTTCCTGGGAAAGGTGGCCTTTTTTTCTGGTACAGCAGTTCTGCAAATACTTTTCTTAATATTGAAAACAGTTAGCATTGGAAGGGTTCAGACAATTCCACAGGAAACCCATCGAGCTGTGGAGCTTAAGAAACATTTTATTAGCAGTACTAACAACCTTTATAGCAATAATAACCCAAGTCAGTATTTCCATTCATTTACGTTAGGAGGTGTTGATACAGATGCTTTCTTTTGCAATATATGTTATTGTAATGATCACGTTTCAGGAGGACAGGAGAGGAATTTCTTCTGTAACTAACTAAAAAAAAATTTTCAGATACCCCCAATACAAGCACTTTCAGCTTCTTATCCTGAACTGTTCTGCAGTTGCTTAACTGAAGCCTCGAAATAAGCACAATGAGATGGAGCAGCACAGGACTGCACATAACAGTTCAAAACTGCATTATTTGGTCTGGGCTGGGGTTCAGTGTTTTGTGACTAGAATGTGTCCCCGTTCTGGGGGACTATTTTGGCACTGATCTCTAGGAGTTCCTAGCACCCACTAGAGCTAGAATTTCAACATAGCTCAGCTCCTGTTGCAGAATAGCCATGTTTTCCAGAGAGTCCAGCACCCTGACGTTCTCAGCCTTCTCTACGGCAATGGCAGGCTGCTTTCCATCAAAACACAACGAATCCAGGCATTTCTGACTGATTATAGCCCCCCAACAATTCCTTCCAGTAAAAATACCCATTTAAAGGATGTGATTGTATGAAAAGCAGTTGTTTCCTCCCTAATCCATTTGAATTTCTAAGGTGATTGCCTCCAAATTAAGCGGAAATGCTATGAATGTGAAATACAAAATTCAACAGTTCTATGAGCTGTTTATTAAACAAGTCCCAAACTTGCCGTAATGCAAAGAATAATTATTGCAGGGGGGAACATCGCTGATTTATGAAAAGAAAAAGATGTGAGGTTTCACAGCCTTCCCCATGAGCCGCAAGGTCTCATCAGTATTTACTATTTCACGTGAGGTAATTCTGTACATCTCTTTCGGCACACGCACACAAATACAAACACCTTCTAATATATCCTCTGAATGTAATTTAGTAGCTGAAATTATACCCTGTGGTCGCACAGCTTGTATGTACGGCATCGATCCTCTTGAAGATCCATGGCCTTGCACAAGACAGATTAAAGGCAACTCAGTGGTGTGTCTGCTTTTGCATGTCAGCTGGACAAAGTTCTCCTTCAGTTCAAGGGAGAGACGCATGTGGCTGGAAGATAAGAACAGCCACTTTCGCCACCAATGGCATTCAACAGGTAGTGATTCTTAGATCTCTGTACTGGCTATACTGCAATATTTACAGAAACAATTTGTTCATAGAGTACAGTCTGCTGGAACTATTGTAACAATTATGCTGCTGGGAAGGTTGCTAGACATCCTCTATAATACAGAACATCCCACATTAGAATCCTAAAGTCCATGTTCCTTATTAAAAGCAAGCAGAATATTACTTCACTCACAATTTCTCACCTGCTCAAGGCCTTCAAAACATTACTGTGAAGCAGATTCACATTTCTGCATTAGAAGAAAGGGAGATCCAGGTGAAGACTGGCTAAAAATGCGCATACCATCTTCGTAGTTGTGCTTCATTTGTGTAGTTTCTTTCTTCTGTATTAAAACATTTCACCCTATCCACCAGAAGTGAGCTGGTGTCACAAAAGCAAGAGAGGGAACATCCAACCCTTGTGAGGGTAAAGGATATGGGAGGCTCACAAAGAGCAGGAATCAAGTGCTTTGCAAGCCTGCACTTAATTTACTGGAGGCTGGTGGAGAAACAGCATAAGCCACGCAGCTCTCACCAACTTCATAGAGCAACATGGAGACAACTTCAACAAAGACACTCTGGTCCTGCCTCCCACTGCCATAGGAACACAGCCTGACTCTGGGCTCTTGTTTTTATTGGCATCCTGATTAATTCTACAGAGCAATCAAAGTAATTTGTTCCAACTGTTTTCTTCCAAAACAACTCACATTCACAGCCACACCTCTGACAAAAACCAAATTGTTAACAAATGGCTGAGGTCTCAGTCACAATTAAAGCAACAATCATGAAGCGGAAATAATAATAACAAAAACACAGCCCCATCCATTTCTTGCTGGGGTAGGTTATTCCTGCAGAGACATGGAATTGTAACCCAAGGGTATGAAATGATTTTTTGTTATTTGGCTCCATGATCTCTCACAAACTAAGAAGTATTACTGCAAAGTAGTGCTGCTGGTATTTATTAGCAGCAATGCCCTCTAATAGCCGGTGTACAGATAAAGCGAATGGTATAGTACTTTTCCCAAAGAGTTCTACCTTAAAACCACAAGTTTTTCCTGTTCACTTTAAAGCCTGCATGACACAGAGTAATCGGGTGTCTTGATTGCACCATATGGTTACTGGTGGGCACCTCCCAACAGCTGGCACAATCAGCTCCTGGCAAAAGATTTTAAATCTGACGTGCCCATGTTTCAAATACTTGCGTGCACTTCTCAAAGGATGTCATTTCCGTCAACCACGCTGAGCCGCAGCCAAGCGTCAGACAAAAAGTTTGGGAATAAACACCCTGCCTTTCTGACAATATGAGATTAGCTGCCATTCTGTTCACCTACGGAACAGATGTTCAGCTTCCTAGTCACCTAAAATCATCCTCCAGGAATGCGCGATTTCTGTCTAGCTGACTGTATTTAAAACATTGTGTATGGACAGTGCAATCATTAACAGATTCGAGTAGTTCACAACACACAAGATGACAATTGTTATTCTTGTATCTGTGTGCTTAGTAAAAAAAATTGTTGAAAAGTATATTGTATTGCTAATGTTTTTTATGGCAAAGGACAAAAAAAATGGTTAGGAACAAAATATGTATAATAATCTCTTTAGACCGTTTTACATAAAAGCCATACCCTGCAATCCAAGTCAAAGAAACATATGCAATTTTAATCACATGTGCAGCAGAACGTTCTACCTTCTGTTTCAAAACCCCACACTTCCCTTACATTCTTCTACCTGAGCACTTACAATCCTTTATCTCCTCCAGCCACTCCAGACAAAGTCACTTTTAGGTAATAAACGCACAAGCAGCCTGAACACCTATGGAATAAGAAACTGGAGATAAAATGTTCTGGTTTGCTTTCAAGGCTGTCCTGATGCCAGGGCATACTGTGTCCCCCGTGGCTTCCTGCACTTGAGTTTGGTCAGTTCCAATCTTTCAACCTTCTTTCCCTTTAGGTTGTCCTCACTACCTGTTCATCTGAACACTAATGATATTATTTATTGGGCAGAGAGTAGGAATAGATTCTGGAATACCGTGAGCGCCTAACATTAGCCGTGTAAGGGCTCCAGGACTGCCCACTTGGTGCTATTCATCTTTCTACAGAAGCAACTCTGTCTTACTTCTTAATCATTTTTGCTGGTTGTCTCTAAAATCCTGTCACATTTCTGCTATCAAGCTGGCCAGAGCTGAATTTATTATTTCCTCCAGATATATTAGCTCGCACTTCTCCAGCTGGAATCTCATTTTGCTTCCCGCGTGCACTTCTGAGCTCTTTAGATCCCTTTTTATTATTTCTCCTTGCTCGCTTACGTTTGCAACACCTGTCAGCCTGGAGCCTGACTGCACGATAGGAAAGCAGGGCAGCTGCAGGGCAGGCAGTGTCACAGCGCCCTCGGGACACTCCGGGCAATGCTGGGTCTTAAACTTTGGGAAATTTACCCACGGCAGAGGGGAAGCACCGACAACAGCTGTAGCTGAGCTGGTGCTTAAAATAACCTGCCTGCAGAGGAAGGGCAAAACGCGTGGCTTCAGTGAGACGGAGTATCCGTCGCCGTCGTTCTGTCTGAAGTAGCTGCTGTTGCCCGAGTACGATTTTACCCGGGCGTGAGGGATCTGAAGCCTCTTCACTGCCCAGGGAGCAGGGCCAGGTGCTGGCGTGTCCCAACATCGCTGCGCCCTCGCCTCCTTCCCCTCCCTCCCCTTTGGGGAGCGCTGAGCTACAAGACGGTTCCTCGAAGCCACAACTCAAGCAGACTTTTGGTGGGTTTTTTTCCCTCTCTGTAGATATTAAAACATTTTAGGATAATTAGGGCTTTAAAAAAATGGAACAGCCTGTAAATTTGGTATTGATATTCTGAATTCCAGTGCTATTTAACGCTGATAGGGAAGCATAGGGATTAAAAGTTTGGGAGATGACGTTCACACCGAGTACAGGCATTCCTCTCACTTTGTGAATTTTTAACTTTTATCTGCAGCCTGATGTTCCGTCTGTCCATGACATTTTACACAAAATTAACTGTTCTCCTCAGGTCTTATTATTTCCCATGGCAGATCCCAAGGTGATTAAATTATAATGCTGACAGCTACTGAGCTGAGCACTGAGGGAGCACTGAGTTTCTATACATGTCACTAACTGGGCGCTTGATCCAACCCAGCCCCCCGGCAGTGCAGTGATTTTGCTTACCTTTGGGAAAGCCAGTTTAAAACATGCACATTAGCTCTCCCTGAAAAGAGGTGGGTTTTCAGTGAATTCATGACACTTGAGTTCATGAGCCTTGAACAAAGGGCTCCCCAAAAATTTACATTCAGAACCTGATGAGTTGGAGTTTTTAAGTCACTTCTCTGGATTTTACTAATCCAAACCAGAATATGAATTACTGGATGAGTTTTCTCATCAATTGTAAATTCAGCTGCCATCTCTTCCATAATAAAACCTTAGACTTACAAAAAGCAAACGTTGGTGTAGGAATTTGCTGTCAGTGATGTCTGTCAGGAGCTTTTTTCAAAACCACGTAATTGTGAGGGACAAGCCTGCATCCTCTCCTTTCTCAGTAAGCACTCGAGGCCCCTCCCTTGTTCTTTACACTGACTGCAATTATGGTCTGAGTAAATTAGTCAACGTTGTTGATCCATTGACAACGCTAAGCTTAGGATCAGACTATTAAAGAGCTATGGGCTGAGTGTAAAACGTCCCCTTTAATGGCAAAATCCTTTAAGAGCAGAGTCTTCATTCAAAAATGGAGCATTTAAGGGATAGCTAAATAAAGCTCTAATTGTTCGTGCCTTTCCTTTTTTTTCCACAATATGGATAACAGCTTTTATAAATAAATTATCTGACAGATCACTTAACTGAATCACCTGCCGTGATTAAAGTGTAGCACACAGTATGGCAGACCTGTACATGAAGATGGTGAATAGAGCTCCACTCCTAAAATGATCCATTTGCAATAAATGTATATATTTATATATTAGAATAAATATCTTTGTTGTATCACAAAGGGGTTTCCCAGAGTTTTTTTTTTCCCATAGTTTGTATTCAATAATTTACTATGGTAATTAAGTTTAGCTTGAACTGAATTGTTCTATAATCGGTATTAAGCTAAAAGAACGGTTACATATTAAACATGGCCCTTGCTTTTAATTGATTTTAAACCTGGCTTCATAAAGTGAAATTTAAAATATTCTTTTAGTTTGTAAAAATGATTATTTTAGCATTTTTTTAAAAAAAATATTGAATGTGGCAAGTAAGGCAGCTCCCCAAAAAATGACAAGTAAAAATCTATTTCACTTTAAGACTCCATCTTTTTTGCCTCGTTTTTCTTTAGAGACTCAGATACCAACTCCCACATTTCCAACGACTCTTCTTCATTTTAGGCAACTGCCTCGCGTTAGGCAACGTCACAAGTACGGACAGCCTGTACAGCCAATGGAGCCTGCAGAGGGCACTTCAGAGAATCCTCACTACTTAACTCTCTTCGCAGTATAATTTCCTGATTATATACAGACTCAGAGGTCCTAGTGCAGGCAACTGAATTAAATATCTAAATTTGGATGGTGTGAGTAGGTTAACCTTAACCTCTTGTGTTTGCCAGATAGGAAGCTGAAGGAGACGCATTTTACTTTAGAATTGGAGTCTTCATAAAACCAGAAATGCTCAGCAATCTGTAGCTGGGAAAGTATGACTTAATTCAGAGGAAATACGATAGTTTGAGAGAGTCAGGAGAAATTATTTAAATTCCTGTTCTGGCATGACTTCACCCGTGACCTTAGGCAAGTTACTCAGGGCAAGATTTTTAGAGGCATCTGGACATATGACTTCAGGGAGTTTTAACTAAGTAACTGCAGCAATCTAGCCACTGAGCTCTATTCTTTTCCATTTGCAAAATGGAGACAGTGTCACTTCTTCTCTCACCTTTTACCTACAAAAGATTCTCTGATAAAATAATAATGCAAAGCCAAGAGAATACACACCATAGTAAAAAACATCCACCACTTAAAAATATTGTCTAAAAAGATGATGAGTTTCTCTAAGCTTTTGTTTGTAAGTTTTGGATTCAATTCTTCTGGTTCCCTATAGCTGAATAATTGAAGGTTCTTCACAAGTATTTACTGTCTGTATCTGAAAAGGACAACAAGCATCACTAAAGCAGTCAGGTAAAGTTACATACGATTGTTTCAATTCCCAAAATAGAGTGCAAATATTTGCTATTCAAATATCTGCCTATTTAAATTTAAAATCTAGTTTTCAAGATCTGCCAGCTAACCAAACTTGAGTGTGAGCCTCACACCAGGGTTCTCCCCTAGCCAGGGCAACAATAAGCCACAGCACTGCAGCCCCTCTCCCACCCTCTGACCCCAGGGGCCCTTTCTGTGCCGGCCACGCTTGTGTCCAGGGTCACAGGACATGGGAGGGCACACAGCACCGAACCCTGCACCTTCTGTTGGAACAACTTCTTCAAATGGTCTTGCTAGATGGCACAGAAAGGTTGTACCAATCATTACACCCACTCCCATGTCATGTATGGTGACATTTCTGATACGCTTCCCTTGACGTGGCTTGAGGCTGCGCTGTTCCAGAAGCCAAAGGAAACTCAGAAGGTTTCCAGTGATGCCTGCCTGTGCTACTTTGATTCACTTTCTCAGACATTTTGCCAATAAAACACAGCACAAGCCAGATTTCCTCTTGCCATACTTTGTAACGAGCAGATGACTTGTGGATATGTCTAAGTGACTTGCTCCTCTAGCTTGAACTGGCACATGCTTCGCTTTGCATCATTCCATGCTCATAGGCATGTCTTGGCTGCATCTGATGGAATATATTTTACATGTATTAGCACTTCCACCATTCTGAAAGCTTGCAATACATATGCTGGGCATCTTTCCACATATACATGACCTCATAAGGTTTCATGAATTTTGGACATTACCTTGTTTTGCAGTTATTCTCAGTGTACAGCAAAGGAGGGTTTGAATGAGAGTAGCCAGATTTGCAATGTGCCAAGGGGATCACAAAAACTCTGTGCAGAGAGTGAAGCTTGAAAAGCAGAATGATTTCAAGTAAACGTATGTGAAATGACATTTTATTCACTAAGTTATTTGTCATCAACCCTTGCACAAGTTAAACAGGCTCCCAGAAATGGTTCCTCATGTATTTTAGCAAGCTCCTGCATTCTGGTGAGCAGTACCTCACCCTTTGAATAGTCCAAGCGATGTTAGTTCAGAGTGAGGACGGCACAATGGGCACTTAGCAGCTGCAGGTGGAGAACAATTCTTTTCTTAATTTATATTCACTTGGTCATGTTTGACAATATTTTTTTAAGGGAGGATCGGTCACCTTTCCAACCAAATGTCAATCTCCCCAGTGCATCTAATCTGGACATTTCTCCTGGTTATTTCCTGCTGACTTCTGTTGGAAGATGTTCATCCCACTCAATCAATGGCAAAGGTTCGTTGCTTTCCAATGGCCGGGTTTTGCCCTTATTCTCTGGGTATTATTGCCTACTATAGTCATCTTTGGCATGTTTCACCATTTCTCTGCCCTGGCCTTCATTAATGAAATATTTCCTTCAATATAAACCACAGCATGTTTCCAGAGCACATTTCTTCCTTTCCAAGTTGAACTTCTTGGCAGCACATTCCCCGCTTTCATTTTTGTTTTAATCGCAAATCTATTGCTGCTACGATCCTTCCTTTAATAATTCCCCTATTATATTGCCTCCAATATTACTAAATACCGTACCTAGAAGTATACTCATCTTTGTCATTTGATGTGCATGTTGACTTGGGAAGCAATTTTAAATCAGTTTCAGTGTCACATCCTTGATTTCCAGTATTAATTAGGTAGTTCAGTATACGCCTCTTACAATACTACTGTATGTTATGTGTTGGCACGAATAGTGTCCGATCATCTGACCGTAGTCGTGAGTTAGAGCAGGCAGCTCACCCGGTACCACCTCAGCATCCTCAGAAGACAAAACCCAACAGCCCATCTCTTCGACAGGACATGAAGGAGGTTATGGTATATCTAAATTGCTCTAATCCATTCCTTCCCGTGTGAAGGTTCTCAGCTCTTTTACTGTAAACTTCACCACTGAAAAAGGAACTTTTCCATCGCTATTATGTAAGTACTTTAAGAAAAATGGGAACAAAGTTTCTGCAATGTCCTAGGTCAGTTTGTCCCTTGGAATATAGTAAAGCTTTTTATCTTTGGAATGGATGTCTAAAATTAAAGTTCATCCTTCTTGCAGTTCTCTGCTGGTTTTATTCCAAATGCAGCAACAAATGTATTGACTTCTGGGTTTAATATACTCCCTGTAAATCCTACAGTAGTTGGGGACATGACAGGAAAACTCAGCTGTCTCTAACCCAATAATGTTATTTGCCATTTTATGTTGGGTTGTAACACTGAGGAATATGTATTAAAATTTCCCTTGATAAACCCTACAACCTCATGCAGCGTGTTTTAGTGTTTTAGGCAGATTTATCTATTTTTTTCACTCTGGAGCACCTTGATTTAGTCCACAGCAAGATTCCAGGTACCATATACACATTTATTTTAAGAGAAAATTCTTATCTTTTTTATCTGCTACTATCTTCTTTTTAAAAATGTTTGCTTTATTAGCACAAACATGATGTACCAACACTCTGCCCTTCTCTTGACAACATAAATAAGTCTTCTGTCCCTATTTTTTATCTTTGTGATTTTTTATTTATGCACCAGTAGCATCTGCAGACCTCGGTCTGGAATGATGGTCATGATATTTTCTTGACAATATCCTCATTAATAACTGAGATTCTCCATCCCAAGTTGGTCTACCTTTATTTTATTTTTATTTTGGTCCTTCTGCCACATCACAGTCCACTAAAAGCGTACATCTTTACCCAAAATAAGCAGAGAAAACATAAAATCACTAGTTAGATATTTCTCTTGCTCTTGGAACACATATAGCATTTTCTTCCCTAATATTCTGAAAATAATGTATTTTATTCGAAATCTCACTTCATTGTGCTTTGACCGCACTCTAAGGACAGCCAAGCACCTCCTTCCTCGAACAGCCTATTGATAGGCTGCTCTAACAAGTGCATATTAATACCAAAATCAGGGAAATCTTGCTAAAAATGAAAGGGAACACCACCACTTCCACGTGCTGCCCCACCTGCCATGTTTTCCTTCTGCCTCTCACTCTCAGTTTCCCAGCAACAGCACGTTCCCTCAATCCCCCAGTCAATAACCAGCCCTGAGCCCAGCGAGGAATTAGTTCAGACGCTTCAACCAAAAGTCTGGAAAACAGAAGAGCTATTGAAGTGACGCTGTCACTTTTATAGAATAACAACACCTTGCACAGGACTGCATGTTACAAAGCTTTGATACCACAAATGACCTCCCGTCCTTTTTTTGTGTGTGTGATAAGCACATCTGACAGAATTTCATACCAGGTAATTATAGCAGAGATCAAGCTGGTCCATGACTGCTTGTACAGAAAGTGTCACAGCAGAGACAGAGTCACACTCAGGTATAACTGTATTTTGGCCCTGGACAAAACCGAAATAAATGAAATAACTTTTAATCGTATTTTTGAAGCGTCTCTTAGAACAGAGTTTCACAGCCTGATTTTCAAAACTGCAGTGTAACACAGCCTAGTTTTAATGTATTTTATGTTCTATTATATTCCTTTTCTGTTAGGACACCTGGTTGTGCAGACACTTTTAATTGCTTCAGTTCTGGGCAAATCGACATCTATCAAACCTGGAGAAGTGCTACAAAATTCTACTTCCATGCTGGCATCTCCAGCTGTAGTTATGGGAAAATTATATGAATAGAAATAAATTTTCCATAAGAAAATTCTAATAATTTAAGTAGTTGGATCAGAACTTACGATTCAGGAGACCTGACCTAAAATGGCCAGTGAAACATTTCAGAAGAACACATAAAAATGCCAAATTAGATATGTCAGGAGTAGGATCTAGTTTCTGTAGAAGAAAGAGCCTTAAAGACTGGAGTAGTAACTTTCAAAGCCACCGTAAGAAAGTGCCTTTAGAATTCCTGAGATTATTCCTGCCTTGGAGCTCAACAGTTTCTGTTATAGGTTGCAGCTACCAGGGAAAGGATGAGCATTACAAAACAGTTTTGCTCTGTTAATTGAGCAGCCAAAGATTTCCAGGTAGGATGAAACAGCAAGGTTTCATGGAAATTTTATTGGGCTCTGTTGAATGTATGTGGAGAACTATTGATTTTGCCAAAAATTCTACATTTGTAGTAGGCATTTTAACTTCTCTGTTGAATTTGATAAGGATATAGTTCCTAGCTAAAATTTATAAGATGCTTCAAAAACCTCACAGAGATCAGCTTTTCAATTCAGGTTGTAAAATGGTTCCGTACGAAAAGAGATAAAATGCAGAAAATTTTCATTTAAGCCAGTTATAATTCAGAGTCTGTATTTCTGTCAGTAGTGTATTTTAAGCAGTATAAACATCCTCCCAAAGACAGATCTAGTTAAGTGTTTTGTGATACCCAGACGAAGCACTATGTTTTTGTAAGGCCAGATCCAAAATTTAATGAAAGTCAACTGAAAGACTGCTATTATTTGCTCAGTTCAGTGAGCAGGGACAGAATTCCTTTGGAATTCCAGTGAAGTTTCTGGCAATATTGCTGACCATGGCCAGTGAGTTTTCCCTCCGGCTTTCAAAGTGTGACAGGACCAGGAGAAAGGCTTTCTCGTTTCTGTGGCACTTCCTCTTCTAGAGAGGGTGTGAATCACGGTCGCCCATGTATTGGAAATGCTTCATTTCAGTCTGCTACTTTTCTCCTGTAACTAACTTCACAAGGAATAAAAAGGACAGCTGGGCTCAGACGGATTTGTCTGACTGAAATGATCTCCCCGGTGTGTTTTGTGAAGACCCATGAAAATGGATACTGCTCCCTTGTTCCTGGCCGAAGCAAGTCACAACTCTGCAGCAGCTTTGATCCATTTAAAAGAACTGGATTTTGTTCCATCCCACTGCAATAATCTCTATTTTTATTTTAGTTTCTGCTTATTTTGCTTCGGATTTTAGTCTGGTGTTAATGAATCTCAGTCAGGGGGATGTTTTTGGTAAGAGGGGCTAATTGACTGCAATATAAATTTAAATGCCTCTCTATTATGTCAATAAAAACTCTTCAACTGTAGTATATTTGTGCAGAGTAACTGTGACTTCCATCATCTTATGTAAAACCTCAATCAGGTCTGAGTGTAAAATGAGATCCGAGTGTTACTCTGTTCCCCCAGAATACTGATTTAGCTGTTACCTTTTGATTTTATTGAAAGATCTCTGCAGGGATAAACATACTCTTCTGGATCTTGTTTTGTTTTGTAATTAAAAGTGAATAATCGAGTAGACTGATCTGATAATGATATGGACATAAATTCACACCCCTCTGAAATCTATACAAAGTGATGTAACAGCAGAATTTTATGAAGTCCAGCATATTATTCCATCTTTATACTTCCAGTCTGTACAAATCCTGCATCACTACAGTAATTTCTTTTAACTACTTTTTTTCCCTCTTTCTTTATTCTCCGGAGCATTAGAACCTTTCTTCATTACTATTGTGAAGATACACGTTAGCAGCAGTTGGAGTGCAAAGAAAGATTACCCCTGTGCTACGCAAACACAGAATAAAAACCAGTCTTTTGCCTCAAAAGGTTTTAGTGTGAAGTGAGGTGTGAACAGAGGTGCAGGTACCAGGTGACAGCGTGCAGGGAAATGAACAGCATGAAAAGTTAGAATATATTTGTAAGAGGTATGCTTCTTGTTCTGGGAGGTTTTGTTTCCTTAACAGGGATATATTACAAATAGCGGGCACGAAAAATTAGGAGATAGTATGAGGTGAAAGAAGAAGGCAAAGACTGAACAGGACAGCCAAAGCTCACCGGCTGGCTCTGAATAGTCGTAAAATACATCAAGGCTGAAAAGAATCTTTGAGAGATTTAAGAGAGATTTAAGAGAGATATGATAGCAATTGTAATGGTGTGGCTTTGGTTTTTTTATGATAAGATTTAAAAAAATATAAAAATTAGACATGTGAGAGAATGCAAGAAAACATTTTTTAAAAGGGTGTTTCCTACTACATCGCATACTCTAACATGGGAGAAAATTTTTATAAGATTCAGATACATAAGTTCAAAACCGAGAAGCCCTTCTGGCTTTTCCTCCCTGTTTAAAATCTTGCCCGCACAGTTATATTGACCAGGATAACTACGCACAAACAAGTATCAGACTCAAAGTGTTGTCATGTATCTCCCTTCTCCAGACATTCTATTTTAGTACAAAGGACTTAAAGGATTATTCTGGAACAGAGCATTCCCACAGGAAGGCAGAGGCACACTGGCATCATTACAGAGGAATAATAACACCCTGTAAACATGACCTACGTTTTACCCCACCTTATGTCAAGGCATTCAGAATCCCTGTAGAAACATTCAGGTGTTCAGCAGCCGAGCAATTATCCTCTTGATCTCTGCAGTGCCCTGTTCTTTAGGAAGGTCTCCCTTGCTGCAGTGAAGCACTTTACTCTCTGGAAACTCGATGCAAAAATTTATTTTTATAGCAGGAATCTCTGTCAGCTGACTATGATTCTCAACCTATGCATAGAAGATAGCACAATCAAATGTATGGTGCAGGCAAGGAAAAGTGAGAAAAATCAGTGGAGAACTGCTTCAAACCAGCTTCAGCAAAATTGTTATGGTAAACAATTATTTAATTGTAATTGATTTTGCACATCCAGCTTAAATGCACTAAGATTCTCATCTTTCCAATGGAACAAGACATTTCTGCGCTCTATTTCTGTTTAAATTCAGTTCTGGAGATTACCCACTGCTGTTATATTGAAAGTCTTAATTCCAATATCATTTACCATGTCCCATCAAACACAGCATCACATGGGACATAGTGAAAAGTTGGTGCTGCTAGGTACTTTTTCCTTTAGTCTGAATCACTAGAGCTTCACTGGAATTTTTCTGATCGATACCCGTGTGAGAGAAGCAATAGGTGCAGAAGTTTTCAGTTCATTCATGGCCAGTTGTGGTCTTTAAAGTCAAATCAGCATTTGGCAGCTTGCTACTTCTGTCTCGCTTTTATCATCCATAATTCTACTACAGAAAAACACGCACAATGGAGAAAACTCTCACACGCAGGACATCCAGCCAAGTCGTAAAAAAAGACCTTTTATTCCTCCCTCTGTGCAAGAACAGAGTGTACGGACTGAGTCCCAACTCATAAAGCCCTAAATTCTATAAATCTTCCCAAATAGAATCAAAAGTGACAAATTTATTACATAACTCAGGTGATTTATCTGCCACCGTGGCTAGGGACCAGTCTATTTGAATCCAAAGCAAAAATAGTTACATACCACTCTGAGGAGTTGTTAGTGCCCACTTTCCCTTTTAGATTATTTAGTGTCATTTGCAAAAAAAAAAGATCACAGTCAACTAGAGAGCACACACAGACTGAAGGAAAAGTCTGAGTGACCACCTGTAAATTGGCAATTCTTCAAAACCGAAACTGAGCAATAATGAGGAGTATTTGTGCAGACACCAAAATGAGCTTACCACTGCAAACAAAAATGAAGGAAAACTGCCTCCAAAGATGGAAAAAATTAGAAGTAATTAGGCGTTCAGTGAGAGAACTTACATGTATTAATCTGACTGAGGAGCTGAAAGAAAGGGATTACTTCAGGTTAAAGCTTATTTTTTCCTAATCAGATATTGGGGGTCTTTTGGGTAAAAGCCAAGTCTTCGTATACACCCAGGCTGCCTGGGATGTCAGGAATGTCGCTGCAGCTGTGCTAAGGTGAGCGGTACGTGGGCATGCAAAGGCACGTGCTAGGGTAAACTGAAATTTTCTGTCTTTATTGCATAAAATAATTTGCTCATTCATGTGACAGTGCAGTAAACTGCTTTCCACGTCTCTATTATAGTGCCATTGCTGTGTAAGGATGTGGTTTCAGAATGGATTTAAGCCAATCTAAAACTGCATTGTCACCGAAAAGGGCTGTCCCACCCCCTGCCCTGGGCTGGCTGAAGAATAAGACAGTTCAGTGGCAATTCGTTGTGGACCACCTCGATCTCATCAGGAAGGTGCATCCCGAGCAAAACAATGGGTCCACCAACTTCAGCAGTAAACCCTCACTTCAGTGGGTCCTAGATCACCCTGTTAACTTGTTGTGTTGTGATCTGTATGACGTGTTTGGTCATTAAATCCATGACTGCGTGGATATGTGTACAGAGAAATTTTCTGAACCAGCTGTCGGCAGATCAGTCACAATTTGTAACGTCACCAACTCACTGGTTTACCTGGTTTTCTCCATGAACCAGCAGGCTTGATCTCTGGTGCTGTGGATCTGATACCATCCCAGGCAATGCGTAGTAACACTGAACTAGTTTTAGACGTAGATACAGTTTTGGGGTATAGAGGTGATTTAGGAAAATGATGCTGTTGCCTGACTTTCAAAAAAAAATACGAACACCTTGGATTCACCATAAATAGGCACAGACTAGAGAAAGAACATCTTTTCCGAGACTAACTCTGCCTGATTGTAGGGTTGGGATGCTCCCAAGCAGCCGTGTGCTATTTGAATTTGTCCACGGTGAGTTTTGAACAGCAATTTGCATAGAGAAATAGAAAAATAGTGGTTTGGGGATGCAACCCAGCTAATTCCTGTCAAACATGGTACCCAGCAATTTAGTTGTAAAATTTGCAGCCGTAGTTGGATATTGTAATACTTCATTCCCTAGCCTGTATTTACTACAGTAGGAATCAGCATATAAAAGGAAGTCTTATTCTTTACTCCTCTCCTGTATGGCATGCTTTTTAAATACAGCTGTCGACCAGATGCAAGAAAATTAAGGCATTTAATTTCCTCTCTCTCTGCATACCTCCCATTAATGTTAATGGCAGCTAAGTATGAAAGCAGGAAGGGAGCTGCTGTGAACAGGCTGAATATAATAGCTGGCCCGTTTCAAATAGATCTGGTTGTTTCAAGAAGAAAAGCAGACAGTCACACCACATCGCACTTATCCTTCAGCATAAGCTTTACAAATTCAGATTTGACTGACTTCAGAGCCTCAGTGGACATTCTGTGCTGAATAGTGTTAAGCCTTAAACATATCACCTACAAACTCAATAAAATTTTAAAGTTACGATGTATAAAAATGCAATTATTGACTGCATATATTTTAAACTGCACCACCTGTTATGATTTCCTGGAAATTATTACCAAAAAAAAACCTCCAAAACCTCTTTTCCCTGCTTTGTCAATTGTAGTTTTTAATCTGCTCGGATTGCTATGTCTTCTGTTCCCTTTGTTCTGTCAAGGGGGATCTCAGAGGTACTAATAGCTGGGGCAGATTAGAAGCAGACTGGTGTATATAGTTTGCTGTACACTTGTGCTTTTTACTAAAGGGCATAATTTGCCAACCATGGGTATAACTCCACCAGTGAGGCTGTGGAAGTACCTGGCAGAGAAGCTTTGCCACGCACAGAATGCCATTACATTTGTACTCAGGTTGCAACACTTCACTTCCAATTGCCTCATCTGAACTACAAAGCTTGAGTCCAGAAAAGCACAGAAAGACTGAGACATCAGTCAGCACCTTATTTCAGGCAGAATCATATTAATGCCTTTATTTTACTGTTGTCCTTTGTGGTTTATAGTTACTTCATGCTAGTTGGCATCTAGATGTCATTAATGAAAAAAAAAAATGTAAATTTTATCCTGTTAGTCTTGTTATTCTCTGCACATTTACATCAAACAAACTTTTAAATCACAGAATGGGAAAAATGAGAAAGACCTTTCCAAATGTCCTCAAGTCCTCATTCCTGAATTTCTGTTACTATGAGGAACAAAACACTTATTGGTTCCTTTGAGAACCAGTGCTAATTTCCTGAGGGATGACTGGAGTGGGGACAATGCAGCATGTATAACTACTCCACGATACAGCAAATCAAGTTCCTTTTTCAGTTCCAACTGAAATTCTAAAGCCTGTACCATCAAAAAAAAAAAAACTGGCTCAGAGTGCTTTGGAGAGATTTAGCAGGTCTTCCAACCTATCAGTGACTCTGTAATAATCAGCAATTACGATGTTTCCTCTTTGTTCCATACAGTTTACTTAACTATAGTTAAGTAAAAAGTGTTTCTAAATAATATATGCTTGTCAAACAAGACATTTATGGCCATTATGCCCACACTGATACGGGTTTTGAACAGATTAAGAATTTCCTGGGGATCATTTACTATGACCTAGAGATTCAAACTTGTGACACAGAGGAATTACAGGATTAAAATTCTGGTTACAGATACACAAAGAATCCAACTCATCGCTCTGCTGAAATCTCCTCTTCCTCTGTTCAATGCACTACATTGCTTGTTCATGGTTGATTGAGATATAAAACCGATTAATCTGCAGTTCCACGGAGGCAGATTTTAAGGTTAATTGCAGAATTTCATTGTATCTAGACTGTTTAAGCCTCCAAGGGGTGAGTGCCCTAAATTTGACCTCTGTCTCCTTTCACATAAAAGGGATACGCTGCCCTCAGAATCTGTAGCTCAAGGCATAAATCACACAAAAGTTCTAATACCAATCAATTTTTTCTGTCTTTTAAGTAGTCTATACCCATGCTTGCAGTACAGAAGACTTTCAAATCCAAGAACTTAGAATCTGAGGTCATGTTGCCCAAATAATCTTGTGTGCCTGATCGACGTCTTTGGGTGTTGTGTATCTCAATGGCTGCAAATACACCTTTAAAGTCACAACGTTTCTTAGTGATTTTTAAAGCTTTCATTTAGAAGACACCTTCTGTGAAAATTCAAGTTCCACATTATAAATCTTTACAGGAGATCATCATCAATCACAAAATCAGGGATACATGTAGAAGTTCTTCTAGTATTAATAGAACAAATGTGGGAGACTTTGCTTCCTCTGCTAGGTTTCTCTGTAGCAAAGATTTTTTAAAAATCAGATACCAATGTCTGCAACAAATGCTCACTATGAGCAATGTAACTGCTCATGTTAAAGTTGAAACTCCACTTAGTTGTCTGACAACCTAATCTTTTGCAATTTTTTTACAGATTATGAAACAGTAATTGGATTTTTTTTAATATCAGGGAATTGTCACAAAGTGGTTATTTGTTAAATTAAGCCTTCCAGCAGTTTTCAGGAAAAAATATATATTTGTAAGATTTAATTATTATACCAAATAATTTTAATTCTATCCCAAAATGATCCACTTAATGTAGATTATAAAACTCAGAGATAATCATTCTAGTTTAATATGTTTATACCACAGACAGGGAAGGCCCATATAGCTCTGCTTGTGCTTCCTTAACTTAAATCTCGGTTTATAACGTTAGCCTGAAATAGGATGAAGTCTGCAATTTTGACAAAAAGAAATACTCTAGCTACCAGGAAAGAATGTCAAAATACATTTTTCATTATCTATATCACCGGTAATTCAGCAATTACTCTGAGCTCTACTGAAAGAGTTAAAAAATTGTTTTTATCCACTCCTTCTGCTCCAATGTCCAACACTCAGCACACTTATAATCTCTTCTCTATACGAATCTTAAAATGTTTTACCTTCTGGCTTCACCAAGAAATACATTTAGGAAGTCATAAACTCGGCTACCCTCTCCTTTGGCTGCTGCTACTAAGAGCTACAGTTCTGCAGAATACATCAGTTTAAAACTGTATAAACCAATTCTCAAAAAAACATTGCTTCCACAAACACCATACACCAAAAATGTATTTGTATATGGTTAATTTCCTTTACCCTTTCCAGTAATATAAGATTTATTTTATTAGCTAAATTTGGTTTATGTTATACTTCTATCACAGAAAAAAAATCAATAATTTTATTTAACATGTAAAATAATTTTAAATAATTGCTTTCAGATTATTTTTAAATGTAGGAGCTCCAAATCTGTAAGAAAGACCCTAAATGCAGACAGTTAAAATCACCAGCCCTTTGCAGAACAGTAGGACACCAGTAAGTTCTACATCTATGAACACCCCAAAAGTATAAGTCCTCCAACAATTATAGAGCCTGTGGCAGTGTAGGGACCATATGAACATGAAACATAGAGAAAAATCACGTTTAACGGGTCAAATATATAAGAAATAATAAGGAATACTGTATCCAGTTTTGGGTTTCCCAATTCAAGAGAGACGGGGATCTACTGAGAGTCCAAGGGAGAGCTACGAGGGTGATCAAGGGACTTGAACATCTCTCCTATGAAGAGAGACTGAGAGAACTGGGGCTGTTTAGTCTTGAGAAAAGGAGGCTGAGAGGGAATCGTATCAATGTTTATAAATATCTGAGGAGTGGGGGTCAGGAAGAAGGAGCTGGTCTCTTTTTGGTGGTGCTCACTAACAGGGCAAGGAATAATGAGTATAAGCTGGAACGCAGGAAGTTCCACCTCAGCGGGAGAAGAAACTTCTTTACTGTGAGGGTGCCGGAGCCCTGGCAGAGGCTGCTCAGAGAGGTTGTGGAGACTTTCAAACCCCTCCTGGACACGTTCCTGTGTGGCTGCCCTAGGGGATCCTGCTCTGGCAGGGGCGTTGGACTACTTGATCTCTGGAGGTCCCTTCCAACCCCAACCATTCTGTGATTCTCTGAAATCATTTTAGAGTAGCAGTGTCTTTGTATCTTTAATACCAGACAGAAAACCTCAGGAGAAAATAGGGTAAGACTCAGGGTGCTTTGACAGAAATCCAACACTATTAATCCAAAATCAGCAGCAAGAAGACACTTAAACTCCACAGTCAGGACATTTAGGAGAGGCTAGTTATGCACCCAAAGTCCTCCAAACTGGAACAGTTAGGCTGCTTAAATATGAACTTAACCACATTTCAGTCCCATCCTCCAGAGCCTCACACCACACTTGTGCATTCCTTTGTAATCAAGCTAAACAGAATAATTCCCATTTGGAACACCATAGATAATTTCACATCATTTAGTCTCCTCATTTTGGTAGGTCACCATCAACCTCTAGCATGGTTATTGTTACTGCAGGTAAAAAAAAAAATAAGCACCACACTACAGGAATTCAGCTATTTTGATGAAGATTCTCCAATCTACTGGTTATCAGTTTCTAACGCAATTAGATTCCTTACGTATATTTAAAATATCAGCTTTCAATATTACTGCAAGCATTTGACTTGTTCCCAATGGCTTATCCACACCATGACTCGTGCAGGAAACAGTCTGTTCTCTGAGATCCATTTTTTAAATTAAGGTTCAAATCACGTATTTTTTTTCATAAGATTTTGACTCAGAATGCTAAAAAATCTTCAAGATCACATATTGCGAAATAATTTGGAATAATTCTGACTTCAGCACAGAATCAATTATTCAGGGAGAGATTTGAGGGTTTTGGATTGACTTTGAAAATCTCATGAAATCAGAAGGTGTCAGGAGTGATATTCTTGTCACAACTGCCTTCCTGGTATTAAATAAAAGCAAACCAGATGTTAATCCAATGAAAATTAAAAAAAAAAAAAAAAAACACCAACTTGAAACACACAAAATTACTATGTGAAAAATGTGTGCAAAACCCCACTGAGTTCCCAGAAGCCTTGGAAATCTGCAGTCTCTGCGTAATACACCAAGTGTGAAAATAAAATCTCTACCAACTGTAAGTCTAATCAAGATATGAATAAAAAAAGATATGAGTAAAAAAATGAAAGAAGAAATTCCTGAGAGAGTGTAAGTTTCCCCAAGGCAGCTGAAGAGCAGAGCAGGCCTGTTTAGGACGTTCTGGGAAACTTCTTGGCCAAACCGTTTCCAGTTTCCCACAGCGCTAAAAGTGAAAAACTCAAACACTGGTGCCCAGAAAGCTACGGATCACACTGGGGAGGTGATGTGCTACTTCACTTTGATCTGAGTCCACCTTAACACATGTTTCTCGTCTTGACCTGATGATTATACCCCGCAAGTGCAGAACAGTCACCTGCATCAGGCTGCAACTGGTGCTGAAAGATCCACGTGGAGCACTTCTGTACGTGAGGTACCATGAAAGCATCATCCCCATTCAAACAGCAACAGATGACTTTGTAATATTAGCTCGTATTATAAAGACTAAAGGGAAATATTGAAGTTCAAAATTGTCACCAAGCTATTATTTCTATACATTCGATTCAGAGTTGAATTTATGTCAGTAAAGATTTTTGCATAGAGAAGGGTAAAACGTTTCGCCACGCTTAATCAGAAAAAAAGAGAAAAGCTATCGGAGCTCTGCTCCCTGACTTGGCTCTCTCTGGCATGGAGCAGATCAATGTCTGTATCACGTTTCCCAGCTGTGCTCTAGACAGTACCTGCTCCTGTAAAATACCTGTGGTGCCTTTTTAGTAAAGGCAGAAGTGGCCCAGGGCTTCCCAAGCCAGTAATACAAGCAAGAAATACCAGCATCTGAAAGGAGAGTGACCGGGTCACACCTTTCCCAAGAAGGGAGAGAAAGGAGGGAGAAACTGGCCAGAGATCTGGAACGCGAGCAAAACTTGGCTGCTCTTGACACCGTCCAAAGGGATGAGATGATAAACATGGGGTGACAGGTTTTTCCAAGTGGCTTCCTGCGCTCTCACACCTGAAGTGACCGTCTTACACACGTTGCCTTCTCCTTGGGCAGCAGCAAGAGCCGGCCTGTCAGTGCTCTGGCAGGGGGTCAAGGCTGGGTTTTGCTGCCCCTCATTGTTTTGCTGCCTCAAATGATTACTGCTCTGCCTATGCCTGCTGTGGGCTCCGAAAAAAAGGTACAGAAAATGCAGTTTCGTTGCAATTACAATGAGAAAAATCTTAGCAATTCATCATGTGAGTTGCTTCTTTACCATTAGAGGTCACTGTCCTGCACATGACATAGCCATTAGCTACATTTCAGTTTACAAAGTTGCTGTACGCGAGTGGGTAGGCATTTTAAAGGCTAATAAACGATAAGGATACAAGCCATTATTTAAATCAACATTTTAAAAAATCTTGTTGATATAAAAGTCCCGTAGAAAATTGAAAAATAATATCTATTAGAATATGACAATCATTCTTAAAGGTCCAGTAAAGTATTGAGTAGATGGTCTTATAATTAAGAAAACTACTTAATGGAAAAAAATATAGTCTTTAAAAGTATTCTCTTTTTAACACTGAGTTTTAATTCTTGAATAATTATCAGTTCTCTTCAATGAAAGCATCTTTTTCCCAATGCCTGTGTGGTCCCTTAGCGTGGATACCCCTGAAAGAGGAAAGCGGGCTTGTACGAACTGGCTGTTTGAGAACTAAGAGGCAGTAATTAAGAAGGACATCAGTGAGATTTCAGCTTTGAAAGATGAACATTGCCATACTTTCAGCAAGAGATCTGAATCTGATCAGCAAGAGATCTGCTAGCAATGCCTTAAACAATTACAGGGTATCGTAGAATTATAGCATTTCTTTTACGAACAGAGAGCAATCAGGTTAGGAAAAATACACAGATGAAGATGCGTGATCACTAATTCTCTTTAGTTCACTCTAAAACCTTGGAGAAAGGAATCCTCTCGTTACCGTGTTTTATATTCGATACCTCCCATGTACAGCAAGATGGAGCAAACTCAATATTTGTTAGCATAAAGAACCATTTAATGCTTTATGATCCTCTTTGGATTAAACCCGAAGTTACTGAAAGGAGTTTTCTGAAATTCATTATAACTACTGTAAAATACTGTCATGGGTTTATAATCCAATGATTACCATTTCTGCCATTTACCTTTAAGTTATGGGGTCCTTAATGAACTTTATTGAAGCATAAATACATGCCGTATAGGTTAAGAGCACGAGAACATGAAGATGGCAAATATGGCATTCACTTGCTTCTCAGTTTTAATTAGGCCAACTGGGAGTATTTGAGCACAACATATTTCAGCTGTGAAAAATACCACCTTTAGAGACGTCCATCCCCAGCTAGGCATTTGCAATATTTTATCGTCATGCTCAGCATTGTTTCTCAGCAGTGACTAGAAAGGAACTCAACATTTTTTAAAGCAAAGGCCACGACCCCATACGCTAAACTCTTATTAGAGGCTGATGGTCTTTGTAAAACCAAGTCGCACTCACTCCAGTGGGGAGTAAAATCTGGAGGAGAAAGAGCCACCTCTCCTGTGCGTGTAACAGCCCTCTCCTCTGTTAATATTCTGATGTCTCATCATATTCGGTGTAATTCACAGAATAATAGAATGGCCTAGGTTGGAAGGGACCTTAGAGATCATCTAATCCAACCTCCCTGCCATGGGCAAGGACACCTCTCAACTAGCCCAGGTTGCTCAAGGCCTCATCCAACCTGGCCTTGAACACCTCAAGGGAGGGGGCAGCCACAGCTTCTCTTGGCAATTTATTCCAGAGTCTTGCCACCCTTGCACCGAAGAATTTTTTCCTAAGATCCAATCGAAATCTGTTTTCCTTTAATTTAAATCCATTTCCCCTTGTCCTATCGGTGGACACTTTTGTAAAAAGTCCCTCCCCAGCCTCCCTGTAGGTTCTCTTCAGGTACAGGAAGGCAGTGATAAGGTCCCCCTGGAGTCTTCTCCAGGCTGAACAACCCCAGCTCCCGCAGCCTGTCCTCGTAGCAGAGCTGCTCCAGCCCCTGCATCATCTTTGCGGCCTCCTCTGAACTCGTTCCAACAGATCCATGTCCCTCTTACAGTGGGGACACCAGAACTGGATACAGGATTCGAGGTGGGGTCTCGCAAGCGCGGAGCTGAAGGACGCTGGCTGAAGCACACTGTCATCACATCTGCGCTGACGCTGGCCTGGTCACGGGAAAGGGCATTCCTGTTACATAATGACACGATTGTCCCCATAACTTTTCAGAAAGTGACATCAGCTTGTGGCGCTCTCCTCGAGAAAAGAGAATCAGGAACTGCCATAATGGCCCTGATAAAGTGTTCTTGGAACATGGAAATGGCAATTCCAGGAAGATTATAAAGTTAACGTTTTCATTAGTCTTCAAGCCCTACTGCTGAATTCATCTCCACACAGTTATTAAAAAATACTTATATTTTATTACAATAATGAAAATAAAGAAGTGTAACTCCCACTACTTAATCTACTACTCTCTCCCTGTAATGGAGACTGAGTTATCAAGAAGTTGGCAAACTTGCTACAGAATTTACAGAAATACTTTCACCACAGTTGCAGAAAATACAGTTTTTTCCAGGACCTTATGGTTTGACCTAGGTATTAATCACACATTTCCATTGAAAATCTCTGGTTTGAATATCTGTTCAAAAGACTATCATAAATGAACACTAAGATGATTCTGCAGAAAATTCAAGAAACTGAAAATAAGTATAATCATCACATTAACAAGTCCCTAAAAGTAAGGAGAGAGGGTAGATTTAACTTTTTGCTTCCTTGGTGTTGTTTTCTGTATTAAATTACAGAATCTTTCAGGAGAAAGAGAAAAATAAAAAAATCTTTTGGAAGTCGCACACTTTATTTATCTTTTTTTGCAATGTAACAAATACTTGCCAGGCTGATTACTCATACTAGGAGGAATTCAAAATGTCATTCCAGTTTAAAAGAACTTTGAAAAATGAGAGCTTTTGTGGATAGGCCAAAGCATTTAGATGTAAAGTATGTAAAGATCACACGTAAAGATCTGGATGATGTATGTAAAGATCACACGTAAAGATCCGGATGATGTTTTTAAAGATCTACATGATGATTTCCTAGATGTGACTAGAAAATCTGAGGCCCGATTCTGCTAAGGGAATTTTGCCACTGATCATAGTGGGTAAAAAGCCAGGTCCAGGGGAATTATCTTCTTCATGTAATTTTGATCCTCTGTATGTTAAAAATTGTGCACATCAACGTGCTAGGAACTTTATCTTCCATTTACTCTATCAGGAATAAAGGACGTGCAGCAACCAAACAGATAATTTTCTTCTTTTCACACAGTTTAAACTCCCTCTTACTGCACAAGGCCAGCAAGATTAACAGGCATACTTTAAATGACAATTAGAAGGTCTAAAATTAACAAAGGTCTCAAAAGATAAGCGGCAAAAAATAAGGGACAGAGTCAGGAAGCCTTCCTCAGGACAGCATTTACTGCTCCAGCTTCAGCTGAACTGCTGTATCGGTGAGGACTCTTTTCCCAAGTAACAGTGTGAGGATTTGGGGCCCTAAAATTAAACTCTGAGCCTTTGACTGGTCAGTGCAATGCCAAGTCATTATGAGCTGGCTCACCTGCAAGAACTCACAGTATGCAGGAGCACTGTTAGTACAGATTTACTACTTACTAACCAGTTACTGACACGTGCAAACAAATACACAACATCCCAGGCAGGGCGATGACATGGTGATGTTGCTGAGGAAGTAACGAGTGACAAATTTGAGCCTGCCTTTCTATGATCTAGTGCCATTTTGAATTATATAAACCCCCAAGATACTTCATATGAAGATGAAACTAATACAAGTTTGCTGAAGACACAGAGCTGGGAGGAGTGGCTGACACGCCAGAGGCTGTGCTGCCACCCAGCGTGACCTGGACAGGCTGGAGAGCTGGGCAGGGAGAAACCTCATGGAATTCTCTATGTGCAAGTGTAGAGTGCTGCATCTAGGGAAGAATAACCAAAGTATCAGGACAGGTTAGGGGCTGACCTGCTGGAGAGCAGCTCTAGGGAAAAGGACCTATGAATCCTGGCAGACAACAGGCTGGCCATGAGCCAGCAATGTGCCCTCATGGCCAAGCAGGCCAATGGCATCCTGGGTTGCATTAGCGAGAGCGTGGCCAGCAGGTCAAGGGAGCTCATCCTCCCCCTCTAGTCCACCCTGGTGAGGCCTCACCTGGAGTGCTGTGCCCATTTCTGGGCTCCCCAGTTCAAGAAGGACAGGGAACTACTGGAAAGAGTCCAGTGCAGAGCCACTAAGAAGATGAGAGGACTGGAGCATCTACCAGACAGGGAAAGGCTGAGAGAGCTGGGGCTGTTTAGCTTGGAGGGGATCTCATCCTTGCTTATACATATCTAAAAGGCGGGTGTCAGGAGGATGGGGCCAGACTCTGCTCAGTGGTGTCCAGTGACAGGACAAGGGGCAATGGTCACAAACTGGATAACAGGAGGTTCAATCTAAACATAAGGAAATACTTCTTTACTGTGAGGGTACCGGAGCCCTGGCACAGGCTGCCCAGAGAGGTTGTGGAGTCTCCTTCTCTGGAGACTTTCACACCCCTCCTGGACACATTCCTGTGTGGCTGCCCTGGGTGATCCTGCTCTGGCAGGGGGTTGGACTAGATGGAGCCTGAGGTCCCTTCCAACGCCGACCATTCTGTGATTCTGTGAAGGAGCAGATTTATACTTTGAAGCCTTTGTTATTGTTTCTTATGCTCCCTTCCAACTACTGGTAATGTATACTTCTACAACGTGTTCAAGTTGTACTTGCATCTTAAGAAGGTGAGCAGGCAAGACGTTGAAGGGAGTCCTTGGCAGATCGCTAAAGCAAAAGCAGAAAGGGAGGCTTTGTCTATAAGAATTGTACATCTTGTTTTAAAAAATTCCTTGTTCAGTGTTAGCAGAAAGAAAGTCTGTATGTGCTTCATTATTATGAAAGGAAATGTAGAAGAAGTACCTGAGCATAATGAGATTTTGGAAAATAAATATACATCTTGAGTTGTCTGTGTGGTGGCACTTTTTAATGAGTTTAACTTTCGGTGTATAAATAAATATTCTTTTAGATATCATCTGAATCTGTGCAAATTAAAAAAAAGGCATAGGTTAAGCGCTTCAGTGCAAAATTGCATTCTTTCTACAGTACAATATTTGTTGTTTGTTATCTTCTATAGGCAGCAACTGATCATTACTTCCAGGATGTGCCCAGGGAAATCATGAAGTGTTTACTTTAGATAATGATGTGCAGCATTTATAGCTACTTGTGACTTTCAAAAACTGAAATTCAAGATTCTGAAATATCAAGCATATCATTAAAAAATCCTTCATTACTCAAGACTTTTGCTAGCTTCATTTTCATGTAATTGGGAAAAAATGTTTTCTTGAAGGTTTTGCAACATGATTTAAGCTAAGCATAAGCTCACTTGGCTGAGTGGATGCAATTTGATTTCATAAGAGCTGAAGTACACTAGACAAAACTAATGACCTACTCTTCTGACCTGCTGAAGGTTGCACGTCAATATGCCAGAAGCTTCGAATCCTTTAACAACTGAGTAAAGAACAACAGCCTCAGTTAACTCTTCCAGTTACTAAATCATTAATTAACTGGCCGTGTTATTTCTTCAAGACTTCATATGCTGATAATGTGAAAATGACACCAAGAGAGGTTGTCAGCTTTTGAAAGACGCTGACTGAGATTTTGGCCACATGCAAGTACCTTCAATGCTCTAGTAAGAAGGAAACTAAATACAACTTTTTTAGAACCTAGAGAGCATACTAAACTTTGTCTTTCATCCTGAGGAACATGAGCAACGTCACTTCTCAGGTCCACCGCATGGATTTCTCCCTTTTTTTTCATGCTGACGTGATTCAGCAAAGCATGTAGGATTTCCTTATGTTTAATATCTTTAAAAAAGAGATTGACTTAAAAAATCTTGGATTTTTTTTTTCAGTAATAAATATTGAGTTATTCTCATTTGCTTTAATGCTGTTTGAGTCTTTATGGTTCACTTTTTAGTCTGTTTCTCCAACTAGCTGCTCAACTTAGTGGAATTACTGTCACTCTGCTCAATAAAGTGGGTCAGTGAGGGTCAGGAGTCCAAAGCAGCCAAACTTAGCCCAGAAATCGCAGCAGAAATTCGCCATAATGGACACAGGTTAGAGGTAAGAAGGTTCTGAAGCACAGCAAAGCTGAACAGTATTCATATGGCGTTATCCTTGCTGTGACACTAAGTAGGGTCCTTAGCCAAGGGCCAGGACCCAGCCACGCAATGTGTGTAGCAACATAAAATCAAAAAATTGTCCAGAGAGAGCTTACCACCCATGCAAAGAGGCTGGAGGCAGGTGAACATAAATAACCCCAAGCAGATCACAGTGAAGCAAGCACATACCGGTGCTACCTGTTAGTGTCATAAACTGTGGTGTAAATACCCCAACAAGCCAACTACAGCCAATATTTTTACAAGCATTGCTGGAAATGAGATTCTTAACAAAAATACAAAGCAATATTTGAGGACATCCTTCTGAGACCTGGTTAATAAATCCCAGCTATATTAGAATTACAGAATTTTAAAATGCAATTTTTTTTCTCCTTGGAGAGCTTTCAAACTGCTATTCAAAAGCAGGCTCATTTCCCATAAATTCAAAAAGGAACATCTGGACTTAAAATATCCTTTCATCCTTTGCACATCATTTTAACACTTTCCCCTGATACTATTTTTGTCTTCCTTCTTGGATTTATTAGCTCCTAAGTAATTACCTTTTGTTTCTCTTAGGTGTAATCATTGCTTGGGTCAACATTTTCAAGAAGCTCTCACAGCTTTAAAAATGTGGTAATCAACATTTTTTGATCATTATTTGCTGTGCTCTTCTTCTTTGCCTCCTGTGCGACGACTGCCAAAGCATTTCTTCTAGCTTTCTGTGTTCTGCACGTGCATTCAAGCACTTCCTTTTTTAATCTTCCAAGGGTTGAATATTCTCTCCTTTTATTTTAAAACTGATCTCTGATCATTATATGGGCTTGAGCACACAAGAAGAGCGTCAATAAGAAGGAAGCTGTGACGGAAAATAGGCAAGATTCTTCCACTTACACATTCAGCCGATGGCTGTGCTGTTGGTTTACACAACGATACCTCCCCAGAACTCCTTCATTTATCATACAGTGAAAAAGTCCAGAAGTTCACACACGATGCTCTCGCAGCACTATTCCTTTGCAAAGCAGGTATTTACAAGCTTTGCAGAAAAGTACAGAGAGCACCTGTAAAACCCTTTAGCTATCCTGTGAGATCTGTGGCCATGGTTACACAGCTGCTTTAATCCAGCATAAATCCAGTCTGTCAGTGAAATGGGGTACTTATAAATTCCCCGCTCTATGAAACTATGCCTTCTCATTGCCTCTCTAATGCTGGCTTTAGGTGTCCCAAGGTTGCATGGTGAGTCTGATATGGGAACTGGTGCAACTGCAAACTAACCCAGCCAACCTCCCCTGAGTATTCAGTTTTAGTCAAATCACCTCCCTGGTCCAACCCATTGCGTAGCTCTACAGGCATGAACACTGGACAACAGTGGATGTACACAGCTGAGGGTGAAGTGCAGAGGCTGAGGATATGGCTCTGAATAGTAACAGCAAGCTGAAAATCAACTGAAAGCATGTATGGAGCTACAGCCCAGTCTCTTTCTCTGTGCCTGAAAGTACAGCTCCATTTCCAAGCTTATTGCTACTGGTGTGTTCTCTCAACATCTTGTTCTAACAGTCTGGATGGATGCTGACACTGCTTTCTGCTGAACACCGGGACAAATATGATTCAAACAGACTCAGCTCCTGGTAAACAGCTCTCTAGCAATGTGCAAACATGGCACACTGCTCAAGACTCTCCCAAAGCCTTTCTGTGTGTTCTGTTGTGCGAGGGGAGAGGGAAGGCACTCACAGTCCTCTGCCGTGGCTGAGGTTTGTAATTTTCATTAGGGTTCTTAGGAGCCTCAGCTTCCACCACGTAAGCACGACTTCAGCCTCACTCCTGTTTTGCAACTCCACAAGCGAGCAGCAAGTCCCAAATGAGGTCAAGAGGATCCAGCCTGCCACACCCAACCATGAGGAGGCTCCGTGTGCCATCAGTGCTGGTTGAGAAAGAAACCTAAATGCAAGACAGCACAAGGAGAGAGCCAAGCCATGTGCCTCGTGGTGCATGAGACTCGACAGGCCTGGCACACTCTCAACAGATGGCTGATTAAGATGTTTGCATCAAATTAGCTTCCCGTTTTCTTCACCATGAGGATTGAGAGACGGATGGATGGATGTTGCGCTGAGCGACATGTTTTAGGGCTGGGACAAAGGTTGGAGTCAATGATCTTAAAGGTGTCTTCCAACCAAAACTGTTCGATGACTCTATGATTCCTTCCCAGCAAAAGGAAGACATTACTAGCCACATGACCCAAGCAAGTGACAAAAAGCTGACCCATAAGAAAACATACTGACAATGTTAGTAGATTCAAATGACATTGTAACACATACCTTGTTATCTTGATGTCCTAGAGAAGAAACAGCACAGAAACCACTGACTTTGGTTGCAACACTTGGACCTCTTTCTCAACTAAGTACGTGAGAAAATGCAAGTGGTCCACTGGATTTAACTCATCGTGAAAAAACTCATCTACTGGAAACGGTGGTGAACAATAGAAAAATCCTGCCTTTCAGGACTGATTCACCATCCTTAAGGCAACAAATCCACAAGAAAATAATTCCTGCAGCACTCAATTATAAGGTCAAAAGAAATATTTTGCCAACTTTTATATCAGGGCAGTTGAAGGGGTTAGAAGGGTTAAGGAGAAGGGTGAACCATCTTAAAGCTCCAACTATAAGGAATCCATGCTTATTCACCATTCAGAAAGCAGAAATATATATGCTTTAGGAAAAAAAAAAAAAACAATTAAAATCTGTCTAATAAGAATTTTTCTAAATACATGTATGCTTTCATTCTTGTCCCTTCTTGCACGTATTTATGAGTTAATGTACGTATAAATAATGTATTAACAAGTGCAGTTATATAATTACAAAAATCCCCATAGCAGAATTTAAAAGTGATGTGAAACTGTATTATTTCAGATGTATAGCCACATACCCATGTATGATGGCCCAAATACAAGAAATGTTAACAAATAATTTGAACAAATAAAACACATACATTAAGACTTATTACTGCTTCCCTGCTGCACAAACTCACAAAGCTGGCTCAAGAAACCTGGATAATTTTAAAGAGCAAATCTGGTGTTGCTCAGCAACAGCACACTCCGATATAAAGGATGCAGGATGTTGGAAGATTTAATATTAGGGAACTGTGCTTGCAAGGGGAAGAAGAAGAACAAATACAATTTATTCGTACAACGTCCATAAAATTGGGACAGCTTAAAAAATAATTATCTGATGAAGTGATCATGCTAATATTAATCTTTGTATAGTAGAGCTAAGTAAAAAGTTATTGCCTGGAACCAATAAGCTGGCATCACAGTTCATTAAATGGCATTGATGTTTGCATTGTCTTGATATGATATGCTGAGGAAAAAAAGCAGTGCATTTTATGAGAATTTGAGAGCAATCTCATGGCTGGAGACTTTAGATCTGGTACTAGCCTGGATGAGTATTCACCAAAGCAAGGACTGAATCAGACTTCAGACTTCTAGACTTTCTCCTTAACTGGAGAAAATGTGATGCTCTCAAGGGAGAAAAGCCTAGAATCATAGAATGTTTTCAAATGGAAAAGTCCTTTAAAGGTCACCTCGTTGAACCCTGCTGCAGTGAGCAGGGACATCTTTAGATCAGGTTGCTCGGAGCCCCAACCTTGACTGTTTCCAGGGATGGGGATTTTACGACCTCTCTGGGTAGCTTGTTCCAGTCTTTCATCACCCTCACTGTAAAAAAATTATTCCTTATATCTAGTCTAAATCTACCCTCTTTTCATTTAAAACCATTACTCCTTGCCTTATCACACCAGACTCCGTTCTGCCTTAGACAACACATGCCTCACCTTTGCTTTGATCCCACAGAAGCATCTCTCCTGTTCATTTATTCCTGATCAGAGTAGCAAGCCCTTTTTTGGTTAAAAGACAAGTACCACAATTACTCATTTTGAAGCCACTCTGGCTAAACATTCCATAGTGTTCTTCCTTACTGACCACTATAAAAATCCCCAGAAAACTAATTTTCTGTGTCTCTTTACTCAGCCATCCCTTCTACTGCTGTTGAACATTACTGATAACAACTGCAAAAAAGACTGAGACTGTTCAGATGACGGGAGGCATGACAGGGTCTAAGAAGCAGCAAAGAGAAATATATGACAGACTGAGACTTAGTGCTTTGAAAACCAAGCAGGTAGATCTGTATGAAGGAGAGAGCCACACGCCAGAACTCAATAGCAAGGCTTATAAAACACATATTTCAGAAACAGTGCCATTTTATGTCAGCAGCTCTAAGGATATGCTACTACACACACATACTGTAGTCCCTATTTATGACGTACTACTGGTGCATCTGCATTGATTACACCAACTCAAAACACAGGACTTGGAATCTGGTACGATGTGGAGAGAAATTCTCTGCCTTGGTCAATTTTAACACTAATCATTTCTTTTTATAGCAAAATACAGGACCAAGTGTAAAGGTGCTTCTTTTCACAAACCCTGAAGATGGAATTCAAGAGGTGGGGCTGGCTACAAGACCTCAGTCTCCCCATCAGCTGGCCTGAAAGAAACTCTCTTCACTCATTTGCCTTATTGCGTTATACAGAAAACCCCTTCTTGCTCCTCCTAGACACACGATTAGATGGATACTAAAAACAGGCTATAAAGTCATAGCTGCCTATAATTTTATCAGCCTACTCAGAAAACCAAAAAGACAGGCTTTCTCAGAAATAAACTCTGCAGAGTCTAAAAAGTACACCTGAACAGGAGGACATTAGCTTCTGCTCATCCATGTGCTGCTGAAACAGAATTACTAGGGCTGAGCAAAAACCTGTTGCTGTAACGTTTAATTCTTAGACAGCTGGTGATAACAACACAGACATTAACTAACTGCATTACTCTTCTCTTTGTCCTAAAAGTAAATGTCAAATATTGCAAGATTCTTTGTTGCTTCTCCCCTGTAAAACTCATTTTATTAAGCAGGAGTGATACCATCTTGCCTATCAAATGATTGGCTGCATGGGAAACGAGTCTGACAGCACTTCTCAGAGAAACTGTCCTCTGGGTGACTACCTTCAGTATGACCCAACTACACCCTTAGCTTGTCAGAAGCTGTTTACATCAAATAACATCAAACTTTCACTGAAAATACAAAACAAAAGCCCTTCAAGCACCTGCTGTCCCAAAATGACAAAGAAAAACGTAGACTAGAATGAAAAAGGATAAATATTTCCAAAAAAAAAAAGGCATTTCATTAAAATTTCATACTTATAATTTCCCTTCTATTCTGGGAAAGGGGTTTTAATTAAAATCTACAAGACACAAGTGTAAGGTGAAAGGCAGAACTAATATCCTCAGGAGAAAAAAGGAAAAAAGAGAGAAGGAAGCAATAATTGCCTAGGGAAAATCCATGATCAAAGTAACACCGTGCGGAAGGTTTGACCCCTCAGATTTCCCCACTGATGACATTCCCATTCTCAAACGGCACAAAGATCTCAGCACATTCCTCTAAGTGATATTAGAATTTTGTTGAATCTTTGTTTTCAAAATGTTGGGACGCGTTTGGTGCAATCTTCAAAGCAGCTTGAAGTAGTTTTTGTGTCAGAGCAATGCTAGGCCCATGAAGGAGCCCTCGGCTACATATGTCAAGAGCAAATCCCACTTTACTGAATGGCAGTCAGTGATGATATTCTCGAAAGGAATTGTGAGGATGTGGAGTTACGTTATAACTTAGAAGAAAATTGTTGAGATGAAGTGGTTGAACTACAAAATAAGAATGATGGAAAATAAGTAATCAGTAAGTAAGTAGAGATCTTCTTTCTATCCTTTTTTTTAGCCCTGAATGTGCAGTGTTATTTTTATTTAGTAGAAATATATTGAAAAGAAAATTTATTCTGCAAATTCTTGTTACGCTTCTCGGCTATACAGCTCTGGAAAGGTAATTGTGTGCTGCCTTTCTGACTGTGTTTTCCTGAGCTGTGTTTCCCCAGGTTCAGAGAAACAGCTGAGCTGAACGCAGCACAGAGGACGTGCGCTTGTTTCACAGAAGCTTCCTTGTTAATTTTCAGTGGTTCAGGGTCTAGAGCTGGCTCTTATGTAAAACAGTTGCTTTTTGGAAGAGAAAATACTTCTCTGAAAATGTAGAGCAAAATTGGTGCAGATTATATAAACCACAAGATAAACAAATGGCCTAAGCCTAATTCCACGACTGTATTTTTTGCTAGAAAGCTTTGGAACAATCGTAATCTCTTTGAAAATATCACTAAACCAATGACTTGGAAGTCTCCTCATGACCAAGTATTTTAACCAGTAGCACATGGATTATCGTCTAGAAATCCATATAATAATAATCAGCTATAAAAATTATCTTCCAAATTGGTGTTAAAGTGGAATATATCTCGTCTTCTGTAAACAATAACAAGAAAGGAAAAAGATCAGGTGTGTTCTATAACAGACTCAGTAGAAAAGTAGAAACAGTACATCTAGAACCACCTCTGTGAAGAGAGAAAAGGGACTGGGACAGAAGTGGACTGAAAAAGTACCTGTGAAACAGATGGGTTGGATTTCCATGCAAAGAAATCATATAGCACTAGGAAGTCCTGTTTCAAAGTAGTTATTACAGAATGTATCAAACCTGCAAGTATTTAATTGTGCAGCCTCCTTAATAATAGGCTGCATTTCAAACTCGATTCTGCAAATTTTTTCTTAAGCCTTGAACACAGATGTGTAAGAAATAACGGAGTCAGTTATGATTTGTCAATGCTTCCTTCAAGTTTTACAACAGCAATAATTTCATAGCCCGTCGTCAGGTAGAATGGCCTGGGCTGGAAGAGACCTTAGAGATCATTTTAATCCAACCTCCCTGTTGTGGGCAGGGACGCCACCTCTCGACTAGGTCAGGCAACACGTGAGAACCGAACGGGAATCGAACCCGTGACCTTCGGTGTTTCAAACACCAACGCTCAACCCACTGACCGTGTCCTTCAATGCTAAATTGCAATTAACAAATGTTTTTCTTGTTTGTGTCCTTCAAACCTGCAGTGGATTAAGATATCAGAACATGAAACTAACTTTGCTAGGGAACATATAATCCACATTCCCACAGAAAGTTCCTGATTGCAGTTATCTGCTCCAAGAGCCCATCTTTATAACTGTACAACTAAATCCAGCAAGATCTTTCAAGATAGTGAGCCAAAACTCAGCCTAAAAAGTCAGTAAGTATTCCCCTAGCAGGGTAGCTTGTGTTCTTCAGACCATTCAGCCGTGACAAAGGGATGTTTTACCTTCAATTCTGAGCACATTCTGAACACATTCTAAACCGTAATCTGTTTTGGAGAGAACTGCGTGTGATGAAAAAGGAGCTTGTTGCCCTTTTCAGTTTATAATGTCACCAGAAATTAAGTCTAGTTAACAGATGTGGAATTCATCATTTCAGCCTTTAACTTTCATTAGACAGTCACCTTTTTGAGAATTGATCCCACTGTGTGTTATATATATTACAAGTATCAAAAGAATGCACATAAAACCAAGTTTTCTTCTAACAAAAAAACCATGCACTTTGCCTATATTGTAACTAAAGAACCGAGTCTCCCAATACTGTGTTTCTGAAGCAGTTTATCACGGTAAAATCCTTGCAAGCAAAATAAAGCGAAGTAAAAACCAATTGCACTTCAGAACCTGGACCTTCAGCTGATCACAGTAGCTCTAGTTTATCTGACCCATCGTAGCTCACTGGACTTAACAGTAATCGGCCACCTCTCAAAACCCAACATAATTTCATAAGCCCATTTAAACATTTTAAGAGAGATGCCTAATAAATATTTAAGTCTTTTGCTCAGTATTCGACTTGTTTTTACTCTGAGAGATGGCACACTAGATGACTTAGCGAAAGAAACCTGAATTCACAGTTTCCTGATAGGCAGGTACACCTCCAAGTAACTCCTGTCATTCTTCTGCCTCAGTTTCCCTCCTATCAATTCGAGGGAAAAAAAGGAAGGAAACGGATTGATTATGTACAGGATCCTCACATGTTCGGGACCTTGATCCGTGTGCATATAATGTTTTCACTAAAAATATATTTATTAACTTTTTATTACACACAGCTTGTCTCATGAAGAGTATCAGTCTTACTCAAACCTGCAGTCAGTGCTACTGAATGTGGTACGATCGCAGGTAGTTTCCCTCTTTTAAACTGACACAAATCCAAACACAGCTTTGCCTCTCAAATACTCTGTTCACTGTTTCTTGCTACTTACCCCAACGCAATGGAGGAACTGTTGAAAATTCTGTAAGAAGGACTATAAGTATCGCTGCAAAGAAGGTCTAGACTAGACAATAACCCAGATTTTGTTGCATCTTAAAATATCCAGTCATCACACATTGACACCAAGGACAACGATTGTTTTTCTGGATTCCTTAAAAATAAAATGGATGACTGTTATGCTTCTTGCAACTGAAAATACTCCAGTAACATATAAGGTTTGATTAAACTAATGTTGGTGTTCCAAATCAATTTCCCTTACACAAATTTACAGTACGGGAATTCATTAAGACAAGGAGGAAGCAGGGCTGATATATGAAATAATATTTACTTAGAAGCTTTGGCCAAGATAACTTATGCTCGAATTCCAACAGCAAATTAGTTCCTTTCTCCTACTTTGCTGCATTCCATTTACATATATACCAGGCCCTTTCATAATAATCATAACAATTCCCTCAGCTTACTGAAATAAACATTAATTCAAAAGAAATACATCAACATGCAGATCCTCAAACTGAACAAGGGAAAGAACAGAAATCAGTGCACATCAATTCCCACACACTGACGAATTTCCCTATTTGTGAAGCTGTGACTAGTCATGAAAATAAACTAAAAATAAAAATTTTAGAGTTTCATAACAAATCAGGAGACAATTCCAAAAAAAAAAGTACTCATGCAAATACTACTTACCTGATTTTTCACCATTCCCTTTTTTATTTTTTTATTTTTCTAATAAAAGCAAACCATAAACAGAAGAAGGCGTGAACCTACTCTCATTTTAGCGTACTGTGTCATACTGTCTTTAGTGGAGGGAATTTAACAGCATCACAGAACTATGGCACACGTCTAACTCAGTTTCAGTCAGGCTGTTTATATACTTTAAGTTAGAGACAAACTTAAGAGCTGGGGTTCTACAGTAAGAGCAAAGCAAGACTCGGCTGTAAACCTAAAGATCAGTTCATCTTGAGGAAACTCCATGACAGCCATCAACACCTCAAGCTCTTTTTTTTTTTCTTCTGCGTCCTGTGATCAATTTATTTAACGAATTTGAAGGAAATAGTAGTAGCAGCTAGGCAGCTCTCCAGGTGGGAGAAGTTGGACAGCGCCACTGAAATCAGTGGATTAGACCTCCAGCTCACATATATCCCTCTGGGACCAATAAAGTAAATCACGAGCCCACCCGTTGGAATAAATTCATATACTCCTTCTAAAATCAATGGCGTTACTTTGATTTGCAGCCACTGAAAATGGTGCCATGTTACACACCAAATAAAATAGAAAAATGGGATATATTTGTAGGAAATTGCTGGGAGTGGAGCCATAGGACTTTATTTTTTAACATGGAGAGCCTGAAATTGCTGTCGCTGTTTGAAATAGAGGATGGGCTTGATTTTGACTCTCTCCTATTCGCAGGCTCACGGACCATTGAAGTGATGGGGCTTTTTGCCTGAAACTGTCTCCGAAGGCAAAGCTTGCACAACGTGAAGATACTGAGGCATTCCTGTCACCTCTACACTAAGCTGGGAGCTCAGTCTCTAGAGGACACCTGTGAGGTTAGGAGGGAGAAAGCACGAAATCGTGAGGAAAGTTGAGAGCCCGAGCCTGGTGCCAACTGGGCTTTAACCCTCTGCAGGAGGAAACGCCCTTCTCTTGTGCCGCTTTCTTTTTCTTTGCGACCGCGAGATTGCAAAAAGGTGTGAAAGCTCTTCCTGAGCTTTTGGGTGTACACTTCTGTGCCCTTTCTACCCTCCTGTGAGGAGTTATACAAGATCTTAGTGACAAGGACTCTGTCATACCAGTCTAAAGCACATATTACAGAGTTCAGGAACTATTTTTTCAGAGCTCAGTAATGTAGTATAGACAGGAAAGTGAGTGTTGCAGCTATACACAAAAAAAAAATAAAGACATCCCCTCAGTCTCTCTCACTACTTGTCTCAGTTTTTCCCAACCCAGTCAAAACCACACCGTTCTTCCCATTGCCTGCCTGTGGTAACCACCTCTGCCCCACCCCAGTACTTCCTCCAAAGCAGCAAAGGGAGAAAAGGGTACAAGTGCTTTGGGCAGTGATATTACTCAGCTTTCTCAGTCCAGGTGGGCCCTTCTGCATCTGATGCCACGTCTGGTTTTCTGATTTCTTTGTGTCCGGCACAGAAATTTTGTTATAATTCTAAAAGAAGTGCCTTTCCTCAAGGTTTTTCATTTTCTGATTTAGAAGAGTATTTTCAGGCTCCCAGAAATTGTTGTAATGATTGGGAAAAAAATCTCTGGCTAAAATCCAGTATTTCCTTAACAATTTCTCCTTTATATCTCTTGCTCTTCTCTGGAAACAGAGCAAAGTATGGTTGGTGTTCAGGTTACCAAGTAGTTTATAATTGTCACTTCTCTTCTCAGACAAGTTAAGTATGGAAACATCTCTTCTTATAAAAATCAAGCTCTACTTGAATGATTTTTCCAGAATAACAGTGAGGTTTGTATATACACATTACTGTAATAATGTCAAAGTTCAATCATACGCAGAGTTTATTAGATTTTGTTTTATTCTTTCCCTTGAATTATTCATTGACTATCTATAATTTCTCAAAGAATAATTTCATAAAGTGCTGCAGCAATAAAACTCTCCATATATAGCACACCAATGTGGATTGTATTTATGATGTACTCCAAGAAAAATCAGCCTGTTACATTAATCATGTAAAAGTACTGAAAAATTATATTTATTCATTTCTATTTGAAAATAAAACCTGCTCAGAGCTTTAAAACCCGCACAAAAACTAGAATTAAATTTCATACAACATTTCCTGCAAAAACACACGTAATTACTCAATACTTCCAGGTTTGTCTGGTGTTCAGTAATCTCTCATCTTATTTTCTTCGAATTGTGAGTTGTATTTAATCTTTTTCATTTAGTAGTTTTTGCTTAGAACATTCCAGATTTAATAAGGCGAAACAGTAAGATATATAACGTCCTGTCCCTGGGTCAGGACAACCTGAACAGCGAGAAGTCTCCTTCCTGCCACCCAGTTCTGATTGTGAGGACCACCTGGACGCCAACAGAGCCTCAAGCACCTCCTGCGCTCACCCCAGGCTCTGCGACAAGAAGTGCCCCGGCAGCACGTGTGCTGGCACGTCAGGGTGGGGACACGGCATGTTCTTACCGAGTGCCACACATTCACTTCAGACCCATGGGACTCTCCACTCAGCAACTGGATGAAGGAAGCGAAGATGTGGCCTCGAGTTTATCCCTCCAAGTGTAGTGGCATTGGAGCTGCAAGCAGCATTCGTAAGATTAGTGAATTCTTCTGAACGCCGCCTAGTTAGAGAATGATTTTTACCCTATATTTGGCTTTTGAGAGCACCACACCACACTGTATTTCTGTTTGATCTGTGTGACAGTTAAACATGATTGAGAAAGTCAAGTCTGACGACACAACCTGCTCCTCAGCAGGCCAAAAAGCAGAAGGTCTGCCTAGTACTTCTGGCAGGCTCACGTGCCCCGTAAGCCAAATCACGCTGACGTCGCACAGCTGTTGGAAAAGCTAAATGGAGAATCCCAATATGCCTAGTTTGTGGTTTAGGAAATCAAACGAAAAATGAGTGAGCAGGATTCCTAATGGATCAGAATATATTGTCATAGAGCTTTACCTGTATCAGGACTACAGGATCATTCCATAAAGTCAATTCTTGAAAAGCTGGAATCTGCAAATAAACGAAAATAAATCTATGAAAATAGAATAATGCCTTTATGAATTCTAACAGGCAAAGTGTATGTGTATAGAATATCTAAACCTACATATAGAAAAATGAAAGTTCTTTTCAGAATTTCAGGGTCCCTGCAAAGGAAGCAAAGAACAAACGATTGGTACAATACTAATAAACTCAGCTTTTAGCTTTGAACATTAATAATCTACTTGAAATAGCTCAGCCTCCTCTATACGAGCCCCTCTGTAGTGTTTCAGCTGATTTTGATTCTCTTTGTGCAGAAACCTTTTAGCTAATCATTTTCATCTCTGTATGTCAATAAATTTTGCATCTCTAGGGCAATGACTTTTACTCAGCAAATGTTAAGCAGAAATAAAACCACCCAGAACAGTTAAGCATAAGAATTTCAGTAAGAATTTAGCAATATATTGATCCACTTCTCCCCCTTCTGACTTTTCATTACTATGTCACTTTCACCTCCTGAATTCAATAAGACAAAAAGCTAAAATAGCATGTGACTCAGGGGCTTTACTACTAAAATTATTTTTGAATGGCTTTTTCACCAACAGCAAACTCAAAAAAAAGTTTTATAATCATAAAGGTGCTAGAAAATGGTCAATAATATGTTCTTGAAGGGAAGAGTTGGCAGTCACAGACTACAAATGAATGATGTCTTCTGTAACTGCAGACAGAACAAAAAGCAGAAATCAGAAGATAAAAAATCAGTGTATGCAACAGCAAGAAAACAAAGCCTGTAATAAAAAGTCATGTTTCTATGGTTTTCTAAATGTAACATCATAACGTGCCCTACATTTCCTCTTCCTTGGAAGCCAGTTAACGTGGCAGGGAGGTTGGATTAGATGATCTCCAAGGTCCCTTCCAACCCAGGCCATTCTATGATTCTATGTGATACTGGGATACATGAACTCTTCCTCTGGGCTTCTCTCAGATTTGGACTACCAGCCCCTTGTTTTTTTCTTTTCCATGTACTTGTCCTTTTCTCTTCTTCCTTCGTAATGTTTTTTACTTCTTCAATGCAGATACGAGAAAATGGGCTTAGAGTTTCTTCATTTGTGTTTAAGTATGAACACGAACATATTTCTCATCTTCTCTGATACGACATTTCAGCTTTGGTTTTCATAGCACTGGAAGTGTCAGGAAGAAAGAAACAGATTATGGTATCCCAATAATTTTTTTATAGCACAGGTGATACGGTGCCAATAAAATAATTACATAAGTATGTGATAACATTTAACATGGCTCTCTCAAATAAAAACTAACCTCATCTCAGAGTTCTAAGTGCTGTAAGTATTTTTCAAGGTCATGCTGTAAATTCATACACTTTACCATAATAAAAGGCCAAATAATTTGAAGTTTGATGCAAAGCCTTACACAGATTGCTCCCATAATATCCTCATACAACAAAGGAAAAATCTGTAATTAGTTGTAACAATGTACTTCTTAAAATTTTAAATTTAGTTAGTTTCCACAAGACAGTCTGCACTTTATTAGCTTCAGTTCAGATGCATGAGCTAGAAAGTCTGCTTGTTCACTCACTGTGTGTGTCCCATCTAAGATTAGGAAAAGGAACAATCTAATTAGAAATCATTCTGACAAGAACAAATATCAAAGAAAAAAAGCTGAAAGAAAAAGTCTTTTTTTTCCCCCCAGTTCCCAAATGAGCCCGTTAAGTACGATGCGGACTGTGGTCTTCTCTCAAGCAGAGGATAATGAATGCAGAAGCACATTTCACAACTGTTTATTTATTATACTTGTTAAAAATATCACGACAGCTTCTAAACATAATGGGCCCGGCACAAAACCTGCTGATTGTTAAAAAATCCGCAGGATTCAGTTTCAATGCACAGAAAATATTTAACACTAAGGAAACGGAGCTGCAGAGAATAAACAAGATTTGGTTTGTACAATGTTGTTGCCTCATCTCTATCTCTCATAATGGGAAATCAAGTGCCTTTTATAAGGTTCTGGTCCCTCCAGAGTTAATTGGTAATAATAACTTAACAGGCAAAGTTTGAAAGTAAAACCAATTTTTAAGCAAGCCGAAATTACAGCTCTTAGGAGATTATCACTGGAGATCAAAGTCAGCAACAAATACCCAGAGTTGAAGAGAGAATGTCAGGGTTGTTTTCTTAGTTCATAGAAGCTTCTGAGTTTTATATGGTCTCCGTGCTAATTAAGATTCAATATATCAGTTAGCTGTGATCTTTGGCGTCTTCCACACCTGAATAATATTTTCTGACATTTAAGTCAAGCTAAAACTGAGTGTCTTAGTGACAGTAATGAACTGTATACTCAGAACTATATTAAAATAAGGTTTCCTAGGCTGGGTTTCCTAGGTGTCTTTGCAAATGTGAAGGTAGCAGCAGACTGAGCTCTTTTTTAAGATAATCCCATGACTTTCTACAACATTTCAAAATTAAGATAAAAATTGAATGCACCAAGTTAAACAAAAATGTAAAACCTTGTAAAATCTGTATTTTATTTCCTATTTTACAACATAGGGTTTCTGTAAGCAGTACAAAATAGATTTTGCCCTTTTTAAGACTGAAAGGTCTGGGAATTTTAAGAGACAAAAGTTCAGTCTGACAACTGTTAGTTCTATAACTGAACAGTTCCTATTTCCTACTATTTCCTATTATCATCATCAAAACCCACAACATCATGTTCTTCCTTTTGTCCTTTATAATTCAACGTATTAGCCAGAAATACCTCAGAGAAACAGGTGTCTGACGTTCTCAGGTAATGAAAAGTGACAACTGCTTCTAAATTCTTATGTTAGGCTGGGACTAAAACAACAGGGAAGCGATAGACAGGAAAAATGCGTCAAGTGAAAAAAAACCAAAAACTATCACATCACTGTATTAATTTTCCCCTCAAAACATAAGCCATTGAATTGCAAACTCGGGAATGGCAACTTACTCAGCAAATGTGTGGGGCTGCCTGCCAGCTACCGAGCCACAGCGGAGTGTCAGGGCCACGTGTTTCTCACAGCAGCCGAGTTCTCCTCACACTGCAGCAGGGCAGGTGGGGAAGTCTCCCAGTCCAAGGGAAAAGTTGGGTATGTTTGTGTAGGCAGTGACAGGCAAATCAGAGCATTAAGAGGTCTAACCGGCTAAGCAGAATGAGAACAAATCAAAAAAAAAAAAAAAAGAGAACCATTGTTGTGTGATCAAGAATCGAATCCTGCCTATTTGATTACGAAGCAAGATCATTCAAATGGGCAAAATTAAGCACGTGCTGAAGTTAAGCGCGTTGTCAAGTGCCACCTGCGGAATGCTGCCTTCTCACACCGAAGCAAATACAGATGTGCTTGCCGGCTTGTGTGATTCACAAAGATTAGATTTCTGTATTGACGGTCCTCTAAAAACAGAGAGGAAAGATGTAAAATTCCAACTAATTAATATTTGACATGTTTTAAACATAAGGTATCTGGCAAAGTTACAAAGATTTTTTAATTGTGAGCGGGAGAGACTCACTAAAAAATAAAAATGACTGCACTTGGATTTTTAATTTAATAGCAAAAATTCCTGCCCTGCAACTGAAGGGATTTGTAATTTCCCATGGAGAGAAAAGGCCTCTCTCCCAATTACGTGTTTTCATCCTTGCACTAACTCTGTCACTCATCAGGCTCTCAGTGAGTTCATTCAATTCTCCAAACTAGAAGGGAAATGTTGACTGGTTTTTGGGGCATGTTAGTTGTCTGTCATTCAGGTAGATGAATAGTAGCATCAGATGAGTACCTGAGCCAGGTACAGAAGGAAGATGAAAGGAGGAGCAGGGCGCTGTGAAAGAGGGGAAAAATGGGAGTAAGAAGAGACGTTGCCCTCTTGGGGGTTGTGAGCTGCTGCACGGGCTCCGAAATAATGCAATACAAAAGATGAACTCCCATAACCCTATGCGGGATAACATCTGAGGATTTTTGGTTTCCTGCAGTTGGTTATTAGCCCTAATTCCACCCCTGCTTCCTGTGCTCCCTAAGAAGATGTTTCATCACCTTCCACTTCTCCACTAGCATCTACGCACTTCGCAGCTGCCCTGCCCTGGACAAGAGCAGTTTTAAGGGATTTTGACTGGAAGTAACAATAAGCTTCACAACTACAATCACAAAGAAAGTCCCTTTCCTGAGGAGACTTCCCAGAGCAAACTCTTACCAGCTTTTTGTGGCTTCTGCCCTGTTGATGAGTATAAATTAATGTTGCCTCACAGATATCTCCTATCAGTTATTCACTGTAGAGATTGAAACTTTGATTAGCAAGACCTGAAATCACTTGGTCACATTATGGTGTTTTTTTTCCTTCTCTAAAAGGAGGGTTCACATGTTTAATGCCAGTAAAGTTCATCTTCATGAAACAATATAAATTTTAGCTAAGAAAGCAATGTGATCATGACACCACTTAGGGAACATAAAGGAGGAAGACAGACACAAAAAGAAGAATTAAGAACAGAGTACTCTGAGACCCAAAGTTCCCATGTAGGCACTACCTCCAGTCTATCACAAGATGGGGTTTAATAAATTTCAGAGACGTTTTAGCCACAGAGCAAGTATTTTCCTTCACACTCTGTGCTCAGTGCATCTCAGAGCTGCTCTTGAAGTAAAACTTCATGTAATGAGTAAAATCAGAAATCAAACAGCTCACTGTTCTGATTCTGATCTAAAATTGAATTTATAAAGAAGTTAGCTAATTAGGAAGCTCTACAGAGTGTAATAATTAAATGAAAAGAGATCTGTATGAGAAATTACTTTTAAAAATAGTTCATTTCCCACCTAGATCCATAGTTCCATTATTTTTGTATTTGCACTAACCAGAGACTAGCTTGAAAAAAAAGATGGATTTATGCTAAAATTGTGGCAATGCCTATATTAGGAATCAAACTCTTTTTTCTTTAATTGGGTTTTATAAAAAATATGAGCACAATGGTGAGAAAACATAGTAAATCAGTTACGTAAGATAAAAATAGTAGAACTTTCCTCTATTACCGTACAGTCCTAGTCCTCTACAATTGCACTGGCAAAAAGCTGAAATTTGTTCAACATCCTCTCTCACATCCAGTCTGTTCTGGACAAAATTTTACTGGTTTCCCTTTTCTTCTTCTTTCATATTTGGGGATCCATCATACCTCCACCATTTCTCAAGCACATATGGATTTGGCAGCTCAGGCTTTACAAATAACTAAGATATTTTAGTTTCAAAGGCATGTCATGAGCTGAAGTTAGAAGCTTGTGGCAAATTTAGTTGGTTTTGTTAATGAAAATTTATAGCTTTCACTGCAAAACATTTTCTCTACAACCAGACATAAAAGTAACCTTAACTGGAAGCACTCCAATTCAACAGCAGCACTTTACAATACTTTAAAAAGAAAAAAAAAAGAAAAAAACCAACAGCATTAAATATATATCTACTTACCCAAACCACATTAGCTCTGATTGTGCCAGGCATGATACATGCGTTCAGTAATACAACAAGAAGTCCCCATTCCAAACAGCCCACAGTCTGAGTAGACGAAGGAAGGTAGGGACTATTTTGCAGAAAGAAAACGAAGGCAAAGTTCTGAATCATAAATAATATCAGTGGTAGGACATAAATAAAATACTGCAGATGTGGGAATAGAACAGAGATCTCCTGAGTCCCCCTCCAGTGTCTTAGACATGAGGCTTCTCCTTACGAGTGAAATGCAATATGACGTAGCATTGAACTGGGAAGTTGTTTAATCAAGTAGTATTTTTCTTAAATATAAGCATAAGATTTTTGCCAAAAAGCAAAACCAACTATTCTTCTGACACCATGCAGCTCTTTAATGACTTTGTAATTTACAACTAAAACGCAACCAGCTGTTACTGCCTTTATACCCCATTTAGTCATGGTTTTCAGCAGCATAATCAGATTTTCTTCTCTACCTGAAATTACTTGTGAATTTTTCAGGAACAAAAAAAATATTAATAGTAAAACTGAGATTTGCTCATCCTGGGAGTGGACTCATGGCTGGCAAGAACCGTCACATTTGGAACATTTGGGAATGCACCTGAAATGCCATCTTTTTTTAAGAGTCCCAAGACAACAGTGGTAACACTAACACAATAGTGTGGAACAAAAGAGATCTTTTCCTTCTTTTTATAGACTGAATACATCAACCCTGAAGCAGTTAAAGACCGAAGTAGGGCCTCAGTATTACGTGAAAGTTGGCGTCTTGCCCTGGCCTTATATCCTAAACCGTCACAGAGCATTGACTCAAGGGAGATCAACACCAACATATCCCCAGTGCTGGGGTTTGGAGCTGTGGAAACGTGACAAGATCCCAGCCTGAGATGGTAACTGGCAGGGGATGACGGGATTTTTTATTGCTCTTACTATACTTTAAAAATAAACATGTTTGGTTTATGTTTACTGGAAAAACAACGAAACAGTTTAAATTCAGCCATTATTACTATTTTAGGGCCTCAGACTTTTTTAACTTGCTTCAGTCAACAGGGTCATCTTCAAACGAGGGGGGTTTGGTTTGGTTTTTAGAAGAGGGACATTATTCAAATACAGGACTAGAAAATTTAGCTACAGTTACCAATACCATATTTCCAAGCAGCAGTCAGCGCAATGTGTAAAATCTTCTGGAATTAATAGAAGAAAGAGGAAAAGGAAGGACGGTGAGACGCTGTATCTTAACAGCTGGATGCCAATTACTACTCTCTGTTAACAAAACAGCCATCTACCCGAGGTGTCTTTGTCTCCCCACTTGCACCAAGTGGCAATTCAATTAGAGGTCTCTTCCTTTCACACAGCTCACAATTTTAAACAAGTTTCACCTAAAAAGATTAACGTTCCCCATTTCATTGCAGTCATTATTACGCTTCTTTATTGCCACCCTAGTTATTATAAATTACGGCTCTTTCACCATTAGCGCATAGCTTTGTGGGCTTTTAAAGTTCACCCCTAGGAAGGGGGTCTTCCGTATAAAAAAGAATTCTCTTGATCATGTGAGACAGTTTAAAGAGATCTGTACTACATGAGGTGAGGTGGCAACAGAAATTTGCCGTGGATGCACTTCTAGTTAATGCCACCTGTAGCACACTAAGCGTATCGGGCATTATCAGACTTTTCTAACTTTTTTCTAGCTGAAATATCTGTAATGCCTCCTCACTTGCTCTGTTCTTCAGGATTTAGGTGAGTTACATATGCCCATGTGATATCATCAGCAATATTCAAGCTTAAAAGTATAAATCAAGAACTGTATAAATTGAGAATCTAAATAGAACCACTTTGAAAGAATAATCATTTCAAGGCTTCTAGGGAGGTTTTGCTTTTGGGCACATAAGCCTCCAGTCTACACTCAGATCATGTTTTCTCTTTACTCCTTTTATCTAAAGATGGCTACTCCAGATGCAACTCCCAATCACAATCCCTAATCCATCAGTTACTAGAAGCTTTTGGGATTTACCAAGGCAATGATTCCTCTTTCTAATTCTGGTCTTTCTTTCCCTGTGCATTTACTGCTGGTACAAAGCCAGGAGCTCCCGTGATGGAAAGAAGGATGTTTAAGATAAAGCACCCCAGCATTAAGTCTGTCATCCCTTTTGCTAACCTGCCACGCGGAGTCTCTGTGAACAACTCAGAGCAGGCAGAAAACTGGGGGCTGAACAGGACATCCATACACCAAGCCATTCTTCCAACACACAAATTTGGAAAATACGAGCCGTTTCAGCACATTAAATCAGCAGAAAAACTACTCCCTTCTGTTGTATTAGTTTTCTGCCAACACAGCGCGCTGAAGTGGCTCAGGAGCCCAAGCACCAAAGGAGTCAGCGAAAGGGTTTGGCCAGAGGCAAGAGCGAGCGATGAGGCAGCCAGCCGCTAGGTTGCCTAGAGAGCTACAGCCTTAATTTCCTGACATTTTTTTTTACCTTTAATTGGCTTATCAAGAGGTCGGATGGGAAGCAGGAAACAGGAACACACAGCTGGAGGAAAAGAACAGCAGGACTGCAGTGGCCCAGCTTAGAATGGTTTAAACCACTTGAGTCACCAGCGTCCTGGTTTTCTGTTCTATTTCCAAAGGTGAGATGCTTACATATGATGAATTTCTTCAAATGGAGCAGTGAAGATATTTCTAAAGGACCGTTAGAGAAGGATCACTGAGCAATCTCGCTGTTAACATCTAACCTAGCCAAGTTTCCATCTCAGTCCTGCAGCATGGAAAGGCCTCGAGAGCAATTAGTCCAACTCGTCACATGAGGAGAACCATTGACGGAGAAACAGCGGAGCCAGCTGAGCTAAAGACTTGCATTATCCAAAAGCTTAAGTTTCCCTCTGATTCTGTCAACAACTAAGTGCTTTTGCACTATCTGTAAAACACCCAGGTCATTTTTTTCCCTTTTAACCCTACAAAAATTCCTATAGAATCAAAGGGTCTGGGAGTTAAGTGTGGCAAACCAGCTCTCGGTTACAGCTCTGCATGGATAAAAGCTCTGAGGAAAGGAGCGAGAGATGTTGCTTCTGTTTAAACCAGAAAATCTAGATATAGATTTATTGACTTCATTTTTGGTTTAGGCTCTCTAGATCTCTTTCTAATTAGCATGCAGTGTCATTCACAAAGCAAGCAGAAAACTGAGAAAATCAAAAGCAACAAAAAAGGCAGGAACTGCACTTCTCCCACCAGCTGTTGCCATCTTCTTCAGCTGTTTGTTTACTGCGTTTTCCAGATGTGACTCGGGTTTAAGACCTCAATTACTTGTGAAGACAGTCGCATTCTGCCCTCAGGTACACAAGTCCAGTGCCACCACAATTGTATGCAAGCACCCAAATGTTCTTTAGTATCTTAAATGGAAAATATTCTTTCAGTATCCCTATTGAAGAAGAAACTTATCACTTAAATATTGTTGTAGGAAACTTTATACCTTTTGCCTAATTTCTCTTTTTCTCCCTTTTTACTGGAGAAGCAAAATACTCTGATATCTGATATGAAAAGTACTTTGCAAAAGTTTAAACTTACCTAGAACTCTGCTATTGTTATTTACCATTATTTACCATTCTTTAGTAATTTTAAAGTAATTTTGCATACGTTGCTTTTGGATCCAGTGAGCTTCCAAATTCACAAAGCTTTTATTGGCTTATCATATAATATCTAACAGTGTTTTCTTCTGCAGTTTGCAACATTTCTGCTACATTAATAGAATGGTGAGCACATTTCTTCAGCTAATTAAGTCACGTATATAAGTATTCTCATGTGAGTTAGATGCAAACTGCATTAAGTAGCGAAATGTCAGCCCATTTCAAAGATATTGCATTCACAACTTACTAGGATTCAGCCTGTAATCACATTTGTAATTCCTTTGACCCTGCACCCTTCAGTTGAGTCAATTTACACCACTATTATAAAACCTTCAAAAAAGCCAAGCTGGTAAGAACTAAGGGGGGGGAAAAAAGGAAAAAAAAAACCCAGATAAATCATGAAAAATGTAGACCCAAAACACAGGTCATGAGGTCTATAAATTACACTATTCGAACAGATGTGCTCTGATTTCTGATTTGTTCTGTAGACTAGACCAAGTGACACCATTTATCCAAACTTCCTGACTCTATTATAAAGTGCTTGGAACAATATGTAACACCTTTTTACAGACCAAAATCTTCTGTAAAATACTAATCATTTCATAATCCCACATGAACCTCTAGACCTGGTAAATTACCCTGAACCCATTAACAGCTCAGATTGCTTTAGAGAACATTCCTGGACACACATTGGAGAGTCACAGGTGGAACCTCCTACAACAGCTGGCCAAGCAAGAGCTCCCTTCTCCCCAAAAGGTCTCTCTTAGCAGTTTATGTCACAGAGACAGAGCACGACAACTCCAGGAGCTGCTCAGGTGAGCAGCTTATTTCTTTTCCTATTTTAAAAGTTTTGTTCCAAAAAAAGTAAAGCTTTTGAAGAGGCATTTTCTCACTCTTGCTCAGCTCTGTTCCCAGCAGAAGATCGCTTAAGATCGTCTCTAAACTCCACGCGGTCTCTTAAGGCTGACTCGAAAATCTGTTTTTTAGAGCACCTGCTGGGAAGGGGCCACCCTGGGAGCTCCTTGGGTTTTCCCCGGGGAGCTGCACACCGCGGTATTCGCTCTCAGTGGGTCCTGGCTGCACGTCAGAGTCTGCTTTGTGAATTAAGTGATGCTGTAATGCCACCTCGTGGAAATTCTGCTTGCTGCCTCGCATTTTACACTATTAACAACATATTAAATAATAGAAAATGGGTGTGTTGTTTCCACCTGCTTTCTGATATTCCACGTTCCAGTCCACTATACTCCTATGAAGTGTTTGGTTTGTGGATTTGTTTCTTTGTTCGATTGTTGGGTTTTTTTATTAACTCATTTGTAACATCACCTACGTTGTGCTGATTGGAGATGTCATAGGAATGCGAGGTGTAACTCACAGCTAATATGAAAGTTCACTCTTTGGTATACGGTGGCATTTTTGCTGATTTTTAAATATTTAAAATACGTGACTCACTTGAAATGCTAAATAGCAAAAAAAAGTTTCTCAGAACATTCCCCCAAAACCCAATAGATTTGAGATAAAGAGGAACTAACCAAATAAACTGTCTTGTTGAGTATCATTGTATGAAAATAAATGTTCCTTTCAATATCACTAAATGCAAATTATACAGCTTCTGCTATTCTAAAATGGAGTATCTTCCATTTTGGCCAGCCAGGTTTTTATCTTACATGTACGATTTCCTGATTAAAATATGAATCCTTCAGCAATAATATTTTTCTATACTTGGAATTCACTATTATTTAAATATTTCAAATGTGGTTTCTTCCCTCTCCTCCTCTCTTAAAAGGACAAAGGAAGGGGGGACTCTTTCTTTTGAAAGGTAGTAGGGGGGGTCACTTAGTTCTCTGACTAACTTTTCAGCGAGTCCTAACAATTTTAAGTATTTGGGCGATTACACAGAATTGTCATTTATGTACTCTGGCAGACCTTGACGAGGCACAAAACGGGCTTTCAAAACACTCTTCATCTTCACATGAGTAGCAAGAGCTGGACTAGTGGTCTGTAAAGAGACTACAGTGAGGAAATACCATCATCTGAAGAAGACAGAAATGAAAATAAACCCACTCGAAGCTAAAAGTGAATAATGTTATTCACGCATGGTAGTCCTCCTTGAAAAATTTGTGAATTAAAACCAAGGTAACGTCATTTTTTCTTCTTCCCTTTTATAAAAGTGTGCTTAAAGCTGTATCCTGTATCCTCCTTGGCTGCCTCAAATGACTCCTTAGGAAATTGTACTTTGTAAACAAAACAAGGCTCTTTAACTTGGGGCTCACTTACAACGTTACGAGATTTCTTGCTTGCTTTAAAATAAGAAGTGTGAGGAAGGAGGGCATTTAATGCATTCAGTGCCTGGCTTTATAACATTTAAATACTTTTGACCAGTGAGTAGTAAGTGAAGCACAATTAAATCATATCCTCTCTGGCAAAAATTTGAGCAGATTTCTTATGCACAGTATAAAGTTTCCTATTCGATTTCAGCAGACACCGGAAGTAAAATGATCAAATGTTTCTTGAATAGTAACATAAGTACAGAGTATGTGGTAGTTTCACTTAATATTTTTAAAAGTAGCTAATGTAAGGCTGTAAAGGGGAGTCTGATACATCATTATCTTATGGAAGCAACATACTGAGAGGTAGGTAGGAGTCTTGATTTACTATCTCAGTCACAAAATACACTTCAGATATATTGAAAAGGAAAAGTTATTTCAATGGTTATTTGCTCCCCTAGCCAATATTGCCCTGACTCTAATACTGGGTGTATAGTAAAAGGCAGAAAATTGATGTCAAGTCTTCCTCAAGTCAAGCAGAGGTATATTCATATCGTCAGCTCCAAGGGAGCAACCTGCAAAGCTATCAGAAACTACTTCCTTATAAATACAACCAAATACCGCTGGAGGCCACAAGGTGGAGTAAAACTTATCTCTGGAACCTTTCAGGAAAAGCAGCTTAAAGCCTGTTCTTAGCTCATATGAATCATGGGTGAATAAGAGACTGCTGAGCTCTGCACCCTCAACAAAAATCTAAGAGCTTCCGTGTGCTTTCTGGAACAACACACTTGTTAAACTTTTGGCGTCTGAGAAGTCAAGAAGACTGAATCAATCTTAATGTAGCTTATAGTAGGAGAACAAATAAGATACAGACCTGAAGATTTATTTTGCTGCAAGACTGCTGCTGAAATTGATCTTTAACTCTCCTTATTCCTTTCCCCTTCTCGCATTTCTTAACACAAAACCCACTTTCTTCTATATAGCAAAAAAAGCTAATACAAACCCCTTACGATCTCATGACTGTATGAGTGATGTATCTCAAGAACACAAAGTTGCTGGATGGAAAGATGGGTAACAAGCCACGCATCAGCTGGCTACATCAGTACTTGAGACACCTGGCAGGATCAAATTTTCATGCTCAGGTAATTTCTCTTCCCCTTCGTGATAGACCTTTTCTACCAAACACAGCCCAAAACCACTAATGAAGTACCCGCACTGACTACAGCTATTTTTCAGTGACGGTGATGCGAGCAAGCGCTTTTCACAAGAGTGAACCTGTCCTAGCAATTGCCCATTGAGTTATAGGCAGGATAATAAAGATCTCTTTAAGTTGTCACAACTTAACTGCATAAACCGGGGACATCGAAACATTTTATAATCAAAAATGACATTTGGGAGCGCAGACAGCAATAAAAACCCGTAAAGCGTGTTTTTGTGACTCTCATAACTCGTTTGCAAGTAAACTCTCTCTTCGCCTTCCGCCTCCCCCGCACCCACCCGAGTCTCTCAGGCAGAACACGGAGGAGAACACGGAGCAGCCCGCTCGGTTCTGGCCGGGCAGGTCTCTGAGCCCTGCGGCTGCTCGGAGGAGGCTCCGCCGGATCCCGGGTACCTGCCCCCAGGCTGGGGGGCCGGCGAGGGCTCCATTGCTCATGACTCGAGTCATATGACACGGTAAAGATGGCTGAAGGGGAGAGGTGCGCCGCGTCTGCCGCGGAAATAACCGAGGACTTTGAGATTATCGACAAGAAACAGGTCCCGAAGGCGAGCGAGCTGAAGGAGGAGGGGAAGGGGAAAGCGGAGGAGGCGAGGTGGTCCGCTCCCATCCTGTCGCTGGCCAAGAAAGCCTCGGAAAACTTAGCGCTGGGCTACGGCACGGCTCTGAAGTCTGCATCTTTGGTAGGATTCATTCCCAAACCAGTCAGCACTGACAGCACAGCAAGAACAAGTATGGTTACGCTTATTTGGTACACTTGCTTTTGTGGTGCGCAGATAAGTTTGCTCCCGTAAGTGCTGCTGATCAGTGACAGGGATGCGGGGCTGTGACTTTGGATTTATGTTTTTTTAAAAAAAGCTGATGCTGCAGGTTTGGGTTTTTTTTTTTAATTGGTTAATCAAACTTTTAAAAACTACGTTGGCATAGAACTTAAGAAAAAATTGTTATAATCCTAAACTGTTAATGTGTTTGGGGAAACAGTAAGCTTTTAATGGATTCCTTTTCTTCCTCTCCCTTAAAGTTCCCCTGGGCAGCAGCCTGGCCGTGCTCAGCCCGTCCATTCCTTACCCTCCCTGCCTGTGCTGGGAACTGGCCTGTGCTTCTAGAGCTTTCGTGTCAGAAAGTGGACAAGACAACCGAGGTGTAGATCTGTTATAAATTACTTTTCAACTATGCTAAAAACGCCTTCTCTTTAACCGCAGCTTGCTTTAGGAAAACATCCTTATTCATGGGTAGAGCAGCCGTGCAGGTTTTATGGAACAGGTCTCTTAGCACTGAATCACGTCATAAAACCAGCGTCTGACATTGAAGAAAGCGTGTCCTGCCTTGCAGAGAAGGCAGGAGCTGCAAACCTAAAGAATGCAAATCGAGAAAGACTTGCAGTCTTAAAAGACCAAGAGAGAGCGAGCCGCTAGCTTTTTTTTGTCCTTGCTTCAGTGTTTTCTGACTTCAAAGTGTGCTGAATAACTGCAGTGAACAAGGCGTGGGGCTCCAAAAAGATGTTTAAAAGGGATCTGTTGAACGGAATGAGATGCAAGACTGGGTGACCGCATTCTTAAAGATTGCAGCGTTACGGCTGTGATATTTTTGCGCTCGGGTAACCCAATTCCTTGTCTTTCAGACGAGGCTTTGGCAATGAGACTAGCAGCTGTCTATTTAGCGTGTACCAACTCGTACACAGTTTGGCAAAAGATGTACTTGACTGTGTAAACTTGCAACAGTCTAAAAAATAGTGTTCAGGTAGTTATACAAACCCTTATTAAGACACTGTTTAAATTTGCCTTCGTAAAGAACGTTTCACAGTATTTTCAGTCTGGTGGGTAACGCAATACATGTATCTTGACCAAGGCTGACAAAGTATTCCTGATAAAGCAAAAATTCAAGTTCAGGAAAGAATCAAAGTAAGTTGGCGAGCTGCTCCTGAAACACAACAACTAAAAACAAAGAGTAAGATTTACTGGTTCTGCAGTCAGCTTTTTTTTCTGTTCCTGGTGTGTGACCTGGCAATACTGACATCAAATTCCGAATATTACAGCCCTTGTAACCCTCAGCCCCATCTCAAGCCATCCTGTGCCCTGGTGGGGCACCCCCAGCGTTGGCTGCCGGTTACCGGGGGGACAGGACTCGGGGTGCTCTGGGACTGCTCAGATCCAGTCGATGAGGCTCCCTGTCCTCGCTCCTGCAGGGAGAGTTTCGCTCGGGTTTAATCCCAAGTGAACACAGAAGGGACGGTCATAATGGAAATTAGTACCGAAAAAGACTTTTGCGGGAAGTTTGGCTCAGTTTAACAGCCTGGCGTGGGACTCACACGGGCTCCGCCGGTCAGACGGGTCTCCCGCAGCTGCCGGGTCTGTGGGGGCGTGAGCCCGGCTCTGACCCGCAGGTCCCGGCGGGACCCTCCTGAGGCACCAGCGCCGCCTCAGAACGCCGCCGGCCCTCAGAGCCCCGTGTCGGCTCAAGGCAAAGCGGCAGCCGCCGGCTTGTTTTCGCCTCTCCCTGCCCTGGGTTCGAAGGAGAGAGCCCGTCCCGCCCCGCCGGCGAGGAGCGGCCGCCGCCTGGCGGAGAGCGCCGGGCAGCGGCGACTCCTTCTGAAATGGCGCCCGGCGCGGCCCGCGCGCTCTCGCGAGAGTTCCGCGGGCGGGGGGCGATGGCGGCGGCGGCGGGGCGCGTGCCGTTGCCGTGGTGACGCCGGGTCAGGGCCCCGGGCCCGGGGCGGCCGCTTCGTCTCCCCCTCGCCGGGCCGGAGGGTGCCGGGAGCGGCCCCGCTGCCCGCCGGGTCGGTTCTCGGTGCAGCGAGCCCGGGGTGGCGGGATTCGCCCGCGGCGTGTGCGCGGCTCTCGCTGCGGCCGAGAGGGAGGCCGAGGCGGGGAGGCGCCGCTCCGGCGGGCGCTGCGCGGGGCTGAACGCGGCTCTCGTCTCTCCGCCCGTGCCCCCCCGTGTTTCCCCCCCGGCCCAAGGTGCGCGGTGCCACGCCATGGAGGAGCGCGCCAACCTCATGAACATGATGAAGCTCAGCATCAAAATCCTGATCCAGTCGGCCCTGAGCCTCGGCCGGACCCTGGACTCCGACTTCCCTCCCCTGCAGCAGTTCTTCGTGGTGCTGGAGCACTGCCTCAAGCACGGCCTCAAAGGTGGGCACCCTCCGGCCACCGCGGGCCCGGGTCCGGTCTCGCTCCATCTCCGGTTCGGCCTCTCTGCGACATTAATGTCGGTGGCCTGCCGGGTGCGATGCCCGTCGGTGTTACAGGTGCACGTGTTACCTTCTCGTACACCCCGTGTTTCACACCTCCTGAGCCGCCGCGGTGTTTTTAATGCCCCCTTTTCGTTGGCGGGTTGGGAAGTGGTGAGACAGAGCAGAGCACTGGCTCAGATTTGTAATTGTGGAGTTGGAAATCTGTCGCTCTTCCTCACAAGCTTCTCTGTGTACTCCCTTTAGTGAAGAAGACGTTCATTGGGCAGAACAAGTCGTTTTTTGGTCCTTTGGAGCTGGTGGAAAAACTTTGTCCTGAAGCATCAGACATAGCAACTAGTGTTAAAAATCTCCCGGAGCTGAAGTAAGTGCTTTGTTGCGTTTCACCTGTGCTGCTGGGAAGAGAATCCTTTGTGTAGTCTCTTGCCTTGCTCAATGAGATCTTGTTCCCAAAGAGGAAAATAGGATGGGGTAGGAGGCATTGACTTCTCCAAGAGCTAAAGATATTCTAGAGTCATCAAAATGCCCAGTGCTTCCGATCCAAACAAGGCTGTCAGCTTAAAAACAGCATTTGGAAACTTCTGTGACCTTGCTAAAAATAACTCTTAAGTCTTCATTCACAGGTGTTTTCTTTTGTCTTCTTTACCTCGTTTTAATGACTTTGTGTCATTTTTTGCATGTGCTAGTAGTATTTAATTTGGGTGATTCAGGATGATGGGAAAGAGACTAGTTATACTGCCAAGATGCATTAATTCGTGGGTTTTGGTGGTCGCAGAAAATATGTGTGCATTTCCAAGTTAGGAAGGCTTAGCAATATACTTTCCCTTCACAGAAGCAGTAGGATATACTTAAATGCATCTGAGTTCTGGAGACTACGCTTCATTTCCCCAGGAATTTTTTTCTGTGTTTTTTTTGTTTTAAGTAAATGACAACCTTCATTTCCCTTTGTAAAGGGAGAACTTTGAACTGCACAAATCTACTTAGTAAAACACTTTGTTTTTACCAAAATGTGCCATTTTTCATTTTAGGACTGCTGTGGGAAGAGGAAGGGCCTGGCTTTACGTAGCACTCATGCAAAAGAAACTGGCAGATTATCTCAAAGTACTGTTGGACCATAAGCATCTGTTAAGGTACAGACATACATAGATCTGATTCACCGAGTCACTGAAACTTTGCTTTGCTGGGTAAGAGCTCATTAATTGACCAGTTTAAGCTTGTTCTTGCAACCCGCAGAGGAGCGAGTTGTTCACTGTTTTTGCAGTGAACCTGCAAAGGAAGGAGTATTTTCTGTGAGAGTGCTCTCTCTTGTGCCTTGTGTAATAAATTAATTGAAAGGGGCTGATCAGTTGAGCTTTATAAGGGCTGCGTTGGTGTTGATATGACTTTGGTGATTGAAGTACCGTTGTAATTGTTTGGTGTGCAGTGATGCCTTTTAATATTTCTTGTAGTGAATTTTATGAGCCTGATGCATTGATGATGGAGGAGGAAGGAGCGGTCATTGTGGGTCTGCTAGTTGGACTGAATGTCATCGATGCAAACCTTTGCTTGAAAGGAGAAGACTTGGATTCCCAGGTAAAGATTAAATCTTAAATAAGATCAGTTGCTGTAAGATTCTAGTGGAATTAAGCATGTCCATAAATACTTTACTGAGATGGGTCCAGGCCTCTGTCTGGAATGTCCTCTGTTGAAGCTTGTCATGTTTCCCATGTTGAATCAGAAAAAATAGAACACGAGCATTCACCTCTGTAAGTAGCAGTTTGTAGAAAAGCTGTCAAAAATAAAAACTGCCAGGAAACAGAGCACACCGCACGAGGTTATTTTGGTATTTTATGACAAATACTAGCTTGCATGTTTGCTTCAGCTAAGAATAGTATAGGTACGATCTGTCTCTCTAAACTTAAATTTCAGATTTTTAGCTTTTTTCAAATATAAAGTAATGCCTGCTGCTATACAGAGTTGCACTGTGAAGGTGTGTTAATGTCTGAAATATTTACGTTTCAGGTTGGAGTGATTGATTTTTCCTTGTACCTTAAGGAAACACCGGACAGTGATGGCAAACAGTATGTATGGTGAATTAGTGATTCTAAATTCTTGTGGGTTTTTTGTAGAACAAATGTGTCAGTCTAGAAGCACGAGTGCTAGGGATCTCAAAATCATCAAAAAAAGAGAATCCAAAATAGATGTTGTTAGTTAAGCAAAAGTACTCGCTTTCAAAGGCTGAGCCCATGGTAGTTTTACCAACAATACAATGTGGGGAGTTTTTGTCTTGAGCTGGGACCAAGTTAAAAGCACCCAAATTTTTAGGTTGTGTTTTAACTTGGTTTTAGGAGATGTGACCTGCCAGGTCACACACTACTAAATCACTGCTTTATTTCTAAGCACTGGATCAGAAACATTTTCGATTAAGTAGCTGTCTTTGTGGGAGAGATCAGCTGTGGAGGGAAAAAAAGTAGTTGTAGGTGAAATGTTGGGTGAATTAGAGACTGAAGTTTGTATCTAGGAGACCTACAGTGCTTCTGGCACTTCCGAGCACTTCACTGTTGAGCTGCTTCATCTCCTGTGTGCTTCTGGTGTAGCTCAGGAATAAGTATAAGTAAAGGAGAAAATGTTTCAATTCAGTGTGCAAGTCTATGCTGCAAACCCTAGTACCAGCTAACAGTTTAGAATGAAGGAGTTTCTTCCCAATCAATAAATTCTCACTTTTACAACTAGAGATGGAGGGATTACGGCTGTCCTTGACCAGAAGCATTATGTGGAAGAACTTAACCGACATCTAAGGTGGGATTTTCATCTATTCTAATGTACAAACACTTGCCCTGTGTAGCTTTTCCAGTATGGCTTTGAGTGTCTCTGCTGTTGGTCTTGTAGGTTTTTGTCTAATACTGAAATGCCTCTTCTGGTTGTTTTCCAAAATCTGAGTTTTCTTTTGTGATCTTACTCTTTCGGTGGCATATGCAATGCAGAAAACAAGACTGTGTAATAATAGTTTACTTTTTTTGAGCCTTATTAGTGATTAACAGAACATTTTGGAGCTGCTTTTCCAAAAGAAAACTATTAGGGAATGCATGGTCCTCTCAGTGCCTAAGAGGGACAGTTGTCCTTCCTTTGGGTTTTTTGCAAGTCAAAATATTGAACTGTTAACAAATGCAAGATGGTAAAAGTATGGTCCAGGGTAAGTGTTGAACGTTGGCACTTCTGTCGTTTTTATGCATCTCTCTTCCTTGCTGCAGTTGCACGGTTGCAGATCTTCAGAACAAAATAGACTGTTTAGAAAAGACCAATTCAAAACTCCAGGAAGAGGTTTGTGTCTGGTCTGTTAAATGTTTCTCATAGCTCTTTTCCATCAGAGGCAAAACTCGTCAAGAATGTACCTTAGACCTAAAATACTGAATTGTACCAGTGAAATGTGGGGGATTGGTAGGACTGGCTTGGGTTGGCATGTTGGGGAAAGCTCTGTGGAACATTAGTAATTAATAATAATGGATGAGGGCGTGAAGCAGAAGTCAAGTGAACAAATGTGGATGGGTTTATTAATTTAGGCTGTACGATGAGTGTGGCTGCAAAAGGGTCCAGCAGCTTCTGGGGAGAATGAAAGGGACGAAAGGGGAAGTGAGCAGCGCACCTGCTACAAAGGCAGAGCTGCTAACTTTAGAATTCCTCCAGATGTTATGTGCTTGTACAGTGATTAAATATAGATATGTTCTCTTTGTAAACAGCTTGCAGCAGCAACCGACCGAATTGGATCACTTCAGGAAGAGCAGCAGCAGTTAAAACAACAAAATGAATTGATTCGTGAACGGAGTGAAAAAAGTGTAGAGGTGAGGCACCTGTTTGAAGACAATAGGGATCCTTAAAATAAGGGATCTCTTTTGATTATCTGTAGTTAAGGCTCTCCAAAGCACTTTGATCTGGAGTTTAGCGTGCTGCTGTGCAGCTCCCCGGCTTTGAGCATAGTAAACGCAGGCAATAGATTTTGCTGTTCTTTGCTACACAATTAAACATACACTTCCAGAAGGGAGAAAGCATTAAAAGCATTAGAATGGTTTCTTTTTGTTTTTCCTCTATTCTTTTGAAATTCACCAGCTTATCAGTTGTAAAATAGGAGGATTTGACTTGAAATAGCACATAGAAATACTGTGTTACACACAAGAACTTAATGAGTACTTGAAATACATGACTGTGTAATCCCCTGTTGCTTTTTTGCTGATGTTTCTTGTAGGTAACAAAAGAGGATACAAAAGTAGAATTGGATACTTACAAGCAGTCACGCCAGGGCCTTGATGAAATGTACAGTGACGTTTGGAAGCAGCTGAAAGAAGAAAAGAAAATTAGGCTGGTAAGGAAACTCAGCTATAGAAAGCAAAATGGAAGGTAGAGGATTCTGTGTGCTTTAAAGTAACCTTGCAAATACAGGACGAGTGCTGTGCACTTGTTGCAGCTATTCAGAATTCGTAAAGGAATTGCAAGCAAGATGCTGGATATTGGCTTTTGGAAGGAGCTCTACGCTTCGTGCTGGCAGATCTGCACCCTTGCTGTGGTCTGGAGAGCTGAAACAGTGTTTTGGTCTTACTGACTTAGTGTATTACTTGAGACCTAGTTTTTATGTAAAGTCGTAGTTTGCTGTTACCTCAGAGTAATACGTAGTTTGTGTGTGGGGTCATAGGGGTTTGGGAAATGTTTATCCCTGGCCTGTGATGACACAGCGATAACTCGGAAATCTCTTTGTAAGGAACTAGAGAAAGAGTTGGAGCTACAAATTGGAATGAAAACAGAAATGGAAATTGCCATGAAACTTCTGGAAAAAGATACTCATGAAAAACAAGACACTTTAGTTGCCCTTCGCCAACAGTTAGAAGAAGTGAAGGCCATTAACTTGCAGATGTTTCACAAATCTCAGGTACGTACACGGTGGAGAACGGCAAGAGCAGCTGTCGTGGTGGTCCTCACGTGTTCGTCACACACTGGGGGTGCACATGCGCTTGTGTGCATCTGAAGTTATACTTAGATGCAGCGATTTTCTTAAGAATATCCATTTTTAAAGATGTGGAAGGAGTTGTTTTATTTTTTTAGTATGCTTCATTGTTGGTATGATATTGAGTGTGTTTGGAAAGAAAGGGGATTGCCTTGAGTATGCTGCGGAGTGTGCCATGGAATCATCCAACAAACGCGGAGGCAAACGGAGAGCTCTCACGGGGGAGAAGGAGTTTGCAGGAGTTTTTCGTTCTAACCACTGAATGATTAGTCTTTAAAATAAAAATGACTTACTGCAGCCAAGAACTGCCTTGCTTCTCCATCCCACCTGTGTTGTCTTGCCTTTCACCCGCACCACGTTTAACACTTTACTGTAGAAACGAGCAACAAGCCTCTCTAAACCAATAGAGAACTGTCAGTTATTTTTGCCTATCTGCTGTAGTCTGTACCCAAATCATCATCTGAGTCCTATCACCAGTGGAAAGGCGACACTGGATTTTGGGGAAGGTAGAACTCTGTGGTCAGGGTGGCCTCTGGAGCTTTAGGCATTTTGTTACCCTCCTTTAGCATGAGATCTGGCTCTCCAGATGTAAGATGGATACAGAAGTAAAATGAAAACCATTTTGCTTTCTGGGCCTGTCTTCCTTCCTCAGTCTCCTCCTTACCCTGACAGTTCCTCGAGTTTACTTTCTCCATCCTTTGTGTCATATCTGCTGCAGGGGCTTGGGGATACTTTAGAGGGGGTTGTTTTTGTGGTTTGAGGGTTTTTTTGTCTTGTTTGTTTCAGTTGTAGAAATGCCTGTCAGTGTATCTCTCATGCAAGGAAGTGATGGAGTGAGTAGTAGTGTACACATGAAATACACAGAGCTGGGCTCTGTTGATGAAGTAAGAGTTTAACTAGACTTCCTTTCCCGTACTTGGTGCCAGAAATGCAGAGGGGATTTCTCTCAGTTTTTATGGACTGTTTTCTGATGCCTTTTCAGGCTTTATCTAGGCCTTTGCCTCCTTCACAGACGCACAGAAAACTTGGAAGGCAATGCCCAGTGAAACCCCAGTGCTGAGCTACACCTTTGCTTTCAAAAGCAGTATTTTGGGGTGGTTGGGTTTTTTTGGCTTCCTGGTTCCATTCCCACTGAGTGCCGTTGTTACGCTCAAATCATAATTTATATTATTAGCCTGTCAGTTTATTATCTGGTGATTTCTTTCTTCAAGCTTGTTTCTAAAGAGAAGATTTTTGGCTTGGAGCTGATCTCAGAGGTCAGAACTTAGTACAATTAAGGGTTTTTTTCTGAGCTCTTAACAAAACAAGTTGAGGAGTATGTGCTCTGGCATTATCAGCATTTTGTTTGTACATTCCAGTTAGACCCAGGCATGGCCTGTAACAAGCTAAACATTCTTCATCTAATGGCAGACTTTCATTAAACACTAACTCATTGTGCCTTAGAAAACTAAAATGTATTATCTGGAATATCTGTTCACTTATTCCTACAGAACGCAGAGAGTTCATTACAACAGAAAACAGAAGCAATATCCTCTTTTGAAGGGAAAACAAATGAGATGATGGCCTCTATGAAACAAATGGAAGAGAGGTAATAATTATGAGCTAAAAAAGTCAACACTGACATCAGTAGAAAGTTTCCAGTTGAAGCCTTTATAGGGTGACCTTTCATACCCCTCTTCTAGACGTTTGCGCATACGTACCTGCATCACGTTGTTTTTCTTTTTTCCTTCTTATCACCCTCTGCACTTGCCTGTTCTCTTTCCCCGGGCAAACATGCCCATAATTGACCCATTTGAAAACCAGAGCTCTTTCCCCAGGCAGGCTGTTCAAAAACATAGAATCGTGGAATGGATTGGGTTGAAAGGGACCTTTAGAGGTCATCTAGTCCAGCCCCCCGGCAGTGAGCAGGGACATCTTTGACCTGATCAGGTTACCGAGAGCCCCGTCCAACCTGACCTTGAATGTCTCCAGGGATGAGGCCTCCACCACCTCGCTGGGCAACCTGTGCCAGTGTTTCACCACCCTCCCTGTAGAAAATTTATTCCTTATATCCAGTATAAATCTACTCTCTTTTAGTTTAAAACCGTCACCCTTTGTTCTGTTGCAACAGGCCTTGCTAAAAAAGCTTGCCCCATCTTTCTTATAGGTTCCCTTTAAGTGTTGAACATGTTGACTTTAGTTTAAGAACAGCTATGACTACTCTTGCTTTTGGCTTTATTTTGCAGAAACAGTAGCTTTCAAATTTTATTTTTTTCCCCTCCACTAGCATTTTTGGTTCAAATCTTTATAAAGATCCATATGATAAATCTAAAAGAACAGAATGAGGAGGTGTAGGTAAGGAGTATGTGGATTGAAGGCAAATGTACGTGTTCCTTAATTTGCAGGTTGCAGCACGCAGAGAAGGCAAGGCAGGCTGCGGAAGAAAGGTGCAACAAGATAAGGCAAGAACTTGCTGGCAGGCTGGACACTTGTCGCCAACAGATGTCCCAACTGGACAGCAAATGGTATTTGATCCGATGAAGCCGTTTTTTTCCTTCCCTTCTGCTGTTTCTTTAAGAAGTGTGTTGTCCACCTTTTGTGCTCTGGTTTAAAGAGGGGTAGGTTTGAATTATGTTGAGTTCAGCAAGTATTGACAGAAGTATGCAAGATCTAGGAAAGCACCGCGCTTCTGTGTCATGCACAGTTAGCACGAGGATTGTTAAATGTTTTTTTCCAGAGCATCCAATTTAGAGCACAGAGTGCCAGGGGAAATCTGTCCATTCTGACCAGGAATGGAGCTTTCAGTTGCTTTTTTACTAAATCAGGAGATAGGTGTGGTCATGCCTGTAGGCTGAGCACGTGAGTGACTGTGATCCAGATGGACTGGAGGGTTTTGGAGGGGCTCGGGAGCATCCTGGTGTTCTTAGGGAATGTAAATTCTCTAAGATCTCTAATACCTATAGAAAATGCTTCTTTCATTGATCAGACATCAGGGTAGAGTGTCCTTTTTAAACATGGCTCTTTAAACACAGGTAGTCAAATCTGTACTCGTGGGCATTGGTTTGGGGATTTTGGTTTTGTGGTGTTTTTTCTTGTAGCCATTTATTGCTGCCTGTTTTCTGTGACCTGAAAATGCTCGTAAAGTTTTTGCTGTCTGTTGCTGTAACATCCCTGTTCTCTCCTTTCCCAAAACACCACTCTAGTTTTTGCCCTCTTTTAGACAAGGTTTCTTTTTCTCATACTGTTGCTTCCTTAAGTGCTGTAGAATATCTTGCTGCTATAGGGTTTCTTAGAATTAATTATTTTTTAAATAGCTCAACTCTGGAAAAGGAGCTAAAATCTGAAAAAGAACAGAGACAAACATTGCAAAGAGAACTGCACCAAGAGAAGGACGCTACTGCTCTGCTTAAAACAGAATTACAGCAAATGGAAGGACTGAAAAAGGTACGCACGGTGCAGATGTGCCCCACGGTCAGGATTAAAACTGACTTAGAACTGGTTTGTTAAGGGAGTTTATTCTTGTGAACTGCTTGGGGAGTTTAGATAGACTGATCTAGGATATAGGTCAAACTTAGCACACAAAAAAAAATTGATTTTCTCCTTGATTTTATAGGAATTGAGAAAACTGCAAGATGAGAAGCAGCAATTGGAGAAAGTCTGTGAGGAGCAGGAGCAAGCTCTTCAAGAAATGGGACTTCATCTCAGCCAGTAAGTTCTAGAACTGAACTGATGTAACCTGGAGGGTGGAGTATCAAACCGATACAAATTCTGAAACACATTCATTACAAAAATTAAGAAACGTGAGAATTTTAGGAGGGAATTGTTGTGTATGGGAGACTAAACAGCCATGAAACAGAAGTGAGGGAAGATCCTAGCACAAGTAAGCTGGCTGAGATAGAAAACAACACAGTAAATGCTTCGTTCTTACAGTAGAATTGTGCTTTTCCCATGTTCTTAATATACTGAAAAGGGGGCAAACCCCAAGGCTGCAAAGTTTCCTGGTGATACTGAGCAGTTCAGAGTTCTAACGGGGAGCTTGCTAAAGAGTTTCAGTTCAGTGGCTGGACAGTGGAATGGCAGGTAATATTGAACACAACTAAATGCAAAGTCATGCAGAGGGAATTTTTTTTTTTTCCCCAGGTCAAAGTTGAAGATGGAAGATATTAAAGAAGTAAATAAAGCACTAAAGGTACTCTGTGTCTCATGGATATTTTGACTGAACGTAGGCATTTCATTTAACACCCTCAAATTGGTCCACGGTTACCCTACTTTAAAAGGTGGCTTTTCAAAAATACCAACAATGCTGGTAAACTGCTATTGAATTTTATTTTATAATTTTTTTTTTAATATCTACAGTGAGGTTTTCATTCCAATTTTCTAGGGTCATACCTGGCTGAAGGATGATGAAGCAACGCACTGCAAGCAATGTGAAAAGGAATTCTCTATCTCCAGGAGGAAGGTAATGTTGTTCAGTGGATTCTTTTTTCCTTTTGTCATGGAAAACAAAAACTGCTGTTGTGTAGTTTGCTGGGGAAGAGGAACACTGCTTCAAGTCCAAATCTTGTTGATGGGTGTGAAGGGTTAGGGCCGGGGCTGGCCACCAAATGAATTAAAAATATGCAAATGTATGCAACAGCAGTGGTGAAAACGGTGCGTGTGTTCACCCTGCTGTCGAGCCGGGGCAGGCACAGCTCCCGGTGGCGGGGGAGGGGGTCGCTGGCGTCGCTGGCGAGGGGAGCGGGGAGCCGGGCTGTGCCCAAGGGCTGCACCACTTGTGTTTGGTTCTCGGCCTGGGGGAAGCGCTGCTGGGAGGGTTGGGCCTGTTGGGAAGTTGAGGATGATGTCAGTGGCCTCCAAAAGCTTTTCTGAGGCCTCATTCCTCCCTGGCCAATGCTGAGGCAGCTGTGCTTACTGTGACTCTCTGTTCGTAGCATCACTGCAGAAACTGCGGGGACATCTTCTGCAACACTTGTTCCAGTAATGAACTCGCGCTGCCATCGTATCCTAAACCTGTCCGTGTTTGTGATACCTGTCACACTTTGCTCCTTCAGCGGTGTTCATCTAATTCCTCCTAAGGCTTTCGTAACCTTGACAGGACCACTTTAAAACATTGGAAAGTAGCCATTATTTTTTTAATTCTGAATTCCAGGCATCTTCTGTGCAGCAGACTGTCTGGTCTCTAATTTTCCACTGTACAATAGAGCAGTGTAAAGTCATTTGTAGGGATTATAATGCAAGCTAATGTTTCTCCAACTGGAATAACTAAGAAAATTATATCAACTGTAATTTCCCTTAAAGTTCTATTTGAAACTAAAATGCATATTCACTTTTCTGATTTTTATAGATATTTGTATTAAAATTTGTATATGGCATTTCTACGTTTATTTGATCCCTGTAGATGTCACTGTCTTTCTGCCCATTAACGTCAGTTCCTCTGTGTCGTCCCTGTAGGTGCTCCTGTCTGTTCCACTGGCTAGTGTACAGTTTTGTATTTGCTCTAAGCGCAGAGAAGAAAAGTCACTTTATGAATTGTCTATAGAGATTTATGATGACTGCTGATGAATGTGCCTTCTGTTCACTGCAGAGTCCAAAAAGCCACCTTGTACTTGTTCTGAAAGTTGCTGTGACCACAGTACAGTAGTTACACAATAAAGCCTTTTTGCAAAAGCGAGCGCAAAGTTCTGATTTTTAACAGCAGTCACAGATCTGGGAAGAGAATGTTCTTGTATGGCCATGTGTGCCAAGGCCTCGAGCTGCAGATACCAAAGCATCTACAGTATCTGACCAACGTGTGGTCTCCTGGAAGGTGCCAGGTAATGCCACTGCTCTGCAGCGGTAACTGCTGGTGTGTCCCCAGGACTCCAGCCTGCCGATGGCAGGGCAGTCCCTCAGCCACCGCTTCAACCCGCAAAGGCAGCGCTAGCTTCTGCCTGTCCTAGCTTCTGCCTGTCCTAGCTTCTGCCTGTCCCTCACTGACAGTGCTTTTCTCAACCCTGAGCAGGGCCATGCTCAGGGAGGCAGGGGGGGGGGGTCAAAGCACAGTTTGTGGTGTCATGGCCAGTCACACAGTGACCGTGGAGGTGGTGGAGGCCTGGTGAAGGCAGCACCCACCCTGCTCAGCCAGCGTTGTGCGATGCAGAACAGCTGTTCATCCCAGCAAGCAGTGACTGTGAACAGGATGTTTCTTTTCAAGTCTTTGTTCAGAACAGCAGAAACCCGTGAGAGCCCCACTCCTCCCCCTGGGTGCTGAGTTCCCCCACTCCTGCTGGAAGCTCAGCAGGGCCCCACACCTGTGCTGAGCTGGACTCTGGCACCAACCCTGCTGCTCCTGCACCCGAGGACCCCAGGCAGCAGCCACTTCGCAAAGCAAGACCATAATATGGCAAAGCCAACCCTTGGCTGCAGTACGAGGCGCTCAGGCTTTAACACTAAGAGAAGGTGATGGGTTTTCTTCGCTATGGAAAGGGACCTCGAACTTACAACCCCTAAAAAAGACTGGTTAATTGGAAAAGGCAAATAAATTTCCTGTGGCTAATACAGGGAAGCAGGTTCTGTATCATTCCAGGGAACATTTCAGCACTCAAAGCTGTAACTGAGCTGTTTATAAAACCACATCTTTAAGCAGGGTTGATTGACAACTTGAATTTATTGAAACATGGTTGCACTAAACTGCAAAATCCATTGATGCAGCACTTTTGGCTGCAAAAAGGCGGTGCCAACAAGTACAGAATTGCCTCTCAACCCCACCAAGCAGGCAGCTCAGGAGAGCCTCAGTCATGGCGCAGCCTGGGGCAACTGAACCAACGCACATTCGCACCCACGACACCAGGTGCTGGTTTCCTTCACTAACCCCACATGGCTGAACAACAATGGTCACTTGAACATCCTAGAACATCAGGTTTCAGCCGAGAATTTGCATTAGGAGCAGTCACAATGCTCACGGCAGACACGTGTACAGAGCACTAGGGTCACCCAAGCACAGCGACACTTCTGCAGGTGTAGCTACACCACAGAGGCTGGAGGTCAAGAAGGAATGAGTTCCAGTTTTTAAAAGGAAGATTTATTTAACAAGTTTCACTTAGCGCAATACACCTAAAAAGGAAATCACAATACAATGAAAGATTAAATCAAGGCCTCAGAATTTTATACGAACACCAAGACCAAAAATCCTAAAGTAGCCGTATTGCGTCTCAACACGTTTCCCCCATTAACTTAAAAAAAAAAAAAGCTTTAACGTGCCTTACAGGATATTAAAAGAAATAAACTAGATCTAACATGCCAAATGTTCACTTTGAATTTCAGACACAGCTCCTATATTGTTTCTTTACAAAAAAGCATGTCTCTTTCAACATGTATTCAAAACAGTGTCAGATGTAATATGGTATAAGAGCAACATTTAACATAATTCAAACAGCTTTAACCTAAATACGCTTACTGCTTAAATACACTCCTACAACAAAACTAACTTGAGAAACGCTCAAAATTGTTTAACAGTTATAGTCTTTACTCAACTTGGTTATTACATCCTAGATGAATGTTCATTTCTGTATGTTCAAAAATACTGAACCTGAAAGGTTTTAAAATAACAATCCTGAATTCACTTACAGTAAAGCATAAATCACAAGCTCGTATTGCAAAACTGTTAAACTTAGTTTTTTGTTTTTTTGTTTTTTAAAAAAAGATGTGACCAAAAGTCAGCGATCGGTTACATTCCCCAGCCACCACTCATGTTGGACATGTTGGACATGCCGCCCATGCCGTTCACTCCCATGGACGCGCGGTTCCCACTGCTGTAGTAACTGCTGTTCATGGCGCCCTGGCTCCCGGGGTCTGAGGGGAAAACCGACAGCAGGTTCACAGCTGGTTCAGGCCGACTCGAAGCATCCTTCCCCCAGCGCCTGTCCGTGCTGGGCCACCTCGTAAATACCGCCTACTGTGCCCAATACTGCAAAGTGTCAGTTTAGAGCTCCGTACCCAAAAGTAAGCTTATCGGTAGTTTAATAACAAGAGCCAGCTCTGTCCTGCCCCCCGCCCGCCGCCCCCGCCCTTCTGAATGCAGCTGTTTTCTCTCGCTGTTCCGTGGAAGCAGAGAGGAACCAGCCCCCCCCGCCCCATGTACCCTCCCCCCCATTTGTACAGTATTTAAACTACATAAGAAAAGCGATCAGAGTAGTGCAAGTCTGGAGACTGGTGTTTCCTATCCCTTCCAAAATCATTTCCCGTATTTCCCCCCACCCCAGTTCCAAGTTCCTCCTTTAAAGCTATTGCCCTCCAGATCTCCATTAGCTGTAAAACCCACAAAAGCCAAGTTTGCACCTTCCAGGGCTTGTGCTGCTCAGTCTGCAGCACAACCCCTGAACACCAGAGAACAGCACCATAAGACATGCCCGGCCCACCTAAAACCAGTGAAGAAATGCTCTTACCATAGCCACTCATGCTGCTTTGACCTCCGTATCCTCCTCCATAACCCCCACTCAGCTGCTGGTTAGCGGGGCCACCGTAACTGGATTGGCTTCCTTCAAGTTGAAGATAAAAGCGGTAAGATCCCGCCCATCAGTTTGCTCCTCATCAACAAACCCACCCTACACCTCACCAGCAGCCCTGCACTTTGGGCACTAGCACTCTCTCTCACCCAGGAAACTTTCTTCCTCAGCCTATAAGAGGTAATAAGCTCCAAGGAAGCGATCAGGTTTCTAAAGACATTCCTACAGTCAAGCAACAACCAGAACTTCCAAGAATTAGTTCTGCAGCATCTATGGACTAGACATACCAGGACTGACCTGCTATTGGATGCAATATACACCCCAAGAGACTTAAACCTGGCTTTCAGTGACCTTACACAGGAGTGCTGCCCAAGGACAGGACCCAGCCCTTTAGGAGACACCAGCTCCTTCACTGGAGTCACTGGTTTGTACAGTCCTGACACACTTTTTCCTCCTGATCCAGCCTGGCCAAGCACCACAGCAGCACTGCAGCTCACCACACGGGAGACCTCTACTGCTCTTCACCCCAGCACTAGTCCATACTCTCACAAAACCTTTCTGTAGTTGAAGTATCAGCATTAGACTCCAAACACTTTTTAATCAAAATATTACAGAAGCAGCAGCATATCTAAGCACACACACCGCACCCACCACCCTGAAGAAAACCCCCCCCCAAAACAAACCACCACTTCAATCTCTAAGAAACCAGACCACTTGGGTATCAAGAAGAGTATCTGCTTTATATACACAACAGTGGCAGTCATTTAGGTTTGTGTTGCAAATATAATTTAATTCTCTTTTTTTTTGTTTTAGATCTCTTTCATTTGGAGTTTGCTACAGCAATTCAGACAAGTTTCTCCAAATTCCAAACAAATACTTTCCTCTCACCACCAGGACCAAGCTCAAAGTGCCACAGATACATCTTCCATCACCTGACTATGTTCTGGTCTCCAAAAAAAATGGGAGGGGAAGGATAACAGCAAGACAGGCATCTCCCACTTTCACACCATCACACTCCCAGGAGCCACTCATCCCACCCACACACACCACACCCAGCACCACAGCTTATTCAACCTATTAAACGTTCAAACTTATTCCCAAAAAAGTTTTATATACCTGGCAACGTGCTAGTGTTCCAATCTTGGACTACCCCTTCTGATTCCTTGACTGTGTGATTAAGACAGAATGTTGAATTTCAGTTTTTATGCCAGGCATAGAATAAACAGGAGCTGTGCAAAATTAGCCAGCTTCCGTAAGTATCAGCGCTTGTTCAGAGGAGCAGTTATCGACTGCTCACACATACCCATCGCTCCCATCATCTGACTGCCGTAGGCACCACCACTTCCGCCTGCTGTAGAATTCAAGAAGAGTTCTACGTATCTGTGTTCTGAAAGAAGAAAATTTTTGCCATGAGAGCCTTTCACAACAAATCCACACAGTTTGTCTTACTGCAGGTAAGGCTGCAGCAAAACCTGGGGCACTCGTGACAGCAGAGGTACCGCCTTGCAGTGCTGCCTTTTCCCTAAAACCATGTACTCAAAGCGCCGTACTTACGCATGTTTGCTTTGTCTTTGGACATAGCGGCCACTGCATCCTCATGAGTAGCAAATTCAACATCTGCCTCACCAGTTACTCTGCCATCTGGTCCGATTTCAATGTGTACTCTTACAGGGTTCAGAGGTGAGAAGAACTACATACAAAACAGTCACAGAGATTAAAACGCACCGATGCAACAACAGTTGGGTTTTACGGCAAGTTGTCTTCTCTAAAGAACACTCATTAACTGCAGTGCAGTTGACGTGTCCAACAACAACCACCCAATCAATCTTAAAACACATTTAAAAGGCAACAGCAGGTTCAGAACTCACGTTGTAGATGTCGTTCTCCGTGGCTCTGTAAGGCAGACCTCTCATGTGGACGCAGTGGCCAGTCGTGCTCTGGAAGGTGGATGTCCCGTCGCCGTATCTGTGGTCCGACATTCCTGCAGAGAAAAGAGTCCATTCTAGGTCTTTCAGATGTATTTTAGTTTCTTTTGGGACATATTGAAAGTTCGGTTACAGTTTCTATTAGAGATAACTCACCTCTTCCAAATCTATCAGAACCAAAACCATAGCCATCATTATACCCATTGTAGTCATCATAACCTCCATAACCTATAAATAAGATTGGACAACACGTTCATTTCAACTACAGAAAGATCCAAATACACACCAACACACTGCAGGCAGACAGTCAGTATTAGAAAGTTTCATTTCTTCTAGAAGAAACAGTTGAGCCAAGCACATATACAAACCAGCAGTTACAAAGCAGGGGAGACACTACCAGGTCCAAGTGTTGCTGCTTCTCAGGTGAGCAGCTCCCTCTTGGACTTCGCGCACTTACCTCCTCCGTAGGCTCCACGCCTCATTCTTTCCAAGCTACTTCCTCTACCAAGACTGTTGTATCCCCGCGTAAGACCAGGTCTGTCGTAAGGACCGGGTCTCTGCATTGCCAACAGCTTGCGCGGAGGGTCGTAGTGAGTGCGCACTTCCGCTCGGCTACTCTTGAAGATCTCAATGTACCTGGAAGCGTTGCCACAGGAAGAAGTCAGTCTTTAATCCCTTCCCCAAACACCTCACAACTTCACATTAAAACAAGCCATTTAGTCATAGCCTCGAAACTGGCACTGTATTTTAAGCCAGGTTTCTTTACGTTATGTAGGCAATGACATACTATTAGAAGCACTACATTACTTTCAAATCAGTGTATTTTCAAGAAATTACAATTATCGAAGGGTTTACATGCTCCTCATACTTCACAGTATCCCAGCCTTAAGGGTGGGGGAGCAAGATTGATTCCCCACCCTCCTCCCCCCCAATTTAAAGTGTTAGTCAAAAAAGTAGGAGGGACTGACGTCCGCTCAACTCAGCACGGTTTTGCTCATGTGGCAACGTAAAAAGAGGGTTACAAACCCAGCCTCCGCCAAGCTTTTAACCCGTTGGGATGCTACAAAAAGCTCTGCATGTGCTAGTGAACCCAGCCTATGCTTCAGTGATTCAGCGTAGGCAAAAAGTGCATGCTTCAATGAAAAATAGTCACAAGTAAAATAGAATAAAAACCCTTTGTGACAATTTCTTGAAAGCTATGCTTATTACGTTGAAGATTAATACAGTAAGAAAATTTGTTACATTTCAACTTATAAAACAAGTTTAGAAAGTATCACATTTTCTTATGGTAGTAAGAGTACTGTGCATGTCTTTAGAGCTAAAGTCATAATTGGTGCTATTTGAGAAGTTAAAGCCATAGTCTCTCAACTTTGATGCTCTTAAGCTGTATCAGTTTTGCAGTCCTTTGTTATCACCCAGTTTTCAAAGCACACTCGAGCTTCGCCAAATTTTCTCTTTCATTTTGAGCGGATCCAAACAGTCTGTGCCCACTGGCACATCAGCAACACCTTTACTCGTCGGGGTCAGAGATCAAAATATTGTTTCTACTCAGATGTTAACGCTTTCAGAAGAGAGAATATGGATTTAATTGTTTACCATAAGAAAAGTGACAGAGCCAACCAACCATCCATCCCCACCTGTGCCCTATTCTTTCCTTGTGTTTCTTTAGAGCCTTTTCAGCTATTTCCTGTGAAGCAAACTGCACGAAGGCCTCCCCCGTACTCCTCCCCTGGAAGTCCACCGGCAATGTTATCCCATTTGGCACGATTTCCAACCCTTCAACCCAAGGACAAATAACCCCAGTAGGGGGGCAATATTAACATCACAAGCCCAGTCATGAGTTTTTCTTATAGCTTTAAAAACACCAGAATTTTAACACTTGTAAGTGAATGGTATGTTGATTCTAGAACACTAGAAGAAAAAGCATGTCAACAAAAAGAGATCCACGATCACATACCATTCAGTCCACGTTCTTAACCCACCCTGCAGAGCACAGAAACATCCTGAGGGTCAGGGACAACTCCTCAGATAAGGCATCTAATGCAGGGTGAGTTAAGAAGTTCACATATTATTACAAACCTCTTCAATTCTGTGAAAGTATTTAAGATGAACTTTTCAATACAACTTAAATTCAAACACAGCAAGTTAAACAGCTTTACATAACAAGTATTTTCACTAGAAGTCACTCAGATAAAAAAAAAATTAGTCTTATGCAAAAATCAAGTCTCAGCATTATTTTTTTATCTTTAGGAGCGCTTAATTAAAAATCATGAAGTAATTTCAAAAGTATTAGTTTCTGAATAGAAGAGGCACATTTTGTATATTAAGCACATTAACAGTTTTTAAAGCTTGAATCACTTAACCATGTAAGAAACAACTTAAAATGCACATGCTTAGGAATTGGTCTTGTTCACAATGTATTACTGATTCAGAAAACAAAGAACAAGTTCTGAAACTGTAAAAATTGGAAGTATTTCTACTGTATTTTAAAGCAAAACAGTAAGCTCAGACATATCTTGTTATAGCAAAACATATCAGCTAATTTTAACACATTTAGAAGTCTACTACTTTGAAAATACTAACAAGTTAAAGCCTAGATAAATCAACAGATTTCATTCTTAGGCATTTGTAATAGTATTCCAGTTCCTAAAACATACAACAGCTGAAAAAAAGGGAGAATGAGTCAATACAAGATATTATCTCTTCCTCCATAAACACCTTAAGCTAGGCAACATCAAGGCTGGGTTTTTCTCCCCCCAAGGAAGCAGTGGGGGAAAATTTGGACCTTGGGTAGAGTTCAGCAGGCTGTTTGGGTTTGGTTTTTCGTTTTTTGTTTTTTTTTTCTGGAATCTTTTTCAATACTAAACCTACATTTATAAGAAATCACAGACACAATGCAAGGCCTTTCCTCAGATACTGCTCTTTTTAGTGAGTCCAGCAGTAAGGGTGTTCTGCATCCTTCACTGAACATCGTGAACCTGCTAAGACTGTGGGTGGAAATATCCTCCCATCTGAGTTGTTCACTTCTAATTTGGAAAGCAAGGCACTGGTTTTCTGCCACACGTACTTGGAACGGCATGTCTCGCTAAGGATAAATTAGAGCAGCTTTCTGGAGTTCCCTCAATTATTAAACAAACATGTACTTTAGGAATTGATCCCTTGAGCCCAGATAACTAAGGAAGAATTGCTTATTTACTTTTAACACCCACGAGTATGCTATTGGAAGTACTACGGGGCAATCCGTCCTGGTTTGGTTTGCTTGTGGTTCTTTTTAAGGATAGACCAATACTGCTACAGCTACTACTTTTCCCCCACATACCTGAAAAAAACTGTACAATTTCTTCTTTGCTACAGCCAAATGGGAGTCCTCTAAGACGTACAAAACCATCATTAGCTGTATCAGGGCTGTTGGGACCAGTATGCTTCAGAACCCAATCCATTTCAACGTTGTTTGACTTGAAAACTGTAAAAGGCACTTAGAATTAATGCATTCTGGAACACACAATAGTTTCAAAGTCATCTGCCTTCAAACTAGTCAGCTTATGGCATAACTCCATTTGTCCTTTCACATGCATTTTACAGAGATAGAAAAGCAATTAACCAAAAAACCATCAAGCACAAAACACATTTAGTCAGTTACTAGACCAACTGAATCAAACCTTCAACATATCTGTGTCCCATTGTTTCTCTGTCTTTTTTCAGTGCCAATTTCACATCCTCCTCTGATTCAAGTTCAGCAAATGCTTCCCCACTTGGTCTGCCCTCCCTGGTGTAGATGAAACGGATACCCAAAGCCCCGTTTAGAATTTTGCAATCTGAAAAATGAAACAGGAAAGGCAGAATTAATTTCATTTTTATAGAAACATTGCAACTTTCAAAGTTTCAAATATTCTAAAAGGAAAAAAAAAACCTAACAACTATCAAGTTATATCAAGACAAAACCAGCAGTATCCTTGTTATAACTTTTATAGTAATCAATAAACTAAGGGACTACCTAAATTCAAGCTAGCTTTCTTGTCAAGTCTGATGTTTAACAAACCATTAAGGATAAACACAAATTAGCTATTTTCAAAGCTCTGCTGCCTCAAGCCAAGTTAAATGCATTGTCTACTTTTGATCATAATCTAGACTTTCTCATCAGCATGAAGTGAAATAGTATGATCAATACAAGCACAGCAAACTAAATCAGAACCAAGTCAAATATGCCAAAATCCCAAAGGAGCTTTAAAGTCTGAAGTCACTGAAGAAAGCGTGTGTTTATCACCACTGTGTACTACTGCAGGACATGAATAACTTAAGGAAAGGACATGACATGCTAAACACAACACAAAGAGAGCCTATTAGGACGATCAAGAACTAAACTGATCTAGTTCAACTTCAAGCAAGAAATTTTAAGTTTTCTTTAAAACGGAAGCTTCTCTTCTGGCTGCTCAAGAAGCTAAGGCAGTTGTGACTACTCCAGCAACTGTCAGACTAAACTGCTTTGTGGCTAGTCCCTGCCAGTAAAAGCATAGCCTGCCACACCACGACCCACCTGACGCACTTACTACATTACTGACTTAACTAGCTACTGAAAAGCTCTGAATGCCTTCTGAAAGTGCTCACTGCAACATTCCCAGTGATGTGGGAACCCAGGAGGAACCCAAAACTGACAAAGGGCCCAGTCCCTCTCCCAGACCCCCACCCCCACCCCCCCCCAGTCCTGCTTACCGGAGAAGAACCGCTGCACCTCCTCGGTGGAGCAGGACCAAGGCAGCCCCCTGACTTTCACCACATATCCCTCGCTGCTCTCCGTGTTGAGCATCACGTTGGGGGTGAGGCTCGTCTCCGTCTCAGTCTCCGTGGTTGCTGGAGAAGACCAGAACAGGCCCTTTGAGAGGCCGGACCGCACGGCCGCCACCCGCACCCCCTCAGAGCGCCCGGCGGCCCCCTGGCCCTGTGCCCGCCCACCCCCGGGCCTCCTCTACCTCGGACCGCTGCCCGCCTCACACACACGGAGCCGCTCCCGCCCGGCGCTCGCCTGGCCCGCCCCCCCCGGCCCGCGCCCAGCCCCCGTCCCCGCACGCACACATGGTGGGGCTCCGCGGTGGTTCTAGGGCTCCGAGCCTGATCCGCTGTCCGGAGAGCGCCTAGTCCCGGTCAGGCGGCAGCGAGCGGGCGAGCCTGTGGCGAGAGCGCGCTAGGAAATGGCGGCGGGTTCTCCCGCTTCCGCTGGGCAGGGCCTCCCGCCGCACAAAGCGCCCCGGCCCCTGACACCGCCCTGCTGGGCCCCACCACTGGCAGTTCCCCGCCGCGGCGCACGGCGCCCGTGGCCGGCAGAAGCGCGGGCGGGCGGGGGGGGGCCGGCCGGGGCCGCTCACGGCCTGGGGGGCTGCGGCGTGGCCGCGGGGCGCACGCGCATGGCCACCCATCGGGCTCCTGCCCCGCCCCCGCGGGCCCCGCCTGCGCATGCTCTGTGGCGCCACCGCGCTCCGCCGCCCCGGGACACGCACACGCTGCCCGCGCCGCTCCCGCCAGGTTGCGCATGCGTCCTCGCTAGGCTATGGTCTCTTCCCCCTCCCCCGCGGCTCGTGCGCATGCGTCGCCTCCCTGCCCCCGCTCAACAAAGCCGCGGCGCCGACTCCCGCGCAGCGCGCGGCTCGGGCGTGCGCGCATGCGCTGCTCAGCGTCGCTCTCGGCACCGCGCATGCCCCGCAGCCGCCTCCTCCCCCCCCGCCGGTGTGCGCGGGCAGGGGCCGGGGGTCCGGGCCCGGCTACCGACACTCGCCAACTTGCCCTCCTCCCCCCCGCCCCGCCCCAGCGCGGCACGCGTTGCACGGAGGGTGAGGAGTCTGGCTGAACCAAGAAGTGTGTGGGAACTAGCACTTACCAGCTTCAAATGCTGACGCTACCCCACGTGAAACAATCTGCTCGCTTCGGTCACTGAAGCCTGGTGTGTTTGTAGGAGATGGGGAAAGAAGAGACATGGGTCACAATTACCATAAAAGAAAGGAAAATAAAACTCCCTCCCATCTCCTCCAAACACACCAGACCTAGCTAGTTTTCACCCTGAATCTCATTATTAGAGAGGAAAGGGGAGTTACAGGAATAACTGCAGTCGCACCACCTCAGATAGTTACACCCAGAAAAACTATCATCTAAGAATCCTCCATCCCCTTTTTTTACCCTGGGAAGAACAGGCAGTGCATGTTTCAACTTGCCCACACACGTAATAGGGAACCCTTGCCAAGACTCCAAAGGCCCAGGCATGCCCACACTGCCCCAGGAATTCCAGGGCCCACAAGCAAAGCTGCTCAAAGCAGCCTCTAACCCTCCATTCATGCGTGTTTCCAGTCAATACCAACACCACCCGACAGCCCCAGGCTGAGCCATTTCACTGCCTGCAAATCCTCATTCCTCACATAACTACACTGAATGTTTACTTTAACATATGCCACTAAACATCTCCCCCTAGAGCTGAAGGTTTTTTGAAAAATAATAATAGAGATATACTTTCAAATAAACAACGTGGAGAACTCGTTTACATGAATGCAAATCAAATCAGTGAGTGCAACTGTTTTTTACAGCAACTTCCTGAACAAAGCAGCTCTGCTTGAGCTCACTTGCTAAATACCCTTTTTTTAAAAATCCTCAAGGCATTAACTCGGCAACAGCGGTGGCCGAACTCCCCCGGCCGCAAAAGACCTTTGGAAGGAGCGGCCTACAGCCCCCGCCTCCTCCCGGGGAGTGGTGGCGGGAGGTGACCATCCCGCCCACCGGCTGGCGGGAGACTTAAAGCGGGCTGGAGCAGCCGGGAGCTCCGTGCGCTCCCGCTCGGCTCCGCCATGTCTACTCCCGCCAAGCGGCACTGCCACAGCCCCACGAGCTCCCTCGACTCCAGCTTCCAAAAGCGCCTCAGGAAGATTTCCATCGAGGGGAACATCGGTGAGCTCGGGCAGGGGGGAAGCCGGACCTTCGCGACCGCGGCGCTTGGGACCTCGGGACGGGAGCGCCCCGGGGTGGTGGAGGAGGCACCTGGGGAGCGGGGCAGCCGAGGGGCCTCTTCCACCCACCCTTACAGGAAGGGACGTGGGGGAGGGGGAAATCTTATTGCGGGAAATGCGCGGCCGCCGCTCATGCGCTCCCGGCTACACTCCGAAATCGGCGGGATCATCGCCGCCGCCTTGCTCAGGTCCGTTACAGCTCGGACGCGGCATCCTCGTCTACGGCTAAGGGCCGTGCGGGTGGGCTTCCAGAGAATAAACACCCCGGGGCCCCGCAGAGCGCCCCCGCCCCCCGGGGCCGTTCCCGCGCTTCCGCCCGCTCAAGGCCCGAGCCCTGTCCCCGGGGGCCGCCGCCCGCGCGCCCGGCCTGCAACTGCGTCACCCGCCCCGCGCGCCCCCGCGCCGCGCAGGCGCCGCGCGCCCCCTCTGCTCGCAGACAAAGCCGCGCCAAGCCCCGCCCCCGAGCCGAGCGGGCCGGCTCCTAAAATGGAGGCGCAGCCGCCTTATCGGCCCGCCCGGGCCGGGCCCGGCCTGCTGGCGCCCGAGATTAGCGCCGGCTTCTCGGAAGGTGCTCTAGCACCGAGCGGGCGGCCCCGGGAGCCCTTCCCCTGCGCCTCGCCCCGCTCCCGGCACCCCAAAGCCCGCTCGGGGTCCCTGCCTGCAGCCTCTCTAGGAAGCCGCTCAAGTTCCACTCGCTTTACTCGGTAAAACCGCTCTAACGCGCGCCCTCAGTGAGCTCTTACAATGTTCTCCAGCTGCAGGGAAGTCAACGTTTGTCAGGCTACTGGAGAAACACAGCGATGAGTGGGAGGTCATCCCTGAACCCATCGCCAAGTGGTGTAACATCCAGACAGCCGAAGAGGAGTGCGAGGTAGGGGGGGAGGGCTGCAGGGAAGAAACTGCAGGCCTGGCCTGGGAGCCGGCCCAAAAATTCAGCTACACCGAATACAGAGCATCCAGCCAACCCACTATCTATCATACCAGTGGTAAAGGCTACTCTTGAATGCATGTTGCAAATAACATTTGAGGTCTGAAACTCAGTGATCAACCTATTCCAGAGAATCTGTCATAAGGACATCAGTTCAGACACAAATCTCTTTATTCCTGTGCCAAAGCATTTTCCTAAAGAACAACCCCACCAAACCAAAAACCAAGCCCACACTAAACACCCACAAAAAAACCAAACCAAAACAGCAAAGGCCATGAATTCTTCAACAAAACAAATGTGGGTGAAGAAATAAAATCCTGCAAATATGCTGGTATTAAGTTCTCTCTCTCTCTCTCGTTCCCTAGGAACTTTCCACATCTCAGAAGAGTGGAGGAAATCTACTTCAAATGCTCTATGATAAACCCACGAGATGGGCTTACACATTTCAGACTTATGCTTGCTTGAGCCGAGTGAGGGCACAATTAAAACCCATCTCAGCCAAGCTACACGAAGCAGAACATCCAGTGCAAATTTTTGAGAGATCTGTGTACAGCGACAGGTAATTACTCCCACAGTGCAACAAGAGTTCAGATTAAAAGCACATGCCCTGCTCCAGCCCCAGAGCCGGACGGCACTTTACAGATGTTTCTATTTTCTCACTAGAATCATGGTGCCAAGAAGTGTTTTAGTAGTTTGCTCTCGTCATTCCTCACAAGACCAACATCTTCTATTGCAGATACGTATTTGCTTCTAACCTATTTGAGTCTGGAAACATAAATGAAACAGAGTGGGCTGTTTATCAGGACTGGCACACATGGCTTTTGAATCAGTTTGAATCAGATATAGAACTAGATGGCATGATCTACTTACGAACCACACCTCAGGTACGTTCACAGTTCTCAGCTACGACTTTTGTTTCCAGGAACTTCAGTGGGTACCAAAATTTCAGTGTTCGTGACAATGTTCAGTGCTAGTCACTGCCCCCCCCAACATCAGCAGAAGCCAACTGTAAATTTCAACTTCAAGACCAAATTAAATACCCTCCCTTCTAAGCTGCTGTGGTGTTGTCAGCAAACACTACAGTTGCTCGCACCCACCATTCGCATTAAGAATCCAAGGCTGAAATCAAATTTTTGAATAAAGTTCAACTTCCCTTCCCATTCAGTCCTGAGCTGAAATCAAAATAATCTTCTAATAAGAACTACTAATATTTCACTGAAATGCCTCAAGCCTGTAAGAAAAGCTAAACTTGTTTATGTTCAGCCAAGCATCTAAAATTAATGCTCACTAATGTCTAGCATTAGTCCTTCTGATTTAAGGACCACTTGATCTGTTTAGCTGATTTAGCCTTCAACACATGATTAATATCCAGGCTCGTACTTTTCCCACCCCCAGAAATGCATGGAAAGGCTACAGACAAGGGGAAGAGAGGAGGAACAAGGAATCGAACTTGAGTATTTGGAAAACCTCCACTACAAACATGAAACTTGGCTTCACGAAAGGACTATGAGGTATGAACCCTTTTTCTGTAGGCAAGGTTCTGTCCCACCTTAGGCTAAAGTTAATTAGGGTTAAAACTACGTTTAAGTCTAGCTTCATCCAGGCACAGCTGGAAGGATTTATGTTTAGACCCCGTCTAGGCTTCCTGGCACAGATATGATTAATCTAGACTGTTTACAGAGGGACGGTCATTTTTTGGCAGGGAAGAGATGGGAATTAATTTAAAGCATTAACTGGAACTAGAAAGCTCTACAGTTCTAACCCCAGCAAGGATTTTTGTTAACTGGAAGTACACAGGCATAGGACAGAGCTGAGAAGTGGCCAATCACCACCCAAGTTACCTACTGAACAGCTTCCAGTTCCACTGTAAGGGAGGGCAAGGTCCCAACCACCTTTAACTAAAATGACTGTACCTCAACCAGGTTTAAATATTAATCGTAGCTTAAAAAAAGCTGAAAGGCTTTTGGCCAGTCTCTGCATACCTTCCCCACAACTTCCTTACTGACTCTACTGGCTTCCCCATCTAAGCAATCTTGAAACCTGAGATTTTTTTCTCCCAGGAGCCTGAAATACTCTTCTGAATGGGCATCACAACAATTCCAAGAAAAGTATATTATCAGTCACCTATCTACATTCCTAAGTTCATGTAGGATGGCCCAAATGCTTAGGAGACAAGCACTGCGTCACTGGGAACATTTGCATTGTGTACTCATTCCAAAATTGTGAACAAGCATTTCCTGTATTTTTTCAGAGAAACACTTAAGTCTGCAGACCAAAGTTAAGCATGTTGTTCAGCACACAGTGCATTTTAGAGATGCTTTTTACACTGAGATAAAACCTACTGCTTTAACAGAATACATCAATTTGCACAACTACTGCTCCCATCTGCTCTTAACGTGTATCCAAAATGGTCTCTTGCTTATCTCCAAGCCATTTTAAATACCAGTCTTATAACATGTTAAAGAGGTCATCCCCACGAAAGCAAGCTTTGAAACTGCATCTTAGTAAATGGATTAGCAGTTAACTAGAAAGGGGTTGGTGAGACAGCAGGCAAGTGATATTTTAAAAAAATACTCCCTCTTATCAACATTGTATTCTTGATAATTCATTCTGTAACAAAAAGAATGAGGGTAAAGGAAATGAAGTTAAGAAGCATGAACTATACCCCACTACTTGTACAATAAAAACAGATATTCAAGGCCAAATTTGCAAAATGCATTGAAGTTACAGTGATACAACGCTGACTGGGTTACACAAGAGCAACTAAGGACAGACTTGACTTGGGCTTTATGATTAAGTCATGGGCATCAGCATTAACTTCTCGGGCACGCATGGTAATCCGAGTAATGCTGTACCCTTAGGACAACTTGGAAAGGAACCAGAGCCAGACTGTGTTATACACAGTACTTTATACCATTTTTACTAACATCATGTTCTTCTATTTAACAGAGTTGACTTTGAGAATCTTAAAGAGATTCCCATACTCGTTTTGGATGTTAATGAAGATTTTAAGAATGACAAGATTAAACAGGAGTACCTGATTGATCAGGTAAGTATTGAATAGTGTTTCCTCACATCTGCTTTTCTTCTGTACTAATAGCTCTAATTATATAAATTCGCGTTCTTAAAACTCAAATAAGTGGTTGTTTTGGGCTAGTACAATCAGTCTCCTTCATAGACTTTGGAAGCTACACAGCTGCAGAAAAAGCTTTTGTTTTCCTTTCGAAAAATCTTTTAAACCCACCTCCTTATCCTCACAATTCAAGGGAAAACTGGGTGTTTAAATTAAAGAGGGGCAATTGTGGGGCATGCAAGTACACAACCGCTGGAATAGCCAGACTACTCCATCAAGACCTTACTGCCACACCAATGAGCCTGTCCAACTCATGTCAGCCATGCTGTCCTCAGAAAACTCGTGCAGTCAGCCTAGAGCTTGTTATGCCCCCTCACATTCTAGGGATTTCGGCTCTTCTTGGACAGAGCACAACACAGCTGACATGCAGAGATAAAACCTTGTACATAGATCTAAACCACTTCTACATAGGGCTGGGAAGGAGAATCAACAGCCATTGGAGGTAACCAAAGTGGTAACGCATAGGTCACTGGAGTCCAAAAGGTGTTTTCCAATTCCAAGAAAAGGCAAGACTTGGGAAGTAAATGCCCAGAGTTCTCCTGCTGGAGCCACGTCCAGTGTGCTCAGTCCACAGCGCAAAAAATAAAACACACACACAAAACCCCTTCCTAATAATTAAAGGCATGTGGCTCATCCTCAGCCCTTCAAGCAGAGCTGTCACATTACTTACTTCACTCACTGGGACACTTTAACCGTCCTTCCCCCCACTGCCACAAAGACTATTCCTGTAAGATGAAAATAAGCACCCTCCTACCAAACCATGTCCTCCATCTTGTTCACAAATAGTTGATATTTTTAAGTAATTGATATTTTTGAGTAATTAAGTTACTCAATTCTACCTAGTACTCACAAGTCTTCGGTTCACAGCCATCTGATACTGAAAAGCATTAAGTCAGGAATTATATATAAAATTAGAACAGCACTGGAGACTATGCAAATACAAGCCAACCATTTCCCAAAGAAGCAAAAAGCTTAATGACTTAGCTTTTCTTCTCATGCATTAAATATATATACTTTTTGTTTTCACAGGTCAAATCTTTTCTGGCTTCTTAAGAACATGAGAATTAATTTGAATTACAAGTCCCTGAAGTTCAAGAGTTAAACCAAAGAATCAGTGTGTTCTTGGACTATTTACTTTAACTGAACATACTATCTATATAAGCTTATTTTAAGAGAAAACTGAAGTGCAAAATATGGTTTGGATTTTGTTTATTTTTTTTGCTTGCCTGACCTGGGTGGGTTTTGACAGAATTTGCTGTCTAGTTAAACAAATGTAGGGTGCTTTGATAATGTACTTTGTGTATATTTTCTGCCACTTAATAAAGATTTTAAAATAATACTGACTAATAACTAGCTTTAACAACAGAAGAGTTAACCCGTTATCAACGGCTGACAGCCTAGCAAACAGAGAGCAGGCGCTGGGGCAGGGTTGTTTTGCAATAACTGGCATAGTTCACCATTTTAAGACGAGACTGTTATGGCGTCCAGAAACCTTTACTTCCAACTTCTGCTTTATTGAATGGCCGTTTTCACAGGATTTACGCTACTTAAGGAGGGAAATTACTTGCAGCCGCAAGGGTTACACCTGGAATAAACTGGAATCTACGCTTATCTTGTTTACCACCTCCCCCGGAGAAACGAATTCCTCCCCCCAACCCCCCCCCCCACTCCAGCACTGCAGGGAGCGGGCCGGGCGGGAGCCGCTGCCGGTCGCACCGGAGGTCGAGGCAGGGTCGCCGCCCTCCCCGCCAACCGCCCCCCCCCCCAACCCCTCCCTCTCGCGCCGCCGCCACGACACACGCGGCGGGGGGGGGGGGAGGGGAAGAGAGCAGCGCACGCGGCCGCGCCGCGAGGCCGCCACCCGGCCGGGCCGGGCCAACGCCGCCACCGCCGGGGCCGCCCTCGAGCGGGGCAGCGCCGGTAGCGCGGCCTCCGCCGCCAGCAGGCGCCAACGCGGGGGCTCGGCGGGGCGCCGGGTCCCCGGATCGGGCGGGACCGGCCGCCCCTCCCCCACCCGCAGAGGCCTGGCCCGGTCGCCCCACCCCCACCCCCTTTCCCGCTTCCTTCCCTCTCGCCACCGCCCTTCCCCCCCGCCGCTCCGCCGCCGCCGGGCCTTACCCAAGCCGGGGATCTCGCCCTCGGTCTCCTCGGTGTGACAGGGGTCCATCTTGGCCGCGCCTTCCCCACAGGGGCCGGGAGAAGACAAAGCTCGGTGGGGGCGCTCGGGCGCTGCGCAAACGGAAACAAAAGCTCAGCGGTCGCCGAAGGGACGCTCCGGCGAAGGCGGATCGGGGTTTTTCGGTCGCTTTTTCCCTGCTCCCACCGGGGATGAGGCGCGATGAAACCGCCGAGTCCTCCCGGGCCCGACCCGCCTGCTCGCTCCTGCGCAGCGCCCCTCCGCCCCCTATAAATAGCCGCGCGCCAGCGCTGCGCAGCGCCCTGACGTCACGCGCCGCCCGCCCCTCCTCTACCGGCCGCCAGCCAATGGCGGCGTGACAAATTAAACCAGCCAGTCACGTCCGGGGGGGGGGGGGGGGGGGGGACGCGCGCGGCGCGTGGGGGGGAACGTGGCGCGTGGAGGCGGGGGGGGGAGGGGGTTAGGAGGTAGGAGCGCGGCCGCCCCGGGGGTCCCGCAACGGCCGCAGCGCGTGGAGGCGGCGGGGGCGGGGGGCGCGACGAGTCTCCGCGCGCCAGCCCGGCGGGCCCGGCCCGGTCCCCCCCTCCCGGCGCTCGAGCTCCCGCCGCGCTTGTTTTTCTCCCCAAACATGGCGGCGGCTTTGTCCCTCCCCGCCCGCCGCGCCGATCGCTCCCCATCCCTGCCTTGCCCTCTCCACCCCCCACCCCCCCCCCCCATCCACCCCCCCCCAATCTCCCCGGTGCCCCCGCTCACGGCGGGCTGCGCAGCTCCGGCGGGGATCGGCGGCTCCGCGCACTGCAGCAGCGCCCGCCGCCGTCAGGTGGGCTGGGCTCCGCCTCCCGCCGCCGCGGCGCGGGGAAGGGCGGGGGGGGGGGGTTGAGGACGTACACGACGGGGCCCCCTCCCGCTGGGGCAGGCGCCGAGCGGCCTGGCCGGGCTTGTCCCGCGGGGAGCAGGGGGGTCAGGCCGCGCTGCCGGCCGCGGGGGCGAGGGGTGCGCGGCCCGGCGGGGCGAGGCGCGGCCTGCGGGAGGCCTCGCGCCCGGGTGGCGCCGTGCGGGCCCGACGGGCCCGGCTGCGGGGCAGGCCTTGCTCGGGCTGGCTTCGTACCTTGCAACCGACGCTCTGTGTTTTGCGAGCCCTGGTGAGGAAACGCGAACAATGGGGACAGTAACCGCAGCGGCTGAAAAACTGCCAGCCCTGACCTTTCCAGATGGTGCTTTCAGAGTGACTGCTCGTTTGTTTGGGCTTAGCTGCAGGCAAGTTTATTTGCTGGATCTCCGGTGGGAAATCACCGAGCGCCCTGGCAGCGGGTAGGAATGGCCGCTTCCTCGCCTGCCCTCTGTGGCCTGCGGTCCCTTCGCCCTCCGCTTTAGCACACCGCTCCCCTCTGCAAAATATTGTTACAAGGAATCATTAGCTAAAACAACTGTAAGGGAGCCAGTGCGATTGAACTGATAAGTGGTGACCTTAGGACTGTGGAGGTGTGGCGTCTGTTCGCAGCTTTGTCTCCGAGTGGTTCGTGTAAAGCAAATCCTGTGCTAATCCCTGTTGAAGCCTTTGCATTTCTGACAGCGAGTTAATGATAGTTTCTGTCTCCTTATAACGTATATTAATGATTATACACTGGTGTGCATTTACATGTTCATTAGTCTGATTTTTTTTGTTAGTCCCCATTACTGCATTTGACTAATGACGGGAAATGGGTTCGCTGTTTACGCACCATAATCCACGTGACTTCATGGCTTTGAAGGGGGCTGCACTGGCTGATTTCTTGCTATTAATTTTCAGTGATGAATAAAGCCCGATTTCTCCGATATTTTCTTGATTGTATGTTTATTGTAGTCAAACAGCATTCTGACGTAACTTTTCTCTTTAAAGGTCTCTTATGAAATTAAAATCATCCTGCGTTCACACCAGCAAGAAGTTCTGCTGCATGCATATTCTTCCAGCGTTACAGGAAAGGTCATAAGACTTTTTTGCAAACATGTAATTGCTATTAAACGTAGGCAAAATACCTGCCTGCCTTGAAACTTGACACATCCAACAGGAAGTACAGCCACTTCTAGGGGAGGAACAACATGGTGAACAGCAGAGGCAAAGACATAAATAGTTATCAGGAGAGTTATAATTAACCAAAGTATATGCAGTGTTTGAAAGATGAAAATAATTAACAATTCAAGTGGAGTTATTGTTAACAGCAGCAGCCTTTTGTCCGAGAGGCCATCTCTGGTAAGGGCTTTCGCAAGTAAGCACAGTCCCATGGTACGTGAACACTTGCAAAGAAGGAGATAGGGGATAAGAATCTTGCTTAAAACATCTGATGCACGATTAGGTTTCCTGAGCAAGAAAACAACTATGTATGTGTTTTACACATGCAGGCGTCCAGGTCTTGCTTCCATGATTTCTTCTAGCACTTGAGCATGATCAGTTTACCTGGCTTTATTGTTTTATGGTGCCAGCCTGACACTGGTATATTCCTCTTCAGCAGACCCAGCTGAACTGTAACGTGTCTGTCAGCATCTCACGCTGCAGCTTCAGGTATTTGTTTTTCTCTGAAAGGGCTTTGTTCTACTTCAGAAATGCTCTGGCTCATTCCTTCAAAGGGGAAAGGTGCACCTGCCACCCAGACGGCTGGGGAGAGGAGCCGCACTCATTTTCCCACTTGCATTCCCAGAAGATAAATTTCACCTCATTCAAGTTACATTGGGAAGGGCTGTAATCTAAGGCAGACTCAGCCTGCTGGGTTTTGTAGTCCCATCTACTAGAAACTTGACAAAGAGGCAGTCTCCTGGGTAGAAATCTGCTGGAGAAATGATCTGCGGGACAGTCACACAGCCCCTGTGCAATGTCCCCAGTCCCCTCAATGCTCACGGTGAGTGGGGTTGGGAGCAGGGACCTGCACCAGGACTGTGAGCACCAGTCCAACCTGCAGAGACGCATAACGCTGAGTAGACATCTCAAGTGATAAATTGGACCAAGTAAAGCTCTTCCCTGAAGCCTGCTACCTGCTCAGGACATTTCTGTTTATCACCAGTCATCAACCTCTCTTTGCTTAAATTACTTTCCTGGGCAAGAAGATAATGGAGAAAATCTGCTCCTCTGCTTCAGGGGTTTTACAGGCATCAAGTATACGGAGACAATTTGCACACCTGAAAGTGATGCAGATATTGATTTCTGAGTAGGTTTTGGAGATACTTATTGCAACACAAAAAATAATTACCAATAATTCTTTTATGGCTCAGCATTTGCCATTTCAGGAGGAACAGTGATCAAAGTTTATAATACTTGCTCTGAAAAGGGCATTACCCATCATCCTGACTCCACCTCTGTATGCTCCTTACCTTTCTCTCTTCCTTAGCTACATTATCTATTTGTTCTGCCTCCATCACAAGCTTTGTCCTTTGTGCCTCAGCTACATATGTTGCATGTTCCTCATGTTTGCATATAAGCAGGTATAATTCAGGATCTTAGGATAAATCTGCAAACCTGATTACCTCTCAGCAAATACCACTAGCAGCTGACTTGCTTTATCATCTGAGGTCTGAAAGTGGGGAATGCATGGAAGTCTTATGCCAACAAGGCTTTGTAGGTTTCTCTATCTGTGACCTCCAGTCAAAAGCTCTAGAATTCAATTATAACCCTTCTGTCCCTACTGATGGCTTTGGAAACAGCCTCTAGCTGTGAGGCTGTGACAAACACAAGCTAAACAATGCTATTAAATGTGCATGATGTGTGTTCTACCATATTACATGACATGGCCACGTTCATCATCTGCTAATGCTGCAAATTCACAGCTTTGCTAGTGCAGCCTCCCTCTTGCTTTTGCTTTGGGCAATTTTGGTTACACTTCAGCTTTACTTTCTTCCTTTTCACCTTTTTGATCTGTTTTCATTGCTCTGAAAATGGTGGTGTGCAGCAGAGGCTGGACAGAGCTCATGTTTCCCGGTTTTCCTCATCTGTACTTCACTAAGAAGGGAAGCCAGCCTGGAAACCAATTGGAGAGGTTGATAGACACTGCTTTAATGAAAAGCAGACACCCAAGTCCCTCCTTCTCTCTGAGGCCACTGCTGTACTGCTAAAATCTGCCACCTTTCCCTTTATACCACCAGCTCATCCACGCCTTATGCTCACCATCCTTTGTCAAAGCAAAATGGGAGAATTGCCTCTGTTCTGCTCCTTGGTGATCGCACCCGCTCAGGGCTCAGTTGGGAGTTCACCTGTCTGATGCTTTTCTGTTCATTAGTGAAACTCAGGCCTGTAACTATTTTGATTTTATGGTAGTTGGCAGAATACTTTTCGCTTTGTACTGATGCAGCTATAGCTACCTTGCTGTGAATGCAGTTCCAGCGGTAGGAGAGGCGTCTTTTCCCAGCATACTTCAGGTGTCCGCATGTTTTGCCTGACTCTGAGCTGGGTGGGTATGAGTCAGCTCTGATCCAGGAGCCATCTGGCCGTGCACTGAGCTCATCAGGCTGCTCTCAGAGAAGGTTTCTTTGCTCAGGCAGAACATTTACAGCTCTTTGGCAGTTTAGCCTTGTACCAGGAGAGAGATGGGCAATTGTCCATTTGCATCCTCTGCAAGAAGACTTGTCTGCACTTCCTTACACCCTCCCAAAAGGATAACGAGCTGTAAAGCTGTAAATACTTTGCAGTGGGGTGACTCAGTCCAGTGCTGCGGTATCTGTATTAGGACAGATAACACAGTGCCACCTGTGTTCATGAAAAGGAGCCTGTTTTAGCCACCAACCACAGCCTCAGGAGCAGTGACCACAGCAGCTTACGGGCTTCATTCTTGCTGGCATGACGATCCCCAACTCCCACCTCTTGCAGGTGACGTTGTCTTACCTCTCTGGGGTCATGCAGCTTTCTCTTGTCAAGTAGTGCAATGTCAAAGCAACGCAGCTGATGCACATGCTGCAGGCACAGATCCTCTTTTATTCTCTCACTCTAGAGAGTGCTCTATGAGTCCTCCTAAGTGCTGACACCAGTTTTGCTCATCCTACCTAACTTTTACCTTTAGCTCTTAGACCCTGGATATCCCTGAACACAGAGTCGGGCACAGCATCAGCAACAGCTGGAGCAGGACACTTGCTTTTCTAAGCTACCACAGCAAATGTGTAAGTTTTCTTTCAGAAAGGGCTTAATGTGCCCATTTGTCCATTGTGTATATACTGTGGCTTTGCCCTTATCATGGGAAAGGTGAATCCTTGATGCTCTCTTATAGGTGATAATTGCTGAGAGGTATAAAACTGATGATGATCCTTACAGGTTCCCTACAACTTGAGATATTCCATGATTCTAAGAAGAGGCAAATTGTAACCTTAGAGTGTGGATATTCCTGTCCTCCCTGTCTTGACCTGCTAACATACAAAGCAGCAAGATAGCTTTGGTTTTGCTTGGATTTCCCCTACTATCTAATCCAGGAATAGTTTTTACTGCACAGCGCTGTGGTCTGTGGTACTACTGTAAAGGCACCATTTGCCTGCAGCCGAGGGGCCTGCTCTCACAGCATAGGAGACACTCTGCGCCTTCATCCTCAGCTGCATCTCTTCTGTGGTGCTGTGGTGTAAAAGCCAAACACGGTGCTCTCAAGCCACAGGTATGACATGGGTCAGCCATAGCCACGTTCTTCACACCAGTCCATCTCAGTCTCTCCAGTGAAGGCTGTGCTCTTGCACCTATGCCCTCCGATTCCCCCTGAGCAAAGCACCCCTCCTTCCTCTGATCTTGCTCTGCTATGCACACTCCAAGGGACCTGTGTCCCCATGTTTACTTGGATCAAGAGAGTTCTGGGGCTTCCTGCCCATAATGTTCTCTTCATCATTCAAAACCACCGTACTGCAAGCAGGCAAGGACCAAAATGCTGTTATGTTGACAGCGAGGTCTCTGCAGACTCAGCACATGAAATGGGTCACTACTGGGGTTATTTCAGCTACAAAACTCCAGTGTGCCTGCCTTTCTTTCTCCTTGCCGTTGAAGTCACTTGAATGTAAACAAGGAAAACTAAGACAAGGGGGTAACAAAATCAGGATGAAGAATGAAGGGGGGAAAGGGAAGCGTCCCACAGCACTGGTCTGGAGACAGCATCCTCACAGCACCAGCCCGCTGGCTCCCCAGAGCTCTGATCCTGGAGCTGCTGCAGAAATAAAGACCCATTGAGAAGTCTGGTTCCACATTAGCATCTGAATTCCCTTGTAGCCTGTTGTCAGATGGGCAGGAGGTGGGTGCTAGTCTCGGTCTCTCAGTACTGATACACAAAGGTGGCTTTTAAAGATCCTTATTTTTTTCTGAGGGAAAGAAATGCATTGCTCAAACTATGGACACTTTGTGTTTTCCTTTTTTTTCCTTTTTTGTTTCTTTTTTTTCCCTCTTTTCCCTCTCCTTTTCTCCTCCATTTCACCCCCTTTCCCAGATCAGGCTGATCCACAGATAGACACGTCTGGGTATTGTTAGCCCAGTCTGACCTACTTCTTTCCCTCCCCTTGGCCCCGTGTTATGGATGCTGGTGCTATGGAAACCTGGGTGACATGCCAGTGCCACAAAGCCAGGGCCACCAGCTGCACCCTCCTCTCCCAGCCCCACAGGCCCTTTCTTTCCCAAACACACCCCCAGAGAAAGTTAGCAGTGCTGCTCCCCAGGGAAATTCAAGGGTGTTTTCCAGCCACGCTGTGCTCCAGAGAGACCAGGGTGCTCTTGCTTGGGCTCGGATGCGTGGGTGCATTTGTTCTCAAGGGTGCAGCATTTTGTTGCTGGCTGCCGCGGTCTGCACACCAGACCTGTCTGTGCAGGTATCCTGCACGGGCCGTCACATGATAGGTAGGAAAGTATATGTGGGCGCCCTTGGAGTCTTCAAGATAAAAATAAGCTGCTAACTTTTGCAATGTGGTACAAAAGCCTTGGGGGAACCTGGCAAGGTTCCTGCAAACACAGAAATGGCAAAGCCTGCACCCGTGATCCCTGCAGCGACAGCAATTGCTCTGTCGGCAGGACAGGGCGCTACGGCTGCGTCGTCACTTGTTTGCTCCCCGTCCGGGAATGGAGGCTTGTTTACAAGCTCAGCCTCTTCATTTCTTGTGATAAAAAAAAGTTCTCGTAGGTTCTGTAGGTTTCCTTTGCTCTCTGCTGGCCTCCTGTCTGCCTGGCTGCTTTGCCTGGAAGGCTGTGGCTGTATCAGAGCGGATTTGCTTCCAAACATCTCCCGCCAAACCTTTTCCTGCCCGCTGCTGACACCCAACTGGCAGCCGTGAGGGGAGGAAGCAGGAAGGAGCTCAGAGTACATAAAGCACTTGCAGTGGGCTCTTAGGTCTGTCATAAGCCGTCTCCAGGAGACTTCTGCAAAGCTCCAGGACTCCCCCACCTCAATAACCTTAATGCCAGGGTCTGGCCCAGCACAGACAACACTTGAAGCAGGAGGGTTCACGCATAAGCGCCTCCGTGGCTCTGCCTGCAGGCAGCCTGGGCACGTCTTGGGGTGCAACCATGCCCGGGGGTGGCACCTCTTGGGGTGCGGGGAGAGACAGGAGGCCGGCCCGGAGCAGGGGGCTGCCGGTGCCCCTCAGGCACCGCCCGGTCCCGCTGCACCCCCACTCCCCTACTCCCCGCCGTCCCGGCGGCCGCAGCCGCGTCGCACCGGCGCCCTCTCCCGAGCGGCGGCGGCCGGAGCCCGGGGGGAAAGCGGGGCGGCGCGGGCAGGGCTCGTCTCCGGGGGCCGGCTGAGGCCGGGGAAGGGCTTCAGCAGCGAGGAGGACCCTCAGCCTCCCGGCTGTGGGAGCTGCGGTTCTGCAGTGGTACCGGTGCTGCCGGGCGCTTGGGTTGCCGTTAAACCGGAGCTCGCGGGACGGTCTTTGGAACTGGCTGGACGGTGGCCCCGGAGCCCCGTCGCCTTGGGGTGGCAATGGCAGAGCCCGTGGTGCCCAGCACCCTGCCCGCCCGCAGAACCGGCTCCTCAGCCCCTCTGCGGCCCGTGGCCGGTGGGCAAAGGGGCTTCATCCAGCACCGGCGCCGCACACGCTGTGCCCGGGCTGCGCTGGGCGACGGCTCGAGTTGGGTAGATCCCGAAACCATCCTTGTCGAGCCACGGTCCGGTGCAAAGCGATTTTCTTCGAGGACAGCTGTGAAATAGCAGAGTAATGACAGCATCCCTGGGCGGAGGGGGGTGCTTTCCTTCGGCCAAAGGCACCTGACACGACCCTTACACGGCTGTCGGAAGGGGCTGCCGTGCCGGGCAGTTGCTCTGTGGCAGAGCCCGTGCCGGGCGGCAGCCCAGGGCAGAGCCTGGCTGCGCTGCTCCAGGGCTTTTTAACGGTCCTCTGTGCATCCAAGGAGAGGAGCTGGTTTGCCACAGCCTCGCTGGCTGCTGAATCATTAACTTCCCTCCCCTGAGTCATTCTGCAGCCCTGTCACACACCGAGAGACGAGGGACAAGCGGGGCTGCGCTGGGTAGTGGCTGCGGGCCCGTACGGTGGGGTTAGAAAACTGGTTGCAGGGAAAAAAAAATGAAGGTTGTGTCTGCGGAACTGGTGAGTACCTACCTGGACTATCCCAAGGTCTTGACACAGAGCCAGGACCTGCACCAGCAGCTGTGGCTGGTCCTTCTATATTAACCCTCTGGGAGGTGCCTCATTGTGCTGGTAAAAAGGTGAGGACTTCAGGAGATGATGGGATGTGTTAAGGTAAAAGCTAAGTAAAATCCCACCGGGGGCTAGTGTCACGTCTGTTCCTCTCCGGCCTTGCTAAGGCACACCTGGGGTTAAATAATGCCCAGCCTTTTCGAATGTGTATACCAAAGCTGCTAGAAATAAAGTTATTTTGCTGTTATTTATCTTGCTGGGACACCCACGGGTTCCTTTGATAATGGGCCCCCACTGCACTGAAAACTTTGCAGAAGCAAGTGCTTTGCAGTTATTTTTGTTTGGATTTAAGCCTTCCCCTGCAGTGTTTGCCAACTTCAACAGGGCAGCACGACTCCAAGGCAGGAGAGCCTGAAAGGGAAACAGGCTGCGTGCTTGCTGAGTAAGCCAATCTAAAATACAGGGAAATAAATGAAACAATGTGAAAAATTAATCACTTCTGCCAAAAAAAACACGTGCCTTTTGTTCTTACAGACTAGATATGCCTACTGCTGGGGAAGAGAGGGGAAGACAGTGGGCTTTAAAATGTGGTTAGACTGGCAGCATGTTAACACAGTTATTCTCACTCTCTGGGTGTGGTGTGAAATCCCCCTGTGATGACAGCACAGAGCACCACTGGCATTTTCTGACCTGTGTTACTAACATGAGTGGACCGACAGCCAAAAGCATCAGCGTTGTAAGCTCTGGACTCCCATGAAAATCCAGCCCTCCCTGTGGCAGGAGAACAAGCCTGGAGTGGGACCCGAGCAGGGACAACTGGTGCGGAGCAGCTCAGCCCCCTGTCCAGGAGCCTGGTGCCTCTGAAAACCAGAGCTCTCCTTCTGCAGGACACAGGGTTGCAGGCTGTGTTGCACTGCACCTCAAGGAAACTGAGGCAGCCACCTCGTGCTCGAGCACACGGGTTTTTGTTCTCTGCTAGCTGCAGACCCACAAGGAGACACCCAGCACAGCAAGCTCAGTGCTGTTTTATTTGTGCATGTTTTTGCTCAGCAGGTATTGTTATACACGCAGTAGTGGTTACGAGTTTGTGCACTCTGATTTACAATATTGCCCACGGACAACAACGAGTAACCATTATGAGAGCACTAACAGGCTTCCACACAACATGTTGATGGCTGCTCCTGTTTATCCCTTGCCTCTTTTGTTATGCCGCAGTTCACATCTGGTTTCAAACAAATGCCTTTCTTAGGTGTGGATCTTGTAAAACTGGCATGAACCCACATTCAGTGCCTGGGTTGAAGGCAGCGCCACTGGAGGAAGGGGGATACATGGCGATTCCCTGGGGCAGCTCTGGGAAGCTCAGGCTAAGATGAGTTTGCTTTTATGTGTCCGGTTTTCCTAAAATTCTCCTTGTTTTGGAGCAATGTTTCCGCATCAGGCATGATGGAGCTGCCAGATACGGAGCGCTTGGCACGCAGAGTTCCACGGGGGAAAAATAACTCCTGAAAAGCTCAGGAGTTCATGTCGGTGCCTGGCAGTGGGGAGGGAGGTCCTAAAAACTTGGGTGAGGGTGGATCTGTTGCTTGTGCTGTATTAGGTACAGCCAGTCTGTTACCACAGGACTCAAAGGCGAGGACACCGATGAGGGACAGAGGAGTGGTTCACACTGTGAGAAGCTGGAGGATGTTTATCCTCAGGTAGTGAGACAGGAAGAAATGTAAGATGCCCAGGGCTGACGCCGCAAGGAGAATCCAGAGAACTCCACTGCTAAAGTATATCGGGGTGAGCCTGGCAGGAGAGAGGGAGCCTGCTGAGAACAAGCATCGCTGCTCTCACCCGGGAACTGTCCCTTCCTGGAGAAGGGGATGGAAAAGTAGACCCCTGGCTGTGCCCTGTCCCCTGCGTGGGGTCCCCTGCCAAACTCCCACCTCAAGGGAGCACACAACCACACCCACAAGGGCTCAGGGCAGCTCCAGCCCTGCCCCATATCTACTGGCCCCAGCCCTGTGCCCATCCATGTTCACCGCATACCCTGGGGAGAGCTCGGTAAGGTTGAGTCATGCAGGGACCCACCCCGAAGCAGCCGGAGGGAGTTTTGACCTTCCCCGAAGCACATTATGTTCCCAAATGCAAACCCACAGGGGTTACCATGCACTCCAGGCTGGCAGAGGTGTTTACCTTTCTGAGGGCGATGCCCTGTATCCTACAAAGTAGCAGTAGCGGGCATAGAGATAGAGCAAACCCAAGGCTGCAGACAGACCTGCAGAGAGAGATCACAGTGACCATCTCCAAAAGCTTTTTAGAGCTATTTTGAGCCAAGCAGGCAGCCCAAAGTGAAGGAATGGAGAGTCTGTGTCCTCTGGCTCTACCCTCCCATCAGAGACAGAATTAACTGCTTAATTTATTATTTGGAAGGTGAGCAGGACGTGAGGACCGAGCCAGAGGAACAGATCCAGTGACAAACCAGGTAACAGGCTATTCTCACCTTGATGAAAGAAGAGGCCAGCCTGCCACAGAAGTGCCAGGAAAATGGGAAAATACTCAGACGAGTTCACTCTGGCAGGAAAGAGGATAAATAAAGGAAAAGAGGAAGATTTTCCTTTTTTTTTGCTTCACTAGCAGTTTCCAGAGAATGGAGGCCATTGCTTTTTACAGCTGATTTCACCATAAAAAGCATCCAGGCTTGCAACTTTCCCTGCAGTTCCCATCCCACCTTTATTCATGGAAACTAAATAGTGGAAGGCACTGGGTCTCCAGGGCACAAGACATTAAATAAAAGATGCCCAGGCCAGACTCTGCACAGAAAGGCTCCGTGAACCACCCCCACTGCCCCTTACCAAGTGCAGCAGATTAAACCCTGCTGTGAAAACCCCAAAGCCCAAAGCTGCAGGGTAGGTCTGCCTCAGCAGGCTGCAGGCACGTGAGGATGAAGTGTGTCTTGAGCAGATAAAGCCAGAGTAGCTTGGGCTTCATGCAGGAGTGGGAGGGAGCACTTAGCCATTTGAACTGTCTGCATACCTTGCCCTGTCCCCTCCAAAACAAAGTAATAGGACCAAAAGGTGCTGGATGAGGCTGAAGGAGCTGGGTCTCTTTAGCTTGGAGAAAAGGAGACTGAGGAGTGACCTCATTAATGTCTATAAATGTACAAAGGGTGAGTGTCAGGAGGACAGAGCCAGGCTCTTCTCAGTGATGTCCAATGGTAGGACAAGGGGCAATGGGTGCAAGCTGGATCATAGGAGGTTCCACAAAAATATTAGAAAAAACTTTTTCACTGTGAGGGTGACAGAGCACTGGCTGGGGAAGAAGGAAGGGGAACGTTTGGAGTGACGGCGTTTGTCCTCCCAAGTCACCATTACATGTGATGGGGCCCTGCTCTCCTAGACATGGCTGAATGAACTCCCTGTTTTGCTATGCTTGTGTGCACAGCTTTTGCTTTACCTATTAAACTTTCTTTACCTCAACCCATGGGTTTTCCCACTTTTACCCCTCTGATTCTCTCCCCCATCCCACCAGTGGGGAACGAGCGGGCGGCTGCGGGAGGCTGAGCTGCTGGCTGGGGTTAAACCACGACAGGTTTCTAGCAGCAATGGTTGGTGTGTTTGGGATTCTTGAGCCAACGCAGTTTTGATGCTGACTCTTAAACCCATTAACTTAACCCCAAGGGAGGTAACTGCTGCATCACAGTCCTGAGAAGTAAATGGCAAAGCAGGGGAGGGGCAGTGCAATCTGGAAAGCATCTCGTAAGGGGAGTTTCTTACTGTGCTCGAAAGATCTTCTCAAATTCAGGCGGGCCTGAGGTCTTTGGAGGAGAAACGCCAAATGCTCTCCTAGCATAGATCACCTGGAGGAAGAAGTACGCTGCAGCAAAAGACAGAATAGTACCAGTGGTCAGTCCTCTGTCGGGGCACGGTGGGGCCAGGAGACTGCCAGAGGTAGGAGCAAAAGTTCTGTGATCTCCTCCTAACCTTGCACCCCCGCACTGCAGAGAAAGCTGGGTGGAAATCCCAGGTTTGAGAGGAGGAGAAGGAATGACCCAGTGCAACAGTGAAGCAAGAAGTATGCAGCCACGTACCACCAGCGGATATCTGCTTTCTCTCTTGCATAATTAACAGACCATCTATTATCTATAGATATTATTGCACAGTTCAAATGCACTTTGTTACTGCAAATTTTAAGGTTTTCAGCCTTTAGTTTTTTCACCTTCTAAGTCCTGATAGCTGAGTAGGGAGGGAACTGATGCCACAGATAAGCCACCCAGACGTTGAATTAAATTGTCATGCAATGTGGCACCACAGCTAGGAGATGCTCTGTGTGACCCACTGCAGCCCATTCTTCCACCTTTCTGCACCACAGTGCTTTTTGTATGCTAATGTCTACAGGAACCTCAGGAACTGCTGTAAACCCATTTTTCAAAGGAGGAAATTCTATGTGTTTGCAGAGAAGATCTACCAAGAAGTTTCTGGACTGAGGAAGTAGGTCAGTTCAGAGGAAGGGCTTCCCAGGCACTCATTTTCTTGAATACCTTTCAGAACCCAGGTAAGATACCAGTCCGCCATCTGAAAAGCAGGGAAGTGCCAGTGCAACAGCAGAAATAAAATATGGAAGTTAAAGAAAACCTCAGTGGAGGTGCGTTAGACTGATCCAGCAAGTGTTTGGGCATGTGCATCTGATGGTCCCTACCTTGCTCCAGGACTCCCAGGACTGTCACGGCAGCCAGCAGATGAATCTGATCCAACATGTTGACTCTTCCAGACCCTAGAAAATCTGATTTCCTGATAAAGAAGCTCCTTTGGCCAGGTTTAGTCCTTGTTGGTGTAGCAGTCGGTGGTGGTAGCTGGCGGCATAGAAGTGTGCTCTAATTGAACAGGGAAGATTTGTACGTGATGCTTAAGACTAGGAGTCGTCTGGTTTGCCCGTTATCATATGCACTGTGGAAATTAAAATTCTCAGAGAGAGGTCTAATGGATTATTTCTGCTCCCACCCTCCCTTTTCCAGGAATGCATTATGAGGAAGTAGGAAACTCTTATCTCACACATATTAGCAGAGAACTAACATGTAAGAGATAAAAGAGAGGAACTGGGAACTGAATGGGACCGCAGAGGGGACAAATTTCAACAGTCCAGCAATCCACTTCCCTTGGGGCATCTGATTCAAAACTGTTCCTAAGGAAGGGCAAGGCACGTCCCTCTTGCTAATGTTGCATAAGAAACCGCAGCCCGGCTGGAGCTGCTCCACACCACTCGAGCATCGGGGCAGTATTTCACGGTGCTCACCACCGCTGCGTGCACAGACACTGGAAGGTGCGTGTGGGGCACGGACACAACCTACAGCCGTAACACCGAAACAGCATTGAATAAAGCCTCCAAGTGAAAAACCCACTGCAACACATCCAACGGCAAGACAAAACGTGATAACGCATAAAAGGTACAGATCCGTCTTGCACGGTGCTACTTGATTTGGGGATGGGTCCTGCAGAATGACTGGCAGACACCTAGAGGGTTTCAGAGCCCTCATACTGGAAAGGCTGGGAGCTGTGCATTTAAGGCTTCTGATCAATCCGCAGCCAAATTAGCTCTCGTTGTAAACACCAGAGAGAGTTCTGTGTGAGTAAAAACCTGCAGGATTCACCAGGATATAGCAAAAGGAAAATGATGTTTTAACATATCAGCAGAGACCCACTCAGATAATTCCTGTCTAGGAGCACAAGGCTGGCATGGCTGTGAGCTGCTGAGGCTGCTGGCTTTGTTTCCTTTCCTCATTCCAAGAATTTTCCCTTCGGACCAGGGACAAAGGAAAGTGGGTTAAGACAAAGTGGTCATTAAATATCGCTATTATAGAAAATAAAATGAGATTAAACCAGATTACAGAAAGTACATTGTACGCCTGATGTCCCTGATAGACTTTCTAAGAAGCAATAAGCTGGTTCTGGTTTTCTGCCTCCATAAGGGATAAGGGCACCCAAAGAGGCTGTAACAATGTCTGAGCTTAGTGTTTCTCTAAATACCAAACACAGACACCACCATTTTTCAAGTATCAGCTCTAAGATTAATTTTTTCCATCTCAGAATTGATCCTTCTTCATTGCAGTGACTGTTTAGAAATACAAGGAACATTGTGCTTTGCTTTCTCCCATTTAGCTGTCAAAGGAATGAAGGACTTTCCTGTGTCAGCTCAAAAAGGGCAGAGGTCTCACAGTGCTTAATGACATTTGATTTCCCTCTGTTCCTGTCTGATTACAGCCTGCCAGCAAAGAGAATACAAAGCAAAACAACTGAACACGAAAGATCCAAGCTGACACTTCTGTCGGATGACAGTGCAGTGTAACCTTCATGAGAAGTGCCAAATATGTGTAATGAAACCTGGGCCAGGAGGTGCTGTCAAGGCTGCCACAGAGCGTTCCAGATCATCATTAGATACAAAATACTTCTAGTATCATCTAGAGTAATCTAAACACTATAAAGGCTGGTAGAAGCATGAATGAATAAATAAGCATAGATGTCTCTGCCCTCCCCTTCCCTGCCTCATAATCATAATTTTTTAAGATGTCTTTACCTCCTGAAGGATGCAAAGTTTTTTCTTGTCCGTGCTTGTCACCATTAGAACTCACCTTATTTTCTGCTCTCACTCAGTGTGTGCAAGGAGCAGACACAAGTACCGTCCTCCCAGCACCAAATGTCCTTTGATGATGGGACTGTGGCCAGGGCACAGCCTGAGCATCCTGCCGACCATGGTGGCCACCAGCATCTGTGCGCAGGGATGCCACGGCAGGCTCTGGCTGGCAGACATGGTCCCTCTCGCCGGCCCAGCCTCCGCCACTTCCTGTCGTTTGCATCTGACCCAATGCCTACACAGCCACGACGTGGCTCGGGTCGCACCGTTAATCAGACAGAAAACTCTCCAGTCCACAAGCACGGGGGGACCTGTTTGCAGGCGGCTCGGTGAGCCCAGCTGGCTGCTCAGCCACTGCATCCCGGGGTTCATAGGAGGACAGGGGCAGGAGGGGCAGCCGGGCTGGGGAGACAGGGATGAAGCATCACCGTGGTCTTCATCTGCCTGCAGTTACACTGGAATAAACATATTGCAACCCTTACCCTCCAAGGCTGATTCATCTGAGTTTCCTCCTAAGCAAAGACGAGTCCTGCGGTGCCAGGCTCGCTTCGGGATGGATTTGCTGAGTGGGACCTAACAAAGTTCTGTCCCCCTCTCCTACTCCCCAGAGTGTACTCTGCTTTCCGGGTTACACTGGGTGAACGTGGCCCTGCATCATGGGGCAGCTGGACCTGGCATGATCCAAACTCCTCACACCTTCCCCTGAGTCATTGCGAGAGGCATTTCTCTGTGCTCACAGTTGCCTCTGTCACCTCTCTCTGCAGCCATTAATCTTTTCTGCCACTGCACCACTGCGAGCTGGACTGCAACACCGATCGGGATTAAAAATAAACTTGGGAAGAGAAAGAAGCAACACAAAAGGCTTGGAGGAGTTTTAAGCAGCTGCAGAGTGTGCGGTATCTATTACTTCCTAGAAGCAACGGGGCAAGGAGAAGCCAGCAACGCTACGGGCAATAACATCCCCTTAGAAATGTATTTCATGAGACTACAATGGACGAAGAGCTTTCTATTAGTGGAGAAGGGAACATTTTGCAGCTGAGCAACTTACCCATCAGCTGCGAAGCATGGAGGCGCCTCGTCCTTCCAATCGTATTTTAAAAATATAGAAGAATTTTCTAATCCAGTTGGTGCTTGTTCTTCCTTTCCCTTTGAATTCTTTTGCAGCACATCCAAACCCGTGACTGTGGAACTGCTTGTGAGAACAGTTAGTGCTTTACTAACAGCCACACAGAAAAAAAGAGAGGGGTTTTCATTCGAAAGAATTAAAAGCCACACAGGGCAAAAAAGGCTTTTTTAGTCCCGAAGAATGAAAGAGAGCTCAGCCCCAAGCATCTCAGTCTGTTCAACTAACAGCTCCCTCAGGCTGGGCCGGTGGGGCCGGTGACGCCTCCACGCCTGCGGAGACTTCTGTGAGCTCAGACCAACATGTGCTGAGATTTCCCAGGAATTCTTGGATTTTGCGGCCGTAAGAGGAAGGATGGGCTAAAACATGGGAAGAAAAGGACAGTTCAGGCTTTTATCCCTTTCCAAGATGCAGTTGGCCACGTGTGGCTGTTCTTAGGAAGCAGGGACAGCTGCAGCAATCCCTGCTCTGCGGTTCCCCCCAGGGCTCCCAGCAAGGTGCAGGCTGGCTCAGATCTGAGCACTCTGAAATGAGTCCTGGGTTCTGCATTTTGTGATAACCATAAAGACTCTGCAGGAAAAAAATTACCACGTCTTCCTAAAATGTGCATCTATACAGAGGTTCCTCCTTTCAGAGGGTAAAGCAGCAGGTGGCTGGTTTTGCCAGCAGCAGGCTGACATGATGCGAAGCATCCCTCGGGGCACAAACCCAGTGAATATCCAGACGTGCGTTAGCCTGTTGATCTAGACGGATTTGAGACAGATACTCCTGAGATTTCTCAAACTGTGGTGTAACAAAGCGGTCACGTAAATATGCTCAAATTATTAGTTGGAGCAAAATTTCTTTGGGCTGCTTTAACCCTCTGCTTGGATGCCATCGCGTGGCGCAGGACTGTGGCCAAGCGCTCCTGTTGACAGTGCTTCTCGTCTCAGTAAAGGTGAAAATCTTCATTGGAAAGACAGAATGGGGAAAACATTCAAAGACATTTTCTAAAAAAGCAAGACGGAAAGCCAAGTCTTGGGAAACTACATAACTGAGTATTAGTTAGGGATAATTTGGAAAAAATTTTTTAAAACTTCCTTCTAAAAGAGTTTGGCGAGCTTTATCTACATGCCTATTAAATCTGACTAGAGGACACATCAGTATAAAAACAATGCCAGCATTCTTCCCTTAACCCATCATCAAAAGGCACTGATCCATGCAAATAAATAACACCCTTTCTTTTACAGTCAACATCTGTTAAAAATATTAAGCCAGTCAAATTGAATTTCTCTTTTGTCCTGCTTTGTCTTGTGTTATTGTCACATGAGGAAACTCCTTTCCACGTGTTTTGCCAATTTTCCTACTCCCTTTTCAGCAGAATGTCAGGAATAGCAAATAAACAAAAAAAAGAACAACGCCAGAAAGGCAATTGCACTGCTGGCTAACTCAAAGAATGAATTTCTGGAGCGATAAGTGGCAGGAAGGGGAGGATTTTCCTTTGCAGAGGGACAAACAAGCCTTTCAAACATCTTTGGCAGCCGTTACGTTAACGCACACACTTGGTATTACCCTATAATGATGTCGGGGAAAAAATTGCAAGGCTACAGGGCCCATCAAAATACATCAAAGCCTGAGGAGTGGTCATGGAGTGCAGCTTTTCCTGAATTATAGGCGTGAAGAAATAGAGCTATTTAGCTTTTCAATCTTGTTTGGACCACAAAGCCAGACGCCGGCCAGCTCTACCCAGTTTTGAGACAGAACTGGGCAGGGCATCGGAACGGGGTGAGCAAGGACAGCTCTGAGGAGGCATATTTTAGGGGAGAGACTGGCATTCCTGAGAGGTCTGCTGCGAAGGAGAGACCCTCAGCTGCCAGGCACAGAGAAAGCGCAGGGAGAATTTGCCTGAACTGGGGAGGTGTTGCACATGGGGAGTCTCTGGTTTGATCGGGAGCTGCATTTAACCACAAGCTCTCACGGTTTTTGCCATGGCTACCAGTGTCCAGCCGTTTGCCTCAACCCTGAGCTCGCTTTCCTTGGATGTCACTCGCTGTGATGGGCTGGCATGGCCGTCTCTGGGCTGTATCTGTCCCGGCCGCCCTCACCAGAGCTGCTCCGCTCTCCTTGCTTGGTGCTGCAGGATTGTGCCTGGTGGGACCCGCATCCTGCTGAGCATCCTGCCCCGTGTCACCTCGTCTATCCCTCCAGGCCATGGCTGAGCTAGATGGATATGGAGGGTAAGACCACGGAGTCTCACAGAGCTCATATGAGGGCAGAAGCACTGCGGGCAGCTCAGCTGGGTGCATTGGGAGACAGACAGATGTTTCTGTAAAGCTCCTCTGACGTCGGTGGTGTTAAAAGGTTTTGAAATACATCTTTGGAAGGAACCAAAGGCAGATGCTGCAGATGAGAGCGGCTCATCGTTTGGACTGTTTTTCTTTGAATGCTTTTGCTCTTGTGGCCGCAGAAGATGCCCTGAGTGATGTGCCCGAGGGGATAGGGCAGCCAGGCAGGGAACAGAGCCCGGGAGCCGGGTGAAATGCTGCCAGCGAGGGGCACACACCCCGTGCTGCCGCTGCGAGGCTACAAGTGCAGCGTGAGCGGTGTGGGGAGGCTGCCCGGGTCACGTAAACAGCCGAGCCCAAAGGAACAGAAAGGCTCTGTCCTTTCTCCTGTCTCCAAAGGGGAAGTTAAACAGGTCCACGTCTCCTGCTGGCACAGGACCAGGGAGCCAGTAGCAACCACTGGCCACAGGGGCAAGATGTGAGCCTGGGAGTGAGCGGGTTGCTGGCTGTTACTTCTTGTAGCCCTGTGTGTCAGAGCCTGGCCACGGTCAAGCTGACCCGGGTGAACTCAACAGTGGTGGCAACCGCAGGGTGAGAGGGGCTGGAGACGGTCCCTGGGGAGAGGTGCCACAAGAGCAGGACTCCTTTGGCCTCATGAAGGCTGCCCCAGCTCTGCTGTCCACCAGCAGGGGCAGATAAACGCTACCCACAGCATGTCAAGTTGGGGGACACCATTTAAGGTACCAGAAATGGAGGCTCCTTCTGAGCCTTTCCCTTTCTGCCGCCAATCCCAGCTTGCAAAGATGGGCCAGAGAAATGCCAGAGGTGACACAGGGACCAGGCACCCATCCTGGAATCAATCTTCCTTCCAACACCTTCTCAGCAACTTCAGCCTCTCCAGCTCCCTGGGGTGCTGGCCCTCCTGTGGGGTGCTGGCCCACAGAGGCAGGCAGGTAGGGGCTGTGCCATGGGAAGCCAGGGCAGACAGACAGACAGCCAGGGGCCCTAAGTTAGAAAATCTTGCTTTTCCAGAAGCCTTTGGGAAGCAGCTGATGAGCTCATCAAGAGCAGGGAGCTTTTGCAAAAGGCAAGAAACTGCCTCTCAGCAGTCACAAAGCCATGACCATCTCACACCGGGACACAGAAATTGCTTTAAAACCAGCTGGGTTTATTTTTAGGGTGCGAAATGGTTGCACGATGCAATGGCATAAAAGAATAGAACAACCAGAAACAGCGCTGAAGACCAAACTCGCCTGCACACCCTGGCTTTTAACCACTAGGAGGCTGAAATGGCAGCTGAAATGCTGTTGCTTTGCAGACTGCCTGCCGCCAGCACCCTGCAGGTCGGAGGGATGGAGTCTGTGAGTGCTCTGACAAGAGGATTCATTGAGTGACACTGGGCAGTTCCTGAGCTCCTGGCCAAAGCTCTGCTACAGACACCATGGAGATCTGCTGGGGACAAAGGCAGAGAGAACCTGCTGTAATTTGAGGATTTCTTGCAGCCCTTATGCAAGAGTATTTTACCACTTCCAGTTTCCTGACATAACTTGACTGCCCTCTTCCCGCGAGGTGCGTTCAGTGTTTAGTTTAAGGAGAACTTGTTTTCTTAGCGGAAAAAATCCCTCACAACGCTCTCAACGTGCTGTCTGCAAAACATGTAGACGTTTTTGATTTGTGCCTGTGGCGGCAATAAGCAAGATGGACACAGTGGGGATGAAGATCCCGCTGCCTGGCACAGGACACCTAAAGAAACCCATTTTCCAGGACCCATCTGTCAGCTCCACGCTGCACAGGACTGGGATGCTGCCTGATAACTTTGCACGTCTTGATGGTAGCCACTCACCATTAAGAAAATTCTCAACGCCGAAGCCAGTGCTCAACGCCACCTGGCTGCCCAGGCTGCTGCCTGCATTCATCCCCTGCCTCTGCACGGTCAGCGTGGGCTTTTATCCAGGGCTGGGTGGGACAAAGCAGAGTTGAACATAGCACACAGGAGCTTGGTCTCTGGTATTTGAAAACCCTGACATTAATGCTGGTCATCGCTGTTTTATATCACAATTTAATCCTTTGGTTTAGCACCTGTAGAGATCCCAGGCAGATGCTATGCCCTGTACAGCTCCAGTGATTACATGTAACGGCTTGTACACTTTATTCACTGTCTTGATCTTCTCCTCCTGAATACCTCCCTTTAAATTTTTGGCTGTTGCTATAGTTCCGTAAATTCCAAAGAATAATTTGCCTTGCTCTTTGAGTGGACAAAAGATCTCTGGTATCTGTGTGACAGCTAAGCTTTTGGTAGCAGGCATAACAGTACTAGAAATTTAAAAAAAAAAAGAAAAAAAAAGAAAAAAAAGCAGACAAATTATAAAAGAAAGGGATTTAAGGGAGCTCAATCTCAAATTCCTGCAATTGCCCAAGAGGAGCACGGGTGTCTCACAATCTATTTAAAAGCTATTTTACTGAGCCACATGCCACAGAAAGAGAATTAACAATAACTCATATGACTGCTCATCGTTCGCTGATATAATCCAGTGCTATAAGGATATTGCCTGAGCCAAGGCAGCTAAATAGGACTTTAATTCATTGACATCACCAGACCAGTAATGCTTTGCTGTTTATAACTGCCTGTCTGCAGACTTCTTCGTGCAGGCAAGACTAGAAGTGATAGCTCTGAAGCAGCCAGAGAGCTTCTGGCTGCAGGCAACCAAGTAAGCAAAACCCCTTCGGAGCTGAATACTGGTAGCAGGGAAGATGAGCAAGAGAACTGGGGCTTCAGCTTGAACCTCCATTTGGAAAAGTGTATCTGGAAGAGAACGTGGATACCCACTGTTGTGGACGGAGTGATGCACTTCACTCGTAAGAGAGAAGTAGCAATATGCTAACAGATATACAATATGTTAATGGATATAACCCAGCAATTTAGCTAAGTTTGACAACAAATGCAACAGTGGTTTAACAAGATTCAATGGCAGGTACAGTTGATTATTCATTGCACAGAGGACAGACAAAACTGTCAGGGACACCCTCCGGTTGAGTCACAAGGTTCAGAAAGGACCCCCTTGCTTTCTAAACTCCTTCTCAGAGAGGAATTTAGGTGCAGCTGGACCTAGACTTAGTCCCAGGCTTGGTCAGTGGCCTATGTCTAAAGGATATATATGCTCAATCAGGCCTTTATATCGCTTAGCTAAGATTTGAAAGTTTCAATGTACTTATTCCCAAGTCACTTACCGAGTATCTGACGCAATAAGGATTCTCCCAACCTTGAGGAGTAACCTACGTCCCTACTCAGCCGACGATCCTGGCTTGCAGGAGAGCTCAGCAGGCCCTGGGCTGTCCACTATTTATGGAGTAAGATGACTCACAGTCACATCTGCATACCAGTCGTATTTCGGTTGGCGGATGCTCAGCTTAGCCCTCAGCTATTGTGTTGTGAGTACCTGTCTCCCCCAAAGCCACTTGGAGCTGGGTGCAGCCGTCATGACCAGACACATCTGGTGGTTATCACTTGAGCAGGGTTACGAGAAAGAAACTTCAGGCTGGGGCGGGGGGAAGCTCACCTACAAGGCTACAAGGGCATTTATTCTACGCTAAATTTAAGGGTCACTCTCACTGTTTCTATTAAGAAATGCCAACAGACTATCCTGCAAGGAAAAGTCTTTTCTTTTGTCTAATAAATAGCAGGGTGGATGTCAAGCAGACAACAAGGTTCTTAAAGAGTTATCCTTAATTCAAGATTTTGTGGGAGGTTTTACTTGGACGCTGCTAGTTTATATGATTTTTAATTTCTGTCAAAGAAGGATGTGGCTTTGGTGCAGGACTTATCAGGGGGCAGTGTTTAGGTTGTTACTAAAGCAAACCGAAGAATCTCCGCCTATAATTTCTAGAGATTCAATATTTACAATAGATTAACGTGGTCAGCTGCCATCTGCAGAACACTTGTTTTTTACTCCAGTGAAAATGGGTTCAAATTCCTCCCAAAGTATTCTGATGATCATCCCTTTCAGTATTTAACGTTTCTTGGACAGTGATCTTCTTAACACTAAATATAGGGTTTCTTAACCAGATACATACATACAGATTTTTTATTATGTAGGTTTGTATTACATATAAATGTTTATTATACACATGTATTTATATATAAATCTATGAAGAGCTCTAAAGCAGACACTGGTTTAGTAATCAGTTAAAAATTAGTAAACAATTAGAAACAGGTTTCATGTTAAATTTAATTTGGGGATTTTTCTAAATTTGCCTCAGATCTACATCTTTATATTCATGAAGAGACAAGGATCTCTTTGATTTTTGTTTTTGATGCCTTGCAAAAACATATCAGAAAACAGCCTCTAACAAAACTCTCTCTAGGATTACAGCACACTTGCAGCTCAGGCCACTGGTATCTTGGACAGGGGTTGTCCAGTGGGAACAAAGGGATGTACCCTTGTCACTGAGTTGATGGACAAATTAAAAATGTACCTGTTCACAGGATAAAGTCTTAGATTCAAATGTCCCAAAATGACAAAGGAAGCTAATGATGTGCTTTTATAAAGTAAGTCAGTGACTGATTCCAGTTCTACATACAGACACGTGCAGAAAAGAGAGTCTAATGGGGGAAATGTCTAGAATAAATGAATTAGCTGGAAATATAAAACAAAAATAGTGAGCCTGTCTGATACACACCAGAGAGTTGTAATCCACTGTTTCTCTGAAGGCAAAGGAGAGGGCAGCTCAGCTGTAAGCCTCTTCGTCTCAGCGAGGTCAGCATGCTCTGAAAGAATTCAAGCTCTTACCCAGCCTTGATGGAAAACTAAAGCACCATATTTTTGACTCTGGAACTTTTATTTGAGAACAGCAACATTCCCTGAGGCACAGCTGATATTTTTATTAGTCTTAATCAGATCTATCTCTTCATTCCTCCTCATTCTTTTGAGTTTCCACTGAGCTTGGTAGCAGCTTGCCTTTATAATTTGATCCATTTCTTTCAGTTGTAATAATCACCCCATGATTAATTCAAGTCTCGAGTGATAAGATCTAACTCTAAGCTGTTTGACTTGAAAATGAGAGCAGAGGTTGTCATGTTTCACTTTTGCAACCTTAACCATTCCTTTCACTCTTGTGCCAAGCAGACATTTTCTGTGACTGGCTCTAGACTACCTTCATTTTCCTATCAGCCCCATATATCAAAGGCAGCCTCTCCTCCCCCAACTTCTGTTTGATTTTTAAATAGCCAGCCAGTTGTGAAGTAAATCCCCACCTCCACGCTCTCTTGGGTTTCTACGTTAGAAAGCTTCTGCATCTTCTAGCTCTAGAGAGAATACTGCGCGCTTGTTGCACTTGCACACAGCCACGGTGCTGCTTTTCAATCCATGCCTTACCATTTTCCTTGGAAATTTTATTAGAACAGACATTTTTACACATGTTGGGTTTTTTACAGTTTCCACCTTTTGCCATCATCAGGTCCCTCATGGCGAGTAGCTCCAAAGCAGAGCCCTCAGGAGGGCTGCAGAGCTCTCATGGGCACTTGTCGGCGATGCGGACAGCTTTGGCTTCCCATCCAAAGGGTTTCCAGAGGTCTACAAAGACCATATGGACACCCCGGGCTGTGTCTCAGGATCACCCTACACTTCGCTGGGAGCAGCGAGCTCAGGTACAATATAAACACAGATATTCTCACAAAATAAACCTCCAGTATCTCCCCATGGTGCACACTTCTTGCCCATTATCTGATGCTTATGTACAAGAGTTCAGAATGACAAGAACAAGTGAATGAAAGTAAATTTTTCTTTGTAACTGTTCAAACAAGGGAGGGAATACATACAGCACCATACTGTTATCTTGGTGTTGTCAGACGCAGCAATGCAAGGAAATGCAGCGTATTTCCACAGAAAACTCTGGCAGACCACCAGGTTAGACCTGCTGAGGTGGTCTTCACTGCACATAACTGCCTGCAATGCGCTGGAAGTAGGGGCTGGCCGTGGTCTTCCTCTTCATCCTGCATCCCGTGCTGGCTTCGCTGCCATCCCTGGTTACAGCATGGCTTGGCAACTGGTCATGCCAGCAGCGACACAGGTTTTAGCAACCCCTTTGCTCCTTCTGGGCTTCAGAGGCCAGGCAGGCGCGGGACCACCTCTGGACCCAGCAGCTAATCCCTTCCTAGGAGACGACTACCACAAATACAAGCAGCAGAAAATCCTATAAACCCTTCACTTCGGGTGCCTTTGTTCCTGGCAGCCAGGGATGGAAATCCATTCGCCATTCCTGCCCAGCTAACGTTGGGCAGCCGGAGCAAGAGACAGGCTTGGAGGTGCCTGCACTTTCGGGGGACATTGGCAAAGGGCTACCAGGAGCTGAGAGTCCCCGCGAGACAAAAATATGTTGGAAACACCTCTCAGTCATGGAGGCAGAGTCAGAACCCTGGAAACGTGGGGTTTGCTCATTTTCCACCTTCCTTTCTGACAGAGAATGGAGCTTTCTTTTCTGCAGAGAAGAGGAGGAATTTCAGAGCGCTTCTGCAGGGAGGGAAGGACCAGGCGATGCCAGGAAGGGTGCGAGAAGGGGCCGCAAACCACACGCCCAGGGCAAGTGTTTGGCGCCGGCTCGGGAGCAGTCTGGGCTGGAAGGGAGGTTTTAATGCATTTTTACCACCAGAAGGCAGTGAGGAGCTGCAGATGTGAGCGGTGGGTGTTCAGTGGGCCCGTCCTCTGGAAGAAACAGCAGAAGGAGACTCTTCCTCTGCTGTGCCTGGTTATAGTCCTTTCATTCAGCCCTCTTTGCTGTCCTGCACAAGTCACCTTCCCACCAGGCACAGTGAGGTCAGGGATCACCTCAAGCAGTGGAAGGAAAGGCAGACACCGCTGCGGTTCAGGGATGTGAAACGAGTCCTGGTGGGGCAGCCAGGAGGGAGCTCCACTGGCCAGGCCAAGGAGAGGTGGAAGGACCGGAGCTGCTGGTGACTGCAGCTCCTGTAGGGACTCTGATGGGTTTATGAGCTTAGTTAGAAGCTGGCGTCAGGAAACGGCTCTTAAGCAAGTTCCATTTATATGGAAATATTTTCACCTGATTAATGACAAATTTACGTTCTGAGAAACGGACACAAAGTCTTCAGCACACACAGACTCACCTTGCCTCTCCATCTGCTGAAACCTTCCTGAGGTAAGCGCACGCAGGGACCACCCCTGGCATAGACTCCCCTTTGAGCAGAGATTCTGCAGCACGGTTGTTGTTTTAGGAGGGGGAGCTAAAAGTGCAAAGTCACCCTGCCCTGCAGCTCCAGCGTGTGACCACTGGCTGTCAGGAATACAGTGAGTGCACGTGTAATTCTTGTTGGCCGCTTGCAGCCACCGTGGCCACAGCGCAGCTGTGCTGTGACCCTCCCTGCGGGCATGTGTGCTGCCTCGCATCTCACGCATGGTGGAGAAGGAGCTGTTTCTAGGAAGAGTTTTTGCCTGGGAGGGTTGTTTCTCAGCAGCAAGTCCCTCCTGCACATTAGTGACTTACAGAGCGCTTGATGGCAATTTAAGACGTTGCCAAGCTCAGTTTTCCACCTGGGCCATCCACCAGAAGATGATGTTCTACAGCAAGGGCAATTGAATAGGATGTATGTCCCACCTTGGCCATTCTGACTGATTGTGGAGCATTTCAGCACAAACCTGTCTTCATCAGCAATTACACTGGGTGTTAGAGATTCAACTTTACAAGTTGTTCAAGCATACCTACATCTGTGCTGCTTCTAAAAAGGCCAGTCCTGCTCATCCAGCTGAGATCAAGCCATGTCTTTTAGCTGATTTGCTTCCAGCAGGGACAGGTACGCCACTCCAGCCACGACGCAGCCACATGGGCATGAAGGCAGGTGGGAACTGTCAAGGGTTAGGGCAGAGCTGGCCACAGAGATGAATCACAGACAGTCTGTATCATCTTCTCTCCCTTGCAAAAGGGGAAGAGAAAGGGAATAAGAGAGAGCGACTTATGGATTGGGTAAGAAAACTAAAACAGCTTTAATGAAACAATAACAATAAAAAGAAGATCATAATACTAACAAGAAAATAATAAAGTAATGAACTGTATACAACTATATGCAAAACCGCCCCTGAACCCAAGGCTCTGATGGCAGTCACACCAGCAGTGAGGCTGTAGGGCTGGCAATGGGGAAGTCCCAGGAGCTGGATTTGGGAACTGGATTCAAGAACTCATGGATTGGGGTTGAAGGCAGAAGAATGGATGGAGTTCTCCTTGGATGCTGGCCATTGAAGAAGAGAGCTTAACCCTTGTGATCCATCAGCTTTATATTGAACAGATGTACATGGAATGGAATACTTTGTTGGTCAGATTTGGGTCACTGGTCCATGTCCACTCCTCCCTGGAAGTGTCACCTTTTACTTTACAGCACCCCAATACGAGGCACAAGATTTAGCAGTGGCCTTGGTTTCTATAGGAGCAAGTATAAGCCTTTATGCATATAAGTCCTTGGCAGTAACTATAAACATCAAGTGTTATCACTTCTAGTAGAAGACACTGTCTGGAAACATGCCATTAATGTCAGAAAGTTCAGTCACTTCGAAGAGACTTGGCTGAAAAGTAAAATCACTGAACAGAATTTGTTCTGTTCTAGCTCAAGCCACGACAGTATTATAAAGAGAAACAAGCTCAGTGTGAAACCACATGTGAGATTTAAGTGAAAACAGTACAGAAGTGTAAAGAAATAAGGCTCAAAAGCCAGCACGCGGAGTACCAACCACATTTGGATTTCTGTCTTCCTTGGCAGAAGAGAGTGATGCGGGTTTTTTTGTCAGGCTCAGACAAAGACTCACCACAATTACTGAAACATTCATCTCCTGCAACCCAGCCTCTTCAGCTCCAGGAGCTGATGGTTTTGAGCAGGAGAGTGGCATGTCTGGAGAGGCCACCGAGTTAAGTGCTGCTAATTCCCTGTTTATTGACTCCAGCGAGATGGGATTAGGACGTGCCAGGGGTGCGAGGTGGCCTTGCGCTGTTTACACGGCATGTCAGGAATGCAGCTGCTCTACCACGATTTTTGCCTGTGTTTGACAAAGAGGAAGGCAGGCAGCTGCAGAGGGGGAGCACCGTCCTGAAGCCAGCTCCGTTACCCCAGGGGTTGTATTTGGCCTCAGATGGCCTTTCATGAGGAGCTGGAGGTATTTGTGTCCCCTGAAGCCAAGGGGTAATCGAAAGGGAGTGGGTGGGGGGCTCCTGGGCAATCCTGGCCATGGGACCTTGCCGTGCCCTAGAGCAATCACATGCTGGCATGGAAGAAGAAGAGATTTCCTACTTTCCTTCCTTTCTAGTGTCAGTCCAGACATTGCCCTGCCCTTCTCTCCCCCATCAATAAACCCATCTACCTCTTTCCTTTTTCCTTGTGATATTCTACATTTTAATGGAATTTTCATTAACCACACCCAATCAGTCTGTCAAAACTTAGTTTGGAAGCTTGACCATTGAGAACTGAAAATGGTTTTCGTACTTCAAAACAAACAAACGGAGGCTTCCTTAGCAAAACAACTGCTTCCAAACAAACAAATGAACAACAAGCCCTGAGCCAGACAACCTCCTGGCTGCCCACAAGCAAGGCAGTACCAATTTCTGAGGTGGTTGCGTGTCGCTGTTACGGACACTGGTGGCAGAGGAGTCAGCACAGAGCTGTGAGCAGCTGGGGCAGAGCGGCTTGTGTCAGTCACCACCAGCCCCAGCTCATCTGAAGCGCGTGAGCTAAAGCGGAAAGACTTTCGGTTTCAGCACAGCGTTCTCTCTTTTGGCCTCGTTGCTAATAATACCCACAGCCCCTCTCTGCGCCCCGGGCTCTCAGCGGAGCCCTCTCAGCTCGTTCTGTTTGGAACGAGCATTTCACCCTTTGCAAGAAGTTTTGGGCGTTCCTGATGCGCTCAGGTCCCTAAGGTGCTGGTAGCCTGTCGCTATTTCTGGCAAGTCTCCAGCAGGTTGGGGGATGCTGTGTTTGTATCTGAAGGGTAATTTGCATTTCCCTACTGAGGGAATATCAGCACAACCCTCAGCACACCAGAAGGCATTTGATGTCCAACTCCTGTGGCCACGCTCAAATAAAAATGCCTCAGGTGGGAGACTCTGAGGGAGGACACAATGCAGGGGACATTTGAAGGCCACTCTCAAGCAAATCTACAACTGGTGAAAAGGGGCACAAATAGTGCCCAGCAAACTGGTGCAATGCCTAAGGGAACCAAAAAATTGTGTACAACCCACAGAAACCATCAGGATTTCCCTAGCTTATGTCCAGACCAAACTTGCACCTATTGTCTTGTTTCAGGCAAGTCTGAGTTTCTGGGTCACAGAAGATTTCTGCGAAGTTCCTCTTTCCAAGGACACCTCCTGCCTTGTGCAAATGGCAACAGGTGGATGGATCATCTTCTTCCATCTCAGCACAGTGTATCCCCATCTCCTCCCACCTATCTGCTAGTGCTCTGCTTCTGGTTCTCTCTTGCTTCTTCTTCCTTCTACTTATCTGCCTCCTCATATTACAATTAATTTGTAACACTTCTTACATTCACATTTATTAGCTTTGAAAACAGCATGACTTTATTATTTCCTTCCGACACTTCACCCCCATTTCTTAATGTCAGTGTATCTTTTCCCACCCTATTCTCAGGCGCGCTCTCCGGAGATGTCGTTGTAAGGAAACGTGTTTTCCACGAGAAGCACACCAGGGCACACGGACATTGCCCCGTACAGAGATGCGAGCTTGTCTTCCCTCCTGCAGTTCAAAGTTTGAAAGAGCAAAAGTCAGTGTTCTCCTGCTGGTCTTCTGCCTTGACTGCCTGCTCTCTGTCAGTGTGGTGTCACTAATGTCCCGCCACTCTGACCTGCTTGATTTTCCACTCACTTCTTGCCATTTTTCCAGGGGATAATGAGTCTGAAAAGATCTGCTACTAATGCCTGAAATGCAAGGAGAACTCTAGCCATGCGGCAATGCCCGGCAGGGATTAATGAAGGAGGAATTCTTTGGAGATCGAGGTTAGAGAGAATTAAGAATGGAAAGTACGAGCTGAAAGCATGGGAGGTTTCTCTGTCTGGCAACAGTCAGGACAAGAAAAGTTTCCCAAAATAAAGTTATTGAAAGCTGTGGTTCACTTATAAACTGAGGATTGCCTCTCACCTCTGAGTTCTGTGTGTTCAGGCTCTGCCAGTCCCACCACACTGACCATTTAAGTGTTTAGCAGTGGAACGAGGCAAATCTCCTGCGGCAAAGCCTGAACACACCTACATGGTTTTCCTTAACAATGTCATGTTTGCTGTGCGGTCTCTGCCATCCCTCTTTCTTTCATCGCCCCTGCCCTGGCACTCCATAGTCTAGTCTAAAAATACCACCTTCTTGGCTGCCAAAGTAGTTAAATCTCTGTGCACGTTTCTTCTGTCCCCTTTATCCCTTTTTTCTTCTTTTTTTTTTTTTCTTTCTGGATTATTTATCTCTCTGTTGATTTTGTAGTCCTTTTATCTAAGTTCAAACATCTTGAAAACCACAGTGTAGGATATGCTTTTAGCAGCTTCTATTTTTTTTTTCTTTGTTAAACTTATGCTCTTCTATTCCCCTCGATGACAAAGCAGCACAGGCAGGAGCGGGTTTCAGGGCTGCCTGCCTGTGCCATGATTCAGCAGGTTGTAAAAGGAAGGAATGCCTTCTTTTTTGGGAAAGGGTGGGAGAGAAAGGGAAGCGTGTGTGACAGGCATGTGTGTGTGTTCTTGCCTTCCTGGTGCTTCTGTGACTGCAGCAGTAGTATTGTGCTGTCCTGCGAGTTGTGTTGGAGCTAACAGCCTGTTTCAAGGGGTGCTTGGAAAATATTTGGTAGAAAAATGGATCTTGCCTGGATTGAGGAGGGAGCCTGCTAAATTGTACTACTTTGTAACCCTTGAATGTATTCCTTCACCAGGTTTTTACTTTCTTATTTAAAGCACTCGGTATCTCCTGTGGCTGTTTCCCTGCCTGTCTGCATCTTCTGTTCAAGCTCTGGGTGTAGCTCAATCAACAGGGACATTTAGGAGCCAGCTTGGTGGCTTTCTAGAAAAATGTGAGCGTTTGATTCCAAACTTCAGTGTGTAAACAGGGATTTGCTGATTTCATTTCTGCTGAGCCTTATTTCTGAACGCCGGGGCCCTGTTTGCATTGTCCTAACGCGGTGGAATTTTCTCTGTGGGGAGACTTATGTTGCTGACTCATTGCATCAACTCAAAACAGATTTATGTTTACAAAAAAAACCCCTCTTCTTTCTTCCTTCTTCCCGACCCTCCTAGCAATATTGAACTTGGTATTCCTACAGAATGCCTCCTATCTGCTGCAACAGGCTGCAGCCCACAGACCACACAGGAGCTGGCGTTAAACTGGGTAGTTCAGATAGAGTTTTCCATCCCAGATACAACTTAAAAGTGACATTACTGATATGGTAACATGAGTCTGCATTTCTCCCGGTGGGGCTCTGCTCACTGCTGTCCCATGCCACCCTGCGTGTGCAGGAGGAGACAGAGACTCCTGAAGTTTAATCTTGCTCTGAAAGTTACTCCTGTGGTCCCGTGCAAACTCAGTCACCTCCTTTGGCCTCTCCTTCCCAGTCAGTGCAGCAGGGACAGTTTTTTCCATGCTTCCCTGTGCTTCTGTACTTGTTCACACAACATCCCAAATTGGAAGAGAGCTAAGATCACTGAGTCCAACCATTAACCTGACACTGACAATTAAACCATTCACAAGCACCACGTCCACATGACTCTTGAATACCTCTGGGGATGGGGACTCCACCACTGCCCTTGGCAACCCGTTCCAATGCCTGATAACCCTTCCAATAAAGAAATTCTTCCTCATATCCAACCTAAACCTCCCCTGGTACAACTGAGGCCATTTGCTCTTGTCCTGTTGCTTGTTACATGGTTGAACAGCCCGATCCCTACTCCAACCTCCTTTCAGGTAGTTGTAGAGAGTGATAAGGTCTCCTCAGCCTCCTTCTCTCCAGGCTGAACAGCCTCAGGCCGATGTGTAAATGTCGACGCAGCATTTCACCTCTACAGACACACATTGTTAATTGCGGAAACACGGCACAGCTCAAAGCTTCCGATGTTAAACAAGGCCTTGACCCAAGCAGCTCCCCGGGCAGCGCTGCCGCCTTCCAAGCGCGTTGGAGCGTGTGTCGCTTTTTAAGGTTTGTTAAACCCTCAGCTTGTAACCGAGCCGTAAAACCAAACCAGTGCATGTACTGAGTTTTCCGAACAGGCAGTAAAGGCTGGCAGCCCATTCTAAGGCGCTAAGCAACGAGCAGGCAGAGGTAAAGGTGACTTCGCTGCTCGGGCACCAGCCGGGCCTCCCGGGTACCTCCAGCCGCACGGGCAGACCCAGGGCTCCGCCGCCGCGCGGAGTGAAGCGAGCCCGGCCATTGGGGCCCGAACGGGGCCGCTCTCCGGCCCCTCCCGCGGCGGGGGCGCCCCCGAACCGGCTGCCGCAGCCCCTCCCGCGGGGCGGCCCCGGCAGCCGCCGCAGCGCCCCTGGACGCGGCGGGGGGTGAATCCGCCGGGTCCCCGCCCACACCTCAACGGCCTCCTCTCTGCTAGCCAATCACCGAGCACTTCCTGCAACCCCGCCAACCAATAACAGCGCTCCACGAAGGGCAGTGTTCTCGGGGCGCCTTTGAGGCGGGCGGGAGGTTGAGTGGCGGGGGTGGAGACCAATCGAAGCGCAGGGCTGACGGCGGGGTGGGTGGGAGGTGGCGTCGTCCGCCAATGGGAGAGGAGGAGGGAGGTGGGCCGGGGGCGGGGTTGGCGCGCCGTAGATAGGCGGGCGGCGGCGGCGGTGGTCGGCACGCGGACACGTGACGGAGGTGAGGGCCGGGGGCGGCGGACGGGGGCGCGCGGGGCTGCGGCACTGCGGGGGGTGAGTGCGGACCCTCCCCTCCCCTCCCCTCCTGTTCTGTCCTGTCGCGGTGGCTCCGCCGCTGTTGGGGAGAGGGGGAAGGGGAGAAGGCGGGGGTCGGCCCCGCCCGCGGGGCACGGCGGGAGATTGGCGGGGTGAGGCGGCGGGGGCTGCCCCGGTAGAGCCGGGCCTGCCGGGGGTCGGGCGGGGCGCGGCGGGATGCTGCTGGGCCTCCGGGGCGGCGGGGCCCGCGCGGGGAGCGAGGGGAGGGCGGAGGGGCCCGTGGGGTGGGGTGGGGGCGGGGAGGGTCCCCGGGATCCGGGGTGAGAGAGATGGCCGTGCCCGGGGAGGCCCCGCGGCTGGAGGGGGTGGGGGGAGACACACGGCGCTGCCGCAGGCGCCGGCCCAGGCCCCGTAGGCCTGTGAGAGGCCCGGCGGGGAGCGGCGGGTCTTCTGGTAAGTTCTGGGACCTCTAGGCTGGCGAGCGGGTTGCGGCAGGGCCGCGGCTGGAGCGGGGCCTGGGGGGCGCCCGGTTGTGTCCCTCGGCCCGACGGGGGGGAGATGGGGAGCGGCCTCTGAGGGGGAGGGAGGCAGGCGGGGGTCGCAGGGGGACGTGGGTTGGCGTGTGGTTGGAGGTTTATCCCCCTTCTTGTTGTAACGTCGGCGGTCGGCGTGCGGAGATAGGCTCGAGCTGCCTGGAAACGCTGCCCGGGAGCCGGAGGCCCCGCGGAGCCGGGAGGGGAGGTGGGAGAGGAGCGTGGCTGCGGCCTGGCTGGGGCTGTGCGAGGGGGAGCAGAAGTCTCTGGAAAAGGGGAGCTCGGGCCACGGAGCTGGAGGCCCAACAGGTGGGGAAGATGTGGTAATCGGGCAGCGCGGGAGGCCAAAGGTGACGTGCGGATGAGGAGGCTGCAGCAGTGTCCCTCAGGAGGGGCGCGTTCGAAACGGTGACATCTCGGTTCTCATTTTTGGCTGAGGGTTGTGTTATGTGCTTTTAAAACAAAAAAAACCCCACGTCATTCAGTTAAAACACGCATAGCCTACTGCGTTCTGCCCGCACTGATGCTAAAGAGGGAACTTTCACATGCGGCTTTGTGGTTAAGAACTTTCTAGGCTGTAGAAAGAGAAACGCTGCAGGTGATCTGGTGGTGAAGGGAAGCGGACGCGTGTTAATAGTAGTAGTAGTAATGGTGAAGGTCCAGACTATAGTATTATTAGTGTTAATATAATTAACACTGCAGTGTTTCTGCAGGGCATCATCAGAGGCTCTTTCTGGAACTTGCTTGGAGTATGTTAAATATCTGAGAACCAGTCTCTAGGAATGTAATGTATTTCTAAATGTGGTGTGTTTACTTAACATTGTCAAATAAGTATAGCTGCCATGCAGGTTTTAAGGGATATTATACATGCTGTGGTTTGGGTTGTTGCTAAAATACTGGAAGGTGATGGTGGGACTATAATAGTGGGTGACATAATGCAGATGAAATACTGGCTAAATACAGGTTCAAATAGGTTACTCTAGGTTCACACTTGAAATGACTTCAGAAACCTCCTTACTGCTTTTTTGGTCATATTACATGGGCTTATTCAAAGCACTTAACAAAACTAGGAACAGTTTTCAGTTAAATTTTGTGTTTATATTAAGTCTCAGTATTTTGAGTAAAAAAAAATTATGAAGGGAATACTTGTACAATGCACAGACAGTGTTACAGGGTGCATATAAGCTGGAAACTGCTTCTGTGTGTCAACTGCCCTCCTAGGAAGGGAAGCCTAATGCAAAACAGTAAGAGCTTGAAGCTTCCGTTAGATCACCCGCTCGTTTGATGTGCTGTGCCACTTCCTCCTAAGTAAATGAATAAATCCTTGACTGAGAATACACTGTGACTTGTACTTAGCCTTGCCCTTTACTTCCTTTTCTGGCCTTTCGTTTTTCTGCCTCTAGTCGTGATCGCGATGGCAGCCTGTTCTTGCTGGAATCAAATCTGTGGCAGGGCACACTCGAATTGATTTCTAGGCGTGACGATCTGCGAGAACTTGGGGCACCTCCAAATCTCCCCCCACCTAATGTGATTTCCCCCAGCAGCCCATCTGTTTTACGGTCAAAAAGCCTTGCAGTTCTGTCTCTGCCCTCCAAGGACTTCCACTTCTGCAGGAATGATCTCTTTGCTGACAGACGGTACATGGTGTTTTATCCCTTACTGTATCTGCACTGTTGTACGTTATTTTTAGAAGCTGGCGTATTTGAAATGCTTCTGAAAAGCAAGTTTTGGTGCTGTTACGTTTCACACCTAATCTGTTGCCTTGTTTGCACCCCTTCCAACCCACGCAGAAGGCAGCCTTTCCTTCCTGTGGGGCTGTTGAGCTCTCCAGGAGAGGTTTGGCTAATCCTGTGCAGGAGACTTTCCTCAAATCTTATGTAGCGGTCTATCCTAGCCACCTCCCCCTTTAAAAAAAACCAACCAAAAAACCTCACAAAATGAGCAAAAACAAGAGGAGGGAGTAGAGGGCAAATCACCCTCCCACTGAGCTCTGGCCTGTTGTAAGGAAGGTGCTTTTAGTTTAGCCACATGTGCTGTTTGTTGAGTTACAGAATCGTCACGACGCTGGAAGTTGTCTGGCTGCAAAACTAAGCATTTAAGGGGAAAAGGTCTTTGCATGTATGAGTTGTTGCATATATGTGTTCATAATCTTATTATATCCCGCTTAGAGGGATGTGAGGTCATGAGGTTGCTGAAAGTGTTTGGCCACACAGTTGTTCCATCTCCCAAGTCTGCCTTAAGACAGGTCTCAGACAGGCACAGATGACACAACTGCACTGGAAACTATGGCATTAAGCTGACTCTGCTGCCAACAGCTTTATTTCCTTTATCCTTGCCCACTTACTTAATCTCACAGTACTTTTGATTGTCCCGCTACAATTCTTCTTTGTCTTTGGGTGCTGGGTTGGACTGGAGTATCGATTTGGGGTTAAAATAACACGGCAGAAGGACTTCGAGCTGTCTTAAACCAGCTGCTAGTGCATCGTGAGGCTGTGTAAACAGTTACCCTGGCACCGCAGAGGAGCCGTGGTGTGAAAGGTGGGGGGATTGTGAGATGGAGAAGAGATTTTTCTCTGCTCTTCAGTAGTTCTGACTTCAGGAAACTAGTGGACTCTCAAGTAGGGTTGCCAGGCCTTTGCTCAGAAACCATAATCTCATTTGAGAAGGAAAATGGGCATCTGTCTGTCAGCCTTTCCCTTCTTGTCTCCATGCATTTTTTTTTTGTTGTTGTGATGATTTTTTTTTTTTTAACTCATGTCTTTAAATTTTTTCTTCTGTAATTCTTGCCTTGCATGACGATGCATTGTGCTTATTTTTACTGGTGCGCTTCCACTGTAAATACCGAAATCCAGTATTTGGAACACAGGACTTTGCTCGCAAATTTTGCTCTTCCTATACTTAAGTCATTCAGCTGTCACTTCAGATGCTGCTGAAATAGAAACCACTGATGCTCTTCCAGTTAAATTGCTGAGGTATAATTCATAGTAATTGACTTATTTTTAATAAGACCCATTTAATGACTGTTAATTCTTTAAAAGTTAAAAAAGCGCGTTAGACTAGAGAGCCAGTAGCAATTCAAATGTAGTTGTACGTTCTGAAATATGCAGTGATACGAACTGGCTTGATGAACCACTCAAATAGATTAGTAACCAAGGAGATGAGTAAACTGGTTTTACAGGCTCCGTTTGACCTGACAGGGAAGGTACTTTCTAAATAGTATGTTCTGGAAGCATGAAGGACTTAAAAACATCCTCTGTGTGGGCTTCTCCAGGACATGTATGTGAGAATGGTGACAACCATCAGCTGTATGGGTCGAGTGTTTCCAGTGTCATGACAATAACTAAGAAGAACTTGCCCTTTCATGTCCAGTGAAGGCGGAATTCTAAATAAAAATAAAATCCTGAAGCTGCGTGACTTCCTTGAAAGCCTTGAAATCTGCTGGTAGCCATCGCTTAGCCCGATGTTTTAAGAGTGCCGCTTCTACGGCAAGAAACTGATCCTGTCTCTGAATCTCATTCCAATTTGGTTTAGTTCTGACTTGAAAAAAGGGAAGCCCATGTAGTGCGTCCGCTCCAGGTGTCTGTTTTGAGTGCTCTGCTATAGCTTCTGTAAATTCCAGGGGAAAATTCATCAGCCTTTTGACAATCAGGTGAACAGTGCTTAAATGTCAGCTCTAAGTGTTCCGGTGAAAATGAGGGTTGCGCTGAAGTAGAATGGAGATGTCAGAAGCTCTTGCCCATTATGAAAGGATTCCTTTGTTAAAGGCTTTTGGCGGTTGCATGCTCAGAAATACATGGACCTTCAGAAATATTACCTGGTTAAACCTAAACCAGGGAAGCGCAGGCAGAGTCTGAACTGGTAATTGCTTGGAAATTGGACACTTCTTCAAGAGAGACATCTGATCATAACAGAGTAGGTGGCTGTGAGTCTGGAGGTTGGGCTATATGTTAGGTGACTAATTGAACACTCTACTGAAAAAATTGGTTTATGCTTGTTTTGAATAAAACCTGAGTTTCTTCTCTCTCCCCTTCCCCTCCCTTTCTATTGTCTATTTAGGAATGACCTAATTTACTAGGGCATAGTCATGTTTTTATGTTGTGTCTCTAAGGACTGTGTGAAGTGAAGTTGAAATTTTCTCCTGTAGCAGTACATCCATTATGGATAAAGTAGCTTTTTAAATATCGAAAATGTGTACTTCAATTAAATTGCTCTGCTAAGTATATAGCTTCTTTTATTTTTTATTATTTAGTTTATGTATTGTTGTATGTATTGTTAACAAATAAGGAGCTTGGCATGACGACTGGCAGTTGCAGGAGATGCTAGCAGTCTCTGCTCAAGGTGTGTGGATGGTGGCTTATATTGAATTTGGGAATGACTTAATATGTAGGAGGTGTCCTAAACAGCTTTCTGTTGGGATATAAACTTGTGAATACTGCTTGCCAAAGAGGCAAGGACATGAAACTGGATTAGCTTCTCCTTATGCCTTCAGCTTTCTCTTTTTTTTGGGGGGAAAAGAAAAAAAATCAGTTTGCTTGGGAACTTGAACAAATAGTACTTCTACCTTGAGTTGAGGTTCAACAGAGCATCAAGTGATAAATGTAGACCTACAGGGTAGATGCCTGTGGTTCTGTGAGGAGCACAGATGTGCAGCGGTGTAGCTTCTGCCCCTGCTCGAGGGGTCACTGGTAGAATTGTTGGGTTTTGCTAGGAGGCTTTGGAAGAATTTCTGAAACAAGCCCTCCTGCAGTACGGGGCTGGGTGGCTTTGCCGCTTGTGTGCTGGCGTTTACCAAAGTCCATTTGCTGCTGACAGATATTCCCAAAGGGTTGTAGTCAGGGTGGAATTGTGAAGTAGGTAATTACTACATTGTGGAGTTAGTGCTGGCATGAAAATTGGGGGGGGGGGGGTGTGATTTAATGCTTTCACCAAAACTTGCTGGTTGGCTGGTGGTGAGGTTACTTAAGGGATTACTTGCATGCTAAATCATTAATATCCTTTGCACAGGCTTGGGATGCAGAAACCTGTTCCTCTTATAAGAATTGATGTATGTAACCTTGCTATATTTTTAAGATTAATTTCCTTGTATCACTTGCCAAATCATGAAGTGGTCATTCTATCTGTGTAATATAATTTGGAAGAAGTTGTAAAGCTTGGGGTAGCATCTTCCTGGATTTAGTTCATTAAAAATGTTTGTTGAGGCCCTGTTGATAAGGTAAGACAAAATGTAACCCTTCCCTCAGAAGGGTGTCCTCGTGCGACGTTATTTGTCGTTGCTTCAGTCATACAGGACACATCCAGAGCTCTAAAGATCACTTTTTCAAATGGAATTTCAGGTACTTGTTTTCTGCACGGCTTTTACGCTGTGGACGTGAGTGTGTTCAGAGAACATACTACACATGCAAGTAGAACTTACGTTTCCAAGGATGCTGACGGTTTTGATTTGGTTTTGTGTTGTGATTCTGCCATTAGTACTAAGAGCTGTGAGGTCAGTAACTGTTCTCAGCGTTGGCTCTACACCGTGCGTTACGCAAACCAGCTGTGCTCCTGAGTAACAACACTTGAAGGTTTCTGCTGCGTGTTGGCGCAGTGAGCGGGTCCTTTTGGCTTAGAGGTGTTTGGGTGCAGTTGCCCGAACTGTGAGGGCGAGGGCTGTGAGCCTGCATTTAGTCCATAATCCTCAAGGCCATCACTATTGTTAGAAAACTGGCTGCAATTGCACGTTGCTGTAGTGACAAACTGGACGTGACCTCCGCACGACTCTTTTTAAAATACGGTTTTGCTGTAGTTATAAAACATCCCCTCTGTCGGTAGGAGCGAGTTAAAGAATAATCCAAGAATGGTAGATCTGGTATGCGACGTAGATTTGGGGTATTGGGTAGCGCTGATAAGCCTTTAAGACTGTACATTCTTTTAGTTGCCTAAACATGCTTTGGAAAGCTGAAAGTTTATTTTCTAGCATGATCCTATGCCCCTACAGGTGCTATTAACTCTGCTTGAATTATGTTTGTAAGTCTCTGGGGCTACAGCCTGAGGCAGGAGAGTAAGGGAAGGAGGTGATATTTGGTTTTTAACTTGCTTTGAAAAAAGTGTTAGTTTCAGTTACAGCTCTAGTTTTGGAAGGAAAATTCGGAATGTGATTCAAATAAAACTGAGCAGCATGCTAGGAGTGTTTTTGTATAAACGGAAAGGTGCAGTGATCTTGTATTTTTTTCTAGCAAGAAAGTCAAATTAAACCCCATTATATTTACAAGATCTTTTGAGATGCAGCTTGCCAAGGTGTACCATATTTTAGGTGTCACAACGTGCTGCGTGCCTTATAGATTAGTTGAGGTGTGATATTTTAATTCTATAAAGCCTCAGTTAACAGATACTTTTCTTTGGTCATCCTGTTAAATTAGAGATCAGAAGAGAGGAATCAAATCAACTGTCTGTTAGATAGTAAGTAATGTTCTTCTGGGTCTGCCTCAACTGCTTATAGACAGTAGTATCAATAACTGTTGGCAGTAATTGCAGAGTAAAACCTGGGAAAAAGGTTTGATGAATGAAAATGCCAGTGTCCCACAGTTGAAAGGATGAAAAATATTGAACAGGAGATGTAGGATTGATTACTCCATAGGTTACTCTCTGCTTGAAAGAGCTAGCTAATTGTGTATCAAATCCTGAACTGAATGGAAATTTCAGTTTCTGCATGCTGCATTTGAAGTAATTCATAAATGAGAAATGGGGTTTGTGTTTAGGCTTTTGCAGGTACGTCGGTTATGGTGTTGAGTGCACGTGTCTGTTCTGCTCTTGGACTGTGGCAGTGTAAGCAAAGTTATAACACATCTGCAGAACTTGCACCCATGGTCCTTCACTCAGTTAATGTCTGTTTTGTATTAAATACTTCAGCTTTGGTTTTATTCCTCTCCAGCTTTTAGACCTGTCTCAACCAGGCAGATGCAATAAGTAAGAGCTGAAAAGATAAGTTCACACTTTTTTCTGGTGCTGTGACTGGGAACTTCACCTTTTGTCTTGGATGCCTGGGTTTGTACCGAGACGCAGTGCTTTGCTCCACGTGCAGTGCTGGCTTGACCTCTGCCTTGTCTTATTTATTCAGATCATGGAGCTGAAATGGCTGCTGTATGTGACCCTGCTTGCTCTTGGGACTCTTACTGTCCGGGCACATGATGTGGATGATGACAACGACGGTGATGATGTAGTGGATATTGAGGATGACTTGGACGATGGCATTGAGGAGGTAGAAGAGTCAAAGCCTGACACGAGCACTCCTCCTCCGACTCCAAAGGTTTGGCATGGAACTTCTTGAAAATTGAGTGTAGAGGAGGCACATGAGCTATGTATGTTTTTATTTCTTTAGAGAATGTGTTTTGAAAGGTGCGTAAATGTCTCTCTTCTCCAACAGGTTACCTACAGGCCCCCAGTGCCAACCGGTGAGGTGTATTTTGCAGAGTCCTTTGATAAAGGAACTCTGGATGGGTGAGTATAATCTGAAGGATGATTCAGTAGAGCAAATGATTAAAAATTTTGGTGAAAGACAATGAAACCCTTTCGAGAGCTTGTGTTATTCAAAACTGAATCAAAGGGCAGTGTTTGCTGAGGATTATGGCAGTGACTATGCAAAGCTGGCTGTTACAAGTGCTGTGCTAAACAAGTATTTCCTTAAGTTCCAGTAACAAGGAGGAGATGGGCCATATATGTAATGTTTTAATCCTCATCTGACTTTTCACTCTCTTCAAGTAGTGAGAGGGTGGTGAGATATTTTTTACAAAAGCAAGACACTGAGGCCATGATTCTCCTTTGGGGGTGGGGTGAGAAGTGGAAAATGCGGAAAACTTTGCAGGCTTAGGGATAGAATACCTCAGGGGGCATCAAGGCACGGGATGTAGTCGTAGGACAGCAAGGGGTTTCTTAAGGGCAGGATTTTCTCTGTGTGTGAAAGTATATTTTTTTTGATCATTGGGTGTTTGTCTTCTAGGTGGATCCTTTCCAGAGCGAAAAAAGATGATACGGATGATGAGATTGCCAAATATGATGGTGAGTCCAACCCAGGTTTTGGATAATAGATGTTACTGATATCTTTTGTCGTACCTTACAAAGAGGTGCGAGTCTTACTTTCCCAGTTAAAATTATATCCACTGAAGAAAGTGGATGGAGTCTTTATACACCTGGCGAAGAATATAAAGTGCGGTTCTGATTAAGACGAAATATCTGCATGGAGATTTTAGAATAATTTTTAGGGAAGATGCTATGCTAGTAACTTGATAGAGTGTCCTGTAGGGTGTTATTTCAGAATGATGACTATCTTGTTCAAAACTAGGCTGAAAAAAAGACTGTCTGAACAAGTTTTGGTAAAGTTTTGTTAATTTCTCTCCAGGTAAATGGGAAGTCCAAGACATGAAGGACACGAAGCTTCCAGGAGACAAAGGGCTTGTGTTGGTAACCCGAGCCAAGCATCATGCAATTTCATCCAAACTTTCAAAGCCTTTTGTATTTGATACCAAACCCCTTATTATACAGTAAGTAAAGGATAACTTAGTGTTCTGTTATTTCAGGGGTGACATGGTAGCAGGCTGAGGTTGATTCCATAACTGAGCCTTTGTTGACTGGGGATCGAGATGACACAAGATACTGCAACCTATTATTATACTGTTGAAGCAAGAGTAAAATAGCAACCCGTATTCCCAAAGTGGGAAATTAGGAACAGCATGGCTCCCTCTGAAACATGAAAAAGAACAAAGTCTCTGAAAACTTGGTAACCTATCTCAGGACTTGAATTCCCTTGATTTAATTGTAGTAACGAGCTCAGGCAACTGACCTTTGTACTGAAAATTGGGAAAGTCCTTGTCCTTTTGGAGAAAAGCTGGTTTGCACGTAGGTCAGTGCACTTCCTTATGCACTCAACTGCCCCTGGTTTCCAAGGTGGAGAGGACAGAGTGGTAAAGAGGTACTCGTGTCCTCCTTCCTTAGTCTTGGTTCATCTGTTACGGAAGATGAACAGCTTGCCTAGCTCTGGCCATGACTGATGTAGAAGAATCTACTTGCATGTATGTTAGACTAGTAGTCGGGAAAAAGTAATCATTCGGTGGGAACGCTGAATTGTGGATTATTAGCTACTTTATCAATTTTAAACAGAGTAAGCTAATTTATATTTGCACAAGATAATGAATTGGTCACTTTGCTTTGCGCGACTCTCTAGTTTTGGCTCAAAATACAAAGCTAAAAATAAATCCCAGTGGTCATCCACTCCAGCTGCTGACATTGAGAGAGGATCAAGCATACTTAGCCTATTCCTGACGGAGATATTTAGGCTTTTTCAGACTCCTTGGCATCCCTAAATATACTTTTGTACGCTTATAACCCTAGAGGGACTTCTCCAATTGTTGTTGCTTTGATAGTCTTGCAAATTGAGTTGTCTGTCTGCCATAGTAGTTGTGGGGAAAGTAATTGGTTTGTCTTAATCTCTGTTGCAGTGTCTTGCACGTGGAATGCTTTTTCTTCCTTCTCTCTGCTTCTAGATTGTAATCTTCTAGACCAGCACTCAATTAATTTAATCTTTTCTGTCAGGTTAAGTCTTTAAATCCTCAAATTTTCTTGTTTCTCAGCCCTTAAGAATATTTGCTTGGTCCTTAGAATTACAGCGTTTCTTAATATTCACTGGGCACATGATTTAAAGGAAACAAACCACATAAATAATTTGTACTTGAAAATTGTAATTGCTTATTACAGAAGTGATTTTTTTTTGCCTTGTGTATGATGTGTTCTCCTCTTCTCTGTCCAAAACTAAAATTAGGTATGAAGTAAACTTCCAAAATGGAATAGAATGTGGTGGGGCCTATGTGAAATTGCTTTCAAAAACTCCTGAACTGAACCTGGTGAGTAATGCTACTGTGTGAATATTAGCTGTGGGGAAAAAAAACCTTTTCATTTCGCTGCTTCTTGAGGAAACCTCTTCAGTAAAGACAGTGGGGTATATTTAAGGCCTAATCTTCAGAGTACTTTGCACTCAGCGATTCCTGTCCTCTTTGAGTGAAAACTCTGGAGTTTCCTAGTAGCTGAGCAGTTCTAGACCTTTAAGTCTGCAGCACTTCAGGTTTCCCTGGGTTCTAGACCCAAAGAGGAGGTTTCTTAACAGGAGTAGCCAGCGTACGAGGAGAAACCTTCTCAGGAAGCTGCTGCCCAGAAGGAAGATATGTTTCATCTTCGACAGACTAATGCAAATATAACTAAAAATATACCTTGTGTTTATTGTCTTGCTTTGACATGTGAACCCACTTGCGAGTTACTGGGTATATTTTAAATCAAAAAAAAAGTATTGGGAGATTGAACTGGCTACAGCCTTATGTGTTCAGCTGCACACGCCAGCCATGTGGAACCATTCCTTCGTAAACGACCCTTAAATGTATTGTCTTAAGAGTGTGGTCAGTGGGAGAGGCCATGGTATGGATCCTAAGGACTAAGAAGAATTGTCTCCTCTCAGTGGTATTCCTGCCCCAGGTGGCCTGGCCTGTTTGGGCAAAGCTTGACTGCTGGCTCGCCTTGCATAGGCTTGTGAGGCCTATGGGTTTTCTTTAGCCATCTTCCTATATTTTATAGGAAGAACTTATGCCTTGTCACCCATCTTTCTCCTTTCTTTCTGCAGTCTCACTGGAGTTTTATTAATACAGATTTTCAATTACAATTTTTAAAAAAACACAAAGCCAAGCAAAAAAATAAAAGACCCAAACTGGAACCACCCAAAAGACTTGACTCAAGTCTAACTGTTTTCATCTGTGCACTGAATTTTAAGATAACATTAGCCAGAACAAATAGACTTGCTTGCAGTGTTCCAAAGTGAGATTATTATATCCAGTTGGCTCTCAGATTAAGACAGTAAACCTGTTTATACGTGTGTAAATACAACTTGGCCTCCCTTTTAAGGCTGCTTATCAGTGTGTGAAAAAAAACTCACTAGACTAGCAAGTCACTCATAATTATCAGTAACTGATATTTCTGTATTGATTGCTTTTAAAATCCTTTATTGTAATGCAGAGATACATTTAAATGTTGTGATTGTCACTTACACTTATCTCTTTGATAATGCTTGAATAACTGTTGTTTTCCTTTGGGAAAATAGACACCAAAGGTGCAAAATCAAGTACCTGGGATAATTCTGCTGCTTTCTATAGAGGCTTGTATTCACCATACAAGTTTTAGTGTGGGTACTTCACTGGTTTGATATCCAAGTTGCAGAATAATTTTTAATAAATTGGGAGTTCTTATGCCAGACAGCGACTTAAATTCTATTTCAAAATAGTGAAATAAAGTTTTGTGTTGTTTGTAAAGGATCAGTTCCATGACAAAACTCCTTACACAATCATGTTTGGCCCTGACAAATGTGGAGAGGACTATAAATTGCACTTCATCTTCCGGCACAAAAACCCAAAGACTGGTAAATATGAGGAGAAGCATGCAAAGCGTCCAGATGCAGACCTGAAGACTTACTTTACTGATAAGAAGACCCATCTTTATACTCTAGGTATGGCGATTGTTGCTATGCATGTTAATAACGACTATGCTTCCTAATAAACTGAACCAGATGAACAGCTGAGATTGTGTCAACATACCATACAATTAAAAACTACTGGAAAGCTCTTGTTTCCTTGCAAGAAGTCTTGATTTGTGTAAGAAAGGTCATGAGACCTTGAATTTAATAATTAAAGGACAACTGAATTTCAGAATGGTTGTAATGTGCTACACTAAGTATATCCAGAATAATTATCAATGCTTATAAACTGCTTGAATGCTGCCCCCCCCCAGTAATTTGGGGTATACCAGGCTTTAGATTTAGAGGGATAGCCTTTTTTCTTGCTGCTTTCATGGTACCAAACTCAGTGGTTCTTAAAGCACTGGTCTGTTAGCTGTGATTAAAATCTTTCAGGGGGTACTCAGGAGAATCTCTAGCTTCTCCTGCTATAGAGGCAGCAATGGATAGAGGAGTGAGCTTAAAATCCTGTGAGTAGTAAGGAGTCTTACTCTTGAGTAGAATGTGAATACATGCATTCTTACTGCTAAAGCAATACTTACCGTGCCAAAGTCAACTGGCTGTGGTAACTGGTAAATCAGCCTACAAGCTTCTTTGTGCTTTTAGCATATTTAAAGTAGGACTCCTGCAATGAGTCTTCTTTCTCACAAGGTGAGATGTGATACCCTTTAGCATAAGGAGAAGGAATCTTACCTATTCTTTAAAACAGTTGTTGAGTAGGTGGTAGCCTGGATTGCTGAAGTTTTAGTTGCAGTGGAGACGAGTGATGCTCTACGATGCACGCTTTGTATCGTATACTTAATAACTAATCAGCTCTTTTCCTTACAGTCTTGAATCCCGATAACAGTTTTGAAATCCTGGTTGATCAAACGGTTGTCAACAGTGGGAATTTGCTAAATGACATGTCTCCTCCTGTGAATCCACCCCGAGAGATTGAGGACCCGAATGACCAGAAGCCTGAGGACTGGGATGAGAGACCAAAAATCCCAGACCCAGATGCTGTTAAACCAGATGACTGGTAAGTTGTTGCAAGGGTGAAATTGAGGGAGGTGTTGGCCTGGTAATTTGGCCATGATCCAAAAGCCTTTCTCAGAGAACTTACAGAAGGTTTTGGGTCTCACTTTTGTCATCCAAATTACAATCGTTTTGGGCATCCAAGCAGCAGTTTGGTAGACAAAGGCAAACAGGATCCACGTCCTTTTGAAATTATGGTTTAGTGCTCCCGTTACTGTGCTGGCCACAGATAAAGGTTTTACTGAAACATCTGTGCTAGCTGATGCTTCCATCCTTGAGATCAAAAGATGGCATAAATGCAAGGTGCATGTAGTTGTTTGTGTAATGCACAGTTACAAGTCACTGAAAGATACCTGACAACCTAAATCAGAAACCAATACTGAGTTTGTGTCTTTGAACCTATGCTCTGTGAACTACACGCTCAGTTTGAAGCTCAAATGGTGCTTGCAGTGACCACTAAGACACTAGATTTGCTGTAATATGCCCTTTCTAGGTTGGTATTAAAAGGTAAGTAGTGTTACCTTCCAGTTGGTGCCGTACCTGTGCCATGGGGCATATGTGTAGGTAACAGATTGCAAGATAATTCTGTTCTGAAATCGTGGTGTTAGCTTACTGTATCAGAAGTGAAGCTGGCTGGTTGTCTAGATCTGTGGGCTTATTCAGAGTCTGCAGAATCATGCCTTGGGGTTAAGAACTTTACTTGGTGTGTGTTAATACATAATATTTGTTCTCAAGGGATGAAGATGCTCCTGCAAAGATTGCAGATGAAAATGCTGTGAAACCAGAGGGCTGGTTGGATGATGAGCCAGAATATGTTGCAGACCCTGATGCTGAGAAGCCTGAAGATTGGTATGTTTATTGCCTGTTGCAAATAACAGCAGATATTTCGTAGCTTTGGTACTGGCTTTTGCAAGTATAATAATAACTAGTTCATTGTTGCTCGCTAACAAAGTCATTTGATTCAGACTTTGTTCCTTGAAAAGCAGTAGGCAGAGTTGCTCTGAGGAGTCTTGTTGTCTTGTGTTCACCTGTGCAGTTGTACCATGCTTGGAAGGGTGGTGAGGGAGGCTGTGCTCTGGGACTGGCTTTTGTTGGGTTTCTGTGCTTCCAAGCTACTTGCAATCCTCATTCCTTTTGTGGTGCCTGTATCTACAGGCCTAAGCTATACAAAGTTTTGGTATCTCTGTTTTATAGTAGGAACTTTAATTTTCCCAGAAATCAGACCTCGTCTAAGCCTTATTTTGTATAAAAGCAAGGAACAGACTTCAAAACTGAGTCTCCCTTTTCAGGGACGAGGATATGGATGGTGAATGGGAAGCACCTCAGATTGCAAATCCTAAGTGTGAGACAGCCCCTGGCTGCGGTACCTGGCAGCGACCAATGATTGACAATCCAAACTACAAAGGCAAATGGAAGCCTCCTATGATTGATAACGTGAACTATCAGGTTGGTGTTTTCATTGCTTAAACTTGCTGGCCAATGCAGCACTTCTCTTAGAAGTAGCAGAATGAGCAGGTGTTCTTAAGAATACAAATACTGTCATGATTGTATTGTGTTTCAAGTGGACAGATTCAAAGTGCTGCACTTCAGGTTTTGGGAATTAATTTCCATTTGTGCTACAATGATGAGTTGCACCTGTAGGCACTAATTAAGCACAATGGATTGGTCTTTCTCTCTCTTCAGAATGGGCTGAAAACTAAAAATTGTATTATAGCAGGTGAGGCTGAATGTTTTCTGTCTTTCCTAGGGTATATGGAAACCTAGGAAGATCCCAAACCCAGATTTCTTTGAAGACTTAGAACCTTTCAAGATGACTCCCTTCAGTGCTGTGGGACTTGAGTTATGGTCAATGACTTCTGACATCTTCTTTGACAACTTTATCATCTGTACTGAGAGAGCTGTGGCTGATGATTGGGCCAGTGACGGATGGGGACTGAAAAAGGCAGCTGATGGTGCTGCAGAGGTGAGAAATAAAGGTTTAATTGTGTGCTTCACACTCCTGCTGCAACAGTGGGAGTACTTCTACTGTTCCCTCCCACAGTCTTTATCGCTATATAACTGATCTGTACCAAGGGGTTGTGCTAAACCGTATGGAAACCTCAGTTCCCAGTTCTAATATAGTAACAGTTGCTGTAAGTACCAGTGAGTACTTGTTGCTTTTTTGTGAGGCTTTTTCTCTGACAATTGGACTGTTAACTTTAGCCTAATTCTCAATTTGTAAGCTATGGACATAGTACTTGTGTAGGCTTAGCTTCTTTTTTTGAGGTATGAATTATAATGTTAAAACTTGTAAAAAGCCAATTTGAAAATTCTGTAGCTTAAATTTCACTGCTACACCTTGCTGTATGGGATCAAATTTGACTTTTTTCTTTTTCTTACAGCCCGGTGTTGTGGGCCAGATGATGGCAGCTGCTGAAGAGCGTCCCTGGCTTTGGGTAGTCTATATCCTCACTGTGGCTCTTCCAGTGTTCCTTGTTGTGCTTTTCTGCTGTTCTGGGAAGGTATGCATTTCCTCCAGGAACGAGTTAGTATGATGTTTAAAAACAGATTCAGCAAAATGTACCTTAAGGTCACAAATAAATGTCTGTCTTTGACACGTTGTTTTTTTTGTTTAGAAACAGACAAGTGCTGCAGAATACAAAAAGACTGATGCCCCACAGCCTGATGTGATGGATGAGGAGAAAGAGGAAGAAAAAGACAAAGGAGACAAGGAAGAGGAGGAAGAGGAAGAAGCGAATGAGGAAAAGCTAGGTAGGTAAACTAGATAATCTTGAAACAGTATGAGTTTTCTCTTGGATAGGCTAAAACAGCAGGGCTGGCAGACAGGGAGGAAAGCCAGTGGTGAAATAGAGATGTTAGAAGTGCGAACGAGTGGTTTTTTTTTTTACTTCCCTTAGAAGAGAGGCAGAAAAGTGATGCTGATATAGGAAGTGCTAGTCAAGAAGAGGAGGAAGAGGAGGACGATGAGGACAGGAAACCTGCATCAGAGGTAAGAGTGCTAACTTTTTGAAGGAAGTGCTGGTTTTCCTTAAGTCACATAGAACAAGCCTTAGCTAAGGTGTTAGAAGTGAACCTGGCCTCATGTCCAGGGTCCCTCCCAGTGTCAGAGCTCTTGAAAACTTGATCACCCTTCAGAATGAGGGTGGCTGTGGCCGGCTTCAGCAGAGCTGGGTGCCTTGCTAAAGGCCCTTCGTGTTGAGAGGAGTGGGACTGTGTGGAATGCATCTTCTTGAGGCAAAAGGCTTGTTCAGCTTTGTGCAGTCGGGATGTGACCTCTTAAGAGCTCCACACTGACTTAAAATGGGTGGGGTGTTGCTGAAGTTAAAGGGATTCTCACGGAGCAGAAGCTGCAGAGTGCTCAGTAAATTATGTACATCCACTGTGGAAATGAGATTTGTGTTTGTGTGTAGAAAAGAAGGGTAGTAACAGCAGTAGGTCTTTGCAAAAAATGAAATCCTAATGTATAACCAAAAGTAGATTATTCTTTGTAGCTTTGGTCAAAATTTGTTATTATTTCCTGGATGTTTACACAGATTATTTTCTTGCAGGAGGAGGAAACTGTGAATAGATCACCCAGAAACAGAAAGCCAAGGAAAGATTGAAAAAAGTCATAAGAACTTGATCTGTGATTTTTTTTTTCTTTTTTTTTTTTTCCCAAACTTGGTTCTGGGAGAGGACCTTGGACACCTTACATTGAAACTTGGATAAACCTCAAGTTTTCACCATTCGCAGGTTCCAGTCACACTATCCAATGTAATGGAGTGTCTAGCAGTAAAATACTTGCAATCATCTGTTTTAAAGAACATCATTCCTGTAGAAAGAATGCATTTAATATTATGGGCTGTGGATTTTGGAATGTAACATAACTAACCTTTTCATTTTTGGTTTTAAATATTCTTTTCTGTTTTTAAGTAGATGGGTAGAACTTTTCTGGTCTCAAACCTTGGCTTAATTTAATATATTAATTAGTGAAAAATAACAATGAATCTTGAAAGTGCTAGTTGATAAAATACAGTTTTATAACTAGATTTTTTTACAAATATGTAAATTCCTCAATGCACCAATGTCTTTATATCCCTTAAAATTTGATAATTGTTTAAAAAAAAAAAGAAGTTGTCAATGTATTTGACAACCCCTTTGCCCTCAAAAAAAAAAAAAAACTGGGGAAGGGTTGGGGGGGTTGTGTATGGGGAAACCAGTAGTGAAACTCTCTAATCAATCACCTTTATGCTTTTGGGGGGAGGAAAAAGAGGAAGGAGGGGGTTAGTCTATAGAATATGCATCCTGTGCATGGCTAAAGCCCTGTTAAGTGTTGACAAACGATCTAGGATTGGAGTGGGTCATCTTAACGTGGCATCTGATCCTGCCGCCTTGCAGATAATGTGTTTTGTTAGTTACTGAAGTCTTTTTTTGTAAAGCTGCTGGGTTGTTGGGGGGAAGGGGGGCGTTAGGCTCCTTCCCCCTCTGCTCAGCCACTGTTGCTTTCCTTTCTCTGTGAGGACACAGCTTTTCTCTGGGCGCAGCTTCGCCTCAGTCGCTGAAGCGCTTTGTGCTCAGCTCATCGTCCCAGTCTGTTGTTGTAGCTCGGCCTCCTCCTTTCCAGGGTCCAAACACTGGATAGGACAGTGTCCCATCTCCTCTCACTGTTCTCACTGTATGTCTACTCACATAGAAACGGGGGAGGGAGTCAGGTAGACAAGTTGAATGAGTATTTGTTAAGGAAAAAAAAAACAAACATAAAAAACACCCAACCACAAACCAACCAAGATGTCAGTATTGTAGGTGGGGGAAGGAGCATGTGGAATATCTTAACTGGTATGTGAAACTTGTTGAAGTCTTATCTGCTCTTCATGTAACAAATGCATCCTAAATTATATTGTGAATGTTAGGGAGTTCCAATTCCAGCTGAATAAATTTTTTTAAAGCGTTGAGTCTACCATATTATACTGTTTCAAACACTTTTTTTGTTTTTTGGGTGTGTGGAATGCAGGTGATCACGACAAGAGCATACCTCTGAGGGTGAAACCTATGTAACTTCATTACACTGTACCAAATACGTTGGCGTTTGGATGTCTGTATAGAAAAATTTCTGCCTTTGTTTAGAGTGAAATTAAATGTCCTGAAATTACTTTTCTTGCACTGAATTTAAACACTCCAGTGTGGTTTGGTCGTAGCATAGGTATAGTGTGGAGAATAATTCCCAGGGGGTGGGGAGGGAAGAGTGTTCCAGTGACCTTGCAAACAATCTAACCAATTACTAAAAGACTCTTGTTTTTTGGGGTTGTTTTTTTTTTTTTTTTTTGTGAAACACCTTTTGCTGCCTGTCCTTATGTTGTATCCCTTGGTTGTTGTGTTTGAAATATTAGTGATCACAAATGCATAGCAAGACTTTCTGATCTTTCTGCCATGTGCAAATAAACTATTGTAAGCAAGATACTGGAAGTAATTTCAGACTTCTCTTGGGAGCTACTGCATGTTTCGAATGCCTGTGCCTGTTGAACACCTGGTAATTACTGCTCCTAATTGCAAAAATAGCTTATACTCTGACATGGAAGATGTCATGGCTTAAGCATTGCTACTAGCTTGTTCTCAGGACTGTATTTTTATCAAGGAGCAGCTGCTATTTATGACTCTCAGTCCTTTGAGATGAAGTATATGTAAATGGTTTCAATTCAGCTAACATTTTGAGCACAACATAAAAATCTATTAATCTAATGTGGTTTTTTTATCTTAATATGCAAATTGCCTTAAATTCCCAAACAATTCATGTGCATACATGTTCTTTCAAAGCATCAAGTGAACTTAAGACCTGCTATTAGCTTTTAAACAGTATTATATTAAAGCTAATTGTAAATTGACATTTGCTTCTGCTAAACCTCCTGGAAAAGGTCTCCTGTCTGCATGTTATGGCTTCTTTTGATACCATCGTGTATGCTTCTTAAATAATCACTACAATAAATGAAGACTTTCCAAAATGGATAGACAACTCCAAAGTTACTTTTTATCCTGCTTTCTGATCTGGGTGGCTCAGTTTAACCTCGGAATTGCTTTTATTTTCAAAGCCTCGGCGGAAATCTGCTTTATCCTGAGTGCTTCTAAAGCAGAGCTGTGTTTTCAAAGCACTGAAGCTCTACCTGCTTGTAACCTGTGAACTAGGTTTGTAACTTAACAGGTATTTGAAGGTTTGTTTGGGCCTCTTGTGTCTGTGCACACAAGAGTGGCAGCTTCTGAAAAGGATGCTCTGCTGGACTGAAGGAGCTGGAGGTGGGTGTGAGGCGTTAGACTGAGCTGGTGAAGCAACACAAAACCCCAGGGGAGCAGGTGCAGACGGGCTGAGAAACAAGGCCCTGCTCCCTGCAGTTGGTGCAGCTCACCAGAGGCATCCCGGGGTGGGATCTGGCCTTTCCTCACCCGGGTAATGCCAGCTTGAGTCTGTGACCGAGAAACTGGGGTGTGTGTCCGTGCTTTGAGACCGACTCCGGGCCGAGCAGGGACTGGTGCCGATTGCTGGGACCTGTACGTGTTATCTGTGCTCCTCTCGCCGCTTCCTCGGGCTGTCCTTGCCTATGGGGGGCTTGTGCCCCCTCTCTCCATCCCAAACTGTTCCCCAGTTGATGCCGCTGTCACCCAGTGGTTTCCAAGAGGGTTGTGTTTGTTCTGAGGTGTTTTTTTTTTAGTGTTGCTGAACAAGGGTTGTGATTTCATTTGCAGAAAAGACCTGTCCGTTTCAAAAAGGTACCTCTAGATGCAACTTGGAGAAAAAAAAGTAAATACGTAAAAACGAATCAATAAAGCAACTTCAGTGCGTTTGGCTTTCTTTGTCTAATTAAGCGACATTGCTTGCAGGCGCCAGGGAAGCGCCGGCAGTGGGAACCAGCGGGAGCGGTGACAGCCTCCTCGCCCCGCGCCGGGATCCCCGGTTCGCTTTGCCCCAGGGCTGCTTTTGGACGCTGCTCCGCACACGGCCGCTATTTCGGCCCGAGAACCGAGCGCCCTATCCGCGCTGCGCCGCCGGCCCCGGGCCCAGGCCCGCACCGGCCCCGGGCGCAGGTGGGGCGGGCTCTGCCCCCGCGCGCGCCTCTGCCTGTCAATCATCCCCGGCTCCGCCTCCCGGCGCGTCCTGAATGGCTGCGCCGCCGACGCCCCGCCCCCTCCCTGCCCGTGCCTTTTAAACGCACCGGAGGCCGCCCTGCCCGCCCACGCCACTCAACTCGCGCCCCCCGCGCCTTCCTATTGGTTGCCGGGGGTGTCCCTCACAGCTCGTGACGCTCTACGCGGCGTGACGTCCTCGCCACCCAGGAAGCTCCGCCTATTTATTCTCAAACTCGGCTCTTGAGGGGAAAAACAATTTCAAGATGGCGGCGGCGCGGATAACAATGGGGACTCGGGGGTTCGGGCCGGCCCGTGCTTGAGAGCGGCGGCCGCCGGGCCGCGCCGCGCCGCGGGGGGGAGCGGAGCGGGCTCCGGCCGGGCCCCGGGCGGGCGGGCAGCGGCCGCCGAGCGAGGGCTGAGGGAGAAGCGGAGGAGGGAAGGCGAAGCGGCACCGGCCTCGGGGGAGAAGGAGGAAGTGGGGCGGGGGGGGGAGCGGAGCGACCGCCGGGCCGGGCCGGGGGGAGGAACCGGGGCGGGGGCGAGCCCGGCGGGGAGCGCAGGTAAGGCCGCGGGAGGGGGGGGGGGAGGGAGCGGCGGGTCCGGAGCGGGGAACCCCCGCTATGGTGGGGGCCGGCGTGAGGAGCCGGTGAAGGGCCGGCGGCCGCCCCCCTGGCTCTCCGGTCCATGGTGCTGCCCCCCTGCCCCATGGCGGAGTTCGTGGTGCCGCGGCACAGCGCGGTCATGGAGCGGCTCCGCCGGCGCATCGAGCTCTGCCGGCGGCACCACAGCGCCTGCGAGTCCCGCTACCAGGCCGTGTCCCCGGAGCGCCTGGAGCTGGAGCGCCAGCAAACCTTCGCCCTGCACCAGCGCTGCCTGCAGGCCAAGGCCAAGCGGGCCGGCAAGCACCGGCAGCCGCCCCCGGCGCCGCCGCCGCCCGCGCCCCCTCCGCCCGCCGCCGCGGGGAGCGCCGACAGGACCGGAGCCAACGGCCTGGACGCCGAGGCGGCGAGCGGCGAGCAGCACGGCCGCAGCAGCACGCTCATCGCGGTAAGGGCCGGCCGGGGGGCCGCGGGGCTTGGGGGCGGGGGGCTCGGCGTGGCTGTGCCCGGCTGGCACCGTGACCTCTCGCCGGGGGCCGGCACCGGGCGGCGGGAGGGCAGCGAGCGCCCGGGGCCGGTGCGGTGGCCGGGCTGGGAGGGCCGGGGCCGCTTGGGGCAGCGCTCCTGTGTGCTCGGCTACAACTTTGCAGCTGGTGAGCGCTGTTTTATTTTCTCGCCGCCGTCGCACGCCGGGAGGGTGCGTAAAACCTGCTGCCTGCCGGGGCGGGAGGAGGGGTGGCCGCCTGTGAGTGTTGCAGTTACTCAGAGGAGAGCTCTCTGAGTTATGTTTCTGGCCAGGTCATCCAAATTTTCCCTGCAGATACTGTCAGAAGAGCATTAATAGTGCTGTGGGTTTGGCTTTTTTGTTTGCTTGCTTATGCCTTTAACTCAGACTGTTGGGGTTTAGTGGAGTGACTTGATAAGGAAATGGTTATTACTGAGGGGCAACTGTTAAGACAAATAATATGTCTGTTAACTCCGGTACATATTGGAAAGAATTGCAGTGGAAAGGCAGCTGCTTATTTGCCAGTCACTCCGGTGGGTGTGAACACTATGGGAATCCCACTCCACCCATTAAAAACTGGCTTAGCTCAAATCTTAATGTTTCTCTGGCTTCTCTAGCATTTCTGGTTGTCAGGATATATTCATACAGCCCTGTTTGTATATCAAGATAGCTATTGCTTAACGTATTCTTGAGCCCTTTAAATATACTGCTGTGTACTAATATGTCAGTGATGTAGGTTAGTAGGATAATCTCTTAAAGGTTGCCTGTCTTAATACCTGTCGGTCTTAAACCCAGGTATTTCTAAGTGGTGGCCTGCATGAAAAGGATACAGTTGTGTTCTGAGTGCCTTCGAAAGGGAGTACTGGATAAATCTGAGACATTTCCAGGTTAACATGTAGATGAAATAATATTTTTAAGATGGTATGTGTGTGTGATCAGGTTAGAAGCAAGGGAGAATGTGATCCTCTGTTGTCTTGGACCTCATTTAGTTACACTTTTTAAGACAGAATCATACTAGAGCTTGCTGTGTACTTGGGTATGACTGGACATGGTGCAAAACGGTGAAACACGGCGCACAGCAACACCAGCTTTAGCGTAACCAGCACTAAGCAGCATGTGTGCAGTTCGTAGTATTTACAAGAGGGACTGAAAATGTTACTCAGCTGAATTGTTTCTAGTCCTTCTAGTATGCATATGAGAATCTAGGACATACGGACTTCTCTGGAAACTGAGATACCTGTGACACAGTTAGAGCGCTTTGGATGGCTGTTAAAGAAGGGTACCCGAGGAAGAGAGGAAACCTTGTGCACTCCTGACAGTGGTTCTGTAAAACTTTCTGGGTAGCTGTTGTTTAGTAGATGTATCTTGAATGTAAACTTCTGTCAGAACGAAAATGACTCAAACTCATATTTTGTAATTTTAAGACTTGGTGGGATTTCTGCATATTTCTTGTCTGGCCTCTAAGGCTTTTTGCATGTGGGGCTCTATCCATTGATTTTTGTTACCCCCAGAGCTCTTTAGCATGTCAAATCCTGTTGCTTAAACCGCCACCGCACGGCTTCATATTGATCTTCTGAAAGAAAGATGTCTTAATTCATTGGTGTTGTTTCTTTTAAATTGCTTTGGCTGTGGATTTGATCTAATTAGCATCCATTATAATGAGGACTCTCAGCAGCAGCGAGGCTCTGAAATACGCTGCACATCTGGGGAAGCCCTTCTTGCACAGGAAGCTGCTGCCAGTGGCCAATTTACACAACAGAAGAGGGTTTTAGTGTATGAATGACTCTTCCTCGTGCTGGCCTGCTGTTTCCTTCCTAGGATACATGACTGCAAGCTTAATTGCAGCTGCTGATTCATCACCTCGTTACTGGGGTATAAAGTTGGTTTGCTTGGTAATTCAGGTTTTGAAAAACAACAACAAAACCCCTCCGCTGCTAATTTAATTCCTTTGCTCTAAGAGGCACCTCTGTAGGTTGGTATTTTACCTCTACCAGTCATGTAGCTCTTATCAAGACCAAGCATGTGCTTTGTACGGGAAGGACGTGGGTTTGGTTTCCAATATTGAATAAAGTTTGGATGAACACCAGAATTATCTTGTTTTAAAACACTCTGGACACATTCCTTTCCAAAGAATGCTGCTAGATCGGTGAAACCTGCATTATATCAGCTATTGCTGCTGTTATGTTCCACTGTTTTCCATGAAGCTGCTGCAGATGAATCTTCTCTTGGAAATGGATGCTTTGTGTTGAAAGTTAATGTAGTCTGATCTTTTGAAAGAAAAAAAGCGACTCATGTAAAGGTAAAGGGATAGTGATTTAGCATCAGGGGGCTGGTAGTAGAAGGAGGTGAAGCTGCGCTGCCAGGAGTGTGACCGGTGCACAATGCGCTCACTCCCCGACGCTGCTCTTCAGAACATCTTCTGCAAACTCTGAGTAGTCGTGAGGAACAGGATAGCGCTGCCGCTTCCTTCTTAACGTCTTGTATGATGTTTCACGTGACCAAAATCGGATATTTTCTTTTCCGTTAGTCCGTTCTCTGTTGTGGATCTCTTTAAAGCTTGTCTAAAACTTGAGCCACAGGAACTGGGACAATACAGTATTGATACAGAAATTCTTTGGGTGATCTGTGGACCATGTAGTCCTATCCTTCATTTGAGGAAAAACATACTAGCTTCCTGTTTGTTTTTTGAAGTTTTGAGACTGTTATTTTCCTTTTTGCCAGGTTCTGATTTGAGACAGTTCATTCAAATGCTGTTTAAATTCTCTGCGGTAGAAATGTTGCCTTGCTTGTATTTCTCTGATGGGCTGTGGCATGGCGTGTCACTGGGCTGAGCAGAAAGGGTTTCCCTGGCACGTGAAAGAGGAAAATGGCAAGCTCTGGATTTTCATCTCCGCTCCCTGTTTTGTGATGTGGTCTCTTAGAAGGAGACCTGGTCCCTGTTTCTTACTGATGTTTTCCTCCCCCCACCTGAGAGCAGGAGTTGTGGATGCCTTGCTTTGTCTAGGGCTGCCGCAAAACCACAAACAGTATTTCTGGAATGGACAGAGAAGGTCTGGTCTAGTTGGTGGCCTGCCTTGGGAACACTTTGTGTTAAGAGAAAAACAGCATTTATTTGGGAGTGATAGGAGATTTTGCATGAATAATAGGTGGGTTAAACAAAGACACCAATGAAGTGCTTAAAAAGAAATTTGAGTATGAGGAGAGCAGCGCGATGTTTCTTGGTTGGAAAGACCCAAAGTAATGACTTGAAGGGAAGAGCTGGCCTGGATTGTACTGACAGGCGTTAATAACGTCGCACTAACGAAGCTCAGGCTGGTGTACAAGCAATTCAGAAGACCATTTCTGTGTAAGCTGTGGTATAGGGGTGTTAAATTGTGAAATTATGTTTTACCACAAAAATAGCGAATGATTTCCACATTATTTATACATAACTATGGTGCAGTGTAGTCTTGCCACCGCTGTTTGTTTTTGCTGACAAGTCTTGATAGTTTGTTGCCCAACAACTCAGACAGGTTTTTCTTTGTCTCCTTTTAATTCTAGGTGAGGTATTGTTGTACGTTTGAAACATTTCCCTTGCTAGATGAGTTAGATATGCAGTGATGCTTCCTAAATTGTAGGGATCTGGGAGGGACTGATCTGCTGCTGCTGTTGAAGTTCAGGCGAGGTGGAGGATCCGGCACTGCAGCTGAAGGCACAGCAGTTTTTTTGATTCAGCAGAACAATTCCTGTAGCAGAAGCTGCCCCTTGTGACTAATGCAGGCTTGGGATATTTATAGACGTGCATATCCACAGCCCTTCTTCACTCCAGCAGGCAGTCACCCAAATACAAAAGTCTTAGTCTTCTGGAATTAAAGTAAAAGTCAAAATTAAAATTAGTCTGGCAGTTTGGTTCCGACAACACCGTGGAATGCAGGAGCGCGTTGGGTAATGAAGTGCTCTCCTTGCAGGGGGAGCGCAGCTGTGGAAGCTGTGGGGAGGTGCACAGTAAATGGGGAGTTCTTACCGTGTCATCTCGTCAAGATGTTACGTTCTCTATCCAAAATGTATACGCTATAATTTCTGATATTTGCGTCGTTCCAGCCTCAGAGGTTGTTATCTTTGCTCCTGTCCTTGGCCAGGCAGAACGGGAGAATCTGTGTCTGTAGAAGACCTACTGCAAACTCTGGTTTGTGGGAGCTTATCTCTGTTGCAATACTACCACTTCCACGGCAGAAAAATGAATATATTCTATTTTGATTTCCCTGTCTAGGTGAGAATGCTGGTATCTAGCTAGCAGGCGTGTTGGAACTAGATTTTTATTATGTTTCTAGAGTAATATAGCATTCCTTCTCAGAAAATGACCAGCATTATGTTTCTCTTGCTAGCATTTAATGACAAATCCTTGTAGACATAATTTAATTCTGAAAACGACATGGTAAAACTTATTCCAAATAAAACACAAAAAATTGAAGCTCTGAATCCTGTAAGAATATTTTAATATCTGTAACAGATGCTTTAAAAAGACTAAGCAAAAACACTATATGGGGCCTAAAAGGTGTGGTGTAAGAACCAGATTTTTTAAAAGCTTTGTTTCTGCCGTGTTCACCCGGGTATTTTTTCAGAAAAAAATGAAACTTGCATAAAGTTTCTAGTTTGATATATATTGACTGTCTTCAGTTGCAGGACTCAAAGTATAGCAGATTGCTGTATGCTTATAAAAGCAGTGTAGTTGACTGTCCTCAGCTTAAAAATCCCGCATTGTGAAGGCTTCCTTGCTTTCAAGCGAACAACATGAACTGAACTTTCGTGCTTGTTACCTTCTAATGCATTGAAGTGTCATTGGTTTCAGATTATTATCTAAAACTAGTTTCAGGTACTGAGTGTTTCATGCTGGTGTTTTGATTCCTGGAGTAATCTTTTTCTTGTAACAAAACCAAACCAAAAAACCCCGAAAGAACCAGAACAACTTTGTGCCACTGTTTTGATCAGTGGTTTGTGCCCCTTCCTCACCAAGGCGCTGCACTGGCCTCTGAAGTTTTAAACTCTGCCAGTGCGAACAGAAGAGCTGAAGTTTCAAAGCTTTTCCAGTTTCTTGCTGGGCTTCCATGGCAGTTTGTGGACGGCTTGTATGAACTCTGCCAACTTACCCCTGCAGTAAGGCCGCGGTGTGGCTGAGCAGCATTCTGGTAAAACGATGGGTTTAAGACAGAGATTGAGTATAGCTTGTCAGAATTATTTGTGTGCTGTCCTCTTGTCTGACAGAAGCCTTGTCACTTGACTGAGCCTGTGTCCGTCTCCAGCATCGTGGTCCTGCATCCCACAGCCGGAGGCTGCTTGTGTCGGACACCCCTTTCGCTGCGACGGGCGGCACCTGGGTTTTACCAATTTGTGTTCCTCACATGGGGAATCCACAGTTATGGCCTCGCTTGCATGTGTGCTTCTGCCAAGCAGGTGTATTTATGTCGCGGGTTAGGGCTGGGCCGGCCACTAAAGAAGACACTAAACTGGAAAGTAAAATTCACTAAACAGGACTGGGTTTTTAGCTAAACCCAGGACATTTTATTATCATGTTGAGGACTGGGTATTTTACTCACGTGATTAGAAGGTGGCCCTGGTGGTGTGACGTGGAGGAGGCGCAGGCGATGGCCCGTTGCTGGCTCTTTGAGCAGCTGTGTGCCCTTTCTTGGGCTGAAGCACTGAGGCTTCCTTACGTACATCCCTTGCTCTGCACTTGCCCCTGTGCTTGTTTAAATACTTTGGATAAATGCTTTTGGGGTAATACTCTTGGGCAAAGCTAAACAAGAGATCTTGGAGTTTTGTCTTCTGTTGGGAAGTTGAGTGGGCTGAGAGAACGGGAGTGAGCTTCTGTATCTGATCCCGTGACAACGGGGAAGGATTGGCTCGTGTGTTACAAAACCGATGGGTTTCGCTAAGGAAGCCATGAGCAGGATGCCAGAGGGCCACTGTGCCTTACAGAATGATAGTGGACAATAAAATTAAAGGGAGTTTCTTAGTGAGCAGCAAACTATGCTTTACTTTGTCAGCGTTTCTTTTTTTTTTTGTTTTTTTTGAGTTTTGGCAGAAGAGAACAGGTTTTTCTTGCCTGGAGAGCTCTGTTGGAGCAGCTTGATATGTAGACAGCTTGGAGTCTGACTTGTATCTCGCATGCTCCTTGTTATTTTTCCCCCAAAACCATATTATTGGGATAGACACAGACAAATTGGGGAAGAACTGAATTTAATATTTCTTCTTCTATTAGGAAATCAAGAGCCAAGTTGGTACGTAAGAATTGCATGTAAGAAAGGAATTTCACAGGAGAAGGTTGCATTATTTGCAGGGTGGTTACATGGATGTAGCTGGTGTGAGAATTTCAGGTTCTCTTAAAATGATGAAACATGAGTAAACAGAAGGTGATTGGGATATATTGCTAATGGCTGAAAAGGAACCTGTAACTTTTGGCTCCCACAGATTTTTGTAGGACAAGAGGGGGCCGGAGGTGCTGTTACAAGGTTGGTTTGAAGCTGGTTAGCAGCTGTCTTGCAGAGAGCTGGCTGCCGTGACAGAAATCTCAGCGTGTGCTTCCTGCCACGGCATCCAAATACGCTTTTGACTTCTTAGTGTGAGAAGTGAACCAAGATGCAGGTGCGGTTGGTGACTAGCTTCTAAAACTCAGAAGTTGAACATCCTGGTTGCAAACTGGGCTCAATCTTTTCTTATACAGATGGAAGATAAGCAGATTTTCTTCTTCCCTGCGTGTCTATTGGCTGGTGGGTACAGCCAGAGTGTCTTTCAAACAATCTTAGATTTAGCTGAGGTGAAGCAAGGCTGGAAGCGGTCACCCCCAAATGTTACTTCATTAGTGAATTCATGTGATTTTTTTTTTTTTTTCCTTTATTCTCCCTTTTTTTTTTTGACAAAGGAATGTAGTTTTAGGTGACAGGAGGATTTAGTCTAGAGCAGCTAATGTCAAGATGTCACCAAGAATCGGATATGTGACCGTTATGACTGGTAAGACCCATGTAGTTACGAGAGCTCCTGAGTGTTTTTATTAATTGAAAGAACCTGTGATGGCTATTAGGGGTCTCTCTCTGTTTCTAGACTACAGTAATTGTAGCTTAGAAGCATGGATGATTTAATCATCTAATTAGCTGCATATGTTGCAAATAGTGTAGTACAGTAGCAAAGACCTTAGGACTTCGCTGCTGGAATACTTGTCCAGCATCCTGGCTGGGTTTTGCAGCCTGAGAAGAGCTGTGTGCAGTTACAGCTCGAATGCCCCCAAAATCCTTGTTGACTTGAGCTATCTACATGCGTTTTAATCACAGCAGTGATCCCCAGTGGGCTTGTATTCTGTTTTAATATCCAAATTTGCTTCAGCTATGAAAAGAATATGGTCGGTGTACAAAACTAAGGTGTTACTTGTATGTCAGTTTTCAGGGAGTGTGTTTTTCCTATAATGATTTAGAATTAAGGAGGACCCATTCCCAAACTTTGAGTAATTGACTCATTGTAAGACCTTGGGCAAGTTACTCATCCACCTTGAGCTTGGGTTTTCTCAGCTGGAGTGTGAACTAAACAGTGGGAAACTTAGTGAAAGCCAAATGTTGCGATTGAGTTGAGGCTTCCTTCTTTTCTGTCGTTTTGCCTTTTTACAAAAAAGTAAATTTTCAGTATTCTTTCAAGTTGGTATATGAAGAATTCTCTCTAGATCTGCTACTCCAAGCTGTGGACCTAATGCTCAAATGAAGAGAATTCAATCTCAACCTCCTCTCCAATGTACACCTCACCTCGTCCTAATAGGTCTTCTGCTGATCTCACTGCTCTGCTGCTATTGCCAAGAAGATCATAGGCTCCTGGGAAGCTGCAGTCTATCCCTCAGATAAAAATAAGGTTTTGCTGCTACTTCTGCAGTCATTAAATAGTGTGGTTTTTTTTCTGAAGATCAGCTAACCGTAGACTGTTTAAAAAAAATTATAACAATTAACTGTGAACCAGTCCTCCTGTCCTTAAATCAAAGAATATTGTTGCCCAGGCAAGTGCTGTAAAATTCTTCTGATAATTTATGCTGGCTGTGCAATACAACCTTTTGCTCGAGTGTTGAGATCTTGAGGTTTCCCCTGTTTGTTCTTGGATGAGGCAGTTTTCCCTAAGGGCGAGTGGACTGCGTTGTGGAGACTGCAAGCAGTATTAAAATAAGCGTCCTTGTCTTGAGGTTTGTTTAATGAGCTGCTTCTCTGCCGTCTGAGAGACTGCGCAGTGAACCACGCTTCGGAAGGGTGGCTTTTTGTGGGGACTCTCCTCGTGTGTCCCGCTGAGATGCACAAAGGCACCTTGTCCAGGTCAGGGGAGCTGATGGGAGCTCCTTGCTCCACTGAGTTGTCTGCCTCGCTGTAGCGTTCCAGCACAAGGCAAGCACAGCTTTTCTTTTATTGCAGAACGCACCTGAGGGAAGGAAAAGTTTATAGTCAGCTTTGTGTGCGTGAATTCTGTTTACAGATGTTTTTGAGGTCAGTGGAAAGAACTTTGTGTTTGAAAGGATGCTGCCAGGAAAGAAGTCGAACAAAGGCTCTTAAACTCTGGTTGTAAAGCTGTTGCTGTACCCGCCGGCTGCTTCTAGGTGGCACCACAAGAAAAAGAATGTGCGTGTTCACTAGCTGCGAGAGGCCAACTGCGGAGCTGGTTGGGGTTCTGGTGGTCATAGCGTGGAAAGGAGCAGCTGGCAAGTGCTCTGGGAGAAAGGAGGAAAGGAATAAACTTACTCTGCTGTGATGGAATTGCCTGAACTCTGAATTTTTACGCGCGTGCCGAGCAGTAGTTGCTTAGTGACGAACTGGTTTTGCTTTAGTGCCAAAAATGTCATTGTGTACAAAATTTATATACATAGTTTTTCTCAAAAAAAAAATCAAAAGAGAAATGATTCTCTAAGTATTTAAATGTGAGACTGCTTTATAAAGCAATCCTACAGAACAATTATGCCATGTGTACGTGGGCCAAATAAAATGCAGTTTTTTATTCTCTTTGAAAATTTGAATCCTAGAATTCTGCAATACTTTAAGTAGGAAAAAATCCATAATACATTCCAGTTCACAGCCATTTCTCAACTTCTTGTAGTTGTCAAAGTATATGGCAGCTTTTGGGTTTGTTTGAGGGAGGCGGCTCTGTTTGATATCTTACAGATTTTTGAAAGTTTCCCGCAAGAGATTACAGTAAGGAACCCATCTCGTGATAACTTATAAAACATATCTTATCAAAGCAAAGTTGTAACTTTTTTTTTTTACACTGAAATATTTTATTCAGAGCTAGACAATCTTCTGATAAAACATAGAAGTCCTAATGTATGAAACAGAAAACTAAATAACTAAAACCTTCCTTTTTTTTTTTTTTTTCCAGCAGCTCCACGAGACTGTGAAAAGAAAGCTTGATAGTGCTGCTTCCCCTCAGAATGGAGACCAGCAGAATGGTTACGGCGATGTATTTTCTGTGTCCAAGAAACTACGTCGTGATGACGGTCTCGGTGGCGTGAGTGGTTCTTCCAACGGAATGCCCCCTGTGTCTCCACGCCATCATCTTGACAAGAAATCTGGCGGCGGAGACACCTTACAACTGAATGGAAAACATCCCATGGGGCTGGATGGCATCAGCAAGAAGTGTCTTCCAGATTCCAGCCTGCAAATGAATGGAGGTGGTGATGCTGATGACTCATTTCCTCTGAGTCTGAACAAAGAGCTGAAGCAGGAGCCTGTGGATGATCTTCCGTGTATGATTGCTGGAGCAGGGGGCTCTATATCTCAGAATAACTTGATGCCTGATCTTAATCTTAATGAGCAAGAATGGAAGGAACTTATCGAGGAGCTTAATAGATCCGTGCCCGATGAAGACATGAAGGATCTCTTTAATGAAGACTTTGAAGAGAAAAAAGATGCAGATTCTTCAAATTCAGCTGCACAGACTCCATTGCCGCAAGACATTAACATAAAGACTGAGTTTTCACCAGCACCCTTTGAGCAGGAGCAGATGGGATCTCCCCAGGTGAGATCCACTTCATCAGGTTCAGCGTTTCTTGGTGCTCCTTCTGTACCCGTAAGTGCCGCTTCTCCAGCGGTCGGTAGTTCTCAGGCCATGTTCCAGCCTTCCAGTCAGTCAATGACTGAAAATCCTAATCAACCCATGATGCAGGCATCAAACCACTCTCAGAACGTCCAGAGGCCTCTCCCCAGTGTGTTGTTACCTGGGAAGGGTGCAGGAAGTGCCAAAGAAATGTCTTCTGCTCATCAACTTCAGCAGATTGCTGCCAAGCAGAAGAGAGACCAGATGTTGCAGAACCAGCAGCAAGCTTCGCAAGTCCACCAGACAAATCAGATGTCTACGTGGCAGCAGTCTGGGCCTTCTCACAGTCCCCTGGCTGTCCCGTATAACATGGAAAATCCCACCAGCCCGTCGGTTTACCAGCCCGACTTCAACAATCAGAAACTCATGATGCCTAATATGGGAAATAAAAGCTCACCGAGAGCTGGAGGCAATTACCACGTGAACATTTTGGGTCACCAGCAAAACAGCTTGAACCAGAACCCTGTGAATAGTCAAGGCTCTATGCTAGACTATGGGAACACCAAACCTCTTTCACATTACAAAGCAGAATGTGACCAGGGGGTTGCAGTGCCCGGTCAGAACAAGACTCCCATGTTGGCGTACATCCAGCAGCGCCAGCAGCCGCCGCTGTCTCACGTGAGCGACGACCAGAACGGGATGATCCTCTTGAAACCCAAGTCTGGAAACCTTGCCTACCGCCTGCCGCACAGTCAGGTGAGTGTTCTGGGGTTTATTCCCTTTGGGTGGTAGGTGAGCTTTCACCAAGAGAGCGTTGGATAGGTAAGGCTAGAGCACAGGTCACTTGGTGGTGTTTCAGTTGCCACGTGATTTTAAAGGAGACAGCGATAACGTGAAATAAGATCAAGAGCTGTTTTCCACTGAGGACGGTTTCTAATACTTGGTTCTAGGTCATGTGGTGATGTGTGATTTCCAGCTTAATATAGTTTGCGGGCAACAATTTATGTCACACTTTGTAGAGGCTTCTACTTGCAAAGATAAATAGATGCTTTGTAAACTTTTGCCAAAAATAACTTATGTAAAACTGTAGTGTTAAACAGCGTTCTCAAAGAAGCTTTGATTCCTTTACCTTCTTTTTAGTCCCTACTTGTGTCAGAGTTGACTTACTATAAAAAGACATCCCTTTGGCTGCTTTTTTGAAGAGACATGGATTTGGGAGTCTGATTTCCTGGTTTCTTGGGTGTTCTTGGGGCTTTTCAAGTCTAAGAATTTGTTACTGGTGAAGTCTCTGGGGCTTGGGGAAGCATGGCATAGGGGAGAAATAAGTCTTTAAGCATGAGTAATAGTATTATTTCTCTGCTTGAAGCAGCATGCTTAAGGTTTCCCTGTATGGTGCTTCTTTTCCTTATATGTAACGAATACTGCAGGTAAAGATTTATGTGGTAGATGGATTCTGTAGCACGTGCCTGCAGTGCACATACTAGAGGACTTATTGAGGAAAAAAGGTTCTTTGGTATAAGGATTAAAGTTCTTAAGGCAAAAGCTGTTGGAGATTCAACTCTCGTAATATGCTCCACCAACGAAACAAACCAAAAAAACTCCGTGAGAAAGATTTGATTAGTCTGTGATACAGAAATAAAGATCTGAGATCAACGTGTGCTTCATAAGGCACAAGAAAATTAATCTCTTTAATAATGAAAGTTTTGATGGAGGAAGGGAAAGGGTAGAGGTGATTGTAGATGTAACATCTCACTGAAAACCCTGAGGATGCCTTGCATCTCCGCGGCCACACTTTCACTGAATTAACAGAAACACTGACGAATGGTCCTGGAGAACTTCTCCAAAGCTTGGAACAACTCAGCACAGCATTACCAATATTTGCTTCGTGATTTCTTATGCAACTGCACAGAGAACCAGCAGCCAAACCCATTAACTGAATTCTGAACTTGAAAGTAATGTTTGTTTCTGTAATTAGAAGTGAGGCTGAACTGTGCTTAAAAATGATAGAAATCATCAAATTTCAAATGGAGGTGCTGGTATGAAGGGGATGGTATCAGGTCTAGAACAATGATCGTTCCCTGTTATTTTTGCTTATCCCGAGTTCCAATCTCAAAAAACAAAAAAAGACTTGTGAAAAAAATAACAATAACAATCTTATCTGTAGTAGTATTTTTCTCTGTGGAAGAGGGTGATGCTTGTTTTGCAGGAAAAATATGTTAAGAGTCATTCTGATCAGTGATAGCCTTCTTCCCCCTCACTTGTAAATAGTAAATACTGTGATACTGAAAAAAAGCAACTTCAGGAGGGCAGGCATAAACACTTGCTGAATTAAATGTTGACAGAAGAGTTAGGATTTAAAGAAACGTTTTGTAAAATGCAACTTTAAAATGTAGCGTTAGAAAAGCTGCCACCAAACTAAATTGAAGCCGGTGTGTTTCAAGTGCTCTGTGTAACTGATGCCGTTCCTCTGGCTGAGCTGAAGCACAAAGAGCTTTACTCACCTGGGAAGTTTTCCGAGACTGAAGTTAAAGCCTCTGTTCCTAAATGTTGTGGAGCTCCTGACCTGAACTCTGACATATCTCTTCTGTGTCTGGCACTTCTTGGATGGGTTGGGCTTTTTTTGCTGTCTTTAATTAGCTGAACTGGAAGCTGTCACACTTTGCCTTTTCCATTAGAAGCTTCATGAGTGGAGAAGCTGTTGCATAAAGATGGCAAAAATATAAGGATCTGATCTAACTTCTAATAGTTAAATTGCATAGCTGTACAAATAAGCAATAATTGGCAATTTATGGGGTTTTTGAGATATGTTATGATTTCCCTCCATGTGTAGACTTTAATAAAGTCTCTCTTCCTTATCCTGTAAGATGATACAAATAGTACCAATCGTGGTCATCACCATGAAGGTGCCTTTCCTCATCCGTGTAGCTACACGTTTTTAAATTCTGGAGGGCTGACCTCTTCCTGTAACTCGTGTCAACTTTCCTACATTCTGCAGGATCAAACCCCGTCTCCCAACGTTCCTCGCGTTCCGGTTTCTGTCCCTGGCCCTGGCGTGGGTGCCCAGGCTCCCAACGTCTCCATGGCAGGTAACCACAGCAACACGCCCTATCTCAGCAATCAGCAGCAAGCAGCCGTGATGAAGCAACATCAGATGCTGATGGACCAGCAGAAGCAGAGGGAGCAGCAACAAAAGCACTTGCTCATGGAGCAACAGAAGCAGCAGTTCCTGATGGAGCAGAGACAGCAGCATCTTCTGGCTGAGCAGGTGAGAAGGACCAGCAGGTTGGCTTTTACTTTGTGCTGATTTGCTTTGGTGGATGCAACAACGTTTGAGATTTTGTCAACCACATACCATGTTACGAAATTGGGGGCGTAAACTATGAGGTGCTTTGGTGTCGTGATTGCTGGTTTATGTTTTATGTTTCTGGAACTGACTTCTACAACTTGCGTCTTTGTGTGGCTGTGCTTCGATCCCGAATAAGGAGCAGCTTTGCTTTGGAGCTGCACAGACTTAGATACTGCATTTGCCTGGTGCTGCGCAATCAGGCTAGATCTTGTTAGCATTCTAATTTGATACTTGTTTCTTTGGATACACGTGATACTGGATGTATCACCAAAACATCCCTGATCTCTGTTTTGTAGGAGAATTACAGTTTCAGGTAGCTTCAGTGCCATTCCCTGCCATTCTAAAGCTGTCTTTGTGTTTGGTACTCTGCATATTTATTTTTTTTTTTCCCCTCCCCTACTGTCTGTTTTCTTTTTTCTTTTTGTTTGTTTTGTTTTCTGAGCCGGCTTCTGCAGCTCTTGGTTTCTCTCAGAACCATGGCATCTCCTTTTGGCTTCTGTGGTCAGCCTCTTTCAGGTTTTCTTTCAGGTTTGTCTGGTCCTGCAAGCAGCAGGTCCTTTCTGTCAAGCAGCCTGCCCTCTTCGTTCCGCTGCGTGTCTCAACAGCTTCTTGGCTGTAGACGTTTCAGAAGGACGGTAGTAATGTCTGTCTGCCCGTTTGTTGTGTTGCACTGGGCTCTTCTTTAAGAGCTTGTGGCTTGTGTCTTTACCCTGGGTGCTCTTGGAAGGAAATTTTTGTCCCCTTCCGTGCTCTGTGTAACCTTTTGGATAAGCAGGTAGTTACGCATTGTGTCGCTACTTAGCTGTCACAGAATTTTGATCTGGTTGAAGATGTGTAGAGGAAGAGGCAGAAATACTAGGCCTGATATGTTGTAAAAGTGGCCTTTTGGCTCTTTGTGTTGTCAGAGCCTCTGACTGTGCTGTTAGAGCGTGGATGTACACTCCTGACATTCCCCTCAAAGCTTTAAATTTAATTTTTTTCCCCAGAATTTTCCCAGTAGAAAATATGCTTGTTTAATTTCAGATCATTTTATTGTAAAGGGTTGAATGTACTTTTAAAGAGGCAAGAGTATTTGGAATCATTAATGGGGTTCGTTTCAGTTGACGGCTGCGTTGTTAAGATAGTTTTGAATAATGGTTGCAAAACTTGCGTAGCTTCTGTCGTAGACTTATAGTTCTGCAGTTTCCCGTAATCTTCTAGGAAAACCTGTGGTGTATAAGAAGCTGGGTTTGTGTATATCTCTTTCATTTTCAAAGACAAGGTCTAGAAAATATAAATATGTTAAGTTTTTGCTTTTCTGAGTAATGTAGTTGAAATTTGTACCTAATAGTGTCTTTAGAGTATTGCTAAAAATGCCTGTTGATTTTTGCTCATTAAAAGACAAACATCTCGGATTTTCAATGATTTTTAAGGCCTCAGACATTGCAGTAACTTCTGTAATGCACACAGTTGTCCTGTTGTCTCCAGAGTTCCTAGTCTTGTCACTCTTCAGGTTAAAATTACTGAGTTTGAGCCTTTGAACAAAGGCCTGAAGTGACTTTAAGGCTACAAAGCCCCTTTAATTACTTGAAAAAAGCTTGACTTGTTCTCTTATTGTCTCACATCGGACATTTCTTAGGAGAAGCAGCGGCAGCAGCAAGAGCAGCAGCTGCAGCGGCATCTGACTCGACCACCTCCCCAGTATCAGGATCAACCGCAAAATCCGTACCAGCAACAAGTTGGGCAGTTCACAGGTAAGTAAATGTGGCAGTCGAAGCAATGGCAGAAAAATATCGTGAGTAAAAGGCAAGGTGTCTTCAAATTTCCAGGATTGGATAGCTTTTAATTATACAATCAGTCATAGAATGACCCAGGCTGGAAGGGACCTTAGAGATCATTTAGTCCAACCTCCCTGTCGTGGGCAGGGACGCCTCTCAACAATTCATTTATTACAACGTCTTCCCACATCACCGTGCCTTAAATCTTTTAGACATATACTCTGATGCGGTTGCAGATCAACAGCTTGCCCTGTCCCAGATACCCAGGACAACTTAAGCTTCTGATTCTTAATATTGCTTTGGAAAAGGGTAAAATAAGATCTTGAGTACCTTCATTGTTCTCAAATACTACCATGGTACTACGTGTTGTAAATTGTCCTTTACTTTCATGCGTTAGGATTCAAGTTTCTTTCTAAAGCCTAACATCACTGCTGCTAGTATCTGTCACTGACCCCCATTAAAAATAAGTCACGTATTTTTTTCTCTCATTTACTAGGATGAGTTTAAAATTCTCTAATATTCTTACCCCTACTACCTTTAGAAGTGAATGCAGTTTGAATTCTCTTTGTGAAATGGTAGCACCCTACATAGTTGGTTTGGGTTTTTTGGTAGGAGAAGCAAGTTGGTGTGTCTTCAGTGTATTAATGCTGATAAATAAATGATGTTGTCACTGTTAAGCTGGAATAGCTTCATGAATATGGAAGAACTAGAGAATAGTAAAACTCATCTCCTTACCTGAAAAATCCTTACTTACCAGGGCTTCAGAAAGCCATTTGTCTTTTTCATAAACCAAAGGTACAACAAAGGACTTAGTCCCTTCATTTTGTTTCCTTATTTGCTGTGTTCCCACAGAACGAAATACTGAAGGGACAAGATAAATACTGAAGGGACAAGATAAATACTGAAGGGACAGCGTTGGTGGCTGTGCGGTGTCCGGTGGAGCCTTGACCGGGTTTTGTTACCGAGCTGAAAAGACTCGATAGCGAAACAAAAGGGTTGTGTGTTACCCCAGTGATCAGTAGCATCCCTCAAATATTGCACAGAAACCTGTATTTCTACTACCACTTTTCTGTAGAAATGCAGTAGGACACCTGTTAGAAATAGAGCGTGTTTTGCTCTAATGAACATCAGTAATATTAGAACTATTTTTTCATTGTCATGGTGATTTATTTTTTGCATTTGAAATCCCGGCGTGTGTACCGCCTCTTCTGTAGTGTTCTAGTAAAGCTCTTTCTCCACCCATCCACCGCCTGTGATGTTTGGGGGTTTTATGCTATGTTTCATTGATAATTAATTCAATAGAATTTTGATTGTATTTGAATAAAAATTGAATTAATAATAATGGAGAGACAATATTCCTCAGCTGTCTTTGAATATGAAAGAATTCCGCAGCTTATTTTGATTTGTCCAGGTAGATTTTACCCTTGACCGACTGTATATGCATTACAGTTCACAGTGCTTTTCTACTTTTTGTTGCTTTAAGTACGGGGCTGTTTCTTCTACAGGAAGAAACTTAGAATTTACAAGAACAAAGGACTTCATTTACTGGGAAGACTTTCTTTTGGCAAATCACCTTGCTTGCTTATCAGCATTGCATATTAACATGGCGAATATTTCATTGTGGAAATCCAAACGATACTTGACCAAAAATTTCTGAAAGTTCTATAAAATTTCTTCATTTCTGGAATTGGGAAAACACAGGACTGGAAACAGTTGTGCAAGAAGAGATACGCAGTGTATGCGCGGAATAACTGACAATGCGTGTGTGCAGTAAGTGGTATTTTTTAATAGCCTAGCAAATCCTGCATGCTCTTCAGAGTACGTGTGGATACCTTTTGTTCACAAAGAAGTGTCAGAGTCCTGTCTTGAAAGTCTTAATTTTTTTTTGTTTAACAACAGTTTAGCTCTTAGAAGTGGTATTCAGATTTTTTTAGGACATTGGTATATCTGTGTTTGGGATCAAGGTGGAGGTGTTAAGTGGAGCAACAACTGACACTCTCTAATTAAAGTGCTGCGGTCCGTGCTTGGTTGCATAGGTTGGTTTATACAAAGGGTGGTTGCACCTTCGTTCTGGATTATGGTGCTACAAGCCTACGACCGCTGGCTAACTGAGGTGTTTAATGTAAAAAATATTTCTTTGTATTTCAGGGTCGTCTTCAGCCATGCCTGGGGTCAGTAATTTAGGACAGTCCAGCTCCAGTAGTCCGCGGATGTTTCCTCAGACCCAGAACATGATTCAGATGGGACCTGGACACAGCTCTGTTCCTCCGCTCCAGTCGGGCTCCAGCCAGCAGGATCGGGGGGTCACTCAGTACACCAACATGCAAAACATCCAGCGAGGGGGATTGTACAACTTGGCGCCTGGCATGACGCAGATGGTTCCCCAGCACGCGGCTGCGAGTGCCAACGGGCAGCCGCCCATGCAGAGACAGGGCAGCTTGGGCCAGGGTGCTGCTGTTCCTGCTGGCTACGGGCAGAACACCTTGGCGAACTCGAGTATTTCTCAGCAGCACGGTAAGGGTGCTCTGAATCCAACCTTGTCTAAGCCGCAGATGGCAAGAGTGCCGGCTGCTCTGGGGGCTCAAAATCCATCTTGGCAACACCAAGGTATCCCTAACATTAACAACCAGACGCAAGCAAACAGCGCCTTAGGACCGTTTCCTGCCAGCTCCTCTTTCCACATGCAGCAAACTCATCTAAAGATGACCAACCAACAGTTTGCCCAAGGAATGCCTCAGGTAAGCCTAAGCACCAGCAGACCCATGACCTCTATGAACGCTGCCGTCTCTGGGCAGATGTTGTCGTCGTCTTTGGGCGCGCAGCAGCAGCGGACGAACCCGCCGGCGCAGCAGCAGGTACCCTCGCAGCAAGTCTTGCCTGGCATGAACCAGACTGTGCCCGACCTGAATGCTTTCAACCAGAATCCAAATCAGCAAATGCCCAACAGGGGTAATCTGCACTGTAGCCAAGGGTACCCTGTGAGGACAACCAGTCAAGAGCTGCCTTTTGCCTACAGCGGCCAGTCAGGCAATAACGGACTTCAGAACTTAACTGGTGACACAGATCTGATAGACTCTTTGCTGAAAAACAGGACTTCGGAAGAGTGGATGAATGATTTGGATGAGTTGTTAGGAACTCATTGAAACGGGGCCGGGGGTGGGGGGTTCTACTTTTTTTTTTTTAATTATTTCATGAAATATAAACAACACTTGGACCAAAAAACCTGTGGCATTGAGGAGACTTGCAGGCATTAGAGGTAAATGGTTGGGAAAGGGACTGGAGCTGCTTCTCAATGGTGACGGCGCACCAGGCGGGTCTGCGGGAACAGTGCGCTTTGTCTCGGTGTCTCTAAGGAGTCGCACGCTTGAACAGGTCAAAAAAACGTCGTGCGTGTCCTAGCCAGCCTTTTCGAAATCTCACTTGCAGTGTTCTAAGATGAAAATGTTTAATTATTTAAGAATAAAACTGAATTCCACAGAAATAGTGCAGAAAGCAAGCAAATAGTTGCACAAATTGTGGTTAGGGCTTAGTCTCCTGCAGCTATTACTTGCAATCATTATTTGTTTGTAGCTTGACGTGCTGTTATAGTCCTGTCCATCAAACTTCTGACTTTTTGGTTGAGAAGAGGCTGTATGCACCTGAGTACGCTTGCAAAGTGTTTTTGTTTCTTTTCCCCCATCGCTGAAGCGTGTGCCTGTACTCTCAATAAGCAAGTGATACTTCACAGTAAATATTTCTAGATGCTGGTTATAGATGAAAGAAAGTATTAAAACCTGGCCAGTTAGTCTAGGTAGTCGTCTTAATTAGGTTGTAGTCCTTTAAGCTGCAGTTTGCACTCTGTTGTAGAGAGGCACAGTTCTTGGCTTGTACCGTGCTGTGTTTAAAGGGGGGAATTTCTTACGGGAGAACTTTTAAACTATAGTAGGTTTAACATGAATTGTAAAGCCATTTACTTTGCACCTGTTTCTTCATAACTTATTTCCAAAGGTAGTTGTATTTAAATGAAGGCTTTGCTTCGTGACAGCTCATCTAGTTTTCTTTGTTGTTAAAAGTAAAACTAACTTTTGACATCAGTTCATTCCCCCCAAGGTAGCGATGATGCAACGAGCACAAGGCTTTATCACTTCAGGATAAAAATGAGGAAAAAAAGAATTTGATTGAGAGGTGGAAAGTCCTTATCAGCAATAATAGCACAGGCAGCCTGGGAGAATACTTGCATCAGGGTTGCTCCAATATGGAAGTCTCCCCCTTTAAATACTTTAAAAAAAATATTTGGTTATGAGTTTGATAATCTTTCTGTAGACTGGTGGATTTACTTCTTTAATATCCCTTGAAGCAGATGCTGGTTCTTCAGCTCAGCCCAAGGAGATCTCTTATCCATACGTTGGGGTCAGTCCCAGGAAGGACAAAAACCACAGTGGGAGCAGTCTGTGTTCCGAAGTCCTTACTTTCTACCAAAAAGAAATCCCCTATCCACCAACAAACCACCTTGCCTTAACCTTTATTTTAAAACGAAAAGAAAGTTGAAAGCTTTTGTTTTAAATGCACAAATACCTCTTCCCTTTTAAATCCACTTTTTTTTTTTTTGAAAACTCCTTTAACCTTTCTAATCAAACCCAACATTGTGATTTGAAAGCAATTTCCTTCAGCACCGACTGGCATCTTCAGGAGTTTTCAGCACTGCAGAGATGTGTGAGAGAGGGTTGTTTGTTTTTTTTCCAGAGTGGGTGAAGGGAAGTGAAGGATAACATTGATTTCAAAGAAGGAAAATATTTTACTGTATCTGCAGCTCCTTTATGAAACAATTTGCACTTTTAAAAACTGCTTTTTAACACTAATACTTTAACCCTTTCCAAATATGCATGGAACAAGGTTTGTCCAGCACACTCACCTGGTGTGGATGAATTACACCCTGTTGAACAGATTTGATATTGTATCATGTTGAACTGTGGGTGAAGGATGTGCGTTGATCAGTGGATCCCACCGTTGAATAGTGGATACAACTTCACCGAAACAAGACCTAATCCCTCGTAGAGCTTTTGGAAAGATAACATAAAGATTGTCTTTGGATGGGAAGCTGAAGGTGTTAGTGGCTTTGATTGTTGACACTTCTGATATTTTCTAGAATAAGTAGCTGAAATACAAATAACCGATGCTAACGTTTCTTATACAGGCAATCTGAAAAGAGCTAGTGAGTTTGGTTTTACTGTTAAACCAAAAACTGGTCTGAGGTAAGTGTCATTAGAAAAGTATAGATATAAACTAGCGATGGCAGGGGAAGGAGTGTTTGCTGTATTTTTATTTTTAAGGGTTAACTTTGCACCAGTGTGCCTTCCCTTCCTGTTGGGGGTGGTTGAGACCTCATAATTTCAAGTGACATCCTTCAGTGTGTCACTCGTTTTTCCTCCCCCTTACAAACACTTGAGAAAAATAACAGGGTAGTAGGATTCAGCTTTTCTTTCTTCCCTGTTTAGTTTGTGGTGAAATCTGCTCTGTTTTCCGGTAGATTTTGCACGCAGACTTTGTTCTGAATAAGTCAAAATACAATCCATCCAGTTGCGATTTCACTGGAGGCAAAGAACATCTGCTCTTCGCATTCTTACTACCAAAAAAAGCAATCCAGCTGTGTGTCCAGGAAAATGCAGATGTTCTCTTTCCTCCACCATTTCTGGAAGCTAAGGTGGATATTGCCCTGCTTGACCAGAGGGTTTGTTCAGGAAGGCATTTAGATTTGGTGACAGGGCCTTTTCGTGGTACTGTTGAACTAAAATGACGTGTGATCCTAGGCAAACTGGCTTGTAATGCCCGTCGGTCTTCGTGTGCGAACGGGATCCAAACAGCATTTAACCTGATGGAAAAAAACAGCCCTCACCTCTGGTTTTGGTCCCTGCCCGCGTGGTGCTGTCGGAAAAAAACGGCGTCACCGTAACAAAGTTGAAACAGTTCAGCAGAAATGAAAATACGGTTTAGGTGTACGTAGGTGCATGGGTAGGGCTGGGCTTTCCCTCTGTGCCCGTTACCGTGTAGCGGTCTGTGTATGCACTTGGGCGTTCCATTTGCTGCAGATTCAGAGCAATAAAACGTATCTCCCCTGAGCTGTACCCGGCCGGCCGCCCATGGCTTTATTTATAAACTGCGGTTTTGGTTGGGTAGGAAAGGTGAGAGTGTCACTGTGCAACATCCACTGCCTTCCAAAAACCACGATCCAATTGAAAAGGGTGCTCAAAATTTTGTTATACACATTTCCTTTGTGTAAATAAATGTTTACAATTTTATATTAAAGATTTGAATAAGAGTTAGATCTTCTGACTGTATATTTTTTACTTTTTATAGATTTTAAAACTATAATTCTTTATATATGTGTTGAGGGGGGGTATTATGGTAAGTTTTATGCTTGTAAATGGAGAACAGTTGAATTTGATGCTAACCTTTATGAATTTTTGTCATTGAAATGTATAAAGAGTCCATTAATCCCCTTATTCTTTTACTACAATTACTGGTGCACACCAAAAAGAAATCCTTCACTTCTGTTTTATCATTACAAAATAAATATTTTGCTAGTGTATTAAACATACCTGGTGTGACTTTATACATTTGTGCGAGCTGAGCAGGGTTTGGCGCTGCTGTTCCTGGTGAGACGATTCCCTTGGTGCCAACGCACAGTTTGGGGCAGCCTGTTACTAAGGCTCAGATTCTTCCGTTGTTTCTTACCAACTCTTAACCATTTCAGAAAGTTCATTTACCCAGGCCAGAGCTGGATAAAGAGGCCTTTAGAAAACTTTACTTTGAAGACAAGGCTTTATGCTACATGCACTACTTCTGGATATTTAATTTTTAATGCAGTTGTAGGCCTTAAGCTGGGAAATATGACTGCAGAGGTGGTTGGTAGTAGTGAAAAAAATGTTAATAACTACTGAGACCTCACGTGTATGAAATTGTAGAGTTCCAAAAACATGCTCAGATTCCCCCAAAATAACAGGCCTTATTGGTTCAAACTGGTTTCCCTGAGACTTGTAAAAAGGCAAAGATTGTTTGTAGGCAGATGGCAGAGGAAAAAAAAAAACTCACTGAAAAAAGCCCACAACCCAAACAGAGAAATGAGGAACGTGTGCTGCAAGCATGAGTTGACGTTTCTAAACAAGGGCCAAAATGCTGGCAGCAAGTGAAGATCCTGATTTCCAGCTGGTGAGGTCCCCAAGCCGCTGCGCGGAGCTTGGAGGGTTGAAGAGCTTCTGGAAAATAATGGCAGAACAGGTCTTGGGGACCTTGCGGGGTGGGTGAGCCTCTCCTGGCCTGGGTGTTGGGTAGGAGAGAAGCAAAGCACGGATCTGCGGCCGCATCGTGTCCAGGGGAGCCCAGCTTTCCTGGGGCGGGTCTGGATGTTAATGTGTTCTTGTTAACAAGTCATTACTTGATGAATTACCCTGAATTGAGCATTTCAAAGTAGTTCTCTTGGTGAATCACACCGCTTGCAGCAGACCCAAGAATTCAGCGAGGTAGTATTTCCTGTTTGTCGAGCGTGCCTTTTAACTGATGAGATCTAGTCTGAAGTTCCAAACTTGCATCTTGAATCTCTCCGACCACAGATGTAGCAGTAGTGAGAAAGAAGAATTTGCAAAGCGTGACACATGCGTTTCTCGTATTCATTTTATGTCTCACTGTCATTTCAAGCATCCCCCCCTATGTAATAAGAATTTTAATTGTCTTCAAATGTTGAAAGATCATTCTCCAAGCACTGGAGTTGGTTCATTATTCTGTAGGTCGTGTTTAAAGCCCCAACTCAAAGCCTTCAGACTTCCTCACAAAGTGCATATCCTGACTTACCTATTTGGGGCGTGTTTCTACTCTCCAGGTCTCAGGTTGTGTTTGAGGGGAACCTGGAACATCTGAAACTTATGAAGAACCAAATGTCACAGTAAGTGACAAACCCAGGATGAGCTGCTTCTAGCCTGCGGGGAACTTTGAAGTTATTAGTCCATTAATTTTTGCTTTATTGTCCCATTAAAACTGCTGCATTGCATTTAATGTTGAATAAAACAAAACTGGCAAACTGCCCCTCACTGAAGTGATGTGCACATGCAAGTTTTCTAAAAGACTTTTAAGGAGTCGCTGGTTGGCAGCTCATGACCAGCTTCTGCTCAGAAACAGACTTTTTTTTTTTTTTTCCTGCTTGTTTTCCTGAAGGCTAGTGTAAATTTGTAATGGAAGTGCTTTCTAAACCCTGAATTGTTTGCTGAAATCATGTAAGCAGAAGTAGAGTCCTGGTGGCATTTTCACTCTCACTTCTATATTAGATGCCCTTGATGAAACCTTACGTCACCAGTGGATTGTGCTAATTGTTTTATTTCTCTTTCGGGCTGGGTCTGCCAGCAGCCTGGAGAGTGTAAAATCACATCCCATCAGTTGTTAAATAGATGTGGGTTTGTTTTTTTAACGTACAACTGTATATTTGAATTAACTTCAGTTTTCAACTTGATAAGCTGTCACGATAAGGTTTTGAGGTGATGAATACACAAAAAAAATCCCCCCAAACCAAACTTGCTGCATCCGGCTTGGGAGAAGCTGTAGGTGTGGTCACTTCTTCGTATCGTGCACGATTTCTGCAGGGAGGGTTTGTGTGTGTGACTGTGCAGAGATGTGATGGCTCAACTGCATCCTGTGCCCTTTCTTCATCAAAATGGAGGGAAACCCTTAGCTGACAGTGAATGGTGCCTTTAGGTTCTCCTTCTCAGCTTTAAAAGCTTTAAAAGTCAGAATAGTTTTATCCCTAGAAAGTTGCTCCAAAACACAGCACAGTTTTTTTGAATGATGCTTATTTTGCTTTTGTGGAGTGGGGAGGAAAGTTATTTGGGACTAAAATATTGCAGGTTTTCAAAGTTTACGGGTTACACTTATGACTCTGATGTCAGTGTAAGTTCCTGAGGATCCGTGTGTTTCTGCACCCTCTGCTGTCTTCCTTTTGCAACTGAGAACTTTTGTTTTCCATTAGCCAGGAAAAGGTTTGTACTACAGAGAATTTTAAAAACGTCAGAGAACTACAAAAGTGACTGAGCACTAGAAAAGAACTGTATTTTTTTTTATTTGGTAAACTTGAATTGGATAAAATATTCGAATGCTCCTTTAATAATTCAAAATCCAGTAACAATTCCAGCTGAAGTCAAAATCTTTCATTGACACGGTCAACTCCACTACTTGGAGTAAGAGCAGGAGGTCAAGTCATTAATTTGTAAGTGCTTGTTAATAACTTGTACAACCCCACACATAATTCAGATGCTTTAGAGCTAATTAAAGCTGGTAATGAAAGGGCTGGAAAAAAGCCCATCACCTTTCAATTGCCACTGATACCGAATTCAGCCACGGTACAAAATCTGTAAATACGATTGCAGGAATTCCACAGCTGGCACACGTAAAAAACTTCTGCCGTCACGTAGTTCAGGAAGATGCCGTTGCGTAGCCCAGCAAAAGGCGCTTGTCTGGACTAGAGGCATTCCGATGGCTGCCTGCTCTGGAAAATTGTGTGGTGTGGAGAGAGTTAAGGGGTGGGGAGGAAACACGTGTTGCTGCAGAGCAGTGAGGAGGCTGCTGGAGAGCGTCGGGTGGGAGAGGGTTGGAGAGCAGCTGAGCTCATCGCACCTGGCTCAGCAGCATGAGGGATCAGATAGACCTGCTGGCCACTGTCACGGTTTTGGGAGTCCTGGAGCAAGGTAAGTGTTCTTTATATAATGCTAGGTAGGATTAAGCTAATTATAGTGAACCTTGTGGAACTCGGTTCTTGTATTTTGCTTGGAGTCTCCATGGAATCAAAGTTGTCCTTTCGTGATGTGCTAAAATGATATTTGGCCATTCATAGTAGAAATGTCATGCCCGAGGACTGAAATGATTCACAAACCTCAAAGCCAACATCCGAGAAGAAAATGATATTTAAGTTAAGCTTTACTTTGAAACTCGAAACACTTTTGACAACAGAATGCTTTTAAAACATTTTCTGTGATTGAATTTCAGCAGGTGATTCGTAACTGAGAGTGGCTGGAGGCAGCCAAAGCAAAGGCAGGTTAATAAATTCGCTGATGAACAGGTCAGTGTGCAAACATACATTGTACGTGGATAGAAAAGAGCATCGTGTACACATGTATTTCTCATCTGTGATCAATCTTGTGATGCGGCCACGTAGCTCCGCTGCACGGAGCTGACGACGAGATGAGTTGATAGCACACAGTAATTTGGAAACTAATGCAGCAAGCCCTTCTGGTCAGAAATAGCCCCAAACGTCTTCAAAGAAACTCAGCAACTTCTCATAATTTAAATAGATGTGTTTGGTTTAGCAAATTTAGAGGGAAGCAGTAGTGTTGCCAGGCTCTGTCTCTTGTGTGTAACTGTGGGGCCTTTGCACAAAGGGCTCTGCCCCCTGGGCTTCAGAAGGGTCATAGAAAGGGACACCCCCTGCCTGGAATGGGGACAGAGCCCTGTTTTATTAAAATCTTCACATCTCTATGAGAGAAGTTTGGTTTGTGGGGGTTTTTTTGGGTTTGGGTTTTCATTTTTCTTTTTACTGCTGCATTAATTCCCCATAGGGCTGTCACACTTCTTCACTTACAAATGGGTGTGAACCTCTGAGCACCTTGATGTATTTTTAGCCATCAGAGGATAAAATGTGTATAAGCAGTTTAAAACACAAATACGCCACTTGAAGTGCAGAGTTCAAGGTTTCTGAATTATCGGTAATTTACAGAGAAATATCTGCAACCACAAATGGAAGATACGTTGGGTTTTTTTGTTATTAAACCAAGCGGGGATGGAGAGAGCATTTAGTGTGCAAAGAGAAGACATGAAGAAAACTCAAAATTCAGTTACAGAAATGTCGCTATGCCCTTTCCTTTGGGAAACCCTCAGTAGCCAATCCCTAGTAGCAGTTTTGTCTCAAATACGTTTGTTTTACAGGAACTTCAAGTGGTTTTGAGAGGTTGCTGCCTTAGGCATTTTACTTTCAGGCCATGCAAACCATACACAGGTGTGAAGCCAGCACATAAGCAGCAAGCCTCAGCACCCTCTTACCTTAGTTTGAGTCAAGTACCCTCGTTTTACTTTTTTACGGCCTCCATATGGAAAACCAAGGGACAATTACAAGATAGACATGCTTATGCTTTCTCTCCATTTGTAGGAAATGTGTGCTACCGTCACCTTGATTCAGAGCTGTGCAGTAGCTTTTTTTGCATCTTTTGAAGGACTTTCTCTGTGTGAATTACAGTTCTGAGATTCATTCTGAGAAGGCAGAGCACTGAAACACTGATGTGTACCGTATGTACAAATAGTTCTCCATCGCGTTCTGATGAAGATGACATCATTTAATGGCTTAGTACATTGCTGGTTGATTTTTTTTTTCTTCGTTTTCTGGCAGCCCATGGTTTCTGCATGCTTTCAAGTAAGCTTTCCCCTTCTTTATTATGCTCAGTTTAGCAAAACTCTGTGCTTAGTGCTCTGTGGAGATGTGCCCCTGTCTCGTGTTGAACGCAGAATGATGCTACTGCAGATTTGGGGAGGGTTTTCCCACTTTTTTTTTATTTTAATGACTTCAAAGGAAACAAAGCGTGTGTAATGTTGCTGTTTGTCAGTCCCCACGGCGCTTGTTTGCCAGGTTCAGTCCAATGTGACAGGTATCAGCTATAGGACGCTTTGACAAGTTTGTGGACATAATCGAATAGAGAATGAAGGTCTGGCTGATACATCCGCTGAGGAGCAAAGTGCAGGGAGAGCTCAGCCCCTCGGAGCTGGGTGGGAATCCACACAGGCGTTTAACCTCGAGCTGTGAGTCACAAGAGACAAGTGTGAAAGGTTCTGCAGAGTAGGTTGAACTTTTTTTCCCTAAAAGTCTGTGCTGAGGCTTGTCCGGTGTGTTATTTTTCAATGCCTTATTCTGAGAAATGCTTTTGGAGGGTGGTTCTGCATCCTTAATGCTTCATCTGAACACCAGGTTCAGAGGACAGCTGGCTGCCCTCCAAGAGGCTCTCGCGTCTCTTGGCTGGTTGTTTCAGATCCATGTCCATCCAAAAGTGTGAGGAATCTACTGAAGGACTTGCCTGAATATTTGCTCCTGTACACAAGCAAGGTGTTCAGTATCAAGCTGATGGAGGCTGATGAAATTATTCTTGCCTTGCCCATCACCCCAAGAGCTCTACGTTGGGAGGGATGCAGATGGCACAGAGCTGGATGAAGACTGTTGCCCAGCATGGTCGGGCTTTTGCCAGAAGCCAGAGCCGTGTGTGATGCAGTAACTTCAGCCCCAGTCCGTTTTGTGAGCGGTGGCTGGGATGAGACCCTGAGAGCGTTAAAATAGGAAAGAGGTGGTTGCGTGATGTGACGAGGAGGTAACAGGATGAGGTTTTTTCCCCAGAGCTCTGCCAGCTGCTGCCGAATTGCCGGTTGTGCGTTACTGCAGAGCGAGCTCTCTGGTCTTGCAGAGGGGATGCTCTGTTGCCTCCTGCCAGATCTCGGGGACAGCACGATTTCCTCACCCTCAACCATAACTGAGGTGCTACACATGAATGGGGACGGGTGGAGGAGTGTACGTGTTTCTCCCCACCTTTCTCTCCCGGCACCTCTTGTTTAGAGCTGGGTGACTGCTCATGCCGCGGGAGGCACTGAAACATGCAAATGTTTTCTTAAATGAATGTCTGTCTCTATTTAAACGAATAATACATTGTGTAATACACAGGTCACACAGCACTGGGTTATTTAAATTTCTAATCCCTTTTCTTCTACATATGTTCTAACGCTTTTCTGCAGGCATGCATGGATCTGTCTTGTCTTTAATCTTGCAACATCTGTCCCTACTTTCCTTTCTCTCTCCTGCTGCTCTGTTTTTATCTTCTTTGTTAGACAGACCACAAGGCAGTCCCTGCAGCCTGGCTCCTTGTCTCTCTGTTCAGCGCTCTGGAAATGTTGCTACAGTAGGATCTTGCTAATCCAGGTGACTCACTTAGCAGCGTGCTGCCACAGCCACCGACATAATTGTGTTTATAATGTATTTTTCTCCTATATGAAAATTCTCATTTCCAGTAAAGGCAGCAACGTTGCAGTGCACCTGAACAGAAACGCTTGAAACACCAGCCGTCACCCGTGGGAGCAAGAACTTTTGTCAAATAGAGAAACAGTTCAAATCTCCATGTCAATAAGTTTTCATCGTTTTGAATTGACTTTCCACACCTCTTACAAACGTACGAAGAAGCAGTGTAGCGGACACCGAGTTAGTACCTCAGCCCAAACTTGGCACAGACCGACAGCAATCACAGGCAGCGTGTCTGCTCCCCGAACTGCTCACGCCTCGGGGCTATCCTCCAGGAATGAAGTGGAAGAAATAATCAACCCCTTCCCCATTTCCTTCTATTGCCACGATTCCAAGCATCTCTGATCGACTTAATGACATCCCAGTGCGTCGCAGTTTGGATGCCCCTCTGTGACATGGGCCACCCTTGTACAAAAGCTCCGCGCCCGCTCGGTGTAGCAGAAAGCGCTGCGTGTGATGCCCGGCAGGCTGGCTGAGGACGTGCCAACGCTCTAAGCACAGAGCTCAAGATTAAAACAGAACAATAATTCTGTGACTGGGCGTGGGCTCGGTGATGTTTTAGCCTGCGTTGCCTCACAGGACCAGGGTGTGTCTGAGCTGCTGGGGAGCAGCACCCAGGGCTCCGCTGCTGCGCACGGAGAGGGCAGCTATGCAAAGCACCCATCAGCACGTTGGCTCTGTGGCACAGGCTCTCGGCCCCCATAACCAAATCTAAATTTAAAGTACGAGCATGAAGTAAACAGCGTATTTATTCAGGCTGTGTGTGACAGCCCTGGACTATGAACCTAGGCAGCGTGAGCTCTTTTCCTCTAACCGCTTGCTTGATTCCAAGCTAGATAAAGCTCAGCTAAATAAAACGCTCTTTTGTTCCTGTGTTGTTCTTTTTTTAGCCTATTTTGCGATGCAGGTGATCTACGCCCGGCGGAAGTACAAGATCTCCCCTCCCGACACGACAGGTCACCCCGAGTTTGAGAGGATCTTCAGAGCTCAGTAAGATTTTGACTTTTTTGTGGTGACTCCATCTAGATATGACTTGAGTCAAGTGTCCCCACCAGGAAAGACTGAAGTCACCCTCAAATCACCTTTTCACGTATTATTACTGATACTAGATTATTATTGTTTTAGTGTTTTTTGTGCAAGGGTCTGAGTTTTTATTTGAAGCACTTTACTCTGGCTGGAGTGTTTCTGTCCATCCCTGACAACCCTCCTTCTGGCACTGTGAGAAGCAGCCAAATCACAAATTAGTGGCTGTATGGAAGAAGTGTGGAGCATTAATGCATCACAATCATTAAGTTTAATAATAATGCTGGCTCCAAACTGAGAGAGCAGCTGAAGCTATATTAATAACTTAATATTTGCTTATAAGTTTTTTGCTGTTTAATTGAAGCAAAAGGCCTTACTTGCAGAACCAGCTATGAGGATGTTTTAATTTTTTTTCCATTTTTCAAGTCATTGTACTGTGAGAGTTGGCACTTACGGGTCCATGCCGAGGGCTGTTTTTTTGCTCAGTTCCTATGGGGAGAGCAATACTGGAGCTAAACTGGTAACGGCCACAAACCCCTTTGGCTTCCAGCAAGCACCAGATTCTGCCTCTCATGTCAGTTGTTCTATTTCGTAAGGGACTGAAAGGGATTGGCCAGAGTTGGTTTGAAGGGTAGTTCTAGCACGACACTAAATCTTGAACAAAGCGGCTGCGTTTCCTTGCCAGCACGCAGGAAACATTTGTAGAGTGACAAAAACACCCGCTTTGGTCTTTTTGTGAGGTAGTGAAAGGCCAGCCTGCACGGGAGGCTCCAGCCTTCACTAGCTGGGTAGCTGTCGATGCGGCTTTTAAACAAAAAAACACTGGGCTGTGCATTAACAGAGTCGTGCTGTGGGCTGCAGCATGCCAGGAAGCCCTTTGCTGTATTCTGCGGAGAAATCGACCTCAGCGAACTGGGGTTTGAGGAGGTATTTCTTCCTTGTGGGCTTTTTCCCCTCCTCCTTTTCCCTGTGGGGAGAAAAAAAAAAAAAAAGAGAGAGATGCAAAAGGGTAATTTGTTTTGCTGTATTTAAAAAAAAAAAAAAAAAGAGGTGGGGGAAAAAGGTATTGATTTATCACTCACTCATGGAAAGCTGGCAGCCTCCCCTCGCTAAGGCTCAAACTGCGTTTGCAGCATAACTTTCTTCGTACTTTTTCCAGCTCCCAATCTGGCTCTGTTCCTCAAGGTTTGGTAAGTTTTTGGCCAAATTTAAGATTAAATTGCCTAGGGAATGGTTAAATGCAGGAGAAATTGAGAAACAAAGCTATTGCCTTTAATATCACAGCTCCTCGCAGAAAAATCTGTATTTTTGTGACTAAAAGGAGGGAAGAAAACCTGGCTGCAGATCCCATCACTTTCTGCTGAATTCCATCTGGGAGAAGGCTCCTTCTTGGAGTGTGACATCTGAATTTGGGCTGTGCTCACCCAAGGGGAAGCGAAAGCTTCTTGAATAATGATAAGGAATCTCTACCTGTGTAGTTTTTAAGCCGTAGCTGCACGAGGTGTGTGTGAGGTGCCGTGTGCGGGGCTGAGGATGAGCCTGTTGAGGGTCCAGCAAAGACAAATCTCCGTCCCAGCCACAGCTGATCGTTGCAGAGTCCACGTGAATGTGGGTGAGGTGAATGATGTGTGTTGTTTGGGTGCTTTTCTTCTCTAAAATACAGCTATTGAGTGTCCTTGGTTGCAGAAAAGGCCCTTTCCCCACAGCACAGCAATGCCTCTTAGTCCTTTCAGTTTGCTCCTATGCACGTTTCCAGCTCACTTTTCTGGCCTCCGTTAACCAGTCTCTTGACTTACGAGGATGCAGTTTTAACTCTCATCTCTGGTTCTCACTAGGGCCAATTGCTCAGAGTACTTCCCGATCTTCACCTCGCTCCTCTGGGTTGCTGGAATCTTCTTCCATCAAGGTAAGGGGGCATGGGGGAAACTCCAACCCAAACCACACACATAAACCAAAACCACAATTTAAATCCCATTGTGACCCACACACGTCCTCTCTGTACCCATGAGGCTGTTACTTGGGGAAACCCAAATTCCCCTCTGGGTGGATGGACTGAGGAGCACCTCAACTCCGTCGTGCATAAGCAGGTCTCCTGCCCAGAGGAGAGGTTTGGGGGCATCGTTGCCCCTCTCTCCTTCACCAGAGCCTGGCTGTCGCCCCACACTGATTCTCTTCGATGAGGTCAGGCTGGCACGTGGTGCCAGGGCGGCAGCAAGCAGAAGCAGAGCTGCAACACAATACCCAGATCGCTGCATCAGATGGAGAAACCATAACCCAAACCCTGTCCATCCTGTACCAGGTGGGGTTAGAGGATTTGGCTGCTGCCACAGGGAAGATGCGAGGAAGGGCCATGGAAGGGTGTTGCAAACCCAAGTCCCAGCGCAACTTTGGGAGGGGGCAGTAAAGTTCAACCCTCACAAAAGGGGAAGGAGGAAAACCCATTTTAACTCCCACAGCATTTTAAAGCCGAGTCCCTCTGTATTTGGTTTTCGGGGTGTGCCCTACCTGCAGGGGGGAGCAGGGACATGGGCGACTGAGCCATGCTGCAGCTCCAGGGCTCCCCAGCCCCATCAGGACTCTGCTCCCCTCTCCCCGCAGGTGTGGCCGCAGGCTGTGGGCTGCTGTACCTCTACACCCGCTTCAAGTACTTCCAGGGATACGCCGGGGCTGCGCAGGGACGGTCAGTACCCGGCTGGGGCTGTGGGCACCCCAAACCATCCCAGGGAGGCTGGGGGCTGGCTGTGGTCACACTCGTGGCCACCCGTGGCTCAGTCTCGAGGGAGAGCGGGGGGATGCCAAGCTCTCCGCCAACACGCTTCACATCCCGGGTGCGCTGGGGGTGTCGACGGTGTTCTTCTCTCCACACAGGTTGGGGCCGCTGTATGCCAGCGCCCGGTTGCTCTGGCTGCTGCTGGGGCTGGCAGTGGTCGGGCTCCTGGCACACTTCGTGCTGCCCCGCTCCTCCCCATGGATGGCAGCGCTGGTGTGGCCCCTCCAGCAGCTCGGTGCATGGTGAGAGGGGCTGCGGCTCTCCCAAAAAAGCACTGCTCGCCCTTGGTGGAGGGGAAGGAGTCGCATGGTGTGGTCAGAGACCGAGGATGTCCCCAGCTCTGCGCTTACCGTTGAAGGGAGGCGGATCTGGCACTCTTCCGCTCATGAAGCTCCACTCTTCAGAGATAATTTCCTTCCTAGAAAGAAAACGCTGCCCCAACCTCTGCCCCTGCCGATGGACTTCACCTCTAAAGCCTTTGGCTCTGCCTCACGGAACACAGATTGACCTGTATGCTGCCATCGCTCCTCCTTACTGCCACAATGATCTATGTTAAAAGATCATACTGTGGATATACAAAAAAAAAATTCATTTTTCTCAGTAGAAATCAGCTGTAATTGTCAAAGGTGCTTGGGAACTGGGTGTGAGAGCATCTGAGGGTTAGGGTTGCACAGGAAAAGCTGCTGTGATTATAACTAACTTGAAAGGATTTGTCTAAACCGTGTCCAAATTTTGGGAAAAAAAGTTTCACTCTAGTCCAAAGGCTAATGCCTGTGCTCAGCATTGACTTGAATGAACTTTGCCACCACTTCACCCATCACCGATGCAGCAGTACGCCTTTGCCCTCTGAGGATTTCAACCTCCACTGCAAATGTGGGGTTTGTAACTAGAGCAGGCTGCTCCTTGCTAAGTTTCACATGAGTATAAGAAAAAGCAACGTATTTTGTAAGAAATATAACTTTTCCCACAATTGCCCCTTCAGGCAGAGGGATGCCCGCCCACCTTCCTTGCTCCCTTCTGAGGAAAGACTCAACCAACCTTTTTTTAAAAAAAATTGGTGATATTTCCTGTGGTGCTGTGGCAAAAAAAATATCCAGTTTCCCACTGGGCTGCTCTAAGTGCTTTCCCCAGCATGAGCAATGCTTTGGGAGTACTGGCTGCTGGTGAATGCTGAGGAATGACTGTGTCAGGTGTGGGGGCTACAGCTGGAGGGGAAGAGGTGGGCAAATGTCTCCCTGCCATGAGTGACTCTCACTGCACCAAAGGTTTAAATTTAGCTTTTATTACAGTGCACATTATTTTATATATTTATATATAGAGATGTACTTGAAAAATCAAATGTATCCAATAATAAAAAATACAGCACGTTAAAGTAGTATAATGCATTCCAGTGTATAGTTGAAGAGACATTGGGATTCACACTAATCCCTACTATTTCTGAACTGGGCTACTTCTGTTTTTTTTCTCCTTCCCGAAAAGTTCACACCAATCAATAACTGAAATAGTTATTTAAAAAAACACGATTTCTGCACTCAATCTCAAGGCATGAAGACACTGGAGACTTCACTGTGAGTTAAGGGGCTGTGTTCAACACTGGCAGGCACAGTGTGGCGTTTATTTTTATTTTTAATATGTTTTCCCTGCCATACTCGTAGCTCCAACCCCTTCGGCTTCGTTCCTCCTCTGCTGAAGGAGGGTCAGTCTTCACCCCCACTTAATCCTCGGCTGTGGCCAGGGCTGTCGCCTGGGCGAAGGCAGGGCAGACCTCAGGCCATGGCCATCTCCATCCCAGTGTGCCCACGGGTCAGCCGGCAGGACTCCGTGTGACCAAGCCCCGGCTCTGTCCCCAAATCCAGCCAGAGATCGCCCCGTCCGAAAGTCCTCGTTGTCCCCACGCTCGCAAGAGCTCATCCCGACCCCAGACTGTCCCCGTGTCAGCGTGGTCTGAGCAGCGCCCGCCGCACCCACGAGGGGAGCAAAGCCAGCTGCTCGGCATATTGGGTTTTGCCTTTTTTTTTAAAAAATAAACCAAACAATTTTGCTCTTCTTCTGGAGAAGGCGACGTCCCGGCCCTGCAGCACGGGCCGGGGCTGGCGGCTCGCTGGCGTGTGCTGCCTCCGGCAGCCGGGCCCTGCGCTCGCCCCGGGCGAGGCGCCGCGGGGAGGAGGGAAAGGAGGGAGCAGGACGGGGGATCCACGTGCGTGTCCACCCTTCCTCACGCCTGCTTCACTCCGCTTTTTTGATAAAAATCTGAAAGAAGAGAGAGGTCAGGATCAGAGGGAAGCGGCGAGGAGCCCTGGGCTAAGGGCTGGGCAGGGCCGTCCCGCTGCTGCCGGCTCACCTCGCTCAAGATGATCCACACGGGCGAGTCGGTCTGGATGGACAGCCTGATGGCCTCCAGCGGCCCGAAGGATGGGTCCACCTCGCCCTCCGCAACGCCCTTGGAGAAGGAGCCTGGTGGCGAGAGCTTGTGGGTAACACAGGGACAACCTTGTGGCATCCAGCCCCCACCTCCCCGAGGGGAACACGAGCGGCCACGGCAGCCGCTGCCCTGACATGAAACAGGCTGAAAACCAGCAGTGGGAACAATGATATAGTGCAAAATGCTACACTTCGGGGGACAAAAAAATCAATAGAATCATAGAATGGGTTGTGTTGGAAGGGACTTTAAAGACCATCTAGTTCCAAACTCCCCCCTGCCATGGGCGGGTTGCTCAAAGCCCCCTCCAGCCTGGCCTTGAACATTTGCAGGGAGGGGACACCCACAACTTCTCTGGGCAACCTGGTTCAGTAACTCATCACCCTCATAGTGAAGGACTTCTTCCTAAAGCTTAATCTGTCTGCCCTCTTTCAGTTGGAAACCATTAACCCCTCATGCTAGCACTACACAAAATTAGCTAAACAAAGTGAAATGGAGATTATCCGGCCACAGATCACCTCTGAGCGTGGCAGGGGGGCAGAGTGGCCTGACAGCAGCACTGTCTGGTAAGAGACAAAGGCTGGTTCAGGATCCACACTAAGGAGGCAAGTCTTAGGTCCACAGTGCTAGTAAGGTCTCACCCTGTTATTAGGTCCCATTTTTTAGGTGTGATTTTTTTTTTGAAACATACAACTGGAAGAAACCAGACAGCATGTAGAGGAATGTTAAAATTGCAAAGAGCTTTGAGGGCCAGGGAAGTTTTCTTTTATATGTCTATTTAAAAAAAAAAAAAGTCTTAGCAGAGATTCCAGGGCTTTACCACACACCAGTGGGTCCCATGGGCTGCAATTGCCCCTTCTTGTCCAAGGGCAGGACAGGCACTAAAATGTGCTCAGGCGGCAGGACACACAGTCCAAGCTGCAAGTGGCAGAGTACCAAGACAGGCTGTGGAGGGAGAACGTGCAATTGCCCACGATGGGGGTTTTTACAACCAGTTTAGGAAAATGGCCAATCTGAATAATTTGGTCCCAGCTCTGAGCAGAGACTGGCAGAAGCGTAGGACAGAAAACTGCCTGAAGAGGACGCCTAGTCTAAAGGGAAGGGAGGGCAGTGGAGGAGAGGAGACGGTGACAACTACCACCTGTTCCAACTTGGCTCCTGGAAAGCAGAAATTACTCTTTGCCAAGAAAGAGCACTAAGGGTCTTCATTCACTTGAAGGTGAGGCTATGGGCTGTGTTATCCCACCCAAGGGGCAGTTTACCACCCCGCGCCCTGCTGTACCTATCTGGATGTAGCCATCCGGCATCCTGCGGTATTTGACGACTGTGCCTCTCCCCTCCTGCAAGGTTTCCTTATCTGACTGCAGGCTCTGTGGGAAGGAGAGGAGCTTTGTGCAAGTGGTAAGAACCACCCAAAAGCCCCAAGCAACAGCAGCAACCCCGAGCTGCACTCGCCAGCAGCCCTTGGTACCAAGTCCCCCTGCCTGGCACCCCCAAGACTCATGCCCCAAAACACAATCGTTGCCCTCACGCTGGCTCCATCCCCTCCTCTGCAGCCATCCCACCCATCTGAGCATCCCTTCTGCAGGCATGGACGGCTCCCATAGCGACTGCTCAGCACAGCATCCCTGCTCCCAAGGTGGTACCACACCAGGCATGACACCCTGGTTCCCAGCCAGCACCTCTCAAAGACACTTGAATCTTGTAAAGATTTTTCCTGACGGCTTTAAGCAGTTCCCTTCTCTCAAACCTCTTCTGCTTCCCACTCCACCCCCATCTCAATTCTCAATAAAACACTTACGTCAAACGGCAAAACCTCCACAGTCGTATTGAAGAGTTTGTCTTCTGGGTGCTCGATGTTCCCGCTGCGGAAGAAGAACCTGTGACAGAGAGCAAAGCCATGGAAAACCACATTGAGTGAGGGGGGACGTGATGGCTTTCAACTCAGCTGAACCACCAAACAGCTCAACCTTCCCAAAAAGCCCAGGGGTACACAGTTTGGAAGGAGACGTTCCACACAGGAAAGCAAAGGGCTCTGGCAAATGTGGCCCCACCAAGAAAGGGTCAAGCTATCATCCCCTTGGAAGAGCACTGCTCCCTCCTCCTGGGCAGCCAAGCAGGAGACAGGCAAGAAATTCAACATGAGCCAGAAGAGCACAAGGAAAAGTGTCTCTGCATGCTTCAGGCTGTTCCCACGTCACGCCCCACTGATCCTCCCCAAGCACTGGCCTTTCAATGCGGAGCGGTTTGAAGAATCTGAATCTGATGAAGTCTCCGGCAGTAGGAGTGAAGGCCCAGAAGAAGTCCTCCCGCAGGTAAGCCTTCTCCAAGGTGAAGTGCTGGTAGGTTTTCAGGCTGGTGCTCACCTCCGCAGGAGGGTTCACGTGCTCTTTCCGCAGAGCCTGCTTGCCAAAGTCCTTGTCCTTGGCAGGTGCAAAGCAAAAGGGCAGAAAAGGGTCATGAGCTGCTCTTGCCCGTGAGGAACAGGGGTCCCGGCACCAAGACACTGCAAATTAACAGCTCTTGATTATCTGAGCAGAGAAGCATGAGGGATGGAAGGGATCTGGGGGAGGCACCAGACAGGGCAATGCGTGGCTGGATCCCAGGAGGACACAATTTCAGGAGAAGACAGCACAGAGAAGCACCACTGCTCTGCACTCTGCTCCAGCACCAAAGAGCTCTTCATTGTCCAAGCATCCCCAAACATGTGTCCCTGCCTCAAGAGCTCTGCAAACAGTCCTTACACCTGAGGAGAAGGCGGGTGGGAGGCTGACGGTAACACAAAATGACTGAGGGATACTGCACTGCAATACAAACTGGAAAACACCACCCATTTACCTGGGGATGGGACAGACACAGGACTGAGCAGAACCCAGGGATCCTGAACATATAGCATGGGACGCTTGATTTTGCTGATGTTTAAACACACACAAAATTTAAGCTCTTATACAGCAAGCTTTAGCTTGCCTTCAGCAAATCCCAGGAATAAGCAGGCAAGTGAGAAGGAAGTCAGACCAACCCAGGAGTCTTCTCTCCAGAGTTTTTCAGTAGATGTTTCAAAATTACTTGCCCAGCCCATGGTTTGGCACTCAGGATGGGTGGTCAGGACCTGTACCAGAGCTTAAAAGCTTGCAGCAACTCCTGGTACATGTCCTTGCCGTTTTGAGAAGCAGGAGCTACATGAGCTCACTGTAATGTAATTCAGAATAAAACATGACAACTGCACAGATATCCAGCCTCCACTGTCCCATCAGTTGCTGTCACCCCAAAAGCAGCCAGGTCCTGGGTGCCTGCAGGCCCTGCCTGGCAGAAAACCATCTGCAGCTCAGACAGGCAGCTGGTACCCACCTTCAGCTTCTGTATCTTCCCGGCCAAGGAGGAGTGGGTTCCCACATGCTGGAAGAGTGAGGGCTTGAAGCGGATCCTCAGGTTTGCCTTCTGCCTGTCACAGTGTTTCTGAAACGAGACAATCCCACAGTGCCCCAGGCTTAAACCTCTGCGGTCAGCTGTGACCCACGAGAGGAACGAACAAGGGCACGAGGGGGGTAAACATCCCTGCCTCTCCATCTCTATGCCTTTCTGTGTTTATTTTGCCTTTAATTTGGCAAGAGGGCTTTTAACCACACTCCAGAGGAACCTGACCGTGACTCTCGGCCGCTCACCCGCCAGGCTCTGCTGGGCAGCTGGATTGCCCAGGTTTAAGTGCCAAATTTCTCCCTGCCAAGCATAGCTTAGCAAACACTGAGCAAATCTCCTCTGTGCTGCCAGGTAGGGACAGCCAGAGAGTTTAGTTTCTTTTCTCCTTGGCTTACTGGGAAAGTCTTTATCCTACAATTCAGAGCTCAGGATCACCGATGTCTGAATGTACAGTAAGTCCTGGGATGATTCAGAGCCTAAGCCAACAGGTAGCAAGCGTGGGCTCTTTTCAGACGGGCAGAGTTTTCAGTTTCTTGGCAGGTGTTGTTACGCAGATGTACGGCATGTGCCATTGTCAAAGCCATGTGGCTGTTTCACGCCCATCCCACCATGTAAATAAACTTGGATATGAAACTTGGATCCAGTCAGTGATTTTCCATGGGGTGGAGGAGAGAGACAATGGTGGAGGAATAAAGGACGAACGTGCAAAACACTTAGAGCGTGGAGACAAGAACTCACATTTTAAAAATAGCTCGTTTCTCACAGTTCGGGGGAGCAGGACAAAAATACAGGGTTAAAAACCGGAGGAAGAGGGCATTCGTTTTCTGACTTTTGCTTTTTCCAAAAAAAGAAATGCATGCACCCCCCCACCCCACCCCCACCATCTGCTCTTGCAACCTCCCACCCAAGAGAAACCCCAGCAGAAATCCGCTGGCGGGTGCTGCATCACTAGGCAGGCAGGGTGCAGCGGGAAAGCCAGCCACACTGAGCCCTTGCCATGGGTTGCCCGCGTGGGCCACTGCCACCATGCCAGGAGCCGGGAAATTCCAGGCACGATCCTTGCAAGCTGCAGAGGAGATAATCCCCTAATCCCAGCTCATGTTACATTAGAAAATTAAAACTAGCCATGCTAACCCTACTCATTGTCAGCAACCATAGATGCAACCCCACCGGGTCTGATCTCGCTCTGGATGAGGAGAGAAGGAGGAAAGGGAATGGACAAGCTACAGCATCTCCTGATTTATCCTTCTCCTCCTTTCCCCCTCCTGCAAAAGAAGCATTTGCTGAAAGCAGTGTTGTCTCATTCAAACCAGGAGGGGCAATGGCTCAGTTGGTGGCAAGAAGGTCATCCTTTCACACATCTCTACCCCAGGTAAATCTAAAATTAGCTAAAAAAGAAGGAGCAGAATATATCCAGAGCAGGCAAAGCACTTACCAAAAGCTCAGGTCAAACAAACTTTCAATCAAAAAGACAAATCCTTCCTGCTACCAATCTGATTCTGCACAGTGGGATTTACAAGGGAAAGTCATGTTCGAAAGGGCGCTGTGCAGAGTTAATCATGCAGACAGTGGGGGAAAGGAGCCAGAAATCCACATGGAAAGTAGGTTAATTTTTGAAAAGGCAACACATTTAAGAGGTTTGCAGTTTCCCCTGCAAGAGCCTTGGCTCCACCAGGTAGAAGAAGATGAGTGAAGATGAGCTAAGGAGACTACGATCCTGCACAGTAGGATTTGCATTTAATCGATGCTCTAGCTAAAGATTTTGAAGGGGAGGGCACGGACAGCATCATCATTCCCAGCTCCATCCCAGCATCCCACAACGCTGGCTTCACCCATGGCTGTGAGGGCCCTGGGGACTGCTCTGTCACACCTGAGCACACGGTTTGGACTGCCAGGAGGGCACGATGGACATCATCCGAGACTGGTCTGGATGCACATGGGGGACTGGAGCCAACATCACACCTCTGCCAGGGATCAGGCCAAATTAAACCACATCCTCGTTCTAATTCTGCGGACCCCTGAGGATGCCCTGTCCCCCCACAACACATAAATACAGCGTTTATCTCCAGAGTAACCTCTTGCTCTGGCATTTGCCACCACAAGGTAGTTGTGGCCATGAGGTCTGTCCTAAGTGACTGGCTTCAAGCTCTGCACAGGGACGTCACTGCTCATTGTCTGCCAGGGGAGGAGGGAGAACGAGCACATGAATAAATACAGTATGTTCAGAGAGGAGACAGGAGAGTATCTGGTGGTGAGCTCATCTTACATTTGCTGCCACACACACTCCTCCTCTGCCCTTCCCACTCGCTTTAGCCCCTCGTGGCTGCTGCTGAAGGAAATTGAAACATCTGCAGGGCACGGTGCCTTCTCTGCTGCTGTCTGCAAAGTTTCGTGCAGACATGGCTCCGTGAACGAGACGGAGCCCATTTCACCTCTCTGCGCCCTCCGAGAAACCCTGGCAAGAGCTGCGTGTGTCGTGGCTTCGTTTCGGCACGCTGCGCAGGGCGGCCTTGCTCTTGGGTCATCTGGGGTGAGCTCTCTGGGCAGCCTGCGTGTGTGCTGCAGGCGGGTAGGGCACACGAGCCCAGAGCCAAAGGGTTATTCTGGGGTTATAGTCAGTGAGCGCAGAACAGCTTCAGCACACCGGAATGAGAAACAGCACAGAAGAAAGGAGAACGGCTACTCTCCTCGAGGACTGGAGGAGGAATAGCCTGTTAGTGCTTAGATGCAGAAATAATGTCTTCTCTGGCAACTGCAGACTACAAAAGCCTGAACTCCCAGGTCTTCACTTACACAATCTGCAAGGACACCCTGCAGCAAACTCCACAGGGACAGCACGGTTAGCCAGTTAGCACCAGAGCTCACAGAATAGATCCTCTGGAGACACAGACCAAGCGTACATTACAACGGAGCGTTTCCCTTCAGCAGAGGTTGTTTACGTACCGCATCTTTCTCAGGGTTGCAGACTTTCACCCAAAGGATGTGATCCAGCAGCCAATCGATGGGTTTGTCCTTATAGAACATCAGGATGAACTCCACGATCAAGCTCAGATCCAGAGACTTGAACATTTTTCCTACAGCAAAAAGAGAGAAAAGAGAGCAGCTACAGGACGAAACGGTCAAGAATCGGAGCTGAGAAGAAAAAAGTTGAGAGACTCGGTCACGGAGGTTGGATGTGTCCATCTCTCTACGTAAAGGAAATAGCATGCAGCTCTGTTTTATGTACCCGTACTGCTGGCATTACTAATGCAGTTCTGGATTTAATATTCATCGCAGAATTAGAAAGCATTAGTGTCTCACAGGTCACAACAGTATCAAGAGGTCTAAAACTCTTCCATTCAGCAGGGAGAAACGAGGATGAAAAACATTCAGCCAGCTGCAGGGCAGACGATTTCCTGTCCCAAAAACTACAAGTTTTAAGCCAGTCAAACCAGTATCCAAAATAACAGATCAAGCTGCTACTCCAACCATGTACTGTCGTTCCCAAAATAGCTCTGTGCTGATGTAAACTTCCTTTTGCACACTCTTAGGCAACTCCAAATCCCATCTAGTATAAAAGCTACTGGTCATATCCAAGCTGTTTAGCTGTCAGCTGGGCTGCTGACCAGGTTTATTTTTATTAAAAGTGAGCATCAGCAGTACCAGCTGTGAGGATCTTTCTCCCCTGTGCAAACACAAGAGTCACTGCAAAAATAGGCAGGGACCAAGTCTAAGTATTTTACCATCTCACGGGGACAACTTGTGGGACCAAGAGCATAAGTGCTTGCACTGACCAGGAGGTACCTATTCCTGCGTCTGATGGGACTGAGGTGAGTGGAGGAGAACGTTACCAATAAACCCCAACTGAGAAAACTCCAGGATCATCCACTCCTCGGAGGGCTGCTGCAAGGCAAAGTTCTTCATCGTGCTGAGATAGTTTGGCTTGGCCACAATATCATCCTCCAGCTGCAAAGAGAAAGGACACTCAGTGCCAACGACCCATCCAGGTTCCAGGCTCTGTGCAGAGCAATCATACCGTAGAGCAGAGGAAAGCTTTGGCACAGAACTAGTTTATTTTGGAACATGCTCCAAGCAGATTTTTCTCACCCAGTCTAACAGGTAAATGAAACAAGGGTTCCTGCCCTCCCTAGGCAGGAGGTTTTGAAGTCTAACGCATCTCAGAAACGCAGTTTTTGAACCTATCTGGTTCAAACCCGCTCCCACCCTGCTGCATCACACAACTGGACACACTCTTTGCCCTCTCTCAACTGGGTACAAGCCACAGTGAACTTGCAAGTACCCCCACCTCCCATCTGTTGCCACCACCAAACCCACCTGCACGTAATATATGCCTTTGGACTGGGCATACATCATTAAAAAGCAGTAGTCGAGGTTCTGCTTTGTCCTCCACCTGCAAGAGACAAACATGATGGGAGCACCGAGACTGCTCGGGGGAGCCAACTGAGGCTGGGTTTAAGCCGAGAAGGTGACACAACTTTTGGAGGAGGGGGTGGCATACAGTCTTTCCCTTTTGGCTCGCAAACTGGTCAGCTAAACATTATTGAAAAACTCAGGGACTTCCAAAATAAACATCATCTGGGTTAAAATGACCTCGCTTGGTGAGGTCACAGCACAAGGCAAGCAACTGTAAAGCTGGTGTCAGTTCATAGCCCCTTCCAGCTCTTGGATAAATTGAGTTTGAGGGCCTTGCCTGGCTCTGCAGAAGAGCTTTTCTTGCTGGAGTCAGGGGAGGGATGCTGCAGCTACTTAATTCAGGGCTTGCTTGTTTTTAAGCTCATTGACTCTTACCTGACTCTTTCCTTGGGGTCCCCAAAGGATTCCCGCAGGTGAGAGAAATCAGGGTAGAAATGCGGAGATGGGGAAATTACCTCCAGGAGACCTGAGTGTATTTCCTTTGGGAATCTGAGGGAGAAAAGCAGCAGTAAACAAATACCTCCACGTCTGTCACACCGTTTCGTAGACTAAATCGCTGGGTAAACACTGAGCTGCAGAATCAAACAAAAAATACAGCCTCTAAGTTAAAAATTTCCCAGCAGCTACTGCACTTCCAGGTCTCACCAAAGGCCATCGGCAAGGATTGCTAGGGAGTTTTAAAGCCGCTCTTTCCCTCCCGCGGTCTCTAATAGACACACGCTCGCGTGCTTGACCCCAGCATCCCTCCTCCCTCCCGCACGCACGCTCGGGTCAGCTTTAAACACCAGCCCTGAGCACCCTGTACTCTCTGCAGGATTAAAGGGACCTGCAGACTGGTGTGCCAAAGACAGGACTTGCTGGCATTACCGGCATTTAGAGATTTTCCAAATGCATCAGTAATTAAAAGCCATTTTGCAGAGATTATGTTATGCATTTCTGATAAGTTACTTAAAACACTGCTGTGCTGTAGTTAGGACAGCCAGCAGGAATTCTACGTAGTTCCCTTACGCTGATAAAATCAGCATCTATTTTCCCTATAATGCGGTTAGGAACCCTTTAAAGAGTCAAACTCAAACAGAAAAAAATGTGACCCATCTGAAAAACAGATACCTACAACAGCCTTGCAAACAGTACCCAGAGATTACTGTAACTGTGAGAGATAAGCGGGAAAACCAGTTATTTTTATACTGCCTTTGTGAGAACATTTGGTGCAAGGCTGATTTCCTTTGTTTGTGCAGAGCCTGGAGATGGGGCAGAGGGAGACAAAGCAGTGAGATTGCCAAAAACTTCTCACTGATTTTTCCCTTCCTCATTCCCTCCTTGCGACTGGCAAGATTTTCAGCTAACATCTTCAAATCTTCCCTTCCTCAGGCAGCAGTGAAACAGGAGCTTCTGACCGAGCTGACAAAACCTGTGCCGAAGCAGAAACGGCGCTCTCCCTCCTGCGATATGAGCTCAGCCCGCCCTGGCCCCACATCACCTCAATTCAATTTGGACGAAAAATAATTTCAGTGAATCAGGGAGGGGCAGGAGGCACTGGAGAGGGCGATGGCGAGAAATCAAATCATTAAGTCAATTAAAGTTTCAGGCCTTCTACGCAGAGGCACTCTCCGCAGCAGCGCCCAGTAATTTCATCAGGATCCATCGGACAATCAGTCCATTATCCTCCGATAAGTGTGTCCTCCTGCCAGCAGGCAGAAGGAGGGGAACTCTGCCAGCTCCTGCACAGCAAGATGGAGGGCTCTGTTTCAGCTCTTCTGCAAGTGCCCGGGAACACATCGCTCCCCGCGCACATCCCGGCCCCTCTCCCACCATTGGCTCGGGGACGCGGGGTGCCAGGAGGATGTGCTGCCCTTTCGCATCCCCTTCTTACGGCGACTGCGAGATGGAAACACGCAATCGCAGGAGCTGGACGGGACTCGCAGCCTCTTCTCTCACCACCTTTTTCTGTTGCCTCTGAGCTCTGGTGCTCTTAACGCTTGGGCCGGCTCACGGTTAATAACCCGTCACCGGTTTCTGCCTAAAGAGCCACAGACGAAGCTGCAAAAGCCACTAAGACTCCAGGACATAAATAGCAGCTAGCGTGAGAGACAAATGTAACTAACGCCTAGAACAAGGGGAAAACAAACAGGCTGGAGCAGGAAGAAAAATGGATCACGGGTTTTAAAGCAAAACAAGGCAGGAGCATTTGGGTGCACTTACCACACTGCCCAGTTGCTCTGACTCCGCAGAGCAGGTAGAGGGCTGCACTAGACACAGAAACAACTGCCAGGATGGCTGGAAATCTAAACAAGCCATCTTCTGACAACGCCACAGGGCAGAAAGAGCGGGGCTGCATGTGTTAAATACTGCGAGCACAAAGCAGCCTACTGGAAGCTACATGTGGGATGCATTTGAGAAAGAGCAGAAAGTGGAAGCGGCAATAGAAAAGACAGCCCAGTTTAAGAACAGAAAGAAATAATTAAAACAACAACCAAAAAAAACCAAAAGGGAAGCTGAAAAGCATGTATTTTCTCCTAATGAAGCCATTCCCTGGCCTTGCTACAGGCACAGACTGTACCGCTGTAGTCATTTGGAAGTGCTTACAAGTTTTTGATATTTTCTGCCACTCCGGCTGTGTACTGCGGATCTGTCTGAAAACAAAAGATAAGCAGCATTAGATCCTTCAGCCTGTGACCCCCTTTGTCTTAGAAACCACTATGAACATCCTGGGGGTATTTCCAGCACCTCCGAGTCATCTCCATGTCTCCTTTTGCCCAGTTTAACCACTGTCCCCGTGCTGATGGGCTCCTAGAAACCCTCTTACGTAGCCAGTGTTAACCAAAGGCAGCACACACAAAAATCCACCCCAAAGAACTCAAGACCTTGCACATCTTCCCCACGTGCTCTCCTGGCACTTCTGCCCCCGCCAGTGCCAAGCGTTTGCACAAATGGTTAAGTTCTTGACTGTTTATTTATTTTCTCTATACGTGCTGGCTTTCATCCAAGCAAATACTCTTGGCAGAAAAGGATCTCCACCCCTTTTGTGAAAAAGAGGAGTCTATTTATAAGCGTGCATTTTTCATTTCAGGTTCATTTTGACGCTTTTCTTCCTAAAAAAGCAGTTTGTTCCCACAATCAACCTGGCAACCCGCAGCAGTCAGGAAGCAAAGGTCAGCAGCGCCTCACGCCGCTATCTGTGGGCGAGATAAGTGCAAACACAGGCACCAGACAGAAACCATCTGCATCATGACCGGGAAAACAAAATCCAAGAACAAAGGGCAGGAGACCCAGGAGCAAACGCTGTGGCTGTTTCCTGGTGGTGGCATTGTTTGGGGCGGTCGCATGTATCACGGGACCACACGTCCCAGGCAGATCAGCAGACGCAGCATTGCAGAAGCCACGACCGGCTGCCGCCGTGCTTGGCATCAGGCAGAGGTGAGAGGTGAGACGCCAGGGATGTGTGTGACAAGCTGAGGACAGCGCTCCCAGGCCAGAACGGTGACAAGGGAGGGTTTGCTCCATAGGAAAAAGGCCCTTCTCCCAAACAGGGCTGAGGTTCCTGGTGCTGGACTGACCTCTTAACTTGGCACTGCCAAGAAAAAGCCGGAAAAACAAGTCAGGAAGGTTCATACCACCCTCTCCATTATTTACTCTTTATCCCATGTCCGAGGAGCCCCAACAAGCCACACCAAGTGCAGGCACATTGAGAAATGCTTTGGGAAGAGACCGAGCAGGTACAGCGGTGGTTGAACCCTTGCACAGACGGAGCATGTTGTGCAGCTACAAGAGTAAACGTGGCAAGAGAGGACAGTGATGGCAGTGGTGACCTGCAACAACTACCATTGCTGTTACTGGGATATGGTGTGTGTGCTCCTGCACTTCATCGTATCAGAATTTATTCGTTTTTCACTTTCAGGAGCTGCCATCACAGTGTGCACCCTATTTTCAAATGAACCGAAGAAAAACAGTACTGCCGTCCAAAATAGGAGATGGTTTTGGTCAAACTGCTTAAAATCTCTCATGCTTTAACTTATCCTCTGCGAAAACAGCCATCAAACCCATCCTGGCTCAAAGGGAAATGACAGCTGGGACCAAACCTTGTCCTGGGCACTTTGGGCTGCACTCATCTGTGCACACCTTCTCCTTGTACAAAATACTAACAGGAGACCTGAAGGCCAAATGCTACCCAGAGTCAAATTATGGCTAAACAGGGAGCAAACCGAGACATTTATCTTTGTTCCACTCCCAGTAACATGCTACTGAGGTTTATCTTTCTCACCGGATTTCTGGAAATTAAGACAAATGCACTTCAGGCTCAAGAAAATAATCCTGAGGGGAAAGCCATGGAGAAAAATAACCATCTAAAGCCATAGATAAAAGCAGCTCTTGCGGATTAATGTATCAAGGCTTTTTAGCCCTTAGGTTCAGCAACTAATTCTGGGCTCCAGACACCAGTACGAAGAGTCATATTAGTCTCAGTCCCAAATCAGCTGGCTCTTGGGTTTTGAGAGATGGTTTGTGCTGTCTTACAGGTACACGGAGAGAGGAACCTGCTTCAGGAGCTCCCCAAGACATGGCCATGGGGCTGCTCCAGCACATTTTGGGAATAACCACTCAAGCATAGTTAACTACTCAAGAGCCATCATGATTTAGATCAGAAAGACAAATGCACGTGCTGCACTGGCAGCTGCTAACGTGACATGCTTGGCCGCTTGCATCCTGACCCGCACCAGCCCAACCGGTGTTTTGCTTTGGGCAGGATATATCTAACGATCCTGGTGGGACGGCAGCCCAAGGCCAGGCTTATCTGGCCCAGCAAGCGGCAGAGCTGGCTTCCAGGTGTGCAGCCCTCCTGCCTGGCACCGAGCCGGGCAGGCAGCGGGATAGGCTGGGGGCCAGGGCAGCAGGGTGAACAGGTAAAGCTCTGTCTTACCTCAGCGATGAGGACGACAATGACGGAGTCCTCCTTCTCCTGCTGAGTGAGCTCTGAGATGAGGGAGTTGAGGGTGTCGGTGAGGTAGGAATGCACCTCCCGCTTCACGCTGGGGATTCCCATCACGACGGACACTGCCCAGGGCCACGGAGAGATTTTAGAGAGGGGGGGGTGTGGTGGGACAAGACACTTCGCTCTGCTCCCACGACTGCCTCATGGTTCACCTGCCCAGTGCCACGTTCCATCATTAAGAAGCAAAAGTGACCAGCAGGTTCCTGGGCCATGTAGGGTTCCCATAACCCTTTACCCTAGCCCAGTACCAACCAGCAGCACTCCAGTGTGCCAGGCTGGCAGGACACCCACGGCACTCAGATAGACTCTTTTTCTCCTTGAATGACTGATGTCTCAAAAACCCTCCCCCTCCTAGGGGCCTTTTCAGCCTGTAAATGGCAACTTCAAGATCACTCTTTTTCTCCAAACCCTTCCCATGGCCAAAAGCACCTCAGTTTAGGTAGGGTAAGACAGGTCTTTGGTTCTGAGGTGGAATTTGGGAGCAGAAAGAAATCATCTAGTAACCAAAGTCCTACTCCAGATGGGATTTGTCTCCCGAGACAGGTTAGAGTCTCTGTGAAGCACACTGCAAACTATGCTTTCATCTGACCGTCTTCCAGGCAAAGCCTAGAGCACTCTGGAGGTGGAAAGCAGCAAAAAAAAACTCTGGCAGAAGTATCTAGAACATTTTAGTGCCAGTCAAGCGCACAGACAGCACTGCCCCAAAGACTCGCGGATGTGACATGGTTTACCCACCCCATGTGTCGCGATACCAAAGAAGCTTGCATGACGCATGCAGCCGTTCCTCCAGTCCTGCTCATTATCTGTACCACGGCCAGGCCCGGAGGAAACGGGAGGGACAGGCACTACGGTGAAGAAGAGCACCAGAAGCAGCACTAATTCCCATTTACCTCCAGTGCGCCCCTGTCCCACATGCACGGCTGGCTGCAGACTGTTCTCCTTTGACAGCAAATGTGGCAAATGATGGAAGATGGTGGGAAGGTGCAGCACATTCTTGTTGGTGATATTCCACAGTTTTAACTTGGTTTCGTCTTAAAAAGGAAAAGGGAATCAATCGCAAGGCACAGTAGGGAGGAAGAGACTGCAAGGCGAAAAGCCTTTTTAGAGCAGCCTGGCCACCCGAGACTACTGCTGGGTTATAAAAAATCAGGCCAACCTTTAACATGCTACCACAAACCCAATTAAAGTTCAGCAGGAGCCAGGAGGGCCTTGAAAAAGTCCCAAAATATTTGGGAAGGAGCAGGGAGGATGAAGATCAAATGAAGGTCAAATCGGATCTCTCTGTAGAGATCCAATTTTCTTCAACCGAGCAACTTAAAAAAGAAAAAGAACAAATAAATTGGCAAGGGGTGCTCAGCCAGCCTAACTCCTTCCTCCCCCTCTTTTCCGATACCCATTTTCCATATGGATTCAATACAGCCATGGGAAACGGCCTGTATGACTTGCAAGAAAGAACTCCCCAAACGTGTAAGCAAGCAAACTGGCAAATATCCTTGGCAGAGGCAAACCTCAATGTTTAATGATGCACATGCACCTCTAATTAAACAGGAGTTTAAGAGTTCCCACGTCCCTCTGAACTCCCTGATTTGCTCGTGCCGGGGGAGAGAAGAGCACGTCTTGTCCACAGCCCCGCACGCACCACACACACCTCTCTACCTCCTCATTAGCAACCGCTTCGACACAGCCCGAGATCCTCAACTCCTCTGTTTATTCACCAGATAAGCTGCTCCAGGTCCGGTTTATATCCCGCAGGGCCTGTTTCTCTGAGAGGGCTCTCTTGATCTCCTCCAAGACCAGGTTGAGCTCCTTGGAGCGCTTCAGGCTCTCCTGCTCGGCTGCGTGCAGTCGGTCCCGCAGAGCAAGAAACTCCCGCTGGTAGATGTCCACAACGTCACCTGCGGGTCAAAAAGAGAGAGAAGCTTTCTCCTCTGTGCTCCAAGGGGTTTCAAGATGCAAAAGCCACGCCCTTCACCTCCCCTACCTCCACAATCCGTAAAACATGGATTTAGGGAGCTGTGGTCCAGCATGCACCCGTTGGTGAGAGGGCTGGAAAGAGAGCAGTTTAAGTTGCAGAGCTATAATGAAAAAGCTACTGCCATTTTTCTCTTTAGCTTGGGTTTTCAGGTCATATAGATATACGACCTGGTTTTCTGTGACCAAAGCACACAGCAAAAAGTAAGTTGCGTGGTAGTTCTTCTTCACTATATACTTGCAAAAGGGGAGTCAGCTGCTGGCATTAATTTTATGAGCAGTATCCTGCATCTCTCGCTCCAGAAGTTTGGGTGCATGAGATGGAGACCACTGGAGTGAGCAGAGGGGAACTGGAGTCAAGTGGAAAAGAACTGAAAGCGCTGGTGGTGACGGTCTGTTAAAGCCACGACAAACCCAAGGAATATCAATATTTTTAATTGCCTTGCTTTTCGTTTCCTTATGACATATAAAAGAAAAGAGCTCTAAGACCTCACATCGAAGGGTGTTCAAGTGCGTAATTTGGGAGAACCCTCGGGCAGCATCCTGAAGTCCTCCTCCAGGTGGCACGGGGTATGTCCCGGATGACCCACGCCATGGGAAGGGAGGCGCTGGCAAGGGGGATGCTGCTCTGCAGTGAGGGACAGCACTTCCCCCAGCTTCAGAACACAGCCCCGAATTCTAAGGGCCAAAAGGGATTTTGGGAATCTAACCGAAACACAGCAGGATAAAGAACATCACACGGCAACAGCTGCCTGGATGCTTATAGAAACCCAAGCATTTGGACACGCACCTTAAGAAGGCATCAATATATAAGAAAGAAACTTTTGATAGGGTAATAAAGCTTTCTACTTTGAAATGTATTTTCACCATGCCCTTTTAAAGTGATAAAACTATCAAGAGCTTTCAGCTGGAACTAACTATTCAGTAGCTGGAAGTAGAATTGGTTAGTCATTAATGAACTTTTCTGGGCCATTTTTTATCCAATTATTAATGAAACTACTCACTAAAAATACACTTTTTTTTCTGTGGTCACTCATGTGTTTTCAGTAAGGCTATAACTCACAGGACCACATTCAAAACAGATTTATCCACCTTAGCCCAAACATGACCAGGAGAGTTAACAACCAAAAATACTGCACTGGAACTTCCCAACACACGGCTAAATATAAATCAGAGCCATTGAAAAAAAAATATACACTCACTGCATCGACAACTTCTATTTTGGGGCCCATAAAGAAAGAGGAATTTGTAAGATCAAACATACCCAGCTCCAAAGCACAGAGTTTCCAAGACAACAATGCTTCCCGGTCCAGCTCCCAGTAATGCTTTTGCCTAGGAAAAGTTCCCCCCATGGGGTCTATTCCCCCCAAAAAAACCTGCTTAAAGACTCACTGCTTCAACACGAGGGACACCCCCCACAAGGCAGTCTGACTCCTATTAACCTCGCAGCACTATTTTCAAAGCCACTGGCACACGGGGAGGGAGCAGAGGAAGTTACACCCATTTGATTACTCTGGTCATCCGACAACACGTTACTCAGAGAAAGTCAAAGGATGGACACGAACAAAACCAGTCCTTCCTTTTTCCTGCGCGCTGCCACTCACTTTCCACTCCCGTCGAGAAAACATTTGAAAATTTGCAGAAAAACACGTTAACACCCAGCTTGGGGAGCTGCCACAGGCATTCACAGGAGGATGTCGGGCTTTAGAATGACTCCATGATGAGCTAGACCTTTGCCTGCTGGTACCTCTTGGACATAAAAATAGACCTTTCACCTCCCTGGGATTCTAGATTATAGGTTCTCCCAGTTGCATCTTTTACTGGCTGTATCTGTGAACACCAGCAAGGAACAAGTCACACGCTTTGTGTTTTTGCACAACATGATGACAGGAACTGTGCTTGTGCAAGGCTGGAAGCATTTGGCTCTCAGTTCCAGGGGGTTCCTATCCTGCGGATGCTCTCAAAGCCAACACACAGCTAAAGGGTGCCATTAAATCCTGTTCTGCAATACCTGGAGCAGAGTAAAGGCAAGGCTTTGCACTTAATGGCTTTTTCCAGAGCACTGCACTTCGTTTGTGCAGATTTAGAAGGGAAATGTCACTGATTATTCAGTCACTAATGACCTGCCCGCCGAAGCCAAGAGCTGTACTTTTCATTAGGCTGCGATGGTGATGTGCAGTCAACCATTTGCTGCTTTTCTGGCTAATGGTTGGAAGTGAAATTGTATTCGTTTCCAGTGCTCTTGTCCTAGGATGTCTTCGTAGGCTTTCCATTCTTTAATTAAAATTTCATGAAATTTAAAAGCTGATCGATCGTGACCAGTTCCGGTGACAGCCTGAAGAGCCTGAGACAAAGCCCAGGCTGGGCAAACAGTTTCCCGTGAATTTCCAGCAATGCCATTTTGCACTCGTCGGTCTGCAATGACACATGGATGCAGACCTGACATCCTCACAAAACCCTCAGCCAGGGAGCTCTGAAAAAACACGAAGGGCAGGAGCGGATAAGGGGCGGGGGGAATTGGCTCCCATCTCAACAAGCAAGGTTGGACAGAGAAGTGATTTGCTGCTAATTAGGCTGAACAAATTTTTCAGCTAGTGTCAGTTCAGCACAGACCCTTTACTTACCTTTCAAAGCAGCATATCTACATATTTATTGTCTTCTCTCCCAACACAAGACAGCAGAGCTCTTAAAATATACCCAGACTCAAGCACTGCAGGAAAAATCTCCTAGCTATATCTAAAAAAAAAATAAAAATACTCAGCTTACTTTTTTTTTTTGAGAGATAACACGTTGCTTCAGGCTTAAAACACACTGGTTTAATAAAGACAGAAAGTCAGTGTTAGGTTGACAGTCCACAGGACAGACCTGGGAGACCAAAATCCTCTCACACTTGCGGCCCTTGCAGCACACACGCCCAGCGCCTGGCAAATAACCCATTTCTCACCCTGCTGTGCCTAATATTTGCACTCGACGGGTATTTCATGAGCCGTCTCCAGGCTGGCTGTAGGGCTCCAAGCCTGCATCGAGCGGTGTCGTACAAGCATCTCTCTGAAGACAGAGCTGAGCACAGCTGAGGGCCGGGTGCCATCTGTCCATCCCGGCGCTCACCGGAGCAGATCTGGGGCGGGGGGTACCCCGGGGGGGGGGTTATCCCTGGGAGCGGGGAGCAGCCTGCGGCAGGGGGAGAGTGTCCGGCTGAGCATCGCTCACTGACCCACGGTTGCCCCCTCGGCTCCCTTCTCTCGTCCTGGCTGCACCCAGCTGCAGCTGCCAAACTTCGGGTGGTTTGTTGCATTTTTTTTCAAAGCCGGGGGGCCTCCAGCTGAGATCCCTGCGCTGGGTTTGCTGAGCGCCATCGTGAAGGGCTGGGGAAGCAGCAGGGAGGGCTTGAACGGGCTTCTCTCCCCGGCAGCCAGGATGCAGTTGGTTGCAGAGAGGATGGGGCTCAGGGGCTGCCCCCCAGGAGCCTTATGGGGGCTCTGCAGAGCTGATCTGCCATCTTCCTAAAGGTTTTCCTCCATCCAAGGTAGCATCCATTTAATAAAAGGTATTTCTCCGTAATGGAGAATTCTGTGGCTTCGTTCTTATTTAGGTGACTATTAAGCGTAAACCACGTTTGCTAGCGGAGGTGAAGGCTGGGACATCTGCGTCCACTCTGTTTATCCATTTTCAGGTTTTGAGTGAAAGCAAAACACCTAATCCGATCCTAAGCCAGCAGAACGGCGCAAAATTAGACCAGTGCCGATAAAACCCCCACCTTGAAATCTCACACGGCCACTCATACATACATATATATCTCTATATATAGAGTCAGGAATGTTATAATTCTGTATTCTGTATTAGTCTTTCAAATCACACTCCAACGTCCCAGGGAGCCTGCAGTGCATTTTAAACATGCCCGTATTTCAGGACCAATTACTTTTGGTTTTGTTCTCCGCAGATAACCTCTCCCAGCAGAGCCGACCCATGGCCAAAGCCAGAGATTTCCCTCCAATTCAATCTTTTCAAAAGCAAATGCAAAGTCTTTGCTAGCTGGATTTGCTTCTCATTAGGAAGACTTTCAAGAGACTTTGTTTAAAAACTAAAAACAACTCCCAAACCTCTAAACCGTTTATCTTTATAAAATCTTGGCTTCGAGAGCACAACTGCACCTTTTGACCCGCCTGCTTCAAGAGTTCCCAGGGCCAAACGGGCCAAAATAAAGTGCTGTCCTCAGTTCACAATAGAAATGGAGTTGAAGCAGAAAACCTCTCTGCACTGGCTATTCTCCTTCGTCTTAATTAAAGCATCCCTTTAATAAACAACTGTTCCCCCTCTAGGACTTGCAGGGGCCTGGGGGGACTCCAGAGCACACAAAGCACCCCCTCCACATGCTACAGCATCTACATTACCCAAAAATGCACCCGGTGAAGCCCTCTCACTCCAGCTCACCACCATCCCCACCCCAGCCAGGCTTTGCCCCCAGCCACGTGCAGGCGCTCCTGGAGTCAGATGATGATTAGGGATTTTTATTTATTTTTTTTACGTTTTGAGGCTTAATGATTGATATAATGTTGGCCCTGCTCCACACATTACGTTGTAGATTGCCCTGATTGAATTGCAACATTCATGAGGTATTTTGCTAACAGAATTTCACCAGACCATTAAAATGAATATAAAGAGCTACTGTGCCATACTGGTGAATTAAATTCAGCTCCCGAGATGCAAAAAAGATTAGCCCTACTTTACATGGAAATCTGATGGCAAGTGTAGCACAGAGGTCTCAGTCACTTTGCACACAGGTACACAGGGATCGGCAGTAACTCTACAATAAACATTTTATACCATTAAAAGCAAAAAAATCCCCTTTGCTTATCTGGCTGTAGAGGGAAGAGACCAGCTTTAGAGACTCACCATAAACAAAACCCCAGAGTATCCCCCAAAAAGCCACAGGGAAGCAACTCTGATGGAGTACATGAAGCTACAGGTAAGTTGTGACGCTAAAAATACTGTCTTAATTAGCGGAAAGAAAAAGAGAGGATAGTTTGGCATCCAAAATACCCCCTGAAAGTCACCGCCCTTGCCAGGCAGAATGGAAATTCAGCAGGTCTTTTCCTTTGAATCTACAGAACCAGCAACCATGCACCTGTAAGATGAGCAAGATGAGAGGTAAGTCATCTCCCCTTCCACGAGCCAGCAGACCACTGTTCCCAGCCTTGTCTTCAAAAATCAGAAATATTCTGGCATCTTAAGATCTATGCAGCCACTGAGACCTCCGTTTGCCTTAAGGAACAGATCACACGCGGTCAAGGCCAGGTTTCAGGGAGTGGATGTTACCTGGCAGGGTGGACCTCCCGAAAGGCTCCAGCAGTTGCAGCCGCCCTGCTGGGGGCTGCTTCGTCCCCACAGAAAGAACATTTCAGCAGCAGCATCACCACACAGCAAACACGGGCACTTTATTCTGCAAACTTTGTGCATTTACAACTCCACCGTGTCCTAAACCACCTGGATACCGACTCAAAACAAGACATTTTTCTGGCCGTTGCCTACAAAAATACACCTTGAGTTTCTTTATTATAAGTTTCTTGAAAGAAGAAAAGGCTTTGAAGGGGGGAAAAAGTTTCTAAAGAAACTTTCAAATTTATTATGCTGTAATTTGTGGTTAACACCAAGCCAGAAAGTGATACGGAATGTAGAATCTTCAATACCACTAGACAGCTCATTATTATTGGCAAAAATAGCTGTGGGTGCAGAGAGCAGCAGGCAGGGCAGTGACCAGGGACGGAAGGAGCTGGCACATGGGTTCCCCATCTCAAAGAAAGGGGCTGTGTTACGATGGTGCTGGCACTGACGGGACAAGCCCCGGCGTCACCGTAACAGCCGTGGGCGGGCAATGCAGCCGCCGAAACTACAGCTATGGTTTACTTCCTTATGTTCATCCTCTGCCCTTTACTTACACTTAGTTTCAGCTCAGTGAGTACCTGCAGTGTGTGCTATCTCAAATCGGGGCAGAATAATGTATTTTGATGCTGCCACCACCCCAACGCACGTCTCGGTGTCATCGCCACACCTCGATTTGGAGCCTGTGCTCAAGCACCACCCCGAGTGCAGGCGGCACCGTTCTACTGCATCAGGGGTGTGTAACAAAAACCAGTACCCAACCTCCACACCCAGTAAAATGCTCCGGGTGCCCGGGTGTGCGATGGCAGAGGAGCGATCCCCCGCAGCCAGCGCCCACCCAGCTGCTCAGCCTGGCGCCGCGGAGGCTCTCGCGCTGCCCCGGGGTCGGCTGCTGGGTTTGAGCATCCCACGACACCCACCTGTCACGCCGAGCCAACACATCAGCCGGCGCAAGAAGCTTATTAAAAGTCAGCCTGTCTGAAAAAATGAGCCTCAAAATAAAGCAAGTGCTTCCACCGGCTGCAATCTGGTGTGTGTGTGTGTTTTAATATAGCCATTGAATAAGAGCCTGTGGTATATTTAACAGCATTTCAACCTTCAACAGCTACGCGTAACGAAATAGAAATGCAATGCATCTCTCCACGGACGGTCTCTATCCAGGGAACATGGGCACGCTTAAGTCACCATTTCTTCTTTTTGCAGCAGTAGGTTTTGATCATATTCCTGTTGCACATCTCCTCGCTGGAGTTTAACGTTGTCTCGGCACATATGTCCTCAGAAAGAGAGAAGAAAATACAGCTCCCCTGCCCCTTATTATCCCAAAGTAGGAGCAACTATTTGCATTTGAGATCCGATTCCGACAACATTCACACAGATCCTTCCAAAAATAAGCTTGCTTTTTTTTTTTTTTGCTTATGAAGTTCTATGTAGTAAGTTTTCAGGGATGGGGATGAGTGGATTTCTCTTTATGGTGATGGAAACCACAACACTGGGCAGAGAAAGTCACAGGAGTGACTCAAAACGCTCCCCAGGGAGTTGCAAAAGGGATGCAGGCTCCAAAGCAGGGATGCAGAAACTCAGTGATGCCCATCACCTATGCCTAAAATGCCATGGATCAGGGCAGAGGAGGCAGTGGAAGCTGTCAGACGGCTCTTGGGTGCCTGCAGAGCGGGTTTCGGATCTTTTTCTGCAGCCCAGCTCTGTGGGTGAATCACACCAAACGATACAAAGTGCTCCAAGATCACTGTGGCTCCCCTGAGCTTCATCATGCTGCAAACAAAAGCACTGGCGGGTGAGGAATTCCTCAGTAGGTATAAACCACCAGCAGCTTCTGCAAAAAAACCTAGGCCTTCTGATTTTTTTCTTGGGGTTTTATCAACCCGGGCAAGGGATTTAATGAGACGGAGAAATCAGATGGCAATTCGTTTTGCTGCAAAAACAGCCAAGGAGGAGAAAGAAGATGAAATTAAAATAGCGAATTTTCCTCATAGCAAAAGGTTAACTATCAAGAGGCAGCCATACGGATTGGTATTAAATGCACTATCTAATAAGTTTAGTGAGGATCTGAATTTGTGAAGTAGCCAAATAAAGAGATAAGTTAAAAGCCACAAAACAAGCAGATGACCAGGGGAAAAGGCAAAAAAATGGCCAACTAGCGGCAAAGTTGATGGATGCAAATTAATCAGGGGAGAATCAATGTATTTTTCACATCATTCTTAATTAACATTATTAACAGGGAAGCAGACCAGAGCATCGGGGTGTCTTGATGCTGCTCTGCAGGCAGCAGCAATCCAGGGGGAAAAAAGGGATGGAGAGGGAAGCAAACAAGATGTTAGTCTACTTAGCGAATGGGATGGAGAATAATAGCATAGAGATTATAACATTATTAAAACGATGCTGTCTAATCCCAGAATAGTTTTCACCTCATCTGAAAAAGAGTATTATTACAGACTTAAAAGGGGCTTTAGAAGAGGCTGATGAGAATGATCAAAGGCCTGAAAAAAAAACCCTGCTCTGTGAGGAAAGAAAAACCCCAACATTATCCATTTTAGGATGGGCATAGTAATGGGGCTCATGATGAAAAGCATAAAAAAATAGAGCGATATAACGAAAATATATCACAGACTTCTATTCTCCTCGTCTCGAAATATAAAGTAGCCATTCAGTTCAAGTATTAATTTGAAACTGATAAAAGGAAATGTGTTGCACAGAGAAAGCATATTATTTCTCTGAATTCTCTACCATGGAAAAACACTGAAATGAGGAATTTAAACAATGTCAAAGAGCTGGAAGGTGTTGCAAGCATAGAGGTACCACAAGATGGGGCTGAGACCAAGGTGGGGTTAATCTCTGTCCTACTGGTGGTCCCCAGCCTCATTCAGGTTGGGAGTCCCCTTTTTCCCTGTTTCTTGGGAGAAGGACCCCAGATTTTGCGTCTTTCCTCGCAACTTAATTAGGAGCACTGCAGCTTTCGTCTTCAAAGCGAAGCTAATTCATTAGCAATCTAATTATTAACCTGTGCAGCATGAATACAGCTTCCGAAGCATTATTCTTTCAAATGGGAAGCGAAGGCTTTGTTGTTGGTGGGTTTTTTAATACTCTTTATTTGACTGGGGAATAAAAACATGCTGAAAGTGAACAAAACAAAGCATTACAGAAATCATGGGTCATTAAACCTCGAAATAATTGCAGTTCTACAGGATTTTTAAGGGGGGGACACATCACACAGGCAAACCTGGGTGAGGGGTGGAAAGAACGAGAGGAGAAAGGCAAGTGGGAAAGGCTGGGAGCTTGCACATATGGTCAGTCTTGACCGAGCAACTCTGTGCATGGTTTAAAAGAAGATTCATTACCCAATGCATCATCCTTCCACGGCATGGGCAGGGGAAATGCTCTTGGACGCACATAAGGGCAGCAGGAACAGACTCACAAGGGAAAGCGTGTTGCTCTCCTATGCCAAAAATGCACTTGCAGGGACCTGCAGCAGCCTCATCTGTGAATTGTGACAGTCCAGGCTCATCGGTCCCGGTGCTGGCCGTGCCACGGATTATTTTGCTTGTCAGTCATGGCTGTTAAGCCCCACGTTGCACTGCAAACCATCCCGTGCAGTACAAACCCAAATCAGATTTGCTTGGCTCTCACCACTTGCAAACCTCCAGGACTCAATTTCTTCCCCTTCCGCACTGTTCTCACGACAAGTACCAAAGCCAGTGAGCAAAATCTCATGAACTGTCACAACCCCAAAGAAACAGCTGATGTCTGGAGCGCACAGGACCACGTTCCATGAGTACTGGCAAGGCCCAACTTCGGGGCTTTAAAGCAACACAAAATCCCGAAGCAAAGCAGATGCCTCACAGTCTAATAGAAACCCCCTTTTTATTACAGCCTAATTATGTTGACAGTGCAACAGAGACCTTGTTCCACCGAACCCCAAAGCACCCACGCATCCCACGCTGTGCTTAGCGCTAATGGCTCACAAGTCCATCCGAAAAGAATCCCTCCAAGAAGGGAAGCTGATCTTTGCAAAGGTCACTGTGTTAATCATCACGCCCTTTCTCTAGCAGCAGCTGTCGCTAATTGCCTGTGAAGGAGTCGAAATGAAATTCTTGTTAATCCTCCTCCCAACATTACTAAAATCCAACATCATCATCATCCCCCCCCCCACAAATGACCACAAGCACTTTGCAGCTGATGGACGAGCTCAGAGATGCCACAGCGGTGGGTGGAAAAAGCAGTTCCACTTTGCAAATTGAAGGATAGCTTATTGATTAGCAGCAATAAGTGCTGCAACGTTTTATTTCCCCCACCTCCTTGTACGATCGACCATCGCGCTCGTCGTTTCACTAAAGTTACCACCGGACTCAGAAGAGCCAAAATCCTGGAACAGGGGGAATTTGTTTAATCAATAACAGATGAAGCTTTTGGCAGGGCTGAGCGTATGAAAGGATTTTACAACAGCAAAACAAAGTATTGCTGTGTTATAAATCAGAGAACACATATGGAAAAGTTAGAGCGATGTCCTAAGTCAGAGGCATATCAAGGAAATCACAGAAGTTCTGGCTGGAGTCCCTGGCTCCGCCGATGTTAATAGCCGAGAACTTCAATGCAAGTCAGGTTTGACTTCTTTTTCCAAAAGAGTAACTCATTTGCAATGCAAGCGACTGTATTGGAGTGAAAGGGTATTTAGAGCATTCCCTTCGCTCCACTGTCTATGCAAATTGTACATCTTGTCTACCTGCAGATCTGCAGCAGCGAACAGATTACAGTTCCCCTACTGTACCGACGCCTGATCGGATGCATAACTGTGCTGGAGCAGATTTTTAAATCCCAACATAGTGATCATAGGATGAGCCGATCTGAATTGCATTTTGTTTTAGTCGTCTTTAATAATTTGCAGAATGCTCAGAATAAAATGCATACAGAACCTTTTAAAAATTACTCAGCATTAATATTTGAAATACTTATCCCCCAGGGTGCAGGCTTGTAACGTGAGCACTTAAAGGGGTACATTTCCTTCTGTCCAGAGAAAAAACAAGATGTAGCCATTAAACAGCACACTTAGACCAGCTCTAAGTGTTGATGCTGTCTGAGGGCTCTTGTTTCATTTTATATGCTATGATAATTCCTGGGAAGAAAAACATACCGCTAAACAAGTAGGAAGCCCAGCTTCTCCTTTTCTCGTTCAGCAGCCAAGAAAACATGAGACAAGCTTACCAAATAATGCCAACACCCCCCACCACAAAACCCCACCAGCCTGTTTCAGAGCGCAAAATCCCCCTTATTTCTTCCCCTCGCAGAAAACCCGTCACTGGAAGCACGGACAAGATGCAATGCCCGATTTGCCACCAACAGCAACCTGCACCCATGTAACTTTTCCCTACTTGAAAATGCAGGGACTATCCCAGGGCTCGGGGGCCCTTGGTTTCACACCTGATGAGGGATCGGGAGCGGAGCTGCCCACCAGCCCCGTGCCAGCGATTCCAGCAGCTCGGCTCCGCTGCAAGGTAGCACAGATGCCGGCGGTGGCACAGCACAAGGTGGGGGTTGCAGGACATTTCAAGGGTAGAAAATAAACAGCTGGGGGAGGAGGAGGATGCTGACTACGCGGGTGTCCTACTGCTAAGACCTTTGGTTGCTGATTAAATGATGCCTGAAAGCTTCCCAACAAGCTGCTGCTCTAAATGTTACTGGCATCTCCCACTCAGCCGGGCAGGGTGTCACGGCTGGATTCTGGTGATCTCAAACCAGGCAGGTCTGGTTTTCAGCTGGGACCACCCTGCTGATCAAGGCGGCGGTGCAAAGGCAGCACATGGGAACTAGGATGTCCTTCTGGACAACAGCCCAAACGAGAACAGTTTAAATGGTTTGTGAAACCACATCCCTTGAGGTTTTGCTTTCTTGCAATGTCAGGTTTCCCTAATGGCACAAAGACAATGCACTGAGCCTTGCAGTATGCTGCTTACCACCTCCAAAAATAGGTGTTTCCTGCAGCCTGTGACCAAAGACCATGGCATTTATGCTTAATTTCACGACTACTCCTGTTTAGTCCTAGCAGAGGACACTTCATGCTCTCTGCAAACAGATGTGTAGTTCACGCCTCTCATTTCCTTCAAACATGCCTGTTTAAACGCATTTGGGTTTTCAGTACTTCACACACGGGTACCTTTACTGCGGGCACATATAAGGTAACGTTAATTGCTAAGAAGGCTGCTGTGGTTCAGTTTTCCAGGCTTCCCACCCAGGGGGAGGTTATGTTACAGAAAGAATCGGGCTGTCTGGAGAGCTGCAGCACCCAGCCACGGCTCCCTGGCCACACCTAACTGTCCCCAGCCGCTCACTGGGACGAAACTAATCCACCAGTCAGCTTTATACTGGGCCAGGAGGATCGGTCGAAATGCTCCAACCAAGAGCTGAGACATTTTTAAACTCGGGAAGGTGTGGGGGGAATACAAAAGAGAGCACAGAGCTTCAGCGGGGCCATGGCTGCTTGGCAATGGCACAGGAGGCAGAAGGTTTTTATACGGGACAAACCCCAAGCAGAGATGAGCAAAGCCACAGCTTGTACTGAAGGAGTTAAACTGCTCGAAATCACAGCAAACTACACCAGTGGGAGTGAGAGAGTGCAGGGCCTGACCCCGCTCGCTGTCCCAGGGGTGCCAGGAGGTCAAATCCCAGGGAAAATCCTGCTGCGGGGGAGCAAAGCTCAGCACGGCACAGGGAAAACAACCGTTGACTCACCCTGATGGAAACTGCCCTTAAAATTTGCAGCACAAGTATTTAGAGCCGATTGTGAGTCCCTGTTTCCGCTGCGCAGAGGGGTTTACAGTCGGACTGCAGTGCCTGGGGAGACCGTTTCTGTACTCAGGTGCTTTACGTACCCCTGATGCCTCTGAACATCACTTTGCGAATAGTCTCTCACCGGTCACCCGAGCTGTTTGGCACCTCTTCCAGTACTGAAAGCTGTCTAAGAAATGTTTAGTGACCGGTTCATCCTTTGGAATGCCTTTGTGAGATGTCCATAAGGCAAATCACCGCGGGTGAGTCCCCTGTTAATCACTTACCCTCAAACCCAGCTTCCCAAGCTTCCCCTGCATAGATCAGTTTCGTTAGCCAGGATCACGGCTGTGCGTTACTGTGAAAAATCCAATCCAATTTTCTTCCTCTTTAGGGATAAGAGAGAGGGCAGTCAGTCTGTCAAATACCACAGCAAGAAGTGGAGGCAGAGCTGTATCATCCTCTCCAGCAAACCCATGTCTGAAGAGGAGCAATACAATGGGTGAGCTCCAACACAGTCACGGGCTGGGAGGAGTGGTTTAGGATACACAGCCTCTTTTTGGGAATCTCATTTAGTTTAACGGAAAAAAAAAATAAATGTATAAACCTTAAGATAGTTACTTAGTACGTAGGCATTTATGACTACGAAGATATCCCAGAAGACTCCCATGGCTATAGCCAAAGCCCAGTGAGAGCAAGAGCATTCTACAGCCTTAAAAATCAGTATACTGGAAGAAACACCTTAAGTTTTCCATAACAAACCAGAGTAAGCCCTGCTAGTGCAGAGTTTTCAGAGAGATCCTGGACGACACCAGTGTGAGTCGGGGATTTATTAGCCCTGTGCTGGTGCAGACTGGGGCAGCCCCGAGCAGAGTTGCCCAGCGCCCGGCATCCCCTCCCCGGCGCTGTGGGGTTTGCTGGGGCGCGCGCCCTCGGCTGTTGTCCAGAAGCGACCAAACCACTTCAAAAACCAAACCGGGGTGAGGCTGCCACGGAGCTGCATCGCTGTGCCCCAGCAACGTCCCCTCTCGCAACCAAAACACATCCTCTGCCAAACCACCCCCGGCACCCTCGCAGCTCTGGCACCGCTCATTTGCACATGTTGACTGTAGCTGATTCCCTGTTTGCGTTTTCCCGAGCCTGGCAGCTCTGTATGTGTGTGTGTGTGACACCACATTTCAGGGGCTGCCATTTCTACACCCCTTGCCCAGCACAGATGGGGAAGGTGCCAGGCAGGAAGCCCTGCAAGCAGGCAGGAACAGGCAGGACGCAAGAGCTAAACTAGCCTTGAACACCTGCAAAGACAAATAAATTCTTCGCTTTAACATCAGACAGCAGACCGTAAGATGAGGCTATGAGAGCGTATCACTGCACATGAAGGGAAATTCATTCTACCGCTAACGCCCATAACTCCCCTACTGAGAGTAATGGAGAGCAACAAGAGAACTGACATCTGAGTGCTAGAATGTGCCTTGTTTTTTTTTTTCTAGTGCTGAGCATGCTACTTGAAATACAGAATCATTGAGTTCTTCTTTCTCCCCAACCCTCAAACTGACGTAAAATGCCCACGTTTTAACAGTAAGTGTGATTAACCATTAGCATAAATTACCAGGGTTATAATGAATTCTCAGAAAAAAACCAAACTTGATTGTTTCTTCAGAGAGAAGTTTCAGCTTCAATAAAAAGCTGTTCCTACGACAGGTATCAGATAGGAAGTCAGTCCAAATAAATGATGTTGGAGGTCCTTTCTACCTTTGAAATACATAAACATGTGTGTAATTTATGATCAGTGTGCTACGGGACTGGTTGATTCTCTGGAGCTGAAGAGGAAGAGCCAGATGATCTTCCAGAGGCGAAGGGAGAGGAGAAAAGCCAGTTAAGGTTCCCAGCCAGGGCAAGGATTTATGGATAGGAGCATTTTCTAACTTCAGCTTCTTCAGCAAGGAGACTGTACGCACACATCTTGCTGTTCAAAGGACATCTTGTGCGTACGAGCAAATTTGTCCAAATCGTTTTGGCTCCAGCTGCAGCGGTATGTTTAGTGCACTATTTCCAGATGTGTTTTGTATCCCCGTCAGTCTGGCTGCTGCTTCAAGCCAAGAGAGTTATATAAGCTGCAAAGCTTAATTGGATTATTTAGCCCAAATTGTTGGCCGAGAGGCAACGCGGCCGTGGAACTCGTCGGGCAGCCTGGAGAGGACCTGCACCACACCAGCCTTGCGGGGAAAAGGGAGGGAGCACGAGCAAATAAATTAAAGAGTTCACAAAGCAAGACTGGCCTCCCCATCTCTCCCGAATGTTTTCTCACACCTCCCATCCGTTACACAGAGGGTATATTAGCTGGTGTTTTATTAGAGGTATGTTTTCCTATTTTCACAACAATTGAAAAGAGAATGCAACAAGCGTTTAGAAGACGTGAGCATTTCCTCTCCACACTAACAAGCATTTCCTGACTGTGCAGCTTCACAGCATGGAATAATACATCTTGCAACTTAGTTTCCCACAATAATATTTTCCCCTAAACTGTGGCTGTTGTGGCAGCTTATTTTCCATTTAAGGGCATAATCCTGCCTGTGGGATAACCCATCCCAGCGGATCTTCACAGATGTGATTATCAGGGAAAAGTCCTAAAAAAGAAAAGTGTTGCAACTATTCTTGGGAAGAAACCAGGAAAGAGAAAAGGGAAAAGCTGAAGAGTTTCCAAATGCTCTAGCTATCAGTGTGCCAGAATGACTTTGTTCCTTTTATTTTTAATAAAACTGGATAGTTAAGCTAGAAGTTAGCACACGTATATAAACTCACACTAAACTTTGAGCCAGTCGCCTACTCCATTGCTTAAACAAAGGGTATGTGCATGCTTGAGAGCTGCTTAAACCCTTGCCATGACACCCCGCACGGACTTTGTATGGCTTCACTACAAATAATCATAATAAACATATAAAGAAAAACCCAAAGCAGCCTGGCATCCTTCTCTGCCACTGCTGACAACATTCCCACCGCTCTGCACCAGGCGAAGTGCCACGGATAAATCCAACAGATTAAAACAACCAGAACAGCACGACAGGCAGGGATGTGCTCAGCTCTGCTGGAAACGGCTGCACAAACACTGGGAATCACACGCAGCGCTCGGAGGGAGAAGATGCCTCTCACCAGCCCCAGCTCCAGTCCCCAAAGCATCGTGCACACCACAAACCCCCAAAATCTGGAGCTGCGAAGTCTCCGCCGCCCGCGTCTGCGCTGCAATTCATTACGAATATGCCTGTGAGTGAGGAGCTTCCACTACTATTCTGCACAGAGTAATAGTAAACAGCAGTGGTGACCAAAAAGCTATTTACAGAAGGGCTCCAATCCTATGATGACTAGTTATGGAAATTTTTCAAAAAAAAAAAAAACCCACCACGGAATACAAAGAGAGATTTTCACAGGGCACAGCGAGCCACACAATTTGTGCTGGGCTCGGACTTTGCAAATCCAGACCCTAGCAGTGTTTACAGCACTCTAGTTGTTCCTTAAACTTTATTTTTCTTCGCTGTGTGAATTTTATGCTCTCGGCGAGCTGCAGCGTAAAGCTCGGTGTGACTGATGGAAAGCAGAAAGTTGGCACAGCCTGACTGGGCAAACCAGCCTCGCTCCCCCCCCTTCCCTGTTATCTGCATTAAGAGCTTCAACAAATTTGTGTAATACCCAGCATTATAGAAATGGATTTCCAACCAGAAGAGAGCAGTTGGCAGGATTAAACAAGTAGAAAAGCACATGCACATAAAAAAATCGGGAGGTCTGCACACAAGCTAATGGAGAGAGCAGAAAACAACTGGGCATGCTCCCTGAGCTGGGGGACTGCTTCCTTTACGACAGACAGTAACGTCTCATTATGGGAGAAACAAATACAATAAAGATGAATATTCCTTCTTCTCCTGGCTACGTTTTGAGTGTTAAGCCAATACAAATTCTCAGGTTACGTTTCACTAAAATAGCTACTCAAAAAAACCCTGCTGGCAGCGTAGCAAAGCAAATTTCATCTGAAAGATAAATCCTACTTTCTTCATTGGTAGATGTGAAAATACATCAGACTTTATCATAACAGCCCCTTCCCAGGACTGAAAGAAGCCACAGAGTAAATTTAGAACCAAAAAAGTTGTTTCTTTTGCTGCTCTTCCCCTATATTGCTTAACCCAATACAGATAAACTCACTGGCAAACCAGGAGTTACTGCATCTTACAAGCCGATGCTGTACACCGTCCCAGCACCGCGGTGCTCTGCAAAGCCAACGTGGGATCAACCCAGACCGTTGGCAAAACACTTGGACGGTGAAACTCCACAGACGCCGCAGTTAGTGCTGTCACAGAATGACCACTCAGTTCCACTCCGCCACCGAGGCAAGATCGTACCAACCCTCCGCGAACAAACCCAGCCTTGTCGGGATGTCTGGGCACGAAGGCGCCTGACACCAGCCAGCAGCTGTCAGGAGAAGACTGACGGCAATTTAAGGACCTGCTTAAAGCTGAGCTGGAGCAGGACCCTGTAGCATCACTAGTTCTAGCTGAGAAAAGAGCAAGCTCAATCTACCTCCACAGTTTTGTGAGAACTCCTACAAGCTGACACGTGAAACAGTCTCAGAGCTGCTCTTCGGCGCAGTCTTGTGCCTCTCGCAATCTCAAGGAGACCTTTCTGGATTCAAAATAGTTTTAATTAGGACTAAATCATTAATTAGGACTACTAATCTTGGCTTTAGAAAAAGAATATGAAGCAGTTAATTACTTCTACCTCACTATTAAGTAGGAAAGAAAAGTATTTCTAAAAGAAACCTTTGCTTGACAAAGTTTTTCTGCTACCTAAACCAAGGCAAGAATAAGCTCAGCGATGACCTGAGGTGCCACAGAGCTGTGCAGAGGTATCAGCTCCTGAGATTTGTAGCTTTGGCCAAATCCCGACTGCAAACTCTAGAAATCCTGTTGGACCACAGTCCCTTGGATTCAGGCACTGGAGGCAAACTCGCATCAAGAAGCAACTTTTTCCATGGATCATAGAATGAAGAGAGTTTAGGCTTTGGGGTTTGCTTGTTTTCTTTAAGTGGGTTTACTGTGTATTTATTCTCTCTATAATCTCCCTTTGCCTTGCATCTCCATTTTGAATTATTTATCATCAGGTATCACATTCATTTGCATACTTTATGAGGGGCAAAATAAATGATTAGTCATTACATATTAGATTTTGCCAAACCATCTGTGCTGGGCTCTGCAGCAGGTTGGGTTTTTTTTTTTCTCTAATACTTGGAGGGAAAGAAAAATAATCTGAGGGGAGAGCTGGATTTGGAGGAAACATGGAGTAAAACAGTCCCCATGTTTGCTGACAGATAGCAAAGGCTTATTACTTTGTTATAGCCTTGCTCGGCAAGGAAGGCACAGACTATCATCCTCGGCGTAATTTAACCGGTGATACAAATTGCAAGCAGTATTATTTCAAAGACCTTTATTTATTGATTAGAAACAAAGTCCTTATCCTCTTCCTGCTCCCTCCTTGAGTCGTGCTGATTGCACACAATAGAAAGCTATCGCTTAAAGAGCCAATTAAGTCAACTTCTGAAAGGTAATTGAATAGCTGAAATTCTTAGTGCAATGTTGTACTGCATTATCTTGATTGCAACGAAGAAAACTAAAGCAGTCAGAGGAATGGAAATTAGAGAATGAAACATCGGCTGGTAGGAATACTGAAATGGATGAAGCCATTACCAAAAAAAACCCCCAAAACTATTATTTCTGTGGTTACTCAAAACTATTATTTCTGTGGTTACTTCTAACACTTGCTAGAAGTGTGAGAAAGTAAAACCAGCCTTGGCCTTGTTTTTTTTTCTGCACTTTGCAGGACTTAGTGAGGGATCAGCTGAGCTGTTGACGAGGTTCAGAGAATGGTCGTGGCCACGGCCACCACCACATTCCTTCACAGAGAGATACTAACATCTGCCATCCCATACTCATCCAAAAGCTGTGATTAAAGCATTTCTTATGGCTGGGGCTTTATGAAGATAACACCTTCCGTACTGGTTCACCCACATCTGATGGAGATTGTCTCCAACAGAGTCACCTTTTCTCTTCTGGCATCTACTTTCAAAAGTCCCTGGAGGATTTTAAATGACCTCTGAGTTTTCCATACCATGGTCCAACTGGGCTAAAACAAGACTAGGAGTTTGAAACCTGTTAGGAAGATGGACATTGTTTCAGTCCCTTAGAAAAAACAATCTTAAACAGAAGAAAAGGGGAGAGAGTGATTGTAAGTGTGCCAATACTCAGAAGTTATGGAAAATTACTCATTTAAATGCAGTAAGAAAGCCTACATCACAAGCAGAATCCTCAGGAACTTGAAGACACCAGCTGTACATGGTCAAAATTCACCATCAATTTCCAAGAGACTACTTAAAGTCACAGCACTTAGGCTATAAAGCATTTGCACAGGGATACATAAAAAGGAAGCTTTTTCCAAAGTAGGAAAAGAGGCGCCACAAAACCTAAAAAGCTCCCTCTTTCTTCTGCGCCGACAGCAGACTCCAGTGTGACCCCGTCCTCCTGCCCCTTCCTCCGCCCAGGCTTCCACAGGAGCTGAATCAACCCACCCAACCCAACGTCTGAGCGAATTCATGACCAACTGCTGCTTTCCCGGAGCTCTGGAACTGTCAGCCTCCCCAGCATGACTTATTTTGTCTAGCACCAGCGTCTTGCTGAAGAACACAGAGCTGAGCGGGGCGAGATGCTGCAGTGTGGATGCTTTCTCCGGCAGCGACCGCAGCGCTCCTTGGTCCCTGCCCTGAGCCCTGCAGACTCTCCAGCCCAGCACAAGCGCAGACCTCCCAGAGCAACCCAATAAATTCCAACCCTCCTCTAGCAAACGTACCAGTAGGAAAATGCAAACACATCCTTCTGTGGCCGTGGCTTCTGTGCTTGAGGGGCTGCCAGAGGGATGGGCAGAGGGAGGTTTCAAAGGGATTTATGCACTTTGCAGGTTGGGAACTCCTACTGTGCCTTGAATTCCCACCTGTGAAATGGGCTGAACGATGCCCAGCCAGCTTGTAGAGGGCTTTGCTCCTCATCAGCCCACTTCCACGTCTAAAAGGCCACCCTCACCCTGCTGCTCCAGGGCCTCGGGAGCTGTCAGTGTGATCCTAAATGTCCATTAATCCATTGGGGATTTGGCAGTATCACGTAACTAACCTCTGGAATACGCGTGGTACCAAAGTTTGCCTCTGTGCACCAGAAATACGGCGTTAGCACACAGCACCAAGTCCGGCTCAAACTTCTGCCTTATTCATTTCTGTCAGTTTCTCCTCAGTTTATTTTGCAACTATTTCTGCAATTCCCGCTGAAAGACAGGGCACTATTTAAAGAACTTGAACAATTTTTCAAACTTCAATGGTCTTTACCCAAGAAGATGCCAGAAGGAAGCTTAGGCACTCAAATACACCCCAAGAGTCCTGTTCCTCAGACAATATTCCGTAAAACGGGAGCTTTAGTTTTTCTTAATTCAGCAGACTGAAAGCCCATCAAACACAGCAAAGCACCAGCCTTTCCCTTCTCAGCCCATACTTGAGATTTGTTCTATCTTTTCAAAAGCTCTTTTCAGTTACACAATCAAAAAATCCGCATGGACTACATCTAGAAGAGCTCTAAAAATTGTTCGTACTTTCCCTGAGAGCTTACGTCAACTCCTTGGACGGAGGAGCCAAGAGGAGAACAAATATTTCACAGAGCAGCCTTGGCACATAAATATTGCCCCACCGACACAGACGCATCGTGAATACAATTATAACCTCACATCAATTACTAGCGTGCTTTGGAAACACCGTCTGTAGAAGACAAATAAACAAACAAACACAAGCTTGAAATAAGAAATTATTTGACACTCTAGCAAGCCGCTTCACCTTATAATCATTATTTCCTGAGACACGTTGTGCTGGTTTGTATTCCAGTAACACACTCGTGTAACTGCACAGGTACAAGGGAAGGGTACAAATCATGTCTCGCAAAACAACTGTTGGCAAAGAGCAGGATTCGTGTATTCATTGCTCACCGCTGAACAGTTACGTGCAATTTTAATGCCGACCTCAAACACAATTTGGACCACGGCAGATGTTTCCTACAGCGCAGGCTTCCTTTGGATGAGAGTTAATTCAGTTGGAACACGGCAGCAACGAAGGAAGGGATTTAAACATTTTCTGCTTATTCTCCAAGATTAATACTGCAGAGGGAAAAATGAGGGAGGACTAAATTGAATGGCTAAACCGGCCTCTCCCAGACTCGGCTCTGAAGTCAGACCAGCCCGGTCAGCCTGCGCTTCCCCATCACCCAGGACTCCCCTCTCTGCGACATCAGCCTCTGTTGAACAGAAATTAAATTATTTTAATGAGGTTCTTCTGCATGCACACTGACGCAACCGACAGGGAACACGCCTCTTGTTTTAGGCTGCTTAAGTTTCACCAAAAAGAAGGGGCGCATGCTCCCTCGTAAAGCTCTTCCTCCTCTCCCCTTGTTCCCCTTGGCAGCTCCCTCCTGCTCCTCTACACTAACAAGCAGATCATTTCATCAACCACAATCAAAGCCTTCCGCCAGGTAAGATCCAATTGCAGTTTTACATTCCCATAGTTGCCCTTACTGAAGAGCCCCGAAATGCTCTTAACAAGCTGTACGTACAGGGATCATCTCGTCACCACCAGCAGAACAGGCTTGGGAAGCGACAGCTACTTGAAGAGCGCGCACGCAGCGGAGTAGTGTAAGGGGAAAAGAAATACTATAAATAATTGAAATCACAGCAAGAAATGTAGGCAGAGCAGAGGGAAAGAGGGCCACTCAGAGGAAACTGGCAGCAGCAGAAGAGATAAGGACCTCTTCTGGAAGCAAACTGAACAGGAGTGCAGGTACAAATGAATCCACACCTTCTCACCTTCACGCTACACCACACACCAGCAGACAAAAGAAGTTCTTGACCTTTTCTGCACTGTCTGGCAATCTGAATTTTACCCACCTCCGAGCCCTCTCTCGCCAACATCTTTCACTTTTTCATCCTCTCCGCCAAATCACTTGGCACGAGAGCTCCAGGTACCACTTCATCACAGCGCAGGGTTGAGGAAAGGAGACTTCAGCTAGGAACTCAGCTAGCCAGACACTTTTAACAAGGGGCAAATAATGAGATTTCTTAGGGAGTGGTTCATTCAAAGGGCACACAGTGATATTGAGAACTAGGTAAAGATTCTCATTAGGATTTCCACGGATGTCAAGAGCATGTAGGAGAGCTGATGTTCTCAGAGATATGATGGATATCTTGCCTTACACACCAATCAGTCCATTTTTAGTGGTCAAATGCCAGACCTCATCAGACTCTTTCTGCAGAATGCCAGCAGTTTTAGGGCAAAAGTCTGCATCAGGCACCATTGCTAAAGGCCAGTCCTGCTCCTACAGCCACAGGGCTAGTAACTGTGACTGGGAGGTGAAGAAACCTTGATACTGACTCTTCCGCGTGAGCAATCCAGTTTAAAAGCTGCTGTTGAAGAAGCATGTTGTCACCAAGATGAAAGGTGACCACATTTAAGAAATGTCATTTGTTTTTTAAAGAGGCAGCAATGGTCCGATGTACCCTCTTCTCTACACACAGCCCTGCCAGGCAAGTTCCTTATCTGGAGGTGCTGAATTGCACATCAGACCCTCTTGCAGGTTAACTGTCCCCAGTCCAAGCCTGCTATGGGAGGGCTGCACTTCATGTGCCCCTAAGGACATCCTCTGTCCAGGCAAGCGACAGCTCATGATGTCTCAAGAGCCACTTCCAGTTCACAGCAAAAATAGACACATCAACTCCTTGGATTTCAACATGAGATTGGCTCTTGTAACCTCTCCGTGACACATGAAGGAGACTGGAAACCCAAGTCCACCTTGGAGTGGACAGTATTTCTTGTTTGACTTCTCATTAAAAGCAAGGAAGCCTTCCTGTACTTTCAAAAGACACCTGAACCTCAACTGTACTGCCATGCCAGCCAGAAAAGATGGGAACCTTCTGATTCGGGAGGGTCTACCACTGACAAACCACATTTGGGCACTCTCCACATGGTGAATGATGGAGTCTCTGCCTGCCAAGAGCGCCACGCACAGCACCTGTCCTCCAGCGTGCACAGAGATGATGCTGACTGCCCATTCTCCTCTTCCAGCTGGAGGACAGCTCGTGGGCAGCCGTCTCAGATGAAGTCCCCAGACGTGGCTCCCGGTGTCAGACGTAGAGCCCAGCTCACCAGGGGATGCTCCAGCCGGTTCAGGGATGCCTCGGTCGGCTTGGTGGGAGGCTGGAAAGAAACAACTTTGACAGTTGGCAAACGCTGCTGCCGACAGCTGATGGGGGATAATGAAGAACCAGCTGCTTCTCAGAAGTGTGTTTCTGTCACCCACTCCTCCGAACAGCAGATCTCCTCTGACCACGGGGGCGTAGAGAACGGAGATCCTGTAACGCAGATCTTTGAATGCCGTTAACTGATGTGACCCCATCCAAATGTCCTGGTTGCTGTCAATACAGAACTGTTCCTTTTGCCTTCTGCCACCCTCCACTTCATCCGTTAGGTTCAAACACAAAGGCAGTAAAGAGCCTACAACAAGAGCCTCATTAACTGACTGTACAAGTAGATTTGTTTTGGAGCACAGTGCCGTCCCCCGCACTGCAAGGCAGAGCTCTTGCTGGGAGAAAAGAATGGATCAAATGAAAAAATATCTTGCATACCTTAATATTGCAAGCAGCTCTTCCGTCAGACTTAAAACAACAGCATTACCAGCTGTAAAAGGGAAAAAAAAAACCCAACCAGGAAGGGTCCCAAAACAGTGGACCAACTGAAGAAAGAAAAGGATGAAGGAAGTTTCAAATCCGCCCCAGAGAGAATATGTGTCACAGCTTTAACCTGCGGCAGGGAGGGGGAAAAAAAAAAGGAAACAGGATAGCGGAGACCAGAAATCAGATTTATTAGGACCAGCCAGGTAGATAAAAGATAGATAGACACCCAGCAATCATGGCTGTTTTGGAATCTGCCAACTTCTGAAAACGTCTAGTCAGCTTTAGCATTTGATACACACGAAATTAGTGTCCACACAAGAGTACTCTCCTGAAAGGACAGGATTTAATGCAGCCGAGATAATTATCTAGATCCTTCTTTATCCCATTAGTGGTTTTCATTCGTCTCCTGGAACACCATAAGCGGATTGTTCAAGAATTATTTGCCATCCGCTGTTTCAATCCCGATTGGAATTATCTTTATACCTCGGTATGAAGAAAAGAGATTACATCCCTGCCAGGGCTTGCTGCAATGCCCTCTTTTCTGAGGTCCCTGTTATCATTTTTGTTCTCTAAGGTGATGAAAAGAATTGGAGAACAATTGTCACGGACCTGGTTTTGCCCTCTCCTCCTCCTCTTTCCCCACACATGTGTTTGGGAGGAGGAGGAGATGCTCTTCCCACCGCAGCCCCTGCAGGAGAGGCACCTCTGCACCCGCACAGAGATGATGCTCAGTGAGACTTAGTCATCAAATTACCCAGGACAGGATCCAAAAATGCTCCCAGCTTCCTTTTTGCGCCACGATCCACTAATAAAAGAACAAGGATGAAACTGTTAAAACCAATTAAACAAATCACTTGATGCAAGAGAAAGAAGTGGGATTCACTTCCCAGGGGCGTCTGCTAAACGTCGCGTTTCATGCTCTCTAGTAATATATGTCGCTCTGCAAGCTCCGATGGAGATGAAGCCAACATCATTCAAACAGCCAACACAATCCCTTGCTCCAAGGCCTAAAACAACAAGAAGACAAAATTCCCCTCCCAGCCACTCTAACCGCCTGCCAGGTTTTGTATTAATGGAAGAATTACAGCCCCTTCCAGGTACGGCGAGGACACAGCTCATCTCCCCGCGAGCATCTGCCAGTCCGTCCAGCAGCGAGCAAAGATGCCCGGACAGCACAAAACCCAGCCCTCCTCCTTACAGAAACATTAGGAGGCAGGTATTCAGACCTGACATGAATAGGAATGCATGTATTTTCTTTTTTTTTTTTTTTTTAAAAAAAAAAGAGTGTTTTACGGCCGTGTGATGAGATCTGCAGGAGAGTTATCTTTACAAACAAGTTATTAAAAGGGGGAGGAGGGGACACAATAATAGCAGGTGCCAATTACTCAGCTCCCAGCAGAGCCTTTCCAATTTCTCACCTTCCCCCAAAGCAAGATGTGCCGCCGCACGGCACCGGGTCTACTTGTGAGCGTAACGAGCCCTTCGGAGGATCGCCGCTCTCTCGCAAACCAAACCCGCCTCGCTGTCCCAACGCCGCTGGAGAGGGGTAGCCCATCTCCTCACCAGCCCCACACCAGAGCTGAGACCAATAACAGCACGAAATTAACTTGGAAAGAGAGAAACAGCGGAAAGTAAATAAAATCCTCTTTTCCTGTGACTTCAGAAAACGGCTGCTCCTCTCGCCAACGGGGACGGCAAATTTGCGAGCTAACGGCGACTGCCACGTTTGCGTCTCTGCAAATATCTGCTCAGTTTCAGGAACAAAACGCCAGTAACGATTGTGTTATTTTAGGACGGCGGCACAGTTTCAGACAGCAAATGTCCACATTGCAACTGGAGCCATCAGAGAGATCCCATCCTTTGAGGCGAGCACACCGAGGTAATGATTAATATTACAAAAGTAATCCGAGCCTTTAAAATCATTACTTCCAAAATCAGCAAATAATTACCAAGGCCTTCAGCAATCAATACCCAAGATAAACAGACAATTAAACAGCAAAAGAAACAGAAGGAAGTAGTTAATATTTGCCAAACGCAAGCCAAATACACTTTTTCATGGTAACCAAATACTTCCAGTAAATAGATATTTTAGCTCACTGGAGAGGCACTTTCAGAAAGTAATAAATTAATCTAATAAAACAGACAGACAGGGTGGAACCAGACATTAACGAAACACAAACTGATCTATACGGAGCCAGCCCACAATCCATGTCCTAATTATGCTCATCCACCACTCTGGGTACTTACATTCCCCACCCAGGTCAGCTCTTTAGCTCGGGGAAAATACATGTTTCATGCAGATTCACTGGCACGACAGAGCAGAGAATTTCAGCTGTCAAATGACGGAGTTTCTGCTCAGATGGAATTTGCATTTCTAATTTTTTTTTTCCCTTCTAAATACCTCTCGCTCCTCAAAGTCAGCAAATTAATCTGCTTTTAAATACGATTCTTGCTTCGTGACACCCACGTAAGCATCCCCACGACATGTTCCCATGATAGAACTGGGGCGGTTTGTCCTGGGGGGGCTGTATCCTGCCTCGCCATCACTCCTGGCACCCAGAGGGACTCGGAGCTATCCCTGACAGCCAGTGCAAGGACCAGCACCACCTCCTGCTCCCACAGCCCAACCTTCACCAGTTTCGACCCAAAATAATTGCTTGGAGTTGCTATTGGGCGAGTATCTGGTAAAGTTGCTCAAGTGGAGGATAACTTGGACTAGGCAAGATTAAGAGAGGGAGAGACGCGTGGGAAGATGTCCGTCCTGGTCATTTTCTGCAACATCAAAGGAAGAAGGAAGGGAGGAAACCGAGGGAAATGGAAGACAAAGAGAAAAGATATCAAAGGCAGCTCTGGAGAGAGTGCAATGAGAGGTGGCACGAAAAAGGAATAGTTAAAACATGAAAGGCAAGATCAAATAAAAGCAAAAGATCACAGTCTGGGTGCAGAGAGGAGGGAGGGGAGACCACCACACCACTTTCGCCAGCTTTAACTGAATAATTCATTTGACAGGTACTTGTCTGTAGCAGTGGTTGGGTCTGAGAGAGCCCGACACCGTCCAGGTCCATCCATCCAGGCAACCCACACGGTCAAATATTGTTCTTGCTCTTCACATCCAGCGTAGGGAAACGCCATGGGGACACCGCACAGAGTCCCCCTCCCCTGAGCACCCGTCTTTTGGGGAGGAACGCAGCAACGTAATTCTCACTCAGAAAACTTCTCCAGCTTCCTCTATATGAAGTTCTTGGTACCAGCAGGGTTAGTGTTGCTACTACGCTTTCACCAAGACAGGCTATACAAACATGCAGTGCTATTACACATACCTTAAGTAGCTCATATCCCAGTATTGGAAGTGTTTCTTTAATTATTTACACAGGTTTTTGAATGCTACACAGTTTATTTGGTACCACAGTCGTCCTACCTGAGCCACAAAACTCCTCGGAGCAGTGACAACACACAGAGGATTTATTGCAGCGTACGTGCAAGTAGCGAGTGACAAAAAAGGGTCTCTGGGTTAAACCTTGCTTCCAGAAAGCTCTCACCATCGCAAGGAGAGAAGAAAAACCTACGCGTTCTAAGGTAGTCTTGAAAATGCCATCAGAATGCTCTAAACATTTATTGCGGAGTAGCTGTGGATCAGGCAGCAACAGTGGCACAAGCCAACGCCACGCTCGTCCCCCAGACCAGCATCCATCCCACCACCACCAAGTCCTAAAGCCCCGGCGCAACAGTTGTAGTTACAAGGAAATGGACACTGTAATGCAGCAGAAATAACGAAAATACGGGGGGTGGAGATAAATTTTTGCACAGAAGCTTCTTTAAAGCCTAACGATTTTTACTGCTGTCTACTTCAATACAAGCAGAAATGAAAATGTCTTGCACAAACGTGTCTAGGCACTTCAAAATACAGATTAACCTTCAGGTAAGTATCCTGTACGCAGTGCAAGAGGGCAGGGATATTTAAATATTAGGGGACTCACTCCAAGGCAGGGGCAGGCAGAAGGGAAGATGGAGTTACGGAGCTGTCTCCGTGCATCAGAGCTGCGTCCATGCTAATGCACGGATCCTGGAGACTCAAATGTGACTTGACACCGGAAAAAAACCAGAAGCAGCGGCCAGTGCCACAATTAATGTAGAGATGACTTAAAACAGAAATCTGCCCCTCCCTGATTTTCTTGCTTTGCAAGAGAAACCTGACGTGAGCTCAGAAACACACCTGAGAAGGGCATCACTGAATAGGAAGACTCTACATTTCAATTCCAAAAAAAAAAAAAAAAAGGCAGGAAAAATGCATTTCCCTTCATCAAAGACAATCCTCTCCCCAAATCAGGAAGCTGTTAAGCAGATGCTCTGTCAGCACTCCCCGAAAAGCCCCTCCTCCAAACAGCCTCAACCTGCCAGCCCCCCGCGGAAGCCCTTTGGTTTATTTTAATAGTTTCCACAGTCCTTTAACTTGACCCGTGCCTTTTGCCGCCAGGGCAGCCCTCTTCCCCTGCCGGTCTCAGAGGTTTGTGTTGTGAAAAACAAAATGTCAACATTAGAATTGTCACGACAACGATATGGAAAATCTTCACTTTAAACACGAAGCTTCATCTCCAAATACTTTTGGCAGGTGGCTCAGTTGCACCTCTGCAAAGCACCGGGTGGCTGTGGGTGCCCGCGCCGAGTTCGTATTTCTTTACACTTTGAACTGAGAAATCAGAATTTTGGGGACAGGTTTGAGCTTAGTGAACAGGGAGAACCACGGATGACCCAAGCCCACCTGCAGCAGCCTGCTAGCGCCTTAGTCTGTCGCTGAAGCAATTTCTCCATCACTTAGCAGGCTTCAAAGCTTTCCAGCGATGACTGGCAGCCTCACTTAAACCAGCCAGCTAGAGATGTGTTTTACATTAAGCACTAAGTGAATAATCAATGAACATTCAGGATATAAGCACAAATCAATGATTTGTTTTAGATGAATCAAAGGGAATCACAAATGAGGAAGGGTTTGTTCTGTAACAGATGTAAACCAAGAGGAGCACTTGATGTAATTGTGTGTGTGTGTTAACCTGCTCTGCCTGCTCCCCTCCTACGCACTGACACAGACCCTGCTGTCACCGAAGCGCAGCTGTGTCCTCCGAACCCCTGTCACAAGAGATGTCACTGTCCCCAGAGAGCAGATGGGAACTGAGGCATGAAACCAGCTGACAGACCTTCCCAAGACTGGGAGGGATATGGCATGGCAGGGACCTGAACCCAAGCCTCCACCTCCAGTAACTTCAATTCCACCACACAACTACAGCTTGTATCACCGGAGAAGTGGCGGGACACAGACAAGCACACATGCAGCGCAACCCAAGAGCTCAGCTTAAAGACCTAACAAAACCAGAAAAAAAACCCACCAAAAACCAGAAATACAGGTAACTCCAGACTGCCCAGATTTATCTTGATAGATGCGTATCAGCAGATTGTATGCTGTCCCACGCACTTGGGATGAATTTGGTCAAAGCACATACAGGCTAATTTAACAAATGCTGCTGCATTCCAGCCACCAGTTTCACACAGTGTCTGCTGAGCACCACACTGGCCAAGGAAAGGCTCTCAGAAATGCTCCCCCACATCTTTTTACTCGCCATCTTAATAACACATTTCTAAACTCTATGGTTTCTCAGCCACCAGAAGCACACGCTGCTGAGTCTGCTGCCAGCCTCTCCTGGTAAACTTTTCTAAGGGTTGCAGTGAAACGAGCCCAGCTCAGACCAGAGCTTCCAGTCGCACTGGCCCCAGCTGCAGCCGGTGCCCGAGACATCAAAGAAACTACAAAAACTTGAAGTTGAACTGGTGCAGGTAAACGAAATGAAAAAGCAGTGGGAACCCCCCGCATGCTGCAAGATACAGCTCGTATTTAGCAGTATCACAAGCTTTGACTCTGCTGCTTCTAGAGCGGATTAGCGTTCACGGCTTTTATGCATTATATAAGAAGACTTTGTAAACACGCTCAGAGGAGCTCCCCTCCGGGACAAAGTCTGCTTCCCACAAAGGACACCCCCAGCGAGCGGAGCATCCCGCCGCGCGCGGCACTGAACAAGTAATATTTCTTTACAGAGATGCTGCCTGAGTCATCCCCGCTACGACGGGCAGCGGAGCAACGTCCATGCCGCAGCCGGTGCCCCACGAACCCCAACATTTCTCTCCCCAACACGTTTGCAAGTCAGGGGAGAGACGCTGCGCTCAGACCCACTCTGAGAAACCCACCCGGGATGCGAGTCCTTCGAGGAGCCGCACACATCTATTCTGAAGCGCTTTACACAACGCCCACGGGAAGAACAGTTCCCACAGGATGAACATCCAAAATACTGCACAATCAAAACCCATATTCTGGGTGTGAGGCCACGATAAGAGCAACCCCACTTCGTGGGCGAATCTAGAGGCATGGAGGTGCTTGGAGTTTGAGGTTTTACAATGGAAATCTGGAGCTGGCTGGTACTGGGTAACTACAAATCATTAAAATTTGAGGGGGAAAAACCTGTCGGGGGGAGCCTGTTTAGACAGTGCAGCCAGAACCCGCCCTGAGCTGTGCAGCCGTACACAGGAGGTGTAATCCCAGTCTCAACAGGCAGTATGTCCAAGGGGCAGGAGATTGGGAGTCTCCTAAAAGGTTCACACAAAGTTTAGAATTTCATAGTCAATAAAACAAAAACGCCAAGTCTTTAAGAAACATATCCTGCAGCATTTGTGGCTCTGGAGCAGTGTTCAAGAGAAGGGCTCGAAAGAGTGTGTGACTGACTGGTAAGTCAAAATGAGAACAAACACTACGGATGAGAACTGAACAGTTTTCATCATTTGGTGAGAAAAAAACCCACAGCAATTTAATTGCGGGAGGTTCAATTGTTCGCCTTGGCCCCACCTCCACCTGTGACTTACATGAAGTCACAAAAGCTCCTCAGGTTTACTGAGCCCTCACCAAAACAGGCCCTGCAATCCCCACATCGGGCGCACTGGTGCCCGAGCCTGCCTGTGCCCTCCCGAAGGCTTGATCCTGCGACTGCCGGCCGCCCTCCACCGTTAAACCCTGGGGGTCTGCCTCACGACAGCAGGTTACAGAAGAACTTCTTCCAAGGTAGCTGTCGGCTTTTGAAAGCTAAACTGTACCTAAACCTAAAATCAGTCAAGGGAGAATATTAACCGTTGGCCAAGACACCCATCACCACGATGCACAGCACCTGGTCCACCTCCAAACCAGACCCCAACACTGGGCATCGGCCGCCTGGGTGACTGGTTGTGCTATTTGAGGCTGCCCTTCTCTTCCTACTCCTGCAGACTATTTCAAACCTCGTTTATAATTGGAAAGAGGCAGCATCTGTTTTTGCAGACCATAAGGTCAAAACTTTACTAATAACCACAGCATGGCAAAACACCATTAGCGAGTAAATAAACCCTGCCTCGGTCACAGAAAAGCAGCTCTAGAGCTGGTTTGACCTGGTTTATTTTCTTTCGACTAATTGTTCTGTCCTCCCAACACAAAGCAGGCTCTGTGATGCTTTACATGTATTTTAATATAATTTCAGTCTCCATTGGAGGCGACGTGGACACCTTGTCAGCCTTCCCCAGAATGCAACGACACAAGGAGCTCAGGATCACTGGGAGCTGTCTCCAGCTACTCAGAGGGCATGGCTGATGTTACAGAGGATTGGCAAACACGAAGCCTGTCTTTGAAAAATAAGGGGATGGGGATAAAGAGGATCGAGGAAATTATGGAATAATCAGCTTAGCCTCAGTTGAAGTACTTAGAACACAAGGAGGACTTGAACAAGAGCTAACCTCTGTTTATCAAGAACAAATCACATCAAGTCTATCATATTTCTTTCTGTGACAGGGTACCAGGACTTGTAGAAAAGGGAGAAAACTCAAAGATTTCAGAGAGTTCTGGCAGTATCATCCCCATCCCACCACCAGGGACGCAGGGGCTGGACTGAGCCACCTGAATGTGGGTGCACCTACTGCTGGGAAGATCACCAATGAATTGGTCCCTGCTCTTTAAGCACAGACTGGGAGGACCTTACCAAAGCAGGTTCCAGGGGAACCCAACCCAGACCAACACCGCTTGGTGTTTTCATCCACGACTTCTGCCAATGGCAGAGAGAATATGTTGATTGCCTGTGAAGGCTACACCAAGCTGAGAGGGGCTGCAAGCACACAGGAGGACAAGATCAGAATTCAAAACAAACCTGACACTTTAGAAGAAGGGAGGGGAAAACAAAAAAAGAGGATACAGTTCAACAAGGACAAGTGTAAGGTAATGTGATTTGGCAAGAATAATCAACCAGGCAAACACAAGTTGAGGAATGAAAAGCAGGAAAAGTTCTAGACAGCAATGGCTGAAGGGTCAATGGGATTTAAAAAAAAATAAAAAGAAACACAAATCATCTGTGGTAAAAGTAAAAAAGCAAACACCCTGGGACGTATAAACAGGATCATTATATGTAAAAGACCTGAAGTAATCCCTTATTCTTCTGAGAAAAAACAAAGCGGGGACTTCAGTCCTGTATCGCAGGTTAAGCGCCACTCTTCACGATGATGGTCCAGAAGAGAGGAACAAGAACAACTGCAGACCAAGAATACATGACCTAAAAGGAATGATCAAAGGAACCAGCATGGTTTAATCTACATGAGCAGGGACTAAGGGGGTGGCAACTTCCAAATATCTAACAGGCTCTTTTAAAGAAGGAACTTGTCTGCCTGTGCTCAAGAAATGGAAAAAAGAGAGCGATCATGAAATCAAACTGACGGAAAAGACATTTCTGTTTAGATCATAAGAAAAATCTAATGGCAGGTCTGCTAAATGTCAAACAGATCGTCTGGGGAGCATCTCTGTCATGGGAGGTTTTTAAGAATGAATACAATAAACATCTGTCAGGAAGGAGTTGGTTATCACTGATCCTGCGTAGGGGCAGGAGATGGGCCGAATGACCTCTCAAGGTCTTCTCCATCTCTGTATTGAGTAACGGCCTGATACGTAAATGACCATAATAGCCGGAAACCTGCTGTGCTGACACAGCCTGACCCGCATTATTTGTGACTTGTAGCAATCGCTGTTTGCAAGCGACAATCTGTTGCTGTCAGAGGAAAAAGTGTACGGACAGTGGTACCCAAGGTTATTATTTTGGCACTTGAATGAGCAATGGGGAAAAGCTACTTGTTAAAAACCAAAAGTGAGTCAAAGGACAACACAGTACAGACGGCACATACTACCTAGCGGGGCTGGCCACCCCACTCCAGAAACCAGGAGTGACTGCTCAAAGCACGGCACGCTGGTTTCACTTCATTTATGGGAAGGAGCTATGAGCAAACCAACTGCTCAGCAGCAACCACAAGAAAGCAGCAAGTGATCTCTCCACCTGTATAACTTACCACAACAGTCTAGTATTTCTGGTTGAAAGCGGATACAGCACCCGGCTGTGCAAAAACTTTTTCCGGTTAAAAATCCCACTTACAGATCCACCAGCAGTACCCCTGCATTGCAAACGCCCATCACCCAAACCTCTGTGGGGAGGCAGCTCCAGTGGGATTCAAACCACATTAGCAGCATGACAGGAGAGCCCTTCAGCTAACGAAGAAGGCAGAGGAGCACCAACAGCCACCCATCAGACACCCAAGGTGCCAGGAGAAGATGGTATGTCCCAGGTGCTCCTGCCCTGGTGCCAGGGAAGGGATGGGCACCTACATGGGCTCGCGTCACCCTGCCCATGGAAGCCAAAATAAACTCCCTCGTCCTCACAAGCCCCAGCCCTGACACCATCGGTCTTGTACCACGCACAAGCCGCACCTCCTTGTGATTGTGCATGGTGTGCCATGGGATTGTGAATCCATCAAGTCACATCTGACACTCAGCAAAACCTGCTTCTCACCTGTAGCAGGGAGAGATGCTTACACAGCGAGGGGGAAGAGAGGGTCAAGGGCTGGACGGCCAGACTGGCCGCCTTTAACAACCTCTGTAATTGCAGGAACTGGAAGAGCTGAGTGCCTAGCACAGGCATGAGAGGTTGCACACCCATACACAAGAGAAACACCCAATTCAGAAGCAACTACTACCAGAAACATCCTCCAGGCCAGGATAAATCTGGTGAGCGACAGGATGGGGAAAAGCAACTACTACATTGTCAGGACAAACCAACAGTGAGCACCTCTGCCAGCACAGCCTCGACGGGACAGAGCCCTGCACCCCTGCTTTACAGCCACCTACTCGGTGCAAAGCCAGCACCGATATCTGAGCGTTGAAGCCAGCAGTCCTCGCCCCCACCCCACATGCACTGAAGTTACAGGACTCAGCATCAAGGCGCAAGACCCGTGTGTGGCATGGGGAGAGCAGGGCTGCTCCAACCGCCCCTCGCCATCAGTTTGCCCAGAGACCCCCCCAAGCATCCGACAGCTCCCCCCAAACGCTGCCATCACCAACTCCCCACGAGGATTTAACCCGCGGGGTTCCCACCGCCCAGGAAGGTTTTCGCCGTCAAGGCGGGGGCGCAAAGAAACGCCTCAGCGGAGCGGAGCCCCCCGCGCCCCGACCCGGGCGACACCCGCCCGTCACGCCACAGCCCCCCCGCACCCCCGGGGGCTCTCCAGGCCGCAGAGCGCCCCGGGCACGAGCAGGGACCTCCCGGGCACCCCCGTACCATCTCCGGATCGCGGAGGCTCCCGCAGGATCCCACCGGACCTCCGGGATCCAGCCGGGCTGGGCTCCCGGAGCTTCCCCAGGCTCACGCCCCGGCGGCGGGGCCGCGGCCGGGACTCTGGGCCCCGCCGGGGGAAGGGGCCGAGCCCCCCTTACCTTTGTGCCCGCCGAAGGCGCCGTACCAGGACAGCGAGAGCAGCGCGCACAGGCAGCCGAGCAGCAGCGTGAGCGCCGTGCCGCTGCGGAGCCTCATCGCCTCCTCGCCGGCGGGGGCGGCCGCATGTCCCGGGCGCGGCGCGGCCTCGGCAGCCCCGGGGGCCCCGGCGAGCGCGGAGCGGAGCGGAGCGGGGCGAACCGCCCGCCCGCCTGCCCGCCCGCATGCAGCGCCCGCGCCGGGCCGCGCCGCGCCGGGCCGGGCCGGGCGGGCGGGGCGGGGCCGAGGGGGGCGGGGCCGAGGGGCGGGGCGGCTACGGGCGGAGCGCGCCCCCGTGCGGGGAACGGCGGGGCCTTGGGTGGGGGGGGCGTGTATGGGGGGTGTGCGAGGGGGGGTGTATGGGGGTGTGTGTAGGGAGTGTGTGTATGGGGGGTGCAGGGGGGGTGTGTGTACGGGGGACGTGCGGAGGGGGGCTGTGCAGGGGGTCGTGTGTGTAGGGGGGTGTGCAGGGGGTAGTGAGTATGAGAGGATGTGCGGGGGGGTGTGGGTAGGGGTGTAGGGGTGTGTGTGCACGTGTACATGTTTGTCAGTTGGGTAAATGCCCACACCTGTGTGCTGGGCTTATTCCTACAGGCGTACGCGAGCGTACTTGTGCACGTGCACGTGTCCCTACGAAGACATATTTGTGTATCTCCGGGCGCCTGCGTGGGCCTGGGCATGTGTGTGCGTGTGCGCACGCCTGGGTCCATATGTCTGTGTGTGCGCGCGTCTGGGTCCATATGTCTGTGCGTGTGTGCGCTTTAGGGTCCATATGTCTGTGCGTGTCTCTGTGTGTGTCTGCGCCTGGCTCCGTACGTCTGCGTGGGCGGGGGCGGGTGCACCTGGGTGTATGCACAGGGGAGCGGGCGTCTCTGTGTGCGGGGGTGCACGCACGGACCCTCACCCAGGGCGCGCACGTGGATTCACTTGTTCGCATCTCTGTGCGCTGGGCTGTGCCGAAACAACCCCCAGGGTGTGCCTGCGGAGGGAGGTGTGTGCTCAGCCCCTGGCGCAGGGGTGTGCACGGCTGGGGGCGGGGGGCTGCAAGAGGAGGTCAGGGGGCAGCAGCCCCCTCGGCTGTGCAGTGTATATGCACTGCCATTACCACAGAAGCCTTTCATTTCGGTTAAGGAAACAGCATCTAATGTTTATTGAGAGAAAATCAATGCCAGATGAATATCGCAAATGGAAGCTGCCTCCTGGAAGGACATCATCAGTCTTCCAGGGGACCTGGCATTCAGGGGTTATGGCCTCAAGCCACTTGCCTGGATGAAGGGCAGAATAAATCAGATTTAAAAATTATTTTGCGTGTGTTTCCTTCTGTTAATGGGTCTGGCTTTATTTTATTATAGACCATGAGGAGCTGTGCAGTGAGGCCGGGTTCGAAATGCTGCGTGTACGTGCCTCCATCGCCTGAACGTGCTTCTGCAGTTGGTTGTGAGGTCAAATGGGAGGTGGCAGCTCGTGTGGCCCATATGTGGGTACATAATCCCTCCAGAAAAAGTTGTCATCTTCCATTCCCGGGAGCTCTTTTAGTGAGTAAATATTTCTCAGACGTGCAAATATTGTAGGACTGGCTTCCAGCGGCCAAAGTCTGTTTGAAATATTTGGATCAATTAGGGAGCAATGTAAAGCTCAGCGCGTGCTTATGCCAGAGGCAGGAGCAGTGGCACAGGCGCTGGGTGGTGCTCGGCTGCAGACTCGGAGCCCCGCCAGGCGGGTGGCAGGACTGTGCTGGCTCCCTGGGCTCCCTGGGCACATCTCCTCCCAGCAGTGCTTCAGCAGATGTGCAAATCCTTCTGAAATGGAGAAATCCGGCAAATGGCTCCTCCGGTCTCCGCTCCATTTCCTTCTGGAACAGCGAAAGGTGACGGGAGCTCAGCACTCCAAGAGGGGTGAGTGCAGGGGCTGCCTCAAGGTGCTCTGGGCAACCCCTGTGCCTTGCTGAAAGCCAGGAGGCAAAGCACGGATCACCCATTTCTGCAAGAGATGGTCTTGTCTCCCTGCATCCTTAGACTCTTCTCTAGTTTACAGAACAAACCACATTTTCCCAATCTTGAAATGGCCTCTCATGTCAATGAGAATATCAGGGAAGGGAATCGGCAGAGGGAGCCCTTTGGACGGCACCAAAAGTTTCTGCCTCTGCTGCCAGAAGCCAGTGAGGAGCTGGGGGCTCCCTCACAGACCATTGCTCACAACAGGCACACCCCTGAGTAGGGAAATGGTATAAACATGACTCTTGGGAATACTGAAAAAAAAACAACTGAGGGAGGCTGGATCCACATTTCCTTACCTGGATTTTGCACGGCATTGCCCAAGTGACCATGACTTACAGAGCATAAGGCAGCACGACGTCCGTGTCTCGCAGCACTCCATCCCTTGAGCGCTCGATTGGCTTCATGGAGAGCAGCCGCATCCCCTGGCTCAGACCCCCACCCCAGCCCACCCGCCTGACACTCGCCCCTCAGCTGCAGGTGAAGCCTCAATCACACCGGTAACAGCATTTTCACCATCAGAGCAAAGAAAACAAGACCCAGAAACTCTGTCCCACCCAGCCTGCTTGCTTTCTCGCCTTAAACCCACGTGTTAAACCCAGGAGACAAAGCAGCGTTCACAGGAATTAATGGCAAAAACCCTTCAAACACAGAAGACAAGTAAGAGCTACTTGTGGGAAAGGCTGTGAAATCCTAGTGCCATTAAAGAATTTAGAGAAACGCCAAATCCTAGTGCCATTAAAGAATTTAGAGAAACGCCGTGACACATTTTATCGTATTAGGTGTTGGCTGTTTATTTTCAGATGTACCAAACTCTCCTACTGCTCGGCATATGTGGTGTGTCTGCAGCAGAAGAGAACAGAACCACATTAATAATTTCCCCAAGACAATTAATTAGACTCTTTCCCAAGGATAAAGCTTAATCTAATTTCTGCTGATACACTTTGTCTTCATAAAAGTCTGAAGAGATGAATGAGCTTTATACCACCCTTGCATGACAAAAACTTTGGGCTCTCTTGGAAAAAATGAGAGACTAGACAAAATGCCAGCACTTGTGACTTTTCTGTCAGACCTGCAAAGTTCCTTTTTATTCTTGAACTCCCTCTCACTTATCCCAGTTTTATAACAAGCAAGTTTGGAGCCTTAGTCCTTCTGCAGAGCAAAGTTTAAAATACGAACTGCAGAGACTCAAAACCCCAGCAGCAAATGAGCAAAGCAAAGATGGAAAGTTTTTCAGGTGATCTCATGATCTTTGAATAGCCGATGTTGGCAATACCGAGCACACTGTAAAAATGAGGACCTTCCATGGAAAGCGCTCCAATAGCAATCCACAGGTCCTGCAGCCATTATAAAAATCAGAGAGAGAAAACACTTATTAGATCTAGATACCAGACGTAATCCAGATTTATAGCTGATTTTATCTAGCTCTCTGAAGAGCTTGGCTCTGGAGTTTGGCCCATCTGTGAGCGGGTCAGGCTCGGTCCTTCCCAAGCTGCTCTAAGCAAAGAGCACTTGCTGTTTTTCTCATAAAACAAAGTAACTTCATTTTCCGTGTGTTTCACAGGTCACTGTGTTCAATCATCACCAGGGCTTGTTTCACTGCAGTACAAATGTTTCCAAATCCTCCTTAACCACAAGAGATGAAGATCCCAACAGGGTGCTTACCTCTGATGTTTTGACGCATTGATTCCTTAACTCAGGGCAAAAGCTACAAGTCAGGTTCTCAAAGCAACACTCGCCCTGAGTAATTTGTGTAGGCTGCAAGATGTTCCTTCTTACCTTCAGGAGCATGAGATCCTTACGTTGTTTGCCTGACACCCATAGCGTGCTTGTACTTCATGCCTGCTCTCCACCCACTTTCCCTATCGGCTCCTCTATCTCCATGGAAAAGCCGTCCCAGAGTTTTCTGCCCTTAAAACTCGCACGTCACACCACTGAGCACTGGTGCTGAGCCTGTGTAAACACCTGACGTGGCAGAGCAAACCTTCAGGAAACCTCAACCTCAGAAATGAGACAGCAAAAATAACCTGCCCAGCTTTTCCTTCTGCCTGAGCTGCTGCGGAAGGAGGGTTTCTGCTTCGGAGGCGGAGAACAATGTTTTCACTGGGCTGAAGGAGGAGGGAACCCATCACGGGACTGGGCTGAGTCACCAGCATCTGACCCGACGTGTCAGGAGGGTCCTGCACCTCTCCAGAAGTCTCTGGAAGGAGTGTGTGGTACCTCAGCGGCATGTGGACCCTGGCACTCGGTCCAGCCCGGCGAGCAGCGTCCCTCCATCACCGTCCTGCCAGAGCCAGGGGGTGTTTCGCAACCCTTCCCCTCCCCACCAGGGGTGCCTGGGTAGCGATGGGGTCCATAGGCTGGAGCAATGATTTGGGGAAGAATTCCCTCTGGAAAATCATCAGCAGCCTCTGCTGTGGTGTGCAAGCAAGGAAAAGACTGGATAACCTCTCCCTGTGTCTCCTTCATTCTGCCAGGACTTTCCTGGGAACATGAAAAATTTGGACATAAGGAGTATTTCTGGTGATCGTGTCCTCAGAGCAAGAATCTCACCAAATATTTTTAAACACTTCCCAGCAGAAAGTGGGTGTAGAGAGAAAACAGAGCACTGCAGGGATGCTAATTGCTCCTTTTTGAGCCTTTCCTCTGTAACCTTGAAATTTTAAACTTGAACAGCTTTTTTTTTTCTTTTTTTTCCCCATCCTCTTTGCTGTTCCTTTGCTACATCCATCTGCCAAGCTGGCTGCTCCACAGCTTGGGCTGACAAACCACTTTTCGGGCAGAGGTTGCTCTGAGGCTATGGGATTCCTAGAGAACCATAAGAAAACATCCACCCAGCCAGTGCTTCACGCTGAGAATGCCAAAACCCAGATCCTCCAGCAAATAGAGAGACAAACATCTCAAGTTAATATATGTGGGAATTCAGCAGAGCTTCTCACAGGGCCTCTCCGGGGGGCTGAGAAACAGCCCGGAGGCACATCCCCGGACTGGGGCAGTAGGGGACACTGGAGAGCGAGGTCTGAGGAGGACTCGATGGGAGGAAATCCCCGACCTCGAGGAGGAGGGGACAACTCACTGAGTCACCCCTGTCCCGTGATCGGTGAGCTAAGCTAGTAGCAGGCTGGTGAAAGCCTTATTTTCCTTATGTTTTGTAAAAGTGAGTGAGGTCATGACCAGAAAGCTGAGCATGACTCAGCACGACCCACCAGGAGAAGGGAAATTCCCTCCGGCTTTTGGTCCCTTCCATGTGTGCCAGCTGGATTAGAGTTCACACAGAGCAAAACTTAGATTCCTGGGTTTAATTTGGTCATAGCCTGATAATTATAAATGCATCAATTAATGTGGAGAAACAACTGGCTTGAAGAGACATGGCAACTTGAGGACAAGCTCCTGTGCCTCAAACACCTGGGCAGTGACGGAGAGGGGAATAAGGAATCGATCCTTTCTGCAACCCCACAGCCACTCGATGCCTGAGGAATGAATGTGCTGGGGTTGGATCCCAAAATACAAGTTTCTGGCTCTATAAATGAGATCAAAAGTAGCCGTCAAGGTCCTGAGAAACAGGACACAAGATGGACATGCTGGAGGTGCTGCTTGGCAAGGCAGACAAGTTACTGGCGGTGTCCTGTACCGCATGCTCTGCTATGGCAGGTCCCAATTCTGGTTTTATGGAAAAAAAAAAATTAATCCAATGATGTCAAGCCAGCAACTTTGACCACCGTTTTCAGAAATAAGGCTACACACAGCAAAGAGGCAAAAGACGAAGGTGAGCACAACGCGGCTTTGCTGTGTGTCCAAACCCTTCAATATCTCATGCTGTAAAAGCTGGTGAATCACTCCCTGCACAGCATCATTCATGCTTAAACCTGAATCCGCTTATGTTTAAACTTTAACTCATCGCTTCATGGTGGAATATTTGCTATGTCATACCCAGATATTGAAATGCCATGTCATATCCAGATATTGAAATTCCTCGAAAACTTTTTAAGTTAAAAAGGGCAACGACTCCCCCTGTGAACACAATTTTCCAGAGAAGTGTCGCGATTTCAGAACTGCCACACATGTGCCAAAAATGTATCTGTACAGAAAACCAAGTATTTTAACGTATACGCTTTTGGTCAAGAAATAAACTAACGCCCCACTGTGGACATAAAAGCTTATCCTTCTGTTGATTGCTGAAGATGATAAATCATGACACAGTTTCTGCTAAGTTTTTGTTATCTTAAACCAAAAAATACATCACTAAGAGTCAGAGTGGTCAGGGCCTTGGGTGAGAGGAAATTAACACCAACAAGGAACCTCATAATCATTGATCCATCTTTATTTAATTACGTTTGGATGGCACAGACAGTGTGTTCTGCCAGCTGGTCTGCCCTGCGGCCAGATTAAGAGGCCTGTCAACTGTACCTGATCTGCAGAAAAATACTGCTGCCAACCAGCTTGGAAAGCCCCCAGAACATCCTCCCTAATGTCAGTTGTGTTTATACCAGTATCTTTATTTTTAGCCCCTCTTTCCGAAGCACTGGGGTCAGGGAAGAGCATTAGCTGAAGAGTTATTTATTCCTGCCACGCTGAGCATGCAAACCCCTCCGATGGGTGCTGACACCCTGGCAGGGGCAGGGCAGGCTGGCAGGTCCCCACCTCCATGACCTGGCCGGGTTGGCCCTGCTCACTCTGATGCAGAGGACGGACGTGACAGGCACGACAAGGATGGCCGAGCGCTGGTGGCTACTGCCAGGCGGCGATGGGACCAGTTCAGCCGGGGTCACGTTTCCTCGATGGTCTCAGAGGCTGAGTGGGCACCCCCAAGACACTGAGGTTGTGCTCACCCCCCACTGCCCGGGCACCAGTGATGCTTTTGTCACCAGCACGGCCCTGTGCCCCCGAACCTGCGCTCTGGGGGTGCAAACCCGGGCACAGGCCCTGCTCACGGAGGGGGACGAACAGGACAGAAGAGCAACTGTGGACACTTGGGAGAACTCACCTTTCTTTTTTCTGCCTGCAGAAAACGTTCTGATGGGCAAAGCCCTGTGACAATGACAGCCGTAACGCCCCCGGGACGCTCGGGGGGTCGGGACGGCGGCGGGCAGCCCGGCCCCCCGGGGTGGCCTGAGCCGGGGGGCGGAGCCTGGAGGGCGAGGACAGCAGCGACTCCGCAGCGCCCGTCACCGGGGGCGTGGTCTGTCACCCGGGGGCGGTGCCAGGCGGGCGGCCCCGCTATAAGTTGGTGGCGCCGCGGCCGCTTCTTGTCCCGCCCGCCTGCTCCGGCCCCGCCTGGTCCCGGCCCCCGACGGCAATTCCTGCTGCGCCACAGCCATGGCGGCCCTGACGGTGAAAGCCTACCTGCTGGGCAAGGAGGAGGCGGCCCGCGAGATCCGCCGCTTCTCCCTGCCGCCGCCGGCCCGCTACCAGGCCATCCACGACCGCATCGCCGAGCTCTTCCAGGGATTGCTGCGGGCCGGGCCGCCGGCCGCTTTCCGCATGCACTACAAGGGTGAGCGAGGCCGGGGGGGACGGGGAGGGGCAGCTCCGCACCCGGTCAGACCCCCAGAGCGGCGTCCCTGGGGATGGGGAGTCCCCGAGGCTGCGGTGTCCGCGCTGTCCCCGCCAGTGACACCTGACCGGGCAGCTGATCCTATGCTTTACCCTCTCCAGATGAAGACGGGGACCTGATTGCTTTTTCCACCGACGAGGAGCTGGAGATGGCTTTGCCTTACGTGCAGGACGGTGTCTTTCGTGTTTATGTCAAAGGTAAGGGCTCGAAGGGCCGTAGCAGGCCTGCGGCTCTGTGCCCTGTGCGCTCGCTGGTGGGCCCCCAAAAACGGGGGAGGTGAGCCCTGGCCCTCGCCCTGGTCCTGAAGGGCCTGGTGTGAGCCACAGCCTTCAGCAGGGAGGGTAAATAGAGGGCAGAGTAGTTAGTGTGCCAGCATATGAATCCTCCCTGCTGAGGCGGGGTAAGTGGGTCACAAGTTTCCTCATCACTCTGTTATCTCAGCTGGCCCAATGCGAGCCACTGTTGTCATGCTGGCTCCTCGGAAACGCGGGGCGAGCACCGGAATCTTTAATATTCAAGCAGTGTCTTAGGAGGCCGTGATTCCAGCTTATTCTTCAGAGGATGGGTGCTTCCTAGTCCCTTCTTTCTCATGTGGATACCTGCAAACTTTATCTGCAGCTCGTCTAATGAGTCACACCAGCCAGCAGCTCTTGTCGCCTTCACATCTGTTGTGCCTCCTGGCATTTTCTTCCTAACTCCCTCTCTAGAAACATTTTGTTCTTGCAGTGCTTAGGCAGGTAGGATGAGAAGCCAAACTGGGGTAGTGCACGACTAATCTAAAATAAACATGACAAGAGACTGCTAAGGATTAGGCATGCCCAGTTTGAGGAGCAGGTATCTTTGTGAAACCCCTTTGCACTTGGTTTAATTTCTCTTACGTGCCTCCAGCATGCGTTTGGCAGCCAGTGTAAAAATAAACTGACCCAGTAAGTCAATACTGCACTGAGAGGGGCTGTTTGTGCTTCCTTCTCCACTGCCTAATTTCCAGCCTTTAAATAGTAACCTTGTTCTTGATACAAAGTTCCCTTTCCTTAACAGAGAAGAAGGAGTGCAGGCGGGAACATCGCTCGCAGTGCAGCCAGGAGCCTCCCCGTGACATGGTGCACCCCAACGTGATCTGTGATGGCTGTGAAGGACCGGTGGTGGGTGCCAGGTTCAAGTGCACTGTCTGTCCAGATTATGACCTGTGCAGCACCTGCGAGGGTAAAGGCATCCACAAGGAGCACAACATGGTGATGTTTCAAAGCCCGCTGCTAAATCCGTTTGAGGTGAGCAAAAACCTACAGAGGGGAACTGCCAAGTGGGATATCCCTCAAATTTAAGTCCTAAGTCTCAGAATCTGACTGGGTGAGCAGAGTCACATCAACATTACCCTTTACAGTGGCTTCCCCGAGGACGCTGGCTCCGAAAAATGCGGCATGGTGTTCCACCCTTCCCGTGGATGCACTGCTGGGGATATCCTGGCCCTGCAGCTCCCTGCCAAAACTCTCAACAAGCCCAAGCCAGTGCTGCAGGCTCTGTGTCACCCACTGCAGAAGGTAAGAGGAGATGCCCTGGCAAACAAGGTGGTGGTAGAGCCAGACTAGCTGAGGTTCTGCAGCACAGGGTACAGAGTCTGGGTGGGAAAAATAGACATAGGAACTAATCTAATTCAGTTTAAACAATTAGCACCTTTCAGCACAGAGTGGGATTATTTTAAGGCTTGCTTGGGCTCATGCAGTCGATGAGGATGCAGAGAGAGTATCTGGAACCAAACCAAGCCGAGCTGTTAGGTTAAGCCTGTCACCACTCTACCTCAGAACTGTCTTTCAGCATGGCTAATGAGCCTTAACAATGCTAATGCCACTGGTTTTCTGTTCCAGAGGTAGCTCAGAGTTTTTGTCTCTATACTGCCTTTGTTGTGCAGAGTATGTGAGTGATGGGAAAGAGCACTGAGATCTCATGGAGATAGACTCTGTAGGTGCTCTTTCCCTCTGAGCTTCTATGTGTGCTAACAGAAATTGTTTTTCTGGAAGCTTCTACTAACAGCCAGCCTCAGGACCCCAATGTCACCTTCTTAAAGAATGTTGGGGAGAGTGTTGCAGCTTTTCTGAGCCCCCTGGGTAAGTGACTTACAGTTTGTTACCCTAATCCCTGAGACGGACTAAAAGCTCTTTGAACGGGAGCACCAGTCAGCTGTTGTGACCAACACTAGAACTACCTCATGCTACTAAGCCTTAAAGGCTTAATTTACTCCTGGCACTAATAATGCCTAGGCTTAGAGCAGCCACTTGGTACCTTTTCAGAGCCCTCCTTTAGGAGGAAAGATTTCATTAACATGTCACCACTGTAACACTGATTTTAAGTGAGTGGTAACTCAGGATTTTGCCTGGCTTACGTGGACATAAATAACTTCTGCCCCGACCCTCTCAATATATGGTTTGTCTAGCTAGAGGAGGATCACTATTATGTGCTTAACTATTCTTTGTTTAAAGAATGCTTTGCATTTTAATTCCTACATGTTAAATGGCAAACAGTAGGATTGCAGAAACTGCATGGCACTTAGACCAGGACTGATCTATGCTCATTCAGGACTGTGCTTTGGAAAAGTCCTTATAAAACTTGCTCCATCTCAAATGTGCTTCTAGGGATTGAAGTTGATATTGATGTGGAACACGGAGGACAGAGAAGTAAAGTGAATCCTGCTGCTCCCAATCAAGAGAACAGTGCTGAGTCAAGCAGTGGCACTCTTAACCAGAACGTTCAGGCTAAACCAGACTGGAACAACACAGATGCTGCTACAGAAGTAAACGGTGTTGCAGAGCAGATACAAGACATGGTGATAGATCCTGTGCCCACACAAATGGAAGATGGCAGCTTCCAGTCCCAGGTACAACTGTGAAGCTAATGTAGTCATGCTTCCGGAGGCTTTACTAAAAGGGAAGGTAATAACTGAGCATGCATCGTGGCATTCAGTATCAAGAAGTTGGCAGATTAAGTGATACACGGCATCTTTGCTTACAGGAAAGGTGGTGGGACTTGTGGATGTAACTCTTCTCTATTAAGAGATGGTAGGAACATGCATCTTACCTGGAAGGCACTGCAGCACCTGGATCTTTTTGCTTTCCATTTCAGGAACACAGCGAGTCCAGCAGTTCGTCAGGGGCTGATGAGGATTGGACCCACTTATCTTCCAAAGAAGTGGATCCGTCCACAGGTGAATTGCAGTCTCTGCAAATGCCAGAGGCAGAGGGTCCCAGCTCCCTGGATGTATCTCAGGATCCTCCCCAACCAGGACCTACAGGACTGCGAGAAGCTGCCCTCTACCCACATCTCCCACCAGGTATGAGAATGTGTGCGGGTTTCATAGCTGAGAATAATTTTAATTCAGGAGCTGCCAGCTTGCCCCACATAAGCAGCCCTGCTTTTAGAGATGTTAGAAGCCAAGGCCATGTAAGTTACAGCTAAACTTGTCCATAACTTTCTTAGCAGGTACAGTGGCTCTTGAACTGTTAGAGACGGACTCTTCTCTTGAATGTGGGCAGTTAAAACTTCTGACCTTAGACTAGTATGCCATTTGAGCAGCATGAAAAAAGGTGGTATCCTAAATCATGTCCTTTCTGTGTCCTCTTCAAGAGAGCCTTTTAATGTGGGACGCAGACTAGTACATCCTGTGACTGTAAGCATTTTTCTGGCAGGAGCCAGTAACAGGATACAAGGCCACTTAACAGAGATCAACGGCACAGTCCTACAGCAAGGCCAGCTGAGTCTGGCTCAGCGGTTTTCTTAGCTAGTTATGTATCTTTTATCCCAAACATCTGCTCTTATGGGAGACAAAGGAGAGCATGTCTTCTAATGTTTAATCAGCTATGCCAGATTTACTAGGATTAGTGCCAGCTTACCTACTGTGTGGTATCAGACCCTTGGCGGGTTTGCCAGTTACATGAAATATTTCAACTTTAAACTATTCTCTTAACAGAAGCAGACCCTCGCCTCATCGAATCTCTGTCCCAGATGCTCTCTATGGGCTTCTCCGATGAGGGTGGATGGCTCACTCGACTCCTGCAGACAAAGAACTGTGACATCGGGGCAGCACTGGATGCCATCCAGTATTCCAAGCAGCCACCTCACTTGTAGTAGTCTGTAACAAAAAGCACTTTCCTTCTAACTGAAAGCAGACGACGCAGCACACCTCACTCAGTGGTTCATCTTTCTTCCTGCTAAGGGTTTCTGTCTCATGTTCCTAAGTGCTTGTAGAATGGAGGAAAAATAAATACTACTCCCTGTGATGAGTCTGTCTGATTGTTTAAGTATCAGAGCTGTGTTGTTTATTGTAACTTTGCTAAAAGAGTGGAGGGACTAGGCTAAGAAGAGCGTGTGATTTCATGGAGCAGCTCCTCAGCAAGGGAGACTGCCCAGGACTGTAAGGCCTGGCTTTTTGTGCCTACCTGGGGGTGCCCTTAGGGCTGCACTTCTGAGGAGAAATCAGATCTGTTGCTGCTTCCGAAGCCTATTCTGTAGCTCTGGAAGAAAGGGTTGCTATGGGAGATCTAAACAAAGGGCTAGTACGGGAAAAGAGTTGTAGTTTCTAATGGAGAATTCAGTTGTACCGGCCAGGCATCCTTACAGCCTGGGAGCTTTCTCCCTGCAAGCTGACCTACTTCCATTCTTATTTCTAGCTGCTGAGGTTGCTAGCCAACACTGTAACCCTAGTACTTGCCCAGTGTAACAATCTCTTCCACCCTCCTACCCTTCCCTGAAACACAGCCACAAAGCAAGTAAACAGCTTTAATAGGCTTAAGAGTAAGGCCACCTGCAGTTCAAAATCAAGTCTGTATTCAACATACTAAATACTTTATAGACACAAACAGGAAAGTGATGCCTGAACTTCTCAGAGATCATCATCAAACTCTTCATTGGTGCAGAAGAGCTGTTCACAAGAAATGCTGCTAGGCTTTGGCCCAGTGTTACAGTTAATGAGTGCATTTGCCCTCCTTGTGCTAACCAAGCAGCACCTTCCCCCAGTGGGCTCCGTGGCACCAGATACTACCCTTAAGAATTGGCTTTGAGGTTCTCTGGACAACACATCCTCCTCCACTGAGCAACTGCTGCTGGGCACCATGGTGCCAGGCAGTTTTGAGGCAAGCTGCTCAGTGCTACCAACACACTTTTTAAATTCAAAACCTGTACCTCGAGGTAGAATTCTTTGACCCTGTTCGGGGCATCTACTGGCCACTGCAGCGCTGCTGTGTAGCCCCAACCTTCCACTGCCCTCCTGTGGTGACAGGGTGACCGTGGCAGCAGCGTCACTATAGTTCTCTGAACATGAGAGAAATTTTTCCCACTTCGAGGGTTTGGTATGAGCAGTAGGAGTTTGTGTCTTCTCCTCAGGCACTAAGGATTCAGAAACTACGCTGTCTCCAGAAACAGCACCTCCATCATCTTGACCAGGCGCTGCTACTAAATATTTCTTGCGCTGTAAGAAGAAAGAGAGGTTGGTTATGAAGCCAGTACCCACAGCCAGGCTGCACAAGCAGCAGGCAAAGAAAGAGCACTCGAGTCCTTAAATGCACCCATATTCTCACCAGCCCTCTGAAGCTGAGGCACTGGGTGGGTCTATGAGCTCTGGGCTGTGTCGACTGAAGACAACTTCCCTGGCACTGCAGAAAATCACAGTAACCTTAAGGATCGCGTGCTGCCCAGGTGCCAGTGCTCAGTAAGGCAGAGCAGCACAGATTGCAGCTCTGCTGATGGAGGAATGTGGCTCAACCACTCAGCCTATGTAAGCTGGCAATGGTTTTGCCTGACTAAAACCTTTCAGAGAGAAACCCCTGACACAATTATCTTCTCCTTCCATCGTTCAAATAGAAGAGCAGACGACAACCCGTAAAAATTCAGAATCACGACACAAAAGAGGTGAGAAGAACCCTGTTTTGTTTCACTGGTAGGAAGCATTTTCTGCAACTAAAATATCTCAGTGGTTTTAACCTTTTTGGCTTGGTAGGCAAGCTGGAAAACTCCACTTTCTTCTGCACACTCCTGAACGTCACCAGAATGGAGGCTCTTCTGGTGCTTCCTGGCCAAGAAAACCATTCACAAAGAAGACAGATTAGCTCCACTGTGATTTTATTTTCACAGATCACCAGAAAGGTTCATAAAATGCATGGCCCTAGCAATAAGAGAGGTTTTACACCCAAATACCAAATCCCTGCCCAGCTCAGGTTGTACATTGCAACTTGTACTTTGTTCAGCCACCAGACATGAGCTACCTCCCACACCTACAAACCAAATGTCACCACTTGGGGGCAGGAATTACAAATAAACCAGTTCCCTCGGTACCTTTGTTCTTCCACAGTGTTTTTCCTCCTGGAACAGAACTGTTGCCTTTCTGTACCTGCCTCCTCCTCTTCATCTTCCTGATCTTCACTGTCCTTGTCCAGGTATTTAGTCCAGCGACTGACTTCTGCCCCTCCCTCCTGCAACACTGAAGAATTACTGAAAACAGCAAAATACAGGATCCTCATTTTTGGCCTCGTTATTTATGTAAGGTGAATGCCTCAAATCACAAGTCAATTTAGGACATGTTCCTGTATCACATTCCCAGGCTCAGTATTCCAGTGGAGCGGAGTTTCTTTGTACATCTAATTTTCCCTCTGGTAGAGTCTCTCTGGTTAGATACACTATTTCAGCTATCTGAACCCATATCAAGGGATCACTGATTTCACTTTAATTCACAAGGCTTTTACCTCAGTTTTGGTGGTCTCTTACCTGCTGGACTGAACTGTCTTCAGGCTGGGCTGCTATATTTTTGCTGTCTTTTACGAAGTCTTCTCTGTGCCTGAAATAAAGGTTTAAACACTGTTGATCTATAATTTTCAAATCACCTCGTCATAGCACAAGGGATTGGATAGAAAGCATGGGTAGAAACACTGGCTAGGAGGCATGACAGAAAAAAATAATCTATAGAAAAGCAGATGTCAGATGAAAGATTTGCAAGATACATCGCCCAAATACTGGAAAAAAGTCTAGTTAGAGGGTAGCCCTCCTTCCTTCTATACAAAAAAGAGTAGCAAGTCTGATCTAAAGCCTATAATCGTGAAGTAATAAATTCTAATTGATCTAAACTAGGGATATAACAGCATGTCTTTGGGACAACAGCTTAAACCCATTAATTATATCCCAAGCAACCAAGGAAAAAGGGAAGTTATTTCACAATGCTTTGAATTTCATAATGTTCTGAGAACAGAAATAGCAACCCTTTCTGATGAAGTGAGCAAACAATGATTTTTCTTCCCAAAGCTTAACCCTGAAGAACTGTATATACACAAACAAGTTATCTAACCAGCTCTGACTGATTTCTGAAAATAATACTGAGTAAAAAGGAAGCTGGAATAGTTCAAGACCAGTTCAAGATTAGGCGATTTGTAAACAGATTAAGAAATGAAATAAACAGGAAAGTGCTACTCAGATTTTCCACCCCAGCAGGAATTACACCCAAATGTTTGCACTAAACAAGTATTTTATCAACAGCAGCAGCGATTACTCAACAGATTCACAGTGTGAAACCCCTGAATGCCAACACTTAGGTAGCAACACCTTAGAGTGGAGGATGGGTTGAATTAGATGATCTTTTGAGGACTCTTTCAACCCCTAATATTCCATGATTTTGTGATGTTTACTCTCTAAGGACAAACCTCTGCAATGTTTGTTAGTCTGTAAGAAGGACATCACCATAGTCAGCTCATCAAACAGTAAATAAGAAAGACCAATTTGAAACCAGACAAGCAAAACACCCAAACCCTATTGCGTATATTTTAATGGTTAAAGGCCTGACCAACACATATAATTGATCAACTAAACTTATCTAAAAAGAAACCTCCTTGTCAAAACAAACATGCCAGGACACTAAACTCAACAATAGCTTTTTCCTGCGAGGCAACAACAAAACTGGGACATGTCATGGCTTTACAACAGCACGGAAAACCCTCCTGCAAGCTCAAATTAGGTAACAGGCAGTCAACATGTGGAGACACACATCAAAAGAAACAAACAGATAAAGATTAAACACTTTACCAAGATGTCCAACCAATTGCTTCCTCTGCCTCACCCTGCAGCAAGTTTAACTTCTGCACATGGCGCCTACAGTCCAGGCCAGATCCTTGGCCGTAAACCTGCAAAGAATTAATAAAAACAAGACTTACGGGGCAGCCAGAAGGAAAGAGTACAAAGCGAGGCTCCACCCCAGGTAATGCTGAAGTGGTAACTAAAGTCAGCTGGGGAAGAGCCTAGTGCACATCCTTGGAGCAGTGGCTGAGAACTGGGGTTATTTCACCCCGAGAAAAGGAGACTGAGGGGAGGCCTTATCACTCTCCACCCCTGCCTGAAAGGAGGGTGTAGGTAGGTGGGGATTGGTCTGTGCAACCAAGTAACAAGTGACAGGACAAGAGGAAATGGCCTCACATTGCAAGAAGGCAAGGTTTAGATTGGATATTAGGAAGAATTTATTTACTGAAAGGGTAATTAGGCATTGGAAGGGGTTGCCCAGGGCAGTGGTGGAGTCTGAGGTACCCTGAGGTACTCAAGTCACGCAGACATGGTGTTTAGGGACAGGGTTCTGTCGAGGACTTGTCAGAGTTAGGTTAATGGTTGGGCTCAATGATCTTAAAGGTCTTTTCCACTCTAAGCGAGTCTGTGATGCCCTGGGCAGGGCTAACCACCACGCCGAGCTCCCCACCCCACCCCTTCAACACAGGCCTCCCGCCGGGCCCGGCCCCTCACCTTCTGCACCGCCTGCCGCTGGCCGCACACGCAGCAGCTCCACTTCCCGCTCCGCTTGGCCTAGGAGAGAGCAGAGAGGGTGGGTGGCCGCCCGCTCCCGCTCCCCTGCCCGCCGCGGCCCGGCCCGGCCCGCACCCACCTGCTGCACCTGGAAGCGGCGGCAGCGGCAGCAGCGCAGGGCCCAGCACGGCGCCGCCATCGCCCCGTCGCCCCGGCAACGCGCGCCTGCCGGCCACGCGGCGGCCCCGCCCCTCCCGCAGCGTCACGTGGCCGTGGGCTGGCCCCGCCCCCCCGGTGCAGCTCCCGGCGGGAAAACGGGTCGTGGCCCCGCCCACCCGGAGCTGCGTGAGCCCGTGGTAAGTGAACGGAGTCAGTATAGACAAAAAGGGGAAAAAAAGAGAAAAGAAGGAAAAAAGAGAAAAAAAAAAGAGAGAGAGGATGGGTAGAGGAAGGAGGGGAAGCAAGGTGAGGAAGAGGGAGAGAGAGGGAGAAAGGAAGAGAAGGAGAAGAGAAGGAGAGGAGAGAGAGAAGAGAAGAGAAGAGAAGAGAAGAGAAGAGAAGAGAAGAGAAGAGAAGAGAAGAGAAGAGAAGAGAAGAGAAGAGAAGAGAAGAGAAGAGAAGAGAAGAGAAGAGAAGAGAGAAGGGAAGGCAAGGGAAGGAGAAGAGAAGGAGAAGGAGAAGAGAAGGAGAAGAGAAGGAGAAGGAGAAGAGAAAAAGGGAAGAAAAAAAATAGAAGGGAAGGAGAAGGGAAAGCTGTCGGGCTCCACTCGCACCAAGCGTGCTCTTCCAGGTAACTCTCCCGGACACAGAACAAGCCACTGCAGGAGCTCAGGGAAATAAAAGGCATCAGGCGAAGCAGCCGGTAGGATTCTGGTTCATTTATTGAGTACATGACACAGAAGACAGACAGTGTAAAATCACATGTATCATTTGTACTTAAAAAAATTTACAATAAATTACGGAATAATTAGTAAAAGCAGTTTTACTAATGGCTGCTCTCCAGTGACACGGGACAGAGGAGGCAGAGAAATAAGAAATATGTACCAGCTGTGAATACATACAGAGAATGCCACAAGGAGGAATTAACACTGAGTAGCGCACCAAGTAGTGTTAAGTGGGAAAATCCAACTGTACGTGTCCTTCCCATCCTTTAAATCTCAAACGCCAGCCGAAAGCCGCAGCAAACCTTGCCTTCAGCGCGGGGTCTGCTCTCGATGAGCAGCAGCATCTCTCGCTCCAGCCCTGCGAGGCAGACGCCTGCGTACTGAGATGAATTTATCTGTAGGAACAGCATTAATTCTCCTTCCTCGGAGCACATGCCCTGCTACCAGAAGGCTAATTCTTAAGTTTAAAAGAGCAGTCACTCAATCTCCCAGCTGTTTCGTCTCTAACTGGAAAGAGATCTAGTATATTGTGGTTTCCCAAACAAATGGGCTGATGGCAGAGGGCCGCACTGCTTTGAACTCCTCCTCTTTAGGTGTAAATGCCCTTCAACATGTAGTATTTTTAAAAGTACATCCGCTTCTAGACCCTGGGCCGGATGTTCAGACAGGACACACTGAGCAGCTGCAGGTGGCACAGCGCTCCTGCACATCTGCCTGTCCCAGGCATCTGTGAGGGCTGACTGGTCAGAGTCTTCCTGGGGGTCCTCCTAAAAACCAGCCCCATCACTAGCTAGTAAAAACAGAGAATCAGCAGGAAAGAATAAATATTTTCTGTACCAACAGGGAAAGTCCGGCCGACCAGTGCGTGACTGCCCTGTGACGCTGAGGCTGATTCACCGACTTCTAATTTAGGAACTTTTTCCCTCATTATAACCATCATGAGCTCACCGATTGACTTAGCATTACTTCTGCACTGAAGTCAAGGAGCTTGTGGCTTCCCAGCCAGACTCAAAACAATGCCTCTCAAAGAATCAGAAAAGCAAATGCTAGACCTCTGGGTTTGCCTGAAAACTCCTGAATGCTGAGGGAGAAATTAAGTGCTCACACACTACGAAAATGCCAAATCTCATCGGAAAGAAACCCGCAGATCTGAGAAATGTCTGTGCTGAGCTCTTAGGGTGCTGGGAGCAGTGGGACACATTTGCATTACAGCTGCTGAGTCACAGAACAGCACTGAAGAAGTTATTCATAGGTCAGGGTCCTACAGCACTCGACTACACTGCATCAGCTCTCAGCTCAGCAGCCAGAGGTGAACGTGGTTTCGAACCAGGCTGCATCCACTAGGCAAGTTACCCAGGAACCTACAGCAAACACGGGCAGGCAAGGAGCAGTCACTGTCTGAAGTAAAACTTCATTAAAATAAAAGATAGCAGAAGGCAGACATGCATAACTGATGGTGGTAATTCTATATGTCAGGGGCTATTGGGTTCTAATGGCTCTTGAGGAGGTAAATCTAATTCTGTCAGCCAGAGTAGCCAAAGAAGCACCTACACAGAACAGTCACTGTCAGAAGCCCCTTACTGATTGGGATCTACTGTAATTGTGCAGTTACTGGTCTCTGATTAAACAAAAAAAAAAAAAACCAACCCTGAACACAAAATACCAAACCATCTTGCCATCTGCCACACTATCTCCGTTTTATCTCCCAAAGCCGATTCCTGCTTTCTTGAGTTCACCCTGACACAGAGGAAAGTTCATAGTCGCTGGATGAACTGAACTGCCTCTCTACCTTCTTCTGATCTTTGATCTTTTGCAGAATGTTGACTTTTTTCTCAAAGTAGTTTACAAGGGCTGTTTCTGTCAGCACGGAAGCTAAGATCTGCTCGAACGAGATAGACCAGTCAGTGTCGATGGTACTTCCATACCTGGCAGCTGAACTACTGCCTTCACAACCAACCAGGACCGTGTCATCTGCAATGTCTTCACACTGCAGGGAGCCTGTGCTGACCATGGAGTAGGAAGACATGGACATATCATCTTTGGTTTCATCATCTGATAGCAGCTGTAAAGGAGAGCCTTGTCCTTCCCCTGACCCATCTCCTAGAGTTTGGTTCTCCTGCTGTGTTTTCTCAGGCTGAGCATCTCCACAGGTTTTGTCCTCATGGTCAGCTTGGGGCTGCTGCTCCACCGCTGAATTCTGACTCTGTTCGGATGTTGGTGATTCCTCTTCACTCGCAGGATCTTGCGTATTGTTTGCTTTGGAGTCCTCAGACTTCCTCATGGGCCTGTTGGAGAATTTTTTTCCAACCTCCCCAATTCGCAGAAGGAGACTGGCTACAGTGGCAATTGCGTGGTACAGCTCCTGCTCCACTGGGTCCTCACTGAACATGTTGTAAAGGGTCTTGCATAACTCTATGAACTGTTCCTTTAAAAGACAAAAGGCAAAAAAAATCATACTTTGGGCTGAAAAATGTCAACAGCAGCAGATCACAGAATCACAGAGTATCTCAGTTTGGAAGGGACCCATAAGGATCATCGAGTCCAACTCTCTGCTCCTTGCAGGATTACCCAACACAAAACCTATGACTAAGAGGATCATCCAGATGCTCCTTGAGATGAAGGAACAGGAACCATCTTGACTGACTCCTTGTTCATCTACTTCCCCACCAAGCGACAACATATTGTACTAATTCACAACAGTCCAATACAGGCAAAACCCTCTCTGCACCACAGCAGCTCAGTTAAGACCCAGCTAGCAATTTAATAATGGTGGGGGTTTTGTGTTGACAGATGAAGAGAGTACTAACATATATCTGAGAAAACTTGAAGTTTTACTTCTGTTCTGCTACTCTTCTGTTGTAAGCTTCTAAGGATTTCCAAACTGCTGTAAGTAGCACCCAAAAAGGAAATTAGAGACAGAAAAGACCACACCAGTTAAAAGACTCTCTTTCCTGTAACCACATTCTTCGCTTTCCACCCAGCAGCTGTAGCTCGAGGTAATGCCAAACAAGTTCCTATGACTGATGGTGTATCTGAAACATTCTGCTCTGGAGGGAAAACACAGATTGTGGTTCTTACAGGAAAAAATAGCCTGGGAGGCAGAGAGAATCAAGTAGATTTGATTGGTGGAAATAAAGCAGTTTGTCCACGTCCACCGAGGAATTCAAGACAAACGTGTGGAATGAGAGACTTCTGAAGCTCATCAGACCGGAGCAGCAGTGCAATCTACAGGCCAGAGCTGAGAATGATGGCAAAACAGCTGCACACACTGCTGAATTCTCCACCAAGCTGTCAGGCATCTTCACATTCACTTCTTACCTGGCTCATTTTGGGGAGATCTTTAATGGTTTCTTTCTTGGACTCTTTTTCCTTGGCCCACATTCTTAGGTAGTATCTATAGTCTTGTGGACTGGCACCTTTCTCCTCTGCAAGACAAGAACAAGCCCCTCCTGTCAGGTGGTTAATAGTTTCACACTTAAAAAGTGAACGCTGTGCCAGCAAAAATAATCACGCTGGAAGCAGGTTTTACTGACAGCTCGAGAAAGCATCTACCAAGAAGGCTGCATTGTTTTCTGCTGGATTATCTGACTCAGCTCAGTAGAGCAAAAATTTTAACAGTGCTGCATCAGCTTGACTTCTCATAAATGAACTTTATGAGTTGACAACTTCCCAAATATGATTTACAAATGTTATCTTGGTATGCAAAAGAGTCAGAGCAGTAAGGCATAAGAGAGATTTATTTCCCAGCTCACATACCACTTCTACCTCTGTCCACAAAGGACACTTTGAAAGGTTTCTGATACAGCAACAGACAATGAATAGTTCATAATACGGGAGAGACACAACCAGAATGAGGGCAATTTATGATGAAGTTACCTTTTTCTGGACCGTTCTCATTTCTCCTTCCTTTATCTTCCTGGGTTTCTAAAATATGATGGAATTACAAAAGAATGATTAATAGCTGATTTTCAGCAATACAACACACGAAGACCATAAAACAACTCGTATACAAATTTAAAGCATACAAGAATATATTTAACAGGAGCTAGATCTCACACTCCCATGTCATGTTTGGAGGAGGGAACAGAACAGGATGGAAGCAGGAGGCTGACGGGATGAACTGGATGAAAGGCCACACTGAAAAAGTGGGTTGAGGAGCTGAGGTAGAGGGAACTCTCAGAAGCAAGCATGAAACACAGATAGGAGAGACAGCTAAGCAACGTGATGGCTTACAGACAAGGAAGTTCAGTTATCCACAGCAAGATAATGAATGGAAAAACCCCAACCACTACTGAGCACATATGTGACTAATACCTACCCTCACCATTATTCGCTGACTGAACTGACACTTTGAGAGTCCAACTTCACAAATATCACTTCTGGTTGCCTGTATTATCACTAGACTGTATAGGAAGTCCTTGCTAAACTCACACTGTTAGGTTAGTCACCTAGCACCAAACAATACAACTACTCCTGAGGTTTTGGGTTTTTGGAGCATTATGGCATTTTGGTAAACACTTAGCACAGCTGACATACTTTGACCTCCTATCTGACAATGCCTAAAACTGCATGTTACAAAACTCAGTAAATTAGTCCACTAGCAGTTTTGCAATTAGATGGCATGCATCCTTACTCGTTCAAATGAGAAGACTGTGAAGAAGGCACAGGTATCATCTACCCAGATCACAAGCCTAGTATCCCCCCCACTCTGCTCTGAGCGTATTTTCCACCCACCAGTTTCTAGGGTCAGATAAATTCCACTGAAAGACACTGGAAAAAGCCTGTTTTGACCAAGGCTGAAACTCAATAGGTAGAATACATTGAAAGATATCTAAGTACTTATCACGTTTTATTCATAGTAGGAGTGTCATGAGAGAGGAGCAGCAGCAACAACTTCAGAACATTTAGAATAGCACAGTGGTGCTGGCAGATGCTATCAGCATTACAGCCATGCTCAACGCATGCACATAATCCATGGACTGACCTTGAGACTCACAGTGCAGGCAGAAATCCAGCTCTGAGACAAAAGGAGATACTTGAGCAGCAGAAAAAGGGGCTGAGGGGACAATATCCCAGATAAAACAGAAGAAAAGGCCAGACATAGACACAGAGAAAGGAAACAAAAACAAGAAGAGAGACAATGAGACTTGCATGAAAAATCTAGATCATGGTGGGAGACAGGGGCTGGTAAAAGCACACTGCTCCTCCTCAGCAGGCTGTGCCTGTGCCTCAGAGCATGCTGTGCCCTGCACGAAACAGGCACTGAGGAGTTTCAGCTCCAAGCTTCTTTCCCATCATGCAACAAAGACGGCAAACTCAAACACACTGGCAATCCTAACATACTGCCACCATGAGACCATGCCTTGCACAGAATCACTCATCAGAGCACACGGATTTATGCTGCAACTCCTGCCTAAACTGAGGAATAAAGGCAGCAGTGCTGCATTACCTTCTGTTGTAACATCCTCTGTGAAGTAACTTGTGGCTTCCAAAGCAGACTCTGTCTCCTCTGGATTCAGAGCTGTGTTTACAGAGGAAGAAACGTTAATATCTCTAAGCTAACTGAACATCAGTATCACTCACTTCATTAGCAACAATCCTGAGGCATCCCTTTTCAACTGCATGTCAGACTAGACCATGCTCAGCAGCAGCAGTACACAGAAGCAACTGCTTACCAGGAGGCAGATGCAGCTTGTAGAGTACTTTGAGTTTTTCAGTGAGGTCACCATGGTACATCCCACCTGCGCAGCGAAAATAAGGTCAAGAAAAAACAGCGCTCAAGATAAAGAATCACCCTCTGCTCACAGGCTCAACCCAGACTTAGTTCACAAGCAATGGGGAGACACTAACTGCACAAAGCGCTGTGCAGAAAGGGTAAGGAAATACACAGCAAAGCTGCATCTTGTTGGTTTGCCACCTGCCACCTCCCAAAGTGGGAGGCTTCCTAGCAGCAAAACTGCACCTTTTCTATGCCTGAGGCTTCCTGCCAGGCTGTCACCCTCCTCTCACGATCGTGCAAACACCACCATCTCCTATTAGTTCTCTGCGTGGAAAAGGCCAGAAACTTTTCTCGCAATATATCACCATCTCCAAAACCACCACTTACTCATCCCCGTCACAAACTCCTTGAAGTTAATGAGAGAGTCCCTGTTCTCATCCAGAAGCCGGAACAACCGCCCCGCTAGCACAGGCGTGTGCGCGCCGCAGGACCAGGGGGTCAAACTGATGAACAGCTCTTTGAACTGCTCCATGTCTATGCGATACTGCTCCAGGTAGGGTAAACTCTGATCTCGGCGGGCAGCTGCAGCACGATTATTTCCCCAGTAACAGCTCATCAGATACTTTGCCTTTGGAGGGAAAGGATTAACAGGTCAGATTATGCTACACTAAAACAATCCACCGGAGCAGAGACTTTGTTATAGCTCAAGAATAGCATCAAGTAACCAAAGAGGAGGCGTTTCAGGACACGTTTTATCTCCCCCGTTATTCGCAGCGTTACTTCACTACAAAATAATATGGAATGAAGGGACAGGGATTTCGTGAAAAACACAAAGGACAATTTTTAGTGAAAAATACAAAACCCATTATTTCAGGTTTGAACGAAATGACTCCAGCTTTACTGCAAAGCGAACTTGCTGGTTTTAAAACTAAACCTCTCTTTCTGAGTCTGTAGCACCGTGCAACTGCGTTTGCAGTGACTTCTGTAAATGTAGTTGGGTTATATCACTCTTTTAAAAATACATACATTGAAAAATAGAGGCAGAACACTTAAGTAACTTCTAAGCACTTAAGTAAATTCTAAATAACTTTGTCACAATTACACAGTATGTCAATGGGAAACTCATATAATAAAAATAAGAATAAAAATCAAAATATAAGATTTGAGGTGGTCAATCCTAGCTCCGTTCCAAGAGCTGTGCGACATTCCTTTGCACTGACTCCACAATTTCTTTCTAAATAAATATCATTCAAATACCGTTATTGTGTTTGGGCCATCTTTGGCAGGGGGAAAATAAAAATAATCACCTGGATAGCAATAAGGCCAGCCTTACTGGTGCCATGTATAACAGAATGCCACATCTGTTTCCGACAGCTTGGATTAAGAATTAAAGCAAAATCACTGCTTCACTTTCAACTTATTTTGGTATTTGTTCTCTCTGTGTCAGAACACGTTCCTTCTCACTCTAGCTTCTTACCTTGAACACCACATACAACTCTTCTAGTTCTTCAATAGAGAAACCAATGTCACCAGACACAGCTCGGACCTACAGTAGGAAGAAAACAGAGTGAACAATTTATTTCAAAGCGAGAAAAGTTTAACATTAATCTGTGTAACATAAAAGAGAACAAGTGCAAGAAGATATGATGCAGTACATGAGGAAAAACATAACCATTTAGCACCTCCAACTGCTAAGGATTACAGGCCAGGACGACAGTTTCTGATCAAACAGAAAGGCTGGCATTTTGAGCAGCTATAAAAAATAAATACTGTGCTTGTTTCCTATTTGTGCAGACTTGACCGTGCAGGCTGTGCTGCCCCTTCCTCATGCTTTTATCTTCAGATGAAAAACAACAGTGAAAGAAACTCCACCTAGGGCACGTGCAGTAATTGCCAGATATATGGATACTCCCCTTTGGCCAGGAATCCTCCCGTAAAATTCTCTTAATGTGCTTGCACACACAGGAAAATAATTATCTGCTAGCCAGCTTTCCTCAAAGATTCCAGCCAAGCAGTAAACCAGACAGCACTAAGCAGTGGAGACTCTTAGGAGACCTGCACATGGTTTTTGTCTCTCTTCATGCCAAATATCTCATTCAAGCCTTGGCACTTTAATCCACTTTATTAGATTAACTAGAACCATATCAAGAAGAAAACTGGAAATCCATTATTCTGGCCAGTAAATAGTTTTCTTCACATGAACCACAAGTCTAAGTCACTTAAAACTGGGTGTGCTACAGCGCAGATTTCCTAGATGCTCACAGCACAACACATTCCACTAATATGCCATTTGGTAGCTTATTCCATCTGGGAGTCACATACCACACTCTTCTTGGCTGTATCCTCCAGAGACTGGATCACTTTCAGCCTTTGTTTAAAACGCATTTGTTCAATGTCATCTGCCTTCAGATTGCTAAATTTCTACAGGGAAGGAAGCAGACCAGGGTCAGCAACATCTAAAGAAATAACCCCCATTCAATTGCATGGTCTTTAACAAGTGTACTGTCCCCCCAGAGATGATATAAAACCCCTGGAAGCCTTTTACCAGCAGCAAGGAGAAAAAAAACCTGGGCACTATTCTCTATTCAGCCTGTCCTGCAGAAGAAGTCATTTGGAATTCATAAGAAAACCAACATCAGAGATTTCTAAGCTGAAAACGCATCTGTCAGGACTGACAGAAATACGGATCCTATATTGTGGCAGAGATAAGGGAACAGACAGGTTCTCATTCCTTCCAGCCATACGAGATTCAGCTTGAAAAAAAAACAAAGTTAAGATGCTCTTCTACTGACTAGGTCAGACAAGTAAGATGAACTTGGTGACACTCTTTTATAAAAGAAGCCAAGAACAGAGATGGCAGATCTGAAGAAACAAACAAAATGCCCAGAAAAATATCTGTCTGGCTGTAAGCAGGTGGAAGGGTACAGGATGAAAAATGTGAGATAAAAAGGGAAATGAACCCCCAGTTACCACAGTAGCAGAAAAGAACTGTCAGACACCAGTTCTCCTGCCTGTGTTCTTTTCATCATTCAGGTACAAATTTCTTATGAGTTCTCAATACGACGAGGTACACCTCCACCAGCACAGAGCGATTTCAACCGCATTGGCACCATTCTCGGGTCACCTCCCTATTAATTATAACGTGGATCATGGAAGAGGATTCCTGTGCACCTGAACTGGGGTGTTTCTACGTTTCTGCAGCACACCTCACAATTTTTATCCCGAATTTTCCCTCCCAACTCCCCAGCACTGACAATCCTCAAACACAACTAAGAGATTTTTGGCAAAGCAGAAAGAAATCCCTGGTCTGTAATTTTTACTTATTTGCAGTCTTCATTTTAGTCTTCACTGGTGTTGATGAGGCTCTTCAAAATCTAGAACGGCCAGCAGTGTCAGGCTCTACTCACACCAAACTAGCTGATTCACGGCTCGAGCCTTCATCTCCTTAAGCACCTCAAGCTCTGAACACTGTTCAGATTCTGTCTGCACGAAGTCTAAAAAGTGGATGTCAGCAGAGAAAAATCTCTTCCACAACTAAGCCAGAACTTCACCTCATAGGATGTTTTGATGAGTTCGAAGATGTCGATTTCCAGCGGTGGGTCATCTCCACTCGTCAATAAGGCGTGCAAGTGGGGAATAGGGGGAGAGACGCTCTGTTTGTTAACCACGTTGTCCAAATATCTGAGGGGAAAAAACAGAACAGATGCAAGACTCCAGGATTAGTGTCCAGGAAAAGCAGTAATATCCTAAATGCATTGTTCCTAACTCCTTTGTCTCATTAATCCAAACATGTAAGAAAACTAAATTTTTCCCAGCTCACCTGCAATGCTACCCTCAATGGATCTGAAGTAAAGTTGATTTTCGCCCTACTTTTGGGCCATCTACACCTTTTAAAGTGGGTTCCTAGTCATATGCTGAAGGTCTTGCTCACATACAAAAATCTTGCAGAGCTAGGAAATATCTGCTTAATAAAGCCTGGATCTGTTCTTGAGAATAGATCAGAATTCTTCCGTGAATTTTGGATAAAGAACTCCTCAGAATCCAAACTCAAACTGAGATGCAGGAATGCATTATGCTGCACAGCAAACAATTCCATAACTACCGGATTCCTCCACACTTGACCCAGAAATTAATTTCAGCTGTTGTAGAAAGCAAAAATAAACCTCCCTGGAGCTCAAGTTTCATCCTAGCCTGTTACCTGTGAGCTGCTATGTAACGCAGTTAGGTAGAAGGAGATGATCACTAAAAGGGTACTACTATTCAGTTACTATTCAGTTATAAATGAGAACAATGAATGGTACCTGCCCAAAATAGTCATGGCTTCACCTTCATCACAGCACTGTAACAACTTCTCCATGTTGGCATCAAGTATGGCTAATGACACCTGCAAGATAAACTTGATTCCTTCATAGAAAAAACAGTCGACGATGACCACGGCGCTCTCGAAGGGCATCACACTGAGAAAGAGAGTGAGAAACCAGGAAAGGGATATGGTGGAAATCACTCCTAGGTCCTGCATCTTTTCTGACAGCTGCGGAAGATACTCTCGTGTAAGTTCTTCAAAGATGCCTTGGTCTACCAATGCACCTGGGAAAACAAACACAAGCAACGGTAGGACTCATATTGGTGGTATCTGTACTCAAGTTAACAAAACTACATGAGTTCACTTCAATTTCCTATAAGCCTCTTAACATCAGAAACAAATTTAACATATTTAGATGTGTTCCTTGTTCTCAGTAGAAAACAGGCATTTAGACAGAGATCATTCCTACACACTGCAGAGCATGTGTCAACAGAATCTCTTATTGATCTACGCATTCTCCCTGAAAGGAGGGGTAATACTGTGGTATTTATGTTATACAGCATTCTCTTATAGAGACCAACTTTAAGAGCCCATGAAGTGGTGCCTTCACCAGCCTTTCCTGGGAGCCTATTCCAAAGATTTAATACATCATTCAGATGGGTAAAAAAATAACCCATTAATTTTCTTCTAGATATGCCTCCTAACTGCTAATGGTCCCTCCTGCTACCAATATTTAACGATTTCATCTTCCTCTCTACTACAAGGTAGTAGTACTACTACCTTGGTAGCCTGTAGTGTTTCTTCTTACATCTCCACTGCACACCCGCAACTTCAAAGGGAACAGGGTTGTGCTTCATCACCTCCAAAATACATCACATTTAGCTCATTCTGAACAACAAAATATTCCTGAGAGATGCTGGTGCAACTGTAGCACGAACGTGACCAAGACTCACCCACTACTCTTGTGTTGTAGTAATCTGGCAACATCCGCTCACACAAAGCTACGAGGAGCCAGAAAGCCTCTTCCTCGTTGCAGTACAGCAACAGCACGGACGTAACGATGTTCATGGCCTAGGAGTCGGCAGTCAAATACACAGACAGAGGAGAAAAACATGAAGATGTTCGCGAAAGCTCTGTCATTATAGACCAACTAAACTTAAAAAGCATGAATACAACTGCCACTAAGAGTCATATCTATTTCCAGCTTTAACCGGTATCTGAGTCAACGGACAACCCTGAGCCGATTTACCTTCCTGTTTCAATTCCTCTCTTTGTGGTGCAGCAAATAACACAACTACTTTTTTTCAAGCACTTTCATTTAAGTGTGACTAAGTATACTTTTCAAAGCTTTCATAAAAAGCTTTGCAACAATTTGGCCATAACAGAACAACATAATGAGAACCTCTAGTACCAGAGCAATACACAAAATGAATCTGAATTTCCAAAGATGAGCTTTGCAAACCAACAACTGGCTTCGTTTTCAATACACTGCCCATGTGCATCATCACTTACTCCATTTAATTGCTCTTTTTAAAGAAACCAGAAGATCGTTTTGCTCTTTGCTAGACCTTTCTAGCAGGACAACTAGTGAAAGACTCTGAAATTCCACCTAACAGAAATGTGCAGAGTCGATTTAAATGCTGTATCCAAAGGGCAGTTAAGAGATCTTGAAACATAACCACCTCTTCCTCACTCTCACACCACCACGTAGACAGCATGAGGGAAAAACTTGAAACTGAAAATCCTGCAGAAGTCCAAGTGAACTGTGGTGACCACACAGGAGTATCAAGTGTAAGACTTCCTTCTTACCTGACAGTACCCAATTGTTGGATTTCTGAATGCGTAAGCTGTTAGCACTCTCCGGAGGGCAGCAATTCCCAGCTCATTCTGGAAGGCAGGATGCTCTGGCATAGAACGGTGCAGATCTCTCTCTATCTCCTCTGTAGCGAGACTGTACTTTCCCATGGACTTTTCCACAAGATCTGCATAGTAACCAGGGTGAGTCACCATCTCATTCCAAGCCCCTGTAACGACAAACAAATACTTCTTCACCTCTTGAGCTTTAGAACACAGATTTTATGCTCACAGTTTCCAAGATGAAGCAGCCAGGAAGCACTACATGAACTCATCAGCTACAAATAGATATTAAGTATGGCAACAACCTCATTGTTAAATCATCATGTTGGAGTCTAGGTCCCAGCATTGAAACGGAGACAAAGGAGGCCAAAGAGCTACTATGCTCATAAAGAGTCTTCTCAGGAATGAGATGATTTCTTGCATTTTGGCAAAACCACCACGAAGGAACATTCTGGTGCAGCTAACTTGTGATTAGTTTCTTCTGAAATGAGCTAAGATTTATACCTTTTCCTTTGAGATGTGCAGAAAGCTTATTCCTGCTAGCTGTCCAGGTATCCAGCAGAACATCCTACCTGAGAAAAGAAGCCACAACTCTCCACGAAGATTCTCTGGAATTCCTTTTTGCACCAGCTCCCTAGTCTTGGAAGTACGATACATGCACATGCCTCGCCCGTATTCAAAGAAGTGAATGTTCCAGGACTCCTCCTTCATCTTCTCCTTTGCCTTCACAGGAACAAACATGGCCATTTTAGGAGATCAATGCATTTTTATGTTTGTAAACCAGGTGATTTCTAAGTATGTTCAGGCCTACACTTCCCAAGAGAAAAGCATTGTGACATTTCAAGTCTCTCTCCTTCCTGCTGAGTAAAGGGGTGTATCCTAATCTACACTGTTCTGAATCAGTTCTGACCTTGCTTCAAGTGTTTACAAGGCTAACGTGGGCTGTGCCATGGCATTACATCTCGCAAGCAGAACCATGACTAGCAAGCAGATACCAGTTCTCTGATTTCTTGATCTGAAGAAAAGTAGCTCTTCACAGACATGAGTTACATCCCAGAAGCACAGGAACACTAATTTTTCAGTCCCTACCTAAGTGTCTCAGTACTGATAATGTACGCTGATGGTCAGGTGACACCTATGCAGCACTGTCACTGTGACTGACACAGTAGTGATACCGCAGGACTGACCAGGAATAAAATTCATTTTCAGTCTTAGACCAGGACAGGAAATCCATAACCTACTGCAAACTACTTAGAGTTAACTGTTTAAGTTAAAATATTCTTTACCCCTTTGGGTCCCAAGAGCTCCTCGGAATTTCTTCTGAAGAGTTTGAGCAGTCCCTGCGAGGCTGTTGGCACTTCCCCGGCACTGAAGTTGACAGGTCGGTTGCCGAGAGCAGACGTGGGGCTCACTGCAAGCGGGCTGCTGGAAGGCAACTCTGGAACCTCCTGAACAACAGAACAGAAAGCATCTGAGCTCCAGCAGCCTCCCTCCTCTGCTACTTGTCTAACAAACAGACAGCATTCCCTGGTAACGAGCACTATTAACAAGCACTACTCTGAAAAGCTGACAAACGCTTCTTCTAGCTATTTTCTTAGTACCTCACAACCAGGATCAGCCAAATTCCACTTCCATTCCCTGTCGCACGGTTTCTTGGATGGTGTTCTCTGCAAGAAGTCGGAGATTCTCTGCACCAGGAAATCTCGGTCTCTCAGATTGGCAAAGAAGAAGGTCATTTTGCTTTTAGTGCTGATGGACAGGGGGCTCGGCAAGACACTGGAACTATCTGCTTTCTCAACTATTGTCACCTAGAAGATAAGGACAAAGGCCGTTTGCGTCTGGCAGATTCTCCGTTATCTATGAAGCACCACACGGAAGACAAGCACGGAGAAGACAAGAGAAGCCTGGAGTCTTAATATACAGCTAAGAAATGCCCACCTCTCTGAGAGGAATGATGAGATGACAGGCCTCCTCGGCCTTGCTGGCAAAACAGATGTAATTGTTGGAAACAAACATCTGGCCAGGAATATGCATCTTGTTGAACGGTGTCCACAAGGTACAGTCTGTATGTCCATCCAGGCATTCATCCTTAGGCAACCGGAAAGTGGCACGGTAGCACTCGTTCTTGGCTCGAGCATCCAGGTCTCTGGGGAAAAGTAAAGAGTAGGCCCCAGAGGTTTTTTTTCCTCACTTGAAAACCCCACTCAAACACTAAAGTGTTGATTTCCAATCACAACCTTCACACTGTGCTGTGTATTTTTAGTATTAATTTCTCTAACTGAGATGCCACCCCTTATTTGACTCCTTTCAGCCTCCAGACATGCTTCACTGACAAGGCATGGCCTGCAATCCAAGATAAAATACGCAAGCGCGTCTGTGAAACTTAAATGTTACGTCAGATTCTGAAACTGCAGAGAACAGTCTGCAGCGGGAGGATTTACTACAACACAAATGTGTATTACGTTTTATAAATCTTCAGCTTCAGACAAAAGGGCTGATGTAATTTTCTTCTTTCACAAAATGGGATTTTCAACAGTTTCTAGTCTAAAAGACCTTCTGACAGTGACTAATTATGCATGAGAGAGACATGAGGGTGTGTGTGAATTCAGGACCAGTTTGGGATGGAAAAAAAAACCACAGGCAGAGGGCTAATGACTGAAATAAGTGATGCAGCCCCTAGAGTGAGAAAACCCCAACGGCACCTGGGAGCTACACAGTCGTGCAAATCTATTATTACATTGCCCTGTCAGCTGTCTTCTCACGGAAACACGTACCTTTTTAATGCAGAAATGTTCTTAAGAGGCTTCCTGGGCTTCGGGAGGGACTTGTCCTGTAAGAAGCTCTCATTATCCAATAGCTGCCGCATAGCAATGTTCGCCAGCTGCTCCATCAGCTTGAATGTCTCATTGATGTTGAGAAACATAGAAAAATAAAGTTCACTGTCCCTCGTGCTTACTTTAATGCACTCAGGGAACAGCAGTGTAGCATTTTTTTCTAGCTGGGTAACATCCACCCACTGGATCACCAGTGTAACTGGGAAGAAAAAAAACCAAAACCTACTATTACAACTTGAGGGAAAAGAACAAATAATCAGAAATGAAGTTCAAGGAATCAGTAAACTCTCAGTATAGCAGCACATGGACAATTCTTTTCTTCATAATTTTACTGGGTTCTCCAAAAATACTTGGAAATAATCCTTGGGATTAACTAGACTAGAAATAATGCAGTTCCAAAAGGACTACCTCCCATTCCAGAAATGCTTCCAGCTACAATCACTCAAGTTTTCATTCTTTCTTTCCAGCAAATTAGCTCTCTACTCAGGAGTTCAACTTTGTAAATATTGGGTCCTGGCGGTGGTTCCAAATAAAACTCACCAAGGTAAAAACACTGCTTGAAGTAAAACTTCAGGTGTGCTTGCACAACTTGAGAAATGTTTTGAAAAATGACTCAGGCCTTCAGTCTAAACATCACTGAAGTGCCTACAAGAACAATGACTGATCTGTGCGTTGAGCTAGAGCTCAAAGGATTCCTAAAAGGAAAAAAACTGTCAGCTTAAAAAAAAGTTCAGACAAAAGGTAAATCGCAAAAAGATCATGGGAAACAGCAGAAAAGCAACTAGCAGCCTTAAAACTCACCCTCTTTGCCCAGCAGGAAGGAGTAGAAACAGAGGTGATTTACAGTGAGGTACAGCCAACCCTGCCTGGGTACACGGCCCTTCCAATAGCTGCAGGAATAGTAATTAACCAACTTCTCCACCTCGGGCATCCCAAACTGCTTCCGCATCTTCAGTTCAGCCTCTTTGAATTTACCTGGATCCTCTTCGCTCTGGGGCTGCTCATTCTTGTTCTCTTCAGCAATAATTCCCTGAAAGGACGTGGGAGGAGAGAGAGAAGAAATGGAAGGGAACACGCCTGCTGACGGACACAATATACAGCAAAGGGTCACAGCAGCAATCCGGAAGACAGAAAGAACAAACATAACACAGCAGTTATCATTTCTCCTGTCACATCAGAGACATGGTACAGACATGCAGAAAGAGCAGTTCGATAGTCTGGGAGTCTCTGATCTGGGAGCTACTCCTGAATGCACGCATCAAGCACTCATGATTAACATTTGACTGAGTTTCTCCCAGCTGGCCTTGTGACGCTTCGATCACTCTGCAGGAGAACTGAAGTCTATTTTCACTCGCAAACATGCGTCTTGAACAGGAAGAAGGTTATCTGCCAGGAAGGGCAGAACTCAGCAGTCTGTCAGATCTTGACTGCGCAGAAGCACAAACAAATGACCACCATCTCTCTTGCACACAGACACACACGCACAGAAAACACAAACAATCTGACAGCAGTACCAAAAAAGAGTTAAAATGCTGCTGTTCAGTAAAAAATCCCTGCATTTATAAGTCTCTCCTCTACAGTTTGTGGGCTGGGGGTGTGTTAACTGCACAACTAGCAGAGACACCCGTCTGACTCAGGGGCAGTGGAAGCTGGGGTGCAGTTCCTTCACACCATTGGGGCAGGGTAAGTACACTGCCTGCAAACTAGAATTCTCTCTCTTGTATTCATTGCCAGATGAACCCTTGTTAAATATTGGTTCTGCATCAAAGGTATAATCAGCAAAGATTTTTAAGAGGTATTCTATTTTAATTAGTAAAAGCATCCTAAGCAGGCTCTTCCCCAAGTACAACAGCTCAGAACCTTTCCCCTCCAAACAAAACTTGTCTGCTGTTATGACTGCAACACGACGCTGATAACTTGCACGGGTTTTACAACAATTCCAAACATATGTATGTCTGAAGAGGGAGCAGAGAGAAGTTCTGCAATGGAGCTCTTGCTCCCTCTGTCCCAAAGCTAAACCACCTCCCCATTCTCTCTCAGGATCTCAAGTCCTTTAGGAAAACGGGTCGCTTACGTGTATCTTGCCCTTGACAAAGGTGGTGATATCCTCTTCATTATCAAAGATGGAGAGAGTCTGCAGTAAGTTATTCTCCAGCCATTCCCAATGCTTGGTGATCTCTTTACGAGACGATCCTAATCGCAGGGGTGAAAGATCATGGGAAGAGCAAAGGAAAAAAAGAAATTAGAACAAGGTCTTTCTTCTTCAAGTTCATGGCAGGAACTAACAATGAACTAACAATGCTCAGGACAACTCAAACACACCGACTGTGCACGTCAGAATATTTTATGCAAGCCAACATTATGTTTCTGACGAAATGTCTCCACTGCAAGCAAGGGTCATGAGCACACTACCAGCAATCATCCCATTTGCCCACGCACACCAAACCCAGCTTTTTTCTGACAAAAAGCATTCTTGTGTTCCAGACAAGAAGTATATTTTTAATTTCTGTTATTCCAGATCAAAAATAATGAACTTCCAGAATAACCTTGAAATTTCAGAACTGAAAAATCTACAAAGAAGTTCCATTTTCCATTGGCAATGGTGAGCAACCAGACTATTCATGCCACAAAGTTCTTCTTCCTCACTACTGACAGCTATCATTACATTTTCTTGTGGACAGAAAAAAAAACCACAGAAGAAATATGAAAAAGAACCATTTTTTTTTTAACAAGACAAGAAACATTGCTAGGTGCAGACAAAAAGAAATCTATTTAAATGCAAGACCAACATTTTATAAGTTCCTCTTTGCCAAATTCCAGTAAATTTATCTCCCAAAGCTTCACACAAAACCAGCGGGATATCTAAAGACGCTACCAACACGCCTCCCACTACCCGTTTTCTCTGCAAGTACGTCAGAGCCCTCGGTGTGGTTAATGGCAGAAGAGAAGAAAGCAGCAGACAACACAAGCAGTCCCCTAAAGCTACGGTTCTACCTGACTTTCTTTTTTTAAAGGCAGCTTCAGCAATGAAATAGTCTTCACATACTTGCAGTCGGACACCTAAGCACAAAACCCAACACCGGCTAATCTGTGGTTTCATAAGCAAAAATAACTCCTGGACCTGAAACCAAAAAAAAAACTAGCAGCAAGTAAGTTGTCTTGTCTCAAAGGACCGCAGGGCTATGAATCCGAGTCTGTGCGTATAGCACAAAGGATTAGACAACAAATATTGTTTCTTTTGCCTCTGCGTATAAGTTTACCTGACACCCATCCCAGCCATCTGACATGTTTTTAACGTATAAATGATTTTGAGTAATGCTTATTTTAAGGGCACGGAATTATTAATCGTAGGATGCTTTGGTTGTAGAAAAACCCCCACAGATGCAGCGACACCGGCAAGGGAATAAAGCCCGTGTTCTGTTTTGTTTCACGAGCTGCATCCCTCACCCAGTTACAGCAGACAAATTGCCAAAACCAGCCAGGCCTCAATAACTGACATCTTTTTACGAGCAACTTTAGAATGACATACATGAAGGAGTAAAATTCTGCGATTCCTACACAGAGAGCTGTAAGAACTAAGTGCTGAACTCTAGATAAAAGATACACATTTCTTCAAGTAGAGAGCCATACATTTTATAACTTTAAGCCAGTAGTCTTATTTTCACAGTAAAACAAGACTGAGGTGTGATCAAAAATATACTTGGAAGACAAAAATATTTGCTCCGGTATAAAAATTTATCAAACTCCGCTATGTTGCTGTACAGCCCATCTCATTTTAGCAGGCTGCTTTACTCAAACGTAACTGAGATACAGAGGGTATCTGCTAAAACACTTCTGAAATGGTACAAAAAAGTCACACTCAGCTTCTGCCAAGATATTATAAAACTTCAGATTTGCACCGTAAGTAGCCACTAAATATTCTGCTTTTTTTCTGTGTGGTTTTTGGCCTGCCATTTTGTTTTCTGTCTTTCTTCCTCTCGCCTTCGCCATCCGAAAAAGGGAAACTGGGTTTACATGAAACACAGCAACTTTTAACCCTCTCTTCTGCAGAATTTAAGTAGCTTTGCAAGGGACAATGTTGTGCTGCTCGCTTGGGGACAAGACAGGAACAAGGAAAACAAGGCATCAGCATTTGTGGGCTTAGCAAATGATTACTTCATGCTCAGATTTTACATTTCAACCACAAAGTGAGAAGTGAAGATTCTTATTATAAAAAAAGTCAGTCTAACAGATAGGTCTAAAGGTATTTTCTTTATAGCAACCAGCAGGATCTAAAGTCTTAATCAAAACTCACCCCCAGATATTAGAAAGTCGTACCATGATATTCTAATACAACAGTTACTGCTATCAAGTAAAAGAGGCCAAGGATTCTTGATGTTTTAAAAAAACATTGTAATGTATTTTACAGGCATAGTATATCTATACATCTATTACAGGCCAGAAATAGGAGAAATAAATAAATTGGATCAGGACAGTGAAGAGTTTCCCCAAAGAGTGTCTCACACCTCGAAGAACCTTACATGTTCCCACCCTGTACTGTGCTCCTTGTAAGCAGGTTATGGCACAACCCTCATCATCCCACAGCAATCACCACGGTTTTACTCTCTGAACAATCTCACTCTGACCTTGCAAACAGATACACCTCGGGAGAAAGAAAATTCATAACAACTGCAGAAAGAGAAGCTTTTACAGAGCCTTAGGTTCCTAAACTGCAGTTTAAACAAAACTGAGAAATTTTGTCATTTTTTGGTATCTTCCATTACCCCACCAGAAGCTCTAGAAAGTTTCCCAGTCACAAAATACTGCTATGAGGGATAACTGGTCATCTGAACCGAGAAGACAGCTGAATAACATAAATCCAGCCCCCAACAAGAGTCACATCAACACTCACCACACGCCACTGCCCAATACACTTGAGAGTCCTGAGTCTGGTGCAGAATACGGTACGGGGCAACTCTGGCACTGGAATCCAAAACCACGTCTAACGTCCCCACGAGAAGACCTAGGAGGCAAAGAGAGAGAAACTGAAACAACGTGATACCAAAACCAAGAATTGGGGTAAGTAAAAACACAGGATCAACACTACAGAAAAACGCTGATGTTCATGCGTACGCTGCGACAGAAGAGCAACAGCACTTGGTCAAGATAACGAAGGGAGACGTCCAGGCACTGCGAGCAAATTACCTTGAAACCACCTACAGCCAATCCCTCTGGTAATGGATAAAGCTCAGATGGCAATTAAATGTCTACTAAAGTTCATTATAATCCTCTGCCTTTCTACAAGAGTCTTCTAATAAAAGCAAATTGTATTTTCCTTTGTGGCATTTCTGCTGCTGATGGTGATTTTTAAGCCTACGAAACTGCGAGACACAGAAGAGTTTCCAATGTTGTATCTTTCTGCACCATCTAAGCAAACAGCAGGTAAGAGAACTCATCCAAAATGGAATCAAATAGCTCTAGAAAAACTGGTACTCGGTGTTATTTCTAGAAGGTTTCGGTGTTATTTCTCGAAGCACTTTAATGAAACAAAGAAAGAAGGCAGAGAATCAAAATTTGGTAGCACAGAAGTATTTTTTATGATATTAAATAAAAAACCAAGCACTTCCTGAATAAACGCTGACAGCTGCCAGAGTCCGTAAGGCAAATCCATTTATTTCAATTAAGTCTATTGATTAGGTAAATCAAATATCTAAGATGATACTTTGTTATTCTAGACCATGTACTATGAACATCTTAAATGCAAATTAATTTTGCAACATCCTCATGATTAGAAGTTTTCTAACATTAGAACTTGGAGAAGGAGCACGGTTGCTCCTCTGGATGATCCTTTGGGAGATGCAGGCTCAATTCTTTGGGAGATGCAGGCTCAATTCCTTGCACTCCCCACCATGGTTTGGGTCAGTCTGAGCAATCTGCACTCATCCATCTGCCGTTCATTATCTTGAAACACGTTACTTCCTCCCCTTCACCTCTCTCCGCTGTCCAAAGCAAGTAATAGATGAGGAATATACCACTGATCATATTTCAAGAGAAATGCCATCCATAAGCAAGCCCATCTGGCAAACTTTAAAACAAATACGTACGTATCCAGCACAGCAGGATCTCAGTCCTGGCTCCGGGTTTCTCGGGTAGTTTTAGGCAGAATATGGATTAAATACTCATTCTGAATACTTCCTGTAACTACACTGAACGTATCAAATATTGACACATGGACTGGTAGTGTGACACACTGAAGAACCTGAGTACAACAGCAACTCGCACACCTTTCCAGCTTGGCTGAACATCTACCTTCTAAACTCTGAAACGCCAACTTGCAGTTGCACAGCTCCTCAAGGAGGGCACATGGCTTTTAACATGTAGGAGCTCTGAGGAAGATTCACTCACTGAGCCAAACTAGCTCAAGAAGTGAACTGGCTCAAACGTTCAACCATTTAAGAACAGACCTGTTTAAATACTTCCAGCACAGCACTCGGCGTCATTTCTTCTCATGGAAACCTGGGATATTCCAGAATACAATGACACGTCTACATGCACAATTACATAAGTCATGTCATCCAAAACAAGAATAATTCAAAATAATCCTGAACATTGTGAAAAGATGAAATATGCTAAGGATGTTTATCAGGTGCATCACTTCTGTAGTTTGTATATTTGGTTAAAAGAGCTGATATGTGAAATTAGTTGTGCATCATTCGTAGATGTAAAAAGCCCATTTTTGCTATTCATGTAACTGTGTAAGGATTTTGAATGGGGCGTGTGATAAGTGAAGGGGTTTTTTTTTTGTCGTTAACCTTGTGCACTGGTCACAGTTCTGTTATTTTAACCGTTTCTGCCCCCAAACACGGCCGTGGGGCACCGGGCTGCACCCCCAGAGCCGCAACCCCCGGCCCGAGGGCAGCACAACCCTCACACGGACACCAAGGAGAAACCGCGTCTTGTCCGCACCCAATAAATCTTGAAAAAACACCACCCCCCCAAAAAAAAACCCACAAAGAAAACACATCAATAATTCAAGGGAACACGAGTGTGACCGAGAAGCCATTTTTGACAAGGGAAGATCATCCCGGCGCGGCTCCCGGTCCCGCCGGTGCAGCAGCGGCGCCGGGGTCTCCCTGCATCCCCCGGGGCCGAGGCCGCTTTGCCGCTGTCGGGGCGGCCGAGGGGGTCCCGCCGGCCGCGGCCACACACCGCCGAGGGCTAAGGCGGAGCGGCCGGCCGGGCCTGCGGCTCCCCCTCCCCGCGCCCCCTCCGCCCCGGCTCCGGCCCCGGCGCCGAACGCAGGCGGCAGCTCCCGCCCCGCCCCCCGGGACCCGTCCTGGGGCGGCCGCTCACCGCCAGCCCGGGCCGGGCCCTGCGGGGACACGGCGGCGGGGCAGGAGCCCTTCGCGCCCTCCTCCCTCCCCGTCCTCTCCGCGGCCCCGAGGCGGCCGGGCCGGAGCCTCCCCTCAGCCCCGCCGCGCCTCACCCGTGAGGCCGCCCCCTTTGCCGTGTCCCCGCCGGCGCTGGAGCAGGAAGAAGGGGTTGGCCCGCTCCGTGACCCAGAGCGCGCCGGCCAGCAGCACCTCCTCGGGCCCCAGCCACATCGCGGCGGCGCCGAGCCGAGCGGAGCGGAGCGGAGCGGCGGGGCTGGGCTCGGCCCGGCCCGAGCGAGGAAGGCGGCTCGGGCGGAGCGGGTCACAGGGCCGCGGCGGCGGGTCACGGCGCCCTCTGGCGGCCCGGCCCCCTCACGGCAGCGGGGCGGCGCCGGGCGGCCGCCGTGGCGCGGGAGCCAGGGCCCGCAGCTCCGTAGCGGGGAGGTCTCCGGTTCGAATCCCGGGGCCCCCAACGGCCTCTCTGTTGTTCTCGGCGGGCGGCTGGGGTCCCCCTCCTCTGCCCCTCGGTGACACCCTGCGCTGAAAAGACCTTTGCTAGGGCGGCTCGAATTTGCCGAGAGTAATGTGCTCATATAGTAAAACGTCAGCCAAATGAAAAATCCTCTTGTGGGACCCATTGAAGCTGCCATTAACCGAGATGGGTTATTTAAATGTTCCCTCCCATCGTACGCCCGGTGATTTATTGGCAGGGAGCTCCCAGAGCAACTTTGCAGGGAGCTCCAGCCTCCTCTCCAAACAGTGGGAACCCCCCAGCTCTCCTGCCCGGGCTGGCGATGCTTCCACCTCTCCTTTGGGGAGAGAAGGATTCATTTTTTCTTTTTGCTGCAAAGCACGTGCACCCCCCGCACCTCAGCCCTGTGAGCCGGCCCGTGTCCTGGGAGGCCCCCAGCATCCCTCTCCTGGCAGACGGCTTCATTTTGGATCTCATTTTGCAGCTCTGGAGCCCACGCGGAGCTTGTGATCAAGTCCAAGGACGATCTTTGCAGCAAACAGGAGAGTGGAAGATGTGGCTCCTTCTCACCTCTTGGCCGCAGAGCAGCTTCCCAGTACTTTAGTGAACCACTGTTCTTGTTTTAATAACCATTAGAGCCTCCCTGCAAACTCTGAAAGTGTTATAACAACAGAAAACATTGACATCTACCGTCTCTGTGCTTCTCACCCAGCTCCCAGGAAGGCGGGAATGCCGTGTTTTCTTTAGCCTATAAATCCTTTAACCCCGGGATGATCTATCTTCTGTGTTAGTGCAGTGCCCTAATCCCAGCTGGAGCTTTTGTACACTACTGCAATACAAATATTTATGTGCTGGCTGAGCTTTCAAGGCTCTGCCTTCATCTCAATGGCACGGCGGTGTTTGTGGTTTTGTCACCAAAACGGGAAGGGCTCAAGCATGGGGACAAGATGCTGAAGGATCCTTCTCTGCACCACTATCTCTGTTCCTGCTATGGGCCATCACCCGCGTAGCAAGTGCTGTGGGAAGGAGGATTAGTGTCTCCTGTATATTCATAAGCCACTTTGAACCATGTGGCCTTTAACGGCCTGAGATTTCTAGGTACTAGTATAGCAAAATAAAACAATGTTTACTGCAGAGTGGGAAAAATGCTCTTTGAAAACAGAGTTTTTGACAATGTTGTTCCACACTGTCCTCCAAGATACATATGTGAGAAATGCTGTAGGGACTGGAGTCACCGGGCGATGATCTCACCCTCCTGCATTTTAAAAGAGGGCAACAAACTCTGTATTTTTAAATTGCTTTTTATTGAAATGTATTACATTAGCAAACCCTAACTAATCGGTATACACTATTAACATATTGGCATATACCACGTAACTACAATACAGTGTTATACTTACACCAAAACATGTCAAGAAGTTCTGCTGCTGTCAAGCTACAGTTTCACAAGGGCTGGAAAGTTCTGGCTGCTGGGAGGGCACCGTGCCACCCCTGCGTCCCCGCAGCATCCCCGTCGCTCGGCCAGACCCCCAGGAGCTGCTGGCAGTTTGAGGTTATGTGGTCACACCAGCGTGGTCCACCTCGCAGCAAGCCAGTCGAAACAGGCTTTTCATTTACACGCACACAAATTCGGTTTATTTTTTTTCTGTTGTTGTTGTTTGCTGCAGTCTGCCGAGCCCAAAGGCTGGGGTGTCCCTGCTCTGCTGGGATAAAACGATCCCCTTTTGGTTGATTCTATGTATAATCATAGCCTCGAGCAGGTGATGCCAAACAGGCACAGTCAAACTGAGAAACTTTTAGTATTTAACACCTACCTGCAAACTGCAGGGCTGACTGGATAAGCCGAAGAGCGATGCCATCAGTCAGTTTGCTCAGAAAGGTTATCCCCCTTTTTAGGACTTGTGCGACGGATCTTACCAGTGCTGGGAGGTAAGTCTAGACATACGGGGTGATAAAAGCCTACGTCCTGATGTGGTGCCAACCGAGAAGGCTTCTTTTTCATGTAGCACCTTCCAGAGCAAACACAAAGCGAGGCCAGCCCAGTGCCGGGACCCTGCCCTGCAGTGATCTGCAAACAGCGGCTTCGTTTGAACGGCCCCAAACCCCCTGTTCAGCTTTTGTGCCTTGAGAGCAGCAAAGAGCATCAACTCTGTTTTCAAGCCCAGACTTTTCCTGTGCTGGAGCATGGGAGGGTGGCTGAGCTGTTTTCTGTAAGATCCCCACTGACGCAGCCCAGGTGGGTGCAAAGGCTGCGGGCAGACACAGCTTTACTGTCCGAGATAGCCAGAGGGTGTTACAGACACAGGCACAGGAGATCGAGAGCGGATCTAGCAATCCAAAGCCACTACCACAGCCTGGCAGAGCTGCTCCATTGGGAATTAGTGTCTCTTGTTCCCCCTGAAGGGGCCGAGCAGCCGAAGACCAAATTTGGGCCAAGCAAAGGTGAGCCTCAGAGCACATGGGAAGCAGCAAAAAAAAAAAAAAAAAAGAAAAAAAGAAAAAAAAAAGGCAAATGATGCGCACAGCTGAGCTTAGGGCAAAGATTAAAAAGCTTCTTGCTCCTGCGGGGCTCAGCTGCAGGTGGATGCAAGTGGAGAAGGGAGTAGCCCATGCCCAGCAAAATTGAGGGATCCTCCACATGCACCTTAGGGGGTTTTTGGGCTGCAAAACCTCGGTGCAGCTCTGTGACACTAGCTCATGTAACACCTCAGCCTTGCAATGAAAACACTCTAAATAGCTTCAACTTTCAATAAAACCCTATATATGTCTTACTTTGCATGAATATTAATACTAAATTATTAACTCTTTAGGGAAGGGACTATTTTTGGGCAACACTTTTACCACAGGGCCTCCATTCCCAGAGACCCTGGACATTATTGCCATGAAAAGAATAAATATTCAGACATTATTGCACAACTTACACATCCATCTCTGTTCATCTGGGCATCTCCATCAGGCCATCAAGCCGAGGAGCAAAAGGATGCTCTGGGCAGGAATCCACAAAATAAGCATCACACAACAATAGCCAAATTCAACAATTCGGCTGAGAACAATCTGCCAGGAACCTCCATGCTCCCATGGACCGTGATGCTGGCTTGGAGTGATGAATCCCCCTGGAGGGGCTGGCTGGCGTGGCGACAGCACAGTGACGAGGAAGATGCTGGAGGCTCGGTGGATGGCAGTGTCTGCACAACAGGGACCTCGACACTAATCGATGGGGTGGAATGGCAGAGATTAATTGGGGAGCATTAAGAGTGTTTGGGAACATTACATGCTTTTAAAAGGAGTAGGTGAATGAAGGGATCAAAGAACTGACATAGATAAAAAGGTGTCGATTAGTGCTGCTTTGCAAAGGCTCATGTAACTGGCTTTTAGCCACCCAAAGCACTTCACAAGCACCAGGTAAACCCCTGAGAATTCAGGGGTTTGGCCAACGACTCAGGACACCACCGATCCAAGGTCCTGCACCGGGAGCAAAATCCAGCTAGAATCTCACTCTTGTCACTGCATCCCATAAAGAATGGCTGCGGGGAGTATTTTTTCTACTAGAAGAAATGAGCACCAACCTGCAGTACAGTCTACCTTTCTCCTGATTTCCCCCCAGTCTGGCTAACTGGAGCATCTTCCCCTCTCTCCCCTCCTCCCCGGCTCAGCGGTTTCCACCCCGCGTGCCGGAGCACGGGCTGCGCGTACGGCAACACCCCGCGGCACAGCAAGTCTGGCAGGGAAGGGAAAAAACCCAAAGATATCTTTAAATATCACAACACATATGCAAGCTGTCACGGCGCATCACACATTCTGCTGCACGGCTCAGGCTGGAAAATGAGGTCACGGGTGGATGTGTAACATGGGGTGAAAAAAGGAGCGAAAGCGTCACTTTGTGAAGGTCGAGGTGTTTCCTGGGGTCCCTGTTCTGAGCCCTCCTGCCCTTGTCTCCCCAACCCACAGGGCCAGCACCAGCCCCCATGGCTCTCAGATTTGCACACCATGCCTTGGCGTGTGTGGTACCACACTCCTTTACTTGTTGCAAAACCCAGATGACTATTAGCTAAGCAAAAAAGTACACACTTTAAACAATTAACTCACTCCTCAGGAATCAGGCTGCAGAGCTCCCTTGAACTTCAGCTCAACCCTGGTGCCTTCATCCTTCAGCTCACGGCCTATGACTGCGGCATTATCTTAGAATTAAATTGGGCTAAATGAGTCCTGGAGCTTCAGCACGACCCTTGCCTCCTGCACGTCCCCCTCTGCTTCTCTGTAGCTGCTAGAGCTCTTGGCTCTCCCAAGCCTTTGCACTGTTTTACATGAGCATGCTGAAAGAAAACAGATGTGTAAAAGTCTCATAACAGTCCTAAACGCATTTATTTAACTATTTTTGGGTCTTTCTTTGGCTTATGTAGGATATCTGGCTACTCCTACAGCATCCTCAGGTGCCAGGGCAAGCATCCTAGAAGCAAGGGTACCGACACAGGAGCTCACTGCAGGGAGTAATCGTGAGTGTCGTTAAGTAAATTTAAACATGCTTCAAATTTAATACTTAATATCAGTATTATAGATAAAATGCACACTTACAGTCTGTTTTTCTACTGGCAATTATCCTCTAAGAACACAAGCAAACCTTGATCTTACAAATGTCTTACGGGAACATGCAAAACTTTCATAGAACAGGAGGCTGGGAAAGAGAAGGTAAAGTGCTAGGGTTTAAATGGTTTAGGGAAACACTTGGAGATAAAAGCTTTTTTTTATATATATGTAGAAGTCATAAAATCAATGTTTTCTGTTAAAAAGCACTTTTTTTAACCTTTAAAATTATTTCCTGGCACTTACAGTTCTGACAGATTGCAGTATATTTCACTTCCATGAAATGATTCGACCATACACAGCACCACTGCAGCAGAACAAGAACAACGATGCTCATCAAGCTTTTTTTTTAATATATTGATTAGTATTAAAAGGAAAACCTCAAACTTACCAGCACAGCCCAGAAAAATCAACCATGTTGCTGTGGTGCCTAAGTATGACTAAGCAGAAGAACGTCTGCTACGGCACGTCCCAGCAGGCAGGTAAGGATCAATTGTTTAAACGAGCTTTTAATTTTTCCAGTGTTGCAAGATTTTCCAGATTCAGGACGTCAATTATAATTGTCAGCTCCCCGATCCAAGATGCTAGAGCACGGATTTTTACACAACTGTGCCAGACCCTGATCTCCACAGAGGCAAACCTTCCCTCCCCCTGCTCACAACCAAGATGTCACGTTAGAAATAAGGAGATTTAACAAAATACAAATGACATAATTTATTATATTTTGCCTTTGAGGGCTTAGTACTTTCTAATGCTTATTTTAATTTCCATTCTTTCCTAGCTTTCCTGTACACGCTGTCACACAGCTGGTGCAAACGGTCTCAGCTGGAGCCAAGAAACCGTCCGTTTTGTTCTTGTGCCAAAACCGTGCCCCGGTGACATTCCCGGTGGCCTTGGGGCAAACCCCTCCCTGGGGCTGAAGCATCCCCTACCAGCAGGATTTGCTCGGGTCCCCCGTGCAGTGCTACGAGGGGCTCCCCTGCCCCAAACCCCGCGCACAGGGCTCGGCCCCGATCTCACGCTCTTGCTGCGGCGCCGGTGGCCAGAGACACCCAGGCATTTTTGCACTTAACCATGACCATGCAGGCGGTTCCCGGTTTCCCATAACCCGACTGCCCACCATGGATGTAAACGAGCCCTGTAACATCCTCGAGAGGCGGCGATTTTTCTCTCGGGCGTTTTGTTTTCAGGCGGCCTCCCCCACCTTCGTCGCTCTCACGTGTCTGCCTGCCAGGATCTCGGAGATGGAATTACCAAAACAGGGGTTGCTCAATCAGCCCTTCTGCCACCCCTGAGCCCTGTTTGGGCCCGAGCTCAGCTCAGCCGTGCCGGGTTTGGGAGCTCTGCCCAGGCTTGCCGGCGCTGCCGCGAGCTGCCCCTCGCTTTGCCCATCCGCGAGGAGAGGAGGGATGCTGGCTGCGACCTGCCGCCGCTCAAGCCACCAGTTGGCATTTTCTGTGACCTTCACTTCTGCTTTGGAGGTGAAAATGGGTGTTAAAATTGTGCTCTTCAAAAGTTCGGGGTTTAAGCGTATTCCTAGAGCGAGCTGAATGACAACAGAAGTGCATTTGGTAAATAGAGACATGGGTATTATGAGAAAAACCCCCCTACCCTTCACGCCACCCACTCTTAAATTATCAGATTAAATAAAGCTGATGCACAGCAACAAAAGTCGAAGCATGCTCAGCAAAGAGGATATCATTTCCTCATTTTACAGAGCTGGGTTTTTCTTTTTCTCTTAAACATCCGTGTTAAAGACACAGTCGAACCACAATTCCGGTAAGGATATATGTCAAGCAGACCGCTATACAATTAAAAAACATAACAAAGGAGGGGAAATTCCCCCGCTTGCAGCAAAAGCGGATGAAATTAAAGCACAGCAGGGTATGCCTTACCTCTCTTTTTGGCTTAACCGATTTCTCAAGATTCCTATACAGAGGGTGAAGCTTTGTTTCACGTTACAAGGACACAAATGCATTTCTACACCTACAGTAACTTAGACTGCAACGGAGAAAAATCCGAACATTCATTAGACAGCTATGCATTGTCCGGTAGGAAAAGGTGGAGCAGAAGCGCTCGCTCCTCCACATTTGCTCATCTGAGGAACTGTGGATGACTTAACTCCAGAGGTTCCTCTCTCGCTCTCCATTTCTGCATTACTCTTTCAGAAGCCTGCAAACAATATTCATTTCCTCACTGCTTTTGTCACACGCCGGTAAAAATCAATTTTTCCTGCAGTGTGTCAAACCGGTTGCTGCTTTCCTTTCTTCTGCTTTCTGCATTCCCGTTACTGATGTCAGCGGGAAAGGGCACGGCTTAGAGAACATGTTTGTTATTTAACTGTTGCAGATCTCAACGGGAGAACGGGATAAGAAGCTTACCTCTTTTCTTCTCTGTGTAATGCCAACATGCTGGCTTTTAAAAAACCTCAGTGAAAAATTTGGTGGATTTTTTAAACCCACCCTCCCCCCAAAAAAAAGTTAAGTGAGAAAGCTAATTAGATTCCTGCATATTTCAAAAAGTCTAATGTTTTTCAGGTAGATCAAGTGCTGGTTCTGCGAACGTTCTCTCTATAGAAAGAGACTCACTTGACTTGAGCACATGGAAGGACCAAAAGTATGTTCTGTGTAGGCCATTTTTCTCCTGCTTCAGTCGAATTGGAGGAAAAAAACCCAAGCATCAAGTTCCTTGAAGTCTTTCTGCAAACACAGGTCCTCTCTGCAGCTTTAACGTCAGACTGCTATTGTCCGGGGTTACGCGGGTTGTAGGAAACTCAATGCACTTATAAAGGTCCCTTTCAGAAGGGGCTATTTCACAGTAAGGTGATGGATTGACCAAGATATTCGAGTGCTTTTACCAGTCACTGGCCATCTCCTCTACAACCAGTTCCCTTTCTGACATTGCCCAACCATCTGGACAATCGAAAAAATGGAAACAGCAGACGTCTGTGTAAGAGACGCATTTGCAGGACAACACAAACTCTTAGGACCACCGTAAAACTTCTTCTGCGTCGCCGCGGCTGGACCGACACAGCTCCCCATGCTGTTACTCAGCAATTTCCATCCGACAATCTTGCTTGCGCGCAATTCTTTGTCAGCTCAAAGACGCCACCCTCAGAAACCACCACAGCTGGTCTTCGTCTTTGCAATCGAGAAGGCGGGTTCGTGTTCTGGAAAAAGCAGCTCTTCTTCAGACAAAGGAGATCCATGGAAAAAGAGTACACAACAATAGGAATGAGAAATGAAAAAAAGGGAAAAAGGGCCAGGAAGGAGCATGGATCCCTTTCAGGTTTTGTTCTCGTCGTACATATCCAGGGCAGGCTCGATGCTTGAGAACTCGCTCTCATAGACCAGGCTTCGGGGGGACAGGGAGTTACGATGAAAGAAGTGGCTGCCTACAAGAGGTAGAACAAAACCTCGTTAGAACACACGCGAACAACGTAAGAACCGAGTAAAGCATCTCTGTACAGGGGTGCTGGCTGCAAACACAGTACGCAGGGAAAAAAGAGCCACATTTTAACACAAATCAGAAACAGCCCGATGAGAGTTCCCCTCCCATCGTGTGCTCCCCTGCCAGTTCAGAGCAACTGCTTTGCACATGCACGAACAATCCCACCTCAAACGGTTCTGTCAGATAAAACGGGTCAAGTCTGAGCAAGGCTGGAGTTTCACACTCGGTGCTTGCTGTTGATTTACAGCCTCGTTAAAGCAGGCACGTGCTTCCTCGAGAAACCCAGAAAGCTTTGGTGGGTGCCCAGTTCCCTGTGCCATGGACCAGCACAAAACACTCTGGCACGGGGCCGAAAGGAGCGAGCAGGCTGAGTCAGGAAGTCACCACGGATTGTCCAACCGATGCTGCCAAGAGCCGGACCTTCTCCAGAGCTCAGCAACCTCCACCCACCCAGAGTCACCTCCTAGAAACAGGCGCCTATGTATTTCCTTACATAGAACCAAAGGAGACCCAACCCTCTTCTCCAAAAACCACTTGGTGATACCAAAAACGAGCACCAAGTGGCTTTTGATAGAGTGGGGAATGGAAGTCCATTTTTTTTTCCTTGGCAGCCAGGCCCTCCCGTGGCTCTCCAAACCCACAGATGTGTTTTGCAAGGAGCCCAGCCCCACTGCTGTACAAACGGTTCTCTCTGACAGCATCTATCAGATCAGGTCCTTGGCCAAAACATTTCATTACTCGGTTTCTCGATCCCAGGAGGGATGAGCTGGGAGCAAGGCTGCTTGGATTACACTGTGCCAGGCAGCCACATGAGCCAAACTGGAGGTAACTGAAAAGCTTCCAAGTTCATCAAGAAGGCACTCAGCAAACCAAGGTGCCTCCATTTTCAGGCATCTGTGGAGCAAGACACTTAGGGGATTGCAGTTTTAGCACTGGCGGAATTTAGGTGCTTAAACCTTCCTTTCTTTGCCAAGATTTTGAGTCCAGCCTATGTCCTTCTGAAATACAGAGCTTACAAAAGATAACAGGGAAAAAGATTTCAGCTGCTACTGTCCAAAACACCTTTTCTCCTTCTCCACTCACCCGTAAGACAGAGACTCACAGAAAAAAAGAGAAAAAAAAAAAGTGCTTACTAAGATTAAAAAGAAAAAACCTGAGGTTATAAGCAAATGTAGAGTTGTTGAAAGAACAACATAACTGCTGCTAGTTTCCTAAAGCTTATCCAAATCTCTCTTTTGTCACCAAAAACCAGTACTTCACCATTCACACTGAGAAGGGGAAGTTCTCACAAGCACATGTATTTATTTTTAAACTTGTAGTTAACCAAAACAAGAGGAAAATTAGTAGTTACATGGCATAGGAGTGAACTGCTTTTTCTGCCAGGAGTACATACCCAGGTTTTTGGAAGAAGTGTATTGTGTTGAAATATACTTTGCAGAAGCAGGAGGTAGGGAATGATCAACACCCACTTTCCACATTTGAAACCTCTCCCAAATTCACACGTTTCTAATACCAGGGAACGCTTTAAATAAATAAAAATAGGTTGAGTTTTTGAGGGAACATAAACTTGGAACTACAACTTCCAGCTGATTATAGTCCGTCTTGAATGAAAAAGCTTAGGCTACTCCAAAACTGCACCAGAAAAAAAATGTCAAGATTCTTCTTGAAATGTGTTATGGGTCAGGATGATTCAATTTTTGAGGATGGAGTCTCAGCTTGCAGCTGAAACAAGCCATGGATAGGGGATGTCTCATCTCCCTTTCCTCCAGCGACTGAAATGTTACACACTGAACAGTCAGCGCTGAAATGAAACAAAGGGGATTCTGAAAGCTCAGTATTGCTTTTGTTTTTATTACACAGAAATCAAACAAGGGATTAGGAAGCAGACAGCCCAGGCTGTCATTTCCTCTGTGTGTGCCCAGATTTCCACTCTAGCAGATTCAAGGGAGAGATTTAATCAACAGGCAGACCCGTCACCTGACATCAAATATCTGGAAAAAGGCACCGTATTTCCAACACCTTCAGAATTTTTACTGTGATGGTTTCTCGCCTCTTGGCAAAAGAAATTTAAGGTGCCCACTGCCAGGGAGGCTGCGTGTTTCTGTACAGACACAAATCTCTTGGCTTTTGTGCCATTTTCGGGACACATCGCTCATTCTTTTCCTGGATGTCTCTCTCTTCTACCACCCAGCGCAGTCCACCCAGTGCCGAAAATCCAGCTGCTGCTGCTGGATTTTCAAGAGCTGCTGCTTCTCAACACTCCATCTCCAGATGCTCTAACGCCCAGGTCGGTATCACTGCCCACAGCTCATGGCTCAAGAAACTGAGCCAGCAGGGCACAGTGACCCCGATATGCTCACCCTAATGCAGAAAATTGCTAATGCTCGTTTAAAAACGTGGCAACAGTCCAGCCGATAAATTTACTAAATACATGTATTTTAAGGACAAGCAGAACATCCGCAGTTCTGAGCTCAGCTTATGAATCTGTTCCTCCTATTTCGCACTTACCAAGAGACGTCAAGATTTATCCTTCAGGGATGGGAAACAAATGGGAAGTCATTCAGTTTTAACGAATCCTTCGGTGCTCTCTGCCACTATTATTCGTTAGACACTTACAAAGAACTTCTCAGGTAACTTGTGCTCAACCTGAAGATAAACATACCATGCTGGAATTGACCTTTCTACCTACCGCAGGATGCTACAGAAGTAGGCACAACACCAAGGCCAAAAATTCAAGAGACAGGGCATTGCTGTAGCACTGCAGGTGCATGAGGAGTGAGCACCACCCGGCCTCCCTTTTCTATCTGAAAAGTGTTTTAATGCCCCCAGTCATTAACCAGGGCCACCTCGTGCCCCGAGCTGCCGTCCCTCTGCAGCTCCTCCGGCACAGCGACTTCTTAGCGTGGAAATCCGATCAGAGCATTATCTCAGACAATCTGTTTCAGACACCCTCTCGGCTACGGAACGACAAAGCAGGATTATTTCACAAAGCATCCCTTCCTCAAAGCCAGCTGCTTAGCCAGGCACTGCCCCGCCCTCTTGAACTATTACACCCTGTTATACCCCATCTTTGCAACACGTGGAAAGAGGAACCAACTCTTCTCCTTTCCTCCCACTATTCTCTTTACACATCCAAGAGTAACGTTACGCATTTTTCACGTGTGAGCATCTAAAAACGTGAAAGGCAACAAAAACTGAAGGGAATTTCCTTCTTGTGTGAACGCAGTGTCAAAAAAACTGAGTTTCTGGAATGCTGCAGAGTCCATCTCTGAATGTGTTTATTCTGTTATATTTATTGCGTTAAAAGGATAAATTTACATTGCAAGCCCAACATGTAATTAACCTAGCAGCTACTGTCTGTATTTTTAGCAACACTTTGTTGAAAAAAAATTGTTAAAGGCTCGAAAGAAAGATTAAAAGAAGACGGCCCTGGTTATTTAAGTCCTCTAACGCACCAGAAGTCCCATCAAACATTTTCTTCCCAGTATCACCCAACTTGTGCTGCTCTTCTGTAGAAGAAACACAAACTGGAACCATTTGTGGTGCCTTTTGCGTCTGGGCCATCGCGCTGCTGGGGCTGTCCCTGGGCACCCCTGACAGCGTTGAGAAGCACCTTAGGGTTTTTGTTTCAGGAGACAAGAGCAAATTTATCAACGTTGTTATTGCTGTTGAGAAACAGGCGAAAAAAACACTCCACCCTTTTCAAAGCCTGTGCCCTAAATCATGCTCTAACCACACTCTGGTTTTGGCAACAACATTCAGTTGACACACGCTGTATTTTGAAGAGAGACAGGCCCCCGAGACTGTATTTTTTTTTTTTTTTTTTTTTTGTCCTCTTCATGAGTAAGCCAAATGGGGTTTTCCAGTCCTTCAAAACACACTTACTGCTCTATTGATTGTTTTCACGTTTCTTCCAAAATTTCACAAGGACACACTGAAAAATCATTCTATTAAATGCACTGAAGCCATCATATACTTAATTTCTTATTATAAATGCTGCCCTCTCAGCTAAAGCCTGCTGGACAGATAAGAATTAAGGAACTATTTTAATGTAGATTCTGGCTGTGTTCCTAAGTTCTAAAACTGCCTATACATAAAAATAAAATTGAATTAAATCCTCTGTTTCCCAGTACATAAAAAAATTAAATCTTACAGTAAAGTTGGCTCTCTCTGTTCATTTAATTAAATTAGAAAGCATTAAGCTTCAAATGTCTACATCTCGATAGGAAAACAACAAAACCAACCAAACGCAGAATAGGTTTTAACCTCTATCAATTACATTTTGCTTACCGATTTGTTACCTTCAGCCACCCATCTCATTAACTCGAGCACGAGCATTTGGCTGCGAATCAGATCCGCATGTTTTAACCGACTGTTGTGAAATTACTCATTTGCTGCTTGCACAAGTAAACTTGCGCGAAACAGCCTGAGCGAGGACGGAGATGAGAGATGTTTTCCTTCTGCCTCCTCACCAGTAAAAAAGCCACAGCAAGAAGGGACACGTCTGCGCAGAGTTTCTGTATTACAGACTATCACTTGAACAAAAACTAACCCGTCACTAATACGAGAGGAGGCTTCGCAGACGACACTGGGGGAAAGCGCAACCTTTTCACCCGGTATTAGGGAGGACGAAGCCGTTTAGAGTAGCTTCATTTTCATCAGAAAGAAGGGTGGGATGAAAGCAAAAGACAGAAGAGGTTTATGATTTGAGAACGCAGTGCTGCAAACCTTCAGCGATGCCCGACCTGAGGACAAAAATCGTACTGCAATCCTCCCAGTGCGATACAGGAGTGTTAGAGGAGGAGAAATGGAGAAAACGTTCTTATTTCAAATTAGTTCCCAGGTGGAGTCAAGGCAGGACCGTTATATGCTTGGGACAGATTTTTTTCTGAGCAAGTTTTCACGGAGCGACTGGTAACAATACTTGTGTTGGTCGTTGCGGTGCTGGGTGGCACAACGAGAAGGGTACCGTGTGGGACTGCCACTTGTTAGCTTGCTTGTCCCAAAATAAAAGAATAATACAGATCTGCAAGGATGAAATCACTCAAAGGAAATAAAGCACCTTATAAGTCTGACAGCCTTGTGTAAATTTTAAGTACCAACGCAGAAAGTCCAAGGAAAATAAAACGCTCACAGAGTAAGATTTCATAATTAAATTGTTTTTTTTTTATTTCCTCACATTTTCCTTAATACAAAGCTTTGGCATCAGCAAGTTTTATGAAAAAATAGAATGTACTAAATAATTGCTTGTGCTGCATGATCGATAAATGATGCATAAAAATAGGTGTCTCTCTCCAAGGCAATCGGCCGGAAAGCATTTCTTCAATACCATTCTGCTCTGTGGGACAGAGAACAAAACACAAAAGGAACAAAATATTTATATTAAAGTTAATACTGTCAATGCTAAAAAAAAAATAAAAAAATAAACATAATCCTGTAAAAGTCAGTTAGTGAGAAATGACTAATTATACAAGGCCAGAGCATTAAAAGAGGTCGGCACTCCTTAAGTTATTCTTACAGAACCAGTAAAAAAGACAGGGCAGTCACAGCTTTGAGCACTGCTAAATTTCTGAGAAATGCTATTCAGCATCTGGGCTTTTTGGACTTATATACAGTTACACAGCGATTTCGAACCATTCTGTAAGAAGCAAAGCAAAATGTGCTTCATCTGTTCCTTTAAATCCTAAGTAGTTTAACTAATAGCGCATGGATATTACGAGACCAAGAGAAAGCAGCCGTTCCCTTACTTTCTTATCACTAAGACAACTTTGACTTTTATGAGGAACCATTTACAAATGCATGTGTGTGTCTGCATATACATAACACACAAATATATATATACACACACACACAGAGGTATCTACATACACACAACTCCAGAACTATTGCTCTAAATACGTTTAAGCTGTGGAAAGGACATAGGAAAAAAAAAAATGGATCAGGACATGTGTTTAGGTGAATTTTAATGCTGAATATTTGGCACCTTCTACTTGCATCAGTACATTACATGGCCTCATTCTTGCTATTGTTGTTTTCTGATGCGAAAAAACCCTCGGCCTCCTCTTGAAACACTACTAGAACAAACTAGGGTACACCAGCAAAGCTTTTTATACGGAGAAGAGCATAAGAAGCAGGTGACATTGCAGGGTAAGAGGGTGCTGCCATGTTTTTGGCAGGATATTCAGCAAAGGAAACGTTTTGGCGCTGCGGAACATAAAGTTTCAATGCGACAAATCTAAGCACTAGTATCATACGTACACATTTTAAACAGTCTAAAATAGAGTAGCTGAACCTAGCAGCACTTACGGAGGCTGCTGAGATCCCAAAGGACTCACTCAAAAAGCTGCTGAGGCTAAGGGCTACCGCCAGGTACCTCAGTTACCTAAACAAGTGAGTTTTGATAGCTCTGTGCACTTGCTAGTTTTCTTAAGTCTGCCCCAAAGAGTACACTTGTAGATGTTCGCCTTTTCACCCCGACCACTGGGGAAAGGAACCCCTCCTCTAGCAGCCCTTTGTTTGTATGAAGGGAACACCACGGTGAAAACATTTCACAGGAGGGTGGAAAGCCCTGACCCTCTGCTAGTGTGAAGCAGCTTATCCTTTCACAGACCCAGATACCCCTGAGCAAAAGACAACAAAAAGAAGAATTGCAGGGCAAGGCAGAAATGCAACTGCTATCAGTGCCCACATCCGGATGACACTACAGGGACTCCAGCACCTCTGACTTCTTCCTAACGATGTGGCAATGCCCAGAAATGCAGCCACTCCCATTGCACAACTCAGCCTTGGTCCATGCCGTCCCAGGCTATTTTCCAGTGCAGATTACCTAGGTTCAGCTGCAGCTACGTTGTCAAGCTGTTGACTGAGAGCTGCAATTTCACGATTTTTACAAATGGGACAAAAAAAAAAAAAATTAAATCAGGGGGCTTGATAGAGCTATTTTAAGTTCTAAAACTGTTCTTCATTAAGACCTTCTGTGATTAGCATCTGAAAAGGTGAGGAAAGGAAGACTTACAAATTAGTGGTAATCAAAGGTCTCTGATCATCAAGACCTCTCTGAACTTATTATGGCCCCTCCTGAAGATTAGCTTGAGACTGTCTAAAATTTTACACTGGAGACTACTGGACATGTTTTCATCTTAAGAAGGATGCTTTATACTTTGCAGACAGCACTGACAGTAAAAAAAAAAAACTCCACTTCTTTGTTTTATCTCAAAAAAAAGAAAAAAAAAAAGGGAAATTATATTTATACAGCTAGGATTCCAGGCTGCACAGGAGACTGCTTTTGAATTTCACCCCACTTTTGGTAAAAGATCAGCACATTAATGGAAACCCAGCTGCGTCAAAATGTTCTGAGACAAGGAACAAAGTAAGAAGTTGATGCTCTCCCTCCCCAAATAAATAATGATTAAATATATATATCATGAGCCCAGTTGTTCTGTACACCAAAATGAAAATAGCTAGATGTACCTAGTTAATATACCTGCAGAATAGATTTGTACTTGCCCACACACAGAACTATAAAAAGACATTGACAGTCACATGCTAGTGCCATTTCTTGTCCAGCCTGTCTGAAGGGAGACACTGGAGGTGTCTATAAAAATTAAGAAAGCGTGGATGTCTTGAAGCACTCCTTTGACTGCTATTTTTAAGCACACTAAAATGAGAGGTCAGAAGACTTGTCTGCTCTCTTCACTTGAGAGAGAAGAAGCAGTGGTATATTCGTTGCCTTCATCTCTCCCTAAGAGCAAAAAGGTAGTTTTCTTTTTAAATACTTTTTTCTTAGTTGAAAGTATGCCGATTAGAAATAAAGACTTATTTTTTTTAAATATGACATGACTATGAAATTGAGGTGAAAACTGTCAAAGGTGACCAACTGATCAACCTGGCTCTGCCAGCCGAGTTTTGAAAATGGGAATTTTATGGCAGAAATATAATGTTTATGTAAACCACTGATCAAAACCGGAATAGAAATATTCTCCCTTCTCCCTGTTCCATGTCTCCACTTTGGAAAGATATCTCCTCAGACAATCCAGCTAATATAAACTGAGAGGGACTCGAGATGTTACCCTGGAAGCTACTGTTAATAAAGATTTTTACATTCAAGAAAAGCAGAAAAGGCATCTGACTGAAAACTGCATTTTCCCCCCTTCCCTATTTTCTTGGTATTTGTTCCCAACATCATCCACCACACACACCCCCCAGAAATATACAGAAACATCCGAACATTTACTTACTCATTAGCATTCAAGCTAGCTGTGGCTTTGATGATCATGTAGCAGAGTGTAAGGGCACTGAGGAGGCCAAAACTGGCAATAATAAACCATTCTTCTGTTGACAAAGGAAAGGGAGGAAATCACTCGTGGGAGAAGGCTTATGTCAAAGCGATGCCAATATTCCCCTCAAACACCACTGGCGGAAGGCAAGAGGCTTCTAAGCCATGACTGGCACCAGGAGGTGAAGCAGGAGGAGGTTAGCCACCGAGTTACTGACGGGAGAAGGCTAGCAAAGAAGAAGTGGAGAGAGGTGTGGAAAAAAAGCATGGCACAACAACATTTCCCGGCTGAGCCCAAGGGTTAGTGACAAAGGAAGATTACTTAACAGCGTAAAGTGAAATGCAGGAACGAGGGAAAATGTAATGAAAACTCTGTCCGCCCCCAAGTCGGAGAGATTGTCAGGGCTGGGTTAGATTTGCTGAGATGCCGCTCTTCACAAAAGGGTACCCAGGATGCTTTCACACTTAATTCGTGTCTTCACCCCCTCCCTCCTGAACAAATGCTACCATGTTACTTTAAAAAACAACAGACAAATAGGATTGCTTGTTCAAGATTTAAAGCGTAACTGGAGTTTTCCATTTAATAGACAGGAATACAACATGGAAATATAATTTCAACGTTAGTGTATATACACAGACACATTAAGAAGAAAGTAGTATAAAGAAGGATATTAAAGAATGTTCACTATTTAAAGTTCTCCCTCCCCAAAATCCATTTGGCACATACTAATAGTTTGGAATACAAACACTTCCATTGGACATGGCCTTTGGTTTAACTCTCATGCATCAAAGAATGCACACAGAAAATAAACCATTTGAACAGTCTTTTCTAAAGCTTTATCTTACAAACCCTGTCAGAATGAACTGTTGATGATTATTGCTTGTTTTACCCTGGCATGCCATCTGTGCAAGAGTGGTACTACAGTTGGGAACAGACAATAAAAAAGACTTTTTTTTTGTAAAATCAAGTAGTGAAAAGTTTCAGTTGAACTACAGAGTCTTCCCCCCCATGACAAGGAAGGCAGCACACCAACAGATTTGTTCTCTGTTCAACAGAGCTCAATGCAAAATGCATCAGATGTTGAACACCGCATGACAAAGTGACTTACTGGCTTTGTAAAGAATCTAGATTTTGTCTGTGGATTTTTTACTCTCAGATCAAGACATTTCTAGATGCAGACGACCTGCTTCTGAAGGTGAGATTTATTCTTTTTTAATGAGACATTTACTTTGCTACAGTATCTAGAGAAACACCCTTTAGAATTGTATCAGTTACAGATACTTCTATCAGTGGCAGACAGTGTCACTCAGTTCAAAATCCCTAGGCACATTAACAAAACACATGGACTAAATGAGACTGTTGTGCTGCACAGATTCTATTTTTGCAACTCAGCCAGAAAAACAACCGTTCAAATTGAGACTGTACAGCATATGGAAAAATGATGCAATTCCACACATATTGTATCAATTATAGAGCTATTAAAAACATTAAAATATACGTAAAATCCACTGAGTAGAAATTTCTCATGCTGTTCGTACGGATAAGATCTTGCAAGCAGTGCAGGAACAGTTTTCTGACGTCATAGAACACTTGGACAATGCTAAAATGTTGGTGCACCGAACGCTTTTTTTAATTCACAGATTTTGCAAGAGAAATCATGCTAAGAGACATCAGAACTCCAGTAGTGATGTTCTCAGGGGAAAAACGTCTGCAGAAATAGCAATCAGCTAAAATATTTACATTTGCATAAATTATTGCATGTAAAGTACTCTGAAAGGGTAATAATGGTTTTGACAAGCCAGCTTCTCGTACTGGTTCCCAAAGTCGGGAAGATTATTTTGTTGCCCTTTCAGCTCATCCAGTGCCCTCTGCATGCAGCTCTAAATGCATACACCATTAATAATGAAAGCCCTGGCACTGTCTTATCTGTTTCAGCATGGAGCGTCCGCCTCTTACAGAGACAGCGAGGTCACCTTTGTCCCTGCGGAGAAATCTTTCACCGCGGTTCTGCGGCACAGAGCTACAGCAGAGCAAGTGCCACGTACCAGGAAAACCATCGGACGGTGCCGGAAGCCCAAGAAAAACTTACTTGTCACGGCGATGTTGATCTCTCCCGAGCGCGGCGTCAGCTCTCCGTCCTGTGGGAGCTGCGACATCCCGGAGGTGCGCAGGGGCTCCAGGCTGAGAGAGCTGTCGTTGGCAAAGTCGCCGAGGGCCGACCGCCTGCTGGCTGGCTGGCCTCTGGTCAGCCTTTCCATGTCGAAGGCTACGTTATCTGTACATGGCACATTTGGCTGGAGAAATAATAATAATAAAAAGAATGAATCCGCATTACAACGCTGAATACTCTACACGTAGCAAACCTATCGACTGGGTAAAACCACACGTGCGCGCTTTGTTCAGCCGTTACAGCTGTCCTCACGTCACACAGGAGAGAAGCACGTGAAGTGGCAAGTTCTGTCTGAAGTCTCTCCTTCAGTCCACCTTAAAGAGGTGGAAGAGGAGGTAGAAAAAGGGATTAGATTCAAGAAAGGGGCTCAAATATGCTTGTATCGCAGCCTGTGCCCGTATGGTTTACCAGCATGAGCGATGGCGGCATGCACCGAATTCTATTCTATCCTCCTCTAAAAACCCAGGTATGTTATTAACTGCAAAAACAGATCCTCCACAATATACCTGCAACTATTCCTTAGAAAACATCCAAATTTTGCAACTGACCCACAGCTGAAAACGAAGGACTGATTATCCTCACTGGCTTAATTCAAAAGCTGCTTAAGACAGTACCTTCACGTGCTCTTCCCTTTCTCCTGAAGAGACAATTACTTCCACATTATAATTTTTTGCTCATACAGGAAAGATAAAAAAAAAAAATCCTCTTTGAGGTTCTTCAATTCTATCCCTTTGTGAACTGGTAATCAGGGATCCCATAAGCCATGAGCTGCTTCAGGAAAACTTGCTGGCCTCGGCTAGGGCACAGCTTTTAATGTGCAAACAAATTCAAGAGTATCTACAGGAGACCACAACAAGAACAAGAGATTTACAGAGTAAATTTAACAAAGAAAGGCTGGAAGAAATTCAGAAAACGGAAGATACTACAGAACCTAGCAGACTTACTGTAGAGAAGAAATTGTTATAAATGAAAATACAACAATATATTCTCAACGACCAACAAGGGAAAAGAACAAAAGCAACATATCAGCTTTATCAGCAGCAAAGAAATTGGTAAAAAATGCCCCAAATGCTTTCTGAGTAAGGGTACTGGAACACCCTTGCCCCTTTCTCCCCAGAATTACTTATCCTATTTGGGGTCTCAGACATGGGAGGAAGAGGAGGTCACAGCAGCGCAGCTTACCACAATTCCCAGTGCCTTCAGAATGTTCAGTTTACACATTGGGCACGTACAGTGCTCACTAAGCCACGGATCCACACAGGCTTTGTGGAAAACATGCCTAGAAGAACAGAGAAGGCATATATATAACTTGCAAACAATTCCCTTTTATACAAATTATTTTAACAAGCTTTTAGCTAAGTTGTTGTTTTTTTTTTTAATTAAGCCAGCAGAACAAATGCTAGAATTGCCAGTATTTTGTACTAATTGCAATAAGAAAAAAAAATCAAAACTTCTTGCCGTCCTGTAGTAATAGTAGAACCAGGAAGAAACACTTAAAAGGAAGGGGTTTTTCTCCCTTTTGCAGTGAATATAAGTATGCACAGGGGTAGAATAACTAGGGTAACAAAGCCCCAATCGTAACCTCGTGCAACGTCTTGTCTCAGTTTCTATGTAGAACCTGGCCATAAGCTGGGTAGGAAGAGCACTGACCCACCAGCAGTCAATTTTATTCAAAAGCCAGTGCAACCAACCCAAACACACTTATGTCTGATGTTCAAAGGGCTTCTATAATTATCACATCTAAGTAAAAGGAAGGCTTTTCCTACAATTAGGATTTCTTGATCTCAAGAAGGAAAACATGTCCATCATCATATGACAGTCATGAAAACAAAACAATCTTTCAAAGACAAAGGCAAACTGGGCTTCTACTTGCCCAGCAGGGACCTCCAAAACAGAGAAGAGTCTGAATTGCCACCTAGGTTGCACACAAAATCTTAGTCACATACATGAATATAAATGTAACAGTGCTGAGATTGATGTAAACCCATGTAACAGGGAAGGACTGTGCAAAGACCAAAACAATGTATGTAAATTAAAGAAACTAAAGGAAATGGCCTCGTGTCTTGTCAAAAGGGAAGGAACTTCTCAGAGGTATCCATGGCAGGAGTGGGTATCACCAGACTTTCCACACAGTAGACCTTTAGCAAATACGATAACCTAGTCTGAACAGCCACCCGCGGCAAGAACTCAGACCTTTCATTTCCCGCGGCACTGACTGCAGAGCAAAAAACCAGTAAGGGCAGGCACACTCGAACACTCGATCATGACCAAGATCAGAAGTCCCAAGGGCTGCTTAGCCAGCAAAGAGCTGCGTTCCGAAACCAGCAGGCAAAGGGGCAGTGGCAGAACAAGGAGTTCTTGCCATCTGTTTGGGGCATCACCACGGGCTGTAAGAGGTCATTCATGCTCCTAGGGCAGCAGGAAGGCGAGATACTCTCTGACCCCTCCTTTCTCAGGTTATACTTGCTGCTCTATCCCTCAAGTGAGGTCATCATGGGGTCTGGGACTTCTTCGCTCCCTACTCCTTGTGATTTTAATACCAGAGACCAAATTAGGCGTGTTAGCAGGTAATTCTCTTTTGAGTCTCTGGAACGTGACCTGAAAGAAAAGCCTCCTCAAATTGTTAACAAAGGTGGAATAAGACAGTATATAATTATGTTTTGTCTGCAGCTACTAAAACTGAAGGTTGGACTAAAGTAAATCAACAGAATTAAGTTCCAGTCAGCTACAACCATATATACTACCTGTACTAACTAAAGATGCATAGACTTACAGAGTATAATATATTCAACAGAAGATGGATGGGGAGCGAAAGAACTTTACTTACCTACACACCAAATATTGCAGAAATAGAAACCTAGAGAATCTCAGCTAGTCACTTTGCTGGTCTGTGTCCTTTAGCAATACAGCAGTCATGAAAAACAGGACACATACATTGCTTACCGCTCAAATAATTGCACAAAATACTGACTCATTTCTATTAGGTCTTAACGCATGCCCTTTATTAGTCACAGAACTAGAGGAAAAACAATGTTTAGAAATCCTGGGTGATAGAAAATGGTTTAAAAGTCTTCTGAAACATACAGAGATACTATTTTTTATGTTAGGCAATCATGGCTTTTAGTTGCTCGTGTTTCCTTTTAAGGCTCTAAAGTGTTTTTTTTCCTGTTTGTTTGGTTTTTAATAGAGCAGGACAAACCTGAAAATCTAATATTTTGGGAAAGAGCAGACATCAAGACTCCACAGAAGTACGAAAACAGCTTTAATATATTGTTATCAGCTAATCAGTGCTGTAGAAGCACTCAGGTCAAATGAAGCAGGGAACTGATATGGATGCCAACATGCATCTACTAAACAGGAGTTATTTTAAAGAGTCCTTAGCAGTTTGATATAGTTTAAATGCACCAAAACTATTTTTGTGACCTCTTAATTCTTTGCTTTTAGTTCCTAAACATTCAAGGATGTCTTTTTATGCGTTTCAAAAACGTGCAGTTCTCCAAAGGTTATTTATTGATTTAGATCAGCACGGCTCTGCCTACTACTCGTGCAGCATTTCGCAGAGAGAAATCGAGTTAGAAATCTCTTTTGGTGGTGTAATGCCTCTGAATTCGCACGTCACAGGAGGAGAAGGGTCGGAGTGAGTTTACAAGTGCTATTTCCCCAAGAGCTTGCTACACTTCCCTGCCCTGGGTGCAGCATCCCACCAAAGGCACCCGATCAACGTGCCGCTGCACAGCAGCATCTCTGGCTACCGCCGGAGGCAGCTGCTCGCCTCGCCCTGGGCAACAAACCTTCCAGCTGGGCTGGCAAGTGGACACAGGTCCTTCTTGCCCTGCGGCACGCAGCCCGTGACAGCCAGCACGGCTGAGGAGAGGTGCCTGGAAGGCACCACGTCTCTCCCCACAGCAGGCGAGGCCAGGAGAGAGCAGCCCGGGTGCTTTGCACAAGCCCACAGCGCTGCTGGGGGAGAAGAGCGCCCGCCCGCGCAGGCACGTAGCGCAGAAAGCGGGGGCTGTGCAGAGTCATTGCAGTAAGCAGAAAGGGTGGCATTGAGATACTGTGCTAACTTGCTCTTAAAAAAAAAAAAAAAAAAAAAGTAAAAGCAGCTATTTGCACTAGCACAGAATCAAACATGAAAACCTGGCTTAGTCACTTTTGTCACTTTCCCTCTTCTTGCCTGGTATATGAACTATTAGGAATTTAGCTCAAAAGCCATTTATTTTAACATATCTACTATTCCTTTAATCCTCTTCCTGTCCTGTTAATTCCTTCCTTCCCAGGCCATCTTTCTGCCCTTCCCAAGGTCATTCCCTCTGCTTTTCTCTAACTTGCCACTTTGCTCTCCCCTTCCCTTAGCTCTCACTAGTCCTTCACACTACCCTCTCCTGATCGTTTTTCACCTAGTGTGTGCGCACCTCCTAAATGCAACAGTAGAGTAAAACTATCTGAATAAAGAAAACTGGCCATGAGGTTTGTATTTTGTTAGAATCCTTCTGACATTTGCCTATTCATTTTTAACTTACATAATGGTTTTCACAAAAGACAGAGATGTTCCTCAGGCCTGTACACCTAAGACTTATTCCTCCGAGCACTAAAAGCTACAGGTATGTCCACAGGCTGCTGGTACTGAATATACTCCTCTCAGTGAAGCACAAAAGGAATGCTAGAAATTCACCTGCATTGTTTGCAGTCATTTTCACTTTAGTTTATTTATGAACTGGCCACAGCTTCCCACCTGCCACGAAACTTTACATCACAAATACGGTGTTTCACTACAGAAATTAGGTGCAACTTGCTGAGCTGCTGGCAGGTTTTGCCTGCTGTGTGTCTGCCCAGACCAGACTCCTCTCTGCTGAGGCACAGAGAGACAGACCATACTCAAACTGCAGGGAACACCTGTGGTACCAAAGGGAAATGCTACTTTTGAATTGATGAAAGTAGCAAGGATGTCACATGTTGGTGATTCCTACTGTCTAATGGTTATAGCTTCCTCAACAGGCACAGCAAGAAAAATTTCTAGCCTCTCATTTGCTTCCTCTTGGTCAGACCATTTTCTCCATAATTTTCTTGCATTTTCTCACTTGGCTTACATAATCTTGTAGGTTTGTGGTTTTGTTTTTTTGTTTCTTTTTTTCCTAAACTAATTTTACATGTTGCACTAAAACAAGAGGTTGAAGTATCAGGAGATAGAAAGGGATTAAACCTCCAAAACAAGATTTGGGTAGAAGCATTATCAGATGCTAAAGACTGAAAAGCCTTACATATAATCAGAAATTCGTGGGGCTCATCTCTGCAGGTACTGGTTGCCTCTTCATCTACAAATATATAAAGTGTCTTGTGGAAAGTATCCGTCTTGCTGTTTCCGTCTAACAAAGACGCTTTTGCACTCAACTCAAAAGCTAAGCTGCAGCAGATGAAGGGAGAGATTTAAAAAAGAGAAGTAGAAAGCAAACACGGAAGTTGTCAAACAGCCTTTGGTAGGAACGTAATGCGAGCCTCCACTGACCTTATATTCCTGTGAAAGCCAAAGGTGTCTGAAGGAAATGGACTTTAAAAAAAATAAAATCAATGATCATCTTGGTTAAAAGGTCTGTACCAAATCTGCTGATACTAACGCCATTCCCTTTGCTTGGACAGTGGTCACTGTTTAATTAGTGAAGCTGACTTTTAGTCCCAACTCTGCCCTGTGCTTTGCGGGAGAAGATGCTTTCCTACCAGATGAAGCCTCATCCTCCCTTCCCTGCAGGGACCTCCCTCTGACCTCTGTTCAGTATCAGGAGGAAGGCACAGAGGAGCGGGACTTGCAAACCTCCATTCCACAGCCTTGATCCTCACAGCACCACCCTGAGCTACACAAGTGAAGCTTATCAAAAAATCATTCACAGTGGTTCAAAACCAGTGTTTCCAAATAATCTTCTACATAACAAATCAAAATACTAGGGTTTGATTCACACATGCAAGTTCGACTTGAGAATACAATGTAGGACATAACTCTCTGGAATCTTCACACTTGGGAGTACATTTCTTAGGGCAAGAGGACATAATCTTGGAGTAAAAATGACTGAATCGTAAAAAAGAAATGCACACACAGCCACATGACCAAAAGCTCCCAAATCTTTACAGATCTACAAATAAACTCTTCTATTTGCAAACATTTTAATGGGAGTTTCTAACCAAACATTCACAGGGTATATTAACTAAACACCACCACCAAGAATCTAAACCAGGTCATTATTTCCCGCATTCCAAGAGGTAAAGAATATCGAGAGAAGTAAACTGAATTAAACTTCTGGCTTCAGAACACACACATATTCTGATCAATAAAATACAAAGTAATACTGTTTACTTTTTATGATGACAGAAATTCATTATGCATTAGAAGTAAAATATTCCAGCTATTCAGAACAGCCTGCAGGAGGATTTAGAAGACCAATAATGAGCTCTTAGGTGCTGCTGTGTGACTGAAGACTGACTCCAACATTATGACTTTGTTGCTTCTAGAGTATCCTGCAGAGCACTATTTATATATCTAGCACAGAGGCCAAATTACTGGATCTTGGCTGCATATATACAACATAATTTACATGTGTTTTTCTGTGTCTGGAGATAAGGAGAAAGCTTTGCATTTCAGAACACAAGGGAAAGATGTCCTTGGTAATGCTTAAGGCTACCAAAACGCATCGTTGCGTCAAAACCAATCACCAGGTGGAAAAGTACTTAGAAGCATCTCCCAAAGAGCAAATACCCCAAAACAACTCAAGAATGGAACTGGGACAGAAACAAACTGAAAACTGGTAAATGTCAAGAGAATGGCACAAAAGGAGGAGGAAGTTGTTACATTTTGAGCACCAGTGCAGGATATCCAGCAAGTACGAGTCTTCAGGCACAAGCCAAGAACCCCCTGTGCTGGAGAGCGCAGAGACAGACGATGGCACGGGGGGTGACTGATGGCAGAGGAGGTGTGAAGGTTGGGCAGACCGCATCTCCGTTTCCCCCACGGTTTCAGAAACCAGCAGCCAACGTCGCACATCTCCTGTGCAGAACCCTGCAGCCGTCCCTGGCTCATGACACTTCAGTTTTTAGTGTCTGCCCACTGCTCTGTCCTTAGATCTGCACTTGCCTCTCCTTACAATCTTAACAGCTCCACTGCTGACACGTCCACAGTGCTCACCGTCAAGACCATCACCTTTTGTTCAATCTCCAATACAACACTGCCAGCACCCACCTTCACCCCTCCTGGTATCACAGTCAAAAATAAAGTGGCTGTTATTAGGGCTGGAAACATCTAACGAACGTGTCTGTAAATTACAGCAGCATCAATATGACATGAAATGAAGCAAAGGAACACAAAGAAAGAACAGTTTCCAAACAAAGCAACTTTACTAGCTTACTTGCATGGTAAAATGCGAACAACATCGTTCTGTTTGTAACTCTCAATGCAGACAGCACAATGATCAAAGTCTGGGTCTGTTTCCTAAAATGAATAGAATGAAAAGTCAAGTCAAGAGTTGAAGTTATGACAAATGTAAAAGTAGTTGTGACTAGTACATTGTGCCAAGTGGCTGTTAGTACGAAGATACAAATCCAAGGACTGGGCTGTTATATTTCAACGTGACTTGAGAAAGAAAAGTATTTCATACACACAAAACTCTCCCCTGCTTTGGAGCTGGTAAATGATAATTTGAAACATAAGCTAAGGCCTAAAATGATTCTAATATTCAGTTGACTCACTATAAAATACAATGGTGATAGTCCTAAAGGCTTTACTTCAGCTTGGAGCTGAAAGTTTTATTTTATTCCAGGATTATTTTTTTTTTTTTTGCAGGATAAGGATCCTGGGATTCCTTTTTGTAGCCAGAATTAGCAAATTTTAGTTTTTTCAGACGAATTCCATATTTTGTCTGCTGTTTACTAGCAGAATTATCATCATTCTTGTCCAGATACGAAGATGAGGATCACTGACTGACTGGGTCCTCTCTTTTATCTCTTTTCCCTAAGTTATGATGTTATGTTACTCAAATATAAGAATTTAGAACTTCTAATGACAAAAGGCTGACTTCATCTGGATGTCGACACGGCACCAGCAATCTATATTTAAAATGCTTGGGCCTGTGACACAAAACAGATGGTGCCTTCTTTCAATTCAAGTTCATTATTCTTTTCGCTGCTAGCGAGGCACCAAGAGAGGATCCCCAGCAGGACAACGGCCTGTCCCTGGCCAGAGCTGCAGGCACAGGATCCCACGGGCTGCTCTAACGAAGGACGATGGGTTTTTCTCCCACTCTTCGCTCACCTGCGTTTGCATCTCACACCATCTGTGTTGCAACCTACCCGTCACTTGCCAGTTTGGAATTTGTACTGCCAAGAGCATCTTTTCTTTTAATACAGAGAAGCTCCCATTACCTCTATGTACTCGCATACTCACAGAAAAGATTTAGTGTCTTGAAATAGAACTACATAGGGAGGGAGAAAGTGCAGAAGGACTTTTTTTCTGCCTTCTCTCTGGAAGCCAATTTTTCCATCACTTCCTAATCCTCCACTGCTGATGGTGTTGATTAGAAAGATAAAAAGGAATCACACTAAAAAGGGTCAAGAAATTCATATCTTAAAAATCAAATCACAGGCAGAATACCCTTTCCTTTTGCAAATTAAAGACCAAAAAATTAAGCAAGATTAAGTGACTATTTTTTCCTTTCAGAATCAAAGGCAAAGCAGTACCGCTCACAAAAGCAGTAGTTTAGACTTACCACACCATGTATTTCAGTTCATATACTGGCAAAGAAAGATTATTGGAGTAACATTTACTATCTTCATGGAAGTATCTGTTTATGCTCCCCCTCAGATTAGTCAGTACTCATATTTTACATAAAAGATTGTCCTTTATTACCTGTTTTTTATATTTATTTTTACTTTACACAACTTACATATGAAATAATTCTAAGCTTACAAAACTCCACATAAACAATGCCAGCCTTACGCACTACCCCCAGCCAGCTAATACAAAAAACCCACTCTCAGTCACAGCTGCAGGTGGAGTACAAGAAGTATTTAAAGCAAGAAAACCTTTTTTGAAGTGTACAGAATTAACACCGCTACCAGAAGTTACACAAAATACTGTGCCACAGGCCAAAGTAAGCCTCCAACTCGGCAGGCAGGTGATAAATCAGAAGCCAAAAGGAAAAACTGAGATTGTTTCCCCCAGCAAAAATTAAACACGATGCTCAAGTTATCCACGCCAAAAATCTTATTATTATACCTTATCACCCTTCTTTACTGTCCTGGTTGTCAATTTACCGATGGCTTTCTTGGCAGCATCTCCAAGACGACGCTAATGAAGTGACAAAGAAAAGAACACAATTAACCCTGATAATCAAGCTTCATTACTGTCCTTTATAATTACTTATTTGGGCTCCACACTAACGTTGCAATACACACTGTGGCAGGAGGCCAACATGCGAGACAAAAAGCATTCAGAGCAAAGCGCACAGATTTGTCAGGGAGAAAAAAAGGACCCAACAGCTGAGCCCACAAACGCGCTCAATAAGCAGGGGCACAAATCTCAGGGGCTGTACACAATCCACAAAAGTGACCCAACTTTTGTGTGACAAAACTAATCAATCCTAGTCCACATGGAAAAAAAAAAAAAAAAGCTGAAGGAACATGCCCTCCCAATGGTTTCTGTTATATTCTGTTCTTACTGCTTTTTATTCAGTGTGCTATTACATACCCCTCGTTTTCCTCAGCTTGAACAATATTTCAATTTTTTTTTTTTCCCTCTCCCCTGAGCAGGCTGATCTTATTCTGAGACATAAGAGATCCTCTCAGTGTAACCTAGTTTCTCTCTTGCTATTACCCGAAACCACCAAGATCTCACACAGCAAAAGCCAAATATGGGTCATGAAACCTAAATACGCCCATGCAGACTTAAATAAAGCCGAAACGAACACCGGTTTGAAGATGAACTTCAACCCAAAGGCAGAGCCTACGCTACTCTTCTGCTGTTTACGCTGTTTTTATGGCCACCACTGTGAGAGGGAAGGAGCCTTTCCTGCAATCCAAGTGCTGGCTCTTCCTGCAATGGCCCGTCCCCAGCCAGCCAAGAACGGGCTCCTGGCCAGCTGCTCCCCAGTGTCCCTGGGACCGAGTGGGACACAGCTCACATCCTGTCATTTCAGGAACCCAAGGAATCGGATTTGGTTGACATCGACTGGAACAAGGGAAGTTCAGGTATTTCATCCTTCACCTCCAACTTGTACTGAGAACTCTGCCTCTGAAAGAGACGGGTTGTTTCTGAGAATGGAAACCATACCTGCCAAAATCTGGCATGTGGTTTGTAAGAAAAAAAAAAAAAAGTGCTTTTTGTGCCCAGCTTCTACACGGTTGAAAATTAAATGCATCATAAAGGTGCACACCCCCCCCAGGACCATACACTTTCTCTGCACACAAACTGAAACTAAGGCAGATGCTTTCGTTTGAGAAACGCAAAGACCTCAGAAGTCCACCACAATCAATGGTACCACTGTTATTCTAGAATTACATAAGCCTTTTTCTTTGTGGTTTCCATATAAGAACAGCTCTTATTTTACATTTTTTAGAGCATATATTTGGAGAAAAAGAAATTAAAAAAAATCAGATACTCACTACCAACTACTGAAGTATATCCATAGAGGAAATACAGCATCAGAAACAGAACTAGGATGGGGAAACTGCACGTTTCCTGAAATCAGAAACCTCATCCTAACTGCCACATGTGAGAATTCATCAATTTAAGCAAATCTAAATTACATGTCCTGGAACAACCACGCTGGCCCAAGTACCTAACGACAGAACACAGGGGCACACTGCTGGAGTCGATAATCATTGCACAACCAAAAGTGTGATTACTGAGAGAAGAACAAGGCTGAAAAGGTATTTAAACGCTCAACACTACCAACTAAGTAATGGTGGGCAGTATTTATATTTAGTTGTACTGCATACAATTGTTCATGCACTACAAGAAGTCTTAAAGAAAGATTATTTTCCTATTGGAAGCACAATATTTCAGCAAAGCTCTTCCAAAATGTAAACACGGTCTCTCGTATAAATATGCTAAACAATAACTTTCATCTCTTCTATTTCCATCTCTTCCACATTCCAATTTTAACAAATACTTTTTTATGCTAGCACTGGAAATGCTCAGGATTTGCTGTTTTGATAAGTTAGGGCACAGGCACACAGGATACGGTGGCTTTCAAAACCCAGAGCTGCCTCAATGGAAAAGGCCACGGGCACACGCAGAGGAGTTTCGTAGCTCTGGCGGAAGCGCGCAAGAGCAACGATGTGAAATACCAGTATCTACCTGCCCTATCTACAAAACACAGCATGTTTTTGACTTTAATGTGTTGTGGGTTTTTTTAAAGTGTGCCTCGACATAACTTAAAAACAAGATCATAGCCTAAACCAAGTGATTTCATCACTAACAGTGCAGCCTTCTCTCTGTGAAAGCTCTCAAAGCTCTTTAAAAAGAAGCTGTAGCTGTCGCCACCTTCTTATTAAAGTTTAATAAGCTCAGCTTTTCAAACCACATAAAATTTTCATCAAGTTTCTCCTGACCTTTGTAAAAATCTAAAGAAAGAAAAAAGGTCAGAAAAGTCTTTTCCCCATGGAGCAACTGTTTTGAAACGTGGACATTTGGAAGAAGCCTAGAGCCATGTAGGGGATGCAGAAGGCACAATTTAATATTCCACAGACACTCATTGAGTAACAGTTATATTTAAACATTCACCATCCCAAGGGACTGCACTAAGTACTGGTCACAGTGTGGTCACTTAAGAATGACATCCTTAGGAAAATCTACAAGATGCCCACGGGACTTGCAGCATCAGACACTATTTATAGAAACTGAGAAGGAAATCCTTTGTCACAACCGAGGGTTTTTAAGGTTGCATTCGGTTTAGGTTTGACAAAACACCAAAGCTCTGCCTCAGAGTGTGCTCCTGTGTGTCAGTCGTAATTCAGGGGGAAAAGGGGGACAGTGACAGGAGGTCGGCGGCTCTGTGAGTTAGTCTTGACCAAGAGACACAAAGGCAAAGGGATTTCCTGAGGTTCAGCGACCCTTCTCAGTAAAAGCCAAGGCACGTTACAGAGACAGTGGGTCATAAAGTGGGTCCACACCAGTAAAACACTTGCTTCTAAAGTTTAATTCATATTTGAGTTGATGGCTTGATTTAGCCAAGATTTCTGAGTATGGCTATACTTTGAACAATTAAGAGTTGAAAAAGAATGTCAAAAAGGCATAGGGGACAACATTTTACTGAAAATACATGACTAGGAGAATTAGGCAAACCATACGAAGCGTGATCTTGAGTAAAGCTGGAAGTTAACACAGATCACTAAGCAGCTCCATACCTTAGTTTTCATACCCTAACATTCATTAGGGATTCTAGCTTGGAAATACCTTTATACAACTTCCGAATTACCTTAACCGATACTGAAGCTATCCTTAAGAACATGGATAGAATTCGTAACGTTAGCTCGGTGTTCCCCCACGCTACCCAAGTTCATTCACAATTTAACTTTCTTCCCTATTCCCAATGTACATAGGGTATGTATTATTCAGCCAACACAGACTCTATCTCCCTCTTGGACTTACAACTCAACAAAACCTAAATATTTTGACTAGTGTACACAGAAATATCACCCCCAGAACTTAGAGGGGGAAAAAAACCCCATAACATTAATATAGTCACCTTACCTGATTCCTGTCACGTGCACTTGTGTACCTGATCTTCTGGATGAAGTAAAATATTAACCATGCTGAAGAAATTATCATCAAAACTATGAATGATATTGACACAAAGACTAGAGAGCCTCTACTGAAGTTTTTTGGAGGAACACGGGATCCCACTGCTATTGCCATCAGGACAGAGATATTCTTTTCCAAGTAATTCAGGATCTCCTTAACTTTTGATTCTGTAATCATGACAGCAACAATGTCTCCAGTTCCTATAAGAAAGAGAAGAATACATAATTTACATTTAAAATTAACACGGCATACCTCTCACAAGGTTTTCCAATTGCAAAGCCATTTGAGAGATTTTTAATCTCAGCCATCTATGGCACACGGACCATGCTACCGGGCACTCAGCTCCCAGCTGTCCTTCAAACCTCGATTTTCTAATTAGAGCATTAACATGCAAAGTGCCTGGAGCTCCACACACAGTAACAGATCTCAACTGGTGGTTACACGGTATTTCCCACATCATAATGACCATGGGCAGTCTGAACTAGCTTTAAAAAGCACATTCGTTCCAGATTTGAAGCTGCGAGTACTTGAACAGGCAACTCACAGGCAAACATTTAGAAGATGAGTTCAATAATATCAATAATATCGCTGGCGTACACAGTGCTGGGAGTTGCTCTAGAGAGCTCTGCAAGTTCCCCTGCCTGGCTGTGCGGCTTTCACGTGCCACCGAGGCTGTCAAGGCTCTGTAAATCCCCATTCCAGCACGGAAGCAACAAAGCCAAACTTCTACCTACACCACTTCAGACAGAAGTGAAAGCAAAGTGAGTAACTCTGGCTGCAAAGCGTAAGAGAAATGAGGAAAAACTTGGCGAGAAGTTTGAGCGCTGATTTTATCACCCCTACAAAGACACGCTTGATACGACTGCAAAGAGGCTGGCAGCTTCATCAGCTCCTTTTTAAACTCACCTGGTTTTCATAGTGTTTTGCCTCTAGACTACCTCCTGTCCCAAAGGGAAAATTATGGGAACAAGGATAATAAGAGAACCAAACCACAAGGCTTGCTGAAAGAGAACAAAATCACCAGCAGAGCAGAGAGAGCACCTACGTTCTCAAAGCAGAGGCCCCATGAAAAAAAAGAAGATCCTGACCTGAGGGCAATTCTGATCTAAGGTCAAAGAAAGCAAAGTTTACAGGAAAACCAAAGGTAGAAAGAAACAAAAGCTTTATGACTGCCAGTCTTGTTCATTCAGATCTATTTGCTTCCCATACTAAAATCCCTTTCAAGATGTATTTTCCAAATGCTTGCAAAGCCTGCTCGTCTGCTTGCTCCAATTCACATTCCCTCGGAGAGGGGCTGTATCAGCACCGAGATTCTGGATTTAGAGTGGATTTAAGCTACAGGCAACCCAGCGTGACAGGGAAGAAAGAATAGGAGGTCCTATTTGAACACAAATAATTTGTTCCAAGTCTTTTAATCGAAACCTGATTTTTAAGAAGTTACTCTATGTACAAAAGGATATAGATAGAAGACCCGAAAGCGCAGCATCTTTGAAACCCAGGGCACAAAAAGGCAGGATGACAGACCGAGACAGCTACATGATTTTCCAAAAGGGAGGCTTTAATAGAGTCTTAAATGTTATCTTGTTACTCTTTCCATTCACCACGTCAAATAGTCACTTTTACAGTCACTCTCCTCATTTTTCAGAGCAAATTCCCTAATATTGGTGTTGTGGATTGTGCTGATAGAGCTACTCAGAAGAATCAAAGCTGATAATCTCAGAAATTAAGATTTGCACAATGATTAAAAAAAAAAATATTTCGCATCCCCAAAATTGTTTTCCCCAAGAAATTTCAGCTTTGCTTTATGTAAAATTGAAATGGTAAAGACATTCATGCCTTGTCCTAGTAACATGAGTCTAAGTAGGAAAAGAATGTTCAGTGTTTCTCTCTAAATGAGTGTTTTTAAAGGAAGCATTACAGTAACTCAAAAGCCCAACACAATTTATGGATATAATTTATTTAATCACTAACATACCACAGATTCACACCAGGCCCACTTCAGCCCAGCTCTCCAGAGACAATTCAGTTCAAGACACACTGAGTTCAGTTCCATGTAAACTAACCAAGGCATTTAATAGGCAGCAAAGCACAGGAAAAAAGAATTAAAAATCCATCACTTTATTTTCCAAAGAACTTTGCTCTGATTCCTATTTGCTCAGCTGTGAGGAGAGTCCTTGCCCAAACCTGGAGCACTTATTTACCGGAGGAGAGCCCCCTTTCCCGCAAGACTCTGTGTGTAGACGCGACACGTGCTCCTGCAACCCCCAAACCCCTGCAGCTCAGATGGTGCAAGATCGATCAAAAGCAGATAATTTATGCTGCTTGGTATGTTCCCCGAGGCTTCACTTCTGTTCTTCGTATCTAGTTTGGAAAGCGAAGGAAGGCAGGGAAGGGTGCGGGGGGACTCTATTCCCCAGAGCACACGTTCTGCTGAGCTTCCCCAGCACGCGTTTATTTGCGCCAAGGAATTATACGAGTAGCAAAATACCAGTCAGAAGCACGCAACGTAGCATTCTGACAGGATTTACAGCTATCTGCAGAGCAAAGCTGACTGAGATCTTCCGATACTAGTCCAGTTCTGTCTGAATCAGAAGCTGAAGGCTCCACCGATTCCCCGCTGCCCAGGGAATGTGACCAAGCTGACAATCTGTCACGCGTTTTATATAAAGCCCAGCACAAAGGGAACCTCTGGCACCACTGCAAAGCGATTTGCATTCCAAATGACTCAACTGGGAACAGCCGAAGTGCTACTGCTGCTTCTGACCCTGCGAGAGCCAAGGAGAACCGCAGAAAAGAAAAATAAATTGTGCCTGTTTAACATACTGCAGCTCAGTGGAAACTGGGACTTGGTTCATCCATATTTTTGTCAGGGGCATCACCCTAAATAATTTTAGCAAGAGCTCCCTGTTTGAGAACAATTCAGGGCAGAAGAGACACCGACTCTCTTATTTTAAGCACCCTGAAACCTTACATTTCTGAAACATTTAGGCTGGAAAAAATTCCTCAGGTGAACATGGAAAGACTAATCGTTTTTAAAAGTTAAAATATGGTCTTACAACATGATCTTATGAAAAGCAATACTCTCCTCAGCCAAGAACACAGTGTCCAGAGAAAAGACACCGGAATGCTAAAGCCAATGAACTCTACACCCAACCATAGCTGACAAGCTAGGACACACAGTAGGCATAAGATAAATATTGATGCCTGTAAATATAAATCATTTAATTGCCATCATCCAAGCCCAGAGAGCTCTTTCTAGTTTGCAATTTTACCACGTGCATATTTAATTAGAATAGTTACACAACTCTACATATGAGAAGGGAAGAAGCTAGAGTTAATCATTAAATCTGTGTAATATCACATTGGGAGAGGAGAAGGGAGGACTTAAAGGCCCTGTAGGGCTCCTAAGGAAACTGCTTTGCTCTCTCTCAGATCTGTCCATATCACCCAGAAATTCTCAGAGAGCACATTCAGAAAGCCATCTCAAAGAAAAATTACTAGTCTCATAACAAGCAATTAATTGTTTCCTTTTGTGTTTGCTTTGTTGGTTCTTGACTACCAAACATTGCTCTGGAGCTCAAAAGATGGGATAACCCTGACCAAGCCAGAGAGGCTCCGTTCAAAGAGCAGCTTCCACCCATCTACCATCTCTGGGAGGATCCAGGGAATGGCAGCCTGGCTAAATGCATCTGCCACACTGCTGATTTTTTAATTTACTTTTTTTCCCCTGGGCTTGTGAATAGCCCAAGCAGCTGTCTGGCCAGTACTTGGGGAGAAGCATGGGCGTATGAGCAACCTGGTATCAAACCGCTGCTACTGCTGCAACGTTTCAGCACGTGGGGAGGGCAAAGCCTGGGGTCCTACCCCAAGCTCAGCACAATGTGGGACCTCCTGTAAGAGGCACTGAACTATTCTGATTTGATGTAACAAGGTTTGCAGAGAGCTGAGAAATAAGCCTGACACTCATAACAAAGGTTAGCCCGTTTCTAAGGGCTGGTATTTCCAGTCGAAGTCCTTGCCTCTTCCCAAGTCTTTGAGAGCTCCTGCTGATGCTGCAGACACAGCACGAAGCAGAGACTGCACTCCTCTCACACTTGCAGAAGGATATTGTTCTCTCTCTAAACAGAAGACAGTATTTAATTGTAACTGAATCCTTTCTTGACTTCATTCTCAAAAACCTAGGCCTAATACACACTTACCTGGGTAACTCCACTGGTGGAAATTTCAGAGTACTTCCTTTAAAAAAGCAAACAAAATCCCCACCTTCCTAACAGAGGTACAGAATGGTGCAGTCACTTACTTGTTGGCTGGACTCAGGACATGATCCAGACACCACCGTGCCTCTACCTATTCAGCCACAGCAATGGGAACATCATTGTGGATAATGTAATTGAAAATAAAACTGCCCCTCTTGGCAAACCAGACTTCCCTACTCTTCTGTGAAAATCCCGTAACTGATGCTGAGCATTCCTGAACACTTTATACCAGAAGTCAAAAAAATACAGCAACACCCAGGAAAGGGATGAGTACTACTACTGTGACAGACAGATTTCTTAGAATAACACTAAGTAACAGCAAAAATAGTCCAACGGAATTTAAGAGCCCATAAAATGTCAAAAAAGAAAACAGGAAAGCACAAATGAATGGTTATATATGAAGTTTTGAGAGACCAACTGGGAGCTCTGTGAGAACATCAGAAGACGTCTGGGCTGGAAGGGAGCAGAGGCAAAAATTGCCCCTACAAGGGAAGGGATTTAGCCACAGAGAGAGGGATTATCATCCACAGAACCCACAAGGGGAGGCGAGGCTGAGGGAAAAGGCACGCTGAGCTGCGTGCAGAAACACACTGCTAGACAAGGTGGGCTTGGGGACCACTGCTTTTAAAGATAAATCCCACAGCACTCAATGACCTTGGGGAAAAAATACATAAATTATTCATTTAGTCCAATACAAATTCGTCATGAAGAAGTCTTACATTCTAAAATGGGCTTTTGGAAAAGCAGACACCAAGAGGAAGAGCCTTGGTGTATCTTCAGAGCGATTAGAACGGGTCTAGCCGCACATATTTTTATTTTGATCTAATCAGAAAGTAAACAAGAGCACATCCAAGCTGTCAACACACAAGTGCAATCTCAAGAGTAAAAATATGGTTTTGAGATTATTTGAGAGATCCCAAATCAAATAACTTGTGAAAACAGAAAAAAAATCCCTTAATATTTGTCAATTATTTAGTTCTAAGCCAAGCAAGAATTTAATGCCAAGAATATCAATTTTAAAATGAGAGTGGATAGCATTTTAAAACATTTGTCTTTCTGTTCCTTTTATAATATTGGAAATGTTGAATTGCTCTCTGTATGTAAACACTTACTTTAGGGTGCTGCCCTCGACAGATGCCTATTTTATGTAGTGTCAGACACTAGAACAGATGTTACAACACTACTACGAGAAAATCGTAAAGGGCAGCAGTACAGGAAACTGTTACCCAAACGTCAGGCTGTCACAGTCTGTATCAATGAAATACAACCAGTGCAACAACTCGCTGTCCCCAAACATCAAGCAGATACTTGCAGGAAACACAAATCTCTTTGCTACACAAACCTCTGCAAAACTACCTGGGGAGACCAAAATAAACAGCTTGTGATGTTAAAACTTCAATTCTGACTTGTCTGCTTAGGAGGACAAAGAAGTAGATATTCAAGTTTAGTGAGGAACAGGCTCCTGAGAGTTGCAACCGAAACACAGCCAAGTTATGTCTGAAGAACACTCAAAACTCTTACCTGACTGCAGCAAAAAGAGCTGCAACAGATCTCACTTTGCCAGGTCAAGAAAAGACACTGCACTCTGAACATGACTGCACACACTTGAGTTTTTTGCCGTGTACCACACACTGCTGGGCTGCTAACGGACGTGTGATGGACGTTCAACATGTACCTGCTCCCTTAAGAGGAGCGCGTACATATAAGTGAGGCACATGATTAGAAAATCAGAAGCAGCAAGAGTAGCTCTCCAAAGGTGAGTGTGGCACAATTAACTTCAAAACAAATACTAAAGCCTAATCAGATTCTTGTTGTGCTAGCCTGCAGCACATTAAGTCCATAGGCGATAAATAATAATCTTAAAAGCATAAGTGATCTTTCTGATGCTCCCACTCCTTTATCAAACAAGGAAGGGTACCTCAGCGTAACACTCCTGCCATATTTTCCATCAGTTTTACAATCTACTATGATCAGGAATTCCTAAAAGGAGAGCTAAGCAGCAAAATCAGTTGCTGAAACCATGGGGCTCTTTGGATGACAACTGCTGGCACGTTGTTTCGTAACCCGGTTGCTCTACCCTGACACTCAGGGCGATGTTTCCTAAGGAGAAACCCGCGTAAGGATCACCAGAGGCAGTCACAGCCAAACCCTCCCGCCCCAAGCCCAAGCTGTGCCCGTACGCGTGAGACGAAGGAGCTCTGCCCCTGCCTTTCCTCCAGCCTGGCGAGGTCCAGCTGCCTCTCTGCTACACCCCCCACACCCCACTCCAGAAAACCGACGCTTTCAGTCTTCCCAACGCTGGAATTAGGATGGAGAAGGGAGGCGTTAGACTTTGGCTTCATGGCACATCGTCTCCTCTCCACCAGCCTCACCCAGAGAGCTCCTTTTTATCTCCTGTCCTAAGTCACACGGCACTAAGCACTGCTGGAAGGGTTAAAATCCTTCCATTTAAGATACAAGATGCAGCCACCTCTCCTCTGAGCCAAGTTCCCAAATCTCTGCCTCATTGTGATTTTGGAAAGCAAGAACACACTACTTCAATGTTTCTGAGGGGCAGCAGGACAGAATCTTGGCTGGGGGGAAGCACCCAAAGGGAGAACGTCCACATCTCTGGGACCAGAACTGCAGCAGATGTCACTGAAAATGGTGAGGACACCAGTTTCGGGTGCTGTTTTTTTTCTTCTCCTTCTGCACTTTTGACTGCCTTGATCATTCTATTTACATTATATATTCCTTTTATGTAGAAGGACTGTTATCTTCTAGGAATTATATTTATATATATGGTTTGAGTGCATGTGACCCTTTGGGTTCTTTACTCTAGCAAACCCAAGCCTAGATAAGGGAAAAGCAGACAGATGTTGCAATGATTTTACAGACATCTCACACAACTTGTTTTTATTCTTTTAGCAATGCCTCTTTACATCTAGTCACATTACAATTTTTTTTTTTAAAAGGAAATGGACATTCCACTTAAATAATGCCGGAAGAATATAAAAAGCTTGGTGCAAAGACATCTACCTTTATCATCCCCCTTCCACAATCTGTGAACAGAGTTATTTTTTCATTCACAGTTTTACAAGGCATTGAACTATGTATTATGGTGAGTAAACTGCTGTTGCAGTTTCTAATTTAAGGAATACTTTCACTGTTAGCGTTTCAGCATGCTAACAAAGTAGACCAAATTGTATATTCAAACCCTGAGCAAATGCAAATTAATAAAAAGCAGAAGATTCACATTAAGTTTTGACTAGGGAAATGGTGTAATCCTAACATGCTGCACTACTGAAAAAAAGTTCTTCATATCACACCTTCACATATTTCAGAAATACGTAAGGTTTTCTATCTTCAGAAGGTGTTTCTGCTTATTTGAAAAGAGCCTTCCTTCACATATACATCTGCACGATGTCCAAAACCCATTACCCTAGACCTGGATTTAACACCCAGTCACCAAGTGCGATGTCACATTCTTGCTCAACCAATAACACTAACACAATGCAGACCTTGCTGGTCCCTTCATCAGTTTAAGGCACACTTGGATTTTGCCAACTGAAAGTCTCCATAATCTCTCATTCTGTAGTGAGAGCAGGTGCTAGTAGGTGGCTTTCATTTTGCTATTTCTGGAGAGCAGTTTGCATTCCTGCTAAAGTTGGAGCTAAAACCCCAAGCATTTCTAAAAAGGGCAACCTGTCACGCTCGTGTGTTTTCTTCTATCTACAGACAACTTCCATACGGACCCATCAGTCTGGACAGTCATTCCAAAGCAATTCAGCAAAGCACAAAAGAGAAATGGCAAGGGAGCCTTACTCGAGGGACACTACAAAAGATTTTGAGAGCTTCATAAATAGAGTATTCATAGATGAATATCAAATTTGATTCCACCGAATCCATAGATTTTAGGGACTACTCTGTTGCCAGAGCTCAGACTTTGGATAAGAAAAAGAATGTAATTACTTACAGCCACTAACAGTCCCGCGGGCCTTTTCACAGTCACAGAACTAATTACCCTTTCAGCTGGCTAAGGAAAAATGAGCTCAACTGCTTTTATTTCAGTTGTGGATGAGGCACATACCATGCAGAAACACCAGTAAGAAGTTCTGCAAGGCACTGAGGCTCTGTCAGCTTTGTAAGGGGGCTTCCCTGGCTTGTCTTGAAGAGACAAGAACTCCCTTAGAGTCCAGTATCTGTGCTTCAAACCCACTCCTCTCCACGTCTCATTATGTGTCAGACGCCTCCATCTACTGTGAGACAGATTTTCCCGATTGACACACCTCCAAGAAATGCAGTGGGAAGCAGGATTAACTATAATGCTGGCAACACTTGTGTCCTGCATCTTCGACTAGCAAATATAAGCAGTATAAAATGATCAAAGATACGTAAACTATGGCAAGACTATCGATTCGCCAACCCAAACCACTGCACGGTATGTCTTGCCTTTTTTTAAAGCTTCAACTTTCCCGACTCATCCCTCCTTCCTTTTCACTAATATTCCAGAGTGAATAAACAATAATAAACCATAATAACAATACTGTAATACACAATAAAATTCGGTTTGAACTGTGGATTAAAAGTAGGTCTCTCAGTAGTCCAGGGCAAGTTTTGCAGCAGATTTGGTACAGAGCCGAAATATTCGTCAGCACACGTCTGCGCAAAATAATCTGCAATGCGCCCTGCCATGGCTTTCACGCCTCAGTTCAGCTTGGAGTTACGTAAAGAGACATTTGTGAGGAACAGGCGAGCAGCAGAGGAAGAGGTGCTGCACGCCGCCAGGGTGCCCCGACCGAGGCCGGCGGTGCCGGATGGATCCCTGCAGCCCCCGCCCTGCGTTAGGGCAAGAACGTGGAACAGCCATTAGATGGCAACAACTCCAAATGACTTCTTGTCCCTCCTGCCTCTGACCCACTGACCTAAAATCATCCAGGTAAAACACACTCGGTTCTGTTGCAGTTCAAGGCAAGTACAGACCTCGCTCCTGGTGCTCGTGCACCTTCTAAGTGAATACGAGACTGACCCTGACGTCTACAGCTTGTCCTAAAGACTTTAAAAGATTTATCTGTATCAGGTAAATACTCTGCAAAATGTATTATACTAGAAGTTGTTTAAATACTGCAGGAAATTTCTTCAGCACTGATAAAGACCAGTTATTGGAAACCAGCAACTTCATTTCACCCTTCCTTCTACATTTGTTTATCTTTCTGTTCATATTTGTTCTACAAATTCCAAGTATGAAACTTTAACTTCAGAGACGTCTTTGGTTTGCATCCTTTTTCTGTAAATCCAAATAAAGTCTAGATTTTAATAGAGAAATTGAGTATAAAATTTAACTATTATGTACTTCTCAGGACTGTCTCCACCACACAAGAAGAATGAAAATGCTGTTTTACCTGCATTTCCTTCCTATTCTCATAATTGATCATAAAGGAGACAGCTACTACACATTTTCTCTACCTCACACGCTCTTTTTCACATTAGGCGTTATTTGTTCTGCTTTAACACAAGTAGCTAGCAAAACCACTCGTAAAACTGCCTTCCTGCCACTGATACCATAGTCTAACATAACTAGTACTGGGAAAAAACATCCTGCACTTAGAGTAATAGAGGACATCCACAAGAAAGTGTAAAGTAAGTTTATTTTACATGCACGCCTTAACACATACAAGGATATAAAGAAAGAAAATCATGTTGCAAACAACATTAACAGGGATTTATTTATTTATTAAAAGTTCACCAACTCCTTAAGGTCAATACCTGCTTTAAAATTCAACTTGAAGCCAAAGAGGCAAAGACTTAATGGACTATCACACAAGAAAAAGCAGATTCTGATATCGGCAACAGACGCTGTTCATGTGACACAGTGATGATAGACTGATTCAAGAGTGACAGCTGCTACCCAGCCACCAGCAGGAATTCATATTCTGCTAAGTACTATGTTGAGTACTCACAAATTTCCATAAGATTAAAATTCTCAAATGTGTCTTCAAGCATAAAATAACTTAAATAAAATATTAATCCCATAGGTGAGAACTGCTTACTGAGCTCTTTTCATAGGGAATCGCCTCTCTGCAGGTGGGCAACATGCATAAATCTCTATAATATTTGACTTATTTTTAGCACAGGCGTTGCCTAAGCTGGTGATTGGAATTCATACACACATCAAAGTAGGAAAGCTTTCATGGAGTGTGCATTATCAGCAGTTGCCACTTTCCTCTCTGCTTCACCAGGAAGACTGAATACTCCTAGAGGTTTGGTGCACAGCAGTACAAAAAATGTTACAGTGATATAAAATGATACAAGGCCTATTTTCACCTGCCTATGGAAAGAAAATACAGAGCCATGAGCCTAGTTATCATCATAGAGTTGCAAAATTGCCTTGTGAAGAATGCCTTTTTAAAAGAATAGTGGAATATTTGGTGGTTCACATTCATTTTCACTTTATATCGACTCTACTTAACACATTTAACCGAATCGGCAGCAGAACAGAGTCAACTCCTCCCAACCTTTAGGGATAGAAGATACTAAAGAGAAGAGTTGTAGCAGACTGGAACATCTAACTACCAGATGATGTGGTCGTTCACCACTTGGGAACACAAGCAGGAATATGGTTGAAAATGCAGGAAACAGCAGACCAGGGAGGGCCTTGAACACGTGTCTGCACAGGCTGATCACGTAAGCACAGCTCCATGAATCTACATCCCACCTGGACCAGCTCTTGCTGAGGGGAATGCTGGATTCTGAACCCTCCTAGCGCCAAGGCTGACACCAAAGGACCAGCCTACACCTCGGTTACACACACTGGTAGTTCCTACAGCGAGCAAACAGGAAGTTATTTATAGGAAGCTCTGCAAAGCGCCGACCGCTCAGGAGATCCCGGACGTGACCCTGACGCAACCAAAACAAGAGCGGTGCAGGGCCGCTCCTCTGTGCTATGGTGCTGTGCTAAGGGGGCACTTCAGTTCCAGATAGTTACTTTTAGTCTGTCACGTATCTGGAACACTTCAAGCCCAGTATTAATTTTGAGATAGCGTCTACAGCTCAAACTGGTGACAGAGATTCCAGTATACCAGAGACCGAGCACACGCAGCTAAAAACCAGCATCTCAAACACTCACAGATAAAATATGTATCATCTCCAGTAATTACATTTTTTAAAGCTTTCCGTGAGTAAGCGTAAATATTTGAAAGTCAACATTCTGAAGACAGTATTAGCCTTTTTTTTTTTTCCAAATATCAAGTATCCAAACAGCTTATAAGACACCATTTTACCCACAGCAGCTCTCCCATTTTATAACCCGAGACGTTATTTCAATCTCCCAGGACCACGGGACCTATTGATGTCATTTTAAAGGCAACACACTGGTCTTCAGAGCTGAAACATTGAGGGAACTCGGATTTCCTAACAAAAGACAGACAGCATCCCATTGCTATGAAAGCACCTGCCAAATCTAGCATCGGTATGACAGAGAAGGTATTAAAGCTATAATCAACCCATTTATATGATTTAACGTGTAGTAGAGCAAACAATGCTAGAGCTGTACTGTTACTGGTAGTCATCTTTTTCTGCCACAGAGAGGTATTCCAGGCCACAGGAGTCACAAATAATTGCTAAGCAGACACTGCCAACCTTACAATTTCACAGGTACTTCAAAGAGAGGCGAGCGCTGGAGGTTTAGGAGGTTACTACATCAGCAGAGAGAGAAGTGGCGAAACACCAGAAGAGAAAGGTGGTAAAAAGTGTTTCACTAGAATATGGGACTTTTCGCCTGCAGATTACTTCTAAAAAATGTTTAAGGAAAGTACCTAAGATAAAAATGGATTGTCAACGGGCTTTGAATTGCCACACAGAGGTCAAAATCTCCCTGGAAAATTTCTGTGGTATGCAGAACTGGGAAGGTCAACCCCCTACTAAACCAGAAGAAGCCACGAGACATTTGCCTTCTGAAAAAGGGAGAAAAAGCAGCAACCCGAGCACTTCTTTAATAGAAGAATTCATTCCTAACTGTGTGACAATATGCAGAGCAATAATTAGGAAATTCCAGTTTCCAAGCAACCCCCTATGTTTAAAAGGACTGAAAATATTCTAGAAAAAGCAGCGCAGTACAGCCATCAAATATAGAAATATGCCTTTTATGATTAAGCTAAAGAATTCCAAAGAGTGAAAACCTTCTGGGGAAAATTAAAAATGTAGTTATCAGAATTTTGAAAATAATTTTTAACCAAGGAGAATATTTACACATGAGGCTCCCACCAGCTAGAGCAACTCACTAGTAACAGTGAAATGTTCCACACAGCCCTAAAAAAGTAGAAAACTTTAGAAATCCAGATTTGCAGCATTATTCTAGACCAGCAATAGTCTAATTCTAGTCCACTTACAGAGGCAACTGCTCTCCAAATCACTAAGTTTGGCTGATTCCCGCACGGCACTCAACGACACATCACAGAAAGACAACTCCCCGTAAACCGTCATTAAAAGACACGTGCAAGCTCAGATTCCAGTGTAACTGTTAACAGTTGACAGGCCCCACCACAACAGCCAGTTAAAGACATGCTACTATCAAAACTCTTCAGGTAGAGTCACTTTAAAAAAATTCTAGACCTCCCGTTATACATAAGGCTTTTCTTCTCCAGAAAGGTTTGAAACAGATTGCTCCCAAGATCTTACATCCTCACTCCAAAACACCATAACCCCACTGGATAAAATCTACGCTAACGGAAAATAAATTTTCAGAATTATTGGCTTGTTTTGCTATATTGCATACATGTAAACTTTGTTAGAGAACTGGCTATTTCAGCTAGCACCCGTGCACTGCCAAGAGCTCTTTAGCAATAGTTTATGTGGCAACAGACTACTTGGGCAAAAAGGAGTCATAGAGAAAGAGATTACGGCTTCTTTACCTTGATGAGTCATTGTGACAGGTTCTCCACTGGATATATTGTTGTAAATGACCACAGCTGTGGCATTATGTGAAGCTGCTCGCAGTATTTTCTCTCTAAACGTACAGTTTCCTCGCTGTAGTAAAGCAATCCACTGCTTGGTGTTTGGTGGAACTTGGAAACGTGTTCGAGGGTCACAGCCCAGGCGATCTGCAACTGAAATGGGAAACACATTTACACAGATGGCAATTGGTTCCAACAGGCAGAAAAAGAAGAAAAAAAAAACACCTAACTCCAAGTTTTGCTGAATTACTTAACATTATGCACCAGGAAGCCACTATCCTCTTGTTAATAAAGCCTAAAGACAACTGCATTGTTACGAAAAGGTCTTTATAAAAAGTCCCTCACATCGAAAGCCATGTCTATATGCCTGAGAATTAGGCTCACTAACACAAGCTATTTTTAACTCTAGTGCAGCTAGAACAATGAATTCACATTTGAATCAATACCTGCCTAGAGGCTGAAAAACATCAGAATATGGTTCATAAGCTACAGGCATTTACGAAACAGCTGTTTATCAGCCGTTCTGGGGAGTATAACCTTTTTTTTTTTCCTTCCTAATGCAGTCATAAATACGACTGCAGTGGGAAGTACAACTAAACAAAGGGGGTTGTGAAAACGAGATTTCGGAGTTATCTGCCATGTGCAGGCTACCGTAAGAAAAGGACAATATTAAAAGCTGATCTTGTAAAACCCCAGCAGCCAACACCGGCTTTTTACGTACGCACATTTTGTCTACAAGGAAGCGCATTCAAATTCACAAAGAAACAAACGGTTTTGCAAGCGCGACGCGCTCAAGTTGTCAGCGGAACAGGTATTGCTGGTATAAAGGAAGAGTAACAGAAATGGCAAATGCCAGATGACTGAAAATCAACAGTATGCAAAGCTCTTTTGTCCTTTCTGATGCTGTAATGGAGCCTGGAACAACCCAACCCCCCCCACCCCGAGCTCGGTACCAAAAGCACAAAAAGCAAGGCAGAAGATAACTTCAGGGCAGAGCAGCTGGAAGTGATGAAAGACATTTCTGTTTACACAACTGGAACCACCCAGTTTAGTCTGATACACTGGTCCTATCATTAAAGGATTTTAGAAAGTGAGAGACAACAGCATCTTGCAATACAAATATATTTACCCTTTCAAACGACAAGAGAATACGAATCTTCGGCTACTAAAAATGGTTGGGATAAACAGTGATTTTCCTAGGCATAAACAAGCAATTTATTCGCATAATAGCTTTGAAAACATTAAGGAATTGAGTTCTTCAGCACAGACTACAAGATTTTAGCACAAGACCTACCACAAAAAAAAAATACCCTGTTTAACATACTAGCTGGAAACAGAACAAAAGATATTTTTAAGCATTCTCAGCTTAACATAGCTCAGGTTAAAACCTGCAACAAAGGAGATTCAAATAGCTACGGGATCTTTTCTGAAAGAAAAAAAATAATAAATCTTTTGCTCGCCTGAAGAAAACTCAGCGTGGACAAATCTATATTGTGGCAGCCGTTCAGGAAGCCATTGCATCTCTTAATTTGGACAAGAAGTGCCTCTCCCTGTTCCCCTGGAAGGAGGGTGGGGAGCCAGATGCAAGCACATCCTTTCCTCAATTGTTTTTCACGTCTGTATCAGACATTTCGGATGCGGAGGGCTATCTGCCCTGGTTTTGTATCGGTGCTTTTGTTTTACACAGAGATCAGGGGAAATCTGAAATACAGATGCCCAGAGCTGAATTTTACAGAACATTTCCTTCCAGGGCCCTGACGTGATTCCTCAAATCCCTTTGGAAACTGCTACCCCGCGCTGATCCACACGCGGGATTTCGGAGCGCTGGGGAGAGCCATCGTGAACAGCAGTGACCACAGGACAGCACTTTCTTATCACCTGCACTTTGGTAACTTGTCCTTGTAGCCTTCAGTTCAGGATAACAGTGCATTTTTTTTTTTTAAAAGGAATTCCAGTTCTTTTTGAAAACGTGATAGAACCACACCACAGCATACCTTGATGTCCTCTGTTACGATAAAAGCAGTTTGCAGTCTAATGCACGCTTTCCCCTTGCTCAAAATATTGCCACTTAAAAATGCAAGAGGGTAAAATCACCAGCAGATCGTGACAGGGAGTTTTTAAACCCTTAAAAGCTAAAAATCCCATCCTTCTCCAGTGAAATCAGATTCTAAAAATCTCAGGTGTGACACATCCTTTTCAGGATAGCATTCAATAAATGGCCACAGTTCCACAGAATCTCCCCAAACTACCAAAATTAACACTGAAGGTAGATGCTACAGCCAACATAAATTTACCTAAAATTTGAGATGAGTGAAGAGCAGTAATCCTACGGATCATGTGCAGTTTGCTTCAGTACAGTTATGTGCAAAACTAAAATGCTAAGTGAAAACAAAATTGGCCACAAAAATAGGGTTATTGGCTACTAGAATAAAAAAAAAAACAAAACAATGAAAGGTAGAAGGCACCCTGAAGAGGGAGGCAGCATTCTCAGAAGTCTGTTACACAGTTTTTAAAAAAAAAAATATAAAAAATGTATGTAGGCACCTTTAAATCTGTACTGCTCAAAATTTTTAGCTTAGAAACACTCAGAGACAGAGGTAACAGAAGTTGCATCTGTGGGAAAAGTAGTACAAAATTTTCTACGACGGTAGAGATCAAAGTCTCATTCAGCTGTGGGCAGAGCTATGAAACATTACTGGATAGAGCAACAGGATTAGGAAACAAGATATTAAGAGATAAAAGCTTTCCAGATATAGACCAACAAACACCACTCCAATGCATACAGCATGTTATTCCTGACAAGGTGGATTCAGTGTGTCCTGACGAAAAACTAACAGCTGGCAGTATTATTCTTGCCCTATTTAAGCAACACAAAAACATACAGGAGAATCTCGTTGGTTTAGATAAACCTGAACTGAGTAACTGCAAGTCACCTGAGATTTAGTAAGAAGTCACAACGCACTTTTCTTCACGTTAGCATCCTAGTGCCCCACAGAAACCGTTAAGTAACCTTTTCACTTTTAACTAAATAAAATTCAGGGACAATAGTGGAAAGCCTGAGTTTTTCTGCTCGTCTTTTCAATAGATTTAATCCACTCTGAAAGGAGTGTAAGTCTTGTAATCACGGTCACCCTTCTACCACGGCGAGCTGGCTACAATAAACCGTCTGCTATACCCCCAAAGTGCCAGGCACATCAGCTGGCGTTGTAAGGGACACAGATAAACGAACAGCGTCAGCAAGAATCCTCACTGATAGCTCTCATTATCATGCCATCTCTTGTCCAAAGTACTATTAGGATCTAAAAGACTGGGGCTTGCAAATATCACCTGGATGATGTCCATGCCAGAATGAAAAGCGACTTCACATTAAATTAAAGTTATTCTATAGCAAGTCAGTTGCGCATAAAAAGATACGATCAGAAGTCACTCACGTAATTTCATTATTTCAGAAGATATAACGATCCAGAAAGCCATCTGAGTGTGTTTCCCTATAGATGTGCTACTCTTCTGGCTTATTTGAAATAGAAGTCGTTTGCCTTTCTTTCCTCCAGATCTACCTGTGTGCCATCAACGTGCTGGCAAAATCCTAATCTTCTGTTAGAAGTGGCAGCCTGCTGGGTTCAAGAGCTACGTACAATGTTGTCATAAGCATCTCCCTCTCCACCACAAGCCCAAGAACCACAGAAGATCCTCTTTACATGGGGATCAGCCGTGATTTAAGTGCCTACCATTAGGCTGCATTTTTTTCCTAATTTTAGGAGAGCTTCAGTTTCCCCTGGCAGAACACACAGAACTGCTCAACTTTCATCTAACTGTTCCTCCTTAAGCATTTTTTTTAAGTCCAAGAGTGCCTTCTACTAAAGGACTGATGTTTGTGACGGCATTTTAGGGATTCATGCAAAAAGAATAGTGCATAATGCAACAGATCCAACCAGGTCTCCTCAACTACTGAAGCACTGGCAAGCTCACGTTAGCACAGCGACAGTACTTTCCTCCTCCTCTTTTCCAATCGCTTGACCAGGTCCTTTGGCCCTCCCCGTAAGAGGATTAGCGTTTTTGTAGGAGCAAAAGTGAAATTAATAGGTCAATGATCAGAGGTTTTGTCAGAAGCACATACCTGCCTGAATGCAGACTGTCTCCTACTTTGGAACCCCAGCTGGATTTGCTTTCTCTCACGTACCAGGTGTTTATGTTGCTCTTGCGCTGCGTACAACGCAGCTTGATGTCCCTCTTCAGCTAAGGTTGCAGCACTGACCGTTATCGGACTTTATCCCCTTTGCAAAGAAAAGGCCAGCGCCATGATCCCACACCCTGGGAATTAACTATTTTATCCATAGCTTTTTTTTTTATTTTTCTGTTTTTAAAGGTCAGGTATCTCAATATTGATCGCATCTTAGCTAATACTCTGCTCTCCGAGGCCAGCACCAGTTGCCAGAGCCGGTCTGTCTGGAACGGGCTGCCCAGAGAGGTTGTGGAGTCTCCTTCTCTGGAGACATTCAAGACCTGCCTGGACACGTTCCTGTGTAGCATAGTCTAGGCATTCCTGCTCTGGCAGGGGGATTGGACTTGATGATCTTTCGAGGTCCTTTCCAATCCCTAACATTCTATGATTCTATGATTCTATGACCTACAGAAATGATTTTCAAGTCTGACCTTCCATCGCTGTAACGTAACGGGTGGAGAGACACCACCGAGAGTTTGAGGGGCAGCAGATCACAGAGACTCATTGGGAAGGAGAACGGCACCCAGGAGGATGCTGTCCCACGCCAAAGCCTTCTTTTCCCGTTGGCAGGCACAGCCCTGGCAGGTGCTACGTAGAAAACACACCTGACTGGTAAAACAGCCAGCCTAGTGCAACACGGTAGTTATAACCCTGTGATAACCTCTCCAGAAAACGAATTCCACCGGGAAATTCACAGAAGCAACACAGCAGAACTGACGGATTCTTATTTCAAGGAAGGGTACTAGTTACTTCCTACTCCGTGAGGGTTTAACACATGCAATACATTCCTTTCAATGTGTTACTACTTGTGTCATTATCAGTATAGGCCTTACTCAAGCCAGTTATAATTCCCACTTTTAAAAAGTTGTGTCAGTGAGTTACAATACGACATCTTATTTTCAGAGCTATTTCAGGTAATTGCCTCGACTAAAGCTGGCTTTAACACTGAAAGAAACCCTTTGAGCAAGAGGTAATCTTGTTCGAGGGAAGAAGTTAAACAAAAGAAAATCACTAAAGCTTAGAAGAGTCCCGTAATAGTTCAGATTTAATCTTGTTAGCTCACTAAGCATGCTACAATTATGGCTATAAACTCCAATATGTAACCTCCACTTTCGTTATCAATTAATGTCTACTAATTAAGCTGGATACTGAGACCAACAGTAAAGGATGGATGTATGGCACAAGACTTTTCTTCCACTACTCTCTCGATATATTTCCTTGTTGCATTTCCCACAAGCTTACTGTTCTGCATTCTGGGCTAGAAAGGAACACAAAATTCTATCTGAATGTTACCTAAAGCTCTGCAGTTACCAGGAAACTGGCACTTTAAGCCTTCTGCAGCTAAAACTTGTTCACACAACGTGTTTACGAAGCGTCAGATGCTACAAAACGCTGTGGTTACAGTACCATGCACCAGATACACCTCCGTTCCCAACACCGTGCCAATATTGTTTCTGCCCCACTTCCATGTTTTTCTAACATACCTTCTTCCCCAAATTCTCTCTCCTTGTCCAGCCACAACCCTACCCCCCTAGCAGAGATCTCCTCTTCCTACCAGCTCTTTCTCCCACGCAGCCATCACCCCCCACAGCCCTTTAGACCCCAGTCCCTTTCCACCCACCTCGCCCCCTCGTTCCTGACCTGTTGGCTCAAGGAGTCGTTTATGCTCTCTCAAGTTCTGCTTCGAGTTTGCTGCTATCTCACTTCCTACCGGTTCCATCCCCAGGTCCCAACCACCCTCTCTGCTTCCTCAGCCAGCCGAGGTGCATAAAACCTCACCTCCCAGCAAGGTCCGACCACCTGCGAGTGGACTTTGAGAGCACTGACCTTTCCAGTCCTCAACCACGTACCCAAACCCAGAACAAGATGCAGTAACCCAGACTTGACGGTTACAGAAGGGTCCTGTTTGCTGTGGAGAACGTTTTTTTGGGGAACTAAACCACAGAGTGTTGCAGTTTCTATGAAGAACCATTAAAAGTGAGTTTTCAGTGGCTGCTAGCTTGGTTGTAGCAAGAGGAACATGCCTGACATTAAAAGTGGTGTCAGGGACCTAACACCAAAGACGCTTACAAAGCAGAAGCCACTAGAGCAGTACAGGGCTGAACACTGTGCACAGAGACACTGACACAAACACCGTGGCAGCCACCGTGTGAAGTTTGACCTTGGCAGCCACCGTGAGAAGTTTGGGCTGAAATGGTGGTTCCAGAAAGTCACAAATAACTGAGGATGAGACTGAATGAGAAATGCTCAGTGATGTCATGGAAGAGATAACACAGACCTGAACTAAACTACTGGAAAAGTTGCCTCAGACTGTGAAGATGCATTTTGTTATTATCCTTCCATGCAGGAGGAGAGGATCATCCACAAGCACTCGCATCCAGAAGCTGTTTAAACCACTCTTGTAATAAGAAACCATTTAAGTCACGACAAAAGAATAACAAGTTAGAGGAAGTAAGAAAAGGAACCAAAAGAACAGAAAAAAAAGAGATTAATAGAGAAACTCTGCTGCTAGTGTGCGTTGAATGCACTTCAAAGAGCCGCTCACACAGGTGCTGCATTTACACCCAGCAGCCAACTGTGACCGACAGCCCGCGGGAGCTGCGCTTTCACAAGTCACATTCACAAGCAGTCATGGAAATTACTGCCATATCACTTTCAGGGGAATGCTGCTTTTGAAAGCCAGTATCAATTTCAAGCAAGGGCCTATAAAAAGAACAGGGAAAGAGTTTTGACATGCATTAACATGACAAGGTTGAATTCAATTAAAGAAATTCTGCTAAAGAATCGGGAGAAGTGACTATGCCATTCTGCACAGAGATTTAAACCATGGGTAATCACATGGGACTGGCAATTTTGAAAAGTAGAATATAAAATATTAGGCAGATTCAAGAAATGAATGCAGGCAATGAATACGGGATCTTAACACAGTGTGCCAGAATCAAGGGCATTTCAGCTCTGAAACACGGATGCCTCAGCCTATGCCATCAAGGTGTTAACAGATCACCCACATTTGTGGAAATTTCAAGGAACAGCCCATGAACGGGTGGAATGCTTGACATCAAAGCAGTTTCAAAGTCACAGCATTGCCAAACAAAGTCGCAGCATTGCCAAACAAAGTCGTTAACAGCTGTAGAGTCCTTGCCTTCTTCTTCCGATACATGAGAACCAGGGTAGAGAACCAGGGTAGAGCGTTGGCTGCTCTAACAGCAGTCTGGTGCTAGCCTGGTAAGGGCTATTAGAAAAACATTTTGCAAACGAGTTCAGCAGTACTAACAGGCTGTTAAAAAGGCATTAGAGCAATTACTTTCAGCAAGACAGCATCATCTTCTATCAAATTTGGATATAAACCAGCAGAAGAATATAAACATAAAACCCTTAAGCGTTCAAGAGCATCTTAACTAAAAGCATTAAGTATTCCAGTCTTTCCTACTACAGGAAATATTTCTAAGCCAGGTGAAGTGCGTCTTGGCAAAGTTCAAATAAAATGTATGCTGTGTAGCAACCTGCGTGGGACAACTCAGAAGAACTTTAAAGGAGGACAGCTGCTGCAGTGTTTCCTTCAACACTCTTCTGTTGCTGACAAACAGAAGGACAAAACAATCTCCCCAACGGCTGATGGCAAAGTTTTAATGATTGCAGCACGCCAAAGCTGCAGAAATCAAGGTCTGCAATCTCACAATTCCTGCTGTGCTTTCTCACTGAAGTTTTTCATTATAATAACAAGCGGTAACATATAAAATCACTGTTTATGGACTGCTCAGAATTTTATTTAGCTCTTCGTTCATTATTAGCTTCCAGTAAAAAATGCTGCCAGCCTCCCTCAATGTTTTAACCACACTTTAGTGAAGACCACATAAGAAAGCAGGAAAAGTTACAGAAGCAGGTTAAAAAGCAATTAATATCAAAAGATTTTCTTGACAAATAACGCAGCTACTAAAAAAAAAACAAACCCCGAGTGTTTTGATACCTTGCATACATTAAAAGGCAGCAGTTTTAAAACCCCTAAAAATACTTTTTGCAATAGCAGTATTTACATGCCTAACAATTCCAGGACAGCCTCCTGATTTCACACCGTGGGGCGTGTGTGTTTAAGAGAGGAATACCAGGAAGCAGAAGCATATTTGACGTTGGCTGAATCTGAAAGCACCGTGATGATAGGATCTGAAGTACAAGTGAAAATCATTTTACAGTGGAATTGCTCAACGATTTCTGCTTCCTCACCCTTCCACCTCAAAATATGCTACATTAATACAAACTAGTTAACATTCTGAAAAGCTAGTGAAACTGAACTTCAGTGAAACCACCAAGCATCTGCTGATGCACAGCCTGCTTCACGCGTACTAGAAGCTCGTTGCAGGCTGCCTAGCAGGAGGTATTTTTTTCCTGAAGAAGCATCAAAGTGTTTTCCTGATCTTAAGATTTGGTAAATTCTCAAAAAGCTTTTAATAATACAATAGTCCTGCGTTATCAAGTCTTTTAAAAAACTCTCAATATTCACCAGAGTCTAGTTTTAACTGACTGCATTATTTCACTTAATGCATTATTGAGAGGTTTACTGTCCAGGAGACAGGCTGGGACCACTGTGATCCATCAAGTGGTCCATTTCTTAAAGATGGCAGTTTAGATAACATCAAGGAGGGTTTTCAAAATGAGATACTACTAAAACCACATCATTAAGACTTGAGCAATTGGTTTCATTTCAGGCAAAAATCAAGACAACACTCTCACTTGTTTAAATTAAGCGTTCTCTATAAGACCTTTGTAAACAAACACCAACCAACCACAATCGATGGACAACGGCTTCACTTAATTAGAAGAAAACTTATCTGGAAGCAGAACACAGCGTTCAGTGCCGCAAACATGAACGTTTTGGACTGCCTGCGAGAGTAACAGCTTGACGGCTTCAGTCTTTGTAAGCCTTGATGGACAGCTGAAACAGCATTTTTCAGACAGGTACACCGAACCACCATGACCTCATGCAGCTGCAAAAGCCATCCAGACGCGCGTCTATCGCGGCGAGACAGCGACACGGCTCTTCCGAGATTCGTGGCACCGCTTTAACCCAATACTGGTAACTATCATTACCGATGCTTCGTCATTAGTTTGAAGATAACACCTTCATCTCTTGGCGTGACGAGCCCACTGGGATCCACGCCGGAAAACACATTTAGCTTTGCAGAGCCATTATTCGAGCCAGCGCTCTCAAACAAGATTTTTTTGGTTTGGGTCACTTATTATTATTTTCCCCGCGGGCAAGCCCTCCCTCCCCTTTCGCCAGAGCTCTCTAGGAACCACAGAACCGCCCAGATTGGAAAAGACCGTAAAGACCATCGAGTCCAACCATTAACCTCGCGCTGACTGAACCGCAACCCCGAGCAGGGTGCGGGAGAAATCCCGCACGGCTCAGACAAAGGCCGACAAGCCCCGGGAAGCGTTTTACCTCCGTTGATGGGGACGGGAGCCACCAGCAGGCCCTTGACCTCCACCTTGGGGGAATCCTGCCCGTAGCGGCCGCGGTCGATGCGCAGCAGCGTGGGGCCGCCCCGCTCGGGGCTCAGCACCGTCACGTTGATCAGGGCGGTGTAGTACGCCTGGCTGGCGTTGTCGGCGCCGGCCGGCCGGACCCGGCAGTGCCACAGCAGCAGCAGCAGCAGCAGCAGCGGCGGTGGCGGCAGGGCGGAGGAGCAGCCGCCGTTCCGGTGCTGGCGAGCCCACCGGCAGCTCATCTTCGACTCCCGACGGGGCCGTCACCGGTCGCCTCCGCCGCTCCCTCCCTCACGGCAGCGCCCAGCCCCGCACGCCCGGGTGCGTTTTATCCCATCTGACAGCCCGGGAGAGGAGAAAAGACCAAAAAAAAAAGGCAGGCGGAGCGGGGAGGAGAGCACGGGCTCATGCCATGGGAGGAGCCAGGGGAGTCATGGCAGGTCCCAGCCGAGCCCGATCCGGCGGCCGCGGCACCCCCGAGGGAGGCCGCTCGGGGCGAGCCTGGCTCCGCCGGCCCCTCAAGGCGCCGCGCTCATGCCGCCGCGGGAAGCCCCGGCCGCTGCCCGTGAGTGGGCGAGGGGAGGAGGCGGAGGCGGCGCCGCGGCCCCCTCCCCGCGCAGCCCCGCTCCGCCGGCCCCGAGGAGGCCGCCGGGAGAACGCGCCGCCGCCGCCGCCGCCTGAGTCGCGCTCACACACGGCCGCGGGGCTCGCCTCGGGCTGGGCTCGCCGCGCCGCCCGGCTTCGCCTCGGAGCTCGTCGCCGCCTTAGTGCGGCGGGCGGCGCACTCCGCTGCCCGGGCCGGCGGCCGCAGCCCGTGGCGGGCGCTCCATCGCTCGGCTCGTCCCGGGGACGGCGGGGCCCCCGCTCCCGCCCGCAGCCCCGCCGCGATCCGCCACCGGCTCCACGCCCGCCGCTTCGACTGCAGCCCCGCGCTGCCCGCACTGCGCAGGCGCGGCACGCCCTGCCCAGCGCCACGAGGGCGAGGGGCGGGGCTGTGCGCCATGGCCCCGCCCACCTGAGAACGGGGCCGGGAGGGGGCGTGGTCTGATAGCATGACGTCATCGGGGCGTGGCTGGGAGGAGGGGGCGGAGGGGGCGGCAGCCGCTGTTGCGGGAGCGTCCCCGGCGTGTGTGACAACACGTGTCCGTCAAGGCATTAGAATTAGGGGCACGTACGGGCTCCCACGGCTCCTCAGCGGCTTTAATTTCCAGATCGGGAGCGCTGACCATCAAAAAGAGTCAAGAAGTGGTTCAAAAGCCTGGCTGAAACGGGGGGGAAAGGGCTGTGAAAATGAGGTGATGGGTGCTCGGTCTGTCCAGTTAGCGCTTGAAAGGGCTGTTGGGGAAGGAACAGCACAGCCTCTGTGTCAGGATGTGGTCTCTCATACCTAATTTGGAGTTACTTCTGGCATACCAAGATGGGAAGTCATACAAACACTCAATAAATACTGATCACATGGAATACTGTAAACTGGGCCTTGATGTTTAACAAACATCACAGCTTTAAGGATTTCTGTCTCTTCACGACTAGAGAAGTAACAAAATACAGTGGCCTTGTGGAATTTCTAAAGGTAGACTATCTGGAAATTGCAACAAAGAAAACAGGCACTGCAAGGCTGTGAGTTAGGGTATTTTCTAAATTTCTGAACAAATAGATGTGCTGCTGTTTTTTGAGCACTCCTGGCTGCAGGAGAAGGACGGCAGGGTGCATAAAACTGGGGTATTTCATAAGTAGAGCAGCTTCCACCTCCTCATTCTCCAGACGGACAGGTCCCCGGATGGGTGGAGAGCGGGAGAAGTGGGTGTCTCTGCCACCTGTAAGTCCCTCCTGGCAGAGGTGATGAAGAAGGGCAGGAGGGGGTGCAGGGGAGGGGGTGGTCCCAGACCCCCAGGGCCAAAGTGGCAAGAAAGGGTTGGGGATCTTGGGGAGATGGCAGTGGGACACGGGGCTGCCGGCTTTCGTCAGCAAGCTGAACCAAAGCGTATCCGGCTTCCTCATGAGAAAAGACCGAGTTTCATCCTGGAGGGAAACGCCACAAAGGCCAGCTGTTTCCTAGAGGATGCGGGAAATGCAAAGGGAGGCAAAAGTAAAAAAATAATAACACCAAACTGTGCTAATTGCTTGAGCCAGCGTCGGGCTGCCGGGTGCCGCGCAGGGAGCGGGATGTTGCAGCCCCGGCGGCAGCGGTGGCCCCCAGGAACCAGGGAGCCGCTGCCAGTTATGACTTTATTGATTTTCACATTTAGATATTACAACAAAACTCTTTAATGACAAAGGGTAACAAGTACTATAGGAGGAGAGGAAAGAAAGCAGTGTTCTAACTGGTTCGATATACAACCTTGAACTTCCAGAGACAAGACTCAACGTGAGTTATAAACACTCACATACGCTCATTGGTAGGAAAACTTCGCACGTGCAAACACCCACACGCTCACCCACAAAACACTCGCTCACACACACACAGACCACACTTTTGTACTCGCACATAACCCATGTTGTAACCTACTCGCTTCGAAGGCAGCCCGCTGAAACATTGCATGCTGCTGTAGCAACAACAGGTACCAGGTTAAAATATTGCAATATAAATGAAGTGTTACTTGATACACAGGTTTTTCTTCAGAGACGGCATGTGTATTTGCAAGTAGGGGAGGCAACACTTTGTCTTCATGAGGCAGGAATGTCGTCTCAATACCAGCACTCGGAAAGGAAAAATGAGACTGTGCGTAGACTGGGAACAGTCGTTTTAAAGGAGGATGATGATAAATAGCTTAGCTTCGATGTTGAGTTCCAGTAAAAAGCCCAAACAAAACAAAACAGAGAGTGCATTGTGAACAGAGCAGGCACAGTTATTGAACCCTGGGTTTTAAAAGTTGAAATACTCCCTTGTCACTGTGAAAAGACAGACAGCACTGCCGCCTCACATCTTCAAACCAAACCAGACCGGCTTCATTTCATGCTCATGCTTCTCTGGAGACTGCAAAAAAAACCCCTCCAGAAATAATGGAAGAGCGTGGGGAAGGGTACCAGGTTTGTACATCCTAATTTTAGTATACTTTTATGGGAGCAAAAGTACAATCGTCTCAACAGCTTTTCAATATCCCACGCTACAATTGTTCTCCATCAGCAGGAGTGTCTGAAGAGGAGCCAGCGTTTGCTCATCTCATGGCTGCCTTGTTCGTGCGATGCAGTTGATGCAGATACAATAGGATCTGATTCCATCCCCCCCTCAAGATGGTGTAAAAGGAGAAAATAGGGGAGCTGAATGATTTCAATGTTCAAAAATCAGATGTCACACCAGTGCTTTCCCCAGACTGAAAGCAGGGGATTGTTAACAATAGCTCTAATGAAGTAACCCTTCTCCACGAGGATTCTTGTGAGCAATAAACAGCTGAACCTAGAGACAAAGCGCAGCTGTCCTGGCTGGTTGGGAGTCCTGACAGTCAGTCAGGGCACTCAGGTGCCTCTGTCCCCTTTCTGCTGAGAAATCCTGCCAGTGCCCTGCCAGTGTTGGGCTTTCCTAGTACATTTCTATCCCTCACATACGAACAAAGACTTGCAGCTACTTTGCAATTCGGTCTTTCAACTATTATTTTATTTATAGGCCTCTTCCTTGGGCCCTTCTCTCAGATGGGGCTGTGTTTCCAAGCAGAGAATGGTTTGTGAAGCACTGGAAATGAGAGCCGGAGTCCTGGGGATGCACATCACCCAGCAAGCAGCCTGAACTTAGCTCAGCGGTGTCACCTTCCACCCATGCGAACACTGGTGGAGACCCTTAGCAGCTCGGGGCTTGTGCAGCCTTCCTTCTGTCAAGGGAACCCCCAGTTCGAAAATGAGGGCAAGATGAGAGCAGGAGAATTTGGTCTGGCCTACACCCCGCTGGCTGTCCTACTTCCTTGGCCTGGCTCTCCAGCGTCTCCTGCCAGCGGATTCTTACTGAGTCATAACAATTACTTAAAGATGCTTAAATTCCTGGCAACTTCAGGGGACACCAGTAGAAGTCAGGGAATTCATTGTCACACGCAGTTTCCAATTCCACATCCTGAGCCAGTTGGCTCAAGCCGGTCCAGTTTTGTGCCTCCTTTTGCCATGGAAATCACAGCCATGTCATCCAGCTGACACAAAAAGGGAGGGGAACATCGAGCGCTCTGCACAGGCCTCGAGAATCTGAATGACGGGCATGCTTTTCCTGTGTGCTAAATAAATCTCCCCATTACACTTGTGAGGAGAACTATAATTAAGACTTGGGAAAGTCATCCGTAAGGACTCACAGGCTCACGTCAGGAAATGCATAAAACCTTCTGCTGGAAAAGATATACAGCTTGGGAAAGCAGTACATCTGACAGGAAGCACAATTCTAAAAGTCCAAACCAAACCCTTGGCTCTGTGCATAGAGGTGTGGCCCACAAGCAGAAACTCCCCAGTGCCGAGATGCCCTGGCACAGGGACCTCTGCCAGCTACAGGTATGTGGGAGAACAGATGACAACAAGCTGTTCAGACGAGTCTCTTCACCCAGGCTCCTCTGGCAGTGATGTAACCGTGCTCTGTGGCTGAGCTCTGAGATTGTAAGCAGGATGGAAATAAGTAGGTGGGAAGCAATGAGCAACACAGAAGTCTGTAGAGAGAGGGGCTGCGGAGGTTCCCCAGAGCTCTGAATTCACATGGTGTCTTTTAGAAACAAAAGGCCCAAGTGATGAGATGCTTCCTGAGTGAGTAAATGTTCCTCAATCCTCCAGAGACAGGTATGCTGTACTGGTGGCTCTGCAACAGAAACTGGAGAGGAGTTGGTTGGCAGAGAGTGCCTCCTTTGAGCCAGGGAACTAGGGTGGCAGGAAAGGTTGTGGTCCAGCACTGTCCGTCCAGGAGAACTGGGGTTTGAGCCCTGGCCAGGTGGGGCCCTCCACGTGCTCAGTGATGCCAACACACAAGGGGATGCGAACCAGGGCACCTCATTGCTGGATCTCTGTTCCTTCCATTGTTTCCAAACCCCTTGCAGTAACTCGAAAATAAACATTTCATTCCCTACCACTTTGATCCTTTTCCTCCCAGCAAACAACTCATTTTCGTTCTGTGTTTATAAGCCAGCTGAAATTAACACAGCTTTGCTTCAATTCCTCACTCGAGCAACAAATGATCTCAGCACTGCTCTGGGAGAAGGCGAGAGTGGCAGACCTGTGAGTAACCTGCTCCCAGCACACATCACGTAAAGCCCTGCTTTGCACAGGGCCTGCAAAAAGAGTTGTTCTTTATCTCCCTGGGAGGACTCTAGCCATCAGCTGCTGATCTACTCAGCATTAGCTGTGTTGAGATGGCTAAAATAATCCTGGTGATAAGGCAGATTGACAGATTTCCCCCCAGCAGAGATGAGAAGGGTGTGGGTGTTGCTTGCAGAGGAGATGGAGAGGCTGGCACCTACCCAGAATGAACAGTGTGCATGAATATTTACAAAGATCTCTCGGGATCTCTCCATACACCTCTTTAAAACGTCCTGCTCTTGCTGTTAATACCACTAGGGATTTCTTTCCTTTGATTCTGCCCCACAGCTCAGTAGCTGACTTCATGAGGAGAGGAGGAAGCAATCCAAGGAAAAACATTCAGGCTGCGCACCAGGAAGAAACTTGAGACTAAGACAGATCTATTTATATCTGACCTGAAACGGGCTTTCTGAATGGGAAGCTGATCTGAGTGGAGGCTGGATGCTCGGCAGAAGGTGCTGTAGTGCTGAACACAGGCACCCACTCGCTGGCAGAATGCATCTGTCTGAGCCATAGGAGCAAAGAAACCCAAGGAATCAGTGAGGCGTTCTGCTCTCTCCAGTCCCGGCACGGGGAAGCTGCAGCTGGAGGTGCTTCATGGGCCATGGTGTTGTGATTCCAAGGACATTGGTGTTCCCCATCCGTTCGGGGTAGGTTCCCTGCTGGCGTTGGGCATAGGTTGAAGGAGAAGCTCTGAGTGACGCGCCTGGAGGATGAGAGAGGATGCCTCGGCAGGTGCCTCCAGGGCCTGATGCCATTAGTACTGCTCAGAGAAGAAGGAAGCGTGCAGAGTGGGGGGACTGGCCCCCTCTCCAGGTGGGGTGCAGCTGCCGTCCTCAGAGTGTTCTGACAGCTCCCCATATTCACTGTTGTAAAAAGTCTGGCCTCCGACTTGGGACCCGTACAACGGCCGACATCTGCCCCGCAGGTCTGACTGGTCCCCTGGAAGCTCTGCAGTTCGGCTGGGCCCTTTACTGCTGTGAGGGAGAGAGAAACAGAAGATCAGTCTGAGCACTCCTGGAAAGCCTCTGTCCTGCTTAGAGAAATCTCAGCTTTGGGAAACATCTTCCGCTAATGCACAGGGAAGAGGCAGGGTCAGGAACGGACCTACACCTCAGTTGTGAAGCACAACACCAGGCCTTGCTCTAAACCTAAGCACAGCCTGTATGTTTTGCGAAAAATCTGCACATGACCCCATGACAGACTTATTTCAGCTCTTCTAGATACCTTTGGGAAGCCCAGGGAAGGGCTGGGACCGCCGTGAATAGGGAGAGTCAAGAGACATTGTCTCAATTGCTTCTAGACCTGGCAGGAGTAACAGAAACTGATACGAACCAACAGCTAGGATACGGGAAAGGAAACAAAGGAAGATGATGAAGTTGATGGGAGGGTAACCCCCAATTCAACACCTGCCAATACCAGGTGACTGGCAAGAAGTCACAAAAGCAAGGGTAGGAACACATTTAAGGAGATACTTAAGGGCAGTGTTTTCCAGGAGACCAGATGACAGGCAGTCAATGGTGTAGGAGATGATGGGAACGTGCCTTAGGGTAAAGAGGACAAGGACAAGAAGAAGGAGACAGTCTGATACAACAGCAGAGAGACCAGAGGGCTGTGGCTAAGGGAAAAGACAATGACCAGTCTCATCTGATGTTGGGAAGCAGAGGAGGAGAGGAAGAGGTTTGGGACTGGCCTTGTCTACACATGAGCTGACATGGCTCACTCAACGCACTGTCACGGAGAAAAGATCCCAGCCTGCTCTAGCACCAAGAAGAGATGAGCTGGACAGGCTCTCTCCTATTTTCCAAGCCTGAGGCAAGGACATAACCATCCATAACATCCTCAGCCCTGAGAGTGCCAGCTCAACCTGCTAGGCTCAGTACCAGCATGTAGGAAGTCCTAAGGCCCATTCCATCCCTGCAGTGCCGCATCAGTGCCCTGCACCACATGGCTCAGGGCTGGGGCAGGGAGGTGGCAGCCACATAGTTTCCATCCATCCTGCCTGCTGCTGCTTGAACAAGCACTGACACGTTTCATCAGAAAATGTCAATAAGCATTAAGAGTCTTATTAACACTGTCACTCCACTGTGCCTCATTATCTTAACGGACACGTTTTCATTGAATGGGCACAGTTTATTTTTTTAAACCCTAGGAAGCAGCAGGCTGGTCTGTTCTTTCTGCATTTCATCTCTTGTTAATGTGTGCATGGACTTATCTGGCTCAGGGCCCACAGCCCTGCTGTTGCTGAGAGCCCCAGCAGGTTTACCCTATGGGGAGATACCAAGAGCTGCCTCCTGATCTCACTGCATTTGGCAGCTAGACTTAAGGAGTACCTGAATCCACCTTCTTTTCTGTGTCGGTTTTCTATCCTCTCAAATTCCTCAGATGCCAGAACCATCCCACTGTCTGTCTGATTGTCCTGGAAGGAAGCAACAGGAGTTATCAGTAACATCCCTGTCGATTTATCAGAGTGGGAAGGGAAGAGGAATCATTCAGGAGATGAGATCATGTGTATCTGTGACAGGGAAAAAGGAATAGGGCCATTTTACCAGAATGCTCCATGGTCTTGCTGGAATTGATTTTCTCAAGTGTGTTTTTCTTAAAAACAGTATAATCAAAGGTAGGATTTGTGTGTGCAGTTCAGTGCCACTTTTGGGGTAAAAAAGAGTGCTCCCTGCCCAGAAGATGTATTACCTTCAAATCTGTGAGAGGTGAGATGACTTAAGTTTTGCCACTGGAGGAGATACAAGTCCCAGCCCAGTTCAGAGAGGCCAGGAGGGCTCCTACTGCACACTGCCGTGTAGGTCAAGATAGGAGAGGTGTAAACAAGCACTCAGGATTTACCTAGTCCTGGCTGGATTTCAGCATGCTTAACCAGGCCATGTTTACAGACTTGAAAATTATGAAGAGCAAGGTCTTCTCTGAGGTCCCTTACAGTCCTTGCTTGCAGATCTAACCTCCCTATTTCAAGCTCAGGCAATACGAGCTGTGCTGTGGAGAAACCCCTATGTGCCAGGTGGAGAAATGAATGTGCATAGGACTGGACGGACTGAACAGGAATGACACAGACAGACTGACATTAGATAGGAGAGATCTTCCTTGCACGACCTTAACAGCAAAGGTATCAGGAAACAGCCGAACATTCCTTCGTCCCCTGCTCAACCCCACTCAGATGCCACTCACCGGGTGTGCCTTGTACATTGTATGTGTCATGGGAAACTCTTCAAACGTCTTTATCCTCGATGGACACCTGATGTGATTTCCTCCCGTCAAACAACCAGGGAACGAGACACAGTTGTAGTATCTGCCGACAGAAACACGCTGTGTTCAGCAAAACGAACAGAGTCAGTGTCCTGAATAAACAGGACCTGAACCCAACCACCTCTCCTCCAGGTAACCAAAATGCAAAGAGAGTTGCATGACCCAAATGGTGGATTTGGGGATGGGAATGGGGTCACCTTAAGCTTCTTCTACTTCTCCAATGGGGAGCACCCAAACTTCCTGATTACATCAGGCCCTGATTGTCTCTCCATTTCAGATAAACAGGATAATGTGATACAGATCCCAGGCATCACACTATCACAGCTCCTTGGTGATGAGAAGCCTAGGCCTAATTGTCTGGGCTAGTTAGGAACAGATACGATGAAGCTTCTGCAATAGCAGAAGGCCAAAGACTCAGCTGACATCTTCCTTCCTCAACTACCTGATGGGTCATGATGCCTCTAGTGGGACGCAATGCTCTGGCAGTGTAGCTGGAGGCAGGAGAAGGAACGTCACCGGACAACACGTCAAGGGCTCTTTCTTATCAGCAAAGGAAAGTGATTTTGCTTTTATAAGCAAGATGCTATGGCCTAAATGCTTGGATCACATCTGATCACCTGGGATTTTTCCAACTTCTTACTACAGGGTTCAGCCCAAATCCTTCAGGCTCCTGGCTGCCTGCTGGGATCTCTCTGCCCTTTTCAGAGGGGATTCACCTTGCTGCTAGGCTGTGGCAGCGTATCCTCATGTCAAAGTCCTCTTCATCGGAGTTTTGCTGGGCAGAGGAAGGCACCTGGGAGAAACCATCATCTTCTGAGCTGTGAGAGTCGTTCAGCGGGATGTAATCCTTCCCTTCCTGGTAGGAAGAACAGTGAGTGGCCTTACAAGAAGGGGAGGGCTTTCCTACAAGAAAGGGCTCTATGAGCAGAAACTGTCAGAGCTGAGCTGGAAAATTTCTGGTTTACGTGTTTTGTTTATCTGGGACAAAATATCTGGCTGGAGATTTCTCTGCCCTCTGTGTTAAGTAGCTACAAGTTTTGCAGGTTCATGGATATGTGTGTGAGCAGCAAAAAAACCCAAACAGTCCAAAGACACCTACAGTTCTCTAGCCTACATGGACAGAGCACTGCACTCTGGGGGCACAGCATTGCAGCTTAGTCATGCCTGTGATGGGATCCAGTGCTGAAAGGTTAAAATCAAGGACGTCAGGATGAGGCTGTACTCACGTTTAAGCATTTGGCTATCGTCCTATGAAATGGAACATCAAGGAAATATTAAAATCAGAGCTGCGCACTCATCACAGTTAAAAAGTCCTGGTGAGCTACTGCATGGCAGTGATTAGCAATAGTTTCACAGAAGTTTTTATATCTGATTGCTGTAATGGAGCAGTTTGGTTCACACGGCCCTGACATTTAGATCTGAGGATACAGTTTCAGAAACCCTGGCGAAGTCCTGGTTTTCATTATGCAGGCATGTGGGAGGCAGGAGTGCAAGGGCCTTGACTCAGCTGAAAAATTTCAAATAAACCTCTGGGGATTAGGATGGAAATACTGGAACGACGACTGAGAGGGCATCCACCCTGCAAGGAGTGGAGTTACGTTAAGATGCAGTGAGAGGGTTACTGCAGAAATGAGCCCTCCAGTAGGTCTGGGAAACAGATCTTTCTGATCCAGGAAACCTCGTGCTATCCCTTGGCTTGCGCAAAACTATTGCATTTGCAAGTGAGTCAGAGGAGGGCACAGCAAAGGAGCTAGTGGTGGGAAAGGAAAGAGCTGTCTGGAGCTCAGCAAGGCCACAGAGAGGTTTTCACCTGCTGGACATTTTCTTGAAGAAGGTTCCCCAGTATCTCCACCAGGTCAGAGAAAGTTGGTCTCTCCTTGGGATCACCGTGCCAGCAGCTCAGCATTATACGGTAACTGCCAAGAAGAAATGCTGGTTTTATGCCACAGAAACCCCCTCCTACCCCACTCTGCAGCTCCCACCCACCTGGTGCCCGTTGAGACAGGTAGACCTGTGAAGGAAAGCTTGGCACTGCCCAGTCATGTGGACCTACTGGAAGTGGGTTGGTTTATTATGCACTGAATATAACAGTGCACAGGGAGCTAATCTGGACACTTACGATATCCCTCAGAGTGGGAAAGCACATTGCCCACTTACAGATTTATCCCAGCATGGTTATGCAAGGGTACCTAGAGATCTCTCATTTGAACCCATCTGGCAGCTGCCTGGAGTGAAGGATGTGTTTGGTCATCTCCCACCATAGCTGAAAGGTCTTTGCATCCCACCGAGGGGCTTGTCCTGCTCTATGCCGGGATCTAGTAGGTTTCTACTATCCCACAGTGGGCTCTGCTCTGACCATTGCTGGGATCCGTGGGGTATCTGACTCACATTTCTGCTGTGGCGTACTCTGGAGCTCTCATCCTGGTACCATCTTTGAGCCTCTGGCAGAACTCCTCATTGATCTGGACTCCAGGATATGGAGATGCCCCTAAAGGAGATTCGAAGAGGTTTGGGAACATTAAATATGCCATCAAAAACCAGTCCTTCTGAGACTTACATTCCTCCCAAAACACTCGGAAATGTGGTCACTTGTCATACAGAACCCAAGTTCTTGGTGCTGCCTGAGACAGGCTCCTCTGCCTCAGTGAGCTGGAGGCCACCTCTGCATGCCTGTCTCCCTGTCAACCTGTTGGTGGGTGGATATGGTCCCTGTATTTTTTTTTCCTACACCAACATCTCTTCTCATCACTCTTCAGACATACTTCAGAGCATGAGGGCCTCCTGCACAGGTTTACCCATCAAGCTGCTATGTGGGAAGAAAGGTCCTGCCTTCCTCAGCAGCGCGTGACCCTCATTAGCACTCACCTAGCGAGAAGATTTCCCAGAGGAGGACTCCAAAGGACCACACGTCGCTCTGAGTAGTGTAGACCTTGTCAAAGATGCTCTCTGGAGCCATCCACTTCAGCGGGAGACGGGCCTGCAGGAGGGAGAGGCAAGGCACAAGCCTTCAGTCAGGGATGTGTCCCAGAATAGCCTTTCTTGTAGTAATGGGATAAAAGGGATGAAAGGAAACCAGAGCCAACAGCCCTGCTCCTCTCTCCATGGAGAAACGGAGGTTTGGATAGGCCAGAGGAAGCGATGGAGACGCTGAAAGGAAAAGGAAAGAGTATAAAGGCGGAAGAGTAGGTTAATGACAGACTGAGGGGCAGAAGGAAAGAGACAGAAGTCTGATGATAGAGGAGGAGGACGACCATTGGGCCAATGCTTCCTGGTCCCAGCCACACAAGTGGTTCCACTCCTCCTTTTCCATCTTTTCCTCAGTTTATTCCAGCCCCAGAGTAGTTTATGAACAACCTGAGGGGGGCCTAATCTGTATAGGGTTTGAGAAGAAGACACTCACGCTGCCTTTCCTGACATAGTCGGGGTCCTTGTAGATGTCCCGGGCCAGGCCGAAGTCACAGATCTTGACCACGTTGTTCTCTGACAGCAGGATATTTCGAGCTGCCAGGTCTCTGTGGATGCACTGAGAGCACGGGAAGAGGAACGGATAAAATCAGAGGGACTGTAACCACCATCAGAAAGTGCAGAGCATGCCCCTCACCTCATGAACCTCAGCTGTGATGGGGGAGTGGTGGAGGTGGGAAGGAGCTAAAGATAAAAATTTCAAAGGGAGATAGTTAAGGAGAGGAGGAAATGCAAGCGAACTAAGTTCCCATCTTTGTGCACACAGACCTGCCTCAGACTTTTCGAGTGAGGCAGATCACTGAATCTCTGTGTGTCACCCATGAAGTGGCTGTAGGCAAGCCTTCTCTGGTCAGGCATGCACAAAAGAAGAGGGAGGCAAAGGAAAGGGTGAACTGACCTTTCGGGATGCCAGGAACTCCATGCCACGTGCTACCTGGAAACTATAGCAGATCAGGTCTTCCATAGTCAAGGGACTTTGCCACAAGTCATCCACTGTCCAGGAGTACAAGAAAATAATTAGACAGTGAGCAGTCTCTCGTGCTCCTTGCCTCTCTCCAGGACTGTGGGATACAACCAGCCCCCTTGGTGAGATACAGCTAGTCCTCAGCGCTGACTGGGGTAACCAGCTCGCCTCTAGGATATTCTGCTTAGGTAGCAGAAAGCACAGGGCAGGAACCTGCTCAAATGTGAGGAGTGAGCCCAGCCTCCAGCACACATCAATCAGAGTTGCAGATAACACACCTGGAAGGTCAGCTCATAATTCCTGTCCTAGGAAGGACTTACTGAGATCCCCCTCAATTCTCCTTTCTTTAGGCTAAAAAAATCCAAGGGGATTTAATCCTCCCCTGTGCGTTTTAAGAGTCTATTACAAGAGACAACAGATGACTGTAATAAAGCTGTTCAGGGAACTGACATGCAACAGTGGAGTGATTCACTCTAAGGCTGAGTCCCAGCTGCCCCCTGTCATGCCCTACACATTCCCCAGGTTAGCCAAGTCTAGCATTTCTTTGGTGAGCCTGGTGAGGAGCTGCTGTCAAGGCTGAGTTATTACCTTCCTGGATCGGCTGTGCTGTCTGGCTCTTGTGCATCAGAAAACGGTTGAAGATGGCACTGTCACTTGTCCCAGAACGACTCCTCCTGTCTGCTCTCGCTGCCTCCACAATGGACTGCACCTGAATACGCAGCCTGGGAGACTTCTCCTGGCAAGGAAACCAAAACAAAAACCTCAGCAGGCAACAGACACTGTACCCTGTGCACCTATGAGCTACACTCTCTTGCCCTTCTCTTAGACTGTTGTTGTGGTATGGAAGCACCTCTGCCTCAACGCAGAAGTGCACATGAATCGAGATCTCTGTGTAAAGTTTACCTGCTGCTAGACAGAAGGTGTATTTTTCCCATTGTCAGATCACATTCCAGGCTACAGGACTTTCTTCCCAAGTCAGGGGACAGGTCCCTAGGGGCCAAGGAAGTTATTTACCCTGTAAGGACTGAATCCTTCCCGCTTGGTCCTCAGGTAGTTGGAGAGGTTTCCATACTTGCAGAACTCAACAATAACCATGAGTGGACCTGGTGAGAAGAAACCAAAGGTCAGGTGAGGAGGCAAGAGCTTGGGATGGTCAGAATTTGCCGCAACTCATGTTACACGCAGTCCTGCTGAGCTGTGGCACCTGCCCTAAGAGCACAAAGAGGCGCCGATAACATCCCCTGCGGTCACACACGTGGGCAGCAGAAGGGGCACAGGGAATGAGCACTGATCTCTGGGAGCAGGCACAGCCTGTTGCCCTGGGATATTTACCATTGGGTTTGGTACAGGCACCCAGCAAATTCACCACGTTGAGGTGATTCCCGATGTGAATGAGGATCTTCAGTTCTGACATCAGTGCCTTGTGCTCGCTTGCAGTAGCTCCCTCTGGAAACACACAGATCATGTCAGGATGCCCTCTCACAGCTTTGCACTCCCCCTCGCCATCATTCTCTTAGCAGAGTGTTAATGTGAGCCTTGCTGAGGAGGCTGTGACCAACAAAGCCTTGGTACATTTTGTTATTGCATGTTTCCATAAGAAACGTCAGAGCCTTGTCTGGAGATCCCAGGATCCCTGCTGTAACACATAGGGTTACAGAGCAAATGAGAACATAACCTGTGCCCAACTGATTTTTTCTTGTGATAGTTATGCAGGGAGAAAGATCACCTAAGGCTTAGGTACAGATGCACGTTTCAATCTCTGCCCTTTTGGCCTCCAAACAGAGATAATGAGCCATAAAACAATTTGAAGGAAAATTAGAAACAAAAGGCATCTGAGTCTTTTGATCATGACTGAAGATAGAAGCTCTCTCAGCTCAAACCCAGAATATCTTTCTATGATTCCTCTCCAACAGCAAACACAGTGCTGTGCCCTTGCCAGCTCTTTGTACTGCATCTTCTCTCCGAGTGCCTAATTCGAATCAACTCTTGATCCTCTGTCTTACCCTTAGGGTGTGTTCTCTGGTTTTGTGTGCCTTTCTCATACTTCTTGGCTCCCCATATGCATTTTACCTTACTTGAAAGTTTGTAAATTTAGTCTGAGAGAAAGAAGTAGCTCTGAGCTTCAGCTGATGGGCCAGGTGAGAGCCATGCCTCAAAGGACTGTAAAGCAACCTTGCGGGGCCAGGCTTCCCCCTGCAATTGCTGCGCAGATCATCTGCACGCTTGCAGTGGCAACTACTGCTGAGATGAACCACGACTTGGTTTCCATATACAGTCCACTGCTAACCAGAGACTGCCTCGGTGTTTTGTTGAGTGCCAAATTACAAAATAATGTTCTGTCTGAAAGCATGGCTATAAAAATGTAAAATCTTACTCCGAATTGACAACGCTCTAGGTGCAAAGCCAATTTAACCCTCAAGAGCTAGGTAAGAGCTGCAACCTGTTTCCTTACCTAGCTCTGAACATGAAATATAGGCACATTTAGAAGAAGGTAACTAGCAGCAACACTTTCTTCAGTGACCTGCCAAAGAGGGTCTCTGGATTCTCATTTTTCCTTTGAGATAGATTTCATTCTTTGCCTTTGCACACAGCTAAGTTTCCCTGAAAGCAAAGTTCCCCAAGCCCCTTCTGTCTGCTCTGCCACTTGCCTCCCAGTGCAGCTGAACGTGGCTAGAACATCCACAAGAGGAGGCCAAGATCAACTGTGCTGAGGCCAAGGATGCCATAAATTAAAAGGCTGGTTCCATACCCTCTCCCCTAGTTCAGGGCTGTCTCAAGTAGAGGTAGCCACGTGTGCTTGTGGGAGACAAAACATTTTCCAGGGCCTTAACAAATGCCTTATGCGGAAGACAGGGAGAACATTCCCCGACAGGTGCCTCATTCTCTGCTGTCTATGCAGACTGTGTATTCTGCTTCACTGTCCACATACCTTTCAGCATTTTGACTGCTACGGTCTCACAGCTGTTACTTTTATTGATCCCAAACGCTGATGCTTCCACCACCTTCCCAAAGGCACCGTGACCCAGGACTTTACCTGTTGGCAAGGAGAGAGGCAGCGTTAAGGGAGGCAGGTGCAGCAGAGGCAGAATGGAATGAGAAAAACAAAAATCCCAACAGGAAGCCATGGGAAGAAAAAATAAAAAACATCACAAAGGAAAAGGAAGGAGTGGGACATGTGCCCTTCCCAGGTGGCTACTTGCTCGATCAGTGAGAATAAGAAAATGCCTGATGGGAGGAATTGAGACAGAGCTGGCACAGACAAAGCAGAGGAAGGAAACGGCGCTGCACAAGTGAGGGGTTGTTTGTTACCCTCGAGCAGAGTGTGTGGGAAGGGTAAATGTGACACCTTGCAGCAGAGCAGCCAGGGCTAATGCCACTGCTCCGTGCCTCAAAGGTAGTCTGCAGCCCTTTTAACCCTTTCAGAGAGACGGAAGAGACTGCAGGTGGGTGTTTCAGCATGAGGAGGATAATGGATGTAGTCCTGGTCCTGAACTTGGGGTACCTGCCATGGACTGGGCTGTTCTGGCTAGATTGACACTTGGAAAACGTTAAGGATGTGTTTTAAAGCATGCTCAGAGGTTTTCTGGTCTCAGTGATCCTTGTGTGGGAGCACTGGGAGAGTCTGGACTCACAGATGGCTCAGACCTGCACATAGTTAGACCCAAAGAGGTTTCCCAGGCACAGATGGGCTTTAGGAACAGTCTCTGGAAGAAGACTGGAAGTCTGAGGCAGAAAGAAGTCATTAAATATGCAGAGGTGTGTAAGAAACCTGAAGGGTGACTTTGAAGGGCTAGTGGAAGCCCTTTCAAGCCATTTTCAAGGAAACTTGGCTGCAGTGCACTGTGGCAGGGAGGGGGGCTGGCTCACCTAAGCGCAGGCGGTCTCGTGGGAACTCCCACTTGCTGGAATCATAGGGCAGATACTCGCACTGCTCCTCCAGCGGTACCTCACCAGGGTCCATGATGATGGAGAGGTAGCCCGTCTTGATGTCTGCATGGGCAGGCTGCAGGAATCAGACAATACAAAGGGTGAGGAGATACCCTCCCTGCACTGTGTGCTGACTCCCAGAGGGGATTTGCTTCTTTTGCCTGCCTTGACCTGCTTCCCCCTCACAAAGGCCATTCCCTGTCATCTCCTTTATCACAGCCCTTGTGCCCCCTGTCCTTGGCGGTAAGAGTGCTTGAAGCAACAATCAATCACAGAATCACAGAATCACAGAATCACAGAATGTTAAAGGTTGGAAGGGACCTCAAAGATCATCTAGTCCAACCCCCCTGCCAGAGCAGGATCACCTACACTAGAGCGCACAGGAACGCGTCCAGGCGGGTTTTGAATGTCTCAAGAGATGGAGATTCCACAACCTCCCTAGGCAGCCTGTTCCAGTGCTCAGTCACCCTCACAGTGAAAAAGTTTTTCCTCATATTTTTCTGGAACCTCCTGTGTTCCAGCTTCCACCCATTGCCCCTTGTCCTGTCAGTGGACGCCGCTGAAAAGAGCCTGGCTCCATCCTCCTGACATTCCCCCTTGACATATTTATAAACATTGATGAGGTCACCCCTCAGCCTCCTCTTCTCCAAGCTAAAGAGATCCAGCTCCTTCAGCCTTTCCTCATAAGGGAGATGCTCCACTCCCTTCACCATCTTTGTGGCTCTACGCTGGACTCTCTCAAGCAGCTCCCTGTCCTTCTTGAACTGAGGGGCCCAGAACTGGACACAATATTCCAGATGCGGCCTCACCAGGGCAGAGTAGAGGGGCAGGAGGACCTCTCTTGACCTACTTGCTACTCCCCTTCTAATACACCCCAGGATGCCATTGGCCTTCTTGGCCACGAGGGCACACTGCTGGCTCATGGTCATCCTGCTGTCCACTAGAACCCCCAGGTCCCTTTCCCCTGCACTGCTCTCCAGCAGGGCAGTCCCCAACCTATATTGGCACATGGGGTTATTTTTTCCCAAGTGCAGAACTCTACACTTGCCCTTATTAAACTTCATAAGATTTCTCCCCGCCCAGCCCTCCAGCCTGTCCAGGTCTCTCTGAATGGCTGCACAGCCTTCTGGTGTGTCAACCACTCCCCCCAACTTCGTATCATCAGCAAACTTGCTGACAACATTCTCTAATCCCTCATCCAGATCATTGATGAATATATTAAACAGCACCGGCCCAAGCACTGACCCCTGAGGGACCCCACTAGACACAGGCATCCAGCCAGACTCGGCCCCATTGACCACAACCCTCTGGCTTCTTCCCTTCAACCAGTTCTCGACCCACCTCACTACTTGGTCATCCAGACCACACTTCCTCAGTTTACCTATGAGGATGCTGTGGGAGACGGTGTCAAAGGCCTTGCTGATGTCTAGGTAGACCACGTCCACTGCATGGCCACCATCCATCCACCTGGTTATGTCTTCGTAAAAGGCTATCAGGTTGGTCAAACATGACTTCCCCTTGGCAAAGCCATGCTGACTGCCCCTAATAACCTTCTTATCCTTGATATGCCTAGAGACAGTGTCAAGGATAAGATGTTCCATCACCTTTCCAGGGATGGAGGTGAGGCTGAACGGTCTGTAGTTACTCGGGTCATCCTTCCTGCCCTTCTTATAGACTGGAGTGACATTCGCTTTCCTCCAGTCTTCAGGCACCTCACCTGTTACCCACGACTTACCAAAGATGATGGAGAGTGGCCTAGCAATGACTCCCGCCAGCTCCCTCAGCACCCGTGGGTGCATCCCATCAGGGCCCATGGATTTATGAATGTCCAAGTGTTCAAACTGATCCTTAACCCACTCCTCATCAATCAGGGCAGACTCCTCCTTTGTCATGACTTCCTCTGGGGCCTTAGGGGACTGAGGCTCCTGAGGACGGTCTCCAACAGTGTAGACAGAGGCAAAGAAGGCATTCAGCAACTCTGCCTTCTTTCTGTCCTCTGTCTCCAGGGCACCCACCTCATTCAACAGAGGGCCTACATTGCCTCTAGTGTTAGTTTTGTCAGCAATGTATTTGAAGAAGCCCTTTTGAAGAATTGTATTTGAAGAATTGTATTTGAAGAATCACCTCCTTTTAGCAGGTTCTGTCATACATACAGTCCCACATCACAGCAATGGTCTTTCCCCAAGTGCCCTAAGCCACCTTAGACACCTTAGACAGACACAGTCACATACCCTTTTGATGTTACAGAAGATGAGGATAAGGAGGATCCAGAAGAAAACAGCGATAACCCCAGTCCCAATCAGGATGACAATCTCCACATTGGTCCTGTCATCAGAGCCTGTGGGACAGGAGGAAAATTGTAGCTTCAGAGATGCCCATGCTGTGTCCCAGCTCAGCTGTTCCTTGTGGGGAGACTGAGGAGGTGTTTTTGTCTGGCTAAATGCGCTCTGGACTACAGATCCTCCTGTGAGAGCCCCATGCCACCAGCAAGTCCTAGGGCCTTTCCTTGCCTCCTACCGCCTGGTGTCACAGGGAAGAGGCACGGGACCTTGGCCTCACTCCTACTTCCCTCCCTTCATCCCCAGGAGTGTTGCTGCTTCTGGTACCTTCCACAGAGACACTGGCCGAGGAGTTCACACAGCCCTTAGCATTGCAGACGCTGCACAGGTAGAGCCCAGCATCCTCTTCCCTCACCCTCTGAATGCTCAGCCTCTGGTTGAAGTCTGCCAGGTCAATCCCTGTAAGGCAATGGAGAGTTGCAGTGGTCACACATAGGGAAGGGGGATTAGTGTACTGGGCTCATGCAGGCTCAAAATAAGGCTCATACATTTTGTCTTGCTCATTTTACATGGCAGAATGAAATTGCACCAGCTGGTAGAGGCTCTCTTCTGGGGCCTGATGGCCCCAGAAATACCCTGGAGGGAGCTTCCCCAGGCAGTGTATGGAGGGGATGAAACTACCACAGATAATGCTGGAGATGATGCCCAGGCAGTCCAGCTGGCATGCTGAGCTCTGCCCCAGACCTGTTTCTTTCCCTCTGCAATGTGCCTGGATCCTTCCTATGTTCCTTCCATGGGATCTGGGTTTGTCACTATATGAGCAGAGATGCCAGGCACTGGGTTGGGAGTAAGAAGATGAATGATTTATCTCTCTCTGCTCTCCAGCTCAATGTGCACACTCACAGGCAGTGCTGAGCCAGGCCCCAGGGCATAGACTTGGCCAGTCTAGTCATCTGCATCAAACTGGGACAGAACATGATTAAAACTAGAGTTCAGTCAATTCAGAGAATGGGTGCCTTTGCTTGGGCACAGCAACTACCAGAACCCAGATGTGTTCAGCTCACAAGCTGCCGGACATGATGCCCTGCCTTTAATTCACCCCAAGCCCACTGTACCTGACACTTCTTCCACCAGTTTCTCGTCTTTGTACCAGCTGATTTCAGGAACGTGGTTGCCATCCACCTTACAGCGCATCTCTATGGAGTCGCTGACGTTCACCAAAATGTCTGTCAGGTTCTGCTTGAGGCGGGGGATCTCCAGGGCTGGAGGAGCAGCACAAAGAGGAGGAGGGGAAAACGGGAAACTGATTGATCAAAAGAACATCTGTGTTCCTGGGGGGCTTTGGGTCTCTGACCCCTGCTGAGGGGTGTCTTGAGAACCCAGGTGCCCTGCCTTTGCCACCTTGAGTTTAGCTTGCTTGCATGGCTTCCCCTGGGGATGGACTGGGAAGCTGATGGCAGCAAGAGCACCAGCTCTCCTCTGTCACTCCCGCCTGCCCTGTAGACCCTCACCCTGCACAGAGATGTATTTCTTGTGGCAGTGCTTCTCCCGGGTCTTCCTGTTCTGCACCTCACACACGTAGTCTCCCTCCTCGCCCAGGGAGATGTTTGGGATGGTGAGCAGCAAGGTTGCATCATTGGAGTCAGGCTGGAAGCGCAGCTCCCCCTGCATCTTGGTGGCATAGTGGTGAACGTTCTTGCAGTCCAGCACGAGGGGATTGCCTTCCTCATCGTGGAGCTTGGAGAGGTTCAGCCGATACCACTGCAGATTCTCGTAGGTGTAGTTGTCTGCATTGCAGCTCAGCTGTAAGTTCTGCCCTTCTATGGGCTCTTCCGAGGGCTGGGATTCAATCTCAAACCCATCTGGAATGGCTTTCAGGAAGGAAATGAACATGTGAATGAGTTTCCATGGCTGAGCTGCCAGACACAATGAAATTCTCTCCTTGGGCTCGGCTCTCTGAGACTCCCCTGTGCTCAGCCAGGGTAAATGAAAGCAACCTAGAGCAGAACTGTGACGTGCAAACTTCTAGTGACCAACAGCTTTAGTTGCGCCCAGCCAGTGCTAAAGGACATCCTGAAGTCCCAGGGTCAAATTAAGGTGGCGTGACAAGTGAAACAAGTCTAGAAGGTCTGAAATTAGGCTGCTACTGCTCTCAGCTCAGCCACAGCATTCTGGATTGCACAAGTGCCTGCTTTCACAAGCACAGGCAGTTACACACCCAGGCTGGACACCAGAACACATGGAGCATTACTGGTGCAGATGTTCATCTGCCTCCACAAAAGCTGGTGGCTCTGACAGCACAAGCACTACCTGTGAGGGCCGTGGGGCTGCCTGGGTCCGTCCAGAGAGGAAGGAAGACAAGTCTCTGCAGGGACAGGCTCCTGGCAGCGCCGGGCACCGCTGGCAGGAATCTTGTGCAGCCCCATACAGGCCAGAACTCCAACTCACACTGCTGGGCTCTCAGCATCCTCCCACCACCAAAACCCCGTGGGGACCCTGCCGAGGGGCCTGGGCCAGCAGGATCCTGCTTGGGAGCGGGTCGGCCAGTGCCGCTAGAGGATGCTCTTGGACCAGGCACATCCCAGCCCAGGCAGCTGACTGGACCTGAGCCTCCAGGGCGTCCCCAGCCCAGGACCTGCCAGGGCTGCTCCAGGACCGCTCCAGGACAGGACCTGGGCACAGGCAGTGCCGGCTTATCCCCGGTCTGCCTGCCCGACCCTGCCTGTGTTATCTGCTGCCAGGGTTCCAAGCTTTCGTCACTCGGCAGAGCTCTGGGTAGCTCTGCTTTTCCGCTGGCTTCCCTGTCACTGTTTAGGGTTCTAACTTGGACGATAGGACCCAGCAGGTCTAGGGAACGGCCTATTTCAAGCAGAGAGCTTGGCTGGTGCAGAGAAGGGGATGTCTGCAGTACTCACTGGTCACGTAGAAGTAGATCAGCCGCTCGTCTCGACCCACTTTATTAGAGGCAATACACTTGTACATGACTGAGACATTGGCCTCCTGGATGGCCAGTTTGCTGACTGTCTGATGGGAGAAGAGAGCATAAGGAGGAGTTAGGAAGAGCAAGTGGGAGGAGAAGCAGGATCAGTGCTGCTCTCTGGCACACAACAAAGCACACAGCAAGCCTGGCTCCAGGTGGCAGCTATACCTGGGGAAGGGTTATCAAAAAATATCCCGTTATTCAATAGCCCTTTGTGCATTTTAAGCCACATCTGCTGGCTCTAGCAACAGCAACACGGGTTTATTCCTGGCCTCTACTCCTTTTTACAGAACGCAGCCAGCACAGATGCCTCTCCATGGGAGCAAACTCCTCGCTGTGCCGCCTGGGTCACCACGGGGACAGCCTTGTGCCCAACAAGTGTGACATGAACACAGTGCAGGGCTGAAAGGCTGGTTAAGCTCCTGCCAAGCTTTGTAAAAGTGGGGAGAAAGGGAAAGAATACCAAGGTTTTGATTCCTCAAGCCCTCTGCAGTTGACTGCTTAGTGTCCCCCAGAGTTCAGTGGCATTCACAGGTACTTACAGACCTGGAAGTGCTCCTTTTATCCGTAAGGGCAAATCAAACCTATGAAATCATCCTACCTGTCCCCACTTCAGGAAGAGTTGTCAACTTCTCCCTTTAAATTCCAAGTGTACACAGATATGGTCCTAAAACCTTCCTCCTCCCTCCTTCCAGCAAGATGTGACTAATACTGGGCAAACAGCCAGGCTGCTGTCCTGGGAGCAGAGACCCAGGAGATGCTGCCTCCATGTAAACCAGGAGAGGCAGCTGGGGAGCAAGGCTGCTCTCCTGGCTCACGCTGCACATGTGTGAGCTGCCAAACGTGTTACAAGTACTCCCCTTAGAGGAGATCTGCAGTTTGAGACACAGGCTTTTCCTCTCTCCCAGTTTAAATGACAAGTTAATCACATGCAAAACCCCCGTTTGAAATGCAAAAAAAATTAAATGTGTTCCTACAGGGAAACTACTTGTTTCTAGTATTCATCTCATGGACTTTGCGAAGCGTTTCCGTTCTAAGTGGCAATGTATTAGCTTGTGTTAATCAGAAGGAACGGTCATTCATTCAGTGCATATTCAATACAGCTGAAGTGAGCTTATTACTAGTACTTTTATGCGTTGCCTTTTCCGTTTCTTGGGGTTATTCAATACAGCTGAAATGACCCTATTGCTGGCACTTTTGTGTGCTGCCTTTCCTGTTTCTTGAGGATTTTCCTTCTAATCTGCATTGTTACGTTTGAGTTGGGGTTTCTGGTGTTGACATCATCCTACTGTCTGCAGTGCGTGGCTGTGCACTGCACAGCCTGTGGCACACTCTGGCCTTTATGGAGACAATAAAAAATAGAGGAGGAAGTTAAGAGAAGACAAGCAGAAAGGAGAAGAAGAGGCAGAGAAAGCAGATTTGAGGACATAGCATCCCACTACAAGTGGAAGAACTCTCTTCTCCAAGAGCTCTGGCACATCGCTGGGCTGCACACCCTAAGTTGGACCTCCAGGGCTGTTACAAGTAGATGGAAAGAGGAGGGCACAGCTGAGGAACAGGAGGAAGAGAATGAGGAAAAAAGGGAAAGATCAAAAGGGACCAAGATGAGAATCACATCTGGAGGGGGACACAAGGGCTTCTCACCTAGGAGCTCCCACCACCCCTGCTCACCTCCCCAGGGGCCACCAATCTCTGCCCCTCCCTTTGCTCTGGGAGGAGCAGCATCTGCCCCTGCCACCCTTTTGGCAGAGTGACGAACTCTGGGCCAGGCCAGGGGACGGGAAGTGCCTTTGGAGGTGTAGAGGAAAACAGGAAGCGACTTTCGGAAACGGGGGCCCAGTTGTTTGTTCTGCATCCCTCTGCGAGCGGCTGGTGCCCGACACCAGCGAGAACAGGAACCCCGTCATGGCGCAGACCTGACACTCGTGGCTACCAGAGAGACAGAAAGGAACAGGCATCGAGCAGGGTCTGGCTGTTTGCAAGGTCACACGCTGCAACGAGGGAGAGCTGTTCCTTCCAGAGAGGAAACGCTGTGATGGAGGAGTGGGCTCTGTGGGGCACACGTGCTCTTCTCCCTCACAAACATGCAGCGGATGGACACCAGCATCTCCATCCCACCCTCACCCCACACACGTACATGTTCCCAGGCCAGAGATTTCCCAGTCAGTCTATGACTCCTGTTCTCCCTTCCCAGCTGCGCAGGCTGCTCTGCAGGGTTTGGCTCTCCCAGAACAGCTCGTGCACGAGCGCTCAGAAATGGCCACGGGAGCCCACACAGCCCCGTGCCCTCCCTAGCTGGGTGCCTTGTGTTCGATAGTGACTGGTGCAAAACCTCCCGTGCAGTCAGCCCCAGCGGGAGCCTCTCTGGACACAGCGTAATTTCTCAAAGCTGACAGCTCTCCCTTGCCCTGGGGCTGCCTGGTACTGCGGAGCGCCAGAGCTGGGAACTGCTCCTCTTGGTTTACGTTAGAAGCAGAGGTGTGAAGCCCTCCCCCAAATCTGGCTCTACCAGGCTCATTTCCAGGCCACTCTTGCTGGCTGATCGCAAAGGACCCTGATCGCAAAAGACTCTGAGTGTTCCTGCCTCCAGCTCCCCGCTCCGGGATGGGTTTGAGAGCTACAACCTCACCTTGTTTCGCCCCTCCACGAACTCCACCCAGGTGTCAATGCTCTCGATGGGGTTCACTGCATCCTGCTGTGACACGTCTTTCCAGTCCTTGCACTCGGGCATGCGGTCCCGTTGATGGCGCCTTGCTGCCCGGTGCCTGCTATTGCTAATCCAGCAGTCGGGGAGGAGCAGGAGAAAGAGGAGTGAAATGAAGAGAGGGTCAGCTGGGAAAAGGCAGCAAAAATAGCTTTGTGTCTGAGAATTGATGCCCCCATTCTCTGATTCTGCAAAATCTCCTGGATCTCTTGGTTACACAGGTCTAATGTGTTTTACAAGGGTGCTCTGCAATCACTAGTGAGGCAAACACTCTACGGATGGGAAAATTGAGGCAGGGAATGGATACCGTGTCCCAGGCAGTGTCTCCACCCCTAGGCCTGTGGTTTCGCACTTCCCTGCTAGGGGTGGAGAAAGGTAGAGTGAAATCCCTTCATGTGTTCCGGGGGGCAGTTCCTGATGTCACTTTGCTGAGCAACAAGGCCTTAAACCCCTGCTGGGACTGTGAGTCAGGGACGTCACAGACTGGCTGGATGCTAGCCTGGAGAGCAGAGGCTACCACACTCAGGGGTGCTCCAGCTGCCCAGCTCAACAAATCCAGGAGGGAAACATCCCAAGCAGAGATGCTGCTGGTGTCCCACAGCAACACGGTGGTATCTCTGTGGGCTGAGACAGGTGAGTGGGGAGAAGTGTCCAAATCTGTTGGGGATTTGGATTTCTGGAGCCTGCCAGGGTGCTTCTGAAATGCAGTTGTGGCAGGCAGATGAGAGGGTCTGCCCAAAATCCAGGGTGGGAGGAGTGGAGGGAGTGGGCTTACAGTGCCAGGGAAGCAGCGGGGAGCTGAGAGCCCAAGAGCAGTGGCAAGGGTGTGTGCTGGCAGTGCGGGGCAGACTGCTCGGCAGGACAAGCACATCATCGAGCTGTGTAAACAACAGGAAGCTCGAAAGAAGCCTCCTGCATCCTTTGGAGCTATGCTAGGCAGAAATATGGTGGCCTTGGGAGACAGTGCTCATAATTCATGGGCCCCTCTGCTTCCTGACAGGGCCACAGTGCACTTGCATGCGATGGAGAGCTCTCTGGCGCCCCTGGCTTGGCAACAGCCTGCACAGGGCTGTGGGACCTGGCTTCCTCCAGGCACCCTGATGTCCTCCACCCTGACTGCTCTGGCTACAACTCCCCAGCATCCTTTTTCCTTCTTCCTGTGAAGCTGCCACTAAAAAATGCAACTGCAGCCTTGCCTGGTGCTGCCCCAGGGTGCTGCACCCTTCCTGCCTACTTATTGGCGCTGCCTGCACACAGCGATGGCAAACCATCCCGGCAGCTGGCAGGGATCTGGTGCTTTCCCTGGATTCTCTCCCCTGCGTGCAGCAGTTCTGGTCCCCTGCCTATGAGTACTTTTGCTCCCATTCTTACCCAGCAGAAGATGAAGGACCAAAAAAATCACAAGGACCTTAGGACAGAAATGAACTGAGCCCCAGCTGCTGTTTCAGGGTCACATCAAGAAACTGTGACAATTTCTTCTGCAATCTACCTCAGCTTCCCCATTAGCACAGTGGTCAGTGGTCTTATAGCAGGTGCCGTGAAGTGTGGCTGGGCCATGGACATCCCCTGATAGCTGCAGATGGCCAAAGACCCACGGGAAGCTGTGGAAGCCCTTAATGTCTGGTACCAGGCAAGACAAGCAGAACTCCCACATGGAGCACAAGCGTCTCCAGTGGGCTCCACTCTGCCTCCCCAGAGGGTGAGTGGGTGCACAGTGCTCCGAGCTATCAGTCGGCGCTGCCCTTTTCTTGCCACGTTGTGGCTGGGAGAGCAAAAGCAAGACAGGGTCTGGGACACAGCCACAGTGCCCAAGAAGCCCATAATGCCTCGTCGGGGGGCCTGGTAAGATGCGGGTGTTGGAAGAAGCGGCACTTACAGGCTGCGTCGGGAGAACATCCGACAGGGTGTCCACGGCCTCCACTGCCACTGGATCACCTCCGGCGCCGGGATGCCATAGACCGTGCAGGTGAGGGCCTGGGGACTCCGCCGGGAGTAGATGCTTGGGGAAGAGGCTTCCTTCTCATGGATGCGCGGAGGAACTGCAAGGATCAGAGTGACAATGTGAGCAGCCACAGGCTCAGATGCTGCATCCCCAGGCCAGGCACAGCCCACCCCAGGCCCATCTGCAAAGAAACTGGGCTCTAAACCACTGTGGTTCTCAGGGCAGCTCTTGGGGGGAGCTCAGGCCTGCAAGGCAGAACAGGTTATGCTTAGGCAGAATCGAGTGCCATCATTTCTCCCTTCTCTGCAGAGTGTGACTACCTGGATGCTGCAAGGCTCAAAGCACTGTCTGGAAGCTGCCAGCACAGGGCTACAGAGTCTGATGGAGACAAGTCTCCAAGCAGCAGTGCCCTTCCAGCACTTTTTGTGCTTGCATCTGGTGCCGGCACAACAGGGACCTGTTTCTGCCAGGGGAAAACTCTCTAGGAGCTTCCGTCTCAGACGAAGAGCTCCAGCTCCAGGCTCAATGTGTGTTGCAGCTGCCCTGCGTTCAAGTCCACATCAGTCAGGGTCACTCTCAGCAGTATCTCCATCTGCAGTTGGGAAATGGACCCTGCGCAAAGACATATCCTGTCCAGAGTGATGGAGTCAGGAACAACAGTTTGTCGTATCACACAGGTCACAAGGAATCAGCCTCACTGAAACTAGAGCATCCCTCAGCAATAGGGGAGAAGATGACACGGTTACCAATGGCTTTAGGACAGCAATGGGTACTTGGTCTTGGAGCAGTGCAAAGGTTCTCCCCTCAGCCCCAGCCCTGATAACCTCCCTTACCATTGACGATTAACTGGAGGCTGATGTTCTTCTCCAGCCCTGCCAGCCTGTTCCGCAGAACCAGTGTGTATGTCCCAGCGTGCTGTTCCGACACATCCTTGATCTGCATTGAAGATTGAGATTGCTTGGGAATTAGCTTCCCGTCCTTGTACCTGCAGGGAGGCAGAAAGAAAATGCAGCCATGGGGAGGAAGTGTCCCACTGGCAGCTGGGCAGGGGTTTGCTGGTCCCCAGAAGAGCACAGCCAGGGCACCCTTTGCTAGCACTGGAGATGTCTCTGGAGAGACCCCTGGGCTTTCCCTGGACCCGAGTTACGAGTCTGTGCATTGTCTGCTATGGGTGTGTGTGGGGTCAGAGATGCCATAGCGCAGCCCCGAGCAATGTGCAGGTGTGAAGCTCCCAGCTCCCAGCCAGCTCTGGCAGAAATGCAGCATGACATGGGACACAACCTGGCCCAATGTCTGCGCTCTTCTGGGCAGCCGTGATCCCTGCTGCAGGGGGAGGAGAGGGGCAGCTCCTGCCGGAGGTTGACTTGGCCACTCCAGTCAGTACAGAGCCGCCAAGCCACGCCAGGACCTTAGCTGTTTCTTCCCTACACCTCACCTCCTCCCATCCCAAGATATGAAGCTGAGAGCCAGGGCAGGTGAGGGAAATGAGCCCCACAGGTGGGACAAATTGATATTTGGGAAAATCTTGGCCACAGAGGGGCCTCGCAAGGAGGTCAGGCTAGGGTTCCCTACTTAACAGAGCAAAAGAGGAGAGGAGAAGGTGGCTCAGGCTAAGAAAGGTGCGTTACCACTGGAAGTCTGGTGGGGGGTAAGCCACGACTTTCACTGGCAGCTTCACAGCTTCGTCTCCCGCAGTGGCTTCTATCACTGGGCCCTTCTTCCACTCCACGTTGATGAAGGGCTTTTCTGAAAGAAAATGGTGAGCATGGAGGAGAGCACAAAGGGACAGGCTGTCACCAAGCTCGGCTGCTCTTGACAGGGGTATTGTGTCAGTGCAGTTGAAAATGACTACTTCTCTGCAATGACAAAGTCAAAATAACCAAAATCCACTATCGTCTAGTCCACCCACAGGACCTCCAACCTCTCTTCCACATCCCTGTTCCCAGAGCATGAGACCTGTGTGTCCACTGGCATTTAGGCCAATTTAGTGTTTGCATCTCTCTCTCTGTCATCATGTTGGCATCTCGCTGAATGTGACTGTGCTCCCAGTGCAGTGCTGGGATGGAGAAGGACTGAGAGACTGGAGGAAGGCTGGGTCTCACTAAAGCAGAGTGGGATGAAAGTGCAGGAGTCCCTGTATTAAGCCTTGGGCCAAGCACTGCCTAAACAATCTGGGGATTGCTCTGCTTGCAACTTGGCTCTGTCTGTGGCTCTGCGAGGGAGTGGAAGGTGCCGTACCATGCACAATGACATCAGTGCTCTCCTCCAGCATCTGGGCGCCATTGGTGGCAGTGCACGAGTACTTGCCCAGGTCCTGCTGGCTGACGTTGTGGAGGGTCAAGATACTGGAGAGTTCCGTGTGTGTCTGCAGGGACCGGCGCTCGGGCTCCATCACTGCCCGCTGAGTCTGTGGGAGACAACAGAAAGAAAGACAACAACCGGCTGGAGCTGTGCAGATGGGCTCCTCATGCCTGCGCTTGTTGTTGCCCAGTGCTTGCCTCTCCCTGGATAGGCATCTCCACCATGGACTGCCATCCATAGGAGTGGAAAGGCAGTAAGCCCTGTGCGACTGATCGCCTGAAGTAAGAGTTTAGCACACGTTTTGCTCTGATCTGCAGGGCAGCAACCGGGCTGGAAGCTCTATAGGTACATGAACAGAGTGGTGCCCTCAGGGGACTCCCCTGTCTTGCTGTTCACAAGAACCAGAGGCTACAGCAGGGAAAAGACCTCCTTGCAGGCGCTTAGTATAACCAGGGCTGTGTGGCTAGAATAGCTCTTTTTAAAGCCAGTGATGTTTGCTCTGGATTTACACTGATGGAAGCGAAGCTGGTGTTTGCCCAGGAGATCCCCAGAGCAATAACACCTCAGCAAGTACGATGCTTTCTGCCAAGAAAAGGGGTCTTCCCTCTGCTTTCTGCTGCAAGAGACGAAAATGTGAAAATACTCTGACCAAGATGTCCAGGGCACAGCATGCTTAAGATCATGAAGCAGAGCCCTGCCAACGATGTGAAGAGGAACCATGAAGGGGCGGGAGGGCACAACTCAGAGGGAAGTGGTTAAGTGCACAGAGAACTGCTCTGTCTGTCAGTACCTGTTTGCCAGGGTAAGTCCACTGGAAGCGGACGCCAGAGTTGAACTCGGCCCACACTGTGCAGTTCAAGACCAGCTTCTCTCCCACTAACAGCTCCATGGCTTTCTTGGGATACAGCTGGATGTCGTACAGCTCGCTCCCTGATGAGAAAGAGGCAACAAAAAGACATTTCTGATCTATTAACTCTTTGACTCAGACCATGCAGCTACAGAAGGCTTTGCTATGACCTCCTGCTGCTGGGTGTATCTCTGTCTGGCACACAGTGGAGAAGATACAAGCACCATGCAGAGTCTGCATAGCTAGAGAGGACCATAACAATCCCCTGAGACACACTGATGGACTTCAGTCATCCAGACTGCCCCCCTGCACCTTCCCAAACATTCACCTGCTATATGGATGATGAAGAAACTGGATTTCAAGATCTTCTTGTTGATGACAGTCTCACACTGGACAAACAAGGCATCCCTGATCAAGTGTGTGGGTACCTGAACCCCTTTCTTGTTGTCCCAGAAAGTGCTTTTGCCGTCAGGGTGGATGAGGGAATTTTGCTGGAAAAATCAACAATTTGCCAACTGAAATAAGAGGGTAATAACATTCACACCCCTTCCAGGTTTTACGCTGGCTAACACGTCCCTTTTGTGGGAAGATGCAGCATCATGCTGTGCTGGCCTCCTGCCCTCATCCCCTGAGGGTTTGTCTTCTAGGAATCACAGCCTCCCCTATACCCTGAGCAGCCGTATCCTGCACCGTGAGCCTCTGCATCTGCAGAGCGGGCCAGAGACTTCCAGGAATGGAAACTTCTAGTGATAGCTAAGGAAACTGATGCTGATGTCCCAAACATCAGCCCCACCGGGATGAGTGCTGACCTTGGGTAGTGTCCTTCCCGGGCAAGGGAAAGGTCCCTGGCCCCCAGAGTGTCCCTGGAGGCCATTGTACAATAGTAACACTCATCCTGGAAGGATGTATTTGCATTGTAAAAAAAAAAAAAAAAAAAAAGAAAGAAAGAAAAAAAAAGGCACAAACAAACTGATAACAGAGTTGTTTTTAGTCATCAGCCCCAGGGCTGCAGCCTCACCCCTTGTGGGGATGGTGACCACCTAGAGGGTTTGTAGATCACAGAGACCAGAGCAAACAGGGGATGCTGTGGGGAAACGGGTTTAAAACAAAGTCTTGTTTTGTTTCATAGAGCTCTAGGGAAGAGAAGCAAGGTTGACAGGAAACCCGTGGGGTCTGCCCAAGGGAACTGGACAGCACAGCTTCAACCAGCAAATAAAACAAGGAAGCCAGTGGCTTGTACTTTCCATGGAAAATGTATCCCATGCATTTTCCATTCCTGGCAGTGTCTGTCCTGCTTCCACTCAGGCAATTACAAATGCAGAACAAATGCAATACATCTCGGTCCACAGTCTCCCGCTGGCTGAGCTCTCACCGATAGCAGCGTGACGTTAAGATCTGGGATGGACACAAGGCATGGTACCCAAGTATTCTCCTTCTTGCTGATGAGGAGGGTCTCTGGCTTGTTGATAAATGGCTGTTCAAAATCTGAAGAAGAGATAAAAGGAGAGCAATTAAACAGGGGAAAGAAAAGAACTGTGAGAAGGGACCAGCCATAAGAAAAGTAGTCTTTCTTTAGCACAGCATAAGCTTGCCAGGGGAAGCGGTGTTGAGCTGGATGGCCCCATCTACAACAGTCAGAGTTGATATCTGAAGCTTGGGAATGCAAAAGAAGCAGGCAAGGCGAGCGCCTGGGCCAGCCGGCTCCTCAGCACCAAGCACTGTGCCAGTGGAGCGGTGCTTGTGTGACATTTGGGCAGTGCTGGAAATGACCTCACCTTTCCTGGACCCCTCAAGGCCTCTCTACCTGGGTTGGACCCTTTTTGAAACCAGTGGGTGTAACCAGTGGGTCTCAACCTGGGCTCAGAGCCTGCCCAGCTGGTGGCTGCGCGTGGCCCGCGGCAAGGCCAGCGCAGGGCTGTGCCGCCCTGGTGCAGCCGCAGGCGGCGCGACCTTCCAGTGCGAGGAAGTGATCCGCAGCGGAATGGTATGCAGATGTCATCCTGCAGCCATCCCGGCCGGCAGATAAACAGATCATCTGCGATTTCCAGGGCTGCCACCCCGCTGCCTCCCAACTGCTGCAAGCACAAATATTGACAGGAAGAACGAAACCACCCAAAACTAATCAGCGAAACAACTTAAGGCCAGCGACGTTACGCTAAACTCCACGCGGAGCTAGCAGCAAGAAGCAGAGTGTTTGCGGAAGAGGCTGCCCCGTCTTGCTCAGTGCATCGCCTGTGTCAAACGAGAAAAGCCCAAGCAGGGCTGCAGAGTGGAAAGCGTTGATGGCAGCATATCAAGCAGATGTGTCGTGGCCCTGACCATCATACCAGGCACCACCCAGGCACGGAGCGCAAAGACCAAACTGATCCCAAAGACAAGGCAAGCTGACAGGGCAGCACGGACCCCATTTCTGGTTCTTTCTCAGATATATTGGAAAGAGTCGGTGAGACCAAGATGCAAAATACACTTGTACAACATGCCATGGCTGGCCAGAAAGTAGGAAAAGTGAGGTTTGTTTTGCAGTGCCTCATGCCAGCTGTTGCTGAGGCACCTGCTCACCCATCTGCTTGGCAGTGCTTTTGGTTTGACATTTTTTCTACTCTCTGGGCTCTCCCAAACCAGATATAAAACAGCAGCCACCCAGGTTGACTAAATGAGATGAAGACAAAATTGGAAGATACAGCAAATTGCAAGGCTGCTTGGAGTCCTCTGGCAGTGCCTCACTGACTGATAATTTCTTCTGTAGTATCAGCTCCTGCCTGCTCAGTTCCACAGGGACGTATTCCTCACAGGATGTTCTGAATAGAGACTGGCCCCTAGTTTCTCTGATGCCTGGTGTTGTCAGTGTCTTTCCTCTGTAAGAGTCACATCTCTGGAAATATCCACTCAGCACATGGTCATGATTCTCTTTGTACATGGATATTGTCCCCTGGGTGAAGGGGACTTCATAGGGAGGTGGTGAGTGCCAATCTGAGAGACATGGGGCTGCCCCAGGGACCTGCTAGAGGAGATTTTATGGCTTCTGGTATGCTGGAATCAGACCAAATGATGCCAGTGGCCTTAAAAGTTACTCTTTATTCACTTGGACTGCAGCAAAACCATCGTCCCAGAAGGGCCTGTAGCATGAGGACATCTGTTTGTCCAACCTGAGACTCTTTCCCTCTGCTACCCAACTCCTCAAGCTGCTCATCACAGAATCACAGAATCACAGAATGTTAGAGGTTGGAAGGGACCTTAAAGATCATCTAGTCCAACCCCCCCGCCAGAGCAGGATCACCTACAGCAGAGCGCACAGGAACGCGTCCAGGCGGGTTTTGAATGCCTCCAGAGAAGGAGATTCCACAACCTCCCTGGGCAGCCTGTGCCAGTGCTCGGTCACCCTCACAGTAAAAAAGTTTTTCCTCATATTTTTATGGAACCTCCTATGTTCCAGCTTCCACCCATTGCCCCTTGTCCTGTCAGTGGACGCCGCTGAAAAGAGCCTGGCTCCATCTTCCTGACATTTCCCCTTGACATATTTATAAACATTAATGAGGTCACCCCTCAGCCTCCTCTTCTCCAAGCTAAAGAGACCCAGCTCCTTCAGCCTTTCCTCTTAAGGGAAATGCTCAACTCCCTTCACCATCTTTGTGGCTCTGTGCTGGACTCTCTCAAGCAGCTCCCTGTCCTCATATGACAAGTCAAAGACTAATTTGGTAATGATCCCTATTTGGGGATTCTGCTGTTCAAATCACATTGGTTCCAATCCAATCCAATACAGTGCTCACACTATTACGTGCATAAGAGAATTCCCTTAATTTTTGATCTATAAAGCTGTTTCTCCAGTGATGCTCATGGTGCAAAGACCTACTCTGGGTGAAGCATTTTTTCCACAGCTTAGGTGAAACAAGCCATGCACAGGAAACACGTTGGTCAGCTCTGAGGAAAATATAGATTACCCACAGAATTCTTATCTTTATTTCCTGGAGTTTTGTACTGTCACAGGATTGCTGTCTTCTGAAATCACAGATTTGTTTCCGAGTGTGAACACGCTCCTCATTCCTCTCCTGAGCCCTGGGAAGGTGAGAGAGGGGAGGCAAATACTGCCAGAGATGAGAGACTATGAGGTCCCCTCCAAGCTCGTATGGCAGCCAAGAACTAAGTGATTTACTGGGCTGGTCTTACTGACAATGAGCTTGTGATTCATGCACTAACTCCCCTCTCCGACCACATCACATATTTTCTACATGGCTGTCTTAATAGCTCAGGTGGGAATAATTTAGTCTCTTCTTCATCAATACATGCTAAGCTTTATGAGACAGAGGCTGTATATATCCTGTTCTACTCTGACGAGGCATTCTGTATGCCTACACTGCTATCTGTAGCTGTAATAAAACACACACCTAACCAGACACATGGGAAATGAGACATATGTGTGGAGAGTTCATGTGGGAACTGAGCTGCAGGTAAAATACAGAAGAAACCATTCTTCCAGCCAAGCACAGATATTTTGTTCTTGGCAATTCCACCAAGCTCTTAACACGAGCAATTAGGTTGATGGATAAACCTGTGGTCTGATCATGCTGTCTCCAAACATCCCTGACACTTACATCAGCCCTTCCAGGCTCTCCAGGGACAGTTTTACATTGCAGCCCCATTCAGCAGGAACAGGCAGGGCTTTATCTGGATGTTCTGCCACGGCTACAGTTACCGTATTCCCGGGTTTTCCTCACATGTCCCTTCTCCTGCCTGAAAGCCCGTCCTGTCTGGAAAGGCAGATTCTGAGGTTTCCTAGACGTTTGATAGCCGTAACAGGGCACGGCCTGACTGGAATGAGTACGAACATGTGCTGTGTAGCCATGTGTACAGCAACACCGCGAGGTGTTGGCTGGATTTGTTGCACTCGTGCTGTCCACAGGCACTGGGAGTCCCATGGGTCCTGACAGCGTGGGATTTATTACCCCTAAACTACATCGCGCGTGCACACTCGCTGCCCTCTGGTAAACAGAAGAGCCAGTGCTGAGCTGCAGATGAGGCTGGAGGTGAGAGAAAGAGGACAAGGGGGCAAAGTAGCATTTGCTGGATCACAAAGAAAATCAGGCTCTTGCAAAAGCACTCTTTGCATGTAAGCTTGTTAGGTTGTACTTATTTTCAGCGTGTGTAAGAAGCTCTCTGCCTCCCTCCTGATACAGGACTCTAAGAGTGAACAGTCCTGTTCAGCTCAGACGTCTCCTCACAACATGTCTGGGATCCAGGGAAGCTCTGTCCTGTTTTAGGATGGGCAAGCAGAGCCCACGGAAAGAGGAGGCAATTGCCCAAACAGACCTCAATTCCTCTCCAGTAGCTGCCCAGCTTTTCTGATTTGCTCCTGCATTTTTTCTCTGCATAGTTGCAGAGGCAAATATGGCTTTGCCCTGGGACTTCTGAAAAATGCATCTTGTATGTCATGACCTGCTTGCCTTGTGACAACTGCACCACCTAATAAATGGGGGTGGAAAGAGAAATAGCTCAGCCAACTGTTTCCAGGGGACAGTGCTCAATTATCTTGCAGGAGCATGCTTCCAGCAGTGGGGGAGATGTCAGAGGAGGAGCCCCTGGGGCACGGAGAAGCCAAGTATTGGCCCTGCAGCCACTTGTCAAGCTGAGGTTCCAGCTGCAAGCCTGGTGGGCAGCCCTTCTCCTCCAAAAACATGTCTCATAACCCTGCCTGTGCAGGCAGCCTCTGTGCAGCGCAGAGAGGAGCATCTGGATCTGCCACTGTGGAGCCACCTGAGGGCCATCAAGCTGGGGGACAGGAGGAGGCTGCACACAGTGTGTTTGTACCACTCCTTCTCTTCCTCTTTCAGTCTCAGCTTTTGCAGAACATTATTATCCCTAGCTGTGAGCATCTCGGAGAGCCTTCATCTGCCCAGAAGCTAACTCTTGTGCTTTTTTTAGCAGTGGAGTGTCTCTGAGGCCTGGCTCTCACTCCTTAAATTCCTACATTCCAGCCCAGCTGGAGCAATGGCCCCAGGCTGGGACATAATTGAATCCCAAGCACTGCTGCCATTCCTCCAGAAATGGACGGATATTGGTTCCATCGAAGTGCAGGGAGCCAGTCCTTGGGCCCCTCCCCGAGCCTGCAGCAGCCACACTCTGCCATGCGAGGCCAGGGGGCACGCTGGTTTTTTTTATCTTTCTGATATTGTGCTGGTGCAGAGGCTGTCCCTGAGCTCCCTCAGCCTGAAGGTGCACACCACGCGACGACTCTTACCTCTCACAAACACGTAGGTGCTGACGGCCGTGGTGCCTTCGATTTTGGCATCGATGTACTTGTAGTAGCAGCGGTAGTAACCTGTGTCATTCGCCTGGGTCTCCGTCAGCACCAGGACTTTGCAGTACGGCTTCGTGCCAGTCCCCTCACAGTCTTCTTCTCGGATTGCCCGGCCACTCCTGGGGGCTGCTGAGGCCACCAGCTTGGTCTCCTTCTCCTTCCCGGCAGGGTCCACCTTGCCCCCGGGCCACGACCACTCCAAGGGGTGCTGGCCTCTAGACAGGAGCAGAGAGAAGAGTTAGCTTTGGGCCAAGCAAGGCGATTTAACTGCCCTGTGTGACTGACAGGCAAGATAAGAATAAATCTGGTCACCAAACCAGTAACACTCAGTAGCCTCTGCCATGAATATCTGCATGAGGCCCAGCCAGCTGTGCATGGAGGAACAGCCATCCACTGAGAAAAACAGGGAAAAGGAAATGGCAAGCAGCTTCACTAATTGCTGGGCAAGAAGAGGCCACCTCTCTGGCCATGCTAGGCTGCAATATATTGGGCCACTCACAAGAAGGTCTCCCCCTCCCAAGACTTTGTCCTACTGGTACTGATGCCAGGACAGGGAGCCACGCAGGGCCCTGAGTGAAAGGCTCCATTTATTCCCTATTCCATCTCCTTACTGAAAAGGTCCAGAGCTATTAACAAAACACCCGGATGTGATGAGTTCCCTTGGCTCAGTGTAGCTGCTGGTTGGGGCTTGCGGTGTGATAAATGGAGTGGGAAGGAGAACAAGGGAAGGAGAGCAGACTGGAAAGAAAAGGAGAAAGAAAAGCAGGAGGGAGTCAGAGATAAAAAGACAGCAAGGAGAGAACAAGGGGAGGCTCAGCTGACTGCCTTCAGTCCAGCTGCCAGCTGTTTCCTTCCCCGCTGCTGTGAGAGGGGGTTCCCTTGCTCTGCACAGCACCCTGCAGCCCCTTCATCACAACCGCAGAGCCTGTTCCCCAGCAGCCCAAAGAGAAATGGAAAAGCCCAGGAACTTCAAGAAACCCCCAGCCAGGGTGTGCACGTGTGTATTTATACGTAGTCGAGGATCCCCAGAGCAGGAGGCTTGCATCTGCACATGCACGCGCACGCCGCCACAGCTTGCTATAACTGCACTTGTTTACTACAAACAAAACAAGCTTTTATTCCACACTTGAAGTTTCCTTCTGTGAAATCAGAGCCCCTTTCAGAGGGAGGCCTAGTCCCTACTTGGAAGTTTGCCAGCGTAGCTGAAAGTCACTTAAGAATGTGGGGGGAAAAAAAAAAAAAGAAATGGGGAAAAAAGAAGACGTTGCAAGAGACAGCTGTGAGGGTAAAAATGGCTTTTTGTCAGCATCGTCTGCTCTATTAGGGGAAGCTGGGTTCTTCTGGGATGCAAGTTGGGAACAGGCATGTTGGCACATGCAGCTCCTCTGCCAGAGCCCTGCCAGGGCAATTCTGCAGAGAAGATGCTTTTAAACGCAGCCAGACCCTGACTGTCACCAATAGCTGGATCCAGGCGGCAAGGGACAGCGAGGAGGAAGAGAGATAAGGTGCCATCGGAGGGCACAATGGCTCAGACGCACTAAGGACAGGATTTCTGTCCAAGCGTGGGGAAGACCTGACCCTCTGTGTTTGTCTTCAGCAGCTGATTTATCTTCCTGCAGACTTTGCTCTCTTCCAGCTCCCGCTGCCTAGCTCACTGCAGATGAGTTCGGAGACAGTGTGCTGCACTCTCGCCGTGCCATCAGACACGAGGGCTCTGGAGGCACTGACATGCACTTGGGACACAGCCCCTCTGGCCCAGCTCAAACTTCTGCATTCATGAAAAATGCCATCAGTGCCTGAGGCAGGACTGGAAGTACAGCTCTGGTGCCTTGTGTCCGTGAATCACGGGCAGTCTTTTCCAAAGTATGAGAGTCTCACAAACACTTCCATAACTATGAGACTCTTGAATTTTGAGGTTTTTCCATCCTATGCATGCACAGGGAAAACAACAGCAAACCAGCAACATTCAGTGGCCTCTGCCATGCTCATTGCTGCTGCATCTATGGCTCCGCTGCACCAGGAGCACATCGTGGAGCTGGCCCTGCTCTCAACCTGGAGCTGAGAGCTTCAGACCCCGACTGCGTAAAGGAGCCCCAAAGCCCTTCACGTTTGCTCAGGCATTGTTGGCACTCCACATGGAGCTGGGTAATTGTACAAGTCTCCAGTGTTTCCGCTTTCTGTTTGTTTACCCGCTGGGATTTTCACGCATTATCAGATCCACTTGTTTTATTAACCATCAAGGCTAGCAGTAGCTGAGTGACACATATTTATATAAACACAGATGGGCCAGTACAAACAGACCTGCCGACCAGCCCGTGGGCAGCTCTAAAGTAAGGCATTCCTCACATCATGTGCTGCTCAATCTGATCGAGTGGGACACAGAAGGTGTAGGCATCAGTGCGAATCCAAGTTAGCATTGCTGGTGTGTTGAGGACCAGACGAAGGTGGGGCTGAGAGCAGGCCAGGATCACCTGGATTTATTTCTGAATCTATCCTCTGCATCTAGGGAAAGTTCCAGGCGGCAGTTTTGGATGGTTCCCTCCCTCCTCCCTGTTCATCCTTGAAGATTTGTTCCCAAGTTGTTTTCTTTCAGTTCTGTGATAATGTGCCTCTAGGCGATGGAGCCTGCTGATGCCAGCTGGAAACACATGCACTCTAGGCTTCTCCACAGCTGTTTTCCTAAATCTTTTCAGGACAGATGCTCTTCAAGGGAGAAGTTTCAATTGGCACCACTTTTCTTCAATCCCCTTTGAAGTTCCCCAGCATGGTATGATCGGCAAAGCTGGCTGTGGCTCTGTGGCTTAGCTGGGATAAGACAGGTTCTCCCTCAGCACCACAGAGGATGTTCACAGCAGTCACACGTGTAGGAAAGAGCAGCAGGTGCTGCGTGTCCCCGGACACCGCTCCAGAGCGGTCATGGTGGGGCATTGCCTTACCCTTGGACTTCTTCAGCTCTGCCACAGAGCTCATGTCCTCCATGGGACCCAAAAGGGCTCTGGGGTCAAATGCTTCCTCTCTGCCAAAGTAGGATTTGTGCATCTGCAACTATCTGCAAGTCAACTCTATTAAAAAGTCACTGGGCAGCAAAGAACAATCTTGGTCTTTTTTTTCTAAATACTGCAGCTGGGTGATGCTCCCTCTCCAGCTGAGTGCTCAAGACCTGGGGGATGGGATGGGATGGGATGGGATGGGATGGGATGGGATGGGATGGGATGACTGGCGCTTGGCTGGCAGAGCCAGGACCAAGTTGATCCCTCCAGGGGTTTCTGCTGCTCTGCAGCTGGCTCCTGTGGGCTCTGCTCCAATATTCATGAGCTGGAACAGCACAAGTTCTCCCCTTTCCCTCAGCGCAGGCTGCTGAGGGCATGAATGCAGAGATTCACGATATTCTTGCCTTCCTTCTCAGGGTGGGAGCTAATAAAAGTTGAACTGTCCATCAGCCCCTTTGCCCTGCTCCACCACATGCTTAGATCAAAATATCACTGAGGCTCTCTGCCAGCCCTGGCATGATCTGTATTTTGGGAAATCCTCCTACACCGGTCCCCTGCTCTGTCTGGACCTCTCAAGGGTGTATTGTGCTTGGTGACAAGGGAACGTGCCTGTATGTGATGCCATTTGCAAAAGCAGAGTCCCAGCCATCTGGTGCCTCGTTGTGGGTGTGCTGCGTCTTTGGGTCTCTGTTAAGCATGCCCAGCTGCAAAGGCATCGTTTATCCCATGGCTTGGCATGGACTCTGGTCACCGATGAGGCTAGGCAGGCTGCAGAGCAGGAGGGGGGCTGCAGAGCTGCGGGTGTGTGAGATCCAGGCTGCTACAAGGGAGCCTGAGAGCGCAGTTGGCTGTGGGACTCTCACGCTCGGTGCGTGAAGCTTGAAAGGTCTCCAGGGAATCTCACGCGGGGAGTTTTGAGCTCAGCTTTCTGCTACAGCACTGCTTCAAGTAGGCCCGTACTCCTGGCTCCAGGGCAGCTCAAAGAGCAGCCAGAGGACATTGTTCTCAAGGGAAGACCAGGGTCAAACCGAAGCCACCTCCAACATGATGCTCAGCAGGAAATCCCTGGATCATGGATTTGATTTCATATTTGTTTCTGCCCTACCCTGCCCCACCACCCTCTCCTTTGCCTGTTCTCTTGGTGGTCTGCATGTTTTTCCCTTCAGCTCCCATTAAACACAAGCCAGGTCTTCCCAGCGTGGGCCATGGCCCAGAGAAGAGGTTGGAGAAGCAGCTGGGTGTAATTAGAGATCCAGGGACCAGGAAAGATTTACTTTTCATTCAAATGAAGTATGAGTCCCACAGTCAAAATCCTCTTCTCAAGTCATTAGACAAACACAGGCCTGAGAGCTCAGAAGGAGAAGAGGAACCTCTGAGACATGCACCAGATGCTGAGATTTCTCTACCTGCAGATGGTGCGAAGGACACTGCATGGGCCCTGAGGAGCACATCTTGGACAGCAGGATGTAGAAGTGGGGGGCAGCTGGGCAGCAACGTGGGCAGAGGGTCCATGGGTTTTACCACTGTTTGCAGATGGCCCAGCTGCTCTTTGGCTGGTCTGTTTGGTCCTGCACGGCACCTGAGAACTAGGGGTAGGGATGTTCCCTATTTCAGCTGTGTCCGTGCCAGTGTGCTGTATGGATGCCAACAAGTAAGCCTGAAAGATGAGCCTTGGCATTGCAGCAGGAAACAGAGAGCTTGTTGCCACTTGGAGAGACCCTGCAGCTTGTGTGATGCTCCCTGCAAGGGCAAGCCATGTAGAGTCTGCACTGGAAATAAGATTCTTTTTTTCACCCCACTTCATGTGATTTTCCTTCATAGTAATAGATACCTAACAAGCGCACAAGGAAAGTGCAATCTTGTCCGCAGCCCAGGAGGGTTACCTGAAAAGAAAAGCTTTCCACTTCATGGTGCTAAGCAGGAGCAGGTATGTTCATGCTTGACTGCAGAAAACACTTCCTTTAACCACACCTCTAACTTCAGTATGTCCTTTAGCCTTCACTCAATCTGCAAGCAACACAGTCTTGAAACCACTTTCTGTGTCCCTCCTCTTCCTCTATGCCCCACACAGAAGCTATAGGGTTGACCTCCCCATGGCTCCTCAGGTTACTGTATGAACAAGCCCATGACAGCTTAGCTTCCCAGACCAACTGCATCAGTTCAGCATGGCCATCAACAACCTTTCCTCTGTCCCGCTCCCCTGGCTATGAACTGATTCATAAAGTAAAAGCAATGCCATCTGTTCCAGGAAAAGTTAAATACGTTTGTGACAAGACATAACACAATGCCAGCCAAGTGTTTGCAGTAATTGCTCCGTGGTTATATATAACACTGAGAAACACCCATTTGAGGCCCACGCTGAATTTATACCCCCTCTGGGCCCTAGCACTCAGATCCCAAGCATGGATCTGCTTTCAGCTGCTGAAGGGAAACTCCAGCTTTGTCAGGAAAATCGACCTTGGTCACTTCTCCCACTTGTGACGGTTTTTTCCCCTCTCTCTCTCTTTTTTTTTTTTCTTTCCAAGATAGGGTGTAGCGCCAAAAACACGCACAGCCAGTAGTCCTAGCATGGGATAGATCAGTTCAGGCACATCACCTTTTCAGAGCCACAGTCTCCAAAACAACCAGCGATTCTCCAGCTCCTCTCACATTGTTATTCACCTGGCCTGGCCAGAGCTTCTCTGCACCCCCATATATACAGGGTAGAGCATTAAATCCCAGCTTTCTAGAAAAGCTGGAAGCATCTCACAGCCACCACTAAGTGCAGCCTTGCCTTCTCCCATGGATATTTCTCAACATCCCCCAAAATGACCTGCTAGATTTGGAAACCAGAACTACAGCCCTAGCGACCCCTGATGAAGTGAGAATAAGCAACATCAGAGAAAGACAAGGAGAGTTAGGAGGGCCGGTTACCCTAAACAGCTTACGAGGAAGCTATCAGATCATGCAAATGTTTCTCCATCTTCCTTCTCCCTGCAAGACTACAGCAGAGGTTATCACCATCTCCTCTGAGATGTCTTCAGCTTCTTTTTCAATTAATTAATTAAATAGATAAACTCACAGCTGTGCTCATTTGCAGGCGTACTGCAGCTAAGGTGTCCCTGGTGGGCTTTCCTTGTCTACTCCTCCAACACTTATCAGGTAAGAGCAGTCTAGGCAGAGCCACGCTTGCTTGTGCCTTACCTGCAGGTGATGGTCAGCGTATCTTTGGCGTTGATGACGTGTTCCTCCTCGGTGATGCTAAGAGTAGGGGGGGTCATAGAATAGCTGCTCACCAGATCTGTGGAGAGAAAAGAGAGAGGGGATGATGCAGACATCTGCTAGTCTGGCCCCATCGTTGTGGGCAGCAGCTTGCTTGGTATCTCGAGCCTAGGAAGTGGCAAAGCCTCTTGAAGGAAACATCTCGTAGGAGTCTCGTCCTGGCTCCAGCGAGCAGCAATTCAGCAACAGCTCTAGTGTCAGGGCCACACAGCCTCTGGGCTCAGACAGGCAGACTAGCACAGATGAGGGCCAGAAAAAGAATGGAAGACCAGAAATAAAGTAATCCAGGTGTGGCCATACCTCCCCAGGTGACTCAGATTGAGTTCACTCGGACTAGGGCTCTGAAATGATCTTATCTGCTAACTGCAGGGAACCTGGAAGGAGATTTTTCAATACACATGTAGTTTTCTCTAATCAGGGGGACAAATCAGGGTGCCCAGATAACACAAATGCAAAACTCTTGTGTTCTTAGAGAGACGCTCTCAGGAGCCAGCAGGCATTGATTGAATGCCCTTCTCCTGCCAGCCACTCTGAGACACAGTCACCCACAGAGAAGCAAACCTTTAGGGATTACAGCAGCCTCGTTCCCTGAACCGCAGCCGGACAGGCATTCCAGGAGTGAAATTATCCAGGCTCAAGGACAGGCAGTTAAACATTATCATGCGCTTCTCCCAGCTTTTGTCTGGGAGAGCCCCACTTGTGTGCTTGCATCTCCGGCATGCCAGACACACACCCTAAGCAAGCTCCTCATGGACAAAACATCTCGAAGTACCGGTTACCCTCAGAGAGGTACCCGTTGCTTTCCATTAGCGCGGTGTTGCTGACTGTCATTACTTTGTGATCTTTATCTTAAAACTCCAGCTTCTGGAGACGTGAGATAACTCAAGAGAAAAAGTCTCGGTGACTGCAAAAACAAGCAAGCAAACCAACCAGAAATAGAAGAAAAGAAAAGAAAAAAAAAGAGTTGCGAAATGTGAAGCTGTGACTCAGGTAGATGCTAAATGCTAAGGGAGAAAAGAATGCAAAAATATGTTGCTAGTTTGATTTTCTACAGAAGTGTGATTTTTTTTTTTGAGGTTCTGTGCCTGCCTGACTCCTTCTCTCATAACATTCAAACCCATGTATCAGAGAGATCTGGCAGCAAGGGAGAGGTCTCAAGGACGCGGTGTTTCTGTGGGTTTCACAAGCAGCAGAAATGTCGTATGATGCCTCTCCTCCAAAACCCTGGCCTGAGGACCGTGTGCCTTGGAAGCCCTGTGGAAGAACTCTGTGATAAATGTCTCCCTGTAGGGAAACCTGCCCCGGAGGAGACACCAAACGGCCACAAGCACCTCTGACCCCAGGCCTCTGAGGTGCAGCATGAGGAACCAGGCTTGTGGAGAAGCCAGGGCTGGCCCAGGGTCCACCACCACCAGGAGAGGCCGCTGAGGGGGACATGGAGGTGGAGGGACGTGCCGAGCGGCACCAGGCCAGAGCTGCCGGCCTTGTTCTCCCCGATTGTTCTCCACTTCCTTCCCGCCTGCGCACGGCTCCCGAGGTGGTGTCCCCGTGGCTGCCCCCATGGCAACGGCAGGGCGCCGGCCATCTCTCCCCGCCATCTCCCGCCTCCTCTCCGCCATCTCCCGCCTCCTCTTCCCTCATCCGCATGAGGCGGTGTCAGCCTAGGGGCCGCCTTGGCCCACCTCCGCTTCCGTGGGGGTCCCGCTCCCCACAGCTCATCCTACAGACACCCCTCTCTCAACGACAACAACAGCAGCCATTGTTCGTCATTCAACACATGGGGTTGGGTTGGTGTCACCCTGGCTCCTGGGACTGGGTGGTGCCTGTCTCCCATGAAGGACACCCTGCCTCGAGCCTCCGACCTCCCCTTCCCCAAGGGAGGGGACGTCAGATGTCACACACAAAAATGTGCCCCCAGGCTATGAAAATAAATGACTGCATTTTTGATAAAATCCCTTCAAAATGTAACAAGGTTTATTAAAAAAAAAAAAAAGGGGGTGGTAGCGGTGAAGGAATCTGTCCACTAAGCTGCATTTCCTATTAATGCCGGACACACTTATCCCAGTGCAAACACTGCTCTCCAGATGGCCACAGCCTGCCAATCCATCGCTGGATGGGGTGCCTGCCACCCTCACAGTGCTCAGCCCAAAATGCAGAAGACATGGCTTGCCACGTGGCTGGCTGGGGACAGCAGACTCCCTTGTCCTGTCAGCATTCTGGGGCAGCAAGCAGAAAGCTCATCCTCAAAACCCTGACATGGCAATCCCTGGGGCTGCCTGCAACAGGCACAGAATTGGGTCTCAAATCCAGAGTGGTTCCCTTTGCTTGAACCACTAAATAAGTGGTCCAAGGTGAGAGGAGCCTCTTGGCCGATGCTGTGCACCTCATCTGCCCCACCGCCAGGCTCAGGGTGGGCAGCAGGACAGCTGCAGAAATAACCCTCTGCCTCCCTTCACGTGCCACCCCACGACCTGTTAGCAAACAAGGCCGGTGGGTGGAGGGGAAGAAAGAAAAAGTACGATCTGTGCAGGTTGAGGCTGTGGGATTCCTGCAGATGCATCCTGTCTGTGGCCCTCTCTGAGTACAACAGGAAAAGGAACGACTGCTCTCTCCGAAAGCATCGTGGGGCTGGGGATGCTCCCGCTGCCAGGAGCCAGTGCTGGGCCGGCTCTCACAGCCGTGCAGCCTCCTCACTGGCCCCGGGCTGCGGGGAGCTTTGGGGAATCCCTGCATCAGGCGCTGGCTCACGCTGAGGGCCCATTTCTCACCTCCGCACCCCTCACTGGGGTTTGTGTCTTGGGATGCCAGTGCCCACAGCCACCTGTGACATGCAGGACAGGTAAAGGGATGTGCCGAGCCATTCCCAGCGCAAAACCATCTTGAAGGTGATCAGCTTTCCCGACAAAATTCCCTATCCCTCTCTGTGCCTGCCAGATGGATACACCCCACTGCTGCCCTTGCTTCGGGGAGCATGTGCCCTGCTATGGCTCTCTCCTGTGTCTCCTTCACCCCAGCACTGAACCTGGTGCTGGCTTTGGCCATTAAATCTCTGCTAACCAACATACAGATGGTTTGTGTCTCCGGCAAATCCCAGGGTGTGAGGGAGATGTCTCCAGAGCATGGAGTGTCTCCTCTCCCCTGAGTACCTCCTTCTCCACCTCCAACCCCAGCAATGCTTTATCTCCTCAGCCCTCTGAGCAGATCCTGCTCTCTCGTGCACGCCAAATCGCGCCCTTGCGCAGGGAGAGCATTAATGTAATTAAAAAGGCATGCGGCAGCCCCGGCGAGCTTTGTTTTTTCAAGATGGTTTCCAAGCAAGTTGGCAGCGGGATATTAAAATAAACAGAGGGGGATTGATGGGATGCGGGGAGAGGAAGCAGGATCCCACAGCCACTCACACCTTGTCTATTTTCAGAGAAGTGTGTTTCCCAGCGGTTTTCCTAGCCTTGATCTCTCGCCACACAGCTCCGAAAGGGGCCGGGCTGTTCCAAGGGCCTTCTCCTTATCACTGGCAGCTCCTTCATTTTCTCCAGCCCCCTCTACCTCTTTCTGCACCCTGAAGTCATGGCTGTTCCCAGCATGGTGGCAGGGCTGTCAGCTTGGGGTTCTGCACCTCAGAGCTCTCCCTGCCTGGTGGGGAAGCCACACTTGCCTTGGAAACTGCTACCCACCCTAAAGCATCTCATGGAGAGCAAGCAGCCTGCAGGCTCCAGCCTTGTGCCTGATCTCATCTCTCCACTCTTGAACATGTTGCAGGAAAGCCTCGCGTGGGGTCTCGTTTTCCCTTGCTATGGCTGAAGATGGCTAAACCACTGCAGAGCAGTGCCTGTGCCAGAGCCAGCATCACCGCAGCGAGTGACGGCTTTGGAAACCCGTGTAAAGGCTGTAGGTGGGTGAAGGAGCAGGTGTGGCATGCCATGCTATGGCATGACACGGCTCCCGCTCTCCGTCTGCTTCCACTCGCAGGAAGCCCTGCACCGGATCCTCACTCCGAGCCCCCGCACACCACCTCAGCCTCTCTCTGCTTCCCCTTCCCTCCCTCTGCTGAGTCGGCCCCGCTGACTGATTAACAGGGAGCCTTTCCGGAGAGGGATTTTGTTCACACTCTGTCCTTCTCGCTGACTTCCTTCCCCAGCACTGGACTGGACCTGCTGCGTGTCCCCAGCTAACCAGCACCGCTCATGCTCCTGCCACCAAACTTATTGCTTTGGGGTTTTGCAACCAGAGCTGCAAAATAGGATGCACGGAGCAAAGCTGGTCCAGATTAGGTTATGTGTTCCCACTCATCTCTCTGCACCTTGCACCCCCAGTCAAACTCGGTCTGTCCACCCCGGTGCTGTACTGGGGCAAAAGATAGGCTGGAAGGGAAAAAAAGAGAGTCCCTTCCCTCAGTAAAGCTACCCCAACCCTGCTATGGCTCCATCTCTACTTTGCTGTATTCCGGCAAAAATTCTGAGTCAATGAGCATCCTGAAAAAGCAAAGCAGGAACTTGAGATTTGTGCACTTTCTACAAAAGGGATGTGTCACAGATTTGTACCAGGTAGCCGAATCCCCAGATTGAGGCTCCAGGATGGAGCCCTTGAATTTACCCACATCCCGAGTCTGCAACGCAAAGCACCACCTACAAGGACAAGCCTCCTTCAACTCTCTGAGCAAAAGCAGCTGCTCTGGCACCTCCCTGGCTGGGGCTCAACAGCACTGAATGGCCTGGGACTGCTCAGGGCCCAGTGCTACCACACAGCCCAATGTGGCTCATCCTGCAAAGCATCTCCTGTTGCCCTTGGGTTTTACCCCCAGCCCAAACCTTTGGGTGCTCTGAGCTGTCCCTGCAGGCTGCAAAGCCAGTGGTGGGGCTCTTCCCTTGCATGCAGGGCCAGGCACACACTTAGACATGTAATCACACACCATAGTTGCTATGTGAGCAAAGACCTGCTCCTGGACAACGAACAGCAAAATTCCCGTGGAAATTGGGGAAACAGAGACTGAACGCCCCTTTCTGATGCAGAAGAGCAGCAATAGCTGGCATTGGGGCAGAGGGAGGAAAAACCTTTCTCTGCCCTTTCTGCAGACCTGTTCTCTAGCCTTCCAGGCTGGGCTTGTCCAAATTAGCAGCATTTGCTGGAGAAACTGCATGTGCGCCATTTCACCTTGCCCCGTGGAAACTAACCCCAGCACCACAGGTAACGTCTTTCCCCTCTGTTCCAGGTACCTCTTCCCCACCTGATGAAGGACTCACAGCCACTCACAGACACATGAGAAGTCCACATGCTGGAGGCAGAGCCAGGCCAACTTCCCACCCAGAGGGATGAAGTTCTCCCATGGAGCGACATCTCCTCACGCACAGGGCAAGCATCCAGCTGTGGGTTGGAGAGGCAAAGCGCCACGTCACGCAAGGAGCGGGCAGCTGGCAGAGCAGCAGGGGGAATTTGGACAGCGGGTTGTCAGCTCCTCCTCTTCCTCCTCCCCGTGCCTGCCAGCACGAAGGAAGGCTTGTTTTGCAGTGAGGTGAGATATCACACCAGGCTGAGAAATGAATGGTAGGCTCTGGCCAACATGGGGATGAGACACCAGGTGTTTTCTCTCCAGCCTCACAGCGAGCAGGGTGAGACCCAAACCATGGCGGGAATTTGTACCGAAATGGAGCAGGTTCTGCCCAGCAGCCTGTGCCCAGGGACTGGGAGGGCTGGGTGATGGCCACCCATGCCCCCCGTGAGGCTGGGGGAAGCGCGGAGAAGTGGCGTGCTAAAGGCTCTGTGGGCAAGATTGAAACAGGTTGAGGTGTAAGCAGTGAATAAATTTAAAATGGTAATGATGGAAAACTGGAAATCTCCCCAAAACTATGCATTTGCCCAAGGACAAAGGAAGTAAGTTCCTTCTTTTATGGGGTTTATGAAGGATGTTCCTTTTGCTGCAGTCCAGGGTAAGTTTGTGTATGGAGGCAGGAACCCTCCGAGCAGGGACCGATATAAGGGCTGAGGCAGGAGCCACCAGAGCTGGTAGAAATGCTTTTTTTCTTGGTATCAGTCTCAGAGACACCCTAAACACCATGGGTGATGCCAGGTGAGGAGAAAGGCCGTGTGTCCAAATGGACAGGGCACTGGGAGAGCACAGAAGTCAGAGCCCTCCTCCAGCTCAGCACCTGCAGCCCGGGGAGACCCCAGCCAGAACACCCCCCTGCCTGGCAGCCAAGCGGGGAGCGGGATGGGGTGGGCAGAGACACGAGCAGTGCATCAGGCAACGGTAGCACGGTCCTCACGCAAGCAGAAGTCACAACCGGACAAGCAGCACCACGAGGTCGGGTGTTCTGCTGTGGTCCCTCAGTCCCTGGCACTCCACGGCACCACGGTCACACACAGAGCACCCGTGGGTACAGTCAAACAGCCTCGCTCCAAAACTGGCTGCTCTGGCCTCAATGCATGCACCCCAACGGGTCCACTCAGCCTCTCATTGCTAATAAACTTCAAATAACTGGTTCTTTTCTGGCAAGGCACAAAAATCTCATAACCACCTGCACTGATGGGAAACGAGGCAAAGAAAGTTATGAGCTCTCTGGGCTCCTTCAGCTTTTAGCCTTCCAAGCTGGCAATCTCATCAGGGAGAAGAAACAGAAGAGCTCAAAAAGCAGGAGCCACTTTCTAGAGAGCTGGGCTGTCCCAAAGAGCAAAGTTACCCCTGCACCCCTCGGTCCTGGCCTCTTGGTGCTTCCAGGCAGAGATTGAAACCAGGGTATTTCACAAGCCAGCTACCCCGATGCAGCAGTGCACGGCTACACCCAGCGCCCGACCATGCTGCCACCTGCTTTCGGGACTCTGGTCTGCAAGGGCACAGCCACCCACGCCTTGGGGACCTGCCACCGCGTCATCTCAAAGAGGGGTCAACGAGTGCCTGTCTGGGAGTGTTTATCTGTCTGCCTCTCTCCCTCCGCAGGAAGCACTATCTCATCATCGCCCTGCCTCACTCCAGCTTGGTTTCCTGCTCCATCCTGCCAGGTTTACCCCGCTTCTTCCTCCTCCCCTCCCCGTGCCCCACGTCGGCCAGGCCATGTTTGCATTTCTGTCTCCTGCAGTCTTTCCTCTCCCTACCCCCTCCCTGCCCCATGCTCGCTCCCTACTCCGTTCTCCCCGAGAGGCTACGTCCTGAGCCAAACTTAGCCTCTGTCAGGTAGCCACATGTCCGGCCTGGGGCAGCGGGTCAGCCGGGGCCACCCTGCAGACCTCCTCCAGGATCTCTGCTGTCAGCAGCCTCCCCAGGCCCCAGGGGAGCCGGCTGTTTGCTGCTCTCGCCCAGATGAGGGATGCTCCCTGCACATCAGAGAGCTTGTTTCCCCTCGGCGAGGCCGCCGGCCCACCCTTTCTGCTGCTGGCCAGGGGCTGGCCAGACGCCACTTTGTTTGGTCCCCCCCATTCCCTGGATCTCTCCGGGTTTGTTGGCCGCCTGCTCCTGCCCGAAGAATCCTTTTCCTGCCTTTGAGATAGAGGATGCTCAAGCCATCTGTGTGCTTTATTTCCTTGTAGAAACTAACAAGCCAAAGATTGCTTCCTCTCCCTGACATTTCAGAGGGCAGCTCCAGCTTAGCGGGATGCACGGGGAGCATGGGGGGAGCCCAGTGCCTTCAGGCAGGAACAGGACCTTTTCTGTCTGCAGGATTCACTCCCCAAGGGGCAGAAATCCTTAGACCTGCCAAAACGCCTGTGGCAGCTCCCATTCTGCCAGTGGCGTAGTTCTGCAGGAGCCCAAGGTGAGCTGCCCTGCTTAGCATACACGGCCACTCCTCTTCCAGTGGCTCCTCTTAATTGCATGGCTAAACCCTTGCAAAACTCAATTAAAATTATCCTCCCACATCTTAAGGACTGTCAGGTTGCTTCTCTTCATGTTTTAATTTACTTCTTTCAAAATCTTGCCCTGCTCACGTTCTCTGCCCCCGCGGGATGTGATTAACGTGGCATAGAAAGAGCAGAGGGATCGGATGGCTTTAGGGGAACGGTAAAAGAAATTAGCCCTGTTTATTACATCTCTAACCTCAAGGAACGCAATGGATTGTCCACAGCTCATATGAAATGAGCATTGGTCCAAATCCGGTACCCGGCAGACAGACATTGCCAGCACAAATGGATGGCCAGGATGGGCTGGGGACATCTCCTCGTGGGTCCTGGAGGGCTGTGATCTCTGAGCAAGTGGCTTGGAAAAAGCTTGTACTTCCGCTACTGCCAGTTAACCTGTCTGGGACTGCTCAGGAGTTGCCTGACCATTGCAGAATTTGGAGTTTAATCCTACCCCATGTCTATTTAGACATAACCCCAGAAGATTTACTGTGTTGAAGTACCTCTGGTACAGCAGGGGGCACAAACCTATGAGACACTGAAAAGGCATCTTCAGCCACTAAGAAGAAATGACAGCCTATTCAGTGAGAAAGGGTAAACAGCTAAAGGAAATTATTATCCACTACTTCTCACACTGTATCTGGTAAAGTTATGAGGTAGATGGCAGAGTACTTTTTCATGTAACTCAGCTCATCTGTGGATTTTGCAGTGTGAGATACTCAAAGAGAGGGATAAGCTCTCAGAGGACAAGTCACCACCAACTCCCACACACGGTGGTGGAAGTGAGACATCCAGGCCTAGGAGTCTCTAAACCACCCACTGCCAAAACAGAACGAGTGCCTCAGGGCAGGATGCCCTTGCCCATGCCACGGCATCGCCCCCTTTCCCAGAGCCCCAGCTGCCCACGCTGAGACAGGTGACAGCCCAGGCAGAGCCAGGACCAGCGCAAGTGCCCAGGCTAGGGCTTCCAGCTGCAGCACCAGGGCTTTGCTACATGGACACAGAAGAAGGGAAAAGCCTGAGAAGCAGCGGAGACCCTCAGTTTGGACATTGTTAACTACAGCTCCATCACGAGCCGTTCCCAGAGCCTCAGGTGAAGCTCTTGTTGAAGCAAGCCACAGATGTGCTGTTGGGGGAAGAGGGAGCTCAAGCTAAGTGAGGTCTCAGCATCTGACTCTTGCTGGGAGATGAGAAGGCAGAGGCAGTTGACCGGAAAATCAGACAGAGCCCAAGGGTTGGCACTGAGCATAGAGAGAAAAGGGCAACAGCACTTGGAAAGAGAAAAGCAAGTCGCAGGCCTGCTTTTTACTTTATGTGTGTGGGCTTAATTGCTGGTCTTTGAAGTTTAGCTCTTCCCAAGACTGTTGCCTTATGGAGAGGTTGAGCAGGACACTGAAGAAAACCCTGTAACTCGCTCAGGGCAGGTTCCCCCCTCTCTGTGAGCAAAGCCTGCAGACCCTGCCTGCTTCCCGCCCAGGCTGACCGGGTTGGGCTTTTTCAGGGGTCTAAAAGCCATGCAGTTGGACTGGGAGGCACTGTGCCAAGCAGAAAAGACCTGCTCCTCCATCTTTACGTCTCTGGAGTTTGCATCCAGATACTTGCTACTCAGCTGTGAATTAAAATCGACTTCAAGCCCTCAAACTAAACAGCTGCCCCGGAGCTGGCAGTGCGTGTTCTCTGCAGCACAACCCATCTTCAACTTGATCTCCAGCTGCTGAGTGTGAGAGAAGCTGATGAACAGGGTAAGTGGGAAAAAACAATTTTGCAATTAGATGATTATCTTGGCCTTGGAAAACCTGGATTCAATTCCCCATCTGCTCTGGGCTCCCTGCAAGCCTGTCACGTAGCTTGTCTGCCTGAGCCACAGAGGGTAGGGCAGCAGGAACGGGGCTGCTTTAGCTTGGGAAATAAGATACTCAAGCGAGAAAGGAGGAATCCTCATTCCTTGTAATTAAAGATAGCAGGGAACAAAGAAAATGGATTTATCCCAGTGCCAATGAAACATAAAAAAAGCTACATTAGGCATGGATTGGTCCAGAAACTAGGAAGTATAGGCGAAGTGCGGGAGGAATTTAAACTTCCTGCTTACCAAAGCAGGGTTTTCAAGCACCAAGTATAACCTAAAAATAATAATAATAATAATAAAGCAAAGGGAAGAGTGGCCACGGGCATGAGAGAGAGCTGCTGCCTGGGGAGCGGGTGAGCACAAACCCTCCTCCACAGCGCAGCCTCTCCCGTGCACACCCGCACGTGCGCACCGGCGCGTCTGCACGACCCCTTCTGCAGCCTCCGACGGGGTGGGCACGAGGGGAGGCAGCAAGATCACAGGCACACGCACTCTTCAAAGGAGAATTAGTCATCCGAGGTAGCGGCAGAGGAAGGAAGCCTCAGGTACGAGGTCAGGCGTGCACAAGCAGAGAGAACTGCTAGAAGAACTCTGAGCACTCACTGCAGATCTAAGAGCCCTCCTGACGTCCACGTGAGCCTGACAGGTGGTGCAATTCCGTGGGGCAAATGCACCTACAGCGATGTAGGAGCTAAGAAATTTCAAGCCTTATGGCAAACACTGCACAGCTCGGCTTTCTGTCGCTTTTTGAAAGCACCCGGAGCTGGTCAAACCCAGAGCCTTCCCTGATGTGGTTAATAAAAATCTCACTTGCTTCTCTGCATGATCCCCAAGAGGGACAGGCTCTAGAGCACAAGGCAAAGCTCTCCCCCCACACAGGGCTTTGCTGGTTTGCTCCTCAACCCCGGGTCAGCGATCCCATCTGCTCCCTGCTGAGCAAAGAGACTTGAAGATGGAGAGGCTCGAGGCACTGGGAGGAAAGCTGGCCCCGCGGGGCTGTCTGGGGCATCGATGGCAAGTTGCACACGCTCTCAGTTTCTCTTGGCACAGAGCTGTGACCGCAAGCCAGGACCTGCTGCAGTGGGAGATGATAATCATCATCTCCGAGAGCCAAAGTGTATCGGGGCATTCGCGTCACTTGAGATTAGCTGGCTGTTTAACATCTGCACAAATTTCTCTCTCCACCTCCACATAACACCCCTCACGCAGCTATGAAACTCATTTAAATCCCTTCCAAGAAAGGCTGAGTTGGAAATGTCACACTTTGTATATCACAGCACAATTCCTACAATGAAACACCCAGCCTAAATGGCAGCAATGGACTCCGGTGCTGTTTGAAGGCCGCTAAGCTAAAAAACTATATGCTGCACTTTAAAAATAGCTTACAAGAGGCTTACAAGAGTTTCATAAACACCCTGTTGCTCTCTTGTTAATACTCAGAGGTTGACTGTTGTTTTCCCGTTCAAAGGTGCTTCCCTTGCCACGCAGCTCAGCGGGGAGAGCACGCAAGCGGACGCAATGGAAAGGAAGCGTTTACACATGCTAATGACTTCCACCAAAGGAGTACAAGTATTAACAGGGAAATTGTGCTAAAGAGACAACACGCCACTTCCTCAGCTGTCCCTACTTGGTCACTGCAAGGTACTTGGTGCTCAGAGCAGTGAGGCGAGGCTGGGGATGGCCTTCCCAGCCATGGGAAAGCCAAGGCGTGAACGAAGGGAAGACACATTGGCTTGGATCACAGAGGCAGGAGAAGCCGTCTGGCAGTGGGACCGTTTCAGCATCACGCTGGACCAACGGGTTGAGGACACACATGGGTCTCTCCCCATTCCCAGCAACATGGGTCTGGGGGCCAGAGCCCTTCCAGTTGCTGTTCAGACCATTTCACCATGTGCATCTCTCTTCATGCCAGCACAGGTTTCCTAAGTTCACATGGGGCCCTGTTTATTTTTCTTTTTTCTTTTCTTTTTTTTTAAAATCTACTATTGTATTAAGAAGTGTTTTTCTCCTGGCAAAGGTTACGGCGGGGCCAATGCTGTACGGAATCTCCTGCCTTCCATCACCGCTATAACCTCTGAGCAGGAGCTCAGCCTCGCCAACATCGCTTATCTTCAATGAAGGCAGGCTTGTATTTCCACTGCTGTACAAAAAAAAATAGATCCCAGCACTCTCACTCTCCCAGTGCATTCTTTGAAATGCCACCCAGGCCTTGTTATTGCTGGGAGGCTGGAGAGTCAGGGATTAACTACCTCAGGCTGCCTTAGGCTTTATTTGTCTAAGCAGCCAAGGGCGAGGGGCAGCCGTAAATATTGTGAAACGCCGAGCGTTGTAAAGGGGGCAACGTTGGGCAATGCAGGCACCACAGCAGTGGGCATCGTATCTTGGGCTGGGAGCAATTCTGGCGTGAAGCCATTAAACTTCTGCCCTTTGCATCCCACGGGCCAAGCACTGCAGATTGGTGAAGGGATGACGGCCACTTAGACCAAATTACACCTCACTGGGGACTCTGCTCAGGCTGGGAAACCCTTCGTGTGCGTGATGGATTTCTGTGCGTGTTGGATGCCGTCACCTCTGCTAGATGTGATTTTGCTTGCTGCCTTCGCTCTGAGCTGACAGTTTCCAAATGCGAGTATAAACCACAATTTCTGCCCAACCTTCTTGCCTTTGTAAATACCAAGATATACTGTCGCCCATGGAAACTATTGACTTGACCCTCACTTTTTGTCAGTATTTATTTTTTTAGGTCACTATACTGAACATCCATCTCGGCAGACACTGGCAATTCAGAAATGGGGAAAACAAGTCACAGATTGAGAGCCAAGCCCAGAGCCAAACCTCAGGGTTAACACACACACGTGTGTTTGTGCAGACATGTACACGCTTACACCAGCCAACGCGGGACCTTCCACACGTGGGGAAACCGATGGGCTTTTCCAGGCTCTGCTACACAGCCCTGTGCTTTTTGTGGCTTTTTGGGGGGGAACACATGAAACCTGTAAACCTTTTACAGACTTCTCTGCCCCATGAAGAGTCCACGTGCCTCTCTAACTCAGTAAGGTGACAGAGGACTCCAAAACGCTCTGTGGGTCTTGCGAAGGTGCAGGCAGACCTTCACAAACCTGCAGAGCCAGTACCCACCTTGAGGCACCGGCGAAGCCCCGCTAAGTCCTTTCAGTGGCCAGAAGGGTGACCTGCTGCAGGATGGGTGCTTTGTGTCCCTGGACAGGAGGGGATAGTGACCAAGCCCTGGATGCCATGGGTGCTGCTTGCTTGGCTAGCGCCAGCTGCTCAGCAAAGCAAATTCCTTATAAGCTTCTCATGTGACACAATTACCCAGGGGCCAGATCCTGAAGCCCTTTCTTCTCTTCTTACTTGGAGAAGTCTGCACTGAAGTCATCGAGGCACAGTGGCCTAAATAAAACTGAAAGACTTCAGGATTTGGCCCAGTAATAAAAACTTCCTTCCTTTGTCTACTGCTCACTCTACATGATCCCACTACCTCCCAGTCACATCTCCTGAGGTTGGGGCCATTGGTTGTTGCTGCTCTTTCATTTTAACTTCTGCTGGACCATGCCTGCCAGCTGCTGAGGTGCAGGGAGCCAGAGTGGCCAGTGAGGAACAGTGTGTGGACACCATGCAGGCTGCTAGCAGCCCCAGCCATCGCCTTCCCAAAAATAATCCCTCCCCAAAAACATCCCCTCTTAGAGGATGGGATGGAGCACCTTCAAAAAAGCCTTTTCCCCCTGCTGACTGTAGAGCAGGTGCCTCAGGCTACACGCTAAATTCCATGTGGAGGACCGGGTGAGGTGACTCCTGCCCAGGAAGGTACAGCAGGAAGTTAACTCATCTCGGTGCAGTGGTGACTATACCTCACGCTAGGAAGTGATGCCATAAGCAACACATACAATGCTAAACAAATAACTTGCAATGTGAGATTTGCTGCTTTTTCTCCCTCAGAATAGCCAGGAGGATGCAAAGCCCTGCGTTCCCCCATGGGTACCCCAGCCCCAGCACAGCTATCCAAAACGTGCGCTGGGGTTTGGGGGCAACAGCTCCTTCCCACACCTGTGGCGCTGACAGCAATGTATGAACAGAAATGGATTGATACAGCAATTTCCTTTGCACCAACCTCTCTGCATGTGCTGCTTGATGACAGAAAGCAAACACAGAAGGAATCTGAACTTGGCCGAAGTGAAAAGCATTTGGTCCTGAGGTACCGGCATAGTTTGATGACCTAAACCTCAATCCTGTAACTCAGCGGATGCTCGGGCAGGTGACCTGGTCATAGAGCAGATTGCTCAGGGAGCACAGAACCAACTCCTGTGAGTTCCTGCTGACGCCTTCAGTCTTGCAGGTGGATTTTTAATATTGCTCAGCTAAAACTGAAACGGTCAGACACGCACCTTGGAGCATGCAGCTCTAACCACCCCAGGGAATGTTAAACTCTGTAAGCAGCAGAAAACCAGTGATCTCAGGGCTGCGATGCTGTTGTGTGGGCTTTGCAGGGATCTGTGTGAGCCCAGTGCCACCCAGCCTGGCCGACTCGGCTCAGGGTGCCCTGATCCCAACGGACAGTGCAGCGACACCCATCTGTGCATTGCACAGACCAAGTATTCAATGCCCAGCCCAGCAGCAAGGGCTGCCTTGCTTAGGGTTTGCTCTTTAAAAAAAAATACAGTCTCGATGTACATTCTGCCCTTTTTAAATACATTAATTGCCATGGAAACAATGCTCTTACTGGTATGAGAGCAGCCTTGGTGGCCTCCACAGATGCAAGAGAAAAATCAATGGATACATTGAAATACAGGCTGTATTTCAGGACCTTTTGTGGTTTTGCAGCTGGTCACCGTGGGCACATATGAGAGTATGGCTGAGACACTAGTAAGATGCTATCTTCTACGGAGTGAAAGCTAGGGACAATAAAACATACGGTAACATCTCCTCTGTGGTGTTTATCTGACTGGTCAGAGCGCCCTTGTATGGGACCCAGTCCCAGGACTGGTGTGCATGCTCAACTCCTGGCACTAGTCACCATTCCCAGTTCCTGCTGAAGAACCCCTTCATGTCCTTTTTGCCAGGGAACGGAAAACCTCACCTGGTCTCAGACCTTGGCAGGGTGGCTTTGCTCCGTGCCTCCCCTCTACCCATGGCCCCTTCCACCAGCTCAGATGCCTCACCAAAAAAAGAAGAAAAATAAATGCCAATATAATACTCGCATGCCATCGCTTCTTGGCCTTGAGAGCCTTTTAAATGGCACCGAGGTCTAAGCACAAACCAGCACAAAGGGAAGGGCTGCAATGGCCCTTCCCTCCCTCCTCGTAGCCAACCCCGAAAACCCGGTGCAAAGGGCAGCCCCGGCTGCCCGGCTCTCCCGTCCCGCAGAGGAGGAGTGCTGCCCTGTTCTCTGCCGTGCCGCCCATCATAAAGGGGTCCCTGAGCTGTTATCAGGCAGTGACAGTTTCCGCCATCAGATTCCTCCTGTCCGTCAGGAAAGCTAAATAAGGAACGTCGTTCAGGCGGCTGCAGGAAGAGGGGAAATGCAGGGACATCCGGCCCAGCTGCCAATTTTTCCTTTCCCATGAACCACCGCTGACCTCCGCCAAGGGAGAACCTGGACACCCAGCCTGGCATCGGCACCGCTCATCTTCTCTTAACCCTTCCTCGGGGGGGATGCCCCGGCCCCCAGAGCCTGCCCGGGCAGGTGGCCTCACACGGCCTGGCCGCGGTGGGACGGTGTGCGGGTGCTGCGTCACCGGCTCGCTGGCACCGCGGACCAAGGCGGGAGAGGACTCGGTGCACCCAGCTGGCGTTTGCCCAGCCAACTGAAGCCATGGCCAGGAGAAAGGCTTAACCCCTTGGCGCCTGCATGCGAGTGGGGGGGCTACACCTTCCGTGGCAGCGACGGGTCCCGAAAGCATCACTGAGCTCCTCTGATCGCTCTCCTCTTTGCATGCACAGAGGCTGGGAGCAGGGTCGAGCTTTTTCTCTCGCTTTTCCCTCTGCAACTGAACTGGGGTTTTCCAAGCTCTGCTGAAAGTCGTAACCAGGTCTGGACTGGCTGCTGCAGACAGGTAAAAATCTCATCTCCTCCTTCTCTCTGCTCACTCCAGGGCTCTATCAGTAACGGGGGCTCAAGACCTGGAGGATCTGCAACCACGGTCCTTCCTGAGGGTAGCCTCGGGGTCCTTGCTGCCTTTTACTGCACAGAAGCCCAGCAGGGAGAATCAGCTGCCTGGTTATTACATGCTCAGAGAAGGGGAGACCTCAGCACTTGCTCAGAGTATCTCTTGTGTTTCCCCACCACCCTGTTCTCTGGTTTTCCCCAGCTTGGAGTCTTTTCCTGAGCCCCTAAACTGAACCTCCCTCATTAGCACGACATCTGTCCCACGGCACCTCCAGGTTTGGCCAGCAAAGCCCACGCTGGAGATCCTCACCCTGCAAGGAGGGGGCAGAAACACAGCAAGAAAAACAATTCACATGTGGGAGAAGTGGTAAGGTGAAACACAAGTCACTGGCTGAAACCTGTTTCTGCTACCTCAGCAGAGAAACAACTCCAGGAGAGACTCCTTGCTTAACATCCTCAGCTTACAAAACTTAGCGGGAGTTTCACCACCGGTTGCCACGATGCCAGGTTTTCACCCTCGCTTCTCCTGAACTTGCACCTAGAGGTGGAGCGATTTGCCCGCAGCCGCTCAACAAAACAAGTGGTCACGCTCGGCTCAAGGGCTCGTGCCTCCTCGCCAACTTGACCACGGGCCATCTCCGCTTCCACCCTTCTGCGTTAGCAACGAGGCACCGCAGATGGGCAATAATACTGTGTGCCGAAAACATCAGAACTATTTTGACCAGAGAGAAAAAGCCCCCCTGGGACCCAGCTAACCCCCCTCTTTTAACAACATGAAACAAGAAACAAAGGTCCAGGATAGCCAGAGGCAATAAAACCCCTGGAATTAATTTAACCAGTCACTAGATGCCAGTGCAGCTGCAGCAGTATTTCTTTTCCTAATGAAGGACGAAAGATAATTCCAGCACTGGCCCAGGGCAAGGCTCAGCTCTGGTCTCTCCAGCAGACACTGGCATGGCACTGCCCCACGGCACCCAGCTGGCGTGGGACCCCCAAGGGTTGCGTTCCCAGCTCCCCACTGCCCCTCGCCCAGGTGGAGATTTGCAGAAGCTGCCAGGGCAGCTCAAGGCGAAACACAGCACCAGGTACCACTGGCTCGCAGTCCAGGGTGGGAAAAGGGGGCTTTCAGCTTTGATTAACTACCTGTGGATTTTTCCTTGCAAACCCATGTGTTCTTCCATGCACAACTGTCCATGGACCCAGGTAAGTGTCTAACACCCACAAGGCCCCATGATAACAAGCTCCACTGCTGCACAGGGACATACAACGAGCCACAGCCCCCCACCATGCTCCACATGCTCTCAGCGCAGGAGCCCACCAGCAGCTGCTTTCTCTGGGCAAGCCATGATTTTGCAGCCCTCCGCTACAATGCCCCAGCCCATCTTTTCCAGCGGTAGAGCCCTGTTTTGTCATTCCTCACACGGAAATCACCACGACTGCTCCTCCTCCATGGGCAGTGCAGCCTGCAGGGTCTGGCCATCACAGGACCTCCTGCTTTCCCTCACAGCTGCAGGACGCCCCAGGATCCCCGTCACCTCAGGCTTATTGCAGCTTTCCCCCACCGCTGGGCTTAAACACAGTCCTCCCTCAAACTAGGGCTGAGGGAGCCCCCCGCCTTGCCCCCTTTGCTTGGGGGTGTTTCAGCCCAGCACGCCGAACACAAAGACACCGCTGTCATTTGGAAAAACTTGTGTTGCACGAGCTTGAATGGTGAGGGAGAAGGTGAGCATGATGGGGACTATCCGCAGGGCTCACATTGCTCCTCAAGTCTGCCGAGAGCCAGGCAGACCCAGGGACCCATCAAGAGCCCCCTTCTGCTCAGCAGCCACTCTGCAAAGCAACATCCCAAGCGGTGTGGACGCCCCGTGCGGCCTTGGAGAAACTGCTGCCTGGCCCCGATCCCCTCCTGCGGCCGTTCCCGTGGGATCCCGCTCTCCCTTTCCCTCCCCAGGAACTGCCCCGGGACGCTGGGAACGGCCCGTTCCCTCCTGGCCGGCCGGGAGCACCTGCCCTTCCCACGCCTGCACTGGAAAACACCGCAACAACGCGGGGCCAAGAGACACCCCAGGGACAGCGATCCTGCGTGGAGCGAGCCCACAGGAGAGAGGCGGTGGAGTGGGGTGGGACACGTCAGAGGAAGCCCCCTCCCGCTCTGCCTGTGCTGGCTGGGGACATTGTGCTGCCGGGGGAGTGTCCCCCTGACCAGACGTCAAATTGAGCTCAGCCACAAACTGTATGTGCAGGCGGCGAGCCGCAGGCTGGCGTGCCCGAGCCAAATCGCAGGGCTGTAGTTGCAGCCCATTCATCCAAAACCATCCCCAAGCAGGCAGTGGGGCACTAAGGCTGTGGCTGCCCCCTCCCCAGCAGCCCCTGGGGACCACAGGCTGCACCCCTCCCAGCACCCTCCCCCTCCTCCTCCTCCTCGGAGGCCCTGGCTCCGCTTCATCACTAACAAGTGACTGGGTTAAGCCAGAGCGGGGTTTGTTGTGCACTCGCAAGCTTTTTCATGAAGGGGTGTTGCTGAAATGGCCCATGTTTATTACTTGCAATAAAGCAACTGCTTTAAATCACAGCTGCGAAGGCGAGTGTTGCTGCTGGCACGGGCAGCACGGGGCTGTCCGAGCGCCCAGCCAGGGAGGTCTGGGGGATCTTGGAGGGCAGGCAACAGCAGCCAACATAATCGGCTCGGGTCCTACACAAGCACAGGCCCTTCCCTCACACAAAGGGCATCTGCTCTTGAAAGCGGCAAGCCGGAGTCCCTAGTGGGATTATTTGGCTGTGGGGTGCTCAGCGCTGCTCTGCACCCTGTTCAGGGCAGCGGCTCAGGGACTGCAGGCTCTCATCGCCACCCACAAAGAGTCATCCTGAGATGCCCTGGGGTTCTGGGGCCAAACCTCCACCTGCTCCCCCCATCTCACTGCCTGCAAAGGGCAGCTCCCAACTCCGCTCCATCCTGGGAACGCTGCAGAGCTGGGACACAGAGCTCTTAAAAACGGCTTCCCCTCCTAGCGCTCAAGTACCATTTAACCAGGTACTTGAGTGCAGGAACAAACAGAAGGCAGAGCCAGAACAGAGCCTTCATGATCCTGAGGTGACTATCTCACCTTCGTTGGGTGGAACAATCTCACACCTCCATCTCTGCTTCCAAGGGGAGTAAATATTTGCACCCAGTTAGGATTATGGTTAATGAGGAATTCACAGGTCCTTTATGCACTGACAAATTGGTTTCAGGTAGAACGAAAGAAGGGGAAGCAATCCCCAGAGTACGATCCCCCGGTTGAGCTCCACATCACCCTTCGTCGCCTGCTGATTAGGCAGCGCTGGGGAGCTTCAAAGCCCTGCGCAGCTCCGCGCTGACGAGGCCCACACATCATGCAGCCGGCGCGCCAGCCCAAGCACCGTTCCCCGCACCTCTGGGAGATGAAAGAATCTGAGAACAGCTACATGAAGCTTTACAAATCGCTAACAAGAGGGCTTTGAACAGCTGCAGCTCCTGCCGCGATGCCACTGGCAGCAGGTCCCTTTCCATCCAGAGCTCCTGCTGAGCCCCTGCAGTCTGATGCATCCTTCAGCCTTGTGGCACCAGAGCCATCAGTAGCATTTTGGGCAGAGGAGGCTGACAGTGCCACTGCTGGCGATGCTGTCCATACCACACCTCTGTGGCCAGACCTGCAGCCCTTCCATGAGCTCACTTCAACACTGGCAGCAAACACCGCTGGTGACAGTGAGTCACTGAGCTAAGGCTACAGAAAATTCTATTTATGCTCCCAAAATTCATCTCCCCATATCGCAAGCTTCCAGCATTACTATCTTTCTGTTGGTTTCACTCTGATCTGGGCTGGGCTGTAAACGCTTTATCTGCGCAAGCAGGAGCTATCCTGGGGGAAGCTCACAGGGCTGGTGCCCCGTCCTCTCTGCCCTGGCAGCACCCACCCAGCTCCACTCTGCCCCATGGTCTCTGCTCTCTGGTCCCACATCCACCTGGCCCAAGCCATGGCCGCGGGGTTCAACTCGCTCCCAACAGCCTTTTGCCCCAGAAGTGAAAGCATTTCACCAGGATCTGCCTCGGGTGACTTTTCAGGTAGCCCAGAGGTGCCAGGGACCAGCTGGGAGCGGCAGGCTGGACGGCATCGCGGGGACCACCGCCGCCTCCTCACACCTTCCTCCCCAGCGCACTGCCTGGCGCTCACAAATTAACGACTTCGTGAATGAAAAAATAAATAAACAGAGCAAGGAGCCGGCCCCTAGCCTGCCCTCCCAGCCGGGGGCTTCCTTGCGCAGAGAAATCCCTCCCGATGCGCTTTCCCCTTCCTTGCGGCGAGGACACCCGCGGCACGGACGCGGCGTGGGCTCCTCCACGGTCTCAGTCCCGCGACCCCGGACCCCGCAAGGACGGCAGCAGGGTCCTCCCGTCCCCTCCTCTCGCTATCGCAGCCGTCGGGGACACCCGGGACGGGCAGCGCGGCGCCTTCCCGTCGGGGCTGAGGGACCTAGGGGAGGGCTGTGTGGGAGCTGGGAGACCCCACGATGGACCGTGTCGGTTTCCGTCGGGACTGGGGGACCCACGGGCAGGCTGTGTTGGGGCTGGGGGGCCCCGGGGCTCCACGACAGGCTGTGTCGGTCCCCGTCGGGGCCGGGGGACGCCGGGGCGGGGAGCACCGAGGCACAGCACATCCCCGCCGGAGCTGAGCGGCCGGCAGTGCGGGTCCCTGCGGGGTCTGGGGGCCGTGAGAGCAGCAGCATCGGGTCCCGTCCCGTCCCGTCCGGTCCCACCGGGCGAAGCCCCATTCCCCAGCTCTCACCTGCCTCCGAGACAATGCCGAGCCAGAGCCAGAGTGGCAGCGTGCAAACTCTCTTCATCTCCAGGGCTGCGGGCAGGGTCCGTGCGGGGCGGCGCGGAGCGATGCGGAGCGCACCCGCGCCCGAGCCTCTGCTCCCGCCGCGCCCCAGCTGCGGCGGCAAAGCGCGGCGGCGGGCGGGGAACACCGTGGCCGTTTCCTTTTCCTCCGCCCGCCCGGGCCGCCCGGGCCGTCCTCCGCCGAACCCGCGGGGCGCCGGGCGGGCGGCGGGGCGGGGCGGGGCGGGGCGGGGCGGGGCGGGGGAGAGGCGGGAGGGGGCACACCTGCGGCTGCGGGCACCGGCGGGGTGGGTGTGCACCCCCCCGCACCTGGGAGGGTGTGAACCCCTCCTGCAGCCTGGTGAGCGGGCAGCGAGGTGTCCGGCACCTGCCTTGAGTGGGTGTGCATCACCCCCGCCCCACGCACACAGGAGCCCTCCCCCGACCTGTGCGCACCCCTCTACACTCCACCTCATCTGTGCGCAAGTGCCCACTCATCTCCTTTTTTCTCATGCCCGGATCAGAGGGGATGCGCAGAAATCCCATCTCGCACCATCGTGTGCACAGCTCATGTGAACATGCACAGCTCACCTCTGCGTATACACACAGGTGTGTGCACACCCTTAGGCACACAGCCTGGTACACCCCCTGAACCCCCACTCCTCCTACACTGCCGAGGGGCACAGGAAGATGCACACGCACTTTCTCGCAGCTGTGTGCACACACCTGCGCCCCTAATCATATGGGGGTCCACAGGGGCCTCAGATCATGACATCCACCCATGCACGCTGCCGGCAACGTGGGCCAGCCGTGTTGCCCCCCCAACACCATGACATGTGGCACTCCCCTTCCTCTTTGGCAGGTGTCCCCACACACGAGCGCGGTGTCGGCAGCAAGACTGGTGCTGCTCCACGTGCTGCCCCTACAGCGCTACCACTGCCAGCGACAGTGGCTCTGGCTCCAAGCGAACTGATGGCAAACATGCTGCAGACGGAGGCAATGGCAGAGCTTTGGGTGGCACAGCCCTGGCCAGCCGGCCACACACCCAGCAAGCACTGAAGAGATAAATTAACACGGCCCCACACTGTGGTCCAGAGGGTTATTAATTATGCACGCGTGCAGGCAGCAAAGAGCGAGCCTGAATGAGAACCATGTGCTCGTATCTTCGAAAAGGCATGAAAACTTCTTATGGGATCAACAGCTCTCGTTGCCAAACCTGTGGAAGAAATCACCTTGTCCCTCTCCTGGAGTCCTCAAAAGGACTCCAACGAGCAGAGTTTATTTAACCCAACTCCTCTCAGCCCAGTTAGTGAGTTTTTAACACTAAAAGCGCCGTCTGCATTGCTCTTCAGCACACTCCTTTTGGACCGCCTCCCAAAGGAGCAGGAAGAAATGGGGTCCCTCCATCCCAGGTGGGTGCCCAAACCCTGCAAGTTTCTGGGAAGACATTTAAAAAACTTTCCATGATGATGGGGTCATGAATCAGAGCTGGGGACTGCACAGAGGGGCAACATTGCCCACAGCCGTAGGAAGAAGAGCTGAGCTTGCAGAAGCAGACAACTCCCTGGTGCTGTGGGCCATGACTGGAGATGAGGCAGCCACAAGGCTCACTGCCACAGCAGCGTTCCCTTCTGGCGACCACTGTGAGCATCAGGGGGCATCAGGCACCGAAGACATGAGCAGCGAGGTGGCGAGATGTGACCAGTGATGGCGAGATGAATCGCGTTGCACTCCTGAGATGCTGGACAAAACATGCAGTCGAAGGGCTGCCTGGAGAAGCTGAGTGTGAGAAGAGCAGAGAGTCTGACCTGGGGTTGAGGTATCCTCTAGCACCCCAAAACCCAGAGATTTCGGGCATCCTCTATGCATTGCAGTCCAAACGTTGGACTGTGCAGTGGTGGCCAGGACCAGCCTGTCCATGCTGCCATCTAATGGTAGGATGCTGGGAAGGGCTCACCCTGGCACAACAGGGAATTTTCCATCACAAACACAGGGTGACTGTGGGACCGGTGGGACCTTTCCATTGTTGTCACCCTGGGAAACAAAAGGATCTTTATTTAAACTGTTGTGCCCCTTCCAGCACATGGGGGGACCTGAGGAAGCAAAGGCTTCCCCAAAGCACAGGAGAAAGGCACAGACAGATTGCAGCAGAGGGCTAGGGAAGGAGTTGCAGGACACTGTCCAGCCCCAGGCTGTGGGAAAGACACACTGGGGTGGCTCTGAGGACACCCAGGGACAAAACAACAAGGTAACCTGCAAGGAAAATACAGCCTGGTGCCGGGGTCAGATGGTGAGAGCTAGACCTGACAGGTGCAGAGTCCAGATGCTGGAGGAGAGAGCGGGGCTTCTCCCCCACAGTGCCCACCTCTTCCACCCCTGTTTCCTCCTGCCCCAAGCCAGGCCCAGCCAGTCACTGCATTCACACCACACCTGTGGTTTCTGTTCCACAGTGCTCTGGTTTATCAGCGAAATGCATTTCTCAGGCAGCCCGTAACAGCAGGTGGCCTAACGGTGCACGTAGGGCAGCTCTGAGCAGCGCCTTCCCTGCACGTAGGAGTCGCCACATGCACTGTGTGCAGGGCAGGGGTTCTGCCTCCCCAGCCCTCCCACCAGAGCCCTTCCCCACCGGCAGGGACAGGCGAGGACGTTATACTCTGAAACACGGCTCTGTCCGGCAGCAGCACGGCCGCCACACGCAGCCCAGTGGGAGGAGGAGGAAGGACGTCGTGCTTCCTCGGGAGCCTGCTCAGCCAAGGCACTTGGAACACACAGGTTTCGCTTCTCTCCAGCTCTGCCTTTGGCAAGGGTAAGGTGTAGGAGGTGGCTGCAATGGCACTGGCACACGTCACAGTGAGCTGCTCGCAGGCTGTGCCGCTGCGCCGGCCCACACGGCAGCAGTGAGACCGGCGTCTGCTGGAGTCTGGCTGTGCTCGACGCCTGGGATCTGCTCCCGCTCACGCTTTAGAGACGGCGGCTGCTGCTGCCCAGCCTTACTCACCTGGGGACCAGGAAGCAGCAGAAACCCCTGACCTCCCCTCCAAGCACACCCAACACTGAGAGGCTTCCCAGTAACTGTGTCCCCCCAGTACCTACCTGCACCCCGTGCCTGCGGAGACGCAGGCTGCTCCGTGCTCCTGCACAGGAAGACACATCCATCTGCATCTTGCAGGGTCATCCTGCCTTCGAGCTGAGCACAAACTCTTCTCCCGCCCCGGCCCAGGCATTACAACCACACACCACCAGGTGTTACAGCAGAGCCCAGCCCCAGCACATGGCAGCGAGTGGTGCACAGGAAGGTGGAAGGTCTCAGGGCACCATGGCAGGACAAGGCCCCATGTCCCATCCCTGCTGGGCAGGGGCATGACCAGTGAAGGTCTTGCTTTGACAAATGTCCTTGTGCCCAGCGATGGGAGCAGAAAAGCCTCACACCCAGCCTTTCCCACAGCACAGAAAGTTGAGCCTCTGCAGAGAAGGAATTCGTAGGCTCTAGCCAGCAACAGGAGCTACATAGGATCAGGGTAGCTACAGCTTCTGCTTTAACTATGGAGTAGACTTGAGTGGGACAAACACGACAACTCTATATCCACCCCAGGCACTGCCATTCTCCCTCTCCCACCAGCCAGGCTGGGACCCATGCCAGCACCTCTGGCCGCCAGGCATCTCTGCTGAATCATGAGCAAGGCAGGGATGTGGCCAACACCTCCTTAAAACCCAAGAGCCTAAGACCAGGGCTGGGCTCAGACAATCCTCCTCACCTCACGATGCAGCTGCCAAACCCACACCTTGTTCCCCAGCAGCCTGACACAGAGAGGGTGAGGAGAAGACCAAGAACTGCTGAGTGTGGAAGTGCCGAGAGCAGTGGCTCTTTGGTGCCTCTGGCACTGCAGGTGGAGGGAAGGAGCCTGGGCTGGAGCAGGGGTAGGGGTCTGCTCCCTGCTCCCAGGATGTGCTACAGCTCAGCACACTACATCCACCCACAGCACGCAAGCCACCAGCAGGGCAAGGAGATTGTGGTCTTTGTAATGAGCTTTAATAGTGACTGAGAAAGAGGAGGCAGCACCACAGGCCCCAGGCGCAGAGGGTCCCACACCGTGCACCCAGCTCCCCCTGCTGCTAGCCTGGAGCCTGTCTCCAAGAAACTTTTCGAGCAGAGGAAGCCCACCACTGGGACAAAACGTCAGGAACCACCTCATGGTGCTCCAGGACGGCTGCCCTCCTCCATGGGGTTTAAGGGTGGGGGTGCAAACAGCCTGCGGCCAAATCTGCTGCAACCCTGCGGCTGCAGTTACCAAATTCAGGCGTGGCACAGCGAAAGAAAGGCAGACAAGAGCCGGGAAGAGACTCATTCCTCTCCTTCCTCCCAAAGCCAAGACAACCCATCCAACACCCACCACCTCTGTGTGTGCAGAAGTGACCTTCAGCATGGCCCCAGGCAGCCAGCTGGCAGAGACAAGGACCCATGCTGGTGTCCCCAAAGCAGCCCACACCTCCCCGTCTCTCACAGGGCCAGGTGGCAGAGGCGCATGGGCTCCACATTGGCCCTCCCATCGCTGAAGCAAGTGCTGAAGAAGGGGCAGTATCTTTCTGCAGAGACCTGGTGGAAGGTGAAGAGGTGGGACATGTCCCTGGCATCAAAGAAGGTGACAGTGCCCTCCTGGCAGTCCAGGAAGACCCCCACTTTCCGGAGGGGCTGGTGGGGAGTCAGGCGCACCCAGGGGGTAGCGGTGGCCCAATACTCAGTCCTGTTCCTCAAGCGAAGAGTCCAGTAGCCATTCTCCGGGCACAGCTTGACCTTTGCCGCCCGGTCCACAGCCTCAGCAGCCACCCCCAGGTCCCACTTGGTTTTGCTGCCCACCCAGACCTCCCAGTAGTGCCGGCCGCTGTCAAAGGTCTGTGCGCCCAGGACGTTGACGCACTGACGGAAGCGCCGGGGGCTGATGGGGACGGGTTGGGCTCGATCCCTCTCTGTCACTGCTGTCAGGTCCTTGGAGAAGACCAGGTTGGGATGGGCTGACTCAAGGTCGAAGGTGAGCGGGGCAGGAGCTGTGGAGACATGGAGCACGGTGTTTCACTGGTTGCATATTCCCTCAGCAGAGCATCCCCAACCCCACCACCACCCACCACACCCATCTCTCACACCGATCCGCTTACCAGGGCGGATGAACTGCAGCATCTGTCTCCAGAAGATGTACTGCAAGGGGCCGCTGCGGCTGTCCCGGTAGTGCTCCAGGTCAAAAGCAGGCTGGGTGTCAGCACGAACTGATGGTCTGGGGCAGAGAGAGCAGCAATCAACTCCTCTGCTGTGCTGCTAATGAGCCTATTGCATGTGACTTATTTGGCAAAGATGTGGTTCTGCCTGATGCCCAGCACATGCCTGGCCTGCAGAGCTGGGCTGCATCCCACTGCGCCCGCCTGGGAGGGAAGGAACAGGGACACGCTCCCCTACAGCAGTTCTGGCCCTCGCCTACTCACAGCCTCAAACGGGCACCTCAGGGTCAGTTTTGCAGCCCTGCGAGTTGTGAGAAGAAAGGGTAGGGAGAAGCCAAAGCTCCTGCTTGCAGCATGCACAGCTCTTGCACCCCTTCCAAACCAGCACGTCTTCTCCACCCGCTCTCCCAGCCATCTCACACACATGCGCCCTGGGGTGAGCATCCAACACGTGCTGGGGACCAGCCCCCACCTAGCTCAGCACCAGCAGCTCACTGAGCAATTTGTGATGCTTTCAAAACTTGCGATAAGATCCCTCCCCCGTGTGGTCCCAGCCAGGCACAGAGATAAGCTCCTGAACAGGGAATCTGCTTCCTTCATGCCAGACACGTACCTGATATCCAGGCTCTCCACCTGCAGCGAGGAGCAGAAAAAATTAGCAGTCACTGTCTGTAATTCATGCAGCTGCACAAACAATCTCCCTGCCCTGCCTCCTGCTGTGACATAGCACAGAGAGAGGAAACTAACCTGCCAGGACCCCCACCCTCTGGGAAACTGCCTGTGCTCTGCAGCCGAGGCAATTTCACTGGAGTGACTGAGAAGGACGAAGGCTCCTGAGACTCGCCATGTCGGGGAGCTCACCATAACCCTCGTGGCTAAAGCCTCCAGACTTCAGGGAATGCGTAGATAATGCAGAGGGATGGCACTGACAGTGAGTTCCTGGTATAGTCTGGTGCTGTCATTTAGGGCTCTCCCCATCCCAAACTGAGATCCTGAAAAATTCCTCAGCCTCCCGCCAGGGTCAGCCCAACACACTCACCTCCAGCAATGATGCTTCTCCAATGTTGCTCAGGGTCTGCTCGATGCGCTCTATGTCCTCCCGCAGCACTGACATCCCCTCCTCCAGCCGGCTGACATCCCTGTGCAGCCGTGCCAGCGACTGTTCCTCCTTTTTGCCCAGTTCTGCCAGCACAGCTCTCTCCTCTTCCTCCAGGATCTGATGAAGGCGAGCAAACTCTGCCCGGATCTTGAAGTTCAGCTCCCCAGACACCTTCTGAGCAGAGGGGAAAAGGGAGAAGATGAGTCTGGCAGGTAAAACACACATGTATGTGCACAGGACGTATGGGCCCCCAAGTTTTTGGATGGAGAACAGGACAGAAGGACAACTTTTGAGACTGCAGAGACAAGGTGGAAAAAGAAAAATCGACACCAAAAAAAGCACCCTACTGAGAGCTCAGTCACCTCAACTAAAAATTCTCGCACAAAGCCCTCTCCCACACTACCAGGAATTTGCTCATGTGCAAGACTGAAGTTCTTCCCCTTTTCTGGAGCTGCAGACTCAGCAGTTCAGGTTAGTTAGGATCTATTTCACATCGTGTCAGAGGTAGGCAGAGCTGCCCAACACTGGTAACTTGCTATTTTTCTCTGATGCCTCTGTCTTTCATGGCTTGCATGGGAGAGACAAGAATGCTGCACAAACTAATCTCTGTAGTTAAGGCTGACAAAACACCATTCACCTCTTTTCAGAGGTCACTTTTCCAGTTGTTTAGTCACCCAGCTAACCTTGTGCCTTCCTGCCTGTTTACAAGAAACAGCCAATGACTTTTTATTTTCCCAATCTTCAAGCTTTTAACCTCTAAATGCAACCTTAGCCCTCGATATTTTCTTGAGGAGTGCTTCCTGAAACACACATCCCTTTCTGCCAGCAGGAAACTCATCTCCTCGGAGTACATCTGAGGCCTCACCAGCCGGCACAGCACCTCAGCCTCCCTTTGCTTTTAGCAGGTGTTTGCACTGACACGTCAGAACCACAGAGGACATGCCCTGGCCTTCTGTTCAGATCAGCAAACTGCTACCAAAATAGCTTAGTCAGCAATTCCACTGTGACAAGACACCACCTGCATGTGCTTATTTGCTAATACTTCTTAACTAAGCTCAAAGATCTAGTCTAAATCTGGCAGCAGGATAGAGGTATGGAACCACAGAGGCAGAAGGATCAGAAACTCCAGTCGGAAGAGTCTCCCAACAGTTTTATCTCACCTCTGAACTACTTCTATCTTCCTTAAACTCTCCTTGCTTGGGTATTAATACTTCTACATCATTCAAGAAGAAAGCACAGTTAGGCTGTGACTGTTCTTTCTTCACTGATCAGTGACAAGTAGGAAGCCTGGTGCCACTTGAGTCTGTAGAGCACTCGGGCTCCTCACATCACCCCAGAGCTTCACAGGGAATCCAAACACGGTCCTTGTAACAAGGCCATGGCTGTCTGCAGCACCAACATTGCTGCTGACCAAGCTCCTTCAGCTTGCTGACACCTCTGCAGACACACAATAGGATTTTGGAGCTTCCCAGAATTAACCCTCTCCCAAAGTGGCAGTGCCCTGCTGCAGGGCCACCACAGCTTGCTCAGCTGGTAGCTCTCGCCACTCGCCCTGTCTTGGCTCTGCTGTGCCAATGTACCTTGTAAATGCTGCATTAATGAGTGCCCAGTGCCTCTCTCCTCTACTCAGGAGCGATGGGCTTTGCTCTCTGTGCGGGGGAGTTGCTTCAGATCCCTACATAGCCATTTGTCTACATTTCTACAAGAAACTGAAGTAAATTTCTTCTGAAGTGATATGCAGATTTTCTATGAAGATAAACCCAGAGGCTGTATGGAAAGCAGCTATCACAGGGTGTTACCGTCAGGCCACAGATATCTTCCTGTGTTGCACGTTTCCTCTGCAAGAAGTTCTCCATCTCCTTCTGACGAGCTTGCAAAGCGTTTTCCAGGTGCTTCTGCAGGAACGAGGAGACCATGTCACTACTCTGCTACGATTCAGTAGCAATTCCAATTCCCGAGGCCTTTCCATTAGAGGGAGGCTGCAACAGGATTTCTTACAAAGACAGTACAGGGAAGAAAGCACGGGATGCACAGGTTTGCGGGGGCTGCGCAGGGCTCACGTAGCGCCCATCCCCTTCTCCCCCAGTCAGGCAGAAGCCGCTCACCTGCATCCTGCGCCGCTGTTCCGCCGAGCCGCAGCGTCGCACCTTCTCCACCAGCCCCGAGAGCAGGTAGTGGGTGCGGAAGGCCCGGCTGGGGAACTCGCGGCGGCACTGCGGGCAGGAGGGGACGCGGGCGCAGCTCTCCCAGTAGGCCTGGATGCAGGCCCGGCAGAAGTGGTGCATGCAGTCCAGCATGACGGGCTGGCTGAAGAGCTCGTAGCAGATGGCACAGGTCAGCTCCTCCCGCAGGCTCCGGTCCTGGCTCCTGCCCGCCATCCCTGTCGGCGCACGGAGCCCACCGTGAGCTTCCCGCCACCGCCGGCCCCGAAATCCCCTTCCCTGCGGGTCGGGGCAGGCTTCTGCCTCCCCTCCCGCTGGGTTCTGCGGGTCAGGCTTTGGTGACCAGACCTCGGTGGGACCTGCCCGGGTGCCGCGCCGGGCCCACTGTCCAGCCCGAGGGGCCGCGGGCAGAGGGAACCGCAGGGAAGCCCGGGCAGAGGGTCACTCCCTCCGAAGAACGACACCTTTCTGATCCCCGCCGCTCCCGCAAAACCCCTCGCGGTGCCCGGCGGGGACCGCCCGAGCGACTGGGCCCTGGGGAAGGGCTCGCCCGCCCCGAGGGCGGCGCCCCACGGCCTGGCGTCAACCCCGCGGGCTGCAGCCCTCGGGCCGACGAGAACCCGCAGCGTTCCCCGAGGCCGTGCGCCGCGATGTCGCCCCGCGGTCCCTGCGGCCCCCGCCGCGCGTTCCCGCACCGCTCCGCGTCGCTCCCGACCTCCGCACCTGGCGTCTCCGCCCCGCCCCGTCCCATGGACTGACGCCTCCTCGGCCAATCGCCGTGAAGAGGTGCCCGCCCCGCCCGCCCGCTTATTGGACGGGAGCGACCGCCGAGGGCGGGGAAGGCGGGCGGAGCTCCGGCATGTGACGCGGTCACGTGTGCGTGGGCCGGGGTTAGCGGCGGGCGGGGCTGGGAGAAGCTGAGCCAGGTCGGGCCGGGTCGAGCTGCGCCGCGTCCGGTTGGGCCGGGCTGCAGGATGGTGCTCCTTGCGCACGGTGCTGCACTATTTCTGTACCGCTCCTGCGCTGCACTGCCCTGCCCTGCACTGCATTGGTGTCCCCGCACTGTTGCTGCGCTGCACTGCACTGTGTCTGCACTGCATTGCATTGCTCCTGCGCAGCCTCTGCCCTGCCGTGCGCTGCACTCCTCCCGCACTGCGCCTGTACTGCCCTGCGCTGCGTTGCCCCTCTGCTGCATCGAGCAACAAGAGTGTAGAAGTGAGCCCCGCTGAAAAGCCTTCCCATCGCCTGCATGGTTTCCCTTCCCTAAAGGTCTGAAGCTTTCAGGAGCTGAGCCAACTCTGCGGGGCCACGGGACCTTCGGAGGGCAGCTCTGAGGGGTGTTTCGGGGTCACGGCTTCAGATTCTGCTCAGTTGTCAGAAGGGCCTGTTAGCAAAGGAGAGAAGGAAGGGTTTTCATCCTTGTGTGTGATCACCTGATGGTGGGCCCTGGGATGTTGTGGGAAGTCGCAGACACTGGTGGACACGTGAGAAAAGTCACAAGAGCTTTCAGCACTGGAACTAAAAGCAAACAGAACCAAAAGGAAGGGGGATGCAGGGCCAAGCAGCAGTTGCACAGGCCATCTGTGTCCTAACTGCTGTTAGAACCAGAGCATCTCCCAAAAGCGTCATGTGCTGGGCACAGTCCATCTACCACCATCCTCCTGCTGCTGCCACCCTACATTTCCTCACTGTTAGAGCTGTGCAATTAATGCAGAAAATATTTCCACCCACCTTCATTTGCTGAAGGATTTTTCATTTTGTCTGAGGGATTTTCCCCAGCTTTTTCTTTCACTATGCATGCTTGTTCCCTGGTGTGTGGCCGCAGCAGCTCTGCTGCCCATGGTTCTGCCAGCTGGGTCCAGGTGCTGCAGGACACCCTGCAGCACCCAAGGGAGACCTGGACCCTCTGAAGTCTTGACTCGATTTTCCCGAACAACTGGCCTTGCTACCAATGGGACCCATTATCCATGTAAAATTGCTCATCTCCATCTTTGCAGGTTCAAGCTGCAAACAGAGGTTTTGAAGCAAAAGGAGGAGTGGCACCGTTTACCCATGCACTGCACTAATGCATCAATCCCAGAAGAAAGTTCTAATACAGACAGGGGTGTCCTTGTCATCGCCATTTCACTTTCCAGGACATCAGCTACAAGGTCTGAAGCCAACAGCGAGTGGCAGTCATTTCCCAATGAACATATCTCCCATCTGTGGATTGAAAACACACCCCCCAGCGTCCCCCGGTCTCGAATTCTTGTTTAAGTGCTCCTGGCATCTCCCTCCTTTCAGCACTCGCTTCACTTGGCAATGTAATGCTTTTCTTTCTTTTTTTAGCATATTCCTCTCGGGAGGCTCCAAGCTCTGGGTTGGGACCTGAGAATGCTGTGTTTGGAGAGCCTGATTATGCACTGGGGAGATGAAGGATAACGTCGATTGGGAAGGGTCTGGCTGAAATCTTGAGGATTGGATCCAAAACCCTTCACAGTTCTCTGCTCCATGCAATAAACGTGTTTTCTTGGAGATGGGGGTCAGAAGCACTCTTTGGCCTTGCGGAAGGAGGGGGATCAAGTGGGAAGTGCGGGGCTGCTGGGGCGCTTCACTGAGTTCCTTCCAGTACATGAGTGGAAGGGGAGGAAACTGCTGATCTGCAGTATTAGTCCCTTGTGTCATCTCTTCAAACACAGGTGGGAAAGCTCAAGAGGGGTTGAGAAGCTTTGTGTTTTGATTTCCCCGCTTCACTTTGGCTTGAGTAGAAATATGCACAGAGGTATTCCAACTCCTCCGGGTCCCGCTCTCCCCTGTGGCTCTGCCTGAGCAGTGCCCGGCCGTGGGGCATGGGAGGGGGCAGAGGGTTAAACTGAGGCTGGGACCCTTGGGTCCTGCAACAGGGAGGTGCTGGGCAGCCCCTCAGTGGGTGACTCCAACCAGCCTGTCCCCTGCAGAGTGGAAAGATAGAGGCAGCGGTTCCTCCAGCCACAGACATTGGAGTGAGACAACGGATTTGGTGCAGCTGTAGGGGAATGAAGAGCAGCAGCACTTGACAATTCCCAGTTGGCTGCTGCCTACCAGGCTTTGAGAGCCCACGTGTGGGAGTTTGTTTTAAACACAGTCAAAAGACGTACCAATCCTATCCCCTGTCCTTACCCTGGGATCCCTCAGCGGTCCTTATTCCACATTTCAGACACTGAGCTGAGTTAATTCTGGTCTTTTCCACGTGCTGACCTGGGCAAGCCTCAGGGGAAGGGCTCTGTGAGGCTGAGGATGGGGCAGCCTGGACCCCGTTCTTCCCACTGCCCAGAGCATCCCTGGCCAGGAGGGAGGAAGCTGGTGCATGTGCTGCTGGTCCAGGAGAAATCCCCAAACTCCCACCATCCCCAAAAGCAGACTGCACCCCAGAAGGCTCCATTTCAGTGGGCTCCTCTCAGCTCTGTCCTGTGCTCAGACCAGGAGGAAGGAAGAAATGGAAAGAGAAAGAAGCAAACAGAAAGAAAAAAATGGAACAAAGAAGAGATGAGGTGAATCAAGGTAACAGCTACATCACCATTAATGAATGTTATGCATCCCTCCATGACCTCTGCAGGGACATGATTTAAAGGTTTGGTTAGAAAAGCGAGCAGGAAATGAAGCGATGCTCTGAGATATGACATCTTCAGATAAATAGCTGGAAGAGGAGGATGACCAAAGAGTCGGTCATTATTTGCCAATATTTTGTTCCCAGACCCAAATAACACCGCTGTTTTGCTAAGGGTCAGAGCCTTGTGCTTTGAAAGCAACCGACTGGCCTCATGTGTCCTCACGAACTGGCAACCATGGTACAGATAAGAGCCAGATGCAGATGGTTAAAGGTGTTGCGTAGGTTCAAACCACCCCAAACATGCCCTGAAAGGACACATATCAAATAAAAGCCAGTGAAGGTTTATGTCATGTCCCTCGTGTGCCCAGGAGATCATGGAGAAGGGCTAGGGATCAGCATGAACAAATCCATCTTCTCATACATGAAGGGAAGGAGTTCGCACCATGGGACTGGTGCTCTTCTGAGCTCTTGGATGCTGCTGGGCTCTGGGGGCACTGAGTCTGTGAGAGGGTTTAACCCACAGGCCACTGGTGATGGTATATAACAAACAGGTCCTGGAACAGGATGAATATCGCTTCATCATAGCTTTTTTTAATTCCCCTCCACACCCCCCACCCCCCCCGCCCCGCCCATAATGCTCAAATAGCTCAGTTCCTAGGGACCAGATTCATATGGCTGCTGAACTTCTCGGCCCAGTCTCCCTCACCAGGACTCCTTGTGTAAACCATCGTGAACCAGCCTGCCAGGTGGTCTGACACACCAGGATGTGAGATTCCCCACGTCTCCCCTCCGGGCAGCCAGGAATCCACGTTTGCATTCCACCAGCATCCTTCAGCTCCCCACACCCAGGCGCCAAAACCAGGAGATTTCTGCAAATATTAACATTTCTGGCTGCCGCTTGTTTGCCTGCATATTCTGAGCTATGCGTGAAACACCTCTGATAATCCACACACAGCACAGGACTTGGCCAAAACAGCTTTGTCTTCTCAGCGTTCCCTGCGATGGGTCATGCTTCAGCTCCCCAGACAGCCCGTTACCTTGTCCCTGGTTGAAAGATACCCTGTAATGCTCTTCTGCACTTGGATGCCTGGTTTGTGGTGAGGCTGCTGAGCGTTCACAGACATCTGAAATTGCCTCTGCAGGGCCTGCGGCATGTAGATTTTTTCTTTTCTCTCTTTTTTTTTTTTTTTTTTCTTAAGGTTTCTGACCTCAGCTCTGTGCAGCAGGGATGTGGGAAAGATCTTCATGAGCTCACTCTACAAAAATGGTCCGGACAGGTTTGGCTGCTCAAGGTGCTCGAGGTGTTTGTCAATTAGCATCCATATTCCATGGTAAGAACACAGTAGCTATGAAATCCAGCCCTGTGGTCACATCACACTCCCAGGTTGCTTTCCCCTGGCTGCTCTGAAGCTGTTTGCTATATTCATTACTCAGATTAAAGGCAGCCACAGCACCCAGTTCTCTGCTGAACCCCTTGATATCACATATGAAAGTCTTCAGCCCATTCAGCAGAGATGAAGAGAATTCATTTACCAAGGGATGTTTCTGTAGAAGACCCCACCAAAACAACCTCTCAGTGCATCATTTCATGCAAAGCACAAATTATTGGACATAAATATCCTCCCTTGCTGTCTGCTTTGGACTTTGCTATCTGAGAAAGATGCAGATGTGCTCCAAAATCTCTCTCATTTTGGAGAAACTTAGATTCATTACCACCTGCAGCTCAGCAGCTTCAGCCTGGAGGGACCCTCCTGTGACCCCCAACAGGATTTAAAAGCAGCTCTATCCTTCTCCCTTCCATTTTCCTACTGCCATACAGTGAAAGCCAGAGCCTGAGCATTTACAATAGTGGCCACCAAAAAAAAATTAAAGAAATTCATTTGTGGCTGAGCAAGATAACCATCTCCAAAAAGGAAAATAATTAAAGGGGATATATCTTTGTTTAAAATATCTGGAAGAATTTCCTTCAGGAGCTGTCACCATGACAATGAATGTTTGCATAGGATGAGATGGGGAGAGAGCGGGGAGAGATGTGCCCACAGTGAGCACGGAGGGCCATGCCCAGCCACGCAGCTGACGGTCACAGGCAACGCCAAGGATGAGGAGTGCAGGGGAGGAGGTTGATGGAGGTTGCTGGTGATGGGGAGGAGTATGGCAGGAGGAGTCCTTTGGCCCCCCAGAGGGGCAAGAATAGGTAGTCAAACTGAGAGTGATGATCTTAACATGGGGATGAATTCATCTTTTTCCAAGGCCTGCTCTTTGCTCTCCATTCAGAGTTCACAGACTGATTTATTTGTAATCGGAGCCAGGCAGGCTCTGTAACCCTCTCCTTTTCCAGGGGATAAGCCAGGACACCGCCTTGCCCAGGACAGCTGTCAAAACAGGGAACAACCTATCGTGGAGACATGGCGCCAGGGTGCTGCCACCATTACCCTTTCTCTGTCTACCAGGGCTGGGTGTGCTCCTCTACTTTGTTCTCTAAAATGATAATGCACCGTGTTGTGGTCCCCAAAATGAGGGTGTCATGGGAGGCTACACGTCTTCTACCCAGAGCAAATGTCATCCTGAAGGAACATGGGTTTTGCCATAAGAAACTGAGTGCCATGTACTGCAGCATGTGGAAGCCCTGAGTGCTCACCGAGGTAATGCTGTGCACAGTTTCCCCTGGAACCTTAAATACCTTGAACACCTGGGGAGAAATAAGTCTCTTCTCCCTCCAGGTGGAAATGGCTTTCCAAGTGAATTTGCATGCTCCAGACTCACCCTCGTGTGCCTGGTCTGAGCACTTCAGTGGAGGCAGAGAGGAAGCGCTGCTCATCAAATAATAAATTGCAGGCACGTGCTCTGCTGAGCAGTTGTTTGGAAAGCATCCCGCACGCCTCGTGCCAGACTTGCTGGCCAGAGAAGCTCAGTGGTATTAACATGTTCCAGTTAATTAGGGTTGTGAGCCGTCCTTTTCATCGCCTGGAAGAGCTGAAAGAAGGATAAACCCAGAACACTGCCTTTATAAGGCTTTGTGCTTTCCAGCACGGGCTCCGCTCTGCTTGTGCGTGCTTCGCTCGGACCCTGGGGACCCTGCTCTTTCTCCTGGGGGACTCGGTGTCATACCTATCTCTTAGTGTCAGCCGGTGGCTTCTGAGTCACATTTTTGGGGGACACAAAGACAAATGGATTCCCAGCCAAATCCCTGGGTTGGTATCGGGAGTGGATCTGACCCCTTGCCCCAGTGTGAAGAGCTGCAAAGCCAGGCACGGCACGGATAAGCTGCTCCTTGCTGAGAGCTAATGCGGGTCCCCACAGGACTAGAAAAGATGGAGTGGGGTAGTGAAGCAGCAAATGTGAACGTGCTGATCAGCTCCTGGCAACCTAGTGCCTTTTTGGCAGCACAAAGCCCATAAAAAGCATGCCATGCCCTCAATTTTTCCCAGGCACTTGCACTGCCTTCAAGTCTTGACACTTAACCAGAGTTTAGGTTGGGGCTGCCATCAGCGCATCCAGCTCTGCCTGCTCTTGTTGCCACAACCCAACAGCATCATCCTGAGAATGACAGATTTGTAATTTCGTTGTGGGACTATGAAGCAGGAGTATCCAGCCTATGAGAGCAAGACCTTGGTTACAGAACACGCTGCCTAAATGAAATGGACAACTCAGAAAGAAATCCTATGGGGCAAAATGTCATCCCTGTCCTAGCCGGGACTGCACATACAAGTACCCAGTCCCCTGTAGTGCATGTAACTCACTGCTTTATGGGTGTCTGTGCCAGACACCAGCATTTATATCACCTCTTTTATGTAGAGAGAATTGAGACACATCAAGGGAGTCTGTGACAGACGGGGAAACACACTCCTACCCAAAAGCTCGGCCAGATTTCTAGCTTATCCGGACAATTATTGGTGTACAACGTATCGTATTTTTGCAATCCCAGCTCTGAAGAGCTTATCTGTCTGCAATTACGCTCTTCTACAGAAGCTGTTTTCTACCCGGCTGAGTACACAAACAACAAGCAACAAACCTCTAATAAATTAGCAGAGCTTTGAGTGCAGTGACTTGCAGAAATGGCAGCTAAATGGAGGGGCCAGTTCTGGGCTCAGAGGCGCTGCTGTCTGCCTGGAGGAGCCTTCCGAGCTGCCCAGAGCCCTTCTGCCCTGACGTGATGATGATCAGGGGGATTTTGTGTGTTGGAGGGAGATCCAGGAGTGGAATGGGTAAACTTTTCTCAGCATTAATCAACTTAAATGAGCCCCGTGGGCTTGCCCCAAGAGAAGCCTTGTCCCTCCCTGCTCCCAGCTCTGCCAGGTCTCCTTCTATACTTCGATTTCTTGGCTCTCTGGCCATCATCCTGAAGACACATCTTCTGTCTGCCCTGAAGGAGAGCAGAGCTTTGGCCATCCCAGGCCAATCCACACAGCTCGTCTCTCCTCCTGCTTCTCCAGTGCCTCTCGCTGTGGTGTCAGATTGCTTGGGTATTTTAGCAAAACCTCATTCCTGGTGCTGTCTCTGCTTCTCCACTAATTCCAGAAATGTTCATACAGGGACAAAAAGCAGTTACGAAACGAGAACCTGCTTTTATATTCAGAGAGGGTGAAGACAGCCTTCTACCCTCCCTCCCACCCCTGAGCAGCTTTGTGGCTAATTTAGTCCCCAAATGCATCACAGACTCCAAATCCACTGCATCTGTGAACTCTGGGGATCAAATGGAAAAGGGGCTTTTGTGTAACCACAACATGCTGCTGCTACTGAGGAAAACACAGGCTTGACACCGCAGGAAGGAGCAGTGGAAATATTTTGGTTACGTGCAGGTGGAATTAAACAAATGTTCAAAAAGAATGAAAGGCTGCTTTTTGAAGTATGTCAGTGTTGCTGCTCCAGATGAAGCAAGATGAACTGGAGCATCTGGAAGCCTTGGTAACAGATTTCTTTGCGATTTCTCCTAGAGAGCGATCAGATAATGTGCCTTCCTTTTATGACAGAAGTTGAGCTACAGAGTATGGCTTACAGCTGTAAGGTGTTCAGACCGAGGAGCTCCTGCTCTCTGAGGAAGAGCAGATTACGGGCTGATGAAAAGGTGAGCCCTCTCCTCTGCCCCATTTCTCATCTTTTTACCTAATTTTTTCCTCCCTGGAGCATAAAATTCATTGTTGTCTTCTCAAAGGAGCATGCAGGCACACTCCTGCCTAATCAGTCCAACTACTAAGAAAAAGCTTTTGGGCTGTGAAGATCCTTTGAATGATCCCACTGTGTTTGAAAAAGACATGTGGCTCCCAGGACACCCATGCAGGTGTTTGTGCGTGTCCAGCCCGTGTGTGCAAATACCCCCAGGGTCTGAGGTTACAACGATGCACGCAGAGGGTCTTGGCACCTCTGCTTGGGCCTGCACAACGCAAGGGACTATCTGCTCATTTCCCCATCCTCATACTTCAGAGTGTAGCTTGCAGCTGAGGCTAGGAAGACCCTCAGCTGCTTTGGGATCTGTTAGCTGCCTCGGGAGTTCTTTTTGCACCTCACTGTTCAGGCTGCCATAACCTGCTCCTCTCGATCCACCAAGAGGGTGAGTAGCTCTGGCACAGTAGCCCCTGAGTGTCCCTTAGCTGCCGAGAAGCTAAGTGCTGGGCAGTGTCAGGGCTATGCTGCACACACCCGCTGCCTGCAGTAACTACGTTGTAGCTGGGTGAGATGAGGCAGGCTGGCAGGCGGCCTGCGTCCGCGATGCTGTGAGAAGAGCCTGGCTCCTGGGGAGAGGGCTGGGGAGCACGGACCAAACCCCAGCTTGCTGGCTGCCAGTTGGAGTGATACCCCAGGCGTGCTGAGAGCTCAACTTTCCCTTCCTGCATTGCCCTGTGCCGCAGGAGGATTGCTGGCGGGGCAGATGATTTGTGACCGAGGATCACAGGCAGGTCTCCCTTCCCAGGCTCTGACCTGCCAAGCACAGGAGCTCTTTGGCTAAGTTACATGGTCGAAGAGCAGAGTTGATATTTGGGAGCATCACAGGTTTTGGTGCTAAACTCTCCACTGGACTCCTGAGATCGTGGGAGAGGACGGTCTTGGGGATTTGCACTGACTAATCCATGATTTAAGAGTTTGGATTTGCTGTCATCCAACAAACGACATGTGCCAAAAATGACTGGAATTCACCCCACAGTCCTGATAAAGGTTCACAGCTTCAGGCTGTAGCAAGTTTCTCTGCTGTCAATTGCTGCCTTTTCCCTAGACATCTTATTCCAGCCTGGGAAAGAGAAGAGTGGGGAGCTGTAGCAAAGTACTCTGGAAAATGGGCAAGAAAAATCTTACACCGGAAGAGAAAGAAGGAAAAAAATCTCTCTATTGAGCTGAAGTCAACCATCGACTGCTGAGGACTCTGGAGAGGAGGAATATCCGTCCACCAGGAATGTCAGCTGCAGACCACTGGGAGACAGCAACTGCCCTTTCCAAGTGGGTTTTTCTTGTCCTGCTCCCTTCTATTCTCAGATTTCCAGAGCAGCTAAATCAACAGCCTCAGGAAAAACAAAGGGGGAGAAGACACAAAACTCCCACAAAAATCCAGCTAGTGCAGCTCTTGGATTTGCCTTGCTGCCAGTGCTGGTGTGTGGAGCCCTTTTCTTCCTGAAAGGGAGATGGGGAGAGGAGGTGGAAGGATGGGACTCATGAGGGCCGTTGTCTGAGTCCTGGGTTCAAGGGCCACCTTCCATGTGACTTACTTCAGGAATATTCTCACTCTCCTTTTTCTCCTGAGCCATAGTAGCATTTTGTTTTTCCTGGTGTATTGTGAGTTTTCTGGCACAGAAAGTTGGTTGAAAACCCTTTCTCATTCCATTCTCACAAAGGAAAGGAAACCAAAGTCCATTGTGAAGGTGAAAAGCAAGACTCCTCTGATAAACTTCTAGTTGTAGATACTTGAAGCCGAGGAGAGCTCCTACCTAACCTCTGGAAGCATCTCTTAAGCCAAAGTGAGCTGCAAGCTCGCACATTGCCTGTGGTGGAAATCCTATGCTGGGAACACACCTGATTTCTTCTCTTTGAAGGCAAAACCTTTGGCCAGGTAGTGAGCTGTGCTTCTCCTGCTTCCCTGGTGCTGCCCTCATGATGTCGAACTCAGACTTTGCAGATTTGAACATGAGGATGCTGCTTTTGTGCCTCTCTTGCTCCAGGTTTGTGGGCTGTGCTGAGCACCCTAAAATAGGAACTCACTCAGGTTCCTAACTCCACACTGAATCTGGCTCTGGAACAGGATGCCAAGTGGCTAAAACTTCTCACCATTACTTTTATTTGCACCCCAAGAGTACCCAAAGGCCTGTCCTGTGACAGCAGCGTGCTCTGTGCAGGGTACTGTACAAGCACCGAGACAGAGGAGGGTGAGGTGAGGTCCGTGAAAGCTCTGCTGAGCTGCATGACCTGCAGACCTCTTGCTGCAGGGGAGATCCACCCCTGGACAAGACTGTGTCAGTCCCAAACGACTTTAATGCCCGAGGAGATGGGAGAGCTGTGGAGTGCAGGCGAACGGATGCGTTCTCAGGTCAGTGGCACAGATGATGATCCTGCAGACCTCCAGCTCCCACCATTTCTCCCTGGAGAGGGAACTGGCTGAGGTGGAAAAGCTTCTCTCTCCTCGATGCAAGAAGCCCCTCAGTGGCTGAACACTGTATAAACAGCAGCAGCAGGCTCCCTCCCCCTTTCCATTTCTGTTTGTTAAACACACGCTCTCTGCCTTTCTCTCCTTCAGGAGCTAACACAGCATACAGCTTTGTGAGACTGTCAGTCACCCTGCGAGGGGGTGCTCTCCGGATGCTCAGGGTGAGGTGCCGAAGAAACTCCCGGCGATGAAGCACCCTCCATCAGCCCAGATCTTCGCCTGACTTCCTCGCTTTTCTGAAGATGAAAAGTGCTTTTCACCCCTTTGCCACAGGTCGACTTAGAGGGAGTGGAGAGGACCGAGAAATGCTCCGTCCTGGCCAGCAATGAGACAATAACTGGAGGTGAGTGGCTCTGTTCACGAAAGAGGAGGACGTGGGTCAGGGAGGGCTCATTGGAGCAGCAGGTCTGAGATGGGGCCAGGTCTTGACCACGCCGTGTGGTTCAGGCAAAAAAGGTCCAGGCATCTTTGGGAAACTGGATTTGGAGACCAACAGCCCCGAGAGCTGGAATGGAGAGAAAGTGAACAAGAAATACTGGCAGGAGAGTTTCAAAAGGTCCCTGAGCAGGGAATCTGGGAAGCAGGATGCTGAGTGAGAGCAGGCAGGAAGAGCAGGTTGTTCCAGGGGGCTGCAGGACCAGGGCATGCACAGCTCCAGAGCCACAAGCTGCAGGTGTGGGGCTGAGGTGCACGGCTGTCAGAGGAATCCTGATCTCTCCCACAATCTGTCTCCTCGTGGCTTGGTACAAACCTCCCGTCAGCTCCTCCGTGCTGGGACTGTGCACGTTGCTGGCACTCGGCTCGCTGCCAGAGATCAGTGCCCTCAGAGAGAGAAATGCAAAGGGAGGTAGGGGACTCCAGGAGGAAAAACGGTGCCTCCTTTCTTTCTGCACTCATTGCACATTAATTGTTGAACAGAGGGAGCCTCTTGTCATCCTCTGATAGCCTGCATTTCACCTACAGAGTTTTTGGTCTGTCCCAAAGCAGGATACTGGGTTTTCTCTCTGGCTGTTCTGTTAATGGGTTGTTATTTTCCTCTCCTCCCTTCTCTCATCTACCCCAGACTCCCTACATTTCAGGAGGTAACAGACTCCCCAGGCTTACCAGGATCCTTCCACCAAGCTGCTTCTTACCTTTTGCAGCTCTGACAACTGGTGTGTCTTCATCGCAGCATTTCCCACTGAGCCCTGTCTCCTGGCCAGCCTTACTCATGGCACGTCCCACAGGGCAGAGGGCCCTGCACAGTTCCCCCCTGCTTTTAGGAGAAATTTCCAAGAGAAAGTGTGTATCCCTGCCAAATGTATCTCTTCTCATCACCTCCTTTTTCATCCTGTCCTGAGCTGAGTGACTAAGGCATCCTCCTTGCCTCATTCCCTTCAGAGTGTTCTGTGGCTGCAGCCTAGGCAGGGACGTGCAAATAATTAGAGTGAGGAATCACAAGAAATCCCTGGTGTATCTTCTCCTTGCACTTTGTGTCTTGGTGCCAGTTCTACGCTGGGGTCTCCCGGCAACAGCTCTGGGGCTCCCGAAGCTTTGCAAGTTTAGGGTTAGCAATGTGTGTCTGATGATAATGGCATGAGGTTTCTGCACCAGTGAGCCTGATCTGGGCAGATCATTTACAAAGCTGCAGCAGATGATGGGCAGTTCAGAGGGTCTTTCCTTCTGCCACAGTGTCATAGTGGAGCAATCACTGTTTCACTGGAAACAGAAGGATCTGGGACAATTTCTAACTGCTGTTTGGCTTCAGGAAATTATCCCAGAGCTGCTGTTTGTCCTGAACCAGCCCATTGCACAGAGAAGGTGAAGTCCCCTCCCCTTCATCATTCACATTTTGCATATTCATGCAGTTCTTGAAATCTACGTTCAGGACTTTTCCTGAGAGATGTAGAGTGGTGGTGAATGCAGGAGGCTGAAGTTAGCAAACTTGGGCTTTTTTCCAGCCCTGCCATGGATGTGCTGTGTGGTCTCTGGCAAGCTCGTTAACCTCCATATCTCAGTTTATTGTGTTCTTCTCCTCTAAGTGCTGTGCTGTGGGGTGCAGGGCTGAACACTGCTGTCTCTCAAGTGCTGTAGGGGAACTGTTAGAATGTAGGGGAAGCTGTTAGAATTCAGCTTGCTCCAGGGTGACAACTGGGTTCTGGTGATGAGGGACAGTCTCAGGCCTCCTTGCCAAGGACTGCTGCCAGATTTGGGACTGAGGATGAGTCAGTGCTCCAGACTGGGCTGCTGGAGATGAAGGGGTTTCACGGAGCTGAGCTGCTTTGGAGGAAGGACACAGCATGGAATAAATCAGTGAGCAAAGACATGAAAGTATCCATCAGCCTCAGCCCTCACACCCCAGCGCTGCTGTAGAATGAGGTTGTGGCTGTCATTAACCAGAGAGCAGAGGCTAGCCCGGGTTCCTCCACTCCCTCCTTTCGAGTCAGTGATAACTGATAGAATCGTAATTCCCGGCCACTCTCTGAGCAATCTTTGTCCTTACTTCCCTCTTTTCTCCAACCGTTGTCCCCATGGTGTATGCCTGCTGGCTGCAGCAACCCCAGTCTCACTGCTTGGGACAAAAAGAGGAATTTTAATTAATAAGCTCTGTTTTCTCCGGCCCTCTGCCCACCCCTTCAGCTCTGCTTGCTGAACCCTGCCAGGCTCTGTAGATGGCTCTTTCAGGTCTGGATGTGCCCTGACGGATCTGGACTAGGCTGGCTGTGTGCTTGGGGCTGCAGGTGGGACACGGAGGGAGCCAGGACATCCCCAGGAAGCAGAGGTGCGTGTGAGTCCCAGGGCACCTAGTCTAAGTCCTCTGCAGCAACAGATTTTGGAGCTGTGACGGTGGTCACTGTCCCTCCCAATCACTGACAGTGGTGTGCTCAGCAAAGGGCTGAGGTTTCAAAGCTCCTCTCTCCTTCCCTCTCCTCTTCCACCTTCCCAAAAGCTAAAGCCTGCTGGCAGATTCAACAGCTCTCGGCATTGCTGGGAGCCATCCCTGGGTCCCAGACCTGCTTCAGGCTGAACCTTAAATGGATGAGAGGGTGAAGGCAGGATCCAGGCAGTGTCCTGTTTCTGCATCCCTTCGTGGCAACCCAGTACAAGGGAAAGGGCTTAAGGCAGTGTTTATCCTCCTGTTCTGCCTCGATGTTTTGCCCTCCCAAAAGTAGTTGGTTCTGAGCTCCAAGGGTTTTTCCATATAGCCTGGCAGGCCTGCTGGGCACAGGAGCGTGTGTCTGGCAGCAGCCTACACATCTGCCAGCACTTCCATTACTTGCTGGAGCGAACCTCAGTCTACTCCTAGCAGTATCCCCATGACCTCCAGGCAGCCCCTGGAGTGGGAACATTTATTATGACCATTTTGTCTCCTAATTAAAATGCCTTAATTGATTTTTAATAGTTCCCCTTTGAAAAAAAAAGAACAACAAAACAAAAAAACAAAGCAAACTAAATCAAATAATAACTCCATTAAGGCCATTTTGTTACGATGCAAAACAGCTCCTGTAATCATGATGTTCCTGTCTCCTCTCAGATGGTGGGTAGCTGCCAGTCTCCAGCAAAAGGAAATAGCCTGAGATGTGAACACAGCAACTGGCAGCCAGTTGGTGGGTGAGACAGGGAAGAAGGGAAGGGGCTGTCCACTGGTATTGTGCCAAGATTTGGTCACTGAAGATAAATGGGACAGGCAAGCCACAAGTGATAGTGACAAAGTAATGCTAGACAATTTGGAAGCTATAAAAATCCCAGATGCAGAACAAGCAAGGAAAGCAAAGCCACTCCAAGTGTGCCCAGACCTTGCTCTGCTTCCTTCACTGCCCTTGCACTTCTGGCAGTAAGGTTTGCTCTGGCGTCAGCTGCAGCATGAATGTCTGAGGAGAGGCTCTGGCCTGGGCTGAGGCACGTGAGTTGTGCTGTGCCACCTTCCCAGGGGCCTGCCTGTGCCTCTGCTCAGTTTCCCACCCTGTTGGCTGCATGGCTTTGAGCCTTAGAATTTTGAACCTCCCTTTGGTCTCTGGGGTTACCTTTCCAGGGCCGGAGGCAGCAGTATCATGGACATCTAAGCAACTCCCATTGCTTAAAGTTACCTTCCTACTCTTGTAAAGGTTACAGCTAAAGACCTTTGTGGTCTCCATTGTTACGGTATCAGAGCCCAACATATTCACCATGGGCATAAATGAGCCAGCAGAGTTACACAAGTTAGGACAAGCTAATGGACATGGAGAGGGCAGGAGAAAGCAAGCATGCAAGAAGGGACCGTTTACCACCAGCAGATCTTTTGCTGGGCCTCTGCAGGTGACTGGGTTTGCAGCCGACCAGGCAGATTCCGAGGCTTGCAAGACACAGGATGGGTGGGAAGCCCACCAGCACCCAGTTTCAGCTAGTACAAGCCCAAAGCAATTCACTCCTCAAAGGGGCTGAGAAGGTGCCCAGCAGCCTGCCTCTGATTCCCAGCTTTGTTTAAGCCCTCTGCCTCCCTCCTGCAGAGGCAGGGCATTATCCTCCCTCTCTGCAGGTCAGAGAAAACACAGTGCTCTGCAGACCACCCTGTCTGGCAAAGCGATGACTTTCTCTCAGTTTTGATCAAGTGTGTGGTGGGAATGGGGGCCCCACACTCAGTGCTGGGGAGAAGGGGATATGTGAGGCGCCATGTCCGCCCCAGCAGCAATTCTGAGACAGAGAGACTGAGAAGGAGCCAGTAACAGAGTTGGCTTTTCTCCTGCTGTGTTTGGCCTGAATGAAAACCCTGCCGTGACACGGCTCCGCTGTTACAATGGCACCAAACGCCAGCAGCGGGTTCCAGACTGAGTCAGTTCTGGCTCATCAGTCGGGCTCCCTGCTCCCAAAGCCGTACTCACGCAGACGTTTGAGCACCATGTGGCAGGAGGCTCGCTGACACCGAGACTTTGGCTCTTGGGTCTCTTTCTGCCTGGACACTCAGCAACAGCTCTGTGGGAGGCTTGTTCACAGCTTCAGCAATCTGTCCTCTGCATGTGGGCATCTCTGAAGCAGCTCCCTCCTCTGCAAAGCCAGTGGATATCTGGGTGTCACCAACACTGAGGGAACAGACAGGTTCTTTTAGGGATCCTTAGCAGAATGATGACGGCACTAAATCGTGGTTACTGTTAAAAGATTTATTTCCTTAACAGGATATCATGATTAGTATAGCACAGAATTTATGATTGGGATGACACAGGATTTCTGCAAGCAGAATCAATGTAGTACAATCTGGTCACAGCAGGTCATGGGTCTCACTAGCCATGAGTTCCCTGCTTAGAACTTGTAACTGCTTGATTTTATGGGCAGTGCTCTGCGTGCTGTTATGTTTCCCTGTTCTGTGACAGGGTCAGCAACACCACCGGGCTGGCTGGGTGCCAGGGACCATCAGGGCTGGCAAGGAAGGGAGTAATCATCCTGGCACCCAGGAACCTTGAGGCTGGCAGGGAAGGGAAGAAGAAATCTGTTTGGATCTGTTTGGTTTGTCTATGTAGTTCATGGGACCTCCAGGGCCTGATAATCAGGGAAAGGGAAGGAATACGTGACCCACTCAGACACAGAGTGTGGCTGCTTAATTCATAAAATGGCATTAGTTATGCTAGCCACATCATCAGAGGTTGGGAGCGATCTGGAGTGGTGGCATCACTAGCAGAAGCATGGGCAGAGACTCACGAAGAGGCAGGGTGACAGGTGTTTTCACCTGAAGAGGTGAAAAATAAGAAACTGAAAAAAAATGGTGCACAGTCTGGAAATCAATTGTTATGTGGAGGTGGAGAAAAGCACCTTGAATGTGAGAGTGTCTTGTGTTTTTCCCCTTTCCTAGTTCTTAAGGAGTTAGGACTCAGGGCATTTTTGTGACAAGCAAGTCTTACACCATCAACAACTTCTGCTGGCTCTAAGAGGTCCCAAATATTTTACTTGTTTGAAGCAACTTCCCAGTTTTGCAAAGCTTACCTTGAAGAAGCAGGAGAGGAAGTGTCCAAAGGGGCTCCATGAGCAGGAGATCTTTTCAGGACCTACCAGTCTGGCCTTGGCCAGCTGAAGATTTTTTTCCCCTTTCAGTTCAAATAAAGAGAATCCCAGAAATGTGTGTGAAAAGTTGCACTTTTCCCTGACCTTTCCTCGGGGAATTGACATTCCATTGATTGTATGCTCTAACAGGAGGTGTCGGGGAGCTGAAAGGCCATGCAGTGAGGAAGGATGGGTGTAAGGGCGAAAGAAAGAGGATGTCACTGCTGCTGATGTTTAGCCTGAAGTGCTATGTGGGACACGACCTCTGAGTCTCCGTTCTTGCAGATGTTCCGCTGCCTCCTGTGCTCTCACTTCTGCTGTGTCTGTGTTCCAGATCTTCTCCCCTTGACGGGAAGTCTCAGGCCAGGCATGGGACCGTTGGAGGGAGCCAACACCACCCTCACCATGGAGAAGACAGCATTAGATGAGAAGTTTCCTCAGGGCTGGCATGCCAAGGACTCTGTCACTCCTAGCCAGGATCTCTCCGGGTCTCGCAGCGTTATGATGGACAGCACCAAGATCCCGGGGGTCCAAGTTGTTCTGATTGCCGCCTACTCCCTCATCATTCTGCTGGGGTTCATCGGCAACTCCTTGGTCATCTACATCATAGTGAAGTACAAGACCATGAGGACTGTCACCAACTTCTTCATAGCTAATCTGGCCCTGGCAGATCTGATGGTGGACACGCTCTGTCTGCCTTTCACCCTAGTGTACACACTGCTGGATGAGTGGAAGTTTGGAGCTGTTCTTTGTCATCTGGTCCCTTATGCTCAGGCTCTGAGTGTCCATGTGTCCACTCTCACCCTGACTGTGATTGCCCTGGATAGGTACCGCTGCATTGTTTTCCACCTGGACAGCAGGATTTCCAAGAGGCTCAGTTTCACCATCATAGCTCTCATGTGGCTAGCAGCGGCTGTCCTAGCAGGTCCTCTGGCCATCTTCAGAGAGTACCGGTATGAGGAAATCCCATCCATCAACCTCAAAATGACTGTCTGCTCAGAAAAATGGCCTTCTGGTAATAACAGAGATGCCACTATCTACAGTCTGTCCATGCTCCTCCTGCAATATGTCCTTCCTCTTGCAATTATTTGTTATGCCTATACCAGGATCTGGTTCAAGCTGAAAAGCCACGTCAGTCCGACTTCTAGGAACGAAAACCAGTACCGGAGGAGGAAGACAACCAAAATGCTAGTGATGGTAGTTGTGGTGTTTGCAGTCTGTTGGCTCCCCTTCCACATATTCCAGCTTGCCATTGATCTTGATCTGGTTCTTATCTTCCATGAGTACAAACTCCTGTACACCGTTTTCCACGTCGGGGCCATGTGCTCCACATTTGTCAACCCCCTGCTCTACGGATGGATGAACAAGAACTACCGTAATGGCTTCCTTATGTTCTTTCGTTGCCAGAACAAGCCAGAGAGCATCCACACTGAAGGCTCAGTTAGAGGGAGGTCGTACATCTTCAGGGCCAACACCCTAAATGGGAGCATCAAACAGACTCTTGGCAATGAACCACTGCCCACGGAGGTTTAGGGATGGGACGTCCACTTCTGGGACTGAAGCTGACTGAGCCCAGAGATGTTCTTGGGTGGATGCCTGTTTTGGTGGAACGTTGTGTTGTGAAAACATTATAGCTACTGCAGCCATGTAGAAATAGACCCTGTATCTCTCAAATCAATAAATCTGGTGTATTTCTGTCTGACCAAACAAATTAATTTTTCCTTTGTCTGCATTCAAGTTATGCATGCGGAAGCATGAAAAATTACACACAAAGTCTTTCATTTAGCCGGCGAAATACACCCTTTATGCTATTTTCATTTGCCAAAGTGGGTTGCTCAAGCTCTTACCCCCTGACATATTCCATATTACAGAGAAAGTTTAATGTGTATGCTTGTTCATCTGTATGTCTCGTACCCAAAAGCCTTAATGATCTATCTTTAGCTAATGCCTCCAAGGAGAGAGAGAGCTACGTTCTTCTGCACGCATGGGCTGGTGAGTGCCTTCATTCCGCAGGCCTGGGGAGGGAGTGGGCTAGCGTGGGTTGAAGCTGGGCAACCCATGGTCTCTTGCACTGTATTTGCATGAGTCTGCATTTGCAACACGTGGGATGAGCTCTCATGCTCAGAAAGCCCAGGAGGTGGCAGTGACAGGACTTACTAGCAAGGCTCTGGGGACACCTCATTAGACAGGGAGCTTGTGAGCCATCATCCTGGATGTAGCCAGGAGGAGAGCAGGCAGAGAAGGAGGAAGGCAAGGGAAGAGCTCAGGCAGATGACCAAGAGGACTGAAACTGAACTTAGGGGATTGGAAAAGATGACTTCTCCCAGACCCTAAGATGTAGCTCCTGCCACCCAACAACTTGATGGGGGTCAGCAAGACCAGAAAGGCAAAACCTGCCAAGGACATTGGCACTTGGAGGGTTTTAAAGCTTTACTCTTTCTGGCGTTGGAGGTGGCATGGATCTGTACATGGGTGCTTCAGTTCAGAAGACAGATGTAATGTGCTTGCATCATTGTTACAGATGTGTTGCCATTTGGCAGAAGAAGATATGAAGACAAAGGAAGATGTATTCTTTCAAACCAAACTACATATTCTCCTCTCTAAGGCTGTGTCAGCTGAGGAGCGCATTTTTAGCTCTGCCATCAAAGGAGCCTTGATTGCTACTGTGATCTTAGCAGTTTCTCATTGGTGTCGTCTCTAAAATCAGTGTTCATCAGATTGAAAAGTAACTCCCAGATGCAGGAAAGAGGCTCAACAGACCTCCTCATTAAAGATAAAAAGAAAAACTTTGATTTGTAGGTCTTCACTGGAGTAAGGACAAGAGGTAAGAGAACTTGCAGTTCTGAGTACACCAGCCTGGATCAGGCTGCTGGGATGTCACTTCTGGAGTCCTCAAGAGATGAATTGTCAAAGGGCTTATTTGAAAATCTGTCTCTCCTGCCTCCTCCCCAGCTTGACCTGCTTCTGGCCCTTGTTCTCCAGCTCAGCTTCCGACTGCCACACGAGATTTTAATCTCACTGTTTATTTCTGCTCTCTGATCCTTTGCTCAATTTTCCTAAACTGCTACAAAAAGTGGTTTCTGGTTCCCTCCCAAGCGACATCACTGCCAGGCAGAGGCTGCAGACCACACTCCACACTTGAAAGCATGGGCATGTTGATGTCTAACAACCTCCTCAGCACCTGATCCTGCAGATCACAGCACGTTTTTGTTTTCAAGGAGCTTCTGAGGATCCTGTCAGGAAGTTGTTAATGTTCCAGTAAAAGGGTCATCTGCTTCCTGACATGTCAAGACATGACAGGAGAACTAAGATGCAAGTAAACCTTCCCCAAGTGAAGTGCTGTGGTATGGTGGTAGGAATTTACTGTTTCATCCTGATGGGAGGAGGAGGATATTCTCCTCCACAGAACTGGTAAATTCTGTCCCTACCTAATGAGGAGGTCACTTCTACAATCCATCCTCCCAAGGAACTCTCATAGAATCATATGGTAGAATCACTTTCTCCATATTTCCATCAAACTCCAAAATACAAGGAAATGTTTGTGTTTCAAAAGCAGCTTAAATGAGTGGAAAGAATTCAACTATTACCAATAAACACTTTAGAAAGTGATTTAGCACTCAATAATATATGTCAAATAACACACTCAGTAATGCACGCTTGGAAGCCAAGCTTGCAAGCTGGCCACGCTGCCAGCTGAGATGGATGAGAATCTAAATTGCTCTTCTAGGGGCCTTGCCAAAGGTTTCGTCCTGTGACACCACACATAGTATCTGACTCCAGAGTAAGGCAGATAATGACATTATGAATGACTGTTTAATTTTGAGCCCAGGCTTTTAAACTAAATATGGACAAATAAATAAATAGATCCCAGCTCTTCACAGATAAATACTGGCAGTGGCATTTATAGAGCAGAGGGATTTTTATGCTGGAGTAAACTGAGGAGGAGAAACTATTTACTTAAAGTGTAACAGCAAAGCTCTGTTTGCTTTATTTAATGCGCTTGTACAGCTTTACTGAGAGATTTCTGACTGTGAGTTTGCTGCTTGTTCCTTGCCATTGGAAAAAAATTTCAGTCTTCCACACTCATGGCTGGCAGGGAAATCAGCTCTCAGTCATGTACATGTCCCTGTGGAAAACCACGCTTCAGTTGAGGGAAAGTGGCCCTAGTGTCTGCTGTCCAACAGAGCCAGAGGAGGTGGAGAGCAATGAAGGAAAGCATCTTACCAAAGGCTGATTTAGGCAAATGAACTTATGCTATAGACTGTCATGACTGCATAGAAGGCAGGAATTAGTGTCCATGAAATAGGAATCTGCTGGAGATGCAGGTTCCCCACATATTAACACTCTACTAAAGATGACCTTACTGTCATGATCAGCTCCATGAAACCAAAGACCAGAAACATTTTAAGTTTTTCAACTATTTAGAGCTCAGGACAGGGTATGACCCTGCTCTGTTGATGTCAAGGGCAGATGCTCTAGTAGTTACAAATATTCCCGGAGTCAAAGGCATCTTCTCACTGCCTGCTCCTGGCCACAGGTGCGTCAGTGAATGCCTGTCCAGCCAGGCTCCTCTGCAGAGCTGGCCCTGATGTTACTGACGTGGGATGGGATGACTCATGTCAATGGCACAATAGCTGAAAGGGCTAAGGTATTTCGTTATAGAGCTAGAAACGCAGTGACAAAAATGAAAATGAACAAGTGTTTCATCAAAACTTGCCTGGAAGACAGTGTTGTTCCTGGTGACCAAACGAATTTCCTCTAAGGCTCTTCCAGATTCTTGCTGACATCTTTCTCAAAATGCTGCTTCACTGAACTGACCCGAGGATATTTCATGGCTTTTAGGAGGGAGGTTCTGAGTTCCCTGAGAAACGTCTTATTTCTCATGCTAGGACACGCTCCCTGGTCACATCGTATGAGTCCTGCATTATAAAAAGTACCACTGAACAATTCTTAATTGCCAAGCAACCCCTAGCAGTCAATTAGCTTTGAATAGACACCATAGGTGGGGATGCCTCTAACTGCCCCATGCAACCATTACTCACATGCCAGACACATACAGGAACAATTGAGACGTGGCAACATCATCATTTAAAGAAGCAGCACCAATAACTGTTATTCACTATTACAGGCCTCTGATCAAACTTCCAGGGTTGACAAAGACCATTGAAATCTGCTGAGGAAAGGCTGTGATTTGGACTAAGGAGGGTCTCTGAGCACTGGAAATTTTGCCTCTAGAACACTTATTTTTGCTCTCAAAATCCCTTCCCATTTGATTTCGAAAGTATGTACGTCTGTAACAAGCTAATGTGCGTAAAGAGGGCAAAGGTTTGGGCTTTTTACTTGTCTTTGTCTTAAGGCAATATGTACAGCCAGCGTTTAGATCAACACAGGGTGAGCTGGGTCCTGCAGTCAAGGCTCTGCTGGAATCAAAGACACGACACACTCCTGCGTTTGCCTGTGCTTCATCCTGCTCCTATAAAGGCCAGATCTGTCCCCTGGAGGCTCTCTGCCCAGCAGTAACGTGTGCCCCCCATTACCCCTGGCAGCCCAAACGAATAATGTCAAATGGCACATGTTTTATTAAATACGTCCACAAGTGTATCGGCAGAAACATTGCTCTGAGCTTTTCACAAAGGCTCTGTGGAGAAATACATACTAGACCAGGAAAGAAGCGGCTCCTCTACCATATGCTAATGCGAGAGGGGCTGGAGAGCTGTTCTGCTGAAGGAGGTCACAGACAGCTTCGCGTTTCCCTTGATATCAGGTGTTAATCTTATCACTGTTACAGCTAACATGGTCTGAAACCAAATTAGCCTTTGTTTGGGCAGGAGCTGTGGAGTTGGCGCTTTCTTCACATGCCTTTGTCTTTCGGCTCTGTCATTGTGTGATTTCACCAGGGTCTCTCAATGTGCTGGGTTTTAAATAAGGCCTCAGGATCAGCTAGCCTGGTGAAAATCAGGAATTACTGCAATAATCCACACAAGAAAGGGAAGGATTTTGGGTTCATATGGGTGAGCATAATTTGGCCCCTTGCATTTGAAAAAACAGAGCTTTGTCTTCCTTTCAGTTTTCCCTTATCTAGCTTGAGATTCTTCAAGTGCCAAAAATAATATTGCATATTACTGCCAGAACACTTATCTTCTCTTTGAGCTCATTTCAGAGAAGGGATTTGTTCAGGAGGGCCTGGGAGGGGAAGAAGGCTAGGTTTTTAAAGCTCATCCTTATCTATAGTCTCAGTGTTTTGTAAGTTAAAAGACAAATCAGAAAAAGACAAAGTCACTCACACACGCCGAGGGAGGTGCCAATTTATCTTCAGACAACACAACCTCTATTAATTTTCTATCCAGACACCCCAGCACCCTTTGACGAAGTGGTGGATGTATATGGGGCTGAATGAGATTGTGGGAGGAAAGCATTTTTCTGCTGCTAATAGCAATACCTTAGTGTCACTCATGATTTATAGCCAGTAAAGAATGTTTTTTCTGGTCTGTGTTCTGCTCAGTGTAATGAGTACAAAAGGAATAGTGTGGATGCCTCATGGAGCTCACAGGAGGAGATCTTCATTAGTTCAGTCCTCTCCAGTGTGGTAGCAAAGATTGTGAATATTAGAGGAGAAACCCTTTTGTTTATAACCAGCTTATTGAAGTGCACAAGCATGGAGTTGTCACTGTGTCACTGTTATGTGTCACAAACTTCAGGATGAGCAAGCAGCTCAGCTACAAGACGCTTCTCCTCACTGCTGCGTGGTAGGAAGAAGTAAAATAGATCACAGAATAAGATTTCAAGATATTCAGGAGAGAATGAGCTGCTGGGTTAATATGTTTTTCTATGGAATGTGGGGTAGATTGTTGGCTCTGTTGGAACCAGGAAGAAAAACATCAAAAGGGGAATGAATTCTGCCACGGTACAGGAAGAATAGAGCCTCTATCAAACAAGAGACAAGTAAGAAGTAACAGCAAACCTGGATCCACCATGTCCAGTATTCCATCTTAGGTTGAGGCAAGAAAGATGCTGTTTAGGGAAAGCACACGAACTTGGCCGCTTTAGTGGTTCACTCCTCTCATGTCCCTAGCAGCAGCCACAGCTGTTGCATTAGAGTTGTTAAAGGGGACACTGTGCATTGTCTAGACCGTTTCATATCCATTTCTAGACTTCGACTGTGATTTTGTCTTACCCCTTTTTGATTCTAACAAATGTGTCTGCTTCCACAGCCTCCTGTGGCAGCCAGTTCCACAAGTTCACTCCCCACAGTGTCAAAAACTACTTTCTTTTAAAGCCAATCCCCTAATAGTTTCAGCAAGTGTCCTCTGGGTTCAGTACAGTGGGACTGGCTGAGCAGCAGCTGGACCAGTGCTTATGGAGTACTGCCTTCATCTTGTAAATCTTCATGCTGTCCTCCTCCTCCAGCTTTCTCCTCTTCTAGCTCAAGGAACATCTTCTGAGGCAGCTTCTTCACCCCTGATTGTCTTATTTGCTATTTTGTGGACCTCCTCTAGTTCCACAAACATCACAGTGGGCTGCATTTTGCTCATAATTCCTGTGAAGGAGTGGGATCTATCAGCTTTGTTCCAACCTTGCTTGAGATCAACCGTATGAGTGCTTTTAAGTACATGTGGGGGAAGGACACCTCTTGATAAAATGTCAGGCTGCGTTTCCCCGGCTGCAGCATCGCTGTATTCTCAATGAAATCTCTTTACATGGGTCACTGAGTCAGTTCAGTGAATCATGAAATGCATGTCCAGCTTTGTTTTTGAAGATGAGAGCAACAAGTCCAGTCAGATACCTGACTCACCTTGAACTCTGTATCTGATAGATTTATCCAGGGGCAAGATGGGAGCCCAAATGATCCTGATCCCAGCCTACTGTCCTAAATCACAGCTTTGTCTATCCATTCTACAAACCAGAAAAATAAGGAATTGTGCATTTCAAGAAAAGAGTGATAAGTTTTTGTTACTTGGCAACTGTCGCTCCCACATATTTTGGAAGAATTTGAGAACATCCTGCACCTCAGAGAAATCAACCAACTTAAGTGAGGAGGAAGGGAACTGGCAGCAGATCCCCAAAACTTTGAGCTGGGAAGATCTCCTGGGGCTTGTGGAAGTAAAAAGTGCTTTACGTCTGCATGCTCCTCAGCTTGCCTCTTCAACGTGACTGTCTGCATCAGTTTCTGGGCTCTTCATGGTGAAATAATCCGTTGTTCTGCCATTTCGGTCTCACAGAGGCATTTCACAGCCATCTGAATGTGCGCTAATCCACCTGCCAGCTGCAATCAGTGCACAGCACGGTTGCTTTCCTGTCAGCCAAGATCTGAGCACCGGAAACAAAAACCTTCAAAGGAGGAATCAGCAAGTGATCTGCGTGTGAAAACTGGGGAGGGGGCAGTCAAACCTGAGGGCTTGGTGACTGTACACACAGTGACAGCAAACCCAGGCGATGAAGCCAGAATAAAATTTGACTTGCTTTCTGCAGTGGCAGTTGTCTTCAGACAGGAATTCAGACATGATTATTAGAACAATAATTTAGGGCTTCAGTTGCTGGGAGCTAATATCCAAGGTTGAACCCAGCAGATGGCTCTGTAAGTGGACTCCAGATAAAGCATTTATGCAGTGGTTCAGCGTTTTTGGTCCAGTTCTGTTACTGACAATGTTGCCATGTGAAATCCCATTTCCCTTTCCTGGGTTAGATAAAAGAATCTACTGGTTTCAAAAAGCAGATCTCAACTCTCCAAGACAACCCTGCAGTATCCAATTAAGTAAAGCCAAGATAGCAAAACTAGCATGGCAAGAACTGATTGAAATAGTCTCTTGCTTCAAGGAGTGCAGTAACATGAGATTGCTGCTGTGGCAAAGATGTTTTACTAACACACAAGGTTCATCGGCCTCTGCTGGTCTGCCTGGCACCACGGTCCGTTGTATTAAATTCTGATTGGTTCCATGTAAAATCAGAGATTTGGGTCGTTAATACTCAATAGTTTGTCTGGAATCCTGCTCTTTCTACTTCTGTCATTAAAAGGACAGGAGCTAATCTCACTGCAACGCAAGCACCTAGAACAGCCCAGCAAGAATGTCTCTCTCTGAAATGCAGTTATTAAAGTACTTCTCATAGATTTTCTAGACAGCAGGAAGATGTTTTGGGATATTTTAATCATATACACGCTTAAAGAATAGTATGAGAAAAGATCATAGGAAATAAATGGGAGTTGGAACTCCTCCAGCTAAGCCGTTCCTAACTGCAGGTGTCTCACCTCGTCTGAGGCTCCTGTGATGGAGATTTCATCCACTCCCCGCACAGTTTATTCTGAGCCCTTTCTAATGTCAAACCAATAAATCTCCCTTATTGCCATCTATTACCTCCTGTCTCCTGGCAGACACAGATAGTAGTTTATTACCTTCTCTACTGCACCTTTACATATTTAAAGGGTATTATCATGCATCTCTTCCACCCGCTCCAAACGAAGCCAAGTTGTTTTTTTCTGTCCTTCCTCATGGGGCTCATTTGAAGTACCTCTGGTTGTTCTTGCTGCTCTTCTCTAGACTTGGGGTGTTCAACAGCCAGTAGTTCTGCAGCTAAACATAAGGACTGAAGGAGATAAAAAGGTTCTGCAGGAATGTTAGGTTCTCTGAGCAATCACTCAGTATGCTGGAATGCATAACTGGGAATTGCTTTTTTCCAAACACAGTGACTGCCTCGACACTATGGCAGGAGACGAGGGTCTTTGTTTTGCTGTCAGCAGAGCTATTTCCATGTTCTGACTCATCAGTGGCTGTTTCTACATGGGGAAAAAGCAGCAGCACTTTGCTGCATTATTCAGGCCCCTACAGTTGAAAACAAATACGGTAAAGGGTAAAAGGTTCCCTACAAGTTGTATCAGTCATGTAGAGTTTTGCACCTTGTGGGTGTTCCCTCATGTGTGCAGGTCTGGGTATTCCCATGGCATGAGTATGCACGCAGCCCTGTTCTTTAGGACACAGGGACACAGGTGACAGGAGGCCACAGCCATCATGTCCAAACTTGCCTCTCCCAAGGGAACTTGATGCCTTCCAAATGTCTCTCTGAGTTAACTTCAAGACCGTTTCTTGGGCTGCCTGGCAGCTTTCTGTGCTCCCCATCCCCACTGTGAGCATGGCAGTCGCTTCCTTAGCCCCTTTCATTCACAAACAAACCCAGGGAACCTTCAGGCTGCAGCTGAACCTGCTTTTGGATCCAGTGGCACTGGTGCAAGAGGTTGGAGTCTCCAGCCCTGCTGAGGTGCCTGAGCTCTGCCAGCAGACCAGCAACACAGGGGCAGTGCTGATGTCTCATTGTCCCTGATATCCTCCGGTCAGCAGACCTTTAACTGCTACCTCTTCCAATTTGCCTCAAAGAACAGCACTTATATATTGTACTTCCTTGTACTGTAGATAAAAATTAAAATTCTCAGCTAGTTCTCTCTTCCAGCTTTCGTCAAATCCTAGATGAGCTGATCTTAAACTGCTGAGCCTTGCTTTCCTCTTCTGTGAAACAGGACAAGTGCAACATCCAGAGGCTTGTAAAACTTGTCGTATGTGCCAGCTGAATAGTGCTACTGCACTAAAAAGCATTATAACTGAACACATCTTACAATAATTATGTTTCCATCAGTTGTGCGTTAAGGAAGTAGGCCTTACTTGGAAAGTGCTGATAAATGCTCAGAGGAAAGCACCTTTTGAATTCTCAGAGGCAAATATTTATTCCAGACTCTCAAAAAAGTAATGATCTGTGAATCCAGGTGTGGGAGGGTTTTTAACAGCCATAGCTTTCAGTGAGGAGTATGAGTATTGACTGAAGGATGACCACAGGCTTTGCTCCACTGCTCATAAGCATTTCTGAATTGTTTTGACAAGAATGATTCTAAAGAAATACCAACACAGTTGCTTTCTGTTCCAAGGAAGCTAATTAAGAAAAAGCAACTTTTAGCCAATTCTTGCTGTTGTCTTGTGCTGTCTTGCGCTTCCCTCCCTGACAATTGCTAAGATGTGCAATTGGAAGAAGGAGCTTCCTCTGCTGAAACCACTTTGGAAGATGACAAGCTCTGGGCCACAGCATCAGTGAACAGGCTGAAGAGAAGGATGGAGCACCCTGGCTACAAAGCAAATTTACAAGGTTGTGTGCATACCCCAGGAATCGGCAAGGCAAAAAATTAGATTTAGGAGCAGCGTGAAGTGACCACCCGAGGCAGAACATCTATCATAGCCAGATTAGGAAGCTAGAAAGTGACCTGCTGTCATGGCTTTTATGATCGGGTCATGTCCTCACTGATGTGCGGTCCGTGTTGTATCAATTATTAAGGGAGACTTTTTTTTTTTTTAAACAAAATCCTTTACACACACACACTTGCAACCCAGTCTGAAAATGACTCACATTCCCTGGAGACTGGAGTCCACCCCTGGAAGTGTCTGAACTGCTCCTTGTGGAAATGCGGGTTGCAACTCACAACCAATATATTTGCAAGTGGCTCAGGATGCCACGGAAGGAGGAAAGCCATGTTTCCTAATGGCCTTAAACACATCTCTCTGGTGTCTAATAATGTGCCAGCTCACACAAGCAGCGCTCTCCACCTACTGTGTTCTTGCACAAAACTTTTCAACTACAGCATCGTGGAGACCTTGACCCTTCTGCCAATTTTGCTGAAATTCTTTGAGGGGTTTAAAAGTTCAACGGTGCTTTCTACCTCATTGGTACTTTGTGAGTTTTGGAGCCATGGGGCATGAGGGTAATTGGCTTTCTAGGGAACTGCATCTTAAAGTTACCCTTCACCACAGGACACCCCAAAAGATGTCCGTGGTTATGTGTGTGTTAGCAGCTCCTTCTTTTTTCCTTATAGGCTCTCTTGTGTCTCACTCTGGAATTTTTAACCTACTTCTCCACTATTAAAGACAAGTCTGAGCTCTGGCTGAGGCTTCTCATTAACAAGCACTAACAGGCACGGCACCAGCTGCACCGGGGTCCTGTCAAATGAAAGAGCTGGGGCAGAATCTCCTTGTTCTCTCCAGCGCCCTCGTTACAGTTTTGTCTCTTCGAGTTCTGTTTCAAGTCATGGGTTCCCCTCGGTTCCTTATCTGCCCATTCCACAGATGAATGGATCCTGCTCTGAGAAGCTGCTTTCAGTTTCTCAGCACATATTTCCCCTTTATTACAGTCTTCTCATCAGGTCTGGTCATGCTGCCACGTATTCCGATATTCCTGCTACCCTGCACCAACTTAGGAGAAATATATGAAAAACCTCCTTCCTCACATGCACATCTTTCACTGCGCCCACTCAAAAACCAGAATGCCAGTTCTATGGCAAAAATTCTTCAGTTATGCGTTCAGATGACTGGTGATTTATATAAGCAAGTTAAAAATTAAGTTCCTAACCAAAATTTAATGTATACTTGTGGTTGCAGTGGTTGTGTCTCAGTGTGGATTTGAGTCACAAAGATATGCTCTCTTTATCAGTCTATTTTGATTTAAAAATTCTTATCTCCATTGTGCTGTAGGCATTAGGTTAGATCAACCTGCCGTATTAACAAACTGTCTCCTGGATGTCTGTAGCCCTTTTATAATAGCCAGGATTTTTTGGGTTTCATGGTTAGCACAGCACTATACGGAGTTCATTCCTTCTGTTCCCATGCGGTTGTGCTAATAAATAGGAGATAGATGCCTTTGGCATTAACAAACAGGTGCAGCCCCTACAGTGCTACAAAGAAATTATTTTGGCTGGGACTTTCCTGCGGTACATAATCAGCGGGGATCGTATAAACAAGCCAGCACTTGTTAGAAGGAAGCAGCGGGACGTGACTCATTCCTGGATATCATCCTACTTTACAGTCCACAAAACCTCTGTACGATTCTGGAGCTCAGAAGGCTGGAGGCAGCTTGGCTGTGTCTCCTCTGCACGTGAATTGTGCTGCTAAGGGTCTGTTCAGGGACCCTCCAGAGTGATGAATGCAAGCTAAGTCACAGCTCAAAGTTCTTTTAATTCTTACAATTGACAGACAACTGCCGAACCTGATAAGGGAAGCTCTGCTGAAATTGGACTAGGGAACAGGGAAGGAAAAGGAGAGAGACTGTAGACAGATACCAGGTAGGAGGTGCGGATGTTAAAGCTTTGATGTTCTCCCCTTCTGTGGAAAGAGTGGAGATAAGATTAGCAGCATCACACTCTATAATGGTATTATCCTGCTCAAACCACCAGGAGATGCAATTGTTCTGAACGTCACTGCAAAAACATGAGCTGTCAGGGTACTTGATTCTCCACTCAGCTGCTCTGTTTGGAACCAGATTAACATCACAGAGATCAGGATTGCACCTTTTGTACTTGACAGCTGAGCTGCTTTTTGTAGCCAAGAAAGATGCCTCCTTGCTGGGGCTGTGCCCCTTCAGTCCTTATCACAGAGCGCTGGTGTGGTAATAGCCATGAGCTGCCACTGAAGGGGAAGCTGGAGGATCTCTTTCCCAGCCATGCTGTGAAGGTCCCGCCATGGTGCACACTGTCAGCATCCCAGGCATAGCTGAAACGTGATATCAGAGAGCAAATTGGAGTCTCCTTGTTCCCATATACACTGCAGAGCGGGAGAATGAGCAAGACTCTGGAGGGACTCACATGTACACTATATATCCCAGCCTAGCTGTACCAGTATCTGAGCTCTTTCTAGCACCGCACTAAGTGAGTCACATCTCTCCTGTTGTTCATTCTCCTATCGTACTTCTAGGGGAAGATGTGAGTGCAAGGAGCGTCTTGCTCTGCTGGCTATCTTTTAAAAAATACGTATTTAATTATCTTCCAGGAGACAAGATTAAAAAAAAAAGAGCCTTGCTGCTTTGGGACCAGAAATTAGTGGCGTTTATTCCTGAGGGAGCTCATTTTGCAATTCCAGCTCAGCTCCGAGATGGCTCTGCTTTCTCCCAACCCAGTCAAGCTTTACCCTTTATTGCAGGCAACCAGCTGTGCTGTGCCAGGAGAGAAGCTGTTTGCTCTTGCTTTTGCTCCGGGCACCACACTACCTTTTTAGTGTATGTCCACGCTGCAGTGAAAAGTGTGGCCATAACTTCTGTCAACCTTTCTGAGTAAGCTTTAATCTAGCAGAGGTGAGGATCAGCACCGCTGTGACAGAGAGGCTCAGTTTTCCCAAGGAATCTTACCCAGCTCCTTCAGAGGAGCTTGCTGCTGCAGCTACATGGCTACTGAATTCCCACCCAGGCCATGAGCATGATGTGTGGGTCTCTTGCCTGCATTGCAGGGAAAGACTTCAGATAGTCTCAGCCAGAATATCTGGTGGTCAGGCTCAAACCAGGACACCCCCTCAGCTGAGTGAGGTGGGCTTAGAACCAACGATCTGTGTCAAGCAGTGAATGGCATCACTGAATTTCTGAGATATGAATCTTCAGGTATTCTTTCTCATCTCACTTCATTTTCTTCATCATTAAAATGGGGAGCGAGAAGCAGCATTTACCCGTCTCACATCACAGACCTAATTACTGCCATCAAGTAGATTTCACTACTGTTGCTGGTAAAATTTTGTATTAGAGCTGCAATCCCAAATGCCAAGCTTTGGGTAGCTTTTCCTTCATGAACCACACACACCAAGTTAAACTTGTCATCCTCAGAAGGCTCAGCACAAAGGACACTGATTTCACAAGGTGACACACTCATAAGGGACAGTTCCTTATTAACGAATGTTATTTACCACCTGGTGGAAAGGATCTGAGCAAACACATTGCTTTGGGAACAACAGGAAAAAAACCAGCCAACATGGATCAAAACCATTAACACGTTCATTAAAGAAAGGAGGCAGTTTTCTTGACTGATCTCAGAGAAAAATGTTACATGCTGCTTAACAAAACTGTAACAAAACAAAGTGATATGTCCCGTCAGAGAGAGCAGCACAGCACGGATGCTGGAAAAATAACAACGCTTCTGCAGCTACAAACGGCGGGAAGGACAGTGTTCCCGGGCCTTCTGGGGATGCGCTGCCCGCCCCAGCGCACAGTCCTGTGCCGGCTGCCTCTCGCACGCTCCTTTACTGCCACAAAGATAATGAGTCCCTCCTCTCCAGCAGCGCAGAGCCGGCGTGGCGGTAGGGCCTGTCCCAGCGCTGGCTGCCAGACCCGGTACGGACAACAACTTTCTGCAAGGGGGATTCTTCCACAGCTGCGTCAGGACCTGAGCACTGTCATGAATGTGTCACAGAAGGACCACACAGCATCTCAGGCCCAACTGGGTTGTTGGGTTTTTTTTGCAAGCAAATAGTGAACATAACTTACGGATAGTGGGAGGAGACTTGGAATCTGCTTCTGGAGGCAAGAGCATTTTTCTGGGTCTCTGGGGAGAACTCCAGCTAAAACAGGGACATCATCGTGTTATTCCTGGTGTTCCTGGGGAAAGAAATGGGTAGGATAGAAGCATTTATTCAAAGAAAATATATTTGAGACCCTATAAACTGTCAGACCTAGTCAAGACTCTGCCTTTAACAGCCACCAGCACCATATTCAACTCTCTCTAATAGTCTCTTATGGTGATACGGGGCCTCGGGGAACTTTTCCTGGTCCTTTAGTGGTGAGTTTATCCTTTAAACAGGAAGTCGTTTAGCTCCTATTTGTTTATCCTGTCCCAGTTTTCTAAGTGGGTGCATTATCCATGTGAAGTTTTAGTGGGTTTTGGATACTTGCTGATGTTCTGTGCTGCTCTGTGATCAACTGGCAGCAAAGCTGGAACTATTTCTTCCTGCGAGCTTTGATTCAATGCTTCAATTTCACTTTCCAAACCTGAATGAAATTAGAATTTCCAATTTCAAAAGCTATCCCCTTTCTGTTATCAGCAATAAAGAAGGAATGAAAAATGCTTGCCTAGCCTGTTCTGTACTGTTCATTATTTTATACAAACGTATCACTAGGTTTCTCTTCTCCTTAATAAACTCTCTATAATAGTCTTTTTTTGCTGTGCCTCTTCTCATAGCTTTCATTATTTTCATCACTTGACATATAACACAAATTGTGTAGAGATCAGATTTTAGTTTAAAATCTGAAGGTCACCTCTAAGCCTTGTTAACAGCTTTATTGAAATAACTAGCATATAGAAATAATATGAACTATTGTTCCTATTTTATTGTTTAGAAAAAATTAAATAAGTGCCTTGAAAATGTTTCATGTAACCTTTTTGCAAGAAATGCATTTCACTGTAAAATGTGTGCTAGTTAGACTGCTGTTGAACAGATTGGTTGGATCACCAACTCAGAAACCAAAGCAATTTTAAAGAAGAGAGGCAGGTTCTGTTTTATAAACACAGAAACCCCAAGTGCTATGTGTGGCTATAGCAGCTGCGCAGAAAAATTGAAATTTTTATGATCCTGGAAGATTAAATGAGAGGTTGATGGAGTAACTCTATCAGTTTAATGAGTGCTTTGGTTTGGATAAAACAAGAAGATACCTTTTGCTACCTAAATCAGGTATATAATTTCTTGTCCCTTTTCTGTGCTTTGAGTTACCTGTTCAATAGACAGCCACATTTAAGAGCCAAAGCCGTGCTGTTTTGTAACCCTCACCTCGCCCCAGAAACCTGTATATATAATTAGAAAGATTGAAAATGTTAACATTTCTGAGATTGCTGATGTTTGTTCTTGCAAGTGGCTCCCAAACATATGAGAATTCATCAGAAATATAACAAATCTCTTTTTTGCTTTTCCACTGGTGCCATTTTAGAAATAGTAACATCTTTATTGCAACATTTCTGAGGGAAAAGGGGCTCCTTTACCCTTCAACAGACAGACAGACGCTCCTTCTTTGTCTCCAGTCCTCTGGCTGCTGCTTTATTACGCTGCTGTGGTTACTATCAGCATAAAGACCAGGGTCGGCGTGGCGAAATGGGAGCTGTAGCAGACGTCTGCGGAGCCACAGAGAAACTACTTCAGTGCAGTTTTACTTTCAAAGGAAAGTGTGACCTCATAGTCATCGATGCAGTGTCCTAGCAAATCTCAGGGAGGTTTAAAACGACTTAGAAAGATGAATGAAACTGTCCCTGCTGAGCGTAGCTGATAATAGAGGACTGGTCCTAAATCCCCCGAACACCTTCCTCAACAAGGAGGAACCTCAGAGTAGGTCCCGTTGGTGTTTTAAGACCTTCACCTCCACTGCGAAAATGAACCCCTGCCAAGCTCTTGGTAGGGTTTTCCTCCTCGCTGCCGCGCTGTCTCGAGCTCACGTAGCTTTCGTTTCAGGGGCTGCTGTTGTGAAAGCTTCTTGGAAGCCGTAGCCGTTTGCGAGCTGACGCAGGGATGGGTTTATATCACACTTGAGACGCCTCAGCCCCACACTCGCGTGTTGACTGAATAGAAAGGATTGAGTCTTGGAAGGCTTTGCAGATGAGGGAGCTGGATGAAACTAATAATAATCCGCTACGATTTCACATTGGTTTAAGCAGGCTCTGAAGTCAGCTCTTCAAAAGTAAACGCAGGTACCTGCTGTAGTTCAGTGTGCCTGACTGTCCTTTGAACTCCTTCACAGGGAGTATTTTATCAGGGGAATGAAGAGGGAGATCCCTGCGTAATCTCCATCGTTACTTTTCACTTCTTGAGGTAATGATGGATAAAGCATCCTGGGGGAGAGTGCTGGTCCCTGCCTGACACAGCAGGGATCCTTTGCAGCTTTCCTCAGGCTTACAATAGATACTGCCTCAAAGCAGCTTCTTCTCTTCCTCAAAATACTCTTACAGTATAGTTAAAGCAGTTTACAGGCTGTTAATACTTTCTGAGATAAGTCACATGGCCATGTAACAGTCAGAATGCCCAATTTAGGAAAGAAAGAGTTTGAGTTTCTAACCCGGCCGAAAACACACAGACCGTGAAACACTCCTCCACGAGCAATGAGGGACACACGGCTGTTTTTCTCCAAGTTTTTTTCTCGCATTACTTTTTCAAGCCAGTCAGCCTTTTTTTTTTTTTCCCCCCCCCAAATATTTGGCTCAGTAACAATTCCAACAAATTCTAAGAGTTGCGTATTGATACGAATAAAACGATGGAGCGTCAGGAAGGTACAGGCACTCGACGAAGCCGTGCGGTGTCTGACGCAGAACAGGGTTTGCCACCAATTACTGCACATCAACACTAGCAGAGCGCACGAACAGCTTCAGGACTTCAGGAGAACACATAACTGGTTGCAGATTTAATACTGGCTGTCACATCCCTGCTTTGTGGATTTTATTAGTGACTTGCTGGAAGAGGAGCCCATATTCTGCTTCTCTGAGAGCTAAGAAGACACAAGATATATGTGGTTTATGTTTCTCCCTCGTTAGAAATCATGATGTAAAACACAGAAACAGACATGGATTAAAAAAAAAAAAGAAAAAAACACGGCAAAATGTCTAATTTGAAAAACATGCTAAAGCAATAGCTGCAAAACATCCTGTTTTCCAAAAGGTTCAAAGGAAGAGAGCCCTGGGCAGCGAAATACTGATTTTAGTGTTCATGAAAAGTGAGAAAAACGTTACTTGTGTCCAAATTCGGACAGAAATGGTGATAAAGAAATGCTGGGCCCAGAGACTCCCGGGACGCTTGGTGTGGCCGCTGCCCCCGGCCCTGCAGGGCGCTGCCCGGCGGCTCTCACGGCCCTGCCGCCACCGCCCATCGGCACCCAGCTCTCCCGGATTCGCAGCCCGATCTCCGGGTCAGGCTGCCGCTTCACCCTGCCCCACCACAGGGAACGCAGCGGGCCGGGCCGCGCTGGGTGACGCGGGGCGGTGGAGCGGAGCCTCCCCCTGAGGCGCCGACAGAGCCGCCGCCGGCCCTGAGGGGAACGGGCGGGAACGGCGCGTGCGCCCCCGCGGAGCCCGACAGCGCCGCGCAGGCGCAGGAGATCTGGTCTCTCCCGGCCACCGTCCCGCCCTTCCCAGCGCCTGGCCCCGCCCCCTCCAGCCGTCACCCCGCCACCCGGAAGCTCTTGCGCCGAGCGCTTCCGGCGAGCGGCGGCTGAGCGGAGCGTCGGGTGCTGCCCCCCCTTCCCGCCCCGCGGCCCGGGCCCGGCCTGGCAGCCGGCCCAGCATGCCGGGACTGCCCGCCCCGCCTAGCCCGTCCGCCCGCTCCTCCCCATGCGGCCGGCCCGTAGCTCCGGCGCTGCCTCTTCCGCGCCGCCGCGCCCCGGCTGGGACGTGACCGCAGCTCGCCGCCCGCCCGCCCGCTCCTCCCCGGTGCTGCGCGGTGAGTGGCCGAGGCGTCGGGGCCTTTCCTCGGGGAGCGGGCGCACCGGGGCCCCGCCGCCCGCCTCGGGCTCTGGGGAGGAGACGGGGCCTCCGTGTGACGGGTTCCGTGTGCCCGGGGCCGGGGGCTGCGCCGGAGCCCGGGGAGTGTTGCCCTTCGCCTCCCGAGGCTTTTCGTGTGCTCCGCCTCCCGGCGCCCGGGGCTTGGAGCCGCCCCGAGTGTGAAGTGAGGAGCCCCGGGGATCCTGGGGTGGGTGCGGGGGTTGCGGTGCCCAGTCGCAGGACAAGAGGTAACAGGCACAGCCTGGAACGTGGGAAGCTCCATCTAAACGTGAGGAGGGACTTTTGTACTTTGAGGGTGTTGGAGCATTGGGACGGGCTACACAGAGAGGTGGTGAAGTCTCCTCTCTGGAGACTTTCAAACCCCACCTGGGCATGTTCCTGTGCCACCTGCTCTGGCAGGGGTGCTGCACTAGATGATCTCTAAGAGGTCCCTTCCAACCCCAACCATTCTGTGATTCTGTGAAGCTTTTGTGAGTGTGGCCATGATGTCTTGTAGGTGGACACCTGCTTGCTGGGCAAAAGGCTCATTCTAAATTACCAAACTTATCTGAGAAGTTCCTGGGGAACTGCAGCCTTTAGGTGCAGATGTAGCACGTTCACCCTAAAGTGATGGCAGCGAGGTCATAGCAATAAAGGTGTTTTCTTCTAAGAACAGATAAATAGCTAACACGTAGTTATCATGGTTAATTAATGCCAAACTTAAATGCCAATAATGCTGCTGCTTTACAAAAGTGATTGAGAGCAGTCTTTGTTGGGAGAAATGTTGTATAACTCGACAGGCACATAACATAAAATATGTATTTTTAGCAATGGAGGCTCCATATGATGGCACTGAAGTAACTGTGGTAATGGAGGAAATCGAGGGCACTTACACTTACACATCACCAGTGCCATCTAAGAAGAAAAAGAAATACAAAAGTACTGGCGATCATGGAGAAAAAGCTAAAAAGCCTAGGTAAGTTCTTTCTGCTTTCACTTAATTCCTGTGTAGGATATGGGAGCAGTTCTCCTTGTTTTGGATGAGAGTGAGCTTTGTTGTGCACTTGGAACACTTCATAGTGTAAAACATCATGTGTGAAATGTTAGGTTGACACGTCAGGCCCGCTCTGCCATCTGTATCTTTACATGTGCTGGTTTCCTCAATCTAAAGCTCTCATGTGCCAGAATAATTCGCTGTAGGCTCTTTCTCCTTACTTGAGAGGTTCTCTGCAGAATCTTAATTTTTCTTGGATTAAGAAAAAATGCACTCACAAGTAGAGTTGGATGTAACATGCTTGTCATTTGACTGTGAGACAAATGTAAACTTGGTGGATTACTTTTTCCAAAGGAGTTTATGTTGAGTGATGTTAACGCTTCAGTCTCTGGTTGCATTTCAGATCTGCTTACCTCCTCTACTACTATGATATTTACTTGAAAGTACAGCAAGAGCTTCCCCACCTCCCTCAATCTGAAATCAACAAAAAGATCAGTGAGAGCTGGAGGTTGCTCAGTGTGGCTGAAAAAAGCTATTACTTGGAGAAAGCCAAGCTAGAGAAAGAGGGACTGGACCCGGTAAGTCGTCTTTGTGGCGGTTCTTTGCCATGCGAAGAGAGAGGCACTTCACTGCTTACACCGCGCCGTGTGTGGGCGAATCATCTAAATGCAGATTCCAGTTTGTATTTCTTCCCGTAAAGAAGCATTGTGCGAGGCCACTGCCTCTTGCTTTTGCCTTCTGTTCAGTCGAGGAGTAGTGTTTTGAAATTCAAGACGGATGTGCCTTGTACCTGCCGATGGGGATGGTAGTTGTTTTTGTGTCGTGCTGTCAGGGAGATTAATGGTAAAGTGCATGATAAAACTGAGAGGGATTCTGCAGGCTCTGCCATGTGGAGAAATTCCCAGAAAACTGCTTCAGGAAACTGTTTGAGCTTCAGGCACTAAAATAGCAAGATTGAGAAGTGAATATTCCTTTTCTTGCATTCATTTCCATACTCTGTTTTTTGCCAACAGAACTCCAAGGCGTCCACTCGAACTACAGTAGTTCCAGACATTCCAGGTTTCCGTAAGATTCTTCCTCGCTCAGATTATATATTTATTCCCAAAACCACTCTTCAAGAAGACAGGAGCAGGCAGTCGCTGGAACTGTGCGTGGCACAGGGTCAGGCTGTGTCTGAAGGGTTAGCAGCTCCCCCTAACATCACAAATGTCTCCCGTGATTCTGTGCAAAACGTCCTTTCGGTGGACTCGAGCCACGTTGGCATTTCTGAGCGGTGCATTGCCATCGAAGGACTCGCAGAAGAGACTGCTTCCTTTGGCCAGCCAGATGCTGTGGAAGAAGTGGTGGCATCAGAGGTTCTGTCTCACTGTGTTGCCCCCGTGACAGAGAAAGTGGCTGGAGATATCCTCTTGGACGAGGCTTCTTTGGAAATAGAAGGGCAACCGTATCAGACAGCTCGGGTGGTTATTGAAGAGACTCTAGTGAGTGGCTCCACAGACATCTCCAATGGGAGCATCGCTGTGGCTCGCCCTCAGGTTCCAGATGGTGTGTCTGTGGTGACCGTGGTGACTGGGAGGGTAAGTTTTTCTAGTGACACTCAGACTCTTGCCAGAGTCTCACCTGAAATGCCTGAACGCTGTTACGTTTTACTGAGGATCGTCCTTGGTGGCTGCAGGAGGTCCTGTACTGCCCAGCTTGCTTGCGCCCTGCGCTGAGGGAAAGTGCAGCTTTTCTAACTTGATGATGACAGCATCTCTGCCTGCAGGCTGACTCTACTCTATGCTCATGTCACTTGTGTCTTATGATGACTGCTTGAGGTTTTTTCAGTTGTTTCTTACAACAACAGTACTTGGGGTGGGTTCCTCAGTTATACTACAAGATTTTGGGGAGAAAGAATATTATCTCTGTGCTACTGATAAGCTGTTTTCTTGCTTGCAGAGAGGTAAAAGGGAGTTTTTTTCCATTTGAGGTGTTAGGAGTCGGTTATAAAAAAACTTACTCTGTGAAGAATTGGATCTCTTGTTTTCAATTTCAAGCTCTGAAGAGTTTGGTAATTTCCAGAGTAGGGCTGGTAGGGCCATTGCTTTTGAAATGATCATTCTTCTCTCCTGCTTTCTGGTCTCATCAGTCCTTAAGACATGTTTGGGTGGTAGTGTTCATGAGAGGGTGGAACACAGCTCATCATGTCTCGTTTTCTGCGTGTATTTTCCCTTTGATTTCTTTTTAGGATACTGAAGAGAGTAACTCCTCTACACCTGCAACACAGTTTATTATGCTACCTTTACCAGCTCATTCTGTTGTGGAGAACCCAACGTCAATTAAATTGGTAAGAAATTCAGAGTTTTGTGTGGTATTTTAAGGTAATACCTTAAATACCTGAGGTTTGTCTTAAAGATATTAGGGTAGGAACAGTTTGATCATGGTTTGGTTCTTAAAGATAATGCAGTTTGGAGTCATGGTATTCGTTCTTGTCCCTGGTTTTATGCCTTGTGTGTGCTTATGGGGATCTCTGACTTCCTAGAGTGTCTTCTAGGAGGCCATTTTTGCTGCCCTCTTCCTCAAGGAGTTCTTGGAAACAGATGGAGTAGATAATGCTGTTACAACACATCTGGCCAACGGCATTTTCTGTGTTTCCCTTTTCAGGATCTGTGTAGCCATCTGCATCCTCTATTTGGATGCACATTTGTCTTTGTAAAATGCCAATGTCCATCCCTTTAAGGGCAAGAATCTGCTCTTGTGAGAGGAAAATGTGAGCTCCCTGGTCTCGTGGGTGGCCATTATTTTGGCCGTGTGACAGCAGTGACTGAGGATTTGGAGAACCCGTGTGAAAGGTGGTGTGGCCCGTTGCGTGAGGGTGAACAGTATTATTTCTCAAATGTAACACCCGCCTGTGTTTCTGTAGTCTTGTGGGACTTCATTGTGCAGTCAGCACTGCTGCTCCTTATGTTGTGTAAGCTAGCACTGAGTCCTGTTTTCCAGGTCCTCTCTACTTCCAGCTGGTGGAACACTGCAGGTATTTATAGTGGTGCATAGCCTGATGTCCTTCCAGGTGCCTTAGGAAGAATGGAAATACCTCAGGTTTTTGTTCCTGTGAAGTACCTGCCTTAAATTGTGTCATTCCTTTGACAGCAGTACTCACATTTCTAGAAAAAAAAAAGGTACCTGTTTAGGGACTTCAAGAAAAACAGCTCTCTCAGTAGCATTGAGTTCAGAGTGTTGAAAAGTGCTGCACTGACAAAAACTCAATGTGGCGATGCACTTGTCCTGGCAAAGATGACAGGTTCAGCTTCAGTTACCCTTATAAATAGCACCTGGTGGTGCTGCAGGTGTTACAGTGAAGTTACAGTGAAGCCCTGTCATACCTGAGCGCTGCACACAGCACCAAAATACTGACGGAAACCGCCTCTCCATCGCGAGTGCCTGCCTTCGGGTCCTGTCGCCCTGTTGGCCTGAGCTTATTAGTCGTATCTTGCCTCAGTGTGGACTGCTGTTTGAATCACTTTTATACGTTCTTCTTGCTATTCATAAGAGAACTGTTGCATCACTGTAAATGCAAGGTTGTCTTCTCCAGTAGGTTGCACATGTTGTTCATCTCTGCTCTGCGGTTTCATCCAAATTCTGGTAGTACTGACGGTTCTTGTGCAGACTGAGCATTGAGACTCAGCGCAGTTACGGTGCTGACTCGCTTCGATCCAGCTGTGGGGTGGCTGATCAGTGAAAGGAGTCATAGTGGAGGGCTGCTGATTTGCTGAATAACGTTTGTAAAGTGCTTGCAAGGAAAAAAAGGGAATGCTGAGCACAGCTTTGTGGGTTTTTCAGCTCTGTAGAGAAATTCTGACAACTCTCGTTTCAGACAACCACCTATACTCGCAGGGGACATGGGAATTGCACCAATCCTGGCTGTTCCTTCACTTATGTCACCAGGCATAAGCCACCAAAATGCCCGTCATGTGGGAACTTCCTGGGAGGGAAATGGATCCCAAAGGTAAATTTGCCTTTCCTTCCCCAATTTTTGGACAAAAAATGCTGGTTGTGTGAATGCCTGTGATGTTTATAGACCTGCAGATCTAGCACAGGAGATGAGATATGCCGGAATCCATCCCTGCACTTGCGTTCCAGTGCTTGTGCTGGAGCAAGTCACCATTGCAGAGGACACTTGACCAAGGTGAGAAGAGACACCTTGGGTAAAGACGCTGCTTGTAACAATGTCAGAATAGATGGAGCTGCGTTTGGTAACTCTTGTTGAGAGGCTGCACATTCTTCTGACACTCTGCCTTCATTAAAGGTCCTGCAACTGGAAGGCATTGCCTGTTCTGCGGGCTGCAGCCCTAGCTAAGCTCAGGAACTTGGATGAACTGTTTGTTTTGTGGTCGATTTTCTGCACTTGAACTTGTTTTACAAATGGAGGTTTTCTGTGGTCTCTCAACATCATTTTTTCAACAGAAAGGAGGGGCAATTCTAAACTCTAGCAGGTATATGGTAATAAAGTTCATCTAGTAGAAGCTGAAGTTGCTGACTAATGGTCGTGTGTGGTCATTCGTGATGTTCTGACCTTTGGCTGGAAGGAAATTCCCAGGTGTAGAGAGAGTTGTGAAGTTTGCCTGAGTGGAAAAGCTTTTCTCCACACGATACCTACTCTGCTTAAGTTACTGGCATCTCTACTAGCTGTATAAAGCAAAACCCACTTGTTCCTTAAGCCTTGGCAGTGTCGTGGTAATTAATTGGCTCTGAACAGATGTGTGTGCGTTAATTCTGTCTGACACAAGGCTCCTCAGGCACAAGGGTGTTCTCAGTGTGATAATTTGCATTGCCATTCAGTGGCTTTACGTGGATTTGTGAACCTCCTTTGTTTCTTGTCTTAATCCATTGAATATTTTGGGGGCAAGAACTTTTTTAGGCAACTTAAAAACTCTGTAGTGGCTGAGCTGGTGGCTGAGCTTCCTACACGGCAGGATACAAACAGTTGCGACAGCGTCTTAGCTTTTGTTCTGTAAACCTGCTGAAGTAGACAGATGGCTAACTGCAAAAATGTGTTTCTGCCTCAATGTGGCATGCCTGCTCCTGTTAATTCCTACACTGATTAGAACTGGAAAGTTTTACTGGAAGTTTTCTTCCCGTCTTTCAGTTTTATTCTGCTCTTCTGGGAACGTGCTTGCCTAAACAGTTCCGCTTGTTTTTATGGTGTCGTGCCTTGGGAAAAACATGAACCAGCATTTTTTTTTTAAAACTGGTAGTAGCATCAGTAGAACTGAGACTAAATATATACTGTTCCTTAGAAAGGAAAGGGAATAGATTATAAAATGTCCGTTTTTAAAAACCTAGATTATCCTTCTGAATACGAACTCTGTAGGAAGTACAGAATGAATGTGATTATCATGCCAGAAACTCTTGGTTCCATTTCTGGTATCTTTTTGCCTATTACTCATTCATGTTCTATCCTACCTTTGTTGACCTCAGTACATGGCTTCTGTAGCCTTAGTCTTGAAGATAATGCTTTTCTTCAAGTGAAAAAACCTTCCTGATTAATTCTCTGTTTCCTGACTCGCTCAAAGGCATGCTTTTCTGAATGCATGTGTCCAAAAGATACATTTTCTCAATCCCTTTGGTTGTTCAGTAGTGTGGAAGAACAGTGTCAGAGAGATGAACTCATGAGAGATTTGAGCGTAGGAGGTGGGTCCTTGTTACAGAGGGTGGTGGGTGAGTTTGTGGTGTTGATGCTAATGGTGTTATTTGAGGGAGTTTAAGAATGATGCTTCAAAGTAAATAGTGTCTAAAAATGATACATGAAGGGCCAGGAGGCTAGATAAAATGTTAACAGGGACTTTGCTGTCGTAGGAGGTGTTGTCTTTCTGCTTTCACACCGTTCACTGCTTAAACACTTAGGATTTTGCTGTTCTGATCCAGCATTAAATAGGCCATGGCAAACCTGATGTGTGTGAAGGGAGCTTGCTTATCTGTGAAAGCCTAAAGCTCTGAAATGTGCCTTTCTCTTTGTTTCCAGGAAAAGCAACCAAAAAGCAAATCTGAGCTGAATTCAGGCACCTCTCTTAAACCTCCGGCAGCTAAAAGAGGTCAGCAGTCAGTATTCACAGAACCAGCAGCTGTTGGCGAGAGCACCTCCAAGTCTGCCTCGGAAAGCTCGGAAGCTGTGAGCCAGCTGCTGAGCGTGGTGCCGGCTGGAGGACAAATGCAGGAGACGGAGTGGGAGGAAGTGATCATCTCGGAGGCTCACATTCTTGCCAACAACGTGCCTGCCGAAGACAGAGGGAGTGCTGTTGGGGTGATACTGGGTCAAGAGAGCCAACGGCAAGGAGACTCTTCTTCGGAACAGGCAGAAAAAGACAGCGTAGGGCTGGGGATGCCACTGGCTTCTGAGGTGCCCAGTCCAAATGCCTCTGCAAAAAAGCCGACGGGGTGAGTCAGTTTTCCGTATGTTATGGGAGCGTATGATGTCTGTTGTGTGCAGGTGGAACTAATCCAATAAATTGAAGGCTGTTGGCAATGCTGCCTCTAAGAGCTGTACTGCTTGGTTTGTGCCAGCCAGTTGAGGATCATTCCTTAGAGGTTGTTTTATCCATTAGAGCTAATTACTGGGTTTAAAGTGACAATTAAAGTCACAGGGCAGACGCGTACCTTGTCACTGTTTCTCCTTTCTACTGCAATAGCTCTGATTTTTGTGCTAATAAAGCACAGCTCAGGGAAGAGAAGCAAATTGAGGCTGGGGGGGAATCGATGGAATTGTTTTCCAGTTGTAGCTCTTACCTTTCAGAATTGATGCTACACACAAAGGACAAGAAGTAAAGAGTAAACCAAGACCTAAGCCTTCCTTGCTCGCTGCAGCGAGACCCATGCGAGCCATTCTGCCCGCGCCAGCCAGCGTGGGGAGAGAAGCCAGCACTGAGCATCCCAGCAGCAGACAGGCCTTTGTGAATGCTGGTAAGAGCAGTATTTTCTGGTGTTCTTTGGGAGCAGTTGTCTTTCCTCACCATGTTGAAGTGGTCTTGTGTCAAAAAATAAGATATGTCTGAAGGGACATGGTGACCTATGCTAGAGAAAAATACTTTCTCTCTTACTGGGAATGCAGTAAATGGGTCATGAAACACCTGCTCAGGTCCTTCCAAGTTCAGAGGAAAAATCTTACATGGCTGTGGTGGCATTTACCAAAGATATCAGAACGAAACAGGACTTGTTTTCCCATATCTAACCTGCTGCATCCTTTTTTTCCTCCAAGATAAGCATTCCCCTGTGAGAACATCAGGCTTGAAGCCCGGTACTCTGAAACAGTTGGGCCAGTCGATCCTGCAGCCACCAAGTGCCGAGGAGCAGAAGGTACCTATGGTTTGTTCCTCAAATGCATGTTATCTTTCTGTGTTTTTCCCCCCAGATGAGGGACATAACCTGAGTGGTGAGAAAGAGAACATAAAAACATAGGAGGCTTGTGATTATGAGATCTGTGACTAACAAGTTTTTATAATATGGCTCAGAAACATCACGTTTCTGGGTGGCTGAGGGTAGGAACTGAACTGAGAGGTGCAGTTGGACAGTCCTTCTGTTGGGTGTTTTGAGAACTTCCCAGCTACTCCCAGAAGATGTTTTGGGGATCTGTTAGTGCTTTGATACTCTGACACGCAATACTGAGTACTGAGTCTTTCACTGGTGAAATATGACGGAGTGTGCCAAGATGCTGGAATCCTTCTGTGCGAATTGTAACACCTTGGTATGCAAAGCAGCGTGTTTGTAGTCCTCTGATAGTAAATGAACGTTAATGGATATCCGGGGGGGAAGGCAGGGGGGAGGGCAGAAACTGCTGACAGGTATTGCTTACAGCACATGTGTATTCAGTAGTAGGTGTCTCATGGATATTGTGTTTTTCTGTTTTCAATCTCCAGCTCCACAGTGCTTTGACCAGCAGGGCATCTCAGGTTAAAGTAGTGGAGGTCAAACCAGACATATTCCCTTCCTACAAGTACAGCTGCACCGTAACTTTGGTGAGAATTTTTCGGATAGCCTGATTAACGCCATGGGGAGTGTCATCTCTGGGATGAGACCATTCCATGACTTCAGTTTAACTGACTTGCAGAAATCTGTCTAATATTTAATGTGAAACAATCTGTACTTTGTATGCCGATCCAGGGTGACTGTACTCGGTTGCAGTCATGTTTGGAACCTTTTTTCTTCATGTCCTGGCATAATCCCCATCCCCTCCTTGAGTTCAGCAGGGAGGATCAGTGGTTTCTGAATGAATTTAATGTGTGAGTGTTTGTGGTTTCTGGAGCTGGCCCCAAAATGTTTGAATGCCAGATAAATTATTCTGTGCCAAGTGACAGAGTCTGCTATTTGACCTTTAAATGGGGTGTTACGAAGTGTGGAAAAAGCAGATGATATTCAGTCAGACTTTTCTAGAATCGTGTTGGCATCTAAAAAGTCAAGGTCAGCAAACATCTGTTTTTTGTGTCATTCAGGATTTGGGACTGGCAACATCACGTGGCAGAGGGAAATGCAAGAACCCTTCTTGTAGTTACGTGTATACAAACAGGCATAAGCCACGAATCTGTCCAAGCTGTGGGTACAATCTTGCCAAAGACAGAACTGAGAAAACAGCGAAATCCTTGGTAAGGTTTGGAATAGTTTGTCTTATCAAATGGCTGTTGTGGGGTGGGCAGGGAGTTATCTTAGTTTGCAAGTGCCCATGGGAATGTGTTAATTTTTTTTTCATTATGGTAGGCTTTTTTAACAGAATAATGTCCTATCGAAAATACTTGTGGTGTCTGAACAGTGGAGCTGAGAATGAGACTGAGCGTGCTCAGTTCTGCCACGAGATGTCTCTCTAGCTTAAACAAGCTTATAACATGTGGGTACATGCTGGGGAAATCATCCCTGAAGTCACTTTTGTTGTGTCAGGTTTGTTGAACTTCAGACCTCATCAGAAAACTCCCAAGTACTCTTTGCTTTGTGACCGGTTTGTGGCTAATGTCAATTAAGTTAGTACCCCTTGGATTAGAGCTTCCTGTTTCTGGGGGTTTGTAGTGCAAGTTGACTTCCAGCCTGAATTTATTTCTGGATGTGGTATGTGTTTTCTGTTGTAGAAGGATGTTTTTTGGTTGTCTGCTATTCTATGTGGATGTAAATAATTCTGGGGGTTTGTTCATTTTGATTTTTTTTGCATTTGAAGTTCAAAGATAGCTACTCTCATACAGAATTATTTTGTTTTTAAAAATAAAAAAAAAATGAGCTGTCCTGTTCTACCTGAAAATGCCTACTCAGCATGTAGACAGGCTTAATTTTAGTCCATGTGGTGATATGACTCTTCCACTTGCTTGTTTTTTATTTTGAAGAATGTAACTTCGTCTGGTGCATTTAAAAACAAACAAACAAACGGCCTGTGTGAAACTTGCACATAAGCAGCTGTGTACGGAACAGCAGTGTGCTTAGCTCAGCTTGCCTTTTGAGAGGCGTGTGGCTTACCTCTTCCTCATTTAGCTTTTTCTTATTTTCTGGTTCTAGAAGTGTTTAACATTCCTGTCACGCTGTTAATTGTTGTCTGTGGGGCTTTGGATGGATCATTTATCTCATTGCTGGACTAGACAGAAGAACAGGATGAAACGTTGGTAGAAGAGTTTTAAGCAATTAAACAGATCATCCCGTTTGCATTCTCACCGTTCTTCTGAGCTACCTGGAGTTTGGTTGTCCCGTGCTTGTTCGATTTGGATTGATAGCCTGTGTGTGCTGGAGATGTGCGTGTGTCAGTCTAAGGACTATAGCTGATCGATTGTAGTTGATTTGTGTATTCTGCATATCACAGCCCCTAGCATGTTGCACAGGAGAATGTGCTGAATAACCTGTGAAGAAAGGCAGTGATGGTTGGTAGGATTATTGAAGCGTTTATACACTTCCTGGTGATTGTCCTCACCCTCTTGATCCCAGTTTAATGGTTTTGGCTGTGTTGTAGGAGTTCTTGAAAGGTGGCGCTGTAATAAAGTATTTTTGGTGAAGTAACTTAGGCTTGAAGCCACAGTTTGGAGTCGACGATTGAACAGTAGAGAAGAAGTCAAGTCTGTGGGGCACAAAGGTTACTTTGTTTCTGCTACTTTTTGTGACTTCTCTGGCCTTCCGAATATTTCATCCCCACGCTTGCCTAGTTGAACATGTGTTTGACTTGCCTTCTAGGAGGTCAGTCCAGGTCAGCCTGATGTGTTGAACACCAGCGAGCCCCTAACCCCATCCCAGAAAGAGATCCAGCGCCAGTCCACCCTGCAGTTGCTGCGCAAGGTAATGCAGATCCCAGAGAACGAATCGGAGCTGTCCGAGGTCTTCGCGCTCATCCACGAACTCAACAGCTCGCGGCTCATCTTGTCCAACGTGAGTGAGGAGACAGTCACCATAGAGCAGACCTCCTGGTCAAACTACTATGAGTCTCCGTCTACGCAGTGCCTCCTCTGTAACAGCCCATTGTTCAAAGGGGGACAGAAGTAAGATTTCGTTTTAGACTTGTGACTCTTTCAACCTTGTGCTGATAATCTGTGTTACAAGCTTGCCTGAAATATTTGCTTTAGCTCCTGATACTGAAGCTGGTGTGACACCGAGTAAGCTACGTGCATGTGGAGAGGGTTTAGCTGGTTAGTGATAAGCTGTTTCTGTTTCTCCTGTGCGGTGTAGTTTGTCATAATTAGCATTTCTGTGCAGTAGTAGAGCTTGATTAAAGAGAGACTGTTAAGTCTAGATGTAATTATATTTTTCTTGAAGTGAAATCTTTTCAATAGTCATCCCTTCTTTGTTTCCCAGTCTGATGTTTTGAGGCTTATGGAGGCAAAATCTTGGGATTATAGATGTGCATTATGTGCTCTCCCTTTTCTCCCTCTTCCTGATCTGAATGTTTCCTGTGTGGATCATTTTGCTTATGATCTCGCTCTTGTCATGGCTTAGCTTGGGCTTGAGTGTATCCTTTTTTGGGACAAACATCCAAATTGAAACCTGAAGGACTTTCAGAAATTACCCATGTATAGGCTAGATTACCTAAACTACATTGGTCTAAAAGTCCATAGGAGATCTCCTCACTGAGTCTGCTGAATATACTCCTGTTGCCAAAAGCCTGAGCTGAAATGTCTCCCATAGCAAAATGTTGGGCAATTTACTGTTGTGTTTCTTTCTTTGACCAAAAAGATATTCTTGATACCAGTTAGATATGTTTGCTTTGGTCAAGCTAGTACTGATTGAGATTTTCCCAGCAGAGATACTCTGTGCCCAGTGGAGCTGGAGAGATGCTGTACTGCTGTGTAAAGAATATGAGCAGTGACCTGACTTTGCCAGGAGAATTTTAAATGTAACTTTTTTTTTTCCTCACTGTGAAATGATATATGAACTGGCTTAGACTTACGTACTAATGAACTGATCTCATCTAGAACTTTTTAAGCTATTGCAGGACTGGACTGAAAAACCTGGTGGCTTAACTTTGAGTCATCTTTTGTTGTCTGTTACAGTTCCCTTGCTGGTCCTCAGGAGTGCTGGCTGCTGACAGCTAATAGGTTACAGGTGGTTACAGCTCAGGTCAAAGTATGCTTGAACCTGCAGTGTCTGGCTCTCCATAGCTTCACTGATATTTACACAGGTAGGAAAAACATAAGCGTACTGACTTAAAGCATGGCTGCAGTCCAAATGCTTCAGAAGCCTTGGGACTGTGTCAGGGTATTGTCTTTGCACAGAAAAGCCTATTCCCTGAATAGGGGAATTATTTTTTACTTGCACTGTTCTTCTACAAGTAAATCTATATTTGTCCATACATGGACACTTTGATGGAGAAGACCATTGCTTCACCAGTGTAGGTGGCAAATGTTGAGTTTTGCAAGGCAGCCCCCAAGATCAAAGTCAAAGTCGTCTCTGCAGAGTACTGATTCTCAATGTTGGCTGGTGACACTCAGTGGCAGTCACTGTGGGCATCCTGCAAGGCAGCACAGAGCTGAGGAGGTGGATTGGCCACTGTCCCTTGTAGCTTTTTTAATTTAAAGGCAGGTCTGTGAAAGAAGCTGATCTTGCTAATGTGCAGAGGGAACAGTTGTGGAAGCACTGTCCACGTGTTTCCATCATCCTCTGAACTGAACTTGTATGAGTTTGTTGTGTGTCAGTAAGGAATGTATTTCTTCGTGAGGTGGATCTGGAACGCTACAGACAACAACTGTCTTGTTTTAACTGCAGGCCTTTTCAATGTGGGTAACAAGTTGTTAGTGAGCTTGGATCTTCTGTTTGCAATCCGAAACCACATTAAACTTGGAGAGGATCCCAGAGTGGCTGTTGGCAATATTCTTGACTCTGTTCAGGAGCAAACTGCTGGTAGGTTTTCCTTCTTGTTTTTTTTTTTTTTTACCATAACACTTACACCAAACTGTGACTGCTGCTGATTGTTAGGTTATAAAAAAGCAATATTCACCTCTTGTGGTGTGGTATTTTTCTATTAAATCACTTCCTAAAGCCAATAGTACCTCTATGATCAGTACTTGGAACAATTCTCTGAGTACTGGTTTGTTTTTGTTCTGTGTAGGAGAGTTCTGTTACCTCTCTACTGGCTTTAGGAAGTGAAAGCTCTAACAATGGCATGTTCTCTTTTCAGAAAAAAGCCTGAGCCCTGATGAGCAGGTTCAGCTCCAGGAACTGCTGTGCAATGGCTACTGGGCCTTTGAGTGCCTGACAGTCCGGGATTACAATGATATGATCTGTGGAATCTGTGGCATAACCCCCAAGGTGGAAATAGCCCAGAGGAATGTGGAAAATGTCCTGGCACTGAAAAACATAGAGGTAGGCTTTTCACAAACTTCACGTCCTGTTTGTGTTGAAAGCAGATCGTAATGACATTTGCTGACTCTGGTCTTTGTAATGCGCAATAGTTACATGAGAAGTTTGTGAGCAGTTTTCTGCTGATGTCTGGCAAGAGGATGTGACTGGTGATGCCTGCGCTTCCTCTCAGAGGTGTTGATGTATGCTTTGGGGAAAAGAAGGTTCTCTGTCCCTGGACCACAGCTTTTGTCCACCAGCCTCTGACAGTAGGGACCTTGGATGGAAGTTGCTGAACTTGACCTTCTTCCTTTGACACAAAGGCTTTTTTTTTTTTTTTTTTTCCCCCAGTGGCACTTTCCTTGAAGTCTTCTCTAATGGGGAAGAAAGCCCTACTAGTAGTATGCACTGTGTGTGGCTTTTATGTCAAATGAATGTTTTTGACTCTCACTCAATGAAAGGTGATTGTGGAGAACTCTGTGAGCCTGAAGCCATCTTGAGCTGAGCACTCTCCAGGGTAGTGCTCACACCTTGAGTGAGGCTAAAACAGAACTGTCAAATGAACAGTGGTTGGTTGTATTTGACTAGTGTGTTTCTTGCTCCTTCTAGTTTACTTGGCCAGAATTCTTGCCATCAAGTGAAGTGAATGTAGAAGACTTCTGGTCTACGATGGAGACAGAGGTGATTGAGCAGGTGGCTTTTCCTTCAAGCATCCCCATCACAAAGTTTGATGCCTCCATTGTTGCTCCTTTCTTCCCTCCACTGATGAGAGGAGCGATGGTGATCAATACTGAGAAAGACAAGAACCTGGATGCTCAGCCAGTGCCAGGTAACTGCTGAGGTTGTGCTTGTTAAAAAAGAGTTTTTATGTGGTGGTGACTTCAGTCTTGGTGATGTTCAGAGTTGAGAATAAGCGGTTGTGTGACTATTCAGAAGTTATGTCTGCTGAGAGAAGGCAAGAACCCTGGGGCAAGTTGAGCAGCTTGAGCTTTGGCTTGATCAGCTTGGATGCTCTGGTGTGTTCTCCTGCATTCGAGATGTGAGGGACATGGGAGCACTCTACTCCAAAGGAGATACGGTCTGATTGCAGAGGGCTGCATCCACAACTTCAGTGCCAGTCAGTATTTGTTTCATGTGTATGCTGCAAGCCGTGCTTGGTATCTCAATATCACGATCTCGAAAAAAAGTAACTAAGTTTTTACAGAATTTGAAAAAGGACTAGGAGATGGATGTGTTAGTCCTGATCCGTGTTGTCAGTGTTCAGTATATCCAGGGCATTGATTGCATTTAACAAGAAACCATGAGATAAAGAAGGTCAGATATATGGAGCTAAATTTAATTAGCCAGTTCCATTTAACAGTTTAGCTATTAGGTATAAGAAGGAAAACTGGCTGTGCAAGCCTAACAAGACTGTGAGTTGGCTTTGCAGACAGGGCAGCAGCTGTTTCAGAGAGCTGAGCTGCAGAAGGGCTACGTGGGGTTTTGTGAAAGCGAAGCTCTGGAGAAAGAACCAGGGAGGAGATGCCAAGGGTAAGGCTGGAGCTGCTCAGTCCAAAGGCTGCAGTCACGTTTCTCTGCGCTCTTCTGTCACTCATCCAGATGGTCATTTAAAAGTAGTGAATGACAGGATAGACAAGTGCTCATGGACTCCGCAGCTCTGCTGGGCTCAGCCTGTTGACCTCACTAGAGAAGGGTTCAAGAGAAGTGCAGGATGTGGTGCGCTTTGGTGGAAATAGGGCTGTTCATGGCTTTCTCTTGCTGACAGTTGGTTATGCAGTCTCTGCTTCTGTAGTCTTCAAAAGAAACTATTCTGCTGACTTGCCTTCCTGCGAATGAGTGCTGAGACTTGTTTCCTGCCTTTGCAGGTAATGGGAGTGCTTTGGTGAGGCTCCTTCAGGATGAAATCTTGAGGCTTGAGCTGATAAGCTCTTACAGTAAGGAAGAGCTGCAGAGCTTTCTGACACAGTGTGGCATCCCCTGGGAGGCTTCTGATACTGAGGTAATGGCTTGTGTGCCCACATACAAGCCTGCAGGAGTGGAGCTGTTCTTCGCTGTCTTTCCCTCATTCACACTTGCTGTCTTAGATAATTAACTTCACATCTGACTGCGCTAAGGGCAGGGGTGGGTTAGACGTGGATGCCTGCAGATTATAGGATAACGTACACATGGTGAAATAAATTGAGCCGTTGTGGGTTAGAAGAAAGGAAGCCTGTAATTACCTTGTCACAGGCTCAGCGTCGTGTAATTGCTTGTCATCTTCATGGTGCTGAGTGTGGAATTAGGAATTTATTGGATGAAGTGCAAATTAGGATTTGGGAGACCTTGCCTGTAGCCTTCTCCTTAATTTTAGCCACATACAGACTTTATCTGGGGCTTGTATTTCCTAGGACCAGCTCTGCTACTCTCTCCTGGCCCTCTATGAGCTTGTACAGAATGGCCCAAGCACTGCACAAGCCTCTCCTCATCACACAGGAGGGAAAATCTACAAAGTGTGTCCACATCAGGTAGGGAAAGCTGGGGTCAGCCATTTTTCTTCTTATCTTGCTGTTTGCCATTGTCTGACTTACCAGTGTGAAGCTCCCTCATTAAATTGAAGCGATGAAGTGGGCCTCCCTGAGCCTTGGGAGCGAAATGTGCTGCCTCGGGGCTTGGAGTATGAGCAGGCCTGCAGGAGGTTTCAAGATCAGCTAGTGATCTAAAGCCTGGTTTTGATGTTGCTGCTGAGGTGGAGTTGAAAGTCACCTCTTCCTGAACAAGAGAGAGGGAATTATGTACAAGGAGGAAGCAGAATATCTTTAGAGAAAATACTGTCTGGTTACTGTATTGCCTGGAATACCTGAAAGGAAGCTTAACTTCTCTGAGACATCATTTTTTTTCCCTGTAAATTTTCAGGGGTTTTGTGCTGTGTGGTGTTAATCCTTTTCTTTCCAGGTTGTGTGTGGCTCAAAGTACATAGTAAGAGGAGAAAATGCCCGGGATCACGTGGATTTGTTGGTTTCCTCACGGCACTGGCCTCCGGTGTATGTTGTTGATACAGCTTCTTCAGTGGCGCTCTGCGCAGATGTCTGCTGCCCTGGCCTGACTTCCCAGATGTGGGGGAAAAACCAGGGCTGCTTCTCTGACCCCATGGATCCTCCAACGGTTAGTTATGTCTGCCTTGTTCTCTGCTGTCCCAGTCCAATATGGAAAAGTTTCAAGTGAGATTTAAAATTAGAAAAAGAAATGTTTTAAAAGTCTATGTAACCTGTAATGTGCCTCAGGATAATTCAGCCTGGTAGGTGTCTCCTGACTGACAGCTTTGCCAGCGCGCAGCTTCTGAGCAAAGTGGAAGGAGCTACGTGTTGCTTGGGGCATTGTATTAGGTTCATGCTCACTTACTAGGAAGAGCTGTGCTGGAAGTGTGTTGTAACAGTTCAAATCACGAACTTTGGAGCATGTTGCTTATTTTGACACAGCAACTCACTTCTCTTGAACTACTGCTACTACTTGAGAAATGGGAGAGGAAGAAGGTTGGTAGTGCCTTGAGATTATCTCTGTGGACATACGAGTGAGGAGAGGAATGTATGGAACCACCTTTGTGGCATTTAGGGGAAGCCCAAACCAGCCCTCCCTCTGGCCTCAATCATAGTGCTGGTTCAGACAAACAGTGGGTTTGTCTTGTTCTCCTCAGCTGTGGTGAAGTTAACTTCTTGTTCTACCTGGTGCGTGTTTCCCTCTCTTCCAGTATGTGTCCTGCCCTGAGCTGCTAGACCAGCAGTACAGCGTAGACATGACTGTGGCTGAGCACTCTCTTCAGCACCCAATCACCAAGTCATCGGCGCGCCGAATTGTTCACACGGGTTTGGAGCAGAACGGCCACCAGGATCCAACGGCTCGGCACCACTGCATCTCCCTGTGCCGAGAGCTGGAGCCTTACAGCGCTATCATCGCCGCGATCGCCGACAGCAAAACTAGCAACATCCGCCAAAGGCCCATCACCTTTGAGAACGCCACACACTATTACCTCTACAACCGCCTCATGGACTTCCTCACCAGCAGGGAAATTGTGAATCGGCAGATCCAGGAGATCGTGCAGAGCTGCCAGCCCGGGGAGGTGGTAATTCGCGACGCTCTTTACCGACTCGGAGTGGCCCAGATTAAAACAGAAACAGAAGAGGATGAAGAGGGGAAGCAGGAGGGTGATAGAGGTTGCTGAGTAACAAAACAACTTGTTGGTTTCTCTCTCCGCTCGGGTGGGCTGGGCCAGCTCCTGCAAGGCTTGAGCAGCTGTCTGGCTTGCGCGATTGTTTTTACAATTCGGAGATGTGGTGCCAGTGGTTTTGACTGCTGTTGATGACCAAAGAGCTATGTGCTTCCATAGTGTCATGATAGCTGCTGCAAGCATGGGTCACCCTCCCTTGTTGAAGGCTGCAACTGCCTCCCGAGGTGTGTGATGGACCCACAGTGGTGTGGAACATTGCGAGTGAAGAAGGGAGAGGTGTTTCTGGTAGTGGGGAGTGTGTGTGGTCAAGGTTTTTTAATTCTGAATCTTCCTTGCTGACTTCTCTGTGCATATTGGTGGCAGGGCTGGGGATGTGGGAGCAGGCATGAAAGACAGATAGCTAAGATTTCCCCTCAAATGTTCTGAATATATTAGGTCACTGACTCCTGCTTGGAAATCCTGCAGAGCTCTCGTATGCATTGGCTGCAAGGAGTCCTTAGCTGAGGAGGAGGAGCAGCCGTGCAACTTTAACACACCCTGTCTGGGGAACCTTCCTAGAGGCTGCACTCCTGGATTCTGGATTGTCTATTCTTCGGCTGCAGGAAGAATTTCTTGTCCCTTCACATGAGCACTAATAATTTAGAAGCTGAAACATACAGTAAATGAATTGTTTTGTATGTTAAGGTAAGAAGCCTCAAGGGAACCGAGCTCTCTGGTGGGCTGTATGAGCACTGTGTGAAGTGGTGGCTGTGCAAAGGGGAAGGACTCTAAATTTCTGTGCTGTCCCCCTGGACAGTTTGGTTTGGATATTTTTTTTGCAGTTGCATTCTGTTCAAGGACCTGCGTTGCTCTTGTCCTACCTTTAGAACAGAATCACAAAGACTGTGGGATCAAGGAGAAACGCTGAACGTAGCATCACCAGCACGAGCAGGGTTCCCTGTGCCACCCTCTGAGGAGGGACCACGGGAACTGCAGCCAGACATGCAACCTCAGCACTCTGTCAGGTGTCGTATTTGCCCTCCTCGTGTCCCCACAGCGTGGCGGGTTAGAGAAGTCTTGTGTTGCCCAGGTTGACTTTGTCACCTGCTTGAGAGGAGTCGGGCTGAGAGCTCTGTCCCTGCAGCATGGCTGAGGAACGCTGTGGGCGCGATGTCTTCTGCTGCCAGCTCCCTCTTGCTGGCTATAAAGGTGAAGGTGGATGGGTGGTTGCAGAGGAGAGAAGCGGGATGCTAAACTGCTAATTTGTCATCTGAAGAGTTTATTTTGTCTGAGTGAGCAGTGGGGAAGTTTCAGAGGCTTGCGGTGTGGTTGAAAACTCCCTTCTGTGAAGGGGCACCTATTGAGTACCGTACTGTTAAAGTAAACGTATTAAGTCTGAGCAAATGCAGTAATTATGGCTTGGGGTTTTTCTGTTAAGAACATTAACTTATTATAATGAGACATTAGTGACTTTTTCAGTCAGTGATAAAATTTAATAAATTATCTCCAATTTTTGGGGTGGAACTGTGGCCCAGTGACTTGTTTTTTGTGTACAAGACCTGGTGGACCCAGTGGGAAAGGGCACAAACACTGCATCTGTGTACACTGCGGTTCCAGTCTGCACTGCCATGGTTGGGGGGAAAAGCCTGGCCTTCACAGAAGCAAGGTGGTTTGAGAGGAGAGCGTCAAGGAAGTGCTTGGGCCACTTCACTAGAGCTTCAAATAAAATCCTAGCTAGAGTATAGTTCTTGTAAGGCGCAAGAATGTAGCTTCTGCAGATGGTTGACTCCCATATGGTGTATTTGCTCTTGTTCTGCATTTCCTTGCACAGGGCAGCTCCTGAGGTGACTTTTATAGGAGAGAATCTGCAGCAGGTGACAGTAACATCTCTGCAGGATGTGTTCAGTAGCCTGGGCCGGAGCTCCTGGTGCACCTAAGCCGTTATTGAGAGGAGGTTCTGCCACAGTAAGCTTGAGTCTTTGGGCGCCAGGGCCCTTCTGCCCTCGGCATTGCACCCCTTTCCCGCACAGCCTGACAGCACGTGCCTGTCTCCACCCAGTCACTGTTGTCTCATGAGCCATCATCACAACAGAAAATACTCCCCCATTATATCCGTGCACAGGGATTACTTTCTTTTTCCCAATTACAGACAGACCCATCAGAGCAAAGCACTTTAAAACCTTGCTTTTAATAAGTTTTTGCATTACACAAGATTGAATAGTTTTGAGAATTGGCGAGGAATAAGAACTGTCTGGAGAACTGCTGGAGCTGAGTTGCAGGGTGTGATAAGATGGGCAAGTGCATCACCCATGCTCTGATCTGTTCCTCTCAGAACAGTCCTTAAAGCCCTGGAAGAGACTTATTTTGTTAACTATTTTATTTTTTGTAATGCTGACAGGTAGAAGTACATTAGTTTTTTACTTAGTAAGGAGGAATGAATCACTTGGTGTTAGCAAAAAAACAAGTTTAATATAATCAGAAGTGGCCACAGCATAATTGTTCACAGTATGACAAAGGCTACTTGTCACATAATACTTTGTCTGACTGTGGTTTCCCTGAGCCCTGTCAGTGCTTTAGCTGCTTGACTGGGTGGCTGTGGCATTAGTAACCCTGAACAAGGGCTAGATGAGAAATAAGTTTAAGGGCATTAGGCCCTAGCTTATTAAAAAAAAAACAAAACAAAACAACAAACCCACCACTCAGCTCTACTATTTTTACACTCAGGAAAATATGTACAAGAGCATATCTGCAATCATGACAAGTGCAGTGACTGGTACGTGTTTAAAAATTCAGAAGTTTTGTAGGATATGTGTTATGTTGATCATTTCCAGATCTGTTTAAGCTGCCATTCTTTCCTGGATTGGGTTTGTGTTCAGTGCTCATGTGGAAGAGCACTGCTTACCTCTGTTTTACCTGAGAAATAACTGCCCCTCTTTCCTGTTACTGAGGCACAAGTTCACATAACCCTGGGGTTGGCTCCTTGGATTGCTTCACACCCCAGCACTCCCTGCAGAAGCATCAGCTGCAGAGAGGCAGATTCCGTGAGAAGAATGTAGAGGTTAATGTGTATTTAATGCTAAGTAGAGGTTTTGCCTATATGTAAACATGCTGCAACATCCAGGGTCAGACAGATAAAGGGAAGAGAGCAGGACCAAGAAAGAGAGCTGCTTCTGGTGTGTGGAACAATTCCAACTTCAGGGCTCAAGATGTGCTCATAAAACACAAAGGTTCAGTCACATGAGTGACATTTGGAAATGTCTTACTTGGCTGCAACTTGTATTTAAAAAAAACCAAACCCTACAATAAACACCCCACAGCCTCCTCCAGGGGAAAGGGGGGAGGCAGGTGACAGGGACCTCTCTGTACCTTGTAGAGATGGAGCATGTTATGGTCTATAACAACTCTATGCTATGCTTGAGATAAGACCTTAGGGAGCCGGTGGTGGTGGTTTTGAGTCACCCCAGCGCTATCCTTTCTGTAAGTTGGTAACACTCAAACATCAGAAAGCACAGAGAGGAGAACCAAAGCAGAAGGTGTCTGTGTCCTGGGGCAGAGCAACACCAGGTGCTCTGCAAAGGCGGGAGGACAAGATTCTACCCCAGGGCAATGGTACCAGCTAACAGAACTGATAGTTGTTGCTCTTGAGAAGCGGCTGGCCACTCTCCTCTTGCTCACAGGATTCCTCACAGCAGCCAGAGGTATCGCAGCCGCTGTCTTCTTCGGTGGTGGAGGGGAGGTTGGTGTAGTCCTTGAAAGAAAAAAAAACCCAAACAACCCACTCCAAGTGAATTTTAGTCCCTTCAATGTGTACAACAGGTTTCTGCACAGATGGGCGTTCTCACTGAGCACTGGCCTTTGCTGTGCCCGCAGGGCAGGGCTGGCAGGCAGCATGGGCACACCCAGGCTTTGTGGAGCTGCAGGACATCTAGTCACAAGGCAGCGCCCCTCCTGTCCAGTTGCACACCAAGTGCAGGGAATGGGGAAGGGCTGCTGCACTGGTACCTGCATCACTGCCCATGGAGGTTGCTGCCAAGCAGCTGCTTTTCTTTGCCCAGCCTTCGTTGGTCAGGGTGGGGAGTGACAACCCTTCAGCGTGGGGAAATCTGGATGCCTCTCTGTGCTTTCCACCATGAAACTGTTCCCATCACCAGGAGAGTTCTCCAGGAGCTATGTTCATTCCCCCAAGGTCCTCACCTGCTCCTTATGCACCTCCAGTTCTTTCTGAATGAAGCAGCCAATCCAGTCAAAAGTAGGTCTCTGCGTAGGCTCCAGGCTCCAGCATGCCTGCATGATCCTGTACCTGCAGAGACAAGTTACACCGTTCTGCAAAGGTGCTGGAGGGTCTGCACCCCAAGGCTCTTCCCTGCAGCCCTTTGTGTTTCAGGCACACAGTACTGAGCAGTCCCTTGTCTTACTGTCTCTAAAACCCATGGTCAGTGCATGTGTGGTGCTCCAGGAAAAGGTGAGAGCAGAAGCAGGAAGAGCAAAGTAATTGCTCAAAGAGGGGCTGCATGCCTCCAGTGCTTTTTTGATTAAGCTTAAACTGTAACCTACTCAGACTTGTCTTCTCACAGTCCTAGGGTCATAAGTAGCTGACTGAAAAGAAAAATCTACCAAGCTCAGGGACGTAGACATACAACATGAGCTCTCCTGTCTTCCTGTCCATAAATGGGGGAATTATGGGAGGGAGCATCATAACTGACTGCCCCAGGTCTTACTTTCCTACAGGAGGAAGGATCTAAAATGAATCTCAAGGGCACCTGGAGCAGGGGAAGACCTGTGACCAAGGTCCCTGTGCCATCTCCCTGCCCAGCCACCATGAAGCAGCTTCCAGCCACCCCAACACCCGTCGTGTGGATCTCAGCCCATCCACTCACATTTCCAAGGGAGCGAAGTCAGGCCTGGCCATCTGGTATCCCTGCTTCACCATGCTGTAGAACTTGCTGTTCACCACCATGCCAGGGTACGGACTTTTACCTGTGACAGTAACAGGAGCAGATGTTCTTGGATCAGAGGCTTTAACACTCCAGCCTCGTGGGTGGGAGGAGGCAGGCTGGAGCATTGCCGGTGCCAGTGCTACTCATTCTCAGGGAGTTCTGAATTAGAGCAAATCATCCAGGATCCATTGTTTTAGTGGTCCCACTGGAAGCATAACAGTGGTTTATAGACTTGATAAAACCTAGATTTTTGCCAACCTTCCTCGTTTCTTGGAAACTTTTCTGCAGACATTAGGGCAGGGGTAAGCCATGGAAAACGAAAGAGGTTTGTGAGCTCGCGTCTTTCTTACCAAGGGAGAAGATCTCCCAGAGGAGGATGCCATAAGACCACACGTCGCTCTGCACTGTGTAGATGCAGTCGAAGATGCTCTCTGGGGCCATCCACTTGACGGGCAGGCGAGCCTGGAAGAGCAGAGTCCTGCAGACTGGGACAAGCTGGCAGCTCATGCTACACCCAGTCCTTCATGCTGCAGCCACACTCTACCCTTGTATATTCTCTTGTTGCCATTTTAATTACTTACGTTGCCTTTTACAACATAGTTCGAGTCATTCATGATATCACGGGCCAGGCCAAAGTCACAGATCTTGGCTACCCGTCCATCCGATATGAGCACGTTCCTGGCTGCTAAGTCACGATGGATGCACTGGGAAGAAGAAAGAAGATTTGAGAGCTGGCCAATATCCCCAGCAGTCCCAACTAATTCCCTACAGCCCAGGCATCTCTCCGAAACAACATTCATAGGGGCAAGGAGAACACGTACTGCTCGAGAAGTCCTTTTAAGAGGCACTGTGTCACGTACAAGGAGTACAGGCTCTCAGAACCATTTCATTTGCAATGCTAAGACATTCTGACATTTCACAGCACATCCTTCGGTCAGTCACGGGGCCATCATCTTCCCCAGGGGAGGAGGCTCAGAACCAGGGGCTGTTGACACTGTCCTCATCTCTGACACGGTCATACGGTTACTCTCTGATACTCTAAATGAGCCAGCTCTGGCAGTCAGTTCAACAGCCACTTTCAGTTCCTTGTCCCTGGGGGTAGCAGGAAAGCTGCTAATGCAAGAAAGCTTCACATCAAAGTTCCTGACCTCATATAAAAGCTGGGGAGAAAGTATTGAGACCAGCATGATGCAGTTGCTACCCTGCTGTGACAGAAGCCTGCCTGGAACCCGTGGGAGATAAAGGCTCTCAAGGGAACACCAGTCACTGTGGCCCAGAACGTCTGAACCCAACAAATGGAGCAGAGGCCCATTTCCAGCAGCAGCTTGCTTGAGCTTGGTTTCCCCATCCCAAAACACGCCAGGGCTTGTGCAGACACAGTGGCTGGTGCCTGGCACGTCCCAGCTGGGGTGCCAGGGGAGGTTGTCCTCTTGGCACTCACGTTCTTTGATGCGAGGAACGCCATGCCCTGGGCCACCTGGCTGGAGAAATGTAGCAAGTCCCAGAGATTGAGGGGACGAAGGTCTTCCCTGCTTTCCTTGTCTTCCTCTGAGCTTTTCCCTGAAAGTCAAAGAAGAGTTTTAGAGTTGCTGCAAACCTGGGGAATAATGTAAGCTACGCTGTATCATGGTTCCTTGGAGCTAAACCAGAGAGGATGGCCAGAGTAAAGAAATGATGAAAACACAGAAATGAGCCTTTAACTCACCCCTGGCTTGCGCAGAATCTGATGATGCTGAAGAGGATGATGACGACACAGGCCTCATTTCAACATATGTTTCCAAACCCTGGCTTGAAAAGCCACTGTCACTGAGTCAGAAGCAACAGAGATGTAGGCAGGCTGTTAGCAACCCTCCAGCAGTACCTCCTGCCCTTCTCCACACCCACTGAGAGAAGGAGCCTGTAGGAAGTGGCTGAGCGAGAGGCTTAAGGGCAAAAGGAAATCAACATCAAGGCCGATTTGGAAAGGGGACCTGTGTGCCATTGGTATGGGGCTCCAAGTGCTGCTCCCCTTTCATCAAGAAACTGCCCTTGGTTGATGGGGAGGGCTCAACCTTTTGTCCTAGAAAACCCATGCACCCAGTGGTGGAGGAAGCCAGAAAGTTCTGATCCCAGACTCTGGGAGCACAGGCTGGGTTGCAGTCATGATTTCTTGCAGAATATTCAATGACTGCTGTTAAAGGCTTTGAAAAACTTAGAACTGCAACCAAGTCCAAACACCACCCCCCTCAAGTGGCTTTCGTGTCCTGGAATTCTGCAAGTCCCCAGACCTTTGGCACCACTCACAGCCCTCTGCACATACCCAGGACCTGCACAGCTCAGCCCTGTGGCCCCGGCTCTTACCTGCGGACGTATTTCTTCTCTACGTCAATGTTTTTGTAATCAGCAGCACTGTCTAACGAGGTGTCCAGGGCAGAATCCTGAATAATTATGGATTCAGCCTTCTTCCGCAGGAAGTTCAGCAGGTCTCCGTAGCGACAGTACTCAGTGATGACGAGGATGGGGCCTGGGAGAGAGGCAGAAAGGGTTCATTAAGAAGTGATGTTCCTGTGCCCTGTCCCAAGGTTTGTTCTCCCTGGGAAGGGCACAGAACCCACACTGCACGTGGGCATGTCTGGAAACAGCCAGCCCATGGGCAAAGTTACAGGTTCAAAAAAAACCACCAAGCTCATCAGCTCTGTTGTAAGACTGAGGAGGGGCAAGAGGCTCAGGCCATGGGAGGGGGAAGCAGGGTCCCACCTCCACAGGTACATGCTCCCAGCAGGTTAACGATGTTCTCGTGGTGTCCCAAGTGACTCATGATCTTCAGCTCAGACATGAGAGCCTCCTGCTCGTCCGTGTCTGCTGATGCTGCAAGACAAGAGAAGGGCTGTGTGAAGGAGCAAGGGAGGGACGAGGAGGAGATGATAGGAGAGGGCAGAAAAAGGTGTAGACGGAACAAAGGTAGAAGACACATTCAGAGAGGAGACTGTGTCCTCTGTCTGTGCTTCTGGCCACATGTGTCCACAAAAATGACAGCGGCATGATTCCAGCACCCAGTACTTATCACAGAAACATCTAAAAGAGTAGGTGTTGCAGCCTGGGAGCACCAACATGTGGTGAGCACACCCAGTGTCCTGCCCAAAGGGGCCTGAGGGATTTCAGTCTCTGCACGTTGTTCTGGGCTTACACTTTAGCATCTTCACAGCCACCTTGAGGACCGAATCTTCTTTGCCCAGCCCAAAAGCAGTGGCTTCTACCACTTTTCCAAAAGCTCCTGCTCCAAGAGTTTTTCCTGCAGAGGGAAAAAGAAAAATGTATTTATAAGATGTTTTACAGAAAAAGAGATTGAGCAGTTGTCCTGCACACAGCCTTGAGAAGGATCTGGTGGGTGGGGATTCCTGCTGAGCCCAGACAAGATGACACATCCTTTAGTCAGGAGCTGGTTAACATCTGAGGGGAACTCTCCTGTGAGCAAATATGGTGCGATTGGGGCCATATCCAAACATGGGCTCACCAGCTCTATGTGTTAGGAATGACGCCAGATGCAAGAAAAGGGACACAACCCTCTCAACCTTCCTTGGAGCAGCAGGGCTGGAGGAAGGTTGTACCCCAGCTTTTGCCACCCTGTCTGGAAGAGGGCAGCAAGGTGTGATTAAGGATGTGGCTGTAATGTCTGAAGGCAGCTTGGGATGTTGCCCAGTGGTTTTGGCTCTGTCCCACGGAGCGTTTCAGCTCTGTATGCCACCTGCATGCCACCAGGCAAGCAGCAAAGAAGTTTTCTTACCAAACTGTAGGTTATTCCTGGGAAACTCCCATTTTTCATTGTATGGCAGCTGAGTGGGATCGATAAAGATGTAGTTGTTCCCTTCACAGGCCTCAATGATCTTCCACCGCACCTGGTACTTGGGTTTCTGTGAGGAAGAGACTCCAGTTATTCAGTGTTCAGTCCCTGAGGGTTCCCCAGTCCCTGCACACACTCTAGCTCTCACCCTGCAGGCATAGAGGGAAGACTTGGGTTTCAGCCCATCAAGTATTTCTTGCTTTGAACCCGGACTGAGTGAAAGAGGCTTTGTCTGGTCCCTTTGCTGTTACAAACTCCCTCCAAGCCATCACCCATGACTGAGGGAGGCTCTCCTGCACCTAAAGTAGCCCATTGCCCTCACTTGGGACAGCAGAGCTGGGAGAACCAGCATGTCCCACCAGACCAGTGGCTGACAGTGTCCAGCTGGTGCTGGACGGAGATGTCCCCACCGTGTCTCCTTCCTCAGTACCCTGGGTTGCTGAGCACAGCAGAACAGTGGAGCTGGCCCAGCCCCGCTTCCTTACAGGGGAAAAAAAGAAATGGAGAAAGAGAAGTAAGAATTTCTTCTCTTTTCCACGAATCTCATGGCAGAAGTAACCAGCGAAGGCAGAAAGAAGCGGTGCTGGAGTCCGTGGGCAGAGGCAGTTGCCAGCTTGTGCTGGGTTCTGTCATTCATGTCAGGAGGGTGAAGGAGCCAGGAGGGAGGCACGAATACGGAGAAGGGCAGTGAAACAGCTTAGTGTGAGAGCACTGTGTGCAGCATTTGCTCCTGTACGAGGAGACAGGCAAGGACCATGGCGAGGTCAGACTAGATGATCTTTCGAGGTCCCTTCCAACTCCTAACGTCCTGTGATTCTCTGACCCGCATCCCAGTGCGGCAAAGGTGGTCTCGAGTCCGCCAAGGCAGGCACAGGGAAGCATGGGTGCCCAGACAGGGTGCTCCAAGAAGCACAGTTTCTGCTGGAGGTCCCTCATAGAATCCCATATGCACTCACTCTCTTTGCTCTTTCCTGCTCCAGGGTGAGCACTGCTGCATTCTGTTTCACGAATCACCCAGCACTGCAGCAATCAGCCATGAGCCAAGAAGCCCACGGCCGAGGTAGATAAGATTGTTTATAAATGCATCCTGCTTCTCTTGGGCTTGCGAGGCCTTCCTGAAAGCTATTTCTTCAGAGCTGTGCTTGCACATCCATCCAGCTCTCTCTCTGGGCTGCTTGTCAAAGACAGCTCTGCCTGCAAAGCTGTAGCTTCTTGTTTGGGAAAGGGTTTTGCTGGATTTTCTGACAGCCAGTACCAGAACTCTACTGCAAAATTTTCAGCCTTGATGGGCTGTCAAAGGAAGCGTGCCAAAGGAGAGCTGAAAACCAGGAGATTTTTCACCCACTGATGAAGGAGGGGTGGCTGCTGATTGGTACAGTTTACAGAAACAACTGAGAAGTAATCCAAATGTTGAAAATGAGTCTTGCAGAGAAAGCAGGGCAAGTTCTCGTATAAAAATAGTGACCAAGTCTTCCTGGAGACAAACACCCAACATCATCCTGTTTCCCCATAAAATCTGCTTTTTATAAAACAGGGAGGAGAAAAAAAAGTAGATGCAAGTTGCAAATCACTTTTTTTCCCCCCCCTCCTTTATTCAACCTGTGGATTCGTGGTGACTAGAGCAAAACCAGCTGCAGCTGACAGCACAGAACGAGCACATTTTTCCATCACCGAGGAATATCCACATTGACCTCTGGGCTACAAGACTGAAGGACCGGGGTGGGAAAGGTGTTAAAACATTGGGTTTGGTGCATGAGCCATGTCTTGCAGCAGGAAATTCCTGGGGGAAACTGTGAGGCAATGGAGGCAGCTTGCCTGGCACCTCCAAGCTGAGGGCTCCCTGGCTGTGGCTGCCAGCAGAGACCGAGTGGTCTCCGAGACTGGGCAGGCCCTGCAACCCTTGCTGTGCAACAGGCAATCTCACCTGGTTGTACTTGTAGAGGAGGAAGAGGAGTAGGAGCAGCAGTAGGACAGATGTGCCTATGCAGGTGGAGAGAATGGGGCTGAAGAGCTGGTTTGGGGGGGCCATGACACTTCCTGGAGAGACAAAGAAACAGGGATGAGTAAAACCCATCTCTTGGAGCATTTTGCCCAGCTATTTGCTCCTGACTTCTCCCCATGCAACAACTCAGCACAGGCCTCAGAGACACTCAAAAGAGCTGCTGGGAAATCCTTGATGCCAAACCCAAGGCTGCAACGGGTTCCCCCTGTACCCCCCAATTTCGACACAAACAGCACCAGGTGCAGGTCACACCAATGGAGAACCGAGATCTTTGCAGCCCACCACAAGCCCATCAGAAGATGCAGCCCCTGGACGCCAGCGGGTTGAGCGGCAGAAGCTGCACTGTGCCCTGGAGCTGGGTCCTGCAGTTATAAGGTGTTCTTGGAGTGACTCAGCCTTTGGCACCAGGCTCTGCCCAGTCAACAATTCCCACATGGCTCTTAAGACTGCCAAGTGCCAAAGCTTCCTACCTCCTGCAAGGGCAGAGGACTCATGGAGTCTATTCCACCTCTCTTGCAAGACAATAGGGATATACATATAGGAAGATGGGCCCCCAAAAGCTCTCAAATTCTCCCCAACTCTGCCAAGCTACCAGTGCGTATCTTACTGGTGATGGTGAATGAGTGAAACATGTCAGAAGCGTTTCCCTCTCTGTTAATGGCCACACAGCAGAAGGTGAAATTGGCACCCAGCTCCCGGAATGGGAAAACGCTCTCCACCTCCACCTCTCGGAAGGGCAACATGTTCATCACCCGGGGACTGGAGTCATTCAGCAGCAGCCTATAGTCCTCATTGTATCTGCAGAGACATGAAGCAGAAGAGAATGAGTGTTCCCCTGCAGCACCGTTGCTCTTAAGTGAATTGCTGCCTGTATCGGACTGGAGAGGAGACACTGGGAATTAGGGTTGCCACTCTGTGAGACATGTTACTTGCTGCCTAGTTAAAAGACCTCACCCTTAACACCAAAATCCTGTATAAACAGTGTCTTAACTGCCTTTGTGTGGCTGCAATGGTGGCAGCAGTTCCCTCCTCAAATGGGGCTGGTACTGAGACACCCCTGCCCAGGCTGCTGCACTTGCCTCCTGTCACAATGGCTCAGTAACCCTGCGCTCTGCAGAGTTTCAGACCTGCGGAGGTCCCAGAAACACGACTAGGACCAGCCAGGATGTAGCTCTACAGCAACCTCATGTTGAGGGATTTCTCTAAAGGACCCACGTGTTCCTCAGAAAAGCATCAGGAGAACATGAATCCCAGGTGGCTGAACTCTTCAAGCTCAGGACTTTAGAAATAGTACCTGCCCCCTCTCCTCAGACAATCCCCAAGCACCTCTTTTTAGCAGGGCAACTTCCCTGTTGCTGTTACCGAACAGGTTCTGTTATACTGCCTGTAAGCAAGCCCACATGGCGCTGCTCAGCAAACGTCAACGTAGCAAGGGCAAGTGCACACGTTGGAGGTTCTCAGTCTCCTGAGCATCTCTTACCTGTCAGAAAGAATGGGGCACTGGTACCACTCGATGCGTGGGGCAGGGTAGCCAATGGCCATGCACTGGAGGATGCTGGAGTCATTGACTGGCAGCTTGATTTTGCAGACCCTTGGAGGAGCTGTTGGGGAAGGCAGAAGACAGTGAGTGCTGTCAGCAGAGGAAGAGCACATTCCTTGCCGTCTGATTTACTCGAACAATAAAATATCAGGAACCCCTGTGCTAAGCAGAGGTTTGGGCTGGGTCTCAGATGCAGTCTGGCTGTGTGTCCTGTGAGCATCGAGCTGGAAGCACCCTGGTACCTCACCCCAGTTGCTGCCAGCTGTGCAGCACCCCAGGGCAAGCAGGGCAAAAGAACAGTCAACACCAAGCACTTACATTTCACAGAAATGCTGTAGGTAACTGATGCATTGGTCTCATTGTTGAAGGCATAAAATGCATAGAGACCTCCCTCTCCTTCCTGCAAGCGGTTCAGGAAGAGCGTGTTGTTATACCTGCTCACAGAGAGAGAGTAAACACTGTGAAAAAAGCTGTGCTGAGGAAACCCAAGCACTTATGCAGTTCTTTTTCAGTGAGATGCAGCTGCTTCCCAAGCCTGGGAGTGGGTGAACACTTCCCAACACAAATCCCAATCCAGGAGGGGAATCTGCTGCTTGCTTCTTCAGGGGAAGGAGGGAGGGCCTGATCTTCCTTAGAGGAAAGATCTTTTGCCATCAAGCACCCAGCACTTCTGAAAGGCAACAAATGGGTGAATTCTTAGAGAGAAAGGAGAGCTTAACATCTAAACCATTGCCTGTGAAGGGGCAGAGGATGCTGGTCCTCCTGCCTTTGGCAGGATTCCTCCTTTTTTCACAGCCCATAAAGTCAGAGTTCCTGGTGCCCAGACCCCTCTCTCCCAGCCCATTTCTCAGACCCCAATGCAAGAAAGAGTTTGCTCTGAAGCCACTGTGCTTGCCGAGTGCCACAGTTCCTCTTGTAGATTATTTTGAGTTTCTAAGAAAATGAAAGGGGAATTGCCAAAACTCCCCAACAAATGGAATGATTCTCCTTCAGTCTTCTTTTGGCCTCAGTTGGCTGTAGGCTTTGGAAGAGCAGGGCTGTGCCCTCCATTAGATCTTAATCCACACACTGATGTTTCTGACTTCTTTTGACATAGGGCGTACAGTGCCACTCATGCATACTCTCCCTAGACGGTGGAGTATGGGGCAGGTTTGAAGTGCATCAAGGAAGTTCATTTTTTTGTACTGTTCATCCACCCACCCCTGCAATTTCTTCTTGCAAGGGGAGTGTGAACCTGGACAACCAGACCACATGTAAAGAGAAGGCTGCCAAGTTAGACGGAGGTGGTGGTGTCCTCCTTGACCTGATCAGATCTGCTCACTGTGGTTTGCTAACAATTCTGGAAAGAGAAAACTGAGAGGCAGAACAGTTCCCCTCTTTAAAACCAGTTTTCTGTCAGCCAGGAGCATGGGAGTCTGCCTGTCTCACGAGGAAAGCACTGGTGGAAACATACTATGACCAATGTAGAAGAGAGAGCACACATACCAGTTGTTTCCAGAGATCAGCTGGTGCTTTAATCCAGAGCTCCCGGACTCCTTCAAGGGGTTTATGTGCTTCCAGGTCCAGTTGAGAAGTTTTGGGTAAGCCTCAATGTGGACCTGCAGCTGCAGACTCTCTCCCAAAGCAACCTCCTGGCTGGTGGCTTGCACTGGGGTCAGGAAGATGTAACCTCTCTCTGCAGGATGAACGAGAGTGTGACCGTCAGCTGGTATGACCAGAGACCTGAAACAAGCTCATACCAGCTTCATAAAAAGGACATTATTGGAAAGAGCTGCCTCAGCTGGGAGACTGCAGGAGGGAATGAGGCATTACACAGGTCAGGTTGCCAAAGGAATAATTTTAAGTCACGTCTAAGTCATGGCAGCTTGGGTTATACTCTGCCTGAGGAGAGTTAGAATATGTTAGTGAACTCTCATGGAAAAAGAGGTTTTACATGCTGTATCCTAATAACTGATGAGGCTAAAATCGTATCTTCTGATTGTCCATAGACAAAAAGTCCCTTAGCTAAACTCCTGGCTTGGAAACAACTCAGACCAAGCCCTCTTTCCAAGCCATGGTATGCAGCAGCTTTGGGTCATCAGCAAATCCCAGCCTGCAAGCTGCAAGGGTGAACCTTCCATCTTGAGATAAAAGCAAATGTGTAATAGACCTGAATCCTCTTGTGTGGATCTGCTACTGGAAGAGACAAAGATCCATACTCCACTCATATGGCTTGCCCTTCCTTCTAGCCAGCCCTGCCTGATCTTCAGCATAACCTTGTCCCATTCTCTGTTTTGTTTTCAATATGTTTTTATAAACACACAGAAATGAGAAAAGCTTTCAGATTTTTCATCCAGAACCCAAAAAATGTCCTCCTGCCCCTCAAGATATGAAGGAAACACCAGCTCCTCTCCTAGCAACCCCACAGTTCTCACATTAGCCCTCACGCAAAAGCAAGAATGATGTTTCCAACAACAAAAGTAGGAATGAGATGAAGGTAGAAGCAGCGAATACTCAGGGCTGGGTGCGATTCAGCCCATATCTTCCTGGTCTTTTGGGGAAGCACTCACCTACTACCTGAAGAATTGTTGAGGCATTCCTGAATCCTGCTGAGTTGTTAGCTACACAAGTGTATTTCCCACTATCTTCCAGGGTCACGGCTGGAACGGACAGGGTGTCGTTGATGAGGTAGTTCTCATTTTCAAAGCCAGACTTCAGAGTTCTAGTAACCTGTCAGGCAGAGAGGGAACATCAGGCACTTCCTTCGAAGGACAGAGCATGGAATTGAATATTTACGACAAACATATTCAATCCTTCCTGTTCCGGGCTAATGAGCTTTGTTATAGATCCCCTGTCACTGAAGGGCATCTGTGTGAAGACCAAGAGGCGTATTAAACCTAGATATTCAGGGCAGATGTTCCACAGCATTTAGGGTTGTAGCTATTGTCAGCCTTCTGACTGCTAGTTGGCCTCACATCATGTGATCCAACCGCATCTTGTACGTTATTTCAACTCCATAATAAAGGCATCAGATATAATAAGGACTTTTGGCAAACCTTATCTAACCATCTAGCAGTTCAAAGTCAGCAAAACAGATATTTTGAAATGGATTCCCTTTCTTCACCCATAACTTTTCTCTGGGGAACTGTGTGTCCTGAACACATTTGCTGCTTTATTAGCCCCGGAAAGGCTGGGTGAAGAGATGTTGAAATGCTGCCTTAGTAGGTACTCTGGCTCCTGCTCAACAAACTCAGCTGAAACAACACACTCTTGCAGCAAGATCACAACAGTGGGCAGGTGTTTCTTAACCCTGTGTCATCCCAAGGAAAGGATGGCCGCATTCAGATTTCTACAGCTTGTTTGAATAGCTGCTTTGGCTGGACAGTTCAAGGCTTTGCTGCAGGTGACTTGGGTCTGGGCAGTTCTCACTACCCGATACCTCCAAGTTAAGCCCTATAACCCCCCCGAAGCTGCACAACTTACGTTCTTTGCCGCTGTCACCCATCTGATGTCGTACTTGTGGGAAGGAGCAACCACTCTGCAAGTGACCTTGAAAGGTTCGCCCACGATTCGGACATGGTCCATGGGGTCCATCGTCACTGATGGTGGTTTCTCCAGGGCTACATTAAGAAAAGCAGGGAAAAAAAAAAATCAACATCAGTTGGTCCAGTGACCCCATGTGTTTTGGAGATTCTCCGGGGCCTGACTAGCTTCTCCTTTCTATCCTCTTCAGTCTCTTTACCCCCAACCTTCTCCTTCCTGAGGGCTCATCACTCCTATCTGTGCACAGGTCTATGGGAAACACTAGAGGTGGGGGAGAGAGCACAGCAGTCAGCACTGGGGGTTGAGAGAGAAGGGGAACCTTTTCCCATCCTGAGCATCAGGGAGATAGGTGGAATTTTTTCCTCTGTTCTGTAATAGTGCCTGCAAAGATTTGAACACTGCTGAACCCGTGGAGAGACCCACCTGAAGGAGCCAATTTACCAGAAGCTCCTGGAATTTTGCCTCCATTAAATACCCTTTAAAGTTGGCAGGTTCTGAAAGTGTGTCCTACCACTGGTGAGGAGCTTTTCCTTAACTATCTTTTGTGGCCAGCATAGCTATTGCTGTCTCCATGAGGACTGCAGCAACCCCAATCCTTTACCTTCTTCCACAATCAGTCTTATTCTTGATGACTTCTCTATTTTCCCATTTATCACTGTTTGGCATCGGTAATAGCCTTTCTGCTCGCTTTGCACATTGTATAGTGTTATTCCTTTCTCAGCATTGAAAGAATAGTTGGTCCCAGGTGAGAGAGGAGAGGCATCATCCATTATCAAAGTCACGTTGGATCCGTACTCAGGGGCGGTGATGAGACACGGAAGCTCAGCATTGCCACCTTTGGTCACCGAGACCCGGAAAGTCGGGGTGTACCACACATTTTTGGGATCTGCAGAGGAGACAAGGCAGGCCAGAGAACCAATCAGAAAATGCATCGATGCTGACAAACACATTCCAGCAAAGGCAAGCCTCCAGCATTGCTGCACAGTGGGAGTTCGAGGCTGGGGCAGCCCTGCTCAATGCCTGCCTGACTCAGCCTCCAAAAACTCACACGACAAGCCCGATTCCAGCTAAGGCATTTGAGGAGAGCACAGCAGTCAACTCCCAAAAATACACAGGCAAGAAACACTGAGAAGTAGGCTTACATCTAGTTAAACTTTTCACCTTGGTTAGTTTTACTTATCAGACCTCCAGCTTCCCTGTCCAGGACGGTATCTCCGGCACAAGGAAGGGGTGAACTCAATTGATGAACCTACTGCAGCGTGGCTTCTTTGGGGGTAGAACAATATTTGGGGTTCAGGTCATGCTCTGAGGGTGCTCATGTAATTCTCTCCCTTATCTGGGGTATGGCAATGACAGTTCTCCGACTTCTAAATCTCACTGCTCATTACAATATCAAACAGACACTGTTTTTCCAGGCAGGGAAGCCAAAGTAAATGGAGGGAGAGGTTCAGGCCACTCCCACACGTGCATGAGATGTAGCTCTGTATTCTACCCTAGTTCTTCAGCCACGGGCCCCATCTTGTGGGGGCTTGTGTGTTTGTGGGTGAACCACTCCCCACTGGGAGCCTGCACTACTCCCCAGACACACACAACCACAGCCGTCGAGAGGACCTGTGTAACAGCCATGCTCGCTGAAGGGAGGTCTTTCTGTCAGCAGATATGTAGGAAAAGTGAAGCGTGGTTACCTCGCACAAACAGATGCACACTGGCAGTGCCCTCTTCGCTGCTGTTGACGTAAGCGCACTTATAGGTGTCTGTATCCCTGTAAGTGGTCCTGGGAATACGGAGCGTGCTGCTGGAGTGGTTGCTGAATGTATGTTTTCTGCCTTTCCATTCGACTTTGGACTTTCCTGAGCAGTGCAAGACAACCTCATCACCCGTACTGACAACAAGAGCAGGGAGATCAGGGCTGATCACTGGGGATGCCAAGCCTGCAAAGGAAAGAGTGAGAATGCAAAAATGATACCCTAAAGATGTTCTGCTCGAGCTCGCAGTGCTGAGCATGGAGGAGCTCCACACCAGGAAGAGGCTGAGCTTGGCATTCAGACTGGATTTTCGGCTCATATCAGCAGTTCTTCATCCCACCAGACTAATAGAGCCTGATACTCCTAGGAATGAATTTCAGAGAAGAGAGAAAACCCCACACGTAAACATTCAGGGCACCAGGACAGGAAAAAAAAGTCATTTCAAGCTGATTAAGTCAAACACTCATTTGGAAATTGTTCCTGTCTGGTTTTACCTCTTCTTGTGACAGTTTTCCTTTTTTAGCAGAGCTGGAGCTACTCTAAAACTTGGTTAGGCCTTAACATCTTTTGGTGAAGTTTAAGTCAAGTCTCATGGATGGGGCCCTCATTATTGCATTGGTGCTGTGATGAGCTAGAGCAGACCTGGAAGGCTTCTGCAGAGCAGGAGATCAGTGCACGCCCTTCGAGAAAGCTGGCTTCTTGGTTTCTGGCGGCAGGATTTGGAAGGACACCTACCTATGCCTTAGAGTCACACAATGCATTCTTCTTGCAGATACCATCAAAATGTCATGGAGTGAGTCAGCGTTATTATTTATGTTTAGGGCTGGGAAACTGAGGCACAGAAAAGCTAAATGGCCCACAAAAACTGTAATTGTACATACAGCTCACCAGGCTGGCACTGGCATTGCAACCCAGCTGGGCTTCTAATGCCAGCTCTACTTGGAGGACGGCTTCTCTGCTGGCTGAATAAAGGGGAACCAGGGTCCCACTCCAGCCCTTAGTGTCAGAGGGAAATATTTTCTCCTTGTTTTGCCACGTCAGCGAGTTCTTTGAGTCACCACCTATATTTAGGGTGGGGGGGAAGTGAGAAATGAATCAGCGCCATGGGGCTAGGGAAGAAGCGGTACTACCACCCCCACGCCAGCCCTTTGGGGAGGACAGGAAACACATTGCAAAGGGCTATCTGTGTGCTCGGGGGGCTCTGCACCCCCTATCCCGGGCTATTCTCCCACTTCTGCTTTCCTTCCCATTTGCCAACCCATCCTTACATCTTAAAGGGGCACACACACAGGTTCAAGTAATGCTAAGTTTAAAGGTAGCTGCCCAACTCATGAATTCGAAGCTCTTTGCAGAGGAGGTCACTGCAGGCAGGGCTCCTATGGGACAGCAGAAACAAGGGCTGAGTTTGGTCTTGTGATGCCTCAAACTCTGAAGCAGACTGCTCTGGACTCACAGGAGCTCTTTAGTTGGAGAAGTTTGTTGTCCAAAAAAAACTCACCAGGAAATGGGAGGGCAGAGCACCCTGTAATGGCACTGTTAGTCCAGCAGCACTTGCATGTCCTTCAGGAGAGTGGGGAGTGGTGGCCACATGTTGCAGGGAGGAGAGAGAAGGCTGCTTCTTATGGTCATGGGCAGCAAAGACAGTTTAAAGCAAATTTGTTCCCAGGTGCTGCGTTGGACACTGTCCCTGTAAACGCAGCCAGCAGAAGCTCATCCTCATCCACCCCTGCTCACGGCTCATGTGGTGAAGGGGTCTATGTCCGTGGTACAAACGGGTGCCCTGTGCTACCAGCTGTGCTCAGGGCTGGAACACCAGAGCCCAGAGAGCATCATTTAAGCAACCTTGGGCTGATGCCTCCCTCTGTGCGATGAAGGGTTGAGAATACAAAACTCAAGGCCCTGGAGAGCCTTGCTGATGCGTGACTGCAATGAAGTCACCCAGGGGAAACCCAAACAAGACCTGGATCAAACCCGCTGGCCCTGCAGGAAGAAGCAGAGGACAGGGAGCTTTGGAGCATGGAACATTTGATATTTTATCTCCCTGGAGTGGTGTGGGGTTTTTTTAGTGAAGCTTTTATCTTCCTGTGGAAAGAGGAAAAGCCACATTTATTCCCAGACCAGAGAAAAACATATCCCAGAACCCTTCACAAAGCCACATTTTCCACATGTCTGAGGTACATTTCTCCCTTTTCACTAAGCTGTGTTTTCTAGCAGGACTGGACCTGTTTCTGTTGCTTTTACTCTCTCTCTCTGGATATTTTTCCCTCACTTCACTTTAGCTACCCCTCCACATCCAAGGCTTCAGCATCATTTAATGTGGAAGCCAAGCTCTTTGACTCGTAGCTTCATTCAAACTGTTTCAGGGAAATACCATGTTTTATCTGGTCCACTGTGGCCACAGCAGGAGGACAAGACAAACAAAAGTCATGTCACTGTTGTCATCAGCCTCCAGTTACTCCTGAGATGCTACAGCCAGAAAAGGCTCATGGTAAGTGCTCTCTGTAATAGTGAAGAAGCAGCCAGCAGGCTTTAGGCTGCCACTGGAGACTCCTGTCAAACCACCACACAAGTGGAGTGAGGACAGACAGGGTACAGACACTAAATTCAGGACGATGCCAGGTGAAGGCCACCCGTCTCCACTCCATGTCTGCAGGGGCATGAGGCAGACCTGGAGGTCCTTTTCCAGAATGGGGAAGCAGGGCTGCTGGGAAGGCTCTCTCCCCGCTGACCACCGTACAGCCTTTCACGAAGCCCAAGGATGTCTCTCTGCTGCTCTCCAGCAGCTTCCGCAGTATTGCCAGTAACTGCTGGCCAAAGGCTTTACCACACTTGGGTTGTGCAACCATGACCTCTAGTTACAGCTGCAGACTGTCCCCGCCTCTCCCATGCCAGCCAAAACATTATTTACCTCTGCTGGGAGTTTGGGAATGGAGAGGAAGAAGTGAAGGCTGGCAAGACAGAAGCCAGTGGTCAGGATCTTGACTTGGTGCTGGGGGATAACTAGGCCCTAAGAGGGACTCCTATGAGGCCCAAGCTCCCCTTGCTCCCTCCCCAATAGTGGGAGGGAAAATACCCCCAGATTCTGAGGACACCTTCCTCAGAGTCACCTACAGTATCTGGGTGAGCAGGGGCTGGGGAAAAGGGTTCTTATTACATCTCTCCATGGGTCTTCTACCTCAGAAGTTTAGCTTTATCCACAACAAGAAACAAAATAGCCCCCAGGAAGACCTTTCAGGATGGCCAAGAATAGATATGGGCTGATCAGGTTTCAAACCCTTCCTCTGCTTGATCTGAAGCTGAGATTTGAATCCTTGGCACTACCCCAGCAAGAGCCAAGGTCACAGTTGTCATAGCACATCAGCCCTGGGTACTCTCAGGAGATGCACTTGCAAGCCAAGAGCTAGGAGAAGGAACTCAGGCTCTGGCTCCAGCCTGAGGCTTTGGACAACCTTGACATGTCGCAGCGTTGTGCTGCAGATGGCCGACGGTGATGGTAGTCAGACAAACATGTGTCTAACCCCCTGACATAGCGACAGTGCCTGATGAGGATGACACAGCTGGTGACCTGCATTGCCCAGTGCCTCAAGGAACTTTTGGAGAGGTCCTGACTGTTATGATCTCTCACAAATCGACAGCAGACCTGTCTAGTCCCAATTATCTTAAAAAACATAAGAAACTAAAAACTCTGCAGCCTTCACAACCCAGTTCCCAGCACAACAGACCTAGAAAAAGCCTGCTCAGCATGGCAAAGACATGACCTGAAATGAAACAGCAAGAGGGATACAAATTTCCTGGACTGAAAATACAAACACACGTTGGCTCAAGAGGGATACGCTGCCTCCCTGACACATGGGGATTGCCCCCCACCAGAATCTCATTGTGTCCCCAGCAAGCTCAAGAGAAAAATCAAGGAAAGTGCAACACAAGATCGGAGAGACTGCCAGCACTTAAGACGTAAGATCAGTAATACTGGTTTCTGCCTGTTTGGCTGCAAACCTCGAAACAGGCTTAGTAACTCTTTCTTGAGGCTGATGGGTTTTTACCTCTTGGCCATCTCCACAGCCTCAAAACCCAGGCATATTCACCTTTCCCTTCCTGGCTGCCCAAATTCTGTTTCCATCACATCCTGGCTCTACAGCCCTATGTGTATGCCAGCACCACCTAAACACAGCAACCCTCAGACACGCTTCCAGCCAGACATGAAGTGCAGCAGAAGGTGCCGATGCAGCCAACTTCCCCAATTCTTTCACCTGCAGACCAAGCGTCTTCAGGTCTTGCCCTGTTTGGGCAAAGGGTTATTTCAGAGACAGCTTCCCTTGGGACAATTTCTGCTGAACATCTCCTTCCTACAACCCCCTTCCCAGTCCCAAACTCTTTCCCATCTCCCCACTGCTGAGATTCTTCCTGTGCTAAATGCACCTTTCCATACCCCTTGCCCTTACCCTGGTAGTGCTACAGGCAGCCAAGAGCAAGCCCCTAGCACAGCTGGGTTCAGAGCCAACGCAGACTAGCAACACACCCTCTTTCCACCACTGTCCTCTCTTTATAATGACAACCAGCTCTGGGATGGTCTTCAGAAAGCTGCTACAGCCGAGTCTGCACTGAACACCAAGCCAGTGCCCCTTTCCTGCTGTGCCATGGAGCAGACATGTTCTCTTGCCCTTTCCCTACCCATGCCAAGGCTCCTTGAATGTGCCCACAGCAGTGGTGCCTGCCTCAGGCAGCAGCCTCCAGAAGCAAGGACCATCCCAACCCACAGCATTGTCCCATCCCCACTGAGGAGAGGTGGAGCACTGACACCAGACACCCAGGAAACCCTCAGTGCATCCCAAGAACTGCCCTGGAATGATGTGGAGATGCTGTAGGGCTTTGCGGGGGCTGGTGGACCTACCGTGCTGGATGCAGGCTGTGGTGAGCAGCAGGAAGAGAGCAGGACCCATGTCCCCGGGGACCGCAGCGTTCCCAGCGTGGAGCAGGGATGAGGCTGAAGGATTCTCTTGAGCAGAGGGTGCCTCTCCTTGTGGGCTCCGTCCCCAGCACTCCCTCGGCAGGAGCTTCTCCTTTCTGCGCTGACCACAAGTTAAGAAATTCCCTTTTTTTGTGTGTTTGTTTTTGAAATGGGAAGGAAAAAAAAAAAAAGCAAGCAATGCTTTAAGACGTCACTGGTGACAAACCCCCACGACAGAGGTGGGACCATACACACACCCCACTGCAGGGTCCCCCCCTCCTGCCACAGACCCTACCTCGGAGAAGGGTTCAGCCCCAGACCTCTCCCCAGGGCTGACAGAGGCCACAGCACCATGTCAAGGCTCAGGACAATCCCAGTCTGCCCTGGCTACTGCCACCCCAACCCCCAGCGATGGCTGCACGCTTGCTTGGGGACAGGCCCAGACTCATTTTGCTGCCTCTTGCTGGCTTCAGGTTCTGAGGACCCACAGAGGAACACAACTGACCCCCTCCCCATAACTGTCCCACAAAGGTACCTCCAAGCCTAAGGCTCACAGCAACCTTATCACCATCAGGCAGCCACAGGCTCAAGCAAAGGCCTCTCCTTCCCAGTACTCCTGCCTTACTGGTGGGGAGGTTTTGCAAAGCTGTTTTCTAATTGACAGCCTGGCAGGCACCTGGAAACAGTAATTAGGCACTTTGTTAACCCTGCTCTGGACCACACCTCTTCCAAAACAGAAGGCGTGGGTAGACTTAAGGCAAAAAACTCTCCCAGGGATGTTTAAGTCAGCAAGATGTTAGCAGATCAAGTTAGACACAGGCTGCCCCTTGTTCTCTGCTCTATCTCTGGATAACCTCAGGCTGCAGCAGTTCATCACAGTTCACAGCAGCTCTGGGGTGGGAAGTTCTGGCCAACACCTGACAGTGCTGGGAAGCCCAGGGGAAGAAGGTCCTAGCTGGGGCAAATCAAAGGGCTCTGCCTTAGCTGCACCCAGCTGCACCCCATCAGTGAGGAGGTGACAGGGACACTGGCTGCGAAATGTGGGTAGAAAGAGATGGATTCTTCCAAAATGCCTGCACAGAGGTGGCTGTTGAATCTGCTCTTGCAATGCAAAGATGCCAGGTGGAGGAGTGCCCCTCGTGCCCCCACAAACTGGAGTGGAATGGGCTTCTCCAAAGGGGCTGATGAACAATGTACCAGCAAGACAAGGTCTTGGGGCCAAGAGATGAGAGCATGGCTGACTCTGCTGGAGATGACTAAGAGTCATGGGAACGTGGAGGGAGCTTTTGGGTTTGGCCAGAAGGATGGCTGGAGAGCATGAGGGAGTCCAGAGAGAAGCAAAGGCAGCTTTTGGCCGAGGAAGATTTCCTCTCAGCAGTTTTTCCTGGCAGGGTATGGGGAAGAAGAACATGAAGCAGAGGCAGCATTGTGTCCTGGAGTGGGGCTTCTGCCCAGAGTTGGGGGGCTGTCAAGTGGCTGGGCTGCAGGAGACATCTGCCTGATTATTCTTTCCACCTTTTGAGCCAAAGGGGCTTTTAAAAGGATGTTTCTTTCCACCCTTTGTTTTGAGTTTGCTTGTGTTTCTTTTTTTTTTCCAGGAACAATTGCCAACTCAGAGAGAACTGACTCACCAGTGTAAAGAAGTATTAAACCAGAGAGAGATGGGAAACAATCTCTCAGCCTCGCTTCTCTTTGAGGAGGCCCCTTGCAGAGTGTCTCTGACGGCAGTGGTCCACAGGTGACTAGTCACAGTCTGTACACATGAGTCCCCAACTGGGGACACCTGGGGATGCTCAGTGGGACAAGCTGTCTGCTGGGGTTCCTCCTTCATTGGTGGCCATCTCTTTCTGCCTGCAGCCTGCACCCCAAATCCTGTGTTTGTAAGCTGCAACAGGAATGCAGCTGGGGCTCATGTCCCCAGGCAGCTCTGAGTGAGGGGCAGGGATGCTCCGAGAGGAGCTACAGCCTTCCTTTGAGTCACTCGAAGCCCAGGGATGTCTGTGGAGGACCTGATGGCCAGGAAGGCATGCTGGGAGGTGGTGTGAGACTTGGTCTGTGCCTGGCTGGCTGCAGGCTGGCGTGGAGGAGAGAGTGAGGGCTGCTGTGAGTCCTGGTTGGGAGATCTGGAGGCTGGGAGCGAGACTGGGACATTCTAGCCCTGCAGCACCCCAAACAGCTAAAATCCCTAGTTGCAGCAGTCCAGGGTTGGTCTCTGCAGCCTGAGTTTCTCTTCTTCCCTGAGCTCTTCTACAAGGTGCCTGTCTTATCACTGAAGAGGACACTTGTTTCTTGGTGGGGGGAAGATGCCCGGCTGGGAGTCCCCATGTCTGCCTGCTCGTTCCCAGCCCCATGACCCCTCCTTGGTGTCAGGCAGGGATCGGGCAGTGGGAGCCAATGGGGTTCAGGGCTGAGGTCTACCAGTTCCCTCTCCGTGCTTCCCCCCAAGCCTTTGCTGCAGCCTCTCTGGAGACATAGTGATTTCTTTTTTTTTGCCCTGCTGATTCAGCTCCTGGAGAAAAATGCCCTGTCTGCCCAAGGCTGAGCTGTGCCAGGTGACTCAGAACATATCTGGGGAGAATCAGCCTGAGCTGGTCAGGGAGCCTGCAAAGCTCCTCTCTGCCAAACTGCACAAAGACGGGAGCCCAGGACAGGTCGTTCTGGAAATGGGAACCTTACTGGGATTTGGACCTGTCTCCTGCTGCAGCCAGTGCCTTGGGTGTTTGGGTACCCGGGGGTTTCTAGGAGCTGGAGGAGGCACAACTGCTGACAGCGAGGACTTGCACCAAGGCTCCATCCTGCAGCCTGAGGACAAGGTTAACACTGATACACTTGAACTCCATTTCAAAATCTCCTCTTTGCAGCCACCCCGGGCTTCCAAAGCCTGTGGCTCAGAGGTGGCTGCAAACAGCTCCACTCAGCAGCCTACAGTCATTTTCAGGAGGAGCAGTTTCACTGGAGCCAGAGAGAGGAGAAATCTTTGGGCTGGGCTCCAGAGGTGCTGGTCTGTCATGAGGCTGGGGGACCCCAGCACTTCTGGAGAGGTGAAGGGGAGCAGGAGGAAAGCAGGGGGGCATGCGGACCTGATGGAGTGGTATTGTGTAGAGCCAGTATTTTGGGGTTGCATCTTTAAAGGGTATCAGGGAATTCCTCATCCCAGAGGGAGGGGAGGAGAACCCAGCTCGGATGAGAGCTAGGCACGGGGAGCACTGTACAGAGCAGTGTGGCTCCTGCTGGTGTCCTGCCCCACCACTACCTCCAGGCCCTCCCACCGCCCTGAGCTACTAAACTACGTGGAAAGACCAACAGTGCTGTGGTGCCTCCCATCTCCTTCAGGCCAGCATTTTTCAGTCTGGCATCTCTGGCATCCCTGCTCCTATTTGAGCACAGACCCAGCCATGCTCCCAAGGTGCATGTCAAGCCCTTGTTTGGGGCTGCTGGACCAAGGATACACACAGAAAATGTTCCCAGTGTCCTTCCCCCTACCCACCTCCTCCCACTGCAACAGGACCCACGAGCTGGACATTTACCAGAGAGATGGGGCAGATCCTGCCCTATTTGTAGCCCCTTTTCCTTACGATGTCTCTGGGCTCAGCTGTTGCCTTGCTGTGCTTCTCTCTGCCTGGCTCCCAGCTTGGCTTTCGCTAAGCATTGGGTCATGCACAGCGTATTAACATGCTTAGCCTTCACTCACGACATGGTTAAGCTGTATTCTCAGCCCTATCTGAGTGGGAGCAACCAAAAGAAGGTTGCAACCAAAGGAGCGACCAAAAGCAGGCAAAAGAAGGAAGAGATGGGACTTTGCAAAAAAGAAAAACATCTTTATTTTTAAACTCTTTCTTTAAAAACATATTTGTAAAAGTTTACAGCATAAAAATAGTATCTCATGGCTATAGATGTGACATAGTACAAATCCTACAAATACATCTGTAAACCTAGGAAAATGTTAACTCTTTGGTACCTTAGTCTGAACTCTGTTTTCCCTTTGCCCTCGGGATGGTTTCTGACAGATACCATGAAGGCAGATGCTGCTTCTGTCCAGAGATGCTGCAGACTAACAGTGTGATGCCAGCACAGCAGGAGGAGGAGAGGGCAGAGGGCACGCTCTGGGCAGGTTTTGCAGTTCTGAAGCAATCCATGAAGGAGGAAAGGACAGGAACGATGGGAAGCTGCAGGTCTCACAGCACATCGGAATTATGCTGGGAGCCCGGTAACCCATGTGCTGGCCCATGAAATCTGATTTTTTAACAATACCTGGCCTGCCCTGGGCAAGTCCTGCAGCCACACGGTGCCTTCACCATCAGAGCCAGCACTGGCTGCTCAGCATCCAGGTAGGGCTGGGGTCTGCTGTGGGAAGGACCTGTGTATGACCCTGGAGCTGCCCAGCACCCAGTGAGGGATCTGCAGCTGCCCTGGCTCCTCTCTGCCTGTGCAACCAGCCAAGAGGCTCCCAAGGGCTGCCAAAGGGCAACCTTCAGGTTCTCCAAGCGGGGAGAGCAGGCAGGCTGTGTCCCGGCTCCCCGTGGCTGGCTTGGCAGTCTGCTGCTCTCCTGCCTGCACAGGAGATCCTGTGGTTTTCACCGTGAACTGGCTGTACTGGTCCTGAGACCCGAGCTAAGAGCCCGACCAGAGCCCTTCCTCATGCCTATGTGTTAGAGCATGAAGTTTAGCACGTTCACTGACATCTTATTGTAATAAAAAAAAAAAAAAGGAGACATCTGTGAAATCCCCTTCTCCAGATCCGCCCAGCTTTACCCAGGCAGAACTCAGGCTTCCCCACAGCCAAACCCCAACCTGCTGCCCAGTGCCCCCTATTTGTGGTGCTGCCTCTTCCCCAGCCCAGAGCCCTGACCAGGAAGAAGGGGAAGAGCTGTTTCTCACTCCTGGCTGCCTTCCTCCCAGCTGCACATCTGCACTGCTCTTCTGCCTCCCATCCCTGTGGGACACGGCCACAGTCCCCTCGGCAGGTGAACAGAGACCTTTTAGTTACAAGTAAAGTCCGCTGTGCTCTAGATTTCTTAACACGACACAAACAAACACTAAACATTACACTCTGATTAAAAAAATACATAATGCGCTCAAACTGAGAAGGATGAAAGTGTTAAAACCTGCGCACACATCAGTCTGAGAAGCATCTTAAATGTGGAAAGAGGCACCGAAGCATCACATTAGTTTCTGGGATACACATAGGTATGTATGAAATAGTGACTGGCGGTAGGATTATGCATATACTGGTGCTGATAACACTGTAACAGCTGTAGAATAGAATATAGCCTACAAATAAAAGATATTGCACTAGAGATGGGCCAAGCTGTGGCATGTGTCCCTTTTGGGGGGGGCTTGGTTTGGGTCCACCTCTAAACACAAAACCACACCCAAACAAAAATAGTGATGCTCGAAACTAAAAACCCAGAGGAACTGGTTCCCTTCAGAGTCTCACCAGAGAAACTATGGTTGCACAAGAAATGGTCCCAGAACAGCCAACCATTCCTCCTGGCCCTCACCCGCCCAGGCCATGTGGGGACTGGAACGTTGGCAGTGGAGAGAGAAGGAGCAGGGAGCTGGACCTGGGTCCCTGACCAGAGACAGCTTGTTGGAGGGGGGGGCTGCTGCAAGCCCCTGCCCTGCCAAACCCTCTCTTTGAGGGGAGTTGCAGGGATGCTTTGCAAAACATGTTGGCTTTGCCCAGTTGCCAGGCCTGTCCCCGGCTGACAATCATAGAATCACAAATGAAAGGCGTTGGAAGGGACCTCTAGAGATCATCTGGTCCAACCCCCCTGCCAGAGCAGAATCCGCTAGGGCAGCCACAGAGGAACGCGTCCAGGCAGGTTTTGAAAGTCTCCAGAGAAGGAGACTCCACAACCTCCCTGGGCAGCCTGTACCAGAGATCTGCCCAGAGAAAGATCAGAGAAGATCTGCTCACTGCAGCTGGTGTGCGTGCCCTCGCTAACTGGTGATGGGAAGAGTTGGGTAAGGATGGGAAAGTACCACAAAATGCAAGACTTGACCCTCGCAACCCCAAGGCCAAGGGCAAATATTTGCTCATGTCTCTCTGGAGTGGAAAACCATTTTAGAAAGTGGCCGGTGTGCCTACTTTAAGAAGGAAGAGGGTGGTGGGGTTAGCAACTTGTCATTGGCCAGAACAGGTTTTGATGTAAAGAATAATTGCAATAAATCTAGAAATGGGACAAAATGCAATAGGCATCCAAGTGTAGCTAACACCCAGCTAATAGAACAAGATACCCGAGTTCCTGTGGCAGGGAGAAGAAATAGATCTCCTCTTTCAGGACTGTGGAAACTATTTGATAGTGGGAAATTAGTAATTTAATTAGTAAATAATCTCTACCAGGTGAAGTTTAAGACAGGATTTGTAAAGTAAATAAGCAAATGGACAAAAAGAGGGTGAGAAAGGGTTAATTGATGGTGAAATCTTTGGGCTGGACAGAGGTAGTAAAACCAGCTCTCTAGGGTCTCTCTTGATGCTAGAAGCTTTTAATATTTTTACTACTCTGTGCAGCCCAGAAATAACAGTTTGTTAACAAAATGTGCTGATGACCCAATGTCTGGAACAGCAGGGAGTATCTTGGTTAGAAGTGCTGGAAGGGTAGAAAGACGTAAGTGCTTAGATTGGTCAGAGGATGACTCGAAACTACCAGAATGTTGTGGCTGGGAAAAGGCCAACACTTTCCCAAACCTACACCAGGCAAGTCAGAGCCAATACAGACCAGAACTATTAATGCCCTATGTGAGGTCTGGATTTGACCTCACCTGGAATACTGGGTACTTCTGGTCACCTCTGGCAGAGAAGGATGGAGCTGTTGTAGACAGGGGCTATTAGGATGGTCTCATGTGCCATCCTATGGGCTCAAGTTGCAGTGACAGGGATCCTACCAAGCACCTTACATGTTAGAAAAATAAAGTGGTCTGACCCCAAGTTACTCTTTCTCCACAGTTAGGATCACTTCACGAACTGTGGCCACAAAAGATGGCTCCTTCATTACAAGCAGGAGGAACAGAGCATGGAAAAACGGTTTTCATTCACGGTGTGTTTCCTATGGACGGTGGGGAATCTGACCACATGGGCTGAAAATATATTCCACTGGTTGCCAATAAAAGTGCTATTTCTTATGTTTGCATTTTATCAAGGCCATCAGTCCACAAAACACCTACTCCTCCTTTAGTTGCATAAATGGCAGCGTCGCAACGATAGGCAAGTTTAACCAGAGGGTGGTTTGTCGGGGATTTCTGGCAGTTTCATATATTTAAAAAAAAAATCTCAGTGGTTCTCACGTGGCAGAAGTCCAGCAAGACACTGAATTTCTGAATTTGTAAACCTGCCTGCGCAATTTTTTTGCAGGGTGCACAGAGGTATGTGCATGAGTAGGGCAATGAAAGGGTTAACGTGAGTGAGGGGCATGCAGTGAACAGAGCTCCATGCAAGGCAGAATTTCTCCTTTCAGAAAAATACCCTGCTAGTTTCTGTGGTGTCAGACCCGTAGTTTTGGGGGCCAGCTTTCCCCTCTGCAGAGGCAGGGTTCTCAACTGATTTCAAAAGCCTGGCGCTCCTCCTGCTTCGAGGTTCCTTGTTCCTGTGCAGGCTGAGAGCACGAGAAGTCCCAAGCCTGGTTGTGAGAAGCGAGGAAGGAGGTGGGAAGCAGGAGGAAGGTCTTTGCCCTTTTGTTCTTCAAAACACTTTGCAAGAGAGAGGAATCCTCCCCGATTCCTCTTCCTCTGCCTGGTTCCCCATGGCCCTGGCAGGCTGCAAGCAGCTGTGCCTGGCCCCCAGAAAGTGTCAGGGTGGGAGATACGGTCCAGCCGTGACCAAATAGCTCCCCAGCCTCTCTCCTTCTCTCCCTTGAGATGCCCCTGGGTTGGTGTTCTCGCACACTTACTGCTGTGACTCAGGAGGGACCGGTGAGACCTCCCGCCCCGAGAAAGGCTGTTTGGGTGAACAGTCTGTTGAAAGGGAGCCCTCGCTTCCCAAAGACAAGGCACAATGATTTTGCAGCTGGCGGGGTTATATGATTTCCCAGCAGATAAGCTGGGCTTAGTGGCAGTAGATTAATGAATAGCCATATTGCTTCCTTATACTGGCCCTGGCTAGTGGATTAATATATTTGTTCCCTTTAAATCTTCAGTGGAGAATAATTAGCTTAGTGTGCACACAGATGACATGAACAACACTGGACTGCCCTGTTTGCTACAACAACAGTCACTGTGAGAGCGTTTCAAGTTCCTGGCATGCCCTTGGGGCTCCTGGTGCCATGCTGGGCACAAAAGGCTTCAGGGTGTGACAGCCTCTCTAGGTGGGTGCAGAGCTGTGCCACGGGTACCTGTAGTGCTTGTGGCACTGTCCACCGTAGAAGAGCTGTTGAGAAAGGAAAACGGTGATTCAGTATCTCTGAGACACTGGCTGGTCTCTCCAGGACTTGGCTCTGCTTGGAGGAGAATCTACCCAACACACTCTTGCTCTCCAGCAGATGAAGGCTGGTGTTGCAGGTTCTCTACACGCCAGCGATGGGCTCCAAGCAAATCATCTGTCCTGGTGGCATTTCACAGAACCACAGTGCGGCTAGTGCTGAGACGATCAGAGAAGTGCTGGTGCAGAGGAGATGAAACTCATTGCCATGGAGGGGGAAGAGGCCTGAGTGTCATCTTAGCAATGCAGAAAGTGGCGTCTCTTGTGGAGATCCAGCCCACATCTTCCACTTGAAAAGAAGATGTTGGTCTGTGAGATGTCTCCCTCCTGCAGTGGTTTGATCACTGAGGAGGATGTGGCAGTGATCTGGAAGGTTGATGGCACGGAGCCACCTCTTTGTAAGGGGATTGCAATGGGGAAATGTCTTTAATTCCCCACCCAGCACTGGAAGACGGGAGGGAAGGAGGAATACTGGGACAGGTGGGGATGTCCCGATGTAGAATTGCAAAGCATGGCTCTCTATGATGTCTGGGTCAGCCCCTCAGCTGGCCTCTCCATAGGGAGATGCAGAGTCAGGCCCGCTCTGACTACAGGAAACTCTCCTCCACCTCTTGGTGCCCCGTGGTCGGCTCCTGGCAGCCAGGCTGTGTGTCTGATTCCTGCTCCTCGTCCTGCCGGAGGCCCAGAGGGCTGTCACAGGATATTGTAGACGATGTGTTGGCCTCGTTGAGCATCGAGCTGAAGGGAGACAAGAGGGAGAGAGAAATGAGTGCCTCGTCCCAAGTCTCCTGGTGGGAGAGGATTCCCAACAGCTGAGAAGCGTGTCGAGCTCCCGGCAGCCCCATTCTATCTGAGTAGCTTTCCGCAAGGGAACACACATTACGAGCTGGGTCTATTCAGCCCTCAAACACAACATGCAGCTGGTGGGTTCTGCAGCCTGTGAGCCCAGGTGCTGCCCTCCTTGTGAGTGAGGTCGCTTGTCCCCAGCTGTGCTGGCTGATGTACAGGGATGTGACATGGCACCCTAACGTAGCTCATGTTCCAGCTCCTCCTCTGCTTCATCTCCACCCCTGAGGGCTCATGCAAGGTCACAGCCCCTCAGAGCAGGGTGTCACTGCCTTCCTTCTCTCCCAGTAAATCCACCCCAGTCTATCTCTCAACAGAGCATCCCCATTTCCTCTTCAGGATCCCGTGTTCAGATTTGGGCAGTCAGGGGAAGGGACAACACCAGAAGCAATGTTTTTACCTGGCCCGGCTGATGGAGGCCTCCTGAGGGAGATCACAGATTGCCTCAGGTTTGGGGTCAGGAAGAGGGATGATATAATCATTCTCGCCCCCGTTCTGGTGCACGGCTGTGTAGAGGATGCTGCTGGCAGGGGAGCTGGTAGCAAGCCTGGTGTTGTTCAGCCCGGGGATCACGGGTCTTGTGCGGACAACTGCGGGGTGGTCGCTCTTCATGAATTCTTCATCCACCTGCTGGTACCTCTGCTCTCACAGGGCAGGTCACCAGAGAAACAGGAAGGTCTTGTGAGTGGAGAAAATGCACTTGTGTTGTATTTGCTTTCCCTGCCTGATAGGCTTTTTCTAGATGGGCTGGCAACTTCTAGCTGGGTTCAGCTACCCTGACTTCACCAAAACCAGGTCATGAACATTTCCTAAGGTTGTGAATATTTCAGGGGCACAATGCCACAGCTCCAAGATACTGAATCGTTGGAGGTAGGTTTCTGATCTCCTGCCAGTTCTGACTTCCGCAGCTGTTGAGATAGCAGCTGCCTGTCTGATGACACCAGTTGTCTCAGCAATGTTCCCAGGATGCCCAAACCACCTTCATGGGCTGTTCAAATTTCATGAGGTCTTAGTCACAACAAAGTCCTCTGCCATAGCAGCACTAAACGCTGGTCTCCAAACTCTGTCTCAGGACCTAAACCAAGGTAGCATTCTCCACACAGCACTGATGACCTTCTGTCCCTCCAGCACAGGGTCTTTTGAACATACCTTTCTGTAGCAATCCACCAAAAGGTTTCCCATAAGCACCACCAGCTGTGAGAAGGATGGTCTGATCTCAAACTTTTCCTCCCAGCACTTCTGCATGATTTCATAGCTAACAAGAAGAAAGAGAGAGCACTCCAGTGAGCTAGCGGGTGGGGAAAACAGAGGTAGAAAAGCTTCCGTAGTTTGCATGGAATAGGCTGAGGACAAATGGGTAGGAGCAGCACTTACATTTCATCAGAGGCATGGGTGGGTTTGGACATCCGATAGCCACGTTTGATGGCGTTGTAGAACTGTTCGTTCATAGGCAGTTCGGGGTATGGAGTCCCCCCTGGGTGTAAAGGGAGAGTAGAAGTCAGGCTGGTGGATTGCCTGCCACCCCCATGCCAATATGCATTTCACACCAAGGTGTCCTTTTTTCTTTACCTTTCCTGTTTCATTTTACTTCCAAATGGCAACGTCAGCATGGGAAAGAAGGAGACAGGGAATGAAGTGCTACTCTGACTGGTGCAGCTGGGACTTGGGGGAATTAGAAATGGATTTCTATTGTCTCTGGGAGGGGATCCTGCTATTGTTCCTCAAGACACTGCCATGATCTCCAGGGCACTTACCTAAAGTGAATATCTCCCAGAGGAGAATCCCGAAGGACCACACATCACTCAAGGTGGTGTAGAGGTTGTTGAAGATGCTCTCTGGAGCCATCCACTTAAGGGGCAAGAAGGTCTGAGAAGAAAATAAACGGAATAAGAGAGTCAGTTGCATCTACAGCACTCGTTTCAACAAGTGAGAGCCTGACATACAGTTCACAAGCAGAGAAGACCATTCAGAGCCACCTGTCAGCTCAACACATCTGCTGACATCTGCTGTCATCTCCTCCCAGGCACTTCTTGGAGGGGCCAATTTCATCTTTGCTTGTGCAGGATGAACCCAGCAGGCAGGAGGAAAGAGTGCGTGTGCTACCTCTGTTTCCATCACTGTCTGCTGGGATGAGCTGTCATGGTGTGCGTTCTCTGCTCCCTAGTTCTTGGGGAGTCCATTGGCTTGCACAACATGACCACAGCACTCCTGAAGGGAGTCCAGGCCTATCTGGACTTTGGAAACCTGAGAGCAGGCTGTAGAGGGCTATGAGATGACAAGAAAAGAGCTGAAAGGCACATCCAGCTTTTTCCAGCTCTTAGAGTGATACACAAAAAGAAGCCTCACTTGACCAGTTTGTATGCAGCACTGTCTGTGCTGTTCCTGGGATTTGCTTGCATAATGAATACCAAAATAATCTCCAGGAAGGATTGCAAAGGGGCCCAGTTTCGTTTCCCATTTTGGAAGGAAAAGCAGCTATGTAATGGCTGGACTAGAAAACCCCAGCTCCTCTGCAGGAGGGTCTCCCTGTCCAGGCACTGAGTGCCTGTCTGTCATCCCATGCAAATGAGAGAAAGCAGGGGAGGAATTAATTCATAGAGCAGATAAAGATTGTGGTTTGAGGGTCCTGGCTCCACTCTCAGCTCTCCCAGGCTCAGTTTCTCTGGGAATTATGTGGCCTTTTTGTTTAGGGTTGCCTGTTCCCAAATGCCCCAGGGCTGGAGTTTATATGATGTTGTTGAAGTCACAGGGGAGGTTCTGGGGAAGCTCAGTTACAGCCTCATCCTCTCCTGCCTCGAAAGATTGGATACATCTTTCTGGAAAGTAGCTGCTCTCTGGGAAACACTTCCTCTTACCCTGTGGTCTAGTGGTTAGAGCAGAAGTCTGTGAACCTCTTCCCAGAGTGGCCAGTGACTCACTGCAGCACTGTCAAGCTGCCTCACCTTGCACCCATCCTGCCTGGAGCTCAGGAGCAGACTCCGTGCTCTGCAGGGAAGGGATGCAGCACTGCAGACAATCCTTAGTCTTGCTTCTGCTGCCCAGGTTCTTCTGTAAGAGCCTGGAGATACGGCCATGCAATTCTGCCACTCCATGGCATGCAGAGCACATCACGTGCAGGATGGTTGGCCACTGACACCATCCCATCTCCTGGGAGCCTTGCCCTGTCATCACCCCTGGGCACAACAATGGACAAGTGACTTGCAGGGGGAGCATGTCTGGGGTGCCAGGCCCAGAGCCTTGGGAAGAAGGGGCTCGTACGGCTCCTGGTACTCACGCTGCCTTTGGAGATGTAGTTGGAATCTCTCATGATGTCCCTTGCCAGGCCGAAGTCACAGATCTTCACCAGCTTCCCCTCACAGATGAGGACGTTCCTGGCAGCCAGGTCACGATGCACACACTGTAGGGGGGCGGCAGGGCGCTGTCACTTCGAGGGGCCCCCAGGCAGCCCCAGGAAGCAGCCCAGCTCCAGCACTAGCCCATTTCTGGGGCTGCAGGGACAGGAGTCACCTCACACCATTTGAGGCATCTCCTCCTCCGTGGCTCAAAATCACTAGCAAAGCTACCACGTTTTCACTGCTCACCTGGACTGCTACCCCCCTGACAACAACAGGCATCCAAACCCAGCAAGGATGATTTGAACAACCCAGCGCAAAGGGGACTGCCAGGGCCTGACCAAGCAAGGGGCTTGCAAGGGGAGCATGTCTCCATCTCTGTTTGGACAATCCAACTCAGCAGCCTGAAGACATCAGAGTTACACCAGCCTATCTTGTGCCTCCTGGTTTGCCAGCATGTTGGATTTTTTCCATATGAACAGCCTGAAAGTTTGTTCAAGGCCCTGCCAAACACTACTAGCGAGCATGGTGATATTACACTGCTGTAAAGCGTGACTGTGGGAAGCTGTGAGCTCCTCTTCTGTGCTCCGTGGGAGAGCACTCACCACACACTTTTGGGGATCGGTCCATCTGGCTGGAGGCAGAGCACCAGGAATTTCTCTAAGTGCGTCATTAATGCCATCCCTACCCCTTCTCTTAGCCCTGCCCTGTGTGATGTTTCACATGGTCCAAGTGTACTACTCCCTGCCCTTGGCTAAGCCAGACCTTAAGAAATCGCAGAGCCTAGTCCTCTGTGGTGGCTTAATTTCCACTGAACAAGCACATCTGATTAGGTCTGGGGGGCTCAGAGCACAGAGTGCAACAGAGGTGCCTGTGGACAGTAGTAGCTCTGCTGCATAGTGTGCTTTAGCACAGGGTTTGGTCATCCCGGTAAACAGGGATGAAACCACAGCTGTGCTGCATGTGGCTTGGGAGGAGCTCAGAGTCAGAGAATCTGAGGTTTGAAGCTCAATCTAAGCCAGAGTTAGCTGTCACATGCAGATATAGTCATGTTAATCCCCAAGGCTGTGTTTCTAAAGAGAAGTGGTCAGCAGCTCTTCAACTGCACAGCCACTTCTCCCACGAGGAGGTTGGCATGGACAGAGGGACAGTGAGCAGTAGTTGACCACAGGACACGGCAGTGCTGTTGGTCTCCACCGCTGCAGGCACCATGGAACAGCTGACAACTTACATTTTTGGAAGCCAGGAACTCCATCCCATTGGCCACCTGGAAGCTGAAGCCCACCAAGTCCATGTAGCTGAGGAGCGGAGACTCGTTTATCAGCGTCACCCGGTCTGTCCTTTCAGGAGCTGGAGGGCAAGCAGAGATGGATGTTGATGTTACTCACCACGCTCACAGACTACTTGCCAGTGGAAGGATCCACAAGGGATTTCTTTGCCTTCAGCAACAAAGGGACAGAGCCAGGAGCTCCCAGCATCTGCCACCACTGCAGTCTGACTTGTCCCAAAGGTGACCTTTGCAATATGGACCATCCATCTCTACAAGCAAAGGCATCCAGTGCCCAAAGTGCAAGCACCTCTCCATCCCGCTGTGGCTGTGCTGTTACCTGATGGGGAATAGCTGTCCAGCTCATATGGGGTGCCATAGTTAGAGGACTCGATGTCAGCATACTTCACTTCACCCTTCATGTCAGACATGGGCACGTAATCCAGGGAGTCGTCCTTGCTCATGTCCATGTAGCCTCCATCACTCTCAACAGACAAGGAGAGGTGACTGTGGGGGAAAGCAACAAGGCAGTTTAGATCCAGAGGAGAGGAGGAAACACAGGGAAGGTGGACAATGATTTGCAGGACTGCAATTGCTGAATCCTCAGTTCCAGCACTGAAATGTCCCACGCAGCAGGGAAAGAAGCCTTGCGCCACGCATGCAGTGAAGTGCAAATGACACTGGAGACCTCCTTCCACCACCTAACAGCCCAGGTGTCCTCAGCACTAGCTTTGAACTGCCCTGCCATATTCTCTAGTGAGTGCCCAGGTGTCCTTGCCCACAGGATCAAACTTCTCATGCTCACCTTGCCTGGCAGAGCACCGGCTTGGCTCAGCACATGAGCTTGGCACTGGGGAGGCCAGGAAGTGGAGCCAGGATAGTGTAGCTCTGCAGACACCCACAGAGCAGGAGAGCATGAGACCTAAGCCAGAGTGGTCAGGCAAACCCCTCCACCTTGATTGTGCATGTTCCCAGGCTGGCCAAGACCAGCTGGGAGAAGTTGAACTGAGCAGGTAGGACACAACCCTCTGCTCACAATTAAACCTTCCCAGTTAGGTTCAGCAAACTTCTGCACCCCTGAGCACTTCTTCCTTGAGTGAGCAAAAATTGCACCTGGGAAGCAGTATCCTGAGGCTGGTGCTGGGCAAGGGAAATCCCCTGCATGGCCAGAGCTGTGGGGCATGTCCCCATAGGCTTTGGAGACTGCACTTAGTGCTTAGGAGGATCTCAGCTGCCTTCAAGCAGAAAGCACAGGGGGCAGCTGTGCTGATGTCCTAACACTGCTCTACTTTAGTATCGTTTCAGCGTGCTGGAAGGAAATACTGCTTTCTAACTTCCCACGGGACTGCTTCTCTGTGCTGGTGAGCCTGCATCCCTTACAGCTGGCACTAGACATTTCCCTCTCCTTGTAGCACTTCTTGTGCAACCGCACTCCTTCTAGCACTTCTCCCTTAGGCTCTGCCCTGAAAAGGCAGCGCTGAGGTCTCCAAGGGCTAAGATACACTGGGAAACCCTTCATCTCCCTACTCAACACACAGCTCTGGTTATGCCAGTGAAATCAGGGATGACAGGGAATATTCCCAACTGGCACGTAGCAGCCAGAGTGTGTGCTAGCAAACTCAGCCACTGGGACACAGAGATTGTCTCTGCTAACTCCTCATCTGTCAGAAGCTGTTTGGAGGTGGCTGATGGGCACATGAGGTGGGCACATGAGGTACCAGAGTAGCTAGCTGTGTCCTGATGCTGGGCCAGCTTTTATTTTACTGGTCTGGAAGAAATGTAGGTGTCCTTCCTGGCAGTACCAGCCTCCCTCACTGATGGGGGTAAGGATGGGGTAGGTGCCAGGGAAGAGGCGGGTGCTGCTTTCTGGGTACCTCTGCACGTGGTCCTCCTTGGCGGTGTTCCCGTAGAGCTCTGCCTCTCGCCGAGCCTTCTCACCGTAGGACTGCAGAAAGGTGTGCTTGTTGCGGTGCAGGTAGTCCACCAGGTCCCCATAGCGGCAGTACTCGGTGATGATGTAGATGGGACCTGGTGGGACAACAGACCCTCAGCCCCACCTCAGTCCTGCTCACTCTCCAGGGCAGTGAATTTTCCTCCCAGCTTGTAGGACATCTAGGTAGGGCCAGGAGGAAAAGACACCTTTTTGGTATGGAGCATTTTGGGAATTCTAAATTTGCGTTTGGAGAGGGAGGTGGGGGTTAACAAAATCATGCCTTCGCAGTTTCAATCAGGTTGGAAAGAAAGGCTTTCAGAGCTTCACATGGCTTTCCTATGGGAAGGGTGAATCATTCTGACCCAGAAAATGGGAATTAGTCCCTCTGAGGACAGTTCTCCTCTTCAGCACAGCCCAGGGCAGCAGGGAGAGGAGAAAAGGCACCTTGGCTTCAGCTACCTCCTTTAGTGCAGGCCCCCAGCAAGTTGACAATGTTGAGGTGAGGTCCCAGGTGGCTCATGATCTTCAACTCGGACATAAGGGCTTGCTTCTCACTGCTCCGGGCGGTGGCTGTGGGGTAGAGCCAGTGTGATCAACAAGGCAAGCAGGGGAATGCATGGGCACTGTTTGGCCTTGCAGCTTTTGGATGGGGGACAGGGACAGTTTGGGGGCAACTCACATTTGAGCATTTTGACTGCCACTTTCATGGTGGACTGCGAATGGCTCAGGCCATGGGCAGTTGCCTCCACCACCCGTCCGAAGGCACCAGAGCCAAGAGTGCGTCCTGCAAAGAAACAGTGAGGAAGCAAAGTTGGCGATGGTCAAGGAGAAGTGAGGAGAGGAGCTTGGAAAAGACAAGCCATCTGTCTGAAACCACATAGACTTGCTGCAGTCATCCTGGTGTGCATGAAGGTGGATGTGAGCTATGATGTTTGGGGTTAGAGCTGGTTTCCATCTGACTGGCAAGGGAAGGAGCTGCCAGCTGCAAGGAATAGCCAGGAACAACCCAGTGCTTTGTGTCAAAGAGGGCAGCTGGCCTCCTACCATGGCCCCAGATGGTCCCCCATCCCAGGACAACATCCTATCTCCAGGGATCTCTGCCTTTTCTGGATCGGTCCCTTCTGGAGATCCCAAACCCAAATCTATCACCCTCAAACAGCCAGGACCACAGGGGTCCATCAGTGGGACCTGCAGAGCCTTTACCTAACACCAGCTTGTCCCTGGGCACCTCCCAGCTGGAGTCGTATGGGAGCTGCATGGGATCCACGTAGATGTACTCGTGCCCATCGGAGCTGACTGACTCAATCACCTTCCATCGGATTTCATAACGAGGTTTCTGGAGAGGGGAGCAAAGGGAAATAGAGACATCTGAGAGGCTGAGGGTCAGAGAGGGCATGAGGGATGTGTATGAGCTTTGTTAGGGAGTCTTTGGGACCTGCAGCCATTGCCTCATTCCCCATCTAGGCTACAGATGCCAGGCATGCAGAGACTGATGGAGGCCCATGGTCATGCGTGGGACATCATCAAGGCCATGCCAGCAGGAACCCACAGCTTTGCTCTTCCCAGCCACCCTAACACAGAGGTACCACTTGGAACACTCTCCTCTTTTACCTTCTGCCACAGGACGACCAGGATGATCAGGGAGATGACAGTGAGGACCAGCAAGGCTAGGATGACAGAGATGATGACCACCTTGAACGGCAAGGCTACAATAATAACAGAGACAGCAATCAGACTCCTTCACCTTTGCATGACCTGAGTACCCTGGGGAAAGGAGGGGTCCCCACACTCTTCCCCTTCCCTCCTCTATCCACCATCCCCCTCCTGCTACACACCTCCCCCCTCCAGACATCAACCCTTAGCTCTCCTCTGAGGGCAGTCTCTGTCCTCTCCTCCCAGGCAGACCTGCCCAGTATTTGCAGAGCCATCACCCCACAGATAACGGGGTGGGGGGTTGTTACAAACTCTTGAAGGCTTTGCTGCCTTGGGAGAGGTTTAATCACAGAAGAGTGTGAGGAACTAGAGGGGCTGGTTTGCTTGGAAGAGAGCTGTCAGCTCTGGGCTTGGGCTTAGATCATCCTTCCTCAAATTTAGTGTTCAACACATGGATGTTCAAGTCCGTGGCACCATCTAGTGACCCACAGGCTAATAACAAGACACCAGTGACCTGCTCAGGTGCTCTTATCTTGCTTCCCCGGAGGGATGACCCTGCCAGTGGTGGGAAGAGGATGTCCATGGCCAGTGGACATAAGAGCTCCAGACTTCTCCTGGAGCATCCTTTCCTCAACCCAAAGAAACCTTCATTTTGGTTAGAAATATCCAGGTTTCCTGCTTCTGAGGACTGCAGCCATCAGAGAATAGTCCTGTCTCCCAGCTTCTCCAGACTGGAGACACAGAGAAAAGTCCAGCTCCCCACCACCGGCTCAAACACTTCCCTCAGCACTCACTGTGTGGGACCAGAGTGATGTCCTGGGAGTTGGTGCCCAGGGAGTTTTGCACGGTGCATCTCAGGAGCAAGGGCTCGTCCACCCTGTGCAGCTGCAGGGTGCTGTTCACTCGGTACACCTGCAGCTCCGCGTGGTACGTAGCGTTGGTCTGCAGACCGATCTCTGCCGACTCATTCCCCAGCAGCCGGGTGGGCTGTCCCTTGGTGCTGCACCTGGGCCAGGGGAGGATAAAGGCACCTGAGAGGCAGTTGGGACCATGCACCGCCGTGTGATGGCCAGGTGTGTGGGCCAGTAGAATACAATAAAAGAATAGACTATTATTCTAATAAATGTGGGAGTCAAGCGGTTCCTATGGGCTCCATCACTCCTCTTACCATTTGATGTCACTGCAGGTAGACCAGCTGATCTCTGGCTGGGGCATGCCTTCAGCAGAGCATGTTATGGTCTGCTCCCCACTGCTGGCACTGCTGTTCTCCTTGAGATCCACCACTTTGGCTGGCACTGAAACCAAGAGACAGTGATGGGAATTAGTCTACCTTTCTGACTGCAGGGTGGAAGGAGAACGTGATTCCATCTGTAGCCCTAACATTGCCTGGGGGTGAGGGGACAGTGTGACAGGACTCATCACATCAATCACGTTTTACTTTTAAAAGCTAACAGCAGAAAGAGAAGGGTTTGAGGGGGTTGTGGAGATCTACCCACTTCTAGCTTGCCTGGAGAGCACAGTCAAGCAAAGGGGAAAGTCTTGGACATCAGAGCTGCTCAGTCATCTCTGCATCTACCACCTTAGGCACGAAGACCAAGCTCCTGCTGCCTGTACTGCCTCCCTGTCCCCCTTGCTCTGAGACCAAGTGTGAGATATTTCAAATGAGCATGTTTCTTGCTTGAATTCTCTTCCTTTAAGCAAAACCCCTCCGGAGCTGTAGTCCAAGGAGTAAGGGCTTCAGCCTGAGAGCTCTGCTGCAAAGGGTGGAGCCATCCCCTGAGACTGCCCCACACTCCTCAGCCTTGTGTCTGCATGCCCATCCTCACCATTTATCTGCAGATGGAAGGACAGCTCCTGCTCATCATCCTCATTGGAAGCCCGGATGGTGTAAAATCCTCCTTCTTCCTGCTTTACCCGCACCAGCACCAGAACTGTCTGGTACCTGGAGGAGACACAGCCCAAGTGATGGGTGTGGGAAGGTACCCGGGGGTGATAATGCGCAGAGGTAACCAGTTTCAACTCATCTGAGGCACACCTGAAATGCGCTCAGGGAAAGGTGTTCCACCACCAACCACGTCCAACCAGCAATCTGGAGGTTGTTTTGTGAATTACCCCTTCCCGGCAGCCCCGTGACGAATGATGGGTCCTCACCTGGTTTCTGACAGGTTCCTGCTGGTGATGGTGAACTCACTGCTGCTCTCCATGGTCAATGTCTTGTTGTTCTTCAGCCACACAATGTTGGGTTGTGGGTAGGCCTCCACCTCCACCTGGATGGTGTGGCTTTTGTGGACCTCGGCATACACTGTGCTGGGCAGGCGGGTGTGGAAACGCACAAAGCCACGCTCTGAGTGGGGGCAGGAAGGATGAGGGGGTCAGAAACAACAAGTCCTTTAGACAAACATGGATCTGGAACAAAACACTCTGAACACCCAGAAGTGGTGGAGCAGCTCCAGATCCATCCCTCAAGGCTTCAGTCTTGTGTCTGAGGGGACTGCGGGTGCAGAGCCACAATGGAGGAGAGCTCATGGTGCGGGCAGTGTGCAGGAAAAGGGCTGTTATCTTCTGAGATGATTCCCTCAAATTACATGAAAGGACAGATGCAGATGGGAGGTGACAATATGACCTTGCATCACCTTGGCACTGCACAGCGTGGAAGAGCTCTCCCCCATGTTCTCAAGCGTCTTAAAGGGTCACAAAAGCCATGGCAGGAGATTTGGGGTGTTTTGAAGCCAAGAAAGGGGCAGGGGTGAAATGGGGTGAGGGTTGCCTTTTTGCCATGGTTACTTAGGGCAGAGGCGAGGAGGGGAGAGAGCTGGAAGCTGTGCAGAGAGAAGGGGTTGTCACCCTGGGGCATCCTGCCTGGACACCCACGTGGTTTGCTGGCTTTAGACATGTGGGCAGCAACGCACCGATCACATGGACTGTGATGTCTTTCCGGTCCGTTTTCTCATGGTAGCCCTCGGAGACGTTGCAGACGTAGGTCCCACTGTCCTCCAGCTCCGCGTTCTGGATGATGAGGATGGAGCGGATTTCGTGGGTGGATCCGGGCAGGAAGTCGGTCACTGGCTCCACAGCCTTCCCTGCCTGAGCAACAGGGACAGGAGTTATGGTCTGAGAAGTCAAGACCATGTTCTGCCACTGGAACTACAACCCAGGCCTGAAATGAGGGAGCAGAAGCGGTAGAGGACCCCAGTCTGGCTGCCATAGGGACAGGGGACATGCACCAATCAGAGGCCACTGAGACAGACAGCCTTCATACAAGATGCTCCCCATCAAGCCTCCCTGTGAGGCAGCAGCAGCCTCCCACAGCCTCCGCCATGGGGTGAAGCTTCATAGGAAGCTTCCTGTCACCTAGGATTGATGAGTGATTGCCATGGGACCTGTGGGTGAAGGCTGGAGCTGCTGCCCAGAGTCTGTGGGACTGAAGGACTCACCTGCTTGCGGGGATAATCCCAGTTGAAGTTGACCAGCTCGTTGCCGCTCACAGTGCACATCAGGGTAACGTTTTCTCCCTGACGCACTATGGTCTGCACCGCGCTGATGGAGACGTTCACAGATGAGACTGTGGGAAAGGTGAAAGAAAGGAATGAGTAATGAAGGAAGGGATGAGTGGGCACCCCATCCGTTTATCCTGTGTCGACTGGTCCACCAGAAAGTCTCTTCCCTGAGGGACGCAGCTGACACTTTGGCAGAACCCTTTCTCTAATGGAGACAGGACTAAATCCAGACTCCAGATTGATCAGGGATGTCACTAAGGAGACGGGGAAGAGCTTTGCTGTTCCCTGCCATTGGGCTGAGGAACAGCCACAGCAGGTGCTCAGGTATGCTGGGACAATGGCAGCTCACCCTGGATCCTGTAGACATAGAAGGTGTCTGAATCCACTTCCTGGTCATCCACGATTGCCCGGCAGAAATAGGTCTTATCCTCAAAGAAGCCTTTGAATCCCTGTTGTGGGTCATAAGCTGCTGGGATGGGGATCTCCACCTTTTTCTCATAGAGGGTCACCTGCATCTGCGGGTTGGTCACACGACATGGGATGACAGCTTCTGTGTAGCCCGTGATGAAGATGAAGACCTCTTCGGAGGTGATTGTGGGGAGGAATACTAGGGAGGGATCTGTGGGAGAGAGGGAACACTGATTACAGAAAGCCGCTTGAATCTGAACCAGGGCTGCTCTGTGCTGCTCCAGAACTGCTCCAACACTGGGCTCCGTCTCCAGGCTGGTGGGATGCGTCTTCTCTTTCTCCCCACAGCAAAGTAGAGCTTCCATGTCGTAGGCTTGCTAAACCTCTCCCGAGAGGGTGAGAGGCACCTAGATGCTGCTGCCTTAACACCACTACCTCCCCCACCACTCGTCCCAAGACACCACATATGGGCCTCTCCCACGACCTGGCACACCAGAGACACGTCACAGCCAGATGACCTGCCACGAGGGCTCTCCTGCAATGGGAGGAAGGATTTTTGGTGGCCAGGTACTTGGAGACAGAACAATAGTTCAAAGCCCTCTTTCTTCTGGTTGCTAAACTCCATGGAAATGAAGAGACAAGGACACACTGTCCTTTACCTGGAACGTAGATGTACAGGGCTTTCCTCTCCGCTGGCTCCAGAGCCTGGTCAGGACTGTAGGTGCACGCGTACTCCCCAGTGTGACGGCCTGTCACATTGCTGAGGGTGAGATTGCTGACAAAGACATCATCCCTGTGCTCCAGCGAGGCGGCGAGGGGCTGACCCTCCCGTTCCCAGACCAGCGCGCCCTCTCCATAGCACAAGAGGGAGAATGTGCTGTGGAGGCTGAGGACAAGCTCGGTGTCTCCAGGTTCGATGTGCAGCCCACTAGCCCCAGACATGACCTCCAGCAGACCTGAGGAAAGAGGGAGATGAGACCAAATTGGATTCCTCTGAAATCCTAGGAGACGCATGCTGGAGCATAACCTCACGCCATGTATTTGCTTTGTAGCATCAGCCTTTACACCGAAAAACAACCTCCCAAATTTGTCCTCCATGGCATAGCCACCACTGACAAACATGTTCTCTCCTCAGAGATGTCCTGTCAACCTGTGATGCTGTTGCACCAGCCCAAAGGGCGGTAAATGGGGGTGACCTGAGCCTCCCCTGCATGTTTGCTCCTTCTTGGCTTTTGTGCATCCTGAGAGCTGGTCTAGATAACCCAGTGAGATGACAATACAGATCGTACTGCTGGCCCCAAAACAAGCCTGTCTTTTTAAAGGCAGAGGTAGGTCTCAGATGCACCTTCAAAGGCTCAGAAAGGTCATGCATTTAGCAGGCAAGGGCAAGAGGAGGAGATGAGGCCATTCCTTGCTCTGCTGGTTGCTCTCCACAGGGACACTGTCAGCCAGGACACAGAATTGGCTGAAACAACATCAGTTGACAAGAAAGAGCACAAGGAATGAAGGCAAAACCTTGCAGGAAATCCTTTGGAAGCAATAGAGCAGGCAAGGACTTCCTGAATGGCTCCTCGTGTCTCTCTCAGCCTCCACACTTCACCCTTTGCGCAGATGTTCCGGTGGGGCTGGAACGTGTGCTCCTCCCCGGTGTCCCCATGGGTGGGCAGGGCAGCTGGGAACAGTCCTCAGGGACTCACAGCAATGCTGCAACAGCCCAGATGCAGCCAGGGGCCCTGTTGCCTTGCTGTGGGGGGTTATTGTAGATATGGGGTCTGCCCGAAACCCATCCTGCTGTGGAGGTGTCCATAATGTCAAACTATTGGGGGCTCTCGGGTGTTTGCTCAGAGCTGAGTGCACCCGACAGTGCTCTCTCTGCAAAGGTCTTCTCCTTCCACCCAAATGTGAATCAGCATGAAGTAGGTGGAGGCTTCACATCCACCCCACCCGAGGACTGGGCCTGCCACAGACCTGAGCCATCAGAAGGGACAGATGTGCCCAGAGAGCGCTGTGCCCCCCCTGTGCCTCCCCACTGCAGCATCCCCGCAGAGGGTCTGGTCCTGCACGCTCCTCCCCAGCCACGGCACTCACCGGTGAGGATGAAGAGGCAAAGAGATGCCTTCAGAGAACGTCGCAGCATGGTGGGCTCCAGGTTTCGGTGGCTGAATCCTGCCAAGAGCAAAGCGGGATGAGCACAATACTGAGAGCAGAGGGGGGGCCCCTTGACCACCCCGGGTGGGGGAGTTCTCAAGCCCCCACCCAAGCCCCGGGCTCCCTTCTCCACTTCAGAAAGCTTCCATCTCTTCCCAGTTTTCAGCCCTTTCCCTCCCGACCGGGAGGTTGGTTCCCCCCACGCTGGATCTGCAGAAGAAGCTGTTTCTAAGGCATCTCCTGCTGGTAAACAGGGATTTTGCTGGAGGCTCCAGCAGTTGTGTCAACTCTTGCTCATCTCTGCTTGAAATGCCGCTCCTCCCGCTGCAGAGCCCTGCCTTTCTCCCTCCCTCTGCTCTGCCGCTTGCCTTTTTTTCCCCTTAGTTTTTGCTTCTCTCAGTCCCAGTGAGATAAAACTTGCTAGAAAACAGATCACCCTCCAACCCTCCCACATTTTCTGCTCCTTCCAATGAAATAGAACAAGCTTACAGAAACCTCACAAAAATGAGTTTCTTGTATTTAGTTTTTAAAATATACATATTCCAAGGGAATATTTAACAGGGCTTTTGAATTAAAAATCTCTTTTATCAACATTTTTCAATAAATCTTTTTCACAGAGTGTTTTCTGCCCTTCTTGGTGCAAACAACAGCTCCTTAAGAGCAGTGGGGTCTGTCCCACATGTACTGGGACGACAGACCCCATTACACCTGCAGGGTGACTATTTTGGAAAAGCAAAATGAAGATGCCAACAAGGGGAAGAGCAAAGGGAAAAAAGGCTTCCTCTATGCCTGGAAAAAACTGGGGGGGAAATGAGTTCAGTAATCCTGAACTTGGGGATGTTCCTGCACAGAGCTGAACTTCACGGCTGCAATCCAGGGCCGAGCTCCCACCCTGCTGCTGAGCCACCTCCCCTCTGCCAGCACAAGGGGCATTTTGAACCCGCTCCCAAGGCAGACCCCGAGGAGAAGTCCCCGTGATGCCGGCCCAGGACGGCAAGTGGCAATCTGGGCTTGCTGACCTGGCCCCGGACACCGTCTCTTACTGAGCGGCTCTGCTGCCTCTTGGCCCCGGAGTGGCCTCCTGGTCTGCTTGATGTTAAGGAGGAAATGGTTTCTAAATGACGTGCGCTTGTCAGATGTTTTTATTATTCTCTTGCTTTGGCTCAACAAAAGTCTAATCTAACAGAAAAACCTTCCAGGTCTCCAGCTTATTCAGCAGCTTCCTTCTCCCCCGCTCCAGAAAACCCCTCCATGACCCCCTCTCTTTTCTGTGTTTGCCAGAGGCGATGAGAGCACTTATGGAGATGAGTTGGGGATGGGCAGGATGAAAGGACAGAGGTGAAATTCAGGTCGTAAATGAACCTGACCTCATTGCACTCACCCTCAGAGAACACCAACCTGCAGGAGAGAAGGACCAACAACCTCATCTCGCTGCCCCCCAGGGCACTGCCATGAGAACAATTAGCTTTGTTTCCCACTTCTCCTTTACAGAGGTGTGTGATTCATCCATTATGCAATGTTCAAGGTTGTAAGGACAACTGGGATCTTCTCCTTTCACCCTTCCTTGCCTGCATGCACAAGCCAGGCCACATTCACTCCCCCCTCACCCCCAAGAACCTGCCTGCCAGCAGCTGAGACCTTCCCAAGCTCATGCCCAGCTCTGAGCTGCCTGGGAGCCTCATGGTTGCCACCGTGAGTCCTGTTGCAGGCCAGATCTCGGCTTCCTCTACCCACACAGACATCTCCTCACTCCCCCAGTGATCTCTGCAGGGTCACCGATGGTGCAAACCACCACTGTCCTGGAGCTGGGGAGGGGGACACGAATGCGTGGGGCTGGGCCAGCAAGGGTGTTGCTACAGCCATCACCGAGAGCCTTCAGCTGCCTCCCCTGTGTTCATGGCTGGTTTTAATAAAGCTGCCGGGTTTGCAGAAAGGCATTTCTCTGCAGATGCTTCCCAAGCAGAGTGGGAGGGTGGCAACGTCTCACAGAGTGGTGACCTCTCCCTTGTTTGTCTGCCGTGGCTGGGGCGAGAGGCACACTGGGAGCTGCTGAGCTCTGCCGGGTCTGCAGGATGGACACACAGCCTGGCTAGCAGAAGGACAAACCTTTTTCTCAAAGGGATGCGTGCGCTGGTGTTTCACAAGAGATGCAAATATACCCAGCTCACTGCCAGCCTCCAGAGCACTTGCTGTTTCCCTCCTCAATCTCAGCTTTTCGTCTCAGCAAGCGCAGTAAAATGCGTGCTATGAGTGCCAGACAAGGAGGAGCTGAGGTGGGTGCAGTGAGCTGAAAGCAGGTGAGAAGACATTATTCCACCCAGGGACCCAAACACAGTCACCTACAGGATGCTCAGCAGCCTTGCACTGTCTCCTCCTAGGGTGTCATGGACCCTGTAGACTGTTACATCCTTCCCACCGGCCAGGACCTGAGTATTTTCAAGCCATGGGACCACCTGCCTCCTCCCATCCTGACACACGCCTGAACGCCACGGAGGTCCTGCAGCAATGCCATGTCCTGGGCCCTTCACTCAGCCCCGCAGCAGCCTCCCACCTTGCAGCTCCCAGGGTGAAATCGCAGCTCTCCCTCCCCTCACCATGCTCTCCTCAGTTACAGACCTTCCCTCTGCCCCTCTCCGGCACCATGATGCGAGGGCAAGCCGCCCCTGACCTGGCAGGGCAGAGAGCTTTTCTCTCGAGCCGTGCTGTTTATTATTCTAAAAGAGGAATTTGGCTGAGAGAGGAGACGAGTGGTCAGCTGGCTCGCAGGGAGGCTGGGCTGGCTGGGCGATGCCGCCCCGCGCCCCCGCTCAGCCCCACATGCCTGGGGGGTGGCTGTGCTGTCCCAGCAGCTCGAGTCCCTGGGGTGATGTTGGGGCTCTGCTGAGCACCGGGAGGGAGGACGGGCCCCTGTTAGCTCGCACGTCTCCCCTCGCTGCCGCCCAGCAAGGCCAGGAGCTGGGAACGGCAGAACCGTGGGAGGGTTTTGAGTCCAAATGAGACACGGAGACAGGCGACTGTCCGTGCCCGGTGACACAGCCACACTGTCTGTCCTTATCTGTCCTCTGTAATCACAACAGCCTGGCTGGCGCGCTGGACGCGTGGCTGCAGGAATGCAGAGCTGAGCCAGCTCTGGGGATGTTGAGTTTTCCAGCCCACAGCCGTGCTGGTGAAAGGAAAGCATCCCACAGCTGGCTGGGGCCAGGCACCACCAAAAGCCTCTTTGAGAATCTCTAATGCAGAGTGATGGGATAAATGAGGGCACCTCAATATCCCTGAGCAGCAGCAGCAGCAGCGCTGTGTGGAGAGCACCCGGGCCAGAGCAGAGAGGTCAAATGGCCAAGGCCACGCAGCAGGACCAAGGCTGCGCCAGGACCAGGATTCAAGTCTCATGATTCCCCATCTCATGACTTTGCAGCTTCTCCAGAGCAGCCCAAACCCGTTTCTCCTGCATCCCAAACCCAATGACAGCTGAGCTTTCTCCTCTGCCTCCTCTCCCACTCCTCCACTTGTTGCTTCAAGCAGCGGCCAGGAGCTGATGCCTCTGTGGCTGATGAACTTGGACAGGAATTTCTGCAGCAGGAGCAGGGCTACGCCCAGGGGTTTGGATATGAGGAAGAACCGCATCCAGCTTCAGCTGGGGAGGGCCCCACCTTTATTTAGGGAGGACCACTCCTTCAGCCATCTCTGCCACTCCTCCCCACCTCGCAGTGCCTTGCTAAGGTGCTCAAGCATCGCCAGACCTTATCAGCTTGTTACTCTTCCCTCACTCCAGACCTATCTCTTGTTTAAGGATGCTAATGAGTCAAAGACGCCTTTCTAGTGACCAAAATATGTTGTGTGGGCTCAGTCTTGACTATTCTTGGGTAACAAGACAAGAATTTCCCTTGACTTTGCTTGATGTGCCCTGTCACACCTTCGAGTCCCCTTCTCTCTGCAGCTGCTCCCAGCACATACAGTGCAAAGCATCCCAGCACGAGTGGCAGCCACTGCTGGCACGAACATCACATGGCACTGCCCATCCCCAAGCACAGAGCACATGGGACAGGGCCAATTCCAGTCCTGCAACTGCTTTAAACCATGGGAGGTCTACACAGATGGGCATCCACACCAAGGAAACCGTCCTGACTCACTGCCCTCCTCTCTACAAGCCTAGACCTTGTTTCTCGCCTTTCCTCCACAACCACTAATCTCCTGTGAAGAACCAGTATGGGGGTCCCACGAGCACCCCCAGAGCTGTGGGAGCTGGGAACCAGCCTGCAAAGCTGGCGCACAGGGCAGGGGACAGCTCGGTGTGCCAGGAAGCGGGACAGCAGCCAGGGCTGCCCTGACAGCCACCTCGGAAGGAGCTCTGGTCTCTGCAGAGCCTCGATCACCAGCAAGTGGAAGCGCTGCCTGCTGGAAATCAGGGTGCACAGCCTCCTCTCAGCAAATCCCGGGGTCAATTCCTGCACCCACTGCCTCACATTTCTCCTCTCCCCCCGGCGTGCTCCCCATGGCTGAGCCTCCCCGCTCTGGTGATGCCAGGCAGGGATGTTGGCAAGGGGCATCTCGGCCGGCGGCAGCACGACTGCGGCGAAGGAAGGAGCGCAGAAGCGAAGCCAGGCCCCTCACACAGCCGCCAGTCCTTTCTCTTCCTCCAACTTTCTATTTCTAGCCCTTTGCCTTGCTGGGGCTGTGCTTCCAGGCGCTCCCACAATGCTCGCCGGCCCCGCCGTCCTGCCAAGCGGGCCAGGGACATCTGGTGCAAATTAGCGGGAAGTAAAATATACTTTATTTCTTCTTTGTCTAAGTGCATCTGAGTCATTAAGTGAGATCACGGGTGCCCATACGAAATTAAAAAAACTCCGTGTGGATCCCATGATCAATGCCACTCGCAGCCAGGGAGCTTCTCCTGGCCAGGGGGGCACTGTCCCCCGCTTTTGAAGGCAAATTTCTCCCTGAGCAAAGGTTGGTGACCCCTGAAACCCAAGCCTTGCTCGTCCGGCAGTGAAACTCCTTGGCTTGTCCTGTTTTCCTCTGCCACCCTCCCCCTGGCCTCCGCGACTGCTTCTTTCCCACCCTTTAATCTAAATAAAACTGAGCGGGGTGGTTTTTTTGTGTTGGTTTTTTTTTTTTTTTCCCTCTTGGCTGGAACCGTCCGGAGTTGCAACATCTCTCCTCTGGGGTCCCTTGGCTCCCATGACACCGCGTTTACTCACAGGCCAGATTATCATCACAGAGCCCTTTTTCTTTTTCCCAGCACATGGCTGGAATTAGGCAGGGCACACACATGGGGAGCCTGTCGTCCCAAAGCCCATAAAGAGCCGCTGATAAAACACAGAGGTAGGAAATCTGAAACCAAGCTGAGGAGCAGAGGGGCTGGAGGAGCCCTCAGGGTCTGGCAAACCATCCCTGCCCAAACCCTCCTCGCCTGGCTGACCTCCAAGGGGGTCCCAAGGCTTTACCCAGGTGCTGGTGAGACCAGGGGATGCCAAGAGCCTTGGGTGCCAGTTTGCCAAGGGTGAGGTTTTACAAGCATCCACAGGCAGCGTCACAAATGCCTGAACCCTCTGAATGGTTTCACCAGAGCTCTTTGGTCGGTGAAGACGTGATTAAAGCCACAACCCTGGTGTGGACCAAGCTCTCTACGAGACGGTTGAAGCAGAGGCAGATACCACCATGCCCGCAGGCAGGGACAGCTCTCTTGCCTGTCTCTGCTGCAGAAAGCAGGGCTGGCACAACACAAGCCCCTGTCCAGGACCCCAGACCCTGGTCCTCAGCTTGGTGTCACCTGGAGGAGGTGGCCGTGAGGTCACCAGAGTGCTGGTCCTGCAGCAGACAGCCGGACACAAGTGAGCACAGCCAGCCTCCTCTGGGCCAGCCTGCCACGAGCTATCGCAGGCTTTGACAGCATCTGTCAGAAAGCCGAAAATGAGAACTATGACTCCAAAGCAGGCGGGGAGAATGCCAGGAAGGATGACGAGTCCATGCTGGGCCCCCAGCAGCGTGATTCAGCAGCCCCAGGCTCAGCCACATGACGAATGGGGTGAGGTGGCGAGCCCCATGGACCCCCGTTTCGGCAGCGGCCACTCTCCCTCTCCGAGCATGGGGAGGACCACGACATCCCCGAACCTCCAGCCACGCGTCGCTGTGAGGAGCTGGCACGGGGCAACGTGGGACCACGGCGAGCCCTGCTCTCTCACCCCTAATCCCCCCCCACTTTCCCCCTCCGTTTTAAGCCCATGGGAGACAGAGGAAACGAGTGACCTATTTAGTGCTAGTTCAAAATAAAACGAAACATCTGTTTGGAGAGGTGCCAGCGTTATATATAATCCCCCAGCCCGAGTGTTGGTATTCGTGGCCTTTCGGCTGCGCATGCTCCCCCGCTTCCGCTTTCGGATGAAAGGCAGGACCCCAGGGCCGGTGGGGCTGATCCCCGGAGCCTGTGAGCTTGGCCCGGGCTGTGGGAAAACCCTGGGCAAGGACCAGGGCTCACCTGGCGCTGGGGAAGGAGGGATGGGGGTGTTCAGAGGAACGGCTGCCACGTGCCGGGCAAGCCCTGTGTGGTGCCTGGCTGGCCTTTGCTGCACACCCTGCTCCTCGCTCCAGCCGAATTCTGGCCCCCTTGGTTTTCCCGGGGCAGCCCATGGGTGCCAGAGCCATGGCGATGTTGAAACTGGCCCATGGTGGTGCTGGGAGCTGCCCAGCATTTTGGAGCAGAGCCCTGAAGTCTGACATCACGCACAACTGAGGATGCTCATACCGGGTGTGGGGAGCAGGGCTCTGTTCAGGCTCGAGGCTCACCCCTTGCAGCAGGATGACCCTCCTGGGATAGGCATAAATACACCCTTTGGGAGCATTTCAGTCTTTCCCTGTGCCCTCCTCCAGCCAGATGCTCTAAAAGCTGCAACAGAGCCCAGCTGGTGTTACCCATGACCTTCCCCCAAATTCTCCATTGCCCCTAACAGCAAAGACGTTTTCAGGAGAACACACCACGCTGCTTCACAAGCCCGTGAGCAACGCCAGTAACAAATGTGGCTGCAGGGCACCCAAACAACAGGCCAGAACTCACCCAGCTCCCTGCATCTCTGCAGACCCCTCCAGCTAGGTGGCAAAGCCTCAGGGCTGGCTAGCAGCAGCGACTCAAATTGCTCTCCAGCCCCTCTACACCCAAACCAGCATATTTGGGGATCCCAGCTCTCAAGCATATGTGGCTGGATGGGGCTCGTATCTCTGAGTCAAGCCCACCAGCTCCTTTTCCCCACCTCTAGCAGAGTGGAGAAGCAAGGGACATGAGACCAAGGGTCAGGCACCATCCTCACTGCTCACCTCATGTCCTGGCACTCCCAGGGCTCTCCATGCTCTCGTACTGTGTCTACCTTCCCGCAGCAATTCAAGGGAAGCACTCTGCTAAGGTGTGGATGAGGAAGAAAACAGTGCCCAAGATATCAGCATCTCCATCACCTGCTTGTGGTCACTGTTTGAGGCTGGCTGCGATGGTGGAGCCAGGGCTGGAGCCAAGGGTCCCAGCTGGCTCTAATTAACCACTAATTATGGAGACAGGAGGAGAAAAAGAGCCACCCTGAGCTCTAGTAGGATGTGGGGGCTTTACAAAGCTCCAAGAGCAGTTGGAGTGTTGTGGTTCTACCAGTTCCACATCCAAGTGATGAATGAGCAACCTGATCCTCCTCTGAAAATTTCCCTGAGACACGGATCTGCTGGGGAGGAGGAGAAAAATCTGTGTGGGTACGTCGGCTCTTCTCTTTTTGGCTGCCTGCAAGGGACCAGAGCTTAATCGCTTTGTTCTGGGGTTTTAGGCTCTCGTGGCTGGGATTAGGTGCTCACCAGCTCTGTGGTCAGGGCCCAGAGAGGAGCAGGACCCAGAGAGGAGCCTGGCCCCTTGGCCAGGGTGGGAGGTGATGGGACCACGAAGTGCTGGGGTGTGAAGGGCAGAGGCTGCTTTCGGAGGACTGTGTTTGATTTGGCCCTGACACTTCTAGGCTCCTGAGAGGGAACAAAATGCAGCTGCTGCAGGTGCAGCTCTTGGGGGCTGATCCTGTCCCCTCCTCCGTAAGCCACCTGTGGGGCAGGTGGTACCCAGCACCAGGAGTGCAGAGACAGATGAAATGCTGTACTAGGGGCAGCCCCTCTCATCCCATGCCTCCCCTCCCAGGGGTCAGACCCCCAGCAAGCAATCACGCATAATGAGGGTCTGGCCTCCATCTCCTTATAACAGCAGGACCTGGGGGCACCGATGGAGCTTTCTGGAGCAGAAAGTCCATGCATTCGCTGTGCATCTGCAGGTTGCACAGGGGATGCTGTTGTCTTGGATAACATTTTCCTACTTGTTGTGGCCAGGCAGCATGCCTGTGCTTGCCATCCTGCATGCAGGGTCCTTTATAACCTCCAGTGGTTCCTCTCCCCTTAGTCACATAACAAACATCAGCTTCCCCTCTGCACCCAAACAGCCCCTGCCCCCCAAGCCCCACGAATCCTTTGGAGGAGAAGCTGAGGCAGGACTTGGCACCAGGGCTGGCAGCTGCCGGCACCCCCTGCCCTCCCCTGAGTGCAGCTTTAAAATGGGCACCGACTCCAGGAATCCCTGAATCAGACCATATTCTCCCAAATAGCTCCCAGGCTGGAGAGTGAGACTTGGCAGCTGCCTGCAGGAAGAAAGAAGGGGACCCCTCTTGTGATGCCAGCAGCACTCGGCCCCGAGGAAAGCAGAGTTTCTGTTCTGCAACCATTTGCCTGGCAAAGGCTAAAGACAAGGTGACTTCCAGTTTGCTAGCAGAGAATGTGTTTGCAGAGAGCAGGGCTCGAAATGGTGCATTTTCTGCTGGCCTGGGTTCAGACAAACCCACAAGCAAACATATTTTTTTGTATAAATAAGACAGTGTGTCTCGCCAGTTAAAGCAATTCAAACATGAATGTAGCAATTTAATTGGTGCCAATTACTGTGTCTCGGTAGCATTAAGATTTCAGTCACAGACTCTTTTGCGTGGTAGACGGGCCAGAAGGCAGGGGGACAGGCAGGATGGGGACTTGTGCTGAGGGGCAAGGCTTTCCTGCCTGCTCTGAGAGCCTCGTCCCCCCGAGCAGCCCTGGTGCTGCCCGTGGGGACATGCTGAGAAGTCCCCTTCCATGGACGGGAGAAGGTACCTCCTATTCCATCCATCTCCTTGTTCACAGCCCAGGGTTTGACAGCCAGCACACACCCTTGTTATATCCTCATGTTCTCCAAACCTTCCCAGCTCCTGCATCCCTCAGCCTCCTGCAAACCCCGCACAGCCCAGCTCTCGCTGAGCCCAAGCAAGAGGATTGACAGGTGTGAGTGGAGACCTGGACAAATGAGCAGGCTCCCCTGCAGCCATGCCCTGGAGAGGATGAGTCCATCCATGGGTGCAGAACACACATCACTCGCACTACACCGACCCGGTCTTCCTGGCAGCAGCCTTTCAGGTAGAGATTTTGTGAGGTCCCTGTTCCCTGCACGGGCTCTCCATGCTGTGGTCCTCTGGCTCTGCAGGTCAGTGGTAGCAGGAGAAGGGTACAAATGCAAACTAGGGCATGCTACAGCCTGTGTCCCGGGTGTGTGCCCAGGGACGAGGAAAATGCAGGGTGTGAGGGGCAGCGCATCGCTGTGTGTCTCCTGCAACCAGGCTGGGGGGACGATGGACCCATGGGGCCCCCTTGCTTAATGCATGACCCATCCCAGCACCCCTGTGTGCTTCTCCAGCACACATCCCTGTCCCAGCTGGGTCTGCTCCACATTGCCCACGGTGCTGGGAAATCGCTGCACTTCCACGAGGAGGCATCCCAGTGGAAGCTGAGCAGGGCAGAGGTGTGCTTGGCTTGGGGAACCTAATTAGGCAACCGGGGAAAGAAGAAGGGGAAACAGCCACCCCTAAAACAAGCCTCGTTATGTCCAATTTGCCTGGCGGAGCGGAAGGAGCCTCCTGGAGCTGCTCCAGCCTCTCAGGAAACAAAACTCGGTCTATACCCTCCCCTTGCAGCTCCTCTCCAGGGGATTTCTTTCCCTTGGTTAAAGTACAAACAAACAAACTCCACGAAGTGTTCAGCTCACATGCTCCCTTGCAGGGATAGGATGCATCCAGCCAGCCCCAAGCCCCTGCAGTCCCCAGCTCCCTCCAGCTCTGGGCCAAAGGCAGCCCCAGCTGCCAGCACCAGCGGCTGCTCTCCCACGGGATTCGGCCACTGCACGTCTCCTCCACTCCCTGCCCTTTGCTGCTGCATCCTGGGAAGATGCTTTATTGGAGCCTGACCCTACGAACAGCATTGCAATCCCATCCCAGGGCCACCGGGAGTCGGGGACCCCCTGGTCCCAGGGTGAAGCCTGGCACAGAAGTCCTGGCCCAGCCCTTCTGCCAGCACCTGGTCACACCTGACCATCATTTGGGCAATGCAACTTCTTCTGGGCTTCTGATCACCTTCCCTGCTCTCTTCAAACATTTCTGCTCCATGTGCATCCCTGCCGAAGCCTTCAGCATCACTCACCAGGGAGGACCCGCTCCCTCCTCCCTGCCTGTTCCTGCTGCCTCCAGCCGTGCGTCTCTCAGCACATCCCACAGGAAGAACTGTGGGTTTCCCCACACCACACTGCAATCTGGTTTGTGTCCGCTATAGCCCCCAGATCCTTTCCCACCGTACAAGCTGCCTGAACTTGCCAGCTCCCAAGATCATGCACAACCATTTAATCTTTCCTTTCTAATGACAGCTTGCTGTCACAGCTTGCTGTTGCCTGGTTGACACCAGACTTGTCCCGGAGCCCTTGGGACCCTCCCATGCTCCAATCTGCCCACACACCAGCCGCTCACCCAGCTTGGTGCCAGCCCAGAGTTTAGGACATGTGTTCATCTGTCAGCCAGGTTGTTAACGTAGAGATTTCAAAGGACCAAACCCAAGCCACAGCCCACTAGCAATGCCCAGGACTGTGGATGGCAAGCCATGGCTAACTTCTCCCTGCCTACAGCATGGCTGTGCTTGTGTTCAGACCATGCTCCCCTTTCAGACTGTGGGCACCTTGAACCCCCAGCCCCATGCAAGGAGACGACCCAAGGGCAGGTAATCAGGTGGCTGCAGTTCCTCTGCCTGCTCCTGCAACAAGGACCGTCCATGCTGTTGAGCTGGAGGAAAAGTCAGCTGGTTTTAGAGAGAGAGAAAAGCCCCTTGCTTGCTGCATACGGGTCGCCGTGATTTAATGCTTCTCTAAAATACTGACTCCTCTTGATGCACCAACTGACTTGGGGATGATTCCTGGACCCAGGGACACTGTCTGGGGTTGGCATCTGTCGCCAGAGCCACAGCACACCCAAACCTGTGTGACATCAATGCCAAGGAGTGACTTCAAGCCTCATGCCAGAGTGTGCCCAGGGTTGACTGTCAGCCAGGATGGCTACCTGGGGCTTCCCCTCGGAGCCAGACTGGCACGTGCCCTCTGCCAGGAAGTCTTTGTCACTGGCTCCAGCTGTCTGAATGAAACAAGTCCCTTTCCCAAAAGTATGTGGTGTGCAGACACCTTGTCCTGCAGGGACAACCCCTCAATGGCCCCTGGAGAGTGCTGAGGCTCAACATTGCTGGTCCTTGTCATCGATGGGAGACCCTCTGAAAAGATTTGGGACTGCCAAGCCCCTGCAAATGGGGTTTGCACACCAGACAGACTGCATTCACCCATTTGACCACTGCTTTGGCAGAAGCACGAGGTGCTCTGGGGCAAGGATGGGGCAGCACAACATCCCTTTCCATCACAAGCTCTGCTTTGAAAGTTTCGCTGCTGGCAGGTGAGTGCAGGAGCTGGATGCTCTGAGCCCACAATGGTCCCAGTGTGAGCACCAATACCCCATAGGTCCTGAAACTCCCTGTCACCAGGCTGTTGGGGCTGCCTGAGTTAGCACTGCTTCACTCCAGGCCATCTCTAGCCTACTGGATGCCCTCAGCTCCTGAGGTCTTGGGACAGCAGAGCAGTTGTTCACATCCGTGCCTAGAAGGGTTCTCCCAGCAACTAGCATGCCAGGGCTTGAGAATGTCCCTCTCCACCTTGCCCTGGCCCACAGAGACAGGAGGCCCACCAAAGGCACAGACTGAAGCAGCGTGGTCTTAGGAGCACCCTGCATTTAGGGATGACCATGGGTGCATTTGGATGGTTTAACGCTGGGGTGACACTACTGCTGCGGTGACACTACTCTGCAGGGGGGCATGCTCACACCTCTCAAAGATGTCCCGATGGGGACAGCAAGCAGCCCCTTCCCCATCCAGACTCCAGCCCTCCCACAGAGCCCAGGCTAGAAGAGACAAGGTAACCCCTCAGCCCAGGGAGGGACTGAGAGCTCTGCAGGGAGAAGCAGAGAACTCCTGGGTCTCGCTCCAGCTGGGTCTCCTTGTCCTGCTCCACAGCCTCATCCCTTTGGCTTCCCGCAGCCATTGCAGCCCAGAGCCTGGAAAGAGCTGTTGGGACGGCTGCTCTTTACCAAACACCACCTCCCCAGCACTCGGTGGGGTGGTTTGGTGTGCCGGCCCCTTGCAGAGGAGCAAAGCTCCTTCCAGAGCAATCAGGCTCCCTCGGGGAGAGGGTCCTTGTGATCCGTACCACCTCCAGCACAAGGTTTCCTGGCCGGAGAGCAGGAGAAGAGCAGGAGGGTGAGCTGGCACCCGGGTGGGAAACGCGACGGCTTACCTTGGGCAGGGTCCCACTGAGCGCCTGTGCTGCACGTCCCACGGCCACCCCAAAATTCCTTTCTCTCCTCCTCCTCCGCGCTCTTTATCTGCTGCCTGCTCTCCCTGCCCTCCCAGCCTTCCCCAGCTGGCAAGGCTTTTCCACTTAAAGGAGAAAGAGAGGGAAAGGGAAGAAATGAAGTGGAGGGGAGGGAGTGGGAATGAAAAAATAAAAATCAAATCAAAAGGAGAGGCGAGGCTGTGCCAGGGCTGGTCTGCAGCCAAGCCCCTCGCTCTGCTCTTTCTAGTGCATCTCAGCAGAGCCCTGCGCAGCCCCCAGCCCACCTGGGAGGGGGGTCCGGCCCCAGCTCTGAGCAAATCCCCCCCTGGCCGAGGGATGTGCACGCGTGGGGGGGTGCGGGTGTCAATAAAAAAGCTCTCGGGGGGAGGAGGAGGAGGAAGAAGAAGGGGGAGGCTGCCTCGCCAATGGGGAGCGGAGTCCCTCCGCCTCCCTCCCTCCCTCCACCCTCTGCGGGGACCCTTCGCAGAGCAAAACTGGCGATTAAAGATCCGGCAGACGAGCGCGATGGGGGAAGAAACCAAAGAAAAACTCTAAAAAAATTTAAAAAAAAATCTGAAAAAAGAGTCGAAGCCAAGGTGGCTGCAGGGACGGGGGCTTTGCCGCAGGCTGCCGGCGAGGGGAAGCGGCGGGAGCCCGGCAAAGGGGAAACAAAAGGAGCCCCGACCGGCCCGGCTCTCGCCTCCTTAAACCGGAGGGAAGGAGCTGCTCTTTCCCTGTGTCTGCTTTCAATTCTGGCCTTTTTCCCTGTTTTCTTTCTCTTTTCTCTCTCTCTCTCTTTTTTTTTTTTAACCCCCTCAAGCCCCCCAACCCCGTTTTCTTTTTCTTTTTCTTTATTTCTTTTTTTTTTCCCCTTTCTCAGGATATGAGGGGATGTTTAGAAAATCCGCTGCCCACGCCAGCAGCTGACTCATGTTTTTATTAAAGAAGGCCTGTACTGAACCGACTCCGCGTATTCCCCCCGGACGCCTCCTCGGACCAACGCGGTGCCGGAGCGATGCCTCCCACCCCGCTGACCCCCGGCTGGCTGCGGCTGCTCTGGGACCGCCAACGTCCTCCCAGCCCTTATTTTGGGGGATTTTTTTTCTGAAAGTGGGAATAAAAGGTCTTGTGCAACTGGGATGCTGCAGCAGAGGGTGGGTTTGTTTGGGGATTCAGGGCCGTTTTGTCTGCAGAAGGGCACAGCGCTGAGAGAGTTGGCAGGAGCTTCCACCCTGGCCATGCCATCATTTCAGATGTCCTGCACCCCTCCTGCCCTGTGGGGGTAGAAGCCAGCTGATGAATTTGCTTTAAATCCTCCCCAAACCTTTCTGAGTGCAAATAAAGTTTCTGAGAATCTCTCACAATTGTCGCTTGTCTAAAAGGGGATTTATTTTTTTTTTTTTGCAATTTATTTCTGCTCTGTAACAAGGTGCAGAAGCTCTTTGGATCAAAACTGCCTTTTGATCCATCAGTTCCTGCCACCGTGTCTATCTTGGAGATGTACTTTTGTCTGCTCCAAACAAGAAAAACTGTGGAAAATGCATGGGCTCTTCTAAAAAAAGGAGACTCCCCTGAATAGATACTTTTCTATCTTTCTTTCTTTTTCCTTCTCAGGAATGAAAAAGCCCTTCCTATAAAGCCACCACTGAAAACTGTGTTCCTGGATTGATTGCAAGGCAGACTCATCCCCTCCAGCCTCGCTGACAAACTCCTGCACAATGGCCACGGCTAATGATTCTCCGGCTGGACTAGCCCAAGAGATTGTCGCTTATCGCCTGTTATCTCAGCGTTTTCTTTGCATCAACAAAAAAAGACGGGGAGGTCTTTATTCTGTGCTACCACAGAGGGCAAGGAGAGCTGGGCTGTGGGACTCCTGGTTATCTGAGCACAATTCTGCACAGGGCTCGCGTGCCAGAGCAGCGCCCAGCAGGGTCTGGCAGCCATGAGCGGGGGAGATGGGATCTGGCTGAGCCTGGGCAGGAGAGGAAGGCCAGAGAAAAGAGGGATGCTGGAGAGGCAGCCCCTGGGGAGCTGGAGGGGGTCTTAGACCAGGCTGTGTTAGGGGGTAAAGCAGTGATGGCTGGGCAAGACCCCGACTCCTGACATGGTGGCAGACATGTGTTGGGGGGCCCTGGCGGCCTCCTTCCCCAGCACCGAGATGGTCTGTTGTGCAAAAGAGGAGCCAGCGAGCGTGAGACTAGCTCATATGGGGGGCAGGTGGCAGACAGGATGAGCACAAGGCTCTCCTCGACCCTTTTCCCAAGGGATAAAGACGTGTCTGATGGGTTCCTGCGTGGGGACATGTGTGCTGCTGGGAATAGCTCACCAGTTATTTCCCGGCAGTGTCCCCATCCAAGGACAGCACCACTGCTTCCAACACAGTGGGAGAGGGAGAAACCCACTGGCCCATCCTGCTGGGCCCCTGACACCAGGAATGGGCTACCTGTCATGAGCAGGGGTGAAAAAAACTAGCACGGAGCATGCCTGAGGGCAGAGCATCCTGATCACATGATGGGACTGCAAAGAGATGACTCCGGTGCCTGCTGCCTGGGCTGGGAGCAGGGACAGCCAGGGCAAACAAAACCCCCTCCCAGGAGAAGTCTGCAAAGGCCAGGGTTCATTGGTTTGGGATGCTGGGAGAGCCCTGGAGACCTCACAGCATCCCAGCAAGCACATGGCGGCCCATGCTGTGCATCTCTGGGGAGCATCCAGGGCCACGCACTTTGTTTAGGAACAGCACGTTGGGGTTACGACAGCTCCTGGGAAAGGCCAGCTCAGAGGAAACACCAAAGCCAGAGAGACTCGCTTGTGCGAGCGTGTGGGTGGAGGAGAGCAGCTCAGCTACCTCTGCCTCATCCCCCCTTCATTGCTCCCCTCTATTTTTGGTGCCTGAAAACCCCTTCGTGACATGGTGGGCTTAATGGTTCCCCCGGGGCTGGGACAGCTGCAGTGTGAGCTGCCAGAGCTGCTCTGGGCTGAAACCTCCAGCATCATTAAGTGCTATAGGGGTCTTGGGGTCATGCAGCACAGTGTGTCTGGTGGGGACAGCAGCAACTGAGACAGAGACACTCCAGGGTATTTGAAGTGCTCTGGCATTACCTGGATCAAAGCAGCTGTCCAATCTCCTGCTCCATTCCCGGCAGAGCTGGGGCTACAGCAAGTCCATATCCCACACCTGGTGTGGAGAAGAGACACCAAAGCCTGGGGACACAACATAATGGTGGGAACATCTAAGCTGGAGTCAACGACAGGTCCTGTATGCCAGCAGGTGAGAGGGAGGTAGGAAAGAAGAAGCAGGTGTCGGTCTTTCCTGCTTCTCTGAAAGTTTAATGAGGGCCAGATTTGCCCCTGGCTTTGGTTCCTCCAAGCCTCCTATCAACTTTAACTCAGCCCAGGAATTTCAGCATTGCTCTGATGTGGTGTCGAGCTGTGGACCACAACAGAGGAGCAGTAGGTGCCCAGGAGCACAGCACCACATCTGGGCAATGAACCCAGCACCGCAGCTGCCAGCGCTTGCTCCTGGCTGGTTCCAGTTCTTGGGCCTTGGAGAGAGCTGCATGGGGGCTTCGTCCAGTCCTTTCCAAAGCTCTGCCTCTGGAGGAATCATGACCCTGTGCATGATCCTGCTGTGCCAGGGTGACGATGGGTGACAGCAAGGAGGAAGGGAAGGCAGAAAGTGCTGGGCTCCTTCAAAGTGACCGTACAGCTGCGCACTACATGCTGGGGAGCATCCCTGGCTGGCGAGCATCTTGCAGCACTGTGAATGCTGGCCACGGACACAGCAGGGTCACGGTGGTGTCAGGACGTAGCACTGAGCCGTACAGTGCTGTGTCCCTACAGATGCTGACCCATCCCCTAAAGTCCCTGGGTTGAGGAGGTACTAACCAGTGGCAAAGGATGCTAGCCTGCTGCTTTCACCTCTTCGGGGCCTTTCCGCCTCCATCCCACGCAATTCTCCTACCACGATGAGCCTTGGTATTAAATGTGCTCTGCAGAGCCCTGGGAGGCAGCAGCCTGCTCCTGGGTGAATACTAATAGTGATGCCGTCCGGTCGCCCCAGACTTTCCCACACATCTGCAGTCACTTAGTGTGGGAATCGTTAACCCTCTGCTTACGCAGTGCCTGAAACAGCAAAGGCACAAAGTGCGGCCAGGATGCTCCCTGGCAGGTCCTGGACACCTTTGGGACCCCACTGCAGTCTCAGGCTGGGTGGGCAAGCCATGCCTGGCACTCGTCGGCTGCACTGTGAGGATCCAGTTCTGTGCTGGTGCAGGGGAATTACATCACCAATCCAGTGAGAGCAAGAACCCTGCATGCACTGGAAAGCTATGAGAGATGCCAGCCTGTGTCTCTGTCCCTCATGTCCTCATTAGGACAGTCTCAAGATTTGTGGTGTTTGCATTTTGCCAGGAAAACTGATCTGGATCCTGAAGAGAGACACCAAGCCCTGTGGAAGGGAAAGGGGGGCTGTGTGGTGGTGCTGGCAGCACATCGATTTGGGCTATCCCTATCCAACATCCATCTCTCTGGAGACCAGCTCTGCAGAGCCCTCCTCAGCCTGGGGACACAAGTGTCAGCAGACTTGCAGTTCAGGCATCTGCAAAAAGCCAAAGGGCTCGCAGGAGTCTGCAGTGGGGCTGACAAACCTGGGGCAGGGGATTGTGCTCTGCAGGAGTGTTGCACTGATATTTCCATTGCGAGAGATGAGGCTATGCTCTTGGGACATTGGTGGCATGGCTGTGCTTGTCCCCTCCCTCCATGGCTCTCTGGGGTGCTACCCCAAAAGTGTATGGCAGGAATGACGCACAAGAGACATGCTCTGCTGTCCCTTTACTCTTGCTGCAGGAGGGTGGCTGGAGAAGCTGGAGAACGGGAGGAAGGTGCTGGCTGGGCTGGGGTGTGCGGGGGCCACACAGCTCAGGGGTGTGCTGATCGGAGGCCACAGGTTTGCCTTTGGGATCAAGAGGGGTTGGGGGAGTGAGGAGGCCACGGGCCCATGGGGTTGCTGGGGAGGTGGTGGGGCAGGATGCTCTGCGGGGAAAAAGGAGTGAGGGGAGGCACCTCCTCAAGCCTCTGCAGGCATCTCCCTCTCCTGCTGAAACCATGGTGGGGGTTCAGAGCAAGCTGGGGGTCAAGGCAGGGCTTGCTTTCCCCAGGTGAGTTCTTCCTCCATGGGAGGAAGAGGTGGTGGCGTGGTCTCCCCTGCAAACCTGCTCCGTCTGTGACAGCTGCTTGCAGTCTGGCCCTTGGGGACCTCGCGGTCCTCCCTTCTTCCCCAGCCCTCCCTGCTTCCAGGAGATGGCATCACTCGATCGCGGATAGCAGCACCAAGCATCGGGGAGGACTGGCTGGTCTTCCCCTCCGCTGCAACCACCTTGTTTCCACCGGGATTATCAGGTCTGGAGAACTAGTGAGAGCTGCCCAGGCTGGGTTTGGTGCTGGGAGTCTCTGGGGTGAATGGAGAGGGTAGTGTCACCTCCTCTTGTCCAGCTGGGGACCCCGGAGGGGGTCTGGCAGCTCCTGACTCGCTCACCCCTAAGACCCTGATGTAGGTGCCACCTTGGGGCACCGAGGGTCCCCAGCAGCCCTAGTCTAGCAGCTAGGACACTCCTCAATGGAACACATGGAGGGGACCCCGTGGAGGGCTCCACAGTCGACTCTTCCCCAACATAAACCTTGCCAGCCATAATTCCCAACAGCAACAAACAGGCAAAAGAAAAGGAGAAGTCATCATTGGTGAATCTTTATGACCCAATTCTCTTCCTCTGCCCCCTTTCGCCCTGCACCAACAGGAGCTCGAGGTACAGCTGTTAGCAGGCACCTGGCAATGCTGCTCCCTGCCTTCACCTGCCACAGGGAGGGTGCAGGTGTGGTGTGCTGTCCCCAGGACCCCGAAGCTCCTGGTCCCCAGCAGCTGCCGAGCCCTCGGTCTCGGCTTCACAGGGTGGAAAAAGGCAAAGAGGATTCCTGGGCTGCCTGTCACTGCTTGCAGGATAGACCCAGCAGCAGGAGTAAGCCCTGCATCCCCTGTCCCTGAAATGCAGCCACCTCAGGTGGGACCCAGCAGCCACCTGTGTCCCTCTGCAGCTCCCACCATCCGCTCAGGGAGGATTTTCTTCTTTTTTTCCCACTCCCTGAGCTGGTGTTTCTTTGCTGACAGAAGGAGGAAGAGGAGGAAGAGGAGGAAGGCCACCTTGGCTCTTGTGTTTAAACAAAGCCATGGCTGTGCTGAGACATTGGGAAAAATCCAGGATGGATGGGGTTATACAGCGCATCTATCAACCTGTTCCACAGCGTGAGCAGAAATCATCACTGGGTGGGACGGTCATGACGGTCACCTTTGTCACCAGGGAGGGAGCCAGGAGAAGTCTGGGCGAGGGGCCAGGGGCAGTGAAGGCACAGGGAGGATGCTGCACGTTGCTCACTTCTTGCTGTACCTCTGGCCATGCCAGATCTCAGGAGGCAGAGCCTGGATTATGCCAGCTCTGGGGCTCATTTCCCATTGCCGGAGTTTTAGTCTGCTCCCTTCTTGCAAACCAGATCCCTTACCTCTTTCCCCATCTCCCTTCAATCTCATCCTGGCTCCCACATCCTTGCAACGCCCGGATCTAGCACAGGGGCACCTGTGTAATATTTCACCCAGTTTAAGCCAGAATTGGGGCTGGAGCACTGGGACGAGGTGCTGAGGACTGAAGCAAGGTCTGCAGCTCCGGAGTTGGGAGTGCAGCCCCGTTATGGTTTGATGGCAGAGTGGGAATGGCAGCAGCCTATGGTGTGTGGTGCGTACGGCGAGCTCTCGCATAGTCCACCCTGAGCAAATAGAGGACAGCAGTGCTGTGGGGGCTCAGGGATGTGCCAGTCCCCCCATGAACCAGAGAGCTTGGGATGCTGTGGGGAAGAAGGGCTGGGGTGGGAACAAGTGGGGCCCTGGGGACCCACCAGCTGGCACTGGGGACATCTGCCACCAGCTGCAGGGGGGAAAGCAAGAAATGATCATGCATCAAATATACTGAGCTCCTCAGATCAGAGAGACTTTGCTGGTTTCGTTATCAGTTTTGTTTTAACCCCATAAATGTGGGAAGCTTTCTGCATTCATATCTGAGATCAGAAAAAGCTTTGGAAGTCTCCTGTTTTATCCTCTCTCAATTTCATCCTAAACATCCTTCTTCCCTGTTTGTTTGTTTGTTGTTATTGTTGTGTGTGTGTTCCAGATTGTTGATTTCCAGGCTGGAAATTTTTAATATTATCCCAGCAGGATGAGGACTGCCCCAGCTCATGTTTTCAGCAACAGAAGGGGCTGGTGCAGAGAAAAGGGCAGAGGTGGCCTTGGACAGGTGACTAAACCCCCTCCTGGAGCCTCTACAGGGCTGTGATCAGTTTGAGGAGGAAAAACCAGCCTGCAAATGACAACTGTCACTATGTCGTGGTGGCCAGCGCAGCCGGAGTGTGACACTGCCGGGGATGGGGACACCAGTGGGTGAGAGGCTCCTGGCTCCGGACGATGGGGGTTTCTGGGCAGCATGGCTTGTCAGCAGGCAATAAATGGGAGACATCTGCTGAGCAGTGGTTCTGGCTGGTGGCCATCTCCTTCCTTGCAGGTGGACACAGTTTCACAAAATTCGCTTTTAGGCTTGGTTTTCCGTATCAGAAAACATATGGGGATGTTTTTCCTTCTTTAAGAGTGAAGACAGGTGAGAAACTCCTCCTGCCACAGGGCTATGAGCCCCTTGGAGCCATGTCAGAGCCCAGAGACTCCTCTCTGGGTCCACGGTGGGAGCACTCCCCCTGCACATCGTTGGCTCTGTCTGTCCATTTGTCCTGCTCTCCAGGGCCGGGCTGAGTGTTGGAGGGGTGCGTTTGCCCCCAGGTGGAGTAAATGCAGGGAGATCCAGAGCCTTCCCTTCCTACCAGCCCCTCTTTTCCAAATCAGTAGATGCTGACATTGAGCGTGGGAAAGTGTCACCCCGGAACGAGGGTTTGGCGTCCCCCAACGTGGGGACAGAGCTGATGGTAGGCACAGCCTAGCTTGTCACCTGCATGCAGCCAGGCTTTAAAACGAGGGCTCAGCCCAAGGCAGCCTGCTCCTGGGGTACAGATGGTTGAGGGATGTCATGGGCTCCCCTGGGGCATCCTCATGGGTGTCACCAGTGATGCCCTAGTGTCCCCCCGGAACTTGCTGCTATGAAGGGATTACGGCCAGTGGCATGGGGACAGATGTGGGGTGGTGATCACGGAGGAAACACAGAGACCCCGGTGCTCCTTAGGGTCACCCACCACCTCGTCTCCGCTGCAGTTGGGGTGGGAGGTTTGAATTCGCCCCCCACTCCCCACCAGCCTGCCCGGGGTTCCTGCACTTTGAAATGCAAACCTGCCTTTCAATGCAAATGCTCTGAGAGGTTGGGCCCAATAAAAGCCCGTGGGCAGGGAGGTGCCTGGCCCCAGGACAGAGCTCCCCAAGGCGTCCAGGTGAGCAGGCGGTGAAGGAGGGGCGGCCACCTCCCCGCCAAACCAAACCCGGCCCGCAGCCGGCGGCACGGCACCGCAGCATGAGCCCGCGGCTGGCCGGGGAAGATGTATGTAGGTTATCTTTTGGATAAGGACACCAACATGTATCCCAGCCCCGTCCGGCATCCCAGCCTCAACCTCAACCCTCAGAATTACGTGCCGGGGCCGCCCCAGTACTCGGACTTTGCCAGCTACCACCACGTGCCAGGGATTAACAACGACCCTCACCACGGGCAGCCGGCGGCCGCCTGGGGGTCTCCCTACACCCCTGCCAAGGAGGACTGGCATTCTTACGGGACCACCGCTGCGCCTTCCACCGCCAGCCCAGGGCAGTTTGGATTCAGCCCCCCTGATTTTAACTCCATCCAGCCCCCGGGCTCTGGACTCTTGCCTCCTCCCATCAGCAGCTCAGTCCCCCAGCTCTCCCCTAACGCCCAGAGACGCACCCCATACGAGTGGATGAGGCGCAGCATCCCCAGCACCAGCAGCAGTGGTAAGGAACCCCTACCCCTGCATCCTTCTCGGTGAAGAGGATCCCTGGGCTTGAAGCTTTGCAGGGCTGGACCCTGCTCCGTGGCTGTGCCTGCATGGCAACTGCTGGGACAGACATGCTTGGCCTGTCCTTGGTGCGGTACCTGGTCCCCAAAGAGCCAGGGGACCCCACGGACAAGGTGGCAGGGAATGAGGATGGGCAGGGAGGGCACCGTCCTTCCGCGTTGCTGGCAGCCGGGGTGATATGGTTGTAAAGTCTTTTTCCTCTGCCAGTCTGTGCCCCAGCAATCCTGCTCTCATCTGCTGCTAGTGCGTAGGATGGGCAGAACCAGGGACCCTCTGGGATCTCAGGGTCCTGCTAGCCCCGAGGGGTGTCGGACGGGGGTGTCTCATCTTTGCAGGGCTGTGGCTGTGAGCCGGCCCGTGAATGGGGGGTGCGTACGTGTATGCAAGGTGCCGTATGCTGTGTGCACGGGTGGTGCGTGCAGACGCCTGCAGGGATGGCACTGCAAGTATATACATGGAGGGAAGGTGCTCCTCGTGGTCTGTACATGTGTGTAAGGTGTGCTCAGTCTCCGTGAGGTGCTCTAGGCTCTGTGTGAGTGTGCAAAGCACCCCAAGTACAACGTGTGTACAGGGCTTGCTGTATAGAAGGTGTCGGTGAGCGTCTGCGTGCGTGTTTGCAAGGTGCTGTGTGTTGGGGACGGTGCAAGGTGCTGTGTGTGCACGAGCTGCCGTGTGTGCATGCATGTGTCGCGTGTGCAAGGTGGGCATGCAAGGTTTGGCGTGTTTGAGGATGGTGCCGCATGAAGGGTGCAGGCGGGTGCCCCAGGAGCAGCACACAGCGTGTGGGTGCTGTGCATTCTATGAGCGGGTGCTCCTCTACCCGCTGCTGACACGGGCACCAAGTGGCCGTACTGTCCCCAGCACCCAGTCCCCATGTCCCTGGGGTCCTGTCCCCACTGAACTCCTGACCCGGGAGCAGGGGGGGGGGCGACATGTCTGGGCGACCCCAGTCCCCTGCCCGAGCGGGGTAGGGGGGCCCTGCTGCCCACTTCAAAGGCGATGGGCAGGTCCCCCCTTGGGGCCAGCCCAAATTGACAAGGCTTTCGCTTTGTGATGGAGATGGTGGCCGGCTCCTTTGGCAGTGAGGTGAGGTGCGGGGCCCTTTGTCCTGCCCTGCCTGTGCCCTTTCATCTTCCCCTCCAGGCTGATTGCCTGGACCCATCCTGCCTGCAAGCGAGACCCTCTGCCCAACAGGCTTGCCCGGACCCACCACCTCTCTCCCTCTCCCGTGCTTACCATGAGCCCTGCAGAGCACTGCTGAGTCCAAACTTGCTACAGGAGTGGGTTTTGATTGCTCCGTATCCCTGGGATCAGGACCAGGGGTCTCTGTTTGCAAAGTGCCTCCAATTTTAGCCTTGTTTCTGGCTCCCCCCTGGCCAAGCCCTGTGCAGAGACCCTTGTGTAAGGGGCTATTGCAGAGGTGCTGGAGCCTTCCAGCAGGAAAATAGCTCCTCTTGTTCACCGGATCCGTGCAGCAGAGATGGGACTGGGGCTGTCCCAGTGGGACCAGTAACTGTGGTGGAGCAGGCAAGAACATCTCAATGAACGGAAAAAAACCAGGCCCTGTCTTTAAAGAGGAGGGGAGAGGCAGGCTGGTATTTCCTGGCTCATTTTAAGCACTGAGTATAGCTATTTAGGAAAAATGCCCTCCCCCCTCCTGGTACCCAGTGATGGAGACCCACAGGTGTGCTGGGGCTGAAGGCTTCGCTCTGCTCCAGGGTGGAAGTGAGGGATGATCCTGCAGCCCCCTCCATGCAGCTGGGACCCTGCCACTTCTGCAGGATTCGTAGGTCCAAACATCTCGGTTTCTTCTGAGGAGAGAGGTGGGAGGGAAAATTAATGAGGGGAGAAAGACATCGGCACACCACTCCTCTGGATCAACAGCACGGTTTTACACCCAGCGGTGGGGCCGAGATAAAGCAGGGGCTTGAAAGTGCCTCTGATTGAGTTAGACGACAATTGAGTTGATTGAATTCTGGGAAAATATCATTAGTTGCCTAGTTTGTATCTCTTAGATTAAATACATACAAAAGCAGCAAAAATTCAGCTTTGTTCCCCTTGCACACGGAGGAGCTGCCCCAGCCCAGCCCTGGTGCTGCAGGGATAGGTGCTGGGGTGAAAGCTCCTTTCTTCTGGTGCTTCTTCACGGTGGACCACCAGCAAGGTCCCTTTTTAAGGCACTTGCAGCTTAAGGACTTGTCCTTTCATCTCTGCTAGGTTGAAGCCCAGCACTGCTGGTGCCAAGTGGCTGCAGGATTTGGCCGCGGTGGGACCATGTGCTGGGAGTCAGTGGGATGCAGCCTGTATTTTCCAGCACTGCCCTTTAAATGCAAGAAAAAGAGCCTTTCTCCATTAAGCTTGAAAGAGAGCAGAGCAGAGATGGGTTTGACATAGATAAGGGTGAAATTCTTAGGTGAATCGTTTTACTGAAATCAATAAACTGGACTTTAATCAGTCTGGATTGATTAACTACCCATCTCACCAGAGCAGGAATAGGAAATGAATACGCAGAGTTTTATGCTATAAATATCAACAGTTTCATTGCGAACGCTGTAAATCATAATACTTCAGAGGGTTGTACATTAAGGTTCCCTCTCTGTCTTGCCTTGTATAAACAGCTCTTGGCTGTAGCTTGAAAGCTTCTTGGAAGGAGCTGTGCAGTGCCAAGAGAAAATGTTACAGAGGGAATATGAGGGTGTTGGGGGCTTCTGCAAATATGATCCAGAGCTCAAGAAAAATCAGTGAGAAATCTCCAAGTGACTGATTGCAGAGTCAGGCTTTGCAGGGGGATGATCTGATATATCTGTTGCTGAATATGTGTGTGTTTTACCCGTCTGAGCCAAGATACTCCTTCAGCAGAAGGGATCACTCTCTGGAAATCAGGAGTTAAAGGAAACCAAGGTGGAAGCTGTCCCCAGACCTCATTTCTCTCTCCGATGTCACCTCTTTTTCTGATCATAAAATCTTCATGAGCAGCGTATTGGAGCCTCAAGCTTCCTCCTCATTCACAATTATTTGCAAACTTCCCTGTGAATTGCATCCCGGCTCTATAAAAAGCTCAGGAAGGTGGCTGGAAAAGGGGCTGGCTGAACTTTGAAATTCACCCTTTGCTCGTTAGCTATGCAAATCCTCAGAAATTGCCTCGGGTCTGGCTTTTAGGTCACTAATCGAGCCTGGCCGCAGTGCTAAATATTGCAAGTGAAAGTGCAAATTGGGGCATCCCTTGGGGTGTGCTCGGGGCTTTACATTGTATTGGTGCCTGTCGTTCCTGGGGCAGGTTTTGGGGTGATGAAGAGCGAATAGTGATGCTCTGAGCATAGATGAGTGGCGGTTTGCTGGATGCGCAGTTTTTTATCTCCTTTTTTTCCTATTTCCAGCTCAGTTTTCCAGCTTTATTTGTTGCCCTACTGAGGTCCGTGAAAGCTGGACAGAAGAGTGAAAATTCCGATAATGAAACAGAAACATTTCCACTGGGCAGGCAGGGTTCATGCTGTACATGGCACATTTTGGAGTGATGACTGAAGAACAGTGCATTCTCCAGTCAGTCCCTGTATGGAGGACCTCTCTTTAGGACACAGTTGATCCCCGTGACCAATTTGCTCCCCTGGGTTACTCAGTGTGTGCTTCCATTGGTCTTCTCCCCTTGAATTATTAACCCACAACCTGCTCCTGGCCCCAGCTGGGATTTGTTGACTGCTTAGCCTTCTGGCCAAGGTACAGGCCTTTCAAATTTTCCTAGAATTGACTTTCCTTGAAAAAAAAAAAGGGTTCCCTGGAGCACTGGCCGTACCTACGTGATGGGTTGGGCCGGCTAATACCCCAGGATTAGCAGAGAGACACTTTAAACCTCTGGCCAATGGTAGATGTTTCCTAGAGGGGACCCTTCAAGGACGCCCACTCCACTGCTGTTAGCTTTGTGATCACCCGGATAAGGGACTGGGTCCTTCCCCTCTGTTGCCCCAAGGTAAGGTGGGCTGAGACCTATGGGGGGCTGAGAGAAGTCCCGGCGCCCAACCAGCACCACCGCCACCTTGCTCTCCTCCTCTTCCTCCTTCTGCCCCAGCCAGACCAAATCCACTCTCGGTGGCAGGTTTGGATGAGCTGGAGCCAGGCTCGGTGCCGGCGGGACTGGCGTGAGGGCGATGCTCTGAAGGGACCTGTTTCCTCTCCCTCCCATGCTGGCATGGTCTTTGACCCGGCACAGGAGCCTGGCTGGCGGCACTCGGCTCGGCGCTCGTAAAACCATGGGAGCAACCGAAGGAATGTGCCAGTTGCCAAAATAAAAGGTTGAATCACTGCAGGTCCTGGGAAGTGCTTGCCCCAACGCCCAGCCTCAGGCTGCTGGCCCGGAGAGCTGAAGCATCTCCCGTTGCATTGCTTCATGTCCAAGAACACAGGGTTGTGATGGGCAATTGTTACAACCACCGGCAACCTGTTCCTCATCCCCTTGGGGTCTGCACCACCTGGGAGGAAGGTGAGGGTTGCAGGTGGGGTGCCTTCACCCACACGTGCGGGCACAAACTCCGGCTCGCTGTGCTGGCAGCACAGAGCCCAGCCGGGACGAGCTCCTGCACACTGGCTTGGGCTTTCCAAATCTGGCTTTTAGCCCTGGTTTTTGTGCCCATTGTAGAATCATAGAGTCATTTATGTTGGGAAAGACCTTTAAGGTCATTGAGTCCAACCATTAACCTCGCAATGCCAGGTCCTTCCCAGAAGCCGGGCTGCCCTGCGTGGCTGTGCTGTGTGTCGAGCCTTGGCCTCTGCCTCCTGGTTCTGCCAGTCCCTCAAACTCAGCCACGAACACTCACTTATAGCAAAGCTTTTTTGGAAGCACAGACCTAGACCCTGTGTGTGCAGGAGTCTGGAAAGCCATTAGGAAAAGTGGTGTGGTTTTGTGAGTGAAATATTTCCAGCGTGTGATGTACTGTGCTGAATCAGATTTTATTGCTATGGGTACTTGCAGGAGTGTTACTGGTTGCTCTGAAGTCTTTGGCACCAGGAAGAAATCCCCAGGGTCAATGTCAGGTGAACAGCCATGCAAGGAGCTTACTCTGGGGGTAGGAGGGTAGCTGGCCTCCTCGGAGGGGCCCCCAGCGTTATGGGCCACAGGTGAGTCCTGCCTGATGGCTGAAATGCCCATTTTCCCAACCTGAAGCTGAGCTGGGGCACCCTTGGCAGGGTCCATGGGGTGAGGATTCATCCAGCATCCCCTCCCTCCAGAGTACAGAGACATTAAATATGTACTGGGGGGTGATGCTTCCTTTCATCCAGTTTTTGACACCTGGCAGTTGTCTAAATCCAACACCCTTTGGCAGAGGAATGATCTCAGGCAGGGGTCTCGGGAAGGATCGCCCTCCAGAGGGGTTCATTTCTCACTGGTGGTGATGAAGCAAGCCACATGGCTCCGGTCCTTCGCCCCATTTCGGTTGTCCCATCCATCACTCCTCTGCTTCCTGCGGCAGAGGAGAAATAGCTGATGATATTGAAGCATGCACGGGAAGGGGAAGGCTTGTGAAAACCCTGACCTGCTGATTCCCAGCTCTCAGGGAGGGTGGGGGCGGCTCAGGTTTATTCCCCCTCACAGACCACAGAGGAGCACGGGTGCTTTGGAGCAGCTGGAGGGGAAAGGAGGGGAGCAAGTGAGTTTGGGGCAGGAGTGAGCTGAGGGAGAGCTTCAGGGGGCTCAGCCCCTGCTGCTGTTAGTGCAGATCTTGGGGTTCCCATTTCAAGTAGATGGGGTTCCCATTTCAAGTAGATTTAGGGACAGTGAAATAAGCTGGGCTGTCTGTCCTGAGCATCAGCACCACCACTACTGTTCCCGCTGCTCGGCAGAGGGAGCGTGGGCCCCTGCACTCAGAGGCAGCTGGAGCACATCTGGCTGCCAGATGAGATTGGCTCCAGCCAGCCTGGAGGCTCCCAAGCTCTACGAGCAGACCCCTGGGCCTGGGGTTCTCTGTCATGGGGCATCTCTCTGCTGCCTGTCCCCATCTTTGCAGTTGTGGAGTGGGGGGATTTCCACCTCATGATGCTGCAGAAGGACTAGGGGTTAAGCTGTCCAGGGAGTCCCACTAGCTATCGGAGCCCAATGCTCTGACCCTGGAACTCCCCTCTGGTTTGAAGCTGCTTCTGTGCCTCAATTTCTCCATCTGTAGCATCACCTAAGCTATGCTGGAGATAGTGGGTAGTTTTCCTCGATGCTTTCCCTGTGGAGGAATGGCAAATCCTGATAGAGGACTGATTATTCTGGGAAGAGAGGGTTTTATCTTCTTTGAGACTGGCTGCCGCTCACTCAGTATGAAGCAGCTTTTACACGAAGAGAAAGCCCCCACCCGGGGGGCACAGCTTTGCAATCCATCTTGCTGCACTTTAATTCCAGTGCGGATGAATTCTTTCCCTTGATGCTCACTGGTGACAGGACTTTCACACCTAATGTGTTACAGTATTAAAATATTGTAGTGCCATCAGACAGTGTGGTACCAGGCAGCCAGTACAGACAGACAGGCAGACGAGGCTGTACAGGTGAAGCCAGTGCATGGCCAGAGCATCGCCAGGAAGGTGAGGCCGCTCAGGTTGCCCAGACTTTCCACGCCGCTCATGCGAGGAGCTGCAGCGCAGCCGGGCGTGCAGAGCCGCTGAGCAGCCGTGGGGCCGGACGGCCTGGCAGCAACTCCTTCATCCCCCATGCCAGCACCTCCCATGCAAAGAGCCATGCAATGCACCCGTGTCCCCTCAAGGACCTCTGCGATGGGGCACGACAGCTGGCACCGCGCTGAGCTCTCGTCTCGGTGAGCGGGTTGGGGCTGCCGTACCCCAGCTGCCCTGATCAGAGCCCTGATGGCTGCGAGGTGGCTTCCCATGAGCCAGGGTTTTGCGGCTGCTGTAATTTTGAGCTGCTTTGACCTGTGAAATAAGAGACCTTTAGAAAAACGTGTGGGCTGACGCTCCTCTCTGCTGCTGGTGGCTGTGCTGCTCCTGCCATGGCAGGGACGGCAGCGTCCCGGGGAGGGGGACGCTCTGTTCAGAGCTGGCCTGATCTCCTCTTCTCCATGCTGTGCTCACCATGCTGGGGGCATCGCTCTGTGGGACTGGGGAAAGGACGGGTTTCAAAAAATGTGTGTCAGCTCTTGCTCCTTTGCTTTTCCACCTCCTCCCAGGGTGCCACTGCCATCCCGCAGTCTCTTTCCTCCTTGGTTTGAACTTGCCTCTTCCTGCCTGTTCCCAGCCTCAAAATACCCCATATTGCCTATCTGTTAGGGTGTCTGGGGCAAGTTTCTCATCCTTTGACCAGGCCAGGGCTGGAGAGAGTGAATTGCCACCTCCCTGTCAGCCTTGGCCGTGGTCAGGAGGGTGCAGAGCCCAGGATGGCGGGAACAGCGATGTGGTTTGATTTTTCCTTCCCCTTGTCAGGCTCGTGCCCCAGTCCAGGGCAGGAGCTCCAGCATTTCTATCCCCTGGGACAGAGCTGCCTTGGGGAGCGGATCCAGGCTGGGGGATCCATCCCCCACCCACGCTGCCTATGCACGAGTGCGTGTGGGTGCACACTCAGGAGCGCGTCCCTTGGGGTTTGCACAGCACATTAAAGCTATTCCCTTATCTAATCATGGCTCAGGTGAGTGCTATTAGGGTTATACATTAACAGTAGTAACGATACCTTTTCCCCACACAACCATTGGCCCTGCCTTGATCCCAAAGCCGAAACCATTCCCATTCGCCCCGCGAATGACTCCATTTGCCTACCTGAGCAGTTCCTTTGCCTGGTCTTTTGGGGACAGGCGGGAGGGACTTTCAAATGCACAGCAGGGCTGGCAGGAGCTAGTGGCCATGCTACAAGACATCACCAGCACCCCCTGCACCCCATGCACCTGCACCCCTGCACCCTGCACTCCCTCTGGGGCTGTGGGACAGCCCAATCTTTGCCGGAATTGTGGGAGCAGCTCCATCCCTCCGTGCTCCCCGCTGTGGTACCGGGGTTTTCCCATAGGTACAAGGGTTCCTGGAGTGGAGCCTGGCTGGCTCATCCCGAATTTCCTCTTTCCTTTCACAGAGCCATAAAAAAGTCCCTGGGAGAGAGTTAAGTGTAACCCAGCATTCATATTCAAGCTAGTTGAATTATTCATTGTCAACAGTATTTCTTGCAAATCCTTTTCTTTTCCTTGTGAATCACCCACAATACATTCCCGAATTCAGCAAACATCGCTGAAACCAGCAATTAGTCGAGATGAATAACTTCCCATCTCTGGTTTGGTCGTGAGCCCTCTGCTTTGAGTCTTTGCTACCTGATATTGAGCGCGGTGCCCAGCTCACACAGCAACCGCTCGCTGGCACGGCCGGGTGGCTGCCAGACCTGAGGCAAAGCACAGGCTTCATCAAGGATGAGCGATGAAGGGGGAATAACAAAGAACAAGCTGTGATGGATCTATTTACAGCTGTAGCAGGAAATAATAATTCCTGCTGAAATTCATGGTGTATGTGGTATTCACAAACCGCCTTATTTCTTCATTCCTTTACTTATTTTTTTAATGTATCTGTCAATTCTTTTGCTTTCCATCTGTTGTTATTTTTCTCCAAGCAGCGGTATTCAAATAGCAGTACAGCAAATAAGATAATTTTTAAGTCATCTCTTCAGAAAGGTCTTTGCTTTCAAATGAAAGGGATAAAAAAACCCCATCAATTTATATGAGAAAGGAAAAAAATCTCGTAGGAGTCCCTGAGCCTGGAGCAGGCAGAGGGAGCCTGGTTTCTCACAGAGCTGCTAAGCCTCACACAAATCTCTGCAGGCACATCTGGTTTATTCTGTAACTCCCCAGGAATCGCTGTGTTTGCAAACTCAGCACAGGTCCCCCCCCCAGGCTGAGATGCAGAAACCCTTCTCACATTGATGAACCCTTCACCTGCGGGCTGGCGAGAGGCCACAGCGACCCCGCGGGAAGGAGAGGGGTCCTGTGGGAGAACGAGGGATCCCACGGCACCGCCCCAGCCTGGCACTGCCCGTGTCACCACCACGTTGCCTGCGTGTGCCAAAAAGGTGACAAACACCCAGCAGTGCTGCCGAGGACCTCTCACATGTTAAATTACTGCAGCCACATGTCAGCAGACATCTCCATACACATCTAGCTCAATCAAATTACCTTTTTTACCCTGTTTTTACCTGCAGAATCATCCCGTATGGCCAGAGGCAGGTTTGCTCTCGATGATGAGGGATTAGGTGTTCGCTTCCAAGCGATTCCGGGGTGAGCTGCTCTCTAGAGCAGTGAGTGAATTCATCACATCCCTCAAACGTGGGTCAGTGGCTAAGGTTCAGCCCTGGTGCTGGGAGCTCTGGTTTCTATTCCTGGCTGCATTGCAGCCTTGCTGTGCTCCTACCTCCCCCATGGATTGCTGGAGGACTTCTGTGTTTCTTGGGGACCACTCTGGGACCCTTGGCCATCAACCTGCTCACGTTGTGCTGAGCCCATGCCAGCACCTCCAAGAGCAACAGCAGGAGGACTCAGAGAGCCACATAGTCATGGAAATCGGGTACTAACTTGCATCACGGGGCTGCTTTTTGTTCCTGGGGGCACTGGGGTCAAGTCCCAGCAGGGAGAGAGTCTCCCATGCCCACCCCAGCTCCCATGTGTGCCCCGGGGTGCACACACACTCATGCACTTCCCATACATGGTTTGCTCAGTGGCCAGCAGCAGGAGCTAGACTTTTGCTGGCTCTTAATATCCTTAAAAATAAAAGTGAGTTGGTTATGAGCCTGGGGCTCAGGGTTTCGCTCTGTGGAGATTCTCTGATGTCTGACAAGGATCAAGTTTGCTCCAGAGTCTCTGAAGCACAATTTTACTTTGCACCATCCAAACTCCTGCTTCCACTAGGATGGTCAGAATTCAATAATATTGTTGAGATTTTTCAGTGTCCATCCAATTTGGCCCAAAGTGGATGATGTGCCAAGGACTCGTTAGGAAGAATGGATGAAAGGGATGACAGGTGCACAAAGATCCCCTCTCCTGGGAAAACCAGGCTGCAAGTGGGGTTATGCAGCTTGTTGGATCACTAGAAATCCCTCCCTTCACATCCATGGGAGTGAAGAACAGTCTCCTATCTGTGCTCGTACACACCCAGGGCATCCTTGGGGAATCCCATAGAGCTGTTCTGGGCTTGCTCCTGCCCCTTCCCATGGCAGGACTGCTCTCAGCAGCAGAAATTCAGGAGAAGATGGGCAAACGTGTCTACCAGGCAGCCAAATGGCTGGGTTCCAGTCGGAGGGACAGCGGCCGCTCAGCTGAAAGTGTGGCTCTGTCCCTCTTGATGCCCTGGAACAGAATTTTGTTATTTTGGGTGGAGAAGCAAATGCTCACAGCTGTGTTTATTCCCTGCCCATGGGCTCTTCTGCAGAGGAAAGCACCAGGGACTTGTCAGCAAACTGCTGGGCATGGGTGTCCTTCCTCAAATACCACTCCCTGCAGCCCCCAGCCCCGGCAGAGCACAAAATGTTGGCTCCTGCTCCACAGTTCACTCTGTGTGTGTGTGTGTGTGTGTGTGTGTGTGTTAATGAAGAAGCTAATAGAGAAGGTGACTGGGCTGTTTTTGACTGTATTTTTTCTTGTAGAAAGCAGTAAGTGCCAACTGCAGGCCCATGAGCCATGCTTCTGTGTGCACAGAGATGTGGAGCTCTGTGGTCCTGAGCTCCGTCCATACCTGCAGTGCTTGGGCATCATGTGGTCTTTCTCCAGTGCATCTTTAAAGACTGCATCAAGTGAATAAGCACTGCCATCCATCTTAGCTTGGTACAGGCAGAAGAAGGATAACTCTCCTCATGGCAGATAAATGCTGTCATCTCTGGGTTTTCTCTCTGTCCTCTGTCCCGATCCGTGTGCCTTCAAGTGATGGCATCTAGAGTTTGGCCTACATGGAAAAGTGTCGGGCATCCCTCAGCCTTCCGAGGCTGTGTTTTTCCAGGCAGCTTGTCCTCAGTCCACCACAGGTCTTGCAGATCTGCTTCTCTTGGGGACGATGTGTCACAGCACATGGGATTTATGGTCCATCTTCTTGAGACGCCTCTGAATTCCTCCTGCTCTTTCCAACAGGCAATTTGTCCAAAGCCCAGGTACTTTCTAACATGGAGAAACACCCAGTATGGGCATTAAATACAGGAGGAACCACACAACTCTCTTTTGCACTGATTCACAAGGCATTCTCCTGAGCTCTCCACAGGTGGTTGTGCCTCTCCTCTGTGCACCTGGGGATACTCGTACCCCTCCGCTGCCCCCCTTCATCTCCTCTTGGCTCATTCCCTCTCTCTCTCTTTGCCAGGCAAGACCAGGACGAAAGACAAGTACCGGGTGGTGTACACGGACCACCAACGCCTGGAGCTGGAGAAGGAGTTTCACTACAGCCGCTATATCACTATCCGCCGCAAGACTGAGCTGGCCGCTGCCCTTGGGCTCACGGAACGGCAGGTCAGTGCTGCAGGGCCCTGGGAAAATCACGTGCTGGGTGGGATGGGGCTGGGTAGGGGAAGGGCTGCAGGCCAAGGAGGGATCCGTGGTGCTGCCTTGCTCCACAGATCTCCCTGCCCCAGGGCTGTCATCCTTGGCTGCATCCGTCCCCATCTCTGCATTGCTGTCTTTTTCTGCAGGTAAAAATCTGGTTTCAAAATCGGAGGGCGAAGGAGAGGAAGGTGAACAAAAAGAAGATGCAGCAGCAAAGCCAGCCCACCAGCACCACCACGCCGACCCCACCAGCTGTCGGCACGCTGGGACCCATCGGAGGCCTCTGCAGCAGCAGTGCCCCGAACCTCGTCTCCTCATCTCCGCTGACAATCAAGGAGGAGTTCATGCCTTAACGCCCTTCACCAGCTATAGACACCGGGAGATAAGCACTATGCGGCAGAGCCCAGCTGGTCCGTATGCTCTGAAGAGTGACAGACCCTTCCCAAAGACATGATGGTCCCTGGCTGAACCAACGGGATGACGAGCAAGGATGGGCGAGGTGGCACCAGGACCTTCCCAAGGGCTGGTGGGCTCTCTCCTACATAAAATCTATAAGTTAGGTAGTATTGTTCTCCTGTAGGAAACATGCACCGGTCTGGTCTCTAGTATCTGTAGCCCAAAGCAAGGTCCTTATGCTGGCAGAAGGAAGCGGGGCAGGGGTGGAGGATGGCTTTCCTACAGTGTTTCATGTGGAGCTGGCAGGATGCTTCCTCCGGTCCTCTTGGCAATTCAGCTGTTTGGTGCTTTTGTGACAGTTTGAACAAGACTGAACTAGAAAACAGACCTGGCTGGGCTCAAGGCAAAACAAATGTCTGCTGAGATGGTCTCCTGGATCTGCCGTGCCAGGATGAGGGTGCCGAAGGCAGAACGAGGTGAACTGTGAGAGCTCGGCAGGACCTTCAGCCATAGGACCTTCGAGGAGACTCCATCAAACCGTGGCCATGGTGGTGAGCTGGAGCACGTCCTTGGAGAGAGTCCGTGCACATCCTCACCCGTGTTCCTCAGCCATATGGGGATGTGGCCAGCTGTGCCATGGCATGGCAGCACTGCAGCCATCCTCCACCTGGAACAAAGGGAACGGGGAGAAGGCACACTGGAGGCCGACCAGCCTGCTGAGCCCTGAGACCACCTTCCCATGGGGAAGGGGAGAAGAACAAGAAGGTTTGCCATCAGGACAGGGTGCAAGAACCAGTCTCAGGCTGTCCAGAAGGGACAATACCAAGGAGAGCTTTGGAGTGATGCTCCAAGAGAGCACAGCTGCTGTGGCCTCTGGGAGCTGCTGCTGGGGCACACAGGGACTGTCCTGATCAGAGAAAGGTCTGGTACACCCTGGTGTTAGGTGATGGAGATGTGGTTTCCAGAAAGACAGAGAAGTGGGGTTTTCCTGTTTTCTTCAAAACTCAAAAGACTCCAGGTTTTGTTCTCCTTGTCTTCTCCCTCCTCCATGCACTGCACCACCTCTTGCCCGCTCTGTGCCCCAGGCCAGTAATTGATACCCCTCTTTTTCTGCTGGTGAACTGCAGCTGAAATGTCCCTTCACCCTGCCAAGTCCTGACCACTGTATTGTCACGGGTTTCCGATGCGCCAGTTGCCGGTGGGTCACAGCTGGGACACAGGAGGGTGTGCAGCTTCCCAAGACCAAGGTAGGGACAAGGGAGCATGAGTCTTGCATGGCAGCTCGCATGGCCTTTCCCAGCATTGTCTCTCTAAGTTCCAGAAAGGTGGAGCAGCAGACATGCTCCCCTCACATCACACCCCATGCTGTTTGCTCATCGTACCGTTGGGTGCCCTGTCTGCCACCAGCCTTGCACCACTCCCAGCCCCTCATGGCCCAGAAAACAAGGTGCCCAGGTGTGCTGCGGCTTTTAAAAGTGAGTTCCTGCCATCCAACTGCACCCATCACTCGGCTCCAGCTCTCGAAGGATTTGGGTCTCCCTCCACGGGGGCTGGTGACACCTCCCTTGGCCACTGCTGCCAGCTGTGCTCGGCAGTGAGGGTGAAATGTTTGCATTGGCTCAGGACTTTGGCTCAATTTTTGTGTATATAAAGCAAAACTGGTTTTCCTTTTCATGTTTTAGGCATCAGTGAAAATAAAAGTGAGCAGGAATCCTGAGTCACATGGGTTTGTTACTGTCTCCTCCCAGCCTGTGTCAGTGGATGCTGGCTCCAGGGTCTCACCAGCACTGATGGCCTCCAATGCAGCCGGACTTGGGGGCAAGGAGTGCTGCCCAGCCCCACTGTGAAGGGTGCAGATGGATGTCACAGCTGTGCCCTTGTACTATGCAAAGTGCTCATCCCAGGGGTGCTTGGCTGGCTGTGGCACGGCTCACACCACAGCGTGGCACAGCTTCATCCCCTCCCTTTGGAGAGGGCTGTGCCGGGTGGCCTGGTGGCTGCAAACTCGTAGCCCCTGAGGCAGCCGGGGAAAGGGTGAGGCTGGGTTTGGGTTGGTGGAGGCCAAAGAACAAGGCCAGCTGCCCACAGACGTGGCCACCTCCCATTGGTGCCTTCTGGCCTCTAATCGCATTTTATGGCTGTTGACGGGCTCTATATCCTCCTTGTCCACGAAGAGCAAACAGGGAACGAGGATGTGAGATAATGCCGGGGACAGCTGGCATCGGTGCCCGACACTTTCCTCTCTCCATCCCAGTCACATCTTCCTGACCCTGCAGAGCTCTGAGCAAGTGGCTGCCCTCAAACGTCTGCCCAAAACGGCTCCTCGAGCCCCAAAACGTGCCAAGTGTTGCCAGGCACGAGGTGGGGATATGTGTGCCAAGATGCCCAGGCAGGGCAGGTGCCTGTGGAGGGACACCTGAAGCAGGATAAAGTCCTCGTGGGTGGAGGACATGGAGGAGCAGAGGCAGGATGAGGTGGCATTGCAGAGGGTTTTTTCCTGATCTTGCAACAGAGGCTGCACCTACTGCTGCACCCTCGTGACCCTGCGCTCACCAGCACGGTACCTGAGCTGCCCACAGCATGGGACCACTGTCTTCTTGCACCCCTGCAAGGGCATGTGGGGCATCAGGAGCTAAAACATGCAAAGGGAATGGAATTGGTGCTGTGTGGGAAAAAGGGTAGGACTAGATGAGCCACCTGCCCAAAGAACTGCGCTGGACTGGGGAAACAGAGAGCATTTCCATGTGGAGACTCCAGTGTGGTCCCCACACTGGGGGCTGACTGCTCCACACGCATCTTCCTCCCTTGCAAGGCTTCATCTGCTTTTGACATCCAATTCTGTCATTGCCACATGAGGACTGGCCTGTGGGGTCCTGCCCTGGCAGGAGACGGGGTGGTGGCAGCCCAGTCCCAACCATCACCATCGCCTGCCAGGGGGAAGCTTGAAGGGGATGCGGGTGGATGAAACCTGCATCTCCCAAATCCACCTGCTGCATTGTGCTGCCCGTGGGTGGGCGAGGGGCTAAGCCAGAGGGAAGATGCTCTGCCACCCGCCCAGAGAGGCTGCGGGTGCCGTTGACAGGATGAAATTCCAACTGATACCCTAATCTGGCGCCTGCCTGTTTGCACAGCAGGGTAAAAGTCCAGCGAGCCGTGGGCTGTGCCCTTGGGTCCCTGCCGCCCATGTGTGCACAGGAAGCTGGCGCTGGCGGGAAGAGGCAATAAATGCGCCCACGCGCCCAGGCACCCCTTCCCCCAACACACACACATGCCCCTTGGTCGGGCGACGAAATGCATCTGCTGCGTCCCCGCTGCCGTGTCCTCCCCTGCCTCTTTTCCAGCCATCGTTTGGACAGAGATGGGTGAGCCCTGCTGGGTCCCCGCCTTGTGCCAGGAAAGGGGCTGGTGAACATCACGTCCACACCAGCTTCGGGACATTTTGTCCAAATCTCCTGGACACATGTCACCTTGACAGTCGCACCCCTAACAGGTGACAGGCACCCGATTTTAGCACCTGCAGCAGGTGCCTTCCGAATCACACAGCCCCATGTGGAGCCTGGTGTGTACAAGGACAACCCGGCCCCATGGCCAGGGGACCTTGGGGACTGTCCCCAGCAAACCCCCACAGTTTCCTCCCGTTCCTTGCTCTGTGCTTCCCACTGTCTCTCTTTGCCTGTCTACACCCCTCCTCGGAGAAATCTTGAAAACATCACCAAAATAAGGCCACACACACCAGGTGGCCGAAAACGCCAGCAGCCTCCGGCATGGCACGCTTCCCAGCAGTGACTAACTGGAGCGCCGCTGCCGTTGTCACCTTCCTCGTGTCTCACAGAACGGATCTGGGCACGGTCCCATCTTGCCGTCAGCCACCTTCCCGCCTCTTCCCAGGTTGCCGCCGCCGGGATACGGGTGGGCTGCCCGAGCAGGGTGGGCAGAGGTGTTTCCCCAGGCTGTGTGCCTCCCTCTCTTTCCCTACCACTGACAGGCAGCGCGGGCAGAGCAGGTGCTTGTCAGGCACTGCGTCAGGATGGAGAGATGTATGTTTGCTTTGCTGCAGCCCTACCACCCCACTGCACCTGTGCTCCAGCCCATGGGAAGGGAAATGTTTATTGGTGTCCCAGAGGTGACTCAGGGGTGGGGTGGGAGAAGGCAAAGCTTGGTAGAAAATGTTTGCAAGCCCTGTTTGTGCTCCCTAGTGTGAGGTCCTCAGGGATCAGGGCACAAGGACAGCTGTGTATCATTGCTGTCCCCTGCCTGAGTTCCTCTGGAGTTTTGAGGGTCCCTGGACTGCACTGGTCCTTGTGGGAACACCCCTCTGGCTCCTACTGCGTCTGGTGGGTGATATTCTAGGAGATGAGTCTCTTGCTGCCTCCAGGGCAATGCTAGACTCAAGCCAGCTCTGCAACGAGATCATGAAGAACCTCAGATTCCTGGGGTGGGATGTCTACTCCCAGTCAGTCCCAGGTGATGGAGAGCTGATGGTTCTACCAGAGGACCACCAGTCAAACCAGAACAGGGAACTCCAGATCCAGAGCATCCCACTGGCAACAGTATCAGCACAGACATCTGAGGGTAATGTCAGCCCTGGATGTCTCTGGTGGTAAATACCAAGCTGGAGACAAGAAGACAAGGGTTTGAAGTCCACCCAGGGAAGGCTGGGTGGTTTGTCCGGGGCTTAGTTCACACTGGTGACATTGGGCTGAGGAGGCTCTAAGAAGGTGGTAACAGCCTCTCCCCTCTCATGCTGAAGCAGTGGCCATGGGGTTGATCCCGAGGGAAAAAAGCCAAAGGGATGATTTAAATCACACAGACATGAAAGACAAACAAGCATCCCTGCCCCAAGCAGGAAGGGTGAGGCTGGGACAGTGCCCAATGTGCTCCCTGCCATCAGCCTGGCCAGCTCCAGGCTCAGCGCTCCCTGCCAGTGTCCCAGGAGAGGGAGGAGCAATGAGTAAGTCCAAGGCAGGTAAAACCTGGATGGGTGAATTTGCAAAGGCTTTTTTTTTTGAGGAAGCTATGAGCGTGTTAAAAGAGATGTTTGTTGGGTTGTATAGTTTGCTTCTTCCTTCTTTCCCACCGGGAAATCTGGGTAAATGTTAGCTCTGAGAGACCCACTGTGCAAATGCTGAGCCACTTCATCATGTTGGATTCTGCAGAAATGTGGCTTTATGCTCATGATCCATTTCCTTTGGGGGAAAATTGTCAGAAGTACTTGGAGGGCTGTAGGAACATAATTGCCATTAGACGTCACTGAGATCTACTCTTACATTGGGCAGGCTGAGTCCTCTCAGTCCCAACCCTGTTGTTGTCCTCTACATCCCCAGAGCTGCCTGTTCAGCCTTAAACCTGAGCAAAGCAGCTGGAGGCAGGTCTGGGACAGGTTGGAGCACTGCAGGGCTTTTGCAAGGAAAAGGGACACACATACCCTGATGCACAGGGAACAGGCCAGGGAGAAAGTGAAGGGCGAGGATATTATCAAGGCAAAAAGGGGTTACTGTGGGTCCTGAGGCAGACAGCAACTTTCCCTGTACCACACTGGCCCTGAGACATGTGGAATTGTCCCCTCTTGCAGCCCCACAGGGGACATTTCCCACTATGAAAGTAGGAGAACAAGCCACAGATCAGCTCTCTGCCACCTCATGGGGGATTTGACTGAGGGTGACAGGGAAAAGCTCACATCTCCCTGAGCTTTGGAGCTGTAGAATCCCACTGCTGACTCAACAGGGGGGTCTGAACCCTGGAAAAGTGACCCGTGCTCCAGCACTCGATATCCTGTACTCAGCTGCTCACCCTGGGGTCTGCCCAAGGATTTCTCTTGCCCCCAGCATGACGGGATGCACTGGTGCTACCCAAAACAGATCGATGCCTGTTGAGCATCCCCCTCCCCTGAGCTTATGGCTGCGATTGGACACCATGGGAACAAGTCACTTCCGACCTGCTCAGGCTCCAGCCATGCCCTGCCACAGGTAAATCAGCTCAGAGCCAGTGAGAAAGATGCTGGGAGCTTCTGACATCCACAGTTGCATTGCTGCCACCGCTGTTTGGGGCACATGGGACCTCCAGGGTGCCCAGCAGCAGGGTGTCTGCAAAGTCACAGCCATCCCTAGAGAGACCTGACGCATTCGTGGCATGAGTAAGGCAGCAGCCGTTCCTCCCAGCTGCCCCGGCGGGGGGCTGAGGTCCCGGACCCCTGCACGGCAGGGGTGCGTTTGACAGACAGCCCTTCTCCAACCTGCCCAGAGCTGTCCCCTCCTCCCTCCTTGCTCAGCACGCAGCCATCCTCAACTCCAGGCAAACCTACCCTCCAGCCTTGCTCCCCCCGTCCCCCCCGCTGCCTCCCACAGCCCAGCCGGCAGGAAGGAGTCACCCCTCCTTGCCTGTTATCGCTTTGCGCGCTCCCCCTTTTCCCTCCCTGTCGCCGGAGAAAGCGAGAGGAAAAAGTGTCGGAGCGGAGAGCGCGTAGCAACAGGATTCTGGGATGAAGAAGATTCGGCAGCAGCATCTCCGCGAGGTGAGAGACGGGGAGCGGGGGTCCCCCCCAAAGCTGGGAACAGGGGTGTGGGGGCAGGGCATGACCATCACCCCATTATCCTCTGCCTGGGGAGCTTCCCTGTGCAACCGACAGACTTTTCCATGGCAGAGATTGCAAACGGGGACGGTGTACCTGCGCGGGGCCAAAGCAGGATTGTGGGGAGAGGGATGGGGGGACATTTCATAACCACCATTCCCAGGCCCTGGTCTGTGGACAGAGCTGCTGCTGCCCACTCCACCTGCCTGGATGCTCTCTCCCATCCCTCCCCTGCGAGCAGAGGCTGCCGGGGATTCCTGTCGTGTCTGGCTGGGCGGCTGTGGGTGGGCACCCGTGGGCAGAGCTGGCTCCCTGCCGTGTGCCACCCTGGGGGTGCTGCTCCCACCAGCCCTGGGGACTGCCCGGTCTCGGTGGGCTGGGGGAGTGGTGTCAGTGAGGAGTTTCCCTCTGTGCCGGGGTGAGTGAAGGAAGCTGGGCAGTGATTTTCCCACCTGCAGCTGGAGTTGCCTCCTCTTCCATAGGATTTAAAGGAGTCTAGGTGGTGCTGGACCCTGAACTCCCCCGGTGCCCTTGGGCAGCTGACAGAGCTAGAAACCCTTCTTATATCCAGCTAGAAACCCTTTTTAAACTCAGCTTTCAGGTTTTCCTATTCTAGGCTCCCCTCCACTGCTGCTTTGTTCTCACCAGGCTCTCTAGGTACCTGTATCCGCTCACATTGGAGACTGATCCCCTTCCCATGCCTGTCCTGCATGGGCACAGGGTGGATCAGGGTGGCAGAGGCTGGCAGTGACAGGTCTCTTATGGGGACAGTCTGACCTAGGGCTGTGAGACCCTTCGGCTCTGCCCTCTGCCGAACTCTGCCCTCTAGAAGCAGAGCAGGGCGACTCCAACCTGTGCCAGCCTTCAGAGGAATGAAAACCCCAGGAGAGTTTCATATCTGCCAGGAAATTCCTAGGATATTGGGATATGACGTAAAAAAGCCAGCAGCGGCCTGATGGTCCTTGCAGCCTCAGGGCTGCCTACCTCTCTTGGCTGTTGGTTGGAGACATCATCTGGCTCTTCCCTTTCCTCCTTTTTCTTACAAATTGCTTTTTCAGATGATTTTGTGACTGCAAGATCCATTAAAAGTTGTCTTTGTCCATTCCAAAGACTTTCTGAGATGCTTGAACTTCTCTGCTGCTGGCAATCCTGTTTAACATTTATTCAGGAATCCATTTAGTCCCTCAGCATTCAGCTGGAATGTAAAGCAGATGTCTCCGGAGTTATTTTCGCCATTCCTAGTGTTGCTCAGGGTCCTGCTGTCCTTCATTACCCAAAAATGCTCTTACTGAGCTCCAGATGCAGAAATGACACCTGGCACTTTGGGACCACCATGTCCCTTTGCTGGCATCAGGCTTGCCCAGAGCCGGTCGTGGCTGGTGGAGGAGTTTGCACAGCCCCGGCTGCAGCACCCACCCAGGACCCCGACAGCCTCCTCCACCTCTCATTATGATCCGTTTCTCATTTGTGAGCCAGGAGTTTTTAAGCCTTCTTACCAGAGATATTTTAGACATATGGAAATTCCTCTTTAACAGAGGAGATCTTTTTCAGGATCTAAGGATTTTGAGTTGGCTTTTGCATAATAGCGTTTCCAGAAGAACCGAGGGGATGTTTTTTATTTGGTTTGTTATTTGCATTGGGGGTTACTTGGTAGAAACAGGCTAAAGCTCACAGAGGCCGGTGGTGGGAGCCAGGATTTGGGCTGCTCTTCTCCATCCCCATCCTGGCTGCCAAGTAGCATCCTCCCGCCTGAGCCACTGCCCTGCCACAAACTGCCTCAAATCTTCCCCGGGGGTTTTCAGATGAAAGAAAGTAAGAATTTATGACTGTGCATGCTCCCTGCGCTCTGGACATCACTGTAATGAGTTTCCTTCAGCCTCAGCAAACTCCAGCCATCAAACCCCCCTGTCCTGTGCTGGCTTCAGCATCGCTTGCTCCCTCTCCTGGCACGTCCTAGGGGAAACCGGGGTAAGCACAGTGCTTCAGGGGGCTCTTCCACACCACAGAGATCCTTTATTTACTTCACTTCCTGAGCAATATTACATTTGAATTAATTTTTAGGCTGTTTTCTTTCTTTTTTTTTTCTTCCTCTAAGAGATTAACAAGCAATTCAGACTAATTTGAAGTGACTCACACTTTACAGACGCGCTGTGCTCGCACACGGCTCGGATCCGCAGGGGAGAAATCTGGCATCGGGTGGCATTTCTCCCAGGCAAAGGCTGTGGTCTACACACAAAACACTGACAAAATAACCCCACAATGCCAGCTTGAATGGAGACAAAGTACGAGGAAAAAATAACTTTAATCTTCCTGGCTTTTCTTGGATACGGCTTTTTGCACTGGTTTAAGTAAATTTGGTTTACAGAAAACAATTAGTGTAGGGCAATTTCCTTATGGAATCCAGCTCTTATCTTGGCAGAGACTAAAGTGCTTTTTCTTCTCAGTGACCTTTGCTTTGCTGACTTCTTTGGGAGCATCTTCTGGTGAATAATGGAAAGTGATGCTGTGTTCAAAGAGGAGGTGGTTGCCAAGGGAGCTGTTGGGTATAACCGCGAGACGGGAGCCCAGTTTGAAAGACAGCAGTTGATGGTGGAAAGCACTAGAGCAATATCGTAGCACTAGAGCACTTTAGCTGCTGCTGAAAAAGAAAATTCCTGTTATGACAAAGGCTGTAAAGGAGCACTAATGCTCAAAAAGGGGCTGAGACTGAGTCAGTTTGTGAGGTTTCCAGCAGCCTGAAGCAAAGAGGTGTGCGTGTCTCTGCTATTTGGGACAAAGATGGGCTGGAATCCTTAAATACTGCATTTTGCAATTCATTTTAAGTCAAATGGGCCAGGTTTTCTGTGATTCCTATGGAAAAGCTGTGATTTGGGACATTTGGGGGCATCACAGTCATTGAGTAGCCTCCATATGTGACCTCTGAAAAGGATGACTGAGATGGGGACTGGGCCGTGTACAGCTTTGAAAAGGTTGTGCCAGTTCCTTTCTTTTTGCTGCTTCTGTGCTTATTTCCATGCTACTTCCAATGAGTGGGTGGGCACCTCCATTTAACCAGGTCACGCAGCTCCACCAATGCCCTCTTGCAGCTGTTTAGGATTCAGGCAGAGGTGCAGAAATTAGGCAGGAGGATTTAATGATCTCCCACCTTTCCTGTTTGCTATTTTTTGATGTGACGCAAACCAGGAAAGCAAGAGCTCCTCGGGCAGTATGAGGGACTGGGAAGTAGTCCGGGGGAGAAAGACTAAACGGTAACGGCCCCATAGTTCCTGTCTCCACCCAGCAGGGACTTCTGTGAACACAGGTTTTAGCCACTGAGGCTTTGGGGAGGAATGTTGCAGAGCACTCTGCCCGTCATCTGCAAACATCGATTCCTGCAGGTCACGCTCACTGCGTGCGCTGGGTTAATTAGCAGGCACGGCCAGGTTGTGGAGAAGTCGCTAAGCTGGAGAGCCGTGTTAAACAGCTGCGGGAGGGCTGCCAGGTAGCAAAGGCTTTATAGTATATTTGAGCCACATTTTGACTTTTCAGACTGTATTTCTGAAGCGTTCTCTTCTGGTTCTTCCCTTGTGATGGTGGCATCGAGCAGGGATGGGATTTTGATGATGGGTTTCAGTGTAACACCTGTGCTCAGGCTGTGCATTTCAGGTTGGGAAGAGTTTGCCCAAGGTAGTTCCATCCCTCAAGGGGTAAGAACAGGTTCTTTGGTGCCTTCTGGCAGCACACACCATGTGTGCAGCACCGTGGCTGGAGGAGCAGGGTGCACCCTCAGAAGGGTGGGAGCCTGCAGCCATCAGCCACCGGCTCCTTGTCTCCATGGGAACCAGCAGCAAGAGCATCCTGTGGTCTGGCCAGAGAGGAGGAGGAGGAGAGGAGATGGCTGCCACCTTCCCCAGGGACTGCACCAGGGCAGGGCTGGGCTCTGCTCACCAGCTAGCTCTGATCTCCCAGGGTATGGAGGTCTGCTGTGGGCTCTGAACACACTGGTGCAAGGGGACCCACGACTTCTTCTGGCTGATCCGTCCAAATCCAGGCGCCTCTCCCACAGGCTTCTTCCCTATGGTCTTGCCAGGGAATATCAGCGATGGGATATTACCTGGCAGCTGCTGGCTGAGGATTTCGGCTTTGGTGAGTGCAGGTGGGATGGGAGCCAGCAGAGATGCCTTCCCCTCTCTCCCAAGGTCAGGAGGCTGGGGAAGTTGAGGTAGATCAAATGTCTCAGTGCAGATCTGATGTAAACACACACACACAAACACCAGGGAGCCCTCACGGTGCATCACCAAAACCTAAATATATCGCAGAACTCACACCTCCCTCTCGCAGAGCTGAGGCAGCCGGGGAGGAAGGGAATGGGTTAATCCCCCGCCTGCTGAAGAGCTGCCTGTGCCTCCCAGAGCCTCCCTGATGGGGCAGATTAGGAAAGCTGGAAGGAGCTCTCTCAGCAGGAACAACTGGGAACACACTGTAGGCTTTTGGCAGCTGGAAAAATGTGAAAAACGGAGCACTTAACAGCAGCCGAGGGCCTGGCATGTCAGGGGCACATGAGGCTGGGCTGTCTCACTCCCTGGAACACAGGTGGTGGTTATTACCCTGCTCAAATTCATCGGGAATGTTTACCATGACCCCTTGAAAGGATTTCTTGGGAAACTGATGTTCTAAGATGAGTCCAGGCCTCCCAGGGTGAACCGGGGCCATCTTGCCTTTCTCAGGGGAGCTCTGGCCATGTGGGATCGCGTGAGTAGAGCAGAACATCAGCTGGGCTGGGGCACAGAGATGCTGGGATGGGGTATCCCCAAGCGACAAAAGTCTTGTCGAGGGTCACAAATTCACACCCAAGCTCTCAGCATTCCTTCCCTCTTTCCCACTTTTCACCCCCTGTTTTTATTCCTTCCTCAACCCCTGGCTGCTCTGTCCCACTCGTCTCTTCCTCAGCCGGTGACGCCAGAGCTCCTGGTGAGCCCCAGCAGCCAGGACGGGGACCTGGGCTCTGAGTGCCCAGAAGACAGAGGGAACTGGACAGGGCGGCTGGATTTCCTCCTCTCCTGCATCGGATACTGTGTGGGCCTTGGAAACGTCTGGAGGTTTCCCTACAGGGCTTACACCAATGGAGGAGGTACTTGGGCATCCTTTGGGGTGGCCACATCTCCCCCTCACTGAGCTGGGCTGGTGGGGCCTGTTGCTGAAGGGATGCCCCTTCCCTTTCTCAGGGCTGGGAAGCAGCTTTTGTTGTTGTGGGGTGAAGGCTCCTCCAGCCCGCCATGCTTGCTGGAAGGCATTAACCATCTGTACCCACATGTGGAAGGGACTCACCAGCCCATCTCTGCACTCATGGTGTTGGAGACATCCCCAGCTCCATGCTGGACTGAACACAACCTGAGCATCCCTCTTCGTTTCCAATAGCTTCTTGGCCTGTTGTCCTCCAGGACACAGTGGGGTCAGCAAATGCTTGCCAGGTATTAAAAGAGAGGAGCAAGCCTTTTGCAATGCAAGACCCTGGTGTGGTGGTGCAAAGTGCCCATGTTCAACTATTCCCAGAGTAATTGCTTGTCACATGCAATAATAACTGGAGAATTTCAGTGTTAGTGAAAGATTCAAGGAGAAAAGAGGGGCAGGGGTGGGAAGGGAAGCACAACACCGGGTTAGTCACAGCCCCTTCCTCCTGCACTGGTGGTGAGCTGCCACCTCTTGATGTCTTCCAGATTTTGGTGTAGATCCCTCAGGGCCACAGATGTTGAAGGAACTTTATTCCATGTCATAAATGGGCTTTAGGTGTTCTGGGTTCTTTTTAGGCTGTTTTTTCTTGCTTCTTGCAGGAGCTTTCTTGGTTCCTTACTTCATCATGCTGGCCATCTGTGGGATCCCCATCTTCTTCATGGAGCTGTCACTTGGCCAGTTCTCCAGCCTGGGGCCCCTCGCTGTCTGGAAGATAAGCCCTCTCTTTAAAGGTGCGTGAGTGAAGTCCAGAGCCTCTGGAAGAACTACGTGATGAGGACATGGATGAGCGGCAGCGTCCCATGATCCCCAAAGCTCTTGTTAGAATCACAGGTTAGATCCTGGGGAAAGGTGGAGCAGGCTGGAATTCTGGGTTAGCTGCTTTAGTAGCTGCAAGATATGTACAAGATCTATCAGTCTTTGGAGGCCCTGAATGGGCTCTAGGGATAGTATGAAAATTGTTAAACCAGCTAGTGTACAAAACACAGCATAAAGCTAAGTAGTGACTGTTAAAGACAAAGGTAAGAGTAAAATGTTCAAAAAAAGGTCAGATCAAATACTTTTATTCTCAGCATTAAATTGGAGTAAAATCATCTCTATGATGCAACAGATCATCAATTCAGAGAAAGCATGTCCAGAGGGTATAATGGCAATAAGAAGCTTGCCCCAGCAGGTGAACCTGTGCCTGGTTAAACATTTGGCTGCTGAGATCCAGTGTCTGACCCAGGTTTTGGATGTGCTCTGCTCCGCAGAGGTAGCTCACTCCTTCTTTACTCTCTCCTTCCTCCAGGCATTGGCATGAGCACGATCCTCATCGTCTCCTTGGTGGCCATTTACTACAATATGATCATTGCTTACGTTCTCTTCTACCTCTTTGCATCCCTCACAAGCGATTTGCCCTGGCAGCACTGCGGCAACTGGTGGAACACCGACCTGTGCCTGGACCACCACGTCATCAAGGCGGGGAACGCCACCTTCCCCGTCAACCTCACCAACACCGTTAGCCCCAGCGAGGAGTACTGGAGGTAGAGAGATCAGCCCAAACTGGCCATGGGGATGTGGTTTGCATCCAGCCAGGTGGAGCATGGGGATAGGATGAGAGGCAAGGGATCTGTTCTGCACGTCTCATGGCATGGTGGACACTCATGGTTGGTGGTGTTTGTGTGGTTATGGGCTCTCATGATCAGCTCCATTTAGCCATTGGGATCATGTTTCTGAGGTCTGGGAGGTGTCCATGATCTAGCATTGCTTTGCTGGCCTGGAGATATGTTAGACTGAAATGCATCCCATGCCTGGACCAGCTGGGAATTTGCTCTCAAGCTGCCCAGCCTCCCCTCTGGGCTCTTTAACACATAGTGAAGAGATCACACCAACTGCTCCCATTTCCTTGGCAAATACCTGCCAGTGCCTTGTTGCTCTCTCATCACTGGGTTATTTGACAAGGCTATTTTTTTGGAGCAGGGACATTGTTAGGTTCAGAGGGGGTCTCTGGAAGAAGATGACAGGTGACCATGGCCACTCACTGGCAATTCTCCTTTTTGCTTTAGCCGGTACATCCTGCACATCCAAGGGAGCTCTGGGATCGGGGATCCCGGGAGGATCCGCTGGAACCTGTGTCTGTGCCTGCTCCTTTCTTGGACCATCGTCTATCTGTGTATCCTAAAGGGAGTCAAATCATCTGGCAAGGTAAAGTCTGGACAGTCTCTTTTGAAGGCATCTCCCCTCAATTCTCTGCACATCTGGGAAAATGAGACCCATGAACAGCATCAGCTGGACACAGGTCACTTTGGGGATGCCTTGCACATCCAGACACCATCAGGGCTGACACCCTGCTGCATCCCAAGGACCTCAGCTCTGCAGGGTGATGCTGGGTGCTGCGTTGTCCTACCCTGGGGACCCCTGGGGGAGAAGCTCTCCCAGCTGTCTCGGCTCTCCCACAGGTTGTGTACTTCACCGCCACCTTCCCGTACCTCATCCTGGTGATGCTACTCATTCGTGGTGTGACTCTGGAGGGGGCCTGGAAGGGGATACAGTTTTACCTCACGCCCCAGTTCGATCACTTGTTGTCTTCCAAGGTGAGCAGAATCTCGTGCGATTTGTTCAAGATGGAAAAATAAACCTTTTCCTGCCACCTCCAGCATTCCACAGAGGTGGTTCCTTTACTCAGGCACCTTTTCTCACCACCCCCTAATCCAAAGTCTTCTCTCTTGCTTGCTCTCAGACCAAAAGTAATTGCTTTTCAGCAATCTGTCTTTGCTCCATACCTTGTCTCTACCGCTCTCCCACCTGGCTCGGCCCTGTGCCTGCGTTTCTGGCATGCTCACCACCCCCTCAGGGTACCAGGGCCATGGGAAGGATTAGTCCAGCCACTGTGGTGGGATAGGGATGGCAATGGGTGCCTGTGGTGGATTTGGCTGTTCTGTTTTTCTCGGTATACGAAGCGAGGAGTTTCCTTGGATCAGTAATGTTCATAGCAGAGACCACCCAGTTTTACAAGGGTGCAGAGACACGCTGGACTGGCTCTAAAATGCTCTCGTCAACCCTTCCACTCTCCAGCTGACCCACTATGAGTGGTGAGCATACTAGCAAAGAAAGGCAAAGACCCTGTGGGCTTTGTGTGTCCAGAGGGCTGGGAGAGATGTGCCAGGGGCTCTGGGGAAGCATGTTCCCTTCCTTGGGAGGTTTCCAAACCTCTGCTCTCCTCAGACATGTTTCCTTCCCCCAGGTGTGGATCGAGGCAGCCCTGCAGATTTTCTACTCCCTTGGGGTAGGCTTTGGGGGCCTCCTCACCTTCGCCTCGTACAACACCTTCCATCAGAATATCTACAGGTGAGAACCAGTTGCTGTCTCGTAAAACTTGTGGGTTGAGGAGAGCCATGAAAACCTCAGCTGGTGGGTTCAAAGCCACCAGAAGCATGTGGTGCAGCTCATGGTCACCCAGCACTGCTCCTTGCCCCGGCACCTTACAGATACCTGCCAGCTTGCACAGGCTTGAGAGGGACGCAGGGCTGGCATAGCCACCACACACTGCTGTGGGCACTGAGAAGCAGGCATGTTCAGAGCACCTTCTTTCTTCTCTATAGGGACACCTTCATAGTGACCCTGGGCAATGCCATCACCAGCATCCTGGCAGGATTTGCCATCTTCTCCGTTTTGGGTTACATGTCCCAGGAGCTTGGAGTCCCGGTTAACCAGGTGGCAAAAGCAGGTGAGGCCAAACGAAGACCTTTTCTCCTTCACCCTCTGCCTGGGTGCATTGAGGAGCATCCCTTCCAGGTGGAAGGAATCTGAGGGTGTCAATGAGGGGGATGAAGATTTATGTGCAGCTGGTCAAGGGAAGGGAAGGGCTGGTCCCTGCTGTGCAAACACTGAGCAACACCAAACTATGTCTAATAAAGGCCTGAGCAAAGAACAGGCTGCTTCTCCTGCACGTCTTTGCCCTGTGCTGCAGGACATCTTCCGCCCATCTTGCAAGAGCCCTGTCAGGTGCCCAACACGGGCTTCCCTGTCCTTTCCTCCATCCCCCCATGCCCAGCTCTATCACCTCCTTTTCACTCTGCTGTCTTTTGCCTTCCCTAGGTCCTGGCCTGGCTTTTGTGGTGTACCCCCAGGCCATGACAATGCTCCCCCTTTCTCCATTCTGGTCTTTCCTGTTCTTCTTCATGCTGTTAACCTTGGGCCTGGACAGCCAGGTAAGGACAGAGCGCACCGAACCAGCCACAGTGCCCAGGCAGCCCGAGGGGCTCAGGGCACCCTCTTCTCCTGTGTGTACAGTTTGCCTTTATGGAAACCATCGTTACGGCAGTGACAGATGAATTTCCCTATTACCTGCGGCCAAAGAAAGCTTCTTTCTCAGCTGTCATCTGCATTGCCCTCTTCCTGATGGGGCTCATCCTCACAACAGAGGTAAGGGTGTAGGGCTGGATGTGTCCCGGGGACCAGGCAGGACGTCTTTTTAAAGAATGCTTAGGGCAGTGGGCAGGTTTGTATCCGCATCAGCTGACAGGGTGGTAGAGAGATGATGAATGAGCCTGGGCTCCCTGGGGATGTGAGGACCAAAGAGAGAGAGACAATGTTATTCTGTCCCTGCACCAGCCCCAGAGGCAGAGTGATGACTCCTGAGAGTGCCTGACCTCTGTCTTCCCCAGTGCCCACAAAGGGACTGAGGGGACATGTCCCCAAAAGCAGGAGAGCATGGGTGAGGAGTTTATTGCAATGCTGGTCCCAGGGATGCTGGCCACTGTGCTTTGCCTCCACAGGGTGGGATGTACTGGCTTGTCCTGCTGGATGACTACAGCGCTGGCTTTGGTCTCATGGTGGTGGTGATCACTACCTGCCTTGTGGTGACACGTGTCTATGGTAAGGTGGTCTGTCCCCACAGAAACATGGGGAAGGGGAAGGGTGGGCTGTCTCTATGAAGAGAGGGGTTTAGAGGGAGCAGTGGGGGAGCCAGCAGCCTTGCAATGGAGCATGAAACACCTCTGCTCCAACCTTTTGTTTATTCTTGACCATCACTGGGTTCACCTCTCCAAAGAACTTTGAGGTGTTGAGCTTGGTCCCTTAGACAGCACCAGCAGGGCCTCCGTTCCTGCATCTTCCAGCTGGGAGGGGAGACACTTCTTTGCTATAGATGATACAAACCACTGCCTTTGGTGGTTACAGGGCAACCTGGCACAGGCACCTGGCTCTGGGGGAGGCATCGCCATTTCTGAGCCCCTCTCTCTCCCTCCCCTCCAGGCATTAAGAGGTTCTGCCGAGATATCCACATGATGCTGGGCTTCAAACCAGGGCCCTACTTCAGAGCCTGCTGGATGATCCTGTCCCCAGCAACGATGATGGTAACGGCTCAGCTTGAGAGCTGCTGTGGTGCCAGCATCCCCGGGTGACGTCCCCTTGTGAGAAGTCACTCTGCTGGTCCCTCCTGCCCCAGGGGCCATTTTAGTTCCACTTGAAGGTCTGAGCACAAGACCTTCGGAGGGCTCTGGGCTGACCTTGCCTTCTTCCCACCCTGCAGGCTCTGCTGGTGTACAATATTGTCAAGTACCAACCCTCCGAGTATGGCAGCTACCGCTTCCCCACCTGGGCTGAGGTCTTGGGCATCCTCATGGGAGTCCTCTCCTGCCTGATGATTCCCGTGGGCATGGTGATGGCTGTGCTCCGAGAAGAAGGGACACTGTGGGAGGTAAGAGGTGTTGGGGCATGGCATTGCCGGTGAACACCCCGGAAATATGCAGGTTGACCCTAAGCCCACGCTGAGCCCGTATCCTCCAGAAATTTCTGCATCCTCTCTCCTGGAGGTGCACGTCCGCATCCCTCCTCGCTGCCCATGGGATGAGAGAAGTGGCACTTCCCAGGACGCTTCCAGCAGCACTCGTCCTGTGATACCAAACAGGCACTGAGTCACAGTGCTCTCAAGGGGCAGCTCTGTGTGCATCCCCGCTCCAAAACCAGCCTGCTAATGCCTTGCCCCATGGGGAAGTACATTGTCCCTACCGTGGGGCCAGCAGGGGCACATAGGACTTTGCACCCATTTTGCAGGAGCAACGACAGAGTGAGGAAGGCAGCTGCCCAGCTGTGCAGGTGGCAAACAGGCAGCACTGGTGGGATCTCACCACTGAAAGGGTTTACCCGGGAGCAGGTTATGATGCTGCTGGGTGCTCACAGCCTTCTCAGCCATGGCTGGGCTCTGCTGCTCTCCCCAGGCTGTTAAAAGCAGAGGCACCAGTGCTTGCTGCCCTCCCCAGGCAGCAATTCACATGCTGGAGCACTTGCTGGATGCAACCTGGCTTGGAGCAGGATGGTGGGATGGCCAGGAACCACCTTGCCTGAGGCTAACCCCTTGCCTGGGGACTCTAAACCACAGCAGAGGGCCATGACCCTACATTAGCCCCTAATTCCTGCAAACGCTTGCCACCAGCTGCCCAAGATCATAACACCTCCCCAGCCGGGCACTTATACAGAGCTGCCCTCCTCAAAAGCTTTGGGAAAGTGTTTGGCCCCATCCCATCCTCATCGAGGACTCTACCAATCCCTTGGGGCTGACAGAGCACATCGTCTCCCAGGGAGGGCGAGTGAGCTGCTGGGTGGGGAGAGGAGGGGGTGCGAGTGCAGGGTGCCCGTGCTCCCTCTGCCTGTCTCCTCCCAGCGAGTCCAGCAAGCCAGCCGGCCCGCCATGGACTGGGGCCCGTCCCTGGAGGAGAACCGGACCGGCATGTACGTGGCCAGCCTGGCTGGCAGCCAGTCCCCCAAACCGCTGATGGTCCACATGCGGAAATACGGCGGCATTACCAGCTACGAGAACACGGCCATCGAGGTGGACAGGGAGATGGAGGAAGAGGAGGAGTCCATGATGTGAGGAGAGCCAGACCCCCCACGGCCTGGGAACTGGGGACTCACCTCCTTCTAATTTGCACAGGTTGCACTGTGGCACTTCAAGATGGTTTGGTGGGGGGTTTTCGGGGAGCAGTTGGGAGCTGCTGACCCTGCTGGTCTCCTCACCACCACCCTGGTCCTGCCAGAATGGAGCTGCTGCCCATGCCGGTGCCCCTGAGGTGTTTCTGTTCAGTGTGACAAGCTGTGTGATGAGTCTGTGCATTCGTGTGACAATGTTTGGTGCAAGTGTCCGGGCTGTCTCAATTCCACCCTCTGCCACAGCCCTGCCCTCCCTGCGCAAGAATGCTCAGGCTGCAGGGATGCTCGGGCTGCAGGAGGTGGTGAGGAGGAGGTCCTCTGCATTGGTCTGTTCTCTACTCATGTGTATTTAGCTCCAGTAACCCACAAAGATGTGTGAGAAAGGACTATAATATCCTCTACGTCCTGAGGATGGTGTGTGCCAGTGTGCTCCGCTCTCATGGAGGTACTGCAGTAAAACCAGTACAAATCAGTGTCCTGCTGAGCAAATCTGACCTAATAAATAAGCTGTTAAAAATGACTAGAAGGAAAAAAGGTGCTGCTTTTCCCAGGGGAAGGTGAAGGGCTAGCATTCAGTGCCTGCGTGTGATTTTAGGGTAGCTCAGCCCAGCACCCATATCCTGGAGACCCCATCTCCTGCTGATGCTGCTGGCCTGGGGGGTGCCAATGAGCTCCTGGATGAGGCTGTTTGGACCCAATGCTGCCAGTCCTCACCATCCCAGTGTCCTGTGCGCCTTCTCCCATGTACTATCGGCTACCATTAAAAAACGGTGTGTGGAACGGCCTCTGCGTGGGTTATTGGGGGGGGTAATTAGGATGCAAGAAGGACACATCTAGAGGGGTTTCCAGAGATAGAGGGCACAGCTCCCCTGGGCTTTGTCCTACAAACCTCTGTCCTGGTCAGGTAAAATCCAGAAACACAGGATAAATAGCAAAAGTACGGTTTATGTCTTTCCAAATCCTCCTCACCATACCCCACCATGGCTGCCACCCAGGGGGTGATGGGAGTCCCCCACCCCCAGTTTCTCCAGGTACGTGGGACTCTGGCAGCATGACCATGCTGCAAAGCACCTTCAGCTGCTCGTTCCTGGGTTAATCATTAGAGGCTGGCCATAAAAGTGTCGCTGATGGAAAGTTCAGGCTGTGGCTGCTGGGGAGCAGGGAGGGCCTGCCATAAACATTTATGGCCCCAATGAATCCCTCGCTCTAACCTTGACACTATTTACTGAGAAGGAGGCCTCAGGAGGTCATGGTGTTGCCCAGCCATCACTGGGGGTGCTGGCCGGGGAACCCCTTCCGGGTTGGTCCCAGGAGGGGCACACAGAGGGGTCTGCTTGGTGTGGTGGACTCAGGCATCTCATGATGTTGCTGCCAGCCGCACCAGAGCAACCAGGAGAGCCTGATGCCTTCCCACCACATGGAGATGGAGATGTGTGGGCTGACCAAGCTGGTCTGGCCTCTGACCTTTCCCTATCTCCAAATCCCTCCTGTAATTCCAGGATCCCTTGGGCTCTTCCTTGGCAGCTGTCGTTGATGAGCATTGTGTTGCAGAGTGATGGGAAGGACGCTGGAGGACGTGTCTCCTGTGGCCCCCCACAGCCGCAAGCCCTGCTCCCAGGACACAGGGTACATCCGTACCCTGACGTGGCCTGGGGTCTGATGCCATCCTCCCCACGTCCTTGGAGAGGAGCACCCCCTCTTCTTTCCGCCTCTCAGAACATCCCATTCTTCTCCCGCAAATCCCGGGGCTTTCTCCTGGGCTTCTCTCAAGACCCTTGGTGCGGCACGGCCGCGGTGGCGATGAGCTGGCCAGGAAGGGGTGGCCGGGGACAGGGACAGTCCGAGGGTGTCTGGCTCTCTGATGCCTGCCTGGGGAAGGGGGTGACAGAGGTGGCAGGAGCGGTCTGGTGCTGACACCTGCCGGAAACGCGACACATGGCAGGGCGGGGGGGGGCGGTGGTGAACACCGCTCCCGAGCCCCGAGGGGGGGCACCCCCGGGTGTGCGGGGCAGGGACAGGACTGTCGCAGCCCGTCCCCAGCCCTGCCAGGGTACCAGCATGAGCAATCCCGGGCACTTCTCCCGCCCAAACCCATCCTGAGCTCATCTGGGGTTTTTTCTGCCCCACATTCTCCAGCTCCAGTTCCCCTCCTCCAAGCTCTGCTCTCTGCCCAGTGGGCAAGGGTGGCAGCTCAGCCGTCACCTCTTCAGGGGGTCTCCGAGACACCTGCAGCACCCAGACCCTTCTCCCTGGGGAAAGAGTTGATACCCAGGTCTTAGGGTTGTTACCCAGGTCTTAGGGTTGTTACCCAGGTCTAGGGGTGACACCCAGGTCTAGGGGTGACACCCAGGTCTAGGGATGACACCCAGATCTAGGGGTGACACCCAGATCTAGGGGTGACATCAAGCTCTCCCGAAGCTCTGATGATGCTGGTGGCCAGGCGCGGGCAGCAGCACCCAGGGTACCCGCATCCCGCCTGCACCCGACGCTCCATCCCAGCCTCGACGCTTTCAAGGACAGGAGCGCGGCGACGGAGGGACAAAGCGGTGGCAGACAGCCTGAGTCACGGCAGTGACGGGGAATCACCCGTTTCCATGCTCAGAAGTTGGTAGCTATTTATTGCACTTGAACACCAAGAATAAAACTGACACTCGCCCTCCCTCCCGCACCCACCCCGCGCCCGCTCCCCCCCCGCCGCCCTCCCCAAACAGAGCATCCGATCTGAGCAGTGATCGTTCTGTTCACAGCCACAGGTTCCGAAAAAAACAAAGGAAAAGGAAACAAAATTAATCCCTCCCCGCCACACCCACCCCACCCCCCCCCCCCCCCCCCCCCCCAAGTCATCAAGCTCCCGCTGAATCCAACACGGTCACACTGCTCGACAGTTCGAGTGCACTTACAAAAAGATAAGAGAAAAGGCTTCAGCTGCAACCGTACGGACTGACAGACACGAGGAGACAGGCAGCTGCCCCTCCCCGGGGCCTGTTGGTTTTTTTTGTTACGTGACAAAGCTTGGTATACTCTTAATTATAATATATTTTTTTTGCAATCATCTTAAATAAATATTTCCATAGAGATTTCCTGTAAGTATATATTTTTTATATATATAATATATAAGAGAGAGAGAGACCTCATTTTTTTCTTAAACCACTGTTAACATATTTTCCCTGCTTGTCCAAAAAAATGTTACAAAAGCCCTAAAACTGTGCAACAGTTAGAAAAAAGGGACAACAACCCAAAGAAGGAAGGAGCCACTCGATACAGCCCCCTCCGCCACCCCCTCTTCCACTCCCTGTCAACCTGTGGGAGGGACGATGTTCCGCAGGGTGTCAGGGAGCCAGTGGGTGGCCTTTGGGGGACAGATGACAGAGAAGACACCAGCCCACAGCCTGTTCATGTCTGGGTTTCCCTGTCTGGTACAGAGGGGCTGAGGACCTGTACCTTATGGAAACGGGCAGTGGTGAGGTCTCTGCCCTGCTAGCAGTGGGGTGGTTGTGGCGTCAAGAGAGTGATGCACACCACGAGATGTGTCCTGTGGTGAGGAAGGAGGCTTAGACTGGCTCCGGGGATGATCAGAAGTGGTGGGTAGGGGATCTTCTGCTGACAGACGCCTCTTGGTCCATGGGGCTATGTGGCTGTTCTCAAATACAGCACTGCTCTTCGCTGGTTTTCCCCAGAGAGCCTGCCATGAGCTGCAGAGCAGAGGGTGAGCTCAAAGCAGGAGCAGATGGCTGCTGCTGCCTGCTCCAGCCTCTGGGGTTCCATGGGGGCATCGGTCATGGAGGGCAAAGGGAAGGAAGATAGGTTTGGGGTCAGATGGGGGTTCAGTGCCCGGCAGAGGGGGAAAGGATGGCTCTCCAGACTGTGCCTAACCAGAATAAGGAGTGGAACACCTGCTCCTCCAGAAAAGAGAAGAGGCCCAGGAGTGAACTCTTCTTCCAGAGTGGATGCACAAGCAAGACCTGAGAAATGATGATGTCGCAGCTGGACCCTGGGAGCTAGGAAGGGCAAACAACCACACCTGTGGAGCTGGGAGCCTGAGACCACCACACCAAGTACTTCCACTATATTCTCTGTGGTCTGTGGGAGGTGGAAGAGAAGGTAAGTTTGGAGGACTTGTAAGTTTGGTTTGACCCAGATGGCCAGGCAACCAGGTGAGTCAGGCTCTGTCTGTTCTAGGAAATGAGATGTGCCGCAGCCTGATCTCCAGCCTTGAGGCCGATGGGGACAGGAATTCTGTGGTGGTAAACTCCATCCCAGCAAGGTGGCCTTGTCCATATTGTTTATTGGGAACATGCCCTAGACCTTGTCACCCCCAGAAGCATGGTGGGACTGTTGGGGCAATGCCAGTTAGCATGGGTCAGGGACAGCGCCAACAGCTTAAAGGTACAGATGTAACAGCAGCCTCCCTGGCTTTGTGAACCAAAGAAGGACGGTGGCAGCTGATGATTATTTTTTCAGTTTTCCTGCAAGTTGAAGATCAGGAAATGCGAAGGAAGACAGAGACAGAAGCTGTTCACCATGGCTACTTAAAGAAAGGGTTGTGGTTTATCAGTGCTTGCTCAGAGATGCTCTGGGAACATGGGAACCTGCTCTTGAGAAGCAGGGTGAGGTGGGGAAGTGAAACCAGGCAGAACAGACCCCTAAAGTGCAGGTGCTTAATGCTGCCAGTGTGGGCAGGTTGGGAAGTTGGGTCTTCCTTGGTCAGGCTTCAGCTTGACTGGAAGACTAGAAGGAATTGAAACCCCAGACTCTGCTTCCCTTGGAAAGGATTGGGAGCATTTTAGGTGTGGCAAGGACATCCAGCTACCTCCAGAGGAACCTGTCCTTGGAGAGATGACCATAGAGAAACCTCAAGGAGGAGAAACCACCTCCAAGAAGACACCTCAAAGCCTTCCTGGGAACCAAGATGTTCCTCCCTAGCAGTGACGGCCCAAAGTGGGCTCTCGGTGAAAGTGGATTGAGTCTACCCCAGCATCTCATCCACCATCCCTGGCAAACCCTGCTGCACTCCCTGTCCTGGTCCTTTCTCCAGCAGCACCTGCTGGAGCAGCTTCACTCTCACAGCCCATCCGAGGTCCATAGCTATCAACAGCTCCAAAAACAGGCTGAAATCATGTCTGCCCTACAGCCCCTATGCAGAGCCCTGCTGCAACCTCCTCCTTCCCCATCCATCTCACACCGATCCCTCAAAATACTCCTGACACTTCGAGAGCCTGGGCATCGGGAGGTGGATGAGACACTCAGCATGGCCGGCTTCAGAGCCAGCTCTGGAGAGGGGGAGAGAGAACTGTGAAAGAGCTGAGTCCTTCCTTTAAAAATGAAAAAAAAACTTCAGCACTACACGACTACAGGAAGAAAAACAGATCTGTAAAAACACCCAAACTTTACCTTAAAAGCTAATCCTCCCCCTCCATGGATTTCCCTGCTTGGGGGCCATCTCTTGCAAGCCAACGCAGCTCCACGGTCAAAACAGTGCAGGTCCACCAAGGGCGTGGGGACACACACCCAGACCCGTGGAGCACATGTGATTTGCCCCCCAAAAGGCATCTCTTACACACATCACCAGCAGCTATCGCACCACTGGCACAGCGGGACACACTGAAACACCTCTCAGGGCCTGTTCATGCCCCAGCAGCTTGGATTTCTTCCCCTCCATCCAGTGGGAAAATATTTTTGCAGTCTGCAAGGATGCGGCTGCATCTCATGTGGCAGCCCTCTCCGCCTCGACAGAGAGCAAAGCATTAAAAACCACAGAAAAGGCAAAATACACGCTCAGAATTTACATGGAGAAAACATTTCCTCTTTTTTTTTTCTTTTTTTTTCTTTTTTTTTTTTTTACGTCCAAAACGAGCTTTTTTTTTGTTCATTTCTTTGTTTTTCAACACACGCACCGTCTAGAAAGTTAAACGCCATGCAGATGAAGAGAGTGCAGCTAGAAAGTCCCCTGGGGCAACAGCGCTGCAGGAATCTCACATCAACGAGCAAAGAGGTTCCAGTCAGAAAAAAAACAGAACAAGAAACAGAAGAACTGCCGGGAAAATACCCACTCTCGGACCTCTACCTGACGGCAAAGAGGTGAGACCAAAATTCACCTTCCCGGCCACGTCTTCTGTCCTGAAAGCCACGTCCCAGCGGCTCCCCAAGAGCCACCACCGGGGTTTGCCCTGCAGGAAGACCCATGGGGTGCAAGAAGGCACCCCAGGGAGGGGGGAGCCCCTGGAAGGGGGTGTCCCAGGTGTCCCTGTCCCCCCAGTGCTGTGGGACAGGATGGGACAAGCCACCGGAGCGTGGGGTAGGGGCTGGTGGCCGCGGGACCCCTGCTGAGAGCATCGTGGCGGCGCAACCCCTCTCCAAATGTAAACGCAACAAGAAACAGCAACCCCCCAAAATCCCCCCCCACCCCGCCCTAAACAGTTGAATGTTTCTAGTTATTACATAAAGATTCATTTCAGCAAATACTCAAAATCAAGTTACGAAATACACAGTAGGTTGTTTTCTTTTCCCTATAAAAAGGCATGCGCTCAAAGTAGAAGACAGCTAAAGGCTTGTTTGTTTTTCTTCGAAGCACGACCAGATTCCGCAGAGTTTTGTTACTAAAGCTTGCATTCCTCGTCGTCGCTGGAAGGAGTCACGCGGGTGGCGGAGGTTTGCGCCCCGAATCGGCGGCCAGCTTGGCTGCCCCCGTCCCAGCCCGAGAGCCGGGTGCTGCATGCGAGGGGCAGGGCTGTGGTGAAGGATCCAGGCTGGGTGGTGGGTGGGGAGGAGGACACCGGAACGACGCTGTTGCCAAGGCATGGCTGGGAGAGCCCCAGCTCCCTGCTATGCTGGCGCGGTGCTGGGAAACAGTTGATTTTCTCCTCTTTTTCTTCTCCCAGCGTGGCCGGTCCTTGCTCCAAAGGGAGGAGGGAGGAAGGAGGGAGAACATCCCTCTCCGCATGGCAGCAGCCCAGAGACAGGGCACAAACCTACTCGCTCTCCTGGGATGGAGCCAGCCTGGGCTCCCAGGAAGGGAAAATGAGCAGAGAGCCTTTACTCACCCATCCGAACTCGAGCGCACATGGAAAGTGGGCTTTGCAGTGTTTCAAGGGCGGTTCCACAGCCGAGGCTGCCGGGAAGCGGGAGCTCGGGTTGGGAGCAGGCGGGAGCCACGGTGGCAGACGGGGACCTCGATAGCAGCAAAGCAAAATCCACTGGCACGCGGGGAGGATGCGGCACAGAGCGGCTCAAAACTGCCCCCCTGCCCTCCTCTTCCTCGGGGCAGGTTCCCAGCAGAGGTGGGGATGGAGGCGGATGACAAGTCCGAGCCCAATTCAGGAGACGTGCTGGGTAGCTGGGGGGTCCCACCAACGCCATGCAGCCGAGGCAGGAGGCCTTTACCCCGGCACACATCATCTCACTGGCCAGATGCTCGGGTTTAGGTTCATGGTTTCTCTTTGTTTGGTTCATGCAGAGGAAAGGGGCCCAGTGCCATGGCCCTGGAGGGGTGGGGGGTTCGATGAGATGCTTGCGTGGTGCCGGCGGGGCTGTTGCATGTGTGCGGTGAGAAGCGAGGGGTTATTCCAGCGGGAACCAAGCAGCAGAGCCAACAGCCAAAAATCCCGTAGGTGAAGATATCGGAGGGGGTCTCCCCTTGGTAGTCAGTCAGAGGCAAACCTGACACAGGCAGGACCGTGCTTCAGCTGCACAAAAACAAACCAGGAGTTTACTTTGACCATCCCTTTTAGGCACCATCCCTCTCCCCATCACGGACTCTCACTTTGGAGCCCTCACCCTCCCCTCCCTGTTTCCCCCCCAGTCCCCATCCCCGGATCCTCACAGGGCTTACTGCGGTAGGACAGAGGGTGCCCCAGATCTGTGGAAGTGGACGATTTGCCATTTGCCATCCCGGCGGTGCCAGATGCGGGTCTCTTCGGACTGGGCGGTGCGGGGGATCCCTCCCGCGTCCACGTACTGCGTGATGCGGATGTAGGCAATGCAGGCGGACTCGTCTCCCATCAGGTGGATGTGAGGGTTCAGGATCGTCGTGTGCACGGGCTTGCTGTTCCGGGACCACACTGGAGAGGGGACAAGTACAAGTGGCTTTAGGCAGGAGAAGGAATTTGAGTGGCTCTTGCCCAGCAATGCGGGAAGGGGAGGTGCTTGCGTTAGGCTATCTGCTCAGAGGGGATGAGCAAATGCTGCACGGGTGGGTTCAGATTCCACCTAGAAAGCAGCTAACCAAGCAACTCATCTGCATGCAGCCCAGACCCAGATAACCTAACAGGCTTGATTCACCTCCTGCTGGGATCTTCAAGATCAGCCAGAGGTGCTCCCAAAGCCACCCTTACCCTCCTCTCTCCAACAAGCTGGTGGAGGTCAAGACACAGCCGGGCCCATGGGAGGTTGGGAGGGGTCCCTCAGGAGGCAAGGGGGCTGCTTACGGTTTTCAAAGTAGAATCGGTGGAAATCCAGGCCTTCCACGAGGTTGCCCAGAGCCTCGGGCTCAAAGGCAGTCATCCCAGGGTCACACATCTTCCTGGGGAGGCAGGAAGGGGAGAGAAAAGGGAGGGCTTATCTCTCTGCTTCTGGCATGAGAGCAGGCAAAAACCAAACAGCTCGTGATTGGGGTGACTCCCTCAGCCTGCGACTGAGGAGCCTCTGCACGAGCAAGTAATTCAAGCAGAAATCTGACCTCATCCCCACACTCTGAATGAAACCCACCCCACTTTGCTTCCAGCCTGCGGACAGGACTCCAGCGAGACAGGCTGAATTCTCCATCAGTCACTATCTCCAATTAAACCTCCAAAACCACTGCCGTCATCTTTGTAAGAAAGAAGAACAGCAGGTCAAAACTTGTATTCTCTGCTCTGTATCAAAACATCCCTGCTGTGATTTTCTGGGGCAATGATGACGACCTGCACTCGCTCAGACACACTAATTAAATAGGCCTTGGACACACAAGAGGTGTCCTCTGAAGAACATCAGCTCAGTGAGTAGAAAGCAGTTACGCTTCCAAGCAGCCTGCAGTAATCCGGATATAATGGATACCATAGATGCAATCTTGTTTCTTCCACCACAAATCACGTTTACAGTTATTCATCTTTCTGCAAACCAGAAAATGGGGTCATCCATGATAAGGAGACCAGAGAGCTTTGGTCAGCTTAGTGTGAGAGAAGCATCAGGTTTGGAAACCGATGCTCTCTGCTTCTCTGGGATAGTCTCCCTGCCCCACCACAATGTCAAGCTGGTTGCCCTCCCCTGGGCAGCAGTAAAACCTCCTTGCCTGCCTTGTCACGGTGAGAGCACATGCTCTGGGAGGCTGAGCCCCCACCCCAGCTCAAACCCATGCTGGGCACACTCACGTGTAGGACTCAAAGTCGCCATTGCTTATTGCTTCGATCAGCTGCTCTGTGACTTTAATGATTTCTTGCTTCCGTACTGTTGGTTTAAAGAGAAAAAGAAAATAAAAGGAGAAAAACAAACCAGAAGTGCCAGTGTTGCAATATCAGTGAGGTAAGGTTTTATCATTAGAAACAGACCACAGGACATTGAGTGACATTGGAAACTGTCCAGGGAAAAAAAAGCAGGAGAGCGATTTGGGGGAGAGATGTGGGGGAGGGCTCTTCACCCTCCAAGAGGAAAGACCTCCAAAATCAGGGCAAAACTGAAAAACCCTGTATTATCATAAAAAGTAAAATGATTAACCACTGGGTGGTGAGCTGCCCTTGGCCTAGAAGTTGGCACAGGTTGGTCTTGGCTGCAAAGCCTTGCCAAGCTGGGACCTTCTACCCTGTGAACTCCTGGCAGGGACCAGCCAGCTGGACCATGGATGCTCTCACCTCCCTCTGAGATGGAAGAAGAATGTCTCAGCTGGGAGTAGAACAGGTGGGGCATGTGGGCAACCACCCCGGGAGACACAAGGAGAGACCCTGTGAAGGTCACAGCACCATGTGCCTGCTGGCACTGCTGGCTCAGCTGGGAAGGGACTGGGCTTGAAGAGTGGGTTTGGTTCCTTGGGATGCAGGAGGAGCTGTCAGAGGTATCCCCAGGCTTATTAAGGTGGCTCCTCTTCAAATGCAAATAGACATCCTGCTTGACTCTTTTTTTTTTTTTGTCTTGTGACTAATAAAAGGAAAGGGAGCACATTACTGTGAGTTCAGAAAGGAGGAGAGGGACCCCCATCACTGCCAGATCAGGATCACCGCCTGCCCCCACATCCACCCCCAGGGAGCCCCTCCCCAGGAGGATGAGTGTCCCATTAACTCTCACGTCAGGCCAAAGTCCATCTTGCTTTGTGCTGAGATCGCTTTATCAAGAGACTTTACAAATTAGCACCGATAAATTATTCCCAGGGTTATTCTTAGAAAGCTGGCTCTGGCAGGCAGGCGGGCAGGCGGAAGGTAGGGATTTCCCCTGGAGGCTTTTCCCAAAGGGCTGTTTATTTCGGAGGAGCTGGCAGCCGGGCTGCTATCCCTGCAGATTTATGCCATTTCCATGCCTGCTTTCAGGGAATATCCCTGTTTTGGGGAGCCCCCTGCTCCCCACCAGCAGTGCCCCAGCAGTGAAACCACCTAAGGAGTTAAAGCAGCCTCTGAGGGGCCTCAAGACAGCTTGATGGTGGTGGATTTCACTGTAGCAAATATCTCGTTAGGGGTGGCCAGAATAACGACTCCAAGGCACCCCTCCAAAACAGCCTGTCTGCCTCCCCGGGTGCCCCGGCTGGTACCTTTGGTGTCTTCATCCTCGATGGTGGTGTTGGTGCTCTCCGACGATTCCTGAGCAAAGAACAGAAAGGAGAGTCGGGGCGGTGAGAGGGGTCTTCTGCCTGCACCAGATGGAGCTCGTGTGTTTGACATCCCCCCGAGTCCGACCCCACAGCCAACTCGACTGTGCCAACGGACAGAAACCAAGGAAAACACCAGCAGATCCAACCCGTCCTCAACCTCAGCTCTAGGGCAGCACTGGCCGAGCCCTCCCTGACCTCCACTCCTTGTAGCCAAGGGCACAAGAGCTGGGCTGTGGAGGGTCTCGTAGGAACGGCGCTGCCTTTCCTACCGAACGATGCCTGTGGGGACAGAGACGGGGGCAGGTCCAAGGGGGGTTTGGTGGGTTCCTAGGAGCAGGGAGAGGGGCTGCGCAGGGGTGGAAGACACCATGTTGACTGTACGATAAAGAGAGAGATGTACAAATTAAACAGCGAAGGAGGAGCTGGGATGAGAAAGAGGGGACTGTGCAGGAGTGAGAGAGACCACACTGACCGCAGAGTAGGGAGAGAAATGTACAATAAAACAGAGTGCTTCCAAGACCCACATGGACCACTGAAGGCTGAGACACAGCTCTTTCAAAAAAACGGCTGAGCACTACACAGATTTTGGGGGGAGGGGGGTACTGACCCCCCGTGTCTCTGCAGGAGCCCCATCAAGGCGACTCTGCTAGCGGAGCTAGAGCAATGGCTCTGCTAGCTCTTCCCAGCAGAGCCTTGCTTCTGTATTACCCATAATACCCCGATGTAGGTTGGCAAGGTGTCCCATGACCATACAGTCCCCGCAGAGGCATGGAAGGTGTTTCTCCAAGGCTCCTTGGACCGATGCAGCCTGCAGACCTGAGTCAGGAGAACTGGGAGAAACGGCATGAGAACCCATCAGCAAGAACCAGGGCTGGCTTCCCATCAGCTGGTGGCCAGCAAGTGCCTGCACCAACCCTGTGAAAGGGGTTTGTGGGTGATACGGCTTTGAGGATGTTCCCTCCAACCCCGGTGTCCCTTCTTCCCTACCCCGAGGCAATTTCCAAAAACGGGGGAAGCTGGATCATGTGGAGAAGCCCAGCAATATCGGCATTGAGGAAGACGAAGGACACTCACCATTAACTGAACGCTGGAACTGGACTTTCTTTTCTGGAAAAACAAGGAGAAGAGATGGAACAGGAAGAGACACAGAGTGAGAAAGGCAGAGAGCGGCACATGAGAGGCAGCAGCTCCTGAGCCACCCTTCGTGGTCCTCGTGGAGGGACAAACAAGAGGCGTGGGGGGGCAACCTAGTGCTCCCACGGGGACGTGGTTCTGGTGGTGCCACGCCAACACCCTCCCCACCTTCCATCTGGCACCTGACCTGCCACAGTCTCTGGTTCTGCTCAGCCCAAGGACCTGCCTAGTCCAAAAGGGAGTCCTCCAGGAGTAATGACCGCCCTTGGGTGGCTTCGTGGCGAGGCCAGAGAGCTCACAGGAACAGGAGTGGGACGCTGAAAAGCTCAGGTAGTTCCACCATCTGCACAGCCCTGTGCCTCCCGTGAACGTGGCACTGACGTTTATGGACTCTAGAGCTGCCCATGCTGCTGACTAGTGTGGAGATGCTCAGTTAGGTTTGGACCTAGACCAGTACTAAGCTGGCTGGTTTAAAGCCAGCATGACTATTGCTGCTTGAGCTCACAAGACAGGCACATCGTGTGGGAAGCCCTCCTGAGCACAGGTCCAGTGCCTTGTATCAGCACAAGTCTCCTCCAAAGGGACCACCTTATGCATTCACATATTTACCTCCATCCTTGACCACTACCACTGGGCTTTAAGGCTTTGGGGGTGCCACATTTCTGCTTGTAATCCCAAACTGCTTCTGGATTCTCCTTCCTTGCTGTGCTCTGCTCCCCATCTCCATCTTTAATCTAAACAGGAGACAGAGGGACGTGCCTACTGACCTTGTGCCCTTTCTCCACCTCCAGCTCCCAGGGGTGACAGGGAGCACGAGTGCACGGGAATCAGAAGCTGCAGTGCCAAATAATTAAGTGGTTTATCAGCATATTTAACAAGGCACCGGCTCTGCTTGCCTTGCAGAGGGGAAAAGCAGCACAGAGAGTGCAAATCTCTTGGAAAACTCCATGGAGCAACCCACTGGGGTGCAAGGGGGGGCAGTGGTATAAAAACTGCTCGTATCCGTTCTGCCATGCTGCTCCTTTCACGTCCTAACTGGCTCCCACCAGCACTTTCCCTCTCGGCTGGCGCAGCTCTCCCCTCCCTCGCTGGGTCCTACGTGAATCCTCACCCCTCCTTCGCCGAAATGACAGATGTCCTAAAGGGCAGAGTGAGCTGCGGTATTTTGGAAGGAACCTCATGGGAAATGGAGCTACCGGAGCTGGGCTGTCTGAAGGAAAGGCTGACAGCTTCTGCTACTCAAGAACATGAGACGGGGCAGTAAAACTGCAGAAATTTCAGACGCAACAGAATGCAACACAAAGCAGTGACCGCGTCGAGTCTGGACATACAGTAACAGGATGCAACACGGGGCAGTGAGCTCATCAATTTAGGACGGGACAGGATGTGACATGGGGCAGTGATTTCATTAGTTTACAATGTGACAAGATGTGACACTACACAGGGCAGTGAAGGTACCATAGCTGCTGGGACCAGAAGACCTCCCACAGATCCCAGAGCAGGGCTTGAAGGGGAATTTGGTCCCGTGAATACTCTTAGTAAGAGAGGAAACTCCTCAGGAGGGTGACTTGAGCCCTCTGAGCCTGGGCTAGCACCGTTCTGGTGCTGGAGGGCTGTGTGGGCAGGCTAGGGGGCAGCACGAGCTCCATGGGGATGGTCAGTCCAGCAGGTTTCTTCAAATGGGGACCTGACTCTTCCGACAATGAATCACAGCTCACGGCCTGACTTACAGTCCTGCTCTGAGTAGGCAGGACCATTCCCTTCCCACTTCCCCAAGGTGGGTTTCCAGGTTCCTGCCTTGTTTTTCCATCAAGATGGAAAGAGATGAATGCCACCCGGTGATGCCCTGGCACCTGCCAGCTGCCCATGGTGCCCATTAAAGCTTCACTCAGAGCACCCAGCTGCAAGTTTCCTTCATCTGAGTAGGACAATGAGAGGTGGGAACGGTGACACTGAAGGTGACCAACACAGGAAATCTGTTGGGAATGAACCTTCCTCTGCTTTGTCTTCTCCTCCTCTAGCTTCCTGACCATCTAGCCAGGGTGTCTCACCTCTGCATGTTGGAACAGAAGTGATATAAAACCAAACTCATTTTCCAGAGCTCATATACCCTCCTGACCTGAATATTGGCTGGTAGACTGCTCTCAGCATGAAGCTTCACTCACCACTCACCAGCCAGGGGCTGCAGACACAAACCAGCCTTTCTGATCCCGTTCTGAAACCAGACTCTCCTTCCAGTGATGGGCCAGAAGGCTGTTTACCCAAACTAACTGTTTTGCTGGGACAGCAAAATCCTCTTTCCAGGATAACATCCACCCTCAAAGCCACTTTGAAGACCAAGAGGGAGCATCATTAGTAAGCTGGACTGGCAAATGGTTTTCTACCACCACCCCATCTCTGCAAATGCTAGAGATGGAATTCACGGCTGTCCCCTTCTGCTGGAAAATTAGATTCCGGACTGTGCCTGATGAAACCCCTCCATCCTACAATCTCTCCTTTTACAGCTCCACCAAGTCATAGCCCATGAGCTCTGCCTGTGGTGTCACTTCTCAGGTGACCCCCCAGAAAGAGCTAGGACCTCAGAACAGCAGAGGACAGGCCAGCAACAGCTGTCAGATGGGTTGCTGCGATTCCTGTGGGACCTGTCCCTTCTGTGCCAGCATCATTGTCCAAAACTAGCAATCCTGTCCTGGAAATCACATGGTGTTCACGCGACACCATGGCCCAAAGCAATGCCCTCTCATAGCAATACTGGCCATCAGCTCCATGCTCCAGAATAGCGCTGCATGGCCAGAATGGTCTTTTGTGGAGCTGAGTCCAGGAGAGTCATGTATGGTCTCAAACTGTGCAGATTTTGCCTGTCCCAACTACCAGGTCTGGAAGGAGTCGGGGAAAGACAAGCCAAACCCAGATGTCTGGCTCCACCAACCATTTGGATTGAGGAAGGAAGAAGAAAGCTGAGGGTCCTGCTCTTCCAAAACGTTGTGCCCCTCACAGCCCAACAGCTGGGTCCCTATGGAAGGGCCAGAGGAAGAAGAGTAGCTGAGCTCTCAAAGCTCTGCCTGTCACCTTGCACCTTGCCCTGTGAAGTGGGATGTGATCTCAGCAGCTCTCCCCAGCTGAGTGATCACTTGTATTCATGAAGGAAACAGGACACAGGAGAAAGATCCTCACATGGGCCATTCCTTCCAACAGAAGGAGATTGACAGAGCTCACTAACCACAACATCTCTATATCCTGAGAAGAAGCTGCTCAGCAGCAGGATTTTGCTGCTCCAGGACCCAACTTATCCTAGAGAAGATCTGTGGCCACGCCTTGGAGGGGCAGACAAACCTGAGGGTTCTGCAGCCCCAAGAAACAAGGTCCTCCAAGCACAAGCTCTTTTTTAGAGCATCACCAAAGCCATTTACTCTGTCAAGCATCCTTTGCCCTGTCTGCATGGGGCACAGGGGGCCAGCAGGGCTGCTGAGAAGGTTGCAGGCACCCATGTGACCCCCAGCAGCTCACCAACCCTTACGGATGGGGTGGGATGGGACAGGAGCTGAGGGATGAGCCCTGTTCCACCAGCTGCAGCAGAATGCACGCTGGGGTGAGCTCATCTCACCAGAGAGCTGCTGCAAGGCTGAAGCCACGGCTCCAGGCTGCAAAGCTGCTTCTCCCTGTCCCCTTCTCCTGGTCCTCTCTCCCAAATCACCGGGGGCAGCGCATTTCGCAGGTAACGGTAACACCGGTGGATTCCCCGCCACATACCCCTCCAGCACGCACTCCCCTCGCTTGCCACTCTGCAAAGCCGGGGCTGGCGGGACATGAGGTGGTGGCACAGGGACACATTAGGACAGCCAGGCCAACACCTGCCCTTTAAAGTTCAGGGTGTCACGGGGATGGCCAGCATGGCGTGGAGACCCCCACCACGGCCCCAGCGGCAGAGGGGCAGGCGGGAGAGGGCGGCGGGAAGGGGGCTTACCTTCACGCCGTCATTCTTCTTGTTGCCACCGCTTTTGCCTCCTGGAGAGAGGAGGAAGGAGATTAGGATAGCCAGGCAGGGCACCAAGACCAGAAGGCCCAGGATCAGCAGCATGGTGCCGGGTGGCAGAGAGGCAGGACCCCGCGGGACCAGCCGGTGGGTTTCGTCCTCAGTCCAGAGATCCTCAGGAGCTCAGGGGCGACCTCGCTGGCACCGTCCTGTCCTACCCCAGTGGCTTTCAGCCAGGGGCATGGCTCTTCTCCTTAGGAGGGCTCGGAGGGGGCCGGCGGGGCTGTCCGGCGGCAGGCGAGCTCCGGCCAGGGGGGTGCTGGTGACTGAGCCCGGCGCAGCGCGCTGGAATGGGCTGCCCGCCTGCCGCCCTCTAATTTTAGCCCCATGCTGCCGGGATCATGTGCTGCCGGCCCGCCGGCCCGACAGCTGCAGACCACATTTTGACGATGATGAAAAGCAGACGCCTTTCCCCCGGTGCCCACCTACAGCTGCCGGCACTGCCCCAGCCCCCGCGAGGCTGCGCAAGCCTCCCCGCTCCCCTCGTGTCCCCCGGAGCAGGGTGGGATCAGCGAGGCTCAGCCCAATGTGGGATCCCATTGCTGTCCCAGGCTGAGGGGACTGGGGAGCCCCTGGGCTGTGCGTGGGACGGGAAGCGCGACGAGAGATGCTTTTGAATTTCCTGCCCTTTGATGCTTCGTGTCCGCCCGACGCGGGGCCTGTCATCGGATCCCCCCGGCTGTTGGACTCCTCCAGCCCCAGCACATGCTGCCCGCAAGTGCTAAATGTGTCAGCACCACCCCCCCTCCCCGCGACAAATGCAGACACCAACCCTGGCTGCAGCCCTTGGCCCCAGCACCTGGCTGGGCCAGGAGCCCCCAGCTCCCCCCTGCTACACCTGACTTCTGGGGCACCTCGGCAAAACCCCCCAAAACACCAACCTAACACCAAATAGTGACCACCAGCTCGCTCAGCCAGACTTGGCTGGCACATCCCGTCATCGCAGCATCTTTGCCGAGGCCATCCCCAGCACTGAGGAGGGCTGGAGGTGACAGCAAGCAGATGAGCTCTCCAATCACCCAGCTCAGTTTTGGTTCCATGCCTGGGACCCGCTGATCCCTGTCTGTGAAATCCCAGCTGCCAGGCTTGCTCCTGGGCAGGTGAGGCAGGAGGGATTCAAGGGACCCTGCTGCCATCTTGCTGCAGTGGCACCCAGGGATCTTTCCGACATTTCTCCAGTGCAGAGGATGCTCTCCCTGAGCCACAAACGTCTCCAGAAGGACACAAACCAGCTGTCTTGAGCCCTGGCTGACCCCAGCACCCATATCCCCACCCCAGTACACTTAAAATGGTTGGGTGCATATGAACCCCAAAGACTTAAAACTCTGGGGACCACTGTGCCTCAGCCAGACACCTTTTGTCTTGCATCCCAAGCCAGCAGCCAGCCTGAAGTTACCAGTTGACCTGGCCTGGACTACCACCCAGTGCCATGCACCCCCATAGGCATCAGACTGTAACTTCGGCCCCCCCTGTGACACCCAAAGCCACCTCGCCAGGGACCCTAAGGATTTGCCCTGGGCACCCTGTACGTCAAGGAGATGAGCCCCAGAGCTGGCACCTACCAGAGAAGTTCCTGGTGGCCAGCATGGTGGTGAGGATGGCTCCCTGAAAGACACAGAAGGCAGAAGGAAAGGGAGTGCTGGGTCCCGGCCTCCCACACCCCTGCTGCTCCCCACCCATCCCTCGAGGAGGAAAGCCCTGCTTGTCACCTGTCCCCCAGGCCACCTCGCTGGAAGGAAACTTGCCCACAGGCTGACATTCTCCTCCTGCCATCAAAAGCAGCCCCCACTACCTGACACCATACCCCCAGGACCAGGGCGTTGGGTTGCATTCTCCAAAACTGTCTTCTCTACAAGATTAAAGGGATATTAAATATCCCTGGGGTACATTTTGCTCTTGTTCTGCCCTAGATGTAGCATGACTTGTCTGACCGGGGCTGGCAGCTGACAGCAAGGGGAGCCACCAGGAGCGGAACCGGATTTAATTGCAATTACAGCCATGCCAGCAGGGCAGGGATTTTTCATGGGAGCAAAGTAAAGATCACTACCGCAAAATAATGTTCATAAAAATGCTTCCCCTTTTCCAGCTGACTCTACTAACTAGTTGCTCTCAGCGTATAATGAGATTACTTTGGACTAATTGCCTACAGTAATGGATTACTATTTTGAAGTATATGCCTGAACTAATTTGATTACTTGTCTAGCTGAAAAGTAATAATAGTTTATAGCCAGTTTCTTTTCCTGATAATCTTGTTAGCAGCCTGCAGCTGCACTGCTCCATGCCACATCGTGTTCAGGCCTGGAGCGCCGAAGGCTCTGGCTGCGGCACAGAGCGGTGTCGTCCCGCTCCGTGCCTCCTGCTCTGGAAAAGCCATTGCCATTTCCAGAGCCCCTGCCCAGCGCCCGGGAGGTGGGTGCTGCAGGGAGGTGCTCCAGCTCTACAGCAAAGCCTGCGGAGATGGTGATTTCAGAGGGGGTCCAGGCTGCAGCACACGGCAGCAGCTGAGAAGAGAGCTCATGGGACTGCTGGTCCGGGCGAGCCAGAGCTTTTTGCCTGTCTAAGGATCACTTTGTTCCTTGGCTGCAAAGTGGCTCCATGATCAGGCAAAGGGGTCTCACTGTGCCTCTTGGATCCATGCCCCGCCCCAAAGAGGAGCTTTCTTAACACGGACTCCAGAGGGAAAGTCCTCGCTCCAGTGTCCAGGGCAGCTGCGTGACTTGGTGCTTTCCTTCAAGCACCCGGGAACCCCAGCAAGATGCAGCCAGCACCCAACTTGGTCGCTTTTCCCTTCATCACAGTGGGGATCCCCAAACGTCCATCACCCCCATACCACTGACCCAGGGACACCACCCCGTCCTTTCCTGCACGGGGAACAAACCCACCAATGACCTGATCACGCAATATTGCAGCCGGCTTGGAGAGTTACCTTCAGCTTCCTCCGGGCATTGAACTTCTTCAGACAGTCCACCGTCTCCTGCCTGTGCATGCATGATGCCACGGTGGCACGGTGCTGGGAGGAGAGAAACCCAGATCAGAGCAGGCACCGAGGGGAAAGGGGCTCCCTCGGACCGGCTCCCACACGCATGCACACGTGTGCCATCTACTGCACCCAATGCACATGCCAGAGCCGCCTGGAACAGCAGCCACAGATAAAACTGCAGGAGATCCAAGCTCTGGAGTCAGCATGATCCTCTCTGGCAGTGGGAGAGGGGACTGCAGCAAGAGCTGGCTGCCCCTTTGGGTAACTCCTCAACTGACCAGCCACGCTTGTCAGTTTGCTCAGGGTTTGCCTGTGGCGTGGCGTCCCAGGGTTAAGCCTATGGACTCCTCCTGCCTTTAGGAGCTGATTCAGAGTGAGAACCAGCAGCCAGAGCAGTGGGGTGTAGCAAGGGGAAGGGGTGGGGGGTTGCTGCTGGGGTGTACGGATGGATAAATACAAACCTGTTCCCACCACCCCTGAGGAAAGCCCCCCCAGTGCAGCGTGACATGGAGAAACCAGCCTGTCCCCACCAGGACTGGGAACATCTGTGTCCCTCCCATCACCAGCTCCCCCAGGACATGTGGTTTGCACACGGACTCCGGGATTTTCTCTGCTGTAAAGCCTCGGGGAAAAGGCGGCTCTGGGAAGAACCACGGAAGGAAACCATCTCCCCAGGACAGAGAGAAGAGATGGACAGCATGATTGAGAATATGTAGTCGCCAGTGAGACTTTCCCCCCTTGCAAACCCCCCACATCTCTAGACTTTTGACCCCATCAGGGCTGGACTGCTGGGAGTGCCACCAGACTCACCGATATCCAGGGGTGCTTCAGAGCCTCCGCTGCCGTGATGCGCTTGGACGGGTTTATGGTCAACATCTTGTTGATGAGATCTTTCGCTTCGGGAGTGACCGTGTCCCATTCAGGGGAGGGGAACTGCCAAAGCAAAGGGACTGGGGTGAGCCATTGCAGAGAGGAATGGAAGGAGCAGAAGTCCCTTTGCACTTGGGTTGGTTCTCTTGAAGCCCTTTGCTCCTGCCCATAGGACAGGTTGGAGAGGCTGTAGCAACTGGAAGGAGCTGCCAGCTGGAAAACTGGAGAGCAGGGGTCGAGGGAGAAAGGTGGAAAGCCCAGGACAAGACATGTCTGTCCTGCAAAGTGAACCTGAAACATGCCAATGTGTCCACCTGGGCACAGCAGCTTGGTCAACCCTTTATGACCAGCACAGCGGAAAGAAACTTGCTCCTGTCTGTCTGACTTTGCCCTGGTTGATCTTCAGAAGCCGCAGACTGCAAAGCAGGGACAGCAGGAGAGAAAGGGAACCATGAAAGGGGGGGAGCAAGACAAACCCACTCACATCATAAGCCCCAGCCTTGATCTGCTGGTAGAGTCGGTGCTGGTCTTCATCCCAAAAGGGTGGGTATCCGACCAGCAGGATGTAGAGGATGACGCCTGCCCAGGAGAGGAGACGTGGGATCAGTGGGAGAGAGATCATTGCTGGAGATGTGAGCAGACTCAGCCTGGGGACTGGCCCAACTCAAGCAAGAGAAACTGAGAAATTAGAGAAACAGGAGGATTTGCTCCCTCAAAAAAAGCAAAAGCCTCGTTGGTGGGTCCAGCTCCATGCTGATGTGATCAGCAGCTAGGGATGTACACAGCTCTGGCAGCCACCATGCACAGCCTCAGGTTGGGTGTTCTTGCACAGTTGGACAATGCCTCCTTCCCATCATGCGTGGATGAAGGCTTCTCTATGGCTGCATTGCACTGCAGGGCAAGAGAGCCAGCATTTCTCCTGCTTGCAGCTTTGGATGCACAGCAAGGGTGCTGATCCTTCAGAGGAGGGTGCCACTGGACCAGAAAAGAGGGGACGGCTCTGGGGACAGCTCAGGGTAATGTGCCACCTCTTGGGTAGATCCTTCGCCCTGAACTCCCTGAGACGTGCGTAGCAACTGTGACTCAGGACATGCTGGATGAATGCCCTGACTCATTCTACCCAGCCCAGCCCAGCGCGCTCCTGGCATTTCAGCCCCGATCTGACTCACCACAAGCCCACAGGTCCACAGCTTTGCCATAAGGGTCCTTCCGGAGCACCTCAGGGGAGAGATATCCTGGAGTACCAGCGAAACCTGGGACAGAGAGCCCATCACACTCGGCAGCACGCAGCCCCCGTCCCCATAGAGCTCACTGACAGCGCCGAGCACATGCCGACCCAGTGGGACAGGCACCCTCCCTCCAGGAACCTCTGTGCTTCGTGGGAGCACAGCAAACCCCAGGGCTTTCTGCCAGTAGCAGCAGCCAACCCCAGGATGGTGCAGAATGATGGAGTGCTCTGACGTGCACCTCCAGCACTTGGCTTTGCTTCCCCAGGGTCTGTCCCTGTTGCTGGCTTGTCCAGCTCACCACGACATCTCGGTGACTCACCAAGTCCCTGTGGGACTATTTGCCTGAGCCCTGCATCAATACTGGGCTGTTTCCAGGGGCACAGCTGGAGCCATCAACTTCCTCACTCCCTGTGCTTCCCAGGTTGGTGTTGCTGGGGGGCTCCCATAACCCGGGGTTCAGGTCCTGGGGATGTGTGTCCCTGCTGGAGCCCCTCCTGACCAAACAATCAACAAGGGCTGGAGGATGCCTGACCTGGGGTGAGTCCTACTCACCAAACCACGCTTGCTGGTCCCCCTCCACCTCAATGGCAAGTCCGAAGTCAGCCAGCTTGACAGCAGCACCCTTCAGCTTGGATGCCAGCAGCAGGTTCTCAGGCTACAGGAGGAGATAGGGGTTGAAGAGCAGCGAAAGCCCTTCAAGGGGCTCTGTTGTCGGGGTGGTGGGGCTTCCCAGCACAGCATGGAGGAAGGTCAGGGCTCCGGATGTGCTCCCCAACTGCTTTGTCCTGCTGTGTGTCCCCAGAACCTTAGAGGACCACAGATTGCAAGGACCTCCCCACCCCCTCTCCCTTGTGTTGTTTCACCCCAGAGCAGGTCTTTGCTCTGTGGTCCTCCCCACTGTTTCAGCTGCCCTGGAGGACGCTGGGCTTTGCTCCACAGGGTTTTGCATCGCAGATGGGGCCCCCACGTCCTCCCACAGGCAGCTCTTACCTTCAGATCGCGGTGGACCACCCCCATCTGGTGGCAGTGCAGGACAGCCTCCAGGATCTGCTGGATGCAGTGGCTGTTGGAGGGAGGAGAAAGCTCACAGAAGTCCGCTGAGGCAGAGAGCCCTTAAACACTTCTCCCTGGCTGCATTTCGCCTCACCACCCCTCTCCCCATCACGCTTCCCACCAGCAGTCCTGCAGCACGGCTTAGTATCTCCTTCCGCTCAAAGCCACGCACCCATGAAGAGCAGCTGTAACTCAGTAAGACCCCACCAAAGCTGCTGGGCACCCAGTTGCAGAGAGCAGGAGCACGGGGGCTAAGACAGAGCCCATGGGGCCCCCACAAAAGCAACACTGGGGAGGGGGTAGCTGGAGAGCAGTGATCCTGCATCTGTTCACTTTATATCTAGCTCATTAAACCCCAGCTCTGCTGCATGCATGAGAAAGGAAGGGAAAAAGACTGAGGCAATGATCACTTCTGCTCCAGAACAGCTGTGTGCAAAGCAGAAGGTCTTTATTTATATGTATTTTATTTTATTTGTATGACACTAATAAGTGGATGGGTTGTAAGTGGATTCAGTGCAGGCAGCCCATTAAATGAAATTGCTTTCTGCCTAGGAATAAAGGATATTTCCATGCAGACAGAGCTAGCGTGGAGCTTATCACCCCCCTGGACATTAGTACAAGCTGTGCCAAGAGATACAGTGATATCTGGAGACTGGAGAGGACCAAATCATGTCCCTCCCAAAAAAACCCGAGGCTAATGCTGTCTCTTGGCCAAGCTGCAAGGACTAAAGGGGTGGCTGAAATGGTGCTCAGCCCCCAGCCTCTGCTGCAGGGTACCTGGAAAGTGCCAGCGGGAGCGTGGGAGGGAGCGGAGCTCCAGCACATCCTCCCACCCCGCCTGTCTTGACTGCTCCTCCTTAGTGCTTTCAAGTGGTAAATGCCAGAGAAACGCTTGCAAATGACTGTAACAAAAACGAAACTGCAAGGGGAAAGGGTGAGGACTGCGGGGTGTCGGTGCTATCATGCTGCCGGTGGGGACACCAGCCTGAGACTGGGCTTCATCCCGGCCAGCCTGGGGAGCCCCAGTTCCCCCATGCAGGGAGCCCCAATGCCTTGCTCCTTTCCCGGGCAGTCAGATGTGGGCTGTGCCATCAGCCCAAGAGCAATGGCTGGCAGCTGCGTGGTTCGAGGCAGGGACCAGCCCTATGGTAACACAGGCACTTCATGTCACAGGAGCCGAGTGAGTTAAATAGAGCTTTCTGGTGTGGGGGTTTTTTTGGGGTTTTTTTTGCACTACACATCTGTTTTATGAGTACGAGCTGTGGAGCAGCTGTAAAACACCTCCCAGCACGGAAGGAGCTTATGCTGCAGAAAGCCAGACATGTAGGAACCTGGGAGGGAGCAGCTCGTGGGACAAGGGGACAACTGCTGTCCCCTCCGTGGCCTGGCATGTGTCCGTGCTCACCTGGCATCTGCTTCGCTGTAGTACTCCCTGGCCACAATGTCCTCAAACAGCTCCCCGCCAGTGACCCTGTGAGAAAACAGGGGGAGTCACGCTCAGCACGCATGCAAGGGAGCTGGATTGATTTACAGCACGCTCAGCCCCAACAACCCCCCCGAAATGCTGCACCATACACGGAGGGAGCATCGGGGGCACAGCGCAGGGACTCACCCACTACCCAGCTGGAGAGACCGAGGCTTGGTTCAAACCCAGCCTGTGGGAAAGGCTTGGGTGAGGTGAAGGGTGGGTGAAGTCTGGGAGGGGGCGTGCGGCTGCAGGGCACGTTGCCCCAGGGTGGAAGCATGCAGCCTCTAGTGGATTAAGAAAAGCATTTAACTATTACTCACAGGTCAAATATCAGGTAGTGGTGGCCCTCTTCAGAGATGCTGTCATGGAGCCTCACTGCAGCAGAGACAGAAGGGTTATGGGGTACACCTGGCTCCCACCCTGCTCCCCAGGAATGCCCTTGCTCCCCTCCAGGCACACGCAGGAGCTGGGGAAGGGAAGAACAGTCTGTCCCTCCTCACTACTGCCGCTGGCAGGGCAAGGGGATCCCTGCTCAGCAGGAGACCCCAGCCATGGCCCCAGCCTTGGGCAGCAGTGCAAGGCTCAGAGGTCACATCCAAATCAGGGACTGCCCAGGGCTGGTGCCTGGCCAAGGTCCCAGGCAGCTTCTGGGCTATCTTGGGTGCTGAGCAGGCTGGAGGCACAGGTGCTCCCAGCCCAGCCCTCTGCCCCATCAGCAGAGGTGCCAGGGCACTGGGCTGCCAGCCCTAGTACCGACAGAGCTTTTTTTGATTCTGCTTATGATCTTCCTTTTCTCCTTGGGAGGTCTCAGGTCAGAGATCCAGGAATCGCCACAGGTTGAGATTCCTTCAGTGGAAATGCTCTCCCCATCCCCTCCCACGGGGCTGGCACCTTGCTCCGCGCATCACGCCGAGGGGCACCATCTGCCCTCGGGCACGTCTTGCCAGGTACAGCTGGGTGCCAAGCTGCCACCTCACCTCTGGGTTCTGGTTGTTCAGGCTTAGATCTCTGCTCCCAGCTTAGCAGGCAGATGTGCAGTGAGGGGACAAGCACAGAAGCAGGTTGGACATATAAATAAGGCCTGGTCCAGCATCCTCCGGCCCCCACATCACATTTTGTTCTGATTTGATTGAGGCTGTAAATATCTAACCCCTTGTCTTTGCCCACTTGGTTTCAGCCTGACACAACTTTCAATGTCTTTGAAATCTTTAAAAACCAGTGAGAAAAAAAAATATTCTGGTGAATGATTTTGTGGGAACTTTTGCTCCCAGCTCATTCTACCGCAGCTACATCAGCCGAGTTCTGTATGGAAACATCCTCCAAAGTTGAGTCTGAGCCAGGGCAGATAAGGAGCCCCAACATTCAGTGCAGACGCTGCGTTGCACCACTCTGATCTCCCAGGCCAGCAAACACCGCTTTGCTGGTCCTACCCCTCCCTCCCAGCTCAGTGAGCAGATGCAGCTGCTGCTAAGAGTAAGCTGCCAGCGGCATCACCTCACCCTGGCCAGGGCAAGGGGCAGAGGAGGTCTGCTGAGCCCCATGGCACCTTTCCTCTCGATCTCTCTCATGGTCTTGTCCATCAACACCATTTTCTCATCTTATTCCATGGTTATCATGCCCCACTGCTAGTCTCCACCATCATCCCCTGCGCTCTGACAACAGTATCTGCTCCCTCTTTTTTCTCTGACACATAATCCCAGCTTTTCCGCCTTCCTCTGCTGGAAGAAACACATTTCCTCCTGTTTCATCTTGCCCGAGAGGGATTAAGAGTATTGTGCCTGGGATCCTGCAGAAGCTGAAGTGTTCGAAGCAGGATTAGGTGAGTTTGGTGTGGATAGAGCCAGCCTAACTACAAGCAGATGGTCCGGATGCACCCCCTGCTTGGGGAAGCCCCAATGCCTGCAGCTACCAGGAGCCAAGAAAGTCTAAGAAGGAGCGACTGCTCTAAATACAGCCGGGTCCTGCAAGCATCTCTTACTGACCCTGGTCAGGAAGAGCTGTGACAGACAAAGCACTCCAGCTCGGTGCCAAGAGCCAAGGCAGGAGCAGAGCACAGCTTCGGGACTGAGGGCCGGAAAGCAACAGGTACCTGGAATTAAAACTGCAGGACTGGGTGCAGCCAAAGTTTTCCTGATAAAGCACAACTCTGTTGCAAGGACTCGCAGCTTTCAGAAACAGCAGCTCTCCCTAATACATAACCCAGCGCCGTGGAGGTGCTGCAGGGTTCTGGGGTCCTGGACCTGCCCTGGACCACCCGTGCACGGGTCTCCTGCAGGCACGGTGCAAAGCACTGGTCGGTTCCTCTGGGATCACGGCAGATGGAGGGACCACCCCCTCACTGCAAGGAGCCCTTCCACAGGTGGGGTGCTACTCCCAGGGAAGGGTGGAAAAGGATTTTCTGCCTCCCTTTCTCCATTCCCCTGGCAGCGGGGGCTCCTCTTCTTCTCCTTAGGGCTGGACTGCAGCGGCACAGCTCGTTCCAGCTCCTGGGTGGGTAATTAGCCCGGCTTGTGCTGCATGCAAGGGAAGCTGCGAGCCCAAGTTTCCAGGCAGCAGGAGCATGGGGAGGGTGTGGGGCGGGAGTGTGGAGAAGAACCTCCTGGGTATAAATAGCATCGAGATTGGGCTCGTTAGCAACACACGCCGTTAACTCTTTCCAGTGTGGTGCGGCAGGGTTGCTCTGAGCTCTGCTGTTTCTGCAGGTCATGGCCAAAGAGTGAGAAGTGGCACAGGGAGGGGGCAGGACGAACAGGGGGGCTGAGGTGTTTCTGTCCTCCAAGACCTCACCAGCCCCACAGGCAAGTGATGGAGAGAGAAGGGAGGAAGACAGCAATAGGGAAAAACTGGGACCAGGCTGGGCGCTGGGGAAGCTCCAGCCGCATGGCCCAGCTACCATCCTGCAAGTCCTCCCAGGCTGGATTCCTCAATTTTTAGTGTTTCTTGCTATTCATGGATTTACAGGGCGTTTCCTTTGAGTCTCAGCAATCCCCACATGTATTTTGGTACAGAGGAAAGGCTTCGGCAGCTGCTCTGACCAGGGGAAGGTTGGAGTCCTCAACCAGACCCTGACAGGGCAGCTCCTGTCCAGTGCACATTTTCTTCTGATTTGCTTGACGCTGTAAATATTTAACCCTTCCTCTCATCCCATCTGGCTTCAGCCCAATACAACTTTCAACATCTGTGAGATCTTTGGAAACCAGAGGCAGGACGGCAGATAGATTCTGGGGGGTTCTGGCACCCTGGCAATGTGCGGGAGACCTGCCACGCCACCGTGTGCCCGAGACAGATGGAAGCTGACAGGCTTCTTCCCAGCTGAAATATTTATGAGGCAGGAGCCGCATGGCAGGTCCCAGTGGCACTGGGTTCAGCTCCCTGGATCTGCTGCAGTGGTTCCTGGGCAAGGATGGATCCAGGGAGCAGTGAGGGGGCCAGGGAGAAGCTCAGCCAAAGGGGAAACCTCCTGGCTGTGGGATGCGAGGGCTGCAGGGCTCCTACCCTATCCACAAATGCTTTTCCAAAAGCTGCAGGATTGCCCTGGGTTTGGCACATGCTGGAGTGCAGTGAAGGGGAGAGAGGGTTCATCCCAGCTCCTGCTGCTGGACAATCCCGGGGGCCTGACAGCCTGCATCAGCATCACTCTCAAGGCTGGGGCTTGGTATTTTTTTTTTTTTTACTGCAGTTTTTTCCCCTCCCCTCTCTCTCTCTTTCTCTCTCTCTCTCTCTCCTTCTGGCCTATTTTTGTCTTTTGCAGGGGCTCAGGAGTTTTCCTGAAACAGCTTTTCCGAAGGAGGCTACTCTCAGATGGACGGTCGGTGGGAAAGTCTTCGCTTCCCCCCCGCCATCGCTCCTCCTACACGCCCCGCGCTGCTGCTGCTGCTGCTCGGAGCTGCAGCCACTTTTTGGAGCATGCAGAGGAATACAGCACCCAAGAGGAGGGAGAGGAGTAAAAATAGTCCCTTGCAGCCTACCAGGGTCCCGCTTCTCCCCGAGGGAGCTATGGCCAAGTGGGTTAGGTAGGACCTACTTCAATCCCCAATGCTCGCTGGAGACCTCTCTTCCCATGACCCTGTTTGAAAATGCTGTCTCCTGTGAGGAAGAGGAGGGATGGTTCTGCAGATCAACAGCCCATGCTGCTGCAGACAGGGCTGAATCGTGGATAGGGACCCCCCCGGGGACACGGGAAGGCAGAAGGGCAGAAGAGCTGAGCACGGGGCACTGGCAGATCTGCCTGGCTCCTCGCCTGGCAGGCGGTGGGGGAGCGGGCTGCGCTTACCAATGTTGGGGTGCTTCAGGAGGCGACAGATCCGGGCTTCTCGTTCCAGCTTCTGGTGATCTGAAAGAGGCAATGGCCCTACATTAGGGTCTGGGGAAAAGGAATAAATCACTCTAAGCTCCAGCCGTGCACCTGGCAAGGAGCAAACCTGTCCTTTTTAATTTGCTAAAGAATAACAGGTTTGGGGACGCAGTCAGCATTGGAGTCTGATGGACAGTATCCCAGCGTGGATGCAGCCCCCAGCCAAGCCCCCAGGCACCAAGACCATGGGCTTTGGATGATTGCTCACCCTCCTCTCTCCCTTCTCTTTGCTGAATGAGTCCCCATCACTTCGCAAAAACCCTGGAGCTGCCTGGATTTTCGCTGCCAGCAACGCCTGCTCAGTTTTCTCATATTCCGCTAAGCACAGGCTATCAGCAAGGACATTTCTGGCCCCGAATGGTACAATTTGAACAGCCAAAGATAGAGCCGACCTGCAAGTGATGTCAAGCTGAAACAGGGCTATCCTCCCCCTCTCCACCCCCAGTCATTTCACATTGGATCTTTGCTCTCCTACATCGCAAAACTCTGGCTCTGAAAATATGCTTCGCTCTGGTGCCCATCTCCAAATGGAGGCACAGGTCCTTGTGCCTGGCTTTTGCCAGGCTCAGGGATACAAGACAGTGTAGCTCTGGGCAAAGCGAGTTGAGAGGAGCAAAAAAAACCTCCACTCTGGGGGAGCCCCAAATAAATTTTCACATATTTTTGTTTCTTCTCCCTGCCTCTGCGCTTTTCTGCCTCCTTATACCTGACCCAGCCACCCTGCACGGAGGTGCCTTGTCTGGAGGCATTTCGTGTTAGCAGGAACCCAGGAGCCGGGAGAAGGGAGGATATAATTAAGGCTGCTCGTCTCTCAGCGCTGTCGCTCTTACCTTGCAGGTTCACACCCCAGAGTCTCGCTCTGCATCCAACCAAACCTGGGTGTCTCCGACCGCTGAGATGTGAAGCTGACGCAGCCCCTTCCCTGCGGGGGATGGAGTCTTTCCCCAGTTATCCCTTGGCCAGCAGCCGCAGGGCTCGGCCCGGGAGAGTCACCCCAGGGCTTGGGATGAGCTTTGCAGCCTGCGCTGCGACACGGGAACCGACGGCTGGGACACCCTCAGTGACCTCCTTCAGCTCCCAGTGGCATTTCCTCCCATGGGGGACAACTTCCCAGGGTGGGACAAGCAAAGGGTTTAGGCTGTTGCTTTTCGCAACCAAAATCTATTGTGGGGTAGAGGGCAGGGACAGGACAGAGGGTCTGACCAGTGGGGCAAGCACTTCTCTGGGGAATGGGTAGCTGCTCTGTGCCCACTCTGTGCTTGTGCCTGGCAGTGATCTTAGGTGAGTCACTGATCATCACTGGCTGCCTCAGTTTCCCCATCTACAGCCTGGAGACTGGGGCCAAACAGCCGGTGGGAAAGCCCAGTATTTCTGGTGTCCAGCTCCTTTGCTTGCTTAGAAGAGGTCAGAGATCACAAGAAAGGGCAGCAAATGCAACCTGAGCATGGTGCGGATCCCAGCACTGCTCTGTGGGGAAGGGGAGAGCACTGGGGACCCAGCAGCAGCCAAGAGGGGTTGGGAGAGGTGCTTATCCCTACAGGGTGAGGGTTGAGGACCCGTACCCACCCAGGGTGAACCCCAACTCATTCATCTGGCCATCAAAGGGTGAAGACATGGAGGAGGCTGCTGTGCCTGCCAGGCTGCAGCGCCTGGAGATGCAGCCCTGGGTAACCCCGGCTCTTCCACCAGCTTGCAAGGACCTGGTAGGAAAGGTCCCCAGGGGAACATGCCCATCACTCCTCCTGGTGCCATGGGCTCAGCTGCAAAATGCAAGGGGAAGAGCTGCCTGAAATGAAGTGCCCTGGGAGCAAAGGCAGCCTGTGCTCTGGGGGCTTTGCTCTTTCCAAGCCGCCGCAGGTCCCGCTGGGGCAGCCTGGATGCGCAGCAAGGGCGGGCTGGGCACAGCCCAGGGCCGGGTTTCCAGCTCCACCACGAGCAGTGAGTCATGGCCGCAACCCCTCTCCTACACCACAAATCCTGCTGCTGCCTGTACCCAAACCCATTTCTCCTCCAAAAATTCCAGTTCCTCTCCTGCTGGCTCCCTGGACCCAAACCCATTTCTCCTCTGAAAACTCTTCTTTCTCTCCTGCTGGACCCCTGTGTCAGCATCCAGGAAGGTGTCTGAAGAGACATCTGTTTCACAGCAACTCTCACCTCCCCCCTGACCCCTTCTCCTCCCTGCCCTCCTGCCCTTTGCATTTGACATGGGCAGTGGCACATCCCCATGGGACAGTGGCTCCTCATGCCCTGCTGGGGATTGCTCCCAGCCTGGGGAAGCAAAAACGGGGGGTTCAAGGCCGTTAGCAAAAGCAGCTGGTGATTTCAGTGGGCAGAGCAGGGAATAACGCAGGCAAGGTCTCCCCAGGGGACAGACGGACACGGGAGCTGGTGCAGGCACCAGAAGAGGATAGAGAGGGGCAAACTGCTGGAGAGGGCGAGCGGAGGCAGGAAGGAGCGAAGAGAAGGCAGCTCAATCTGCTCCTCCAGGCAGCCCTGCAAACCAGGAGGCGTTTCCTGTCCACCCTGCTGCCAGGCGGCCAGGACAGAGTGCCAGGGCCAGCACTGCACACCCTGCTCTGGGCTGGGAGCCTTCGGCCTCGGAGGAAGGGAATGGTCTACATCCCTGAAAAGGGACAGGGGCCGATGCTGGGGGGAGCTCAGCGTCAGTGCTGTGCTGCTTTGGCTGCGCTGCGGGAGGCAGATTGCAGAGCACTGGTTTAATTTCAGGTCAGAGCCGAGTTTGTCACCGTTTTCTGAGTTTCAGTTTTGCCTTCAGAGGTGAGCAGTGGCATCAGGGAAAGAAACCCAAGGAAGGAATTAATTAAACGCTCCCAGCAGGGCACTGGCTCCTGGCACCCATCCTGCCCTCTGTGACGCACCCGGCCGGGAGGAGCTGGAGCCAGGGACATTGGAGCTGGAGCCAGGGACACAGCATCTGCTGTCCCATCTCTCCATCCTCCTCATCAAAGCTCCTCTGACAGATGCCTGGGGGGCAGAGGTGTCCCTGCCTCAGGGCAAAGGCTGGCTGAAGATTTTCTGTGCTGGTTGTGCTCAGCCTTGCCCCGAGGAGCAGCCAGGACAGGCCTGCCAGCTCCCCTTCCAGCAGCAAAGCCACCAATGCGCTCCACTGGAGTGATTAATTAGATGGCAGGGAGGGGTGAGGGCCCAACCCCAAGGAGAAAAGATATCAGCCCCCCACTGGAAGTACCTTCCCGTTTCATTGATGTAGGTACATGCGTCAGGAAACTTGCAGCCCCAGAGAGCGGGGATGGGGAGGGTCAGCAGGGGCCCTTCTCAGGGAAGGTGATGCTCCCAAAATAACTGTGCTACCCCACGCCTGAGGCTGGCAGCAGTTCGACTTGCTGCAAGGCTGGAGCCATCATTTTTCTGCAGCATGGCGTGCAGGGTGGTGGTGGGATTCTCAGGGAGAGAAATGGAGTCCTGTGGCTGCCCAGGAAGGCTGCAATCCAGGATCTTCCCCAGCACTGACACAGCCAGGCTGTGGGTGAATCCGTGTGACTGGATGGGATGCAGTGAGCAGCCACCAAGACATCTCCTTGGGATGTTCATCCCATCCATTGAAGAGATCAGTGTGTACCACAGTGGAGACAGAGCAGTAAAAGGGGGTCCCCTGCTGCTCATCAAACACCCCCTGCCTCTCCGCACATCAAAGGCATCATCCCGGTGCTGGGCAGAGGGGACGCAGAGGAGACAAACTCTCTGCTCCGCAAACTCCGCTCATCTCTCGCCTCCCCAAAAACACCCCCAGCACCTACCTCGAGCAGACAGCTTCTTGGTGTTGATGATCTTGGCCGCATACTCTTGTCCCGCCAACACCTTCACGCATCTCCGGACGATGGAGAAAGCACCCCTGGGAAGACAAGAAACCGGAGGGAGGTGAAGGGCTCGGCACGGACAAGGGCACAGCTCAGCCCTGACGTGCCTGTGGGCCGAGGGGCTGCCGTGGGGATGGGGATGAGGACAGAGATGGGTGCTGGCTGGAGAAGGGGCATGGAGAAAACACAGAGGGCTCTCGCTTGGCTTCCCCGCACTGCTGTCCTTAGGGAACGATGTGGGCAGGTACAGGTAGACCTGGGGATGAATGTCAGATTAGCCCTTCTGTGCTCCCCTCAGAAACCCCAGGCACTGTGTGCCTTTCCTCCACTCCTCCCAGGCCTTGCCGTACCTATCCCCCGGGAGAGAGGAGGCACTGATTTACTGGGGGTGTTGACTTCCGAGGGACACCAGGATGGCTGCAGCTGCCGTGCAGCGCTCGGCCACTTCACCTGAGCCCAATGTGTGTGTCTTTGCATGCTCTAGACAGTGCTACCACAGTGGCATTTTGCAAAAAGCAGGTGTGAACACCAGCCCTGGGTGCAGGTGAGTGGTGCGAGGTGCCCTCAGCTGCAAAATTGTCACAGAGGCAAGGGCAGCCCTGGGGACCCGGTGAGCCAGGGCCACTGGAGCCCAGCTGGACAAGGACCGATGCTGGTGCGGTTTGCACACGTGTGAGCCAACGTGCAAGGGTCTCCTGGGGCCTGACAGGCAAATGAGCACGAGTGTTTAGGACGCCCCAAAGAAGCCCCTCTGCCCCCATACCCCATACCCTGAGCCATGCCAGCTCATTGCACTTAAAGAGCTCAAGTGCGACGCTGAGAGCTGCAGTATTGCGCACACACACGTACGCTCCAGCCCTGCTGAGCACAACCTTTGTACCAGGTTTGCTTTCCTGCCAAACCCTTCCAATCACTAAAATAACAACTATCAAAAGCAATCCCACCTTCCGCCCCACCTTCCCCCCGCTCCCCATTGCCCCGCTCCCGCTCCCTGCCGGGGAATAAAAGGCCGCGGGGCTGGCGAGCTGCGGCGGATAATTGGTATTACCGGTGGGGGCGGGTGGAGACGGGTAATTTGGGTTTGAACGAGATCTTTCAGAGAACGGCTGAGCGGCAGGGTGTGGAGGGATGAGGCTGGAGCCCCAGCGGAGCCGGCAGCCCACTCACCCCGTGCCGCTGCGCCGAGCATCGCTCACGGCACGTGCCGGGCAGGAACCGGGGGAGCAGCATCCCGGTGCTTCCCGGCCTCCCTGTCCTGTCATTTAATCCCGGCTGCTGGAAGAGCTGAGCTGTTAATATCCCTGTAGTCTGGGGCAGAGAGCTTATATGGAAGGGAAGGGGGAAGAATGCTTCGGATCCAGCTTGCCATGGCTGGGGGAGACCGGAGCCATTGTCAGCCCCACGGTGATGCTCTCCCCATCCCTCCGGGAACCCCACACCACGTGGGGTTTGGAAGCTTCTGTGAGTCCCAATGACCCATGTTTCCTATTTTTTTTCCTAAAGATGTGTGTGCTGCTTTGGCATGCCAGGAAAGTCTGCAGCAGTGAGCGTGGCAAGCAGGGAAGCCCCCCGCACCCATCACCTCAACTATCCCAGCCACAGGATTTCACTGTGGGATCTGGCATGATGTTGGAGGGATGTAGATGTCCTGGACTTACTGGAGGCTGAGGACAACCATCCACTCCTGGTCCCAGGGCTCACAGCCACTTGCTTGGCCATTTATTCAAGCTAAACCAGCTGGCTGGGAAGGGGGAGCCGTGGGAAGCGGGATGCAGTGGCCGGGGTCGGAATGCGCCACATGGGCACAGCGCAGGGTTTCACACCCTCGGCTGCATTTGTGGCTCCTCTGGACCTTTTTAGCAGAAACCAAATGTCTGTTTGTGCTCTGTGAAGCACAAGAGAGACTCTGTGAGCCCAGAGAGCGGGGCACACATGAGGCGCTGTGTGTGGGGCGCTCGGGGGTACAGCACGCCTGCATGGCCCTGTCCTAGTCCCAGTCAGGTCCTTCAGGGGGTCTGTGCCGGTCGGGACCACCCCCTCTTGGGCGTTTGGCCAGGCTGCTGGGTGCCAGGCAGGGAGCTCAGCCCTGTCTTGGTGCAAGAAGCCCCTTCAGAAGGAGACGCGTTCTGTTCCCTGGCCCTGGGCAGAGGGTCGGAGCCCTTCCTGTCCCTCCAGCCCTGGCACTGCTGGGTCACAGCCCTGCAGCCCCTGTCCCTTGGTCCCCCAGGCCAGACATGACCCCCCACCATGTCCCCACGGCCTTCTCCGGCGCAGGATGCTCCGCTTCTCCCTTTTTCACACCTTCCCTGCCAGCCCCAGGCTGCGCTGCTGCCGCCCTCCCTCTCTTCAACACCTCCTCCTCCTCCAAGGCTTTTTATCTCCTTTCTAGAGAGAAGAGTGTGGGCTGGGGATTTTTTGTTCCTCCATTTTTTTAATTTTTTTTTTTTCCCCTTTTTAATAAAACCCCTCTCCTGCAGCTCCAGGAGCAGAGGGGTTGGTTGTACAGCTCGGCATGATAATTGTCTCCAGCCTCTCCCTGAACCTGCGGCGGGGGCGGATTCGGAGCCGCCGATGGAGCTGTGCTTCGTGTTTGTCCTACTCCAGGGGGCCGTGGGCAGGATCCTCTCTCTGTCCCCCACCACGCTGTCCCCCACACTCGCCTCATTGCCTCCTGCAAGCGTGGGGCGGCGGGGGTGGGTCAGAGCGGCCTCTCACTTGCTTGGCTTTGCTGGGGCTGCCGTGGGAGGAGGTTTTCCACCACCTTCATGTCCCCTGCTTGGGACAGATGCCCTCCCCATGCCTGGGAAGTGCAGGGATGTGCCAAGGGGGTCGGCTTTGCAGACCCCCCTTCCCAGACTGTCACCCAGTACCTCCCCTGCTGCCAGTTGGGCTGGGGACACCCCGTGTCCCCCAGAGCCTACTGTCCCGGTCCCTGGGGCACAGCAAACCCGAGGTGGACCCTTTGTGCTCCAAGCCTGCAGAATGCTGCTCCCCTTTGGGGTCTGGGTCGGGGAGAGCTGCGCTACCTGCCCTGCCTTGTCCCTGCCGGGATGCCCCTACCTGGCACCGGGAGCATCTCACCGGAGCAGGGATGCTGCTCCCCACCGTGAACGGCTGCTGCAGCAGAGCAGAGGTGCTGCGCTTCGTCCTGATTTCCCTCTCTAAGCCCACGAAGCAGAAATTTCCCCATGGGAAGCGGCTGATTTTTGAACGTGCCAGGATGTGCTGGAAACCATCCCGGTGGAAAATCCCCAACCAGCTCCACGTCCCCTTGACAAGCCTGGTGAAGTCCCTAACTCGGGAACACACCTCAGTGCTGTGGGTGGTTCCCAGCCGCCGGAGCAAAGGGGAAAGTCGTGGGATGCTCCGAGCTGGGAACGCTGCCCCTGCATCACCCCGGGAGGTGAGCTGGGCTGGAGTCCGATGCCCGCAGAGGGCTGGCAAGCCACTGCACCAGCTTTGCTCCTTTGTTCATGAATGTGTTAAAGCACGTCTGTTGAGGTGGTTTTACACCATGGTGCCAGGTGGTGCGGGCAGCCCCCAGGTCTGGGTGCTCAGCCCTCCGTGTCAGCATCCCACCTAGCTAAGTGCCGCATCCCAAACACCTCCAGCAGCCCTCCTGGTCCTCCTGCATCACGCCGGGTTTGCAAACTCCCCTCCACATCTCCGCAGCCACATGTGCCCAGCCAGGGCCCAGCAGCCTCCCCGTAAGCACCCAGCAGCTGCTGCCTCCGCTGCCTACCCCCTGCCCACCCCCTGCTGCCACCACAGAGCCTCAGAGCCCAGAAAAGACAAGAAACCTCTGGAAAAAGCAGGTCCCAAACCCCACCTTGCCACCAGCACCCCAGCGGGTGCCCATTGCTGTGCCTGTAGTGCCAGCTGGGACTGTCCCCGCTGCAGGGACCCACTCCCCAACCCGCTGCTCCCCAACTGACATCCACCCTCTTGCAGCCTCCCCGATGCCGAGAGGATGGATGTTCATGTCCTGGGACCAGAGCAGGGGTTCCGCTCGCCTCCAGGGAGATGCACTTTGTAGCAGCAACCTGGTCCTCACAACCTGTACGGCTGGGGAATATTAACGGTGTTCAGCCTGGCACAAAGTCCTCCCATTTCAGCAGCCCGCTTTCTCCGTCTTTGCCCTCTCCTTTCTCCCTCGCCCCCGTTTCGTACGCCCACATGCGTGTGGGCACATGTTTGGGCGCAGTGTGCCCAGGCAATGCGGGGCTGGAGCATTGGCTGTGCCTGCAGGCGGGCACGGTCACCAGCCACCTGGCACGGGCACCCCAAGCCCCCGCCATGCCACCGAGCCGCTCCGAGAGGGAATGCAGCTGTGCGCCCCAGAATTGCACACCAGCTCCGAAAAAAAACAGCCACGGAAACCGAAACACAGGCAACACACCTGGTCACTTCTGCACCTTTTTTTATAGCCACATTCTCAGCCAGACGTGGAGCATCCCTCTGCCCCGCACGCAGACCCTGAAATCTTCTGTTCCATCCCAGGGCACTCCGTGCCCCCCCGGGATCACTTTGCCACACACGGGCACACACAACGACACTCGGGCTTGCTGAGCTGAGCCCTCCCTGGCAGGAGAGCAGGGTCAGGCGGGGCTGTGGCTCACCCAGGGAGGACACTCGCACTGGGACAGGGGCAGGGGGGGATACACCCCGAATCTGTCCAAGAGCCACCGGGAGTCTCTGGCGGCTGCCAGGCAGGCTCGGTCTCTTGCAGGACTAGCCAAACCCCGGCAAATCCATACGGAGCCATTCCTTAAAGAAATGTGAGGGGTGCCCACTGCTTTGGCTTTCCTCCTTGGCTGTCCCGTCCCTCCTCCCAGCTGGAGAAGTTCCCAGGGAGCCGGCAATATCTTCTTTCAGGAACGGCTTTTCCGTAAGAGGAGCAGCTGCCACCTCTCCAGGCAGTCCCAGCTCCATTGGGGTGACCCGAGCCCCCGGCTGAGCCCCCGTCAGCACCCACCTGAGCTCAGGAAGGGATGGAGCTGGCAGGGCTGAGGCTGGCAGCCCCCATTCTAACCTGAGTCCCCCCCGACCGCTCGCCAGCGCGTTTGTTCTGTGTCTCTCTCCTTTCCACCATCTCTGGCAGCTCCCAGCGCCGCTGAGGCTTTTCCCGAGCCGGGGCACAGCCCCATTCCGAGCACCCCAGCCCCATCTCCAACTTACTTGCCCAGTTCCTCGAAGAGCTGGTACTCCTCAGTGAAGCGATTGCAGGTGATGGTGGCCATCCCGAGGGGCTGGAAATGCTCCCTCCCCAGTGCGGAGTTTGGGGCAAGCAGCTCTCCTCTCGCTCCCTCCCTCTCCGTGTGCTCCCGGGGCTCTCTCCTCGCCGAGGTAAATAAGGGAATATATTTGATTGACAAGCCCGGAGATAATGATGAGGGCAATTTGTCTTCTCAGCTTCACAAGCCTTCGTCAGCATCCCCGTCCCCATGGCGACCACCGCTGCCAGAAACGCCCTGTTTCTGTTGCCGGGGCAACTGCTTCCCAAACCCGCCGCCCCACCGTGGGGACCAGAGCCCTGCTGGGGACCCGGCCCCACGGGCTGCCCAGGGGTCACCCGGCTGCTGCTGTGGAGGAGGAGGAGGGCGGGGGGGAAGTTGAAAATGCGAATATTAAAGGCAAATTAAAGGATGTGGCAGTGGTAGAATAATTGGGGCCAAAAGCGTTTCCATGGAAACCGTGGTTTCCATATTGCAGGAGGATGCTGTCACCCTGGCAACTGCTTTCTCCCCCCTCCCCCAAAAAAAACCCCAAAACATAGGTCCTGCTGGTGCCCACAGCAGCATCTCTCAGGGCCTGGGGGGTTGCAGGACAGGGCACATGGTGGGGTGGGGTGGGTGGGAGCAGGTGGAGCAAAAGTGTGTCAGGAGAAGCTGGAGAAACCATGGCAGGTCTCCAGACCAGCCCGCCCTCAGCCAGGCTCCCCCAGCGGGCTGGTCCCCGTGGCTCTGCAGAGGAGCGCTGGCTGCACTGGGGGAACGCTCCCTGCTCCCCCAGCTCCCCCCACGGTCCCTGGGGCTGCTGGGGGAGAAGGTCCTGAGGGTCTCTCCCATCGTGGGGCAAGCACAGCTAAGAGAGGGAGAGAAAGAGGATTTGTTCTGAGCTGGTGTTCCCTGTGGTGCCCCAGCCTGGGCTGAAAGAAAGCAGGAGGATTTCAGAATGGCAAGAGGAAGATCTTCCTTCCTCCTCCTTGGGATTTTGCTGCTGAGTTGCCTCTCTGCTGCGTTTAACATAAGAAAGCACAAAAAGGGCAATAAAAGTGAAGCAATAGGATCCAAGACCTCAGGTGAGAGGTTTCGCTTTGAGCCCACCTTGCTGCCAGCACCCATGGCAGAGCCCACTGGGGATCTAGCACTCCTCCCTCCATCTGTAACACCGCTTGCATCTTCCCACCTCCTGACCCCTCCAGCAGAGCTTTCTTCTAAGTTTTTGTCCCATTTCTGGATGATTTTGCAGCATAAGGAGCCCCTGCCATCCTGGGAGAAGGGACTTTCACCACCGGCTGGGAGGGCATTGCCTTTGGCAGCTGAGATGGATTGAGTTCCCTTTCAGGCTGCCGTGGAAGGGTTAAAAGGAAAAAGAAAAGGCTCTAACCAGACAAAAATAGGGAGAAATCTTTGAGAGGAGAGAGAGAAGGAGGAGCAGAGAGAGGGAGAGAAGAAAGGAGGTGGAAGTGGAGGAGGACAGCAAGTGGCGGAGTGAGGAAGAAGAGGGGGAGGAGGAGAAAGGTCTAATGGCTTTTCCATTAATTGCACCATTACCCACCTTCAACCCCACTTTGTATTCCCACATCCAGCCTCCTGCTCCTGCGTGGCCCAGCTGGAGGGGACCATGTGGCCCTGGTAGCAGGGCAGGGACCCAGCTTCCACCCATGGGCATGGGGACGGAGCCACAGTCCCCAAGGTCTGGTGGCCTCCAGACCCACCGCGCACGCAGAGCACTCTGGGCACCCTCACCTGGGCCGAGGGCGATGCACGACCTGCGCCCTGGGGACATGATGGTCCCCAAAATGCTTCCCTGCCCATGCACATCTCCACTCCATCCCGCTCCCACTTAAAAGGAGGTTTCATTCGCCACCTCCGGGGCCATGCCAGGAGGTGGGGGGCAGCCGCGGGGGCCGGTGCAGCCGGATGCTGAGGGGTGTGCTCTCCTCCGCCAGCTTTTTGCTGCCAGCCCCCAACAGCCGCTCAGAGCAGAAGGGCGAGAGGAAGAGCCTCCCCACAAGCCGGAGACCTACGGACGCCTGTGGGCAGCTGCATGCCCCAGCTCCCTCCCACTTGTGCTGTTTGTCCCCGTGGGTGCTGCAGTGTGACCTGCCTCCCCTTCCTGCACCCACCCCCACGCTGGCACGCGTGTTCAGCCCCACACGTGTGACTCGGCGTGTTCCCATAGCCGGGAGGAGGGATCTATCCCTTCCTTCTCCCCCAGCGCCCCCACTGCACACCTGACCCCTGCGCCCTGAATCTCTCACTCGGGGCAGGGAGCAGTGACAAAGTTCCCCTCGGGGTCCCTGCCTTCCTCTGCAGGTTTCTCCCGCATGGCAGAGACACTGCTCTTCAGGAAGGGTTTCTCCCTTGCCCTCCTCTCTATTAATTTTTTTCCTTTTTCCTCGGCATTTTTCCCTCTCTGAGGGTGAGGGGGTGTCAGGCTTCTGGGTGCTGAACATGCTCTGCTTTGCTGATGATGTTTTCCTGAGCGGGAACTGCTGTGCGGCTCCGCTCCTCGGTGCCTGGGGACAACCCAAGGGGAGCAGGAGCTCTGGGTGGGACCTTTCTGCCCCGGGCTGGGGGCTCTCCCACCAGCTCCCGGGAAAGAGGAGCGGTCCCAACCCTCCCCAGAGGCCTCAGGATCTTCTTTGGATATCTCTCCTTGGCTGATATCTCTGTTCCCAGCCACTCCAAGATTTACTCCTGCAAGGTTTTGGAGAGCCAAGCTGCTCTCCTGCTGCCGTGCTCGGATCTGGCCGCCGGATGGAGACCTTCATCCCCAGCAGCTCTTCTCCATCACCCAGCTGCCTCTCCAGAAATGCCTTCTGCTCTCCTCACACCCACTCCAGCTCTACCTACAGATATTTAGTTTCTGCATCCCAGCATGGGGCTGCCCCAGGATGGGCACTTGGGGTCTGATGCCAGACCCCAAAGGCACAGGACAGGCAGCTGCTCCATGAGGCTTGAGCAGGACCAGTGTGTCCCTGGGGCACTGCAGCAGGTGTGTCCCCCTCCCAGGGGATGGGGCTGGCATGGGCCTCAGGGAGCTTGCAGCAGTGCCTCACAAGCTGAACCGGCGGGGCTGCAAATTACGTATTGCAGAGATCCCAAAATTACTGGGACAGTTTCACACGCAAGCTGGGGTCTGGGGGATGCTCAGTTGCTGTCCTCTGGGAAGCTGAATTTGGGGTTATTTTTAGATGAAGATTATAAATAACGTGGTAAGGAGAGCTGATTTACATTTTGGGTTGTGTTTGCAAACGTGCCCCGTCCCTGCGGGCCCCAGCGCTCACTCCTGCAGCCACATGAGACTGCTTTTGGCTGGGACAAGGTGTCCCCAGGGCCACCTTCTCCCTGACACCAGGGTCTGTGGGCAGGGAGCCTCCTGTGGACGTGGCCATGGATACTTGGGAACCTCCAGCAGGTGCCGTGCAGCTCCCTGGGGCCATCATGTGCTGGCTCTGGGTGGGGAGAAACCTCTGCAAAACCACATGTTCTTGGACCTCTAGAAGGACAAAGGATGCGATTGCCTGGCATGAGATAGAGCCGCTGGTCCAGGGCACCCTCTCCCCAGCATGAGGTGTCCAGAGCACCCCTCGGCTCTTCCACCACAGCAGTTTGCTGAGATGTCCATCCCCTTTCTTGCTTCTTCCCTTCCTTCTCCTTTTGGGGCTGAAGAGCCCCCCAGGTACTCCCAGTCCTGTGTGTCCCATCCTATCCTCATCCCATCCGCATCCTCATCCTTGGGCTTGATCGTCTCTTGAAGGGTCATTGGGAAGGAGGGAAGTGCTCAGCCGGTCCATGCAGACACATCTGCTGGGTGCAGCACCAGGGCTGGGCAGGGAGCTCCAACACCTGGGCATCTCACAAGCTGCATTAACCCCTCGGCAGCCAGAGTGCACAGGCACCCCCGAGGGGCTCAAACTGTGTGAGAACACAGGATTCTGGCACAAGGTTCAGATACAGCAGGACTGGCAACAGCAATGAAGGAGAACCGCTGTCCTTGGGCTGGAGGCTCTGCACAATCCAAGCATCCAGAGATGCTCCTGCCTACTTTTCCTCGTTTTGTTTTCACAGACTAAGACTTTTGTTCAAGTGTTTCTTTTTGTAAAAATTCTGAATGCAACTTTTTTTATTTAAAAAACAAGAACGTAGACCCAATGCTATGGCTAGGCTGACTGCGTGAACCCAGCCCAGCAGATCAGAAACTGGAAATGAGGCAAGACCAGACAGACCTTTCCATGGTGATATTAGTAAAAGTGAAGGGAGAAAAATCAAACATGTTTTCATGGAAATTTCCATTTTTGAAGGGGGGGGGGGGAAAGAAGGACTAAACTTGGATGCATTTATATAAATATGGAAATGAAAGCCGTTTCCCGATCCTTGTCACCACCCGGTGGCCAGCCCCGCTCTCTCGCTCCCTCCAGCACTGGCTCCCAATTGCCGTGATTCATGCCTGAGTCCCCTGCAGCCGTCACCCCCTGCCCTTTTCTGGCCCAGCCTGCAGCAGCCTCCTCTTCTTCGGCAAAGCGTTGCTTTATATTCAGCAACCCGTTGGCTTTGCCAAAGCCGCGGCCGCGCTGCCGACGGGCACAGCAGTGCTGGGGGACCAGGCTGGTGGGTTGAGGTAGCTGGAGGATGTGGAACATCCTCCTGGGGTTTGCCTCGGCTGGGACTGGTCCCCATGGAGCAAAGGGAGCTCGGGCATGGAGATGGGGATGAAACTTGTCCTTGATGGCACTGCAGGGGTCGTGCCCGCAGGGATGCAGGAGGCTGACGGGACAGGGCGGTGATGGGCGTGCGCGCAGCAGCTGGGACCGGCACACACACTGCCACACTCTGGCTTTGCAAACTCCTTCCTATCTCTATTCTGCCTTCCTGACAGCTTGCTTTTTTTTTTTTTTTGCTTTGTTTCTATAGAAAATCCCAATTCCCCCAAATAATCCAGCTAAGAGTAAGAAAAAAAAAATACAAACGTGTCATTGCATTCTCTTCCCGTCCCCGTCCCTCTCTCACACACAGGGCTTGAAAGCACACTGAAAGGTATTCAGCGTGCACGCTGCCAATTGTCACATCTTTCAATGACAGATTTTAAATGAATGTTATTTTGCAAGGGAGAGAGAGAGAGAGAGGGGGGAGAAAAAAAAAGAAAGCCCACACTGCTCATCCAAGAGCTGACAAGTCCTAACGGGCCTCATTTTCCAGAGACAAAAATAACTATTTTCAAAATTCACAGCAGGGCCTTCGCCTACACGCGCTGCACCAAGAGAAACCTGTGGGGAGAAATGTAAAACACATTGTGTAAATGGAAATGCACCATGCATCCCAAACGCTTCTAAAGCTATTTACCCTCTTTCATCCTCATCAGCTCTCCCCTGGGCACACGAATACACGCTCACACCCCGCCGGGGGCGCGGGGGCACGGCTCTGTGCTGGCTGCCCCGGCTCCTGAGCTGCCTGGCCCCTGGCAATCGCTCCTGGCTCTCCAGGACAGGTGGGTGATGAGGGGGTGTCCCTCCCTCCATGGGCACGCTGCTGGGAAAGCAGAACCCATCTGTGGCGCGGGGACATGGCTCATGGTGCTGGCAGGCAGGAGTGGTCCCTGTTCCCTGCCATGGCTTCGAAGTCCTGCAGCTACGGAGCAGCACATCAGTCTCTGGAGAGACCTTCTTGAGATCTTCCTTCTGCTTCAGGCTCAGCAGCAGGGACAGGGACAGCCCCAGCATTGGGAAGAGACAGTCAGGGGCGGTCGGCTGGTTGGATGCATAGGATGCGTGGGGAGGAATGTGGGTGCCTACAGCCGTGCACCAGGTGGGTGCAGCCAGGCAGAACTGTGGATAGAAGGGTCTGCTGGGTGGCTGACCCATGTGAAGTCCGACAGAGCTTGAGGCAAACCTGCCTTTTGAATGAGTGGCCGTGGAGAACCATCTGTCCTCTGAGTGCATCCAGCCAAGGCTCCATGGGCCAGTTTCACAGTGGGGCTGCTCCCAACTCCCCAAGCCAGCAGAGAGCGGAAGCCGTGGCCCCGTGTGAGGTCCCTGTAGCAGCGAGGCTGAGTCCAGCCTTGGTGGTCTCAGGTCGGACACCCATCGTCAGGAATCCGTCCTTCCACAAAGAAGTATAACAGGGAAACACCATGGTCTTGGGTTTGGAGGGTTCCCAGAGCAAAAGCAAAGAAGGCAGCTGCCTGGCAGGGGCATGTAGATAGAGGGAAATGACAAGGGACAACCTGCAACAGTCAATACTTAAAGCTTGCGATTGCCTGCAGAGTCCTCGAGAAAAAGGTCTCTCTCTTTGGAAGGGGCTGTGCAGGGGCCAGCCCACCTCCCCATTTGTCCCTCTCCCTCGCTCCCACCCTGTGGTGCTGCCATCCAGAGCTCCACCCTGGACAGGCTGGGCTGATGATGGGGGACTCTCCCGTCAGATGCGGTTGGACATGAGCCTGGTGTTCAGTTTGCGGAAGAAGGAGCGCAGCTTGCAGATCTTGCACTTCTTCTTCTTGTTCCTACTCTTCGGGGGCTCCCCAGTGTCTTCCCACTCCTCCGTGTCATCCTCGCTGGCCCAAGGTCCCCAGGCGCCACCATTGAAGTCTGGGTGAGCCCGGGGGTTCTCTGCGGGGTACCGCACCGGGATAGCTGTCCGGTTGTAGTCCACCAGCCTCATCAGGAGGGTCCTGACCACATCTGGGCGCTGGTCCGAGAGATCGTAGCGCTCGTAGGGGTCAGCGGTGATGTTGAAAAGCCACACAGACTTCCTCAGGCCATCGGTGAGACGCTCCAGGTTCCACCAGCTCCCTGGAAAGTTGGTCAGGGTCTGTGGTGGGATCCAGTCGCTGTACCCTGGGTCACCAGTGAGGAGCTTCCAATCCCCGACCCGGATGGAGGCTTGCACGGCCGTGTTCCAGATGCCGAAGCCATCCTCCAAGGACCCGTACTTGGCGTGGTTGTACAGGGGGTCAATGTTGTGCAGGATTTCGGTTCGTGGTGACTCCTTGCCCTCGCTAATGGCAGCCCAGACGTTGTAGCCATCCAAGCCTGGGACATTGCTCAGGTTGCCCCTGGCCAGGGTAACCAGAGTTGGGTACCAGTCCGTGATGTGAACCAGTGCCCAGCTGGTCCGACGTTTGCGCTTGATCAGGGGGCTGTGGACAAAACCAATGCCTCGGACTCCACCTTCCCAATACGTCCCTTTGCGACCCCGTAGCGGCCAATTGCTTCCCCCAGAGAAGGTCTGCCCACCATTGTCAGTGGAAAACACGATCACGCTGTTGTCATAATACCCATACTTCTTGAGGGCCCAGGTGATGTTCTTCACCGCCTCGTCCATGCAGGTCACCATGGCGGCGTACTTGCGGCGAGCGACGTTGCCCATGGAGCGGTAGCGGTAGATGTACTCCTTGGGCGACTGCAGAGGTGTGTGGACCGCTTGGAAGGCCACGTAGATAAAGATGGGCTCCTTAGGGCTGTGGGATGCCAGGATCTTGCTGACGCGCTGGGTGTAGAGAAAGGTGGAGTACTTCCCACTCTGGTCCCAAGCCACATCCTCCCCTTCATGCAGGTCGTAGCCGCAGACGCCCGGTCCGTCGCAATTGTCGTAAGTATAGTAGTCCACGTTGCCTGTCAGGGAGCCCAAGAAGGTGTCAAAACCCCGGCGGGTGGGCAGGCATTCCTTCTTGTAGAAGCCAAGGTGCCATTTGCCAACCATGTGCGTGGAGTAGCCGGCTTCCTGCAGCTTCTGGGGCAGGGTGACCTGGTCGAGGGGCAGACAGTTGGGCTGCCGAGGGCGGATGATGGAGTGCTGCAGCCCTGTGTGGATCTGGTACCTGCCAGGGAAGAGCCAGGAGGAATCAATGGTGATGAGGAGGAGCACTGGTTGGGGACATGGTGGCACTTCATGTACATGCAGCCCTCCGTGTCAGACAGCCCAACCCCATGAAGCAAGCTCCATGCCAGAGACCAGGAGCTCCTCATCCATCCAAAAGCACTGAAAGCAGATGCAAAAAAGAAAACCCAAACAGACATCTCAAAAGCACACTGGGCTGCTTTCCCAGGACACCACCAGCAGCTGACCCTGCTGCTGCCAGCCCTGGGGAGCTGGCTGGGCTCTGCCAGGGCTGGGCAGCATGAGCAAGAGTTGTGTACTGATCCCTAGGGTTTTGTACTGTCCCACCTGGGAGTCCTCCCCTGCTTTGCACACCCTGGAGATGCCTGAGATCCCTCTAGAGCCAGCAGAAGAGAAGCCTTTGCCTGGAGCCCAGTGGGCTTCACCACCCCCAGGGTAACAGGTGACCACATCCATAGGCATATCCCTGGGGCCCACACCTTATCAGTATCAGATAATCTGATGAGATCTGCCTCCTGCGATCAGTGCTGACCTCCCATCCCTGTTTCAGGGAAAGCCCCATCTGTCCTAGGAGGCAGAAGGGCCCAGGATCAGGGGAGATCTGGCTCTGCTTCCACAGAAGATGATGATGGGCCAGCATCCAGCCTGCCCTGGCTGGTGCATCACAGCATCACTGCATACGCAAGCAGGAATAGCACGGTCCAAAGGACTTGTAGACACAGAGGAGAATGATCCTCCCACCCCACAGCCCAACAGCAAATCCTCCAGGGCCAGTGTGACAGCAGCATGGGGCTGTCCTGGGGACACAGCTCTTTGCCAGATACCACCCTCTCCCAAAGTGACGTCTGTTACCTAATGGCATCCACATTTTTGGCCTTACCATGTGCTGCTACTTATTTCATGCAAAAATCAACCATTTACCCAAGGAGACTTCTAGAGAAAACCCTCAAGATACCTTTCCCTGGAGGATCTCCATTATCTGCCAGTACACTGGGGCATCTGTCAGCAGAGAGCTGGGGTCAAGCCCCGCAGAGCTAAGGAGGGCACGGAAGAAGGGGACACACACGCAGGGTGTGAGCAGGCGCTGGCTTACCTGCCGGTTATCAGCTGGCTCCGGGACGGGGTGCAGATGGGCTGGATGTAGTAGTTCTCCAACTTAACGCCCTCCGCTGCCAGCCTGTCCAGCGTTGGCGTCTGGATATCCGAGCCGTGATACCCGACGTCGTGGTAGCCCTGATCATCGGTCAGAATGAAGATGATGTGGGGTGGCCTGGTGAAAGCGGGTGGCAGTGATTTCTCCATGGGGTCTGTGGCCACGTCAGCCACCAAACCGGGCTTCATCCAGTCCCAGGATAAATAGCCAAAGCTGAGCAGGCTGACGAGCGAAAAGCCCGTGAGGGCGTAGACGGCCATCCCGGAGCACGATGCGCTGCCTGCCAAAGGAGCTACTGTCCCAGCATCGTCTCGGAGCCACGGAAGCAGGAGGTGTCCCCTTCCTCTGAGAGAGTCCCCAAACCTAAGGGACGGTCCCTGAAACCCCTGCAGCCGGTTTTGCGGGAGCAGCTCCCATGAAGGCACACTCTCGCGCACACAAAGAGCTTAATCCGCCGGGGCCGGGTTGCCTTCAGTCAAAAGAAAATAACCCTCGCGCCGCTCCAATCAAACACATCTGCACGGCAGGACGGGCTCCTTGCAGTGATTAACGGCAGTCCCAGAGCCACTCAGCGAGCGTCCCGAGTGCTAGAAACACTCCCTGGCTTCTTGGCGTTTTCTCAACGGTGTTATTTCTTTACGAAGAATCCCATAAAAACTTCTCCCGAGAAAGCAGCTGGCTTCTCTGCTCCTGCGCCTGCCCAGCTATCCGGATGGCTTGCCTGGGATACGATGATCCTTTTCTTTAAACTCTTGCGGAAGAGGGTGCTAAAGTTCAAGCCCAGGGGTGCCGAGCTCTCCTCCTTGCTCTCCGGGGAAGAGCCGCCCTCTCCTTTTTCCCACCCTCTGCTCCAAGGCAGAGAGTTCCAACATCTGCTCCGGACGCGGGCTAAGCCGTCAGGTTTATGGGGAGCTGCAGGCTCAGCCCCTCCCAGCTCAGCAGCTCCAGGAAAAAGCTGGGAAGCCCCAGAGTGCAGGGTCCTAAGCATGGTGTTCCCCAAGCCACCAACGCTTCCCTCCCCGAGACGTGTGACACGTGGGCCGGGGTCCTGGAGTGACACTCAGCTGAAGCCCCCACAACATCCAGCCAGGGAGGACAGTGGGGAGGGCTGGGTGTCCGGTAGGGACTGCTGGGGCCAGCTGCCTGCACTACCAGGATCGCCATCCAAATAAATCCTGGCAAGGGGAAGCTGCAAAAACTTACTGGGACACCCCTCAGTGTTGAATAAAACCACACAGGGGCATGTAGGGCACTACAGAGTGGGGTGAGTGCTGCTCTGCCTATTTTCCAGGTGGGGAAACTGAGGCAGAGAGGGGTCATTCGTACTGGCTGTGGCCACAGCCAGCCAGGGGCAAGGTTTAGTGTGGAGACCTCTGCCAAGGCAGGGGTCTGAGCTTAGGGTACTGGGATAAGGGTCCAGGTCTGTGCTCTGATGCTTCAGGGAGCTTTTGGGGAGACATGAGCTCTGCTCCTGTGTAACTACTTCCACAGGGCCAGCACTCGCCAGGCATCAGGAAGCCATCGCTCCTGGCACACATCTCACCCCCTTGACTTCCCCGGGGCAGGACTTGGCCCAAGGCGGGAGATTTTAGTAGCACAAACCCACCCACATTCACCCACTCCTGGCAGAGCTAGGAGCTGGGCCCTGTGGCTGTTTGGGCACCGTCCCTTGCAGTGTATCCGTGGGGACCCGGGGGTCCCCCGATATAGCCCCCCCTGTCCACACGCCTGCCATTAGGACTGCAGGGCTGCAGCAGCGGGGGCTCACCGGGGGCTTTGGGAGGGCTCTGCCTGCACTGAAGCAAGGGCTGGCTCCCAGGAAAGGCAAAGGGAGGGTGGGCTTCTCCCTTCCTGGCTTTAGACACAGGCAGAGGGGACAGGGACAGAGACAGGGGCTTCAGGGGTCTGCAGGAGCACACGGAGGGGTGCAGAAGGCAGGGCTGGATAACTGTTTTCTGCGCCTTTCCCTCCTGGCAGAAGCCCCTGCTCGCTGAAAGGAGCACGGCAGGGCTGGGTCAAGCCCTTCAGTGAGGCTTGATTAATCCCCAAGAGTTCATCGCTCATTTCTTCTGCCCGCTCCTCTTCTGCCTTCCCCCCCCTGCTCCTTCCCACTGCTTGCCCGCCTCCTGCACATTTCCCTCTTCTCCCCTGACATCTTTAGCTTTGAACAATTCCATCCTCTTGGAAAAATCTGAACCTGACTGAAGGGGAATAGAGATGGGAAGTGGTTTGGAACTCCCAGTTCCTGGGTCCTGTGTGCTCCTCCACTGCTCCCAATGGACACCTGCAGCCTGGGGAGACCTCTCTGTATCCCCTTGAGCTATCTGGGGCTGCAAGACACCCCGAGCATCCCGACCCATGGCCCCAAACGCATGGCTCCATGCAAACCTTGGACTGGAGACAGAGTTATCATAAGGGATTATAATCACAGCTCTTTCCAAATAATAAATAATAGTCAGTTTGGGTAAATATTACAGATTAAAGAGGAAATTGGAGATGTCAGGGCTGAGATGAGGCAGAGAAAATGTGTTTAAGGCAGCACAGACAGCTGATAAACTGCGTCGTGTTTGGGGCTGGAGGATTGAGCAGGGAGGGAGGTGCAGGAGGGGGGTGGCAAGAAGGGATGCACCGACCACAGGAGCAGGGCTGGAGCCCACCTCTGAGGAGCAAGAGCAGAGCCGAGCACTTCCCAGGTGTGTGGATTTGCTGCTGCAGCAGCTCCTGCAGCCACGTGGTGGGTTACATCCTGCTCACGCCTTCAGCAGAGGAGGCACAGGCTGAGAGAGTTGCCCTGAATTTAATTTGTTGTCAATGGCTGGAGCTTAGAGGGTTGAAAGGAGAGAAGGAGCCAACAACAGAGACACATGGCAGCACAGAGGAGGGACCTTCTGTGCCTGGCCAGGGCAGCCAGCTCCGAGAAATCAGTGGTGGGTCCAATCTGGCCCCAGGTCTGTGGAGGAAACAGTGGGGTTAACTCAGCTCAGGGAGCTTTTCCAAGAGCCAAAGGGTGAATAAATGGTGAATTTGTTGGCAGTGACCCTGCTCCGAAGGTTCAGGGACAGCTGGCTGGGTCCCAGAAGCACGCAGACACCTCCCAGGGTAGGGGGATGCACAGCCTAGGTTCTCCTCCAAGAAATGATCAAAAGGTGACAACACACAGAGCGTACAGGAAACTGCTCTCGATTCCAGGAGAAACGGGGTGCAATGGGACCCAGGAGCAATGGGGTGCAATTTCAGCCCCGTTGAAATTGTCTGATGGGGAGGCAGGAGGTGGGAGCGGCTGGAGGGAGGAGGAGGAAGAGGAAGAAATGACAGCTCCGGATTTTCGGGGCCAGGACGATTTAAGCCATCTGCACGGATGCTCTGAGGGTGATTAATGCATCATAAGGTCTAGGGACGGAAAAAATACTCAGGGCCTGCGGCCACCCCCCCACCCCCAACTGCTCTTAATTCAAGGCAGTCACTCGTCCAGCCTTGCTCAAAGATGTCTCAAGAGCCAGGAGCTTCCTTGGAGAGCTCCAGCACGTTGCTCAACCGAGAGGTTTCCCCTGGCAGCTGGCTTGGCTGTGGATGCTGAGCCAGGCGTTGAGCCCTGCCGGCTTCGGTCCTGCATCTGCCCGGGCGAGGGCAGCCCCGCTCCTCCCGGCCACATCAGCTGCTGCCACGAAAGATACTGAATCTCCCTCCCAACCCTATCTGCAGTGGTTTTACTGGTTCAAGGCAATGGGAAGCCCCACCGGGTGACCTGGGTGCTGGCTGTGGGTCCAGCAGCGGTTCCGTGGGCACCCGCATCCCAAGCAAAAGCTTCCCCAACCCAGAGCATCACCCACCCGCGCCCCAGCCCAGCACCTCCACACACCTGCGGGCACTTCACGGCTGGGACAAAGCCCCCCATGCTGAGAAATCACACAGCAACCAGGGTAAAGCCATGAGCCAAAGGCCAATATGCATCTTTTTGGTGCTTTTTAGCCTGGTAGCACAAGCTGTGAGGCAGCAAACCCCGACCAGTGCATGGGCCAGGTCGCTGCATGTCCCCACAGCTGGCACAGCTCCTCGCATTTGCACAGCTGGTTCTCTAACCAAATATTTGAATATTACCTCTTTTTTTTCTTTTTCTTTTTTTTTTTTTGTTATTAATTTTATATGGCCTGGGGGCAAGAATGAAAATAATCACAGCCCTTCCTGCTTTTTCCTCCCCACCGCCCCCCGGCTCCGGCCGCACTTGCGTTTTGGCTCCAAACGCGCTCGCAGCAAACAGGGTTATGCAAACAGGCTCCGCATATTTCTCAGCGCCTGCTATCTGCCACGAGGGCCACACAGCAAAGTTTAAAACTAAGCCTCAAATATTTTTTTTTTTTACTCTCCCCCTTTTCTTTATTTTTTAACCCTTCCCGGGGCCGGAGCCCCTTCAGCCCTCAATACTGCCTTTCTCTTGCCATCAATGGGGCATTATGGCAGGGGAATTATTGAAAGCAGAACTCCCAGGCTTTACAATGGGAGCTCTGTGCAAGGCAAATATTGCACAATCTGTTTGCACGCCACCGGCTCCGTGCCCTTCCCCCTCGGCAGCCCCGCTCACGCCTCGGCCTCCGGCCCGCTGAAACGGGACCTTAAAAAAGAAGAAATATGAAAGGTTTTTAATAAGTCCCCTCCTTCCTTCTTCAGAGCAAGACATTTGACCTAACAGGGCATCAGGGAGCCAAGCTCGGCCTCAAAAAAACACAGCGCGTCGCTCTCGCCTCTTAGATGTTTAAGGGTTTCCGCTCTCCCCGGCCAACGTGTGATACATTTACTTTTTTATTGGCACGATGAAAGAGCCTAGGCAAGTCTGAAAAAGAAGGGACCAGTCCCAGGAATTGAGCGAGCTTGTTATTTTGTCTAGAAGAGGGGGAAAAGAGAGGAGGAGGAGGAGGCCAGGCAATACGCGGGAAGGGAGGTGGCTGGAGGTATCGCCGGTCCCAAGCTGAGCAGAGGATGGGGCTGGCAGTGAACACCTCAACATTGATGTTGGGAGCTTCCAAGAGGTCCCGGCCATCCTGCCCTTGGCCTGCAGATAGATCATGGTCCTATCCTGGTCTTCTCCCTGCCATGAGCACTCTTTCCTGCCCTTGTGTCTTATCCTCCAGGGATAATCCCAGGGACCATCTTCCCTCCCTGGTGCACCGTGGGCAGGCAGCACCAGAACCCACCTCCTCCCCACCAGTCCCCAAAATCCCATTTCCTCACTCCAGGGCCTCAGTCTTCCCACCTTGAGCAGTGCACCTGCCTACCTCCAGCCACGTGGACCCTGTGGGGAGAAGTTAATTTTCTAGCAGCAACCGCTGCGGCAAGACCTCAACCAGATCACAGGGATGGGGCTTGGTTTGGGGGAACTCAGAGGTTTTTGAACACACCATAATTCGCTCTCTGCTAGAGCTGGAGCCAGGAGAGAAGAAAACAGCAAATCTGCATCCGCTCCTGCTTATGCAACCCTTATAATCGTTAAAGGAACGAGGAGCATTGCAGCAGCAGCCATGGTGTAGGATGCCAAAGCCACGGGGGGCAGCACGTTATGGGGGTAAAGAGGAGAGCATCAGCCGTGCCTCTGCCAAAGGCTCGGCAGCACTGGTGGATGTTCTTCTTGGAGCCAAACGACCTCTTTTTTTCAATACCCTGCCCGTATTTCATGCCATTTGCACAGTTGAAAATAATCATCATCATCAAAACGCACTTAGAAGCTGTAGCACAATATTAAAGTCTTTTCTAATGTAAACCATAGGCTCTAACAAACCACGCTTGGCTTGGCTAGGGCTTGTTCACAATCAAAACACTGCTGCTCCCCTTACCCTTCTCCCAGTCACCCAGCACTAGCAAAATATGAAATAAAAGCCCTAAATAAGAGCAGTTCCTCTCTTAGACTAAGGAATTTTTCTTTTCCTTTTGGTCACTGATCATACAACTCAATGATTCTGAAAATTCCCCCTTGAAATAACTTCTACGCCTTCCTGCTCATGTTTGTTTCCTTCCTTTCCCTTCATTCAGGAGACTTCAGTCCATCAGCTCCCTTTCCTTCATATAATATTCCTCCCCTCGCCTTTCCCCACCTCCTGGGAAGCTGCAGCTCACCGCCTTCTCCTCTCCTCTCCTCTCTCTAACGACTGGCATGCTCGCTTTGAAGAGCTGGAGAGGAGCCCGTGGGTTTGGCACCGCTCCTTTCTTCCCATGCCTTATGGCAAGCTTTCCACATCGCTTGGGTGCTCTCCCTCCTCATCCTGTCTCCCCCTTCCCAAACCAAAAATCCACCCCCCTCCCTGGAAGCGAGGCGCTTCCCGGCAGAGCCCTGGGGCTCTCGTGCCGGCTGGCAGCCCGGCGGGAGACTTCCCAGCTGATGTGAACCAGGGATGGATGAGTCGGGACGCAGAATCCTCACAGGATTCGGGGAGGACGTCAGGGGAAGCAACGCAAGCCTGGCTTCGCACGCAGGGCAGGCTGAACCTGCCCGTGTGCAGCAGCATTGGATGGAAAGATAGAGAGCGTGGTGGGTGGGTGGGTTTGTGCCCAGTCCCATCAGGCCCCCATGGGTCAAGGGCATGGGGTGGACACTGTTCTGCCCCCAACACACACACCCTCCCAATAGACTGACTTTTGCTAACGAAAATAAAAATATATATATGTAAAAAAAGAGGCAGTGGTTCCCTGGCCTCCAAGGGCTCTCTTTGAAGCAGAGAAGGTCCCAGGGTGGCGGAAGGAAGGATTTAAGCATTTAGCATAGCTGGTTTCTGGCAGTGCTGCCATGTGACCCTGACATTGGCTTCCCCAGCTTATTGATTTTGGACTCCCCCACCTTCATTCCTGACATGATTTATCATGGGATACACAGAAACTCCTCAATCCTCGAAGTATGCAAGCCGCTGGCATCATCTCCAGCCTTACCCAGGCTGGAGAAGAAAGAGAAATTCTTCCCAGCACCCACATGGCAAACATCTCTCCATCCCACAGCCACACCGGGCTGCACCCCAGGGCCTTCAGGTGAGCCCCCAGGCAGGTGAGGGCTGTTGACCCCCCTCACCATGAGACAATCACCATCACTGTCCCAGGGAAGGCTGCTCTCCTCCTGGGAGCAGCTGTGGCAAGCAGCTACCCAGGGTCCAGGGGAGCAGCCCCTGCCCCTCCACCTCCTCCCAACATCCTGCTGAGGTCCTGGCTTCTCTCCCAAGCCACAGCACAGCAGGGGACCAGCTACCCAACTCCCCAGGGCTGGGCATCCTCCTGGCTCCTCCTTCACTTTCATCTCCCCTTTCAGGTGCAACCTCTTCAAAAGCAGCTGGCGGGTTTTGGCTGGCAGGAGATGTGACGGCCAGCCAGCAGGACGCCCGCCCGGAGCTCTGCCCGCCACCTCGAGCCAAGGCACGGAGAAGGAGGAGGACGAAGGCCAGCGCTCCCCAGCTTGGCTCGGGTGCCTGCCCCAGACAAGGAGCCCTTTCTCACCACAGGAGATCACAGCCAGGCAGGGCAGGATGGCCTGAGCACCCTGCTTGTTTATAACCCCGGTTCAGCACAAGGAAAACACACCTGCCCGCCCCAGCCGGGCTCGCACCTGTAACCCGTCACGGCAAACGGTCGCCTGCTTACCCAGGATATGTTACCTTAGCACCCTGGGGGGCTGTTTCTCTCTAAACACCAAGGGTTGTTTTCCAGCCTGGCAGGAGAGGAAGATGGAAAGCCCAGGAGGAGCATTTCAAAGGGTTTTGCATCACGGCTGGCCACAACCAAGGCGCTGGAGCAGGAAGAGGGCAGGGAGCGCGACCGGCCAGACCGCAGGCGCCCATGGTTTTCCCCTGCCCACCCCACCCCCGCGGGCAGAGGGGAGCCCTGGGCACGGGTGCTGGCAGCACCCACTCCTGCCACCTCAGAAGGTCTCTGTTCTGTTGAGCACTGGCAAGGGAGCAGTTCAGAACAGGCAAATAACCCAATTAGACATTGCATTACTTAAAACGAAAGGTATCAATAATCCAGCAGGAGAAATGAGAGCTCTTTCTTGCTGAGGATGCCAAGAGTACAAATTGCCTTCTTGTAAGAAAAACGCTTAATTTCCATAGAACATGACAGATTAAAGCACAGTGGGTGGGTCCACTCTATTATTCATCTGCCTTCACCGCTAACAGAAGACGGTGTGCTGCCTCCTTTGACGTTTCTTCGAAGGCCTGGGATGCCCACAGACAATCTATCAGGGTGGAAAGTGAGGTATGACGGGATGGAGCTTTGAATGCTCAGCACTTACATTCCCCTCTGCCCCGGGTTTGCAACGTACCAGCCTTGTTGCTGCTATTGCTTCCCAAGATGAGTCAAATCAGAAGGTCCTGTTTAAACCCAGAGACCTGTCTGTCTTCTGGACCTAAACCAGCAGAGATGTCCAGGACAATTGTGCTGCTGCAGCAGTCGTGCCCAAAGCCTGCCAGAGCTGTGCAATGAGCTCTGTCAGCAGAGAAATCTAGGATTAAACTTTGGAGCTTGGAATCTTCCCTCCTGAATGGGAAACAAACCAATAAAATAAGAAATAAAACCAGTTTCCGTCAGCTGAATTTACTGGAGAGCACACGGGAGTATTTCACTTGAATGGAAAGCTCAAGGAGTGGTTCCTGTATTTGCAGCTAAACTCTGCAGGGTGAGACTGATACATTAAAATAACTTCATTTCAAAGCAGAGGGGCTCGGAGCAGCTTTCTCCTGGAGCTGCGGGTCAGGGCAAGCTGCATTCACCCCAGTGCAGGCAGCTGCCTGCCAGCCACCAGTAAAGATCAAGCAAAGAAAAGCAGTTACCCAGAGAGCCCAAAATCCAGTGCTGGGGGACCTTGCAAGCAAGAAAACATGGGCACCAAGCAGGAAGAATGTGGGGAAGGGGTTGGAAGGGGCTGGAAGTCCCAGGCTGGAACTGCTGGAAGCCAGAGCTGAGCCACGACATGCACCAGGACTCCTGTCGCCTGCAAGGATGGTGGGTAAATGTGCTCTGCAGATGCTGGATCTGTAGTACCGTCCCCGTATTTCAAGCCCACCCATTACCATCGAGGGTTTTCTGCTCTCAGTCACAGGCATAATGTACAGAGTGGTTGTTGGGAGGCTTAAAGTACCTATATCAATACTGCAGAGGGTGATTCATGATTATCTGCAGTAATCCAGAAGCTATACAAAATTGCTAATAATAGGTCTTGAAAACCGACATTTTAGTCAAGATAAAAAATGACTGGAACAAAATCCAATCATGCTTTGCTAAAACTATAAATGGAAAGGTATAACCCATATTCAGCTCCCCTAAACACTGAGATAAATGAAAGCAGGGGATGTACATCAGCCCCAGGATCCGAGTCAAAGCGAGGTTGGGATCCCGCCCCAGGAGGAGTCGATTCTTGAACAAGCCAAAAAGCGACTCCCAGTGCACCGGGTGCCACAAGACTGGCTTAAATCCAGGAGGGGGGGTTGGGGGGAACGGTTTTGGGAAGGGGGAAGCATGAACACGGATCATGTAGCTGCCCTGGCGGAACGTGATGGACTGTGGGCTGGCAACCGCAGAGCTGCCAGAGCCAAGCCTCCAGCTACGGGGATGCAGATGCAGGGCCCAGCAGGGTTCACGATCGTATTTAATGCTGCTGTGCAATCTGATGCACAGTTACTAGGTGACCGGAGCCCACGTGTGCAAGGATAATGGTCCCTGTGCAGGTCAGCCCTGGTCCAGCTCCTCAGCATCGTGTCTCTGAGATGCATCGAGTAGTGGCTCCACATCCAGGGACGCAGCACGAGAAATGGGATGAATACAGAGCTTGTCCAGGGGGATGCCAGGCATGGCTGGAGAGCCTGGCGGGTCTGCGCAGTCCTGCCCCACAGCCAGGGTTCTCTTTGGGCAGGGAAGGTGCAGAGCCTTCCCCAGCCCCAGGTCCCCAAAGCTCATCTCCCTTGCAGTTCCCACACTCCTCCTGCCTCCAAATGCCATGCTTACCTTGTTGGGAAATCTCTTCTCACCCCGCCTGACTTGCACTGTTTCGTCTGCCTACGGATCGGATAAGCTGATAAAATGTGCTGAACGCACCAAACGGAGCCTGTTCCCTCCATCCGCTCCCTGCCGCCGGCTCATCCAAACCAGCGCCGCCACGTCCGAGGCCTCGAAAATCTCTTTTGCCATTAACACTGCAACAGAGCGCGGCATTCGCACGGCCAAAGTCAACACAAAATTTGCAGGGATTTTTGTGGTATTGAGGGCAACTTAACGACTGAAGCACAAGGCAGATTTACTGTCACAATTTTCAGCGAGGACTGTGAAAATCAACGTGTTGCAAGCTGGTCGTTAACATTGCCTTTAGGATTTCAGGGTTCTGACTTGGGAAGTGGCAGCAAACCTTTTGTGTGCTGCTGTGGGACTGTAGGAAAGCGTGGGTTCTGCTGTTCTCCACTGGTCCTCATGGCCCCCTTGATTTCAGCATAACCAGCCCCTCTTCCGCCTTCATTGGCCTTCCCAAGGCAGGTGATGTTTTCTCCCTCCTCCCTCGGGGATCTCTTCACGGGGAATTCCAGTTGGGTGAGGAAAGGTGGAGTTTAACCCCACAGCAGCTCCTGGGATCCTGAGACAGAAAGAGTCTTTCTTATATTTTTTTCCCTACAAAATCATGAGGAATTTCATACCGACCAGACTGTTGAGTCCAAGCAATTACTCATAAGCAGTATCTAATTACTTGTAGTATTTAAAGAGAAAATAGAAGAATCTCTTTGGAATATAAACTCAGTGAAGAAGCTGCAGCTGCAAGAAGAGAGCCTGTGTTACCCAGACACACACCCTCCTTCACGTTACACTGCGCGGCCACACACCAGCACCCCACATCCCTGCCCCACGGGCACCCCCTGAAGCACCCAGGCAATCACTCCTTTCTCCTCTCATCCTTCTCTCAATAACAGCCTAAGAAACAGATGGGAGCGAGGGAATTTGCAAATATACATCCCAACATACCACACCCATACACGCGCTGGTGCACGCAAACACTCCTGCAACAGAACGAGGGGGAAAATCAAGCCACGCTCCGTGGGAAAACAGTGCCCAGCTCTCCGGCCAGCTCCCCGTCCTTCCCAGGGAGGCAGGGCCAGCCCCCCGACCTACGGCCCCCTCTCAGCAGCAGATAAGATCAGGGGTTGGCAGAACACCCTCCTGCCTGGTGTGCTGCAGGCACTTCCCACCCCAGCGACAGACGAAGTTACAAGGGAGCTGGCTGGAGCTCACGGCCGGAGATGCCGTCAAGCCCACACCCGCTGCCTCGGCCTCCTGGGACAGGAGAAGGATGAGACTCGGGTTTGGAAACCTCCCAGAGCACTTTAATCTTCTGTCTTGGACAGTGCCTCAGGCAGCTGTTCAGAAACGCGGGTTGTCCCTCCAGAAGCAGAATTGCGAGAAGCCCCGTGCTCCCTGCCCACACAGTGCCGTGGGGCGATGCCGCAGCCTGGGAGGCAGGCAGGAGAGGAAAGAGGCAGCAGAGGCCACTGCTTTTCCCCAGGGAAGGTCACAGGGGTTGGGACTTTTAACAGATTCCCCATGGGACCAAAAGACAACCGGTAGCCTGAGCGTGTGGGCATGGAGGAGGCTGCAGCCTGCGCAGTGTGAAGTGGCCAGGGTGAGCACCCACCGGCACTGTGGGGACATCCCGGGCAGCTGGAGCATGGCCAGAGCAGGAGCAGGAGCATCTTCCCTGTACCCCAGGTGGTGAAGATGCTCCTGGAATGTCCTTAGCAGTGGCATCAAGCAGCCTCCATGACAGTCTTGTCTGAGTTTGGGGAGATCCTCCACCAGCTCGTATCCCCAAGTCCTGGCATCTTCAGAGCACCAGGGGGTGCCGGGCTGGCTGGCCACGCAGCTCCCCAGTGAGCACAAAGGACAGTTAGAGAGCAGCTCTCCATTTTTCCAAACTTACTGTAAAACGTGGGTTTCACATTAGACCACCAACGGTGAGCAAGGGCGAGGTTTCTTTCCCTGCCTGCTACAGTGATTTTGGGGAGTTCCCCCCTCTCTTGGCAGCAGGAATGGTTTGCTGATGCCAGCACTGATGCTAACTAAAGCCAGGCAAAAGAAGAAAAGTCCCCAGCTCCTCAGTACAAGGATGCTATTCCCAGCCAGCGCTCTCTCCCCACCTAGGACTTCAGCAAGGACTTTCCAAAAGCCTCTGGCTGCCGAGCCCAGCTTAGTCTCCAAGGGGAATTACTGTCCTCTGCTAGCTGGGGACACCTCTGGGTTTGTCCAGGGCCACCACAGCACAGAATGGGTCTTTGTCACCCTCTTGTGGCTTACAAAGGCTGGCAGGCTTGCTGTGGCTTTGAGGTGGCCACATCCAAGACCCCTGCTCCAGCCTGCTCCTTGCTCCAGCATCCCTGCTTTGGCTTTTTGCTCCCAGGGGCTTTGGGGAGGCTGTTTGCCCCCGGAGGATTGGCTCTCCCCGCCTCTCCTGCCCTATGAGTCACGCGTCTCCAGAACAATTTCTTGCTCATCTGATTCAATGCTGGCCAAGGAAGAGCTTCCCTCGGCTGGGACGCCCCTGCTCGCCCCACGCTCCCGGCAAGCCACAGAGAATGTCTGCGAGTCATTCCGACTGAGTTGTTTTAAGGCACTCCCGCCTTCCCACTTGAGGTGGCTGGAAATCTCCTACCCAATCCCCAACCCACCCAAAGCTCAGCTAGGAAATCAAGCCACACCACCCTCTAAGACAGAGGGAGATTCATTCAGCTTTATCTGAAAGCCATTTCAAGTATGTCCAGATTTCTAATGAAACTTGGATAAAACCCCAGAGATTAATAACAGCGCAGGGCTTTTTTGGATACTGGGTTTTTTTTCTGTTTCCAAGAGAAACATATATATGTGCCTTGGTGGAATCTCTGCGTACATTTTTTTTGGCAGAAAAGCCAAAATAAATCCCTTTACTGCAATAACCCTCGAGCAAGATAAGGCAAGAATCTGTTTGCAATTCCTGTGTATTGTTGTCATACAGCTCTGGCCGTGCTGTCCCCTCGGCAAGGCAGGGACGGCAGGGAGGGACTGACATTGCTCCAGGAGTCCATCTCTGCTGTCCACACTGTCAGGCAGACACAGCTCCTAGCCTGGTCCTCTCCCACCATTCATTTTACTTCTACGCGATCCCATGTGTTTGTGTTGTCCCTGCGTGAAATCCGAGCTCTTCTGGTACATCAAAGTCAAATCAGTCTGGAGAATGTGGCTGGAGCCAATGTGGGGCGGGGTGCCACTTGAGCAGAGGTGCAGAGCTCCACAGCTTGCCTGCAAAGCCCAGGAGGTGACAAGTTCGGGTACATTGCGAGGTCTCGTGTCCTTTGCAGGGTCTACCCTCAACCTGCAGCCACTTGGATGAGGGGTGCAGGTCACAGGGACACTGTGCTCTTCACCGCCCTCCTCTTTCTGAGGCAAAACACCTCACGAACGGGTCCTCTGTGACTGCCCAGAGCATTAACGCATCTGGCACGTGTCCACTCCCCTCCTTTAACCACTGTGGCTTTTTCCATCTTCATAAGCAGGGAAAGCAATCACTGTAATGAACGTCTCTAAAGCTCTCACCACGGCACTCAGGATGTGCTAAACGAAATAAACACACATCAAGAACCCATTAATGGTGCTCTCCTCGTGCCCAGCAGCCCTGGTCAGGCGTGAGGGGGATCAGGAAGGGAGGCTAATGTACAAAGCAGAAGCCCTCAGAAAGAGAGGGCTGAATTCTAACCTATTTTTTCCTCTTTTTTTTCCCTTATTTTCAGGTCGCTGCATCTCCAGCACTGGCACACAGTGTCAGCAGGGGAAAGCAGTGGGATATGCTGACACACAGTGATGCTCCTCGTGGTGTCCCCTCATCTGGGTGACCCATTTTGCCAACCCTCGTGTCTCAGCAAGCTCTCCTTTCTTTCCCAGCCCTGGAGCAAACCAGCTGGCTGCAGGAGGTGGTTATGGTCAGGGACTACAGGGCAGAGACCCCCGGGCTGGGGGCAAATGCTCCTGGTTTGTGTGGGAGCACAAGTAGGAGCCAGCTCTCCCAGGACAAAGTTAAGTGATGCAGCCATGCTAGCAGGGCAGCTCACTGCTGAAAACTGAGGGCTTGTTCCTCCTCTTTCAGGCTCGTATTTGGCCACTTAACCAAGAGCCAGAGTTTCGCTCTGGTCAGATTTGAGCTGAGAAAGCTCAGGATGCTGGAAAGGCAGGAGCCGAGGTAGCACGACCCTGGCGCGAGCACTCCCTGCCCCTTCCCGAATCCCTCCTTCCCCTCCTTTTCCTGCCGTGCGGCTTTTGACTTAAGTTAAAGGAGCAAAGGATGCCCGACGGGAGAAAAATAATACCTTAGACCTCTGGCTTTGGGAACGCAAACACAGCCCCCTTCCCCTCTCCTCCCAGGTAGAGCTGCTGAAAACTGGATAAACACAGCAGAGCCGCTGTGGCTGTTGCTGTTGGCCGTGCTGCGCCGCCAGGCTGCCAGGCCTTTAAAGAGGGATAGCTCACCGACCCGAGCGAGAGCCTGGGGGAAAGCAGGGCTGGGATGGGAGCCCTTCTGCTCGCTGCATTGATGTTTATTAAATCTACTACTAAAAAAAAAGAAAAAAGAGAAATTAAACGGCTTAACGCTACCAGCTCTTCGGTGCCAGCACTGAATATCTGCCATGGCAGTTGACACACAGGCAGTTAGACATAGTCAGCGATACACTCCCAATCAGATTTGTTAAAATAAAGCATATTGCAACCAAATTTTAATGTCACGTCTTCTGCTCATCGGAGCTCTCAAATCTGTTCCTTCAGCTACCGAAATTAAAAGACTGCTTTATATTTTGCAGGCTTAAAGGTGGCTTTTTTCCCCACAATTAATTATTTTGAAACTAACAAGGCTGGGTCACTGATTTTCAGTGATTAAGCTATTGAGATATATTTTTGTAGTTTGGTTTTTGGTTTTTTTTTTTTTCCACTTCTGAGTTTCTCTTTCTCATCTGGCAGCAGGCTGCCAGAAAGTGAATCAATATTACTTGATGCCTGCCTGATAGCTTAGATGAAATGATCTGACCACCTCAAGAAAAGCCCCAGCAGCAAGTGGCCACGTCACAGAAAGCCCCCCCCTCAGGCTCTGTGGATCTGTCCTGGCCGTGGGGATGAAGAAGAGGCAGGCATGGGGACACAAAGGTTGAGCTGGGGGTGGCAGGGAGGGCTATGCTACACCAGGTCTGGTTCTCTCGATCCTGTTCTTCCACCTTGTGTGGAAATCCTATAAACCTAACATGGCAATTGAGTGCAATTTATAACCCTCGCAGCCCCCAAAGGCAGTGCAGACCAAATGGTTCAAAGCTGGCTGCTGGGCTCACCACCAGTAAAGCACCGCAGGCTCGGTTTTACCTCCGCAAACGCGGCTGGTTAATTAATTAGCGCGACTTGAACACCCAGGTCCTGGAGGCCACCTGCCACCAGGCTGGAGTGGACATCTAAACAATTCTAAGTGTACTTGCAAAATTGCAGGCAGAACGCTGCCCGAGTGAGGCCGAGGCGCAGCAGCGGAGCCGCGCACGCAAAACAATGCCATGATTCATCCGAGATTGCCATAACCCATCGCGCTGCGTTTCATCAGGATGCTGTGGCATTTAAAATGGCATTTCCTCCCATCTGCTGTGCATTAGCAGACAAAGAAAAAGGAGGAGGGGGGAGAGAGAACAGCAAAACAAAGCGGGGAGGGGAGGGAGAGAGAAAAAAGCGGGATTCCTGAGTCAGACTGTTCCCAAAGCAGCTCCTTGTCCTCGCAGAGCCCGAGCCCAACCCACTGGGCAGAGGGCACGGGAACTGGTTGTAGACAATTTTGCCTCCAGCACTGCCTCCAGCCCGGAACGTTCCCCAGGCATGCGGTGAGAGATGCCGATATCTCGGTGACTCAAAGCCCCACAGAGCAGCACCTGGCAACCCTCCCTCTGCACACCCGGAGCTGCCAAACCAGGGGCACCCGGGAACAAATCCCCCCACGCTAACCACTGTGCAGGCTTTCTTTCTCTTTGGTCATTTCCTCTTCTTCTCCATCCCTCCTCAGATTTTCCTTCGCTTCCCAGAACACTTCCCTACTTCATCTTCCTTTGGAAATAAGAACCCTTTCCTACGTCCCTTTGTCTCCCTGCACTACTCACCCTCTCCTCTCTCTCTCTGTGCTCCTTCTCCCCCTCCTCACTGTCCCTTAGCACCTTTCATCTCCATCCATGTCTTGCACTCCCTCTGCCCTGCCCCATCCCCAACTCCTCTGTACTCTCTCCTCTGCTCAGCCCAGGGGGCCACTTTGAAGGAGAGAGAGAGGTCCAAGCCCTCTTTGGGCAGGGCACTCAGAGCAGGGGAATTCAACTCAGCTTCTGAACGAGGCCATGAAGATTATCCTGACTTGTGATCTTTGTCTGACTTGTGAGACATATCAGAGTTATCTGCTCGAGATAACAAGGGCCCTGTCCCTGGTCACCCATCCACATGGATCCTGCTCTGGAGCTGAGGCAGGAGGAGCAACGTGCCTGCAGCTCATGTTCTGGCTGGTATCAGCACCAATGAAATGGGGCAGGCGAGGAGTTGCACCAGCTGAAGAATAGGCAGAATGCCTTTCCTGTTGTCTCCACTCCAGCACTGTGGCATAAAGACCAGCAGCCAGAGGTAGAAGCTGACTCAGACAAACAGCTTGGGATTCCCCAGTATCTAGACCCCATAGGTGCTATGTACTACTCCGCCATCCCTGCGGATCACAGAGTCCCTTCATTCTGCGACCCCAAAGAGGCATAAGCAACCCCCCTCACCAAACAGAAAGGTCAGACCACAACCGGAGATGGGTCCCCTGCTGCTACAGCACATTACATGCCAAAAAACTTATGGGTGGACAAACTGAAGCTTGCAGAGCAGCAAAGTGTCCCAGCAAGCCAAAGGATCCAGCAGTTGTGCCTACAGCCTGTCAGCTACCACCGGGCACCACAGAGGAAGGACAGAGGTCTCCAGCCTGCGAGCACGCTCCCTGAACCTGGGTTTGGCCAGGACACAAGCAGTCATTCAGAAGGGAATAGGTGTGGACAAGTTTGACCCCAAGAAATAACCCAAGAGCATGTGAAAGTGGCAGCAAGCAAAGCCTTTGGCTTGTACAGCTGAGGGCAGGGACGGGGCTGTGCGGTTATTAGGGACGGAGCTGTGTGGTTATTAGCAGACTGAGCTGAGCTGGCTCCTCAATTACAGCTGTTTTATCCCCTGTCTGGATTTGAAACAGCTTCCTCCAATCTCTTCGTGACTCAGTGTCTTGGCACGGAGAATGCATACCCCAGAGGTTAGCTTTTGAAATCCACCAGGGATATTTCACCTTCTTAAAATAAAGAGCGGGTGAAATATATTTCAACTTCCCTCCAAAAAATGTGCACACGCAAAAAATCAGTCCTTAATAAGTGTGTGTTGTTGGATCTCAGCTGGCTTTGGGCTGGGGTAGATTTTCCTATTTATAATCATGCAGCTGTTTGCTGACTGAATACCTCTATTTATTATTTGGCATGTTTACTAACCACCTCAAATACCTTCACTACCTGTAATTGTGGTGCAGCATACATATTATTTTTTTTCAGATTTCTTCATTCAAGTGGGTTGTGTTACTCGCAGGCCAACACTGCGGTTTGCTAAGGGTGTTCATGGGTTGAGGGTATGAAACTTTGGACTCGGGTGACCCTGAGCTGCAGCAGACCTGCAAAGAGACACTTGGGGGGGGAAAAACTGAGTCAATTTTCAAGCCATTTGTCCATGGCCACTCAAGGCTTTAACATATTCTATTTGCCTTTCTTGAAAGCAGTCTCTCCTGAATGTGTTTCCTCCTGTCTTCTCTCATCTGTCTTCTTCCCTTCTGTGTTTTACTGAAATTGGTCAAAGCCAAACTCTTTATGCTTTCTAGTTTATGTGAGTCCTGAGCCACGGGAGATGAGGGAGGGCCTTAAAACGCAGCACATCAAGGGCTTGCTGGACTCCTGGTACCCTGGTGATAGAGGAAACTTGTGCAGCTGGTTTCCCCAAGGACAGAGAGAACAAAGAGCTCTGGAAGAGCCTCCCTGTGGATCACCCCCAACCCAGCCCAGGGTCGCCGTGCCCGGCAGGACTGTGCTGCCCTCCCCTGCCCGTAACTGAGCTGATGGCTCTGCCTGAACTGTTCCATCCCTTCGCCCTCCTTTGCCTCTCTGCAGGCATCTTGGTGACTTGCTAAACTGGTCACCTGCCACCGGATCAGCCCTCCTCCTGCCAGTGCTAAATGTCCTCCATTCAGACCAGTCTAAACAATTCTCTGCACCACAGGGGGCTCCTTCAGTAATGGGATATTTGTTTGGGGAGCTTCACTGCCCAGGAGGGACCTTCTGCTTCCCTCTGCCTGAGGCTTGGGCGGAACCACCTGTAATCATAGAATCATAGAATTGTATCAGCTGGAAGAGACCTAGAAGATCATGAAGTCCAGCCTTTGTCCCAGCCCTATCAACCTACTAAGCAATTCCCCCCAACGCAACATCCACCCATCTCTTAAGCACCTCCAGGGACGGTGAAATCACCAGGCTCCTGGTGGGAGCAGGCAGAGAAGGGTTGGTTTGGCGTTAAGATTTGGAGGTTTTTTGACAGATAAAGCAAACCAAGCGTATCTTGGAGGTATAAAACCATTCCAGAGCACGTCAAAGTAAGTCCAGATCTGTTCATCAACAGAGCTGCAGCTGGCAACGCCCTTTGTGGACCACAGGGGCTGACTCTCCACCCAACCTCATTTTCAGAAGTCAACTTCCCCAAGCTGTCTCTCGGTCCCGGTCCACAGCCTCTCCAGGAGAAACCCTCCACCGCTCTCTGCCCTGGGATACTTTTATATGTTTTCCTTCCCCGTTAGGAGAACGAGGTCTCCAAACCAGGCCAGAGGCTGATCAGACCTCGTGCCTTGAGTCATCTCAAGCGCAGCGCCAGTCGTGTTGGGACACCATCCCGGGCCGGCCACCCCATGGCAGCGTGTGCCACGGCCACGTTTGCTCTGAACATCAATGGTCGTTTGTGCAGGGGGGAGAGGTCGCTCCCAGAAAAGAGCAGCCAGGTCTGCGTTTCATTTACAGGAGCTGTAAAACTGCCACCTGGCTCGCGGCTTTACGGCTTTGGATGTTGCTGGTGTCAAAAGACTTTTGGTGTGAGAGCCAGCTGGAGCCCAGCCAGCTTTATATTTAATCTCGCCCATAAATCCGAATGAAGGGTCTGTATTTCGAGCGAGCAACAGGCGCTACAGACGTTATTAAACCTGCCCAAAATAACCCTCTGCCAGAGCGAAAGGGGGACGGATTGTTCCTGGAAAGTATCAGCGCGGGGTGGGGGTCACGGGGCAGCCCCTCTCCGAGAGCCACAAGCCCGTTTGCTCGTTTTAGCTCCCAAAAGCGAGCACCTTAACGCTCCACCAGCCCCGAGCGTCAGCTCCGGAGCGCTGGAGGAGCGAGGCCTCCACCTTCCCGGCTGGAAACCGGGGTGGACACGGCTGAAATCGGCACCGCCCCGCCGGTGAGCGGCCCGTCCGCCACCTCCCACCGCGGCGAGGGGTGACGGACCCCAGGCCGCGCCCCGCCACCATGTGCCACCTCCCCCACCTCCTCCTCGGAACTACATTTCCCAGCGGGCCGCGCGGCGGAAGCGGACGTGAAGTACTGGCGGCGCCGCACGCGGCGGGGCGGCCCCCCCCCCCCCCCCCGCCCCTGAAGGCAGGGCCGCGCCATGGCGGCGGATGGCCGCGGGGGGCGGGAGCTGCTCGCCCTCATCCACCAGCACCTGCTCCGCGGCGGGTACGCCCGCGCGGCCCGGGAGCTGCAGGCGCAGACCGGGCAGGTAACGGGCAGCGAGGCCCCGGGCGGGGCGGCGGGAGGGGAGCAGCGGGGCCGCGGGGGGTGGCCCGGGCAGAGCGGGGCCTCGTGGAGGGGGAGCGGAGGGCCCGGGCCCGCTCCCTCCCTCACCGGGCCCGGCCCCGGCCCCGTGGCTCCGCGCCGGACACACGTGCGAGCCCAGCCCCCAGCGTGCCGTGTGTTCCCCCGGCAGTGCCCCCGCGCTGTCCCGGCCCCGAGCCCGCCGGCTGAAGCCGTCCCGTCCCGCCCCGGGCCGGGGGGAGCTTTGCGGGAGGACGCGTTCCCGTTTTTTTCCCCCCGGGGGAACACGTGCTGCGGGTGAGGTCCCGCCGGTGCGGCCCTGGGTGCGGCGGGGCGGGCTCTGCGGGGAGGACGCGTTCCCGTTTTCCTGGGGGTTCCTGGAGGGGCCCCCGCGGTCTCTGCTCGTGTCTGGTGGTCGCAGCCTGACCCGTGTCCCCTCTGCTTCCACAGAAGCTGCTCCCTTCCTTCGCGACCTCCCTCGAGGACATCTTTACCCATTGGGAAAAGTAAGTTGAAGAAGGAAATGACTGTCAGATAGATTTCAGCCTGTGTTAACATCCAGCCCGCGTGGCACGTGTGATCTTTATTTGCTGGCCTTTGCCTTTGTCAGAGTGTTTCCGATGATAACTGTGCTCAGCAGACTTTCGTCCCAGCCTCTGTTTTCAGACCGATTTATCTCATGTTAAAGACTTACTTTCCTTTAAGATTTCCTGAGCTTGGACATAAGCTGTTACTCTAGTTTTGAGCGCCTGATGCTGTTCTTCCCGGTTGAGGTTATCTTTGGAGTATTATGGGGCTCAGAGTCATGCTTTACTGCCAGAAAACTTTTCCCCAGTCTCGTTTCACTTTCTGTTTAAATCCACGTGCTTTGCGGGAGTATTGACCCAAGAACAGAGAAACAGAGCAGATGCTGAAATGCCAAGGCTCTTACAGGGACTTAAACCTTGGCATAGATCGCGTATCTTCTGACTCAGAGGAAGTCTCTTGGTTTCATCCTGTCCTTTCAAGCCCTTACATGTTCAGCCCAATGCCTTCCCACGTAGCAATTCCACCAAGTACCCCATGTGAAGGTCTGTGGTGTGGAGCCTTCCCGTCTGTGCAGGGCGATGAAGTTTGCACACGCTGGGCACCACTCACTTTCATGATGCTGCCGAGAGGCCTGAAGGCAGCCTTTGTGGGGGAATCAGCAGAGCTGGGCTTTTGTGCCGGGATTGGGGAGTGCTGGAGTGAAGATGGTTCTCAGTGTGGCCATGCCAGCAGCTTTGGGAAGCGCGTGTTCACTTCCTCAAAGGTGTTTTCTGCTAGAATGCCTTGTGCCTTGGTGTTGCCCAGGTTCTTGCTCTTGTGTCTCCGTGATTTTCTTACTTGAGCAGGAGAAAGGCTGGATCTGGTGAGGATGTAGCAGTGCAGAAGCAGGCATGCAGTTGCCTGTAACAATGTATTGCTCTCTTGGGTTTTGACAGTGACCTTTCTCTGCGAGAAACCCTTCTAGATCCTATTGCTTTAAAGCTTGAGGTGGGTGACGGGGCACTCGCATTGCATTCAATTCCTTTTTCTTTAGTGTAACTCTCCTGTTGTGGTCCCAGCCCACATGTACACCTTTTATTTCTGGTCTCTCCTGAGTTAAGCCTGATGTGGAGTCACAGTGAGGGACGTATTGACCGATAGTTGCATTTGTCTAGAAGGTGCCCTGCTGAGCTGCAGAGCTCTCGTGTGGGTGAGCTGAGATTCTCACATCTTGCTGCTTCATAGACTTTTGGCCTGAAAATGTCTTTACTTCAATGGTGCTGCAGCTCTTCCCCATCTAACTGAGGCCATCCTCTGTGCCCTCCTTCAGAAACTTACAAAGTGAACCGAACAGTTGAGGTTTGTGGTTACTCCTCTGTGGCTTCCCTCCAGGAGGGCCGTGTTTAGCCTTCAAGGAGGCTTGGAGGAGGCAGAAGGGTTCCTGTGGACTGGGGAAAACTGGACCAGCTCAGCCCCAGGAGCAGCCAGAGCCCTGCAGCCCTCAAATGCTCCAGGCTGCTGGAGGGCCAGCGCCTGTGGACACTGCTGATTTCTCCCCGTGCAGTATCTCCAAGCCGCTGGTCGCTCACGACAAGTTCTCACAGCAGTTGATGTCGTGCTATTGGCTGCCACTGAATCAGGAAGGTGCTGGAGTGTCGTAGCTGCTTGTGGGGCTTGCCATGTTATTTTATTAAAAGGATTATTCATTATCAAAACTTAAATAGTAAATGTGCCTTCAGCTTAGGCTGCTTGCAAAAATCTTGCCGTTACAGCTCTGCTACTAAAATGTGCTATAATAGTAAGTGTGATCTGTACTGACCAAATTGTTAGATTAATCTTACGTTTAAATCAGATAAACAAATAAAATAAGCTAAACTGGCACAGAAGTGTGGGGGGGGGTGCCCCTGATGATTGTGTCTCAGGGCTTAGAAGTATTGCATGTGTGAATCACACAGACATGCGCCTAGCCAATGTTACTCTCGTAATAAATTTATTACCTGTGTTTTCATTTGAAAATTTGTGATAGCTTTAGCCACATCATCTGTTCTGGTAGAAGTAGGATTCAGAGCCTGGAAACATTTTTCTCTAGCTTAAGCGGTTCAGTTGGGTTCATTTTCATGCTTGCCTGTGGCCTTTTTCCCCGTTTCTTTCAACACATCTTCTCTAGGTCCAGCCACTTTCATTCTTAAATCTCCCTGCAACCTGACTTTTCTGTCTTTTTGGCCTGTGAGCTAAAGGTCAGATGGCTTTTGCAGACTTTGGATTCACCACTTCTTGCCTGGTGGCATACCAAGACCTACTTGGGGATCACTGCCCTAACCCTGAGACTGTACTTACTATTACTATAGCTGCCTCCTGGAGACAATTTTTTTTTTCTGTAGGATACCTTTGCTTTGTGGTGAGCACCAGCCTGACCACAGATGTTTTTACTTCTATGCTAAAGTGAAAAAGAGTCTGCCTAGGACACACAAAAATGTCTATGTTCAGTATCTTCTCTTAATATTGCTCTCGGAAGTTGCCTGAGGCACCGGAGATGTCCCTTGCAGGTTAGAGAAGTATTTCTCCCAGCTCCTTACGTGCTGTAGAGGAATGCCGGTGCCTGTCCTTAGGCTGGAGCCTGACATGAGAGTGGGTGAATAGTTGTATTCCAATTTGCTCAAGGTACATTTTTTCCCCATTTTGACACAAATTCTGTTCCCTCAGAACTCCCTCGAATTCCAGGAGAAGAAAAGCGAGTGACGATGAGGAAGCCATCCCAGAAAAGATCAGAGTTCCTGATCCTGTGAGCAGCTCTGAGAGCTCTGAGAAAGAGGAGGATGAGAAAGAGAAGACGAAAGCCGCAAACGGTAGGAGCCTTTCATCTCCCTGGCGCTGACAGAGCAGTAGCAGAGGCTTGTGTAGGAGCAGCCTGACTTGTTTGGCTAGCGAGAATGCCTGTAAAGTGATGGCTGTTCCTTGTGCTCTTGGAAAAATAGGACAATTAGTTTAGCACCCCCTCCTCATGTGGAGTTTCCGAGGAGCACAAATATCTGATGAAGCTAGGAAAAAACCTGTTATGATTCACTGGGGAGCGATGGGTGTTGTCACTTGCATGGAGCCTTTGGAACCTGATGCTGCCCACTGTGGAACACCTTCTAGTTGGTTCCAGGTGTGTGTTGGGCCAGCAAAGGCAGGCCTGTTCCATGGGTGAAGGAAGGACTTGTTAGTTGGTCTGGAAAGCCAGTGTCCTCTTTCTGAAGTTTAAATCACTGGTGCAGCTGATGTGGAAGGCGTTGGCTCATGTAGTCTAACATAAACCTGTGTGTCTGATGCATTTTGACTCAGTCTCATCTGCTGTAGACCAGCCCTTGGAAATGTGAATCTTGGCAGGTTCCTTGTCTGGGTGGTGGGGAGAAGGATGGGGTGGAGGAACAAAGCACTTCCTTGTCACAAAGGCAGTGGCAGTGGTGGTGAGGCAGGTGTGGAGATGGGACCCTATGCCACCCGCTGGGTAGTTCCTGCAACCCAGAGGCCTTCTTCATGTGAGAGATGAGCTCATGTGATTTCTCGGTGACTCTCTCCTGTGCAGCTGCCAGCCTTTCCCTGGCCACGAACTCGGGAGCGAATGTAGAAAGCAGTGAAGATGATGACTCCTCATCAGAAGAGGAGACGCCATCTGGAAAAGGTGCAATTACGGTAAGGCAATTCTTTTGGCTTTGAAGGCTGATAGTACTCTGAGGCCAGCACTGTCCTGGGCTCGTTGGCAGGCGTAGAACTGCCGGGTGGAGTGAAATTTGTATTTAAATGACCTTCCTTAGATATCTGTCCCCCAAGTGCTTCACTAAAGAGCTCTGTGGCTTTCTCAGCTGCCAGATTGCTGTTCAAGGTATGTTGTGTCCACTTGAACCCCTCATCTGCCTATAGGCTTTAATTTCTTTTGTTTCCTGTAGGTGACGCCAGCTGTGGTGAGTGGCAAACCTGCCAACTCCCTGCACTCTCCTCACAAGCCCACCACCCCGGCAGGCAAAGCAGCGGCGCTCTCTACTGCAAACAGAACTGTGGTCTCAAATAAACAGCAGCCCAACGCGCCGGCTGTGGTTCCAGCTCCGGCCAAGACTGGGCAGAAACTGCCCAGTCCCAGGAAGCCCGGACATGCTGCAACAGCCGCAGCCAAAGTAGGTCAAAGCAAAGCACCAGTAACAACCAAAGCACCAGAGAGCTCCAGCAGCAGCAGCAGCTCCTCATCAGAGAGTGAGGAGGAAGAAGAGACACCGACTGCAAAGGCCCCAGCCCCCAAAGTGGGTAAGGAGCCTGCGGGGTGTGGTAAACACGTGTGTGCTCCAGCTTTGCTGTGAATCAGGTCTGAGCCGTGCCTTCAGCGTGTTCCTTTCAGCTCCTTTGCTGGAAAACTCAGAGCTATGCTTGTTCCTTGGGGAGGCTGCGAGAATACTGCAAAGGAGCAGGCTCTGAGACTCTGTGGGATGAATCCAGCGTGCCCGCTCCCATTTCAAGCGGCAGTTTCTGTGCTGAGGTGTCTGACTGGCAGCACCCAGCACTGCGGGGATGGAGATAACAGCGTAGCTTACCTGGAGGAGATGCAGTACTAATACTGCAGATTCTCTCAGATTTTTGGAAAGGCACTGCAGCATCTTCTTTTTATTCCCAATTGCAAAGTGATTGTTTTGGGGCTTTGACGTCTTTAGGGAATCTTTTACAGCTTTGAAGTGTGTATATTGGGGCGGGGGTGTGAAGAATAGATCATAGAAACTCTGAAAATGGTCCTTCTCTTGGGTCTTTTACAGAGGAGGTCCAGCTAGGCTGGGTGTTCTGCAGAGAATTACGTGTGGCTGGGCAGCTCCTCATAGGTCAGAGTGTGTCCAGGAAATATCTCCCATCTCTGCTCACACTGGGGACTGGTGTTTGTGGCCCAGCCCTTCTCTGGAGAAGCTGTTCCCAGCAGGCCACCGATGCTTTCAGTGGGGCTAGGCCCTCTTCCCTGCAAATCCCCTTAGCCCTCTCTGCAGCTTGTTTGGTTTTCCTGACTTCAAAAGCCGTATTAGCATCATGCTCTGGGAGCGCAGAGCAGGCAGCAGCTGTGACATCTCCTCACTTGTGTTTCAGAGCTGAGGCAGGCAGCTGGGACTGCTGAGAGCAGCAGTGAGGAATCAAGTGATGAGACGTCCTCTGAGGAGGAGCTTGTAACTCCGGCCATCCAGGTAACCTTGTCTCTAAGAAACCACTTCCCTTCCCTTGAGGGATGGAGGAGATGCTGTAGTCTGACAACTTCCCTGGGTGTATGGGATCCCCAAACCTAAGGCCAGAGAAACACGCTGTATGGCTGACAGCCCCACTGACCTCTGCCAGCGTCAGCCATTCCATCCCAGTTCCTCCCAGAGCTTGAAGTTGAGCGGGAGTCCTTTGATCTGTAGGAGGTGATTGGTGTGGAACTCTGCACATGTAGTCAGGCAGTCCGTGGAGCAAGTGGCTTGCTTCAGGGGCTCCACAGCCTGTGGGCGTGAACAAGCCTATCCTGGTCAAATTTAGCAGGGTAGATTTCTTGAAAACAGATTCCATGCAGTTACAGCTCTCAACTGGTTTCTTCTGAGACATTACTCGATTCTCTTCTTCCCTTTTATTCCCCCTGTTGCCAGGCAAAACCAGCTGTGAAAACGGTGCAAGTTAATGCAACACCTGTGAAAAGTCTGCCTGCTGCTCCGCTGTCCCTCAAGAAGAATGCTGTGAGGCAAACGGTGCAGGTACCAAACCAGACCAAACCCACGTCCACAACAGTTCCTGGGGCTGCAAAGCCTGGTGACACGTCGGAAAGCAGCGACTCATCAGACAGTGAAGATGAGGAACCTTCATCAATAACCCAAGTGCGTCTATCCGAGACTCTGTCTCTCCTTGCATGCCTCTCCAGGGCTGGAGATTGCAGTCAAATTTTGTAAATGCGTGTATTGTGTAGCAATGTCGTGTTGGGGGTGGGAGGAAGGAGGCATGAGGTGTTTAAAGGTGCCTGAGTCCCTTTGCTCTGAGCTTTAATCAAGCCTTTCTTAAAAAAACAAAAACAAAAAAACCCCAAGCTATCAGTACTTTTAAATTAAAAAAAACCCAGCAATTCTTTTCCCACCTGAAGAGGCGAATTGTCATGACTGAATTTGCCTCTCGGCTATAGATTGCAATAAATAGGGTCTTAATTTGTCAAGCCGTAGTGCAGCTTAGATTCCCTGCTGTGGGGAGTGCAAAGTGCTGCAGTGTCCCTCGCTAGAAGGGACTTGGTGGTATCAGCAGGCTCATGAAGAGTGTCTGGTCTTGCTTTCTCACCTTGGCAGACTATCCCCACACAGCTAGATGAAAGGATGCCTTGTGTCCTGCCAGTTGCATCAGTCTTCCTTCAGCATTTGTCTTTCCCAGGGCGCTCTGAAATCTCTTCCTTGGATAACAGTCTGAACAAATGAATGATGCTGCCATGGGATTTGCCTTGTTTCACACTGTTCTTGTCTTGTGCAGACAAAACCACCCCCAAAACCCTCCGAGGCCATTCCATCCCCTGTGAAACCTACACCAGCAACATCACTCTCCGTCAAAGCAACTCCAGCAAAAACACTTCCACCGTCCCAAGGGAAGCCAGCACCAAAGCCAGCAGTGTCAAAACTGGCCAAAACCACGCCGGGAAGGACAGCTGCTCCCACGAAGCCTGCTGAAAGTACGAAGACAGAGGAGAGCTCCGACTCCTCGGGAAGTGATGAGGAGGATCTCCCTGTGCCTGTCAGCCAGAAGGTAGGTGATAGCACTTTCCACTCCATGCCAAGGGATGAGCTGGGCAAGACGCTTGTGGAGCACTTAAATGCTGCTGCTGATCTCCTTGGAACACCGGTAGCATGTGATGCGTTGTCTTGCAGTCCTGCAGAGAAGGAAGATCTTCCTTTCTGCTTGGAGACGAGTATAGGCTGACTCCCTCACCCAGCCGTACCAGAGGGGGATGCTGGGTAACCTGTTTGATACCAGCTGTTTCACTCCACTCTTGTCTTGCCCCTCTGGAGTGGACCTTGCACGGAGTGTCCTAGATAGTCTGGTCTTGGCTCTCCTGTGAGAGTGTGTGTAGCCCTCCCTTGAGAGAAGGACCACGAGCGCAGACTTAGGTGACTGAACTTGTAGGGAAGCAAATCCCTTCCTGAGAGCACCCGTAGGCGCGTTGTGTGGAGACCTTCTGCACTGGCTCTGAGCTGCAGAGCCCTTTGAAAGGTGCCCTGAAAGCAGTGTTTTAGAGACAACAGCTTTTCTTTGCAAGGGAGGAAGGGAAGCCGGGGGCAGAGCCTCACGTGTCCTTGCAAGGAGGCTCTTTGTCAACACGTCCTTTCGCTATTGACAGGCAGGAGCTGGAGAGGCTCTGCATTTTTGTCTTTATAGCCTTGGTCTGCTAAGGTGGGTGGAGGGGGACGCATCTCTGACAGTTGGCTCTGTGCTGCTCTCTTCCTGCATGATTATTTGTGAGGATTCAGCTCTGGGTGGCAGGAGCAGCTATTCCCATAGCTGCGCTGTGGGGTTCTGATGTGGAACTGCCGAGACTTGTCTGTTCCTAGCAAGGTTGTAGGTGAGGGACATGCTGGAGTGAGTTTGTTTCCCCCCAGTGCTGATCTGAAGCTCGCAGCAGCAGGTAACCACCTTGTCAGTGGCTTTAACCACTTCGGCATCTTCCTTCACAGCCACAGTCAGCAAGGAAGAGCTTGTCATCAAGGGAGCTCTATTTTTTGCCAAACAGGCTGTTTCTTCCCATATTAGTAGCCTACAGGCAGAGACCACGAGTGAAGCCTGAAGATAAATGGCTAGACTTAGCGGTGTCCACAGTCCTGTCCTCCCAGTCAAACTCTTCTTAGCTCATCCTTGCCATCTGCTACTTGGGCATATGCTAACCACTGACTTACTGTATCCTGCAACTTCCTCTGGCTTCTGTGCAAGATCCAAACAGATACAGAGCGTTGGAAGCTGCTTCATCTTTCCCTGTGGGGGTGGATTAGCACAATTAAAATGAACATCATGCCTAAATTGAACTGCTTAATTGGTATGTTTACCCCCTGAAGACTCAGAAGTATTCAGTCAAAGAAGTTGACAGAGTGATTGCATATTTTTGGGGGAAAGGGTGGTGATGGGGGGGACAGTTAGGAATGGCCTCAAAGGTGCTATGAGCTGCTTTTCTTCTGGAACTGCTAATTCTGCTCTGCTTCCTCTTTCCTCAATGTTTTGGGCCAAAGATGTCACTCAAGCCCTCTGTGGGCAGCCTTCAGCTTCTGCTTACCAGGACCGGGTGTTAGATGCTCATGCATGCGTGTTGGGAACCCGTGTCTTCCTTGAGCATCCCAGGAAGACCCGTGTAGGCTGCACTGGTAGAAGTTGTGCCTGCAAATTTTTATCTCAGACCACAGGCCCTGTGAGGAGAGGCCAAATGTCCCAAGAGCTGGAGGGTCTGTTTCCCTCCTTGAACCCTGTCCCTGCTCCCTTGCAGGTGACAGTCCTACCTTTGCTGTGTTGTGATAGCAGAGCTACTGGTCCTGATATACTGGCAGTGTTTCCCAGTTGCACGGGCAGCGACAAAGGGCGGTTGTTACAACGTGCTTGGCGCACGTGGCTCCGTGTCGTTCCCTCTCATCGTGCAGTACTGCAGGACTCGAAGGGGCCCGGCAGAGCGGAGCAGCAGATGGGCTGGGCGGGAGCTGAGTCATCACACTCACACTGAGCCCAGGCAGCTCCTGCTTTGGGGGCTGGAGAGGGAGCAGGAAAAATGATTTCCTCTTGAATTTTTTTCCTCCTCGCCGAGTTACTTCGGTACCTGAGACTCTTAAGTTGTCTCTGCCTGTGCTGCCCTGCTCCCTGGGTGTAACTCAGCCGTGCTCCTGGCCTGATCTCACCTGGGGCTGTGCCATAGGATGTGGTGGCTTTCAGCCATCTGGCAGTAACCAAGGTGAGGTGGATGGAGGGACCTTGGCCTCCTCCCTGGAAGATCTGAGGAGTCCTGAGGCTGTGTAAAGCTTATAGTGATTTTTCTGTGGATGCTGTTATGTTCTTTCTGTGTCAGGGTGCCTCTGTATGGCAGCTCTTTTCCAGTCTCTTCCTGAAGTAGGACGTGAAGCAGCCCTTGTGCTGCACATCTGAGCAGGAGCAGAAGCCAGTCCCGTCGCTGTGATGATCTTAAAAGTGAGCACTTGAGGTGTGATCTCGGCAGACCGTTCCCTTGCACAGCAGTGCTTAGGATGAGAGGGAGCAGAGCTAGCAAGTTCCAGTAGAGCATGTGAATTCTTGTGTCTGCTTCAAGTAGTTCTCCTTCCCCGGCGTTGCAAATCTGGCCTCTCTTGTGGAGAAGGTGACTCACTGGTACCAAAACAAAACAGAGAAGTGAGGTTTGCAATCTTCCCCCTTCCCAAGTGCTTGTGGAGGTTTCTGTTTCTCTAAGCAGAGTCAAAATGTGCTTGGCTTGTTCAGAGAGCCATTCCGCAACGGGATAAACATGCAGATGCTGTTGTCTGTTTAGTGTTTGGCTTGAAGATGATAAACACTGCCCCAGTGGCAGCTCGCGGTGGGGCTGTGCCAGGAAGCACGGGAAGATCCATCCTCCCAGGAGCCTGCCAGGCTGGTGCTCTCGGCTGCTGGCCAGAGTGAGCCAGCACTGCTGGTCCTTCCTGTGGGCAGAGAGGAGGGTATCCCCGCGTTAGTGGCGAGGTTGGGGGGAGCAGGCACTGCGCAGCCCAGCGGGCAGGCAGGAAACTTCCTCGCCTCCTTACAGGAAGCCCGGAGCCGGAGCGCGGAAGCGAGCTGCCGTCACGTGTGAGTTGGACGGGGTCTGCCCGCCCTGGCAGGCGTGATGTGCTCTTTGGCAGAGCAGCCCGGAGATGAGCGATGAGTGGAGTAAAACTGAGTGGGTGCAGAGCACCGTGAGCCTGGAGACTATCTGCAGGTGGTGATGTTACCAGATCTATCGGGAAGCATTCCCCTTCCCTCTGCCACTGCTAGCCTTCAGCAGGATGCTGCATGGGTGCCTGCAGTCCTCAGCCCGTGCCTGGAGGGGATCGTTTTGCTTTTGCAGTTGCATATCTGGTGCTGAGGTAACTGTGGCTTCCTGGTGCTGGCACACCTGGTGCTTGGGGCAGTGGCTTGTGGCCTGTCCTGGGACATCAGAGTGTCAGTGGGTGCTGTTGAAAGGCACAGCCCAAGTGAGTTGTGAGGTTTTTATGTTGTCGGGAGACTTGTAAACTCTTAGATCTGTTGACAGATCAGTTTCCCAGGGTGGGTCCTGGGGTCTGTCTCTGCCTGTCTTCTGTGTTCCCAAATGCTTGTGTCAGCCCTGGGTCTACGCTGAGCTCTCCAGCAGCTGTGGGATGTAGCTGCTCTGATACTGCCTTTAAATCTGTATGCTCATGGTAAAACATGTTCAGGCTTCCTGTTAAAAGCATACAGCCAGATGTGGTGGTGTGTGTCTTCAGCAGCTCAGTCCAAGCAGTAACTGAAGTGCCTTCCAATCTTGACACACCAAGGATGGAGTGAGTGTAGTGACATCTGTGTTAGGGTAAAACAAAACCCATCTTGAGCTGAAACTACGCTTCAACTTGTAAACACCCACTGTACTAATACCGCATTTCTGGGCCTGTGTTTCTTTTTTGTTAAGAGGTTAACAGAACAGCCTGGGCCTGTTCCCAACCTGACCCAGACAGCAAACACTGGGCTGCCTGAAAAAGCAGTGGGAAGCACCTTGAAAAACCAGACCTCAGAAAGTGGGAGCAGTGACGACTCTGACAGTGAAGAGGAGTCTCCAGCAGCACAGACACAGCCTCAGCCTCCACAAGGTGGTAAGTCTGCTGGTAGTGGCCAGGATTCCTCACCTGCATCCTCATGGGTTTCCTTCTGTCCGTGCATATGGAACGGCTCAACCTGTTGTAGTAGCTCCTGCTCTTGACAGCCATGGAGAGCAATTCTTTCTCATAGTGACAACCTTTTATGATTTTCCTGCAGTGAAAACCAATGCTGTGCCCCAGCCAACAAACATGAAGAAGGCACCGGCTCCGGCACCAGCCCCTCCGCCTGTGGACAGCAGTGATGAGTCCAGCGAGGAGTCGGATTCAGAGGAGGAAATGGTTCCCCCTTCTCAGGTAAGGAGCCACCGACCCTCTGGGTGTTAGTCCTGCACGTTTGGGAGTTCTCAGGCCTTGCGAGGTGGGAGTTGGATGGGTGATGAGCAGTGCAGAGAGGAGCCCTCCTTTTGGCTGGATCAGGTTTTCTTGGCGACATCCCTGGCTCTCACTGGCCCTGACTGTGGGTACGTGTCAGCCACTGCAAGTTTGCAGCATGTGAGAGCAACGGAGGGTGTGAGTGATTTGCAGAAACACAAGTAGACACATGAGCCCAGGCCTCCTTTGGGACTCTGTCCCCTTTGCCCTACTCCAGGGTGTCAGAGTGAATAAGTAGCCAAATCCTTGCAGGCAGAGTCTTTCCATGAGCTGGGTAGCTCCAAGGCAACCTGCCTCCTGGTTCCTCCCAGCCCCCTGGGTGTGGGGTGCATCTGGAGCTCTCTGGACTTGCACTGCACAAGTGATGAGAGGCTGGAAGGATCTGCCCTGAAGCACAGTGGTCCTGCTGCCTTTCAGCTGGAATAACCAGACCTCTGCCTCGACGAAGGGACGTGAGGCCAGATCTGTGCTGAGGGCTCTGCTGAGTGTTGTGGAGCCGAATCCAGCTCTCACTTGAGTCCCTTTATGTAATATCTCTTTGTGTCTCCGTGCCAGTGCCACGGGGCTGTGGCTCGGCTCCCTAGGGTCTGGGCTGCCTCATTGTGAAGCTGTCTTGTGTCTGTGCACCTCTGCTGCAATCTGAGCCTGAGAAAGAGACCATGTGAAGAAGCACTGACTGAGGAACATGGCTGCTGTGCCTGCGTGATGATGGCCTGGCTGGTGCTCTGATCCCGGGGCTTAGTGACAAAGTTTCTTGTCCCACACGTATGCATCCCGTCTCTGGCCGGCGCCTTTGCTGGGATTTATGTGCACTCAAGGAAATCATTCCCCGTGTTGGCCTGATGCTGTGGCCAGTGGAGAGGCCGTCTACCCCACCAGCTGGTGGGCGGGCAGCCAGCCCGAGCAGTCCTTGATTAAAGCGTGTTTACAGCACCAAAATTGTATAAAATAATGCAGTTGCTGTAACTTGAGCTTTGTGCAAGACGGCCGAGAGCTCACGTCGGATTGGTGGCTCCCTGCGTGGTGGAGCGTTGCCTTCCTTTCCGAAGGCCAGATGTTGTGTGAGGGAAATGTCAGCTCACAAAGGCCCAGCTTGTCAGAGGTCTGGAGAGGGAGGGCTGCTCACGTAGCCTCAGTTGTAACACAAGCCAGAAGGCTGAGCACTCCTTCGTTGCTCCTGCTCCCTCCTCTGCTGGCATTTGTGTCTTAGCCCTGATGTCAGTGTCTGATTTTCATGCCCCTGGCTCTTCTATTTTTAACCCCTCTTACATAGAGTTTGATGGGAGGTTTCAAATGTGAGGCAACAGAATTACTTCTTGCTAGTTTGCTGTCTAATCTGTGGTTTGCTTGTGGACCTGAAGGCAGATTTGCTCTGCAGTTGGTGTCTTTGCTTTATCACTGTTCAAGTTAACTCTTAATGTGTGATTTTTAGAGTGTAAGATACATCCTGGAGTCCAAGTACCTGCTTTGCAACCGCAGTCTTGCTGGTGCTGCAGTGGATAAAGATCTTGTAGCACACAAGCGCATCACGTTTTGTCTGCCTGCCCTCAGGATGAGTGCCTTTGGGCTGATGCTGTAGAGACACTGCTGGCCCTCGCTTCTCTGCTCTTGGCTGTGCCAGAGGCCTTGCTCAGAGACTCATAGGAGACAGCTGGCTTGTAAAGGGGGAAAAAAAACACCAGTAATTAAGCCTTGATGCTGTGCTGAAAATGATGGAAGGACTCGGGAGTTGGCAGTAGGTTGGTGTATGCTCCTGTCTCTTTTTCCTTCAAGTTGTACCCTGTCCTGATTTTCTTTCTCACCTATTTTAGAGTCTATCCCAGCAGAATGTCAAAGCAGCCAAGGTTTTGAGCCCAGTGGCTGCCAAGGCTAATGCCACCTTTCCTTTGGGCAAGGAGGTAAAATTGCCTGCTATCCCTCCTGTTAGCAGAGTGTCTGAGAGCTCGGAGTACAACGTGCTGGTGGGAAAGGTAATAATGGAGGAGACTGCAGTGGGGAGCTTCCCTGGGGAGAGTGGGCAGATGGGTCTGCTGGAGTCTGAGGCTGGTGCCATGTCCCCAGCTGAGCAAGTGTGTTCAAGGCAGCAGGGAGAGGGGGCTGCTCTGTTTTAATCACTGTGAACCACCATTAGGTGAGGCAAGTGAGCAGAGAGTAGGCCTGGTACCTTTGCTGCTCTTGCCTCCCAGCTGGCTGGCAGGTTTTTTCCCCTCTTTTGCGACGACAGTGCCCTATACAGTCAGGAGTTGTCTACTTGGCCACAGCTGCCTGCTTCACCAATGGGCTGTGAGGAGGTGGAGTCTGTCCCTACTGCATGAGAGGTTCTTGGGCTAAACTTGATATGCACTGGAGCAGTATGGCTGAAGAAGCGCCGAGGTGGTCCAAGCCATCTGCTCTGGGCTGCTTCTTATAGTTCATGGGCACAAGCAGTTATTCCTCCTTCCAGATGCATTTCGTCTTCCTCTCCCTAGGCCCCCACTTCTTGCCTAAAGCAAACGGTTCCTGCAGGAAAAGCTCCTCCAGCCAGCGCCGCCGCCCCGCAGGCTGCCTCGCTCCTGGGAAGTCCCGCTGCCAAGTCGCGGAGGTCGGGCCTGCAGCCAGCACAGGACGCCCGGCTGAGCCAGGCCACGTTGCCCACCCAGGCAGAGGAGGCGTCGGACAGCAGCAGTTCCTCGGACAACGACAAGGAGGAGGTGCCCAAACAGTCCCCCAAACCTGGTCAGTTCTCCCAAGAAGATGTTCTCAGTGCTGTTGGCCAGGCCAGGGTGGAGGACAGCATTTTGTTACCTCGTGGGAGGGGTGTCACCTTCACCTTAGTAGTTGGAGAGGGGTTCCTTCTCCCTTTCTTTGGAGGCAGAAGAGTTTTTGGTGTTGCTAACTGGGCTGGGTCAGTGAGCTCAGCCCCAGGCAGCAGTGGTGGTTTTAATGGGATGAACTCTGCTCCTCCAGCAGGCTCGCTGCAGAAACCAGGAGGGACCCAGCCAGCCCAGAGCTCCTCCTCAGAGTCCAGTGAAGAGGAAGAGGAGGCGGCAGCATCGCAGGTATGGTACCTGAGCAAGATGGGATCCTCGGGTCCTGCAGCTGGCTCATAAGTATGACAAGGATTGAATTCTAAGCCCTAGCAAACGGGGTGCTCAGTGGGTTCGCCAGCACAGAAGTGGGGGCTCCCCAGTGCAGTGCTACGAGGAAGGCCTTTGGGTGTGGGCAGACGGAGGTTTGTGAACATGGAATGCTCCCCAGGTGCCGGTGGGCCTGGGCCTCCTGGCCCCTTCCTCAGGGGAAGGGATGGGAGGATACGATGCCTTGTAAGGGTTAAACCAGGAGAACTGATGTCAAAGCAGGACTTTGTTCCCCCACTTTTATTGGCCACTGAATCCATGTCCAAGACATTAAATTCCCTTTGTTAGTAACATGCGGGGTGTGCAGTCCCTCTGCGGTGTGTTAGCCATGCGTGGGTGCGTGCTAATGGCCATGAGCCTCCCCTGAGCCTGCTTTGCTGGGCCAGAACAAAGGGGAGAACCTTTCTCCATCAGCTCTTGTTGCTGTCAGCTCAGCCAGTGTCTGTCAGTGCCAGACTGCTCTCCTGGCAGCCCTGGCCTGGGCAGTGTGGGATCACTCTGGGGAGCCCAAAGGTGGGCTCTTCCCTTGGAGTTTGGGGGCAATAGCAGCTGAGACAGATCTGCGTGTCTGGTGTGTGGGAAGCTGCCCTGCTGTGACTCCTCTTCAGTGTGTCTGTGCTGTTTCAGTCCCTCCTCACAGGTTATGTGGGCCTCTCCAAGACTCCGGCAGCACCCCAGACACCAAAGACTGTTCCCCCCCAGCCCGTAGGTAAAGCAGGGCAAGGGAAAGCAGCCACGACTCCTGCAAACTCCCTTGCCAAGGCCTCTGTGAAAGCAGCCCCGGCCGACAGCTCCAGTGGCGACAGCAGCGACTCCGACACAGACGTCGACCAGGTGGCTGCAAACCACAAAGCAGGTGGGTCTCCTTTTTGGCAAGAGCGGATGGGAATCTGCTTGGCCCAGGAGGAAAGCCATGCTGACGCGGGAGGGTGACACGAGTAACAGGGTCTTGTTCCCAGCGTGTCTCCACCGCAGAGCCGGGCAGCGTGGAGTGCTGCTGCCATCTGCTGGCTTCCCCTGCCCACAACACAGCCCTCTCCTCCTCAAACGTCTTGTACTGACTGGCTTGCAAGGCTCCATGCTGGATGCTCTCTTCAAATGCATATTTTCCTCCTCCAGGAACTCTGCGGTCTATGTAACGAATGCTGCCTGAGTTGTCTTCTCTCTCTTGTCGCTGTTTCTGCAGAAAACAACCCCCTTCCAGGGCAGGAAGTCGCAGAAGTCTCCAACAAAGAGAAGGTGTTAGGAAAAACAGAACCAGGTCCTGCCAACGTCAAATCTTCTCCACTTAAGAAAGCCCTGGCTGTAAAAGAGAATGATGTTGGGGCAAAAGGAGTGCAAGTGACCCCGGCATCACATGCGTTGTTGTCCATCCCACAATCAGAGGAGACAAGCTCAGGGAGCGAAAGCGAGGTCACCACTGCTGCCAAAGTTCCTGCAGCGCAAACACTGGAAGGGTTGGAAGTGAAGAAGAGAAAGAAAAAGGAGAAAAAAGAAAAGAAGGAAAAAAAGAAACCTTCCTCCACGGCAGATAAGCCTGTGAAAACATCTAAGAACAAGGACAAAGAGAACAAGAAGCAGAAAACAGGTCAGAAACGGAAACTGCTGGGAGAGGATAAGGCTATTGGGCAGCCCAAGGAGAAGAAGCGGAAAGTGCAAGCTAACGAAGAAGTAACTAAAAAGAAAAAGAAGAAAGCAGCTGGTGACCTGGAGAAGCTGCCAGGCAGCAAGGAAAAGAAAAAATCATCTAAAAGTAAGCATCCCTCTCTTGGGGCTGCATTTGCGATAGGTTCTTGTAGCTGATGCACGTTCAGCGTCTGGTGCGGGGCCTTGTAAGTAGCACCGATTTTCCTGTTAGCTTCCTGCTTGGCTACTTCCCTCCTGGCCCACCCAAAGCCAAGGCCAGATTTTTAACACCCCGCTTCAGTGTTTTTCTGCACCGGGTCCTTTGCAGACAGCAAGCTGGGCTTTCCTGCCCCTCTGTCCTGTGTCCAGCACAGTGGGAGCTGTATTCATACTTGTGCTGATCCTTGCTGCTTGCAGGGCAAGCTGGTATCTCTGTGCATCTTCCATGTCCCTTCAGGGCTTTCCGCTTTCCTGCCCTTTATCTTGGCTGGAAGCAGCAGTCTAGCTGAGAGCTGGCGAAGGGTTGAGGTGAGTCCACACAGAACCTCCCGAGGCCTTGCCCCCCTCGTGTGGTCTTGCTCTACCTGTGCTGGGCTTGGGAGAGTTCTCACTACTGTAGCCCTGGGAGCTGTGGTCTGTGCTCTGCCCAGTGCCCTGCTCTGTCCCAGTGGCGCAGCAGGACTCTGCTAACCCAGCACTGGCTGCACTGGCTCCTCTGCGGCAAATGTGACCCGTGTTGGCGGAGAGCTGAGGTGCAGCGTGGCTGGGGATGGCAGTCAGGGCGTCCCTGATGTGCTGCGGCCACAGCAGGGGAAGGCTGGCGTCGCACATGGGCCTTTGTGTCAGTCAGAGCTTCCTGAGCACAGCCCCCGGCTCCCAGCCTCTTTAAAAGAGATTGGCCTTGAAATCTGCACCATCATCTGCCATGTCAGCTGCTGCCGGTCCCCATGGGGCGGCCGTGCCCTTTCCTGACTCTGCCTGAGCAGTGGCTGTGCTGCAGTGTGGTGAGCAGCTCGTTCAAGGGATTTCAGTCTATTGCTTCTGCTTTCAAATGCCCAGAAAAAAAGAGGATGGTATCAGCTGCCTGCTCATTGCTCCCAGTTAAGAGCATTTCCTGCTCCTCCTATCCGCACCGCTCTCTGTAATGCCCCGTTTACTGCCCTAGGGCAGTTGTTTTTTTCTTTGTGGTGCAAACTGCATTTGCAAATCAGAGATGGTTCTGTGCTGGGAAAAAAAAAAAGATGGAATGAGTAGACCAGATCTGCTGGGGTTTCTGTTCCTCAGAGATGCAGCCCTGCATTGCGGAGGAGACAGATTCCTCCCTGTGTGTGCGCAGGGGTGAGCTGGAGCCTCTTGGGGCAGTTGCACTGAGCTGAACCTCATGTACGTCTCATGGTAGTTGTTGTCCTTGCTCTGATTTTTGGGGTGTGCCCAGCTACTCCAGCACTGAAGCAGTTACTCAGAGCAGGTGAGCAGCAGGAGGTGGAAAGAAGGGAATCCTGTTTAATTCTGCCCACACATGTGCATGGATGGTGGGATCAAACTGTTCCGATACCGGAGAAACAGCCCTGGGCCCAGCTGCCTTGTAGCAGGGCTCTGCCCTCCCCCAGTTACCGCTCTGGAAAGCTTGCTCAGGTTCGGATGTGTTCAAAAACCTACTTGACATGCTGCCATCACTCTGTGTTCCACCTCAGAGGCTAACTATGCCAGAGACCCTCTCTTAGTTGTCTTTTCTCTCCCTTTCCCAGAAAAAAAGACTGGGAAAGAGAAGAAGAGTAAAAAGGCGTCTTCAGAAGGGGAGCCTGTGGCAGATGGCTCTGCTGAGGGTCACAAGAAGAAGAAGAAGGTATGTGCAAGAGCCTGGGATGAGCTGGCCTGGGGAGAGCTGTTCTGAGCCGCAGTTGTGATGCTTATCCCTGCAGCGTGCTGGGCTGGAGAGGACCAGAGCTGTGTCCTGGCCCTGCTGGCAGGACACAGGAGGCAGCGATTAATTGGGGCTAGTCTTGAGACACCTTTGGTTGGTTGGGATTGGAGTGGCTTGAAGAAGAGCTTGTTCCTCTGTCACTTGCCCAGGAGAGATCCCTTTCCCTTGAAGGGAAACCCAGGTGACCCTTTCGGTGGCAGAGAACCTGTCCAAAGGAGTAAGTGCTCGTCTTCAGGTGTCTGTTCATCTACCCATTTTCAGCAGAAGCTGGAGCTCCTCAGGACTTGGTGGGCTTACTGCGTCCCGTCCCAAGGGCTAGGAAATGGGGCAGAGGGAGAGACTGGAGGATGTTCTGTGTAATGGATATGGCCCTGCAGAGGTGGTGGCCAAGAAGCCTCTGTGGCTTGCAGCTTTACTGGGACCTTCACGTTTGTTGCGCAGATTATACTGATTTATTTCTCACCTTTTCCTTTTTAGAAGAAGAAAACAGCCCAGCCTGAAGGATTGTGAGAAGGTACATGGCCTGCGGGGACTTAGCAGTCGATACCTCTGAGCAGCGGTAACCTTGGCCGAATTCAGTGCTCCTGGGCCAGTCTTAGGAAGACAGTGTGTCCTCAGAATGCTCACTGAGTCAGCCCAGCGTTAGATTAGAGAGCCAGGGAGTGAAATGGTGTAAGGAAGGTCATGTAGCAGCGTGCTGGCTTCTCTGGATGTGTGTGATCTCACCTTTTAGCTGCTGAGAATTGGATGTCCAGCCTGGATGTTGCTGTCCTCTGTCATCAGCAGAGATAAGCGGCCTCTGGCAGCGTCTGTCTGTCCCTGCTGACCACAGGGAGCTCCGAAAAGTAGTGTGGATTAGGTGGTGATGTTGTAGCCACCTGGGAAGTGGATCAAACGATTCTGCCCTTTCTCTGCTCAGCTCTAAGGCTGTTCTTGGCTTCCTCACCCCTAACTCTTTTAACTCCTCTCCCCAAAGGTACCTCATCCCTGTGATTAAGGATTTATGGGTGAAGATCAAATGGAAGAGAGGAAAAGAAAACTCATCAGGAGAATTCCAACTTTTTTTTTTTAGATAATAATTTATAACTTCTTTTAACTGTGACTTTTAGAGCAGAGCAGTGTAACTTTCTGCCTCCTCCTGTCCTGCTGGGGCCCAGAGACGTGTTTATTGCCCCTCCTGCCTGTTGCACAAGAACTGAACCAAAGGAGGCAGATCGACCAGAGAAGAGCCAGCTTGCATAGACTGTTTCCTCCTACCCAGCCACTTTTCTCATCACAGAGCTATATTTTTAAGAGAAACTTTTACCTTTTTTTTTCCCCCTCCCCCTCCTTCTGTGGTTTGTGGTGTCAGTCCTTTTGCTACTATGGAAGAGAGCCCTTGGGTTTACTTTTTATTCTAATACTGACAGCAGTGATTATTGTGTCCCTGGAGTTGCACTGAGCAGCTGTGTCCAGCAGCTGTTCTCGGCCAAGACGGTGAAATTTTTTGTGAGTTTTTTTTATGGAATACAAAATAAAAATAAAAAATAAAGGAACGGTGAGATTGTGCATCTCGGGAAGGGAGGTGACCAAGGCCAGGGCAGCAGGGCTGGCGCTGAGGCAGAGCTCAGCAGGCTCTGGAGGAGCTGGCAGGTCGGAGAGCAGAGCCCAGTGTCTGCCTGGGTTCCCAGGCACTGCTTCCACCCCTGGGGAAAAACTAATTTTACTTTCTGCCTGCTTCCTGGGGACAAGCAGACGCTGTCGCTCCTCGGTTTCGAACTGCGTGTTCTAGCGTTGGTTTGTTGTGTTTCTTTTTCATGACTAAAGTGTCGAGAGCAGGTTTCTGTGTCACCCTGTGTGAACCCAGCCTGCTGCCTTGCTGGCAGCAGCTACCCCATGCTGTGTCCTGGGCTTCTGCCTGGTTTCCTTGCTTCCCTCCAAGCCCTGGTGTTGAGAGGAGGTGAGCAAAAAAGGGATCCCCTTGTCCTCCTCCCTCCTGTCTTTGGCTGTGATCGTTGCAACCCAGGCACAGGAGGCAGATGGCTCCTGGCGTGAGGGGCTGCTGCTGCTCTTCCTCCTGCACGCCAGGTGAGGCGTCACCTGGGGTGCAGGGGGAACCCCAAGGTGCAGGGGAGGTTGAACAAGTGATGGGCTGGGAATACGTACTGTCCTGGGTGGGGGTACAGATAGCCAGGTGTCTTTGCAGCACCTTTTGTTTTCCTCTTTTTTTTTTTTCCCCCTTAAGATTCATTTATTTATAACCCAGGACAACAGCAATGTTTGCAAGCACTGACCTCTGAGAGTTGCTTACGAGGCTTTCGTATTCAAAAGTTTATTATAAATCATTAACTTGTGAGATTGTTTATAAAAGAACTATCAGGTATATTCAGAACAATTAGAAGCCCCTCTGACTCCTCTTCCTGCTGTTTACCTGCTGCTGTGGCCACTCTGCAGCCTGAAGGTGAATGCCTGTCTACAAAACTGAGCACTCCACAATCTAAAACCCTCTGCTCTACTGATCTAACGGGGCTTCAGCCTACGGGGGTCAGTTAAGAAGCTGGTGGAGGTTGTTTTGCTGCTTTTTTTTTTAATATTCGTTCAGTGTAAGAAAGCATTAGTGGCTTGTTCTTCAGCAGAGGTGAGCACTGCTGCTGCGTGGCTGCTGTGGGATGCCGATGAGCAAAAGGGAACAGGGTTTATGGGTCTGACATCGTTGAAATCGATTTTTCCATCCTGCTCTATCCACCCTCTGAAGGAACACTTTGTTTCTAACCCTGATCCTGGTGGCAGCTCAGCCCTGGCTGGTGCAGCAGGGGAAGGAGCGGGAAGGGGCACACAGGGATGCCTGTGGTTAATCACCTTTGAAAAGCAATGTGGGAGCAGAAATGAAACCAAGGAAAAGCAAAAAAAAAAATTAAAGTATGTGAGCTGGGATGCTGAGGAGGGGAGAGGTACCCACTGGCATCCTCTTCTACTTGGCTGTTGAGGAAAGAGAGAAAGGAGTCACCAAGATGGCTCCAGAACCTCCCAAAGCCCAAGTTGCTTTCGCTGTGCCGCCACTGCAACCCCCACCTCCCCAGCAGTGCTTTGGGGGTGCATCTGTATCTCCCCCACCTCTGCCTCAGCCTGCAGAGATTTCCACCCTCCCAGCCCCACCACCGCGCTCAGACTCTCACCTTTCACTGCACTCAGCTTGGGCATGTCCACCCCGGAGAAGCTCATCTCCTCCAGCTCCATGGCAGGATCTGCAGAGGGAGGGCAGGACGTGGCTGCTGGAGTTTTGGGCCTGTCCCACCACCCCTCACCCTTCTGAGGGCAGCAGGGGAGAGCCTGCACCCACCCCAACGAGCTCTGGCTTTGGGGGCAAGGTGGGGGCTTGGGGAAAACCTAGACTGCGTGCCTCGGCTCTAGCTGCAGCTACCCAAGGAGAGCTGTGATTTTTAGGGTGCCCTCCAGACTTTACATGCTGGCACCAAAGAGGGGTGAGGGATGCTCTCTACAGCTTGGGCATCCTGCTCCCCTCCTCCCTAATTGCAAGCAAAACGGGGAGGTGCAGGGCAGCACCCACGCACGCTGCTTGTTCCTCTCCTCCTCCCCTTCCCTGGGAACCTACCAGGGCAGTCCAGCTTTTCCCGCGTGGCCGTGCCCTCAATCCTGGTGCCATTTTTGTAGGAGCACCAGCAGTAGCCCGTGGAGGCATTGCACTGCTTGGGCAGGTAGTCGCCGTTCTCGTCACACTGCGGGCAGAAGCGACCCGGCTGGACGCGCCCAGCATTGGCCTCTGCCTGGCACTTAGTTTGCACTAGGGCAATAAAAACAAAGGGGAGACACCATGAGGCTTCCCCCACCCCCAGGAGCTTTTTATCCAGAAGTTGTTAAATTTAAAAGGTGAACAAGCCCAAACCCACTGACCTATCTAAAGCTCTCGGGTGGTCAAGGACTCAGGATCTGTTTTTTTCAGATGTGCTCATCTCAAATGCCCCAAGGGCTCTGTGATAGCCTAAAGGCCACCAACTGTGGAATGAAGAGGTCTATAACTGGTCAGGGCACTGAGGATTCAGTTGTCTTTGGGAAGCCCCATGCTTGAACCTTCTATAGGAGCAGTTGCTCCTGAAGAGCCAGTCCCGACCCTCCCCAGCTCGGCAGCCCCCATCCCTGATACCTTTCGCCGCTGGGATCGCCTTTGGTGCCTCCTGCTTCAGGTTCTTGGCCGATTCAAACAGCAGCCACTTGTGCATCCAGGATTCAAAGGACTGCAAGAAAGGGAATCGGCAGGGTGGGGTGCACCATGGGGAAACCATGCCACAAGCTCCAGCTCAGGCCAAGGAAGGTTGTGAGCACCACCACCTTCCCTAGGGTGGGAGTAAACCCAAGCCTGGCTCAAGCAGGACTTTATTTTTCTGGGTGGGGACACCCTAGTCCCTCCCCAAAGTGAGGTGTTCCTGGAAGGGGAAGAGTAGGATGGCAACAAGCACCGACCTTCCAGTCTGCATCAGTCATGGTGTTCTTCAGTCTCTTCATGTTGTCCATCAGATTGCCCTTCAGCTCAGGGAACATTTTACTGGGGTCTGCTTGCTACAGAGCGACCACCACGGTGAGACAAAGCAAAGAAAAAAGGAGGGGTGTGGGGGTGAAGCTTTGCTTATATCATCCAGATGGATATTGCAGGAGGCCAGGATATCCCATCAGCTCTGAGCACCCCTAAGAGACCCCAGACCCAGCCAAGGGACAGCAAGCTGAAAGCAGAGGATTCCATTGCCTCCTGCAGTGCAGGGAGCAGCCGCAGGGTTGGTGAGGGACAGGGAGGCCTTACCAGCAGCAGGTGCTTCACTTGGTCCTCCGTTTTGTTGCTGGGGGGGGCCATGTCCTGGAGGGAAAAGGTAGAGGGGCAGCATGAGGGTTGGCAGCAAGCGCCAAGGGTAGCAGCCAGCGCCAAACAGTGGTGGGCATCTCTTACCATGAGGTCTGCAGAGGGAGCAAGAGGCAGGACCTTCATGGCCAGAGGCGTGTGCATCATGGCCATCCTCTTGTTGCTCACCGGTTTGGCACCTGCCAAGGAAGGAGCAGTGTGAGGGGACTGGGTGGGATGATCCGGAGGTAGGGGGGGACCCGTCACCTCTCCCCAGCCACCCCACCACCGTGCTGGTTCCTGTGGAGCTACTGACTAGCAGGCAGCTTTCTCTGCATTGCCTCCAGCTGCAGGGTCTGGGAGGTCTTGGCCAGCTTGTTGATCTGCCCGCTCTGCTGGTAGACGAAGTAAATGGTGACAGCCTGGCCGACGATCAGCAGGGCCACCAGGATGGAGAGCGTGGAGAGGGCGGCTTTGCGGCCAAACGCAGACCTGCAGGACGTGGAGAGGGAGCTCAGCCACTGGCAGCAGATGTCCTCATACCCCGCCATCAACACCCCCGGAAGCCCATCCTGCAGCCCACGTCACCCCCACCGCAATGCCCCAAACACTCCCCTCCCAGGGGGCTTGCAGCCAGACAAATGCAAATTCCCCCTTCGAAGGGTGCAGAAGTGAAACCTCAGCATGAAAGTCACTCCTCTGCAAGGGGGGAACCGAAACCCACTGCTGGGGCGAGGAGGGGGCGGTGGGGGAGGAGCACCCGAGGACCATGAGGACACACGGGGGCTGCGGGCAGGGCGCTGCCAGGGGATTTTGGGGTAACGGCATTGCTCTGGGTGTTGCCTTTCGCGGGATGATGAAGCCACCCAACACCGTCCTGGTCCTGGGGTGCAGAGGACACATCCCATGGGATGCCAGAATGCACTGTATTTTAAAAATTAAAAAAGCGCAGGCACAAGGCACCCTGAGGTGCATCGCGGCGTTGCAGTCGTGCTTGGCTGCCAATTGTGGGCACCACGCAGTTGCCGGCCATGCTGCCAAGGCCTGCACGGGCGGGATCGGGGCGGAGGAGGCACCAGGGGGTGCAGCGGTGACTCCAGGAGCCACCACTTGCCCCCGCTGTCCCGCGAGGTGGGGGCACCCATGGGTGCTGCCGGCTGACACAGGACAAGTCCAGAGCGGGACTTGCTGCCTGGATGTCTGCCTGGAGACTGATGATGTCATAGCTCCCTGGTTTCTGGTTGGCTAGAAGTGTTTTGGGGGAGTCTCACAAGACGGTTGGAAGGTGGGGGCTGGTTGGGACACGGGAGGTGGCCCCTGTGTCCCTTCCTGCCCCACAGCCACGTCACCAGCCTGCCCGCCCCGCAGCCAGCTCCCGTCCACCATATCCTGGCCCCACCTGCCCCTGGACACAGCCCGCGCTCGACTGCCCACAGCCACCCCGAGAACATGCCTGGCACACAGCCAGACCACCCCAAAGATACAGCGACCCCCTCTCAACCCACAGCCACCCCCTGCCACCCCACAGCCACGCCGCAGCCCCCTTGGCCCCACAGTGCCCTGATAGCCACCATGGGACACCCATCTCCTGCCCCGTCAGCCCCTCCATGCCCCCTTGACCCAGCCACATCCCTTTCCACCCCATGGCCAGGCAATGCCTCCTCTGCCCTGCATCCCCGCTTGGCCCTCCCCAGAGTCCCTCCGTCCCACGTCCCCCATCCCCACACCTCTGGGTGCCCCCGACACTGAGCACGCCGCTGCCGCGGTCAGAGATGAGGTCCCGCTGCTCCTCGGCCATGGCTCCGCTGTCGCACCTCAAGACGCAATGAGCACCCCGAGTCCCGACGCTGGAAATACCCCCCACGCCCCCACCCTACCCTGACACCCCCGGGGCGGGGGGGACCCAAAAAAAAAGCCCCATTGGCTTCCAGCAACCCACATCACCTGTTGCCAGGCAGACTTCTGCTTGGCAGGTCTCCGTTTTGGAAATAATCATAGAATGGTTGGGGTTGGAAGTGGGGGTGGGGGGTAAAGGGTGAGGAAGGAGCTGAGCTGCACAGGGGGGATGCCATGGGGAGGGCTCCTCACACCAAAGGTTGAGCAAGGCCCCCCCATGGGGAAGCACTGTGAGGGTACACCCCTCCTCACTCACCTCTGCTGCCAGGAAAAAGCTGTATTTTGCCCCAAATTCTCCCTCTTGAGGGTTGCTTTGGAAACCCCTGGGGTGGGGGTGCTTGGCCAGCACCTCTCACGCTGAGGAGGTAACAACTAAAGGACGACCGAGTGCTTTCAAGCCCCCCTCCCTCCTGCAGCACGCCCTGGCCCTGCCTGCAACAACTTCGGGGGGGCTGAACCCCCAAACCCCAGGGAGGAGAAGCAACCCCTCAGGGGGAGTGACCCCCAAAGCACCAGTGGGAGTGGAGCAGCACAGGTCCCCAGCCTGCCCCACAGCCCCACACACACTGTGTGGGTGAGAGCAGCCATCCACTCCCCCAACACTGATTTTGGGTGATTTTATACAAAGACATGGCGGGTGACCTGTCCCCATGGGGTTCGGGCATGCTGCACCCAGCACCGAGCCAGCTTCGGTGTCAGGACCCACCATGACCACGGCCAGGCTTCAGCCAAAAGTAAAACTCCCAAAACCCATGAAATTGAAAGCAATCCGGGCATCACTGCTCACCAGGCAAACCTTCCCCAGGGAGTCAGCTCTCTCTGGAGACGCAGGCACTGGTGGGACCGTGCTCAGGCTTCCCAGGTGGGAAATGGAAGCCCCTGCACAATCTTCGGCACTGTGAGACCCATCCTGTCCCCAGGCTGTGCCACCCAGCTGGGACCACAACCCCCCCAAGCCCAGAGCCAGGCTCATTCCGTGACCAGCCCCAGCCCCGAGGGGAACTAAGGAAAATCTGAACAGGAACTGAGCGAGCGAAAGCCGTGGTGACTTCACGGAGCTGCGTCCGACCCTGCAAACCACAAAGAGGCGATAAACTGGGGGAGGGTGGGGGAGAGCCCCCACTCCCCACCACAGGCAGGCTGAGCCCCCCGAGCCCCCAGCCCAGCCGGAGACCACCCACACCAAACACACTCTCACTCAGCTCACGCACGTTTCCATTCACCCCGCGTCCCATTTCTGCACAGGGCTGCAGCATCTGAAGCGTTTTAAGTCTGTAAATTGATTTTCCTGGGAAGATGTGGAGCTTTTCCCAGAGCTGCTTCCAGACTCTTCTTATCCCCCTCGCTTTCTTCTGCAGCCTGAGGCTGGCTCCAGCACCCAGCGCAGGCTTGTCACCCCCCTGTGGCTTCGGGTCTCTTTCTTCTGTGAAAAACTTGGCAAGCGCTATCACAGGAGGCTGGAGAACCAGCTGCCTTTTTCTGGGGGAAAAAGAAGCCACCTGGAGCAAGGAGCAGTTTCAGAACTCAGCTCAGACCTGCCTGTTCCAACAGGGGCCTCGAACGAAGCTGGCAGAGCGATTATTTCAGACAGAAAGGCAGAAAGAACCCCACGGGTATTCACATGAAGCCGCTTATCACCAGCCAAGCCCACAGACTCCACTCAGACCAAGGTTTGGTAACAAACCCACACTTCTCACTGCCAGCGAGGTGACACCCACAGCACCAGATCAGCCCCGAGACAAACCCCAAGGGGAAGGGCCAAGCTGCAGGTCCCACCAGCAAACCTGGATTCGGCTCTTTGCCGAATCACACAAGACAAACCAGCCGGGTCAGGGCAGGAACCAGCAAGAGCCATGAAACCACCCACAACACTCGGCCACGAGAGCCTTTCCCTCCAGACAGCCCCGGGACGCGTGCCGGGCACCCCGCTCTGTGCAGGAGCTCGCCTGGCTCTCCAGTTTCTCTTCCTCGTTTACAATTCCTCTCCTGGCTGGGGGAAGGTTCACATCAACACAAGAAGTAGTTTCAAAGATGTCAGGTTGGCTAAGAAATAAAAGCAGTTTTTGCCTTTAATTGTGCAGCAAGCCCAGGGAACATCCAGCCCAAGACACAGCACAGCGAGCGGCACGGGCTGCAGGGCTCCCACCGCCAAAGATTCGGGGTTAATGCAGAAAACATCACAAACTGCAACCAACGCAGCTGAGTAGTGTCCACCAAATCCGTGTTGCTGCACAGGTCCCACACTGGGTTTTCTATTTCCATAGAGCTTTCCCCAAACCCACCCTGTGAAGCTGCCACATTGTCACCCAGGACAGGCTAACATGGAGCAGAACAGCAATAGGTTTCATTGTATTTAAGAGTACATATATACTAAGGAAATATATAAAAAATTCTGACTAGAGCTGTTAGTAACACACCACATCTCTGCCTCCTGCTCCCTCTGCCCCTTCTCTCCTCGGTTCAGCTTCACTTTGGCTCAGCCACCAGTGGTTTCATGTTTTCAGGCACCTTTTCCACAGAGTTCAAAGAACACTCTAAGTACAGGAAAAACAGTGATTTGAACTGCAAACAGAGCACTTTTAAGACAGTAAGGGAAATTTATTCTAAAGTTTTCCATCGCCGCACATAAAATTACAAATAACACACCACGGCTGCGCCAAGGGAAATGCTGGCTTAGGAACATCTGTCCAGGCAAGAGATTTTTTTCTTTTTTCCACAGAAAGGGGAAGTCACGTATTAGGCAACAGTTTGCAGAAAACCCAGCAGCAGTCAGCTCGCTCACAAGCCCAGCTTTCTTCTCTACAGCAAGGACACCTCCAGGAGATCGTGACTCACTGTGAAACCACAAGTACAGCATCCCAGCAGCTTTCGCTACAAAGACCAGGAGGACGCGCTGCAGCTTCACAGCAGCCAGGGCATCCCTTCCTGCCAGGGGACAGAGTCTTGGGAGGAGCGGGCAGGTGAGGGAAAACCCTGAGTTTTAAAGGTGCGGGAAAGAGCCCAGGCAAAAGCTGAGCAGTTCTCAAGCCTCGGGATCTTGTTCAGGACATCGCCAACGCTGCCTTCCAGTGGCCACCCATCATCAAGCGTAAGACTATTTGTATTCGCTGCATAATGGTGCTAAGAATCCTACTCTTTTTCAACGACTTCCAATAAATGTCACTTAGACCCTACCATGAGCATTCTCAGACCTGGCGGAGCTATGTCGGCACAGCCTCAGTGCCGTGCAAGGGCTGAGGTCACCTCCACACAGCAGAAACAGCTTCACTTCCCATCAGGCTGCAGGAGTCCTGGCTTGTTTAGCCCAGAGCATGAAGAACCTCAAACACCATGAGTGTGGAGAACCCACCCGTCTTAAACTACACTCCTCAAGTGTCGCATGCCCACGAGTCTTCTCCTGATCTAAAATCCTGCTACAGCCAAGGAAATGACAGAACGGGAGCGATTCCAAGTCCTGGAGAGCTAGGAGGAGAACATCAATAAGTGACATTTATTCCAGGTGACAGCAGCACATCCTGTGGCAGACAAACACCAGTGCAGAAGCGGGACCAAGAAGCGAGGAGTTATTTTCCTTAAATATCTCCGAGTACAAATGTACAACCAGAAGCCTGGCGGTACGTCACTGTTCGTGGATGTAACTGAAGCCGCTCAACTTCTGAGCAAAGAAAACACACAACCGAGAAGAGGTTTAAAAGAGAGCTTTAATAACCAAAGGTGCAGCATCATTCACAGACGACGTCCACGGCGACCACCCTTCCTGCGAGTGCTGTCGGAGGGGATGGGGGTGACATCCTCTGCAGGGAGGAGAAAACCCAACAGTTACCTTCCAGAGGCACCCCAAAATAACCCAAAAAACCAAACAAACAGGGCATGGCCACCCAACCAAGCTCAATGCCCCATGGCCACCTCTCGGCAGTCAGCACCCACGTGGGTAGAAGAGATGTTCGTGGCAGCACAGATACCTGCAACCTTCCCAAGCACCAGGTATCGGGGGATTTAATGCTCAGGCAGCAAAAAAAATCCCCCCCGTCACATCTCACTTAACCAAGCAGCCACAGCATTTCCACAGAAACGGAGGGGCCTCACTGTTAGCTTTCAGAGCAGCCACCACTGCTGCCACTTGGGACTCTCCTACAAAGTTTGGGCCTATCCCTCCAACAGCTGAAGGCACTCCAGTATCATGGAGTCATTTCCAGGAAGCTGAACAGCACCAATGCTGTCGCATCAGGGGAGCGCTGACACTGTGCTGTGCAGCCGGGAGCGTTTCTCAAGCATGCTCACACCACCTCCCAGGGAATCATCAATTTAAGAATCCATTTAAGTTAAATTGTACCTTCAGTGCCACCCGACAAGATCCTGAAGTTAAACCATCCGACCACATGGCACATGTGCCTGCAAAACTCCTACTAAATAAATAATCCCTCAAAACTGCTTTTTAGGAGGTTTTCAAGCAGCAAAGCTCTGCACGGACACAGATGCAGAGCTTTCCCCACCACTCACCGATACGGCCGATCTTCATTCCAGATCGGGCCAGAGCTCTCAGGGCTGACTGGGCACCAGGTCCCGGAGTCTTGGTCCTGGAGAAGAGTCAAAACCAACAATCCCATAAACAATTCAGAAGACGGACAGATTCACAAACAACTGACATTAAAAATGCAAGTTTCCCATCTCAAAACACCCAGATGCCAACCCTTCAGAACAAGATCCAGACGCTCAGCCAGAGACCCTTCGCGTCACGTTTAAGGTCAAGTTCGCAGGTTTCACCCACGGTCCCGACACAGGACATGTCCCGTGGTACCGCCGGGCCCAGCCTTCGAACGTACCTGTTGCCACCGGTGGCGCGCAGCTTGATGTGCAGGGCGGTGATGCCCAGCTCCTTGCACCGCTGGGCGACGTCCTGGGCCGCCAGCATGGCCGCATAGGGAGAAGACTCGTCTCTGTCCGCCTTCACCTTCATGCCGCCGGTCACACGGCAGATGGTTTCCCTACAGAAGGAAAAGGCAGCGTTGAGAAAAAAAAAAAAGTCCTTCCTCTTTCCTCCTCATGAACCAGCTCCTGGTCACAGACAGAATGTGGCATTTCGAACGTCAAGGGATGAAGAAGCTGCCGGCCTTGAGCATGATATTCATCAACGAGCACACCAAGCCCTCCGGTCTACGCTCACACACGCAAATCATCCCATCCTCCAGCTCAAGGGTTCCGGTGGAACCTCTTGGCCTCATCTAACTTCTGTTCCCAAAGCCAAAGAAGCCAGGCACGGCACAGGGGTGACTGGTGTTCAATACTCACTTGCCAGAGAGGTCAGTCACATGGACAAAAGTGTCATTGAAGGAAGCAAAGATGTGGCAGACGCCGAACACGTTTTCTCCCTCAGCAACCTGAGGTCCCAAGCTGATGACCTGTTCTTCCTTCTTCTCCTTGCCCTTACGAGGTGCCATTTCTGAGCAACGAAAAAAGAGAAGTGTGAGTGACGGTGGACCGCTCAGTGCTCACATACAGCATTTTACAGAACTTCATGCTACTGCAGCCTTTCACCAAGCAAAAGAAACGAGTAATCACTGGCAAAACACAGGGAGCAATTCTGGGGCAGGAGTGGACTTTTCCCGGGACTGGCAGCTTTGCCATATTCCAGCAGACAGGTCACCACCCACACCCTTTCAGCGTGGTCTCACTTGCAGGAGCCACCGAAGCGGCACTTCAGGGCAGATGACATCCCCACGCACTGCAGCAGAGCAAGAGGGAGCCCCTTTCCTCGATAACCAACAATGCTGACAACTTCCCCTTGCTTGTTTATATGGTTTTATGGAAATAAAACTCCCAAACAGGCAATTATTGAAGACCCACGTGCTATCAGGACTCTGCAAACCATTCCACCACTAGCTTGGGTTCTTCCACGTTACCGGTCTCCTAATCGCATCCTCGGGAGCAGCCCGGGTAAGCCTGCTGCCCCTGACGCCTACGCCACCCTCTGGAAGGCAGCCGAGCTTGGTGGGGGATCCCCTGTGTCTCTCCGGAGCACGGGAGACCGGTTCCCCATCGCCCTCTCCTGCCAAACATCAGCTACGACGGGCCTCGCACAGCAGGAAAGCCTAAAGACCAACCCGAGCGCGACCTACTTGCCCCCGCAGCCCTTAGCCCGACGCTCTACGCAGCGAACAGCGCCCACTGTTCGACCCGGCCTCCCCGCTCCTCCACCCTCAGCCGGAACAAGCCGGCCTCCCCCGGCCGCCCGGCTACACCAGCCCCCGGCTCGCCCGCGGCCTAGCGCGACGCTCCGCCGACCGCGCCTCCCCCGCGCCGGGCGCGCTGCCCCGCGGAGCCCCGGGGCCGAGGAGGCGGCGGACGGGCGGGGAGGCGGCAGCGAGGCGCGGGCGAGCGGATGGCGGCGGATGAACCGCGGCCCCGCACTCACCGGCGCGTCTCCTCCTCCGGCGGCCGCCGCTGGAAAGGAAGTGGGGGGGCCTGGGAGCGGAAGTCTCCGCCGCTCACCCGGAAGTGGTGGCGGGAGGCGGCGGCCGAGGGCCGCGGGGAAGCGGCGTTTCCCTCACCGCGGGCGCGGGTCTCTGGCCCATCCCCATCTTGACCCCGATCCCGCCGCTGCCGCCGTGAAACCGTGAACGGTGCTCCCGAGGGAAGGCCGGGCCGTCTCCCCCGGCCCGCGTTCCCTCCCCAAGATGGCGGCGTCCTGCTGCCGGGGCCCCTCCCACGATGGCGGCGGCAGCGGCGCCAGGGTCCTTCCCGAGGTGGCGGCGGGCCTGGGAGGTGTTGGTGCGCCTGACGGAGCCGTGCTAGGAATGCTTTGGACAATCCGGATCTGAATCGGTTTAAAAAAAAAATATATAGCGGAAGATTGGTGTGATTCCGGCACGCAGCACACTTCTCCCTGGGCACGCAGCTGTGGCCGGTGCTGTCTGAGCTCAGCGAGAGCCGGGCCGGGCACGGGCCTTTCCCCGCTCACCCCGATGTTGGGCATCTGAGCGTTTCGAGGTGTTGTGGGTGTCCAGGCAGCTGCTTGCCCCTGCCCTGAGCTCAGACGGCAGCGCTGACCGCGAGGAGGCGTTTGGGAATTTACCCTGGAGGGGATGTACCAAGGGGTCTGGTGTGTGCAGGTCTGGAGTGTTTGCTCCTAAGGAGCTAACGGGAGAGATTCCCACACAGGTAATTCTCTTGGGAATTCACCCTGGTGCAAGTGGTGTAGCCTTTGCAGCTGTGAACGATGCCACTGGGGCTATCTCCTGCAGCAAGTACTGGGGAAGAGTTGTGCCACCTCTACCGCAAACAGCCCTTCAGATCTGTCCCCAGGAGCTGGTCCAGAGCTAGTCCAGCCAGAGAAGAAAGGAGAGGCACAAGGGAGGCTCTTTATAATAGCCCCGCTAGCGAGGCTGCACACTCCAAAGGCCTGAAAACACACTACATTGAGGGTCCAGCAACCTCTGCTCAGCTGGCAGCGTTTGCTGCTGGCCCAGGGAGAAATTCTGACCCCTTTCTTGCACCTGTCAGCTCCACACCTCTAGGGTGCTGCATGTTTTTAGGGGAGCAACCCAGTGCCCAGCAAGGCTGATGTCTTTCCGAGTACCTTTTCCTTTCTCTGGCCGACCACCCCAGCTCCCCCCAGGATCCAAACCTCTCAGCTGTCACCTCAGCAGCCTCTTCTCTCTGTTCGCAGTTTCCCACTGCGTCAGGGATCTTCCTGTTTAAATATTCAAGGAGAGGCTTTTAAAATATACATTGATGGGACTGTTGTAATTCCAGCCGTGAGCTCTGGTGACACTGGCCCTGGCCTGATTTGAAGGGAGGGGTGGGAAGGAAGGGGTTAGCAGCAGGCGAGCGCTGCAGAGGTCAGCCTGTGTCAGGCCACGTGTGCCCTGGTGGCTGCTGGTGACCCTTCTGAGAAGGAGCCGTGGGGATGGCGAAGGGTGCGTGGGCAGCCTGAGCCAGGCGGGGCGGGTTTCCTCTCCTCCAAGATTGTCTGCAAGGCTTGCACCAGCCTACAGATGTTCCCCTGGAACAGATGCAAGCAAGAGGCAAGGAACCGGGCAAACCTCCACTTATGAGCTAACAGGCTTAAATAACCCGATGAGCTTCTGGGGAAAAAAAAAACAACAACCAAACAAAAAACAACCCAGCTGCTCAAAATCCAATGTTGCCTTCAGCCCCAAAGCAGCTGGGAGCCAGGCTGCTCCCAGTCCCTGCGTGGAACGGGGCTTTCTCCACTCCCCGGCACAAATTCTTTCCTTTCGCTTTGCCTTGCACCAGTCCTGGTGTGTCTGTGAGGGAACTGCGTGACCTGCAAAATGTTCCAGGGACTCAAATGCCAACTCCAGCCAGGCGGTCCTGTCTGCTGAGGACAACACCGAGGATCTTCCCAAGTTGGGATGAGTGAGAAGGGAAGCACCCAGCCCAGGCTGCAAGGACGGCATCCTCCAGCCTGGCCAGGAAGGATGCTCAGGCCACGGTGGGGTCAGAGCCAGAGATGATGTGTATTTGCTTTGAGAAATCCCCTAGATTTAGTTCCTTAATGGGTAATTAACATTCCAGCTGCTCCTTGGTAATAGCCTCTCCAGCCCATGGGAAACCCACAGACGCAGTGACGCTGCAGGCGGATTTCATAACTCAGCCAGTGACTAAACGAAACGGGAGCCCGAGAGCCAAGGCAAATGGAAACGCTGCTTTCGAGCTCTTCTCCTGCCCAGCCTTTGGCCCTGCTGTGGACTGGTCCTGGCTGAGCGGGGTCAGTGGGAAGCAACTGGCCTGACCTGCGAATGCTCCAGCTCCGGGGCTTCCCCCACAGCAGGAATTTTTGGCACTCGAATGTCGCCGTTTCCGTGGCTGCATCTTGTTCCCACGAGCCATCGGACCAGTGGCCTTACTGGTGGCCTTGAAACAGAGACTGGAGCTGGAAGAGGCCCAAATTCTCCCTGGAGGCTGAACCCTTGCTGTGGGCCTGGTACGGAGCAGGGTCTGTGGGGCTCTCAAACAGCTCCAGGACCCTCAAAATGGCATCTTTCCTCTAACGGCCCTGGCAAAGAGAAGTTCAGGGCCCTGAATGCAGCCATTCACAGGTGAAAAAAAAAAGACAAAAAGCTTTTCTATTCACTTTTAAGGCCATTTTTAGTTTCAGAAAGGCAGTTTGTGCATGCACACATGTAAAATGATGTGTCAGAAACAGGCATAAGAAGATTAAAAAAGAAATCTCCAACGCTGAAGTTAAAGCACTTAAGGAATTGGCAGAGACTTCAAGAGCTGGTTTCTGGTCCTAATGAAGTCGGTGGAAGTGCTGCCACGGACTTCAAGGGGACCATAATTTGGCTGTAACTCAGCAGGGAGCTCAAAGTGTTGATTAATAAATTGGAGACAATGCGGAGGAAAGCCGCGGAACTTCTTCCCGACAGATGTGCTGAAGAGAAACCTCTAAGCTAAAGCCTGCAGGAAAGGAACTGGTTTCCTTTGTGTTTGCAAACAGAAGATAGGCAAAAAAAAAAAAAGGCTACCTGATACTCATGTAAAATGGTAGAGCTGATATTAATAAATACCAGGGCCTCTGTGAGCAGCCTGCTGTTCCCAGCGAGTAGGTCATTCTTTAAAAAAAAAAAAAAAAAAAGCATTAGCAAATGCCAGACCAAGCATTCAACAAATTCCTTTTTCTCCCAAGTAATTATTCAGTGGAAAAACTTTACCGCTGGAGATTGCGGATTCTGCACATTGTCCTCGGAGTTCGGTGCGTGCCTTTGATTACTCATTGCTGGCTTCTTGCTCAATGATTTGTGCATGAATCTCCTCTGCTAAAACTCTGACAGAGGTTAGCACGGCCTCGGAAAGCTGTTCCCGGTGGAGATACGTTTTCAGGCTGAGTTTGCAAATCATTTAAGGCTGAAAAAATAATCCCTTTAATACTCCTTACAGCAGTTTGCAGTTGAAGAACTTCTTGTTTGTCCCTTTTTGTTTTCTGAGCTTTCAACAAACTTTGGCGTAGGCAAGATCTTCAGAGATCTTCAGAGAGAAGGCTTGTGAGGGAAGTGAAATGTTTAGGGATGAGAAGTCTCTGACTTCAAGGACTGCTTCAGAATACGTTAGAAAATTTGCAGCCATAATTGTCTGCAATTCTTTGTGTCTCCTTCCCTACGATTTCCTTTCTTCTTTTCTTTTTGTTTATCTGCCCGTTTCATTTGCTTGAAATTGCTTCCTTGACTCCCGTTAGGTCGGAAGCTCTCCCAGATCGTGCTGCTGAAACCAAACCCAACAGACCTTCTGCCTCATCTCTTCCCCATGACATGAAACCCACCGGGGGTCTTCTCCACACACCTCATCCCTCCTCGCGCAGGCGGCGAGACAGACCTGGGTGGCTCTCGCTGGCAATTAAGGTGGGCTCCCTTCCCCTGGACCTGAGCGTGTCCCCACACGCTGGCAGAGCCTCTGCGGGGAGGGCAAGGGCAGGAGCAGAGCGGCTGAGCCGTGTTAAGCTCATTTTTCTCCCCTCTCTGAGGAATGAAGGGAATTTTGCATGTGTGCGCACAGCCCGCGTGTACCTTCAGCTCGTCTTGGGGGTCAGGGTGGAGGAGCCGAACCGATGTGATTTCGGCACTTGGAAATCACACCCGGGTTCTGCAGGCGGGGAGGGGGATGGGGACGACCTTGGGCTTCAAAAAAAATGATGCGAAGGGCTCGTGGGAGAAAGATAAAAAGGCTCTTCGGAGGAGACATCATCCTGACACCCCAGTTACACCAAACCCGCCGCCTGGGCCTTAGCCCTGGGGACACCCCATGGCCCCAGGGACACCCTGGGCGCAGGGGGGGTGGCGGGAGCCTCTCGGGGCAGGCGCTCGCACTCGCCCGGGAAGTCGCCGCGGGGCTCCCGCGGCCTGGGCTCCGCTCTCCGCCCGCTCTGCCGGGCACGGCAGCCCCGCTGGGGCGCAACCCCCCCCACGCCCCTCGGCGCCCGGTGTGTGCCGGGGCGGCGCTCTCGGCGCGGGGCGGGGGCCGGGGGGGCGGTGCCAGGCGGGGGCGGCGGGGCGGGACGCGCCGAGCGGGGCCGGGCCCGGCGGAGCGGAGCGGGCGGTGGTGGTGGCGGCGGCCCGGGGGATCGGCGCGGGCCCGGCCGGGCAGGCAGGTACGGCCCGAGCGGGGCGGGAGGGAGGCGGCTCCAGACAAAGGGCGGCCGGCGAGGGCGGGCCGGGGCCGGGACCCGCCGGGGCCTTGCACCGCCGCCGGGAGAACCGGGGGCCCCGCCGCCCTTCGCCTCGCTCGCCGGGCGCAGCGGCTCCCTTCCCCGCGCCCACCCGCCCCCTCAGCGGGGCCCCCCGGGAGGAGCCGGTTCGGGTCCGGCGGGGCCTGCCCGGGGTCGGGGAGCCCACTTGGCCCCCGGCGGCCCCGTGAGCCCCGTCAGGCCTCGCCGCACCCCCCGTGGCTTCCCCTGGGCCGTGCCCTGCGCGGGGGCTCTGGAGGAGGAGGAGGAGGTGGAAGCGGGGTGCCCCCGGGCCCGGCGTCCCCCCGGTGCCATGCGGGTACCTGCCGCCGCCACCGGGGAGCTGAGGCCGAGCCGCAGCCCGGGCAGCCGGGGCACGGGGTGCGAGGCCTAAAGTGTCCCCTCTCCCGAGGAGCGACAGCGGCGCCAGTTGGGAATAGCGAAGGGCTGGAGGTGACGGGGGCAGCGGGACCGAGGGTGGGCGGCTCGCACCTTGCGCCCAGCATGGCTCGGCCGCTCTGGCCGGAGTCCCCGTAAAACACCTCATCGCCGGCCCTGGGAGAGGTCCCAGCCACCGGTGAGCTCCCGGGCCTCTCGCGCGTGGCTGTACTTATGATTTCCCCCCCCAAGTCTTTTGTTTTTTGCCTCCACCGCCGCGCAGGCAGGCTGGCCCTCGCCGATGGGGCAGCCTGTGACGCTCGGCGGTGCAGAAGCCGCACCAGCGCGGCTACCTCTCATCATCACCCCGAGGTTTTGCTTCCTATCGAGGCTGGTGCTCTCTCCCAGCACTGCCATCGTGTCCTGGGGCTCTCCCTTCCCGCCCTTCCAACCGGCTGCTGCCACCAGCGTGTCATGGAGCTGGTCTTCTGGCTACCAGTGCTCACAGGGTCGGGAAGCCAGCGCCTTGCAATGCCCCTTTGTCACCGACAGCCTTGGAACAGCAGCTCTTCCTGCAGCAAAGCAGCATCTTTATTACTTTAGTCTCAAGAGTGTTTTTTACTGGGCTGGGCTGGCACAGTCGGGGAGACAAGCGGCCCCATGCCTGCTCCGCTGGGCTGCGCATGGGGACGGTGGCCGAGGAAGTCGTCCTTTTCCAAATAAAACAACAAGGACGAATTCAATAGGAAATAAGTTCCTCGCTTCTGAGTGAACTTGCCGTGGGTGGAGAAGAAGGAAATTAAACAATAGAAAAAAAACGCACAGGGCTTTATACAGCTGAAGAAAAAAATACCCCGACCTTGCCGGCCTCTGGTGGGATGGCCGAGCATCTTCCCCTTGCCCGTGTTTGCGCCTTTCTGGCAAGGACAGCAAAGGCGATGGCGAAGCTCCCGTTTCCCCTCCATGCCTGGGGCGTCTGTGCGTGGGTACGGAGAAGCGAGGACCTCCTGCCGGTCCCCAAGCCACCTCGCGGGGTCACCTCACCTGGTGCGTGCAGCCCCCAAATCAGTCCCTGCCAACTCGGAGCCACTGGCACGGGGCACGGACGCTGATGGGAGAGCTCATGCGTGCAAAGGCTTTCCTGCTTCCTGCGCCTTTGGGAAGCTGATGAGTCTGGCCCTGTTGTGTTTGGGTGGGGATGGCAAACCCATCCCAGCCAAACAGACTTTTTATTGCAGGTTGTTGGGTTTTTTCCCTCCCCTTTTCTTTCTGTGCAGCACTCTCAATACTCTGGAACAGGACGTATTTAATGCTCTGTTGGTGGTAATTTAACCAGAAGAAAAAAGACTTATCGCAAGTTGAAAACTAGGCTGGAATGAAGAAGGAATGATTAATAATTTTCTCAGTAGCATGTCATGGCATGGCTGAGTGTGTCCCTGCGGCACAGTGTCACTGGCACCGCCTGCCCCTTTCTGGCTTTTGTAACCAGATTTGATTTTGGGGGTATCTGGGTGTCTGGGCTGGGCACAGAGAGCCCTGGTCCTTTCGAGCGCCCCATCTGCGGCACTTGTGGCCGAGCGCCGGAGAGGGAGCTGCTCGCTTGGCTGGTCGTGCTCTGGGGCAGGGTCATGGAAGGCTTTGCTTGAAAGGGATTTTGTGGAGTTTTACCTCCTAGATGTACCTTGCTGAGCTGCTTTTTTTATTTTTGGCTGTTGAGGTAGAGCTCACTAGAATGAGGTTAGGGCTGAAGGCAGAGAGAGAAGCAAGATACTGAGCTCCTGCATCTCACAATTGCCTCATGGCCACGGAGGGCTGGGGTTCCTAATCCATCTCGCCGGTGGTCTTGAAGGTACTTTAGGACTTCAGGACTGCCCTTGGCTTCCTTCTGTGTTTTTGGCCAAGGAGGTGGTGGCATTCCTTTGTGCGTTTTCACAACGTGGCATCGTTGCACGTGTGCCGGTGGCTTTGGAGCCTGAGAATGGGGGAAGGAAGACCAGGGTGGAGGGAAAGCGTGATGCTGCTTTCTTGGAGACCGCTTCATAAACCTCAAGGGCTGTGACGATTCTCCAAGAGCCTACGGGAGACGGTACCCCCTGCACCCCCCTCTGCACCCCTCCCCGGGTACAGAGGAACAGGGCAGCGCTCGTGGTGGGACCCCCGCGAGGGCTCGGTGAGTCACGCAGTGCGGACGCGGTGAGAGAGCGGCCTGTAGCTTATGATTCATGTTGTTTTCCTGCAAAAGCCACTGACTGTAATGGCAGAGCTTGCAGAAGACAAATCAATATCGAGCCGTAAATCCCGCACGTGACTGCCGGCCGGGTGGTGACGGGGCCGAGGGTGGGAGCGCCTCGCTTGCCGCGTCCTCCCCAAAAGCAGCAGGACCTTGCTGCAACCCTCTGCCCCAGGGAAGGGGCTGAGATGCTCGGTGTTACTTTCAGGTGGCACAAGTCGTCGTGGAGGGGTTTAGGAAGGTCAAGGGATCCCTAAATGCCAGGTATGCCCGGAGTTTAGCCTTGCTGCTGGTCTGATGCAAAGCCGTGGAGCTGTAGGTTGTCTTGGAGAGACTAAGATTCCCTCCTAGGCTCTGCCTTGTTGTCCCCCTTCTGCTAGGGAACCCAAAATATCTTGGAAATCTCATCACTGATGTAAAGCAGGGATTCTGTCTCCGTGGGCTTAGGCGTGTTGAGGGTTGGATGTACAATGAGGAATGTCCTTCTCAGCTCCCTCTGCCACACGAGGAGATCCGTATCTCGCCCGACTGCTGCTCTCTTGGCTCTGCCTCCCGTGCCTTGGCCTTGGCAAAACCCAGATGCCTTCCAGCTACTTGTCAGCGTCTCACTGAGTATCCCCGTTCTTTCCTGACCACTGGCTGCTCCTTCCGGCCTCGTGCAGCCCCGGGGCTTGGAACCTGAAGTGGTGTTACCAGCTGTGATGGTTTGACCCTGGCTGGTGGCCAGGTGCCCACACAGCTGCTCTATCAGCCTCCCTTCTCTACTAGACAGGAGAAGAAAATATAAAGAAGGGCCCGTGGTTTGAGATAAGGACAGGGAGATCACCCCCATCTACTGTCCCAGGCAAAACAGACTTGATTTTGGAGAAATTAGTTAAATTTATTAAGGAACAAATCAGAGAAGAGTAATGGGAAATAAAACATCTTATAAGAACCCACAACACCTTCCCCCACCTCTCCCTTCTTCGCAGGCTTAACATCAATCCTGATTTATCCACCTCCTCCCCCTCAAGTGGCACAGGGGGGCAGAAAGTGGGGGCTGTGGTCAGTTCATCAGTTCGTCCTCTGGGGGAGGACTCCTCACTCTTCCCCTGGGCCATTGTGGGGTCCCTCTGATGGGAGACAATCTTGACACACTTTCTCCAATGTGAGTCCTCTCATGAGAGACAGCTCTTGAAAAACTGCCCCAACGTGAGTCTCTCCATGAGGTGCAGGGGAAACTGCTCCAGCGCGAGTCCCCAGCGGCATCACAAAAGTCCCGCCAGCCAACCTGCTCCAGGGTGGGCTTCTCTCTCTCCACAGGCTACCGACTCTGGCAGCAACCTACCCCAACACGGGCTTCCCATGGGGTCACAGCCCCCTTCAGGCATTCACCAACTCCAGTGTGAGGGCGTCCACGGGCTGCTGGGGGACATCTGCACCCCGTCACCTCCATGGGCTGCAGGGGGAGAGCCTGCCTCACCATGGGCTGGAGCACATCCTCCCCTTCTGCACTGAGCTTGGTGTCTTCACACTCCTCTGTCTCTCTGCCAGTTGTGTGTTGCGGTTCTTTTTGCTCCGTTTCTTAAATATCTTTTCAAAGAGGCGTTCCTGTCCTGTCATCACTGATAGGCTCAGCCTTGGCCAGCGATGGGACTGTCTTTGGAGCCGCCTGGCATTGGCCCTATCAGACTTATGGGAAACCTCTAGCAGTTTCTTGCAGAAGCCACCCATGCAGCTCCCCCGCCACCAAAATCCAGTCAGGCAAACTCAATACACAAGCTTAAAAAAACAAGGGATGCTTTAAAAAGCGTTAATGGCGCAGTCCTGAAATACGGCTGCAAAATGCTGTCGATGCCTGAAGTCTAAAGGTACAGCTCAGGCCATTTTACATCTCCTCGAGCAGCCTCGATTCATCCCTCGGCTGTGCTGGTGTGCTGCTGGCCTCGGGGGTTTATGCCGGAGAGTGGGATCACGGAAGGGAGTCTGTGTGTGGTACGCGGGATGGGGTTGCTTTGCCTGATGCAGCCATCAGGGGACATGGAAGCCCGCCTGAGTGGGAAATGTCCCCAGGTAGGTGGGCTGGCAGTGATGTGGTCCCCTGGCCCAGCAAAGCAGCGCGTTACTGGTGATTTATGAGCTCTCACGAGCTGGTGTGTGCGTGGGACTGGCGGGGCTGGCGCTACCGGTGGGGCATTGAAGCTTGGTTCCTCGAGCATTTGCTTTTCTTGGAGACCCTGCAGAGGAGGAGAAGGAGGACAGGGCTGATGCTGTAGCCTGGGAACAGGTAAACTAAAGCAGCCGGCTTCCCGTGGACGTGCCGCCTGGTTCGTGCGACCTCAGACAGGGATCTGGAAATTGGGGAGGCAGGAGGCAGCTCGGGTGCCAGCAGCCCCGATGCTGCTCTTGCAGGGGTAAGTGTGGGCGTTACCAGCCCAGTCTTAGAGGGTGAAAACAAAACACGTCTTCCAAGTGTCTCCTGTACTCTGCACCTGTTCCTGCTCTCTGCATTTCCCCGTGACTGGTGAGCATCACGGCCCCTGGTACTTTTGAAGGGTGGCAAAGTTTGTGTGCAGAGGTAATGTCTTTTATTAGCCTGACTAATACCTTTAGGAAAAAACAGATGTGCTCTTGGGCCTGAGGAATGCCTGCGCGGCCAAACCGTGTCGGTTTTTCCAACTGTGTCCCCGTCGGTCTAATAAAAGATCTGACCTCTGCCCGTCCCGGCCGTGACCTTGGAGCGTGCCGGCCCTGCGAGCGTCCCGCCTGTGCGTCAGCGTGCGCTGCCCGGACCTTCCCCAAAGGACCTGCCAGCCCGGGAGCCGTCGCCAGAGCACGCCTGCACTCCTGGCGGGCACTTACCTGAACTTCTAATGGAATACCAGCTGCGAGCACCCAGCCCCGTGGATGATTTGGGCTCGTGGTGGGATCTATCCTGGCAGACTGCAGTGAAGTGGAGGTCGGCTGTGGCTCAGCAACGCGTCGGGACGTCGGGCAGGATGGATGCGGTCTGGCAGGAGCATCCTTGGGAGCCTGCGGAAGAAAGGGGCAGCTCGTGCGATGCTCTGTCCTTGCAGAGTTTTCTCCCAAGCACTGGAGGGTTGATCGCTCTCCCTGAGCTGGCTCACACTGTGGTTTTGTGGATGCTGCTTTGCAAAAGTGACGTTTTGGGATCGAGTTAGCGCTCGGCAGGGCAGCCTGCGCTCCCCAGAGCAGCCTACAGTTCTGTGGTGGAATGGATCTGCTGTCCTACCAACTTCAAATTCCCTGTAATGGGAAACTGTCAAGAAAACGAAGCAGCTGGCCCATCCCGTGGGGCTACCGAGGCGGGGGAATCACTGCTGCTCCACAGCTCTCTGTGATCCAGCGTCACCCTCGGGCAGGACCAGCATCTCTGCGGGGAAAATCTGGCGAAGCAAAATGTCAGAGGCAGCAAAAGGTGGCATCGAGGGGTTTGCAGTCAGCGTGGTTTTGGGGTAGGGGACCTGCTGGTGAAAACGCAGGCTGTGGCTCTGGCAAAATATAAAAATTCATGTGCAATTGTTCTCCCCTCACCCTTCTCCCTTTTAAAATACTTGGGATTCAGGCTCCGCTTATCCAGAAAGGCTCTCGGGGCCACAGAAACTAACATGGCACATTTCAAAGCAGGAAAACCGAATTCATTGAGTGGAGTTTTCCCCCTCCTCCCCGCCCTGTGAACCCACTTAAAATTCATGGAGAGTTTTGTCAGTAAGAACCTGTTTCAATTAACAGACAAAAGAAACTCTCCTCGTTAAGCGCCTCTTTCAATTAAGGTTTGGGAGAATTCCCTCAGCTCTGCGTCCTCCCGAGTAAAGCTGTTCCTGAGGATTCAAGGGCAAAAAATCCCCGTGAGGAGGAGGAGCAACCTGCAAAGGGCTCTGGCTTTTTTGGGGGGAGGCAGAGACATGACTCGAACCCTTACCTGGGGTGTCAGGGTGTTTGGTTGGGGTGGTGTCGGGGGGTCGGCTGCTCCCCTGGCATCCGTGGAGCACAGAAAAGCTAATGACTGCTGCTAATTGCTGTCCTAGTTTAAGGAGGAGGCTGATTTCGCTGGGGTGCTGGTGGGGGAGGAGTGCAGAGGTCCTCTCCCAGATCAGGGTGCCCAGGACAAGTTGGGTGACAGCCACCGGTGGCCAGGGATGGGTCAGAAATGGGGTGACCTCCCTGGGGGGCTGGGGAAGGGGCTGGGAGATGGGGGCTGGCAGGGGCAGGACCTGCCGTGAGGGGATTTGCTAGAGCTTTCGTAAAAGCCCCAGCAGTCATCTTGGTAGCTGTTCTACTGTGGAAAAAGTTGTAATCTCAGGTTTCCAGAAATCTCACACAGTTCTTTGGGTGGTTTTTGTGGGTTTTTATTTGTTTGGGTTTATTTTTCAACCCCAAAATTCACAGCGATTTACTGCATGCTGAACCTTGCTTTTCCATCCTTCTGCAGGGAAAAAACTCTTTTCAATTTTTTTTTTTTTTTTGACAAAAACATGAGACCAACATTGCTTTTATATTTTGCGATGAAACTGAAGTGCTAACAGAACTTTCTGTGTGATAAACGTGTCTTCCAGAGCTACGCGCTGTGCCCCAAAGTAACTTTTTTTAAGTGAAAATCTTTGACCGCTTTCCCTGGGCTCATCACTCGTCTTGGTTTCTTTCCCACAGGAGGAGGCAGGTGGTGGAAGGTTGGAGCTGGAGGTTTATTTCCAGGGGGGGAGCGAGGTGTCGAGAGGAAATTTGGTTCAGCAGCAGCAACCCAGGTGGATGCTCTGACTGCTCGTTTCCGACCAGGCTTTATAAATCAGATCTTAAAAAAAAAAAAAAAAAAAGAGAAAGGGAGGGTTTTCCTGCTGAAATCCCCGCTGGGGTGAAAACGCTTGAATAAATCATGGCTAAATTTTCCCAGTATTCCCTTGTGTTTGCTCCTATCCAGCCTGTTCCTGGTGGGGAGAAGCTGAGCCGGGTGGGTTTGAGGTGGGAGCAGCAGGGGTGAGTGCCTGTCCCTGCTTGTCCCAAAGGGCTGGTGCTGCTGTTTTCCTTCTTTAATTTTTCACTTTTGGGCACTGGGGAAGTGCCGGTGTCCTTCGGAAGCGGTGCTGCGGGCAGCGGGGTGGTTTTCTCCCTGGCATGTGGTAACTACTGTTTGCAAAGCACTTAAGCAGCCCGTGTAATCTACCACTAAGACGCTCCATATCTGGCATTACAAAACTGCGCGGGCGGCCTTGGCGAGAGCGGGCGGCCGGGACGAGCTCGTTCCTGCTCGTTTCTGTCCTTCTGGTCGTTTTCCTCTCTCCGTCTGCTCCGCATCCCTCTCCCCTGCCTGGACACCCTGGGTTTGCAGCTTGGCAGGAGGCAGCTGGACATCCATAAAGTTCATCCTTGCTGTTCAGTAAGTGGGAATCACCAGGAAAATCCCCACTTTCGCGGCAGTTGAAGCTTTTACAACGGGTTGTGGCTTCATCCTCTCTGGCACAGGGCTCTGGTCCCTGCTCGAGGAGCACCGTGGTGGGATGTGCAGGTTGCTGTGACCTGCTGCCTCCCCTGCTTTGATACCGGCACGCATCACCACTGCTCACTGAAGCAAAATCTTTTTCTGATTGTGCCTTCTCTTCACTGGTGGATGCAGCCCTGCCTGGGCCAGGAGGTGACAGGGACAGGCGTTGGGCCTTCGAACCTTCTTGTGTTGGCTCTTCTCCCATGCCAGCGCTCCCAACTCTCTGCAGATATTTCCAGTCGCAGTTTGCGTCGCTGCTGTTGGGAGTTGATGAAGGCAGTGGTGCAGAAGTAGGTGTTTCAAGGCAGGTTTTTCACACCGGTTACTTCTCCAGAGCCAGCTCCCCTGTCTTAAGCTCGTGGTTGTCTCTTGAATACTCTGGTGGCATTAATCTCCTCTGTAAGGACATGCTTAGCTCAGTGGTTTTAGGTCTGCAGCCCTCTGAATATTGCTGGCAGAGTGAAGGGGATTCCTTCTAGGGGGAACTTAAACCTGTTAATAACATTTCAGCTGTCTTTTGTGCATCTTTTACAGGTAGTCACTGTTTTGGAGGCTGCAGGGCACCACTTGGGGATTGCTGAGGATGCTGGTGAGGAGGCGTGAGGCATGGGAGAGACTTCAGACATGGTGGGCTCAGCACTGTCGCCTCTCTGGGGACCTCAATCCCAGCCTGGCTGAATTTAGATCTTCCAGTAGCCTTGTGCCGTCGAGCAGCTGGCACGGCGGTGGCGAGGTGACGTCCCTGCGGTGCCGGCATGGCCAGGCCCTCCCTGGGATGATGAGGAGTGAGGGTGGGGGTGCCCACCCGAAAGGCACTGTCAGGAGAGGAGTGGGATGACCTTTCTGGCTGCAGTGTTTAGGATGTGGCCCCATCTCTGGGTTGGGTGTTGGGGGTCTGTGAGCTGCTAGAGTAGAGAGTTGGGGTTTGTGGCGCATGCAAGGTCTTGGGGTCTCGTCTCCGTGGAGGTGGCTGCTTGCTCCTTCCCTTGCAGCCCTTTCAAAGTGGTGCGAGGGAGATGCGTGAGCAATTTCTTGCTGTGTCAAACCCATGGTTTTGAGCTCACCTTCCATCCCTGGGCCATCAGGTTGGGACAGTTGATTTATCTGACAGCAGGAACTAGTGAACTGCCTGATCTTCACTGCTTGCACCTGTGGCTGAACCTAATGCACCCCTTGATAAATCAAACCCTGCTGTGTTTGCTGCCGGGACTGACAACTCTTCCCTCTCCTCCGGATCTGCTTGCACTTCCTTGCTTATATTTAATCCTCCCATTGCACCTCTGCAAAATCCCACTGGAGGTTAAAGGAAAAGCGCTGTGAGCTGCTGACGGAGATGGTTTCATCCCCTCTCATCCCCTCCAGTGCCCCTCTGCCTTTCTGACCTATGGCAGTTCCCCAGGAAGGGTTCATGGCCAATAACTCTGGTCAGGGGGAAACTGCAACCCCCAAACCACACGGCAGGGGACTTAAGAAAAGCTTTTAGATTGTTTTCCCCTTCTTCTTGCATCTGTCTTAGAGGTGAAGCGCTGATAGTAAAGGGCTTCTCCATCCACCAGTTGTGCTCCCTGCCTGCTTGGGGTCGGATCCGTCCCCATGGGTGCTCGGGGCTCCGGCCGCGCTGGGAAAGCCGCTCGGATGCTGATTGTGTTTGTCAGGGCGGCTGGATTAAGAGCGCTGTGTCTAAGCCTCCTCACCGAGCCTCCTTGCCAGTGGAGCCTCGGCCAGGGCTTTGCTCAGATGCCCACCAGAAAAAGAACATTTTCTGGGGCTCTTTTTCCAGGGGTCCCTGACGTGTGGCTGTGGCTGAGCACCCGTCTGTGCGATGGGAGCTCACCGGGCCTTGTGGAGGCCTGAGATCTGCGTGTGGGGCTCGGGATGACATTTCCATCTGGTGCCTTTTAACCACTGTGGTTTTAAAAGGCACCTGAGCAACTTCTAAAAATCAGGTTAAGAGGAAGTTTGACTCTGGCTGTCACCTTGCCAACTCTCGTGTTGTTTTTTGTTTCTATTTTACCACCGTGTTTCCCTTCTTGTTTTGGAAAAGCTGTTGATCTCAAGAACTTATTTTGTGCTCTTGGACCTCAACTTGCTGTTTTCTCTGGCGATTCTCCCGCTGCTGCCGGGGATGCACAGGGCTTTGCTGGGCAGCACCCACTGGTGCAAGAAAACACTGAGCAGGAGCATCCCCACAGCATCACCCTGAACCCCTCGGCATCTTCCCAGCAGAGGGTTTGCTCCGGCAGTGAACTGGCAGAGCAAGATTCCTGCCTGTTTTCTGCCTCGGTGACGGTTCGTGGGGCGGGATGCTGCCTGCCCCAGTCCCAGCTCACACCTGCCTGCTCAAGGGGTCCGGCAGTGCCTTCGTGGTTTGACGCAGCAGCCTCCCTCCTCGGGGAGAGTCAGGTGGTGTCTGCCCAGAGACACTGTCTTCATAATTACTGTAATTAACAGCTCTTAGAGGAGGATATACTAATGAAGCCCCCTTGGAAATGACCAGCACTCGCTGCTCCTGAAAGATGAAAGAAACGGAGCAGGATGGTGTGGCTGTGGTGCTTGATAACGTGGTCCCAGCTCTCTGCATCCCTAGGGGTGGTACTCGGGCAGGGGAGCCTCCCTCTGCACGGGCACATCCCTAAAATCAATGTCCCCGTGTACCGTTTGTGCCCGAAATCCCGGCGGATATGTTCTGGGAACGCTGAAGGTTTGGCCCCACGGGAGGGGAGGAGGGAGCGAGCTGGAGCAGGGCACGTCGTGGGGGGGCCTTTTGGTCCTGCTTGGGGATTGTCCCTGCACAGAGAGATAAATTACAGATCAATAAAACCAGATGCTCTGCCGTGCCTGGCACAGCTGGTGATGGAGACAGCGACAAGAGACGAGCGAGGCGGGGGCTGCGGGGAGCATCGCTGTGCCGGCGGGGTTGGGAAGCAGAGCCCAGAGCAGGGCTCGCTGCCGGGAAGGGCAGGGATGACAGGATTACCCTGCCAAGCCCCAGCCTGTAATCCACGGTGCCGTTCAGCCGGCCACGGTTAATCCCGTTACATGCCCGACTGGTGTCTGTAGGGTGGGCGTTCGGCTGCGGTGCCGCAGCACAGGGAGCTCCTGCTGAGGAGAACTGGGGCCTCCTGCCCTTGTCCCCAGTGCTGATGGTGAGTTTGGGGACAGCACTAGCACACATGTCTTATTTTTTCCTTAAAAATGTTGCCCATATCAGTGTCCCGCCCGGGCAGCTTCAACTATGGGCAAGTGGTGCCCATCCTGTTTTCTTTCTCTCTTGCTCTCTTTCTCTCCTCCCCCCTCTTTCTTTCTGTCTTTCTCTCTTTCCTTCTCTCTCTCCTTTGCTTCTTTTAAATGGACCTTTCACAGGGGAGGGAATAATATTCCCAAGGTCTTTTGGGCTCTGTGGGTGCTCCCTCGTGCCGGTCTCAGTGACCTTGGCTGGCGGCTCCCGCCTCGTGCTGGCCGGCTGCCTGTGACCCTCCCTGCCAGCCGGGCTGAGCGACGGGGGTCTCGGACCCCCCGTTCCTCTGTTCTCCTCACAGCACCCTGGCTCCCGCTGGGCAGACAGGAGGAGCGGGGCTGCTTCTTGGTGCAACAGGGACTCGGGGAGGAGCTGGGCTCTCAGGGATGCTGCCATGCTCCAGGCACTGCAGCCAGGGTCCTGGGGCACACCTGTGCTCCCGCCCCATCACCGGCGCCATCAGGAGCTTGTGGTGCTCTCGCAGCAAGCCCTGGCACGCCGACGAGCTCGCTGAGGGATCTGCCAGGGCCGGTGTGAATAAAACCAGCAGCGCTGGTGCCTCATCCTGCCTCTCCCTCTCTCTCTCTCTCAGGGTGTCGTGGAGCTGGGGCACCTGAGAGCCTCGATGCCCCCACATCTGCCGCGAGCCATGCCGAGGCCGCCCGCTGCCTCCTCGCCCCGCTGAGGCCATGGGGCTGCCGCCACCACCCCCATCAGCGTCACCATCACCACGGGAATTTCGGCTCGGCAAGGGGACTCTGGGCGCGTCTGCCATGGTGACATGAAGCAGACAGCGAGGGACACTGGACTGCTGGAGGGGAGACAGCCTGCGCAGGGTGGCCTGCTAGTATTTTAATTTATTAGTAGTAGTCGATTTATTTTGTTTTACCTGTGTTTTTCTGGGAGGGGGGGTTGGTTGGTTGCTTCTTCCCCTCCCCGGGGCTCTTGAGGGGAGGGGACAGGCAGGGGAGAGGGGCCCCACCTTGCCCCGCGGATGCAAGGATGACTGTGCTGGCCAGGGCCCGGCGGGGTATCCGGCAGCTCTCGCCTCAGGTGGTGTTGCTCCTGCTCTTTGCCTTCTGCCTGCTCAGTGTTTTTGTCTCCGCGTATTATTTATATGGGTGGAAAAGGGGCTTGGAGCCCTCCGGGGACGTGGCAGGGCCGGACTGCGATGAGCCCAAGGTCGCCCCTTCCCGCTTGCTCCCGCTGAAGAACCTCAAGGTGGCCGACTCCTCCCGCACGGACCCCTTGGTGCTGGTCTTCGTGGAGAGCCTCTACTCCCAGCTGGGCCAGGAGATCGTGGCCATTTTGGAGTCGAGCCGCTTCAAATACAGGACAGAGATCGCCCCGGGTAAGGGCGACATGCCCACCCTCACCGACAAGGACCGGGGACGCTTTGCGCTCATCGTCTATGAGAACATCCTCAAGTACGTCAACCTGGACGCCTGGAACCGGGAGCTGCTGGACAAATACTGTGTGGAGTACGGCGTGGGCATCATCGGCTTCTTCAAGGTAGGCGGGTGCACGGGGTGAGCTGAGACCGCCGTGACCAGGCCAGGCATCAGCGGGGGGCTCTGGCGTCCCACTGCTCTGCAGGAACTGTGCCCTCTCTTTGCTTTCTGCAAGCAGCCTGGGTTGGTGTAGAGCTCGCCCACAGCCTGACGTGAGGCACAGGCTACTAGCAGAGGGCACCGTTCTGTACACCTCCCCATGGAAAGGCTGTGCATCCCCTGGGTGTTTTGGGGCTAAAACCACACCTCTGGGATGACTTTTCATTTCAGCACCCCGTTTTCCAGCAGTGACCTTTGTCGGGGTTTGCCAAAAGCAGAAGCAGGTATTGTGCTTGCAGCCTCCTGCTGTTTACCCACCCAGGGCTTGCAGCACCGGGGAACTTTGCGTGTTGGACATGAGGAGGGTTAAGGGCACCTCGTGCTCAGGAGAGGGTCTCAACACCTAAATCTCTGGGGGTGCTGAGCTGCCTCCCCCATTGCTGTGGCCATCGGTGCCCCATGTGATCCCCTGCCTGCAGAGGCAATCTGGACACTTATCCCCAACATCCAGTCTTCTCCAGCCTCCATGTCCCCCCCTGCAGGCCAACGAGAACAGCCTGCTGAGTGCCCAGCTGAAGGGCTTCCCCCTCTTCCTCCACTCCAACCTGGCGCTGAAGGACTGCAGCATCAACCCCAAGTCGCCCCTGCTCTACATCACGCGCCCCAGCGAGGTGGAGAAGGGCGTTCTCCCCGGCGAGGACTGGACCGTCTTCCAGTCCAACCACTCCACCTACGAGCCCGTCCTCCTGGCCAAGACCAAGTCAGCCGAGTCCATCCCGCACATGAGCGTGGACGCGGCGCTGCACACCACCGTGATGCAGGACCTGGGCCTCCATGACGGCATCCAGAGGGTGCTTTTTGGTAACAACCTTAACTTCTGGCTGCACAAGCTCGTCTTCGTGGACTCTGTCTCCTTCCTGACGGGCAAGAGGCTCTCTCTGCCCCTCGACCGCTACATCCTCGTGGACATCGATGACATCTTTGTGGGCAAGGAGGGAACACGCATGAAGGTGGAAGATGTGAAGGTGCGGCTGTGATGTCCTGGCTGGGTGGGCAGGGGCTGTGTGGGGCTGGGCACTCATGCCTACTCTAGGATGAGCTTTCCTGCCCCCAGAGCATCCCATGCCTCCCTGGGAGCCACTCTGTGAAGCTCTCAGGGACACAGTTCCTTACCCTGGTGTGGCAGCTGTCCTCACAGCCACATGCTGAGGACATCTTGCTCTCTCTCCCCCTCTCCCAGGCTCTGTTCGACACGCAGAACGAGCTGCGCACCCACATCCCGAACTTCACCTTCAACCTGGGCTACTCAGGGAAATTCTTCCACACGGGTGAGGAGGGCGAGGGCATCGCTTTGTGTTTCGGTGCCGTATGGCTGGTGTTGGGGTGCTCAAACACCTTGGGGCTTCAGGAGGGTCCTTGGGCATCCCACCCTGCTGCTCACCATTACCTGGTCACTGAGAGGGGCTTCCCCTGCCTCTGTCCCGAGCTCCGTTGGGCTCATGGTGACGGCGAGCGTAATGCCTACAGGTACTGATGCTGAGGACGAGGGTGACGACCTGCTGCTGTCGTATGTGAGGGAGTTCTGGTGGTTCCCTCACATGTGGAGCCACATGCAGCCCCATCTCTTCCACAACCAGTCGGTTCTCGCCGAGCAGATGACCTTAAACAAGAAATTCGCTGTCGTGAGTAAGATGCTGACGGTGCGGGGGTTGCTCCTGGTGGGGGGAGGATGGAAGAAGGGGGCGAAGAGGCTTACTGCTACCCAGTAGTAATAATTGAATCCTATAGCCCAAGAGAAGGAATCTCCAGGCTAATTTGAATTCGTTGTCTGGTAATTAGAGGTGCTTAATTAGAGACCAGACCTTGCCTACTTGGGCTGAACAGTTGTCCATTTGAGAATTTCCAGGCTGGTTTATATCTACTGATATAAACCAATTTACAGTGCTGTATAGATGCATCTGCTCGTTCTGCACAGAAGAGCTTTGCTGCTGTTGTTTTGTTGGTGACAGCAGAAATGGCAGAGGAGCCGAGTGTCCACCCAGCACGTCTGCTTCTGGGCTCCTTTTCGTGGGGACAGCCCTAGTTAGGAGATGGTGCTCAGGCACAGCCCTACCCTGGTTGCTCTCCAGGGGCACAAACAGGCAATTTGTAGTTGGGAAGGGGCAGTCCCTTGGGAGGAGTTTGGGTTGAACTGGAACATTGTGGTTTTGGGACATCCACATTCACCCACTCCCTGCTCTCTTCCCTGCAGGAGCATGGCATCCCCACTGACATGGGATATGCCGTGGCCCCTCACCACTCGGGTGTGTACCCTGTCCATGTGCAGTTGTACGAAGCTTGGAAGCAGGTTTGGTCAATCAAAGTGACAAGCACGGAGGAGTACCCCCACCTGAAACCTGCTCGCTATCGCCGTGGCTTCGTTCACAATGGCATCATGGTAGGTGTCCAGGTTTTACCTCCAGTGCTCTGCCTCCTCCACCAAATCCCGGAACCTCAGTGGGTGGTTTCTGGGCAGCTCAGCTGGTTCTGTTTGAGGGGGCTGTGCTCTTTGCTCATCCTGCATGGAGGAAGCTTGTGAGAATGCTTTTTGGCTTCTCCATTTGTCCACGTCTGTCCCTTGTGGGTACCAGGATTTAAGTCGAGGGTGGTGAGGGGCAGTGAAGGTTTAAGCAGAGGAGTTTAAGATCCATTTTATGTTTGGGAAGAGAAAGGGACCCAGGCTGGATGCCAGGAGGAGGCCACGTGGCCTTTTCATTGCCCAGGCTCCTCTGCCTGCTCCAGCTACATTTTTCTCCCGCCCCAGGTACTCCCCCGGCAAACCTGTGGCCTCTTCACGCACACCATCTTCTACAACGAATATCCCGGTGGATCCAGTGAGCTGGACAAAATCATCAATGGTGGCGAGCTGTTCCTGACCGTGCTCCTCAACCCTGTGAGTACTGCTGTCCTGCTGCCTGGGGACAGACAAGTGGCTCTTGCAGAGCCGTCCCCCAGCACCTGCTGTGGGTGATGTCTCTGATGTCCTCAGCCAGTATGGGAGCCACCTGCATGGGGTGTCTGCTGGGTGAGGCTCTGCCAACGCCTGCTCTGTGCTCTCCACTTCAGATCAGCATCTTCATGACCCATCTGTCCAATTACGGCAACGACCGCCTGGGCTTGTACACCTTCAAGCACCTGGCCCGCTTCCTTAACTCCTGGACCAACTTAAAGCTCCAGACGTTGCCACCTGTGCAGCTGGCACAGAAATACTTCGAGATCTTCTCCGAGGAGAAGGACCCACTGTGGCAGGTACACCCCGTGCCTGGGATGGGGGGAGCAGACTGTGTTTCACCTCTTGGTGGTTTTTACCGGGCGGTGCCGGGAAGGAGTTTGCCCTGTAGACCTGGAGACAAGCTTGGTCTTTGTCCTGCTCCATGAGCAGCGTGGCCTCCCCCTGCATCTGCTTTTGCTGGAGAGAGTTTGGTGGTGGAGTGTGGTTCTGTTTGGGCTGCCCTGCCTCTAATCCTCCCCCTCTACATTTCAGGATCCCTGTGAAGACAAACGACACAAAGACATTTGGTCCAAAGAAAAAACCTGTGACCGATTCCCAAAGCTTCTCATCATTGGGCCTCAAAAAACAGGTGCTTCCCTTCACCCTCGGTACCGTGAGCGTGCTGGGAGGCTTGCCAGGTCCCCCCCACATTCCCAAGGAGCCTCTCTTAGCCCTCTGAGCAGAGCTCTGAGGGAAGTTTGGCTCAAGTCAGCTTTTGCTTTCTGTCTGTCTGAAGGAACGACCGCGCTTTATCTCTTCTTGGGAATGCACCCAGACCTAAGTAGCAACTACCCCAGCTCAGAGACCTTTGAGGAGATACAGTTCTTCAATGGACATAACTATCACAAGGGCATCGACTGGTAGGTCTCCCCACTGCAGGGGCTGAGCTGGGAGTGTCAGTTCCTTCAGGTGATGGTGCCTCGCAGCCACCATGCTTTTGGCAGAGATCACCTGAGTGCTGCAAGATGGGACAAATTCCTCACAGGCTCTGCCCTGTGCCTTTAGGCCGTCACACCACCATGGTTTATGCCTGAGGTGTTGTCCATAAGGCAAAGGTCTCTTGCCAGGAGTCAGGATTGCACTTGGCAGAAGCTGAGCTTGTATGCATCTGCTACCCCCTGGTTTCGGGTCTCCCTGGGGAGTTTGGTGAGGCCCTCCAGAGTGACCAGAGGGGATTGTGGAGCCCCAGGCAGTGTCAGACTCGAGGAGACTGCAGGGTTAGTGCAGAGTGCAGTGTCTGAGACGTCACCTGTGAGGCAGTGTGCTGGGGGCATCTCGTGGTGCCTGTCTGCCTGCCTCACGCTGTGCCTCCACCAGGTACATGGAGTTCTTCCCCATCCCCTCCAACACCACCTCCGACTTCTACTTCGAGAAAAGTGCCAACTACTTTGACTCAGAAGTGGCTCCCCGGCGAGCTGCAGCCCTGCTCTCCAAGGCCAAAGTCATCACCATCCTCATCAACCCTGCAGATCGAGCCTACTCCTGGTATCAGGTGAGCTGCCAGCACTGCCCTGGCTTGGGCTGCCCCATGAGGTGGTGGGCAAGGGACTTCCCTCCATTAGCTTGGTTTGGGAGGTGGGCTGGCAACAGACACTGCACTTTTTGACCAAACGAGATGTTCGTGGTGGCCTGGGAGACACAGCGCCTCGTGGGGAGCTCAGGATTTGGGTTGCCCCAGGAGCAAACTTGCCTCACTCGTACCTGACAGCACCAGCGAGCTCATGACGACCCGGTCGCCCTGAAATACACCTTCCATGAGGTGATCACGGCGGGACCCGAGGCCACTCCGAGGCTCCGGACCCTGCAGAACCGGTGCCTGGTGCCAGGCTGGTACGCCACCCACATTGAGCGCTGGCTGAACAGCTTCCACGCCAACCAGGTAGGGATGGGAGCACCCCACTCTTATGGTGGCAGCACCCTGGGGAGCCCCTTCTGCTGGTCCTATTGCAAAGTGGGGTTGAAAGGGAGCCACGGGGTAGGTGGCTGTGCAGGGCTCTGCAGGGGCTCTTGGCCACAGACCCCCATGGGGCTGCCCTGTCCAGTATCACCGCAGCGTCAAAGCAGAACAGAAATAGCAGGCAAAGCTGCCTGTGGTTTGAGCTGCCTGCAGGGAGCACAGGGGCTGGATGCCAGCCCTGCTGTGACCAACCTGGTGGGGCACTGCTGACGCTGAACGGGCTCAGTCCTTGAATGATTTTTCCACCATCGTTTAACCTTATAGAGTCTATTAGTTGTCTGCTGCTGGCGTAATTGCTGTAGTGCAATGCTGGCTGGCGGTGGGTTGGGCAGCCCTGAGCCAAAGCTCTGATGTCCTGAATGGATCCTGGCCCTGGCTTTTATTTGCATTTAATTTTCCAACACACAATGTGAGTGAACACCAGGGCACAGTAGCATTCAAAAGGGGACACTGCGTGGGCAACTTTGGCTCCAAGATGGCAAAAAGTGTGGCGAAGGTGGCGTCATGCCCTGGGAGAGCAGGGCTGGGAGCCAGTGGCACCCCCCTGCCCTGCCTCGCTCCTTGCAGATCCTGGTCCTGGACGGCAAGCTGCTCCGAACGGAACCTGCCAAAGTGATGGAGACAGTCCAGAAATTCCTCGGTGTGACCAACTTCATCGATTATCACAAGACCCTGGCGTGAGTACTACCCCGAGCTTCTCCTTCCTCCAACCTGCTGTTGCTCCAGGTGCCGTGAGTTGTCCCTGGGGACACCCAGCACTGGCCTGGGGAAGTCCCCAGCCCTTGGGGTCCCTGCAGAGCTGGTTTTGATGAGACCAGGGTTTCTTCTGAGGCCAAAACAGCAGCTTCTTCTTGCTGCGACCTACACTGGCCATGTGGCACCTCTGTGGGTGTCACCTTGCTCTGAGCCTTCCAGACATTAAAGTAGGGAAGTAGGAGCCTCCAGAGCTCCTAGAAAAAAGATAGTTTACGTCTGCACAGAGCTTGCCTATGTATGTGGCTGCACCCAGGTGCTGTAAGGCCTTGAGGGCATCCAGGGCAAAAGGTGCTGCAGAAAATAATAATTAAACCCATGTCTGTCCCTGTGCTCCCTCAGCAGGGTGATGTGGTTATGAATGAACCTTTACAAGCTGCTTGCTGTGTGGCTGCACGGGGAACCTGTTGTACCAGGGGTTGCTAACGACATGTTAGCCGGGCTGCAGATTAAAAAGTGATGGACAAGTAGCCCTGTGCAGGGCTGGGCAGCAGTGGGGTGAGGCAGAGCTCTCACTTTGCAGGTTCGATCCAAAGAAAGGATTCTGGTGTCAGCTTCTGGATGGAGGGAAAACAAAATGCTTGGGAAAGAGCAAAGGGAGGAAGTACCCCGAGATGGATTCAGATGTGAGTATGCAGAAAGCCTCCTCAGATGGTCCCAAGCGGAGCTGGGGGGGTCATCCTGTGCTGGTGGACTCGGGCCTGATCACCCTGCCCCTCCTCTCTGTTCTCCCTTTGCAGTCGCGCGCCTTCCTGCGGGACTATTACAGGGACCATAACATCGAGCTCTCCAAGCTCCTGTACAAAATGGGGCAGACGCTGCCCACCTGGCTGCGGGAGGAGCTGCAGAGCACCAGGTAGCTGCCGCCTGCTGCCCACCCAGTGATGCCTGAGCGGAGCCCACCCCTGCACCCGGCGGGACCTTCCTCAGCAAGGCGTGGCCTCCCTCCGCCTTGGAGGGGACGCCCAGGAGCCGGAGGGACGTGCCGGAAGCTGCCCAAGCGGTGGCCTGACCCTGTGGTCCTCCACTGCCACCTCCTGCCTACCCCACACCCGTTTCTCTTCCGTTTTACTTTTTTTTTTTAATTCTTGGTCCCTTACTGCCCAGCTCTGACATGGGGGAGTGACACAAATTCCCCCCTTTCTTTGCCCAAAAGGGCTCTGACTCCGCTGGGCTTGAGGGCAGCGTCAGAGCTGGGTCACCTCCTGATCCGAGGGCAGAGGAGCCTCTCTGGGCACCCTGGAGGTGACTTTGCTGAGCTGTAGCAGAGGAATGGAGCTGGCGGAGACCCAAAACACCAAGCAGTGCTGACCTGCTCCTGCCATCAGCGCCATGACAGGAAACAGGAGAGTTCTCTCGATCCCCCGACACCCCGAAAAGCTGCAAGAGTCAGATTTTTAAAGGCGAGCAGATTTCTTTTGTCATCTCCGTTCGTTTTCAAGCTCCTTAACCTCTTGCTCACCCTCCATGGGCAGCGCGGTGGGACTGCAGCGGAGCGGGAGAATGGGCCAGTGTGCTGGCCCCAGGGTGTGCTGGCTCAAACGCTCGCCCCAGCACACCCCCGTCCCCCCAAACCCACCCTGCAATCTTGTACACACGTGGTGTTTCTGTGGTAAAGCCGAGCGGTGCCCGGCGTCCCCCAGCACGGAGGAGAGCCAGCCCTTGGGGACAGGGCGGACACTGGGATTACAGCAATCAGAAAGATGCTGAGAACTTCAAACCTCTTGAATATTAAAAGCGAAAGTATTTTAATAATGGGGGGGGAGGGGGCAGGGAGGGAGGGTTCGTTCGGTTCTCATTTTGCAGGGGGGTGGTTTTTCTTTGGTGCCAGAATTTGTACCTAAACCCCGAGGGTTTTATGTGGTCTCTTCGGTTGTTACACATGACGTGGACACGGGTCAGTGGGAAACGGGGGACGTTTCCCAGCCGGAGATGATGTGTCTTCATACCGGTGGTGCCGTACCGAGCTGCAGCCCCGGCTCTGCCTCTCCCGTGCCTGGAAGACAAGACTGAGCCGTCAGATTTACCAGGATTAAGGCTCAAATTTCCCCTCGGATGGAGCCGCGCTGCAGGAACGGGATGGAGATGGATGCAGTAACTGGGATGCCGCCCTCACCTGCAGCGCGGGGGCCAGGGCAGTGGAGGGGGGAGCACAGGGTTTCACCCTGGGTGACGGGTGGAGGGGATTCCCACCCGGTTATTTTTACAGGAGCCCCTGTAGCCATGCGAGGGGGCTGCACCTCATTGCCCCTCGGTGGGGCTGTGTTGGGAGGATCCTGGGTGCTGGTGTGAGCTCCTGTCAAACCGACCGCTAATAAATCAAGGGGGCTCTGGTTTTACGTTTTACTTGTTACCTGTTTCTCTCCTCACTGGCACAATCCAGTCCCACCCCCCCTGGGGTGGTCCCGTCTCCCTCTGGGGGCTTTGGGGTCCATTTTTGGGGGGGATTTGGGAAGGAAGGTGGGTGTGTGGGTGCAGCCCGTTGTGCACGAGGTGGCAGCAGCCGTCTAGCCCTGGATGCAGCCGCGCTGCGCAGCCGCGGCCTCTTGTTGCCGGGATGGGGCCCGCAGGCTGCCGGGACAGCATCCAGCACCCACTGTTGGCGTTGGGGTAGGGATTTGGTGGGGAGCCGTGAGGGGTTCCCCACTTCACCCCCTTTGCCCGATTAGCCCAGTCCCTGTCTGCCCAAGCCTGCCTGCCCGTCTGCTGCCTCCCCGCCGCCTTCCGCAGCCCGGCCCCTGCGAAGGAAACGAAGACGGAGCCTAATTAATCCCAGACGGGTTTGTTTGAACCTGTCGGCAGTGACAAATGACGTGAGGTGCTGGATGGAGGAGAAGGGGGCTGCGAGGGGAGAGCCGTGGGCCGCATGCCTGTGCTGGGGCTGCCTGCCCAGATGAGGAGGATTTTAATTTTTGGCTGTGCTGGAGCAAAGCCAGGCCGCGTCCCTCATGGCATGACCCTGTGGTTCTTCTCCCGGTGTCCCCAAATCCAGCAGAGAGCGGTGGGGCTGTGCCTGGGGCTGGTCCACAGCTTCCACCATCTCCCCGTCCAGCCCCTGGGGTGATGTGCCACCCCCTTTCCCCCTCAGCTGGGCTGCCCCAGGTGGGACCAGCTGCTGCCAAGCTTGGCCCTGAGTTAATTACTTGTTAATTAACTGGTCCAGGAGCACAGCTCAGCCCTGTGTGATAGCCCCAGGTTGCCTGGGAGGACAAGGAGGGCTCTGCCCTCGCACAGCCTCGGGGAGGAAGGCACCATTTTCCTCACCCTGTGACCTGCCGTGGCACTGGTGATGTGTTTTTTTAGCTTCTGGATCTGCTGAAAATGTGCAAAGTTGGCAAACTCCATGCCAGGCTGGGGTGGCCGGGGAGCCACTGCGGGGTCAGGTCCAGCCCCGGGGCTGCTCTCTGCACCTCAATTCGTGCTGCAGCCATGCCCTGATACATCCCGTAGCTCTGTCCGTGCCCCGACATGTCCGACATCCTCCCTGGCTCCTTGGGGATGCCTCAGTGAATCCTGGCGGGATGCAGAGTCCAGCAGTGCCTGGGCTCTGTGATGCTGGGCTTGCCTCCTTAATTTAACCCACCTGCTGCTTGCCCAGCCCTGCAACGGGTTTTGCAGCGTGGGAGTGACTTGGCTGTGCTGGCAGTCAGGGTGCAGGCAGCTCCATGAGGGTCCTGGGGATACATGGGGTGCAAACCCCTGTGGGGGGACACCGTGCCTTCCATTGTCTGGTGAGCAGAACAGGTGGTGGGACAACAAAATAAAATGCTTGGGTGACTTGAAAGTCATCTCCTGTGTTGGCTTCCAAAAGCGAGTGGAAGTGGGGGTGCTCAGCAGTTCTCGGGTGGGCTGGATTCCTCCTCCAAGTGCTCTGTGCTGGGTCCAGCCTTTGCAGCCTGCTGATGCTTGACATTTAAATCGACAAGATTACAATTACAATGAGACTTAGCAGGAATCGGAGTTATTTAAATCAAAAAACGTCTATGCTCTGGCTTTATGTTGGTGAAATCTCCCTCTGACCCTCCCCATCAAGCTAACCACCTCCTGTTTCTGCTTCTCCAAAGAAATACATGAATGGGGCCGAGTTCGGCAAGTACTAACCTGTCCAAGACCTCCGCTCTTAAAAACTAGCAATGGAGTCCGGAAGGGCCACGGAAAATGCTCTTCTGCAGGCAGAAGCAAGGGTGAGTTTGTACCCTATAAATAACGGAGCTCACCGACTGCGGAGGAGCCCCTTGCTCCCCGGAGAACGGCATCCCCACACCAGATGGCTGGAGGTTAAAACCAGATGACGCAAATATTTCACTCTGCGGCAGGACTGCAGATGGGCTGATGGCTTCACCACCTTCCATGAGCCCTTTCCTCCAGGCTGGGGACCCCCTCCTGGGGCATATTGTTATGGAGACAACACCCTGGAACCCGCCTGGGCGAGGAGGTGGCAGAGGTGCTGCTGGACTGATGGGACCCATGCAGAAGGTCAGATTTGGGGGAGCCAAAACCCTCATGAGACCCAGCACAGCACGTCCTGGCGCGGGGAGAGTGGCCGTGTCCCTTGGCGTGACCCCTGTAGCTGCTGGGACGTGACTTTGTCTCTAGCCCTGGCACCGACCGCAGCCTTGTCGTGGGACTTGTGACAATGCCTAGGCAGGAGGGACTCGGAGTAAGTCACCAAGTCCTTGAATAAGAGCCATGCGAAATATTTCTTCTAATGCCTCGCATGATTTTGAAGTGACGTGTTTACACTTTGAGATAAAATAGTGCTAAATTCTGGTGTCTGAAAAATGTCAATGTATTTTTATTATATGTCAATCTACTCCTAGATTACAATGCCGATAGAAATCGTTTTGTAGAAGTTATATATTTTCCTCTAAAGTTTTATAGGCCTTGTTTTGGAGATACAAATGTATGTATAAATGTCTATGCATTAGGAGACATTTATATATAAGGTATTTACAACGCCTACGACTGTAAATACGAAGCGCCCGTTTAAATGTCGCAACCTAAATCAGAAAACGCTGGCGATGTAAAATAGACGTGAAATGTCAAAGGACAGATGACAAAAAGATGTTTCTAGCATCCGGGAAAATTGTCTTATAACCAATTTCCGTTAACTCCAGCTTTTCCGTGGCTGCAGTTAACCCCGTTCTGTGAGAGGTATTTATTTTAGAGAGGGGACACGGCGATGGGCAGCTCGGGGCTCTAACCCCTCTGGGAGCCAGACGCCTTCATCCCCACGTAGCTTCTGGGCTGATGCCCCCCCTTAGTGTCCCCCCTTCCCTCCCCACCTGCCAGCCCCCTCCCTGCATCCCGCCGCCCTCCCGCAAGGCTCCTTTGTCCCTTCCCGCGCTGTTTATTATTAAAACCAGGTGTCAGAGCGGCTCCGAGCCTGGAGAAGGGGAAGCCAGGGCTGCTTCCCAGGGGTCTCGGGGCAAGCAAGCAGTGGGTTGTCCCCCCTACAAAGGGGCTGCTTGGAGGAGGGTGTGAATTGGGGGGCAGCTCCAGCTCCCCAAAGAACAAGACTCCCCGAGGACTCAGGCTTCTGGCTCTTCTTGTCAGTGCTGCCGGCTGGCCGAGCTGGAACCAGCCGGGAGTGGAAAAAGATTGGGGCTGATAAGGTGGTTCTGGTTTAATAATGCAGGGGACAGCTGGAGGCCGGTGGAGCCGAGACCAGATAGGAGGCTTGGGGCGGCTTTAGGGTGAGGAAGAGTTGCGAGATGATGCTGAGCCCTGGAGAAAGCAAAGGCAGACATTAAATGAGGGTGTGCAAAGATGCGGGTGGCTTTAGCTCTCCCGGCAGCTTTTCACTTCAGCAAATGCAGCTTCAAGCCACCCAAATGCAGATAGAACTTCTCTGGACTCAGGGGGCGACAAAAATCAGGCTGGTACCAGCACATTCCCACTGCCCAGGGGCTGGCACTGCCATGGAGGTGTAAGTCAACCCACATAACATATTGGTTTCAACCATTTTAATAGTTTTCCCCCTCTTTTTAAGCCCAGCAGGGACTCGGTGCCGTTTGTTTGCTGGTGCAAAGCTTGTTTTGGGGACGCTGCGCACCCCTGCCCTGGCTACTGACCCAGGCAGGAATGTTTCCTTCCCCAGAGACCTCGCCGCTGCCCAGATCTGCTGGAGCATCCCTGGAGAGCCCCTCTCCTCATCTCTTCCCAGAAAAATGTCTGTGGCTCCTCAGTGGGACTCTTGGGGAGCAAGAGAGGAGAAACTCGGAGCCAGGGCTGCTAGAGGGACTTCCCAGCTCTAGGTACAGAGGAGGGGGATGTTAAAGGGTTTCCCGCTGGCGCACATCTGGGTTGAGTTTCACCGTGGGGGCCGCCGCTGCCGGAGCCGCCAGGGCTCAGCGAGCTGTGACGCAGGTCCCAGCAGCGGGGCGGGTGGGGAGGGGTGCCTGGGGATGCCAACCCCCAAGACCCTCCGGTTCCTCATCCTTCCCTGCTGCCTCGATCCCCCCACCCTCACCCAGGTTTGCCAGGATCCTTACTCCCCCTTGCCCCTCCATGCAGGGCATCCTCTCCTCTCCGTCCCACGGGGATCGTGGCCACATGCCATGAAGGTTCATGGGTGCATGGAGACCTTCGGGGGGGGGATGTTGCAGTGGGGAGGGGCTGAGGAACGGTGTGGAGAGCTGGACCCCCACTGCTGGGGTCTCTTCCCCAGGCCACACACATCCACATGGATATTTATACAGGATGGGAGCAGAGCATCCCATCCCGAGCACATCCCCCCCCCCCCACCCACCCCAGGCCATACGGACCCAACACGAATCAAACGCTGCGGAATGAGCCAGAAAAAATATTTTACGGTAAATTACTAAGGCTAATAATTATAAAAATCTGTACTTATGACCCGGAGCCAGGGAAAGATTTCCAAGCAGCTGGTGAGCACATGGGTGATGGGTCCCCCCCGCTCCCTGGCCGGGCTGAGGGACCCTCCCTGCTTGTGGGGAGCAGCCTGAGGGTAGGGATTGGAAGGGGGAGCTGGGGTGGGTGTCCTCCCCGGGTCTGCTGCTGGGGCTGCTCGGGGGTTCTGTGAAGCCTCATGGAAGGGCTAGAGACAGGATTTCCCACAACAGTGATTGCTACTGGGGCTTGGGGAGGAGAAGGCATGGGGCTGGGTTGGGGGGAGGCTCAGCTTCCCACCCACACAGCCCCACGCTGGGAGAGCTTGGGGTTATCTTATTGCCACGGGGCTGGGGGAAGGCAGGATTGCAACAGAGGGAGAGGCTGGAGGAGGACAAAGAAGAGGAGAAGGATGAGGGCTGGCTCTGGCTGGCTATGGGGTGGGCTTGTTTTACCCGTTTGACCTCTTGGATGTGATTTTTGGGGTGCAGCCACCCCTCATCAGCCAGCAGGAACCAGATCCACCCTCGCTCCTCCAGGTTCTGTCCCTCCCCGGGGCTATTGGGACAGGATGGTCGCTGGGGGACTGTCTCAGATCTGCCCCGGGCTCAGGGCTGCCTGAGCATCCCAATCCCTGCCTCAGTAGGGACCACAGCCAGGGCGGGAACCCAGCAGGGGATGCAGGAAGTATTTTCTTCTTTCTCCTCCTCTGAGCAAGAGCTGGGACGAGCGTGGGGAGAGCGTGGGCACACACCCCACTGGCATCTCTCAACCCCTTCCCCCTCCTTGCAGCCCCCGGCGTGCCCATCCCCACCACGGTTCTCTGCAGCCCTTCTCCATCACCCCAGGCACAGCCTCAGCCCAGTGCCCCTTCAGAGCGCCTGGAAAAAGGGGAGATTTGAGCAACTTAACCCCATTCCATTCTTCCCCCTTTCCCCAGCCTTTCCCCTTCCTCCTTGCCCTGATTCAGAGGAAAAGAATGGGCTGGATTTGGTGTCAGCACCCTGCTCTCCCTTGCTTGCGTTCTCAGCGGTGGCATCTGCGGTTCTGGCCCCGCTTGGCCCCGCTCCCACCCGGCTTCAGCACCGATGACATTGACCTTGAGCGAGCTGGGGCAGCGCGACAGGCCCCCCCTGCACCCGCAGGGCTGGAGGGAGGCAGCAAGTGGGAGGGACAAGCAGGGAGGGAGAGAACTCTCTTGTCCCCAGCCCGGGGGTCTTGGAAGTGTTTGGTGACCACCTGCAAGCATCGAGGGCTGGAGGGGTCATTGCTGGGTGTTACCAGCCCTGGATCTCTGCAGGTGGGTGCTAGCATCCCATCCACAGCCCCGGGTGCTGAGTAACCTCAGGGAGAGCACCCAACTCCTCGCTCCCCGGGGGTACCCCAGGGGCCAGGGATGCCCTGTCTCACCCAGGAGTTTCCATCTGCTCCTGGGGGGGGCGGATTTGGACTGTTGCCCCCATCCCTGGGGATGCTCGGGTGAGCTGGGCTGGACTCAGCCCTTCCTCCATGTTACTGGGAGCTGTGGGCGGGCGGCGGCAGCCCTTGGCCGAGCGCGGACCTTGGCTCCCAGCGATCAACAGGAAACGGGAGATGGATTTCTCGGCAAACTGGGCTTTCCATAAACAGTCTGAGGGGCCGACCCGCGACGGCGGGAGCAGCGCAGAGCCAGGGTTGGGCTTTACAGCTGTTTATTGCATTTTTCTGCTCTCGTTTCCTCCCCGGCTTGGCACCTCGGGGTTCCTCTTCCCTCGCCTGAAAATCAGGGCTGAGTTGAGCTTTATCAGATGAGCTGCTGCCATTCCCACCCTGATGCACCAGGGATGCTCCCACTGGAGCAGGATCAGGGCAAGCAGAATCCCACGGGTTCTGCACCCTGCTCAGGGTGCAAGGTGCCAGGGTCCCAGTCCTCTCCAAATCTGGAACCCATTGGGCTTCCTTTGCTTCGGAGCACGTAACCCAGCTCCATGGCATCGGGGCTCTGTGCTCTGGGCCAGCCATTGGTAACCAGACCTCACCGGCACACAAGCCTCCAATTTCTCAGCAATCAGGACTTAAGAAAATACAAGCTGACCCCAAGAGGTGAGGAAGGACTGGGGGGGAGACGATGCTGGGCTCTCCACCTGCTTCTCGTTAGCAGCAGCTTGTTTAGCACCATCCCCGCTCCCCCATCCCACCCCAGTGAGCTCAGCAGCTCCAATATATCCCAGTGATGGTTTACCCATCTCAAACAACCATGAGAAGAGAGCTTCAGTTGTAGGGCATCCCTCCATCCGTCTGTCCCTCCTCATGGCAGAACAGAGCTGCTCCACACCCCTGCACCCTCTGTGACCCGTTCTGGCACCCCCGAGCACTGATCCTGACCCAGCATGCAGTGTCAGGGGCTGCCGCCGTCCCCATGTGTACCCTGCCCCCCGAGACAGGGGGGACGGTGGTTTTGGGTGATGGGGATCAGTGCAGGGTGGTGGGGTCATTCGATGGCGTGGGCCCCCTTTGCTGAGGCAAACAAAAGGGCTTTCTTTCAGCGCGGGCTCAGGCAGGGAGCGCAGCCCATCTGGAAAAGAAGCCGCCTGCGTCAGAGGCAGACGGCGGCAGGATGGGGGGTTCTTCCAGAGGGCAGGAAAAGCGGCGTCGGGGCTGCGCTGATGTCCGCAGGGAGCTGCCACAGGGAGTTTTGCAGGGGTGAGACCTCAGGACCCTTGTGCCCCCAGTCCAAGGTTGCCTAAACGCAGCGGCAGGAGGATGCCGGGAGCCCGGGGTCAATGCATGGCCACCATCCTCATGCTCATGATTCCGCACGATGCCAGCGGTGCTGCCAGTCAAGCAACCTCTTGCAATCCCAACTTTGCAAAATATAGGCTTAGCTTTTTGACTCTGAAAGGCACAAAAATGCCCCATGGAAAAACGAGAGCGAGCGCACAGGTGGATGTCTGAGCGAAGAGCGAGAGACCTGGCACGACACCAGTGTCGGCAGGTTGGTGTCAATGACAAGTGCCAGCTCCTGACCCCTCCCCACCATGCCAGGTACAGCCAAAACCTGCCCAAAGAAGCAAACTGTGTGACCCACCAAAACACAAGCAGCTCTGTGCAGCCTCACAGGCGTCGCTGGCGCGGCCGTCCGTGCGTGTTTTGGCACCGAAACTCACATCCTACTTCCACGTGATGGATGTGCAAGAAAATGTGCTCGCCTGTGGAGAGGGGATGTGGATGGTGGGATGGGGACAGGAGTGGGGCTGGCAGGGGAGGTGGGATGCTCGGATCCGGGGCTGGCCAAGGAGAATCGCTGCCTGGAAACGGGCTCGGCTGGACCGGAGCCGTGTTTGGGAGGAAAGCTGGTATGTGGGTGTGTTGGTGTGTGAGGATGTTGGGCTGAGGAGTGTGTCGAAACAGAAGGGTTTGATTTTTTCTTTTGAAATGGCTTTTCTGATCTCTTGGAACAGAAAATGAAACGTTATCAAAGGGTAAAAAAAAAAAAAAAAAAAAAAAAAGGGAGAAAATCATCACTAACTGTTCCCTCCCACCCTGAAAATTCCCCTTGGCAGTCACATTTTTTGCTTGCTTGTTTGTTTTTCAGCCTGGAGGTGAAGATGTGCCTCAGAGGCTCACACATCCCCATGCCGTGGGGGGGAATGGCCAGTGGGGATGGCCTGTGTGCCGGCTGCTCCCCGCTGGGGACGTGCCAGCATGTGGGATGATGGCAGCTGCATTGCCCAGTGTTTGGAGGAAGAAACCTCGTGGATGTAACTCAGTGCCCAAATGTTACAGGAGTGCAGCCGGACCGTCCCTGATCCTGCACCGAGGGCTAGCCGTGTCTGGTGCCCCTAGCCCTGCTCCCCAGCACTCAGCAGGAGCAGGTGGATGGTCAGCACAGGGGCAGAGGGATGCTCCAGGGATGATTCACGCCATCACACCCGATCTGGCATAACAACACGGTCGTGCAGTGAGAAGCTCCTGTAGGATTTGCTTTTGCACATGTAAACCAAAAGAACAGCCTCTCCACGGGCTAAGTCTCTCAGGGAAGGATGCTTCCAGTCATGTGGGGCTTTCAGGGCTTCACCCCAGTGTCCCTGCAGGACCTTGGCACAGCCCGTGCCCTTGCCTGCCCTGCCTGTCCCCAGCAGGCAAGAAAGATTTGGATCCATACCTTTATTTCCACAGAATTGACCCCCTCGGATTCCCAGTGATTTAGTTAAATTTGTTCCTGGTGAGGTGTTGGAGCCTGCAGGACAGTGTTGCTGGAGCTGTCACAGCTATAGCTGCTGCTATCCCACAGCAGCCACCAGGTCCCTCGTGTCACTGTCCCCATCCCTTCTCACAGCACGAGGGGCACGCAGGGGTGCAGGTGCCGACCCCCCTGCACCGCGAGGGCACTGGGCCAGCCTGCCCCAGGCATTGCCCTGTCTCCACAAGTTCCCAGCTCTTCGCCAGCTCCGGGAGTGCCTCAAGCCCCAGACCCTGCTGATTAGAGACGTTTAACATTCCTCCCAACGCCAAAGGGATATTTTATCAGCGGGTTTTTTTTTCCTGCAGACTATTTTCTTCTCATGAAAACATTAAATGGCCTGAGAGATAAGGAACAAATTTATAGCAGTTCACACCGAAGCAGCCAAGACACTGGCAAGGAAAAAATGCCTTCCCTCACGCTACCCGCCTTCCCTCGCCTGCTCCCCGCCCCGGCTGCTTCCTCTCATTCTCTCCAAATTCTCCTCACTCCCACGACAAGCTCGGCCGCCCCATCCTGGCCCTTCCTGCCCCGCAGCCGAGCTTGCCACGACATCACCCACTGAGCCCGGGGCTGTGAGGAGGTGCTGGCACCGCCTCGGGGATGCTCGTGAGGTCTGCCTGCATCCCGGGACGATGCAGCCTCCTGTCCAGAAGCCCTGGCACAAGGATGGATCCAGGCTGCCTCGCCTTAAAAACAAGCTGGTGTAAAAACCGAGTTGATGTTAGCCATGGGGCTGAGTGAGACCTGCAAGCCCTCCCCTTCCCTCCCCCAATAAAGCATCCCTTGTTCAATCCCTACTGCTGGGAGCTGCTCAGCAAACCCATCCTGGGGCTCACAGAGCTGTAATGTTTAACTTACCAAAATCTGCAATAAATTTTCCCAGCGGCCCCCAATCAGCTGGACCCCGTCCGCCGGCGCTGCAGGTTTACGAGCTCTGAAGAGCTATAAAGGTCTTTTACTGGCTGCATTTTTTATTTCAAATTAGAGTGTGACTGGATAAACACCGGACAAAGTACCAATTTACTGTGCACCCTGTGCAGGGTGGGTCTGTGGCCCCAAAGGATGGACAACACGTCCCTTTGCCCTGGCTGATGCCTTCCTCTGCCCCAGCCAGCCAAAAACACGAGGGCTGGAGAAGGGGAACCCACTTCAGGAACCCTGATGAGTGGCCAGGGCAGGGGGTGGGCTTGGCTGAAGAAATCCAGTGCTGAGGGGTCCACCCAATTTGGGGAAAACAGAGCATATCAGTGGTCCCTTCCTCTTCAAGGTTTGCCACCAGTTGATGTCCTCTCCTGCCTAGAAGATTGAACCCAATATCTCTTCTACAGGAATAAGGGAGGGATGCAATGCCAGGGATCCCAGATGTCCCCATCTCTCTTTGAGGTGGCCAGAGGGATCTGCTGCCAGCCAGCCTCTGTGCTAGAGACATGAAGATGTCCCTTCCCTGCCTGCAAAAGCGATGTCACCCTATTTTTCAGGCACCGTGGTCTGTCCCCAGGTGCTATGAAGGGAGATGGAAGGGGGGAAAGTGGGTCAACAGCATGAGGATAGACAACATAGATACTTTCCAACTCTGCCCTGCCTGCTCACTGCTCCCGGGGATGCTCTTGTGTCCTGGGGTGCAGGCGGGTGGGGACATGCCACCAGCCCTCCCCGGCCCCTCTCTGCCACCATTAGCCACAGCTCTGCAGGACCGTGGGGCTCTGCCGTGTCCCAAGGGTGGGAGGGCTGTTTGGGGTCTCAGACCTTCAGGGATGGTGTGGCTGTTCCCCCCTGCTTCACAAGAGGGACACACAGCGTGCCCCCAAAACAGGGACATCCCTTTCCTGGCCTTGACTTCAGGGTGGATTGACTTCTCTTTTGGAAGGGCGAAATAAAACTGAGCAGTTTTCCAGGCTGTAATTAAGGGTTCCCGCCACCACGGGAAGGGGTGTCGGGGCAGAGGGGCCGTTTGCTGCTGCCTCCAGCCCCCCGGGACAGACGCTGTGCCCCAGAGCTGAGCGCGGGGCCGCGCTCCCTGCCGCTGCGAGTGCTTGAAGAATATAGGTGGTTAATGCCTTCAGCATGTATGAAATATCCCATATGCTGTGAAACAAAAGGGGCTCTGTGCTATTAAAGTTTCATTTCCCCACTCCCCTCCTCCCGCCCCTCTCCCCGCTGCTCACCCTGCCCTGCGCGGCGCGGCTGGAGGAGAGCAGGCGAGGAGACTCAGGCTCTGCCAACCCTCAGATCTCAGCCAGGACCCCCAAGTCCAGGCGTGATGGAGGGACTGCAGGTTTGACTCCCCAGAGCTCAGCTGGAGCACATGAAGAGCGGAGACCTTTGCTTCCCCAGGAGAGAAAAAGAAAGGAGAAAGAGGTGAGCGTGGTGAGTACGAGCATCCCTGGGCTTACTGGTGCTGCTTGAGGCTCCGTGGCCATCCCAGCTGGGATGCTGGACAGAATGGCTCTTGGTCCCCGTGGGGCAGAGCAGTGTTGTAGGACACGCTCCTCCGGCATGGGCATCGGCAAAAATCAGGATGGAAGAGCCTACTGGCAGAGCAGAGGGTGGAGGTGGGCTTCCCCGAGCCCCCAGGCATGTTTTCCCCATGACCGGGATCTCTGGGCTCCTCGGTCCTGCCCAGGATGGGGTGCCCTCCCTGCAAGCACCCAGCCTACCCTTGGCCAGGGTGGGCTTTGGATTTGGAGGAGGGAGCAGCCGTTTTCCCCAGGACTCCCTGAAGCTGTTGGGAAGAGGATGAGCTGCTGTGGGACTGCACTGAAGGGGAGAGAAGAGGAAGGGAAAGAAGAGCGAAAGCAGTGCTGGGCAGGGAACTTGGTGGCAGTCCAGGGGGGACTCAGGCACCCCACTGGTGTCCCCTGGCAGGGACAGCCCCTCAGGTCTGCGGGGTTTGGCTCCAGCAGCTCCCTGGGCTGCCAGCACTGGTGCCTCTGGCTCCCGAAGGGGTTAAGAGAAGAGAGGAAAAGCGGAGAGAGAAAACAGAGGGTTGGGAGAGCGGCTCGGTCAGGGGCTGTTTGCACTGGCTTGGATGTGTCCTCGGCGTGTTTATTCCTACTGCTCAAGCACTTTTGCCAGAACGAGAGCCAGACTGCTCAGCACACTGCACGCACACACACACACACACACACACACACGTTGCTTCTATGGCTCACGCAGGCACAGCCCCATCCTAAAATGCTTCCCAGTTGCACCCTTCCCCTTCCATGTCCTGCCTGTTTCCCCCTGCATTATGGATCTCAGGGGGACATCTCCGATGACTGGTGGCTCAAGCACCCCTGGAGTGAGGTGCAGGGCTGCTCTGCCTCTCCTTCCCCCTACCCTGCCCTGCTGAGCTTGCAGCCTTGGGCGAGCTGGATGGGAGCAAAGCTCGTGTCCCAAGGCCACCAGCCTGCCGCGCTGCTGGAGCCAAGGCCTGGCAATGGGCATGTGCTGGGGTTTGGCTGCTTTCCTGGGCTGGAAAGAAACCACCCCCTTTCCCCAGGATGCTCTTTGTTTCCCATGGACCTACCCATGGGGCTTGGAGGGGCCAGACCCTGCACTCGGTATATTCACTCCCTGTCTTCTCACCAGGCTGTTAAAATGTCCTTTATCCTGGTCCTGGCCATCCCCAGGCTGCATGCATTTGTGTCCCATCTCTTGTTCCATCCTGCCTCTCTGGGATCAGAGCTGGGGAACAAGGGACTGTGGGTGCAGGGGCCAGCAGAAAGCTACTCCCTCTCTTAGAAGCACAGTCCCATTCCCCATCTGCCCCTTCCAGACATTAGGGATTTGGAGATGCCCGGCGGAGGTCACAGCGGGGAGGATGGGGCTCCCAGGGCTTAGCAAATCTCAGCCGAGCTGCCTGCCTCTGCCACTGACCTTGCGTCTATGCGTGGGCAGGTCGTGTGTCCCCATCCTGTCACCTCTGGGTCATGGCCCTTTGTTTGTCTGCTCGAGGGGAGCTGGGGGGGCCACAACAGCGGCAAACACGGCTGTGGAATCAGGCTCACGCTGTGCCGGCCCCCTGGGATGTCCCAGCAAGCTCGGCAGCCCTTGGACCCTGGGGGGTTGAGATGCTCCGTCTGTCGGTCTTCTCAGCTCCCAAATGTGCAGAAGTTGCTTAAACTGGATTTTTGAGCCCCTGTAGGGTTTTTTTCTGCTTAGATAATAGGTCGTATTTTATGTCTGCTGAGGCTGAGCTCCCTGGGGCCGACGTGGCTGTGGGATGAGCCAAAACCCTGCTGCAGGAAAGGCCCTACCCTCCCCACCCAGGCAAGTTTTTGGCACTAGCAACAACAGACACCCCGACAGACAGCTGGGGGTGACCCCATTCCCACTGTGCTTGCCTCCAGGAGTGTGAATTTGTTTAATTAGCGAGCCCTCGTTATCACCCCCCAGACAAAACAGGTATCACTTGGAAAAGGCATGAAGGCACAGCCATGGCAATGTCCCCTCCAGCATCTGCTGCTGGAGCTCTGTGGGGAAATTTGGGATGTGCTGTGCTGGCGAGCCAGGGGCTGCGCAGCCAGGACTGTTCCTGTGTGATGGATAATGAAGGTGAGCTGCCCGGGGCAGCAGGGATGTGTGGAGCAGGGGGGCTTCTCAGGTTGGCTCACACAGATGTGGTTGGGGTCTGCTTTGCAACTCAGGGCTTCGTCTTTAAGGTCATCTTCTCTCTCAGTCCTCCTTGATTTTTACACTTTCTTTGATCTTTGAAAAGGTTGAGTTTCTTTTTCTTCCCTGGCTTCCTGCAGTGACCTGTTGGGGTTCCAGCTAACCATCCTGTGTCCCCAAGCAGCGGTGACCGGCGGACCCTGGGAACAACCACCCACCTTGGGCTTGTACTGGGCTGCACTCAGTGGGACCTAGGGTCTGCAGCATTTGGCAAACCTGGTGCTTTATTTCCCAAAACTGCACTGAGAAGGACTCAAGCCAGCTGTGACAGCTGGACTGAGGCTGTCCTCTGCCCTGAGAATGCAGAAGCTGAATCTGAAGTCAGGGTCCAAGACAAACAAAAGGCACGACAGGCTGGGACCTGCCTGTGCCCAGGGCTGTGCTGTGCAGCTGGGGCACAGGCAGCTCCCAGCACGGTCCAGGTGGGACCCCCAGGTCAGACGCCCCAGTTTGGGGTGATGGGAGGGGTAGATTGATTTCTGGACCCAGCCAGGAGGGCTGAGGAAGGTCAGTGTCGCTCAGCTGGAGCACACAGGCTGATGTTTGATGGATGCAAGTCCCCGTACAGCATCTGAGTTTGCTGGAGCCCACCCCAGCCTGGGGCTGGGAGGTGTTGTGGAATGGTGGGAGGAAGGGAGCCGGTTTGTTGAGTGCCATAACCCAAAAAAAAAGCACCCCTGGGAGGCAGGGCGGTGCAGGGGGTGCAAACGCCCGCCAGGGCTTGATATGGGAAGTTTGTGCCAGGATACAAAATGCATTTCATCCCCAGCCCAGTCTGAACCCCACTGTCCTCCAAGTGACCAGCACCCACCCTGTCTCCAGCCCCCCATCCTCCACCTCAGCCTACCCTCAGCCTCCTCCGTGCCTGGGAGCAGAGAGTGGACCTGCAACTCTTCTCTTCGCTGAACATGGAGAAGCAAGCCCAGGGCCTGTGTGTGGAACCATGCACCAGTGCAAAGGGGTGCAGGGCAGCATGAAGGGGTGCAGAGCAGTGCGAAGGGGTGCAGAGCAGCCCCTGCAGCCATGTCCAGTTCTTGCTTTTCAGGATAGGCTGGAGGAGGGAGAGGACATGGTCCAGCTGTCCGGGATGCCACTGCCTTCTCCCCTTGCTCTGCTCATTGCTTAATGCCCCACAGCACCCATGCCATCCCCAGGCATTTCTCCTGCTGCTTCTCCCTGCCAACTGTGGGCAGTGGATGAGGACACAGCTCAGTGCAGGCACCCACACGCCAGGACCAGCAGCCCCATGTCCACACAGGCAGGCTGGGGTGTTGGGGACTTCAAGGTTGCGTGGGGACAGGCACTCAGGAATGTTGTTTTTTCCATCCTGGTTTCCGTCAAGGTAGTAAATCAGTGCTACAAAAGGCTTTTGTTTCCCCCAGCACGCTGCTGGCTGCTATGCCTGCCAGCCTCTGCCTCGCCTGCAGGAGCCAGGATGTGGCCACGCTTGCCCACATGCCCGGGGCTCGCTCTGGAGACAGGGTCTGGGCTGGCTCGGCAAGGCTGGGGACTTATCATGCTGGGGGAGGTGACCTAGGGTCTCCTCTCTCATCCTGACAGGGATTTCCAGGGAAGCAATCACATGGCATCTCAGGTCCCTTGCACTGCTCCCCTGGGTGCTGGACTCCCTCAGAGAGCCCTGGGTCCTGCAGAGAGGGCTATTCTCCATCCATCCCACACAGCCTGGCCACATCCTTCCCACTGCCATCCTCTCCCTGCCAGAACAGTCCCTCTCTCCAATGGGAATGTCTTGGGGTGGCACAGGTGACACCAAGCTGACCCCAGCCCTGCAAGGCTTTGGGGCTTAGTGGTGGGATCCTTGTGCAGGATGGGGTCACCTCGCAGGCAGGTCGGCTCTGCCTCCCCCCCAAAACACGGCTCTGCAGCGCATCCCAGCCAGGTACCCAGCAGGGGGATATTGGATTGCAGCAGATGGAAAAGTGTCCAGGCAGAGGGTGACTCAGGCTGGCTCCAAATGCTGCTGAGTGACAGTGACACCGCAAAAACGTCTCCTGTATCAGCTGCAGAGGCAAAGCTCCCTTAAAGAAACACAGAGGCTCCCCCGGGACCTGCGGTTGCTTTTCGGGGATGCAGCCAACCCAAGCTCCCTGCCCCACGCAGTGTCATGAGGGGGAAGGTGCCCAGCTACCCCAGGGAGGGGACATTCAGCTGCTGGCGCAGGAGAGGTGTGAAGATCCCCAGATGAACGCGTTGCGGCTGGGCTATTTTGGAAAGGGACGGAGCCGATCTTATGACCGGAGCTGGGGACTGCAAGTCTGGACAGCAGGGTCCTGCCTGAGTGACAGGGACCCGCTGCCTGACCTCAGGGAAACCCGAGAGGCCCCGCCGACAGTTTTCACACCCCTTCCTGCCCCCCTCCTGGCTGCTTTAATGATGATGAAACCCAAGCATTGGGCAGCGGGGTGCCTGGGGACAACACGGAAAATCGGGGACAGAGCCCAGGCTTGGGTGCAAATCCAACCCCTGCTCTATGGCATCCCCATGGCCAGGTCATCCACAGTCCCCAGAGTTGCCCTGGAGGTGCACCCCATATTTTTACAGCTATACCACCTTCTGCCCCTGGGAAAGGACCAGCCCAGGCCACCACAGGCCCCTGGGGTCCCCGGGGCAGGTGCCGGGAGCAGACGGAGACTAAGACCTTCTGCAAGCTCCGTCTCCCCCAGGCTCGGCAGCCTGAATGCCGGCAACGCCTGCCAAAAATATTTGTGTGGGAGGTGGAAAGTTAACTTCAGTTTTTCTTTTTTTCAATGGCGGGGGGTTGGCAGGATGTGAGAAAGGCAGGCGGGAGCGCTGTGCATCACCCGCCGGTGAGTGGGCAGGGAAAGATGGCCGAGCAAAAGGTCTCCTGGCAGCCACATCTCAGCGCTTTGTGAATTGCAGCATTTTTAATGTATTATTATTATCATTATTCCCTCTTCTGGTACCATTTTGCAGACTCTCACAGGGACTCACTTCTGCCCGGGAGCGTGAAGTTCTTCTCTAGGGAGGGGCACAACCGGGGAGCAGCTTGTTGGCTGGCTGGGCACCAGTGCCCAACTCGAGCATCCCTTGCTCCCTAGTTTGGTGCTGCACCCCTGACATGGTCCCCAAGATGACCCTCAAGGCCCTTTACAGCCTCATTCTGCAGGCAAGGAGTCAACACCAACAGGGATTTGTTATCTCAGACAGATTTTTGTGGACTTGGCTGGCGATGCTGCTCCTCTCTGGTGCAACGACGCACCCAGGGAATATATCCCTGTCCTACCCAGCCGGTCTTGGAGCAGACAGGATCAGCTCTGCAGCTTTTCCTAGAGATGCATGTTACCCGTAAATATTCCTTCCCTAGGCTGCTTGCAGAGCCTGAGAGCTGTGTCCCGGGGGGAAGGTTGTTCCTCCGTTGTGATGCCAGGCTCAGACTGGCCCCCAGCAAGGCAGCAGACGTGTGACTCGATATTCTGGCGGTGTGGGAGTCCCCGTCCCAGCAGCGTGTCCTCGGGGAACGCCACCGCTCAGGTCTTGCCGAGAAGGGGTTTGCCCGGGGAACGCCAGGATCGTGGGCGCCCGTCCTCCGGGTGTGCCTGTCTGCAGAAAGTGCTCCTGAAACGGAAAGGGGCGGCTTTGGAAGATGGTTTTCAGGGCGGTACGGGCTCTCCCAGCTAACCGTCAAGGCTGCTCGGGTGTAGGATGGGCAGGAGTTGTGCTGCCAGAGAAACTCTCTCCCTACGGGTGGGACGAGGGGGTGGGAGCAGGGAGACAGCAGAGCCGCTCTGAGAGGATCTCTGCTGACCCGCGCCGGGCTGGGGCTATTTTTGGCAACTTTCTCTTTGTCCTCGTTTGAGATAAGCCAGCATCCCCCAGCTCCCACAACTTGCCGTGTTTCTGAGGAAAGATGTGGGTGGCTTCCTGCAACTACTGGGGCCCCGAATTACGTAAAGAACAGGGTGAAATTCCTTTTTCAGAGAGAAACATTGAAATTTCCCCCCCAGGATCTCTTTGCAAATCTGTGTTGAATAATTGCAGCAGAGCAAGGCAGGAGGAAGGATTTCAGAAAGGGCAGAAGATTTCCTTTGGGCATTCTCAAAAAAATGCAGCCTCGCTTTTGGGAAATGCCAGAGTGCCTGTTCGGCAGCAAAGTTTTCACCAGCTGTTTTCAAACCTGCCTTCATTTCCAAAATAACCTTGCTAAGGATGGGAAAAGTTTTGCAGAGAATCCATGCAAACCCTAGATGAAGCTGCAGGGTGTATTCCTGACTGAGCCCAACCTGCGGTGTTGGCCTGGTGTATTTTCTTGTTTCACTGACAAACCTTGCAGCAGCTCAGGGAGGGTTTGGGGTTGAGCAGAAACCTCTATTCCTCCTTGACCAGCTCTTAGGTGGGGAAATCCATCACGGTTCGTGTGCTCGGTGGGTGTCCCCGCAGCAGCGATGCCCAACGGGTGTTTCCCTGGGTCCCAGCGAGCAGGGCTGGGTGAAGCTGCATGGGTGGCTCTGGAGCACTCACGGCTCAGGAATTTCCCCCGTACTGTGACCCGTGTCCTGCCCCGGGAGCGATGACATCTCCCTCTCCCCACAGATACCTCGCCTCTTGGCTGTGTCAGTGACAGTCATTGGGCAGGATTCCTGCTCAGCAGAAGGGAAGCGGCTCTGTCTGCGCTTGTGTCGGCCGCGTGAGTCACCCAATGGTTAAACCCGGCTTTGTTCGCTGGATGCTGGGAACTTCTCTTTCCAGCGGGAGCCAGGGCTCCTGCTAACCCTGAGCAAACCCATCTGTCTGCAGGCAACAGGCTTCTTCCCAAAAGCTCCCACTCTCTGGAGCAGCAGGCACCCCCCAGTGCTGGCCACAAACAGGCTGCCCACAGCCACATCTGGGCTGTGAGAGCAGAAGGAGCTGGGCACCCTGCTCCTGCCCTGGGTGCTGTCCCCAGGGTGAGGATGGGTGGGTGGGGTCGACCGTGGCATTGGGGAGGCTGCTGAGGTGCAGGGCATTTCCAAATGAGCTGTTAGGAAGTGTTCACATCTCTGGGGGTCCTTCCTCATGGGGGGTGGTGCTTGGGGCCAGCTGGTTCCTCTGCTGGGTGCGGCCGGAGGAAATCAGTGCGTTCACAAGCATCCTCAACACTCCCCTTTCCTTTTGCATAGGTCTTAAGACGCTGCTCCTCTGCCCACTTGGACAAGAGAAATCCCTGCCAAATCCACCTCGGTGACGTGTCCCCTCCGAGCAGATCCCTGTAGCCGGGTGTCCGAAAGCTGCTTGCTCTTGTGGCATCACACCTGGTCCTCCTACCTGCAAGAGGACAGAAGCTGGGCTTGTGCCCGAGACACAGCCACCTTCACCCTCGGACACTACCCATGCTCCGAGGGATGCTGCTGAGCAGGAGCCAGCCCTCCAGCCGTGCAGGGAGGGTTTGAGAGGCTGTGGAGTACCAGTGAAAAAAAGCGGCAAAGATGCTGAAGGCAAGGCTGTGGCAAACCCAGCCCAGCCGCCCCACACCTGGCCGAGCTGCGCAAACGGGACTCAACGGGGACATGCTCAGTCCCTTGTTGGATGACAGCAGCCTGGCCTTGGCAGCTGAGCCTGCAGCCCCCCAGAAATGCCCCAGCTCTGCCTCAGAGCTGATCCCCACAGCAGCCAGCCCCGCAGCTGACCCCAGCCAGGAGTGGAAAGTGGTGAAGATCCAACGGGTTCTCATCAACCCCACTGGTGAGCCAAGAAAAGCAGGTAAGAGAAGCCCTCCACCCCAAAAGAAGCCCCCCACCCCAAAGTATTGCTGTGCTCCTGGGGCCAGGGCTGCCACTGCCCAGCACGGTGGTGGGAACGCTTGATTCTTCCCAGAGCAGGACCTCCACTGGGTTAGAGGTCCTAGGCTCCCGGCCGAGTCACTGGGACTTTTTTAGCTTGAGATGATCTTTCTGGCCTTAAAAATAAGGAGGAATTTGTGGCTTTTCTCAGAAGGGGGGAGTGGGAAGGCAGCAGGCGGGTTCCTGCAGTCTCCAAGAGCTCAACCAAACCCCGAGAGGGGCATGAATGAAGTGAGCTTCCCGACCCTCACCCTGGCCTCGGGGCTTGATGGGACCCTCCCAAAACAGGGGTGATCAAGGCCAGTTTCTGGGGTGCTGCCTGGGACAGGGGCACTTCTCCCTGGTCATTTGAGGCGGGGATGGCCAAGCATCCCTTTCATGGCTTGGGGCCATCTCTCTTTCAGCCCCTGGTTTTAAAATTAAGCACTTTATTTCAGGCCAGTTGGTTCTTACAATGCTCTCTGCCATCGCCTCATTTCGCAGTCCTGTTTCACAGCCATTGCCCTCTGTGACTGTTCCTTTGGCCACATTGACACGAGTACATACACATATCTAGGTTTATCAGAAATTTCCCCACCCGGGGGAGATGCTCCTGCAAGATTAGACCCATCCTCTTACAGGCATTGGACCCATTTTTAAACCTTGCTTCCACCCTTCTTTCTATTTTGCTCCTGCCCAGCTGTTATCTCAGCTGCCACCCAGCACTGAGGCAAGTGTGTCACCGTCCCCACGGGATTGGGCTATGGGACTCACAGCCTGGTTTTCACAAAGAAACCCCCAGAATGGGCTGGGAAAGGACTGGCTGCGGGTGTTAAGAACCCATTCCCCTCCTTTTTTGAGGTATCAGACCTCCTGAAAGCCAGTGGCTCCCTGAATTGGATGAGGGCTGGGGAGCTCAGCCAAGCTCCTTGGCTCACTGCAGCTCCCCCAGCCATACGGGCGTCGTGTTTCAGGGCTCAGCACACAAACCAGATGGACCCAAATAGTCTTCCCATTTCTCACTCTGCTCTGGGATGGCAGATCCGTGGTGGGGAAAGGTCAGGCCTGACTCTGTCCAGGCTCAGCATTTTCCTAACATGAGCCGCCATCCAGAACTTTTGCTGCCAGCCTGGAATTTTAAAGTAACTCAACAGGTTTGTTGGAAAGACTTTGTCTGTCCTGTTTCCTCCCCCTCCAAGTGAGATCATCACCAGCCACTGCCTGCAGGACCTGTCAGACTTTCCAGAGCCTCTGGGCAGGATGTCACTGAGGGTCCTGAGTGCTGGCAGCAGCGCCAGGACTTTGCAAATAAACCCTGCAGTTTTGTAAAGGAGATGTTTGGGACAGAGGCAGAAGAGGGAAGGAAAGAGGGAGGGAAAGAAGGGCAGGTCACTGTGCAGGTGGCATCAGGGCTGCCTCCGCAGCAGGATGTTTGCCAAAGCATCCCTGAGAGATGTCAGGGATTTGCTCCTCTTTGCTGACTGTGGAGCCAAGTGGGTGTCCTCCCCACCAAGAGGTGCAGACCCACCCAGGAAGGTCCCTGGTGTCCCTTTGGTCCCTGTCCAGCAGCCCAAGGCCAGGCTGGCTGCTCCCAACGATCCGGCACAGCGGCCCTGGCTGGTTGGCACCTCTCGGGGCAGGCTGGGGAGCACGGGAGCCTCAGGTAGAGGCTGGGAGATGCAGGAGGCAGGACTGGTTTCTCTGTCTGGTGTGCAAATAAATGGAAGGTTTCACTCCCTGGGGGCTGCCAAGCCAGCGCCAGCCTCCCTCAAAAACCAGAAAAGCACCTAAAAAAGCAAAGAAAGGCAAGAAGAAAGGAAATTAGAAAGACAAAAAATTAGGCCAAGAGCTCATCCTGCGGTGTGGATGGGTGCGGGAAGGGGGTGAGGCTGGTCCCACCCGCAGCAGTGCCTGGGAGCGGGGTGGTGGAGGCGGGAGGTGATGCTGGCTCCTCAGCAATAATGTCTCCCAGGGCTGTGGTCCCCTTGTCACTGGGAGTGGACCATCCCCGGCAGAGGGCTTTCAGTACTCTTCCCAGCAGGTGCCTAGGATGGTGACACCGGTCCAAGCACCCCAGCTCTTTAGGCGCTGAGGAAACAGGGGGGCAAGGGGACGACCCGCTTCCCTGCCAGCACCTGAAACGTGTAAGGTGCTGCAAGTCCCCAGCAGTGCTGACAGGGGTTGAGGAGCGGGACAGGGGGAATGTTTGGGTCTGGGTAGGGCGGATGTGTGGGGCAGGGGTAAAGGGGATGCTCAAGGTTGGGAAAGGGGGATGAGCAGAGCTGGGACAAGGGAATTCTGCGGGGTGGGATGAAGGGGATGCCCCGGGATGGGCGAGGAGATGCCCCGGGCTGAGTGAGGGGATGCCCCGGCTGCTCTCACCCCGGCAGCGGGCTCGGGGCAGACCCAGCCGGGCCGGGTAGCGGCGGGGCCGGGCGCCGGGGGCAGCCGGGGAGGGGGACCTGTCCCGTCCGGTCCGGTCGGGCGGGGCGGGCAAGGGCAGGACCGGCGGGACCCGCCGCCCACCCCCCGCACACCCCACCCCCCCCCCTCCGCCCCGAACCCGTTCCGAGGGCGGAGCTGCCGCAACTTTCCTGCCCGCCGCCTCCTCCCCGGTGCAGTCGGGCTGCGAGGGGCGGCGGCACCGGCACCGGCACCGCGGGTAGGGCCGGGGCTGGGGGGGCGCGGCGGCTGCCCCCGGGCGGGGCTGTGGGGCTGTGGGTGCCAGGGGTGCCGGAGGGGCGGGAGGGCGGACGACCCGGGAAGGAGGGGGCCGGGGCAGAAGCGGGGAGGGGCGGAGTACAAAGGGGGGTGCATGGGGGGTGCTGGGATCGGGGGTGCCCGGGGAGTGCGCGGGGGGCCCAGGGGTGCGGGTCCAGCGCTCCCCGCGGGTGCCGGTGGTGCGCGAAGGGCAGGCGAGCGGAGCCGCAGACGGCCCCGAGGGGAGGCAAGGGCTGAGCCGGGTTTCTCTCTCTCTATATCAATTATCCGGGCGGGTGTCGGTTCCCTCTGCCCGCAGCCGGGGGTCCGGCACCGCGGGAGGAGGCGGGGGGTGTCTCCCCGGCGCTCTGCTCCCGGCTCAGCAGAGAGTATTCTCAGACAGTGTCCCCTGTCCCCCTCGGCGGGGACCTGATGTCCCCTGGCCGTGCCACCCTGTGCTGGAGACACGAGATCTGTCCCTCCGGCTTGGCAGCCAGTGGGATGGATCCCTTACGGGTTGTGCAAGGGGGCAGGCAAAGGCCCCGTTTCATCCCCCTCCGTCCATCCGATGGGGACAAGCCAAGCCAGGTGACCTTCTCTCGCCAGGCCAGCTCCTCCAGCTTGTAACACCAGCCTGGTGGGGCTGTCACCAGGGCCCTGGCAGCCCGGGATGTGTCGAAGGGAGTCCAAGCACCAGAGGGGCGCAGGGGGGGCTGGAACTCACCTGCCGGGAGGGATGGGGTCCCTGTGGTACCCGGGCGTGGGATGGGCTGGCTCGGCTGCGCTCCAGGCGGATGGATGGCAGGGCAGCCCCGGGGAGGTCTGCCCGTCTCCAGCCTCCTCTCACAAAACAAAATGCTTAATTTTGACTGTCTGGGGGAAGATGCTACCTCCACTTCAGTGGTAGCAGTAGCCCCTTCTACACCAGTGCAGATGTATGCAGGGCTGGGGCTGTTCGCTGCATCCCCTTGGCTCAGCGTGCCCTGCGAGAGCAAGGCTGGGCCCCATTAAAACAACCCCTTCTCCTCCTCCCTGTGGGAGCTGAGTACCCCAGGGCTTGCTGCTTGGAGACTACCATTTTCAGCAGGATTTGGGTGCTGAGCACTGGGCAAGGCAGGGGCACGTCTGCAAGCTGGGAGGAGCGTGGGGAGGCAAACAGCTCCAAATCCAGCAAAGCCCTTGCAAACAGAGTGCAGGGAAAACTTGCAAGCGCATCGAATTTTCTCGCTGTGCCAGATTTTGTCACTGGCAAAGGCACCCGCGAGAAGAGGCCCAGCATGGTGTGCCCTGCCAGGCAGGAGAGGTTGTTCCCACCACAGCACCCACTGCTTGAGCTGGGGCTTTTCAGATCTGCAGGGGCAAGCATGGATAAAATACTTCATGGAGGTTTCATGTCTGGGGTATAGGAGGGTTGGAAGCTGGGAACAAGACAGAAAATGGTCATATTTTTATCCATATGTTAAAAATGTATTCGTTTCTAAACAGCTTGACTGCCTGCCTGTACTGCCCTCCGTGTTTTCCTAGCAGCAGATTATTTGGGATAACTGGGAGCTGGAGGGAAGTGAAGACTTAAATGTATGTGAGTTAGTGCGCATTGCAAAAAATCCTCCACAGCTGTAGCTGGGGCAAAAGGCCAGTTGGCTTCTCTGCCAAAAAACCTGCTTACATTTCCTCGGTGTCCAAAGCCCTCAATGTTTGGGTGAAAACACTGGATTCCCCTCCCCAGCACTGCCCGGCTATTGATGTGCATTCCGGTTCACAGCAGGGATGTGATTTGGTGGCTTGTGTCCCTCTGGAGAGCTGGGCTTTGTCTCAGTTTGATGCTGGATTTTCCTAGTGGGATTTTGCCAGCAAGAGGCACCACTCAGGTTGACTCTGTGCAGCCCAAGAACTTGTCAAAAAGGGGGAAAAGCGCTTGCATGTTGTGGGTGGTGGGTGCTGCACTGCACAAAGGTGGGTTTGGAGTTTCTGGTCTGTTCTCTGCCTCATCCTGGGACAGCCCTGGGGCTGGCGGTTGATCTGGTGGGACATCCTGAGCACCCTGCTGCGAGCTGGCTGGGATGGGCTGCAGCTTTGAGATGGCTGAGCATCCAAACCAGGAGCAGACTTGGGATAGAGCCCAAACTGAAGATCTGGAGTCACCTGCCAGTCCTGAACCCAAGAGTTCACATATCCTGTTGCATCATTGTTGGCTTCTTCGAACAAGGACTTCTCACCACCATGCCCAGTGCTCACAGCCACACACACCTACAAGACGACAGCTTCCAAGTCACTGTTTATCTTTGTGTGACATCCTGTCCACATCAAGACCTGTGACACAAGCAGTGTCTGATACATCCCTTCACCATCAATTGATTTTGGATGTGAATCCAGCAATTACTGGCCGGACTTGAGGCGCTCTCCAGTAGTGCTGTGTGGTGGGACTCATCCTTAGCATGGAAAACTGAGCTGGAAGGAATTATTTTTTTTCCCCATCTGGCTGGGAGGGGAGAGCAACAAAAATGCCTTTCATCACCCTCGTCATCCTCACTCTGGACGAGAAAACAGAGTACGTGCTGTGGGAGGGATGACTGACAGCTCAGTAAGAAGCTGTTAAGCCCTGCACTTGGGGGATGTCGCTGGAAGTCACCCCTGGAGCAACAGGAAGCCTACAGAGCAAGTGCCTATATAAATATATAGACAGAGGTCTATAGGCTCTTCTGGCCAGAGCTGAAGTGCGTTGCACCAAAATAGCAGTCGGGGGCTGTTGGCTGGCTGCTCGCGTGTGCTGGGAGGTCCTGAGGGGCATGAGGAGCATCTCCTTCCCCTCCAGCCCAGGACTGCAGGGCTGGGAGCTGCTGGTGAACCCCTCAGCACGGAGCCGCAGCAGCAGAGAGGGCTGTTGGGGCTGGATTCATTGTTCTTGGAAGAAGCTGGGGCGTTTGGAGAGGAGAGACATTTCCTTCCCGAAGGGCAGCGCGCTGGCGAGCCGGTGCACGGCGTGGGAAGGAAGGAAGGAAGAGTGGAAAGGCGCGAGAAGAGCTGGTCACCCTTCAGATTTTGGACTGGACTCCTGTTAATGGGCGGAAGCCAGTTTCCAGCACCGTGAGAGCCCCAGGCACCCTTCACTGCGTGTTGTTTCACCTCCTCCCCCACTGCTTGGGCTGCCTGCAGCCCTGCGTCCCTCCTCCTCCTCAGCACCTGGATGTTTTGAGCCCATTGAGCTCCCTCCTGTATGCCTAGGGGCAAGTGGAAACACCCAGCCAGGGCCCATCTGAAGCTGGGAAGGATGATGGGATGTTCCCTATGGCCAGGAGGGGTGCAGGAGTCACCCTCGGGTGCTAGGGTCCCTCCAGCCACCACAGCAGGGGGCTAAAGGCTCTCAGGCCTGGTGGAATAACCTCACCCCACAGCTCAGGCTAGGAGGGAGAAGGGAAGGAGGTGGACCTTGCCCTTCAGCTGGGGATAGGGTGTCACCGCTGGTTGAGTAATGATGAGACACATTTACAGTGGTGCCTGCAGAGCTGTGTTGCAGGGCTGCAGGGTCTGGCTGTCCATTTGTCCCTTCGTACGTCTGCTGGGCTGCACGCGGCTCTGCAAGCATGTTGGTGTACAAGGCTGTTCTGTGTGTTGTGCTCTGGCTTTGGTGCTCTCCATCCATTGGATGTGAAGAGCAATTCTTGCCCCCAGAGTCCCCATTAGTATCCTGAGGGATTAATTTCCAAGTGACTGGGATGGAGCAGCCTGAGAATGGCGAGTACCGGCTGTGCAGGGGCCAAGGGGTTGCTGAAAGGGTGTAGGGGATGAGGGGCCACAAGGCGATGCTGGGAATGGATGCCAGGTGGAGGATTTCAGGTGGAGGCTCCCACCCGACAGCAGCCCCTGGCCTGCAGGGACGCCTGTGCCTGAGGCAGCAGCAGGGGATGGGGATACCTGGGGGCAAAACCCTGGGGGACAAATCCTGGCACTGATCCCAGCTATGCAGGAACGTATCTGGCGGCTAGTCCAAGAAGGAACGGGCTGGCCAGGAGCTGAGTCATCCCTCCAGCACGGAGGAGATCCCCCAGGGCCCCTCGGTTGCTGTTAAAAGGCAGTAGCAAGAGCGAGAGGCTGTGAAATGGCTCCGCCGAGAGCTCGGCTTCTTAGGCGGCCTCGGCCTCTGAGGAAGTGGGGATGCTCAGCTCAGAGCACGAAATTCACAGACATCTGGAGCCAGTGGCTTGTTTCTCAGCGGCTGCTTGGCCATGTTTCTCCTCAGTTTCAGAGATAAAGGCGGCGAGGGTGACCCCACGGAGCGGGAGCCGCGGTGCTGGCCGCCCTCCAGCCAGCCCGGCCGGAGGAAACCGCGGCCCCGCTCTGTGCCGCTGCCAAAGCAAATAGAAATGGGGCGTTGAACAATGCTGGGCGCAAACCGGGGGAGATGTTGGCCGCCGGCATCGCCGCTGCGGACGGGCTCCTCGTCTCCAGGCGAGAGTTTCCATTGGCATCTTTGCCTTCTCTCCCCCGTGCCCAGCCAAAACTCTCCTGTCGAGTAGCCTGAAGCCTTCATCCACCCTCCTGCTCTCCTCCGGGGAGGCAGAGCCATCCTGCACACCTCAGCAGTGCCAGGGCCAGCGCAGGGACTTCCTGGGTGTTGAAGGAGGCAGAAGGGATGAAGGGTGAGGAAGATGAGACTCCTGGCTTGCAGCAGCCCTCTTGCTTCACCGTGGGCTCGCTGGAAGGATTTGGCTTAGTCATTCATCCCTTCCCTCACTGGTAGGCTGAGCCACTGCTGAAAATATCCTGGAAGGCTCCCAAACGGCACAGAAGGCAAGAAAATGAGAAACACATGAAGGAAGGGGAGAAAGGAAGGGATGGGGAGGGAAGAGGAGTGGGACTTGGGGCGGACAGCCCCAGCCACCCACCTCCCTGCCAGGGCTGGAGCAGGGACACCCCATCACAGCCACCCCAGCAGCGCTTTTGTGGAAGGGGCTGCACCCTTGGTGGGTGCTGGAGTGATGATGATGTTCCACACCAGTATGTGTCCCTGAGGAGTGGCCTTGGTGGGGCCGGGGACGCTGCCCTTCCCGTGGGCGCTTCAGGGTGACTTGTAGGAAGTTGCTCACACCGAGAAAATGCTTTCCCAGCAGCTCCACATCCTTTAGGTCTTCGGGAAGGGCTGGTGTCCTGACCTTTTAGCCAGCACACGAGAAGCCCAGCAGCATTTCGGCTGCTCACTGCAGTACTTTTGCCGGGTTTTTGGCACTTTGTTTTTAGCGCTTGCATAGGCTCCCAGGCCATGAGGTTGGCTCCTTGCTGTGGGCCGTGTCAGTGTCTGGTGGGCCAGGATCTGCACAGCTTCTGTCAGCTGCTGCCATCTCGTGTCGCTCCATAAATCAGTCCTCGGATGGGGTTGCCCACTGGCCTGGCCGTGAGGTTATGGGGGGCTGGCATCTCCCCGCTGACGCCAGGTTTGCTTTCCTGCCTGCTTGGGGCTGAGCATGCCAGGATTTGGGGCGAGGAGCCGGGGGACACGCACTGGCCCCTTCCCTGCCCGCTGACTGTTTGAGTGAAGAGCCAAAGCCATGTGAGCTGCAACACGAGATCTGCCAAAGCCCTTGGGGAAATTCCATTCCCATACGGTCCAGTCCGCAGCCGTGGGATATACAGGACAGGATGGGAGGAAAGTTCCTGAGTGCCCCTGGGCATCCCCTGGGTCCCCCAAGATGCAGAGTTTCACCTCAGCATCTTGATGGGGGGCTGTGCTGGGTCCCCATCACTCCCGATATCCCCACTGTGTACCCCAGCCCCGGAGCATCTCTTTTGCCTTTTCCCAGCTGCCAGGGAAAGGGCTGGGATGCTGGGGCACACCTGGAGAAAGGGCTACCAGTCATCGGTGGGGAGGTCTGGGATTCCACATACCCTCTGAGCCCCACCTAAACCCCCTCTCTCCTCTCGCCAGGTCTCTCCCGCAGCTCCAGCCTCTCTGAGAAGGACCTGAAGGAGGCGAAGGCGCAGAGCCGGAGAATTGCGGCGCAGCTCACCACGGCACCCGGCCCCAGCTCTAAGGGCGTCCTGCTCTTCAACCGCCGCAAGCAGCGCGTTGACGGGCTCACCGGGGCTGGGCATGGTGGGGGGCTGCCACTGAGCCCCACGCCCCGGCCTCAGCAAGCAGCCATGGAGGAGGGTGAGGGGCAGGGGCTGAAGCCAGAGCCTGACCAGCCCAGCACCCCAGGGGAGGGGCTGCAGGCCAGCATCTCCCTATGCCAGGAACCACCTGCAGAAGCCCAGCAGGTCCCACTGAGCATCTACATGAAGGAGAATATGACATCGGCCACCACCAACGGTGTGCATGACCAGGCGACTGGTGGGATGGAGAGAGGGGCCAGGGGGCTGGAGGATGCAGCAACCCCTGCAGGGCCGGGCATGGTGACCCTTGCCCTGCCGCTGAGCCCCGAGGAAGGGAAGAGTGGTGAGGTGCCCGGCGAGCTCCCCAGCCAGCATCCTGAGGCACCAGTGGGGACAGCCACAGGGATGGCATCCCCAGAGAGCCAGCAGCAGAACGGGGTGCAAGGCCGGCAGTGCTGCGAGGTCCATCTCACCTTGGCCAAGCCCAAGCCTGTGAAGAATCGGACGGCCAGACCCTTTGGCACCCAGGCATCCCCTGCTGGCAGCCAGCCCAAGGAGGGACCTCCTCCCACCGAGCTGCCCCCGCCGCCCACCTACGCGGAGACCCTGAGCAGCCCCCCGCCGCTCACCCGCGTTCGCTCACCCCCTGCCTACTCGGCCCTGTACCCGCCCTGGGAGCAGAAGATGATGTCATGTCCCCCCCTAGTCTATGGGGCGAGCGGACCGAACCCCCTGCCCAAAACAGGGATCCTGGAGAAGTCAGCTGCCCGGAGAGCCAGTGGCAAAAAGTCCATGTTCACCTTTGTTGAGAAGCCAAAGCTGAGTCCCAACCCCGATCTACTGGACCTGGTCCAGAGCGTGGACAGCAGGAAGAAGCAGAGGGAGCAGGGGGAGCCCGGTGCCGAAGATGAGCCCTTTGCCCTTGGGGCCGAAGCTGCCAATTTTGTCCCCAACAGTGCAGCCAGGGATGGGCAGCACCTCCCGCCAGCTGACGATGTTCCAGCGTGGTCCTCTTGCCTCAAGTCTCCCACCATCCAGCCCAAGCCGAAGCTGCAGCCCAGCCACAACCTCAGTGAAGCGAGAGGGAAGGGGGCTGAGCTCTTTGCCCGCCGGCAGTCCAGGATGGAGAAGTTCGTCATTGAAGCTCCCTCCCAGCCTGAGCTGCTGCGATCCCCGTCACCTACCATGTCCCTGCCTCCCTCCTGGAAGTATGACATCAATGCTTGCTTGTCGCCCATGGTCTCCAGACGCCCCTCCAAGAGTCCCTCCAGGCCCTCCAACACCCCCCTAGCATCTCTGTACGGTGGCAACCTGGAGAATGAGGTCTCACAGAAGGAGCTGGAGATCTCCAAGCACCAGCCCTACCAGCTCCAGTCTTCGCTCTTCATCCTCTCCCCATCCAAGGGGCCGGCGAGGTCCATGCCCCAAGAGGTGCCTCCACCTAGACCCTCGCTTCCCAATGCCTACCCCTACCCCCAGCAAACCTCCTGCCCGACCTCTCCATTGCCTCCTTCCCCCATTTGGCACCCCCCTGTCGTGCCCGATGCCGGTCAGACCACCTCCAACCCCTTCCCCGGCACTGCTGGGGCTCTGCCCCTGACTCACGACAGCCACGCAGGTCCCGGAGCTCCAAGTGAAGTGCTGCTGGCCTCCCCATGTCGCCTGCTGCAGCCCCGAGCCAAGGGAGGCTTCCAGGCACCCCGGCCGTCCTACTCCACCAGGAATGCCGGCATCGAGCCACAGGTGTGGAAACCTTCTTTTTACTACAAGTAGCGGTGGTGGAGAGAAAAACATGGGGGTTTTAGACTTCCCTCTGCCGGCCAAGTCCTCCCTAACTGCTCATGAGTGTGCCAAAAGCCAAACCAAGCACAACAAAGGAGTAAGAAAAGAAAAGGAAATGGCAAAAAGAAGTAGCTGGGAGGCTGAAGCACTAGGATGGTGGCTGAGATAGGTGCTGGGAAGCTCCCGGCATAACAGGAGCTGAGGGGTCCCGGGCAGGAGTTGGGGAGTAGATCCTGCAGGATCCCAAAGAGCCATTGGGAGCCTACCCATCCATTGGGGCCACCAGCTCTTTCTTCTCTTGCCTGGAAACTGTATGGAGCATCGCATCCCTGGCTCCATCCTTTCTTCGCCTCCTGCCTTTCCAGCTCTCGCAGCTGGCAGCCGCAGGCTCTACCCGCTTCTCCCCAGTCCCCGTGTCCTGCCGGCTCCTACCAAAGCAAACCTGGAGCGAATGCGCCGCCTTTCCGCCTCACTGTGCCTGCTCCTGTCTCTTTCACCGCTCCTTCGGGATCTGTCCTCATTTGCTTCCACGCTGCAGAGGAAGAGCCACATCCTCGGGGGAACAGCAGAGCTCCAGGGAGCCAGGACCTGGGCTGGGGGCGAGGGATGTGCCGGGCAGGTGGGGCTGATGAGGGCAGCGTGCTGGGGGATGATCAGCGCAATGCTCATGGTCCAGCTGTGCCTCTGCCCATCCCTTGCTCCTGCTGCTCTCCAGGTGGTAATGATATACCTTTTGACTGTGCTTTTATCTCTCCTTGCATTTTTCTTTTTTTTTTTTTTTTTTCCTTCCTTCTTTCTGAATACACTCTCTGCACTGTCACACCTGGCTCTTATCTTTCCTGCTGGCTGGGAAGTGACTGCCGGGGCGATGGACCCCCAGGGCAGCACAGGGGGCTCTCCGTGTGTCACCCAGAGGGAGACTTTAGGATACTGAAGGTAGTGAGAGACCCTGTGTCTTATTTTGGGCAAGGATGATTAATTACAGCCGTGGTCTACCCCATCCTCCTCGGCCAGTGAAAGTGGTGCAGGGGCAAGTGTATTTTGGGGAGCCTTTGCCAGGGGTGCAATGCAAGAAGATACATCCGCAGTTCCTTTAGGACTGAGCCAGCACACAGCTTGCCATAGTACCAATCCTTCCCCTGTCTCTCCACTTTGTCCCCTTCACCCTCCAGCATTAACCTGCTCTCTGTACCCCTCCAGGAAAGACGACTGTCCCTCCCCGCCTCACCCACCTGGACGCCTCGGCTGGCACGGCGCCCCGGCAGCCTGGACGGCTGGGCCAGCCCGGCCTCGGTGCCCGAGCTGGATGAGGGACCCCCCACGTCCCCTCCGTGGAGCGAGAGGTCCCTGTCCCCGCTGCGGCAGGATGCCGATCCCCGGGCCAGCCGGCAGATGCAAGCGCGGCTCGCCAGGAACATCATCAATGCTGCCCGGAGGAAGAGCTCCTCTCCCAAAGCCGTGGGGCTGGAGGGCTCCCGGCCCTTCACCCCCATCCCTGCCGGACCCCCCAGCCTGCCCCAGTCCCCCCGGCCGGCACGGCAGGCTGCCAGCACTGTGCTGGGGACCCTGGGCAGCCCTTCACCCACCCACAAGAGCCCCCTGAGATCCCCCCCGCGCGGATGGTCCCCAATTCTGTACCTCCCCCGGGATGCCCCGAGCCGCCTGGGCGGAGGGTCGCCGGCTCCTGCTGCCACCAGGCGTGCCCTCCTGCCCCGTCCCCGGGCTGTCCCCCAGCCCCAAAAGCCCCCTGCCATCCCCCGTGGTGGGCGGGCGACTCCCAGCCAAGCGTTGCACCTCCCGGTCCCCGACGGACTCGGACGTCTCCCTTGACTCCGAGGATTCGGGGACCAAGAGCCCGGGCATCCACAGCTTCAACCTCTGCCCCCGGGGCTGGACCGGCAGCCTGCGGCTGAAGCAGGGGGGGCTTCCCTCGGGGGCTCCCTGCACCTCCTAGACGAGCCAGCCCCGGCCAGGCCACCCTCTCCCTGGCCCTGTCAGCCCAGGCGATGCCACTCGCTGACCCCCCCCCGCCACCGGGAACATCCCAATCTTCGGGGCTGAGGTCCCTAGAAATCGGCATTCCCAGTCCCCGGTGGAGCTGCCACGGCCCTTCCTTGTGCCAAGGGGGTCAGGTGCCTCCCGCCTGCCCGCCAGCCCACGGCCCCCGCTCTATTTTTACCCCGTTAACCTTTCGGGGCAGGACTGCGTGGTCAGCAGCAGGGCGGGCAGCGAGAGTGGGGGGAAGAGTCAGCTCCGAGCACAGTCCCCTCCCCGCTGCAGCCCCGGCCCCACCATGCAGCCGCAGGGGCTCGGTGATCTGCGGCGAGTCCCCTGCAACCAGCGCCAAGGTGTCACCCTGGGGTGTCCCTGCAGCTCTGCTTTCCCGGGGTGACACAGCCAGTGCCACCGCCCAGTCACGGCACATCTGGCAGGGGTGGGCAGCAGCAAGGGGGGGTGCTGTGGCCGGTCACCCTCTCCCCAGGCCCTCCAACCCTCCAGATCTGGCTGGTTTTAACTGAAACCAGATTTTGGGGAGGAGAAAATTTTTTATTCCAGCCCCGCAGTTCTTCATTGCTTTATTTTTTTTGAATTTTTTTTTAATACTTCTGACCCCACTGCAAAGAGTTTCTCCCATATTCTTCCCTGGTGACCAAAAAGAGAGCCAAAGCTATTTATTGCCATGTCAAAGGGACCCTTCTGCCCTGCTCAGGCAAAGAGGGACAGCCCCAGGTTGTCACGGTCCCCATCCTCAGGCTCACCCCATCCCTGTCTACGCTTCTGTGGGCTGGAGGGATATGTAGGGATCAGCGGGTGCTGTGACAGCTGGGGTGGGTGGGAGGAGGTGGGGGCTGGATGGGGGGCAAAGGGAGTGATACACTTTGCAGAGGGTTTGGAGGAGGTGTCCGTGCAGGAGGCAGTGGTGAGAGCATTTTGGGGATGAGTCAAGGGCTCCACAGGGAGCACTTCAAGGGGCTGGGAGGGGGGGGATGCAGCTTGAGGCCCCTGACAAGGGCAGGGGTGACAGAGGAAGGTTTGAGGGAGGGTGAAGGACGTGGAGGTGGACACAGTTATGTGGCAAAGCCTGGGGAGAGCAGTCTGTGCCCAAGAGGGCAATGGGTCCCTGGAACTCTTTCCTCCTCCCCAGGGGTGAGCAGGAGCCAGCTGGGGTGCCAGGAAATGCTACGGCTGCAACCGCAGCCACCCACCCCAGGGACACAGCCTTGGTGCTGGCAAGACCAGCACCCAGAAAAGATGGGGTGCCTTTGGGCTGCTGGGGTTCAAGGAGCCCCTTTCACCCCTTCCCTTTCCCCAGCAAACTCTGTTGGAGCCAGGGTCCCCCCCATCCTGCAACCTGCCCCTCCTGGGACACAGCCCCCCCCCTCACTCCAGCAGCCACCACAACCCACCTTGGTCACACAGTTGTATACCCAACTCTGAAATAAACTGCCGTTATCCCACCTGGTCTGGCCTGCCTGGCTCTGATCCCTTCCCAAGGTGACCTGGGCATGTGGGGCCACTTCCTGATCATGCTTCATTGCCACCATCCCTGTCCCCAAGGCTCAGCCCTGCTCTGTGCCAGGGTGACAGCATCCTGATCCCCAAAGCTCAGCCCTGCTCCAAGCTGGGGTGATGGCATCCCCATTCCCATGGGTCAGTTCTGCTCTGTGATGGGATGACAGTGTCCTGGTCCCCAAGAATCAGCCATGCTCCGTGCCAGGGTGACAGTGTCCTGGTCTCCAAGGGTCAACCCTGCTCCACCCCCTTTCTCAGCCAAAAATAACTGCTGTCCCTCAGCCAGACCTTGGCATCTGGGCTGGAGCCCGGCACGGGTTGGGGCGAGCAGCCGGGAGCCCGGGGGTGCTCAGAGGGCCAGCTGGGGCCACCGAGAGCTGGTAGCCACAGCTTGGCTTTAGCCTCATCCCCACTGCAGCAGGAGAGCATCTTCGGTCTCCGGTGTCTGGGACGTCACCTGGCCAGGTAGGGGAGGTGAGGTCCCATGCTGGGTCAGCGGGTGGGTGGGGGCACGGGGCTTGGGGGCCTCCCAGCCTTGGCAGTGGGGGAATTGCCGCCTTAGGGGGGTCAGGGTATGGTCTCCCCGGACACGAGGTCCACAGGCGCAGGTCTCAGGGTCACTGTGCGGATGGTTAATGTTGAGCTGGCAGTGAGCTGTGTGCCCTGCACCCGCAGCCCCACAGGGACAGACCCCATGTTCTCCAGGGCTCTTGAGGGAAGGTGCAGAGCCTCAGTCCAAGCTGAGGGACGCGAGATGCATGAAACAGAGGCCAAACCTTGAACTCGCTGAGCTGAATACCCCCAGCTGTTCAGAAGAGTGCTGCTGGGGGAGGGCAGCCGGGGGGGCTCAGAAGAGAGCTGGTCTCCAGCTGCTTCCCCACTATGAAGCTGGGAGCTAAGGAGCGACTCAGTCCCTTAAACAGGGATCCCGCACACCATCTCACCACTGGCTGGCCTTGCTGGTTCCCCAGGAAGGTCAGGGTTGTGGTCCCTGCACCCTTGGGGCCAGCAGCTGAAAATAGCTCTGCTGAGGCAGAGGTGGTGGGGTGGGGGGGCAGCCAGGGCCCGTGTTCACTCGGCAGGCAGCAGATGCTGCTTCAAGGGGGCTCAGGACATGATGACACTGGGTCACTGTGGGCGAGGACAGAGCCAGAGGCATTTTCTGCCCTAAAGAAACGCTGAGAAGACAGACAACAATCAGGGGCTGAGGAGTGGCACGCTTTGGACGTTTCCCTGTGTCTGTTGAAGGGAATGGAGCGTAGCGCGGGGATGGTGCTGGCCAGGGGAGGTGTTCAGGGATGATGCTGTCCGGGGAGATGCTCAGCCAAAGATTGGCATGCCTGGGGGTGATGTGTCGCCATGCTTGGTGTCACCCCAGGACTGTCTCTCTCTTCCAGCTGGGCAAGATCCATCCTCCTCCCACAGAGCTGCCCCAGGAGCGTGGCAGCAAGTGATGACCATCATGAGACCGGGCTCTGAAGATGGTAAGGGGTGCCGGGGGTGCCACCTGCTCAGGGCAGTGCTGTCCCCCCACCTATGGGCTAGACGCAGCTCTGACCAAGGCCCCTGGCCCCATTCCCTAAGGTCTCTGTGCCTGCTTGCTTGATCCCTTCTTGCGCTACAGTCCCAAGGGGCAGCAACTGCATGTTGAAGGTTGGAGGGGGTCCATGCATGGGTGCAGGAGAGGCTGTCTGAGCCTCTGGAACCAAGATAACTCACTGAGAATTCCCCACACTGAGGAAATACCGGTCCCTGGCTCAGCTCCCGGTGCAGGCACATGGCTGAGCCATGTGACAGGGACCCTAGTGAGGGGATGCACTGTGGCTTGAGGGGGTCCCCAGTGCTGCAGCTGCCTCATCTGTGACTGTGCTCTTCCGCTGCCTCCCCAGTGCCCGGGCTGGACCTGGGCAAGAAGATGAGCACACCGCAGGACCTGATGATTGAGGAGCTCTCCCTGCGGGACAACCGCGGCTCCCAGCTCTTCCAGCAGCGTCAGAGGCGGATGCAGCGCTTCACCTTTGAGCATCCCAGTGGCCACCAGCAGGTGGGTCTGAGGCTCATGCCCTGGCTCCAGGAGCCTTTGCAGGAAAGCAATTCCCAGCAAGGCTGGGGCGTCTCTCAGTAAAACAACCAGGCTTAGCTGCCTGCTATGCTGAGATGAAGGGGGAGGAGAGACGGCTTGATGGGCTGAGCATGGAGAGGAGCAAGCATCAGGTTGAGCGCCCAGCAAAGAGCAAGGGGACAGAGTCAGTCCCTTTCTGCACCCACTAACCAAATCCTCTCCTCACTTCCTGCAGCTACCAGGGCCAGGTGGCTCACACCGAACCCAGAAAGGTGGCCAGGAGGGAATGGTGAATGAGTGGACAGTGAGTAGATGGAGGAAGCTCTGAGGGGGCTTGTGCAGGCTCCTGAGCCCTGGGCAGGGCAGGGGGAGCTCCTGGTGCCCGCTGACTCTCCCTTCTGCAGGCAGGGGACAATGCCGAGGGTCAGCAGCATTATCACTCCGAGCTCCATGTGGCAGCATCGCCCCAGGGTGGCCCCCCTGCAGTGCCCAAGAAGACAGAGAAAGTCTTGCAGATGAGCAAAATCCTCAACCCCGATGCTCTGGCACCAGGTAAATTCCATCTACACCTCAGAGCCAACACCATTTTAATCTCAGTAACATGGGGCTGGAGGCAGCAAGCTGCTGCCTCCTGAAGCATCCCCCCACAAAAAAAAAACCCTCCCCCAGAGTCTTTATATGTACAGATATGTAACATATTTACGTTATATACATGTCGTCCTGCTCCCAGCCACAGGTCCTGCGAGGCCATGAAAAGGCAGGGCTGTTCCCAGCCACCTCTCCCCAGCTCAGCCTGTTGCCCCAGCCTGGCTATGGCAGCCTATGCCATCTCTCTCCCCTTCCCCTCAGGGTACTCAAGCCCCCTCAAAGAAGTCCCCCCCGAGAAGTTCAACATCACCGCCATCCCCAAGGGCTACCAGTCCCCGTGGCATGACCACCTTGGTGACAAGGACAATGCTGTGCACCGCGAGAACCAGCCACCTGTGAGACCCTATCCATGGGACTTCACAAGCTTCAACAGGTAACATTGGCTGAGGAGCAGGCACTTCCAGTGTGTCCATCCCTTGGTCACACTGTCCAGCCTCAAGAAGCACCTACTGTCCTGCCAGGGAAATGCTATGGTCCCTGTCCTCTTTATACACCGCAGGGGAGCAGCAAGTGCTCACGTTGCTCTTTTCCCACTCATGAGCTCTTTTGTGGCTTCTCTGCAAAGGTCCCTGCCTTCAGCAGGTCTCCTCTGAGCTCCACTGCCCAGCTTGTGCAGCCATTAAGAAGCTTGATCTTACCACATTAGCCTCAGGGATGAAATTTGGGAGGACTAACTCTCATGCTTGCAGTCCTGGAGAAGGAGTTGCTGTTGCTCCCAGTCGGGCTCAGCTCTGGGCTGGGAGGAAGAAGGGCACAGATGCTGTCAAGCCTCTCTCCTAATTACCTTAAGGTATCCAAACAGCTGCTGGAGGCAGTGAGGGTATAAGGTTAATCTTCCCACAAGGTGCTAAGAGGTCACCAGATTCTTTCCAAACACCTGCTTGAGATTGAAGTCTTCAGGCTGGGGGAGTTTCTGTTGGCTCAGCCTGGCAAGCTCCATGCCCTACGTCTGCTTCCAAAGGAGTATGGCTGCTGTGTCTCCTTGGGCTGCCAAATGTCACTGGAGTCAAAGTTGGGACCCTGGAGTGGAGACCACCAAGGAAAAAAATCCCTTTCCTGGAAAGGTATTTGGTGGGGATTCGGGAGACGGAGATCTGGTGGTAGCAAAGCCTGGAGCCTGGTGAGGGACATAGCACAAGGCTGTTGCACTTTCAGCCCTCCCCGTATTTCCCCTCCCACATCAGCAAAAGCACAATAGCACACTGGTCTGCACTGGAGTGGGGCTGAGGGGGAGAGGGAGCAAGCAGCAACGTTAACAGAAGGGTTGAGAAGCCACAGGGAAGCAAAGGGGCTGTGTTAGCTGTTCCCTCAGGGTCTCCTTCGCGGCTTCTCAACCGTCTGAAGCAGCCACATCGGAAGATGTGCTGTAGGGGGAGAACAAAGAGCTGCTGCAGACGCTTGGCTCTTTTCTTTCACTGTTTAGCCATGTTCCTGCCTCAGTTTTTATTTATGGACAGGGACGGAAGCAAGGGCATGTTTCCGAATAATACTTCAGCCCATCCCATTTCTCCCCTTTCACATGCTGCCTTTCTATTTAAAGTCTTGAACTGTTATTCAATACAGATGGATGCTAATTTAACACCAAGCCTCTTGCCACCTCCTCTAATTCTTCACTGAGGCATGAAGATTCAGAGACCAAATCTGCTTTTAACTGGGCTTTTCGTGATCTTCCAAGCTGTTGGCTTTTAAACCACTTCTCAGTTCATCAAATACTGCAGAAAAACAAGTTTTTTGGAACAAACCATCTAGCAAAAAGCCAGCAGGCTTGCCTAAAGCTAGGTGAATCCCTTGCACAGCTCACATGAGTGACAGGGCAAGGACAAGTTCACCACCTCAACAGCAACTGCATTAACACAGACTGGTTGGTTCCCAACTTTAAGCATTCAGGCTGTGGTGTAGAGACTTTTGACCCCTTGCTAGGGTGCGCTGCCTAAAGAGAAAGTGAAAACCAAGCTTTGAAAAGGACCATCGTTTCCCAGAAGGGAGAAAGTTCCTGGAACAGACCTTCCCCGTTTACCTTTCCCCCCTTATTTCTCCTTTGTTGGAAAACAGTGCCACGTCACCCATGTTCAAGCAGCGCTTCCCAAAGCAAACACCCCAGCTACGCCTCATCGATAGCTCAGCCTCCACATGCTGCTCCAAAACCAACATTCTTGGCTTTTTGGGGGCTGGCAGTCTCTTCCCTTTTCCCTTTCCACATTTCTCCAGGAAGGGATGACAACCCTTGCCCCCACACTGCTCCTCCTGTTACTTATAGTTCAAGAGAAACCATCCCAAAAGGCAGATTGGAGCCAGGGTCAAGGGGAAGATGCTTGGCTGCACATGTGCTAGAGCGATCAGGAGGCAGTGCTGTCAGCCTCAGCCTCTGCAGAACACATCAGCTGCAGAAGAGTCACTTTCTAAAGACCAGTGAGTTTGTCACCATCACCTGCTCTCTCAGTCTAACCCCTCTCACACGCAGCACAGCCCTGCTGCTGTCGGCAGAGCCCATCAAAAGAGGGAAAGGGAACAACAGGCACCAAACCCCGCTCGGCAGGCTTGCCAGGGCTTGAGTCGAGGTTGGCTCTGTGCAAGACAAACACCTCAGCAGGCTCACTGAGGCTCTCACGGCATCCTGGCAAGAAAGAGGAGGGCCAGCATTCGCTACAGGCAGTGCTAGGTTGCTGTCAGGCTTAGTCAGTAAATCAGAGCCAGTAAATCACGAGTCAGATCTGCTTTTTCTATCACCTTTATAACCCGCACAGCCTCTCCTTATGATGTGCTAAGTCTGCTTTTTCTTGCACCGCAGGAATCCCACCCCATTTGACAAAGCCCTGGTCAGCGACCTGTTCTCCGTGCCCACCACGGAGCTGGATCACCTGAGCGCTCTGGAGGTGATTTCCCACAGACCCAACTTCAACCGGGTGGCGCAAGGGTGGGTGCGGATTCTGCCAGAGAGCGACGAGCTGTAGCGCGCGTGTGCGCACTCTCTTCCCCATCGCCACAGATGCTTTTCTCACTAGAGTCAAACGTACTTCACAGGGTAAGGGAGAGGGGAGTAAGTGTTCTTCCTGAAAGCTAAGCTGGTCTCGGGTTGTCATCAGATTTCAACGAGCTCAAGTCTGGGACCATTTTGAATTCCCCTTGTATCAGCCATTGTCACAAGGATGTTTAGGGCTAAGCTAACCAGCCGAGTCCTTGTCGTTAATGCGAGCAGATCCCCGTAAGCTGCCACGCAAAACGTCCTGTGCAGCCTGTCCTCTTTCCCACCTCACGGAAAACGGCAGGACCACCAGCTGCAACACATCAAGCTGTCTCACTGTGTCTTCACTGACACGCAACACCTGCTGCAACAGCTGGTGCCTTTGCAGAGAAATTCCATCTTCAGGACAACTCTACGTCTGTCATTCCAGTCAGGACAGCGAGAGAAGGTGATAACTGAAGAGCAGCAGCAAAACAAGTTACCAGAGGCACTGGCACGTTAAAAGCACTTACCTCGGCCTTGGCTGGACAACAAAAACAAATGAGGAACTGGGAATCTGCCTGTTGACAAGCACAGCACAACCAGTGTATATGGGAGAGGAATGTTGGGAGCTGGAAACTTGTGCCGTTTTCTACAAGTTACTGGCTAGCACTTGACAGCCGATACTTTTCCCTTCCTACTGCTACTTGCTTGCCTTGCTTAAACATCCAAGCCCTTTGATTGACTTAGGCCAGGTTTGCTTCATCTAGTTGGGTCAAGAAGTACCAGGCCCTGACTGGACCCGCTGCACTGCAGCATCACACCAGTCTGACGGTGCTGCCAGGGTGCTCTGGAAACCTCAGCATCAGTGGGAAGGAAAAGCAGCGCAGCCATGACTCCAGAGGAAGTGCGGGCTTCTCCTTGAATAGGAAAATAGCAGTGAGGATTCAACTACATGAACGTTTTCAGCAGTGACACACAGTGGGACATGCAGCTAAGAAGTCATCGGAACATCTGGAAAACCCTGCTAACAGCTAACAAAAAGCTCTAACTTAAGACAGGCTTTCTGCAATTGCTTGTCAGGTTCTCAACGTTACCCTTATTTAATCTTGCAAAAGCAGGAGCATCAGGATAAAAGTTTCTTTGTCAAACCAGGCGAGTAGATTTTGTGGTAAAACAGCTTGAAGTGAGTTTGTAATGCAGCGCAGACAGATGTGCCAGAGCAAATCCAACACAGGGATTCTGCTGCCACAACACACCATTCTGGCAGGAAACCTTCATTGCTCTGTTCTTCCTGCAGAAGCAGGAGGGGACAAGCAAATGGAAAGAAACAAGGTCTGTTCCTTAAATATAAAAAAATTATGATGCTCAACTGCTGTCCTGTTCCAAACTTGTCTGCTTATCCATTGGCTGAAGAACTCATGTAACCCCTGGGGACCTGGCTGGAAATAATAAATAAATTGTGACAATGTAAAGCCTGCTTGCATTCGAGATCTGTCTATGCAGAGCTCGCGGGCCCCAACCCAGCTGCATCCTGCGGGACAGCACACAAGGCTAAACAGGGACCTGCCACCACTGCCCCGCCCTGCGCCTCAGCTTTGGCAGCAGCCAAATAAAAATCAAAGTCCTTGGGTGCCCTGCTCCAGGAAGCAAGGTCTAAACAAAGTGTTGAAAAATTCAAATATTTTAATGTTGTTTTTTTTCTTGCCAAACAAGCAAACGAAGCTTCAGAACAGGTCCCATCATGTTTTGCTTGAAAGAAAGATGTCCACAGACCCATTGCATGAAAGCAGCCAACATAAACTTCAAATCCTACACACGTCTTACTCAGCAGCAGGCTCCACGCAGGACTCAGTTGCTCCTGGGCAAACACAGCTGGAGCACAGAAAGAAAAGGTTCACATCTTATCAAGGCAGGACAAAGTGGGACGCACCTCACAGTTTAAGAGGAGACTGTACCCACAGGCCTTGAAAGCCCAAACCACACGCCAGATACATCCCAGAGAAGTCTGCAGCTGGACCGTGTGTGTCCGCCTGCACCGCGGGGGCCTTCAGAGGCCAAAACAGGCAACTGCTGACCTGTTCCTCTGCATCGCGCCTGCACTGCCCGGGGGCTGCGCACATCATCCAACGCTTATCTTGCTCGGGGTGTGCAGGATAAGAAGTGAAGCATCAAAAAAGGTTTTGGTTTTGGTGTGGGTTTTTTTAAGAAAGTCAGTAAAAAGGAGCAAGGGCAACTCTGTGGCGATAATAAGGCAAATCCATAGGTTTGGAACATACCATAAGCTTGTTTTTCAGCTCTCATGCAGTCCTGCAGTCTTATGCACACCTCATTAGAATAATAAGCCATTAGCTACCTGACAGACAAAAGTCTCTAATTAATCCATAGTGTTCAGACTGAGGATACCAAACAGGCTTGAAAAGGGTTTCAGTTTGTTTTTTCCAGAAGTTTATTTCAAAAGTGTGCAAACGGGATACACGGACAGCACTGTAATTCTGGTACACCTGATCCACGGACCCCCAACAGCCCTTCTGTCTGCACCCCCCCCATCCCTCCCACTCCCCAAAACACTAAATGAAAGATCTGGGATGTATCCACAATCCAATTAGCTAGCGGAGACACGGAGCTCAGCTCACCCAGTGTCTGCAAGCGGGGAAATAAGGCTTCTCTAGCTCATCCACAGCTCAACATATGGTGCTACCATGGTAACTAGAAAATAACATTTACTTAAATGACGAGGGCGGCACAACGTGCTAGGGGCTGCTGTGCTTCCCAGCGTGGGCACCCATCCTCTGCGGATCTTGAGACGGGTAGTGGATGGGGCCTGGGGCTCTCATGAAGGGAGGCGGGGGCCCCATGGCGTGGAACATGTGCGGTCCGAAACCTGCGGAAACAGAGTTGGTGGCTTCAGACAAAGCTAGAGAACAACCAACACAGATGTCCTGTCGCTCGGAACTAGCAACAGAAAACAGCTGGGCCTTAGACAGTTGCACCTCTCCTGTGATTCTTCAAATCCCCACACTCCTTCCTCTCTTGCCAGTACAACTGGAGGCAACCGTTACCTGATGCACATTCCCACTCACAGATAAACACAAGACAGGTGTCTGCAAGGCTAATTAATCTAAATGCTTTTTACTTTTTGTGGAGCAAAGCAAACACATCCACAAGAATATAGTGTCCCATTTAAAAAAAAAGGGGTCTCTGGATAGATATATACAGAGAGCCAAACATAGGCTGGCATTCAATCAGCTGCACAATTACCCTTTGAAGTTCAGGTCAGTGTGGTCTTTACACGTCCAGCAAAAGCACCAAGTGAGTCTCGGTACCGGTAACAGAGATCTCTGACATGCCTGAGAATTTGCAAGTGAGTATGTGCCACAGCAGGCAGCTCTGTTAATTAAACTGTGCTGACAGCTCGTTTTAGATCATCACTTTACACTGTATGATGAGGAAAATGAACTTGGGGCATGCAGGAGCACAGCTGAGCACGGAGGACGAGGCCGTCTTAACGCCAGGTCTGACACCCCCACCTGAAGGGGAAACAAGTACCTGGAGGCGGTGGTGGAGCAATGCCAGGAGGAGGTGGCAAGGCAATGTTAACCACGGCTGGAGGGCCATTGGGAGGTAGGTTGAAGTAATTTGCAGAAGCCTCCTCTTCTGCAGCCGGAGGAGGGGGCAGAGCTGCAGAAAAAGCAAGCGGTGGTTATGAAAAAATCTCTCAGTCAGGATATGCAGAGGTATCTGCCTTCAGAGAGGAGACACAATCAGTTCTTCCAGAAGCACAAACTGCTGCCACTGCCGCACGTATGAACCATAGCGAGAAGCACTGAAACTCTAGAACTGTCACCACATTTCTTTGTCTGAAACCAGCTTTGTTTTTTCCATCACCCAACGCTTAGTGGATTAGGAAAACATTAACCAAGCCTTGAAAAGCGTGGGTTGCCAGTATCTCAGACCTAAGTAACTTGAATGCAGCTTCAACTTTTCACTCATCACATAAAGAACTCTCTTTTCATCATGAATTTGCTTCTAGACAAAGTTCCCCTCCCGTTCCAGCTGCATCTGCTGCAAACCTCCTGTGAGGAACTGCTCTGGGCTCACCAGCGCCTCTACTGTCAGAGGCTTAACACCAGCCTCTCTCACAGAAGCAGGTCTAAGCGTTTCAGAGATGAAAACGATTCCTTTACCTCCAGGAAGTCCTGGAACTGGCTCCAGCTTTATCCCGGATTCTGTAGTACCTTCCTTATCCTTTTCTTTTCCTCTTGCTGCTTGGGACCTAAAAACCAGACAAAAGTTTGAGAACAAGGATGAGAAGAAGCAGGATAAGCAGATATTTGCACCGCTAGTTTTACATCATCTAATCCAGATCCATTGCTTCAGGCCAAAAATTAAAAATTCACAGATCATCAGAGACAACTGGTACAAAGTGTGTAAACAGTGCTTACAGCAGATGGATTAGAAGCAAAACGACAGAAACTCATCCATAACTTTCAACCAAGAAATCCCTTATACAATTTGGGTAATTTCCAACCCAGATCCCACTGCTGAAAGAAAAAAAAAAAACCAACCCCAACTATTTACTACAGCGTAATATCCAATTCTGCTCGTTGGGACTGCACAAACTGAGTAAAGAACCTTGTGGCAATACCCTCACCGTCTCCTCCCCCCACACTCACCTTCCCCACTTGACATTGAGCCGGCGACCGTTGACAATGAGTTTGTTGAAGGATTTCTCGGCAGCCACTTCTGCAGCTTGCCGGGTGGCAAACTGGATGAAAGCACACTGCTGTCTCTGCACTACAGTTATCGTCCGAATCTCCCCAAACTGGTAAAAGTGATTTCTGTGTGCGGGGAAAAAAATAAAAAATTACGAAACTCCCCTCTCCTCCTAGCTGCACGGAACAGAGCACAGTAGGATCTCACCACGTGTTGAAACAGATGCCTTTTTTCTCCATTACCAGTTCAAACAAATGATTAGAAGCCAAGTTTCTTGCCCCTCTGTGCAATATGGAGCAACAAAAACTCTGTACCAGCTTTCCTCAGCAGCTAGCTAGAGTGAGGCAATGGGACTTTCTTGTAAAAAGTGTAACACAGGGTCCCCAACAGCACAGAAGGATGACTCATTTATAAAGAGAGAAATTTTACTCAAAGCATTTGAAATGTGCCCGTTTTTCTGTTCTCCAACAAGCTGGCACTCCTCTGCACTTCCCCATTAAGGAAAACTGAAAAAGTGTGGGTTTTCCTCTCATGCAAGAGAGAACTCCCCACTTGAAGACGAGCAGTAACCAAAGTTCAAGTACAAAGGGCAACACAAGTTCACCAACACACCTGAGATCCGATTCAGTGATAGTATCTCCAAGCCCTCCAACGTAAAGTGTAGTGATGGTCTTGTCGTCAGGGGGGTCGAGGCGAGGCATGGTGGATGCTCGTTTCAGAAGTTTATCAGCCACTGGATCATTAATTCCATAGTAACGATCTTTGATGTTCTGATCAGCCAGAGGATCGTCTGGGTCTGTAGGTTTCTCATGTCTGCGGTTCAGCAAACAAAGCATTTCACAACACCAGCCGCATCGGACTAGAACCACTGGAACTGGTACCTTTCCTTCTAGAGGCACCCAGTCCCTTCTGTGCTTAACCCTGTTTTCATAAACATGCCAAAAACAGAACAAAAAGGCCCAAGGACTTAAAGAGCAGCCAGGACTGCCTCAAGTTCTGAAGGAATGGCACTTCTGACAGTTCAGCATTCAACGCTACAAAACACAAGGGCTTGATTTCAAACAGCCTCTTGTTCAAACACAAGGATCTCTGATCGAGGGCACTGACGCCACGAAGGGCAAAAATGAACTACGCAAGAGAAGAGCTGCAGTCACTGCTTCGGCAAAGCACAACGAGACCACGCAGCTCGATCCTCACAAACGACCTCGCCACGACAAAGGTTCTTTCACTGGCGCTGCGTGCCAACCAAGCAGCACCGACCCCAGTCAGAGCGCTGCCTCTCCCGCCTCACCGCAGCGTTTTCTGTTCCTCGAGCCCCGTGGGGAGCTGTATCTGACCGTGGCGAGCACATTAACTGCTTAAGCTGCATCTGTACCTGTAGGGACACTCTTCTCCTCTCTTGCATTCTCCTTTCACCCAGAAGGAACAGATGTGAGGGCGGTTACGTTTATAGTATGGAGTGGTCCGAGCCAGCTTGAGCAACATGTCGCTGGTAGAAGTAGCTTTTCCTAACGCACCGACTGGTCTAGTGCCATCGGAATTGGATATCTACACAGCAGTTAAAACACAAATAATTACGTGTATATCACCATCAAAACCTAAAAGCGCAGAACCAGGGCAAGCAAATTATTTTAAGAGAAGCTACGGCACTCCTCCCTTTTCCTCCCCTATTCACATCCCCATACAGAGAGTGTACCCGTAACTACACTTTCTCACCTCCCGTTCCATGTTCTGGGTGTAATACTCTTTATTGACGTCAGACTTAGGCATTTCATCCTTAAGGGAGAGTCCTGCATCCCGGACTTGAATAGGCAAACCTAGAATGAAACAAACCAAAGCAACAAATCCATATAAAGCCCGAGCCAAAAGAGCAGAAATAATTATTGCAACCTGCAGTAGCCAGAGAGAACTCATCTACTGCTCAGGCAAGAGACACGGTCATCCAGACTTACCCTTCTCAAAGACTGCCCAGAGACAACCGTGCCAGTGACACGCACATATTCCAAGACATTTTGCCAACTTTCATTTCAGAGGCAAGCAGAGCAGCTTCCTCTCTTAGTCCACTTTTTTTTTTGGTACGCACCATATTCAAGGTCAAGCAGACAGGTCTGGCAGACATTCTTCAGCTTGCTGCACGTCTGGCACACTTCTGTCTTCTTGAAACGCATACGAACCCCAGGGCACCAGCGGAACACTGTGAAGGGCCTGGCACAAATCTGAAAGACAGAAAGTCAACGCTGTGTCACCGTCGGGCAGCAATGAAGTCATCACCTGGTCCTCGCAGAGAAACTTAAAACCCAAACACATCTAATCTCTTTAAACCATACATACAACTTCCCTCATTTTAGTGCTCAGATTCAGACCTCAAGAACTATTTGTTTCTCTTTGACATCTTACTTTGACAGGCAAAAGTGTCAGGAAGGTTTTCTTTCACGTTGTTGTCATTTTTTATGACTTATTACAATAACCTGAATGCGGAAAGCAGATCTGCCCAAAGGAAAAAGAAATTCTGCTTCGTTCCAGGTGATGTCAGTGTCGAGCTACCAGAGATAAATTACCAGTTACCAGCACAGCAGCCCAGTGAGAGGTTACAGGATGTCTGGTCCAGAAGACAACTATTGCTCGTTATCTTATTTGGTGGAATGAGGCATCTGCTTCCACTGCATGTACAGCTTGAGGAAAGGAAGCAAGATTTGAACACACATCTTCTCTCTACATCAGATGACGATAAAAGGGGCAATAAACTCCTTTAATTTCTTGCTCACTCAGAAATAAACGTGGCTCTCTTCTTAGACAATTAAAATCACGTAGCCACGAATAACATATTCACGGCAAAACCCAAACTCCAGTTATTTACACACCACTCACAAATAAAAACAAACTTGCAAGAGAAAATATGAGATCATTTAAAAGGCTGAAATACCTTTAAATAACATAAAATATTCACAAACCTAAGTCTGATTGGTCTTCAATGATTTTACTATTTTAAGGCCAACCAACATTATCCCACAAAGCACACAGCAGACTGACCTAAAAAATTACATAGTCATATAAATATTTTAAGTTGTTAACCCAGATAAGCATTCTTCTGAAACCAACAGGTTTTCTAACATTAAAATATATTATTCCTAGATGTGCACCAGTTCAGATGTTCTTTCTTCAAAATATAACACACATACCTTGCATTCTTTTCCATATTTTTCTTTGGTCTGAAACATAAAAACAAAAAAAAAAAGGAAATATGTAATATCATCAATTCAACATGAAACTTACCATTGTTGTTATAGCACAAGGTTTTTTCCCTAATTTTGCTGCACTTAAACTCACTCCTATGTTTTGGGCTTTTACCTTGTCAGGTCAACAGGACAAAAAAAATCCTGAAAAAACTCTCAATCCATATTCTATCTTAGTTTTAGAAACATACATGAAAAACACGGTATTGCAAGTCCCACCTCATGCAGTGATGAAAGATGAGAACGAAATGGAATATTCACAGATATTTTTAAGCAAAGATGATGTTACACAAAATAAGTCCATAAAAATAAGCAGGTTTTGAAATACCACCTATACTGGCTGTAAGGTTAAATACCACCTATACTGGCAGTAGGGTTACATTTCACAAAAACACCACAATCTTTCTCAGCAAACTTGGTGGAAGGGAAATGTGAAGGAAAGGGAATGTCAGCGCAGGTCACACGCAACCGGGCTGAGCACGAAGAACAGCAACATCAAATGAGACACATTCATCCCGCACAGAGGAAACCAAGGTAAGCAAACACGGATTTGAATGATCATTAGGCAGCCTTCGTAAGGCACTTGTAACTTATTTTTACAGGTGCGTATTGTACATTTTAGAAATTGTGCTAAGGGGCAATGGATACAAGTTGGAACATAAGAGGTTCCACAAAAATATTAGAAAAAACTTTTTCACAGTGAGGGTGCCGGAGCCCTGGCACAGGCTGCCCAGGGAGGTTGTGGAGTCTCCTTCTCTGGAGACTTTCGAACCCCAGCTGGACATGTTCCTGTGTGACCTGCCCTAGGGGATCCTGCTCTGGCAGGGGGGCTGGACTAGATGATCTTTTGAGGTCCCTTCCAACCCCTGACATTCTGTGATTCTGTGATTTCAGCTGCTCACTGTTCTTCACATCGCATGATTTACCAGTATCAAAGCTTTGTTTTCTAATATTTCCCACACTCTACACATTGGACTAAACCATCTTGCTCTCCTTTTTGACTGATTTATTCTTCAATCGCATACCCAATGCCACGATATCACACACCAGCAATGGCTGGAACCATATCCTGTTGGGCAGAACCAAGTAATGAGGCTGGCATATCCTCCTGTAGCCAGGCTTATTTTAGACCACAGAACTCAACAGCTTTAGGGCTAACATAGAGGAGAGGACTGCGCAGTCCAACAGGCACATACCATTCGAATATACGGGTTTTCTCCAAGGCATGTCTGGCACAGAATAGGGAAGTCCTGAATTGAGCGAGAAGAAAGAAAATCGGGAATTTACAACAAATTCTATCACCACGACATCATTCGAATTGCACTGACCTGGCAGTACTGAAATAAACTAATCAGGTCATTTCAGAGATACAAAAAGACACTGAAAAAGTCACCAGGCCCACACTATGAAAGAACCACGACCCGCTGGGCAGCCCAGTCTGACGTGAAACTTAGAACGAACCAACCTATTCCTGAGGTTTTAACTCACCAGCGCCCGGACCGCAGCAGGTGACAGCCCCTCCCCCCCGCACCCATTGTTCGCACCCAGGGACGGCCTCAGCCCGACAGGACGCGCCCACGGGCACAGGACGGGCGCAGCTCGGCCCCCCCCCGCTGCCGGGAGGCCTACCCGGACCCCCCGAGCCCCGGCCGGGGGTAACGCCCAGAGCGGCCCGCTCCCTTTCCCCGCCGTACGGACGGGCCGGGTAACCGCCGCAGCCCCCTCCGGGGCGGGGGGACGGCCAGGACCCGCCCCAGCTCCCCGCGGGGCTCACCGCGTCCTCCCAGTTCTGCCGGTTGTAGGTGTTGGAGCCCAGCGACGTCGACATGGCGGCCCGGCCCGGCCCCGCCGCTCCGCTCCCAGCAGCCGGCGGGCGCCGGAAGTGACGCCACTTCTGCCAGAGACGCGCCGAGGAGAGAAAGGGCCCGCGCCGCGGGGGCGCTCTAGCCGCGGCGAACCATAGAGTTCGGCTAAAGGGGCGGGACCGCGGGATGTGGGCGAAACCATCAGGACTAAAGGGATGGGGGGAGCAGGGCGAGGCCATTGGGAAAACGGGGAGGGAGGGTTGATTTAAATTATTATTTCTAATGAAAGAAACGCAGCAGCACAAAGAGTTCGAGAGCCACGATTTGCTTTATTGAAGGTCACTACACGACGTCAAGCAGTAAGGCAACAGTTGCCTGTCGGGAAAGGGGTGAGACAGAGGGGCAAGTGCTCCGAGGAGCAGGGACAGAGGCAGGGACACGCTGACACCTTCGCTACCGCCTACAAGCACCTACAGGGAGAGGGGAAAAAACTCACCGAGCTCATCAGACCGCTCAGAACATCGTAAACCAATGCACCTGCTTGTTTTCAGTGAGAAAGCCAGTGCTCGCATGAGCTCGCCCCTGGAAGGCTCTTTTCCACCTTAGTGTTGTCAGTGTAGCGGCTATTTCAGCTACCGGAGAGAAGTCACGGCCAAAGGTTAAGTGCTTCATTATCTGGACAGGTCAAGCCGCAGCAGATGCTACTGCTAGACACTAACTACGAACTACAAATCTTCAGCTCGCGCTGTACATCTGCATGTAACCTACGCGAGGCTGTAAACGTGATGTGAGACCTGCTTGCAGCAGGACACTGGGGGCCCCGGGCGGCCAGGTAGGTTTCTCATACTACGGGAGACATTTTTCAGGTGTTGCCACCTCCCTCAGGGAGAATGGGCAGCCCCATCCCGCACAGCCCAGTAGAGGATTTGCAGCTCCAAGCTGGGAGAACCATGGCACGAGTGTCTCGAGCACCACAGCCCCGGCTGGCTGGTATTCAAGCCTGTTCCAGCCAAGCCCATCAGAGAAGTTCGTTTAACAAAGGCCAGGGTTTGAACTGGGAATGCTCAGCAGGAGCAATCTCACCTGCCCGCACTAAGCTACGCAGTTACTGGTAATTCAATATCCTAGATACGCTGCTCTTAATTACTGATTTTAGCCTGGACTACGAACAGACTACACCGTCAATAAATTACCTTTTGGTATGGTGTAAGCTAGTTAACGTAAAACTGTCTTTCCACCTTTACACCTCTTTCCCACCCCCCCTAACTGGAAAAAGAGAACTAACTCAGCCTCTGCAGTTCTATGTATACCAGACCTAATCTTAACTCTCTGGGTTTCACACTCTGATCACTAGCCTCATTAACAGATGTGAATTGATCTGAAGACGGCCAGGCAGTCTCTTCAGAGCACCCCTGCCTCAGTTGAGAGCTGTAACAGAACCCCAATTCCCAGCTCATGGTGCATCATGCTACCACAACCATCTGCAACGCAGCAGGCTTGGTTGCCAGTCACATCCAGGAACACTACAGTACACTAAGTTTTGAGTTTAAAGGCAAACATCATTTCCTTTCTGTAAACAGACCTATCACCTCAGCTAAGCAAGCTACACAAGCCAGAGTGGTAGGGTTGCAATCCCAGTCCCCCACAGCTGAGGTATCCTACGAGGAAGCACAAAACCAAAAGAAAGTATCACGCTGCTGCCAATAATTTGTCAATAACGCAGCAGGCATGGCCACATCTTAAAATGTTCATTCAGGAAGGGCAGAGCTCTGTGTGAAGAAAAGTTGCTCGCTACTGAGCATCTAACATCAGGTTTGTGGGCTGTCACAAAAAAATCCAAACACAATACAAGTTCTCTCCTACTGACAAAACTGAATTCAGCCAGGTGTAGTGGAGATCTGCAGAAAGCGAGATCTTTCTCTGTGCTGAAACACGTGCTGCAAGTTAAACTAGCCTGTGGTGGCATGGGGAAGCAGAGCAGTAGTTAGTGGGCACTACGACAAGAGGGGAGAGAGAACAAACCATCCCGAACCACGGCACCCTCTGTCGCCTTTCACAGGCCGTGGTGCACCCCCACCCAGCACAAAGGAGCTCTCACAGAACGTTTCACGGGGTGCTTTCATCCCTGCAACAGTCCATCCTGTGGCCAGCCGTTGGGGCACGAGCGCTGGGAGCGTTTACGGGAGCACTGGACCGAGGCTGAGCTCCACGTGATGGGTGAGCCAGATGACCTCAGAGCTATGATCGCCTTCCTCACTGGGCCGGATCGGAGCAGCGAGGTTTTTGAACTCATGCTTCATCTTGAAGCTCACGGTCACTTCACCCTCTTCTTTCTGCGGGGTGACCTTGATGAAAACTCCTACTTTATTGGCTTTTCTGAAGGCAATAACACTGCAAAGCAGAAAACAAAAGAAAGCTGGGTCAGCCAAGTTCTCAAACAATTGTTCCGAGATACGTATTCTGACATCACATAACAGGGATGTTCAGTTTACAGCCGACTATGTCCTCCCAGAAGAGCTGCCCTTGTTTGTAGCTTACACCCTGCTGCTCTTTCTGCAGGGGACACACAGCCCCTCCAGCCTCACGACCGGAACATTACTTGGTTGAAGTGCACAGTTTTTAAGCATCCCCACAGGACAGACAACACTCACTCAGGGTCATCCTGGAAGTCCTGAGGCTCTGCTAGCTCGTCATATTCCGCTGCAGCATCTTTGCCAGCCAGAATAAGCTCCTTGGGAGGAACTGCCACCTGAAACAGAGCACAAACCTTTCAGCACTGATCACCACCTACACTGTTGGCAAGGCTGCTTTACTACGGTTTAACAGAAAAGTGATTCACCCTGGGCTTTCCTCTGCTCTAGTACTGCCTTGTTACCACTCTGCCAGTGAAATCGTGTATGTCTCCCTTGGGTTCTGCATCTCAATGAAGAGACACAATTTCAAAACACTTTATGATCTGACATTTACATTGGTGACAGTCATTTAAGCTCCAGGGAAGATAATGCAACAGAGTCAGCAGGGACTGAAGAATATATGAAAAGCGTGACCTGTGGAAAGATAAATGGGAGTGGAAAGCCTTGGAAGAGGCCTGGGCTCACACAGCAGGAGGGTGCAATACCTTGGCAGTGCTGTTGATGTTGTCAGGGTCTCCCTCCTCACACTCCAGCAGTGTGACATGTGTGATGTTCTCCACTGGATTGGTCAGAGTCAGAAGGACTTGGCTCTCCTGGGGAGATTCGGAGATCACAGTTCAAGCAGTAATTACTCCAAAATTCATTGTCACTGTTAGCACCTCCACCTTCTGTGACTGATCAACACCTTCAAAAATTGCACCACGTACACTCCAGGGATGGACAGCGAACACCCCCAAAGGTGCCAACACCATACAGCGCTTGTTCTTAACACAAGAAGTACACATCTTTGGAATGCAGCCAAGATCAACTCCACACCTTTTATTCTTCAGATATTGGCGTGTGCTTATGATGCCAGACGTCACCGCACAGTAATCTACTTACGCAGAGTGACAAGTACACACAGTGTTATGTCGACCGCTTCCTTAAACTCTGCACCCTCCCTAAAAATCAGTGAGCAAAGCCCTCCGGCACCAATCATCATGCTGTGACACCTTCCAAAAACGTGCCACATGCACACCTCCCAGTTGTGTCTCACCCTGAGACATTTCTGGAAAAAAAACCAAACTACTGACCTTCATGTAGCGCAGGTTGGGAATAGACATGATTCTTACTTCAGGGATATAGTTACTACAACAAGAACAGAGAAAACGATCGTCACAGACTGGGTTGCTGTCTATAACCCACCTCTTGAAGTAGAGAGATTTCTTCAGAGACATTCAGCTAACTTGTTTAATGCTATTAGAGCTTAGCTAACATTAAACAGAAAAACAGAGTGCCATTTAGCTACACAAGCACAACCCTACAAACTGCTGCCACTGTGTGGGGCTGGCACAGCATGCAATGTCTTTTTTAAACTGCTGAAATCTGCGCAACCTTGTTAGCAGATCACGAAGCAAACCTACCGCAGATGAGCTGAATACATTAAAAAGGTGACTATGCCATCCTAAGAGATAACACAATCATACAAGAGGTCAAATCAAGAGTATAAAACGGAAAAAGAAGAAATGAAAGAAAATAGAATGCATTAACTAAGCATGAATAGGTGATTTTTCTCCCCAGTCCCCAGCTCTCACTTACACAGCAACCAGCTGGATCTTGAATTTGATAGATGTTGGATTGAATTCTGGTTTGCTCAGGTTGTGTTCACATTTCTAGACACAGAGATATTTCAGTCATCACACAGAGACAGGGAGCAGCCACAAACCAAAGAATCAGAGCTGCAAGCGTTGTGCCGTCAGCCACGGCACTACTGGCCTCTGGCACAGCACAGACAAAACTGCCTCAGGGTGTGCACAGCCACCTCACTGTCAGGTTACTCTGAAAATATCATAACCAGAAATATAGCAGTGGTATCTCAGAAACATGAGATTTGGAACCCAGTTTAAAAATGCTCGGACACTTACTGACTGCAGCAAGAAAAAGGTACAATTACCTGTAAGCTCTTTGACTTATGCTGCAGAATCAATTAAAAAAAGACAAACAGCTAGAACTTGAGATTGATCTCTTCAAAGACTACTCCTCAAATACAGGCTCAGTCTGACATTATCTATGTCTGAGAAAATATTCTGCATTTTCAAAGTGTTCTGCATCTTAAACGCTTAGAAGAATATTGCTCCGTTACTCTGTGAACTAAATACATATCCCTGCTTCACTGAGAAAGCAAGCAGCATTTCAAAGACCCTGTAGCAAGGCAACAGCAGAACTTGGCTGTAATTCTTGCCTATCTTCACTTTCCAGAGCTCTGCATTTCTTTGAAATACCCTCTTTCTGCCTTCCCTCTAAGGATGTCTTCAGTATTCTGCCCTGCCTCTCCCTAATATTGTTTGCTGACTTGATTCTTGTCTTCAGTACCAGCAGATTTTTTTTTTAATTCTGACTGTACTGGCAGCCTTCTCCGATTCCTTGGCTAGACAGAGTACACAGACCTTGATGCAAACCCACTTTTCTATCTTTAGGCATATTTAACAATGTCACCTCCCTTTCATGATCTTCATCAGAGATGCAATAGCCTCCCTCATCTCCCAGTACTGTTACCAGTAATTTGGTTGAGAACTTCCAACAACCAGAAGCATCTGAATAGCTTATTTTAAAAACACATCTCTCACAATCCAAGTTCCGCAAGCCTCAAAAAAGCACTTTTTTTTTTTTTGTATTTAATTACCTACCCGACAGCGCAGCGAGCGTTTGATCAGGAGGTGCTTGTGACGTGGGTAGAGCTGGGAAGCGCAGATCGGCTGGAAGTCAGGCTGCAGCAGCCGCTGACGGAGAGTCGTCACTGCGGGCACAACAGAGAGCAAGATAAATTAATTTGTCTTGGGCACTGAAACTCAAGCTACACTGTACATGTGCGCTGGCCTAAGAGCACGTGTGCTGCACACTGTGTGTAGACATGCTACAACCTCTAAGAAACTTCATTTCACCTGTACCCAATAATTCTGAAGCCACAGGCAAGTCATCCCTGTTTCGAGCAGCAAATGAATGGAAGGTAAGAGTCAGATAAACGGCTGCCCCGACTGGGCACGGTAACACGAGAGCAACATCAGTGCCAGCCCAGGAGAAACAAGGGATTCTGATCTCTATTCAGAGCTCAGCTGGGCTGGAAACAGAATTTGGTAATCATCTAGAAAATAAGGTCTTTCCCCACTAAGGGCAAGTGAGTTTTCACAGCTTAGTTACCCTCATGGCTGGGTGCTGCATGAGTACAACATACAGCTTCTCAGCAAGGAGTCTGCATAACTCAGACTCACACATAGAATTACCAGCTACATAGTTCCTGAGGCAAGGAAATCCCAGCAGCCAGATTTCCCATGGATTTCTCCCAAAAAACAGGCTCTTCACTGTTCGATGTGTCTAAGAGGCAGTGAGCCACCTGGCAGCCTTTCCCTCACTGCAGGGAACCACAGAAGTTGTCTTCTTTACCAGCATCATGCTCTCCCAATGCTGACAGTCTCATCAGAAACTGAGACCAAGACGATCCAGCCCTTCCCATAAACGTTTCATGAATTAACTAATGTTGCCAGAACTTGTAAGTCTGCAGGACTACTGAGAATATCTGCCCTACTTAGGGCAGGAAGTCCACATCATTTACTGCACCTGCTGTTTTATCCCACTCGCTCCCAACCTTCATTGACCAATTTACAATATTTGCTGATTAAATCATGACCCAGCTAAGTACCTGGCAAGCGTACACAAGCTGTTCCAAGCCAGTGTCTAAGTAATGCACAATTGTTACCCAACAAGCCAGTTTAACTTCCAACTCCCTGGCAGTTCAGCTCCTTTTTTATTTCCTGCAGTTATTTCAAAAAGGACGTCAGCTCTTTTCCCCATCCAAAAGTTGACACTTTGCATGCAGAGAAGTTAAGGTCAGCAAGAAAATGAAACAACTGTTAAGAGGCCTGATGTATTCAGCTCTGAACTTTCCATGTACAATATGAAGCTGAATTCAAAGTTACCATTTAAAAAGTCTCAAATTTCCCACCATTTCAATACCAGCATAAAAATTACTAAAATCTCAGGCCATTAGGAACCCCAAGGACAAGTTTCCAGGCACTGCCCATGTTATAAAATGGAAGGGCAAAAAGCAACGGAACATTAAGGTGTTACCTTCTGTCAGATTTATAGGTCTTGTGTAGTAATCCTCAGGAAGAGGTTCCACTTCTTCCACTGCATCAGCTGGCTCAATCTTGATCTCCTTCTGGTCCTCTCCTTCTTTCAGGCTGAAGTAAAGTGAGGGATGACTTGGTCATAAAATACAGCACATGTGCGGACAGCCCACCCCAGCAGTAACTGTGTTACAACCCAGAAGGCAGCGAGAGCAGAGGTTGCAGGACAACAGCAACTGCACAGGGATGTGAGCAGTCACTTGTCTCTATTAGGAGAAAACATTTGGAGCTGCTGCACAGAGACGCCTGAGGATTTGATGTTTCTCTAACGCTCCAAAGGAGAAAGCTCTTTTCACTGCTGTTTGCTAATACATCAATCAACTTTATTGAGTTGCCTTATTGCCCTCTTGTCTACATCTCCCAAACCTTCCACAAAAGTAACCCCAACCCTGAGACTCACGAGAGTCCAGCGAGGGCACTGATGGGAGCTCCGGGCCTCTGCCGTTGAAGCCTGGTTCCAAGGCCATATTTGTCCTACAAGGGAAAAAGGAACCGTCAGCTTCAGGTCTGTTTCCCGCCTGGACAAAGAGACCTACTGCAAACTCATCCTTTGAGCTGCATGACAAGCACAGGGAGACAAGCAAAGGAAAGCAAAAAAGGGAAAAAGTATTCAATGCTTCCCAAGAGTTTTCTTTCTGCTCAAACTGTTAGTAAGCAGAAAATACCACTGCACTGCAGATCAGGAGAGACAGATGGATGTGACTACTGCTTATAAAGCTTTCGCTCTTTCTTTAAATCACCAGCCTGCACTACTGACATGTTTTCCCTTGATCTTCTCTTCAGAGCAATTGCATGTCAGGTAGTGCAGAATGAGAGCTCTCTACTGCCAAAAGAACTGGGTCGACATGAGTACACATCCATCAGAAACGCTCTGCAGCACTACCAGAAGCAGCTGGAAGGTTCGGTCTCCCATAAGCCTCATACCTACAGGTCTCTCTCACCAGGCACCACCACTTGGCAGGAATAGCTGAGCTACTTCTCAGCTCCTACAGCTGAACTGTACGCCGTGTGCCTGGAGGCAGAAATCTTCCTTCCGGGCATCACTTAAAGACCTCAATTCTCACCAAATGAGAAATCTGATCATCAGCTTACCCTGGTGATTTTTCAAGGATCAGAAGATTGATGTTAGTGCCATCTGCCTCTGGCAGACAGACGGCCGTGTCTCAGCCAAGCTTTGCGAGCGACGGTTTTTCAAGCAAACGTTACTTACCCAAAGACACCGCCCTGTTGGTAAACTAACAAAGAAATCTATTTTTTTGTAACAGATGTTACCCTCTAACTAGTTAGCCTCCAGGTGTGTTTGTTCTAGGCACATCGAAGTCAGAGGCCCTGATGCAATGTGAAGAGTAGAGACTGTTACTCCCCTTCAGTTGGTACCATGAGAGCTTTAACACCAGCAGAAACCGTGAAAAGACTTACCACTACGTGTATAGTGTGTTGCTGTGGAGAGCCCCCAAAATAGCAGCAGGTAGCAACGGAGACAAAAAATGCAGCCATAAGACACAAGCAAGAGCACAGAGCAAGCAGTTAATTGAGAGGTAGCAAGCATACGCAGAGTCACCCAGCTAAACAAAGTAAGCTTTTTACCTGCCAGTTACAACAAACAAGTAATTCAGGCCACAACCAAGTCTTAAGGTTAATTTCAGTTGAGACTTCATGTGGAAAAATGCCAGACAATCCTGATCTAACTGTTAGCGAGCTGTAGGACGCAGCTGTCTCAAGAAACAGCTACCCTGGTACTGCGGCTGCGGCCGCGCTGCATTTCACTGCTGGATAACACATTCCTTTGTGTGGCAAGTGTAATCCTTCCTGGCATTATCAGAGAGGACTATGAGCGAGAGAGGCAATGTAATACACAACAACGGGTGTAAAACTACCTGTCCCTAAAGAAACCTGTGTGCCCTAGCACATTTTCTTCACGTTGTTCTCAATTAAAAAAAAAAAAAAAAGCTGAGCAGCCTTATCGCGCTACCAACTATCTAATATTTCAAGCTGAGGCTGTTGTGCATCACTTCTCTTGCTCCGAGAGCACAGCCCTCCTCGCTCACCGAAAAGGCCAGGGGCATGTAGTTTCGGCGTCGCACCAGCTTCTTCCGGTCCCGCTCGATCTTCTCTTTCTGAGCCAACTGCTGGTAGTACTCAACCAGTTTGTTGATCTGGAGGGATGAAAAGGAAGATACCCATCAGTGGGGAACAAATGCTGGACCAGCTGCAGTATTTGTTTGTGAACAAGCCGGGGTTCCTGCTGCTTGTTTCGCTCTGTTCCTAGCACTCGCTCTTTTCTGAAGGATGTACATTAAAGGATATACATTAAAGAAGCCTGTGTGTGTTAACCCACGCTGTGGGTGACATGACTCTCCTTTGGGAATGACATCTATCAGAGAGCAACGTGCAACTCTCACTTTGCAGTCAGGCAACCAAGAATTCGTTCATGCATTTTCCATGACTGGAGAGAAAACCAAGCAATTCGTATTAGTGGAGCAAGTGGCATCTTTCCCCTCGCCGAGGCTGGTCACATTTAGTGGAGGGCCCTAACGAGTGACGGGGAAGGGCAATAAAGGTGTGGCTCTGTTTTCCAGATCCTAGACGCACTCTCGGTTGGAAAACAGCTTTTGTTCACGTACATACGCAGCATGTTCCTTGGTGTCGTTTTAACAGCACTACTAGACATGATGTTTGCAAATTTCTTCTGAAAAGGAGCTTTTATACTGCGACATCCACGGGAGAGCCTCTAAAAGGCCTTCCTTCCACTGAATTCAGTCAAGGTGGAGATTAGGAACTGGTATCTGAAGGATTATATAGATGCAGAAAAAGTGATTGAGAGGGCCTGACGTCTCTACCAGCTCTTTCCAGCTGATGTGTCTCAGCCTAAGCAAGGCCCTTCCCTTCACTCACCCTCTGTGTGTGAGGATTCTCCGGCTCCTGCCAGCCACCACTAGCTGCACAAGAAAAGAGAAAACAGAAGTACTCAGGAGAAAATTTCCAGACTCCACACAAAAATCATATCTTAACAGCCAGCTCTATCTGTTTTACTCATGAAACATGACAGTTCTTATTTTTGCCACTGCAATTCTTTTAGGCTCATGCCTGCACAAATACACACCTCACAAAGCTTTGCACACGCAGGTTTGGGCTGAAGGTGCTTCACCAGCTTTTATAGTGTGCTTTTAAACAACTACTGTTCGAGAGATACTCAGGACAGCACCTAGGAGTCACTTTAGCAGCTCCCAGTCTTCAGCCACATCAACACTGGAAGTCAGAAGATCTGTTTGGTCTACTCAGACCCATTTCTGGAGCCCAACAGCTATTTTCTGCATGTCTTACGCACCAAGGAATAGATGAAAGCTTTGTTCCATGGCTGTCAGAGAAAAACTGAGTACAAACACTGACTAACAACTGTGGAATAAGCCAAAGTGAACATACGTTACAGAAAATAAATGAGATGTTTACGCTGTCAGACTGAGGAGCTTCAAAGTCTCTGAAGGTACACAAACAAGATCTCAACTGTGAGGAGAGAAGCCCAACTACAAAAGCCCCTCGTATGACAGCTTTCTGACTAGTCAGGCAACACAAGTGGGTCACACGTTCCACTAACTCATCTCAGCTCTTCGGAGGAGACTTCAGCACCAAACCATTTTCCTGTGAATTTCCAGCTGTGACTCAAAACTCAGACACATATTACACGTATCAGATGGCCAGAAACCTGATGATCTGTTACCTTCCAAACACGTACTGGGCTCCTGCTATTACTCAGTCTTGTTTTTGTCACTTACCAACAGACTTGTCTGCCATGCCCACGTCCCGGGAAGTCCAGCGGCAAAATCCACAGGCCAAGTAATATGCTTTCTTCATGGTGGTCTTGGCCGGGTCATCAGGGAGTGGAGCGGGGATGCTCGTGGCCCGGGTGGAAAGGGTGTGCATGCAGCAGGGGCAGTCGAAGCAGTTAGCACACCTGGGCAGAGGAAGGTGTGTAAGACAGTGCTCTGACAAGTGTCCCAGGCCAAGGTAAATGCCCTCAACAAGCAAAGATTAAACCAACAGACCTTTTCATCTTACGTGACAGCATCAGGGAAAAAGGGCAATAGAGACACCAATGGGAACAGGAAGGGTTCAGAATCAACATAAGAATGGCAACAGTGAGAAATACTGAGTGACACCAGACAGCCCCCTGTACTATGAGAGCAGGTCATCAAAAAAAACTAAAACATGACAAGCACATGAGAAATCATGGAAAGACACTCATTCCCCACAACAGACTAAACAGTGACAAGAAGCGATGAGATTTTTGAAGAGAGTTTCAGATACACGCAGTCAGGTATTGATTAAGGAAGAAGCTGTTTAATAGGGAGTCCTGATTAAAAACAAAGCCAAAGCAAGCTTACCTATTCTTTTTCAGCTTGGCTTCAGCCGAAGGCATGTTTTCCAGGCAGCTGGGGCAGTAGTGAGAGTCCACCTGATGAACAAAACCATCACATTACACCTCATGGCACACGTTTGTCTAGAAAGCATGCGGGCAGCAGCCCGAAACTCTGACACACAGCTTAACAAGGCTCTGTTACTGGCAACAAACAGGTGAAATCAGGGAAGACTGGAGTAATTTTTTTGCTATCTGAAATCTTAGCCCATCTCAGCCAGATTTTGAACTTTAATAATGTAGGCCAGAAGGTTTCTTAAATCAGGATAGATTAAACTACCTCCCCTAGTAAATAAGAAAGGGACAACCGGGTATTGACCTTCTGAGTTACCAGCATTTCATTCTTTAGCTTGAACAACAGGGTTTAACATGCTTTTCTTCCATTTAAATCTAAACTTACTCTGCCCTTGTAGTTACACTGGTCAGACACATACATTTTAGAAAACCCTTTTCACCTGTGTGCCATCACAAATTAATTTTGTCAATTAAAACAAAAGCAGCAAGAAGGGAGTCCCCTTCTCAAAGAGGAAAACAAACCAATTATTAAACATGGAAATGCACAACGACTACACTCATCACACTATAGAGAGTTCATGATGGATGAAGCATGGTGACAAACCTATTTGCTACTCTTCAGAGGTTTTAACATTTCCAGAGATGCCTCTTCTGACATCTGGGTTGCACCATCATTCTTTCAAGGGTACCTCTCATGATTTTTTAATTCACAGAACCACAGAATTGTCAGGGTTGGAAGGGACCTTAAAGATCATCTAGCTCCAACCCCCCTGCCATGGGCAGGGACATCCCCCACTAGACCAGGTTGCCCAGAGCCCCATCCAGCCTGGCCTTAAAATCTCCCAGGGATGGGGCCTCCACCACCTCTCTGGGCAACCTGTGCCAGGGTCTCACCACCCTTGTGGTGAAGGGCTTTTTCCCCAACGTTCAGTCTGAACGGACCCATCTCTGGCTTCAATCCATTCCCCCCAGTCCCACCGCTGCCCGACATCCTAAGAAGCCCCTCACCAGCTCCCTTGGAGCCCCCTTGGGATACTGGAAGCCCCAGTAAGGTCTCCTCGGAGCCGCCTTCTCTCCAGACCGAACAGCCCCAACTCCCTCCGTCTGCCTTCAGGACAGAGCGGCTCCAGCCCCCGATCATCCTCGCGGCCCTTCCCCGGACACGCTCCAGCACGTCCCGATCCCTCCGGTACCGCGGGCTCCAGAACCGGACGCAGCGCTCCGGCTGCCGCCTCCGGACTGCCACAAAACCTCTTTTACTACCACAAGCTTGAAAAGCCGCACGGGCAGCCCCAGGACGGAGCCCTGCCCGTCTGCTGCTCCACCCCTCCCCCGGGGTGGGGGGGAAGGCGGGGGGCGAGCCCCACACCCCCGCGCGTCCCCCCGGCCGGGGCCATGAAGGGGCCGCTCCCACACAGTCGGGCCCTGAGTAGGGCGGAACATCCTCAGGTACGCGCGCCTCGGCCAATCGCAGCCCGCAGTCCGCCGACGGACAGGCGTGCGGATCCAATCAAACGCCAGGTTCCGCCCCTTTCCCCCCTCATCCGCCGCCAATGACTTCGCTCTTTGGGGCGTCGCCGTGCCCGTCCCTGATCCGCGCCACCAGCCAATGGGAAAGCAGAGAGCCAGTGAGCGGCAGAAGAGTCACCCAACCGGCGCGCGCAGAGAGGGCGATTCCCCGCCCCTCTCCAGCAGGGCGGCGGGCGCGGCGCGGCCGGGCCGCCGTTACCTCGTGCGAGACGCACTCCAGGGAGCGGAGCTCGCTGCAGTACCGGCAGAAGTACAGCTGGGACAGCGGCGCCCGCATCTCCTTCTCGCCGCGCACCAGGTACAGCACCCGCTCCGACTGCAGCAGCGACGCCATCTTGGCAGGGGGGAGGACGGCCGCCTCCGCCGCGCCGCCTCAGTCCCCCAACGTCACCGCCGCCGGACGTCACCGCGCTCCCCGCCCACGTGACCCCACCGGGGAGGGGCCGGTGCGTGGGGCTGGGCCGGAGAGGAGGAGCGGCCGTGTCCCGGCGCCGTCCCCCCGCCGGGGTGCCCAACGGGTCTCGGAGCTGTTGGGAACGTGCTGTGCCGGGTCCGGTTCCCCGAGCCTTGGTCCCGTGCTGACCCCGCGAGGAGCCGGGCTCCCTCACCCCCCGGGGGGGGTCCCTTCGCTCTCGGGGTCGCCGAGGCCTGGCCAAACCCGGGCATCCCGTGTGGCGGGAGCTCTGTGCGTGCCGCCCGGGGTGCCCGCAGGGCAGAGCTCGCACCGGCAAACCAGCGGCCTCTGCTTCGCCCCAGCGCCCCTCGATCGCTGACAGTGACAACGGCTGGTTTTCCCCGCGGCTCCGGAGGAAGCCCCTGCCCGCGAGGACGCACGATAAAACCGCCACGTGGTTTTTATCCGACAGCAGCAGCTGGAGGGGGATGCGCTGTTGGGAGGGCAGGGAGGACGCTGCCCTCCGGCTGCCGGTGAGGAATCGTAGAATCATAGAACAGTTTTGGTTGGAAGAGACCTTCAGGATCATCGAGTCCAACCTTTGTCCCAGCCCTGTCAACACCGCTAAACCCTCAGCACAACATCCACCCGTCTCTTAAACACCTCCAGGGACGGCGACTCAACCACCTCTCTGGGCAGTGTTCCGATGGCTGACAACCCTTTCCGTAAGGAACTTCTTCCTAATGTCCAACCTGAACCACCCCTGGCACAACTTAAGGCCATTTCTCCTTGTCCTGTCACTCTCCACTAGGGACAACAGACCAACCCCCGCCTTGCTACAACCTCCCTTCAGGTAGTTGTAGAGATCGATAAGGTCTCCCCTCAGTCTCCTCCAAGATAAACAGCCCCAGACCCCTCAGCCATTCCTCATAGGACACATGCTCCAAATCCTTTACCAGCTTGATAGCTCACCTCTGTACCCTCTCCAGCACTTCAGTGTCCCTCTTGTAGTGAGGGGCCCAAAACTGGGCACAGTACTCAAGGTGCGTCCCCAGGGGCCAGGGGTGTCAGAGCACACGGCAGTGGTTTCCACCACCGGGAATTCAGCAGGTTTCCCCAGGAAAGTCAGGGGTGAAGGGTGCAGTGTGTGGGTCCCACTGTGAGTGACACATCGTGTCCCAGCAGGAAAAATGGAGCGTCCCACCTCACTTCCTAGGAGCAGCAGGGAATTGCTGCTGCTGGCTCTGCCTTTCAGTGTCGCCGACAGTGTGGAATATTCCACTGGGCAGCAGAAACACCGTTCCCAGTTGTCAGGCTGAGGTGTGCCACCTCCCCAGATGCTCTTTGCCCGGGTGTCTGTAGATCAACCCTGCCTCGACGCCCTGGGTAGCGCTGGCTGGCGCCTCGCTCTTGAGGTTTTATGGACTCTCTTGCTGGTTTTGCAGGATGACCCCATGGCGCCTTCCTGGCACCTGAGATATTTGGCTCCCCCGCTGGGACCCCCGTCCTGGGAGGGGATGAGCTGGAGTGTGTTCTTGCTTTATCCGGCTACAGAAAAAAAAAAAAAAAAAGTCCTGCCTGCCTTCCCCTGCCCTTCCTCCCTCCCTTACTCCCTTCCCCTCCTCTCCCTGCCTCCCCCCCTCCCCTGCCGCCCCCCGCGGGCCGGGCGGGGCCGGGCGGAGGCTCCCTCCCCCGACAGGGATCCTGCCGCCGCCTCTCGCCGGAGCCGGAGCCGGGCAGCGCTGCAGGTAGGGGCAAGGCGGGCGGGCAAGGGGGCACAGGCTGCTGCTGCCTCTCCGTCATGGTAGGGGCTCGTCCCCCCCCGCCCCGGGCTGCCGAAGCCCGGGGGAGACGGGAAGGCTCAGCCCGGTGCTCTCCGTGGTGTCACTCGGTTGCCCGGACACCCGGAGGAGGGCGGCTGTGGGATCCGTGGAGGGGTGGTCCCCCCCCCCCACCCCGGTCCCTCAGCCCTCACATTATCTTCGTGAGTCAGCAAGAGGCACCGCAGGGAGGGTGCGAGGCTCCCCCAAAGCAAGGGAGGCTCTGGCTGCCCTGGTGCCCTTTTTCTCATCCACTGACCCACTCGTGAGTGACAAGCAGGACGCCTTCTTGTGGCTTGGCTTTATCGGTTACTTGAGTAACAGCAGCAATTAACAGGGAAGTTTTTCCCTGGGCTTTTATCCAACTGCATCAAAGCATGCTATAAATCCTGGAGCTTCTTGAAGGAGCCTTTACCCTTCGCTTTCCAAGGAGCCTGAGACCAAGGCTGGCTGTGGCCGTGGGGGTCTCCCTGGAGAGAGCAGCGCGATGCTCAGAGCGATGCAGGGGTTCTGGCTATGGGAGGGGACTGAGGGGGCTGCCTCATCACCCCCCTGCCTCTCCCTTGCAGAATGGACCTCCCTGAGCCCGCAGGTCCTGCCACCCTCCCCAAGCATATTCTGGACGTCTGGGTCATCATCTTGATCATTCTGGCCACCATCCTCATCATGACAGCCCTGGTGCTCTGCCCAGCCACTGCCGTCATCATCTACCGGGTACGGACTCACCCTACGCGCAACGGCATCGTGTGAGGTGGGGGCGACGAGGGAGCCGGCGCAAGGGACCCCGCAGAACCTGATGGGGCACCCAGAGAGCTGGGGGGAGACAGGCAGGAGCTGGAGTGGGCCAGCACCTGGATGCCTCCCTCTGCACCCAGCTCTCACTGAGTGAACCCACACCCTCCTATTTAACCACCATGCTCACAAGGACCGTCAGAGAGATGCCTGGGCATCAGCGGGGAGATGTGTGACTTTGCAGATGTGTCCAGGTAGAAATGACTCTCTTCGACAAGGCTTGTCTCACCTTTGCTAGCAACCTCGTCTCATCCTAGGCAAGCAGCAATGGAGAAGAAATGCCTGGCAAAGTTTCTTCTTCTTCTGCCAGGGGTGGTTGGGAAAGAAGGGTCAAAGCAAGATGGATATGGCTTCTGGTTTTGCATTCGGAGACTTGGCTAAAAGCATTGGTGACAGAGCCCATCCCGACTGCAGAGCAGACGTGCAGCTGGCACCAGCTCCTCCTCTGTCAGATATCTGCTGAAACTGTAGTAAAACCCTGCGGAGCACTCAGTTCCTCTGGGTCTCATGTGGCAGAGGAGCGTGGGCAGCTCTGGCCAGCCTGCCTGCCTGCACGTTGGCTACACTTGGTGCTTCTGTGGTGGTGAGGCCCCCCAGCGCTTGCCTGGCACAACGGCTCTGTTGGGGAGGCATCTGTGCACCCCTTGCCTGCGCAGGCAGAGTAGGGGGAGGAGAGGGCTTTGTGCCCAGGCAGTGGCAATGGACCATGGAGGCTCTTCCATGGCCCCTTGCTATGGAATAAATGGACTTTACTCTACACACAAGCATGTCATGCGGCTCTGTCCACAACATGAATGGTGTCTGAGTGCCCGTGCATGTGATCTGAGATACTCTGCAGCCTCTCCAGAAACTCTGCGCTGACCTCCTGCACCGCCTTGGCTTGAGGTCCACGGGGTTCTTGCCCCGGCCTTTGAGCCCAGTGGCTGCAGCCCCATGGCAGGCACACTGCCAGCCCAGACAGGGGTGCTCCAGGGGTGCAAACCTGAATCTGGCTGACAGTGGCAGTGACCATCAGACAGCAAGTGGGAAAGATCTCCGGGGACTTTCTGACAGTGACAACGGCTGCTTTTCTTCTGCTCGGGTGATCAGCATCGCTTCCACCAACCGGCTTCATACCAGGCTCTGGCATGTGGCAGGAGTCCTGGGGTCTGAGCAGCGTCCCGGTGACTCACGGTGAGAAAGATCACAAATAATGAGATGAATCAGGCCAGGATGTGGGGAAATGCTACAGTGATGCTGGTGGGAATCGTTTAAATCCCATTTTCTCTGCTGGAAAGCACAACCAGCTCCGCGCTGTTGGAAGCTCTGCCTCCTGTCCTCGAGTGGCTTGATCCACAGCAGCCAGCATCGGGTTTGCTTTTTGTGTTGAGGCTGGAGGGGAAGGTGATTCCCCGGGGAAGCAGAACCCTGGGTGAACATTTCCCTCCCCTAGGAGGGAGCCCAGCACAGGACAAAGGCCCCGGGTAACGGAAACGCCTGCGCTGGAGCGGCGGGCTGCGGTTGTGCTGGGGCGGGGGAGTGGACACGTATTCCTTGTCTGGCCCAGAAATAAATTTCTGTTCTGAGCTGTTGTCTTTCTCTCTCGCCTCACAAGTTGCAGAATCTGAGGCAAAGAACCAGAGTTATTTTCCCGTTGTTCACCCTGTCTCCTTCCGTTGCTGGCACGGTGCAGTGGCAGCTGGAGTTGATTAAGGCTGTGCTGGGTGGGAGCAGCCCCAGCTCCGCTTCCCCCCAAGCTCTGTCCTGGTGTCCCTTCCCTGGGGGGAAGGATGTGGGGACGGCCAGTGGCATCTGACACCAGAGGCAGCTTTGTTGTAAGAGGAGCAGAGAAGAAGCCACAACATTTTGGAGTGGTTTGAGAATTTCCACCTCCCCATGCCCCTTGTCAGCCAGGGGGCTGCAAAAGGTTTCCTTTCATGGTAGCAGTTTTCTGGGAAGTTTCAAGCCCGTGGCAAAACATTTCCAGGAAAGGCGTTGCAATGCCTTGGAAAGATGGGTTTGTTCGTGACAACAACAAACTGCACAGAGCAAAATTGCAGGGAGAAGCCAGGACATTTTTAAAGCATGAAAATAGGGAGGATGGATTTAGACTGATGTGCATTTTCCAACTGGAAATTCCTCTTCCAGGACTGAGCAAGATAAGGAAATCCCTCCACAGCCCTGGCTTCGGTGCCTAAACAATACTGGAGTTTGGAGGCAGTGTTTGTACCGTGTTTAGCCGAGGAAAAATGCCTTTTCCTGCCCATTGAGGAGCGGGTCGTGTGGCGGTGACGGTGCGGCAGGCAGGCACGATACAGGTGCCAAAGGTGATTCAGCATCTGCTGGGATGCCTCCCGGCCAGCACTGGTGGGTGCCCAAGCACAGTGGGATCCAGCTGCCTGCCCACAGGGGCTGTTGCTGGGGGAGGTGAGGAGGAGGTGATGCGGAATGCTGGCTCTCACCTCGCCCGGGCAGGGACAAGAGGACAGTGCAAGCACCTGGCTTGGCTGCCTTATCCTTGCAGCTCCCGTGGCTCATCAGGAAGGTTTTGGGGAGCCCTAGCGTCAACTGTGCAGCAGGAGCTGCCCTCCAGCATTGCCTGGAACAGGACCCAAACACAAGCCTCAAAGGGAGGCTTACGGCGTCCCAAACCTCCCTCTGTGCTCCAGGCTGCGGTGGGGTCTCTGGGAGCACATCGCAAACGTTGCGGCAGGTTTGCTTGTCCTTCCCCAGCCTTGGGGAGGAGCAGATCTCTGGGAGGTCAGTGCTCCTCCAGCCAGAGGGAGTCCAATCCCTTGCTTGGCAGCAGTGGATCAGTGTGCCCCTATTCCCCTGGGATGGGGGGCAATGGGTCAGGGGCATTTCCGCTGGGAGCAAACCTTTGCCCAGGACAGGAAGGGATGGGAATGCTGGAGGCGGCAGCCCAGGGAGTGCGGGGGCACTCAGGGAGGGGGGGCCCCTGCTCCAAAGGGTGCCGGGCACCATGCCCAGCAGGGAGGCTGCTGTCGAAAGCAGGGCAGAGCCTGTAGGAGAATACGGGCTGGGCCAGGGCGGCGAAGGCTGGGTGAGCTGTGGAGGCGGCAGCATGGGATAAGCCTGGTGTGGGGCGGGTGGCAGCTGCAGCCTCTTCCCCTGCAGAGCTTATTTTGCTTTCGCCTCCCGTTGCACACCTAGAACAAAAGTTCAGAGGTTGCCCCAGGGTTGACACTGTGCCAGAGGGAAAGCAGTGCCGCTGTCAGCCAGGGCGATGCTGCCTGCTGCTGCCAGAGCCCTTTGACACTGTCCCCAGGCATGCTGCTGGCACCATCCCGCGGCACTCTGCATGGAAAAAGCTCCTTGTTCAGCTCTGGGACAAGCCAAGCCAGTGGTCCACACTGCTCATTTCATGTTCCCTGTGCTCACCATGGCCCTGCAGCCTGGCACAGGGTCTCTGCAGCCTCCGTCCCATGGCTTGGGGAGAGACAGGGAGGCTGGTGGCAGCAGCAAGGCAGTCAGGGGTCTGGAAACGCCTGGCCTCCTTCCCCCGGACTCCTGCCAAACATCTGCAGCAGGCAGGGGCTGGCTCCAGCCCTGCTCTGGTGGAAAAACAGCCGAGGAGGGAAGTTCATGTGAGGGTCAGTGCTCCTAGCATGCCTGCCATTTGGGTGGGTGACACCGATCTGGCAGGGTGGAGCAGCACACTGTCCTCAGACAGTCTTGCTGGAGCCTCTGGCACCCTTGGCATGGCACGATGGGGACACTGTTTGACGTGCTTGGGTTCCCAGGGAAGCTCGGTAGCAGAGATGGAGTCCATCAACTGTGTCTCGTTAAATCCTCAATTGTTCCCCACCTCCAGGGAGGCCAGTTTAGCACCAGGACCCAAGGAGAAGTGACTTGGAAAAATGGGTGCCTTATTTTTATTTTGGTTTTAGGAAAATGCAGTTCAGGAGTGGCTCAGCCTTTCCCTCCATGTGACAGGGATCAGGGACACGTGGAAGGGACACAACCATGCTGTGCCACCACTGCTTGTGCCAAACAGGATGCAGCGAGGTGCAAGCAGCGTGTCAGCCACGAGATGCAGCCCCATGGCCCCAAATCTCCTCTGAGTCTAGGAAGTGGGTGGGGAGGGTTGAGCCCTTGGTTTTGGCTCCTGCAGGCTCCCCAGTTTTGGCGGGGAGCTGCCTTGCGCCACCCACGGCCACAGCTGTGAGGGGTGATGGGAGCATGTTTGCCAGTCATTAGCACATTTTGTCAGGCTCTGGGCAATTCCCAGGCAGTGGCTGAGCATTCTGGGGGTTTGCCTGGATCTAGGGGGACAAGCCACACCATTAGGACCCATGTCAGTAGCAGTGAAGGTTTAAAGCCTTGGGGAAAACTGCCTGTGATGGAAGGACTTGCAGCTCCCTTGCTCCATGGGTTCCCCAGGTACCTGGGGGAGGTACGTGACCCCCCGTCCTCCCCTGCCAACATCAGCCTTTCCCAGGACATGGTGTTCCTGCTGGTAAAAGACATGGGATGGGAGATCACTCCCAGCCTCCTCCACACTCTTGGACCTGCTCCCCTTCTCTGTCAGCGTGTCCGGCAGCTGCCTTGGTGACAGCATCCTGGCAGAGCTGGCCGTGCTTTCTAGTACAGCCAAACCTCGTGCTGGCATCCATGGTCCCTTTGGGGCTCACTCGCTGATACCCTGTTACTCCCTTCCATTCCAGCCCCCACCCCAAGCCGCAGCCCTCCCCAGCCAGTTTATTCTCCCATCAAATCATTTTTTTCGTGGCATTACGGAGAATTTACACCTCATCAGGGATATTTTCCTTGGAGCCAGCCCAGGGTAAATATTTTCGTTCCCTGGGTACATAAACATAGCCCTGGAAACTCCTGCCCCTGGGGACACCAAGGGCTAAAGGACAGCCATGCCCTGCTCTTGACCACAGCAGGGTCACCGTGGGGCTATGGACCGACAGCTCCCCCCTTGAGAAGGACCCTACTCCAGGGCTGCTTCTCGAAGCATCCGGATTTGCCGGGCTGCAAAGGAGAGAAGCTCCATCAACCCTTCCCGACCCCAGAGCCGCGGGAGGAGGGACACTGGCCCCCAGCCCAGCCTCCTCAGGGATGCTGCTGGGCCGGTTCTGTCTCTGCTCCCCGGGTGCCAGCACCCGCACCCGGGTGGGGGCCGCTGCCTTGGCTCCCCCCCGACCCTTGCGGGTTTTAATCCCCGGGTTCGCGTAAGACGTTGCATAAAGCCCCCCCAACCCCGCTGCCCCAGCCACATGCGGCCGCCCCGTGTCCCCGCCACGCCGAGGTGGCCTGGCACTGCCCCCCTCCCCTTCCTCCTCCTCCTCCTCTTCCTCCTCCCCCCCCAGGTCCGTCCCAGAGCCCACACGGTTAACGCAGCCCTCGGCCCGTCCTTCCTCCCGGCGATTGGCTCCCCCCCCCCGCCGAGCCCAGCAGCTATTTCTCGGCCGCCGGGCTCTGAGGTGGCAGAAAGCGACAGGGAGAGGTGTGCGGGGTGTTTGTGTGCTCCTCTCCCCACCGCTCTCCCCCCCCCGGGGGTGTGAGGAGGGTGCCCGCACCCCACGCCCGCCCCGGCCATGGGGGTCTGGTCGCCAAGCGCCTGGATTTTGCCCCTTTTCTTGGCTGGGCTCGTCCAGCCGGGGCAGAGCCAGGAGAGGGAGAAGGTAAGAGAAGAGGGGTGTGGGGGTGGAGACCCCCATGGGGACTGCGGGGAGGGCGCATGTGGCATCCTGGGGACCCGCCTGTCCCCAAGGCTTGTTGCAGAGCACCCAGGGTCGGGGTGGGGCAAGGTGGCCCTGTGACACCCCCCCCAGTCTCAGTGCGTGGAGCAAGGCGGGGGGGATTTGTCTGAGCTAGTTCTTTCAAAGGGGGGAATTTCTGTCCTGGGGTTGGGGACAGAAGGGGATGAAACCCTGTCCCCCTCCTGTGACCCCCATAGGGGCAGAGCACGGAGATTTCATTCGACATAGTGTCCGGGGGGGGGTGCACCCCTGTTCGGAGGGTGCAGAGGCCGCTGTGTCCCCACAGCCCGGCGGGCAGAGGGCAGGGGTGACTGTCACCCCCGGGCGACTCCTCCAGCCCGGGCGAGGCCGAACAAGAGCCCTTTGGCCGGGACCCGGCCGGCCCCATGGAGGGAGGCTGAGCTCCCCGGGCAGAGCCCCCGTGACTTTATCTCCTGCCAGCTCCCAAAATAGCCCCTCGGTGGCACTTGGGTGAGGTGGGTCCCCCGATGGGCACAGGAGACGGTTAACCCCTGCAGTGCTGCGAGCTGAGGCCGCTCCACCCTGGTCTGGGTCTGATCCAGCCCCGATCCCCCCTCCAGTGCCGCTCTAGGACTGCAGCCAGTGCTGGCTCTGGGCACCCCAGTTGCCCCTGCCCCAGAGGACGCACGCAGGCATGGTGGGGCTCAGCCCACCCGTGGCCCCGGGAAGGCTGGGGCTGGTCTCCCTCTGTATTGTTGCGCCAGCTCAGGCTGTTTTCCAGCCCCTCACTTTCCTGCCTGACCCTGGCCGGGTAAACATCCCTCCAGCTGGAGCCAGCCCCGCTAGCTGGGCGTGCAGACGTGCACACGCATGTGCGTGCACAAGCCAGCCTGTCCCACCCCTGCGACCTCGGCATGCCAGAGCCTGGCTGCTGCTAGTGGCGTTCGGGGCAGGACACACGGGACTGGCAGCTGCCACCTCAGCCAGTGCCAGAGCTGGACCTGGTGGGCACTGGTGAGCAGGGCAGCCGGCAGCTCCTGCCTGGTCCCATAGGATGCTCCTCGCCCCACAGGTGAAATGCTACGACTCGGTGCAGGGCACCATCTACGACTACGGGGCCCTGACCATCGATGGGGACGAATATATCCCCTTTAGGAATTATGCGGGGAAGATGGTGCTCTTCGTCAATGTGGCCACGTACTGAGGCCTCACCCTGCAATATGTTGGTAAGGGTCCCGCAGGGCACGGGCACCCCCGGGACAGGGTGGGCAGCCGAGGGGCAGGCAGTGTCACACAGGTGTGCAGCCCTCAGCAGATCCCCGTGGTCTGTTCCGCCCCAAGGAGCTGGGGGGTAACGCCTGCTCCCCTGGACCCAGCACAGCTGGGGAGGTCCTGAGGGGTTGTCAGCCCAGTTCCCTGCTAACGCCTCCCCGGCTCTGCTTGCGCACAGAACTGAATGCACTCCAAAATGAGCTGGGGCCCTACGGGCTCGTCGTCCTGGGCTTCCCCTCCAACCAATTCGGGAAGCAGGAACCTGGCCAGAACTCAGAGATCCTTCCTGCACTGAAGTGAGTACTGCGGCGGGGGCTGTGGGGCACCTGTCTCCCCACAGCTGGGCTGGGGTCTCCAACCAGGCCATGGGTGCACAGGCTGCAGCTCCTGCTGGCTGTGACCCTCCTCCTGCCCTGGGGCCATGGCCCCCCCCAAGCAGATTTGGGGACCCCCCACTACCCTGTGCAGCACTAGGAGCTGCCCGCTGTGTGACCTCCACCCTTCCCTCACAGGTACGTCCGGCCAGGGGGTGGCTTCGTCCCCAACTTCCAACTCTTCCAGAAAGGAGACGTGAACGGGGCCAAAGAACAGAAGGTCTTCACCTTCCTGAAGGTGAGTGCCATGGCAAAGGGGGAGAAGGGGGCAGGACCCACGTTGTTTTTCTGAGGGGGGTAAGGCAGTGATGCACTGGCCTCTCATTGCAGAACTCATGTCCCCCGGTGGCGGAGGAGTTTGGGCACCCCAAGAACCTCTTCTGGGAGCCTCTACGGAACCACGACATCAAGTGGAACTTTGAGAAGTTCCTGGTGGGCCCTGACGGTGTGCCTGTCATGCGCTGGTACCACCGTGCCAGTATCTCCGTCGTGAAGAACGACATCATCACCTACATCAGGGAGCAGCGGCAGCGGCAGCGGCAGCAGCAGGTCTAGTAGAGGTCGGGGCCGCTGGCCTGAGGGGTGGCTTCTCCCCGCCACCAGCACCCCACCAGCTGCTGCAGGGATGTGCCCCGGCAGCAGGAGCTGAACGCTGAGCCAGCTGTCACCCCCTCCATTGCTCCCGTCTCTGGCTGAAACCTCAGTGATGTCCCACCGCCACTCCCAGCAGTGACATCTTCTACCAGCCCCCAGCTTGCCCCCCTGCTCTGCCACCCCCGCCTCGCCAGGCAGCGGGAGGACGCAGGGGCCGGCTGCCCCCGGAGCAGAAGACCACGTCTCCATGAAGGTTTGGCCTGAAAGCCCCTGGCACGGGGCGGGCCTGGCCTGATCCTGCTGGGCACGGAGCAGCTCTTCAGTGCATTCAAGCTGTCCGTGGTCCCTGCCCAGAGACGTGCTCCTCTCCCGGCCAGGGGCGGCCGGCTCCTCACCCCCCCACCATAGAAACACCAAATAAAGGCTCTGCAAACAGGCAGGCGCCCCGCTTCTTGGCCAGGGGTGGGGGGAAAGAATGGCACCAAGGCCAGTGCTCCAGGGACAGGCAGAGGGGGGAGTGGGGCTTTCCCTGCCCTGGCAAAGGCAGGGGGGGGCAGGAGCGGGCAAGGGGCTGTGCCCAGAGGGGTGGGGGGCCCAGGGCAAGAGACCCTGTGGTGCTCATGCAAGGGTTGGGTTTCCTTGCGCTCGCACCCAAGCACGGGGGGAGCAGGACCCCTGGTATCCCTCCCCATCTCCACCTAGAGGCTGCCCCCAGGGGGAAGCAGGTTTTGGGATAAAACCAGAGAGACTGGCCTGCACTTCAGTCCTTAAATAAATACAAAGACACCGACCACCCACAGCTTGGGCCATGGCTGCGGCAGGCACTCGCCTGCAAGCATGGCACCTCCCACAGCCAGGAGAGTCCCTGTTGTCACTGGCTTCACCGAGGGCTGAACCAAAGCCCCTGGACCAGGGCAGCTCCTAGGAAATGCTGGCTCCTCTTCCCTGAAGACGTGGCTTGAGTCTACAGCAATGCCAGGCCTGACACCTCGCGGGGAAGGGGATGTCTGCAGGGGACTGACTCTGCGTCCGCCACCACCATGATGGCACCTCCTGTCCCTCCTTCACACTTTCCTCATGGGGATGTGCTGCTGAGCCGCTCCAGGCCACAGCTGCAGCCACGTCCACTGCGTGTCCACGCACGGGGATAGGCAGCCGGAGGAAGCTCCGAGATATATACACACGGGCACGTACACACACCCTACTCCTCTTCTGCTGGTCTTGCAGCACAGCTGGTCCTTGGCGTTAGGGCAGTCTGGGACCTGCCTGTTCTAAGACACAAGAGAGGGGTGGCACAGGGTGAGCGCGGCTCCTCGTGCCCAGTTGAGCCCCACGGGAGGGATGCCAGCCATGGGATGGTCGTTATCCCTGAGCATTGACTGCCATAACCCCCGTGGGCTGCTAGGGCTCAGAGTCACACTCATCTTCAGATGCTGCAGGGATGCAGCAGGGACCAAGCCCACGCAGAATGATCCCCTTGGCCGATCAGAGGTGAGGGCTGAAGGGTAATGGCCACTGCCTGGCAAGGTGTCCCCCCCCAATCCCTCCTCTAAGCATTCAGCCAACCGCCCAGGTTCTCAGGGTGAAGGACAGGGGCACTCCCATCACCAAGGGTCTGAGCCTTACCCAAGTCCTTGGGGACTGGTTTCACTCCAGCCGCTGCCTGGGCATTCTGGCTGTGAGCCATGGCGCAAGGTGGGCGCCAGTGATACTCGGGCTGCAGGAGGAGATGGAACAGAAATGGCAAATTACCAGGGATGTGAACCATGAGGCTGTGCTCTGTGTTTGATTGCTGGGGCATGAGGAAGAGAAAGGAGGGGGAGGAAGAGGGCTTGAGCATTTATGTGCCAACAGGATATGTTTGCTCAGCTCCCTGCTCGGTGGCTCTGGAGGAGCCGTTTGCTCGGGACCTTCTGCTTCCCCTTGTGCTGGCACAAACAGACACTCACCGGGGGATAATGGTAGAAGTTTTGTCCTGGTGTGTGCTCGCCTGGCATCGCTGGTGAGTATCGGACTTGCTGCCACTCGTTGAAATCGTGGTACATGGGGTGGGCCACGGGGGGACTGTACTCGTACTTGTACATGGGGCAGGCAGGGCCCAGCGGCCCTGGCAGCGGCTCAGGGTGCAGCCTCTCTCCAGAAGCCTATGAGGAGCCAGGGGAGATGCTGGGTAGATCCCCAAGGGCAGATCACCACCACCACCCCCCACTGCCCTGCCTGGAGCTACCCCTCCAATGGTGGATGAGGGGCTGAGGCCAGGCTTGCAGCCCCCAGCCCCTCTGCCCAAGAAGGGTTTTTCCCTCGTCCCCACCTGTTTGTGTTGTTTCAACACCTTCTTCAGCTTCTCCTTCTCCTCCTTCTCCCTCTGGCAGTCATCTTTGGAGGCTCGCAGCTGGGTGCAAGAGAGGTTAGTGCAGAGCCAAGGATGACAAGTAGCAGCAAAACCACCTCTCTGGCCCTTCTGTCCCACCTCAGCTCTGCTCCACTATGAGTACAGGGGCTGTGACACTGGGGATGAGCACCTCTGACACACCCTGGGCGGACATGGGGCTCTCAGAGTGCTGCTGTTGGTATCCAGCACTGCTCACCTGGTTGCTGGAGAGGACCAACTGCTTCTGCAGCTTTTCCAGCTGCTGCTTCAGCTCTTCCTTCTCCTCGTTCATCCTCTCCCTGTCACTCCGCTCCCGCTGGAAGTCCTCCTCAAAAATTTTCACCTGCCAGTAAGGAGGGATGCTGACACCTCCTCCAAGTCAACCCCCACCACTGTGTTGCCACCCCTGACCCCCACTAGGTACTACAAGCTCTTTCCATCTCCGGTCCTACCTGCTGCTTAAGTAGCTCGTTCTGGGTCAGCAGCTCCTGATGTGGCAGCTTCCCCACTGGCTCCATGGTGCCGGCAAAGATGGGTGGTGGAGAGGCCTGGACATTCAGGGCCTCCTCTAGTGCCTAAAGAGGAAGAGGAGGAGCAGGGAGCGGGGTCAGGATGAAGTGCTGTGCCCATGACATCTCCATGGGCATGTGCCCAGCATAGGAAGCAGGTATAACTGGGCAAGACCATCTACAGACACTCCCCCCTGGGAGCTACCATCTAACATGAGCTCCTGCCTGGGCAAGGAGCTGAGCAGGAAGGGGTTGATTAGGGTCAACTCTGATTTTGAGAGAGGGGAAAAGGCTGGAGAACATAAAAGACATTTTGCAGGGAAGGGTTGTGCCTTGGCCTCCACCTTGTTGAGCCTCTGGATCTCCTTTTCCTGGTATTCCCGCTGCCTGGTGACTGGAGCCAGTTGCTCCTGCAGGAACCGCATCCTCTGCTGCAGGTCCCTCACCTCCATGGCCAGCCTCTCCTTCTCTGCCTGCAGGACCCATGGTGGGAGATCAGTCAGGGCAGGGCAACAGGGCCAGCAGCTCCCCACTACCGTTCCCAAGGGACTGACCTCCTCTGTTTCAATTCGGGACTTGGCCAGGAGCAGCTTGCGGTCAAAATCCCGTTGCTTTTGCTCCCGCTCCGACTCCAGCTCAGTCAGTGCCCTGCGGGCCTCGGCCAGCTCCTGGTGCAGGTCTGTGACCTGCCGGGAGGGAGTGGGGACGTTGGAGAGACTGGAAAGACCCACACTGGGGAGGAAGGAGACACGGGCAGCTCCTAAACCCTCCCCTGCACCCAGTCTTCTCTAAGTCTCCTCAGCCAGCACCCGTTAGAGATCTGCCCCCAAGCACTCAGCCCTACCTTCTGCTCATACTTCTGCTTCATGGCTCGGAAGTGCTGATCCCATTGCTTATTCACCTCCAGCAGCTGCAGGAAGAAAAGGCTGGCTGAAGGGGAGCCCAACTTCTGCCCCAAGCCAGCTGTGGCAGTTCCCAGCAGCCTCCCATCATGAAATCACCACCTTTGGGACCAGCTGGATGGAGATCCCAGCTCCAGCAGAGCTTCCCTGTGGCTCCACAGTCCTGCATGTCTCCCCGTGTTGTCCCAGCCCTGCCCTCCTGCTGCCCGCTCCCCCCTCCTCAGAGATGCCTCCCCTCCCAGCCTGGTCCTCACCTCCCTGCGCTGGTGCTCCAGGATCTTCACCTTCTTCTCCTTGGCCTCCAGCTCTCCTCTGCCCGGCGCCTTCTCCACCGTGGCCCCGCTCTGCTGGACGCGCACGGGGGGACCCTCAGACCATGCCCAAGGCTGGCTAAACTCGAGCCAGTTCCCCTCCCACCACCTCCCCCAGCCCCTCAAGACCCTGAATAGTCCTGCTGGTCATACTGGGACAAACTGGGGGGCTCAATTAAAACTAAAGAGACCACCTTTGCTGATGTGTCAGTGGGCACCCCGTCTCTTGCCCAGCCCTCTCTGAGGGTGATGCTGCCTCCTCACCTGCTGCTGCTCAGCAGCTTCCCTCTTCCCACTGTCCTGGCTGCTCAGTGTCACCATCCTCCGGAGCTCTTGGTTCTCACACCTGCAGGCAGAGAGGGACAGATCAGTGGGAAGAAACACCCAGGACAACCCTGTCCCCCTCCTCACTGCCCACCCTCACCTGAGCTTCTCCAGCGCCTGATTTCTCTGCTCCAGATCCCGCTCCAGCTTGGTTCGCAGCTCCTTGTTCTCACTGTGCAGCGTCTCACACAGCGTCTGGGGGGCAGATGCCAGCAGCATGAGGACCACAGTCAGCCCTGAGAGCCTGCCTGGATACCCACCTCCCACCAAGCCCTGGCATGGAGGTGGGTGTCCACCTTGGAGTGGACAGGAGGGACTTGATGGGGAAAAAAACCAAAAAAACAGAAAGGGGAAAATCTCCACAAAGAGCCTGACCAGGCCTTGCTCACCTGCAGAAATGATGTTCTCTGCTCGTTCTTGTGCACCTTGGAGGCCAGACGCTTGAGCTCGGAGGCCATGTAGCCCATGCGCATGAAGACCTGGTCCTTGCTGGCCTCCTTGGCACAGCCGCTCAGCGTGTTCTCCAGCTGCTGCAGCTGAGGCAGCAGGTTGGCATCCTCATTCAGTGGCTGCTCCAAGTCCTGGGGACCGGTTGGGGATGGAGGGTGGTCAGGTCAGTTCAAAGTGCATTGCAAAGTTCCCTCTTGTTGCAGGTCAGCCCCGTCTCCCATCCAGGGCTGTGGTGGGGAGCTGGGCCAGCACCAAGACACTCTGCAACAGTCCTCAGTACGCTGAAAAATTGTGTCAGTTTTGTAAAGGTTTGATTCCCCATTTCTGGACATGGGAGACCAAGTGCCCAGGTAGAAGGGGACCATATGGCAGCTCTCCCAGCCCATGGATTCCCTGTGGCACTCAGCAGTCTGAACAGACCATGCTCCCTGCTCACTGAAAGCACTGGAGGCATCTCTACCCAGGTCCCTTTTCCCCGCTGAGCTCTCCCCGTTGGCAGCAAGACTAGAAGTCCCAGCTCCTGAGACTGTTCCTTCCACATATGCCCTGGTCTGCACTGGTTGCTGAGGCTTGCCAGATGAGGGATGTTTTTACCCCAGTTCTCATCTTCTCCTTCCTCCTGTCCTCTCTTTGCAGTTCTCCTGCCACCATGGCACACCAGGAGCTGGGAATCTAAGCCCTTTGCAGGCAACAGCCAAGAGGGCTAAGCGCAGGATTTAAAAGGTGGTCGGGAAAGCCCAGGTTAGGGCACACCCACCACCACCATCAGGGTGTATCCCCATGCACCCATGAGGGGCGTCCCCAACAAGTTCATCCTCCCTTGATGTGTCTGGTTGACTCCTCCATTGCCTAGGAGATGCTGTCAGCACAACAGAACCCAGCCTGCCACGCTGCTGGGGAGGAGGCGGGGATGTGCTGGCACACCTTCCTCTGCTCCCAGCCCCGCTGACTCAGCCAGCCTGTGGGAATGCCCCAGGCAGCGACTCGTGGGGCCAAGGGCACAGTGTGTCCCCAGCCCTTGGGTTTACAGCCCTGAAACTGCCATGGGAGGGTGCGTGCAGGGCACAGCGTAGCCAGTTCCTTCCAAGAGCATCAGCCAGCAAGGGAAGACAGTGAGGACCCAAGCCCAGGTATGAGCACAGGACTAGCCCTCGGCTCAGGTGCCAGCAGCTGATTGCCAGGCAGATACCACCCTGTTCTCCATCAGCCCATAGCTGCACCCCAGGAGGAATCAACCCCTCCTGGAGCCTCTCTGGCCAATGCAATCAGGGATGTGCAGGGATACCCATCCCTCCTTCCCTCCCTTCAGGTTCCCTCATCCTCATCGGAGGCTGGGCACTGCAGCACGAGCACTGTCCTGGGGGCTGTATGCGGGGATGGCTCTGCTCCCGTGGGAACCCCCTGTGCACAGTCTACCCCTCCTCTGTGGTTTGCCCAAGGGCTGCCTTGACACGGGCCCCCCAGCCCTGCCTGTCCCTACCAGCAGCTACATCGCCGGGGCACACCGCTGCCTGTCCGCACACCCTCCCACACCGCCGGTACCACCACCACCGCCGACTCAGCTCTCTATCTGCCACCCACTGAATCCCGCAGGCACCAGGGCCACTTACCACTCTTACGCTCTCCTGGGGAAACCCCTGCACTTCGACAGGGACGATCTCAAACTCCGAGGAGGCTCCCTGCAAAGGGAGGCAGCCAGGTCAGGTCTCCTTGGGGGAAGGCAACCCAGGATTCCCACCACGTGGAGGCAGGGACTGCTGGGATGGGAGCACAGCGGGGAAGCTGACACCTCCCTTTAAGATTTATCCCGTTTCTAAAGGTTAAAGGCTGCCTCCTTTTGCTTTAGCTAGAGGCAGTCTCTCCCTACAGCCATGCCAGCATCAGCTCTTGCATTCACCAGACTCACACTTGGAGGAGATTTCCGTGGTTCCGAGTCTGGCTGGGCGCTGCCTGGGGCAGTTTGTGTGGAGCCAAGATCAGGGCCGACGGCTGTAGAGAGAGGAGAGGACATAGCCCCGTGAGCCTTTTGGAGAGCTGGGCCTCTCCCTCATCTGGCACCGGGATGCAGAGAGCAGACATGCCGTGACATCAAGCACCGATGGATGGTTTATACGCCAGCTATGGGGACAGGACAGAAACCTTCCTCCAGGAGAAGGGAGAATGGCAGTGGTTTGACATACTCCAGAGATGTCAAGGCTGCAAGAAACCTTCACAAGAGTCTCTTTCACACCCTCTCCCTTCCCCTGAACTCAGGATTCTGAGCCATCAGGTTACCCCTCTCCAGGGAGCCTCGTGTCTCCTACCTCCCGTTTCCACCAGGTCCTCCAAGGCAGATGATGCAATCAGCATTTTGTTGTCCTTCACAAGGTCTTCCGCCTTCTGCCGCAGCTTGGATGCCTCCACCTGGGACTCCTCCAACAGCTCTCCTGTTGTGGGCAACAGAAGGATGTTCACGACCCTCCTTCCCCAAGTGCCTGCTCTGCAGCAGCCACATCCACTAACACCAAGACCCCTGCTTGGGTGGAAAAGTGCCCAGTACGGTCCTTCTTCATTCAGAAACAACTTTTCTTGGCCAAATCCAATGGCAAAGCTGTATCAGCAGCTCACTGACTGCTGAGTCGCTCACAGTGACACATGGTTACAGAAGGTAGAAAGCCAGCACTGCGTTTCTTAGAGGTCTCCTCTGCCCCCGGAAAAGACAATTTTAAGCCTAGGTGCTGGATCTAGCGGTCCAGGCAGCAATGCAATCCTCTCCCCAGCCAGTGTGGCTGCTCCCACACCAGCAGGTCCTGGTCCCAGGTAGGGACACGATGACGCGACAGGAATCACGAGGCAGGTGGAAATTCGGCTGCAGAAGTGGGACTCAAAAGTGGAAGTTGGGTCACGAGACCAAAAGCAAAACCGAGGGGAGTAGGGCGAAGGTGGACAGGGAGGAGAAAGGGGGTGGCACAACTTCTCTGAAGTGTTTCAATACCGGCACATCCCTGCTGCTGCAGGGAGCATCCAACAGTGGGGTCCCTGAGCAGCATCTGGGAAAAGCCCCTGACCCAACAGGGATTGCAGGAGGTGAGGGCTTTCATCAAAAGCACAACAGATTCCAGCATCTACAGCCTGCCACTGCAGGACTCGGAGGAGCTTGCTTTTCTTCACTCACTTCGCCCCCCCTCCCCGCACTGTTAAGCGCCCCAGCAAAAGCCCCGCTTTCCCCCATGGGAAAAAGCCCAGAGATCCTGCTTGATCAGGATCTCTGGGAGATTCAGGAAGAGGAGAGCTCTACTGCTGCCCCACGGCCAAGATCCCCATCTTCTTAAAACACCCCTCCTAAACAGAAGAAGAAACCCCCCCCAGGCTCAGTGGGCACAAGCTGAGCTGCCCCAAAGATGAACCTCGTCCCCCAGCCACGCAGTGGGTACCGATAGACTTGATCCCCTGCATCTTCTCCTTCAGCCGGGCGTTCTCCTCCACCAGCCGCTCAAAGGCCGTGGATCCATTCTCCTCTGAGCCCCCACCAGGGTCATAGATGCGGTAGGGTCCTCTCCCTTCCATGCCTGCCGTTCAGTCGCCTACCTCCCAGCTGGGCATCCCTGCAAGGCAACGAATGCAGCGTCACCTTCCTCTGACTCCAGACCACACGGCAGCCCCCTGGTCCCAACCGCACAGAGGTCCGGGGTGCTGTGCCCACAGCGCTGCCTCGCTGCTCGCCAGACAGCAAAGAAGTGTCCCAGGTAAAGGCACTTCCCCCTCCAGCCCTGCTCAGGGCAAACGTGCCGGGGTGACTCACGGCCATGAGAACTGTCACACGAGGAGGCATCACCAGCAGCGCAGCTCCCCCACCTGCTGCTGCATCCCAGGAGGGATGGAAAGCCCCCCCCAGGAGTATCCATGCATGCCAGCGTGGACCTGGACATGGTCTCCAGCTCACTGCAGGATATTTGGGGTGGAGGGTTGAGGGTAGAAAGGGTTGTGGGGGGCTCTTTGGGGAGAGGCCACGTCTGCAGCTGGTGGGTGGTTTGGGCAGCAGTAGGGGGGGATGAGCCCCAGGAGCCAGGCAGGGACCCACTCTGTCCTCCCGCTCAGCCAGTAAAATCAGCTGCCAAGGGGATAGCTTCCCAAATGGGGGTGCAGGGAACAGCCAGGCACGCACCAGGCCAGGAGCAAAGTACGAGGAGAGAAAACACCCGCATGCAGTGCATTATTTGCTTTTTAATTCCTTGTTTCCCCTTGCCAAAGTCTGGCAAGGGGATGGCTGGATCCTGGCTCCAGGTCCCACCTGCCTCCCAGGGATGAACAAGCAGCTGCTGTAAACTGCAGCGTAATATCAAAAATATCCCCCTCCCCGCTGATGCCAGTTGGTTATAAAGTGGAGCAGTGCAGCAGCTGTGACAGCCCTGGGAGGTGATGCCAGCTGGAGCTGAGGCACCACAGGAGCACCCACAGGCGCCCCAAGTGCTCTCACAGCCAGCCAGGGCAGCTGATGCCCGTGAGCAGGAGGGGGCTGAGGAGGAGCATTGTGAAAGGGGAAGGGAGGGGCAGCCTGCACCCAAAACTGTCTCAACCTCAGACTAACGCTCCTGCCACGAGAGATCCGGGCTGATCACCGGTTTAGATGACCCGGCTGCCAGGGAGCGGCAGGGACTTTCCAGATGACAACCGTCACCTGGCAGCAGCTGCAACTGGAGGGGCAATTAACGCTCGCCTCCGCGGCAGGTAATTATGCACAGCCTCAGCAGCAGCCTGCTTTGAGGAGATGCATCTGTCAGTAGGTCTTGCTGTCCCCCTCTTCGGATGCTGCCAAGACCCCATCACCTGTGACCCCCCAGCCAAAGCAGCTGGAGGAGGTGGTGCCACGAGCTGCCCGGCTGCAGCATGGGGCTATTTCTGGAGCCCACAGCAGCTGAGAGGAAGCTGCTGAAGAACCAGGGCAGTTTCTGTGCCTGTCGGTCCCGGTGCTGGGCAGCATCATCACAGCCAGTACGAAAACCCCACCAGCTGCCTGCCACAGGATGGGGAAAACTCCCAGAGCAGATCTGCTGGTGGGTAGGATGGAGCCCAGTGTGGCCCAGGGACCTGACAGCACCTCCACCGCCTGGAAATGCTGTCACTTCTGGCCACACGACCTGCCTGGTCAGCGTGGTGGAGGATGGGGACAATGTCACGGGCAGGCTGGAGACCTGAGCCTGCTTCTCACTGCTCTCTGATCACCGGATCTCCAAACCAGAGCTGATTAGCAAAGCAATCTTGTAGTGGGCATCCTGGCAGGCCACCCATGTCCTCCATCAGTACAAACCCAGGTGTGGGTTGAGGAAGGCAGGAATGAGCTGTCTTCTCACATGGCATCCTTGTTCTATGTGGCTTTCCAGCAGTCTGACCTACAAGCCCTCACTTTCCTTCCTCTCCACACCCCAAACTGGGAGGTTTTCACCTTGCCTCACCACACACATCCAAAATACTCAAACCCAAGCCAGCTGCACTGACCACCTTGCCCACTGGCAGAGCTCACTCATGGTGACTCTATATTCTTCCAGCTGCATGGAGCCAACACTATATTTCCAAATCTCGAGGTTTTATCAAGAATTTTTCTATCCAAAATTAGCACTCCACCAGGCAGATGGCAGCAGAGAGGCCATGGGAGCTGTTTTCAAGCAGAAGACAAATAGAGGAACTGAATTATTTCCAGCTGAAAGAAGCACAGACCAGCTACAAATTCACCAGCAAACAAGACTGAAGAAGAGAGGAGGGTTTCCACAGCATCTGAGCCCATTGCCAGCAGGGTCAGGGAACAGCCCCATTTCTGCATGGAGCCACTGGGACTGAGCCGTCACCCTGCGGACAGGATCCTGGACCAGGTCACTGTTGCAAGTCCTGGTTTGTTTTAACTTAAGAGCACTGAAAGGTGAGATTTGCAGTGAAAAAAATCTCACGTTTCAATAAAAACATCAGCAGATGAGAGAGGACAATAGAGCAGCACCTAACAACGGTTAGAAACACAAAGCAAACATGACTACCACAAACTCCAGAAGAAACCACCAAACCACTTAGAAAATACTTCTCTTTTTAGCAAACAACAGTTTCTAAGCTAATCTGACGCAATTTCACAGCCCCCAGAGTTGAGGGCCAGCCACCGACTGTGGCTGCCCGGGTACAGCTCGCTGGCTCTGCGCCGGGCCACCAGCCGAGACTGTCAGACACCGCGGTCACTCGTGGGCGTTGCTGGTCGCAAGCAGGGCACCGAGACCTTTAGGTAGTAAATTTTTGTATGACAACTCAGCACAAGGAGAGAATGAGAGAGCAAGCAGGCAGGGGAAGTCTCCCAGGCAACGCCAAAAGCTGGGTGGTATTTAAACAGCTGTGCTGCAGCTGGAGCCGTGTAGCCACGGCTGGGCTGTTCCCCGCTGACCTGCAGCACCACCATGGCCACCAGCACCGCAGCCACTGCTGCGCCTGCCACGCAGAAAAGATTCCTGCTTTAAAATTACCGAACAGCTGAAGATTGGAAGGTGAAGGACACGAACTCTGCATCGCGAGCAGGCTGGCACCGCTGGAGGTTTGCTCTCGGCAGCGAGCCACAGGGTGCAGAGTGGCCTCCCGAAGCCACGCGCTCGGCAGCCCATTAATTCCCACCCCAAGAGCCAAGGTAGTGGGTCAGCCCAGCCCTTAGAACAGGGTTTTCCTTATCCCGTCGTGCAACATTCCCAGGAAGTCTCCTCCCTGCTGGGATTGCAAGAGGCAAAAGTAAATCCCTGTGCCGGCTTCCAGTGTCATTTTCCCATGACTGAGGCTGCTGGGCCATCAGCATCCTTCCTCCTCTGAGGAAAAGCAAAAGCCACTCAAGACGCTACGAAGGGATTTTTTTTGTTTGATCATTTTACTGGAGATCGAGCTAGCCACAGCTCCCAGTTCGGTTTCTTTTCCTCTCCAGAGCTCCAGCAGCACCCCAGACCAGCGATGATCACTCCTGGGCGGCCGTCCTGGTCTCATTTGCACAGAAGCAAAAGCAGAGTTGGCTTTAGAAGGAAGCAATAATCAGGCAACTTTTGTTACTCCCAGTCCAGTGAGAGTAACAAAAGAAGAGGAAAATAGGCATTGCAAGGCTCAGGTCTCAAAGGGAAAGGTCTGAACCTCTCAAAGCGTTTTTCTTTCTTCCCAGACTGGCTAGCTGCAGAGGGAGGGTGGGAAAGTCAAAAGCCCCATCTTGAAACACAGCAGATGTTAGAGATGTCCTCTGTATTTCACCCTCATCTGAGAAACCCATGTTCCGCAGAGGCTTCATCAAACAACCTGCTGCCAATGAGACTGCTCACAAGGAAAATAAAGTATTTCCCCATTTGGAACCAGGTTTACAAACAAGGGCAACCACACGCAGCTGCAGAGCTACTTGCCATGGGTCCAACCTCTAGCGCAGGCAGGACAGGCAGCCAGACTTGGTAGTGGTACTCCCCTGGGCAGCACAGTTGTGTTTTAAGCAAGACACGGTCTTCTGCTGCAAAGATACCTGGCTTCATTCTGCCTGCTCCGTTTCTTCCCCTGCAGAGCTCAGTAGCATCATGGCTGCTTGCTACAGCTCTGAAAAGCAGAGCAAGGCACAGCCACTCCTTTCCTTGCAGCGCCAGCACAACCCAGGCTACTCCTGCCCAACCTGGTATGCTTCAGCTGGGAAACAGCCAAGCAGCAGAAGACAGTGGCACCATAAAGCTACACCAGCAAAGCTAACTCTGTCATCCAAAGCCTAAGAATTGTTGCTTTAAAACAAAATCTGCAATGCCATGAGAATAGATAATTCAGCTTCCTCCACCCAACGAGTGTTTTGCATCAGCTGCTGGCACACAACAACCCACAGCCCTGTGCTAAATAGGTCTGTTTGGCCTAGGTCAGGCCAAAAGGGCATCGTGGGATTTCTTGCAGAGGCAGGAATGATGCCAAGGCTGCAAAAAGCCTCTCCTCTTTTCTTGTTGACTTCACCTCGCCACAGAGACAGCTCTCAAGGACGTGCCTGGCTGGAGCCTTCCTGCTTCTAGAACTCACCCCGGTGCCCAAAGTCTGCTCTCCCAGCTCCAGCACAGCTCCGCTGCCTTCGCCAGCGCTCTCAATAAAATCTGCTCTCCAACAGAGCTTGTGATAACAGGACAGCTCCTACCCAGGACAACGGAAATAAACAAAAGGGGAAAGGTTGCATTTGCCTTCCTGATACAGGGAACAACCTGTGCCCAAGGGCACTGAGGAATGGGACAGCCAGATCTCCGAGAGGCTACAAGTCCCACCTGGAGCTATTCTCACCCAAAAGCAGTGCTGACAAGCAGCACCTTTTTTTTTTTTTTTTTTCCCTTCTTTATTTTTTTCCACCCCTCTCTCTGCCCTAAGGAGCTGTACCCTGGCCTTGAGGGAGGGGAGATGTGGAAGCAAGCTGTGCACCACCTCCCCAGATGCCACCAGCCCTGCTCCAGCTGTTCCAGCCTCTGGATCCGCAGCCGAGGCGGACACGCACCGCTGGACCAGCGGCAGGATGAGCAGGAAAACTTCAAAGAGGGAGGAAAACAGCATCGCTGTCCGGAAACAGCACCGCCGCCCCACGGCCCCGACCACCCTCTTCCCCCGGGGTGTGCTGCGGGCAGCGCCCCCGCCCCGGGGGCCCGCGAGCCCAGGAACAGCCCGCAGGCAGACGCGTGGGCCCGGGGAAACGCCGGGGTTGCGTAAGGCTGAGCGGCCCCGGGGGTCCGGACCTCCCGGGGGGCAGCTGGGGACATCCCTCACTGCCTCTCGGAGCTTTTCTGCTCTCCCTGCCGCGGGGCACGGGCACGGCCGGTGAACGCAGGCTCCCCCGCAAGAAGCCTGCCCCTCCGGCAGCGATGAGGGGAGCCGGCAGCCCCTGCCCTGCGCCGGGAGAGGGGAAACTGAGGCACGGGGCGACCCCCGCCGCCCGCCCGCCGCGCCCAGGGCAGATCCCCGAGAGAACAGCGCGGCCCCCGGCCCCGCTCAGCGCCCGAGCAGACCGAGAGCCCGAGGAACCGGCCCGAGACAGCCAACACACAGCCCCGAGCCCCGCTAGCCCCTCCCCGCCACCGGGACCCTACTTTGGGGCGTCGCGCCTCGGTGCCCGGTAAGACCCCGGTGTCCTCGAGCAGGGTCCGTCTTCCCAAGGGGCGGGCAGGGCCCCCGCACCGCTCCGCGCTCACCTGCCGGTGCGGCCCCGCGGCGGGGCAGGTGCCGGTGTCGCTCCGCTCCGCCGCCAGCCCCGGAGGAAGCGGGGCGGGGGGGGGATGGGAAGGGGGGGGCGGTCCCGCCCTCGGGAAATTCCCAGCCTGACCGACAGGCGCCGCAGCCAATCGGCGCGGGCCTTGGGCTATAAAGAGGGAGGGCGGGGGAAGCGCGAGCTGGGCTGTGTGTCATGGCGGGTGGCGGAGGGCGTGTTGGGCTCTGTGGGTTCCCTGGGGGTTTGTGGGACCCCCCCCCCGCCCCGGGCATAGCGCAGCTCTAACAAGTGGAAGGAGCTGGTCTGCCGCCGCTTCGGCGTGGGGGGAGCTGGGGGGAACCGCACGTTATAGAGCGGACAAGTGCGAGCCCGGCGGCGGCTCCCCCGGCTCATGAGACGCGAAATGGCGGGACCGGCAGGATGGCTGGGCCAGGCCGCGGGGCGGGGGAGCCCCCCTTGCATCCCTTTGTTGCCAGCTGAGGGGTGCAGCCGGTGTGGGATGGGGAGAATAGAGGAGAGGAGGCTGTGCTGAGGGCACTCTGGGTCCTCGGGTGCCCTGGCAGGTGGGCTGTGGCAGGCCCAGGCCCTCCCCTCCCCTCAGCCACCGGTGTCCCGGGAAGGAGCCTTGTGTGCTCCACAGATCCCGCTGAGGCTTTCCGGGCCCTTACTGCTGTGTCTCTGAGTTACGTTTCACAAGGAAGATTGCACACGCCACCCTTCTCCCCAAGATCCCGTTTCTCTGTGCCACTGCTTTGGTGGTTGCGTGTTTGTGAACAGAAATCAGCCAGAGGAGCAAGAGCCACGGGGAGCACCATGTGGTGTCACACAGCGCTTTGGCACTTGCTCCATAGCTACCCGATTTTCTTTCTTGTGTTGGATTTGCCACAAGGAAGGAGGTGGTTCTTTTATGTGTGTATGTATATATATATATATAAAAGCAACAAACTAAAGCAAAGCAGGCCTGCTGTAAGAGCAGACTTGCTGTTTGCTGTCTGCCTGTACTCGCGACTTTCCCTCCTTAGGTGACTGCTGCTGGGCTCGTGGAGGTGGCCTTTGCTGGCGATCGCACGGTTTCCACCTGTCATAGCCCTGGCTTCCTGCTCGGCTCTGTTCAGACAGTTCTGTTGCTGCTTGGCAGTTTGATCGTTTATATTGTAAAAAATCAGAAAACCCCACCAAACTCCTTTCTCTGACTGCCCTTCACTCTAACCAGGATGTCGCCCTGGCAGCCCGGCTGGGTTATGCGACATCTCGGCGCGTGCTGGGACCCTGATGTGCTCTTTCACCGCCCTTGTGTCCGAGGTCGTGGCTGGGGACAAGAGCGCCAGACGCTGCGCACTGCCAGCATCTTCCCTTTTGTTCCTCAAAGGGCCCAGTGCTATTCTGTGAACCCTTGGAAAACCCGGCTTCAAAGCTATATACAGTCCCACAGAACCAGAAGAGAGTCTCGTTCAGAAGATAACGTCTCAGCCTGCAAAAAATAGCCAAACCCTGCTCTATTTCTGTGAGGAGAGGAGCAGGGTGAGTGGCACGGTTTGGCTTGGCAGTGCTCTGGGCCAGCAGCCGAAAAGCTGCGTGCCTTCCCCTCACTCCACCTTGGGTGCCCTCGAATCCAAAAAAATCATTGCGCTACTCACCTGGCCGGGTGGCGGAGGGTCTTGGGACAGGGTGGGAGAGCCCTTTGGGCCAGGCGCTCTCCGGCTGCGATCCCCAAATGCAGGAAGGCCGGCCCAGCTGAGCTTACTTTTAGGCATGGAGAAGGGGAATTCCCCATGATGGAGGCCCCAGACAGCCTCTGCGTGGTTTTGATAAGGAGCCAGGCACCGCTTAAAGGGCTCTCCTGTGCCGTTCCTTCCAGGGGCTGCCAAGCTGTGTCAGGTATTAGTCAGCAAAGGGAGGGGGCAGGGGGGCTGTTGCGGAGGCCGTGATTCACTTTTGGACAACTGGAGAGCCTCGTTACATCATTTTCTTGCATTGTTTCTGAGCGGCTTCATCGGGTTTGAAAATGCGTTGTGCTTCTCCCCAGGGAACCCGTCGTGTCTTGCAAGAAGCGGTGTCATTGTACCACACACGTTTCCCTCCTGTTCTTCGTCATCTTTGGGGTCAGAATAGGATGCGTCTTCCTGGGGGCACAAGGAAGAGCTGGCTGGGCTGGGGGAGCTGGACATGTGGCAGGTGTCAAGGTTGCAGATAGTCCCTAGAAAGGGGACTGAAGGTCAGAACCAAGGCTGGAGCCCGGTGCTGGAATAAACGCCAAGAATTTAAGTGTTTCTATTTTACAGAGGCTGATTCCAGCTCCTCTCCAGCAGGCACAACGTTGCACCTGGCAGGATGTTTGGTCTACACTCACCAGGCATGACCCGCAAGGCCTGAAAACCACCTCGCTTTAGTCCGGCTGGTCTGAGTGACAGGAGAGATGGGTCCTTGGCTGGAGGGGTGAGGAGCTGGGGGGTCTGGGTACCTGTGTCGGTGGTCGGTTGATGGTGTCCTGTCACCCCTTGCCTCTTCACCTCTCCAGCCAGCTGCTCTTTAGGTTTCTACCTGAGGTGACCAGCTTGGGCCAGCCCAAATGCCAGGACAGGTTTCCCCATGAAATCCAAAGGCTCTTGGTCCTGTTGGTCCTTCCTCATTCCTTCGGTCCCACTGTGCTCCCAGGGGAGAACCCTCGCCTGATGGCAGCTGTGATTCATGAGTGTGGCTGAGGACATGTATTCATAGCTGACACTTTTACACACTAAGGTGTTTTTTTTGGCACGGAGAGTTGGGTTCAGCACCTTTGGTGGAGGCTCGTTCGTGTGAAGGTACCCTGATTGCTTCCGTGTTTGTGGCTGTGCTGCGGGACATGGGGCGAGAAGGAGCATGGGCTGGGGTGGCTGAGCTCTCCTGCCTTCTGCTCCTCCTTATTTCAGATCAGGAGTAGCTTCCTCTGTCTGGGCAGAGTGGGCCTTGCCTGTGCCCAGTGGTACGAATCCTAAGTGGAAGTTTAAATCCACCTGCTCTCAGTGCTGCTGGATAAACGGAGCACGTTTGAGCTCCGACAGAGACAGCCGTGCCGAGGAGCAAGGCGGGAGCAGGGGCAGCGGGTTTGGTGCTGCGCCCCAGGGCTCCGTGGGGGGCTGTGGCTGGGGAGGCTGCTCATCGGTCCTTCTTGGCATTGGCAGTGGGTTTTGCTGGGGGCTGCTGCTCATGCCACGCTGATCCGATGGGTCCCCAAGCTCCGGCAGCGAAGGGAAGCAGCAGAAGGACAACTGTGACGCTGTGAGTGGGGAGGAAGCTCCGGCCGCAGGAGGGGATTTCCAGAACATTGTGATCTGCTGCCTATGCAAATCAGGAACTCAAATTAACCTGGCAGGGTGGGAGGGCTCTGGGATGGAGGGCAGGGGAGGCGGGGAGCCTGGGAGAGTGGGCTTAGGGGAAGGAGGGAGTGTGGAAGGGGTGGGGGTAGGCGAGGGGTCAGCAGAGGGATGGAGGAGGGAGGCACTGGGGAGTAATTTTGTAAGGCAAGGCTCGTGTCACCTGCTTCACAGGAGGACGTCCCCACGTCCTGCCTTCCTCCACAGCCTCACCTTCCTCCCTCTCCCTCCTCCACAGTCAGCAGGGGATGGTGGGTTGTGGTGGAACCTGGTGCAGCACCACAGCAGACAGTCAAGAGCTGTGGGAACTGTGTCCAGGGGTGCTGAAAGGATTTTCTTGCGTGTCTTAAGCTTTGAATTATTCCGAGTCCAAATGTGCAAGATCAGCAATGGGCTCAGAGGGGATTTTCCCCTCTTCCTCTCTTTCACCAGGCTGTGTCTCATCCAGGCACAATGCCTGAGAAAAGGGCTCCTCATGTTGTCATGTCCTGGGAAGCTGACCCCAGGGATGATGGTGTGGGAGAGCAACCCCTGTGAGCTCAGCCGTTTCCCAGTGAGCTTCAGCTCACCATGGGGACCAGGCTGCCCAGTGAGCGGCACAGGGATGTGAGGGAGAAGGCTGCTTCTTCCTCCTTTAGCTTGGGAAGAGGAAAAGCTCAAGAAGAAACCTCTGCCAGCTCCCAAGACCTAAGGCTGGGTTTGTCCCATACGGGGGAAGGGGAGGATGGTGGGTGGGGGAGAAGGGGTCACTGGTGGTGCAGCCTTGGATCAAGGACCAAGACCAATGTCCTGTGTGTCTCTGCACCAGATACAGCTCCTCCCAGGGCCTGGTGGTAAAGAGGATCTGTGCTGGCTCCTGGAGCTGACTCAGAGGGAGAGGTTCGACCCTCTGCACACCAAATGTGGGCTCCTGGGGTTTTTTTGGATGTCGCAACCTGTGAAATCTGGCATTGGCTTTGCCTGGAAGTGAGCCCTTGCCCCCGGCGTTGCTGGTCGATGTGCAAAACAGCCGGGTGCTGGTGTGTAAACCCCAGACCCCAGCAGCAGCTTCTCTGTGCCAGCCCTGAAGGCTGAAGTGTGGGTGGCCAGCACAGACCTGCCTCCAGCCTTTATCCTGCCTTTCTAATTCTCCTCCTTTTCTGTGCCCATTGTTTTATCCAGCCCTTTCCTTGAGCTACCTGCCTTCTTGTTGATCACAGAGGCTAGGCAGGAGATTTGCCACCAATTGTCCTCAGACTGGGCTGGTTAGAGGCAGTGGGTGGAGCAGAGTTCCTGGAGACTGCTGCCATGAAGTGTATTTTCTCTAGAGATTAGGATGCTACAGGGATGAAACAGCTTTGTCTGAAGGGTCAGCCCACATGTAGGGGGTTTAATGGGCAAAACAGTCTTCGCTCAGGGAATTTTTATTTAGTTTGTTGTCAATGAACATATTGCTAGTGAGTGATTTGGGCATTAAACAAAACAAATGTTTTTCCTTCCCAGGCTTGGCTTAGGCCAAACATATTCTTTCCCTTTCCTAGACCCCGTGTTCCTTGTTTCACCACAGGTTACACTCACTCTGTCCCAAATCCTTTGGCAGGGTGACAGGTCATGCATAACCTCCTGGCTGTTGCTTCTCTGTTCTACTTACTGGCTTTTTTTTTTTGCTTCCCAGTGTCTCAGGCTCCACAGCCTGTCTTGGTGCTGTCCTCTTGGTTCCCTTGTGCTTCCCAAGGTGCTGTCACCCTCCTGGCATTGCCCTCGGGGCAGGCAGCTCTGCTGAGCTCAGTCCAGTCCATGGTTCTCCCTCGAAGGGAGCCCACTGTGAGCTGCCAACGCCAGCAGCACGGACGCTGGATCCTGAAATATCCCATGCTTACTTAGGATATTGAGTGTGTTTAAGTGTTTGCAGTGATTAAATGCTGCTGTCTGTTTTCTGCTCTAGCTGTAGCAGCTGCTGCTGGAGATGGATTATGGGGGCACTGGAGCAAGATGAAGGCTTTTCGGCAGCAGGACTTTCCAGGAGTGGGAGGAAATCGCTCTCCCCCTCCCTGTCCTCAGACATTGTGTGACTCTGGTATCTCATCCTCATCATAGGAGCAGCTGGCAGTGGGTGCCAGGGAAATTCCTGGCCTTGGAACCAGTGTGCTGGGGTCAGCCAAGCTTCCTGGCGATGGCATCACCCTGAGCTGGGCTGGGCACCAGCCCGAGGGGCTGCCTGCTCTCACCTATGGTCCTGTGCTGCTGCCAGGCAGCAAGGCTGTGGGTGATGGAGTCACTGGTCACAGGCTTGTAGCAATCATGGTACAGCCAGAAAATTCACTGGAGCCTTCTGTGGGCATGGGATGGGTTCATCCCCCACCCAGATGCTGCCCAGACAGGGATGCCCATTCCCACTTACACACAGAAGCCCAAATCACTGTGGGAGAGGGTGAAAGAGCTGCAGCCAGGCTGTTTCCCACCTGAAAAAGATGATTTTGTTACAAGGGGATGTTTTACAGGAAGGCGTCAAGGGAATTTTTGGTGGGATAGCACCCAGCTGAGTTGTTTCAGCTTTCCTGGTTTGCCTCTACATGTTGCTGTTTCTTGACCTCAGCTGGTTTTGAAGTGTTATGATAATATTGTGGTGTTATTCCTAACACTGCTTTGATATTTTGAAGGTGAAGCTTTGCTCACCCAGCTGTTCTAGGGAAAACTTGGGTATTCAAGACTTTTTGTTCTGACTTGGAAACAATTGAAAGTGCTGGAATTTCCCACTTTTGGAAATTCCAGTTCTTTTCTCCTGGGCGCTTGGGGATGTGCAAACATAAACTGTTTGGGGGTGTAGTCTCTATGGCATGTGGCTTGCGACTGCTTCTTCAGCAGCTTGAAAGCACAGGAAACCGCACGCGAGGACGGATGGATGCCATCGAGTCCGATTTGTATCTCTGGTTTGCAGAAGCATCATCCACACAACAGCACAAACCCTGCTGGGGGTTTTCAGAGGCACGAAGTGAAGATCTCGGTGAAATCCCTGTGCTGGTGCCAGCCCCGTACACGGTTCCAGCCCCTTTCTCAGCAGCGGGGGACCCTGCAGCGTTGCACAGAGAGGCTTTGGGGTCTCCAGGCCCCTCCCTGGGGCTGGAGCAGGGCTCGTTGGCCCCTGAGAGCAAGGAGATACTGAGAGTCCTCAGCACAGGCTCAGTCCCACCCAAACCCGCCCCAATAGATCAACTGCTCTCAGCCCAGTGTCAGCAACAGTAAGGTTTTATTTATGAGATTTATAATTGTCATAATTGTCTTCTCTATCTGGGTTAGTGGCATATTTGGATATGAATTATTTTGCACCGAGACAATCTCCCTACCCAGACCCCTCTGCTCCCCTCCCCGAGACTCCCCCCGCTTGCAATGCGGTGCCACTTTCCGGCGCAAAGTGAATCGTCCTCTGCAGGGAACCGAGTGTCCCCTGAAGGCCCCGAAGCTGCGGTGACGTCAAGGCAGTGGGTGCGTGCGTGCTGGCTCAGACACGAAGATGGGGCTCCCGTGACTGGCTAGTCCTCCCCGCCACACAGGGCCAGCAGAGCCTTGCGGTAGTCACCGGAGGTGTCCTTCTGCAAGAGGAAGACCCGTGTCAGAGAACCGCCTGCTGATGCCTGCCCTGAGGAAGCCCAGTTCAAGGTGCCGGGCATGGGGAGGACATAGCTCCATGCCCTGACCATCCCACAGGCATCTGTGCAGTGGCAGAAGATGTGAGCACGTCCATTCTATAGCCAGACCTGCCAACACCGGGGTGGTTGGGGCAGATTCACCCTACCCAGGCGAAGCTCAGCCTCTGTGCTGCTCATGGCACCACTCACAGCCCTGGTCCTGACAGGGCTCAGGGCCAGGGCTCAGCCAGGCGAGATGACAAGCTGGGGAGGGATGCCCATGTCTCCTCACCTCAATCATGTGATGCAGTGATTTGTCAAACAGGTCTACGAACTCGCCCCGGATGTTGAATAGGTCAATCTCGCTCCGGGAAATCATGATCCGGGTGAGGGTCCTCTCATCTGTGCCAGCACCCTGCAAAGGGAAGCTTGAACAAGTAAACCCCAGATGGACTGGTGTTCGGGGACCCTCCCAGCATCCCTAACGCAGTCTGAGCTGAGGGTCAGGTCCAGAGGAGGGCCACGAGAATGATCAGAGGGATGGAACACTTCTCCCTGAGGAGTGGCTGGGAAAGTTGGGGTTGTTCAGCCTGGAGAAGAGACGGTTCTGGGGAGACCTTGTTGGGGCCTTTAAATACTTAAAGGGGGCTTATAAGAAAAACAAGGACAGACTTTTTAGTAGGGCCTGTTGTGATAGGACAAGGGGTAATGGTTTTAAACTAAAAGAGAGTTGATTCAGCCTGGATATAAGCAAGAAATTTTTTACAGTAAGGGTGGTGAAATACTGGCACAGGTTGCCTGGAGAGGTGGTAGAAGCCCCATCTCTAGAAACATTCAAAATCAGGTTGGATGGGGCTCTGAGCAACCTGGTCTAGTTGAAGATGTCCCTGCTTGCTGCAGGGAGGTTGGACTGGATGACCTTTAAAGGTCCCTTCCACCCCAAACTATGATCTCTCCTTGCACACGTGCTGGGCTTTGCTGCTGGCAAGACACGAGCCTGACACACCTCCTGCCAGCCTCAGAAAGCTGATATAGTCTTGGTTTGACCTCAGCCCTGCCCCCTCAGGAACAGCCAAGGGAGAAAACCCATCACTGCCACGGGGTTACATTTTAAAGTCCCAAAGGGTGCCTGCCCAGCATAGCCCCCTCCCACAGCTCAGCCCCAGGAGAGCCTGTCTGCACCTTCATGGACTTGTAGAGCTTGTCAGCGAAGAAGGCCGGCTTGTTCTTCACACTCCGGACTGCAACACACAGAAGGGAGAGAAAGTGGGCTCTTGGCTCACGGCACCCAGGAAACATCGCAGCAAGGAGCTGTGCCACCAGTGGATCAGCTGCAAACCCTCCTTGGTACAAGGGTGCAGGCTTAGGCATGTAGGATGCCCTATAAATATTCCAACCCCGTCCCACACTGGCCCAAAGGCAGCAGGAATCTGCGATCATATTGCTTTGGCAGAGGCGGGCAAAGGGGGTATCTGCCCTCTGGGGAGCCCTGCCCCGAGGGAGCACCCGCCGGTCACTGACCGATGGCCAGGAAGGCGTCCTTCACATCTCCTGACATCCGCTTCCTGATGGCGTGCTCCACGTCATGGTTGGTCATCTTGATGAACTCCTGAAACACTGGGGATGGGGGAGAAGAAAGGGGTCACCACTGAGCTGCTCCGGTCCAGCCCTGGGTGCCCAGGAGACTCAGGCCTCAACCATGGAGACTTCTGGACTAGATGGGACTAGAGCAGGCTTGGGTGACCTCAACTGTCCACCTCAACTGCAAGGCGATGCCATCACCTCCCACTGCGCCATCCCCACCCCTGCTGGGGAGGCAGGGCTCAGCCTCAACCTGGGGGAGACCCCAATCTCCTGCTGCCCAAGAGTCCCACCCAGCCCAAATCAAAGCACTTGTGTTGCAGCTGAGAGTCCAGCAGTGGTGGAGAAATGTGCTCCTACCTCTGCGGAGGTGGGGGTAGCTGCGGGTACAGAGGATGCTGAGGAATCGGGTCTCCAGGGAGTCGCTGGAGTCATTGCTGGAGACATCAGCAAGTTTCTGGGAAAGCAACCGAGAGTGAAGTGGGAGGCAAGGGGACAAGCATAGCACAGAGAAACAGAGATGTCAAACAGGTCTTCCTGGGACAGCCAGTCCTGAACAGCTGCAAAGCAGGTGTTCTTTTATGAGCAGGAAAATAGCTTTGTTTTTTTACCAATAAAAGGCATTTTCTATGCATGGATGTGAAGGTGTACAGCTGCACACTCACACACTACCTCAGAGAAAATATGTTCTCCAGTTTTTATGAAAATGCTCATGGTTAAAGGCTTCGTTTTGTCCTTTTGGGAGGATGTTTTGTGGGTGACTGATGCTGAACAGGGAATTCAGGGCTGTCATACACAGGAGCCACCCTCCGCCCTGGCCCACAGCAGTGCTGCCCACAGGTGAAACCACTGCCCCGCTGCTGTGGGGCTCAGCGGTGAGGCTGTCATCACACACATTAGGCTATCGTAGTAGAAGGCTGCTCCTTCCCCAATTCCCATTTCTGGTGAACCAGGGAAGGCAGCCCTGAGTCCTGTGCTGCCAGGAGCATGGGTCTTGCATGCAGGCAGTGGGCAGGATTGGTCCCCAAGCCCTCCCAAGGGCACGAAGGTGGCTGTCTCTCCTGCCTGACACTGCAGGGAAATGCCCTCATGCAGGTTCCATCTGTGCCCTTGCCACCCATCCTGATGCCAGGACCCTGGAGCCCAAGCAAGCGAGCACAGCCCATGTGGCCAGATGGGCCCAGCATGCAAGGCTGCTACTCCCAGCCCCACACCCAAGGAGCAGAGCATCCTCTCAGACATGCAGAACGCTGAGGAGCAAAAGGGCAGGCACTCACCAGGGTCTCAGCAACAACCTGGTAGAGAGAAAGAGAGAGACAGGAGTACAACACGGTCAAAAGGTGCTGCTCAACCTTTATCCTTCCCTGACAAAGCAAGGGAAGTCTAGCAAAATCCCCCAGAATGACCTGTCCCTGGCTCCCCCATGGGTGGGCCTGATCTTAGGACCTGCACCCTCCTCCAGGTTGGCCTCTACACCACTACCTGGGGTGGGAGGGTGGTGTTTGGCTAAGCAAAAAGAGCCCCCCCCCCCCAACCCTGGGGCTTGCGTACCAGCCTGTTGCTCCTTGGGGAGCATCTTTGCCTGGACCCGCACCAAGCCTGCCGCCTCTGCCAGGCGCAGGCAGCGGGAGGAGAGGAGCAGCAGCTTCGCTCACAAAAACAGCGTGGCTCCTAGGCAGCTGCTGCCCGGCTGGCTCGTCCCTGCATTTGTCTGCCATCCCTGGCTCTCTCTTTCTCTGCAGCAGGTCGAGGGGAGCGGCAGCCCATGGTGCGGGGTGCAGGCAGTGCTGCATCCGCTCCCTCTGCTGGCAGCAGCCCCGCCGGGGGTGCTGCACATCTACCCACAGGGGCTGGAGCAAGACAGCGAAGCGATAGCTCGGGTTTGGTCCTGCACAGAGCTTCCCAGCCCCTTTTGGGAAAGGGCTTGGCCCGAAGGAGCAGGAGGCCAAAGAGCATGGTGCAAAGGTCACAGGTTGAGCCAGGCACCCCCTTGCACTGTTTCTGGCTTCCCCGTCCAGTCCTGGCTCGCCACAGCCCAGTAAAAATGAGGCAATGGTTTGCAGGCTGGGACTGGCATCCCAGCATGCTGGCACGGTGAATCACAGAATGGTTTGGGTTGAAAGGGACCTTAGAGATTATCTAATTCTAACGCCCCTGACATGGTCAGGGACACCTCCCACTAGAACAGGTCAGCTCAAAGTCCCTTCCAACCCAGCCTTGAACACTTCCAGTGAGGAGGGGGGAAGCAGCTTAGGCTTCAGGGCTGCCCCACGCACAACACCAAGAGGTGGGTGGCTCCTGCAGACCAGCTCAAAGCTGCCTTTGAAGCTCAAGGACCAGATTTCAGCATCAGTGTGTTTTATTGGACCCCAAAGCAGCACCTCCACACAAGAAATCATGAAGTCCCTGACTGGGACCTCCCTGGGGCTGAGCCCTGGGGCTGCTCTCACGGGTTGCAACTTCCCTGTGCATGGAGGAGCAGAGCCCAGAGCATCAGAAATCAGGTCAGGGAGCTTTACCTCCAAGGCTGTTGCTTCACCTGGCATCTCCCCCTGCAGCTTACAGAGACCTTGCCCCAGCAGCATTTGCTTCCCTGAGGATGCTACTTCCAAACAAGGGGATGCAACATACAGAACCTGTAACAGCACTGCCAGTGTGGTTTTTACCTTGGCATCTTCATGTGCCTGTGTCAGGTTCTCTGGTCCTTCATCGCGGTTGCCCTGTGGTTCAATACAAAAGTCATGGAGCTGGGGAGAGGACATCCCCCAGGAGAGCCCCAAGAGAAGGGGTGGCAGACAGGGTCCAGCAGCGCTGCCCAGCCAGGCAGTGATGCTCTGTCTTCTCCCCAGCCACTCTCCTCACAGACCCTCACCACTGCCCATAGCAGGGAGGGGATGAGCCCCAGCAAGAGAACTGCCCTTACCAGAGCCAGGGAGACGAGAATCCTCTTGAAATGCCCTGATGTGTCAGAGCTCAGGTCATCTTCCAGGCGCTTGTGGTAGGCTGTGGAGACAGGAGACAGCTGAGCCCTGCCCTCTGCCTGCAGATCTGCTTCCCACCCAACAGTACCCCTTGTACCCATGATCCCTATGGGAGCTGTGGATGGTGGTGACCATCCTCCAGCCTTCACATGGCTGAAAATGCCTCCATCTTCTATTTTCAGGCCCAGGGAGGAGAGGATCACCCCAGCAGCTCTAAGGCACAAGCATAGCCTCATGCTCCAGGTGCTCCAGAGGGAAAGGGTTCATCATGAAAGAGCTCTCAGAGGAGGAGACACTGGTGGCAGAGCTGCAGCAGGTTACCAAGATATGGAGAGAGGCCAAGACCAGCACTTTGCTGGGGGTGACTGGCCACAGAACCATCAGTTCAAAACTTTGGGCTCTCTGTGGGGAGAAGAGGTTGGGGATTTAACCTGGAGCTTGCAGCCCTTGTTCTGTATAGAGAAAGGGGAATGGATGGAAAGGAAAGAGAAATGCAGAGTCTGAGGGGGTAAGAAATCACAGGATGGATTTGAAGACTCCTTCCAGCCTCATCTCATGTTTCCACTTCTCTTTAATAAGCTGTTGGACGTGAGAAAGAACTGCTCTTGCCTGGAAGGACTAATAGATTTTCACAGCACAAAGCCATGGATCCAACCCAGAGACAAAAGTTGTGCCCCAGGCTCTGGAAAGGATCTTGTACAACATTAAACGTGGTCCATGCCCAGGACCTGGGTGCTTCCCATGTGTTTCCTGTGCCATACCTTCCTGATACGCCTCGTTGATAGCCTGGATCTCCTGATTGTTCCGCGTGGCCATGATTTCGATGAGGACTTTCTCATCTGTACCAGCCCCCTGGAAGAGAGTGACATGGTGGGACGCTGCAAGTGCCAGCGCTGGATGGGGACGCAGTAGCATCACCCTGCCAGTGCCACGCAAGGGGGAGCTGCTCTAAACCCAGGGCTACCACCTGCCAGAAGTCCAGCAAATGCCTCGGAGAGCTGGAAATAACCAGCATGAAAGTGTCCAAATGTGCTGCTAGTGGGATCCTAACTGGTGTGACTGGTAGGTAGTGGGACATGCCACTGGTATGCCCCTACCTTGGCTGCCTGCACCTGGCAGGGCACTGCTCCCACTGCAGAGCAGGGATGCTCTGGAAAGCAGTGGAGACCTCTGAGACTTTGTGTACAAACTAGCTAGACCATTCTGGGCTGCAAAGAGGCCAGACTGGGCTCCCAGCATGTCCTGGTGCTTTCTGCTGTTTTCCTTTCATATAGGGGAGAAGAGCCTAGAGATGGGTGACGCTGGGGTGCTCCAGCAGTCCCGGGCCACCACAGCAGTGTGGGTACAACCACAGTGAAAACCCTCCTGCTCACACACTGAAGCTGATACCACCAGTTACCTCCACAGCCTTCCGCAGCTGCTTGGCATCGTACTGCGCCGGCGTCAGCATGAGCCCAAGGATCAGCTTGGCCAAGCTGCCTGACAGCTCGGATTTCAGGTCTGCCATCAGGTCCTGCAAAAGTGTTTGAGGGTTCAGTCCCCAGCTCCAAGGATGGAGCAGCCAAGGCAACACTGGGGAAAAATCAGGGGAGCAGAGTGTGGAGGTGGGAGACATCTGGGAAGACCCTTGGGGCAGTTTTAAGGTCATATTTTAGGGGTGCCTCTGGGGAGATCCTGGCTCTGGAATCCTCTAAGCAGGACCAAGGCCTCCCCTCGGGCTGGTGGAGCACCCACAGCGAGAGGATGCTTTGACAGCTCGGTCTTCAAGTCATGCTGGGACAAATCAGGGTGCCCTGGCTGCCCACCACTCCCTGGGCAGGATTTTTTTTAGCAAGGGGCACATCTCTGCATGGGAGGGGGAAATATGCAAGTAGAAGGAAGGAATGGGGCAGGGGGCTCACAGTACCCTGCCGTAGTGAGCCTTGTAAGCCTTTAGAATCTGCTGCCTCTGAGCATTGCTCCTCTGTGTCACCACCTCGATGATGGCCCCTTCGTCCGTGCCTGCAAGGACAGTGGTGACAGTGGAGAGCCAAGGGGGACAACAGAGCCACACCGTGTCACCCCTGACCATAGGCCCATCTCCACCCCTGCAAACTGTGGAGGTGGGAAAGGCAGAGCTCCCACAGCTCCGAAACCATCTTCATTCCCCCCACAGCAAGCTTTCATGCAGCCCTGCATAGTCCAAGGTGGGTTTTTTTGCCCCAGGAGCTGTTGAGGAGCAGCAGGAAGCGGCTGAGTGCATGATCCCTGCTTACCCAGGCCCTTCATGGCCTTCCTCAGCACTTGTGCGTCCCCGTCATCGTTGAAGCTTCCCGCAGGCTGCACAGTTCCTCGTAGCTGTGGGTACACAAAGGGGTTTGGGTTCATCCCTGAGCTGGCTGGGGTGGAGGGAGAGGGATGAACACAAGGAGGGAAGGTGCCACCTGGCAAGGCGAGGCCAAAGCAAGTTGTGTGTTAGTGCAAGCACCTGGGGCTCAGTGAGGATGTCCCCACCACCATCACCCCTTCCACCAAGGGGTACACCACAGCCAGGCCAGCAGAGAGCAAGGAGAAGACAGCAACAGACAGTCCCTGGAGTCTCGGCGTCCTGCTTGGTGTAACACCCGCCTCCCCTAGCGCTCGGACCCCTGGGCTGGGGCTGACTGCATCAGCTGGGAGCCAGAAGAGGAGTCATTGAAAGGATGCCCGCTCCTGCCCTGTAATTCTACCCTCCTGCATCTTTACAGCTCCCAGCACATCTCCATCCTCGGCAATGCATAGGGCTCAGGGTGACTGTTCTGCACATCCCAAAACACCCTTTTGTGGCTGCCTCCAGCTGCATGCAGGGTGCTGGCTTTCCACGTGCCCTGCGGTCAGGGTGAGCTGCCCCGGCGAGCAGGTGGTCTCTGGCAGACACGGGAGCCAGGGCTGCACGTGATGCATCACACAGACATGCAGGACCTGCCACTCTGAGAGGGGGAAGGAGGCTTCAGAGACAGGAGGGGGTTAGTGGAGCCCACGAGGCTCAGCCAGCCCTGCCAGGGTTATATCCCACCAACCTCGTGCCCCAAAACCAGAGAAAGGCGTCGAGAGAAGCCGCAGAGTGAGAGGCGGAGCAGAGGTGCGGGGCTGGCCGTGCCCCACGGTAGAGAAGAGCAGCCGGGGGTCTCAAGCTGGCGGGGAGCAGAGAAGGGGGTATGGAGGGGGCTGGGGGATGCTGACCTCTACTTTGGCCACCGCGCTAAGCTCCCACATCCGATAGGCCACCTGCGCCGCCTCGGGGAAGAACTCACCTGCGGCACTGCAATGGGAGGGCAAGGACAGGGGACAGTGAGTTGTGGGGGCGCCAGCTGCCCCCCACCCCATCCTGCCCCTCCACGACGGGCATTGTGTACCCGCCGGGTGCTGGTGGGCAGGAGCCACGTGCTTGCTGTGGGGCTGGATGTGAAGGGGGGGAAACGGGTGGTAAATCCCAACAATCCCCACTGGAGCATCTTCCCTCCGAGGTTTTTACATCTGAGGGACTGCCACATGCCAAGAAGGGACCACGGCATTGTGGTTGGCCATGCAGAGGGGCCGCAGGGCACCCCCATACCACACTGCAGCCACTGTGGGTGCCACCAGTCCAGGTGCCCCACTGGGCTCAGACCCAGATTTGTACCCAGCACCAAGGGGACGGGAAGGACAAACAGGGTGACAGGCGATCTTACTCATCGTCCCCTCCGCACAGCTTCAGCAGGGCCTTCTTGTACTCCCCAGAGGTGTCCTCCTGCAAAAACAGATGGAGAAAGAGAACCATGTGTCAGGGAGGGCCAAGGTAGTGCCATGAGACGGGTGTGTGGAGAGGGGTCTCCCTGAGCCTTGTCCTCAGAGATGAGTGCCATGCACGGAGTGGCTGGAGAAGGGGCTCAGCTCTCCCACAGCTACTGGCATCAAGAGGGAGACAGCACTAGCAGCTACTCAGAGAGTGACTGGGGATCCCCAGCACTTACCTTTATCATGTTGTAGAGAGATTTCTCGTATTTGGTCCTGAACACCTCCCGGATGTCCAGCATGTCAATCTCGCTGCGGGACACCATGATGCGGATCAGCGTGTTGTCCCTCGTGCCCAGCCCCTGCAACAGAGGAGCCCCTGCATCAAGCCTGGGATGGCCAAGCAACCCAGCTCAGCCCATCGCATTTGGGACCCTCTATCAGATATCTACCCAGCCCTGGAACTGAAGGAATAGCTCCTTTGGAGGAAAGGGCGGACACCCCAGGTCACATAGGTTCTGTTTTGGCAGACCTGCATCACCCTGCCCTCCGGCAGCACCCCATGGCAAGGCGACCTCTCCTCTGTCTGTCTCCCCACAACGCTGCAGGGAACCCCCTGGAGAAGGAGTGATCCACTCACCTTCATGGCTTTGTAGAGCCTTTCAGCAAAATACTCTGCTGTGCTTCTGACGCATTTCACTGTGGGGAAATTGAGGCACAGTGAGGGATGCTGCACCCAGCTGTACCAGTGCTCCCAGCCTCTGAGCACCCTTGTCACTGGGGCACCATGTTCAGCATCCCCACTCACCCTGAAAGAGCCTCCCTGAGCTCCCTGAAACTGGATACAGCTGCAACCCTGACCCCACGAGCTCTGGCGCTGAGCTCTCCCACCCCAGCAAGGCCAGCAGTGTGTTCCTGCAGCACTCCTCACACCAGGGCCAACTTACCCACGGCCAGCATGAGCTTCTCAAAGTCACCAGAGAGCTCTCCCCGGATGCTCCTCTCGATTGGCTTCCCAGAAATCTTCAGGTACTCATCAAAGACTGAGGGATGAGAGCAAGATGATGCCTGGAGAAGCTGCCAAGGTATTTTCAAGCCCAACCCCAAGCTTGCAGGGGATGCTCACCCAGGCGGAGGTGCTGCTTGCTTCGCCGACCAAGGATGAAGATGAACTGGGCCTCATCCGTGCCCCACTTTAGCTCGCCAGCTTCCAGCAGGTCCTTGTGGGATGGAGAAGGCAGCAGAGCCCAAGTCAGGGTGCTGCTCACATGGGGCTCCGCCCAAACACAGGCACCCCTGACGTCCGCCCACCTTTCACAGGCTTAAGTTCGGATGGTCCCAGTGCTACCAGTCCCATCCGTGCTCAGATGCCACCCATCCCAGCAACCTACCAAACCTCACCTTGGCATCTTGCTCCACCAAATCCTCGCTCACCACGTCATCCTCCTCCCTGCTGCCCTGTGGGACAGAGACAGGTTCAGCCCAGCTGAGCAAAGACAGCCACTACCTACAGGTGCTGGACAGATGGACATACCTGAAGCAGAACAACGAGCATCTTCTTGAAGTGGCCTGACGTATCTCCAACGATGTCAGCCTCAAGGTCTCTCTCATAGGCTGGTGGAAGGGGGAGATGTCAGGGCCTGCAGACCCAAATCCCCTCACCTCTGCCCCTTGTCCTGGCCCAAGAGGATACAGGGAAGCCCCTGCCCTTCCCCAGCCCTCACCATCTTTATAGGCAGCCACCAGGTCGTGGATCTCCTGGTTGGTGCGGGAGGCGAGGATCTCGATGAGGCACTTCTCATCTGTGCCGATGCCCTGCGGGCAGAGACACAGCCCTATGAGCAGCGGGGCCAGTCGGGGTGTCTTTGGAGGGAGCCCGAGGGGGCTGCCCACCCCTTACCGCGATGGCATCTTTGATTTCCTTGGCGTCACTGTAAGCTGGGGGTCGCATCAGGCTCACAATCAGTCGCTCAAACTTCCCTGTCAGCTCGTACTTGAGGTCTGCGATGAGGTCCTGGTGGAGGGGGAGAATGGGGCTGGGGAACACTTTGCTCCACAACACCTCTGAGTGGGTCCAGGGAGCAGTGGGTCCATGTGTGGGCTGGCTGGTGCAGCCATGGCCACCTGCATCTGCAGTGGGTCATGGACCAGGGAGCGTTTCTGCCCTTACCTTCCCATATTGGGACTTGTAGGCTTGGCAGATCTCCACTCGCTGCTTGTTGCTTCTGGATGTGATGAGGTCGAGGATGGCCTCCTTGTCGCTGCCTGTGGGGAGAGGTAGGGGTCACATTTAGCCCCATGGCTGGGTCTCACCCTGTGCAGCTGGGCTCATCATAGCCATCCGGCCATGCCCAAAGCTGCTTCTGGCTTGAGGACAGAAGGAGAAGCAGAGTCGAGTTGGCTTCAGAGAGGAAAAGGGAGCTGGGAGAGGTCCTGGCATGCTGCTAAAGCAGACAGGCAGCTGAGAGGAGAGGCGATGGAGGATGGCCAACCATGCAAGGGTCAGGTGAACAGGAGACACCAGGGTGACCCCGGGGTGTCAGTCTGGAAGAGCATCCATACCAAATCCCTTCATGGCATTGTACAAGGCTTCTGCATCCTGGCTGGCATCAAAGTCTGGGAAATCCTTCACCGATCCCCTGTAGACCTAGGGAAAATGAGGCAAGAAATCAAGAGGGAGGGAGCAGCCCCTGCTGGGATGGGGGGAAGTTGAAGCCAAGCAGGATTAGGGTGAGATCCACTCCCACTTGGACTGCAAAGCTTAGGCTCAAACATAAACACTCCATGTTCTCCTCGGTTGTTTCCTTTCCTGTTTGCTCTCCCTGACACGCAAATCGTTGGTGTGACGGATCACTATAACACACAGCCATCCCTCTCACATCTTGCTGGCATCGCTCGCTGTTTGCTGCTTGTGCCCTGCATTTAAGTTGAACACAACCTCACCAGCAAGAGCTTTGGAGGCAGGTTTCTTGAGCACATTTGGGTTTCTATCTCCATCTGGGAGGGGTTCAGCAGGAAAAGGGGAGACCCCATGGGAGAGTGGGACACCCTGAATGTAGGGCAATCGCCCCACAATGCAGCCAGACCAAAAGGAGTGATGAAGTAATTTTCCTACCTCCTGTTTCAAGCAGGGAAACCCTCTGGATGTGGAAGACACCCAAGCTCTACATGACCTCTGTGGAGGAGACTGGCACAACATCTTTTGGCCCAGAGCTGTTGCCAGTTCAGGCATTTAAAGGCTACATGTCCCCAGAGAAGACGGGCATCAGGCAGGCAGCACTAGTGTCCCTGACCCAGCGAGTGCCTCCAGGGATGAACCCGAGGGGATAGACACGGGGCAGCCCCATGCCCACTGCTCCCCAGGTCCCATCCCAAAACTGTGGCACAAGAGCTCTGCTACGCATCTCGCCCAGCACCTTCAGGAGGAGAACAGCCTCTGTACCCCCATTTTCCAGAGAGAAACCAGTCCAGGCTGGGCACATCCCACAGGCCCTCTCCGGAGGAGCTGCTGGCACGGGTGTCCCACGTGGCAGGGACCAGGTTGGGCAAGAAGAGACGCTGCCGTTCGAGGGGACAGATCATATTGCAGGTGATTCATCGGGAGAGCTGGATTTAGCCCCGCTTCCCGGCAGCTCCCAGACCCTCCTGGCTGGGTTCAAGCTGCTGCCCAGGCACACGCTTTGCAGAGATGTAAGAAAGGAGTTTCAAAGCAAAGGAGGTGCTCGGAGGCAGCAGGAAGGGACAAGGGTGGCCGGAGGGTCCTGGCATTGCACAGGTGGTGACGGGGAGACCAGATGTTGGCCTTGGTTAAATGGGGAGGAGGAGCAGGGCTGTGTCCCCGCCTGCCTCGCTGCAGTGGCAAGGAGAAGGGAAACTGAGGCACAAGCTCAACACTGTACATTGCCCCACACTCCCTTAACTCTCCCTGAACGAACAGTGGGGAGGTGCAGAAACATCACTCAGGAGGGAAACAGCATCCTGCCCACTGCACCCTCCTCACAGCCCCATCCCCCTTTCCACCCCCCACTTCAGCTGCCAGGGGCCCCGCCTCCCCTCCTCCAGCCTCTGAGTCATCCCTAGGACCTCCCAGCTAAAAATAAGCCAGCCTGGAGCTAGGAGGGTGGAAGCAAAATTCCTGGCGCGGTTTTCCTCTCTCCCACCACATGGTTGCTTGGGGTCCTGGACCACGGCAGGGGTGATGCTTACCCATGCCGTGCCTCAGTTTCCCCACCCAGAGCCAGCCATCCCTTCAGCTGGGCAGGAAGCAGCAGGTAATTGGGCTTGAGGCAATGATTACTTGATTTCTCGAGGGAATGGAAAGCAGAGCCTGGCCCCAGCAGTGGAGAAAGGAGGCCCTGGGGCTGGACTCCTCCCATGCCTCGCACTCTGCAGGCGGGCTGCACCCGCCAGCCACAGCTGCCCACCCAGGCAAGGTTTTCCACCCACACCAACCAAGATGTTTTCCTGGCTGCGAGGGAGCACCTGCTCACCCAGCTGCCACATTGCACCAGCCCCAGCTCAGAGCAGGGATAAATCCAGGCTGGGTGGGGAGAGGCCAAAGCAGGTCTGCGTGCCTTGCAGCAGGCTCAGGCAGGATTTCTCTCCAGCCAAAGACCAAATCCCCCGTGCAACATCTCTTCCCCTCTTCCCACAGCCCTGCTCCTCTCCCCTGTCCCACTGAGTTCCCCAGAGGATTTTTGCTCCTCGCTGTCCCTGCTCTCCCAGTACTTCCCCCATCTATCGTATCCAGACAGTGCTGGCTGGAGAAGCAGGAATGTAAACAGGCTCCAGGCAAAGTCGCACCCGGGCATGTCACCACCCTCCTCGCTGCACGATGGAGATGCTGCCCAGGCTCTGAGGTCACCCCTGGTACCCATCCCCTCCATGTATGGGTCACCCTTACCTTTCCTTTGGGTGCCATGGCTTCCCAGGCTGGAAATCACCAGAGTGAGAGCAAGGAGGAGCTGTGGGAGGCAACAGAAAAGCCAATGTGAGCCCAAGCCCCCTCTCTGGAGGCTGCCTTAGCTAAGGGGGCGTTAGCACCGTTGGGTGCTGCTGCCAGCCAGCGCTGTGGGTGCGGCGCCCGCGGGAGGGCAATGGCTGAGGAGGCTCAGGGAGAGGGACTTCGGCCACCCTGAAATCACCAGAGATCTTTGGTATCTGGCACCGAGCTGGGGACTGCAGAGATGGCCTCCGCACAGCTTCCTGCCAGCACCGAGAGAGACCGGGAGGGGAAGAAAGTGGTGAATATGTGGAAATGAGCTGAGCATCCTCCGTGGGGCTGACCATGCCCGCAATGCTCCCCATGCTCCTTGCAGCCCTCCCCAAGCCCTGGCATCATCCCAGCTCCAGCAGCTGCCCCGTGTCCACACGGTGCCAGGGCTGGGCAACCTCCGCGAGATCCCACCAGTTTTTATCTGAGTTTCCGTGCACCGAATCAAGGCCGCCATCAGTCCCACGCACGCAGAGGAGCACAGGAACAGTTTCCAGGGTAACTCGCGGGGTGTTTTCTAACACTAACACCATTTATAGCTGCAAGCCACTGCAGTGTGGGTTCTCCCCATCCCCCACCCCCAGAGAAAGTCCCCAGACAGCACCGCTTGCTCTGAGAAAGCTGACGGAGGGAGAGGAACAGCTGGAAAATGGAGCCCGGCCATGAATGAACCGCTGAGCGTCAGCTGAGCTCCAGCCCTGAGGCTCGGCTCCCTCCTTGCCAGCGCTCCGCTCCCTCTGAGAGACACGTTGCAGGAAGGCTCAGGGCGCAGTGGGGCCGCCCTGGGGGGGGATTTCTGCCCCCAGCCAAACTCAGTTTCATGCCATGGAGCAAGTAAGGGAAAATCACATGAAATTCCCCAGCTTTGCTCTGCATCCCTGCGAGATGTGTAAGGGGAGACCCAGCCCCGCAGCCGTCAGTGCGGCTGGGTCACTCACCCCGCTCAGGTGCAGGAAGCCTTCCAGCACCCACAGGGAGGAAGTTTTGCAGAAACTTGAGCTGCTTTTGCCTCCCCTTCCCTTTTCAGCTGGGGAAGCTTCGAGTCGGCCGCCTTTCCCTGAGGGCTCCGGGCTGGGGGAGATCCCCTGCATGCAGCGCTGCACTGCGGCCGGGTGCTGGGTGGGTGCCAGGGGATCTCAGCCCCCGGCCCACACAATCCTTTAATGCCACTCAGGAGCCCTTATGTGAAGCTGTGTACCCTCCAGGGAACAAAGAGAGCCCTGCGTGGCACAGCTCTTCATACAAGCTGGGCTGAGACCGCCCAACTCATCTCAGCAGTGGGGCCACTCCCTGTCCCCAGCCTGTCCCTGCAGCGTCCTGTCCCTGTCCCCCCACTGCTACCGACTCCTCCACAGAGGTTGAGGGAGCATCCCTGGCTCTTGCCTTGTCATCAGGGAGGAAAACACACCATGTCCATGGGGCAGGCGGTGAAACCTGGAGAATGTAGAGCCCTGGCACGGGGGTATAATTGCCTCCCCCCACTCCTCCCCCCACCAAAAAAAAGGCAAAAATGAAGGAGTTTGAGTTATGGGGGTTCACTGGACAGGAAGTGCCATGAGAAATCCTAAATGATGTGTGCAGCCCATCCCCTTTGCAAAACAACCCACCTTTGCCAATAAAGCCTCTGTCCCCCAGCAACGCACACCCCGACAGCCTCCCCACAGTCCCACCGTGGTCTTGGGTTCTGGGGTTTCACCCCAGGAGCCCAGCAGCTGTTTTTGCAGCCTGCTGGGCCTCTCCCAGAGGCCACGACACACCCAGTGCCCCACCACACACCGTGCTGCCCGCGGGGCAGAAAGGGAGCTTTGCCGGGTTAAAAAATGCGGCATCCGTCCTCCCCGTGAGGCACGGGAGGTCCCCAAAGTCCGCTGCCCCACCCAAGAGCCCTCCGCTGTTGTAGAGTGCATTTGCCTTTGCAAAAGTTGGCAGGTACCAAACCAGGGGATCCTCTCCACCAAGCCCAGCTCGGATCCCTGCGTGGGGGAAGGTTACTGTGGTGGCCGCAGGGCACGGACAAAGGCGCATCCCGGCCGGGACACACCCATGGACCCCGCAGCAATGCCTGCACCCACCCGAAAAAGCACCCACCAGCAGTGCAGCTCCCCAGGCTTTTGTTAAAACAGAAGGATTTCTTTTTCATAAAAAGAAGGAAAACAAGGATCCCCCCCTGCAGCCACCCCTTGGAGGGCTTTGCACGGCTCATTGCCCAGCCAAGGTTTCCTCCCCTCCCACACCGACACGGTGGCTTTGCACACCAGCACGGTCCCCCTGCACGCCAGCACGGTCCCCCCTGCACCCCACCATGGTGCCCCCACACACTTACAAGCGGCACCGAGGCCTGTCCGGGCACTCTCGCTCGGGGGAGCAGCCAGCCGCCGGCGCACTCAGTGCGTACTTGTGGCCCTGTGCTCGTCCTTGGCTGTTCCCTCCCAGCGAGAGAGACGTCACCATCTGGTCTCTATCTGCCATGCTCAGGGCCACGCTCCCACCCTCACTGCCATGCCGCACCTCAGACCCTTATTTTTTGGGAGGTCACGGCGCAGGGAGACCTGATGCCACTTGCAGAATCGCGTCACTCGGCAGAAAAGCCCCTCTGGTGGGTGGGGGGGCTGGGTGCCAGTGGCTGTGACACGCGTGGTGCGAGGCAATAACGGTGATTGCACTTCAGCTGTGGAAATTTCATTCCCTTCCTTACCCCCCACACCACCCCCCGCTGCCTCCCGGGCTGGTCCTGCCACCAGCCACCCCCACCAAATCATCCCCTGTCCTGGTCACAGCTGGGAAATGTCCATCGCTGAACCTCTCTGCAAAAGCCAAGGTGGATGAAGGGGTTAGCCCCCAGGACCTGCTTAATTGGGAAAATGGTGACTAGAGCTCCCCAAGGAGCAGCCGTGGGGCAGGAGCCAAGCTGGCACAGAGAGCTGGGGAGAGGCAGCTTGCTGTCCCCTCAACCTTCCCTGCCGTGCCGCAGACACAGGGATGAGAAGACCTTGCGGCACAGCCCGGTGTGGAGATACAGGCCGAGTCTCTTGGAGATGCTCCTGGCAAGATGCACCCTTGTCTGCAGCACCGTGAGGCTGTTCCCTTCTCTGCCTCACCCAGGTTAATGCTGCTCCTTCTTTACCTGCAGTGAAGCTGCAGAAGGGCTGGAGGAGCTCCCAGGAGCCATGGGCAGTGGTGTCTGTGCTCTGGCCAAAACCAGCAGGTGCAGATAAAACCAAGAGGCCCCTCGAGGTGTTGAAGGCTGCTAGCATGTAACCTTTCAGACATCCAAGCCCAGGTGATACCTGCTGGCTAGAACATCTCTTTGGGGCTACTCAGCCCTGCTTGTCTTCAGAGATGATGGTCCTGGGCAGCAGGGACCCCAGGCTGAGTGTGACATGGCTGGTGGCTGTCATGCAGCCACCGGGCTGTGCTCCCCCAGGGATCTGGAGGCACCCTTGGAGGGGGAGACCCTCATAGCCAGCTAGCACTGGCTGTCCTTCGTGCCCTGTTGTTCCCTTAGAGCACTGTTCCTTTGGGCTGGTGTTGGCGTCTGGAGACCTCGCTCATGTGAGATGGCGTGGGTAACAAGAACAGCTTTATTCACCCTGTGCTGCAGCACAGGACAATAGCCCGGCTCTCCTCTCAGTGGCCCTGCCTGAGCCCTCCTGCCCCAGAGATGTTAGCCCAGAAGCTCACAGGGGACATCGGGCTGCCCCATACAGCCAGGATAAGGTGCCCTTGTAGCAAGGATGTCCACCTATGCTTTAAGTGCTCTGCATCCTTCCTTGCTTTGCTCCTGCACAGCTGATATCCCCTTCCTCTGCTCCCAGCAAGCTGGAAAGACACTGAACTACACCACAGCATAAGAGCCTTTTATCCTCAGGCACTGTAGGCAGACTTGTCCCGAGTACTATTTACAGTAAAATCAAAGTCAGTTCTTTACCCCAAAACCACCAGGTTGCAGCCTTAGTCCTCTTGTCCTAAGATGCTGAAAACCAGCCAGATCACACCATAGCTTCCTGCTAGGAGCAGCGCTCTGGAAGAAATGTACTGGTGCCCAAGGGCACTTATATGCCTTACTGGCCCTGAGCAGCCTCACCTGGGACCCCCACCCATGCAGTCCTGGGCTCCTATTTAAGGCCAGCCCTGGGCTCACCCTGTTCTCTGCTTGCCCTCAGTTGGTCCCTGTGGGCTACACTGCAGGAGGGATGCACTGTGCAAGGGTTATTGCTAGGGTCATTCTAAACGCCCATTTCTTCCCTCATAGAGGAGCACCTAGATCTTGTTGCACTCTTACAACCATTCTTCAGTTAGGATAAGAGCTAGAATGGGGCAGATGTTGCTTGGGTGAGAGCTGCAGCCCCAGCTCTGCTCTTAGAGTAAGGCTGGAAGGGTGAGTGATGGATGGTGCTGCTGCCTGCTCTGCTAGAAGCTGCACTTAGGCTGACGGAGCACTTTTCATTATCTAAGGCTGCCCATGCCCATGTAATGGGCTGTGACAAGGTGAGGGCAGCACCTGGGGTCTTGGTGCCCAAATTCTGGGTGAGTGCAGGGGTCCTCAGGACTTTAATTCTGGGAGTTATAGCTTGACATGCTGCTGTAAACATCCCATGGAGCTGGGTCTGTGCTCTTCTGCATCAGTTCTTGGACTTGCTCAGCCTCCCTCTGTGTTCCTCAGCAACAGCTCAGCCTGAGGATGGTCAAAGCTGCAGGGGCAGGCATGCCTGCATCCTGACCTGGTTATGCTTCTCCTCCTCTTTGCCTGTTTTTTTTTTTTTTTTTTTTCTCCAAAACGTGCTTTACAGATTGAAATGAGGGTCCTGATGTGAGGGAGCGGGGACGAAGTTGCACAGGCAACTCTGAAATGTAGATTAAACTCCCTTGATAATGCCTCTGAGCCTATTAGCATTGCAGGCTTGTGTGTATGATTTGGAAAGCGTTGTGGGAAAAATATTTCTGCATAGATTTCTCACTGTGCAGTCCGGAGTGGTGGTCAGTGATGGGGAGGGTCAGGGCACTCCCAAAAGGGATTTAAGGGCAGAGTGTAACAGGGGCTCTGTGGTGCTCACCCTCCCCATCAGCTCGCAGCTGGAGCAGTTTGCCCAAAGGATGGCTGGGGTAAGTAGTTTGTTTGCAGAAGGGAAAATCATCAGAGTGAGATGCCCTGGGTGGGACCAGTGTTGTGCAGTGGGTGGATGCTGCTGGGCGCAGTGGCTCTCCAGCCCCTGGGGGGACACAGCAGTTATCCTGGGGGCTGGGGCTCCCTGTGCCACAAGGGCTTACAGCACTCCATCCTGCAGGTCAGGGTGCTGGGTGCTGCCCCGGGGTGGTTCCTGTCCCCTCTGAGCTCAACAAGACACAACAGGGACCATGTGGGCCTGCAACTCTTGATGCTGCCAGGCAGGATTTCTGCAGTTGAAGTGTGCAGCATGGACTTTGAGTTGCTGGGGGACGATGACTTGGAGGTTCTGTCAGCACCATACAGATGTGGAGGCATGCAGCCCCCCCTTTCTTCAGTCCCTGTAGCTCCTGGGGAGGGATGGGCAGCATGAAGGAAAGAATGTAAGTCCCAGATGTGCCGTACCAAGCGCCTCGTTTGCCCCAAGCACAAATATCGCATGATTTGGAGTTTTTGCTGGGTTAATGTCCCTGTAGGTGACCCAAGCAAGCCACAGCATTGCTGTATGGACTGATGGCCCAGGGGACCCAGTGTAGATGTGATGATTAGTGATATTAACTAGTGGTGGACCTTGCATTGCTAGGTTAATGGTTGGACTTGGTGATCTTAAAGGTCTTTTCCAACCAAAATGATTCTGTGATTGTCTGAGCTGTGCCATTGACCCACAGTTACAGGTGCTGTGGGAGCATCTTCAGCTAAATAGATGGGTCCTTTCTGGTGCACTTACAGGTCAATGACTGCTCCAGGAGCAGAGCATCTCCCATCCCTCCTTCTCTGATGCAGTTTCTGCATTTCAAGTAGTGTTGGCATCAGGCAGCGCACAGGGAGTCTGGAAAGCACCATGTGGATGGTGGGGGCTGCAGGGAAAATATCTGGGCTGGGTTTGGGTCACATCCCCCAGGGCAATGCTTGTGGGGCAGCAGCATCCTTACCCCTGCTGCTTTCCTCTCCCGCTGATGCCGTGCTGGGGCTGCCTGTACTCTCTTTTGAAGACGCTTTCCCACAGAAAGCAAGTCCCGGCCAGCTTGGAGGGCCCCAGCCTTCACCGCTGCCTCTCCACCATGGACCTGATTGCCCTGGGAGTGGGCAGCACACTGGGGGCTGGTGTCTACGTCCTGGCAGGGGAAGTGGCTAAGACCAGCTCTGGCCCCAGCATCATCCTTTCTTTCCTGATCGCAGCCGTGGTGTCTGCTCTGGCTGTGTTCTGCTATGCTGAATTCGGGCCCATGTGCCCCTGGCTGGGTCTGCCTATCTCTACACCTACGTGACAGTGGGTGAGCTGTGGGCATTCATTGCTGAGTGGAATCTGCTGCTGTCCTACGTCATTGGTATAAGGTGCTTTTGACCTCTCTTTGCTTTGCTTTGTGTTGGTGGCTTTGCTGGGTGTCATTTCCCACCATCGCTGCCTGAGCTGCCACCTCTCCTCAGGTACTGCCAGCGTCGTCCGAGCCTGGAGTGCCTCCTCTGACCTTGGCAAGAAGATGGGGAAGTTTTTGGGTGCTTATGTGGCTGTGAGCTCTGTGGGGCTGGCAGAGCATCTGGATGCCTTTGCTGCTGGCCTGGTGGTCCTCCTGGCAGGTAGGGATGCCTCCTACTGTGCTACTCTCCATCACATAGGATGAGCCCTGCACCCCACCATGGGCTCTTTAGGATGGTGTTGAACCCTCAAAGGCTTTGCCATTTCCCTGAGCATTTCCCTGGGAAATATGAGGGAAATCGGGAGAAATCTGAAGATCCTCCTGAGTCTCCACTGTCCCTCCTTTTCCACCCTTTTCAGTGATGTCTACCTGGGCTCAGACAGTTTGCTCTTCTCATCCCCAGGTCTTCTTTCCTTTGGAGTGAAGGAGTCCACCACAGTCAACAAAGTCTTCACAGCTCTCAATGTACTTGTCGTGCTCTTTGTCACAGTGAGTGGCTTCATCAAAGGTGACCTGAGCAACTGGAAGCTCAGGGAGGACGACCTGCCATGGGCAACTGCTCATGAGGCTGGGTATGAGAGGGTCTGCTCTGCCTTCAGAAGGGAAAGAAGAGGCTGTGTCATCCCCCTAATGCTTTATCCCAGGAAATCTCACTTTCCCCCATTTCTCCTTGCCCCATTGATAGTGCATCAAAGAGGCAAAGTCCTAAGCCCTGCTGTGTTGATTCTGAAGGTGTGAGCAGGTTGAATGGGCTGTTCAGTTTGTTCCCATCCTGGAACCCTATTGCCCTGACCCCTCTGCACTGCCTGACTCTTCCTCCTCCTCCCAGGAACCCGTCCATGACTGACAATGTGACCAGTGCCTTTGGGGTGGGAGGTTTCATGCCCTATGGTTTCACTGGGAGCTTGGCTGGAGCCTCTACCTGTTTCTATGCCTTTGTTGGATTTGACTGCATCACTACCACGGGTAAGTGCAGTGGAAGAGATGCTGGTGGGACCCTGCCCTGGGGGCTGGGGGAGGCTGTGGCAGTGATTCTCCTCACAACCCCTGGTATTGGTGTAGGGCTGAGCTAGGAATGGACTTATTCCCAGCTCTGTGCCACAGCTGCTCTCCCCTGCCCTCCATGCTCAGAGGAGGAACTGGTAAGAGTCCATGTGGCACGACTGGGCTGATCCTGAAGCAGAGACCGTCCCTGTGCCCATAAACCTGGAGCCCAGAAGGTCTGGTGGTGTTTGCTAGAAGGCCTTTGTGTCCCCTCTCATGGGGGCTATATGCGTTATGCTCTCCAGCCTGAGCTGGGCCCTTAGTCATGCAGATTAAATGAGCATCTGTTTTTACAGCTGAGCTTGTCCTTCCCAGGGGAAGAAGTGAGAGACCCGCAGAGATCCATCCCCATGGGCATCATACTCTCCCTCCTCATCTGCTTCCTGGCATACTTTGGGGTGTCTGCTGCCCTCACCCTGATGATGCCCTACTATCTCCTGGACACCATGAGCCCAATCCCAGTGGCTTTTGAATACATTGGCTGGAGCAGTGCAAAGCACGCCTTGGCTGTGGGGTCACTGTGCACTCTGACGACCAGGTGATGGGAGTCCTGTGATGGCAGCTCTGTCTCTCAGAGCAAGAGTGCGCTGGAGCTAGAACACATCCAGGAGCTATCCTCAACCCTTTCCTTACAACTGCCCTGCTCAGCCCAAATCCTTCAGCCCTTCCTCGCAAATCTTGTTTTGCCCCCAGCCTGGCATCTCCTGATCAAGGAGAGAAACCAAACTCCCTGGCATGTTCCTTTTAGTCCCAAGGTGAGGAAGCAGTCAGGTATTTGGTGGTACTGTGACCATAGGAGCAGGCTGGGGTGTCCTGTCCCTGATTTGATGGTGAGGGAGGTGCTGATCTTGTCAGCCTGGTCTTGAGAAGGTCATGGCATGTACAGATGAATGGGAGTTCCCTTGACACTCAAGTTGGAGCAAAAGGCAGGATGGGCACCTCCTGGATGCCTGCCTTCTTGTCTCCCATCTCCTCCCCTCTCTACAGCCTTCTGGGCTCCATGGTCGCCATGCCATGGATCCTGTATGCAACGGCTCGAGATGGGCTCCTCTTCAAACCTCTGGCCAAACTTAGTCGCCGTCAGTGCCCGGTGGTAGCAACACTGGTGTCTGGAGCAGTGGCAGGTGGGTGAGCGATTGGGTTACCCCTTAACCTTGAGCAGAGCTTGGTGGACATCCTCTTTCAGCAGGACAACAAAACCCCCTCAGCTTGCCAGTATCTCCCTCGTGCAGAGGAAGCTCTCCTCACTGTGGCCAAGAAACTATTTGGCCTCAAGGCTGTCCTAGATACCTGCTCAACTTTTCTGAGGTGACAGGATGCTTTGCACCAGTGACTGAAGTGTCACCAGCTAATCGAGGTGCTTGAGTTCTGTTGCAGCAGGTGTCAGGGGGCCCCAAGGGGCAGAGAGAGACCATGATTGAGGTGGGCACAGCAGCAGTGTCTTCTGGGACAGCTCTACTGGGAGGCTGCAAGGTCTTCTTATCTCTGCAGCTCTCCTGGCCCTCTTCTTCGACCTGAAAGCCCTGGTTGACATGATGTCCATCACCACACAGCTGGCCTACTCGCTGGTGGCGGGCTGTGTGCTGCTGCTCAGGTGAGGCTGCTGGGGACAGGGGATGGGACTCGCCCAACTTCTGGTGTTGGCTATGCCTGGGACAAAGCACTGGCCTTGGTGCACTGCAGGCTTGACAACTAATATCTGCTCCTCAGGTATCGACCTGAACCCAGTCCTCAGGACACTCCTGCAGGGAAGGTCCCGGCTGTGCGGCTCTGATGGGACCGTCTCGTCTGTCCACCTCCACATCCCACCCCAGGTTCCTCTGCCGTGGTGGCCCGGGCTCTGACAGCCACAGGTATGGCCAGGAGCGATGGATGGCCTTTACAGGGAGCTGGAATGGGGCACCCATGGGACACGCTGCTGCTGCAGCACGGGCTGGCAGGTTTCTGCTCGCTGAAAACCAGCCGGCAGGCAGCGGGCTGCGGGCAGGGCTGCCCGGCTCCCTCCTGCCCTCTCCCGACTGCTGCACTGCCGGCTGCCCCAGGGGCGCCTCGGGAAACCTCCTGCTCCTTCCGCTTCCCAGGCCTAAGACAAAAAAAATAAACTGTCCGTGACTCGCCATGCAGCCCTGTCCCCTGGTTGTTGTCCTTTGTCCCCCCTGCCATGGCTGCCCCGGGTGCTGCTGCCCTGACGTGCTGCCATGGTCCCTCTGCAGCCGCGCTGGTCTGCGTCGTGAGCTGGGTGAGCGCCTCCGGGCTGCCCTGCCTCTGGGACTGGGGTGCCTGGTGCATCACAGCTCTGGCTCTGCCTCTCCTAGGGATCCTGGTGACAGTTCTGCTCATCTGGAGGCAGCCTCAGAGCCGGGAGAGATCATCCTGCATGGTGAGCACATGGCCTGGCTATTGGGGACCATCCCCAGGGAGAAGCACCTGAGGGGTAGTGAGGAGGCAAATGCCGCAGACCCATGGGAAAAGGGACATGATGCATTTGAGGGGTGTTCCCTCCACTTCAGGTCAGGCACACCTTTGCTGCATCCACAGAGAATGAAGTGCAGTTGGAGGCATTGGGCGGCTCATGGGGTTTTCTGTAGGGACCACAAGGGTTGCCTGGTTCTTCCCATTATGTCTCACACCTCCTGCAGCCCCAGCAGAGCTCAGTGCCTGTTGTGTGAATCAGAGCTGTTTTGCAGTAAAAAGAAACTGATCCTGATACCCTGCTTTGGTTTCGCTAGTGATTTACTCCCTTTACTGCAACATCTGCCTGTTCTAGTGCAGGACCTGTCAGCCAAACCACCCTACACGAGCATCCCCCTCCAGCACAGGCTGCAGCCCCAGCTCAGGTCTCCAAACCTGACAGCCAGGCTGGACTTGCCTTTGCCTGTCAGCAAGAAGCCGAAGCTGCAAAGAGCTTGAGTGGGCTGTGAAACGCCTGCCTGTGGGCAGGCTGGTGCCGCTGGGTGGAAGCATGACCCTGTTGTCTTGTGCTTGATGCCTCTAGGTTCCCTGCCTGCCCTTCCTGCCACTCCTCAGCATCACCATCAACAGCATCCTGCTGGCCCAGCTCGGCGCAGCCACCTGGCTGCGGTACCTGCTCTGGATGGCCATCGGTAAACTTGGTCACGTGCGAAGTCCTGGAGCTGGTGGCAACCTCTTCAGGTGAACAGAGGCAGTTTGAGAACCCATGGCATTAATGGTGGCTGCAGAGTGGTGGTGCGTGGATAGAGGAGATACTGAACTTTAATATCAAAGGGAGGTGGGAGCACTCCAATCTCTGATGTGTGGCCCAAAGGAGTGGGAATGTTGGGGCTGGGAGGGGAAGGGAGAGAGAGGACCTCCCCACAACCTATTCTGCCTGTTCGCAGGTTTCCTCATTTATTTTGTCTATGGGATCCGGCACAGTGCTGAGAGCCACCGGCCCAAAGGAGCAGTACCCTGGGACCAGCCGGCCAGGGGGGTGACCCAGGATCCCTGAGGGGCTGTGCAGTGCCCATCTGCTCTGGGGCAATAAGAGGAGATGAGCTGGTCCCTGGGCACCTGGCTCCCTCCACACTGTGCCTGAGGGGCAAAGGGGCCCCTTGGGCAAGCCCCTGCTGAAGGAATTTTGTTTGGAGAGGATAAACCAGACAAGTGGTTTTGCTGATGTTATTGAGTTGTGGTGGTTTTGTTCTATGGTGGGTTGTTTTTTTTTTTTCTGTTGAAACCTCTCTCTGCAGCTCCCCAACTTACCCTGTGCCCTTGCCTACCCTGTCCTTCAGCTGCTCATGGCAGAGCAGAGGCTTCTCATGCTGCCCTGTCCCTCCCTGCTGCTTCAGCACTGACCTGCCTGTCCCCTTGTGACCACCAAAACACTGCCTGTGCTGGGCTTTTTCCTCCTTGCTGTGGGTAAATCCTTTTCTGGACTCATTTATTCCTCCTCCTTGTTTCCCAGTGCTCCCCTTTTCTAGAGCTGGGCACATTCCTCTGGGTCCCACGCAGCACAGATGGATGTGGGATGCAGAACCAGGTCCCTGGAGCAGGATGCCTCACCCTGCCAGCCTCATCTCCCTTTGCCCACCCATCCTATAGCTTGGCAGTGTTTGGTGGGCAGCAACCCACCCAGTCACCCCTGCTTTGGTGCTGCAGCACCTGATATGTCCCCCCACATCCCTGAGGTTGCTTTGCAAAGCCAGAGGCTCCTCCACCACCCTCCCCAGAGCTGTGGGGATGCACAGAGCAGTGGGTACCCTTGGGGGACGGGGAACACTGGTCTGACACAACAGGCATCTCCATCTCCCACTCTGAGCACCTCGCTGGGGTGAGAGCTGGACCCCACATCCACATTGTCTTTCCGGTTGCCTCATTCAGCTGATGTTTTGCTGATAAGGATTGATGCGAAGCACGGAAGTGGCTGTTGCAGTGGCTCTGATGGCTGGGAGGGTCCGGGTCTGCCCTGTGCTGGGAACCCATTGAAATGAATGAAATGAGGGAAGGAGCAGGAAAAGGTGGACCAGCAGCAGAGGCTTCCTCTGGTGTTCCCGTGTTGCGGCTTTGTGGCACCCACTCTCACCCCTCCCTGTCCTCCCTCTGCCCAAGGTGCTCCTGCACTGGTCCCTAAAAACACTGACATGGGATTCTTGAGGCTGCTCTTTCTTACAGACTTGTAATTGTTTTAGCCAGTAGCACATTGGTATGGTGCACACACATACATACACAGTTCCCCTTCCAGGTAAACAGCCCTGGGGAGGGCACAGACCAGTGACAGCCCCCAGAGTAGTGACTGTCCCACCACACTTGTGCACCCAGGCGAAAGTGCTTGTGTGCATCCAGCCCTGACCTGCAGCTGTGCTGGCAGACCTTCCCTGATGGGCGTGTGCTGGCTCAGAGAAGGGAGGGATGTGACCCACTGGTACCCCTGCTGAAGCCTGCTCTCCCTCAGTAGGATATCTCCTCCCCAAATGTGCAGCTCTGGGCACGCTCCTTCTGCCCAGCTTTGGGGGAGAAGATGGTGCTGCTGATGGGCAGCAGGGACAAGGATGGCTTGGTGTCTGTGTGGCAGTGAGCGGGGACGTGCCTGGGCTGCAGGAGCCGTTTGCTCCTCGGGAGCTGTTCGCTGAGGATGGAAGAGGTGATGGGGAGAGGAGGACATGGGTGAGAGCCCTGCCTGGCTCCCCCTTTCACAGGGAGTGAGGCAGTCCCAGGCGTTGGAAGCCCTGCTTCCACTGGAAATGGCAAGAGTGGGTCATCCTCCCAGTGCTGATCCCCACCCCACCCCAGTGCCTGCCTTATCCTCCTCACCTCACTCTCCTGGGCAGCACCAGTGCTGGTTATGCTCAGAGCCAAGCACTGGGTGGGATCCAGCCCCATGCACATCTGTGTGTCCTGGCTGGCCCCTTTTACCCCCAGAGAGTCCCCTCACAGCCTCCCACCTGAGGAAGGGTTGCAAGGATGGCACATGGTGGGGTTGGGGTCCCCTGCAGCCCTGCATGGGCTGGGGAAAGGCAGGCAGAAGTGTCCTGTGAAATGCTCCATCATCCTGGTCAGCTGGGACAGGGGGGGCTTGGACAGCCCTGGGGGTCTGCCCTGGCCGTGGCAGCACTTGTGAGAGCAGCCCTGGGCTCACGCTCCTGGGCAAAAGCCCTGCCAGCCCCCTCCTTCGTGGGCAGCGCGCGGTGCTGTCATGCTACGTGGCGATGAGGGGCACCTCGCCGGCAGTGATGGGGAAGGGGGAGCCGTCCCCCCCGTTGAGCACCCGGTAGAGCAGCTCCTCCTTCTCCCGGTGAGCCTGCTCCCGCATCTGCGACTCCTTCTCCAGGGCTCCGCGGGCGGCCAGCAGCTCCTCTGAGAGATGCCTGCGGGAAATCGGCACCCACTGCCAGAGCCACTGGTGGAAGCGTCCGCCAGCCCCTCCAGTTCCCCTCAAAGCAGCCGGTGCCACCTGCTGCCACCTCCTCCCCCCACACCCCTCTATTGAGGATGCCACCCATGGGCATGTGGGACCAGCACTTACTTCGCCATGACCAAGTGGTTCTGGGTGCGAACTTGCAGGTCCTCATTCTCCTGCTGGAGGGTCTTCACCTTCTCCTCCAGCAGAAGGTTCCTCTCAGCCTGGAAGGCAGGGCATGATGATGAAGAGGGAGCTGGAAAGCATCTCCAGACCCTTCTGCCACCCCATCTTGCGAGGAATGGGAGAGTGATGGCATTGCACCCATGTCCCCTCCCCACACCAGGAGAGGAACTGGGATCCATCCCCTTCTGCTTCAGCTGGACAGGATTCAGGTGGGGAGAAGAGATGGTAAGAGGAAAGCCCACCTGTGACACCCCTCTCCAGTCCTTTCAACTCACCACAGTCTCCAGGTTGAGCAGCTTCTTGTCCAGGCTGTGGATGTGCTCGTTCTTCATCTCGATGACAAAGTGCAGGCTCTCCAGCTCCTGCTCCCAGAAGGGGCTGGGGCTCCCGTGCTCCTGGGGGGCACAGGGTGGGTGCAGCAGCTGCAACAGGGTGGGCACCCGGGGCATCTGCCACCCTTCCCACCTCTCGCCCCCATGGCCCCAGCAGGACAGTGCTCTCGGCTGGGACCCTGCATGGCCCAGGATGGGTTTGTAGTCCCAAGGCACCACATTTTGCCCATCACTTGCGTTCAAGGGACCCCAAAGAGCCCGTGCACTTCCCAGGGACAGGGCTTTGCTCCCCACTTCAGCTGTCCTCTGCCCCCTACTGAGTCCAGTTCCTCCCAATCTCAAGGTCCATCCTGAAGCCCCCATGACTTTGGGCCAGCACGCCAGAGGCAGGTCCCCTCCCTGACACCCCTCCCTGCACCTGGATGTGTTTCTTGTAGTCTGTGCTCAAGAGCGACTCCTCCACCCTCTTCATCCTCTCCTGGAAGGATTTCAGCTGGGAATTCAGCACCTGGATCGTCTCCTAGGGCAGGTGGGGAAGAAGCAGGGTGGGAGCTAACCAGGATTTCTTCCTGAGCAGGGGCACTACTAGGCTACAGCACCCCCGGGCTGGAGAAGCCTGTCCCTGGGCACACCAGGGACTGAGCTGACCACTGAGGAGCTGGGGGCACCACGGTGGAACCGGCAGATGATCCTCAAGCCCCGACAAGCCCCCCCTGCCCAGGGATTTCTCTGCAGGTACCTGTAAGGCCTCCTGGGACCTGTGATGGGCCTCTGCCAGCAGCAGCTTCTCCTGCTCGTGCTCTCGCTGGAGCTCTGCAGGTGGTATATGAGCCAAGTGTCACTTGTGCAGGGACGCTGCGGCAGCGAGCCCCACGTGCCATGGAGCAGGGGGGCAGTGTCTCCATGACCCCACACAAAGCCAGGGGGGTACTGACAGTGGAGAGGAGTGGGCAGGGGGCTACGGGGAGCCCTCCTGTCCCAGCACACACCTTGTATGGTCTCCATGTACTCTTTCCTCAGGGCATCAAAATGTTCCTCCAGATCCAGGTCTTCTCCCTTTTCCACCTGGGAAGTAGGGAGAGGACAAAGTAAAGGATGCTCTGGCTCTCCCTGTCCCCCATGACTCATTGCCACGCTCTGGGCTTTCTAACCACTCCCTCGCCCCTTCCTCCTCCCAAGAACAGGACAGCCCAGCCCCGCATGTGCCAGGTCCATGAGTGCTGCCTGGGAAGTCCTGGCTGGCCACACACTCCCTGCAGCACCTGCCTTTTCGACCCACCTGGATATCCTGGGCAATTCCCGCTGTGCCTGCTCTGCCAGCATCCCGCAGCCGCTCCTCCTCTTCTTCCTGGCCCTGGAGGAGTCTCCCACTCTCTGTCCGCTCCTCTCGAAGTGCTCCCTTCTCCTTTCCATCCTCAGGCAGCAGGACAGCATTGGCTGCAAGGCAAACATGGCTGAATTCTGCTCACCGAGGTGCTTGGATGTTCTGGGCAGCTGACCTGCCAGCACAGTGGCCCTGGTTCAGACCTTGTCCTCTTCCCACTGGACAGATACCTGCCCCACATCTCACTGATGCAAATTAGCACTAATTGGGATAGCATTGGCAAGCTCAAAGAGGAGACAGTTCGTTAGGCCTCCTGCCCTGGGGACACCCCATCAGATGGAGAGGATGGGATACCATCATCTCTGGGATGTCACCGAGTCTGCCTGCCTGCATCAGCGCCACAGGAAGACTGCAGCCATCATTCCCATCCTCCCTGGCCCCAGCTGGCTGCCCTGGGGTCTACCCTACTGCTTTCTTAACTTCACATTGAGAAAGCACAGTGGGGTGGGAGACACATGTTTTCTTCTCACCATTCTCTGTCTTCAAGGCTGTGAGCTCCTGGGAAGCTGGTCCCTTCTGCTGCTGGGCTTTTAGCTGTCTCTGGCAGAGAGAGAGGGGGCTGGAGCAGGGGGGGCAGGTGGCTGCAGGCAGAGGACACCCTGCAGCCAGGCACCCTGTGCTGAGTGTGTTTCAGCCATGCTAAAACACGGGTGCTCGAGCAGCGGTGGTCCCTCCTCGACCCCCTGCCAGCCCCGAGCACCCATGGGTGCGCTGCATGACTTGGCAGGCAGCCCCAAGCTTGTGCAATTTCCCTGCAGCCCAGACACTTTGCCGTGTAGCATTGCTGCTGGATAACCTGGGAGATGATCAGCCCCCACACTCCCCCACATGGTGCTGGTGCAAAGTAAGCTGCCCCAGCAAAACATTGGGTGGGGGAGAGCAGGCAGCACTGGGCATGGCTCTCGCTATGGCCCTTCCTTGCCACCCTCCTCCTGCCCTGTCCCCGCTGTCCTGGGATGCTCAAGGTTAGCCTGGTCCCTGTCACCTTGCAGCACCCCAAAAACCCTCTTCTGTCAGGGAGAGATGAAAAATAACCACAAACCAGGCAGGGCTGGCAGCAGGGGAGTGCTGGCGGCAGTGCAAGCGATGACCTCAGGAGCACAGGAATGTGCCGCTTGGCCCCGCGGGCTCCTGCATGCTCCTGCTGCTGCTGCCGGGCTGATAGAACCCAGAGCCGGGAGCTGCCTTCAGCAACACAACTCCAAGGGACACCTTCCAGCCCTGCATGCGTTTAATTTAGTCACTTAGAGGGGAGGAGAAACAAAAAAAAAAAGAAAATATATGGATGTATTTTATCTGTTGGGAAAGATGCAAAGCTCGCCTGCTCTTGCAGATCCGCCTCCCCAGTGTGGTGTGAAACTTGCCCCTGATGCCCATCACTGGGTCGTGCTTCTGGGCAGGGGTGTGGATGCACCACGGATGAGGAAATCCACCTGCAGACACATTGGTGCTCTCCAGACACTGGCAAAGCCACCCCTAAAGATACTGATCCCTAACGAAATGAGCCCTGCAGCCTGCGGGAAGCTGGGGACCCCGCGATGCTGGTGGCACCCCAGCTTGGCCAAATATAGACCAGAATAGGGAACCTGGCTTGGGAAAAGAGAAAGGCAAAGCAAACAGGCATTCCTGCCTCCGCCTCCCCTGCAGCTCCCCTTCTGTAGCTGGAGGGAATGGGAGCTGCCAGAGAGAGCAGGAAAACTCTGAGCCTCTGGGAAGCCACAGCTTTATCTTCCCTTCTATGGCGCGAGCGGCCGCAGCGTTGAACACGGCCAAGGCAGCGGGGCCAGAAAGCACCAGACGGTTGGGATTCGCAGGTTTTGTTCTCATGGCCTACACACCTCACCCTGCAAATGCAAGGTACCCCAGGATGCCATGAGGCCCAGCAGCCCTGCCTGCAAAGGGTCCCCAGGGTCTACAGCCTGCTTCCTGTACCCACTAGATGCTGGTAGGCATCCTTCTGCTATTTAATATTTCATGAGGGGTTTTGGAGTCTGCTGGGGAGTGAGAGAGGCGGGGCTTTGCAAGCCTGGGGACATCACAGGAACCTCAAAAGCCTCCCCCTCCCCAGTTTTACAATGGCAAAGCAAAGGTTTTGCATGGGACCATCCTAGCCTGGCCGGGTCACTCAGCCCCCACAGGTTTTGGATTATCTGAGCCTTGCCATGAGCAGGACGCTGGTACCTGGTCCAGGAGCAACCCTCAAAGCTCACTTGCTCAAACCAAACCCCCTCTGCTGCACGTGTCCCGCTCACTGGCAAAGGCGATGCCCAAGGACAGAGAGACCAGGGCTGCTCGCCCTGATCACCCCCGTAGCATGGGCAATGTCCCCAGGGAGGATCCAGGGCACTTTCACCTCTCTTCCAAACCCCAGACCCAGCAGGATGAGGCCTCACAGCCCCTCAGGCATCTCAAGGTGGTTTGAGACAACTGCCCTGAACTCAGAAATGGCTGAAAGGAGAGACTTATGCCAGCATCAGCAGACAGATCTAAATACCTGCCCTGAGGCTACGAGTGAGGCATCCCTCCTACCTCTAAGAGCAATTAAAATAGTGTCTGGAGCTAATTTTACTCCTAAATCCTCTATTGTCCTTTGGGATGAGAGCTCCACAGCCAAAACCAGGGGGGAAAAGGAAAATGTGGCTAAATCCAGCTGAAACAGAGAGGCACCTTCCACTGTCATTTCCAGAGCAGTGTGTGGGGCCCATGTCTCTGCTATTGCCCAGCTCATTTTGGAGAGCTGGGTTTTATTTTTATAACGCAAACTTGTTATTTTGCTCCAAGATGACATTGTGGTATCCGCTGTGTGTGAAAGGAGCACGTTGGGAGTTGCTCCAGATAGAATGGTTTTGGCCCAGGGAAGAAGCTGCCTGAAATGTCCCACAGGTGCAGCCACTGCCAGCGCTGCCCATCCAGTGAGGTCTCAGCATGGAAGCTTCTGGCTTTGGCTTTAAGGAGGCATGCAAAAAAAATATCTTCTAGCTATATATATAAAAATCTACATTCTTAGAACTAAATATTTCTAATGGTCCAGAAAGAAACTGTTTATTAATTGGGATTTCCAGCAGAACCTGAGACATCTCAAAAGGTGCCAGGGGTGAGGAGCATCCATGCAGAGGCTGCTGGCATGGTGTGGGCAGTTGGGTCAGCTGCACGCCCTGCTTCAGCTTTTAGCATGAGGTGGGGTTTTTGGACTGTATTTTTCTTCCTCTTTTCCTGTTTTACAAGTACATTAAGCAATTAAACCATGCAGTGTTACCATCAGCGAACAAAATCACAAAGAGGCAGGAAATGAGCATTCAGAACCCGACTCCACTCCTGCAGACGAGGTTTTGCTTTGTGGCTGCAGAGAAGTGGCCAAGGATTTGACCCACAACCCTAAAACTAACCTGGGACCTGCGGAGGATGCTCAGTGCTACCAGACCATCACTGGCACAGGTCCATGGGACCTGTCTTTGACTCTGCTGCTGTTTTTCCTCCAGCGATGGTTGTGTTACAAGATGGCTATCACCTCCCCACACAGTCAGATCCATGACACAGACCGCACATGAACCCTTCACGCCGTTGACAGCCCCAAGTTTTGCATCCTGGCCTTTCCCTGGTTCCTGCTGCCACATATAGTTCCTGTATCTCCAAAACACAGACACCTGCGCTTGTGCTTCCTTATCGCACCGCTGGTGACGGGAAGGACGAGGCCGCCTCGCCACCTCCCCCAGTGCTCGCAGCGGTGCCGGGTACGCCGTCTGCCCACCGGACCTGACACAGGCTCCCCAAGGTCACCTCCAATCTGGGACCAGCCCCAAAAGCCTCCGCACCCCCCTGGCCTCATGACATGCACCTAGGGTCACCCTTGGGCTTTGAGGGCTCCCACATCCCCAGGTAAACCCAGGGAACCAGCTCTGGAAGTTCACCCATCAGCAAGTGGGAGAGTGAAGGTCACCCACCCCATTTTTGGTACCCTAGAGATGAGAACGTGGGCAGGAGTGGCTCGATGCCTGCCCTTACCCCTTCTTGCCTTAAAGTGGATTTTTGGTGCTGCTTTCAGGATTAACTCACAGCTCAGTCACAGCATCAGGCCTGTTCTGTGGGGCACAAATTGTGGGGAGCAGCACTGTGACGTTGAGCAGAGGAGCTCAAGAGCGGGCAAGTGCAGGAAGGGAGGTGTCTGCAGGCAAATGACTGACTTAAATTTCCGCTTTTTGATAAACGCACGGCTCTCAACACCTGGGGCCTCAGGGCTGCTCTTTCTCCCTGTCCTATGCCCCTACTTGTGAGCTCTCATTGTCACAAACCAGCCCAGAAGCGTCTGATCTTATGACATAGAGTGGGGTGGGTTTTTTTTCCATGATATGGAGAAGCATGTAAAATATGCTGTATTCATGCTGTAAATAAAGGCACTTGCTGGCTTTTGGGCTGTGCAAACTCCACGTCTCCTCCCCCCCACATACTGGCAGCGGGTTGTGATTTGGCCGTGTGGTCCCAGGCGTCCAAGCTCTCACAGCTGCCTCTGCAAAGGGCTGCCCATGTGAGGGGGCACACCAGCACCGCGGGGCCTTTCTGATTTTCCTCCAGCCCCTGCCACCCTCCAGCAGCCACAACCCGCCAACACCAGCATGTCCAAGTTCACAAACAACTCCTGAGGTCGGTGGCCGGGCACTGAGGCAGCACGAGCATGTTAAAAAATAAAAATAACTAGCAGCAGATAATCCCTAGACTGTAACTTGTAGAAGAGCTCTTCACGGCAGGGCAATGCCTGAGATCTGCTGGAGACTCTGAGCGTTCCCCTGCAGAGGTGTTGCCTTCGGCACAAGTTGCGGACACAACTTTTGGGACAACGGAGGATGCTGTGTGAGGATGGCAGAGGTCTAGCTGGGGGAATCCATCCCTGTCCTGTATGAGACTGGCATTTCCAACAGGCATTGATTGTCACCCAAAAAGCTGAACCCCCTTAGCACAGGCTTCCGTGTGATGTGGAGGGAAAGCCTGGAGGGGTGCAGCATGGTGCAGGACAAGGAGCTGCCAGCTTCCACCGTGCCCAGTCCTAGCTCCACCACCATGACACCGGTCGGGGTCCCACGTAGCCGAGGGGGTTGGGAGGGGGCAGCCACACTGCCCAGACCTGCCACTCCCCGAGTGCCCCAAGCACACCTCTTCCCCAGCACTGCAAACCCCAAACCCCGCACGAACCCCAACTCTATGCAAAGCCCAACTCCACGAGAACCCTGGCCTCACGGCAAGCCCACCCCAAGCCCACCCCAAGCCCTCCCCAACCCGAGCCGGTACCTTGCCGCCGGCGGGGCAGCAGCGCAGGGCGCTGCCCGTGCAGCCCATGAGGGGGGGCCCGGCCGGGATGGGCTCAGCCGCGGGGCTCCGGGCGCTGCATCCCCCGGCCGGGGGCTTCGCTGCCCGCCGGCACCGGGAGTGACGGGACGGGACCGGGCGGGACGAGTCGCCCCAGCTGGCAGGCAGGAAAAAAAAAAAAAAAAAAAAAAAAAAAGTCCCCGCAGCTGCTCGCAAGCTGCGCCGGGAGAGGGTGCTCTGCACCCCCCGAGCAGCGGGCAGGGCCCCCGGCCGCAGCCTGCCCGCCCCCGGGGCTGGCTCTGGGAGCCCGGCGCGGGGGTGCTCCGGCCGTGGGGCCCCTCCACCCTAGGGTGTCCCCGCCCCGGGACCGGGGTGCTTTGTCCCAAGCAGGGTAATGGGAAGCCCCCCCGGCCCGGGAATGCTCTGTGCTTGGGGTGCCCTGCACCGGGAATGCTTCGTCTTGGGTGGGGAAAAGGGGAGAGGACTTCTGCACCGGGGGTTCCCTCTGTTGGGTGGAGATAAAAGGGAGCAGGAGCCCTGAATCAGGGCTGGGGTCCAGCTGGAGCCGGGCTGCCTTGAGGGGGGTTTCCACTGCTGAACCCACTCCAGGCCCCTGGGAGAAAGGATGTGAGGGGTGAAGACAGGGTCCATCCTGGCTTTTGCCATCACTCCATGAAGTTTCAGTTTGTGCTGGTTGTGTAAAAGTGGTGGCTTTGGGGTATTTTTTTTCTGGCAGGAACTCTACTCAGCGGGTAGCTGTGCAGACTGGAGGGGGTTTTCAGTGTGATCCACGTTGCCTGGGGGACTGCGTCCTGGCAATCCCCCTCCTGAGCATCCCAAACATCCCAAATGCTGCATCTGGAGCCAGGATTCCCTCTTCCAGGAGGAAATGAGTCCGGAAGAGGTAAGGAAACACAAGGATGTGAAAGTGCCATGTCTAAAAATTAATGGGAGGAAACACAGGTTCCTCCAAATGCTTTGGGTTTGGTGATTTTTTTTTTTAACGATGCGAAATAATAGACATTTCTATATGAACACACATTCTGACCTGAAAAATCAACAGCTGCCACCCAGCACTGCTGAAACAGGAGTGTTTCAACCTGGTCACGAGGCTGTGCCCATGTGGAAACGCTGCCAGTTTTTGTCAACAAGTTTCTATTCTGACATTTTCCAAATAGCCCCTGGGAGAAGTCCAAGCAGCCTGCGGCTCGGGGGCTGCCAGCACCATCGAGGGAGTGGAGGAACGCTGTTGCCCTATCACGTGTGACTTGAAGGTGTTTTTTCTGCCCTGGCAACCCCAGGACCAGGGAAATTGTGAAACACCACCTGGATGAGAGGGTGGGGAAGGTGAAGGGCAGGCCCACGGTTGCCCCAAGTCTCCCTTAGACTGGTGGGACCAGTTGCCTGCATCCTCTTGGGTAGGTGCTGCTTAACTTGCGTGAAGTTTCGTGAGTCACAGCAGCTTCCTGGCTCCCACCAGCCAGAAACCACCGAGAGCGGAGAGCGTCTGTGTTCTTATCTCTCCCAGCACTTCATAGCGGGGCAAGTCTACTTCCCTGCCTGAGAGTACTTATTTGGGCTGAGTAGATCATTTGTGGGATAAAAAGCTCTGTTAGTGCAAGGTGCTAGCCTCCACCTCCCTAGGGATAAGTAAAAATCCTGGTCCAGACTTTTGAGACTGAATCAATCACAGGGGCAAGCAGAAAAGCACACGAGTACTTCCACGGTGGATTTGCATTGCTGGGGCTGTGACTCTGAACAGAAGCAACTGTGTGTGCAGCTGACGAGGAGCTGGTCCAGCTGACATCACGTCCCCTTCATGCACGAAGGTCCAGCAGTTTGCACATGTGCTCTGGTTTTAGCTGTGGGGTGCCGAGGGGGTGCGCTGGGCCCCTGTGCCACCAAGCAGGGCTCCAGGTAGGGTTTGTCCTGCTAATGGTGGAAAAAAAACAGAGGTGCTGGTCACGCCAGTGAGGCAGAGCTGGGGATGGGGATGTGCAGCACCCTGCTGGCCAGCCCCCCCGCACCCTGTGCCATTGCAGCTACAGCCCTCTGCTTCTACAGATCAGTAGCTTTTGGAGAAAGGGCCGCATCAGATCAAGGTCTCTTATTTTAGCAATTTTTCCATTTCTCCAACCTTTCCTGCGTGGGGCTGCGTGGGATGTGTCCCTGCTCTCCCATCTCAGCCCTGCTTCATCTTCCTCTGATACACTGATAACTTGGTTGCTTTGCAGGGTGGCACTTAAACAGCCAAAACCTTTTCTGACCAGCTGCTTTCAAGCAAAGCAGGGGCTCTCTATGGCAATGTGGGGCTGGGATTCAGGGCTGCAACAGCTTGCGCCCCTCTCCCTAACCAGAGGAACCTGGGAAGCACACGGGGCTGGGGCTGCCAGAGGCTGCTCGCACAGGGCTGGAGATGACGGGGACCATGGCAGCGAGGAGATTTTTGCCTGTGCAAAGACAAGAAAGTGGAGATGGTGTGCAGCAGACCCGCTCGGAGCCACCTTCAGCTTTTTTTGAAGTTTGCCTCGATGTCTTTTTCGGTGTTATCATGACCTCTCCCCAGGGATGACAGTGGCTGGAGGCATCTCAAGGGTTTCGCCTGGAAAAGCAAGCCAAGGAGAGTTTATCTTGTGCTCCGCTGAATTGCCGTAAATGGGATAACAGCTGGCTGAATGTTAAGTTAATTTGTACCAATGGTCATTTAAAGTGTTTGCCAAAGCTTATGGATAAGAGAACTATTTATGCAAACTGTTAAGTGTCTCAGCTCACTCTCTCCCGTTCCAGATGGTAAGGACTGGGCAGGACGGGGTGGGTACAAAGCGATGTCGGTGCCAGCATGTGGTATTTCCGTCTGGGAACTGGCCCTGCATGGTCTGTGTACAGGGTGGTCCTGCGACTGCAGATGGAGTCATTGATTTTTTTGTTCCTTTGATTTCCAGAAACCTCATTTGGGAAAAAAAACAAAAAACAAAGAACAAAAGAAGAAGAAAAGCTGGGGAAGGAGGAACGCTTTGCTAGAAGTTTTTTTGGACAACGAGCTGGCCTGTGGCAATGCCCAGTGTGTCCAGGCAATGGAGAGGGGGTGGTCTGTGGTTGCACCTTTTGGACCTGCGCATTGTCTGTTTGCTTTTGTAAACAAGCCCTAATGAAATCATTAATGCTGTGGCCCATCTGTGCTAGCTGCTTTTCTTCAATGCAAATTGAAGATGTTTAGCCAGATCTGCTGACACCTTGTGACTCAGGCTTTGCATGAGTGAGATAGCTCAGAAAGCTGTTTGAACTGCAGAGGATCTCGCAAGTGTTGGAGCCAAAAAAAAAGGTCACAGACTCCTTTGGTGGGGATCTAGGTCACGCCTGCTTCTGCCTTGAGGTAGAACAGCGATTTCAAGTCATTCCTGCCCCTGCCTGTGTTTCCAAGCAAAAAGATGTGGGTTAACCTGTCCTTACAGTCCTTTGTTCTTTTTTTCCCCACAGCAACACGAAGGGGAGAAGGATGGGAATGGGGCAGTGAAACCTCCACCCATGCTGATTGTGAGAAGCAGGAAAGCACATGGTGCTGGAGGCTCAAAATGAGGGTCTCTGCTCCCCTCCCAGCCTCAGACATGATGCTTCAGCCATGCCCATGGGTCTCCCCATGCATCCCCGTCCACCGGCTGCTCCAGGGCCTCAAAGTGAAAACTAATCCTGGAGGATAACTTTCCGCCCTGCTCCCAGGCGGGAGGAACAGGACTATTTATTCCTCACCCTTAAGCCTCCGCAGTGGATCAGCGACACAGTTGTTGCTGCCAGCGCTGGGTGGGCAGTAGCATCCGTCACGGCCCCTGCCCGTTCCTGTGCCCTGCCTGCACGCTCCCGACCGGCCTCGCTGCTAAATAAGGATGAAAGGCTAAAAATAGAACTGAGGCGGGGGTTTGGACAAGCCAGACAACCCTTCCCAGGGCTGGGAATGATATGGGGAGGCCAGCCAGCATCAGCGTGTGAGGGAAAGCCAAGCTGCCTACAGGGAATGGTCCCATAAGTGGGTCCCAAATGTGCTGCAGCAAGGGGGGAGGGTCTGAGACCTGCCACACTCATGTCCTGTGTGTCCCGCGTGCTCAGCTGGGTCAGCCCCTTTCAGATTTCCACAGAGGATAAACATCTGCTCATCAAAATATAGCGGAAAACTCACGCTCCTGTGCCCTCTGCGATGGTGTAGTAGCCATAGGCCCATTCCATGGGAGAGGACATGTCACCACATGGGGATTTGGGGCAGCTCTGACTGGAAAATGGGCACCTGAAGGGACAAGAGTGGGAGAGGGGGGCGTGTTAAATCCGAAATTTTGGCTAGATAGGTGGTGAGTAGTGGTGTGCTGTGGCAAATCGCCCAGCTGAGGGCTACCCAATGCCAGGGTGTGTCCCCCCCAGCACACATGACATCGGGTTTGAGGGTCTCAAATCTCTCTGATCTCCCGCTGCCGCCTGCTCTGTGCTGAGTGCAGGGCAGGGATGGGGGTCCCTGGGTGCTGCCTGGCGGTGGGTACAGACTCTTCGCACATCTCGGCCAGCCCTGAGCGGAGTGAGAGAAAAGAGGTAGCCTCGTTTTTTTTTTCTGTGGAGGTGGTCTAGTCTCACCCACCGAAGCTGGGGGGTGCGGGTGCAAAGAGCAGGCAGGTCCCCGGGTGCGTGGGAAAGCGGCGGCACCTTCCCGTCCCAGCATCCCTGCGATTCCAGGCCGGCGCTTGGCAGCAAAAGCGATGGATGGAAAAAAAAAAAAAAAAAAAAAAAGAGGGGAAGGGAAAATCTCTGAGCTCACACCAGAGGAGGGAGGGGAATCGGGAGCTGGGCCGGGCCGGAGCTCGCAGCCTGCCCCGTCCCCCAGCGAGCCCGTCCCAGTCCCGTCCCGGCGGGCTCCGCGCTGGGGCAGCCCCTCTCGGGAGACGCAGCTGAGGCTTCGCCGCCTCCCCTTGCGCTCCCCGCCCCCCGAAACCACTCCCCGGTGCCTTTTCCCCCGCAGCCCTCGCCACTTGGGCCCATCTCTCGGTGCCGGCGGAGCGATGCTGGGTGCGGGGCTGGCGCTGGCGCTCTGCGCTCTGCAGCTCTGCTCGGCCGCCCTCGGCGGCTCCCACCCGCAGGTGCTGGTGGAGCGGAGCGGGTCCCGCAGCCTCAGGAAGGTGAGAGACTCACCCCGCTCCTCTTTGGGAGCAGGGGGATGGCTGGGGGTGGGGGGGAGCTGGGGGCTCGGGGGATGGGGCAGGGTTGGAAAGCGTTCGCGGGATGGGAAGCGTTTTCAGCCCCACGTTTCTGGGTTGGGAGGGCGAGTGGGGTCCCGTAGACCTGGCGGCGTTTTAAGGGGAGACGCGGGTTCAGGGCTGGAGGGGATTTCGGTTTTGACAAGAAGCTCAGCGGCCTCTCATCTCTTCGTCTGAGCTTTCCCAGCAGCCTGGCAGTGCCTCGGCTTCTTGTTCCTCCTCTTGGTTGAGCATTTCCCAGCTCACCAGCTCCTTGTTCCCACGCAGCGCTGGGCCGGGCTCATCGACGAGCTGATTAAGATACAGCTGATTAAAACACGCGACTCTCATGTGCTCTTGGAGGGGAATATCTCTATACTTATTTTCCAGGAAAGCTGATGTTGCCTCAGGGAAGGGGGAACCAGTTAGGAAGGCTGGAGAGGGCTCCGTGGGGCAGCGATACCCAACCACACACCAATGCTCTACACTCCGTGGAGCCTTTTTGCCTGCAGACCCGTGGGTGAGGGGCTCCCAGCTCTTGCTAAATGTCGGGGTGCAGCCTGCCCTTTGCCCTGGCTTGCCCTGAGCCCCGTGTCCTGCCCTGGGCGGGTTGCGGTTGCTGGCCTGTGTGGGCAGCACTGCCCGATGGGGATGCGGGCTGGCACCAGGGAATACAGCCTCCACCGGTTCTGCGGCTGCTGAGCAGGCCGGGAGAGCCCCGCGCCCGTGGCATGGGGACACAGGCTGCCCCGGCCAAACCTGCTCAGGGTGTACAGCCCAGGCGTCCTCCTGCTCTTCCTGCCTGGGAAAAGATCTGCAGTTAAGCTGGAGCCTGCTTGGGGCTGGGCTCTCGGCGGCGGCTTGTGGCAAGTTCTTGCCTTTGAAATTGTGACTGTGGGAGCAAAGGGAACTGGTGCTGTTGCCAGCCCCTGGTGGGCTGGTTGTGGCTGGGAAACTTGGTAGGACTCAGAGGAGAGAGGCAAGAGCTCCCAGTATGGCTCCCAACCCAGCCAGGACACGTGAGCGATGTCATCTGATCTGGGTGACATCCACTGCATTTGGATTTTCATTACCCCATGGGACGACGTTGCTTCCCTGGCTTACTTGGGCTGAACGAGCTCAGGATCAGGCCCCTGGGATGTATCAGGCAAGGGCTGAGGCTGGCTCATCTGGGTCTTGAGCGTGAGTGGAGATGGAAATATTAAGCCACATTTAAAATGCAACGTGTGAATGTGATTCCCACTCCTGTGCAGGACCAGTTACCTGGAGCTGGTATATGAGGCCTTGCAACAGCTGGGCTGGTGCTGGCTGAGCTGGGAGGCTGTGCTGACCCCACAGCCCCCCCAGGGCACAGCATCCCCCCCCAGCCACCACCACCCTGCCCTGGTCCCTCTCACAAGCCTTGCTTGATGCCATTGGTGCTGCTGTGAAGAACAGTTTGCTCCTTGCTCACACAGTGTTTGGAGGCTGAGCTGAGGCGAGTTTGGAAGCTGTAGCTCCAGAACCCTCACCGGGTGCAAAGTACAGGGGAGACAAACAGAAAACTTCTGCAATGCCCTCAGACTCGGGGAGCTGAGAGTGTGAAAAATGAGGAGGGAAATAGCTATCTGGCATTTGAAATGAGGCTGGAGGTATTTTTTTGGCTGTGCTTGTGAGCACGTGTTTGGGGAGGGTCCAGTGATCCGGCACTGGGGAAACCTGCAAACCCAGGGCAAGGCTCATCCTGGTTCTAACTCGTCCCATCCCTCCGTGCCACAGGTTGGGGCCTTTGCCTGGGAGAACTGTGGTGACAAAAAGGACCCCGTGGTGGTGCAGAGCCTCTCCGTGGCACCCGACCCCATCAGCATCCCGGGGAGCCTGCGCGTCAGCGCAGCCGCCAGCAGCAGCAAGACCATGGCCTCCCCTCTGAAGGTACGTGCTGGAGATGCCTCTGGGGGATGAAGAAGGGCAGAGCTTATGAGAACTGCCAGCAGCGCCAGCTGTGCCCAGCAGCGGGTATGGGAATGAGCAGGCCTTGGGGGAACGAGGCGCGGAGCAGTGCAGGGCCGAGCGCACCCAGCTCTGTAAGGCAGAACAGGGCGATGGTGGGAGCCGATGAGAAGCTCCCAACCTCGACACTGTGGGAGAAACTGTCTGAGCTGTCTTGTGTCCTGGGGACATAATGCCTCAGGGAGGGAAATGAAACCCCAAGTGCCCTGGGTGCTTCCAGCAGTCACTGCAGCGCTTGTTTTTCAGTGCCCAGACCCAGCTGATCCCTTCAGGGACATATCATGACACCGCTATGAGAGCCGTGGGTCAGCCCAGCTGCCCTGTACCACCTTTGGGGAAATTTTTAGACTCAGATGGTATACGTCTCTGCCCAAGGTGCAAGAGCTGTCTTGAGCAATGCTCAAGATATTTGGGGCTTTGGGTAGGCAGATCTGCAGGGTGGGAGCTGCCAGACGGTTTTGGGACAGGGCGCCGAGCAGAGAGGAAGGTGCGGGTGTGTGGGTTGCTGAAAGGTGTTTGTTCAAGGGGTCAGGCTGAGGTTGGAGGAAGAAAAACTTGCAAGTAAAGAGGAACTGAGAGAATGGGAGGGAGATGGGAAGGCATGTGGTGGCCCCGTGTACACACTTCAAAGGGTCACATGAGCAGGAATTGAGATGGCTGAGGAGGGGATGGTGGGACAGGCTGGAGGAGCTGGGGGTGCCTGTGCGGGCTGTACTGGTGCTGAACACCTTCCCTCTAGGCGGTGCTGGTGGTGGAGAAGGCACTGGGCGACCTCTGGATCCAGCTGCCTTGCATCGACCAGATGGGCAGCTGCACTTACAATGATGTCTGCACCATCCTCGATGACCTCATCCCGCCCGGCACGACCTGCCCGGAGCCCCTGCTCACCTACGGCATCCCCTGCCACTGCCCCTTCAAAGCGGTACGTCTGGAGACCCCAGCCAGCGCGATGCGCTGCCCATCGGCATGGGGCTGGGGGAGGTTTGGCTGATGTCTTGCCTACTGTGTCCCCTCTCCCTGCAGGGCTCCTACTCCTTGCCAGCCAGCGACTTCGACCTGCCTGACGTGGAGCTGCCTGCCTGGATGACCAACGGCAACTACCGCGTCCGGGCGGCCGTCAGCAATGGTGGGGAGGAGCTCGGCTGTATCAAGCTGGCCTTCTCCCTGCAGTCCCAGTGAGGGGTGGGAGGGACCGTCCCTCCTTCCCCCACCACCTTGTTCCCCTGTCCCATCGCATCCAGCTGCACCCCACCCTGTCCCTGTAAGGTGCATCCCTCGCGCTGCCAGGAGGAGGCAGTCCCTGAACCCCTGCTCCGTGCCTCCCTTCCCTGCTACACACAGAAAGGCCCCTCTGGCTGTCCTGCTGTCCCCAACCCCATCACCAGATGTCCCCTGCTACAAACAGGGTGGCCTTGGAGCCTAACCGCAGCCTTTCAGCATTACTTGGGGGTAGTTGTATTTTACTTGATTTTTCTTTTTTTTTTAAAAAAAAAATAATCGCCCATCAGGGCAATTTTAGACAAAAACATTCCATGGGAAAGCAGTATTTTTTTGAGCAGTCCAGGGGGAGGAGAGAGTGTTTGGGAGTGCTGAGGCAGGCTGGAGGGGTGCAAGATTAGCTGTGGAGGGTGTACCTGCTTGTCTCCCCCACACCTCTGGCCGGAGAATGAGGCTGTGTTGCAGAAGTGTCCCCAAAGTGGCTGCAGGAGCACTGTCCCTCCCACAGCAGCTCTGGGTCTGCCTCTGGTCCTGTGTGTGGGACCAGCTTGGAGACACCAGTGGGGTCACCTCCGTGTCCCTCCTGCGGTAAACATCACAAGCACAACAGAACCGATGCCACCCAAACCCCCATGGATGTTCCCACTCACAAGGGACCAAACAGCTGATGCCTCTGCAGGAGAAGTGGTGGGACACAAGCTGCCCTTACTTGGGAGGGACGTGTAGCTGTGACGGGCAGCTGGGGCACAGCCTGGATGAGGACAGGTCCCACTCGTCTCATTTTGCCGTTGGGACTAAGCCGAGGCAGGATGCTGCACTGGGACCATCCTTCCCATGCAGAGGTATCCCAGCAACACAGAGCAGTATCCCAGATGTGGGATAGACTGGGATGAAGACCAGCAGCCTTGGTCCGATTTGGGGGTCCTGCAGCCCGCCCGCTGATTGTGAGGAGGCTGAGGTGTGGGGAGGCAGAGGCTCCGGGCAGGTTGTGTGTCTGACATTGCCTGTGCCTTTGTTTAGCCCCACCGTAGAGCTGGTCTTGCAAGCACTGTTACATGCCTTAACTACTGCTGGGCTGCTCCAGTTCGGGGTCCTGTGCCGCTCAGATGTGCTCCCACTGCCCTTCTGTGCTCTTGACTCGCTGTTTCATTCTGCTGATGGATCGGACCCGGGTTGCTTTTGCCTGGAGAAGCACTAACCCTCTCACCCTGCCGCTGCGCGGTGCCCGTGCCGGGGCGGCAGCCTCCTTTTGGGCAGGTACTGCAGGTTCTTAATAAATCTTTTTATCAGGAAGTGGATCTGGTGTCTCTTGGTGCTGGGGCAGACCTGGGGGTTGTAATTTATTTCGCTTGAAATAGCAGGGGTGTGTGGGTTTGATGGGAGAAGTGAAACGTGGGGCTGGAGTTGGGGCAGGGGTGGCCAGAAGAGCTGAAGGCGAGGAGCCCCGTGGCCGGCTCCTGCGCGAAGGTCCCCGCGGGGACCTGCAGGTGTTGCTTTGGCACACGGCGACGCAGCCTCCCCCCGCCCCCGGGGGCACAAGCTCCCCCTGGGGGGAGTCTCGCGGTGTCGCTTGTCCCCTTGTGACAGCCGCCAGCCCGCCTTGCTCTGCAGGCCTTGCCCAAGGAACAGCCCCGCTGCGGAGAGGGTGGGATGCTCCTCGTTGCCCACGCGTGGAGGCGTTCGGGGGCTCCGTCGCGCCCACATTTGCCCCACTCAGGGCAGCGGGACCCCGCCCGGCCCCACCGCCTGCAGTGACTCGCCGCGTCCGCCAGAGGGCGCCACCGAGACTCGCCCCGCCCCTCCTGCTCGCCCGGCCCCACTGCGCCCCGGCCCCGCCCCGCGCCTTCACCCTTCCTTGCGCGCATGCGCGGGCGCCGCGGTCAGCTGAGCCGCGTGTCACGTGACGGCGGCGGCCGGAGGAGCGGGCCCGGCGGGGGCGGCGGCGAGGTGCGGCCACCGGCACCGGGAGCGGCGCCGAGGATGGGACGGGAGGGCTGGCGGCCTGCGGGGCTGCGGGAGGGGGCTGTCAGCCGGCTGTCAGCATGCGGCGGTCCCGGCAGCCCGCGCGGGCGGGGCGCTCCGGTGCGCGGCGGGGCGAGGGGAGCGTACCCGCGTGGGTCCGCGGGGTCCCTGGGGCGGCGGCAGGCCCAGCGGGTGCTCGGAGGAGATTGGGCGCGCTGACAGCAGAGCTCGGGGGTCCGGGGGCTCGCTGCCGGCCCTTAGGTGCGGCTGAGTGTGTAGGGGGGTGCCCAGAGCCCAGGAGGTGCTGCGAGCTGCAGGGATGCTCGGGAGTCCCGGGGCACGGGAAAACCTGGCGGCAGGCAGGGGTGCTCCGGGGGGCGGAAGTGTGCTGGCAGCCCACGTGGGTGCTCAGGGGAGCTTGGGGGTGCTGGTAGCCCCTATGTGTGGCTTGTATGTGGGAATATTCAGAGCTTGCGTGAGTGCAGGAGGTTGGTGGTAGCTTGCAGGGGTGCCCAGAGGTCTCTGGGGGTCCTGGCACCCTGCGGTGGTGTCTCAGGGTGCCCAGAGCCCCCATGAACCTTTATGGGTACCAGAGGTGTGTGCTGGTGATGCCCTGCGAAGTTGCTGGTGGCCCTCGGTGTTTCCCCTCGAAGTGTCTGCGGATGCTGCACAGTGGGGAGGGGGCACAGCCCCTTGCAACGAACACCAGGGCGTGAGGGGCTGGTCAGGGTACGGGGTGGTGTGTGGCACTGCAGGGAAGGTGAGCTGGAGGACGCAGGGAGTCCTACACTCTGTGGGGTGCAGCTGTGCTGCTGAGTAGGGGGCTGTGGGGCAGCACAGCGTGGCTGGGGTGGGAGCTGTGGGGACTGGGGTGGGGGGGGGGGGTTGTGCCAAGCAGCCTCCCTGTGGAGAGAAGCCAGGCTGAGGGGACAAGGCGATCCTGTGAAGCAGTGAAAGGGTGAGTCTGAGGCTGTAGGAACAGCTGATAACAGGTACAAGAGGACCGATGCTGTGGGGATGCAGCTGCTGCAGCCGTTGTGTCTAGGAAGTTTCGTGGGCACAGCAGCCTGGGGAAAGGGCTTGGCTGCAGCCTTCCTGCAGGCAGGGAAGTGGGGCAAGGCTGGAGGGGGGTCTGGCAACACCGTCTCTCCCTTGTGTCATGCTTGTAACCGCAAGCAACGCTTTGCAAATAAAGGATTTGACACGTGCAATGGGAAGCGGCTGTGACTTTTGCTGCGCAGCTCACTTTTCCGGAAGATTTCATGTTGCCTGTTCTGCACGCAGCCCCTGCACAGCTGGGGAGAGCTGTCAGGGCCAGCAGCCAAGTAACAGCTTGCTTTTTCGCTCCTGGTGTGGTGTTGTCACTCTTAAGGGACAAATTGCTGTCACCATCCCCCAACCCACCTCACTTGATGCTTCACTCACCACAATGAAATTTCTCGTATGTGTGTGTGGGAGAATTGTAAATGAAGGTGGCCAAGGAGTCGGTTTTAAAGTGAAAACTGAATGTGTCTGCTCCTGTCTTTGTTTTTTGTAATGACAAGAAAATGATGTAGTGGGGTTATACTCCAGTTTGAAATATTCATTGTGTGGATGAGACAAGTTTTGCAGCTTCTTTTTGTTGATTGTGGGGGAGGCAAGTGCTCGCTGCCTGCTGCTGCTGCACAACCTTTAATCCAGACACAAAGCAGGCAAGTCACGATGAGTGCGTTTCCCTGGCTCTTCAAAGCAAAAAGCAGCTGGGCCTGCTTGAGGAGAAAAAAATACATCACAGAAAGCAGTCAGGCAGATTGATGTAACTGTGCTGTGTTTTATCTGGAGGACATCACTGTTTGGGTACTTCATGTAATGTGCAGGCCATCTTTGGGGAGGGGTATCCATGCCTGGCCTAACCCTGGCCCCCCTCTGCCTGCTCTCCTTGCCCACAACCAGCCCTCCCAAGCCTCTTCAGCCCCTCGGGCCCGTCACTGATGACAAATAGCTTCTAACGCTTTCTTTGTGTAAACTAAGAGCTGCTGCTCTTCCTGGTCCCTTGCCTCGCAGGTTCAGGGCAGGATTACGTGGCCCGGCTGTGAGGGAGGAGGCTGGACAGGAGTGATGCATGTGCCGCCCTCGGCCCCGGGGTGCCTGCCTCCCAGCAGGGCTCACCACAGGTGTTGTGTGGGGTGGAGCAGCCCCGCTTTCTGCTGCCGCTGCAGGAAATAAAGCAGTGTTGTCACAGTCTGGGTAACCGCTGCCCAGCAGCTGGGATCTGGAGCAAGTCAAGAAAAGTCTGGAGAGGAGTCCAGAGCTGGGCAAAGTCCTGTGCTCCCTGCTTCCCTCCTGGTCGCAAGGCTCGACTCTCCCAGTGATTGCAGCTCTTGGCTTATTTTTGCACGCAGCAGCCAGAGAGACGTGGGGAGAATGCCTGGGGGCTCTGGAGATGGAGCAGGAGCTGAGCAGCCTGGGCTGAGCTCTCTCTGTGCCACCAGATGCTCTGTGCTGGGGCCACGTCCTGTGGGTGCTCGCGTGACCTGGCGGGCGCCTGAGGAGCCATCTGGCAGGAAATGAGCCCGTTTGTGGTTACGATATTTCTCTCCTGCTTCTGTTCAGCCCCATCCTGGCTCTCCCCAACAGCTCTGGGGAGAACCAGGGTTGCTGGGATGGGGGTGGTGCTGGGCCATGACACCCCAGAGAAGCCTTGGGGCAGGGACTCCGTGGCAGGAGCCTGATAGATAATTTCCCTGCCTCACATGCTCCTTCCCAGCAGGCACTCAGGGTGCCGGATGAAGCTTGAAGGGTGGATGAAACCAAGGCTTTTTTTGGGAGCTGAGCAGCAGGGTGTGCAGAAGTAGCAGGAGCTCTTTAGGGAATTAAACCAGCTGACTGCTTTCCAGCTGAAGGCTTGTGCTGGTGCTCCTGGCTTGCAGAACCTTACTGGGGTTTTTGCTGGTGCCTTGGTTGTGCAGGTGCCTTGTCCTGGGAAGCCCCGTACTGTCCTGCAGGCACCTCTGTGGCTGTGAAATCTTTGGGGCAGGCAGTTTGCTATCAGCATGTGAGATGTGCTTCTGCCTGATGGAGCATAATCATTTTTTTTTGGTATTTTTTTGAATAAAAATTCTTCAAGCGAAAAAAAAAAAGGAAAGAAAAAGAAAAAGGAGAAGCTAGGAAACGTTTACTTCCCTGGCAAGAACAAGCTGTTCCCATGCAGCAAACTGTATATGGATTAAAAGTGGTTGCTCTTTCCTGGCCTTTCTCTTGACAGTCCCAATCTCGAGCACTAGGGGACACATGTTCCTCCCTGCCCTGCTGCTGCCTGTGGCTGTGGTGCCACACTTGCTACCCTTTGAGCAGGAGCACACAGGTCACTTGCCTAACATGAAGTAGGTCACATCCAGGCTCTGCCTGCAGGATCCCCAGCCCGTCCTCCCTGGGTGTGCCCAAAACGGGGGCATGAGCCCTCAGGGAGAGCCACTGGGAACGTGCCATGCATCTTTGACCTTAGGACACGCCAGCTCTGTGATTGCTCGGGCAGGAGTGCATTGCTGTATAAAAGCACCAGAGGAGACCTTGCTCTGGCAGTATGAACCGGTCTCTCTCCATGATGGCTGACCCCAAGGAGCCCGAGAAGGGGGGTGTCGAGCTGGGCACCCCTAATGCAGCTCCCCCCACAGGGACCATGTCCACCCGGCGCCTCCGCAGCGAGGACTACAACGACTACAGCTCCACGGACGTCACGCCCGAGGGGAGCCCACCTGGCGGCGTGAACGGCTTCGCACACCCTGGGTCCTACCAGCGCTTCGGGGAGACCAACGGGACAACGTGAGTTTCCCAACGTGCTGGCCCAGCACCCAGACCTCTGTGTGTGTTTTCTGCAGCAACTTCTTGCTGCTGGACCTCGAGCAGGATGAGCTGAGGGCTGAGATTGTGCATGGTCTGGGTGTGGGCGTCTGCCGACAGTCATCTCTGCTTCTCTCCCTCAGGTGGTACCAGACCCTGATCCATCTCCTGAAGGGGAACATCGGTACGGGGCTGCTGGGACTGCCTCTTGCTGTGAAGAACGCCGGCATCCTGGTAAGGCAGCTCTCAGCCCTGCTCTGCGGGATCTTGTGGGGCAGAGTGGGCTCAGGGCATTGAGCATTGAGCAGTTTGTGTGGCTGGTGTTAGGGCTTGACTCCCTGCCGAGATGCCTCTTGGTGCTTGGCAGCTTGCGAGCTTTTGCACCCTTCTCCTTGATTTGTTCTGGCCGGTCTGTGCTGAGCACACTGTGTAGAGTGCTACGAGCACAGTCTGCGTGTAACACGCCCGTCAGTGAGTGGTTAAGGCTAGTGATGGGAGATGGCAGCCTGCTTTCCTTCCTGGGGTTCCATCTGGGCTAGCCGAGCCTTGCAGCTTTGGTCTTGTTGAGATCTGTGGATGTGATGCAGTTTTGCTGCCTGAGGGGCGGAGGTTTCCCTTGGGGGGTCAAACAGCAGCCCCCAGCCACTGTCACATCACCCCTTCTCCTTCTGTCCCAACACTGGCTCCTCTGTGTCTGTATTGTGCTACAGCAACCTCATCTGTGTGAGAGATGGGGGCACTTCGCTGCTCTGTTCTGGCTTTCCTCACCCAGCAGTGCAGTGTTCCTGTTGCTCTGCTTGAAAGGTTAAGAAAAATTAGAAGAGAAAACTTCCTTTCTTTGTCCAAACAATGACCTCTTTGTCACCTGTATAATAGAGATGTGTAAGATAGTTTGAAAAACAATCCTGGAAGCGCTTTGCTACACCTGAACTGCCCCAACTTGCTTCTTTTGCATCATTCCTGCCAAGCTTGCAGCTCTCTGTGGGGCTGCTTGCTCCTGGGGGGCTGATTTCAGCACCTGAGCTCAGGTTCAGCCTCCAGCAGTGTTTTGGCTCATGGAGCCCGTGGGGTTTTGACTGGAAGTAAACCCCATGTGCAGCTCTGCCTTTGGCCAAGAGAGTGCAGCCTTCCCCCTCTCTTCCCCTGCAGCTGGGTCCTCTGAGCCTGGTGGTGATGGGAGTCGTGGCCGTGCACTGCATGGGCATCCTGGTGAAATGCGCCCATCATTTCTGCTACAGGTAAGGAGCAACTCCCCTTCCCGGCGCTGCTGCTCCTACAGCTCTTCCTTGCTTCCCAACAAGCCCCATGGTTTTTCTAAAGCCTCCCAGCAGCAAGTTGCCCATGTCAAAGGCTCAGTCGGGAACTGCTTTTGGGCTTTTTCACAGGAACTCTTTCCCTGCTAATGTCATCATTTGCCTTGGCAACCAGCAGATGGGGCTGATGTGATCCCTTCTCTCTCTGTTCACTGGACAGGTTCCAGAAGCAGTTTCTGGACTACGGGGGTACCGTGATGTATGGGCTGGAATCGACTCCCATCTCATGGGTGCGGACACACGCCGTCTGGGGAAGGTATCTGTTCCCTTGCTCCAGTCAGGGGATGTGTTTTTAAGCCCAGCGTGTGCAGGTGGGGCAGAAGAGCTGGCTGGTTTTTGAGCTGGGTTGGCAGATGAGCACAAGTGACATAAAATGTTTGGCTCACCTGCCCTGAGTGCTTGATGTCCCCTGAGGGGTAGTGTTGAGATCTCTGACCTGGTCCTGTCCCCAATCAGATGTGGTTTGTACTAAAGGGATGCGAGAAGTAAGTCTCTGCAGTGTAACAAAGGGGTAAATAACATGTAACCAGCACACCTCAGCCCCTGGGGAGGGCAGCATTGCTGCAGTATTTGAGTGCAGCCCCAAGCAACCCAAGTGGGATCTTACTTCTGTATGGCCTGACTAACAAATGAACTTTTTGTTTTCTAGGCGTATAGTGGGACTCTTCCTGATCGTCACTCAGCTGGGTTTCTGTTGCGTGTACTTCGTCTTTCTGGCTGACAATCTCAAACAGGTTAGACTTACTCCCTCCTTACTCAGGAGGGAGTAAAGGGGAAGGTATGGGGAAGGGGGAAGGCGAGAGAGGGTGTGAAGGTGCTTGGGTTGTCTTTAGTTCCACCAAAGGTCCAGTTTCTGTAGCTGATGCTGCTCGGGAAGGTACCACTCCTCTGCCTGAGTACTTTGAAGAATCAGTTTTCCCATTCAAACAGGGTGGGTTTTTCAGAGTCCCTGTGAGCTTGCTCCATGTGAAGAGGTGCTGGAGCTGTCTGTGTCATCCAGGGGAAGCGGGGCTGTTCCTAGTGAGGGAAGACAGGAGGAAGGTGACAGCAGAGGGTTTGTGCCTTTGTTGTGCTGCCCACTTTTTTAATAGATTTATTGATAATCTGTGTAGATGGTAATGTGTCATGAGTACTGGAACCTGCCATGAACCTCTCTTCTCCCTTTCTTGCACCTGTTCGCATTCCAGTTTCTTGCCTCATCCCATGGCTCTGGAGTTTAATTACATCTTTAGGGAAAGAGTTTCCTTCTGCCAAGTGTAAGGAGGAAATAAACAGAAACTCTGAACCATTTGACTGTCTCCTGTGCTGTAAGAGACTGGGAATAACAAGTCCCTTTTCCCAGCCTCCATCAGCTTGGGGCTGGGAGGAGCAAAGGGGTGAATGTTGGTGATCCAACGGCAGCAGCCCTGAGAGCTGCTGAGCAAGAAGGGTATGTGCATGGGGCCACAAACAGGCCCTTGCTGCTGTTTTGAGATGGGCTTCTTTCTGCTCTGCAACTTGTTGCAGAAACTGGCACAAGCAGTAAAGGAATTTTGCAAAATCATGCATATCCAACTCATTTTAGGCTACAGCTGGGAAACCTGTTTGCCTTAGTTTTGGAATTTTTGGATAGGGAGAGGGGAATGTTACTTGTTTCTGTTTGTGGTGGGGCATAGGGTGGGTGGTACCTTGAGTGAGGTGCTGCTGTGCTGGGCAGAGCTTTGGTTTGGAAAAGGGTTTTGGAGCAACCCATGGCAAGGCAGAGCAGGCAGGGGGGTCTCGAGCAGCACTGCCGCCTCCCACAGAAGATGCTGATTTGCGTAGAAGCTCTTTAGCCTCTCCTCTAGAGCAGGACTAGCTCTGAAGCAGGTTAAATTAGTTTGCAGGCAGGCCTTTGCTGCACTGGCCAGATGGCACCTGGTACCCAAACCAACCTGGTCCTGGTTGTGTTGGTGATCCACAGCGTGCTTTTGATCCTGGGAGGGATGACTGAGCCACCCAGTTCCTGGGGCATAACTGTCTCTAGAGGCAAGCACGAGGCCTGGAGTGCTTTGAGAATGAAAAACCCCAAGGAAACCATGATTTCACATGAAGAAAGCAAAGTTGGGGGACAGCGGTAGCTTCCAGATGTCCTTGTGTGGGAACTGGGCAGTGAGTGACTGAAAGGATGTGCAATGTTGGGTGTAAAGTGGTGCAGCAAGAGGCAAAGGACCTTTGAGGAAATAGCACTGAACACCTCCTTCCTCTTCTCAACTGGCCAAATGAGCAGCACAAACCAGCCTCTGCCCTCGGTGTGCCTGGATGCCAGGTGTGCGTGCTCAGCGAGCCTGGGCTTGAGCAGGTTTTGCTGTCCCTGCTCAGATGCCACAGCAAGTCCCACCTCTGCAAGGTAACAGGGATTTGCTTCAAAAGTACCTGGAAACCTTTGTTGCTTCTATTTTAATTGACTAACTGTGAAAGTGAGCTGGTGGGGTAGTATTCTGAACCGCTTGGGACTGGCTGCTAAGATCCACGGCTCTCAGACCTGTGTGATGGGGTTCATTAAGCCTTCCTGTGCTTCCCCAGGTCATATCAACAGCAAACGGGACCACCAATGACTGCAGCCCCAACAAGACAGTGACCATGACCCCCACCATGGACTCTCGGCTCTACATGCTTTCCATCCTGCCTTTTGTGGTGCTACTCACGTTCATCCAGAATCTCAAGGTCCTGTCCGTCTTCTCCATGCTGGCCAACGTGGCCATGTTTGTCAGCCTTGTCGTAATCTACCAGTACATCGTCAGGGTACGTACGTACGGCCTACATCTGTCTTTTCTGTGTTGTCTTGTGTTTTTGGCAGGCAGGGGGAGCTCAACAGAGGGGTGTTTGCATGCTGTGGGGTGCTGCTCGCTCCCATGGGCGTGGTGGTTACCATCTGCTCTGCAGGACTGTTCCTGCAGTGTGGGGCTATGACGGGGAGCGATGGGATCGGGCCAGATCCTCTCTGTGTCTGAACTCTGTGTGGACTTTTTTCCAGGGCATTTCTGATCCCAGTAACCTGCCTCTAGCAGCAGCCTGGAAGACCTACCCTCTGTTTTTTGGCACTGCGATCTTTGCTTTCGAAGGGATCGGGGTGGTAAGTCTCGGCGTGTGGCAGTGGGGCTGCCTGCACGGGAGGCTCAGCCCGTGCTCGGGCTTGCCGCAGCACCTGCTCTGCTTTGCAGCTGTATTTGCAGATGAACTTCTCTGACGGTAGCCCAAATTCTGGGTGATGCTGTTAGCTTTAGCCTCCAGGCTATCTCCTGGGTCAAACCCCGTTGCTTCCATCTGAGGCTGGAGGAGCAACACGCTCCAAACCTCAGGAGGTTGGCTGCTGCTTTGAAGGTGTCTGTATCTGGCAGTAGAGCAGGCTCTGCTGGGAATTGCACTGGCAGCTACCGTTGGGCTCTGCTGGCTGACCTGCAGGTGAGGAATTGTCCTGAGTCTTGTTACCAGCCTAGATCTTGAAGCTGCTTAAGTGGGAGGCCAAAAAGCGTGACATAAAAGCTGAGAGCTCCCTTTGGCAGCCACGTGGTCCCAGCGTGCTGTGGGGCTGGATTTGCACGTGCCTCTCATACAAGATGCTGTAAATAGACCGTCTGTGTCTGTGAAAAATGCTGGGTGGGTGGGTGGAGAGCTTAATGACTCCTTAAGATGTTGTGGGTTGTTTCCGGGAGCTCCCTTCAAAGGAGGAAAAAATGTTTTCATCTCTTAATATAAACTGGCTGTGTAAACACAGGGCTGGAGAGGGCCAAAGCCATTACAAGAGGAGTATTTACTGAATGCTGTGCCCAGGGCAGAGGGCTTATCCCACCAGTGAGGCGTAAATGCTCTCTTCCTCGCATGACTTGGAGGTGGAGAAGCAAATAAAATCTTTTGTGGTCCTGCCTCCTTGCCAGCTCTGCCACTGTGTCTTTTCTTGGAATCCCCACCACCCAGGGTCAGCTATAAAAATGTTTGCTGAAGTGTTAGTAGTACAGAGGTGAAGGACTTGGCTCTGTCCTTTGTTTTTTCGATTGTCTTGCTTGGTTGAAATCTGTCCGGACAAACTTGATGGGAGAGAAGGAAGTGTCTTGATCTTTCCAGGGTCTGTTGGGGAACATAAGACAGTGATGGGCCTGTCCCAATGGGCGTGGCTGTGCTGTTTTGGGGTGCAGAGCAGAACACATCCAAGATGTGGGGCGAGTGGCATCATCCCAAGGTGCCAGGCACCAATGGGTACAGCTCCTGCCAGGGGGAGGGAGCAGGTCCCTTCATTAAAGCAAAGAGCACGGGCATCCCTCTCGGGGACTTGCTGTGCCAAGAGTGGAGGTGTCATATGGAAGCACAGACATCAGATCTCCAGTACAGCGGCTGTTTCAGCTTGATTCTCTGGGCTCCACATGTGACCATCCTGTCCCCTGGCTTGGGAGGCTGTGCTTGGCCATGGGGCTGCCCCTCCTGCTTCCCGGGGCTGAAGGATATAGAGGAATGGGCTCAACCTGCTGCTCTGTCGTCATCTTCCTCCTCCTCTCTCAGGTACTGCCTCTGGAAAACAAGATGAAGAACCCCCGACAGTTCCCGGTCATCCTCTACGTGGGGATGACCATTGTCACCATCTTGTACATCAGCCTGAGCGTCCTGGGGTACCTGCGCTTCGGGGCGGACATTCAGGCCAGCATAACGCTCAACCTGCCCAACTGCTGGTGAGTCCTCACGGGGAGCAGAGGGCTGGGGGAGTGAGGAAGAAGGATCCCAACCATGGAGGTGGGAGAGGAGACAGTGGGGGATGTCGCTCCTTTGGAGAACTAATCGGGGTGTGCTTAGGGAAGGATCAACCCTGCTGTAGCCAAACTCTCCAAAGGAGCTTGTCAAGACTTGTCTGATTTACGGGGTAGAGAGGGGCTCGTTGCTGCGGTGTCTGAGCTTGGTCTTGACTCTGCAGCTCAGGCTGCTTCTTTGGCGTCCCTGATGGTCCCTGCCTAGGTAGGTACAGCTTGTGCCTTTTCCTTGGAGCCTTGCAGAGTCTTTTTTGGGGCTAAGCAGTGCTCTGCCCCTGTGCGCCTGTATCGGAAGGTTGTTGAACCCTGCAAAAACCACTTCTCTTCCCCAAATCAAGCATGTATTAAGCTAACCCAAAGCTGAGATCTCCCAGAAGGAGTGAGATGCGATGTCTCCACATGTGGGTTGCATCTTTGTTTGCAATCCCAGAGCTCAAACTCCCACTCCTGGGCTCTGCGTTGTGCCTCAATGTGGCTCGTTTTGAGCCAGCACTTTGCCTGCAAGTGCCAGTGCCGTGAGGGTGCTGCTTTCTTCCTGTGGGAGCTGAGCTCTGCAGATCCCCAAACCTGTCTACCCTCATCTGGGCTCTGGTGAGGTTTCTTGAGATGCTGACTGGAGCCCTGCAGAAATACATGTGGCTTGACCCTGTACCTGCTTACCCAAGGGGTTATTTCTCCTCTTGCCAGGGCTGGTGGCTATTGCAGCAGCTGACCTGACTGTACTGGTCTGTCCTGGGGCTAAGTGGTTTTGCAGTGTCTTGGCTCCGTACTCATCCCGGAAGAGAAATGCAAGTGGTTTCTCTTGCCTTTGGGACAAGAAGCATGGAGCATGCAAATATTGAGAACGAATGTCTTTTCCAGCTTGCTCCGCTTGGGGCTATTTGAGAAGGTCCTGAAAAAAACCATCTCTTGTTTCTTATGACATGCTGTGTGCGGCAGGACGTGGTGCTGACAGGTGAGGAGGAACTGAAGGTACCACTGTAGAAGTACCACATGCCTGGCAGCACCTCCTGCGCCTCAGTGCAGAGCTGGGGCTGAGGGCTGGCTTTGATACCACGAGACTTCTTGGAAAGCTGTCCTGCAGCAACACAGTTTCTTTGGATTTGCCTTGGAGCACTCTGAGGTTTAACAGTTTCTCTTTGATGTCTCTGCTGGCTTGATATCCTGCAAGAGAGCAGAGTGGGATTTGGAGCTGCGGGTGCCTGTCCTCCTCCCCAGCCCATCCTCTCTGCTGTTCTCAGCTGCCCAACACTGTGCAGTGTGACTTGCTGCCTCTTCCCCACTGTTGAAGTGTATTTGTGCATGACTCAAATCTTGAGTTGCTGATGGGCCTCCACATGCTGACCTTTTAGAGCTGTGCAGCTGAGGCTCTGGAGAAAGCAAAGATTAAGAAAAAATAGAGCCTACTTTTGTTTTAATTATTGCTATGTGAGTTTCTTTCAATTTGAGCGCATGGGCTTTCATCCATGCTGGATCTGTGGAATGACGGAACTGCTGGGTGTTGATGTCAGTGTGGCAGAAGGTCCTCTTCTCAGCGAGGAGGGATGAGGCTGGTGGCAAAACGCCCATGTAGTAGGGAGATCTGAATCCCACCATGCCAAGCACAGTAGGCCTGAATCCCATCTGCTAGAGCAAGGTGTGGAGGGGATGGAATGCTGCTGCTTCTCCTGAAGGTAGAAGGCAGGTCATGCCCAGATGTTCAGCTCTGCAGGGCACAAAGTCATATCACAGCCTGTAAGGCTGCCTGGGGGCTTCTGTGGGAAATCTCAGCCTTGTTTGCTCTGAAGGGTGACATTCTCTTGAAAGAGGGTAATGGGATTTCTGCAGCTTGCTGAGTTACAGAAACACTGCATTTCAAATGCGTATTTCTAGAAGTATCCTCACTTTCTGTCAAAGTACTTCTCAGAAAAAGAAACCACACAAAGTTTGTCAGACAGAAGGGAAGAGCCCTTCAGCAGCAGCTCCTGGGGAAGCCTGGGCACACGTGGCAGGTCTCCCGCGGGCTGCCTCCGGGCAAGGTGCGCTGTGCTTCTTGTGACCCGGCGCACAAAACGCTTCGGTGTTTGTACATGTTCTTCCTGGAAGAACGTTTGATGGAGGCTGTAAATACTGGACTTGGAAATGGATTATCTAAAGGGCCAAGATACTTGGGCTAAAGCCTTGACTGCTGTATTCCCATGCATTAACCTGTAGGTGGTGGGTAAAGGCTTGCTCTCAAAATGGGCGTTTTCCCATCTTGCTTTGCCTGCGAATTTTCTCCACGGCAGTAAAAGGCATTGGGCTGCAGAAACTGGTCGTAAGGGTTGTGGGTGAGAAGTCATGGGGGTTTGCCTGCAGCGTGGGAGATGAGGCCAGGATCATGGAGGAGATGCTGCATCCATCCTCGGCTGTAGCCGTTGCTTGGAGGTCTCTAGAATAGATTTGATGAACGTGTTGGGAATCGTTCAGTTGCAGGATGACGAAGGACTTTCCCAGCCTCGTTTCTCTATAACCGCAGCTTCCTCAAATGAGGAGTGTGTTGGTTCCCAGTGCCCAGGTCTAACCACGGCCTCTGAAATACTGCACTGCTATGCAGAAATCCCTCTTCACATCCTCGGAAGGGTTGCTTCACCCTGCCATCAGAAGAGTGAAGACATGCTGTAGTGAGGGGGAAGATGTTTGGTTGCGTGTGGCCAGTTGGAGGTAGGTAATGACAGAGCTTTCGGCCAAAGGAGGGGATGCCATTTCTTGCAGCTTGCTGGGGTTGCCTGGTGCGTCTCTCCGGGTTGAGCAGGCGGTTGCTGCAGTTTGTAGAGCCTCTGCAGGGCCCCATGCTGACTCGCGTTTTCTGTGGGTCAAGGCGAGCGCTCAACTTCTTGCTCCCCTTGATATTTAAAATGCCCTTTGAGCTTGTCATCCTGGTTCCTGACCTGTGCAGAATTGGTACCCAATCTTCTTCTGTACCTTTTAAAATAATATCTCTTAACCATGGATTGCTCTGGAGCATTTTATGGCTTTACAGCATCACTTAACTGAAAATACAGTAAGATATGCAGGCTGGGGGGTGAATGACTCAAGGCTACTGTACACTCAAGTGTTGTGCAGCTGCTACCGAGCGCTCGAGTCATGTAGCTGAGTTGGTACACGCTGAACTCTTGTCCTGGTTTGACCTAAACAGAACCAGTTCTGTTCAGTGCTTTTTGCTTCTCAGTTCAGTCTCTTCTTAAAGGCTGCACTTTCTGAAGTCGGCAGCATGTTTTTGCAGACAGTGCCTGCTACTGGCAGTGATAACACCTGATGTTTACAGTTACTGCCTGGGATTGGTATGAAGAAAGGCTCTTGCTGATACTTATTCCTGTAGTTTTTGTGTTTACATTTGAACTTTGCCCATGCCACTGTGTTGTTTAGGTTCTGCTCCAAAGTGCATCAGTGATTCCTTTCAATTTGGTCTTTCTGGGAACTCACTGGGAACATGCTCTGGGTCGCTGTGTTCATCCAGGTCACCAATGAGGATATTTCCATGATTGCCCTTTGGCAAATCCCCACTGACTATTCACCCTGTCCAATGGACTCCAGGAGGACTTAGCCCATCCTTTTCTGGGCATCGAGGTGAGGCTGATTAGCCTGTAGCTTCCCTGATCCTTTTTGAAGGTAGATATGATTTTTCTTCTCAGTGGGATGTCGTTCCTGATCACCCTGGTCTTTTAAAGATGATAAAGTGTATTTGAGGTTCGTGGCCAGCCTCAGCCTGAAGCCATCTGATCTGGTCTAATGGACTTGTATAGCATCTCATTCACTTAAGTGATCTCTAACTCCAACCTCTGTGTTTGTGGGAAATGTTTGACTCAACCAGACTCTGCCACTCATGTTCAGAGTTGTCTTGCCTGTGAATACTTGGATTTCTGTGGTTTGAGACTGTTGTTGTAGCAGCTGGATACTGAGAGCCAGCATACAGAGGGGCACTGGCTTGGGTCCAAAGAAGGTAAAGGAGTATGAGAAGGCAGGAAGAGCAAGATGCTTCTCTCCAGCTTGGATCTATACCCAAGTGGCATGGCCAGGATCCATGTTTGCTGCTCAGTCAGCATGTCTTGAGTTGGGGAACAGGTAGGGCCATACATGATGCGACTAGATATCACCTCTGGAGAGGCTTTGTCTGCTGGTGTGTAGCTGGCGGTGAAGACGGGGTTAGGAGGTGGCTTTATGGCCCCTGGTGACAGGCTCTCCTGCAGCCATGCTTGCCCCTGCTGTGGGGCTTGGTGAGATCTGACTCAGGGTGAGCCTAAGGTACTGTTTGCAGCCTGTCTGCATTCTGCCTTCCTTCTGCTCAGCCCAAACTACTTTTAACTGTCTTTTCCCCAAACATGTGTTATGCAGCATTCCAAAAATAACTGCTCTTCTTTATTTTTGGAGGAGGTGGTGACGCTTGCATCGCATTTGCTTTTTAAGCCCAGACTTATCCCGGCAGTGCTGTCCTTTTCACCCTCCTCAGAAGCCAAGAAGAAATCAAAATCTGTGAAATATTCATAGCTTCAGCTGTGTCATGGTTTAACCCCAGGCGGCAGCTCAGCCCCGTGCAGCCACTCACTCGCTCCCCTCTGCTGGGATGGAGGAGACAATCGGAAGGCTACAAGTAAGAAAACTCATGGGTTGAGATGAAGACATGCTGAGCATGATGTCCCATGGTGTGGGATATCCCCCTGGTCAGTTGGGGTCAGCTGTCCCAGCTATGTCCCCTCCTAGACCCTTGTGCCCCTCCCAGCCTCCTCACTGATGGGATGAGGAGCAGAGAAGGCCTTGGTTCTGTGTGAGCTCTGCTCACATCTCAGTGTTATCAACACTGTTTCCAGCACAAATCCCAAACTCAGTCCTGTACTAGCTACTGTGAAGGAAATTAATTCTACCCCAGCCAAAATCAGCACATTCTCCAACCCTTTATTCCATACCATTTATGTTATGCTCAGGTCCCGCAATAACCGTCACATTCTCATTAACTGCCACCCCCCTTCCTGTCCTTTGATACCATACACAGATGTCCTTTCCTTAGTCTGTGGAGCACCCCTGTGGAATGTCCATAAATGTCCATAAAAAGCTCGCTGAGACCATTTAGTCCATGCCTTTGGGCTCCTGCTGTTTCCGTGGTCTCTCAGGACAGGAGAGGTGCTGTGCTGCACAGGTAACCACAGCCAGCCCGGGTCGGGTCACGGCTGCCCTTGTACCTTTGTGTAAGACCTGTCCCCCGCTGATTTGGGTGGTTCCTGCTATAGTAATTCCTTATAAAATGCAACTCAAATCACAGGTTACAACAATTTAAAAGTATATTCATTGCAATCTCTGCCCCTGGTTACAGGGTTTAACATTGCAATGAACTCCTCCTGTTGTTCCTAGCCTGGCTAGCAACAAGAGGTTGCTGCTGTAGTAATTCCCAGTACAATCTCCACCCCGGGCCCTTTGAACCAGACCATTTGGTTTAACATTGCAATGAGCTCCTCCCCTTGCCCCTGCTCTGGCCTGGGGCTTACCAGAGACTGCAGTCCCTTAGGGATGTACCTGCTCCAAGCAGAGCCTTACCCGTGAGCCACAGTCTCTGCAGGCTTGTATCTGCTGTGCTGTTGGCTTACCCACGATCACTTTGAGGTGTACCTGTTCCAGCATGGTCTTCTCCATGGGCCACAATGCCTTCAGAGATACACCTGCTGTGGTGCACGTGTAACCACATCCACATAGGCTTTGAGATGTACGTGTTCTGGTGTGAGCTTATTCGTGGCCACAGATGCTTCAGGCTGTTCTGCTCACGTGTGGCCTCATCTGCAGGACACAATCCCTTCACCATGAATTCATGCTGTCCAGGACAGCAGCCATGCCCTGGGCATCTGGCAGCCCACAAGCATTGCCATTGCTTTCCAGATGTTCCCAGGCACAACACAGTAAGGTGACAAGCAATCAAGCAAGCAGCATAAGTAAAACACAGCCACTGATGAGCACTAAAGTCTAGTAGCCAGTCACAGGAGCCTGGCAATTAATAGTTAAACAACAGTAAAGCTATAAATTCTGCTTAGCACATTCCAATGTAATCTGTCGTTATCTGGAACCCTTTGTGCCCAACTGTGTATCAAAAAGGACTGTCATGGTTTAACACCAGCTGATAGCTCAGGCCCATGCAGCCACCCGCTTGCTACCCCCCAGTGGGTTGGGAGAGAGAGTCAGAAGGGTAAAAGTGAGAAAAACTCCTGAGTTGAGATAAAAGTTTAACAGGTAAAGCAAAAACTGCACACACCAGCAAAGCAAAATAAGGAATTCATTCACCACTTCCCATGGGCAGGCAGATCTTCAGCCGTCTCCAGCAGAGCAGGGCCCCATCACACATGATGGTGACTTGGGAGGACAAATGCCATCGCTCCAAATGACCCCCTCCTTCTTCTTTCCCAGCTTTATGTGCTGAGCATGATGTCCCATGGTGTGGGATATCCCCCCGGTCAGTTGGGGTCGGCTGTCCCAGCTGTGTCCCCTCCCAGCTCCTTGTGCCACCTCAGCCTCCTTGCTGGTGGGGTGAGGAGCAGAGAAGGCCTTGGCTCTGTGTGAGCCCTGCTCAGCCATAACTAAAACATCTCAGTGTTATCAACGCTGTTTCCAGCACAAATCCCAAACACAGTCCTGTACTAGCTACTGTGAAGGAAATTAACTCCACCCCAGCCAAAACAACATAAGCTGGTAAGCCTTTGAAGATAGTCTTCATCTCCTGCTTTAAGATGAAGAATTCTATCCATCTGATTATCAATAGGAGAAAAGGAGAGTTTTTTTCTTCCTTCAGCTCAGAGGCTGGATTTTGTTAGTGAAGGTCAAGGTGAGGAATGTGGGTGAAGGGGTGATGGATGCAACTTCATTCTGGGTCACTGGCCAAAAATTAGGATTGCAGGCTCTTGGCAGCACCGGTGCTGGTGGGTATTTGTGTGTTGTCTGAGAGGGACTTTCTTGAAGACTGCCCTCTGTCACTGCAGAGTTGAGCCTGGTCAAGTGGAGAGGGTGGTGCGGAGGCTGTATCCCTCCATAGGGAGCAGGGTATCTGGAGGACTTGCTACTTTGTGCAGCCAAGGGCAGTGTGGCACACGTGAGCATCTACAAATGTAGGCAGGTGTATTAACTTGTCAAGGAACAAGTTAGGCTCTTGGTCCCTTGGCCAAGGACATCTTGGCTTTCCCTGTGCCTTTGTGCCTTTGAATGAGCTAGGAGCAGGATAGTGGTTTTGTTATTTTTTTCTTTCTTTCTTTTTTTTTTTTCCCCAAGTAGCTCTCAATGTCTGTGCCTGTGAGTTATCCCAAGGTTAAAGCAGCACTTGTGAGGCTGCTGGCCCAACTCCTGGTCTGACGATACTTTGCACAAAGCCAGGACTAAAGTCTCTGATTAGGTGTGGGGGCCACTGACACACAGAAGTCCTTCTTGGCAGAGCGTTCCCCTTCTACTTGCTGCTGTTGATGCTGCAGGCTCTGGAGCAAGAGCGTGTCTCACTGGATCTCCTCCTTCTCGATTGCAGGCTGTACCAAGCTGTCAAGCTGCTCTTCTCCTTTGGGATTTTCTTCACATACGCCGTGCAGTTCTACGTGCCTGCCGAGATCATCATCCCTCCCCTTGTCGCCCGGGTGTCGGAGCGCTGGGGCTGGCTGGTCAACATGCTCCTCAGGGTGGCTCTGGTCAGCGTGACCTGTGAGTAGAAAGCAACTTGTCTGAGTTCCCCTACGAGGACAAGGCACCTCCTTCCAGCTGTGGGCTGGTGGTGCTGAGAGCCTTTGCCCTCACCTCGCTGCCTCTGCCCCTGCTGCCTTCAGGGAGTCTCCTGGACCTTGCTGATGCAAGCCAGGGGGCTAAGGTGGCCTTCAAGGAACAGCAGCAGTGGTCCTCTGCGATCTCTGTATGGGGCCAGTCTTCTCAGTGGAGGAGTAGTAGGCTTCCCACATCTTTGCACACACACATTTATTGCAGCGTGTAGCACAGCAGAAGACAACTGATGGTTATAACCAAAGCCCCAGTGTGCCCGTGGCAGTCTGCTGAGGTGCAGAGTCTGCTGCAGGGCAGGTCTGGCTGGATCAGCCCCAAATGATTCCCTTGCCTTGATGGTGTTTGGTGCCTGCAGTGAGGCTCTGGTGGAGCAGGCTCCTGGGCTTGAGCCTAGTGGACCTTCAGGAAAGGTGTGAAGCAAATCAGATGTCAGAGTATCTGATTTTTGGCTGGCTTTGGTTCCTGAAGGCTAAATCCTTGCTGTTGTCAGCACAGCTGAGACGCTTGACTGAGCTTCCTGGCGTCATCTGCTGAAAAAGAGCTTTTTCTCCATGGCTTGATGCTGCTGATGCACCAGAGTAGAACACTGGTGACCCAGCCTTGTGTCCCAGCTGACTTTGATTTGGGTTTGAGAGGAGCGTGGTGCTAACTCGAGGGCGGTGAAGCTGGCTGAGAGCATGGCACTGCCGCTTTCTGGGCTCTTGCTCTCAAAGCAGTGCATTAACAGAGGTGGGCAAAGACCCATCTCTTCTTTGCAGAGATCCTGAAGCTCACTCTGCAGATGGAGGGATGAAATCCTGCTGTGCTGGACCATGTGCTCTGGCCACCCCAGTGCTGTGGTCAGGCTCAGAGCCTGCCTGTGGAGTGGGAGCCTCTCCCAGAGGGAGTTGGGGTGTGCTGGGCCGACAAAGCAAAGGCTTGGAGTGGTGGGATGGCTTTAGGCACCGGCAGTGGCTGTACTCTCCTGTTTGGGGGTAGGGAGACAGCAGAGGTGTTGGTGGAAGGATGCTGGTTCTTTGTACCTCCTCCCCTTCTCCTTCCATGTAGGAGATGGCTGTGGCTGTTGGCGAGGATAAAAGCAATTAGGGGGGTTGCATGAATATTCATCGGATGATTGCGTGTCCGCAGAACAAGCCCACATCGTGGCTTTGGCTTCCAAAGAGAGGATGCAGTTTGGTGTATGGGTGTCTTTTAAGCTTAGACTTCAAAACCAGCACACTTAAAAACCCTTTGAATTAATACCTGTGGGAAGCATGACCGTTGCCCCCGAAGGCTGAGGGCTGCAGCTGGTGCTTCAGTTCTGCTTGTTTTAGAGAGGAGGGGTTAATAATTTTGTTTGCTTTGAGTCCAAAGAGCGGTGTGCGGTGGGCTGAGGATGCTGTTGGTGGGCTGGAGTGGTGATGAGCACCTCCTCTTTGTGTTTCGACCTGTTGCTGGTGTCCCAAGCCTTCCATCTCCTGTGGTGCCATGGGTGATCCGTGGCTCAGGGAGGCTCCAACAGCTTCTCTTATCTGTAGGTGACTGCCAAAGAGTGAACAAATCCCTGCACTAAGCAGTCCTGGGACATCCTTTCTGCCTTGAGGCTGTAGCTGCCACGGTTCTAGACATCTATTCCTAAGCAGAGTTTTCAAAGCAGTAAACCAATTTATTTCAGTTGGTCCCTTGGATTGAGCACTGAAGTCTGCTTTGCTTGCAGAGGATTCTCTTTTGTTGTGCAAAACTCTGGTTGCTTTTCCCTCAAACTTCGTTTTACCGAAAAGCAACAGTAATACTCTTGAGTGCCCAGGTTGCTGTGGATGGGGAGCTTGCTTGGTACATGGGCATGCCAAGGAGCACCACTCCCACTTGAAAATGGGACCTTGATGATCTTTTATTTTAGATCTGCTCCCCAAACACTGACACTCTGGTGTCCTGAGAGGAGCCCAGAGGAGGTGGCGGCTGTGGGCTGGTTGGAAGGAGAAGGCACCATCCCTTTGTCCTCCCCTGGCCCTGAGCAGGAGGAGGGGGAGCAGGCATATACCAGTGTTTGCATGGCCAAGTGTGAGCTGTCAGAAGTCTCTCAGGGGGATTTTCGTTGGCTGCAGTTTTTACCCAACAAATGTTCTCCCCCGGGCTGTGCCGTGGGTGCTCTGCTGCTGGAGCAGCTCTAAACGGATGCAAACCACATGGATTTATTCGGGGTGGGGGGAGATGGGTTTTTCCTCACATCTCCTGCTTTTATGGGGTTTCTGAGGCTTTACGGCTCCCCAGGTGTGGGGAATTGGCTCTCAGGAGGGGATCGGTGATGCCGGCAGCCGCTCTTCTGCCAGCGGCATCTGTTTGCTGGGGCACCCGTCCCGCTCAGCCCTGGAGCTCGCTGGGGCAATGCCCAGGGCGACAGAAAGGGTTTGGTCTGCGTGCTGCGCTTTGTTAGCTCAGTGCAACGGCTTAATTGCATGTTGGGGAGGAGTTGCTGGAAAAATATGCAGCCACATCTTCAAAGCTGTCAGGGAAAAGGGCAGAGATATGATTCAAGCATCCCTGCGGTGGGTTTTTCCTTGCTTTGACTCGAGGGTGGAGGGTCTCTGCTGTCTGGGAACCGACAGTGCTAACGTCGTGTCCTTCTCCAGGCGTGCTGGCCATCCTCATCCCGCGCCTGGACATCGTCATCTCGCTGGTGGGCTCCATCAGCAGCAGCGCCCTGGCTCTCATCTTCCCCCCGCTGCTGGAGATCGCCACCTACTACACGGAAGGCATGCACCCCCTCGTCATCACCAAGGATGTCATTATCAGCGTCTTCGGCTTCGTGGGGTTCGTGGTGGGGACGTACGAGGCGCTGGTGGAGCTGATAGCACCCGCCACCACTGTTGTGAACGGCACCAGTGTCATGGTGCAGTGACAGTGCCCCTGCCCCACCGGCCCCTCTGGATGCCGTGCTGGGGGCTCACGGGCACTGGGCGCTGCTGGTCCTCTGGGAACGGTCTCCCCTCTCTCTGGAAACATGGTGGGTTTGGTCTGCAAGAGGATGGGGCTACTCACCATCGAGGCCGCCCATCTGCAGCAGGGTCCTGTGCTGGGGTCTGGCTGGGGAGGTGAGATCCGGGCTGGGGCAGTGCCTTCCTGGGGGCTTTTTGGGCAGGCAAAACAGCCCCCTCAGCACTTGTGTAAATAGTCACTTTGAGAGGTGAGGAATCCTGGGGGTAGATTTTGATTTTATTTTATTTTTTTAAATCCCAACCTTTCTGTATTTCCTCTGTCCTTTCAGTCGGGACAGGGAACAGGGACTTCTCTTTTTTGTGCCAGTTTTTTTTTTTCCCCTCAGCACTTTATTTTTACAGCAACAGAGAAACCTCAGCTCAGGTTGGAGAGCGTGGAGCTGCCTCCTCACTGTGGCTTCGTGGGAGGGGCAGGCAGAGCCCGAGGTGTGGAGGATCCTGGGGTCCCCCACCCAGCTCTCCTGCTGCGGGATCTCCAGACATGGGCATTGGCTCCTGCTGTGCTCTGGGGGCTGTGCAGGGCCTGGAGCTGGGCACTGGCCACGGCACCTCCCAGCCCTTGGGAGGGTTTGCTGAACCCTGGCCCACACTTTCAGTAGTGACACTTCTTTTTCCTCATCTAGCGCACGCACACCTAACTTGTGGCTTTTGAAAGTTAGAGAACGGAGGCGTGTGGAGAGCAAGTGAGCTCTGCCATGACGAGGGTCTGAACCCATCACCTTCAGCTGGTACCTCTCTCCCTGCATGGGACAGGGTGTCCCTGGGGGTCACCCCCTGCTTCCCATATGTCGCAAAAGCGCATCACCTTGTTTACAGTGCCCGAGCTGGCCCCGGCACGCTCCGGCTGCGTCTGCAGGCCGATACTGAATGTCAAATCACATACAAAAACTCCGTAATACTTTTTTTTTTTCCCCTTTCCCTCCTGGTCCCACTCCCTCTGCATCTTCTGCCCCAGCTCCAGTTCCCTGGTAGGATGCAGCTCTGGAACTTCTTGCGCTCCTGTTGCTTCTTGCATTGTGGCTGGTGCATGTCCTGCAGGGATGGTCCCCACCACTGCTTTCCTTCCTCTCAGTGAGCTCAGCTTCCTCCTGGAAGAGTTTCCTTGTCTTTCTGTAGCATTTCCTTTTTTTTTAAGATGAGAGCAAATGCTTCCTCCACGGGATGTCTTTTCCTAGCAGTGCGAAAAGGTTTGGGCTGAGCCACTCCTCTGCGACCTGATGTCTGTGCCAAAGTCCTCCCTGCTAACGCAGCTGCATTCCCATCTTTGATGGAATATGAGGAAGGCTTGGGGTTATTTTTGGTGTTTGACCCGCTTCTGGGAGGAGGAGGCTGTGCAGGGCAGTGTCCCCCTCGATGTGTGGTGTTTCCGTATCCTGCTCTGCATCCCATTTGGGGACTCTGCTTTGGATGCACCATGTCGGTACCCAAGGTGGACCCAAGGCCAGGCGTGGGGCAGGTCTGTGCCACGTTGCTGCTCCTTTCCACCCCTTCACCTGCTCTCTGCATCTCTTGGTGCTTACCTTGTTTCCTCCAAATCTGTGCTGGTGAAGGTTTCGGCATGCTCCAGCATTGCTCAGTTGTAAGCAAAGCTTTAAGTCAAATCCTCCTTTCAAGAGGAAATGGACTTGAGTTGCACCAGGGGAGGGTTAGATTGGATATTAGGAAAAATTTCTTCTCTGAAAGGGTTGTCAAGCATTGAACAGGCTGCCCAGGGGAGTGGTGGAGTCACCATCCCTGCAGAGATTTAGAAGATGTGTACACATGGTGCTCAGGAACACGGTGTAATGCTGGACTTGACATTGCTAGGCTAATGGTTGGAATCTATGATTTTAAAGGTCTTTTCCAACTGTATAATTCTGTTGGGTTTGGAGGACACTGTGGGGATAGAGAGCAAAGACCCAGGTCTGGGAGGGCGCTCCAGGGCATGCCACGGATGGGAAAAGTGCAATATTCACTTCCATCGCTGTGTTCCAAACCCAGCTTGGCTTGCAGGATTGGGTCTAAATGCAGAAGTGTCACCCTTGGCAGAGGAGGGCATGCTGTGAGGAGCAGGGACCGTCTGATGCTTGTCCCCAACTCTGTTGGTACGTCGCAAGAAGACTGGCTGTATTTCGGTTGACAGCTGTGCCGGGGCAAGTCCCCAGCCTGGCACCAGACATCAGTGGGTTTTCTGGTGGGGCTCCTAGCTTCCAAACTGTACGGAAAATCACGTTGCCAGAGGTCAGTGTTCACAAAGAAGACAGAGGAGTCTTAACTTTATTCGAATAAAGGGAGAGTTCACCGGGGTTGCCAAGTCCCAGTGAGGTCTCTCAAATTGCGGGAGGACGCAGCCCCCTTTTATCCTAATTTCCCGGCCGCATGAAACCCTCTCCCTTTCCCCATTGGCTGAGGTACTCAGGAGGTACAGACTTCCCGATCCGCCTATTCCATGTTCCCCCTTAACATGTACCCCCCTTAACAACATACATCGCATGTTGCATTAACTCCAACTTTATGCCGCCCAGGGCGGAGAAGTTAATATTCATAGGCCTATTAAGCCTGCGCGCTCTTTCTCAAAGTTCAAAAGTTTAGAGCATCCTGGCTGTTGACTTAATTAATAGCCCTAATGGTCAAGGTGTCTTGTTATCTTCTCCTGCAGGCTGCATTCTGTGACTCCCTCGTTCAGGAAGGACACTCTCCTCTTTGTTCCATCACTAATAAGGAGAAAAACCCCACACTCTCCTCTTCTGGTTTTATCACTTATTTGTAAAGACACTCTCTTATTCTCTCAATCCCTCCTCTTCTTATTTCAATATTTGTCTTTACAAAGTTTGGTTATCATTAACCTGATTTTCTCCTCCTGATCCACCTTTGGTCTTAGAATTATCATTTGTTCCCAAATTTGATCTTGCATCTTTTGTAATTCTACTACTTTTTTTCCTACAAAAAAAACCAAACCAAAAACCAATGTCTAACAACTAGTGCGCCAGTGTGAAAAGGGAGGAAAAGAGAAAGGAAGAGAGGGAACGAAGCAAAGGCTGAGGGTGAGCTGGAGGGAAGTCCAAAAGGAAGGGCTGAAAAAAAAAAGCAAGCCAAATAAAATAGAGGGAAAAAGCACAAAGTAGTCCTTTCTTCCACTTTTATATTACGTTTCTTATTCCAAGGGCTCATTTGCTTAAGTCCACCTCCCACCAGCGGTGGTACGCATGCCCAATACCGTCACTGTGGGGGCCTTGCGGAGCAGACCCCGGGTCTGGGCGCATGCATGGACGCCAGGTTCGGTTTCTGGGAGTTTGCTTTGTGCACAACGACAGGGAACTCCTAATCTGGCAGTACCCTGTGGCTCGACATTGCTGCTCCTTCTATGTGGTGAGTGGTGGTATGAATGACAGAGGCGGAAGAGGAAGGGGGAAAGAAAGGAAAAACAAAAGAGAAGCAATCGCGCATGCACAATGCAAGCTTCGATCGACTTTATAAGAAAATCCAAAATGTATTACAAGTAATAGTATCTTATCTTTTGATATACCCAAAAATCCTTTCCAAAAGTCCACACTTTCCACTTTCTTCATCTTCGTCCTCTTATCAGTCCATCATTCTTTAATGCCAATGGTCTTCCATCTTCATTCTTGTTTGCCGAGCATTGCCGAGTGTCCTCCATCTTGCGTTCTAGCACGTGTCTTCTCGTATATTGCTCAGTCCATTCTTTTCCATGATCCAATCCTGAAACGCTGTTCTGACATTTAACTACTACATTAACAACACCAACTATTTAACTGCAAAACCATTAAATGTTCTAACCATAACATATCAAAACTCAAGCAAATACAACTATCAAAACATGTCTTAACAACACCAAATATTCTAGGTTTATAAGTTTGTTTCCAATACTGGGGAAGGGGGCGGGGCAGGTGGTTGTTGTTCATCAGAACAATATAACTCGCAACATTCTCCAAAATGATCACCACAACGCCACAACAAACAAGTAAAAACCATCAAAACAAATGCCGCAACAAGTGTTATCCCAGCCAAAACATACAGAGCAATCACCTCGCTATCCATGATAATTTGTCTTTTTGTAACCGCGTTACAGCCGCTGCGCCTTCGCCAAGAGAATGGGGGTCTGCAAAGGTCTACGCCCCCTAGCCCAGAGCGCATGCGTGGTCTAGAAATTGCTATCCCAAATATAGGCAAGAGTAAATAAACAAGAACTAGTCACGTTACTAATTCCTTATGCATAATAAATATTTTTAGTTAATATACTTAATAAGGCCAATGTTAAAATAAATCTTTCACAATACTCTATGTATGCCCACTAATTTTTCCACTCCGATACTTAACTCTGTTATAGAGGGGGAGGAAAGAAAATAAAGAAGCAAGAGTTATAATCCATATAATGCTAATGGCTACACTCTTGGCCTGTTTCACAAACCCGACTTGTTTTACTCCGTCAGGGGAAGTCACAGCAATTGCCTGCATGTTGCTCACAACACTCTAGATGAACTATTAAATAGTCCACACACAAAAAAAATAATGTCTGTGGTCAACTAGAACAAATTGTTTTGACAGTTTCTTCACATTAGTATGGTGAGGTATGTTCCCCAACTTTGATTGCTGTATCCCCCTTTTATTGGAGGTTCAGAAAAATCAATTTGACAGTCGTCCCCTGGTGCATTCCTCTTAATTGCACTCAGTTACCTTTCCCATTGCTGAGTCACTTGTCGAATTGTAACATATAAATTTATCCCTACTCATTTCTGATTTAAAAATGTATACAGAGAGTCCGCCCCTCAATGTGCCTTATTGTGCTCTTTGACAGTTCTCCCTAATTCTGCCATTGCTCAGGTGTGCCCATCCTTTGGAGGGAATCTGCCCTCTCATTTGTTCTATTAATTCTTTATCAGCTCTAGAGTATTTAATATTTTACTCATCCAGACTTCTGCTTCTGTAATCTGAAATTAGTGTTAAAATATTCTGAGTTCTTTCTGCTATGAAATGTGGGGCCCATATCTAAAGATAGTCCTATACACACCCCAAACCTTGGTGCTATTTCTCCAAGTAATGTTTTTGATACCTCTCTTACTTTATTGGTGCAACAAGGAAAAGCCTCTGGCCAGCCTGAAAAAGTGCCTCTCACCTTACCAGTCTGGCATCTGGCTTCAGTTGGGTGGTTACCAGTTCCGCTGCTCAAGATCTTCCTGGTGTTTCTGAGGCCCAAACCAGAATTATTACGGTGTTTTCTACTCCCTCTAGTACCTCCTGCGGCACAGCTTCCATCTGTAACATAAGAACTTGGGCATCCAGACCTTTATTTTCAAGAATATGAACTTGAATTCTTCCTTTTTCCAATACTGACACAGGACAGTCTGGTAGGAATTGATGGGGCAACCCCCTTTGCCAGTTCTCAATTTCAAAGGCTAAAGAAAACCAGAAACCCTCTGGCTTTTCTCTTTACCCTGTGGCACCAATAATTGACTCAGTTTGCTTACTAGAATTACCTTTACATGGGTTTAATACTAAATAAGTAACCCCTGTATCTACTAGAAAATTTATTTTCTCATTCCCCAACCTTATTATAACCAGCGGCTTTGTCGGGGAAGGTTCTAGTTCATAACCCTCAGTTTCCTTCAGTCTGAACCCACCACCATCATGTTAGCTGTTTGCCCCATTATTCCTTCAAATCACTGCTGATTTGGTTGCAAGCATTCTCTTTTTCAGTGCCTCTTCTCTTTGCAAAAGGCACGTTGATCTTTTTCTAACAGCATTCTGGCCCTTGGCATTCCACCAGGATCTTGCCTGCCTCTCGGAGCCTGAGAACACCCTCCTCCAGCCCTATTATTGTCCTGGGCTACAGCCACTGCTAGCAGCTTGCATCGGAGTTTTTCTTTTCTCTGCTTTCCTCCTCCACTTTCTTCCTGTTGTTATACATTTTCCAAGCACACTTCTGTATTTCGTTTAACAAGTTGGCATTTTCCCTTCTAACTTCGGTGCTAAGAACCTCCCAGTTCCCACGTTACCTTCTACACCAGGTGTGACAAATAAATACACAGAAGCAATTCTGCATAAAGCGAGCAGTGACAGCGCAGCTGTGAGCATCAGCCCCCGCATCACTGGAGATTCAAAAGAAGAGAGGTCTTTTCAGACCACTTCAGTAGATGATCTGTGGGTCAACTCCTGGGGCTCCCCCCGAAGTTGACACACTGACCACTACTCCGGTTCATTCCTGTGAAGAGTAAACCACAGTCTCCCATCCTTTTCCTCCAGCTTAGAAGTCCAAGTTTCTGGGGCTTTGGAGATCTTGACTCAGGTATGATAAGTCCACCCAGGTTCAGCTGTCTTGACTGCTGATTGCAGAGTTAACAGTACTTGGTAGGGCCCATGCCACCTTGCCATCAGTGGTGTTTCCTTCCACTCTTTAATTAGGACCCAGTTTCCTGGTTGAATGCTATGGACAGCAAAGTCCAAAGGCAGGGTCTGTGCCAGCTGAGCTTCCTGTCAAAGAGATTTTACAAGAGACAGTATTCTGGCCACATACTTGTCTAAGAACACATCACTTATCTGCACCTCCCCACTGGGGCCAGAGCTTTGGTTAACCCGCTTTTTAACACGTTAAAGCTGTGCTGCCCCCCCTCCACAGACTGCAGTAACCTAATCCATGGAGGCAGAGTAAATTAGCATTCTCTTGCAAAGCTTGCCCAAACAGAACCTGTGGATCCCTGCTGAAGGATCGTTCATATCAATTGTTGGTTTACTATTCTCCCTTTTTCCTCTTTTTCCCACTAAAATAAAAAAAAGTTTACTGTCCTCTGTAAACAGACATTCCCAGAAAGCATCCTTTAATTCAAGTACTGCTCATTCTCCAACTTTACTATTACCAGGGGTTGTGCTGAGGATTCCGATTCATCATCTTGTCTCACACAGTCTGTATCTAACATCATACTTCAGTATCCTTTCAAACCCCACCGACTGAATTGTGAGCATTCCGTCCTCCAGTGCTGCTTTTTACAAAAAGCACACCCATCTTTTTCTCAATGATATTCCGACCCTTGATGCTCTCCTAGGAAGTTGCCTCCCTACCCCCCGAGGCCTAATAGCCCTGTCCTCTGATTTTATGACTTCCCAGGCTATTGCAGCTGCCAGTATTGCTGCACGTTTGTTTGTTTTCGTTTCCCTTTTTTTTTCTTTATTTTTTTTTTTTTTTTAACTTTTCTTCTTTCCAGCCTTCTCCCTGTTACTACAAATTATATATACTATCTCAATCAACTGAGACATTGTCATTCCAGACATTCCGTAACCTTCAGTACCCATTCAGGGTCCTCCCTACGCGTGCCTGCTATCTTTCCAAGTCTTTAAACCGGGTACCGAAAACAGCACCTTTAACTAAACCAGTTTCCAAACTCTCCTGCCGCCTGTCTGAGAGGGGCTTGTAAACTTTCTCCCTCACCAGAGTTCTCCGTATCACTGTTCCTTCTTTCTCTCTGTCCTCCATTCGCCCCCCCTTTCATCCTGTGCAGCCGCTTCTTACTTATTCCTTCTCAGTCCAGACAACATATTAACATCCTCTACTCCTTCTTCCTCACATTTCTTTTTACATTTGTTGCATTGCCTACCAATGCTACATGATGAGCACCACCATGTTATTTTCTGCTTTTAACACCAAACCATTGCTATCTTGAACCATTAACCCACAGTCCTTCCTGGATTTTTAATCATTTCTGAGTGTAAAGAAAAGATTTACATACAGTATTTCATCCCATTTTCCTTCCCACCAGCAAAATATCGTTAATTTCAATATTGTATTACAATTCAGAGTTACATCTTTCAACAATTTCCCTGATGTTCAAGAATATACATTGGCCACCTGTTAGTACACCATTCTGTAAGTTGTTTCCAGTTTAGAGGGTCCTCCCTCCCCACTTTTCGCATTGTTACTCTGGCCGAGAAAAATAACCGAACTTTTCCATTGTTTCAATTATTTTCCAGCCCAGAAAAACAGCAAAACTCTCAAGTAAGGGGGTACTCCAACCCACTTTTTCCCCATTTTCCTTTTACATCCTGAGTGGTAAAGTGGCACAATTACAAACCCAGCGCCTCCCCCCTGCCTGTCCAACAGGGCTTGACGCAGACTGCATCCTCCTTCCAGCTGTAGAAGGAGACACAGTATTCTACCTTCCTCCCCTTTACTGTTCCACTTTCCCAAAAGAGCAGTAATGGCAGCTCCTCCTTCATGTCCCTGATTCGGGAGTCAGGGATACAAAGATCTTACATCCCCTGGGGGAGGTGGAGGAGCTCGGGGATAAGGAGGAGGGAGATATTGGAACACATCCTCCATATCCTCGTTATCCTCCCCTTCTCCCTTCCTAAACTTCAACCCTCATTTATTCCCTTTCCCTCTACCCCAAGAGGGAACCATCTATATCCTCTCTTCAGAATATAGTCTGGCCAGGAAAAACAAAACAAAACCAAACCAAACCTTTACCTTTAGGGGAATGTGCAGGCTATCCCAAACCTCAACATTCTCCCCAAGGGAGACTCCGGGGGTATTTCGGGATCGTCATCCCGAGCGTCGGGGCCCCTTCCCGACAGTCCGCTGCCCTCCCTGGGCATCCTTTACCTCCCCGAAGTTCCCATACTCACCGGTGAGTTTTCGCGGTCCTTCCCTTCGGATCGCTTGAGGTACCTCGGGTCCTTTCCGTCGGACCCCTGGCCCTTTCCTTCGGGCCTCTTCACGGACCAACTCGGTCCGTTACTCGTCTGTCTCCGAACAGTCTCGGGAACCCAATCAGTCGTCCAGTGCCAGCAGCCACCAAAGGGAACTGATCACCGAAATCTTGGTGAGGCGCGCCGTCAGTCCCGTTCACCGTCTGCTGTCCCTGGAAGGTGGAAGGATCCCGGACGAGCCCCCATTTATACGGAAAATCACGTTGCCAGAGGTCAGTGTTCACAAAGAAGACAGAGGAGTCTTAACTTTATTCGAATAAAGGGAGAGTTCACCGGGGTTGCCAAGTCCCAGTGAGGTCTCTCAAATTGCGGGAGGACGCAGCCCCCTTTTATCCTAATTTCCCGGCCGCATGAAACCCTCTCCCTTTCCCCATTGGCTGAGGTACTCAGGAGGTACAGACTTCCCGATCCGCCTATTCCATGTTCCCCCTTAACATGTACCCCCCTTAACAACATACATCGCATGTTGCATTAACTCCAACTTTATGCCGCCCAGGGCGGAGAAGTTAATATTCATAGGCCTATTAAGCCTGCGCGCTCTTTCTCAAAGTTCAAAAGTTTAGAGCATCCTGGCTGTTGACTTAATTAATAGCCCTAATGGTCAAGGTGTCTTGTTATCTTCTCCTGCAGGCTGCATTCTGTGACTCCCTCGTTCAGGAAGGACACTCTCCTCTTTGTTCCATCACTAATAAGGAGAAAAACCCCACACTCTCCTCTTCTGGTTTTATCACTTATTTGTAAAGACACTCTCTTATTCTCTCAAAACTCAGTTTGCAATCCACGGCGAAGACCTCATTTCCAAGGAGACTGGGATATCACAGCAGCATTAAACATTTTTTTGCAATTCTTCACTTTTATTAGGGCCAGTGGGGGTTGTTTGGAGACGGGGCCAGACGTGCCAGTGGGGCACGCAGCAAGAGGCTCTGCCAAGCCAGGAGGACCTGTCATAGGACCCGATGGACACAAACAGTTGACACTTGTGTATCGTAGGCTGCTCTGTAACCAAGGGAATTGTCTGTGTAAATATAGAAATGATTAATGTACGTGTCTCGTGCCCATGGATGTTGTCAGTGTACAGCGTGTGTAGCTGCCCGGTGGAAGAGCTGATGCTGCACCTGAATCATGTATCTTACTTTAATCAATAAACATGATCTATTTTTTACGTGAAAAGGCTCAAGGGGTTTCTCTTCCACTGAGGCAGGTGTAAAACTACCTGGCAGGGCCAGGACCAGGCATGGAGCATGTCTGAGGGTCTCCGAGGTGGATTCTGCTGTGCCGGGCTGGGTGGGGCAGTGGTGCAGCATTAATGCCAGTCGATGTACTACAGCTTTTGGGACTCATCTCTTTTGTTTGTTTGTTTCTCTTCTCTTCTCTGTTTTTAGCTCCTTTTTGCAAATATGACCCAAGTGCAAGGGCTTGGGGAGGAGGGGGCATCTATGGGGGAGCAGGAGACCTGGAGCCCAACAGGCAGCTGGGGGCAGACCCTGTGCTTTTCCCACCCCTGCAGCAGCTTAAAGAGTTGCTCTTCTGCTGAGGGTGTTTCAGCTTTGCTGCTCTGACAACGGTGATTTTTCTTCTGAATGCAAAGCAAGTAGGTCGTGGGCAGAACCTTTATGAGCTCTCTGGGCTTGGCTCTTCTCTCTGCTCCACCAAATCCATGCTGTGGCTTCTTGGCTGTGTCCTGAGACCCAAGAGCCTGGTTTATGCCAAAACCGGGGCTGGAGCTTAAAAAAGAGCCCAACATGTGCCGATGGCAGCAGCACAGTGGGTGCTGAGCTGCTGCTGATCCGCCTGAGAGATCAAAGGAGCAAAAGGCAGCCCACACTCAGAGCCAGCCGGGCGCGACGCCAGCGCGGCTGCAGCTTATCCTCAGGCTGCTGAATAATTCATGCCACTGCGGTGAGCTATTAGAGGGGGTGTTTGGGAAATTGGTGCTAAAAAAAAAGTTAATCTCTTGAAGGTGTGGCAGAAAAGTGTCCTTAAAGCATACCGACTGATGGGGAATGTGGTCCTGGAGGGGAATCTGAGGCCACCTGAAGCCCAGGATGCAAGGACCGGCTGCAAACTGGCAGCTCCTGGTGCTCGGGGTGTTTCTGACTGTGGAGAATCACCAAGGCCAGATCCACATCCAGCTTTCTTCCGAAGGCTGAACGCTGCAGGACTGCACCCTTCCATGAAATGGCTTTGGTAGGCTGCACCTTCCCAGGTGTCACTTCTCTAAGCATCATCCCCCTTGCCCTTGCCCTTCCCTTTGCTGCAGCTTCCAGCCAAGGCGACCCTGCGGAGTTAAAACTCAAAAAAGTTTAAAGGAAAATGTCATCACTGTTATTTGTGCCACTTCTGGATGCTGGGAAGAATGATTTGTGTTTGCCTTGTGGGGAAAAGCAGTGCGTGTTGCTAGGAAGCTGTGGCACTGTTGGAGCAAGGGTGGGAGGGCAGCAGGGTGACAGCCTGGTCACCCCTCAGAAAGCTGCCCAGCGCCTGAGCCAGCAGTGGGTCCTCGCTGTGATACAGTTTGTGTCAGGTCTCACACCATCTCGCTCTGCTGGAAGTGCCAGAGAGCTAAGGCACAAACTGGAGCTGATGAGCAGAAAACAGGGGCAGGACAGGTGAACCCCATCTTTTACTTTAGCTGTAAAAAAATTGCTGCTCCCCCAGCAAGCCCAGGGATGGCAACCTACTCTTCACAACATCCTGTCAGCACGCAGGGCATGCTGTGGGGACCTGTCTGCATTTAGAGTTTTATTAAATATAGCCACAGGGAACTGCAAAGTTCACAAGTCCATCTCGTCAGAGGAAAGCTGAGCTGGGGGCCTGCAGCCCCCAGCTGCTCCCTATCCTGGCTTTAAATTGGGATTAACTGCAGCTGTGGTGGGGTAACAAGGTTGTGCTGGGTCATTCTTGTCCTGCAGCTGGCAGGTCAGGCAGGAGGGAGGTTATTGTGCTCTTCCCTTCCTTGTGTGGTGACTCTCTCCTCCTCACAGCAGCAGGTAGGACGTTGTGGTATCCTGGGAGTGTTTTGGGCGCGGGATGACTTTCTGGCTTGGGACATGGAGCTGGCGGTAGGATTTGCAGCCTGAGGTTCTAGCGTGTGGTTGTAGTGGTGGGTTTCCTTTCTCCTGCTGCTTCTGCCCAGGGGCAGTCCCGATCCCAGCAGAGATGTCGCTGTGCTGTGTCTACAAACTTCTCTAGGGTTGTTGTGTAATTGAGGCCGGCAGGGACTTCAGGAGGTCTCTCTTCCAACTTTCTCCTGCCTGAAGCAACACTTGGAATTACAAGAAAAGCCTCGGCTTGGGGCTGGCCCTTTGGAGGTCTGGGCTGCAGAGCCGGGGGCTGCTGCAGCAGCAACCTATGGCTGGGGTCCTGCCTTTCCCCCGAGCAGACTGATCTCTGGGCAGAGGACACTGAGGCACTGCCCCAGGCTGGGATGGTCCCCCTTAATCAGTCACTGTTGGGGTCACTTGGCCCACGCAGCAGTTTGCCCTCTGCAGATGTTGGCCCTTGGAGACACTGCTCCCCTGGCCCTCCCTTTGCTGTCGCTCTGGTGGTAGTTAATGACATCACTGGCATTCAAAGCATCACTGAGCTTCAGTGATGTCATCAAACGTTGCTGGGGAGATGCTGGGATGGATCGTGCTCTCCAGTTGACAGTGAGCCCTTGCAGGGGCGGCTGCCCAGCGTGCGTGGGGGAGCGACATCTGTGACAAGCCTGGGGTTATTGGTGAAGAAAACCCTGTCATAGTGCGTGAGAGCTCTGAGAGGTAAAACAGGCAGCGCTTCGGGGGGTTGTGAGGGCGGCTGGTGGGTGCAGGAGTGCCAAGCAGCCCTGATGCCCAGGGGATACTTGGGCAGGGTCTGCTGGGGCTGGCTGCTGGGTGTTTTGGGGACCTCTCTGCAGACAGCCTTGAGTTGGGTGTGTTTTCCAGGTTAATCAGGTGACGATCATCTCGTTAAGGGCTGTGGCTTTACTTTCAGAAATTAGATGGGTTTCTGTTTTTCCAAGTAAGTTTGGTTGTGAATGGGAATCAAGGCAAGGTTTGGACTTGGGTCATTTCAACCCCTCTCCTCCTGAGCTACAGGATGCAGGAGTTTTGTGTCTTCCCAAAGCTGCTCTGGGTCTGTCTCCTTCCTCTGGCACTTACAGGATCCTCAAAGACACATAGAATTTGCTGTTTTGGTAACACTCTGAAGGCTCAAGAGGCTGGGGGTGCTGGTTTCCAAAATAAGCTGTTATTCCCTGTGCTGCCCTTGGCTGGAGCTAGGCAGGGATGTCCTATTTACAAGGGAATCCCCGAGTTACCGAATAAAATCCTAATAGTAAAAAAAATCCAAACTCTTTTAATACTTTCCAAAAATCAACAACAAAAAAGTTACATCAAACAACCAAACCAAAGAAAAGCTCTCATGAGTAAACGATACGTTTCCAAGCACAAGGACATACAGGCAAACCCACGCTCGATACCCTCGGTGCCCTGGCTTGTGTAGGAGATGCCACGAGGTGCTGGCCAGTCTCTGGGATGCACTGGAGAGCCCCAGCTGGGTGGCAGGACCATGTCCCACTGTGTTCAGCACAGGCGCATGACAGCCACAGGGACACGTCTGTGCTCACATCCTCAGAGCGGGGTCTCCCTTTCTCCCACAAGTGCAGCCTGACTGGGCAGGGGTCTTGCTTTGCTGGTGGCTGCACGGGTTTGAGTCTGTGGGTGGTTCCTGGTGTGATGAAGCTTGTTGCTTGGTTTTTCTATAGAAATGGGCTTATTTTTTTTATTTTTTTATTTTTTAATTTTTTTTTCTCTTGGACTTCTGTTGGCCAAATGAGGGGCCTGCTGATGGAACCAGGCTGCATTCCCTCATCTCTCTCCCTGCATTGGGGAGCAGATGTGGAAGAGGGTTTGCACCACCTGATCTGTTCCTTCAGGCAAACTGTTGGCTTGATGCAAGCCCTCAGAGCTGGATCTGGGGGCAGGGAGCTTCAGCTATCCCACCCCGGGCACTCCCAGGCTGTGCATTGCTAGTCTTTTCAGGACTGCTGCCATGCCTGCGGTGCTTGCCCTCCTCCTCCTTCTCCTCGCTGTGGCCAGGGAGCACAGGGTGGGAGGAGGTGGCCTGCTGCGGTCCTGTGCGGGGTTGAAGAAAGTCCCCTTGGTGAGGAGGCAGCTCAGTCATTGGCATCCCAGGAGCATCCTCCGTGTCCCGGCAGCGGCTGGAGCATTTCCCCTCCGTTTGCCGCAGGAGCACTGTGGCAGGCAGTGGGGGGAAAGATCCAGCCAAATCACAACCCACCCGTGCAGGGGGAGACGCTGCAAGCCGGGGGCATGCGCACACTTAAGCCCCACTTCAGTGGCATGTGCCAACCCCCCGCGCACTGTTCTGCGTGGAGATGCGCTTCTCGTCTGGAGAACGAGCCCCTCCTGCTAAAACATCACCTCCTCACAGCTCCCGTAGTCGCTCTCCACCATGTCGGAGCCCTCATAGTTGGGGGGTGGCAGGGCTTGGGTTCGGATGCCGGGCTGGTGGCCCACCTCACAGTCCGCGTAGGAGGGCTGGGCCACGCTCAGGCGCATGCTCACCCGTTTGTAACCGGGCTCGGGCTGGTACGGGACACCCTCGCCCTGCACCAGCTGGGCTGGGTAGTAGCTGATGGCCGTGTACTCGTTCTGGCACTGGGAGGCTCCCACGTCCACGGGGCCAAGCGGCAAGAAGTCCTCCAGGTTCTGGTTGCTGTAGCGGGGAGGGATGGGTGCCCGCTTGTTGCTCTGGTCCAGTGGGAAGGGAAAGCCCCCATAAAGAGCCACCGGCTCTGCATCCGCCGGTGGAGGGGGTGGCGGTGGGAGAGGAGGGTGGGAGGAGGACGCGGGGGTGCCTTGGATGATCTCGTAGTGGGAATATTCCTGGACATCTGATGACAGGTACCGGGGCGGCCAGTAGGTTGTCTCTGCTGGGTAGACTGGAATAAAACAGTTGTGTTAGCTGCAGTTCAAGCTGTTGTTTTCCCTCTCCTGCCCTCCCGCTAAGTCCTTCTGTATACTCTGAGCCTGCAGGAGATGTGACAGACTGGGGAAGAGAGAAGACATGGGGACAGGGGAGTTTAAGTTGCTGTGTTGGGAATTGAGGGGACCTGAGGGCACCCTGGCTGTGCCAAGGTAGTGCTGACACCCACTACCCTAGCACCCAAAAGACATGCTTCATCATATCATTCAGGTGCAAGAAGCTTGCGTGATGGAGGAGCAAGTGACCCACTGGATCTTTCTCTTTCCCTGTAATTACTTTTCTGGACTCTTTTCTAATTGTGTACTTTGGTGATGTAGTTCTGCACAGAGAGAGAGCAGCAACCCTGTTCTCCTGAGCCACAGGAGGTGTTCGTCCAGGGACAAGATCCCTCTGTCTAGGAGCATTGCTGCAAATGCCTCCATTAAAACTTACACTGACTTTCAGGACCTTATTTTTTTTTCCCCCTTAGCTTCATTTTTCTCTTTTATAGAGTCTTTTGCCCCAGGACGTGTGGGACTCCAGGTTATGCATTAGTGGTTTTCCTGCTGGTTGTGTAAGACACTGAGCAGGTTAAGGCTGAAAACTGGGATGTACTGGTGAGCACAGAGGGAAGAGCCAGTAAAGGATTTATAGCAGGGCTTGGGCAGCATTTGCCTGTGCTTTGCTTGGCTTCAACCTATGCTGTTGGTCCCTCATGTGTGCAAACCTTAGATCCACTTCACAAGGGGAAGAGGGATGTGTAAGAGCAAGAAAAAGCTGTGGCTACTGACCCATCTCCTCCCTGGCCCAGGTGCACTTGATGAAGGACTCGTTGTCGGAGTTGGAGGGGGGTGCAGCGGGGGGGCAGGTTGGGTGCCACGCTGCACACGATGGTGCCCCGGTGCTTTGGGGCGTTGGCCGAGTTGAAGGTGACAAATTCGGGGGTGCTGGCGGGTTTGCGCTGCTCCGGCGTGGCCCGGTCCAGGTTGTTGTGTGCGGTGTCACTGAGGATGTTGAGCTCGATGGGTTGCACGGCTTGGGTGCCCACACCCACACTCTTGGAGAACTCGCTCTTGGAGAGCAGGTCGGGGTCCTCCCGGGCCACAGGCTTGTGTGTCTTGGCCCGGTGGCGGTAGCGCTTGCGGATCAGCACAAAGGCCACAGCTAGGATGGCCACCCCCAGCACGCCGGCGACGATCTCGGCGATCTCCTCGGGGCCCAGCGCCCATTGCGTGGGCACGATGGCAGGGGTGATGATGGGCTGCGTGCAGTAGTGCCCTTGGTAATCCGACGGGCAGATGCAGCGGATGGAGCCCTGGTTGCTCACACAGCGCCCGGCGTTTCGGCATGGGTTGTCTTGGCACTCCTCGGCCAGCTTCTCGCACCTGACGGGGGAAAAAGGATGGAGACAGCCACTGTCAAGCTGGGGATGCAGCTAAAGCACTGTCATTGTACTCAGGGCTCTGACTTATGCCAGCCAAGGATGCTCCATCCTGGTCTGCTCTCCCTCCCTTGCTAGACTCTTGCTACCTGCCTCTCTTCTAAGAGGGCCGTGACCCTTGAGTACAAACTGATGCTTTTCAGGAAACTGTGTTTTAAAGGACGGTCCTGTTTTCAGTCATATGCAACAAATTAAAACAGGGAGCTTCCTGCCTCAAACGAATATTTGGAGTTTCCAGGGCTAATGCTGCATAGAGTGATGCTCCCAATCTGTTAAAATAGGGACTTTGGGGTTGCTCTGAGAGGTGTTAACTTCTTATGAAGTCTTGTATGTCCTCCAGGCTTTGTGGGGTCTCGGGATGATCTGTAGATGTCTATGGGTTGCAGCAAACATTTGGGGAACATCAAGCCTGAGAAGTGCTGGATGGACATCCTTGTTGGAGGGGCTTTTTTGGCATTTTTATGGAGCCTCTGCAGAACTGAGACTGAATCTCTGATTCTCTGCCCTGCTCCACCCCACACATCTCAAACATTCCCCAAGACTACAGGGGACCTTTCCTTCCAACAGTAACGATCTCCCCATTCTAGGGTGAATGTCCAATATTTTCTTAGCTTTCCTTCCTTCCTTATTTTTTTTTTCCCTTTTCTTGTCACCAAACAAACTCAATGAAAATTTGGCTTCTGTTTCTTAACCAGTGTTTCAGGGTGTGTGAGCAGCTACCTGCAACATGCAGGCTCTGGCTGGACAACTGGTGATTTCAGATACTACACTGCCACCTAATGCTCAGCTACCTACCTATATTCTTAGAGTTGCGTGAATAATTTCTGCCTGTGAGTTGATTCAAAGGACCAGCGTTTTTCCTGGCTAGATGGCTAAGGCAGAAGGATGAACTGGACACGATGCTGTTTGAGCCTGTGCTGGGCATCTCTTCTCAGGCAGGACAGAGGGCTTGGAGGGTGTGTGTGGCTGTGGCAGGTAGCGCTGAGCAGCAGAGAAGCCTCAGGGCCTGGGTTAATGCTCTAGCTGCAGATATTTGGCAAAATATTTGACATTCCATATATGGGAAAGGTATCCAAACTGTAACAGTGACTGCGAGGACTTCAAAGTGATATGAGCCATGGGGATCAGGGCCAAAGCCAAACACTCTGCCACCCCGTGATAATGGGGATGCGTAGGCTATTAACAGGAGAGGGCGAACAGCATCCTGCTTTTCAGGATAGCCCACTGTCTTGAGCAGAGCTTTGAATTGGATGAATCGAGGCTGCGACCCGGGACAGAAATTCCCCTTGGATGAGCCCTGCAGAGCTGGTCCTGGGCAGAAACAGCCTCTTTAGCACTTTTCAGGTGCCTGTGCCAGCTGCTGAAGGTGAGGGCAACTCATAGCTGTGCTAGCCAGCTTTGAACTGCATCAAGCACAGCATCTGCAGGCATTCAAGGCACCTGGGAGGAGAGAAGATTTTTCTTTTTTTCTCTCCTTCTTAGAAGAGGTGGGCACAGAGTGGCAGTGACCACACGATGCCAGAGATATTGATGTCCTGGTCTGCTCAGCTCTGCCTTTGAACACTTCTCTGCTGCAATGCTCAGGTACGTGCAATTTGCAACCAATCCTAGAGTGTCTGGATCTGGTGAGCTCCAGAAATGTGCAGTGCTCATTGGAAGGGATCAGGTTTTCAGCCCACCATGGGAGATCACTTGTCCCAAAGCCTCCCCAGAGCTTACCTTTCTCCCAGGTACCAGTCAGGGCAGTGGCAGGAGTAGCCAGTGGCAGAGAGGGTGCAGGTTCCTCCGTGCAGGCAGGGCTTGGACTCGCAGGGACTGTCCCCAAGCTCACAGTGTTCACCAGAGAACAGCCCGGGGCAGATGCAGGTGTAACCTGGAGAGAGTGAGAAGGAGCAATACAGAAACCATGTCTGTATGGAAGAACTAGCAAGAACAGGGAGGAGCAGTGTCTGGTGCTGATGGCACCCACAGCGGGCTCAATCCAGCCACCTTGCAGGTGCCGTGGTGCACCCAAGCAATCCATAGAGGGCTGGTGGGGACATTATGGGACCTGGAGCACTTGCTGGAGGCTGGATGGCCACTGTGGAGCAATGCCATGACACTGGAGAGTTATTTAAGCAACAGGTCAAGCCTGTTCCCTCCCGACACAGACCCTCTCCTGCCAGGAATGCATTCAGGGCACAGCTTTATTGCTCAGAGAGGCTGAGAGACAAATTCATGTTAAAGGAAGGGGAGTCTGCCTGGCTGATTCACAGTTTCTGACTCTGCTAAATGCGATCCTCTGTACCTTATTGTTCTCTGAAGTTTTTGGTCCTGCCAGTTCTCGCCGTATGAAGTGCCTGTCCCAACATGTCAGGTTTCTCTTGCCTACAGGAGGTGTCTGCTCAGAGCTGGAGAGAAACCCGGTATAGCTGGGGACTTTGGAGGGGGTCTGCTGTTGTTTGTGTTTTTGTCTGCTATTTAGTGTAGCCCTAAGCATGAGAATGTCCCTGGCTGTGCTGAGCTCCTGCTAGTCACTTGGCTGGTGGTGCCATGTGGGAAGTTCAGAGCTTCCACCTTGCAGCACACTAGAAAAGTCGTTGCTACTCATTCACAAGCTGAACATCCCTGTTCCAGAGTGCAGGGTGAGCGAATGTAGACCTGTTTCCACGTGTGTGTTAGTGGTTCTGCAGCAAGGACATGCCGACACTTGTGTGGCAGGTGCTGGACATTGCCTGTAGGGCTCTGTGTCCCCAAAAACATATGTTCCTTGACGTGGGGGCTCACATGTGTTGGCACCTGCTGTCCTGAGCACTGTGGTTGATGTGGCAGCTGGTCTGGCTCTGACCCTTTCCACCCAGATGCGTTCTCCCACGGCCACGTGCCTTACCTGGGCTCACTTGTACAGACGTGTCTTTGTCTGTGCATGTAATCCCATGCCTGAGATCCCTGGGCAGAGCTTTGTGCAAACTCACACTGCACACCCCTGGTCTCCAGGACTGAGCTCACAGCGCTCAAGGAAGCCAAGCACCCAGGATAACTCAACAAACTTAACGTCCCTTAGGCAGCCTCTCCCCACTCCAGCAGTGTTGTGTGTGTTTCTGCCTGGGGCCATGTTCCACAGGCTCTTCCCTGGGCAGCTGGGCCAGTTGCAGGAGAAGTTAGTCACCTTGGAAGGAAACTATGGGAAGGGCACTAGATGGTTATTTATTGGTGAAGAAGGGGTTTTCCTCCTCCCTGCTCCCATTGCATGCTTTCTGCAAAGTAAGCAGGTGTTGCCTTGACTTAAAGAAGATATGAGTTTTCACCTTGTCGGTTTTGTGCCTGCTCCAGCCCAGCCAGAGGGATTTTCTGTGTGGAGGGTCTTGGGGGTGAGGCTGAGGGGCGAGTGCTGGCCAGGCTAACTGTTCGGTACAGATGCACCTCGTGTCAAACAAGTTCACCTGAACGAGGCAGCTGCTGAGTCGGCAGGGCTGGGAATCTTGTTCCCAGAGGCTGCGGGCAGGGCAGGAGGAGGAGTGCTCCCTCCTCCATCCTCTCTTGCTTGCTGGGCAGGGTGTGGGCTTTGGCAATGGCCCCAAACAGCACAGAGCTGCAGGAGGAACTTCTGCCCCACGCAGCAGCCTGGAAAGCACCCATCTGCCCCATGGAAGAGCCAGAGCACGGACAGCATCTATCTTGATAGAGTGGGTGTTATGAGGCACAGCCCTGCTGTGCTGGAAGCAAAGACATGGGCATAGGGCAGTGACACAAGGGTGGACACCACTGCGAGTGGTTTGTCCCCCTGAGGCCACTGCAAACTAGCCCTGACCCTGCGATACAGTGGTGAGACTGTTTTGGTTAGAGTCTGGTATCAAACAGCATTCAAAACAGTTGAGCATATGTGCCTTGTATTAGCCTGAGACTCTTGGATTTGAGCTTACGGTTTTCCCAAATCCCTTCCCATAGCCCTGGGGAGTCACTGACTGCAGTGGGAGTACACCGAGATCTTGGCTTGTTTCTGCCCAGATACCATCGCTGCATGAGCCTATCTTGCCTGATTCCAGCCTCCCTAATGGTTCCTTAAGCAAAGAGGATGCGGAAGGGTGGGTGGAATTTCTATTTGCATTGGAGTTCTTTGCAACTGCGCTCTCCTGGGTTACGCACACTCCTTAGAAACACCTTCCTCCCCTCTGGGCCATGGTCTGCTGGTGAAAGCCAGGATGATGATCTCATACCCCCCAGCTGCTGCTCTGAGTCAGCTACCACTTGAGGTCCCCTGGAACCGAGGACTTCTCCTCTGGATTAGCCTGTTGCATAGGGATGAATGGAGAAGCAGCATCTCTTCCCTCCCCTTGCTGCTTATTGCTCTCCTATTGCTCTGTGTGGGATGTTCACATACCTCCTCCTTGAGTTTCAGAGCACATCCCGTTGTTGAGGCATGGGTTGCTGCTGCAGGCACCGGTTGGGGAACAACACTGCTTTATCCCAACCTCCTCCGCGACTTCCTTTGATTGCCCTTTCCCAGGCAGGAGAACCACTTCTCTACCGTTGATTGCAACCACATCCAGGCAGCCTCTGAACCCCAACATGACTCTCTGGGACTGGAGCGACTGCCGGAGGCCCCCAAAAAACAGGTCTCGTCTGCCCGAGGAGACACCACAGGTCCCTGGCAGCTGGAGAGAAGCATTTCCCAGGCCATCGACGAGCAGGCGGACAGACGTATTCTTCACCTCCAGGAAGACTGAGTGCCACTCGCCGTCGCTCACAAAACGTGAGGATGAGAGGTTCCCAGTGTAGTTCCCCCGACAGCTGTACCCAAGATGAGGCACTCCATTAACCATCTGCAAAATACATCCCAGAGATCACAGTTAGCTGTGGTACAGGTGGCTGCTGTTTCTGGAGGCTTTCAACCCTTCTCTTGCTGCTTTTTCTCCTTTCTCCCTGCCTAAGCATTGAGAATTGAGATGAATCCCAACTTTCAAACTCCAAGAATTACCAGCTAAGCAAGTGCAGTCCCTTTCACCCATAGTAAGCTATGCATAGATCAATCAAATCTTGCTTAAGTGACTGGAACCTCCTTTATTTTACAGAACACCTTCATCTCTCTGGTACAATTTCACCTTTGGTCCTTCCCTGCAATCTTTGACCAGTGTGCACAGAGGGAAGCTCATCTTTCCATGTAACAAGGTGCAGAACCATGCTCTTGCAGCTGTTCACTCCTTCACCCCCCTTCCTGGCCCTAGTTGGAGCCCTGGTATTCAGACTCTCTCTTAACTCCATCACCAGTCACAGATGGACCCTTGCTCTGGGCCATGTGGCCTTTATTCTGTTCTTGCTGTCCCATTAGTGGTGGGGAAGGTGCTGGAGCAGTTGTTCCTTTGGCACGGGTGAGGCTGCTGAAAAGACCTCATCAAGGAAGAGCACTGGCAGCTTTCTCTGGAGAAGGTGAGGAGGAGTTGGGAGGCAGAGAAAGGAATTACTATTTTACCCATCTTCTAACCAGTATGCTGGAAGGCCAGGCCAAAGGTATTGCAATCCAATCCTTGATCTCCAGCAGATAGGAGGGAAAGAAGAGCTGCTAAAAGTGAACCGTGCCAGGCCATTAAACTGAGATGTCAGAAATTCCTATTTGTGGCCCAAGATTCATCTTTAAAATTTATATGAAGGAAGAAGAAAGGAAAGGTTAGCTGTATTTTTTCAGAGTGAAGTCGTCTTTATCTCCCCAGTGCTTTATTGATAAAACCTCTCCCTCAGAGAAGCCAAGAGCCTATGGAAAAGAAGAAAAGAGATGGAACAAAACATCCATGGACAACCTGCAGAGCTTGCTAACTAATATCAAGCAATTCATCCCAGGCAAAATAGATCTCTATGGGGGGCATTAGAGACAGGAGTGGTGACACTTGGAAGAGGCTAGAAGAGAAGTGATTATGGGCTACACTGAACTCTAGAGGAACCTACATATGATACAGTGGGGCTACTCTGGAGGGGTGAAAGCAGAGCAGGACTACAGTTAACTCTTGAAGAAACTCAAATAATTTCCAGTAGGAGGAGGGCGCAACTGCTGAAGGAAGGATGAACTAGATGCAGCTGGCACATGCTACGGAAGGGCCTCAGGGCAACATGTGTGTAAATCTCTTTGCACAATTGGCAAGTGCACCAGAGAACTTTGTCACTCCGCTTTATCTGGAGGAACATGATTTCGCTTCAGATGGGTCTGTAGATTTGGCTTATCAATTTCTGGGGCTGGGAGACAGCTGAGAACTCGATTCCCTGGAGCAAGAACTGACAGGCTGCCAAGTCTCATCCAGCTTGCCTGGTTTGCCATCCTCTTGCTGCAACCTATTTTGGAATATCAGGAGAGCTTAGTGATCGGAAGAGTGATGATATGCATGCCCTTGGGAGAACTCATCCTCTTCACCAAATCTACAAACTGTTGGTTATAGTTCTGACAAAGCTTTGGCTCATACCTAGAATACTGCAGTCTACAAAGCTTAAAATCTTGAGAAATTCCTTCAGTTTTTTTTTTCAGGCTGGATGGTCTAGAAAAGATTTGATCCTTAAGATATTGTTAATAAAGTAGAGTCAGGGAAGGAATGATTCATAGGCAACTTTTATGGTGGAAGCTTTTCTATAGGAAAGCTTGTGGAGACATTCAGGTTCGGGAGATCATGGGCACACTCAGCTCCATGAATAATCAGTCTTTTCTCCCTGTGTATTAGACCTGTCTCAGTAGAGCCTTCTGCCATCTCATCCTTTCTGAGCACTATGCGGAGTGTTGGACTCCTGATGAGCTGTTTGGTGACTCAGAGACTGGGCATAAAGGTAAATGGCCTTCTCAAGAAGTAATTTTTTTTTCTCATCAGCCCTTTACTATATGGCTTAAAGTCGTGCTTGGAGATGAAGACAGGACATGTGGATGATGTTTCTCTGCTCTTGTGCTTAAGGAATGATGGCTGTGGCAGCAGGAGCTTGCAATATGAGGTTTGGGCAGGTCTCTGGGCGTTGGCTGCTGTGCAGCTCTCTGTCTGTGTGAGTCTTCTATAACAGCGGAAAGAAAAGTATTTCAAAATAGGAAGACAGGGTTGTGAAAGCATGAGAAGGGATGAGGGAATTTGGGGACAGGATGAACACTTCCAGGTAGGTTACAGTGTGTAGATCTCAATGTGATTAGTCTTGGGAACAAATCTCTGTAAGCTGATAAGTATGTCCTGTGATCTTGGTCTCCTATTAATCCAGTTTTAATTGATGAGGAATATACAAAAACCTTATTCTTCAGTCATCTGCTGCTCTCTTGCTGCTGCTAAAGTGGAAGAGGGAGATGATCTTTGAATGCTGGCTTGACTCAGTGTGCAGCCAGGGTGAGAGAGCAATTAGACGGAAATGTGCCTGGCTCTGCAAGTGTCTTAAAGAATGAAACCACCTGAAGAAAGTGGATTAAAAGAGTGGGGGCTTGAGAAATAGCATTTATGACTTCTGTTTTGTCTGTTCTGTCCGTTACTGTAAAGGACCTTAAATTTGAGGTCCATTTGATTAGATGCATGACCTGACTGGCATATGCTCTGGTGCAGGTAGAGGCTGGTGATATTCCCAATCTCAGAGCTCAGATGTGCCCTCCTAATCTCTGCCCTCTAGCCCAGTGTGGTTGCCTCCTCTGCACTGGGCTGAGCCAGTCGTGGTATGGCAAATGGTTTGTGTGTTCAGTGGGAGTCTGACTCCACTCCTGAGGTTTGGAGGGCCCGTTGTTACAGCAGAAACAGGCTGCTCTGGGGAAAATTCCATCCGGTAAATTCTTTGCCCTGAGAGGTGTGATATAAGAGAGGGATGGAGAAGCAAGCCATAAGGAAAGGTGGTGAGGTAGATCTATGGTTTGGGTTTATGCTGCCTTCACATCAGAAACTAGCGTGTGCAGTCACAGATGTAGAAAATGATTCATTAGTTGTGGTTGCAGCAATTGCCAAACTCTGCTTGGCTCTCACTTGGTCTTCCCAAGATTTATATTTTAACTAGTTGAATTACTAAGAGTACATATTATGGCATCTTCTTTCTGTGATTCCCTTCCCCAAAGGAGTAAGATTTATGGGGTTTTTTTGTTTGTTTAGGGTTTTTGGGGGGTTTTACACTGGAAAGACATCCCAGTGCACAGCAATACGCACCTCCAAAGTGGCATGGTCAGTCCCGTTGGCGTAGAACACCACGGCGTGCAGCTGGTGGGTCTTCAGGCGAAAGTGCATGTGCCAGGAACCAACGTGTGAGTGCTGGTACCAAATGTAGCTGTGGCCACCAAACCTCACAGCTGTTCCTGGAAGCAAAATGAGTGAAAGGTCTCATCTTTGTCACACTTTGAGCCTATGAACTGTATCAACCCTTAACTCTTTTCCCAGCCTGACATCATAACTGTCCAGGAGCAGTCCCATCCACAGCAACCCATGTACAGCTCCAGTTTGGAGTTCCCAGTATTTCTTGTATGTTCTCAGCTGTAAAACAACCCTGCAATAGCAGCCTGGCTATTTCTGTACTCTAGCACCTTCAAGGTGCCGTCAGCGTGGTCTACAACACCCTTGAATATCCTCATCTTTAATAAATCTTTATATTATCCTATGGTATCTTCCTATCATTCCCACCAAGTGATGCTAACCTCTCTCCCCACTCCCTCCATTTCTTGAAATATGCTGAAGTGATTGTAACAAATATGCTTTATCTGTCTTTCCTCAATTTTATCAGTTAGTCTGTTCTTTGCTGAGTTTAGGATCAACACAGGAACTTGGAGATCAAAATTCTGATCACTGAGCTTCATTACCTGCTAGGTATGAGTGACCTTTCCCACTGAAAGAGACAGATATTGCTGGTATTAAATGCTACAGGAGATTAAGAAAAAAAGACTGTGTGAAACTTTCAAGCTCAGAGTCTACATTTGGCTTTGAAATCGCAGGTAGTTGTCAGTTATTGGGCAACCCAGCTCCATGGGAAGTCCAGGTGCTTTACAGTGTACTGAAGGAAAAAAACAATATGCCTGGGATTATAGGGTGGGACACTACCAGGAAGGATTGCTCACCATTGCAAGAACAGATTTGCTCCAAGCTGTGCCGTGGGGTGAGGATGCTGAGTCGGGCAGTGCTGTACGTTGACATCATGCCCGGATCCAGCTGGATGGTTTCCTTGCAGACGCGGTGGGCGCAGTCTGCCCCGTGACATGGCACGTGAATTGCCTTCTTCATCCGGAGACCGACGAGTTGGTCCATCTCCCCAGCTGACACGGTGATCTTATTTGCGAGGACCCGAGGTTCATACAAGGAGCCATGTGGCTCTCCAACAGCCAAGAGCAGGTCCACTCCGTCAGAGGTAGCTGCAGGCTGTAAGCTGGCCATGTGGATGTTTTGGCGGCGGGTGACAAGGACATTTCCCAGAAATCTCTGCAAGTTGCGCCAGTGATCCCCCACAAACTCCTCAGGGGAGAGGTGGCGGAAGTGTAGCACCACTGCCTTGTCCAAGGCCTCCTGTGTGAAGCACCACACGTGGACGTTGACACTGGTGGTGGCTGTGAATGTACCATCGCTGACTGTCACGTTCAGAAGATAGTGGCCATGGGGAAGCTTGTCCCCAGCGATGATCTTCCCATCCGCAGCCCCAACGGAGAAGAGCCCCTCCTGTGGCATTTCTGCCACCAAAGTATACACCAGCGTGTCATGGGGGTCTCGGTCTGTGGCATGGATCTTGCCCAGAACGCCACCTCGGAAGGCTTCCTCGCTGGTGGTAATGAATATTTCCAGGGGAAGGGCTGAGGGGGCATATTGGCTCTGCTCAGTCACTTGGATATTTATAAATGCAGATGAGGACAGGGGAGGGATGCCGCTGTCAGAGACCTGGCAAGGGAAAGAGAAGGATCCGTTATTGCCACGTGCTGTCTTACTGTCACTTCACTTGACTGGTCGGGCTGATGAAGTGTTGTGAAGGAGGGTGCCTTGCAGGTAGCAGTAGGTGGCAGCTGTCAGGCAGTGGGTTGGCGATGAAGAAGGAATGGGAAAAATGGGCAGCAGTGCCTGGAGATGGCCCCAGGGAGATGGCAGCATGCCTTCCAGCATGGAGACTGATTGAGACCTTCTGTTAACAGAGGGGTTGTGCGTTACCCTGTGAGCTTAGCAGCAGCTGAGGCACACCTGAGTGGCTCTGATCCCTAAAGATGATTAATCCTCAGGAAATATTGCCAGTCTTTGGGGTTCCAAGTGTAACCAAGTGTACAAAGATACAAGGCAGTTACGCACGTCAAGATGTTTGCTCACCTTCTGGACTATTTATGCCTGTGTCCTACCTCTGACAATGTCTGTCTAGCATGAGTCAAGGAACCTCAAAATAGAAAAATGCGAATAATCAGATTGTAGCATAAATCTCTCCCTAATCTGAGGCAGTTAGTGGTTGAGGTTTATAATGTAATAGTACCTAGCTTTTATAGCAACTACTGTTACTGAAGAAATATTTCACGTTATTCTTTTGCTTGTAATGGACTATCCTTACTGACAATATTGGATATTAATTAATTCACTCTGCAACAGTAGAAACCCTCTTTGAAGAGGAGCTTAAACTACTTCTTAAATGACAAGGATAATTGGAGAAAGTTTGCAGGACCAGTCCCAGGTCTTGCTTTAAACTGGAAGTCACTAGAATGATGCTGGGAAAAGAACTGTCTAGGGAAACTGCTGACAGAGTATTTCTCATGATCATGTTTTCTGATTTTATTAATGCAGAAGCTGGACCCCTGCTTCTTATGGGTAGACTGTGTGGAGAAATGAGCTCCAGAGCCCAGTCCAAGCTGCACACTTTGTGCCTGGATAGGTTTTCTCCAAAACCAGAGAAGTTGCCATCCAGCTGTGACATACTAATCTCATTTTGTTGCTACTTAATCTGGCTGGGGAATTCAGATACCAGGACAGTAAGGCAGGGTCTACCTGGACTTGTAATAGGTACTGTTCCTTCATTCTTCGGTTCAGGATGGATGATGTCACCAGCAGACCGTTTTGGGTGACCTCAAAAGCTTTCCCGTCATTGCCCTGGGTGATCTGGAAGGAATATGGTGGTCCATTTTCTGGGGAGTCTCTGTCACTCATAATCAGCTCCAGGACGCTTGTACCCACGGGAGCATTCTCCTGAAATGGCGAATGATGTTAGTGAAGAAAGGCAAGCAAAGAGAAAAGGCTCAGGGGAACTCACAGTGCTCTGAGAGCTGCTGGATGAGGAACAGGGAAACAACTCCCACACTCCATGTGCATCTCTACTACACTGAGACTCTTGCCAGCAATGGCAAAGACCCAGTGGTGGCAAGGGACCCCCTTTCATGGTGTTACATATGTGGCAGCTAAGTGTAGACAGCTAAGCTAATGTCCTTGCTTTCCCTTTGAGTCATACCAACACAAGAGAAGATGAAAATACATTTTGTCCATGTTTTGTTCTGAATACATACAGGAGATTTGAACCTAAGTGACAACTGGGCTGCATCCAGCAGATATGATGATGCTTGGGGCCTGCTCTTTATATTGTGATGTAGACATGGTCCATTGCAAGGGAGAAAGGGCTATAAGTCAGACTTGGAAAGTGAGAAAAGCTCTGCACTCCCTGTCCTGAAAACACACGAGGTGCCGTGCCTGAAGCTATTGGAAAGAGAAAATGACGTTGACAGAATATCTGCCCCTGCAGATGCTACTGGGTTGTTTTTTTTTTTGTGACAACAAGCACAAAGCAACGGAGCATGTGCTTCACCACTGTCCCACCTCTCTGCTCCGACAGCAGCCCATGGACGAGACCCTTAGTACTGAGACAGACTGGGAGAACAAACCACCTCGTGGCTTACCTGCACCACCACGCTGTAGTTGAGCTGGAAGAACCGGGGAGGGTTGTCATTGACATCAGACACATGGACGTGCACAGCGACGTCACTGTACTGAGCAGGGTGGCCGTTGTCCGTGGCTCGAACTGTCAGGGCATAACTGGGAATCTGGAGGATTTGTAGTGCGTGATTACTTAGAGAAATGGAGGAATGGTGCCTTTTCATGTTGGCATTTTACTCTGCTGCAGCTTGTTGAAACGCTTGAGGCTGCGCATTGCACCACAACATTAGCTTTGCCCTGGGCTGAGGCTCTCCATCCATAAATCTCAAAGCACATTGCTAAAGAAAATCAGCCTCACCATAGTTGCAGAGAAGGGAAACAACTTGCCAAAGATAAATGAGACTAAGCTGGGCAAATATTTGTCAGTAGTGGCTTGAGCAGCTACTGTTCTATGAATGATTGTCCAGATGACTTTTCCGTCTCCTCCCCAGAACTATTTTCTATAACGCTCTCATGGAGAGAAGCAGAAACCAGCCATGTTGGTTTCCAGTTTGGGGCTGACTCCCACCCTGCCAGCTTGAAGCACCAGTGGAGGAGACCAAAGCCCAGAGTTGTCACCACTGAAGCTATATTCCCTTCCCTAAAGCCCAGCCTTCCTAGAGCATGATCTATGAGCCTAGAAAATGAGTGAATGAAAGGCTTGCCTTTTGCTTACAGTATTATGAGTAGATCATTCAGAAAAGAGGAGGTAACTGTAAATACACTGGGCTCCCTCAGCCTTTTGGAGCATATCTTCTTTAGCCTTCCTGTTTTCTTGAACTCACCTCCTCCCTGTCCAGATGCTTGGCAATGCTGATCTGCCCGCTTTTGGGTTGAATGGCAAAGTGTCCCAGAGGGTTCCCTTCCACGATTGAATATGTGATCTGATTGTTCATTGCTCCATCCAAGTCATCAGCTGATACCTGTTAAGAGGGGGGGGAAAAAAAAGCTAATCCCCTCAGCTCAAAAAAGCCTTGCCATGAAGGAATGGGGGAAGGACCTCTTTGTCATCTAAGGGTACTGGTCTGAGCTTGCCTCAGATGAGCAGGAGGGAGAAACGTAGTTTATCTAAGTTTCATTCATTATTTTTTTTCAAGGTAAAATTCAACACAGTTACAACAGTCGTTTTCTCATTTTTTTTCCTTTCCTGAGTTTTACAACTCCTGTGATGGTAATAGGCTGGGCAGGGAACTCCATGTGGAAATACCTTGGGCTCTGCTATGCTGCCCAGGAAAGCCTCTGCCTTCCCCAAGTCACAAAGACGTTGGTCTTCTTCAGGCATTTTAGCTTTCTTAGGAGGTCCTCAAAGCTCCTGAACTTGCTCTTGGGTATATCAAAATTTCCCTTAAAGATGTCTTATAAGGCAAAGTGTTCTCCTTGTGTCAGGAATTCTAGCAATCATCCTTTTGTAGAGTCATGCTTAAATCTTAGATGTTGAATGTCACAAAGCCACTGAGGTGGCTGTGTCCAAGGAAATGTAAAGTGCAAAAGAAGAGTAAATAATGCGTAGCACAAGTAAAAGAATAGGTAAAGACAGCTGGCCTGCTTCATGATCATACCGTTAGGATGATTTCTCCAACTGCAGCATCCTCCCGGATATCAGCAAAGTAGGGGTCTTGGATGAACTCTGGTGCATGGTCATTGATGTCAGTTATGTTGATCACCACCATGGTCACATCGCTGAGAGAAGCCGAGCCCTTCCTTGTGCCCTCAATGGATAAGTAATACTCGTGACTCGCTTCAAAGTCCAAGCTCCCATTTATGTATAAGGCACCTGCATTGGCAGAAGGATAGAGAAGGAGAGAAGGTACTTTGAATGAATGGCACGTGAGGTTTCTTGGAATACTGGAGATACACTGAAGCTTGCTAAACTGCCAGCTGAAAAGGTGCTGTTGACCTGACTTTGACCTTCTCTGGTTACTTCAAGTTATTGAAGGTCATTGGCATCACATAAAACAAACTGTAGTTGAACTGATTCTGCTGTAACCTGGCTCTGGAACGTGTCTAGGAATCTTGACTGGAGGAGATCTGGGAAAAAACAGGATGAGAGTCCCACAGTGCTATTGAAAGCTGTGACCAAGACAGAAGTAGACCATCACTGCACTGTGTCATAGGCAGGATAAAAAAGTGTGAGAGGTAGATGCAGACTTGTACAGCAGAAAAAGGTGTGGGGCAAGCTGCTGTAACTTGTCAGTGACACTTGGGATGCCACATAGGAAGAAGGAGGCTGTAAATCTCAAAAAAAAGTAGTAAGGAATGTGAACTGAAGACATAAAGTGAAAGCAAGGGAAAAAAACCAAACAAAAAAGGAAGGGGGACAGAATGTGCCTATGTACTTCAGTGCTTTCCTGGGTCAAGCTCTGAAGCTGTCACAGAATTATTCTCTGGAAGTGACACTGTTCTGTGTCTTTTAAGATGTAGAGACTGATAAGAAGATTGGTGTGGAAAAATGAGCAAAAGCCGTGCAGGCAGAGAAGCTGAGGAGGACACCATGGATGAGGATGTTACAGCCAGGGGCAGAAGGCCATTGAATACGAAGCCAGGGGAGTTAACATTGGCCTTCTGATAACAGCTCTTACCAGATCACTGTGCAAACAGAGTAGTGCTTTATTTGGCCAGGAAACCTGGCTCAACACCTGCTCATAGTTAACACACTGGTGTCATCCACATTCATTGAGTGCTACCTAATAAAGCTGCCTGTTACCTGGGGCTGCAGGTTCCTTGTGGGATCAGGATGGAGAGACTTTAAATGAAACTACCTTTTCCTGCATTTTGTCGTAGCAAAAGTCCCTGTCTTGTTCTCTGTGTATTTCTCATTCTCATGAACTGATCTCAGGTCCCAGACATATAGCAGGAATCTTTCCATTAATTTCAGCAAGATTTGGATCACTCCTTTAGTGACTTGCCTGGCAAAATTCAGGGTCGAAGACTGTATTCCCTACCCTTGTGCTGGCTAAAGGCAGAGGGCAGAAAAAGTGCAAGCCAAGTGGAGGAGAACCAGAGAAAACATATTCAAGCACAGCCTTTGATGTTGGGTCAACCTGGACCTGCCTGGGCACGAGATGATCTTACCTGTGTTTGAATTGAGCTGAAATTTCCCATGGTCGTTGCCATTCACAATTTCATACTTGATCTCTGTATTTTCCGCATTGTCCCTTGTCAAGGCTGACAAGTTGAGGACTTCCGTACCCACAGCCACGTCTTCTTTCACTATGGCCACGTATTCAGGGGCCAGAAAAACGGGCAGATACTCATTTAGATCCACAACAGAGACAGTGACGGTGCCAAGAGCAGAGAGGGGCTCTGGGATGCCCCGGTCGGTAGCACAGACCGTCAGCTCGAATGCTGAATGCTGCGAATCCTTCAGAGGCTTTTCCAGACGGATCACCCCTGTGGTTTCCTCAATTGAAAAGTGTCCATTGGCAGAGTCAGACAGGGAATAGACCACCTCAGCATTAAGACCTGGAAGGATAAGGGACAGACTACAGTAATTTGTGGGTAGGAATGCTGCTGGTTTTGTGAGCTTAGTTTTAAACCATTAGGACTACCTGTACTTAATAACCTCAGACTTCTAGGGAAAAGGGAGGCTGTATGAACATCAGGTGTGCCCTTGTCAATCTGTAGGTTCAGACATCTAGCTACCTTTACCATCCTCCATCAGCATCACCTGTCTGTATTTATTGATGCTTCCTATTTTTAAATCCCTTCTTTTTAAAAGTAATTTCTCTTCATGTCTGCTTCCTTCTCTGTCATTGAAAATTCAGTCTCTGCTGAGGAGGTTTACAGAAAGCTCCTTGCTAAAGAAGCCTTTCCTATGTTTCTGAGAATCTTCACATCCTCAGGACCACTTCATCCATATCATCTACCCCACACAGATCTAAAAGTCCTTTTTTCCTTATTATGTTCATTTTCAATCTCCATATTTGGTTGAGTTTCTGTCTGGTTTGGATTGCAGACAAACGATGTGTCACAGTTTGTGCTGCGCATCACTGTTACAGGTACCGAGCATGTCCTCGAAGTCTGTCTTTGCGTGTTTCTACAGATACTGCACTTCCCACAGGGTCACAAAAATGCTGATGCCAGCCTGCTAGTCAAGAACGTGTCAGTAATGAGTTCCAGGCATATCTTCGCCAAGATTCAATCATCTATGCCCATTGCTGTAGACTTTCCCTAAGTTTCAATGGTTTCTACTCAGGATGAAAGATGAACGCTACTAAAAAGTAAATCCCGTTCTGACTCACCTTCATCAAGGTCCCTGGCAGCAACCACAGCGATGGGTGTCTTTGTTGTGGTGTTGTCAAAAACGGCCACGGCGCAGTGACTGGGGAAGAATCTCGGTGCGTTGTCGTTCGTGTCCTCGACGATCAGTGTTATATCTGCCTGGCAGGAGCGGCCCCCGCCATCGGTCGCTTTGGCAACAAGATGGTACGTGGGTTTCTGTTCGCGGTCAAGAGGTGCAGAAGTGGTCAGTTCCCCTGTTGGAAAGAACAGGAGATGATCTTGTCTCCTGCGACTGCAGCCACAGCCTAGGAGAGTGCAGAGGTTGAAGAACGCTGCTTTCCTGGATGAACCGTGGGAGACAACAGACTGAGTTTGAACATCTTTTGTCATCCAGCTAATAGTGGGGATGTGTCCACACCACATTGCTTGGGGCTGTTCTCAGATCTCTGCCAGCTGGTGCCCTGGCAGGGCTTGTCATGGGGAGTCCTGCAAGTCAGGCTGAACTTCATGCAAGGGATGCCGTCATGGGATAAAAGCGCTCATAAATAAATTGTTCTTACAAACACCTTTATAAACCCTGCTGCATTATGCTTTCTGCTGTGTGATGAACCACAAGTGATCTCTAGAGTGATCATTGTGTCTGTCTGGGCAAATAACGATGCCTAAGACCCAATTAGATGATTTTTAGAGTTTAGGTCTTTGGCTCAAGCCAAATACTTGCTGGTCTCTCCTCCTTCAGACCTGGCTGTTAGCATTAGCGTTTGCCCTTCATTTTAACAACACTAATGCCTACATTTGTAAAGAAAGCTAGCAAGAAGATGCAGAGCTCACTCTCCTCTATACCATACGATAAACCTGCCTTTTTGCCATTCCCTCCTAGCTTGGGAGACCTGGAATGAACAGTCCTTTTGTTTACTTGAGAGGAGATAAGGGTTGAGCCACGCCGGTAGCTGACATTTCTTGGGAGTGGGTGAGGAAGGGGATGGAATCACTCCATTGCCCAGCTCTCACCTGTGTGTGGGCCCAGCCGAAACTCCTCTGCACCAGGGCCGTGGAGACTGTAGGTTATCTGAGCATTGCTTCCGACGTCGGGATCTGTTGCTGATATTTTCAAAATGAAAAGACCCGGCAGAGCATCCTCAGAGACTCTCCCAGTGTAGAATACCTGGCAAAGACAGAAAGTGGTATTGACATCTGAGCCATCTCCAGAATACCTTCATCCCCTGTGGGGAAGAAGAAGCAGAAGCTTCGCAGAGAAGGATAAACCGTGTGGTTTGTAGGGGGACACAACGTGGCACACATTGCTGCCTGCTGGGATGTGGACTGGGACCAGTGAGCTCATTTCATAGAAGCCTTTGAATCTCCTTTGGGAAGCAACCACCTCTGTTCTTTCTCACCATGGGTAACATCCACACCAGCGATCAGCTCTCTACAGTAACAAACCTCCTGATGGGAATCTCTCCACTTAGCAGGATATAAAACTCCGTAATTTACGTGCCCCTACCCAGGAGGCTTCCTGGCATTGTTTATCTCCAAAAATTATTCTTCATAATGCTTAGGCGCTCACTTAGAGCTGGCAAACATGCTTGGAGGCTAGATTTAATGTTCTTGCTTGACACACAGCTTAATTAAAGTTGCTAAACATAATCAAAGCAACAGGATCGTGTGAGAAGAATTATGACAAGCTAACCCCTCTTAACACGCTCTTTCTGTTCTTTCTTTCTTGCTATTGTGTTCTCTCCTTCCCAGCCACTCCCCTCGTGCCCCCAATGTCCCAGGACAGATGTCTTACTTGGCCACACTCAGGGCTGTTGTCATTGATATCCAGAACAAAAACTTCCACTTCGGTGGTAGCCTGAAATTTCCCATCAGATGCCATAACTTTGAGGAGATACTTCTCTGTATCTTCTCTGTCGAGAGGCTTCTTGGAAGAAATTGTCCATTCACCCTCGATTTGGTCAACTGTGAACTGTCCCAGTGTGTCTCCTTCTAGAAGGGGGCAGGAGGCAAGGAAAAAAGGCATTTACTGAGTGCTGAAGAGCAGAAGCAGTAATGAAAGGGCACAGCTGGGAATACCCTGCCTGTTCCTCTTATTCACTATCTGCATATTACACTGGAGGGAGGAAGCAACTCCTGATGGCAAAAATGTCTTGGTAATGTTCTGCAGAGGTGCATATTCATTGCCAAAACCGCATTGTCTCACCTTCCTGAAGCGTGTCAGTCTTTCTTGGTGCATGTTTCTAAAGGGATCTGAGAGCTGCAAATACCCTGCAGACATTGGTTGGATCTTACTGTTGCAGTGCCATGTATAGTTGTACTTCCTCTTAACTTACAGATGTATTTAATACATAGCTGCACTTTCTGGGTCAGCTTTCTGATTCTACAAGAGCCAAATGATGAGAAACAGGTAAATCCAGACTAGGCAGGCTCTTCAGTCCACCAGATCCATGCCACTCCTCCTGATGTTACACAGAGTAGATTTTAAATGGGGTGGATGCTGCCTCTGGAGAATCGTTCTCTTCTGGCAAGGAACTGGTGTCCTCTGCTGAACCCACACCGCTGGGCAGAAGGAGGGAGCATGTTAGGTAATGGGAGGCAGTGAAGAGAGCTGGCTGCAGGGCTTGTTTGTGTAAGCCTCCAAAGGGCCTCGGGAAAATTAAATTCACTCTCTTTCTGCTTATGTTTGCTCTGCGGTGATGAGGTAGTGAATCAGGAGGCACGATGAGACCTCTGCTAGCCCTTGTTCTGACGCTGGGAGATCTCCAGCCCATGCTCAGATTTAGTTTCTGTGTGTTTGAAATCAACGTGCCTACAAACAAGGGGAACCTAAGCTCTGTGCTCACCTCCTCCTTTCTTTTGCTGCAGCCCTGTGCTGTGGTTGTCGTTACATGTTTGGGTAGTTACATGTTATGGGTAGGATTTGACCTGTACTTGTAAGAACACAGCAGACAAAGTGTATGGTATCCACCATTAACAGGAGGTGCATTCTCTCAGGTTTAAAGCATCTGGGAGTCACTAATATCTTTAGGATGGCAGAAATATGAATACATAAATGGGTTAAATCCTTCCTCCCAAAAGCTTGGAAACACCTAGGTATGCCATAAACCAATTGAAAGTACCAGCATTCCTCCCCTGTTTTGGATGGCTACAATAATAGATAACAGGCTGCAGCATGATCTGGCTAAATGTTTTGACCCTGAAGGGTCCTCATTTGAGTTCGAACAAACACTTTAATTTGAAGTATCTGTTCCAGGTTTGAGAAAGACCCTTTGGGGTCAAAAAGTACTGTAAAATCAAGCTTCTACTTGTGCAGACGAACAACAAACATTCCGGTATAATTTTTCTGTTGTTTTGCTGCAGTGGTTAATTTTAATTGACACAACTGATGTTTCAGGGATGCAAGAGTCATCTTTCATATTTCTTGTTAACCAAAACCCTCACTAAGATTGACAACATGGCAGTCTCAGCGTGGTTAACTGCAGCCTTGTGAGGTCTACTTGTTTGCTAAATCAGAGTCTAGGTGACTTCATAAGAAATACATTTAATCCTAGGAATATATATATGCATCCTATGTGCATACATATGTAGTTATTTAAAAATACAGGTAGGCTGCACATGTGTGATGCATAAATTGATTGTACTACTTGCAGAGAAAAAGCTGTGTCATAGGACTTACACAGAGATCACAGTAGCTATGCAAGAAAAAGCCTTCCTTCTTGCCCTACCACCACTTCTGTCCTTCCAATAGATATTACAATTACACTGTCTAAATTATTCCTCTGTTAAGAAAGTGTAAATAAATGTATCTACAGTACTGCATAATTACTTAAATCTATTTTATTTATTTATTTATTTCCAAATATGTAGGGTGATTCAGTGGTGAGACAGTTATTATAATGATAATTACACCCACTGCAGTTAGTTACTAGAGAGTTTTGGATACCCCAGCCTCATTTAACTGAAGAGTCCAGCTCATGACAAAGCTCAGGCTTCGTCTCCTGCTTCTGATAGGACTGTCAGTCTAACATTATTTCTGTATTAATATTCTGTACAACAAGGTACCAAAACCTCATTTTGGGATGATATGCTATTCTTGCTCACTGAAGATTTAAAGTCAGGAAAAACTCACCGGTTATGTAGCACGTGACCCGCCGGTTCTGCTCAGAGATGTCTGCGTCGATGGTACTCAGTGTGACAACCACCTGCCCTGGCTCCGCATTCTCGATTACCGATCCTTTATAGAAATCTGAGGTGAACTGTGGAGCATTATCATTTTCATCAGAGACAGTCACCTCCACCAGGGTTTGGGAAGAGAGCTGGACTTTCTTGCCATGGTCAGTGGCCACCACATAAAACCGATAGATCTCCTGATCTTCGCAGTCCAGCTCTTTTAGTGTGGTGATCCACCCACTCTCACCATCAATGGTGAAGAGTCCTCGGAGGTTGCCAGATTCTGCTTCCAGACTGTATGTCACTTGTCCATCACCTCCCATGTCCTGGTCATTAGCTGTCACTTGAATGACTGTGGTTCCTGATGGCATGTTCTCCATGACAAACGCTTTGTAGGGATCTGCCTCAAAGACAGGTCTGTTGTCGTTGACATCCTGCACTTGGATATTCACAGACACCAGAGAGACCAGCTCAGTCTCCTGGTGTGAGCAGTGAGCCATAACATCAATCTGGTACCACTTGGTGGTCTCATGATCCATGGCCTTTTTGATTCTCAAAGCCCCTGTTTGTTCATCTAGTGTAAAAACTTCATCCTTGTTACTTTCTGTAGTGGTTCCTTTCACCAGGCTGTATATGATGGGATCCTCTGCGAAAGCTTTGACTGACCCTATTTCTGATCCCTCTGGAAGATCCTCAGATGCAGAGAATGTATAAAGGGGCTCAGAAAACCTTGGCAGTGTCACCTCCCTGGGGACAATCTGAAGATTCACTGGGACAAGAGAGTTCCAGTGAGGGGGTCTGCTGTCTTCAGCTTTCACCTTGAAATTAAAGGCTCTGTTTTCTAAACCAACAAGGCTCTCCTTGACCTTAACAACCCCAGTGGCAGCATTGATCTCCACAAGATCCTCTGCCACATCTTCCACGGAGTCAACAGAGTAAATTACATCTGCATTTGCACCTTCATCAGCATCGTAAGCCAGTACCTGGATGACAGGGGAGCCCTTGCTTACATTGGACTGGATGGACAGGGTGTACTCAGAGGCTTTGAACCGCGGTGGGTTGTCATTCTCGTCTGTAAGGATTATTTTGACAGTGCAGAATGCCACCTTCCCACCCCCATCCTTGGCCATGACTTTAATGGCAATGACTCTCTCTGTTGAATTTTCCCTGTCTAGTTTTTGCAGTGTGGCAATATGGCCTTTATTGTCTATGGAGAATTTCTCATGGGCGAGTTTATTTATGATGGTGTAGTCTATGGTGCCATATGGTCCACCGTCTGGGTCAATAGCCAGCAGCTCAATCACTTTGGTGCCTATCTCAGCATTTTCTGCCAGCTCTGCCTCGTATACGTTCTGCTGAAAGGAGGGGCTGTATTTGTTGGCATTTGTGGTATTGATATACACGGGCACAGTGCTCTTGAAAACTCCATCTGAAGCAGAAACTCTGAGATTGTAAGATGGTTCCAAGTCCTTTTTGCAGCGGTTGAACATGGATATTACTCCAGAAGTGCTGTTGATAATGAAATGCCTATTGTCATTGCCTGAGAGTATCACGTATTCCAGTCGGGTGGTGTCTCCGCTGTCGGGGTCCAGAGCCTGAACTTTTATCACGATATGCCCACATGTAGCCATTTCGCTTACCTTGGCTTCATACTGAAGCTGGCTGAACTCGGGGGGATTGTCATTGATGTCTGTCACATCTACGATTACCAGGGCATCACTGCTAAGTGGAGGCATCCCGTGATCTGCGGCTCTTACTTTCATGCGAAACTGTTGATTTTTTTCATAGTCAAGTGCTTGAGCTGTTGTTATTTGCCCTGTACTGGCATCAATATTAAAGAACTTGGTAGCCTCTGAACCATCATCCAGGATCTGGTAGGAGACCACTTTGTTTCTGCCTGAATCCTTGTCAGAAGCAAAGAGCTGGACAACAGGGGTCTGTGCTGGCAAACTCTCCGAGACAGATGCTGTGTAGATGATCTGAGAAAATATGGGGGGGTTGTCATTAATGTCCTCTACTTCCACCTCTACTCTGGCTTCTGAAAAGGAGCCTAGCGCTGTGTCTGTGGCTCTAACGGTGAAGGTGTGTTTTGTCTCTAGCTCGTAGTCCAACTGGCCTGTGACAGTGAGGACACCGGTTTTGAAGTCGGTGCTGAACAGTTTCAAGGAGTCTTCTTCCACGATGTTGTAGATGAGGCGTAAGCCTTCAGGGCTGCGAGCCTGTATGTGGAGGATAGATGTGTACAAGGGGATGTTTTCTGGCACCTTCACTCGGTAGTACAAGCTTTGGAACAGAGGATTGGATTTGTTTCTCACACTGATCACAACCTCCTCTTCAGCGTGGAGGGGAGGCTCGCCTTTGTCTTTAGCAATGACTCGGAGATTGTACTTACTTAAGGCTTGATAATCAAGAGGCTTCTTAAGTGAGATATCCCCTAGGTAAGGGTCAATCCGAAAGTATTTGTAGTCCTCTGCAAATGAGTAGGTAATGGCTCCGTTATCCCCTATGTCTCTGTCTGTTGCTGACACCTGAAAAAGCACGTCACCCGGCTCTGTGCCGTCCTGCACAGAGGTGTAATACGGCACGTTCTCAAACTGTGGTGGATTGTCATTGACATCCTCTACATAAACCTTGACTGTGGCTTGGGACACTCTCGGTGGTTTCCTGTTGTCTCTCACTTCCACAGCTACCTCATGCATGTCTTGTGTTTCACGGTCAAATTTCACACCTTTGGTCTGGAGTACTCCAGATGCCTGGATCATTTTGAATCTTTCCTTTCCATTCAAAAGTGCATAGAAAAGTGGTTCATTTAGCTGATATCCCTTGACCCCAAGAACAGTAAGAGTCTTCTCATCTGTAGAATTCTCCATCACAGTTGCTGTATATATGTCTTGATCGAATTTTAAGCCAGTACCTTGTGCTTGAGTTAAATTTAACTTAACCAGAGTAGTAGTCTTGTATAAACCATCACCAGCTCTGACCATGAGTTCACGATAGCTTCCCAGGCCAGTAGCATTAAGAATGGAGATGAGACCCGTGAGTGGATGAATATAGAAAGCGTTATCAAAGTTGCCCTCCACGATGCTGTAGGTCACCTCTGAATCTGCATCTTTTGCCTGCACTGCCAAAAGCTCCATCCCTGGGTGGGCAGGTAATAAGACAGAAAGCTCATAAATGTCTTTGAGGAAGACTGGAGGTGAATCATTCACATCTTTAACATAGATCGTGACCTTGGCTGGCTTGGATGAAAATAAGCTGGGACTTCCACTGTCACGAGCATGTACACTGAAATGGAAAACTGGGGTGAGCTCATAGTCTATATCAGCTCGACTGGTCAGCGTCCCCGTGCTGGGATCTACTGTGAAATATTTGAGTGCCTCCGGTTCCAAAATCTCATAGACCAGCAGAGCGTTGGAGTCTTGATCAGCATCAGTTGCGTGGGTCACAAGGGGAGCATTGCTTTCGTCCAGAACCATGCTTTGCAATGGAGCATTCTCCATGATCCAGCCAATGAAGGAAGGCTTAACGAAGGTGGGTGCATTGTCATTCTCATCTATGATGTAGATAAGTACCGTTGTGTCCATAAATGCTCCAGCCATGTTGGTGCCGCGGACTTTCAACTGGTAAAAAGATACCCTCTCAAAATCTAAGCTCTTCTGAGTGGAAATAAGGCCTGACTGATAGTTCATGGAGAACACTCCATCTCCATTTCCATCTTTGATTTCATAGCTGACTGGCGACAAGCTTGTGGCTGAAATCTGGATCAGAGGAGAGCCCACAGCAGTGGATTCACTAATCTCAGTGATGTATTCAGCCTCTGGAAATTTTGGAGGGGTTCGATCAGAGGGTCTAATGCGGACATGTACTGTAGCAGAATCTTTAAGTTGGGGGAATCCCTGATCTTCTGCCTTTACAATAAGAGTAAATCGCTCCTGCCTGGATGGGTCCAGTTTCTGGGAAATTGTAATAATTCCTGAATATGGGTCGATGCTAAAGAAGCCTTCCCCATTACCTGCAAGAAAAGAAATTACAAAGTGAGGAATGCAGACACCCATTTGGTTTTGGTTTTCAGAACCTCTTTTCCATAGATGTTACTGATTTAAGACCTAATTAACATCTGTTTCTTTCACTGGGAGACAACAATCTTCATTAATATCTAAATAATTTTCATTCTAAGAACAATGAACCTATTGAGATCTATGAGTTAACTTTTAAATCAATCAAAATGTAAATTAGAGATAAATACTGTTCTAATTTGAGCATATTTAGTGGTGGAAGAGCATGTGTTTGAAGCTTTTGCCTCGTGTGCAGAACATGGTAGCACAGAGTGTACTAGTTGCTTCAAGCCCTGTCATGCTTATAATTACCAATACTTCAAGAGCAATTAAATTCCTCAGTCCTTGATCTAAATTGCAGTGAGAAAGATGGAGCAAAGAATGGCTTGCCTACTGCAAAGAATTTACCTCCTAAATAGGCAATGTGGCACAACCATAAATATTTTAAGTTTTAACCTTTAGAGTGAATGATAGAATACTCGTCCAGTGAGCTTGGATGACCCAAAGCCACCATCAACCAATGCTGACAGGGTGCTCATCATTCCTCAAGGATACATTCCATGGTAGAAATGGTGCTGTTGTGGGAACCAGAGTATTTTTGCCTAACAGCTGAACACAGATCCCTCCCTCAGTTCCTGTGTCTGGCCACCAGCTAGAGCATGGAAATGCAGGCATGTTCATAGCCTAAACTGTCTTGTTGCGTGGCTCTCACCTGCCTGAAGGGAGTAGTGGATTTCAGCGTTGGCTCCTTGGTCCTGATCAAGGGCTCTGACTTGTACAACCTCCGTGCCTACCACTGCGGAGTCCAGCACTTCTGCTTCGTGGTGGATGCTGCTGAACTGTGGAGGGTGAAGGTTGCAGTTTTCCACATGGATGATGACTCGAACAAAGTTTCTCTTGATGGGGACCTCCTGGTCCCGTACCTGAATGGCAGAGAAAGAGCAGATACAGTCAGCTCAGGGAGTAGGCAGCCTTGCTGCACCAGGTTTCCAAGTAGCTTATCAGGACTCTTGCAGAGGGTAGTATTTTTCAGTGTAACCAACCCCTTGGGTGGGATCGAGCCTGTAAATTTCAGCACCAAAGCTCAGCCCAGAACTTGGAAGCAAACATTAACAATGATTTACTGTAGTTTCTTGTCTAAGAATCTGGTGGCCCTTCAGTCAAATTAGCAAATAAAGGGTTCAGCACATGGTTAGAAGAAAGCAGGGTGTTACCTAGATTTGTATATAAAGGTTAGCACCGTGCTTTCCTCTTCCCAGATGTTCTACACAAATCCTTCCTCAACGACTAGAACCAGATTTAATTTCTCCAGTGATTTGTATATCCCAGCCAATCTGATGGATTTAGCAGGTTTTGGCTAGAACTCACCATCACTGTTAGGATGTGCTGAGGTATGGGCTGGGAATTGAAGCCTTCTGCTGTTGTGAGGACCCCACTGCTTGGATCCAACTGGAAAAGTCTTGAACTTTTGGGGTCCACGCTGCCATGGATGGTGTAGATGAGCCCCTTGCCTTTGTCCTTGTCTGTTGCACTGACTCGAAGGATTTCCCTCCCTGAGCGGGTATCTTCAGGAATCCTCACCTCGTAATGGCTCTCCAGGAACTGGGGACGGTGCTGGTTGATGTTAATCACGTGGATAAACGCCTGTGGGGAGACAGTACAGTAAGGGCAGCAGAGACACAGGTTTACCTGACTTGTGTAGCCACGTAAAATCTCAGCTACCAACCACTCTGAGGTATAGCCATGCTCTCAGCCTTGTAGGTGTCACAGCTTTCGAAGTCTTGGGTCTTTGCCACCCATGGTGACAGGGAGCTCTTTTGTCTTTCTCCCCAAGGAACTCCTGCTGTAACTTTCCTTAGTGATTTTTAATTTACTTCCTCTCTCTTTTTTTTTTTTTTTTTTTTTTAATGTCTCCAATCTGGCAAGCCATCGAGACTGAACGTGCCTGCACTTGGCAGATGGGGAAACCGTCCCAGCCTGCCATGGAGCGCAGAAGTTGCTCAGCCGTGGTGCCAGCTTTGCTGGCTGGTGCCTCCACACCAGCCTCCCTTAAATTACACACCAGAAAGCTGACAAAGGGGGGATGTTTGGTAAGGGAAGGGAGGAGCTGGCCTGTCTGAAGAGCAGCAGGTGTGTGGAGAAGCTATGCAGAAGCAAAGACTATGGTCTACACTTTTTAGTCAAATCTGCCCCTCTGCAACCCCCCGTGAATGTCCTGCCTCAATCCTGCCTGCAAAGCCACCTACTTTCTTCTGTTTGATCTCCTACTCTGACTGTCCTCATCCTCCTGATGTGTTCACTGCATCTTAGGAAGTCCCAACCAAGTGTAATAATTTGCTTCCTTTAGCAGCCCTGAACATGCCATGAGTGTTTTGCAGAAGCAGGATTTTGACATCTGTTAGCGGCCTTGAGTGCCAAGATAAATGTAGGGATGAGATGTAAGGTGGCAGGGAATGCACACCAGGTGAGGTGGGGCTTTGTTTGTTTATTTGGAACAATACTTGAAGAGAGTTGACATAGTGTTTCACAGGAATGGTAGTGTTCCTCACTCATCATCCCCCGCAAACCTCCGCAGTGGATTTCCCACGATAAGCGTCACTGACGGGTGACTCACGTTGTAGGTCTTCCTGTGCAGGGAGGGTTGGGTTTCTGGCCACTTCTTATGTGTGGAGAAAATGGCTGGTGAAAGATCAAGCCCTGATTACCCCTCCTGAGGGTAGATAAAGATGGGCAAATCTTAGCAGCCATTTCAGCTGGGGCTTGGGGACATGGCTGAGAGCAAAGAGCCAGTGCTTGCTTTTCGTGTGGCCACTCAGAAGGCACAGCATCTCTGCAGAGCTCTGAGATCCAGAGCTCAGTGGAGTCAGAAGAAATATTCTTTTTGGCAGGTACTCACACTAGATGGGGTCTTGCTAAAGAAAAAAACCTCATTACCTGGGTTTTGATGGTAGTGGACCCATCAGTGACTTCTACTGTCAGGTTATAGCTTGATTTCTTCCTTGCATCGAGGGGTCTAGCAATGACCATGCTGCCTGTACTCTTTTCAATGTCAAAATCCATGTCATCATCGCCACCTGGGATAAGGGAAGAGACGAGAAAAGGAAATGGAGGGGCAGTTAGACTTTTGTTTGGAGCAATCTGCAGGTGCTGGCAGTCTTGGCAAGGGAAGGTATTACAGGAGCTGCTTGGAGATCCAAAGGATTGAGGATGTCCCCTCCAGACACAATACACAAACCACACAGGGAGCTCATGCCCAGCCACAGATATGTGGCATGCCAGGCAACATACCTCAAATGGGAATGTGTAGGCATTCACTCTACCTGTACCTCTTTGCCCACAGCTAGATAGGGGATGGTACCATAGGAGGTTTCCCCCAAATCCGTAAACTCAATGCAAAATGTGATAGAGTCAGGGAGGACATGGAGAATCTGGACAAAGAGGTAGTCACAGATGGTGATGAAGGAATATGAAATGGAGTGTGAGGGGGAATTAGAAAAAATGATGAGGAGGAGATGGACGCATGTATGCACGTGATGTCCTGGCTAGATTTGCAACAGACACATTTGACCATTGATTTATTCGCTCAAGGTCTCCAGCTATGCAGCACCACAGGCTTAGCATGGATCAGGGACCTGCAGAGCTGAACAATGCTCTTGCTGGCTTCCAATTCAAGGTCACACTGTGGGGCACATCAGCGATGGTCTTCGTCGCCACGGTTGGGAGCCTGCGAGCTACCCAAAGAAGCCCAATACTTGAACAGTTGGGGAGGCAGACGGTGCTTCCAGGGTGAGCAGAGCGTGTTGCCTCCAACCCAGATGGCTGCGTAGTGCAGGGAACCGTGGGCTTGAGCAGCTCTGCCTCAGAAGGCTGTCCCTCACGCCATTGCTGTTCAGTCCTGGCACGGCAGCTCCTCTGTCATGCCTCGCTTGCTGGTGGCCCTATCACACATGAAAGGCCACTACACTGTTCTGAGATACAGAGGGGTAGAAGCAGTTTTCTGCAATTCATCCCAGGTCTCAACTTCTCCCTTCTTAGCTACGGGATGCTCTAGATTCTGCTTTATTCTTTTACCAGCTGGGGAAATTTTGGCTGGTTGTTAAATTACACATCTTCCCTTGTTGGAGAAATGCAGTGGTTGCCAGCCATTTGGACCACTATTTTCCTGCTGGGAAGGAGACAGAAAGAAGCAGAAACAGAGGAAAGGAGAGACCCTTTCGCAGAGAAAAGAGAAAAGGGAGAAAAGGACTCTCTGCACTGTGCCAAAGGGAAACAGGGAGCCCAGGAAAGGAAAGAGATGAAGAAAGATGCTGCTTTGTTAGAGTTTTTGCAGACACTATCAATGCCAGTGACAAAGCCTTTGTGGACTGGGAAAGGCAGGTTTTTGAATGAGATGCTGAAGGCTCCTGGATCTCTGTACCACCTGTTTGGTTGCCAGCTACTGTAATGCTTTGCTTTCCTAGCAGGGAAAATGAAATCCTGTCCTCTTCCACTAGTATAGAAACTAAGAGAACCCTGAGTAGCACTTGGTGCACTAAGAGCTGGCAAAGATGAGGCTGAGCATACAGATAAGCACTTAGCAGGGGAACGATGGGATAAAGTTCAGAGGAATATACCGTTAATTCTGCAAACCCAAGCAGACACTACTAATGCCAGATAAGCCTTGCACAGATATTGTCTGCTCCTTGTAGCATTGTATCTCTAGTCGCTTAATTGTATTTATACACCATTATCCCTGCCCTAACAGAGTAATGGGAAAAACTAATCGCTCGCCCAATTAAGGCTTTGTCTGACGAGGACAAGCCCTGAAGGCAGTGTCAGGCAAAGGCTCTACAAGGCAGACTGGGGCACCACTTCAAAACACCAAATTACGTGAGCACAATTGGCCCTCATTCGTAGGACCAGTTCTGCACACATGCTGCCTGATGAGTCCCCTGGGGTAACAGCCCACGTCCCCTCTGCCCTAGCATCGCGTGTCCTAGAGGAGGCCCTAGAGCTTCTTCATGTTTTGTGTCTTAGTCATCCCTGGGATGCTGTGAGGTGGAAGGCAGAGCCCCACCAGTTGGGTCAGACCAGCTCCTTGAGGAATCCTTCCCTCTCAGCTCCCTGTTGAGACTATGGGCTCAGCAGAGAGGGAGAGATGAGGGGTGTCTGCAAGACCCAGCCAGACACCTGGATCCTCACAGCCTGTTTTACCACAACCAAGTGTCACCCCATTCCCAGGAGGAGCTGGGACTGGCATGCCCTGCCTTTCACGTGATATTGGAGAACACCTCAAACTCTGGCAAGTCCCACAATGTCATTAAAAACTGTGTGTTAGATAATTGCACTTGGCTCTGGAGTCTTTGGACGGGCAGCTTTGTCTTTAAGCCTTTTGGTGTCTGTGAGAAAGCTTTCCCTGTAGCTCACCTACACCTAAAGCAAACAACTTCATTAGCTCAGGCATGTGAGTGCTGAAAGCCAAGAGAGCCAGGGCAAACGCTCCCAGACACCGCTGCCCTGGCTTAATTTCTGTGTCTCACCTGTGATATTAAACCACACTTGGCTGGGGCCCATTTCAATGCTGATCACTCCCACCATATGGTTTACAGGATCTGTTTCCATCACAGCAAAGTTAAAATGGGGTTCGTCAAAAGCTAGTGGCTCCGAGGAAGGCCCAGGCCGGGAGACCCAGCTGATGTGAAGCCGCACGTGGGAAGAAAGTGGTGGGCTGCCGCCGTCCGTTGCCTTGACCTGCCGGGAAATGTAGATGCAGTCAGGGAGAAGGCTGGTTTAGCCCATGAGAGCCCCATGCAAAGCTGCTTTTCCCACCAACCAGGAGTTTCAGGTCTGAGAGTGCCCAAAATCCCACAGAACAAATCTTGACCCAGTGGCCCGTGCTCTGGCTGTTTTTAAGGTAGAACCATGCAACCCAAATTCCTCTTGACCAGCAAGCAAATCTGCCAGGCTCAATCCACAGCAGAGACCTGGATCACAAGCCTCATTGCAAGGACCCACAGAGTGTGGGAGAGCTTTAAACCTATATCCAAGCTCCATGGCCAGATCAGGCTGTCAAATGGAGGCATCGCTAAGCCCAAAATCTGTGTGGGCTTGGGTTAACACGTGTATGGGATGTTGGATCACTGTGTTCATCTCTGGAAGTAGGCTGGACAGTTAATTTTAAATTTATCCTCAATTTTTAATAGCTTCTTAGCCTCTGTGTTTTCCGCCATTCCCTCCCAGTTTCTCTCCATTTAACCTAAGTCTCATTCAAGTTCTCCTCTCATTGCTGCGTTTTCTCCATCTCTTTCCTTCCTTAATCTTTTTTGTTTCTGCAGTCTCTCCTCTTTCCCTCTCCACCCAGCTCTTCCCACTGTCTCTCTCCGTTTCCCTCTCCTCTCACCGTGAGTATGTTGTATTCAGAGGCAGGAAAAGCTTTCCTGGAGAACACCATGCCAGTTGTGGGGTTGATGGTAAATATCCCTTCCTCCTCCTCCTCGATGGTGTAGGTGATCTGGCTGTTCTGGCCCTGGTCACGGTCCGAAGCAATCAGCCTGTGCACCGGCAGGGGCGTCTCTGAGGCCTCTCTCTCGGGGAGCTGCACCATGAAAAGCTTGTGGGGGAAACTAGGAGGACTGTCATTGGCATCCAGGACTTGTATCACGACTCTGCTGGTGGACTTCAGAGCTGGGTCTCCGTTGTCAGAAACAGCCACCTGCCAGCAAGCAGAGGGACTCATTGACAGAGCTCTTTGTCATGAGCTGGGGCGCGAGCAGCCAGCCTTCGTCCTGACGGATGATGACTAAACCAGGGTTTCTGTGTGGATCTGGCGGGTGTAGCTGGCACTTGTGCACGCACAGGGAGATGTGTCTGCTCTGGGCAGTGGGTCAGATTGGTCATTACTGGCTACGCAACCGAAAATGTTTGTATTGCAGCAGCTTGGCAGGTTATCACCCGCGCTCCCTTCTCTGCCTGTGCACACAACCACTGTGTTGCACTGCAGAGAGAAGGGTGTTATTCTCAGTCACCCAGAGAGACTGAAACACCTCGAGGTCCCTCTAATGTAAATATGCATAGCTCAGAGCAGGAGGGATGTGGCTGTAACACAAAGCTATGCAACAATGTCTGATACAATGAGATAAATGAAGGTGGATACCTCTGGCTTAGTCTTTCCCCCATAACTTATTATGTGTCCTGCTAGAGGACAATTCCAGTCCTCTTCCTGCATTCCCACAGTTTCCAGAACAGACCTTTTACTCCGGTCTTCAGTAAGGAAATAATAAACCCTGCAGTACTGCTGCAGCTGTCTTTTAGGGCAACACACACCATTTAATTAAGTTTCCCAGCAGTTGGGAGCTGATGGGATGAGATTCTTTCTCTGTGCTCCAACTTGCAAAGAAAGCTCTTTGAGGACTTAATACACTTGCAGGTAAATAAAGCTAATTACAATCATCATTACCCACCTCTAGGATATGTTCAGCCTTGTATTCTCGATCCAGCTGCCGTGAAGTTGTAGAAATCAGACCTGCCAAGAAAGAAACCCTTTGAGCTCCAAGACTCGGCATCCAAAGGAAAGCCAGGGCTGATCAAATCCAGAGTTCCCTCCCTCAGCCTGCCTGCCCGTCTTGTTTCAGGTTCCCTTTGTGAACAGAGGAGAAAGAGAGATACCCCCAGAGGGAAAATTGTCCACTTCCAGCGTGAATCCTTGTGCTGAGGTGCTGCTCTCACTCCTCTGACTACAGAGACCACAGAGGAGGGGGACACACTTATCCAATGCCTACATCAACTGAGGGTTGTGAAGGTGAGAAAAGCTCCAGGATTGTGAAAACAAAACTTTCCTTATGCCTCTAAGTAAGAAACATTCTGTGTGTGCTGGCACAAATTTGGCCTCTTTAACAAGTCTGGACTCCTGTTTTCCCTGTGCTGAACCTTGCTCTTTGTAATTTACAATGTTTTGACAAAAGGTTGTCTTCTGTCTTGGGAAATACCCTCCACTCTGCCGCTTGAACAAAAGCATTCAGGCTAAAAATAAGGTACATGGTCAATAATAATGTTGGTATATTATTTAAGCCTTGCTGAGAGACAGGGTGAATCCTCTAACAATTGCAAGATTTGAGGGATTTCTAAAAAATACACACTAATTTAACCGCAATAGCAGGTTGGATGCAGCAGGGAGGAATTGTGTCTATAATAAACTAGAGGTTAAACAAAATCATTATAATTGCCTCTTTTTGGACTGTCGATGACTGAGTAGATGCAAGTGTGGAAAGGATGGACTTGAGGCTTGGTGTTTGGTTTGATAATAGCCCTTCTCAAGTGCCTTGACTCTTCACCTTTGGGGAAAAGCAGCTCTAGACCATTTTCATAACTGCTTTACAGATGATAGAAATTGTATGTATAATGAATGATTTTCTGAGAGTCCTCCAGTCTGACACCTGTGAGTCTTTCTGTCCGTTCCCTGCATCTCTTGCTCCCAGCAGCTGCTGTTATTTTGGTCTTTATTCCTTGCCAACAGAAGTCCTACTTCCTTGCACAAGGAAAAGGCAGAGAGATACAATCGAAAGGCTGGGTGAATCTTCCCATCCCACTGTGCTGGGATACAGGCTCATACTGCTCTGGGAAATGCTTTGCATGGGAGGCAGCGTGCATTTGCAGCGGTGTGAGCACGTGCACTTGTGCATCCTGAAAGACTTGTAAATCAGAGGTGCATGAACCCATCTCAACTCTCATTCCTGGATCGGAGCCAGAAAGTTTTAATTAATAGTATTGTTTTCAGTTGCATCGTACTTTGGTGTATTGCTGTCTGAGCATGATAGGCAGGAGAAAATTTGAAATGGCTGCAGGAAACGCTGGGCAGCTGAAGGAGGGAGTGAGGAGCAGCTGCTTGGAATAAGACTGTTGTTAACCGTTTCCACTTGTTCTCTGGGTTTATTCATAATTGGCACCAGCTGCCACACTAGGCATTTATGTGATGCCTTTACAATCATAAATCAGCACTCCTTAATGTATTATGTCAAGATGATTTGAAAGAGTCTGTTTGCATTTATGTCACGATTTTTTTTTTTTCTTCTCCCTAATCTTCCTTTTGACATCTCGGCAGGTGAAGAGGACTCAGCAGTGGCTGAGAGGACACTGGTTGAGGAGCTTTTGAACCCCTACTAGGCTCATGGGAGGCTGTAGGGATCCAGTGGCAGTAAAATTCTTGATATAGATGGAAATGCTCTATTAATGGGGGCCTAAAGAAGGAATTGCAGGAGTGGTTCACTGACGCTCCTGTCCATGTTACCAATAAGCTGTATAGGACAGAGGATCAAACCCTAAAACTCCAGCTACCCCAGGGGATGGTTCATAATTTTGGCGTAACAAGCCCATAGGACACGTTGTTAGATTTTTGACAGTGGAGCCACCCAACACCTGTGTGCACTCTGGGGATATTTCTAGTCTATCAGATTGCAAAATTCAGTTGCAACAGACTAATATCTTGTTTGCACTTGGTTACTGCATGCATGCCAGCTGATGGAAGGTAACTTAAACCACTCTCGAGTGATTATTTGCCTGGCCACACCCTGAAATACTTTCATGTCATAATGATAAAAATGAAAGAAAACAGGGTCGTAGCTGAGCTTTCTAGAGCTGGAGAAAGAGGACTGTAGTAAAGGCAAATCAGCTGGAACTTAATGACTACCTTGAATATGTGTACCAACGAAGATATTCAGATCTCCTGGGGAGTACTCTCTATCACAGACCTGTGCTGTATCCCAGCTGGGAGTCTTAACTGATGGCATTTCTGGGATTAACTTCACATCTGTTGAGTCACAAGTCAAAGGGTTGGCTTCTCCTCCTGACCCCAGGCAAACTCCCTCCATCCCTTATCCTGTGCCCAGCCATGGCTCCCAGTTCCCCTCTCCAAAGCCAGTTACCACTCTGCTTTGAGATCAGAAAGCTCTTGTGGTTAATGGTTAATGGTTCTCATTCCCGCATGGAGCCGTGGTGCCGCGCGGCTGCCAAGATGCATGAACTGCCAGCAGTGTTCACACGGCAGCTGAGCACCCTGAGACAGGGAGACAGGGATCGGACGTGGTGCTCGAGAGAAGCTGGCTGGAATTAATGCGTATTTTTATTTGTTGCTACTTGGTTATACACCCTGTGAAGCCAGAGGGCTAAAATGGAAGTGCAAACTCTTATTAAAGGGGAACTGCTGTCAGCTTTTGTGGCCTGGGGAAACAATTCCTGGGTTCTTTCTGCTGTCCCCTACAAAGACCTGGGAATGCACATTCAGTTTATGATGAGACTGTTTTGTGTGTGCATGTGCACACGTGCAAGTTATCACTCACACTGTTTTTTCAGGGGGAAAACACCAGCCATCCCATCCCAAGGGATCTGCCATTGAGTGGGTGTCCTTTATTTGCATTCTTGTATGTGGCCCTGAAGGTTTCTGCTGAGTCCCACAGAGACTAGACAAAATTGTCAAAGGTCCTAATTGCAGTCAACCAATTAGCCAAGGTCTGCATTCACCTGAAGGTCCAGAAACCATCCCTTTGTTTGCTTTCATACAGGCAGGCACAAGCTCTGTTCTTGCAGCCTATCTACACACAGCAATGGGAAAGGATTGTCTGCAGTTCTCCCGCTTGCTGCCTGGAAAGGGGAGAGAGGAAGGCTGGTCGTGTTGGAACAGGAGCAGCAAAATTAACAGTGAATTGTTGTCAGGGAACAAAAAATAGTAATAACTTCTGCTGGCAGGAGCAGGGCTGGGGTGGAGGTTGCTGGCCCCCTGCCCTCGCTGCAGGGAGGAAAATCTAAGATAGTTAAAATAGCCAGAATCAGGTTTGCAGGCATCGGGGCTTTCATAAGAGACTGAGAAGGAAAGAGGTTATTCTTCTGAAATCCTCTTTCTCTTGTCTCACTGTTGCTTCCATTTCACCTTTTCTTCTCCTCCTACCACCTCTCGTTCTTTTCTGCTTTACACCATTCCATACGCAGCTGGAGCCTGTGGTATGTTGGCTCAGGGAGCAGCAGTGCAACCATCCCTCAGATTTAAAGAGCAGTCTGTGTCTGGATGTTCTTTCATACAGAGAAATGCAGGGAACCACAGGCATCCTGGGGAAACCCATGGACACTGACACAGCAGGAGAAGCACCAGAAGAACAAGCACTAGCTAAGAGGTGTAGATGAATAGTCCAAGGTAAAAGGATCCTTCAAACAGCCTTTCAGTGTGATGAATGGCTTCATCCTGCTACAGTCTCCCAATTCCTCCCAGTCCTGTCTGGACTGGAATCCCCTTCACATCAGAACAAGAAAAAGAATACCCCAAACCCTCTTATCTCCTCATCTCTCCCCCTCTCTCCCTCTCTCTCTCTTTCTCTCTCTCTCTCTCTCTCTTTCTCTCTCTCTCTCTCAATCTATCTATCTATCTATCATCTATCTCATCTATCTACCTATCCATCTCTCTGTCTCCCACAAACACTGCTCTGCACCAGCTGCCAGGTTGGGCTGGAGAGATTCCATTGCCAGTGGCAGAGAGCTTTCATCTCACTGCACAGCTTTATTCCCTCATCTCATTAGCCTTTCATTTATTTTCCTTCTTTTTCTCCACCCTCCTTAGGGAACTGAGAGCTGGAAGAGCTTAGAGCCCTTCTGTGGTAGTTTGGACATGCTGCAGGGGCCAAGTCCTGCTGAGGGACAGTTATCATGTTGCTCCTGTCTCTCTGCAAGGCTTCAAGAGAAAAAGTCCTTGATGAATGGGTGCCCACTGGCCAACCCAGCCTTGTGTCAAGATATTGGATCAAACACAGAACCTAGAACTAGGTTACTTGCAATAGCGTGGCACTGTGCCTTGAAAAATTATCCAGGGCTATTCTGCTGGGTTCTTCCAGGTGTAGACATATCTGTTGTAACAGTGAATCAGGACTTTAATTCCTATTTGTGCACAGGGTAAGAATAAGCTTCCTTCTCTCTTTCTGCCAAAGGGCTCCTGCCCGGAGTGCCCCGTCTAGAAGAGACTCAGACTGACCTCTCCCCTCTTGTTGCCCTGGCTTATTTCAGTGCCAATGTGACTTATTTGTCCCTTGATGACAGCGTGGGATAGGACAAGAGGAGAGGTCTCCATCACAGTCTTCACATGTAGGAGCTCCCTTCCGATCCAGGTGCTGGAGGAACTCCTGACACATACAGGTTATCCTGTCCTTTGCTCAAACGGTGTGACTAAGAGTAGCAGCCTCTGTGGTTTCCTCTTGCAACTTCCATGTTTATCATTGAAACTTCCATGTTTATCGTTGGATAATGTGACAGAGATTCAGCTTCATCACAGATAAGTAGCTCTGCCTACTCAAACTCTTTTGCTATCGTAGGATTTGGGATTGACCACAGATGGAGTATCAGCTATCTGGACCATATAGAACACTGGCATTTTGCATTTCAAGAATTGAAATATTGCTGGTTCTTTTTGTGATCATTTCCTCTAGGTAATGAAAGAAGAGATGCATTTACTGCATTTGAAAACCAAAGAACATGACTTAGCTAAAAATCCAGAATAAACATTAGTGGTCTAGTAGCACTATAGTGCTCAGATACTTGTAGTATTCTCTCTTATTCAAATAAAGTGGATTTGCACTGCACTGGGATGGTCCTTTTTTGAATATAACCCCGCACTGATGTGAACGACCAGGAACTGAAAGATGAGCAGCTCATCTTCTAATGCTGCACTACCAGAATGAGACCCAAGATTATATTTTTATTCTACTTAATGGAGCAGCTACCATGCCCTTGTCTGCAGAGCAAAAATATCATAGGGTTTCCAATAAGCTGCCTAGAGCCCTGAAATTTAGCCAAGCTGTGATATTCTTTCTGGCAGTAGTAGCAGATGATTTCTCTTTAGATATTGTAAACATGGGGATATAAACTGCTCAGTTGATGCCAATGTTTGCAAATAATTACTAGTTCTTTTGGGTGACATGCAAGTAAAGCAACGGATAACTGAGAACTCATCAGGCTTGGAATCAGGTCCTTAAACGACCTCTAAGCTCAGGGTTTAAAGAAGAGACCTCTAGCAACTGTCCAAGAGATAAGATCCGCTCATGACTGACAAATTTATCACTCTTCACATGCAAATTACCTGACTATAGAGAGAGGTGGATAGGACATGACTCATACCAGAGAGTACTTTTTTTTTGTCTAAGATGGGAATTAAAGGGTTGGCTTAGAGGTGAGGCATCTTGATAGCAAACGTTCAGATTTTGCCAGTCTCACTGATTTTAACAGAAAACACAGCAGCCTCGGAGCATGGCTTTGTAGGGCTGCACTCACACAGGGTGAAACTTTTGTCTGCGGCATAGAAGAGGCTGAATTGCCTGCAGGGTGTAAACTGGAGCTCAGCAGGTGCGGGGAGCTAGCCTGGTGTCCTGATCCCACCAAAAAGGCAGCGCTATTCTAGAACATGGCCTCTGAAGGCAGCTCCCCATGGAACCCAGCATTTGTACAAGATGCCCATGGGGCTGAATTGTCCACAGCTGTTTGGACAATGTGGGAAAGCTGGAAGCAGAGCAGTGCCCTGACCTGGCTAAAAAGCTTCTGACAGTGGAGATAGCTACAACTGGGGGTAGCGACAGTCAGAGTTAGCTGACAACCTTTACTCGCAACACATCTCCGGATGTATCTAGTGGTGACAAGCAGAGACACTCTATGAATATCTTGCAACCAGAAGGATTTCAGTGTTTCAGCATAACAATTTCTTTCCAAACACTCTCCTCCTAGCCAGCTGTAGAGGACTGCCAGAGAGCTATTACACCACAGATAACACATAATTGAGAGCTGCACTAGTCTTTTTCAATACATCCAGCTCCTTTCTTGTCTGAGAGCAGCCTTCTGTCCTGCTGCAGTAGGTGAACTGCTTTTATCATCCGCAGGAGATCAAAGTCATGCAATTAATCCTCTCCCATACGCAGGCTCTGTGCCCTCCCTTCCCCCTTCTCCCAGGAGCTGATGGAGTGAAGGGCTCGGCACAGCTTTCCTTGCCAGACTGGCCCAATGTCAGCTGTGCTGGGATAGTTTAAGGAAGCTGTTTACACAAAACATCAGTGGGTTTTTGATGGCTCTGAAAGATCTAGTAGTTAATCCTCAGATGAAAGATACGGCCTAGGAAGATGGCAGAAGAGGCTTACTACGCTTACTACATTAAGAATGGGTGGAGGCTTTAAATGCAGTGGGATTCATTTTTATTAAGGCTGCCTTGGTCTGTTTCAGGAACAGATAGGCACCTCCACAAGGGTGTTTCCTGGCTCAGGCTATGCAATAGGACAGTTGTTTGTATGGGGGGAGATTAAAAGCAACTGCTCGGTTCTGCTCAGGGCTTTGAAAGTAGCGCATTTGTGTCATTCTAAGAGCCATCTGGATGCAAACAGCAGGCCTCAGGTTGAGGTTTTCAAGCCATAGCCTCCCCACACCATATATTTGGAGACTGGGACTTTTGCTGCAGAAGGAAGGTGTGACAAATGCAGTTGTGTGGGTTGGTTATATTGAATATGCAGCATCCTCTGAGCACTTGGAAGCCTCAAAACCAGATGCTGAATTGGGTCAGTCTTACCTGTAATGAGGTTAATGGTGAAGAGTCCTTGAGGATTTCCAGTTAAGATGTGAAAAGTTAGTTTTCCTTCAGAGCTAGAGTCTGGATCTAAAGCATCAAGCTGCAGTACAGATGTGTTTGGTGGGGAATTCTCCATCACAGAGGCATAGAAGACAGGTCTGGACATCTGAGGTGGGTTGTCATTGGTATCAGTGACTTCAATATAAATTTCAGTCACAGAAGACATAGGAATTGTTCCAAGGTCAAGAGCTAGCACTGTCAGCCAATAGTGAGATGTTCCTTCTCGGTCAAGTGATCCTATGGTCCGGATGGTGCCTAGAAGAATGAGAGAAAGTGCTCGTGAGGGACTTAATAAACTCAGACCACTTTGTATTTAATAGCAGACCAGTCTGTGTCTCTAGTCTGCTTCCTAGTCTTTGCTGCAGATATAAACTCTGCCACCAACCTTATACACTGTGAGATTGTGTGGAAGGGGAGGGCTTGCTTGTGCTGAGGATAATTTGGTACATAAGTGAAAGGGAAGACCTCAATATTTTTGGGGAGGACAGATATCGATCTTCCATTACTTTAAGGATACAAACCCTGTTTGCTCCTCCACAGATACAGGGATGCACATTGTTCATCCCTGCACAAGCAAGACAGATTTGAATGCATGGAACTTTGTAGACAGAGAGAATATAGAAACGTCGTATAAGGTCAAAAAGCCAGGCCAAACACCATGTGTAGATTAAGCCTTTAAGATACACCATTAAATGAAGCTGTCATTACCTGTGTCCTTTTCAATGCGGAAGACAGACAGGCCAGTGCCCTCTCGGAGGAAATACTGAACCTCTCCATCTTTCCCCTTATCGATATCTTTTGCTGTGACCATCATCACTGATGTGCCCTCAGGGCTGTTCTCCTGCACCCAGCCTTTGAAGACAAAGGAGGCAAAGCGTGGTGGGTGCAAATTCTCATTGACATCAAGGATGTTCACTTGCAGGTGGCAGAGGGAAGAGCGAGAGAAGGGCTTCCCACCGTCACTGACCTGCACGGTTAGATTGTAAGAGTCTTTCTTCTCATAGTCCAGCTCCTTCTCCAACCGGAGCGCCCCAGTCAGCTTATCCACATGAAACATCATCTCCTCGTCATTAATGAGGCTGTACCTCACCTCACCCCCAGAGCCAGCGTCTGGGTCAAAAGCCTCCAGAAACAGCAGAATTGTTCCTACAGGCAGGTCCTCTGGGACCTTCACACTGTTGAGGGCTGGGAGGCATTGTGGGGTGTTGTCATTTACATCCTCCAGAGTCACAATGAGATCTGTAATGGAGAACATCTGGTAGCCTGTTTTGGGCTGGTCCCTGGCTTCTATTTTCAGCACATAATAAGGCCACAATTCTCTGTCAAGGGCACCTGTAACTGTCACTTCTCCAGTGACACTGTTAATAGCAAACTTGTCAGTGGGGGTTAGGAGAGAATATTTTACTCTCCCGTTGTCATCTGTATCAGCATCTTCTGCTTTCAGCTGAGCTATTGTTGTCCCTGTTGCTACATATTCTGGTATTGCCACCCAGTAGGCACCTTGTGGGAACTTAGGACTGTTATCATTAGTATCCAACACATTCACAGCCAAGAGTTTCCAAGATGATTTTTGTGGTGTGCCGAGATCGTACACAGTGATGTTAAGAATGTAGAAGCTGGTTCGTTCATGATCTAGAGGAGAAAGGACTTGAAGGAGACCCAGTTCCAGGTCAATGGTAAAGCAACTGTCATCATTTCCATCTGAGATAACATAGACCAATTTTCCATTAAAACCAGTATCAGGATCAATAGCTGAAAGATCAGCAATAGTTGAGTTGATGGGAACAGTCTCTATGATATCAATAGATCGTGGAAAGCTGTCATCAAACTTTGGAGCATTATGGTTTATAAGGTGCAAGTTCAGAGATGTTTCATCATCCTGCCCGTGGCCTTGGGACTGAGACTCAATGGAGTGTATGATGGTTTCTGTCAGTTGTTTCAAGACTCCTGTTTCCTCACACTGCATTTTGACAGCGTGACCTTGGCTGACCACAGTGATATTTACAGATGTTGGCAAAGCATAGTTCTCTCCATCTGTTGCAGTTATTTTCAAAGAGTAGAAAAGTGGCTGTTCAGAAGGAAGATCTCGCAGAGATATTCTAAGGGATATTACTCCAGAGATGGGATTCAGTTCAAAATGCCGTAACTCGTTGCCAGACTTGATTTCGTATTTGATATGCTGCAGCTCATCACTGTCGATTGCAGAGACCGTGGCCACGGGGTTGCCAACAGGAAAGTCCCGTGGGATGGTGCCACTGCAGCTTGCCTTCTCAAACACAGGAGCATTGTCATTGACGTTGCTCAGCACGAGGGAGACATACACCTCCGTTTCATGGCGGAAAGGTGAGCCCCAATCTGATGCCCACACTCGCAGGTGGTACCATCTCTGCATCAGTTCATAGTCCATTGACTTAGAGGTGGAAATGATGCCAGAATAGGGGTCAATGACAAAGGGAACTGATTTCTGGTTGGCTATGGTGTAGGTGACAAAGCCATTGTTTCCTTCATCTTCATCTGTAGCCCTTACTGTTAAGACACTGGTACCAGGAGGAACATTTTCATCAAAGGCCCCATGATATGAAGACTGACTAAAAGTTGGAGCATGATTGTTGCAGTCAGTGATGTCAACGATAACAGTTGTGAATATGTGACTGTTAACGGTTGTAACTTCTAATTCAAAACGAGCCTGCTCATGGAAGTCCATTGCTCTGACTGTAGTTATCAGTCCAGTGTGAGGATTGATTTTAAAGCTTGTGCTATCAGGAGTGGGTCTCAAAATATATTTAAGATTTGGGAAGGCTGGTGTGATTTTCACCATAACAACTTGGCTTCCAACTGGGGAAAATTCACTGAGCTGGATGCGGTACACTTCTTTCTCAAACCTGGCAGAGACGTACTTGGAAGGAGGTATATGGATAACTCTAGTAGGAGAAAACAGTGGTGGCTTGCTCTTGTCCTTGGCTTGCAGACTGAGGTTGAAACCAAATGGGTAAAGTAACCAGTTGATCTCTTTGGCTGACACTATCATGAACTCAGTGCTCCCAAAGTAGGATTTGATGGCTTTGAAATGTCTTCCCGGATCTCCATCCACCAAGTCAACTAAATCTATCCCTGTTTCTGAGTCACCACTTTCTACAGACAGAGTTGCATAGAGAAAGTCTTCAGCTGAGTCAGGTGGTGTCACCTTCACTGAGGAGATGGAGGGGGGTTTTCTGGCAGATGGCTCCACTTGGATCATGAGATTAGCCAAATTCCCAAAGCCATTTCCCTCCGTGATCTTTCTCATCCTGTCCACAGCCAAAACCTGCAGGTGGTGCTTGCCTCGATGCGTGCTGTTCAGTCTACCTATGGTCATAACTGCTCCTGTGGTGGGGTGGACGGTGAATAGGTCGGACTTGGTGTTTAGGGCATAATAGAACTCAGCGTTCTGGCCAGCATCTGCATCAGTAGCGCTGAGCGTGCTGACCACTGTTTTCAGAGGAGTGTCTTCTTTGATGGACACTTTGTAGGAGGGGGGGTGAAAAGAGAGGTTTCAAGTCATTTCTGTCCAGAATGTGGATCAAGACTTTGGCCCAGGCTTCGTAGGCAAAGGTGCTTTCTGTGGCCTTGATTATTAACATATAACTGTCTTTGACCTCTCGGTTTAAAAGTGCTGTGTTGCTGCTCCTCGTTCTTATTCTCAAGAAGCAGAAATCCCCAATCACGTGCTCCTCTGTTTTAAAGACACCAGTGTTGTCTCCAGAGGCTATTCTGTATCTGATGTCCCACTCAGGGTCCGTCTTGTAAATACCCATTTTGACGTAGCTCTCCACATAGGTCTTAGGGGCTGAATTCTCATAGATGGTGGCATTGTAGAAGAAGTGAGTGAAGTGCAGAGGGGACATGTTGCCTTTCTCACAGCTCGCTTTGTGGACCACACAGTGCATGAGGAAAACAGCAAAACTCAGGAAGTGCCTCCTGACAGTGACTTCCATGGTGTGGCGTCTCCTTGGGTCCTGTAGGTGTCAAAGGAAGAATGTTGGTCATTTTTATTAAGGCCAGTGTGTTAGAGAAAAGATCCCCATGGGCTCTGCCTCATCTCCCTACTCTCTCTACCCTGACCTTTGCTGAAGTGGTTGTTAGCTCAGCTCTTCTTCCCTCTGTCCCAGTGAGAGACCTGTCCTCCCATATCCCCATACAGGCTCAGATCAATTCACCTTCTCTCCTTCAGTTTTTACCCATGTAGAGGGTAAAATGTGAAAAGCCATGCAAAATGCTCTGATCATGCTGACTTTCTATTTGTGATCGATCCCTTCCTCCCTTCATTCTGCCTTCCCCCACGTCAAAGAGCATATTTGAACCCTCTGCCCCCAATCCAGACCTCACTTCTGTTTTACTTCTCCATCCTCCCTTCTCCATCTTAACTTCTCTCTCCAAACAGGTTTCTGCAAAGTGTTTTCAAGAGTCAATATACAAACCATGATTTGATGACTCTCCCCGTGACTTGTCTTCTCTTTCCTCTCCCTCTGCTATGGAAATCTCTTCCCCTTCCCCAGTAGAGATGCTCTGCTACATTGTGCAAATTCCTTCTGAGTGGCCAGCTCTACGATGTGGTCTTTTTGACAGCTTTAGCTCAGATCCTAGTCAAATTGCATCTCAGTTACCACAAAATTCTTTTAATTTGCTGATTTGACCTTTGCTGCCTCCTCTGTGTTGCTTGAAAGAGTGGATGTCTAGCAAGACACTTTGACCATATCACCCTCAGCTGCTGAGCAATCTCTCTGGTTCCTCCCTTCTCACGGCAAAGCCGTCAGGATTCCTGTGGAGGATCTGCCATCCATGACCACTCACCATCGATTTTGTTCTCTAAAGACTCCTGAACCTCTGCAGCTCCATGATCTATCTCTGTGAGTAAGGTGTATCAAAGAAGGAGCTGTGGAGCACGTACAAGGATGGTTAAAAAGGATGCAACTTTATTAGTGAGCTTTGTGGAGCTTGTTAAAGGATCAAGGCCTGTGCTTTTCAAAAACTGTGTGCTGCCGTGCGTGCATTTAGAGGTTGAAATGAGGGATAAGCTAAATATAGGTGCATATATTTCCCCTCGATATCCCAGGAGATCGTTATCTAGAACTGTTTCTTTCTCTTTTAAATTTAAATTATATATCAAGTACCTGCCAGTCATTTGGCACATTCCTAATTTAAACAGGGAAGACTCGTTTTTCCAGACACTTTTTCAAGACTCATCTCTTTAAAAGCCAGAAGTAGTTTAATTTATAAGTCAAGATGAATGTTAGGAACAAATTATCAGAGACTAACTAACAGTATGTGTCATATTCTCTTACTGACACATCTAATTACCGATAAATACAAAGCTGTAAATTTCCTACTTCCCTCAAATCCATTTTTCCTTGGTAAGTAAATCCCAACCATCCAGCAATCTCTCTGCTGTGGTCATTCCTTTCTGAAACAAAACCAGTTTGAAGCTGAAGTCAACTACCAGAATTTGTAGAGAAGTCAACACAATTTGATTTTGACAAAATTCAGACTCTTTTTTTTTTGTTTATGACATCATTTCACTTCTAGGAAATATGACAGTCCCAAAGGCACAGCAAATGAAAGAAAACTTTAGAGGACAGGGCTAGGTGATCCACAAAGGCATGTGGTTCCTTCTGAGAAGTTGAAAACCATGTTCTTAAAAGCTCTGCTTGTTACTTAACAATGCTTAAGAGTTTTGCAGCATGTAGGGACATGCCTAGAGCTGCTCCCTTCCAACATTTTCAACTGCTGAACCTGGAAAGAAGCTGTATGCAGGCTGTGCGTGCGTGTGTCTACTAGGACTGCAGAGCAGGAAAAGTCACATACAATTCAGAGTAGAATAAGACAGCAGAATAAAACAGCAACAGAAAACAGTGCTGTTCCATGAACAGCAGAATTAATGAAGCCGATCGCTTTGTATCTGGGCTAATTGACTTTTTAATTGAATTGTACAGAAATGGCAATGTGAACTCATCTCTTCTAAGACATCAGAGAACCCACAAGGCAGAGACGTTATGAACTTCACAACCACAAGAAAAGCTGGAGCTAAAGCACATGCCTTCTTGGGCACCAGCAATTCAATATGGGAGGATAACCTTGAGCAAGGAGTGGGTTTTCTCGTGTTTAACAAGATGCAAACTTTCTTCGGAATCTCTCCTGGAATGTCCTTAACCTCACTCTTGTCTGTAGATTTCCTGACATCTAAGAAGGGCTTCACTTACATTGCTGTTTTTAACTCTGTGGGGGCATTAGCAGGGTTTTACTCCTCTGTCCAGCTAAATATTTTGCAAAACCTGTTTTGACCTCATATTTCTGAGAGCTTTGCTTTCAATTACAAGCTGGGCTGAAAGCAGTCAATGGCTTCAGCAGTTATTATGAGGGGTGGAGAGAAACCACGCACATGGGGCATGAGGCAGAAGCATCATTTCCTCTGGAAGTGATCTGAAACTTTGAAAGGTACAACCAAAACTTTGGGTGAATTTTATAGGAGGCATCACTATCAGCTTTTGAAGTCTAATAGTTTCTCTTTGTGACCAGGACCCATGCCCAAACCCTAAACATTAGGACAAAGAGCTTGTCGTGTCTTCTGACAGTAACTGCCTGTGCATGTGCTTGGATAATTTCTATACCAATATCACTGGGAAATCCTATCACTGTCTGAGCAGTCCCACACAAGCCCATGTTTGTCCTCTCTTATTCTATCCTTTGGTGAAAGAATGAGATAGAGTTGGTCACACTAGTGTCCTTCAAGAGTTGGCCTATTCCAGTTGAGTGTCCTGGCTCAGGAGAGATCACAAGATCCCATCCCAGGACTGGAAACCATCACCTACTACTTGTAGCCTGATGTTTCTTCTTTAGGAGGTTGCACTGGGAAACAATGATGTACTGGATGTCTTGTTTTAATGTAATTTGAAGAGTAATAGACCTCCCAGGAGATAACTGTTCAGCCCCTGCTCTGTTTCCTGCTTCTGGGATCATTGACTCCACATTCACAATGCAAAACCACCCAGAAGTGGAGCTGGGACATTTTCAAAGGCCATGGTGAAGGTCAACAGAAAAATGGGTGCAGTGGTCCGAATAGAGGGAGAACCTGGTGAACTACTGCCTTGGTTCAGCTCCAGGGAAGGCCTCATTGAAACTACCTGGAAGTAGCAGAAAGCAGGTGGGTTTCTATGACTCTTGCACTGTGGGTAGGAAAGCTGTGTATATGTGAAAATCGCATAAAATCACTTTACTAGCCCTTAAAATCCCAGATGTAGGTGGCTGTCAACAAGGGGCAGTGCTGCCAAGCTTAAGATTCCTCCCAATGCAGTTCAAGGATCTCTGTGTTGAAATTGGGTGAAATCAACTGCACCTGTGACAGATTTTTCATGTAGACTAGGAGAAACTGTTTTCCTGTTTTTCTGAGCTATATTACTCCTTGTCCTTGTGCTGACAGTAATTAGGGTGTGATTCATGAGACCTGTGGCAAGGGCCATACCCATTTCAGGGCCACCAGATTGGCTGCAAGAGTTAAAAGACTTAAACACCCTCACCTGCCCCTCATGGGATCAGTTATTTCTACTCCTGAAAGCTCTCTGCTTCTCTTTTTCGTGTCTGCCTTGGCCACAGATGTCCTCCTGGAGCTGGTGGCACGTGGGGAAGCAGATGCATTGGAGAAAGCCCATCGGTGGGATGGAGTCAGGAAGGTAAGGCACGCTCCCGACTTAGGGAAATACCAAGGCATCATTATGTGGTGATTCAGCCTCCTCTCCTAATCACCAGGCAAAGATCAGAGAGCCTCGAGGGGCTTCGCCCTCAACCCTGTAGATGCAAACTCCCCACAGAACAAGTAAACACGCGGTGTATCTCTAATCAGAGCCTAAGCGCGCGTCTAAATTTAACATCCAAATTGTGATCGTCTGTCAAAGACATGCCCAAATCTGTTGGTGTGAAACGAAGGAACAAACACAGCACTGAGGTTCAAAGTGTGTGCGTGGGGAGGCTGTGCAGATGGGTGGTTTGAGGGGATCAGTGCAGGGCACGGCTACTCCGGCCAGCTGGAGCGAGTGGCTGAGGCATGGCCTAGGGGGGGAGGAATCTTCTGGGGGGGTCCTGCTGGGGTCTCCTGTGATATGTGGGCTGCTGTGTTTGTTGGGCACGTTGTGGAAAAATGCTACAGCCTGCCAGGAAGCAGGTGTGGCCCCAACCCCACCTTTTGATTCCCTTCAAGAGGAGCATTTAAAATCAACAAAACCCAAAACAAGGCAAACGCTGAGCACACCAAGAGCAGCATTCTGCTTGCGAGCTGGGCGATGTAGTGGAGGAGGGCAGTGGGGGATCAGGTCAAAGTTTTGAGATCAGAGCATTAGAGAAAAATCATCTTGTTCATGGGAAAATAAGGACAAGTCTTCCCTTATTGCTATTTTGCCATCACCCATCTTAAACTCTCTTTCTCTCTTGCTCTCACCCACCCTGAATCCACCATTTTCTCTCCCTTTTTGCTTTCCTACAAGAAACAGTCTTCCCCCTGGGACAGGTACTGATCAAAGCCATCCCCAAGCACATCAACATCTTTGCTGGAGGCTACGAGAACTAGGAGCTGGGCAGGGAGAAGAGAGGTGTGCTTGGGTGTCTGAGTAATCAATGATGAGACAGTTCAGTGGTGGGTCTGAATTTCAGTGGTCATTGGAGAACAGAGACAGAGAGCAAAGGAAATAAATCATATGAGATGCTATGTATAAGGCTTTGGGAAATTGAATGGGACTTGGGACTCTGTCTTCTCCTGGCTTGGGCCCTATCTGAAGGGGTTTAGCTACAGTTGGGGCAATATCCTTACAGTTGCCTGATAAGTAGAATTGGCCAGACAGCAGTCCCTGGGTTTTTAATGTTGGCAAGTCACAGATTAAAACACATGCTTCTTGTACAAGTGTTGAGCCATGGCTGTGAGATGTTTTGATTCCCAGCACTGAAATAATCCATGTAAACCCTGCGTGGAGGTTGGCCTGCTTGGTTAATGTTTGCCTTCATTGCCGCCACAGCAATGCTGATGGGAATTGAATCCTTTTCCATTTGGTGCCTTGCTCAGTTTTGGCAAGTTCCCCACTGGTCTCTCAAAGCTGGGCCTGTGGGGTTTAAATTCTGTGGGGAGACGGGTATTTTTTTTTTCAACTGTTTTCTTGGACTTTGAAAAACAAACCCATCCCTTCCCAAGCCATGGCATGGAGCCGTTCCGATGATCTCGGCAGTGTTTTTCTGAATAGGATGCTGAATTTGGGCTAGTGGTTGGTGCTGTCCTTGGAGATCCTGCTCTTGTGTTCAGTTGTGCAGTCTCTGCTTGGTTTTGCTGTGAAGCAGAAGAAATGCATCCTGGAGATGCTACACAAAGCCAGAAAACTAATGAAAAGAGCCCCTCAAGTTATGATGTTTCCTTCCTTAATGTATCTCGGGGTTTTCCAGTGCCTGTGGATGGTTTTCTCAGGGCTGATGTTTGCAGAACTGTGTTTTGCACCAGCCTGCTCGGGGGCTGCGTTCCTGTGGGTACAGATTTTCGCTGGACTTGCAGATTCCACTGGGGCGCACAGTTGGGCTGCTCCTTCCCCATCTCGACTTTCCAATCTCCAAATGACTTGGATAGACCTTTGGAAATTGTTTCCAGGTTGTTAGACAGCCTGGAGCAAGGCGGCTGATTGTTCAAAACCTGGTGCGCGTGCATTTTACAACTGAGGTCTGCCCTTGCTTGGAGCGACCTGGGAAATGCTGCTCCTGTCGTGCAACTAGTGGCCTGTGGGCAGTGCCTGGACCCTTTGTCATAAACATTTCATGGTTCACCTCCCTTCCTGGTGGTAAAACAGCTGTGTGGTGATGGGGTGGGCTGTACTGGGGCTGCTCAGCCATAAAGCTATGGGATTAATGAATCTTGTGCTGGTGTGTGGAGCAATGACTCTTGCTTAGACTGCTCGGTGTGGCAGGGGGTGACACGCAGGTCCCTGAGCAGAATGGATAGAGTGCTACAAGCACCGTGGACATGCTTATCCTGTCATCTGCCAGCTGGCTCAGGCAGCAGCTTTAACTTTGGGGAGTTTGAGTACTCTGAGGAGCTTGGACCAGCAGTTTCTAAGGGCTGTTGGAGGAAGACAGACTCTCTTGAAGGAGTCTAGGGGAAGCCTGTGAGTTGTTGACTTGCATGGGGCAATCTGGGCCTCAGGCTGGTAGACCTGGCACATTTTTTCTCTACTCGGGCTGCATGGCTGTAGTGGTTGGTAAGAAATACTTGGTTTTGAGACAGCATTGCCTTCCCTGGGTCTAATCTGCTGTAACCAGGGCACAGTGGGAGCATGGTGGGATGGTGTCCCTGGCAGATGTGCAAGATGTGTGTTAGTTGCACAGGAACAGAGAGAGAGGGGATGGTCTTCCACGTGGGAAGGGCAGCTGGGAAATGTTTAGCTACTTTGATGTTCGGCCCCTACTTCCCCTGTACAAAGGGAATGGTTTTGCCACTTTTGTCACTGTGCCAGTTGTTTACAAGTTGGATGCTCAGGTCCAGACTGGCTCTAGAGGTACTCTATGATGCCTTGTTGTGGCCTCCTCCAGCCAGCTGCTCACCGCCCTTCCCCTCAGACATCTCTTCCATTGCCACATCCTTGTGGCTTTGACTGTGCCCTGCTGCTCTACCTGCTGCCCTGGGTTGCTCTTCCACCAGACCAAGCAGGCACTACGTGTCTTTGCCTCCAAGCCATCCTCTGTCCATGAGCAGGGCATCACCTTGCATGTGAAGAAGAAGGCTTTCTCTTGTCACCTTTCCACCTGTGATGTGTATTTCTGTCCAAGACTCTGTGAGGAGCCCATGCAGAGCCTGGTTTTGTCCTGCTGCCAACACCTAAGCCTGGCTCAGATATGTCACATGGCTGAGGTTTCTCTGTCGTTGTTGTGAGCTCGTCTGTTAGGCACAGGAGAACTTGAACAGGCTTGAACTTCCCGTAGAGTTATAAGGGTCAGTGATCTTTATCTGTTTTGGCATTGCAACATCATTCTAAAGCAAGAGTTAATCATGCAGTTCCAGAGCTGTGGAGTCCTCAGTGAGAGTCTGGGGTCACTGGAGGAGTCCTGGGGAGTGAGGGAACCTTGCAGTGCCAAATGCCAGCTGGCTTGCTGCTGGCCCCCATCCCAAAGAAAGCATGACATCAGGGAGGTTGACTTACTTGTGCCAAGGGCAGGGGGAAGCATCCTTATGCATTATTCCCAATCCCCTTCCTCTGCTCTCCCCAGTTATCAGCAGCATGGAGCTAAATCCTGCCTGTGGCCCAGAAGCTATCACTGCAAAGATGACAAAGAAGGTGTTGGGGGATGATGGCTATCTCCTTGGACAGGGATGGTGGCTAGGTCAGCCAGGAGACAGAGAGGAATCAGCAGATCCTACTGGTGGCTCTGATGGGAATGGGGTACTTCTTGCCTGTGGGAAGAAACAGCCCTGAGGGATGGAGGTGGGCAGTGCCAGTGGGAGCCCCTCACCAAGCAGTGTGTGAGGGTGTCAGGGGCTGGCACTGTGGTGCAGCAGTCCAAACATGTTGGCACAAGGGCCAAATGCAGCGTGCCAGGCACTCACATGAGCGTGCCCTAGCTATGTTGCTGCTGGGACTCTGCACCTCTCTCTCTCTCCCCGAGGTTCAGCTCCTGTGGAGGCTGTTAGTGGCAAGGGCCACGTACCCTGGTCACTGCAAACTACCTGAGCCAACAGATGTGTCCTGACTATCGGCACAGGCTGCCAGAGCCCACAAGAGAACCAGGGCTCTTTCGTGATTGTTTTCTCCTGCCAAAACTCATACTGAACCTTTTGCGTTTTCCTCATGCTTGAGATGCAAATTATCTTGCACTTATAATTGTTCCCGTGTCTGCACGCCGCCGAGGGAAGATGGCGTGTGGGACCGCATTGTCAGTCCTCTCTGCTACCTTTTGTTTCAGCCAAATTTAACTAGATAGGTAAAGACTTGAAAGGAGTTAGGTTTGCACAAGCTTGTGAAAAGCATCAGGAGAAAGGAGAGAAATCCAAATTAGGACTCCCAGCTGGAGAAAAAGGCTCTAATGTGAGCCCAACCCGATTATTAGACATCAGAGAATCCACACAAGAGAGAGCGCCCCAGGCAACCAAGCTTCATGAATTCTGCTGCTCGCAAAACAGCTGTTTATTTAGGTGCTGTAAAGCCTGTGAGATCCTTTCTGGGATCCCAGCACACAACTCCCATCTGACCCACCAGAGCTGTGAATCCAGACTGGACTCGGCTCCCACCCCAGCCTAGAGAGAGGAGCAGCTCTGCCCAGTGTTTGAAGGGACTCTAACCTGGAGTTGTTTGACCCTGTGAGACCTCATCCACACCCTAACTCAACCTGGATGTTTGCAAAGAGGATGCTGGCTACATCACCTGAGTGCCGCTAGTCCTCCAATGCCCTTTCTGCCAGTCCCTGTGGGGAATGTATATGTTATCCTATGATCAGCTAAATTTGTTGGGAAAGATTCCAAGAGCATCTTGGCATGAAGAGCTGGATGAGGAACTGTGTGCCTGGCTGGATGCAGGTGAGGAGCCCCGTCTCTCAACAGGACATGGACTGTTCAACTTCTCTCTGCCCTGCAGCACAGCCCTGGCCTCCTCTCTCACCTTTTTCTTTCCTGCTAGGCAATGCTCATTCACCCGTGGACCTGTCCCTGCACTGATTCAAAGATCTTTTCATTCCCCTGCCCAGCACCCTGCTGATCTTTCCCTTCTGGTGCCTGAAGGTGAGCATGGAGAGCAGCTTTCTGCTCCTCCTGCAGCCTCCTTCTCTCTGTTGCCATCTGTCTGCCTTGTGCTGCTCCTTTCCATCCCTCTCCTGTCTTCAGAGGCAGCATAAGGACACAGAAAACAGAGAATGAATGAGATGATCAGGGCATGATCCTCCCTTGTAAAAGGAAGCCAGTAGCTATGCCACAGAAATTACCTGCAGCAGACATTTATTGAATGCAAAGAGATCCCTGTAACCTTATGGAAAACCTTCAGCTCCCAGACCTGCCTGCCCTAAGGGAAACCTGCCTGCAGCAGCCCACCTCCTCTGCGGTATCCACAGTGCCCTGCAAGCTGATGCAAAGCCAGCCCTTGACCTGGGGAGCTCAGGGTTTCACTGGAGAAAAGATTAATTCCTGAGACAGGTATGTTTGTCCAGGCTGGTCTTGCAGCATGTCCTTGTCAGCTCTCCTTATGCTTCTCGGCACAAGGTGTGACCTCCCACTCTGGACTGTCTGCTGGAAATGTGTGTCTTGCCATTGCAACACCTTTGTGGAGCAGGCAGCTGTGCATGGATGCTGCTTGCAGCATCTGTGACAACAGGCTGGGCACACAATGTCCCTGTCAACCGGAGCCATGGGGAGTGTCTATTCACAGCATAACCAGCCTGTCCCGGGGTGCCTAAGTCTATCCAAGGTACACTCTGGTCAGTCCAAAACAGTTCCATGGCACAAGAACATCAAAATAGCTGTGCTTGGCCATATCTCTATAATCTCTCTCCCAAAATGGCCAGTTTTGATTGCTTAGCAGAGGAGCACAAGAAACAAGACACATGTAATTATCTCCTGCGTTCCAGCATCAGTGAAGCACATGGTTGTTCTTGGGCTTCAGCTTTTAATAACCTCCACTGGAGCTATCCACCTCAAATGGATCAAAACCTTGTCTGAAGCCACTCTTTGCCTCTGCAATATCGTGTGGAAATGTCTTCAAAACTTAATTATGCCCTCTGGAGAAGGGGTGGGGGGGAAGGCAAAACAACTCAAGCCCAAAAAACACACAAGCCGACCAAACTTCCCTTGTTTTTTTTTCAAACCTACTGCTTGTTCATGCTGAGTTACCAACCTTCCTAACAGCCCTTGCAGCTCCTTCTTCCAAGAATTAGGAAAGATTCTTTGCTAATAAAGCAGTACATGCCCCATTACCAAGGAAAAAGTGATTGTGAGAAAAATTGCTTGCTCAGCAAATCAGCTTGCTAATAGGCAAGGGAGCATCCATGTTGCCAACCCAGTTTAAAAAAAGAAAAAAAACAGAAGACCAAAAACCAAAACAGGACTGCAGGTATTTAATCTTCTTATGCTTGTGCATGATACAGAAGAAAGCCTACTACTGCTCAAGGTGCAGCTGCACTTGCACACTCCACACATGGGAAAAAACAAAGCAAGGTGTGCGGAGCAGGGAATGCCATTTCTGTAGCATGGAAGTAGCTGGAACGATCCTCTAGGACTTGCCTTGAAGCGGTTGGCAGGAGTGTAGGATGCAAAATGCATTTGTTTCTAACAGATGTTTGATTCCAGGTGTTACGCCTCCTTTGAACTCTCCCTTCATACATGAATGGTGCTTGTTTGTTCGGAGGGCTGCGAGACACACTGGTTTCTGAGAGCATTAAGATGTGAAATGCATTCATGGTGTGAGCTGTAGCTAAGGGAAAGGCTCGGAGAGAAGCAGATCCTGCTGCACTTTCCCGTCCACGGGCAGGGTGGTTGGGCTCACTTTTGCAACTTTACGGAGATGGGGAGAAGCAGAGACTGAAGCCTCTAGCTATGTTAGAAATCCTTGCCTGCTCAGTCCCTCATGAACCCCAACCATTTATCAGACAGGCGGATGTCCCTAAACTGTTCCTGATAAGGTGAGGTGCGATGCCTATTAGGAGATGATAAGGGTACACAATACCAAGCCCAGTGATTTTGCCTCTCCGAATACCAAGACAGCCCAGCCTTCCTCAGGAGCCTGATACAGACTGTTTGCTTTCCGTCCCGAGGCTCCGATAACCTCCCAGGTCTCTCTTGCTGACAGCCTGGGGAGCTGTGGCAGCTCCCTGCGCGTCCTGTGCCTGCTCCTTGCCCCGTTTGCGTGCCGGAGCAGAGGATGTGGTGGGCTCTGTGCCCCCTGCCTGTGCCTTGGGCGAAGTAGGAGTTTGTCACACAGCCCAAATTTCCACGTCCTGGAAGCTCTCAGCCATTTGCAGCAGCAAACCCAGCTCAGCACCAGCTTTTTGTTTTTTAAGAGTTTTGTCCAAAGCAACTGCCTGTCTTGTGACAGGCGATCTTTGCCCCTCTGGAGCTGCACTCCACCAAGTCTCCCTTTAATTCCCCCCTCCCCGGGGGCTGATTAGCTGATAACTGCTGTTTGGAGGGGCCCATTTGCTCCAAGTGCCCAGGCCTCCCTCCCTGTATTTTCACCTCTTTTTCTCATCATCCGCACACCTACGCGGGAAATAATTCTGCGTGCTCTGAACGGGTTCTGGATTTGCCTTGGGATTGTACCTTATTTTGCCATGGAGGTTTATGAGAGTGAGCAAAGTTGCATGGATGCAAACACACACATTTACTCCTGCATGAGGAGGGATGGTGGCTTCTTGCTTCAGCTCCCTGGCTCCACTGCCTTTCGGGGAGGGGGACCAGGCAGGAGGGAGCTCTTGCCCAGCTGTGCAGGGTGGGGACACACCAGTGCCATGCTTACGCTTGGGGAACCTCAAGGCACAGCTGAGTTCAAGGTCACAACAGAAGTGGCTTAATGGGCAACGCGGAGACAGAGCTCGGAGCGGTACAGCCTCACCCCAGTGAGTGAGGTTGTGTCCGGCCAACAACTGTGCCTACAGCTGGACGCCATCGCTGCTCCTGCCCCGGCACATCCATTCACTCCAGCACAAGCATGCTCCCTGCAGAAACCCTGCCCTGTTCAGATACCTGGAGAGCTTTTCGCTCTGTCCTTGCCTGCCTTGTTCAGCGGCTTTTGCATTTGGTACCTGGAGCCCACCTGCCTGCACTGGCTGCAGGGTGCTAGTTTCCCACCTAAGACCAGATGCAAACCCTGTGCAAACACAGCTGGAGCTTTCCCTGGCTCCTTCCATAACCACTCCATGCTAGGGCTGCCAGAAGGGAGGAACAGATGAAAGGCTCTCCCTTTGCATCCCAAAACTTTATAAGGCAAAAGTTACTCGCATGCAAAAGCAGTTTCATAACTAAATCTCTGCATCCTCCATCCGTGCTGTACGGACGGCTCTCTGAGTCATTTCAACTTCCCACACCAGCGAGCAGCATGCCTTACCTGTTGCAACAGGAGAGAGACCTCTCCTGAAGTTTACTGCCTCTCTGCGCCCACCGCTGAAAATCCTCTCCCGCAGCAGCACCTCGCTGGCTGCTGGGGGTCCATGGTGCTCGCAAATCAGAGGAGAGGGCTCGTAGAAATTCCTGTGAGAAGGGATTTTGCTGGCTGAAACTCCAGCAGCACAGGTTGAGAGCAGCAAGGGAGAAAGTTGCAGGAGGTGGAACTCTCTCGCCAAAGAGCCACCCCTTCTGTGACGGACTGGAGGAGGAGGGGAAGGAGAGGCATCGCCTTCTCCTTTCTGGAGAAGTGAACTTGTGTGTGTATGTCAGAGCTGGGCAAGAACCCAAGCCTTAGAGCCAAATAATTGCAGAGCTTTTTACTGTTAGATTAACTAGTATTGCCATGAAATCCAGAACCTTGACTGCAAGGGAGGGGGGCAGTGGCACGGGATGTATCAGGTAAATCCCTCCAACACACCTGAAAAACCCAAAGATTGTTTTTAACTAGCTGCCAGGTGGGTGTTACAAGGAGGGATGGGGAGAAGGGGGTGGGGGAAACCTGAATCTGCCCTCAGAGCAGCTGCGTGTGGAGAGGCGCTTTGAAGGTTGTTGTTGTTTTTGTTGGGGGGGCCCCCAGAAACCCCAGCTGCCGCCAACAAGCCCTGGGGTGCTCAGTGCTGTGCAGGCAGAGGATGAAAAGGTGGTCTCTGTCCTGAAAAGGCAGAGAAGAAGAGAGGGAGGCAGCAAGGAGAGACGGCAGCACAGGGAGACCTAAACATTGTACTGGAGCTTTGGAGGATTTTTCTTGGTGAAGAAAGAGCATCCCTAGTCTGAGGGTGTTGTTCAGGGCTGGACCCCAGGGGAGGCGACATGGACCCTGCTGCCGGTGTTTCTTGTGTTGGCTAGAGCATGAGACATAGAGGTAGCTGCAGTCTACTGTTCTGGTCCCTTTCCCTTCTCCTTTTCACCCCATCCCTCAGTAAATACTAACATATCCCCTTTAGACTGCAGGAGAGTTTGAACAGATATAGGGGTAGGTCTCAATATGGGAAATCACTTTGCAGGTTTAGGTGAAGTTTTTCTCCCCTGTGGTGTGGGCTCTTTTTTTGCAGAACAAATAACCAGAAATTACAGAATATGAAAACTGGACAATTTTAACTTTAAACAGTCAGAATAGGTGCCTAACTGCTCCCTTTGAGGCTCTGTGCAAGGGACAATGGTGGCAGCAGGCACAGGAAGGAGTAGAGGAGAGAGACAGACCCTGTTAGCATCCTGTTTGTGTGGCTGGAGGATTCATAACTTGCAGCCCAGGGGGATTTGCTGGTGACTAGTAAGATACAAATTTGCACACTTTGCCTCATACAGTTTTCACGGGAGCTTGTCTCAAACTGGACACTCTTAAATGAAATCACAAGATGCCAAACCACGGGAAAATCCACGATATATTGGAGTATTTGGGGTCAGTATTTGGAGCGGTCTGGTAAATTCTCCAGAAAATTTAAGTTTTGGTATAATCAAAAATGCTCAGTGTTTTAGATTAAATCTACTGAATGGTTTGTACCAAGAATTAGAGAGGATATTTGCACGGCACGGTGAGACTGAATGTTCTCCTTGGGGTCACCCTGAGACAGTGCTGGTTTGGGAACTGATCTGCTGGCTTTTGGGCTACAAATGTTCATGTCGGGTGCTCTCGTCACAGCATCTGAACTCCAATTGGAAAATGACTTTTATTTCAAGCTCGTCGTGGCCTTTCAGAAATAGTTTGAACTGAATGAGAAGAAGGCATAAATCCAGTTGGGTTTACATGTGCAGCTTGTCCATTTTTCCAGCTTGTTTAGTCACATGACCTGTAGGGGAACTTTCAGGGAAGTTCTGAGGAATATAAAAGTGATAGCAGAAGTCATAGTAACTTGAACTTGCAGATCAGTTCCTCTTCTTTAAGATGTCTCATGAGGGGAGATCAGGTGATCAGTCAGTAATGGCATTGGGAGGTGCATTTGGGAGGAGTGAAAGGAAAAGTTCCTCCATGCTGCTGCATCTCTTGCAGCCGTGGAAGGCGAGAAAATCAGGTATTGGTAGCTGGATTTCAATGAGGCTGAGGCAGGGCTCAGAACAATACCTGCATTATATTTAGACATACCAAGGAACAAGTGAGCAAACCTCTGGCTTCAGGGCATCAGCTGATTGCTACAAGAACCAGCATTTCCCTGGGTTTGGAGCCTTTCACAGCTGGCCAGGTGCCTTGCTCCTTTTGCCTGCATCTGGAGCAGCAGGTAACCCTGGAGACATTGGACTTGGGGACTTGGTCTCATCTAACATAGCAAGGCATGAACTCATTGCTCTCCCAGGTGGTCGCAGAGGTCCTCTTTCAGTCCCTTTGCTAATGAAATGCTGTCTGAGGAAACCAGTGCTCGTGGAAGAGCCATGGATCAGACAGACCCTGCAGAAAGGCTGGCTGTGAGCCAGAGGTGGTTATTACCTGATCCCCCTACAAAGCATGTCCAAATGCCCAGTGAGTGCAAAAGCTGCGGACAATTCTACCTCACTGCCAGCAGGCTGGTGACACCGGGTCTTCCTTTCCACAGCAGTGTCAGAACATCGTAGTAGTCTTGGTGGCTGTAGGGGACTGGAGGGGGCTTAATTTCAGTTCTCTTCTTTCAAAGAAGACTTTGCTCCCTGGCTATGGAGCAGAGAAACATTATGGTAGCCAAATGGGTGTAGTAGACAGGCTTTTGGGGGACACAAGTGAAGAAGGAGGACTTGATTGTCCAAAGGCCTCTCTGTTTTTCCAAATGTACCAGATGATTTAATAAGAAATATTTTCTTTCCTAATTAAATCATGGTGTCTGGGTGAGCAGCACTCTAGCTCTGGAGAAGAGATCCCCAAATCTTCAGGTTATAGTCGGTTAGTCCATTTTAGGATGGACTCTTGCCTTCCATCCAAAGGCAAACATGGGCTCTTAGAGCCCATTTGAGTCAGTTACTATCCTAATGATTCAGGAAGTGGAAGAAGCATAGGAGAAATGAGGTCCAGCTGTGAATTCTCTATCAGTGGTGGGTGGGACCCTGGGACTGGTGAAAGCTGTTTGGCTCTGCCTTCTCAGCTCTCCTGCTCAACTTGAAGTCAGGCTAGGCTGGGAAGTGCGTGCAGGAGAGGCAGCTGAAAGGGGTGGGTTGTAGAATTACCTGTGGATGCAAGCAGAGAGGATTGGCATGGCTGGGAGAGCTGCTCGAGGAGGAAAGAAAGAAAGAAAAAAGGAAGATGAAGACGTGCAGGATCCCTGGCTTTGCCCTGAGTGCTGCTTCACACCACTCAGACAGCCAATCAAACAAGTCAGCAAAAGCTCTTTAAGATGGTGTCAATATTTCATGTTGCCATATCCCACTGCTGGGTTCTTGTCCCGTCAGATGCAATGGGCGCTTTTCCAGGGCGCAGGGAATGTCAGAGCTCCATCACTTGGCTGGCAAGGACGCTCCCTTCTCCCTAATCATAAGGAGAGATTTCATTTCCTGGTTCCACCCAAGATCTCCATTTGATAAAGCTGAAGACATTCTGCTGTGGGTTAACTGCACGCCAAGAGTTTTGCAGAGAAGCAGCATGTTCAGACTAAGGGGGGGAAATCACCACCGGCCTCTCTGGACTGACAAGAAACACTTTTAGGGGCCTCGCTGCCCTGGGCACCAGCTCTGCCTGCCTCCCGAACACATGCCTGCAGGCCCATCTTCCAGCTTGTCTTCCTCCGTGCGTGCCCTTTCTGGCCAACACTGGCAGCTGGCCCCACCAGAGCATTGCCTTGGTGGGTCTGGAGGTCAAGGCAGCACTGCTGAGATGTGGCACTGTGGCCTTTCTGCAAACCCTCAGAAACAGACCTGATGGTGCAACGCCCCTTATCATCCCTGCTGAGGGTCTGCTCTAAGCGAGCAGCCCCAGCCAGGGACCGAGATGCTCCAGCTGCTGTGGGGTGGAGGGGCAGCCAGCCTCGTGGTGCCCACTTCTAAACTGGTTCCAGCTCCTGTTGCTCTCTCGTGGTGCCTGACTTGATTTTTCAGGCCACTTCCAAATCTACAGCAAATGTCCACTCATGGGATCTAACAGGCCCAAGGCAGAGCTGAGGCAGACAGAGATTTATGTCCCTCAAGGGACAAACACCTTTTGTTTTCCCTTTTGCAAAAGATGAGAGCCTGCCGGTGGGTCTGGCCTTTGAGCTTCAGCATCTGCTGCTGTGCTGAAGAGCTCCATGCGTGTGTTTGCACAGGAGCGTGCAGTGACTTGTAAGGGAAGGGGCGATTATCTGCCTGGAACAACAGCAGCGTTTTCCCCAACAAGCGGGAGCGTGTGTGCTGGGGGATGGGAGGATCCAGCCCTGTGCTCCCTCTGCTCCTGCGTGAGCTGCAACCTGGCTGACCAGCGCTGATAATAACCCTCCGTGAAACTGCTCCGATGACTCAGGATTGTTCCCGTGTAGCTGCAAACCACCACGAAGTTCCCAGCCAGGCAGAACAAGTGGAGGGAACAAGGCGAGTGCTGCCTGCAGAAAGGGACAGGCAGGTTGCATCTCTCTCACCTTCTCAAAGCATCCTAAGGGCTACAGAGTGAATCCATCTGTCCCTTTGCAGTGGGCACTTGGAGTAGTAACCAAAGACCCTGAACCACATCTCCGTGTGCAAACTTGATTCTCACTGAGACTCGCCTTTTTTACCCAATACACATTTGAACTGGGATTTCCTTAGAGCAGCTCCAGTTTACCCTGTCCTGAGGTCCAAGAGGAGTTCATTGATGGGTGGACTTGACTTAGGCCACCCATCATACTTAATTTTGAGGATAGAAACTGCTGCCTTGCAAACCACTCCTGGTGTCCTAAGCATCCAGTGCAGGTTCCAATAAGGCATCTTTGGTTTTTGAGGGTAAGTGCTGGGTATTCCCTACCCTTACACACACAGGAGGGAATCACCACAGAGCTCACACTGGAATTGGGCCCCCCAGTCTCTATGGTGCCGCACAAGGCTATTGTGTGGGGCAGATCAAACACAATGGATTGCTCAGAGTGAAGGATACAAAGTTGTTGGCAGCGTTGGATTGGAATCCAAGTCTCTTTGGGCCATTTGCAGGGCCATAGCCACTGCAGTGCCATGTTCCCCTCGTTGGCTTCCCCACTGAGAATGATGCATGCTGATTCCTACTGGGTGCTGCTGACAGATCCCTTGCCCCTTTAAAAGAGATGAAGTCATCTGCCTCCGAAGCCATCTGGCACCAGGACAGAGTCAGAAGCTCAGTACAACAGAAGGCTGGGATGCCAGCCCACAGAGGGGATGTCATCACTCTGCAGACAGATGGGACTGTGATGGGATGGGGAGAGATGCTGTGCAAGATCCCGGGAGAAGGTTTAGCGTTGCAGGGAAGGCAACGAAGATCTGCCAGCAGAGAGTAGCAGGGTGTGCCACAGCCCCACTTCCGTTGCCCATGCCGAGTGGAGTCCTATCAGGAGGTGGGAGCTGCATGTTGTCCTCCAGGAAGGGCATGGGCCGGACCACAGCTCTTGTCATAGGATGAGCTAGCGAGTCAGCGTGTCTTCTCCTCCCCCTCCATCCGTCTGTGCGGAGCAGGCATTAGCTCATCTCAACCCAATCGGTCTCCACCACGTGCCGGATGGCTGATCTCATCGTTGGCTGGCGTGGTGGTGACCGAATCTGGAGCGGCATGTGACTGCAGTCTCCACAGGGCGGCTGTTAGGGCAGCGCGGTGAGAGGAGCCACCACGTCCCTGCAAGGCTCGAGGAAGTGACCTGAAGCAAAACTGCTCACCAGACCTGAGCAAGTGATGTCATCAGAGAGTGCTGGAGGACGAGGTGAAGCCCTTGCCCAGGGTATGCCCAGGGAATAGCCTCTCACTTCCATGTCTGGCAGGTCTGTCCTCTTCACTGGGTCATGCTATCATCCACCAGCAATGTCCAAGGCCACCAAAAGTCTTTCTGAAGTTACTGCACTGGAGTCCCTTCTCCTCACCATGCACTGCAAGACATCATGGCTTCCAGCCAAGGCAGGGCCCCAGCAAGTCCCTCCTCGAGGTCCTGTTGCTCAGGAAGGAGCTGCGGTGAATGGATTAATGCAGACCTGTCTTTCCATCATCCTGGCTGAGAAACTAGGCTTCAGCTTCGTGTTTGTATGCCAAGCAGAAAGAGGTTGGTGGGGTTGGCAGTGAAGAAGGGTGAAGGGGAGAACATGGGAAATGGCTGAGTGTTTTCTAGGGGGTGGGGAAAGAGTTAATTTATCTGAAAGGTAGAGCAGGGATGAGAGGTTAAATTACAAACCTGAAGTTCAGGTGTCTGTCCAGGGTGAATGAGCTGTTCCTAAAAGATGCCTCTCTCCCCTCACTGTCACCACACAACTGTCTTAGACTGGATATTTAACTTCTAGTCCTGTGCATGGATTTGCATGTGAGAGGTTGCTCAGGCACAGGGAGATCAGGCACTGGCAGAGCAAGGGACTGTCTGTACGTTGACTTCACTCAGAGGTCTGCAGTTTGCCCAGCTCAAGCAAAAAGCCTGTCAAAGTGGAAGCTAATTTTCAAGTAGGGAAATAACTTGTGTTTGTTCCAGTCTGGGCTGAAAAATCCTGGACCACCAGCTCTTTTCCCTAGGAAAGATCACCCTCTTGTGCTTTGTCTTGCTTTGGGAAAAGAATTCTGTTCTACTCCAGCCCATCTCTTTTGTACTCTCTTCTCCTTTGCGTTGCAGTCTATAAATGTTCCTCTATTATTCATTTGCCTCAACTCCAGCTTTTCCAGCTCCCCTTTCAGATCCTCATTGCCTACCACTTCTCCTTCAGCTTGATGCTGAGACTCGACACCCAGTCATGTCTGGCGGAGAAGCCAGCCTGGAACTTCCTTGCTCCAAGGGCATTATAAAGAAGTGCCATTGTGCAATGGAGCCTTGTACCAGGAATACAATCCATGTGATGGTTATCTTGATACCATCCTCGTTGAACCAGGGGAGCCTGAGCCAAGAGAAAAATTTAGAGCTAAACAGCTCTTGTTTACAGGAAGCTGGAGCACAGTGTCTGGGCTTGTACCAGTGCAGCAGGAGATGTTGCTATTGTCTCAGACTGCAAAATATTGATGGATGGTGTGTCCCTGAGATTTCCCAGGGATGTTGTGGGAGCAATATCCCTAATTTCTGAAGCATCTTGCATAGCAGCCCGAGGGGAGAAGTGTTTGCTTTAGCTCAACTGGACAAACAAGCAAGGGTCATCAGCTTTATCGACTGTTATGTTTGGCCATGATCACTGCGGGCTTTGCAACCTATGCAGCACTCTTTGTGCGTTGGTATGGAGAAAGACAGGGTCTCAAATGTGTCATAAAGGGCAGTGGCCATGAATTGACACAGTGCCAGCAGCCCAAATGTCCCTGAATTTTTGTTACGGAACAAATTCACTGTCCACACTCCTACCGATTTCTCCCAGCGTATCAAAGGAGAGGAGGCAAACTTCTCTCCCAACAGTGAAGCTATTTTTCTGGGGGTATTATTTCCTTTCTTCTGGATTTACAAAACTATGGCAAAAAGCTGGTGGACTGCCCTGCAGAAATGGGTAAAGAGCCTCATCTCCAAGGCTTGTCCTGCTGTAGGACAAAACAACTGAGAGAGAAAATCAAAATGTCTGACTGCTACCCAGATGTGAGGGAAGGCTTGCCCACATCTGGCAGGGAGTGTTTCACAATGGAAACAGCTTTCCTCAGCCCTTGGCACACAGCTGGGGGCGGCTGTTGCACCCACAAACAGGATGGTCCAGTTCCCGTGGAGCCAGAAGATCTGTTTGGCCAGTTTGATGAGTCAGAGAACATTAACCAAGACATTTTTATGTCGGGAAATGCATTTTGATGAAAAGAGGAAGAAGCTAAAAAAAAAAGAAAGAGTGAAATTGGGAGAAATCCAGATGGCAGAGGCATTTCCCCGACCCAAGCAGAAAATGTTAGTGCTGAGGGATACCATCCAGGCCAGCCAGGATGGTCTGTTTGGAGTTCACTGGTGACCCACTGTCTGCTTTCAAGCGAGCCACATTTGCTAACTGTCCATGGAGTTGCAGGTAAAACTTTGCCTGTCTTTGAAACGTTGGCCAAACACTCGGAGAAACATCCAAAAGTTTGAATTTCTGCTGCTGTTTTTTATCAGTCCCGGGCTCCTTCCCATCATTGCTGAGTTGGGCAGACAAGGGTGTCTTTAGGGCTGACAGTCGTCTTGGTAAAACACTTGTGATGAGGAGGGCCAGGGCACCTCTGGGTATTGACCAGGGCCATGACATCTCCCAGATGCCCATCATCCTCTGAGCGAGGCAGGGGGATCCATTAACCTAGTTTTCACTGGTGGGGTAACTGAGGCATGGAGATGTTCAGCTGTACTTACAAATATTTTAAGACAAACAGGGATTAGGTGGGTGAGGGGGAGCAGGGGAATGGAGAAAGGGCCTGAGGACTAGGACGTTTGGTACATGCTACCAAAGGACTGTCTCAGGAAGGTGACCCTACCCAGCCTTCTTTGCAGAGCCAAACCCTCTGTTTTGTAAGGGTTTGTTGTCTTCTCTTGTCACGCTGCCCAGTAGATCCTTCCTCAGTGAGCTGGGCATGAGGAATCAACTCAGCCGCTTGAGATGAAGGCTGAATACATCACCAGATAGCAAATCTGTTGTCTCTTCAGCATCCCCTCTAAACAGCTTTCCTAGTCTGCCTTGGATCTGTGAAAGATGTGTGCAGTGAGGCCACGCATGGGAAGCAGATGAAGGCAGCAGGCACCTCTTCTTTGCCTGTAACACCAGGCAACGTGGCCCCGAGAGAGCTGTGGAGCAGCCCCATGGCGCTGGGGGATTGCTGATGACACTGACTCTGCCCCGAGGTTGTGGTGCCTTCTGAATTCTCCCAGAAAGGAGATTTCCCTACTTTCTGCTATGACAGGGTTCTCCACCATTGATGTTGGGTTGGGGCTTTTGCTCTGAAGCAGCTTTGAGTCTCCACCCTTCCCTCCTCCCCATCTTGTGCAGTTTGGGCATAGAGAAAGGGTCGACCTTCATTCAAATAACTATGAGAGGCAGTCTGCCAGAAAGATAAACAGAAAAAGGGCTGGGTAAGAGGTGTGGAGAATCCCTAAAGTTGAGGGGCTTTGCATTAATTATCATATGAAGTGTTTGAAGGCAGCAATACCTATCACCATTATCATGTGCGTTCCCTTTAAAAAAAACTCCTCTAAAATCCTGCTTAATTGCTCTGCTTAATTCATTAAAGGATTATAGCAAAGACTAAAGGGGAAAGAAAAAAGTGAAGTATGATGGGTCGTTCTGGCATCCTGCTCCAAACCATCCGTAAGTGTTTTGGAGGTAGCACAGGGTGCGAACGTGACTCCTCCGCCCGGCGCTCCTGCTCCCTTCCCAGCAGAGCGGGGTGAACCCTCATGCCCAGGAGCTTGAGCAACCTCGACCATGGGGACCGATGGGTATCAGGAGCGCAGGCAGCCCCAGGCATTCTTCCTTGCTCAGCAGATGCAAATCCTCCCCTGTGCTTTGACAGCACCGAGTGCTTTGCAGGAGGCTTTGCTGAGACCTCAAAACACTCTCCAATCTCTCTACTTGGCTGTGCATTTGACAAACGCTTGACTCGCTGACAGTACCCAGTTCCAAGCTGTCCCATAAACCAGGGTCATGGTGGGGATTTTTTGGTTGGTTTTTTTTGGTGGTTGTTTTGTGTTATTTTGTTGGGTTTTTTTAATAACAGAGCTGAAATGCTGCAGCAGGAGGCAATGTTGATTTTTGCAAAACATCCTCTGTATTCATTTGAACTGAGCTTTAAAACTAAACCTGAGAGGCTGGTTCATCTCTCGGGCCCTTTTTCATTTGAATTCCCAAAGTTCAGAGGTCAGGTTGACGTATGCCATGCTGATGTGGGTCTGCCTGCCTTGCCTTTGGGCAGGGATCATCCTGGCAGAGAAAGGGTTAGGGGAAATGGTGCTGGTGACTGGTGCAGGTGGGGAGTTTGCTGCCTGATAAAGGGCAGGGGAGCAGCTGTCAGGAGGTTAAGGTTAAGGAGAGGAGAGGAGATTGCCCATTACTTCTCTGAGAGTGCTTTGGTATGACTAAAGCCAGGCTGGAGTGGCGGCTTTGGAGCAGAAGAAGGATAAGGGTAAGTCCAGCTCAATGGGACTAGCTCTGAGGAATGAAGGAAAGTGCTGCCATAGTCAAGGGGGATCTTACAGGGTAAAGAGAGGTAGGAATGGAGCTCTGCAGCTGAAGAGTGTGTGTGAAACCAGCTTTAAGCCATTACCTTGCCCTGGGGCTGGCTGGTGGCTCAACAGCCCTGTGGGACTGCATTTGGGGATGTGGCGTTTGGGATGCTGTTGTAGGGCTCCTGGAATCGGATCACACTGCATTGAGCAGTTTATTTGCTGGAAAGAGGTAGAGGCTGCCGTCCATCCTGCTCCTCGCAGCTTGCTTGTGGGAAGTGAGCCTGTGCATGAGGAGGCTGGGGCAACGTGGCAGTGCTTGGTGTGGGCTTTTTGTACTGCCCAAAGTGCATCGTGTTCCCAAACCAGGCTCCTGCAGGGCCTGATGTCACCATTTCAATGCTGCTTCGTCCCAGCTGTCAGTGTGCCCTGAGCCAAGATGGGCTGGGGAGGGGGAGTGAGGTATTGCAACCTGTTTCCTCCAGCAATGACTCCTGAGCAGTAGCAGGGGCTATTTGTAAGCTGGACCTTGGCCTGAATGGGGAGCAGAGCATCTAGTGCTCTGTGGTGCCCTCAAATCAATGTGCAACACTTGGAGCAGCTGGATGGGTGCAGGAAAGGCTGAGCACCTGGGCAAGGCTCAGCCCCTCTGCAGAGCATCCTGACCGGGACAGCTTTCACTCCCCTCTTCCCTTGATTGTCTCTCTCTGATCTCATTGCAGACAGCAGGTGATAGCAGGAGCCTCACAAAACAGACAGATTGGAGATAGAGACTTGTGTGCGTGTGTGTGTTTGTGAGGGGGAAAACAGCAAATCATCCTTGAAACAATGTCCCTTTTCAGAGCCTTGGCTCACGGCAGGAATAATCAGTCCTTTCTGGGTGGCTGAGCCCAGTGGCACCTCTGCCTAATCCTCCCCAAGTTGGGGCAAATCCATTGATTGCTCAGCTGGGAGGTGACACAAGATGCTTCTGCAGCCCATTGGGGAGCTCCTGTGGTTTGTTGTGTTTCTGGAGAAGGCTGGAAGGAAAGGGCCAGTGATGTGTTTGCATGGGCAGGCACATCTGTATGGGCAAGCACATCTGTACGGGCAGGCAGGAGCGCTTGGGAAGTGTGGGACATGCTCTGCTCTTAGGGCAGCCCCCATGGGGAATGCTGAGGGTTGATCCAGGGTGAGGGTCAGGTTGCAATAAGGAATCAACCTCAATGGTCACCCATTGCTGGGTGGGAACAGGACTGACTGGAGCTGGAATCAAGGCAGAGACCCCAGCCCTGGTGCACTGCAGCAGCTGGTGGAAAGGAGCCCTGCGCCCCAGACACAACTATTATCTTCAGAATGGCTGCCCTCACTTGTGGGTAAAAATAAGGGCTGTTCAAAGATTCTCAAGGTCTGAACAACCCTGTTTCCTCTGAGTGGAGAAAGAGACAGTGTGACTATGCTCTCTGGAGCTGTTTGCAGTAATGCTGCTCAGATTACAGGTGTGTGTTTGTGCAGAGATTTAATTTCAGGAGTTGTCAGCAATTCACGTTCACTGGGACTTCTTTTTGTAAGTGAATCTTACGCTGTTTTGGATGTGATATTCATTGTTAGAAATGCCCTCCCAGAGTTTTTCCCCTACCAACTTTTATCTGTCTCCGCCATCATAAATATCATCTTATTTTGTCTCTCGCATGGGTCCTGGAATGAACGCTGTGGGCTGTCTTGTACCCCAGACTGGGGAATCCAGATTTTATTTGCAACATGCCAGGGAATTTTATTTTCCAGTAATGACTTGTGCTGTAATTGTACACTTCCTCTTACAACCTCCCTGCCTCCCTGGTGAACACTCGCTTTAGGAATGGAGGCTGGAGCAGTGCTAGTGTTTTTCAGTGTTTTTTCCATAGACCCCTTGAAATTCTCAGTTTTAACAATGTTGCTGCAGAAGGAGAGGGACTTGGACAGCTTTTGCTGCCCAACATTAGGAGGGGGAGATGCAGGAAGGGCCATTGCAGCTGGACCTGCCCTGCAGGGAGGATGGAGGGAAGAAGAGTCCCCTCTTACCTCCTCCACCTTCTGCCTTCCTTCCCCAGCTCCTGTTCTTTGCTTCCTCTTGGCAAGCTCTGACCCACAGCCTGGCCTTGGGTCACCTTCTCCTAATTAGGCATCATATCCAAGCTCATGCCCAGCGGTGCTGGCAGGATGGGCAGCGCTGTCCTGTCACCTGCCCTGCACACAGCTTGCCCAACTTGTGCCTGCCAGTGCCGTCTGGCAGCTGCAATTAGGATGGGAGAGTTTACTTTGCCTGCTCCTGCCAGACCCCAGGGTGACGAAAGTTGGTTTTGAAAGGCAGCAAGATAGGGCTCGGGAAGGGATCAAAGGCATCCCGCTTGCCTACAGAAGCGGCTGGTGATGCGAAGCACAGGGCTGTGCTCTCTGAGGCGATGCTCAACCCGGCACACCAGGCACACCTCACCCTGCCAGCCCTGCTCCAGGTTCCCCGCCACAACCGCAGCGCTGGCTCCAGACCTCCTGCTCCCAGCGCCAGCAGAAAGCCCTGGGCTATGATGAGGACAGACCTCCCTTTTCCACCGAACCCTTCTCCTGCAGCAGGGCCCGCAGAGAGGTGGCTGTGGCCCCCGGCATCGGGGGGCCCTTTGGTCCCTCCGGGGGAACACACACAGCACCCTGGTGTGCTGCTTCCTGAGGCAGAGCTGCAGAAATTGCATTACCATTAAAATGCAGCTTACGCTGCCTGGCAAGTGTGGAGCAGCCTCTGTTCCCACGGACTCATTTACCTGCTTGGAAGTGGAAGGTGTTCAGCACCTGGCGGGCTCTGCTGAGCTAATTAATTTATTTAATAACGATGCTTAGCTGCTCTCCAGGCCTAGCTGCTTTGCATCCCAAAGGGTGATGATTTTTTAGAATTTCCCAGTGGAGTTGCGCCTGGTTTATTTATATAGATAGATATTAATTTTTTTTGTTTGTTTTGCGTCTTGCACAATAGGGCTCTGGCTCCGTACTCCATCTCTGACATGCTGCCATCATACACGTGAGCACTCCCATCTGTCTGGGGACTCAACTGCTCCATGAATACTGTGGGCTCTGCCCTCTGGCAGAATTGGTCCTAGGGAATGATAGAAGCTGCAGCTTGAGCTAATGATCCAGTGCAATTAATCTGAAATCTTCTGAGGACTGCAGTCGCTAGAGGGAGACAGGGGAGCCCCTCCCGCTAACCTGGGTGTGAATGATTCACGGGCACCCTGTTTCCCTTCCTCTACAGTCCTCTGGAATAAATCCAGCTGGCTCAGAGCAGTGCAGGAGGATGCCCTGACAGCTCTCCGTGACTGTTGTCATCTCAGCGCTGATGCTCCCAGCATCACCTTCCCCTCAGCTGCAGGTGGCTGGAAGTAGGGACCAGGCTGCAGCTCAGATTGGGGATATGCATTTTCTAGCAGGGATTAGGAAAGCCGGGAACCCCTGCACATTAGTCGTGCTGCCCCTGGCAAAGCTCTTGGAACAGTTGACTTCAGGGAGCTTGTGTTTTGTTGCAAAACAAAATGGAAATGCTGATCAAGGCTGTCTTGCCTTCAGGGACAAGCAAGAAAACATGGGTGTGGGAAAAAATAAGTCTGTTAGCCTGTAGGGCAGGTGCAGGGCATGCAACTGGAATTACCCAGAGCAGTGCCCACGGAGGCATCTGGGTGCTGGAGATGTTGGCTCATGGCTGGGGCACGGCTGCAGGTCTTGCCCTCGATGCCCCTGGGAGGGGAGGAGAAGAAGAATGTGCCATGAGCCGGTTTGCCCAGAGCCTGGCTAGTGCTGCTCTCTCTGAGTTCATCTCTGCCAGATGTTCCAAGCAGACTTCGGCAAGGTGCACCCTGGCATCATCCAGCCCAAACCTTAGGTGACTGTGCTGTTCATGTGGGAACTTCTGTGGGCATATCCTGTCCTGAAAGAGAAGAAAAAGGTCCCAGCACGATGGCTGGATGAGAATCCTTTTTCTTCACCTGAGCTCAGCCAGAGCTGGCATGTGCCAGGCTCGTCAGTGTAACGAGCCTGTTGCTCCCGGGGCAGGCTCACTAACCTGGTGTTGTTCCCCACGCTTTCTCACCGCTCTGCACGAGTTTGTTCTCGTCTTCACCCTGAGACAGATCTGGGTGTTTCTGTGACTTGCACCCGCAGTTTGTGCCCCGACGGGTTGCTCTCCTTCTCACATTCCTGATTCCTACCCCAAATTGCATTTTTCTCTGTCGGTGAGTCACACGTTGAGCTGTTGCAACACTCACCTTGCCGCGACCTCAGCAGGAGCCCTGTTCCTGCATGCAGGAGCTCATTCGGGGCACAGTGATTCAGCTCGGATCAGAGGACTTGCACCTCTTTCCTGTGCCCAGCTGTGTGTATCCAAGAAAGTGTTTCTGCCTGGCGAAGAGTGAATCACCCAGGAGTGGCTTACCCAGCCCTGCGTGCCATGAGCAGGAAGGGGAGCAGGAGGAGAGGAGAGGAGAGGAGAGGGGGAATGCGGTTGGGAATTCACTGTCAGGGAAACCTCCTCCAGCATGTGGGACCAGGAGTGCTTTGCAACGCAGCGCTTGGGTTTTGGGTTGCAGATGAAGAGGAAGAGTCAGGTGGAGATGTTGCATTTGGTTGCTCTTGTGTAGGCTTGCGGGTTGCCCTTGCATCTGTCCTCTTGGAGCAGAGAGCAGCCAGTGCATGCCCCGTTCTGACTGCATGGGCTGCAGCTTGTCTCCAGCCTGGTGGCTTGTTCTCTGCTGATGCTTCAGGCAAGCTGGGACATGGCCACCAAGGAGAGGATGTCCGCTTCGTCATGCATCGAGCTGGTGCTGGGCTGATTTCCCTGCTGATTCCCACAGCTGCTCTCTGGAGCTAAAGGCTGGGGATTTTCCAAGCAGGGAAGCTGGTCTGGGGCCATCCTGCCTGCTCGCTTGTCATCTCTGACAGGCAGTGGGTGGCATTTTGAGAGGAAGGAGCGAGCTTTCATTGTCTTCTTTCCGCTATATTTAATTTGCTGTGGTCTGCATTTGCTGTACGTTGGCCCAGAGCAGTTAAGGCTATCTCATTTAAGAACTACTAGAATAAATATAAATTGTGGCAATGACATCAGGTTTGAAAGAAAGCCACTTGGTGAGTCTTCCTCTTTGACCCATCTGTTTGGTGCACTCTATAGTGTGGTGAGTGTTACTTGCCTGGAGCAAAATCATTTTTGCACTACCAGGTCCTGGCAGAAGGGAGGTGGAAACTGAGGTAATGTGATGGATTGGTCCAGTGAGCACATATTTAGATGGAATTTGCAAAAATATATCCCTGTCAGGTCAGAGCAGTTTTATGGCAAGTCACTGAACAGCCTCCTGCCCTGAGGAGCTGTGGGTGCAGCCTGGGAGCAGCCAGAGAAAGGGCAGGACTGGTGTGTGGACCCGGCTATCAGGGACTGCAGTCCTGTGGATTGCCCCATGTGCTCTAAGGTGCTTCCCAGGCTCCATGCTTGGCTGTGGGTCTGGCTTGAGTTTTCCAGTGGGAATATCAGCCTGGATTGCTGGGCTGTGTTACTGGCTCTGTTCAGTCTGCCCAAGGAGTAATTTGGGTGACAGTAAAGCTGTGTGATCCAGAAACAGGTCCCTAAAGGACAGTGTTGATGCCCTTGCCTCTCTGTCCCCACTCTGTGTCACGTCACACTCCGCTCATTGCCTTCCTTTTCAAGATGCATCATGACTTACCACACCCAGCCAAGCATCCCTTATTTGATACCAAGCAATGGGCTCTTGCATCCTGGGCTTGGGTAAAATGCTCCCAACCTCTTCCCAGGCGATGTTACCATCTTTCAGGAACCTTCTTTGCGCTGTACTGATGGCAGATGCACATACATGCAGCTGGTGCTGAGGATGAGGGCTGCGAGGTGCTGCGGTAGTACATGCGATCAATAACTGCAGAGGATGAACCTCAGATACACATCTCTGGGGCAAGAGACCCATAGCTCACATATTTCTGGCACGGGAACCAAGTGTCCTAATAAAATCGCAGCCTCTGAAAGTTGAACGATAAATCTGACACTAGTAGGTGTGGGTAGGGAATTTCCTGCAAGCTGCTGACTGTAAACATGACCATTAATATTACTCTCAGAGGATCTTGCTCATGATTTATTAGACCTATGTGGGACAGGCCCATAGAAGACACATGGAATAAATCAGGTGAAACCCTGGAATGCCCTTGAGCTGGATCAACCCCTGCTACCACAGTGAGGGCAATAGGAGCATGGCGACTTGTGGGTAGACTTTCCATGGGCATGCACACTGCTGGCCAGGATGGGTCTGTGGTCTGCTCATGGGACCTGGAATTGAGAGAGGGCATGAGGAAGCAAGACGCAAGGAGCTTGGTCCTTCCTGGGACCCAAAAATGCTGGGTGGAGCTTTGCGCCCTCCGCCGCTGACGGGGGGGTGGGAGGGAGGCATGTTGCTACAGTTCTGCTGTTACCACATCCAAAATTATCATTCGTATAAACAAGCAAACCTCAGGACAAACCGGGACTCGTCTGGGGGAAGCGGAAAAAGGCAGGAGCCACCATGCGAGGGTGAGCAGCGTTGTACTGGGGACTGCTCCTTCGGGCAGTGGGTCCCTGTTGCTGGCACTGCTATTTAGCCAGTCTCACCTGACCGTGCTGTGAGGCTGCCGGACACTCTTGCAACGATTGCATGATGTGCACGATTGCAGTTTGGAAGGGGAAGATGGGGATGCAAAGGAACAGGGGGGTACCTGGGGAGCAGCTCCACTGTGCTGATGTAGGAACTTCTCCTTAGCCCCAGGCAATTATCCAGCAGCAATTATCTCCTGTGGGTACCACCCAGAACGAAGCTCTCGCTGGGTTTTATACATCTAACGACTTGTCTGAAGAAAGCTCTGTTGTAAAGCCTGCATCACCCTGCTCCGTGCGTTAGGGTGAGGGTTTGTGCCTGGCTGACTTGCACTCGGACGGGTGCCAGCAAACAGGCTCTGCAGAGGGCACTGAAGCAGCAAAGGGGCTCCAGAGCACCCCAGGATGAGGTTTAAAGCCTAGACTGAAATGTTAGCATAAATTATCTTCTCATTTAGCATCTCTGCCTCCTCCAGACTCTGTTGGGTCTTCTGTGTCCATGGTGGTATAGGAAGGGTCTATAGGGCCCAGTGCTGTGCTAAAAAAAAACCCAAAAAACAAACATCATGTACCATCACTGCCCCAGTTGGGCTGAGGGTGGAGATTTGCTACTGAGATTTAGGAGAGGTCATCGGGTATTAGGTGGCTTTTAACAGGGAACTACACACCAGGGCTCTGCAGGGAGTGCCTACGCTTCAGGTGGCTGAGCTGAACACTGGTCTCATGCATCCTTTTGAGGGACTTTCCCTGGTACCTGGAGAGCATCTCCTTCCAGTTGCATCTTCTTGCTGCTAGTTTCTTTTAATGGAAAATAAGTGATTCTGGGGACATGCTGTCATGGAAAGGGAAGGAGGACAAAATCTGGAATTTACTCTTATCATAAACCAGGTACTCTGCTAGGGTCACATACATCATCAGAGCGTGAGACTATTCCTCAACACCAGTGTCTGAACTTGTCTTGTCTTTGGTAAGGAGGCAAATGACATCTTTATTGGACATGTGTCTATCTGGGCTGCTGGCCAGCAGCTTGAACATCCTGGGTGTTAAATTAGAGGTGTAAAGTCCTTGAAATAAGGAATTCCAAGCACCAGGAGAGCAGGAATTGAGAAATAACCAGTTTCTTGGTTGACTATGGGAAACCCAGCTTTCTGGTTAGCTTCAGCCCAAGCTTTGCAGCCATGTAGGCATGCAGATGGATGGTTGAGATCTCCTTAATACATATTGGTCAATACTGACAATGGTTTGGCATATGTGTACATAGGATGACTGTCAGTAGCCTAAATATGATTGTTGGGCAATAGTTTTCTGTTATAGAAATCGCACAGATGTTGCACAACCAGGGAGGGGTAATTCTTCAGGTGTCCCAGTGCCTCGTCTGTGGCTCTGCTTGGCTGAGAGTCTCACTTGAGCAACGCTGTGGGAGCATAACACAGGGTATGTGGTGCTCCTTGATGTCATGCCTTGTTCTGGGTGCAGGGGACAGATCTCGTTCACACTGTTGTCGCTAAGTGACAACTGCTGGTGGAGTGACACACTGCTGGTGGAGGTGCCTGTCCCTCTGTCTGTCAGCCACCCCTCATCCCTTCATTTATTGTCGGTTGGAGCTGGGCGAGGGCACAGGAGCTGTGGTTGTTGAACGGAAACACCACCAGCAGACAGAGGACTGCTTTCGGATAAGCTTGGGGCCAAGTTTTTCACCCAGTTTTAAGTCTAGAGAACCTCATGGTTATGGCCCCAGGGCGCAAGGAGCTCATACTGGCTGCAGCTGGGAACACACTCCATCGAATTGATGCACTGGGGTTCTGCTGCTATTGCTGGTGGGTAGTCTGGCACAGTGGGAGGTGTTCGGATGTGGATCAGCACTGGCTGATCCTTGAAGAGGCCCAGATTGCTATTATTGTCCTCTTAATACTGTCTAAGCTGGTTATAGAGGAAATTCTACTTCAGACACAACCATGTGCTCCCTGTCAGTCCTTAGCACGGCTCATTGTAGTACTAATTTCAGCAACACGCAGGATTCCCAGATGAATAGAAAATTATGGGGCATAGCTTTGTTAGGCACTTAGAACGAATTTCCCTCTGCAAAAGCAGAACACTGTGTTAATGAGAGAAGTTATAAAGGGATTAGGGGTGACTGCACCTCTGTGGCAGAACGGGCAGCAGAGCAGTACATGGAAGTGCAGTGGAGTTTAATTTCTGTGCCTGTGGACACCTGTGCAAACTCCCTGGGCTGGGGTACAGGCAAGCCCATGGGTCCTCAGAGCTGGAAGAGGAGGAGCTGAGCACTCTGGCTATGTAAAATTTTGCCTGTGCCCTCGGGAGCCCAGCAGAGGACAGAATGGCTGTAGGGAACATGGAAACCATGACAGTATGGGCACAGCTTACTCTTGCTTATACAGGAATAGAGCAGCATTCACAAGGCAATTGTTCACATGGGTTTTCAGTGGGCATGTGAGCACCAGATGGACAAATACCCTGTAAACTCTTAACATGGATATACCTGGCCAAAGTCTTTTTCTGCTGTGAATTTATACATGCATGGACTGCATAAACAGAGTGTAAAGGCAAAGTGGCTGCAGGTGGTGGTGTTGCACGGAAAAGTCAAGATTTCTGAATGTGCTTTTATTCTTAGGGAGACATATGGACCTGTGTGAGGCTGAGGAGACAGCAAACTGAAGGTGGGGGAAAGTCTGTTCTCTGCCAGGGCCTTTGATGAGAGCCAATTTTGAAGGCAGACTTATTTCCAAGAGAAAGAACATAGATGTTTGGGTGGTTTGAGGATCAAGGGATTGCCTTCAAAGCTGGTTGGGCATCTTGTGCTAACCTAGGGTAGGTGGTGTAAATAAAACAAAGTGACCTGGCAAATACAACAGGTCTTCACATCTCTGCTTTCTCTTCTGATAGGCAGACGGAGCGCAGAGGCTCAGGCATTTGCTGCTGGCTGGCAGGGGAGCAGTGCTGGTGCGAGCATATGACACCAATGGTAGAGAAAACAATGCCAAGAGTGGGCTTAGACACACAGAATAAGTATATGAGCACCCATATATGTCAAAACATCTTTGTAATGTGCTAAAGCAGAAGTTGATGCAGAATGTATTTACATGGAAATACATCTTGAGTTGGTAAACATCAGTTTACGCTCTTCTCCATGTATGTGCACAGATGCTTTTCACGGCATAGTATGAACATGACTAAGGGGGAGTACTCCTGCTAATCGAGATGAGAAAAGATATGGAAGCACATAAAAGGAGGAGATTGCACATTCTTGTAAAGCCTTCAAAGATGAATTCATGCACTGGTATACAAATATGTGGGGTGGGGGGACTAGATGTACCCAAACACATCAACAGGTAATTATACCCACGGAGAGATGAGCAGTCCCCCTCTCTCTTTCTGGATGTACATTTAATGTGATGGTAATCAAAGTCCCGTTTGGCTGTTGCATCTTGCGATTTACTGCAATCTTATAAATCTTTCAGCGATTTGAAATCTGCAGTGAACAGAGGTATTGCAAAGGCTTGGAATAGAAACAAAGAAAAGGAGCTGCACTGCATTTGGTGGAAAGTACCTTGGGCTTTCTAGAAAGAGCGTCTGATAGGCAGGGATGGTAGGAGGTTCCACAAGTCTTTCCAGCCCAGGAGACAAAAAGCTGTTGCCTGTGGACCCTAATTTCTCCCACTGAAGGGAGGCAACTCTCTCAAGTACCTCACTCCTCTGGCTGGCTCTAACAGTCATGGAAAGGGATCTTGGGCAGGAAGATCTCTCTCCAAAGGGGCAGACCTTTTCTGGTGGCTTCCTGGAGACCTTGAAGATAAGAGGGATGAACGTGGGCTGGGCAAGCCACCTGTGAGGTTGGCAGTGCTGTCGGAAGCTGTGGGTGGAGGTGGGCAGAGTGCAGCTGAGAGCAGACAGAAGGAGGTGGAGGTGTTTTTTTGGGGTGGATCTAGCAAGGGAAATGGAGCTGCTGAGAGATATGCCTGTGAGTGGCAGAAGTGGAGGAATAATAATTAGACGAGATGTCTGAAATAGGTGGCTGTGGCAAGAGGCACTGGAATGGAGAGTTAAAATAGGGAATGTGAGACGGAATCTGGAAGGAAGAGCCAGACGTCTGGATGACTTGCTGGAGATACAGAGAGGAGGGGAAAAAAAGAGGCCACAGGGATTCAGAGAGCTAAGCCGAGACCTCTCCAGGAGGATGAACAAGTGTGAGAGGCAGGTGGGCCAGGAAGTGCTCTGCTCTGCCGCGGAGCATCCCTGCTGCAGCAGGTGCACCTGGGTGGCTGCTCAGGGAGGGACCTTGAGGAGTGATCTCCTGGCAGTGAGAGCATTGCCATGGGTGTCTGCAGACACGCAAAAACCACATCTCTTCCCTGCCCTCTCTGTGACCCTGTCATGCATTTCAGGCTGTGTCAGCAACAAAAGGTTGAGGACTTAGTCTAAAGTAGAGCTGTGGCTGCAGTGTGATGTGAGAGACCATCACAAGACCTAGATAGCTCATGAGTTTCAAAGACAGCATTTCAGGCTCCTTTTTCAGACAACTCACTGGTGACAGCAGTCCAGACCAGACTATTCCTGCCCAGAACTCAAATCTGGAGAATGTGGAGGTGTGGGTGAGACTGAGGTGTGGAGAGGCACCACAGTCCATCTGCAGAGAGCATGGGGTTGTCTGTGCAGTTGACAGTGAACACCGTGATTTGCCCAGTGGAGGTGGTGATTTCTGGCTTTCTTTCTGTGATGAGATCATTCCTTGGATTCTCACCAAGAAATCAGCACTCCCTCCTGCAAACGGTTCAGCCCTGCTGAGGGCATCTGTGCTGATTATCGCTGTAGATGAGTCTCGAAGAAAACTGAGGGGCTGATTCTTGAGAGAAGCGAAGCCTGACCACTTGTGGGTGGATGAGGAAGTAAATAAAAGGATTAATAACTTGGTCAATCAATGCCTCCCTGTGCTGGAATTGTTCGTGCCTTCAGAGTCGGGAGAAATGGGAGGCACTGCAAATGAGCAACATAAGCAAAACTGGAAATAAGTAAAAGTCAGTAGGAGGTTTTGGAATTTTTTTTAATGTTTGGGTTTTTTTTTGTAATCAATTGCCTGCGTAACTGTCATTTTACCACTTCCAAAGCAGAACATGTCTTATTTCTGCATTCTGCAAGGAAGAAAAAAAATTGTTGCCAAGCTACTCCTGATCCCATAAATAATCTACAAGAAATCCACCCATCTCCTCTGAAGCATCTCAGGATCTTGGATAAGAACTCTGAACCTGGCAGTTAATCCCATTCATTCTGGGGGTGCCTGCATATGAACAGACTTAGGCGGGCAGCTGAGACCCTTCCATTGACACTTGTGTTTTTCACCTTTGCTCCTCAGCAGGTCTCTGGGGAGCGGTCACAGGCAGGCTTCTGGTAGGAGAAAGCCCCCAGAGATCAGTGCCTGCTCCTTCCCAGCACCTGTGACTGAGAGGGGAAGGAGAAACTGATGGGGCCAGGAAAACTAGGGCTGGTATTAGCCTGTGGGTGAGCAACGGGCTTGCCAAAGAGGTGGGGAGCAGAGCCTCCTGTTTAGCTCTGGGGGAAGGTTGACTTCACTCCAGAGAGGTGGGGGTAGAACTGGGGTGGCTACTGGCCGTGGCACGTCTCCGATGATTTAGATCTGGAGATACGGGGGAGGTTGTTCTGTCTCCCGGAAACCCTGGCAAGAGAGAGGCAGAAAATCCCTTCCAGCACTTCCTGGGAAGTCTTGTAGGCTCTGGAGAAGACAGGCTGGGAAATGGGCAGGAGAGGTGGGTGTCCAACCCTGCAGAGCCTGGGGCACTTCGGGGAGCTCTCCGGCCCTGTGCAGAGCTGCCTCCCCGAGCCCCAAGCAGCTGGCTCAGTGGGACAGAAGGGAGACAGGGAGAGGGTGTGCAGAAACGGGCATGGGTCCTGGTCGGCAATGGGGTTTGAAGAAATTACTCCCACGGAGAGGTACCCCCAGCTCCTGTTCTCTGTGAGGCTGGTGGGGAGGTGGTGTGGAGAGGCTGTGCAAGGATGAGCTGAGCCCAGGGAGAAGCAAGAAAGGGAGCAGAATGAGGAAGGAAAAGAGAAAACTTGTCAGATAACTCAAGAAACCCTGTTTGTGTGTGTGTGTGTGCATATGTGTGTGTTGAGCATGGCTCTGCTGTGCAGTCTCCATTCTGGCTGCACAAGAGAGGAAGATCTTTGCTCTCCCACCTGGAAGGAAAGAGGTGGGAGCAAACTGCAGGGATGCCAAGATGGGTTCATGCACTCTTTTTGCAGATTCTTTGGCATCCTTGTAGAAGGAACCTTTTGTAGCAGGGGTCTTTGCCTCACCCCCACCTCATTCCGTCTACCCCTGTGCCTGCCAGGCAGAGCTGATCCCTCACTGGCTCCTCCATGGCTCCGCTCACAAACCTCCCCAGACGGGACCGGATCAGGGAGCCAGGCCTCTCCCCGCTTTGGCAGCCCAAGGCTGGCCTTTCCCCAGCGATTCAACCATTCCTCCTCTCCCAAACAGAACGTGCCCGGACAGCTTTGCCTTGAACTGAATTGCATTCAAGAGCCTGGGTTTGCCCACACATGTTAAAGGTACAGCTGGAGGCGAAAAGCAGGGGAAGCCAGCCAGAGCTCCGGCACGGAGCGAAAGGGGAGCCATCATCAGAGCCCAAAGCTCAATGCCTGCACCCAGGGATGACTGTGGAAGAGGGGGCTGCTGGCAGTTGGAGTACCCCAGCCTTCCATCACAGCTCCTTTCCAGACGAGTTCCTCTTGATCTAACATTTGGCTTTTTGAGCCGGGATGGAGCACCCTGGGGGAGTTGAACCATCTAGACGAGGAGAGTTTGTTCTGCCAGGGGTTCATTGCCGTGACACCGCAGCTGCATGGTGGTGAAGGGGGTCTGGAGGCAGGAGTGGAGGGAGCAAGAGAAGAAGGGATGGGCACAGTGCTGTGGGAGTGTCGGGCTGAGCCCAGCAGTGCCGGGGGCTGCGGAGGCTGCTTGGCACTCACTGGCTTACTCCTTCCCAGAGGGTTTGCCCGTGTCGGCAGCAGCATGGGCAGGGGTTTGCAGGTTTCAGCTGTATGTGGAGCACTTGCGCCCTTGCCATTTTGTACGTAGAGGTGGCCAAGGAGAGGAGTATGTTCTTCTCATCTTTTGCTCTTTGTGTATGGAGGGGGGATGTCATCTTCATGCTCCTTCCAGTCTGTCCAACCTGCCTGGATCTCTGGGGCAAGTGGGCTCCATGGCAGGGGGTTGAAATTTGCCAGCACTGGCTTGAGAACATCTCTGTGTGCAGGCCTTGTGTTATGGTTAACATGCAAGGGATATGGGCATCTGTCTCTGAGGAGGAGTAAGCCAGAGCCCTCCAGATTTCCCCTCTGATTATTACAGCATGTTTCTTCCTGCCACAGGTAGTTCATCACATGCCAGCTGCCAGGCTAAGGAGAAGGATGCAAACAAGACATGTTAAGTAAAATACTCTAGCATCCAACCTGAATGAGCAAGCTGTAAAGGAAAAGGAAATTATTCCTGTGAAGCAGGATAAAGGCTCACCAAACAGACTGTATGTGGGCAGTGCTCAGAATAGGGAACGGCTCTTTGAAGGGCATGAAAATCTGCACCAGAGCTAAAACCCGGAGCTGGCTCCTAAGTGATGGGGAAATCATCTGATGGTAGGTAAGAATTTCATTAGGGATACCATGACCAAGAGGAAACAACAAGAGTCCTGCAGGATATGTCCTGCTGCTCAAGCCCAGGCAGACAGGGCATAATTGCAGAAGTGGTCAGTGCGGAAGACCAGCAGGACTGGGTCAGACTGAAGGTCTGCCTTGACTCATCTCTGCACCCATTGGCAGATGTTTCAGGAAGAGGGAGCACAGCAAACACGTGCTGACATTTGCCCCAGATATTAACCCAGTTTCCAGCCAGTGTCCAGCTCAGAGCCAAAGCAGCTCTTCTGGAAGCATTAGTGTTGCAGAGAAAGAGCTTTCAATTTCCAGGAGACCCCTCATTTCAAGGGAGAGAAATGCACCATGTGGCTGGTCAGCACTGGATGCTCATTCTAGGAAGCCTGTTTTGTGCTTCACACTCCTCCTCCTGGCTGTGAAACTTCCTGTGAATGACCAGGACAGCCCCAGCCACCAGGGATTGTTCCGCCGGGCATGGCTGCTGTGTGGAGGCTGCCCTGGGCAGCCTGCGCACGGCTGCCATCGCTGCTGGGGTCAGGCTTGGCTTTGCACATGGGCAATTCTGGCCCTGTAGCTGTCAGCAGCAAAGTCTGCAAAATTCAGGCAGTAAAGGTGATCAGTGAGGTGTTTGGACAAGAAATAACAAGAGAGTTGTACAATCTTGACGGGTCCAACTGAAGCAGCAATCAAAAGGAATAAGGAATTAGGAAAAATGTAGGGAATGCACATAAAAATGTGTCCTGGGGCGAGACGTCTCCCAAGAATCACAGAATCTGAGTTTCTGTGGTTCTTAAGAGCACAATAGCAAGGCTGACAAAAAGTGGTCTTAATTGGGAAATGGCCGTGGTTTATGCAGTAGGCCATAAAATAGACAGTAATGTAAATTCTCCATAGTCAATGCAGAAACTGGATAGTCCCTGACACAAATAATTACCTGCTATGCAATTACCTTGGCACCAGAGCATCGGTTAAGACAGACGTAGCCCAGCTCCTGTTAGACTTCAGCATTGCTGTGCTGTGCAGCAAAGTACTTGTCTGTATGTGTGTGTCTATCTTAACGCTGCTTGGAGGAATGTGATGACTTTGCAGTTTTATGTCCCATCAAATCAAGTTAAAACTAGCCAGTAGGTTCAAAAATGAAAGGGAATGGTACTGAGCTGACCAGCAAAAGGGCCACAAAGATGACCAGGGTGCTGGAGCACCTTCCCTGTGAGGACAGACTGAGACAGTTGGGGTTGTTCAGCCTGGAGAAGAGAAGGCTCTGGGGAGACCTTATAGCAGCCTTTCGGTGCTTAAAGGGGGGTACAGGAAAGGAGGGGAAGGATTCTCAATCAGTGAGTGCAGCGATAGGTTGAGAAGTAAAAATTTCAAATCGAAAACAGAAGATTTAGATTAGGTGCTAGGAAGAAGTTCTTCACTATGAGGCACTGGAACAGGTTGCCCAGAGAAGTTGTGGATGCCCACTCCCTGGAAGTGTTCAAGGCCATGTTGGACGGGGCTTTAAGCAGCCTGGTCTAGTGGAAGGTGTCCCTGCCCACAGCAGGGGGTCTTAAAGATCCCTTCCAAACCTTTCTACAATTCTATGATGAGAACACAGAGCCTGGGATCATACAAGCCAAGTGTCCTTCAGACCAAAAAGTGGTCCGTGCTCCAGAAAGGCTGGCGGCTGCTTGGGCACCTTCGAGTGGGATGGGATGAGATGTCTGAGCGTGGAGGGGATGCACCCCCGAAAGGGACAGGGGCTGCATTTTGCGGGGCCGCATCCGGGTGCTCCGCGCTGCGGGGGGGGAAGCTTCGGGCTGGGAGATGCGCCCGCGGGAGCGGGTCCCTCCACCCGCCCAGTGCCCGGGCTGCCTGCCCGGCGGGGCAGCCACAAACTCGGCTCTCCTCGGCCCCGGGCACCCGGCACCCAGCTCCATCCCTTGCCCTGCCGCTCCCCCCACCGGCCGCGCCGGGGAACGGGGATTGAGGAGGAGGAAGAGGAGGAGCCTCTCACAGACTGGTTAAAGGCAGGAGGGCATCTGCCTTCCTCCTGCTCTCCGGCAAGGGCGGCCGCGTCCCCCGAAATGTTTTCCCCTGCAGTTGTCTCTCTACGGGAGGTTGGGTTTGTTTGCACTGAGTTTGTCCGTCTGTGCAATGCATCGGCTGGTTTAAGCTGGAAGAAGGCTCATCGGTGGGTGTGGGAAGTTCAGGAGCTGCTCATCAAGCTGGGGCACAGGAGTAGAGGTGGTCCTGGCACTGTCCCCGCCAAGCACCGTGGCACCCACCCTGTGCCAGACCCAGCAGGTAATGATAGATCTCCCCCATCAGAAGAAAGTCTGGGTGTACTTGAACTGCTGTGAGAGTTACCTAGCTGCTGGGAACAGTAAGTCCATCAACACTGCCAGCACAGGCCAGCTGGGTATGGGTCAAAGTCCTCAGTTGTATGGTTCAGTGTTCCTCTGCAGAACTGATTTTAGCGAATGAGGCTCAAATCGGTGTGAAATAGCAGCCTTCACACATGTTTCAGGATGGGTTTAACCCTGTGGGTTTCTGCTAGCTACAGCAGAAGCATTTCTGGGTGAGCCTGGGAGCGCAGGACTGTGAGGGGGCAGTCACAGTGATCCTTGCTCATCACGTTTTTTCATCACGTGCGTTTTGAATATTTAAGCCACAACCATTAATGCAGCATTTATGCCACAGTGTGTTTCTTTTGTAAAAGTAAGGGTCAGGAAAGCAGACAGGAAGGCTCTTATCTCTGCACAAATCTTTGGCTTTCTCATCTTTCTCTCCGTTGAATGCAGGACAATGCTGAGTGAGCTGCTCTATGGTGCTGCCCTCGGGAGCTACAGTGAAATTAACCCCCTCTGCCTGTGGATGCACTGTAGCATGTGGGTCAGATTGTGCTTGTGACAGGCTCCAGATCTCTCCCTTATTTTTCTATTTTCTTTTTTTTTCCAAGTTTGCAAACTGTGTCCTCGGTCAGCACTAACCACAGGGAGAATTTCCACTTGGAAAGTACAGGCAAGTTTCTTTACTTCTGTGCAGGCACTGGGAAGACTCGATTTCGGCTGTAACAGGGAAAGGGCTGTTCTATTCCACCCTTGCTGACCATCTAGATCTGAAAGCTTAAAAGGCCAGCTTATTCGTCCTGAGGTAACCCCATGTATGGCATTTGCCCCCAGGCAGTGAAATTCCAGCAACTTGATACTTCAAGCTGTGACCTTTGAAGGGTTAAGGAAGTGCCCAGCTGCAACCTCCTGAGCTCGCTTGGATGCTCAGTTAAAGACAGGACAGCTGCAGTTCTGTTGAGTCCTTTGGGCTCTGCAAGCCTGTGGGATGTGAGTATTGCCCTCTGGGATGGGACATGGCCTTAGAGATGGATCTTTTCACTTTCCTGAGCCCTGATAACTGTCTCTCCTGATGCAACCTGCTGATTTTTCCCGAGCTTGCTGTCATTTGGAGCCAATTCCTGCCCAAGAGGCGAAGGCAGAGGAGAAGAGGGCTGGGAAGCCTTCCCTTGCGCAGGAGCAAAGCTGCGGCATTGGTCTAGCCGTGCTGGCAGGGAGGGTCAGGGCTGGAAGGAATGCAGCTGCGTCTTGGCGGAGAAGCGGGAGTTTCTGGCTGAGAGGGAGCGACTGGAAAGCAGGTTTGCGCAGGACGGTCAATCTTCTGTCCTCCCCCCCGCCCAAATCCTCTTTTCCCAGCTCTCCCAGCCCAGAGGTGGTTCAGCAGCTGGATCTCGCAGGTGGGAGGGTCATGGGCATCGGTACTCCTCGTTGCACCAGGTCTGCCAAATTGCAGTGGCAGCCCCCAAGGTGGGGAGGCATTTGCTCTGTCTCCATTGGGAAGCCCCACACTGGCTAATAGCTCTGGAGGAAGCATGGCTAGGTGGAGCAAACCCTGGGGTTCAAGGCAGGGGGTGAAAAATGTTCACCTGGTTCCACTGGGCACCAGCTCTCCCACTGGGTTCAAAGAGCTTGGCAAAGCACCTGCAAAGTGACCATCCCAGATGGGACCTGCCCAGGGCTTTGCAGTGGTGAGTGATGCTGTGCAGGCTCTGACCCTGCAGCCTGTGTCCGCAGCACAGCACAGGGGCTGTTAGCAGGGGGACCTCGCAGCCTAACCAGAGCTCCTGCCACATGGATAATTTTAGCCTGTGCAAATGGGCCTGTTTGTTTTTCTACTGTTGTGCCTTTTCACCTTTCCCAGGAAATTTCTTGCTCATGAGAGCAGGGGCCTTAGAGCCATGCAAGCCCCTGTGCTGGCTGCTGCAGTGCCCTTGTCTACTTCCATTGCTCCAGCTCCTGCCTGCATTACCCATCCCATGCCCCTTAACGAGACCATTTACAGCGAGGTGCCTGGCGGGAGCACCTTGGCTGACCTTGTCCTAGACCTTTCCCTGGGGCTGGAGTGCCTGTGTGACACCCTGAACACATGCATGGACTTGGCGATGCGTGTGCGATCCCCCTCACCGGGACGGGACAAACAGAGGAACACTGCAAGCTTGTTTATTGTCAGTGTTTCAAATTAGTATTTTTTATTATAGACTCATCAGGTTGCTCACACTGTGGCAGGAATTTAATAATATAAGGCACAGGGAATATTCAGAGGTAAAAAAAGAGTTCTCAGCCTGTGAGACTTAACCATCCCTTTGTTCCTGTCAGGACCTTCTCTATAAGGCAAAATCAAATACCTTCTCCCTTCCCTCTCTCCCATCCCTTAAACTCCCAAATCCAAGACAGGAAAAAAAATACTACAGCCTTTCCCTCGAGCATGTGGCAAGCACATCGCTTTCTGAGCGGAAATGTCCCTTCCAAGCCTGACACAGCTTCCCTGGGAGAGCAGGGCTGGAATTTAAGCAGAGGTGGGAAGCGTTCAAGGGCACGGTGATTTGGGAAGAGCCAAGAGCTTTGTCTCAGCTATAGCAGAATCGCAGCAGCAAGGTCAGCCACGCACACCCGGGGGGAACAGGCCGCCACACCCAATCTCCCTTTGCAGCACAAAAAACACAACAGCAGTACAGTCATTGAGTAATGGTGAAGCACGTAGCACTTTCAAACCTTTATTTTTCGAGGGGAGTTTACAGGATGGGATGCGTTTCATTTTAGTTTTAATTTTAGTGTGCTCTCCTATTTGTTCGTTTGATTAGCCCTTTTTTTTTTTTTGTGCCCAATGACTGTTAAATTCAAGCCCTGGGAATGAAAAAAAAAAAAACCAAGGAAAATGAAATCCTGCCACTCTATGTCTTTCTTACGCCTTTCCATCCCCTCTACGATGAGCTGAGTGACCGCAACGTCACCCACAGCTGCTCTGCTCAGAAAGCCCAATCCTCCTACATCCTCTGGCACTGCCTTCCCTCGCCGGTGGTCTTTAACTGGGGGCGGTGAAATCAGCTGAGAGGTCTTTGCGTCTACGCTGATGTGTTGGAGAACATGCTGTTAGTAAGAAGTTAAGAGAAGTCAATCCGAGAGCGGATATGGAGACAGAGCGGGTATTTAGGACAGGAATAGGGTTGGTCAATGGTAAAAACACTTTGGAGAGAGAAAGGGCTGGTAAGATTGTGTGGAAATAGCCAAGTGAGTAATCTAGTGGTAATAGATTAGGCTATGAATGAGGACTGTTTTTTCTCTTAGCACCGTTACTACATATGTTTAGATCTATATTAGCACCTTGTTCCCAGGGAAAAAAAACAAACAAAACAAAAGCGGTTTAAAAACCAAAGGAAGTGGGAAGGTGAAAACAAGACAAAGTTGGCAGCCGAGAAGGAAGCTAGGGGTTTAGATCACAAGATCCTTGTCTATGTCCTCTGTGGAAGGAAAAGAGAGAGACAAGGTTAGAGGCGGGAGCTGCCAGGGTCCCACTGCTCCCATGACCCCCCTCCCTGCTCCCCTGCTTTTCCCTCCCAAGGACAGGCTGTAATGCATTGTTTCACCCCAAGTGTGGGCTTTGGGGGTGCTTTTTGGCATTCCTCCCCTACTCAGTACTTACGCTCCTTAATGCCAAAGCAGCTGGCCCACTCCTCCAGGGCGATGTACTTGTCATTGTCCAGGTCACAAGCCTCAAAGAAGCGGGTGGTGCAGTGCTCCATGGGGATGAGGGGGGCACGGAGCGGAGCCAGCTCGGTGTGGGACAGGTACCTGCCAAGGTGACCGCACAGTCAATGTGCTGCCCGCCAGCACCAGCCCCCCTCCGCATGGGAGGGGAGTTGCTCTGCTGGGTGTGGGGGACAGCGCAGGGCAAGATGCTGGCCCCAGCTCTCTGTTTGGTTTGTTGTCCCAGTGCCCTCCCAGTTCCGCCACTGAGTGTCACGAAGGTCAAAGACCGGTGTCTGGTTTTGCAACTGGCTGTGCTAGTCACAAAGCAGCTGGCAGCTGGGAGGTCCTCACTGGCTGCCCCCACCCCGTGGGTCTGTGTGTGTGATCACTCTCGTGCCTATCTCCAGCTCACAGCTAAGCCAGCAGCTGCTATTTCAGCTGCTGAAGTGATCCTGGGGCCTTTGGACTAAGATATTTTAGGGAACTGTCACACGACAATAAATCTGAGAAGACAGAAACTCCACACCCCAGGGAGATGGGAGCAGCTGGGGCCAGGGGAGGTCCCTCTTCCTCCAGGAGAGCTGTTTGCAGAAGGCAAAATTGCCTCTACCCGAGTCTGGTTTACCCCAACCCCTGCCAGATGTGTGTGCAGGGGCTGTCCCTCCACAGGGCTTTGTCTGTGCATGTGCCACCCGCTTGTGTCACATCTCCAGCCTTCCCTGACACCTTCTGCCACCACATCACCCTGGTCCTTGGGCATGACAGGGTGCTGGTGGCAGACCCTGTCCTGCTCTTCTGACACTCACCCATCAATGGGATGCTGGTCCAGCTGCCCAAACTGCCAGTGCACGGGGAAGATGTACATGTTGTAGTTCTTCTCAAAGTCGCGAGCCAGCAGCTCCACGGTGTGGTCACCAGCCTCCAGGCGCTTCTCGTTCTCATGGATCTTCTTCACCTATTGTAGAAGAGGCCAGAGAGACCTTGTCAGCAGGGGAATGGGGTGCAAGAGGGGACCCTGGGAGGGGCTTTACATAGGATGCCCACAGGTCATTCTGGATGGGCTTCCCATGTGTGCTGGACTCCCTTGGCAAGGTGAGCTCTGGAGGTGCTTCCCCAACCTCTTACCTTGAGCTTCTGCTTCTCAGTCAGCAGGTTGTTGTCTTCATCGCGCTCGTACAGGGTGATCAGCACGTTCTTAAGCCAGTCCCGCATGCGCAGGGGGAACTCGCTCAGCTCGGTGTCCAGGCAGGCAGGGATGACTGGAAACCATACATGGTGGTCAGTGTGGTCTGAACACACAGCCCCAGTGCCCGCTCACCTCAGCCCTGACTCTGCCTGGACCTTTGCTTTGTCTCAGCCCATGGGCAAGGGGTCTGTGCTCAGGTCAGGGGTCCTCTTGTCTAGGGGAATGGCTCCACTTACATTTGCAAGGCCCAATGTAGTCCAGGTGCAGCTTGTGTCCCTTCTTGGTTCCCTCCAAGGTGCACTTGGTGGCAAAGAAATGGCAGGAGGAGTCGTAGGTCTTGTTGTCGGTGCCACAGACCTGCACAGGATGGGGAGATGCTGTGTGAGAGGCAGCGAAGCTCAGCTTTACTGGGGAGTCAGCAGGGAGAGATTCCAAATGAGATGTTTAACTTGTTTCCTGGGGTGGACAACGGCTGCTTGGTCACCACTGGCTGAGCCCACATGGGCACCTGCCACCCTGAATGTGACTGTCTCCCCTACACCGTCTCTGGCAATATCCTGTGTGGGTTCCTTCCCTGCTCTAGTCCATCAAGCAGCTTCTGCCCTCACCTTCTCGAAGACGCCGGCGGTGGCTGGGCAGCTGGAGGGGTCCTGGCACACGCACATGGGTGAGTTGTTGTCATCCAGCTCGCACACCTTGCCGTGCTTGCAATGGTGGTTCTGGCAGGGGTCTGGGAGAGGGTGGGAAACAAAGTCAGTGTCTGCCCCATCCACGCTTCCCATGATCTGCCTGGGGCATCTCAGCACAAAGGGAAGACAGAGACTTCACAATAGACAGCCCTGAACATCACCCCCTGCACTGGGAAGATGTGAGGATTTCCAGAAGCCAACGTTAGCCCTTGGGCTAATCCTGGACTCTTTTCTGTAGCCACACAACACAATGGCTTTTCTGTTGTAAAAAAATGGGTTACAAAAAATGCTGGAAAGAGGCCATGCACCTCTTTCTTTTGCTTTTAAGTGTACATCTAGGTTGGCACTGGCCTTGTGCTACAGCCCTTCCCAAAGAAGCCCGTCACTGCTTCAGGTGGCTAAAGTTACCCCCACCCAGGGAAGAGTTGGTGTATCTGTTTGCTGGAGGACAGGGGAAGAGCGACTTACTCTCTGCGACAATCTCTTCTACATCTTCTGTGGGTTCCTCGAACTCTCCCACCTCCACCTGGACGGGGTTAGCCCCCACAGGCTCCTGCAAAAGAGGTCAGTGTTTCTGGTGGGGGTTCACACAAAGCTCGGCCCCAGCTTTGGGAGGGCAGAGCAGCAGCTGCCATTGCCCTTGCTCCCCCATGCTTTGGAGACTCTCTTCCAAGAACGGTGGGTGCTGCAAGGAGTGGGTGACAAGAAGGAGTTACCTACCTCTGTGGTGGGATCTTCGATGACCTCTGTCTCATCGGGCAGAGCCTCCTGCTGCAGGGAAGAAGAACCTTGAGTTGGGGTCCATGGGAGGACAATCCCAAGGGGACTGACCTGCTGGGACAAGGGTAAGGCCTCCCTTGGGTTTCCTCTCCCCCCACTGCCCCCCATCCCACAGGGTGGTATTCAGTATAAAAGAAAACCCCCATCAGATACATTGGATAGACAACCCCGAGAGCAGAGAGGCTCTGTTGTTTCCTATACTTACCGGAGCTGCCAGGGCTTTGCCTGCCAGGCATAGAAGGAAAAAAATCCAGGCCCTCATCTTTCAGCAAACCCTGTATAAAGGAGATGAAGAGGAGGGATGAGGAAGGAGGCCGAGCTGTCTGGCTGCAGGCTGAGCTCAGAGCTGTCAGACGGACAGAATCATAGAACATAGAATGGTTTGGTTTGAAAGGGACCTTTTAAGACCATCTAGTTCCAACCCCCTGCCATGGGCAGGGACACCTCCCGCTAGACCAGGTTGCTCAAAGCCTTGTCCAGCCTGGCTCTGAACACTTCCAGGGAGGGGACATCCACAACTTCTCTGGCCAACCTGTACCAGTGCCTCACCACCCTCATAGTGAAGAACTTCCTAATGTCTAATTTAAATCTTCCCTCTTTCAGTTAGAAACCATTACCCATCATCCTATCACTACACTCCCTGGTCAAGATTCCCTTCCCATCTTTCCTGCAGCCCCTTCAGGTACTGCAAGGGTGCTATCATAAGGTCTCCCCAGAGCCTTCTCGTCTCCAGGCTGAACAACCCCAGCTCTCTCAGCCTGTCCTCACAGAGAAGGTGTTCCAACGCCCTGATCATCTTTGTGGCCTCTTCTGGACCTGCTTGAGCAGTTCTACGTCATTCTTATACTGGGGGCCCCAGAGCTGGGCACAGTTATGCAGGTGGGGTCTCGCAAGAGCAGAAGGGGAGAATCACCTCTCTCGACCTGCTGGTCCCGCTTCTTGTGATACAGCCCGGGATGTGATTGGCTTTCTGGGTTGCAAGAAAAGGGTGTTCTCTTCCTGCCTCATCTGTTCAATATTACAGACCCACATGCTGGCTTTTCTAGTTAAAACCTTAAGCCAAGTCATGTTTCCAAGACAAATACTTTTGATTTTGCAAAATGAGATGATGGGGGTTTAGATTTCTCATGTTTTCCTGGATGCCTTTGGAAAAAATGTAGTCAAAATGGCAGTTTCTTTTTTCTTCACACCAGTTTTTTGGACAAAGAAACTAATTTTTCATGTTAAAAGACCTTGATATGAGCCCTAGGTACAAGCAATGAAACTCTCCACCACTTTGTCAGTCAGAGGAAAACATAAAAGTGGAAGAAGGAAAGAGGTAACAGGAAGATGGTGAGACAGGGCACTTGAAAATTAAATCCTTTAGAAAAACCCTTCCCACATGGACACCGACATCCCTCTGTGGGTATCAGGTACCAGTCCCCCAGCTCCAGCACCCCCAGATGTTGGGGTCTCCACTACAGTTTTTCCCTTTCCTGCTCAGACTAAGAAGTCCCCAAACCGGGTTTTTTTGCTTTGGGGCTGTGTCCTGCTGGGAGATGAGCTCCAGGAGGATGAGCCCTTTGCACCTTTCCAGTCTGGGCTGTTGCAGGGACTCTGTAGGATGCGTGAGCCAGAAGCAGTGCACAGCTGGTGAAACCGCCCTGTCCTTGTCCCCCCACCTCCGGTTCCTGTTTGGCAGGATTGAGCCCCTCTGTGTGAGGGCAGAGAGAGGCTCAGCTGGATGCTTAGTATGCTGCTGGCATCCCACTTCTGACAGCAAGGGCTGCCTGCTGTCTTCCGCCCGCCGGGAGAGCGGAACCCCCCCGGTTTGCCTGCTGCCAGCAAGGAGACCTGTCCCTGTGCCAAGGCTTCCGCTGTCTCCCTTCCGCTCACCCTCCTCTGCCCCACCTACATGGCCAGGGCATCCAGCCCACCTGCAGGGTGGATGGATGGCTTTGCTGGGATAGAAAGCCTTGGAAAAGGTGTCATCTTGTCTCTCAGTGAGCATGGATGGATATCTAATTTGCCGGTGCGTTCTTTCCCTCCCCGCCATGTACAGCAGCTCTCCAGGTATAAAACCCCACGCTAATGCTCTGCTGCCAGGGCACCACCAGCTGGGCTTCCTAATTGAGCAAGGTTTGGTCACGTAGAGGTTGAAATCCTCCTTCCAATCTCAGTGTGTCATCCAGCTCTGGTAGGGTGCTCGTGTGAAATAGGTGTCAGGGTGTGGAGAGAAGCTCCCCAGGGGCATTGGAGGGCTGGGAGCATGGGCTGGTGGGGATGGCTGCCCTGGTGGGATGGAGGACCTGTGGGGAGAGGGGCTGGGGGTGGATGAGGCCATTTGCTCTGGCGAGGCTGCAGCTGAGCAGCTCCCTCCTCTCTGCTCAGTACATGCTGTCCCTTCCCCTTGCGTTTATTTGTTCTGGAGGCTGATGAGAGCTCTCCCAGCATTTGCCAGGAGAGATCACTGGTTCTTCACTTCTAGAAGGGTGGCTGGGGGGGGCAGGGGGGAAGAGATGGAAAAGTACTGGTGAATCTGGCCACCTCCTCCCTTGCTACTGTCCCCTGGTTTGTAACGGCTCCTCTTTGGGCTTCTCCCAAGGGACTTGTTTGCTTTGGAAGATGCTCTGAGGTTCAGTGATGCTTGTTGGGCAGAAACACGGCTGTGCCCAGCCTGGAGGAGAAGGCAGTGCATGTACATGTGGAAGCTGGCATTAAGAAGAATCCAACCCCAGACGAAGGCCATCTCAGATCATTTCCCCAAGCCCTCAAAGAAATCCTGAATTTCAAAGTCTGGGCATGCAGTAAGCTGGGGTCAGGGAATTACATGCTTGCTAGGGGCCAGCAGACATTCAGAGCTGCCAGTGTTGTGTTTGGAGGAAGAAGAAATATGAAAGAGTCTGAGCAAACAAGCTGTGCAGAACTGTCTCATGCCAGATTGGAAAACAAGTTTATTTGAAAAACAACGTCCTTCTCCAGAGGCAGAGCCTGTGCACAGAGGACATTGCAGTGTCTGTCAGCCTCTGGCTGTTTCACAAAGGCATGCTCTTTCCTGAATGCCTGGTGGCCGAAAGTCCTGAAATAACTGCCCAGGAGCTCTGTGCATGGGGCTGCTCCAGGAGAAGAGCCTGGCCCATGGTGCAAGTGTCCCTCCTTGTGGACCTACCATGATCCTGTTGTCTGAGAGGATGCTCTTTGGAGCTGGCAGCTGGACCATGGCTTGAGCTCAGTCGATCCCCCAGCCGGAGGGGCTTGGGAGGATCCCTGTGAGTGGTCCTGCACTGGGAATGCCTGGCACTGCTGAGGGAAGTGTGAGTGGCAGAGCAATGGGGTGCAGCAAAGGCTCATTTTGGACTGAGAAAGAGATTTTAGCAAGCAAGGGCTTATACCCTTCGGTAACCTAAAGGAATCAACAGAAGCCAGCACTTTGCAAGATGCTGGAAACCAGTACATCGTGGGCACAGAGAGGGCTGCTGAATATAAAAAAAGGTAAGCCTCCACGGTTATCACCCCCTTCTCAGGCCTGCCCTCCTTACTGCTGCTGATGGAGAAGACAGCCTCACACCCATGGCCTGTACTGCTTTTCTAATGCTTGACCCCACATGCACCCTAAGTGGGGACTTCAGCTCCCAGTCACTGTGTAAACAAAGTCTTGTGGATCCCATAACCCCCTCTCTATGGTTCACCTTTCTAGCATGGCCCAGGCTAACCCTCAGTGCATTTTGCAGACACGTCCCTAACAAGAGAGCCGCGGGGTGGAGAGAGGTCTGACACTGACCCTCAGTACCTCCATAAATTCAAAGCAAGCTACTCTGGCAAACTCTTTACTACCCTCCCGCTAGTCCTGTAACACCCTCCTAAGTTTATCTTGATGGGGAAAAATCAGCCTGGAATGATATTAGGGAGGAGAGTCTGTGCCACTGAATTTTGTCTCCTCCTGCCCAACCCGGGGACCTTTGTGGGCTGGGGGAGGGTAAGGACCGAGCGGGTGTGGCCTCCAGAGGGATGGTGGAGCGTGGTCCATGTGGCGCTGACCCTGGCCAGGGTTGCATAAGCCCTTCGGATGCCACGTTAGCGTGGGGAGGAGTCTCTGTCTGGCCACTTTGACAGCTCCTGCCTGAGTCCACCCGGATGACCCCAGCTGCCTCCACTGCTAACCCAGGGGAGGAGCCCCCCTGCTGCCTCCCATCACCCACAGTGGAGAGCAGGAGTGGGTCATGTTGGGCAAAAACTCTCCCATGTCTTGGCTTCCCACCTGGACCCCAGCTGGCCGTGCAGGAGGCAGGGGCTGCTGCACCCACCCTTCATTTGCTCCTCGCTCTTCCAAAGGCCCAGAAGAATCTTCTGCCTGCAAACCCCACCACAGGCCATAGTTTTCAAGGTGCAGATGAGTGACCAAGTGTGGCCACCACAGACATAGCACAAGGGCTGTGGCCTCACTGCCTTGCCCTGACCTCCCTATGCGATTAAGACCCTCTGAGCTTTGCTCAACCAGCCACTCCCAGGCTAAAATTCAATTTGAAGAGTTGTTTGCATGAGTCCCCATAAAGCTTCCTGCTGAACAGGTCCCTGCATGTCCCGGCTGTGTGCTGGGGGTGCCGGCTCGCCCAGATGTGCTGCAGCTGTGCAGGGTTCCAGAGGAGCAGGGTGGGAGCAGAGGGCTGTGAAGTCCCCCCTCGCACACAGTGTGCAGGCTAGGAAAGCTGAGCTAGGGTTGGATGGAAGTGAAATTCCCTTTAGCTCACACAGACACACATGCACTCCAAGTAAAACACAGGGAAAGGAAGTCTGTCTACTACATCTGTCCCTGCAGAGGAACTACAGACAGGTCTGCAGCACAACACTGTATTAACCCATCCCCCTTGCAGAGAGTTGAGCAGCTCTGATTGCACTTATAAATGCTCCAGATTCTACGAGTCTTATTGATGTAAGAGCAAGAGCTCTTATGCCACTATAGTTTTGTACTGGCTTGAAGCTATCAGTTTGTCTAGGCTGCAAACTGCATCCATAACGGGAAGCAACGAAATCAGTAGCAAGAAAAGTGCATGGGTGAGACCTGGGCTGCAGGCAGTGGTTCACTGATGAGACCTTTGCAGACCTCACTTGGAAGGACAGGCGATACAGCATTTTTCTGGCCTGCCTGAGCTTTTTCTTTTGTTTGCGCTGGACGCGGGACAGTGCCAAAAGCAGCCTGAGTAGTTCTGTGCCAAATGCAAGTGGTCCCTCTGGCTCCCTGGGGGGACCCAGCAAGCTGATCCCTCACAGCTCCACAAAGGAGGACAAGAAGAAACTGTCCACTAAATATTGTGCAAAAATGCAAACCATCTTCAAAGCATTCCCTGGACTCGCCCTGCCACAGCTGCTCCAGCGATAACAGCCCCGACATCCCTCCGACCAGAGGACCCAGAAAGGGTTTCCATGGGAGCCGACATTCCTCTGGGGCTGAGTCATGGAAGAGCAGAGGGTTGTGGAAGGAGGGGCTTGAAAAAAGTTTGAAAAGTTTATTTCTCCTCTTCCCCCTCCCAACACCGCCCGCATCCCTGCTCCTGCCTATGTGGCAGACAATAGCTTGGCTTTAACAGCTGCGCAGAATGCAACAACCTTTTATTTCTAGTTAAAACTCGCCTGATCGACCCTAACAAACGGCTGCGATTTACTTTTGTCGTTTTGGAGGGTTGCTGAGATTTTGGGCTGTTTGAGTCGGTGCTAACTGAGGGCTCCGAGTACTGGCAGCATTCCCAGTGCCCCCAATTTCACTCCAATTCGAGACTGTTGCCTTTCGGTTTGGGTGGGAGTTCAGCCCCCACTCTGTTAACTTTCCTCTTCTTGCCGGGATGCAACAGAGAGGAGCTTTTTTTAGAGAAGGGACACAAAGAGCAGAGTTAGCCTGCCATGCACGTCACTGGGATGGAAGGACAACAGCTGCCTTTAAAGGAAACAAGTCCTTGGCTCTTCTATGTGGACCTAAAATTGTGCCTGACTGACCCTAAGCTCTTAAAACTTAAAAAAAAACACCCAAAAGAGCTTTGTTCCTCCTCTCCTGCAACCTCCATCTCTCTAACAGTTGACCAGCTGGAGTTAAGCAAACCAGGGCAGCAGGAATTGAAGTGGTTTCCAAGTCTGCTTGGAACAAAAAAACGACTGTCTTTTTTTTTTTTTCTTTTTTGGAGAAATACGAGTGGCTACACTGAAAAAAATAAAAAGGCTGAGATGAAGTTGACAGCTCATTTGTTCTTCATCTAGATATTCTAGTGAGTAAAACATCACCTGCCGATGCACCTTGGGCTGGGCATAATCGGGACTGGTCTGTAACTAGATCTGATTTGCTCTGCACGTTGGTTTGATGCACCCAGAGGTCAGTCTCATTCATCTCACTACGGAAATACCCCACAACTAAAAACCCAGAGGGGGAGAAAAGGAGAGAAAAAAAATTAAGGCAGGTTAAACCTTTACAGTCAGATGCCACCATAGTGTTAAAAGCTAGTAATCTGGCAGTGATATACAGTAACAGACTCAGTTTAGAGGAGGAGATACTGCAAAGAGGAGAAGGAGAAAACGTCAGGAGGGGTCTCTAAACGCATCACTGGGGTGGGGAGTGCCCACCACCCCACCTCAAGTCGTGCACAGCCAAGAGCCAGCCAAGACCAGAGCGATTCCTGGGGCAGAGACCTCCACAAGTAGGGCTGTCGGGACCCCCACACCTGGAGAAATAGCACAGCAAAGGCAAACGCGAAAGTCTCGGGCCATACCTCGCAGTCCCGGCAGCAGGGCTGAGGAAACTTCGGGCACTTGGACGCACTGGAGGAATCTGCAGGTTTTAGAAGGAGGCAGGAGGAAGCCAAAGGGTGGGCTGGGTTTCCTGTTGCCTCTCCTCCTCCTCGCTATCTTTCCAAATCGGTCTCTTCCTCTCTCTCTCTCTCTCTCCCTGCAGTGGGCAGTCCCACCCGCCCGAAAGACAGGCTGAGGCACAGCTTGGGTCCAAAGGATAGACCAGAGAAATCAAGCAAGGCTGGAGATGGAGGGGGGTCCTCTCAGAAGGACAGACAGCTCCCAGCACAGCCTTCCCCGGCAGAGTCATTGTCACAGCAGTTGTCTGCGTTGCTGCAATGAGTTTATTAGTTCTCTGGCTCTCTCAGACTAACAGCATGGGGAGATCAGACAGGAATACCAGCTCTCTGCTTGCTTTGTGACCTCCTAGCACCTTGGCCTACTGCAATTAAAATGTTAAATGCTGTCATTTCACAATGGGGTAGTTCAGTCCCTGAGCTGGTGTTTCCCACCCTCGGGGGAGGCAAAGGAAGACAGGAGAGTCCTCGCTCCTCCATCCTCTCTCCTAACACTGCTGCTATCTGGGAGTGCCTTGTGGGGAGGAAGAGGATCCAGAGAACATAGAGAGCTATGGCATGTCTGAAATATACTCTGAGTAGGCAGAGAAATGCTGGGCTGGGAGTTGTGACCAATCTCAGCACATCAGTCTCTCTGCTGTGGTTATCATCCAGCAGATCTGGACTGACTGAGCAAAATCCACAGTTGAAATTGCTGGTCAGTTGAATCTCATGATCTCTTCGGACATCACAAAGTATTTTGACGTTACAGGTCATAACTCAGCTGGAGCAGCTGCCCAGACAGAGGCAACCAGACAGCAAAGCTGTTTGGAGTTGACTTTTCCCATCTGTTCCTCTCTGTGGTCAGCGTGAAAACCCAACTCCTCTCTCCTTGCATCCCACCATGACTGAGAGGATTTAAGTTTCATCTGCTCCCTGATAGAAGCAGACAGCACTCCTTTATGCACCAACATGGCCATGGTGCTGCATTTCAGAGTGAAATCAGCAGCCCAGAAGAGAGGCTGTCAAAGTGCTGGAATTTAGGCATCCCTGAAGAGTGTCTCTATAACATCCAAGGTTGTCTGGAGTGCTGTAGACAGTCCAGCTCCTTGCAGCTTGTGATACAGCCTCACCCCATCCAGGGCGATGCAAGGATGCTCTCTAGGGTCTGCTGGAAAGATGGTGACTGGTGTAGGCAGCAAGACTGAGAACAGGACATCTGGGCACCAGCAATCTGATTGTGGATTCTGGGTGAAGGACACTCAAGACCATAACAAAATGCAATATTGTGTTTTGTCTTGGCTTCCTGGGGTTTGGGTTCATTCCTCATGATTACACGCTATCCTTGAGAGGGGCTGAGACACCAGTCTGGGTCTTTAGCTCTTCCCACTGATGTTGCTGAGGACTTAGATGTCAGCAAAGGAACTGGCCTGTCCCGACTTGCTGGGATGTGCTGGCTCCTTGATCTGTAGGACGCCTGTTACTTCTTGATTTGTGATTCTTTATCAGCCCACTCATGCGCTGCCGCATATGGAAGAAGCAAATGTAAGACTAAACATCCATATGGACAACAAGAACCAAAAAAAAAAATCCAGAAAGGGAAAGGGGAGGGGAGAGATAAGGGAGGGGGCCATGAGAAACCATCACCACTTCTCAGTGAGACAGTCAAGGTCTATGATCAGGCAGCTCAGGAGGCTGCTGGCAAAGAACAAGAGAAGAAATTCTTCTTTGCCCGTTTCTTTACTCAGCTACATACCACTCAAATGCCATCCCTAGGTGCTGGTGTGTGGATGTTGATATCACTCACAGAGACAGCCATAAATACCCTACATGACCTCAGGTCTGTGTGAAGGCCAGCTTTGTGATGCTGTCTAAGACCCCCTGGGTCCATCTAACGTAGCCAACCACCTGTGGCATCTGGAGCATCTTCTCCCACTGCAAGCGTCCATAGGTCCCACAGGCAGCTCAGTGCCACTGGTAGGTCCAGTTTGGCTCCAGAGGTCACATGTTCTCTAAGCCAAAGTTTCATTTATTTGATTTGAACCCTGAGGAGTTGAACGCTCACGGTGAATGCTCTCTGTGCTGGATTAGTCACGGCTTGCATTGAAATAGTACAGCTGCTCATACTTCTCCTAAGAAAAAAAAAAAGAGACATCTGGAAAAAATTTTAGAGAGGGAAAAAAAAAGAAAAGGAAAGAAACCGCATCTTTTCTAACTGACGACGTGGCAATTGCTTAGTGCTCTTCACTGTAGCCTGAAGCTAAACCCTCTCCTAAGGACTTAGAAAACTGTCAGTGCCAGGGAGATAATTACAACAGGGATTTCTTTATATACGTGGCGGCTTAAACCCTGGTTTTGAGCAAAAGCAAAAAGCAGCCTGCTGCAGTGATGCAGCCACATCTGGAAATGGCCCCCAAGCACATAGCAGTGAGCCTTGGGTGGTTGGGAGTGAGGTGTCCTCACAGTCCTCCGTGCATGTGATGGGGACAGCTGAGTCCTGCATCTTGTGAGGGACAGGCTGCCAGGCCCAGGTGTGTGTTGTCATCAGTGGGCTGGAGAGGGAAACAGGAGTCTGGAGCAACTGACTGACTCTTTAATCTCAGGAGCTTTAAGAAGCTCCAGAAATGACTGAGGGCTTGCAAAGGAAGTCTTGAAAAGTCCCCTCCACACTTACAAGGCTTAGTGGGGTTGTCAAAGAGTAGATATTGATGTCAGGCTGCCAGGAGGAAAACTAGACCTCACATATGCTTAGAAGGTCATGTCATGCCATCTGGGCCACTGAATGGTCAGGAGATCACCCAAGGGGCCTCATCAGCCCCAGGAACCCTCGCACCCCAGGGCTCCCGGCACTCGCTCACAGCTCAAGTGACCCATGAACTCCAATGGAAACAGCAAAGAAGACAAGACCCCTCGAGGCTTGAGTTCAGTTTATGGCAAAGCCAAGAGGTTGGCAGGGCTGAGATTTGAACTCCAGCTAACCTCAGTTCAAAATCCACATTTCTTCATCCCATTTTAAGCCAGGTTGGGCAGATCTGGGCTGGCTCAGTTGAGAAAACCTCGGTGCTCTCCAAGAGGGGAACAATTCTGCTGCAAGAGAAGGAGAGAAATGTGAATGAGCACCTTGATAGAAGCAACGAGTGTGGATAAATAATCTTGCTGTCTTGTACTCACAAGCTGGTCAGTCTAAGTAGTTTTTCCTTTTCTGCTCTGGGAGGGGTTCTCTAATGAGTTTTTCTGAAGAGGATGTTTCTGCATTAATTGCTGGTGGATGGTGCTGCAAAATAATGATTCCAAAGTGGTCTAAATAAACAGGATGTCCTGCAACCACTATGGGAATGTCATTTACCAAGTTCTCATCTCTGGGTGTGTGGCTGGAGGCTGAGCCCCTCACAGGCATGGGGCAGTGTGGGGAAAGGCAGCGGCTGCTGTGGTGAGAACCCAGCACCCAGCTCAGGAAAAAGCAAGTGAGACAAGTGCAGAGTAGACAGGAATCTGCTTATCCCAGGAATGCACCAGCTCTCCTGCTATCTGAGAGTGTCAGCAGGTCCTGCAGGAGGGCCTCTGTTTTTTTTTCTCTTTCAGAAGCACATTAGAAGCAGAAAGGCTGTGCTCTCTAGACTTGCACTAAGCAGATGTATGGCCACTGAAAGCACCATCCACACAGCAGTAGGATGAGCTCAGACTGTCTTGGGAATTTGCCTGAGGGTGGCTGGTTTTGTCCCACATGGGGCAGGGACTTCTCCACGGTGGGATGGGACCATTCCTCCATGCTCACGAGCAGTAGGACTGATGCCTGGCCCAGATGAAGCAGAATGCCACCCAGCTAAAGTCTCTTTCAGTGTCTGGACTGGGAGTACCCTCAGGTGCTCTGCAAATGGACTGGGGGTGAGCTGACTTAATAGGGCAATGCAGGCAAATGAGGTACTGGGTCTGTCAGAAGCAGACCGAGAAGGAGCAGTGGATGTCATTGCAGATTTTCAGCTGTAAACCAGAGGCCCGTGGGGCAGGGGGTGGAAATCCAGCTGCACATGACTCTGCAATGAGTCATGACCTGGGAGCAGGCTGCAGAGCCAGGAGTCAGGACATGCTTTCTGTTGGGTAGCTTGTTCTTTCCATGGTGTGCAGGGGCTCTCAGCTATCCCCTGGGGTCTCTGGTGGAAAGCGCTTCCCATGCCGCACAGGAGGGACCTCTCCCCCACCTCTTTCAAACTACCCCTGCAATGATCATCTCACTCATTTGGCAATGTGTAAGGCTGCAGGGAGAAACTTATCTATCCTCTCTGAAATGAAATTGAACCCAAAGAAGCAGCAGCAGAAAAAAAAAAAATCACCTTCCTCAGCTATGGTGCAAGCAGGGAGCTCTGTGTGGCACAGCTACCCTTCCTACGCTGCCCTGGATGCCTCTCATGGGCATCAGGTCTGCAAATCACAGCTGTGCCTGTCCCCAGCTGCATCCAGAGTGGGTGGTCAATAGAAGCCCTCTGGCTGTAGCCACCCCACAGTGTCCCTGCAGCAGAGTCCCCACAGCGCTGCCTGGAGCCGTCACACCAGGCACCAGCAGATGGGACAGGTCTTCAGCCACTTTGAAGCTCCCACGTGCAGTCTGGGCACATCCAGCCTGGCTGAGCTTGGTCCCAGTCCAAAGCCTTCAATACCTGAAGGAGCTCATTGTCTTTCCTAAGAGAACTTTTCCCTTGCCACAGGGGGCTGTTCTCTATTAATCCTGAACACGGGTATGTTGTGTGCCTGGCTTACAGTCTGGTGTCTTTTTGGACTTGAAGAAGATGGAATAAAGCTTCCAAGGGAGAAGAACAGCAAATGCTGCTAACTCTGGGCAGTCCCCCCTTGCTTCTGGTGTTTGCCTAAGATGCACTTTCGAGTCCTCTTGGGCCTGAGAGATGTAGCTTGGCAGCTTTTGAAGGCTATGAATAGACCTGCTTAAGGAGATAAACAGGAATCCACCTTCAAGCCCCTGGGACATGTGGGGAGAGGGAAGCTCCTGGGCTGCTCTTTTGCATGGATAAACACAACCTAAAAGTCTCTCCTGAAAGACAGCCTTGATGGGAGCACCCAGGACATCCAAACGCCATCTGGAAAGCAGTGGCAATAACCATGGGCAAGGAAAAGACCCTAGAAACAAATGTCAGGCATCACGAGGCCTGCTGGTGCCAGCTGCCTGTGTTTTTTTGGCTCATGAGCATGAGGTCCTCTTAGAAAATACTGATTTTTAGATGAATTTGCTACGTACTCCACAGTCAGTGATAACCAGACCACTTTTAATTTAGTTTAATCAGCTCCACAACCTTACATCTTGCGAGTGAAAGCAATGGTTTTCCTGGGCCATGTCTTTACTGGAAGACCCTTGGTGATTTGATGGGAGCCCATTTAGACATCTACCTGGTGGGGGATGTGATGCAGTGGGCAGACTGGTGTGTGTCCAATGGGGCTGAACAGAGAAGGTCTGCCATGGATTGGGATCACGGCTGAGGCAAAGCAGCAGGGCTTGGTGTCCCCAGCATAATTTTCTGTCTGCAGGAGCATGGTAGTTGAGAATACGGGCTTTAAATGATGGCTGCTTTCACTCCAGGCTTGTGTACTGCTGGAGGTGAAGAGGAGCAGGGAAAGATGGCCTTGCGGAGGGCAAGGCATGCTGGTGACGAGGAGCCTGGGCTGCTTGTCAAATTGAAGTTTGGAAAGTTTAGCAGTTCCCTGTGGAGGCTGAAGAACAGGACTTTATTGTCCTCCTATTAACCACCATTGCTGGTAAAACCCTATCAAAATATCCCCCCTCTCAGCCAGCCCTGCCCTGCATTAATTCAGTCTGTGTATGGCTCGCTGCTCCCAGCACCGTTCCCATCCCCTGCCGGTTGTACAGCCCTGCCGGTCCTGCTGTTGCATAAGCCAGGAAAGGCAGCTTCATGCTGTGCAGAGGGATCCCAAGAAGCCACATCCCCTCTAGCACCGCTTGCAGATGAGCTATTACAGCATCCCTGGATAGGAATGGGACCACGCTGGAGCTGCAGCGCGGGGGTGCGTGGGATCCCTGGTGTGCTGGGACCACCCTCAGATGAGCCTACACATATCCATCCTGAGAATCCACATTTTTCAATCTATTGCTCTGAAGCTTTCTGCTTGAGCTGAACTTGCTTTTGAACAAGCCCCAGCTTGAGATGTACCAGACAAACGAGTCAGGCTGCCAGATGCAGGAGGGTCCATAAACAGGATGTCCCTTAAAGAAGACACAATAGAACTGATTTTGGCAATGTGCTTATGAGAGGACCCTGTATAGAGGGAAAAAACAGCCACAGGCAGGCTCAGAAACTGGCAAAGAATATATACGGGAGACAGTAGGATGCGTTTTTTGACAGCACGGCTTTGGAGTGGGATGTCTTGGGAGCTTGAGCCATTCCTGCCATGAAGGAGCCACATGAAGACCTGGTGGGAGAGGGTAGGTCAGGCTGGTAGGGGCAGTGCTAACAATTGTTCGAGAATTTTAGCGTCTAGTGGCTCTGTGATTTATAAACACAGTCGCTCCAGGCCAATACCAACAGCAAAGGCTCTGATGTTCCTTCCATAGCTGTTGTTGACTTCCTCCCAAGCAATTCCGGGCCCCTGTAAACTCCCTTGCCCAGCCTGGATTTTACTCTGGGGAATTCAGGTGCCTTAAAATCTTCATACCTTGAGGAATTCAGATCTTTATGGCCTCACATAGTCTACTCCTTGCAAGGGCCAGTCAGTGGAGGAATAATTTGCTTCACCTGCCTGAAATTTGATGGGATTTCACTGATTAGAGGGTAAAAGAAACTCAGGAGGATACAACTTCCTTAGGTGGATGTACATACAGCCGTCGTATGAGGGCATATGCAGAAAATACTTTATCCATCATTGCTGTCTGTGTGATGAGTTCTGGGGATCTCAATTTAGCCCTGAAACTTGTTTACTTCCCTTCAAAAACCACCATCCAGTTTGCCTGGGGTTTGGCAGGAGCTGGTGCTGTGGGCAGGAATAGCTGGGCTCTGGGAAGGCTTGGGGCTGATGCTGCACCGTGTCTGTGGGCTTGGGGCAAGGTGGGATGTGGTCAGCCCCAAAATAGCAAGGTCGTGCAGGGCCCTGAGCGAGTTCTGTGACTTTCCATCCTGTGCCTGGTCCAGAGCTGGGTCCCTCCCTCGGGATCTTCTACTAAAATTAGCAGTTTCTCCATGCTGTATGCCTGGCGTCTGTTATCAGCAGCTGTTTAAGGAGATGGAGGGACCAGAACCAGAGCTTTAAAAAACCCATCAGATTTGAAGTCCCTTTTAAGTTTCTTTTTAATGGGAAAAACTGACGGAAAAAATTCTTCACTGAAATGGGAGCCCTGGGAATAGGCTCCTGAACTCTTCCCTGTGTGATGCTGCAACTGCTAATGAACACTAATCGTATTAAGTATCTGCAAAGAATAAACAGAAAATCACAGAGGTGAGACACGAACGTTGGTGATATTACTTCCCCCAGCCTCTTAATCATTTCACCCCTAGCCTGGAGCCTTCTGCTCTGCCAGCCTGTGAGTGCCCATTTCAGTGTGGGATGGGGACACCTTCCCTCTCCACTCCCTGACACGCTGCCCAGCCGGGGGGCAGAGAGACAATGCCAGGCATGGGGAGCAATGCTTGGCTTTCATTTGCATGCCCACACAAGCAAACAAGTTTTCTTCTCTGGCAGGAATTGGCAGATCCTCTGTTGAGTTTGTAAATCTGGAAATAACAGCTGGAAGTTTTCTGTGTTATCTCGCTCTAGGGATGAATTTTAAAACCCTGCCGTGTTGGGTTGCACTGGGGTGAGTCTATTGTTTTCCACAGCAGAGAGCGGTGCTGGTTCGAGTCCAGCTCCCTTTGCCTCAGAGTGGCTCTTCCAGCATCTATCCCACGTGCAGTTCCTGCTGTTCGTGGGAGCTCTGGGCAGCTCACAGGGAAGGTTTTCTGGCTTCTTGCTAACACAGGCTCTCTGCATGCAGCTGAGAATCCACCGCTCCACTGGCACACTGACACCCTCTTTAGAGGAGCTGTGAACAGACTGGCTTCGCCAGGGAGAAGGGAAGCAAGTGGGTGGCAGGAGAGGTTTGAAGACACTTAGCTGAGATGATTGGTGGCGTGCAGGGGCCCCACCTTTCTGGTTTTCCTCTGGACACACCAGGAATTGCAGTTCCAGCTGTCCCCAGCAGGTTCATGGTGAAGGTGGCCCTGGGTGGCCAGTGTTAGTGGCAAAAGATGGTGATCCTTACTTGCGGATACCTGTCCCTCTCTTCAGCACATGGACCCTTGGTGAGAAGCCAACAGCTCAGTGCAGAGCCTTTAAAGAATCAGAGCTGGTCTCTTTGCTTTCGTATGCTCTGACTATACTTTGACACATTTGACCTCAGGGGACGGCAAGCTTGAAGGGCTGCTCCTGAAACTGGAAAGCTGAAAATTCCCCCAAGCAGTTGTGAAGCCAGCGGGGAGGACCCTGGGTGTGCCACATCTCTGCTCTTTTGGCTTCTCCCCTGGCAAAGGAAGGCTGAATTAAGAAAGCAAACAGAGAGGAAACCGTGGAGAAATAAGAGCAGCACTGTGAGTCGAGGACGCTCTGGACTCAGTCCCGTCCCGGTTGCCCTGGAAATTGGATCGCTCCCACTGAGCTGCCTGCTTTGCTGGCTGCTCCTGGGAGGGCACAAGCATTTAGCACTGGTCAGAGACAGGGGAAGTGGGCAAGGGGAAAATAAATGAAAATATAGATGCAGATACTGGTCTCGGGGTTTTCTCCACCAAGGGTAGATCTTAAGCTCTCTGCCCCCTGCCTTTGCAGGGGTGATAGGAAGAACTAACCCCTCAACAATAAAGACAAGGCAAAAGCCAAAGGACTGTAGGCTTTTTCTGTAGGTCAGCAGAGTGGCACAAGCCTGAGCTCTGGGTCGTCTGCCAAGCCTGGGAGAGCCAGCCCCAGGGGCACCAGGGCTGCTCCCTACAATGCTCTCCCAAGCATGCAGCACCCCGGGCAACACCCCTGCCAAGCCCAGCCCCGTGTCCCATGCAGACTTCTGCTGCAATCAGTGGGATCACCCTGACAATAGCTGTGTGGGTTGTGAGGTTTTTTTGAAAGCTGTGTACAACAGATTAAGCCAGTGGTCCCTGCTGTGATTTCTGGGCATTGTGCACCATGCTGACATGGGCTTTCTGTGGGCCAAGCTCTGCCCACAGCTGAGCAGGAGCTTTGGAGTGGTGGAATTTGGCTCATCTGAAAGGGAGCAGGAGGGTACTTGAGCCCAGTGGACTCCTGCTCCATTCAGGCATCTCTATTCACAAAGGAATGAGCTGCGATTGTTGTTCTAATGTTTTCTCCTCCATCTGTTGAAAACGGGTGAACAGGTCTTGGCTGAACTGACAGAGACAGTCCTGCCCTGGGAATTTCATACCAGCTGGGAACTGTGGGGAAGTCTGAAATGTTGCAGCATCTCTCTTCTGGCTGTGCCCTGCTCCAGTGGCAGCACAGCAACCCACTGGTCTGGACTAGTGATGAGGAAACCCAAACCTGGCTGTGTAGCACCCAGCAGTCTTTCAGGAGGTGATGAGGAAGAGGCATGATGAGCAGAGGGACAACAGCAGGAAGGCCCAGGCTGAAGGCTCCTGCCTACACAAGCCAGTTTCCGTTGTCCCTTCCAGGTGACCTGAAGACAAACCTGAGACAGACCTGAGACAAACCCATGTAGCAGAACAGTGACAGAGCAGATCTGCTCTCCCCAGAGCAGCCAAGGACCTGCTACCATGTCCCGTTGTCCTGGTTTGAGAGCCCCAGGATAAAAGTTCTGTGGAGCTCCTGGCCCAGGGGGCAATCACAGTGGGGGAGAGGGGCAGCTGTGCCTGTGGGGAGGAGAGGATGGGTCAGGTAATTCAAATGCACCAATCTCAGTGTTCCTTCCCATGGTGCTCTGTATAAAACGGCTCCTAAGAAGAGCCCTGGAATCTTTTAGTGCTGCTGTGCTGGAAGGTTTGCCATTGGCTGTGTATCATCTCTTGCGTGTGCTGCTTGTGTTCCTGTCTCTTTTTTTCAAGCTGCAGAGGAGCACCATGCGTCAGGACAGGTTGTCTTGCTTCTGCCTCCCCGGATAGGAGCAGTGTAGCTCCTTTTCTACTTTTTGGGTGGGTTTTTTTTGGACTATTGTCAGCCATCTGGAAGGCAAAGGTTCTGTATTAATGTGTTCTTGGGGATCTTTGGCTACATTTGCATGCTTGTATAATGCTTGCATATAGTTCAATATCTTCATTGGTATTCTAAGTATTATTTTTCTTTTTTGCTATACTAGTTCAAATTTTTTTCAACCTCAAAATCTCTCTCCTTGGTTACTGTTGCCCTTGCCTGGGAGTGTGGCAGGGGGATCACAGAGAGAGTCTGAGTTTAGTGGCTGGTCCAGTCTTTAACTTTGACACCCGTGTATCCCATGGCCCTTCTGAGAGCACTCCTGCCTGAAGAGATGGCTGCCTACCTGTTCTCTGTTGCTGCCCCAAAATGCCATCTCTTGCAGCAGCTGTGGGGCTGTGATCCTCAGCTCTCCAGTCTCCAACAAATTAAACCTTAGTCTGCAAGGGGCTTGGGCTGCCTTTTGCAAACAGAGGCAGCACAAAAGTTGCCTTTCTCCCTCTCATTTGACTTTGTTTTCTCTCCCTCCCCATCTGCTTTTAGCCAAATGGTTGAATAGCTGCAGTATATACTGCGGGAGGCTAAAGCCAAAGGCTGGAGCACCAGCGAAGGATGCAGAACAGTGGTGCCCTGTGGCTGCCGCCTTCTGAAGGGGCTGGGAGCTGTTTGCTACCCTTGCTCTGTTAACCCAACCTCGATCACCTTGCTGAACTCTTGAAGAAAGCAGGTCCAGAAGAAAATATTTGTGCTCTGGCTAGCACACTCGTGCACACTTCCTGCTCTTGAAGTCCGTAATTAAGTCTGCTTTTTGCTTGGTTTTGTTTGGTTGTGTGTTTGGGTTTTGGTTTTTTTTTTTCTATTTACACTGCCACAGTTTTGGAGGGGGGAGTGTGTCAGGTCCCCCTATGTTTTGCTGTTTTGGAACCTGCAATGTGGAAAGCTGCCTGTAATGGTCCAACAGGGGATCTGTGTGTATTGACAGGACAGGGGGAACCAGCAAGGGCCTTTTACATTGCTCTGTATGTCAGTGCGCCAAGTGTCAGGACAGTTCAGCACATCCTCCATTACAGAGGCCTCAGCCCGGCTGTAGTCACACAACAAGTAAGACTGGGTCTTTGTAGACTTGATAGAAAAGATGCAAGACCAGCATGTTTAGTTCAGAGAGACCATCAAGCTTTTTCCAGCCAGTTTGGGAGCTTGAGTCCCTCCAAGGGACCATGTTATCTGCCTCTTCATGACACTTGGCCTCCATCAGCAGAGACGTACGACCACTTAGGGTGACGCTCGTGACTATGGACACCCAGCCCAGTGCAACAGGGACCTCCAGGTCCAGCTGCACAGCTCTAGCTCCAAGGGCAGCTGGTCAGAGCTTTGTAAACCCCAAAAGCATGGACGTACGAAATCAAACATCAGTTGCGGTGCTAACTCAACTCTCAGCTCTACTGCTACTGTGCCTGGACTGAGAGCATGCAGGTGACCAGGGAGGTTGTTTCTTACAGCAACTTTCTAGAAACAGAATAAGATTAGAAAATCCTCATCTCTTGGTAATGAATCTCCTGTGTAGCAGTCTTAACACCCAGATACAACATGCCTGTGGAATTCCTGAGATTGTTGCGAACTGAACCCTTTTTTCCCCACCCTGAAATTTCACAGCAATTAACCTCTCTAAGCCACCAGGGATCACCGTTTGCAGGCACTGAGGGGGATCTCCAATCCTTGTCTGCTTTCTGCAGCCTGCTGTGCTATTTTGGAAATTCTCTCATTTACTGGGTGGTTCAACTGAGTACAACTGCTCCTTTGGCTAAAATCACCCCTTGCCTGTCATCTGGTAATTAGAAAGTGTGGAAAAGCCAGTGGTGCTTAAGGTGACTCTGGGATAACCAAGACAGCTTTTTCTTTTGTGGATAAGGGATTGGGCTTCGGAGGCTGTGGACTGTTCCACTGAAATCAGATTTAAAAAGCAGGAGAAGGTAACAGTGAGTGACAAATGAAATCCAGAAGCACAGCAGCACTACAAGAAGGGTAACACCACAAATGCAGAGGTGGGTGAGAAAAACAAACGCCTTCTGTTGAAAACACCACGGTGGGGGGGGGGGGGAATGCAAAGATAATTTTGATACAGGGGAAACAAAAGAACATTTAAATCCTCTCCAGCTGGGTTTGCCCAGTTCTTACTGGTGCTGCAGTTAGAGGCAATTCATAGACTTTACAGCTCAGTAGGAGCTGGGCTGAGAACCTCTTGAAGAAACCAAAGTGAATTCCCACTGCTGGGAGGACATCTTCATGGATGGCAATGCACCTCACCAGCTGCTCATCCTGCAGGGCTGACACGTCCCTCTTCCAGCAGGTCCCTGGGATGTCCTCCAGAGCCAGGGTGTCTGTGGTACAGGAAAGCTCCTTTTCCAAGGGCCACCCTTTCCTGTTTGCATTGCAAACTGAGCATTTCCTTGTCTGAAAACAGCCTCACAGCCTCAGTGTCTGGCATATTGTTTCCTGTGGAAATTAGTGGCCACATGAACTGTGCAGGGTTTTTGGGGTCTCTCTCCATAACATACAACCTGGGGGCCAATTTCAGGCCAACCTGTTGAATGCAGATTTTGAAGAGCTTGAAGTCGGGCAGTGGTGGAGCAAAGAGACCTTGCTTAGGTTATGTCTTATCCTTTTAGACTTTGTGAAGGAATCTTTTCTCCCAAAGCTTTTCCATAAGCTACTCAGACGGCCACCCTGCAGGTCTGCTGTTCTGTTGAGACTTGACCATCCTCCTTTACCTTCCCTAGCCCAGCTGTAATCAGCCCGAAAGCAGTCCCGGCACCGAAGCAAGGACTGTTGGAGAGTGTCCTTACTCAGCTCTGGATGAGTGTATATGGGAGGGGTGGCCTTTTGGGAGGCACCTTCAGGAGTGCTGGTGCAGAGTCCCCTGTGCTTGCTATCCTGGAGGCAGCACCAGCAGGGCATCTATCCCAAACACCTTATCTTATCCAGAGGAAAGGAAAGCAGGCAGCAAGAGAGTGTTCTGCAGATTGCCTGGTCTGGCTCAATCACCCTGTTCCCCTGATAAGCCTACAAGGTTGATGGGGGACCACACATGATGCTATCATGCTGCGCTTTTGGTGGAGAAAATGAGTATGTGTTATGCTCCAGCCCTGCTCTAATAGGAGTTGTCCTGGTTCTTTTGTATTTTCACTAAACGTGCCTGGAGTGCTGGGGTTAGTGATCATCACGGTGCTTTTCTCTTCTTGGCTGGAGGAGGAGCTGGAGCAGCTCCCTGCCATGCTGTGCACGCAGGGAAATTATAGGGGCTGTAAAAGACATTAAAGGCTGGGTAGAGCACAGCAACCTAGCGTAACGATTGCTTGCTGCAAGGGACAGAGGCATTTCTTACAGCCCAGGGGAAGAGTCGCCAGACTGGACATCGCTGCTCCAGTGGACGGAGACCAGGTCCAGGCAGGTTTTGTGAAGGGTTGCTTATCTCCCCTCTGGGCAGCCTGTATTCCTACCACACTGTGGCCAGCTCAGGGTGGCCACAGCTTGTCACTGCAGCTTATTTCCACCCAAAGCTGCAATGTCATTTCTGTAGCAGGCAAAAGCTTAAAGCAGTGTCCATGCTCTCCACCCATGGCGAATGGTAGTGAGGAGGCCTGGGACACTGCAGGCCTGCAGATGGGTGATGGAACTTCAGATACTTGCATGAATCTCTTGGCTGCCTGTGGGTAGAAACCTTTCCTTGTTGATCTTGGAGATAAGCAGGCTTTAACCAAATCAGACAGTTCAGCAGAGCAGGGAGAGGGGAGCAGAGCAGCTGGGGGAGTGTGGAAGCGCAAGCTGCAACGTAGACATAAAGGACAAGTAGCCTGGTTACCAGCAAGGCAGACTGGGAGTTAACCTCTGCGGGCACAGCACTGCCAGTCCTGCTTGCCAGTCTGGCAGACAGCAAGTGCCACAAGGGCTGCTGGTTCCAAGGCCAGCTGTGCCACTGCATGCCATCCAGCTCCATGCCAAAAAATGATGGCATGTGTCCTCCCCCAGTTCACTGTCACTAGAACTGAGACACTGGGCAAACAGCTGCTGGTGGATGCACTGGGCATGCTTGGGAAGAAGCTGAAAGTAATAAATGGTAACTAACATTGGCAAACACCATCTCAGATCAGCAAGGGTGGGGACAGCTAGGGCAAAGGGATTCACTCACCCAGGATCCCAAAAGTGTTATGCCCAGCGTTTGAGTGCATGGGCACAAAGCAGAAATAAGTTGTGGTTCTGACCCTTGGCTCTGGAAGCTTCCTGCCACTGGGAAATTTTAGTGCCAGAAAATAACACAGCATTGTTGCACTTTTATCCTTTAGTTTCCCATAAAAAGCGTCTGCAACGCATTCCTCAAAGTGTCTTCAGCCCTGCATCTACAGCAATTAATTGTGCTTTAGATCAATGGTAAAGAAGGACTTTGAAGAACCAATCCACTCTAGAAAAGGATAAATTGCAACTATGTCAAAAGAAATCTCAGTGTGCAAGTGTGAAAAATCTCTTATAACCTCCTCCTTCAAACTTTAGCTGGTTTTCCTTTCTGCAGAACAAATCAGATGTGACTGGGAGACATCCCCCAGGTGAAACGAGAGACAGCAGACTGAGATGGACACACACAATCTTTTCACTGGGTTGAAAACCTGAATGAAACAGATGGGAGGTGAGCAAAGAAACGGTACAGCCCATAACACTGGTCATTGGGTCAAGAAATAAGAGATCTTGGAGAGATTCCTACACCTTTCTCCTTCCTCCATCCCTTCTGCATTTGTCGTCAGCACATGCACTCTCTTCTGCACATTTATACCTCACAGTCCCATTTAGCTCCAACGGACACTTGGTTATCCTTGATTTACAGGGGCTGCAAGAGTCCCTTCTTCCCAACACTTGCACGCCAAATGGCAAGTTTCTCTGTTCTGTGATGGAAAGACATCCAGCTCTGCCAAGACATGTTCCCTGAATCTAAGTGACATTCAAGCTCAGTTTTCCTGGGATATGTCCCTCAGGCAGAGATTGCAGTCAGCTTCTAAACATAGGTGCAATTTCCTAGGAGACCTGTCTTGCATGTAATGGTAGTTTCCCATCCCTAAGAGCCATCTCTCTTACAGAAAACCACTTAAAGCAGTACAAAGACAAACAAGACACACAGACATGCACTGAAAGAAGCAGCACCTTGATTTACTGTGGGACTAGAAACAGCACATAACGTCCTCCTCTAGATTTCTCCACTTTTTGGAGACCAAGACGCAGCTGTCTCCTCCTGCCAGCCCTCTGCTTTCCGACATCTGGCAGGGCAGTAAAGGTCAAATGACAGAGCAAGCTGGGAGATACGCAAACAGTTAAGCCATCTTTTTTTGCTGAAGTCATGTTTGAGTTCCTGCAAAATAAATAAATAAATGAATAGAAGGCAAAAATACCACAGAGGAGATCAAGTTATACAAAGATGCCCTCTGCCGTTCACAAGCCAAAGGAAAGTCATCCACCCCAGCTCTATGCCAGGTATTTGCAGCTTCCTTCCATTTCTCCTTTTCTAGATGAAATCCCTAAAATACTCCCTATAGAGGAAAACATGCTGTAGAACTTAGCGTTTTTTTTTCCCATTTCAGTTGAAGTGATCTAGCAGCAAACCACTAGCACGGACAATCAAGCCACGCCTCTCCTTTGTTTTGGATCTTACAATCCTTGGGTAAGTCAAATAGCTTCAGTTAAAATCTAATGGGAAAACAAAAGCATTGAGAGAAATGTTCTGCCAGGTCGGCCAGCTGAACTGACTCTAGTTGCCTTGATGCTTTCCTTGATAAGGAAAGTGGTGAGAACACAGGGCCAGATCCATGTTATTTGAGACTGGCTTTGCTGTGATGGTTAACTTTTGCAGGCATTCGAGACATAGTCCACAAGTCACTGCATGTTGAAAACGGCTCTTGCTGTCAATACTACAAGCTGAAAAATATTTGAGGCACAAATAAGTTCGGAGACTGTTTCTATTTTAAATAACAATGTTACTTGATTATAGCTATGATTTTAAACAATTTCTAATAAGTATTGAGGCCTTGCTCAAATGATACAAACTGCAGATTTTAAATCTGTTAAGTCAAGTCTATTAAAACAATGCAGATCTACTGCACATGCACATCAGTATCAGTTCAACTCCTTCTTGTATCAGTTTAATTCCTGGTGGTGTAAATCCCTGATTTTAATTTACAGACTGGGTATTAAATCAGCATGAACTGTTTTCAGTGCATCTGTGCTGTGTATTTGTGATGATCAAGCCAGACCGTTTTATAACAATGTCATTGGATTAGAAAGCTCCACTGACAGAAACAAGCTCTTAAGAAATGCAATATAATTATCTTGGACAGCAAAGAACAGAAAAGGCAGTGAATGAGCAGCCCTCTCCTCCCACTTCATTCTTTTGCATTGAAATTGAACTCTCCCTGCAAAAACATATCACAGTCACAAAAGTTTTGTACATGTCCCTGTAGTGCTGAGACTCTAGGAAAATTGGCAGGCTGCAAAAATCAGGTTGCCTTTGGCACAGATGTCCAGTTGGCCAAGGGTTGTGTGCAGTGGGAGCTATTTTGAAACCCAACATCCATGAATGAGGGTAGCAGCATGCTGCTCTTTTTCCATTCTGCTCATTTCTCCAATCCTCAAGTTTAGTGGAAGATTAACAAGTGATACCAACACAATCAGATGTTGGAGGCCCTTGTACTAAGAACCAGCCCCCTCATCATGTACCTATGGGCTTTGTGTCCCATCACCCCCCCTGGTATTGCTGGGGGCCACTGCTCTCTCTGGGCAGCTGGTGAATGTCTTTGGGATTTGTTTTCAGGCATGTTCACCTGGGAATGGCACAGAGGCCATGTTCTACCTCTCCGCAACAACCATGGTTGTTGGGATCACATGGGCTTTCCAGAGTACCTAAGTGGTCCCACACAGAAATGGTGCTGGCTGCATGTGGTCCTGCTGCTTCTCTGATAGGAGGGCTTTGCTGAAGCTGGACCTGCAGGTCTTTCCAACTTTCTGCTTCTCAGGAAGCAGCCTGTTTTACTGGGAGAGCTAGAAAAAGCTCAAATCTCTCTCTTCAGCATTTTATACATCTGGTATATACCTAGCCTCCTCACACCAGGCAAGGCTACTGCGTGGACTTCTCCCCAAGGTAGGAAGCACTTTTTCCAGTCTTCTTTAGGGTTTCCAGTAGGGTATCAACGTTGTGCTCTGAGTCGATGCACACCTTCTTGTTGGGCAGGTCAATATCAAACTGGACACCTACAAGGAAAGGAAAAAAGTTCTGCATGGCTAGAAGCAGCCAAAAGGTTTGAGTACAGGGAAAGCTCACCTTCACACATCTGTCCTTCCAAGGCCAAATGTATATGTGCCTCCCATCAGCAAACCCTGATACGACCACCAGCCAGCAAAATCAAAGTGGTGTCCTGCCAGCAACAGTATGAAGGAAGACAGATCCATAGATCTGCATCGGGCACCATGGTTTCTCAACTGCTTTAATCCGCTCACTCCATCTTGGACCAACATAAGTGAAAGAAATGGGCATGAAGTCTCTCTCCAGTCATGTACTTTCACAAAACTTGTAAGCATGTATCAGCTTTGAGGGCTCTGCTGCATCACAGAATCATCACGTGAGGCTGACAGTGGCCAGCACATTGAAAAGTGATGTTGGTGCTGAAGACACACAGAGGAATTGGGATCACCACAGCCTGGTAACGGGATCTGGAAGAAGTTCAAAGGCCTTCACCTTGGTGACTGAAAGCTGTTCTCACTCGGTGAGGAGAGGGAAGCAGGACGACAGGTCCTCACAACTGGTAAGAGCAGGCCAGATCCTTTTTTCTTGGTAATGCCAGCATAAAGGAGGCATGGCTTATAATTTTTCAGGTGGTATTAAAAACAGGTTATGCAGGCAGCCACCAAATGCTCTGCTCAGCAGCTCTTTGCTGTGATGGTTCTGCACATGGACACTGATGACACATCTAGGGAAGCACCACAGACACCCCAGGCCTCCTTGTTAATGCTGCCTGGCAGGACATCCACCTCCCTTCCTTCTCGCAGCCTGAGCAGGGGTCCACCAGTGTGGTTCCCAGAGGGTTCAGGAGGAGACCGTAGTGATTCAGAGCCACCTGCAGCCATGACAGCTGCTCCCTCCCTTGACATTTCTCCAAGGGTCACACAGGAATCCTGTGAATAATCAGCGACTCCTCACTGACTAAGCAGAGCGTGGAGCAGAGGTTTCCAAACAGCCACTTTCGGCTTTTACCCACAGCACAACCCTTGCAAGATGGAGGATCCCAGGGCACTGACACCCTGCCCTGGCACTGACACTGCTCCAGTGAGCTGGCTGTCACACACCCAGCACTGACTCACCTCCCAACCTGTGCAGGACACGGGTGACCGCATTGGAGCAGCCTTCACAGGTCATGTCCACAAAGAACTCGTGTTTCTGAAAAGAGGCAGAGGAGGGGTCAGGGAGGGCACAGCTGACAACACACACTCATCCTCCTCACTCGCCTAGTTCTTCAGGGCGGTGGGTTCAAATCCTCGCCAATCAAAAGATCCACACATGCCACTATGGGAGCCTCAGCAAAACCAAGAGCTGTCAGTGCTCTTCCTTATGGTGTTCTTGTGCTGTCCCTCATAACCCTGAGGGGACTTTGGTGGCTGTTTGATCCCTACTCAGAGCAGGGCCACCTTCAGGGTCAGTGCAGGCTGCCATCTCTCTGGGCCTCTGCTGGACTCAGTCTACTTGCCCTGGGGAGCCTGGGAGAAGCAAGTCTCCTGCCTCCAGCTACCCACTGTCCTGACTTGGTCTGCAAGGCTTTTGATGCTTGCCCATCCTATTCTACTTATGTCTAGAAGGCCTCTGGTACCCAACATAATAAACTCAAAATATCAGCAAAACTTAAATCTGAGGTACATTGCTGTTTTTTCACCCCTTCACTCCACTGGGGCCCCAGTGTTATCTTCACTACTTGTGTGAGATACTCGACCAACATCAGTGTGTTTGCCTGTAACACTAATCATCGCGCTCAACCTTTGCCACCCGATCGATGGCTCCTAATTTCCATTTCTTGCACATGCTTTTTACTTTCCTTAAAAAAAAAAAAAAAAGGCACAAAAGCTGTTTTTCATTTGCTTACCTGCAACCTGTACTTCTATCCAAAAACCACCCTTTGCCCTCTGCCACAGAGGCCCTAAAAAACCATCACGGGCACCATTCACCCAGGACAGGAGATGGGGAACAGCGGTTCCCAGTAGGATTCCCGAGGGAGATCAGCATTTCCGTGGGGTTTATTTTCCAAATGCCCTGCGTTCTCTGCGGAAGGGGGCGGGGGTGGGGGGATCGGGACGGGGCAGGAGAGAACCCAGCCCCCCTCCCCTCGCCGGGTCCGCCCTGTCCGCCCACCCAAGCCCCGGTGCTGCCCGGGCGAGCCCCGCCGACTCCTCCTGGTACCGGGCAGCGCCCTCCCCGCCCCACCGCCTCCCTCGGCCCCACACAGGCCTCTTGTGGCCTACACAGGCCCCCCCCTTCCCGGCCCGCCCCGGTGCCCGAACCAGCCGGGTGTGGGACCGGCCGAGGGCCGCGATGAGCCGCCCGCGCTCCCCCCCTCCCCGCCCCGGGGCCCCGGCACCCACCGGCATGGCGGAGCGCGGCGGCGGCGGCGACTCTGGGTTGTGGGCGCGGAGGAAGGGGCGGGCCGCGCCCGGCTCCTTTGGGCCGGGGCCGTTTCCCGAGCGCAGGCCCCGCACAGCGCCCCCCCGGTACCGGCAGCGGCCCCGCACCGGTGCGGGCAGCCTCGCGGCGGGGAGCCGGGCTCGACCCTCTCCCGCACACAACGGCGGAGGCCGTCCGGCTGCGGCCCGCCCGGGCGGGGAAGAGCGCGGCCTCGCTGGGTAACGTCGCCGGGGCAGAACCGCGCCATGGCTCCCCTGGAGAGGGGGTGTCGGGGGTTTTGTCAAAGTTACCCGTGGGGCAGGAGCCGGTGTCGGGAGGGAGGTCGGGAGCGTCTGCACAAAGGTTTCCAAGGGCCAGGAGTTTGGGGCTGGTGGCTCCCCTTTGCGCCCACAGGAACCGGCTCAGGTGGTGGGATACAGGCGTTCAGGTGCGGTTCGGGCTGTTCGTCCCACCGACTGAACTGCCCTCAGGAGCCTTTTTGGGACGGTGATTTAATTCTTAGGGGTATGGGTTGCTGGAACGCAGCCCTGCTTCTCATGGTCATGTTTCTCTTCGTATTTTTCTGATACTAAAATTCTGCTGCTCCTCTCATGAGGAGGTGCAGCGGGTCTGTGGCTGGACCGAGATGGGAGTAGTAAGGCTGAGGCCGTTGGAAGGCACAAGATGCCAGAAAGTGTTAAGGAGAAAGCGCTGGAGAAGGTTTGTTCTTGGTGTGGATCCCTAATGTCCTGCTTGCTGCTCTGCCTGCTTTATGGGCTGCGGATCAGCGCAGAGGCAAAGCAGCTGTGGGAAGAAGGTGGGAGTCATCATCAAGATGGGGCAGGAGACAGGCTTGGCAGGGCTGCTTCAGGAAGGTTGTTCTTCTCTGTCTTTTGAGGTTTTGAGATTTACTGGGTTAGGAGAGCTCTGGTAGATCGGATTCTTGAAAGAAGGAAGTTTAGGGGGGGCGTCTCTACTTCAGAGTAGGTTGATAGAAAGGATGGTGGTCCTTGAAGATGTTTGTGTGTCTACTTTGAGGTGGTTTGTTGCTTTTTTTTTTCCCCCTGGCTGTTTTGCCCTCTGAAGGAGAATGGGGCCCTTCCTTAAAAATTCAAGTTAAGGTGGAAGAGGCTGTGGTGGGGGCCGGGAGCAGCTCGGGTGCTCTGGCAGGCTGTGGGTAACGAGGAAGGAAGACAGGGCAGTACTCAGTCAGGGCTGAGAAGAGCTGGCAGAGCTGCGTGGGGGCTGATGCTTCCTGACCACGTGCTGGGCCTCAGCATCTTTCTGTTCTGAACTCTGACCTGTAGCAGGAAAAATAACCGAGGTGTTGCTGGTTATTTGCTGCTACACCAAGTGGAGCTGCGTCCCAGGATGTTGGCTGGTCTTGGCAAACCCTTCCCCTTGCTCTGAACTGATACTGGAACAGGCTGAGGCCCTGCCAGGAAAACTGAGCCGAAGATGATGTGAATGCCTTTCGTAGCGAGCTTCTGTTGCATGGAGGGAGTGAGGGCATCTCTTTTAATGTGCAGAGGATCCTGTTGCTGTACCGACCTTTTTGTAAAAGAGGAATTGCCTATGCCCATATTGCTGTGGGGGAGAGATGCCTGGGGTCCCCCTGGGCAAAGTTTATTTTGGATGGCCGTTATGCTGGTTCACTGGTTTCATGTTAAACTTTGCAAAAGTCTGCGCTACTGATTTATGAACTGGCAGATTGCAATGTGGCTTAGTCTATAAATAGGTGTGTGGGGGGAAGGATATTAAAGCTGAGTGTGGCCCCGTGCCAGTCCACTGACTGTATCTCTAGCTGCAAGGCATAGCAGTGAGAGTTTTAGGGATATGGCGGTGGGGAGGAAGTCACTTTTGCATGGTGAAATATATCTCCGACTGCTTCATGCCACAGACTCATTTGGGATGGGATGTGACACAAACAAATGGAAAGCTATGGCCTTCTGGGAGCTGGCTGGCTCAGGATAACTGCCTGCTTCCTTTCCTGCCTGCTCTCCTTGGGCTCCCTCGACCAGCTCCTGCTAGTGAGGAAGGATCTGTGAACTTGCAGACCTTTCTCCTCCCTTGCAAGGCTATTTGAGAAAATATCTTTGCTTGTTGTCTTTCCTCTGAGGCAGATGATCTGTCTGTCTGCCTCGCTCAGAAGTTGGGAAGGAAAATCTGCTGTGTGAGCCTCGCGGCTGTGCCTGGGGTCTCCTGGGGATGGGCAGGGGAAGCCAGGCCCTGTTTCTCTGGTCTGGAGATGGTGACCACCCCCTTCTGCCTTCCGTGAGCAGCTGGGCCTGCTCCTGGCAGAGGTAGCCTGGGCTGCAGCCTCGCACAGGAGCCTTTCATCGGTAAAAGCTCCTTTTATCCACCCCCGTGGGCAGTTTCTCTCTGGTGAGTGGTTCCCCTGTGCTGGGACCCGCCGGTGCCTCAGGCCGGGTGGGTACCTGCGGTGCGGACAAGCCTGTGGCAGCTGGGGTAGCCCTCAAGGAGGTGAGGCCACAGCCAGAGCGCCGTTAAGGGTCTACCGTCCTCCTCCGTGAGGGACTGGGTGCCGGAGGGCCGCAGCATTGTACCCACAGACCGCCTGCCCTCCCCGCCGCCACGTTGGGCACCGTCCCCGCCCCTCCAGCAGGGGGTGGTGCTCGGCGCGGGGCACCGCCCCTCGTGGCCTGTCACTTTAAGAGAGCCGGAGGCGGCGTGTCCGTCAGGGTCCGTCGCGCTCTCCCATTGGCCGCCGCGGTGCGTGCCGCGCGGAGGGCACCGCCCCAATCTATAACGGGGTTTACCAGCACTTTCTCAAGGGCGCTGCTCTGCGGCTCAACCATACTACGGCATTGGGCCTGCCCCGCCCTTCGCGAGGGGTTAGCGCGGGTACCGTCGTTCTATTGGTTAAAGGAGAAATCTATCAGGTCTCGTCCCGCCCCGGCAGAGGGAGTGCAGCCGGCCATTGGTTCTGCTAGGCGTCTGTCACTCTTACCGCCCCGCGGAGCCAGGCCGCACGGTTGGTGCCCTGAGCTGCCTTTCAGCTCTTTCCCCGCCTCTTTTTCCCCTGCGGGCCAACGAGCGTCCGAACGAAGGCGGCTGCCGTTCTCTGATAGGCTGAGTCCCTCCCGTCGGGGTAGGCTGCGCGCCGGATATATCTAGCCGGCGGCAGAGCACGCCGTTGCGTGAGGTGCTTCTCGTCCGCCGGGTCGGCCTGTGGTGTAGCGACGCCTCCCGCTCCCGTCCCGCTCCGCCCGCAGGTGAGGGGGAGGGCCCGCGGCCGTGGGGGGAGCGGGCGGCGACTACCGGCGGGGTTGCGGCCTCCCAGGGTTGGCTGCGGGCCGCGCGCACTGGGCCTGGCCTGAGGCGGCACCCCTCACCCCCCCTCCTCCCCGGGTAGGCCGCAGGGTGTTGGGGCGGGGGGGGGAAGAGGGGGCTGTCGGTGCAGCCCCGCGTTCCCGCTGCCCTGGGCCCGCCCGGTCCCGGCGGCGCTTTGTGGCGAGCACCCTCCCCTTCGACCCCGTGGCCGGAGTTTCGCCAGCCCCCTGCGGTGCTAGGGGCGGAGGGGGGGGGGCGGGGGGGAGCTCTGAAGCGGGGCCCTCGGGCGGGAGGAACCTCCTGGTCCCGCGGCGCCCTGGGTGCCTGCCGAGGCGGGCGCGGGCTGCAGCGGTGCGCTGGTCGGCGGGCGAGCGCTTAGACGAGAGCGTTATTTGTTGCGGGGGGGCAGTCGGTTTGTTCGTGGGCCTTCATTGTGCGAGTCGAGATGGGAAGCTGCGAAGCGGTGAGCTTTGTTCTCGGCTTTACAGACTCTGGTGGTTTTGGTTTTTTTTGAAATGTGTTGGTTTGAGTTTGCTTTTTTTTTTTTCCCCGGGTTGGTGAGGGTTGTTTTTTTTTTTTGTTGAGGATGGTGAGGGTTAGGTATAAGTATCCGAAGCTTGGCGTGTGGCTGAGGTAGCCCCGTTCAGTAGTTGTAGATGGAGGGAGTAATGCTGGGTGCTTACATAGTGAGGTCGTCCGTACCGTATCAGCTCGTAGGTGTCTCCTTTGCTCTGACTTTATAGATGAAGACAGTCATAATTCGAGCAGGAGAGCATGTATCTTACCCTGGTTTTCCACATGACCTTGGCTGGATCCGAGATTAAGCCGAGATTTAAATGCGAAGTAGTTCCTGCACGAAGATTTTCCAGCCTCTTGTAAGGCCTTGAATACACATGCTGCAGGAAAACCAGAGAAAAGGCTTCCCTGCATCCTTTGGGTACATATTAGATTGTCCAGATCGAGACTAAAGTGTTATCAATTCTCAATGGGTTTACCTGGTGACCTTTTATAAATATTTTTTACAAAGACTTATAATTTTTTTCCACAATTGGTTGAAAGCAGCATTTGCAGTAAGCCGCCATGTTTCCAGTGTATTCTATTTTTGTCTAGCCTATGCTCTCATAGCCACGAGTGACAGCTTTAGGAAATGTGGATGCTGCTATCAAGCACTGAAAGCTAATGCTTCCAGGTGCCATAAATCAAATGTTTTGTGTGTGTTGGATTGGTTTTAACTAGCAAGACTTTTTCAGATTGGTGTCATAAAGAGAAGGAAGTGCTGAAGTTGACAGATAAAAACTGCATTTAAGACCTTTTCTGAAATCTTTCCTTCTACCAAATTTTCACTTCTCTTATTCCCTAAATTTTGCCAAATAGGTAGTTCTGTGATACTTTGATGATACTGGTGATATTGTATTCACATCCTGTGAACTTAACTCAGCTTTTCTAGGGTGTTTCAGTCAGTGGATGGAATATATAGCTAAAGTGAAGGCTAGCTGTAAGTATTTACATTCTTAAGGTCTTATATCCTAGTAGTCACAGATCATGTTTGTGATGATCTCCCAACTGATTTTTATAGCATCACATGTTCCAGGGACCAGTTTGCCTGAAAAGCAGTATTAAAACATGTTAGAAAGTCTTAATTGTACAAACTCTGTGAGGGGGAAAAAAAAAAATCGAATCAACATTGGAACCTTTCCGAATGTGTGTATTCTTTTTAAGATTTAAATATTTTTAAAAGTATTTTGTTTATATCAGATGCAGTGTATAGTAGTATTAAGTTCTTTTGTGAATTGGGCAACTACTATTTTTTTTTTTTTTTTTTGCTAGATTGTATTCTTTTAAGTGTGAATCCCTTAAGCTGAAGGCTGGAAAACATAATTGAAGTTGTGGTAGAAGACCTGGTAGGCAGGATTTTGTTTGTCTGTGTGGATCAGGTGTAAACATCAGGATTCTATATGGATTCTTTGCATTTACAGTCTAAGAAACAAGAAAACATACCAGAAGATTTACTTGTACTGTGATTATAAGACCACTGTTCTGCTGTTTGTTTTGCTGCTGTCACAACAGCATCAGCAGAGTTCAACACAACTGATGAAACTCTCAAGTTTGAATATCTTAATTTTAAACATGAATTCTTTATGCACCTAACAAAACAACAAGCACTTTGTTGGTTCAGAAAGCTAGTGTTTTCTCTTTTTGCTTTGCAAATTGTAAGGTGATTATATACAGAGGAACACTTTCTAATGAAAATGAAGCAAAGGTGATGTTACTATAAATATTTATTGGAATTTCTGTTCATAAGAGTAGGTTCTGTTGAGATAGCCTTCATAAGACTAGCATAAATGGCCTGTTTGAATTGAAAAACATTTGAATTGATTATTCTAGTTTTTAATATAAGAACCTAGGCATTCATCTAAGTAATGTGAGGAATGAAAAATCAAAGAGAAAATCAAAGTAGAGCAGGACTTCAGCAGGGTGCTGCTAGCTATTACACTGGCTGTAGTCTGCTGTGCTTGAAAAAAATGAAAGGTGAAAGTGATAGTTTTGTGTAGAAGGCTGGATACTTTTTTACAGATGCATATATGTTTTCCAGCATTCAAATTTAATTTATTCCTGAAACTGCTAATAGTGAGGTAGCTGAAGATTATCAAACTGGAGTAATTAAAATAGAATTGATCCTGCAGGCAGTGAATATTAGACTGGTCTCAAGTCCTGGTTTTGCTGTGTTAAGTCTGGACCTCTTCCAGAAAGACATAACTGGTAGAATACTGCTTTCAGAGATAGAAGTTTATGTTCTGTCAGTTATATACAAATAATTTCTTATGAACCTGATTCCTTGATGAGGCAAATGTGAAATACTGCATGCTAAAATGCTGATGGCTGTCTTTGATTTTCTTCTTTGTTGCCCTGTGCTGTTTTCTAGTTTCACTTACCACAGCTCTTAGGCTGATTTTCTGTTTTGTTTTGAAGTGTCTAACAATGTAGCAGTGTCGTGGTGGATCCGTCTTAAGTGGCAGTACCCAGTCGTAGAGGTGAAAGAGTTGGCTCTCTTAATAGGTATCTGTTGCTTGGCATGCAGAAAATATTTTGTTAAATCTTAATCCTGGTGGTTTTAATCCAAGTGTGAATGAGTTTGAATTTCACTATGTCTGTGTAGCTGGGTGTTCTAATCTTCCTCTTTTGACTGCTTATGAGTAACTTTTGATTTTTACTTTAAGAAGCTGCCGTGGAGCCAAATGGAGAAATTACAGACCTGAGAGAAGACAACTGGACCTGCTGCCAACTTCATCAAGTTGTTGGAGCAGCTCTTGAATGTCAAAACAAAACCTGTTCTTAATGGCAAAATCGCAGAGTCTAAAGTTACTTTATCATGAAGCAGTCTGTAGTAGTGTAGGCATAAAGCTGGCTTATTTTTCATTAAAAATGAGTAAGCAAACCATTCAGACTAGCATTATCCTACCACCCTTTAGAATGAGATTTGAATGGTTAAAATGTAATTTTACAGAAAAATGTTACTTGTAGGGTAAATGAGGTTAGAATAGGTCCGGTTAGAAATGAGGAGGTCCTTCACCCAGGTGTAGGAGAAGGCCTGTTTAGGAGAATCTGCTTGACGAATATTATAACTGAAAGTATAGGAATATTTCTGTGAATTCTCAAGACTACCAAACTGAAGCAGGATATGAGCAGCTCCCGGAACTGTTCTAGTATAAAAAGGAGAGGGGATGAGGCATGTTCCATTCATTTTGGAGCTGTTTACCTAAGATACCTGGTTACAGCAGCTCAGCAACAGAGAACTGCACTTCTGGAAATGCACAAAGGAATTCAAAAGTATTAGTGCCTGTGTGGACTATTGTGACTGTCTTGGAGGCAACTGTTGTTCGAGGATGATCAAATTGTCCACATGTGGTTTAAAAATAGAAATCCTGTCTGACTTCTATGCAAGACCTATTTCAGGTGAAGCTGTCTCATGAAAAAAATCCCCAAATAGTGATTGAGCTCCAGGTTTTACTTCTGAGACTGCATGCAAGTTATTTTTAATGTCAGAGTCCTGCCACAAGGAGAAATTGAGCAAAGTAGTTATCAATCCAGGGCTCTCTTCTTGCCTTTTGGGCATGTAGAAGTAACGGAGATTAATATGTCTAATGTAATCCTTCTGTGGGGTTGGTTGTGGGTTTTTTGGTGTTGTTTTTTAGGCAATAAAAATTTAATTTCTGTGTTTAGTTCTAGAGCTTCCACCTTGTCTACTCATATTGCTTTTGTGCAGTGAATAGGAAACTTCTGGTGACTTGTTGAGAGATGCAAAGCCATACTGCGACAGCTGAGAACCGAAGAGAAAAATTTCACTACCTGCATCATAAATCTTACAATGTACATTATTGAAACAGAAATAATAAACTGCATGTGAAACTGTGTGTGCTGATCCATTTGTAACGTCAGAAAGAACTTATATATATCTTTTGAGTATTTTTCTCCTGTGATGTGGTGCAGCAGAACTTTCCAAAAAGTCATGCTAAATACCTTAGCTGCTGTCTGAAGGGGAATGCCAGATATTTCATAGAATCATATTTGGCTACTGAAAGGTGATCCTTGCTGGGTCATGAGCATAGGACAGCTGTTACAAACATTAACTTGCAATAAAATCTGTTTCTTGCTACTAATTCTAAGCTAGAACTTAAATACTTATATGCTGCTTCTGCAGAAATGCTATCCTCCCCTTTGTATTGCTAGTTTTTGTGTTACTGAACAGAAGCCATAACTGTGTGATACAAAGTAGAACATTGGAAGCCGGTTGAGAGGGCTTCAAAAAGGAAGAAAGAAAAAATCACCAAACCCACACCAAAATAGGCCCAGCACTTGGGGAAGGCAGAAGTATTTTGAGGGGATAATCCAAGAAAAACAGCTTAGTGACAAACTGGTGATATCACTTGCCTTTAATATCAAATTTTTAAGATTCTTCTAGGTCAGTTTCCTTTTTTTTTTTTCTTTCTTTCCTCCCTTCCTCTTTTAAACAGGACCTAATTTGCTGTTTGTCTTTGGACCTCTATGCTCCTAACCATGGGATTAGTATCTAGTATCTTTTTCCTTCCCCAGATGAATACTCCTAACTGTACAAGTACAGATACTGCTCTCAACTACCTTAACATAGGCTTTAGGTAGTAATCTTCTGTATTTTAGTTCTCTGCTTTTGAGCTTAATGCTCCAGAAATTAGATTTATCTGAAATGGTCTCTATTCTTTTAGATTCTGAGTAATAGCAGTAGAAATCTTCTGTTTGTGTCTCTCTTGCTTGGCAGAACAATGTCAGAAGCATTGAATTTTATCTACAAACTGGCAGACTCCATCGTATCCATCAACTTGTGGATCACACTTAGGTTGTTAGCGAAAACACAGGCCGACTTGCAGAATGGCAGCTCTTCCGCAGCAATTTGTGGTTTGTTTATTTGTATTCTTACAGTGTTTAAAGGGCTGTGCATTGGTACTGACTAAGGCTTCCCATCTGCCACTGGAAAGCAGAGGGGTTTTCAGTACTAGCATGGGCTGTGTTGAATGCAATTCTGAATTATTTTTTAATCTTGTAATGAACATGTTTTTTTTTTTTTCTTGTGCTTAGATTTGGTTTGATTGGTTAGAAAATAGTTAAGCTTCTAATTTGATTCTTCTTATCCATATGTTGGTGTAATATCTAGCTTTTCTAGAGTGTCCCTCTTCAGTGTGTCTCAAAGAGCTTCAGAAAGGGTTTTGTGTATTTCTCTGCGCTTCTGCAGCGTGGGGATGAAGAAGCAGAGGGAAAGCTGTCTGCCCAAGGATGTCAGTCTTGAGTTTTTGTGGTGGTCATAGAGTAGACAGTAGTCGCTGTAGTGAATGGAGAAAAACCTGTGTTAAGTTTGAGGAATCAGATCCGTGTTTTATTACATGTTAGTTTAGAAGATTGTTGCTAAGGGCTTCTCTGTGTATCCCATCACTTAGTTTCCATGCTCTGACTTTTAAGTGTCTTGCCTCCTGTGAAGTAGTGCTACCTTTAAGATAACTTCTTCTGGTCAGAGTACTCAGCCTGTGACTGTCAAAATACAAAGAACTTGAACTGGTTTCAGGCAGGCAGCTGTCTGTAATGTGCTGTTGCTGAGACATCTTCTCATCCAGTGAGAGGCAAGTAATAAGACACATTTTTTTTAAAGAAGATTTAGTGTTTTGAGATTTTGGTTGCCCATTTGTTTGAGGTACTTTTTCAGCACTTTGTAATTTAGTCTTGGTATCAACAACCGATGTGCTGTGTTTTATGTTTTGCAGTTTTTTTTTGTGTGTGTTGTTTTTCTTTCCAGATAGTTAAGACTATCAAAGTAAAGACAGTACCTCACAATCTATTTGGTATCTTGTAGTGTTTCAAATACAAGTTTCCTTGAAAATATTTACGTTATTCTTTCTACTTGAGAGCAAGCTGGCATAATGATGTAAATCCCTAGTTGAGATGGGCACTGGAATTTGCTTAGTGATGCAAGTTTAACTTGCTTGTGTTTCATTGCTGTAATATTTTGTATCATAGTTCATGCAGGTATGAGCTGCTTTTTTTTTTTTTCCAGTCAGCAGTGCTAGCAGATGCTAGTCATGTAACTGGAATTGTTTTGCAGTTGTTTAACTTTTAAGCTATATCATGCCTGTTGGAGGCATGTTAGGAGTTTTCTTAATGATTTTATTTATTCTGGCTTTTTTTTTTCCTTGCCCAAAGCAGTGATAATAACTGCTTCTAGTGCTGGTTACTTCATGTGGATAAATGGTTTGTGGCTTTGAATGTGCTCACCTGTTGCTAAGTAACTTGGAGAATTCCCAAATGACACTTAATTATGCAATCCTATTAACTATTGACCAGGCCTTTAATATCTAACAAAATTGCTTTTTGCCAGCTTTGTAGTGTGACATCTCTTCCATGTGGGCTTCTCTGAGTGTTCCTTAAGTTTTTAAAAAGCCTTTTTGTATTGAGGAATTAGTTGATATCAAAATAAGGGAGTAGAGTTGCATGAGAAGTTTGATGTTCTGGTTTAGAGGGGGAAAAAATAATCTTCAAGTAAAAAAACTAAAACATCAACCGTATGGTCAGAGTTGCTTTTTTGTAGGTAGAGGTAAGATTGTAGAAATGAGAGATCTGACTGTCACAGAAGCTGATTAGGTTGGTTGGAACAGTATAATAGCTCTATGAGAATATTTTAGTCAGTTAAATCTGTAATAAAAAAAATGGAGGGGACACACAATATGACTGTTTTGGTACCCTGTAAACTTTACCAATTTGTAGAGATGGGCAGGAGCATTATATCAAATAAGTCACGTTATAGCACACAAATAGCCCAAAGAGAAACCATGAGCTGCTGTAGGGTTGTTCCCTGTACCTGCTGTGTAACGTTCCAGTCAAACAGAACCATAATGCTTTGTAGTAACTTTGAATTTTTTGGAGGCTGTTGCTTATATTGAAATGCAAGTCAAAAATATAGAAATGAAAATGGCACAGAACAAAGGCGTAAGGATAATGTTAAACCCTGGTCTGTTTAGAATATGATTCAGTGTAAATATTAACTTGTCTTTCTCTTAGTACTGATATTTTTCTTGACAGATGTTTAAAATTGCCGCACACTTTAAGAAGTGAAGTTTTGGATTTTATGAATTCTCTGGGGTTTTTTCAATGGAGTCTGGTACTCTGACTTGTTATGTCAGGGTAGGTGGATTTTGCAATCACTGGTTATCCTGAGAGCCTGAACATTGTGTGGTATACATTAGAGACACTTTTATTGTGTAGGAAGTCTAGAAGGAATAAGATTCCTAAACTCCTTGTCAGATTTTAAAATGAAAAATAAAGAAAAAATCGGTTGAGACCGCAATGGTTAGTTCCTTTCATTGTGTAGCAATTTGGTGAGGAAAACGCTGTTAGGTGCAGAGTCTGTTATTTTTCTGAATATTAATATTCTGATAGATTTTTTTTTTGTGGACCTAAATCTGATTTTGCTAATACATAATTTACATAAATGGCTCTAATTTACATAACCGTACTTTAGAAATTCAGTGACTAGCATTGATTTTCTGCCAAGTAGGAGCATTGTAACAGATGGTGAAATTTTCCACCAGCCAGGTGATAACCACTGTAAAGAAGGTATTTGGCTTCCTGTAAATCTCCTGGCTTAAGGGAAGAGCTCAGTTATGTTGCAGAATTGTTCTACTGTTTGTTTGGGGTTTTTTTTTTTTATAATTTCACTTATCTAATTTGTTTTACATATATGGAGTAGTATGAATGCATGTTTATGTATGAATCTTAAATCATCCAATTCTCAGCTTTTCCTGTCAATTTTCACCCTTTCATCATTATCTCAATTGACATGAAGATGTGTGGAAAATCTTCCATCAGGAGTAATGTAGTGACAGTTCAAGCATTTGGTACTATTATGCTCTGCGCGGTAGAAATGCAGTGAAAAATATTTGCAGTTATTCTTAGGTCAAGGAATAGCAGAGTAATAAATTGCTCCTGAGTGTTAAGGAGCAAATATTTTCTGGAAATGCCTGCCTTCTATCATTCAGGTTGTGCTGGCTGGAGAACAAGAACAGATGGCAACTGGCAGTGTAACAGCAGGTGCAGTAGGAGTAAAAACAGATTGTTGTCCTCTGATTAGGTCATGCAAAGGTTTTTCCCATTTCTTTTCAAATCTGTTTAATGAGAACTGGGCACTCTGCTATTCTTCTTTCCATGTTAAAAGTCAGTTGTGATAGATTTTTTTTTTCACCTTTAGCAGTAGGGAAGTTCTTTGGTTTTTATTTTTTTCTGCATATAAATATGACAGACAGAATCATCACAAACCACTTTGCAATGTGTCTTCAGTACAGCATTGGGACAGCTCAGAACAACCTTGAAGGTGATGTGCTAGCAGGTTAGTACAGGTGAGGGCCCTTTCACTGAGGAAATCTGAAAGCTTTTGGTGAGTGAGCTGTTGAGATTTTTTGAGTGCTACAGGTAACAGTTTACCATTATGTGAGGATGTCAAGCTTTGTACGTTCATATGCGAGAAGCAATTGAAAATAATTCTCAAAAGAACCTGATTTCATTATTTAACAGAATTGAGTAGAAAACCTGCCTTGTGACATCTATGGGAATAAGCTTGAATTCTGGGGGAGGCTGTCACTGTAATAACCTGGTAGGTTACCTTTGTCTTTTGAAGCTATAGTCTGTTGTCAGTTCTTAGCATTTAAAGGATGACTATTCTGAAATACATCAAATGTAATGGAAGTGTCAAACAAGATCCTTGGATGAACTGGAACAAGACTTAGTACAAGTATATGGGAGAGGCAGTCTGTTTTGGTGGTGTTTTTCTTCTCTTTGTTCAGATGATAGTTGTGGGAAACTGTTTGCCCAGGATGCTGCTGTGTTTAGTGACAAGGGAAAGCTTGTTCTAACATAACTGCCTAGGCATGAACTTTGCAGACTCCATCTGGATTAGTCTGTGCTAGAGGACTGCTTAGTTGACTTCCTTTTTTTTTAGTTGATGTCACCACTTCTTGGAGCCATTTATAGTTGTGCAGTCCGAAATAAAAACAGGTAAATAAATGACAGCTCCTTTTTAGAGGAATCAAGTTAGTAGTGTATTGGTTTTGATTTGCATGACACACACTGGGGAGGTTCGTGATGAATTTGCATAGCCTGTGCTTGGGAAAGTGCTGTGTAGGGGGAGGGATTGGGAGTCAGTAATAGGGGGGAGTGTTTTTTCCAGCTTCTACATGTGGTCTTCTAGGGGCCCTTTTGCTTAACATCTACTTGACTCACTGCAGGTAGCACTTTTGCTAACTTGTTCTTGTCAGTGCTGCTAGACCTGAATAGCTGCAGGAAAAGTAGCTGTTGTGTATAATCTGTGATAGATCAACAGCAAGACTGTCTGCTGAGCAACAATTCTGCTACCTATTAGTATAATTGAAGATGAAACAGCAAATTTACTTTTGTTCCTGTATTAGGTAGCAAGAATATGCTTTGGTATCTGTGTATTTTTCCTACCGTGTTGAACCTATTTTGTATGAGTTTGCACAGTGTGTGTGAGTATTTGAAAGCAAGGAAACAGAGCAATGTCCTTTGGGTTTGACTGACATGGACTAGAGGTACGTATTGTGTAGTCTATCAGTGAAGACTCTCTTTTTGTAACTTACGGATCCATGGAAAGTAGGTAGAAGGTACCTAGATTGATTTGTGCCTGGAAATGGGTGGTAATGTTCATTCCACGGTCTTACGGATTTAAGTAAGAGGTGACTTGCTGAGCTTGGGTGAAAGCAAGGGAAGAGCAGTAATTTTAATATAATCCGATATTCCTCTATAGCGCTTGTCACTCACAAGCAAGGAGTGCTATGCTGCTGATAAAAATAGATTGGACTTGTTCTGACCTTTTAAAAATGCCCCTAATACACTAGCACAGGCTTTGCCTTAGAACGTCTGACTTTTAATTCTGATTGTGAAGTCAAGTGAGGTAAGTAGAGCTGGGATCGACTGTAAATGACTTAGCCACTTAGCAAATCCTCTTGACGAACCATACTTGCTTGCCATCTGCTTTTTACTGTACGGTGATTAAACTCTCATGTTATGAGGTAATCTCCCTCACCTATGCAGCCTCTCCCACCACTGGTTTGGTACCCAGCAGTCTTCTCTTCAGCACCAAAGACTGATGACTCTGAAAAAACATTGGTTAAACTGCTTACTGTGGTAAAACAGCTGCTGGGTTTTGGTGCGTGCTTTCCGCTGTGATTATGTGGCTTATGCTATCGCTATGTGAACAGCAATGTGAAATGCTCGTGTCTTATGGAGCTTTTGATTTTCTCCGTAGTTTTCAGTTGACCAAAGAAATGGTGATGGAGAAGCCAAGTCCCCTGCTGGTCGGGCGGGAGTTTGTGAGGCAGTACTATACTCTGCTGAACCAAGCACCTGACTATTTGCACAGGTAAAACTCTGCTTCACTTTATAATTTGTTTTTCTTAGTGAATTTCTTAATTTGTATGTTAAATTTGGTGAGTAGGCTTATTACCACATCTTGGCTTGCTGAATTTGGACACTTAAAAATCTGATTTACTCAAGGCAGACTGTGGGTGATGAAAATAGAAAGCTAAAACATGAATAGTACATTATAAGAATTCTATAAATATCTGTGTTCTGGTTGTTACTTAAATGCTGCTAGATGTGTATTCTAAGCAAAAAATAAAAAAGGCAATATGTAAATCAAAAGTGTGTTGCTTGCTACTTCTAGTTGTAGTCACTATAAATGAAACTTGGATAGGTCTTATTTAGTTAAGCATTTTTGTAGTTTTGCTTGATACAATGCTCCCTGACTAGGGGAAAAGCATTAAAGTGGTGTATGCTTGTATATTGGTATGTCTCAGTAGACAATGCAGTAGCTCTGCATTAAAGGAAAGTCAGAAATTATGAATGTGTAGCAAACTGCAATCTGTTAACTAAAGAAGTTGGACCTGTTTTGATTTGACAGGTATCCTGTGTTGCTACAATTTGCGCTTTTTTGCTGTTCTTTGAGTAGCTAGACAGTTTCTGAAATGTTTCTTCCAATCTCAGGAACACTTACGAGGAGTATTTCACCACTTAGGTTGACAGCTGACCTCATCCATTTGGGTCAGAGGAAAGTTTACCATGTGCCATGGGATTCTGTTCTAGTCTTGTATCTGCTGGCAGAATGTAGTATCGTGATGTTTGTGATATTTTAGCTTGTAATCCTTCAATTATAGAATGAAAGATTTACCTGCAGTAGCTTATTTACTGTAGTTGAACAAAAGTATCTTTGCTCCTTGCTCAAACTGCAAACTAGAACTTGAGGGGAAGCCTTCAGCATCCTGCATGTTCAAGGTATCACGTTGCTTTAGGGACCTTGTAGAGAAGGGTGAGAATGGGATCAGATCACCTGTCTGTTACTCAAGCACTAATAGCCAAAATCAAAGTCTAGTATCTGACATACCTGGACACTGCAGTTTACACAGGAGAACTTTCCATTTTCCCCTGTCTCCAAATTGCTAACAGGATTGTGGAATTGTTTGGCTGTATTCCGATAATTCAGACAGGAAGACTTTGTTGAGAGTGTGTTATTCCTTGTGCATGCTAATGTAGAGGCTCAGTCTTCTTACACAACAAAGCTTACTGTTAAAATATTTCTTTCCGACAGGTTTTATGGAAAGAACTCTTCTTATGTCCATGGTGGCTTGGATTCCAATGGAAAACCAGCTGATGCAGTCTATGGTCAATCTGTAAGTACTTAGAAAAACCCCTTACTGTTCTTTCCTCCTTTTTTTGTCACCTTTATGGTTGGGAAGACATGGATCTAGCTGTGATTCATCCTAGCCTTTGTCCAAATCCTTTCTGTAAAAAATGAGGAAAACAAACTGTCTAACTGTAAATAGCAATAGTTAGGCAAGACATGCTTCCTTTAGTAATGTTCATAATTAATATAAAATTGCTTGCAAAGCAAAGTTAAAGAGCATGCTGCCAAACTTTGTTTCTAGAGTTAAAGAACGTATTCTGAAACAGTGCTTTATGGTTTTGTTTTCTTCGAAAGCTGCTGGCTTAGCAGAAATGGCTTCTGCAGTGTAACCTGTATACTGTTCTTTCATAGGATATCCACAAAAAGGTGCTGTCATTAAACTTCAAGGATTGCCACACGAAGATTCGCCATGTGGATGCCCACGCTACTCTCAATGATGGTGTTGTAGTCCAGGTGATGGGAGAGCTCTCCAATAACAGGCAGCCTGTGCGCAGATTCATGCAAACATTTGTGCTTGCACCCGAGGTATGCTGTGCTGAGTGCTAGTTGGGGTTATAGTGCCTCTCCTGTGTCAGAATTAATGAGACCTGTGTGGTTCAGTGTTGGAACCTGAAGGGTTAGACTGGGAAGGTAATTTGCCACAAAATTCAACAGTGATGTTCTGCACATTACTTAAGAAATTACAGTACTTCTGTATGGTTATATGTTAACGATGAATATCATAATTATGGTTTTAAATATCTTAACTTTTAGCTACCAGTATGGGCAATGCATATTTTTTTCCTAAGCGTTTTAAAGTTTTGTCTTTGATTTGCACTATTAGCAACCAGTCCTCTTACTGAAAGGAATTAGTAGCAATAAGAAGGTGCTTCCTGTCATTTGAGGGCATTGGTTCCAGACCTTTTGAAATACATGTTACTTGAGCAGAAGAGTTCACGTAATTGAAAATTGTAGTGAAAAGAGTATTGCAAGATCACTTTATTTTTCAGTTTAACTTGGAGCTGAGAATTAGTACTTTAGACCCTAGAAAGTTCTCACTCCTAAATTTTCAGTGTTGTGAGCTATTGGAATTAAAAGTATTGATATGAGTTTTCCTTGTTGTTCCATGCATACTTGGCTTGCCAGTATGACGTGTGGTTATTTTTTTTCTTCCCCCTGAATAACAGACATCTTGTTGAAGGAGGCAAATTTGGATTAATTATATGTGGGAAGGATGGTTTGCTCAAGCTGTTCTTGTTTTCTCATTACCTCAGTTTTTAAATTACTGCAATTGATGTAATTGAATCAGTTCCTACCTTTGATTTCTTGCTAGGGTTCTGTTGCAAACAAGTTTTATGTCCACAATGATATCTTCCGCTACCAAGATGAGGTTTTCGGTGACTCTGACACTGAACCTCCAGAGGGTAAGTAGCAGCAATTTTTGGATGGTTCTACTGGTATTTGTTTCTGGGTCTATATCAACACTTTATTCCCAGACCAGAGAAGACAGATCAGCATTAAACTTCATGTTCTATGGTTTTTTGCCTTGCCTATAGTTTCCTTGCACTCCAGCAAGGAGTTGTGACATGCATGTGGTTATTTTTCTAGCACATTCTGTTTCTATTAAAAGAACTGTAAGACTTCTTTCAGCAGTTGCAGTTGGACTTTTAGGCTGTAAATCTACTTCTGTGAAGTATTTAGAACGTATTTTAACCAAGTTGAAACTGAGTAACTGAAGTGACAGAAGAAGTATACGCAAATGTCTATTCTATTTTACGTCGTCATAGTGCTTCCCATGTGGAAACTTCCCCTGCATGTTGTAGAAGATGCCTTGTGTTTGAACCAAGTACTAAAGATGTGTGCGGTGTATTGTTTCCTTTTCTAATTTCGTGTAGAATCAGAGGAAGAAGGGGAAGAACCTGAGGAAAGACAGCAGACACCTGAGGCTGTTCCTGATGATACCAGTGCTTATTATGAGCAGGCTGTCAGGTAATATCTTACTACACAACATCTGACTTCATGTAATACAGATGGCTTGTAGAACATGTCAAATGAGCTTATCGCTGCTCGTGATTTTCCTTTCTGATAGCCAAAAGAGTTCCGTTTATTGGGCAGCTGAAACCAATGTACTGTTAATCTAAATGCAGAGGCTCTGGATTTGCTATAAATGTAAAGCTTTTGCTGCTCTATAGTGTAACGGTGTGAAGCTTGCATTCCGGTGCAGTGTGACCTTACTTAGACAGACTAGCCCTGTTCTTGTTGTATGCAATGTGCCTGACTTCTGCATCAAAGTAGCATTCCTTAACACCCAGTGATGGAATCAAATGCAATACCACCCCCTTTTCTTGTCTTTTGTGATGCTATATAATAGCAATGACATTGAGGAACACCTGGAAGAAACAGCTGCAGAGGCAGAGCCTGAGCCAGAGGCAGAGCCTGAGCAGGAACCTGAACCAGAGGCGCAGGAAGAAAAATCTGAGCCAGTATTAGAGGAGTCAGCTCCAGAAGAGACTGTGGAAAAGAGTCCTTCTCCAGCTCCTGCTGATCCAGCTCCTGCAGTGCAAGAGGATTCCAGGGTAATGACAGTGGCTGGCTCCTTTCTATGATGTGGTGGTTTCACTCGCCTGTTTTACAGAGTATGATCCTCTTTCTGGCAAGAGGAAAAATATCTGGAATTAGAAGTGTTTAAATGCTCTGTAATTTCCTCCTGCAATTCCCATCTCCCATTCCCTCTGCCCAAATTATTATTCTTGTGACCAGTTGCCTTCTTTCCGTTAGTTCCTATGCAATAACAGGTAGTTGAAAGTCTAGCTAGTAATTAAAATACCAGAAGCTAAGGTAAGACTTTGTGTGTTGCTAGGTATGGGAACTGTGGCAGCAGAGAGAGGCTTAAATTTGTTGTTTATAGACAGAGCTGCTGAAATTCTGAACAGACTGCAACCAACATGCTGAATCGGGAAAATAGGTGAAATGCAGCTTTATTTCTGCCTGGGGATTTTTGTCACTTTGGTGTTAAGCGAACCCCAAGTGGACAAATGGGTACTCAGGAAATCAATAATTTGGTTAACTTAGATGTGATACTTGGTTTTAGGCCACTGCTGGTTCTGTTTTGACTCTACACAGAAAGAGGGTGGAAATGTAGCTTCATTGTTCTTACACTAAGTCTTTCGAATTTAAGTGATTTGAAGGAAATTGTGAGAAAACTGCTGGTGGCTGAATTTCAAGGACAGGTTAAAATTTGTTATATTATCCTGTGTCTGTTAGCTGTACTATCAAGAATGTATTGCAGAAGGATTAAAAAAGTGTCTGGAGTTGAGTTACATTTTCTTTTTATTGTTTTTCAGACATTTTCCTGGGCATCAGTAACCAGTAAGAACCTCCCTCCCAGTGGAGCTGTTCCAGTATCGGGCATACCACCTCATGTTGTGAAAGTTCCAGTCTCGCAGGTAGGAATCCAGCACAGAGAATTTTAAGTGCTAAACTGGCTGATAGTAGTAAACTGAAGTGGGGAAAAAATATAGTGAAATCTACTTACTTACTGAATTTTCAGAGACTACAAAGACTTCAAAATTCAGTGTTTCCTGGTAGACTTTACAAATTTTGTTCCTTGACTTTTGGGTTGAAGGAATTGTTTCTCGTGGAGGAAAAACGGAATTTTCATGCCAGTGCTGGATGTATCTACCATCTAAAATAATTGCACCTTCTTAAGGGGCAACTTTTCCCACTACCTATTCATGAATGAGGTTTTGTCACCAAGAGAGTTTGCCTAATGTGGTCTCTCTGTGTAGCTGCCACTGCACTTTGGGCAGGCACCCTTTGTTGTATATAACTGTGAATGGGATGACTTTGAAATTATTAGTCAGGCTCTTTTCGGCGGCGTACACTGACAAGACAAGGGGCAATGGATGTAAGCTGGAACACAGGAGGTTCCATAAAAATGAGGAAAAACTCTTTTACTGTGAGGGTGACAGAGCACTGGAATAGGCTGCCCAGGGAGGTTGTGGAATCTCCTTCTTTGGAGACATTCAAAACCCGCCTGGATGCGTTCCTGTGTGCTCTACTGTAGGTGATCCTGCTCTGGCAGGGAGTTGGACTAGATGATCTTTAAGGTCCCTTCCAACCTCTAACATTCTGTGATTCTGTGAAATTATATGTTTGCTTTTAGCACATAAGCCAACACAAGCTAACATATGTTTTTAGTCACAGGTGGGAAGAACTATGTTGTGGTGGGATTTTTTCTGTATTTTCAATTTAGTTTATCAACAACAGTTATGCTTGGTTCTTTCCTATTAACTCCTTTTTGAATTTATACAGCCCCGTCCTGAGGCAAAACCTGAATCTCAGACCCCACCTCAGAGACCTCAGAGGGATCAGCGAGTGAGGGAGCAGCGAACAAGCATCCCACCGCAGAGGGGTCCTAGACCAAGTAAGAGAAGCTACAAAGATTAAACTGTTTTCTGCTATTTGATGGTTTTGAAGGAAACAATATAGGGATTAAAGCTTTTAAAATCACATTAATTTGGTCAGTAAGCAAATAATTTCTGCTTTTCTGCATATGGTTGTTTTAGGTTATCTTGGTCTGAATGCCTGGCAAGCTTTAGAGCTGAATTTCACTAACATTCTCTTGAAATATCTAGGCTTCTACTCAAGTGTGTTTGCCATAGTTACAAATTTAGTAGTGTAGAATGCTTACCTTTTTATTATATGAGTAAATAAAGGGTGTGTGCACTCTGATTATTTTTTTTTTAATAAAGGGCTAATTCTGACCGTGGCTTGTTTCTTTGTTTGCTGTGAGGACTGTCTTTTCTTAAACAAATTTTACTTTTCTTTAAACAAATTCTACTTTTCTGCTCAAGTTCGTGAGGGTGAACAAGGCGATGTGGAAACCAGACGGATTGTGAGATACCCAGACAGTCATCAGCTGTTTGTTGGGAACCTTCCCCACGATGTGGATAAAAGTGAACTTAAGGACTTTTTCCAAAGTAAGTTAGTTGCTTCGCTGAGCTCTCAGGGTTAGGGGGTTACAGCCATAAGTGTGGCCAACAGAACATTCTAATGTATGACCCAAGAACTTGGCTTTTCTCTTGCAGGCTATGGCAATGTTGTTGAACTCCGCATCAACAGTGGCGGAAAGCTTCCCAATTTTGGGTTTGTGGTGTTTGATGATCCTGAACCAGTTCAGAAGATCCTTAGCAGCAGGGTAAATAAACTTCTAGTCAGTAGGATTTGGTCTGGTAATAACAGGCATTGCTTTTCAGATTACTCTTAAGAAGAAGAAATATTACTTGGTCCCTTTGGCCTTTCTTGAACATCTTAAAGTAGGTGTGATGTCTTCCCTTCCAGTTACCAAGACTTGTGCAGCATTTCTACAGATTGTGTCTTTTATCATTGAAGTAGCTCGTAACAACTTAGGTGAACATGAATTTATTCGTTAGAGAGCCTTTTTCCAGTGGGAAGTTACTGAGCTCTACTCAGGGGTAAGTAAATAGCTTTTGGGAGGGCAAGGTAGAGAGTGTCTGACCTTGTGGACAAGTAGGATGGTGTTAGCTGAAGAGATTGAAAGGGAGGAGCTGTACTAGTGTGCAGGTTGAAAAGAATTTCTGCTAACAAAGGCAGGAGGTACCTGCTCAGCTTGTTAGCAGTGGTTACAAATGCAAAATGTGTGCCCTGTGACTGTATGGTGTGGGGATAGGCAATGAATCTGGATGTACCGTAACAGCTGTGCAGTGTTTGCTTACAACCTAGCATTTCACAAGACAGGAATATCCTTCCGTCTTTATTTTCTTACTGTACAACAGTATTGCCAGTGTATTTCTGTCTTTAATTGGAAAGGTAACTGGAGTAGAGATTTAAGTCATTTGAGACTTGATCTGAGTTTGGGCTGTTTCGTGCGGTGGGATGCCAGCAACAGTTTTGGCAACGTTTGAATTAGTGCATGCGAAGCGCAGCAGCTCTAGAACTCTGTCAGGGAGCTGGTGATTCAAGATGGGAATGGTGATAGGACATGGGGTAATGGTTTTAAACTAAAAAAGGGTAGACTTGCACTAGATATAAGGAAGAAAGTTTTTGTGATGAAGGTGGTGAAACACTGGCACAGGTTTCTCAGAGAGGTGGTAGAAGGCCAATCCCTGGAAATGTTTAAGGTCAGGTTGGACAGGGCTCTGAGCAACCTGCTCTACTTAAAGATGTTCCTGCTCGCTGTAGGGGGATTGAACTAGGTAACATTTAGAGGTCCCTTCCAACCCAAAGCATTCTATGATTTTACAGAGAATTGTTTCCTTAACTTTTTCCTACTATTGTGGGCTGAGCAGTTCCAATATGATCTAGGGTAAAGTCTAAAGCAGGTAATTTGAAATGAGTGATAAAAGGTAGGCTGAGTAAGTTTGGTTGATCTTGGCTTGAATTGGTGTGGGAACAAGGAGCACAGTGACAGTGCGTCCTTGTGCCATTTCTTAGCTCCAAGCAATATGTGAATGCTTTCAGCAGTGACCTGAACTTGCACGTTTGAGTCTTTGTTGAAACAAACTAGAAATGTTAACCTGTGAGTTCTCTGGCATTAGAAGAGGTAGGTAAGAGCTGAGTGCCAGTCATCATGTCGGGGAGCACCAAAGGTGCACACTCTGCTGAGGGATTTGTGGCCTTGATTTACTTGTTCAGCTGTGCCACTCTGTAACTGGAGCCAGAGAAGACAGTGTCTTCCAAGTTAGGCTTTGAATGTGTAGTAGTTGGTGCACTCAAGTTACCTTTTCTGTAAGCCCATGTAAATGTTTAATGTATAATGAATGGGCATGGTTTTCTGAAATAAAGCTATCCAAAAAAATGTATGAAGTCCTATAAAAGCAGTTTTAACATCCACTGTGAACTGCCTGGCAAATGGACCCAGTGCTTTGAGCAAATATTTGTCCCAGAACAGTAGGATGTTTTTCAGGGTAAGCTTTGCTATAAATGAGTTTAAAAGGCTTTGGTAGACTGTTAACCAGTGAAGCTAAACCTAATGTCTGCTGTCTGAAGTGAAATGTGGGAGTTTACGCTGGATTTGGTGGTAAGACTGTAACAGGATTCAGCACAGCTGATGGCTGGAGGAGGACAATGTGCTTCAACCTCAGATCTGTTCTGTAGGCAGTCCAGTAGAAGTGAAAGGCTAGTCTTTCCATTTGATGAGAAGACATTGTTCCTGTGCCAGTGATCAATCGTATTCTTCATGCTCTTGTTTGTTATGCAACTGCAGGCATAATCTGAAACAGGTGAGTCCTTGTTCCTGCAACTCGTGTATTCTTGTGGACTTCAAATTTGTGTCTGCAGTAATGTTTGTAGGATGCTGCCGTCTTGCTCCTCTCTGTTCTTCCTTCAGTAAGATTTCCTACTCAAGCGACTGCTGCAATTCTAAAAAATTGACCTTGACCTAAGTGAAAGATTTTACTGGCCTGTATAGCAAGGTGACAGAAAGGATTTGATATCCTTTATGCCACAAGAAAAATCAGCCGGGACTCTGCATGATGTCAGACTGATTTGCTGCATGTTGAGGAAAGAAGGTTACTGTTAATTGTTAAATTCCCTTTCTAAAAGGTGTCAGAATGCTCACTGTTAAGCCTGAGGTAGCTTTTTGAAGCATCACACTTCCGCATCTTCTCCAGTAAAGACATAAGACTGGAGGCATAGTTGGACTATTGCTATTTTCTAGTAACTGATCATAAAACACTTCAGTCTCTCTTCGTGGAGAGAAGGATATGAGACGAGGTTGTAGAAATCTGCTTGACGTTGAAGAGTTACTGGTGAGTCATTAATGAAAGTACCTTTTCTGCTTTTTGTTGCAGCCCATCATGTTCAGGGGAGAGGTGCGCCTGAACGTGGAGGAGAAGAAAACACGAGCTGCCAGGGAGGGTGACCGCAGAGATAACCGACCACGTGGACCTGGAGGCACTCGTGGGGGGGCTGGGAGGTGGGATTCGAGGGCCTCCACGTGGAGGAATGTCCCAGAAGCCAGGATTTGGAGCTGGAAGGGGAATCGGGCAACGCCAGTGAATGCATCGTGGATGTTGACCTGGTGGCACAAACCTTTTCTCCTGCAGATTTGTGAATTTCAGCCTTGGGTATCTTGGAATGTGGCCCTAGCCTGTTATAGACTGCTACGTTTGATACTATTTTGGCCCCTTTTTGTTTGTGTTATGGTTTTGTGATTTATTTTTTTTCTAGTCCTTGTCCCAGATTCCAGCTTTGTGGAACAACGTTTTAGGAAAAGTGGATTTTGAAAAGAACTGAATCTTCTTGTTCACCTCAAGCTTACGGACTGGATTTTTTTTGGTACCAGTGGTTTTTCCTAAAGGAGTGTCTTTATTTTTTTTTCTTTTTCTCCCCCCCTTTCTACTGAATTTGGGTGTGTTTCAGTCAGTGGAATAATATTTCACGTGCATGCGTTCAAGAGCCTGTAGGAAAACATAGTACTTGACAAGTATTTCAAGGGCAGGAAAACAAAACTATTGATTTATTCTTTGAGGGTCATATGAACATCCTCTGGTCTGGAGATATTGCCACTTGAAAAATTGACAATTCACCTTTCTCTTTGTGGCGCTGTAAAAGTGGAATAATGGCTATCTGTAGAATCTTTTTTCTTTTGATACATGATCACGGAAAGGAATTTGAACTACTGTTTTACCACTTCAAATTTTTTTGGATTGTGGGATAGGTTTTAAATGTCTAGAACTTGACTCTTAAAACACTTTTCCTGAACTTGTGAAATTTTTTATTGAAATAGGGAGGTTTTTTTCATGTTTAGTTTGTATTTGTATAAAAAAAAAAGCAAAATTGTTGTGCCTTCTATTTATCTCTCATTCCAGTCTTGGCAAATTGTTTAAAAAAAAAAATAAAAAAGGTCTAGATTTGCTTTATCAAGTCAAGAGTATGTTGGAGTTTTTGCAAGGGAAAGAAGTTCTTTCTTGAGTCTCTAGACTTACTAGGTAACAGTCATTACAGCTGAAGTTTTTAATATTTTCTGTTCATCAGTTTGACTGCAGTTAAATAATTGAAAATAAGTGTATTTTGGATTTGGAGTTTAATGACTTCAATTTGAAGCTGGGCAGGCCCCATTACAAGTGTTGCAAAAGTACGACTGAAGCAGAAGTACCTCTGTCAGGTCCTTTACAGTTCAGGCATTAATTTCATCCTCTGCTTCTGCCAGACTTAAGGGGGATGGATGGCATTTTTGTCAAAAGTACAGAAGGTACCTGTCTGTCCTGGTGTTAAGAAAGAAGTTGAATGCTCTCCACTTCCTCTGAAAGAAGATGAAACTGAAAATAAAATACAAAACTGGCTAACTTCAGTCAAACGTCTTCTAAGATTGTACTGCACAAAGCAGTATTATCTCTATAATTTATGGTGTTAAACATGGGGATGAAAATAGCAGTTTTGAGTCTACTACAGTTTTGAGTTCACAGCTCTTGGTAATAGAAAATTACTGCTTCGTAAGTTTGCTTATCTGTCTCAAAGTTGTTTCTGTGTTTTTCTGATTTATTAATATAATCACTGTGCATATGCAGTATATTTCTCTTGACCTTTGTTTGTTTTAAAGCTAAGAGCAAATCTGCTCTTGCCCAAAAGGCAGATAGGTATTACCTGTTCCAGAAGAGTAATTTTTTGCCTTTTGCTTGCCAGACTTAATGGTTGAGCCTATTTGTACTAGAAGTCATTACAGTTTTGGTTTCTGTTTTATTTTCATCTTTGGAGTCGTTGTGCTATTTTCCCTTTCCTCTTTGCAAATATTTCTTGGATTGACTTGCTTACAATCTATTCCTGAAGGATTAAATGTCTTAGTGAATTGAAGGGGAGTGAAGTGTGACAATAGCTGTGGTATGCTCTCCGCCAGCGTACTGGAAATACATACTGCTTCCTCTTGTGGTGGTAACTGGTATTTTTTTTAAAAAAAAAAAACTTTCTGTGTTTTTCGTACGAGGAAAGACAGGTGGAGGTATGCAGTGGAAGTCTTTCACTGAACTCTGTCCTTGTTTGTGACCTTTTTTTTTTCTTATTTGTTGGGTTTTTACTGTTCTTGATGTTAAATCCAAGACCGCAGTAACAGGTTGCACTTCAGACTTATCAAAGTGCTATTAATAGAAGCTTTTGTAACTCTTAACCAAATCTGCAAAAGCACCCGTAAGCCTGAAATACCTTTTCTGTAGTGGGAGTTGGACAGTTCTGGCTCATTGTGGGTTTTTTTGAGAGCTGAGGAATGTCAGTGAAGAATTTAAAAGCCTATAAGATGAAGTGTATGCTTGTTCTCGTATGAATCGTGCTCAACATGTTGACCCAAAAAGTGATGTTCTTGTCCAAGATGACAGGCAAAATAAAATATTTACATAAAACTTTCTTGGAATGTCTTGTAAAGAAATACTTTTCAAAAGCAAGTTATGTTGACAGCATCTTGAACAAAATGTAGAGTGATTCAGTATTTGCATTTTGGTTGTTCTGTCCCTAGCTTATAACAAAGTATACTGAAAAGACATGCTGTAAAGTGTCACACTGGCTTTTTGTTTAACTTTCTAATAGCCTCAAGGCCTTCTGGTTGCTGCAATACTGTGATGTTAAAACCTCGTTATCCCTTTTCTAAGGTCTTCGGTGCTTTGCAAGCGTTAATGAAGGTGACTGTAAAGAAGTCATGATTTGATTTGCCTCACCTGGCTGCAGTGAGCGAGAGTAACTGCAAGAAGGCTAACCTCTGGTAACCAAGGTAGTCTTAACTTTCTAAAAAGAAATGCTACAGGGAAGTGTCAAACGAATCAGACACTGTCTCCATGCTAGCACCTCTGCTTTAATTGAGTCAGCGATGGTGGTTGCTGAAGAGGTTTTGATGTCCCAGTGCTCTGCAGGGAAAGTAGAGAGAAGTTGGTCAGGCCTGTCACAGGCTGCTTTTGCACCCACACAAGCCTCATAGTGTGAGGAACAACTTTGATCCTTATACCTTAAGGATGTGCCCTTTTGAGAGCATGGGAGAGTTTCATGTATGACTGGTGTGATCTGGCCTTTTCTGACTGCTCTTAATAGTGTAAGACAAATAAAAATAAGACTTTCTTGTACGGCTGTATTTTGTACCATCCTGAACCAGAACTAGAAGCCTTGCAGCCTTTGCTGCCTTTTCTGTGGTTAAGGGCATGGCACAGTTAACTAGGCTTAGTTACCCACTTCTCTTGGACAGGGAGAAACTTCTGGAGTACCAGCAGATTTGCATGGCATTACTGTGTAACATTGAACTCAAATTTTTGTGTATTCAGCACTGCAGGTGTTTGTTCTGAAGCTGAGGATTCAGACAGGGATCACTTGCTTGTTCTGCAGGGCCCTATTTCCAAGTTTCCCCCCCCCCAAAAAAAAACCACCAAAAAAAACCCACAAACTTGCTGAGAGCTGAAGCTGTAGTGGTACTGGGTGTAAACTAGTCATGTCCAGTCAAGGGTAAAGGTGTGAGAATGTTAGTGGAAGTAGGACTTTGCAAAGAGGATTTACACCTGGAGTAGGAAACTGAGCCTGTGTGCTAACAGCAAGCTCTGACTGGAATCTGAATGAGACACATTTTTCAGCAGTGCCACAAGGAATGGACGTCCTTCAGACCTGAGAGTGCACTTTTCCTTGGTGAAATGGATGGTTCTGGGTGCAGGCATGAAGATTTGGAGTTTTCTCTCTGCAACTGCCGATTCTGCACCTCTTGGAGTGGCATTTTTGAACAAAATGTGTTTTTTAGTTGTTTCTCCTCCTTTACACGCTGTTGCCTGGCACTGAGAATACACAGTACACTAGCAGTTTCCTTGAGTTGTGCATGCTTTATCAGGAAGTATTTATCTGTCGTTATTTCATTTCCCAGCAGTACCATTCTTAATCTGGCTGGTAACTTGAAAAACTGTTCACCTAAGATCTTGGTGATCTTGTTTGCCTGTTGTGTGGAAGGTGGCGCAAAGGAGTTTGTTAGTAGCTTACCTGGTTATGACACATGAAGCAATTGAATAAAACACTTTCAAACTGCATCATTCCTTAAAGATGGCAGATTATAGAGTAATGGTGTGTTCTCAGAATAGCTTTGAAGGACAGGATGTTGTCCTATTTTCTGTCACAAAATGCCACTTGTCAAGCCAAGTGGGATCTGCTGTTCCACTGATGATATTTCAAACTTGACAGAGCAACTGACTGTGGAAGGAAAAATACTTTATCATGCCCATCTTTGAGATTCAGTGTGAGCAGCAGTCCTTTAACATTCTGTGATGTGTCTGCGTTTTGGGTGTCTGCACCAAGGTCAGTTCATTTACCAAAGTATTTTAAGGCTGTGTATGAATAATGCCATGTCCTAGCTTGCAAAACGGCACATGAAATACCCTTTTTCTGTACATGGACCCTAGGCTCCAACAGCTAAGTTCCTTGCCAGAACCTGTTTCAACTTGTGTGATAACTTGAGTCATAGTTTGACTCTTGACAAGTGCTGCTGTTCACCTGTGTCTGACTTTGACATCCAGGATATCATAAGGACAACACAAGCAGAACTTTCTGTCTGGATACTTGTCACTACTGTGTGAAAGATTGTAAGAGGTGTTTTACAGAGGGTAGAGGTGTGCTGTGTCCCTCTTGTGGAGAACTTGCTTCGGCTGCCTGGACTCGATTTTGCATCCTGGGAAAGGAAGGCTGTGTTAGCTGCCTGCGTTAGCCTGGCAAGGGTCTGAAACAACGAGGAGCAGTTCAGGAGTCTGAAGGCTGTGGCTCAGATTGCTGCCGTTGTAGGAATTCCTAGCCTATGTGATGGAGCTCAGGAGGTTACAGGTGGGAGAAATGATTCTTCAGAATAAAAGGCTTAACAGTAAAACTGGTCTTTTGCCTTATTTTCATGAAATGTTATGTTAGCATGAATGCACCAGCAGCGTGGGCTGCAGCGTGGAACCTCTGGCACTAAAAATCCATGGAGAGAATTTCAGAAAAACCTTTTATTTTTTTTTATTGGAATCAGCATGAATGTATGATTCAATAAATATATTTTATATACATATAATAGCAGAAACTTTACATTCCATCTTCAAACTGCTGAAATAGAACTTTTGTTTTAAAATTTTTTACAAGCCAGAAAAATATGCCACTGTTTCTGTGTGGTCATGCAAATTGTATAAGTTACAAGTTTATTTCGTCATGAAGTAAAAATGCTGCTTGTAAGGAAACAATTGCTTTGCACTCTGACCAATGTAGCAAAATACCCTTAAATGGAGTGTAAGGCCATACCAATTTTGTGTACATGTTTATATATATATAGTTGTGTATAGATAATAAATTAATATAGAAAATACAGGTCCTTCTTTAAGGTGGGTAGGGAGAAGACATGTAAGTACTCAATGACTCAGAGTTTATTCTTTTTGAAGGATTTTACATCCTAAGTTTTAAGCATGGGTGCTCCATGGTCTGTATTCCTCTAGTCCTTCCTCTGTTCTTGAGGGGAGAGTAGCATGAAAGTTAATAAGCATTGAGTTTTCCCATTATTTTTCTCAGACTTGTGTTAATGAACTAGTAGAGGTACTCGGAGAGCACTTGAGTTGCCTGCTTCTCTCACTTCTTACCTTAAGTCCAGGGATTAATTTTTTACCCTGAATAGTTTTCTGATTATCTGCTTTGAGATACTGATATTTTAGCACCTGCCTTGCAGGAAGAAAACTAAAACAGCTGCATATGAACTGTTTCAGTGCCTGTTTTCAAGAAGCTTATCTGAAGTTAAAGGAAGATGTTTCTGCGTCCTTTTCCTATGCTTAAAAACAATTAAACGGGGCCAGTTTTAATGGTGCTGTTTCCTTTTGAGACCTCAGTAAGATTGAGGAATGAAAAGAAAATGCTCTGGCCTTCTTGTTGGTCCATTCCTGGTTATGAACAAGCTTGAGAAAATATCTGTATCCCGATTATTTTAACTAGCACACACAAAAAAATTGCTAAAGTAGTTCATATCTAGATTTAGCATTTACAAAGGTCATTGATAAATGGGCTCTGGTGGCTGGGTGTGTCAAGAGGGTGTCATCCTCGGTGCCCTGCCCTGCTGCCAGTGGGTCTGTCCCACAGCTCAGTTCTTGGTTCCATGTTGGCAAACCCTGTGGTTTTTTTACCCTCAGCTCCACTGGAGAGTGGAGGGTGACTGGTTTTGCCCTCTCAGGGGGGATGTGGCCGCTGGCAGAGCGATGGGGCAGCGGTGACATCTTACCCTGCGGCTGCTAAACCCAGCCCAGTGTGTGTGTCAGAGCCCTTGGCTGTCCCTGGTGTCAACAGCATCCAGGCGCTTTTGTGTTTTGGAACAAATGAGCTTTAGTTAAGCTTTGGGAACGAAGAGTTTCTTCGTATAAATGACTTACAGATGGGAGAGATACAGAAAATAGAACAAAACAATGCTGCTACTTAACGGGCTTTTTTTTTTTTCCCATAAATTTTTGGGAGGTATTCTTTGGAGACCAGATTACTGGAGGTTTGATCACTGATGAGGTGGATGCTTCTAGGAAACTGAGATGATGTTGGTCAAGGACGCTAGGTGCTGAGCTGTTTCCACTTTTAGTTGTTTTACATGTTTTTCAGTTAGAAAGTATTGTGTGCTTGTGTTTGTATCTCCCCTCCAAAGTAAAACCAAACGTGCAGTGGTTGTCCTGAAGAGACCTTAAGTAATTTTATTTTTCTTCTCAAGATAAATTCATGTACAAAACAATGTAAATGGATCTGCATTTATAGGAGAAATTCCTGGGTCCTTCCCTCCTTTTTTTAATGTATAATTTAGCGCAAGATTTTCTTTACTCCTTTTCATTACTCCTCATCTCAATTTTATTAAAATAAGCATGATATGCTGTACAAGGTGGTAGAATGTGAGTAGACAACACAGTCCATAAAATGTCACTGTCCACAATGATGTTATGCCTGCTTATGGCTGTTGTTTGCTCTCTAGTGGGTGGTTGCAAACAGCTGCTCGGGACAGGCTTGTGCATCTTCAGGATTCAAAGGCTGCTGCCAGAGTTACCATCCCTGATGCTGTGGGGATGGTAAACAGCGATGAAATGCACTGTGACCTTTGCATGTCAGGCCGTTCTCAGGTGAAGTCCATAGTATGTTGCTTCATCTTTACATCTCTGTACAGATCTCTTAGTTCATTGAAGTTTTACTGTATCTCAAATACACGTGTGGATGGCTTTTAACACAGTTGCCTTCTATTTCAGTCCTTCTGAAACAGTCATCTCTTTCCTGCATCTTGGTACTGAGCTTTGGCTGTGATTAGCCTTGTCAATATGTCACGGCCGGACTCGGCAACCACACAAACTTATCTTTTTGCGTGTGAATTCCATTTCACAGTAGGCTTGAGATGCTCCAGGCAGTGCATTTTTCAGGTTAATTAATTCCACATGCATGTGGTGAGTATAACCATTTGGTCTTTGTGCCTTAATGTCTGTCTGTCATCTTGTAGACCTTTGGAGCTGGCTTGTGTCTCCTGATCTAGTCACCAGTCACAGCGAATGTGGCGCTGGTGGTACGCTGAGGTGCTGTGATGTTGCAGCGAGATGAAGCTCAAAGACAGAGTTCAAGCACAACAGATGGCTCTTCCCAGCCAGGGGGTGGTGGGTTACACATCTGTGTCTCATTCTCACATAAGATCACTGTTTGGGCCTTAATGTTTATTTCCTCAGAATTCCAATTTGGATACTTCCAAAGCTGACAGATCCCCGCGTTAACCAGCTGTCTTGACCTGATTTCATTGATTATAAATCGTGGTTTTGAAATGCATGTGTTTTCCAATTGGCCCTGTCAGGTTTAGTAACACTGCTCAGTGCTGAAGGACTGAAGAGGGCTTCGACCTCGGGGCAGAGGTGCTGTTTTTACAGTTCTCTGCTTTGAGTAGGTTAACTTAGGGATTTGTCAGCTTGGCCCATGCTGTGTCTGAGCTTGTTTTACCTGCGTACTTCTGATCTAACCCTGAAGTTGGAAGAACGCAAGTGTTTTGTACAGAAATACAAGATTTGGGGGAAGGGGGATGGAAAGGAATTGGTAGAAGTTCAACGTAGGCAAAAAAAGAGCAGAGTGTTTCAAAGCCCTTTTTCAGTTGTTTTCCCAGCCTAAGCAAGCATAAGGTAAAGGAACTAGTGCTGCTTTCTGCTAAGATTTTGAGTCAGATTCTAGCTGAGCATTTCTTATAGAGCTGAACTCTACTGCTGTGACCAATAGCATGGGCCATGGTTACCTGAACAAAATGATGAGGATATAACAGCTGTGACGGCACTTCCTACAGTCAGGAGTAAGTACTACAAGCTCCTGTGTCTTGCATGAGTCTTGATCTGCTCTTCCTTTCTCATCTCTTGATTCTAGCCCTACTCTTAGGGAACAGAACTTTTAGGACTTCTCTACTTCTAACACTGCAGCCTCAGAGGAGCAGAGCTGGCCTAGTGCCATCTGTGGCACATCACAAGCTCCAGAGCTGGCCCAGCTCCTCAGGGACTCGTGTTTGTTCTTTAGCCCATCACAAACAACCACAACAAGGATACTTTTTAGAAATATGTAAGTACATAATCAGGACAAGTGGCTAAGGCATTGCCCTTGGCACAATCTGTTCAGTGTTGCATAGTTTTAGTTCAATGAAGGTCAGTGTTTGGGGATAGGTATCAAGCGAGAAACACCGAAGCCCAAGCCCCAATTCTGCTATCGTTGGAAGTCACGGGCTGTTCATCTCCACAGGGCTCTGACAGGGCAATGCCCATTAAAGCAACACTGCTATCAGGCCACCCCTATAATTGTGATTGTGTCTTCACTGCAGGGTTGATTCAGGCTTCAACCTGGAGCTATAATTTAGCGTCTAAATTGTGTGGTGTGCTCAACCCAGGCCAGCTGACTCAGCTGGTGTGCAACCTAAAGCTTGATTGATGGTTTTTGTCAGACAAGTAACCCAACAATGCCCCAGCATCACCAAGTGCATAAATAAGGCAGACACATCCTCCCACAGACCCACCAGGGAAGGTGATCTCAGCTAGCTGCAATGCTAACAATCCTGGGACCAGCCTCGGCAGCAAAAGCTACTTGTGAGCTCTGTGCCTCCTGGACCCGGCTGCTCCAGGCCAGCTCTACCTGTCCCTACTTGTGCCTGGCTTGACTCACCTGCCATAGCAATGGCACATTTACAGCTCTAAGCCAGAGCATGTAGTTAATGACAGTATCTTTTGCCCCAGTGAAGCTCAGCCAACTTCTCTGGGTAGGTGAAGAGGGTGTCCTTGGTTGGCTTAAGCTGCTTATCCAATTCAAGTGGCAAATCTCCAAGTAAAAGCTACTTTCAAGCCAGGCTGATGGCTTGCTTATGGTGATATCATCCTCTGCCCAGGAAAAGGGGGATGATTTTATACTGAATGTACCGACATACTTGAACCTCGGGCTGAGAATGTGCTAGAGTTTTATATCCTGTCTCCTTGCTGAGAACTACTGCTGTCGGGAAGCTGCTGAGGTCCCCTCTTCCCTTTGTGCTTTTTGTGGTTGGCTGCTTTCTGTCGATAGTGGTGGCAGCACTAAGCACAGCCTGCAAGCCCTAGCGGTGATGCTTGGAGTGCCAGTGGGATAGTTAAGCCAACATGGAGCCATCCCTGCTTTCCCCCAAAATGGCAACATCCCCTTGTGCTGAATCTGTTCCCAGAGAGTGGGGGCTGGGTCAAACCCAGGCTGACCTGTCCCTGGCAGTGCTGAGAGTTAGCCCTGTCACAGGATGGGATTCAGCACTGTCTATAATACATCCAGGAGCAGGAATGTCACAAACACAAGACTCCCTTACAATTTCTACTCAGGATCCTGGCACTAAAGTGCATGAGAACTGCAACTTAAGTTTGCTAGGTTTCATGGTCATGATTACTTAATATAATTTCATAACTACTTCTTCCAGCTTTGACTATTGCATTGTACCTGTCAGCACTGTCTGCCTTGAATACTGGGAGGGGAGAGTGATGTGTCATGCAAACGAACCTCTCCTATTACTTTTTCCTTCCCATTCTCTTCCAGTCTATGCAAGAAGCCTCATTTAACAATTTAACCAGTGATTTCCTCTGCTGAGGGCTGAAAACATCCCAGTCCTTACAGGACTGACATGTGGTTTGTGCCCTTTACCATGCTACAGTAGCAGGACCTTTGGTCCATTTGCAGAGCCTGCAAATGAAAAAGTCAGCTTTCCTCTGCACAGGATACCTGCTGCAATGGAGATCACAGGTTGGGATTCCTCACCTGACTCAGTCAGTGCTTCCCATTATGAGAAAAATTCTAGTGCCTCCAATCTAGGCCATGCACTCTGTTGTTCACTCAGTGTGGGATCACCTGAGGGCATCACCCAAAGCCTGCTCATCCCAGCAATTCTCGGATGAGAATGACTTACCTGGTGCAAGCACCAATGTCTTCCCCATCAGCTGTGGGCAGAGCCTGGAGTAGCTCCAGGCAGATGCCCTGTGCAAAACATGCAACAGCTTATTTCTTCTAGGGCCCTCTGCTACACACCACTGTAGGAGGAGACTGATAATATAAGAACCTGATTTCTAACAAACAGCTACCATATAGCTGGATCACTGAAAACTCCAGAGCCCTGCAGAAACAACAGCCCAAAAGTCTGCCTTCTCTCTGATTTATACCACTTTGCTTTCACACAGAGCACAGTCAAAAAATACCTTGTTGGCCACCCTTGTATTCCCCGAGAGTCCTCTTCATGCTTGCTTTGCTATGAGAGCACTTTCCTTGTAACTCTGTTACCCTTCCTGCACAGAGGAATAGTTTTGTTCACATATTTTTCCCTGTTTCCCAAGGTGCCTATCTGTGCCAGGTCTTTCAAAGGTTGCAGAGCTGAGGAACTCGGCCCTGTACGAACGAAAGTTCAGGTAGTGAAAGGAGATGAACACAGAAAAATGCAACATACTTGAATGAAGAGACTTGCGTAGATTCATTTGAGCAAGAGAAATGTACAACTGCCCTTAAGAAATAATTGTTAAAAAGAAATGAGGGGATGTGAAGACTTAAAGGACCTGAAGTAATTTTGAAGATGCTAGAATTAATGGTTATCAGCTTCTGCTTTGGTGCTCATCCTAGCATCCTGAAGAACAATCAAGTATCTCAGTTTTCTATTTAAACAGTATACTGCTTCCATACAAGTGATGGAAGTCTGTTGAAGCAGGAGCAGTTCTCCTTTTGAGAAAATGACAGGAGCATGTCGGCTCTCTTCTGCCATCCACTGATGGGAGCTCTGTGGGGTGTTCCAGCAGGGCAGGACTTGCTGCTTGCAGATGCCCTGATGGGAGGTGCACAATGTCTGGCTGGTGGGCAGTGACCCCAGAATTGGGGTTTGAGGGAGAAGGGGTCCGTATCGCGTTATCCACTGCTATGGTAGCAAGGTTTTGGAGTAAGGAATGGGCTGTTGAAAGAGATTGTCTGCTTGGTACAGGGATAAGACCTATGCTTTACTAAGGAATGGCAGTAGAGTACAAAAATATGATTATATAAAATCTATGAAAAACATGGCACCATTGAAAATAGACTTTTGTCCTTTCATATTTTCCTTTCTTTTTAAAAATATATATATTGTTAATACTTTCTATTTTTTTTTTCCACCAGCATTAGGAAACCAAGCAAGGTCTTCAAATTACAGTCGAGATAAAGGATAACTGATAGTATAATTTGAATTGTCTTGGCTTTACCTTAAAATTAAAGATCATCAGAAGTGGCAGAAGACTAAAAATACCTTCAGGAAAGTCTGGGAAAAACAACAACAACAACAATAGCAAGGCTTCTGTTTACAGAATATGAAAATGTTCAACATATGAAATTGTTTGATGCCCTGACCAGCCAAGGCTTCCAGGAGGGAAGGAATGAGGGCACTACTGCTCCCACGAGGCAAATGACCCTGCCTTTTTGTTTAAAGGCAAACTGGTGCTTTGCCAAGGTCAAGGCTAAGTCTTGCAGCCTGTAGCAGACCACAGCTTTTACTGTTCCCTCTTGGACCCTCTTCAGTACCTCTCTCAGATTTCCGTGGTACTGAGATCTCAGATGGAAACCTGCTTTATTTGGAAACTGAAGTGGGAAAAATTCATCTACCTGACCCAAAAATAGTGAGTTTATCCTACTATTTTTTTTTTTTACCTTTTCCTTTCCACAGTTATATTTATGTATAAGGAAAAATAATTCTCGTTCATGAAGTGATACATTTCCAGTAACATCTGGAAATAATATTGTTTGGGATAAGGCTCTGTTTTTCTAGAGAGTCCAATTAGGACCGTGTTTTCTCTTTACTGCCAGACTGACTGCTGTCTCTTCTATTCAGAGGCTTTGCTTCTGGGCCTTGTTCTTAACAAGAGCTAACAATTACTGGGTTAAACTCCATTAATATGCCTGGAAGCTACCCTGCAATATCAAATCCTGTACATTGTTCCTAATAAATATAATTGCTGGCACTATTAAAGCAGCCTACTTTGAAGATGAGATAGGTTATCAAAGCTAGTTCTGTTGCAATACAGAGACTAAACACAGCCTAGTACAGATGGAGAAAAACGTTTGATTTTGAAAACTGCACAGACTTGCCAGGGGCTCCTAGGACAGTCTAAGGTCTTATCTACATGATGAAACTCTCTGGCAGGACATCTGTGGGACAGCTATCTCGGCACTGGCAGACCTTTGCCAAGACCCCAGCGTGTTTCATGTTGGGGTGTGGGTGTCACCATGTAGGCAGCCCTGGGGGTGGAAAATGTCCTGAATGGAAGCTGCCCGCTTGCTGGAGAGAAAATAATGGTGCTTCTGGTGAGCATCAAAGGTGCTTAGTGCTTGGCAGAGTGCTGGACGCAAAGGCAGGCTGGTAAGTGTGTAATTCTTATTTCAGTCCATGAATTCCCATGGGCTCCAATAGCAGCTGAAGTGCTTCTGGATGAGCAGAAAACACAAGTGTTTTTCTGATTATTTCTAGTCCCTAACTTGCCTTAGTGCCAAGAAGTGACACTGGAGCTCTAGTGAAGCAATAACTGCAACCTTATCTTCATCTCCAAGCAGTAGATCTAGGATGAACATGGGATTCCTCTTTGGTCTTGAAGTCCTTCTCTAAGCTGCAGCAGAATGAAGTGAGGTGGGAACATATTCCTTCTCCTTGCTCGGGTCTTGCCCTTGGGATCAAAACTCACTTGAGTGGGAGGATGGTGCACGGGATTTGTTAATAACCTACAGGCAACTCCTTAGAGCAACTCCACTTAGGAAGGAAACCCACAGCCCTGCAGCTGGCTGTGCCCTGGTGAGCCATCTCAGATAGCCTGAAGAGACTGAGAAGATGTGTGAGCCACCACCGAGTTGCCCAGATCCTAAGTGTAAGGTGTGGGCATCAAGGCAGGACCCTTTATTTTCCCCCCTCAAATTACAGCGATTTGCGGTTGTTCCCGTACGTGAACGAGGAGCTGTGGTGCGTGGGCTGCCAAGCCTCTGCCCTGCCGCCGGGCAGGGAGGGGAATTCCCTGGATTTGCTCTTTCATCTCAGACGAGGACACGCCGTTTAAAGCAGTTGCACAACCCGCAGTTGGCACAACCAGCCGTCGCTCATGCAGGCAGAGTTCAATAATTCAGCAAGCAAAACCAGAGCCAGCAGCAGACTTGGGCTCCAGCCAAAGCTCGGGACGTTGTCCTAGCATCAAGTAACGCCTCTGCTCAACAGCTTGAGATCTCCCTGCTTGGGAAAGCACTGTCTGCCAGGGGAGGGGAAAACCCTCACCCCACAGGTTTCCTGCGGCTCCAGTAGGGGGAAAGGGAGGAAGGGGCTGATGTACTGGTTCGCACACTGGTATCACATGAACTTTCCCTGTCTCAGCAATGCAAAGGGACGCAAAGCCGGGTGGCCTTTGCCAAACCGTTAAGAAATATTGCCATTTGCCCTAGTCCACACAGTGATCGCTATATTTTTTTCATTTTTCTTTTTTTTTTCCTTGTTGTTCTTCCTTTTTTCTTTTTTTTTTTTTCCTTTTCTTTTTTTTTTTTTTTCCCTTTAAATAAAGTGTATTTAGTGCTGGTGAAAGGTGCTGAATTGATAGGTATCCCTCTACTCAGACTAGGAGTGCCCCAGTGCTTTCTCTGGGCACCAACGCTATGCTCACAGGTTCCTGTGCTTCCTCATTCTTTCCCATAGCTGCCTTTTGCTGCCTGGGACACCCGTGACTGAGCACAGACCCCCACCTCCTGTCCCAGCCACTGACCTGGGTCAGACTGGACCTGACTGGGAACTGTTCCAGCTGCTGTGGAGGATGCACCTTCTGCACCCAGGAGCCTCTCTGTTCCCAGAGCAAGCAACAGATCTGCAGCCCAGGTCGGCTCTGATCCAGTACTGAGCAAGGAGATGGGGCAGAGGCAGGAGAGTGGAAGAACCCTTTGGGTGCCACTTCTCTCTCTGCCTTTGTTTAGTGCCTAGTCCAGACCTGACCCCAAGTGCTTCAGTGCAGACTGATTGTCTCTTCCTTCCTGCTCCCTTTTACCTGCCTCACTAAAGTGCAAATGAACACAAATTAATCCCCTCGGGTGCTGGAGCCCGGCTCATGCCTGGTGTCCTAGAGAAGCAAGCGAGGCATCGCCCCCTTGACTTGCTCATGCCAGCCCTGAGCCAGCCTTTCAAATAACACCCGGGAGATGTTTGACAACCTGAACGCCACCACCAGCCTGTGCTGCCTCTTGGTCAAAGGCTTCCCCATCCCCACCTCCCATCCCCCCGTTCCCCATCCCCACTAAGCTGTGCCAGCCTCCCCAGGACTCTGCTGGGCAGCAGAGAGGGACAAAGCAGCCTCCTCCTTCCGCGTTAAAGCTAAATGCAGCACCAAAATAGATACAAAAATAGAGTTTTGGGTCCTTTGGCCCAGCTTCACTATTAATATTACTGCTATGAAATGTCTGAAAATAAAAGTCTCTCTCTCTGTACATGCCTCCCTCCCTCCCCCCCACCTTCCCCTTCCTGACAGTATTGCCATTTGCCCGGTCCTGTCACAACACAGCATGAATATGCTTCTTTCCTCTATATTTTAAATATAATTTCTGCTTTAACTCATCCAATGCTTCCATCCCCCCATTGTAAACAAACGTGGCAGAAAGGGGTTTGGGGGAAAAAAAAAAAAAGTGAGCTGTTTTAAAAATCCTTCATAATTTCCAGTGTTCCATATAATATTTCTGACTCCTGGAACTCAAATCCTGCCTGGCTATTTTAAAGGACAAAAGGTACCTGCAATTTCTGGTGAAAGCCCTGATGTCCTTCTTGGGTTTCCCATTGGATGCTTTCTGATGGGGATGAGAGAGAATGTATTTGCTTTCCTCTATCCAAAAGTCGCAAAGTATTTGATTGGCAAACCCATGACTATAAAAAGCAAATATAAAAAATAAAAAACAATCCACAGCCTCTTTCTTAAGTTTCCCCATCTATCTACTTTTCAAAGTGCAAAACCTGGAGAAGGATAAAATGATTTTCTTGGTGTTTTTTTTCTTCTTTTTGTTAGGGCTTTTTTTCCCCACGTGCTTGACTGGTATGGCCTTTCTATAGCAAAAGTTAGATAAAGCATAATTGCAGTCATTTCTGCACATGGAATTATGAATCATTCCAGTGACTTGAGAATCTAAGCTGTTAATAGGCTAAAAAAAGAATTTTTTTTGTTTATCTTTTTTTTTGATTGTTTTCTTTTTGCATTATAATTAAGCATGAATATATATTAATATATTAATATATTACACTGCTTGGATTGCAGCTGGAGCAATCCAAACCTTCCTATGCTGTAAAACTAACCCCCACTCTGCACTCTCCAGATCAAGAGGTTTTTTTTTTTCTCTTCCCTGTGCCGGTTATCTTCAGTTCACATGATTAAAAGTCCCTCCCAGCCCCCCCCCCCCCCTTTTTTTTTTTAGTAAATATTGCCACATTCTTAAATTCATGCATAGCTGCATTGCTATTGCACATATATAAAGGATTGCCTGCTCCCTCCCAGCTGCTCCCCTTCCCTCACTGGTTGTGCACATCCTCTCTGCGGACGATCTTGTAGATGATCCAGTAGAAGATGTTGAAGATGAGGAATGCCATGGGGAAGCCGATGCGTGAGATCTTGTCGATCTTCTTGGCTCGCTGAATGAAGAGCTTTCGCATCTCCTCGGGGGAGCGGGACGGCGGGGGGACGGGGTTGGCTGTGTTGTTGTTGTTGGCGCCTTTGACGGAGATGCCATCCTTGGCTTGTAGGCAAGCTGGTCCCATCCCGTAGGCGGTGAAGTTGAACCTGCCTTCACCAGCTTCGTCCTCCTGAAACAGATTCAGCATGGGACTCTACTTAAAATGAGATATAGGCACTGCACCCTCGCTATAAGGCTCTCCCGCTGACAGCTTCCTACTCTGCGAGGGAAAGACATCTTCGTCATGCCCTGGCATCAGTGCCCTTGGACAAACCCTCTGCTCTTGGGAGATCAGCCTTATAGAAGGGTGCCAGCTGTGTCATGCACAGATGCAAATCAGGGGATCCAGGCACCCCATGGAGAACAAGACTGACTTCCACCCCGTTGGGGTCTTTGACATACCAGAAGGGTGTGTGGTACTGCTTTCATTTTTCCAACTGCATCCCCTGTTTTGCTTCTGCCTCTCCCCCCACCCGCCACTTCTATCAGCACCTTCTTTGCTTTGCCTGTGCTGTAATCAGCTTGCCCAGAAGGAGTGGGCTCCATGTAACTCTCGTAGTTGAAGCCGCAGCGCGAGACTTCCCACAGAGTTACATGGATACGCAGGCGCCGAGACCTGTCCAGGAAAAGACCTCTGCGAGCAGTGTGCCACCAGCCCTCCTCTCGCCGGGACCCCCTGAGCCCCACAGCCTCTCCCCACCAGCCACCTTCCAGGTGAAGAACGGTAGCGTCCTTCTGTGGGTCATGACTGCTTGTGCTAATTCTAGTGATTGAGCAAGAAAAATAATTTCTTCTCCAGTATAAAGGCAAATGCTATCACTGTTTGTTTGGTGGAGATCTTGCGGGCTTCTCAGATGATGTAGCCCTATTTTACTGAATGCAGGGATACAACCACAGAGGAAACCCAAGACTGGCCGAAATAATATAACTGGTGAGTTGCGGGCTCAGAAACCCGTCTCTTGACTATGGGTCACCAAGGCTAATTATTACACCAACAGTACTAATTAACTGTCATGGAGACCGATCCACACTGTTGCTTCCAACACTGACCTGTGTCCCCCAACCCTGACCTACCGGCCCCCCCGTCCTTGTAACCCTCCTGCCTGACGTGTGCTGCTGCCCCTTCCTCCCTTTGCAGAGTGTCTTTTCTGGATGGCCCCTGCTCCCAGCGGGTCGCTGCGTGGGATGGAGGCACCAGGGAGCTGGGGCGGAGGAGCAGAAGGGGAGAGCACACTGGCATATCTGAGCAAAGCAGAACAACTTCGAATAAAATCAAACTGTCTTTGTTGTGCTGGTTTATTCTGGGAGGGTGGCAAGCTGATGAGTTGTGTGACCTATTATTTGTTTCAGGGGTCCCAGCTGAGACAAATTTGCAGGCCTATGGATAGTTCTTCCCTGCTCTGATTGTGTCCCCTTGGTCCCTGGCACCTGAGGCTTGACAATCCTTAAATGTCTTTGCCTCAGAAAAAAAGCATTGGTGAGGGGGCAGTGCACTGGTTGGGAAAACTGAGGCACAAAAATCAAGACCCGGATGCTCTCGGGGCTGAGTGACTCCACGTGCTTGAACATCTAATAAGTCACTCAGTGAGCTGTGAGTTGAGGTTCACAGAAACACTTCTCTTGGCTCCATTGGAGATATTTTTTTCAGTCAAAAGGCTGTTTTTCTGATGGTAGGTGATGCAGACGTTTTGGTTTTTGGGTGGCCAGAACCCGCACTGCAGATGAGGCACTGACAGATGGGGACCTGGAGGGGTGCAGGCTGCAGGGACCATCTCTGACCTCCCTGCTGCCTGGCAGTCGGCTCCGTGCCTCCAGCCACGCTGCTGGCTCCTGCCAGCCCTGCCGGCACGTGGCATGGGGCAACGTGGGAGCCCTGGACTGTGCCGGGGCTGCACCTGGGGGACAGTGGGCACTAGCATCCCTCAGCTCTAGAGCATCAGGGAGAGTTTTGCAAAAGTCCTTCTCATCCCTAACTTGTCTCCCTTTCCTTGATTAGACTCCTTCGTGAGTGTCATACCTAAACCAGCCAGAGACACCCAGACAAGTCAGGCGGTCGGGATAGAGCAATTAGGTTCTTTGGCAGCTGCGCTAACCTATTTGCATATTTGCAGTCAGCTCCTGGTTTTCTGATGAGCCTGCAAACCTTGTTCGTTTCGCTTTTGCAAGTGTTTTTGTTTATGCTTTGTTCCAATTAAATTGCTGTGAGATTGGCCAGGGATTGTAATAGCAGCCTTCTGTTCAATGAAACATCTCTGGCAAATATCTTTTAAACTCATCTGTGTATTAGCGGCTTTTTTCTTCTTATTGTTTTATCAACAGAGCGATCTGCATGCAACAGCATAGATCCAGAGGCACGATGCCTGAATCTAGATGAAGAGATAAAGGCATTATGAGGTACCCATGTCGGGTGGTTTTAACTTTGGCTCTGTTAAGCAGGCTGCATCTTCTGAACCAGAACTGCCTCATTGACTTTGAGATGGCAGGGTCTTGCTTTGGCCAGGCAAAATCAGTGGGTGCTGATGGTCTCATCTGTTACTTCCTTTCCATTGCATTTGTCCATCCAACACTTTTCATCCCTGATCCTGACTGGGTTGGGGGCAAGTGAACAATTGTCTCCTGTTTTGCAGATAGGACGATTGAAGGAGAGGGAGGCAAATCTACAAAGAAACGGGGATTTCTGCTCCTTAACTTCTACTGCCTGCTAGAATGGGCAATTCTCCAGGCTATGAACTGCTGTAGGACAGGGCAAACCTTTTAATGGCTGGGACAGTGAAGCAGTGGAATGGATGGGATGGATCACAGAGGGTTCTTTGAAAGAGAGAGTAGACAAATACCTATGAGAAATATTTTAGGCAGATCTTCGTGGTCTCTTAGGGGCTCTCTTGAGATTCCCATTACCAAAATTTTCTAGATTTGGTGGGGTTTTTTTAGAAAATTTACTGTTTTTTTAATGCTAGCTTGAAGGTAGCCTCTCAGGCCTGGTGCTGAAGATTTGATACCACCTAGCTGATTCTACTAATTAAATGAGGACAGTTTTTAAGTGCCTTTATTTTTGTAATCACAGTCACCTTTTTGTTTTTGTTTTTTTTCTAGTGCATCCTGTGAGGTGAAATCTTTGCTGTAGTATGCCAGCCTGAAAGCTAGTAGAGTCCAGGCTGAGGAGTTGCATGTCTATGTGATGCATGGGTGCTTGGATTGGCATCAGTCGTGGTGAGTAAGCATGGAGCCAGGCTAAGGCAGAGAATAATGCTCTTTTCTTCTGAGAGGAATTTGCAGTCAGTCTGAGAAGCAGATGCTTTTGAGCATGGAGATGCCAGAGACAAAATAGGTGTCACTTACCTCCAGGCTAATGTGGGCTGTCTTGTTGGGGGCTGCTGCTCTCTGATAGGCATCCCTCACACCTCCCTGCCTGCCTCCCCCCAGCCCTCGCTGTGTCTTCTGAGGAGGAGAACTTAGACTAGAATATTGCTGTGTGAAAATTGTTCTGTTGAGAACAACCCCTGTGGCTTAGACCACTTGGCTATCTAACAAAATCCAGTTTGCTAGACTCCTGGGGCCAGCAGACTGTTAGAAGAGACAATTCATAGAGGTAGCCCTGTTTTTTGATGTGTAACCTTCTTTAACGTCTGACCAAGTACTGAGAACTTCCCTGGGAGCTACTGGCTTGGTTCAGTTGACCATGTAATGAGGTTCTGCTGGGACAGATTCCAGCAGTGTCCTTCATGCTTTATGTATTACCTTGTGGTGCCTTCTCTTCCTTCTGAACCTGAGCAGCTCTTTGTGCTGCCGAGACACAAAGTTGACAGCAGCATACTCTAGAAGTGCAGAGAACACAAACAGCAAGCACACGGCCATCCAGATGTCTATGGCCTTCACATATGACACCTAGGAGTCAGAGAAAGACAATGAGATAGGGTGGCTTCTTCACCCAAATGCCTTTTTTACTTGCTATTTTACATGTTACTCCCAAGGTCTGTGGAAGGAGTTGATGAAGCCATGGTACGGTTGACATCTGCACCTGAAAACAAAAATCTAGTTCATTTAACATGAAAGTGTTATCTGGCCACTCAAACTGCTCCTGGGCTCTTAAGTGACAATAATTCCACAGTCTTGATTGTGATGGTTTATATAAAAGGAAAATAGTCATCCAAGCTGATCATATCAAAACCCCTTCATAACAGAGAAGTTCAGTACTATTATAAAAGTATGATAGTCAAGTGAGTAAAAAGCTGGAATGTAGAGTGTATGTCCATTTGTCATTGTTGCAGGGATCTGTAAGGTACAAAGCTCCTTCCTGGCTACAGGGATCTGTGGTGGATCTTGAGGAGAGTACTGAATCTTAGGGAAAGTTTTATTGGAAGTCACATAAACTCAGCTAAAACTTTTGCAGGAGGGGTCTGAAATCTGTTCTGCTTGCTTTTAAACTGGAAAATGGCAATGGCAGCAGAATGCCTCTTGTGTTGAGCAGGAAGATCTGTGTGGTGACTTGCTTATATGCTGTCCCCAGAAAGTGCACATTTTGCCCCTCTGCGAAGATAAGTGTGTTCCCTACCTTGGGCAGTGATGCTCTGGAACCAGAGCTCTGCGTGGTCATAGTGAGCACTGTGGTGATCCCCAGGCCAACACGAGCAGGTGCAGCATCCATATTGATCCAGAAGGAGATCCAGGACAGAATGACAATAAGGAGGCTGGGGATGTACATCTGGATCAAGTAATAGCCCATCTGCCGCTCGAGGTGGAAACGAGCTTCTATACAGGTGAACTTGCCTGAAAATGACAAGAGATACATGGGAGATTACTAATAAGGCACGGCGAGCCTCCTGTTTTCAGTTATTGTCTGGGGACTTTCCTTGCATTGCCTAGAACCAGAGTCTTATTAGAGGAGGAAAGGAGCAGCTGTTGCCCAGTTCTGAAATATGAATGCACAACAAGAAAGCTCTTGGCAGTATGTCCTCTGTCACTTAAATTTCACCTGCTCCCTTTCATCAAAGAGAAAAGAAGATGTTGGGAGAGAATTTCCAGACCAAACACCCTTGAACTGATGCAGGTATTGCTGGGGACAAGAGGGTTCCACACATTCATATCCATTAGCTTTTTATTGGCTATATGCATATATATTTACTGGTAACATATTTGCGTGTGTTCATATATATATGTTGTCTCTAGCTCTGTAGAATGAGGCTTGTTTCACTAGAGTGCCATCAGGCATAGCAAGAGACTCTGACAAATGCACAGTTCTGAATTCCTCTCTAATGAACCCAGCAGCCAAGGGTAAACAGCACTGACCTGTGTTGTAGTGCTTTGTGCAGTATCTCAAGTCTTTTTCTTCTTTGAGGATGAACTGAGGCAATGTCAGCCCATCAGCAACTTGCACGGCTCCTTTTTCTTGCCACTCAAATATGAGATCATTCATTGTGTAGCCAACTGTTGAGAGCGGGGAACAAATACTGTGTGAAACATGTTAAATACTGATGAGGAAAGGGACAGATTTGTAGAAGAGAGCTAAGCTTGGAGGCAAGAACTTATCCTGGCCTTTCTCGGCAATGTTGTAATGAATGGGATTTGGGTTGAGGCAGAGCTGCTTATGCATATGATAAAAGCTAGGACCTGTGGTGGTGTGCAAAGAATTGTCTGCAATAAATCACATTTTTATGTGAATTTGGCTTGTTGAGCTGTTTGCTATTTTTTTCAAACTTGACCTCTTTCTCTGAATGAAGTTATTCATCATCTTTCCCTCCTTTGGGATAAGCAAGATGTACAAGGGGCAAATATTCATCCAGAGAGAAAAAAATCCCCTTTACAGCTGAACACACTTTCGTATTTCTCCTCCAAAGTGAAAGGCCAATGTAAATACAAGCAAGCCAGGGCTCCTCTCTGGGAACTTCTAAGGTTTGGCTTCTCTAGAAAATGTCGCATGTGCTGGATGAATGGAAAATCTCGAGCAGGCGTTTCTTGAGCAAGCCCCCAGTGAAGGCTGAACTGGGAATGGACTGCAGCTGGGAAGGGAGATGGCAGGGGAGAGGGAGAACACCTTGTCTCCTCTCTGGAATGGATATGTACACAGGACTCACAGCTTTCTAACTGCATGATGCACGTCTGTACATCCATGGGGAAGTTCTTCAGGTCCATGGGGCAGGCCAGAGTCAGCGTGATCCTGAGGAGAGACGACAACACAGCCAAATGCCAAACAGTTTGTGGCACTCATGACAGGTGGGGGGAAACCATCTCAGACATCCAATGTTGCAGACTGGTTACCTTGCCTGAAGCACACTTGTGTGCTGGGGGGAATGACTGATCATTCACCTCTTCCCTGTCTGTCTTTCCACACATGGTGTTGGAAAGCATCAGAAATGCTGAACATTTGGGTCTGTGATATAATTCCCAGCAGAGTTGCCTGCTGCAGATGGTGTTTCGTTGGAATGTTATTGTGCAGAACAAAGAGTTCCCACACCAAACAGTTTTGCTGCTTCCACCTTCGTTTCTTTTCTCAGATTCACAGTAGTCTGGATTAGCAGCAAGCCCAAACACCATTCTCTGGACTCCCTAGATGCATTTGTAGAGACTGGGACTGTTTGGAAATCTTTAAACAGAACATTTCTGTATCAGAAAAAAAAATTTAAAAATGAATCTTAGACAAGATTAAATGTTGCTGTGGGGGAAAAGAGAGACTTTGGTAGGATTTCTGCAAGGAAAATGAGTTGTGGTAACATGAACCTCTGTATCTTCCTGAATTCTTGCTGTGCCTTCTGAGACCTCTACTTTTGTCTCTCTAGCTCCATTTTCCACTAGGTGCAGGCTGCATTTTCTATGGTATATTGCTCTTCTGCCCTCTACCATGATCTATGCTCAAAATGTTTGCTTGGTTCAACAAGCTGCTATTAAATGATTTGATTCAGATAGCTAGACTTGTGTTATTTGGTTTGATAATGCTAAAAGTGCTGCTCCCTGAAGTGTTTAGTTTTTTTTCAGGTTTTTTGCCTTGATGTAGAAATGGCAGCATTTCCTGGGGGACAGGAATTGAATTTTTCTATTATCATACCTACAAGAAACTTGGCAGGAGGGAAAGACACTTTAACTTAAATCCTTATGTTGGAAGAAATTCTCTGCTTGAGTTTAGATGCATGTTGGGACAGACACTGACAGATACTGGATACTGACCTTTTTCTTTCTTTTAGCTTGTGTAGCTGTATTTAAATAATAATAAAAAAAGAAGTAATATTGCTCAGGGAAATAGGGATGTGTTTCGCTATTTTGTGATTTTGGTGTGAAGGAATCTGCCCCATGAGGAGGATGAAACAATGGCACAGGCTGCCCACAGAGGTCATAGGATCTCAGTCCATGGAGTATTTCAGTTTGTCTAGACAAAGCCAGAGCTGACCTGATCTGTGGTCAGTTTTCAGGATGAGATTGCACGACAGCCCTCCAGAGGTCCCTTCCCACCACATTGCTACAGCACTGCTAATTGTGTGATCTCCTACTTCAAAAACACCTTAATTTCTTTAATTCAATGGCATACTCAGATTCTTCACTTTCTTAGTGGAGTTTAACTCTGCCTTCTCCTACCTTGGTGGAGCTCTTCTCATTGAGTCGCCTCACCTGATGCTGTAGAGGACATTGCCATTTCTGGAGATCCTCAGAAGCTTGTTGTCTGTGGTAATCTCGTGGAAATGGGCCCCTTTCTCATTAGCAAAGAACAAGTCAGGCTTCCAGATGGAGTCCAACATAGAAGGGTCCAGGTCCAGAGAGTCATCAGGGTACTCATTGTACGCCAGCCGTGGGTCATTCCACTGCTGTCGCAGGAAGATGTTCACCCTGTAATCCTGCACAGTGTAAGCAGGGAGAAGAGAAATGCAGTTGTGATTAGAGCAGGCTGAAAGTGCTGAGCACTAGGGAGCATGGACTAAAATAATTCACAAAAACAAACAATGTCTATGCCTATGTTCCCAAGCTATGGCAAGCTTCTTGGCATTATTTCTCTAGGAGCTGTTGCTATTTTTATCTCTGTAGCTTACAGCTATCTCACAGCAAGAGCAGCTGCCTATCCTTGCATCCCTCTGTCCCAGCAATCATCAGCTGTGTGTGAAGAGTTGAGAACTCTAGCCTGAACCCCAGGGCTGGAGAAGCAATGCTCAGTTGCAGGGGTTGTAAGGGTTGGTGTCAGCCAGATGACTGTTGCAGAGGATTAAGGGGGGAAGGACATGGAAGCCAGCTTCCCTTCAGCGTCGAACCATCCCACATTGTGACTATTTGTGGTTCCTCCAGACTTGTGAAAAGAAAGGGCACAGTGAGACAGACAGGCCATAGAAGAGATATTCCCTGTGTGCCCGCTAATATAAGGGTAACTCAGATGAATTGACAGGAGCAGCTGCTCTTGATGAGAATACGTGAACATGGGAGGATTGTGCATGAAGTCTGCCCTCCTAATCCTAAGTGAGTCTTCTGGGTTTCCCTCTCTAATATCGAAATGCCATAAATGCTACAGATTTTATAGGATAGCCGTCTTCTTTAGTTGAAGCTAATCCCTGAGCACTACAGAACGTGGTATCTGCCTTGTAACCGTGTGTCTAATAGCTCCCCTGAGCTCCCCAGGCCAAGGCTGGCTTCTGAGGTCAAGCTCAGACACTCTCCTGGACAGTTAAAGGCAGTTTCTCTTCTCTGTGTCTGACCAATAGCCTGCCAGGGTGATCTGCATGCCTCTTTCCTGCTGACTTTCACATAAGAAAGTAAGCTAACAAATTGAAATGAGAAGAGGATGTACCAGATGTCAGAAGAGGGGTAAAAGCTCGACGTCCATAAATTAATTGACATTTCCTAAGTATAGAGGCACACTGCATCTGAAGAGCAGCATGTAATAAACCAATTTCACTGCCCTGGCCCGAACTAGTAGTTGCTATTAAGATTAAGAATTTCTTTGGTGCCTTGCTAACACTACTTTGAAGACTTTTTTATTATGAGATGGTTAATGGAGGATGTCTGACACACGGGTACCTCAGACCTGGTGCAGGCACTAGGACCTTTCTTTCAGTGAGACTATTTGGCACCTCTGAGGGAATCTCCTTGACTGCCATCAGGTCTGTTCTTTCCACCTGGAGAACATAAAGCTCTCATGCTGAAGGTTGAATCTGGAGAGTCTTTCTGATGTTACTGCCTCAAGTGCTCATTTGACTATGAACCTACAGCCTCTTGTCCAGGAGGACATGATTCTTGTGGTGTCCAGTCATACTGGAGGATTGGGAGAGGATTGTATCTTGGGTGCCTTGTGTTTTGGATGGGGCAGTTCATACCCAAGTCTATGGTGTAGAATTTGTTTCAGGCCACTTGGTGCCATCTGCATCCTTGGAGCATGGAAGTTGATAGTGACATTAATGATTGTGACAACAGCAAATGGACCAAGGGCTTGATGCTAAAAGGAGCAGACCTCTGAACATGAAAAAGACTTGCAACACTCTCTCCTTCTGCTGATATTCCAAATGTCACCTTCACAACTCCTAGTGGGTCCCCCGCACTTTAATTATTCATCTCTGTCGACCCTGAAAAATGTGTCTTAAGAAAATGCGAATAGCTGTGGACAGCTTGGAACCAGAGACTTCGTGCAGGACTAGCCAATCACGCAAACCTCAAAAAGGAAAGCAGCCCTGAACCTCCAATTCCCGTGGCACCCAGCTGCTCCCCAAACACCTTGTATACTTTCAGCTCTCCCTTTCCTGTGTGTGAAGACCTGCAGCCATTGCAGTCAGGGGAAATCAATGTCACTGACCTAATAGGTAGAAAGCAAAAGGTTGTTTTGCTTATTCAGCTACAAATAAGCTGGATGCCAGAAGGTCAGCTCCAGTTGGGGGCTTATGTCATGTATAACACAAATTAAACTCATGTTTGGAAGAAACTTCAGGTGTAGCTGCCCAGAAGTGTTCTCAGCCTGAGGGAGTGTTAGAAGAGGGGGGAATGGAGCCAATCTCTCTGCAACAGCCTGTGCTGCTGTGAATAAGCTTTGTTGCTGCAGTAAATTCAGTGTTTCAGCTTCAAAACTTGTCAAAAAGAAAAGGTAAGAAGAGATGTGTAGCATGGTTTACATTCCCACCACAACAGGCATAAGAGACCATAGACAGAATGATTGCCACAGTCTTTGCTAACATGATGAAGGATCTTAATCACATGCTTGTAGGCCAAATGAAAATCACCTTCTCACAGTAGGTGTCTGTAAGAAGGCATCTCCTAGCTCATCTCCAGAGTCCAAGTGTCCTGTATTCAGGTCCTACATGGGAACATGTAGGATGGTGGATGTGTGGTGTGAGAGACTGTACTACCTCTGTCCAGGGCATGTCCAGCAGTGTGGTGAGTAGTGCTGGTGCATGCTACTCTTTGTGCTCTTGTTTTGCAGACGAGTGTTTGCAGTGGATATTTTTTGTTTAGGAATAGAGACATCTGAGCATTTATGTTGTAATATAAAAAAAAGCAAGGATAAAAAAATATAATACTTCCACTGAATGTAGTTCTTGGGCTTTGTCATTTTATAGCATTAATATTGTGCCTATCTATGTGTGCGTGTGTGTTAATGAAGATCTTCCTTCTCAGTGGGTTTATTCTACAGTCCTGGCCTGGCCACTGAGAACAGTTGTTTCCTCCCAGATGCCTTTTTCCTTGTGACAGATGGTTGCATTGCTCTGTGGCATTGAAGGTGCTGAACAGCTTTTTAGATTTCTTGTGTCCAGTCTTATTTGGACACAGATGTAAGAACAGGCACTATGACTGCAAACTGGACATGACTCCGCCTGAGGAGCCAGCAGAAGGCATGAAGAGCAAATGGATCTTAGGCTGCGACACAGCCTAAGGTAGGGGTCGCAGTATTCTGTACCAGTTACAGGATTCTGTGTGTTGAAAGCTTCATGCATAGACATTGCAGTGAAGCTGAGAGGTGATGAGCTCAACAACACTAATTTTTTGGCTACCTGGAGATATACAATGCTTCTTCTGCATGCTGTTGTATGAGATCTTAATTAGCATCACCAAGAAGTACACAGTTATTCCTAAATGATGGACAGAATGGACCAATTTCTGATGTGAACTTTCAAGCAAAAAGACAAAAAGGTTTTACTGAGGCTGCAAATTCAGAAAAAAAAATCTCTTTCTCCATATCCTTCTTATTACTTGAACTCCTCATTTGTGTGCCAATCACATATAGGCATTGATTATCTTGTGCAGTCTGCTCCTCTGGCTGGCTTGGGAGTGGAGAGCAGCAACTCTGTGTTGTGAAGACATTCAGAAGCTTTGCAATTTGGCACAAAACCATTTTATTCCCAAGGGGGAAATGACACAGGGCAGGAAGAAAATAACTGAAGTGATCAAAGTAGTTCAATTTGATAATGCTGAAATAAAATTCTGCTTAGTGACCTTGCAAGGAGCCAAGGAAAAAAAGATTGTTTGAGACTTTTCCTTCCCAAGATACCACAGCCTTGGCATCTGATGATGAGTGAGCTGGTGAAAGCAAGTGGCAGGCTGGAGGTAGCGCTGTGAAGAAGGGATGGATGCTGTCAGGAAACTCAATAGGTTTCGACCCATGACTCAGGAGTTCTGTCAGGCCAGCCTCCACATTGAACAGTTTTAGTGAGAGTTTTCGCTTTGATAAATCTACGTTTTACTGATGGAGAAAAACAAGGTGGAGACTGAACTCCCTCAGGAGGGGATTGTTACCCCACCTGGGCAGTAGAGCACAAGGGGCTGTATTAGCATTGAGTTCGTTCTCTCAAAAGGGAATGTACAAACATTTTTAAGGTTACTTAACCTGCAAAAGAGCATTACAACTGATTGATCACAAAAAAAAACCCTCAAAAAACTCCAAATGAAGCACACCAGGAGTAGACCTTGGGAGGGTTAATAAGTGACCTCATCATATGGCCACAGCTGTAGCCAAGTAATCAATTTGAAGCCTGGTGTGAAAGCTTCAGCTGGGCCAAGTGGAGGAGAGGTTGTGCGTAGTAGTTGTGCTGGAGGTGCTGCTGAGGAAGAGGTCTGTTGCTTGAGGAAGGTAGGTGAGGGGTGGGAGCAGGATTCTGGTGCTGAATAGGTATTGGGGTTTTGCATTGGAACCCAAAGCAGAAAGTTTTTCCTGCATTTTCCTACAGAAGGAGGAGAAAGTACATCTCTCTGGGGAAAGGGTGGAGCTGTTGGGGGTGGGCTGTAGCCAGTATCCTCAGTTTAGTTATGATAGCTGCTTCTTTTTTTTTGTATGTATCCTTGTATTTGAGTTACATAGTCCCATTTTAGGGTTTGTTTCTTTTCTGTTCCTCCATTTGGTACAAAGACAAATTCAAACTGTATAGGTTGCCAGAGCATTGCAGGTCTAATGTTGAAACTGCAGCAGACTGTGATGTTTTGTGAAAACCTTTTCATTTTGCCTTGCGTGAGTTGTTACGTGCTTATTGTCTCTGTGGGACTGATGGTTGGTTTCAAAAATGACTGACTGCAGAAAATTGAACTCAAAACCTAGCCTTTGTTACAGGCTTTGTGTGTTAATACTTATGTCTTTTGCTGACCTTGGGGTGAGTGGGCCAAGTATTAAATGTGTGACCCACACGTTTCATCAGTCACACTTGCTAGCTGCTGTACTGTGGCTTTTGAGGCTGGGATGAATTGCTTACTCTCTTTTGCAGGATGTTTTGTTAGCTCATTGGAAATATCATCTACAGATGTCTCTGAGCAAGTATTTAACATTTGGACAGTTGCAGCCTCTAGCTTCTCTTGTCCTTAGGAGATGCTGGGAGACTAATTGTGGCTGTGCTGCAGCTGGCTGGAAGGTCACATTTGGTTTGCTCTTTTCAGATAGAATAACTATGGCATGAAAACAGCAAAAAAAAAATTTGCATGTATGCAATGTGTCTGGAGGAGCCTGTGCTGGCTGTTTTGTGGTTCTCTTTCTTTTACATTCTTGTTTGCTGCACATGGGTCCTTCTTAAAACATGAGATTGGGAGGGGTCATCTTGAACATTGCATCTGCCTTCTAACAACTCTAGGTGATGATATAAAAAAAATTTCCTCCTTCTCCATGTGCCTTCATGGTATTCAAAATGCTCCCAACTGCTAAAGCCACTGCGAGAGATATAAAACTATATCCTCCATTGGAAGAGAACTCAAGGGCACTGCTTAATTCAAATTTTGCTGTTATAGCAGGAAATTTGTTAGGTTAATGCTCAGATAATCCTACCAGTTGTCTTGTGCAATAAAGGAAAAGCCAAAGCTGGTGCAGTTCATTCACTTTAAATCAAGAACTTGTTCCCTACATACTTGACTTTTGTTAAATTTAGAATGAAGAATGTTCAGCTTTGCTATAGGCTGCTTACTCTGCTATCATTGAGGGGGGAAGTTGTTTATACTTTTGAAGAACAAAGAAGAATTTAACAGCTTGTGGTTGGGAGTGGAGATTGTTTGGTATTTTTAATAAAAAAGTGGCTAGAGTGCTGGGTCCTGTCCTTGAGTCACAACAACCCCATGCAGCGCTACAGGCTGGAGAAGAGTGGCTGGAAAGCTGTCAGATGGAAAAGGACTTGCGGGTGCTGGTCGACATCTGGCTGAAGACGAGCCAGCAGTGTGCCCAGGTGGCCAAGAAGGCCAGCGGCATCCTGTTTTGAATCAGAAATATTGTGGCCAGCAGGGCTAAGGCATGATTGCCCCTGTACTTGGCCCTCGTGAGGCTGCACCTTGAATACTGTGTTCAGTTTGGGACCCCTTATTATAAGAAAGATATTGAGGTGCTGGAGTGTGCCCAAAGAAACATGGGACATTTTGCCCTTCCTAGAAGCTGGGGTGGGGAACTGACACTGCATATTTAACCTGCTGCGTCCTCGAATAGTGAAGAGGGAAAGAAGGGCTTCTCTACGGAGTAAATCCAAAGTCAGCAAATAAATCCCAAAGACTGCTCTAAGCTGCTGGGCTCTCATTTTTAGACGCTTCAGTACCTGTGCTGCTTGTGTTCCTGTTGGTGTTTACAAGTAGAATCACTGTCCCCAAAGAAGCGTGCTATTACGTTTTGTGCGATGCTGTGTCAACCTGACATCTGGACTAGCTTGTCAGAGCTGGCTTGGGTATTTCTAGACAAAGTAATGTGCCCAGAGGGTGTTCTTGGGTTCCCATGGGAATTTTTTCTGTGGAAGAGAGACTATGAAATGAGTGGCATCTGGAGAGAACAGCAAGTCCCTGCAGCGTGTCTTGGAGGTGAACTGCATCTCTCTCTCTTTCTCGTGCTAGTCTATGCTAATTTTATGGAGCATCCTGCTTGCAGGGATACCGTGGTATCTTGGTATGACTGCTTGAGTGCATCTTGTAGTGTATCTTGAAAAACACATTGTTGTAATGTGCTCTGCACAGGGATCCTCTGTGGGTCTGTCCCTCTCCCTTGAGCTCTAGATAGCCTCTGTTAGATTGTGTAGGAACAGAGCGTCTATTGCCTGTAACACCAAAGGAGGTATCCAATAAAATAGTACATAGGGAACAGATGTGCATTTCAGTTCTAGTTCTTTCTCTTTTGCTTTATATACAAATGTATTCACGGATTCAAATCTCAGCTATGAAATCTGACAAATTCTGCAATCCAACCGTTAAATGTGTTTCTTTGTGCTTAGAGTAATGGTTTGTTTTTTGGTTTTTATTTTGCTTCTCCTCTCCCTGGAACTGAACTGCCCCTGACCCCAAGCATTTCCAGAAGAATGGTATAGTGTCGGGAGAGACTTATAACCCCAGGTATATAGCTGTCGATCTCCTCTGGCAGTGGCATCCATGACAAGTAACTTGTGCAAGTCAAGGGGTGTGATCTCTATGAGAAGTTTATAACATTCTGCGTGAATGCACAAAACGCCTGAAGATGGAATCTTGCACTCTTCATTCAATATCTTTCCAGAAAAAGAATTGCTGAAGAGTAATTAAACACCATATTTCTGGATTAGCTTTAATTAGCACAGAGGTAAGGCACTGTACCTCCAGAGTTTTCCTTTGCTGTTCAGTGATTATGTCACAACCAATCTTTAATAGTGTTCAGATGGAGCAATTATCTCCTGTTCTAGGGATCCTCTGCTCCTAATGTCTTGACAATTAGAAACAGCTCCTGCTGATGTTTGCTAATTTTGTCTGAAGTGAGCCTCAACTTGCAAGTATTGGTTTTGATTTTTTTATCAAAAATCATTGTCCAACACAAATACGTCTCCAAGAAAATAATCATCTAGTGATTATTTTAATCTTTGGGAATCTGAAATCTGGTGCAGACTGAATTTGAGTTCAGCTGATTTCCCTTCACCTAGCGTTGACTTGAACTCCTGGATTTATATTCACTTAAACACAAAGTATCTGGAAGAGTCTTAGGCAAGTCTTCAGAAAAGACTACTTGTTTCCTTTTTCTGACCCTTATGCTTTGCCTATACAGTGTTTCGATAGAGATGGAGATAGAAACTGTGATCTTCAGCTACACTCAGTGTGAGTCTGTTGTTGGCCATTAATTTAAGCAAACTTTTGGTAAACTTGGAAACGCGTATGCAATATTTTCCTCCGGTGACACTAAAGAGGAGGGTGATGCTGCGTGTGCTGTGAGTGCAATCAGGCTGAGCCAGTAGCTGAGCAGCTGTGCTGTGATTTTTACTTACCATAGTTGTTTCTGCAATCGAACCAAAGCTGTTGATGAAAATGTTGCAGCTGACATTCACTGGTGGGCCTGCATGACAAATACAGATTGGAACAGCAGTTCACCGTGTGCTTAGAAGACCAAGTTATTTCCACTCTGCAGTGTTGAAAAGTATTTTGGGAACAGGGTGACTGAGGGATGAATATGGGAGTAAGGTCTGGATGACCTGGCTTAGCTGATTCTTGATTCAATGCTTTTGCTTTGTCTCAGTTTCCCTGTTTGGGGGAGCATTTTATGTATTTCTTCTGTGAACTGTTTTGATGAAAAGGAGTAGGCTACAGCCAGGCAGGGCAGCTTTCTAGATGTCCCAACATTGCTGTGTGGGTGGCAACCTTACCTTGAACATGGTTGCAATGTATCCCAGAAAAGAGCTGACCAACCCTCTTGTTTAGAGCTTTACATTTTTAAAATATTTGTTTAAAGCATGTAAGTGTTTCTGAACTCCTATGGAGCCAGTGAAGCAGAGTGCACAACAGGGACCAGGTTGAGTGAAGGAGAGAGCAGTACCCCATGTGATAATGGGGTGCCTACTAAGGCTCACAGCTGGGGTCTGCCAGCAGAAATTCTCTGACTGTCTTCTTCTGGGAGAGGGTACTCCCAGACTTTGGGTGATGCCTCTCCTGGGCTTTATTTGCTCTTAGACTGAAGTTTTCCTTAGCCTGTTTGTATTAGAAAAGTTAACAGGAGAGGAGTGACGATTAAGGGATGAAAAGATTGTCATTAGGGGACCTGGGAGTCAGTCTGCATGGTACCGGTGCCCAAAGGTATCAGTTTGACTGGAAATGGATCTCAACATTGCCTGGCAAATCTGAGATGCCAAGAGCTGCAGTTCAGCAGAATGCAAAAAGCCAGAGAACATTTTGGAGTCGGAGCCATATCTGGTGCCTGGCAAACCAGAGGCTTGCTCACGTATAATGACAAGGTTTTTGTAGGACCTTAACGGGGGAGGGTAGAAGCAAAACGGACCTCAGCTCTGGGGGTCCCATAGAACTTGGTACTGGTACTGTTCAGTCTGTGGTGGGGAAAGGTAGCCCAGGCAGAGAGCAGAGAACATGGCCCTGGGAACCAAGGTCCTCCTTTAACGCTGGGGGAATTAATCTCTCATTGTCCCTATGGCATATGCTTCTGGGAGATAAGATCTGTGGAAGCAGTGAGTGTGGATTTCTAGATTATTCCTCCACCTTTGATGGAGACGAGGATGGGGTCTGCATTTTAAACACTGTCTGATGGCTCAGCCTTGCTGGGGGAGTGACACTTGCCTGTTAAGGCCACATCTGCAGTCTGGTGGTTGCTGCAGGATGAAATACTGGGGAGGAGAAACGGCTCTAGCAAGAGGCTTATGCCTCTAATCAGTGCAAACTTCCTCCTGTGTGGAAATTAATGGAATTTCCTGATTACTAAGTAACATTTGGAGCTTGGTTTGCTCCTCTTCATTTCCTTTTCCTCCTCCCCTACTTTGGCCTCTTTTGAAACTTTATGCCTCTCCTCTGCTGGAGCAGGATTTCAGTCACTAACAGAAATACTCTCTATGCATGGGATTTCTTTGGTACGAGTCCTAGGCTTCTGTCTAACCAACTCCCAGGTAGCCATTTGCCAGCTCGGCAGCAGCTCACTTGCTGTTCAACCTGTGCAGCTCTTCCTCCAGAATTTTGAACATGCGCATGAAATAAAATATCAGATACAAAATGGTGTCTTTCCCCGCCCCCCCCCCCTTCACCAGCCTTTCTTATCCAAAAGGTTTGTGAAGTTTATCCAGGAGTTGAAAGCACACAGTTGATCAGGCTCAAGCATTTGTTTTATCCCTTCTTTAGTGCTCCCATAGAGCTCAGGAGTAATAACTTTCTTCTCTGGATCCGTCTGATGAACCATACAGAAGGTCCATGTACATGTAATTTTTTTTCCCTCCCAAAGGGCATGGCATAAGAAAAATACTGAGCTGACCTCCTGGATGACTGCATGTGCTCCTGCCTCTGCTGTGCATGGAAGAATTTGGCACTTGTCTTCCCAGTCCCGTGCTGACATGAATCTCAGTGTGGGATGAGCTCAGACAAGTGCCCCATGAAGAGGACTCCATCCTTGGGGCAGCCCAGCTCTTGCTGAGACACTGAGCTCTTCCACTGTGTGCAAAGGAAACTGTGAACACTCTGCAGGATTTTGGATTTTTTTTTTTTTTTTTTTTGGCTTGTATGATGCTCTGGAAACTTTCCTGCCTACCCCTGAAATGTGCCACCTCTGTGGTAGGAAGCAGCTGTGAAGGAATATAGTTTTTCAGGAGCAGGGTTAAGGGTATAACTTGGGTGAGGGTTCCCTTGTCCCCATTCTTCATCTTAAATTAAAGCCCAAATGCCTCACCCTTGTTCTCGGAATGTGAATTCACAGCGAAGTCCAGATTTTTCAACTTTTCCATAAATGTTGTAATCATCTTTTTGTTAATCTTCCACTCCCCAAAAATCAATCTGACACGGATCTTTGATATTATTTTCATTTAGATCTAAACCATTAAAATGCCCTTATGAGTTACTGCAGTTAATTTAAATGACATGCCTTGAGAGCTACAACCCCAAGCTCTGTAAAACACCTCCTATGCCTCCCATATAAATTGGAGCCTGATTTATGTGTGGGAGGCTAAGCCAGCAAAACTGCCCTGTGGGGAAGGTGTAGTTCATTGAAATAGAACTGAAATTAAATTATCTCAACTAAAAATGCAATACAGCTGCCTTCAGCAGGAAGATAATGTACACATTTCATTAAATATTAAAGTTTAATTTCTTTTTGTGTGTGCATAATTTAGTGGTAGGCAGGTTTACAGGGTGGTTTTTTAACTCTTTGTTATTTGGATAGAACCAGCAGTGTTCTGTTGCCTAATTGATTACTAGGACATAAGCTTCCCACCAGTATTGGTTTTAAAAGCCCAGAATAGAGCTTATTGTTTGAAGCTAGATGGCAGGTGCTGCTACCATGATTTATGGGTCCTGGGGATCCTATTTTAGCATTACCACTGACTTTCAGGAGGAGGAGGAATTGATAGTAGGAATCAAAAGAAGGGAATAAAATGAGCATTGAAGTGGGCTGGACAGTGGCTGAGAGGGGACAGGTCCCACTTTATCTCTGTGTGTGATTCAAGGGCAAATAGTTCTGGGAAAGTGAGATTACTTAAAAAGAAAATAAAATATCATAGAAGCATAGAATGGTTTGGGTTGGAAGCAACCTTAAAGATCATCTAGTTCCAACCACACTGCCATAGCCAGAGACACCTTCCACCAGATGGAAAAACCCACAAAAAAATTAAAAACCCCAGACCTAAACCAACCAGGCACCACCACCCCAAATCCACACTTGTTAGAAGAGGTGTTCTGAGGAGCAAAGAAAAGAGGTTCTATTGATTCTCTCAGGGTCTACCTTAATGCTGCTTGGCTGCTGGGCAGAATAGGGTGAACTGGGGAAACTGGATGTGAAACATAGCTCTGCAAGGGAGCTGTGCTGGGCAGCACCTTCAGAGCCCCTTTTCTGTACGGGGCACCAGGATGGATTAGAGCTGCCCCTGGCATCTTGCTAAATTCCTCTGGGGCTAATGGGAGACACTTCTCTTGGCTTCAGTGAGTGTAAGAGAGGAGCATTATCCACTATTAGAAGGTGCTGTAGGCAGTGACTCCAGGGGAAAGATTTTTTTCCTAATCTCTAAGATGTTCAGCTCACTGCCAATCAGTGCTTGAGTTGGCAGGATCCCTGACCCATGTATTGAAGTTTTTTCTGCATGTAAAGTTGTTACAAAGTTGTTTCCATTCCGAGTGGAAGTCAGATGTCTTTCCAGACGCAAGTGATCCATGTGCCAAATCTCTCATTATCATACATATTTCATATAAATATAGTGATTGTTCATATTCTGTATGCAGTTAGGGAGGTATTCATGATGACTGCATGCAGTTTTTCAGTCCCCAAACAAAATAAAGGCACAAAGCAGGGTTTTTGCATACCTTTAAAATTTGGCCTGATCCTGGCATCGTATCCTGAAGTTCGCCCCATCAACTTATCCAAGAAATCAGAAGGAGACATAGGTTTGGGGGCAGATCGTGCTGCTGCTTCAGCTTCTTTGGAGGCTGCCAGGCTGTGTGAGTAGAAAGAAAGAGGAGATTTTAGTGTACATCCCATACAGGGGAGAATTTGGGGTCCAGAAATAGAGCAGTCAGCATCTCATTTCTGCTGTGAGGCAGAATGGGCACCCATGTGAATTCCTAATGAGGCTGGTCTCTGCTAATTTGTTTGCCCAACCCAAACATCTCTGAAGACAGAATCCCAGCTGCCACCAAAGTAGAAGAGAGATGATGAGTGGAGAAAATCCTTTTGTGAGTTTAGATATAGTTCCGCAGCATGCCACTAAATTACAAATGTGAACTTTGGCACTGAGCTCCACAGGTAAAATACACTCTGAGATTAGCCCTGGGCAGAAATTACTGCTTAATTACATGGCAAATAGCAAGGAGCATATCTGGTACTCTGACAGGTTTCCAAAAGGCAGGTAGGATCAGAGCAATCTGGAATTGCAAGCTTAAATGACTGTCATGATTGTACAACTCCTGTAGAGCCTATGGGACTCTAGGGGATGGGTGTATTTTTGCCTCCTGCTTGCTGGTCGGTCCAGCATTTGCTATTGGTACCTGCAATGCAGGGATCCGAATTCAATACAGCAACACAATCTCTGGACTGGGAGGTGTCTGGAATGTGAACCTGAAATGATACTCGTGTTGGGTTGAGGATGAAAGGAAATGAAATCTTTTTGGGACCTGTATAGCCTCTGGGGCAGAGAGAGTGAAACTATCAATTTATTTTAGAAGATGAAAATCTAAGCCTGGCAATGCGCTTTCTGGCAGTTTGCAAGATGTGCAGGGTGATGATTTGGGCTTAGGAAGCATCTGGTTTTGTCATCTGTGCAGGAACAAGTGACTCCTGGTACTATGTGCTCATTCTCAACTAGAGAATGCAGGAAGGTTTGAATTTTGAGACAGCAATAGATGCTATTCAATTCCTTCCCTATAGTTATATGGTTTCCACTTGAACACAGACTTTTCCTAGGCTGATAGTGCAGTGTAAAATTGCCTAGATTAGCCAAAAAACACACAAACCACCCCAACCCATAGGTGATATGCAACATGCTTAGTGCAAGAGCTGTCTCTGCATGTGGGTTCAGATGCCTGATGGTGGCTAAATCCTGCAGGCAGTATTGCAATGCGAATGCATAGTAAGCCTAATAAAGCTGCTCAGGTGGAAGTGAGGCTCATTGCTTCACCCTTTGCAAAACTGAATTTTTTTAGAGTACAAAGGCTGTGTGGAAACTATGAAGCCACTGTGGTAGAGAAGCTGAGAGGCCTAAGAATGTTTACAACAGGTACAAGTTATTTAGCTATGCATGTCCTCTTACAGCATCGGGACCTCACCTTGGAAAATTTTGCATTTCTTGTCTCAAGAGCCTGTGCAGTAGTCAAGCCTGCTGTCCTTCAGAGAAGCAGTGCTAAGTTTTGACACAAGATCTAGCAGGAAGAATTTAAAGATTGTTACTATGCCTGGCATTAATGTGACATTTCTCTCAGAGACCTCTTCATAAAGTATGAGAGTTTGAGCTGAAACTAAAGACACAAATGTTATCTAGACAAGGCTTTAACAAGAACATTTTGAACCACCAAGTTCCTCAGGACTTTAAAAATGGGTGGAGTTCAAAAGTACTTGGGTACCATAATTTCAAAATTGGGACTCTGAAGTAACCTGTATTGCATTGACCCTCTTCTCTAGTGTCAGCAGTGATCACTTGCCAAGCCTTGGTTTTCAATCCTGCAAACTCACATCTGCAGTCTGGCTTCTTTTGCAAGCTGTATCTGTATTAGGGTTCTCCAATTACTAGATCTTTAACTGTTAAAAATTGTTTAATTTTCTGCAATGGAGAGAGGAGATACACTCCAGATCACTTCCAATGAGAGTCTAAACCTAGGATTTTATTCACCCTTTATATATTCACAATCCACTCCCACGCTAGACCTTATCTGAACTGTCTGATGTATGTTAATGCTTGGACGTGACCTGACAAGGTGTGGATCTAGCTTTTACTATAGCCACATGCCATTTCTTGTCCCCATCTCTGCTCTAAAAAACTATGCAAAGCCAGACCAGAGTGTTTCAGGGATAAATGGGGCTATGGAATATGTGATGACTTTTAATTTATTTTTTTTTTGAAGGAAAACAAGAAGTTACAATTGATTTTCAAACTCAGAGGAGGAAAGCTGGGAGTGGGAGGACAATCGATACTGGGCTCAACTACTGCGTTCCAATAGAGTGTCTGCATGGCAATGAGTTGAGAGAAAAGATTTCAATTAAGCAGCAAATGAATTGGTAACCAAAGACTTCTGTCACTTCAGCAGCAAGATGCCAGATAGTGCAATACACTGATTTCTTCCTGTTAACTGTAGACTAGAAGAAGTATATGGAAGTGGAAAAGCAGGGGGCAGGGGAGGAAGAGGCTATTCAAATCTAATAAGCTTTAAGTGCAAAAAGATATTTAGAAACTGCAATTCCCCTGGCATTCATTTTAAAAACTGAGGTGAAAAAAACCACAAAATCAGTGTTCAGCTTTCTTGTAAATTCAAAGTCAAAGCCCATGCTGAATGTATGTTCTCTCCACTTGCAATCAGTGAGTCTGCTGGTATTTCTTGGGTGCTGTTTTCTGATCCTTTCTGCATCTAAGTTGCAAGCAAGTTAATTTTGTGGGCTCAGTTCTTGCACGGAAGTATATACTTAGATAAATGAATCTCTCAAGCATCTGGGAGAGGACTAGCCTCAGTGAGCCCCACTGCTTTCTGCAGCTTCATGTCCATCCCAATGAGCAATTCCTGTGAGCACTTTTGGGGATCTGCTGAAACTGTCAAACATATTTGCATGCATCCTGGTGTGCCTTCTAGAAGATATCTTTGGTTCCTGTGTGGTGTTACCCAGGTGACCTAGGAATGATGAGTTCAAAGTTTCTTCCAGTTTCTTCATAAAACTAGCTGGTAACTACTTCACCCTCTAGATTTAACAAGAAAAGGAGAGAAAACATGGGATGAGGGAATAGCAGAACCTTTCCAGTAGGAGACGGATATGTTTACTCTCTAACTCTGAAGGAATAGTGGAAAAAAACACTGCTGGGAACTACAGAGTGGCTGGCCCACCCCACCATGCATTGAAGAGATGGATTCCATTTAATACAACCAGAGTGAACATTTCAGGGTTGTGGCAACTGTGCTATGTCAGTTTAGCTCAGACAACACCTAAAGAAGCTATCGGCTTCTGCTCTCTGCCAGGTCTGTCTTGATCAGTATTGTGTGTGCTTCCTTAGGAGTTTCCATCCCTTAGTCCTTAAAGAAGCACCCTTGAAAGTCCCATAGGAATGTTCATCTCTTGGCCCAGCAGAGACAAGGAGATGAAAACTGCCAAGTGATCTGAAAATTGCTGACAATAGAAGAGAACTGGAAATTTAGGGTGGCTTGTTGTGCTGTTGAGAGAGAAAATTTATTCTCCAAATAGACAAAGAGGCAAAACATCTAACAAAAACACTGAGAATATAGTTTGCATTGGTGCACGAGTGTTGTCTGAGCCTAGAGCATCTTGGTGCATTTTAATAGCAGCCAGACAGCAGCTTATCTTATTTACGCTGGTGTAATCCCTAGTGAATCTGGCTGAGAAAGTGCCATCAGGCAATCATCACAGCAACAACAATGGAAAGGATCTCTTCAAAGGGTCGATGAACTAGCATAATCTTTTTTGATATTACTGCTGTGTGTAAGCAGACGCCACCAAGCCCCTGGGAGGTCCAGGCCACCAGCAGGCACGTGAAGGTGAAAGCTGGTGGAGATGAACAACCCAACTGCTGAGGACTGCATCCCTTAAAATGGAGCAGTCAGGCTTTGCAGGGCATCTATTACTAGTTTCTCCCAACCTACGCAGGCACTGTTTGCCCTGTCCGTGTTATTTTGTTTCAGTTAAATAGATGATATATTCTCACAAGAAAGTTACTTGGTTTAGAAAGTGGCTCTTCTGCAGTCTGTATAAGTCAGTTTGCTCAGTTCCCAGCTCCCTGGTTGGTTGTTTCCTCCTCCTCCTCCTCCCCCCACTTGCATGGCCCTTGTGCAATATTTTCATGCTTTTTTTTTTTCCTTCCCTTCCCCCAGCGCCTGTGGCTGTCCGTCTAATTAAAGTCCAGCATCACAAACTACCCTGTTCTGGTTGAATGCTGATACTGAGAAATATCAATTTTTGTCTTTGCAAAGAGGAGAGATGAAGAAATTTAATTAGCGTGGGGCCTCTATTCCCTTGTCAAATAATTTAATTGTTAATCATTAATTCTGAGGGTAAAAAATAATGTCTGGCAGCAGAAACACAAACTGTTGCAAAACAAGTGTTTGCAGAGGGAAGGTCTCTCTGCGAAATGTGGGAGGCTCAGGTCCCTGTGAAGGTGGCTCAAGAGAATAGCATTAGATTTATTCCTCTGTTGGACTCTCTAGAGGCTGGGGAAGGAGAAGACACCTGATCGCTTACCCTGGTTCAGAGCAGCTCAGCAAAAGTTTCTGAAGTGGTTGCTTGGTTTGTTTATTTTTGAAAGGCAATGCAAGCCAGAAAGCTTGGCAGGGATAGAATCACAGATGTGTTGGGAATAGTGTGGAGGTGAGCTGGCTCACACATTTGTCTTTTAGATGTGATGTTTTCTGTGAGCAGGCTGAGGTGACCAGTGTTACTGGTCCTTCAAAGCCAGGCTAGAGTGGTGTGGGGGCTTGGGGACAGAGGATAGTTCTTCAGCTTAGTTTTATTGACTCCAGCAGACTGAGGAGTAGTCACAAAGAGGACATCGGACAGTTGAGCAGAGAGAGTCATCAAGTTGCCTGTGTCTCAATAGCATTACCCATGCTAACTCTCCTCCTTCTCTTCCCAAACCATCTCACTGGTTCCTGAGCTGGTGTCTCTTGGACACAGAGACTGGAGCTCAGCAGAGCCCAGCCTGTATTCTCTCCCTGCTGGGGCTGCTTGTCTCCATCTTGTCCTCAGCAGCTGGAGAGAGGGAGGAGGGACAAATGATATTTTTTTTTTTTTTTTCTCCTGGTGAAAATGGTCAGCCCTAAACTCTATACCCAGCCTGTTATTTCTGACTGTGCATCAGGGTGTTATCTGGAGGGAAATACTGCCAGACACTGGTCTGGGAAGGCTTGGCAGAGATTGCAAGCAGTCTTTTTTTTTTTTTTAATGATTATATTTACTATCAAAATGAATAGCACAATCAATATTGATATGCAATTCAATTAAAAAGGATGAAACTCATTGTCTGCATGTTTTTCTCTGTCGCGCTGTCTGAATTCCTGGCCTGTAGCAGTAGAGGTGGACAGAAGAAAGCAAGAGTGGAAGCGTGTGAGAAGAAGAAAACCCCAATGCTATGCTTTTGGTGTGTTGTGGTGCAGAGAAGAAGGGTCTCAGAGTATTACAGATGTGCTGGTTGTACACTATTGATCACAATTCACGTGATTGTATTTAACTGCTGATAATTACAGTCCATGAGGTATGGATGTGGGGTGTGCTACAGGGGTGCATTTGCAAAACTAATTCTCAGAGGTATGGAGGAAATTTGGACTTGGTTGTTTTCTTAATTCAACTGAGAGCTTGTGCAACAGAGGCATAGAGCAGACCTGGATGTTGGCATAGGGTAGGAAAATTGTCATGTACAGTGAGACTGGTGGAATGTGGAATTTGAGAACCTGTGAGAAGGAGATGAGCAATAAGTTATTATTTATCCCTGTTCATGGTGGGAGGAGGAACACAGGAAAGAAAAAATTAGGCTTGTTAGATATTGCCGTCTCTGCCCTGGATGGTTGTGCTCTGTTGCTGTGAGCTGTTAAAACCAATTCTAGCTTTTGCACCAGAAGTAACTGCATTGCAGTAGTTACAGGATGTAATCAGTTAAAGTTTTAACCCAACAGATCCCAAAACACTCTGAAAGGTCCTGCACAGCACATGGTTGGAGGCACTTTTTCGTGGGCTTTCGGGAATTAATCCTCTATCATCATTCTAATCCAGGAGACTGAAACAACTTTAGTAGAATGAGAAAAATCTTTTCTTCAGACTGCGGCATCCTGATGTCTCTGTGTTTCACTGCCACGTTCCTGCAGCTCATGGCTCCTATGCCATATGGCAAAACACCCTGTCCAGAACTATAAAACATCCCAATTACACTGATTAACTCTGTGGAAAGACACCAACACTTGAAACAATTGCTGACGCTGCCTGGACAGAGCAACAAGAAAGTAATAAATGACTAGACAACCAGCTGGGGAGGGGGGAGAAATCTGCATGTTGTATATAGTTGAGATGGAAAAAGTACAAGGAGACCAACAAACTGCATGGGAATAGTGCTCAGTTGCATGCAAGGTCTCTGCTCTTACAAGGACTGTTCAAACTCTCATATGTTGCATGGTTATTCTTGCTTATTTCCAATTAAAAAAAAAAAAGTGTGTTAAATTCGTTTTTTAGCCCCGGGCATTCTCTCTAGTGACATTCTCAATTAATCCCTCTTCTAGAAGCATCTACAGCTCTTGGAGCACAAGCAGTGACTTTCTGGAGGTGTATGATTCTAAGCCACTGAGACAGGTTTGAAAACATAAACAATGGAGAAGCACAAGTCGGTGCTCAGGTTTTAATTGCTTGTGAAATAAATCCAGCATTGACTCTTACATACACATATACTGAAGGGTTTAAAAAAAAAAACCCAAAACACCATGTTATAATTGCATTTTTCCTTGAAAGAAATAAAGGGAAAAAAATCTCTGCAAAGACAAAAGCATACGTCTAGCTTCACACACACTGAATATTCCCTTTAAAGTCAGGGGGGCTAGTCAGGTACTTAAAGCTATGCATAAACAGCCTTCCTGAATGCAGTAAATAAAGTGGGAAAACGTCATTATAAGATGAGGCTTTGTAATACAGGTAACAATATTCTCGGCACTGATGTGCTCTTGATTTAGTGTTTGGACGGAAAGCTGCGGTGGGAACCTCAATTGACGTCGGAAGGTTTTAGATCACAGTCCAGACAAGTGTCAGAGAATTACGAGAAATCGCGAATCCTCTTCTATCTATAGCTCTGCAGTCGCACTATCAGTCGTGTTTTCATCAGTTCAAATAGCTTTCTACGGCAGCTTTTTAAAAATTAGTTTTAGTTTAAGGATTTATGCTGCTCGTTAAAATTGGGTAAGAATATTGTAACTGCCTTTTTTTTTTTTTTTGGTAAATCAGAGGTGGTATGAATAGAATTCTTTTAGAAGAGTTAGAACATGCAGTGCAGAGTGGTGGTGGGTTTTATCTTCTGAAACTTTTTGCTACAGATCCTTTGAAAAGGCCTCCTGAGCTAACATGCATAACCTACCTGCAAAATCGTGGATTCCTTTGTAAAACTGGGGCTCTCTGATGTGTGTTATTTTGCACTGTGTGAAATGAGTTGTGTGATAAAGAGCACTTGTTTTCATATTTTTCTGATAGAATTAGTTGTTGTCATTGCAATGCAAATAGCCTGCTGGAGACGAATGTTCCCTCTGTGCTGTCTGTGATTCCTGGTGTAATTTATCAGTTTATTCATGAACTGTAATGAAATGTAACTTCTGGAACAAATGGCTAAGCTCTGTGTCCCTTGCCCAGGAGAGCTATTCTCCTCCCCACCCTAGCTGCCCTCTGACTTTAGTTTCTTCATCTCTCTGACAAAAAAAAAAACCCAAACCAACAAATCGAAAACAAACAAAAAAATCACCATTTTTTTCAACCGTAGCAGTGCTGCAGGGCCCATGTTGGTGTGGGAGAGCATGTTGTTGTTTGATGAGGCTTGTACTTTGTCAGCCATGCTACTGGGAGATGATTACTAAGCCTATAGCTGTGTGTCAGGGTGTGATGGATGAGGCTGGAAGCTGCAGAATGCTTGTGATTCTCCAGCACATGAGGTGGCACAAGAGGTGGGATGCATGCATTTTGGTTTATAAATTGGATCTTGGGAGCTCTGATGCAGGAAAAAAAAAATAAATCTCTGTGTGTGTGGATATGCCAGGAATCCTTGCCTTGCTCAGCAGTGCTTCCAGAGCACGGGGAGTGAACAAAGAGACAAGATTGTAAAGGTATCCCATGAAAAGTCACTTTGCTGTCCACAACCTGTCTTTGCAGTTCTTACGTGGTAGGAAAAGGATGCCTCACCCAGGAACTCAGAGCATCGTGCTTCCCTACCCCAAGCTGCAGTAATACAAGTAGTTGAGGACTTGACCCATCTTGCACAGGAGCTGTTGGCACCGCCAGGGACATTTGAAGCTAAGAATTTTTTCAAAGGGTGCTGATAATGGCTCCCCCTTATGCTTTCACGTTTTATACTCTTTCCATGAGAGGAGAGGCCTGTGCTTGCGTCTTAGTACAAAGCATCTTTTAAAAAGAAGAAGAAACAAAAATTCTAAGGAAATCTGGTAAAGGCAGAAAGCCATTCATTTTGTCGGGTTTCCTGCATGATTCCTCGCTCGGCTGCATTTTGCTGCTGCACCAGACACACGTGGGAGTGGTCCGATTCACCGTTGCTTCTGCTTCTGTTGCCATTTATCAATTTGTATGTTTGTCCCAGCCCTGCTGGGGCTGAGCGACAGGGTCTGCACCCTGGGTGAGTGCTCATAGGGACAGGCACTGCTTGTAGAGGCAGGCGCACGGGGGGAGCTGCTGCCGACAGCCTTCGTCTGAAGGCAACGCGAGTGATGATTGATTGCACTGCAAGCCCTGCTGTTCCATGCATGCGACACTCCTTGTCTTCACAACCTCTGGGTAGGCTTTTCCCCCTCTTTGCCCACCCCACAATGAGGAACTGATAAAAACAAGAGAGTTTCCTGGCTGTCTGCGAAGACATTTGAGTTTTCTGCCTTTTTTTTTTTTTTTCCTTTCCTCCTAGTGGGCTGTGAGCCACAGTGGAACAATGAAGAGGAAGAAATGAAAATTAAAACAGGAACCAAAGTGTGTTCTTTTGTTTTCCCCCTTCCTTTCAAAATCTGAATTTCATGGGGTTTGGTAAATTAAGATTTCTCCTGATTTTCTTAGCTGGCACTTAGATCCAACAGAGATGTGTTTACAGGATGCCAACTGTGTCTGTGTACCAGCCAGATGTGGTGCAGTCCCCAAATCAGCAGCTTACCGTGGTGCATGATATGGATGAAATAATTGTCTGCATAATGGAGTGCTCAGCATGTGTAAATGATGGGTGCATCTGTCTCTATCTATTTCTGTTCTCTGTAGGCCCTCTCTGTGCTTTGGTCTTACTGAGGGGACAAAAGCTGTATTTCTGTGGGGTTTGGTTCCTGTGTATCAGTCTCTTGAAATACGAGGTGAGATTTAGGAGCAGCTTGGAGAGATGTATCTGATCTATAACACCTGTGGGATCAAAATGTGCAGACCTCCAGGACCAGATCAGCTAGACCATATCAGCAGCTTCCCATGAGGTTAGGGGGACAACATCATTTTGTACCAAACAGTCATTTTGTCTAAGAAATACCAATGCAAACCACCTCCTCTCAAGGAAATGGTTTCTGTTGTCTGGCTTTGTAAATACAAATGTAAATTGCTTAAATATTTTAAGGGAAGGGTGAGGAAAGCAAAGAAGAGGTGAACTGGTTATTTGTTTTTTTCTTTCCTCTTTAAGAGGAACTGACCTGCTGAATTAGCAGTATTTTATTATGCTGAGTGCAATGCAAAAGTTGCTCATTTTTGGACTGTGAAAGTAGGTCTAGAAGTCAGTAGTCAGGCAACCCGATGTTGAGTTGGCTGGTCATGGCTGCTAAAGACCCTCCCTGTCCCTTGCTTAATTTATACCAAGGCTTTTTGGTCTGGGGATGGTGGTGGTGTGTGTGAAGTGGGGATGATGTTGTGTGCTTGGTGGTTGGTTGTTTGTTTTTTTTTTCCTCCAAACTGAAATTATCAAAAATACTTAGAATTACTTTTTTTTTTTTTTTCCTTAATCAAACGAAAAATTTAATAAAGCCATGGTGGGGAGGATATGCTGAATCAATGTTTTTAGCATGTGAAAGAATGTGATGAGCCATTTTTTTGAAAAGTGTTAGATGCACAAATGTAACCATGCTTCATAAATACAGAAATCATTGTGCTCTTGCTGACAGGTAAAGGTCAGTAGAAAGTGTGCAAGGTAGTGATAGCAAAAGGGTAGTTTACTGGAAATAGTGAAACTGTGATTTAATGTACCACAACAGCAAGAGCCAATACAGGCAAATAAAAATGATACAAGTCAAAATGCATTATCAACCTATCTGTTGTCTTAGTTCTAGTCACTTGGAGGACTCTCAGAAAATCACTAGGTTATAGAAAATGAACAAGTGAAACTTAGTGAATAGATCTAGTTAATTTAACATATTTAAATGTTATTGAGTTGATTTGGATGTTGTGATTTTAAATTATGAGTATTTTTTAAAAAATACTTGTCTTTCATCAGTACTGAAACAGCAATTTTATTTGTTAGGTGGTCTGACAACTTGTTCTCAATACCGAGATTTGGAAAGCCCTTTTACCCTACATGCTAGGATGAAACAAGAACAGACTCCTCTGCTGATTTTTCTATCATAGATGAATGATCATTGGTCGGTGCTGGGATAATGAAGTAATTTAATTTTGGACATTGATTAACATCTTGATTCAGATGTTGGGATCGTTTTTTATCGAGGTCAGCTCATGAGGATTTGGTGAGATGAATTTCATCAGCCAATGAGGGAAGTGTCCCAAGACCAGGGGAACTGCAGCATGGTGTTGCTTAAAAGTGCTTTTCTTTTTGACTTGAATCACTTGCTCAGTAGTAGAATGAACTTCATAGCCTGTGCTATTAAATCTGAGCCAGAGGGCCCTTTGCCTCTAACTTGCTTCATACACAAAGGTCTTCAACATCTCTTTCATGGCAGGTGTTCCAAATTCCCATACCTAAATTCTTGTTACTGAACAGTCATATGGTGTAGTGATCTTATATGTAAGGGCAGGATTCTCCCATTCTCTCCACGTTTTGAGTTCCTTCGAGAAGCAATTCCCTTTGTGTATTTCAACAGTAAATATGTGTCCTGCCAATGGGACTTGCTGCAATGTAGGATAATGTTCAGTGGGAGTCAAGGTAGAAAGCCAGTCTATACTACCTAAAATCTCCACAGCGCCAGTACTTCAGAGACAAAGGGTGTTTTATTAGTGCATGTGAGAAAGGGCAACATTTTTGCAATGTTTTTGTTAAGCAAGGCTATTATCTATGCCTTTCCTGTTCCTTGCATCCAACATATTGAGGAGGAAACGTTTTTTTTTTTTTTTTTTGCACAGGTATTTGTAGAGCCTTTCATTTGTTCTGTTCTATCCCAACAGCAGGTCTGGAGTCATTCAAGGCAGCTGTCTAGAGAGGAAGGTTAAGATTAGACTGCATTAGAAAATGTTTTGCTTTGTACTTTATGTTGATCTGTCCTAATTATCTAAAATGCAAGGGAATTGTTATGGATAGATGGACATGCGTATCAAAGTCTCTGCAGAAGGCAGGTTCCCAAACATTTTGTGCTTCTACTGGGATGACACCAAATTAATTCTTCTCTGAGGAATGATTTATAAGGGTTTCTAGGTAGAATTGTCTACCTAATCACATTTTCAAACCTTGAATACGTAACCCTTTTAGCAGGGTCTCTAATGGGACTACTACAGGTTACAGACCAAGGAAGACAAAGTGTCCTTAGAGCCATCTAGTCCAAGCCTTTGCTAAAGCAGATTTATTTTGTGGAGGACTGACAGACTCAGCAGAGGCACAACAGGTCATAAGGCACACCTCTACTAGATCTTAGTGTGAGGAAAATACCTTTTAACTGCTGAGAATACCAACTATGTTGCTTAGCTCGTGGCTCTGGAGGCGTCTGGTTAGTGTTTTGTTCACAGGTATCTCTGTAACGCTATCTAGCACTGCAGAGCTATTACAGAAGGTTTGGAGTTAACAAACACATTACTCTTCTTTTTCTGCTCCTGTCTTTTGTTGTATTTTCAAGGACCTGAAATCAGCTGCTTTCCTTACTTTACTTGTCAAGTCTGTTTTAGGAAAGTGTCTCTATTTCCTCAAAGTTATGAGGCATCATATTCACAATGGCATCATCTTATTGTTTTAAAAACTGGAACATAAGAGCCCTATTACTGACAGAAGGGAAAATGAAAATGCCAGTTAGAGCAGTCCAATAGGATCTGAGACTGGCAACAGCTTTTAGTCTGTGAATCATTTGGAGCAGTAGCCTTGAGTCACTCCTGCTACCTGACAGATTGCTATTCAGAAAGGGCCAACTCTGATCTTGATTCAGTGAAGGTCGTGCTGCTGATTCCTGATATATGGAAGTGCAATTAGGACAAGAATCAGACCTAAACAATTTCAAAACCTCACAGGACAGCTTCCAGTTGAGTGAGGTGGCAATGTTAGGCTTTTATCTCTTAACTTGTACAAGGTTCATTCCTACTCCCAGGCTTATGCAGTAGAAGTGTTTCTGGACCACTACCGATATTAAAATATTATGGTACAACAGAAAACCTGGGCAAGATCATCACATGATAGGGGTAGCTTTTTGCTCTGTATGAAGGAACTCACAACTGAACCAGAGTATAAACAAGCAGTGTACATAGTTAGACTTTGGGACAATATTTGTGTATGTCTTCATAGATATAAGCAGGACATCTGGAAGTCCCTGTGTAAATATTGTCCAATCTATTTTTTTTTCTCCAAGAAATAATGTTTTGCCTTACGTAAGTATGTGTAAGGAAAGGTTGATCAAGCAGCCTGTCTGTCAGAAGACTCTTCATCTCCTGCTCCAACGCAGCTTTCATCTCTGCCTCTGTCCAGGTTCTCAGTAAATGTCTTAGTCACAGAATAATCTGCTTATCATAAATTCCTTCTAAAACACCCCAACTGTAACAGAAACAAATATCATACTGGCAATGCCATGTTTGCCTTCACACACCAGCTGTTACTCTTTCCCACAGGATCTTGTTTCTTAAAAGGCTGGTGAAGGACATTTTTGTTAAGCAACAGATCTAGTCTTATTTCCTGCATTGGCTGTATCTAATTTTCTTTTGGGAGTTTGGATTTTTCTTTGGTTTTGTGGTGTATGTGCTTAATATGTAATGGATTCTTTTTCCAGAATATTTTCGATAGGCTGACAATAAAGTGTGGTATACCCTGTGACTTAAAGCGATGCATACTTCTATTATGGATAATTGTATTAACAGCTTCTGGTTGTTTTAAACATTATGTATGACTGAATATAGGAGTAATTGGCATATTAAATTTATTAATGGTTGTTAACAAATAAACTTCTCTTATTGAAATAGCAAAGCTATTCCTGGACCAAAAAGGCTGGTAGATTTTTGGCCTGTAATAAATTTGACACATAACACAATGCAGGTGAAAGAAGAAAAACATTATTTAGAGTCAGTTCTGCGCAAGAATTACTAATTTTGTGGGGTTTTTTTGTTTGGAAAATGATCCCAGTATATAAACCAATTTACTTTCAACATCTCCCTTTGATTTAAAGAGCTTTCAAACTGTTTTAGATGTCATTTTCAGGAAAGCCAGACCTGCAGAAATACCTTTAATATGCAATATGACGTAGTCATGTATAGCACACATGTATATGTGTGTGTGTATATATATATATACAATTTATAATAGTATAAACATTTACATTAGAACCTGAAGGGACTGATTTACCAAGGTTTTGAATGCCTGGGACTTTAACTGATGTGTTAAGAATCTGTAAGTGCTCACCATGTATTGTGTGATGCATAAGCGTGCATCATAGAACAAAATCAGCATGACAAGTATATATCAATTTCACTTGTTCAGGCAGTTCTAGTGAGAGCTGGACAGATGCTTTAATGCCAGGGCTATAAGAAACTCAAGCCTGGAAATGATCTTTTTAAAATTTATTTTCTTTTTGCCTATAGCTTATTTGTGGACAACATTCCAGAGCATTTTTGTGTTGTTTAATCTCATTAGTAGTTTGGTGTTTGCTGTTGTTGTTTTGCTGTTTGTTTTGTTGTTGTTGTTGTTTGATTTGGCTTTTTTTTTTTAATCTCAATGCTTCAACATTGTTTAACGTAAGAGTTTATTTCACCTACATATGCTTCTTGTTAGTCCACTCCACTGTATTGTGCAGTGCTGCTATATGTATTTAATATGAGAAAGGATAGCTCTGAAGTATTGGGTGTTGTGCACTGCTGTTCAGATATTGGTGACTTTAGTTATTTCTAGAACTTCTGTCCTGCTTTGCCAACAGAGAAGTTCTTTGAGTTCATGTTACAATCTTGGTATCTTTGATTTTCTGTGGAATTAGAGAAAAAGTAGGGATATTTCAATTTTTATGCCTGGAAAGACTTTAGTGTTCAAAAAGAAAGAGACTGGTAGCTAGAAACGTCTGCCCAGTATTAGCAGGTCTGCTACTGAAATTCAGAAAATAATCAATATTACACCAGTGAAGTATATGTAAATAAAGTCTTTTCACATTAAACTGTGAGACTTTGATAAAATACAGAAATGCCTAAGAGCCATGCAACTGAAGTGAAGTCTAAGACTGATGAGCAAGTCCAGGTCATAAAAGAAGGTGGTTTTTTTTTCGGTTGCATGTATCTGACATCTGTCACTTGCAACAGCACACTGTCATTCATACAAATACAAGAGAACTTCTAACTTCCAACATATTTTTCCCCTTTTAATAAAAGTACTGCAAGGAGAGATGGATCAGAAACAATTCTTAAAGACCAAAACTGTTCTTTTCTCTACCCTTAATAAGAAACTGAACACACCTAAACCAGTCAAAGTTCCAGCTAGGAGATAATGGATGTAGTTTTAAACAGCTCCCCTCATCCCCTTTGGCTTTCACTTAGATTCTGCAAGGGAAGGATGGTGAAAACAACATGAAAGAAAAAAAGTTGGAAATGAAGGAGATCATTTCTTTGCTTTCAGTGATTTATAGCAACCTGAGTAGAGAGGATGAGCCCTCCTTGAAAAGGAGCCCCACGAACTCTCAAGTTAACGTAGCTAAGCAGTGAAAGCATTCCACGAAACTCACCTTAACCTGTAATCTGAGGATAGAGAGGGGGCGAGTTGGTAATATTTACCCGGGCAAATTCAAGTGCAGCATTCCCAGCCGCCACTAGTTGTCACTTTGCAACCAGTCGGGGTCGGTGTTTTCAGCACTGCGGTTAGCGAGATTGCAGTGCTAATTAAACGGAGTAACTCCCAAAGCCGCGGAAAGTCCCGAGCCCGGGGCTGTGCGATAGCCAGTCTCGGGGAACCGAGAGGAGGCGAAAAGGCATCTTGAGAAAGGCGGAACGCCGCCGTCCTAAGGCTGAGACTGTGCTTAGGGAGTGTACCCCGAGCTTGGGGTTATCCCAGCGCGCACACACTCCTCCCGTAAAGCCGAACCTTACCTGAAAAAAACGATCGTCTCCCACACGTAGACACCGAGCGCGTTGACGTTGCACATTTTTCCAGCTCTCGTTGCTTGGGTGTTTGTTGCGGTTTGTTGTTTTATGTTGTGTTTTTTCTCTTTTTTTTTTTTTTTTTTTTTTGTACTCCGTGAGAGGTTGGCCAATAAAGTAACCCGGGGTGGCGGGAAGCCGAGCCACCTCTCCCTGGGTGGAGGAGGAAGGCCGGGAGGATTCCGTTCAGCACCCTGTGCAGCGGCGGTGCTCGACGCTCTGTTCAGCACCCTGGACAGCGGCAGCGCGGTGGGTCAGAACCCTGGACAGCGGCGTTCGCGGGGCGTCCGGCGGCTCCGCTCTCGGCGCTCCCTCTGCTCGTCCCTCGGCTCCGCCAGTGCCCCCGCCGCCGCCACTGCAGTGCTGCTGGTCGTGGTGGTGTTCGGGGCCGGAGGACCAGGTTTTCCCGCAAAAACGAAATCTCCCTTCAGCGGGATCTCCCTCCGGACATCAGGCTGGAGAAAGGGGGAGAAGCCGGGGGTGTAGGTTGGCCATTAGGGTTGGTTGGGGGTAAAGATGGGAGATGGGGGGGTGGGGAGGGGGGACACGACCCTCAGCGACCCGGGGCTTTAATCCCCGCCGCTAGCTGGGGTATCTTCCTAATTACATCCACAGGAATCTGCCGGTGTGGAGCTGTGCTGCAGTCCTGGTTCTGTCGCTTTCCTGCCCGCCGTTTGGCTGCTGTTGATTCCTGTTTCCTGGGCTGTTTTTCTCCCGAATAAGTTATTGCTGCTGCGGGGAAGATGTCCCATTGCTCAGGGCTAGAGCGGAGGGGAGAGAAGGGGAAGTTTCTTGGGAAGCACTCCCATTGTGCTCAAAAAGAAAGTGGCTCAGTGTCCTCCTAATGCATCTCATTTCCCCTCTGCCCTCTCTCCCCTGCTAAGACTAGCCAGATCTTGGGAGTTTCTTTGCTGCATTAATTTACTAAACTAAAAAAAAAAAAAAAAAAAAGGAGGAAAAAAAAAAAAGGAGAGGGGGTGTGGAGAAGAGGAAAGGCAGAGGGGAGGGGGTAACTCAGCCTCTCCGCCATCCCAAGGCCCTCCTCTTAGCTGTGCTCATTGGTCTCGGGGCTGAAAAAACTACTCTAGGACGTGGTTGGATAAACGCATGTTGTTCAGCAGAAGCTGTTAACCTTTAAAGCGCTGATACATTTTGGTTTATTGCAATTTTTTTAACCCGAATTGCTGTCTTTTTAACAAGTCTCTGAAATCGTCTCCCTTGACATGGCAAGCCTAATGTGCCTTAAGTCTCCGTCTCGCTGAAGATCTGCTTGGCTAACAGTTGCTATCTGTTGCTGTTGGCTTTTAAGGAACATCTCTGGGTTTTTTGTATTTTGTGGTGTGGTGTAGGTTTTTTTTTCCGTCTCTTTGTTTTATTTGGGTTTCTTTTCCTCTCTTTTGCATTTGGTTTTGCAAAGAGGTTTGGCAAACACCAGAGCTGTCAAGGCCGAGGCAGGTAAGGAACATTTAGCAGTTTCTTATCGAAGCTCCAGCTGTGCTTGCAGGGTGCTGAGTGTGGTGGTTGGGGCGGGGAAGAATGGACTCCTTAATCACTTTGTCAGTGTCTTGCTCTGCTCGGCTTCTCATCAGCTTCTGAGAATTGAAATTAAAACTTAGCTTTCATAAGTAATCTGGGATTTCGTTCTTCTCTCTTGTCCTAGTGTAATGGGATTTTTCTACTTTAAGTTTTTTTGTTTACTGGTCCTGTGCTTTGCAAAACTCCCCATGGTAAAGAAAAAGTTTAACTCTTTCTTAGCTGTGTTTAACCTGTTCAAAGACTCATTCCACCTTGCGTTGGGAGGGTGAAGGTAAAATGGACTGTCTGTTTCACTACTACTGTAGTCATCCAGACTAGGAAATAACTGAGTTTTTGTTCTCACTTTGGGTTGTAGTTCAAAGAACCTTACTGTCATAATAAAATTCACTTCATGTTTCTGATCTTCTGGTTTTGTTTTAAAGCAGTATAGTTACTTAGCTAAGCAGACAGAAATATCCTTTAGATTATCATTCAAAAGAAAAGAAAAGAAAGACCTATTTGGCTTCTAGCCATTGATACAGAAGAAGTTTAATCTGATTTACTCTAGCTACTGGGTCTCAGTGTCTAGCTAGATTAATAACAGGCTCTGATTACAACTCATGGAGATTCCTGGGGACAAGATTTCATGCAGCAATTCCTGCCTGCTGCTTGCTGGCTTCTTGCTGTACTTTGTCCCTAAATGGAAGAGCCTCTGTCACTGCTCTTTTCCAGCCCCCAGTGTGCTGACAGACCAGAGGAGGAGCTCCAAACTGGGAGTGTTAACGGGACCTGCAGAAAAGGAGAGAAATGGTGTTTTCCTGCATTTTTATTGGGAAGCATGACAAAGAACAGGAGACAGAATCATCTCTTGGCATCTGTGGGTTAAATCTAGAGGCTAGTCAACCTTCTGGTTCCCTTAAAAACGGGTTCTGTAAGAGATATGACTATCCTGTGACTTCTCCATGAGTTGTAAGTTTGATCTTCTTTATGCCAAAGGAATCCAGACTTGTCTCCTTTTGTCCCCACTTGTTCTCTTTGCACTACCATGGATTAAGGGAGCATGATGGTGGTTCAGAAGATCAAGAAAGCAGCTGAATTTGTGTGTCTATAACACAAAGAAGCTTCACAGCTGTTCCTGTTAAAAGGTCTCAGAATTACTTTTCCGAAAGAAAGAATTTACTTCCTTTTCTGCCATCTCTCCTGGTGGTGATGGTGACCAAGTGTGTGGACCAAGGGACTCTTCTTATTGTAAGGGAATAAGAGTGTTATTTATTTTAGTGTTTGGCGAAATAGAGGCAAAACCAGGTTGCAACAAATGTTTGGAGCAGGTCAAGAACTCAAAATTATTTAGGTCAGGGAGTGAAATCAAGAGAAATGTCACTTTTAAAAGAAACAAATTTAATGCCCCTTCTGAATTACCTGTTTTGCTGTGATTGGAAAGTGAATGTGTTCTGGATAAAATTTTCCTTCACTATTGTTGCTTTTGTTTGTTTCTCTATTTATTTATTTATTTTCTGGAGAGATTTGCCACTAGACTGTATGCTTTTGTGTCTCCTCCTGCTTCCAAGACAGCTGTTACTTGCTTGCCTTGGTATAGTGCCCCGTATGTGCTACTTGCATTTGTCAGACCTTGGTCAGGGTTGCTCCAGGTGTTCCCATGCTCAAATTCAAGACGCATCGAACCAATCTCTACTGAAACCCATGTATAGGTATGTCTTGTGGTGATATTGGTTTTATCTGATGCTTGATTTCTAGTTTCCTTTTTTTTTTCCAAGACACTAGGGGCAGATAAACTGGAAATCATGTCTGGAGATCTAATAATGGCTGAAAGTCAATTTTATCACCTTTACTGTAAGTAGTGCTTGTCATCAGGTACTGGTTGGCAGGACTTCTCTTTCTGGATCTGTCCTGGCTTGTTTCTGGATTAGGTTTTAGCTCTCTCGTTGGTTTTACTGCAATATTTTGTGATTTTCTTTTATTTTGGGGGGGTGAGGTGTGTTGGGGAGAGAGTTTGTTTGCTAGGTCTCTTATTTTTTTTCAAGCAGAGTCCAAATGGGTTTGAAAGGCATTTTTCTTTCTCTGGTGGCACTTATACAAATGATGGACTTCGAGATAACTTATCATGATATCAAATGAGGCATTTAAAATTAGCATTACCTGCAATATGTTCACCCTGTTGATTTATTAATTTAAATCAAAGTAGGTGAGTCTTGTGAAACTTGCTGTAGGTGAAGTTTTCTGGGAAGCTTCATTCAGAACTTCAAGCCGATTTCATCTTGATCTGTTTTTCACCATTTTGTGTCAAGTAGAGTAATTTTTAACTTTTGCTTGCCTTTTAAAAATCAACTTTATGACAATAGTCATATATGAGGTAAACTCCAAGTTGAACATGCACACACAGTAGCTTCTTTCCCCAAGTAATAGGATTTTTAAGTAAAGTGGCTAGCACAGCAGTAAAGTATACTCAGCTTGTCTTGGGAATACTAAATCCATTATTGTCAGTTCATTCTTTGGAGAATGGCTAATGAGGAAACAGTGCCCCAAGAACTTGGATTGTTCTTCCCAAGGCAGACATTCAAATTGCTACAGCAGCACTACTTGCCTTTTGACACTGAACCAATGAAAAACAAATTTTAAATTAAAGATCAGGAAATTTTACAAGGGATTTTATAAAACAAATTCTTATTCAGTTAATTTCCATGTGTAGTAAAATATTTCCGTGCAAGATGGTTCATCTAAATACAAATTGAGAACACTCTTTTTTTTCCCTAATAATTCTGGGTGAGATAACACCACAAAATGTTCCTGTGATGTTTTATAAAGTGAAGAGTTTTTACTGAACAGATAGACAGATTAAAGAGATTCACCGAAACTAAGGTAAAGGTTCATCTTATTCATATTTACAAATGTTTAAAATTGAATTCTGGTGAAAAGTTTGATAAATTTTGCTTTGACATGTTGTGGATCTGTTGAAAACAACCACTGGAGAGTTTTGCATAGTAAATGCAGCAGAACTTGCAGATTAAGGTTAAAAGACCACTAGGAATGCAGCTGAGGAATTTGTGTTGTAGGTCATTGGTATTTTTGGCTGAAATTCAGACCAAATATCATTGTTGACAGCCTTTTGCCCTATTTGTTTAACAAAATTGTATGCCTAACCATAGAACTATAGCTTGTCTTTGGAAAAAGTAGCAAAGCTGAGTTCAGTCAATACATGGGAGCTTATTAGTTATGAAATACTCCATCATGCATGTTATATCCTTTAAAATTACCTTCTAATTTCATAAGGACCCTTTTTCAGGAGTTGCACTCAGGATGAGAAATGCTGGGAGGCACAAAACTCCAAGGTACACTGTTGGCAATTTGAGCTCTTGATGGGATGACCTGAAACTGAAGTTACAGAGCAGATGGAAAGCAGATTGTAGGAACCAGGGGACAGACAACTACCTATCAACTACCTTGTTGTTTTTTTTTTGACTTGTTAAAGTCAGAGGAAAACTTACTTTGATACTTTGCGCCAGGGAAATTTTTTACAGCCATACACACCCACATTTACTCACCCACACAAGGTGTAATCCCTGAAGAAGACAAAATCATGTGTGGTTGTTTTTCCCCTAGCAGTGCTGATTTATTAATAACTCTCCATGTCTGATGTCATGCAGTGGCATTTGACTTGAACTGTGAGAAGTCTTGTTGCATATTGCAGGCTTGTCATTGTAGTATTATGTAGTAAGAAAGTAGCATGGCACTTGTAGCCCCCCCAATATACACTGCTACTTCTGTCAGAAGTTGGATTTGCAAGCCATAAGTTAATTGTTTTCTGAACTCTGTGGAATAATTAACCAGGTGATTCCAGAGAACCTGGAAGGACTATTTGTTTCAAAAGTCTTGACTGATAAAACTGTTTTGATTAAACTACTGTGTGAATGAAAAACAAGCCAAAGCTGCTTTTACAGTCTTCCCAGAACTTGTCAGGTACTGAGTATTGTGCAACTTTTGGAAATATTATCTTAGCTTTTAGTTTTGTGAAGCTCATTGCTCCTGCCTTCAAATGCTGTGGGAAATAGAAAATTTCTACTCTCTACCTTGCTTATGAATGGAAGAAACTATTCTGAGGTAAGAAGGCACCAGCTTTTGAAGAATGCTTACACAGAGGCAGAAGCATAAAGGGCAGACGTAAAGCTATTAACATCACCCTCTTCATTCCTGTTGTCATGGATTAAAAAAACAAAATAAAAACCCCAACAAATATTTTGAATGTCAGACATCCAAAGGGTAGAAGAAGCCCTGTAGGATCCTTCTTCTTTTAATAAATTAAAAAGGTCTGGTCCTCCATCTGCTTTAACGATTTTTTTTACTCTGAAGGGAGGTATGGAACCGCTCTTACTAGCAATCGCTGTTTCCAGTGCAACAGGAAGTGCTGATAATAGTGTAGATTTTCACATTGCTTTAGCAAAAGAAAGTGTTTTTCACCCATGTGAGATACCTTCAGGTCTGATAGCACTGCTGGGATGTGATGTATCAACAGGGGCCTCCGTCTGGTAGAACATGTCTCTCGCTTCAGTATCACAGTCCTCCTGAATTGTCTAAGTCAGTGGATGCACTCTGAGGTTATTTTACTCATAAGGAGCGGCAGCCCTGGCTACCTCATTGCCAGTCATTCACTAGGGCAGTAAGCAGTGATTTTTGAGAGGTCGTTAGGCAAAAGACTTATTACCCAACTGCATTTTATTTTATTGTTCAAAACTGTGACCCTGTGAACTTGCAGAAATTTTCTTGAGCATCTCTGACCCAAGCTACTTTTTTGGTCTTCATAAAAACATCTTGTTTTTACCTGTCTGTTTCAGGCAGAAAGGTAGCGTTGGGTTATGAAGGGCACTTCTGCACTAGGTTTACTGAGAACTGTTTCTGGAGATTCTAGTGGAGCTGAAAGGTACCATTTGAAAACCTCAGCTGGGTTGTGTGCAAGTTTAGATGCTTACCTCACCTAAAATCCTTGCCTTAGGGGCAGTATCTCATGCCTCAGGTGAAAAAGAGAGAACACAGATTTTAACATGTTTGCTAAGTAGCTTGCTATTGCTTTGGGCTATATATTTCTTTTCTGCTTGCTAAATTAACCCTATAGCTTAACTCTCTTTCACACTGTCTCTCACCCAAGGTTTGGGCAAAATTTGTTTGTTCCATGTGCTCAGTTTTCAATGTTTTGTGTGATACTATTGATTTTTACCCACTGGTGAAGGATATTAGATGGTGCAGACTACTCACTGGATTCAGCAAAGGAAATTTGACAGGCGTCTTCTCTGACTTGCACTCTGCCAAATTTGAGTGGAGAGAACACTCCTCTTTGACTAAGCTTGTACATGCTCTACTTGTATATGCTCTTCTTGATCATAGCACTTGATGAGGCTCATTCTCTAAGTGACTGCTGCCATTAGTGAACAGAATCTCTCACTTTCCATGAGATACTAATGATTAATGACCTTTCTCTTGCAGAGCGAGTATGCCTAAAAGCATATGTTGAAGAACACTGAATCTCCTAGATCACAATTCTTTTTGCCTTCACTGTAAGATTGCTTTTTTTCTACCAGAATCAAAATTCTCTTCCTTCTTAAAAGTATTTGAATAATGGTGGGTTCTAATGACTCTCAAGGCAGATAGCTTCCGTGTCTACAGTTCAGCTAACACAAAGGCACCAAAGTGCTACTGGTTACTCGTTTTGTTGTATTGTTCTGTTGCTTCCTTTACCTGCTGCATGTCTGACAAAAACAGAGCTTGTGAAGCCTTTACATACTCCTGCTAAACATCAGTGGCCTGTATTTATCAAAAGGAACGGAAGCATAAAACTCAGGATATAAGCAGAATGGATTTTTGGGTAAAAATATGCTAGCTCTGACTTATTAATTTTCCAAGCATCAATACAATATTTTTGGTAAAAATTGGAGCATTGCCATACACTTCCTTTGGTCAAGTCAGAGAAAAGAAATTTAAGCCCATTCATGATTCTACACCATGCCAGCATTTTTTCATTTTTACAGCTTTCCCTCCCCATGAAACTATTTCTCTACCAAGGCAACTGACTTGGACAAAAGTGATTTATGGTGGCTGTGCATAGAGAAAAGGCTTTGTTTTAGGTTTCAGGGAAGACATGGAACACTGAGAGAGTGAGAAACAGCTTGGCTGAAACATGGGCAATCACAATGCTCTCATTAAATCTCTGTGCCTATGACCAGACGTGGCCTCACTTTGCATTTGCTGCTTGATTACTGAATCTATGAAGCTGTCGTATGGAAATAAAAGACAGCAAATCAAATCAATGGGCATCTTTCAAATGGAACCAAAGAAGCTTGTGAACGTTACGTTCTCCTTTGGCTCATTGTGTGAATGTGGCAGATGCTAAAACCTGTCTATGCACGTTGCTGCTTGCTCATGGAAGTGCAAATATAACTCAAATTTCTAACTCTTCATGAAATGTGTCATGGTCTAGGAGGGACTTGTCCTCATGAAAATAGATGTCCTTGTCTCCTCCCAGATAACTTATCCATGGGGAAAATCAACCCTTCAACTGATGGAGAATTTTAACAGCAGCAATTTTTTAAAATTTATTTTTTCTTAAACCATCTTGGGCTGTGATAGGGAGGGTAAAGCAGGGAGCAGTGCTGGCTTGAAGCAGTCTAATTCAATACTAGGGAGAAACAGAACTGGTGACTATCACCTGACTCCTGTGCATGAAGACATTGGAGATATTACTGGTATTGCACTTCTTCTATTTTTATTATTTGAAGTGGAAGTTACTGTCAAAGTAACTGTTTACTTTCTGAATTAAATTTTGAGGGCTTTGTTGTATAGACACTAGCTGTTCTAACACAATTTTCTTGGTATTTGAGAGCTTGCCTGTGAAGGAGTAACCAAAATATTATAACGTATATATACACACAAATAATATACTGCAGTGTAATATAATGTAACATAATGTAATTTACTTGTGTATGTGTATACATGTAATAACCAATAAAACATGCATAGGCTTTCTGGATAGAAAACACAAGCTGAAACTACAACATCTTTTGTCTTTCTGACAAGTTGTGGAAAACCAGCATAATGTCATAGCTCCCAAATCCTTGGTAGCATGGTATGTAACCTGTATAAATTGTTACACCACATGTAGTGTGATTTGTAACTCAGAGAGAAGTTCTGTACATACAAACATTCCTGCAGGTTTTGTAGAAGATTTCCCTTTCTTAATCCTCCATCAAAATTGCATGGACGTTTCTTCCTTTCCAGAAAGGTATTTTGTTGTACCTCCAAACCCTGCCTCTAGAGTCTCTCACAGGGAAAGCGTTTGCAAATCTGCAATCCCTTGTCCCAAAAGTCATGGATATGAAAACTTGAAGACTGTGCTGGAATGACTATCTCTGGGTCCATCTTTGTCCTAAAAATATGCTCAAGCAGCTCTCTAATTCCAGTTGAGTAGAAAATTTTGTGAATTCCTACAAGCCTAGGGGAAGCGAGGCTTTTCAAGGACTCCTAACTTGGCTGAATTTGGATAGGTCTCTACTGGGAAGTGTAAGAGGCACATCTCCCAGATCTACTGAATCTAAATCTCTGCTCAGAATTACTGGAAACAGCTTAGTGCCTGTACAGAGATTTTATTTTTTTTTTTTTAGCCTTGGTAAACCAATATATTTCCCACAGAAAGTCTGCACTATTTTGGTGGAAAGATAGAAATTCGGCATAGAAATTGTTATAATAGCAAAAGGCAGACAAAGTAATAAGCAAATGAAATGGCGTGTTACAATGAACTTCAGTCAATCTGATGTATGGGGTCTGCTTCTGGCACTGGGTAATATGATGTATTGTCTTGTAAATTCTATTTAACATTACATCAGCTATCTATTGAGGGTGTGTCTATGCTCCTGTATAAAACTTGAGACCTCTGGGACCTTGTCTGTTAAATGGTTTGTTGGCCCAATAAAATGGCTCACATGGCAGAGCTGTATGTTAGAAATCAATACAGCTGCACTTTCCTTTTCCTAGCAGAAGAAGGGAAAGCTCAAGGGACTGATTAAGTTCTCTTTGCTGAAAAAGCTGCTGCATCCTGAAACATTTTAAATAAATGCCACGTGTCTGCAGGTAGTTTTGCATTTAACTCAGATTTTAAGAGGCTTGCTGCTCACTAAATAAATACATCTTTATTTTTAAATAACTTATTCACTGTAAACATGCATCTTATTTCATAGATTTTAAATCTCATGATAATACTGTTTTTTAATTAGTATGATGAGCTGTCGTAGTGAATTGTCATTGGCTAGATCTTCTTGGTGATATTGTGTCTAAATTCAATTACCTTTTGCCACCACTGCCCCAGAAACACTCATTTACTTATGGAGTGTTTTAATAAACCAGATAGTGTACGTGCTCCTTTTCACTTGTCTTGACAAGCTCAGAATTGTTTTACTTTCTGAACAAAGACCTCAATGACATCAGCTGGTCAGAATGTCCCCTGGGGCTGGTGCTTTTAGAAAGGAGAATCTCACTGTCTCCCAGTTGTCTCTGGGAAAGCACAAATGATGTGGAGGTGGAATGTATTTAACCAAATTTCTAGGTGACCAAAGATTTGGGTGATGAATGATTTTTAGAACGGGGACCAGTACTTCTTGCTTCTCTGAACTTGTGTCTCTGGACACTGCTGTTGTCGTGGGTTGACCCTGGCCAGCCGCCAGGTACCCACACAGCTGCTCACTCACTCCCCCTTCACTGCTGAACAGGGGAGAAAATATTTCCAAGGGTTCAGGGTTTTGAGATAAGGACAGGGAGATCACCCTCATTTACCGTCCCGGGCAAAACAGACTCAATTTTAGGGAAATCAGGTACATTTATTAAAAGAACTAATCAGAGAGGAGTAGTGAGAAGTAAGAAAGAGCAAACAGATCTTAAACAGAACACCTTCCCCCCTTCCCTCCCTTCTTCCCGGGCTTAACATCAATCCCGGTTTCTCCACCTCCTCCCCCCGAGCGGCGCAGGGGGACAGGGAATGGGGGCTGCGGTCAGTTCATCCGATGTTGGTTCCACCGCTTCTTCATTCCGGGGGAGGACTCTTCACTCTTCCCCAGGGCCATTGTGGGGTCCCTCTCACGGGAGACAAGCTTCACGCTCTCTTCTCTGCGTGAGTCATCCCACGAAGGGCAATTCATCACAAACTGCCCGACGTGAGACACCTCACGAGGGGCAGCCCACCCCTCGTGAGTCTGAGGCGCAGTCCTTCGGGGGAAACTGCTCCAGCATGAGCCACCCGCAGCGTCCCAAAAGTCCCACCGGCCAACCTGCTCCAGCGTGGGCATTCCCTCTTCCACGGGCTACAGGTTCTGGCAGCAACTTGCTCTGACGTGGGCTCCCCACGGGCTACAGTCCCCTTTCAGGCATCCACCCACACAGCATGGAGTCCTCGGTGGACATCTACGCGGTGATCCTCACGGTGGACTTCTGCACCTCGCCCATGGGCTGCAGGGGGACAACCCGCTTCACCATGGTCTTCACCACGGACCCGGGGGACTCCTTCTGCTCCGGCGCCTGGAGCTCATCCTCCCCCCCTTCCTTCTTCACTGACCTTGGTGTCTGCACAGATTCTCACTCCTCCATCTCTGTGCCAGCTGTTATGGCGCAGTTCTTTTTCCTGTTCTTAAAATGTTTTTCACAGAGGCGTTCCTCTGCTATCACCTTACTGATAGGCTCAGCCTTGGCCAGCGGCGGGTCCCTCTTTGTAGCCGGCTGGCATTGGCTCTATCAATCTTGGGGAGCTTCTAGCAGCTTCTTACAGAAGCCACCCTGCAGCTCCCCCCCCCTGCCGCTGAAATCTAGCCAGGCCAAACAAAAACAGCTGTTAACTAGGAGTCAGAGTGAGGACTTGGAGAAGTTTGATTGGGGCGGTACGCAGTTTTTTTCATGGTGATATGTGTGCTGGTGATGGTAGTCTGGGTGTTTTCAGTCAACCATTGTGGTGCTGAATGCAGGTGACGTGTGTCTGATGAGTCAGGTCTGTCCCTAAATGCCCCTTAAGAATTCAAGGCTAAAATATCGCAGAGTAACTAGCTGGGAAGGGAAGTAGAGCTGCCTCAGGGCCAACATGTGTGTTTCTTTCCTGTTCCGAACTGGAAGACTCATGCAAATGGAACACATGTGCACCCCAACACTTGCATGTCTATATGCTCTAGTATTTTATGTACATGTGTTTCTCACTGAGTACCACCAACAACCCAAAATAGAGAGAGAAAAAATGTCTGTTGATTTATGCTGCTCAGTAAGTTACTTATTTGAAACTTTATGCATGCGAGTTGTGTGATTCCCAATTACGATTCCCATGGGAGGAGCAGAAGGAGGGAGAAAAGGGGAACCTGCCTTGTTGATAAGATGTGAATTAATAATCAGTTTAATTCATGATCTCCAGCTCTTCAAAAAAAGGCTGCTAATAAGTGTTTGTCTTCTCTTTCCCTCCCACTCCTTTCCCCTAGGAGCTAGTGATGAGACACAGACAGCACTGATCACAGAAACAAGATTGTAAAGGAGAAAAGAAATCCCCAGTGGAAACTCTTTAATCTGCATCTGGAAAGGGCAATCTGTGTTAATAGGACAAAACTGTAACATTTAATATTAATTATAGGGGTTTAGGGAGGAGCATGTGAAGGATGGGGGCAGAGAATAGACTGAAGGGAAGGAGAGATCTGACTGCAACAGTCTCTTGCTGTGGTAGAAGATGGAGCAGCCAGATGAGCCCTGTCTCTTCAATCAGCAAGGGTGAGTTTATCTGGACCTTGTACCAGTTGAATTCTGGTAGCAGAGGAGCTTCATGTGTTGCAGACAGACCCAGTTTCTCTGTGTATTCTTGATGGGATTGTCAGAAATTGCTGAGTTCAGTCAGGAAATAATAGGGTATGTAAAAGATGATAAGTATGTGGTTTGGATTTTGCGGCATGGAAGAAGTCTCTGTTTACTTGGGCTGTAGAGCATCTTAACACATACAACCTTAGCATGCTGGAAGCACTGTAGTAAGTCCAGCTTTAGCCTAGACTTCTGTCTTAAACAAGTACCAATGGTGGATTTTGAGGTGGGGGAGTATGAAGAGTGCAAGCAATTAGAAGTACGGCCTGAAATATCCCATGAGATTTCTGGAGAAACATGTGTGAGAAACCAAAGAGTGTAGGGCAGAAATTCCACCAGTGATGTCAGTGCTCAAAGGCATGTCCATTGTTGTCCTTCGGCCCCTTTTGTTGTGCTGCTTCCCACTGCTTACTGTTGTTTTTGTTTGCATCAGGATGATTGGAATTGGGAGGCATCAATTTGCAGCTACTACTGCTTCTCTTTGTGATCTTTTGTTTCAATGCTTCTAAATATCTTAATTGTATTTAGCTCCAGTTCTCATTCAAACAAACCAAGTGGATTTAATCACTATCAGTCATTCAAGTCTTTGCATGACAGTTGAGGAGTTTCTCAGGTTGTAGTCAGCTAGTGACATTTAATTACCATGTCCTGGGAGAAAATGACCTATAGATGATAAAAAGAACAAAATAGATCAGCCGGCTTTTCCAGATGACCAAACACTCAAGGAACCTGACTTTGCACAATGACTGCTTCTAAATGCTCGAAAAAGTGTAAATCGTGGGAAGAAAGCTAGATTTAACAGTGCTTAACAGTGATTTAACAGTGGCTTCCTAGATGCTGCCACACTGCCACGTCCTTCTGAGTGGAAACAGCCTTCCTCAGCACATACTGCCTTAGGTTTTCAGTGGGCTATTTCATGATGTTAACAAAAAAAAAACCCCTGCCTTCCAACAGTCATGTCTTTTAGTTCTGGTCTAAAAATGGAGCGCTGAGGGGAAGAAAACACTCTGGTCCAACATATTCAATACCTTGGAGTTTCTCTTTTGCGTTTGGATCCCTTGATGGCATCAGCTCATGCTTACCATGAAAAGCTTATTTTGGCTGCAGTGACAATATGCTCTTTGAAATGCCTTATCCCATTGTGAAAAGTGAGAATTATTTTTAGTTCTTAATTATTTTTTTTTAATTTAGTAACCTGCTAAAACATTGGTGTAAAAGAGACCTGATGTTTGGTTCCACTCTGTGTGATTTGTGGGTTCAATGGCAAGAAAAGGGATGGTGTGGACAGCTGAACTGGGCTGACAAAGAGCATCACGGACACAGAGCAAGGAGGGGGGAATGTGTCAGAGTGTAGCAGTCAGTCTTGTGTTCATCTCTGGCATGCTTGAATTAGTGCAACCCTATCAGTTTCGGCTCTTGCTTCTGCTGCTCAAGTGAGTGTTGCATTTTGTTCCCGCTTCTTTTCTCCAAAGTGTGATAAAAAGATGATAGGAGATTTGATTTCCAGAAACGGACACCCAGGCAGGCAGCAGGATGCCAGCTGTTGGATAGGTTAACGTGGGAAGGTTTCCTATCAGACATTTAGAGTCTCTGTTACAGATAAGCAATTTTTGTTTAAAAAAACGCACAAACAACATATAAATGCCCCGCTGGTGATGAAGCATCCTGATGATGTTCCATTATAAGCAGGATGAACATAAGCTGGATTTCATTTGACCTTTAAATTACCTCCATTTTATCAGTATCATTTTACCAGCAGCTCTTTAGAGGATGAGTCCCTACTTGGAATTAATAGATTCCCTCATTGCAGGAGTCTGACACAGGGCTGTGAATAGCCCAGCCAGTGTGTTTTTCCAGAAGAGATCGCATCTGGAGAAGAGGAGTACTCTGACATGTAGGAAGGGTGCTTAGCAGTGTTGATTTTGCCCTGATTTGCCCGTGTACCTTACAGAAAAGTTTATCGTAGGCAAACAATAACTGGTATAAAATCCCATTTCCTTCTTCTCTCTGTGCTGCAGACCTGTGGGGGCAGAAGATGGACTATCTCCTTAGCATCCAAGAATGAAAGAAAATAACTTCGGAAATTCTGGAGATAGAAATCAAGTAACTAAGTGTATGAAGAGGTTGGAGGATGTTGAGGAGGCTTGCAAGGATCATATTTGCTTGCCTGGCCACAGTGGAGCTGAGGATACGTTCTGTACTTGTACTGATGTTAAATTTCAGTGATCTAATGAGGGACAGTTCTTGGGACCTGTATGATACAGAAAAGATATGAGAGGCTGGCACAGGTTTCCAGCAGAAAGTTGCTTTGTATTTAATTGAATTATTTTCCTGAGTGACCATTTGTTGTGTGATTAATCACTGGCATATGCATGGAGAGAGGATTTTTTTTATCTATACGGTGCTTTGTCATATCAGTTCCTGGTGGCTTCATTTGTTTATGTACAAATCAAAAGTATTTTTTTCCTTTAGTTGTACTGTTAGACGACTCCAGAGTGAATCATGGTCATAATGACGTGTGTTTTACTTCACAGTTGTTTTCAGATTGATCAATATATTTATATAGCAGGATGTCACCTCTCTGGTTTCTCCTCTCACCTTAGATCACCTTAGGGCTGCTTTAAACAATCTTCTTCTGCATTTGGTGAGGAAGATGGAGTTTTATAATGGAGAAATATCCTGTTGATAGTAGTTAATCTCCTTGTTTAAAAAAATAGGGCCATTTCATCTTCTAATTTAATGATAAATTGCAGCGATTCATAAGGGAAGGAGGGTTTATTAATAGAGAGGATAATGGACTGCAGAGAGATATGAGAAAATAGTTTCATCAAATAAGGGGCTTAAGGGGGGGAAAAATGCAGAGTGTTAAGTCAGAACTGAAATCTTCAGGATCATTGTTATCTCTCTGTACCCCATGCATGACCACAAGGACCTTCTCTCCTTGTCTCAGACTTGTTTCTTCAGGTTTGATTTATACTGTAAATGATCCAAGAAGAGAGATACCTAGGGAACTCCTCGTGCTCTTCAGGTCAGTGGACATGTCTCCAGATTCAGAACAGGCATGAAAATATTCTCAGTGAGCAGAACAGAAACAATTTTTGAATTTGGGCTGAATTTATAGAGTTGTTTCTTACAAAAGTTCCAACCATAAGCTGAAAAATACAAAATAATTTTTTCACATGGAAAATAGAATCTAGGATTCCAAGGTCCGGTATGCACTTCTGTAGAAACAGTGCAGACAAAATCACCCATGCAGTGATTTCCCTCCAGTACTGCGAAGTGGGATTCTTCTTAGGTTCAGGTTAATAGTAATTTATCAACTTTACACATCTGGCCATGCAAATGCTGCCTAAATTTGCTGGGGACAAAAAACGAGGATGAGATTTTCACAAAGTCCCTGAAAATTCCTGATTGTTAGGAAACTGCTAAGATATGAAGATTCTTGTTTCGCCAAATGGGAGGAGTGGGGGGGGGAGAATTAGTATTTCCTCTTTTCCGACAGGTTTCTATTTAATAAGGTGAAGCCAGAAGCTGTTAATCTCTTGAGAACATCTACTCCCTTTAAGTTCTTTGCATCTCTTAGGAGCAAATGAGGTAGAACGTTTTTCTTGTAGGCTTCTTGAAAACTTTCATTTTGCAGATAAATGAGATGCTTTCCAGTTTCCTTTTGGTGAACAAAAAACTTAAGTTTTGATAAGATTTGTGTGTTGTGTTGTTCCTGTTTGGGCCAGCAGCTAAACTGGTTCCCTGGCACTCAGCTGCTTTCCAAGCTCCAGAGCTGGCTCTGACCAGGCAGGATGTTAGTAGCCCAGCATTTGTCTGCTGTGCTTGTGAACTGATGAGTGATCCTCCCTGTGCTACTTAAAAACACCCCAACAGTTGATTAATCATACTTGCTTTCCATCTCTTTTGACAGAAGGAAAAGGTTGGGATGTGCGGTACTCCGCCTCTTTCCCTCAGAGGAGAGAAGATGGGTCAGGTAGGGGCTTCATTTGAAGCGGCATGGGAAAGCTACCCATGCCTGTGATTATATTTAAGGAAACAGATTAGAAGAGGTGAGGGAGGTGGAAAATCCCTCGATTAACGAACTCATTAGTGCTCAGAAAAGTCAAACCAAATTGCTCTTCGGAAAAACACTGTCTGGCTGGATTCTGTGTAATTAGGGCCAAAACAGGATGGAGTGTGGTACAAACGGGCTGAGAGAGAAAAAGTGGTCTGTTCAAAGCCTAATTACTCAAGATGAGAAGTGACATTTGCACCAAGGAGGGATGCTATTAACAAACCTAAAGAGCCTGTGGTTTGCCTGTGGGCAGTCTGTAGATCACAAATGTTGGGAGAAAGGTTTATAAGGGTTTGAGCATGACAGATGAGAGGTGGGATGCCTGGACGTGTTTATACACTGACACTTAGATTGCACCTGCACCTACACTGGTGAGGTGTGTATACATCTTCACCGAGTCATATGGACCTAGCAGCAACACTAGCTTTGGGAACTGTTTACAGGCTGGTATAGGTCAGAGTTGGACATCCTCAGTGTAAAAAAGGGAACCTAGCATGGAGGTGATTCCAAGCTTCAGCTGCAGCTACTTTTGGATATCATATTGCTTTCCAGGAAGACTCTTCACTGTTGCCTTGGTAACAGACACAAAGTTGGACATAGGAAGTTCCATCTAAACATGAGATGGAACTTCTGGACTTTGAGGGTGGCAGAGCACTGGCACAGGCTGTCCAGAGAGGTGGTGAAGTCTCTGTCTCTGGAGACATTCAAAACCCACCTGCATGCCATCCTGTGCAATCTGCTCTAGGGGAACCTACTCTGGCAGGGACATAGGACTGGACTATCTCCAGAGGTCCCTCCCAAACCCAACCATTCTGTGAGAAAAAAATAAGTTCCCAGGGGAAAACTGCCGTTTAGTCAAGTGTCCAGGAGAGTCTCTGAAGACTGCACTAGTTGGAAAAGCTTTTGTCTCTGCCTCTTCAAACACAGCTGCCTGGAGGGTTTTCTTTGAAAGAGTCTTTTTTGTGTGTTTCTTTCAAGTGGCAGGAGTTGTGTGTTTGAGCCGCAGGTGGCCAGCTTGGAGTCTGAGCCGAGTGTGTTTACAGGGGCTGGGTAATTTGAAACTCTGAGTAGAGAGGAAACATCAGAGACATTTAAGTTTTATCTAAGCCAGGATGTGGCTGCGACTTTGAAACTACAGTGCAATTTTAAACTGCTTTCGTCAAAGAAGTATAAGCCTCTCTGTGGAGATTCACAGCTGGCTTTAAAAGTGGCTCGTTTTCTAAATGTAAGTTATTGATCACAATATAATCATCTTAGTTTAGGTCTTCTTGAGTTTAGAAGTGTCTGTTTAAAATTTATTTAAAGCAAATAAGGTAATAAAAAGCTTAAGCTGGTATAAATTCTCTTCTCTTATACTTCCCATCAGTATGCAGTTGTACTCTTAATCTTTCAAATTTAACTCACACTGTCCTTCTGTGGAAATCTCTAACCATCCCTTACATGTTTACCTCTAACAAGTTTACTTCTCCACAGAGTCGCAGTCCAAAGACCAGACACGGTCATGGCAGTCTGAAAGCTCTGCAAGTTCTCCCTGGCCTGTTTGAACATTGGTAGCTGTCCTGAGACTGATTTGAAATCACCTCCAGAACTCTTGGTGCTTTCTGTTCCTTGGCTTATCCTACAATAGTTGTTCTGAGCCAGAGAGAGGTCCAGCTATGAAATGCTGGTCTTCAACAGTGTCAGAAATGGATGTTTGTGGGAGAGTTGGAAGAGCAGGGCAAAGGTTTCTGGCAGTTTGCAGCTCAACAGCTGCTTGAACCAGATGTAATATCTTTATCTTCATAGAATGATAGAATCATAGAATGTTAGGGATTGGAAGGGACCTCGAAAGATCATCAAGTCCAATCCCCCTGCCAGAGCAGGATTGCCTAGACTATGCCACACAGGAACTTGTCCAGGCAGGTCTTGAATGTCTCCAGAGAAGGAGACTCCACAGCCTCTCTGGGCAGCCTGTTCCAGGGCTCAGTCACCCTCACTGAGAAGAAGTTTCTTCTCGAGTTTAAGCGGAACCTCTTATGTTCCAGTTTCAGCCCATTACCCTGTGTCCTATCATTGGTTGTCACCGAGAAGAGCCTGACTCCATCCTCCTGACACTCACCCTTGATATATTTGTAAACATTAATGAGGTCACCCCTCAACCTCCTCTTCTCCAAACTAAAGAACCCCAGCTCCTTCAGTCTTTTCTCATAAGGGAGATGCTCCACTCCCTTAATCATCCTAGTTGCCCTGTGCTGGACTCTCTCCAGCAGTTCCCTGTCCTTCTTGAACTGAGGGGCCCAGAACTGGACACAGTATTCCAGATGGGGTCTCACCAGGGCAGAGTAGAGCGGAAGGAGAACCTCTCTCGACCTACTAACCACCCCCCTTCTAATACACCCCAGGATGCCATTGGCCTTCCTGGCCACAAGGGCACACTGCTGGCTCATGGTCATCCTGCTGTCCACCAAGACTCCCAGGTCCCTTTCCCCTACACTGCTCTCTAATAAGTCATTCCCCAACTTATACTGGAACCTGGGGTTGTTCCTACCCAGATGCAAGACCCTACATTTACCCTTGTTATATTTCATTAAATTTTCCCCCGCCCAACGCTCCAGCCTGTCCAGGGCTCGCTGGATGGCAGCACAGCCTTCTGGTGTGTCAGCCACTTCTCCCAGCTTGGTGTCATCAGCAAACTTGCTGATAGTACTCTCTAGTCCCTCATCCAAGTCATCGATGAATATATTGAATAATACTGGTCCCAGTACCGACCCTTGAGGCACTCCACTGGATACAGGTCTCCAACCAGACTCCACCCCATTGACCAAAACTCTTTGGCTTCTTCCCCTTAGCCAGTTCGCAGTCCACCTCACTACCCGAGAGTCTAGACCACACTTCTGCAGTTTAGCAGCAAGGATGCTGTGGGAGACTGTGTCAAATGCTTTACTGAAGTCAAGGTAGACCACATCCACCGCTCTGCCATCATCTATCCACCTTGTTATATCCTCATAAAAGGCTATGAGGTTAGTCAAGCACGACTTCCCTTTGGTGAAGCCATGTTGACTGTCTCTAATGACCCTTTTATCCCTGATATGCCTTGAGATGGCACCAAGGATAAGTCATTCCATCACTTTCCCAGGGATGGAGGTAAGGCTGACCGGTCTATAGTTTCCCGGATCCTCCTTCTTGCCCTTTTTGAAGACTGGAGTGACATTTGCTTCCCTCCAGTCCTCAGGCACCTCTCCCGTCTCCCAAGACTTGGCAAAGATGATGGAGAGTGGTCTAGCAATGACATCAGCCAGCTCCCTCAGCACCCGTGGATGCATCCCGTCTGGACCCATGGATTTATGGATGTCCAGATTGCTTAATTGGTCCCTAACCCAGTCCTCATCGACTAAAGCAAACTCCTCCACTGCCCTGACTTCCTGTGGGGCCTCAGGGGAATGGGGCTCCTCAGGACAGCCTCCGGCAGAGTAGACAGAGGCAAAGAAGGCATTCAGTAACTCTGCCTTCTCTGTATCATGTGTCACCAAGGCACCCACCTCATTCATCAGTGGGCCTACATTGCCTCTGGTGTTAGTTTTATCTGCCACGTATTTGAAAAAGCTCTTCCTGTTGTCCTTGACCCCTCTCGCCAGGTTCAATTCTAGGGAGGCCTTTGCTTTCCTAGTTGCCTCCCTACACCCTCGGACAACAGCCTTATATTCTTGGTAGGACCTTGTTCCCCTGAACTTGTCTAGGTGCTTCTGAATCCTGGTAAGTAATTGGTATCCTGAACCTCCTGTGGCAAACAGTTTCACAGCTTAATAAAGCACTACGTGAAGCTTCTACTTTGCACCTGCCACTTGCTGGTCCATTTGATGCCACTTTGCACTCTGGGAGAGATGGTGAACCATTTTCCTCTTTACATTACTCAGTATTACAAATTCCATACTCCTGCTCAGCTATCCCTTAGTGCTGGCTTAGGTGTTTCTTGTGCAGAGGCTCAGGGGACTTAGTGAGATTGCAGAAAGTGGGTTGGAAAACAAGACTTGGCCAGAGCCAGTGTATACAATGCTGTACAGGATGGGTGGGAGTTCTCTTATGTTTCATTCTTCTCTTGGGCCTGGTGACCAGCTGCTGTCTGAGCTGCAGAGAGCCTGTGCTGCAGTAACTGGCTCTGATGGAGTAGTCAGAAGGAACAGGGGTAACTTCCACCCAGTGTTCCATTGATCTGCATGGAGGGGATGGACGGGAACATCTGTGTTCAGCAGGATGAACAGAGTTCTCTCCCAACCCATTAAAGCTTGGCTTTCTGTGAAGTGCCAGACACATGTAAGTGGTCTTTCAATCACTCATGACTGGAAGTGAGCAAGGTCCTCATGCAGCTTTCCTTGGCACTGTGACATGATTTGACAACGTCACTAAGACTTGTGGGTCTTTATGGATAACATAAATATCTGTAAGGCAACTCAATCAGCTGTGTCTTCCACTTGTACAGCTCCTCTTGCTGTCACAGCTGAGTGCCTTCCACAGTACCTCACAGCACCACGTGATACAGGTCCTGACATTATCCCCATTGCTCAGAGGAATCCCATAAGGGCCTGGAGCCTGTGGCTAAGGGAGCAACTGGTAACACTAAAGTTGTTGCAGAGTTTGACAGAAGCTGCGTTTTTAACAATTTTTTTTTTTTTCCAGGCATGGTAAATATGCTTGCAGCATAAAAGACTTCTACCTCCCTTCTTCAGGAGTATCAAGCCTCCCAAACCCCAGATTGATAACTGGAGATTGTCTGACAGCTCCTGATGATTGAGCTTATAGAGGTAAAGAAATATGATGGTAGCAGGTATCAACTTCAGCAGAGATGTTGGTATGCAGCTGAGCTCCCTTGGTGTTACTAAAATACTAGATTTTCTCAGCAGATAAACACTAGAATTTGTGCAAAACTCTGCTCTCCTCTGCTGAGGAGAGTGGCGCAGCTTCAAAGTGATTGACAAAACCCCCACTTTAACCAGGCATTATGTGTAACAGGGAAATGAAGAGTTCATAAACTCTATTGCTCTTTCTAGTGAAGCTGGCTTCCTGGTCTCACATCCACTCAATGTGACTGTATGAATCAGCAGCTCAGTGCTGCTTCTGTCACATATTGTGCTTGGAGACACCATCCTGTCTCCATGCAAGTAAATCTGAAGGAAGTTTCTCTGTCAGTTGAACCTCAAATGTGAGTTAAAACTGCTGCAGAAATGACCTCTCAGCAGGACTTGTAAGAGTAATTTTTCATGTACACCTCATTATAGTATTGTCCCTAGTGTATAACTCTGAGATGCAGCTCAGACTTTCCCCTGTGTGGTCCCAGGAGAAGCTGCTTCCAGCCTCTCCATGTTCCTTCTCTCCACCCTTGATTCAACATAAAGCTGCTTCTAGTTCTGATCAATTCACTCTCTGATGTCTCTCTGCAGCACTGAGCTGTTTTCAGAGATGCTCTGAGAGTACAGTGAGGGGGAAGGGAGACTGTTTTCCTACTGATAATAGCTATCTTTAACTCTACAAATATCCCAGCCTCTGGGGATGTGCCTGAGCTGATGGGAGGATGATTTATGTTGGTCCAGTTCCCACGAAATGTGTAAAAATTGACAGGATAGTAATGCAGAAAATGTCTCTCTTCTCTAGGAAAGCAGAGCATGACTCTGCTTTCTTATATTTCCTTCAGGGAAAATGGGGTTAAGAGCCGACTTATGCAAAAAGAAAGGAAGAGGAAGAAAAAAAGGAACAGTTCAATACAAAAAGGTTTAAGAGATGTTTGCACAAACTAGCAGGGTAGAGGACAGAAGAAATGGGATGCTGAACTTCTGTAGAGCTGAATATCTACCTGGAAACTGTAATTTCTGTCCTTGCACCTACTGGGCCAAACCTCCAGAAGGGACATGTCACAGCAGTCAAGGGGCTTGTTCACCCTCCAGGAGGCACAGGTTTTGAAGTTCAAGACCACAAGCCAGAAATTAAAGAGAGTGTGAAGCATCTCCTGGAGCTGTACGGCAGTACACGCAAGGTTGCTGCTCAGCTGCCTTGCAAAGGAATGGGAAGGGAGAGAGGGGAACAGCAGGAAATTTCTAGCAATGATGTGATACTGTAGACGGGGAGGAGGTGGTTGAGTTCTGAACATTTTGGTTTTCTGTAGCATCAGGTATGTCTTGTTTGAACTTGATGATCTCGGAGGTCTTTTCCAGCCTCAATAACTCTGTGGTTCCGTCTGCTCTGGATGCCAGAGACAGGACTCGCGAGTTAGAAACTTCTGCCAGGTACTGTGTGACAGTCCTTGTTTTCTAAACAAGTTCCTACTGCAGTCCATCAGAGACTAATGAACACAGATTCTCTTCAGTCTCTGTTCACATATGAGCCATTACTGTGTACTTCTAGGAATTCAGCAGCTAGATTAGTGCTTTTTGCAGGAGGGGCACACTTGTTCAGAATAAAAGCAGAGGCAAAATTGATGACTTAGTTTAAATCACCATAGCCTAATGAATAAATTTAGTGCTTAAAAATTTGTAGAGGTAAACACTTTAAAAAAACAAATCACCAAACAACAACAAAACAAAAAACCCCAAACCAGGCAAACTTCAGTGAATGTACAAAGTTGTTACACTATGCGTTTAAGTTTGATGCAGATCCCCACATTGTTTGCAAACTGTTCTCTTTTACCAGATCTTGTGCTGTCTACTTTCTTGGTGTTTGAGAGGCCTTTTTAAGTACATGGTATCATTAGTGAACCTGAACTGGAAGAAATCCAGACTAAACTGTGCCTAGATTATTATGAAGATGGTGAATAAATTAGGCATCTCAGATTGCTTCAGCTAGCAATGTTTGTGAAGCTAGCTGTGTGTGACGTTGTAAACCCTTTGCTGTCTGTGACTGGCTCTGGCAGGAAAAAGAACTCTGCCTATGTTTGTGGATGCTGTTCAATAGTGTAATATATTTAGAAAAGTCTCTCCTCTTGTTTGTGAATGTTCCTTTTTCCTTTTTTCCTCTTTTTTCTTTTTTTTTTTCCTTTTTCTTGAACCTTTAATTCCAAGTACTTTCCCCACTGTTGCAGTGGAAACAGACTCATTAATGGACTCATTAATAATCTCCACCTGGACACTATCCGGTGAGATCTATGTGCTCTGAGTTAACGTGTCTGTGGCTACCTCTGCCAAGCAGACATCTATTATTTTCTCACCTCAGCCACAGAAATGGCTCCCCTGACAAAGGCTCTTTGCTATACCACAATACCCAGAGATTGCTGAATATTCATTATAACTGACTGCTGAAAGTGCTTCACCAGCATATGGTATTGGAGCCAAGATGTTTTATTACCTCTTGCCTTTTGCTTTCCTCAGAGAATGTGGTGTGGCTTATATCATCAGTTCAGTTAACTTTCTCATCTGAGCTACTTAACTTGTGCTTTGCTTTGAGAAGAAGAAGAGAGGGAGAAAAACTCTGATTTAGCGCTAGTGCTTTGGTTCCATGAAAGTGAAATTTACAGCCCTGATAGTCTGCTGGAAGATTGATTAAAGAAGACAAGCCTTTGAACTTTGTTTCAAACAAGAGGTGGTTGTAATAACTGTAATCTTCTGCTTTATGTTTCCCCATGTGAGGGAGGGAACTCCATTTACCTCTCTGTCACAGTGAAATTGAGGGATGTAGGTGGCCTGCATTCAAATAGCAGCAGACACAGATCCCCTTTTACCTTTCAAAACTGCACATAGTAAGTTTGTCTTGCTTACTGAGACTTAAAACTAGCTCACATTGTTTTGTGGGCTTCCAGCCTGATTAAGGGTGAGCAGCAGAAATGACCCTACAATTGTTTTGCAAGATGATGGTCTATGAACTACATCTTTCAGCTAAAGTGAATATCAAAAAGTAAATGAAACTGGGTATATACAGAGTGAGCTTCCTTCTGTTCTGTAGAAGCAAATGTTATATCCTTATGGCCAAACATCTGTGTACTCTTACAGGCTTATGCAAATGTACAAAATTCCACTTTTGACAAAATCCTCTTTAAATCCTCTTTTATTCACTATACTTGTAAGAAAAGAAAAAAAAATGAAATGTCTCTTTGATTGTTATGTAATTACCTAAGAATTTATCTTCATGGCTGTAGCAGCTTACTTTTAAAAAGCAATTTTTTCTGCCTATGGTTTGAGACGTTCAGTCCTCTGACCGAATGGGTTCAAACCTGCTTTAATTGTTTCACAGAAGACTTCCCTACCAACCAGGCAGGGTTCCGTGTGTGTGAATGAAGGTGAGAACTCCTGCTTCAGTGGCTGTACTTTAGGTGAAATACTTAAATATCTAGAAAGGGCAAGAGCTTATCTCAGTAGGACAGTTCTGCAAGTTCTGAGCAGCCCAGATATCACATAGTGGTGAGTATGAACCCTGGGGAATTTGTGGCTTGCTTGGTGGTTTGATGTTCTTGAGAAATGTGAATTCAAATGCAGTTAGGCAGAAGAGGCAACTGAATCTCAGACTTGTGTCTGTGGTCTAGGACATGAAAGAAAGCAATGTTATCTGATTGTCTGATTCATACAGTTTTTAATGGTTACCTAAAATGTATGGCTCAAATCACTGAAAACCTGATTGGCTGAGTCCAATGTTGTGTTAGCTTGTGTCTTTTGTGAATTCTTTTTAAATTCAAGGGTGTGCCCAATGAATTTAGTATTTGTACTTGCTGAGATCCTGAGGAGTATTTAGCTCTATGCAATTTTTAAGGTTCTGTTGCATTGATCAAGGCATTTTGCACTGATTGCACAACGAGATTTGATTTTCTACTTTTCCTTGTTCTGCAATTGATATTTTCACTCCTCAAAAGGAAGTTAGATTAACAATAAACATTGGAATGGAATGACAAATATGTCTTATTTCTTGGATGCTCTGCAGATATGCCTCATGAAAGATTTTGTGTGCAAGCAATACAGAAGGGAAGATGTACTCAGAAAATATCAGGGGTGGTATTTATGTAGAGGTGCTTTGGTTCATACTAGTTTAGATTGGGGGCTTCTATTCAAACTCTCTTGACACTACTGTTGTAAAAAGTTAATTCAGAACAATTATGCCATATTTTACTCTCTGTAGATCCTAGAGTCAAATCTCTTTTATTTGTGAAATCAAGCATTTCCCCAAATTCTCATTTCAGTGCATATACCTTCACGTTGGAAATGAAATTATCTAAGTTTTTAAAACACATTTTTTCCCTACACTTAAAAACTGCCTAACAGGTTCTTCATGGAAAATCTGTTGCAGCTATAGAAGCAGAATGGAATAAACTATCTATGTGTCTGGCTACAGGCATTAGAAAATCCAGTTAATGAACTGGATTTTCTAGTTACTTATTCAATATTTACCTTGACTATGTTTAGCCACACTTGGCAAAATAATAGGTTTGTGTACTCACTGTCAACAATATTAATATTTCAGCATTACATAGCTAAAATAGACTTCTTTATTTGTTTCCGTATCAATTCTTTGTATGCAGATAAATACTGTCCCTAGTTTTGTGGTGGTCTGTGGAGTGCCTGTATTTTTTCGTTTGATTCAGATTTCATTTCATTAGAGTTTGTCAGTGGAGGGGATTTGTGGTTTTGCTTTTCAGCCATGGGCACATCACAAACATGCCTTGGGTTACAGGCAAACTGCAGACTCATCAAGTGGCCAACCTGATAGTTCTCCTAAACTCAGGTGGAGGAAATATAACTGGAATAGACAATGTCCAAGTCTCCATGTACATTTGCATAGTATTTATGCACCCATGATGATGAAAAAATATACTAAGATTTCTTTTGTTGCCTGTAGTTCAGCTGGGCAGCTTGCTGTGCAATCCTGTGATGTGAGGAGGTACTGAGTAGTGGTTAATTTTCGTTCATGAAAAATTTCTCCATTTCCTTTGATGCAAGAAGCTACTAGTGAAGAATTCTCTGTGTATTAAAAAGTTATTTCCATTTCCCTAAGCATCCTGCGCATATTCAGTGCCTATCAGTAAAGGTCAGGACATAGGTTTGACATAATGGGAAACGAAGCAGCTCCAGTCCTGTGTTTAGACAGACTTGTCTAAATGTGACATGAAATTTGTCATAAAATCATCTTTTTGGGCAGAAAATGTGGTGTTTTGGGGCTCTCTTCAATCCGCACCACGAGGATCGTCACATGGGTCTCCTGCATGAAGCAAGGTGCAGGGAAAGAGAGCACCGCTGAATGAAGGTGGAAACGTGTTCTTTATTACTGGACCAGACTGAACATGGGAATGTGGATGACTGGTAAAAGTGGATAGGCCCCAATGTCAAAAAGAAAGACTGTGCCTGGACTGCCCAGGGTCAGATGATGGGAAATGTAGTCATATTTCAAGCTTCAATTTTAGATGCTTGCCAGCATTGGAAATGTACTGCCATTATGTGACTTAAATTCCAGAATAACTTAGAACCACCCTTGGGATCAAGGTGTTCTTAGATTTTATTTTACTTTTCATTTCTGGGACAAAAATATTTAACTTTTGAAGGAGCAATGCCAAACTTGTACCTTTTATGAGCCAGTGTATTTTTAGCTACATCACAACGGCTTTGCTATCCCTTTTTTTAATTATTTTTTTTTCTCATGCTAAATACAAGATTTTTTTTTCTTCAGAAAGAATTTTTGAATAAAAACCACTTCCCTTTATCAGTAAGGAATTAAGCCCCTGTGAGGATCCTTTGATTTCTTTAGTGTATTAAAGGTAGGGAACAGAGTTTGTTTTTTTTAATTTCATGGTTTGTTTGGTATTTCAGAGGCAGTGAACACTAGTGATTAGATGAGCTGATAGTGAATGGGAAATCACGACACATTATGTAGCTTTTTTCAAGTCCTTTAAGTATTCTTTTGCCTTTTAACCCTTTCTGATAGGAAATGAAAATGGGGATAAATCCTCAAAAATTGCAAATTCACTAAAACTCAGCAAAAGTTTACATGCCACTTCATGCAGAAAAATGAAAAGGGATGGACAGAATTTCTTCATGGACTGGTGATAGCCCATGACTCCAACTCCATCTTGTTCAAATTCACCCTAGGGATGGAGTGTTCTCTCCGGAGTTAACCAAGGGACATTTGGATCAGGCAGTAAGTACTTCCTCTTATCAGGACAAGTGTCCTCTACAAAGTGAAAAAAATAAACGAGTGTTCTGGGACAGTGTGTTGTACTGGCATTTCCCATGTTCCACTTGCTTGCAAGTTCCAGGCTGGCAATTTTCTACTGTCCTAAAAAACACCTAAAGGCCAACATGGTTGAGGTGGATGGTGGTTTTCCTTATTTATTTTTCCTTCTTTTTTTATTTTCTCATTTTAGCAAAAATTGGAAAGGAAAGAATTGGTGAATAACTATCAGTCATTAGAAACTCTTTTGGTTTTTTTGTGTACTTCTATAGTCCCCATCCTGGCAGATCTTGCTCTCCATAGCTCTGAAGTTACAGGACTGCAGTTACTGTTTCATGCCAGCTGAAATTGTCTGTGATGCCATGGACCATTTTTAGAAACAAGCCACTTTTCTCTGGGATGATCATTCAACCTCCAGCTTGATAGCGGTCTAGAGAAGGGTATTTTCAGGTGTCATAAAATGTGTAAGTAGCACTAGTTGAAAGAGGAGCAACAATTTTATGAAGAACTTTTAACTTGTTCTGAATCTAGTGAAAAATTCTGCAAAGTTTTGAGCAAATAAAATGCTACTTTAATGTATTTTATCTTCAGAAACAAGACGCGTCAAACATGGAATAATGATATTAATTCAAAACCAGGACTCTGAAAATGGTTTTGGAAAAAGTCTATAGAAACCCTGATGAAAAGAAAAATCAGAATAAAGAAGGTGGCAGTTTCCCAGATGAAAATTGCCACCTTTTAACACAAAGTACTTTACCTATTCCAATGTGTACACTTATGTTAATTATTTAGAAATTATTTAGGTTTTTATTGCACTTCATATTATAATGACCTAATTGACATTTAATTACCTTGGGATTGCTAATGCATTTAATTAAGCTTTTTTTTTTCCTTCCTTACTTGAACAAAAGTATCCCAGATAAAATAACACAGCCATTTCATCTCCTTGCAGCAGCACTGAATCTGTTTCTGCTGGATGTTGAAAATCCAGTGTATTCAATATTCCTATGTGAAATGAAATCCAGAATAAATATTTACTAGTTTAAAAAGTAATTTAGAAACTTCTGCTGCTTACATCAGCACTTGGGGAATCTGATTTGTATCTCTCGCTGGCTTCGTGTCACCAGTTCCAGAGGAGTTGCTCCTTTTTCTGTCTACATGTGAGGAGAATGAAGTTGACCTGGCTTGTGCTGGATAAGACACCTTTAGATCTAGCCAGTAATGCTCCTGGCTTACTCCAGTCTGCACAAGGCCACTGAGGTGATGAAAGACACTCTCCTAACTCACGGGTGCAGTGTCCTGCACCGAGTGTCCGAGGTGCTCTGGGTGCACTTTGCTCTGGAGCTATTCAGTGTAGCTGGCTGGGGATGGGCAATCGCACAACGCTCTGCCAGACGACTGAGAGGCTTGCTTACCTCTGTACCAGCTGTCTTAGCTCTGTCGCAACAATACTGATGCCAGTACTGGTCCCAGGTTTCAAACCCACCTATTGAAATAGGAGGATTTTCCAGCTTGCAGATCCCTGTGCATATGGAGGCTCAAACTTGGGCTCTTGCACTGGCAGTCAAACCTCCAGGCCACCCCTCCAGCACTGTGATGGACATGTAGCTAATAGAGGATTGTAACTTCACTAAGCAGTGGGAGCAGATGAGTGTTTAAATAACAAAGAGTCTTTTTATTCAAATGTCCCAAGCAGTAAAGAACATGGAGGGGATCTCATCTCTCTCCTACCCTCTGAGAAGTGTAAGCAAATTGCTCCCACATAGAAGGGGAGGATTTTGTTATATTTCCTAGCAGATATTGTGTGATGTGAAAGAAAAGCAGAGGAGAGATGGTGGATACAATCCTTCCTTGGGATCTGGCTTGGAAGGAGGAGGCTCAAAGTAAGAGATGAGACTGGTAGGCAACCTAGTTCCTTCCAGCCTTCCACCCTCTCCCCCCTTCTTCAGCTGAAGTAGCATTTGATTTATTTGTTCACTTGCTGTCCTGTGAGGCCTGCTTGCCTCCAGAATCAGAGGACTGTGTAACTGTAGCAAGAAGCTTCCAAAATCCATAGCAATAGCAGAAGAATAGGAGATAGAAAAGCTGGATTAAAAGGCGTCTTCCATTGTGGGAGAGGCTTTTCCCCTCATGAAATTGAAACAACCACAGTGCAAAAGTAGGGTGAAAGCATATGAGTGTCAGAACAGAACATAGAAATCCATCAGCCTTCATATGTCTTCTCTAAAAGACTTTTGTGAACTGTGTGACTGGCTTGTGCCTATGTGCAGGGCATAGGGTTAATTACACCTGGTGTAACAACCAGGTCCTCTTGAGTGGGAGGATCTATGATGGAAGAGCTTTCCTAGCTGTCTGCAGACAAATTGGTTTATAAATCTGGAGTCCTTTCATTCTCTGACAGGCACTGGCTCCCTCATTTCTTTTAGGACTGGTAGGAAATCAGACTCTGAAGTAGCTAAAGCCTGAGCTATTGCTGAAGATTTAAGCCAGGATCCATGCATGGGAAAAGTAGAAAAATCTCTCTCTCAGCTGGGATTATGCTGGTGCCTTCCCCAGCATCCCTCTCCACCTCTGGCAGGAGGAACTTTCTTCTAGACTCTACTCTGTCTATAGCCACTGGGGCTGGGAAAGGAGGACTAGAGGGTCAGAATAAAAAAAAAAAAGGCAACAGCAAAACTTTCTCCACCTGACCTCTGGGAATCACTAGTTTGACGCCATTATTCCTCAAGGAAGGTTTCATTCTGGCAAAGAACAATGCTGCAAGTCACTGCTCCTCCCACATTGCTGCTCGCATTGGAAAACTCTTCTTACTTCCACCTGATAGAAAATCTTATCTGGCTTGACAACAGCTGATTGATTTACCAGCTGCAAACCCAACATCTTCAATTTCTGTTGATGGAGAGGAGAAGATCCTGCCCAAGGAAGGGGATAATCTAGAATGGTATTTTTCTGCAGAGAGTTTTGACTGATGTTTGATTTTTGGAAAGAAGCAGGAAGAAGTTACTTTCACATTTGCAGAGGAAAGTCCTGTGAACAGTCTGTGGGAATTTGTGTGACTCTTCAAATGCTTCTAAATTGCAGATTTTCTGCATAGTGGTGATGGGGGAATTGTCCCTGCTCACAGGTGTTTACCAGAACTGCAATACTGTGGGTCTTGGAGTGAATGTTCTTATTTACTGTCTGCTTGTAAAGTCTCTGGCATAATGGGACTCTCTGCCTAGCTGACATGATGATATCTCTGTAAATATTCTTGCATTCTGCATACGTGCACTTGCAATGTTGCTGAGGTGGAGGGAGAAATCAATCAGTCGGAGCTTCAGTAAAACTCAGAGGTGGAGAGCTTCAGTGCTGCCAGCTCCCACGAGCATCCAGATCCCTTAGGCATCTTTGATAATCTCAGCTCGTAATTATTATCAGGAAACATTTCGCTGTTGGGAGCAGGTGAGTGTGGCTAGAAGGAACTGGCATATATCCAAGGAATTTGCATGCCACCTTATTATCATAGTAACTGTATTAGGGAATAGATGGCGTGTTTTCTTATTGCATTTCAGAAGTTCGATGACTGAGACACAGAAAAGGCCACAGCCTAACCAGAAATCTGTCCTTTTGGGAATTTCAATAGAAACGTCTCATATTCCAGGCCAGTACACTAACACGTCTTCTCTCTCTGTTGTCAGATGTCAAGTGAGAAATGGATGATTTCAGTACATCTTTTTCATGAGGAGTGTTGACATTTTGTTATTTTTCTCTCCAAATTTCTATGAAATTTATGAAATATTTCCTTGTAAAAAATCGGGTATTCTGGAGTTTCATTCTTTTTTACTTTTTACAGTCAAACCGTCTTACTCTTTCTGTATCAATCCATAGTATTTTCAAATGTGAATTTATTGCATTGTAATATTTATTTACAACAAAACAATATTTTAATCCAACCTCATGATCTGTCCCAAACAATTATCTTCAACAAAAGTTTTAGTTGTAATTGATCTCATGTCAATGTAAAAATAGAAAAGTAGAAGTAACATGAGTGAAATGTCAATGTGGCAAAATAAAAAAAAAATACTGAAGCATAAATTTCAAGAAGATCTAGTGGAGGTTTTAATTGAAACTGATAAAATATTACTGAAAGAAATAAATCAGTTTTGTGCAACATCTTTCCAAATTGAATCTGTTGAGATGAGGGTGTTGCAGTCAATGTTGTCAAAGACCAGTCAAAACTAAATTCCCACAAAGTAGATATAAAAAGCAGCAGTAATATTTTTAAATCGGTAAGCAGAAATTCTCATAAAAAGCTATTGGTGTGCAAAAGTTTTGAAACAAAGCAAAGATGAATATAAACAACAAAACTGATGTTAGGAGCTTTCTTCGCCTTGTTCTGCCATCCTCTCACCTTGTAAACCTCTTTCATGAAACCTCATCCCTTCTGTTTTGGTAGCAATGAACCTGGTAGGAAAACAGAATGAAGATTAATTTAATGTAACATGGGTAATTGTGTCCCACCTCAATTCCTCCACTGTTCTCAGCATCGCAGTATCAGAGTGCCTTCCAGGAGTGCAGTGAACAGTGTGACTCGCATCTGGCACATGTTTGTTCTCTCATTCCCTCCTCAGGGGAAATTATTTTTGGTTGAGTGATTTGTTAGGAATTCTTTTTAAATATGTGCGCATAAGATGCTAAGTACTTGCTAGAAAAATGCCGGGCCAACTAAATTTCTCCTAGAATGGAGGAAAGTTTGTGACGATTATGTTGTCTCGTGGGAGTTAATACCGCAGTGATTAGGTAGAGCAGAGGGAAGTTGTTATTTACACAAATGAGAAGTAGTGTCGCTGACCGCAGCTGCAGTGATCAGTTAGGACACTGTTAGACAGCATGGGTGTGTGTCATTGCACTTCAATACAAGGACTGACATCCAGAGACTGGACTGGTGGTGGCAGAGAGAGGAAAACTAGTGACACTAGTGACAGAAACTTCTGAAGAGGGTTGTGATGCTTCTGTCATAATGGCAACCAAGAATAATCATGGAATCATAGAATGGTTTGGGTTAGAATGGACCTTAAAGATAATCTAGTTCCAAAACCCTGCTATGGGCAGGGACACATTCCGTTAGACCAAGCTGTTGGTTCCCTGATGTTCTTGGAGCTCTTTAAGCCTTCTTCTGCCCACCTCGAGTCCTGGTGTCACTTGTCCTCTGCCTTGCTGCATCATTGCTTCCCAGTGGCACCAGGCCATTGTACCAAATGGTTGGCAATTTTTGTGTTAAAATCTTTTGACTATGCTTTGAAGCCCACCATTGTTTCAGGTCTTCCATGAACAATTTCTACTCTGGCCATGGCAATACACTGCCAGCAGATTCAGGTGATTTTTTTAGAGTAATCTAAATGCTGGAATTAATGAAACACAGGTATTAAGATCTACTGATATGGTCTAAGCTCCACTTACCTCTACTACTCTAGTGGTTCTTTGAACGGCAATAAATGGCCCTATTTTCTAAAACTGTGTTTAGCTAGCATGAAACGCTGACCTTGAGGACTTGAGGGGAATTTAGGCTGGTTTCAGATGTCCTTAGTAATGATTCATGTCGTTAAAACAAAAACATCCCAAAAAACACTCCCCTCACCCCCAGTCCTTTAATTGGAATTACAAGTGAATTACAATGATCCTGTAATTCCTCAATATTTCTTTAAGATGTTGAACTGAAGCCTGATTCCACTCTCAGTAAATTAAATTCATGCCTATGCAAAGAATTTTGCTCCTGTTAAAAGGAAAGACTGCTCCACCCAGAGATTTTGATGGTACATCTAAAAAAAATGGGTGAAAAAATACTAGAAAATACATTTTTTTTTTAATTAAAAAACTGCACACAATATGTTTGAATTAAAATGTTTGCTCCTTAGCATAAGTAGAGGAACTCTGAAGTTGTTCCCTGGCTGGGAGGCAAATGTCACCCATGGAGTCTCACAGGAAAGTCAGGTTCCAGATAATTACGTTCTCAAACTGTTTCCAAGTTATCTGACATGCAAAGTAAACCCAAACTTGTTCCTTCTGAAATGCCGTGTCTCGAGGGTGTTCCAGGGTAATGAACATGGTGTGTTGATTGCAGATTTTTGTTTTTTGTGTGTTACCATATGCAGAGCTTTGTCCCCGGCAGCTGTTGGCAGCTCTCTCCCTTTCCGGCGGCAGGAGCCATCCTCTGCCCTCCTGCGGGACTCCTGGTCATGCTCAGCACATCAGAGCTCTGCCTCACTGATTCTGCACTTACCCAGAGGCACAGCCTGCCGGGGAAGAGTTTCTTTGTCTCCTTTCCATACTTTCTTGAGAGGAAGCAAGAGAGTATAAGGGGGCACACAAACGCAAAATCTGATGATGATGAGGTGCTCGGGAACGTGGTTTAGAAGTGAGACTGGTAGAGTTAAATAACTGTTGGACTTGATGATCTTAAAGGTCTTTTCCAACTATAATAATTTTATGATGAGTATTTCAATGCTCTGTGCCTCAAAATGGGAAAAATATCTCCTTCACTGAACTTTGGCGGAGTTCAATTTGTGACTGCTCACAAGTGCAGAAGTTGCAGTAGAAATAGAATATTTGGGGGGGGATTCAGTTGATTAGTCACTTTAAGAATTATCCCTGTTCTGAACTGGATATCACTTCGCACTTGGTTGGTGGGTTTTTTTGTCCCTCATTTCTATGGCAATTTGATTTCCCCCATCAGAGAAACATTTACAGGCACTTTAAGTACTGCTTCCTTACACTAGTGTTTTGAGGATAGTAATTGAGGAAATGATTTCTGGCAAAATAAATACCTTGCTATACAAATTATGGGTTGGGTTGGTTAAGCATTCGTATACGGTAGAGGTTTTTGTGACTTGGGTAGTGTGTGCGGTCATTGTTGTTTATTTAGGCTGTGAAATAGATTGAGGTGATAATTTTTACTGGCTTTTAAATAAACTCATATACAGTTGACCCTCTTAGGAGTATAAGTTCTTCTCCAGGAAGCTTGTACCTGGACAGCATGTCCTTGTGTAACAGGGCAAATAATTAAATTCAGCAAGTTTGTATGTAAAAATATAATCAAAATTAGGATGATGAGCTCCTTCTAACATAGCCCCCTTGCCTTCCCTTACTGACCATCTGCTAGCTGCTCTTGTACCGAGCAGCCTTCTGGCTCTTTGTACCATCCTGCCTCTGGTCCAGAGAGTTGCTCCTGATTCCCAAGAGGGCTCTAGGCTCTGAAGCGCTGCTTGAAACTGCTGTGCTGATTGCGTTGTTCTTCCTGGTATTACTGAAAGGAAGCCTCTGGTGCCTCCTTGTAGGGGAACTAAAAGTCACAGGGAGCTCTTGGGAAAGGACGAGTACTGTGAGGAGATGGTACCACTGTCTTTGCTGGATTCTGCACAATATCGGACACACAACTTTAAAGCAATCCTGACTTCTGGGAGCTTTGCCCTAAAACAGGCTCTGTTCCCATTGCATGCAAAGTGGACAAATCATGGTTATATCCGGCGCTCTATCTGAGGCTGTTTCTTGTAAGGCTGGGCAGTTCCTAGGCAAGGAGGAAAGTGCTACTCAGTTTCTTTTGCTCTTCAACTTCCATGCATTCACGTGGACACTTCTGCTCTTTATCCAGCTTTTCCAGCAACTGGAAATAGGCTAGAGGGGAAATCAAAATCAGGAACTTAACCTCAAATGCCCTGTCAATATGGTGCTTTTTGAGAAAAGCTCTTATGGATGTTATGAACAATAAAATATCTTTCTTCAGGCTACTGACTTTCTTATAAGGAGCAGTACAGTGTCCTTCCTTCAGAAATCTCAGAGGCAGTTTAAACATATGCCCCCCCTCCTCCCCCGTCCCGAGAATGTTGTTCTCATATGAGCATAATGATTTTCTGACTAATTTAAATGTATCCTTCTTCAGCCTTATTGCTGTCACGGTTGCTATTCAAAATAGAAGTTTTCCATATGTGAAATTCTCTAAATGCCGAACTGGCAAGAAGCAGACTTAAGCCTGATTTTTAAATATATCACTCTATTTAAAATTCTGCTTTAAAAATTAATATAGGTTTAATTTCATATGATATTTCTCTACGAAGTGGCTTTTAGGGAAACAGTTTCTTTTTTGTTTATGCTCTTCTCACTCCTTTGTCATCCTGTGTAAGCACCCTTCAAAATTCAGTGTGGATGGATAATTTGCAGTCATTAACTCTGCTTTTAGGCTTGTGGATATCTTCAGTGTTGCGGTCATGGTAGCCTCTCTGTAAGGGACCTAAAGTAATTTATGACAGTTTAATGTGATTCATTTTCTTCTTTTCAATTTTTTTTTTAAGGATGTTTTTGCAATTTTCTGGTATTGTCTTTATAGAGATATTTTCCTTTGTTTTGTTTTCTGTGAAGTTTATGACTTGCTGTATTAGAAAATGTGATGTTTTGCAGAGAGGCTGGCTTGATTAGACTCTAAAGGTTTCTCTGCTTTTATTAACACCGAAGGTGTCAAAAAAAAGATTGAGGATATTATGAGAAGGGAGTGGGATTTTTAACTTGAACAATGAAGGTGGTGTCTTGAGTGAATCCTGGGGTCCTCCTTGAGCTCAGGGCATGGGCATGGTGGATTTCGTAGCCCTGTTACCCTCCTTATGGTCTGCTACTACTTTTCAGTTGTTGCTCAGCTTGTCTCACTGGTGACGTCACATCCAGTTTCTGGTAAGCTGAGTGTGAAGTGAAAAGAATACAACTTGAATAAGCTGTGTGATCTGGTTAAGCTGCCCCTAGATAGCAAAGCTCTTATTTTCCTCCCTGCAAAGGGGGAGGAGGATGGAAGACAGAAGAAGCAATGACAGCTGCAAATCCAAGTGGTTTTCCAAAAGATTCTTTGAGTATAGAAAACAGAAGCTGAGAACAATTTTACTGTAAAACTGACTTAGTTCTGAGCACTACTATGAAAAATTTTTAGGTACTGTGATAAAAATGGTCATATTTTTTTCTTAGGACTCTTGGCTGGTAATGCACTGTTGTCTGTCTAGTCTCTCTTTCCCTTGTTAGTAAATGACCTACAGCATTCATAAAACTTTCCAAAGCAAATTGAGGATTAACCTAGTTCAAGGAACATCTGGATCAGTAGTGATGTGCACTGTGCAGTGAGAAGATGCTGGGAGCTATCTCTCTGATGCATTGGTTGCCTAGGGAAGTGGTGGAGTCACCGTTCCTGGAGGCATTTAAAAGACACATAGATGTGGTGCTTAGGGACATGGGTTAGTGGTGGACATTGCAGTGTTAGGTTTCTGGTTGAACTTGATGAAGTGTCTTTTCCAACCAAGTGATTGGTGTCCTGCACAGATTCTTGGATGTCTCATGAAGACTGAAGTGGTATTTTGTCTTCAGTGGGAGTATTAGTAAAATCTCTCTTCTCCCTGGCCTCTAGTCCTAGTGGGACAAGTAAGATTTGGGTACCTTTTGAGATTCTTCTCTCCTTTTCAAATGTGGTTTGAATTACCCAAAAGAGTTTAGGAGGGATTATTAACCAATGTGTGCTCAGTCACTGACTTCACTAGGAAGCTGCGCTAAAAATATTTGAAGTTGCTAGTGCTCAGCTGAGGTCTTGGCTTGTACCTGTGAATTTGCTGTGTGGTTTATTTAAACAAAAATGTCCTGTTCTTGCTTTCTAGACCCTCTGTCCTTCTACTCTTACTGATACTGTTGACCTCGTGTACTCCTCTGCATTCTACTAAAGTGCAAAATTTGACTTCTCTGCTGTCTCCGGCCAGAGTCTTGTCCAGCCTGAGGGATGCTCTCTCTAGTCCTGTCTGGTAAGTCTCCCTCCTTTCAAATCTCTTTTAAAAAGTCGTAACACTTATGAAAGTAGATAGAGAGATCCCAGGGAAACCCGCTTTGGAAATAGTAAACCAAGATGTTTTTCACTTGTTCAACGCTTTTTTCATTGAAATGAAGGAAAAAAAATTAGAGTATAAGAGCTTTTAGCTTCTTGTGTGTAAAGTTTAAAACAAGCTGAGATGCCTAGCTTCAATGTATTGAAAGTGTGGACTAAAACTCTGAAGAGCTTGATTAAAATCCAGTGACATTACTCAGTTTGTGTAAGAGATCAAAGCGAACACGTGAATTGCTTGCAAATCACCTTGTTCCTCTAATGTCCTGGCAAAGCAGAAGTGAGCTCTCCCCTAGTGCAGTATCTGGAGAAGTCCTGGGTGGTCAGGCCTGGTTGAAACGGTGGTTCATTCCCTCCCTTATGTTTTTTCACAAGGGTCGCCTCAGATGCTCACCCAGCAAAGAGCACGTAGGCTTTTGACTAGAGGCAATTTCTTCTTGATGTTGGATGCACAAATGCTGATTTGCCAAGTAGGGAGCATGTTATGTGTTTGTCGTCTGAGGTCAGTGTTGGGTTTCAGGAAATTTTCCGTAGGAATGATACTCAAAGTGGTAGAGAATGTGAATTCCCTGTGCAGGTGTTAATGAACTCGTATAGTTATCATAACTTCATGTACATTTCTGTAATATATGCCAAACTGTCATCATTAAAGAACCCTCTGGGCCGCGTCTCAGAGGGTTTAGTGGTGTAGTGGGATTCTTAGAAGCTGCTGGTTTTGCCTTGCTAACTTCAGAAGATAAGAGTTTTGTTTAAAAATTCTCATCAACATCTGCAACTCTCTCGCATTCAACTGAAGTGGGAAAGTTATTAACCTTAAGTGAGCAGAGTTTGCTTTTTAAAAAACGAATCAAAGGAAAGTGTTTCGATATGTTAAAAAAATGCATGTCTGTTTCTGTGCCTCCCAAGCTAAGAACTGTTCAGGCATGGTAAAGAGCAAAGAGAAAAAAAAACGACAATAAAAACTATTCAAGCCTAAAGGAAGTATTAGGAAAGGAGATGAAAGGCAGCCACCTGTGATGCCCATGAAACAACGGGTTTTAATCCCCTGCTGGTGCCGCGTTTCCTTAGAAAGGGAATTTATAGATAAAGGAAATATTACATGGATAATGTGCTTGGTACCTGTTTGCAACCCTCAGTTTGGGACCAAAAGCTCTCCCTACAGGCAAGAAACAATGTTTTCTTGCAGGTAGCAGGAATTCCCCTATTTCATGCACCTCCTCTACCAATCTACTAGTGCTTTAGGGAATGAGCGTTGGCCTTTGGTTTTACAGAAAGGAGGCAGCAATGGTCACGGATAAGGATGCACAAAGAGCAGTGGACTTGGGAACTGCTTAGTCTTTAGAAAAACATTATGGCAGGGAGAAATTTGTAACTGATCAGAAGGACTAGAAGGAGTTTGGAAATGGTAGCACCAGCCTTGTGCTGCTGAGATAAAGTTTGCAGTGCAGCGGCCTTATAAAAACTTTCAGGATTATGACATGTGTCCTTACGCAGCAGTATGAGAGATTGGACAGGGGCCAGGATGTCATCTGCAAGATTCCAAGCAAAGTCCTGAATGCTTTGTAGAATAGACATTGCTCTCCCCCTATTCCCGAACAACAGTTCCAGCTAAGTGGGAATGGAGGAATTTTATAAGATTAACAGACTATGGGCTACAAGCAGAGAGCTAACCTTGTCTGCTTTTAAAGCTGAGGTATAATCTCTAAATTAAATTTATATGATTTATCACAGCTAGGAAGGGTGGTGAAACAACCAGAAAAACTAGAGGAGAGGGGAGACAAGATGATAGCCATTGGACTGGAGGGGTTTTCTCTCATCGGTGGTAAAATAACGAAATGGGATTAGCACTGGGTCCTCAAATCAAATTGTCCTGAAACACAGAGGTGTTTAATATATCACTATCAAAATGCAATATCTCAGGACAGCAACCCATCTGTTATCATTGAGGAATCAGATGGAAAGTGCATTAGAAGTTGGAATTTGACCCAACTGGGAGAATGACACTGAGTCATGGTGATGTATGGGATCTGTGCAAAGGCAAAGGAGAAAATACTCTCCCTATGATTTATGTATTGCATAATTACTGTCACTTTGCACAGCATTTCTACTCTGTCGACTGCAGAAAACAGCAAAGAAAGGTCCCCTCTGGCTCCTTTGCAGTCTGATTATACTGGGGATTTAGAAGTGGAGAAGGTCTGTTAGAATGGTGGAAATGTGTGTGAAAAGCAAGGACAAACTAATACAAAAGACAACGAAGCTGACCTAGGAGAAGAAATAGCAGATTTTGATGCATTTTATTCACCTGATGTCGTAATATAAAGAATAGATACATAGAAGGATGGTTTGGTTAAGCATCTCATATACGTTGCTTCTTCACAACCAGCTTTCATGGTATCTCACAAAAGGCATCATGCACATATAAACCCATGGAGAACTGACGCTTCACCCTTTGCTCCTGGTGTCTAGTAGCAATGACCAAAGAGAATTCTTTCTCGCTGATTCTGGGCTCTGAAGGATGATACTGATTGTACTCTTCCTTTCTGCAACTGCTGAGCCATTGGTGCTCACAATAAAACCCACCCTGTCTTTCCTTCTGTGATACCCTACACCACCACTTTCTGCTGCTACTTAGAGGCAGTTTGCCTTCAATCAGTTATAAGCCTCTGATTTCACTTTGCTGATTCTTAAGTAACATCTACAGCTAAGACAGAAATAAAGCCATACCCTGAAAACTTAGTCCACACACTTTGCAAAGAGACTGATCAAAACTTTCTTGTTATCCCTAGGAAACCTGGGTAGCCTCTAAGAAAGAGATATGAAATGGTTTGCCCTGTTAACTGCTGGGAACTTCTTAGGAATCATATCATATTTCGTTCTTATTATTTGTTATACTAGAACTACCCAGGTGGCGTATTGAAGAACACTTGTCAAAAAATGTAGCATTGTTCTTTCATCAGGAATAAATGAAATTTATCTCATAACCCAATCACTCCTGAAATTACTATAGATCCAGGCAAAGAGGAATCGAAGATAAAGAATTTTCTTCATTTATTGCATTAACATTCATCATCTTTCCTTGTATTTTTCCATCTTTTTATTCAATAAAAACTCCAGGTATTTAAAGTCTAGTAAACGCTGCCTTGTTTTGTTTTGCTTTGTTTTTGCTGAGTTTTGCTGGATAGCTAGAGTTGGCATGTGGCCAGCCTCACGTCCACATAGTCTCTCTAAAAACTTGTTGGTGGGGTGCCACTCCAAGGAGACACCTCATTAAATTCCTGCTGGCAAATGTTTGTCACCACCTCAGGAGCTCCGTGGTGATTAAGGTTGGGATTTTTCTCACCTTAACCTCATCTCTCTGAACACGTCTGAGCCAGTTCCTGGATCCGTGCTAACAGGCTCTTTCACCGGTAGCCAGGATTACATGCCCTCTCATGTGTCTTTCTCTCTTTCTACTCTTGAGGGAGTCTAGATGACAAGCCTAGGTTGCGTACTTCATTTTTTTGATGCTTAAAGTGGGATGAATTCTATCCTCCAATTCCTTCTATTTACTTGATTTTTTTCTTTTTTTTTTTCCTTCCCTGGCTGCCTCCAGCAAGAGACTGTTTCAGATCAGTTCTTCCCTGCTTGAAGAGATTCTTGCTCAATTCCTCCAAGGCTTGACCTTTCCTGAGCTTTTGCATTTATGCCACCTGCTTCCCGCATTTGATATAGGCCTAAATAGTTTTGTACTGTTTCATGAACTCTCTTTGGAGTTATGTTTTACCTCGGTCACCTCCAAGTCACCTCTTTCCCAACAAATACAGGTCATGTTTGCCCAGCACTTCCTTGTGAGGTGTCAAGCTACTGAATCAGTCTTGTATTTCTTAAACTCCTTCCTCAGAGCAGTGACTTCAGGACCAAGCTACTGCTTGTTCACAGTGTGAGAGTGAGGGAGAGGAAGGATACAGGGAAATTCTTTTTCCTTGCCTGAAGCACTTGTGCTGGAAGAGCCTTGGTGCAGCTGAATGTCTCCAGAGATGTGAGGAGGCTACTGAAGGCAGTACTGTAGCTCTAAGAAGGGGGTTTATGCCAAGATGTATATGTTAGGAAGTTCTGGGAAAATGGAATGAATTCATTGCTCTGTCATGTTTTTTTCCACCAAAATAAACTTTTGGGAATCTTAGGCACATTGGAAAGGAGCTTGGAGGGTTGGAGACCAGCTCCCAGGCTATGTACATGTATTTTCCTCTTCTTTTCTTATCTAATTACCCTGAAATTCACTTTCCTTATGTCAGGGTTCTTTTTTTTAGTTTGGAAATCAGAAAACCATGGAGGTAAAGGCCACAAAAGTGTAGTGTGGTTCAACATTATCTGAATGGTACTGTGGTGGTGTGCACTGTAGTTTGTCCAGTTTGGGGCTGGCTTTGCATAATCGCTTATCGTGCACTGTGTATTTGCATAAAGTGGAGCACTTTGAACACAATCCCCACTTACTGCATGCTGAAATGTAGTCCTGTGCCTTTACATGCTCTCAGGAGCTTTTAGCTTAGATACACACTGAGCCTTGGAACAGCAGTGTAAGGAAAGCTGATATGAAACAGGTAAAGCGGTTGATTTTTTTTTTTTTCTGGAGGAAAAGGATTGGTGAAGATATTGGGGAGAGGGCAAACTGATTAACATTGTCAGCTTGCTCAGATGTTTAGAGAGAAATAAGTCTTCTCTCTGATATGAGGGATGGGGTGGGCCCATTTTGTCTCACTCTGGTTTGTCCTTTCACTGTCCCAGCCTGTTCCTGAGACTACCAGGCTGAAGTCTGCAGTGCAGTCGCCTCATCAGCTGTGTTTCTGCTGCTGGAGGAATCACTGCATGTGTCTGCCAAGGCTAGGTGATCTTACACTGAGAGGGGAATAATATTCACTGTAAACCTCACTCAGAGCATCACTGATCTGGAAGAACAACTTTCAGGAAGCAGGTGAATGAATGTTTTATCACAGGGTAGTTCTGACCCTTGCCCAGGGTCTTATTAAACACCTTCTTTCTCTACAGTTGACTGTGCGTAGCCTTGAGAGAGTGGTCACGAGGCACTGATATTAGTTTTCCACATCTTACTCTCCATCACCTGAGCCATAGTGAGGGATTTTCAGTCTTTAAAAATGTATTAGGGAAACCCTGAGAGGAAAGGAAATACACAGTCAGGGAGATGGTGTGTTCTTCTGGTGCAGTGAGTTCTAGGTGGATTGTTCTAATTAACTGAAGTTATTTACGTGGACTCTGTTTTATTTACTTATGGGGCTGATGTAGCTGTGGAGAGTCTGCTGGTCTCTCACCAACCATGGATTTGTATGTATACAAATTCTGGTTAGTTCCTGTAGAAAGAGGTAAAATACAATTTTTTAACTGGGAGACTCATAAGCTACTGCTGTCCAGGAGCAGGAGAGATACACTACTCCTTGGAAACTTCATATCAAAAGCTGATGTCTCACACCCCAGGTTCAGCCCACCACACTTTGCTCCTGAAACATCTATGTCAAGCTTCCAAACAACCTCTGCTTTCAGTCTGGAGAGTGTGAAACACACCTGCACTTGACTGAAACCTCAGTGGAGTGAATCGTCCTTTGGAGAGCTCTCTCTGCCCCAGGGAGGGCTCAAGGTGACTACTTACTGTTTCTAATCTCAGTATCCCAGTTAAATGCCTCCAGTCCTGGCAGGTGAAGCTGTGCCTGGTCTCCCAGTTTAACTGCAAGTGTTTGATGAAGCATGTGGGCTTTCCAGCTTTTTACTGCCACTGGTGGAAAGAGGAGATCTTGTAATTTCCATCTCGAGAGAGGTGTCTTTTGTCCTGCCTTATTGGGATGATGGCACCCTTTTTACCATAAGGGCTTTAATTTCATGTGGGAAAGTAAGAAAATGCTGTATTTTGTCTGAAGAAAAGCTTTGAATCTGCTAAACAGTTGTGAGGCAACAAAACTTGCAAAAGGGCTGGGAATGGGGCTGATTTACAACTGCTTTGTGGGCATAATTTTCTCTGCTTACTGGTCCTAAACTTTGTTTGCTTTGGGAGAATACCACTGTGCATGCTTTTTTGTGTGACATTTACAGTTTTTCTCATGCAATTTGGCCCAGCAGCAGCCCAGGGACAGCAGACCATGAACTTATAAGGGTTGGCAGAGAGCGTGTGCAGCGAGGTCAGTACAGGGGTGTGATTTCTCCTTCTTGCAAGAAGAGAACAGGATCCGTTTCTGTGGGAGGATGCTCTAGAAAGCTGATGTAGAATTATTTTCTTCTTGCTTCAGTTGACCTTTTCTCAGCAAAATCAAACTAGTATTTTAGGGCTATGCTGGCGAACTTGAAAGCCTCAAGGCATTTATTTTTTTTTTCACTGAATGATGCTATTTAGATTATGATTTATTTGTCTGTTTGGCTATTTTTAAGAAGAGCTGTCAGAATATATATTGTTCCTCCCTCCTTCTTCCCCAGACTCCTTCACAGATTTGAAAACAATCTGATGTAATTTTGTTTAAAAGCAGAAAGGAAGAGAAAGCTCATTTTGGAGCAAAATGTGAGTGTCTATCTAAAACCCAAAACATTTTGGAAGGACTGAAAAGGAAGTTCTATAAATTGGAATGGATTTTTAAGGCCTCATCATGGTGTTTGCTCTCAAGTCCCCATGGCAGCGCAGGGAAAGAAGATACAATGATATCAGGCTCTGTAGGGCCTGGTGGGGGGCTGTGGTGGTGTTACAAAACCCAAGCCCACAGCGTGGCTGCATGGTGCAGTGTAAGATGAGATACTGCAATTGTTGGTGGAGATGGCGATGCTAGTTCTGCTAATACCATGAAGTGCGGTAACTATGCAGCAAGAGCTGGCACACCTTTTGTATTTGGCTAGATATGGCACTAATTTATATCAGGAAGGAGTTTCATGCAGCGGGGCACCGTAGGGAGACAGTTGCGTGTGATTTACTCATTGTGCCAAACTTGCTTTGAGTTTTATTTTTAAAAATCCTGTGTAGTCTCTTTTCCCTGCCTCCCTCTCCTGCGCTGAGCAGCGCTAAATGCTATTTGCCACTGAGGACATTTAAACTAATTTTTCAGAAGTGCTGATGAAGCAGGACACACTTTTATTGCTGTCAAAACATCTCTTAAGCTTGCTTCCTTGATTGCGTTTGTAAAACACCGACCTTAATAAGTTCAAACCCCAAGGAACGGATGGTGCAGACGGTAGCCCCTGAATGACAGCCCATCTGCTTGCGTGTCTTCCAGGCCAAAATGACTTCATTACAAGGCAGTATTAAGCTGAGTGCAGAGGCTGGCAGGAAAAGCTCAGCTTTGCTGTACCTAGCGCTATGCTCTTGCCCCGTTTGATCCCATGGTGCGTGCCAAGGTAATTGGCACGCAAGTTCTGTTCCTCCTGCTGGGAGACCTTTCCATTACACAGCATGTTTCCTGCAAGCGGGGAAACGTGGGCTTTGCATGTCAGCATATTTACACGCTGGTGTAGGACAGAGCTGGACGGCTGCCTCCTGATGAAGGGTGCACAGTTAGCTAAAAATTTTAGACAGCAGGAGAAGGGGGCAGGGTGTGGTGAACAGACCACTGTAGTGCAAAGAGACTGCTCTTCCTGAAGCTTATCTTTACCTGCCTAGGAAGCCTTAAAAAGGCTTTGCAGTCAGATGCCCTCAGTGCTGTGACAAGTAAAAGCTGCAAATTTGGGTATCACCCTCTGGACCTGGCAATCATACACCATGAGTCTGGAAGACACCTGATGCATGTGGATCAACATCCACATGTTACTCAACAGTGAATGCACACATGTCCTCAGCTGACCCTACCCAAAGCAGGACTGTCAGGTCTGCCTCTTCCAAAGAGGAGGCAATTCTGTAGTCAGACTCAAGACTATAACATTTAGTCTAGGTTTCTCTTCCCTTAGCTGAAAAATGCTTGAGCCAAGTTCTCAGTGTACTTTGATCTCTTGTTCAAGTCTGTAAATATGCCTCAGGTCCAGCCTGCGGCATCTGCAAGTCTAAGCCAGTCTGCAGCATTGTTAGTGCCTCATGGGTCTGACCTGCAGCTATGGTGCTTCTGACTTCGGCTTTCCTGAAACTATACAGTCTGTTTATCCCTAAATCAAGCTCTTTTCTGCTCTTCTGCCCTGGATGCCTCTTGCCCTCACAGTCCTACCATTGCATCTATCTCCCAGTCACCAACCTCCTCTGGAAGCAGAGATCCTTCTGACCAGGCTGCTGGAGTGCTCCATCTGTGTTCTCAGCCACAGTTCTCAGCTGTGCACACTTACAATGGCCCGACACTCTCCACGGCCAGAGGCAGTACCGCTTCAGTCCTGACCTTGGTCTGGGAAGACAGCAGTAGCAGATTATGTCATGATTTTGTAACAATAACAAAAGATAGGGTGTGCATGGAACTATGTATGCTTATAGCTAACTTAACAGTAGCTAATTAATTTTCCCAGCATTGTGATTCACTGGCGCAGCATTTTCTCCATCCATGGCTAAACAGTCTCCAAAGCTTTGAATATGGAATTCACCTCTGAATGAAAATAATTGACTCAAGTCTCGCTGAGACTTTTATGTGAAATATTTCCTAGCTTATGTGCTGCCTCTTCCTCTTGCCACATCTTGGTTAGGATGTTGTACCTACAAATCATGTCTTGGTGAGGAACAGACTGGGTACTGGGTCCTGTCAGGGAATCAGTAGCTGGAGATAATGATTGAAGGTTTTCAGCAATTTACTTTCAAACGTATTTGCAATAGGAGTAATTTAGACCTAATTAAATAGATATATGGGAGAGAGGAGGTAATCTCCTGGGCCAGAAAAGGCAGATTATGTAATTTACTTGACACTGGCTTTAACACAGTCCAATTGGATGTCTTCTCCCTTCTCTTTCTCTAGTGTTGGCACTAGCTTGGAAAATGTGGGCTGCTAGAGGTGTTGAGGCATATCTGAGCTCTCAGGCTGAGTGGGGCACTGCTGGGGCTGAATAAGTGAAGAAAAAAATATGTGGTGGCACAGACCATCTTTGCCAGCGAAAAAACAGCAAGACACTAATGACCATTTTGTTTGCAGAGTCATTGCATTATATGACTCATTGTGTGAAGTTCTTTGAGATGCCTCTAGATGTTAAAAATATGGTTCTTCCCTGGTGTGACCTGGTTTCCCCTTTGATGTCAAACATCTGCACCTTGCAGCAATAGCTGTCAATGTAACAGTATATGTGTGAGCAATCCTCAGCCTTTGTTTGCAGGAGAGGGTAGCCTGTCTGAACTTTCTTCATTGCCCTCAGAGCCCAACTAGTGCACTGTTTCCAATCTTATTTGGCTAAGGAAGCACAGGATCTATGTTTTTCACTCGTCAATATTCCTGTCCAGCTTTTTTTTTTTTTTTTTTTTAAATCCTGCTTACTCTTGCTGTCTCCATTGCACTTGTTTTATTTTTGCTTCTCTTGATTTTCACTTCTGCTCCGTTGTGGCACAACCTTTCCACATCTTCAAGTTCATGGCCCTTGTTCTGTGTGTTTGATACAGTTTTAAGTAGCTTTGTACTTTCTTTTCCCTTCTTAGTCCCTCCAGAATTGATACCACTCAGTCAGGTCATATTTTCTTTTTTGTTCTCTGGATTCTAGTTCTATCTCTATCTTGCTGTTGTAACTAAGGTCTCTCAGTCTCAGACTAACTCACTGCATCCCTGTCGCAGTTTCTGCCTCTCTTTGTAATGATACTTTGTTAGACTGCCGTCAGCAGCTAAATGTGTTTTCACATAGTCTCCTTTTCTGTCTGCTCTTACTGAAGTTTTGCTAGTGGATTCAACCTCGTGTCCTGGACCTGTGAGCAAGAACAGGGACTTTGTTAATTCTGTCTCTGACCTCAGGGAAATGCCTTGGTGAGAAATGGAGATGAGAATTAGGCATTGATTTCTCCAGTGTTGGTGCCATGATCATGAGATAGTCAGATGATCTCTGCTGCTGCACCAATATTGCTTTGGATGGAGGCGAGAACCACAGCACATGTTCATTTACTGTATTTTGGTTTCTGTCCTTTGTCATCCTGACTCTGGACATCACTGAGAAGAATTTGATCCTGTTGTCTTTACTTCCTCCATCAGGTATTAATACACACTGATAAGGCCTGCCTGAGTGTTCTCCAGGCTCAACAACTCCACTGGACACAGGACTTCAGATGTGTCTCACCAGTGCCGAGTAGAAGGAAGTGACCATCTCTCCCTTAACCTGCTGGCAACGCTTTGCCTATGATGCTACTGGTCTGCTTTGCTGTGGGGACACATTGCTGGCTCACATTCAGCTTGTCTGCCAGGACAGTGATGAGCACTGCACGCTTCAGTGTCTTTCCATTTAATTTGTGTCATTAGTGTTTCTTCTGGCTGCTGGAGCCATCTCTGTTTGTATTAGAGTGTTCCAGTTTGTATCGAGTATTATCAGATTGCAGTGTGATGCAAAATGGAAAAAGCTGATTGAAGGGCCAAGGCAATTCTCTCCCTCATCATCTTCCAGAATAAGCACTGCTGTTGTAAGCTCCAAAAACACCTGTGAATGAAAGAATGTTCTTAAATTCTTGGATGACTTCCAGCATCTATCTGTGGGGAGGATAATCTTTCTGTGAAGGAAGGATGGAAGCCTGTGTGTATACAAAGGTGACATTAAACTGAGCTACCCTTCCACTCACATTTGTTAATAATCCATTGCATGTGTTTCAGAGGCTTAAAGACCCAGTCTGAATTTCTTCTTGGGAAAAGGAGCTTTGTACGATATGGTTTTCTGGGCCCTAGAGACGTGTAAATCTTCCTCAAATATTTTGAATCATTGATGGATATTTGTTCTCAGCTTTAACCATACCTGTCATACCAGCCTCATTTTTACCCAGGTGACTTTCTTGTGGCATGAGGGTGAGACAGTGGCACATTCACATCAGAACGGAGATGTCTCAGCACAGCTCGGTGTCCCCAGAGTTTGCCAGGGAGCAACTTAGATTGCTCTGCACAGTGATAGGATCACAAGAGAGTCTGCCTCTGAAGTAGTAAAAAGGGCTTTTCAAGCTCCTTCAGAGGTCTGTCTGTTCATTCAGATTTTTTACATTGAATGTGGTAATCGTTTCCCTGGGCAAAATTAGAGAATTGCAGCCTATTCAGTGATGCCTTCTCTCTCCTGTTGTCATTGATAACTGACTGTGCAGCAGATGTGGAAAAAAACTGGCGATCTTTTTGCTCTGCCTGTGGCAATCCTCAGGCTCTCTCACATCCCCCTCTCCCAGCACCACCAGAAAAAGCCTGTGTTGTTCTCAAATGAAAAAATCCCACCCAGCAACATAAAAGTTTCTTTGCTGCGGAGGGTCAGAAGTAGGTGGATTACACCCTGAAAATCCCCTGGCAGTTCTTGGAAAATAGGATTTAGATCTTTGTATAAAGGCAACTTTTATTAAGCAAACTGCTATCCAGTTGGCTCCCTGGAGTGCTGAGCTAGGTGATTTTAGGAAGCTTTTAGCCAGGAAATTGGAGGGACACGGTTATCTGTCACAGACCTAAAAATCCTGCCGGTGGCCCCAGGGATGATGCTTCGATACAGATGCAGGAAAATATCCGTATGTAGTCAAAGGAGTGAGGAGGGGAGAGTGGCTACCTGATGATAACATTTCCATTTAAAATCCAAAGGAAAGTCCCCAATTTCTTTTGAGTTTCTTGGGTGAACAGCTAAGAGAACCTGAGGCCTTTAAACTGTACAACTTTCTGGTTTTACCTATATGGTAGTTTTGTTTGTGGTGATTGCTTTCCAAAATTCTGACAGTAACGTATTGCTGGTAGATTTAAGAAGAAAATGGGCAATGGCCTTTCCTCCGAGGGCAAAAGTGAAGAAGGTATGGCCAATGCTTTGAGGGAAAACGATATGTGTGCATGCATGTGCATTGTGGCTGAGTTGCATGTTCCTGCTCAGAAAGACCTGGGGAACGCGACCTTTGGGCTTAGGCTGAGCTCATTGTACTCCTCAGGGTAATGTAAAAAGCCTGAAGGTTGTTGTCTTCTTCCAGTAATTCCAGTGGCCTATGTGGAGACCTGACAACCTTTTTGTGTGATTGTGTTTACCTGTGCTAGCTACATAGCAGCTCTTAATACCATAATCTATGTTGGTGTAAATCTAATCAGAGATCCTCTTTTGTGGTTGTATTTCTCTAATGAAGCTGGGAGCTGCTTGCAAAGTTGACTAGTAGTGATGTGGCACTAGAAAACTTGAATGTCATGTATAAAGTCAGCAGAGAGTTGAGACTTCTCCAGAACTGGAGCTCAAGTCCAGACAAGGATCACCTGAGATCAGGGAGATAAATTCTAGTTGGAGGAATAATTTGGGCTGTTGTGCCTGACTAAAACTGCTATTTTTTAATCCTCTTATGGTGTCTGGGCCTCTCTGTCCTTGTCCGGAGGGAAAGGCACAGAGGAGAGAGAGGCAACTGCTGATGTGCCTGCTTCACTGCATGGCATGTGGGGCTGGTGATGACTAGTGGACAACATTGAGGCCACAGCAGCTTTGCAGTCACCTCCATTCTGTATAATGGGAGCAGACAAGGACCAAATGGGTCATAAACGTGCCCCTAAGCTGCAGGAGAGGTGCACCCTGGGTGATACACCCTGAGGGGCTTCTCCTGATCGTTTGGATGTGGGGAGGACTTGTTGGATATCTGACATGGTGTCAGGGAATGGCTTAGGCAGCCAAACTTGTATTTGGCTGCTGAAAAATGCCCTTGGGTCTTGCAGTTCAGACACAGCTGGTGACACCCCTGTCTCCTCTCATCCCCAAGCAGAATCGAGGCTCAGCAGAGCTGTACAGCACACAGCCTGAGCTGTGTTCCCTGCTTGCTGTGCCGCATCCCGCTGAGCAGCCCCCATGGTCCGTTCCTGCATGCAAACAAGAATTGCACATTAACACCTCCCAGCAGAAGCGCAGTGAGGCTGGATGTTGCCCTTTAGTGTACGGAGAAGATGGGTAGCAGGTGATTGAGTTAATGAGACCTTTCAGAAACAAAGATCTCTTAGCAAAGATAACATACCCCCTCCTTCCTTTTCCCTCCCCTTCCCCCAGTGTTCCCTTATTCCTATTCCAGGTGCTTCAGCTTCTGCAAAGACATTTATCATTTCTCCATCTTTGACAGTAGAATTTTTTTTTCCCCGTCTCTTACCGTCTCATTTTATCTTGCCCAAGGGGTCTGTGCTACCTTTTATTAGCTGACACTTCACTTCTGCAGACGGAAATGACACTAATGGAATGTGGCTGAGACTTTATTACAGAAATGCTGTTCACTCTGCACAAGCAAACATTCAGATATTCCTGCAGGAAAGAAATAAACCTTGAAGGTAAGTGCAGGAGCTGCAGATGAAAAAGAGGACAGGAGGCAGAACTGGTGGGTTCAGGAAGGAGAACAAAACAGGGAGGTGGAAGAAACTGACTGGACCATATCCCTCCATGTCCAAAAAGAGAGCAAAGGCAGTTTTACTGAGAACCAGCTGCATTTACGTCCAGGTTACGGACAGAGGCTTCTAGATGAGAAGATGGGGCAGAGGCAGGCTTCTGTCTCGTACTCCTGTTATTGCCCCAGCTTCTTGCCCAAAAGCTCTGCCAGTAAAATAACTCTCAGGGATGGTGGATGCTGTTCTCAAAGCTTTGCTGTGGCTTCTGTGGGTGAGAAACAGGCTTTCAAGCCAAAGAGGTATCTCATCCAACATGGTTGTGCTAGCTGAGAGACATAGGTCTTTTTGTTTTTCCCTAGCATGAAACCCACCAGTGATGTTCTGAGAGATCACCATAACTGCGTCTCTGTGCTCTGGCCCTTTCTGCTCCTACATTCAGTGAGGCCAGAGCATCCCTCTGCCCTTTGAGAAGATGTTAGCACTTGCAAAAGACCCCTGAGAAGCCACTTTTGAATCTTGTCCCTGGCTGCTGTCAACTCTAAACCCCAGGACATAATGATTAGCAAATGACTGCAGAGGTAAGGTGCTAGAAGAGAGGCAGAGAATAAGCATCTGGGAAGGGAGGAAGGCAGCTGGCTGAGAAGACTCAGAGAATGCGAGGGAAGTGACATTCGCTGAACAGCAGCCTCTCTAGCTGTTTTTCTGTGTTATTGATGCTTGCTTTTCCCTCCCTCTTTATTTTCATGGTGTATCTGTTACATCTATGGCTCATTAGGCAACAAGATGCTAATGCTGCCTGTAAAGCTGCGGGATAAGGTACCCTTCCCCCTCCGCTATTCTTCTCTGTGCTCTTCTTTTGTTGTTATTGTTAAATATCTGTTTTAACTCTGTTTTGTTTCCTCTCCATGTCACCATCTTCCCCAGGCTCCCTTTGTTCATAGTGTAGTTCAAAGAGTTCAAATTCATTTCAAGAGTTAGAAACTTTCTTTGTTGTCTCTCCCTTGCTGTAGGAATTCCTCCTGTCTCCTAAACCGGTTAACTCTACTTTAAGAAACAGTTTGTGATGTGTTGAGGTGGTGCATTTGGGAATGATTCTAACAGGAGTAGCCTGTGTATTGATCAGTTTGAATGGGCAGAAGATCCAAATAAAGAGCAAGAGTTAGTTAACCCAGTGAACTAAAGACTCAAAGATGCCATGGAAACAGAAATTTTTATCTGTATCTACAGCAGGAAAACCCCAATGTGGACAGCATCTCTGTAGCTGGTGCTCCCTGTTCACTTGTTGGCTTCCAGCCTGGATGGCTTTTGGACTGATGCAAAAGAAGTCTTGTGGGAAGAAGAGCTTTTGGGCTGGCTCACCACGGGAGCTGTCAGATCAAATGGACATTTCAGAGGTCGTCAAACGCTGCTGTGTTTCACCTTCCCTGAAGATTCCTTCTCACTGATTGAGAGGCCAATTCTGTGTGGGAGTACAAGTCAAATGACTCCCTCGCTTTGAAAAAGAAAGTGGATGGGGAGGTTTAAGAGCAGTTTTCAAACATGTGAACAGGAGCTGCAGAGAGGAAGGTGGTCACTGTTCCTCATTTCTGCTAGGTAGAGGAAAACATGAAATGGGCTGAAATGACATCAAGGAGTGTAGGACTTAGCAGGAAAACTGATATTGTGAGACCAGTGCTGAAACAGAGCATCCAGAACAGCTGTGTCACTCTCTCTTCAAGGTCAGTTTAAAGAAGTGTCTCTCACAGTATTGAGTCTTGGCTTGTGACAGTGCTGTGGGTGTTACTTTGCCTTCAGTGGTCTTTCTGGCTCTGATCCAGAGGATGCTATGTAGGTTTTCATGAGTGAATTCTTCTAATAAGTAACTTACTGCCACATACCCTCATCTTTACAGTGACCCTGATTCTTTCCAGAGCAGCTATCACCCAATGGAGGAATTGCCTGTAGGTACACGTGTGTAGTCACACACATTCATCATTTATGTACCTTTGATTGTAGATTAGAATTTTATTTATAGCACAACCTTTCTTTCTTCCTTCACCAAAGCACTTAAGAGTGTTGTACATCATCATCATAAATGCCATTACAATAAAATACTACTTCTAGAATCTTTAAAAATGAAAGCCAGGCAGAGGAAGTCCAGGGAAGGTGGGAAAACAGGGAGGCAGGAGAGAATGGGCAGTTTACACAGCTGAGGTGCCAGAAGGGCCATATTACAACTAGAGCCTGGGGACCATGTAAAGGTCTTGAGAGTCTTTGCAGAAATGGGATGAGACAGAAGCAGACAATGCTGTGATGAAAATGGAGGACATGGCAGGGATTGGTTAGTTGAGTTAATACACCCTGTCTCTGGGAACAGTTTGGAGGAATGGCTGGTGCTCAGGCACTGTGCCTCTTCCCCAATCTCCTTCCCACCTTTATCCAGTAAATTCTTACTTGTGGGAGGGGCTGGGGTGAATTTGAGGAGGGAGCTTGCATCTCCTTCATGGTCAAGAGCCCACCATGACAGAACTGGTGGTAGATCTGGACTATGATGGAGGGATGTATGAACAAACAGGGACTAAACCTGGCTGTCCTGGGTTTGGCTAAAAACCCAGTCCTGTTTAGTGAATTTTACTTTTCAGTTTAGTGTCTTCTAAAAGGCTGCACGTTCTGAAGTCAGCAGCATGTTTTTGCAGACAGTGTGCGCTACTGGCAGTGATAACGCCTGATGTTTACAGTCACTGCCTGGGACTGGTATGTAGAAAGGCTCTTGCTTATACTTATTCCTATAGTGACCAAGGCCACTGCTGGCTCTTGTGTGCCACGCTGGGGGTGCTGGGTAGTAAGAGGGGGGCACAAGGAAGTAAAAGGTGGCACCTCCGGGGGTAACAGACAGGACAGGTGACCAACGAGAGTATTCCATCCCATATACGTCATATTTAGTATAAATTGAGTGATCACGAGAGTTTCAGCCCCTTTTTCGGCCCTTTTGCCCCTTTTGCCGTTTTTCGGCCTTTTCGCCCTTCTTTTCCTGCAACAGCCGGTGTCCAGAGAGGACTCCATCTGACCTCCTGATTTTGATCCGGATCCTGAGTTCCCGAATCCAGCTCCCTGTATCCAGCTCCCGCCGCCGCTGAGCCTGGGGTTTCCCCAGTGCCTCCTGCTCTGCAGCACCAGTGGTGATTTCTATCGGGGGAGGGAGTCGGGTTTGATATCGGGCTACTATCTATAGTTGTATATAGTTCTTTACTTTTATCTTTTTACCATTATTCCTATTACTTTCATTAAAGCTGTTCTAGTTCGGTTTTTTTTCTTCTCTCATCCGTAAGTCTCTCTGCCTCATTCCCTTTTCTCTTCCTGTTTGGGGGGGGGAAGAGGGGGTTAGAGAGCGTCTGTCCGCGTTAGTGGCCGGCCCAGCCCTAACCCGCGACACCTGGCCTAAACCATTTTCCCCCACTAGTCTTTTTTTTCCTAGCTTCCCCTTCCCCTTATTTCTTGAAACCTTTTGTAGATGAAAGAAATCTTTTGTTTTATGTACTTGGAGGAATTCTTTGGTGTAGTTAAGGCTCTTCTGCACATCTCACCAGAGCAATATGTCTTTGTGCTCCTTGTTTAGGTTCAAAGACACACAGGCAGCTTAGTCTTCCTGGTCCTCTTTGCCTGTTCTATCCAGATATGTTTATATCCAAAGCTTAGTATTGTTCTCTTGATCATTTGGAGCAGCCAAAGTTTGGCTGTCCTGTGGGAGGGCTGTATATCTATGACTGGGTTCTACCCACAGCAGAGGCAGTGCTTGTTCATTGTGCAGTCATGAAGAGACATCAGGGAATATGCTGACCTTGTTCTAATTAATGGATAGTGGGGTAATGGTTTTGTGTGACGCATTAGATACAGAAACAGGATCCAGCACTTCTACATTTAGGATAATTGAAATTCTGAGACATTTATTATTTTGGGCACACTACAGTAACTTGGTCTTTAAATCTTAAATTAATTATTTCAGACGTTTATAGGAAGAAAACAAGAGGCTGGAGAATAAGAAGGGAGACTCATGCAGTCTGTTGACTGGTCATCTCAAGGAAGGGCTCTACTATTAATGTGCTATTCCCTGTCTGAAGGTGAGAGAAAGACCCAGGGAGCTAGTGCTGGATCAGCAAACCATGAATCTTTCTTAAGCATTGGGTTGTGCTGGCCAAAGACTCTCCTCAGTCAGTAAAATGATCTGCAGGAAAATGCCTGAAATGAAGGTGCCTCAACAAAATACATGGGCTGAGGGACCAGCCACTGTTCCTTGCCAGATCCCCGGGCCATGACTCAGACAACTGTTCAGAAGTTTCTCTTGAGCATGCACAGCTGAAGGAGAGCAAATCTCATCAGCCAGGTGTCAGTAAAGGTGTCGATAATCCTGATCCTGTGACCCGGGGTGGGCCATTTCCCCCTCTGTTTCCCTTTGTCAGAGATGAGAGTCTCTTTGGGGCAGGATTGTCCATCGCTGATGGTGACGTCCAGGCTGTATCTGCTGCAATGCCAATGGCAATTTGTGATGTGACTGCTGAGCCCTGTGCACAGAGCACACAGATGGGGTGATGCTTCTCCCCGACTGCCTTGGAGGCCTCACAGGGTTTATTCAGGTGAGCAGAGACAATTTTCTGTGAGAATCTCTTTGCCAGCTGAGTGCTCTGCACTGTAACAACCTGTCATTACGGGCTTCACCTGTTATTTGTCGATATAGCAGCTTGCACAATTAAGGGGACAGGTATGTAATAAGCAGCCAGCTAAGTAAAGGGTTTGGAAACCAAGCTAATAAAATCCATTTCCCTCAGATGCTCTGTTACAGTGGTGCCTCAGCCAGAGCTTTTTCTTCACAGACAAGGAACCACACTAATTTTCACTCTATTGTTTTAAAACACACAAACAACTACTTACTTCAGCCTTCTCCTCCCACTCACGTGTGAGCATGGGAGGGGATGATGCAAAGCAGTACAAAATAAAACAAATGGGCTCAGGGAAAACAAAAAAATGAATCCAGAGGAAACACAGAAGAGAGATAGGAAACTTGAAAACCCTATGAAAGTTGTTTTTCAATGATCTGCTTCATTCCCTGCCCTAGGAGGCTTCCAGTAAAAGATACCAGCTTCCCGTCACATATGGCTGCTGCTTATTTTTTATGTTGAATTGTGGAACCTACCTGTAGATGATAATGAGAAACATATTATTTTCTGATGCTGTTTATGTTGGTTTCTCTCTAGTGCTGTGGAGGGAAGAGGTGTTGGGTGGAGTTTTAGAGGCACTCCTATACAGTGTTACCTTGTTTTGGGCTCGGAGGTTCATAGAACTGTGCTGGTTGTGCCTCTGTTAGAGTCATGGGCATGGCCTGTGAGAGGTCAGGGAAAGGGGGATACAAGAAAGGAGAAAAAATGTAAAGAGCTAGAGAAGAGAGAGTATAGTGATATTTTCTCCTGATCTTCCGGCAGTTTGCAAGGTACAAGTGACTCCTGATGAGAATAAGTGTGAGTTTTCTTGGGTGGTAGAAAAGTTAATGGTGGAAGCAGGGAGAATTCAAATATCTAACTTCAAGGAGTGACAGTATGCCTAAGCCAGGAGTCCAGGCTTCAATCATACTTGTACTGATCTTGAGAGATGTGTCTTTCTCTATTAGATGTAGCGGGAGGCAAATATCATTGCTTATAGACCCTGAGTGCACTCACAAGTCCTACCAAAATTTCCTATGTAACTCTTCTTTCATCTACTTTATTTTTTTTTTTTCAGTCTTTTAAAGTGTAATCAAGGATGTGTTTCATTTCTAATTAGATAGCTTTCTGCTTTCAGCTGCCACAGGCCAGATTAAAAGTCTCAGATTTGAAAGGAAAGTGGTGTTAACAGGGGTGGTGGTAGTGTTGCTGTCAGAGATGTGTTCTCACTGCCGTTCAGGCTGAGTGAAAAAGTCTGAGGGAATATAAATATAAATGGCAGCATTGTGGTGTTCTTGACTGGCTGTGTGCAAGAAAGAGTCTTGGCTAGAGCCACTGGCACCAAGGGATAACAAGTTTTTCTCCGTTTCTTCCCGTTTTGTTCACATTTCATTCACAACTTCCAAGCGAGACTTCCACATACTTCTTAAAACCAAGATGTTCTGGTCTAAAACCAAGATTGACAGTCATTTTAATTCTTCTGCAATGCTAGCCTCTATTAAATTTGTGTTATTGTTCCTAAGGGCCAGTCTTGCTTTTTCTGCTGTGATATAATGCTCGCTAAAGGCAGTGCATGCACCTAAAATTTCCCAGGTACTTATTTAAGCAATTTCTCTCAATAATATTTACAGATTCATAAAATGCAGCAAAAAAGTACTGTTTCCTATTAGCTGTAATCTTGCCTTTCCCAAAGCACATGATAAGAAGTCAAGGACAAATAGACAGATAGTGTGAAGACTGCCTCAATCAGTGCATCTGTACTAAGTGTTCCTGCGCCTGCCTGGGACTGACAGTCCAATTTCATGAATCTGAAGTCCGACACCTCCCCCTGGCCCTCCATCACTTGTTGTTTTTTTATCCTTTTGATTTCTCTTTGAAAATCCCAGTTCATTTCGTGGTCAGAGAACCCCTTCCTCAGTCCTTTCTGTTCATCAGAGCCCTTCATAACCTGGCACGGGATGAAAGGACTGTATAGATAATTTATGGGAAATCAGTAATTGAATCTTGGCTGTTCTCATAAATCATATCGCCCAGCTATCAAACAGCTGTGGGTAGTGTAACATATTCCAAAACCTGCATAATTGATGACTCCCTTTGTGATAGTCCAGCACACACAGCTAATGACAGGTTTTTTTCTCTCTTTCCAACAATGTTTTGAAGTTTCCAGTGAGGAAAGCTCTGCTCCCTGGTATATGAACAGACCTGTAAATGGAATGAACAAAATTGTTAAGGAAAAGGTGCTGATAAAAGGAGAATGTAATCCAAATTGATGGGTAAAATGAGTCCTTCATGCTTTTTCTTAAAAGGATTGGAAGTGATAAAAGCACCTGAGCTTTATCTCTGAGACTGGTTTATGGGTTGTGTTTATGCAATAGAGAAGTGCTTGTGGAAACAGGACTGTTGAAGGAGAAGGTAGTTACACACTGGCTCCTGCCAGCAGCAAACACAACACAATGGGCCTCAGTTGCCTCAAGGCTCTGGCTGAAACCATCCCCTTAGCAAATCCTGAAAGCAGATACTCACCAGTTGTGGGCTGGGGTCAAGTGTCAGTGCAGTGCTTTAACTTAATTTTATCTGGGTCCTGCTGGGGATCTTAATGCTGATGGCTGTAGAGGCATCTCGTGTGTATTTGCCACATGCTGTTTCCTTCTCCATCCCAGCCACCGCAGGAGCTCTGGTGAGCTAATGAGGACAGGAAAGTTGAGAAAAACATGCCTGAATGTCCTGTGCTGGGCAGACATAAACTTGTTGGGTTTTTTGTTTTTGTTTTTGTTTTTGTTTTTTTTGATAATATCCCCCTGGATGTGATCCTACTGTGAAAGTAAGCACTGACTTCACCTGCTCTGCATCTTGGGGCTCACCCTGCAGCCTAGATGGCCACACACTGACCGGCAAACAAGCTGTTACAGTGAGAGCTTTTCTGCTGTTTTCTAGCAAGGGAGAAAAGGGTTTTCTGTACCCTAGCTAAGCCTGATGACAGAGCCCAGGGCTGTGTGCTTTATGGCTGAGCCTGTAACAGCGTCTGCAGCTGTCATAAAAACCTGTGGGCTGTCTTGTGCACTAGAGCTGCAGTAGAAAATGATGCTCGGTTTTGGCAGAAAAGGGGTCCTGCAAGCCAGGACCAAAGCACATCAGCAGTGATGTGTGACTTTTCCTATCCATTTAACAAAGGTGTTTGCTGAGGCCTGTTGGAAATGTATGGCAGATTTACAAGATCCAGAGAGACGTGGTAATAGAGTGCTTGGTGTACGCTGCTGCTGCTAAATGGATGTTTGCTTAAGTCCACAGTAGAGCTGCTTAAACACAGAGAAACCTGCATAAATTACCACATTTTTCCTGGGGGGAAAAATGATTTTGCTTTTTGTTCATCCCAGTTTGGAGTTCACAGGCTCTTCAGCAGAGGAGACGGAGGCAGCCAGGGCCAAATTTTCTTGAAAAAGCCTTTTCAGGGTGTGCCTTCATTCATGTTTTGGTCTGGCCTAAGGGGAATGCCGTGAAGGGATGCTCTTGATCATCCTCTCTTGTACTTAGTTTGCAGTGGGAAGTGGAGCATGAAGGACAGGGAAGGCAATGGTGTTTTGGAAGAAGGATGAAGCTTTATCACAGTGAATCAAGGCTCTGTCCAGTTGGTGGGTTGTAGATACAACACAATGGACCTTGGAATTGAACTGCAGCATATGGGTTCTCTGTTAGGTGAGTTAGAGATGCAAACTTTTTTTAAAGATCAGCTTAAAAAATTGTAAACAGATACTGTTTCTATGAAGTACTAAAAAAGTAGGTTCCAACCCAAAGAGATTAACAATCGCCTATACTTTGCCATAATTCATCCTGGAGTGACATGAAGTTTCAGTGCACTGTGGACTCTTGGGTCAGGACGCAGCTGGAGCATCTCTGTTCTGCACCTTTGCCATGGTCCAGGACACCTGTTAAAAAATGTGACTTTTTATCTGGTATATGCCCATTCTTCATGTGGGTGTGCCGTTCACTGGCACTGCTGTCAAAGGGAATATCAGAAAGATGCTCTGAGGTTTGGGGCTCTATCCTAAGATTTAATTGAAATTATTTTGCTAAATTTGTTTGCCTCTGTCTAAAATGAGAAAAGGCCCCTGAAGGGAATAAAACTTTTAAATTCTACCACTACTGAAAAATTTACATGCTCTGAATTTTAAGTTCTGGGTTTATTTGCTTGCTTTTAGTCGCAGTGAAGCTACATGTAGATTTTCTGATTCTCATGGCTGTGAGATAGTGCTGGCTTCACTGTCCCCCACAGGTACTGCTGTAGAGCTGTCTCATCGTGACTCTGTATTTCCAGAGAAGTCTTCATAAATTTACTCCTATATTCTGCGCTTACTGCAGCTTTCTCCAGGGAGGAACCCTGTGACCTGTCCTAACCTCTCCTCTCAGCAGCACACAAATGCAGGATGCCAACCTTAGAAAAGAGATCACAAAACTTTGTTAAACAAGGTGACTCAACAGAAACAAATGAAGTGGAAAACACCAAGTGACGTGCCACGGGCCACTCGCACATGTCAGTGGGAATTTCAGTACTTTTAATATCGGCCTATAGTGCTTTCCTGAGGAGAGGTGGGGAGGGTTTCAACTACAGCTCTCAAAAATCATGAGGGGCAACACCATGTTTCCAGGAAAAAGAGGGAAGAGGGAACCCAGGGTGAGGAGTAGCACTGTGAGATGCTCACCACAGCTGTAACCCAGAACACTCACGACTGCTGCAGCCTCCTCTCCTCTGCGGTGGAACTGGGATTTACGGAGATTACTGGGATTACTGAGCTCATGGGGAAGCTGTGAGAGAGGGGAAGTGGCAATGAGCTGGGCTACCCTTTATATCTGAGACCCTCCCAGAAAAATTGGCTGGAGTCTCATGCTAGCTTATCTAACTGTTATAATTAGATATAAAATCATTAATAACCTGGCTTAATTACAACCGGTTTTCTTCAGCTGCAGTCTAATGTAAAAGATTCCAATTAAGGTTCATTACATGGAGAATCTGTGGAGTCTGTTATTTCACTCTTAAGATCAGCCAGAACAAAGAGAAGACATACAGATGCTAAGTTTCTTTTAAGGGACGTATTTTAATTAATTTTGGCTTCTGAAACAACTAATGGATTTACTTGTAGTATCTCAGGAAATTCATGCTCATCTCTAGAGAGGCAGCGCTGTGAGCTCAGGGAAGATAGGCTGCATTTCTTATGTATTACTGGGAACCAAAATCTTCTCTCGAGCACAGTGTGGAGCTTGACTTGAACTGAGGAATTTTCACTTGGTGGTTTTGCCTGAACAGACTGAAAGTTCCCCCAGGGTAAAGCAAGTGAGTCCCTGGTACTACCACAAATGAATATCTCTTAGATATAATGAGAGTTTCCTATCCACCTGGATTCAGCAGAAGGAGAGGGTACTTGCTGTGGTGGCAGAGTGATGGGGATCTTGTGCCACTGTGCTGCCATAGGGACAAATCCAGTTACAATGGAGAAGCCATTTGCAGTCTGCAGCTGATAATACCCAAAAGAGATACCATCTGTGGGTTGAGGGATGAGGTGGTAGGCTTCCATTACTTGTTTCAGTATGATTTAATATTTCATATGATTTGTATCGTGGCTTGCTGGACACTACAGGAATGCCTGTACTTTGTGCTTGGAGTGTAATGCTTTGCACTAATATTCCTCCTCATGAGGAGGTTTGTGAAGGCTTGGCTCTTGCATTTTCTATTGTGTGTTGTGGACGAAAATGCAGTAGCTCGTGGCCATTTGCTTGACCTTGTGTCAAATTAAGGGAGAAGATAAAGGGTTGATGCAGCTCCTCTGGAGGAAGGAAGAAATTTGGCTTGATGCTACCAACTCAAGGACCAGAAGAGCATTCTCTGTAGAGCCCTGTAATATCTGCGTGTGTGTGTGTGCAGCTGTCCTGAACCCAAAAGGGTCCCAGGAGAGCATCTGGGGCTGGATGCAGGGCTTTAATAGAAATCTTAAAAGTGCTGCTCTGATGTGATTCGGTTTGAAAGTCAGACGATACTTTGTGATAGCAGTTAAGATCTAGTTACAGCCTAGGAAATAAGTGGAAATTGTGCTTTCAAGAGCCACGTTAAATGATGTAAAGCCTAGATGACTAGAAAGCCAAGTGACGGGGAAAAAATCTAGCACCCTAATAAACAGGGTTTGCTGAATCTTCCATAGCGGCAGCTGCCTCTGGGCTTATATTAACTCGCATTAACAGGGTGCTGCAGGTAGTGACGAAGAAGCAGTGCAGAGGAAGGCTGCCTGCTGGATTGTGCCTTAGGAGAGTGGCCTGTGCTGTGTGAGCAGCGTAATGAGTAACTCCACGACATTTTCTGTTCTGCTACAGTGCAGCGAGCGTGCGCTGGGGCTCTGGTGGGAGAGGGAGTGTGGTGGGATGGCAGCCGGGCTGATTGGCCGTGGTGCTTTGCAGCAGCGTTGCAGGGTACACAGCAAGTATCTGCAGTGCAATAGCAGGTCCTTTGGCAGCCATGACAGAGTTGCTTTTTTTTCTGCAAGCAAATGCAAGCACCCCATTCACCCTAAAGCTGGGAAGAAGCCCTGAGTGAAGCTTCAGCTGTCAGGAGGGAAAATGAGCTACACTGTCCCCAGGCAGCAGCGCAGTCAGGTGCTGCAGTATTATAAAGCCAGACAAAGAACAGATTATTTTCCTTTTTAGCCTATTTCTCTCTTCTCAAATTTATTCTGTGCAGTGGTCCTCCTCTCAGCCTGGAAGAAGCCTCATCCATTGGCAGTAGTCTGCTTGGCTCTACTGGCATGCGGCATGGCATCTGTGCCGCATGTTCTCCAGGGGTTGTAGCTTAACCTCCAGCTCCAACTCAGTTGATTTTCCACAACACTTAAACGCAAGTTTGAACTCTAGCTTTAATCCAAACCAAGCTTATCTGGTTTTCAGCCTGGCAAGTGCTGTCTTGCATCCAGTTTCTGCTATACAGGTCTTGAGGAGTCAAGCCTCTCAATTTTAAGCCCAACTTCAAAAAATGTGATAAATGCAGATCTCTGGTACCTGAGCTGTTCTCTAGCCTTCTGGTCTTCTATTTTACAGCCTCATCTGCTCCTTTTCTGGCTCTGCTGGGTTTCCTGTCCCTCTCTTCAGGTCTCTATTTCTACCTCTTGCAGGAGGGATTCCCTATTGTGTCTTGTTGTACATGCACAAAAGTCTTCTACTCGGAGGCTTTCCAACCTCTGCTTCCTTCTATTTTTCCCTGTGTGGTGTTCTCAAAAACAAAAGGTATAGGCTGTACCATTTTCAAAGGCACCTCTAACAATGCAACAGCTGCATCTCATGGGCTCAGTAAAGGATTTTCTTACCTTGTTCTCTGTTACCTGTGAAAAATCATTGCCCGTTTAAATGGACAGTAGCTGCTCTCAAGCAGAAATGTTTCAGCCAGTGCTCTATACAGGGAATACAGCAGTGCTTGAGCAGAGAGTAAGCTGGCTCCCAACAAAAACAAGGAGCCTGGGTATTTCCTTACTAGTTTAAATAGGCTATTTTGTTACTAATCTTTTCCCATGCCTTTGCAATGCAGTGCTCCATAGCTGCATCACAGTGCAAAGGGCAGCCCATGTTCATCTGTTTCTGTTTTATTTTCTGTCTTCTCTTTCAAAATGATACAGGATTTAACTGTAGCTTGGAGAGCAGATGTGCTGCCAAGGTGATTGGACGAGATGCTGAAGAGGGTGACTCTAACTGGGATTGTCCTCACTCGGGACAATTTGTCTATGAAAGCTTTGGGGAGAGCTGCAGGTGATGGATGAGGCACAAGTTGGCAGAGGTTGAGCTCTTCTGTGTCCCTTCTCCCAACTCTCCTAGTTCATTAATTTGCTAAAGGCATCAATCTATGGCTGGGCTTGGTGACAGAGTAAGAGAAAAGCTTTGGCTCACTATGTGCAGCTGTGCACCATGTGATATTAGCTTGATTTTCTTCCCCTATACACATCATACAGTTGGGTAAAATGGGAGCATTTTTAACTTGAATCAAAGGGCAACATGTTTCTTGGAGGCCTGTGAATAGAAGACAGTTGTGGTTTGTAGGCTCTGCTGTCTGTGAAGCATTGTGGTGGACTGGGAGGTGTGGTGACTCCTCGGGAAAATGGCAGAATAATTAGAAATAGATGCTCTCTGACATGAATTTGGGAGACAGCAAATGCCAGATATGAGATTGAAGTGGAATTTTCTTGTGATCTGGAGTCAGAAAAGAATCTGTTATTTGAGGAGTCCTAGTGTAACTGTGTGCAAATCAATGTTATTTTATTGTTCATTTCCTTAAGTTACTTGTTTTGGTTATTACACCTGCTCTGAGTATTACGGTATTGTTTAGACAACACCAAGGCTGAATCTCTTTTATCACTGTTGTATTTACTCCATCTTAATAGTGTCTCTTTGTACTGAACTCGTAAATACACCTGATTTTTGACCACTTTTGTACGAGTTTCAAGTTTCCGTAGCCACAAAAACATCAGCAATATTCCTCCATATTTATCAGAACATATTGTAAGAATGGGGCCTCAGCTTTATATCTAGTGACACGTATTTATGTACTGCAAAAATGTCTTGCCGTAGGATACCCAATCCAAGATGAATCGTGAGTCTCTTCTTCCCTACCCAGGAAATTAGCATCTACAAGGGCACCCTGTCAAGAGGAGGGAGAGAGTTACAGTGATATGCAAGTTACATTTAAGAAGAACTGAAAATCTCAGCCAGCATAAGGCAAACTCTAGAATAAGCTGTCAGAACAGAGCAACCTTTAATATTCATAGATCTATTCAGGATGCATCGCTGCATAATGTGTATTGCAGTCATCAGATACACATGTTTAGCACCCAGAAACAGTAAAATAACTTGTTAAACCTGAAATGGAAATTCTGGGATTGATTTACCTGTGCACTTCTAGTTGCTTTATGCCAGACTGGTGATATGAAGGAGGCATAAACCTCATTTAACTGGCTGAGTAAATTAGATTAATGTCTTGTTCTCCTTTTTGGAAAGGTCTAAAGCAGACAAAATGTACCCTGAGCCTGTACAAATTTCTCTTCTTGTATGTCTGTTGCAGCCTTCTCCTGTGGCAGTGTTTAAGATCTTTCTGGTTTTTTTAAAAAAATACCTTTTAGAGCTAGTTTATCCCCTTTTGCTGAAGGAAAGCTGCTAGAACTTGACTGCCATGAGGACCCCACCCTCACACACAGTGAACATGTTGCAGGCTCTGCTTAGCCCAGCTTTTACACTCTCATGGGCAAGTCTGTTTAACCCCCCTGAGAACACAATGTTGTGTGGATTTTCCATTCGTTCCTGCTCCCCATCTGCTGTTGCACAACAGCTCTAGGACCACAGGTCTCCCAGGAGAAGTAAGTCAGTGCTGCTTTAGCAGCACCGTTCCCTCCTTCCTCCTCTGCAAAGGCAACAGAGCATGTAAAACAATTTTGGCAGCTAAATGTGGCCCATGGGCTTGCATTTGGACAATGGTGTTACATGTTCAGGTAGGGTTTCCATGATATGTTTATTTTATGTGGCTCTCTGCACAGATCTGTGTTTTGCTCTCTGTATAGAAATACATATCCTCATGTATATTTTCATCTGTAAGTACTCTTTCTGAGAAGGAAAAGATGGAGTTTGTGTAATTTACTGTGATTGCACTTAGCTGCTCTTCGTTATAGTCCATTGAATGGTTTCTTTGATTTTTCTAACACTACTGAATTTCTCATTCAGAAAAAAAAAGAAAAACCTCCTCAATTTTAAGAGACTTTGCCAAGAGAAAATTGCTCAAGTCGTGTCATGGTCTTCTCAGCATGATGATACCTTTACAAAACTTCAGTATAGGTTTGACAAGTGTTACTGGTTCATATAGACAGTTATCTGAAACTCACATTGGCAGACCTATAGTCAGGAAATTTGCCCAATCCCAGATGATATAAGTGCCTCGGGGTACAGGCAAGGGACCAGGAAACTGAGGGCTGAAGGTGAATGCATGTGAAAGAGAGTTAGCTCTGGGCTGGGTTATGTTGAATGGATGTTATAGGTTGTAGTGTTGTCAGAGAACAAAGCTGAAAGAGGAACATATCCATCTGTGGGTGCTCCTGATGCTGGTTCCAACCATTCCAGTCCATCTCTTCCTCTCCCTGTTCGCCATCATGTTCATTCTCTCATATAAACAGTGACTGCTGGTACCAAAACAGGCAGGCTTTTCTTATACTGCTGTATCTTTTGAGGTTATGGACCATTTGTCCAAAATCTAGTTAGAAAAACATCAGGCATTGGCTTTACCACCTCTTTGAGTTATGGTGGAAACATCTCTGGGTTGGGTCCAACTGTGCAATTAGTGTGTAGGCAGGAGTGTGAATTCCTAAGAACATTTGTAGCTGATGGCCATCTTTTCCTGGCACCAGTTGTACCCTGAAGCATTTGTTAAATTTAGTTCAACCAGAGGATCCGAGCACGTGCATTTTGGGAAGGAGAAAAACAATACCATGGGCATGTTCTCACTCTGACATGATCCTTCTTGATGGATATATGGAGGCTCTTTGTGTGTGACAGGTTGGAAAGCAAGGGACAAGCTGAAATTGGATGATTATATTAAGCGAGATGATCACGCTTTTTAGGGCTCAGCATAAGTCTGAGATGATTCTGGGCATCACTATTAGGCCAATTCACATGATGTTTACTGAAGTAAGGCCACCAAAGTGGCTCATTAATGGAAGAAGGTGTCGGTTGCTGCCATACAAAGCAGTTAGACTGTTTAGAGCTCATAATCCAGCAATGTGGTCTTTGATTGCACACTGCAGTTGCAGGGAGCATAAAGGATGCTCTGGTTTCATTTCCTGGGAGACAGAGTCATTTGAGAATTCTGACCTTACCTCTATCCTTTCTGCAGCATCCTGAGAAAATTAACAAGGCATAACAGCCCGTAATATTCTCATTTTAGCTGCAGTCACAAATCTAGAATGTCCTCATCTTCCTAGTATTGTGGTCTTCTTTATGGTAATTGCATCAAGGGTTTATTTCTTGCTGGACGCTTACTAATCAGACCAAGAGCTTGCTCAAGGAGGTCATTTCCCACTGCTGGGTAACCGTCACGTCCCACAAGAGCCTGCCCTTTGCAGGGAAGCTGGTAGGAGCCATTTCAGAGGGGCTACAGCCCCATCACTGCCCTCAAGGCAGTGTTTTAAGTAGCCTAATTTAATTAAAATTTAATAAGTAATCAGAACTTTCACACAGCATTGCCGTTTTTTGAAAACAAATTAGTATTTTTATTCTAGAACCTCCTTTTTCAAAGCAATTTATGTTAAGGCTATACAGTTTTGAGTCAAATTCTGTACATTATCAGGCAGGGTCAGTTCAGGAGGATTATAGGAGCACTTAGGTATGTGCCTGTCTATTTGAACCAAGCTTTTAATCTTTTGCTGTCTAGTATATGTTTAGGTATACCCAAAAGAAGATGACAGACATGCTGGCATATCTGGCTGTATTTGAAACCAAAAGGCAAAATTCTGGTCTCAATTAAATTAATTTAAAAATTCCCAGCAACAGTAACAGGGCCAGGGTTTCACTGGGAAAAAAAAAAAAAAAATCATTTGGTGTGTCTCTCTCCAAACCTTTCCATCCAATGCCCCTGAGTGAAAGCCAATATGGAAAAGCCAACAGTGACGAAAAGATCGAAGCCTGTCTTTCCTAGGTCATTTCACTTCTTGGCCACTTCAGTTTCCCATGGCCCCCAGGAAAAACAGAAGTTCAGTCTTTGCTAGAAATAACATCAATGTGCTTCAGCTGGTTGTGGCTACTTTCCAAACAGCACTCTCACTTTCAAGTACATCTGAAAGACACACTTGGTTGATTTGCAGTGTTCCTGCCAGCAGCTTGGTACGTTAGGTGGTCTGTCTTCACCATAAATTGAATGGACAGAATGCTCAGAGTGGAGTGACAGGCTTTTCAGACAGCAAGATCTTTAGGGAAATCGGTTGTTGTTATACAAACAGCCTCAAGAAGGCACCTTTTCAGGGCAATGTGGAGGAATAGAGGTAAAGTTTGAAAGGGACAATGTAAACAGAAAAGGTTAAACAGAGCCGTTGTGCACAAAGCGTGTGCATATTTATAAACCTTCCAGATGTGCAGGACCTTTCTTTAGTTAACACTTGTGATTTTCCAAACCTTTGGCCAAAAAGTCCAGCAGGTCCAGATCTGCTATCCACTTGCGTAAACAAAATATGCCATCAAAAATAAAAAGTCGGACAGATTTTGTACCGTGCTTGCTAGAAAGTTTTGCTATTAGTTTGCTAGAGAGATGCAACCAGATACTAAATACCCCATTAAGGCATAATGAGTGAATGTCAAGGTTTACAGTAGCTCAGTGGCCTCGGGAGTCCTGCAGAACCCATGGGATTTGCAGCAAATTTGGCAGAAGAGGGTCTGCTGTTAAGTGAAAAATGTTTCCAGAATGCTTCCTGATAGTATAAGAATTAGTAACTAGCTTGTGAAGCTTGTTCTGCTGTAAACTGCGTACCAAAAGGAGGCTTTGATTTCCTCAGTCTTCTTCAATAATTTCCCCTCTTTTTTTTCTCTTTCTGCTTCTCTTTCTTTTTTTTTTTTCTGTTTGTTGGCCCTTAGGGGAAATGTCCTTATGAGACAGAACAAAAGACTGGGTGGATTATGAATTTCTGTTATTAGGATCATGCAGTCTTTTTCTCTTATAATTTTCTTCTATTCCTTCATATCTCATGTCCTTCATTTACCTGTGCAAGCTTTTATTGGAGAGAACCACCATGGCTGTACATCTTTTCCTCCTTTCATTCCATGCAAAATCCTGTTCAGAATTATTCAGTGCCTGCCTGGAGCTGAAGGAACATGGGGTGAGTTTGAGGAAAGTCTATCATCCCTCAGTGAAAATCCGCGAATTGGATTTTTACTCATGGTTGGCATCTCAGGGGATTACAGTACAATAACATGATGGTAGTTATTTTGTTTGAGAAGGCAGTACTTTAGATTTGTCAGGGAGTTTTGATGTCTGAATAAACCAACAGAAAGCCAATATCAGAGCAGCTGGCGTATTTCCAGCTCCATCTACTAGAACCAGAATGAGACTGAAACCAAAAATTCAGTCTTGAGGATCCTGCAAGGTGCTGGCACTCTGGTCCTGATGTAGTAAAGCACATTCAAGCTGGTAGTCCCCTGTGATCACTCAAAATGATTAAAAATAAGCATGTGCTTATGTGAACTCGTGGATGGGGAGTCAGAGAACTCTATTCCTTACAGGATTCAGCACTTGCAGTTCAAATAATACTGCAGCAGGGAACTTTGGGTGGCAGGACAAGGATGCTGCGAACAAAAAGAAAATGTTTCTCTGATTTCAGTGAGGCTTTCTTGCGAACATTTTCCAAGAGCCTAGATCTCTGTCTCCGTGTAGGTGAAAGCTTGCAGTCATGATTTATCCACAAACAACGGCATTGGCCTTATGACTATTTGTGCTTGGTGTGGTTCACAAACAGTTTACTGCTTTTGTACTAGAGTCTGTCTCCTTGTATACTTAGCACTGAAAACATGAGGCTGCGCTCCTGGTTGCTCAGCTCACACAGCACTGCTTCTGGTCTCTAATTGAATGCACACAGCTCTTGAAATAAAATTTCCACTGCAAATGTTTCTGCTGACAAGCTCAGAAGAAACATTTGGAAGCTTTTTTTTTGCTCTGTGTCTGAAAGCTATCTGTCCTAAAACCATGCCTGCCTCTAAGTTTCTTGTCTTACGTGTGCCCTTAAATATGACAAGAAACAAAGAGGACTTAAATGAATTCATTAAAAAAAATATAAAAACATTTCCTGCATGTTTTAGGTAGTTTAATAACAGAAACTGCAGACAATTTGATCCTGCTGGTTCTCTTCTTGTTATACAGATACTTTTCACCTATATCAGTGCTGGATTTTGGTCTCCAGCATGTTCTTTAACCATTCTTAACAGACCTTAAAAAATTTAAAGAAAAAAGAAAGAAAAAAAAATTAGAGAGTGTCTCTGTGTGTGTGCCTTATATAGACCTGTTGCTCGTCCTTAATGCCTAAGTTTTTGGGATTGTTCCACTACCTTTTGTCTGATTTCCAAAAGAATGCATTTGTTTCTTTGCACTATTAGGGAAAATAAAATTGGATGACTGGTGCTTTGATTCCCCTTTATATTTATATAAAGGTTTATGTTGACGCCTTATGACAGGTAATCCTTAACCAGGTGTTTATTTTGCGTTAATTCCTCCCTGCTACCCAAAGAATCCAAATGCTTTCCTTTTGTTTGTGTTATGTTTTTCTAATTTGGAATGATTTATTCCTAAGGATTTACAGTGGGTCACTATATCTAAGTGTACAGTAGTTCAGTAGAGGCAAGCTAAGTTGAAGTACAAAACCTTTTACATCTGTGTTTCAAAGTTGAAGGAAGAGACAATGTGCATGGATTGGGCAGCACACTTCAAAGAAATAATTTTGTAATGATTCAGACTCAATCACAAGAGGAAGGAAAGGAAGAATATTTCTCTAGTGAGGTAGGAGTCCTCTGCTTGTGTTTATCAATGTTTAAAACACACCTCTAAAACACATCTCTAACTGTAATTTCCAGCATGCCAGATGAAATTCCTACCAATCCCTCACTTTGTTGCTATTAGTGCTGTTAATAATGTAATTTATTCAACTCCAATGGAAATATTTAATGGAGAAGTTATAAAAACTGTTCCCTGGAAAGATGTATACAGTAAAAATTGGCTAATTATGCAGGAGCTGATTCATAACACTGCAGACACCAAAGGCCAGCCTTCCTGAACCAGCTGCCTCAACTGAGCCTTGCAGGGTTTCTACACACAAGCTCGTCACGCTCAGAAGTGAGCTACTAATTCAGAGACACCCTTAACCGAACGGCTCAGCAGTTCCCCTACGAGAGGGATGTACCACACATGCCGATGGGTCACAGCTCTCCAGTTCTCTTCTCCAGGGACTCTTAATTGTCATTTTCCCTGTAGTCATGATTTTGCCTGGTTCAATCCCATGGGATGAAATGGTGCCTGATCTGCAAACTGAACGTCACGGTAGCACTCATGAGATTTCTCTGTATAATTCTGTCTAATCCAAGAAGCTCAGGAAATTATGTTGGATTATTTGTATGCAATAGGAAGGACCTCAGAAGATTTAGGACTGTATGATTCTTTACACTTTTTGAGGCACAAGTAGGCATTGACTCTTCCCACATCTCTGTTTTTGGTTGCTCAGTATAAGGCTTGTTACAGTAATAGGCTCATTTTGTGCTTGTGGACTCTTGAACGTTTGGCTCTCAGCGTATTTCCCAATTATTTATCGCTGCTGCTAACACTTGCTCTTCTACCTTTTGTGTTTATTTAAAATATGCTTTTCAGCCACTGAAATAGCTGTTTGAGCCTCCTATAGGGAGGCATATGAGCTATGTTGCAGCCCTATAGGTTTTATCTGAGCTCTGAACCTGTCAGCACTGAGAGAGGTGAAGGCGAATGAAATTTTGCAGCTTTAAGGATCTCTATACGTGGACACTTACTGGAAGAAAATCAGCATTTTATGTACCCTGTGGTTCATCTATCACTAGTAATTCATTCTACAACGCATTAACTCACCTAAGTCTATTCCTGTTGTGCAAGAGACAATCCTTCTTTCTTGCCTTCATTTCCCTATAGTATGTCAAGGACCTTAACTTGTTCTTATTGGATTTTTATTTTCTCTTGTTTAGAAACTGAGTGTTTAAGGGCTAGTTTTCACAGCAGAAGAGCATATGCAGCAATAAACATCTTCTCCAGTTGATTAAGCACCATAGCTGAGTTGTTCAGCTTCCACAGAAGCTGTTTATTGCAAGTATCCTCCAACTCTGAGGACATCATTTTAATTATATTGCATGAGAAGGAGCAAAAACAATAAACCAGAACACCAGAAAAAAATTAAAAGAGATAATTTTCCTTCTCTGAGAGAAAGTTTTCAGTGAAGGTCAGAGTAGATTGTAGGTGGTTTTGTCGCTGGGAAGCATTCTTGAAAACCCATTTCCCAGTATGTATTTTCAGAGGCTGCAGAGGACATTAAGGATAGGATAGGCCATTTCGACTGATCTTCTGAGGCCAGATTGTGAAGTTATTGTGAATCATGTTGCTGATTGCAGAGAAATGTATTACATGAGCTCACTATTTGTCAGTGCAAATGATATGTTTCCAGCTTGACCAGTGGAGAGTCTAGCCTTGACAGGGTGGTGGTAATGGTGGTAGCTTGCTTGGATTTACCTCCTGTCTACTCTGAAAGATGTGAAAACATTCTTTTCTATTACTGCTGTTCTGAACTTCTTCACTAGCTCTAGATATCAGTCTGGTTATTTGTCTTCCCTACCATTTGTTTGAGAGACAGTGAATGAAAAAAAAAAAAGCTGTAGCAGGACAGGCATGGGAGGACAATGTCAAAACGAGACTTCTCAGGCACATCAGCCTCTTATTTCAGACACATGCCTTGCATTTCCAAGCTGTCAGCACTGCTAACAGCTGTGTCTTTCTTGATTGAACGAGGTTATGGATGTTTGGCCTGGTATCTTTTCTTGGCTGACTCTGAGGGGACCATCTGTGTTACCTCAGAGGGTAACTTTTTTCTTTTCCTGATTCATATGATTATCTTTTCTTTTGTTAAACACTTGGTTTAACTGCCAATTAACTACTACCTGAAGTTAAACACTGCCAGTTAAACACTGGCTAATCTTCTAATAACCTACAGTAGTGAGGGCGATGGGACTTTCTGCAGTGGAAGCCTAACCTGAGGGCAGGCTTGTCAGGTTATTTGTGCAAGGATTGTTGAAAGGTTTGTGAACTTTCCAGCAAACCTATTTTTGAACAAATCTGGGCCATGTTAGCCAGGTAAAACATTGGCTTCACACACTGCTATTCCTGCCTCCCTCCCCTTCCTGCCCAATGTGATCTGAACCAAACAAACCGTGACAATTTTCATGTGAGTTTCAGATGTTAGTGATGCTGTGGCTCCGCAGGGGTGGTGGGAGTGCTCGCATAAGTGAGGTGAGACAACTGATCCACTTTGGCATGATCTTCCTTTGAGCAGGGATTTTTATCAATCTCTAGTAAGAAAGTCTCCCAACAATCATATCATTGTCAAATTGTAATGCAAAAGTTTTGATTTTTACCATTCATACAATGAAACATCTTTTTACAGATGTAAAAGACACAATTTCATTATGATATCCAAAGCCTCATTTAATTGTTGTAGAGAATTTGCTGAAATTGTGATATTAGTGTCTGTATTGATCTCTCATTCCTGTTTGCAGCAGGTTCAGTGTATATTTACTTTTGCTCCTCGTCTTATTGCAGCTACATTGTTTTCAGTGTATGCTACTGCCAAGAACAATACCATAGCACTCAATAACAAAATTTTGTCATGGTCTTTATCTTGGGAAACTATTCCAGTTTATAATTTTAGTAGCAAATAGTGTGTTTTACACAGCTGCCTGTTCTCTTAAGCCTTTTTTTTTTTTTTTTGGTCCTTCCTTTTCATTTTCTCTTCAGCTACATCTTTCAGGAGGACTTACCTCCCTCTCATCTTTTCAAGGCCAAGGTCAAGCCTAGTGAAAGATGCTGTGGGACACCTCATGTGTAAGACATATGATACAGTGCTCTGAGACAAAACAATAAATCAGGGTACAAAAGGATGACAACAAACTGACAATTCATGGTGATGAAGAAACCGAAGATGATGGGCTCTCATGAAGAAGCCCATTGCAAGTGTGCATTGCAGTTCAGGCTCCAACCAGCTGGCAGGGGAGTAGAGAAGAGATGAAGGTTGTTTCTATTTTATTTCATTCTCCTTATTTCTTTATTGTAGCATGGAGAACTTAGTGAAATGCGATTTTTGTCTGTTCTTAAGCCAGACAGGTTTCAGCAAACAAGGAAACCTGCACATAAGTGAGTATGTAGAGCAGCAGCCCAGCAGTTACTAGCAGGTATATGATCAGTGGTTCAAATCTAGTGTACCCACCTGTCTTGTGTTGTGGAGGATGTCCTTTATTTGGTACTTCGTGTTCCTTATACAGTGATAGATGGCTGAAAAGACTTATGATAAGGTGCAAAATGCTGTTGCAATCTGTAGTAGGACAACAACAATGTCAAGGTTTCAAGAGAGCATGAGACATCCTGAAGTGAATGTCGGCAAATACGTTTTGGGCTGGTATTCCTCAGAAGTAAATTCTTGAGATTGCTTCTGAAATGGGGATGATGGTTGTGTTGGTCAAAATTAACCTGCCATGGAGGTGGTGAAACAGATGATTGCTGAGCTAAAGGGAAACGCGTTGTTACCTAAGAACAGGCCTTCAGTGGGTATAGGAATTTTTATGAGTAGTCTAGTACCTGACTTGGAAAATTGTTTTGTCTGTAGTTAATAAGACACGGATTTTTTTTGAACTGAGATTTGCTCTGGTTTAGGACCTTCTCTCATTTAAAATTCAAGATGTGGAAATCCAGGCTAAGCAGGAGCAGGAATAGATCCTTGAACTATGCAAGTTTGGACAACATTAATCTCGACAATGATTTTGTAGGGGTCTCAGGCCATGTACCACAGACAATTGACAGCCTGAAGTTGCTGTCATTGACTTGCAGAGTGCAACAGGCTGAAAGTCACATCCTGGAAGTACAGGTCCAACCTTGTGTTAGGAACTTGAGCTCCCAAACACGGGACACAGTTGAGTGTCACAAGTGGTTTCTACAGTCTGGTACAGAATCAAAAAATGAGGAAGAACCTGCTGCCTTAGGATGTACAAAAGACGTTGAATATTAGTAATGAATAGACGGGTTAAGAGTTTCCAACAACAAAATTTACCCAGATGAAACCAGTGGCACTCATTTTTTTCAGGTTTTGTGAATGGTGTGTGCTCAGATGAGTCTGGAATGCTTCTAATTAATGTTATCAGAAGTCTGACATTTAATTAACTCAATAACATGTTGAGTTTAATGATAACACATTTTGATTCACCACAGGCAGCAATGAGCTCTCCTGAGCAACGCCGAAGGTGGGAAGGAGGAGACCTGTAGTGCACACAAACACGCTTTTTCGCTACAGAAAGACAGAATGGCAAGTGAGCTGATTATGTTGTCAATCCCCAGCTCACATCAGAGAGACGTTTATGAATTCAGAATATCTACTATCAGATATTTATAATGATCTATTTTCAGGTCTTAATTTTTACAACACTCATTTGCTACTGAAAGGAATAACAACAGAAGGCATTAGTTTCATATTCTTGAGTCAGAATTGGTCAATGGAGTGATGCCTTTTTGACATTGAAACCTATTACAAACATTGTCTAAAACTGAATCAGCAACTGTTTTGGTTTTTTTTTTTTTAATTTGAAATGGTAATTTCTGCTGTGTCATTCAGCTGATCGATGAGAACTTATCCAGAAGAAGTAATATAAATGGGAGGGGGACAGAATCACACCTCTGCTGTGCTATTATTGCTGGTCTTACTAGCATGGAACTGATTAGTCAGGTAGCAGCATGAAGTTTTCTTCTCTACAATATTTATGTAAATTTAAATGCTTTTCAGAGACATCTTATTTAGTTTAAATAAATAAATAAATAAGAACTAAGATAAACAGGGACTATACTTAAGTATTCTGAAGATATTTGATCATGTTTAATGCTTCTGCATCTCTGAAATAAAATGAAAATGGGTTGTTGGACCTTTAACCCTTATAGGACTGAATGTCACTGATTTTCCCATCCTGAATATAGGATGTGAGTTCTTAAGAAAATTTAAAAATGAGTAAGGTAATTTGTTCTGAATGCAACCTGCCCAACTCGATGAGGTAAAGAAGATCACAAACATAAAGTACATTTTATGAAGGTGTTTTTGATGACTCACTCTTCATTGCAGGAAAGACACAGGCAAGAATGAAGCTTGGCTTGAGTATATTCCAGATAGAAGATGGGACAGGAGAAGTGGACCGAGACAGCCAAACACAGCATGACGAGAGGTGGCAGCTGGGAGAAAAGATCAGTAGCAGTAGGGCAAGCAATAAGTTCATAGATATTGTGCCTTTCAGGTGTGTTTTGTGGCAATTAATTAATCAATGCCATTTCAGATTATAGCCTGGCAACATTTCCCTGGCTAAAACTCAAACTCCATGGGTTTCTGTTGGTGTTAGTTAGGAGTGGCTTCAGGTTTACCAGTGGAATTTTAGGATATCAGTTGGGACAGTATTGTTCCCACTTCATGAGTGGGTACTGTGGGTCAAAGGCTTGAAGGTGAACGGAGGGAGGAGGACCAGGCTGGGTCCAGGTGCAGGATCTGACTCTAACAGCTGATCTGATCCATGGGCTCTGTCTTATGGGGTAGATGATGACTTATTGGACTCTCCGGGAATTTTATTTGCATAGTAACGGGCAGAGGAGTACTGCAGTGTCCCTGCAGCAAGACTATCATTACAACGTACTGCCGGGGTTACATTTCCATAGCCAAAAGCATGCATATTAAATAGGGGGTGTGTGCATGGGGATGGGGACGAGGGATGCATTCTGCTATTTGTGAAATGAGTTGAAGGATCGACAACAATGGAGCCAAGGTCCCTTCTCCAAAGATGTATGAGGGGGCGTTGGATGCCTGGGCTCTTATTGTCGTGAGCGGGGGGGATATTCTTCCTTCTTTTTTTCTTCCTCTTTTCCTTGCATGAGAGCGAGAAAGGGGGCGGGGAAGGGAGAGAGGTAGTCACTCCGCTGCCGTGCTGGGTGCCAGGCTTGCTACTGCAGTACTGTACTCAATATTCTGATCACCTTGCAAGTCAAGGAGCCTTGTGGAGCCTGCAGTGGTGTCAGGGTGAAAAACGAGCAACGCCATCACGCTTGACCAGGTGGTGGCTGCCTGCCCACAGCAAGTGCTGTTCTGCAGCATCGTCCTTTGATAGAAAGAAACACACTTTGAGCAGGGAGGTGGGTTGGTGGCTTGCTTCTTGTTTTGATATATGCATATAAGATTATTTTCCATTGCATTTAAACAAGAGGTTTCACTGCAGTGGTTCACAATACCAGAAGTTTGAACTTAGGGTCTTGGATTCCTCCCACGATTGTCAGTCATTTGCTAAGATGCAGGAAGGGGTGGGCTTGGTTGAATGTGGTTTTGGATGTGTTTTCTTCTCCCTCTCTTGCTCTTTTCCACGGGGAATGAGCTGGAGGAAGCAGTTTACCCGCAGTGAAAGGCAGGAGCAATGCACCAGCATTTGAGTGTGTGTGTACGTGCACACATGTTGAGGGAGGAGCAGGCTTTTCAGTAGGGAGATATTGCAGTGGTGAGTGCAATGCAGACCCCTGGATGCTGCTAACCCGAATGCATTGTCTTTTATTTTATTTGTTTATGGCAAAGGCATTACCTTGGCAACCATGATGCTTCTCCACTCTTGACTGGCACATTCTGCATCATCTGGGTGGGACACAGCAAAGCAGCAGAAGGAGCAAGGCAAATACTGCATGGCTCAGGACACTCAGAGACCGACAGTGCTAGTTAGAGGCCACTGGACATCTGGGAAATGCTGCGCAGGGTTTTTCCCATGCTGCTTTCTCAGGTCACTCGGGTGAGGTCTGCAGCACCCCCTTGTCATTGCAGGGCTGCTCTTCCACTCATAGCTCAGATGAGGCACTTTGCAGTCCACTGTTCCCCCTGGCATTTTGGTCGTGACATCTAATCTCTGCAGTGTAAATACACATCATTCCTTCCTTGCAGCAGCCTCTACTCTGCCAGGATGACTTTGTGCCATCTCCAGAGAAAGAGACAGAGGCAGTGACTGGTTGCCTGTTAGCTTACATGTTCCATTGCCGACGCCTTTGCTTTCAGTGCAGATACAGCCCAGATTTGTTGGAGTTAAGATCGTTCCTGCCATCATGGCTGGAGAACTGCCTAGTTATGAAGGTAACTTCAGGCATGACCCACAAATAAAATAATCTGATCAGTCAGCCAGCCCTGGAGAAAAAGCAAATAAGGCCCTCAATAGAGCTGCATTAACACCAGCATGGCCAGCCTGCATTCAAGCTCCCCTTCATGTCTGTGCACTGAGTTTTGGATAAAGTGTGTCCACTGGGATGAAAGAAGCCCTCAACAAAACTAATTTCCATTGTGACTAATCAGCACAGTCCCAGATACTGCAACTGACTACCAGTTTCTGTTGAGACTTGTTTTAAAAGGCCACATTGAAAGAAAAAAATAGGAAGGAATATTCTGGTCACCAAAGTGGGTATCTGTCTGTTGATCATTTAGAGAGAAACCGAAAGAGAACGAAAGAGAAGAAAGAATGAGAAATTACTACTTTCTCTTTAGCTGCAGGTGCCTGGAAATCATTCTGCAGATCAGTTTATAATGACTGGGTCAGACTAATGTGACTGGGCTGATGTATAGCCCTGAGGACAGGAATTATTGTATTGGAAGTGTTGACAGATACAGCTAACAATTTAAGATTGCTAGCCATTTCCATCTTGGGATAGAACACAATGAGAGGTGGCATGAAAGTTTTCCTGTACAGGTCACACACAAATCAGCATTCTGGAAAAGTGTATAAAATGTTCCACAATGCAGAATTGCTCTCATGGGAGAGTTCAGAATGTCCCATTCAGATGCATTTCTTTTTAGAAAATCCCCTTGGGTCCAAGCATATAGCTGAATTGCTCTGGATTTTTAAAGCTTTAACACAGCTTTTTCCTGTGATTCTTTTTCCTGCTTTTTACTTTTTTTTTTTTCCCTGCCTTTATTTTACTGGATTTTTTTGTTGTTGTTGCATGCTGGCTATATTTTTATTGGCCCGTGGTGGTATCAACTCAGAAAGTTTTCCTGCAGACTTGTTTCTCCATCAGTGTTTCAAAGCTTTTCTTATTCTCCAGACTGGTGTGTTACCAGCAAGTTCATGTCTCTTTCAAATAAGCATTGTATTCTATGATGTTGGGAAGAGAAAACAAAAACTCATTGAAAAGGATAGATTTTTAGTTTTGAATGAGAAGAGTCAAGGAGAATATTATGCTGCTGAGTCAACAGAATTTTTTTGGAGGCAGCAGTGAAAACCCTTTAAAAATACTCAGTTTGGTCTATCTGAAACATCTGGCTTCACCCAAAATGAAAGGCTCTGTTTTATTTTAGATTTTTTAATTCAAATTTAATTTTTAATAACACTCTTATTCTCTAGTTCCAAAATAAAAGCAAATCTATAGATAAACCACAAATTTCTAAACAGTTTTTTTGAGGGGTAAATAGTTAGTTAAAGTATTTCAACAGCAGAAAAAAAAATCACCTTTTCCCCATTAGTTGAAAATCTTTCCTGAGTTTGCCAGGAATCAATCAGAAACAATGCGCTTCCATCTTCAGAGAAGCTAGTTTTAGGATCAGGTTTTGTAATGGTTGGGGTTTTTTTTCCCCATCTGCTTTTGGGAAAGCAGAGTGTGTATTTTCATTTCCATGATTAGATGAATTTTTTAGGCACCCAGGGAGGATGGGAGCGAGGCAGGAGCAGGAGCTTCTGCATCCGAGCCGGAGTCAGTGGCAGGTTAGTCCTGATCCGGAGCATTGTCGGGGCGGGCTGGAGCTCAGCACACAGTCCTCAAAAGGATCTTGTCACAACAGGCTGCTCAGAATTTGTCGTGATGAGAATTTTTTGGAGGAGACAGCTGGCTCTCGGGGGGGAAAGGAGTACCGACTGGAAGAGTGCCAGGTAGGCACTACTTCCTCAGGTGGAAAGAAGCATGTCCTCCATTGATGGCTACCAATACTGGCCAGTTTTCTGCCTCTAATTATAGCCCTGATGCTGGGCTTAAGGCCAAAGGAATACTCCTAGCTGTTAGAAAGTGTGGTCCCACCCATGTTTATACACAAGGAAGAGAATACGTGATTCTTTTTGTTTCACAAAGATGAATGTTCAAAGGATGTCCCGCTCTTGCTTGAGCTCTGTCCAGCACCAAGTTAAAAATATTCCTGCCTGGGTTTGTTTTTATTCTGTTGTTTAATCTCCCTCCACAACAAATGATTCAAGTGAACTGGAGAGACATGTCCAAATTAGTAACAGGCTGCAAGCATGCCCACAGGCAGTGAATGCCCAAGGCGATGGGGGTGGGAATGTCAGTCAGTGGATGCAGGTGCCCAACTCCTAAGGTGAAGCCGTCGTCCTGAGATGTGGGCAGGTTGTGTGTGAGACCAACACTTCCTCCTTCTTAGGAATCTTGTGCTTCAGTCTTGCTCTGGCCCTGCTTTCCACCTCTTTTGCTTTACTGGGTTGTAGGCCTGATGGGAAGAAAGTAAAGCTGATGAGTGTAACTGTCAGGTATTTTGTGAAGTGGACTACTCCAATAACTCCAAATATAGCTAGCTTCCTGTCTCTCTGTAGCTCTCTGGACACCTGCTCATTTAATTGCTTTTCTCTGGCAGGTACAGGGCCCTCCTGGAGAGACAAATGGTTTTACTGACTCATGTGACTTGTACTTAATATATTAAGTTCAGACTGTAACCTCAGCTCCATCCCCTTGGCACTGCTCCAGCAATGGCTGGAGGAGACACAAGTGATCTAAAGAGTTAAATAGATGTCATCTTGCATAAATGAGCAGAAAGCTGGAAGGGAATGTTGAGGCCAGTCTGCAATCCAATACATCTGAATGTCAAAATCACAAGAAACTGGGTTTGAGCAGCACAAATTACAACAGTCTGATAGCCTAGTATGATAGGCAGGGGTGTGGAGAGACAGTAAAGATGACCCAAGTATCGTTGTAGAACACTTTTCCCATTGAAGATGTCTTTTAAAAAGTATTACATTTTGTTCTATCAGGAACTTCACTTTTAGTTGCCTCACTCCTTCAGCCCCGATTCTTCAGAAGTAGGGAGAATCTGGAATTGCACCAGGGGGGAATCCTATAGATTACCAAAGCGAAGAGTGTCCTGGTCAATTCTGCACCATCCCATGGAGGGAGACAAATCATTAGGTGAGGAAGGTGGCCCCAGAGGACTTCTGGAAAGGTTATACATGTGCCCTCTTGGCAAAAACTAGCAGAGACACACTCCAGAAACCATCCTAGATGGGAAAATAGCATCAGCATTTGGTCGTGTTTCTTTTAGGAGGTGGTGTTGGGGTGCAAGCATTCTTCATGATATTTTTATTGTTAAATCTGCATCTGAGGTGTGGCATTGCTTTATTTTTGCTTTTCACTTGAAAGACCAGGCAAACACCAGGCTGCTGTCAGACTGCCATAGGCTGATGTGACACATCTCCTGCATGTCCACGAGCTGACTGCAGGGAGCTGTGCTTCCCAACCCACCCATAAAACCTCCCTGGCTGTCGGTCACCGACAGCAGCAACGCAGGTTGGCTCTGAGCTGAGGATGCTTCTGGGACAGGCACTGCCCCGATTCAAGTGATTCATGCCTGAATAATGTCCTTTCACTTCCAGAGAGAGACAGTGTGACAGGCGCATGCTCTATCTGTTCTGACAGGGAACCTCTACATCAGCTGTGCAAGGGAATTTGAGCAGATTGGGGGCTCCGGTTTCATTCCAAATGTGACAGGGCTGTGTAAATAAATAATCCCAATCTACATAATTATCTCCTTTTTTTTGGGAAGTTGTCACATAAATCAGGCTGATATCAAGGGATATGCTGCATGTGGAATTCACGCATCCAAAGCTGGGCTCTTTCTGGCCTCACTGCCTGAGCACTTAGAGAAAGGGATACAATTTTGTGTGTCCTTGAACATCACAGATTTTCTTCTGAGGAAGATTAAATGCTTGTATCGTTTTCACCAGAAAAATGCCATCAACAGCAGGCTTCCAGTAGTGATTGAAAGTGTGAATTCTCATGCAAACTGATTCTTTTGCATACAGTCATCTGGGAACTCGGGCCTTTGATTTCCATTTATTATTCTCCCTGGCAGCATGTTCAGTCAGTATGTAGATTTCCTTCTTCATTCAATTTTCAGTGGGCAGGAAGACTACAATTAGTTGTATTATCATCAGTATGAATAAAAGTGAAACACTGAACTGGATCTTTATGAGCCTGCAGTTGCAGTGGGAAGATGCAGATTCATTACACACTAGTAGGGTACGAAAAAAGCTTCAGGCCAGCTGAATTCGGCTCCTTGTCATCTTCCTCCTTTGAGGAATTTTTTTTTTTGTCTTTTGCTGTTATTCCTTCTCCCCAAGTCAGCTTAGGGAAATCACTGGATGGGACAGAGTTGCCTCTTGAAGAACTGACAAGGACAAATGAATCAACCCAGAGGAAAGCTGGCTGGAGAAGCTGTCAAAAGGCATGCTGAGGAGAGACTACTGCAAGCTAGGCTGAAGTGTGTTTTCAAAGATGCCTCCCATCTGAGCATAGCTGATGTGGGACCTACACGGTGAAGTACACAGCTAAAAATCTGGTTGTGCTGCAAAACAGGAGATAAGCACAACAGGAGAGAGGGATACTTCTCTGTTTCACCAGGAGGATAAATATATTTATTTTACAAGTAGTTTTTTGAGGGATGGGATAAGGAACTATATTTTCTCAGGAACTTAGTTTGTGGGGTTTGGATTGAAATAACTGTGTCAAAAGTAGGATTCAGATTGGTGGAGTCTGTCCATGTGCTCCCTTGCATGCCATCAAAGATAATTTAGGTGTTAAGTGTGCTTACTTTGCTCTGAAGATTTTGGGATTTCTGGGCCACACATTCATATGCTGGAACTGATTTTGACACCTCCCTCAGTTAGAAAAACAGTGTAATTTCCCTGATTTATAAGAAGAATGGGGATTTGGGAGTTAACCATAGTGTTGTGCTGTGTTTGTTCTCCCACGCTGTTAATAAATCAATGAGAAAAAGAAATTAAAAGACAGATATTTTCTGTTGCCCTTATGCTGGAACATTATTAATTCACCAGGAAAAATTCATTTGGGAGAACCTGGTAATTTCTTCAACTTCATATGTTGACACTTCCACAGCTTACTAAGTCCTCTGGCAGCAGCATGCTATGGCTTCTCATTTTGTTGAGGATTCCCAAGACGCAGGTTAGCCGAGTCTCTTATCCCCTGCATGAGGCCACAGGGATGCAGCATAACTTCACAGAAATCATAGTAGAGAAAAGCTATTTTTCCACAAGCAACCAAACGCAGGAGTCAAACATCTTCTGTGGCTTGTCTGCACACTAATTAGGAATCAGGATGCTATCCCAGGCTCCCTTTTGTTTTTCCTCCTCCTATTCTACGTTTTGGCCTCTACTGCAGTTTCCTGGTCTGATGATTATTCCAGTAATGAATTCAGGGAGTCACGTGGCTGGTGGCAGGTATTGACCATCCTGTCATCACACTGCTGCTGCCCCCCAACCTGACAACCCAGCTGCTCTGGCTGACAGTCTGCGTGCCTGACACTGGTGCTTCACCTCATCTTGGCTTTGTAGTATGGTTTTCCTGCTCTAATTTGGGTGTTCTTCACCACCATCCCTGATGAATTTTATAAAATTCGGACTGCTATCTCATTAAAGTACAGCTTTTAATCACAAGCTTCTTCATCCTTCCCTCTTGCCTTAGCTGGTAATACCATAAGCTATTTAAGCAGTGCAATTGCAGAGCTATTTTTTGAAACTCTAGGTGTTCCAATTAATTAATGTGAATAGGAATTATACTAACTAATCACAGCCAGTCCAGTCCTAGGTTATTTGAATGTATCAAGAGACTATTCATGGTGTATTTTTTTATTTTAATTTCATGTTTGGATATGTAACAGGCCCCAGATGCAGTCTCTGAAGATGCGTCCTGGAGAAGCCTGTGTGTCAGGGTGCATGTTATATTTAACCTGTTCTTCTGGCCCATGAAGGAATTGATTTTCTACTCAGCTGATGTGAACCTGTTTTCACTCCTGATGCTTACCCAGTACTTCCCAGATTTGATCACTTGCACCTTCTGTTACTCTGCCTCTGAGGCACCAAATAATTTCCTGAGAACAAGTTTTGCAGACGTTCAGTTGTAAGTAAACAAGATGGGGCACTTTTTCCATCATATTTCTCTAACCAGGCTATGCCAAGTCTCATAATGAAGTGCAAGTAATCCCTAGTTTTTGCTACCAAGTTTGTCCCAAATAGAGCACGTCATCAGCACTGATCCCTGGCATCTGCACTGTCTCATCTATGCTTGCTGTTTTCCATTTCTCCTGAGCTAAGATGCTCAGGAGGTTCTTGTAGATGGGGGATATTTTAATGTGAGAAACTTTTTCCTCTTATGGTGCTCTGAGAACACTGGCCAATGATCAGATATCTTGTGCAGATAAGTGCTAATACCCTCTATTTTCAGAGACACAAAAGAAACAGCAGACAGCCATTTACTAAGCCAGTGACCGAAAGGTACAATTTCAGGATCCTCTGGTGCTGAACAATTCAGGCCCATATTCATGCACGTGTTTACTTTTTAATCTCATGCTCCCAGTCCTGGGCCTGATTGCTCCCTCCTCCCCATCCCATCTTCCACATCTCCAATCTCTTCTCCGCTGCCAATCACCTGTCCCTGAGTTCATCGTTGCTATTGCAGCAGGGTACTATGTGCCAGGAAAGATTATTCTTGACTGGTTGCCAAGTCTCTTGCTCTGGCAAGCAGATAAAATATTAATAGGGCCGAACGCATTTGACACCAAGGGTGAAACTGCATGTTCCAGGCACAGAGCCTCTTGCCATCCATATAGCAGTGGCACAGGCTGGATCCTTGGAGTTCATTTTGATGCTATAGAGGAACTGACCAGGGATTTTCAGGTTTGATGGAATCCAGGCGGGGATTACACCTGCCTTGTGGTTAAGCAGTTTAAGCAATGCCACCTTCTTGCTCATGGGTACACAAAGAGAAGGTTTTTTTTTCTTTCTAAGGACAAGTCTGGAGGGTTGCGACATGGGAGTGGGAAGATCTCAGTGAGACCATTGAAAGCAACTTAAAACATGGTCCGTGTTCAGCTCTGATCATTGCTGCAAGTGATGAGGCTTCCCAGCAGGATGAACACTGTCCGAGACCAGCCCAAGCGCAGGAGGAGATGTCAGAATTCACCATTTCTCACAGGGCAGTGTGGAGTAGGAGGAAGATACTGCTCAGATTGAGCCAGCCAAGTCTCTCCAAGTCTTGCCAAAGAAGAAGGTCAGAACTTACTACTTTCGATGTGACCAGCAAAGCAGGAGGATAATGTCCTTAATTAAGCCCTTTCAAGGCAATATCTCTGCAACTCTAATGGTATTTTTGTCTCTTAAGAGAAATTCCAGCCTGAAACTCTCCGGGGTGAAAATTGTCTCCTTTAAAATTGATAATGGAGATCTTCTTTGGTAATTTCCAGATGTGGATTATATCTTGTCTCCAGTAAATTCCTCTGTTTAGTCAGGAATGGGCTTGTGCAAACCACAGAAGCAGATAAATATGGAGAGGGCACATAAACAAGATGCTGCCATGTGAGCAAGGAAAGTGAGGGAAAGCTGAACTGATGTATTTATGTACCTTTACAGCTTTTAGTAGGGATCTGGTTTCCAACGGTGTAAAGGAAAGAGGAATCAAACCCCCAAGATGTGGGGGGTGATTGCTGCCAGACAGGGGCATGTTATGACATTTCTACCTGGACCTGTGTCCTACAGGCATTGTGATGCCAGATGACAAAAACTGTGGTCAGGTACAGAAATACAAGCCAAATAAGAGGTTTCCTCTGCAGAGTAGCAGACCATTTTGCTTCACAGAAGCATGCACTTGACTAGTTTTCATGGATAATTATTACGCTCTTGAGGAAAGGTATGTGTAATGGGGAAGTGCACGTTTTTACAGACAGTGTGCATTTTCTCTCTTCCTTCCTTCTCACTCCACAGTATGCAATAAATTCACATAAGATTTATTAATAAACTCTCATGGTGATTTCCTTGAGTACTTTATTTAGCTAGAAATCACTCTAGGGGCTGGACCCAGTATACACTGAAATCAGTGGAAAATTCATCTATTTCAAAATGCTGTAGGTAAGCCCTGTGCTTAACTAGGGTAAAACAAGAGCTCATACTGTGACATGAGCTGGGAGATGAGCATTGCTCTAGTGTGGGGCAGGGAGAACGTTGGAGACTTTGTTATTTGTATCACGATCTCCCAGGGGATACCCTATCCTGGATCAGGCACAGTGCAATCACAAAACAAAAACTCTGAAAAGCTCTGATCTTAGCTTGGAGCAGGTAGATATGTGACGATTATGACTGGAGTATAATAACTGGAGTGGGTAGGGATCTTCCACAGGGAATACTGTAATGGAAATATTTCTCATTTGGTTCAGGCAAGAAAGAAGCAATATTTAACTTGTTAACCTATTAGCATCTGCTTAAACCTCGTTAAAGTACAGTACCAGAACTCTCAGCTCTTAAAATGCTGCCCAGCTGCTTCTCAGCTGTCAGGACTGGCCTGAAAAGGCTGGCACTAGTGAATCTCTAGCACTTGCCACAAATAAAAAGAGTCATCTTTCTGGGATGTGAGGTGAATTGGAATGTGACCAGAAAATCAGCTGCAGGAGGTGATGGGAAAGGCAAGTAAAAGCTGCAGGTAGCAGTAGTCTTTGTTTTAAAAAATCCTTTCCTCCCTTTTCTCCTCTCATTTATGCAGCAGTGCAACACAAATGCCATGTTTGAAGAAACTACTTAACATGAACTAACAGTATGATTTGGTTACTAGAATCTTGGGAGGATGATAAATAGCTCTTTTGCAAGTGTGAATGTTTTGAGCCTTCCTGAGTACTTGTTTAAAAGATGACATCTGTCCTGTGGCTTATATGATGTCTGGGTACCTACTGTGTGAGCTGATGCCATCAGTCACCCTGGGGAGCAGGTCAGGCTTAGCCACATGGTGCAAACTCTTTGGGGTTTGAAGCAGTCAAGCTGCAGCCACAGGCCTTGACTGTTTCTGTAGCAGGGCTGTGATATGCACACAGTGCTGGACCTGTCAGTGCAGGTGGGTGCTGGTTTGTCACTCTTAAGTGTTGCTGCACAATGAACACTTGCCAGCTATCTTGCTCTGTTGTATCTCTGGAGCAGTCATATCACCTCTTCTTAGATTTCAAAGCCTCCTGACTCCTCACCGTGCTTTTAGCTCTGACGACTTTTGGATCCCTTTGACATTAAATGGGTGTCTTGCTTTCGGAGGTCTTCAAAAGGTGATCAGTGGAGGAAAATCTGCAGCCCACCAATATGCTGGAAGGAAGAGCGTTTTTCCTTTCTCATAGCTCTATTCCTTGGCAGTTCTTCTGATCTGTTTTTGATATAAAGTGTTGGGGAAGATGTTTATAGGGAAGCCAATTCCCCGCAGAATGGACACAGGATTATTGCTACTTATTGCCCAGAGTGCATAGGTGTCATGGTGATTACTTGGAAGTGTAATCACTGAGTAATCAAGAGGCAATATAATTAGTACCTGGATGCAGAATATGTAATTACTGTGTTATGTAGTGATAGGGTATTTGCCAAGCATATCTTTCTCAGTTACCAGTAATTTAAGAGAATTTACATGGTATTTGTGTCTGAGAGACAGTGAAAAAAAATCACCCAGCTGGAATCTCTGCAGAGAACTATAAACTTGCTGCCAGCAGAATTTGAGAGCTTTTCCAAGACAAGAAACATTGGAGAAATTTGCTTTCTGCTTTTCTTTTTCTTTACAATACAAAAGTTCTCTGCCTGCACAGCAGTACCAGAGGAAGTGTAATCATTACTGTTTGTTTAACCACTTCTCAGGAATGCTCAGGAGGTAAAAAGCTTTCCTTTATTTCCTGCCATGTGGAACATGTATGGCAGCCATGAGAGCAGATTCATCCGTAAAACAAATAGATGGAGAGAGAACCACTCATTTAATGAGAGAAAAACAAAAACATAATAGAGATTCCAAACCCTGAAACGTCAGAGCAAACTGCCCCATCTCCAGCAGAGCCTGAGCACTGGACATCTCAGTGGGGCTGAGCAGGTGGGACCTCAGGAGAAGCAGGAGATGCGGCTCCAGCTATTGTGTCACCAAATATTAAGATGGGAAGCAAGGTTTCACAGGGTGCCCGCTGCACTGTGAGGATGCCTTCTGTCCAAAATATCATGAGCTCAAAGGATGGTTTCAGCAGGATTTCTGCTCTACGAGTGAGAGCCGTACCACAGCAGCAGCAGTAGGGAACAACGCAATTTATAGCCATACCTATGCTAATGACCTGCAGTAGCAAAGCATCCACTTGTTTCACAGAGCCTGCGTTAAAACACAGCAGCTTCTTTCCCCTTTCACTCGGTAGGAGAGCGAATGGTGTTTAGTAACCATCCTTCTCTCTGTTTTTGGTAAACGATAGAAGGCAGCTTGTTAGAGCTGTGTCCTCATTTACATAGAGACCAGGGCGGGGGGATGTGGGTGGGGGCAGTATCAGACAACACACATCAATGAGGTAGCGCTTTTGCGCTTGGCCTTAATTGCGTTATATTGCCCTCTCAAGAGAAATCTCAGACACTTCAGGCTTTTGTAAAGTAATACTTTATCTTCTTTTTCATTAAACAGTAACTACTTGTTAGGGCAATTTAACATTCTGCTTTTCCTTCACCTTGTAATGAAGTTGTGCTCCTGCGCATCCTGGGTAGATCAAGATTCTGGTGTTTTAGCTATTGAGAATTCGAAAGCTTCACCTAAAAAGTAGATAAATTAATCCCTCAAACCCAAACAGCAGTTAGACTCTTTTGATTTTGTTTTGCAGCATCTACTTTTGAGTGAACTGTTCTTTTTTTTTTTATTGATACCTTGCAGCAAATGCTAAAAAGGTAAACCACGGCCACATTTTCTGCAGAATGAACTTGGCTAATCCTTTGCATTCAAACCAGCCCTCACCTCTCTATTGATAAATACAGCTTATGCTCTAGTCCCAGTGAATGCAAATTCTGTTTGCAGAAATAGTGCTGTCCTGGCCACTTCTCATTATCATGCTTTTATTGCCAGAGATCCTGGAGCCTTTTAGCAACTACGAAATCAATAATGTTGTGACATTCATACATTTCTCAATGCTGCTGTGCATGGTACAGCATGAAAGTGTGTGCTTCTTGGGGTCTATACCTGATACTGATACTTGTGTACTCGTATAATCCTTTTCATCTACAGTTTACAGATCTTAATTAAGATTTACAATGCTACTGTGAAGTGAGTCTTTATGTCTGGGCACACCGAGATGGCCAGATGCTAGAGGCAAGGATTTCAGAAAAGCTCAAGCTTTTTTCATAAGCATTCGGCCCCCGAAGCAAGGAACTCCTTGGCAGCCAGACTGCTTTGCAGGGAAAGCTGCCTTTCTCTGAAGTCAGTGCTGGAGCCAGGGATTGGAACCCAGGAGCTCTGACACACACCTTTGGTGACAATTCTCTTTTCCTCTTGATCCATTTTTGGGACATTTCCTGAAAATTTTGCACCAAAGCCTGTAGCTTTTATCCCTCTCTCAAATCTGGGGAGATTTTCTTTACAGACTTTAAAAATAGCTAAATAAATAGTTATTTACTAAACAGCCAAAATAACTAGATAAATACAATCAATTTGATTCACTCTAGCTTCCGGAAACACTATGCTGGAGACAAGGAGGCTTCCAATTTCCTACATGAGTCACCATGTTCTTGGATTCAACCTGTCAAACTATATCAGCAAATCATATTATATAATGTAATATAACAAGACACAACTGCCTGTGTTTAACCTAGAAAAGATTAAAAAACATGACCTACCACGGTCATTGGGCTGTCCTGGCAAAATTGTCATTCTCTTTTCCATCCAGCTGCCCACCCCTGCTGTCCTCCCCAACCTGGTGTGCTGGAAGAAAACGTGTCATTTTTAGGAACAAAGATCTGAGCAGTTCTAGTAACTGGGAAGCAAATCCTGCTTGTGCCACTTCTCTGTTTTTGAAGGCTGCCTGCTCTGAGGTCATGTCCAGGGGTTTATGTTTTACAATTATGCAGAACCAATTCCCTCTGGTCAAAAGCTGATGCACTGAGTGTGGCATGGGTGGGAAGACTTTTGGCCTTGTTCACAGTTCACATGCAAAGTAGAAGAAAAAATGATATGAGGAGGTGATAAAAAGACATTATCCTCTTTTTTTTTCTTGAGCTGCACAGAACGAGGGATGTTGTAGTCTTTTAGCTCTGTTTCTGCGAATTACGTTTGTCTGGTGCAAGGCACAATCCAGGAGCAGACAGGGAACCTCTGGGAAGGGTTGAACTGGGGGATACTACCACAATAAGCTCCTTTATCTTAGGTCTGGCCTCTGGGGATGCAAAACAGGCTCCGTGGCAGTGTTACAGAGAGCCCTCCAGTGGAATGGGAGAAGCGAAGAGATGTGTGAGTGCAGATGACTTCAGTGTGGGCACATTCAGCCACTTCTTCTCTGCCCATGTCCATGTCCTGGATGGCCTTGATCCTGAGACAAGGAGGAGGCAACCATTGATGTTCATTATTTGCCTTGTATTCCTCTGGCATTCGCATCCCTCTACCCAGAAAACCTACTGCAAAAGGGTCATCTGTTCAACTGAGCAGTTCACCTGTGGGGAATTTTACTGATTGATGGCTAGTACAAAACAAGAGATTTTCATAGTGTTTTTGAGAGAGGAAAGCTGTGAGTAAGGTGCAGATGCCAGAGCCCTGGCAGTTTCCTTTTGCTACGGCTGGTCTGGCTGCTGGGGCTGTGCCTGTTCATGCAATATCTGAAGATGTGGGAATGGTGGGAGGACCAGGTTTCAGTCTCTGGGCTTTTCTCATTTCCCCAGGAAAATTCCTCTTTTTCTCTCCCAGGACTCAGTGAGCAGCAGCCCAGAAACAAATTTAGTTTAGCACCTCTCTGGACCTTTCCTATCTTAGGTGTTGGCTTCAGCAATGGGAAATTTTGCATATTTTGGGGGAGCAGAAATTAAGTAGGAGGAAGAGGAGAGGAGCACAGCTTAAGTTTTAAGAGTGACTGGGGAAATTATGCCTTAGGAATCACAGTCCAAGGGACAAACGTTACTGAGCAGCAGTGGCATTAGTGAAATGTATGATCTGGCAAGACTAGAAGGGAATCAATGGAAGGAGCCTGCCCAGGCTTCTTTTAAGTGAGCGTCACAATGATGCACCTCTCCACAAAGCCATTATGGAGAAATATCTCAGAGGAGGAGATTTTAATGTCTTTCAGCATGAGACAAATGATCCCATACTGACAGAGGCTGGCACCATCTCTGTGCCAGCATCATCCATGAGCAGACAGTCCCCAAGCAAAACCATGGCTAGTCCTTTATGAGACACAGTGAGGAAGCTGGCATTAATACCATTTTGTTACCAGTTACATTGGAAAAAAAAAACAAAACAACAAAATGCCCAAACTACCAAACAAGTACCAACAACAACAACAGCAGCAAAATCCTCAAGCTGTGCTGGAACAGAAAGTAATTAAGAAATATTTCATATCTCCAAGCGGCCCTGAAATTTTTATTCTTGTGCATGAAGCTCTCTAGGCTCCTCACAGGCGGCTGCTGCTGCTGCGTTTCAGTGCAATAAATCCTGTTGCCTTTGGAACCTGACAGCCGGGCCAGGATGTGATCAGAAAACCAACAGGCGCTCTCTGTAAGATTCAGTCCTTGCCTGCATCAGGTCTGCTTATATCAGCCAAGCCAGGCTGTGCTCCAGGAGCAAACCAGTAAGGCAAAATGCTGACCTTTCTTGGGGTGATAAATATCAGAAAAGGTGTGGAAGTGTGGTGGAGGGACAGAGACAGTGGGAACCAGGACAAATAAGCTCCCAGATGCAATATTCTCATCCCAAACCCAAGAGACTCCATCATCCTACCTCCAGCCCTTCGAGTATTTATGTTCCTATCAAGGTTGACAGATCCAGGATTGAATTTATCTGGACATAAACAATGAGATTCTTTAATCTCACAGCCAGCGAGCTGTCTCGGTGCCTCCCCCAGTGTGATGAAGTCTGGGAGGACACAGCTCAGGGCCGTGCCTGCTTGCAGGGCTGTGAGAACTGGGGTGTGGGGTCCCTGGGGGTACCCCCAAGGCAAAGGCAAGTACCTGTCACTCCACCTGCATAAGCTTAGCTGGGACCCAACATCTTGCTCAGTGGGCAGCTGCTCTGGGAGGGAGACAGAGAAGTAAGCAGTCTTCTTTTCTTTCTCTTGCTATTTACCATGAAAGAAAGCGTCCAAAAACTGTGTCCCAAATAACCTCTAAAGCCATTAACTTTAAGAAAACCAGAAGATACTTTTGAATTTAGTTTAGTGTCCATAGGCTTCACCCTTCCAGGTGTCTGTCCTGGGGAATCCTATCCTCTTCCTCTCAACCATCTTATTCTCCAAAAAATTTAGAGAACCACTGGACTCATGCTACGCCATCCTAAAGAAGCCCAGCAGAGAAGTCCATCTAACTAACAGCTGGTGCAATAACAGTTACCAGTACCTATCTCCTTTGGTAGCACACACACAAGGCAGGGACAAGATTTCTTTGGTTCCTCACCCTGCAGGTGATGGGTACCAACTTTCTGAGACAGGCAGGCTTCACCAAGATCTCAGTCACGGGTCAGCTTGCAGATTCTGAGTTCAGTTTTCTTGTTTTTCCTCACGTTTGCCATCCAGTGAAGCAGGATGGATAGCATGTTTTGGTGAGGGGGTGACTCTATCCACTTCTGCGTACTTTTGCATAAGAGCAAACGAAAACTTCGCTACTTTTAAGCAAAGACTTCACTTTGAATGTGGCATTGTACTCTTCCATTTTTTTTCAGCTTTCACTTCCATACCCTCATATAACTAAAATTTTCAAAAGGAAAAGTAGTTTTAAGATGAAAATCCCATATTTTTGTTTAGAGTTTATCAAATGAGATGTTTAACTTCAGTATTTTTTTAACTATGGAAAATTATCAAAACTGAAGGTTTTTCTTTAAACATTTTCCTGAGTCTTGAAGTCTTTGTATTTGTTTCTAATAATCCTGAAGTGGAGGCTGCCCAGGTATGTTCAATCTCTGGATGATTTTGTTCCTCTTTAAGTGTCCATAGCATAAATGAAGCAGTTTATTGGACCTTGAAAGTTTTTCCCATGAAGTTTTTCACTTGAGGAACATAGAGAAAAGCAGAAGCCCCCAAAACATAGCGAGAGGTACCAGCTGAGGGGTTCTCCTGTGTGTGCTGAAACCTCATCTTCTTCCAGCGGGCCAAGCTGGGCTGCCTTCATTGCAGCAGCTGCCAACCCGCTGGCATGGTCTGAGCTGCCTGGGGAATGAAGCCATGCTTGAAGCCTTCCCCTTTCTCTTCCTCAGAGCACTGATTCAGCAAAAACAATTAAGTCCATCTCTTTACTGTTATTTCTTTTCCCCTCTTCTGTATGCTTCTTTCTTCCTTTTTCTCTTTATGTTTTCTTTTCCCTCTTCCTTCCATGCATGAACTAATTGATGTCTGATCTATTCAGAGGTTTGGCCCTAAAAAGTAACCTTCAGTTAACTGCTCACATAACTTGCCTGTCACTTTTGATAACAGTCAGGGCATCATTTTTGCAAGTGTTCAACAGTAAAATTACTGCTTTGCTCTTGTCAAGCAAATGAGCCCTGAGGCTTGTGTGAGAACCATTAATGATGATGCCACAGTGGGATTGGTGCACTGGGCAGCCTGCAGAAGCACCGCTTCTCAATTCACTGTGCCCCTGCCAAGCAGTTTAGGTTTAATTAACCTGCATTAATGCCTGCTGGGATAGCATTTTCCATGCCTCCTATTTCAGGGGGTCAAGTGGAGCTGGAGACAGCTGCTGGTGTCTCAGGTACCCTGTGTACGTGGCTGGGATCCTGGAAATGTTTATGTCTGTGGTGTGGAAATAAACTCTGCTTATTATGCTCATAAAAAACTGCTGGCTATAGCCTTGGGCTTTGCCAGACTTCGCTGAGCTGCTGGAGGGAATTATTGACAGAACATAAAAATGCTACAGTGTGTGGTGCTAGGGTACATGACTGTGGTCTGTGATGTGTATTTCTAGGGATGGTAGGCTGCAGCACTTCTGGAGGGTTCTGCAGAGAGTGTGTGTGTGTGTTTCCGTTTTCCAGAAGTTATGTTTTCCATGTGTATCTATGCAGTAAACTGATGCAGTTTACTTTCTAATGGCACAAAACTCTGAGAATGGGATTTGTCTTGCTGAGTCTGCACCCAGCCATTATCAGAAGAGTGAGCATCTGTCACAAGAACAGTAGTACCTAAAGTTGAGAGGTTGCTACTATTGCTATTTTACTGATGAGTAACAAATGGGGGCAGGTGACAACTTCCTGCATTTTCCTTCTAGGCTGGAGTGGCTTGGTCACCGAAGATGTGCCTTTCTGAGCAGTGCTTGCTTGTGTCTTCACATGATCTGATGGACAAATGAAAGGAATTACTAGTGAAGTCATTGATAGTACATATTTACGTAAGTTAATTGCACGGGGTAACGAAAGATCAATTTGATTTTTAATGGGGCTACTGATAGAGACATCTTCCTGACAGTGCTTCGTGACATCTTTCCTTGAAATTGAATTATATTTTTCAGGCCTCAGCAAGGCCTGTAGCTCGGGATTTAGCAAGATCTCTGGGTCATGTCAAACCTTGCTTTTGTAGTTCTGGGTATTGGATTTTGGCGTGCCATGCGCATTGAGTGCATTTGTCCTGTTCACTATTACATTCCAGGGAGGAGATTTCTAAGGAGAGAAACTATCATCATGCACATGTATAACCATTATTCTGGGTCCCTGGTGAATTGCTGTTGCAAATTTTCATCAACGAAGAGGAATCATAGGTGGGTTTAGGTCATCTGAGTACGCAAAGCCAATTCGCAATAGCCGTAACTTCCTTATAAGTAGCAAAGATCTATGGTCATACTACTGCCTGAGCTAAGTATGAATGGTTGTAATTTACCCTGCTTTTCCTGGGCTAAGCACCATGTTACTCTTGGTAAACCACTGTGGCTACCCAAGCAAACTAGCTTAGAGCTGGTTCTGTCGTGTCCACATTAGTCTGCCATCTGCCACCTACACCAAACCTCCCCTTGGCCGCAGTCCAGGGCTCTTGCAGGCTTTGCAGATGCTCAAGCACCTCAGTGGCTGCAGGATGGGGGTTTAAATAAAACAGAGCATTGATGTGGAGATGAAATTAATTAATGTCCCAGCTATTAAATTACTCTCTAAGGGAAGGCTTCTATTTTGCCTCTAAGATGACAGCATCTCATTAGAAAAAAAAGATCTGTAGAGCTCAAGCTTTGAAACAATTTATCAGGTTTATTTATAATAAGTAATAGTTACATATTTTTCTTGTTATCTTAGTAGAATACAGAGTTTTGGACCTCTTGTTTTTGATAAGAGAATTGCTATGAAATCTTGCTCTTATGAACTCCTAGGTTGCAAGAGAGTCCTTTCCATTTTTTAAGGATCAGTCCCTGACTACTTCCACAGATTAGCAGCTGAACACCTCAGTGTTCAGCCCTTCATTTATCTACTCATTTATTTCCAAAAATGTATGGGCAACACTGCACACACTTTTCAGAGCATGTATCAGCTGTGGGCTGGTGATGAGCAACAGAAGTGGCAGATAAACTGCTGTCTAGAGGGAGGAAAGGACACTCTGTTGTGTTCTAGCCTTGCCCTGACTCAAATGAGAAGCAAATTGCTTTAATTTTGTGTCACTGGGGGGTTGCGTGTTCCTTGTTTACAGATATACTGGGAAGCAGGAAAGTAAATGAGTAAGGTGGTATTTAGGAAAAAAATGTTGGAATATGATTTGGAATCCTAAGGGAGAGTTGCAGCCATATGCACCTAAAGACAAATGGGTCCACAATTTTTGCTGCATTCCTGCTACCCACTGACCATCCTGCTGATGTTGGCAAACTTCTTTAGCTTGGCATTACTGAACAACAGCCTTTTGCTGGAGTGGAAAAGTCAGGGTAGAGGTGCTACGGTCAGGAAGCTTGTACAGCAGTTGCCCGTATGACTCCTAACTGCAGCCAGAGCTATCATTTCCTCACTGTCAGAAGCCTTAATTTAATTTAAAATAAATAAATAACCTCCCCTGCCCCCACAGTAGACACCTCCATTTTTATTATATGAACTAGGTGAAAAAATGTACCTGGAGGGTGCACATAATTTATTTAGAAAAATAGGAATAGTGAATATCTGCAGATGAAAAAATTTCCCAGTCCTTGGGGTTATTTGATCTTCTAATTATCCATACTTCAGAATCCATTATTCACACTTTTCTGTTTTCCTCCAAGAAATCTATTTGGCAGACATCATATATATATATATATTTTCATAGTTTTCTGTGGGATCAGCAGGAACAAAAGAGAAGAAAAATTCAAGTTGTAAACTATTAATAAAACGTGAACACACAGCAGTCATCTTTGTTTGATGTTTGCCAGTAAGCAGATCGAGACAGAGATTTCTGCTATGTCGATATCTTGATTCACTGAAAAAACACCCAAGTTTTGCAAACTTGTCTTTGCCCAGCTAAACAACCAAGGGCAAACTGCAGCTTCGTTTGGGAGCATGTTTGGCACACGCAGCAGTGGTGACTCATGTGTATTAACAGCAGCAGGATTTTGGATCTCCTGCACCTTGTTATTATAATGCCAAGATATTCATCAGCACAAACACCGTCCTGCACACTCTTCTCCAGAAAAAAAACAAAACAAAACAAACTAAGGAGGCCTTGGGAGCTCAAATTTATGCCGGGCTTGATCCAAAGCTTGCTGGAAAGATTACCTTTGACTGAAACGGGCTGTAGCACTAGCTAAAAGTGCAGGTAGGAATCAGACCCCAATCTATGTATCACATTTTACACCCTGAATATTTTACAGCATCATGGAGAAGGTCACCTTCATGAGGCAAAACTGCTAGTGAAACAAGACAGTGCTACTTTCTGAGAGAGCTCGTAGCCATGGAAGGGATTTAAAAGGATGGATGTTTGCTGGCTAGGAGAAAGGGGTTTTATATATGTCCCAGTTTCTTTTTTTCTGCACTGTTGGGCAGATTTCTGTTTGTCATTAATCAATTAATGTAGAGATGACTTCTTTGGCATTGCAATACACCTTCCCTAACTGTGTCTTGTCACATTCTTATGGACGTGGCTACTATGGGTGCCTCCAGCCGCGACATGGTTGGAGCTATACTCATGTAATCAAAATGAAGGTAAAGCCCTTGATCTCCTCCAGAAAGGAGCATGATTCTTTCTCTGGTGTCACCATCTCATGTTAGAGATGGTGACTGAAGTAAATGGTAAGATGCATAGAGCAAGGCTGAGAGAGCTTGGTGTTTGAGGCACTGTCTCATCCTTCTGTGGGTTTGTCCCTCCACCTGTACATCTCTGCCTGTTCTCTTCCAGTGCTATGGATCTGCAGGCATCCTCAGATTCCTGCAGGAGCAAGAATTAGCCAAGGAATGGGTAGATGTACCTTATTTTGTGCCCACTCATTGAGTGCCTAGAGCAGGGTGTCGCTCCTGTTGTCCTGATTATGGTTGTGTCGTTGGGAATGTGTTAAAAATGTTTGTTCTTGAAAACCACAGGGATCTTCTATCAGGATAAACATTTCCAAAAGTGCGTGGTCTCTGTGACAGCTACAGGCGTAGGAAGGACTTAAATGGTATACATAGGGCTAGAATTGACCTTCACCAGACTGGATTTCACTTTCTGAGCTACAGAACAGTTTGTTAAAATGGGATTTTTATTGCTTCACTCTATATGCTGGCAAATATATCGTGCCTGCTTGGATCTATATTTTCTGAGTGCTTCATTTAAACTCTGAACTCTGGAGGCAGATGAGCACAGGAGTTTGGTGATATTTGCAAAAAGTACTTCATATCCTATAACTGGCAAGAGGAGACGAATAGAGCTTTAGGTCAGCTCTGGAAAGACGGGTGACATTTTCAGAGTCCGTCTCTGCAAATACTGTTGTATTTTTATGTCATGTTTTGGGCAGGACAGAAGACCAGTTAGGATTTTCATAAGCACCAAGTGAGAACAAAACAGAAACACATTCTGAGGGACATGAAAGAAAACATTCCAGAGCTAGAGGTGCTGGTCTGAGGTTACGGACACGTGCATTGAAAGGACCGTGCTGAAAGATCACAGTCCAAAAAGATACGCTCCAGATTGTAGAAACCTTTTTTTTTTTTTAATTCTGAATGCTAGTGCTCTTCCAGTGGCACATCTATATGATGGGGGGGCAGGTGTATATTTTGATGGTGTAGGGTTTTCACCCTCCAAGGCAGCAAATCTGTCAAGGCTCCAAGAGTAGACTGTCAGGCCACCCAGCGGCCACTCTTGTCCACGTTGTTTGAGATAGGTGGAATCTGGTGAGTTGAGCCGCACGGTCCAGACACGATTTGCATCCTAGAAGAGTGCCAGCCTGGAGAGATTCAGGGATTTGAACAGCAAAGGTAGGGAAGCACACAATTGAGTTGTCTTGTGTTGCAAATGTGACTTTCCATATGTCAGTGATCTGAACCCACTGAGGTCTCAGTATTTCAAGAACAGGATACACAGCCGAAACATGTCAGAGGAGTCTACCTGCAGTTCATGCAGGATAGAATAGGAGACAAAAGGAATGTTCTGATTCTGGATGATGATGTTGTTTATTTTAATGTAGGTCAGAAAGTCACATTAGAGCTGTGGTAGGGAATAGCTCTTTGCATGAGGTCATGATGTAGACCAGTGAACAACTGACCCCAAACTGTTTGTCTCCATTCATGCCAGCTGGCCAGGGCATGTCAGCCCAGCTCATACCCAGGTCATAAAACAGCAGCTAAGCTCCACCACTAGTATAAACTGACCTTTATATAAACCTGCTGTGCTGTTTTATATCACCTGAGCCTCTACCCCAGTCATTTTTTAAATGCCAGTTTGCCAACCTTGCATTGTTCCTGCAAACCAACTGGGTGTGTTAAGAAAGGATAATTAGGGAGAACACAGTAATTAATACTGCTGGTGATAACCCAGAGGTATAATTTAGCTGCATGACTTACACTGAATTCCCTGGGCTGGAGAAGGAAGAAAAAGGCACCTGCTGAAGTCCTTGGTAGCAGCTTAGCTCTCTGCAGGAGGCAATCACACCTGAAGCAAACAGAAGCCCCCGAGGTCTCTCCTGAGCCGCTAATGATTGCCTTGCAGACAGTGATGGCATGTCACTATTGATTATTTTCCTATTATAAACTCCTTCTTCGTGTCCCATTTTGCCATGATCAGTTGGGTAAACACAGGAAACAAGTAAGCGCAGCTGAGGTTCGTGGTTATGAAGTGTTTGGAAGAGGAGGGAAAGTGACTACAGCTAAGAGAAAGTCCAAAGGGACATGGTGGTTTGAGGATAAATGCAATCTTCAGGTCTATGTAGGTTTTTCCACATTGACATTATAAGATGCATTTTTTAACATTGACTACTGTCTTGAGCACAGCGGCAGTTGGCAATTTATGTGCAAATCCACGGTCAGAGCTATTTGTTTTTCGTAATGTTTCATGACCTTCCTTTTCCCAGATGTCCTTGGAAGGTCCTATAGGTTCCTTATGTCGCTTGTGGTGTCCTGTGGTGGGGTTGATCGTGTGAGACATGAAGCTTGTTTCCCACTTTCTGATCACTACTGGCTTCTAGTATGGAAATCCTACATCACTGGACACCCCCAGATTGGTGTCCAGATGCTGTCTGCAATACTTTTTTGAAGTATTTTCCATCAGTTAGTCCAGAGTCAGCACTAGTTTCATGCAGTGCAAAGTCCTTCTGTTCCCTACAGCTTCTGCCTCAGCTCTAGCTAGGCAGCAGTGTATTTGTGTATTTACTTCAGGTCTGGTTAGGTAACGTGGTCATTGATATCACCCTGTGCCTTGTTTTTTTGTTAATGCAAGCAGCTACTGAAAATCCACAGGCTTGTGGATTTCTCAGAAGCTTCATGGAAATGAAACTGTATTTAAATACAATGCTTCTCTAAGGTCATGCTTTTTCTTGAGGTTTTTTTTGGGAAGTGGGGTTTTGTTTTTGTTTGGTTTTGCATGTGATATTTGGACTGTCATTTTCTAAACCTTATTCCTTGCATGGTAAATGATCATATTTTATTCAGGACCTTGGAATGCAGTCAGGAGACATGAGCAGTTCCAGTGATCTTCTCTGTGACCTTGAACAAGTGTTTTCTCTCCCTGGGTCTGCTCCTTCCCAGAGGTTTTAAAACCAAATAATTGTCACTGGTATCTGTTATCAGCTCTTAGTCTCAGTATCTATCCTTCCTTGTGTCATGACAGTAGTACATTTTACCCTGTAGCTCTGTAGATGTTGGACGTCTAGACTATATTAATTGTCTAATCTCCAAAGAATGATTTAGTCCATCCCAAAATAGCTTTCTAAAGAAGGTATGTTGAATCATTCTCCTGACTTGCCCTTTCTCCATTCACTGAGTAAAGTAGAAGCCCAGATGGCTAATGAGATTAGATCCAATTTTTAAGAGATGTAAGATTACATAAGGCAGAGTCCACCTATAAAGTCACAAAATGCAGATATGAGAGTTTTGTCAGTAAAACCTCTTCCTTTTCCCTTTATTGTGATTTTTTTTTTTTTTGTGCGACGTGTATCTTCATTCAGCAGCAATTATCAGAGCTGCACAACTTTCCTGATGTGAAGATGTCGGGTTCTGTAAGTCAACATGATGGAAAAAAGGAATGGAAGAAGTTTGTGAGAGGAGAAAGGCAATAAAAAAAAATAACAACGTGAGCCCTATATACTTATGTTACAAAGTGTTATCAGTGTTTAGCAGGGAAATAAGACAGTAGTCGTTGAGTCCTGCCTAGGATAAGTAGCCTCATTTCTGCATGCTAGGTTTTTGTGGGGAGAAGGTGATTCATGCTTGGTTTGTCAGTAAGTGTATTATGCTAATTCTTATTGTCCTCTATGATGGTTAGAAAGATGGTTTAGAGATTTGGTTTTGTCTTATTTTTTTCTCTCATTTTGCCTTCCTCTTCTGCCTGTCAGGATGAGTTTGTGTCTTCTGGCAATGTTGGGGAGGTGGGAAAGATGTCAGAAAGAGGATGTAAAATGCATTTTAAAGTGAGCTGTTAAGAATTGGTTTGACATTTCTGACAAAGGGAAAGGTTACTGCACGCAGCTTTTCGGCTCCTATCTTCTTATTCCTTTTCTTGTCAGTCACAACTGGGACCAGAGGAATTCCTCATCATGACTGGCTTGTCCTATGCCCACAGTTACTCTGGCAGATAGGCTTGACTTGGCACACGGGCTGTAATCACACTGCAGGGTGTGTCCAGCGCTTGAGTACCTCTGTTCTTGTCAGTGTCCCCCGGGCTTCTCGTAAGTGGGCTGGCCAGTTCAGAGGTAGCCCTGGTCTCCATCCCCATGATCTCTTCCCTTCTCTGTTGCAAGAGTGTGAAACACCTACACATCCACACTTCTCAGGTCCATTCACATTTCTCGAGTCCATTCACATCTGCAAGGAGAACTTCATCCCTAAGTGAATTTTAGTGAAAGACTTGCTCCAGAAATTTAAGATTACAGGTTTGTTTGGAGCCATGTGAATCATCTAGTGAACCTTTGCTGTTGATAGTAGACCAACAACACTGATGCTGAGTTTGGCACCCAGAGACATGTGGCCTGGTTCGATCTCTGGTCAGCTGCTTGGGGTGAAGAAAGAAGAAATTTAAACACAAAGTTTAAACACAGCCCACAAATGGGCATGCCAGAACAGATGGGAGGTGTCTTAAGGAAGAAACTTTACTGGTTAAAAGATACAGCTTTTAAGTGCAGAAATGTTTTACTATTGATGTTTCAAATTGCAAATTAGCTGAGTCTGAGACAAGGGAAATCAACATGCATGAGCATGTTCTTTAACTAATAGGTGCTTACATCGTGTTTAATTTCTGGGTAACTCGGAAGGAGGAAAAAATAAAAGAATTTTTGCCAGTTCAGTTTATTACAAAGAGCAATATCTAGTTCTAAATAGCCCTTCATTTCTTCTCAAGTCTTATTATAGAAGTGGCTTAATAGCTTCAGTTTCCTAGTCTGCAATATGAAAAAGTCAAGCATTTTCAATATTTTTGGTAAAAATATGCAAACTTGTTTGTTTTTCCAAAAGCAACTGAAAACATAAACTTATTTGAGGAAACTCTCAAGTGTCTTTTCTTTAGCTGAACATTAAAATTTTCTAACGCAGATGCAGCAAACAAGTTCCATTAATTCTTTTTCTTCCAGCCAATATTTGCTGGTTACGTGGGTTTTACGTGGGTGGGAGGAGCGCAGATCTTAAAGTTTTCACCTCTTCCAATTTGCAGCTCTCGGTTTTGCTTTTTGTCTTTCGGGACTGAAAACAAAGGCAGCATTTCTAGAGGCCCTGAGAAACCTTCAGAAGCATCAGAGCTTTTCTTGGCAGACAGAAGAGCACAATTGCAAAGCAGGAAAGAGGTGCCTTATTTAGCAAGCAGTTGTTGCTCTCCAAGTTGATGAAACAATTAGCTGGAGATGATGCCCTGTTGCCATTCTGCTCTTTTAATAGCACCACAATGCTCCTTTGCCAGGACAAGCCTCTCTACAGCTTTAATAAACCAAGTGAAACCACACACGACTTTCCTCATATTGGACTCTCTGAGCATGGTACAGGGAAGGTTTAGCTGGCAAGGGGGAGCGTGTTCCTCCCGAAGGAGGAATCCAATCTAACAACAAGAATACTCTCTGCCTGTTAAAGCAATTAATGAAAAATGGAGCAAATCATCTCCGAAAAATGGTTCTAGCAGCCAGAAAAGAGATATAGTGGCAGACACTGTCTTTATTCCCCCATGCTGGTACAAGCTGTGCAGTATGTTGTCTAGTGAGCATAGAGGTGAGAGCTACTCTGGTCCACACAAGAGTGACAGTTTTCCATACCTCTGACAGCCACTATTAAACCACACACAGAGATACAGGAAAAGCTCCTCTGGAAAGTGGTGTTGCCACAGATCAGACCAGTTCAAGCAGCTGTTGGGTTAGAGCACTGCCCCTTATTTATGTCCTAGTTGACTTCCACTATTTCTTCTGGAAGCAAATAGTGTATTTTGCCTGGCTGCAGATGAACTTGATGCTAAATCTGCTGGAAATGCTAAGCAGTGAATGCCTCTCTATCTTCTATGCGGTTGCATATGGATTGGTTCCTGCAAGAGTTTCTAATAAACATTTTGATGGTCCTGTTTTATCAACTGCAGAGGAAGACAATCATAAAAAGAAAAGGGGGGGAAAAAACAGAGGAAGGAGAATTAAAATTAACAGTGATCTCAATTCTCTGCATTTCCCTTAAACAACCTCATTAATACTGTCTGTAGTGCATGTACTATGTCTGTGCTCCTCTCTCTGACAGGTCCCCAAATCACATCCACTGCCATTCATTATGTGCAATGGAATGAAACATTTATTCAAAGTCATGTTTTATTCCTGGGAAAATATCTATTTCTGCCAGCTCCAGACATCTTTTTAACTATTAGCACTTCTTTTCGTGGCCCTGGGCTCCCTGCCCAGAAGATGAGTCCTGCTGATCTTGATGGGATCGTGCCACTCTGCAGTGTGGCCCTAGTGGGACAGACACAGTGTCTCACGGTTGCAGATAAGACAGCCTGGTTTCAAACATGGAACCTTTCTGGAGTATTCTTGGTGTTTCTTGTAATCCTTCTCCACGTCTTTGTGACAGGGACCTTGTCAGACAATGTGAGGAGGGATGCGTTATATTTTGCTGAAGTCTGTAGAATTTTCTTTTTTAATTTAGTGAGCTCTTGGATATCACTTGACTTTTAATTTAGGACTATCGATAATGAAAATGCTCACTGCCCTCTCGTTAGCAGAGCACACTGGGACTGACCCTTTTTTCTAAGTGAGGAAGCTGTGGCCCAAAGGTGCCTGTGATTATTTAATGGGCAGTGGGAAGCTGGACATTCTGACTCCAGCTCTTCCCTGATTGCTTGACTAAGCTGCCTTTTAACTGCTGTTGACTTGAGTCAGCCATTAAGTGTGCAGTCTGTGAAAATGAGCATCCTCTGATTTACCTCGTGCAGATAAAGCAGCAGGGCTCATTCTCAGCAGCCCTTTGGCCCTGAAAGCAAGCCAAAACCTGAACTCACTTGAAGATGAAACTTAGTGTGCTAAAGGTGGAGGGGAGTGCAAACACAGAGGAAAATTAGGTTTTGAACTTTAAAGCCAGTCCCCAGCCCTCTTCTGTTACTGACACATTCAATAAATCAGCAAGGGTGCAGACAGAGGGAAAATTCACTGGAACTCAGTGACAGCTTTGCTGTTCAGAGCCTACAAATCACGCAGAGAGCCTTGTTACCCACCTGTTGGTGCCACCTTGGGCTCTGCAGTGTGCAGTGACTCTTGCCCTGCCTCACCAATACCAGGAAAATCCACCTCACCCCTCTGCTTGCTTATCTCTGTGCTGAAGAATGGCATTTTGTTCCTATCCCAATGGCTGTATGTAATGGGAATATCATGAAGTCATGGTTATAACACACCTATTTAAAAACAGGACATGCAACAAGCAGTGGGTCCACTATAGCCTAGATTTCTGTGTTTTCCTTTTTTGCATCTAAGACACAACTCCACAGTAGCCCAGCTGTCCTCTTTTTGCTTCAAGTCCCATGTGATGTGCTCATCATAGAAGAGGCAGGCATGTTTTGACCAAGACACAGTTGCCTGGTGCTCAGTCAACAGCCTGGTCTCAAAATAAGCAAGAGCAGAGTTTGGCTCTGCCTCTTCACCAAACCTGTGAAAACATTCTAAGCATTTGAGACTCTGAACCTTGCAACAAATTTGGCTGAAAATGGCCAATGCATTTAGGAGTTGTTGGGAGGGATAGTCAGTATGCTCTGTTAAGCCTTGTTTCCTGAGGAATCTGGGCTAAAATATCGCTCAGATCTCTTAAGGTAGTTATGCCCAAGTGCACACACTACTTTAAATCAGGAAGCATGAAAGCAAATTAAGGTTTTAAATCACTGTAGGTCAATTACCAAGTGGCTACTGCAACCTGTTATCTTTGCTGAACTACTGTGCAGGCATGAACATCTAAATCAGTGCTGTTTAACCCAGAGCTCCCAAAACAGGACTTATTCAGTGCTGCTGAATCTCACCACTCTGCAATCATCTTGCTTTCAAATTATTGTAGGAAAAATAATAATTAAAAAAATCTCTGTGAGAAAGGTTCAAGTGTTCTTGTAGCTTTTAACCATTCTCAGTCACCCAAGTAGTAGACCCAACCTGACTCAATTTTCTTTTAAGTATTCAATAAGTTTCTTCAATTCTTGGGATACTCTGTGCATTTTAACTCTTCCAGCATCTGTAATTCAGAATATCTTCAAAATATCCTTCCCACCTTTCATTCCAACTGCTTTCATAACAGTAATTATTTCTTCTTTTCTTGAAAATCTGCTACCACTGGTTTGAACTGTGTTACCAGTCTGTGTTTAGGATCTTGTCTAGACTAGAGTTACAATGAAGTCAGAGTAAAAGTGTGATTACTTACAATCTGATTATGAAGCAGTTGAATTTCAGAAGGTATATGGGGCTTTAAATTTCTGTTTTAATAACCCAGATAGGAAAGCATGGCTTTGGGCTTTTCTGTTCTGCAGTGAAACACTGTTCCTATAACTAGAAATGTCTCAATTTAGTTCCTAAGTGGAAGAATCCATCCAAAATTAATATTGTCAGCAGTAAAACAGCTAACTTTTGGGAAGAAGATAGTGCATGCTATAAAAAACACGACCCCACAAATACAATTTTCCCCTATAGACTGATAATGACTCATTTCAGTGTCAAAGACTTAATTGAATTGCTCCTCGAAGCAATTAGGAGTGTCTGTTGATGTGCAGCTACTTAATTGTGTTTTGATACTACAGACTTTCTGTGGCAAGCTGAAAGCACCATTTTGACAGGGGAATTAGTTGGATTTTGCTCTTTATTTTTTTTGCTAAACTCTGTCCTGGACCAGAATTCACAGAGATGGGAAAGTGGAGGGGAGTTTGGGGACTACAGGTCTGACTGAGTTGGTCACTGCCTCAGTGGCTTGTTAAACCTTTAGCAGCTCATGTTGTTGAACTGTGATTGCTCCCTGTCCACAACATTCAAGGTGAGGATGGTTAGCAAAGAGATCTGAGTTAAACTGCTTGTGCTAATCCATTTGTTGTGTCTGAAAGGGATTGGGGAGCAACCACATATGCAGCTTTTGTAAAACTCTGACATCTTAAGAGAAAGTGAACTGGGCAAATATCTGGGTAGAAGGTGCCATCTGAAGATGGTCTAGGCTCACCATTTGGGCCAAAGCAAATAGGATGGCTAGAAAAGAAATATTACATTCTGTGCATCCCTAAAAGCCAAATGGATGGGCACCCTCAGGAAGGCTGTATCCCCATGGAAGCTGGTGTGTGTGTCTGACTTGGGTGGCTTAAGCAAAAGTGCAAGCGCTAACAGGGCCAGGTGTTAAAATAGCAAGGACAGAATTCACTTTGTAAAAGTCACCTGGAGTTCCCTCTCCAGTTTTGGCAAATTTCTGCTTGACGATGTTTGCTTATGCGCTCATCCCAAGAGAGAAAGGAAGAAAAAAGGTTGTTTGTTTCTCTGTTAAGGGAGTTCTCGGAGATAATCAGAGTGACTGCCGCATGGTGTGAGGGATCCAGGGAAAGAAAGTTGTGCCCAGGAACATCAGGATTCCTTGTTAAGGGATTGTGCGGGGAAAAGCCAGCACGTCTCTGCTGCTCTGGCTGCCTGCCACTTTTCGAAGTACGAGCCAGCTCTGTCTGGGCAGCTGGATCTGCTCGAGGACGCTGCCAATGACAAAGCAGCCAACTTGTGAGAGTGAGAGGTGGTCAAGCTGTCAGAAACCATCTCTTACTTGGGCTATTATGAAGGAGATACAAATGCAGAACCAGCTCTTTCCATCTGGCCAAGACCAGCACCCTGGACAAAGAGGCATCTTTACTTGCCCATCAGCTTTTGTGATTTGATATGGGCAAGTGGATACAGAACTTTGATCCTAGAATGTGGTGTCTTGGGAAGGCTTCAATTTTTTATTGTATTTTATCTAGCATGCTTTCACTGCAGAGCTGCAAAATCATCCTTTTATCTCAAGTCCTACTGTTAGCCAGCTGCAACAATCACAGGCAGCAGTTATGTTAGGACAGTCAACCTGTGGCATCTCAGTTGAGCACATTACAAAATCATCAGATGATTTGACTCAGCTGCTGAAACATCCCAGAGGACAAGCTGTGCCCTCCAAACCAGCAGATTTGGAGCTACATCACAGGGTCTTCAAAGCCCAAAGAGAGTTCAGATCCAGGGCTTCTCACTGACCTGAACGATTCACGGCAGGGTCATGGACGCATCTCTGAAACTTCTGTCATGAACAGAGATGAGTCAACCTGGTCATTTTTGCAGCTGGTATCTTGTCTGAGTCATGAGTTGGCACACTGTGTTAATAAAACGCTGAGTTTCACATACTATGTGAAATAATGTTGTGTTCACATATGCCAATATTTTTGCAAGAATTGTTCAGCTGTCATAAAAAAAAAAAAGTAATGAAGACTTGTTTGGTCTCAGCTGATTAGCACTGATACTTGGAAAATCGAGTGAGGTTAGGGATTTCTACTGTTCAGCAACTTCATACTCATGATGAAAACCTAGCAGGGGTTTCAGTCATGCTGCTTTGCTCTTGGAAACTGTTTACCTCAGCCCAAGACAGTGTGGGAACAGTCACAAATTTCAGCAAATGTGCTTATGATGCCACCAGAGAGATACCCATTTTGGGGGGGCTAGTAAGTGCTGGGAGACAGATGAGCCCATAAAATAGCTCAAAGGAAGTCAAAAGCGGTACCCCGCTCCCTTGTAATGGGTAAAAAGAGAAGGAAGACAGTCCCAGCTGGGTCATAACACAAGACAAATGGGAATGTTCAAAGGGTGTGTTTTGGGGAACCTCAGAGGTGTCAGAAACTGCGGGAGCTGCCTTCCCACCACGGCAGGGCTGTTGGCGACACTGTAGCCTGGTGTGCTGAAGGGATCTGAGCTCACCAGGGTTGTTGGATGTCAGAGAGCATGTCGGGTGCTCCACGATGCATGCACGGATTGACTGGCATGTTCCCGGAGGGGTTGCGTTACATGTCATCATGTGTGTCCCGCTTCAGTCAGGGCTGTCGGTGCCTGTTGGGAGGTGTCACGGGCTGTGCTTCTCCTCTGGCTGCATAAATCGTGCTTCTGAATGAATTGTTATCCAGAGGTATTTCCTCACAACCAAAGGGACCAATAAACTACTTGGGTTTTGTGCAAAATGAGAAAAAATATGCATCATTGAAGAGAATAGGTATTTCCCACAGAAGTATTTTATTTTCCTTGCTGTGCTGTAGAGATCAATAACGCATTGCGTCTGAGCAGGGAAAGCAGCTGAGCACTCTCTCTCCTTTCTGATCTGAATGAAAAGAAAAAGAAAAGAAAATGGAAAAAAAAAGGGAATAAAAATCCAAACCAAAAACTCTAAAACCCATGTCTTTTTTTGCTTTCTTCACTTACTTAAAAAAGACAGCAACCAAATCTGCAAAACGCCCAAGTAATTTATGTTGGCAAATGTACCATTTCACCATTTGGGAATGAAAATTTGAAATGTCTTGGTTCTAAAGAGGTAAAATAAGTCCAGCTGGCATTTAATGAATTTTCTTTAGCTGAAGCTATTCCTGTCATACCCCTGAAGACCCTCTGTTCCTGCACCAGTGAAAGCTGGGGACAGGGTTAGAAATAAACTATTTACCAGCATAAAAATACTCTAGATTCACCTGATCTAATTCTAGTTTTCTGTAACTTTTGGCATTGTTTCTCATAGTAAGTATGTTATTGGTGGAATTGGACAAAAAAAAAAAACAGGATTTTTTTTTTCCCCCCAGTATGAATATGCTATTACTCTTCTTTAAAGGAGCCAAAGCTTGTTTCAGAAAAAAACCTGAAATACAATGTCGTGCTTTGCTTCAGGAAGCTGAGTTCTTTGATGGTCAATCCTCAAACAGCCAGTAAAACACATGCTGGGGCATTCAGAGTACTAAGAGCTATTCATCAGCACAAATGGGGCAACTGAGGCACGGATGAACTTCCCCTCCCCAAAGTTTGGTGGCAGAGCTGGCAAAGGGACCTGGTTCCCTTTGGTATGGCTCCATGTCTACTGGAACCCTAAGCCTTTTCTTTTGCAATTACTATGGAGACCAGATATTAACTTTTATGTGTGCTGTTAAAGCAAGCAGGAGCACAGGGTCCAAAATTTCTGGACATGGCTCTGAAACAGGCCATCAGGCCAAGAAGAAAACAAACAAACAAAGCAGGGAAGCAGAAATCGCAGCTGAACAAGGTTCAGCATCTCTGTCATGTGTCTCCCAGTTCTGCCCGTAGCACCCCAGTCCTCGCCCCAGGTGTGTGGGTTTAGGCAGGAGGACCCTGTTACAGCATTGGGACACTGATTCCTTTTGCATTGATGAATCCCTGGTGGCATGGGTTAATTGAATGGACATATTTAATTAAACAAAGCCTTCGCCATCTGTTCCATCCCGATTATAAATGCAGAAAAGAACATATTTCTCAGTTACAGTGGTGGGGAGGGGGGAAGATATTGGTGATTTCAAATCCTATGGAGTTTTTCTGGAAGACAGCCTCACAGCTGGGAAGTTCTGTCCCCTTCTTAAGCACAGTCCCCCAGACCACTCATTTCCCCTCCTGAAACAGCAGTTTGCCTGGACTAAAAGATAGGAGCTTCTGCAGAGGGTTGTCCTTCATTATATTGTTTTACTTTCCCAGCGATGGAGATCCCACACTGATGCTATCCTGAGTCCACATCTCTTCTCGAGGGAAAATATCTTCCAAGCTCAACTGAGGTACTGAGTAAAAGATTGTGATACATAGGCAAAAGTTGTCCTCTGAAATTAGAGAGCCAGTGGTGTAAATTGCTGTTTCTGGTCATGTCCTGTATGTCTGGCTAAATGTGTTTAGTGACTGCTCGATCCTCTTGCTTGGGGTGTTGGGAATCAGCAGTTATCAGTTGGGAGACGCAAGAGGTAGATGCTGAAGTAAAGTCCTGATGTTGTCCTAGGAGATGATTTCCAAATCAGGAAGCAGATTTGTCCTGACCTTTAGGAGGCAGAGCTGATTTGTTTTGTTGCTGTGCTGTGGTTTTTTTATATTCCCATTAATCATTTTCACTCAAATGAAACCTGCAAGCGTGGAATGCGCAGAGCTCATTTCATCAAGCTTATGTGTGTGTTTGCGTGTCTTTAAAAAAATACCACAGCCACTTCTGTTAAATTATTAGTCCTGGATTTCTCAAATTTACTGTCACCCTCAGGTAAAATTGCTGCTGCAACTAAATAAAACCTTTGGAAATGAATTCTAGCTCCTGACAGCCCCTAAGCCCCTAAGGCATTTAAATTCTGGATTTAGCGGCAGGATTATTACTTCAGTTCAGCCGTTAGCCGTGTCTTTAAGCAGAGTTGCCTGTAATAGTCAGTCCTGATTCCACGGCTTCTACAATGGCCCCTTTTGTTACCTACTTCTAATGTAAGTCCTGGGATCAAGCATCCCACACTGCTTAAAAGACCGACTTTAAAGTTGCAGCCTGCATTATTTTGCATCTGGCTCCTGCTGCACTGTGTACGTACTTCATTTCCCAGCTAGGACCCTCTTGGCAAAAGGATTTGATGCACTTTTCTGTTTGTTTGCTGGTGTTGTTGCTTTCCTAATGGCAGTAGCACTGCAGGGGACTTCATTTTGCTCTTGCCGCTTTTTAATGGTTTCAAACCATCTTTATTGCTGAATCCAGCTTGTCCATCTGTGCCGGTTCAGGAGATGCTAATGGGACCTTGTATGTCTCAGCTAGCATGGCTGCAGTGATGGCCAGGGAGCCAGCAGTGCACTGGGGATGGCAGGAGGAGCTGAGGGGGACTGGTCACTCAGGTCTTGCTCTCAGATATCAGCAAAGAGAGAGATGCTGAAGCAGGAAAGAAGAGTGAAACAAGCCAAGGAAGTTGAAACTGTGCATAGTGTCAGCAGGGATATGTCCTTTACTTCTTTATTCATGTTAATGCTGTAGTAACAGCCTAGGCTATACCCTCTGCTTCTTTTTCTTTTTTTTTTTTTTTTGAGACTTTGATCTACCATCCTTTTGCAAAGGCAGTGTCAAAGCATTTTATCTGCCACTGCACCGGAGAGGAGGGAGCAGAGCCTGGGTGACAGTGCCTGAGGCATGTCATTGTGCCTGGGGAAGGAGATCCAAGCTTGGGGAATGAGGGGCAGTACAACTAGCCAGAAAGTACTGTGCTGATTTACAGCTGGAGATAAATATGTCACGGGACAAACGCTGGAAAGACTTATTGATAATATCTGAGTCCTTGGCAGGCAATTCTAGGATCTGATGTTTAACAGAAGGTCACTGGTAGAAAGACAGAAGACAAATGTCACTATGCTTTCTATTTTGTAGTGTTTCTGAAGATCTTAACTCCACGTTAGTCTTAGTCCTGATTAAATACCCTGTGTGAATACTGATGAATGAATGAGCACTTGAACTGAGAGAGATTCTGGTCAGCTTCCGTTGATCCCACCATCAGACAGGGTTAGTTGTGATGTCTGAGCAATTTGAGTATTCAAAGGTCAGGACAATCTCTTTCCCACTCCCACCCATATCCCAGGTTTCACAGATTTGAAGACTCTTACCTAGAGCCAGTTGCATCACTAAAGACGCCAAACAGATTTCTCTCACTTGCTATTTGTACGCAACTCCTGATCAGTGCAGCTGCAAGACATTTATAAAAAGACCTAAAATACATCTATGCTAATTGCTGACAACTTTGCCTGAGTACCAAATCCTGAAGTAGACCCAAATGGTGATGGTCCCCAAGCTTCTTAGAAGGCATCTGTTTCTCAGCTCACGGGCAAACTTGGTCAAGTCCCTAATGGACAATCCATAATTCAGATACTTAGCAGTGAGTTACTAAATCCTGTGGGATTTTTGCTAGCTCCCAGCTTGTTCCTCACCAACTTTCCCAGAGTAGAGGATGCAGAAGGAGGCAGCATAGAGGAGCTGTTACAGTGAGAGATGGACCCAGCCCTTGTCCAGCTGGGGTTATGAGAATTGGCTCTGCAGCAGTCCTAGGGACACTGCCAGCTCAGGGGGCACCTGCAGTATTAAGCATGTCAGAGATGGAGGTGACAGCAGCCATGCCACCAGCACTGGGTGGAGGCAGTGGCACTAGCAGAGGCAGGTAATGCCAGAGATGAGCAGGGGACTGCAGCACTGCATCTGTTCCATGTGTCTTGGTGCTCTGGAAAGGTTTATGAGCTGGAGACCAGAGCTGCAGGAGAGTCAGCCAGGATTCAGTGCGGTGTCCAGGCTAATTATGCCTGAGGATCCTGCACTGAGTAACACCGCAGCACTGAGTCCGTGCACACAGATGTCTCTACCCCTCACTCCACTGAGCCGCGTAATGGAGAGCTGACTGTTTGTGACAATTTAGGGCAGTGCTCCGGCTGGAAGGTCAGTGTAAATTAGAAGGAATGATGCAAATAGCGAAGACGTAAGTGATGGGCTTAGCATTTCCTAGCTAGGAATAAACAAATTCCCAAGCATTACAAATTTACAATGAGTGAAAAGCATTCAGCCCTCTCCTCAGTGTGCTTGTGTATCCACTGAGATGCACTAAAATGATATTAGAGACCAGTCAAAATAGCTTTTGCAAACCTCATGCACAGAGCAGTGCTCAGACATTCTTCTCTGCTTTCAGGCACACCTTGGGTCTAGGTTAAAATGTGTGCCTGCTTTAGGAGAAGGTATGATCCACTGTGGAAGACATATAGACCATGTGCTTCAGCTGGAAGATGGAGGAACAAGGTTCTGTTTATGTCCAGTGGCCTCACAGATCCAAAATAATCTTGTCAACTGTGAGCAGTTCTGTCCTGTCCCTCATACGGCACTTAGCACATCTGCATTCCAACATTGAATCAAATTGTTTCCTGGAACTCAGAATTTAGGCATAGACATTTGACCAGGTTCCATGGAGAGCACATAGCAGGATACAAAGAGAATCTGTCACAGTGTCAAGCCATGGGAGTAGGGAATGGAGCCCTGGCACACAGGACCTTCATGATTGTTGGACAAGAGCTGGGCACAGCTGGCATTGTGCTCTGGGATGGATTTGCAGTTTGCTGCTGTGGATCTGGGCTGCGATTGCATTGTAGAGCTGAAGGTAATGGCTAATTAATCTGCTGAGTGATGGAGACAGGGGGCAAACCTGCCCCTCCCGGGCCCAATTCCAGTCACAAACACTGCAAGACCCTGCTCTTTGCAAAGACGAAATTGCATAAACAGTCAGTGTGCAGCTGAATCACGGCTCAGGACTGTAAAGCTGTGAGCAGCTTTCCCTCCTCTCCTGGTGAGGTTAAACGGAGAAAGGGGGTAGCCTTTCCCCTCACATTTTCCTTCCTCTCTTTCCAAGCTTAAAATCCAGATTGCTGCTACAGAGGCAGTGAAAAAAGTAGTTCCTACGGTTGTATTCTTTTCCTGAGAAGTAAATTTTTTGTGTATGTGTGCAAACACAAAAATGATACATTTTAATTATCCTTGTAACTGATGAGGAACGTGCATCTGGGCATGACTGTGAGCCAGGAACAATGCATTCATTTGCTCACCGTTGCTTGATGCCTTTTGACCTTAATTTGAATCCCTCCAAGCTGGATGGTTGCATCTGTCAAGGCGGCTGTACCTTAACCTGCTGGGACCAAAAGCCTGATGCAGGGAAAACTTTGTGCCATCCATCTCTGCCTGCAGGCCTGTGTTACCTGATGTTCTCCCAATGCCTCCCTCATTGTCCCCACCCTCCTGTGCTTCATGTATTCAATCTGCATTTGCCCTGATTATCTTAAGCAGGGGCTGAGCACATACAGTGGTGTCCTCTGCCCGATGGTGCAGACAGCCACAGCTCCCAGCTGCTGGGGGAAGCACTGGCTGCTGGAGCCATCATAGTAACCAGGGAAGCTGCACAGCAAAATGAGAAGGATCCCATTAATTCCACCGCCATCATGCCCCTGCTGTGCACTGTGGCTGATGAGCTTGTCAGCCACCAGATGACGGCAAGACAGAAGGTCAGCTATTGCTAACAATGGCCAAGGAGCTTGCTCTAATCAGCATGACCATGCTGTTGTCGAGGGGCTCTGACTCAGTCTGTTCCTTTGCATAGCTTTGCTGCAAAACTTTTCTATTCTGGAACCCTCCTCCTGCAGATCTTCCCAGCCTAATCTGCAGAATGATCCCCCTTTTTCAGTGAGTGTCATTTCAGCAGTTAGTCACAGTCTGAGGCTCTGCAGGCTGTTTTTTCTCTAAGTGGAAAAGAAGAGGATAGAAAGGGCTTGGGGTGAGGGGACGCTGTCTGTTTGTGAGGTGTGAGCAGAGTGTTGGTTCCTGAACACCTTTTTGTAGGGCTATCTGCACAAGTTTCTTATAAACAGTTCCAGGCAAGTGCTCCCAGTGCCTGAAGGCAACTGGAGACCCTGTGTGTTAAGGGGCTCGTGAGCCTGGGTTTGCAGAGGCCTGATGCAATGGCAGGTGCAACGTCACCATATCATACAACTGAGATATCTTCATTAATTACTGAAATTAGCCTTGGACTCTGCTCTGTGTTTGTCCTCCTAGTCTGGTCTCTTCAGCCTTGCCTAAGCTCAGTGTTTTCCTGTATCTTCTCTTCCCTTGCCTCTCTCGTCCTCTGCTCTTCTGAGCAGAGGAGAAAAGTTGGTGGTTGTGTCCCAGCCCTCTCTGCACTGCAGAGCTGGTTTTCATTCTTGTCTGACAGCAATTAGAAGGTCCCAAACTGGAGCATGTCCTCACTTCAGGGAAAACAATCCTGGCGTTTACCACAACCCACCCTAAATAGAGATTCTCCAACAGCGGTTTTCCAAGCGACCATAGTTTTACCCTTTTTGCAGCCTGGTGCTGCTGAAGAGATCATATCTTGCAGCATCCTTAATCCTTCCCCATAGCTCTTGCTGCAAAGCCCCGGCAGAGACGGCTTTCTCAGGCTAGATGGACCTTGTCATTTTTGGGGCTCTTTCCAAGCAGTGCATCAGAGCTAACCTTGCCAGACTGCATCAGAAAAAAAAAAAAAAAAAAGAGCAGCAGCTCTTCTCTCTCCCTTGTTATTTAATTATTTTGAGGTGAGTAGCGGGAATCCTGGCAGTATTTGGCTTCCTCCTTGGAGGACAGGGTTAGCAGAAGGTCTGCTCAGATGGTGCATCAAGCAGATGGCTGGAGGTAACCCCCAGGGCATTGCTGACTAAAGAGCACAGACTGGGCTGGGATGTGGCCAGCAGGAGGTCTGCATGGGAAATCAGAGAGCAGCACACACCCCGTCCACTGCACATACCCCAACAGATTCCTACATGGCCAGTAGCATGGTCCATAGTGGCACTGGGGGGATGCAGAAACCATCTGGCCAGTGCCACTGCCCTTCTTGTCAGGAGGAGGTCTGGGAGTGGTGGCTGGAGCTGCTGGTAGACCAGGAGCTGCAGTTCTGTGTGCTCTGGCTGGCTCAGCATGTGAGCTGGGCTGGAAAAGCCATGAGTGTCTTGGTATTGGGAAGGGAGTGAGTCATAACAAGGATGAAAATTGGATGGTGGTTCCCTCTGGAAGCTGGTGGTTGGAGGTGGCTGCATCATGGTGAAAATTATCTGGAATTGAAGGTTGAGTATTTTTTTTCTATTTGGCTCTTTGTGATTAATACAGCCACTTTTATGAAGCTAAATTCCTCAGCTTGAACCTTAACTTTCTGCATCCAGGTGCTGCAATACAGCTGTGACTATAGTCCAACAAAAGTTACCCTCATTCACTTTGTCTTTTGTATTGGTTTCATAAGAAACCAGAGTGTAAAAACACAGTACCAGCAAACCTAGATACAGCAGGTTATGTTGCAGTAAACAGAATAACCAGTTTCTCGGTATCCCGGTTTATGCTAACATTGTATCCATCTGAAGTACATTTTTCAGTAAAAAGATGGCTCTGCAGGATACATAAAAAGTATAATTTCCATCAGTATACCTGGCCAACAATGTGACTGAGCTGGAACATGGACTGAGTGGGAGCTCAGTTGCTTTTATCACTCGTTTGCTATTTTTAAGATTACATTTTTGTTTGTTTGTTCTGTTGGTTGGGTTTTGTTTGTTTGTTTGTTTGTTTGTTTTTGTTTGTGACTGTCTGTGACTGTTTGTGACACAGTAAGGATTGAGGAAATAACAGTGGTTGAAAACACCTAATTGTGTTAAGGAAAACACAAGAAAGGAAAAATAACTATCCTGGTCAGTGCATTAACTCATGTGATGACTTTTTAATGTCAGTGTCTTAGGTTAATTAGTATCTGCACTGTCCTTGTGCCTACTAGAGGTATTCACAAGGGATCACGGGTAGGACTCCCACAAAGACAATCCTTCTATGAGTGGTTTCATATCTGTGTGCCTGCATGGAAACTTTTTTCTCTTATCAGCAGAAGAAGTCAGATACTAAAGGGACCAGAAATGGAAATACTTCTGAGTGACATAAAGCCTGTATGCTAGTGAGATTCTGACTGGGTCCTTAAGGAGGAATTATTTTCTTTTGTATTCTCCTACACATTAGCTTTCTCAGCCTGCTTTAGGGCTGAATTCAGGCACTGAGAGCTGCAAAGTGTTTCCCTCTGAAAGACCCTGCTTGCACTCCTAGCTCTTGTGCATTAGAGGTAACAGCCAGAAAGGCAATGATCCACCTCCCTTGGAGCATCACCCAGTGCGCGTTGGTAAAGCCGGATTAATGTTGCATGGGCCTCTCAGCCCACGCTGGCTGAACACAGCAAATATCAAAGGTAATGCAGTGTTCCTCCTCAGTACGGAGAGGGGGAAAAAGACTGAGTGGAGTTTTGTCTGTGAAGTGAATGAAAATGGGAGTTGTCTGTACCTGAAAGGGTCTTGTTGAAATGATACCCCTAGCTGAATCTCCTGGATTCTTCTTCTGGAGCTCCCAAAGTGATGATGGTCTCCATCATGCTGGCACAGGGATCTCTGCTCTGTTTTCCAGCAGATCTGGTTCCCAGAGGGTTTTGCAGCTTGAAGAGGGCTTCCTGCATAAAAAAAAGTGGATACTGCCACCTTGGATCACATATCTTTGAGAGAATTTGTAGCAACCCATACAGATAACTAAGGCGATTGCGTCTGAAAACTTCTGTGATGGAATTTCTGTGGCCAGTGTCAGAGGGATAATAAAGCATGTTCCAGAGGCCAGCTGTGCATCCTCATGAACCTTCTGTCAACTGGGCACCTGGAGAAGCCAAGGGTGGGTGAGTCTGGACCTGCCTCTGATCCCCCAGGTCTCACCTGTCCAGGATAGGGATGAAATTTACTTTGCAGTATGTCAGTGTCCCCCAGACATGCTTGAACTTTGTCTTTGGCAGAAACTGGGATGCAGCACCAGGCTATGCAGCACCAGCTTACCTTCCAGACTGAAGGTAACTCATATTTAGCCAGTCTCTGTAGGTGGAGTTAATATGTAATGAATTTTCAGAGAGATTGTAAAAACACTTGGTTTATTATTGAACCTGCTAAACTCAGGCTGGGGTAAAAAGCCTTAAATGTTAAAGCTATTTGTCATCTTGCTGTCCTTGGAACAGCATAGACATCACTGAAAGGAAAAAAAAATTGCAGGGAAGTTAATTTAATTTTTTGACTACTGCAGTCTGCTTTGTAGATGTCTTAGGACAAAGGATCCGTGAGATCTGTAAAAAACCACTAGCCAAATCTGCTTTTTACTGTGCTTTCCCCGTGAAGGAATTCTTTCCAAGTTGGCAGAGACCATAGCTGCATCTTCTTTTCAATCTTGAAAAGCAGATCATAGGCAAGACTAAAGAAAATAGTGACCACTTCATTCCTGGAGAGAAGCCCAATTGCTTCATTAAAGAAGAGTTGTCACATGCTTGTTTTTTAAATCCTGCTAAATACCTGCTTAGCAGCATTATTGACAGGCTTTTCTCATGAACATTGAGCTGTTAAGCTGCTCGTGGTTTACTGCAAGAGGTTAAAGGATTTCTCAAAGCTCGCAATGAAAGCCTTACTAACTGGATTAACTGCTAACATGGATTTAAGCTTTGAGTCAGATTAACCTCCATTGCTTGAAGTAGGTTCTTCTTGTTCATCTTTTCTTTCCTTTTTCGTCTCATTTTCTTCTCAGCTTTTTCCTTTTTGTTTGTCAGGAATAAGTGAAAAAATAATCCCTCTTGCTGGTGTTTGAGCAGTGGGACACCGTGGCCACAGGAGCCTGGGAGAAAGGAGGCTGGTGCTCCCGGGATGTGACCTGTGTGTGAAGAAGTGGCAGAGCTTGAACCCCTGGGCTGTGGAGTTGCCTGGCCCCTTCAGATGTGACTGTTTCTGCAGGGCTTTTAGAAATCTTACTTAGGCTGAAGTTAAATGTGCCTTTCTTCGGCATTTTAGAAAGACTTAAGCACCATTTGAGCTCCTGATTTTGGCTGATTGTTTCTGCCGTTGCATTCTTTTTTCGAGCTAGTGTATGTATTTGTAAGCAGGCCTACAGTCAAAGTATCTACTGCTCAATTTAGATGGGCACCCACAAGCAGTCTAGATCCCTGTTGAAGGGGTGAATCTGGCAGCCTCACTCACTGCTCTGTGAAGGCCATGGTCCTGGAGCTGGTCTGTTAACATGAAAATCTGCGCCAGCCGACTTCACAGGACTTGCAGTGCAAGAATCTGTTAGCAAATGCTGAAGGATGGCAGCAGAAAGCAAACAGAGCCATAGGCTGGAAGGGAGCTGGGGCTCAGCAATGTGGCTGCTCTTGCCTGACCAAACTGGCATATAATTCTCAGCTCAGAAAAAAAAAGATCAGGGAATTGAGCTAACAGTTTTTCTGTTTCTCTATCATCTGCTCACTGTACAGTTCAGACCTCTCAATTACCTTTTTTTTTTTCCCAGGGTACAACAAGCGATGCAATGGCCATGTGTTGTTTAGAGCACCAGGGTCACAGCACTGTCCAGCCCGTGCAATGGGCTTGGCTGCTCCTGGGGAGTGAGTCTTGTACGGGGCCACTCAGAGCCCCCTCCTCAGGGTGATGACATGACCCCAGGGATGGAGCTGTCTCTCTCATTTAGCTCTGTCTGCTGTTGTGGCTCAGATCTAAGTCCAGCTGGCCCAGGGCCATGTTGCTAAACAGAGAATGAAATGTAAGAAACTCCTGCACAGTGTTTGTACCCCATTTAATATAACCCCTCAACGTGTCCAGTGCCTGGCAGCCCTGCGTGCAGCCAGGTCTCATAGCATCACTGAGCTCCTGTGCTTTTCAAACAGTGCTGTTGCAAGGCTCACTGTCTGATGACCACAGCAAGTACTCAGGAGGTCTAGCAGTCCCCCTGCCTTTGTCTGGGCCCCTTGGGGGTTTATGCACGTCTCTTTTGCTTTGTGGCCATCCACTCTCTCAAACTGTTCCGAATCTTCTCCTCTAAAAGCCGTCAGCAGGCGACCCTGCTTTCTCATTTCCCTTGGAACACTGATCAGTTCTCCCCTGCGCTTTTTAATTTCATGTTCTTTGAGTCCCTCCCAGCTGCCTTTATTCCCATCTAATCCATTTTATCTGAATTGCTAGCCTCCATTTCTGGTTCCCCCCCCCCATCTCTTTAATCTCCCATCACACCGTCTCCCCTTCTCCCCCAAGAGCAGCTCCTCCTCCTCTTTCCTCCAGCACATGAGGCTTCTCTCCCTCAGCTGCTCAGCATCAGTCTGTTCCTGCCCCATCACTGCCAGGCAATTCTCTCACAGATTTTCTTTACTAATTTCTTCCCATTCCTCACTACACATCCCTTAGGGGACACCAGGTCACTCATTTCTGCTTTTCCATCAGCAAATGCCAGTTTCTTCAAGGCATTCACTCCAGGTGTGTGACTCAGCAAATGCTGTCCCCCAGAGGCAATGGTTCTCTGCAAGACTTCTGACAAAGGTTTCAGGTGGTGGCATTGCCTGTCTACCCTCTGGCAGGTCCTGCTTTCAAACACCTGCAAGGACCTCCAGAAACCTTGCAAGCTTAGACAGAGCTATATGTCTCTCTGCAGTGCTGGTGGACTTAGACATGCACTTGGGAGCCATCCATATCCTGCCTTCCCCCTTTGGGCATCTGAACTGTTATTTGTGGAATTCCTTATGGTTTGACACTTGGCATTTTACAGCATGGGCCTGTCATATCCCTTTTATATCAGATGATAAAAATAATGTTTCCTAGCCCTACGGCCTCCAGTGAGTCTGGCCAAAGAAAAGAGAGAAGGGGAAAAATAAAACGAAAACCAATCAAATAAAAAGGCTGGAAGGAAATGAGTTGGTTATGGGATGTGAGGGAAGGTCACCCCCTATGATTTAGTGAGGTGATTGGAAAGGGTTATGAGTAGATGATAGGGAATGTGGCAAAATACTGTCATAGCTCTTAACTTCGCACTTTCCTGTTGGGGTAGAAATTCGTTGGTCCTGTGGCAGGCATGAGAAGAGAGAATTTGTAACCTGGATCTTCCTTTTTGTTCTTACAGATACTCCAGAGCTCAGAGCTCTGTGCAAGTTGAAATAACCCTAAGTTTCTCCAGCTTATTCTCTCTATTCCTTTAATTCCCCTTGAGCCAAGGGAAGCAAGACCTTTGATGCATTGAGAGACTTTGCTTCCCACTGCCTGACATTCAAATGCCCCTTTACTGAAATGCATGGGCTCTGTCTGGGGAAGAGCCCTGCCTTCAGTTGCACAGCAGTCAGGAGGCCCCCTGCCCTCCCAACCTTCTTAAGGGGCTGGTTTTGAAGCTGATCCTCATAGCAACTGTGGCATAAAAGCACTTGAGTGTGACTAAGTATTGGCCTTGATGGATTTCCTAGGACTAATCCAGGCTCATTATCCCAGCATTGGCATTGCAAGAAGAATGGTGAATTGTAATAGCGAATCAGATATTTCCTTGTGGTCATGTTCCCTCTCTGAGGGAGGCACCAGGCAGAGCTGCCAGCTGTGAGATCTGAAATGGGCTGTGGCCATCTCCCCGCCTTTGTAGAGAGCAGAGGGTTGTGACTCAAGTATTTGCTTGAGTCAGCAGAATTTGCGTTTGAGATCTCAACCTGTTGAGCCCGGTCTCTCTCTGCCTTATGTCCCAGTGGGTTTGTTATGGGACAGCCTTCTGGCTACCTTGCCTGTTAATAACAGTGACAGCTTTTACTGAAGATGAACTGTCTCCCACCAGCCAGATAGAAGCACAGATGAGGGGCATGTCAAAACTGTTGGGATTTTTCTCCGTGCCACCTCCTAGTGCTGGCAGACCCATCATGCTCTCCTGGGACTCTGTTGTGCCTGTAGGATGTAACCTAATTGTTTCATCCTTGGAGCAGGACTGGCCACCTCATGGGGCCAATTTCCTTGTAGTCTGCTCCCCCAACGCTGACTTACATGAGTGCTTTATATTAGTAAAGTGTGCAATTTGTGTTATTTCATAGTCAAGAAACGTCTGCCAGGTGTTATTGGTTTGGCTTTTGGCGTGTAATGGCAGGGGTAGCAAGCACTAATAGATGGTTCTCTCTGACCATTTTCAGCAGTCACCTTGCCTATTTCTTGCTGACACAGTTCTTACGGTAATTAATGAGCTGGCACATTCCTAGGAGCCCTGTCAATGAATTAATCTCTGCACAGAGGGAACAGCTGAACACAGGTTTCTCTTGTTGTCTCTGGCAAACAGGGGAGATGGAGAACCTGTAGGCGAGGAGGGAGGGGTCTCTGTAAGGACTCCCTGCGTCAGGAGTGGCTGAAATTACGCTTATTGCATATATTTTGTGTACATCTGGTTTTTATCCTCTTGAGCTCTCATGTGAGTGATTAGAGTTTCTGAGGTGGTTACTTTGCCTGCTGAGGCAGCGCAGTTCATCATTAACTTGATGTTACGGAAACAGAGAAGAGGTTCAGCTCCATCAGTTACGTGAAGTTATCTGTGTGGAAGCATTTTGTCCAAGTAAGCGAAGAAAGGTGAGATCTAGAAGGATGATCAACCCAAGGAGCTTGTTCTTGATAAATTGCATTTCACATTTGGTCACACTCTGGGGCGGAGGCTGGAAGTGAAACAATGAGGGAAAACAATACCTCCCTGTAGGGCTCCAGACATACACTTTATCACCACTGAAGGAAAGGTGTCCGTAATTGCAGTGAAGAACCACGCTATTCCTCCTCCCAAGCTCTGCAGATTGTAGGGAGCCCTGTGGCCTTGCGCTGCCATCCTTCTCTTCTGTATCTCATTATACTCAGAGAGTCAGCAAACTTGAAATAGCCTCTCCGGATAGCTTTTGACTACCCCTCCCCAAGGATCACATGTCACAGATGACCTTGTGCTGCTCCCATTCTGCAGTTGCATTGGTCAAAGACCCTCAATAAATTATTAGTAAAGGGTGGGGCAAGATGGATGAATGGTAGTCTCTGAAGTTGTCTCCAGTGTGAATGAAGCAGAAAAGTTGAATGTGAAGAGTTTGTGGCTAAAACTCTAGAACTCTGCCTTAGGACTTCATTGGGGACTGAGTCTCTGCTGCTTTCCTTGAGCCGTCTCCTGGTAAGTGCATCAGAGGATCTTTATAAACCCTATTAAATGTTCAGGATTCTCTCCTGAAGAAGAGAAACCTCTCCTCCTCCAGTGTGACTCTCCTGAAGGAGAAGGTTTTGTACAGTACAGCTGGAACCTTGCTGATAATATGGGTTGGGTAAAGCCCAGGATTTGATATTACTTTGTGATCAGTTATTTTTAATCCAGTACTTGAAGAGCTGTCGAGAGAGAGCTTCTGAGAGAACGCCAGCTGTGTCACTGGAGTGTATTTTGGTCTTATGTGTTTAAATAAGAGCAAATGAATTCACATGTTAATAGATGTTGTTTACTCTTTACAAAGTTTGAAGTAACTCTGAAACACCCAATGCTGGGTCTTTGATTGTGAATCACCTGGGCAGAAGAATATTTAACTTTTAAGTTTAGGGGCTAGTCCTTAATTTAGACAGAGTACTAGGCTAATAGCCCAGTTACACAGTCCATGTTGTATTAGAAGTCCCAAGGCTGCTGGTATTGATCCCACTATTGGCCTAAAGTAACTCATGCCTCTGTTAGAAAACAAAATGGTATGTTTGCTTAAGAGGCTCGTGATCTGTGAGAGCTAAGAAATGGATGTTTCCTTAGAGTGTCTGGGAGTGACACAGGGAATTTATCACCTGTTTTAGTATCTAATTGATCTTTCCTCTCTAGTTGCTAATCCCAGTCATGCAGGGGGAAACTCTTTAGCTTACGACATAATTCTGCGTATTTGATTGTCCAAGAGAATGGAAAATGGCCTAAACCAGGGTCAAGTCCATCCATGGGTGATGAGAGGATTGACTTAAGTTAGGAAAGGGTGAAAAGTTGCTACAGTTCTGTCCTGAAGCCACTGACTAAGCTTTCAGGAGACAAGTTTGGTTATTGCCTGCCTGTGGGGTACTGGCTCTCCCTGGGACCGTGCAAGTTTCACTTTCGCTGTCACCAAAGACATCTCAGTGATGAAAACAAAAGTAGCATGACTGGTTTTTAAAAAAATGTATTTCCTGTTTTGGTTGAAAAGGGAATCCCCCAGGCCTTTACTTTTCTAAAATCATCCAGGTGCATCAGAGCATTTCCAAGCCAATTTGTCATCATTTCAAGGACTGACTGCTTGTAGTAACAGAGAGAACAGTACGGTTGGGTGATAACCCTTTGACCACAGGTCTCTGTGACCCAGCTCCAACCTACAGTGTCAGAAGGACTTTCACAGCATTGCTTCAGCAGACTAGACTGAGCTGGATTCTGCACTGGTATTTCAGTTGTACTTTTATTAATGTAGAATTATACGAAAATGTCAGCTGGAAGAACACATGAATACTGCACTTATACCTAAGGACATTATTATGGTCAGTGATGCAGCTAACACACACATGTCCAGGGCAGCATGGACACAGCGCCTGTCTTGCTCTATTGAACTGCTAAACTATTTTTGGTTCACATAAGTGCTTTGAAACTGCAATAATAAACAGACCAGAAATTTCTACAGGGATCTGAAGAGTTTACCTACCTCTGCTTTGATGCTGCAGAACCCCCAGAGGTTTATGGTAGATTGATCTCGTTTGTGACCCCTAAGAAAGAGGTAGAGACATCCCAGTTTAAAGGCTGAATGAAGTTCCTCCAATGCGTTCGCTTCTTTCTGGGAGTATTCACAGCACAGGGTGTTAACCAGCTAATTTAGATGGTGGAGCAGGTCGATGGTAAGAGAGAGGCTCCCTCTGTAGTCCTGAGTATGAGCGGTGTGTCCAGAGGAAACCTCTGAGCTGAGAGGTTGCTCAGCTCTTTCAGATGAAATGTCCTGCAAAGATCTGCTTTGTGGCTGTGGGTTAGCAAACCAAGTCTCATCTTCATGAAGAGGAAGGAAACTTGCCAAAAAAAAAAAAGGCAATGTGAACCAGTAAAATAAAAATATTCTGGCATTCCTCATGCTAGAAATGATGTTGTGCGGCACTTACGTTAAGTACCTTTTTCAGGTTACAGAAGGCTACAGCTGGATGCTTCAGTTGTGTCACACAGCACACAGTTCCAGTGGTTATTTTTGCTTAAACACTTAAAAGTGTTTTCTTTGTAGGTCTTCTAAGCAGTTTCTGGTTTAATTGTGCAGATTGTCCCAAATTGCTTTCTCAAGTGTCAGTGAAAATGTAGAAGTGCCAAATACAGTGTTTTATGTTCATGACAACGCCTGCCCTGTACCATCTCATTCGTCTTTCTGATTTCTATTCAATAATCATCATCTCTGTAGATTTTCTCCATGGAGAAAAATCTTTATTATCCTTACATTCCTTTTTGAAATTGTGTTCATTTTTCACCATTTCCTCTTGGGTTTATGACACAGATCTGATCACAGCCCTCACCAAGGAAATTGCAGTTTCTCTAGTGCACAGCACACTGGTATTTTCCGTTTCCCAATATTTTGACTCTGGAGCAGACGTTTAAACAGCACAGATGCTTTGAGCAGATGCAACAGTATTTGATCATACTGAGCTGATTGAAATGACCTTTGTGTTCTCAGACCTCTTTTCCCTCACCAAATGGTACGGTGAATTTAGATCCTTTCAAGCAAACTATCCCAACCCTTGCCATTGTCTATGGTAAACATTGTCTGAAGCTGTGCTGACCATCTCTCTCATTTTTGGTAGTCTCTGAAATGCCTCATGATATCTTTTAAGTCCTGATTAATTCTTTATTCCCCTGTAGATTTTTCCAACTCATTATTTGTTCTTTTCCTTCCAGAGGCTAATAGATATCTCCAGACCTTGCACTGACCATAAGGCTTCTATGGTTCTCTTTTCTTCTAACTTGAGGGCTGACCAAACGAAATCCAGGCAAACTCAGTGTAGCTCTTTGTCTCCCTCAAGTGACTAGCACAAATACCAACCTCCGTGCAATTATCCTCCTGTGAATTGATCTAAGGTGTACTGTTTGCCTTGAAGAAGCTCATCTGTATTTTTTCTCTTATTTCTTTGGAAATAAGCCTCTTTAAAAAGAGGCTCTATTCTTTGCCTGGAAAAGTCAGTATGATGACCTCAGACTCTCCTCTGACACTGATGCTTGGGTAGATATGAGATGGCTGCTCCAGACCCAACATTTTCCAAGACTTCACCTCTGACCCATCTTACTTCCTAGCAGTCTGAAAAAGTCGATATTTAATATTTTTACCCAGATCTGTTTCAACAGCTGTGGTTGTGAGAGCAGACCTCACTGTACTGGACTTGAGGGAAGTGAAGGTGACTGTGCTGCTTCCAACTCAACCTGACGTGTCCTCATGGAGCTGTGTGGCACTGGGTGGTCTCTTTGGTCTGGCAGTCTGCCTGAAGCTCATTACACATTGTTACTGAAGTTGTGCTAAAGAGATCAGAACCAAGGTTGCTTCTACGTGCCTTAAACCAGGCTTTTTACATGCTTTAAACATAGCAAAACTGTCCTTTAACTCGTTTGTCATATATACCTGTCTTTTTCCACTGTATCCTTTAGATCTTTATATGAAAAGACGTTTTTTCCAAAGTCACCAGACACAGCTTGAGTCAGGGCAGTGGCATGTGTATAAATAACATGAGGGATACTTGAAGAGATGGATTCCCAACTGGCTGTCTCCATTCTCTGCAGCAATGATTAGCCCAGCTCTGAATGACAGAGTGCAATAAACTGGAGACAGCTCTGTCCTTGATGCATAATAAGTGAGAGACTAGTGGGAGATATCTCTGAAAAACTTTCCTACATTTAGGGTGGATGAGTGAGCACAGACCTTTTCTGCCAGTCTTCCTCTTCGCTCAGCCACAGCAGCTGCCTAGAGCTGAGCCTTCAGTGTCTTTGCCCTTCTCTTTTCCACCTCTTTTTGCAGCTCCTAGGATGAAAAAATAATGTGGCTTTTCTAGCGTCCTAACCCCATTCTGTCATTCCTGCTGCACTCCTGCGACATGCGCGTTATACTGCAATAAAGCTGGTGTGCAGCCAGCATGGAAATGGTATTGGCAAAGCTGTAATGGAGGCAGCGATTTATGGCTGCGGCCAGGTGGAGGTCTGAGGGATTGTACCTGAGGTAATATTACCTTGGTGAGAGCCGCTGAATTCAGCTCTATCATTTTGGGCAGGTCATTCTATTGGTGCTGTTCAAGTGTGGCTACCACTGTACTATCCCTTTTCTTTGAAAGAAAAAAAAAAAGTTTAGTTTTAATTGGAATGAATGCCAGTCACTTGTCTCACATTTTAAAAGTACTAATGAAAGGGAAGTATAAAGAGAGAAAAATAGATGGTTGAAAATGAAAAATATTCTGTTATGTTTAATTCTTAAATATGCACATTTATAGGTCATTAATACCTGGAATTAAGCCAAGTGGAACTGAGCAGTTAAGGAGAAATTTGTGGCTGGGTCACCTTGGAGCCTATAACCACTTGGGCCAGAGAGTCAGGGGGATATGTACCCCTCCAGGCATAAATGATTGCCTCTTCCTTCCTTCGCCTTCACCTTCATATTCCAGTGCTTGGTCTCAAGCTTCTGCCTTGCTTGCTTGCTCACCCTTGTGCCACAGCTGATGCAGCCTGAATCCTACGTCTATTGAGATAAGGCTGCAGAGTTTGAGAGTGGTGCTTTGGGATGTAACTGATCACTTTCAGGCCTCAATTTTCCATTCTTATCTCATCTGCTTTCCCTTAAGAAGTGGGTACATCCCTCAGCAGAGGACTGGTCTAGGCACAGCTGGAAACTGCGTGTCCTGACACAGCCTTGGGATCAGGCTTGCAGGAGTTCTTAACCTTGGCTTGAACCTCATGATCCTGATGTCCCTTTCTTTTCTCCCTTTTCTCTACCCTCATCACCTTTGCTGATGCTGGATGAAACACAAAGGTAAAGAAATTCACAGATTCAGGGTCTGGAAACATGGGGAGTTAAAGGCCCCTTCTGTTTCAGCCACTCCACTGCAGTCAGGTTTGTGTTCCCAGAACAGGTTAAGCCTTAGTTCTCCTCAGCTTTCCCTTTCCTGCTCTCTCAGCGCCATAGATTACAACCCAAATTGCACCTTGGATGGGAATTCACTCAATGAGTTCTTGCCTCAGAATTATGCAAGAAAGGAAATTATGAGAAGAACATGCAGCTAGGGAAGAAGTCTTCTCTTAGTTATACCTGTGGGTTGGGTGAAAATGAGAGTGAAGAAAATATGTCCTTTCCCATCTATTGCTGCCTTTCCCCACCCCACTGAGAGCAGTGCTGCTAAAAAAGCTGGTGCACCCTTCATGCCTTTAATATCTTCAGGTAAATAGTTTTATCATCCCTCTTAGCCAAGGTATCCATCAGCTGCTAAAGGCATCGTTTTCTGTTTATCTTCTCATAAGCTGCTGCTCCAGTGGAGCTGCAAAATTAACATTGTGCTCAGCAAAATGGTGTATGTAAAACAAGGGTAATTTATACAGAAATATCCATAATCCTTCACATTAGAATTTGGCTGTTAAAATTCTGTCACCTCTCAGAGGTCACTCTAACCTAGTTAAGTTCTGTTAAGAAAAGCTGTTATTATGGCTCACAGCTTTTCTTCCTACAATATTGTCTCCTTCGGCTTGTGCGCTTCAGGACTCACCTTTACCTCCCCTTCCCTGTTGTCTGCCTCTCTTAATTTAAATTGCATTGCTTTCTGTCATACATTATTGAAGACTAAGCTTAACTACCTGGACACCATGAAAAGTACTCAATAACAGGGCTAAAGTTCCTGCAGTATTTCCTTTTCTTGCTTCTTCTTTGGGGTTTTGACCACAAATGAAGCATGTTGAGGGAGGTTGTTTGTGGAAAAGGTGCTGAGCTGGAACAGAACAGATGTGAATTCATTTCCCTGCTGTGAGATGAGTTTCCTGAGTGTCCTTGGATGTATAATTTCATTTCTCACTTCTTTTCTCTCTCTCATTCTGCCTCATTCCCCCCCTCCCTTGCTGCTTTGCACACGATAATATTTACTTTCACCATCTAGCATATCTCAATGTGTTTTTTCTCCCAGAGCAAATCATATTAACCAATGTGTACACAGCACTGTGAAGAGTAGGATTTCAGTCTTTGGACCTCAAATTTGATAATGCCATACAAATAAATACATTAAATAAATATCTCCCTTTCCAGCTCGTTCAGCATTACTATGCACTGTTTGAAACAGAATGATGCTGAGGTTAAACTTGATCTCTCTTGCCTGAGGCTTTTAATGAAGCAAAATGAAGAATGTTTCATTCCAGTATTAGCATGGCAAGTCTATGACCTAAAATGGAGTCCTGTTGAATTTATCTGGGGGGTAAGCACACAGCTGTGTAAATATTTAGAGTCCCTGGCTTCCTGGTAGTTCCTTGTAGAACATTCCCTTTCGTGTGCTGAACTGAATGGTGAAACCTCGTTCACCAGCTGTCCTGCTTCCATAGCAGAGGTCTCACAAGCACTTCAGGGCATGTGGCTTGTTATAGGACAAGTTTGATAGAAACACTTGTAGAAAACAAAATGGCACTTTGCACTTCAAGGCGGAGAATTCCCCTAGGAGACATGAGGAAAACATCTCCCTGACAAAGGAATATAATCAGATGTTTCTGGAACCCTGGCATGACCACAGGTTGGCTTTCAGGTCCTGAGCACCATTGCAAAGTGAAAAAAATGTCAGTGTAAGTGAGCAAACCGAGGGTGACACACAGTGACTGGTCAAAGAAACCTCGCGGAGTATTCCCCAGGGACCTCCTGTCTTCTGGCAAGCAGATAAAGCTTTGTTTCTCCTTCGTACATGGCAGCATGAATTTGCAAGAAGTTCGCTCTCAAAATGTTCTTGCCACAACTCAGAGTCCCCATTCCTCATAATATAGATAAAAATGACTAAATTAAGGCTGCAGACAACAGCACCCTTGAATGAAAAGAAATCTCTTTCCCCACACAGAAAGGAAAGTAATTACATTCAGAGGACCCCAGAGAGCTCCTATCTCTACCACTGATACGAAGAAACAGACTCAGAAAGATCAGCCTGACAAACAATAATATATTTATACTTCAGTAATCAAAGGGGCACAGGCACTGGACCTTGGGAATGTTGCCTCTCTCACTTAGGGCCCTTATCTGATAATGAGAGGACTGTTCTCTTGTGTGTTAGATTATGAAGCTACTCCAGGATATAGAAACTTCTGTACTGCAAAGGTTTGCATTGGCAGAGGGGCATATTTTAGTGGCCCAGGACAGAGTGCTGTAGTTAGATTCTGATTTATCAAGGACACACCTAACCTTCAGCATGCAGATAGTTTTGGAGGCATCAATGTAACTAATTGTATTACTGGAAACTAGTCTATTGTTTAAACATCTCGTAAAATAAAGGGGCAGAGGTTCACTTGCTGCCTTGGTATAAGACACTACAGGTTATTCTAGGCAGCCCTCTGGCATGTTGAGAGGTTTACAAGGACTGCAATTTCACTCCAGGAGGTTTTGTTATAGCTCTCTTTGGCCACGTCCTTGGGATCTTGAGTGGGCTGGGGTCTCTTTAGTAGCTCTATAGGATCAGAGGAAAAACAAGAGAGAAAGGGCTTAAAGAAGTTTCTATATCCATTTTCCTTCCCCTTTAGCAAGGATCAGCCATCTATATGTAATTTCTGATGAATGTTGGTTTTTTTTTAAAGTCTCCAAAAGTGAGACCCTACCACAACCCAGGCAATCAACTCTAGTCCTCTACTCCCCTCACCATTAGGAAACTCTTCCTGATGTCTAACCTTCAGATCTCCTGCTGCCACTTAAGGCCCTTATTTCTTGTGCTAGCCATCCTGGTCATGGCAAACAGATTATTTCCTTTCTCTTTCCAACAACCTTTATACAATTTGTGACTCTTATGCTCTTTCCACTGTTTTTCTCTTCTCTGTCTGAACCATTGGCTCTCTCATTGCTCCCTTTGAGATCATGGTCTTTGATCTTTGACAGTTCACATTTCTCTCCTCTGGAATTTCTGCAGCCGTTCCACTTCTTTTTCTTTTTGAGGCCCAGTGTCCAAAATTAGATGAAACTGAGCTTTTACTGATACAGGCTGAGGGACAGAAATCAGCTACCTTCAGTTACAACTCATGACATATTCCCATCCTCACCATATACTTGTACAAAGATGATTTTTACTAAGACAGAAATTGGTGGAAAAATATTTTCTCCTTGTGGCAATTTAGACTTATCTGATGCCTTTCAGATGACACTATTAAGTTTTATTACAACTCAGGTTCTTTCTTCAAATCATTAAATCTCTAGGACAGCTAGTACTGATAAGGTGACTGTACTTACATCAGTCTTTGCTTTGAGTGTTGACATTTGAGTGGGTGCTGATAGCTGTTCCCAAGAAATAAGAGTAGTGCTACAATTACCTAGTCTCACAGATCCTGACTTGGAAAATAGAGTGTTTAGAGGTGGATTTGTGGTATTTTTGTCCCCTAAGAACTGAGGTGGTGGATATTGGACTTCTGCTTCCAGTCAAGCAGACGGGAGCCAGCTGACCACTTTTCTCACCTTTTCCTTTTGTAATGTCTTTCTTGAGATCATTTCATAAGTTTTGAAAAAAAGCCAGGCTACCATATTACAGCATAGGGATAACTCCTTCCCCCTACTGATAACGCACTATCAGTGAAACACAGAGAAAGAGGAAAGGACAGTGTGACTTCACCTGCCTGAGGACACCTCTGTTAGATTCCACTCTGAGGCTGACATAAGTGTGATACAGACATACACAGAAATGGTGAGAATGAGTAATCCAAGTCTAATCCTGATAGGAAGCAGGGGATCATATTTTGTGATGTCTTTTTGGCTCTAATGAGTGCATGAGATAGAAATTTTCATTTTTGAGGGACGATGATGGGTATGGTAAAATAAGGCCAGAGGTGAAATTTTTTTCCTCCAGGGAGTCCTTGACTGTGACCTTTGACTTTGGAGAAAGAATAACTGTTGCTGAGAGATGGGAAGTTTTGAAAAGTTTTGTTATGTTTTGGGTTAGATCTTCCTCACTTCTTCCCCTTCACAGCGTGGCCACGTGCAAGCTCTCATCCATGCTTGTCTCTCTGTATCCACCCTACCGCAATTCAGATTTGCTACGAAACCTCAGACTGCAATAGAAAATAATCTGTTTTGTTATGGTTTTTTTCCAAATTTTCTTGTTCGTAACTATATACACCTAGAAATCCCAGCAGCACAAGTAAAGAACTATGCTGTCCTCATGCTCAAGAGGATGGATGTGGTCTGGATGTTATGGTCATGATGACTAGTCCATGACCAATGCTCCCACTCTTCCCAGTCCCACAGCTGTGGTGTTGTTTCATACCCTGCCGTTCAGAGGTGTGATAAAAGGCATTAAAGGCAGAGGGGAGGGTTGTCTCCTCTTATTGAATTCCCTTGTTTTGTGGGTTGCATTTCAATTCCAAATTTCATCTGGATTCAGCTTTGTGGGGGTTTCATTAGATCCACAGAAAGAAAGGAACACGAATAAATGCAGTTAGAGGCAGGAGGAAGATCAGCTTTACAGTTGCATTTGACCCAAACGACATATTACATATTCTTGGTGGTTCAGGTTTTGAATATCACAGAGTTCTCATGTATAAAAGGCTTGTTGGGTCCTTTTCTCAGCGTACATGATGAGGATATATATTTATTTTAGAAAAACACTTAGCCAGAAGGAAGACAACGTGTAGTGAAAGATAAATTATGCAGATAATGTTCTATTATGTGCACAGAGTAAAAAGTACAAGGGACATGCATTTCCCCAGGGAGACACCTCTGAGAGGGGAGGCTGGGACAGCACACAAAATAAAATAAAGAAGAGGAGGAAGGAAAAAAATGAATTGGAAGTAGTTGGTTCTGGCATATTTTGCTCGAAGGAGAAAGAAGACTGAATGAGCAAAAGATTGTACTGAGGGCAGTTCCTTCCAAAGAGAGGACTTCGTATCAACTGTGTCACTTATCAAGGTCACTACTCCAACTCCTCAGGACAGTGTCTTGACCCTGCAGGTATTTATGGAACTAGGAGTGAGTGACTGGAAAGTGTGAAAAGAATCACCGTAGAAAACAACTGGCAGCATCTCTATCCTTCAGGCTTTCCCTTTACTCTGAGGTGGGGAATGCATTGTTTTTTTCTAGCTCTGATCTGTGCTTGTATGGCCCATCGAGGGTCTGGCAGGATCAATTCCTGTAGATTGTGTGTCAATGCAAACTCAGATACATCAGACAAAGCAGCCCCTGCTTTTATGAGAGAGCTGAGTAATGATGATACTTGAACCGCAGAACATAGAGAAAGTCTCAGTAGGCAGTAGCATTTTATTTCATCAGGACAGCTGGAAGATGTTTCTGCAAACCTCTCTCTTGTTTCACCCCCAGAGCTGTACCTTGTAACAGCAGGTCTCAGAGCTGGCATTTTGTGTCAGTCCCTGTTACTGCTTGCACTGACGCTCAGCGCCACTGCAGCAGTCCCTCTGATAGGTTTGTTCTTCTTCTGAACAGTGCAGTGGGCTGAATTGTGTTTAAGTGAACAAACTGAGGGAATAAAATAGGTTGGGGTTTTTCCAGCCTTTGAGATGTGTTCATAAGTTGGTAGTCTTGTCCTGTGATTCACCACACACAGGTTTTCCTCTGTGTGTTCAGCCTCAGACTTTTTGACCTGGCTGTTGGAGTCTTGAGATGAGGTACTGAAGGGAGACAGTATTTCACAGAGTTTGCTACAACCATTGGCAGAAATTTAATTGGCTCTTCCCATGTGGCTGCCATCGCAAGCTTCACTGAAAATTAAAAATAAGAAAACAAATCTAAGTGCTGGAACCTCTGTGACTCTACCTTCACATATATATTTGAGGTGATCACTGTGCTGTACTGACCTCCTCCTGCAAGCAGACTCTGAGAGAATCACTCCCATTCCCTGTGCTTACAGTACTACACTCCCACATTAAGAAAACAAGCTCATCAGTCTTTTGGGTTTATGTTGACACTTGCAGGTTCTGAGCATTTTGTTTGTTTTCCCTGTTCTTCTCAGTGCATAATTGGCCATATTGCATTCGTGTTTCTTCTCCCTTACAGTTTTCTACCAGGCATTAGTCACAACCAGAGACTGGACTAGTTTGCTGATGTTGTATGAGGAATTGTCTCTCATGGAGACCTGACTGACATGATCAGAACTTACAAATGGTATTGGACCAAAGGTCAATTCAGGAGAGTGGTTCTCTGTTTGTTTTGGCTCAGGTTGTTGCTACTCTCTTTTCCTTGTCATGTCTTCTGGACCTCTTGCTATGTATATCTTTTATCCTTTGTCTTTTTAGCTGCTGGTTCCTTGCCCTCAGATCTAGGATCACATGCCTTTCACAACATCAGCACCACAGATTTGAGAAAGACAGAAGAAAAGTCCAACATAATCCTTGTAGCTAATATGCTGTCATGCCTTGCTTTCCTTGCTGCCTCCTTTCCACAACAGCTACATTTTGGAGGCCAAGCAAAGAAACAAGACCAAGTGCTCTTGCTTTCTGCTTTCCGGTTAAAGATACTGTGGATGGTTGCACGTGGACTCTTGTTTTTCACAGCCACTGGTGGTTCCACCACCTGTGAATTTGTCTAATCCCAATAGAAGTTATTGGCCTTGACTTAAAATTATTCCCTATTCCCTTTGTAACAGCTGCTGGCAAAGCTTCTATTCTCCTGATGCATTTAGTTGGGTCTACGTTTGATAGCTTACTTACGACAAAGGCTTGCAGTCTGTTAAAACAGCATCATATCTACATTTACTACTTCTCTGCCCCCAGCCCTCATTTAATGTGTTAAACATCTTTCACCATGTTGCAAAAAGCAGTTGCTGTTTGCAATATTAAGATGAAAATGTCATAGGAAATAATGGATAAAAATGTAACCACTGAACATCAGCATCTTTGGTTGTTGTATATTGACAAAGGATAAAATAACTGCTGTCTTATACCCTCCTGCTTCAGCTTTCCCTTCTTGACAAAGTGGTGTATATCATAGTGAATGTCTCTCTAGCATTAGTATCCTAGCCGTGGACTCACGGTTTTCTTGTTTATGTACAAGTAAAATGTTTCCAGGTTTTATTCTTGGCTTTTCTTTGTATTGCATGTAAGTGTATCTTCTTCTGTCATTTAGCAGTACTTTAGAAAACAGCTGGTGCCCCCAGGGTAAACCTTTAAACAATGTCCTACTCTGAGAAAATTCTGCTTTATCAGCAAACCATGTTGTTCATATTTCTGTCACTGTTTTGCAAATTGCAGTTACAAAGTGCTTTTGCATTTAAACAGCATCTCTCTGACCTAAGAGATAACAAATACTATGTTAGAGAAGACACAATAACTTGATGCTCTGACCTGCCCTAAATAGCTGGACTTGTTTCATTTGGGCAAATTATATATTTATAACGACCCATTATGTCATCAGAATACTTCAGCAGGGATACTGCAGCTCCAACTTACAAGAATATTCTTTTGAAGAGCTAATCAGAAGAGATACACCATCAAGAATAAGTACTTTAATAATACAGTTCTAGACAGCACTGCCCAAACTGGGAAAAATAAGTAATCAGATCATATAGATCCTTGCTACTCACCAGTTCTCCATCATCTTAGTTCAGATCAAAGCTTAGGCTGGAGAGGTCAGTTTTGGGCCAGTGTTTGAAAATCAAAAGCCTTTCCCCAGATCCCATAAAATTGATGCTCATGAGGTGCCTCAGTTACTGAAAGCTCTAGGATATACTTGAGGATTTCAGTTTAAGGTCCTTCTTTAAGTATCTTCCCCAGGCCCCTCCTGCCATTATTTACACATGTGTAGCTAACAGGCTACATAAGAAAAAATATCTTATTCTCATTTAAGTAGTTGTTGCACTACAGGGAGCAGCTGGTGGTCTCCTAAGTGTCCAGGAGATGAACCAAATAGATTTTAAAAATAAAACCAGCTCCATGTGCTACAGGCAGAGGAGAAGACAAGGGCAGTGTTTGATTCTTGTTGCTTCCTGAACCTCAGCTATTCTCTTTGTGCAGTTCTGCTAATGAAAATCTAGTCATGGCACAGAGAGGGATATTACTGTATTGCTTCCCGTCTGCTGTCACTGAGGTCACAGTTCTGGCACAGAGTGAGACATGAACAGCTGCAGAAATCCAGTGATGGCCCTCCTATTGCTTCCTGGAGGGATGAATGTGGAAATAAGTGTCAGGAAAAGGAAATTGCCAGCCATGCTCTGTCTTGGCCACTTGCTTGTGAGAAAGGGTTGGCAGGTGTCTTTTATTTCCTCCATGGGGGATGGGAGTATAAATTTTTTTTATATCTGCTAAGCCTCCGCTCAGAAAAAAACTGCCTTAAAATATTTCCACACATAATTAGTGACCTCACCGTGAGTTCAGGCCTGCCCTTTATCCCACTCCATGGTCCTGTGAAGGCTGCTAATTTTGAGGACTTTCTCCAGAAGCTGCACCGAGGAACCCTTTCTGCTCTTTCTGCCAGGCTGTGCTTCACAAACCAGGACTCTGGGGATTAACCATCCCTCCTGGCCCTGATGATGCTCTGTGTCCGCTGTGCAGCTAAACACATGTGCTAACATTCATATAATGTAGAGGAGCTATAAATGTAAGGTACAGGGACAGTGTGTGACATGGGATACAGTATATGCACGTGTTAATGAATTTCTTGTATGGACTCCCTGTGTGTGGGCACTGACTCTCTGGTAAACTGCTGATGCCAAAGTGATCTTCAAGGAGCAGTTAAATGCCAGCACATAATGACAGGTGTCATGGAGAGGATGGAGGTGACTGCCCGTCACCAGCTGTTCTGTGTGGAAATAGAGAATGGCAGAAATCTGAGGCCAGGAGGGACAGCACTTGCACAGTGCCTGCTGGCCACTGGAAATCCTGCTTTTTCAAAGCTCTGTCTTCACACCTTTACAATCCAAGTAAAGTGGAGAAATAAATCACTGTGCAGACTTGTCATCTTTCCCCTCCAAGCACCAGCAGAAGAGTTTAAATATAGCTAAACCACTGTATTTCCTCAGAATAAACACTCAAATACTCAAAATAAATTACTAGATCCTGGTACCACAGAAATGATTTATAAACCAATTATACTGGGGATTTTATTCTCTATTGTTGCTGTGACAGATTATGGGTCAATTAGGTGTTTTACTCCTGTAGGGACATATCCTTATTCTGCCATAAAATGTCTGAACTTGGCACACAGGATGTTCTGTCCATCTTGTAAAACGCATCTGGTTTGTGGAAAAAGTCTGAGAATCATTCTGGCAAGGGTCAGTTCTCTAATTTTTTTTTGTTTTGTCTCTGTTTACTGCTGAGGGCATCAGCAGAAATGCAGATAGTCCCTTTCTGGTAAATAATCTTCACCACCTTCTGTCTTCTCATCAGACTTGTGATGTGTAGATGATGCTCCTGCTGCAGCTGTCTGCAAATCATTGGCCTTTGAGGAATGGATATCTCTGAGCCTTTGGACTAGCTTGAAGGCATCTTTAATGGGTCTTCAGCTGGGGCCATAAGCAGATACCCAAGGAAGAATAAGTCAAGCATGTTTAATCTTCCTCCATAACATTTTCTACTCTCTGAGCGTATTCAGCTCAGGATTTCCCAAGACTAATGTGATTCTCAGTGAGCCACACTGCATTTCTCTTGCAGCTGCTTGTCCAGTCTGTCCTTGAACATCAACAATTCTAGCACCATTCTGAAGAAGACACATTTGCTTTTAGAGCGAAACCTGTTATCCTCTACAATGGTGAAAAAACAGTTACTCCTAAGCCTTTAGCTGAGTCATTTTCTATTGGTGAAAACGGAACCTGAAATATGAAAGAAGAGAATTTGATTAAGAATGTTAAAGAGTACAAAAGAGGAAATGCGGGGGGAACCAGATTTGTGATTATGCCTCTGAAGTCTTGCACCACTTTAGAAATGCAAGTTGACTAGTGCCTTTAATTCTCTTGTAAAGACAGTCATTTCCATTCCTGCATGTTATTTATGTCAATATAAGCCAGAAAGGGAATCCAGGACAAGGGTTTTGTATCATCCTTGAATCTGCTCCTCTGACTTTTTTGAAAATTAGAATAACAATGTCACAGTCTCAAATAACATCCATATTTCCTATTCCTGTAAGCTACACTCATCTTCTCTAGCCATAGTGAGACTGAAGCTAAAAGAGAAACAAAACCCAGTCACATTTCTACAGTGGGATTGTAAGATCCCAGGCAGATGGTTTTGGTATTCTCATGCCCAGCCTTTTTAATTTCCTGGATGTGGCTCTTAGCATCCTGGAGTTGTTTGTGTGAAGTGACATACGTTGAGCAAGCCTTTTCCTCAGAATGTGTGACTATCCTGGTTGTTCTCCCCACATTTCGTTTATCTAATATGTGAATACAACAAACACTGCAATAATTAGGACATCATATGGCATTCACAAATTGTTACAGAGCAATTGCAGCATTGGTGGAATGGATAAGTAGTTGGAAAGAATAAAACAAACAAGGCTAATGGTTTAAGCTGAAGATAACTGAAGTCAGTGTACTCACATATCAGATAAACACCAAGTAAGATAAGTATGTGTACAAGCTGGACTTTGGGAACATTTTTAGCTTTGTTCTCTTTCTGGATGATATAGCACCACAGGTTAGAAGGGGGCATTGAACTAATTTACAAAGATGAATGCCCTTCATGGCATATTTCTCTGAGGATGACCTTTACGATATTTGGGTTTCCTCAGTTGAGTGACAAGTTCTCAGATATTTATCTGCCTGTTATTTTGCTATTTACTAATTATAATGAATATTTAATTTTTTCAATTATTTGCTGCTTCACTGAAAACACAACAGTCATTGCGGTCATTAAGGGATTCTTAGTTAATCCACTAAATAATAAAAAGAATCAGAGAGCATGTATAAACTGTGAGATTTTGCTGGCCCTGCTGTCAGCTGGGAACATGAGCAAATCATACCCACTAGCCATCATAGTCAGGCTAACAAAACCTTTGAGGCACATGCAAAAATGCAGATAGTCAAATATTCTTAGGATGTGTCTCTGGAGAAATATTATAACTGGGCTTGGAGAAGAGTCTTCTGGTGATGTAAACTGCATGTCCTTTGTGGATCATTGCTCATGTATGCAGAATGTTAAGAATTTTAGTGTAGAAAACCTCTTTCAGTATTTTCTGATGTTTCCTTCCAGTTGAAATACTTCAGCTACTTGGATGAAAACTGTCTTGCAAACTAAATATCTGGCTTCGTATTTTCAGTAAACTTTTTTTAATGATGTGGAATAGGCACCATGGGGGCCACAGAAGGAAGTAACAGGGAAGGTTAGTGGGTGACCTCCCAGGATGTCAGCTTCTTCACAAGAAGCCTCCGGGACACCCTCTTCTTTGTTTCTACTGAGCACATGCAAAACAACCAACCCCTTTTTTTTTCCTGAGGACAAATCACTTCCAAGCACATCTGGTTGAGCATGAAGAATGAGAATATGAATACAGACAATTATGATGGAGTAGAGTCCTTGTAAAAATTTATACCCAAACTTACCCCCTGGTAGCTCATTCATCTGCATGTTGTGACAGGATGCATGTGAAACAGTGGGACAATAAAAGCTTTTGTTATGCTGAAAGATGTTAATAGCTGGCCTCAGGGTGAGCTGGGTTTCCAAGACAATCACAGATAACACAGATAGCACAGCGGAAACTCAGGAGGCTAAGGAGAATGAATGCTCAAGTCTTTATTTTGTAAAATAAAGAGACATGGGCTATCTCAGAGTGGGGGTTGTCTAAAGGCATAGGTTTTACAGGATCTCATTTTTATGGAAAAACACTTCATAGGTATCTGAACTGCTGGTTACGCATATGGAAATATTCAGCAGACATAATCAGAGACAACTATGCCTCAGCGGGTGAAGGTCTAAAGACATGTCAGAGGGCACTGGGTAGTGGCCCCTCTGCACCTTTGCAAGGCAGTGCTCAGCCCATCTGCCAGGCTGCTGCACCAGCTGCGGACAAAAGGAGACTCTTGACAAAGAAATATCTCGTGTAACTACTCTGACAGCCTTTGGATGGTTAGAGAGGTTTGAAAAAAAGCTTTCTTAAAATTCAGTCTTTCAGAAAGGGAGGTTGTAATATGGGTCTGTCCTCACCAAGGAACTGCTACTCAGTGAAGCTCCTTTTCCATCAGCTTTCTGTCTCTTTCCCTGATACAACCTCTTTCACAGGGAAGACACTATCACAACCACAGGACATATGCTGGGAGCATATGTTCATAAGGCTGTGAATGTTTTCTAATAGTTCCTGAGTCTAAATCTGGATCAGCCTGGTTCTGTCTAAAACTCGTGTCCTTTCTTATGTGATGCTTTCATGACAAGACTCAGGAATAAACAACTACATTGGATCCACTCCCATATATAGAGGAAAACATACGAAGTTGTTTTGAGCGTATACCACCTAGTCCAAATGTAACTGTCTAAAAGCTGGCTTATAGTCTAAACAAGTGTGCAGATTTGCTCTGTAGATAGTAGGAAGAGAATGACACCCTGAGAAACTGATCTTGTTTCTCTTAGGCAGAGACAAACAGTCCTGGGAGGCATTTCTCTCTCCAGTGATTAGAACAGAAACCAAGACATCTTGCAGGTCAGCAGAGGTAAACACTATTTGTAATGAAATCTCACAAATACTTTAGCTGATGTAGGGGTCAGAGAAAGTATCTATTCTGCTTATCATTTCACTTTTTGTCCATATAGACATCACTGTGCCAGACACATTGTATTGGCTGATTCCTGATGGGAGTTGCTGGGACTGACTGTTCCTGCTTTGGAAGAGAATGTATTCACATTTTTGGACAAAGCAGTGATGGGGCTGGATAAAAAAAGGTGTGTGAAGCATCAAGATTTCAGATCAGATGAAGGATTTGGACTTCAGGAAGCTCACCAAATCCACCCAGAGGGAAAACTTGAGCAAAAAGTAGCACTCACACTGAGAAACAGATGCCAGCTTTTGGAACAGGGCCAGCAAAGGACAACAAATACAAAATTATGCAAGACAGAACATCTAATGGGTGATGGACAGTTGCTTTCAAGGTAGTCGAGTGTGCAGTGTTTCTGCAGCAGTACTTAATTGCTAGTGGTCTCTTCCCATTACTGAGCAAAGTGAGCATTAGTGCTGCCATGTTCTGTGATCCAAGGAAGGAGACATTATAATATTCGTCCATCTCAAACAACAAACATGAGATGCATTACAAAATCAGTGAGTTCAAGTCAAATTGCTGAATATGCAGCAACTTACACCGTACGGTGAAGTGTTGTTGTATCCCGCTATATGAGCTGAAGGGAGGTAGGTCCCCATGGCAAAATTGGGGGGCTCTTTGGTTCATTCTCATGCTGATCCCCCACATCTTCCTTCCCTGAGCACTTCTGGTCAGATCTGAAGCAATGAGGACTTTCCACTGGAGTTAGGAGAGGGGTACATCTCATTACAGGCACTAGGAGAATGATGGTAAGAACTGCAGAAGGAAGGGAGAGGGGTTAAGTTGTGTGGAGCCCACTGAGAAGAGATTGACATACAGGAAGAGTTTTCAGAATTTAAGATTGTACTGAAAACAGTGCTGAGACTCACCTCACTTCAGGTATCTAATCATCTGGCTTGTTTTAGATTTTTACTTTAGGATAAGATTAATCATATTCTAGAAGCATCCCTTTCTCTCCACTGACTGTAGTCAGTGTCTGGTGCAGATGAAGTTGTCTGAGCTGCAGCTCTCTGTGTCTCGCGAGCTGGATCTGGCCCCATATGAGTGAGAGTAAATCTGCCTGTGCAAATCCCAGTTTGAGCATTTGGGTATTGCTTCCTCTTTCAGCGCAGCCTGCCTGCATAGCCATTACTACACTCCCAGCAGACTAATTATTACAAAAATTCTCTGTCATTGCTTTGCAACGGTCCATAGCTTAACTAATTTAAAAATGCAAATGAATGCTAAATTGCAGTTGAATCTGAACCATCTCCTTCTCCCTCTCTCTCTTTCTTTTTTTCTTTTTTCTTTTTTTTTTTTTTTTTGTGCTGGGTAAAGGAAGATACAGCAGACGTTAAATGCTGATGGTAGAAATCAATCTTCCAAATTTGAGGTAATTTTGAATTAGGTCCCAGTGCCAGGGATAGTGACATCATCAGAGTTGCTCAGTTGATCCACAATTTGAGGAGAAGCAGCTTGGACTTGATCCTCCCTTTGTTGTTTACAGAGAGACATAAATACTGAAGTCTTCAGCTCTTCTCACTGTTAAGCTTTCATACTCAGATGATCTCAGATGTTAGGAAAAGGCATTTATGAAGAACATAAGTGAATGTATGGCTAAAACACATCCCCTTGTGCTGCTGCTGTCCTGATGTGTGAAGTCAGAGCTCAGGTTTGCAATCACAGATGGGTAATGTGCTGAGGTGGTTATGAAGAATCTACTGAAGGGGTGTTACTTTTTTAGCTTTGTAACTAGCTTGTTAATACTAGTTGAATTGTTGGTATATTCAGACTCTATAGCACTGGTCAATGTTGTCTCATCATCTCATGGTTTCTATTTATCTTTACCTATTGACATTAACTTTTCTCAGAGAGAGTAACTCCTTTGAGCAAGAGGCTATGCCGTAACTACTTATTCGAGGGGGACATGAACAACATCCAGCGCCATGATACGTGGTCTTCAGCTACAAGATCACGTAGCTAGTAGTAATGACTATTCATAGACAATCTTGTTGCTTTCCTAATGCCAGCACTGCACTGTTAACGTCATAACGGAGATTGAATGTTTGGGAATGGGACTCCTGAATATTTAGAGAGCCATTGATAGCCTCAAAGTTAGGTATTGAGACTGCTTCCCTCCATGGACAGCATATGGAACAAGAGTCTGGTAATCCAACCTGTTTACCACTCTCTTGACAGTAGATCCCATTGTAATGTAGCTGGGTTAGGTACTCAGAGAATACCTGAAACTCCAGCCCCCACCATGTCCGTTGATCTTGTACAATCCCATGATATTTGCCGGGCTGATGTGTGATGGGAGATAAACACGGTTCTTTGAAGCCGTAAATCTCCCTGCCATCCCAAAGCAGACACTCGCTCACAGGCAGACACATCTCCCCACCCAGATCAGCACAGTGTGTGGGAGGGACTAGTTTTTAATTAGGATTCAAGCATCACAATGATAGAGTCCTCCTAATCCTTCTGCAAAGGTGAGCGGTTAATCAAACTGTAATGCCTCAGGCTCTGGACAGTTTTGTTTACCATCAGCTTAGTGCCAAATCTCCCAGGTGCTCACTGGGTCAGGGTGTGCAGCGAGCTTCCAGCCCTCGCACGGTCGGGATGTGGCTGCTCCTGGCTGTAAGGCAGATGTAGCTGTTGCCTTGCCTAATATGGCCTCTGAATAACTGCTGGAGGGAAGAGGAGCCCTTGGCCTTCTCTCTGGCCTGGGTGCAAAAGTGCTTGCAAGAAAGCACTGATAATTTTCCTAACAGAATTCCAAGGGGGAAAGGGGAATAAGAAAGTTATTCTGTCCTGCATGTGTCCATGCATGTGTCCTGCATGTGTCCCTCCCAGAGGGAGGTTTTTCTACTTTGGGTTACCTCTAGATGTTAGCTGTGTCGGCCCAAGGTTTGCTGGCTCTCTGTTTCCTGGAAGCATGGCAACTCACGTTTCAAAAAATTGTTTAGTTGGGTTTTGTTTTAATGGTGCTCTATATTCTTGTATTCTTGAGGGAGAGGAGAAGAAAGTGTTGAAAAAATGGGTGTCTCTAGCAACAAGCTGGTAGTTTTTGTAAAATAAGAAGGAACCTTTTTGAGGTTTTTCTGTATACGTCTATTGAAGCCCTCGGGAGTATCATGGCAATTAGTGAAGGTATGGTCTTGAGAATTTTCCAAGACACACTGGACTTATGTCCAGATGTAAGGTGACAGAGGAACTGTTACCCAGGCTGCAGAAGTCCTAACAGCCAGCCATGCTTGTATTAGAGATATGCATTATCAGTAATGCTGTTGTAGGAGCCTTTATAGCCGCATATGAGCATCTTAATTTTGGATGTCTATGGAAGATCAAACCCTGATCTTGATGGCACTGGTGTAAAACTGAAATGGATTATTATATTAATTTCAAAGTAAGCTCTAGGCTTTAGTAATGGCAACAGAATCTGACCAAGGATCCCTTCTGGATAAAAGGAGAAATTGTACCCTTCACAGTCAAAGGGTGTGAGGAAGAAAACCTTGTATCCTACCATAGTCCCTCAGTATATGGGCCAGGGTCCTGCAGATCTGTGTGTGTCTTTTCCATGTGCCCTTATGTTTGTGCTCGTGAGACAATCTGTCACCATGAGTCACAACAGTTTCTCCCTCCATGCATGGCTCTGCCTTTTCAGTCTATGTAGATAGCTGTGCCTAAATCTGTGTGATCATAGCCACCCAGCAGCATGCTCTGAATCCGTCCCTGGAGCATAAAATCTTACAGCTCTTATGCCTCAGAGTCTGGTTTAGGGGAGAAAGACTGAAACGGAATCCCCTCTGCGGGCTGTGTCAGAATCCCATATACATGTGTTTGCATAAACACAGTCACACACAAATACATATACATATGTATTTTTGTGTTTCCTTGTTATCTGAGGGTGGTTTTTCTGTGATTCTGTGTTAGCGGGCCCAAAAGCAGCATTAAAGATTAATCCAGTTTAATTTCAGCTATAAAGAACATTGCAGTCACAAGAGGCTTGCCATCAGTGTTGGAGGACATTAAGTATTTGGGGTTTTTTTTAGTTGCAAGATAATAATGTTCTGGTGTAAATGTTTTATAATTATCTCATGAATTATTCACAGTTAACTTGATAACCCAACATTTTATGGGATATGGTCTCTAGAGTGCATGGAGGGAGGGAAAATTTAAAAATAAATAAATATGAAGACAGGACCCAGCTGCAACAAAGAGAAAGCACTGATTTATTTTCTGTCTGCACTGAAGGATGGTTTCATTCTTTTATTTACATTTTGTGGTGATAAGCCTCAGAATGTAAGTGTATGAGGTTATTTTCTATATATGCAGAAGGAAAAGAAAAACTGGGAAAGAACTCATCCCTTCACTTTTTTTTTTTTGTAATCTGAAAGCAATGCTTGAGTTATTTCACCTATTGTTCTGGAGCTCAGAGGTTTGATTATGGTTGATACCATTGCCATCTGGTGAAGCATTAGTGAAAAAGAGCACGGACTTTTCTTTATGCATATTTCTGTGCCTTTTTTTCTGCCTCCTTCCCTCTTCCCTTCCCCTGTGCCCTTATCCTCTCTTCTTTCATCCTTATTTGCATTCAATTTCTTTATTAATTTTCCTTTCCCTACCCCTCCCTTTTCATTTCAGTTTCTGTCTCTCTTCCTCTGGGCTTGTCTTTTTTTCCTCTCACTTCTCTCAGATTCTTTTATCACTTCTCATCTTTCAGTGTTTTATTCTGTCTACACTTCCTTGTTTGTTCCTTCTACTCCTAACAGGATCTTAATGCTGTCTGCTGGAGTCCATGAGCCCTAACCCAAACCAGCTGGAGAAAGAATCAGTCCCACAGAAGAATTCTTGCAATTTAATGGAACATTGTGACAGCTTCTGGAAGGAGAGTGTTGAAAGCCACACCTGGACATCCATTCTGAAAGTGTCACACTTTGATAATGAGAAAAAACTGGAAAGAAATGCGGTAACTTCCTTGCCATACCCCAGAGACTGAGGTCTCAAAATATCCAGCAAGGGACTGAAGAAGTCTCCCAACTTGCAAAATATCCATGAATCCGAATGGGGAAGAGAACATGGTACATGACATTTAATCCCAGTGTGAGCAAAGGCTGCCCTCGTACTCAGAGAAACATCTGCTAATATAGGAACGAGACCTCTGTGAGCTGTCTCCTCTGTGGAAATCAAAAGCTTGGGACAAACTCCAAGGTCTTCTCTGTATGGGCAGTGGGAAGGGAACAGTTTAATGTCTAGGGTCACCTGAGCTAGCTGGCATCCAGGTGCTTAGCTGTGTTGAGGTTATTGCATTGGGGTTTTCATAAAGAACTCTCATCTATCAGGAATGCATGTCCTTTTTCAAAGAAACTCAGGGGGTCTGCAGAGCCTGATGGATGTGTTTATAAATTTCAAAGTGGCGATTTGGAGGGTAGGGTAGCTGGCAAGACATGAGCCATTGTAGGAAGATGAATTCACAGGTAGGACTTTTTAGAGAATGAATTTTAGAATGAAAGAGTTATTGCAACAACTATCTTCATTCATTTATTTAAATTTACGCTATAAAATGAACAGCAGAGGAAAACCAAAACCTGCACTGATGATTTTTCTTCTTTTTCCCCAGCTGTCTTTTATTTATTAAACTGCTCTGGATACACCTTTCAGAGCACTTTTTTTTTTTTTGGCTCACTATTATAGCTTCATCAGCCTTGAAATGGGAGCTGCAGGCAGCTTGATAAATGGCTCAAAAAGCTGCTTCTGCCTGAATCAAACTAACAAAACCCCCTCAATATCCCCATATGCTTTTGTTTTATCATTTCTAAACCAAGCACGATTTCCATCAGAGCATCATTTAAGGGGAGTGCACCAGTACTCCTCAGTGTCTCAGCAAAGGGATTTCTTTTTTCAGTTACGTGCAGGGCAGAAGTTTGCCACTGGGTCATGACCAGGACTCAGACTGCACCATTGGAGAGCAAGAGCAGCTGGGCTATGGGAGAGAGAGAGAGAGACTTCTAGGAAGCCTCAGCAAATCTTGACTCTGAAATGTTCTGGTCAGATCAGTGGAGTAAACTGTCCAGGGTATGTCAAGTTGGGTCCTGCTCATAGAGACTAGGAACTATCCTGTTTTCGTACAGCTATTTTTTACCTAGATACTTTCTAAACTCCCACTTTCGTTCCAATCCTTCTTTAAATATGGACAGCTAAATGTATCCCTGGTTCAGACTTTTTTGTTTTCAGCATGCTTACTATGTTCCACCCTTTGTCCAGCCAAGGGCTTTAGCTGCTGTGATTTACTGATAGAGGTTAAGTGGTTCAGTCCCATCTGTGAAGGTAAAAAATGTTCATAAGAAAATAAGTGCCCCCTAAGAAAGCGTTAATGGATCATCAGTTGCAAAGCTCCCAAGCAGTGAAGTGAAGACATATTACATTTCCTGCTGTAGTAAATACCACAGATCTTGCAGCAAAGGATGAAAGGAAGAAAATAAAGCCCAAACCCACAAACCCTAAACCAAACAAAAAATGGAATGAAAATATCTGACTTCTAAGAAGAATGGCCAGTGGTGGATCCTGAGAGCAAAATGATAGAGGTTTATGTTCCTTTCCTCAGCAACCTTGTTCCACCTCTACATGCAAAGCTGATTAATATGCACATCAAGGGATGTGAATGTCCCCTTGGCCTAAGTTCATTGGTGTTTAATTTGCCAATAAGGAACGTATCCAGGACGGTGCGTCGTATGGTCCTAACACAGCTTCCAACATGTAACAAGATGTCAGTACCCAAGAGCTGCTGCAAGGATGTCTGATACAAAAAAAGACTGCCAAAAAGTAAGAGTCGTCTGTTCCTACTCATTCCTTGCCTGGATTCTGACTGTCTGTGTCATCACTGAGCTGCCAAACTCCTGAGCTGGTTAGGATCATGTCTTTCAGGTAATGACTCCAATGCCGTGGCCATACCGTGGGCTTGTTTCCAAATTATGGAGAGCCAATATTATTGAGTTACTGCATTGGCCCCACCCTGTCTCTTTTTTTTCTATCTGCTTCAGTCCTTCTTAAGAACTGGCTTCAGAAAGAACTTTTGCTGTTCCTTGAGGCAAGAGGTGTGTGTATGAGTGGAGAAGGAGGGAGAAACGGAGACTGCCTTGCTCTTGCTGGAAAGATGCGGTGTGTATAAGGCTGTGCTGACAGGAATATTAATGGGAATAAGAGGTAAGAGATCAGAAGGTACCTTGATCCTTGGGTTTCTTTGGTTGTTTAGAATGCGTAATTGCTATTTGTTTAACACTAAGGGATAACTGATCATTCACAGGAAAGAAGCCAGTGGTGGGGATCAATATCTCTTTTGCCGTGCTAGAAAATCACCAGAAAAGGAATGTCTCTCTACCCATTCTAGCAAAGCAGAGAAAATATATGCTTAAGATTTCTTGTAGGAGGGACAAACAGAGGATTTGTCAATGCTGGCTGTCATTTCAGTCTTGAGCTTCAGCGAATGTGTGTGGATGATGTGCATTCTGCACTTAGATGTGGCCTGACTGGAGAGAGGGCAGAGGACAGCTCTGCCTTCCGTGATCTAGTGAGAAAAATTAAGTTGCTGTGAACGTGAAATAAGGAATATCTGGGCTACAAACTGATATGTGGAATAGTAACCTGAGGAGACCACAACTGAGTATTTTAATTTCCATTTTCTATGTAAGCCATACTGATGCATATTTTTTATATAGATGTATGAGTTACGAAGAGCTGACTTTACTTGGTAGAGCCAGACCTGAGCTTGCACTGGCACATGTGGGATCCTACATAAAAGCATACACCCCCTTTTTGTGGGTGAAAAATCTGTTTTCTCAAATATTTACCTAAAGGATTTTGTTTCTCATTGAATATGTTTCCCATCAAATGTTTGTTGAGCCCTTCTTGGAGGATCTCACTGAAGGACTAGAAGGAGGTGATGCTTTGAATGGGACTCAGTCTAGAAAATCTTAATTGTTGGCACTGGCAAGGAATGTGACTCTGGATTAGGTATATCTGGACCTGTGTTTGTATTGGACGTGCATCAGTATCCTGATGTCTTATCCACAGGATGCAATCCATGTATAATTATTAAGCCACTCCACTGTAAAACAAACTCAAAAGCCTAAGAATTGCACTGAAGCTAGAGTATTTTTCAGGTGAGCTTGGATGAGCAGGCTAAGCCTGACTCAGCAGCTCTGTGGTGCCACTGCCCAGGCTGGCTTGGACCTGAGGAGCATCCCGACTTTCTGTTACCCCACACTCACGTGCATCTCTCTTGCAGAGCCGGATACTTCTGAGCAACGAGAAAAAGAAAAGAAAAATCTCTAAATCGTAAATCAACATTGGGGGAGCTGGAACAGGTTCTCTCTTGGGGCATCTTGTGCACCTCACGTGCAGGCTTAGAGTTTCAGGCTGCTGGAAATGGCAGAGCATCCACGGCCTCGTTCCCCACGCGGGTTTTCCCGGCACAAGACTGACCTCCAGTGGACACTGACTGGTGTCGTTGGCCTGTCACTCTGGGGAAGATGTGTACAAATGATCTGTGGAGGCCACACGTTCAGAATTCAGGGCAGGTATTTGCTCCTTGGCTTCTTCATGCCTTTCTGGATGGAAAAAAGACCTTAGGAACAGTCTCCTGTTCAGCTGATAAATGCAATGTGGTTACACTGAGCGAGATAACACCTCAAAATGTCTTAGTGAGGCAGGAAGGAATTATCCTACCTATGACCTTTTTCCCTACAGAACACAGAGGGACACAGCCGAGTGATGAGCGTGCAAGGGGCAACAGAGAAAGGGAAGAGCCTGAAGCTTTTGAGGCAAAAAGAATTTTGTTCTGAATCAGGTTCTATCCCTCAGAAAGTCCAGGACTAAGGGCAAGGACTGACTGCAGTTCATGGGGTAGAGTCTCCTCACACTAGTTTTTGTGTCATTCCCATTAGCTGCATGGGTCAGTCACCAGAACCTCAGGAAGGCTTGTCCTCTAGCTGCGCTAATACCAGTGTTCAAGTTAGTTAACTGAAATATACAGGCACGAATTGCAATTCTACCCTTGCAGGTTGAGGGGACACACGTCCCTATGGTTCCACTTTCCAGGGTAGCAAAGAGCTGGAGAGCTCATCTAAATGAGGAGGAGCCATCTGCATGAAGAATCACTGGGGCTTTCCTTCCTTCCCGGAGACCACAGGTGTTCTAATGGTAGAAAATACTGCTCTCTGATTCACCTCCTAACTGCCACAAAACCTTCACTTGCCTTGTAACACAGGAGTTTTGTTCTCCCACTCCTATGTCTTTAGATGGCTTCACAGTTTTTTACATGCCCTCAAGACAAGTCTGTTGGTTGCTGCTGTCTCACAATTCTTTCCTCACTGTGTGAATTAAGATATCTCCTCGCTCTTCTCAGAGCAACGTCCTGCTTCTACCAGTGAGGAATCACTGACACAGTTACAAGACTTCATGGACTTAAGAAGAGGTATTCTGGCTGGGTAACAATTTTTTGACCTCCAGCATAGAGAAGAAGATTTTCCTCTGCCAGTGGAGAACTTCTGTGAAAGGTAAGCCACAGCAGTTAAACCTTACCTGCTAGATGGTGGGAAATCCATAAACTGCTAGAGCTAGATTCTGCTCCTTATTTCCCAAGGAAACCTGTTATCACCAGCTGAGTATGAGGTATACGGGGCTGCCCTGAATCTAGTCCAGTGAGTGCATTTTTATCTAAGAGGGGATATTCAAGGAAAGAATTATCATCAGTATATGACTTCTGAGCAACCAGAACTGCATCAATCAAGAGAGATCTTTGGCTTACCAAATGCGCCTGTAATAGGAGGTCATCCTGGACTGAGTACATCCAATGTTCAGACTGAGTGTGACTCAGGTTTAGCTCAGATTTGCTCCTGGGGCAGATTCTAACAGGCGTAGACCTTGAGCCTAGTCCCTTTCCGCCTACCTGAATAAAGTAGAAAGATCTAAGTTCCCTCGGCACCTGCACAAGAGAAGCATTCGCCTGGCATTTATACCAGCATCTACTGTGGAGCTCAGTGGTTGTGATGAACTTGGGTAGACTGCAAATGGATAGATGAAATATCTTGCTTTAAAAGAACTCAGGGGAACAGCAGAAGCCAAGAGCAATTGGGAGATGTCTCTGGTGGGAGCAGGACAAACACAGCTGAGCTGCCTTTCCCAGAGTCTAGTTAGCGTAGGCCGAGGCCATCATTTGCTATTGACTGGAAGGATGTTTTACAAGTGCCCCTTCTGGTTTGGAGAGATATGAAATCTGTCTGTAATTAAGCTAATTTGGAGTTGAACATGGGCAAAGATAATGAACTGGAAATAATAAAAAAAGAGTAAGTAAGAGGGGACGGAGTTGCTAAGAAACAGATCTATTGCACTAAACCCTCCTTCTGCTCCACCCCAATCAGATAAACCATTTTTAGGATGTCTAATTGATGAGGCAGACAGAGGACTGGCATGGCAATTATTGCTATATGAAGAGCCCAGAAGAATGAAGGAGATATGAGGCTTATGACTTAGGGAACTGAGAAAGGCAAAAAAAGGAGAGGAAAGTGATTCCTTTTGCATGTGGTAGCTGTGGCCAGTGCAATTTGGAGACAGAGCAGAGGTTTTGGGATCAGCAGGATGGTGTCCTGTGCCTGACTTGCCTTCTGGTCTGAGAGACCCCCTCCAGTGCTCTGAGCTTCCACGGGGAAGTGCACTGGGCCTGGCTTACTAGCACGTGTTGCTTATCAAAGACCAGAAAATACCCCCACTTGAAGCACAAGACTTTTACTTTCTCCAGTATTTGACTGTGGTGAGAGTTTTTGCTGGAGTCAAGCACCAGCGTGAAGACTTAAGACTCTTTTTCCGTAGCTTTTAGAAATTATATAAAAAATAGCACGTTCAAGCCAAAAGGAGAATGGAAAAGAGGTCTGCAGAAAGGAGCAGAATGCTTAAGAGTCAGCAAAGCATAAGTAAATAGACAAGTTATGATCAATGGGTTTGTTTGAATTTGACAGAGCTTTCCAGCAAACATAGAGGAGGGAAGGGGAGTGAAACATTTTCTGCCAGTGTGAGCTGTAATAAAGGACCTGCTGTTTTCTGATTCTCACTCTCTGTGAAAATTGAAAAGGTTAGCCAGGTAATTGAAATCGGGACTGGAATACGAATACAGTGTGAAAACCCTAGAGCTGGCAAATGAAGTTGGAGGGAAAAGACTCAGTCCTGAGTGGAATTTCTTAACGGCAAAAAGGCAGGAGTGGAGAGGCAGGGGAGAGAGATGATTCTTTGGTATACAGGTTCTTCATGGGAGGGGAGATAGCAGAAGAAACTAGACCTGAAGTGACCAAACTGAGGCTAACACTTATGTAAGTTCTCCTTGGTGTGTCACTGCAAGAAACACTGTGAAAATGTGGAGTGTGCTAAGGTTGAATCACATATGGTGGTCATTGCTGCCTTTTGGAGGAATGTGTTGTATGTACTGGGAATCGGTAGGTTGACATGTCAGCCCGAACTTAGGGACTGTTTCTCATTATATGTGGAGAGGGAGAGCTCCACGTGACTCAGTCCCTCGTCTTGAGGCTGAGATACATAAGCAAACTAGGTGCAACTGGACTGATGTCAACCACCTCTTCATCTTTGTTGTACAGAATCATAGAATCATTATGGTTGGATAAGATCTTTAAGGTCATCAAGTCCAGCTGTCAGCCCACCACTAAACCATGTCCCGAAGTGCCACATCTACATGTTTTTGAACACCTCCAGGGATGGTGACTCCACCAATTCCCTGGGCAGCCTATTACAATGCCTTACCACTCTTTCAGTAAATAAATTTTTCCTAACATCTAATCTAAACCTCCCCTGGTGCTTCTTGAGCCCATTTCCTCTTGTCATATTGCTGGTTACTTAGGAGAAGAGACAGACCCCTACCTCACTAAAACCTCCTTTCAGATAGCTGTAGAGAGAGATAAGGTCTCCCCTCAGCCTCCTCTTCTCCAGACTAAACAATTAGGAACACAAATTAATTTGCATTACTTCAGTGTAAGAGCATTGAGATAAATGGTTACTTTGAAGCAGCTGAGGAATTGTTCCTTGTCACCACACAGTGTGCTGTATGTATGTGTCAAAGTCACAGTGGAGGATCCTGTCATTGCTGCTGTAACTGCTGCATTTTACAATGTAGTGTATGCTGAGGATACATAAGAAAAAAAGAAAAAAAAAAGTTGTTTGGGCTTTTACAACAAAAACTTCAGTATTTCATTAATGAATTAGCTATCCTGGTGGGAAGCAAATTATTCCAATAGCTCCCATAATCATAAAATTAATCCTTCTTTAAAAATTAAGTGGATTTAAGATAATTTGCCTTAAAAACAACAGCTGCAACTTTTCATGGTTTCACAAAGTCTAGACAGTAACAGAAAGTCTTCCACTTCTGGTGGCGAATGAGCTTAGCTTTCTGTGTCCAGGGTATGACCAAAGCAGGCTGCTGACTAGCCAAAATGTGAAATGGAGAGAAACACGGAAGAAAATCAGCAACTCCTGACTCTCTAGGTGAGATTCTTACATTATAATTCATGCTTATTTTACACAAGGCCTGCGCTTTTTTCTTTGGGACATTCTCCTGGCTATGAGACCCATGCTGGCCAGTTTTTAACCTGAAGAAGCAGTCATGCAGAACACTTGCTTGCAACAAACCACACTGGGATCGGTGCTGTATTTTTATGTATATGTAAAAATCCGTGGGTTTGTTTGTTTGTTTTAAACTACTGAGATTTATAGTTAAGTCCTCAGTGTCCTGCTCTTGGTGCAGGCTGAACATTCAGGGAATCTCCATCTTCTGTACTCACGTGACGTCAGAGGAAGAACCAAGAAGCACAGGGATTGCTGGGGGATGGACCAGACATAGGAAAAGAGATGCTAGTATATTTATTTTCATCTTACACACAGATACACATAACCAGCTCTGCAGCTGAATTATACATTTAATTTCAATTATAAGCCATGGTTTAAACACTTATAAAACAAACTGGTGTCCAAAACCTCTTCATATAAACTTAACAGAATTGTCCACTTGCTGTCATGATGTTTTTCTAGTACTGAACCTGGCATTAGATCTGAATATCACTCGGCAATGCAAGTGATTCTCTCCTTTAAGTGCTTTGTTGTAAGACATTTCAAACTGTCCGTGTTTTGTTCACAGTGCTGGAGCATTGCCCCTGCTCTCCACACTTTCTGCTCACATTTGCATGTTTCCCAGAGGGAAACAGAAGCAGAGAAATAAATCAATAAACAGTTCTGTCTAGGAAGTCACACTTGATTTCAAATGAATACATTTTTCTCACACTAGATCACTTTGAGGGAAAGTGAGTTGTTCTCTCTTTTCTTGCAACAGGAGTTTTGCTCAGCCAGTTGCCAACATTTTTCAGCACTTGGCTATGAAAGCTGCTGAATGTATAAACAAAGGAATATCACCAGCTTTCATGACATCTCTATTCACTTTCTTAGTATTTTCATGTTTGGATCCAGCTTTAAAAATTCGGTCAGGTGACTATCCAAGCAAAATGACAAATAGCTCAAGCACTGACCTTTTGAGAAGAAAAGCCTCCAGTGGGCATTCACTGCTTTTTAGGCGCAAAGTCCATTGACTGGTTTCTAGAGATTCCCCTTAGGAATGAGGGGTTATGGAGCTGTGCTGTCACAGGGAACTTAACACAGAGCACTCAACCTCAAGCCAGCTCACATTTGTTTCACTGCATTTTTTTTTTTTAGCAGAATTTAGAATAATTTTGACATGTGACCCCCAACAGCTCTTTTGCAGAAGGTTTGACTTGGTGCAAGACTAAATTTTTTTCAGCTTTGCTTTCGATGTTTGGCCAAAAAAGCCCTGTAATTTTTGGTTTTGAGTGTCACTTATTTTGACTGGTGCCAAATTAAATGTGATGAAAACTGCTTTAAGGACACAAAAACCTCCCTAGTTAGTTCAGAACTGGTGGTGACTTCCTGGTGATTTACTTCTCATGGTTTCTATTCTAAAATTTCCCTATCCTTACAGATTTTTTCCCCTCCACCACTTCCTTCACAAAACTCTTTGTCTTCCCTAGGAACAAAAATGTGGCCATTTTCTTTAAGATCACATAAAATTTTCACCCCACTGCTTCACCTCCCAGCCTTGACTACGGGTCTGTGTGCTTGTCTGGAAGTCAAGAGATGGTTTAACAACCCTGATCTTGGCAGCCAAAGCTGCAATTCTCCCATGAAAGGAGGAGGAGAGAGAGGAATCACTCATTAGTGGCTCCCTGTGCACCACCACAAGATGCTCTCTGGTTCTAAATACATAAGATGTATTCAAAGAGCCACAAAATCTTACAAAAGAAGGTCACACTTTAATGTCTGGTGGAGGGAAAAATGATAATACAAAACTGGTTGGAAACGTAATCCCTGACAGAACTCAAGTGTCCACTTGGGGGTGGCAAAGTGTTTCAGCTGTGTCTTCAGGGAGCAGGAATTCGCTTTTCTCTCGAGGCCCGTGTGTGTATCTGTTACCCTCTCCATGATCTTGTTTCTCAAGATTGCAGCTGGTAAGACGGGTCTGACAGAAAACATGGACTACAATTCCCCTTGCACTGCAGGAAAAAGCAATTCACCAGCTGCCGTGAGCCTCCCAGGTCTCAACTTGCTTAGGAGTCCCGCAGTGAGAGACAAAACAGAAGACTTTGAGGCAAGCAAGGTAAGAGCCCATTTTAGCAGGAGTCTAACCCATTTCTCTGTGGTGGGAAATGTCAGCTGGATCCCCAGTGACCAGACTGGAATCAGCCTTTTTGCACACAGTGTATGATCTTCCAGGAGATAATGTTGTTACTTGTTATAACTCTGTGTACTCTGACTATGTAAGTAAGTCCCAGCCCCTTGGTGACACACATAGAATGAGTTTTTGCTGCAGTGCGTGACAAGCCTGAGCCCATTGTGGTGGCTAAACCTAGCCCTGCATCATGATGCACAACGGAGGCATTTTTCTGAAACACAAGCAGACTTTGAAACTTGGGAGGTTCGTAAAATTCTCGATCATGTAACAGGTTCACCCTGACCTCCCTTTACAAAACTTGCAGTTAGTGGACCTCAGGGACTCATAAGCTTAGATCTAAGAGTGCTTCCTCTGTTTCCCCTCCTGTGCTGGTAACACTGGTAGTGTCTCACTTTTGTAAAGCAGCTCTTTGCTGGCATAGTTTGAGCCAGTAAATCAAGATTCCCAGCCCTCCTATTAGCTTGAAAGTAATACAGTGTTTCTCAAGTACCTGTTAATTACACTCTCCTCATTCATTCATTCAACAAGACATATCTGTGAGCTCTTGCTGACATCAGTCTTTTAGGACAGTCTCTTACCTTTTGTTTCTTGAAGTCCTTCTCTTTAATTTCTCTCTCACCTGATCAGGACATTGAAAGTCACAGACCAGTGGAGAGCTGAGAACTGCTGACAGATGTCCTGTGGGTGCCAGGGAGGCTTGTGTTTTCAGCAGAGTCCATGACATTTTGGTCCTCAACCACAAAGATGCTCTGCTGGGCAGGAATCCTGCTGGTGGGATGGTTAGGGATGCAGTGCTTGCAGCAAGGAGAGATCACACTGAGGAAAGCCACCCTGAAGCGCTGGGACAACAGATTGTAAATGATGGGGTTCACAGCAGAGCTCAGATAGAAGAAAACACCTAGGAGAACAAGGATGGGGTGAGAGAGATCTCTTTTTTTGTGTGTGTGTGGAACATTTCAGAAAAGAAAAATGTCTTCATTGCCTAGGCTGCAGCTCCACCAAGCGTGGGTGCAAGGGTGGAAGCAGCAACAAGCACATCTCTGCCTGATGACCTCCAGGCAGAGGGAAGGCTCGCCAAGATGAGCTCAGGCACTGCAACACGCAGGGAAAGCAAAGCGAGAGAGGTTATTAACTGGAGCTCACTATCTCCAGCTGCTCAGGAACCAGCTCTCTCTGGAGCTGAACTAACCTGCCTTCAGCACAGCCCTCAGCCCCACAGCAGGACTTGCACAGCTGGTGCCCCCATCAAAGCTGTCAGAGGATAACTTCCAGCCAAGAGGAGCTTATTTCTTATAACACACCAGGACAATTGCATAAGATTGGATTTGTCTGAGCTGCCTAATGGCCACATTCAGTGTTTTCCCACGGCAGACTGCAAATAAAATTCCTCTCTGAAAAAGCCTTCATTACATAGTTGGCGGGTCCATAAATATTTGGCTATATCACCTAGTCCTGAGCAGTTTGTAAGTCCTGCCATTTGGTAAAGTTACTCATTTGCCTCGGAGACCCTCTGAGGATAATGCCTGCTGCTGTATATTCTTTAAACGCAGCTAAATGACAGTAAACTTCATTTCTGAACGTTGCCAAGAAGGAAAAGCAGCTGGTAATGATGTATGATGTCCTATCTTCTTTTTTTTCATTCTTTGCAAATATTCAGACAACTGTATTGGACAACATGCCCAGCTCCTGAATGTTGCAGAAACTTGCATGCAGTTTTTATTTCAGGCACAAGCCCCATCATTGTTCACCAAACCCCAAGAAGTTTTTCCATGCATGTCTCACGTCACCTATAGACTGAATGACTATATATTTCAAGTAAACCACTCACAAATGCTTTTTTTTTTTTTTCTTGCCAGCCCCTGTGCAAATGGAAGAAGAAAGCTTTACCTGACACCACATGAATTAAGTTGAATGTGTTAGCCAGAGGTTCAGTCCATTCCACAACAAAGCTGAAGAAAAGTCGATCTACATGGAACGGAGCCCAGCAGATAGCAAAAACCATCACAAGGACAACTAACATGGAGAAAGCGAAAAAGAAAAACAAGTCAGTTATGGAAGGATGAGGTTCACTAGCCTGCACAGAGCAGAGATAGTAAAAAAGCTGGATGAAAGACTAAATATACAAACTGTAGTCATTGTTTCAAAAGTTTTACCATCCTTTCTGTCTTTATGCAGTGCTTACTGAAAAATCCTACCAGCTAGAAGAACAAACTTTCCAGTGATTTCTGTGCTGGATAACCCAAAGCATACATATGCAGTGACATTCAGAGCAGGCAACAGCCAGGTAGTGTTGTGGCACGTACGGAGTCTAATGGCCAAACTGCCAGTGAGAGATCAGGATTCAGCTCTGGTACCTGCGACACACTGACTTCTTTGTGCCTTGGAGTTAATTTTCTCTGCATGTTGTTTATACATCTCATGGAAGGATAAGGCTGGATCAATAAGGATCAATCTGCTGTTGATAAGTCTGTCTGGGTGCACTGCTCAACATGAAAGAAACAGATTTTGCCTCCACGCACAGCTTGGCTTGTGCTGGCTCTAGTAAGGGCTCCTACAAACCCATTCAAGACTTGGGTCCTGTGAAGATCTGTGGGTCACAGTTGTGGGGCACAGAAAATCAGGTTGAATTCAAAGTACAATTTCAGAAGGTGACTTAAGCTGCCTAAAAGAATAATATTGTTGCAGGTAATATTGGAAGTGATTTATGTTACTTGCATAAACACCATTTTGATAGCAAGGTGATCTTTGCCTTAAAGACAACCCTTAATTACAAAGTGATGTGAGTGCTTTCAGGTGGTTGGAGCACAAATTCTCCTGAATGCTCTACAATCTGGAGGCCTGTCTAGGTGCTACTTTTTCTTGGGAAGGTCTAAGTGGTTAACAGTAGGTGATGTATGTGGCTTAGCAGGACCTTCCTGTTCAGGAGCAGAGCTCATGGTGTGATGCAAAACAGAGGTACATCCTTTAAAAATGAACAGGATAGATTATTTGCACTCTGAAAAGAGGGATCTTCCCTAGACGGCTGCAAGAGCCAGGTTTGGAGTGAAGGATATTAGAGAGTTGCCACACAAGCATCTGCCATGTAGGTTTGCTCAACCTCTTCTTGTGCTGGGAAGGAAAATTTGTCTTCTGAGTACTTTGATATTTAGCCATGGTGTTTCACTCCCATGCCCTCTAAGTCCAGATGAAACAGCAATGAACATTTTTTTAAATCACAACTACAGATCACGTAGCTCTTGTATCCAGTGAATTTCCTTGATACCTTTCAAGACCTGGTCACCTTCTTGTCCATGGTCAATAAAGCATAGAAGGACTCAGTACTCACGCAACATCTTGGTGACTGATTTCCTAGATGGTCTCTGGACATTCACAGCCATTTCCTCCACTTCCAAAGATTTGTCTCCTTTCAACTGGCAAAAGGAGGGAAACCACAGGAGAGCTTAGGCAGGAGATAACATCCCCATCAGACATAACCTGTTTGATATTTGTGTAGCTGTAGTTTGAGAAGGCAAAATTTGGGGCAACTCAGGACTCACTGAAAAAAATCTGCATTTAAATTTCAGTTTTAGTGTAGAAAAACATTGATCAAAACAATTACAGATTTTATGCATCTGAGACTGTGTATTTACAGCAAATTTGTATTTCAGTTCCCCACTTGTTCTTTCTGAGTGAGTCAGTGTTTGGTTCACAGTTTGTGTTAATAGTCAACAATATTTTGTTAGGCATTATTTTCTCTTCTAGCAAAATATTGTTTGTTTGTTTATTTTCCTGAAAAGGTTCCCCACAATTAAGCACAAACCAATGATCCAAAAAATACCCAGAGAGGCCTCAGTGAAACACAACTGTAATCACTGAATAAATTCCTGTAGAATTCAAGGGAGTTCATTTGGACTAATTGATATTCAATCCATCCAATGAACAAAATCCGTATGTGCTCTCTTGCAGACAGCCGGTGTGCATGATATGCACAGATCCAGCCACACGTTGCTCAGTTACTACAAGGTGGGTTGTTTTCTCCAGCAGTTTTTCCTCATCTTCTAAAAAATGGACAGAAAGAACAATAATCTTATCCTCCCTGAAATGCTTCCCCAGTACGCACATGGTGAGAGCACTGGTGCTTTGATGATGAAAAGGCCAGGTCTAGTAATTGCTTTGATTATAATAGAGATCATCTATGGAGAGTACAGAAATGGACCCAACTTCCTGGAGCAGGAACTTCTTTTAATTATATGTGAAAGAATATCAGGAATGAGGGAAAAGATAAAAATTGATCTGGGTTTGTAACAATCTTGTGAAAACCTCCTAGCTGCGTATTTTCTTTTGCTTTTACGCTATGTTTGCTTCCTGCTTTTTGATTAACAATACTTTTCTGTAAGTATCATCAAATGAGACTTTCTTTCAATGTTTCATTTATTCATAAAACCCATGAAAAGGAAACACATGTAAATCAAATTATATTCAATTACAGTGAAATTCAGCCTCTCATGTTTCACATTATTCCCTTCATAACTTTTAGTCATATCCACAGTTGCTTAAGGAAGAGGCTCAGTTGATTTGAAACACATCTAGTGATAAATGCCTGCTCAGATTGATTAAAATCCCTAGTTTCCCTTCAGTAGTTTTCAGTCTCAACGGTAATCTATTTCAGACATATTCCAAAGCCTCAGAGAATACAGTGCACTGATGCTGTAATAAACCAGAGACACATGTATCTCTATTTTTCACCTTCCTCCTGTCATTTTGATGATGCTATAAGGCTCCTCTTTAGCCTCAAGTGGTAATAGATGGAGGTGGAAACTAGTAAGAATAACTCAGCAGTTGCAATTTCGTAAACAATGAGTTATGACAAAGAGGAAGGGGGAAAAAAGAAAAGAAACAAGTCCATGGCGAAGGTTGGAACTTGAGTTCATGCCACTGGTTTAACAGAGGGAGAACTCCCAGCCACATCACTTGTGGATGTATGAGGCTATGTAGGGTTGCCTGGGGATCAGTGTTACCCATTCACTGCAAGAGAATTAAGTGTTGGGAGCAAGAAGCTGAAAACTGGATTCTTCCCCAACATCTTTATTAGCCACAGCATTTCATACTAGAAAGCAAAAGGAAGAGTGAAATTAGGGACTCGCCTATCCCCAGGCAAACCTAGTGAGGCCACTCAGCAAAAGCGGGAGAGCTATCTTCTGTAAGCTCCTCAGCTTGTCTGACATGAGTGATGACCAAAATTTCTCTCCAGCTGATGGAAAAATTGATATTTTAAAAACTATATGGCTTGTCCTAAAGCATGCAGTCCTGCCTGTTGCAGTGATTTGGCTGCAGCAGTTGCCATCTGTCTGCTGAACTGCAGCCTGGATGTACTCTTAGTTGACCCCCCATTGCAAAAGAAAATGTGTTAGTGGGTGCAAGGTTTGCTGAACAGCCTCCGTGGAAAGGGAACAGACTCTTCCAGGAGCGTGCTGGGCTCCACAGAAATTAGCCAAAGGCAGTCACTGTGCAAAGATTATTCTAATTTTAACAACTGGGTATTTGGGGAGCAAGATATATGTTAATGACAAAATCTGGACTTGTTGTACATAGGCAAGAATAAGTTGTCTTGATTTAAAGATAACTGAAATAAAAATTGCCAGTGCATCCAATGTGTTACTGAGGGGAAGTGACACTAAGACAAGAAAGAAAAAATTGTCCTGCCTAGCTGAGGTCAATCAAGTCCCATCTGATCAACTAGACCCCCCCCCCGTCACAGCTGTCTGAAGTAGGTGCAATAAAAAAGTTCCTGGACTCTTCACTCACTGTCAAAAATCCTCATTAAATTGAGTCTGACTTTTAGACAACCAGTGGTAACCATCCACCCCTGTGTCCTTTTAGAGATCAGTTTGAAGGAAGTGGACAGGGACCTTGCACTGAAACCCACTGCAGCACAGATTTCTTCTCAAGCAATGGCACTCCATCTCAAGGATATTAGTTTGAGGAGTTCTCTTTTTCTTTTTGTAACAGCTGTATTTTCAGTACTTTCTCCTCACTACAGGTCTTATATTGCAAAATTTTCAGTGAAATTGTTTAAAGACTCCACAACATCCACTGGGTAGTGGGGATGACTTAACCCATTAATTTCTTTGAAGATCTGCTGTGTGCGATGTGAAAGTTAATCCTTGTGGCTTTTTCTGACTAAGGAAAAATTACTTCTGTGTAGTTTCAGTAACAGTAAATATCAACTAGCACGACAAAATTATATATATGCCAGCAGAGATTTGGTTAAATTTCTTGCACATTATTTGGTAAATTCTTCAGTCTCTATTAGCATATTGTATCCTTTTCTTGCTATATGATCACACACAGCTTTTTAAACTTTAAGTTACATTTAGTGTGATGAGAAAGGATCTATATTTTCAAAGTATCATCGACTTGCTATGATTAGCAGTGCATTTCAGTGTTGTGCTACATAGCTGTATAATAATGTGAGACTGGTTGTTTTATCTGTGTATTTAAGTGAAGAATACTTGGTGAAACCAGTCTTACTTTCTGAAGATAGAATGAAAATGAACTCTGAGGAAGCCTTAATCAGTGGTGAAACTATGCCATAGTTATATAAAGAAACAATTGCTGAATTTGCTAGTGTCAGCAATGAGGTAGCATTTCAGTTTACAACAGCTTTGTGAGTTTTAACTGAATATTATCACCATCTCAAAAAAATAAAGCAATGCAGTGGAGATTCCACGGTTGCAAGAAGAGGGAAAACAAATAATACACAGGATGCAATCACTAGCCTGCTCCTTTTTATTCTTTTCGCATTTTCTTTTTGGTCTATTTCCTTCTAGTGCCTACTGCAAATGTGCTAATCTCTGAGAGGCTGAAATCAATCTACAGACTTTGGTGTTTAAGTAACATCCAAATGTGAGCAGCAGCGCTGGGAAGTTTTTAAAGTAAGACTGGGGTAAATTTTTCCCCAACATAGCTATTCTCATTTGAAAATGGGATTATACCAAAGAAGGAGTTGGATCCACTGTTTCCAGAGGTTTGAAATACTTTTGGATTTATTTGTGGGGGGGGAAAGCATGGGCACGGAAAAGGTGCAATCACTTAAAAGACAAATGCAGACACAAACACACAAGGATGAGCAAGGACACACTGAGCACGGTCAGAGTAGGACTTACTCTTAGCCACATCAGATAGTACAGCACACTTATTACCCCCATGGGCAGCACAAAGAAGAGAACAGAAGTAATCTGGACAATACAGTTGTAGATCCACATGGGCATGACCACAGTGCAGGTAGCGGAGCCAGGGACTGGGGTGCCGTTGGGGAAGTACTGCAGCATGATGCCATGGATGCCTGTGTTGGGGAGGGCAAAGAGGACAGAGAGGACCCAGAGCACCACGATGGTCCTCAGGGCACGCTTGCGTGTGCTCTCTAGCTTGGCGCGGAAAGGATGGAGGATGGCGATGTATCTCTCCACGCTGACTGTGGTCACGCTGAGGATGGAGGCAAAACACACTGTCTCAAAAAGTGCCGTCTTCAAATAGCAGCCAACGGGCCCAAACAAGAAGGGGTAGTTGCTCCACATCTCATAGACTTCCAGTGGCATCCCAAGAAGCAGCACAAGCAGGTCTGAGATGGCGAGACTGAAAAGATAGTAGTTGGTTGGGGTCTTCATATTCTGGTGCCTGAGAATCACCAGGCAAACTAAGAAGTTACCTACCACGCCAACAACAAAGATCAGGGTGTACACCAAAGCCATGGGCAGGAAGAGATGGCTCCGTCTGGGCCCACATAGGAAGGCCAAGTAATCGTCAGTGCTGTTTAAGTACCTCCTGAAACGTTCTTCATGCAGAGCAAGGTGATTAATCCAGGAGACGTTACTGATCCAGGCCATTCCTGGATCTGCTGAAACATTTCACGACTGAGATCTGGTCTTCTTTAAGTTTCTCTGTGCTAGTTTGCCCACTTTTCGCAGAGAGAGGAAAAGAAGGGAGGAGCTGTCGTGCCAGCCCTAGATGCACAAAACCACGGAGAGATGCGAGTGAGTGTGTTTGCCTGGCTTCGGCAAAGGTTTTGCGGTTGTAACAGCTGTTCCCCTGCAAGGAGTCCGTTAGCCAGAAAGCCCCTCCTTTCACACATATTCATTGGCTCGCTAAGTGCATTAGATTATAGAGTAAGAAAAAAAGGTTCTAGCTGCTTGTATCCTCTGCGGCAGCAGATGCATTTACAGGATCGGAAATGTGGGGTTTAGAGAGCTGGGAATCTGAAATATTGGACATGAGAAAAGCTGTAAAACATTTGTATTTGTCAGTGAGTGGGAAACTAGACAAAATCACCAAAAACTCAGTCCAAAAAGCTTTTACAAAATTATGTTGATGCTAACTTCAGTAGCACAGCCAAAAAAAAAAATTCTGGCATGTTTTCTTTTTCAGTTCTCTGCTGAGTTTTATTTGTCTATAGCAACAAGTGCTTGGAAATAGAATTTGATAAGTAGGAAACCAGCCTGGTTTTGTAGTCATTCATGTGGAATAAGGCTACTCTAATGTTTCAGCCTTCTTAAAAACACTGTTATTTTTTTTCTCCTGAAATCTGACATAAGATTTTAGTTGCTCTTCTCAGTGATATCAAAATATTTTCCCATGTTGCTGGTATGCTGGAATCAGACATCATGTTCTTAGAAAGCCTTATCTTGGAAATCTTTCTGAGGACTGTATTATTCCAAAGACATATTTATTGCTTCTGGGACTAAATTCACATAATTTATTTATAAACTCTTATTTCTTTCTGAATGATTATTCTGCAAACACATTTTCTGATCCAAAGTGTATCCTGTAAGGATGATGGCTGTGTCAAAATAGATCCTTTAGCTCTTTCTGAATGCTTAATTCCTTACTGAATTTCTCTAAAACAAACAAAAAAAAAGCTTTAAAGTGTGTACACGTCATATTCAGAAAGAGTTCAACTGTTTGGAATGGAAGAGGTGCAAAAGCTGAGGGCTAGTTTAGGGCATTTTGTCATCTTGATGTGCAATCCGTCTGTCCAGTACCTCTCATTAGCTCTCACTTTTGAGTAGCTGCTCAGTCCCCTTCCTTGAAGCCATGCAGACGTTTTGTCATCCCAAATACCCTTTTGGCATGGGGCTCCTTGTGTCTGCTATCTGTGTGTGAAGAGCCACCTTCTTTTGTTTAACCCTTCAGCTAAGTCTCCCTGGCTACTAACCTAAGACTGCATATTTTTAACCATCCAGGAGCAAAAGAACAGCCCTTTTGGCTGACATGTCCTCCGAAGTCCTGACAAAACCAAGTTTCCGAAGGAAGATGCAAACTACCCCACTGTAAGTGAGTAGACAGTAAACTGGGCCCACAGAAAATCTGTTTTCTGACTCAAGAATTGAGACTTAGATCCTGTCTTCTTTACTCCTTCCATCTAACTTTTTCTGGTTTAGTAGTGGTCCAATAATCTTGCAACAAGAAATACTCTAATAAGCACAGACAGTCTCAAAAATAACAGCAGGAGATAAAGAACCGAGGTTTGCTCCCACAGAGGCATATTTGGTGTGTGGACCCTGAGGATTACTGTTACTGTGCATTCATTTAAAATGCTGGTGGTGTGGAAGGTACCACAACAGCTCTACTAAAAGACAGAACCATGTCTCTTGCAATGACTTTCGGATCTGCTAAAATTATCTCGCACGTAAGTTCTCTCCGTCAGAAGGACCCTGCTCATTCATTTTAGTGTTGCAGAGAGGCATTTCAGTCAGCAGATTGAAAGGTTTTATTGGAAGGGTGGGTTACAAATGTGCTCTTTTGACCTATTTTTCCCTTTGTTAAGGATGCATCTTGAAGAGATTCCTTGCATTTTAACAATGTTGAAAGAATGTGAATTTTATTTTGATCTACTGTTGGTGTAAGAGACAGGAACAGAAGAATCAGTAGGGTGCCTGTTCAAGACGAGGATTGACTGTTTCGGAGCACGGCAGGAGACAAGTATTTGAGAATTTGTGCAGGACTAAAGATGTGCTGTACCTCTGCTCGCCATTCAGGCTTTTTTACCTCTTAATCGCTCAACAATATTTCATTTCTTTCCATTTCTTCTTCCCTCCCCAGAAAGTTCCACCACTCTCTATACGGCATCATAACTGAGGTTAGTAAGCACTTCTAGAGAAACTTCATTTTTCTTCTTACACATTACCCTCTGTAAAGAAACTGAAAAGGAAACTTGAGGTCTGTTCAGCTTGAACTCAATCTTAGAGAAAAGCGGATGGGGTTATTTACTAAAAAGCCAACAGGGCAGCCATACCCATCATGAACTCGATGAGGGAAAAGCAATGGGCTGTAGAAACACATCAGGTCACTTGAGAGTGTGGATGTGCCTCCATCCTTTCTGATCCTGCCGGGCTCGGGTGCTGACAAGTTGTAAGAATAGCAGCATGGAAGAAAAACTGGTCTATTTGTCTAGTAGTTTGTCACTGGAACCATGTCGCTATGACCATGATTAACGGGCAGATGGAGAGGACAAGGAGAGCGGAAAATGTATTTCAGTTTATTTCTCAAAGCTTTATTCCACATTCTTTATCATATCTGTCTCAATAAAGGATAGGAGAGCATATCTAACCAAAGACTAGCTCTGGCTCTGTATGACTGGAAATATTTCATTTTTACAACTGAGACAGAAAATAAAAACAGATTTTCCTTCTAAAAGTCATTTTAAAGCATTTCGTATTTTTCATTATAAAGTATGCTTCACTGGTGCTTGCTGGCCAAATGCAGATGGTGTGCTGCATGCTGGCCTTAGAATTGTGCAGTTTTATGTAATAGTTATGAAATTAATGTAGCAACTATTTACATTAATGCAGTGTCCACTACGTAGCGCACATTAATATGAATTAATGTGGGAAAATATTTGGCACCATTAACCCAGAGAAGGTTTTTGGCATGGTAAGTGTCACTGTTAGTCAGTGTGGCATTATCTCGTTAGACACTGACTCTGCCCTTGTGCTGGTTGTATCTCTTTAAACACATTTACATTGTGGAATTTTTCCCTTAGCTGACATAAAGTGCTACAGTACATTCCCGTGTTCCACTGAGAGAAGCAAAACACATGTTTAAGAAGAGGTAAATTCAAGTGCCTTCATGTTTCCCAAAACCCTTGTAAGGTCATCCATTAGCAACTATATATTATGCCAGTAAATCGTGAACAATTTTATATTTTAGGGAATATTGGACACATTCATCAAAAGAGACAGAGAAGAGAAAAGTGGAGATAATGCAAAGTACAGCAAATAGATAAATCTTCCACTGGGGATATGCTTTGAAGAACTATGGGCTGTTGTGATGGTCTGCTCTGAATACTTGCTCATCTCAGAATGTAGAATTCTATTCATGCAATAGATATAAATATGCTTTTTTTGCATATTTATATCTATGTGGTGAAACCAGGATGTTTCTGATGTGGCTTTATATGCTCTGGTTGTGGTAATACCGTGGTGTGCAATGCTAATTAATTCTGTTGATAAGCTGAGATACGATACTGCCCTGACATGTCCACTTGGCATCCAGAGCTTGAGCTGCCATCTCTGAGCAGCCCTGCATGGGGTGCTGCCCAGGGTTTGCAAGAAAGCTGTAATGCTTACTGTACGTGCAACTTTAGAATGACACCCCAATTCATTGGAAGGCCTGGAAGCGGTATTAGCTTTGCCATAATTCTTATCTTCAGCAATTACAACCTGGCATTTAATTTCTGATTTTCATTTGCAGCCATCAGATTCTGTTGTTTCAGTGGTTTCTCCCTTTCTCCAATTTGTAGATACTGAAGGTAGGTACAAAATAATTTAGAAATTCCATGCGAGGTGACTGCTATCCAGTCTGTCTGAGCTTGCTTTCCCTATTCCTTTCACGGAGCCTTTCAGAGCTGCCCCTGGAGTCATGCTGCTTTCTGAACTGCAGGTTCAAACTCACTGTTTTAATCCTTTGAGAACTTGGCAGTACCAAGTAACCCTGTCCCGTAGGGATGCAAAGAAGAGGCTGTAAATAAGAGGGCGCAGAGCTGTTAAGCAGAACTGTTAATCCATACTACACTGAATATGTTAACACAATCACTAGAAAAATGTAGCCCCATTCCCCTTACAAATTACTGAGCTATAATTATAGACCATGGATTTGGTTTGGGTTTTTTTTCTCCTTTGGAAGACAATTTTGGCTCGCAACAGTAACTCAAATAGAAGTCCTTGTTTTTCTACATATGCTCAGTATAACATTCAACATGCTATCAAATGCATAGATACATTTTGTGTATTTTCTCTCCCTTCAGGCTGGAGGAGTGAGCTGCACTGTAATAGCCAGATCTACAGTAGCCTTTCCATGCCTTATTGTAAATCACTTTGCAATTACCTAGGCTCTTCGCAGACATCTCTTCCATGGCTGTGCATGATATCTGAAGTCCCCAGGATATCATTCAACACACATAAGAAGTGGATTTCATGACTACAATACAGAATACCAAGGAGAGCACCTCTCTGCCTGGAGCAGCTGGCAACCTACACAGACACTGCAGACACAAGCCACTTCAAGAGTGAAACTCGTTTTGCCTAACTTCAGTCATTAAAACAAAATGAGTCAAAAGATGAGTCTATGCAGATTTTTCAGGCTTCTACTTTAGTCAATAACAGAAAGAGGAACCTCCAGAAAGGGGTTTGTCCTGAAACATGGCCCAAGGTGAGATGTGAAATAAAGGAGCTTATCTTTTCCTATTGTCTGCAGAGGGGAAGTGGAAAATTAGGTTTAACAGCAAGCTTGTTAGACTACCAAGAGAAATTTAGCCCCCAATTTTGTGCAGTCTTACCCATCGATCTCCCATCAGGATGAGTGTTTAGAGGGAGCCATGTACAAGTTTTGCCTTTGAGAAGCCATTGAGATGGCTGAAAACGGAGCCAGAGAGCCAACCAGCAGTGAAGAGTGAGTCTGGTGCTAAAAAAATCCCTCTCTAGTCCTCTTTTATCTAGCAGGGTGGATGTACCTGTAGACAGGGCTTTCAGAGATGGATTTCTTTGTTAGTGTTGATTCTGGAAATTAGAAGGAATGATGTCCTTCGTTTTTAGTAAGTGTTTTGTGTACTGTTTGTGTGTGTGTGCTCATGCTTTGAAAAGGGATTGGCTGGCAGATAGGGATGTGATTTGGGCTTGACACACGAGGGAGCAGCAATAAGAGTAGAGAAAGAGCTCTGATACAGAATATCTTGTCATACCGAATGTATCCATCATGTCAAAGTGACTTACATGGGGGAAGATGAAAGGATTGTCGTGGCAGAAAATCTATGAAAGTCACAAGCATTGTGCAGAGTGAGTCAGATTGTCCGAGTCAGGAGGGATCTGGTACTACAGGACTCAGGTTTCCACAGGAAGAATCAGATTATTCAGCATCTGTCAACAGCTTTCTGCATCTTATTACAGTATTGATACTCCACTGGAGTTTCTCCTTCTCCTTGTGCAGTATGTGTTTCTCTGGAGAGCTTGACTCATTTGATTGACTGACTCAAAGGAGATTTAATTACTTTCCCTGACATGACTCACCAGTATTAATTTTCAGTTCACATCCATTTGGCTTCTGTTCAGCATCTTGGGTTTTGGGCAAGGATTTTTCTGCACTGGAAAAAAGTTTGCATAGTGCCTGGAATGTATGAGGCATGTGCACTGATGAGACAGAAGGAATCACAGCGACAAGTCTTAACATATCCAAAGAAAGGCAGTGATGCATTGTATCATTGGAGGTGGTAGAAAGGTAGCAATTCGTTATAGGGGAACTGAATCCATCAATGAAAATGATAAATGGGACACATGGAATTTATATAGCATATTATCATATATAAAGCTTACAGTAAGAGAAATGTGAAGAGAATACCTTTTCTGAACATTTCTTTCATTAAGCGTTAGTGTGCAGGTAACTTGCTGTAAGAATAATAGAGCTTATTTGAAAAGTTTTGCCCCTCTTGGGAAGCTATATCCATTCTCTATTTTCTCCAGAAATGTAGTGATTATTATAGTCTACAAAACAGTTTGTTCAGAGCTACTTATGTCATAATAATAATGACATTTAAGAAACTGGTGATTAGATTTTTTTTTCCTCTTCTAATTTCAGGAAATGTTTATTTAAATTATCTATGCATGTTTAAACTTTCTTGGCTCCAGTAAAAGTAGTATTCTACTGCTTGAAAGGATGACTCTTTGGCAAAAACACCTGTCAAGAGTTTCCATTCCCTCTTGCCTCAGCTGCTGTTTGGATTGCTTTGTAATTTGGATTACAGTGATTACCCCTCTTTGTGTCACATTGAGAATCAATATTATTTGACTTGAAATTAATGAAACCATCTTTATGAAAAAGGATGTGTATAATTTGGAACATTAATATGCTGGCAGATGATGTTCTTTTCCTGCTCTTTTCCCCATTACCCATCCCCAGGAGTAATATCTTGGTTTAGTTAAATGAGGCAAGGGATGGTACTGTTCTTTTGAATGTCTCCTGTTGCAAGGTTAGAGAAAGAAAACTCTAGACAAAACAGTGATGAAAAAGATACTTGCCACTAGGATAATTTATCATGGTTTTCAAATAACCTAATAGACCTTAGACATGCAAAGCAAACTAAAATAACTTATTAAAAAGCTTATTTCAAACTGTGGTGTACGTGCCAAAAGATTTTTGTGCCTTACAGCCCACCCAGTAGTGAGATGATCCTAGGCAGAACTGCAAAATAAACCAACGCATCCATGCTCTTTAGCGTTGAGAAGCAGGACAATAAGGAGTCCCCACGCCATGAGAACAGCTCTCCTGTTCAGGACTGGTGTGCAGGGTTAGGTGGCCTGAGCACCTCTGTGTCCTGGTCATTCTGGATTCAGTGGCTTTTCTAGGTCAATTCTTCTCAATTAGGATTTAGATCAGTCTTCTAGCTCAGGAGCCTTATTCCCTTTGCTGAAACTGAAGGTGAGTGAGGCTCAGGGTCTTCGCACACAGACCTCTGCAAACAGGGAAGGAAGTGAAGGTTGTGCCCCCTTAATTTCAGATGAAAAAAATACTTTTTAGATATTTCCTTATACTATGACCCACTAATGCTACACCTCCTGCAATGGATGTTTATTTTCTCTTTCCTAACACTAATTTTACAGTGGCTGTACAAGTCTGGCTTAGTCCACCTCTCTTTACTGGGAGACCAGTTTAGCATCTGGACTGACATATTTTGCCTTGCCAAGACACATTTATTATCTGCTCATTTGCAAACTTTGATCCACAATTAGATGTGAGCTGACCCAGAACTTCATTGATTGGCTCTGATTCTGCTAAATGCTAAACATATCTCTTATTGATGAACATCCAAACGTATTCTACAATACCTTAAATAAACAAAATTTCTTCATTAGAGAGAAATGACTCAAAGCTAAGTCGAGTACTGTTCTCTCAGTACAGCAAGCTGTTTTCAAATGAGTAGTAATATTAACACTGAAATGGCATCAGAAATAAATTAGGTAAAGGAAACAAAGCTAGAAAACTTGGTGTTTTATTTTTCAATTCTATTTAAAGATCAATGGCTAAAGATTAATGTTGCTTGAAACAAGAAAATCTTAATGATGGCTGGCAGGACAAAGGAGGGAAATAAAATGGAAGAGAAGACCTAACAACCTTGGAACGGTCATCTGTTAGGAAGACAAAAAAAAGAAACACTGAGAATTGGAAGTGAAAAAGGACAAAGTGAACTTTAGACACGGAAATGAACACAATACAGCAAATGGAAAACATACATAAAGGTAAAGGCAGAGATGAGGTAGGAAGACGGAAAGAAAACAATAGACAACCTGTAAACAAACAGTCACAGATCACAGGCTAATGCAGCATAGAAGGGACCTCTGGAAGTCTCTAGTCCAACCTCCTGCTTAGAGCAGGGGCTGCTGCAGAGTCAGAACACAGGGTGCACCAGGGGGTGACTTCCTCCAAGGTGCTGTGGGAGCCTGATGAAACCAGACCAGTTCACTCAGCACCTCTTCAAGGGCAAGAGCTCCAGCCCCAAACATCTTGGCAACCTCTCCTAAACTTGCTCCAGTTTATCAGTGTCATTCCCACATTAGGAGAACCAGAGTTGGATGCAGATATGGGCTAATGAGTGGGAGTGGGGTAAACACCTCCCTCAGGCTACTGGCAATGCTCCTATTACTGCAGCCTGCTGCTGCCAGGCATAGAGCTGTTCATGTTCAGATTGCTGCCTACCAACAGCCCCAGGTCATCTTCAGCAGAGCTGCTCTCCATCCAGACTCACTTTAGGATGCACTTCTCTGCCTTTCCCAGCATTCCTCTGTGTGGAATTGTTACCACTAAATTTTGAGGAATGGTTCTTTAGTATTGCTGTTTCCAAGAAAACACTGTGTGTAAACCTGATCAGTCCCACATTGTTATTCATTATTCTCTCATCTGTTTGAAATGGTTCAATCATCCCAGAAGAGAAAGGAGACGGTATCCACGATCCAGATTTATGAGATGTCTGGGGACATAAGTCTCTGTGATACTCATGAGACTTCAAATCTTAAAGGCTGTTCAGAGCCTTGGTTCTTATCCTTATGTTCTCAGTAGCAGAAGAGAAATACTATAACACACATTTTCCCATCACTGAAAATATCCTAATTAAATATCTATCTTTCTGCCTCCCTGAGGGATACAATGCATGATGAACTGGTACTGGATAGTCTGTTATCACTAATAAATAGTCTATAGAAAACATTAAGGATGACTTCTCACAGCATAAAAGAGTTCCAGAGCTAGAATTGAAAGTTTCCAGACTTCTCACTCCAAGCCTTGTTGATTGCCTTTGCCTTGCCAACATCGATCAGCAAGTCTCTTAAAACTTTGGGGTGTTCTGCAGCTGCGAAACTCTCCAGCGCCACTGCAGTGGCCCTTGATTTCATCAGAAGATGCTATATTTCCTTTCTTCTGCTTGACAATCACCCTATTTTTGAAATGCATGATCTTCCACAACACCCCTTTGAACCAAAGTCTCAGCTGAAACAAAACAGAGCTGAAAGGGAAGACATGCAAGTGGTACTTTTTGTGTCTCTCATATTAGCTAGTAGTTTTACTGGGTCTGTGGAACAGGGAAGATGATTGGTCAGGCTGACAGCACTGTGTGTGCCTCCACGCTAATGGAAACCCAGAGAATATGCTCATATTTGTGAAGGTACAAGGTTTAAATGATAGCTAATAGTCAGATAGAAAAGAAGATCCGCTCTTACTGACTAGGTGGAAAAAGGTTCAAACCAGAATAAAGGCCAGCAATCTGCACATCTCTGGTCTCTCATAAGAAACATTTATTCATTAAATGAGAATTCCTATGGTGAGTGAGTGGCTCTGTGCTAAATAGGTATTTTTCAGATGAAGTGTACAGGCCATGATTTTGTCTTCGAGATGTGAGAATCAAGGTCACTGCATTTTGCCAGGGATGCTTTCAAAAGCACTCTACAATGCAAGGCAGATGTGTTTAAAAGACTGTGCTCGGTAGTGAAAAAGCTCATCTTTCTGAGCACATCTACCATTGCTTTGCTATAAAATTGTCCGTGAGCTTTTTCAAGTGCTTTACAGAGATGAATAGCCCAGCCTTTCAAAGCAAGATTGTCCATCTCTCCCAGAGAGACACAGAGGAAGTGTAAAGTTCTACAAAAATTGTAGTGATTTAAACTTTGGGGCATTTGGCCCTGTGCTGCACCACCAACCCACTGGAGGCAGATCATGAGGCATTTTGGTCTCTTTCCAAAAGAAATGCTGTCGCCCCTTCCACCTTTTCAGGAGTATTATGTAGATTCTGCTTTGAGAGACATTGTGTTTTACTCTAACAACAACCAGAATAATGTCAAGGGCCCTGGAGTACTTTAAAGCCCATTTGGGTTTGCTGTATGATATTTTGAAAATTTTTAGATCGCTACCAGATTTTGTATATGTTAACTTGAAGACTCTTTTTTTTCAGACCCCATACATGTTTATAGTAAGGTGGGTGATTTTTCTAACTGCTCTTGGCATTTTTAAAATGCAAGCCATAGAAGATGTTCATTTACTGTATCTTCACATTAAAGAAAAGGGTGAAAATAGGAATATATGTAGTTTCCATGCAACTGCTATGCTGTTGTAGAAAATAAGATGATGTATTGTTCTGTTGCAGCTAGATTTCTGAGATATAAAGCCAACTGTAAGATAAAAAGTGGGCCCCAAAGACCAAGCTTAAAATTAAATATGCTCTTTCTTTAATTCAAAAAGCTCATATGAATAGTGCTGTATTTCACTGCAGAGAGGTATTGCCTTGAGTGTGTTAAAGTACATGCACTGCATCATTCAGGTAGGAACTGTTCAAATTTGGAGCACAAAAAGTTAGGTATGATGGAAACATGAGAAAGTACCTCCTGAAGGGCAGAATGAAAAAAACCCCACACCTCTCCCTAATCCAAATAACCGAACATCTGAATGCACTTTTGAAGCCACATTATTTTCTGACAGCACATACATTAGTTCTAGTGAATAGCTGTTTACTCATTTAGCTGGGCAAAATATTTCTTTTTTTTTTTTTTCTACCCTTCCACTTTACTTTCAGAGATTTCCAGAGTTCAAATGTGTTTTTATCTATTCTGGAACAATCAAGAGAACAAAAGCAACAGAGCTACCTCAAAGGAGGTCAGCCAAATGACCCTGCAGTGTCACGAAAGAGCAGTAAAGACCCAATTTTCTTTGAAGGAGGGGACTCCCCAGGTGTGCAGCACATGCATCATCCCATCAGAGCTGTTTCCATTTCCAGCTTCAGCAGGACTAGAATGAGATTTGACCGGGCACTGCCCCCTTTTGGAGGGTACATCAACCTCACACCTCAGTGAATACCAGTTCAAATTGCTGGTGAACCTGTTGCTATGGTTTGCTGCATGTCTGTGTGAATCTCGAGCAGCGTGAGATCAACCACTGGTAATATTTCATCCTTGTTCAATGCGATGAAGACATTTGTTTCTACCTGCTTTGTCTTCCTCTGCCTTTCTCTTGCCAAACCTTCCTGGCAGCATGGAAAGTTTCTCTCTGCTCCTGATCCTCTCCTTGGACAATTCGTGATGAACTTGTTGGTCCTTACCCTCATGACTCCATCTCAAGCTCACAAATGGATGCACAGAAGTTAAAATAAGGAAATTCTTGGCAGGAATCCACTCTAGTTACAAGCTTGTGTTTAAAACGGCTTGCTTTTGGGAAATAATGTTTTGATGAAAACCAAGAAGCTTTGTGCCTCATGAGATGCTACTCATTCTGACGAAATTACTCCCCTCCAGAAAACTTCTGAAAGTAAAATGCGATCTGCTTTGGAAATGTCAAAATATAGGTTTTAATATCAAAATATTGTTATGCTTTTTCATTGATGCTAGTCTGCATATTTCTATTTTATTTTCAGATCTGTCAGTCCTTACTTGATGGGCTTAGTTAAGAATGTGTCAAGTTACAGTGTGAAATACAGCCAGACATAACATGACATTTACATATTTTCTAACCTTTTAAAGTAAGTTCTAAGTACAGTTATTAGTGAGTGGAGATTGAACTCGAAAAGTCTTTCAGAGTGTTTCTTATTCAATCAAGACAACAAAAATAGCACTGAAAGAATTATCCAGGGAAAAGCTATTTTCAGTAGCCCAGTGTTGACTTGGAATAATTTATTTAATATATACAAATTATATTCTTTAATAAAAACTATTGGAATTCTAGACATTTTTCACTCAGGAAGAGTTTTCAGGATTTCAGCTATTCCTCCTAGTTCAGAAAGAAAACAAGTCTTCACACATTAGCGTTTCCAATGAACTCCAAATTCTTATGAAATCTAATAACCGTCAATTTTCTTTTTCTCAGGTCGGTTATGTGCATATCTGACCTGAAAAGTTCCTCAGTCACCTCTACAAGTAGGATCCGGAGACTTCAGGTAGGCAAGATGGCATTTGCATAAAGAACAGACAAGCTTTTAAGGGGCACATCATTAGACACTTCATTTTCATGCAAAACAGACAAGCTGTGAGGCAAAGCCTCAATTATACACAGAAGAGAAGGCAGGAAAGGCAGGGCTCGGTTCAGAGATAACGTGTTAAACTGTTAACAAGGTAAATTAAGGACGTTCTGGATTTCTGTATGTGTGTATGTAGAGTCTCTATATAAAGGGTAGTTATGAAACTGTGTATGTGGAGAGTTTTCCATTTCATGTAGTTTGCCGTAGTTCTAAACATAAACTAAATCTCTAAATAACCGAAAAAATAAATATAGAGATAACCTGACCGCTCCAGCAAACCACAGTCTATTAGTCCATATTTAGAAAGACAAGAATATAACTCATGCTTCTGGCACTTGTTTTTAAAGCTTTTGTATTACTCTAAAAAGGTCAAAGTATTGGTGGTGTTTGAAAGTAAATCAATGCCTCTTATTTTCTGTCTGCCCTTCCATTGCATTATTAAGTGTATGAGAAGACATGAAGTTTTCTGGCGATTTATCTGCTCAGCTTTTGTTGAATACAACTAATCAATTCTAAGGATTTTGAGAACAACATTTTAAGCACACATTTTGCAGAGCTCACAGTATCTACTGCTTAATATTGCAGTCTTAAACCTATTCAGTGCAGGGAAAAAAAAAAAAAAAGAATACTCTCTTACACTGCTTGAAGGCAAGTAAATACAAATACTTTTCCACTTAATGGAATTTTCCAACTCGGTGAGATCCTGGCTGAAGATTTTGGAATAATTTTGCAGTTTTGTCTAGGTAACAATTGAGGATATAATATTTAACAGTTTCCCAAACTGGGTGAGGGGAAGAGACACAGAAAACATTAGACTTAATTCCATACTTTATTCAACTGGTAATTTTTTCAGTAGAAAGACAATTGTTATTAGAAAACTTGTTGAACTCAAAATCTTTCATGTGAATGCACTTGTTTGAAACCTTTAGGCAGAGATTTCTGTTTCAGGGTGGGCTTCTAAGCATCACTCTGAAGGAATTTTGCTCCTTTCCAAGAAAAGTCGATAGCCCAGTGCTCTGGGTGTTACACCAGCATGTGTGACATCTGGTTCAACTCCCCAGTCCTACCTTTGTTAATTGAACCCCAAAGCAGCCAAAAGTCTGGCACTTAAACTCTTTCTGTGGTGAATGGTCTGATCTGGAGCTGTCAGAGCAGAGGTTTGAGCCTCATTTGGATTCACTATCATCCTGAGTGAGCCCTACTCATGGGCTACTACTCACTTGCTCTGTGTTTTTCCAAAATGACATACATATAGTCTTTGTTTTAACTGAGAACTGACCCTAGAGGATTCACGTTGTGGATGAGGCATTTCTTCTTGATATCTGATTTTTTTTTTTCCCCAGAAAGTAGCTAAGATTCAGTGACGTTCTGTGGAGGATACATTCTCACCAAACATGAGCAAGTACAGAAAATGGAGATAGCTTTCACATTTTTCCAAGGAGCAAGTAAAAATATCGTTTCCTCCTTTCTTCTCCCTTATATGACAAAAAAAGGCCATTAATAATGACAAATGAAACAGAAAAACTTCTGTGACGTGCCTAGGGCTGGAAAACTGGTCAGTAATTCAACTTCTATAAGAATGCAATATTTCCAGTTCCTAGCTGCCTCTTTGCCTGCCTAGATTGTGTTATTTGTTTCCCTTGCATGCTGAAAATTCCCTGAAATATAAAAAGGAACTCATAAGAAACACATGAGATTGAATAATGACAAAGATGGGATTGTTCAGAGTAATTTTGAAATTACTAACTGAGCTATAGATAAAAGTTATCTCCTAATTTTGTTGATAGAAAGTGATTGTTCAGAAATACACCTCCAGCAATGAAACCACTGCAACTTGAGAAGGGAAAATGTAAACATTTTTGCAAAGCTAAAGTTAGGCAGTTTAAAGCAAATAAAAGAGCAGGGACATATAATTTACACCTGATTTACATAAAACCAAACCCAATGTTGCATGAGATACAGAGGTTAAGACAAAAAGGCACTCTTGCCTTTGTGTGTGTGTGTGTTGAAGAGGACAGTAATTGGGTTTTCAGTAGCTACAGGTAACCAGAAATATTATGGGAAACTGCTCTCCAGTTGGAGTGAATTAAATCTTCCTTCCACCCTCTGCACATCTACTGAGCACCTCCGGCATCACTTGGCTCCCTAAGTGAACCTACTACCTGTCTTTTCCTTGTTTGTGTCTTGATTTCCCTTTGCTTCCATTCTTCCATTCTCTAGATCAAAATAGAAATCTTACTAAGATCCAGCTGATGTAAGATGTGTCCACACGCCCACTTCTCACACAGGATATCCAGTCTCATGGCAGAGTGGGGAGGGAATGTAAGGAAAGCTCTTCCTGCGCTGCCGGGTGCTGAGGACGGCTGGGTTTTACCTGCAGCGCTGCAGTTGTTTGTTGGTATTCCAGTCCCTGAAAACTTCTGCAGTGAAATTATCTATCCCTATAACTTTTTCCTGGATGTACACTTGACATTTGCATAGCCTCTCTCTCTCAGTTAAGTCCATTTGCTCTACTAACATTGATATCCATCTCCCATTAGCCTTGCCTGACATATGTGTGTGTAAACATGCTATAAACACAAGGGGATTAGAACAAACTGTTTATATATTATGATATATTACGACACCAAGAAAGTGGAGCTTAAGGACTGAAGATGCTGATCCATCATTGCAAAAAAATAATATTCCAACCCATCTTCCCTCAGAGCTGACCTTCTCTTCACCTTCTGAGCATTCATTTCTCACTTGCTTTTTTCTAGTGCTGATGTCTTCCATGATTTAATATCTTTGACAGAATAATACATGTAGCGTTTATTATTGACGTGTCTTGGAAATACAGATCAGCATGCCCAGAGCACAAGTAGTTTGTTTACTACTTAATGGCAAAGTGGTTGAATTCTAAAAAGGGCACTGATATTATTATTTAAAGACAAGCCGAAAGCAGTCAGCAAAGAGAAACAACCTATTTGAAATTCTGCACTGTCTACAAGATAGTAATAACCTTCTGCCATGGTAGAGAAATAGAGGTCATTAACGCCTCTAAACTCCAGTTAGAAACAGCATCCATTTGTTTCCATTCCTGCTATTATTTAATACCACAAGGCGATATCCAAACAGGGAAAATAGCAAGGCCAGGGACAATTTCCCAGGAAAGGTGGTGGAATTGCTGTGATGAAGTTCTGAGGCCGCACTGCCTAATTTTGTGGTTCCCCAGCTTTGTGTAAAGAGAGGATCTGACTTTCCTGGGGAAAAAAAAAAAAATTGTGCAGCACATACATAGACGAAGAAACATGAGAGCTTTATGGAAATTAAATCTTTGCAAACATTTTACCTGTAAAATCTCTTAGTTTCTTCTTGCAGAAAATACTCCTAGGAACAGCGCCTCAATTTCACACAATCCCATAAATCAGGACCGTTACTGCTCAGTGAACTTCTCCCTCTGGTGGAGACAATGTGATAAACAAAAGATAGTATTTTTATCAAAAGATAATGTTTATATAGCCATGAAACTAAGGCCTGTAACATGCCATTGCTCGGACATGAGTTTCTCTGAATGAGCTACCCAGTGTGAGGCTGTTTGATGTTTTGCAGGAATGAAGGCTGTATTGCACATGCAGTAAAACTGAGCAACCTCACAGCACATGCTGCTGGTGGAGGATTTGTTTTGCTGGTGCCAACTGTCTTCCACCAAACAAGGAGCAAGGGTTTTCAGGACTGACATTCTGGACATTGGTGCATTTTTTCAGTATGTTCCTAAGTGACATGTCCAAGTTACATCCCTATAAGTAGCAGGACTTTGGAAGTAACATCTTGACTGATATAAAATGGCCTTTCATATAAAATATCCGCAAAAAAAAGGTATTCATAAGTACCAGTTGTCATTACAAATGTTATTTTAGTCCCACCCCCAAAAGTACACCTAATTATGGAGACAAGGAGAAGGCAAGAAAAAATAAACATTACAGTCTGTTAAGAAAAGTATTCCAGCAGTTTTTAGAAGTGGCATCAGAAAAGACAGGAAATACGGATGCTAATTACACAATTCGGTCCTCTTTGAATTTCCTACATAGGTGAGCCTAAGCAATCAACTCTCACAGCACTCAAAATCTCTGGGAATGAATCTCAGCTTTGTGAATTCGTCCTGTGAGAAAAGCTCAAAGAATAATGATTTTCTTCCACAGAGGGCCAGACCATGGGGAAATGTCATAAAATGAGATGAAGAGAGGGCCCAGACTCTAGCAGGCAGATAATTCTCCCAAATCTGCTCTCTGTGCCATCAAACAATAGCTTCAGATGTTGGTTAAATATGACAGTATTGACCTGACCAATGCTAATCCCCCAAATCCCTTTTTCAGCTGCATATTGCTTGACAGCTTAGTGGCTCCAAGTCATTTCTTGGCAAGGGAGACTCAGAAAACAACTGTTTCATTGCAGAAAGTTGCCTCCGAAGTTCACCCACTCCTCTCCAGTTAGGCACAGGGGAGCATCCGTAAAAAGGACTGAGGGTCTTCACACACTCTTGCATGCAGAGCAAAAAGAGCGTTGGGAGAGGGATTACAAGAAGCCCAGGTAAATGCTTTATAGCCTTCCATATGCAGCCAAAGGAGCAGTGCAGGCTCACTGAGACCCTGTCCTTCTTCCACGATGGACTGGCTTCCTGACACAGATTTTGTCCTCATTTACTCCTGGAGGTTGGTATCTTCTTTGCTTGCAAAGCTTTCCATCACCTGATCAGTAAATGTATACAAATCCCTGTCACATTCTGACTTCGTAGAAAACAAAGATTATTTCTGATAACTTATTTAACCACACACTGTCTCACAGGGCATACAGAATTTCCCCAGGACAGTTGCACACACCATTTCCTTTTCCTTCTTTAGTGCTCGTCAGGTTTTGTAAGCTGAACAAGCACATGGGTGCTGTTGAGGGAGGAGGGTGCCTGTTCCCCTGCAGTCCAGCCAGGCAGTGGTGGTGAGTGTGTCCAGACTGAGGGCACAGATCAAACCCGTTGGGGTTGTTCCATCTGACCATCCTGAGAGTATTCTCATTTTTTCCTACCATTAGGGGACGAAGGATTAAAGTCAAGTCAAGCACTGGTGTTCTAGTGCTTGAATGTTGTGAACACATTGAATAACTATACAATTGCATATTTTAGCCAGTGTTCAATAAGGAAATGAATTTGTCACTGACTGTCTATTCCCACCCGAATAAATTCGAATTTACTGATTTCAAGCACATTTCAAAGTCTGCAAAAATAGTTGACACCTCATGTTTGCGATAGTTAGCAGCTAAACAGAAGTAAGTCAAGTTATTAGTTCCACCAAAGGAGCAAGCACATGGCTTTTGTTGCCCATTTTGCACTTTGCCTGCTGACCATCCATAGAGGTTATTCCTGGCAGGATTCAGGGGAAGAGCTGGAGTTACCGTTATATGAAAAGGGAATTGGGTAGGAAAGGAGACAGTTCTATTGGAGCGCAGCTTTTCTTGGAGATATCCTTTTCGGATGAATACAGCATTTTTTGGAAGTTGTTGATTATTACTTTTATGAGGGGAAATAAAGTTTTCACGCTTCTGAAAAGTTGTTAATGAGATGTTCAAAGTACGTTACACAAATTCATACTATTGCAATTCTGTAGTTAAAGACGAATCATCCTAATTTATCATTCAGGTGGTTCTAAGCAATAAAAATCTGGTTTGGTGACTTCTACTCCGTGTTGGGTCATTTGCATTTCTGCTGTATTTCATACCAAATTTTCTTCAAGGATCCTGTTTGCGTGCATGACAATTGGAATGCTCTGGATCTTTTATTCAAGGAGCTTTTCACATTCATGTGGTATCCAATAATTACTGGAGGGAGAAGAGATTTTAAAATAGGAGTTTATAAGTTGCTCTTTTATTTCTGATTAAACAGGCATGTGATTTCATATTCACTTCGTGTGATATCTTTAAATTTATTTGTTGAGACTGGTTGCCCTGAAGTAATTGCACAATTGGATTATCTTAACATGACAACCAGGGTCTCTTCCAATGAATTTCTATCCCATGAGCCATAGAAAATAAATGCTTTTCAAGGAATATTTACTCCATTTGCATTGCTTAAGTACATTTCAATGGCTTTTCATTCCACTTAGCCTCACTCTATTATCAGTGTGTTAAACTCTTTTCAAATACATCACTTAACCTCTTGGGGCAGGTTTTAATGGGTTCGTTTCACAAAAATCAACATCAACCTTCTCTTTCTGTAGAGACCACTGTAGTGGGAGTTGACATGATTCAGTTCATTGTTTTTGTTGTAAAACCTAGACTGGATAAGTTAGAGTTCAGGCACAGAAAGCCACTTCAACCATGTGATCTGCAAAATGCCAGCTGGTTCTGATACTTTTATTCCATACACAAATTTATAATATTTAAATATAGCAAGAATTGAGTGTTATCTCTGGACTAGAGATGGGTGGGAAAGAAGTAATCCACCTTACAAATAAGCAGTATTTGCCTAATATTTATCTCCCATCTATTTTTCAGCTTTCAGACCTGTTCCTATTCTACAGAGAAATACGACATCCCAAAAACAAGGTCAAAGAGAATTCTAGAGCAAAAGTACATAGTGTGTTTTTGGGAAATGTAGGCTTGGATCCTTCTCTGTTATTTCCCCAAGTGCCACAAAGATGATATACACACCATCTTCTGATGCGATACGTGACACAACCGACAGGTGGTAAAGATCTGGGCATCCTCAGAGGACTGAGAGCGCAAATCTTCACAAAGATTTTGGCTGTGGTTGTGGTCAGACAACAGGCCATGTGAGCAAGAAGGCTCTATTGCCAAGCATTCATTAACTGATACGGAAAAAGTAGAAGGCGGACAATAATTTTAGCTGACAATATAATTCGCTTGCTCCTCCAGGCTTTTCATTCTGGCTTTTCATTCTGACCACAAGAGAAAAATGTTTAAATGAAAAAAAAGCCAGTGCGAATGAAGCCATGTCAGTAGCTTCACTTCTGTGGGAAGGTGTAAAGGAGCTGGCAGTTCACACGAGGGATCCTGCACAAGTACAGTGACGGCCTTCTTCACTCTGTAGAGAAACACAGAAGATCAGAAATGAAAGTCATGAGTTTGATATCTTCCAGTAAAGCTAATTTCCTAGAAAAATATCAGTCTTGTTGCCTCAGTGAATTGTCCAGTGTATTAATTTTTATAAATCCTTTATCATTTCAATCTTTGTAATTTACTATTTTCCCAGCCACCTACAAGAGAGATTTAGTTTCTCTGAATATTTTTCAAAAGGTCTCCTACAGCTGATGGGTCTGGTTTGCACTGAAACACAGAAATCGTATTTAAAAACAAAAAGTGAAATATTCCAGACAGAGGGAGTTATTTGGGAATGAGTATGTTAATTGTGCAACTACTGTGAAATGGGTGTTTCCAGATGAGACAGTGCCCTACAGCCAACACAATGAGTCTGATTATAGCACAATAGCATTTTCAGAAAATATTAGCTGGGCTTCTGCTGCGGAGTTCAGACCTTTTTATCAGCAAATGATTTTCTCCCAGTAGCTTGCTGTTGTGCGAAATTGTGCTGCTGAACCCAAAGAAAATTATCCTGGTGTTACATGTATGAATTGGAAATTCGAGGCTTCCAGCCTCAGTAATTTCTTGATCAATCCATGGTACTTCTGGCAGAATGAAAACAGGACATCATAAAGCTGTGATGATTTAGAGTCAATACAAAGTGAGTGTAGTTTCTTTTTCAAGTACAACACCCCCAGACATGCACCATAGGGCAGTTTATTGCCTTTTTTGCTACTAAACATTGCCCTGTCACACAGATGAATATCTATCATTAGCATTAAATCATACAATATGTCTCACTGAAAGTGTAATTCCATTAATCCAACTATTCTTCTCACCATTACTGGATATGCAAACTAACAGACTAATCCAGGGATCATTGCTTTAAAAAGTTGGTACAAGTATGATTTTGTTCGACTCAGACTGAAACGTATTTCTTTTTCACTAGAAGCAGCAACAAAAGAGGTTTTTCCTATTTTCTAATTTTAGAGATGTAGAAAACAAATAGTTGGAATAAAAATCTAGACATCAGCCCCATCTCAAATCCATGAGGAGCAGCTCTTCTTTTCTTCAAGTCAGTAGCTCAAGACAGAGGATGTTTTCTTAGCCCAGCTCAATTCCCACCTCTTCCTGAGGCAGTCTGACCTCATACCTCTTGCTTCCACAGCCTATGAAAGATTCCTTAATGAGCTTTTCCCAGTCCAATCTGCTAAAACTCTCCTGTTTTCCATAGAGTATTGCAACATTATTTATAGCAGGGACAGAGGCTGGTGCCCAGGTTTTGTGCAGGCAAGTGGTAACTTCAGGTATTCACAAACCAGCTGAAATTTTACACAAAAGTTGATTTAACTCATTGCAGAGGGTGAGTGGTCACACTGGGTAGCTCAGCCGCTCTAGCTTGCCTCAACAGAAATGTGGAAAACTGTAAATAAATTCAACCCACATAGGAGAAAATTATTGTCTGGACTGTTTGGGGGTTACTTCTGGCTTTTCTTTCTCCCGCAGCAGTCTAGTGTGTTATCTGTGTTTTCTGATTGTTTCTCACCATCTCTGCTAAAACCTTTGATTCCTACTCACGTTTTTTTTTGGACATTATTTGAAAGGTAGTAGAATGGTTTTTAAAAAATACATTTGAAGGAATTGACTTTCCGGAAGGCTGAGAACAGCAAGGCTATTGTGCAGGGCAACACCAGGGAGCATGTTGATGGTAGTTACTGAGAGGGATGAAGTTCTTCAGTAACTGATGTCTGTGGAGATAAGTGATTTTGCATATAAAAAATTATCTCATATGAAATCTATCGCTATTCTGCATATTAATTTAATTCTATCCAATACCCAACCCCTTTCCCCGTACCTTCCTGAATCTTTTTGCCATCACAAACTCATTTGTGTTGTCTCCTTTCTGTCATTTGTATCGGTATGCATCTGACTGGTAAAAGAAAACTAGCTGAAAGTACAGCACAAAGAATTTCAGCAACACTGACATACACAGTGCACGAGTGCCAGGGATTTTGATTTCTGAAGGGTGTTGAAGTCGCATCTGCCCTAAGATACCGTCAGAAACTGCTGCCCTGGTACAAGGTGCTGCAAAAGTCAATGTGTGCGGATCCCTGAGCTGCCACAAGCCCTCTCCAGAGGCAGGCAGGAGCTGGTCCTGCAGCCTGATGAGCCAAAGGTGCAGAGGTGACACAACGGGGCTCTGCCATCTTCTAGAGAGCCCTGACCTCTGGCAGAGGGGGGGTGAGCTGCTGGAGGTGGGAAAGCTGCTGTAAGGTGACAGGGCTGAGCTGCCAGAGCCCTAATCCTGTTCTTGGTCTCTTTGCACCTCAGGAAGCGAAATGCCACACATAAGTAAGTACCTGCAAGATAAACAGGGCCAGATGAACACCACAATTCCCAATCAATTTGGTTTCAAGTCATATATTTCCTTCAAGGGATGAAGAGAACAGGCAAGTTCAATAAAGGCAACGTCTTTTCAAGAAAAAATGAAAACACCCTCTGATCAAATTTTAGGTCAATTAAAAAGTTTTCACTGGATTGGAAAGGAAGTATTTCAAGTGGGTTAACCTTCTCGTTAGGTCAAATCTGAAGGAGGACACTGCTTCAGGACAATTCTTTTTAAAAAAAGCGCAAAACCCGAAACTCACAGCTTTTGATGTTGAAGCAAAACACCATGGTATTTGCCAGTGAAACACCCTAGTTCTCCACTCTCAGACCAACAGACACCTGGGAGAGCTGTGTTATGGGGCATTATGGCATCTGATGCGTGATGGTGCAAGATGTTCACAAGTTTAGGATGTTAAGCCGTGAAAGAAATGACTTCAGATCCTGATACCTCAGTGGCAAGAAACAACTGCAAATAAACATGACCAAACATTAAAGTTAAGTATATATAGATTAAAAAGATTTTGTGATACTAAGTGGTGAACCCACAGAGCGTTCTGAGTAGCCAGCATTTTCAGCAGAGATTACAGATGTATTTTCAGTGCCAGTAATGAGAAGAACCAGTAGGTTAAAGAGTACAGAGATATTAAGAAATTGTTTTTTCATGTGTGAGTCAACAAGGCATAGAGTATTAACCATGTATGATCCTCATGGGCTCACTCTGGGCTTCATCTCTGGAGGGAAGAAAAAGAAAGCACATAATTGCTGGTCCCAGCAGGAAAGCAAAGGAAAAAGAGCTGGAGCAGCAGCAGAGCTACAGGGGTCCCAAATATATCAGCTACTGTGCATGTACCTTCTCTGGGGGGAGCCTGCACAATCCCAGAGCATAAACAGCAACAGCTGTTTGTATCCTCGTCTTGCTCTGGGTAAGGGGGAGGTCTTTCTTACTCCTAGGAGAAATGCTGGAGAGTGTACGTGTTCCATTTTATTTCCCAGAAGTTTCCAAGGTTTTAACGGGATAAAAACAAACCTAACACAACCAAAATAATACAATTCTGCTTAGGCTTTTATAAAAACACATAGTTTACAGAACCTTCCAGAGCTTTTGAAGTGAGGAAAAAAAATATTTTTTTTAGAAAATGAAAGCCATTACTAATGACTATCAGTACTTCCCAGCCTTAACTGGTGAAGCTCCAAAATAGAAATCTATGAGTAGTAAGAAGATAACACAATGAAGAATTTAGTTTGAATTCAAATTAAAACAATATTAAATTTAAATCATTAATAATTCTCCTGATCTAAGAGCCCCAGGACAGAAGTTCTGTGGGCCTCCTGGCCCAGGGGCCAATCACAGTGGGGCAGAGGGACAGCTGTGCCAATGGGGAGGCGAGGATGGGTCAGGTGGCCCAAATGGACCAATCACAGCGTTCCTGCCCATGGTGCTCAGTATAAAAGGGCCCCTGAGAACAGCCCCAGGTCTCTCAGTGGGGCTGTGCTGGGGGGTTGCTGTTGGCTGCTCCTCCTCTCTCCCTGTGCTGCTGCTGTTTCTGCCTCCTGGTTTCACGCTGCAGAGGAGCACTGTTCCTCAGGACAGGTTGTCTTGCCTTGCCTCTTCAGGTAGGAGTGGCACAGCTCCTTTTCTGTTTGTTCTGGACTGCCATCAGGAGACTGGGCTTGGGCAGTGCTGTGTGCTGTTGAGTCCAGTCTGGAACTTTATTTTTCATACTTAGGACCTACTTATCACATAGAAGGTGACGTTTTCCTGCATCTTTAAATATATTTGCATGCTTGTATAGTATCTGTATATAGCTCAACAGTTTCAGTGTTAGTGTCATTTTCTTTTTCATTAAACTAGTTCAAGTTTTTTCCAACCTTGAAGTTGCTCTCCCTGTTTCCTCTATTATCATTCACTGGGAGGGTACTGGGACTAATCACAGAGAGCATCTGTCAGAGTTTAGTGACTGGCCCAGCCTTAAACTTCAGCAGTAATTTTTGGCTTGAATATGCTGAGTATCTTAGCTAGCATAGCCAGGCTAGCTGCATCCTGGCTTTATGACTGAGACCCTTATATACCAAACTCAGCAGTTCTCTGCTGTTTTGCTCAAGAAGCAGTGCAGTATTTGGCCCTGATAGCTCCTAGGGCTTAATTGTTACTTTGCCCACATTAATATGGACTAAAATCCAAGGAATTCACTCATGTTATGCTTTTCCCACTGCAGTCACTGTGTGCTCACAGTTTCCTCTTTGAATGTCTGTTCTGAGAAATCAAATTTAAAACTCCATGCCTTGCTGCTGCCTGCAAATGACTTCCCTTGGGCAGCTCCCCCTTGTGTTATTGATCTCGCTGAACAGGACAGAAATTATCCTGTGTAGCCTGTCCAGTACAACCAACCTCAAAAGAGTAAAACCCATGAAAGAAGTGCCGAGCTGCCTGCAAATTTCCGAAAGGAGCAACTGTCAGTGGGATTTGCAGAGGCATGTCTTGGGTTTCACCTGGTGGCCCGGAGATCACTTGTGTTAACTACAGTCTTCTGTGTGTCTGCCTTGATGGCCACAAGGACTTGCACAAACATCCAAGGACCAGAGGTCATGCTCTGGCCATGAGGATCTGAGCTGACCCAAGCAGGCACCTCGCTGCAGCCACGAGCAGAGGTTGGGTCTGAGTCTTGTCCAATCAACGCATGGTGTCCAGCTCCACGAAAGAGGCAATTGAGGGTCACTTTTACCTTCTTTGTCTTTTAAGACTTTGTTATGGGCTCTCTGGGGGTGAGAGTCAGCCTTTGGAGGTTACCCCACCATTGTTGCATGGCCTAAAAGCCCAGGGATCATTCTCTGCAGAACACTCAGCACCCCAATGCAGGGATGTTCAGTGGCTGCAGTGGAGACATGTCCACCCCAGAGTGCATTCACAACTTCTGCAGTCAAAATGGGTATGTGGGCGCTCTGGTCTCAGACAAACAACTTATTCTTGGGCATAGTGTCCGCTTTCAGAATGAACCAGTATATCTTCCAGGTGCAGCAGTGACTTCTCTGCTGGATATTCAACTGTCAAATCATTTCCAGCAAGGCAATTAGCCACAGTGTCTTGCCATAAGGAGGAATTGTGTGTTGGTTGTTAACTGAAATAATATTAATCTTGCAAATATGCTTGCACCTCCTCACAAAAGTGGAACCCCAGCAAATTATTGTCATGGGAAGATTTACCCTTGGGCAACTCTTGGCAGGATAGTTCTGCAAGAACATCCTGTCAAAGAAAAACAACCACCAGATGTCATTGTAGGATAAATTGTTTAAAAATATTCTGCTCAAAGTGCACAAAGCAAACTCTATTATTTCATTGGTTCTACAGCAAGCCCATGCAGTGCATCATTAGGGCCATATATCCTTTTTTCCTTTACTCATAATGAGAGGAACTGGGGAACTTGGATCAAAGTAATAGGCTGGATTTTGTAGTAAGTTGAACTCAGAGCAACTAGCCACATGCTGTATATTAAACATTACTCCTGTGTATAGACATTTTGATTCACAGCTTTATACTGCCATGTTTTCAGCACTACTGTGACTCTCAAAAATGTACTAAAGTGAAAATCAGCAAATGACATGTAACATCAGTCATTCATTCAATAACAATCCTGGCCAAAAACTCATTTCTGCAAGTGAATGCTGATTTTTTTCCTATTCGTTTCAAGATACAATATTTTCCCTAAAATCTAAAGCAACTTGATGACATTGCCAGAATTGTTCCTTCTTATATATTACATTCTATCACATGGCAATGATTTCTTATCTGTAAAACACATCGTTCCTCATGTCTCATCCTCTTCTCTGTGAGCATCACTGATCTTGAAGAAAGGACTAGAGCTTTCACCCATCTCCAGGGCTTCTCCTGCAGTAACACAGGAATGAAGTCTGGTGGACGGAGAAGGCAGGGCAGCTCTTGGAGACCTGTGTGAGTTGTGGTGGCCTTCAAGGCTGTCTTGCAAAGGGCAGCTCTGGTGGTGTCTCTACAGTGCTACCCACAAAGCTTCCTTTCTCCAGTCTGGAATCTGGGAGGGGGATCCCAAAAGGGCACCTCATGTTAACCCTATACAATGCCTACTTCAAGAAAATTCCTCATCATCCCAGCAGAGCTTCCAGGGACTCTGTGCATCAATTTAATTAGCCAGAGCACACAAAAAGGGGGTCCAGTTATAACTCCTGCTCCAACTGCAATAAAGTGTCCTTCCCAAAAAGGCTCCAGCTATTTTATTGCAACCCTCCAACCGTGTCGCACAGAATCAGACCCGAGGGACACGTACTGGATCTCCATCCCTCCTGTCCATGTTGTAGTACACTGACAGAAACAGCCTCGAGTGACTGATCAACCCCAATCCGCCTGGCTCAGAGCTCTGCACCTGAGCTTGTGCTCCTTTCTCCTGACTCCAACCAGCTGGACAGCTGTGCTGAGAGAAAAATCAGCTTCCTGCAAGTGATGCCTCACTGCTCACATCTCAGAGCTCCCCTGCCAAGACCTGTCCTGCTGGACTCTGTTTCTGGGCTATGGTTTCCCCAGTAACACAGAAACCTATTCTGCTGTATGGAGTGAATGAGACTGCATAATTATAAAATAAAAGCGAGGAGCTTTAGAAGAGCTTTCATTATTGGCTTTTTTCAGCGATATTCCTGCTCCAAATGGGAGTTTCAATTACTGACCACCAGGGGTCCTTGCCAGCCAACATTTCTCCGTTTCTACTATTTTTCTGATTTTTCTGTTTGTTCCTGTATTTGTTCAAGAGAAGGAGCTGGGAAGTTAGACATATTACTTTTGGCAGAGAATGAGAATTTTAATATTTAGGCTTTTATGCACAGTATTCTGGATTCTTTTGCAGGTTGAAACCTGTTAACAAGCACAGTGTCAGAGGCAGTAATAATATTCATAGGCACTTATGTAAGTGACTGGGAAAGTGCTACTGAAGATGTCTGGCTATCACATCCAACAATCTTCTCTGTGTGTCAGTGATGGGAGAAGAGGGAAGAAGTTTGGTGGGTTTTTTTTATAGTGGTACTGTAGCCACATGAATACCACAAAGGAGCAGTAAATAATTTGATTCCTTATTAAAAAGAAAGAAAAATTGGCATTGATCTCCAAGCTATGCTTATGACTGAGTTTGGGACTTAGGCCAGGTACTACACGCCCAGAAAGAGTTCTGCTATGTGTTACTCGAACAGAAGTCACTTAGGCTGCACATGACAATCTTTTCAGTTTGGTTTTGACCTGCAAGCTGCAAAGCTAGCACAGGGTTATTCTCAAGCCAACACGGTCTTTTCCCATAAATAAAAATGCCTTTGTTCTAGTGTTACAGGACATACCATTTTCTCTTCGAGAAGGTCTCCCACAAACTCTGGGACAAGCCTGCGGTTTTTCTAAGAATCACATTCTCACTTAACATATCCAGAATTTAACAGAGCATTGCAGATATGAGCAGAGCATCTGTCTCTTGAACTCTAAAACTAGACCTAATAGCGACATGTTGTACATATGTTGATGTGTGTTGGTTCTTTTTATCAGGAGGCAACATGTTATATGCAAATCCCTCTCGCTCACAGTTCCCTTGCGGTTCATCACATCCACTAGGGATCTAGGATGAGGGAATGGCACCTTTTCTGAAATTTCACAGATGGTAACATACCATGACATTCAAGGAGTAAAAATATGTCCTCTCCATCTGAGCTGCCTTGGATCCAGACTGATCTCATGACATTCATATTTGCATGCCTAAGGTGGAACCAGCTTAGAAATAAACATTGTGATAAATGAATAATACAGCTAAGGTATAATCACACACACAGTCAAAGAAAATTAGGGTTGCAAAATTAAACACTGTGAAGTTAGGAAAGATGGCCTTAAATCAGCTCTTTTGGATCATACCAATATGCATCATCATTAATTGCACTGTTTCTTCCACTGTCTCATCAGCTCACAGGATGGATGATGTTCACTTACTAAGCAGCTGTTCCATATTGTGTTCTCTCTTCATGTCTCAGTACATTGCCCTGTGTATTATTTATCGCAATGCATTACTGATTTGTTCTGAAATGACGATTACTCCTTTGTCATCTGAAATCATACAAGGAAAGGACACCTGGAAGTTAAACAACCCTTTCCTTCTTTGCTACCTTTCCCATAAATTTGAATAACCTAACCACTTCCATGCTGTGAGACTGCACTCTGTCATGTCTCCCAAAATTGTTCCATTATTTCCTTATCTGCATATATCTCTGTCTGTACCTTGTCAGACTGCAAATGGCTCGGGATGAAATACCCTCATGCTTTGTGCTTGCCAAAACCTAGCAGTTTTTTAGCAACATTTGATGTTTATAGGTTTTGGGTTTTTTGTTTGTTTGTTTGTTTGTTTTTTCCCTGCTAACACTTTATCTTACTTCTTCCTGGACACTCTTGAGGCTTTTCAGTGAGCTCAGAGGAGTATAGAGTTGTCAGCAGGATATTGCAGTGATGGTTGATTTAGAAAACTCCAAGGTTGATCAGTTTTAATGAAATCACACTCAAGTGCAGCAGCCATGGGGAGCCCATATCATTCTGGTATCAAACAGAATTTCTCAAAGACACCATCACAGAGCTCAGAATCCACAACGTTATGGACTGGTACCATTTCCATCTTTCTCCATCTCCGATTCCTGCATTCATTATATTTATCCAAATGAATTGCCCAGACTGGGAACAAAATGAAAACCAAAGCCCCCAAATCCACCACAAAACCACCAGAACAGCAAAAAAAAAAAAAAGAAAAAAAAAAATCTATCCTCCTGTGCATAAGGAAGCTTGGGCAACAGGGATAGTAAGGAGCTAGACTGTCCTGTAGCTCCTGCCTGTAGGGACACATTCAGAGAAAGTTGCTGTCGCAAACTAATTGTCGGTGCTGACTCATTCACAGAATCGTGCAGGCCACAGACCGTAATTATCATGTCATAATTATCACTTCAATAGCACAAAGAGTGCACTCTTATCTGATATGATAAAATAGTTCAATTAATTTTAAACAGAGGGAAACACAAGTACATCCTTACAGCCCAGCCACAGAGACAAAGCAAGCTGTCAGAACTAGATTATTGATTTCGTGTTCTCTTCTGGCTTTATTAATTTTTGTTCATGCATTACAGTCACCATTTTTCATGCACTTAGGAGATTTTTATTTGGCATAATACAGAAGCAAAAAGGTAAGATTAAATGTAAGTTCTGGAGAGAGGCAGAGAGAATGGAAAAGGAGGTAAACTAGGGTAATATTTACAGTGGAGGTACTGGTGATTTCAGCAAGCAGAAATCCATACCCACTGGCAGCAAAAGGTGGCAAGGTGAGACACGGAAAGGAATTGCTTGTTGTTGTTTTCAGTGGTCAGGCTGCTGTTTCTTTTTACAAATCAAAGCAGATGGCTGCAAAATGAAAGTTTATATCTTAAGCAAGGCAATTCTGCAACAGAACAGAAGTATGCTTTAATGAGGATACTTCCAATTTTTCCAGCCTGCTAGCTTTCATAAGCAGTTTCCTTTGGGCTCGTTCCTGTTGTGTGCTCCAGGGGCAAGTGCTGTGTAGCATGTCAGAGTGATTCTCTGCAATGTTACCTGATCAGTCAAGGAGTTCTGTGCTTTTAAACAACACAGTGAGCCTGGGAATCTCGTAGGAAACCTGATGTATGAGGCTGTGATAAACTAATTCTTTCAGTATCAGAAAACTTTCTAATGAGTGCATTGCGTTACCATGGTTGCAAGACATTTCACTATTCCAGAACGATCGCCTGTCAGCACTGCTCAAAAAATAATAGGAAAGTCTGAAGTAAATAGTTCAGAAAGATATTTGGGTTAAAGAGTTAAGATTAGGGTTAAATTTAGGGTCAGTGATTCTCCTATTGTCTAATGAGAAAGGCAGAAAAAGCCTCATAAGGGGGAAGCAGTATTTAAGAACCACAGCAACCAGAAGATCCCAGGATGTATCTGCAGTGCAGATCTTGCCAGCTCCAGGAGGGAGAAGCTGTGGAGCTGCAGCTGCTCATGCCTGCGCTGCGCTGACACTGGGGCTGCAGTCACCTCATCGGGCTTCAGGACTTCTGGCAGCACAGAAAGTGAGAACTTGGGGGAAGGTGGTGGAGGATTGCTCTCTCCTCAGCCTCAGAAGCTACAACTGGGGCTACGTAACAGGATGCCTGTGTTACTGCAAAACCCAAGCTATAGCGGCTCTCCTCTGCTAGGCTGGAAGGTTCAATTTCAAGAGTGACTGTAAAACTTGTTTGAGGGGTAGGTATGAGATTTTAAATGTATAATTCAAGGAAATTTCTATGGTGACTGCACCTGCCAGAGGACTTCGAACTGAGCATCACCAAATACCACGAGGAACAAGGGTAAATTGGTTTTGGTTACAAAAACAGCAGTTAGGTTGTAACTTGAGCCTGTAGTTTCTTTCCTCAAGTATCTCAGAAGATGAGCCAAAAAAAACATCCGAATGCCTGTGGCAAGCTCTGCTAATCAGGGTCTCAACATGCCTTGGTACAAGAAACTCCAGGAACTCCAGCATTTCTTTCAGAGCATAATGAACTTTGCAGTGGCTTGTCTTCCCTCAGCATCCTCACTCTCCACCACAGTACCTCACAATCTTTATTGCAATTATCCTCATAGCATACCAAAGGTGGGCTAAACCTTGTTTTCGCAGCCTTCTTCCTATCCACAGGTTGTAGAAAGGGCATACAGCAGTTAGGCTCTTTTAGATACCCTAGTTAAACATCTGAGACAACAGCCAGGTCTGAATGACCTAACAGAGCACACCTGAACTTCTGTGACACAGGGACTTTAACTGAATTTCCCAAAGCTCTAGTAGTTTACTAATATCTCTGTCCTAGAGGTTTACCTAGAGATCTGATGGTATTCAAAATGGTGTACATTTCCTTATCTGGTATCACTTCCCAGCTCCTTATGCTGATGGATAGTGATGTCCTGCAATATTATGCACAGAATCATAGAAAGGTTTGGGTTGGAAGAGACCTTAAAAATCATTTAGCTCCAACTCGCTGCCATGGACAGGAACACTTTCCACTAGACCAGGTTGCTCAAAACCCCATCCAACCTGACTCTGAACATTTCCAGGGAGGGGGCATCCACAACTTCTCCGGGCAACCTGTTCCAGTGACTCACTACCCTCACAATGAAGAACTTCCTAGTATCTAATCTAAATCTACCTCTTTCAGTCAAAAGCCATTATCCCTGGTCCTATCACTACATGTTGCTAGTAATTCCTCCTTGCTCTTCCCTTGAGGGAGGAGCTGACAACCAGCAAGGACAAGAGCTGCCTTCAGCTAGAACACAAGCATGTGGTTCGAAGCTGCCATGGATGCCTGCCAGGCATATAGCCAATGGCACTGAAATTCATCATGGTGAATTCTCAGCTTATAAGGATGATGGGTCGCCAGAAGGGTAGTCCCCAGTGCTTTTCAGGTTGTACTAGGACTTACCCAGATTTAGACTATAAAGCACTATCTAGTAAGATTCAGGAAAATCAAATGATTCCAAAAGCAAGTTAGGGACTCTGCCCTTTGGCCAGGTGAACAGCCAGGCAGTAGATAGCTTCATGTGCAAACCCTTTCCTTTTAATACAAGCTCTGAAAAACTGAGCTCTGCCTACTATCAGTTGACATTTTTTGTACAGCATGTCCTGTGTTAGAGGCAAAGAACAGAGGTTACATGTTGTAACACAGCATGGAAGGACTGAATGTAGCTCTTGAAGGTAAAGAGAGTCAGTAGTGTTCACCATCATCCAGACTGATGTCAAGTAGTTATCTCCAAAGAAATCCTATAAAGGCTTTGTACACAGCATGAAGAGGCAGGTATTGATTGTGTCCTTCTTTGACCAGCTAGAGAATCAGAGAGGTGCTACAGAAAACTGGGAGTCTATATTCAGTTAAGAGGACACTAGAGTTGTTAATCAGACCATGGAGCAATTTTCCCTGGCAAAGTTCCTGGTCTGTCAGAGAGGTCCCACCTAGATCCCAGTTCTTCCTAGTGTTCTCCATTGTATGACACACTGCTTCCAGCTCCCTTTCACAGGGTGCAATGCCTCTGGGGCCAGTGAGTCTTCTCATTTGGTAATGGTCAGGCAATTACCAGTAAATATTACTATGGGAAGCCAAGACATAAGAAATTCAACACCACAAACTACCACATCCCAGTTCTCTTCTTGTGCCAACTACTCACTCCAAGGGTGAGAGAATGGGAATGGGCAGCCTCAAGGGAGATTCTCCACTGTTAAAGCAGGTACCAGGGAGCACTGTTTGCTGCCCAGGAGTTTATGGCATTCAGTTCACCTGTAGTAATGTGTCCAGTGGATGTAACTCAACAATATTAACTGAGTGTCCATATTCAGGAAAGAAAGCAATACTGACTTCTGCTACTCCTTTCGACCCTTCTGGTCTGCACAATATAGAGCTGATTATTTATTTTCTCCACACAGATCTCACACACCATGTGATACCTGATTATCTCATACTCTGCAAAGTGGGCGACTCTTGCTGCAAGTTTTGATTACTGAGGTTGCCGGCTTCTCAAAGATAACATCAAAACGTAGCAGAAAAAACTAAATCACACTGCCAATTTGATCTAATTCTCTTAGGCAAAACCTAGTAGCTAAAAGCAGCAAGCAGAGATAATAAACATTGTTTCTGCATAAATGTAAGAGTCCACCCAATCAATTACTCCTTGGTACATCACTGCTTAAGAGTGAACATCACTTAATTAATATTGTACGTGCAGTTACAAGGGTATTTATATATTCATAGAAAAATGACAATTTTTTCTGAAAGTAGGCATGTAAAATGCATTAATGTATTTATGCACACCTCACATAAAAAAGGCTTAGCCTACTAGCTGATGTTAATAGCAAGCTTCTACTGACTATACTGATGTATAAATTTTTGACATATATGCAGAAGTCAGGTAGTGTATTTGCATACTAAGCAGGGAGTTTGAGTTCCAGCTTTCTGGGGCAGAAACTGCTTTTAATTGTGTGATGCACAGCACAGGGAGGTTGACAGTGCTAATCGAAAGTTAACCAGCAGGAAGGATTTGTTCTTTGAAAGCTGAAATTTCCAAGTAATCCTTTACATCTAATCTGTCTTCAGCTAAGGAGTGGGAGAAGAATTGCAACTGGATTCTGTGACCTCTTCAAAAGATTGTCAGTAGAGTTTCTGCTCTTACAGAGATGGACATAATTCTGGACTGATCAGGGTAATAAACGTGGGGAAAAAATATAGTACAACAGCAAACTGACATAGAAGTTTGATCACATTTCTGCAAACTGACATTTTTTTGGATGACCGCCAGATGCATGCTAATGCCTCGCTGCATATTGTTTGGGATTTGCTGATTTCAGCACTAAAATGAACAGCAGTGGAAGCTTTCAGTGTGTTTGAAGATTAATTTCACATAATCGCAACAAAGCTGACATCAACATGCTGAATTTAATTACTACCCTGACAGCTGGGAGGCAATTAATGCCCTTAAACTTCCAAGCGCTCTCTCACTTGTGTTTTTCCCATTGCCTTATTCCTACTAATGGGAAACATGCTTCAGGGTAAAGCTGACCATAGTCTTAAATTACCACCTTGTCATCAGAACCACAGAAACTCCCAGTTAGACATCAACTCTTTCACCAGAACAAGAATCAAGGCCATCGCTGAATGGTGTGAGCTGCAGAGCACCGCTAACATGTCTCTGTCTTACTGTATCAAGTCCCACTATATTCATCCTCCGGGCTGTATAACTAAAGGAATATCCCACATTGACTGTGGCAAGGATTTTATCACCTTAAAACCTTTCGGATTTCTGTATTGGGTGATAAAGCGTAAGACAAGCTTTGCAAAAGGACATTAGTGTGCCAGTAATTGAGTTGAAAATTTAAAGAACATTTCCTATGAAGCTTAATATACCCCATCTTGCATCTGAAAGGAGTGGGGTTGCATTTCTGCAGGAAAAGTAAGCATTAAAAAAAAAAAAATCTCTGTTTTAATGACATCATTAAGTGCAAATTCTACACCGCACACATCATCAGGACTCTAACGCTTTACTCCAAAACTGAAAAACAACACCTCTGATTCGGCAGAGTACAATTCAGAATTTCATCCCCAGGTAACATTCCAGTGTTTAGGTTCTTTGGGAATTAGGCAAATCTCACAAGGCCCTAGATTGTTGTGGGTGTTCCATCGCTCCAAAGTTTAAACACTTTATTTTGCTTTGTTGGAATGATGCAAACACCTTTTATTTCTGTCAGATTTAAACTGCATTTTCCTATTCCAGTAGCTTTCCCAATGCACTTAAATTTGTTTATCTGCTGCAAGGCACCATACTGCCAACCACAGAGGGGTCCAGATTGTGCACCTATATATGTCCATGGTTGTAGAAGTTTAACTCTGGGCTAGCCACTAAACTCTTGACAGATGCTCTCTGTGATCTCTCCCCAGGGAAGACAACAGGGGAACAAGGGAGGGAGTCTTTGAGGTTGAAGAAATCTTGAACTAGTCTAATGAAAAAGAAAATAGCACTAACAATAACAATGAAAATGTTGAACTATATACAGATATACAAGCATGCAAACATATTCAAAGATACAAGAGAACATGTTAATACAGAACCCGTGCCTTCTAGATGACAACTAAGTCCCAAGCAGGAAATAAAAGTCCCAGACTGGACTCGGCAGCAGACAGGAGTGCCCGAGCCTAGAGTCCCAGTGACAGCCCCCGCAAAAAAAACAGAAAAGGAGCTGTGCTGCTCCCACCTAGAGAGGCAAGGCAAGACAACCTGTCCTGAGGAACGGTGCTCCTCTGCAGTGTGGAAACAGGAGGCAGGAAGAGCAGCAGCACAGGGAGAGAGGAGGAACAGCCAACGACAATCCTTCCAGCACAGCAGCACTAAAGACCCCAGCGCTCTTCTTAGGGGCCCTTTTATACTGACCACCATGGGAAGGAACACTGTGATTGGTCCATTTGGGTCACATGATCCACCCTCTCCTATACCCCACTGCGATTGCCCCCTGTGCCAGGAGTCCCAGAGAACTTTTATCATGGGGCTCTCTAACCAGGACAATGGTACTGCTCATTAGATAGTCCAAAGAGGACACAAACCAACTTTATGTACAAAATAAATCCCCCATGACACAATGTGACAACGCAGTTTAGCATTTTGTTGAAGATGCTACTTCAGCTGAATGAGGTATTCTAGTTTGGTTTTCCTTTATGGAAAAAAATGATACTTCCCAGAACAGTTACATTTGTGAAATCCTTGGATAATGTAAAACGTGCCTTTTAAAGGGTTCAGATCAGGATACATTTGGCGTTTCTGGAAAAAAACCTTTATTGTACCAAGAGGTCAGCGGAGTGCTGCTGGGACTTGAAACCTCTGTGCCTTCCTTCTCGGTGGGGTTCAGTGGAGAGACAAGCCTTTCTCCTGGTAAATCACAGCTGTTTCTGTGTGTGTTCAGTCTTACAGAAGCAGAACAGAATCTGGAAAAGAAACTCTGCCCAATAGTTTTGCTTTATGTGTACATTTCAGCGAACACCGGCAATTAATGATCTGTTGGCAAATTAACACTGCACATGGCAATTGACTGTGGTAATGAAGTTATAGAGTCTTCTTTATGGTTTATTAGTACAATAATAAACCACACTCAGCATGTAATAATGGCACATAGTTAAATTAAAGACTTGCTGATGCCTTATAAACCATTTTGAGAAACATTCTTGTAGCAATCGGTAATAGTCTTCCCCCGTGAGCACAGACAGGCTTTGCTCTCTATTCTGCAGATCCAGTTCTGTCAATATATTTTTTCTATTACTTTTGCATTGCTAACAAAGGAGGTCAGATAGTGGAAAAACAAATTGACTGGAACATTCACTTCAAGTTGAACTAATTTTTAAGCACTTTGGGTGAAAAATAAGTCTTGGCATCTTCAGACTGCATCTATTTCTTCTGTTATGAGGAAATATAGCACTAGAGCTGTTCATTACTTTCCTCTCAGACAGAGCCACCAGCTGAATTTTACAGCGTTTCTCAACACTTGGCAACCTGGATTGACTATATGGCTTTTTAAAAAGAAACAGAGGCTAAATCTATCCTCCCAAGTCAGACAGGTGAAATGTACTGTTATGACCCAAGTACAACGAGCTTCCCTCAAACTTTCTACTTCACGTGTGCGACAAAGTTCTTCCCTGTTTAGAGATGAGACCATATTTCAGGTTCCCTGCTGGTTCACTATTTGATCCTAAAAGTAGAAAGGCGTTTACACTCAGCGAGAGATCTGTGCCCATGCACCTACTACGCTCAAACCTCCCAGAGAAGCCTGGCACCAAAGTGCTTGCAGATCTGCTTTACAGCCCCTCATGTAATGTAGGAGCATTATTTTTCTCCTTCTTGCAGGAATGGCAAGTACTTTGCTTTATTCAGTGCTGCAATATAGGATTCATGCTGTGAATGATCAGGCTCTTAGAGGGGCTCATAATGACAACTGTATGCTGAATTTAACAACAGATAAAAATATCTGGAACTCTCCAGACTTTTCTCTGTTGGAAGCCAAAGCAATGCTTAGGGAAGCTATTATCTGCCTCTTTCCAGAAAAGCTACATTTCTTTCTTCCAGCTCCCACCGTTCCCTGCTGGCCACTAGAGGACATCCCAGACCTCTCCAGCTGCTGGCCCCAGTCACAAAAGCCACCGTGACACCAAGGTCTTAGTTTCCCTCGGTCTGTCTGTCAAGGTTTTCTTTTCTTTCTTTCTGACAGAAAGGGAAAAAAAGGCAGTCTTTTCTCTAACCTTTGTCGGTCTTGCCTGCTTAAAGTGAAAACTCACTAGACAATGGTTGTCTGGTGTGAGGTTTGATTGTAGGTATTACTCATGAGATTTTTCTTAGTGAAAATACAGAGATGACGCTGCAGTCAGCGTATGTAATGCACCACCCTAACCAGAGCAAAGAGTCCATAGCAGAGGAAGACTCTTAAATTAGCATTTGAGGTTTGCTTGCAGTTCAAAAAGATGCCAGGTCATGCTCCTGAGCTGAACAACAATAGTCTTTGTTGTGCTGATATAGGCATGCTTACAGGGGTCCCACGGAAAAATCTGCACGTTCACCTGTGTTCATGAATGCTGTGATTCCAAGATGAGAGAAAAAGGTAATGAGCCTGTCAGAACGCCCTGAAAATTTTAAATTTTCCTTTCATAAAAGCTAGAGTACAGACAAGAACAAAGTGACCACTGCCTTCTCCTAGCAGTCATCTGAGGAGGAAGCCTATTTTGTTGTCAACTCCCCCTTTGTTTTATTCATAGAATCATAGAATCATAGAATGTTAGGGATTGGAAGGGACCTCGAAAGATCATCAAGTCCAATCCCCCTGCCAGAGCAGGAATGCCTAGACTATGCTACACAGGAACGTGTCCAGGCAGGTCTTGAATGTCTCCAGAGAAGGAGACTCCACAACCTCTCTGGGCAGCCTGTTCCAGTGTTCCGTCACCCTCACTGAGAAGAAGTTTCTTCTCGAGTTTAAGCGGAACCTCTTATGTTCCAGTTTCAGCCCACTACCCCTTGTCCTATCATTGGTTGTCACCGAGAAGAGCCTGGCTCCATCCTCGTGACACTCACCTTTGATATATTTGTAAACATTAATGAGGTCACCCCTCAGTCTCCTCTTCTCCAAACTAAAGAGCCCCAACTCCCTCATATTCTTCAGAAAAGCTTACTTAGCATTAAATAAGTTCAGTGCAATAGAAGGCTGTGAATGCCTTTATAATATTGATCTCTTTAAGACTACTCATTTTAAGGACCTTAAAATCTTCTTGAGCTCTCAAGGCTAACACAGTCTTAAGACTGACTGTTTTCTAGCCACCTCTGAGACTGTCATCTCCTCAGGTTTGCAAGACTCCCCTTTCTCTTACCGGCACTATAAGGAATTTCTAAATCAGTCTGAAGAATACCTGACAGATTCTGCTGAAGTTGAATATACTCATAGGGGAATGGAGAAGTCAGCGGCAAAATGGAGAACATGCAGCTGCATCCTGCTGTTGTGAGGCAGTCTGGTTTAATTTCCATTCAGCTTCTCCTAGCTGGTCATTTCCATGTCTAGCTTCAAAATGCTAATCCAGAACTTCTCATAAATTAATGAGCCTTGCCCAGTGGGAATGTGCTTACTGGGGGATATCTGTGCCTGAGATGAGCAGCTTCTCTAGAAGTCTAATATCCTCAGCAGAAGATGCTCAGTAAACTCAAATGGATGCATATGCGTGAACTAATATGTAATAAATATGCTTAGTAATGCCAGGGTTTAAAGATAGGCTCATAAATGCTGACTGGAATCAAAGAGCTGTAACAATCCATAATGAGCAATTATGAGTGATGACTTCCTTCTTTAGTGCTTTGGAAAATGTCTACGTAGTGACAATGTGAAATGAAGAAATGCAGCAGCTCAAAGTCTGGCTCTTCTCCACCAGCCACCCTATTAATGGGATGATTTCTGTTGCAGATGATTTCACTGTTGCTTTTTGTGACTTGTCCCTGCCCTGGTCCCACTGACAATAATGGGACGATATTTCATAGACCAGTTAAGTCAACACTAGATAGTAATACCCTTCTTTTGCAGGATGGGAGGAGTTTCAGCTGTGCTATGGTTTAAATCATATTCTCACTGCCCTAAAATGTAGTCCAAGTTCTTTCACTCTATTGCTGTAGAAACTACTTTCACATTCTCTCTGGCCTTGATAAGGTCAAGATGCTGCTGATAATATTCTGTACTCATTTCAGAACTCACATGCTCACAGTAAAATAACCTAGAAAGCACCTTGTTCTTAGAGCAGAGCCCTTTAGGTTTCAGCAACATCACGCTGGTGAGCTTTGCAATGTCTGCTCAGAAGAAGGAATGCAGTCTGTGTCCCAAGGCAGGCAGAAGGATTAGAGGATTGCTTGATGTAATTTTAAGCACGAATCTATGGGCCTATGGCTAGAGCAGGTCTGAGTATTATGAGGATGTGAAATTAGAGTGTGTTTGGGATCAGGAATGCAGATTGCATATATTTGTAACTGCTGCTTTGGAGATTATCTGTAAGGATTACATTTGGGACATTCAGACTTCAAAGTACATCTCTTGTAGTAAACCAGACATTTGTAACTTCCATTTCTGTTTGAAGGCAGAAGGTAACCAGGCTCACTTTCTTAACATGAGTTGTACAGTGGGATGGAGGCAGCTCATATCTGATTTCAGAACTACCCCTATATTTTAGATGAAGTTATCTGAAAAGCCGCTGGGGCCTTCTGATTATTGATCGTTGTATTTAAAATAGAGTGACAGATGCTCAGTGCTGAGATCTATTCCTACTGAGATGAAATGAAAAAAAAAAATTTGGATGTTAGAAGGGTAACATCAACAGCATCAGCCCCACCGAGAAATCTCAAATCTCAGACTGCAACCCTTACCACTTTGTAAAACTTTGATGTGCAGCATCTCAGGTAAGTTAAAACACTGGCCTATTTTCACTGATCACCTGCCAGTAAATGCATCCCTGCTACCTCTGGACAGTTTCACCTCCATTGTTGTCTTTCCAACTCCCATATAACTTCATTGCAGAAAAAGCGAGAATGCACAACGTGGTTTCTTTGTGGGCTATGTTTGAGTTCAGACTAGTTTGCACTCTGTAGACTGGCATATGGTTTCATCTCAGAAGCAATAGACAGGCTTATTTTGCAGTAAGAAAGATTTAGATATGCGTTAGTGAGGTGATACTGATCTGCTTCTAACTTTTACAGAACAAATTAACATCTTGGAAGCCACTCCTCATCTCCAACCAACCAAGACTCCAATAACAGCAGCTAGGCTTAGCTCAGACTGCAAATTGATTCTTGATTACCATATCCAGTGAGAGCATTACTATTCAGGTTACTGATAGTGATAAAGTAGGTCATTAACAATGAGCCAGGACAAAGCAAGTGGTTTTAACAGTTGAAATGTTATCCTCTCTAAAGAAGTCATAATAATAATGCAATATTATTGAGCCTTCCTAGGCTGAGGGCATCTGTCATCTGTCTGCCTAAAACTGATAGGGTAGAGTGCATGTGAATTTCCTCAGCAGGAAAGAAATGATAAAGCTTTATCACTGCTCTCCTTTTTCCCCTTATTTGCTCTCTTTGCTGCCTGAACATACCAATAACTGCATTTTGCCCCCCCCCTTTTTTTTTTTTTCTTGCTACACACAGGAAGTCATCACTACACAGGACAATACTGACCTGTTACTACAGATTTTCTTTTCTGGCTAAATTGATGCAGATGGAGGGTGGCCATGATTTCACACAGATATTCTCATAACGGAAGTTATGACAGAAATAATCTTAGTAAAAGGCAAATCTTTTTATTCCTGCTTTGGCTTCCTATTCATTTACCTGTGAGAAAGCCACACCACAAAGTCCTATTCCCCATGTGTATGAAGGTGCTAACTACTCCTACTGCCAGCCTTTCACAGGTGAGTGGTCCATGAGGGAAGTGCCAGAAGCACCTCCTGTCCTTGTCAAGGGCACAGAAAGACATGCAGCTTCCATAGATTTCAGTAGGGTCCCTGAATGTCCAACGTGCCAGCAACAGTACAGATAACACAGACAAATAGTACTTACGTATATAGGCTACCTAATAGCACCTGAGTTGGCACCACAGGTTTTCATAGTGCTGGGATCTGAAATGACACCGCAAGATTTGATAACCCAGCCCAGCAGCACTGATATTAATACATTACTCAGACACACACAGGGCTTGGATGACTTAGGACACCAAACACATCTGATCTCTAGGTCATTTGAATAAGATCTCAGTGACTACTGAACCTGGTAGCAATACAAAATGTAGCTCTAACTGTCACATGCACATTGATTTAGAAGGGACAACCTGTCTCTTACTTCATAGCCACAGCGTGAAGTTTTAGAAACATAAGTGAACTATTCATGTGACATGATTAAAATGCTGATTTGGGCAGTGCGCAGAAAAATGTTGCCTGGATCTTTACAAAAGAAAGGGCTAGTTAATGTTAATGTATGCAAATACTTACCCAGCCATCTAATTTGATCTGCTTTGGAACTTAACACAATCTCCATCGTCAGACTTTCTGAGTGACTTTTGTTTAATCAGCTCCTACTGCTTAATGAGTGGGATGATTAACATACAGAGGATTTAATGTGCAGTATGTCCAGCGCTAGTAGAGGACAAGACCTAATAGGATTTCTCGTCTCTACTTTTCTCCCTCTCCAGACATGAGGTTTCTCATATGCTTAGCATAACCCTCAACCCATTACCAATTATCTTGCTCTCAGTAAGTCATTATGGGATTGTTGTATCTACTAACTTACAGGAGCACGCCAATCCTAGAATACGATCACACGTGATAATAAAATATATGATAACAACTGAAGCACCATCTTCTTATAAAGATGGCCATGTCTATCCTGGTCAGATGTTGCTGAGTATCGGGATCTGAATCAATTCATCTATGCCTTCTGTAGGTATCTGCTTTTCTCTGAACAACATAGGCAAATAGTAAAACATCAGCATGCTTGCAGGAGTTACTGCATGTAGCTCACTGCACACAGTTGCTCAATAATCATCTGCATAATTATGGCTATGTGCAGTGAGCAACACAGACTGACTCTTCCAAGCCATCCGTGTGTGCTCAGGACAGGGATAGCTGGATGGGTAGGTGATACTGAAGGAAAATGAGGTGATTTATCAGATGGAGAAGGCTGTAAGTTCAGTCTGCTGTTCTTTTGGGGTCTAAATATTATGAAGCAGTTGACTGAATCCCACTGACTACAGAGCGAGAGCATAAATGGCATCTAGGCAAAAGTTCCCAGCTCAAAAACCAATCATCAAAATATATTCTTTAAAGATGACGCATACTTAATGCAACCTTCTGACACAGTCTGGGTTTTGGAAGATCAAATCCAGAGAACTGTAAAATCCTGCAAACTGCCCCTCATGTCAGATGACGTTGCAACTGATCAGCAGGTGTTCAGCATATCTCATGTCTAATTACGTCTAATCTTACTATAAACTCAACTATCAATAACTCTGCCAAAGAAATGCCCATACCACCTCCTACTCACATCCTCTAAATGTAAATTGGAATTGGTCTTGTGTCAGCTAACAAATGAGGTGCTTCTTGCTAGAACTCATGGTGTCTGAGCCAAGCTATACCTTTCAAAACCTTCTGTGACTTCTAGTCTAAAAAAAAAATTTAAAAATTGCTCAGTGATCTTATAAAAATTTACTGTTGTTGTTGAGTTCCTCTCGCTGATGCTACATAATGCTATGAATTCAATGTCTGCCAAAAGCAAGTACCTGGCAGCAGTGAGAACTAGAAGCATGAAGAACTGAGACTTGCTCTCTATTAATGGGAAGCATGAAAGCTAAAGTTGCTGTTTCTTCTCCAAGACCGTTTCTGTTCCCTAATGGTGATCCTGAAACTGTAACACAGAATCTCTGCCACCTATCTTGAGTTGAATTCTTTTGTCAGGGAGATTCTTGATTTTGTTTGTACTGGTAGTGCCACATCCTTCATTGTTGCTCTTAAACCAAGTGTGGTCCTTGTAATTTTTGCATGTCTCCTTTGATCCTAGCATGTCCTAGGACAGCTTTGACTATAAATGTTGGGCTTGGTTAAAACAAATACTTTTCAACAAAGGCTCTTTAAACCCCCTTTTTCCATCAGATAATATCCAAAGAACACGCTGTTTCCAAAGCCTGGAGGCAGCTGTTTGCATCTGAAGAAATGCTCTCAAAATGAGTTTGACAGCTGCACTTCTCGTGGAAGAAATCATTCATGCAAAGTTATTCCTGCTCATGGATGCTTATCTTCCACAACCTGGTCAGAGTCAACTTTGGACTAAGATCACCTTTTCTGTCAGGTTTGTGTCAATGCGTCTCCCACATGACAGCCTTTTTGGAACTGCTCTTAGACTCCTTTAACTGAAGACCATATTTTAAAACTGTGTTGTTGTTACTCCTTGGTTCTCCCTCCTACACAGCATGATAGCCTAACATGCAACTCAGCAGCTAACCCCAGGACCACTATGTTTCATATTCTCCTAATGCCTATCATTGGGAAATATAAATAGCAAAAAGTTGTCTGGGTGCCTTATAAAATAAGTAGATCCATCTTTGGGGACAAACAATACCATGTCTCCAAAAGCAGAAGAGGCTGCACAACCGGAACTCTCAAAGTGAAACTATGGCCAAAACCAGCACGATGCTCTGCCCTACCAGAAATGCCCATGCAGAAACGTGCTTTTCTTCTACAGTGGTATTGAAAAACCTCCCATGCAGGGAACTGCTCAATACTTCATTTATCTATATGTCTTGCAAGGGTACAGGACTGAGTTAACTCTGCCAAGATTTTCAATACAGGAGGTTAATATAAACGCAACACATTTCTTCCAAGCCCTATTGTACTCAACAACTAGAAATAACAGCTTGCCTGCTTCCTGTACAGTAGAAGCAAAGAAACAGTAGGGCCGTTAGAAGAAGAACCTGAATGCAAGCCAATCATCTTCCTTCTGGCTCCTGCTGGCTCTTGTATCCGATTACAAAGGAATAATTCACTATCCAGGCTATTTCTACAGCATTTCAAGCTGGGCACTGAAGTATCAAAAGTTATTGTTAGCCTGCCGTGCTCCGGAGAAGGGAAATAAGGAGACAATAGAAAGACAGAAGTGACCCAGATCAGTGAGATATTCTTTATGGTTTATCACAAAGGAGTTTCCCAAGAGACCTTTGTGTCATGCCCCATGCACACATGCACACACGCACACACAATCCAGAAAGATAATGAGGGAGGGAAAGCTGCAGTTTGAATCAGTACAGACATTGGTTTCACTCAGTACGTTCATTCCCATAAAAATATATTTCCTTTATATCTCAATGTGCATGGCCATCCTTTCTCCTCTAGATGACACTGTGTCTGCTTGGAATCCAGAGCTGGAATGCAGGAGCCCTTCAGCACTGGCGAAGTCATGTGGAAGAAAATTGCACCAGCACCTGCACACACTATTCTTGTCTCCAGTGATTTCTGTACAATTCAGAGTTGCTTGCTTAAGGACTTAAAGCCACTGTATCTCAATATCGCAGCAGCAGCTAGTATTTTATATGTGCAATTCAAGGTGTGAGCGAAGTTGCAGAAGTGGTTTACGTATGCACATGCCTGTATATGTACAGTTACCTCTTGGTTTGTCTGTCTCTCTTTACAAATATCACAAGGTCAAAGTCTGTAAAGCAATCCCCAGCCCTGGGCAAATCTCTCACCGAGTAAAATCCCATGCAAGAGTGGACTAACAAGCTAGAAGAGTAAAACAGACTGGATCTTGACACTGCAAAGAGTCTAATACCTAGATTTTAAGATGACTGCATGAATTCCCTGGATTTCTCTCGGGGAGAGAAATTTCACTGGGGAGAAAGGTTTTGGATCTTGGCTTGCATCTGAACTACCCTGGAAAGCCTCCGATTTCCCCTAGATTACTCTTGATTTATTGAGAAGTAATGAGGATCAGATTCAGACTCATGACAGTTCAAATGTATAAAGAGCACAAACAGATTAATTAGTAACAAAACAGGAAACAAATGCAGACAGCTCTAAGGGGATTAACAGAGATGCCACTCAGTTTGTGCCTCAAAAGTTGACAGTGGGAGTCAGAAGCTCATAACTCCTACCTGACAAAATAAAGATTGATTTTTTTTTTCCTGTTTAACCCGTTGCAGGATAATTTTACACTCCTCTGTGTAAGATGGCTCCTAAAGTCAAAACCTGGATGACAGGCACCTAATGCCATGACAGCAAGGTTTGGGGTTATTTTCTTGTTGGTATCAGTTTACCATTAGTCATCCCTGGATTAGGAATATCTTGCAGACAAGACAGACCACAGGGGTCGCGCAGATGAGGGGGAGAGAACTGACACACGAGTCTGAGCTTCAAGTGCAGGAAGAGTTACCTGTCTTCAGAAGTCTGGAAAGAGACTCCACCAGCAGCAGGATGCAGAAGGTGAACTCTGAAGAAGGATCCTTGATGACTCATCACCCTCCGAAAAGGAGACACCTTCAAATTGATTCCTCCCTTCTTCTTTGTTTGTCTGGAAGAAGGAAGAGTGAGATTTCTCAGCTTGCTCTGAACGTGGGCTGCCAGTTTCACATTGCAATGTCAAGAGGCTGATACCAGCCCAGGTGTCTACAAATTGACTCACAATTTTACCCCGTGTAATGAATAAACAATTCTTCCTCTCTAAGACTGAATTAATTTGGATTTATTTGCCTAGGTATAGACATTGCACATGTTTTAATTTAGGCAGTTTTCACTGTCAAAGTGGCGGGGCTAGCTTAGCCTTCAATTTCTGTCCATGTGAGCAGAATTCAGAGGGGCTGTTGCAGCTTTTTTGACCACAAGAAGGACAAATCCAGCTGAATATCATCAGAGGAAAAGAAGTTAAGTGAAGTTTAAATGAAGTGCATGGAGTGGTTGCCATTGCAAAAGTGATGGAAGCCTCTTTGCTTTAGCTGCTGAGAGCAGGACTGACAAATGCATGTGATACTATACTCTCAGGAACATTTCCGCAGCCGAAATAAACGTCTCCTCTAATTCCCACTTTCCTGATCAAGATATTAATCGAGAGAGAAAAGGAGAATTGAGGAAGAAAACTTCTCCCAACACCAACTCTGTGGACCTCAGGGGAAAGGGAAAAGGCTGTGGATTCAAGGGGGAGAAGTTACAAGATGTCTCCCTTCATCAAAGATCCAAGTGCAAAGATCCAATTAAATACTCTTTATTTTGGCCTTAGACTCCCACTGATGGCCAATGCATGCGCTGACCCAACCTCTCTGTAGATCTTTCTTACCTCAGTTAAGACTCAGATCCCAGGAGCAAACGTTGTTGATAGTTTACAGTTCTCATTTGAATGCTGAGTTTGGCCCATGAGGTCTAACTCCATTCTGACGTGTTTCTTCTGGCTTTAGTTGATCACTCCAGAGTTAGCTTTGGTCCCTCATTTGTTTTTGTCCCATGGGTGAAAGAGATAACAGGAAAGAAAAAGTGTTTACTTCCTTTCAATGTTCAATTCTGATATTCCTTCGCTTCCTCAAGGATTTTTTTCTCAAATCACATCCCATCAAAGGCTCTAGTTTGTGGGTGAGTAATAGGTTGTTCTCTGTCCTCTCATCATCCACCCACACAAACACTCCAGCCTGGATCCCAATGCCATACCATCCTCATGCCTGTGGGTGGATGTGTTAGAGCTTCTACAGATGAGTATAGTAATTGGAAAAAAAACCCCGAAGTTGTGGTCTTGCCTGGGGCAGTCCCTGCTAGTGGTATGCTAGAAGTCTGGGAAGAGCATGCTCCAGATGATGCAGAGGGACAAAGAAGAGACTCCTAGGTCACAGAGTACGAGCTGCAGGTAAATGTCACACTTACTGTTGCAAATAATTTAAGCTTCATCTTACCAATTAATACTCAGTTTGTGTGTTCCCTCTATTCCTAATAAATATTGCAGTGTTGGTGCCCTGGGAGAGCTTTCCAATAAACAAACAGACTATTTTCTCCTTCCCTTGCTAAAGCTGGTTTTCAAGGCCAGCATATAGTGGGCTCCCAGTGATGTTCCCAATATGGTATCTCCACTAAATAATCCATTTTCGGAAAAAATAAATTACAAGACTGTCTGGAGCCAGGTCTCTTGTAAATTCTCCTCCTTACAGGTCACACGTCTAGATTGCAGCAGCCCTTGCCTCTTAGCAATCTATCTTTTGCTGTATAATCAATTTTAGCCTCTTAAATCTGCATCTGAGCTCCCATTCTGTTTCAGTCCATCTCCACAGAAAACTAGAGACCAAGAGGTGGGCTTGAGTTTTCCTTTTTCAAAGCCTTTCCTCACACTCTACTGATTTCTCTCTTGCCATTTTAATTCTGTTACTACAGCAACCTTGGATTTCTTGCTTTGGCAAAGTTGACATGTTAGCATGGGGACACACACAAGGCCTCTCTAATCAGCACTTCTGTGGTCTAAAACATTTAGCTCATCTGCTCAGAAGACTTATTAAAATGTTCGACCCATCTGCTGTGGGAGGCTCAAGAGAAACTGGAGCCAGCATTTTCCCACTCGGTTTCCCGTCATGCCACCTGACCAAAGCCTCTGATTTCAGCACCACACAGTCTCTACCATCAGGCAGGACACTCGCTGGGATGTGGTCTGTGGACACACTTAAAGAGATGTCAGCTCGCTCTTCTGCAGTGACTGTTGGATAAAATGCTGTGCTGACATTTGCTTTTCAGAGTGCTAAATGCTAGAAAATAATTGATTGCAGCACAAGAAATTCAGAGCATCAACTTTCAGAAAGCTTCCTTCACCCTCAGATGCTCAGAAGGAGACATTTATGGCAGAAGGTTTCCAGAGAGCTGGCTCAATGGATAGGGCCAGCCCCAAATGGGTCTTTCAAAGAAACTATGTAACCTGCCTGGCTGGCAGCCCTTTTTCCTTTTCTGTTAGCGTCTAATTGTCTAGAGAGCTGTGCGACTCGCTCTGTTCAGTTTTGATCTACTCTGTGGCTCTTGTTGCCCCCAGAGGAAACATCACCATTTCCTTTAATACCCTTTCCATCATCTGATGCCGTTCAGTCTGCCCATAGGTGATCTGTGTTATGCTGCCTAAGTCTACATCTTTCCTGCGGGAGTTGGAGGCAGTGGTGATTTTGTAAGACGTATAGCTACCATCATCTGACTAGTTATAGCCATATCTGTATCTATAATTGTTCATTCACAAAAGTATTCCTCTCCAGCTTGCTATGAGTGTTGGACTAATAGCGAAATGTGAAGTTTTCCATTACTTTCACTCTGCAGTTCTGCAATCCCTCCTGGTCATGGCCATGGACTACCTTGGGAAGTAGAAGGTAGTTTGATACTTATTTGCCTTTAGATTTGTCTGCAGCACAGACGCCCTTGAAGAAAATGGCAGCAAGTCGGAAACAGGATACGGGCTGTGCAGAGAGGCTACAGCATGCAAATTTGGCCAGTGGAAGATGGATGAGTACAACCTACAAAGGTAACTACAGCATGAGGATGAACAGCAAACAAAAACACCTTCAGCCAGCTGTCAGGGCAATCACTGAAAATTGACTGAGGCATCTCTGAGAGAAGGTTTAATCACACAAAGCTCCTCTTGCTCATATCAGTTAATGCCGCTGATGGGTGTTTGTGGTCAAATCCCCTTCACAATGATCATGCTTAGAAACCAGGTTGCATGGAGGGACACCTGTTAACAGTCAGTTCATCTTCCCATTACTGGTGGAATTTACTTCTTTAACTAGCTCTAAGGATTACCAAGGTATTAAGGAAAGTGCTGTGACATCAAACAGCAAGAGGATATCAGTGTGTCACTGTCCTCTGTGGAGATCATGACAAGGAGCATGTTATGTTTGTGACAGGCTTTTTTTTTGTGTGTGTGTGGCTTTAAAACTATTTAAAAGCACTAGGAACATCTTTAAAATGCAGACCTCATGCTAGAGATAAAGCATCTACCCAGAGAAGAGATACTTTGATACTTCAGATGTATTTGTTTTGTTTGTTTTGCTGGGGAGAAAAGAACGGTATGTTTTACTGATACAGCTATTAACCATCAAGATTACCCAAAGGCATCAGCAGGTTCATTTAAAACGTAAATGAGCTTTTCCGGCATTTGGTTGTTCAGTTTCTACAGGCTGCTATTATGTGAAATTGGATGGGGCCTTCACATGGCACAGCTGAACAGTTAGCCTGGCCTCCCTCTTCCACCCAATTACGACCAACATGGACAGACACTCCTGTGGGCCTGAGAGCTTCTCTTCAGATTAGGAGAGCTGCTTTATTATAGAAGACAGGGGCAATTAAGTGAGTCCCTATGCTGCTACCAAATGGTCTCCTTGGGAGATACCACTTAACGCTGCAGACAGCAAATGGGCATTTATTCATGGCCTTCCTACACCCTTTTGGGAAGGACCATTCTCTTGAATTGATGGTTGGAGGTTACCTGTTAAAAGTGAGCATAAACCACAAAACACAATTGGACTGAGGAGGGCTTTCCCTTCCTAATACTTAACCCCTGCATGCCTTGAGCTTACATGGAACTCCACTTATCAGCAAGATCCCTTCCCAGACAGCATCCTGGCAGATCACTTGGAATTGCAGCTGAAAAAAAATACTGTCACCTTGGAGTGATGCTGCATCAGTGACATGTAAAAGATTTATATTATCACTTTTTAAACTTCTGTTGTGTTTTCAGTACATAAAAAAAGGCTTGGGAGGCATGTCACCCACTTAACAGGCAAGTCGTGCTGTAGCAGATAATCCTGATCTCCCAGAGAAGGCAGGTTAAACACCAAGAATTCTGTTGTGCAAAAGATGTCAGGGGTTTGCCATTCAGATTTGTTTTGACGTGGAAAAATCCCATCGCTGCTGATTTAGAGCTTGCTGATGGCAGATCTACTGACACGTGAACAAGTGTTCAGCTGCAGCAGAAGAAGGCTTGGAGTGGCAAAACTGGTTTGTGGCACGGAGACAAAAGCGACCAGAGAGATGGTTGTTAACATAACCGTAATTAAGTGCTTATGTTGATGACGGGAACTCATTTGCTAAGGCCTGATCAGATTGGCCTTCAAAATCCCACTTGCTTACCAAACCAGTGTGTAAGAACACATTTTTCTGAGTTGGGAACAACGGTGTCCTTTCATGATGATGGTGATGATGATGGTCAGCATCATGGAAACACACAGAATGGCAGATGTCCCTAGACTGGACAATGTTTGTCACAGTTTCAGAGGGCTTAACTGCACATGACATGTACACACACACACCTGGGTTCCACAACCTATGTGTGCATGTGTTTAGCAGAGAAACATTAACTGCATATTGAATAACTATTTTTACGGCGTTAAATAACATTAAACTTTTCTTTTTGTGTGTGTGTGTGTGTGTGTGTGTGAAAATAGCTACATTTTTCAAAATGTGTTGAAACTACTTAAGATGAATTGTCCTGCTGAAAAGGGTTTCTTATCTAGAAACAAGTTTCCCAACTGCCTTGCATTTTGTGTAAGTAGGGTTAAATAAATCAAAGAAAGCAGAAACACTAAAGAAGATCTTAATTTCTGCTTCTATATTGGTCTTTCCATTACTTCTGCATATTATGGCTTGCATTCCAGCCTCCGGATAGGACTTGCATGCCCCTATTAAACATAATCAAGCACTTGGAGAACTTATTTCCAAGTATCTAAAATGGAACCATGATTTGCATATCATTAGAATAAAAAAGAACTAACATGAATCTTTTCCATTGACTTTGAACATGCTGCCGCCAAAAGGAACTCACCATGCTCTTTTAAAAATGCTGCCAGTTATCCTAAATGATACTTTCTCTCCATTTAAAATTTCTAATTAAATTTTTTAAAAAACCTCAAAACACTCCTGGGACACACCCAAAACATGAAAAAGTAAGAAAACAGCACGATGGGCAAGAAAAAACAATTTCTGTTACAGGGGAAGGTTTAAAGGGAGAGAAAGGCATTTCTTTCTGTGATTTACAAGGACCTGGAGGTAAGCTAGATGCATTGCCATTTGCTGGCTCTTCTTCTTACGATATAGGAAGCTGGTTGGGATATAGTTACTCTGACAATCAATAGTGTGCCAGAAAAGGTACATAATGATAAAATGATTTATTGTTTTTAAAGTCTTTTGCAGAAGGGATAGAACAATCTAAGCTTCAGCTTTCAATATGGACACACTATGGGCATTTAAAAAATAAATATACATGGTGCTGGGACTGCCTGAAACAGCTGGTCTTGTAACAGTAGCCTTGAGATCGCAAAATCCTGCAGTGCTTTACATCTCTGCTGAATAGTGGAATAAAAAAGAAGAAAATTTGTAGGAGTGAAGCTTATGGCAAAAGAACAGGGAGGATGTGAGCTACACACTTGAAAAAAAAAGTGTCTGCCACAGCAGGGCAAAATGTGATGAATTACATTTGAAATCCACGCAGAACTTCTGCTACTCCACATTTCTATTATAAGCTGAGTTCTCCTTGAATGTTTTACCCTGAATTTTGTACCAATCCTAGGTAGGCGTCTAGACAGTACATCTCTTTATGCTGATGGGCTTGTTGGAAATTGCCTTCCTCTAGCTTGCTTTTCTATGATTAAGTTAGAGAAGAAGATGACACGGGGCATCCTGGAGCACGCAACATGCACAAGACATCCCAGCTCCTTGGCGTGATGCTATACAGCCTCTCCCATGGGGATTTCCTCCTAGCAGGAAGCTGAAAGGAAAGCCCACATCCATGTGTCTGCATCGTCTTCCATCTCATCCACAGTAGGATATTATGTTGGTCCAAGGAAGGAAGATTTTATTTCCACAGGCAGTGAATTATCTTTGCTTGACTTTGGACAAATGCATCTTTTTCACTGATACTCATGGGAGAGGCTGAGCTATTCATATATAAAACACTGAACGGATATAAAGCCTAGCATCAAGTCCTGTGCAACCTTGCCTTTCGCACAACCTTCCTGAAGCTGTGAGCTTCCAGGGGATGTAAAGCAGCTACCTCTATCTTGTCATTGCTCTTTCTGCCTCTCTTCCTTACCTGCAGAGAAGTCGTAAACTCTGTTCACTTCTCTGCAAACTTCTCTGGGTGGGAAGTGGAGGAACTATTTGCACAAAACAGGGCAGGTGGAGGCAAAGAGGTACAGTTGCCTGGTACTTCTGTGAAATAAAAGCTGCAACACGGCTGGAAGCTTTATAGCAGGATACCTTTCCGTACGTTCTCCTCATGGCGAGGCTGACATTTGATGTTATTAACAAAACAAACTGGTGCAGAATTAAAGAGTGGGAGAGATTAGATTACTAGAGCAAATATGCTTTGGTGACAGAAGCACAAGGGAGCTGGGCTCTGCTTTGCTGTATGGACTGGAACAGATTATTCCTCTTCACCTCTGTTTTCTAGGTTACGTTGCCGAGACTGTTAACAGCCCCTCAGAAAAGGATGTGCTGATATTCATAAGTTAGATTTAGAAAAAAGGAACTTAGGCTGTGAGGTAAGTAAGGCAGAGAGAGCACTAATGACACACAGAACCAAACTCTGCTTGTATTTCTCTCCAGCAAGAGGACACTTGTAAAGCTGAAATTATCACCTTGCATTTTATACTTCCAGTAACTTCTGGGGCAGCACGTACAGGAATACACTGTCGATGAGCTTCTGGGTTTCTCGTTTGGCTGGGGAGCCTGAGCCCTTGCTGAGAGATCACCAGATGGCATCAGGAGAAAATGTTCAAATGTTCTTCTATATTTTTTAAGGCAATTCAAGCTGGAAAAAGGTTTATTTGTAAAATTGTGACTCAGTTCCTTCAGTAAGAAGGATTTGCATTAGCCAGAACTTGTTGAGTGGCTGAACAGAGTAATTCCTCTAATTCAGGGCTAGTATTTGGAGCCTACATGCACACCAGCCAAAGGGAAAACAGTGTCGTGTAATAAATCACTGCATTAGGCACTCAGCTTATACTGTTCCTGTTAGCTTTGTTTCAGTTTCAATCAATATTTTCTAGGATTTGTTAGGCTATATGGACAAATCCTGAATCCTGTACTCAATTCCTATCAAAGCACAATGATTATTAAAAAGAATGAGAAGTTTGCCTGAGTGGCAACCATGTAATAAGCTGAAGATTTTGAGATCTGAATTTATCACACTTCTTCACTCCTCTACAAACAGATTGACTTCCCCTTGCAACCCTTTTTGCAGAGAAGTTTGCTCATTTTGGAAGCTGGAGAAGTACATTTTCAAGTAGGTTAAGCCAAAAGGTGCCAAAAATGCATTTTTCTCCCAGTCTATTATTGTATCTTACACTGTAAGTGAGAAGTAGCTTCACCAAGGAATTGATTTCTTGCAAAAGAAACTGAAGCCATGGCTGGAAGATGGTTTTCATAACAGATGCAGCCCTTCAGCAGAGATTCTCAGCTTCTTTCACTGCTGGATAGAAGCAGGTCTTGAGTTCAGTCTTTCTGCTTAAATATTTCATTAAGGGTAAGAATGTTTCCTTCTTGCCTCTTAGGGCTCCAACTTTCAGCCTCTAATGCATACAAAATCCATCTTCTTTATTTTTAATTAAGCTCTTGTATTTCTTCCCATTTCACCTATCAGCTCCCAAAGACATACAACAATACTGTAAACCCCAACAACATACCTGACAGTTATTTCATATCCTAGCACTCAAGCCACAGTTACAACTATGTGGGAAAAGCAAAAATTAAAACCAAATCCCTCTTCTGGATGGACATTTAGTTACAGCAGGGATCCTTTTTTATATTTCTCTAAGATTTGGAGACATTCATATAGGGTACTTTACAGTATGTGAAAGATACCTCATTTCCATTTAACTGATGCACTTCTATGTGTATACCATGTACATGCAGAGCTCAGAAGATCTTTTTAAACTTACCTTTCAGGCAGGATAAACTATATAGTTACTCTCCCAATTTGATTTGGTTGGATGGCCCACCTGAAAATTCAAGAGAAAAACAACTCCATTCAAGACAAGGCAAAGTGGTTTGTATCTATATTTTTTTCCCAGCAAAGTGATTTTCATCTTTTCAAGTCTCTCCAAATTGACAGGGAAGCCAAAACACAGCGCAAGCCAAAAAGAATACCCCAGCAATCTGCTATGCTGTGTTCCTCTTATTTTGTTTTTCATAGACTCTTTTAAAGGTCTAGTCTTCATTCTCTTCTGGAATGGAGACAAATAATGGAGTCTCCTCTCCCCAAAACTTTTTCAGCTGCCTCTATTCAAGATAATTGCTCTGGGAAAAAGTGGAAAGAAATAATTGCCCTCAATATACACACATTTTACACACTAAATTGGCATTTTGCTCCAGGCATGAGTTATGTTTCAGGTAGGGACCAAGGGACATTTGTTACTCCTGCCTTAACCTCCCTCCTGTTAATTCACATCTTAAGAGACCAGAAAAGTGCATTACATGCTCTAGTCATTAGAATTCTGTTTTGGTGGGGGAAAAGTACTGGGCCATGCTGTTCCCCGAGAGGGCTTTTCTTTGGCATCTGTCATGCCTCGTTACACTGAGCAGCACATCTTATGCTACAAAACAGCCAGCTGGAGAAACTGCCACAAAACTGGCAGTATTGAGGATCCTAACTTTGTGCACTCACCAAATCACAGACATGATGAGAATTGTGAGTTTCTTTTAGTTTCAGCCCTGCTCATTGTTACTGATATTTTGAGTACTTTAGTTGCACTACCCATCCCTACTTGTTTAAAAAGTACTAATGATGGAGAAAAAAACAGGCAATGGCCAGCATGGGCCTCAGTTGCAGGTAGCCCAGAGTAGAGTCTTTCCTAGATAGTAACTGTACAACTCACAGTGAATGCGCAGCTACAGAGTTGGGACTGCTGCATCAAGAAAATGCATCCAGTTTGCTTGTCAAAACACTTTAATTTAGAAAGCCAAAACTGATTCATGTAGAAAATTCAATTAAAATCCTACATTTTACGTGCTGGCCACAGCCTTAGGCCACTAAACTCCTGCAATACTGAGGCAGCTTTGCTCAGTACAACAGGGTGCTGTGGCCACAGGGAGCTGCAGCATTGCAGCCAGGCTCCAGGACTGCATCCGGCATCCCGCACCTCCTGGGAGGAGAAGCCAAAGCTCTTCCCACAGACTTGCACAGCTAGAGAAAAGCATTATACAAGCTGGCTGAATAGAAGCCCAGAGGAAGGGCAATGATATTTTTTTGTTTTGGTTTTGCTTAAAAGAGTGACTTATAAATGGAAGGCTACTTTGAAATCCAAATTTGTCAGCATAATCCTACTAACTTTCAATAAAGTAGAAATGGTAACCAGTCACTGCTCAGTTATGGCCTTATCTGTCCTTTACTTGATATATGAAAATACAGGAGAAAAAGTTTCTTTTTGTCATCTGGTCTTGATCCAAATTAGCATAAAGCTGGTGAAATAAACATCTTTGTCAGCAGTGATTAGCCAGGGAGCTTGGTACTTGCCGAGCATCTGCAAGGTCCTGGGAGCTTCTGTTCACCCAGTTGTTGGATCATCAGCGTTTCCAGAGCATCAGGCTCTATTCCAGGACAGTCCTTCCATGAGACATGACTGAGTACTGGGGTCAGGTACGTGCAGCTGCCTACGTCCAGACCATCTGGAGGAATCCAGGAGGAGCTCGGTAGAAGTTCGTTGGCTAAAACACACCAAACTGGCCTCTTTTTTTGTTTTGTTATTTTCTGGACGAAATTATTCTCTTGGAAAAATCTATAAGCAAGTTTACCTCACCTCGTGCTGCACCTGGCAGCTACCTGCAAGCCCACCTCCAGCTGGGCTGTCTTTGCTTTCAAGTTCTTTCTCCCTTAAAAACCCCTTGCCTGGGAATCGTCAAATATCTGAAATCTGACCTGTCGCGTGTGTCTCCCCCCTCCCCAGTCAATAATCACATTAGCACATCTGTGTGACAGAAATAATAGCTTTTGTCTCCCAAAGCTGCAGAGTCCTGTTGCCAGGCAACTCCATCCTGAGGCAACAAAACAGCGAGGAACGGGTGTGTGGGAGGACCAAGCCCGAGCGCAAGAGCTGCCGCTTGCGCTGCTGGTAGCTATAATTGGGGGAAGCTTGGAATATACTGTTTCCACCAGAGATTTGGGATAACAGAGCCTGCCAGGCTCAGAAACTTTCAATTAGGTGGCTACAGACTGTGCCTGGTTCGTCTTGTTTTGTTCTGATGTTAGAGAAAAGCTTTGGGGATGCTGCAGAGATCTGGGCTGCAGGTCGCGGTGGCTTGTATCGCCCACTGCAGCAAAAAGGTAAACAGGGTCACCCTCTCCAAATGCATGCCAGAGCACAGCCTGAACATGCTTTGGTGGTTGATCCTCCTCGGGAGGCAGACTCTTTTCACTCTCCACCATCAGGGATTGCAGCAGCTCAGCTGCTCTGGCATTATTTGTGCACCCAGCCTGTCAGTCTCAGCATCATGTGGTTAAAAAAAGAGCATTTCTCTCATAAACAAGCCTTGATTTATCAAACATAACCCTGTTCATCCCAGAGAGAGGAGTCCCTAAAATAATAAAGGTGGCTGTTGACACAGATAGGATGGGAATTTCTTTTGTCTCTTCCCAAATAGAAGAAGAAGGCTGCAGCATGAAAAGCCGTGGAGAGGGCTGAATAAAATGAGAATAATTTAAAAAAATAAATAATAAAAAGAGAACGCCTCCTTAGGGACATCAGGGAAGACCCAACAATACCCATCAAGAGAAAAATAAGGCTAGACTACATTTATTTCCAGGTCTAAGCCTCTGTCTTGTGTTTCCATAAATGTATTTAGCCCATCCTAGGTCTTGCCAGATAACCCTGTGGGACGCAGTCAGAATGGACATTGAAAAAAAAAAAAGAAAAATAAAAAGATGCCTAAAAATCCTAAAAAGGCAAAAAATGTCTGAACTGTTTGCACAAGTAAGAAGCAAATTCAAATACTGGAGATGACCTTAAGACAATATCCTGAGGAGGAGAACTGGAAACACTGAACAACCAGGCCCACCTTTGGTCACCTCTTATTTACACTGGGTGCCCTTTACAGTCTCCTTTCCTGAGCTCCTTTATCAGAGCTCGATGTGGACAAACACCCAGACCTCCTGCCAGGGAAAGACTATACTGCCCATACATGTTTGGGATTCAACACATGAAATCCAGCCTCAGCCTGTGGAGAGTTCCTCTCACCTGTAGAGTCCTATAAGGCAACGGTTTTGCCCACAAAACAGATGCACATACAGCATGTCTGGATGCTGTATTGGCTCTGCCAGAAGGAAACCTCACATTTTTTTGCAACCAGGATATGGCCCAGAACAGTGGCTTAGTCACCACCAGCACTTCTGTTTATACTGATATTTCATAAATTCAGCTTCAGCCATGGGATATATACAGTTATGCACACATCCTACCTATCGGGTACACCTTGAAACACGTCTTTTTGGTCTCAACTTCACTAAGGGGAAGTGGAAGCTTTCCAGTGACCTAGATGACCTGAAATCAATAGAATCAGAGCTCCAAAATGTCATCATTGGATCCTCACTGCATCACAACAGCCAGGCAACCGCCAACAAAGAAGTCCCTGTGTGTACATTCACCAAATAAGGGCTGCAGGAAAAAAGTTAAGAGATTCCTTGCATACATTATTTAGTGATTGTTATTCAACCTTCTCCATTTACATGTAAGTCACTGTATCCAACCGGGTAAAGAACTATCTTCATAACCTGTCTTGTACTATAAAGCATCTTTGATACTTTCCACAGAGACATTTGTAGTGTATTTAGGATGACAGAAGTACGCAACTCCACGTCAGAAAGCTTTTGCTTCCACATGAATATTTGTTTTGCTAGTGCTCAGTGGCTGAATTGCTGAATGCACCACACTCTGTATCCCGGGTTTCTTACAAGCCATCTCCTGCTCTACAGCAGCATTTACGATGATACATTTTTCTAGACTCCACATATTAAGAGAGGGGTAATTGTGCTGGGCCCAGGCATAGCTGGAGAAATGAAACCTTGGACACTAAGCAAGTGTGAACAGTGTCATATTAGATTCATGTCTTGGATAGCACAGTTGCAGCTGGCCATAAATCTCACTTTTTTCCTTTTGGCTTTCTTATGAACTTTGGTTTATGGTCCAAAACACAGGTAAGAAAGGAAGTCCTATTCCTTTAAAGGCACACAGTTTTAAATGGTAAACAGTAATTACATCCCGTTTTATAAAGGAAAAACAAGCATGGATTTTGTCCAAATCTCATAGGATGTGAGACACAGACTTTCATCTTAAGAAATCAGAATTAAAGAGTATAGCTGATGGCACAAGTTAGCTAGGCTTTGCTGCCTCCTGACAGAAGACAACTAGAGACATGAGAAAGCTAAGTGAAAACTGGGGAGCATGTCAGGAAGCACGGAGAGACAGCATTTCTTGAGCACAAACCTTTGAAAATGCAATGTCACCTTAACTTCTCAGTGCTTCAGAAGCTATAGGTGGAGAGGAATTCAAAGTTATGGGTCATAGTAACTATTTTGAAGACAAGCTTTGAAACACTACAAAATGTTTCAAAAATGTTTAAGAGAACAGCTCTGTTCCAAATCAACCACTATTTGCTCTTTCATCAGCCTGGGAAAAAAAAATACAGGCACTAACAGAGCAGAGATGTGCAGTCAGTTGAAATCACATGCCTCTAGGTCCTATTATAATAGTGCTGTAGTTATTTGTTAGCATGAAATGCCTCTCCACTGCGATGGGGGTCTTTACTGAAGTACCTAATTTAATCTTTCAATGAATGTATTGCCTTGAATACAGTGTATTTTGTTTGACAGTTCTTAAACGCTTGGATGAATCTAAACATTGAAGAACTGGAGTACACATATTATTTTTCTGCAGATACATTTAACAATCCAAGCTAACAGCCACATTATTAATAATGAGCTAAATAAGATACTTTTCTAAGGGTTGATTGGCATTTGAAGTCTGCAAAAGAAAATATGATATTTGCTAGTCAACTCGCCTCTGGCATAGTATTTGAAGAGTACCCAGATATCTCTTTATGAATGGCTATTTCTTTTCTCACGGTTATACTTACATTAAAGAAATGAATTGCAAGGGAGAAATACAAAAGCAATACTGCCAACTTTCCTAACGTACGGTTTGCAAAGACACAGGGCTACAGTTACGCCAGAATTTTGGCTGATAAAATGGCAAAAGCTTCCCAACCTCTTGGCTGCATTCCTTTAAAAACAACAACAGATTCTGCGGTGTCTTGCAGATGCAACAATTGGCGACCAGCTAGTTCAGATGTATCTAAATTAGCTTTGCAGATTAGTTTTATTGCTCATCTACCAGTGACAGCCTGGCTGTAGAAGCAAATCCGTTTTTACAAAGAAAAAAAGGATGTATTGTTGTCTTGTGGCTCAACTTTTCCTGTTAGCAGAAGTTTTTCTTGGTCTATCCTTTCTATTCCACTAGTTCATTGAAGCTCTGTGGTGAACTGAAGCTCAAACCACTACGCCCCAGATACAGGAAGAGATGGTCCCTTTCTCTGAAGGCTACTAATCTGCAGGGAAAAGATCGGGAAAAAAAAATAATTTAAAAAAACACCAACAAAAAAGAGGCACAACTGTTTACCTGTCATTGCAGCAGTTAATACAGATTGTGAACAATGGACAAGACATCAAATTCACAAACCCTTCTGCAAGATTAAAGCCAATTTCAAGATAAGAGCAGTAGCTCACCTTATCTGCTGCTGGTCCCAGAAGTCAGGCACAGCTGGTCACCAGGCACAGAGCCCAGACTTGCTCAGACCTGACGCGCCCTGCACAGCAATGCCGGGGGTGGTTGGGCCTCCTGGATAATTTAGAAATCAGAAATCTTTTTACATTTGTGCAATAGCTCAGATACAGAAGAGGGACATCAGAAATTCCTGACCAGGCCATTGCCTGTGCTGAGGGGAACAGGCAGCAAGCCTGAAACCTCCTGGTCTTGTTGGGTTTATGGCACATGGAGAGATGATCTGCACAACGAGTCTGTTGCAGGTGAGCATCTTCATACGTGAGTACATGAACACATCATTGCTCCTACTAGAACCTTTGCACTCTTTAAGATTGAATGCCCAGTTATTCTGCCAATTCCAGAATTAGGGAATTCCCCCTCTCTCCACAGATTCCAATACACACCAATGCAGAGCTCTCTTTACCTCCATCTCTCCCACTCTAATACTCTTGCATATCCACATTTATGCCAATGTGCTTTACATGCACATTCTTCTCCAAAGAGCATCCTTTGCTAAGCAGCAATGCTTTTCTTTAAAACTGCCCCCACTCCCCCTCCCCTTTTATTAGGTAGCCTTGTCAGAACCGTTTGCACCTGTCCTCTCACACTCAGCTGCTCTCCATTTTTGCTGAAGATTTCTCCTTTTCAGTACAGGACACAAAAAGCAGAGGGTTTCATTCAGTATCGGCTGGGAGAAAAAAAACCAATCCTGTCTAAAACAAAGCTACTAGCAAGGCAGAGAGCAAAAGTGAGAGAGGGAAAGAGAGACAGTATGCCTGCAGGGAAAGTAGCTTAAGGAGAAGTGTAGGAGGAATACTGATTCTAGACTTGCAGCAGGTCTATTTTTCATAAAGATAATAATAAAGAATAATACAGTGTAATTAGGGCACAAAATCACACTAAATTGCTGAGTGCTTGTCTGCAGCTTTCTCTAAGAGAGAAAGAAACAAGGGGGCTGAGTGGCTCTTCCTTGTGTGAGTAGAGACAGGTTTTCCCAAATTCACCTAAAGCATCTCACTGCTGAAAGTTAGAAACGTGTATTGGGATTTCAGGATTTTGTTTGTTTCTTTGTTTCATTATAAATTCCTTCGAGCCAGGTGTGAGAAGGCTGGTGTGGGTATACAGACCAGTACGCTACCAGAAAGACACACTTATTTGGGTCCTGAAAACCAAGGATGCACAACCTGTGTTGCTTCCAGAGCTAGACTGGATGCTGGAAACTGCCATCTCTGCACCACGCCCTTGTGATAAAATATTTTCTTGTCTTCTTGCACTCAGCCTGTGATGGGACAACTTTTCTGTTTCCATTGGGGAACAGCTACGGGCTCTGCTCTTTGCAGTTTTTCCAAAAACACATGCCCTACGCTGTAAATGCCTTCTGCACCCAGCATGACACAAAAGCAATTTCCCATATTCAGAGAGAGTTCATACACCCTTCTTACACTGAGACAGGAACTATTCCTGATTTAAAGCGGTCGGTACTAGGTTGAGTAGCTTTCCAGAGAGCCATATAATACAGACCTGCTCTGATCTCATTCAGGTACTGAACAACCAGTTGTTACCAAATTGGATTTATTCCTCACTGTTTCTTATCCTCTGTCGAAAATTACTTTTGCTTTAATTTTCTACACAGTTTTCTTAAATAAGGACATCATTCTCCTTGAAAGAAAATCTTTGATTCAAAGTTCACTGTGTTGGTTTCTAGCACATGAATACCTGTAGTTCTGCTGAGAAGAAAGTGATTGTTTTCAGAGTGTCTTAACATTTACCGCATCAAAAAAGGACATTTTCCCCATAGTCCAGGAAACTGTCTAGCTGAAGATATTACTGCATAATCCCTTCCCTGGGGATGTGTCTGTAAACCTCATTCAATTTTAGGTGATGATTTTCCAGAGATTTTAATAATTTTGAGCTTTTATGGTATGAAATCACTGCAAAGTACTTGCAACTATGAGCTGTAACTGAAGAAGGAATTTGAGTTAGAGGTGGAGCAGTGGAAGTTGGAAAACCCGCATGCGAGTGATGAAGGCAAAACTCCCAGCAGTACAAATTTCCAAACTAAGCCTGGTGTGTTGGAAGGAAGGAGACTGCCCTGACCAGCAGTCCTGGAGAAAAGAGCCCTTAAACAGGAGAGAGATAAGGTTTTACTGTGAGATTTGCCTGCTCCAGTCTGCCCTTACAGTCCAGCCACGCCAGCTTTTGAAGGACTGAACCACAATTAATCCCCAAATAATCACTTTTCCCTGGCTTCAAACTGAGTGGTGATATCACTGGTCGTGATAGAGGTGTGTGTTACCACTCCTTGCTCCTCTGGGGAGCTGAAGCTCTGCATTGCTTAGAAGTCCCAGCTCCCTGGGACATTCTGGCATTCCCACACATAGTCCCGTGGTACAAAAAAAAACCCAAAAGGAATCAGGTTTTAGTATCCAAACACTTTATTTGCCACTTGTCCTGAAATCACCTTACTGGTAGGCGAATATAGACAATGCACATTACGATGTTCAGAGATAACTGAAAAGGGATATGCGTAAGACGAGTTTAAAAGATTTTCGTCATTCTGTGTCATCCAGCTAACCATCTGTCAAGATGCTTATGCTGCCTTACAGCTGGGATCCAATCCACAGGCAAAAGCTCTGGCTTGAATGCAGCTTTCACTGGAGAGGATGACGCTTTATGTCTACTCTATTGTTACGCACCCAAACTCTCCATGGCGATTGTATCACCTTCAGGCATTCTTCCCAAGGGTTTCTTGTGAGTCACCATTTAATCAGGGGTCTCGTTTTAACACTTCCCCCACGGGACTGCTGACTGCGTCTATCTGCTTAATAACACGGATGCTCTTTGAACGTAGTGGTGCTCTTTCAACACAGCAATGCTCTTTGAACACGACTATGCGGAATTATCTGCTAGCCAGAACATACTGATGAATGTTTCAGCATTTAATTGCAAGCACATGTTAAGCCATTGCAAAGTAAATGTACTTTTTCAGCTGGGGGAGCAATGTTTAAAACTCAGTGCACTCCTTTTTAACAGGAGAAAACTATAATTTATATAATACAGCAATAATTCCTCAAGCAAGTTCAGAAAAAGGAATAATGTATGCTATTCATTACTAGGTTTTGATTGTGATGAGATAAAACAGTTTGGGGGTAGGCATGCTTGGGACAAAATATGCTCTAACTATGGCTTTGAGAGATATTGTGATGGAAGTTTATATCACGGGTAGTTAAAAAAAGTTTAAGAGATACTTAGAACATCAAATGGTCATTACTAACAAATCTCACATAAGTAAGTAAATAAGTATTATGTAATTGTATTTGTAGAGAGAAGCAAGTGAAAAATATTGGAGTATTTGTTCTCAGTGATGCTCTACCTTAGCTTGTATTCATACTTCCAGCAAACCACACAAAAGCACCAGATTTAAAAAAAATAAAAAATAAAATGTTCTGTTCTCAATAAAATGTTTGGTAATCACATCTTTTTACCAATCAATTTATTACTGAAATTAAATTGTCGTCTGTGTTTTGACACTGCTTCAGACTTTGTCTTACTCCCTGGCCTTAAAATCTTTAAATCAATACCACTACAATATATCTCCTCATCTTCACATCTTAAGACCAGTTGCACAACCACTGACTGCTGAATTTGAAAATTTCAGAAGGTCCCCTTCAGCCTCAAAACTGTCTTGTGTACGGATCTGTGCTGCAAGAAACTCCATCCAGGGGTATTTGTAGAAAACAATCTTTCGTTGTCACTTTACGGATGATGAATGAAAGAAGAGAGATTAAGTGCTTTATAGTGAGAGCAAACCTTATGCAGAGCCAGCGCTGAATGCACATTATTTGATTCTCCTTCCAGTACCAGAGCCATGAGCTCATCCTACTCCTGCACTGACATTAATGAAACAGCCATAAACAGGACCATGACAAAACTGCAAAGTTTTCATGCTTTGGACATCACTGGGGGGTGAACACAATGGCCTCACTTTGGTATCCCCTCCTTCTTGTCCACTTTGGTAAGTGTGTAAGTATTAATCAATTAATCATTTCTGAAGTTTAATCAGGAGCTGAAGTTGTAATCAATTGGCAACCTCATGCAATACAAGGATGTTTGCCTGGCTGCCTGCCTGCCCTTCCGAGCTTAATTAGCAATTATCTCTGCTGAGTGACCCCTTGATCCTGCACAGTTTAGCTGAAAGAAGTGTATCCAAGTGGTAATTTCACCTTTTGCCTCCTTCATTTGGTATTATTCTAACTGTTTATTAAATTCCCAACCTCTCCAGGGCTTACACAATGGGAAAATCTTTAGTTAAACTTGCAGTTACTGTAATGGGAAGATATAATGAAGTTATCATCAAAAAAAGATTAAATACTTTCTTATTTTCCCCTCCCCCCTTACTTAGAACCATTTTCTCCTTCCCCTTAAACAGCATTTCTAGTAGAACCCACCAAGAAGAATCTATGGTAAAATTAGTTGCAGAAAGTACTGCAGGGAACGAACCTCACATCAGTCTGTCAGGACTGCAGGTTTCCTGGAACAACCAAATTCCTTGTAGTTTTGCAAAGGCAGATCTCAAATTCTGTATCTCACTGCCATGCTGACAGACGATGACATTCCCAGTGGATGGCAGGGGGCACAGCTGTAAAATCTGTTGTTCCAGTATATTTAACTATTGCACATTTATTAAATTAAAAATCCTGGCTTCTGGCTCTCTTTGAATTGCCTCCGTAGTCAGAAAATAGGCAGACAAAAGCTGGAAGTGGATCACTGGAAGATCAGCCTTGATTTGAGACGAATAATCCAGAAACAGCGAGAAGACACTGAACATTTCCTAAAACATAGAGAACAGGTTTTTCTGTTGGATCAAAACTCTCAAATTTATGTAAGTAGTTGCAAAGGCTAATATAAACATATCAAAAGGAATAATAAAAAAAACCAAACCCATTGCTCCCAAAACATTGCTAGACTCAGCTGGAGAGCTCACTTTACAGCAGATGCTGAGTGCTCTTTCTGAACATTGACATCAGTTAACGAGGTTTAGCAATCTCTACACTTACATATTCAAAAACTCAGACTATTTCTACGATTTAAAAAAAATCCATCTTTAATAGTTACATGCACAGAGGCTTGAATAACTGATGAGCTAAACCCAAATGTCCTACCAAAGGAATTCAGCTGTCAATCTCAGCAAGATATTAGCCTGTCCAGGATCTAGATCACCCTAATGTAGTTGAACTATTGTTGTGGAAAATATGTACGAGGTAGCAAAGACATCTTCCAGAATGTCTCACCTCAGTTTCTAAAAGTTGGTGACAAAGACAGTCTCCCCAGGGTCACAGATTTGACCTCTTCCCTCTCTGTTCTGAAGAATGGAAGTAGAGGCCAAGATTGCTTATGCATACAGGGCAACAAGGAGGACACAGCATCATCTGAGCAGTTTGAAGATAAATAGCAGTAATACCACAGCTGTATAAAACTGCCATAAGCAAAATTCCCATTGGACAAGTGGATAAAATACTGGCTTTACACAGAGCAATATTCCTGGGAGAAGGTCCCTAAATTATTCCTTGGAGTATCTTGCTGTTACAGAGGTGTGATGGATGTCCATGCATTAGCAGTGCCATCTGAAGCCATCAGAAATGTTGACACAGATGAAACATTTTGATTAAGTGTTCCTGTTCAGCTTTATATATTAAAAACTGTGTTGGACAGAGAAGCTGATCTCTCACCTTTGCTCCATCTTTATTTGTATTCTCACAATGAAAAAAAAAAAAGAATAAAACAAAAAAATAAAAATCCAGACTGATCTCAACGCTCTCATGCTCACTGGAAGTAGAGCCTTCTTTTGGTGGCTGTAGACCCATTCAACTCTCAAGGTTTGCATCTATTAAATAACTATCTGTTGATGTACTCTTGAGGTCTAAATGACTACATCTAGATGGTGTGTCTGTGAGGTATCATGGAGACCTACACATGAACCTAAGTGAACATAGTGACGCTCTTTGAACATGACTATGCAGAATTATCTGCTAGCCAGATACTTTTTTGAGGCTCCTACTGATCAGATGAAGATGATTTCTCTTTTTTTTTTTTCCCTGCCCTTCTTGTGTAACATCCTAGGAGAAAAGTCTGCTAATTAGGAGTGGCTGATGTTGATTCTTCATTTGCTTCGGAAATTACTGTAGCACTAATGAAGAGCTTATGAGGGACAGTTGATCTGCACAGTTTGGGAAACCGAACCACAGAACATTACACAGGTCAGAGCACCAGTATTTGCCATTATCAGGAATGTTGTGCCAGGTTTATAAAGAGCGTTTGCTGCTAATAATGATTTAACAAGAGCAGGGGAAATGTCCCAACACAGCACAAATTAATACACAGGGCAATAGCTGTAATGAGGCTGTAAAACGTAACTCAACACCCTCAAGGAAGGCTGGATTTTCTCACTTCCCATTTTCAGGGATCTGATGTTTCGATAGTGCTTGAATTAGGAAATTATGGGAAATTTGGGCTGCGGGAATTTTGCAAGTAGATATTCTGTGCTATCTTCACCTGGAGAAGGACAAGGATGATATTAATGCTGGAAAACACTATATAATAATCACAACCTTTTTAAATTGAAATAATAACAGCATATATTACATGCAGACTGCCTCTGCTGGCAGGGCAGTAGAAGTTGAAGTGTCCTTGACTTAGCGTAAACCCCGGAGCAACAACAAAAACATCAATGTATTATCAACATTACTCTCATCCTAAATCCAAAACACAGCATTGTACCAGCTACTAGGAAGAAAATAAACTTTATTCGAGCCGAAACCAGGACAGCCACTAGCGGGGGGACAGACACTTGGATCTTCCTGTCAATTATTTTTCTAGTCTATTAAACTGTCAAAACTCCAGTTTCTCAAAAGTACATAAATAAAATGAAAGAAAACCAGTGAGAATAAGTGAAAATTGAGGAGACTTTTGCTCATCTCACCCAGTATCATGGTTGATCATCTCCAGGAGATGTCTTCAGAAGCACGGTTTTATGGCCATAAGAGAAAATACTGATGTGCTGAGAAAACTTGCAGATGTACACCCCTGCTGCACACAGAAAGGATCCCCTAAGTGATTTATTATTACCATTTGCAAAATAAGCAGAGGTAGGAGAAAGGGAAGGAAAGGCTCTGTTTAATTTGGTGTCTACTCAGCAAGAAGCTGCCACTGAGGATGAAGGGAAGGGATAAAGGCAGGAGTGAGAGAGGGAACAACTTAGTCCCCTCACAAAAGATATACCACATATGAGGACTGTTCTTGTTCAACTCACCAGTTGAAAGAACGTGTGCTCCCAATGTATAGTGATGTAAACATATATCAACTGGAAGTTTAGCTATCCCAGCCTAATAGTATAGCACCCTGTTATACACAGCTCATTTCAAACACACTTCATATACCTTACACCGTGGACCATATACATTAGTTAAGGACCTGTCTTTTGGAATGTACGTGTACCTGCCCATTATCAGTGAAATTTGGCTTCCAGCTGTTGTTCTCAGTTACTTGTTAAGGAAAAGAAGTTAAAGGGACAAGGTACATTTATGCACAGCTGTCTTACACACACAGATTGGGTTTGCATTTATCCCATTATACTTTAAACACCCAGCTCACCTAACTACGCATCCCCAAAAGTCAGATGAGGTTCTCCATCTCACTATAGATCTGTCACCCTTTTGAGATTCCCATTTGTGTCTGTAGACCTCAGAGAGTGGATTTATTCAGACAGATCAGTGAGGGCAGAGAAATGAGGTTGGGTCTGTGGCGCAAACCCCTGGATAAGCTTTGCTCTGTTTATTCCTGGTGCCTGGAAAAGCAGAATAGCAGCTGAACACTAAGGCTGTGCAGAACCATCTGGCAGAGTTACCTTTGCTGTATTTCTGGCTGACCGCTTAAGTGCATTATGGCTGCTCACCTCAGCTCCCTAGACTCTGCCCTCGTACAATCCTGTGTTGAAAAGGAGATTAATGGTATTTTCTGCCTTTCTCGATATTGAAGTGCATAAATGAAAAATGCTGCACAAATCTCACTGGAACCATGGCTGCTTTGTTATCTCTCCTTTGCAGAAGCCACAGAAGTCCAGAACCACTGAGGCTGGACAAGACCTCTGGAAGGCACCTGGTCCAACTCCCTTGCAAAGGACCAGATTTAAAGCTACATCCAGCTTCAAAGTTACAGCTGGTTACATTAAGTCAGTTTGGGTCAGGTCCCAAACTTTCCATCTCTGCAGTGAAATAAAATAAAAGCATCAGTAAGAAGGTAGAAGGAGAAACCCAGAGATACGGAATGAGGGCACTTGCACTGTCACTTACGCTCTGATCTCTGTAGCAGGGCACCGGCATGAGAATACACTCTGTGCTTGAGCATGGACTCCTGTGGTCAAGGTTAAGGGCAGAAATGCTACCTGTGGGTGAGCTGTCCTATACCTCCACCCTACTCTATTCACTCACTAGCACACATCCGCTTGTGACCAGGACAGCTCTGTTCTGTTGTAACAAGTGGATGCAAGAAATAGATTGTAGCACAGCTCAGGTAATACTCCTGCCGATCCTTTCTACCTCCACTTTCTAGAGCGTGCCTGGCTGGGAAGTTGACTCATTAAATGACAAGCAGAAAGTAGCAATTTAGTGTTCTAAACTTGTCCCTACATTCTTGACAAACACCTGTGCAAGTCACATCTTGCACCATCTCACACAGATGGCTTGCAGGCCAGCTTGTCATCTGCACAGCGTCAGGTTGACAATTCTATCACATACTGAAATGACTGGAAAACTGTATCTTCAGCTACTCTTCCTCATGGGTTAGAGAATCAGATTATATTTTAATAGCTTTGAAATAAAATACCACATGCAGCTTGCAAAGCAAATAATCAGGCACTTTTAAATCAATCATTTCACTAAGGAGGACTGTGGTTTAGCTTAAAAATGTTGAAGATGGACATGGCATAAGAAAATTCATGCATAAGAACAGCTCATTTGTTATTGTTTTCCATTGCCCTTGGCATGTTATTACTGTTTATACTCCACACAAATCAATTTAAGAGGATCTGGAGAAATCAGAAAGGATCATATACTCATCTGTCTTCTGTAACATTCATTGAACGGGTTGGACCTTGGGTCCATAACTCTGCTCTCTTTGGGGAGGAATGGGGAAGCTTCTTCCACTATGACAGAATGAAGGAGCTCTCAGTTTTCCCCTTCAGAGCACCTGCTGCTCAGCTTTGCCCCAGTAATATCCTGGGTAAATAGGCCAGTCTTATGCCATGTCTGATAGTGGTCAGTAGTGAATACCTGGGAGAAAGAAGACAATAAAGATGGAGTAACTTGGCTCAAAAAGGCCCTGAACTGTCCTTTTTCGTAGCTGGAAAAGGTCCCCTAACTTTGAAAGTAGATTTAACCTTGAATTTGGCCCTGCTCTGAGTGAGGGCTTCATCAGATGACCTGTGCATGTCCTTTTCCAACTAAATTGTTCTATGATCCTGTGAATCCAGAGTAGCAAAGTTACTTTCTATTTCTGTGCTTCTATTTTCCTCCCTGGCATTAGCTTGGCTGGTCTATTTTGCTTGGTACAGGATATCTCTCACTGTGTACCCCCATCATGTCCAACACACAAAAACCTTGACCAGACCCTCAAGGTGTAATAGCAGTTATATCTTATATCCCTAAGAAAAACAAAGGAATTCCCGTTTGTGCACAGCTGCTGTTAGAAATCTGAAGTGATCTAAACAAAAGAATGAAATGCAATGTCACGAGTATATGCTCAGCTTTCATGTGCCTTTCTTATGTTGCAGATAAAGACGCAGTAATACACACTCATGAAAAAGGATGAAAAATGCATCAGCTCTGAGAACAGCATGGTGGTACCTGCAGGAGCACGTTAGGTATGAAAAGGATGCACAGCATGAAGAGACAACTCTGTTTGAGAGACTGCAGCATGAGTAGATCCGCTGAGGTTTCTTGGAGCAGGTTTGGCACATTTTGTTAAATTGGTCATGGCTCCAGAACTCTCCCAAATGTGCATCCATCACAGCCCTGCCATGCCAGCAAGGCTTTTACATGGTGTGCTGATTGCATCTGTATGTTTTCCTGCAGCAAGACAAACTGTATGTTTTAAGTAGCTTTTTACTTTCTTGGCGTTTCAAAGAACATGGGGATAAAATAATAATGATGATACTAATAATAAAAAAAAAGAGATCCAGAACTACGTTGGCAAACATAATCACAAGGTATATTAAAAAGTTAAACATAGCTCGGTGCTTTGAAAATCAAGCACCACAGGAAGCCACAGATGCGTTGTCCCCTTGGCTTTATGTCGCCTTTTTTTTTTTTTTAAAAAAAAAAAGGAACACTGTAATTGAGTAATCAGCTTGCAGGTTGTCATGGCAATTTCTGCCGGCTGCTGCCGGGAACCTTCCTCCGCTCTTCGTGGTGCCCGCACCGAGGGCAGCCACCCGCTGCCGCTGCCCCCAGCATCGAGCCCCGGCACCCAATGCTCTCGCAGCTGGAGCCCAGGACTTGGCATCAAGCAGTGAAGGGGAACAAATATAACATGGGAAGACCATGGCCTGGAGGAGGATTTGAGTCATAAATCCAACAGCACCTTCCGCTGTCAGTTGGCAACTTGGGGTGTGCTGTGAAGGCATTTAAGAGCTGGCAGCGCTGGATTTCATGCTAGGGGGGGGAGGGCTCAGGGGGTTAATGCTGAATTTAAATGCGGTGTAGCAAGAGAAAAGTATGTACAGGATCCATACTGGGAAATCTGTTTGTCAGTGGCCTTTACCTGGTGATTAAAGTCAACTCATGCTGATCAGCATTTAAACTTTAAATCGAAGGGCGGATCTGCTATCAATAGGACGTGTGTGTGAGGATGAAAGAAGGAAAACAGGTTAAGCTAAGGTTTCTAAAATGTACAAAGGGAAATTACTTCATTTATCCACTGCTGGAACTTTACCTGCTGCTTCTCCCAGGGAATCCTCTCACCAGTAGTTCGAGAGAAGGTTTTTGAAGTGAAGTGACTGTATTTTCTAGATAGAAAGGCACAAGAAAATAAGTCACACAGTAAATGACAGTTCTGTTGAATTGAGAGTAACTACAAATCTTCCATTTTGCTGGCTCCCCTCACTCCTAGCTGCTACATCAGCATTCCCACACCACCCCAGCCTGGAGTTATCACACCCCCAAGCGCACTCTCCGATCTCTACACAGGGCTTCCTTCTTTGCACTGGCTAGAAACATCCAAACGACAAGCTGCTTGAGGCATCTAGAAATTAAACACCAAATCAGTGAGCACTGCTGCTTCAGCATCTTGTGTTTTCTATCACACTACCCCTGACATGAGTATTTCTGCACTTGCTGTCCTGAACGTAAGCAGAAGCTCCCCTAAACCTGTAATTTGACCCAAGAGAGTGGTTATGTTTTGGTTTTTCGAAGCATGCGTTCTATACTAGGTGGGAAGAGCAACCTACGGAATAGGCGTGCTCTTCATCCCACTCCCCTTCCAACTTGATGGCCATGATGCCGATGGTCCGTATTAATGTGTCGATAAATTGAATGCTACCTTAGCTCCAGCACAGTGAGTCCCACAAGTGCTGGAAAACACTCTTTGGTCACTTTTTCAGATCTATAGCATGGAGTCCACTTCATGGATGTTAAAGGTCATCCTTAAAAGATAGTGTTGCTGTTGGGTCATGACCAGCTCAGAGCACTTGTGACTCCAGTGCAGAACTGGAGTAAGCAGAGGCATTGTTGGGTCACTGGGAGCAGAATGATGCAATATTCCCAGCGAGGGAGTCCCTGACCTGAGGTCACCTCTAACAGACACATCATTAGGACAAAATCCTAGCTCCCTTTCTCCATGCAAGCATCTGTTGAGGTTTTGGCCTTAGGTCAAACTGAACATCTCCTTGATAGGAAATTAATTAATTAATCTTGATAGGATAACAGATAATGCCTTTAGATTTATCTTTCTTCAGGCACTGGGATATTGTGGCTGTGACATATAAAAAGAACTATGGCAAAACCCAAAGTCCTATAAACACAAATTAGCCAAACCATCATGTTAATTACAATGCTATCATTCCACAAAAGCTGAAGTTTGTATTAAAAAGAACGAAGCACATATTATCTGTCCTCCTAAATGAGCAAGTAAACAATCTAGGAGAGACCAATATGTGCTACCTCATATTCAGCTTTTCAATATTTTATTTTTTTCAGCTATGCAGCATCTTAGATTTTCATAAATAAGGTCCAAAGTAAGTGACAAATGAAAGACTGTTGTGTCTCCAACAGGCTAAAAGATTTCTCCCTAACGTGTCTGCTGGCATCTCAAATTAATACCCTTTCATTTGTTTGCTGTCTTCTGTATACCCAAAGCATGTCAATATAATTTTGGAAATTAGGTCTCATTACTTGGCTGCTTCTACAAGTGCCAGTGGAGACTTTATGATACACTGTTGCATCACAGAGTTTGCATAAATACAACTTTTTTCCTCCTCCATTTTTAAGGGTTAAAATGGTGTGCAGTTAAAAGCTATCTGAACCACAGAGACAACTGCCAACACAGCATAAGAGAATGAATATTAAGGTAGATCAAATTTAAGTACACCATAACTCTTGACACTGTCCTTTAAAAATGTTTCTGCACACCAGAAAAAAAATGTCTCCCTGTTTGTAACAATCACATTTCTCTAAGTTTAGCACACTTTGTTTTGCACTCTGCAATGCCCTTAGTAGAATATGCCATGCTCAAGTCTATCCAGCAAGTTGGAACAGTGATAGCAATTTTAATTAATCACTGTAAAGTTCTATTTTGCATGAAGGAGGCTCAGCCTCTTTGACCCATTAATTAAATTGTGGAATTTACAGTTCCTTGAAAATGTCAAAGAAGCAAAAGATTACACAGGTCTGAGCTGTATTTGAAATGGAAATTGAGACACATTAGACTGTGGATAGGGAAGAGCAAAGTGACATGTTAAAAAATGCTTTTAGTTCCATGGCCATCCACTAAGCCAAAGCCAATTGGAAACACAAATTTTGCGTGACAAAAATAATACAGCAGCAAGAGGCAATAGGTGAATAGGGGTGAATTGGTCAAGGTCCTTTAATCCCAACAGAAATTCCAGATTCCACGGCGACAACTTGGTTTCCAATCTTCTGTGAGTGAGACAATTTAAATTATTCCTCTTTATTAAGGAATTAAATCCTGGCATGTTTGGGCAGGGCCCTCGAGAAGAGAAGGCCAAATGATTAAAAACATAGAGCAAAAAAATTCCCAGTATGTCTGCAGGTAAGTCTCTCACATGTCTTGTGCTGCAAATGAAACTGCAGAGGTGGGCGTAAGCACCAAGGCCTCATTGTAATTCAAAATCTCTCTCAGTGCTGAGGTAGGAAAAGTAAATATTTTATTGAAAAAGAAATAGTTGCTCATAATGTTAAATTCATTGATGAGGTGACTCAGATTCCTTTAAATTCTTTCTGTTGGTTACTGGCACAAGAATTAATTTAGTAAAACCAGTAGGTATTTCTTCTGGGAGATTCTTATCGAGTAGGGAATTGTATATATTTCTCTGTTCTATCTTGTAATATTGAATTAATTAACACAGGGACCTGCTGCAGGGCCCACTCAGACAAACAACTGGAATTTTGACAGATAAAACACATTAGCAACAGATACACATCTCTCAAATCACCATTTCTTGTTTGCATTCTCAAAGCACTAAAAAAAATCTCCGAAATAAATGCACCATAGACATGTAGTCCAAGATGCTCCCTATCTCAGAGCTTGAAGCATTGGCACCACTTTACTCCAGAAAAATATCTGAGGTCTGAGCTAATTAATGTGCTTGGGTTCAGTCGGGTTTGGGTTTATAGCTTGTGCCCGGCTGTGAGGTGGACTGGAAAGGAGGATCGAGCAAATTCTGGGTCATCAGGAAGAGGGGTACACGCAGGGATTGTGAAGCACTCAATTCTGATAGTGTGGCTTTGGCTTTCTGATCATTACCTGAATCTTCAGGGCTTGAATCAGTAAAAATAAATGAATAAATGAATGAATAAATATGGCTGTAAGTTAATGACATTTTTTCATCAACTAAGGTTTTACACCTTTTCCCCCAAAAAAGAGGCCAAGAAAGATCTGTACTCAAACCGTAGTATAGAAACTTCATATCAGCAAAAGTAATTGCTTCACAAAATTCAAATTATTAATATTCATATACCTGCTTTTCACCTCCATAGACTGTTCAGGCTTATTGAATTTATTTCTATCCCAGTCACAGGAACATAACCTTCTACTCCCAGTCCTGGTATCCCCTGTTGCCATCCTGTATGCAGAACAGGACATGCACATCTCTCATTTGGACCAGCGTCCAGAAAGATCAGACATGCAAATATTCAGCTTTATACTATCTGAAGGCTCAAACTGCAAATGCATTGGGAAAATCAGTCAAGAAACTTGATTTTGTATACGGATTAAAAATGATTAGAGTAAAATTCTATTCTGCATGATCAGATATTTGTTTTCCTAAAACCTTTCCTAAATACAATGATATTCCCCTCCCCCAAATAGTGGTGTTTCCAGGATTTCTTCAGCCAGCCATTATGCCTAGGACAAGTCTTTGGCCTCCTTACTCTTGGCACGACAGTATTAACAATCCTTACAAAAACATTTATCCACATCTTAAGCCCTCTTGGCAGTATTAAATCATTTACCATCCCACGTATACAAGCTGCCTGATGGATGTACGCAAATGCAAAGACGCTTTAATATACAGCTCCGGTAAATTACTGAGAGTATTACAAGACATGATAAGTTGTTCTGTTGTTGACTACATATTCCCAGGAAACAACAGTGATAGGCAAGGAGGCAGACAGGTGTTTGGCATACCTATCTAGCCAAGAATCTCAGATATAAATAATATTCAGTACATTACTCAATATTTGCTTTGCATCTTCTCAAGCTACGTGAGCACTGCCTTCTTCTTAAGTCCCCTAGATTTCTGATGTAAATGAATAAAGAAGTACACCTCTCCATTTCTATTTGCTGCCTACAAAGAGCTCCCAGCACAGGCACGATGCACAGCAGCAGGTATTTAATACCTGTGCGCGGTCCTTTGCTGCTGCTCGAGCTACGGCTACGACATTCTGTGTTGTGCCCGCACCTGGGGAAAACAGAAATGTCCGTGTGTTAGTGCGATGCCGATAAATTCAAGCCCGTCGGTTGCCCCCGGCTGCGAGGTGGGACCCAGCGGGGGGAAAAGGGGAGGGGAGAGGGGGGAAGAGCAGGTTTTGCTCCCGTGCGCCCCAGGAATCGCTTCCTGGCGTTGGCAGCCTGGGCTGTCATTTAAAAAGTGGCAGCAGGTGGCGCTCAGGGACACTCAAGAGCAGTTCCCGGCTCGGAGGTGACAAATCCGGAGCAACCCAGGACCGATGCTGTGCCCGGCGCATCTGGAGCTGCAGCCACCACCTTCACCTTCCTCACCGCTCCTCAGCTACGAGCGGTGTGTAAAGAAAGGGGATGAAGCAGGAGGAACCGCAAATTCCATTCTGAAGTGCAGTTTCAGCTTTAGATCTGGCCCAGTAAGAAATTGGAAAATAAAACTTCAACAAAAACCACACTAAACAACAACAACAAATCCACAAAAAGAAACCACAAAACCAAAACAAAGTAACCCTAATATTCCTATCAAAATAAGGATATACTAATGTAGCAGATTCTAGCAGCTTGTAGAAAACTATCTAATTCTCCATAAATACTTGTAGGGAATATTCACACAATGAAGCTGAAAAATACATTCACAAGAGTTGGAGCTGAGTGGGACAGGAGAATTAATTTTCAGTACCTTTATTTTTGTTCAGTTTATTTTTCTTCATAATATTATTTTGCATTCAGTGAAGGATTTTTTTTTTTTTTTTTTACCGAGCCACTCAAGATGCTTTTCTGCTGTTATTCTCATTTCATTGTCTGATTTCTGAACCAATATCCAAGCGCTTATGAGAGAAGATTTATGGATCTGGAAGCAGAAGGCTTGCTGTCAATTGGGCTTGCTTTGCAAACAGAGACCTGTGCCTGAGCAGGTCATCAGAATGGATTACATAAAAGAAAGAAAAACATATTAGTTTTGAAAAGAAAAAGAATGAGATAGGGCAAGATTGCATGCATTTGTTATTTATTTCTACAATTAGTAGCCAGCTGTACTCTGCATTTCAAGCAGATCAAGGTATTCCTTTCAAACGACAAAACCAAAAATCTATTTAGTGGCAGTATTAGGTATTATGCTAGGACTTTGGAGTTTTGTCACCAAGTGTGCTTTATAGCCTAGAATGAAAACTCTTAAGTGGTGCTCAGAACTTTGCCACATATGCACAGCAATAACAGAAATGTTTAGCATTTATTCTGCTTTTGATGCTTCAAAGCTTTCTGCGGACTGTAAGCACATAGCCACCATTCCATGCTATATGTGTTAAGACCACAAGAGCCAGGGGACAGCATTTTCCCAGCACCCCTGTACCAGTGCCAGGCTGCAGGCAGCTGGCCCAGGCTGTGGGCAAGGGTGGGTGCTGCGAGAAGCGGCTGCTCAGGAAAGCAAGGACACAACTGCCGGCCACGCAGCATCCCAGGGCAGATGGCTTGGCTGGCTGCTGTCCCAAGCTTTGTCTGTGTAAACCTGAGCTGCTGGCTTCCAGGAGCTGTTTGAAACCTCCTATGCTTCTATGTTTGACAAATCTTATTTGCCCCTGCATCACATGATACAGAGGCAACCTTGAACTGGCTTGTGGGCTTGGCATCAGCCTGTAGTTCCTGCTAAGGAGCAAAAACAGGATAGAAATAAAGCCCGCATCTTCAGCCCAGGCCATATGTGAGGTTTTCTCTACATGATGTACCATCTGCTGACCCTACCTGCAGCCCCAGCTGCAATTAGAATGTACAAGGACAGTGTGTTTGGCTTCGATATCACCACAGAAACCCAATGCGAGCATAGCCCTACTGTCAGAACTCATTATCTATTTAAGAAATATCTGGGGGCAAAAAGGAGTCAAACTAAGATAACTGAAGAATGGCTTAGATCAATATTTGAGGAATCCATCTGTGCTGAGACATCTATAACTGCAACCAGGCAGTAGAGTGGCAAACTAGCTCTGTATGTAGTAAAAAGACACTATTGCTAAACAGTTCCTAGTCTGAGTGACATCTTTTACAAATATACATGCAATTCTTCCGAAACAAGAAGTCTATAATAGATCTTGGACTTGGGAAAGCTTTTAAGTCCTTTTCTTCAGACATTCTTCTAAAGGTCATGCTCAAGACATGTTTCAGCTTCAACATACCTTCATTCAAAGGGAGATTTGGGGCATCAGCTACACTAAAAGCCTTTGCAAAGGTTTTCCCAAAGCATCTCCAAAGCAGTAGTCTGGAGTTAACATATTCCACAGAAAATTTCCAAGACCTTGCTCTTCTCTCTGTGGAATAAGGTTGACTTTACAAGACATCCATGCCACCCTGTAATATGAGATCTATTACTAGCCTGTAAAAATTGATTAGCAGCTTAGCACTCAGTGTCAAAAAAAGTTACTTATGTACTTATGACAATGTGTTAAACAATTTTTCAACTAAAAAGCTTTTTTATTGGGGTGACCTCCCATCCTGTAAGGAAAAGAGAGTCCAAGATAGGAAATACATGCTTAAGATTTCTACCATCAATATTAAAAAGATCAGGCATAGAGTAGTATCTGTATAAGTGCAAGAAACAACTATGTAGCTGCAAAGCTGCTCATTCTCAAATTAGGGTGAGAGAGTTTTTCCTTGCAGTCAGAAGACTCTGCATTTCGTACTCGTCGACAGTGTTTTCTACAGTTACCTGGCTCTTGGGAAAGCTCTTCCCTATATCCACTTTACCACCACTATCTTTAGTGATGTTATATTATTTTAGGAAATGAGTCTTAAAAAAAAAAACTTAAGTCGTAGCAAATAATGCTCTTTTTGGTTCCTCTCAGTGATCACATAGGTTTATTTTAATCCTGATTTTTCAGCTGTGATGGACATTTGCATTATTTCTGCATATACCTGTGTGTGGGCATGCATGTACAGTTCTGTCAGAGGCTGTACCATGTGAGTTCTCAGAAGGCAAAAGAAAACCTCTTATTTGTGTTTGCTTGCTAACCTTCTGAATCAGAAGAAATCGCTTAATGACAGCATCGGGCTTGAAAGCACTATTCATTCTGCACCCACCAGTTTGACTCATGGCCAGCCCAACTCAAACCTTTCAGGCAGACAAGAGTTCCCTGGGGTGTGCTGGTCTCCAGCTTTATGATGAATCCTTTAAAAGAAAGCAGAAAAGTGTCTCTTGGTACTTCAAGTTTGTCTCGACCTGAGCTTTGGTAAGTAGCACCTTATCCTTGTGTTGTCTGAGCACTGCTTCTTCTAGAAGAGGCTCAGATAAAAAAAGATATTGAGAAGTATTTACCCGAGTTAAAGGCATAACAGGGAAGGTCAGGGTGTGCTGGATGAAGATTGTTTCTATACTATGCAGAAGCCAACTACACAAACCTCAAGCTAAGGAATTTGGGTATCAGCAGCAGTCTAGATGCAACAGCACAGAGATTAGAGCTGGCTGCCAAACTCACTGACGAGGCAGGGTAAACGAGCTGCGTGCTGGGTTTCATGCTGCTGGAGCTTGACTGACTCTGTTCCCCAAGCTAGAAATCATATTTTCCCACATACCACCAGTGCCTCAGACAACCAGCTGCCCTGAAAAGCCCCATTACAAGAAAATGTTCAGATAATCCATAGGAAAAAAATAAAATATTGAGAAGCAGGTGCCATTGCAGGAAATAAGAGACAGAGAGCTGGTAACGGTTTCTGGGATAAATATGTCCTTATCCTAAATACCAAGGCACTTAACCAACAGCAGATACTTGTGAAAATACAGGGAGTCTATGGCATTGGGAGGTGCTTATGCCCAGGACTCTGTGGTATTAAACCGTCAGTGCTCAGGGTAATACTGTCAAGAAAAGTTTGGTCTTTGTTGTGGATGAAGAAATTTCTGCAGGTGTTCCATTTACAAAATACACAGGGATGAGATATCTTCTTCCAAGGTGGTGCTATTTCCTTTAGTGTCATTTAATTTCCTTTACTTAGTCTTTCTCCATCTTTTTCTATTCATGTGCTTCATGTCCAATTTCCACTGACTTCTCATTTCCTATGAGTTTAACTACAAAGTCATCTGTCTTGGAAATTTCTCCATAGATTGAGCCTTTATATTCCTCTCTAGGTCCTTTGTTATTTAAATAAAAACAAGTGGTAGGTGAAAATCTGTCTTCCTTGATACTGAAACCTCAGTTTCAATCAAACATCTGCCATGTACATATGATGTTACAATCTATTGCAGTCCTATAACTTTCCACAGGTACTTATAGAAGAAAAGGTTTTCTATTACTTTGTATTTGGAATCCTCTTTTTTGTATTTATTCTCAGAGTCTGTCATATGAGTTACATCACTAGTGTGCAGAAGGATCACTTTACTTCTTCCCCATATATTTCCATGTCAATTGTTAGGTTTCATAAAGCAAAACACACATGGCAGGTGTGTGCCAGTAATTTTTAAAGTCTGACCCTGGATCTTTTGCATCTAAACTTATCATTGCAATAATTTCACTCTGCTCTTTTGTCTTTATATCTCAACCCTTAGCTTGCTTCCTTATTTCTTGCTGCTCTCTTTTCCCCTCCTCCTTCTTGAGTTACATTTTAAGTGTCATGATGCATTTGATTGCACAAATGCAATAAAACAGGTTAAAAAAATTATGCCTTTATTTACCAACACACTGATTTTGTTAATCTTCGCATTTCAAAAGAGCAAGTTTGTTTTCAGACTGAAAATGTCTATGATGCAGATTTTTTTAAACGGTAGGTAACATGCTTCTGCCTTTGACAGCACTGTTTACAAGATAAACCTAATCTTTACACCACATGCACAAAATAATCTGGATTTATAAGTGTCCAGACAGTAATGAAAATTGGAGCAAGAAAGGGAAAAGTGAAGAGCAACATTTTTCAGGTTACCCTCAAACCTAAGTTATTCTTTTATGGATGGTGGCTTTTGTGGGAAAGAAACATGCTGGACATATTGATACTTGGCTGCAGCAAGATTTCTCTTCCTAGATAGTACATTTCCATCTCTGTCACCCTGGAGATCTATCAAAGCCTCCCTCCTCTGGGGCCTCAGTGCCAGCACTCTCCTCCCTGCTCCAGCCACAGGGCTCATCTTTTTCACAACAATCTGAGGATAAAGGAGGAATCACTTGGTTTATGCCTGTTGATGAAGTGTAATTAGAAGGAACTTGGCCTGATGCAGTTCTACTTACTTTCCTTCATCCCAGGAAACATTGGTCTTTATCCCAAAAGGTTTCAGAGCACAGAGGTGAATCACTGAGGTCTTGGGGTGGAAAGGTGCTGGGTCTTGGGGTGGAAATTCAGTCCATCTCTTTTGGTGATGGAAAAGTACTTTACCATCTGTCCAGGATGGGATGTCTAATCACACATCCCCTGTTCGAGAGGAGAGGCTACCTGCTCCATGCTGACACTTTCTCCACCCAGTCCAGCCAAGCAAACTGCTCCAACAGCATCCGAGATCTCCACCAGTACACAAGACCAAAGCTGTTCCTTCAGCAGCTCTGACGTTGCTGGGAGCCTCTCTCCTTCAGGTCCCAGACAGCAACTCTCTTCATGGGTCACCTGTAACCCACGACAGCAACCATCACATTAGTAAAGCTGATGTGGCAGGGAGGGGTGCCACAGCACTAAGCTAAGGCACATCTGTAGCCTCTAAGTTTCGCCATTCCTGAGTTTTCAAAGAGGCTGCTACAATGCTAAGAGCGTCTCAACAACATAAAGGCTGGTTATCTTAAACATAAAAGTTGGTTCCTTCTCTCCTGCTATTCTCCTCCATCCTGCAAAAATTATTATTGTATTTCATTTTTATTTGTACTTTCTGAAGAGTAATGGATTTCCCAGAAAAGGATTAAATCTCTCAAAGTGAGGCAATAAAACTGGAGTTGTAATGAAACTCACTGGATATACAGGGAGATATTTCATTTAGGCATTGGAATAAAAATCTAGGCACATTCCTGATCAGAATAATTCATGACCAAAATGCCTCATCCTATTTTTAATTGTCCTTGTTTTTCAAATAAAAGTTATAGATGGTTTGGCTAAATCATTGCCTGTCAAACTTAGGTTGTGAATGGCTCAGCGAATCTCAAGGGGCACTTTCAGATTTTAGGGCAATTCATTTATTTATGTGGCTATACAAATAAAGTACATATCCAGAGATTTACATTCTTATTCTACTACTTAAAATACAGAAGTGACAGCAAGGAACAAGAAGAAAGAGCTTGCACAGAAGCTCTGAACAATTCCTATTTTTTTCTACCAAGATTCAAAAAATGCCAAAAAAGTTAAAAAAAAAAAAAAAGCAAGCCTTTCCTTAAACTTCTAGGGAAGAACACAACAGTTACATAATTGAGCTCTATTCCTGCTTTTAAAAAAATATGTGGAGTTCTTGATTAAACTGAGAATGGAACCATTATGGAACACTTAACTTGATTCGCTGATGGTTGCTGTAAATATATTGTATTTAGTGACCTGACACACTATGTCCATTTGTACACTGAACAGGTACAGCTTGCTCATTTCAGAGAAACATTAAAATACAATAGGAGAGACACAAACTAGAATGCACTGGGAAAGATATTGTGGCTTATAAGGTACTTTTCAAACCAGCATAGTTACATTCTTTCTAGAAACACTGTTCTCTCAAACCAATAAGGCTTGCAGTAGGAAGGTATGTTATTAGCTTGTTAAAAAAAAAAAGAATGTCTATGCCGAAAGAGATACCTTTCTATCAGAAACTGTAATGGAAAATTGTAGATTCTTTATGTGTCCCCAACTCTCAGAAAAAAACCCACTGTGTGATATTCTAGCAGTTTTATGAATTATTTAAGCAAAATAAGTGCATTTTCATATTCCTTAACTTTTACACCTCTGTGGCTGCCACATAAACATAAGTTTCTCAGATGTTCTCCAAGCACGACTCTTTTCTTTTACTGGTGAGGCACACAGCAGAACAACCTAAGATTAAGTCAAATTTACTTTGCAGCTGCTTCTGCAACAGGAGAGTTCACCTCACCAAGCCTTTGCTACAAGCACCACGTCTCACTCTTCAGAATTTTTCCATAGCTAGCTTTTTACCCATTAGCCAACAACAATGCAAAGTACTCTACAGCATCATCAGTCTCTTTCTCTTGGTCTGTTCCCACCAACAGTCACAGTTCAAGTCCAAATTCACCACTCAGGTGGTGAGTAATGAGTAATGAGTTCAGTTATTCGTTGGTGAGTTAGTTCACAAGATAAGACATCCAGCAACCAGGTCCAAACCACTTAAGTCATCAGTTCTTTCATAGACTTATAATACAGTTTCTCGGATGTCAGATCATGCATTTTCCTACTGACTATTCTATCATTTAGCTATGAAACATTTCTGAATTAGTCAATTACCTACACCAGGTACACAAATAAGCCCCAGCTGCTACTACATTATTTTCCCTGGTATCTTCCAATCTCCATACTCTCATCTTCATTGTCCTTTTTTATCAGTCTTTTCGCAAACCAAAGAGTTCCTGCTCCTTGGTTTGCTTTCTAATTCTCCATCACACTTTTAAACACCTCATCTCTTCAGATGCATAATGCAACTTAATATTCTTCAAGCCTGCATAACACTGATTTAGCCTACAGACCTAGCCAACGTGGTCTTTCTCCGGCCGTAAATACTAACAGTGTGTGATATCTTTAACAAGCTACATATTTGCTTCAGCATATACCACCTCATACAAAGCCAAAGGAAGCAGGGAAAGCTCAAGCATCTTTGAATCAGAAACACTGTTCACTCTGTAAATACATTTTCATAGAATCATAGAGTGGCCCAGGCTGGAAGGGACCTTACAGATCATTTTAATCCAACCTCTCTGTCGCGGGCAGGGACACCTCTCAACTAGATTTTACTGAAATATTATATGTATCTAATGTAGAGATCTAAAAAAAATCCTGGGTTCTTGGTATTTGGTGTGACAGAGACCAATGCTTACTCACACAGACATCATGATTCTGATACAGCTACTACAGGGAAGAAGTGTACATTGACCTTGGCGTGTGGACTATATCCACTTATCTGAAAAATGAATCTAAAAATGACTAAATCTGAAAAAAAATGAAAAAGACCATCAAAGAGACGCTGCTGATGAATGAAAGCTTTCTATTTCTGCTCTTCCACAAGAGATTTCTTTTGCAGCTGGACTGCTGCAGAAGATTCGTCATAAAATCTTAGAGCAGCTTCCATGTAGCTGCAGTGATGAGAGTACATTTGCTCCTCATTACCCAATACATCTTAAATTGCTTCCTGCTCTTGGTAGCTCTGATGGACCATTGTTCACTAGCCTATTGTTGTGTATAAGCTGCCAGCTCGAATAGGGAGAAACTCACAATGGGACACTGATGTTCTCTTCATAACACAACTAAAAAAATCCCACCCAAACCAAAACACATCATGAAGTATAAAGTAGGAGCAAGAGTCTGAGCAGACTAATCATTTCGGATGCTAAACATCTTGCCGAACATCTGTTTATCTCAGATTATGAATGAAAGCAAGGGGAGGTTTGCTCAAGGAGTGGCTATACCGCTGAGCAGGGAAAGCCAACACACTAGGCAAATCCAAATCTGCTGCTGCTCGCCACACTGAATCAAGTCCATGTTTTCATATTTCTCAGTTTCTCCAAAGACAAACTTGCCAGATGGACTGAAGTTAGTGATGACAAAGATACAGGAACAATATCTGGCCAATTTAAGTACGTATCAAAAATTAATACAGTTAGGAATGAGAGTTCAGCAAAGGAAAAGTTATATCCCAATTTGATACTCTGTTAGAAGAAAAGTGCCCTTTTCAAGTACTGCCAAGCATAAAAACATGAAAAGCGAGGAAAATCATTGCACAGCTAGCTATCTTCTTTACAAGATTTACTGACTCCAACTGTTGAAGTGTCTTCTTCTAAGCAAGCAATGCAAAAAGAAACCAACACATCACACAAACAACCCAACCCAAAACTTCACATACAGAAAGCTGATTGATTTTCATCACAGATTCACACACATAAAACTCAAAGGTATCTGCAACTTACCACTTTCCCAAGTTGTATGAATGACAAGCTAAGAAAAAAAAGTTTTCAATTTATGTAGTTATACTCCCTTTGCTAAGGAGTAAGGAGCTGAACTTAACAGAGGAGAAAAATAATAAACTTTTAAAAATGGCAATGTTCAAAACTCAGCAAAATAGAAACAAAAGCACAATATGATTTCCTAGATAAAGGCAGTGAGAATATTTACGACTATAAAAGAAAACAGAAATTGATGATGAAGTGGCTCACCGAGCTATCTCTAGCTCTGTTATCAGTGGTGAATGATCAGGCAGATGCACTCTGTGGCATCTGTCATCGCAGCTGGATTCCAGTGAGTTTTATAAAAAAGATACAGCCTGTCTGCAAACCAGCCAGTGCCTTGGCTGAGCTCAGCCTGGTTGTATCTGTCTATAAAACTTCTTCTTCAGCCCTACTTACAGAAAAATTGTCAAGGAAATGCTCTAAATGTGAAGTCACAGCAATGTTAAAAATGCATAGCAGCACTGCAAGTATTTTAGCTCAGAAGGATTATCTCATGGCCACATGAGATAACTGAACAAAAGTTGCACCGACATCTTCGTCATCTCCACAGGCAGCAAAAGCTGAAGAGATTAAGAAAATGTAGACAAAAGTTTTCTAGATTTAAACTCAGAACTTTAAAAGACTAAGGGATATAGGCCACCATTGGAAAGCTCAGGTGGTCACCTGGAAATGACCAGAACAGGTTCACGAGGATCCTACATTTCTTGTATGACTTTTTTTTTTTTGTAGTTGTCGATGCCCACAAAATGCTGAGTACTCCAAATACCTCTCCTATGGTATTAGGGACTGTGTTTTTACCTATTCTCTGGTGACTCTTGGAAATCCCTGCTCAGATTCTGAGGGTATGCAGGGAGTAAATCAGCAGGAATGTATCTACCGTCCATCAGGCCCCAAGTCGCGCTACAGCTGTCCATGACTTCCTCAGGAAGCTTTCTGTAGTCTGTCCGTTAAATCAGCAAAAGCTGAAGATCACTAATTTAAAACGCCTGACAAATTCATGAGACACAAGTTATCCAAGCAGAACTGCATTTCAAGAAAAGGTAAAATCCATGTTCCTGATTTAGACAAGTTAGTAAAACACTCAGAACTGGCAGACCCAGACCTGCAAACCTACCCAGCCATGCCAGCTCCAGGCACTTTCTGCTCACTGCTTATCCAGCCACCCACTCCTACAACTGATTCTTCTTTTTAAACTCTGTCCAAACAATACAAATAATCTTAATTCATATTTTTCCAAGTGAGAAAGGTAAGTGACATGAGCTGCTTAGCCAGCAGAATGGAGAAAAGGAAAGCAAAAAGAAAGAAAATCCACACTTCATAAAGTGTTTTTTTCTTCTACAACACCCATCGAGGTTTCAATGTGCAAATATTTCTAAATGCCTTAAAGAGTCTCTGTAACTCTTACTCCATAGTTAACTGAGCTAACAGTAAGAGTTTATAACAACTTCGAATTAAGCTAACTTCCAAAGAAGTGTTAGCTGTAGCCGTGCAGCTCTATTGCTCTAGCAACTCACATGAAGCGGTTTGCGGTGCGCTAACACAGGGAAAGGCACCGGGCAGACAGGTTGGTATGTTCTGCACATCTGCAATGTTATAACAAACTAAATGAAAGACAGATGGAAAGGACAAGTCACCTCTACTATTATTTATCTCACTGAAAGACAGTACTGTAGTTTGCCATTCTCTCTTACTACAGGCTGTATGTTGTCAGCTACACCTCCTGAATATTTCCCTGCTCTTACTATTAAGGGCTAGTCTCTCCCTGAATTTGACTTTCTCCTCTTGGTTGCTCATACATCATCTTCTTTATCCACCAATTCCTGTAACAAAAAAAAAAACTTGGTGGGAAATGCCATTAGCTGAATGGATGAGCAAAGCCCCAAAGAGGCAGAAAAAGAAGAAAATAGGCCCAATGTGCTGCTCTGCACAACAAACCCATCTCTCAGAAAAAACAACCCCCGGCCCCTGAGAAGCCACTGGTGTGCCAGGAGGGCTGGGTGCTGGGAGGGAGGGGATGGTGTAGAACAGAGCAACCATGGCAGCACTGTTAGAAATCTCCCAGCACAGCACAGCTACCAGCATCACCAAAGAGCCCAAGCAGTACCTGGGTTGTGATGCTCAATTTGTGCAGCACGTGGCTGGCAGTGCCAAAAAATTAAAAACCAATCCAGCTTTATTGGGCTGTTGATGCCAGGGCAATTAGCATTCATTTCTGACAGCATATGTCCCTGTACTGCTCTGGCTGACGTGAGCCCAAGCCACTGAGCTGCTGGCTTGGGGCATGGCAGGACCTGCCAGCAGCAGAGGTGGCTGCCACATCTGGGAGCCCCTCTCCAACCCCTCCACACTTGTTCAAAGCTGTAGAAGCAATAAGGTTAGAAGGAGCATCCTCCTCCATCCTTGTGGAGGAAGATTAAGACATCCTGGCTGTTAGTTCACCTTGGATCAGTAAAGCCAGCAGCACTAAAATGCTTGCTTTGTTATGTGGAGAAATAAGTGTCAGAGGCAGGAAGAGGGCATTTTAGGAAAAAAAAAAATGCAGAAGGTTCTTGTTTGCAGTCTGCAAGAGGTTTCCCTGATGCTTTAATTAAGCGTGTATATTTCGATGTGCTTAATAATTAAATTAAAGCCTAGATATTAGTTATTCAGGAGGAGCTGTGTTTTTATATCAGGGTTCTGCATTTATAATTGAATAGATCACATCACAACAACATGTATTTAAATCAGACTATACTTCTAAATATACCTAACCTCTACACATAAAAACTCCCAGCAGGTGCCTTGTTAAACAATAAGGAACATAGGAGGTAGATTGCTGCTATGAAGCCTTCAGTGGAAGCTAACTCTAATTGTGTGCTTGCATTTTTTTACCAGTTGCAATAGTAAATCTCTCTGTGGTACAAAAAGAGACTTTTGCACTTCAAGCCAGAAAGCTAAGTAGTGTCATTTCAAGATACCGTCTGCCTTAGTATTTAGGGCCTAAAATCCCTAGAGTATTAATATTTGATTCTGTGAACACAAAAGTATCTTTGAGAACTGAAGCCTAGTCCCTAAGACTTTAAACACCTTTTTTCCTTCCATGCATAGAAGCTAGCCATTATACAGAAAGAAAGCTCTGTCTTCATCCTCCTGCAAAAACCCCAAATACAATAGATGTAATGGAGATAATCTAAACGTTACCAGAACAATAAAAACAAACAAGTTCTTTACACATAACTTAAGGAAAAGTTAATACTCTAATGTTAATTAAAAGCCTTGCTATTTAGCTTCCACTTTGTTCCTCCTTTTATTAGAGCATTTAATGAATCTGTTAGTTTTTCAAATGCAGATGCTAACTATATTTACAAGTAAATTCTGACAAATACTCTGAATCCTTAGCTAACCCAGACCATAATTTGATCAGCAGCCTGGAGCAAGAGAGGCACATGCACTGGTTTGTAAATAGCTTAGAGATTTTTCTTCTTGGAATACAAGTTACGCTGCTTGACTCCTTCATATCTGATCACAACTGTGAATTTCAGCACAATTCAAACCCCATATGCTACTAAAAACAGAACAGGAAAAAAATTCAGTCACATTAACAAAGTTTTAACATAAAATTATCTTCTTGTAAACAAGAATAATAAGCTTTTAACATAAAAGACTAAATTATCAACTCCATAAAAATCAAGAACACCGAGTAAGATTATACATCCCTAAAAAAAAAAAAAAAAAAAAAGCAACTCTGTCTTTTACTTACCTAAGTAATAATAGTAATTTACAAAGTGATGCCATCTCTTGAAGAAAGCTTTAGCTGGCCACAAAGCCTTTTTATAGCTGGAAATTATGTGTGACATTTGGCCTGAGGCCTCTTGGGAAGCGTAGTTTGGGGATTGCGTACTCACCTTGTTGCAAGCCTTGTTTTCATCACTGACAAAATTAAAGGAGACATTTTTACTAGGAGTTTACTTTTATTTACTTTTCGATCCTGCATGGTAGGTCTCTAAGTCATCTCTTTAAATACGACTTGAGTGATCCTTTTCCAAAGAGAAAGAAAATTTGAATTCCTAGGGAGGGGATTATGGGTAATCTGCTACTTTAAAAAGGGATGAGTGAGCACTTTCCTGGTTTAATTTAATAGGGATTGTATGGGGAGCTTGCAGGGGAAAGAAGTGCTGCTGCTGGCAATTAGGTTAGAAAGATAGATAGCTCTTTTCATCAAGTGAGAGTTGATAGGTGCTACGTGTCTTCTTTGAGTGGACAGTCTGTAGAAACAAGAAATCCAGGTATGAACTGATTTCAGGTCCGAATAGAGGAAGTAGCACAAAAACTAGCAAGGAAGAAACACTCAGTGCTTAAAGAAATTAGTGAGGGTTTTTTTTTATTATTTTTCAAATTATTTAGAAATGTTCTCTGGCCCTCTTCTGAGCAGCTTTTAAGTGTTAAGACTTACAAATGCTTTCTCTGGAGTTATACAGATCTGTTATAGAAAAGGTAAGTTACTAGACCATAGTTGTTCTTCCTCCAGTATATTGTTGCCCTGTCTCTGACCTTTGCTTTTCCACTGTAAAAGCCCTTTCAATAACCCTCGTTGATTAAGCTTGAGGGGTCTCTGCATGCCTGCCTCATCTGAAAATGCCTTGGGTGCTTCTGGAGTTAATAATGTCTCATTAATTTCTCAGGTAACTTGGGTTATCTGTAGAGGCAGAAGATTAACACCTTTGGAAGTGCTGTGTGGGGGCGTTTTCTTTACTCAGGAATCTGACTGTATTGACTATGCTGAAGAACAATTAAGTATGAGAAATCTTGCCCTCATCAACTTTCTTCTTTTTTAGGAGGTCTGAAGAGGTTTGAACTCCTATTGTGTTAATTGACAGGCAGCTTAATTAGTTCCCCTTTCATCCGAGTTTCAATGTAATGATGGGCTGTGTGCAGCCTTGAGTAGGTGCAATGTAAGAACAACTCTCTGCTGCTTCTCTGCTCTTTGAGAACATCTTGGCCTGTGACACTACAGAGTTGAAGGTAAACCCCACCATCCTCAGGGCATGTGTGTGTGCCTGGGGCAGTGGGATGCTGGAGCTCTTTATGCCACTCACCAGTGCCAAATTTTTGAGCAGGAATGTCCCAGAGCTCTAAGCCTCTCGTTTTTTTTTCCTCGGTCTTTCTCAGCTTTTATTTGTTGCTGAATGGGGAAAAAAAAGCACAGGTATGGGGCATGCTTAAATCAAATAGCTGTTTCAATTCCCTCCTCTCCTGCTGCACCTTTTGGGAGGTGAAATGAACAGCACCGCCCAGACGCCTCATTTATTAGAAGACACTAATGAACACGTTCAGTCTGAAGTGAAGACCCCGTTGTGCATAGGTCAGCTTCATTTGAAATCTAAGGAGGCTCAGGGAACTGTTTTATTGCAAGATGTTAATTAGTTTTATTGAAAGCAACGGTGGTTTAGAAACACACCGAAGAAGCCCTCAACTTTTTCTTTGAGTGTTTTGTTAAGAAGATAAACCAAAAACTAGTGACTGGGAGGGAGAGGGGAGAGCAAAAAGATAACCACTTGATTGAAAAAGATGGAAAAGTATTACCATGAGCTTTAACAAATTATAATAGCCAATGATATCATCTTGATTTCACAGTGAAACTCAATTTTATATGCCAGCAAAGCAGTCTGAAACTGCTGAACAGATGTCAGCTGCATATCTGCCATGTCAGTGATCAGGAAAGATGTTTTTCATGAGCAGTTACAGAGTCATTGCAAAGACTGTTATTTTTTCATATACTTTGCAATGAATGTGGAGGGTTGCAAAGCTTTAAAAAAGTAATTCCTAATCTCTGCAAGTCATGGATTCTGTCCATTTAGGTGGTTTTTATACAGAATGTTTATTATGGATATTGGGAGACAAGTAAGAAGCCTGGAGGGAAGTATCGAATAAGGGGCTTTTGGAGAACACTTTAGGCAGGACTAGTAGTTCATTATCTTCAAACTAAATTCCACTGCAAATCTTCACAGTTTTTGTAGAGCTTGGCTAAATTTGTAAAACTATTCTCTGAAATACTTATTCAGCCTTTTAAAATTAATTTAGTTCTGCACCTAAGCATCCCACTTCAGCTTCCTCTTGGCTGGTACTCCCGTGACTCAAGTTTTTACCAACACACACAGTTCTTGAAAGTACAGTTTTATGCGTGAGTAATGATACTAGAAAGGAGTTTCACCCACCTCGCACCATTATGAGTGGTGTATTGTTGCTGGAAGCAGTAAGACTTTGAAACACCTCGCATAACGTGAGAGTGGTACGTTATGAAAGAAATAGAAACCACCGCTATTACAAAGCTGGGGTGGGGAGGAGTGAGCATTAAAATTGTGTGTATCAGGTGTTAAAAAGGAAAATGCTCACTGCATATCTGAATAGACTGTGCACGAACTGTGGGTCACACACAACCTTGTGTTCTCAGTCCAGATATCCAGGGTGGCAGTATTTCATCGGCCATGATTTGTCTGTGTCTTTTCCCCTGAAGTAAGTGACTTGCTAAATAGCCTCATGTGTCGCTGCTAGGGTTTTGTGTGGATTTTTTAGTTTACTTTGTTTTTTGGAGTTCAGGGGTGGACTTCCGACTCCATTTGTTCCATTAAGGTCAGGTATTTTGAAGATTTCAAAATTTGTTAGCTCTCAAGGGTGCAAAGATAGGGTTAGTTGTGATACACCTTGGTTCAGCTTGACTCTGCTTTGAAATGTGAAGTCTATGAATTTTGCTTTCTGTGAATCAAATGAGATACTACTTCCCTATATCAAAAAAGTGACCTGAGGTTTAAAGGAATAATGCAGGTGCTTAACTGGAAAATGAGATCCCAGTAAACATGGACAAACACAGACCAGATTTTCAGTGGAGCTTGTAGCTTCACATACACTTGATGTTCAGAAAATTGGTTTAGTATCTGAAGTATCAGCATTATTAGTATAAGTATTATTAGTATTATTTTGAAATCTACTCTTTTCCAGTAGTGCTTGCAATGCTGTTCTTTGGGTTTTCAAAGTACAGGGGTTGTGGGTGGGTGTGGTGGGGTTTTTTGGGGGGGTTTTGTTTGTTTGTTTTGTTTGGTTTTTTTTTAAACTTTGGTTTAGCCAAAAACTTGCAGTGCACAGCAGAGCTTACAGACTCAAGACACTGAAGCAGACAGAGCATTCTGAACTGTGCTTTTGTCTAATGTCTCATCAGAATCAGTAATTTCACTCCCAGTACTGCAAGAGATTTCTCAGTATTTTAAATATAGATCAAATTGATCCCATTTTAAGGTTATGACTAGTGATTCTTTAATTTTCCGAATTCAAGTCTTCACTCTAGAGAATGCAGAGTGAAAGCAGAAATGTTGATCTTCATTTCCAGCACAATAAATGAAGACCAGTAGCTAGAGCAGCACTGATTTTGGCAGGACTACATGCACGATGCAAGGAGTGAAGAAGTCTCTGATATGTCCTTACCTATAAATAACGCAAATTAATATTTGAATGGGAAAAGATGAAGCTACATGATTTATGTTGCATTTTCCCAGTGGGATGGATTTATTATGGCTGCTGTGAAAGGTACTCTAAGTGGCTGGGCATGTCAAATGGAGGTCAGGATGGATCGTGGAGCAGTGCAGTCACTTGTGGTATTATTTTCTGATTGTGAACAGTTGAAGAGGTAGAATGTACATTTGAGACTCTTAGCCTTTTAACATAGAAGCCAGGTGCCCTTCACAGAGATCATGCGCAATAGCATCCTCATAGTCTGCTCTCTTTGGAAGGAAGATGCAAGTTTTGCGTACAAACTGTCCCAGCATTTCTACCTCATCAGAGTGTGTTTCAAGCAGGGCTTGTCAAAGTGGGACTAGCCACTTCCCATTCATCAACCTGATTTTCGTTTACAGAAATGAATGGGAGCTGTCAGTTCAAGCTCAATTCCTGAAATTCAGCTTTCTAGAGCTACTCTCCCAGGCCCAGCAGCAGAGGAAATCCAAGGGCACTGATTCTCCAGCCTTGCCTTGCAGTTGCCGCTGTCTAAAAATATCTTGCAGTGCTTGGGAAAATACTCTTCCCATTTTTTAATCTCTTTCCTATTATTTATCAAATTCTGCTAGTTAAACAGTTCCAGAGGGCTAACACCGATCTTATTCCGATGACCTAAAATTAACGGATTTTGAGGTGAACAGGCGTGCTGCTCTGAGCTTCTGCATGCTGCTGGCCATTACCATTACTGGGAGTCCTACAGCTTTCCCTGCTGGTTTCATAACAGAAAGGAAGGCTGGAATGGGTATCTGGAAGGTAACACAAGCCCACCTTCCTGCACCAAGACAAGAACAACTCCTCCTAAACAACTGCTGCTGGATGCTGGTCCAATCAGTCCTTATTAATCTCTACAAACTTCCTAGTCGGCCTAGGCCAGCAGTTTCCCTTGTAGTCATTAAATAATTAATATCTTACTTTTAAATGACTCAGACTTTATCTTTCATCCAGTGCTTGTTACTATGCCTTTATGATATATTGAGTTATTGATATATTGAGTAGCCATTTACTACTTGATATATTCTCCCTCTGACTATATTTATGCATTGTAGTCAAGTCACTTCTGGGTAGCCTAAATAGATTTTGATAAGTTAAACAAGTATTTTTGCTGATGCTGACTGTACAGATTGGATTTGAAGTATAATGGTATCACTCTAATCAGCCCATGGGGAAGAAAAAACATTTTTTCAAAGATGGAGTCAAATTTAGTATTGCATATCTGGTCCCTGCTATATCATCAGATATTCCAAGGAGACAATGTTTGTCCAGGCTTTTTGTAACTGCCCTTAAAAAAAACACCCCAAAAACCCAAATAAAAAGGTGAAGCCAAACCCAAAACCTCTGTTTTCTGTTTTAACCTGAGATGGGTGAAAAAAAACGCTTTTACTTAACCCTGGTGACATGTCCCACTCAGCTCAATTGATGGGTTATTTCATGGCAGATCAACTGGCTTCATTCTTAAACATATCTGTAAAGGAGCATGGGAATTAAGACACTTTTCCAGTCAGATTAATGTGTGTATATATGTCTTCTCCATTAGAAAGTTGATCTGTTCATGGTATCATTTCTGAATTGCTACAGAAGTTGGACAGGCTCTCAGGGTTTTCTATTTGGAATGCCTGAAACCTGATTTAGCAAATTTGTTGCATTGCAGCTCTGGCTGCAAAGGTAATCTCTTGCAAAGCACATGTAACCTCTCACGAAATTTGTGTAAAACTGAGCAAAATACCTTTTACTTTTATTAAAAGGAAAAGAAGTGCTTTTTAAAAATTATTTCTGCATCCTTTACGGCTCACATTTGTTTGAATTTGGGGAAAGGAAAAAGAGAATTATAGTAGTTCTAATCTTATTTTTTTTTTTCCATTTCAAATAGCTATCAGATCACTGTATTATGAGAAACAACACACTTGTGATGTTTGCAATGCAGACCCACCCCCAATGATCTGCAGATAAATGGTGTCCTAAAAGAGAAAATAAATTACTTCCATGGGGCAATGTATTTCAATAGCTTTAAATAATTGCAGTTAGTAAGGGTACTGCTGATGATTGCTGCAATGGGTCAGCATTCACATTGCAATAACACTGAGAAAGGATGCTTCAATTATAACTCCAATCTACAAGCCACTTCAAATAATTGAAATATTTCCCTTGACTTGAGTGGACTTTATTGTGCCAACAAGCTCCACTGTAATCACCCAGGAGCTATCACGGCTGAGCTCTGCAGGGGCGGGCAGAGTAATCTGGGGTTTTTGCATAGTTTTTTTTGATTACCTTGGCGGGTCACAGAGCAAGGACAGACCCGAAGTGCAGGTCACAGTAGGATCTGCAGTCCTGGATACATGGGAGGCTGCTGCAGCCAGTTCTGTGCTCGATTCTTCAAGCCACATAATGTCCTGTATGTTCTTTAGCTGGTGAGTTGTGTGGTGGCACTTCATTCTAGTGGTAGTGACAACGTATTGTTGAGAGGGAGATGAGTTAGAAGGAACAGCTCTAGAGCTCAGTAAAATTTCTGTACAAGGGAAAAGAATGAAGACTTACATTTGACAATGCTAGAATTGGTAAACACTTTGGGGTAATTGCATAGACTGAGTAAAAATGTGGATTCCCAGGCAGATTACTGAATGAACTCTATGTCTGGAAGCATAAGATCTATAGTAAACTGCCCCATTCCTGTTTTCTCCTTGCTCATTCTAATACATGGGCTTATCACAAACTCAAACATCACGCACCATTAGATTTCCAGTTAATGGAAAAATATTTCATATTCTTGATGGGATGTATGCGACTTCAGCTGAAGTCTGGGCAAGTGTAGGAAATCAGTAGGGTTCTGTTTTGCATAAAATTAACAGTGTGGAATTTAAGTGGCTGCCTTCTATACACAATTTAATTATTGGAAGCACAACCCCTTTTGAAACTGAGCCCAGGAAATGCATTTCTCTGTAAATGAATGAGCATTCTATTACAGTGTAATGCACTGGAAAAGACTCCAATAAAATCAACTTGCTCAACCTAAATTCTTTTTTCTTAGAGTAGTTCCTGTAAGTGAGGAGCACTGGAAATCCTCTTCCAGTAAACTTTGGATTGAATGTTAAACACAATGCCACCAGAATATTCTTCTCCCCATTGTGTGCCCCCTTCCCAACCACTAAAAGAAACTGGCAGCTTTGATTTACTTTGCAGAAAGCTTGTGCTCTTCATAGGGATAAAATAAAACAAGGAAATCTACCTGTGTGAAAAGGAGAAAAAGTCATTTAATGTTGTTTCAGTTTCTTTCCATTATTTCATTAGAGAAATTAATGTTCCATTTCAAGTAAATTTTCACATTCAGACAGGAAATCATGATTCAGTTAACATTATACAAAGAACAGGACTATTCTTTGTATCTTTTGCCTTTATTTTTCAAGGACTCCACCAGGGCTTGGAGGTCTCCTTAGAGATGTTGTTGTGGTTTGGGTTTTTTTTTTTTGCTTTGCTTCATATTAGGAATTAATGACTTTGAATTATCATTTTTTTTCCATTCTCTTTCTTTTTGCATACTGAATCTATCAGTATTTACAATCAATTTGTGTACATTTGAATTATCCATGAAATTGAAAATCAGTGAAGAAATTACTCAGGCAATTGAGTAAATTAAAAAAAAAAAAAGGAAAATTCCAGTATTGAAGATTGTTAGTCTTGATTACCTTTAGCACACTGAAGACACGTACTTTGTGGGTTGCTTTTAAAATTCCTTTAATGGTCCTGGAGGCTTTGCTTTCCCCTGGCCTTTAAGTCTGTCTATACAGTCCCAGATGTTGTTAACACCTTTCTATTATACTTTCCTGACATAATGTAGGAAGAAAAATAATACGTGTGGTGATTAGCTGATATCCTAACTAGCAATCGTGGTGACTGTAATAGTGTTGTGCTCCACTCGTGGAAGAACACAGGTATGTTAAAAACCTTTGCCCAAGTGTAGATGATGCCCTTGTGTTCTGCATTGTAATGCAGAAAATGTCTCCTTTTAGTGATATGATTAAAGCTCAAAATATTCCAGAGATTTGCAAATGAAGAACACCGAAAACAAATACTACCCATTTTTAGCTGAATTGTTGCATTCCCTTGGGTTTGCAAAAGCAGAATACAAATTTCTGAAATACAGGGCTCCTCTTCCATTAGCTTTTTTGCTTTTTCCATTTTCTCCAAATAGAAGAGGTGGAGGCATATGACAACTTTTAGAATATATGTTTAGAATAAGTCTCTTGAAGCATTTTAGCTGAAGCCTGGACAGAAATACAGTTTCTCTGAAGAAGTGAAATTATGAGTTAAGTGAAGGAATTTGGACCACTACGAGATAAATGCTTGGTTTATGCTTTCCTTTGCTCTGTTTTGTTTTCCTAATGGGAATAAATCAGAGCTCACAAAATGACTGACTGGTACGGGAGAAAAAATAAGCTTAGGATTCAAGGGACTGCTGTCAGTTCCCTGCTGTGACTTAACCCTTCGCAAAATCTAACCCTCAGCACATGTGGGATTGGATTTCTAGTTTGCCAAGTGTCAATAGCAATTACCAGGGTGTGGTGAGGGTACGCACACTGTGGATTCTGGCGTGATTAGCTGTTATGGATGCTGGAAGTGAGGAGTATTACAGATCTGCAATCATTTTGGTGACATGTTTGTGTGTACTTTCTCCTTAGGACATCCTTCATTAACTGTCTTGCACTCCTCAGTGGCTTAGCATCTCTCTATTTTATTTTCTCTCTGCAAGGAGCAGATATGCCCATGAAAAAAACATGGTTGTTTTTTAGACAAGGCTCTAGCTGCCATGCTAATGCAGGCGTTTTAAAAGCGTTATCTGCCCAGCAAAGGCAGGAGTGCTTTCCAGTGAGACTTCAAACAGCGTCATAAACTGTTTGTTTCTCACCACAAGACCCCTTCTACCTCTTGAAAGCTTCACTAAAGTGTTCTTTTTTGTTTGTATTTCCAGATTTCCTACTTGAGGGGAAAAGGAGGGAGGCAAAGGGTTGCTATAGCAAGCTGTTTAAAGTAAACTTTTTGGTTTTCCTGCAGATGCCTGAAGTAGCTACCTCAAAGCAAGCTCCAACAAGAAGAAATCTTTATCCTCTGCTCTCTTTCCTCCTTCCCCAGCAGAGGAAGGAAAGGAAAAAGGAAGTATAAAACTCCAGTTTTCTTTCTCAAATTTACTGCACCTGCCAAGATTGACAGAAGTGTCTTTAAATTTCTGAGCCTTTTGATATTCAAAAGTCCTCACCCCAAATCTTAAAACCAGGAAAGAATGTAAGAACTTTCAACATAAGCAATGAATAGGTGCAAATAAAAATATCCAAGTTACAATCATAATAAAAACAATGTGGGCAGGATTATGAGTTACCAGGCTTCAGGCAGACCCCTCCACAGCTTTGACAGCTCAGTGGAAACCTCTGGAGGAAGAGCTAGTGGCTGGGATTTTGTATCTTCCTCTGTTTCTTGCTGCTGCTAGAAATGAGATGCTGGATTAGTGCCTAGCACTGTGCTGAGATGGTAATTCTTTTAGACTTGTGATTCAGAAGTGAAAATGAAATAATCACAGGTAATATACTGAGAAAATAGGGACTAAAGCTTTTATGGTTTAGTGTAATATCACTTAATGCCAGAAAGTAACTCATCCATATTAGGAATTATGAAAAATCCTCTATCATTCGTCTGCATTTTTTTGGTATATCAGCAATGGCTTTTTATTTGGCTAGAACAAATAAAACTGGGAGATCTGGGACCAAGTCTTGGAAAGAGAAACTCATTTTCATTTTTAAAATTTTTGTTTCCAGATGCTGCAAGTAGTTTTTCTCTAAGAGAAGGGTCCCAATGCTGTAGTCCAGATTGGATCTACCAGCGCAACTACACTGAGTCCACTGCTGGCTCCTCATGCTCCTCTTATTCTGGGATCTGGGAGCCTGCTCTGTGTTTCCCCTTATCTATTATTTTGTGGAAGTGGGAGAGGGTGGGGTGAATTCAAGTGTCCTGTGAGATGGGAGAAAATCAGCAACATGTTCACTTGCATTTCAACTGCATCACACGTTCCCTATGGCTTGACGAGAAGGTAGAGATAGTCTTTAGCCAGCTCTACAGTCTGCTTATATCAGGATTTTTAGGCACGGTTGGCTTGACACTTTTAAATTGCACTATGTATGAGTTTTGGAGATTTACTTCTTATGTGAAGCTATGATTAGGGAGGGCACTTTAAAATATAAGATACTTCAGAAAAATATTGTTCTGGAGGCACAAGAGAAGTGCTCCATTTCCAAACCTGGTATGATATAGAATGACAGTATAATAAGAGCCCTTCTTTGTATGATTGCATTGTGAGCTCTCAGAAAACACATTTCATTTCCCAAACCTCTCAAAAGCTCTGCAAACACCTGCCGCTGGAGAATAGGCCGGTTCAGTCCTGCCACTGTTATCCCAGCCTCAGAGGGTGCTTAGCAGACGAGGAGAACATGTCGCTATCCATCTCCTCTCCACTGGATAGCAGCTTTGCTCACTTGATTATTTTTGGTACTGCTGCCCCAGAGGATGTTTTAACTATGAGGCTTGTACCTAGCTGCGATAGGATAACAAACAGAGAGATAAATAAAAGTCAAAACCAGTGAATCTGAAGGAGCTGACTTGTGAAAGAACTCCGCTAACTTTGTGCTCATGGTTGATGGGGTAACATTTTACGATGTTTTCTCAGTATTATGGTTATACGTGTGTCTGGTGACTGAAGGAAGGCTTGATTTGTGTTTTCCCAAAGGTCCCCTACGATGTCTGTAGTACCTCATCATCCCTTGGCCCTTGCAGTTTTTAGAGAGCAGCTTCTATAAGAAATGCTCTGGATTTCTAGAAATGGCTCATGCAGCAAAGACTTGTCAAAAAATGTACTGGAAAGAGTCACTTCTGTATACAACTAAAGCCAGTGGATTAGGGATTTTATCCCTCTCCAGCAAATACCTCCTTGTGTATGATAACAGGTTAAATTGAGTTTACCCTCCAAGATGAGTCTGTGGGTGGCATAGCCCGTAAGGATGATACATAACCAGTGGATTAGCTGCTATGAGAATAGTCGCCCCTAATATTTGTGGCTGTTTGACAGTGTTACGTAAATACCTTTTAGATATCTGAACCTAGAAATGGGTATGCTTGTAGCTGCAGATTGAGAAATCTGCAGACTTTAGACATTATTTTGGAAAATAATTGAAAAGAGTGTGTTAGTAGGAGGAAAGACCTTGTTAAACTCTTAGGCTTAGATAACTGTAAAAGAGGAGAGATGGAAAATGCACTGTTCTGAGTATAAACCTGGAAGTCTGTGCTTGTTTTCTTTCTCTTCCCTGAGAAAACATGGAGGGGGGAGAACAGAAAAAGAAACGTCTAACACGAATTATCACAGGGCTGATACTGACTTTGTTTTTCTTGAAAATACAGGTTGCACATTGGTTGTCTGTATATACAGGTATTAGTTGGTATATTTAACAATTTAAGAGCAATCTGTAATCGTCATGCCTCTGGTTAACAGAAGGAGGTAAGAGGCATGTGTTTTACATCAAAACCTTGCTGCTTTAGATAATGTCCAGCACAGAAGCTTCCTACAAGGGAGCTGCTTTAGCACTGTGCATTGAAAAGGAGAAATCAGAACTTTATTCATGTACAAACTTAGTAGCCCTCAAGACATAGAGCACAAACTCTTCCTTAACACAGAGAAAAATATTCCAGAATTAGAAAGTTAAAGGATCTCCTTTTTAATTTAGTATTTGGTACCTATTTTGGAATCTGGCCCCAAACAATCTTAGCTGCTAACCTATCTTGATGGCATATTGGAACTGCTGGACACTGAGGATAGACCACAGTTCTGTTTAGGCCTCCGAAGTAGAAAGGTTCTCTTTCTCACAGAATTGAAAAGAATTGGAGACCCTGAGTACATCCTGCATCATCCTGGCCTGTGATAAAGGATTTCTAAAATTGTTTCAGATCTGCATTTGCACGGCGGGAAAGAAACACTGGCCTCGTGAGAAGTTAGGAGATAAATGGAGAAGGTAGGAGTAAATGCAGACGGTAGGTTTAAGGCCACATGGTTAATTAGCTTGAGCTAATTGATTTCTTGAGATAGATTTCAGCTTGTGAAAGGATATATGCAAGAGGAGGCACTGCAAAAGGTGACTTAATATATGGCCTCAAAACAGATGGAGTCATGGAGACATTCCACTGAAGAATGGAATGGAAAGGAGGAGGTGGCATATTACATGGACCTTCATTCAGAATCTGTCTCCCCGGGAGAGAGGATGTGAGCATGTAATCCTATAATCCAAGTGTCTTGCATGAATAATGCACTAAAAATAGGAATCTGCTATAGACTTCAATCTGAGAATTTAGTTCTTAATTTCTGTGTAGGGGTCCATGTGTTTGGTTCTGGGGACTGTTTGTTCAGTCACATTTACCAAATGAAATGCCAACTGCTTCATGTTACCAGCATCTGAGAGAAGGCAGACTCATAGAGTTGGGAGGAATTTTTTCAGTCTCCATTTTCCTTCAAGAGAAGGGTTTTTAAAAAATATGAATGAAAATATTAAAATGTTTGATGCTAACATTGGCTTGGAGATAAAGGAAGATTTAGGCATTTGCTGTGTTGTGCGTATGTCAAAAGAGGCTTCTGTGCTGTTTTTATAAAGACTATCATTGAAGTTCTGCTGACAAACTGCTGCATGTCTGTGGTGTCTAACAGGTCTGGGTTTCCTTCTTTCCCTGGGAGATTCCCTTCCATGCTGAAGGCTGGTATTTGCTGTTGTGAACAGGACATCACATTTGCCTTTTTACTTCAAAACATGCCCTCTCCAAGGTCTCTCAGACCCTCTGCAGATGAAGTTTATAGGAGGAAAAAGGCTTTTTCTTCCCCTCCCCGAAAGTGTTCCGGGTCATCAAACTCCTGTTGATCAGAGCAGCACTTTTAGTTTTTGTCCCAGATGTGTGACAATTCCCTATGGACTTGACCCCAATTCCAACTTGTCATATAGAGAGCAACAGCCCTTTCTCAGGCACGCTCTTAATCTATCCCCCTGATCATTATTGATTCAAGAGTCTGATATTTCACTGTCATCTCAAATAGAGATGATTAAGTCTTTCAATCTTTAGACTAAAAAGGAACTGATATGAACTACCCTGACAGGACAATGTCTTCCCTCTTCATTTCTCCTGCATTTCAAAAGATGCCTGAAATGAGCTGATAAATAGGATTTCAGACGAATGGGAGAAGTCAGTCAGCAAAGCCTGTCATGCCAGACTCCCTCAATCTCAAAGGTTGCAAAGATGCTGACTCCTGGCAAAGTTTGACAAACCTTGGATGACTAAGCAAGCTTCATTAACTCAGATTTGACTAATTGCTCATTTAAGGAAAACAAACAGAAACAGAAAAACTTAGAGCCAACAAGCCAAATGCTGTGAATAGAATACAGTGAAAATCTCTTGAGAGACAGCTTTGGGGCATATATGCAACCCCTTTTTTATTTGCTTCTGTTCACATCTTACTACTACATTTTTGTGAATGCTGAAGGCTGGCATATTGGTTATAATTTTTGCAGGTATTTCTTTGTTATCCACTAATTGCATACTTTTTACCTTTCTTCATTCTCTTATTTAGACCATTTTGCTAAGAAGGATGCAACAGAAAAATCTCATACTGCCTGTGAACAACACCTCACTGGAATTTGCAAAAAATATGGAGGATGAAAATCAGGTAGTCAGTATAATCTAGCTGCAACCTGGTTTTCTATTCACTGCTAGTCCTCAAACACTAGTGTAAGTCATCCATGTGTTTTTTACTCACATCCTATTTTTACTGTCCCTAGCTTGCTCCTAGCCTGTACTGTCAATCCAGCAGCTTTCAGAAGACCTGATTCTGGTTTTGATTTAGTCACTGACTCAACCAAAAGTATTGCTTATCTTACAGTTCCCTTTCTGACATGATTTTTCTCTTGGAAATTTAGTTTATAGGTTTAGCAGAGCTGGGAATTTGTTACTATTCTCAATTCATAGTTTTTATCCAGTCCTTTGCTGGGGCCTTTGTTCCACCCACAGCCTCAAGTTACTCCAGTAACACACTTCAAAAGAATTTTCCTGTGGATTACTTAGTCAACGAGAACCAGCAAATTCATTGGAGTTACATTTAGCACATGAGCAAATGATTTTAAATAAAAAAAAAAAGAGAGAGAGAGAGAAAAAGGAGAGACTGTATTCATGTGATAATTTATTCATCATGAATAATTTGACATTGCCTTGCACACCAGCTTAACTGTCAGGAGCACTTAGATGGTTTTGTAATGAACTTGTTTGAAAGGTGCTTTATTTGAAGGAAGGCAATTCTTCATGGGCAAGTGTAACTTCTCAGTGGGAAAATAAACATGGCACTTAACATCATCAGTATCTTATTATTCATGTTCTCCTGTGCAACAGAAGGTATCCTGGTTTGGACTTTGCCCTTGTGCCCTGCATGACCAATTGCCTGATTTCACTTTTCATACGTGGGGCAAAGATTTCAGAGGAAAAACTGCCACTGGTTGGCTTTACAGTATCCCACGGACCTTAAAGAAATGCTATGGATTTGTTCTCACCTGAAGAGGCTGAAAGCAAGAACTCTTTTGTCTGAATGAGTCCGATTAGTGATACATGTGGCTTAGGGCTTTGGTGGAGATAGCTCTGAGCGTTTGCCAATGGCCCAACACAACCAGCACTCTGATTCCCCCCATTCCTGAAATATCCAAGTGTGACTTCAGTGTACACATCTGTTACTGGAGAGGAGTGTTTCTTTTCTAATATTAGTTTCTAGGCTCTCTGTGGAGGTCTTGTGCACCTCTTGAGGATGGGTATACAAATGATGGATGTTTTGCCGTGTTCTGGGGTGGATGATTTGGAGGAAGGCTCTCCCATCCTGCCTCTACATGCACTTATGGGGTGGGTCCTTTCCACGGAGCATTGCCAGGATCCTTCAAGTCCCTTCGTTGCCTCCAGACACTGGGGAGTATGCACCAAGGCAACGCTTGCCTTTAATCATTAATACACTACCTAAATGCTTCCATGTCCTTTCTTGCTTAACTCTTGAAGTGCAGTAGTGTTAAGCCCTCTGATGAATCTCATTTACAAGAACAAGCCTAATTCCAGTTAATGCCAAGTGTTTTTTTTCCTAAGTAATTTGCAAGTGTTTTAAGTGTCTGTCCAAACATTTCTGCAATCGTAAGTTAAGGAGACACTTCGAGATGAACTTTAGTAATTTGAGAATTAAGCCTCTGAATACGTACTTAGCATCAGGAAATCGGGTTTTAAGCCTTAGATATCAATAGCCATATTCTTAATTTTTGTTTTAAGTTGGGCAATGGAGTTGTTACTCTATGAACTCAAGGCTCAATTTCCTTTAAACATCCCCACAGGCTTGCATGAGACAACAGACACTAATCGCTTTCTATATTTTGGCAATTCCCTTATTTTTGGAGGCAGCTCTCGTACCGTGAATTGGTAGCATTTTCATTAAATTTATTTGGATAATTTTTTAACTAAAGCTCACCTTGAATCATTTCCATGACTCTGGATGGATGGTCTTTTTCTGTCTCTGTTCTGTTAACAGCAAAACTAAGCTGTTGCTCTGCCTTATTAGGGAGTCCTTAATGCTGCTGTGCACCTGTCTCCACGCTTCTATGTTTTGCTCCTCATAATGAAGCCCAACAGCTGCCAAGGTGGTACAGGAGGGAGAATGCTTCCATTTGACACCAACATGTTGAACCATTTGTTCAAAACTGCAACTCTTTTAATCGTGCATGCTGCATCTTAATAGAGAGCCTTGTTGAAGTTAATTATTTCTGTTGGCATACCCCAGCACTCAAGACGTTCCAGAGTGAATCACGATGGTACCTCTCCTAGGTTTAGTATAATTTATTAAAAGCTACATTCATCTGAAGGTGAAACGTTGGCAACAACCTTTAATTTAAATCCTGTGACATTTTTGTCAGTTTTATACACTGTGTAGCAGTAAAAATCAGACTTGATGTGGGGGCAAGGATAAAGAAAATAATTTCTATTTGTCATGGGAAGCGTGTCAGTAGGAATAGAGAGAAATAGCTGTTCTGGGCTGGAATGAGAATTCATGCTGTTTCTTGTGGCTGTCTGGGCTGCCTTAAACAGCTGGACACCTCAGAATTACCTGAATTTATCCCTAATTCGTGCTAGAAACCTATAAACGAATTCATGCTAGAAGATTCTAGCAAAATCGGATTCCTGAGCACTACAGCAGCAAGTGTAAATGAATTTAGGTGAATGCAGGGCAATTCGTATTAGGGCAATTTATTAAATAACAATGGAAACAGCATGCAGTTGCATAAAGCAGTGGTATATTTAAGTTGCATATTTGTATCAGAATTTGTTGCTCACAAAAAGCTGCAAAATGGTTCTCAGGAGGAAAGAAAGGCAAAAATATTCAATGAAATGGTTCTAAAGTTTATTTTAGCTTGAGTGCAACAATGTATTTTACTTGCTTTTAACATCTGAAAGTGGTGAAGAGCCTGACCTGAACTGTACCAGAGAATTTCTCTACCAATATGCGGTTTGACAATTGGAAATGAAGTTTTATCAGGAAAATGTCAGTTAGCCTTCTCTTCATGGGGCTTTGCTAAATTCCTCTATGCTCCTATGCTAAATACAGTTGTAGTTGGATTTAACTGCCAAAGTGCTAAGGGTTGCACGAAGAATTAAGTATGCCACACATAGAAAAGACCAAGGAAATACTGATTTATACAGCTTAAAATATCTACCACTTCTCACTTAGCCAGGTCTCAGTTTGTGTGAAGTGAGTCACATTCCTCCTAATGAAATGGTCCAAGATGACCGTGTTACTGGGGATGTCATCTTTCCCTCCTCCAAATACAAACAATCAGTTATTGAAAAGAACGAAAAATTATATGAAAAGAAATGGTAAAAGGGGAAAGTGCCAGAAAGGGAAAAGGCTTGGTTTAATTTTGCTTTTTTGTTCCTATAAAACACATCAAATGAAATTTACACTATAATATACAGCCTTAATAATGGTAATAATAGCAGCAACAGAATTTATTGCATACAATACCTGTAAGCAGATGACATCCTTGGAGCTTCTCAGTGAAATACAGTGATTTAAAAGGCCGTAGTTCCTGCAAGATTAAAACAAGGGGCAATTAAAACAAATTCAATACATAAATAAAATCAGTGTGCCATTAAGGCAATTGCTTTGAAATAAAAAATATATAATGTATAATAGTGATATATAATTCTATCTGGTTTTATAGCTCTTTGCAGATTTGCCACCCAAATCAGAGGTAATCATATAATAATGTATGTGCCAGCTCTAATTATGTTTTCCACTTAAACATATAAACAAAGGGAAAGGAGTTCCTACTGCAGTGCTGTGTATATCAGGGAGGTGAATGTTAATTTAAGAAGCATGGTGCAATTAAACTCAGGGACTCCCTTAATTTCCATGTCCCTAGTTCTGCAAACTGTGCTGTGAGGAAAAAGGAAAGGAGGGACACAGGTTTCCACCTGACCTTCTCTGTATGCTTGACGATGAGGAGTTACAGCCAGGTTGGGAGCAAGGAGTGCCCAAGATACCAACACCCAAAGACCAAGGAGAAGCAAAGCAGCACTGAAAACTAAGTGAGTCTCCGCATAAGCAGCAGGTTCTCCAGAAAGTGTCTGCAGACTTGTGGATCCTTTCCAAGACATGCCTCTGCCCTATACTCATGCTGGCTTTAGAGGATTTGTTTAGATAAACCATTCCGGAGGCAAGAAGTCTGGAGAAGTTTTTTTTAACCCCAAATGAGGTAGGGTAATCACTGTCACAGCATTGTAAGGCTCAACAATTAGTCTTATGGCATTAATAAGAAACACAAAGCTCTTAGCTTTTTAGCTTTCAGGCAAATAATTATCTTTCTTGTGCTGGAAGTTGATGATAACTGCAGGCATGGATGTTTTTTGTGTGGTGTTTTGGGTTGTTTTTTTTTAAGGAAGAGACTATTTTTTTAAAAGGATTTTGTTCACATAGACCATAGAAATGAGCCTTCTCTTGAACAGACAGATTAAGTATTTTAAGATGACTTGTTTGCAATGAGTGCAAATATTCATCCATGTTTAATTGTATTTTAAAAGCATCACATTAGTAATTGACTATGACATCTTTTCTAAATCTTCCTCCTAATTCTCAGGCTTTCATTAAAAAAATAAAACTTATGCTTGGCTTTTAATTCTGAACTCAGAAAACGCTTGTAAATTAGCACTACAGGAATGTCAGCTTGAGAAATCAGTGTCTGCAGAGGATTTATTTGTAGAACTCTATGTTCTTTAAATACTAAACAACAACAACAAAACTAAGAAAATCCCTCTGAGCACTGGCTTGGTCCCTGCGGGTTAGAAATCTCTGTGTTTGCCTAGGTTTTATCTGCTTATTTTGGTGCGGGCTCCCACAGTGAAGAGCAGAGGACGTGCTCCGTGTGCACGCAAGTACCCGGCTGGGCTTTGGGCTGATCTGTGGGCTGAGGAGCAGCAGTTTTCCTCACAGTGGGACTCTGGGACACAGCAGAGCTCTACACCAGCTCATTTCGTAAACTGTAGAATCAAATCCCACAATTCATATACAGGCAGACCTCCCATGCAGCTCAGCGGTTTTCTCTCCTGCAAGTGAGACCTGACTCTCTGAGAGCACCAAAAGGGGAAACTTTCTTATTTTCCCTCCCTGTTCTCTGAAAGGTGATTGCTTTGAGTTTTTCTTGATGCCAGCCACCAAAAGCAAATCCATCAGAGACAAGCCATAGTAAGCACAGTCCCAGAGAAAAGAAGTGTTAGCAGATAGAAAGATTGAAAAAGTCATTAAAGCAGCTAATGTTTTCTCATATTTTATCTCCTTCTCATTAATTGCTAGGAACAATTGCAATTGACACAATTTTGTGTCCCCAAAGTTCCCTCATCCAATCATGCTAGTCCTGATCAGTGAATCTCACAGAGGTCGTAAGTCTTTTTTTCTTCTCTATCATGTAATATCACCAAATCTTGCCATCCTTATACTGTCAGACTATGTCACTGGGTAACGAAAGCACATCCAGATTTGGAAGCATCAGTTCTTCCTCCTGTGTTTCTTCATGGACGATGTATTTCCTGTGGAACTTATGAATTCTTTACTACTTTCAAAACCCACCTGTATGTGTTCCTGTACAGCCTGCCCTAGGTGATCCTGCTCTGGCAGGGGGATTGGACTTGATGATGTCTTGAGGTCCCTTCCAGTCTCTAACATTCTATGATTCTATTGCATGGCAGGACCAGCGTGCAGACAAGCAACTAGTTCATCAGGTCTCCAAAAATAGATTGCCCCACATTCTGATATATGTACAATCTGCCAGTGAATGTAAAACCTGTTCTTTGGACACTGCAAGTTTTGTTTTTTTCCCAAGTTTTTTATTAGTGGCAACGTCATACCAGCAGAGCAGAGCGCAGTGCAGGCAAAATACCTGTGTTAATCCAGACGCTGGGAATGATTTTGAGGCCTGCCCTAATGTCTGGTTGCTCTGAATATTTTGCTGGATTTTTCACTCTTATAGCTGTAAGAGCTGCAGGTGGTGTATGCATAACAGAGTAGACATACTTTTACACTCAGTCTGCCATGCTATGTTTTAAGTGCATTAGCTATTCCATTTTAACGTAATGAGATGGGTACTGTGCATCTATTTGATGTCAATTGATTGCAGGAAGAACATTCATTTAAGTTTAATTAGCATGTAACTGATAAGTCCAATTACTCTATAATGATTTGGAAATTACATGAGCTACATATTTTGTGATTGTGGCCTTATATAAAACACAAAACTTGTGAGGAAATTTTAGCTATTTAATGAACACTTTTAAAAAATTCCTATTCTGCGTTTAATCAGATATCAATTAGTTGGAAAAGGGAAATCTTAAATTAACATGTATTAGCAGTGTTAATTGGCAGCACACTTCCCACTGAGTCAACTGCAGTATGGAAGCCCATTTCCACCACAGTGTAATGTAGCACAGAATGTGCGTCCATACAATGCCTCTTATTGTGCTGAAATTTTATAAGAAATTCAATTATTCCCTTATACTGGGGGTGGATCTGATACATAATTAATTCTGGCTTGTTTTAAAAGATACCTACATAATTAACTATGCATGGAATACATTATCTCTGGCATGTTTTTAAAACCTTAGTAGTTCCCCTTTGAAACTAACCCTTGCTCTTTAATTAACAGATAACGTATTGCAATATTAAATTTGAGACGTTGCCATTTTGGCAGCATTTGAAGTGATGTTGTTCATTATGGTTGCCATGGAGCGTACTTCATTTGGTTTATGGTCATGTGTCCTTATTGATAGAAGAATATCTTAGGGACAGCACCCAGAATACTACTTCAGAAATGGGGGTTTATATTTAAATATGTGCTCTGGAAATCAGAGTAATATGAACGGTGGGAGTATTTTTACTGCACATCTCTAGTGTTGCATGGTTATTTCCCAATGAAGTGAGCAAGAATTTTTCTAATGATTCTGGTGTCGGAGGGGAAACTTTTGGGAAGGCATTGGAGCCTAACCTTGAAAATCAGTTAAAAAGTTGCCTCAGAGAATTAAGGACACAAAGGTTAGGTATTTTCAGTAAACTGTCATCTGAAAGAATATGATTATTTTCCCATTAAATTCTTCAGGAATCCTAGTTAGACTGGCAATTAAAGTTAGGTGCTAACACGTGTAGAGTTAGAGGTTGCTAATAATCACTAACATGCTCAAAATCGTCCAAACATAACCTGGAAGGAAGGGACCCTAACATGCCTTTCTTTAAATAATTTGATATGAAATAAGAAAAAAAATCTGCAGAAAAAAATAACGATTGTTGAATTTTCTTATTAAAGTAAAAAATAAAGGCTTTAATTTCCTTCTACTGGATTTCTCTTAGCCTTTTAATGTGACATATGACTCCTAATGTTTCCGGTCCATCAAAACACTATTAAAATACAACAACAAAAGAATCTGCATTTATTCATGGCAGAAGGAGTGAGGGGGAAGGTTACAGACCTATTGTTTCTCTCTTTACACACAGCCAAAGGGTTTTTTATCCTCTGGATATATTTGGATACCAGATGGCAGATTGATTTCGAAGTTGTCAGGCAGATTAACTGAAGTTAAGATCCGAAATCCGTCTGGGGGTCTGATGATCTTGCTTAGCAAAGATGCCAATGATCTCACCCAAAATTGGGCATTTGGTACTTGAGAAAATATATTAGATTTGTAAGTCCAAATTTTAATTCCGTTTTAAAACTTTATTGTGAAACAAAAAAAAAAGTAAGCTTCATCTGAAACAAAGGAGGAAGCGAAATGCTGTGTCCTCCACTGAAATATTTTTCTTGGTTTTCTGTGGCAACGCCTTGTGATCTGGACTCCAGGAATACCAAATTTCTCCCTCTTTGCCTCGTCTGAGCATCCTAGAGGATACGATTCCTCTTGTTCTGTGAACAGAGAGTGCCACTGCATCCCAGTCGAAACCAGTTCATTCTGCTAGGCATGGCAGGAATATACATAATGAACCATGGAAACATGGGAAGGATGAAGCCGTCTGTACACTTCAAGTGCTGAAGTGCAAAAGACAAACTCTCTCCACCCATTACCTCCACAGCAATTAGCATTGCTGATCTTGTCCATAATTATTTGTGGTGGAAAGATCACAGCTGTTGAATGGTGCTGAACACTTGAAGTAGAATAAGGTTGGGCTTGGATGATATGGATAAGGTTATTAGAAGTGCCTACAGTGCAAGATCATTCCAGTTGGCTTTTTGGCTGCCTTTAGTATAGAAGAATCATATTGTGAGGTCAGTTGGTGATGCTAACAGTGTTGCCGTCCTGCTTTCTAACTCTGGCCTTGAGGGAGCAAGACTGTGTGATCAGAAAATGCTGCTTAATAATTATTGTAATACCCACTTCTGCTCATAATTGTTTCTAGCTATCCGCAGACCTGGTGTAAAAGAGGCCATGGAGAACATTAAGTCTACACGGAAAGGGATTCTCTCACTGTTTTATGTGTTAATCTGATATTCCAGAAGAGATAAGACTGTTTTGTGAGGTTGGTTATTTTCTTCTCTTTTTACAGTAAAATTTCCCAGGATATTGAAACAGAGTAGAAACAAATGTAAAAAATTCAAGCTGAAGTCAATTTTTTCCAAGCGGAAATAACCACAGATATGTTCCAAGTAATCCTTATCTCAGTGCACACTTTTACAAAAACAAACAAGAACTATTGAAATGGATTTGTGCTGTAGGAACATTTTGTGGCACGCACAGATTTGTGTATGTCTGTGTTGGTGTTCTAGCTCCAAACTCCTTGGGACTGGTTGGTCTACAAGAAATAAGACTAAGACTGAGCAGCCTAATGATGCTTTGGAACATTTGTGCCTTTCCCCACACTTTACCTTGAGCTGTAGGATTCCAGCTGTGTTGTTGGCTCAACCTACAGTTGTGAGGTTTTTCCCCACAAAGTCATGCCACCTCAAGGCAACTCGAGAGGTACTGCAGAAGCCTGGAGAAGGTATCATTTCTCCCCCTTTGTGTTACTAGAATGCTAGCAAAGTGGTGAGAGATCTGTGAGCATGGCTTTAATGAGCTGCAAGCATGGCACAATGATTCAATATGAGCCAGAAATTAGTCAGGCTGAGTAGCAAAATGACACTTTCTTTGAAAAACACCACAAAAGCATACTGTAATTTTGTATAATTACTGATCAATTGCCATTGATTTATGCCTCTCATTTGCCATCAAAGGACTAAGTAGAATTTAGCCTGAGCACCAAACAGCAACTGGATGCCTTTCTAATAGGATATACTAAATAATTATGTAAGATGCATCTGGACTTCAGGATCACAGAGATTTCTGTCATGGGAAACTGTAACCTGAGAGTGTGAGTTTAAAATCTTATTTCCCCTGAAAAGGAAGATGTTATCTCCCATGGAGCAAGTCTTGTCCTTTGCTAACACTGACTCATATTTGCCATGTTGCAAAGATGAGAGTCCAGATTAGTCCCTCCTAGTTTTGCCACTTTACTGAAGAGTTTCAGCTAAGACCCTGGTGTTGTAGACTCCTGCATTTGCTAAAAACAGGGGAGATGTCTTCACTGGGGGTTCAATGCATTATGGATGTAATTCTATTAATTCCTGAGTGCTGCCACAGACACTGACTTTTTTTAGTCAAATTTCTTGCTGCTTTAATGCCTGGTAGTTAAGTCAGCACTACTGGGGCTATATATTTGTATAACAGTCTAGGACATGCTGCAAGGACTAGGATGGGGCTCCTGTCCAGCTGATGGTCAGGGCTGGCCCCTGCTCACCCCACAGCTGGTACCTGGGTCTTTGGGCTCTGTTGCTGAGCTGATGCTGAAGCCTCCCGTAGCAGGACTGTGGGTCCATTTTCTGGCCAAAATAAAATCTTTATCTGGCACTGTTGTGACCAAATGTGTCTACCAATGAGGATATGAGTAATATGTTCAGAGTCTGACCTTTTAGCAGTTTTGTGGAATAATTTAAATCAGTATTGCTGTGTGACAAATTATAATTTCTGTCATCTGACACAATGTTCTGGGGGAAAAATTGCCTCTCTGAGGAGCATAAAACGTGAAATGGAAGCAGCAAAAGCCTAGTTTTCCTTTCTCCTTGCTCCATTGGCAGTGAAAAGAGACCGAAGCCTCAAGAGAGGTTACAGTGTGATTTTTGACACACCACCTCTGTTTTCAAGTGTCACTGGACTGTGTGTGTGTCTGAATGTGTACAGGCACCAGCAGTCTGTATATGTCACTGCCCTCAAACAGTGTCTGAAGAAAATGCTTGTGTGCACTTTTCCTCCCTCCCAGCTGAGATAGTAAGAGTTCTTAATTGATTGTTATGAGGGCAGAATTTAAATAAAATGAAAAAGCCAGCAATTTCACAGCATGTGCTATTGATTTATTGTTTCCCTTTCTGAGCAGAAAAGTGGCAGGTCCAGGGCAGAGAAGTGCTGCAAGAGAAGGCAAAAGGATAAAAAGGGGTTTGAGAGAAAGGAGGAGAAAGAAGGCTAAAAAGAGCATCAATAGGAGAGGGAGAGACATGACAGAGAATGGGGCTTGCAGGAAAAGGACATCTTCAAGAATGCTTGGAAAAATGTGTGGGTGGATTAACAAAAGGAATAGCAATGTAAGGAGAGGGTAGGCAAGTCAAGTAAGAGATGGGGCAAAGAAAGAGGTAGAGAACGGGAGCTGCAACACTGTCTCAGTGGTGAAATCTTGAATATCTACTTTCCTAGGCTATTTGCCGTATTGGGCTTCTGTTCTCCAACACTGCTGGTGGAAGCTCTTGCTTGGCACCAGATGGGTGCACTGGGCTGCTTAGCTGGACCAGTCACAGATCCTACCAGTTTTCCTCATGAGTGTTCCTGGTATGTCTTTTGAGGGCTTGGAAAATTAACTCTTTAGTGGTCATCAAAGAAACAAAATGATTGGCCAGGAATATTGCATGATAAATGCAAGTCAAATAGGCTAATTAGTAAAATGTCTTGAAATATAAAAGCAACATCCTATGATATGTACGTATCTGTAGCCCAGGGTTTTATCTTTGTAAAAACAGCACTTGTGGGATATTTTTGCTAAAAGATGACAGAGGGCCAGGGTTAAGTCAAAGGAACTTTCTTTCAAGGCGTATCGGAAGTTAGGCAGGCAGGGAATGATTCATCATTCAGAATTCTCAGAATAGATTTTCTAAATTTATGAATTCCATGTTAATTCTGTTTCTCTTCTCCAGCCTTGACTGGCAACAGCTGTTTACTTTGTTCTTTTTTACTCCTTGGTTTCATGATTTTCCCATCAAAATTTACCTGTTTGTGTGCTGTGAGATCCTGAAGTGGTTTGAGGGATGGTGGCCAGAAGGTGATTGCTCAGTACAGTAGTGAAGGAAAGCAAGAAAATATTTCTTTTTGTTTCATTTTCCACTGCACATTTTCTGTAATTATTCTGTGAAAAACTCTTTGTAGGCATATTTCAGGAAAGGACAAAGTTTTGATAATTGCAGGATATTTGGATAAAGCAAACTTGCACTTCTTTGAGAAGCTGGTTCTTTGCCCTCTTTCAAACAAAGCCACAGAGCACTGTGACCTCATTGGTCAGTCAAGCAAAACAAATTGAATTTGAAGTAATTAATACTTACCACAATGTGCTTGGGAATATGCTAACAACCAAGAACTATTTGCAAAGAATTAGTTCAATTAATTAAACAGACAAAGATTAAACTAATCAGATCAATTACTCCTTTCATCCAGGTCTAATAATAAGTATCAATGACAGATTCCTTTTGGCAGTTGCACTGCTGATGCCTTCATTGATGAGTCTTGCCTCTTGGAGTAAGCAAACAAAAGCATAAAATGTAGCATTCATATAGTATTTTTATTCTAGTTTGATTTGGAAGTTGGGGTACTCTCTCCTGCATTAAACTTGTGTGTTTTATTTAGAAGGAATGAGAATTAACTAGTGTCAAATGATTGTAGATCTAGTAACCAGAATGATGAGAAGAGCTGGGGCTGCCCAACCTGTAGAGAAGGGAGTATTCACAAAGATTACAAAAAAAAAAAAATGGACAGGGATTAACTGATCTGTCTATTTTCTTGGGCTGGGGCAAGTTACCATGGAGTAAAACAGAACTGAGAAGTTCTAAGAAAATAATTTAACTGGAAGATTGACTAGACCTGGAGGGGATCGTCTATAGTCTCCACCTTCAGAGTTTTTTAAGAACAGTCTAGGCATGACTTTGTCTAATATACTCCACCTTGTGGGATTGGTGACATGACCCATGTTACTGCTGTATCTGTGATTCAGGTTCAAGTTGTGTGGGAAAGTAAAAATTTAAACAGTGAGAATGTTCATTTTCACCCATAATATGCAAGGATTGAAAGCCATCCGAGCATCACTTACTTGAAATTGGTATAAACAGAGATGTTTGGGGCTTTAGTGCGAGGAGGAGGTAGCTGCACTGCTTTGTACACATGCTTTGAATAGAGCTTTCTTTGTTTTAGCAACGTTGCGTATTTTCTATCTGTAGGCCATGTTCATAAGCTGTCTCCAAATCCCCCCTATGTTAGTGCATCTCACCGGTAATGAGAGGAAGAGGCAAGTGGAGACAGAGATGGATATTCATTCCTGTAGCAGGAACTGCAATATTACAAAACAAAGCCATGAGGTTTTGGGTGGTGGGTCCTGCCTTGCTTTCCAAAGTGGATTACAGGCTCCTTCCGCAGTGGCTTTGAAAGGTGTCTGTCTGCCCTGCCAGGGCTCACCTCCATGCATTGAAGGCTTCTGATGTACCACTAGTCTCAGGTGAATTTTGCCTTATGCATCTCATTTGGCAGTGCCCACCTTGGCCTTTTAGGTTATTTTGAGGAACTGCTCCCTTATTTAGGAGCTTCTTTTGTTACAGATGTACATGCCATTTCTCAGGGACGTCTCCAGTGGTGTTGGAGGGTGTCTCAGGAACCATTCTTGCTTAGGCTGCAAGATTGTGACCCAAGGATGAATGGTACCATAACGTACCCAAGAAACATTTTAGAGACACCATGTTATCACAACCAGAACTAACTCCAGAGACCATTATATGCATTTATTATACAGTACTAAAGTATGAAAGAGTCAATTAAAGTTTATTTGGTATAAAATTAACACTCCTTTCTTCCTCTTCACTGTGCTGATTATGTTAAAAGGGAACAATGAGGCAGCTGCAGTGGAACAGTATCAGAGAAATTTCTGTCAGCATTTACTATAGGAGAAATTACAAGGCTAGGTTTTCTCAGCCAGTTCAGTGAGCCAACTGGCTGCACATGTTGCAAATGCTTTTTTGTACTATCATGAACTGCAAAAAGAATACATTGAAATTTTCCTCCTTTTTTGAAAAGAGAATGGTGAAAACACAGGAAAAATTACCGTATTCAGCTCTTGCATTGTGCTTCTCCACAGCTTTCCAGGGCTCTGATCCAGCCAAGCCCGTCAGTGCTCGTACAACTTTAAGCACCTACACAGTCCCTTTGAAGTTACTATGACTTTCTTTTGAAAAGTGCAGTCAAGCCCGTGTCTTGTTTCAACTTTAGATTGATTTGAACGTAGGAATTTTTCAAAGGAAAATACTGTGGTTTACAATTAATTCATGTGATTATAGTATATAAAGAAAACTGAACGGGAATGATCACCCTTGAAAACCAGTCAACGAAAATTGATCACAGGGACTTTATTTCTTTTACAGTTTTAGAAGTAGAATAAAAATTCTCTAGATTAGGTTACTTTTTCAGGGTGCTTTAGTGTAATTTCTCTAGAAGTTTTTGGATCTTCCCCTGTTAAATTTTATACCCTTCTATTCCATGAGAGTGAAAAATATTTTAAATGGTAAGTCTATTGAAACCCTCATTTTTTAAAAGGATTTTTTAAAAATAAAGCAGCATCCTGCAAGCTATTGTGTTTTCTATGATGGAGTTGGAATAAGAATAGTAAGTTGGCAATGTAAATTTGCATAGAAATACGCTGCCTAAGAGCACATTTATTACACCAGTTATAACTCAAGCAGATATGAAATGGCCCAAAGGTAAAGCAGAGTTGATGACAGAATAAAAATGTGCATGCAACTTTCTGTGGGCTTAAGTTTGTTGACTTTGTGATTATTTTCATTTAATATGTCTCCAGATGAATATTAACTTTTCTTTTTCCTGGATGTTTACTTCTGGCTCCTTTGTAATGAAATCTGAAAAGTGTGTGCTCTGATTAATATTAGGTTTAATTTAAGTATAGCCTTTCTATTCCTTGCCAAAATACAATTTTATGGGGTTTTTTTTAAGGGTGATTTGTTTCTTTGTGTTTTTCAATGACTCAGAAGGGATATTCCTACACCAAAAGCTATCACACGTTTTAGGTAGCTACTGCAATTTTTCTTCTTTTGCAATAGTGGACATGTCCTACTTTCCTTATGTTCAGATTCATTGAACATGATGACAAAAGAACAGAGTTCTTTTCACAGTTCTGTTTTGTTTATTGTTGGGATCTTTTTGTGTGTGGTGGGGTTTTTTTTGTATTTTCCATTCCTTTGCTTCCCGACTTACAGACAAGACATCTTAATTCCCTATGAATTTTATTCAAGGCATGGAAAAATGTAGGTGAATTAGGGTTTAATCAGAAAGAGCAGAAAAGGTACTTCTTCCTAAGCTCATAGAGCCTGCTTTTACTCTGCTAAAACACAGTGAAAAGCATGTGTCTTCTCAGCTGGCTTTCTCAGCTTGTGCCTTCTAGCCAAAGATGACTTTTCCTGGAGAGGAGACAGGAGGAGCCTTTTTTTTTTTAAAGGAAAAAAAAAGAGATTTTTGAGATTTTTTTCCCTCTTATGATGTAATATTTTTTCTCTTATGATGTAGTCAAACTGTAAGACTTGGTTCTAAATGCTGAAACCAGTTTAATGTTGGTTCTGTGCATCTTGCAGCTTCCAGTCAAGAGAAATATTGCACGTCTTTACTGAAGTCTTGTTATCCTTACTCTTCTGAACTGTTACCAGACTATAAAATCCAGCTTTGGAGCTGAAAAATGAAGTTGCATTGTCATATGACATAACAAGTGTTAATTGGGCAATAGCTGCTTTTCTGGTCTCTTACTCTCTGTTAATGACAAAAGAAAAACAAACAAAACAAAAGCCAAAATAGCTTATGTTTCTATACTGGAGACAATAATGACCATCACATGGGTTGTTATAGTCATAATAGACTTAGGGTATTTTTCAGCTGAAATAGTTTAATGTTATTTTTTATTACTGACTAGTGTTGTTTGCTGCTTTAGAAATTAGCTCTGTAATTTTAAATATCTTCTTCTTCTGTGTATTATGGCTGTATAAATAGGGTAATATTTTTCTCCCATTGCTTTTGTTTGGTTTTCTGACTCCTTCCATATTGATTTGTCTCAGTGCTCTGTGAAATTGATTACATTTGTTTCTTTAGAAATGAGGCTTCTCGAATTCTGCATTATATTTACCACTCGAGAAAAAAATGACAACAAAGCAATGCGTTTCTTTTAGAAATGAAACAAAAGCCTCATTCGAATGAGAGTTAATTTAATGAAAGTATTTAATCTTCCCCTCCTCCCTATCCTGAAGCAAGAAGTTATGGCACTTCTTTATTTTAAGATCTCCTTGCCATGTTTATTCTGAGTCATTCTCAGTTTACTGGCAGAAATGAATTTTTATTCTGCTAGGCCTGCTGAGATTATCCCGCTCTGTGACAAGGAGCTTTAGTCCTTCTTCTGGTTTGACTATCATCAACAGACTGAGCTAAAGGGCTTGTTATAGTATAGTATATTCTCTTAAATTTAGTACTGTTTGCCACGTGGATTCCTGTTCCTTTTTACATGGTCAGAAGAAATGGAGGGGAAGATGGCAGTTGTTTTTGTGGCAAGTTCATGTTCTGCCGGATCTGATCCGGATGATTTCACTCATTCCCTGACCTGGTGCACCAGGCAGTGCTGAACCTGTCCCCTGTGCCCAGCCTGCAACACTGTGACCCACCAAACCTCTTACTACCAGCTCAGGGACGAGACATGGCTCCACAGGTCACACTCGGCAAAATTCCAGCTGGGTAGCTCTGTCTGTATTTGTGGCAGTCCGCTCGCTGAAAAGCTGAACTCAGAGGAGGGTTGGGGCTGTAACACAAGAAGGGCAACGAAGCTGGCGAAGCCTCTAGAAAACAAGCCTTATGAGGAGCGGCTGAGAGAACTGGGCTGTTTAGCCTAGAGAAAAAAAAGGCTGAGGTGAGACTTTATCAGTCTCCACAACTTCCTGAAAGGAGGTCGTAGGGAGGTGGGGGTTGGTCTTTTCTCCCAAGTAACAAGCAATAGAACAAGAGGAAATGGCCTCAAGTTGCAACAGGGGACATTTAGATTGGATATTAGGGAAAATTCTTCACCAGAAGGGTTGTCAAGCATTGGAACAGGTTGCCCAGGGATGTGTGAGTACCTCCCTGGAGGTGTTTAAAGGATGTGTAGGTGTGGGTACTTAGGGACGTGGTTTAGTGGTGGACATGGCATTGCTGGGTTAGCAGGCTCAATGATCTTAAAGATCTTTTCCAGCCTAAATGATTCTATGACAGGGACCATGTCTGCAACTAAGGCAAGATCTGTGTGCTCAGCCCAGGACAGGGAAGAGTAAACCAACTTGGCTCAGTGCTCTGCATTGGTGGCGGGAGACTCGCTGAAGTGAAACAGCCTGTGCTCTTTGCAGAGGAGACAGATAAAGCTTGGTATTGTTGGTTGTCTAATGTCAGCCTAGTGCCTTTTTGGAGATAATCAGACCCATCCTCAATTAGCTCATGAGCTGTAGCATCTTGCAGACAAGCAGGTGCCTAATTCTAATGAAAAGAGTCAAGGCAGCTGCAGCCCAGATGTTTACAAACCTTTCACCAGTATAGTAACTGTGATATGGATGGTTTTTGTTGGAAAAGTCTCCTTATGGCTTCCTTTGTCTGGGGCAGCTGCAGGAGCAGAGGATACTATAGAAAGGCCATGCTTTGCGCAGTTGTCACTCTTAAATCCAGAAAAGCTGGTTACCATCCAGATGTAACCATGCAAATGCATGGGGCAGCTCTGACTTTCAACTGCTGCTTCTCTTGTTCTAAACCTTCATCTTTACATATGTATGGTAGTGACCATTAAAGTTGACCTCAGGTACTGGAAATCCATCAGAGTTGAGTACGTTTATTTCCTGACTGTTGATCTCTCACCCTGGTGTGAGCCTGAGCCCCCCTGCTAGCAGGTTTTTCTCCCCATCTGGCACTCTCCAACCTTTACCAGCCCAGGGTGCTAGAATGTAGAGTGCCATGAGGAGCTTTAAAAAGATAAAGAGTTTTGTAGCTATGTGTTATAGTTCCATTGAACTTCCAAATCTGCTGTGGAAAAAAGGTCAGATAGAATATGTTCACATGGAAAGATTCTGCAACTTCGTATCATATGCCATGTTTTTTTCTGCCCTAGTATAAACATATTAGGCCCTTTAAATACTGAGAGGGAGTGGGGAGAGGTGGGAGTAAGAGAGAGAAGGGAACACTTGCTCCCTGTGTTAGCTATGTGTTTAGAGACCCGAAGGTTGAAGCGGAAACTAAATAACACCTCAATGTAAAATGTGTCATATAGTGGAATTAAAAAATTCTCTGGGAGAAAAATTACCACAAGACAGGCTATTCTTTCTCTTTCTCCCACTTCCTGCCAGGTTTTCATAGTTATTATTGAACAAAATCCATGTTGCAAGAGATTAATCTCTTGAATGATGCTCCCTGGAGTAGGAGAAAGCCTCAGGCCCTACATGAGTGTGATCAACAAGGTGTTAGAACAACCTGCTCATGGGTGGCTGCTAGGAGAGGATCAGAAACAGGGGCTGCTATAAAAGCACGTTGTCACAGAAGGCACTTTTTAAAGGGATCTTTGAAAGAAGCAAGAGGCTTGAGATGAGAGACTGCTTCTATGTGGTGTGGCCAGTCTCAGAGGGCTCAGCCACCCCTTTGCAACGGGACAGAAGTCAGGGAGCCAGGGGAGAGAAGATGCAGGAAGCATCATCATGGTGAAAGGGTACTGGCTGGCACATCTTCATACCTCAGTCTGAAGATCTGCAAACAGAGTATCTACTCTGCAGGATGGCATGACAGCAAAGGCAAGAACTGAATAGAAACAGATGGAAATGTCTTGCAAAGTGATGTTTGTGTCAGAGACTGATGGTACATGGTCAGCTGGGCAGGGGTCATCAGTCAAGTCTTGTTGAATTTGCGTCTGCTGGACTGCATTTCAACTAGGGGTGGGATCCAGAAGTGGTTTTGAACACCCTGAGTTATCTTAACCCTTTGTCTCTGCTTTGAGTTGCTTAGACTCAGGTTCCATTTACAGACACGGAGTGTTGGGGGAAATACCATAGACCTTGTCAGCAAGTCACAGCTGACAAAGGGGGCTTGTCATTAATGATTGGCGTGCTCATTTTGCAGTAATTGCAACTCCCACTGTGGCCTGTTTTGCATAATAAAAGCCCAAAAGCACCTGTTTAAAGGAAATATTAATCTGTCTATTGGGAGAAATCTTGTAGCCCTCTGTCCTAATAAGCAAATCATGGAGTATCAAAAAAAGTAGAAGCAACCTCTTGAGGTCAAGCAATTAAATTACCTTAGCCAGAGCTTCAGGATCTTTTAAAATTTGTATTAACAGTTAGAAACAAGTCACCAGGGAATTTTTTTCAGTGCAGTGTTACTGACATAAGAGCCCAGAAAGCATGTCTTCTCAAACCATTGCTATCTCAAGATGTAAATCCTTAATGATACCATATATGTCAAGCCTGTATATTATCTAGACAGATATAATAGTTCTGATGAAAACATGCTATGAACAGAAGTCACTGCACTCTTTGCTGCATACTTAATCAGATTTTAGTCAATGTCTTGTGAGTAAGGTTTTAAAACTAAGAAAAAATACAGTTTATAGCAAATTATAATATTGGAAAGGGTGAAAACACACTCCTCTTCAAGTCACTGTCTTCAGATGCACTACACCTTCAGATGCACTACACTGTCTTCAGATGCACTACATCTTTATGAAGTAGGGAAAATTCATAAACACTGTTTTGCGTTGATGATGAGTAAATGTGGTTGCAGGCAGCGTAAATGACTTTCTCAAGGTTGTGGCCCATATCCTCCTATTTGCTTCTCTCTCTGGATCTGGGTCAGGGTAACATAACCATACCACACCACATTTTCCCTTCTGCAACTTGATGATAGAGGGACTGTTGCTAGTGGAACCTCCTACTTTGTCTTCAGATGAGAGCCAGAGCTAGGCTTAACCTCAGCTATGTATTCAGTGCCTCCTGCAAGAGCGAGAAGATTGTTGGAATAAACTTAGAATAAATCAACCCAGTGTAGCATTTATGAAATGAATGTCTTATTAACAGAGACAAAAAGAGCATGAAGAATGGTAATTTCTAACCTTTCTCTTTGCATTTCCCTTCTGTGTTGTGGCTGGAGCCACTCACTCCAGTGAGGCTGGTGGCCTCATTTCTAGGGAACACAGCCTTGAGAGTGCTGGTGAGTGGCTGATTCACAACCACATTTGGCACTTGCATTGCCCACCAGCATAGGTCACCTTAGCACACAGCACATTTGCCATCTGCCCCCTTCACTTGTTTGATCTTGTAGTAGCAGCATGTTTTGTACCCCTATGTGAAGTCAATGCTCTGGAAAAATCTTTCCCCAAGGTTACTTTTCTCTCCTGGATGCTCATAAAAGTACGTACTTAAACAAGTCCCTCAGCACCATCATGTGAGGGATTTCAGTAGTTTCACTGCGGAATAAGAAATTATAAACAGAGCAAACTGAGTTTTATATTCCCATTCTTTAAGTAGCTTTACTAGGGGAGAGTGAAAGGGGCTGTGCATGCTTCTCATTTTCCTTCCCTCTTTGTTTATCTTGGGTCTTTCTGGTTAATCTTCTCTCATCCTCTCACATGCTCTGTTCATTCTCTCTTCCAGAAACACTGCCTCCTGCATTCCTCTATCTGATTTCCTCTTGGAAATCAGCCAGTCTGAAATCAATCTTCTGGATAGAAAGCTGGCCCTTCCTGGCTGGCTTGATGGGTGACTCATGTCTTTGCTTCTCTCTCCACCCCAACTATGGCAGCCTGAGTCACTGTCCTTCATCACATCCCTCGCTTACTCTTCCTTCTTTCCTCCGGTGAGAAATTCTCAGCCGATGTGTGCACGAAATGCCAGAACTGCTAGACAGTCCCAGGGCATGGACGTGACCCACAGACACCCTGGGACCCTCGTGTGTTGTCCTTTGTCTCCATTGCTCTCCACAGCATTTAGGGGCAGACTTTCTCCTTCCACATCTCCTAGGAAAGGGGTAGTGTGCTGATGGGAGCTGCAGAGTAAGTCCTGTCACAGAGTTTGGTTCTTCGATCACTTCTGGACATTATCATTGGAGCTAATCATCTAATTAATTAAACTGTCTCAGATACACACCAGTATTGGGCCTTGGCCCAGACCTTTTATTTACATTTCTGACCAACCCCAATTCTTCATTTGGCAATACATCAAAATGTACAGATGGATCAAAATAGCTCATAATTTCCCAGTAAAATACGATGCTTTGCAAATAGTAACCCAGACTGTCACAGCTGGTATTCACAGGACTTGAATTATACATGTGCAAGCTGGAAGTGCTTTGAAGACTCAGGCATCCAGAACAGACACTGGGGCATGCAGAATGCTTTCCCACTCACATCCTACCTGCTGGCCCCAAGAAGTCCCCCACGGATGTGGACGGGAAGACTTTTGTCCTCCAGCCAAGCTGTGTTGGCTTCATGCAGAGCTCAGCCAATGAAACCTGTTACCATCAGAGAGCTTCTCACCACCGACTCATGGATATCATACACTCAGGGGAGTTGTCTGACATTCAAATATTCAAATACATATATATTAGAGGAAACATTAGTCTTCAGCAAGCAGAAAGCATCTAATTTAGTCAGATAAATTATTCATTGTAAATAATTTGTTCAACTCCGATACCCAGGAACAGAAGGATTTATTTTTCTTTCATTCTGTGCAATTAGCATTCTTCTATGAACAGTAATGGGGTATACTCAGGACAGTCACATTAATATTGGGGGTTTTTGCTTACCTACATGTTCTTTAGAAATGGATATAGTGTAAAAGTGAAGTGTAGATATATTGGTGGTAGATTCCAGCTCAAGCAGCTCTGCCAAGAATTCTCTACTGGGCAAGTACAGTGGCACACTTTCCAGTAAGAATGGATTTCACAGTTAAGTAAGTGTTAGAAATGACATGTTTTGGTTATAGTATTTTCATGTAAGTGACACCTTTAGCTGTATTATTAACTCCCTTCTCTATTGCCCTAGTTAAAAACATACTATAGTGTGAGAACTGGGTGAGACTGTAGCTCCAACTAGTCAAGTGAACTGTCTAGCAGTAAGGGAGCCTGCTCAGAAAAGAGTGGAAGAGCAAGGTAAGCATACAGCAGTGCTTCTCCCAGCTTCCAGAAATTTATAGTTTGGGGTCTTTATGAGCCACGAGTGTATCTTTATACTTAGTAATCTCTGGATATTTCTTCCAGGAGTTAGTTGTATGTGTGTGTGAATTCATCTGTGGCTTTGGTTAATTCCTCCCTGTCTTGTTATTTAGGTTTAAAAAAGTCTTCTACTCTTAACAAAAACATCAAGTAGATTCTTTGTTCATCCACTTCCACACTCTTATTTTTCCTTTCCAACCTCTTCCAATGTGCTTGCAGAATTTCTGAGAAATGTATAGCTCCACAGAATCACAGAATCACAGAATGTTAAAGGTTGGAAGGGACCTTAAAGATCATCTAGTCCAACCCCCCTGCCAGAGCAGGATCACCTCCGTGCTGTCCCACCTCTGTCAGAGTGTTTGAAAAAGAACCTGTGATTTGCAAGAGAATACATAGCAAATTCTGAGGCCAAATAACTCACCTTTACTGTTTTTATCCCTGTTGGTGTCTGCTTATCTCAGCGGCCATTCTGTGGCCCCAGGTAGAAAAAGATTTTGTTTTAAATCAATAATTAAGGCTTTGATGGAAAATTTTGCATTCTATATTCCTCTGCCATTGTTACCTTCCTCCTTTCCTTGTTCTCCCTCTTACTCTTGTAATCTCAGTGTTACTGTTCTTCTGGCAGCCCCTTCCCAAAGGTAGACATGACTTCAGAAGACTTCTGGATGACTTCAGAAGAGATGCTCATAAGTAACACTATATTTAGGCTGTATAAACAAAGTTGAACTTTGGTCTGTTCTTTCGTCTTTGCAGCCTTCCAACTAGAGAAATGAAGAACAAAAGATTCTGTGCTCGGTCACCTCAGGCTATCCCTTCCTTCCTGAAAGCTTTACGCCAAATGTTACGCAGAAGGGGAGAGAAGCAAATCTATATTTGTAAATAAATAGAAAGCAAAGTAAAAAGATAAACATCAGAGGGTGTTCATCAAGGGTGAATAGCAGAACAGTTAGCAAGAGAGAGAGGTAATTTCTTTAAAAAATCCCCATGGTACCTATAAATAGTTTTTCTGTGGCAGGAAAGAATAATGAACAAGTGCTGTGGATTTAAAAGTAAAAGACCCCAGTGCTCAGTCCCTTTTGAAGGCCTCCCTTTCTTTCAACGCATGGGTGTTCCAGTTTTTCTAAAGAGCTGGCAGTGATGTTTTACAGATGAGCTTTCTGTGCAATTTGGGAGACTCTACTAACTGGATATAATACATTTAGCATCCCAAGTGTTGAGCCTGAAGAAATAAATTGGGGTGGAATAGCCCCTGTTGGTGAAACGGATAAGGAACATATATGTAATTCCTGATTGTTAGGGTCGAACACTCAAGTAGTGGGTAGGAACGTGCAGCTTGGTCTGTAGGCGAATGAAGTAGATTCACAGATGAAGAAAACTGAAGTGATGGTGTTGTGTGGTATTATGTTGAGCTGTGGTTGTACTGGATTCCTTGTGGCCAAAAGTTTTACGAGTTCACAGGTGGTTTTAACCTGGTCACTTGGTTCTTAGTTGCTATCCAAAGTGGGGGGGAGGGAATCAATTTCCTATTAATTTATCCTCTCCTGCCCCTGCCACTGACTTTGAGCTGGGTTAAAAGTTTTCCAAACACTTTAAACTGAAGAGAATCATAACATATACTGAAACCAGCATTTCTGCGAAGATTTTTGCATTTCCTGTCTCAGTGATGTCACCCGCTGTGATAACTGCCTTGTCTGGGTCAGCTTTGCTTTATTTTCTATAAAGCTGTTGAGATTTATGGTTCCTGTCACTCCTTTTTACGACTTTATTTTGTGAAGTGACTGATCTTACTGCAAACAAAGCTTTTGCTCATATTTCCAGGATTTTTTTTTCATTCTATAATCAAGGAAAATAGAGGAAACGGACCAGTTTTGAAGCTGTAGCTTTTTAAGAGCTGATAATCTTTTTTTAAAACCTTAAAGTATAGAATTCTCAAAAATGATCTTGGCAGTCAATTCTTCATTATGTTATGATGCATATAGCTGCAGACACTCATTCAGCTATTATTAGCGCCTGCACTGAAGTAATGTCCAGCCATTTGTTTTCTCAAAGGAGTATAGAAATCATGCCCTCCAAAAAAAAAAGAACAAAAATTGTTTTCTGAAGTTCTTCAGGAAGAAATTAAATCCAAGAAGCAGGGTCACAGACTGGTTTCTTCATGAGAACAGCAAACACATAATGTTTTTGAAAGTGGGGAAGGATACCAGGTTAGGACTTTAACTTCAAAATGCTTCATGTTCCCAGCCTGGTCTGGTAGTGGCTGGTACTTCAAGACCTGGAAGGTTTATAGTTAGTTCTAAGCCTTTTTATTGAAGCATCACAAAATAGCAAAATCCCTACTGCTCCCCTTTCCAAAAGAGAGTAACTACTGTTTTCTTCATTTAAGTCACATTTTCTGCCACGGATAGCTATTAGTTTATGTTTTAATGCCGAAGGAGACGTAAAAGAAGGGACTCTTTGCCCTGAAGAATTGAAAAGAAAACAGATATGTTGGGCTAGGTGATCTTTCAAGATCCCTTCCAACCCCTAACATTCTATGATTCTAAGGGCAATCAGCCTTAGGTCTCCTTTATAGGTAGGATACGGCGAGCAATGGTTGAGCATTTTTAAGTCTTTCCAGAGAAAAATGAAGATGCCAACTGTGTGTCAGTCTAATGGAGTCTCTATCACTAGGGAAAGCGAGAGAAAGATGAGGGTATTAGATTCAACAAAGATGTAACCAGAATGACTATGAAATAAAGAGAAGCCTTTGGATGAACTCAGAAGAATCTGGTTTTATTTCTAGTGATTTAGTCAGTGACCGGGGCTGAGGATTTTCCCTGTCACAGACTTCTGTCCCATACCTATATCCTTTTTGCCTTTCAGCATCTTTAAATGTGGTGCTGCAGAGAGCACTGCTTCCTTATGAATTTATGCAGCTCTCAGAGCACAGAGTGTCTCAGGACTATTGCAGTGTCCATATGGAATGATAATAACAAATCACATGTTGAAAATTGTGTGTTTGATCTGAAGAGCATCTTGAAACAGAATTTCTGCCAGTCTAGTGGCTCAGTCCTTTTCACCTCAAATTTACCCCAGCTGGCTACTCCCAGTGTTCTGCTGTGCAAATATCTTTGTTGGAGCTGTCACTGGCTTTTGTCTTGCAAGTTGTTCCCTGTGTGTGGTAGTGGCAGGAGTGCATTATACTTGAATTTCACTTTCTCATGTGGCTTTTACAGCTTTGAGTTCAGACTCTGCCCAGATGGTCCCTCCATGTCAGAATCCATGGGGCATTTTCTTCTCCATCGCTCACAAACAGAATCTGGGCACATGGTACTGTCAGAATAAAAGCAAATGCCAAGCGCAGAAATCTGTCTTTCTACCTACATTTCTCCTTTTTGTATTGTTTTTTAAAAATAATTAATGGTTTTTTGACTGCAAAGTATTGGTCTCGTAGAGTGGTCATATGGGTGGCTCAGAAGTGACCATACATTTAAAACTTTTCTTTAAAATAGCTGGAATCCATTAAAAGCCCCCATTTGTATTCAGGGCATTTCGGCACTGAGCAGCGTGAAAGGAAGAGATCAATAATCACATTGCAAGACCAAACTTCTTGCTGTGCCAGGCTAACATAAACTAGCTCAGCTCTAATATTGAACTCAGTCCTCCCTGATTTGTCCTTCAAATATGGTATCCCAGCTTCTTTGCATTCACCTAAACTGCCCTCTAGGGCTATTTCCCAATTCAGCTATGATAACCTTATTTTACTACTTTGTAGTTCATTCCCATATCTCTCTTTCTCCTTCTTGACCTATCATTTAGAAATTACTAGTGATGGGCCTCATGTTCACATGGTTATCTTTGTATAGCCTTTATTTTAATGCCACTCTCACTCATCACTGACCCTACCAACTTGCTCCACTCCTTCAGTAACAGGTTTGTATGAGCAGGAAGGAAAACGCTGTTCAACCAGCAAATGTGTATCATGAGGAGTGTGTATCACAGGAGATCTGTGGTGGTATGTGTCGTAAGCTGACAGTATGGAAAAATTAGGCATTGTTTCCTAAAAGAAAATTGTAAAAATGGTAACTTAGAGGGACTAAATTTCTTTTTTCTGGTCTTCTTCAATGTTTTCACAAGTCAAGTAATTCTTTACATAAGCATTATCATCATTAACTCAGGTCCCACTTCTATTCTGTTCTGCCTTTTGCCTATCCCAAGGCTGCAACATCACTACCAAGGCTCTCGAGTTGTCTAAAAATATTTAAAGTGCATTTAAGGTTTTTTTGCTGTTGTTTTAAAACCAATTAAATTTTGCCCAAAATTAGCTCTTGGCATCACTGATGCCTCTTCCAGCAACAAAGCTATAGCCAAGTGTACCTTCTATTCATTAATGCTCCAGCATGGGAGAACTCAAATAGGCAGGCACATAGCCAAAGCTCGGAGTTGCACAAAGGGGATATGTTGTGGGAGGATGGAGGAAGAGAGAAAAACTGTGGAATTGATGCCAAGAAATGATGAATGCAGCAAAAACACTAAGTGGCCAAAGCGAGATGCCCTTCTGTGGGACCATGTGCCAAGCCAGGGAGAAGGAAGGCAAGGATGTGTTGATGATTCACTGCTGGTTTTGTGTCGTGCTGAATCTGGCAGTCACAGTTTCTTCTGTGTATCACAAAACTCCTGTGGTGAGAAACCACGTCAAAAAAAAATACGAAGTGGAAAAACATTGGCACAAGAATTTCAGGCTGTCAGTCTCTGAAATGAAATCTTGCTTTAGATATAGTATCAAATCCCTCTAGTCCATCCTTACTTTCACCTTGTTTATGACCGAGTCTCATTTTCTACTGCTTCCAATTGCACAGACATAAAAAAAAGCTTTGAATACTGCCATATGAATGGAAAAGTTCTGGTTTTGCAGTGTGTCGTGCTTAAATGGCTTTTGCTTTATGTGTGTGTTAATTTATAAATCAAACTTAGGCCAAATGATACTGGAGGGTTTGCTAAAAATTGAAGCAAGGTCTTTGTGGATCCAGGCTTATCTCAGGACTGGAATCTTAAGGGTTTGAGACACCAAAATCATTGGAACTTGTCTAACTGAGTTTGTAGAATCTCAAACAATAATTTAGAGGTTTGAGCCACCTTACCCGTATGTGCAGAATCAGACCCAGAGTGAAAGAGTGAATGGCAGCATTTGTAACTGTTTCACTGTGTTTTCAAAAATAAGCATCAAACTGTGCAGGCTTTTCAATCTTTTTCTAAAAGCAGGCTACCTAAGGGATGCAGGGACATGATTTGAAAATTTGTAAGGCACCCATAAGAGACACTGTCACCCCCTTCTGTGGGACAAAGGTACTCCATGATTTTCAGCACACACCAAACCCTGGAGAAGTTTGCAAAGAACTGAATGATTTTTCCTTCACTGTTTGTGTTCCTCCTTTCACTTGTGTAGTTTTGAGCCAACCCAAAGTGCAGGAACCAAAATGCTGGTATGGGAGGAGAGCTGTTGTAATGCAGTTTGAAGGTTAAACACCAAGCTACCTTTGAAAAACAGAAGAGAGTAGGGATGTTCTCCTGAGATTCGTGAACTAGGTTTTATCTTCTAGCAAAAAAGTAAATGGAATCCACATTGAGACTCTTCTCCAACTGAGCACTGATCCTTTCAAGTTTTTTTGTGCCTTATTTTTCAGCAATCTTCGAATTTGGCATTGAATCTTAATCCACAAAAGACAGAAAACTTGCATTCTTCAGGTTATTTATTGATAGTAATATTAGGACATAGCCAGTATTTCATGCTGTTCTTCTTATCACTCTCTTGAGCATTCAAGGGTAGAGAACTGAATTTTGCAAGGAATTACCAGAGTGTTCTAGAGTGAAATTTCCATCAGTTAAAATGAGGCTTTTATTTTTTTTTTTTGCAGAGAAATGGAAAATTCACTTGCTCTGAGCAAGCTGAACATATGTTTATCCCATGTGAAAATCTGCCATTAGCGCCCACAAGCTTCTAGTTTACACAGCACCTTTTTTCTTTTGCAGTGGGTATTGAAAGAAATGTCAGTGCCACTGACTGTAGTCTCACAGATCTGGGAGCAAAGGCCATGACATCCATTCCTGCTGACAGATTCCCAAGGTTGTGCATAAAAAATAAGCTAATTTATACATATTTTTAAAAAAATTTGGCTTTAAATCACCTTCAGAAAACCAAAAATAAAACAGAAGGGGAGAGCTTCCTAAAATTTTTTGTTCCGATCTGTTTATTGAAGGTCACATGATAAGAAGAGGAAAAATCTGTTAGATTTTGTAGCAAAGTTTTGGCCAGCATTGTTAATTATTTTCTTTGTTATTAATGAAACAAGCTGCCTTGGGCTGAATCCAAGTCTCTCATAAGCCACACAGGTGAAGATTAACTTCTTATCTGTCCTCTTCTGCCACGCCATCAAAAAAGTGTCACTTCTCTCCTTCGTTTTTTCCACCCCCCCTTCAGATGCTGTACACACCCCTGCTCAGCATCCCTCTCGTTTCAGAGCTGGAGACACACAGCTGCTTCCCAGCCTCACTTGTCTGTACCAGCACAAGGGGCCAAAGCATTCCAGCTGCATTTGAAGCAAGATTGCTCTCAAGGTTCACGCACCAAGTAGAAAACACTTTGTCATTTCAAAACCGTAGACAGCAGCTGAGGGTTTGATGAGTTGGTATTAGGAACTGATAGCAGTACAACAGGCTGATGCCACTGTAGTACAGCCTGTGAAGTCTTCTCACATGCCAGCGTTTTCTTTTTTTAAAGCTTCTTCCTACACTACAGCACAGAGTCCTTCCAGCTCTTTACTCAGTAATCCATTGTAAGCTAATTGGAAAAAAAAGGAGGAATGGGAAGCTCTGCAGCAGAAGTGCCAAGAGTCTCACGGAGAGGGCTGCATTCAGGTGGCTGCCAGGTGAGTTAAAGGCAGTATTGCTTAAAGGAAAAATTCCATCAAGTGATCAAATTGGGATCACTGAGCAACTCGTGACATCTAGGAGAGCACTGCTAAATACCCACTATTCTTATTCTGCCTAAGACTTGGGAGGTGATGACCCAACACTGTACTGATTTGTGGGGGGTATTTTTCAGGGGAAGGATGGTCAAAGATGTTTTTTCTGCATGTTTGCAGTGATGACCCCCATGATTTTATCACAGTTAATACAACTTCATGCCTCAATCTATAGAATTGTAATATTAAGTTAGACCAGTCGGTTTAACATAAAGCAGGGGGAGAGTATTTCTAACCCTTGTGAATTTGAAAGACTGAAAATCCAGGAACAAAATCTAAAAATCAAAAAAATATTGCGGGACAGTAGGTTCTGAAGGCAAGCTGAGGTTGCTTTTACCAAAACAAGCTAAATCTGAATGGAACTAAATTCTGGGAAAAAAAAAAATCAAAGAAAACTAAATTCCTTTCAGAACTCAGATAGGATAGTTGGGTTTTAAATTTGCCTGCAATTTCTAGTATGTTGTACTTGTTATTCCATGTGACTCACCAGCATTTCTACCATAAAGATTTTTCAAATTGACAGAAACATTTAACTGGAAGGGGGGTATGTGAAAAAATATGGGATTTGTGATTTATTTTTTTTTTCCCATCAAGTTATTTATTTTGATCTTGAAAACTTGGCTGTTCTTCTCAGAGAAGTGTATTCAGAAGGGAAGAGCAATCCCTCCCCAGCTAGTATTTTGCATTGTTCCTACCTGCTAATTATGTGAAGGGATCTTCAGCGTGCCTGATAGACACCTCCATAATACCTGCTCGACAGCATTTCAGCAGAACTTTGTCCCTCTTCTCATCACACACACGGTGGCTCCTTGGTGTATTGACAGCTGTGTGTCAGAGATGTCTGTGAGGAAGGGAGAGGGAGAAGGAAGATATTCCAGACTTCCATGTTGCCACCCTCCTGATGAGTAATTCAGGCGGTTTGGAGGCTCCTCATGGTCTTCTCTGTCACCTCCACCCCTCTGTTCCCAGCAGCACATTCTGTCTCCTTCAGGAGTCACGCCAGCCTCTCAAACTCAAATGGTACATGATGTGAGATTAATTGGCTAAGAAAGCATCCACAGAACAAGGGGGGGGGGGGGGGGGGGCGGGAATAGGAAGGCTTGCTTGTCAGAAGTGTCATTTTGTCACACTGCAAATCATAGAAATGGGGAAAAGAAGGGTACATGATGCAAATGACAACAAAATGCTTGTCTGGAACGGACTTGCAGTAACTTGGAGGGAAGGGGGAGGAGGAGAGGGCCCGGGGAGGGGAGAGAAAGACATGAAGTCCCAGTTGATGTGTGATGGCCGTCACCATTGCAAGCAGGACTCTAAGGAGAGGGCCACAGCTGTCTCTGCTCTACACTGCTGGAGCAGGCAGCCCTTCTCTGCCACTGTTGGACTAGGAGCAGGGACCTAATGGGGCCCTGGGGGTGTAGGCTCTTGTAGGGAGGGTGTGCTGAAAAGGAGGAATGGAGACCCACGGCAGCCTGAGAGCTGATCACCACCTGTCTTTCGGTGAACTGGCCCCTGGATAAAGCATCAGGACGAGCTGGTCACTGCATTTCTTGTTGCAGCAGTGGTTGTATCCCAGCAGCATCTCCTGCTACTTGTCATGACTGGCTGTAGTAGAACCCACGCAGAAGTCTTTCCCTGCTTTTGCTGTTCTCTTACAAATCCTGCCAGAAGAGCTCCACTCTCCTTGAAGCTGAGTTGAAGGTGTCTAATTCCTGCCTCGCAACTTCTGTTCGCAGTCACTGGAATTCTTTGAGGGGCTCCTTGCTAACTCAGTCCAAACTCTTCAGTAAAGCTGGAATTCAGCTGCTGCTTCTCACTAGAGGTTTCGCAGCCCAAAGTATTCCTGAAGTTTAGGCGTCTATTTTTATTTTTATTTTTTTCCTGTTATATCTTTCCTATCACTGTATTCATGCACTGGGACCTCCCTTGTGTTGCCAACCTGCTGGTTCCTTACTCCTCTGCTTTTCACCCACACAGTTTTCTCTTTAGTGTCCAAAAGGAATCTGTAGGACTACTGTTTTAAATATTTTTTTTATTTCTTTATTTTTTTTTCCTTCTGTTTTAATTTCTTATATACTTTGCATACATAGAGTGATTTGGGATAACCCACTGCAAGGACTATTTTGGTTACTGGTTTTCAAGACGGAATTAAACACCCATGGTAACAAAAATCTAAGACTCCACACATGGGAATTCTGGGCTCTTCCTGCTGCTTGCAGTGCCAAAACTCTATATAAAAATGTTGTCTCATTCATTCTAACTGACCCTGGCAGACATGAAGCTCCTATGCAATAATTAAGAGTATTTTTATATGTAAGCTAATTTTTTTTGTAGTGTGCATACCATACATTTGGTGTGCAAAGAGAAAAAAAAAGGTAAAAAAAAATATTTTATTTCATGTCAAATATTTCATGCTGAAATGAAACAGATGAAGCAAAACTACTTCTTTCACTTAGCTTTGCTGCTGATTTCGTTTCCTACATAAGGACCAGGTACTGATTTCCTACGTAATAACATCCAATAATGTCAGGCAAAAGTAGCTAGATGTTGGAGAAGATAAATAAACCCAAAAGCATACCGGTGGGAAGGACAATGATGGACCGAGAGCTTGGAGTAAGTGTTGAAGACACACCTCTGGAAGTTGTCAAAAACAGGTTAAATGTTTAATCACTACCTTAGCTCGCAGAGCTGTAGGCATGGGGATGTCCTTCAGCCATCTGTAGGATACAACTCCTCCTCCTCTGCTATTCAATGCTGGGAGCCTGGCACCGAGACGTGCAGAGCACCCAGACCTCCCCTGGCAGGGCTCGCTGTGCTGTGTTGCAAAATCACCTCCTGCGCTGAGCCTTGCCAAGTTGCAGGATGGCTCTTTGTTCTGTCACATTGCTGAAACATCTCACAAGGAGATTTGTTTAAAAAAAAAATAGAAAGGAAAAAAAAGAAAAAAAATACACAAATAAGCAAGCAGTGTTTGCAAACTGAGATGGCATGTTAAAGTGTCGCTGGAGTGGATTTCTCCCTGCGCTTTTTGTTGACCATTGGTTTCCTTCAGTTGGAGCGTGAAAGGACCAAGTACGTCCAACCCGACTTCCCCATGCTAACTATCACCTGCCAGGCAAACAAAGTTAATCTATCAGTCACTGTTCTTTTGAGATCGTAAGCTTTCAGAAAGAATTGCTGGCACACACCCACGCTGCTCCCTGCCCCCCTGCCTCGCATTCCCTTCCCATCCAGACTGCAGTGTGACTAGAAGCTGGAACAACATGGGAAATCCATCTCTCTCAATAGTATTTCAAATCTAAAACTTAACCTACAAATAAGTGACTTACCCCCGGCTCCTCCACAGTAATTTCACTCAATTTTAGATCAGTTTCAGTAGTAATACCTGAACGAAAGAGCAGTAGCTACGAATAAATCAGATGGAAGGTATTCTTAGAAGATGTTATCAGGAAGACAAAGGTAGATTAAATGGAGGGGAGGAAAAAAATACCAACCCAGCCACTCCAGCATAAACAAAATAGAGTAAAATTAGAGCTGGCTGTAGGCAGAGCTTTGAATGACTGAAGAGAGCATTTGCAGCCTGCTGAGCAAAGGCAATTCTGCCCCCACACTGACGCACAGAAGATTTGGATTAATTTCAGTCCAGACAGGTAGTACAGCTGCGGTTTGGGGCTGATATCTTGGTAGGAAGGTAAACTGGAGGACTGATGCAGACTTGAGTACACTGCACCTGCTGGGTAACAGAGATATAAATACTAGAAAAGGGGCAGCCAAATTGTGTCTCTTAAGTAACACACAGCTTCTGAACAGTTTCAGCACAGCTTCTGCAACAGAGAGGTGTGATGCGAAGCTGCTGTTAGGATGAGGTAGTAATCAGTTTTCTCTGGCTTTGAGATTTAAAGGGAAGCAGTAGGATTTTGGGAGAAGGCTCTAGGAATGGTTGGATAAATGTCTCTCGGGGTGAGTTGGCTTGGGTCTGTCTTCCCTTAGTCATGGTCAAGGTGACATTTTTCAAGGTGTCTCCTGGCTATGTGTTTCTGTACTGGGGCAGGACTACCAGACACCCTGAGTCCTTCCCTGCTGACGGAAGGTAGGCACTATGGCCTCTGGAGGTTGCTGTTGGGTTACGGGACCCTGAGGTATGCATGGGTGAGCATCACTCCACCATTGAGACCCTGGGAAGTTGTTGCCATCTCCTTCAAACAAACTGCTCCTGGGGCTTCCTGGCACTTCAGCTCTCTGGGATTTGCAGCGTGGGTCACCTGGCTAATGTCCAGGCAGTACCAGCAAGCGAGTAGTATGTCCTTTCATTTTTTTTATTGGCTTTTTTTTCTTTTTTTATGGTCAAGGTACAACCACAAATCTGTTCAGAGCCTCATGGTCTTTGCTGTTGTAAAGTTACAGAAGTCCATTGTTCAATACCTCTTTTCAGTTTTAAGATTTCTGGAAATAGAATCACTTACGGTTAATGTCACTTGACTGAAGACTTTTTCCCATTAAAACACAGCTCTTTTAAAAATGTACTTGTTTGGCACACCAGATGAGCTCCTCTATGAAGAATAGAGACGTGGGAATAAATGTTACAAGGTGCAGTAAATATGTATAGCAATAAGACAGAAGGAAAAGGCATTTCTCTGACCTAAAGATTTCCTCCACACAGAAAGAGAGAAGAGTGGTGTTGCCCAGCACTTGGAAAATGTTGCCTATCACTTAAAATGATTTTTTTCTAACAAAGAAAAACTTTTCTTTAAAGCCTCTTGCCACAAAAATATAGTTTGGATAGCAGTTTGTACCATATGGGTCAGTTGCTAAATATATATGCCTTAAAGATGAACTTTTCTTTTGGTTTTATACAGTGGCTCAACCAATCACAGCAAATGTTAACCATAAAGTACTCAGTCCCACGTAACCCAGACAGCTCGGTGCTTTGTGAAGCAAAAGGAAGAAAACTGCTCGAGTTCATCGGCAACAAAACTTTTTTCAACCTTCCTTACATATTCTTCTTAGGACACGGGCATTGTTCCATGTCTTTCTGACCTTTACGATCTGTAGGGAGTACAAAAGGAGGAGGAGGAATGGATGACACTGTGACCAGAGTTTCCTACTCCATCACCTCCTTGCTTTGCTTATTTATGTCGCTGTCAGAAATAGTGTTGCAAAACATGTACAAAAAGCTATTTTATGAAAAGATACTTAAGTATTTTTAAAAAGCTGGATTAATCAGATTTCTGAGAACATATACACCTTCCAGGGCAATGAACACATGGGCGGGGTGATGGAAAACACTTTTCATTACCTTAGTAGCTTCTTCTGTGTTGGCATCACTCAAACAGGTAGTTCACCTCACAACAAATGAAGTGTCAGCATGGGAAAATATATTTTTGAAGTATAAAATTGGGTTTTTTTGTACTCTGCATTTCTAACTGTAAAGTTGCTTTTCTTTGCATCTTACCTTTGCATCTTTACCTTTATCTGCCTTTTGGTAAACAATAGCTTCCATGGACTATTCTCAGCAATTGTCTTTTGATTAGTTGGCTCAATTACTTGCAACATAATCCATGGTTTCCCAGGTGGAAGTCAGGAAACCCAGTACGAAAAGGGTCAAAATCCAGATTAGGGGAAATACAGCTGGTGGGTGACGTGTTGCCCTCCAGCCATTTGGAAGGTTGTTCATAGAGCTTTTTCTCCATGACTCCCTAGGATGGTACCTGGCCACAGCAACAGCTGTGCAGGAAACTGTGGGACTGGTTTTAGCCACATGCTTTCAGGCACCTCATGGGCAGAGCACTTGCAGGAAGCTGCTACTGAGCCAGTTTTTGTTTAATCTGGCACAAATCGGGGCTGTTATAGAAGCCTGTCGCAGGCTTAAACCAAAGAAAAGCAGACAGGATAGGTCTCCAAATGAGCCTGGGTCACAGGCCAGTAACGCGTAAGGGAGTTGTTACGGTGATGCTAAAAATCCATTATCCACAGTCATGCAGAGAAGAAGTTTAATTTACATGCAGGTGAAGTCTTTGTCAGGAATATTTAAGTGTTCTCTGCACTTGGGCTAAGAAACCCTCACAGAACTGTTGGACATGAGGAAAAATAACTCTTTCTCATTCAATCTCTTTTTTAACTGTTTCTATTTATCTTGTATCTGTTCTCAAAGCTCCTACCCTCTCTCATCTATAGCGGAGATTGAGAAAAGGGTAAAAAGGTTCATACAACATTCATATCCAGCAAAATATTCATATTAACCTATGTATGAACTTATTTATCTAAGTCAAGTAAGTAGATACTTATATATTTTTTTCAGGCAGGAGAAAAGAGAGCATAAAGATGTCTAGACAGCTGAGTTCAGGCATGAGCCACCTATGGTCCTTTTTAAACTACTGTACTGGGAAAAAAAAAAGAACTGCAAATAAGAGATTCCTATCTTTTGATTGTAAACGCACCCTAGCAAAGGGGGGAGGTAACTGAAGATGATAAACTCAGCCACACTTAGAAAATGGTTTGAAATTTGCATGGAGCGGTGTAATTACAACATATAGAGCTAAAATCAGCATACGGACATTTTGACTTTGAAAGTCTTACAGTCTTGGGCATCAGATATTTGTTCCCATAACACCCATATGTCCCCATATGTTCTCATAACACTTTTGTATATATTAATGATGTGGAATGTGTGTGAGATTCCCATTACCAAAGCTATGGTAATTCAATTAATTGATGTATGTTTCTGCAAATACAATATATCACTGTATTGAATAATTAGATTTCTTTTACACAAAAACTCTGTATGTTTTGAGCAGCTTGGTTTGGGCACTGCACAATAAAACCTGAATGTTTCTGGGCCACCTCATCTGAGAACTCGGTTGGCCAAGACAAGGTTTTTGGCCTTATTGGTAGCTGTCAGTATTAGAAATTCTATGACTTTGAGCACTAGTGTTTGGAATAGGATAAAAGCATTTAAAAAGGCTATGGATTTTTTTTTTTTCTGAAAGGGTTTAAACATTATAATCACGTTGTGCTTTTCTGAGACTTTGGCTAGCTGCAAAGAAGAGTTGAGGTATCCTTTTGTTCCACCCCGTTCCTGCTATGCAGGGAAGGGCACTCTGTCTGTGCTTCGAAATGGCTCAGAAGGGAGCACTGGAAAATATTCAGAAGAGCCGGAGGGAAAAGCACAGCCTGTCTGGTGAAGGGCACCACGCACAGTTGCTGAGAGAAGTGCTGTTTGCTGAACTTGCTTTGATACGATTCCAAATGTCTGCATTAAGGGAAATAAACACAGAGACCACATGCACTTCACTTCCCACCAAGTGTTACTTGCTTGTGTCACCCATCCCTTGAATTTTTGCAAGGTTTACTGATGTCCTTGAACTCCACACACACACGCAGACACACACACTCCCTTACCCCATCTGAACTGCATCTCACCCCTCTGTGCTCATTGTGAAGTTGGTGCATTTCAGAGCAGACAACCCCACCATAAACTCCCATGATACCATGACAGCAGTTTTCTGATCTCATTTAAATTACAGAATCATTTCCTGTTTTGTAAGAAAACTGGAAAGGAGATTGTTCTGGGGGTGGATTGGTCTGGTTCAGCTTGTTAAAACCACAGCTTTGAGAGTGGGCTGTTCAAACCCACTTCCAGGCAGCTCCACTTGACTACAGAGTGCTGTTGACCCAGGTTCTGGCCTCAAGGGAAGCTACTTTTCCCTGCCCCTCTTTGGCTTGAATTGAAAATAGTAATGACCCCAGTGCCTGTCTCAGACCTAAATTCTCCTTTGTGTAGTAACGCGTGTACTTGCACTGTATGGTAGAGGCATGAATTAAGGATTGGAAAATGGATGGGAAATTTGGCCAAGCTCTCTTGGTTAGTCACAGGATGAGTATGTAAGATGTTAGATTCAGTTCAGGACAAAACAGGATACTGAATGACTAGGCAAAAATGTTACACCTACTCCTTGTCAAGACAGTGAATCCAGTCCTAAAAATTGGAATGAAAGTTTACCAGTCCAAGCTCAAAATCCACTCAAACATTCTTCCAACAGAGTGATGAGTGTCTTTAATATATTGAGTTAAGAATTATGGCCTGTGCTGGTAAGTGGAATATTGAAGGGGAACGATGTCTTTCTAAATTAGAGCCCCTAGATGGCTTCAGGTGACATCACATCGTTCATATATGGGACATGAAGCCAGAAAGCAGTTCAAGATTTTGTAGATGGTGTTACGACACACCAAGCAGGAGGTGGTCACTGGTGTAAAGTTGCATATGCTGTCTCTGTATGGCTGTCTTCAGAAATAAAAGCACTATAACATGCAGAAGAGGAGAAGGCGTATTGCTCACAGCCATTTTACAACCAGTTAGGTGGAAACAGTGCAGCAACGAGGACTGAAGCAAGATGAGAGCTGAAGTGTTTCAGATTATCCTATCGAGAACAAATGTGATCTAATATGCTATCCACACTGCCTCATATGAAAGTTTAATGTCTTGGAGGTGCCAGCTCTGTACAACTCTGCAACTCACTGTAATCAAGCCACAAGCAATGGCTATGTGAAAGATCTTGGAAAAGTTTCTTGGCATTTTCAATGGACGTGTTGCAAAGCAGTGACCCATTTTTCAGTTACTGGTTTGTGTTTGATAACCATGAAGCCCTACAGAGTAGAGAAGGAAAAGAAATGAGGTTGCCTGAGCTGAAAGAAATGGCTGTGTGAACCAAACCCTTGTGAGGTTTTATATCTTGATAGATTCTCTCTGGAAAACTCTGCCAAGTCTAAAATGATTTCCATAATAGCATGCATTGTTGGTATAAAACAGATAGAAAATGCAGCGTTTCTTTTAAGCTTGCACCTACAACACATCAAATTTCTTTTCAGGATATAACTAGGACCTGTTTATCAGTAAAGTGCCCATGTGGGGTTATTCTTTCTGATCAGCACCCAAGGCAGAAGTAAGTTTTCTAACAAACTGTTCAGTATAAGCACTTTGAAACTACCGATTAGCTGACAGATTTCACCTGCAACAGACCTGAGTAAATTCTCAGCTAGATGGTTATGTGTTTTTTAATTTTTTTTTCTTTCCTGTTTCTAAATGGATTTTAGTGGCATCTCTCAACTCTTGTTGGCAGGAACGGAGATATTTACCATCTGTTCAAATGCACATTGGCCGTGGAAAACAATTCAGACAATTCCCTGAGCAATGGGCAGGAGAAGGCAACCAATAATAGATGCTCTCTCTTCACAGAGCTCAGGTGCAGGCACGGGACAATACATTCAGGTGGGTTGTTGGCACTGAAGTGAACGCACAAACGGAAGTTATGAAAGTATTAATGATCGTATCAGAAGATACTTGGCTCTGGCTTAAACAATAGTATTTTGTTTGTTTTGGTACGTATGGTGCCCCAGCACATCCTTCTGGGGAGGTATAGCACAGAGAAAAAAGGAAAGGAGGTAGTTGCATGGAAATGATCTTCAGTTTGGGAGCCGTAAGGTTGTGTTAGAGTGTCATTTGGTACTGTGGTCAGACAGCTGCAAGAGAACGTACTCTCACATGTGTTTGGCTAAACCTGCTCCTTACTCCAGTCTTCTAGCTATAGACCTTGTCTATGAAGGGAGGCTGCATTTAGTTGCTCTCCCAGCAAACAGTTTCTTGACAAACTGCTCACAGTTGGTGGACCTGAGTCAGGCTTTCCTTGTAAAGATGCCCGTGTTGTTAAGAATTGTTTTTGCAAGTTAGTGCAGGTGGAGAATTTAGAAGGTTGCTGCTGGGAGGAGCAAGTGTCTCTCAGTAGTGTCTGTCCTTCAGAAACAACAACTGCTGCCTGCATCTTTTGTGCAGCAGCGTCTCAGATTAAGTCTCTGCCACTCATTGCATATTTGCTTTCTATTTTGCAGAACTTTCCAGTCGAAGTCACACGGTATGTTTGTTCCCCATAGCATGAAAGCATGACATCTTACTGCTTTTCCCTGGAGCAGAGTAAGACATTCATTTTTAATTGTTGACCACTATATCAGAAATCCTATTTCCCAGAGTTTAATTGTTTTGCATGATGTTTAATTCATGGCTTCCCTACAGAAATCAGCTGTTAACCTTTTTTTAAAAAATGATGTATTATTTAGTATTTATTTATTATTTAGCGATAACATTTTTAATTGTATGAATGATATAATTTATTTATATTTTCACTATAAAATTCCATGTCTCAGTGCTCCTCCCTTACCCCGCCTTTCTTTTTCTTGCAATGATGAAGAGTAGTGAGAGCTGTAGAAATGCTACCATAAAGGTCTCAAGAACAAGTTTTTGAAATAATATGGTTCTTCTCCAGGACAACACTGAAGGCATACTTAAATACTGCTGAAAACTCTAAACCAATGCCCAATAGCTTTTTGAAATGAGAGTGTAGGTAGGCGAATATACTTCTCTTTCTTTCTGAATTTACTGTCTTCCATATTCTTTCAAACGAGCTGCCCTGAAGAAAGGTTTGGTGCAATGGCAAATCCGAAGCCAAAGTTGCAGAGGATTTGTTAGAAATCAGAATTCAGAGTTTGGAATTTCTGCCAGAGACCTGATGCGATGAGTGATATTCCTCCAGCCAGGAGACTGTGCCATCCAGAATGTGTCTAGCTGAATTTCACACACAGCAAAGTGCTCTTGGAAATGTTCCAGGACAATAATTACTGGATACCAGGGAGCTGCAAATAAGCGCTAAGGAATGAGGAAGCACAGCACTTGCATGGATAACATCCCTCCTTGGGGCTGCTCAGAATCCCCTCTCCATTTCGGCTGCCATGGCAGAATCTCCATCTTCTCCTTCCAGCTACGAACCGATGCAGAGCAAGATGAAAGGATTGGGTGCTGGGAGACATTTTGTCGTACACACCAAGTGCTAAAGCTCCTTCCAAACCCAGACACTAGGCAAAGGTTTCAGGAGACCCCAGACACCTCTCATTAGAACAAAGCTTTCCAATCATGAGCAAGGCTGGAACCCGAATTCAGCTCCCACCAGGGCAACACTGCTCACAAGAGAAAGGGTCCAGCCACGCAGGCATTGATGCTGGAGATGGGTACCAGCACAGTGGGTATATTTGCAAGTTCACTAGATTAGGAGACATATCTATGGAAATAGTCAACTTTCCTTGTCTTTTACTTCTTTTGTAGGGAAAGTGTGATGGAGTTAATAGTGAGACAAGCATGGAAGGGTGAAAAATAAGACAACATATGAGTTGATGATTGGTAGGGCTGTCAGGTCAGTGTTAATGTTTCATTGAGCTTCAGTTCCAAAAAGAATCAGTGCAGAGATTTAGTTGTGGCCTTTTTTTTTTTTCAGTGGTGGAGGAAAGCCAAATGAAGTCAGTACTGACAAACTTTTCTGCACCTGGGCCTGCTTTGCAGGTCTGTTTCATTTGATGGAAATCTGACCCCTAAAGCAAATCTCCATAGTTTCCTCCTTTTCTGAGATGGGTGGTAGATCCAAGAAAGCAGGCCAGGATGGGTGCTTTCCTGTAATCACTGAACTTCTCCTGTGGCTGATCCCTTGCCCTTCAGTCCCTTTCGTATAAGAACTATCATCTCTGCTATTGTCACCCACACAGGAACACGTCATTGCTTCACTGCCTCAGTAGAGTCCTCTAGTGTCAGTGTCATCATCACCAAAGTGCTACATCTGGGTAAAAATCAGTTTACAGGGGAAGAATCACAAAGATATTAATGATGAAACTAGAGAAAGGGGAAGCGAAGCTTTTTACTGAGTGTGTTTGGTTTAAAAACAAAATTTCTGTCAAATCCTGAAGGAACAGAGCAGTGCTTCCTCCCCTAATTTTTAATATAAGCCTTGGCAGAGTTGAAGACTGAATGGCTAAAGCAGTTACAGGAAAAATTCAATTCAGTAGGAAACAGGAAAAAAAACAAAGTACAACAACAAACTTTCTAAGAGACAGGATATCTGATACAGCTGCTGCTCTTTCAAGAACTACTTAAAAGCATTTGTGACTACTTTTCTCTGGAAAATATTTCAATCAGTAAATATCAAAAAAGCCTTTCTTCTCTGTTTCACTTTCTTCCTTCTTTCTTCCTTCTACCACAATGTAAGTTCTACTGAAAAAGAAAGAGAAAAAAAAAATCTCTATAGCACAAATGTGTCTCACTTCAACCAAATATTGCCATAAGTAATTATGCTTCTCTCTGTTCTTTTTTCAGACATACTGATGTTACAAATGAATTAACCAAGGAGCATAATGCTTCACTGCCAACTGAGAGCTAATACTTGAAGTTTAGTGCTATTGCATTTAACATATTTCAGTTGGATCTCAAACCAAGACGTGCAGAAGAATTGATACCACTGAAGGAGCCAGATTTCTTTTCAAAAAAGAGTCTCACAATTCCTTTGCTCCAAGGTAATTTGAATGAAGAAGCATTCCGTTTGGAGATTTGCCTATTCTACTTGGAAAAAGCTAAAAAATGAGTTGAGGGGAGAAGACACAGCTAGAAAATATTGCAAAGAAATATTATAATATTTTACTCAAAATTCAGGTTTATAAATTCTTTCTGGGGGACTTTTTGACAGTTGTCTACCCCTCTACTTTGGGAGTTTTCCCCTGGACTGTGCACCTGAAGCTCTTTCAAATCTGTCTTTTAGCGAGTGCAGGACAGGGAGATCATCTTGCTTGAATGGTCTAGATTTGCTTGCAGTTTCCAACGGACTCCCCTGTTGACTCTCGATGTAGTTTCTGGTGCTGGGCCACATGCATGATGGTGATTTTCTAGATTGGAGCTCAGAGAGGTGCTGAGCACTGACATAGATTTTGGGTGGGTCAATCCCAAGTCACTAGGTCTATGCAATGTCATTTTAAGAGGTTAGAGACAGCTAAGGAGGGAGCCCCAGAGCATGACCCTGAAGTGCCTCGATTAGACACAAGGAGGTGCTTGGGAGAGATGCAAAGAGTGAAGGCAGCGGGGAGAGACAGCATCAGAGGAGAGAGTTTCAGCCAAGTCATTTGCATCCGCCGAGGGAACAGAAGGAGAAAATGACCCGGTGTGATGGTCTCAGTTCAGGGGCTTTTGTATTTGTGCAAATGGTCGCTGTGGAGTTCTGTGGCAGACTGTTGTTTTGCTTTAGAAATGGGGATGGGAACAGTTTCATGTAGCAAATTGCTGCAGAACAGATCAGTAGCCACCTGGCAACAATTCGTGGTCAGAGAAAAGGCCAGTGCTTGCTGCACGAGCTGTCTGTGGTTGCTGCTCTCACCTTCTTCTACCTAGTGCAGGCAGCTACACATCAGGGTGTACCTTCCACGCCCACAGTCTGCATGAGCTGCACTCAGAGTTATACACTTATTAAATGATTGTGTGCATTTGTACTCAGACTATTATAAATCCATTACTTCCCTGAGGCCACAGGAAATGATTTTAAATTGTGAAGCATTTCTACAGGGAATTGAGAGACAAAAATACTAAAGCAATGTACTTGGCTTGCACAGATCAATGTAGTGCAATAACTGGGAAGATGAACCAAGCTTAAAACATTACAAATGTGATTGGATGAAAGCTTAACATGACATTGAGTAATTATCACTGCAAAAGTCTCCTAAATCACCTAAAAAAAAAACAACAGAAAAACCAAGCAAAGAGCCTGGCAGTAAATCACAAAAGAGAAATGACAATGTTTGCACTTAGAACCAAAGTCCGGGCAATATAATTTGCAGAGTAGTGACTGAAACTTCGAATTTGTCCTTCTCTTTTTCAATATGATGGAGAGGCGTAGGTGAAAAGTCTTGGGATGGGAGGTATCAAGAGGTTTTAAAAATTATTTTTCCACCAAAACTTTTATGAAGATTGTTCCTTCATCGGTAATTTTGTCAGGGAAAAAAAGTGTTCCAAACCTGAAAATTCCTATTTGCGAAGGAAATGAAGAAAAGAGAAACAAAGCAACATTTGAAATAAAATTCAAAAATAGCCATTAAAGTTCCTACAAGGTTCAGGAGCTGGTGCTAGGTTGAACTAAGGCACAAATGTAATCCAGTGAGCAATGAGGTTTACTGGCGTTTTCAGGGCAATGAGTTAACTTTTCATCCCACTACAGGTAGGCATGAGGAACAGGTTAGTGAGTCTTCCCATTTCTTTTCTTGAATTTATATTAAGCTGGAAATAAATACCAATAAAGAGAAATGTTTCCTTTTCTGAAGTACTGAGCCACGTATAGGAATAATTGGGGGGGGGGGGGGGGGGGGAGGAGTAGGAAGGGAGTTTGTATCACAGGCTTCTGTCATTATCTCGCTGGAGCAGATGGAAGCTCAGCCACCTGTAATTAAATCACTACAATGAGTGGACATCACTGGAATGGTGGTCACTCCCTTGCTCACTTCCAGGTGAAGAAATTAGCAGTGTTTAGTGGTGGATGTGGATTTCCTGAAAAGGAGCAAAAGCAGTCTTTCCCAATGACTCCAGTCATTGGAGGTTGTATTCCCACATCACGCGTTCCTGGCCAGGGATTCTCCATTTCCATTTGGAATGCTTAAACTCCCTTGGCATCTCAATTGTGGCCACACGTTATGCACATAGAAAGTCTTTAAATGCTACAGCTACCTGACCCGGAGTGCTAGAGTGTGAGGGCTCTCAAACAGAGATTTCTCTATATACTCCCAACGTATGGGACCTTCAGCAATGAGACCCTGAACACATTTGTTTGTTCAGTGTAGAAAGCATGTTCCTGGTTTTGGAACACATCAGTCGCTGCATATATCCACTTGGGATCTAGAAGTTCAGGTCCCTGTCTCAGAGTGGGGTCTGAAACTCACAGTCTGAAAGTGTCCATTTGTCTTGGCTATTGACCAGTGTCAGTTATTTCAGGTCTTGTCTGAGGAAGTGAACTACACCTCCACTCTCCCTGGGTGTTGGAGAATGCAGCTACTTTGCAAAGCACAAAAATGTGGGTGTTTTTTTTTTAAAAAAAAAATATAAATCAGCCAAATCAATAAAATATTATCCACTCATCAGATCTTCAATCAGCTTCTCAGTGCTCCATTTCTAATTAATTGCCATCTGGTGCAGCCCCTCTCTCCCAAAGCAAGGAGGAATATTCTTCTGGAGCAGGCACACACAGCAGTGCTGCTCGCATGCTAACCGCTTCTGACTGGCGATCCTAGGGAGCCTGATTGTTTGAGGCAAATTGCATCCCCAGGGACACATGGTTTATTCCCTGCATTTGGGTTGCAAGATTTTTTTTGCAGGGGAAAAAAAAAAATGCTCCTGTGTTATTCATAATGGATCTCACTCCAATAAACGTCCATCTTCTGGCTTAATATAATTGTGGCTTATCAAATAATAAAGCCTCCCTCACTCTAAATTGCTAGGAATGGGTCCAATCCAGCCAACATTGATTCCTATGTCCATGTCATGAAACATGCAGAGGTTTGTACGCGTGTAGGAGTGAGTCACGGCTGTCAGCGGGGAAGAACCTTAGCGTGCCACGGGGAAGCTGCAGAGACAAGTGGGTGTGATTTCTCAGATTCTGGTTCTTAATATGCTATCCAATTTTAAGTGCTACCTAATGTTCATTAGGGAAGATCAGAAAGCCATATGGCCTAACAAATGTAATACGTAGCTTGGCATATTGGCAGAATGACTCCTTGTTAATTCTGTCTCCTATTCCACCCTCTGCCTGGTGGAGAGGATAGTGAGGAGGCTGGTTTTATCATGCTGAAGAGATGACAGACTTGATAACTTTAGTATGGAGCATTTCCAGAGCTTAACAATGAATGGCACAAGCTTTCTAAGGGGAGAAAAAAATAGGAACAGATTTTCAAATGCATCAGCAGGTTGCAAAAATGTGCTGATTAGCCATTTGTATATTTGACTCAGGACAGTTGGGACTTGGGAAATCTCAATTTAATTTCTATCCCTACAACTTTTTCCCTGTGTGACCTTGGCATGCCTTTTAATCTCTCTGTGCCTGGATTCTCCTCCTTTCTCCCTAGGATAGGAAGTAAGTCTTGGTATACATGTGTTTATTCAGGGAAGACCTGATCTTGCACAAAGCCTCTGAGAATATCTCACAACAGTGTGGCATCCCAGGCCTTTTATGGTTACTGGCTTTTCCTTGTTGGAGACCTTGTTACTTATGTTTTTCACTTGTCTTTGACAACTACTGAATAAGGCATCTGTTACAAATTGTGGAGACTTCAGAAACTTCGTGTATTTTGAGATGAATGCTTTCTCAGATATCTAGTGTTACTGAGAGCAGGTAATCTGATGACTTCAGGGGGTCTGCGACCATCCAGTGATGCTGGATGTGTCTGGCCTGGGGACTGGCTTTCTCTCATGGCAAGATTTGCCCAGGAGCTCTCCTGTCATCACACTCTGCATTCCATTACGAGGTACGTGTCGAACCTCTGATGCAGTATTTATTTCTGTGACCCAAGGTGATGGAATGCCCATAAATCTTTTCCTATGATATTTAGGAAAATCCAACTTTCAGATGCAAATTTGAGAAATTATTTTTTTCAACCTTTTTTTTTTTTTTTCCTTACTATTCTTCTCAGCATATTAAATGAAAGGCTGCTCTAATTTGGGGTGGTTCTAGCTGTGCTGAAACCACTGCGCCCATCTCTCTTGTCAAGCCTAGGGCTTGAACTTGTGCTCTCCACAGCCACCAAGTGCCAGCAGAAGGCCACTCCTTATGCTGCTGCAGTTCCTCAGTGGCAGTAGAGATGAGTAAATCTGTGCAAAAAGCTTGTCTGAAACAGAGCCCACAAAAAGGAGTAAAAATTACATCAGCAACAGTAAACTACTGTTGCAAATAACAGCAACGTAGTCTTAAAGCAAAGGTTGGCTGTGTCTATATAGAGGCAATACTTAGTGTCTGTGTGATATACAAGGGAGCTTATCTCTTTGAGAGCAGGAGACTATAAAAATACAATTGCCAGAACGAAAGAAAATTGAAGCTGATTGCCATAGCAACAAAAGAATTACATTGATGAAACAGAAGCACATAAAATCCTTGTATGCTACATTAAGGACAAAGCAATCAAAAGTAAACAAGAGTGGATTGGAATTTGCTTGGCTAAAGCTGGAAATGACAAATGTTTCCAGCTAATGGAGACAGAAATGAGCCCACAAGAAATGACGGGGAAGCCTTGAGGAGCTGGGGATTTATTCCCCGTTTCCTCTGAGAGCAGGACAGGAGGGACCTGGGACTGTGTGTGTGGGCACTTCCCAGGCTTTAAAGGCAGTTCGTGGAAGCAAATTCCTGATCAGATGGTCAGTCATGGTTTTCAAATCACACAGTTTTCATCTGTGCTTTTTTCACAGGTCTCCATGACTTTCTCCCTAAGACTGCCTGGTTTCTCTCTCCTGCTGAAATTCTCCCTTGCAGCTGGGCAAAACAAGCTGCTGCTGTAAAAATGAGTTTTCTTTTTCCAGCTACATCTCTTGAAGCACCCTGCTTAGACCAGCTCCTACTTGGCCATGAAAATATATATCTTCTCTCTATGGTAATGCACTTTTACCCTTTCAGGTCTGCACGGCATGATGAAACTGCAGACACTGCAGCAGAGCTAGCAGCTTTTCAGAGTGTGCTGGTGAAACCACAGTTTCAAATCTATACATAAATCTGACAGTTTTCTGATGTGAGGAGTGAAGGGCCTTGAAGACCCAGACCTCAGCGCCTCCCACAGCATCCAAACTCCAGTGGCTGATGCAGCACAGTGCTGCACTTCCTTTGAGGCTCCACACCCCTGTTTGGGGATGGAGTCTTGCATACCTGTGGTCTGCTCTCACCTGCCGGATCATTCCCATAGCCAGCTGGTTGGATGAACTTGCCTATGGCATAAGCAGCGCAAATCTCAGTGGTGTTACCCCAGAAAAGGAGGATGCTCCTGGGTGCACCCATGCCCACATGAGCTCAAGCACAGCTATCCTGGTTCTTTGGAGAAGGGGCTCATGTTATCCAAGTGGAAACTATGTGAAATAAGTCTCTCTACTCCATGGCTTCATCTGGAAGACTAAAAAGACATAGCATGTGTTAAATGAAACTTCTTTCCTGAATGCAGCTGTAATTAAAATCTTACTGTTCCTTATCATAACAAAGCCTTAAAACCAGTCCAAATGTTGTAGTGAAGCACAATGAAAATATTCCAAGTGGTGGACTGACATGTCCTTAAGATACGGGAACATTTCATCTACTAGATCTTAGACTGCAATAATGACCAAACCTTTCAAAGTTACCACAAATAATTCTGAAGACTAAAATACAGTTGACAGTTCTTTTAATTAAACTCATCTTCCTTTCAAAGGAAGTGACAAAAAGAGTTAAGGAAGATTAATTAAGACTTAAATGCACACAAATGACTCAAGGCATATTTAAGTAAGACTTAAATTAGTCTTTCGTATGGACATGGGAGATTCCATTAACAATAATGAAATGGAGATAGCCACATCTCAAAGTCTTTGCTCTAAGCTCCGCTTGGAGGCTCTTTGCCAAGTCCTACCCAGATCTTAGTCTAGTCCTGATCCTTGTTTCTGTAATATTTCTGTCATTCCTTTCTTCAGTTATCTTTTTTGATTTCTGCTGTACTTTAACAAAACTCTCAGCCTCAGTGCTACTTGCATTTACATGCTTCTTTACATGACAACTGATTCATCTTTGCAGGACCCTAAGTACAGAGATATTTTCATCCTATGTGTTTGGCACTGTTTGAGCTTTTAGGGAACATTAGCTCAAAGTGAAATCTTGCTCTCCACCTGGTAAATAATGGACATCCATGCAGATTTGACTCTCTGGTTCTCCCTAAAAACCTAGTGCTTAATAGATGACTTTATTGTGCACCACCACCAGGTCCTGCATAGAGATGGCACTAAGTTATGAGGAGAAAAACACAGATAACAATTCTCCTGGTTTGCACTGAAGTAAAGGGTTGCAGCATCTTGCCATGCGCAGATGGGCATGAAAGTCATCCCGGTCACCATGGTAATAAGATAATCAAAACCAACCCTTGAATTTTTAACTCTTGATGATGAATGGCAGAGACAGGAAGTGTCAGGGCACAGGCAGAGAAAGAAAGGGTTGCATGGGAAGACATCTATGAAGTGGGGTGAAGCTGCATCTACTGAGCACAGGCAGGCTCCCAGGTGCTTCCTTCCCCCAAGAAGACAAAGAAATAAATCATTTCAGTGCAAGATTTCTGTCAAAGGAGGAGGACATTGTTAGGAGCTTTCCCCAGCCCACTGTGGGATAGCTCTTACACCTGGCAAATGTGTGAACTTGTGCCACAGTGGGATCTCCTTGCCCTCTCCAGGGTGTTCCCCAGCTTTCTGTCATTGCTGTCTTCACCTCCGCAAACCTTTTTCCCCTAACCTCTGTCTTCAATCCAACTAGTTATAGCGTAAATGCATCATTTCCAGCTGCATCTAGAATGAGTGTTGTGAGGGGACTGCTCCCTGCCTCTTTAAAGGACAACTGCTGTGATGACATGCCTCTCTATCTTCGCTTCTTCAGGCTAAAAACCCCAGCTCATCCAGTCTTTCCTTAGGGTCACATTGTGTAGACCTTTCACCGCTCTTGTCATTCTCATTTATTTTCCTTTTACTCACAAGAAATGTATCCTTCTTTTCAGGCTTACTCTTGCAATAAAAGGGCTCCTCTGGCATTTGTCTTCTGTATGTTGTATCCTCTGGCTCTCATTGATTTTTTAAATTTTTTTTTTTCATCTCCACCAAACCAGACTGTAAAAACAGGGGGGTAGAGGGGAAATTAACTTTTATTACATTTTGTTGGGGTTGCAAATTGGGCCCATCTATTTCTCTAAGCAGGAAAACAAACAAAATGCCAATACTCTGGGGAGCACACGTAGTAAAACTATGCGACGAGAAAATTTGTAAACCTAGGTTCTCTCTGTGGGTGGCTAAATGGCTGTTTAAAGCCATTTAGCATCACACACACAGTTGAAGAAACAAAATAATAAAAGAAAGCTGCATCTTCTTATTAAAGAAGCCCTTTGTTTTACCCAAATTTTCTGGATTGCTGATTTAGGATTGCAGGGCTGAAGCTCTTTATGAAGGGGAAGAGCTTCATTTGGGCTTGTAATTGCATTAACATGCACTTGTGAATACACACTCAAGGCAGTGCTGCGTGTCTGTTGAATTGCTGCTCCCGTTGGCCAGAGTCCAAATATTCTTTGGGCACTGCAGAGAAGGAGACAAATGGGTGCCATTTTCATGGTTAATGATCACGGGCATTAAGCAGGCACGGCAGCAGGGGTGGGGAAGGAAAGATGATGGAAAACTTGCTCAGGAAATGAAGTCTTGCCTTTGTCCGTGCTGCTTCTGTTTGGGAACCAGAGGGTTTTTTATTGTAGGCATTCCTAAATTTAAGCAACAGATGTACTGCAGGTGTCTGCAGAGGCGTGGAAGAGTCCTAGGGTTGCTGGGTTTTTAATACCTTGGGTAGGGGTAACATCAGGTCACAGCAGTAGAGAGGGAACATTTACTCTGCTAAACTCCATCTTAATTGCTCTCTCCTACTAAATCCCAGACCAGTTAGTTGAAAACTAACTTAGCTATCACTGCAGTAAGCTGCTGTGAAGGCAGTGAATAGACCTGCATGCTCCTTCTCTGGCAACACTTAAAGCCAGGAGACTTTGCCGCGTGATTCAGCCAGATTTCCAGGTCTCACGGAAAGACAGACAGAGGTGCAGCTGGGATTTGCATTTCAGGCAGCTTACAGATGACTCTGCCATGAAACAGCCCCAGCACAGAAGTCACAAGCTGCCTTGCATCTGGAGAAACCAAGAAGAAGAAATTTTATTATTTTTTCTTCATCGATGCTCTGCCCCATCATGACAGGACTGAGACTTGCATGTTCTGCTTTGCTTTTTAACACCTCATGCTGAAGTCTGGGAAAGTAAGTGCAGGGCAGAGCACAAGAGACAAGGAACTGTTTTCCCTAAGCTGTAACACATGCTTCTTTGGGGCTTTAAGCTGATTTCAACTCAGAAAGAAAAAAACATAAAAATGTATAAAAGCCTCCAAATAGTGCAGTCCTCATGTGTAATTCAGTAAAAACAAAGTCCTTTAGATATGTTCAGTTTCCCGCACACAGGCACAGCCACACTCTGCTTTTAAGCCTGGCACATTTCAGTGGCCAGCACAGCTGGCCAGGCTTCTCTGGTGCTACCTTTGGTTTGCAATTAACCCCTTTTCGCCAGAGGGAAGAGCTTGGTTTCAGAGTGGTCGGTATTCAAAGAGTGGTGTGCTTCAGGCTCAGGTCTGCAATTACGGAAGTTGCAGTGACTGATTCAGAGCTGTCTGGGCTGACGTCAGAGAATCATACAAGACTTGTCCTTTTTCCAGATGTGGCAGCCAGCACATGTCATCCAGTTAAAAAACACCCACACTGGATCCATTCAGTTTGGCTTTTACATTCAAAGGGTCTTTGGTATTTATTCTAGAGCTAAACAAAACCTCCAGATTTGTCATGAGATAGAATCATCCTCCAGCCAACTCAGTATACCCCATCCTACCCTGTGGGTTTTCTATTTATCCTTCTTTCCAGCATCTCAGGGATTCCCTTCTGCAGTCTGGAATAGAAATCCCCACACAACGTTGGAAGCCTGCCATTTGAAAAAAAATTACTTAAGGGTTAAGAGGAGAGAATCAGGAAGGATGCTGTGTTTGGATTGGAAATAAAAGTAATGTGCCTATTTGTTGACAATCTTTTGTGCCTACCAGCATCATTGCAGAAATTGGCAATACAGACTGTTTAAATTTAAACACTGTAGATCAAGTTTTACACCTGCACACAAGGTGTAAAACCAATGAGACAACCAACCTAAAATTAATCTGTGTGGGAATGTGAGATGTTGTAGGTGTGCTGGGTAATAGATTCCAGCTCTTAGTGCAGCAGGCTGGAAAAGGCAGGGGTGCCCCCAATTCATTTCTAGCCTCTTGCGTCCTAGCTCCCTTATGTTGCAGAGAAGCAACAATTTGTTTTTACGTATATTAAGAGGACAAACACACCTTCCATGATGTTTCTAGTTTGCTGGTAATCTTGAGGTTGTGGAAAGCATTTGGAAAACAGAGGAAGCTAAGCTGACAGAGGAGCTAATTAGAGGGAAGAGTTGAATGATGGGGCCCTGGGAATCTTCCACTGCCTCAGAAAATCCTGGGATTTCTAAATGCTTTTCAGACCCCCAAACCTTCTAAAGGAGTCACTTACAGGCACACTGCAAGGTTACAGCAGGGTTGAGTGGAAGGGCTGATATTCTGAGGATCTAATGATTGAAATGCCTGTTAGTCCCTAGATGTAACCAAGAAACGGTGGCAGTCACTTTCATCTCCTCATTCCCTCTGCTCTTCTCCTCCTCTTCCCGTTGCTCCAGGACAGCTGCCATTGGCTCCAGCTCTCCAGCTCAGCATCACTGCTACTTCTGCTGGTAAGACCTTCCAGGAACCCCACCAAAATGTTCACTCAGCCTTGGGCAAATCTTCCCCCAGCTCTGCAGGGATCCCACAGGGGGTCCGTGTGGGGCTGCATTGCACACATGCCCGTGAAACTGGGAACAGGGCTCTGTGAGATACACAAGTACAGCCACAAACCTCTGGGCCAAGCCTTTACTTCACACACAGCTCCTTAGTGCACAAGAAGTGCTGCAGTTCATTTTTTTAGATTTTAGTTCCTAAAGGAATGTGGAACCCTCCATTCTAATAGTGCCTTATGTGCAGCTTCCTTCTGTTCATGGAGATAATCTCATGGGATTGTGCTTTTCTGCATTCTTGGCAGTGCTGTTCCTGACCATATGCAACCAAGTTACTGGATCATCCTTGGAGAAGAAGAAGTGGTAATTCCCTCAGCCCGTGGGGAGAAACAGAAGAGTGTACAAATGCCTGATCTCACAGGAAAGAGGGAGGGAAGGCAACGTGCAGATGGTTCTTGTTCTCAGAGCAAAGCCTACAGCCATCCTTCTCCAGTGAAGATAATTTACACTCTGCGGGAAGCAAATTGTCACGATATAGATGATGACACGAACTTGGTGTATTATTATGCACAGCTCAAAGGAGAAAGGCAGGACTGATACAGCATCTGACTTTCAGTGAAGTCCTCTCTGCTTTGTGGCCTTATCCTGGATACTTTTACACACTCAGACAGGTCAAAGGATTTGCCATGAATGGCTTGGACCTAATGAAGACAGTATCACATGTGTCTCTTCCTGCACCGAACTGCCACAGCATCATTTGTTTGTCTTTGTTCCAGTACAGGAAAGCGAGACCAAAGTTTATGTGCCATGACATAGAGGCACAGGCTCTTCATCAGGGCTCTGGCACGGCCCATGCAGAAGGCACGTACCAAGCTTTGTCCTCACTCCCTCCCATCTGCCTTTCATTTTTGTGAGAGATTTGACAAGCAATTTATTAACTCCACAAGCCTTCACACAGACAAGACTAAATTTAGAATTATTATTCGCGGAGATGAAAGCTTACAGAGTGTTTCCATTACCTCTTGAAATAAGGGGTCCATTAAGGACCAGTGAGGTAACTGCTTTCATGGGTGCTCTCTGCTCATGGGTACACATAATCTTTCAGTTCCAATTATCCTCAGAGATCTCATGTTTCTCAAAACCGCGGATTGGTTCACATATGAAAACGTGTGAGTACTAATTCCTTCACCAACTCCAGTAACTCTTTGGATAATATTCTTTTTGGAAAATATGATTTCTTTATTCAGTGCATCTGCCTTTTGTGGCTTGAAATTCTCTCTGAGAGACCTCAGGCCTGGATGTTGGCTGGTGGAAAACGAGGCTAAATGTAGCCCTTAATGTCTAAACAGCATGAGTTATTGCTAAACTGAATAATAGCCACAGTATTTATTTATGTAGTTGCTATGCCACTGCTACCGTTTCCTAACATATTACTCCGTAAAGCTCTTTGGGATACCTGGAATTTGAAAGGTGTTGTATTAAACTGAATTCTATTGTATTTTCTAATGCTGTCTGCAGCTTTCCTTTTTAGCCTAGTTTAAGGCACCTATGTGTGTTTTCTGAAATGCATTCCTACTCCTGTGCTCCAGGCTCCCAGGTGTCCATTTCAGGTAGTAAAGACTGAATATTAGTAGGTGCTACAACTAACATCCTTTCAGAGTACCAGCCTTTATTCCTGTCAAAAGTACTAAGTAAGGAGTTTGAAATGAAAGGGCAGAGATTGGAGCAGTGCATTCCTCATTCAGCACTCCATTGCTTAGATAAAATAATATTACCCTGAAGAAAGATTTTATTTTTCCCATTTCTCAGAAGACATTTCTTTACCACCAGCTACAAACTCTGATATTGCCTTCTTCCGAGAAATTCACAAAACCAAGTTTTCCATTTTTAACAGCAGCATAATAATTTGGAATGGTAACTGTGACACTGCAAAAATGGTAGCAACTATTGACAGGATAATGTGATAAACTAACAGCTTAAGTGTACTGTGCTCCATGAAATAGGTAATACACGTCAGGGTGGTGAGATTAAACCCCAGTGAAGTATACAATTTCAATATGCAGAATATGACCCGCTTAGAAATAGGTGAATGTTTTGCTCCAAGGGAGCAAGAGTCTGCTAATGTTGATAGCATTGAAGTGACAAAAAGTCAGAACCTGCCTAAGTCATGAGATCCCTGTAATAAGCTTGGGATAGAGCCCAGATTTACCCAGATGTGGGTTAGCTACTTTACCAAGCTTTCTGAAAATACGTGTTGTGGTGTAAAGGTTTACAGAAGCCCCTGGGACAATTAGTATTACCCTAAAAGTAAGGATGTTCTTGCTAGTAGCTGGGAGATCAACCTTCCCTCCCTTTGTCATTTTCTGAAAACAAGCGTTTCACTCCATAAAGATTTCTTTTGTGCCTTTTGTTCTGGGAGATCATCTTCTTAAGAGTCTAGGCACTCAGATCAAAGTGTCTGATTTCAGAGGGATTTGATAGTTGTTGTTCCTGTTTTATGTTTGTTTTTCAAGTCGTTCTTGATGTATCTTGCAGGAAGAAAAAAGAAACTCTCAACGGGTGGGTAAACTGAACCTAAACTTCCAATCCCACATGGAAGATGCTGCAATCAGGCACATCCCATCAGTTCCAACACAGTGATGAATCCAGCTGGGTTACTTCTAATAGTGTATAAAAAAACAGATAAGCAGTTGAATCCAAATTTTCAAAATAATAAGTTTCCACGGGGAGGCTGCATAATTCTTTTTACAGATAGGCATCCGTGAAGACTTGCGCACGTTTGACTATTATTAGAAGGAGGAAAATAGGAAGAGAATATTTTAATGTTTGAGATTTTGCTTTTCCCTGACTACACTGATCTTAGAATTATAGCTCTGGGACTTTTTTTTAAAAAAAAATAATTAAGATTTCAAATGTTTCTGAACACTTTAATTAAAAATATACATTCTCCATCCCCTCTTCTTTGCAACTTCCATTCTTCTTAAGTTCCTGGGATTCAAGAGGGACACTGGGGCTAGAATGGAACAAGGTAGTGGGTGGATGGGTGTGCTGCTATTAAGTCAGAGATATTAAAAATCAAAGGCAGCTGAGACACAGATTTATCCTACTCAATCCTTGACTCTAAAACCCATGCTCTGACAGTAGGCATCTGGGCTGCCACTTTCAAAAAGCTATTAAGATCAAAGATGAATGAAATGTTTCCAATTAGACACAGCTAATACCAGAGATTGCTGAATCTGGTGAATTCTGTACGTTCTGTCATCTATTCACATGCACACACACATATACTTCCACACAGTTTGAACTCCAGAGGGTTTTTGCAATGATCATTGGCTAGTCTGACATTTTGGCTTTGGAGACAAACATCAGGTGATTTAAGGGTAAATAAGGCAGACAGAGAGAACTGGAAAGGGCCCATTGTGTTCATCCTCAGTTGATCCCTGCCTCCTCCTGCAGTCGGGATATTCCCAGGTACACCGCTGAGGACCAGCATTCAGATTTAGACGTTACCATGGATATCCGGGATGGACATTGCGCTAATGTTTAAGAGCTTTAAAATTCTGGGCGAGTTACAAGGAAAATGCTATTGCTGGTTCTTTTCCAGTTTCTAGATAAGATATATGTATAAATACCCACCACTTATGTACATCAAACCAGTAGTAAGTAAATGAAGACCCCAAATTATCTGCAAAATTAATTTGAATTTTAAAATAAGGTCCTTTTGGCTTCATTCCCTTTTAATCTTGTGCTTTTGTCAAATGATAATGAATTTAACTGTCTGGCATGCTCTTCTCTGCCACAACATGGAGATTTATTAAAGAATAGATGCAGGAACACTCAAGCTGTGACTCCTACCTAGTGCAGTAATACACCCAGAGCAGTGACTCCCACCCTGCAGAGCAGAACCATGGATTTAAGCCCCATGGCTTATGCTCAGTGCCCCCTTCTTAGAATAAACTATTCACTTCAAGCAGAAATCCGTGCAGTAAAGGAGATGTGACCAGTCCAAGGAAGCTGAGTTTCAGACACAGCTGTGAAACTAGCAGAGACCCATGGGCTGCTCCCCTCTGGTAACAGATCAGTGGAAAAGTCTCACAGGCAGCAAGGGGAAGGATGGGAAGAGAAGTATCACAGAGCTCCGGTGATTCCAGACTCTCTTTCTCTGAATAAGGATACTCATAGTTACACCTCATCAGGTCTGGAGTCAAATTTTGGTATCCTAGGAATCACTAAAACATCTCCAGCCTTTCAAAGCCTATGGTGGAAGCTGGTGCTGCTACTCCCTGTGATGGATGTTCTGTACTCACAGAGTCTGCCACGCTAACCCGGCTTGTTTTACACCTGAGCTGCATCATGTAGATGAAATAAACTGGGTATCTCTGACGAGCATCGCACCCTCTCAACAGACCTTTGGCGGGAGTAAGACTGCTCCCTAGGAATTGTTTTGTGGAAGAAAAAGTGTGTTGAACATTTATGAAAAGGAAGGAAATTAGTATAAATAATATGTGCTATCAAAACCTCAGGAAATGATTGAAGCCTCTAGCTAGGAAGGAAAACATGATGCTGTGTGTAATGAGCAAGGGGCCACACGGGCCACAGGCTGGGTGAGTCTGAGGGAAGAGAAAGCTTAAGAAATTTTCTTGAAAGTGAGAAAAAGTATTGCTGTGGGGCTATGAAAATGTTCTGCAATAAAAATCAAACTGTCACTTGGACTTTTATTTAATTTTAGTGTTATAATTATCTTCTGATTGATAATATACAATATATTTGCGAAATTAAACGTCATTTTCAACCCCTGAAAATCAAAATGTTCATATAAAATCAAAATGGAATATTTTGACACTGTCAAAATGCGTAAGTTCTATATTTTTCCCCATGAAGATCTAATAAAAATCAACACAATTGCACACAAATATGCAGTTTCATTAAAACAGAATTTTCTACAAGAAATATGTTCTGCCCCCAAAAGAAGAAATATTTAGGCATCTTTGACATTGAATGTGTGAGTAAAAAGGTATCTTAATTATTGATTTGTTGACTAAAGAAGTCATTCAGTTGAATACTGCTATTCTTTTAGCATAATGGCTGCATTTAAATCCTATATTTACAAACAGGAGACTAGAGAGGAGGTTCCTTCAGCCATGTCATCCGTCTCCCACAAGACCACAAGGAAAAGCTGACAAAAAGAAAGTAAGAAAAGGGGAAAAAGAGACCCTTCGCTTTGCACTTTTCCCTCCTTCTGGCAATCAGAAGACAACAAACTTTCTAATTCTGGCACCCGGGCTATTGTACTTAATAGATGTTTCCATATTCGTTTTTTATTAATTTGTGTAATACTTTTCAGCCTATTAAAATCTTATTAAGTTCCCTCACCATTTTGGTTTTTTTTTTTGTCCTGCAGTACATTAAGGAGTATCCCTTTTCCTTGTATTTCTTCTCTCTTTCTTGTATTTCTTCCCAGCTTTCATTTTACTTCCTTGATAATTTCATGAAATTAAACAAAGGGAAAATCAAACCACACAGTTCTATCTGTTTGGTCCCACAGCCCAAGCTTGACATTAAGAGCCTCCTGAGTGGAAAGGGAGTTTAGCCATTGACTTTCGTACCTCTCTTTTTCATCACAATTAATCAGAACGATGGATGCTTCATGTTCATTAAATGTGAAGTTTCATGAGTTATGCTTCATAGTGCCACAGCTTTAGCATCATCAGAGATGTTGGCAAATTTCCACAGTCAATCTCTCAAGCAAATAAATATTGACAATCTATTTCATTCAATTTATTAATAATTTCTCCCCCTCCCTTCCCCTTTTTACGTCTGCTACAATTCTTCATCTTTAAGGAGCTTTAGGGGAATAATCCACAATTTGTTCAGCGTCACTGCGTGTAGGACAACTGACCCAGATGTCCCCAGTGCTCCACGCATTTGACTGGAGGGAACAGGCAGTCTCCAACCACTGGGTGACGCTTCGCTGCGAGCTCCACTTCTACAATACACTCAACATGCTTAAAATGCAAGATACGCATCCTTATTCATCACAGACTTCTATATGATATTAAAATCTTTTCCTAACATTGAGTCTCAGGTTCATTAGTTTTGACTGGACAGACAAGTCACTCAGTATTTTCCCATCTCTTTACTTGAATGAATATGCAAATATTTCCACAACAGATACATGCATTAGCAAACCTAAAAGTGGGTATTTGCAAATATGCATGCCACTTTGAAATTAGCTCTCTACAAACATTCCTGCCAGTAAAACTCAATTGTTAGAGTGTTTGTAGAGGGCTAACAGATGAGAGGATGGATATAGCTGGACTGAACTCATTTAAATATTCAAGCAAGTAGGTGCTGAGATTTTCTATTATTTGTCTAGTTTGATTTTAAAACATTACAAAAGACATTGATTTAGCACCTTTTTTAACTGCTGAGGACAAACAGGAATATAACAGGGATCTTTAAGTGCCATTCTCGTCCTCAATGTATATGTTTCCTTGAGATGCTCTAGGAGATGATACTGTCAGATGACTGTCTAAAATATCATTAAAACTCCATCCACACCCACTAGCACTTCTCTTCCACACATAATTCATAGAATGTCTTGCTACACCTGGGAGAAGCTCTCAGTGGGTATGTGGACCACGTGACAATCACAATCCATAGGCAGCTGTGCCTATGGGAGCAGAGGATGGGTCAGGTGACCCAAACGGACCGATCATAGTGTCTCTGCCCATGGTGCTCAGTATAAAGAGGGCCCCTAAGAAGAGCACTAGACCCTTTAGTGTTTGCTGTGCTGGAGGGATTGTTGTTGGCTATTCCTTATCTCTCTCTGTGCTGCTGCTGGTGTTTCTGCCTTCATGCTGCAAAAGATCACCATTCTCCGGAAAATATCTCCAGGTACTGTGCAAATACTGCCTGATTTTGGCTGGAGCTTTGTAAGACATAGGTATGATTTGTGTGTTTGTCTCCACGTTCTTTTGGTGTCCGTTCTGGGTAAGACAGGAATACAGGGGAGAGTATCTTTGCACCATGAGGTTGAGCTTTCTGTTGTCTCCAGGGCAAGGCTGCGTGGTATGGCAGAGCTGAAGAGTACCCGGAAGTGTTGCAGTTCGCTCACAAGGCTCATGCTCAAACCCTGGAGTAGGGTGACTACTAGGGCTTCTGCTGGTCACAACCATTATTCATTAGTAGAAGAACAAGCAGAAGTTTTCACTGCTTTCAAACATGTCTTGCACCAGTTACCAACTCTGTCCATATGGTAGACAAGCAGTGGAACTTCATCTGAAAAAATGTAGTGATTTCAAATAACAGATAACTTCTTTGCCTGTCTATTGCTAGGCACATCTTTTGTCTCTATTTTCTTCCCTCTCCTTAGCTTTGTTCCAATAACCATAGTGAGAGAGCACCATGGAATCATTTGGATGCATCACACTTCAGAGACACAGCCTCAGCTTCGAAGCACTGAAATAGGAATTAATGAAACCTTAAAAAAAATAAATTCAGATAAATATCTTCACAGCTAAGAACATGAAGTAGCTTTGATTTACAAGTCACATAACTTTCAAAGTAATTAGTAGCAATGCTTCTTAATATATCATCTAGACTGATTGCAGGAGGCAGAAAAGGTTCCTTGAGTAAGAGCATCTTCACAGGAATTTAGTGTAGTTTAACTAATATGCTTTCAATTCAAACCTTCAGGTAATTCATCTTAACTTGCTCAGGTGCCCTTGCACATACAGCTTTTAGGTTGGATCCTCTCAGAGGATGGAGGATCTCCAGCTGGCAGGTACATACCTGTAGCACTGGGGCAAACAGAGAATATCAACCAGGAAAAAAGTCTGCTCTGAATTTACGGCTATGTCACACGCTCTGGGCCCCTGTTGCTTAGAGTGATCGTATAGAAATTACGTTCTTTGGTGTACAAGTTGTTGTGTGTTTGTTTTGTTTTTTTCTCTCTGTTCCCTTGCTATATTTTATTCCCCTAATTTTCCACATAAGTAAATTAGCAAAGGTGACCTGCAAGCTCTGTGAAACTGCTTCAACAGATGTGTACTTAGGTTACCAGAAAGTAAATATTTTAGCTGAGAATACAGTAAAAAAAAAAAAAGTACCCTCCACTTATAATTTGTAAAAATGATCATATCATGTGTTTTTCCTGATAGTGATGAAAATGCGGCCCCTATATTTTGCAAGGAGGAAAGGAGAAATTCTTTTCAGATGACCACAAACCCAGTCAAGCATCCTTGCCTGGAAAAACTGCTCATGCTCATTAAAGAGTTTGCATATTGCTTGGTGTGTGTGGAGGGAGGCAGAATTGAAAGGGGAAGGGGAAAGGAAGAAATTAACTAGAGACCATGGAAAAATCCAAGGAGAATGTTTCAGCAGAAAGACTTAATATAGAAAGGAAAAGAAAAAACTAGTCTATATTTTACAGAGAAAGTACCTTTTGCCGTCAGCCTGCAAGCCTCCTTTTAGCTAGGAAAACCTATTTCTTCAAGGCAAAAGAAAAAATGGAATCTTCTTTTGGAGTAAAAAAAAAAATCCTAGTTTAAGTTACAGGGGAAAGGTCTATGAACTCAGTCTCAATTTTTGAACCCAAAATAAATAATGTGAGTGGTTATCAAATATATCCAAGTTCCTCTGGGTTTGCCCAATCCTAGTCCTCTTCTGGCCGCTTCTGAACTTCTGTTTGCTTCTAAAATACATCAAAGATACGTCTAAGATAAAACACATCAAACAGCAGCAACCTCTGGAACCAAAGAAAATGTGAGGAAAGTGGAGAACAGCATGATAATCATGTTGAGTACAGAGGGCTGAGACTTCTAAGGAACGATGCCCAGTGGAGCTTGTGGTTTACCATAATGATGATGGTATCTGTTTGCCTTGCATTTTCTCCCTAGAAATGACTGTAATTCGTTTCTGTGAATCTCATCTGAAGCTGGTGGAAGTCATTGGTGTCCCATCTCTTGCTAGCTCTCAGGGAATTTGCATTTTCCAGACAGAGCATTTTAGGTGGGTAGTCAGGAGAATAATGGAGTGGTAACATTACTCCAGTGGTTTTTGTTGTGAGAAGCTGTTTGGAAGCAGCAATTGGCTTGCTGATGTCTACTTGTGCATCTAGCTAGCCTATGGCTTCTCTTTGTGATGTAGTGGGGAGAGCTGGGATGGACAACCCTTCAGGCTGCAGATATTAATCACACTTATTTTTGCGTCCAACTAATTCATGTCTCCTACTTGGGAAGAGAGAGAGAGCAGCAACTTGGTACCCCATGCAAAAGACGGAAGGATGGCAACCACACTGCTCCAGCTCAAATGAAGGCAGAATGTGAGTAGGAATTCAGTGTGAAATGTCAAGCTTGGAGGTCACTCAAGGCACTGTATGGTTTTCTTTGTGGTCCTTTATCATTCACATGTCGCTTTGGTGTCTGGCCACAGAAAGAATAGGGCACACCCAGTAAGATACAGTGTGAAGCACTTCATTTTTGAGCCATCTTATTTAATCTATCTCCTTGGGATGCTGGTGAAATAGCATGTGTTTATATGGCTTTTATATAGTGAGAAGTTGCACCACCAAGCAGAAGTTGTGATTGTTCTGCGACCTATAAGCTACACATATAACGGGAACGCTTCCAGCTCCTGCCAACCTGCATGCTGGTGTGTGAAGACCAGGATCGCGCCGAGACCCCAATGTTTACCAGCATATCTGCTTCCACACTGACAGACCATACTGGCCATCTTTGACAGTTTAAGCTTCCAGAGATGAGGAGGAGTAAGGCTAAATCAGAACAGCAATCACTATAAAACAGATTAAAAACCACAGAGCGTGTGTCTGCCTATGGAGATGTGTAGTCACAGAAGAAATAAGGTTGCAGTGCTGAGATTGGTATCAGGGGACAGAACATGTAAAGAGCTGTTACCTTCTGTCCCCCTTTCCCTGTAAATCCAAATACTGTGTAACACCAAAACTTTCATTCTGTTTGTAGTCACAAAATGAACATTAACAGAATTTAAACTGCATTTAATTTGCTGGGCCTGGAAAAAACCCACGATGTTCTCTGCACCATCTCATCCATTCCCTAACCCCAAACCCTGAGTTATGGATCATAATTGCCAGAGTGGACACTTGTGTTCTGTCAGAGCAAAATAAAAGTTTTAGGTTTATCAGGACAGCATACATTTGCAAAAATGATCATTGTATCTGGTTTCATTATCATAGTTTTAACTTGAAATGTGCTGAAATAATTGAAAGAAAAGGTTTCTGATGTTCCCATACCTAATTCCTTTCCCAACTTCTGTGCCAGTAGCTCTTTTCACAGAACTATTTTGTCCCAAACCGGAACAAAATAAAATGCCAACTGCAAGATTTCTTTCTTTTGCTGAGGCAGAAATGCCTTTTTTCCAGTCACCTTCAGCAGTACGCGATATCAGGACATTGCAGCTGTTTTGCAGCCGCCAGCTTGTGCAAAGCAGCCATCCTTTACCCAAGAGCAGAGGAAACTGAGGGGGGGGATTGTGACTGCTCTTTGGTGTTCCTTTCCTAGTTAACCCCTCTCTCATATCAGCAATAACATTCATAGGCAGCACAGGAAGATACTTGTGAAGCACAAGTTGGGAAAAATGTGTATTCCAGGGTAGGTCAGTTAAACAGCAGTACTTTAAATGTGACTAAAATCAGGCATTTAGCAAAAAGGGAAGAGTAGCCATGACTAAAAAATACTCCACTGAGATACCTTGAAAATGTGTTAGGTCTGTAGATATTGTATCTCTCCCTTAGGCTCCAGCAAAAGGCAGAGGAAGGTTCACAGAGTGACGTAGGAACTATGTACACATTTCGTCTCTTTGCAGAACCAATTTGACAGCTTATAAGCCAGCAGAGCTGTGGATGCACTGAGCTTTTCCATTTTACCATGTTGTTTGCCATTCCCTGTGACGTGGACACTGGAGTTGTTTTGTCAAGTGGAAAAGCCAGGAAGTGTGGGACACAGAAGGACACAGCAGGGTGAAGCTGTCAGCCCAGGGTTACATCACAGGATGGCTGTGAAATTAGGAACACTCTGATCCCTTAGATCCCTGGACAGACAACAGCAGCTGGACCTTGCAGCTCAGAGACAGCTCCAGGTTCCAACTCAGTGGGCCAGACTGGATCCTCAGGCCATACATACACCTCATTGAGTCTAATTAGCTCATGCAGTTTGAGAGCAAACTCTTCCCTCAACCCACTGCAAACAGATTCCTTTTTGCAGATGGAGAAAGCTTCTTTCTGTTGTTCACTGAAGAAGTAGTGCACTGCGAAGCTCATTATAGGAAAGGTCTGCTGACCGAAGAGAACAATAGCAGCTAAACCATACTGCTAATTAATTTTCCATGGCCAGATAAGCTCCCAAACCATATCTGAATCCATTTGTCCCTTAGGCTGTAACAGCTCTGCACACTCAGGAATTTTCAGCCTGTAGAGCTACGATAAACAGAGGCAGGTAGTGGCAGAGCAGGGAGGCTGCATTACTGGAAGTCTGCTTGTTATTAGCTGCAGGATGACTCCTGGTGAACCCTAGGTTTAATGGCAAATATCTTTTTTCAGCAGCTGTTTCCCCAGACGACTCAAGTACATGCACCCTGAACTGAATTGCTGGTTTTGTCCTGCCTGTGAATAAGCTTCTGAATTACATTCGAAAATGAATTAACTATCATGGGCTTTGACTGCTGCTGTCAAGGACCAAACTGAAAATTTAAACACTGGCCTCATTTCTGTGACTAGTGAAAAATGGGAGCCAGAGCCAAAGGCTTTGGATAATTAAATATTTGTAAACATCTCCAAAGCTGAACTACTCAAGCTTTAGGGTTCAGGGAAGCTTTAATGTCTACAGAAGAACCACCACAGGTTTTTCCATGAACTGACATCTGTGCAGATGGAGCCGTCGGTGATGTGAAATATCCCTTCCCTGAGCAGGCAGCCAGAGGAATGGGGGCGGACTCTGCATCATCCATCACTGTCGCTGGTGCTGAATGCTTGCCCCAAAAGGGGCTGAGACCTGGAATGTACTTGATTTAACAGGTGAAGCACCATTGCTGGGACAGTGAAGAGGGTCCCCAGTCCCAGATGCGGAGGGGCTGAACAGTATTTTCAGTTTCAGTTGCAATGTGGCCCAGACATAGAGAGCAGAAGAAAAGGACTCTGACCTGCAGTTCTGTTTTGGTTTGACCTGGCCGGATTTCGGCGGCGGGGGGGGAGCTGCAGAGTGGCTTCTGTAAGAAGCTGCTAGAAGCTCCCCAAGTTTGATAGAGCCAATGCCAGCCGGCTACAAAGAGGGACCCGCCGCTGGCCAAGGCTGAGCCTATCAGTAAGGTGATAGCAGAGGAACGCCTCTGTGAAAAACATATTTAAGAACGGGAAAAAGAACTGCGCCATAACAGCTGGCACAGAGATGGAGGAGTGAGAATCTGTACAGACACCAAGGTCAGTGAAGAAGGAGGGGGGGAAGGATGAGCTCCAGGCGCCGGAGCAGAGAGAATCCCCCAGGTCTGTGGTGAAGACCATGGTGAAGCGGGTTGTCCCCCTGCAGCCCATGGGCGAGGTGCAGATGTCCACCGTGAGGATCACCGCGTAGATGTCCACCGAGGACTCCACGCCGTGTGGGTGGATGCCTGAAAGGGGACTGTAGCCCGTGGGAAGCCCACATCAGAGCAAGTCGCTGCCGGAACCTGTAGCCCGTGGAAGAGGGAATGCCCACGCTGGAGCAGGTTGGCCGGTGGGACTTTTGGGACGCTGCGGGTGGCTCACGCTGGAGCAGTTTCCCCTGAAGGACTGTGCCTCAGACTCACGAGGGGTGGGCTGCCCCTCGTGAGGTGTCTCCCGTTGGGCAGTTTGTGATGAATTGCCCTTCGTGGGACGACTCACGCAGAGAAGAGAGCGTGAAGCTTGTCTCCCGTGAGAGGGACCCCACAATGGCCCTGGGGAAGAGTGAAGAGTCCTCCCCCGGAGTGAAGAAACGGTGGAACCAACGTCGGATGAACTGACCGTAACCCGCATTCCCTGTCCCCCTGCGCCGCTCGGGGGGAGGAGGTAGAGAAACTGGGATTGGTGTTAAGCCCGGGAAGAAGGGAGGGATGGGGGGAAGGTGTTCTGTTTAAGATCTGTTTGCTCTTTCTTACTTCTCACTACTCCTCTCTGATTAGTTCTTTTAATAAATGTACCTGATTTCCCTAAAATTGAGTCTGTTTTGCCCGGGACGGTAAATGAGGGTGATCTCCCTGTCCTTATCTCAAAACCCGGAACCCTTGGAAATATTTTCTCCCCTGTTCAGCAGTGAAGGGGGAGTGAGTGAGCGGCTGTGTGGGTACCTGGCGGCTGGCCAGGGTCAACCCACGACAAGTTCCGAGTTTCTGCTGTCACAAAGATACTTGGAAATCTGTGTCATCTTCCTGCAGTACTGGCATATATGGAGGATGGCAGCCTATTGCCTTTGCTTGGTCTGTGATCTACTTTGTTAACATAGCAAAGAAAAAGTTCATGATGCTTGTAGCAATCACATAGATGATGCATGCTGGTTTTTTCAGCGGATGGAGAGAAAGATGTGGGGTCTTTTTTTTTTTTTCCTTTTTCTTATTTATAACCCATACACAACAAAAATATATTGGACCTTTTAGGTGACTTCAGAGGTGAGACCTATTTCCACCTTGGCTTTAAACAGGCTGCTGTCTACTTTGATTCTTGTTTCTAAAGAGTCATAATTCCTGATGCAGAGAAGACTCGGAGGCAGTCACGCACACATTCTGTGCCACCTGCACAGCCTCAAAGCAGAAGTGAAGCAAGAGAAACAAAGCAGAAAGAAATGGAGACTTTCCTTTCAGGAACTAGGAAGGGAGGGATACACCAGGACTTGATGATGCAGTAAACCCTAGTTTTGGAAACAAGCTACTGCCATGCACCCCATTTTAAGAGCGACAATGCTTACTTAAAAGGTCCTATCAATGCTGATTTGCATCTCAGCTCAAGCCTTGACAGCACCACCTATTTGGGAGAACCCTACCAAACACAGAGTGTGTGCAATGGAACATGACAGGCTGTACATCTGTGGGTGAGTCCCTCAGGGGTCATTACAAGGCTCAGCACCATGTTCTTTTAACTGCCCAAAAGAGACAATAATCATTTTGCAGTGCCTGGCATAGTGTCTTCCTGCTACTATAAAATGCAATTTACAAACAGAAATGCAAGAAATGGGATTTTGGATGCTCTGGGCACTGTCCAGGGCCCATTTGAGACCACTATTCTTTCCAGTCTACAGCAGTGAGTACAGTTTATAATAATTCACTGTATGTTGTTAAAAAGAAATAATTCTTTACATATCTGCTTTTCACAGGCACTTATTGGCCTGTAAAAAATGTGATTAAGCAGAATTCCTGCCTGTTATTTTCCTACACAAGACCTTTCTGTTCCAGTCCTGCTGTTCACTTTATCAAGAGGCAGGCACTAAATATAACCCTAAACTCAGAATTTGCCTTTAAGAAAGGCCACAGAGTCTGCAAAGCTTCCTGCTTTTGTCTGCTCCACTCCTTTGCCATACGTGCCCCTTCCCACTACAGCTGTCTCTCACCCCAGTTTCTGGGGGAGTGGTGGCTTTGAGTCAGGATTTAACAAAACTCCACTGTTAGGGAAAGAAGGTGGAGAGTGGGGATGGGGAGGCTCCTGGGAGTCAGTAATGGCAGGCAAAGCCTTTCATCTCTGGGTTTTTAGGCCAAATGAGCTGTAGTGACCCAAAGTCCTTTGAAATACAGCAGGTCTCTTTTTTAATTTTATTTTGTAATAAATAAGTAGACAATTTGACCTGATTTTTTCAAAGGGGTAAGTGTGTGTATCCCCCGTTGGGAATTCCTCCGAAAATCAACAGCTTGTCTATGAGTAAAAGAGAGGCAGCTTTCCTCCCCAGCTTCTTTTGAAGCTCCCCAAGAGCCCCACCCACAGCTGAGGCATCCCTTGTCTGAAAGCACTGGGAGGGGTGATGTCCTGACTTTGGCCAGCCACCTCTGTCCTCTTCTTGTCTCCTCTACTGACTCACTCTAGCAAGTTTTCTGGAAAAGGAGATATTTTCAAATACTGGCTGACTTCAGGAGTGTGTTTACGGAGAGATATTTGTAATATCTTGTCATCTAAGCAGGTTTGTCAAGTCTGACATGGCGAATGTTAACAGACGGCTTTCTCCCTCCTAGAACAAGTCTGGAAGTCACTTTGAAGTATATCATTTAAATAGCTATTCCCTGGCAGCAACACCCCAGTTTTATTCAGCTGTAAAAATACCAACAAAAAACTCAAAAAAGCATCACTCAGTTACATCTGTTTATTACGGCATAAGACAGTCCTGACTGATGAAGTGCCATGTGGTGTTTTCAGCCATTTACTTCTTTACTGGTTTTCCCTTTCAGTGTCAACAAAGTGGGTTTTTTACTTTTTGTGGGCTGATGTGGCAGGGTATTAGGACGCATTCTGCTTGTGAATTAAGAAAAAGCTTGATTTGGTTTCCAGGCTGTGTTAAATATCTAGAATTATGGTATTTATGGATAAGGTGTTTGAAAAAAAAAAAAAAAGAAAAAGAAAAACATTCTGTATTTTTTCACCCAGTGGCAGATTGGCAGGATTTCCTTTCCACCTGTCCTACAGCAAGGAAGATTTCTTATCTCAGCAGTTTTGCTGTTGATATTCAACAGGAAATAGCACCACAGTTTTAATGGAGCCTGACAATAGTAGGACATTTGGTATTAACAGAAGCTGTTAACCGTATTCAAAACCTAACTATAGCATGACAGCAAGAAACTTATGTAAGGTGACTTGTCACTTCGAGTTGCAAGTACAGTAGAGTATACGCTTACACAATCCTGGCACACATGCACATGTAGGGGGTTTCTAAGATTCACACTTGGTCTACATCAGTCTCCAGATTGGTTGACCTCAAATTATTCCCTTCCTCCAACCCTCACCCCATGCTGCCCAGCCAAGTTTTTCCACCTCCTGAAGTGTGGTCCTGGGTCTTCTCTGCTGCTTTGGGTGCCATGTGTCAGATGCACAATCATGCCTAAATCCCCCACAGACTCAGGAGAGGGGTTGCCATGCCATGTGTGCTGCAAGAATTCCCTAATATTTCTACTATTAATGCTTTTGTACCGTAAATAGAATGTGCTATGAATGCTTTGAGGGTATAGACTAATGGTATTAAAAGGACCAACAGGGCCAAATTATCTTCTGGGCTATATTTGCACGGTATTAATGACTTCTATAATTAAAGGCATAGCATGAGCCTATGTCTCTCAAGTATTTAGGTACAAATTCTCTGCACCCACATAATTAGTTCTACTTAAGGCTGTGCGGACAGAGAGGCAAATGGGCAATCTTGGAAATGAAGAGAACAGCACTAGAAATGAAGAGGCATAGAGAAGGAGACCTTGGATCCCATTATCTGAACTCATTTTATTAAGGGCATATTTGTACTGTATTTGTAATTCCCTTAGAATCGCCTACCCATTGCCAAGGAACGTCTGCAGAGCAATTATGTTATCGCAGATGCTAATGCGACCGTGGGGAGTGAGGGAACCAGAAGTTGTGCAATTGTGAAGAGAAAATCTCAGATTTTAAGGAGGGTTAACGAATGCCAAAGCTTGGCATGGCATCTTTGTGCTCCCACCTTTCTTATCATGGAAGCTTTTTCTGCGTGGAGGGGGAAAATCGGGGGGTCTATACATTTGACTGCTGGTGAGTTATAATGCTGCAGTTGTTAACAAATTGGTTGTTCTCTACCTAGTTAAATCAGGCCTAATCCTTCTTTGCTCTGTCTCTGCCAGGTCTTTTTTTTTTTGCTGGATCTCAACAGAGGCTGAGACAAAGGAGACTTATGCAGTTTTCCCTCCCAAGGCTCTGACAATTAAAAATGAGTTGTCACTGGCCCAAACCCCATGAAAGCTGAGAATTTCAATCGATATTTCTGCCCCATTTCACTGCAGAGAGTGGGATGTAATTATTACAAATGTCATGGTAACAAACTTGGTAGCTTTCACAGTGACAGTTGCCACCGTAGAAATAGCACAACACAGAACAAAAATTACCTGTCAAGCATCTCATTATGTTCATCCAAATCCCGCTTGTTCAATTCACCACTGGGCTGCACCTGACACAACACTTCCAAATGTGCTCACAGATTGCCTGTGTCTATCTGCCTTGGGGCATAGACATCCTCCACAGCCCACCTGAGCAACTGGCACCAAGGTCCCCAAGGTCTAGAGGGATTTCAGTGACTGCACGGAAAATGCCTCGCTCCCAGTGTGAGCCCATACTTTGATACAGGATCTGAAGAGCATATGGACCTTAAAGAGCTGCTAGGGTTGAGTAGGGCATCGTGTGAAGGTGGCTGAGAGGAGACACACTGAATCCTGATATTCTCTGGAGCTGAAGTGTCCTGGGTTATGACCTGCTCTTCACAGCGCAGTAGATGTGACTCTTCTGCTAAAATTGTAACCCAAGAGTCAGTGTGTTCATTCAGCAAACAGAAAATTCGAGTTAAATTTGCCTGATTCTTCTGATCTAGCGCTTTCCAGCAGCCCAGGAAGTGTCCCAGACTTGTTCCAGGCTGGTGAAATAGGAAAGCAGATGGGCATGCAGGCAGGCAACTACTTGGTCTGTCTCCTGGTGAAGCAGAGCTATTGTGCAAAGGAGAATTCAGGATTCATTGGACCAGAGAGACTAAGGGAATTTAACACATTTGAATATTTTAAGATCACAATGAGGTGACCTTGGTCTATGGTGTCTCACCGGGACAGCTGAGCGTGTACTCTTCTGAACTGAAGTGGAACTGAGGTGCTTTAAACCACCGGAGGGATGGTGGCGTTGAACCTGCTGGTGACAAAATGTGACTGGCACATGGTGTTCTCTGAATGACACTGCGCTCACTGTAGCTGCCCGGCAGCACAGCCAGACTGGAAGGAGGAAACATCCCGCAGGGCTAACCTCATTTTCTCTTCTTTGTGGTTTTGGTCCTAATGCAGAAAGTGACATTTCTCTGCCTTTTGGACTTTAAGTTCATGAGATGATTCATTCTGTTCTTTTTACTTCAGGATAACCCAATAAATACATTACTGAATAGGCCTTTTATCTGATAATGGATAGGATTCTGATTAGATCACAAAATGCAAACAAAATGTTGCTCACATCCTTTAGTGCTTCTCCTGAAGGGAAGGGTCTGATGTACACAAATGCCAGGCTATTAAGCAATCTTTTTTTTTTTCCAGACCATAACTCACAAGGGGGAGTCATATGTCTACTCTTTAGATCTTACACAGCTAGTTGTCTAATACTCTGAGCTTTAGCACCTTAAGCAAAGCACTGCTGAATAATATTGGCAATCATGTGTGACCCACAAAATCAGGAGGGTGGAGGAAGCAACCAAGTTAGCTGAGGTAACTGTTGCAAATTCACAAGGACGATCTTCACAGAAAAAAAAAAATATTTATTTCACTGGTTCTCTCAGAAAAACACCTCTTTTAGGAAGAGAATTTCAAAATAGTCAAGTGTTTGTGTTTGAGCCAAACCGTCATTGATTTCAACCGTTTCTTTCTCGAATACAAGAAAACTACTCCAAATAAAATAAGAAAAGACGTTTCACGATACCAAGACTTTCAGTCCTTTCCATCTCCCATTTTCACTAGGAAGACAGATTAGTCAAATGCAGCTATGAGGATGCCCTGTTTCATTCACTAGCCAGAAAGTCCCTGCCACTTTCCAGAATGACACGCAGACTTGAAGTTCATAGCTCCTCAGTGTAACAGACCAATCTACGTCTAGTATGCTCAAGTATAAATTTATACCATATGAGAATTTTGCTCAAGATGTGATTCAAGCAGCTAAGAATGAACAAAGTAACCTACAAAACAGCTATTGATTTCCCAAAGAGGTGCTTGCAATAGGAAATCAGTTGGCAGCATGCAGAATTAGGGTTTTAATTACTCTTAAACCAAAATGAGGTGGAGCTATATTTTTAGCCTTTCACAGTGATGTTTGCTGTTGGAGAAATTCTGGGATGGGTGCCTATAAATTGATGCAGCAGATCCTTTTGGCCTGAGCTACCAAGGGAGTGACCATACCTCAAGAAAAGGTATTTAAGAACCAGATGTATTTCACTTCCATTTTTTATATGCTCATTAAATATATTGCCAAGCCTGAACCTGAAAAGAGCAAAATTCCACCCGCTCTCCAAAAAGAGCAACTCAAGTGGTATTGGGGTTTTTTTTTTTTGTTTCACAATTTTAAAAAAAAGGAATGTGCTTTCATTTGCCTAACACTTTTATTGGTATTTTTATGGACATCTGGAGGTGTGAGATTCTCCCTCTTTTCCACCTTATGTCTCCATCCCTCCTCATTTTTTTTTCATTTAACTAAGTAAGAGGAACCAAAAGGAGAAAACACAAAATCAAGGGTTTTTTTTTAGTTCACTATTTTGATCTTCCCTTCTCTCCAATATAAAGTTTTGCAAATTAAACCCCCAAATTATAATTATTATAAATCTTATTTCCCCTAAATTTCAGTGAGTCTTTTTGGCTGTGTTTTGGCTGCCAGGCTAATACTACTGCAGCCAAAGAATGCATGTTAGTTTTAGACAGGCTGCTTGGCAGATAAAAAATAATTTTAATAAATGGAAGAAACTATTGGCAAAGGAGAATTAATCTTGGTATTTTAAACCTGACACAAAACAATCTTCAGCCTTTGACCTTTCAGATCAGAAAACTCTGACAAGCAGTCAAAACTAGTTTGTTTTCAGCTTTCTCCATCATTTATATCCAATCTCTTATTCACCCACAAGTTCTCCCACTCCAGTGCTAATTAAAATAGAACTCAGTATCTTTGTCTCTTAGCCGTGTCTATGTGCAGCAGATAAGCTGCCTGTTCCCCTCAAGCTGGAACGCTTCCTTGTATGCACAGAGATGGGCAAAGGGAATTATTATGCAATGTTGAACTGCTAAAGCAGGGAAGGAGAGCACTTTGCCTGAGCTCAGGCAGAATGAGAAGGTGAAGATTAATGAGTCTGAGGGGGCTGTAGTTGTCTCCTTGTGTGCTACCAGCATGGCCCATGTGCTCTTGGAAAGGGGAGGTTGTAACAGCCACAGAGCTGCGTGTTCTTGCTGCCACGGCCCCTAGAAATTCTAATTTTTCTACAAATGTGAAATCCCAGTTGTGACAGTTGAAGTATGCCTGGACTGGATTAATACAGAAATAAGGTGGGGAAGGTTAGGGTGTGGGAGCTGGATGCGTTCTCCAAAGCTGGGGAAAGACAAAATCACTTTTTTAAAGGGTTAATCTAAGGTCTTATCTCCATGTCCTTGGAGCCCTGTACTGACTGAAGTTGCCCTTGGCTTTAGGGGTTTGTCCTCTGAACTCTTCTTGGGGTTTTAGTTGCACAGCAGGAGTAAAAGGTTAAGAACAAAATAAGAGAACCAGCATTTTTTCAGATGCTTATGGATTTGACCTCACCTTTCAAAGAAAAGAATATCCAAAGTCACGATCCAACTGGCAGATCTGTGCTCCTCCCCCTATCCTGAAGTATTTTCTGGGGCATTTAAGCCAGACTCCCAGTGTGATGACATTCAGAAGTAGCTTTATAAAGCCCAGAAGCCTCCCAGGAGGAAGCTCTTTTCTCTTTTATTCTTATGAAAGCTCCGTGCTGTCTCTCTGATTGCTTTCCAGCAGGCCCAGCTTCCAAAGCCTTCCCTCCAAGCAGAAAGGGGCATTTCTTTCACCTGACTGTCTTCTGTTTGGAGAAAGCCTTGAAAAGAAGCCACTTGTAGAGCATGTTTGGCAATAGGATGTGTCTCTGCTGCTTTCTAGTATGCATTCTATAAATGGCTTTGCTATGGCATTTAATCAATTGTTTCAGCTGCTTATTACCTTGTATATCACAATGCAATGGAGATAGTTGCTTAAGTTACCTTTATTGAATCTGAAGTAAATACACAGGATCCACTTAGAGTCTTGGAAGGATATGCTTTGAATGCACTGAACCAAAACAGAGGTGGTGAAACTCTCTGCCCGACAACAGAACAAATCTGTACAAAATCAAGCAGCTGGCTGTGTGCTTTGAATAACCTGTACCGCTGCCTCTGAGTGCACTGTGGGTTGCACGAGCCTGTCTCAGCAGAGAGAAAGTCCTTGCCTTTGCTCTTCATTCTTAGATGACTCCTGTAGAGTAGGGTTACTACAATGCCGGGGACTCTGGCTTCATCCTACCGCAGTGACTGCAACGAGTAAACAAAAATGGCTATTCCAGAGCTCTTAGAAAATGGTTAGAGAACTCCCAGCAGCAAGGACTGGTGAGTTCCAGCAACCTCACAGGAGACAGAGAGTGGAGGAATCTGCAAGGCCATAGATTTTCTTAGCTCCACTGATTTATCCTCGATTTATCTTGCTCATATTTGACAGACACACACAGATCGCCTCTAGCCAATTAACCGTGAAATGAAGATGTCACTACGCATCTCAACACAGGAAGAGATTGGAAAAGGCAAAAGACACAGGGCATTCCTGGATATAAAACTTGCCGAGAGCTCAGTTTGCCTCCTGAGTATCTTTGACTGATTGCTTATCCTCATGGGATAGAAACAGCCACTTGGAGAGGGTTTTTTCTCCAGAGAGAGCCAAACAGGCTAAAGGCCACAGCTCCTGGCATCCTTGCAAAGCTGGCTCCAGTGCTAACCAAAATCTGATTCCTTGCAGGCAGATGCATAAAATCATAAGTTGACAAACCTTCACATAGAGATGTGGCACCAGACTGTGGGGACTCAGGAATCAAGCAGTGCATACATTCCTTTCTCAAGGTTCTATAGTGCTGCATATTAAGGGTATAATAGATATCCTGCCTCCATCTGTGTTTTTGAGCTAGGACCGAAATGCTCCATTGTCCAGATATATTGTCCCCAGCAAATTTATTTCCGTGTACCTTAGGCAGAATTTCTGCCCTAGTTGTGCCCTGGAATAGTGTTGCTGGACACCGTGCCCCAACTCCTGTGCTACACACATTTCTGCACCCTGAGATAACGGCTGCAAGGTGTGAACAGTTACAGAAAGCTGGGGTATCCCAGTGAAGGGGTACCTTCATGCCCGTTAAAGACCTGACAGGGTAAGTGTCCTCCAGGGTGGCACATGACATGGTACACCAACAGCTCAGTTCTCTGAGTTAAAAAAAACCCTCTAAAATCAGGCAACTGGGATTTACCTGCTCTGTCTCAAGGAGCCAGACCCGAGCACCCTCCACAGTGCTCAGTCTCTGGGGTTCCCACAACCCGCAGGGACTGTGTTCACACCAGTGGCTATGTAGGTGAAGTGCAAGCCTGGAGATATTTTGTGAATTAATCTGTTCCAGGCAGTGAGCAGAAGACCTGGGCTGCTCTCCCCTGCTGCTTGCAAAGCCTCTGAAGGCAGCACAGCGGGTAGAGCCGTTCTGCTGTCGACTGCCCAGCCTCTCCCCGGCAGCTCCGCAGAGAGCTGCTGTCATACTTAGTGGAGCATCTAACGTTTCCCAGCCAGCCGGTAAAGGCATTGGAGACGGAAATTCTGAGACGCCTCAAACTCTGGGGAACACTAGTCAGCAAGCTGCTGCCCAACAAGCGGCAGTAATCTGAAATAAATCACACGGGCCCAGCTTTTTCCAACAGAGGCTTATTATTCAAAAGGAAGGACACATCCAGGCAATGAGGCATGGTGTTGCTAAATGGTTGGCTCAACATGGGTGTGAGTAAATACAGTAAATCAAGTCCCGCTTGCCCCCAGAGCGAAGACTTAGCCAAGTTCTTAAGAGGTGAGAGCGCAGGCCCTGTGGGCAGAGGCAGGGAAATTGATTTCCTTTTCGCTGCTTAAATTAGAGAAGATGGTCTCTGCCTGATCCACTCTCAAACCACCTGGGCCATGGTTTTGAATGGCAGCTCAGAAGTTTTCTGACTCAAAATCCTACTAGATCCCGTTTACTTTCCTGGGACAAAGATTGTTTCTGTTCAAAATATTCAATATTCTGTTCGAAACTCAAGTCATGGATGTCACAGCCCTGCAAGGATGCAGGGCCAGGGTTTTTTCAGCAAGGTACCATATCTCTTTCAGGCCCCAGCTACAAATAAGCCTGCCTGAAGCAAGGTAGTTTCACAGGGTTTTGGCACACACCATCCCCATGTCAAATAATCATAGAATGGCCTAGGCTGGAAGGGACCTTAGAGATCATTTTTGTCCAACCTCCCTGTCATGGGCAAGGACGCCTCTCAACTAGATCATGCAACATATGGGGACCGAATGGGAATTGAACTTGTATATCTCCCCTCCTTGAGAATGCCATGTTGCACACTCCTTCCAATAAAGGTGAGAGTCTGTTAACAGAAATACAGTTGTGGCTCTCCTGGTTTGCCTTCTGGAGAGACACACGCCAGGTTGGTTGTTTTGGTCATCCATCCTTGGCCTGTCGCTAATCGGTCATTACCGTACGCGTTCACAAACAGCAGGACACAAGGGCATTAAGAAAAGCTGGATTTTAATTTTTCATGTTTATCATGTTCGTAGTTCTTCATGGCAGCAGGATGATTTCTTTCTGTTCATAAAAGACAATTGGGAAAATTAGTTGGTTTCAGTTTAACAAGGTAATGATCCAATTTAGCAGAGATCAAAGCAAGGAGTGTGGCAAACGCAGAATGGTGAAATTAAGTTACTTTATTAATGCACAATGCGCTTTTCCGTCTTGCAGCAGAATGATTGACTATTCATTAGGTTTATTGAACTGCAATTAGCAATTATCAGCAATAGCCTTCTCTCTGTGGGCAAGTAAAGGTCTGGATCATGTTCCTACTTCCAGACAGCAGCTGTTTCCACCTTGTAAAATTACATGCAATGTAGGAGTACAACGTAGTGGACAATTATAGAAAGGACCTTTTCTTTACCTGTGCTGCCTTTTTCTGATTGATACATCATCATAAATATAAAATATGTATGTGCTAATGATTTTCACTGTTATGCTGATGGATAATTTGATGAGTGGTAGTATTCTCAAATTTAGGGAAAATTAGGGAAAAATACCTTTTTTCTCATTCCATTTTGGCGATCTGTCTGTCAGCCAATAACCTCTCCTCATAAGACACTGCTAGTGAAATCAATGGTATTCATTCTGTAAACAAAATCATCGACAGAGGAGATGGAGCCTTTTGCAAGCTTTAACCAATATCTGAATGCAAGAAGGATTTAAATTCACATTAATAACTTATCTGCATATATTTTCTTGTTACCTTCTGAGACAATTCTATGATCATTAGTTTCTCTGATGACAATTATGTCACTATTCATTTTTTTTCCTCCTTTGATCTTCAAAAATGTAGGAGAATAGTTTTTTTATTTATGTACTATTCATCTGTTCCTGTTCCTTATTCAGACTGATAAACCTACAGTCATTTGAAACATGCCAAAGTATTTTTGTTTCAACAGGGGCTCCATGAATTTTATCCCAGGGAGTGACTTGTATATGTATGCATATGCCTGTTCATTTCTTTGCCTGTCTTCCCTTAATGACTTTTGATCTTGCTGTCCAACTTAAAGCAAATTTGACAGCTGGGAAAATTCTTAAATATATCAAGTTCTTACAAGTCTTTTGAAAGTAGGTTGTCAGAGAGAGTAAAGAGAAGCTATTAGCAGAGAGAAGCTGCTGTTTCAACTCCTACCAGACATCAAACAATCTACAAGAAACAACAATATAAGAAAAAGTGTAATTTGGTATTTATATCTTGTTAGACATCAGAGAACCTAGAAAATGTAATGTCCATAACAAACCAGGCTTCCTGCATTGCTTCACTTAGGTTAAGTATCTCTTACAATTCATCCTTGATTAAAGAAGTATTGCCTTTGCTGACTGAGGATGATCTGATAGAAGAATGTGAACAAAAAAGCTAGCTTCAAACGGAAGGTCACACGTGGCACAGAGAAGGAAAACATTTCTGGGAGCTTCATCGTTGGATTCTGCATGAGCTGTGAGCAAGGGCAATGGTAGGTGACTTCTGCATGCTTGGGGCTTTGGTTGTGGCTCTCATCGTCGCGGCCACTACCTTAGGCACACAAGGAGCAGGTCAAATGGAACTGCTTCCTACCTTGAAGTTGGTTTTTTCCGTCTTCTGTAACAAAATATAGTAGCCTCACTGAATTTCTCATTAGAAAACAGAGTGCAAATCCAGGTTGCTTATTTCTATCACCCTAAACACCTTTAGACAGACTACTTTGGGGTATTGCAAAATAATTAGTTGTACATTCAATTTCTTTGCTACCTATGCTCCTATAAGTAGCTGGGCCCATCTAAAACTTGTCATTATTTATTCTCTATTTTACCTATGTATAGTACACCCAGACTGATACTAAAAGCAGTTTGACTCATTGGTTCTATTTGTTTATTTGGTTTTGTTTGTTTGAATTTGACAATTTTTTAAATCATTTTAAGTTATACCTTTGTACATATGCAGACACACGTATGAAGTCACAGGTGTCCTTCTAGGGACAGACATACTCCTCCTATATGAAATTAGGAGTGAGTTTAACCTGTCAGTATGTAATTCATGCTTTCCTTTTGGAAGAGGGATCAGGTAAAAATTTAAAAAAAATTAGCTTTACTACTAAATATTAAGCTACAAGCAAAAGCTTGCCAAGTAGAGTCTTACAGTTTGTTTAACCTGATCTTCCATGCTTGATGACCACACTGTTGAGCATTTAGTGAGCTGCATTTGACATCAGGAATGCTATTTACGTTTAGTGAAACAGTTTGAAAGTTACTAAATTGGCTTTGTGTCTCAAAAATGTGCATGACTTTTCCCCACATGCACCTTTCCATCCTAGTGACTCTGTTATCAGAGCAATTACTGGTTTTATCTGCACTGGGGAGCTGTCAGAAGCAGAGTCCTGGTACACAATCTGTTTACTCTGACAAGATAAAATGACTGATGTCCCTGTGCGTGGGGACTCAGTATTTCCTCTGGGCAGTGTAATTTTGGAAAGACTTTAGTTCCTGCCTTATGCCAGAGCTTCTCCTCTGCCATGTTTCTTGCTGGAGTCATTGGGTAAGATCTCTGCACTACCTTCTTTGGGAACTCTGCACGTCCTGATCAACGTGACATGAGTCTTATGTAGGACACTGATGACAGCAGTGAAACTAAAATAAACACCTATTCGGTCAGTGGGATTTCACTCAGACCATAAAAGTATCACAGATAATGGAAAATACTCCAGAATTTCCATTTAGAAAGACATGCATACCATATCCTAACAGCATACATCAGTAAATACACTTGATGAACAGTAAGGATTCGTAGGATGTTTAGGTCGTGGAAGTATATCTCCTCCAGGAAGATGTTTTGACAATTTAAGTGACTGCTTTGCCCCCTCAAAGCAGGCAACCTGCAAAAGGCGAGGGGGTGATGAAGAGCTCTGTTTACAATTAACATTCCCAGTCCTCAAAGATTCTTTATGAAGTTAACATCATAATAGATGAAGACAGAATAAAAAGTCTCAGGAAACCCTTGCTTCCTCTTATGGTTACTATCCCATAAGTGAGATAAGCAGGACCTGACTCCCCTCTGGGAGATATCATAAAACAGATGACATTCTTGCCACTGAGGCCATGACTGAATGTCTCTCCCCAGGGGCTCCTCTCATGGTGGGTAGAACCACAGATCTTCTCTAGCAATACACAATTTACTCTCTGGCCCCAGGGTTAGGGTGATGGGGGATAGTTCAGGCATGTTCCAGCAGAACAGGACATTGCTCTTGTCATGACAATAAAAAACATTTGTAGCTGGCTCTTAATTCACTTCTTTCTTGTTTTTTCTGCATTCAAGGACAGTTATGAGGGATTCACTTATCTCACTAAAATTTCTTTAACATGCCATGGATGGAAACTAAAAAAATCCACCATGCCTTTCTGAATCATATTCTATCTTTTGAAAAGATAACAGTCCTCCTCCTCTCTGGAGAGATGACATTTCAGCTCCAGGTGAGGCAATTATAGAGCTGATTGCAGGGGATAGAAACTGCTCTATCAACTCCCTTATTAAGAACTTGATTTGTATTTATTTATATTTGATACGTGTTTTACTTAGCTTTTCCGTAACTAAATGCAATTGACACTCCATTGGGAGGTTTCACACAAACAAACCCTCTTTCATTGTTATCTTGGGTAGATCCCATTAATGGGAAATATTGGAACCTTTCATGTTTTCATTTCATTTTTTGCAATTGCTTTGCTAGCTAAGCTTCTTCCCTATTGCCTGCAAAAATCATGAAGTTAATGTCTCTTCTTTACTGCCCGCCTTTTTATTCTGTGAAAGAGAAACCCTGAGTTCATGGTTAGCTGGTCAACATAATCTTTGTGTCACAAATCCCTTAGAACTCCTCTGTCTGAAGAAATATCTGATTCATGGTTTGGGTTCCTGTGCCTGAAGTCTGTGCATTTTAAAGTTTCTTCATCTTGGACACTGCAAGGATGCTGTGCATTAGCTCATAAAGACTCTCATCCTAATCTGGACTAGCCAAGACAAAAGGACATATGCTGTGCAGAGTAAGTGTGGCTCATATACATAAATAGACTGGATTTCCATCAGCTACTTTCATGGCTGTAGCTGCAAGTGATTGAGAGAATTAATCAGCATTCCTTTCAGATATTGGGATTTTAGAGCTCTGCACCTAAAGAAAGGATAGTTGTTGGGTGCTTTGCATCTCTGGTGAGCTCTGTGCTCAACTACAGCACAAGGGCTGATGGAGTGCCCATGGGTGTGCACAAGCATCTGACCTAAAAGTAACTCATTGTTTTTGACAATCAGGGGTAGAGCTGGAAGTGTGCCTATCTATTCTCTAATTAGCAGTGCCAATTAGCGGGACTTCGGGCTGGCCCTGACTGAACATTTTGGCAGCAAATACAACAGACAGCTTCAGCTCTTCTTCTAGGGGTGAGAGAGGTACCAAATGTGCTTAGAAGATGATGATGGCAATGACATTTTGTAGGAAAAATGTACATAGCAGAGAATATTGCTTACATTTTTCAAGATCACAGATACCTCAACTTCATTAGCTCCAAAAAGCTGTACTGTTTTGAAGCTATCTCTTCTTGCTGTCACTGCTCCTTCTTCATCAGTGTGTCCATTACATTGTCAGCGCTTTGGGACATTTTCCTTTCAATACTTTAATCTCCACTAATTCAAAACGTTTCTGTTTTTGTCCCTTGTCCCTTTTTTTCTGACTTCTACAGATCCTTTGCAATATTTCTGTCATCTCTAAAGTTTGATTATCTTCCAAGGCAGCACCATCTGCCTATTTAACTAATATGCTTCTCATGCCTTCTCTCTGATCACTAAAGGTGATGTTAAATAAGAACATTCTTAAGACAGATTCTTCTGCTATCTTTTTTAGCTACATCTGACAATTTGATGCTTCAAAAAATCTATTGCTACCCATTGTTTACCATCAGTCAGCCAATTTTCTGGCCAGATATGGTGCTCATATCCAGTTCTGTCGAAACTATTTTTTTCAGGGCAATTTATATTCAGTACAGAAGAAAATTAATCCTGTGGTAAGATAGGTTTGATAAATTGTTCTTTGCTCATACTTACCCTCTCCACTGATAATGGAACAAGCTCTGTATCCCACCTTAGCTCCATAAAAATTTGTTAGATTAATATAAATGTCTACTTCTCTCCTAGTTGTCTAAAATATTCCATGGCCATTTTCCTTCTGATTTACTTGGAGAATTCAATAGTGCAAAATGATGTTACCAATATCAGGGGCACTCTCAGTTGAATGAATTTTATATTAGTGATGATTTATCTGAAAATGATCAATAGAGAGTTAATAAATAGTGATATGTACTAAAAGCATATATAACTTTTTTTCAAAAATTGTTACATCATCATCAGACATTACCAAAGTTTGAAAGCAGTTTATTGACCTAGATAACAATCTGTGTGCTTAATCGAAACATTTATTATTCACTTAATAATCTTTTATGAACCATTAAGAAAATAAATGGAATATGAAATGTGACAGCAAGTTTCTTGATAAGGTTCATATTAAAAGGACAAAACCAGCCCAACTCTAATCTCTGCCTCAGGTTGTACATAAAGTCCATTGAAACAGCACCAATTTATTACTATCCGTACTCTCAGGAGAACACGTGAAGCCAGAACGTGAATGGTTTACAAGCCTAGCTAGACAAGAAAGTGATGTTACATCAGTAAGCCCTGGGGCTGGACAGCTGTGATGAAGACCCTATACTCACCATGCTGTGAAACAGAAGCGAAGAGTGAAAAAGACCCAACAGAAATCCCCTTTAATACTCCCTGCTTTACTTTTCAGTCTAGGCTGTTTGTACTAGAATTCTCCTGAAGGTCGCATCTAAGAATATCCAAACATGTTCTTAGTAAAAGTGTGACTTCAAGTAACTTTTGCACTCTTCATGTCTGCTGGTAGAAAGGACATTGAACCCTTCAACAAAAGATAAAAGAAGAAAAATGCGCAATGCACTTTGGTTTGAATATATTATGGTCACTGCACTGCCACCATTCTTCCAAGTATGTTTTAAACTGCGGTGTTTTCTTTTCAGAGTTCTCCACGGCGTTTGTGATTATACCAGTATTGTTTTTATATTCACTCTGCTTTTGCAAAGTACCACATGCAAAGGCACGAAATTTGTCAGTGTAAGTAAAGGACCTCCCTGTTAAAAAAAAAATAACAAAAACAACAACAAAACCACAAAAACACAGTGGGATCAAGCAGTAGGGATTTTGGTTCTCGTGACACTAAGTCTCCTTAAAATCAAGACAACTACGGGCTGAAGAGTTAAGAGTACTATACACTTTGGAAACAAATATTTTACTTCTTTGATTCCTGATTTTCATGTATCCGTGACAGAAATTCCTTAATTCTATGACCGGCAGAAACTGATTGGTATTTTTGGGGGGAGTAGTCAAAAACTGAGACTTAAACAGTGTATGGAGCTTGAAACAGTCTAGCACTGCAAACCATTCAACACCTAACAGCAGGTAAGGGAACTATTCCTGTTGTATTGCATGGGCTGTCTTATAGGAAGAGGACTCCAGGTGACCCAAATGGACCAATCACAGCGTTCCTGCCCATGGTGCTCAGTATAAAAGGGCCCCTGAGAACAGCCCCAGGTCTCTCAGTGGGGCTGTGCTGGGGGGTTGCTGTTGGCTGCTCCTCCTCTCTCCCTGTGCTGCTGCTGTTCCTGTCTCCTGTTTTCACGCTGCAGAGGAGCACTGTTTGTCTGCATGTGTCATTTTCACTCTGCCTCCCCAGGTGAGAACGTTGTGGCCCCTCTGAGGTTCCCTGTGCTATTTTTTTTGGACTATTATCAGGGCTCTGGGCTCAGGTGCTCCTGTTTGCTCCTGTCATGGAGTGACAACTCCCAAGTCCAGTCTGGGACTTTTTTCTGCTTGAGACCTTGCTGTCATTTGGAAGGTGTGGACTCTGTACTAACACATTCATTTTTATCTTTAAATATACTTACATACTTGTATATATTTGCATATAGTTTAACATCTTTGTTGTTATTCTAAGTGTTACTCTCGTTTTCATTACACTGGTTCAAGTTTTTTTCAACCTCACAGTCTCCCTCCCTGGTTCCCTTGTTTTCCTTCCATGGGCGGGTGGGTGATGGTGGGATCACAGAGGGCAGCTCTCAGAGTTTAGTGGCTGGCCCAGCCTGGAACTTTGACTGATATAAAAAAAATCAGTTTTGCATGGTGCCCAAACAGGGACATATATGTAGAAATGTTAATGGGAAAAAGCTTATTGAAAGTTATCTGAGCTTGATCAGTTACCAGCTGTTGACATCATGCCCAGGGGCTTCACAGCAGCACTATCTAGTGCTTCTGTGAGAGCAGGGTATGGCCTCTGCTGCTTGCTGGAGTCAGTGGAGATTGGATTCCAATGGAGAGACCTTAGGAATCATCCTCCAGCAGACAAAACACTGCTGGCATGATGTCAAAGGGGAGGAATCCACTCCTGCTGGGAAGAAGGTTTCTCAGCTGGCAGAGACAGCCTGCTGTTGAGGGGCATAATCATGTAACCTTGCTGCTTCAGAAAGACCTTAAGCTCCCTTTTTTAAAAATTGCTTCTCAGCCACCTGAGAGTTAAAAAGCTTCTGTTAATTTCCAGCTTAAATCTATTCATGATCAATTTATGCTTCTTCGCTCCTGCGCCAGTGGCACCATTAGCGTGCAGAGTTCTTTTTCTCAGTTCATTTATAAGGGGAAATCAGTTTTCCTCTTTGATATACTTCTCGGAGACAAATTTCCCAGTCCACAAGTTATCTGACCCACACATCTCCAACTTGAATGAATCTTCATTGAACATGAGTGAGCAGAGGTACACCTAGCAATCTAGCACCTCGCATAATAATACTGATTCTTCTTTATCTCTGCAGGATGTACATGTTCTATCTCTTAAGATTAGGTTGGCTTTTTATAGCTGTGTAACACCAGTGACTTAGAGTCCACTTGCAGTTTGATTAATGTGTCAGGCAGGTTTTTTTTTCCTCTGAACTCTCACACTCCATCGGGAATTCTTCTTACATACTCTTAAATGTGCATAATGGTTTTGCAATGTTAATATATCATAACAAATAGAATGACTTTGCAGCTTACACTATTGCATTTATTTTCATTTCCATTATTCCAGTGCCCAAAGTCATCTAGTTCTTAACCTGTAATATACTGAGCATCTTCCACAGTGAAGATGGTTTCTCAACTTTGTGCTATTAGTATATCAAACTTGCACACTGAAATTTTTTTTTGTTTTTGCAGATATTAATAAAAATATTAAATAAAATTAGCCCTAAGGATGATCTTGACTTTTGCTGATGGTATAAAATTATCCAGGGCAGTAAAATCCAAAACTGATCTTAGGGTTCTGAGGGAGCAATAAACTGATGCATTAAATTCAATGTTGATAAATGCAAAGTAATGCACATGGGGAAAACAACACTAAATACACATATACAATGATAAGTTCTAAATTGGCTATTATCATTCTGCAAAGAGATCAGAGAGTCGCTGCAGATTGCTCAACAAAAACATCTGTTCCTTGCCCTGCAGCAGTCTGAAAAGGTAAATAGAATGTAACGTATTAAAACAAGAGCAGTGGGGAAAGCAGCACTGTGCCACGAAGCCCAAAGTTTGCCCACTGCATGCATTGCAGGTCACCGTGTCTCGAAACCAAATGGGAAAAAAAACCCTAAAGATACAGAGAAGGGCAATAAAGACAAAGACATGGGATGGTTTCTGTACTAGGAGAGATTAAATAGACTAGGAGTCTTCAACTCTGAAGTGACTGGAAGAAGAGGTGATAGAACTATATAAAATAGTGGCTGACAGGAAAAGGTGAATAAGGAATGATTATACTCTCTTCCCCTGTGAAAGGAACTTGGGAGCATCCAATGAAATCACGAGATAGAATTTCTGTAATGGGCAAGGACAGAGTAGGTGCTCCTTGCTGTCTTGCATGAATTGCCATTATGCATGCACACATAAAGCCAGTACCAGGACAGCATTCCCTGGTTCTCTTTAGATAAATAGAATTTATTAGTTGCATAAGTGCTATATTTTACAAATATAACTTCCTTGGACACTACTAATATTAGTGTTATCTTAAACATCCACGTAAACTTTTGTTTCCTCTTTTTAAAGGGAGATTATTCCATATAGCTTGTGTAGGTAACAATTTGATTTTTAAATGGAATGCATTCTTTCATGTTCCCTTTATCCTTTAGATTTGGGATATTTCCAGTAAACTCTCAGTCTGGTCTGTGACTTTAGTATAGTGCCCATAAAATTAGCAGGACACAAATTAGTATTAGTGGGACATCTCCTGATCATTAGGAGATCAGCTGTCACTTTCAATGACACTTATTGTCACCCTGATCATTTTAATTGTCCTAAAGGGAAGAAGAAAAAATAAAAAGTCTGGTAAGGTCAGCCCCAAAAGAGTTATCAGTCTGGAAATCTTAGTTTTGAAATTTACTTTTTTTTCCAGTTGTCAGAAACATCTTGTCCTTCCTGAATCCCCAGGGATGTCTTAAATCAGATTAAGATACCATTTATTCTGACAGAGTATGTGGGCAATGGGGATCAGACTGCCTTGTGTGGGTCCCACTGTGCGGGTGGAGAACTCCAAAGATTTGCTGAACATGTACTGCATCAAGAAGTATAAAGTCTGTCCAGCTGTCAAGAGGCCTCTGCTCTTTCCCAGAGGGAAGCACAACAGACACTTCCCGGTTTGTCTGTCAAATGGAGGAATATGTCTGTGCCCCAGACTCTCAAGAGAAGGAAGATTGTAGGCATCATAAGTGGAAATGTTGCCTAAATGCTGCTTCATTTCAGCTGAGGTCAGAATAGAAAGAACTTGCAGTTAATTCCTAACCCACTTGAAGCCAAAGAGGATTTTTTGGGGAAAAGGTTATGAAAGTTTTAGGAAAGCTTCCTCAGTTTATTGGAAATGCTGGTGTGGTAGCTGTGTAGCTTACTTAAAAGGTCAATGAGAATCTCATGAATAAAAAGCTAACACTATAATGAAAACACAGTATTTAAAATTTCCCTGGCTCCCTTGCTCAACACTGATTAAGAGCAGAGCTGCTGCTATCCTGTAAAATGCTCGTGAGTGAGTCATCCTTTCATCAGCAAAGCCCCAAAAGTTCAGATGCAATTGCCTAAGAAAGAACATTTTCAAAACTATGGTGTATCAGTTAGAAGATGCTGATAACTACCAATCCGCAGGAGGGCCCTGCTAAAAAAACCAAACTCGGATAACTTCTCTTTTAAGGTTTCCCCAGCTGACTGATTAAAGAAGTCACAACGGAAAATTCAAAGGTCACATTTTCTCAAGTGTTGCTGAGAACCCACTATCTCAGCAATTACATGAGATAAAGATGCAAAACACTAAAGCACCATGAGATCAGATTTAGTCTTCCAATTTTGTGCTGCTTTTTTAAAAAAATAAACAAGGACGGGGGTGGGGTTTTTTAAAATCATATTTGCACTTTAGGAAAAAATCTTACTGGTGATATGCCACCGCCACAGGGGGGAATATACTTCCACTAGATTTCCTTATTTTTCTTGAGGAACTCATCTAATTTATATCAGCTAAAAACACTTTTAGGATGAATTGAGAGCAGATGGATTTACCTCAGTTTATACTGTCATGAATCTCTTTTAGCTATCTCTGAAGGACAAAACTGAAGGTCAATTTCACTCTCTATAGAAGCCAATCAGAAAACTGGAAAATAATACTCTTGGCCCAGATGATAACTAAGAAAAGCTTGAGGATTTTGTTCTGCTTTTGGCAAAATCTTTCTTTTACTATTGTAAGGTAATGTTTAATTGCTCCCGGACATAGCAGCTGAGAGTTGGACTCGTTTATTACAGCAAATAGTAGATCCGAGGGACAAAGAGGAAGCTGCTAAGGGAAAACCTTTCAAAACAGCATGTGTGAGAAGGTGTGTGTGGTCTCTCTCCTTGGCTTGCTCTCCCTGTTTGTGCCGTTCTTGGGTATGATCAGAGTTTTTTCTTTCTCAGATGTTGATAATGGACTATACATGTTAGCGGAGATGGCGAGAAGTTGCCGTCGGCATGTTCTGGATATGAGAAGTTCGGACTCCTGCAAAGATAAGGACAGGGTAGGAGGTCAAAGGGACCTGGAGAAGCTTGCCAAGACACATGTTAGGCTGACAGAGCCATGATTTGCAGTCCCTCTCCCGAAGTACTTGTTAACTGTGCTGTGCTGGGGTATTCAAGCAAAGTGGGAATCTGGAGTGACAGATTTACTGGGAGAGCTCCAGGTGAGAAGTTCACCTGATATGTGGCAACTGTGAACTTCTGGGACTGAACAGAACACTACCCTGAGGCAGAGGCAAGCCTCTTGAGAAGGCATGAACTTGCCTTTGGAAACATCCCTCTTTCAGAGGGAGTTGCACATCCTGATTTGGGAACAGGTACCCGGGCTTTGTGCCACCTCAACTGCAGCATCGGACACATTTGGGAGAAGGCAGGAAAAGAGGCACAAGCTGGCAGGTGCAGGAAGAAGGAATAGTGGGCAGCACAAAAAGAAGAAATTCTCCATGAAGAAATAAGAATCATAGGAAAATCATAGAGAGATTCAGCAAGAAATGAACAGGACTTCCCAGGGGTCAGTTGCTGTGTAGGGTGTCCCACTGTCCCGTGATGACCAGCACAGCTACAACCACAGTGGTGCAAAGGTTTGTGGTTATCTTCACACACAGATGAGGGAAGAAACCTGTCAAGTCCAAAACTGCTATAATGAGAAAGGCTTTTTGGCATGAAATAGGCTCAAGCAGACTTGTAATAAAGGCAATCTGTCTTACCAGAATGAAAGATTTGCAGAGGAAGAATATGGACTTTCTTAATTTGATAACAAAATATCTGTAACAATTAAAAAAAAACCACAAACATACAAACAAACAAACCCACCCAAAATCCCACCTAGATACTCCTTGTTGGAGTACTGAGATACGTACTTGCTGAATCAGAGGGTAGATATAAGAAAATATTTTTTAAACAGCCTCAGAGTTACCTGCCACGGTTTTGATACATTTGGAGCTAGTTCCTCCTTTTTTGAGGAGCACTATCTCAAGCCTGCAGCATGCATTTCACAGTAGGAGAACATCTCATGAGAAATTCACTCGGGGATACTTTGAGCTCTACTAGAACTGAGAGAAAGCAGTTTAAAAGACCGTTTGCTTCTGCAAATTTTGGTTTTTTTAAGTCTGTGTTCTTATTCTCCAATTTTGAAAACCAGTTCAACCAGTTTAAGTTCATCAAACAGTTTAAATGGAGGTGGACAGTAAATCATTTAGAAAAGGATGGGCAATTTACCTCTCTTGCTGCAGAGATGCCAGGAGAGTGGGAAATGGGGGTCTTCGTAGGAAAGAAAGGCATGGAGCAAAGAAAAGCCTTTGAAGTGTGAGACCCTGAGAGCAATTTTTAGTCTCACAGGCAGGCATGTCATTGCAGCAGCAAGGAGAACAATTATACCAGGAGCTGGCAGGGCAGGAGGTATGAGGACAACCACCTCCTCCTGGGCTGCTGCGATGCAGGGGTGCCTGTGAACAGGATTGAAACTCTGAGACCTGAATGTCTTGGAAAATTCTTGTCTGTGTAGCTCTAGGATCATCCGAACATCATCAATACTTGCATAACACAAGTAATTGATACTCCTAGACATCACGTAGGCCTGTCTTGGGGACAATGATCTGAGCCCAATGGCTTTCTGAAACCCTGTCTGGATGCCAGGTGCCACCATTGCTGCTCATGCAAGAGCAACACTTCGAAATAATCCCCCAGATTTACAGGATCAGGCACGTTCCTGCTTAAGCCTGCATCTAGGAAAAAGATACATCAGGGTAGCCCAGAGGCCTCACAAATGTAAGGTACAACATCGCCTACTTAACTACTTTCAGATTCCCCACTAGCAAGAGAAATATCTCTGTAAAGCATTGCTGAGCTTTTATTTTTTCATTTAATATTTTCAGATGCTAACAAATCCTGCAGAGATTTGGTCCTCCTTGTAATATGAGGTGATTAAGATCTTTCCTATCACAGAGTGCTTAGTTTTTCCTTCATGCCACAGTCTTTACTCCCTATGCAGTAATGTGGTAGCATGTTGTAGTACCTCTTGACTTGTCAGGGATAGTTTTTTATTTTTGCATTATGAAAGAATTCCTATCTTCTAAACACTTGTTCTAATCCTCCTGGAACAATTCCTGTTTCAATTATTAAAAGTAACCTCTCAGATTCATGCAATTAAAAATTAAGTGATTTGAAATGCTAGATTGTTGGTTGGAGCAGACTTCAGTCTTGCTATGTTTTTTCATTCCTTCAGCCGTGACACTGAAATTAGAATTGCAGTGGGTATGGTGCAGGACCATTCCACCAATCTGTGTCCGTGAACCCTAGCAAATAGAGTGAGCTCTGCGCATTATTATAGCTATTACATGCAATGTTGTTCCTATGAACTTCAAGAAAAAACTTTGCTGCGTTTCCTGAGTTTACTTTGGTTTTATTTTGGTTTGTTTTTCAATAAGATTCATTTTCTGCTGTCTTGTTTTTATGGGGAATCTCAGCTTTCGTATTTATCTTCATTTTATTTTAATTAATTCCATGTTTCACAATTACATAGAAATATTTGATATGACCAACTTTAAAAGTTTGTAAAGCAAAAGACAACAAACACTGTTTATAAATTACATTTGAGGAGTAATTTCATGTGGAATTTTTGGGGTTTGACAGCATTCCTTCCCTCACCTTGCTGTCTCCCATGCTTGAGCCAGCCCCAGTGTAACAAGCACAGCGATTGCATGAGGATGGGGAATTTTGATGCCAAATATCAGCAATGACAGCTAAGGACTTTGTTGTGATCGAAATGGCAAGCTGAATGGTAGGAACATCAAGCAAGCAAAACTAAACACCATTGTGCAGCTTTATAAATCTATGGCGTTCTACATCCTGAATGCAAAATATAGGTTGTGTCACAGTACTTCCAAGATGATGGAAAAAACCTGAGCTGTAGTGAGTAAAATGAGAATAGGAGACAAATTCTGGAAGAGAAAAGCCTAAGAATCCTGAACTTGACATGTGTGCAAAGTGGGTAAGGGATATTAATGAAGTTTTAGTTGTACAGTGCTGAGGGCACCAAATAAAATAATCAGGCAGGAAGTTTCAAATCAATTTTTTGCAGTCACTCTCTTGAGAGGTGATTTCTTTCCATCTTCATCAGCCCAGTGTCTGATAGATAAACCAAAAGGACCAGGTAGGCTGACACAGCTACTGCCTTGTATAAGTCATCGGGTAAATGTGGGTGCTGGAAGGTGAAAGACCAGCTGCCTCGTTTCCCCAGTATAAACTGAAATAAACGATTTGCAAAGTTTTATGCTGATAGTATACACATTTCAGTATAGCCACATGCATATTCATGAGTGGAAACTGTTCTACTACTTAATAGCAGCTTATAGCCAAATGCCAACATTCTTATCCAAGAAAATCTCTCATTTATCTGGGTGGGAGATCTGCCCAAACTCAAGCGTTCAGGAACTGATTTTAAATGCATGCCACGGAAAACAGTTTCCTGTTCCTCTTCGCCTCCAGCACTAGATTAACACTTAGAAATACCAGAATTCAATAGTGGCAACTGTATTTTTAATAGCTCTGGGAGCCGCAAATAATCTGGCCCAGAACAATAAAAGCTCTTCCTCCAGAAAAATTCTCTGCTGTGCCACACAGCTCTGCAGCAGCTTGGTGTCTGGTAGCTACACAACAGGCTGGGCTTGCTCTTTCCTTATTTAGCCGCTGCCCTAGGACAGAACCTTGAAGAGCTGGTGAATGGGAAAGTTGCAGAAGATCAGAGTTTGCACGGGTCCCAGCTTGCTCGTTTGCAAAGTGATACTTCTGTATGGAAAAGAGCATCGGAAATTGGAGTCTTTGGAAACGCAGGGTTTTGCAGTTGTTCCGAAGCGATGTTTCCAAAGTGTCAGCTCACTGCTTTTCTTTGTTAGGCAGGGAGAAAACGAGCCATTCTTAATCACCCTGGAGTCAATGAGGGGCACTGCCACCTTGTCACTAGATGATTAATTACTGCATCTGCAGACCAGGCTGCCAGCAAACAAGTGGGCATCATCCGTGACGCATATGCAGCCATGTATTTACAGAGAAATCTGTGCAACCAGCACAGCTAGCACCGACTCAGGAGAGGAAGGGGAGGGGGGGCCTTGCCCTGAAAATCCACATCTGCCATCCAGCAGCTGCAAGACCAACAAAGCTCCTTCAGAAGAAAGCAGGAGAAAACCCTTAAGCCACTGGAGGAAAGCGTGTTATTATTCATCGTCTTCCCAGTGCAAGTATTCCATCTCTTTTCACCCGAATGTTCCAGAAGTATTCTTTCCATGGGTACCTCTAAAGTCACTGGTGCTGGAAAATCATGAAAAAAAACAGAATAGGAATCTTGCTGTTTTACTGAACTCGGTGAGATCAGGCTTTGGGAAGACCTTTAAATATCACAACAGCTGGGAATTCTGTTTTTTATGAAGTTTTGCTTCATTTTGCCTAGCTGTAGGCACTGACAGATCTGGGGGGGTCACTAGCTGTGAGGATATGGCATGTGTATGTCCTCACAAACACACACAGGCCTGTTGCAAAGAGATGCACAGGAGATTCACAGTAAGGGATGGGTTAGGATTCCTTTCTTCTGAGCTACTGTAGAATAACTACAAAAAAAAAAAAAAAAGAAAAAGATTTGGAATTAAAAAAGGAGGTTTTGAAGTATTACTTTTGTATGACTATTTCCTCTCCCAGACTGTCACACACCAGAGGGTGACATTTCAGTTACATCCACTCCCCTGGACCTGTCCCCTGGCTTAGAGCACACACAAGTGGGTGCATTTAGTTTCCATTGCTCCTTTGTCCCAAAGCTGGAGGCATCTTTTTGTTTTAATGGCATATTGTGCTCCTTGACAAGACAGAGCTAATGCCCTGAGCGGGATTCTGTTCACGCAGTAGCAGTGGATTAGAGATTTGATTTTCCTTTTTAATGAATCGGTATAGCAGATGGTATTGGGAAAAGAAAATGCAGGCGCTACAGGGATGTAGCAGAGCTTCCCAGATCGCTGCTGCATAGGGCATGGCATTAAAGGGTACGTATATGAAGGCCAAGAAATTAAGAACACCGCCTCCAATGTTTTGTTTCCCCTTTCAGAGCAGGGAGACTTCATGTGCCAGTGCTCTCCATCGTATCAGAGACAAGTTCAGTGCCATTCTAGCTTTAACACCTGATGGGTTCCAAGTGCTGTTACTGCCTATCAAATCTAAAAATGAAGTTACCGCATTGCTAGGGAGTAATGGCAGCAATTTTCTGCCTGGAGTTTTCTGATGCAGCTAGGTTAGTCAACAACCTGCTCCTCTACTTAAGCTGCTAGTGTAACTGTGTGAACAAGTACTATACCTACCTCTATAACTCATCTTGGTCAGCAGTTTGAGGTAAGGGCTAAACACCTAACATGACCTCAACCTCAGCTGAGGCTGCTTGTATTGTTACACTGCCTGGCACGTGCAAAGCAACACACCTCTGCAGCACCTTTTGCTGGGAGCCTGAGGAACCAAGGATCTGAGACAGGAGGGATGTGCTCTGCTTATTTCAATGCTAGGAGTATATTTGGACATTTAGTGAAGGGATGGCACTGTCACCACCCGATCAGAATAGTCACAAGCAGTGTGAAAGTGAATTAATTTAGGAAAACTCTCCGTATCTGGGGTGCATAGCTTGACAAGAGACAGTATGTAGAAACAGATCCCCTTCGTTTTTCCATTAACCCACGATTTTTCTCCCTATTCACACTGAAAAAAAAAAAAAAGAAAAGAAAACTGCCAACTGTCCCTGCATAAAATAGCATAACATATTTACAATTTTTTCACTTCCTGGCTCTTAACATCCACTCACCATTATGGACTATTCAATAACTGAAGGGAAAGGGAGATGCTGCAGTTTTCTATATAACAGCTGCATCTTCTTTGTCCTGCTCAGCCTTATTACTGATTTCTTACAGCTAAGTAGCATCAGGAGAGCATTATCCGCAGCAGCCCCCTTATCAGACAAAGCCACAAAACCACCCAAAAGTCACTGCATGCATTGCTTGCTTTCACCAAGCAAAATATATCTCACTGCAGTTCTTTTTTATGAATGCATTTTGAAGTCTTTCTGTGCAGTATGCTTGACACTTAGTCAAGTGTCCTGTGCACTGACTGCAGCTGTAAGTTACTTCTTCGGCTCAAAATTTGTCTCTTTCAGAGAAATAATTGGAAGAGGGAGGCAGAGGGTGGCCTTAACGCTGCAAATCACCCTGTATTTTGTGCAGCAGGATGGGGGGGATGTCACTCCAAGTGTTTGGGCAGGCGGCAAGGTCCCTCTCTTCATTTATGTTAATATCTAGGAGACAACGGAGAATTGAATTTATCTGTGAAATTTTGCAAGGTAAAACAAAGAGGTCCATTTCCCCCAGAACAGTAAACCTGGAGTGCTGTAGGAGCCTTGGGTGGTCCTGCTCACCCCAGCCTGGGACTACTGTGCACTTCCCTCCAAGAAAGAAGGCAAGGCACAGCTCTGAGTCAGTTCTTGCTCTCGCTGCGGGCGATGAGGAGCTGCCAGCTTCTCCCTGCAGCGCTGCCCTTCTCCGTAAAGCACAGGCTTCGCTGCAGTGGTGGATGTGTAGGTGAGGACCCTGCTCCTCATCCATTCCATGCCTCTTTTTCTCCTTGCCTATCCAACTTGGAGGCATAGGAAGCTGCAGTTTTTGCAGACAAACACCCTTTCCAATGAGCAGTGAAACAAAGGACCCCTCAATTAACCCAGCAAAGGGAGAGTGGCTGCTTTATGCTCTTTTATTTCATTGCCAGACCAGGCAGGAGGATGTGTTACACCCTGAATTGTTGTACAGACAGAAGGAGAAAATTCGTAGCGGCGTTCAGAGTCTTTTTCTCTCACTCCCGCCTCTCCCTTTTTCTATTACTTTTCTGCTGGAGACTGAGTTTTGTTCCAGACAAGTAACCTATGGCAGCAGACTCAGCCAGGAGGGCACTCAGATGGAGTGTATTGCACAGACAATGAGGGAATTGGTGGGGGGAGACGTGCGGAAAATTACAGCAAGAAGAAAAAAAGACCTCCAGAAATACAATCCAGATATTTCAGCTCTGTTTCACCAGCTGTCTCAGAAGACTCTGTTAAAGCAAGATTTTTTTTTTTGTGCTGTGACTCGTTACCTGAAAAATAAATAAGGAACAAGAACAGGAAGCAAAGTGCTCAGACTGGTTTATCTGAGTGAGACAGCGACACTTTTTTATGGATGCAGAATTTCAGATTAATAAGGAGATGCTTCTGACACGTTTTAGGAATGGATCCAGAGGCTTTCTGGACACACAGAATTTCAGTGCCGTGTGTGTTTGAGTGCAGCCCCATCAGGTCATGTACACAGAGATGCATTTCACATCAGCTGGAGTGTAAAAATGAGAGGCCATTTCTGCACTCCTCGGTGTGTTGGGCTGTCCTGGCTCTCTGTAGTTCTTCAGAGCTGGACTGAAAATTCTTATTCAAAAAATTATAGTCACTGTGACGGATGGCCATTTCCAGTATTCACATAAATGCTTTAGTAACCCATTATATTCAAGAGGCAATGCTGGAGAAGATAAGCACAACAAGTCTTAATGTAACAAGCATTTAAGTATGTGTGTAAACATTTTGTTAATTTATGCTGAGAAACAAGCAACTTTGGGGAGTGTGTCTTTACCAATAAGTATGGGAATTCTTTAAGCTTTATATTTTTTTTTCTGTCTGTCTGCACTTCCGATAGCTTTTTACATGGCTAAAAGTAAACTAGTGTGTGGTGTCCTTAATTTCAAACTGGAAGAGGTGGTGGTTGTATCCGGTGACGAGAAATCTCAAGCTGAGTTTCCCAAGTTGTTCTCGTTCCCCTTAATTTCTGAGTATTAAAGGGAAAAATCAATAATCATTTTCACCACAGGGAAATGCATATATTGGTTGCATTGCAATGTAAAACATACAACTGCACGAAAATGTCATTTTTTTAACATGTCAGCTGTTTTCTGGGGAAAAGCAGCAGAGTGCATACCACAGATGACAAGACTATACTACTCCTTTCACCCTCTTGCTGTAAATAACCTCCAATTATTATTACCTCAGACCTTCAGCTCAGCTCTTTAATGAAAACATTTTGCTTTAGCAAAATAGGAGTGGCCTTGGAAGAGTTTTTATTATGAAGAGCTTCAGGAGCAAAGAAACGATTCGGCAAAAGACTTGTCTGGGTGAGAAGTGCTTTATGCAATTCCCTTCCTGGTGAGGATAACGTATAGCCAGTGCAGACATCAGTCGTATAGACGGTGGCGATGCCTCTGCTCAGCAGTGACTGGAGTCCCTGGTGAGGGGTAAAGCAGCTGCAGCTCTCTTGGTCCTTCTGCCCCGGGGAGCTGCAGCTGCCTTCAAGGAGATGAAGACAGAGGCTGGTGCTTTCACACAGAAAGGCATCTGCTAATCAGAAAAGGGAAGGCAGCTCGGAGGACGTGATAATCACAGCCCATCGCTAATGCAGATAACAACCTTTCTCAGTCATCTTCCTGACAGTGTATCTTTTTCTGCCTCATTGGAGGCCGGGGCGGGGAATGGGGATTGTTATTCGTATACCCAACCTGTGTTCTTTTTTCAAACTGGATTCCAGATGGCCAGCAATTTTGATTCAGGTGAACAGCTCATTTAGCAGTATCGGGCTGGCAGTTCAGTGATTTCAAGAGCAAACAGCAATTCGGAAGCAAAAAAACATAGCGAGGGGAAAACATAAAATGTAGAAATCGTGATGGATGTGCACCTGAGTCTTGCCTCAGAGAAAGGCTCATGAGTTTTAAGGGACTCCAAACCTAGAAGTCTGCCTAGAGGAAACCTTTATTGACCATACAACTGCATGTACAAATGAATTTAAAAAATAACTAGAACAGTCTTTCTGCAATATTTTAGGACAAGGAAATGTGTGGGGGGGGGGGTTCATAATACATCTGTCATGCAAAACGTCAAGTACAGTTTGCAGAGAAAATCAAGCAGGAGCCAAAGAGGAAGAGAAGGTCTGAAGGTGAAGGAGGAAGTACTGGTGAGGAGTGACAGAATGTCAGAGAGCAGGGCTTCTCCATGCCCCTGGCTGTTTATTTTTATAGCTGGTAACTGCATATTGCAGCAGTGATTTATTCATATATATATATGTAAAAGCTGAAATATACAAAGAAATAAATGACCCTGAAGTTGCCTATTGGAAAATTCCCTGCTCCTTGAGCTGGATATTTCATTCTTTACACTGTGTCCTTGGGGGAGGAGAGAGGCATGTAAGAAACACCTGAGCTCTGAGAGCCCTCGTTTTGGTAGTTACGGTTCCTGCACTTAACGATTTGCAGATTCAGGTTCTTCATTTGTTTCTTGGGATTCAAGGCACAAAATTTCTCACGTGGCTGTGTTATTCACCAGCAACGTTGTCAGATCTTTTGTGGTAATAAGAGCAGGATTTGCTGTGGACATCTGCCCAGACAGCAATGTCCCACTCCAGCAGGACTCACTAGGCAGAAGTAAGAAACACACTGCTGTAGAGCCACAAAGACCCCTCCTGGTTTCCACAGCTGTATATTTAATCACTGAATAGTCACTCTGGGAATCTGAATCTTTCCCAACTATAGATTTATACTAGTAAATATGTAGAATTTTCCCTCTGATGTTGTTACTCTTAATTAAAACTTATGTGGGTGCAGAATGTAACCCAGTATGATCATTTCCAAGAGGAAAGTATTATCTAACCTCTTAACTCTTGGATGAACTCTTCTTTCTGCATCATTGTGTTATGAAATGGGGTCTTTGAAAAGGTTTATTAGCCTAGGTTTAGACTCAGCTGCTTTCATAGTAATGGGTCCCTCTTCACATCAGCTGCCTTCTCAGAGGGCAAAGGCAATTAGGAAGCAGTAGAAAAGCAACACTACTATATTTACGTTCTTAATGGTGTTGGCATGATGCCCTGACTTCCTGCGAAACCTGCCTTGAGGATGGGTATTAAAAATGCAAGGGTGACTGACAACGGAGTGAAGATGCTCGCTCTCAGGTCACTGGTTTGCCCTCGCGTGACAGCGATCACAGCCCGTCACCTGGCCAGCTGTGCCCGTCCCTGCAGTCACATCCCCATTGGAGAAGATTTTTCTCTGGGTCCCCCTGTGAGAGACAGCAATGAGGAGGTGTGGGGAAGCCTGAGCTGTCCCAGCTGTTGGGTTTATAGCCTCTAATAGTTTAGTATGACTTCTGGTTTCAGTATGGCTTTTCGGTAGTTTACAACAAGTATTTCCAGCACAAATAATGCCCATGATGTGGGAGTAGCATTTATTTGGTACAGAGGGAATCAGTTCAATCAGTCATTTCCATGGTGAAAAGTTATAACACGTTTGAAAAGGAAAAAAAGATAGCAATGTCCCAGTAAGGGATACTAATCCTATAATTAAACAGAACAAATTAGTCCATAGGACAAAGAAATATTCAAAGGTCAATCTATTGTTGTTTGTGCCTAGGAAATTTTCTTTCTTATTCTGATAAAAATTAAAAGAATGTAGTTTGTAATTATCTATTACTTTTCAGAGAAAAAAAAAAACTGAGCTTTTTTCTCCTTTGGAACTTTCATGATTATTTTGGTTTTGACATAAATACAAAACATAATGCATCAAAAAATCACTACAAATGCAGGCAGTCTTAAAAGATCAATAACAGTTCAGTGGATCTGAGACAGAGTATTCTTACAACATTCCAAAATGGCATCCTAATGTTCTATATTAATTAAATACAGTTTTTCAAAAGACAGTTAACGGAGCAAGTACAACCCAGCAGGTTGGGAAAGTTGATTTCTCTTCCTTAATTGTGTTGTGAAGACAACTCCACAGATAATAGCATAACAAATTAACACGGAGGACAAAAGAACATAGAAATAACACAAATGCATAACAAAAAGCAAGATAGGGGATAAGAAAGCGATGGGGACTAAGCCATGCTGTCTCCTCCTCCTGCCCCTCATCCACTTGGAATGGCCCAGACTCCCTCCAGGTCCCAGTGACATCCAGAAGCCACCACATCATCCCTGAGGCCTCTGTGCCCACAGATGTTCTCATTTAGCTGTTGTTTACTATGAAGAAAAACACCCGCTCCTTGTCCACCCACCCTTTACCAGTTAGGGCATGGAACACGTGTTCTCAGAGTTCTTTGGCTTAAATTTAATTTTTGATGCAATCAACTTCAGCAGAGCTGCTGATGGCAGCAGGACAGGGATTAGCTCCTCTGTGAACACCTAAAATAGCAATTCTCCACCTTCACAGTACTAGTGCACTCACTGGTTTTTGGGGGGGAAGAAAGGTCCACTATTTTATTTTAGGGAATATCTCAATAAACAGGTCCCCACAAACTTTGAATTTTCTCTAAAAGTTCCTATGGAAATCAACACATAAAACCTGTCACAGCTTTAATGCGTCTTTTAATCATCAGTCAAGGACGAAGATGGCAACAGGATGCACTGTGTCATGTTTGTGTCACTGTAATATGAGGCTTCGAGGATGTGCTAAAACTACCTAAAAGTTTTCAGATTCAGCTTAGATAAGCACTTTACAATAATCCTGCTGTTCAGCTAATTTTTCCTAGTTGGACATACTTCAGGCACAGCCTTTGCCAGAGGATTTCCATTTCAGACTTGCTGAATGCACCTTGAGGAATGATAACTTCACAACTTTCTTCCTTGGGCCACTTGAAATGGGAAGTGCATAAAAATGAGAAGTGGTGGGAAAGGAATCAAGCTTTTTCGGCATTTATCACAATTTATATAATTTCAAGGCATGGTCGAATTTTTAGGGGATTTCTTATTTCAGTGGAATAATTTTAACCCTCTCTGACACTGAGAATAGGAAGTGATTGCTTGGAGGTTTCCAAAACAGCTTAAAAAATGACATCCAAAGTTGTTAAAAAAACAGATTAGACCTGAAAATAGCAGGCTTCTCCACACTGCAGTGCTCTAGATTAATTCCAATGGAACATCAATTTTTCTCCGGGCTCTGGTCTGAAGAAAAATTGAACATTCATTCAGCTTTGTGATGTCCAAGCTACGTTTGAAAGGTAGAAACATGCAGAGACAGGAAACAAAGAAGGAACAAGACACTGCTGCCTTTCCATTTGCAGAAGAGAGCTAGCAAAACCTGCCCAGTTGTGAGAGCTCAATTTCTCTCACAGCCAGTATCCTCTGAGGCTGATTTAACCCATGCATAGTTTTTTGGATGTTTTTCTCTTACATATTCTGTATCATATAATCCTGCCATGATATAAAAGTTAGGTCTACATGCTCTTTTTCACAATCCTATCCAGAGCTTGCGCTGGACCCTCTGAGCCACGCAGGAGCTGTATGTCCACATTAACCCATGTCTTTAGTCCCAGCCACCCACGGCGAGGGCTCACAGCTGAGGCTCGGTTCTGTGCTGATCGCAGACACGGGGCCAGCCTGGAGCACGCACCCCGCGACCCTCTGCCAGGCTGCAAGCTCTGACAGCTTTGCTGGCGACACTGGTGTGCCGCAGCTCTCCCATCTACTCACACTCCCTTCTCTTTCATTGGCTGGCTTTTCAGCCCTTGGCTGTGGCTCATGTTTTCTGCCTCCCTCCACTGCGCTGGCTGGTGGAGCCAGCCCAGTGTGCAGGTGCTGCTGGTCCCACTGGGCCTGTGCACAGCAGCTGGCAAATCCTCTCAAACTGCTTGGCTGCAAATTTTGAGTCCACCTGCCCTTCTGCCTTTCTCCAGCCACCCGGTCATTGAGCTTTTCCTGTTGTTTGCGGGATTTATTTTTTTTTATTGGTGGGAAATCTACTATTCAAACCACTGCCGGGCAAATGTGACTTTCCAGTGGCTGTACAGCTGTGCTACAGGTCATAAAGAAAGGATCAACACCATCATGCTGGAGAAGCAATTTCCGTGAGACTCACAGACTGTGCCTCAGGCGATGAGGACAGACAGAGGGGATAGTAATTGCTGGTTGGCTAGGCAGGACACCCATTTCATTACCACACTGGCAGCCCCCCCAAAAAACCACTGTACACAACCAACTTATCAATTCATGTTTAAGCTGTAAATAAAGAAAATAAATGAGCAAAAGAAGGAATATATGCAAAAATATATGTATGAGGTTCTTACCTCATACAGCAGTATCCTTTTGCCCTGAGGTTTCAGGCAGGTATTCTGAGCAACCTGATCTAGTTAAAGATGTCCCTGCTTACTGCAGGGAGGTTGAACTAGATGACCTTTAAAGGTCCCTTCCAACACAATTCCATAATTCTATTATTCTATTCTACTGTCCCCTCTCCTTTCCCATAAACCTGTGAGGCATGTAAAAAGAAAGACCTCTTTGATGAAAGGGTTTCTCAGAAATGCTGAGCATTTTGAAATGCTTTACTAATAATATCTCAAGTTTTTTGTCTAATGGCACCAGATCAGATACAAGCATTAGTGACTGTTGAGTTACGCTGAGCAAGGGACTAGTGAGGACACTCCAGCCCCCATTCCCCAGGCGATTATGTATCATTCTTGAAAAACTACCCTCTCACAATGCCTAATAAAACTCAGCCAGGACCTAGTGGAGTGTACCAGTGGGGAAACCAGTAGACAAGACTTTAAAGACCAGAAAACTGCCAGGGAGGAGCAGACATTCATTGCTGAAGGTCTGTGAGCTATTTGTGCACATGCCCATGTGTTCTTTACCCTTTGAGGTTCTTCGTCAGCATCTCTCCATTTCTAAGATAATGGGAATGTTCTCAGGTATTGGACATAGCACCGTTGTGCTCTGAGTACAAGATATTAAATATTCTGGAGAATTCAAAGAGACATCTTGCTAGACACCTTTCCGATACTTCCATATTGACCACTGAGCAGCAATGAAAAATAGGAATGCCCTTTTATAATTCCATGACTGTAGAAAAAAAGAAATAGCACAAAAAGTGGACAAAAGTCCACAGAAGGATGAATTTGACTGAGCCTAAGCAGATCTTGGACACAAAGCCACCAGTCTCAATTCCTGGTTATGGTTAAAGTGCCAAGCAATGAACTGAGATAGTGCATTCAGGCTTTGAGTCTCCTCCTAACCCAAGACATGAGGAGTGGTTTTCTTTGTCTGATCATTCTTCTCCACACCATCCTCAAGAGTTGGTTGCTGAACTCTCTCCTCCAACACGAGGACCAAAAAGGGGGCCCTAAGAGACCTTTTGTACAAAGCTCATGTGAGTAGAGCAGTTTGAAGATGAAACTTCCTGTAAGTGAAAACATCCATAATTTCCTCCCAAATGCCTCCTCCTGAATCGAGGAGTAAAAACTGCAAAATCAACAGAGGCATCTATTTTCCCTAAGGCAACGCACAGGAGCTGACCTAGCAAATGCTTGTCTTTGTTTTTGTGCTACGGATTTTTTGGTTTGCTTTGTTTTTGTTTTGTTTCTAATGGTAACAATCTAGCTGTCCAAACTGTCTCTGTGCTCATAGAATAGTAATGAACCTCCTAGTTCAACAGCTTTATGTCATGAATATTAAAAAGAATATCTGAATAACACAGCTCACCAGCATTGTGTCTTATCCACTCTAACCTCATGAAAGAACTTAGAAAAGGTAAGACGTCATCAAAATATTTTTAAAAGGGAGGAATGACGACAGAATTTGATGACGCACAAGCATATTAGCAATGGGAATACTAATTTACAAATATTAATATTCTTCTCTGGGAGGTGGACTCATTTCTTAACTTTTCCTGGAACCAATATAGTCTGTACAACAAACTTAGAGCAGTATGAGCTACAACACTTATTTTTCTTCCCCGATATCTTGTAGCTGCTTTAACAAGAACCTTTTGCCTTTTCATTCTGTACAATTTTAGTGAAAGTCTTAAATTAGTTTCTGTCTACCTGACAAAAAGCTATTTATCCCCCTGTAGGTGTGATTTCTACATTTAGGACAAATTGTGTGCTTGGTTTCATGCAGAACCCTTCACATGCTGGGGACCACAAAGATTTATTACTGGAAGGTGAAGCAGTTGCCGTGACTGACAGTGGCTCACCTGTACCCATGCACATTCGAAACCCTGGGACAGCACGGGGTAGACTTGGCTAATCCTTGGCTAGTCCTACAAAGGACTACAGAAAGCTTGTGTTGCATATGGCCTTATGAAGTCTTGTGTTAAACTTTACTTCCAACCCAAAATACCATACTCTTCACAGGTAGGTTGCACTGTGTTACATCACCAGTTTTGCTGCCAGCTTGTCTTCTGTGAGACAGGGCTGCCTGACTGGTGCTTAGAGGATGCCAAGAGAACGGCAAAAAGGGTAACAGGGTTTGATATGAACTTCTGCAATGCTTAGGCTGAAGGGATGATACAATAGCACCTGAAATATTACTTCCCAAACCTGAAGGAGGCTGTATTTACTGTGCACGTGCTGGTTCACCAACTCTGTTAGCAGTAAGGAGGAAAAGTGGTGGAGAGGAGCAAAGAGAGAGGGAGGCAAAGCTAGCCATGGTGGAAAGATGGGAGGGGGCCCAAGAAGTGCAGTGATGTAATGGGACTCTCACATAAAGCTTTAGGGGTTTTTGTGGGGGAGCTGTTTAAGCATATCCTTAATTATGAGCACATTAGAAATGTAAATAGGCTTTGAAGAAGCAGCATTTATTAGACTGCAAACTGGAATCATTAACTTATATTAGTATAGGGAAAAAAAAATCAAAAGAAGACAAAAAAGAAATAAATGGATTCACTGCCCCATCCAGCAACTTGGCCACTTTCTGGGTGCACATTTTTTGCTCTTTATTCCTTTCCAAAGAAGCCACCCGACCATTTGATTCTCTGTACCTTCCAAGCGGCACAGACCTGGACCTAAATTGATTAGTACCCCCTAACCTGGAGGACAGTAGACACAGTGTGGCAATGAGGGCAACTACCTGTATCAAATACACTCAGACAATAAATACACCAGAAGATCTCCTTCCTTTAAGGCGTGAGATGGTGAAAAGAAAGGAGGAGATGTTGGCAGCAGTGAAGCTCAGTTAAACTGAGAATCAGACCCTAACTTTTCCCCTTTTACTGCTAATGAGAATCAGCAAAAAAACATCCTTCCCACCCACTGGACTTGTGTATCTCTCCAACAAGGATCCCACCCACTCTGAGCCTTTCTGCTTTTCATTCTCCAAGTCCTTGTGCTGTTGTTTTTGCTACTGTCAACACAGAACCCTGACCCTGGAAGTGGAGCTGCTGCTCGCTCCTTGCTGAAGTCAACATGCAGGGCAGGCTACGCGCAGCAAAGCCTGTCAAGCCTTCATTTAACATGATGGAGAGCCTTGCCAAGGAGAAACACTCCCTTATTCATCACCATGTTGCAAACACCCTGCACGGAGCCCCAAAATGGCTGGTTGGCAAAAGATAAGGTCTTGCTGGCGTTTAACCTTCCCTCCTGGGCTGCAGAAGAGGGAAACGCTGGTTAACAGCCACCACCTTGCTGTGTGCTGAGGACTCAGCTCTGCCCTGAAAAGATGTCTGTGGAATTGAGATACCAGAAGTTATTGTGGCTTTGATGTCCTTTGTAACCGTGTTAAAAAAAATTGGTGTTATGTTTTCCAGGCATGTTATATTTTCTGCCTGCACTACTGGCCCTCTTAGCTTGCTGGGTCCAAGACTGCTTTGCCCATAGGGTCACCAGAAAGAACAAGAGATTTGTCCTGAGGTGACAGGGCAGGACAGCAAGCAGAGAAGTAGGCTGATTCTCCAGTGAGGTGCAACACACTGCCCTTGGGGTGGATGTGAGCCTGAACACAAACGTTTAAGTAAAGTGCTTGTTAACCTTCAACCCAACACAGGAGGTGAAAGGGAGGGGGAGGTGAGGGTTGCTGGGAAAGTTTTATAAGGCTCCAGGAGGGAAGGAAGCAGAGCTATGCATGTCCCAGCTCTGTTGGGCTTCCTGCCTGCTGTTGCTGAGCCCCACCTCGGGAGGGATGAGGTGAACTCTGCTTCGAACTGCAAGGTAGGACACAAAGGGGTTATTACCGATAGTCTGACTGGTGGTGTCTGTTACTCTGAGATGGCATAAGCTTAAACAAGCCCTCTGCTCCTCAGCTTTCTGCAAATAAAAGTGTTGACATATGTGTGAAGCACCTCTTTAAGTTGTGTGGAGAGGACTGGGCAGCTGGGCTGTCCCCTGAGGGATGCTGAGATGTGGAAGTAGCAGCTGGGCTGCTTTGGTGCCTGGTGAGGTGACTGGTGGTGGTAAAGGCTGTCTGAGGAGGCAGAGAGGAGAGTTTAAACCTGGACTCTGACCTGCTGTGTAGCTGCTGTGGTAGTGATGAGTTGTACCTGGTGTTGGTAATTAGGAGTGCTAGGAGGCAGGTGGATTTGCAAGGACCTCCTGCTCTGGTAATGGTGAGCTTGTCTCTTGCTGCAAGAAAAGACTTTCTCAGAGGTGTATAATCTCGGTGGGTGGGGCGGGCAGGGGGTGTGGCAGCGAAGTTGTCTGGAGATGTTTTAGAGGAGTTGATTTTTACCTTGTAAACATTAGTTTTGACAAAACCAAAGCATCAGGTTGCCCCAGGGTGGCACAGGGTGTTTTCAGTGACTTGTTTCTACTGTTTTGTTTCAGTCAGCTGCACTGGTTATTTCGTTCCGTATCAACTGGGCTCCAGCGGTGGCATGGCATGAGCTTGCATGGCATGCTTTTTTTCCAGCAATGCTGAAAAAAATAACTTCACTGTCTTTTACATCAAACCAGCCTTGAATTGCTGTTGCCCAGCACCTCAGCTGCAGCTCACTCAGCAGCTACCAGGAAAGCTGGAGGTGACTTGTTCTGGCTTGCTCTCTGCAAGTCCCAGAGGAAAGGTAACTCTCCTTATTCGGGGCTCTGGGCTTTCCCTCAAGTTAGCCTGCAGCTAAAGAGGTGAAAATAACCCAGTGATGTACTCGGCTAGATTTTTGCTCAGAAGGCAGCTGTGATTTCATGCCACATAGGTAATAATACCAGTTTATAAGAGAAAGCCTCCATCCTCCCTTTTACCAGCTCCACTGGTCAGCTGCTCATTCCTTTTCCTGTAATGGTTTTTGTTCCTCAGCTGAGCTGTGAGACTGGGACTGGTGCTGGAGGAGCAGGGGGAGGGTTTGAGATGTAAACAAGCATATGAATGAGGATTGAGGGATATTTTTATGTTAGCATTGTTGCTTTGGATGATGTATTGTCAGATTGTAGCCTTCAACCACACCCATGAAAGACCTCTGATTCATCGTGCTGCTTGAATGAAAGGTGAAGCAAACTGGAAAAGCTGATGCTGGGGAGTGGACACGTATTTGACCGTGCTGTTTCATAGGCTGTGAGGTTACTGGTCTTGTATTAGCTTGACACAGGCAGGTCTTTGTTTCCTAAGTGCTGTTTACATCTCTCAGTTTTAAAGAAGCCAATAATTTAGTATGAGTTGGCAATAATTGTAGAGCACTATAATGAGTCTCTCAAAGTACAGTGTCACTAGTCAGCTAATAGCCATTGAAATCACTTTCTGTGTAATTCTGTAGATACCTTGGAGAGACAAAATAGATATTCTTTGCTCTTTATTAAAGTTTTATGGCAAGAGCTTTGTTTTCAGGCTCAAAGCCTGTTTTTTTTTCATTCGGGGTGTGTGTGTGGGGGGAATAAAAACCAAACCAAAGTTTTTAAAGCTGTTTATGCATCTTAAAAAGCACATTTTTCATGTTAACTTTCAGCCTTGGAATATGAGTCTCTTGGGGTTTTTTTCCTCTTGAACAGAGGAGGGTGCCCAAGGAGGGCTTTAAGTGTCCTATCTACAGTTCCTCCAGAGACATTATGCCTCGACCACACTTTCACTTGAGCCTTTGGTGTTGCCATACTGCAGTACCATTATTGTTGAAGTCTCCCGGTCTAGTGTGGGAGAGGATACTGGTTCAGGGTATGAGCTGAGCAAGCTCAGTCATATTGTGTTAGGGTTACTATTGTGTTAGTAGGACTTGCTGAGCACCAGCTGTGTGCCTTGGTAATGTCACTACATGATGTTGACTTGTGCCATACTTACTCCTGAGCTGGTAGAGATCCCAGGCCTGCCTGTAATCTGCCTGTGTCATGTGGATGCAGTTTAGGACTCTCACTGCTCTTTACGACAGTTCATTAAAATAAGAAATCACATCAATCACATCAATGCATTCCTGCCACAAAAGCTCTGACCACTTCATTATTGTTCTAATCGCTACAAAACTCTCCTCCACATTACTCCTCAAGCTGGTACCAACTAAGCTGGCAAAAATCTGTAATGAAAAGCTATTTCGTTAGCTGAGTCAAGCTCAGAAATGAGAAGTTGGAGAAGAGCATCCAGCTTTGAGCAGATCTTGCCTCCCAGAACTCTGGGTGGGTGCAGCCTCTCCAATGAGGCTTCTGTGGTGCTGAGTTGCTGTTCTGGGTGATGCCAGAGAGTGGCTTCCTTGACAGATGGAAATGATTTGACAGCTTAAAAGGGCTCTTTGCAGAAAAAAAAAGTGACACACAGAAACGTTTTCTGACTAATGGAGATGGAATTGGTGTCACTGAAGTAGGGAGTGGATTCTCCAGGTGAATCTGTTACTTTGAGTTTGTGTAGAGAAACTGCCAAAGGACTGTTCTGGGCTACACACTGTGCTGATCTGTGAGTGTTTAGTGGGCAAGACTGGAGGAAGTGATATCCTTTACCTAGCAAATAGATAGTTAGAATAGTTGCTGGGGAGTTTCGTCACATTTGCATGTCCAATGTGTTGTCACAAATTGATGTTTTCTTTAATTTGTCCTGAGCTTTCCTCATTTTAGACCTTGGTTCCCCGCTTTGAAAGGTGGGGCATTATGCAGGGTACTCAGAAAATAATCTGACATTCTCTGGGATCCTCTGCTGGGGTTCAGCTGTTTGATGTTGTTCATTTTAAGAGTCACTGGCTATTTGAACTTGGCCCTGATTGCTATCAACAGCAATTGGCAAGAGGGTTTTCTCTACAGCTAGGATTTGTTCTTTGTCACCGGAACGTTGGCAGACAGAGGCTTTCTCAACTCCTGCTTTGCATAAATACTTTCTCAGAACTCCTGGAAGCATTTTTTCCACCTCTCAGCATTGTTACTTAGGCAAAGTGTCTTTGCATACTCTTCTGTGGAGATTGGAGCACTGATCTCTGCTCATTTCACATAGGCTGTCGTGTTAGGTAAACTCGATAAAAGCCCTAGACCTTCCCAGAGGAAACTTGTACTGCATGATGGATAGTAAATAAAAGAAAATCTGTTTCAAACTCTTTTCAGCTGAGAACTATTTATGACTTTGCAATTTTGGCATTTACCAAGATTTCTTTTGTTTCCCTACCTCTTCCCTTCTGCTTGCTCTGGAGTCCTGCCCCAGAAAAAAAAAGAGGATTTCCCAGCTTCTCCAACTGTAATGAGAGAAGCCAGAGCTCACAAGTATCATGCCTTAAGCTGCTGTAATGTTTACTCTGACACTATTTATTTTACTATTTAAGTATTTGCTTTAAACAGTTCTGCTTCTTTACTTTTGTGTGGAGTTAGATTTCTAGGAAAAGGAACTGAAACACTCCTGCAAGCAGTTCTATACTGCAGCTACCTCTGGAAAAAAAAGACAGGAGCAGTGTGAGGTTCACTGGACATAATTTGACAACACAGGGTATTTTTATTTTGTACTTTATAAAATGTATATCTGGAACTGCATCAGGACTTCTGTGCTACACACAGAGTATTTCTATGCAATGATTGAACAGTAATAATGAAATAAGAAGCAAAGCAGATGGCAGTACAGAAATAGCCTTGGTTTATTCAAGTGAGCCCAGAAGAATGAGCACCCTGATGGATATGGATGGTATGTGCTATTAAGCACATAGGTTAGTCACTACTCTGAGTATTTTGTCTTCTCAACAGAGTATGTAAATCTTTAAACATAGACCACTCTTTTTGCAGTTACTTTTGTGGAAAGTATCCTGTTAAAAACGGTTCAGTAGCATTCATTAGCAGGACTGGAGTTGATAGGAGATTCTGTTAATGAGTGATTTTAAAAGAAGCTGCACTTAATAGAGTAGCCTCAAAGCAGTCCCTGGTTCTTTCTTAGTCTTTTTTTCTTCCTTGGGAAAAATGCATGCAAGTCCTCTGTCAGGGATGGATTTTGTGGGTGAAACTGAAGATAGAATGAAACTTGATTAAGAGCAGGGATTTTGGTGTAGGGTTTTTAGTATTTTGGTCACCCATCTACTCTATTCTGTGTAAGCCCTGTATGAAACAAGCATGAAATTGAGCCATGGTAGGAGCTCATCACCTACGGGGGCTAAAGCCAATACCGGGCTATGGCTTCACTGGTCAAAGCATTCCAGGCAATATCTATTTGCATGGTTCTCTACCATGTCAATGCTTAGCTGGGAATCCATTCTGTGAGTTCAGGCATTACAAATATGTATGCACCAGCACTGTGAACCAGAAAAAGGAAAGTCTGATTTTTCTTTTTTTGAGGTGAAAAAATGGGATTGGTGTGTTTTTCTGGATACATTCCTGATCTGGGTGGCAGCATAATTCCTTCAGTAATGTTGGCATGCTGGAAATGCATTGTAAGGAGTGAGTAACAGGTAACAAGGGAGGACAGATTTTAATCAGTGTTACAGTCCAAGGTTCTGATTTTTAAGTGGAACCTAACAAATCTGGCCTCTAAAAAAAAGAACAGAACAAGTTGCCTGTGAAACGGTAATGTGACTTTGGCAGAATATATCACTGCAGGGTTAATCCCAATTTGTGCACACGTGCTGCTTTCTGGGCTCGTGTTAGTTAATAGGTAAAATCTGCTCTGTTACAGGCAGCGACGGTGCAACACTGCTTGAGCAGCCTGGGTGTAACTGGGGAAGAAAGGAAGAGCTGCCTCTTGTCTCTATGCAAATTGTAAAATCTGCATGTAGAATAATGTTGAGTCTGTGCCTCTGCATGGCTGTTTCCCTCATCAGGACCATCAAAGTGCCTTGTTCCTTTTTTTTGTGTGTGTGTCGATGTTCCTCTGCTAATGCTGCCAAGCTTTACACTCTGAAAAGAATACGAAACATTAGGAATTATTTGTCATTCAATAGGACTAATAACTGAAGAGAATGATTTGTTATCCACATACTGATTTAAGAGTAAAACACTGAGCAATTTGATAAGCTAATTCCTACAGGGAATAAAGAGCTGAAAACTTCAGCTTTTTGGAACTGAATTTTATTTTAAATGCAATTTCTCTACTGAGAGGTAGTAGAGTTCTAAAGTACAAACCACTTTGCCCAACAATTTCAGCTTCGACTTTCTCAGTTTGTCATAAGGCAAACTGTAATGATAATATAGGTTGTAAAGATCAAGTCAGACCTCAATTATATGTATATTACTGTTGTTTCCCAAAAATGCCTCTGAACCCATGGATTTCAGTGGATTTGGTAAACAGGAATTAGATTACAAGTACATGGTTTCTATATAGTAATTAAACTTTCTAAAATTTTATTCCCCCTCTGTTTTGGAGCACTGTGTTGCTGCAGAGGTTGCTTTGATTCAGTGTTCAGCATGGAAGAATACAGCTTCCCCTTGGACGTGGGAGGTGGTGGGGATACACTGATGGACTGTGCTGGTTCGGTCCTCTCCTAAATGCCCAGTGAGTGATCGTTCCTCCCCGCCCCCATCTGAAAGGGGGAAGAACCTGAAAAAGATCCTCTGGAAATGCTAATTAGATTAAAAACCCCACAACATTTGTGTGAGGGTGTTAGGAGTTTTGCAGGAAAAGTCCTGAAGATACCACCTGAGCAAGAGCTTTTGTTAACTTTGTACTGAATTGATGATCTATCTTTCACAATGAGATTAAATAGATATATTTTCTATACTAATACTTTCAGTAAAAATACTGAGCATCTGGGGAAGGGATCTCCTTAGAATGTTTTTTAAATTGGTTCATACTTTAATTTATTAGTGAAATAAAATGACTGGACTTCCCTGAGGCTAAGCCAGTTTTTAGTAGGGGTGTCCCAGGTACCTGGTCACCAGGGAGGCAGGGCATATCTCTTCTCTTTGGAATGTGATTTACATATCATGGGTCCAAATATGATTAAGAGAGTCAATAGCCTTGTGGCTGCCTTTTAGCTCCTTATGCATATATACAGAAGCTAATTGCCACTAAAATTAAATTGAAGCAACTGGATGCCTCTAGATATGCGTGTATCTCCAGGAGATACAAGCTATCACTACTGACTTTAACATTTAATCTTGCATTGACATTTAAAGTTGAAATTGGCATAGAAGCTTCCAGTGAATTCATGGGTGCAAATTTATATTTAGACTGTACTTACAGAGGAGCCCTAAGGCTGCCCTCAATTCCAAACTCTGTATCTCCACAGTCAAAGAAACTGCAAGCATGTCCCTTGGCATCGCTGGAGGCCTCTTCTCAAAGCAGGAAGGACCCCAAGGATCCAAAACATTCAGTGCCTTTTTATGCTGCTGGTAGTGTCCTTCCCGGCTGCTCCAGCCTCGATATAAACAGAGGAACTAATCTGGGAGTACCAGGCTCCTTTGGAAGAACGTGGTCATCATTGCTTCAGTACCATGTGTTTTGTTTGCTTTAACCTCAGGCTCTATCCGTACCAGCAATATTGCCATCGTATTTCTGTCCCCTTCTCTTGTCAGGAAGTGATGGTCAAACAAGAAGAGAGTTCACGTGGCAGCAGTTCAGCTAGGGAGATTTTCTATTTAATCAGAGCCTCTGGGGAGTCTTTACACACAAGGCTGTTGTCCAGCCATGGAGCATGCGTGGCACTGAGTGACTGTGTGGTGCTTTGGAAGGTGAACTGAGTTTTGCCACGTCGGACGACTGCACCACCGAGTGCTGCCAAGTTGCTCTGCCGTGAGCAGCCACTGGAGGACTTTGTTTCGCTGCCATCCAGCTCATTAGCTTTCAGTAGCTCATGCATGTTTATTTATATAAACTAAACCTGTGAAAACAAGGCAGTATGTCAAAGTCAAATTACTTGGTGTGACTTCCCTCCTTCAGCAGGAAAAGATGGGGCTACTGTACTCATTCATCTCCTTCTCGTTCACTGTGAAGTAACACAATTAGTGGTGAGAAAAGGCTGCCAATCCAGTGAATAATCTTAGAGATCTCTGAGCAGTTAAGCATGTTAATTAAATTGGCATTGCAGCCAGAGTTTGAGTTAGCAGACTACCAGCGATTTTTTTGGAGGAGTGTTTCTTTCCCTACCCAGTGCTTGAAGACTTCCCAAATCTAGACCGATTTGGCCAGATTCTTTGCTGCCTTCCAATGGCTCTTCATTTCAGCCAAGCTGCTCCTGATCTGCACAACTCTGTAGTCAGAAACAGGCAGGTGTTACTTCAGTGTGTTTTCTCCTCTTTACAGGCATGTGTGATACTGTATAGGATTTGCTCTAGAATTTCCCAGTTCTGCAATCAGATTTTTTTTTCAAAGTGTTTTTGCTTGTTCTGGTAATTGTGGGACTCAGTAGGTACAACTCAAACCTGGCAGACTTTTTGACATGGATTGAGACCCACCATCTAGATTTCTTTTCTTAAGGTTAATATCAACAGATAATGGCGCCATACAATGCTGAAGAGTCTGTGCTGCCATCGCAATGACTCTGTTTGTCTAGCTAAATAAAGACAGATATCCTTTGGGATCTTGCTTTAAATATATTTGTGCTTGTGTTCTGTGTTTGTAAGAGTTTATATCGCTCTTTTCCTTGAATAAACCAGAACACCTTATCTGAATGTAAGGCTGTTTGACTTAGGGATGATATGTGTCGTCATAAATCAGAAATAGATCTGTGGAGGTCAAAAGTGTAGTACAATAACCAAAAGTGCAGTGCAATAACCAAAATTCCAGTGCAAGAGAGGGGGCGAAAGGTCAGTGAACTTTAAAACTATTCTCTATGAGCCTTACAGTGTAACATTTTCTGTGAAGGTTGACTTCAGTGGGTGTTCACTGCAGTAATTAACCGGTAGATCCTTCCTTGTCCGACTGTTTACAACAGGCCAACGTGAAGGTAGCGTGACTGCTTCTAAAATTTTCTTTGAAAAGCAAAGTCCTTGGGTTTGCCCAGTCTTCAGCAGCCTGTCTCTGCTTCTTTGCCTTGATATTGCCATTTTTGCAAGCAGAGAAGAGATAGGCCTAATCACTGCACCTTAGGACATCATGGCAAAGCCCTTTGGAAGGAAATTAACTTCTTTGTGCACAATTAAGACAACGCTTTGTCTACAGGTGTCTTGTCTGACGTGTCAGATGAATTCTCAGTATTAGGTAGGGGAACAGAGCTGGGCACACACTGTTCAACTCCCCTTCAGCATCCAAGGGCACCCCTTCTCCTGTCCCATTTTGAATGCTCTGCTTTAAAGGCTGCTGGAACTAGTTCACAGGGGGGAAATCATTGTGCCTCTTTTCCTCTAAAATGGATCTGTAGGAGGTTGGATGTGCTGAACTAGTACATTTCTAAGGACAAAAACTCCTAATGTTTTTGAAGATTTTTTTTTTCTCCCCTGTTACCATGTTGCCAAGCAACATTTTTACAGTATCAGCAGCTGGGGAAACTAAACTCCGAATGTCTGAAAATGGATTAAAGGAGAAGAAAGAAGGCACCTATGTTCTTTTGGCTATATCCTTTCACTGCTGTGAAAGTGTACCCCTCACTCCACCAGTAGACTCCCAAATTATTAAACTAGAACTTGGATTTATTCATATTCATCTGTCTTTTAAATATATTAACACTTGAAAGTGGTGCTAGATGGAGGTGGAATTCTTTGCTCTCTGACTAATAGATTGTTAAATAATAGGGCTGGGATAGATCTTAGGTTTTCTAGTCTTTTTTTTTTTTGCCATGAGAGGCCAGTTGCTGTGATCCCATCAGTTGCAGTGGAACAGCATTATAACACAAAAGCCAGAGCTTCTACTTACAAATTCAGAGTGTGTTTGAGCCTGTACTCAAAAGCCCCTCTGACCCTCCCAGCAGGTAATAACTGTTTACAAATGCCATGGAATTACAGGAGGCTAAAAATGATGCGGCACTTGACTCCTTCCCATGCCAGTGGCAACAGAACTTGGTCTGACTTAAATATGGTGGCCTGAGGTGTGTGGCAGGCTCCTGACTCTGCTTTGGCATTTCTAGGGAAGTATTTTTGTCTTGTATCATTTGTATGGATAGGACACTGGGGACCCCAATGTACCAAATGCTGTTCGAACACACAGCAACAGAGACTTCTTGCTCTGCAGAGTTTAGTCAACCTTATTTCCAGACTTTTTAAAAAGTGCATATATTACCATAATATCCAGAGGTTGACAAAGTTCAGTCCCATTGGGCTAGCAGTGTGCCACGATACAGGAAAAGATGGTTTCTGCTCTGAGGAATTTATATTCAAAGGTATTTTGCAGTCAGCTCTGTCTCTTCTCAGCTTCTGCTTAACTTTTACACTAGAATATTTTCTAATCAAGGTGCAAAATCCACACTGAGACTCCATCTCAGGTGACCTTCTAGCCACTCAGAAACTAATTGAGGATGGAAGAAAAGTCGAGCTTCATATTTTGTTTTACAGCCTGAGTGATCTATTTTAGCTCTATGCTGGGCAAAAGGAATTCTCTCCCTCTTTGAGCAGATAAATTGAAAGTAATAGACTTGGAAAAGACACTTGGATCAACATAGATGATGGGTCTTTTTTGTCTTCTGATTAATAGGATGCAGTAGACAGCCAAATAACCTTTTACAGATACAAGGTAAGAAGAAAAACGTTCTTTGAATGAAACTTCTTGAAGGGTAGCAATACCCTGCTTTTAAGTCATCACTGGAAAGACTTTTCTGTTGTAGCTGAAGGTGTCTAAATTCCAAAGCCATAGAAGAAGCCCACTTAGGACACTGTACAGAGGCCCTCTGATGAAACTTGGTTGGACAGTATTATATAAGTATTAAATATTTCCAGGACTTAAAGCCACTTCCCAGTCACTAAAACACAATTAACTTTTCAGCTGGTGATAAAAAAAATATTTCACAATTATCTCTAGGAGCAGGTTTGTGTATAATAATGAGCAAAACCTACTTTCTACAAGAGTTGCTTGAAGACCCTTCAAAAAGACTGAAATTATTTCCTTGTCATGGCAATATCAGAAGCCGAGGCTGCTGTAAATGCAACTAATGGAGTCCATTGTTATTTGACCAGACAGTTAAGCTTCCTGTAAAACACATTAGCCCTTTTTATATTAGCAAATGCTGTTAGACCTGTGCAACTAACCTCTAGAATAGTTATGTCCTTTTGGTAACTTCTGGCAAGCTTGCAAGGAGAACTTGTTTCTCTTCTGATTTATTTCTTATCCCTCTGGCAACCTTGCCTCTTCCAGCTCCATATTTCTTCCTTTCTCTTTCCTTAACAACATCAAAAAAATGAAAGAAGTTCATCAAAATGACTAAGAAGAACCTAACAGCACTTCCCACCTTGCAGAAGGAGCAAAGAGAAATAAAGTGTTTCCCCTTTCACTTTTGTAAAAACTTTAGAACTAGAAGTCTGAGCTCCACAACACTGAACAGACTCATTGTTAATTTTTTTCTCAACTTTCTCCGTTATGTTAAAATATCCCTATTGCTGTGTACAAAAAAAAAAGTGTGTTAATAGGTTCCATAGACCAAAATCTGTCCTGTATTTTACCTTAAAAAAAAAAAAAAGCTTAAATTACAAAAGCAATTTGAAACTTTCTGATGGGAGTAGGTGAGAATTCCCTTTATATGTTACATCATCCATATCAGTGACAGTTGCTAAAACAGTCTGAGCCCCAGACCTTTGCCTTACAGATGTCGGAGCAGCCCAATTTGCTGATAACTTGGGGAACAGCTCACAAAACTTCAGAAGCAGGGTGGGATCATAACGAAAGCAATATCCTGTTGTTTCTGAAGATTGCATGCACCAGTGACACAACTCTCCAGCCAAACTTTACCCTGTCGCCCACAGTTTCTGCATCTCTCAAATGTTCTCTCCCTATTCCAATTCTGTCTTGGCGGTCCTGAAGCCAGCTGGCTGGGGGAGGACAGAGGTGTCCCACCAAGTGGCAAAAAGCACTTGTGCCTGATTTCACCAGATTTGAACCCAGCCCTGGATGAACTGTTGTATGAAAACATGTTATATCACTAAATGCTGCAGAGCTGCTGCAGAACTCAGCCATGGGGCTGTTCTAGATCATTATAAGGTATACAATTTATACCAATCCTGTGTTTCGCTTCTGTGGGGGAGCATTGCCATTTGTTTCCTGCTCAAAATAATTATTAACTTAATATTTGCAATGAAAATTAATCTTCAGCATATATATTTAAAATGATAACTGAGGACTCTATCAAAAGCCCATTAATGTCAGTGGAGGGATTCCTACTGAATTTGGCAGGTGCTGAATCCTAGTGGCAAAGAGAAGATTTAGTGAAAAAGGTAGAATACTAAGTAGAATTCAGTACCAGGAATCTGTTTTTGTTATACCTGCACTAAACTTCATTCATTACCTTCTCTATTTGCATATGTAATAGTTGTGTGAGCCACACCTCTAAACTTGCAAAGTAATAATCTATGCTTAGAAATATGGCTGTGGGCACTGCGGAAAGTATTTCAAAGTATCTTAAGTCATAACAGTGATGTTACGTCTTTTAGACCCGTGCATCTTGGTGAAATCTGGGCCAAGGTCTTAGCCATTCTTTGGTGACTCACCAGCTTTAGGATGTAATGTTTCTATTCTACATGTGACCTAGGCTAGAACAAGGAAAATGTCCCTTCAAGTTGTCCAGCTGGGCTTAAGTTGAAAGTAATACAGCAAAACAGAGTAAAGTAAGAGTAAAATCAGCCCAGACTTATTAGAGGGATAGCTGCCTCCACCTTGTGTATGCCAGGCTGTTGGTCTGGAGCATTTCCCTGGCACATGAATGCTGGTGTCTCACTGCATCGATAAGCAGTTCTGTAGCTGCTCAGGAAACAAACAGGAGGGGAGAGGCATAGTTATGCCATGGATTAGAAACCAGGATCAATACTAAGATCAGTGGGGAATTTCAGTGGTGAGATTTCTAAACTATTTATCAGCACTCTGGAAAGGGGCTGCGGGATGAAGTGGCAACATCTGCAGAGTGTATAAAGAAACACTGCAAACTAAATCAGCTTTCCAACAGGGTAGCAAATACTATTCCAGACTGAACCTAATGCTAAATGTACCAGCATATCTGCAGGCTGGAGTGTGTTCAGTGCTGCCTTACTATTGAGCTGCTGCAGCACCAGACAGCAAACAGAAGTAACTGGAAGCAGAATCAGACTTTATAGGAGGAATAATGGTGATGAGAGAGGGAGGCTGAAGGAAACTCTGTCCTGGATGAAATTAAATTCTGTTTGTCAGAATCATAGAAACATAGAACAGTTCAGGTTGGAAAAGACCCTTGGGATCATCGAGTCCAACCATTAGAATGTCACAAAATGCATGTTGGGGATCTTTATATGAAAAAAATTATTTACTCTAAATCCACTTTCAGGCCACTGTGGCGTTTTCTTCCTCCACTGGCTGTTCCATACAGCTGTGATTATTAGTGTTCACAAATGATAATACTGATTATCACAGGAATGAAGTAAGGATCTTTAATGAAAGCAAATTGGATTTTAATTGAGACTTGCTGAGATGGAGTGATACAGTTTATGCAGATATGAACTGTAGCAAATGATTCCAAAGACTCGTTTGCTGAGAAGTAGTTTTGTAACAGATGCAAAGGCCAAAACTGTGGATGTGTAAACTGGAGAGGAGCTGACTTGGAGCATCTGGTACAGTTTTGCTGCACGCTCAGAGCTTGACCTCACCTATGCTGAACTTGCTCCTGTCTCCACACCAGCAGCTGTCTGCAGGCGTATGTGTACAAGCACAGCCACTTGCCAGTGCACATCATGGAATTTCGACATCTGCCTGAAATCCTAGAGCTGGCTGGTTGGGGTGTTAGCATCTAAGTTAATTTCATGCTTGTGGTCAAGGATGAAATAATCAAATTGCTGCTAAAGTTTTAAAAATAGGGTGTGACAGGACAGTCTCCTGCAGATCCTTTTTTTTTTTTTTTTATCCCCCCTGTGCCCTTATCTGGAACACAAGCAATATGTTCTGGTCACCTGTATCTCACTACAGATGCCTGGTTGCTGCTTGCTGCTGGAGACAGGACGATTGCTCCCAGTGTGACCAGCACAGATGGGTCCAGCACCATATGGGGAACTCCCTGCTCAACCATGCCCACTCATGGCTAAGCAGGCTGCTGCTGAGGTATCCCCAGCTCCTACCAGCTCAGCAAGCAGGACTAATGGATTTCAGAAAGTGCAAGCATACTTAATACAGGCTCATTCCCATTCCCTTGTTGCATAAGTTCAGTGACTGCAGGCCACATACTGGCAATAACAAATATATAAAGTCTTTGATCATTTTTCAGTAGTGAAGACTCTTTACTTTGTGATCAACATGCAAAAACTGACTCCTCCAGACAAGGCTTTCATATTGCAAATAATAGTGTAGTGAGATCTTACTACTTCAGATATATTAGCAAGCCCCTAGCAGATCCATAGCTATCAGATTTCCCTGACATCTTTAATGTAATTTTCACAATGCTGCTTGGAAGTGTGCTACTAACTTCATTTTGCAGATGAAGAACTGAAGCAAATAGAGTGAAGACCAGATAACTCCTCCTGTCCAGAGGTCTAACATCCCTTTCCTCTGCCCTTAAAGAGATGTTCCAGTATGAAATTAGTTATCTGCATAGGAGTTATATTTAGCTATAAGCATCCTTATAAAGCATTGTCTCCTCTTCTGGAGTGATAAGGAGCAGATAACTGTGCACCTAGAAAGATTTCTGGTTGGGATCAAACTTAGTTTTGACAGTGATTGGAATAAGCGTCTTATTGAGTGTTGATTATTAGCAGTTAAAGAGACAAGGCTAGGTTGGTAGTTTCATCTAAATGCTAAGAGTACTGTCTGACTGATCAGAAATGTACTATTCATCACACATCTTACAGACCCTTCTGCTGTGGACACCAGGAGTCTTGTTTTCCTCTCCTGTTCTTGAGATCAACTTCTCACAGACAACAGCTGAGCGTAAATGTGTATTATTGTGTGGCACTGTTTTTGCTGAGAGTCATTTTTTAAGAAAAGAATATATCTTTAGACTAGTGATTATAGACCTAAAAAATGCCCAGGGTTTTGCCTGCACAAGTACTTAATTTGCTCTAGTACAGATAAAAATAAATATCAAGTTAAACTCAGCTGAGAAAAATAGCCGTAGGTATGACACAATTATACTAATCAATTAGAAATGTTGAGCGCAAATGGTAGCCAGCAATTCTGAAGTATCATTGATAAAGGTCTCATATGTTTGAAAACCAGTCTATATTTTCCACCTCTGTCACTTGGTTTATTAAAAGATATAACTTCTCCCGAGAAGTCTTACCTCCCTTATCCTTAGGCTATAACGATAACATACTTTTTCAACATTTATTTTTCAGCACTTATATGACTCAAAAATATTCAGTATGCAGAGAACAGAAAACAGAATGTCACTGAACAAATTGAATTCACTATCAGAAATAAGACTGGGCTACTGATGGATATTTAAGTATGTTTCATGTATTAAATCTCAGTATTTTGAATTTGCATGAGAGACTACTACAGATTTTTCCATCTGCTATAATAATGTCAAAGAATCCAGAGCTGGGAGCGGGTTCCACTGGATTCTGGAGTTTTGCTTCTAGTAATGGCATCTACACAACATGCTCACTCTTGGCCCATTTCTGTTTAGTGGAGTCGAAGTGCTGTTGCCATCAACTATTTCAAAAGCAAGACAAAAATGGTATCTGTTTCAATGAATAAAACAATTTTCTGCTCCACACTGCAAAAAACAGCACTTGTATTAGCTGCATTTAATATATGTTGATGGGTTTAAAATATGTCTTTATGAATCAAGCTTCCTGCTTAGGCAATGAAATGCTCTGTGTAAGTGACAACATAGCAAAGTACAGAAGGCAACGGATTGGTTTTATTTGGTATGCACTGTGTTTAGCAAGAAGAATACACTGATTTAAACTATTTTCATAAGGAAGCAGCTGCATAATTTCACTTGTCTTAGTTTATGTATTGCAGTGGTAACAGCAATTTCTACAGCAGCACATGTGTATGTGCAAGTGCATATATTGGTTTTATTCTTTGGATATCTAACTAATTTTCATACCTAAATGCAAAAAGGCTTCCTTTGTACTTGTAGAAGACTTATGTTCCTGAAGTTGTTGTATTAAATGAAACAATTTTCTGGCATGTAGTAAAAATCATGGATCAGGCTTCTTCAAGGTGCGGGTATTTGTTGGAGCAAATTTACTAGGGACAATATCTAGACATCAAACACAACAACAATACATCCTTGTCAAGGCTGTCTGACCTCAGTGTTGAGGTCTCAGTTGTGTCTAAATGTGGGTGTCAGAGGAGGAACAAAAGGGTATAACTTCATTCTTTATCTGATGCTTCCAGTACGTGGTAAGTTATGGAGTGCAAAAAGGAGGTCATTCTGCCTGACCAGCTGGTGGTATATGTAAAGGGATTAAATATGGTGATCACGTCAAGAATGCAATGCCATTCCAACAAAATTTTTTGCAATATGACATATCTTCCCATCTGTTATTACTCTTCTATGCCTGCAGTAGTCAGTGCAGCTATAGACATGGTGTGTTGTACCTGCACAACACAACTGTGAAAGCAGGCTTTACACTATTTCACAATTTCATTTTGACCACTGCAAGTGACACAAAAAAGCTTAACTTTAGGAACAAACAAACAAAACCCAACAAACAAACAAAAAAACAACAAGCAAGCTAAAGATTTTGAGTAGGAGTTGGGGGGGGGGGAACAAAACACAAACCTAAAGCCACAGGCATTGTTTGAATCAGGTTGGGTAAAAATTTCAATATGATCAAAGTGCTTATAGCGCTTATCAAATGTGCAAAAGCTTAGTCAGCACCCTGGTAAAAAGTAATTTTAATTGAAGCTCTGTGATTTTTTTTTTCCGCTTTACCTGAATAATACCTGTATTAAACATCATGGAAAAATATTTTTTGTGAACAAAAGTGACTTTTGCTTTTTATAACCATTCTTCAATAATACTGTTGTGCCAGGTGAGCATGGTTGTGCTGCTTTAGCATCTTTCCTGGAGTAATTGATTGCCTCAGCCTCATCCACTGTATGCTGTAAAAACTCACATTTTGTTACTATTTCTTTAGCTCAAAGCAAGTTGGACCCCTCTACCTACCTCGGTATGCCTAGGCAAGGCATAAGTCGTTTAGGGCCTCTGCAGGCTTGTGGCAACAGATTAAAATTAGATGTTTGAAACTGTTACCCCCCTTATCCATCTGCCTTGCTTCCAACCAGATGCCACTGACCCCATGATGTAGGAGCATGTCATGAATCAACTTCTGAACCGCTGCAGTTCTCAGGCTGGTGCATAGAAGTAAAACTGAGTCAGTTTTCACCTTGCACATCACAATGTGACGATTCTGACTGCACGATGGCAAGACAGTGTTTTACAAAGCTTCCAAATTCAAATGCAAACCAAAAATTTTAAGATTCAAAAAAAATAAAATCTTATTCTGATTCATGACACATCACTGTCCGCTTCCTTTTTAAAAGTGGTGCATAAATACCTGTTATCCTGTGAGCTCCCTTTCCCTGCTGTTCCAGACAGGCTTTGAGTACTGATGCTGTGTTTATTCAGGATAACAAAATTTGTTCTCTAGTGAATAATAAATTGACTTTTTTCCTTATCCTTTTAGATCACCATGAATTTTTTAGAGGTGGAACAGTTTTCTTTTCACTGCTCCTGCTGCAGCAATTTGCTGTCACTTCATGGGATTGAAGGGTAGTGAAAATGTCTTTTTTTAACAGACAGTACAGTAATTAACACCACTGAAAGAAAATTAGCTGGAGCAGCTAGGTGGCACAAAGTGAACTGATGTGGTGAATTTTTTGAAGTTACCTAAGCAGCTTTAGTGCATCCATCCTACTGTCAAAAATGACACAAGACCAGCCTTTAACAAATGTTATCAGTCAGCTGTTACCACTCAAAAAAAGTTCAGATAAGTGTTTATCAAAGCACTTAAGTGGTTCCCCAGCTGCTTTCTTTGCAGGTTTTTAGATGGGAGGACGAGTTGTGAACAGAGATGTTTACAGTCTCCACTTCTAACAGGAGGGAGTTACCTTTTAATTGTCTTGATGCTAAAAGGCAAAAAAACCACCACAAAACACCTCCAAAACCATTGAGATTTTGCAGGTCCAGCTGACCATTGTGTAACCCCAGTGTGGAGCTGAGGGCTCCTGAGGACAGTCTGTCTGAGTTTCAGTGGCTGTCAGTCAGATCTGCCATCCTGTGCAGTTATTAAAAGGCCAGGAAACTTGTGTTTTAGCTGATGTCTTTGGTTATCTTCACCTGCTCAAACTTCCTACGTACGGATCAGCCAGAGGCATCTTAAGTATTCATTAAAGCTTCTATTTGCGTAAACTGGAATTTCCTGGAATGAAGGGAATGTTATGAGATTACTTTTATTGGTTAATAAGACTTATTCTTTTGGCTACAAACTCTCCCAAATCCACCCCAGAGATGCACAAACCTGCTGCCAACTTCTTTCTGAGCAGAAGCACTGCCTATACCAGATGTTCAGAGCTCCTGAGTCAGAATCCCAGAGACAGTGAGATTGCTTTAAACACACATTGATAATACTTAATCTTTGGTCTTCTAAGCTCTAAAGTTCAATAGGGGCGTGTCTTTTTGATACCCCTCCCCAAATTTAGGGCTAAAAATTGCAGTTTTGGCTTGGAGCAGATGCTGAGACTGCAGTTGAGATTCTGTATGAACTTGCAAGGTCAAGCACTGAAGGAAAGTCTCAGCTATCATGAAGCTGTGATGTGATTTTTAGATTTGGCATTCACAGAAGGCCAAATCGTAACAGGGCAGAGGAGATCAATGTTCAGGCCTGTAATAAGCACTATGCAGGGAAATGGGCTTAAGGCTCAGACACTTGCAGCACTTGCACCTCACATTAAGGATTACGCAGACAAAAATAGGGCAAGGATCAGCTCTCCAACTCTCAGCCTAGTACAGGTCATATCCGAGTCTTTCGATTTCTCTCAGTCATCTTTTGTTACTGAAACAGGCAGTCTGGACAGTTGCTGAGATGATCCCAGGATGCTCATCCTGCCAAGACATTTGCTGATCTACAGATGAACGTTTTGTGTGGGGAAAAAAACAAACCAAAAAAATACAAAAACCCTGCAAAACAAAACCCACTCAAACAAAACATATCCATTACAGTCCTGCTTTTACCAGAAGAATTGTAGGTTAAAAATAAACAATTTCAGAAAGACACAAGGATGTAGCTGAGGAAAGCATCACCTGTAAGATAATGCAGAACATACTCTCCCGTTAGCCCTTTTGTGGCAGGATATTAGAGATATTTCAGAAACCCACCTTAAAAGCCCTTGAAGAAAGCCTACTTCCCAAGCAAGTTATGTTGTTGGAGGCTGATGATGTTCTTGTGCTTCAAGGAGGATGGTGATGGCCCTGGGGGTGCCTTGTGTCCTTTGGAACAAGTCCTGGAAAATGCTCCTGTGAAGAATGGCTCTTGCTTGTGTTTCTCCAGCATCTCATATTCTTCCCAGCAGGAGACAGCATGTGCAGTCACTTAGAGAGAGCCATGCTTCTCTGTTTGCTGCTGGCTCTCAAAGGCTGAGTGAGAATATCCAAAAGGAGGAGAAAGATACTCTGAGCAGCCTCCTTCCATGTTACACCCGGCCTGAGTGCTGCTTATGCTGCTGCTACCACCAATGTGTATTGTTCTCTGAACGTGGTCTGGTCTGTTCTCAGAGCCTCGGTGATATGTATGAATTTAGCTCCTGGGTCATGTCTGAGGTTGCAAGAATAAAATCTCCTCATCGGTTATGTTAAGCTGAGTTAATTTTTGGGAGGGAGGCATGCTTGAACTCTTTGCTTTTAGTACTGTCAGTACCAGTTTCCACAAGCTGGAAGCAGTGGTGCACCACATTAAGATGTCTGCTCTTTGTGATGAATGCAGCCTGTGAGAAATTATTCCAGGTTAGCAAAAAGGGGAGTGAGTGTTACATAGGCAAGTTATTTTGACATCTCTTGTTTATACTAATTTGGATAGGCACAGATGGAAAAGCCTTTGACTGGGGCTGCCAAGTTTATTCCAGTCCAAAGGAGGAGGGAGAGGAGGAGGAAGGGAGTAGGTAGCTCATTTCTGTTGTGAGATGCCATAGGAGAAGATCTTGGGCTGTGGTGGTACGGTTTGTTGGCCGTGTAGGGCCTTATGAGAAGGGAAGGGACCAAGGCCTGCTGGGTGAGATTTGCAGCTGGCAGAGGAAACGGGAACAGCTTGCCCAGTGTTCCTCATGCGAGTGCAGGAGATCAGAGCAGAGAAACTTTGCTAATTTTTTTTTTCTTCCCCCATTTACAGAGCAAGCTGCTCCAGAAAAATGAGGCTATTTAGATAAGGTCTTGCATGTGGCAAGGGAGAAATGAGGGCAGCTATACAAGCAGTGGCCCAGGCATTACCTGCTCCAAAGTGAGACCAGCAATGATGGTCAGCGGGAGTGGGGAAGTGATTGTCCCCCTGTACTCAGTGCTGGTGAGGCCGCACCTCAAGTATTGTGTTCAGTTCTGGGACCCTCGCTACAGGAAGAGCATTGAGGCAGTGGAGCATGTCCAGAAAAAGGTAATGAGGCTTGTGAAGGGTCTGGAACACAAGTTCTATGAGGAGTAGCTGAAGGACCTGGGATTGTTTAGCCTGGAGATGAGGAGGCTCTCTACAGCTAGCTGAAAGGGGGTTGGAGAGAGGACAAGGTCACCTTTTCTTCCTAGTAGCAAGTGATAGGACTGGTGGAAATGGCTGCAAGTTGTGCCAAGGGAGGTTTAGACTGGATATTTGGAAGTTCTTCACTGGAAGGATTGTTGGGCATTGGAACAGCCTGTCCATGGCAGTGATGGAACCACCCTCTCTGGAGGTATTTAAACAACACGTTGATCTGGTGCTTAGGGACATGGTTTAGTGGTGACCTGGCAGTGATAGGTTAATGGTTGGACTTGATCTTAAAGGTCTCTTGCAACCAAAGATTCTGTGTGATTGTGTGACTTGTACCGCACTGTTGGAGCCTGCTGTCCCGCTGGGCTTTGCAGGTGAAACATGTATCAAGCCCACACCTGACAGCACAGCATGCTGTGTCTGCTCGTTTTGGAGAGGTGCATATGTCTCTCTTGTTTTGGTTTTTTTGGTTTTGGAGGGGAGGGTGGTGGTGTTTTTCAAAAACACTAAATAGCTGGGAGTTCTGCTTTAACTCTGAAGCCTGACAGCACAGTCTGCAGTGGGTTTCCTGCTCCTGGCAGGAAGAAACATTTCTCAACATCTAATACTTCTGGGCCTCTTCTTGTGTATCAGTATTTAACGGCATGATCCCCCATTGTGTCTGTTGAGAAAAAGGTTTCCTTTCTAAGGGGAAGGAGTGGAGGGGATACCTGGCACTGCATGGACTAAGTCTGTAGGTTTGTGAATGTGACACATGAGCAGGAAATTCTCAAAGCGTTTCTGCAATCATGCTGGGAGAACAAGGTAAGACACTTGGACCATAAGGGGTACATGGATTAATGTACTGCTCTGCAAATCACTCTTGTACTGCAGAGAGGCAGCTCTGAAGATTTAGTTTTTACACGAACAGATACTGTGTAATGAAAAGATCCGTCAAGGACAAAATATAGAGGTGAAGAGTAATAGGGCCAGGCTCATCTCCTGTATAGATCCACGTGGTGGTGGGAGATGGAGAAGAAATGCGGATGCTGTTTGCTCCCTGGAGCAGGCAGCTGCTGTGACAACTTGAGGAAAGGGATGTCTGAGGCAGGTGGGTCTGCCTTGCTGTGCAGGCTGGCTGCGCCATGCCCAACCACTCTCCTCATGTGTCTGCCATTCTCTGCAGCTCTTTTATGTATTTGAAGACTGTTTCCTGCTAATCTTATCTCTTGATTAAGTAGCCTCAGATTCTTGGTTTCCTGCTCAGCTGCATTTGCCAGGCTGTGTGATAAACATTCAGCTGCCAGATGAGTCCTGTATGTGTGCAACAGCTCAGCTGTAGAGAGAGCTGCTGCGTAAGCGTTACACTTGGAGGCCACCAAAGCTTTTTGTGACAGGGAGTGAAGATGCTACAGAGCAGAGAGATTGGGGCAGGTACTGAGGTGATTCAGAATTGTCATGTCTGTGAGCTCTGCACTTGGCACCCGTTGCAGAGCTAGTGCCATAATGCTCAGGGCTGATGATGTGAATTACCTAGGAGAGATGGTAATAAAAAATACCTGAAATGGGGAAACAAAGGGAGCTGACCAAGAAAGCCTAGCCCAAATTGAGTATGATGCTGCCCTTCACTTGTTTTGAGAGACATGTGTCTTGCTGAAGGATATGCCCAGAACATTAATTGGAGATTACAGTAAGGGACAATATGGTAAATATCCAAGTGGAAGTATCAGAATGAGAATAAGTCAGCCCGAACCAATGCCTGAGCTGTTAATGGCCTTCTTTGATTTAGATTGATTCTAATTGCAAACATAAGTCAGTTGATTGTATTCAGTTTTTATTTATGATCAGTTCTGATTACACAAATTATGACAAATATGAATTAGGTTGTAACTAGCCCAGCAATAAGCTCTATGTTGCTAGGTAACAAGGCAACATTATTTCAAACAACCCAATCAAGGGGAAGCAACTGAGCTATTGTTGTTCTCTGTTCTTGCTCCTTGTTCTTTAGGCTTGCTATTAAGAGCCTTTTAAATGTCTTCTCCTTAGTACTTGATTTTCTGGGAGAAAGGGTAAAGGTTTTGTTAAATTTCAAGCAGGCACCTTTGCACAGTGCTCCATTTGACATAGGTTTTGATAGCAGCGGCTCTGGGAGCAGCTGCCTCAGTGCGGTGCCGTGATGCACTCCTGGATGCCAGAATCATGGCAGAGCAGCCCTGAACCAGTGAGCACTGGTGTCATCTGATCCCACTCCTTGCAAGGCTTAACTCAGCTCTGCTTTCACTGCTGTCAGTTTGCCTACTGTCCTTGGGGTATTGGGATGGAAATGCTATGGTGAGTCCTAATCTAACCTGGTTTTTGGTGACTTCATGTGAATCCCAAGGATTGCATATTGGTACTAGACAACACCATCCCAGTGCTGGGGAAGCTGGACAAAATTAAGTGCAGCTTGGAAATAGCTGACAACTCGGCAAGGTTTTTGTAGAAATGATCTTGGTGTGAGGCTCCTGCTCAGTAGAGAGCGGCGTCTGGTATGTGATGGGTAAAATAAGTGGCGGAGGCCAGAGCATTGATGAGTTGAGCACAGATTTTTCCCTACCTGGCAGTGGGCATCCTAACAACAAAAGCTCCAGGCTGGTTTGGATTGGTGTCCTGGAGGTGATCAAGCCAGCAGTCAAACCCCATGCAGCCTGTTCCCTACTGAGGACTGGAGAAGGTAGCTTTTTAATCAACCTGAAAATAACCTGAACAATGCACTGAAGCATCTTTGCTTTGGAGATGTGTCAGGAACACTTTCAATCTTTTATCTTCCCTGGAACAGCAGGAGAAATGCCACTGAAATAAGCCCTGTAATTTCTCCTCTGTAATTATACCTGTCACCACTTCCGATGGAATGATATAAATAGCCAGTTCTGCCTTCTGTTTGCATTGTGCTCTTTTAATACAAAACAAAAAGAAGAGAAGCAAACTGTCTACCCCTATCTCTGATGGTAAGGGCAGCCTAAGATGTATTAAAAAAATGAAACTAACTTGCTCTGTATTTCTAAGCCCGACACTGCATGCAACACATGGCTGTTGCAAGTAATCTTGTTTGTGAAGAGTAGCTGTCTGTAGGATTTGTATCGTGTAAGGTCAGATGATGAAACCAAAAGGCATATATGTTAACGTATGCTTTTATTTTTGCATTCCCAGTGTCTGCTGTTAAATCCGCATTTGTAAGGAAACAAAAGCCAGGCCTGTGCCAGTGTGAAATGCAAATTGCCATGCTTTAGTCAACATTCATCTGAAATACTTGCAAAAGCCAAGGAGAAATCGTAATTCTTTCCTAGAGTTGTAGGAGTTGATGCATTAAAACCAAGAAAAGAAATGAAATATATTTTAAATCGTTCCAATTTGAATGCATTGGGCCAAACTTGCCAGAGCACCATAAACTAGTGCAGCCTAGTTGATGTCAATGGAGCAGTAGCACCAAATAATCTCTCTGGGGTGAGAGAGCCCAGCTGCTTTGCTAGGACAGCTGGCTTGGTGGATTTAAGAACTACTGTACAGTGGGATCAATAAACTACTTTCAGGCTTGCCAGTTTTCTGTCCTTCTCTTTAATAAGCAATAAACAGTCATAAAATACACAAATACTTTAAAATAGCCCACCCTCATGTATTTTAAACTCCCTTTCTGTTCCCAAGACAGAAAAAATATGGGGAAAAAACCCACAAGTTCATGCATTTATGGGGGGTATACAGATACGGTGGTATCTGTAAATTACTTTTACTCTCTTTTAAAGTCCCCAAATTAACTTCAAAACCTGCGATAATCATTAAACAGCCAAAAAGCAGAGATGATTTCCACTCTGCTTACACAACACGAGGATGTTCGAAATCCCCAATGTCTTCACAACACCCACTTCCATGCTCAGGCGAGCGGTGCTGTCTCACCCAGCTGTTTTCCGCTCTCTGAAGCGAAAATGTCATTCTTCCATTTGTGGCTGAGTTGAAGATTGCCAAAATTCAGCTACGAGATGTAATTAAGTATATATTCCTTTATGTGCTCCTCCAGTGACTCCAGCGGGTGCTTGCAGATGGGAACTCCCCCACCTCTGGAGGAGTCACTTACACAGTCAGGTCCCACAGCACAGCAAAATGGACATCACAGACCTTTCAGCACTGCTTCTCTGTTTGGATATTCTCAGGGGAAAAAAAACAAACAGTGCTAGACCTCAAAGCTTGATTTGTTTGAATAGCTCAATATCCAGAAACTCATTACAAGAGTCAAGGTAGCATTTGTTAGCTATATATAGCAGGAGACAGAAAGAAAACAGGGCTGTTGTGCAAAGCGTCAATTAGACCTCTTAGTGAGCCATAGAAGTAAAACTCCTCAAAACGAAATTGCATTTGCAATGCAGTGAATCATGAATGATGCTGTACCAGGAGTTGGGGGGGGGGGGGGGGGGGGGGGCGGAACAAGAGTGGAAGATTTTCACTGTACTTTGCTTTAAGTGTCGTCGTTTTGAGGTAATTGAGACAGCCCCAGTGACTCTTCTGCAGTTTTGTCTAGCAAAACCATACATCCCAGAAGCAGATTGTGCTGCTGTTGATGAAATCTAAGGTGATAAACATGTGCTAATAAGCTTGGACTTGGTTGAAGTTTGGAGAGACAGCTCCAGAAATCCTGCTGAAGTACATGTGCAGTGAGGCAGCTGAACTCTGTGACCAGGAAAGGGAATTCCTGGGTGCTGTGGAGTGTTAAAATGCCTGCCAGTTCACAAACAGATAATTTATTTCATACACTAAGAGATTTTAAACAAAGCCATATATCAAAGCAGCTGAGACTCATGCAGGTTTTTTTTTTTTTTTTTTCACAAGCTCTTTTAGGAATGTCTCAGATGTCCCTCCGTCTTTTCTACATCTCAGCATTTCTTTCTGAAATTCTCCCTCAATTTTTCACAGGGTGCCAGCAAGCTGTATGCTTAGGTGGAGGACTTCTTTCTTTTTTTTTAACAGCTTATTTTCCCCAGTACTTGCCCTGGGAGCTCAGGTAATCTCTCTCTCTCCCTTCAGGGCTCAAAGCCTGAGGGTTCTCTTCCAGGACTGTGGTCTTCTACAATACAGGACTAAAGCCGACACACTTCAGTTCTGAATCCTTATTGAAATAATAACATCTGCAAAAGAAAGATTTGTTACTTCTGGGAATGTGTTTTGGCAAATGTTCTCACCATCTTTCCCTTCTTGCTCTCAGCACTGCGTACATCCCTTCAGCCTCTCTTCTCTTAGGATGTGGTTTAAATGACACCTTAGTGAGACCTTATGAAGAATAACAAGCCCATATTGATTGATCAGAGCGTGTATGGATCAGAAAGCCAGCCTCTCCCCTCAGCAGCAAATGAGACCCTTCTTCACGCACCCTTGGTATTTCCTTCTCACTTCTCATTCCTTGTCACTTGGTAATGAGCTCAGCAGGGCCTCAGCTAATAAAGGAGGCAGCAAATCTGAGACATTAAAATGCCACCAGCTGGGAGGGATGTAATAGCCTCTTGCTGTATTGACATCCTCCTTCAGAAGCAGGTACCCTTCCATGCTGTTTTCCATGCACCCCTCTTTGGTGCAGCCTCCAATGCTTGCTGCTTTATTTTTTGTTCTGGAGAGTAAAATAGCACAACTCATGGATTTTATTTTTATTTTAAATTTTTTAGTTGCACCAAACATTACAAATGCGTTTCCCTGTGTGCTTTTTTGAGGAACTAAACTTGCATGGGTTACTAAGCCTTGGAAAAACTGAAGAAGCCCTGGTGGGTTTGTAGAGCAGCAGAGCAGAAGTTATCATAAGTGAAGAACAATTAATGTGTGTGAATGTTAGCTGTTTTCTGCAAGAGTTAATTGGTACAAATGTACCAAGAGTGAACATGCCTGCTGCTTCACTGCATCTAAGAGGTCGGAACTTGGACCATGAAGTGTATAGCAAAAGCTCCCTGGCACTGCAGCCTTTACTGGGTCGATTGAGTAATATAATATAATCCTCTTACAGGACAAACTCATGATACTTGCAGGTTCTGGGAATGTTTTGCAAAAAGCTAACAGCCACTTAAATATGCATGAAAAAGGAGCACAGCATGACCCTCATGAATAGCAGCAAATCGAATCCAAGCTGTGTTTCTCCAAGAACAGAGCCAAGAAAACTGTTTTTCATTTATTTTTACCAGCTCTGATATTTAGTGGCTCTGAAAAGAAGTCTATGCAAGTTCCTTATGTACAATATTGACTTAAAAACAGGGCCATGTGCACTTGCAATGAGAGAAAGCATCTTCATAAAATTGTGGACAACAAAAAATGGGATGGTGGGGTTGATATGCTGAGTGGTAGAGCTTCAGTTTAGAGGTAACTGGGGAAACTTGAGAACTGAGCCAAGACAAGCTGGAAATTCAACAAGGCAATGGAACTGGGCTCCATTCATTAATGGGAGGCTATACAGCAAGGGACTGGCAAGAGGTGCAGTTCAGGAGGTGGTGAACATCAGGAGAAACTTATTTGCTGGAGGGTGTTGCAGCACTAGAGCAGTTTACTCAGAGAAGTTGTGAGTTCTTAATTGTTGGAGCTTTTAAGGACTGGGCTGGAGGAAGCCACAGTCAATCTAGTGTTGGTGGTGGTCTCGCTGTAGCAGGAGGCTGGATCACCTCCAGAGATGTCTTCCAGCCAGCACTTATCTGGTTGTCTGAACAAGCAAGGGCAGTCTATGGTATGTTACCCAGGAGAACAGACTCAAGGCTTGTCATCATTCTCTCCAACCACAAGATTGACAAACCTATTAATTCAGAGAATTACATCTCCCAACGATGGACATAAGAGCTCCCAGAAGGGATTCTTGATGGAGCTACTATTAGTAAAATATCCTTAGCAATAAGGCAAAAGTGATATGAAATGAGTTTTTGTAATGTGAGGAAATTCTCTAAATAAGATGAGTTTGAAATATTTCCATAGGGATTAAGCTGTCCTCCAGGTCATTGTTAATATTCAGATGCAACAATTAAAATTTTATCCTTTCCACCATTATGAAGTGGCCAAATCCTTGCACTTTTAAGTTGGAGAAAACTGCCCTTTTTGTCTGTGAGAATCTTGCCTAGTCAAGGACTCAGCCTTGCCTATTTAGAGCTCTGAAGTGGGGGAAAAAAAAAAAAGAAAAGCTTGTGCAATAATAAAGAGATCAAGATTGTTAATGACAAGTCTCCTGGGTGTTTGGCAGAAAAAACTTACATGTACAAAAAAAAAAAAAAGAGTACTTTCTTCACAGCATTTGTGAATAACAAACTAGTGAGGTTCCTTTGCCCCTAGGATGCCATGGAGACAGCTTTTGTGCCCCACTATTTGTCCCTCATAATAACTGAATTTTGAAGAGCTGTACTCTTAACAGCTTTCCTGAACCCTCATGAACAGGTCTAAATAGTGGGTGTAGAAGCTCTGAAAAGGACAAAATATCTCTTGAAAACAGTTTGTTCTCTGTTGCAAAAGATATTTCTATTAAAAACTATCAGTGAAAATAAAGGGAACGGAATATATCTGAAGAAAAATGATACTAAATTGGAAAAGATCTAAAACCGTCAATGAAGCAGGAGTCTTTCAGTTTCGTGCTCTGAAACTTTTGGCTCAACGTCACTTACGTTAGTCTTGGCAGAGCAATGCAACAAAACTAAACATCTTCTTGACTGGAAACTTTTAGCATTAATTGACTTGTATAAGTCATATTCTGTGCTTCCAGTCCTCCTGAATCTGTTTGCCTTTATGTATCCTTTGGGAATTTCACTTTTTTCCATAAAAGTCCCATATGTTATTTTTCAAAATATGTATATTTACGTGTGGTTGATTTGGGAATTATTTACCCCATACCAGGATTTAGTCTTCTTGTAAAACTGCAGCAGTGACCTAGCGGTTAACTAGCAGAGGAAATGTTCTGAGTGTCATGTCAATTTTGCAGGTGTTATCTGAATTTTCAAATTCGGTTAGGATAACAATTCCTCATGATGGGGTTGCTAGCTGAGCCGGCCATGTTTGTTGCTGTAGTTTAAAAAAGAGGCAATTAATAAGTTTCTATGAAGACAGTGCAGATCTAAAGAGGGAGGAAAAAGGCAAATTGCAGAGAAAGGATGATCCATTGTTCTGGCATATTTTTAGCACTTCTAACCTTTCTCACAGTTTGCTCTTTGCTTTTCTTGCCAGCAGAAATACATTCTGTTCATCTCTTCATTCCTCCATTTCCTCCTAATGACCTTCGTTAACTGAAACTCAATCTATTAATAAAAGTTGATGGTAAGAAAACAAATTGCTTTGTCTTCTTGGAGTGTTAAAAAGGATTTGTATAGCACTTGTCTTCCATTAACGCAGCATTTGAGGAGTCCAGATGTCTTGCCATAAGTCCTCTCCCTGAATCTATTAACGACTTTAAAAACCAGAAAATAACACGATGAGAGGGTTTCTTTTTGCCCAGAACACTGGGTGTTTCGTTTCAGAGAGATTTATGTATCCATGTTCTTTGAACCCATCTTTCAAAATATATGCATATTTGATCATCTGGAGAAGGAGATGAGATTAATGATACAATCAGTGTTATAAATGGTGGGCACACTGAGAAGCACATCTACTTTACACAGAAACTCTTCTGGTTTATTTACAGTTTCCCCTACTGTAATCAGGGAGTGATTCTGTCATGCCCTTTAGAGATCCTTTCTCGCATCCCTCGGTGCATCAAGCTTTCTGTGCACTTCTGGTCTAAATTTCTCTTTTATGTCCCTCTTCAAACCTGTCTTCTATTGTTTCTGTCGCTGTGTTAATCTCGGCTGAAAGAACTGCATTAATTTGCATCTTCTCTGTAAGGATTTGGGATGTGGCTTGCCAGCTCTTTACTGTCCTAGAAGCTTCACCAGATTCCCCCACAGTGCTGTTGGAAGATGGTGAGGAGTGGAAGAAACAGCTGTTTATTAGAGATGCTGCTTTATCTTCTATGATTGAAAAATTAGGAAAGCATCTAGGACCTAGTCCAAAAAACCTACTTTTTTTCATTGACATTCACACATAGGGAACAGGCTCTTGTAGCTGGAGTGAATCCGCTTTAGATCTTGCATGGGCTCAGAGGTGCCACTCTATCTACATACCTCTGTCTCTTACTATATTAAAAACTTGATTGTCCAAGCAGGTCGCCAATAGCTACCTAAAAATAGCTGTGATGAAACTGAGTTTTCATGGTTATGCCAAGAAGGATTTAATAGACATAGTTAGAAGCCAACTACAGAGCGGCCGTTTGCTGTTTGTTTCTCTGTTGTGTTCTCCAGATCTGTTCTTGCAAACTCCAGCTGTTCTTGGTGCAGTGCAGGACAGCTTCCAAGAAGGTTCTGAAGGTGAATGTTTGGTGTAGCCCTTGTAGATTTCTTCTAGGGGAAAAACAACCCAACAAACACCTATTTTTTTGTTTTTCAAACATTTCCAGTTCCTTACACCAAAGTGCATTCCTCTGTTTCTTTCAGACCCACATTTCTCCAGCAAGAAAGCTGCTGTCTGTGCTTGCATCCTTCAAGCCTTTGTGAGACAGTGGTCTCCTCCCCTTAATGACACGAGCAGGATCTCCTTCACACTGAGCATCCTAGTCATTTGTTCCTTTGCCTGCAGTGCTAGGACTGGATCAGTTGTAGGAACACCTCCCAGCCCAAAATAATTGATTACATCGCTGCTTGCTTGTTTGCTGCTTGATGTAATTAAGGTAAATTTTCATTTCCTGATTTCTCATGGTAGAGAACAATAGCAGCTAATGATAGCAAAGCTGTAGCTTTCAGATTACCATAATATAACAGTTTTTTTGCAAACTGGCTTCGTCTGGGGACCCAGACTGGATGTGTATGGCAGATGATCTTCCTGCTGATGAGTTAGTATTTGCTGAGCTTTAGAATTTGTATTTTGTGAGAACATTATATTGGTAGAGTAGCAGGTGAGGGACCCTTGGTTGATCCTATATATATCACTGGCATCTCTAGATTACAGTAAGGCACAATTTTCCAAAAGGCGGGGAAAACCTCTTGAGATATTTACCCTTTCACCATCAGAAATGTTATTGCTGTGACAGAACTGCTTCATTCAACTGGTAGTACTGTTGCCTCTGGGCTGGGAGGTCAAAAGTTTGTCTAGCATCATGGCTGAAGCACGTATCAAGGATGACACTGCAGTGCAGTAAAGGAGGCTGCTCCTCTATTAAAGGTGGCGTCCCTTAGATGAGATGTTAAATCTAGCTCTCTTCAGCTCACCCTTCTTGACTGGGCAGGCAGAAGTTAAAAATCTCATGACGCTGTTCCTACATGATAATCTCAATGTCTGGCCAATATTTCCTCTCTTAATAGAAACTAGTTGCGATACACAAGACGGAGCTAGCACGTCCTCAGTGTGTGCTGGCTGCTGAAATTGCCTCCATAGTCTTTGCACTACAGGTATTTTGTCCTTGGATTTTCTACCTTGAATACAGCAGGGGATCCCTAAGCATAAGAAGTACTAGGAGAAGCCAAATTCCATGACTCTTTGTTCTGTGAAGGACAAAATTATTAACTCTACCATTCACTGACTTTTTCAGTGTTTTTGACTATTTATACTGATTTCCTTAGATATTTCAGGCAACTCTTAATCTACTGTGGACATTAGTTTCTTGTGTGTAAAATGAAGATGATACTTTTCTGTCTCTTAGGGATGCTGGGGGAATAAATTCTACTAATGCTTGTGACATGCATGAAGACTGTGTAAATATAAGACCATAGAAGTCTATTCATAGCCTGACAGAAGTGCAACAGAGCAGAAGACAATAGTTTTGCCTTCTTGGTATATTGCCAGACCAATTTTTTTTTTTTTTTAAATAAAAAATCCCACATACATTGAGCATACAAGGCAATATATTATTCGTCTCAGTAACATTAAAAAAACCGCAACCAAACACCAAAGAAAATCAAAAGCAGCAGCAACTCCTTGGGATGCAGGTTGCTTTTGGAGTAGATGGCATTATATTCAAACTCCTTGTAAGTACACTTCAAAGTGAAGTTTTTAAAAAAAAACCTCCTCTTTTAGCTTAAACAATTTATTTCAACACAAGCAAATTGCTTCAGTTGATCCAAATATAAATCTGCCCTTTTACTCCTAATTTTCCTGATTGTTTTGTCATAATTGTAATACTAATCTTCCAGTTTGAAATAAGAGGTGACTTGGAGTGAGAGGTGTTTTCCTTTAAAACCAAAACTTTTTTTTTTAATTTGGAGTCTATATTTTCATGCGGGATCTATTGTTTCTTTTCAAGAAAAAGTTAGTTTGCAGAGCCGTACGGAGTTTGCAGAAATAAAGGTTGCCTCCTGCTGCACAGAGCGTGAGTGCTGTTGAATGGGAGCAGGTGACACCCTGATGCTGTCACATTTCAGCAGGGTTCCAGCAGAGGACTCGGTGGTGAGTGCATGGAAGAGCCACGTAGGTGGATGAATAGGTGCACAGAAACAAGAAGTGCTCTGTGTTGCTCTTCAGAGCAATCCTTTTATCACTCTGGATGTAGCATTCACTGTGTTCCTCCTCCCCATTTCATTTAAGATGAGACACTTTGCTGAAGCGTGCAGAGGTTCGTGTGCAGGTTTCTAGATATTTACTCCCTGAAGAGAGCATGCTGGATCAAGTGGTTTTATTCTGTACCATCTCTCCCTTCCAGTATTTGTTTTTCTTGACGACCTAACAAACAGTGTTTGTGCCATTCTGAGCTGCAGATCCCCTCCAGCGTGCAGGCACGTGGAGGGAAGCATGTGGTGGAGTGCAGGAAGGGTGCACGCGGGTTTTTGGAAACATCATGAAAGGAACTGCCAGGCTTTGAGTATTTTTGAAATTCAGGCCCACTTGTGGGTGCTAAGCACTCGAATGTCTGGCCAGGAATTCCTTTGAAAATCTGGCCCAGATTTTGCCGTCTAGGAGTCGAGAGCGAGCGCTACATCTGTGGTTCCCAGCTGGGGAGACAGATCACACCAATGAAGTGAAGCAAAGGGTCCAGGAAAATAAGATGTGATGGTCATGAGTCCTGCAGGCATGGGGAGCCAGCTTGCCTCTGAGCTGTGCTCTCAAAGCCTGGGGACTGAGGATTTTGGAGCTGACAGATGGCTGGATGGTGTTAATCGTATGTGTCCACACCTGGTCATGTAGACGTATGCTCACAGTGAAAATAGGATTTTCCTTGGATGTTTTTTCTCTCTTTGAACAACATAGCAGGGTCCCAATGACAGGAATGAAAGTGCTGGCTGACAAAAAGAAGAGAGTGGTCTTTACGTGAGGCTATGGAAGTGTTAGTTGTGGGATTTGGGGAGTTTTTCTTGTTCTCCACAGTGAGAGTATTGACAGGAGCTGCTAATGCAACCAGAGCGCTCCTATGGACAAACCTGCCCTCTGCAAACTGGCAGCAATAGCCCAGCACACCTAAGCAATACAAGTGAAACGGAATCGTTTCAGAGCTGGGATTATGCATTTTCAGCGTGGAAGTATCGGGCTTTGATGGATACCTGCTAGTGAGTGGGAATGGGAATTCTTTCTGTCTCAATAAATCTGTTAGAAAACCACCGTGCTGGGGTTTACTGGGTGATACTAATACTATACCAGAATGCTGTAATGATAAATTACTGATTGTTCAGAAATTAGGAATGGTGAGCGATGCAGAAAAATTTCCATAGTATTTATTTTCATCACACAAAAAATAGTGCTGTATAAGACTAATGCACTGAGGCACATTAGGTGTGGGTCCTGTTAGCCCAGGAAGAAACAGAATAGAACCAGAAGTGACAGAGGAGCTTGTTTCCCATCAAGACCAACCAACCATTACTACGTTATTGCTGTATTTGATTTTCCTCATTTAAATGTGTGATGGCAGCAGTTTACACCAGAAATCAAAGGTGATTATTTTTCCATAGAGTTGTCAAGCAGGGCATAAAGCCTCCTACTACTGTCCTGACAAATGTGCTTATTACCCTCAAAATCACCAGTAAAATTATGAAGTATATTTTCTTCTGTAAACAAGTCGAGCTGAACACAGAGGAAAAACCTTTTGGTCCTTGTAGTATTTAGGTGGTGTCTGCTGGCATAATGCAGTAGCAGGGATTAAAGTTGCTGTTCAAGATAGGTGCTAATTTGCATCTGTGGATGCTTGTTACACACATTGTGACAACCACACGCCCCTGACCATACTAATTTGTTGGTGGCTACTAGTGAAGGAAAGAAAAACCTGATGGAAATATCCTGGTCTGTGACAGCAAAATGTAGGACAATGCCCGTGTCTGTTACAAGTGATACTGCAAAAAATACCCCAAACCCACAACATGCTAAAACAAATTCCAGGCTCTTCATTTTATTTAATAACTCTACTGATTTTTTCAGGTTATGAGGGAAGGAGGCTGGGTGTTGGGCTGGAGCAGGACTGGGGAACACGGAGCCCCTCTCAACTGTGTTTGGATCCTACAGGCAGCAGCAATGTGGGGTTTGGATTCTTTCTACAGGCTTTATTACAGAAAAGTTTTGAAGTGTGTGTTGATAGAAGGGACACCACAGGTGAAATGAAGGCTTCTCCAGTTCCCTGCAAGAAAACAGCCTGCTCCCCTCCAAGTCTTAGATGGGGAAATCCAGGGCCTTTGCAAAACAGTTCAAACCCAATGTGCAGAGCAGGAAAACAGCAACTGCTCATCCAACCTGGTGACAGAGCTGCGGTCTGCTCAGACTACAGGAGGTGAACAGGTTTCAGTTCTGCAATGCAGCCATGCTTTCCCTGCCTGATTGCACACGCAAAGTGAATTTTACTCCAAATCTCAGAGGAAGGAGAGAAGCTCACAAAACTATTTGAAAGAAGCAGAAGCGTAGACTTTTGGGGTCTGCGTACTTTGTGCGTAGATGATCTATACAGATATGTCCACTCAGCAGATGTACAGATAAGTAGCACTGTGCACTGCTCAAAATTTGCCTTAAGTAGGACATGATTCCAAAGACTTGTATTTGTTCCCGTCTTATTTAAACAGGAGATTGGGGGTTTGTGCCCCTAAACTTATAGGCAACAGTGATGAAGTTTCAAAAGATGCTTCTGATGTTTGCAGGGATTAATTACCTTCTGGAGGTGTTTCTTGCCATGGAGAACTTCAAACTCTGTCTCTTTGTGCCCAGAGCCAGGAGGACTGATGCTAAGCCTGATAAATCAGACAAGGGGCAGCAGAACTACATATTACCTATGATGTGAGTACAGTTGCCAATTATCCTTCAGTGGAAGGAAAGAAGGCACTCAATCTCTTGAGGCCCTGCACAACCCCCAGAGATACTTATCTGGTTCAGTTCCTCATAGAAGGAGCCCAGGGAAAGCGGGTGTCTAATTCCTAAAGCAGGGCAGCACATACTCCCTTCAGCCTGGGAGCTGCCCTGTCTTTGCAGCCTGCAAGGTCTCAGGAAGGATTTGCTGCCTTGCAAATGGAGGTTTGAAAGGACAGGAAAGAAGTGGAAATAAATTACAAGCCTGCCCCAAAGTGTCCTCCTTCATTGTAACTAAAGGCTGCCAGGCTCTGTGTGCCTATCAGCATTCTGCGGTTAGCGTTGGTGCTTTTTCAACAACTTGCTGGAAGTTGTGAGGGACTAAAAACTTCATAGAATAAAGCCAATTTCTGTTCAGTTGGTTTTTTTTTTTAATTTATTGCACATAGAACAACAAGACTCAGCGAAAGGCTTTGACTGTGTGTTCATGTCGGATGCACTCACCTCTTCAATTAGGCCAGGGGATTTTTATCTCAGGCAGTCAGCAAGTCCATTAAAACACAGGGTGGACAAGGATGCATAATTTGCTTAGTGCTGCAGTGAATGGTGCTGCTGTGAAGGCTCTGGCTTTGGTCATGAATGTTTCATGACCCAGTCTCTCAAGAATTGGATACTGACCATGTAGCAAGTGGTTAAAAAGAAAATTGCCCAGGTTTTCCTGGTTGTTTGCCCTGAGCTATATGTTGCAAAGCACTGACAAGTACAGCTCTGAGTTACAGGACTGCTCTCTGCTTTAAAAAGTGGCTTCTCTGTCAAGGCTATTTGTTCTACCAGAAGGGTGTCTTGTACAGTCAAATTCTGCTCCACAGCCCCAGAATCATAATGCAAGTTCTTGTAAAGAAGTGCTAATAGCAACTCCTGCTTCTACAGATTGCAGACCACTCGAAGAGGTCGTTGTGCTTTGGGTTTCTCCCCAAAGCCAACAAAGATGGAGCTTGGAAGCTCCAAGGGTGCTCTCGGCAAAGGTGCAGAGGCAGCTGGCTGAAAGTGTATCTAGTTTCTTCATACAGGAACATTAATGTTAATGTTAGGAGTTTCTTGCCAGGAAGGATGTGAACAAAAACAATGTAGGCCCCGTAATTTAGATGAGGTATTTTCTACCAGCAAAATCATGCAGAAAAAAATGTATCTACATAGCTCTGTGCAATCACAGGGCAAACCCAGGCTGGCTCTGAACACGTAGAAGTGGTATTGCAATGGTAGCTGTGGCACTGCTGACGCTCTTGCAGTATAATTTTCCGTAGTATAGGCCTCAAAGCACCTTACTAACCTGGAGAAAATGCTTTGAGAGTCCTGGAGCAAGTGTGTTAGCATCTGATGCTTTATTGTGCCATGTAAGCAGAACCCGAGTTCTAGTTTTCCTCCCATCTCTGTGGTTTTTTGCATGTATGTTTGCCGCCTTCTGCTCAACTCTGTGAATAGTGTTGAGCACTCAAAACATTCTGAGAGTTCACTCCTTGTGAAATGTGGTGTATGGAGAGAGTGGGTCATTGTCTCCATTTTAACAGGGGAAACTGGGGGTTCAGGAGGCACAATCATTTATTAAGGTCAGGCTGAGACCCAGTGTCCTCATTTGCTGGGCTGTCCTACCTTCTGCTAAGCAGCTGGTGACAAGGCATGCCGTGGGGGACCCAGCAGATGGTACTGAGGAATGGTGCATAATGAGGCTTGCAAGGAAGTGTGGGAAGTAGGTGCAATGGAGAATGCTGCCCAGATACTGCTGTGATACTCCCCGAAGTGCTAGTATCAAACACGTAGCAGAAAAACTCCACACGCTTCTCCCCAGTATCATACACAAGATCCTTCACTCTTCAAGAGAGCCTCAGTTCTCTTCTCCATTCTATTCTGGCTTATATTGGAATGACTTAATTGGTTTTAATTAGCCCTAATGGTGGGCACATCTGCCACTTGCCTGAGATGACATAATCAAAGAAGGGTCTACATTGTGCAATATCAGAGTTGCACTTGTCCTCACTAAACCAAGAAAAATGTCAACAACCAAACCTCAGGAGAGAGCTCATCACCTGCCAAGCACTTGAGCACAGCTGTGCAAGGTCTGTCTTGTCACTACCCGGGTGATTAGTGACATAGCATTTGTTTGCTGCAAAAGGCACATAAGTTGAGGGAACAAAGCTAGTAATTAGAGCAACACAGCTCAGATGAGACGTGTTCTGCCTAAGCATTCAAACCAAACACTTGGCTCCACTTCTTTGGATGGCATTTCTCTACGCCTACTCTAGAACAGCAACTGAGCTGATTGCAGGCCAAAGGAGAAGAGTAAAAGGGCTAGCAAAGGGACATCCTTCTGCTTCACGCTGCTACTCAGTGGTTTATATCTACATCTAGACAGCTAAGCTTGCAAGTATTCCGTGAAATGAAAATGCACAGCTATTTCAACTACATAACCGTAGCACCTAGTGTGTACCAAAATTTAAGAACTCCTCGTGAAGATATCCCTAACCCAGGAGTATAGTGTACACATAAAGTTTTGAGATGACTGTAAGCCCTGCGGCATGCTCTGAGAAATATCAGCTCTGGGCTTGCTTGAGCCAGTGGAGAAACGAGCTGTAAAGCTCAAGAGGACTGGTGCAAATTTCTTTAGCATCAGCTTTCTGTATTTCAGACCAGCTGCCCTTTATTCTGATTTTTCTCAGACAGCAGCAAAGTGCCTGCTATCACAGTAAGCTTTAACAGAGCCTACGCTCAATCTATGCAGGCACATATTTATCAGTAATAGTCAAGAGCTGAACTCTTTCCAGAAGTCTTATGGCCTCCAGGATTGTGATTGCTCTAAGGAGCATCTAATGCTTTTTACTGACTTAAAGCATTAATTGCATCTTCTTTGCTCAAGTATCTGTCAGGTCAGTACATTAGACAACTATTTGGAACAAAATGTTTTGGCTTATATGGTGTATCCCAGAAAAAAAAAGCAAAATATTCTGTCTGTTGCTGCTTTTAAGAGAGGCTCTTGTTCATGGATCAGAGAATGTTTAAATTTAGGTGAAAACAAAAATATCAGCTGTATTTAAAGACATTGATGAGCAAGTCAGAAAGTACCAGGCAGTACATATTCCTTAAACAATCAGTTTCCTCTGATCCTCTCAAAATTCTTAATGTATAATTGTCATTTAATGTTGCTGAAAGGTTCACCAGGGGACCAGGATGACAATATGATACCCAGCATGGATTCACAGAAGTTCCTTCATAGCCACCTGAAGGGTTGCCATAGCAAGGTCTGCACCAATCTCTGCTAATTCCTACAAGCTGAGTGTTGCTGGCTGTGCTGGGGCAGGGTAGGCTGAAATAGATATATTTGTGCATGATTTTAAGAAGCAATTTGTGCAGCAGAAAAGCCGAGTGTCACAAGCTGGGAGTATTTGAAGCTTTGGCCAGAGGAATGACAAGAAAGTAAAAATGGCTTTCAAGGAATAGGTACTGTCTAGGAAATACAGTTTATTGGCAAAACTGAGAGCAATTTAAATGGAGACTGGGCTAAGACAATAGTTAGCAAAGTTAGCCTTAATTGTAAGTTTGTCTGACTTTAGCTGTTTTGTAGCTGACAGCGTGGAGGTGTGTGCTAGAATCTAAATCTACAGGACTTGTGTGATTTCTTTGAGAAATCGTTGATGGGATGTTTGAGCAAAATAGTACCAGCAAGGAGGATAAATATTTGAGTGTTGGGCAGGTTGAACTAGCAAACTTAAATACAATTTTGTAGCAGTATGGCAAATGCAAGGCAAAGTGGCTGCCTTAGCTAAGGACTGGACATTTGCAGAAAAATAACTGAAAGATTACTTGAGTCTATTTTAGTATACCTAAATGTGCTTTGCTATAGGCAGATATCTGTACTTCTCTTCCTTCCATCTGGTGTCCCGAAGAAAAATAAATGAAGTCAGAAAAATGTCTAAAAATCTCTCGATAGCAGTATATCTAAATGAGATTCTCAGAAACATACCTTGACCTTCAGCCATTCTCAGTGATTGAAAATACTGGTTTCTAACGTTTCTTATTCACACTGGGCGAACGAGCAAATTCTCTCAGTCTAGAAGTTCTCAGTCTTCACTGAACTTTTTAGCTTAGTCATCAGTACGGACCCGTTCTCAGCCAAAGTAATGCATTTGCCACCTAAGAAATGACAGGCAGCTGAAAAAGTACACATCATTTGCTGACTGCATGCCAGCTTTTTTTCAGAGGCAAGGGCAGCACTGTGGGAAATGGAAGAATAATCCTTTTTTTTTTCCTTCTGCATCTTTAAGAGTAGCAGTTGGCAATGCTGTAATTATCACCGCTTTCTCCACTGGCCACAGCGATATGCTGCATCAAAACCTGCTGAACTTTCTGTGATGCTTCATCACTTTATATTTAACTACTGTTTTGCTCTGGGGTTTGGCAGCGCTGGAGCAAAAGAGCAACCGCTAGAGTTGCTTACAACCCAGCTTGTTCCGTACCTTAATCTAATCAAAGAATTTTCTGAACTCTCAATGACTGTTGGTGATTGACTGATATATAGCTTTTTCACCCATTTTAACCGTGTGAAAAGCTGAGGCAAAGAGCTGGGGACCTTTTTTATGCCCTGAACGAGAGATCAGATCAGATCCCCAGGCAATGAGGTAGCTCCATAAACTGAGAATAAAACACCAAATCTATGTCAGTGCTTTGTGGCTTTGATGCAAAGTAACTGAGCAAAATATCACTTTATCATCTGAGAAGAAATGCAGTCATTCTGAGTGTGTTTGAGCTGGCCACAGGAGATTCAGTGAGGTTAGCCAACATATGTCTAGGTAGCTAATTGGTACTAATTTCTTCTAAGTAGCAAAGTATCTGGAAACTGACTGCAATGATTACTTTTCAATGTCTTTTAAAGGGTTTTTCTGATGTATTAGCAGGATTATTAGTTACAACATATATCTCAGGGTGGCATTTTGACCTCAGAAATTTAATTCTCTTTACAGGCTTGAGAGACAAAGGTTTTGAACAAAGATTTCTTAAAATGCCAGAGCAGCTGACAGTGTTTGCTGCTGGCTGGAAGACTCCATTTTGAGCCTAGTGGGCCCCTTTCAAATATGATTCATTTGGCTAGTGACAAATAGGATCTGAACTCGACAAAATTTAATCAAAATGGGATAATGTCTGCAATTTCAATTCAGGCTCTCGTATGGATTTAGGGTGAGCTTTTGTTTTCATAAGCTCTCAAGCGTCACTTTATTTCTTTTTCTTTTTGAAATTCCTTCTAGACCTGCATCATTGCTGTATTTTGCTTCAGCTCCTTTCACATAGGGTTTTTTTCTCTGTAAGAGCCCACTGTGAGTGACTGTAACTGAGATGTTTTGTAAAGCAATTGTTGAAAAAAAATAGGTATTTAATTACCTGGCCATTCCCATAGAATCATAGAACAGTTTTGGTTGGAAGAAACCTTCAAGATCATCGAGTCCAACCTTTGTCCCAGCCCTGTCAACACCACTAAACCCTCAGCACAACATCCACCCGTCTCTTAAACACCTCCAGGGACGGCGACTCAACCCTCTCCCTGGGCAGCCTGTTTCGATGGCTGACAATCCTTTCCGTAAAGAAATTCTTCCTAATGTCCAACCTGAACCTCCCCTGGCACAACTTAAGGCCATTTCCCCTTGTCCTGTCACTCTCCACTAGGGACAGCAGACCAACCCCCACCTCGCTACAACCTCCTTTCAGATAGTTGTAGAGAGCAATGAGGTCTCCCCTCAATCTCCTCTTCTTCAGGCTAAACAGCCCCAGATCCCTCACCCTTTCCTCTTAAGACTGGTGTTCTAAGCCCTTTACCAGCTTGGCAGCTGCCTCTGTATCCTCTCCATCACCTCAGTGTCCCTCTTGCAGTGAGGGGCCCAAAACTGGACACAGTACTCGAGGTGAGGCCTCACCAAAGCCGAGTACAGGCAATGGTCACCTCTCTGCTCCTGCTGACAACACTGTTCCCGATCCAGGCCAGGATGCCGTTGGCCTTCTTGTCCCCCTGGGCACACTGCTGGCTCATGTTCAGCTGGTGTCCATCAACACCCCCAGGTCCCTCTCTGCCTGGCAGCTCTCCAGCCACTCCTCCCTAATTTTAAAAATGAGATGTGATGTTGTGTTATGTTATGTAGTCCTTCAGTGAGATCAGTCATGTATTTTGAAGTGGTAACTTGTGTCCACCAGCCCCATGTAAAGCTACTTAGCATCATTAAATGGTTGCTGTACGAAGAACCAGCTGACCACAACTTGTATATCAAATAATCATGTTTTTCTAATGGACGTATTATTTCATAGAAAGCCTTAGCCTATTTTAGAGGAAAGATAGCGTGAGTATATCTTCTTCAATGCTGCAGTAATAGACTAGAGAATAAGCTAGGATTTCAGTTCTCAGTCATTGTTATAATCCAAATCTAGAGCTACACATGATAGTTCTTCTCCAGGAATTGACACTGTGACTGCTAGTGATCATGCAAGTAGCTGCAGGCTAAGCTCAGTCAGATATTCAACATTTAATCTTCCTCTAGGAGCTCTGGGAAACTTTATCTGAGATATGGTAAGATTTCACTTCTTGGCTTGCAAGAGAAAGAAGAGTTTTACTAAGAGGTCAGAGAAGCACAGTCACTGCATTTGCTGATGTAAATAATTGTCCCCAAAGTCTTCTCTGGGCACAAGCAAGGTGCAGTGTGACGAAGTCTCTGAAACTCTATGTTCATGCTCATCTGCTGCTTAAAGTCAGGTGGTTGCAATTCCCACCCATTCCCTAAAAGTGTTACCACTACCAGGTTGCCAAAATGCAATTTTGTGTGGGGAATAGCCTTGTACAAATGTGAGATGAATCAGAACCAGCTGCTGCTGGAAGCCTGGAGATGTGGGTGACAATGTGCCTGTCTGGTCGCCTTTCCTTGCACAGGGAGAAGGACTGTTCTCAAAGGTTTGCAAAGGGCTCCTGAAGGGTAGAGAGAAGGTCCGGGTTAGCACTGCTATACATCATTGTGTAAAGGCAAAGCAAGAAAAACACCAGGAAAAGCAGTAAACCCGACAGCAATACAAAAGACTCCCAGAAAAGCAGGACAGTGGAAAAGACTAATCCATTAAAAGTAAAGGTGTTTGCTTTACTGGTTGCAAAAGCCAGAGAAATGTATCAAAGGCCGTTTCAAATTAATCCCTGATAAAGAAAGCATTGACTTGAAGAAGAAAGTCTGATAAATGAATACATTTCAGGTGCATGGGTCTAAAACATTTCATAGTAGCAGAGTCCCTTCTCTTCTCCCCTCCTCTGCACCACCCCTCCCCATATTTTTCATGATTATGTATTACAAGAATAGATATATGCACAGTGAAAATCAGTATTTCATAGGTTTCTGCTGTACAACACACAGCTTTGTGTGGTGGAAGGATTAAAAGAAAGATTTTAGACCCTGTTGGTATTCATCTGACTGCATTTTAACTGTGTGAAATCCAAAGGTGTACGCCAGCCTTTTTCTTCCTTCCTGATCTGAAAGAACTTGGTGTTGGGGTAAATGGTGGAGTTGATCAGGTTAGTTTGATGTGAGATATCCTTGGCAAATCCACGTTGCACATCATCCTATTTTCCAGTTAAGCCTATGACTGTGAGCACGCTTTCCCTTGAAGTTTGTTTTAGAGCCTGGAATGTTACTGAGATTACACAAACAAGCCTGTTGTTTGCAAAGCATATTCTCCTCTTTTGTTTGTATATAGGCAATATACATCCCATTTTCTTGACAGCCTTCTTAGGTGTCCATTTTCCAAGGCCACTGATTTTATAAGACAGTTGTAATAATCCTGGCCGAAGAAGTCTTTCCTTGACTGCTCTGAGATATTTACTTCCGTTTTAACTCCTCTTGACTGGCTTCCCTTCTCATGACGATATATTTTTGAGTCATGCTTGTCTTATCTTTACCTTAAGCCTCACACTTGTCATTCAGTGTCCTTGATTCATCTATTTTTGTCCTCTGTCTACTGCCATGTCAGTGAAATTTCTCTTCTTTCGTTTCCCCTGTGTGACAGATCTCAATCTCACTGTGTCAGTTCTGACCTTCGCCCATCCCGACAGGGCACAGCTGGCTTTTTGCTGCTGCTTTTCAGTGGAACCCACCCGGATTGCCCTCTTCACTCCTTAGTAGCCAAACACTGGCATGGAAGAGGTTTCTCCTTCTCTGATCCTTCAGCTCTCCTGCACCTCTTGACTGTAGAGGAAACCGAAGTGAACTGAAGGGATTTCAGTGCCTGAGCAGCAATGAGAGGATGGGACTGTTAATGCTTTCCATCCAGGACCCGACACGAGCATCTGCAGTCAGCAGTCTTGCCACTGCAGTGATCTTGCTTTGACATTTCTTGTGAGTCATGACCTGGGAGAAAGGATCCACAGTTCATATTCAACTTCTACAGAAACTTATTCCCTCACCAGTGGTTGTTTGAAAACAAATAAACAAAATAGCCACAAAAAAACCCCCTCAACCAACAAAAAAACCCCCAATAAACCAAAACCCACGAAAATCCATAGGATCTAGTACAAAGGGTTTATACTTATAGTAGCAGTTTTTCCGTGGTTTAAATGACAGCACTCTGAAATTAACAGTTCTGTACTCATATTTAACCTAAACTTCAGGTATTGAATCTTAAAAGTAAGAATTGATTATTGTAGAACAGTAGTGACGTAACTGTGTAACAGTTTTTCATAAACTACATTGCTGTTAGTCCTCATTTAATATGCTTTTAAAATCAATTACTGTTTAACCAATAATAGCTACCTTGTGGAATCAAAATGAAATTTTATGAAGTATCATTTCAAAATGGCTGTGGTACATGCAGCGTTGCTGTCGCTAACCTAGCGATTCAAGCTTATGTACTTTCCAGCAGTAAGCCAGGCAAAACTGTGGCCTTAAAAAATAAACAAAATCAACTTAATACTTTTTAAAAGAATAATTAAAAAGTATTTCTCTTGTGGTAAACTAATAATGTCTTTGGGGTCTCATTGGCTTATATTGCCTGGGTCACAGAGAAAAGTCTCTTTTTCCTTGAAGAATCCCAGTAAAATCAGTGAGACTCACCCAATGCAGTTGTTTGATTAGTTGGTGCCCTCACGTGCAATCAGTCTACAAAGCAGACTTGGTTGCAGATAGAGACCAGGAGTTAGAGCTCTCAGTGCAGGATGGTGGTGAGGGCTGTGGGCAGCACATGTTGGTGCCTGACACGGAGGGTACAAGAAATGATGGAATGTGGCCAAATTCCTCCTTAATGCTAAAACAGAAAAGGTGAGAGTGCTTCACTCCTGCAAAGACTTGTCAGTGCCACACAAGTCCTTGCAAGATTTCCAGCTTCAGCAAAGTACATTCTAATCCTCTACAATTTCCTGAATGAAAGTGAGATAATTTGAAGATCTCCATGAGATTTCAAAGCAAACACATGGTTTGAAAGCTTTTCTCTCCCTTTCTTTGTCTTTTTTTTTTTTTTCTTTTAGCTAGGTCTTTAAGGTCTCATTTTGAAGATGATGGCTAATGTAGCCCTTTCCTGATGACAGTGTAACTGCCCTTCATTCTTAAATCACAAATAGTTTTTTATGTTATAGTAGGTAACTTAAAAAATAATATAAAAAATAATCTGGATATTTTTAGCTGATGGCTTGCCTTCACCTCTTATTCCTTCATAGCTCAAAGCTCATGAGAAATGGATGTATTAAAAGATGCTGTAAACTATGTTTTCAAGTATTTGTAAGCCTTTTGGAGGAGTTTTTATTCAACCTCTTTTCTTAGTGTTAAATTCTTACAGTTGGCAGTCTTAGAAGCCCACCTTACATCACTCCTTGTTTTCCATTTGCAAAATCTGAATTTTTGCCATTTTCCAAGGTCTTCTGCTTGCAAGGCATGTTAAGACTGCTCCATTTGTTTTAGTCTTGTGGATTTACACTAGTGTTATGAATGTGCTTGGATCAGCAGGAGTGTTCATGGTCCTGAAATGTTTCTTGTGTTGATTATCACTAGAGAAGGGGCTGTATGAGGAGGAATAAAAACAATTTTCATAATACTGGGAGTGGAAACAAAAAATTAAGTAATTATTTTAATTTCAAGTCCTGAAAATATTCTGGTGATACTTTCCAATCACATGGGGCAAAGCTGTAGTGGTAGCTCTCAACCCAGAAGACTTTAAACAGGAGCATGTCCTCTCCTCTCTGAAGGAAGGAATTTTCCTATATGGGGTAAGAGATGCACCTCGGGAACATGACAGGGACCTGTTTCCCCAAAACCTCTGGATCTTCTAGTTTCAGCATTGCCCTTCTATAGCATGAAGAGAGGGAAGAAACAGTATGTTGAGCTGGGAATTGATATTTCAGGCTAAGATTTGTACCCAGTGCAAGTTTTGCTTGGAACTTAATGGGTAACAAGTCAGCATAAATGATCATTAACAAATGCAGCAATATACCAAATGGACCAATTATGCTTCGTTCTGTTGTATGGAGTGCAAAATAAATTCTAGATGATAGAACATATTCTTAGGCAAAGAGGGAATTTCAGGAAAGAAGTCTATGTTAGCTGTCTTTGTTTGTTTAACAGGAGATTGTAAAAAAAAAATGTTATTCCAAACTAAGTTATGGCATTATACACCAGTAAAATACACAAGTAACAGACCTAATTGTCAAAGCCAATGTTATATCCAGTATTTATAGTTTGCCTCAGTACCCTTCTAAGTCTCACAGTGGATTTCTCAAAGGCAAATAACAGTAGGCAGGAGAAAATCAGATGTCAGGTCAGGCAGTTTTTCTTTCACATGTGCTAAGTTTGTGAGCTTTGTCCCAGTGTCACGATTGACACATTGGCTGATGGCAGACAAGGAAATCAGGAGGGGAGGTACTTTGTCTGCTGTGAAAGCACCTACTGATGTTGAGCTTGTGTGAAAAGCCCTTGCAGAAAAGGGTGGGACCCTTTGCAGCTCAGTAGGGATGGCAAGGCTGCAAGATGGCACGCTACTCCTGGGTCTCATTTTGTACTGGACAATGCAAGAAACGACCAATAAACCCAGCAGACAATCCAGGTAGTGGTAATCCAGGGCTCGAGCGCAGTCTCTGTTCTCGGTTCCCTTAGGAAATCCATGGATTTCAAAATCAACCTTTTCAATCTCTAATAGCAGACTCATGAGCGATTATAATTGTTGATTCCAGTGGTACTACTCCAGTGGCAGAAAGAGCAAGCCTGAAGCCCTGCGTCACAACTTTCTAAAATATGCCTGACCAAAAGCATTAGGAAAGCAGTGCGTCAAAGTCTTTTACAGTCATTTGTGCTCTGGCTTACTGAAAACAAGCCTTTGTGTACCTAAAAGTCACCATATTTCTATTCCCACGCAATTGGGCTGAAGTGGAAGAGGCTGTCATTTAATTTTTTGTCTTCACAGCCAGAGTAAGTTCCTGGAGCTCATGTGGCTGAATATTAATATACTTGGTGTAAGAACAGACATCTAACAAATAGGTTTGTATTACTAGTAATCTCTTGGTAGATATTGGATGTTTTTCCAAAGGTAAATTGTATTGCCTAAGAAAAACATTGCTCCTTAGTGGGGGAGCTGCTGGGTGAGAATACGTACCTTGCAGATGTCTGTGATTCTGCTGCCCTGTCTGATGGAAGAGTGGTTATCTCTGGGGGACACAGCACTCAAGGGTGCGAGGTGCTGTGCAGGGTGACACATGCAGTGTGGGAGGCAGTCTGGCCCAGGAGGAGAGAGGCTGTATGCTGGAGGCAGCAGGAGTTGAAGCCATGGCTTGGGGATTCTTCCTTCTAGTTTCTGTCAGATATGATAGAACAGTTCTTTAGGTTCTGTCCCCAAGATCAAAACTTTGTCCCTTGATACATGAGCCTCTTCCGAGAACGTAGTCCGTCAAAAGAAGAGACAGAATGAAGGAACAAGCAGACGCTGCATTTTCTAAATGAGGTTCTCTGTGTTCACTCCGTCTCTGGGCAGGGTACATTAATCTCCCACATTCATCAGGTGGCACGTTAGCTGAAAGAGGTCTGGAGAGAGCACAGCCTGGCAGGAGCACACTGTTCCTGTGTGGGCAGAGAGCTCTGGCTTGGGGATGACTTTTTTTCTTTCCTAAAAGTAATTCTGCTTTCAATTTCACATGCAAACTATACCTGCTAGGAAGGAATGAAATGGCCTGTTGAGAGGAGCAGAAGTTGAAGGGCTATTTTAAATCACATTTAAAAATATGATTGTTCTGATAATTTTTTTCTTAACCCTCGAGTCATAGGCAACTACAGATATGCTAGAGTTTCCCCTAAAAATAGGCTAAGACTGGTGACAGTCAAATAATTCTTTATACTTTCAATTCATCTTGCTTCAGATTTCATTCTGCACCAAGTGGGCATTTTGCATTATCAGGAAAGTGTCCCGAACTCAGAATAACTCTGGATAGCAACAGGTTGTCCCTTCTGTGGCCTGTTTTTCTCCGAGCAGGGCAGGAGGATGTCAGAGGTTGCCACATGTATGTGCTGCTCCACATTTATCACTCACCCTTGGGTGCTTGGGGCTGGAGGATGGGAGGGGTCACAGGGAGGAAAACACTCCTGATTGCAGGAGATGCCGACAGGGAAGCAGGGCTGCTGCCAGAGCTGTGCCTGTGCCTCCTGTAGAAATACTCAAGGGACTGAGTCTGTGTATAACTTACTCTGATGCTGCAGGGAAAGGCGTATTTGCATTCCTTGATTCCGTGCATCACGCTTCAGCTATGGCAGCCTGGACCACAGCTTTGATTTGCTCTGTGCTTTTTCTGCACAGTGAAAGAGGATTGATTCCCTGATTTAGCCACTTTAATGGTCTGCCTAAAGTGGTACAAAAGCCTCTCCTAGTACCTGGGCTCAAAGGGGAAGGGTGGAAGGGGAACCACTGGTTAAGGTAGGTCTTGTGCTCACAGATTTCCTAGTCAGGAGTCAAATTTCAGGTTTGCTGCTCTGCTCCTGGGTTCAGCTTTCATCTACACTCAGCAGCCTCTCTTTGCAGGGCACATCATGGCAACATCCAGCAATTCAAAGGTCCAGCACAAAAAACACACCACAATGACCTAGACATTTTCAACAAGCGTTTAAAAGACTGACGGGGCCAACAGCTCTAGTCAAACCTGAGCTGCAGCTTGAAGGCTTCACAATTTCTACAGAGCCTGTCAAATCTCAACGAGAATTCAAAAGATTCAGTCACTGCGGGCTGACTAGAACAATAAGCCCAAAAGGATATTCAGTAACAGGCATAGCTCAGGGCGTTGGATTTTTAATCATTTCTCTTGATGTTTGACAGCTGCAGCAGCACACATCTCCCTGCGTCGCTCATGGGTGGGAGAGGTCCTGCCTGAACGGTTTCTCTCACTGCCTGGGAGAGTCTGGGAAAGCAGTGCTGGAGAAGATGCTCTAACAAGGAGGAGAGTGCCATACTGCAAGCAGTCTGGTTTTGTAACAGACAGAAAATAGGTTCAACTCTCTGTTTCAAGCTTCTGTGTCACCAAGAAGCTCAGGTCCTTTATTTATTATTTGTATTACAGTAGCACCTAGAGGCCCCGACTTGCTAGGGTTTGTAGGAGAGCTACTCCTGCTATGCCATTCTGAGATGGAAAAAAAGGATGGGAAAGAAAGGGAGAAAAGTGACCTGACTGGGGTGCTAAAGAGGCCAATAGCAGAGTGGAAAGCAAAGCTCTGACTCTCTCAGGGGACGCTTGTGCTGTCAGGCACTGGGGTCACAGCATTTCAAGAAGCTACAGTGCCTTCAACTGAGCTATAAGAAATGACTGTCTGCTCACTTCTAGCCCTTCTTCAGCAGTTGTATAAACTAGTCCATTTTATTTCGCATTGTAACAGATTAAGTCTATTATCATGACCTGGCTGCAGGCTGGTGACATCTTCAAATGTGCTCACTTGACCATCTGCGATCAACCAGCTTCTCAAGTCTGAGCCCGTTTCAGTGGCTGCGCTGCAAAATTTACTTGTAATTTTAGTTTGGAAATGTGCTTGTTGGTTTCTGCCTTGACTACAGAATAGCCGACTCTCTTCACTCTAGTTTTAATATCCTGGAACCCTGCCAGTTTCTTTCATCAGAAAAAGATGCATTTATTGAACACAATGTAGAAGAACCACTTCAGACACAACACCTCTGTGTGAAGTATGTACATATGCACTTCCTGGTAACATGGACCAAAACAGCTTGCTGCTTCTCTCATCAGGTGCAAAACTGGCATTGACCCTGTTAAGAGGTGGAATAGGACTTCAGTGAATATTTTGGTGCATTTGCTACAACTCCTCCAAAATTCCACTGGCATTTATAGTAATAATAGCTCTGTTTCTGATGAAAGAGGTTTTGATGTTATAAAACTGGAATCTCTGCCTCTCAAAAGCAACACTTAAACTATGGACTTTCTTTTTCTTACCTGAAGTTTCAGCACCTTTACAGGAAATAAGAGCTGTAATTTCACTGATTTCCTTCTTTAAAATATGTTTTAAAGGAAAATCAGACCTCAGCACATTCTGTAGTTGTTCAAAAGGGTGCAGAACTGGCAGTACTACAATTGGAATATTATCTAAAAATCTGACAAGAATAGGAGTAATAGTTGCAAAGTCTCTCTATTTATTCAGCTTCAGCCACCATCAGCTCTGAATTTATCCGTGCAGCATCCTTATGCAATGCAGATGAAGAGCCTCACTGTTTTGTCACTCGGTAACTTGAGCGCAAGGTCCTGCCCATGGTCACACCAGGGTCCTGCACGCAGCTGGAGCCACCGTGACATTCCTGGAAAAGCCCAGCAGAAGGAAGAGACCAGTAAAAGATATCAGCCACTCGAGCATTTTTCCCCAATCTTTCCGCATCGCTTTGGATCAGTCTTGATCAGGATAAGTTCAATAAAGGCGTCCTTGCAGTGGTTAGTGCTCTATTCTCCAGCCATTTCACCCCTGTCTGCTTTCCTGACCCCGACTAATGCAAAGCCAGCAGCGATGAGGACAACCCTAGTAACTCTGCCACCCCCCTGAGTGTGGTGTGATGCTCCTGCTCTTGTTGAAGATGGACCAGCAGCACTTCACAAGTCCTTCAGCAAGCCCTCTCTGGCTGACAGGCATTGTAGTGAAGCCCTGGGCTTTTTGCTGTCTTAGGGGTGTGATGTTGCTCAGTTGTCATGGGTTAGGGCTGGGCCGACCGCTAAAATGCAGACAGACGCTCTCTAACCCCCTGTCCCCTCCAAATGGGAAGGAAAAGGGAATGAGGCGGAGAGATTTATGAGTTAGAAAAGAAAACTAAAACAGCTTTAATGAAACAATCATAGAAATAATAGTGAAATGATAAAAGTAAAGTACTTATATACAACTATATATAAGCTCGATATCGAACCTGACTCCCCTCCGGGTAGCAATCCTCACTGGTGCTGCAGAGCAGGCGGCACTGGGGAAGTCCCAGGCTCAGTGGTGACAGGGAGCTGGATACAGGAGCAGGATTTGGGAACTCAGGGTCAAGATCAAAAGCAGGAGATCGGACAGAGTCCTCCCTGGACGTCGGCCATTGAAGAAAGGGAGAGAGAAAGAGGACTGAACTCTTCTTTAGCCTGACTATGACGTATATACTGTTTATACTGAATACGATGTATACAGAATGGAATATTCTTGTTGGTCACCTTTCCTGTCTATTACTTCCCAGAGGTGCAACCTCTCACTTCCTTGTGACCCCTCTCAGTACTCGGCACCCCCAGCGTGGCACACGAGAGCCAACAGTGGCCTTGGTCATTATAGGAGTGAGTTTAAGCAAGAGCCTTTCTGCATCCCGGTCCCAGGCAGTAACTTTAAACATCAGGTGTTATCACTGCCAGTAGCAGGCACTGTCTGCAGAACACACTGCTTACTTCAGACAGTGCAGCCTTCAAGAAACTGAGCTGGAAAATAAAAATCACTGAACAGAGTTGGTTTCATTTAGCTCAAACCAGGACATCAGTGAAGATCCTTTTCTTCACTGTTGTGGGCGGTGGTAGCAGGAGAACAGGGATGTGTTTTATTCCAGGTTAGACCTTTCAAGTGAAGGTAGGTGCTGGGCATCCTGGAGCTGTTGGCTGTGCTATAACATCACTCAGGTAACTGAGCTGGAATTTCCTCCCAGATCAGAGACCTCTCTGCCAAGGTAGCTTCTCCCGTAACACTGACGTGGTTCTGCCAAAATATTCAGGTCCTGTTTTAGAAGGAGAAGCAGTTAGCCCTTCTCTTTCATATTTTCTCTTAAAGTGAGAAATTCAAAGTCCTTTAACCATTTAACCATCTTGCTGTATCCTAGGCTAGAGACATTTGAAAGGACCAGGCCCAACACTAGCTCATTTCTAATTAGCCTTGTTGCCATAGCAACAGGGGGGGATTATTAGCATCAGCATGGCAAACTAGTGGAACTGTGCAACTTCTTTTGCATCTGGGGAGTGTAAAAAGTGAATCCCGCTTTGAATCATGCTTGCGATGCTGACATTCAAATCACAGTCATTGAACACTCAGGAAAATGACTTTTATTCCTCACATACAGTGTTTCACTTTAAGAGGAAGATGGGGAAGAGGGGCGTTGCAGAGAAAGGTGGGGTTTTTTCGTTTTTTTTTCATTTTCTGAGGCATTAAGATGAATGTTAAAATGCAAAGGGGTTAAAGAGATTCAGATACTTTATTTAAACTAGAAAAAAGAACATACAAGTAAGTGACCCTGAAGCAGTCAGTACTGGATGTGGACTATGCCTCCTTTATTTTCATATACTCAAGAGCTGTGATATTCCCAAGGACTTTCTGATGAGGAACATGGAAATGCACACAAAGCGGCTTCCATCCTTTATTGATATTTCCTTTTTACTACAATGAGTTGAAATGTGTGTATTTTTTATCCTGAATGTTGTCATGGTTACAGAGCTACTTGGATGCTGCTATTTGCACCCCAGGAAGGCTGCCTGTGTGGGTGCAGTTTGAGGCTGGGGATGGTGGGGATTGATCTGACCACAAGGGAACAGCCAAACCTAGAGCAAGGCTTCCTAGGGATGGATTTCAGCCCAGAAGGAAGAATGGAAATTACGTTATTGCATTCTTACAAATGCCTACAAGGTAATGCACTCCCCAAGTATATCTAGCCTTGAATATCACTGTGTAAGCTACTTTTTCACACGGTGGGTTTGATTAAAAGCCTTGTTTCTGTGGATTCCAGGACTGAGGACTTTTTTTACAGCATAGACTTCATTTTACGCTGTAGTCCAGAACATTATACAAAGCAAAGCTGTATGAAGAAGAAAATACTGGTGCTGCTCTCCATAATGTCAGGTCTGTTTGTGCATCTCATGGAGCATCTCATGTCTGCCTGCAACATCAAGTGGTAAACGTGCTGTAGAAGCTGTTGACTTTTCACTGAAAAATGGCAAATGAAATATTTTTGGCTGAACACCCCCCTACACACACTCTGCATCTTTTTTTCAGGTTTTTAGCCAGAGGGTTTTCTGATTCCGAAACCTATACAAAGGAAGTGCTAGGAAGAAAATTATTTTCTATCAAACGCAGACAGGCAGAAACCGCCAATTTTCTGAGAGGTTTTTTCAATTAAAGGTTGCAGTTTTCTGTCAGAAGCATCTCTATTCTTTTACCAACTACATAAAAATGTCATGTCTTAGGTCTTGCAGCACATTCCTCCACTCCCACACAGTGCAAAAGAAGACTCACAGGACTAAACTTTCTGTTAATTTTAAAACCACTTTGGGGTGGAATTAGGACCCCTGTGAGCAAAAAGACAGTGGTATAGGTTGGAAACAAGTGACTTTGTGCATTTTCCCATGAAGTTGATACATGGCCTTGTGCAAGCGACTGAAACACCTTCTATCCTTTTACGCTACGTAGATTCTCAAGTTGTCTGGATGGAGATGTCTGTACCAAAGCCAGGACACTGTCGTCTGCAGACATGCTTTGTCTCCATGATAGCCTGGAGGAGGGTGGAAAAGCATAAATGAACAGGGGGCACAACCCAATGAATTAACAAAACAATATTTTCTGGAAGTTTAAGTTTGAAGCAGTGAGGTTACTCAGTGAATACACACCAATACCCAAGTACCATACCTTGACTTGTCACTTGAAATAGGGAAACCGTGGGTGGAAGTAAATGGGAACAAGTGGGGTGCCCTGTTCTGATGGACAGGCTTAATTATTACTGTAAGATCAACAGACGGCAGCAGTGTGATGGTTCAGCCTCCCACTCCTAACTCACCTTGCCTAAGGTTACAGGCTTCTCTGTGTGCCTTGTGCTTAACTGGTGCTCAGATATGAATCGGACAGATTTCCTGGTCACCCACGCTGCTTTGTTGTTGAAGGAGAATTGAGTGCAATAATTGGGCACAGTGATTTGTCACAGTCACTTAGATGAAAATCCAAATCTGGTTACGGTTAAAATAGCAGACATCCTGAATTCCTCTCTGAAGGGGGCACTGGACACGTGAGAAATGTTTAGTGGGACAATGAAAATGGCTTTGCTCTGCTCGATAACCTTTTGATGACTAGACTTGTAGCAGCAGGTGAAAGAACAAGCACTGTTTGCTGCCACCAAGAGCTTTGCGCTCTGGCTCTTCACATCGCAGCTGCAGCCCTGGAATGAGAAGAGCCCAATGGAGGAAAGTCACAAGTGGTTTTTTGTCCCCTTGTGCTGGGAGAGTTCTTGTGGTGGCAGCAGGTGGGGTGTGACTATGGACCTCGGGTCTCCACTTCCATCCCTCCTGCTGACATGGCTTTGTAGCACAGCCTAAACTTGGGCCAATCGCTTCCCTCCCAGATCTGTCTTTTTACCCTTCCCTGCGTGAAAGGTGTTTTGCTGCAAAGGGTTGTTATCAGTGCAGGGATCAGTGAATAGGGCGAGGGGATGCAAGTGATAGGTTGCCTTTGCAGATAATTGAAAGCATATCAGAAATAGAAGTGGTATTTAAATCGAGAATCTTTGTGATTATTCTTCTACCTGGTGAGCCTGGGAGTTACGGGAGGCTGTCACATGGTGGGGAATTAACAATTCTGATGAGAAACGCTGCCAATTTGAATTGCTTATTTGGAGACCAGGGTAGGAGGGGTGTCCATTAGCCTGTCTCGGGGATTTCCTATGCCTGCTCCTGGATTGTCATTAAAGGAGCAAAGAAGCTGAAGAAACGCGTTCAGAGTGCAAACACTGGTATATGCCACCCAAAAGACCTATTTATTTTTTTTTCTTGAGCTGATCTTATTATTGCAAAGTGCTATCAGAATAGCTTATAGTGCTCTGTGCATGGGGCTGCTAGTAGGATGATAATGAGGACAAGAGGAACTGCGAGCTTGGAGGACTTTCTTGGAGGGCTGTGGCTTGCATGAGGACCAGGAAGCACCTTCTTCTCTGTGATCACAGGGTGAATCACCTTCTCCATGCCACTCGTAAATAAGCTGCCACAGGGGGAAAAAAAATAGCATCTGAGCATTGTACTGCAAAACATCAGCCTTGGAGATCTCTTGGGACTCCCACTTCCAACAGGCATCTTTTACAGTTACCTTAAAGGCCTTGTTGGAGGTAACAAGATCATATACACAACTGGAGGAGTCATGGAAGCATGTCCCACCGCCCTCCTTCAGGCATAACAAAGCCAGTAATGAGGGAAGCTCCTGCCCGCGCTTCCCATCTCTCCCAGGGCAGAAATTGTTGTTTATCTCCCTTTCCCTGCCCCTGACACCTTCACCTTGCAGCCAGTGCAAGGATGCCTGGGAAGCTACTGAGGAAACGACATGTGTGTGACAGCTTTGCTATGGAAGCTCAAAGCTTCTCTAAAATGGATGAATTTCTTGATTCACCGTGTCGTATTGTTGTGCATGTACTGTGTTGTACATATGGCTCTGAAGAGCATCTCTGGACCACTTCTAAGGACTAGTGCATGAGAAAGAGTTGCGTGGAACGGGCTCATCTGTGCCGCCCTCAAAACCTTGTTGCCCAACATTTAAAAAACTGCCTGAGGGATTTTTATGTGCAATTCCGATTAATTAAAATTAGCAAATATCAATGAGCATCTGAATCCCTTATGTGATTTTTGAGAACTACAACAACCATTACAATTCTGCCAGAGAGAGGTCTATTCAGTATCACTCTCTGGAGCTCAAATTTTCCCTTGGGTTTGCTTGCACATTCCTTACAAGAGACTGAAGATTTCTCTGAAACAGCCCCCGCTCTTTTATAGTGCTGCAGACATACAAAATAAATATGAAGTGAGCTGATTATATTCCAGGAGCTACCAGATACCACATGTCAGATCCAAAGTGAACTGACCTTTCCACTCCCAGGTGGACAGCTCTGACCTTTCGTGATGCTGATGAGAAGCGTGGAAGAAATCACGATTAGGGGAAAATCGTGCTTTATTAACGTAGGCAGAGCACAAAGAACTCATCATCTAAGGATCTGCCTCTAGGTGGTGGGACACAAGAAAGGAAACCAAGATGTATGTCCGTGTTGAGCTCTCATTATAACACTAATGGGAACAGGACATCAGAGCTAAGAGGACAGCAGAGATGTGTGATGGGGAATTATGCTTTGCTGTAGAGGCTTTCTTGCAGTGGCAGTTATAGCAACAGCAAACCAGGTTCCTACGAGCTCAAAGTCTCTTTACAATGCCATTTTATAGAAGTGGTATTATTTGGCAGAGGAAAGTGGGAAGTCCTGGTAACTGCAGTAACACCCAGTTGAGTTTGGTAGGTTTAGCGTTGCTACAAGGTACCAAGGAGCTGTTAATGAGTAGGGATATTTTTTGGGGCATCTGTTTTTGTCACAGAAGCTGCACGGCACAGACAATCCCCTTTGCAGATTTGGGGGGAGGAGGGGAGCAAAAAGGGTTTTTCTTGTACAGCAAATATAGCTTCAGAAAGTGAGGAGGCTGGTGGGAGGGGAGGAAAGGGGGGAAGCAAGCAAGTACATATTATATTCCAACTGTTTCCACGGTGACATTTCTTAATCACAACTCTTGGGGGAAAACGCTTCATTGCAAAAGCTGGAGGAGGCAGGATGGCTTTGTGGATGCAGCCGTAGAGGGATCGCTCTCCCAGCACCTGCGGCTCACCATCCGGAGGACTCGGAAGCAGGGACCAGCTTAACTCATGAGGCTGTAATGCAAGCCCTGGGCAAGGAACTGGAATACATAGCAATCATAATCTCCTTCCTTTTATTTCAAGGATGAACATTTATAAATAAATATGATATCATCACACTAGATAGGAAGTCTAAATATCTCTGTTTCTTTGCAGGAATGAGAAAGAGAGGGATGTGTGTAGAAAGGAGACCATAAGATGTACATAGCAAAGCATAGTCCAATAGCTGAAAGCAGCCTGTAGTTCATGAATTAGGTCACCGGGTCTTTGATTCCACATTGTCTCTCTCTTTACTTTCAGTCCTGGAGTTGTAACATGCAAGCGAGCTCTGAACAGATGGAAACCTGCTTTTTCATCACCAGGGCTGGTTGCACACTGTCCAGAAGAAACCAGTGCTTTGCTAGCAGCAAGCCACCCAAATCAATCAGTGGCATATTATTCATTTTACAAAGCAACACCGTGTTCACCTGAATCGTTTCCAAATGTCTGTGGTTCCCTGTGTTGTTTTCGGCAGTGTACCACTTGCCATCATGCTGCCACAGATGGCAATAGCTCTTGGGGGCTTTACTACGAGACGTGGGCAGGGGAGGCGAGGGCTGTGACAAGTACATGAGGTTTTCATGCTTAGGGACTTTCCTTTAGTTCCTGCAGCGCAAAGAGCTGTGCTCTGGATTTCAGTCCTGGCCCTCCTGCAGGTTCTGTGAATTTAGGCAAATTGCTTCCTCTGCCAATGTCCCAAGTGTGATAAATGCTCTTTTCCTTATATCGCTGACCACTGGTAGCTAGATGATTGGAGCTTTCTGTGGGCAAGGTGGCATGGTGCTGTAGGTTGAATGGGGCTGCTTCTGCAGAGCTTAATAGGAGCATGACGTGCCCTGAGTAACACGACTCATTGCAGCTGCCCGGCAGTCCTAGACTGCATCTGAAGCAAGTGTAGTTAGATGTGTGTGATTTCCAAAGCAATTACTGCATCTTTATACTCCTGAAAAAAATCTCATTCGTTCTTTTTTTATGTGTGTGTGACTGAAGCTGCACAGCTCTGCGCTTTCTGTAGGACTGCGTGGAGCTCGCTAATGGTCTGCTCTCCTCTGATTCCCACTCGCTCTAATTGCAGGCATCGTTACACCGGGTTGCAGACTTTGTGGTGTGCTGTTCATTCTGTCTGGGTCCGCCGCTGGGAGTACAAAGGGACTCTAGCATTTTGTTTGCGATACAGCACTGATCTGTGCTTGTGGTGTACAGAAACTCCTGGGGAAAAGTCCTGATGAGCGCAGAAAGTCTCTCTGTATGGGACACCTCCAGAGACACACAGTGTAAAAGGGCCTGTATCATCTTTATCTCTCCCTTCTAGCCTGGGAAACAGGATGATTCTTTACAGATGACATTTGTTTCAGATTATATCCTTAGCTCTCTGTCATTTCTGCGGTGTGTAAAGGATGAAGAGGAGAAATTATAGATAACCCACAGATCCTCCTCCATGCACTAAGCTTTACAGCTTTTGCCCAAACAGAGAGTCTTAGCAGCGATACCTCAGCCAAAGACTTGGCTATTGAGTGTCGGTAAAATGCAGTTCTCCTGCACGAGCCCGTTGCACAGGGGAGAGCAGCTGCTGCTGTCGAATGTGTCCCCTTCCCGCTCCGATTCCACGTCTGCAGAGCTGGCAGCAGTGTCCTCTGGCGTGTCACAGCGACTGGCCACACTGCGGAGCCACACAGGGCTGAAATGCTCTGACAGAGAAGTGAAAACCTGGGACATACCAGTGCTGTGGACCTTTGCTACATGTTTATATAAAATTACTTTGTGGAACTGCGAAAGTGTTTTTGGAGCTCTAGGAGAGGATCAAAGGCACACCTGACAGAGTGCCTCTAGGCCAGGCAGTGCTCGGACTACCTGGGGCTCCTCGTTCCCCCTTAATTTCTTCTTTAAGCTAAGTGATGCCAGTCTTCTCCTTCTCCTCTCTCCAGCTCTAACGGTTCTCTGTGTCCCATCCTGAAAGCTTTCTTTTTCTTCTCTGTGCTTTCTCCAAGAATGGATCGATGTTGGATTTCCTTTTTATTCACAAACTCTGCCAATCGTAGTTTATTCCTCTTAACTGAAACCAAAAGCATTTTGCTTTCCCACCCAGTAAGGATTCAAACAACTTTTCATGTAAAATTACATAATGATATTTGGTATTATAATGACTTTTTCTTTCGACAGTATTTTGAGGGAGTTCGGGTTATTTGTGCAAGGTCTACATGTGCAAATGAAGAAAACATCTCCTTGTAGACTTTTCACAGGTGTCTATCTCCATTCAGTTTTCAGTCCTCATGAAATCCACCCCATTTAATACATACAGACTGCTAATGTGCGAGACAAAGACAGTCAGACAGGGCGGGATTTTGCGTGATTGTGTGATTCGATCCAACGTAGCAATTCCTATTTCTCTCCGAGATGAAGCATGAGTAGCAATTAAGGAATGAGAAGAAGTGACGTGAATATCTGTATTGATTGCAGAAACTAGAGACAGAAAGGCACTGGTAATTCTGGTGATTTTTTAAGTTTGTCTCTTTTGTGCATAAACTTCCCCTTTCCCAGCTGGAAGCAGGCAGCCTGCTACAGTAGGATGTGATGCAAGGACTGGAAATTGATATTTCTTTTCTTGAGTCAGTTACTCCAGTTCAAAGCTTTGATTCCTTTGAGTGTTAGAAAGGCCAAGATCAGCCACCCTAAAGCACAGCCCACATGTTTGTTTATCTCGCATGTTAGCAAAGCAGCCTGGGAAGCACTGAGCCAGATGGTAATGATGGGATCTTTGCAAGGCTGTTTGAATTGCAGCAATTGCTGCTGCTGCTTTTTGGGTTTTTTTCTTCCTAAATCAGCATCCTTTTATCTTCCTCATTTCACGTTTGTTTTCTGCACATCTTGGGTTTGATGCCAGGGATTAAAAATGAGGGTTGATTCATATATCAATATTAAACTGCATAATCACCTCAATCATTATTTGACTTCATCCAGAGCATTCATAATGTTTTGGAGACTTTGAGTGGAAGAAAACTTTGTCGTGTATACGAGCATTTGACTATCAATAACCAGATTTTCTGATTTAGGTTGCATCCCCTGTGTCTGACTTTTCACATGAGATAATCCTCTTACGGTATATTTTCAACAATTTTTTTAATACTTATAATTTATTTGGTTTTCCATTCAGTGAGAAAATAACACGACAGCACAATCTGTGGCAATAATCTGGGAAGGGTATTATATTCCCAAGCAACAGTAGACCTACTGCAACTTTAATGCATTACCAGTAATTTCTGCTTCCTCTAGCGAGGCTTAGGGAAACATAAGGTGCTTTAATAACAAACAGGGATCCACCCACAACTCTGATTTATGTTTATGACTCAGCAAAGAACGTAAACTGAGGCTAGGGCACAGAGTGTTTCTATAAGTAGTTATAAATCAACCATTCACCTGGGGGAAAAAAAAAAAAGAGTGCTAGCAGCCTTCGCTGTATAAGGAAGAGAACATTTTTGGGGTTGCAGGCGGCAAAGTCTTCTTTCAGGGGAGTCAGTGAAGGGGTCAGTCAGGATTCATCATAGAGAAATTCATAGTTTTTCCATGGGCAAGCTGACCCAGGGCAGGGCTGTTTCCATCATCATCTACCTGAGCTGTCCCTACCTGAGCATGTCAAGTCCATCTAATGGAATCAAACCCATCCTCAAGAGGCCAGCTGGAGGGTGGGACAGACAGCTTCGGGAAATCAAGTTGCACATCTGAATTTGTAGCATTTGATGCTCGTACTCAACTTGGTCTGAGTGCATAGCTTATGTCCTAACCTGGCTTCAGGAAAGCCTGTGGCTGTTTTGTGCTGAGGGCTCCCTGTCCAGCCATGCTGGGCAGCAACAGAGCTCAGCTCGTAGGAGCCCACGGTCCTCGCCAGACTGAGTGTCGCCCGCGGGCGCTCCGAGCCAAAGCACAGCATCCATTTGCAAGCTGCTGCTCATGAATTTCCAGCTGAAGGGTGCGCAGAGTTTTCAGTGCCACACTGATTGACGGGTTTATCTTCCAGTCCATTTACTTACTTAATTATCCCACAGTGAGCAAGAAGTCATTTCTTATAAATATGGTAATCAGCCGATCAGGATGACAACGGAAGCACATTCTTGTACAGTTTGTGGAAAAAGCCAATGTTCCCCAGTTTCAGTTCGCATTAGGTTTCCCTCATCAGCAGTCAGTAAATTAAGAGACAGTATCTGGTGATCTTAAAACATCAGCACCCAAAGGTCTGGCATCAGCAAGACCTGCTTTGAGGTGTCCTCACTTGCATGTTGTCCCTGTGGCATATCTTCACATTTCTGTGCGTACTGGAAAAGGATGAAGCTTGTGCTTCCTTCAACTTCTCCGAGTTGCTTCGGGGATGTCAGAGCTTTTCATTTGACAACTCCAGCTGCCATGTAAAGGAGACGGACACCTCATTGATGGGGGGAGATTTTTTCTGCTCGATACCAAACATTGCTGAGTTATTTTTGTAAAAGAAGTTCTACCAAAACCTACAGTTTGTAGCTGCTGCTTTTCAGTGGTGTAAATAATACCTCATTGGTTTAAAGGACCGAAGCAAGTGTCTGATGTAAAAGAAGCCATGCAGGCATGCATGGAAATGACCATGAAGAGCCTGAAGTCCCCCTGTTTCTAGTTTGGTAGGCATTTTCAGCAGGCTGAAACCCGCTTTAGAAACCCGTATGGGAGTGCGACAGGCTGCAGAGCTGCTCCTGCCCCTCCGCAGCAGCTCCACGTGCCAGCAAACCCCCTCGAGCTGTGCCGCCCGCTCCTGCCCGGGTGATCCCGCGAGTGCGTGTGTGCACGTACAGCACATGGACGCTTTGCTAACCCTGTCTGTCGGTGTCATTTCCGTGTGGGTGGCACCAGTGACTGTGCATATGTTTGCCGGGTGTAGGTGTGCCGAGGGCTATCTGCACACACGCTTCCCGGTACGTCGGTGCTGTGAATGGAGGGAGCTGGCTCACCCTTCTTCCTCTTTTTTTTAATCACTTCCAGAATTTCATTTTGAATTTCTGGAGTCTGTTCTCGCAGCACCTGTGCTACGATATTTCCTTGAGAAGTACATTATCCAAAATAACAAAACTGAGGTGAGCAAGGCAGGGAGAGAAACACATGTGACTTCATTAGCATTCATTTATGCCAAGGCTCTGCGAAACCCATACGAGAGTCTGTGTTGTTTGGAGTTTATTTAAATTAATCACTATAATTATGTTTTGCTCTTTATCAGAATCCTCCTATAGAGACTGTCCAGCTAGAACATAAAAGGAATTTCAGAAATAGTAGTATTTCAATAGCCTCTTTAAAGACATTCAGGAGCATCATGTAAAACACAGTGGGCACTGGGGGAAATAATTCTGCTGGGAGTTCGGACGGATGCCGAGTTCTGTTGATTTCCTCATTTTTCAAGGCTGGAGGCTTCTGCATGTGAATGAGTCCTTTGTTTTTCCAAGGCTTCTGGTACAGAAATATATCTGCTGCAACAACCGCTTATTTCCTATCCTGGAAACAAAGGCTCTGTTAGTGAAGGCAGATCGTTCTGCTCGTGTGGACAACTTCATGTCACACAAAGCAGAGCAAGAGGAAGGTGACAGACAGCCTCCTCAGAGACAGCGTTCTCTGGTGTGCAAAACCTTGGAGCAGAAATAGGTGAGAACAGAGGTTGTCACCCAGCACAGCAAGGTCAGCTCCATGCAGAGCACAACGGGAACAGTAGCTCTGATGTATTCATTTCCTTATTCACATGTCTGGCAAAGATCTTGCATGAACTGGCTGCACTCTTTGAAAATTTCATTATGGCATTTCTTATCTTAAATTGAACAACTTTTGGTTTGGTTTGGTTTTAGATATGTATTTACCTAATTCTTTGCACTCAGTTGCATGGGTTAATCCCACAAGACCTTGTCGGATGTCTTTTGTTAACCAGCTTGTCTGTCTCACCTATGTTTTAAGAACCCTTTGGGACAAAATATAGGCCTTCAAAACTCCATTCTGATATTTTTTAATTGCTCCTGGTTAAGATGGCACTGTGTAATATTACATATATGCCGTATTGAATGATTTTCTTTGTTTTCTGAAATCTGAAAGGAGGAATAAGGTCCTTCAATTGTTTTTAGGAATCTAGATAATTCATTTGGGCTCTTCTCTCTGAAGACTGGTGAATTGATCTGTCTTTCTGTTGTGACAACTCCTGTGACATTGAAGAGTTTCATTGATTTCCCAAGAGTTGGTTTGGTGTTTAGCCAAAAGTTTGGAAACTAGATTGCTTTGATGTTGATTTAAAGAACGTTCGGAGCAGCTAGAGTTAATTCCTAACATTCTTCTGCTAACGAATCCTGAATAAAATGCTGTTATCTATAGGGAAAAAGGAAATGAATACCTTCTTGAAATAATGATCTTATTACTACTTATCTTGTTACATTGTGGTGAGTTTCTCCTTGTTAAGCCACCTGCACTTTGAGAGGTTTATAGACAAAAGCAGCATTATTAATTAATGCAACTGTGCAAGCTTTCTGTGAGCTATTACAATATTTTATTGTTATGGCTACTATTATTATCAAATAGGCTGTTTGGGAGTTTTGAAAATGTGCTAGTATCTTTCTTTTGTACTAGATATCCTTCAGTGCCTTTCTTCAAATTATAAATGCCGCTGTTACTATTAAATTCTGGATGGAAAGCAATAGCCCATAAAACCTATCAGCAGGTTATTTTATATTGGTATTGCTTAAATTATACAAGGAGCAAAATGGAAGTGTGATGAAGGTGCTCCTATCAACAGCAGATGTAAATTTGTTATGCTTGACTGCGACTCTGGGATGCTGGTCACCTAGGCAGTGAGGCAGAGTAGAGCATCCTTTGGGCTCCCGTAACTGACTTCTGGGTGTCCAGACAATTGCTCTAATGAACCTGCAATCTCTGGCATCAAGAGTCATTGCCCTGGTCAAGGGTGGCTTGGGGGAAAAATGAATTCACCTGATAAGGGGTTTTTCTGTTTGCCATGAGGAAGATGCAAGTCTTCTGGGCACTGTTTTTTTTGCAGTGTAAGTCCACATTATGTCCTGTTAAGAGGCCACAAAGTTGCAGGCATCAATGTTAACTCCTCTCTGATGCAAAGTATTAGAACACAGTGCTGAGACCTTATGCCTACTCTGGCATTTAAGTGGATGTTTAAGGACTTTGTCATCCCAAAAGTGACAGTGAAATCCATAAAACAGTCTAGGAAGCAACAAAAGTTCCCAAACTCTTATTTGCGGAGATGAAATGAAGGCCTGCATTAGGATCACGGTCCATTCTCATTTACCCAGAGCCTGTGCCTATAGCCACATGAGAGATGAGTTTCCAGTTGCCGTCGCGTTTGGCCGTGTCCATGACTGCACGTGATGCTGCGTTGCCCAGGGACGCTGTCACAGCCAGCAGGAAGGGCTGTACAGGGAAGCAAATGGTAGGGAATGTCTTCCAGAGGAAGTAGAGGACTTGCCATCAAAAAAAAGTGCTACTACCTCTCTTTTCAACACTATTCTGTTCATAAAAGGTGTGAGGATACAGACTAGTGTTTTCCTTTTACTGTAAAGTCATGTCACACCTGGACCCCGAGACCAACAGGGAATCTCTCTGTGCTACTGCAGATTTTGGGGGCTTTGGTCACATCCCATCTTGCTTGTCCTACTCTTCAAAGTCCTCATCCATCCAACTGTTTCTTATGCAAGAGCAGTTCCCCACTTTCGAACTTTGGTCACCACTCTGATTCTTCCAGTTTAACTGTGTAATTTTGGAGGTGGAGAATGGGGACCGGGGCAAGGCACCCTACACCAAACCAGGACACAGGGCATCTGAGTCCTATTTCTAACTCTGCTGTGAACATCTGTTTTAATTTGTTTCCTCTCTGTGATTTACCGCTTTTGTGTATTAAGGCTGAAAATGATAAGGGCAGAATCTCTGTGCTTGGACATGGGTATCCAGGTTCTACACAAGAGGTCCCAAGTTTGCTTTGAGACTTTATGTGTTCCAGAGGGGAACAGATAGATTTTCTCTCCTTTCTGAGATGGCTATGGCTCTGTGTTCACAGCAGTTCTTCCTCAAATATTTCTATGTCCCAAGTTGCACCTAGGAGCCTGTTTTTGTTGTCGTTACCTTTATTGATTCCCCCCTCCCCTTCTGTTTTTCAGCAAAGCAGCTTGCAGCCAAATAAGCTCCAACCTCACTAGAATTGCCTCAGAACAGTTCCTATAATGATCCAGGCTAAAATAGTCCCCTAATTTCAGAAGCCTGCCCTATCTACTAGTGCTGTTGAGCACAGATTCCTCCACATCAAGCACAGAGGTGAAAAGCCCCATAGGTTAATTGTGAGCAGGAAAAATCAATGAGAAAGGTGATGGGAGAGGGCTTCCTTTTTTTTCATCCTTCGGGATCTCTTGTCTGTTGCTGTGAAATCCTTCCTTCCAAGGCACGTTTGCAGGATACGACCCTCTTTGTTATCCTAATGAAACAGGCTGTAGGGACTGATCTGCTCCACTCCTGGACCCAGGGGCGAGTGAGAGCCCAGATTGGGAAGTGACGGATCAGAGGCAGAGGAGTTTAAGCCCTTTCTCTAGAGGAGTTTGCCACCTACTGATTCACAGGCTTGCTCCTGCCAAGAGGAGTTGAGGGGGAAAGCCGAGAATTTAGGAGTAGGTGGGAATTGCCCTTGGAGACCCCAGCCAGGACCCCCGGGGCAGGGTTGGTGAACAGGCGATGGGGGGGGATGCGGTCCCCAGCTGTTGAGCTCCAACTGGGAGAAGGGGAAGGAGCTGGGCGGCAGCGCCTTGGTGTGTGCGTGCGTGTGTGTGTGGTGTGTGGCGGGGGAGGGATGTGGATGAGGAGCGGGCTCTCTTTCTTTCTTTCTCCCGGGGCTCAGATAATCCTGCTGCCAGGCGGTGTTAAGCAGCAGTCTCAGCGCTGGATTCCGAGCGAGGGGGACGCGCAACCCTGAAGGCGCAGCGGAGGGGAGGCGAGAGAGGCGGCAGCTAAAGAGAGCAGAGCGGGGGAAAAATCAAATCTATGCTTGGAACTGGGCTTCTTTTTCGCCAATGCAAAAGGGAATATGCAGCACATTTTTGCCTTCTTCTGCACCAGTTTCCTAGGGGCGGTGTTAGGGGCCAATTTCCCCAACAATATCCAGATAGGTGAGTGCAAGAGCTCGGGGCCGTTCGGGAGTGGTGTTCCCTGGCAAGTGGGTATGGATGGGGGACAACTGACCCATTCCTTTGCTTGGAAAGGCAAAATGTGTGCGTGTGTGCATATGTGTGTGAGAGCGAGCGAGGGGGTGAGCGGCGAAGGCTGGATTTGTGCGTTGGGACCAGCTTTGCAAGAGCAGAGATGTATCAGTTTGGCTTTGGGGGAAGGGAAGATTGGGAATAAATGCCTGCACACACACCAACACGGAGGGAGAAAAGTGCCTGTGAAATGGAGGAAGCACGACCAAAAAAAGATAGCTGTTTCTTGCTCTGAGGAATGCCTGGGTTGCCATTGTGCGTTGCTGCATTTGCAGAATCAGTGGTTGCATTATCCATTTTTGTGAGGATGCTCTCATCTGTAGGTAACTGGGACGAGAGGTAACAAACAGGCGCTCTCTGTTGTTGTTGCTAAAGAATAAGGGCAGAGCTATTGGAGGAAGATTTTGCATTGAAATCTCTTTGCATTTCATGCCACTTGCTTCCCCTGCTCACCAGCAGTGCCTGTTTGATTCCTTTTTCTCTTCCTGTAACTTCTCAGTGCTGCTCTCCCTCCCTCACCAGGTTTATTATTAGTCTCCCATTGATCTTTATCGATGATGGTTTGTAACCTAGCCCCAGATTCTCTTCCCCTGCATGCCGGTTTTCTTTCCCGCCTCCCTTCTCTTTACAATGCCAATCAATTGATAATCCACCAAGTTCAGGCAACTCCTGCTGGCGTCCAGCTGCACAATTGATGCTTTTATTGCTGTTGATGCTGCATCCCTGTCTTCCTCCCTTCCTGCCTCCTCTTTACCCCAAATCTGTGCAACATCCCAGATTTCTTCCCTAAATAGCTTAATTCAGCTACTAACATCTTTTTCCTCTGACACCCATGATTAAGTTTGGAGAGGGTTGGGGATATTCATGCACAGATAGCCCCTTCCACACGATGAGGAGATGCTTCCTGCACTAAAGATGTGCAAAGTGCCGATGGTAGCAGGTGCTTGCACATTTCTTTTTCCTCTAAGCCATCTGCCTTGGAGGGTGGGAGTTATACTTTCTGCTTCTTTAATTCTACCTTGTTGTCAAGTGCTTTGTTTCTTTACTTGTAAAATGCCTATAACAGTGCTCCCTTTAAATGCATATAGATTACAAGACAGTCTGAACTTAATAGCATCTTTCTGGAGGCTGTGAAAAGGTTGCTGCCTCAAGCCCAGTTTGCTGCTAGGGGAGCAGCAGGAAACTTTTCCTAGGGCCAGGTTATGGCAGCACTTTGTTCCACGTCCGTGGTGGGAGAAAGGCTCTGACCCTGGGTCCAGCCTGGTCCCAGTTCCCATCCAAATGATATCATCCCATGACTCTGGGCTCGTCTCTTGTTGCTCAAATCAATCCCTTTCAATTTCCTGCCCTCTTTGAGTTTGGCCACTGTCACCTGTTACAATTCAGGTTTTTTTCCATGTGGCAAACTCCCAGGAGTAGCAGGTTTTTGGCCATGGGTCCCACTCGGCTCTGGTTCTCACAGCCCTGTCCCATCCAGCCAGTGCTGCGCTGCCGGCCCAGGCTCAGCCCGGACCCCAGAGTCCCATAGTGTGGGGGGGACCCGTGCACCCCTTCTGCAGCAAATCCCTCCTCTTAGTCATCATGAGCCAAATTATGAGTGAGGGGAGGAGGAAGGCTCTCATTCCTCCTTTAAAAAGGTAACATTGGCAGTGCTTAGATTTCTCTTTCTTAAAAGTTGTGGGGCTGAGGAGGTTTGTCTCAGGCCCAGGGATGCATCAAGGCTCCTATCTGTGATCCAGGTGTTACATAAGGCACGGGCCGTAGAGTTTTTCTGCTCCCAGACTGTCCGTAGTGGGCACAAACCCCCCCTATGTCTTGCGTGCTGTAGGCTTTTGAAGTGTAGAGACACTCTGTGGGCTGGGGAGCTGTAGCCTCTGCTGGCAGGAATGTTTTGGACTGAAGAGGTTGCTAATACTGGTGTACTTAAGACCTTTCTTCTTGTTGTTCTCTTTTTCTCCCCAGGGGGGTTATTTCCTAATCAACAGTCCCAGGAACATGCAGCTTTTAGGTTTGCGTTGTCTCAGCTCACGGAACCCCCTAAGCTTCTTCCCCAGATCGACATTGTGAACATTAGCGACAGCTTTGAAATGACATACACCTGTAAGTAGCGGTGGTTGCCGTGCTTTCTCTTACTTTAGTTTCTTTATTCCTGACTGGGATTATTTTGTGTCTGAAATATGGGACACCTTGCTCCAAATGTGTAACTGGCCTTGAGGGTCCATTCAAGAAAACCCCCCAACACATGAGCAAAGGATTTCTGGATTGTTTTGGTTTGTGCTAAGACGTAGGGGTGAGGTAGTGCTGCAGTTATTCAGCATGTCTTGCATTTTCTCTTTCATTGCTTCCAAAATGGTATAAAACCCCCAACAATTCACTTTCTCTTGTTTCTCTAACCTCCACCCAACTCATTATGCTGAGGTTTCCTTCCCATATTTCCCAGAGCCATGCTGTACAACAAAGACACCCCTTTCCACCCACGGGATGCACAGAAGTCTCTGTTTAGCGTGAACAACTTATTCTTCAGCCCCAATTTAGCCATCTGTCCTTGTAATTTAAGAAAGACCTAGCGGAAGACGGCAGCTTGGTAAGAGTGGTTTCCAGATCCACGATAAGGGACATGCCTAGTAAGGACAGAGGTAAAGGAGTTCTAGTGTCAAGAACTGGTGAAATCATTGGCTCCAAAAGCAAGTATTAAAGACGGAATTTGCACTGCAGAGTTGATTCTCAGGTGTGTTGGCTCCCTGCTAAAGCACAGCACATGAGCTCTGCTGCTCTTGTTATATGATAGAGTTGGGAAAAGAAAAACCCAGCTTGCCAGGTAATACCGAGATTAGCAGCAACGCGTCAGACCAGGAGGGAACCAGAGGAAAACTAAAAACCGTAACACAGCCCTGTAGTTGCAGTCAGGGCTGTTTGCAGCATTTGCTTCTCTTGGAGCGAGTGGCGCGGTGCTGTGCGTGAGGGGCTTGCGCTGCTCAAAGAATTTCTCAGTTCGACCTGGTGTCAGGCTCTGCTTTCACTCTCTGAGCCTCTGTGTGTGTGAGAGGGCTGTCAGGAGGGACGGGAGGAGCCCTTCTCTTTGTAGAGCCAGTTGGATTGCTGTTGGCTCATGTCCGTAGTATCCTTTTGATTCACTGAAACATCCTCTCTGCAGTTTAGTCATGTGGAGAGTGGGGTAGAGGTGGACACAAGCTGTTCTCTGAGCTAAGAAATACACAGGAGGGAAAAATGCTTTCCTGCAAAAAGAACCAGGAATGTACTGGAGGAGAATTAATAAGGCTTTCTGATGGGAAAAAAAAAAAAACCCAACAGAAAAAGAGTTGTGATTTTTTCTGTTGGAGGATTTGCAAATAGAAGATTGCAGGAATTTCCTGGCCAGTGTGACGTAGGAGAGAGAAGTAACAATTTGGCCACACATTCACTGGAGTATCTAATGACACAGCTAAAGATTTTCTATTTCCCTTAATATCCCTCTTATTTGCCAACTACAAGGCTTCCATCAAGAAAGAGCAACTATTTCAGCTCAATCCATTCGCACTTCCTTGGCAGGAAAACGAGACAAGCAGAAGCAAAAAAGGCAGACCTTGTATCTATCCAGGGAGAGTGTTACCCACCTGGGGCAGAGTTGCTGACTGTGGCTGAGGGTGAGCTATTTCAGTGCTGATAGCAGGAGGAAAGCAGAAACTGCAGGAATGTCACTAGAATAAATTCTCCATCTGTGCGTAGTTTTCCCTCCTTCTCTACGCCTGCCACTAATGGCTTTGTTTGCGGCTTTAATGTTGATAGCAAGACCATGGTACTAGTTATGCTTCAGAAATCTGTCATTAGTACCACGGGGGCGGGGGTGGTCTCACAAAAGCTGAATGGAAGCAAGACAACCTCCCAAAGGGTGTTCTATTTGAGCTCTATGTAGGGCACACTGTCCTAGATCAGACCAGCAGAGCACTCCACACAGTCCAACTTCGCTTGTCCTCATTTTTCTTTTCTTATAATTAAAAACTTCCTAAGTTCTTCCAGACTATGGAAGGCAGCATTTGTTTTGCAAGCACAAAAGAAGGTGTTATTCCATGTACCACAGGGGGAAGAAAAAACACCTAACCCAAAAAAATCAGGCTGTTAGGAGACCTGGTTTTAGTATTCTAGGGCTGGAGTGAAACTTTTGCTAGGAATTCTCTCCCTCCTCATCTTCCAGCAAATTCCCTTCCTGTTTGCCAAGACTAGATATCAGCAGCAAGATCTGTTTGTTTGCAGAGAATAAAAACCCTGCCCACGCAGTGGTCCTTATCTTCTGAGAAAAGACTGGCCGTGCTACCACTTAGAAGTACCAGTTTTTGTTCCCATGGAGATAGAGAACACAGTGTTTCCCTGTCATTGGCATTGTCTGTTTCTCTGACCGATAAGTCAAGGGTGTTTGGACCCTGTAAACCTGGCGCTGCACTTACCAAGGTCTCCAATAGGACACCTGAGGAAGACTAGTAGGACCCAGCCCCATGGCAAGTCCTGCCTCGTGCTAGGACCCAGCCTTATGTGCTATATGTAGTCCTTCTGGCAAGTGCCTGAAGCAGCAACGTTCAAAATACAGAGTATATATTAAGAATCAGTGGTGACGGCGGAAGTAAAAAACCTTGCTGGGCAGCTTGTGGGGTGATGATGAAGTGACGGGATGAGCTGCAGCAAAATGACAGCGCCGTGTCTGAGGAGTTCGTATGCAAAGCGTATCACAGCATCAGCTGTGACACCGTCTACCTCTGCCTGACATATATCTGCTTACCAGTTAGGATGAGCAAGCTTTGGTGTGACAGTGGGTGAATTTATAGTAGGAGATGCACCCGTTTGCGCGCAGGTGACAGTGATGGGGAGCTGTTAATGATGTGCTGGTGATGATTGTAAATTCGTAACAATAATACTCATGAAAGTGATAAATCTGTAAAATATCAGGAGGCCCCTGTTATTGCCATGACAGCCCAGCAATAACTTTTGCATTTCTGATGCTTCCAGTTGTGGACTTTTTATCGCTATGCAGTGATTGTGAATATCTCTCTGTGTGGCAGCATCGATCTCTGGGTCCTGCGATCCCTGTGCATAACACGTCAGTTGATTATGGTTTTAAGCAAATCCTAATCATTGGGAAAATAAAAATAGATAGTAGATACAACGTGTGGTAACCTCATCTTTCCTGTGTGTGGTTGATGCTAATGTTGTTGCAACACTGAAACTTGGGCACATTTCAGTAACTGAAATAAATTCTTGAATCCATTCCATCCCACAGAATAGATGGCAGTGGGCAGGCTCTGCGTTTGCAGCTGGGTGCGTGGTGTATGAAAATACACACCTGCTGCTTTGAGGATTCTTAGCTAAGGGTTAGGAGACTTTATATTTTTGTGCTGTTTTTTCAAAGGCCAAGGCAATTGTTTAGGGGGAAGGTGAATTTAGAGTCTGTCCTTCTGCGGAAGTGTGTAGCGGTGCCAGGTGACTATAAAGAGCAAAAAAAGATGGTGTGGTGTAGCTGAAAGTTTTGCCTAGTCACATAGCAGAGCAAAACTCTTCTGATCAGCTTTAAAGACATGTTCACAGGTTCTGTCTTTAACCATGTTCGGAAAAGAGTTTTACGGCCTCAACACAGTGGCTAGCAAAGTCTGCCTTGCCAGGTTTGGCCAAGGTGGCTGTACTGAGGGCAGAGCTAACGCAAGAGGGTTGACGATGCAGGTCAGAGCTTAGAGATGCAGAAGGAGAGGGGTGTTCTGTGCCAAATGCGAGTCCACAGGAGGTCTGAAGCTTAGGAGAGAGCTGCTATCCCTGGGAGGTCCACAGTGGCCACGAGAACCATGTCTGTTGGCAGCAAAAGGCTGAGAGGTTGCTTACTTGAAATAACCAGTGATGGGAATAGTTTACTTTTTCTCTTCATCTCAGCCTCCGTTCGTCCACGTGTAATGCACATCCCCGTCCTGTGCGCAGCCCAGCTCCTTGGGGAATCTGAGCTGTTTCAGCCACAGCTACGCAGCTTTATTTAATCTGTGGTGCGGAGACTCCTGCTTTTGGCTGCTGGCTAGAGTCCCCTGCGAGCCCCGGCAGCGTCAGGCAGACGTGGTGGTTGCTCTTGCTGCCTGAAGAAGACAATGGCTCAGCGACAGACTTCCCTGGCGGTGACCTGGGGGACGTGCCCTGTTGAGCGGTACTCACAGAAGGTGAGTCACCAGCTTGGTAAATCTGTTCCTGCAAAACTCCAACCGCTTTGCAGGGTTGATCAGCAACTAATAAAACCTCCATTCAACCCTGAGCCCTGTAGCTTTGCTGATGCCACCAGGTTCTGTGTGCTTGGGTGTGGGGCTACTGCGTAGGGACGTTCAGGAGCTGCACACCTAAAGCACAGAGGTCGGCATAGGACAGCCGTAGGATTTTGCAACTGCAAGCAAACTTGTAAGGAGGCTGAAAACCAATGAATTTCTTATCCCTCTCTTTCCATGTATGCACAGCTGCAGTTAGTGTGGGGTCCTCGTACGGAGTACAGGCTGTGGGTGTTGCTAGAATATCAACAGTTGAATCTGTTCTGCATATTAGAAAACGAATGCGTAGTTTGGAGTCTGATCGTATTTTAGGAAGGCCTCCCAGCACCAATTAGAGAGGGATTTGTAGCGATCACTCACTCTGTACTTATGTTCTTATCAATATCAGCATGCATAGATTCAGATCAGCTATAAAATGAAGTATTTCTTTTTCTTCCTTTTCTTGGATACTTACGTATATAGATAGAGTATTTCTGGAGACTGCCTTTTATCTCTTAAATTACCTCTCGGAGACAGGAAGGAAAAGGCAAACATTTGAATGTTGACAAATGAGGATCTAAATTTGGCTTAATTAAACAATTATAGTGTGTTGAATTTAAAGGAACCTTCTTTGTTGACAAACATGCGATGGTCGCTATTTCTTGGAAAGGTGTTGCTGTAATTATTCCAGCAGCAATCAATTAAAATACAATTTTTATAATTAAACTTCCACAGTCAAAATAAGCCCAACCTTGTAATAGTATGTAACTGTCGTGGTAGACTTGTTCTTATTTTCACAGTGCCAGAGATCTCATGTAAACGCTTTGGGATTTTTCTTTCCCTGCAGAGCTCAGGATGCTAGCTATGACTATTTAATGTAAGTTAAGCCAACAGAAATGTGGATTTAATGATCAGATGCAGTCTGATTAATACAGCATAGTTACTACAAGGAAGTACATCTTCTTAGATTTTGTAATGGGAAAAGATGTGATGCAGGCAGATGAATCACAGAGCATCAGTTCACGTTAGATCAAATTGAGGTTACGGATGCTCAGCTTCTGGCAGGGATGGGCTGTAACTTTCTAGTAAGTGCATGCTTGTTTAGTGAGATGCCAGCACCTTACAGAGTCAGGTCCAGCCCTAAGGAGTGTGCTTATGGGTGAAATCCTGCCAAAGGGGAGGGGAGCGGGTCCTGGGGGTGACACCAGCCTCCTGCATCTGTGGTCTCTGCAGGGACTCTGGGGTGCTCGACAGTCGCACCCACCGCTGAAGAAGGTGGAATCTTGTCCTATATGCTTTCCCCAAGAAGGAAAAGCGTTTAAAATGCAAGTGCCGAGCCATTTCTCCAGCTACGGCTGCCAGGATGGGGTGGGTTGTCTGTCTGCTTTTGTGGATCTGGGCACAGAGAGAGCCTGGGGTGAACGTGGGCCAACATCAGCAGGGACACTGATGGGGCTCTGCTGTCATTTGGCGAAGGCAGCCCTGCTGAGAGGCTGGCAGCGTGTGTCAGGAGTGGATTTATCTCAGTCTGTATATCCGTTTCTCTCCAAAGGGCATGGGGGCACTTATTCTTTGCATGACTATGCTGTATTTATCCTGGGCTGTGGGAGCACTATCTGGGGAAGAAAAGCTGATATGATGCAGTTAGAAAAAATTAGAGGAGGAATAAGGGGAGTTTCATACCTGCAAATCTATCTACTCATCTGGGAAGGATCTCAAAGACTCACTGGAGACAAGAAAAAAAAAGTGAGTGAAAAAGTAAAATTTGGGCACTGCAGCAGACTGAGAAGGGACTTGAGAAACAATGAGCAGCAGAGGCCAGACCTGTCCATTGTGTGACAGTCACATTTTTCACTCACAGCTCATCCTTTCTTCTCTAAAAATAAAGCTTTTTCATGTGATAAGGATCCTACTAAACCAGAAACATGCGGGCTTTATTTTTTGGCATATTAGCAAGGTGAGAGTGGAAAATCTTCATGTGGCTGCAAGGAAGGCAGCGTGGGGAAGCGCGCTGTTCCTTTCTAAAACTCTAGTGGGAATTTTAGATATATACGTTTACTTTCCCTTAATAGGGTTAGGGCCCCAAAGGCAACAGCTCTCTGCCAGTAGAAATGGAAACAGTCCTGGTTAGCTTCTGTAACACGTGGAGCTCGGAGCAAACACAAAATCAACATGCTCCTTAAAGAGGCAATAAGTCAGGAAGACTTTAATATTCTGCAGATCCAAATTCTCCGGGGTGCGGTATTAACACAAGGCTGAAGACAAAGATGCGTTTATTTTAACCACATTCCTTTAAAGAGAGATGGGGTTTTACTTCTCTGGTTTTAGCTGTGTGGGACATAAACAGGGGAATGTTTTTCCCCGTGAAAAGTGCCGTCTGGTAGCGTGTGGGATGTCCTTCAGGAGGTTACAAGGACTCCTGAGGAAGTCGGGTCTTGGGTAAGATGCAGAAGAGGGGCTGAACTGAGCCATTAGCAATCCACCATCATCCCAGCAAAAAAACATTTCAGAATAATACAGAATGATTAGAATAATAACAGCATGGTATCCGGCAGGAACTGTTCCCTGCTCACCTGCTGAACTGATCGCTCATTAGCTTCCTGAGTAACGAGTCTCTAGATGCTTTTCTCGTGCTGCCCTTTAGCAGCCAGACCCACTTGTTCCCTGTGGGGCATTCTTTAAATAAAATCACGACAGCACAAAAGAACAACAACAAAAAAACCCACCAGCAATGCCAATTCTTTTTATTAACGTGTATTATTTATTTTCCCTATTCTCTGCAAACCGCACCCTTGCCAACCCTTGTCCAGGGTTGCTTATGCATCGCAGGACTGATTGATTCCTTGAGCAGTCAGCGGCAATGAAGAGGCGAGCACAGCTACAGATTGCCGTATTTTGGCTTCTTCAAGAGGGTCGTTTCATTCTTTGATTTTATTTGTTTTTGACAGAGTGGAGGAGTGCAAAAGAAAACAACTGATGTCTAAGATCGAGATGTAACATACAACTGATGGCAGGGTTTTTGTGTGGATATAGCATATGTGTCTGCATCTCTCTATATGCTATAGAGTCTTGGCTTTGATTTAATAAGTGAGTTCCTGTAAGCACAGTAATGGAGATGAAGTGGGAGGGAGATAAAAGGTGGAGGGCTGGAGGGTCAGAGGAGAGATATAGAAGCTGTTGTAGGTAATCTGGATGAATCGTGGCAGAATCTGTCGTAAAAGGCAGGGCTATTTCTCACCTCCTCACCCTCCCAAACACTTTGCTTTGATCTTTGCTAGTGGTAAGCTTCCAGGAGCAAAAGACTTGAGTGGTTACACTGATTCAGATGTGGTTTTTCTCTCATTGGCCTGCCGATATCACCTGAGTGCCTCATCACCTTTCTTTCCATGCAGCACCCACACTCTATCCATGAGGAAGGTGCTGTTGCTGTTCTGGTAGGTGAGAGCAGAAAGATTTACCAGTAAGCATGGGAGCTCGTGGGGAGAGCACGGGTGAGCAGAAGTCCAGCAGAGAGCATGTGGGGACAGAAGATGGATAAACACTGTGTCAGGAGCAGCAGTTGGAGACCTGGTGTGGGCAAGTGGGCAGGCAGCAGCTCTAGAGGGGCTGTGGACATGCAGGGACTAGCGTTTTCCCTTATGTCTTTTTCCAGCTTTTAGCTAAGCCAGGGGAGGTTTTGTTTGCCGAGGGCTTTGTCTCCTTCTACCCAAATATGAGCTGGAGCCTGCTGGTGCCTTCCATCTGGCCAGCACCATAGCTCAACTCGCTCCTGGCCTCCCTCTTCCTTGCTGCCACTGCCACAGAGCCAAACCCCAGCGCTTAGGGCAGGGAATCCCCTGCATGGGGTGGTTATTGCAAACTAACACAGCCTGAAGCCCTGCCGCTGCTGCGACAGTCCCAGCGTGCAACTGCGCCTTCCCCTCGGTCAGCTTTGTGCAGCAGGACACTTGCATCCTTACTGCGCAATGAGCACGGGCTGCTCGTGTATAACCTATGGCACCATGTGTGCGAGCCAGTGGCCCTGTGCTCGTCCCATGACGGGACCGTTTGGTCAGGGAAGAGGGACACAACGAATTCTGAGATGTAGACCACAGTCGGGTGATGGTTAGGTGGAAAGGAGGCTCTTGCAGGGGAGTCTTAGAGGGTGACCACCCGATGGGTGTCTAGCAGGGACCCAGATCTGTGGGGGAACGGGAACAGGTCTGGGCTGCCAGCACCGTGCCTGCAAAGGGCTGAAGCAGCCAGCAGAGCCGCAGCTGAGAAAGAGGCCTGGCCTGCAGGGAGTTCAGGAGAAATGTCTTTGTGCAGAAGGCGATTAATGTCTTTAATGAAGTACCAAAGGAAGTAATAGAAAGCCGAACCACATACGGCTGCGGTGGGGGAAGGGGCTGAGGGGACGTTGCTGTGGCAGGCAAGGACGAGGAAGCGAGCTGCGGCACAGCCCGTGCAGCGATGCCGTTTCCAGTTCACTGTCCCAGAAAAACAGTCGGGTGCAGCAGCTGTCCCTAGTCCGTCCCGAGCAAAGGCAGAGCTGAGTGCATTTCACAGATTTAATCAGAATTAATTCAGTTTTCCAGCCTGTCCTGATTCTGGGGTCTTTTCTGCTCAGCTTGTTATGGCTGTGCCGACTAAAACCCGCCGTCTGCAGCTTTGAGGTGTGGCGATGGTAATTTGGGCGTCCCCTGATCCTTTCCTGCGGACAGCAAAGGGAGAGGCTTTGGGGAGAGTGGAGCCTTGCTGGAGGTTGAGAACTGGATTAGCCTAGGCTGACAGGCGTTAAGAATCAGCTCTTGTTTGGGAACCCATGAGAAATGTGTGGATGAAGTCAGGCAAATTTCTAACATTGAGTCATCTATACCGTAACATCCTCCACCTTAACAGCCTCGTGTGCCAGACTCAGCAGAGACCTCAGAGGGAGCAGATACCAGCACCTCTCCTGAACTCGCAGAGCCCCGTGTGGTCCCAGGGTTTGCAGGAGGTCACCTGTTTGTAGTCACCTGCAGACTAGAAAACCAGCTCTTCATGTTCCCAGACATGACCAGGTTTATGTGCTAATAATTAGGGGGCTGGTGAGTTCACCGTGCAGCTCCCCGGTTGGAGATGAGATAGCTCCTGTGCCTCCAGCCCGGCTTCCAGAGCAAAAAGCCCGTATCACCTCGTGTTCTGGAGCAGCTAGCACTGGTGTGAGGTGCGGGCTTGCTCTGTCAGAGGAAACTCTCATTTGAGCATCTTCACAGTTTTCAGCCACACAGAGCATCTCAGCTGCCAGCTAAGAGACCATTCCCAAACTTCTCTTCTTTGCTTGGGAAGCCTTAGCCCATCAAAGCTTTTTTCAAGTGAAGTCCTTACATGTGCCCTCAGTACAAATGCTGGACGCAGTGTCCCCTAATTGAACTTTTCCTTCCTCAGCAAAATGCCAGGTAAAGCAATAGAATTGTGTGCTGATCAGGTCAGTTCTTCTTTGCCAGGTGTCTGTGGAGGGACAGAGGAAGAGAGGGGGAGAACCAAGCCCAGGACTGACCCAGGGTGCTCGTGCCATGTCACTGCTTACATGCCTTAGCAGCATCCTTAAGCAGCAGGTTCTAAAGCATGAAGAAGGGAATTTGTCCCGTCCAACGTTTCTGGCTAAGGATTAGTTGCCCTCATGTAAGCTGCTCATCAAGGTTGCCTCTGAAATCAGCAGAGAGCTCTCCAGTGAGCAATCCTTTTGAACGGCTCTAGACACCCATCTCAGTACAGGAGGAATTGCCCTCCGGAGGTCCCTGCTTATCTCCCTTGTGATACGGGAAACCAGGGTGACAGACTTGGCATAGACCTTGAGAGGTAGGTGAGATGAATCCTACCTCACAGTGTTTGCAGCTGTATTATGTCCTTCTCCTAATTCCTCAACACTCTGCTGAAGCCGATACCTCAGCGGTATGAAACATTTTCCTGCTCTCCCTGTGAGCAGCCTGTAAAGGCTTTGATAAAAGGAGGCATCGCATTGCAGACAGGCAGTTCGCAGTTGTGCTGTTGTGATGTATTGCTAAGAAGTGAAGGAAACATATGTGCATGGCATAGAAACTGCTCTTCTTGGATTCACCTTCTGTATTTTGTTACTGCACCGCAGTGGCCCCTCAAGGGCAGGGGCCTGCCGTTGTCCTGAGCCATGCTCTCATTCTCTCGGCCTCTTCTATTTCTCACTTTTCATGTGCTCACTGCTGGCAGCAGTGTTTATAGTTCTCAAACAGCCATACCTGGACTTGCTTTTGCTGTCTTTAAGGTGATCCCTTTCTCCTTCTTTCTGTCAGGATGCTTCTGGCTGATACTGCATCTTAGGCTCCCGGGGATCCTGCAGTTGGTATCATCAGGGCAGGAGTGCCTTCAGATGCAAACTGTAGCATTTTCAACATAGCACCCAGGGATTTGACTGAGCAATCCCCACTAGTTCTAACAGGAAGAGCACAGCTAAGCCCCGTGTAGCACTTTAACAAATGACCTTGTGAGCTTTTTTGAGGGGGGAAAAAAAAAGCTGTTTGGCCTTCAGGAAAAAGTAATTTCTAAAGTAGCATCCTTTAGCAGCTGAGCCAAATGAGACTCAAAACCCTCAATCAAAGCATACCTGAAAATCCTGGGGATACTCTGAATCCCACCCTGACGTTTGACAGCAGTCTCAGAGGAGTGTGATTGCAACGTGCATTCAGGTTTTCTGTTTCAAACCTATCTTGGGAAGGAAAGCAGAAGTGGGAATCCAAACAAACGACCCAACCAGAACAACTTTAAAAGTGAAAGGAAAAAAAAAAGAAAAAGCCATGCCATGCCTGTTGGCTCCCAGGGCTGTGCAGTGAAATCTGGAGCAGTGTCGTGGAGGCAGAGGGAATCAGGGTCAAGCTGAGGTAGAGCAGCATCCTCTGATGGAACTGCAGGAGCCTTTGGCGAAGGTGTGTTAGTCTCAGTGCTGTCTGCAGGGGCTGCAACCAGAGGAACGAGGTGTGTTGCTGTAGAACTACAGGTGCTCATGCTATCGGATGGTTTGTGTCCGGAGCTGCAATAGGTGCAGCGTGCAGGGGTGAGATTTGCAGTGTTTTCCTTAGCTATCCTTGCCTGCAGCCAATACGGGGAATTATCCACTTCCAACAGCGGCAACTTTGCATTTAAAAAAAAAAAATAGCAAACTGGTCCCATCAAAATGAAATTGCACTTGACAGCCTCCCTTTAGCCACGGGAGAGCAGCAAGCAGACAGGCACAGGAGGCTGCCTTCGCATCCCTCGCTGTCTGCGTGTTCTGTGGTTTTGGCGTTGCGAAACGGGGAAGCAGCTGTAAGCCCTTTGGATCACAAACGGGTCTGAGAGTCTGCTACCTCTGCTAACAACTCATTTATTATCAGGCAGCAGACGGTTTCCTCTGAGCCAGTGCAATCTATCATTTCTTAAAGATGCTGTGTGAGATTGAAGGAATTTGCTTTAAGAGTTGGCACCTGGAAACCAGTAATGAGTCCATCTTTGGGAAGAAGTCTCCTTCCTTGCTAGAGATTTCTTCTTCCCAACTTCAGCTAGAGCAGTCCATGGGTACCACTGCCCAGGGCAGACAGGGAGAGGGATGTGCAGCAAATAGACTCTTTCTTCTGAAAAGTAGGAGCATCCCTGCTCTGAAAAATTCCTTTACGAGAAATGAGGGCCCTTTGTTTTTTCCTCTGTGCTCAAAATACTGGTGAAGGGAGGGTTAAGAGGCTATTCCAGCCCCTTTGCATGAAACCAGCATATGCAACTCCAGGCAGGTTAAGTCTGCCACACACAACATCCCACCCACAACCAGCACCGGCTGCTGCTTGGCCTGGATTTTGCGCTGTTTCAGCACAGCACCGCTTCCTCTGCCACGTCAGCCTGTCGTTCCCTCAAAGTTTGGGGTTACACAGTGGGAAAGGGGCTGTGGGGCCACACTGCAGCCCCAAACAAGTACCCAGAGACCTGCAGTCAAAGTTCTGCCAAAGGGTGCTTCCCTGTCATTTTGCCCAAAGCACAGGGAGAGGATCTCGTGGGATTTCCCGTGCAGGTGCTGAGTGGTCTGAGTGGACACTCCAAATCCACCCCTCCTTTGCTATAGAGGGCAGTGAGGTGATGAAAGGCCATGTTAATTATGCTCCTTGCAGCAGCTATGAGCTCACCCTGGTGTTTTTGACTCCTGTTATCTCCTGACTGCTTAAAATCCTGCACTCCTGACATGCTTCAAGGGAATTTTCTGTCAGTCAGCAGGAGAGATGGAAAGACGTGTGGGGTGCCCCCAGCTTATGGCACACTGTGACCCTCTGCAGCAATTTTTCTCAGTTTTCATGTTTAGTTGTTGATATGGTTTAACCTTTCTTCCTTTAATTTGCTCTCATGAGTTTTTCCAAGCAATGCCGGCATTTATCTTAATTTTGGTTTGTTTTTTAAACATCTTTTCAGCGTGAAGGGAAATCAGGGATACACACGCAGCTGTTTCTGCACTATTGGTTTCCTGGATTGTGGATCAAGCTTGTTCTGAAGAAGGTTCACTTGATCCAAAGGCACTCAAGTGGATTTTGTAGTCTGCGATCCCATCGCTGCCGTCTTCACCTTTCCCATAGATTTTACCCAGGAATGCAATCCTACACTCTGATTTTTGGTTATTCTTCCCTTCCCTGCAGCAGGATTTTCCTCTGGGCTGTTCTGCTTCTGTAGCTGTTGTGAGCCCCACACTTTAAGATGTCGTGACCAGCTCACAGCTGTCGTGGTTTCTGCTGTTCACCTGTTGCATCTCCCTCTTGACATGAGTTTAGTAAGCTCGCACAGCAGTGTTTTACCATTATATTTGTTTACCAAGTATTTGGGGTCCTGATTGTTAGCTTAGACCTGTAAGTACCAAAAATCAGATCTTTAAAGGCATTTCAGTGTTTACTGATTCCTCCAGGAGCATAAGTACATAAATGTGGTGTAGTGTGTTCTAAGTGATACTGTGTCCCTGTGGGTCTGTTTTGGGCATAGCACAAATAGGATTAATGGATTTTTATTTTTTTTTTATCCAAACCATTTTTTTTGTGGATGAAAGAACAAGCCAAAAGCAGGATTACGGCTCAATGTTTTTTTTTGCATGGAAGGTGTGTCTTTCTGCTCCTCTGTTCCGTCGTGACAGTGCTGTCTGCTGCAGAAGGGGCTCCAACAGCATCTAAAATGAGATTGCTCCTGTGGTCTACTTTCCTGATGCCCATGCATGAATGAGCTGGGGGCACTCACCCCATCACTGGCTATTTTGGGCTCTACTGTGTATTTCAGATGGACAAGGGGAAAGGACAGCATTGGGTGCTCCCAGCCTGGTTGTGCTATGGTGAAAGGTGCAGAGCTTGAGTTGTTACACTCAGCTTCTCTGGCTCGGTTTGACATGGTGCTCTGGGATACTTAGTGTGGGAGCTGATCTCCATCCCCAAATCTTCACCTCTCCCAGAGAGAGATCTTGTTTAGGGATCAGGCATCAGTCTCACACCTTGTTTTCTGGTTTGTTGGAGTAATCTCCTGCCAAGATCAGATGACTGAGGAGCTCTAATGGCTTCTTTGTGGCACTTCTTTTCTCAAGAAGTGAGGAAAAAAATGTGCAAGGGGATACACTAAAGACATCAATGATAAATTTAAAAAAAAGGTCTCGAAAAGGGTGTCTTGAGAAAAAAAAAAGAATTGAGTTTTAGGCAAGCTGTAGAATCAGGGACAGATGATAAATGGGAGCTGAAGGCTTGTGGCAAGTGCATTAGAGGCAGCCTCTAATGTGTTCTTTAAATCAACATTTGTTGCAGTTTGGCCCCATCCACAGACAGCAGCTAAAACATGCAGCGAAATGCCTCCTCTGATCCTGTGTCCCATCGCTCTGCCCGCGGGGCTGTGCAATTAGTGAAGGCACCAGAATGGAAAAGGACAAAGTCTGAGGTTCTGAAAGAGCAGCACCTGATGCACTGGGCCGTGTAGGCTTTTCTGCAAGGAATGAAAGACTAATCACTTGTCAGACATGTCCTAAAGTTAACAGAGACTTTGACTTCAAGCCTTAAATGACCTACCTGTGCCTCTAAGACCTTGACTGTGTCAGCAGCTTTTCTTTCTCTTGTGTTTGACTGTATGTGAGGGGTGGCTTTAGGAGGAAGTTACATCTTAAGGATTTTTTTGATGCTTTCCCATCCTGGTGACTATTATTTGCGGGTTTTTTTTCTTTTTTGGGAGGGGTCAATGAGACTGTACAGGGTGGGAATGGGAAGGACTGACAGATCAGGGACCACCAAAACCACCCTGGGAATACCTGGACCCCCCTCTGATCCAGCAGCATCCATTTAACTGGAAAGGGCTGGATGCTCAGACAGGGGAATGTGCTTTCTGTGACTGCCAGTGTTGATAAATAAATGGAGAGACATGAGTGAGTACTTGCCTACAGGAGAGGATTTGCATTTCTGGCCAGTCCTACCTTGGCCTCAATTTCTTGCTTAGGCTTATATTAACAGTCCTGCTCTTCTGAAGAATCTGATCCATGGCTGGCTGACTGGTGGGTACCCAGAGCCTTCCCACGTCGGCTGGCACATGAGCAGCAGGACATGATGTCTGGGAAGTGATGGGGGAGCTACTCCTCTTCTGGAAGCGCCAGGCAGCATGTGGGTAAAGACCATGTAGGTGCTTTGAGTGGGTGAGCAGAGACTACCTCTGCACACAGGATCCTCAGCAACATTTCCCCTCAAGCAGACTTTGCCACGGAGCAGCCCAGCAAAGTGGAAGTGCCCAGGGGCTGTGCTGATTGGCCGCGGCCCGTGTTATTCACCATCTGTTTTACCATTGCTGTTATGACAGCAGGGAAATTGTCCTTCGCGTCGGCAGCGTAGGCTCATTCATCATCACTCAACAAGTGACAAGAGCGTGATTCACCTGCTCGTCTCAATCTCTGTCTTCCTCCCCAAACGGGGCGCTGGGGTTGGCCCATATGGCCGGCCAGCTTGGCTGACACCCTTGGCACCGTGCTGCCTTGCCAGAGTGCTGGAGATGAACGCTGACATTACTGAGCCACTTTGGAAGAGAAGGGACCAAACCAGCTCCTCTTCTCCCCTGTTGCTGCAAGGAAGCGTTTAGTCTCCCGATGGGAAGAAATTTATTGAGATGTGTTTGAAATACTAACCCTTGCACAGAGGAGGATGGCTTCTCTTGATTTCACTTTGGTGTAACGCCAGGCAGCCTTGCGGTGGGTGAAGCTTTTCCATTCAGCTCAGCCAAAGTGCCCTTAATTTTCCTTTTTGGTCTTTGAAGCCTGAAGAAAGATTATTGATAACTCTCAACAGAGCAAAGCCTTTCTTTTGTAAACAAACTTCTTTAGGAAAAAAAGAAAAAAGGTTAAAGGTGGATCCTCTGCTCATCTAAGCCAAGCCTGTCACCCCACTGGAATTAGGTCTTCATTAGATAAAAAGCTAGTGGGCCAACAGCTTGGTCTCTCGCTGTGTCTTCCATGTTTCCTCTCCACACAAGCAAGGCAATTTTGGTGGCACTTTCCTCCCACAATTACCTGAAGTGTTTAACTGGTTGTGACTGGAAACCCACCAGGCCTTTGAGGAGTCTGAGTGGACCATGAACCATCCATACCTAGAAAGAGTCAAGGAAGTTTCTTCATGCCCATATTAAAGAAACCAAAAATTGATTCCTTTGGGCTTCTTCCAAGTCAGGTCCTTCCATAACCAAAAGACCAGATGCAGCCCAATACAAGTTTCCCAACAGCCCCAAGGCAGATATGCTGGAGACATCACAAATAAGGAGAACAAGCTCTCGATTAGGCATAGAAAAGAAGGAATTGTGTAACTATTGCAAGAATTCTGATTATTGTTAGGCATTTCTGTGGTTTTATCAGAGTATGAAGTGAATTCTGGGAGGGCTGGAAACAAATGCTTTCTCCCAGGATGTCTCCAGGTTGGACCCTGGCACATGCAGGTAGACCTCGGGAGCAACTTCCTTCTGAGTTGCAATCAATAACAAAAACAACCCTAGGGACAGTCAGATGAGCTGAAAAGTCAATATGCCTGATGCAATGTCCTCATCATCTCTGTATGGGAAAGCAGCCACTTAATGCCTATAAAACTTTTTATTTTCTGAGGATATTAGAGGTTGCTGGGGGGGGTGGGCATTAGCCTTATTTAAAAGCCCAAAATATTTATTGAGGACATGCTTCCTCTATATTCTCTCATGATATGATGCCCCAAATCCAGTGACACTAATTAGCTACTTAAATTTTTTCTTTTTTTCTTCTTTTTCCCCCAGCTATGGCCAAATCTCTCTGGATTTAGCAGCACAGCAAAGATTTAACAGAAAGTTTAAATGGGAAAAGCATATGAGAGGAGAAATTGTAGGATAAGATTCTGTGCCTGTTAACTGATGGCATTTATAAATTATAGCTGAGAGATGTCATATCAGTGGAAATGGAAAACAGCTTAGTGGATTATAAAAATACCCTCTATAAACCATTTTAATGCCTATTTTTTTTTAAATCTCTTATGGTAGGTGTCATAAAAATGAATTCTAGCAGAAAGGATAAAAATTTTCCCTCGGTAAACTGGCTAACTGGTGATTAGAGAGGCTGTCAGGGAGAACAAACTCTTGATTAAGCTGAGGTGCTGAAGTTTGGCTTTTATTTTGGGGAGGCGAGTTCACTTGTGGGTGAAGCGGATCCAAATCCACAGGGCGAATATCACAGCAGCAAAATGTTCTCCCCACCCAGTGCAGCTGCTCTCGGCGGGGAGGAGAGGAAGGCTGAGGAGCAAGCAGTGAGGCAGAGCGCTGGGGTGGGGGGCTGTTTTGGGGCAGGGCATGAAGGGAGGTCACAGAGGGACAGCAGCCCAGGAAGGGAAGAGCCAGGGTTGCTGGAAACGGCAGCTGTGGCTGGGGAGATAGGGTGGTGCAAAGAGATGTGTGGGGGGTGTCTTGGAAGAAGCTATGAGGTGGCGATGCACGGAAAGATGAATTCTGGTGCCTAACAGGCTGTGGTGACTTTGGTTTCACCACATTCTCACGTATCGAATATATTTAAAATCGAACTTGTAAGAAAGAGAGAAAGAGAGAGCTGTGGCTGTGTTCTGCCCGAGGAAGCAGGTATCTGAGTTGCCCAGTGGCCAGTGTTTGCTGGTGTGTGCCGCTTCAGAGAGGTTGCTACTCCAGGTTTCCTTGGCCACTTCTCTGTGGCCCCTGGGTGCCTTCTGTCCCCTCCAGTGCCTCATTTTGAAAAGCACAGCCAACACTCAATTCTGGGTTAAGATATTTAAGGATGCGATGTTTTGCAGTACATTTCCAAGCTGCTTGCGTAGGAAAGGGTAAATGACCTACCTCTCCCTTTCCTTTCACAATCTGATTCTCAGGACGCATTCAAAGGTGCCTATTCTCTTGCTACCTTTGAAGGCTTTGTGTCAGCTCTCCTGATAGATCCTTGTACCATAGGCCCCTTTTGTGTCCTGCCTATATTACTTTCTTTTCCAGAAGAAGAAATCTGCATGTGGGATAGAAACGGTATTAACTTTCTCAACGTGAGCTCACAGCAGAACTGCGTTTGCAGTGTGTCATTGGGGCTGTCTCTGGCTGCTTCCTCAGGGAAGCAAGATTTAGTGTACGGACTCCAGCTGAGCACCTTATAGCACCGGTGCAGCAAAGGCAATTTACTAAATTAAATTGTGCAATATAGGATGTTGAGCAGTCCTGTTCTCTGCAAGGGACTTCATCGTGATATGAGCTAAAGGGATGAATAACAGCCTTCAAACTGAAAGCTTACCAAAAAGATTCTCATACAGAATAACTCAAGGGTGATCCATACCCAAGTTCCCCAAGCTCCAGTTGGGTTGGGAGTGTGGTTTCAGTCACAGAGAGATGAGCTGTCTTGCCTCTAGGCCTTTTCTGTTCTCTCATATAAATCAACCAAGGGCTGACTCTAAAAGGAATTGGAGGAAAAAATGGGATTTATCTGGCCCCTTTCCTTCCTCTCCCATCAGCTTTTTCCTGTAGATGGCACAAGTGTGAGTCTTTTCATCTGGCCACCTTGCACCAAAAGTACCCAGAGAAGAGATCTTAAGAATAATTGATTTGTATATAGGTGAAGGAAGGCAAGTTGGGAGAGGTCTTTTGATTACAAAACTTTCATATTCAAAACTGGGGGTATTATTCGGAGACAGTACTCGAGTAGTGACACTTCTGATTTTATAGTGTCAGAATGTTGGGGGTTTTGCTAGCAACCTGTTTTCTGCAGTCAGGTTATGGTCTGGGAGACCCCTCTCATTTTAACAGAGTTTCCAGCCCAGCTCTCTGAGAGGCATGAGTAGATTGTACCTTAAACCTTTACAAACCAGACAGCAAATAAGTAGATTACACAATTTTTTAGCACTGTTAAGACAGTCAGGTGTTTATTAAAATTCAGAGGCACTGGTTTTGTCAGGTAGTGTTGCTGTGCCCATGTAATACCCCAGCAGACCAGCTTGGAGCGGAAGAGAAGCAGCTGCCGATTAGGCTTTCAGAACCCCTTTTGGCTTGTCATCACCCAGTAATGGTGATAAACACCCACGTTCTCTTTACTTCCAAACTAGTACACCCGATACCCACTACTGCACACATTCTTTACTTACTGACACATTTTAGTCAGTGGCAAGTACACGCAGTGGGTTGCAGAGTAATTCTTTGCATATACATATACCCATAGGTGCCTACCAAGCCAAATGAGAATCCTTTTAGTGCCTGCTTATGGGGAAGGGTTCCAAAATGGTCCTCCGGGCTATCCGTTTTGGAGGACTGGAAAAAGAAAATGAAGCAATATTGTCTGGAATATGGGTAGGACTTTTTGTGGGTTTTTTTGTTGGGTTTTTTTTTTCCCTTACTGGGTGCCTACTCTTCTCAGAAGAGGTATGGCACCAGGTTTTGCCACGTATTTGTGTTGTACATTAACACGCAGTGATAGTATGAGATATTCTCAAGTGCAGGGAACAGATATAGGTAGAGTTGATTAATCTCAGGAGATTTCAGCAAAATGGCAGCGTGGGAGCTGAGCTCTCGTCGGATGCAATATTCCTTTACATTGATGAATCTGGTCCTCCTTTGTCATAACCATACACAAGGATTATTGCTGTTATTCAATCTCGTTTTACCTGTTATAAATCTCTGAAACAAAACTGTGGGAAACTAAGCGGTGAAACTACATAACCGGTGGCAGAGAAACTAATTCCCTTTGTTTTTCAGACATTTCATTTGAACAACTGTCTTAGAAAAGCTCTCCCACAGGACAGCTCTATAATGTGAAATTCCCAAGGGATCTGACAAGTCAAATGAATAGTCCATTCACTAATTAGGTGGCAGATGATTGTTTTTCTTGATGGTAGGAGAAAGCTTTTGGGTGGAAAATGGAAAAATCTCACCTAGATAAGGGAGGAGATTCTGCAAGTGTGGGTGCAAATTTCCATTGGCTGTTTCCACGTGCTGCCATTCAAGTCCTGAGCATCCCTTTGCATATACTGGTGCAGTTCGGTGTGGGCTTTCAATGTAGTGGCCTCCAGTTTGATTTATGCTTTAGTGGGGTTTTTCTGACAGTACATAGACAACCCTCTGTCTGTCTTCCAATGAGGAATATGTTCTTCATAAGTGCTCCAGCAGAAATGATGTCTGCTGGAGTCTGCAGACAGCCTGAAAAAAAAAAAAAAAAAAGAAAAAAGAGCAGCTCTCAGAAGCATGATCCACATCCTATTCCTCCCTCTCCCCACACACTTATCACTGTATCTTCTCCCAGCGGAGCAATGCTGAAGCCTAAGATATCATTTTAAATGTCAGTCATTTAACTACTAGTTATTTTAGCAAATAAGAGTGGGACTGTCTCCCTGGGGTTGACTGAAAATTGTTAAAGGAGGGGAAAAAAAAATAAGAAAAAGACAAGAAAAGAGAAGGAGGAGAGAGAGACAGAGAAGAACAGAAAGGACAAAGGGAAGCACCAGGCAGAAAGATTCCTGATTCCAGTAGCTGAGAGAGGCAGAGGAAGGCATCCCAGGAACATGAATAGGCTGTTTCCCACCAAGGGGTTCATGGGACAATAATGAGCTCTTTATGATATACTTAAATCACTCAGTCTTGTCCTCAAGGCTGTGTTCTCACTTGGGTCTCCAGTTCTCCTGCTGGGGTTGGCAGCAGCTCCACCACCGCCTCCACGCCGCTGGCCCGTTGGTTTGGAAGGAGACAGTGAGCGAGGGTAAGGGGAACTGTTCTCTGAGATGGAGGGATGCTCCTGTGTTTGGGAGATGGCAAAAGAGATGGTAATTAATGCTACAAGAAGGACTGGAATCCTCTTTACTTTTGACTGTTATCTTGCTCCACATCCTCCTCTTTTGTGTTGTTGAGGCCAACAGAACAGAAAGGGAGCTGATAGCTACTTACTGCCTGGAACAACTGGGAGGTTCTCTCTTGGAGAATCACTTTTGCACTGCCAACACATGCAGCTAGTTTTCTCCACATGCAGATAACATTCAGGGTGTATTAATATGCTGTCATATGGTTGTTCTCATGAGTTGTATTTCTTACATTTCCTTAGGCTCCAGTTCTTCTGGCATGGAGGGCTGTATGAGCTTTAAATCTGGAGTCTGTCCACACATGACTTTGAAATTCACTTTGGAGAACATTTCAGGAAGGAAAAAGCAGTTCTCAAGTCACAAGAGCACTGTTGGTGCTGGCAGAGAACCCCACAGTGCAGAGAATCCCACCCAGAAAGCCTTGTTCCTATCCAGAATTAATCATAATAGTCCTTTGGAAGTGTCTATCAAATGTGGTTATCCTCAGTTACATCTGCTAATAGTCAGACCCAGAGCCTTTAGTGGCATTACTCCAAGTAATCAAGAACAGAACTGGTCCCCTGCCTCGGGATCCCAACCCTGACCACAGGCAATCATCACAAATAGTGTGTTTTTCTGAGGATAAACATGGAAAACCCACTGGGGGAAAAACAAAACAAAACAAAACAATACCCCAAAACCCCACAGCAAAACCAACCAAACTAACCCCCTCAGTCACTGGAAAATAATAACTAGATTATTATTAAGATATCTCTATTAAGTTATATTTTAAAAGGCACACAAAGATCATAGCTAAATAGAAGATAAAGCAAATTTCAGTGTTTTGTCTGAATAGACCATTTATTTGCAATGATAAACTGTCTCCTGTTAACAGTGCATCTGCTTGTCATTCTTAATAAGGATGAGGGAGGGCAGTAGAAGTGAATTTGTGCATGGAGTCCACATAATATCCATTAGAAAAAAAAACAATGCCTGACAATTAGGCACAGCAGCCCTTCAAGAGCTTAATCATCATTTAAACCGAGTACAAAAGAAGGAAACCAAATCTTTGGTAAAAGTTAGAGGCATTTTTAAAGATATGAGCCAAAGCAGACCCACTACCATGGTTCAAGGCTGTTCTGTGTACATGAGAGCAAACTACTGCAACAATCAGACAAGATATTTCATACTGTTGTCCACCAGGGTAGGGTTTGGGTTTTCAGTATGCTGTTCTAATGTCTTTTAAAAACTAATTAGTTTCTCTCCAAAATAATGAAAGGCCCATTTACGTGATGTTGTAGCAGATCAGAGTTAAAAGGAGGCTCAAGTTGGCTCTGACATTTGCACCTTACTTTTGATACTGTGTTCGTATGCATAAAATACTGGTTGCATGCAGCTGGTAATGAGTTAGCCCTTACCTCTTCAGGTTTGAGCATGCAGAGCATGTTTGTAGAGAAATACCTGAAGATCCCATGATGTGTAATACAAATGCCAAGGGGTAAAAATTCTTTTTTGCTGGTTTTACTAGCCAGTAAACACAGAGGAGGCAGCTCTCTGAACATAACATAGGAACACAAAAGCCATTGCACTGGGCTCAAGCACTGACTGAGGAATCCCATGTGCTCTCTCTGATAGCTGGGCATAGCACACACTTAAGGGAAGACTACAAAAAATAGCACCTCCTGGTGTTATACTATTGACCATGTAAAGTTTCCTCTTCTAGAGTTTGTTTCAAGAGTTTCTTGTTTATTTGCCGGCAGCAGAGCAACTCATGAATATTTGTAATCTCAATGTTCATTTATACTGAGGCTCATCTGGCACAGTGTTCCAGGACCAACTGCTGAACCACTTAGGAAAATATCTTTGGTTTTAAATCCTGCTTGTTCTTTTCTGTGTGTTTTCCTAAATCCTGGCTTATGAGCAATGAGGAACAATTATTATTGTTACTAAACTTATTCACCTTTTCAACCTATTCCTGATTCTATGAGTCTTTATCAATTAGGTTGCACAGTCCTAGTGTCCCTAGTGCCCGTATGCCCCAAGTCATCCATGGCCCTGAACATTATTTTAACCTTTTTGATGCCTTTTTACATTCTACAGTATCCACTGGAACATGGGTAGGGATTTTATCTGCTCTTTGGCCCTGTCATAGAATTATTTAGGTTGGGAGAGACCTTTAAGATCATTGAGTCAAAGAGTTATGCGATAGAAACTCTCTGTCCTTACACCTTGCAGGGCTTGCTGTGTGCTACAAGTTCCCTGTGGTCCTAATTTTGATTAGTTGCAGCATTTGTAGCTCCCGGATCTGATCAAATGGGTATGTAAATGGAGACAGATGCCTCTTGTGGCACCTGTAATGGACTGTTTCAGCCATTAGATCTGGAGAAATCATTTTTCCAAGGCCTCCTTCTCTCCAGGGGGAGAACTGTTGCATTATTCATGGTCGCTATTTCCACTGTAAACTCTTGTCTCATGATTACAGCCTGTCACGCTTTCCCCCCCCTCAGCTCCCTCCCCCAATTCTCTTGCACTTTCATGTTTCTTGTTCCTTTGCAAAGCTAAAGGTGTGTCTCTTTGAAGTCCTCAGGGAGAAAGTAGTCTGACAAGACAAGAACATGGAGCACCAACAGATTCTCCTTGTGTCTGATGAGCGAGGCAGTATCCCCTTTTTCTGTGTATGCATTTCATCCCATCAGCGATAGAGCTGATTTTACTTGCATGTTAAAATAAAAGTACATCCACCCATCTCCCCTCACTAATAGGAAAAGAGGGCGATTTGGTAGCTGATTTGAATATCTTGCTTCAAATTTTATGCCATAGGGGAGTACTTCAGATAACCTGGACCAGCTTCCTCCTGGATGTAACAAGAACTTTATAAGTCTCCTTGGATTGCCTTAGCCCCTTGCATGGTTTCTTGGTAGTTGTTTTAGGAAATACTAGAAATGGCAAAACATGCCCCTAATAGGAGAGTGGTAGGTTTTCCATATCTTTGTGGTACATAACTTCCATGTGTATTTAAACAAATGGTGTCATCACAGAGTCAGAAGAGGATGCGTAGAAGCATAAGTCTATTGGGGAGTATCTGATGAATAAAATAAGAATCATTTGGAAGATCTGATCTTGTAAATGTTTAAGCACAAAACTGTTTTCAAAACCTTGCTCAAGCCATTTCTGTACCAGGGGCTGTGGGGTGTTAAGTACAAGACCATCTTTTCTCTGTGGCAGCATCCCAAGTCATCCTTCCCATCTTTTCTTAGCTCTGTCCCTGCTTTAATAATGAGACAAATTCAGACGCTGAAACAGAGAGAAAGCAGTATTATGGGAATGAGAAGGGATCGAGAAGTAATTTTCCATTTCTATAATGATTTTTATTCTGACATTTCCAGAAACATATGGCCCCGTGTTCTGTGAGCGGTTTGTTAGGATGTGCTGTCCCTCTGCCTCGCTTCCCAGAACGCGCAGTCCCCCACACACATGCTCACGCCGACGTGCGATGACGCCCAGCGTTGCACCTCAGTCTGCCGGCAGCAGGGAGGCAGGATCTGTGCATCCCATCCTCTCTGGGTCCCTTTGAAGTTCAGTCCTTGCTGCTTCAGGAATTGGAGCTGGTGAAGATGCATCTCTTTGTGGCTTAAACTGCCTGCTTTGAAGGAGCCAGATTAAAACCAGGAGCCCCAAGTTTGTGATTTCGAACACCTTGAGGTCAAGCCAGAGCTCAGGTACCCCAAAACCTGTTGCTCCAGTGTTATGGGCAGCATGTGTAGCTGCAGACGCTGCAGCTGCCAGCAGGCTGGGAATTTGAAGAGATTTTAGTGAAAATCTTCCTTTTCCATCTTTCCTCATTTGCAATATGTCATGTCGGGCTGAGTACCTGAAAGGATGGTAAGAGCAGAGATTTATAAGTCTTTCGTTGGTCTGAGCAGGCAGAACTGCAGATTCTGTGCACTGCTGGTGGCAGAGGGTGAAAAGCAGTGGTGGATCCCACACCAGGAGCCCTGTTGCAAAGGAAATTCCTGTGCAGGACAGGAGAGAGAAGTTTCCAGAAGGTGCACAGATACCCAGGATCTCCCCATGGATGACTGTCTGCACAGAGCTTCTGCCCAGCCACTGCAGACAAATGGGATAGCAGTAGAAATTTAGGTAGCTTCTTGGATCCAGGCACCTACATCATCTGGGCTTTGCATGACTTTCCTGGATTGCATGTCGTCTTTTTTTTTTATTCCAAAGACTATGTAATCTGTATGAAAAAAATATATATAAAAGGTCTGAGAAGAATCCAACATGCTTTAATATTGACTGTCCCAAGGACCCCTCTCCTACAGCAGCAACCACTTCCCTTTTTGTATTTTTTTCCTGTCCAGGCTGGTTTTTAGGGCAAATGTGGTGTGGGAGTCAGAGCTGAGGGAGGATCATGCAGAGCTGGGGGACTTGGAGGGCAGCTTATGGGGAGCAAAAAACATCACCTGCACGTCACCTGCGGCGTCAGGGCTGAGATACCTCCATCAGAGCAGGGGATGCTGTGGACCATCCGCTGCTGTGGTACAGCAGATGCAGACACCCGCGGGCACTGCAGTGCTGAGTTGGCAGGGGCTACATCTGAAACCAAAGAGCTATTTTCTGTCTGTGCTAGACGGGGCTGTGACTGTCAACCAGACAGCTCCTGACCTCCCAGCAGGTATCTCGGGAGAGAGTGGTTTGCAAGCACAGCAGCTACCTGAGGCTGCCATTTGCTGCGACACAGTTTCCTCGAAATCCCCCCTGCCCAGCCCCAGCAGCAGCACTTCCAGGAACAATCTCTCCATCTCCCACATGCAGAACCAAAAAGCCTGTTTTGTTTGTGGATCCCTGAAGACTGGATGGGAGCATCTGACCTCACTATACAGCTCTGCTAATGAAGCTGCTGAGAGTAATTAAAATAGAGCAATATCTGTTGTGATATTTAGAAAAAGGTGTGCCAGGGGTAATTATGCCACTCAGCTCCCTCTCTCTGCCTCTCCCCACCACCACTCACCTGTGCAGAGCACCACTGGCAGGGTAATAACAGCCTTGTGGTTGTGTCTCTCATTCTAAAGGGAGCCTGTGCAAAGGCTCGGTCTCACTGTGCGACAGTCAAGTCTCCACAGCTGCTGAGATGAGCTGTGAAATTCAGTCTCGGCACGAGGAAGATCCGGGGGCAGCCGTCTCTGCTTACCGGCACCAGGGAAGCGATGCTGGGCTTCAGAAAGTGCTTTTGTGCATGCACATCTGTGACCCTGGCCAGATCTGTGACAGCAGGTGCAGAAGTTAAGGGTTTAAGAAGCAAACCACCCTGGCACATGAAGAGCAGTAGTAACTCAAAGACGTATTTCATCATGTGGACGCGGCTCTGCCCTGCGAAGCCGACACGCTGCAAAATGCCGCAGCCAGGACACGGCACTAGGAACAAGCTGCAACAGCTTCTCAGTGTCCCTGTCGTCCCCCTGTCATCAGCTACACCATCCCACTCGACATGTGCTGGAGTGGCCTCTATTGTGCCAGCTTGTTGCTCCCAGCCCCAGTCTGGTCGCTGAGGATTTTGTTTTTTTTCTTCCCAAATCCAAGAAGGTTTATTTTGAGAATGTAAACCTCAAAGTTATTTCTCTGCTGTCCTGCTGCCAACAGTGCTCCCTTGCTCCTCATCTGGCATACCTTGCCTGCTCTTGTCTCCATTACAGAATCATGGAAGGGGTTATGCAACATAAAATCAAATTGGCTGAGTTTTGATCTCATTTAGAACTTGGTGATTCAGAAGTGGGGTTTTGGTTGTGATTTTTTGTCACTAGTCTTGCAAAAGAGGAGATGACTTGGAGGTCCTCTGAGTTTTCAGGAGAAAAGTTAGGAGTTTTGTGTTAGAGTAGGAAAAAAAAAAAAAAGACTGAAAAGATTAAAAAAAATATATGAACAGGGCACTTCTCTTCCCCACAGAGTCCTGTTTAGCATCCCATCCCTTAAGAGTAATTTCTTGCATTCCTGGTTCCGTGTTCTGGTTCAGGTCAGTAGAAAATGCACCAGATGTATTAAGTTCAGTCACAGAAAGGAAGGGTGAAGCTTTCTCTTTTCTCCCTGACTTCCTTCAGATACCATTTTTATTTCTTCGAAGTCTTGAGAATGGGACATGTCAGGGAACTTTTTTTAGTTTTAGTGTTTACCTAAATAAGTCTTGATACTTCAGTGAAGAAAAGCAAGTGAAAAGGTCTGAAACTGTAGAAAGAGTTTTTTCCTCCTTTATTTCTTTTTATTTTTTCCTCAATTCCATAGCAACAATACAGAGACCCCCACAAAAGTATAGTTGATGGCTCTCAAGGAACGTTGTATCTGGATACTGATGTCTATTTATAGGAGCAATTAAGAGAATCTGACAGGAGAACCCAGGCCCACTAATTTAGGAAATCCTGCTGGTCAGTTCATCATGTCAAGGTATTTAGTTAGCATGGTTCAGCAACAGTGTTTTTTGTCTGACTATGGGCAGTTCACTTGAACAAGGACAGGGACCACCTGCAGAAAGTCCTGGAGGAACCAGGTGTGCTCCAAGCCCTAGAACACATGGCAGAGGAGAAAGGGAATGAACTGGGATTTAGTCTGGAACATGGAAACGGAGCTGTACTTTTCAAATCTTCAGGTGCAGCCTGCAGAAGGAAAATCATGGAATGTTTTGGGATGGGAGAGACCTTTAAAGATCATCTAGTCCAACAACCCCAGCAATGAGCAGGGACATCTTTATCCAGATCAGGTTGCTCAGTTGAATGACCAAGTTGTTCTGTCTATCCATTGTGGTTTCGCAGATGGTGGAGGCCGGAGGCTGGATGTTGGGAGGTCCATCCGACAGCTTGATTTGGGGATGAGTTAGATGAGGTAGCGGCAAATGGAGAGCTTGTGGAACAGGCTGGAGGGATACCTGTCACCGATGCTTCAGAGAGCCAGGTCCGTGGATGGCTGGTACAATGTTCTGAGCCTCCTCCTGGCCCAAATCTCCATGGTTTTCTGGAAAGGCAGGATGGCTGTTTCATGCTTACCAGCAGAAATCTTTCTGGATTTTTGCTCAGGGACAAAAGGGGCTTGGCAAATGTGGCAATCGTCAAGGTCTGCATTACCAAGGCATCTTCCAGGCAAAGTGATTTCCTTTGTGAGGCCATATTACAGCTCAGTGATTACATAAATAATCATATTTTCTTTTCAAGACAACAAATAATGGCCCCTGGAGGTGCTGTGCAGCTGCATAGCCTCTACAAGCTCTTGTAGTTCTGCAGAGACTCCTGATTTTTTTCCCCACTGACCCCCTGACACACTTCTTTTTAATGATATTTACGACATTTAATAACTAACTCCAAATTGCCTTGATAAACCACTGTGTTCCTGCATGTGGCTGAATTGACTCTCTTTGTTCGTCTGTGTGGATTATCTTCTTTCCAAAGCCACTGGAGAGAAAGCGTGCTTCAGCGCACAATATATCCCACATTTTGAAGTTCATGAAGGGTTTTTCTTGACCTGCTGGGTTTCATTTCTCTAGGCCAGGTGCTGTCAAAAACTGAAATCTGCTAGCCCTTACATCCTCTCCATGAAAAAGAAAGAAAAAAAAATTGTAGAGAATTCACCCAGCAGGTGTAGGCAACATGTGGATCACAGTCTTTACACCTCACTGTGCATCCAGATGTGCATGTGGTCAACTCCCAACAGCCAAACAGGCTGACCTGAAAGCAGGTGAGATGCTGAAAGCCATCAGCTGCTTGCTGCTGAGCCAGGACTCAGGTGATAGGATGAGTTCATAGGGATGGATATGGTTGAACAGCCTTTTGTAACTACTGCAACTGTTCTCTGTTCTGCCCGGTACTACTTCCTGAAAGCATTCATTTAATAACTATTAGATTCCCAAAACCATAAGCTTGTTTTACAAGCCATGCATTTTTAATACTGTATTGAATTCGAGTCATCTTTTTATTAATCTTCCTTTTTTTAGCACTGAAAATTCTTTTTTTTTTTAAGATTTTTTTCCCCTCTACAGTTGAAGGTCTGTACCTTTTCTGAAAAAGAAAAAATATAATGTGACTCATAATCAAAGGACTCCAGGAGCTGAGACTTTATAAACCTCACCCTTGCAAGCCCTGTGCTGGGACTACAAGAGTCAGTAGGACTGTGCGCAGACCTGATTTCAGTGATGAAACCCCATGTGTTCACTTTCAGTGAGAAAAATCCCTGAGTGACATTGCAGGTGGTTTATGTAAAGCTCTTTGTCTCAGTTCTTACTGCTGCAAATTTGGGCCAGCACTTGTAGCAGAGATGGAGGGACTAAATCATTGGAGACATTTCTGCTTCTGTGTAAATGATTTTATGGCCATCACAACGTCTCCTGCAGTTGCTGTAACACCACTTTCAGAACAAATCTCGCTTAAAGGGAAGCTGACAGATGCTGAATCAGACAAATGAAACAGCAGCCTGTGAGATCCAGAACACCACAATTTGGAGACCACCATCTTGAAGGGAGCTGCAAAATTACTGTACTTGGGCAGCAGATACAGTCTCCTATCGAGTTCAGCCTGAATCTCTCTCTCTCTTGCTGCCAAGTCATTCTCCCTTTAATTAATATTTCATCCTGTTGATGCAACTTGTCCACTTATTTTCCCAGTTGTTTGCAGTGCGGATTTCCCAAATTGTTTCCTCAGGGCACTTGCAAAATCAAGATTTCACATCTGAGGAGTTCCTTGCAGCTCAATTATTGAAATTTCTTGCTGAAAAATATATGTGCTTTTAATTAAAAAAAAAAAAACACAAAAAAACCCAGCAAAACCAGCCTGGAGCTAGTTTGAAAGTGAGAGGAATGTTTTGTTAAAAAATGAAGGAAAAACCCCAAACCCCAAGTGGATGAGCAGTTACAGCACTGTATGTCCAGAAACTATTTGAAACCTTTCCCCAGTGAGAGATATTGGCAAAGAGCCTGGGATTGAGCCATGTCACCTTATAAAAATGTCGGAAACTGAAACCACTGGAGATGTTTAGCTCACTCAGTTGAGCGTGGTGCTGACACCAAAGGTCGTGGGTTCGATTCCCATTTGGTCCTCATGTGTTGCATCATCTAGTTGAGAGGTGTCCCTGCCCATGACAGGGAGGTTGGATTAAATGATCTCAAAGGTCCCTTCCAGCCTAGGCCTTTCTATGATCCCATGATTCTATGTTAGTTGCTGGAGGATCTTCCCTAACTGAGTTGCAACAGAGAATGCGTGGTCCTCCTTCTCAGCCTGAAGCAGGCTGAATGTGAGAAGGGATTATTCCTTGGGCAGGCCAGCAGAATGCCCATGGTATTGCCTGTTTGCTCCGCCTTAAGGTGGACCATGAACTGGCATTGGTTCAGATCCTGCAGTTGACAGGAAATTAATCCTGAGCTGAAGTAGGAACTCCGATAGTCCCCAGAGGGCCTTATTTCTCGATTCCTCCTAACTGGTGCAAGACCAGAACTTTCTCCCAGGTTAATCTACAGCCCGAAAAAGGCAAGCCTGCACACTTGTACTTTGTAAAGCCACAGTGAGGAATTCTTTATATTTGGTGTCTGCTAAAGAGGTGAGTAAATACATCAACACCTGTGCAAGAAACCCAGCATGAATGCAACATGATGCACTTTGAGGGCTGCTTACATACAATTTTGGCAGAGGGGGATCTATGTGGAACTGTTGGTGTGGAAACCTGGGGCAGCTGCAGTTTGTGCCTTATTTAGCTGAGCCCCATCTACTCCCTTTCTGCAGTGGTGCCCGTGACACCAGGCAGTCCAATTGAGCAAGGACCAGTTCAGAGTCTTTGTGCCACCAGCAATGATTTGAGTGATTTTTCTCTTGGTGCTCTGCTTTTTTAAAAACTCTAGCTGCAACCACAGGAGCAGGTTGTAGGTGGGTGTGTTATGGCAAGATGGGATGTGTCTGTAATGGCAAGATGGGATGTGTCCTGGGCTCTGTACTTCCCAGTGATGCCTAAAGGCTGCCCGTAGTGTGGTGGGACACAGCAACCCTCCTGTGAGGGCAGGCTGGGCTGGGATCCCAGGCCTGGGACAGCAATGGGCAGCAGGACCCTCTTGCTTCAAACAGAGACTCCATGGGCAGAACTGCTGTGAGATCTGATGAGACACTAGGTGGAGGACGCTCTGCGCAGAGCTTCCCTAGCTTGGTCTGTGCTTTGCTGAGGCATAGCAGCTTCCTGGCCAAGTCATATACACACGGGGGGCTAAGCCTGAGGCAGGTGCATGGCTGTCCTTTTTGCACATCCCAGATTGCCTCAGAGATCACACAACAGACTGGTGGTGCCTCCTACCCTCTCAGTTGTCGTGCAAGAGCCTGGCAGGGCCCAGCTTGGTCCCTGTGACCCAGCTTGTGACCTCATTTCTGTCCTTACTACCACCTTTTTCCTGAATGAGCCTGTTGGCCTCAGTAGGGTTGCTGATGGGACCAAATTTACACAGCAAAATTAGGACTAGCTTGAGGTGAACCTCAGTTGTTCACGTGAATTGATGTGGTTTCTTCTCACCATGCTGTATTGGGGAGGAAAAGAGTTCCTGGGGAATCTCTGGCGGTGCTAATTGTAATGTTGGTGTCACCTGGGAGCTCAGCCAAGACCACCTCTTTGTGCCACAAAGACCTCTGGCAGGTCGGACAGCTGAGAGCAATCGCGTTATGAGCAAGTGGTTCTAGATGTGAGACAGCAGCTCCATCAAGCAGCACCATGCACTCAACCAGGCACAGCATGGAAGAGATGCAGCCCTGCTCTAGGAGTAGGTGCTGTGCAAAGTACTCCGTGGTGGGCCTGTCCCAGAGGCAAGAAGTTCTCCTGGTTTGGGCAAGGGGCTTCCTAAATAGACAATGTTTTGCTAATGTTTACTCTGGGTTTGCTAAGAAGCTGGAAAAGGAGGTATTGAGATCGCAATAGAGGAAAAGAGGCTGTTTGGAGATGGTGAATGATCCTTGGGGAGTGGGATCTCCTTCTGCATGGTTATTCGTGGTGGAGTTACTGCAGGAGTTTCTGTACTCAGCTGATGAGCCCTCTCCCTGTTCTCCAGTGTCTATGGGTTTTGAGAAGGACAAAAACTCACTGAATGTCAACCTTAGAGGACGATCATGTGCTAACACAAACCCTTCCCCAAGGGGAAAGTGATAGTTTCTGTCATACCTCTTCCCTTCCCTCCCTCCGCCCAGACTGGTCCTGAGGCCTACTCAGCCTGTTGCTGGATGTACAGGGGTGGCCACTGTGCAGCTCACTAGCCCTACAGTTTTGTAAATGAGAAAACATAAGAGGACCTATTTCCTTCTGCCACTGGCTACTTGGAAGCAGAGTTGGTATTTTGAGTATTTTTAGGAAAAAGAGTTTAGTATGTTGTAGCAGAAAAGTTCAGAAGAGGGTAGTAAAGAAATAGCAGGAGTAGGAGTTTGAATATGAGTGTGTTCAAAGTGGGAGAGAGGCACAATATGGACCCCATTCCTCCTCCTGCCCTCCCTGCTGAAGATCAGAAAAAACAAGACCTGAGAATTGTAAAGAAAAGCAATGACATGGATAGTGTGTGTGTGTGGGGGGTGTGTGTTGAGGTACAGCATTGACTGACAGGCGCACTTTCGATGAGTTTTTTTTTAAAGATAAATAAGTACAGGGCAGAGCATACCCAGAGAAGTGGCAAAGGAGATGTTTCCCACTGTCCCTGGGTTTCCTCTCATGTCACACTTCCTCACTTTGCAGCATGAGATGCAGGATTTTGTACACGGAGCAAATTGTGGCTGATCACAGTTTGTAGGGAAGCCCTCATGTTTTCTCTACTCTGCCAAATTCTCCCTTGAAATGTAAATAAATAAGGTTGGAGACACAAATAATGAGGCCCAAGGGTAAGGGACTAAAAATCCAACATCATGTTTTCTTCAGCTGAATTTTTGGGAAAAAAAAAACCCCACAAGGCTAGATGAGGAATGATATAAAAAGAAATTAGACCTGTAGTTCAGCATGTAGGAAAGCTCCGAGCTGCTGTAAGGAAGCCGTGGTATGCTAACGAATGAATAAGCAAACACAAACAGTGGTGTACTCTTCCTACAAAAACCACCTTCCATCTCAGTTTTGAAAGCAGATTTCTACCGACACCTGAGCAAAGTCTGCTTTGAAACTTTGTGCTGCAAACAGTAGTGAACACCATGGTCAGTGGCCAGGAGAATTTTCAGCTGTTGTAGAGCCTTTCTGAGCTTCTTCTCTTTCCAACTAGCTGTTGGCCCAACACTCATCAGGACAATAGAACAACGCTGGCTGTAACAGCCATTTCATTTTGGCTACAGACCACACCTGCCCAAGAAAAAGGCAGGGTAAAAAAAGCTGTTTTCTAGGGAGATCATCTCTAAAAGGGCAGCCAGTGGGGTGACTCTTCTTCTGATGACCCAATATTTGAAGCAATACCTCATTTCACATGTTAGGAGCTGAGTGAATGTGTCTCTTTGCAATTGTGTGTGCTGGACTGAGGCTGCAATTGAGGATGTATCTGCTGAACAGCAGCAGGAATGGCTGCAGTCACCAACTGGGAGTTATAACTAACTGCCTGGGAAAAGGATCAAAGTGAAATCTTTTTACATCATGTTTCCTCACAGAGATTGTTCCTCTACACTTGGTACCACCTCTCTCTAGAGCATTGCTTTTGATGTTGCAGACGGCATCATACTAATAGGAATGCAGATGGTCTTTCCTCCTAGTCAAGCTTGTCATTGAATAAGATTCATTCCAAGGTGTACAAGAAAGGCCGACCCTCCCTTTAAACACCTGTGTGCATTTTGGTAGGAACCATTGCTGGTCCTGAGTGACCATCCCAGCTCCCTGCAGATGCCCTGATCAGACAAGCACAAACCAATAGATGCTTGATTTCCCTCAATTTGCTGCAGTGCAGTTAGCTCTATGGCACAGCGCTAGTGCCTCTGCCTGGGAAACAGGCAGGGAACCACTTAGCTACTCCATGGCAAAGTCAGCTCCAGCTCTGCTCTGCCCTCCTCCTTCCCCTCAACACTCTGCTCCCGAGGCACTGGAATCCTGCCTGACCGTGCTCAATTAGAGATGTCTTTAGGGCACCAAGCAACTGACATCAAGGAAAGCATTGTTGCATATCAGTGTGATAGTACAGAAACCCTTGCTTGTTAGGAAGAAATCTTGAAACAATCCATATTTTACAAAAGGGAAAGCCACAGAAGCTATTTACACATTTCGGGGAAGGGCACAAGTGAATCTGTAGCGCTGCTGTAATGGGGGCAGAGGGGCTGTGTACACAGTGTTTGCAGAAGCAGCGCACAGTGAAGATCATGTCTTTGAACGTGTTACCCGCTGGTCCCGAGTGTCTGCTCCCAATTTGTTCAGTTTGATCAACAAAATACTGAGCATCTGCTCAACTTTTACTTACCTCAGAGACAACAGGGGTATTACTGACTTCTGCACCAACCCTTGCAATGGGAGCACGAGGTCGTGCAGGGGGCAAGCCAAGAGGCATAGCCTCGAGTGCAGGGGGAGCCAGTGGGTGCCCCCAAATGCAGAGAGCATGTCTGGCATGCCTGAGGTTGTCCTGCTGCCCCACACACATGGCCATGCTGTCCACCCACAGGTACCACGAAGAAAGAGCAGACAGAAGGTGTTGCACACCCAGACCACTCTATTCTCTCTCTTTTCTAACATTAAGCGTATATTTTGCTGCAGTGCTGGGCAGGGTTAATATTGTGTTTGTGTGCGTGGACAGAGGGCTGAATGGCGGTGATTTTCTGTGGAGCACTTGGGTAATTGCTCTGCCTTGGTTTTGGTTCTTTTAGAATTGTTTTCAAAGACTCAAAGAGGAAAAAAAAAAAAAGAGAAAAGGAGACAGGGGCAGTCACTTAGGAGAGGCTGTTGCTCACGAGAGTGTGAGTGCAGCTCCTCAGTCATTTGGGATCTCCTCCCCAGCACTGCGGTCCAGCAGCAGTGTATGAGCAAAACCTGCCTCTCTGCTGCTGTCTGTATCCAATTCATTGACTTCCAGTTTCACAGAAAAAAATTGAGAGACGGTGTTCAGAACAATGAAATGTGTCTTTGGCCTTTGCATGGGAGTAGAGGACCTAGCTGGACTTCAGAATTACTTTCACCATGGAAACCTCATGGGTTGAGTGTGGCTGCAAGACAAAAGGAGTTACATTCCTCAGTGCATGGGCCCATTCTGCCTACTTAAATATTGAGGTTATTAAATACGGTCCTGGGCAATGCTGCTGGGGTGACAGGTATTCCTGTGCAGCAAAACTCACACTGAATTCATAGCCTTCTGCATACTTTTAATAGAGCACTATAAATAAGGTTATTAATTATGTCAACAAGGAGAGTAACACCAGGTATTGTCCCTAGTGTTTCACAGCTTGCAGAGCTAGAACAAATCCTCTGTGCCAACAGTCTCCAGTGGATTTGAACATGAGCTTAGAAGCCAGGAACACCTGGCCCTTTCATCAGCTTTGAAGCAAACTCATTGTGTGACATCCAAAAAGTCCCTTGCAGTTTGTTTTTGGGAGGTACTGAGCAATCACTGCTGCTCTGCACATCTGAAGCCAGCCCAGTCTGGCCCTCTGTAAAACACAGCCAAAAGCTCCTTTGAGCTCCCCTAATGAAAGGCGTGTTATGAATGCAAAGTTTATTACACGTCTACCGTGTAATGTCACATGGACTTGTAACGTAGTAAACACTGCAGATATTCCAAAGACACAAAATCTTATCTGTAGTAAACACGTTGTGAAGCTCCTCACTGAATTACTCTAAGCCTCTGATATCCCTCTGCAGATTTTGGTTGAGTTTTGGCCCTCGAAGGTATTTGTAGATCGCTGCCATATTCCTCTACTGAATATCTGCCAGATCCATTGGTCCCAGGCCCTTCTGTTACCAACACAGCAGATGCACTTAAAGTTGTGAAGCTCAGAGTAAGCAAAACTAAAGTGTTTAATCTATTATTAATCAGTCAGTTGCAGAAATGATAGGGCTCTGGGGGACCTCAGAAAGACATCAATATTTATGGCCTCATTAGCAAATGCCACTCTTTTTTTTTGTTTTTTTAAAGAGACAACAGAATTATGAAGGATGTTTATGTTTCGAGTCATTCCGTAAAGAGGCAGTGTCATGTTTTGGGACAGGAGGATACAGAACAAGGTATTTAATATTTATCGCAAAGTATTGGGACTTCCACTGTACTTCTGTTCTTCTTGGTCATGCATTCAAGCTTTTACCTTCTCTAGGTAATGACTCAAGCCCCAGTCACTCCGAGCTATCATCTAGGGATTTTTTAAAACTGAAAAGATAAAATCTCCCTAATTCCATTTCAGAGATAAATTATATAAATTCTCTAAAAGAGAAGCAATGAAATACAATTTCACTTCCAAAAGAGCTCCACCCGTTACAAGCAATTTTTTTCTGGATTAAGCAAGACTAAATTTAGATTGGATATTGGGGAAAATTCTTCACTGAAAGGGTTGTCAAGCAGTGGAACTGGCTGCCCGGGGAAGTGACTGAGTCACCATCCCTGGAGGTATTTAAAAGACATGGTGCTTAGTGACATGGTTTAGTGGTGGACTTGACAGTGTTAGGTTAAGGATTGGGCTTGATGATCTTAAAGGTCTTTTCCAACATAAATGGTTCTACAATTCTCTAAAAAATCCATCCTGTAATGCTTGAGCTTTGCAGTGTTTTGCAGTTCTTGCTGGAGCTTGTTCCTTGACATTTTCCTCACCCACCCTAGTGATGCTGATTTTAATATGACTGTTATCCCTGGTACACAACCTTTTCTTAGCTTAATTAATTTTTATCTTCACGTACTCATGAGTTGTTTTTTTTTATACACCGTGTTTTGCTTTTTTTCTAAAAAAAACCCCTTCTTCTCTTAACATTTTAATGAAATATTTTTATTTTAATGGATATTCTTTTACATCCGCTTTAGTAATCTTTGCAGTTTCTGATTTTTTGCTAAAGATCTCTTGCCTAAGTAGAAGAATAATTTCTCTCATCTCAAAATCCCTTCCATGCCACCATCATTAGATCACCCTCTCGGTCAAACATTATTGCTTTCTGCTTCATGCAAGACATGTCAAGGAAGAGACCACTGGAGCAGAGACTAAAATCCAAGGGGGAATGAGAGGATAAAGAAAAGAAGAAAAGGGAGGACTTTTCAAAGGAAAGAAACAGACACCAACACTTTCCCCCTCCAGGAAATAGTAGTTTCAATAAATGTTTACTATGGTTTTGCCATCGCAAATCTTAAATAAAAGGTAAACGTGGAGATTTTCTATGTATGCTCACACTTTTTGCCAGTTTGCCACTTACCTCCCACCTACCAGTTGGAAAACAGGGAAAAAAACACCCAGCATGTGATGCCAACTCCACCTATTTTCATATTTCCCCATTTTCTCATCTTCTCTCCACACAGAGAAAAGTACTAAAAATCTATGACTAAAGAAGTAAAACTATTTTAATCAGTTCTTTTGACCAAAGAAAATTCGAGGTTACTTGAAACAGAACAAAACTAAATACTGTTGTTTCTTTTTGATGTTTCCATCAGGAAGAAAAAACAACTAAAGGTTTTTTTGATGTGACTTCCTAAGAGGAAAAAGTAAACTGGTAGCTCTATTTACCAGGTTTCCCTTTTGTGTTCTTTTCTGAGTTTCATTTTTATAAAGAAGAAGACGCCAATTTATAATTAAAAAAAAATAAGAGAACTTTCTAAATTAAAAATTTCCAAAGTCTGAGGGGGGGGGGCGGATCTTCCCACTGTCACTGCCTCATTTTCCCCTTTGTTGGCTTATCGAAGAATCTCTGAAATTGCTCCTTGCAACTCTGCCCTGTGCTTTGTGCAGCCCTTGTCTCCCTCTCCCTCTGCCACCCTCTCTGCCCGGTGGGTGCTTGGTTGCCCTCACACTTTGCTGTGATAAATGGCACCCACATTTTAATAAATGTTTTTCCGTGCTTACCAAAAACCTAAAGTTTTTTAAAAAGTCATTGACTTCAGCACAAGCAGAGTTTGCTTAGTCCCAAGGGGCAGAGCTCCATGTTTGATAATGTGAGGTATATAGAAACTTTCAAATGTCTTGGTTTTCTCTACTCCTTTCAAAAGAGATTGCTTCATCTTTATGCAAATGCCAGGGACCTTTATATCGGCTGCTTCTTGCTCACTGCTCAGCCAACATCCCCTTCATCTGCCTTACTCAGCTATAGGGAAGGAAAGCATCAGGCACACTTGTTCCTGGGAGGATAACGGCTCATGCAGCAGCACTTGCAGTCCACTAAATATTCATTTCCCTGTGGTTTTTTGTATCCGTATTACAGATATGTAATTCCTATCAGACGTGTCAGGTGTTTGGTGTCTCTGGAGACAGCCGAACGGTGGAGGCGGGAGACTCCTGGAATGTAAATGTGTGCTGAGGCAATGTGAGAGTGGTTTCTGCATGCCACAGCGATCAAAATAGATCCCTGGGTGCTGCGCCTGCACTCCCGCGCCGAGCAGGGAGCTCTCTGCTCCCTCTCCTCTCTTGCAGTGGTGTGAATTTTACAGTCAAAAAGGAAAAGGCCAGGGTGGTTTTGCTGCAATGTCACTTAGCAAGTCAAGGAAGGGAACGGTGGAGGTGATGGGTGGATGTAAGGTCTTTGCGTGAGACCCACCTCTCCAAGGCTCAAAGGGAAGATTTCAGTTTTTTTACCCCACTGCTGTAGATGGGGAGACAAAGTGAAGAAATAAAATGCTTCTGCTCTGTTGACCTCTTATGATAGAAATCGTGTAGTGGTGCGACAGGGTGCGACTCTGTGCCCGGGCTGCACAGGGAGCACGGGAAGCGACCTCAGGGTCACTGACACCAGGTTGTGCTCTCAGACTCAAGTGATGCTCTAGATGCAACCAGCTCCGGTTTTGCTCCAGCGCTCCCTTTGGAAAGAGATACCCAAGCTGCTCTCCTCCCGCAGTTACAAATCTGTCTGTGGTCTACAACCTGCATTTATTCATGACTAGTTTATTGTCACTTGTTCTCATGCCAATGTTGTCCTTTAGCATCAATAGCTCTTCTCTAGTGTTTACCCCTCTGATGTTTTTATAGACAGCAACCCATCCTCTCTCAGCCTTTGCTTCCCTGCGCTAAACATGCCAGCTCTTTTAAATCTCTCATCATGAGGCAAGCTCTTTGTTTGCCAGGATAGTCGCCCAAATATCCAAGGTTCTACCCCCAAATACCTCATCTACATTGGTTTATCTTGCTTTTTAAAAAAAGTGCTAGTTTTACCACGCTGGTGGCAGGTTCACATGCATGTGTCAGACTTAGTGGAAAATATGTACTTTGGGAAGGGGTATAATGGTATGTGTGATACATAAGTAATTCCTCTGTGTGTGGGGCACGCTGTGGGATGCTGCATGTGGCCGTGCATGCGTGTGGAGGGATGCTGCCAGCGGGATCGTGTGTGCGAGACTCTGAAAAGGATTACTCAGTGTGTGAGGGGGCGTCATAAGAAGGATTTTGAGGTACGTGACACTGAGAAGGATTAGCCTCTGTGTAAAAAAGTGTGCGTGTGTAGAAGAGAGGGAAGATAAGCGGATGGCTGCGCGTGGCACACGGAGAAAGATTAGCCCAAGCGTCTGCAAGCAGGGTGATAAGGAGGGCTGTGTGTGAGAACGCTGCTGTAAAAAGCCAGGATTTAGCTAACGGAAGGATTAGTGTGTGTTTGTGTGTGCACACATGTGTGCACACATCCACATGGGATGTGGTAAGGAGGGGACATGGGGAAGAGTCCTGCACCTGCAGAAAAACCCGTCCCTGTCCCGTGAGTTGGAAGGACTACGGGGCACTGCTGAGCCCGATGAGGAGGTGCTCATGGGGCGGGTGACAATGTGGGGGTGCAGCTGTAGGACAGCAAGAGGTACGGCTGTACCAGTTGGAGCAGGGGGATGGGGAGCACACAGGGGGCGAGGGCTGACGCCTCGGACGCTCCATGGCACAGCAGGAGACATCACTTGGTGAGCAGGGCAGGACAAAGAGAATGTGTTGTGCTGAGCAGAGCTTGCCTGGGCGCAGGGTAAACGCTGTTTAAGTGTGTGTTTCTCAGGAGACAGGGCTCTGGGAGTGGTTAAGCATCCCACCTGCCGCTGAGCATGAACTCTGGCAATGTTTGCATTGACCTCTCATTCTCCAGCTCCCAGCTCGGGTTTATCCCCGCTGCTCTGGCCGACTGCTATTGCAGCATCTTTTCCAGGTGCAAAGGGTACTGGCAGCAGTCTTGGAGCAATTTATGATCCAGAGCAGGGGAGGAGGGTTGATGGGGAGGAGGGTTGATTGCATCCTGGTGCTTGGTTTTTAGCATTCTGTCTTTACGGTAAATTTTTTTCCCCCTTTTACTTTTCCAAGGGAAAATCAGGGTGTTTTGTCAAAAACGGCAACCTTCCACTTTTGATTAAACCTCAGTTTTCATTTCGTGGGGAAAAAAGAAAGTGTTGAAAAATTTCAGCTAGCTTTATTGTCCATTTTTAGTGAAACTGTTCCATCAGCATTAGTTTCATCTCAGAGACGCTAAAAGTAAAGTCTACTGAACCTTTTATGATAAAATGAATTAAATAGGTGGGGTGTCTAGGGCATCTTTTCTTCCAAAAAGTGTATCCTTTGCTTGTCCAGTAGACATTTGAATGTTTGCTTTCTGTTTAATGAAAGATCAACAAAAGTAGGACCAGTTGCATTGTAGCTTTCAATAACGCATTTATTTTTTAAGTAAGAAGGCTAAAAACTAAGTAGCTGCACTTTGAGATTTCCCTTGGTTCTAGGTGCTGCACAGATGTAAGATCTCAGGCCTGGAAAATAAAGTAGGAAGCTTCCAACCAGAAATGAAGTCTTTGTTAGCACTGAAGAAAATTTCCTGTAGAAGCACGATCATAAAATACAGAGATTGTCCATAAAATGAGGTCTTTATATATTTCTTAAACAGACTCGGTTTTCCAGCAAGAGGCGTTTCAGTGTGAGGCGGGAGTAGCACAAGTTCTATGACAAAGGTGGCCAACTTCTCCTACATTTTCATTTCACAGAGGCCTGTAGTCCACATTGTACCCACCTGGCAGAGCTGATGGGATAATGACTACCCTTCGCTCTGCTGAGAACTGGAGATGGGATAGACTTCCACTGAGGCCCATGGAGACCCTGGTGAGGCCACCCCTGCCCTACAGAGAGGGATTTTCTTGGTCCAGAAACTGCTGCCTGGCAGTAGCTCTGCTCAAGAGCCACCAGCTGGGTACCCAGCTCTGCACTGTGCTGGAAGTCAAGCATGGCCATAGTGACTAGATAGCCCTTCTGGTTTTTAAAAGCTACAAATCACGAAATAACTGAGACTCAAACAAGAGTCATTTGTGGGGCTGTGATTTTATTCTGGGAAGGTCTCCAATCTTCCAGGAAAGGTGCTGTGTTGTCCTTCCTTTTAGGAACCCTCAGCCCGTCGTGACTCACCAGGGATGACAAGGTTGGGCTGTGAGAGGAATTGCAATGGGTTTAGTGTTAAAGCCAGTACATGAGCTCCATTTCAAAGTGCCCACTCAACAGCTGGTCACGAAATTCCGAAAGCTGAGGTTAGATGCCAAGTCTGTGTGTGCTTGGAGAGGAGCATCAACCCATTGCAGTGCTGCTTTGCTCTGCTGCCAGAACGTTCCGTCCTCCAAAAGGAGGGGCAAGTAGAGCAAATGGGGACAGGGAGGGCCCCATGGATCTATCCACTGAGGAAATGCATTTCACTGGTGAATTGTGCGCATCCTACTAGAAAAACCATTGCAATAGGCCTGCATTTCACGTCTGGCAAAGAGGAGCTCATGTGAGGGTCACTCCAAAAGACAGGTGGCTGCATCAGTCTGCGCAACTGTGAAACGAGATTAAGAACCTTCATGCAGGATAGATTGCCAGGCTTCAGCCAGCAAGGTTTGAAAAAAACCCTTCTTAACTAAGACTAGACAGCATTACAGAAGGACAAAGTGTTATTGTCTTTGTCCATTCAGAGAGAGAAAAGACAGAGTGACCCAGGAGTTGAAAGCCCATTATTTTCCCCCCACCTTCTAGAAATAGGCACCTGGCCCTTGGATCTCTGAAAGCCCCTGCACTCACCCCTCCTTCACACTCTCTTTCATCCTTGTTTTTCTCTTTTAAAGCTCCAATCGATTTTGACATTAAATTGGCTGTTCCCCCACCAATGAACCTCAAACTTGCATCTCCTTTCCCTGGTTCCCCTTCTCCCTTCGAGCTTTCCTGTCTCCTCAGGTTTCTGTTATTTCCCATACATTTGCTTTGAAGGATTTTCCAATAAGGGTGTCAGGAGAAGTTTCTTAAGGGTCTTTTAACACAAATTCCTTTTGGTTTCATGCCTGAGGACACTTCTAAGGAGGACCTTGGTGACCTATGCTCAAGCAGACGTGAAGCAAGTACATTTTACAAGCAAGTTACAGCTGACTGCACACATAAATCAGGTCCTGTATCCCTTCAGCCTCATTCAGGGAACATGTTGTGTTTCCCAGCTGACAAAACTAGACCATACTTAGACCCAGTGTAATTCTGTTGGCCTCGATGTAGTTACCAGGGAGACTATAATGTCAACAACTTTTCTACACTGAAATAAAGGTTTTCTTAGCTGTCTTATTTATATTGCATAGACCATTCTTTCTAACCAGGCAGAAAGTGGACGATTTTCTCATTTTCCCGTCCTTCTGTGGGAGATTTAAGAGTGAAGTTCACAAGGTGATAACAAGTGGATTACAGCCACATATCTCCTGCTGCACCATCAGGTTGGTGCAAAGTGCACATGCACAGAGAACCTCTGTCAACCAAACCCGCCCCAAGCGGCATCCCAGTTCTTCCATTGCTCCACAGGCAGTGTCAGGAAAGACCTTGAGAGTGCACTGATAAAAGCTGCCACAGACAATATGCTTTCAGTATACATGAGCTGAGGGCCAGTTTTCAAAGGCTGCATGTGCTATGTGGCTTCCTTCTGTGCCTAGATCCCAAATCACCTTCAGATCATTCCAGCATTTCTTCTTTAAAGAGATATGGTAGTCAACTCAGTCATTTAAGCACGTTTTGGAAATGCTACCAAGGCTCTCCACTAGCACCACTCTACTGTCAGGTCTAGCAGTGCAGAGGAATGATCACAACAACTGCTTAGGCAATATGACTGCAGATGTTCACTGCCATGTTAAATACAGGCAACCAAAAAGAAATTATTTTGCAGGGAAATTAATCTTTTCTCCAACAGGAAAGTCAGGAACTCACCGTGAAGGCTGCACACTCCTCTCTGCCACATTCAGCACCTAAAGTGGGTTGCAGTACAGAAAGAAGAAAATCTCAGCCCTCACTGGCTTAGCTAGGACAATCCCGGAGGTGTAAACCACAGGCTTTTACACTGCACCCCTGGCTTCTTGTGCACACCAAGAGACAGAGGAATCTATCTCAGGGAGGTTTCTTTTTGCCTTGTTCCTTCCAGGACCAGTGGTTTTGCCCACCAGTGGCAGCAGCCTCTGCCCTGCCAACCTTCCCTTGTAGACGGAAGTTCTGCCTGCCTTTCCCATGGAGGCTTCTGGAATAAATGATGCCTTAATTAGGTTAATTACACTTTTAACCATCCATGTACTCACTTTAGGTGTACAGTTAGAGTCCATTACACCGTGTAGTTTCCCCAGTTTTCCACGTGAGAAGCAAATCTAACACCTGATATGTGAAGCTTTCTGTGGTTTGGTTGTCTTGCACAGTATTTGTTAAATCGAAGGCATGTTTCCATTCCTTGAAAAGCTGGTGCTGCTGATGCCTCCCTGTTCGAGGCTTGCCTGACCCGGGGTGGCCAGTGACTCTAATTTCATGGACAAATATATGTCATCAGAGGCATCTCTCTGCAATGTCAGTGGAAGGCTTGAGCGACATCTGCGGAGTAGTGAAAGAGTCTCTCCGATGCTTGTGATCAGTGGTACAAATTAGCATCTGCCAGTCTGCTGCTGCTCTTCTATCTAAATAATATTTTACAGGTAAAGTTTCTGCTGAGAAGCAGTGGGGTTTTCTCAGTAGCTGCCTAAATCATGTCATAGTCTTAGGTTTACACTGAGTAACTGCTCAAGACAGAAGCTGCATCTGTAATGTGCAGTGTCACTGCTCCCGAATGATGAATGACCCCAGGTTTCTAATGGCTTCCCTTCCTCTGCCCTGGCTGGCTCACCCACAACTTGCATTTACACAGAGTGTTTTACATCATCTCTCTTGCTCTTTGCAGCTTACTAGTCTCTTTCTTCAGGAGCTTAAAAATTCCCCCGGAATGGAAATTGGTAGACAAGGCATGTTAGGAAGAGATCTCAGCATTTTCCTAATGTTAAGGATGCTCTCACGTCCTTCTCTCTAAGACATGTATTCCATTTTTCAAAACTATTTTCTCAGTTTCATTGGCAGTGCAGGCTCTTCAGGATAACTGAGATGCTCCTGGTATCTTCACTGGCCTCTGTGTAGAGAAGATGACTTAGTATTTCTCATTAGCGTACATCTTTACTATGAACACATGAAGCTCTGCAAGGGAAATATGTAGTAGAAGAGTCTTTCCTGAAGTTATTGTCTCTCTAGAAAACATTATGGTAACACTTTGTGTCTGAGGATTTGATGCCACCTGTCACTAACAGTAATGGGAATTGGCTGCCCAAGGGTCTTTTAGGCAAAAGATGTGCACGCATCCAAGGTAGTTTTGTGTAACTGGTGATGTGCTTTGCAGCTTCTCCCATTTCTTACTCCTTTCCTTGGTCCTGTTCATTTCCTCATGGGATCAGTTTGTGATGGGAGACGATTTTTATGGATGCAAGTGTAGATCCAGGAGAAGTGCGTAGCTGTAAAAGTGCCCTCTGTCATGCTGGTAAAACGACATAGATTTTACCCAAGATTTTTCAGGAAAATCTTTAATTCCACTTGATTTCCGGTGGAGGTCTTGCCCTGCAGCCAGCTCCCCAGTTTATATTTGATATTTTGGGATGTTTGCCTAGGGGTTGCAGGTCCACCCACAGGTTTGTTGGAGCAGTGGGGCAGAGAGTGGAGTTTCCCCAGCTCCCCCATCCGCACAGTTTACGCCGCTCAGCAGGATGGATGCCTCCACCTTCTGTCAGAGGGAACCTGCCCTTACAGCTGCTTGCAACCCCAGTTTAACAAGTATTACCTCCCTGTAGAAGCTCCATCTGGGCATGCTAGATGCACTTCATGCAGACTGCTTGTTCCACCACCCACAGCGAGCGATTCACACAGAAGTTTCACCAGAGACCATAAAATTGCAAACCATAGGTCCAGATCTCACCATCTGTCACAGTTCTGCGTTCCTGCTCCCCAGACAACACACTCTCCTACTGCGTTTAAAAGATCCCAAGCTGAAACTTGTTTGTTTGGGATTTTTCGAAAAGACTGGTGCTCAGAAGCACTGCAGAAATAAAAATGTGGTAACTACTAGCATTTATTGCCCTTGCATTGCAGACAGGATTGAAGCTGTTCTAATGACAGGGAAGAAATGGTAATATTCCCCCTGACATTAAGTAGGCCTGAAGAAAGCTACGAGCACAATGGAATGGAACATTAATGTGAAAAGGAAAAATAAAAACCCTACAAGAAATGACTATAGCAAAGAACCACCAAGGGAGGCACTTAGAGTCCACAAAAGCCAGCACTCTCACATGTCAAAGGATCTTGTCATTCTGTGCCTAACTCAGCCCTTGCTGAAGTGTTAAATGGAGTTTCAAAACTATTTGTGCTTTCAGAGACCTTAAATGAATACAATGTACAACCAGGTAGCACAAAAGGGTTGTGCTCTAGAGGCTTAACCCTTGAATGCTGAGTGTAGTTTACTGGGTTTGTGACTTTGCTGCTCCTCTTTTCCGAAGACTAATGGCTCCAGTGACTGCAGAAAAGATGGCACTTTTGGAGCAGCGATGGCACATGTAGGTTTTGGAGCATCTGCCTTGCTAGCTCAGCAGATACCTGTAATGTAGCCTGGAAAATTTATAGAAGTAGTGAATATTTATAAATAATGTGTCAGTTGGTGGGTTTAAGTACTGCTTCCCACTTCAGTCCCCTAAGGACAAGATGCTCAGTCCTGTATGTGAGAGGATTTGTTTGAAGAAGAATGTTTTGTCCTGAATAAGTGCAAGTTCTTCCTTCTTTGCCCAAACCAGTGAGATTGTATTCTGATAGAGAGGTGACCTTGGTGGTGCTTTCCTCACACACTATACCCTGTGCCTTTTGTCTGCTGCCTTTAATTTTTAAATGAGCAGGGAAACAGATAATGTCAGAAAGGCCAACCATAGCCTACCAGTGAGGGAAACATCCTCTGTGCCCTCTGACAGGCTCCATCAGCCAGCCCTCCTCTTAGGCTGGGAGATATTTTAATGTAGAGCACACACAAGGCATCATCACTACCCAAAAGATCAATCGGGTTAGGGAAAGCTCTCCTGGCTCTCCATTTAGGCTCCCCCTTACCCTTTGTTTTACTTTCTGTGGTGAGCCAGCTGTATTGTTTCTCTGCTGGGAAGGTAATTCTCTGCTCCAAGGAGGCTATTCAGTGGCTTTCTTTATTGCTATTTAACATATATACATTACAGTACCTCACAGAGGCCCTGTAGCATTGTGCCAGGCACCCGACAAACACATGCAGAGTGACAACTGCATCTATCACTGGTACCCATGTATGCGGGATAACAGGATAAGAGTAATTCTGAGCCAATTAGAATTAATAATAATGCCCCCACATCCTACGTAGGTGTATGTGATATGGCATATCCCAGTGTTTCTTTGAAGGCAACACACCCCTGGAGTTTAAAAAGGGAATTGTTTAGGTGTTTGGTTTTTTTCCTTGTCAATTTAAAAAATCACTATCAGGAAAAGGAGTTGGTGTTTAAGGAAATATAAAGGTGTTTTTTCATATGTGTCCAGAGCAGGGATTAGAAGCTGGGCACACCAGGATGGTGCCCAATCTGACATTACAGAGTTTAATACCTGGTTTGTCTGGCTCCAGCTGACTGTGTAGGCTTGAAGAACATTAGGGGTCTGGCACATGAGACTGAGAAACCCAGTGCTTGTACCTGAGCATAAATATATGCCCAGGAAGTGTTTGGGACCATGGAAGGATCATTGCAGAGTGTATGCATGCATTTGTGTGTGTTTTGTAAGGATCTTTGGCTGCTTTGAATAGAAAAATTAGTAAATGTAGTTGTTAATTTCCAGTCTGTTATCAAGAAAGCCTTGAAAAGAGTTGTGTTAGTTCAATGGCAGGCAATGATAAGCTTTTATGCACTGTAGCACAAAACAATTAACATCTGGAAATTTAAATCAGGAATGGAAAAAATAGAAAGAGGGAAAAAGGGGTAGTGATTACAGGTTCTTACCTCCTACTGCATGGGGAGAAGCAGGCTCAGGGCATGAGACCACATCGTTGCTGGTGTGCAGTTGTCCAGGTGCCGTGATCCGAACTGCTGTGTGTGGCTGGTCACTGTCAAACAGCCGTGTGCTTTCAGTGCATGTCATCGATCTGGTTAGCGAAAGCTCAGTGTCTGGGAAGGGAAATGTTTAAAGCCACCGTGAGAACTATTAGAAGCAGAAGGGGAGGTTTGCATACAGGTCAGACCTCAGCTCCTCAAGTGTTGGCTTGAGATCCCAAAACAGGCACAGAAAATACCATATGTTAGACCCGGGACTGGAGGAGGTCTACTGGGCCACCTGGTCTCCAGCTGAGACCTTCTTACTCAGACCTGCTGTCCAAATACAGCTGTTCTGGCTGCCCATCTTGCTGATAAACACATTGTCATGTCTCTGCATGGAAATAACCATGCTGAAAATTAGTCTGCTCTTCAATTGCCTGCCAAAACAGAAAATTTGATCTGGATGCTGTAATTTACAGTATGGAGTTCAGTGGCTGTAATCCTGTAGATCACAGATGACCAAAGCCTCACAAGGTAGGATCCTGGTGGAAAACTAAAATGTATTAAGCTGATGGGGCAGGGAGCAAAGCTGATACAGAGTTGCAGCTAAAAACAGTCTTGATTGCTACCTTCATTACAAACCTGGAAGGAGGAGCATATATATGATGACTGAACTCCAGGCCTGGAGCAGATTTCAGGGAAGGACTAATGGAGACATCTATGATTAGTATGAGCAGGAAATGATCCTAAAAAAAAACCCCAGAAACAACATAACTGAGAAAAATTGCCAAAATACTATTCTCTCAGTTGGAGGCAACAACACAAGCCTTAGGAATGCCGCAGGGAACGCATCAGAGACTGAGACATCAGTTTGGCTTCCAGACTGGCACATCTGCAGAAGCACAGACCAGACAAAACTGGGCAATGTCTGTGCACATGTTTTATGAAGAAGAGGGACCTGGGGCCAAAATTGTAAATATCGGGATGAAGTTTAAGAGGTGGATGTTAACACCTTCCTTCCCCAATGGATGTAACATTAATGGTGGAATAACTTTCCCGGGGAGAGCCCGCAGTCTGGTTTTTGCATTGTGACCTGCAACCAGTTTCAGGACAGACACTTAGAAAATCCTCATCGGAACCTGAGGCTTGCACTGAAGTTGCAGGGTTTAATGTCTATGAACAGATGTAATGTATTAGGGAAAGAAAAGAAGCTATTGAAGACAAAATGCATTTTATCTGCAGTGAGCTCTTCTTTATGTGACACATTTGCTTTCTGCTACTGCTTATCTTCCCCCTTCCCACCCCTCACTCCCCTCTTTTTACTCCGTTTTAATAATTCAGCTCTTACAGCCCAGAATTAAATATTGTGCTGAACTAAGAGCACTCTGCCATGTACTATATTAACACACTAGGGTTTTGGTCCTTTGTTCTTTTCCTCTGTTGTTGTTCAGGCTCCCCAGCAGAAAGCTACACCATGACATTGTACTTAATTTTTCTAGTATAGCACTATCTGCAGAAGGATGACTATAATACAAAAGGTCATCTAATAAAGCAGCAAAGCAAAATTGATTCAACCCTCATCCATCGCCTCCTTTTATAATATCACTGTCGCTTTTTCGTTTGTAGTAATCTTACTCTAATATTTATGACTCTGCTTCAGACATGGAGAGTTCAATGGGGACAAATTTTTGGTTTTCTATTTCATTGTAGGAGGTTAGATGAGAGCAGGGGTAGCTGGAGTATCCGTCCGCGGCTGGGGGCCCTATAAAGCATCACCCCCTCCTTCTAGGGGAGCTGCAAGGGAGCTCGAGGTGAGGGTTGTGAGCAGGAGATAGTAGCTGGTTTTGTAGAGCTTCTGGTGCTCCAAGGCAACCCAGAACAGCCAGTGTCTTCTGCCTGCATCTTTCTGGACACATCACAAAGCTGGACTGCCCAACAGGCTTGCTGACAGTGTTAGAAGAGAGTTTTGGTGCATGTGTCAACATCAAACTTATCAAAAAGCCATGCAAGGCTCAAGAGCCACAGGTAGGATACCCCTGGGCTCCAGGAGCCGGATGTGTACTTTGCATTAAGTAAATATGATGATTTTTAATGGTATAATGTGCCGTAAAAGGATCTCAGAAGACTATATCCCAACTGGGTTAGTTTGCCATAGTTTGCCAGTTAGCTGTACCCCAGAAATTAGCCCAACCACCATGCAGGCAAATAGAATATGAAGGTCTATATGAACATGGTGCAATAGACAGCTTCTGACCCAAGGGACTCAAACAAATGGAGCTCAGAGAAAGGCAGCCACCTTCTTCCACCTCACAAGCAAAGACTCAAGTCGTGATTAGATAACCTGAAACAGAGATGGGCACTGGACCTGTCTCCCCTTACCCGTAATCTGACCTGTTAGCCACAGGACCCTCATTAGCCAGCCTGTCCCTATTAAAATAATAACCTAATTCTAACCACAGAAGGAATGGGCTTTTGTGAAATCTGAATGCTGTTTTAGATGGGTATCTTGTCCTTTCCAGTGGTGTCTGTACTCTTTCAATGGGTTAGCCATAATTGGATGACTAAGCAGAAAATACAGCTGTCAACAGCTGTCAACTGACATCTTAAGAGGACATCCAAATCTGTGACCCCAGAAGTTCCAGATCTCAGCAGATACGTGCCCAGGTCTCCTTTGGATTCTTGTCTAGGACCTGTTAAAACATGTTCATCATCTCAGTGTGTTTCATGTAGGGGATTTGCATTTCATTCCTATTAAAAGTGCTCAGAAATAGTTTTAAGTATTGACTGGAAACTCTCAATATAACTTTCTTGATTTTGTATGATTCAACAGAATGTTAGCAATCCCAAAGTAAGAATATGTTTAAAAACTAGCAAGGGAAGTCTTGTCAAACGTCTTGCCTTCCTTCTCTTTTTTTTTCAAGCTCAGTGACCCCATTATGATCTTTGATATTTGGATTTTCTCTTCCATTTCGTAGTCACACTGGCTAAGAATTACGCTCAAAGACTCTAGTAGAATAAGAGGTTTCAAGACTTGAAGTATGCAAGTGGAAGAGGTAGAATTTTCAACTGGTCCCTTTGACAGAGAGTTTAAGGCCAACTTCCCACTGCCCTGTCTTCCACCAACATGATTGCAATTCGGAATTGCACTTAAATGACTGAGAGTCCCTGTTTTTAATTTTTGTTGACCGAAGTGCCATGCTATTTCTGTTTCCTTACACTCAGCAGCACGTGAGAAAGAAGTATCCCAAATCCAATGTGATCTCGAGAGAAACTTACCATTTGTCAGCCAGGCAAACCAAGACTTATTTGACAGGCAGGTGAGAAACTAAAAAAAAAATTGAAGCCTTCAGCATAAACAGTCATGAGCAGCTCTTCAGTCATAGATTATTGTTTAAATATGAGGGAAGGAAAGCAGATCTTAATGTAAAAATCAACACTACTTTCCAGCTTCCAGGATGGTTAGAGCAACAGTGCAGGAAAATGATGGAAGGGAGCACACTTTGTATTTCTTGTGATATCACATCAGCCTGATTTGCAGTTGATCGAATGTACGGGACATATCTGCTGTCAGATAAATACATGCGTGGAGCGATGGGGGAGTGTAGAATCTGTTTGGCTTTCCCCTGCTAGAAAAATCTGTGGGAACATGCTGTCGTTGGGATGTGCTGAAGAGATGCGCTCTGGCACCTACGCTGCACTGGAGAACTGTGAGGACAAACATTTGGGAGGGAAGCTGAGCTGATCCTAATTGAAGCAGACACTAGCGCTCTTTCATTGAAATTCCACCAGCTTCGCCAACCTGATGTCAGGTTCTCCATCACCGTGTAGGGTCGCCTCCAGGCAGGGCGTGCTAAAAATAAATTACGCATGCACATCCCACCTCCTCTTTCCCACGTGTGCACACAAACACTCCGAGTGAGCAAAGGAAAGCATGTGGGAACTGCTTTTTGACACCACTATTTTGTCATTGAATATGCTGCTGCAAGTGAGGGGTTTGGTTCTGTGTGCCAGGGGATCTGGGCAGATGAAGGAGGTGCCGCACTGATACTGGGGCTGCAGGCATTGCAGGGCTAGTCTTTGATAGCTTACAGAGGACAGTAGGCTGAGCTGACTATTTTATTACACTCAAAGTGTGGCCATACTCATCTTGTAATTTTTAAATTTTTAAAATTTGGTTTCTAGAGGAAGTGCTGTGTGTAATGGATTGAGGGATTTCAAAGATTTCTTCTTATCTTGGGAGTCTACATTTCCAAATTGCACTTTTCTTTCCCTGCCTGCTTGGGCTATAAAGAATAATTCGCTCAAAATCCTCACAACATCTGCAGCTCAGCCATTGTAGGAATGTTTTTTCTGGAAAGCGTGTGGTGTCTTCCCACCTAGATGCATCTCAGATACGACATCCTCCAGGGTTAGGAAGGCCTCTGAGATCTGGCAGGGACCATCTGGGATTTTCATGTCTTTCTGCAACAGAGGGCATGATTTGTTTGTAGGGAACATCTGGGGATATTTCATTTAATCGTTCTTTTTACCGCTCTTGTGGCTTTGGATATTAACACTGTCTCTGCTACTTCTGTTCTCTCACAGAGGCATGCAGCAGTTGAGTCTCCCGAGAGTCAACCAAGCCATATTATTGGCTCCCTCCAGGGGTAGCTGGGTGAAACTTAATGGTCCATGAGATACAAAAAGTCAGTAGAAATGATCTAATATCCTTTTCTAGTCTTAAGCTCAGTGAAATGGTGAAAATTCTGCTTCTAAAGGAAATGGCAGATGAGCAGTTGCCAGGAACTCCTACCGGGCTTCTTCTCCAGCTGCGTCTGTGGGGAGCAGTTCCCTTTTTGCAGATTCCCTGGTTGCAGATTCTCTGCACATTTGCACCATTTTCACTCCTGGAAACCAAATCCTCATTCCTGTCCTTCTGTGCAACCCACTTGCCCTTCTTCCTCCTTCACATACTGAGGCTGCTTCAGTCCCTCTTTGTATTGACCATTTCTGAGAGAAACTCTTTGGTTTCCCTTCTGCTTTTACCAAAATCCAAACAACATATCTGTTAAATCTGACACTTGCCTTTCACGTGGATCAGATCAAACCTCCAGTTCCAGTGTATTTCTGTTCCTCTTAAATGCAGAAATCAGTCTTGTGCATCTATTCTCTCTGTGTCTGGTTGAGAGCTTTAGCCAAAAAAAAAGTCTACCAGGAATGTTTCTAGACTCAGAACATTTCTTTTTCTTTCCTCTTCTGCAGGGAAAATGTGCAATTTAAAGTTGTGGGCATGTATGTTTCCTTCTCTTGGAAGCATTTGCAAAGGTGGCCAGAGCTGCCTCTCCTCAGCTGCTGAGTAGGTGTCTGATCCTGCATGTGCTTTCAATAATGTCAGTGTTTCCTCTCTCTGATTTAAAGGCTTTACCTTGAATATTTCCATATGAAGAGAGAAATTTGAGATAAATTGCAGGACTAGAAATCCTAGAGTCTGGTGTTTTCAAGCAGGAGTGAAGCACGTGTGCTGAATTCAAGGACACACCAGCTCCACAAGGGCTGCCTTCCCACAGAGGGAACGGGGAGGCTTCCTCCTGCTTGCTCTAACACTTTTTAACTAACAGTGAAAATCAAAATAGTTTTGTAAGTTAGAAGTGTTTTTAGAACAGTCTGAGGAGCTCTCACCTCACCTGGCTACAACAAGCGCCACAAAGTTGTGTCCAAAGAGCAGACAGTTGTCACTGGGTTGTCTTTCCACCTTAACCAGGTGACAATCAAGTTAATGCCTCTGCTTTTACCTACTTTTGTTTGTGGAATGGCACTAGGAAGCCTCAGTGAGAGGTCCTGTGCCTGGAGAAGGACCGATATGGGATGTCTGTGGTGCCCAGTGCAGCACCCACTGGGAATGTCCCAGCCTGATCAACTATATATGACTGACCAGGGTGACTACGAATAGTACTTGCCATGGCTATGAACTGTATTTTATGAGGGCTCATTTAAAGGGAAACCATTCTGTAATTAATTACAAATTCATTGTAAGATAATAGTTACAGCCCAGAATAGGCGTTATCTGTCCTTCTTCTTTCCCTTTCTACAGCCCAGAGATCAAGAATGGCAGATGCAACCTGTCACAAATGTCTCTTCACCCATGCTCACATCCTTGCATGTGAAAACCTGTATGCTGTTGTATTTCACCCAGTTTCTCACCTGCAGAAATGAACATCAGAGGCTGGACTATCCGAATTCAACTGCTAGAGCTAATTACTGGATTGATTGCAGCTCTCTTCTGTAGGAAGAGCCAGGCTGTGGCCATCCAACTGTTAACAGGTAGTTGGCAGGTGGCTTGCAGAGTGTGACGTTATCACCAGTCTGTTGACCAGAAGAACTCAACTTGCTGGGCCTTGCATTCCAGCATGATCTTTATCCCTTTTATGTTTCTTAATCTTTTCAGAAAAAGATCAGTCAGAGGCTAGTGGCTGCTGAGGAACTGATAAGATTCTTCCCCAGTAGGAATAAAAGTTTAAAATACTTGCTTCCTCTAGCTAAGGTTTACGTTCTTAATAGTATGTTATTAGGAAGTTGCAGAGCAATCAAATGAGAACACAACTGTTATTAAATTTGCTTAGCAGAACAACTAAAGCAAATGTAAAGAAATTCCAGCAGTCTCTCAGTTCATTAAATAAATGACAAGTGACTTTTCTTTAGTTTTGTTGGGTGAATTAGTTTGGAACATCTGTAGTTTAAAATAGTCCTGAGATTTAAATAATTTTGCAGCCACTGCTTTTACATTATGCCAGGTTCAGTCCCCGAAAGGTGGCTGCGGTTGTCACTCTTCATTTTTCTAGTTAAACTGACACAAGAATTTGTTGTTCTTGGGTGATAACCCTCAGCAAGTCTTTTTTCGTTTCCCAAATTGTCTGCCTTGTCTGTGGCCCCTCTTAGCCTCAAAGTACAAAGCAAGCTAGGGCTCTTTCCAGACTTACTAATGATAAGGACTGTTCATTCTTCCAGTCATCTTTGGTGCAATCTGTTTCAAACACTGGGATTGATGAGTGTCTCAGAACAGTGTAGGAGGGCTGCCTGAGCGTGACTGAGCCACAGAGCTAAAGAGAAAAATCTAAAAGATAATAGGTTCATTTCAAATAGAAAATAAAATGCAAGGAAGCCATGGCTTGCCTAACCAAACCAAACCAAGCCAGCAAAGTTTATTGTCTGGATTATTAATTGTACTAGATTGTTCAGCTGCCCCGAGAATGTCACTTTAATCATTCGGTGAGTCTGAAGCCTGGGCCTCCAGAGATCATGCTCTGATCCCTCACATATGGTATATCTCACTGTTCATTAGACCCTCCGGTCCAGTCACATGGAAATAATGTTCAGACTATTTCTATCCGTATCTGCTACTTTTCTTCCTGAATGTGTCAGTCTCATGATGAGGGCAGTGACTCCAGCTGATACAGACGCAATTGCTGATTGCAAAGAGAGACACTGCCATGAAAATAAAGAGATGAGGAATTTATTTCTGTCATGGTTTGGGCTTTGTGAGAAGTCCCCACACCACAGAAACACAAATTCCCTTGAGGAAGGAGGATGCTGAGGTACACGAGACCACAGACATTGAGCAGTGAAAAGAGAATAGGTGACCTTGGGGACAAACTGCTGGGCTGGGATGCCCAAAACCTGGGCTCAGCTCCAACAGGAAGGAAAAATTCTCATCAGTGTTATGAGATTCAGTTCTCAGCTCTTGACACTCTATGCTGTTTCAAAAATTTGGCTGCTTCGTTTTGGTGATAAGATGGAAGTGGGGACAGGTTTTGCAAAGTGAAAAGCAGGATTTCTGCTCTTCCCTCAGAATATTTGATGCTGACAGTGGAGAAGTGAGGATCAAGGTAATCTTATCCAGGATGGCTGTAAGCCTGTCGGGGATGACTGCTGGTCCCCACTGGAGGGACAGATCTTGGATGGAGCCCAGCTAAGGATGCAGTAAGCTCATTTTTAGGAGCCTGTCTCCAGCCACACATCAGAAAGTTCGGTACTGATGGCTACCAGCAGAAACCAGGTCAAGGGATTCCCAAGCAATGCAGAGCACTTGCCAGGGGACCCCAAAATGTCACATCCAACTTCTCACCCTGCACTCCGTTGGGGGGGGCTGGCGAGTGATGTGTGAAGTGTTGAGTCAGTATAAATGTCACCGCCAAAGGTCTTCAGAGTCGGAGTGACAACATGAGAAGACACTAGTGCCAGGATTCTGACACAGGGAAAATGCTGTCACTGCCACCACCTCCGGCCTGGAGATTTATTGGTGGTAACTTGGGATGTGCCATAAACAGGGGTGATATTAAATGAGTCTGACTGTCTCGGGGGCTAAGTTTTACAACCCAAAGTGTGAACTCTCTCTACCTCACTGAGATCCTGAGGCATTTTCCCAGCAGCTCCTCATTAAGAGCTCTCCTGAGAAGGGCTCTGACCCAAAAGAGCCGTCCCTGCACCAGCTGCTGAGGCCAGACACAAATATCTACCAGTGAACACGCTGAGCACTCCTCAGCCACCACCACTGCCTCACCAGGCCCACAGACTTCTCCACCATAGCTTTCTGAGGAAACTAGAAATTACCACACAGGGGTTCCCAAAGTGCCAACGCACCACTGTTGCTTGAAGATCTGACATCACTGCCAGCACCTCATGCCCCAGGATAACCCTGCAGGTAACTGTGCCATGGCTGCATTGAGCCTAGGTGAACCTTTGCTGAGATGACCTCTCAACACTGTCTCAGCTTCTGAGATCAAACCCATGGTTTCCTCCTGGAGTCATTGGCTGCAAAGGGCTGTGCTGTCGTGCAAACGCTTCCCTTCTGCTCCTTGAATGCATCTGGAGCTGCAATAGCAAGGTCGAACTGCAGCCTTTCTCCCTCATAATAAAACAACTCTATGGGCCAGACAGCTGCCATGACAAGGAGACAGAGCTTGGTGACCCACTGTGCTTTTCCACTGAGTTGCTCCCTTCCTCAGATTATACATTTTATCCCAGAAGCAGCAAAATCTTCAGCAGAGCCCCGGGGTTACTGAATTCACTCTTTGGTGTCATTGTTTTGCCTATCAAAGGTAAAGCAGGTCTGTGGAGTTCAAGGGTAGAGCACCACATGATTCACTGGTTCTTCACTTTACCCTGTGCAACCTGCTCTAGGTGAACCTGCCCTGGCAGAGGGTTTGGACTAGATGATCTCCAAAAGTCTCTTCCAACCTCTAACATTCCCTGATTCTGTGCTATTCACAGCTTGTAACTCACAGGCCTCAGCAAAACTGATCTAGTCCAGAGAGCCTGCACCTTATCTCAGGGAAAAGGTTTATTCTGGTGACTTCCCTGGGAAACCTTCTTTTTCTTCTGTGCTCACCATCTTTCCCTCTGCTCCTGCAGTCTGCTCGCAGTTCTCCAAGGGTGTCTATGCCATCTTCGGATTTTACGAGAGGAGGACTGTCAACATGCTCACGTCTTTCTGTGGGGCTCTCCATGTCTGCTTCATAACGCCAAGCTTCCCTGTTGAAACGTCCAACCAGTTTGTTCTTCAGCTTCGCCCAGAGCTCCAGGATGCCCTCATCAGTGTCATCGAGCACTACAGCTGGCAGAAGTTTGTGTACATTTATGATGCTGACCGGGGTAAGTCACAAGTGCATGGGAAGTGCTACTGGGCAGTTAAACACAGAGGTCTACGTGGAGCCTTTGCCTCAAGAAGCCCTCTTCCTGTGGATTGCTGGAGGCTGAGAGGGTGGCTAAAGGAAGGATCACCCTATGTTGTCCCTGTTTTCTATTCTTTTTCTAAATATCTGTTACTGCTGAGGGTGGATGCTGTTCCAGTTGAAGCATTGGCCTGACCCAGTATGTCTGTGTTCATAAGGTCAGGTCTGAACCACATCAGCATGAGGGAAATTCTTAATGTGTACGCGGTTTGAGTTTCAAATGGGGAAATTATTTATATTGAGTAGGTCCCATATTGAATAGGTCTGTCAAACTTGATGCCATCAAGTCCTGTGTTTATGAATGTGAACCAACAGCTACTCAAGTCTCACCTGAGCCCACATCTAATTGTAACACGTGTGTTTCTTGTAGGTAGCTTGGGGTAGTTCTCTGTGTTGGTGTGTGTTAGTTGTCTATGTAAAACAACAAAAGCCTTTGTTGGGTTCTTGGAAGATATTATCTAACCTTCTAAACAATGAACGAGGCTAGTGAGCTCATTGCCCTGTGATTCAGTTTCCCCAGCTCTCAGATGCCTTTAAAGCTCCAGACTTGGAGGCCAGGAGCAAAATGGACTTGTGGGACACAGTGCAGGGCTAGGGGTGATTCACAGCTCTGTCCTGGAATTTATTATGAGCCTTTGCAGGGACAGGAGGACTTTAAGAGACAAGAAGAAGGTGTAGAACATCCCATCCTGCTTTCTGTTGTCATGAGGCATGGGCACATTGAATATCCTAAAAGGACTGCAGTGGGCAGGGCTGTCTAGCAGGACTCCAGAGCAGTGTATCTCCTCCGGAAGGCTGTGCGTGTAATTTAGGCAAGCTCCTTTTAAAAATAATGAAGTTTTTTGATGAGACATCGAGAGAGACAAGGACACTGAATGTGATTTTGTTTTTTGATTGCTGAGGGTGTCCCTAACCCTAGGAGCACACAGCCTGCACAGATCAAAGACAGAAAGGGAACTATGGCCCAGAGAAATCAAGTGATTTGAGTAGTGACAGACAAGAAGATGGGGATTAGAGCTCTTATCTGAATCCCACAGCAGGGCCTGATCAACGAGACTGATTGGCCAATTACAAAGGAAAACTAGGCCTGAAATCATCCTATTTTCCTGTGCTAGGACAGAAAAAGCAGGAGTCATTGATTCTAGCCCAGCTGGGTTTGGGTAAGAAGCTAGACTATTCGCTGCCCTCCGTTGTTCTGCTGCACTCTTGCACTGCTGTATCCAGCCAGGCTTGAGGTAGGTATGCAGGCTGTCAGAAAGATGGGAAGATGCTATTACACAACTAAAACCTGGTTCTCTCCCTGCTGTCCTCTTCCTCTCGTAGGGTTGTCAGTCCTACAGAAAGTGCTGGACACTGCAGCCGAGAAGAACTGGCAGGTGACAGCTGTCAACATCCTGACGACAACAGAAGAGGGCTACCGCCTGCTCTTCCAGGAGCTGGGGAAAAAGAAGGAAAGGCTGGTGGTGGTGGACTGCGAATCTGAGCGGCTGAACATCATCCTTAGCAAGGTTGTGTTGGTGCGGATCCTCTGGGAGGGGTCTCGCATGCGGGACGGGAGGGGCTGTTTCTCCTGGGGAAGTTCTCCTCACTAGTCTTGTCTGATCCACGTCCAGCTTTTAGCAGGATCAGATGGGTCCTTGCAGAGAGAGAGACTTGTTCATTCTCATCCATCTCCTGGCTGTTTTATCAGCTCATGACCGCAAGGCAGAGTGGATATGCAGTAGAGGACTCAGCAGCTAGCTAGTGTCCCTGCCTTACTCATCCTCAATCTAGATGGATCACCCAGTAGCATAGACCCAAATTTTCCTCATCCTCTTCCCTCTTATGCCTCCCTTAATGCTTTCTGTAAGTCCTGAATATGGACTTCTGTGGTCAGGAGACCAGTGCAAGCCCATGGGCAGGTCTCAGTCTACACTTGTGTCCCCTCTTTAACCCCAGCCATGATACCTTTCCCTCTCACAGCTACAGCCAAAGCCTTCGCCACCGCTGGGACTCCTGTCCCCTGTGGCTGTGGAAGTCCCTCGCAGTGCCACGCAGCCGGTGACTCCCGCTTTCGTACTGCTCACGACCAGCTTGCTCTTACCTCGTGCTTCACACGTCGCCTTGTCTAAGCTACCTGTCATCTCCCGTCTCACACTTCAGCTGCCTGCTGTCTGGGGCAAGGATTGCCATTCCACCAGCTGCACGGCTCAGCACCATGCATAATCCAGCCTTGTTGGGTGTCTCTGGATGCTACTCTGTTATATATAATAAGGAAGCAGGTGGCAGGTTTTAACCTCAAAGTAAAGGTCATGCTCATGAAGGAGAGACTAGATTAATCTGGAGGGCAAAGTCTTCTGTCTGACCGTGGAGTAGCTTCAGTTGAACAAAATTTTTGACATGGACTTAGGCAGTGAATTTGACTTTTCTGCAGGCTTTTCTATAAGGTATATCAGACTTCTATGGTTAATGATGTTGGTTTTTTAAGCCCGGCTTGTCTAACAGAAAGTTAAGTTCTGTAGTCAAATATTTTCTAGTTTCCTTAATAGAGACAGGAAATTTTAAGTCTTTCTGTCAAACTTATTCATTCACAGAAGTGGAGCAAGAGTTAAACTTAGAAATAAGCAAAGCTATTTGCAAGAACACTAAAAATCCAGATGCCATGATTATTTGTTCTACAGTGCTGTGAAAAGCATCCATTCCCAGGGAAGAGAGGGACAGTGTTGTGTTTTCCTACGTTAAGGACAGAGCAATTCCAACAGACTCCTGTGCCTGGGAGGTGACACTTCTGTTAGGAATAGGGCTGTGAATAACCTTTTCAGACCTGTGTAGTCCGTTCTTATCCTCATTTGTCTTCTTGTTCTGAGTCCACATGGATTCCTGAGAGCAGAGGTAGTTATGCCAGTGTAAGCAGGGGATTCCAGGTCTTTCACAGCATGCAGATGACCAGAGGGAGTCAAAGATAATGTTCAGCTCATTATCACGTGAAATTCAGCTGGGACTTAAACTCAGGCTGCAGCCGGTCTCTCAGCTCACTGCACCAGCAACCTCTGTGTGGATGTCCCTGCTCTGTCCTCCCTGTCTCTCTGAGTGTCTGAGATGTTCAAAGAGCTGCCTGAGCCTCTCAGGGACATTTTTAATGCATTTATCTTCTTCCCTGACAAGCCTGTCTGTGTCTTTTGGCGGCTGTGGATTTGGGCTCCCCGCTGAGCAGAGAAGCTGGGGATGGCTGTTTAGCATCAGTCCCTCACATGCACACACTAGTACTGACACACACTTTTAATTTCTTCTCCCCACTCCTCACACATAACACAAATAACCACCACTAGCTCCAGCAAGACAGTCCTCGCCTTCTGGAGACCATGGCTGTAGAGGAGCCAGTGCTCAATGTGTTAATGGTATGTGGGAAAATGACCTGATTTCTTTCTCAGAGATTTCTCCGTGTCGTGTCTCAGGGGCATGAATTATCTTTGCCAAGGTAACTGTCGTTTATGAGGCAGGCCCTGGTTCAGGGCAGGATATCTGCTGGGCCATGCTGTGTAGCCTTAATGGGATAAGTAAGCAGTGGGTTGTATTCCATCAAAGCTCTGTATTGTTTCTTCCTTGTCTCTCATTAAAATGAATAACTGGAATTTCTCCTTTGCCACTGGTTCACTCTGAGAGGATTCCTCTCTAATAGATGTCAAACTGGCCCATTAAGAAGTGGGTAATGAAACCTAGGTGGCCCAAGTGAGCTATCAGCATGCAGCCCAGCACAGCCTCTCACCACATTCAGGCTAAGTGATAAATGCTATTATAACCTCAGCTTGCTACTGCCATCCGGACACATTAGGACTGAGCAGGCATTTTAAAATAAATTAAGATCACAAATAACTGTGTAAAACACAGGAAGCAAGCCTCATAATTCAGGTGGATGGGCTGCAAGATTAACAGCTCAGGGAGAAGCTGGATGGCAGCCCTCTCCGGTTCATCGACTCTGACACCTAATAAAATAACAAAGAGAGAGTTTCGGCAGAAGGAGCCAATGCCAGCTATTGTTGACACTGGAGAAATGGGGAATTGGATCATAATTCTTAGGTATCCCAGTGCCCTGGAGATGCTCCTTCCTCCCACAGGGTCTGGGACTTACTGCAAAGGTCGGTCTCAGATGATGAATGGAAGGGGACATGTTGGGTCTGGTTTTGCTGCTCGGATCTGGCAATGGAAAATACTCAGAAAACTACTCATAAGAGTATATACCTTTGTACCCTGAAGTATACAGAGTTGGGAATTTTTGAGGGCTCCAGGCTGCTCAGCAGAAGCAATGCTGAGGGATCCTTTGTGGAGAACCACAGGGCAGTGGAGCTGATGGAGCTGACATTAGTCGTATAAGCGACTGTTAGTAAATGAAGCTTGCATCAGAGTTAATTGCCGCCCCCGTGCTAATGTTGGGAACCAGATGAGTTTTAATGTGCATACAAGAACACTTCATCAGAGAAAGGCTGAGGCAGATGAACCAGTTGCACGGGGCAAGTGTCCGCTCCTTTATTATCCGTCTGGAAATCCGTAAATGGCTGCTCGTGGTGATCTGAGATTGCTGTCCCATAGAATCATAGAATCATAGAATGTTAGGGATTGGAAGGGACCTCGAAAGATCATCAAGTCCAATCCCCCTGCCAGAGCAGGAATGCCTAGATTATGCTACACAGGAACGTGTCCAGGCAGGTCTTGAATGTCTCCAGAGAAGGAGACTCCACAGCCTCTCTGGGCAGCCTGTTCCAGGGCTCCGTCACCCTCACTGAGAAGAAGTTTCTTCTCGAGTTTAAGCGGAACCTCTTATGTTCCAGTTTCAGCCCATTACCCCTTGTCCTATCAGTGGTTGTCACCGAGAAGAGCCTGGCTCCATCCTCGTGACACTCACCCTTGATATATTTGTAAACATTAATGAGGTCACCCCTCAGTCTCCTCTTCTCCAAACTAAAGAGCCCCAGCTCCCCCAGTCTTTTCTCATAAGGGAGATGCTCCACTCCCTTAATCATCCTAGTTGCCCTGTGCTGGACTCTCTCCAGCAGTTCCCTGTCTTTCTTGAACTGAGGGGCCCAGAACTGGACACAGTATTCCAGATGGGGTCTCACCAGGGCAGAGTAGAGGGGAAGGAGAACCTCTCTTGACCTACTAACCACTCCCCTTCTAATACACCCCAGGATGCCATTGGCCTTCCTGGCCACAAGGGCACACTGCTGGCTCATGGTCATCCTGCTGTCCACCAAGACTCCCAGGTCCCTTTCCCCTACACTACTCTCTAATAAGTCATTCCCCAACTTATACTGGAACCTGGGGTTGTTCCTACCCAGATGCAAGACCCTACATTTACCCTTGTTATATTTCATTAAATTTTTCCCCGCCCAACCCTCCAGCCTGTCCAGGTCTCACTGAATGGCAGCACAGCCTTCTGGTGTGTCAGCCACTCCTCCCAGCTTGGTGTCATCAGCAAACTTGCTGATAGTACTCTCTAGTCCCTCATCCAAGTCATCGATGAATATATTGAATAATACTGGTCCCAGTACCGACCCTTGAGGCACTCCACTGGATACAGGCCTCCAACCAGACTCTGCCCCATTGACCACAACTCTTTGGCTTCTTCCCCTTAGCCAGTTCACAGTCCACCTCACTACCCGAGAGTCTAGACCACACTTCCTCAGTTTAGCAGCAAGGATGCTGTGGGAGACTGTGTCAAATGCTTTACTGAAGTCAAGGTAGACCACATCCACCGCTCTGCCATCATCTGTCCACCTTGTTATATCCTCATGGGAGGATCAGTCTGTGGGTGCCCTCGTCTGATGCTTCTGAGACACCTGCTGCAGCCTGGTAGCAGAGAGGAGTCCTGGGTAGACCAATCTCTGGTTAAATCCAACACAGCAGTCATTTTATTATCATTCTGGCTGTGAGGATCTTTCTGGCCTCACTACCATTTGTGCAGATTTTGCCTGAGTGTTGGTAATGCAGCAGGAATTCAGAATCAATTTGTACAACAGTGGAAATTAAAGGTAGTGTTGCCAGGAAAGAAACCTTATCGAAAGAGCACAGTTCTCTCAGAAACTGGTAATTCTTGCGTTCAGCTCATAAAGGCATGTTGGTTTGGGCTTTCCTTTCATTGTCTTCTTTCTGGATGTGAATTAGCTCAAATGCAAATGGTATCTGGCACTAGTAACCTGGTAAGAATTAAACAGTGTTGCTGGAAATCAGTCAAAAGGAATTTCAGTGGAAGCATACAGTCAGCAAGAATAATGTGACTTTTAGCTGTATTCTCTCAGTATTTTTTTAAAGCAGGGAAGAAAAAGACAGTGGGGATCATCTGATCAAGATTCTGTCGCCCAGAATTATAGGCAAGCCTGCGATAGATTTACTTTTCTACCTAGACAAGGCAAACTTTTCCAGCTAACAGAGAGACTCTCAAATGTTACAGATCTGTAAGCAGTTGTGTTGATAAAATACGATAAAAACGTAATTCTGCAGATATCAGGGAGAGCGAGTAAGTGTCAAAGCACGGGTATTGGGACACCATGGATATGAAGATATAAATAATAAAAATAAATAATGAATAATAACGAATAATAAACATTAAGAATACATAGCAATAATAGATAATAATAAACAGGCAAGGGGAATTCTATGTGACCTGTCCAGGCAGCTGAGCTCTGGAGATGTGGTTTTAAGTTGCCCTAATGCACTAAAGGAGAAAAATTGCTGTATAGTCTAAACCTCCTGATATCTCACCCAGGTAGGTGTCTGCAGCAGGGACTTTAGCTCAGAGGATGTTCAAAATAGCTCTCTAGACTTGCTTGATGTTTAAGCTACATTCACAAGACAAATGGACCCCAGCTCCCACTTTATTCCTTTAGTATTTGAAATATAAATCTTGTTTAAACTTAAAAAAAAACCCAAAACCCAACAACAACAACAACAACCCACTGTTTTTAACCCCTGAACCTACAGGAGACAGGTTGATTTAAGCAGTTTACTCTCTCTGCCTGTGGAATCTGCTTGGTGATCTTGTCCAGTCTAATTTCAGACTTGATGCTCAAATATCATGTGTGAAAGCTCTGTCCCTCCTCTAACAAGGCTGTGAACTTTTCTTTCACTATGTCATCCTGTACACAACTGAACGGTCTCATCTGGAAAAAATGGGGGGGAGGAAAGGCAGATAAATGAATCTCTTCTTCTTTAGTTGATGTCTGCTAAACATCCTTGGTTTTTATCTTGCAGATCATCAAGCTTGAAAAAAATGGGAATGGGTACCACTACATTCTGGCAAATTTGGTGAGTTGTCCTTGTTGGTAATTGTTGGGGTTTTTTTGCTGTCTTGTATTTTGTAAAGCACTGTATTTATAGTTACTGAGCTGGACATCTTTTTTTTCTCCCTCATCTTCTGGGTAAAAAAAAAGTAGCCAAGCCCTTTGGGGTGTTCTCCTTGTGGTGTTTTCTCTCTTGAGCCAGCAAGGTTATCTGCAGGGTATCTTCAAGTTTGCTGGGGTTTTGTGGTGGGTTGGCCCTGGCTGGAGGCCAGGTGCCCACCAAAGCTGCTCTATCACTGCCCTTCTAGTCTGGACAAGGGGAGACAAAAGTCTCATGCGTTAAGATAAGGACAGGGAGAGATCACTCACCAATTACTGTTGCAGGCAAACCAGACTCGACTTGGGGAAATTGGTTTAGTTTATTACCAATCAAATTAAAATAGGATACTGAGAAATAAAACTGAATCTTAAAAACTTCTTCCCCCCATCCCTCCCTTCTTTCCAGGTTTAACTTAATTCCCAATTTGCTCTGCCGACTGCTACCCTAAACTTGCCATGCAAACTCAATACAGCTTTTTTTTTTGCCTCCAGCTTCGATCTGCACCTTTTCAGAGCCAATTAAACCAGCAGTCAACTAATGCTTGTTGCAGTAATGACATTTTTGAATGTCATGGGCACCTGGGGTCCTGGCATTGCCCTCCTAGCTTGTTTCAGTCAGGCCAACAAGAAGCTGTTGACTATTGGTAACAATTTGCATTTTCTAACTAATTTTAACCCATTTCAGCATGCATTCCCCATGTGAAGTGCTTCACAGCCATCTTGAGAGGCCCACTAAGGGCAGACTTATTAATGACAATGCACTGAGATGCCTCTGACCGTCCAGTAAAAATAAAATACGTGCCTATTCTTCAACTTGGTGCTAAATCAAATCTGACTGTCATGGCTCTAAGGAATGAATTGGATATAAAGATTTTCTTCAGGAAAGAATTCTCCCTTTAATGCAGGGGTAGGCTGCCTGAGGACAGAGCAGTATTGGGCAGTTGTAGGGACATCTTTCTGGAGCAATATGCTGTCTGCTCCTAGCAGCCTGGAGAATTTCCCCACCTAGGGAGGTCTGGAAAGTCATAAGGGAGAGAGGAACAGCGTCAATCCATCAGGCAGCTGGAGATTTTCCACAGTAGAGCTCCTGCCCTCTCTTTCCCAGAGGTGTCTGTCCCTCCTGGGGGCTGGGATCGGCTGAAGCTGCTCCCCCCAGGACCCCTGTGTCCGCGCTGGGTCTGGAACTGTTCTTCCCTCCCACAGCTGCCTATACAAGGCAGCACGTCAGGCCTGGGGTAATTAAACTTTAAACTACCAATTAGTCAAGCAGTTGCTGCCCTTCTCCTTCTCTCAGTCCCAGGATAAGTCTGTAATTTAAAAGACAAAAATGGCCACATAATTACCCTGATACTGACCCTGCACTTCTGCGCTGGGGGCCTACCATGTAATTATAAAGTTAAAAATGTTATGCTGTGCAGGGGCAGACACACAAACTGTAGCAGCCAATAATTTCAGTTGTTAATTTAAAAAAAAAAATATATTATTTGCTGTAACCCAGGTCCCGATCTTCAGATGTTTATGAGTGTCCCTTCATTAAAGTTCAGCTGGGAAGCTATCTGGAGTAGTTGGAGTGAGCATGTCTGTGCACTTTTATGTACATCCACGCGGAAAGCTGCGAATTATATTACCTCTTCTCTCTATATAGTTTCAAAAGGATGAATACATTAAAGGCAAGAAGTGGTCTAATACTCAGGTTTGGGAGTTTTTAAGGACATTTCCCTCTATCTTATGGTACCATGCTCTCCCAATTTCAGCCTGTGAAAGCACACTTTAATTTGTTTTCTTAGCCTTCGCGCAAATGGTGAGAGGCCAGAGCTGGCTGGAAGAGGCTGCACACTCAGCCAACGTGGGTTATAAATAATTAACTCAGAGCAAAATGCTTTTCATTTCTCCAGCCCCTCTGCAGGCAGATTCTGCCTCCCCGCTGCCGCTCAGTGGAGGGTGCTTTGGGTCCTCAGGACCCGCAGGGTCTGACAGGACCACCAGAATCCACAGTTACTAGCTGTGCTTTTCAAGCTGGTTCGATTTGCAAGGATTTAAGTTCTTTCCTTGCGTCTTTCTTGCTCCTTAAAACCTAGCATTGCACAAGAGCCAAATTCCAGAGAGAGGAATATTGAAAAAAAAAAAAAGGTGGGGATAACCAAACATGGGAAAACGCTTTTTAAAAGGAAGCCTAGCACCCCTCAAGGTTAAGAAGGTCCTTTCCAGGGCAGAATAAGCTTTGTGATTCTGCTGTGCCCGTGGGCAGGTTCAGGCACCAGAAGTCAACGCAGTTTCTGTGATGTGCTGCACTGCCACGGGACCTACTCACGGATGGGTTCAGTGAGGGGAATGGCAAAAAGGCCGTGAAGATCCCAGGTTTCTGAGACCATATGGCAGCGAGGAAGGATGGCAAGCCTCCCTGCGCGGGGATGGCCAGGGATGTTAGAAAGGATTGACAGAATGTGGGAAGTTGGTGTCTGGCAGGGTTAAACCATAGCGTGGATGCTCTGATCCAAGAGATCACAGTAGGTTTTACCCTCTTCTAAGGACGTCTCGTTGCTGGATTAGAGCCTTCAGAGGGCGTTACATGCTGTAATTTATTCCCACTGACTCATACACATAGTGGATAGACCTTAAACACCCTACATTTCCCCCTGTAGACAAGTCCTAAGATGACAGGGCGTGCATTGCCCACACACACACACGTACCCACACGTGCACACCCATACGCCTAGAAAACAGCCTGAGTTTGTGGAAGTGGCTCATTTTGGAGTACTGGGTCATAAGAGAATAAATTAACTAAAAACTGCAAGTGCCTGAACATTTCCAAGTGAGTTATTTTTTTGTCCTCTGTGGTGACTGATAGAGTCCTGATTTTAAGACCCTCATCCTAAATGAAGATTAGGCTCCAGCCCTGGCTGAGACAGCTCTGCCTTCCTCGAGTCAAGTGAGTCCTCAGCTGGTCTGTAGCCACCAAGTCACCTGGACTAGCTGGAGCAAGGGGATGAATTTTAAATACATGCAGCTGAAATTCTTGTTTGACTATAGGTTGAGCGTTATACTCAGCCAAAAAGAACGAGCAGCAGCATGCTACTGCCCAGTTACAGCAGCTTCAAACTGGTGTTACATCGGAAATGCAAAGCAAGTGAGTTTGCAAGGCCATGCACAGGCTGAATAAGGTCTACAAAAATCATCCATGGGCATATTTTGAACACGTAGGAATTTTCTGTCTGGTCGCAGACAATTCATGGACAAAGAGGAACCAGCTTGCGTTAATCACTGCTTGTTTGCCCAGCGGTTGCTGTCGGGTGAGCTGGAGTAAAGCACCAAGCAGAATTTGACAAGTAGCAGCAAATAAAAGCCAGTATTTCCTAGCAGGAACAGCTTTCTTTTTCAGTGAAATTGCTGTTGCCAGGGTGAGACAATAATATTTCTATGTTCACAAACAAAATGAAACTGTTCTGCACCCTAGGCCATGGGCAATGCTGTGCCTGGTAAAGACACAGCCTGTCATGTCTGCTCAGCCCTGCCCGTCCCACAAAGGTCTGTCTGCAACGTCACTGCAAGGGGAAGGGTTCCCGTGAGCATCTCTGCCTCTCCTTGAGGCAAATTTGACACTGTCTGTGGCTTTTACAAGCTCATGAAAACCTGATAGACAACCAGTACCCGTTAGTTACCCCAATTAGCTTTTACCAGCTGCCAGTCTGGATGTTTTTCAGGTGTATCAGCACTAAGGGGTTGCAATCATTCTCTCTCTCTCTGTATCTCTTTTTTTTTCTTTTTAGAATTCAAAGAGGCTTGGCAACTTTAAAAAGTGTTTGTTTTTGTGAGTCTTATTTTTCTAAGCTTTGTTCTCAGCCTTTCAGAGTATCAGTCTAGCAACCACAAAGAAAAAAAATACGGTCAATACTATCAGAAGAGCAAGCACAGAAACTTCTGGGATTCCTTTCTTTTGATGTTACAGGCTTTTTCCCCATAACCTTGGCTTCACGTATCTGTTTGTCCTACACCAGGGATGTAGGCTGATTGCTGTCAGTAATGAGGGAACATCAGATCTCTTGGGCAGAGGAAAATCTTTGTCTTAAAACGAGTGACATTCATGTGACCTGTCTTTAGATGAAAAACATAAAAGACAGTTGCCACATACGATGTTTTAGCTTTTTTTCTTTCCTGATGCATTAGTCCAGGTTATTCTTTTAGCAAATGTTCTTGTTTGAAGTTGAATAGATAAGTGTATGAGATTGCTGATGCTAGAGGTAGCAGGGAAAAGTAAAGATAAAACCAGGGTTGATTAGCAGAGGTAAGCATTTTTTTTCTGTGCCATTTTACATCAGCATGTGTCAGTGCTGAGTTAGGCCATGGACCGAGTTTCACTTTGCAAGCTGTGATAGCTTTGGAGGTTACTAGCACAGCCCCTTTCCCAGCAGAGTGGCTTGTGCAGGAGTCAGACAAAATGTGCTGGCTCGATTCAGTTCACCTGCTGTTCAAATCATTTCCCTCAAAAATGGAGGGGAGAACTTTTGCACCACCGGGTCTGACCTGAGCTCAACAGCGAGCGCAGAAGGAAGGATGCACTCCCAGACCGTCGGTCAAAAAGGACACCCACATCCCTGGGGAGCAAAGTTCTCCCAGCACAGGCAGAGATCAGCTCCCCTAAAGCGAAGCAGCGCGTCTGTGTCCTGCAGCGTGTGCCGTGGCTGCGTGGCGAGAGTCTGTGTGGGTATGAGCCGTCTGCAAGGAGTTGTACCTGCCACAGCGCCGGTGTCATGGGTGGCACTGCCCTGGTGGCTCCACACCCAGCACCGAGCCCCTGATGCGGCTTGCCTGGAGCTAAGACGCTGCGGTTCTTGGTCATCTTGAAAGTTGCCATGTTTATTTTAATCACCCTCAGTTTTTAAACACTGTCTCCTGCTCCTTAAAGTATCGCTGACTGGAGGTACACACAAGGTCAGCAATATTCCAGTTTGCATCACCAGCTGTTTGGAAACTGTTTTGTAGGAATTTCCAAAAGGATCTGTCCCGGCTTCTTGTCCCAGTAAGATCTCAAGATGCCTGATCTTGCCAAAATGATATTCTTATGTTGGAAAGAGATGTCCTAAGAGATTTTTAGGTTTCTAAAACTATGCCAGTTAGACCTTTAGTCTTTCTGAGAGGTTGGTGCAAGCAGGCTCATAAGAAAACTTGGTTTTCCAGGAGGAGGAAGACTATATATCAGTGAAATTGCTGCATTTCACTTCCAAACAGCTTTTCTGTCCTGATTCAAAGATTATCAAGCAGAAGAAACTCTTATTACATTATCTCATCTGAATTACTGATAGTAAAAGACACAGCAGTGCCCTGAATTAATTTTACTTGAATTAGAGTGTCTCATGTAAAGGAAAATCATCTGGTTTTGATACAGAAATTGCCCACATGGGAGAATATAAGCTGCAACCTTGGAAGGATTTTTGCAGCAGCTAATGAGGGTTCAAAAGCATGAGTGACTTACTGTGGCTTAAAAAAATCTCTGGGCATCAGGTGAGTAACTGACAGATTATATTACAGTCATTGGAAAGAAAAATGTGTTTGCTTAAATCTCAGCAAAATAGTGTTAAAATAACACGTTTCCTCAGCCATTTGCAGTCTCCTAATTCATTACCCCAGCGCATCCAGCGAGGGGTGACGCGTGAATCTGTAGTATCCTCCTCACAGTGACTTCATCAGTGCTTTTTTCTAGTCAAAACTTGCCTAGCTTCAACTTCCTCCATCAGAATTAGGCTTCTGTTTGCTAGACCAAATATTCCATTACTGACATTTTGATTCTTGTCAGTTGTGATCAGGTCATCCTTTAATCGCATCTTTGACTGAAGTCCTGGCATCCGTCACTACACAGCACATTTCCCGAACCTTTAAATCAGTTTCTGCTCTGAAAGTTCTCTAAAGCACAAACATCCACCTAGAGCATCTGTCCTTCTCTGGACTGAGCTTTCCAACAAGATGTGTGTGATCATTTTTATCCAGAATGTGCTCCATCAGTAGGATAGGGCTGATGCAAATGATATTACAAAGAAAATCAGTAGAGCTGTACCAAAAAAACCCATTACCGGTCATCTCCAGGCCCACATCCTTGAGGTCTGGATTCACACCTGACTTAGTTTACTTTGCATCGATAGACCAGGACAAACCATTCTCATCAAACTGCAGGATTGGGACCCTATGTGATAGTGCCGTCTCGTCCTGTCTTTCTTTCCCTTTCTTCTTCACTTCTATGTTACAGTGAGGACTCGCATGTTTTGCTGCCACAATGAGATTTGACATATTAATAATTTTGCAGAAGAGAAGAAGGCCTTTCCTGTTGGAAGGCATGCTGGAACAAGACTTGAGCAGATGGGCTCTTTTTTGACATACCCTCCTTATTAATACAAAGTGATGGGAGTGAGGAATGATGCTTCACTGGAGACGTCAAGCTTGAAGATAATTTCGTATATTGGGGATGCTCCGTCTGGAAATACTCGACTTCGTGCTCCCTGCAGAAAGACACCGGCATACCTTGGAATGACAGGAGCCGCTTTGCATTCACTCAGCTGATCTACAGCCATTCAGAAGCAATTGTTGTACTTTGCGAAGGTTCTTATAAACATAAAGTCTGCTGTGAACAAACAGCCTGGCATTGCAAGCCATACATGGATAGCATCTAAAGATAACTGGGCCAGTTTCCCAAAGCTGCCACAGGTTTCTGTGACAGCCAAACAGCTCAGGGTGAATTGTTTAAATATGTTTTTGCTTAAAATTTAATATTTCCCTGTGCAACTTATTAATAATAGAAAAAAAATCATAGAATCGTAGACTCCAGTCTCTTCATCCCAGACAGAAGGGGACTAAAAATCCTAACACTCATTCCTGGGGTGAGGGGACTGTGTTAGGTTCAGCCAACAAGCCTCTTCTAGGCAATTCGAAAGAAAGGGCTATTTTCCACCTCCTCAGTCAGAAATGAGCTTGGCCAGTCACAGAGGGAGATCTGGAAGCCTCAGAAGATGCAGAGGGAGGAGAGAAAACAACAGCATTTCTGAGAAATGTGGCAGTCTTCAAGGAGACTGTCTAATGTCCTTTCTCTCAGAAAAAGCCAAGACTTGGAGCAAGGGCACAGAGATTTTAGGCTGAGCTGGGCTGCGGGGAGGCTGATGAGCTGCAGCCTGCCCAGAGCTCAGCCCTTGCTGCCTGTTACCGCAGCTTCAAAGGCACAGTTATACTGCAGAGGCACCCTGCAGGGAAAGTGCCAGGAATTAATACCAATTTAGTGAAATACAGAAAGAATTTGCGGAGTGGGGCGGTGGCCAGATGCCTGTCAATGTCTGGGTATGGAGGTGAGGCCGCTGCTGTCTGCAGCATTCCCGTGGGCTGGGGTGATGTCCCAGAAGGAGCAATGACACCCTGTGTCATCAGTATGTGAAGAGGAGGAAGAGGTTTAGGAGGGTGAGGCAGTAAAATATGAGGGTGAAAGGAGACATGCAGGGATGTTAGTGGTGCTGGCAGATTTGAGGAAGGTCATGCACGAAGGAGCGAAGCTTTCCTTGTGCCGTCTGACAGCACTGCCCACTCAGTGTCTCGGCTCCTCGTGGTGTTCAGGGTATAAATAAGGTGCTTGGGTCCTTTCTGAGGGACTTTCTTTTCAAGGCAGATCCTTCGTGGACTAGTTAATCAAGATGGATTCATGAGGCCTATTTCAAGTCATCAGTCTTCCTACATTATGCATTTCCTTTGACGATTGAGCCCACAAGCAGTGGAGAGGAATATAAATGTGTGACTTGCTGATACCTCTCCCAGCAACCAAGGCAGCAAACGGGACAGCATAACAACCTTTGGCTGAAAAATGTTTTCGGTTTAAGAACTGCATAAAGAACAGATGCAGCAAGGAAAACAGAATGAGGAAAAAACTCTTCCCAGTGTTGTTCTGTTTTCTATCTGAAGGCATGAGGTCTGTAACAGCCACCCATATTATTTACTAGCAGCAGGACTTTTGCATGTAATCGCTTTGCAAGGTTCGTTAATGCAGAGAGAGGAGTCTGTGGCATGGGCTAAAGAGCAAGTTTCCTCCTTTGAAGCGAGCCTGGCTGTTGCTCATGTGTTGCAGATGCTGTGAGTCAGAGCAGACGTGGAGGAGGGAGGCTGTCTCAGCCCATCAGCGCGGATGGGTCCAGATTTCTGTGGTTTATTGTCAGCCTGCTAATTCGATGGCGTTCGGAGAAAGCCAGGCGTTTTCCAGGCGTACGCAACGCAGGAGGCTGTACTCTCTGCTTTGCTGAGATGATTTTGTGAAGCAAATTTAAATCGAAGGGACAGCTAACCCTGCTGTAGGGCAGGGGCTGGGCTGACTGACACACTGGCCCTTCCAGCCTGGTTTTGACGGTTCCCAGAGAGAACTGCGCCTGCAGAAGTGTTGTCTCCCCTGGAGTACCCAGCTTCTGGGCAGTGAGTCTGTCGGGGGCCATGGGGAGCTCCGTGTTGCCCCAGGCCCTGGTGTGCCTGCCTTGCCAGGGGTGCTGGCACCACGCTCGGGCTGGAACGTGAGGTCTTGTACTCCCCCTCAACTGATACATCCCAAATGGTTCAGTTTTAAAGAGCCTGAAGAAAGTCACAGACCACCAAATCCAGGGTCTCAGCTCGTGCTCGAGACGTGGCTGCAAAGTAAGCTTTTCCCAATATTCACTGGCAAATCTCTGAAATGAACTGTTTGGCCACTCCATGGGAGCACAGAAGTGCCACAAAGTGCGGCGTTCCAGCACTGTGCACTTCTTGCTGTGCTTGATTGGATGGCAAAGGAAAGCATTTCTGTGCTGGTTCTTTCCCAATCTGGTTGATACTAATCATATTCCTGCAAACATATTTCTGCTGCCCCTCAACAGTGGGCTGCAGTCTTCCCTTAGTCAATATTTAAGAATTTAGTTTCTGTTTTCCAAATACGGCCAGTTAAAAACTAAATAAAATATCCTTTTTTTTTTTTTTTTTGCAACATGTGGCTATAATTAGTACAAGTTGACAGATGACTGATGACTTCTTTACTTGCAAAAATTGTAATTCTCCTGTTTCGTACAAGCACTGACTGATATTCCAGAAAGACAGATAAGCGCATTTAATTCCTGATGCCACTTTGTCAATAGAAGTATTTTCAAAAGACAGTTTGCCTAACGTTTGATATTTTCTTGTTTATATGTTAATCAGCAAAAATTCACCTCCTTGGGAATTATTTTCTAAAATATCTGACCTCTGGTATTCCTAGTTCATTGGCTGTCATGTCACCCAGACCTGCCCTGAGCAGATTCTGGTGGTGCAGTGATTAAAATTCCTTTGTAATTAGGACCCTTTCTATACTGGGCATGTGGAGGAGGGACAACAGGTGAAAATAGTTATTTCAGCAGTTGATAACAGCCAAAACACAAAGGCATATTCAAGGGTAATGATGTTCTCTATGGTCCCTACTGCCTTAAACGACTGGAAGATTTTCAGAGGTCTCCACACTTTTTAAAGAATCTGAATTGTGGGAAAAGTCACTGGGGAAAAATTAGTACAATCTTTGGGAAAAGAATAATTGCTTTTGTCTATTCAGACTATTTTAAAGTTCTACACAAGATAAATTCCAATGGATATTGTCGAACACTTGCTTCAGTTTCAGAATGGTTCACTTTGGGGAAAAGAGTGAAGGACAGTGTTTTCAACTGCAGCTGTCTCATCACTGGTGTCATAGTCTTTTTTTTGACTTTTTCTATTTAAATCTGCGTGTTGAGGGGTCTAAATACACCAGACATCTTACTCATACTCTGTTGTGAGCTTGGACTTTTCTTCATGCCTTTGTAGACCTTCCAAGGAGGAGCTGGTGGCACAAACTTCAAGTTGCTGTGTGGTAGTTTATTTTGACAGATCGTTTTCCCCTGAGTACCTCCCAGGAGCAAAATGTCAGTGTAATTTGGTCCTGGCCATGACTAACCAGTTGGCAACCTGTGAGGTCCCTCTTACTGAACCTTAGGAGCTCTGCGTGTCAAAAACCACTTGGCCTGAAATGCATTAAGATGTCAGGCACAATTATCCTGCTGCATTTCCTATTCATTAATCACAGCTCTGGCTTTCTGAAACTCCTACGCTAGCAATTATAAACAAGATTGATGTGGGTTTAACCAGCATTCTGAGGAATAACGTACACAGAAAAGATCACTTTTTTTTTCCTTTCTTTTTAACCTAAATCACTGTGCTTTGAAGGAAAACAAATCATCTCTTTAGAGCATCTCTACACCTATATCCAGTTCTCAGCCTTGCAAGTGGATGCCAAATTGCTTACAAAAAACTGGAAGAAAAAGTGTGAACGTCTTTAAAGACATTTTTGAGTGACTTAGGACTCCCTAGGTCTGACGCTGATGTGAGGGGGCAATTTAGTCTTTTCCCTGCAAGCTCTCTGTTTCCAAAACAGGTTTCCATCTAATGATTTGATCTTGGCCATGGCAATTAATAACCTAATTATCTCCTTCAGCCTGTGCACAGAGAGCACCATTTTGGGAACCTGACCTGGGAATTTCTCTCCTTGGAATAACATGATGTGGCTTTTTTAACTCATGCCATCATCATATGTTTGAGAGCGAGGAAAGGAGAGAAACTCAGTGGCAGCTTGAGAAGGTGGAAGCCTCCTCGCTGGAAGTGCTCAAGGCCAGGTTGGACGGAACTTTGAGCATCCCAGTCTAGTGGAAGGTGTTCCTGCCCATGGCAGCAGGATTGGAACTAGATAATCTTTAAAGTCCCTTCCAACCCAAACCGTTCTGTGATTCCTCTTATCCACCCAGAGGTGTGTTCTTCTGATGAGCTTCTCCTGTTTCTCTCCTGTACTAGGGGTTCATGGATATCGACCTGACCAAATTCAAAGAGAGTGGAGCCAATGTAACAGGCTTCCAGCTGGTGAATTACACGGATACTGTTCCCGCCAGGATCATGCAGCAGTGGAGGAATAATGATGCCAGGGAGCATCCTCGGGTGGACTGGAAGAGGCCAAAGGCAAGTGGTATAAAAAACTGTTTGATTAAGGGTCGATTTGGCTCAATTCAAGTTATGCTTACCTCTTTGTGATTGCACAGGGTTCTTTAATCTCACTCTGAAAACCTGTCACTTAATATAATTATGGACATTATCTGTTACAGGTGTCACAGCACTGTCTAAATTTTACTAGGCAGGAGTTGCTGCCTGCTAAGAAATACAGAAGTTAGTGTATTCATTCTGTCTCCTGGTTTTTACCCTCTTCAAAGCTAAATATTAAACATCTCATAATGTTCAGTATATATATAAAAAAAGCCTCATTAACGCCTTAACCTTTGGCTTGTTTACTACATATCCAGTGATAATAAAGTGTTTCTGGATGTTCTTTCTGAGTGTGTACAGCAGAGGGGAAATATATTTTATTTCTTAACACAGATAACCCTGAAACTGTTGAGGAGTGTGGTGGGGGGAGAGGTTGTTTTTTTCTGTCTGGCATCAGAAAACAAACACACTTGTGACAAACAATAATAGAAATGTCAGCTTCGGTGGTAGCAGTTTAAGAAAGTTGCAAACAAATATATCAGTGGGTGGTCACAGGAAAAGGCATTATTTCTAATGGTTACCATTCTTGCCAGAGGTTTACACTAGTTTCTGTACAAGTTTCTGCTTGAATAAACTCATCTTCTGCAGAATTTTTGCACGTTGAAGTAGAGTTTTCTGACCTCCATTTGTGACCAGAAATTAGTATTTGCTTTTGCTTATATCGCATTTACACTGCATAATGTGTTCCTTAAAAGTTCAGGTCAATGATTCTAATTAAACAGAAAGACTCAAGTAACAGGTGAATGGCTTTTAAGACTGAGCTCTCTTCAGGGAGTACAATCTGGAGGCAGCTGGGCTAGAAGAGCAAGAGGCAAAGCAGAGCCATGCTTAGCTCTGCATCAGGGGCTTCTCCTTCACTTTTACATCCTCAGGGAGAGAAAGCAACAGCTTTTATGGGTCAACAGGACAGTAGTGACTCCAGGGAGCAAGATTCTGTAGGACTTCATAGATGGAAGGATGAAAACAGGGCAAATAATTTGAAAAGTTGCCATGGGGCGAAGCAGTGTAGCACGCCCAAGGTCAGCTCACCCGAATGGGCGACGTACGACTCCTCTTCTCTTTCTAGTACACGTCAGCCCTCACATACGACGGGGTCCGGGTGATGGCTGAGGCATTTCAGAACCTGCGGAGGCAGCGGATCGACATCTCCCGTCGTGGCAATGCCGGGGACTGCCTTGCCAACCCAGCCGTGCCCTGGGGACAGGGCATCGACATCCAGAGAGCTCTGCAGCAGGTTTGGAACCCGACTAACGTGTGCGCGGCGCGAGTGGCTGCACGGAGGCTGCGGGTGGGGGAAGAGGGGTGATCAGCAGTAGAAATGATCAAACAGCTCGCTTGGGATGGGGAGCTGATCCCTCCAGATCAGAGCCAGGTCTCCTAAAGGGTTCAGGGGTGCGTTTAGCAAACTGCGTCTCCTGGCACCAGCCAATGTGTCCTTGACTTCTCTAATTTCTGTTGGAGTTCTGGGATGGAAGAGCCAAGGTATTATGCTATAAAAATCCTGGATCCCTGTTTTTTATCTTCCCCTTTCCGAGAGAGAGACCTGCTTAGACCATGATATGAAACTGGGGATGGGGGTTGCTGATTCACCAGAAGGCTGTGCTGCTGTCCAACAAGATCTAGACAGCCTAAAGAGCTGGGTGAAGTTGAACTTCATGAAGTTTAGCAGGGGCGAGTGTAGAGTCCTGCATCTGGGGAGAAATAATGCCAGACACCAGTACAGATTAGAGGTAATCCTGCTGGAAAGCAGCCCCATGGAGAAAGGCCTTGGCATCCTAGTGCTCAGTAAGTTGTCCATGGGACAGCAATGTGCCCTTGTGGCCAAGAGGGACAATGGGATCCTGGGGTGAATCAAGAAAAGGTTGTCCAGCAGGGCTAGGGAGGTTCTCCTCCCCGTCTGCTCTGCCCTGGTGAGACCAAACCTGGAATCCTGTGTCCAGTTTGGGCCTCCCCAATTCAATAGAGACAGGGACCTACTGAAGAGAGTCCAAGGGAGAGCTACGAGGGTGATCAATGGACTTGAACATCTCTGCTATGAAGAGAGACTGAGAGAACTGGGGCTGTTTAGTCTTGAAAAGAGAAAACTGAGAGGGGATCTTACTAACATATACAAATACCTGAGGAGTGGGTGTCAAGAGGAAGGGGCAGTCTCTTTGCAGTGGTGCCCAGTAATAGGACAAGGAATAAGGTGTGTAAGCTAGAACATAGGAAGTTCCACCTCAACATGAGGAGAAACTTTTTCATTGTGAGGGTGCTGGAGCCCTGGCACAGGTTGCCCAGAGAGGTTGTGGAGTCTCCTTCTCTGGAGACTTCCCAAACCTGCCTGGATGCATTCCTGTGTGACCTGCCCTAGGGGATCCTGCTTTGGTGGGGTGGGTGGACTAGATAATCTCTAGAGGTCCCTTCCAACTCCTAACATTGTATGATTCTATGATATTTTTTGAAGTTCCTTCGACTCTCTGTGAAGTTGTTTTCAGTTCCAGACAGCTAATGAAGCTTGAAATCATGTGAATTTTGCCTTATGTGTTGCCTGTTGTCAAAATGTCCTCCAAGCCCAGATTATAGCTTGTTTCATACTGTGAGGATTCATAAGTCTTAATGACAGCCATTTAGATATCTGATAATCCTGCTTTTTCGTTCTGCATAAAACTTATTTTTGAATAAACAAAAATACTGCATGAAACTTGTAGCAAGGAAGAAAAACAGTACAGTTATCAAAGACTTAGAAAGGTAGAATGCTTTAAAATTCCATTAACTTTCAAGGCTGACATTCATTTCTAGCATTTTTCTTTTTTTCAGACAAAAATAGATGGATTCCTTGCAAATACTGCTAGCTCAGTGTTACCCAAATATAGCTTATCCCATCTTCCTTCCCCAACTGTGAAGAAGGCAAGAAGAAAATTTGGTTAATTTGCATCATATGTAAATTTCCCCATGTATTTTGTTTTGCTTTGGTTTCGGCTTACTGGTAAACAACAATTCCTTTTAAAAACCAAGTCTTGCATCTGATTTGATTTTGTTGTCTGGATTCAATTTGTTCCCAAGCCTGTCATTGGCTTTCTGTATGACCTTGGGCAAATCACTGTCATAACTTCCCCAAACCCCCATAATAAAATCAGCCTCCTTGATGCATTAGGGAGATCGTTTACCTAATAAACATGAAATACTTGGAAGTCTTCTGATGAGCAATGGGTTCTCAAGCATTTTCCTTTATTGAATTTATGAGAATAGGAGATCAAAATTGGACTTGGCTAGAAGATACAATTTTGTGTGTGTTGGAAAATGTCCTCTGAAGTTTCCTCATCTCTTCATTAAAACAATTTCAAAACTCTCAATTTTTCAACTGTAGTGATTTTGGGACAAACAAGATAAAGAGCTATTTGCAAAAGTTGTTTATTTACAGTTGAAAAACTATAATTTTCAAAAGATTTGGCCAGTTCAGTTGTGATGGTCGAAATAAAAGGCTCTGAAACATACAGAGAAAGAAGTCTCCTAGGGAGATTTTAGCTATGAATTGAATAATCATCCAGCATTTAGTATTGTAGCAAGAAAGAGGCAGATGGAAATAGAAGAATTTATGATTACTTTGAAGGTTTGAGTTATCCTTTCTGTAAAGGTTCACAATTAGGGCAATTCTTACAACTATTCACAGTGTGCTTTCTCTTTACCTCCCATTTACTAATGTCTAAAATTTTATAAGCTGTTTAAAAGCAAAAAGTTTCTCTACTTATTTCTACTCAAATTTCTGGAATAAGCTCCTGAATTGCCTTATTTCTGTTTAGTGTGGGAAGGAGTCATGGATGGCAGGAGCAAAGATGAAAAGCAATTTGAAACATTCTGCAATTTTTCAAAAACAGAAATCTAACAAAATGTAAGCTTTTGTTAAAGAGAATTATTTTTTTTCCCAAGTAAAATGCTCACACACAAAATATTATTTTAAACTAATACACTAGAGTTTCAGTTGTATATCAAAAAGTTTATGATAATTTTTGACATTTTTTTTGGTTAACATTATATGGTTATCCTATCTTGTAAGCAGGTAGCTAGTCCCTAACTGCTGCTGAACCCTGCAGACCAGAAGGCCACAATAGCTTTCTTCTCCAACTCTCCCAGCAAAGATTGTCATGCCCGTGCCTTTATACACAACTACACTTAAATGCTCCATATCTCCAGTTGACTTAGCACTGTTGAAAACTCAGTGTTTTGTAGTGATTCAGAGGACCTCAGAGGATGGTAAATGATGGAAAATTCATGCTGCAACCTTCAGGATGAATGGGAGAAGAGAACCCTTTTTCCTTTTCAGTGCCACATGGATGTCACAGGATTAAGACTGCGTTAATTCAGATAGAAGCAATTGGTGCTATACACCTGCCTTGTGGTGCATATAAAGCTACAAAGCATGAGGACCTGTGACCTCAACTTCAGAACTGGTCAGGACCTGAATACAAAAGCAAAGGGGCCATGAAAAAGCAGGCACAGGAGTGCATAAGACAATGATACTTTTCTAGTGCATCTACCCTTTACGGGCATATTGCGTCTTGTGAGAAGTGAAAAGCATATTTCTCCAAATGTCACCAGGAATACCTCTTGACTTGAAGGAGCTTCAGAAAATACTGACAGATGTTCATTTTCATGACAAACCATTGTGATAATAGCTGGGAAACAAACAGAGTTTAAGCAGGTTAGCGACAGATTTCCTCCTTAGTGGTATATCCTAATTTCTTTTCCGTTGGTCTGTATTCCGAGGATCTCAGAGCACTTAAAAAGGCTGCTGAATACCTGTTCCCTTTTAGCATGTGGGAAGAGTTTGGTTGCAGGGACAACAGGTTTGTCCAAAGCAAGTGGAAAGGCTGAGAACAGACCTTTAATTCCCAACCTATTGACGTGAGCACTTCTCCAGGTCATGTCTATAGAGACCTGAATCTGCATTCCTTTTCCCTGGTCCTCACACACCATCTGTGACTCCAGTCTGAAGCCCTTCTCCATGCTGGGCTGGGCACTGTTGCAGCAAGTCAAATGGCCACCCTGAGAGGAGAAGTTTAGGACGTGGGATGTGATGTGAGCAACACTCTTCAGCTCAGCAGTGTTATCAGCAGAGATTTATGATTCAAAGTTTCCTATGCAAATCTCATTTGCAATATCAAATTGTCAGGTTTTATTAGGCTGGTGCAGAGGTAATTAAATTTGCTTGTTAACTGATAGACTGCTCTCTATTGAAAGGTGGCCTCTGGGAGCTGTGGCCACAGTTTCGTATTTCCTGCAAATAAAGTTTCTGATTTGAACTGACAAATTCTTTACCAAATCCTGACTCTAGGTCAGATTTAGAAAACATGAACTAGCGCGAACTCCGAGGAGTTCAGAGCTGATTTAGCTCACTGTCACATCCCAAGAGGTGATGGACTCACACACATGATCTAGCTGTTGTGCTGTTGTGCGTTGCTGAGCTCAGTAATAGACCACTAAGTTTCAAGCGAAAGGTTTTTAAAAGAAAGGGTAAGTTAAGAGAAAGGCTGTGCACGTGGCCAGATATGCTGTAGAGAGTGAACCTAAGCTAAAGCCTGGTGTCAGATAGACATTCTGTCTCCCCTACACACGTCTGAGAGACACGACTACACCCTCCATGCCTGCTCCCCTCTTCCTCTTACTGCTGCCAAGTCGCCACCACCTGGGATTCTGACCAATTTGCTCTCCTCGTTGATATTTATATCTTTAAGGTCCGTTTTGAAGGATTGTCTGGCAACGTTCAGTTTAACGAGAAGGGGCGGAGGACCAACTACACCCTCCACGTGATCGAGATGAAACATGACGGGGTCAGAAAGGTAAAGCAGACAGCAACCCGGGATCCTGCGTTGGGCACCAGCCCACTGTTTGAGTTACGGCGTGGTTAGGTCTCTGTTCAAGTTACAGCATGGTTAGGTGTCAGCAGACGTTTCTGTTCATGAAAGCTTGCATGTGGAGTCACCACGAGTGCATTCTCTCTCTGCATGAGTTGTCAAGAGCAGCAAGGATATCTCAGCTCCAGGGCAGGGATTTCCAGGATAGTAAAAGCTTGGCCCCCTCAAATTTGCTTTTGGCAGGGTACATTGGCCCAGACCCAGATACACGACTGTCTGTTTCTTGCTCTCCCACTTTTCTTTTTCAAGAATAAGCCCAGGCGGAGCCAGGCAGAAGCTGTCTGCCCTAACCAGTGTAGGTAAACCTTTATATTGACCTAATTCTGCTCTCCTTGAAGTGACAAAAGCTTTGTCGCTAACCATGTCCTGACAACTATACAGACATTCGTGCTGTTCTGGAATCTTGATCCATTTCTATATCCCAGGCACTTTGAAAAAACTGGGTTTGTTCAGGGGTGCCCAGCCCTTGAAACACTAATCTTTTTGAAAATCTGACTTCATGTACTTATGTCCTACCTATCTAAAGAACAAAGAATAATTGTTATTCCATCAATAAAGGAGAGCTACTAAATATTTCGGAATGGGGAATTCAGTGGAATCCCACTGCACGCCCTCAGTTCCTTGAAATATAAAAACTTGTCTGACACTAAGAAAACTGCAAATAGTGAAAGTTCCAAATTTATAGTCCCTACCCCCAGTTCATGGCTGAGAGCAGCCAATCTGATATCAGAGCCCACCACAGTCAAGCGAAACAGGGCAAATTCCTCATTGAGAAATAAAAGAAGTGTCATTTTGAAGATATACAAACTGGTCTTCCCTGTGGTATTTATAAGAGAACAAATTCAGTGTTATGTTCAGTTTGGGGCTCTGAACCTCAAGAAGGTGACAGTTTGGAAAGAGTCTAGAGGAGAAGGAACAGAATGGCTAAATATCTTGATATAGTGTGTATTTACTGATGGGAATTGTATTTCTTTGGAAGACAAACACACCACTGCCATGATACATATTGTATCTTAGATCCACCAGGTCAGAGATGCAAAACAGACATACGTGTCTCCATTTATGTTGCCCATGGGCAGAGTTTTGGAAACTCTTCCCTCGCTCTCCTTTCTTTTTGTCTGTGCAATGAAGAGAGATGAGAAGCCTGCACAGATTTTTTTTTTTTCTCCTGAAGTGTTAAGATGTCTAATCTGCCATCAGCAGGCTCCTGGTCGTGCCCTGTGTTAATACCCTTTCCCATTTACAGTGATAAATTCCTTTCAAATGAGCAGAGCTGAGGCAACTTTATACTTACATGAGGTGATGTAAAACCTCTTACAAAATCAAGCCCTCAAAGTGGATAAACTCAGCAGTGAACTTCCAAATGATATTTGGTGGCATTCTGCTTTACCTGCAAGCCGTGATAGATCAGCCCACATCCTTGATTATTAATAAGCACAACCTTACATGAGAGTTCTTCCTATTACAACTGTTCAGTTTATTCATAACCTCAAACTTTCTGACATTGCCCAGGGTTGTTGGTTTTTTTATTTTATTTGATCTTAGTCCTGTTGTCTCAAGATGTCCTAAGAGTCAGTCCTGTGTTTGTGCAGGCTTTCAGCTGCAGGACAGCATTTTAAAACCCTGTAGCCTCTGGACATGCAGCAGACATGCTCACCACTAGAAAAATACTCAGAAGTCACACAGGAAAGTGTGAACTCTTGTCGTAGGGAATGGCAGTAATCCCGCAGTGCCATGTCCCAAATGTTTTTACGTGCATACAAGCACTTTGCTACTGTGGTGTGTCATGCAGATGATTTTCAGGCCTGGAAGCATGGTGGGATGGGGAAGTTCTTGGTCACCCTGGCAAAAGACATCAAGAATCGGGAGAGGAGGTCTCTGGTTGGGTATGAATATGCAGAGAGAGTTGATCCTGTTTGGATGACCCTGTTACCGTATCGTGGTTAATATTACAAAAATATTATCATTGCAATATCTGGGGTTTGTGTTCGGCAGATTGGTTATTGGAATGAAGATGAGAAGTTGGTTCCAGCAGCCATAGATACTCAAAGTGGCAATGAGTCTACAAGCCTCCAGAACAGGACTTACATAGTCACAACTATCCTAGTAAGTGCTGTGACTTCTATCCCAGCTCTCCCTCTCCCTCATCTCCCCGATGTACATACTCCCTCTTCGCCTTCATGTGCCCTCCTTTCTACTGTATCATTTTTATAATAGCAATAACAATAATAATAATAATAATAATAACAGCACTTACTGTTTCCTGCCGGGTCCATAAAGGTATCTGAAAATTGCTGTGGCTAATTAAATAGGTATTAAAGAGCTCTCATGCTTAAGTGTAGAAAATACAAAAGATTATGACAAGATAGTAGAGGCATCAGCATAGGTAAATTAGAAACATTATACGTGTGCTTTGTATTTAGCCCACAGAATGGGGGCTGTAATTTTTGGAAGGATAAACTGTATTGTGTAGAAAGGCTGAATCATAGCTCGAAAAACAAATCTCCACTATAATCATGAAGGAATAATAGATACTCTGTAATGTATGGTATCATGTATCGTGTCATTGTATACACTTACCCTACAGAAACATAAAATTTTACTAACTTGTTTGTTGAATGCTTACTGTGAGTCTACAGAGAAGACACAATACCCAAACTGAGTTAAACATCTTAAGAATGTGGAGTGTGGCTCAGTCTTGGTCTTCTGTGTGCCAGGAAGACCCATATGTGATGCTCAAGAAGAACGCCAACCAGTTTGAAGGCAATGAGAGGTACGAAGGCTACTGTGTGGAGCTTGCTGCTGAGATTGCGAAGCATGTGGGCTACCACTACAGACTGGAGATTGTCAGAGATGGGAAATACGGAGCCCGGGACCCTGACACCAAAACGTGGAACGGCATGGTGGGAGAACTCGTTTATGGGGTGAGTTTCTGACCTTGTCCGTTGTCTTTAGCTCGTGGGGCTTGAGAACACATTCAAGCCCTAGAGTAAGAAGGAGCCCTGCCTTCTGTCAGCCTGAGCTGTCTTGAGGGCTGCAGATCTGATAATGCAAATAATCAGCCCAAGTAAAACAGTTAATTTAAGGAGGGACAACACATTTTGTGCCTATGGAAATGTCAAAGTGCTTCCTTTCTGTAGTTCCAAGACTCTTTTTCTTTCCATTTTTGGAAGAACAAGTATTGAAAGGTCATACTTTCCCATGGGTAGAATCTCCAAATTTTACTCTGTTTTATATTTGCATAATAATGGCAGGATGAAAGAAGGGGAAGATTTCAAACACTCTGACTGGTGAACAGCAGGACTTAGACTGCTTTCTGTCTAGCCACTAATTTCCATCGTCTCAGGTACACCCTACACTTCTAAACCTGGTTCTGTCTGGTAGTTTGCAGTCTGTGATGTTCAGGTCATCCTTCGGAGTGGTCTGATTTTCCCTTGAAGGAAAAGGGGAAATTAGTGTTGGGAGTATCAGTGCCCAAGTGCCTGTGTCACTGTGTTGGAGCAGGGGATGATCTGTGTCCTGCCAGTAGCTCCACAGTATATGCCGACAGCTGTTTCCATGCATTTCCCTTTCCATTTTCAATATGGATTGTAAAATAAGTGGAGAGTGCACATCAGTGTCACTGGAACATTTTTCCTCTTCTCCTGCATCAGTTATGCAATCAAAAAGCAGTTCCTGATGGAAGTAAACACCCTAGCATCCTTTTTCAGGCGATTGGCCTTTCCTTGCCTCTTTTGATGTCTGGATGATAAAGCTCTTTAGGAAAAATCAACTGCATCAGACTGCGGCATCAGTGGATAAATCAGAGAAGAGCTAGATGGCTGCGAAAGAAAACTGATGTGATTTCAAAACAACTGGCAATCAGTGGTGATGAAATGGAAATAATCCACCAATATTATGGGCTGCTCCTTTTTAACATTTCTCTTGCAATTGGTTTTGTCTGATTTTTTTCTGAGATAGCAGGGGTAAACAGAGATTAAAGGAGCATAATCTGGAGTTAGTAGATACTTTTTGTCCCCAGAATGCAAATCTCTTCTGTCTCTCCTTTTCAGAGGGCGGATGTGGCTGTGGCACCGTTAACCATCACTCTGGTTCGAGAAGAAGTTATAGACTTTTCCAAACCGTTCATGAGCTTAGGTATATCTATCATGATAAAAAAACCTCAGAAGTCCAAACCAGGAGTTTTTTCCTTTCTGGATCCTTTGGCTTACGAGATATGGATGTGCATTGTTTTTGCCTACATTGGAGTGAGTGTCGTCCTCTTCCTGGTGAGTCGCTTCAGCCCTTACGAGTGGCACACTGAGGAATTCGAAGAAGGACGGGACCAGCCAGCCAATGACCAGACTAATGAGTTTGGGATATTCAACAGTCTCTGGTTCTCCCTAGGAGCTTTCATGCAGCAAGGATGTGATATTTCTCCAAGGTGGGTTCCCTTTCCCAGTGAACCTTCTTCCAGTTCACATGGTTTTATCTTTCCGCATGCTTTGGAGCTAAACAGGTTCTTCTTTGACCTTCCTTTCTGAACAGTAGTGTAGCTCTGTCAGTCAGTTACAGATTCAGAGAGGATCCAAGGGTTCACAGGTCTTAGAGCCCTGAACTTGAGACCTCAAAATTGAGATCATAAAAATACCATTCTAAATTTGTCCCGGGGAGTTCTTTTGCAGGAATTTATAGAAATGCTACCCAATTGCAATCAATTTTTATCAGTCGTTTATTTTGTTACTATTAGAAACAAGATCATTTTGGTATTATAGGGATGTTATAAAATTCCAGTAGAGTCAAGAGAAATAATACAGTAGGTGCCCAGTGAAAGGTTATATGGTCTGTGCCAAAGATTTTAGAGCACATTGAGTGGCTTTAAGTATTATTGGCCTTTGGTAAAGGTCAGAGAAGTACTGAGTTTTCCTTCTGGTTCCCGTTTCAGTCAATAGTTCTGCCAGCTGAAAGTTCAGTAGGACCCGAAGTCCAAAAGGATTTTATGGTGAATGACTCTTGTGATGAATTTTTAGATAATTTTTCTTGGGAAAACAGGCACAATATAAGGTGGCTGGAAAACTTCATGGAATGTAGAAGGTATAAATCTGTGATAGAGACACTGGCAGAGACTTATTTGTAAATAACGTCTGTAAAGGCCACCTTCATTTTTGAGAGCTGTATTTGCACAAGTCTTATTGCAGAGATTTTGCTTACTGCAGGAGCCCATGATAGACGTATCTTCTCAACACCTTGTTCATACAAAGGCGTTCAAATAAAATAAATTAAAAGTATGGGAACCAAATAGCTACACGTGGGGCTCTGACAAATTCTCTTTTTTTCTTTGCATAAATTGTATGTCCAGTAGGTCTATCTGTAATAATCAAGGGGTCTTTCTTGTGGTATGTGTATATGGATATGAGGCAGGATCAAAGGTGATCCAGGGATAAGGTTTTTGACACCTCCCATGTTTTGTGTCCAGGGCAGATGTACTTAGAGGTTTTGAAACTGAAAAAGGCCTAAGGACCTGTGGCTTGAGATACAGGTCTTATGTATCCATCACTCCCAAGAGGTTTTTCTGGTTGTTGGTTGGAGGGAGAGCACGTGGACAGGTCAAGCACCAAAGCTGCTAGATGCTGCAGGACACGGCTATCCCTTATCCTCTCCACACTTGTCCCAGTTTAGGCTAAGAATGTTTTTGGCCAGGTCTGACTCAAACTGGAGGTACTGCCAGTCACGAGAATGAATTTGCAGGCAGCATATGCATTTTCTGCATTTACATGCCATGGTGACATCTGAAAGTGCTGCTCTGATACAAGCAGCCAGCACAGAGGCCTTTAGTTTTCTTTTTTTTCCCCATCCTTCCTTTTTTTGGGGCTTTGTCTCCCTTCTCTCCGAAGGGAATTTCAGCTGCGATACGTGTCTTGTGGGTGAACGCAGCAGGCAGAAGTTAATTTCATGCATGCTGGGATGGCATCAGAGCTCGGGGGACAAGGAGGAGGCACGGCTCCGTCGGCAAGCGGAGATAACTCCGCAGCTCAGCGCGGCTCCCACGGGACGACGCGGGGGGATCAGGCACCAGCTTGTCGGGTATTGGATGCCAATTTGTCCAGATATTAATGAGCTTGGGATAGCAGGGGAATAAGAGCCTACAGGGCACTTGGGTGGTGACAGCTCTTATGAATATGATTTATTGTCTGATCATTGCTTAGCAGGGGTCCAGGCAGAGCATTCGGAAAGTCTTCCCAGCTGAGGGAATATCAACTTTATTGCTGTCTTGTAACGCAGCCCCCTGCATTCGGATCAGGTTATTGTGATTTTCATTCTTGTTGTTGCTCTTGTCATCATTATCCTTATTTAGTGAAGAGAATGTCTTCCTCTGGGGACATTTCAATAGCCAGTTTCTGTTCCAAAGAGGAGCGTGGAGAGGTGAAAAGCTGAGACTTTGCAGAATAGCAAATTTGGAAACGGCTTTAATAAAAAACGTCAGGGAAAGATCAGTGGGTTTGATTCAAATAACAAGATTTGCTCTAGCTAAACAACACTCTTTGAATCACGATTTCAAAGTGTTTTATTTTGCTTTGAATTTATTTTTGCTTTGAAATGTGAAACGAGAACGATTCTGTCATTGTTATTTTAATGTTGTTAATTTTATCGTCCTGATAATGAAAATTACAATTTGACTGAAACCAATATTTTCCCATGGAGCACAAGAACACTTTCTGACTACAAATATTTACAAGAAGACAAAATTCGAAAAATGAAATATGGGAATTGTTAAAACTCCCAGTACTGTGAGTAGTTCTTGAGACGGTTGCAAGGGGAGGGGGGACATAATCTGTGAAATGTGAAAGCAAGGAGGAAGCAGAAGAGTGAGAATTTCCGTAGGATGCTGTTGTACAGAAAGGCTCTGGGTGCGCTCCATATTTCACATGTATTTTTCACACGAACCTAGTGCAGGATTTCTGTGACACATCACTTAGCAATGAATGCTTGGTAGAACGACACTGTGGGCAGGTGGGGATCTGCTCTATTCCAATATATTTCCTATGCGGTTGCTTCTAAACTTATCACTACAATCTCTCAGCATCTCCCCAGTAATGTATTAACAAACATAAATAGATTCTGTCGTACATCTGTTCTGTCATTCTCTCCCCAGCAGAAAGGAGCAAGTGCAGGGGTGTATTTTGTTCTTTTAGAGGTTTCGGGTTGTTTATTTCAGTTTTGTTTTGGGAAGGAGTAACGGAAAATTGTCAGGAGGTTTGTGGTTTTTTTCCAGAGCATGCTTGTTTTAAGTGCATATGCCACTATGTATTTAACATTAAAAAAATGTAAGATCAAAACTGCAGACACATCACTCAGCACAGCGGGTGGCGAGGTTTGCAGCAAGTCCTTGCTCTTGTAAATGTGCGTTCCTCAGTTTCAGACCAGTCCCCAGGGAATTTTGGTCCCCCACAGAGACAAAAATTTGCTTTTGAAGGAAAGTGGTGTCCTTTTTAAGGACGGTCTTACTAGCCAGAACTTTAATCAGGCTTTTAAGCATGCTGGTCACAACCTAACCAACACTTCGAAGATCCGCTGTGAATTTGATGACCTGCACGTAGCCAAGACAGAGCGTGGCTGTGAGTTACGTGCTCATAGCATCTTCTTCTGAGGAGTAAGGCTGCTGCACATGAGGCTGATCTTCTTGAAGCTCTGAAGCTTTCATGTCTAGGCATAGTCTGGGTGACTGTAACAAAGGCCAGGCAGTAACCAGTCATGGAGTGTCCCAGCTGGATCTGGTGACAGTCTGTGTCTTTGGATGCTGCAACATGAGCATGAGCAAGGAATCCATCCCTACTAAGCCTTAAATGGAATGACTCAACTGTAGGTACATAGCTTCAGCCAAAGGAGCCTTGGCCATTTCCCACTGTGCAGTCTCCTTCTGCGCCATCACTGACCAGTGGCCCCACTGGATGTGGTTCAGTCTCTGCTGCACGGACTAATTTGTCCTGGTTGAGGTGAGGTGGTCCCTATCATTGCCCTTAAAGTCTGTGCTTTCACAGCACTGGCTGGCGCACAGCAGAACAGGGGAGAAGCAACGCTTTGGAGTTGTGAGGAGTTTCATGTACACAGTAATGGGCAGAAATCAGTGAAGTCTGAAACGGGCCATAAACCATTAGGCTTTGCAAAGTGCCACCTTAACGTCAGAAAACAGTCATGAAATTGCAAAAGCACTCATTAAACGTGAAATACAGACCGAGAAAGGAGATGCTCAGAGCAGGCATCTGAGGTAATAAATATCCCACAGCCAATAGCAAGAGCCTGCAGCAAAACATGAAGTAAATTTATCTCACATTGTACCATTTTTTCAGAAATATAATTTGATAAATTGTCTTCAGAGCTTAAAATAACCTCAGTGTGTAGCAGCTGTGGAGAGCAGGACCTCACTAATACCCAGCACGTTGCTGCCATTGCTTGGTCAGGCTGAGCCTTTCAGAAGGAGACCGAGGGATGTCTGGGCTTCTCGACCTCCTCTGCAGGAAAACGAGATATCTGATTTTTTCATCTGCCCCATCATTTTCTACAAAACCAATTATTTGATTGTTATGAAAAGAAAAAAAAAAAAGCAGGGAGCAGAATATATATTTCTCTTGTCAGTTTCCTAGCTTGATCTTCTGGTTTTTGTTATTCCAAAATGTGTTGCTTCACGTGGTTTCAGCCCAAAGGAGACTTCTTGTATATTGGAGACTATTAAATTTAATCCAGTTACTCCTCCTGTGACTCAGAAAACTTATGTTTGACTAAAATGAAATACATTTGGCTAAAATAGACTTTACAGAAAGGCATTTATTCTTCCTTTGAATATACCATGGGATACACACAGTTTCTCTCAGCTGAGTGACTATAAGAGTCTTGTCCCCACTGGAATTTAACAGGAGGATAAATATCACACAGTATCGCCCAGTAAATGCAGCCATCCTTTGTGCCCTGCCAGAGGAAAATTAAACAGAGGTCTCAAAAAATAAACCTGGCTTTGTGAGGGCTCTCTTTACACTGTGTTCTGGAATCAAAACGTATATTGTGGGTTCAGATCAAAACATACCATGAGTAGAAGGGAAATGTATAGTCATATCATGACACAGTGGGGTATTATGTCATGATACCTGGACAATACAGCTTGAAATTGTTTATTCTCATCTGCATGATTGATTGATTTATTGATTGATGAACAGAGCTGGAGATGCCCTGGTCAGCCTATGCTGGAAGTGAAATGATGGAGGAATATCCCTCCAGCTGGGATATTCTTTGGGATAAAGAGTTAAACAGGTCTTCACTTGCCTGCAGAGCCCAGCCCGGTGCAGGCTGCAGCGACAGGTACCAACAGTGACCCCCCTGCCTGGGGAGGGTTGCTCCCAGAGATAATGAATGAAGCCACTCTGAGGTGGGAAGGAGAGATAAATGCTGGCTGCCATCCAGTCAATAGATATGATCTATTATTTATAGGCATCTTGTGGACATCATTACTTCTTTTCAGTGACATGGAAACAGTGTGCTCTGGCTGATCTATGCAGTGAACAGCCAGGGTTGCATTTCACTGCATTCCTTTGCAGCATCATATGGTTTTGTCTGTGGAAGAGCAAGCAGGGTGTTTCTTACGTACCTGTAATTAATGCTAAGCATTTTCTTCTGCTGTTTTTCCTGTTTATTTACATTTCTTTTTAGATCAATTGAAAAAAAAAAAATCACAAGAGACTTCAGCCATACAGCTGGTGGAAATAACAGCAAAATTTCTCCACAAGTTGTTGAGGTTTTTTTTTCCTAAACTAGCCTCTAGAGATTTTGAAAGTAGAAGCACGTCTAAATTTCATCAAAATGTTTCTGATATTGAGAGAAATTATCCTGTTTTAGACAAAATCTAAATCAGAAATTGGTTAGGACAAAAATTTTCTTTTTTTTTTTTTTTAATGAGAGATTTGATTTGGGTTGTTTCAAGGGAATTATTTCTGTCTGTCATTTGTTAACTTGCATTTCCAGGGTACTTACTTTGCTAAAAATTCAGAATTAGGGAAATCAGAACCAGCTGCATTTCACAATTAAAAGGATTATAATTCTTTCCTGAAATGAAGGCTGAGCCTCGGTGTTTATTTGGCAACTCTTGATTTCAGTAGGCATCTTCTCTGACACTCCAAGCATCTGCCTGTTTTTTTTGGCCTGATGTCCAGTTCTGGTACACTCCTTGCAGTACCCACTGTAATCTCAACCAGGACTTAACTTGTCCTGGAGAGTTGTGGGAGCTCTCCCAAGGCAGGAGTCCCACAAGCAACGGGGAAAGATTTGTGCTTTTTTTCTTCCTCACGCTGTTTGCACAGAGAGGTCTGTGGGTGATGGCCTCTTTGGGGACATGGGAGATGGTGACCTTGCTCCTACAGACCAGGTTGCTCACTACTGGTTGGATTCTCTGCGAGGTCTCAGGCCATATTTTTGCAATGGAGGAAGCAGCAACTTGTCGTTTCCTCGGGGAACACGTGCAACCTGCAGCTCGTGCTAGGGGACACGGCAGCCAAGCCAGGCTGGAGGCAAGGTTAGTTCAGCAACCCTGCTCCTTCTGCAGTGTGGTGTGAATCCAGGAGGATTGTTTCCTGGAGAAAAAGCTCAGGATCTTTGTCGGGTTTTTTGGCAGTCTCCCTGAACTGGTGAGCTGGTGTAGGTCTTGAAGAATAAAAGTTAAAAAAAAAAGAAAAAAATAGGATTTCAACTCCTGGAAAATCTGCTTTCCTTTTAAAATTGTACCAAATGATTTTGCGATTATCTCTACCTGGCAGAGTTAATTATGTCCAGGGAGAGGAAATTCAGGTCACAGGGTAACAGCAATACTTGCAAATCACCAGGAACTGATGACCACACTTATTTCTGAAACGCACTTAGCCAGGGAAAGTGACTCACCAGAGGAGCAGCTTGACAAATTGCACAATATCTAACTAAACAGTCCCCTTTGGAGTTTGTGCACTTCCATGGCAACCAAAATGTGGCAGCCAGGAGAAAATGGAAATTCTTCTAAATAGTCATGCTTGTTATCATTTTTTTTCATTCGGAAAAATATTGAAGTATACATAGGACTTGGAAGAAGGAAATAACCAACTGAGATAATATTGTCAGATACATGCAGTTTCATCTGTAAAGGTAAAAATTAGTCTTTTGAATTTTCATGCTCTGCTATCGGAAAATTTCTAAATGCTGCGGACGTAATGAATGTTTCCTCTACTGATCTGGAAGCCACATCCTAAGAATGGTTTCCCTATCAGGCACATCTAGTCACTCTTCCACAGCTCTGAGGTTGCTGGGGGACAGCAAGAAATTTGCTCAAAGTCCCCCCGTTGAGTGACAGATTCACTAATCGTTCCACCAGCTGTGTTTGAAAGAAGTCAAACACTTGATCTAAAAGCAGATTTATTAAGCTAAAAATATATCTGCAATCTCTTTCTTCAGGACTAAATAAATGTTTCTCCGATTTTTGATTGAAAACAAAAGTTAAAAATGGCAGGGAGGAAAGTGCATTTCCCACGTTTTTAATCTATTGAAAAGTTTTTATTAGGGCATCTCTGGCATGGAAATAGCATGTGCTTCTTGTGTTCCTAATGCTCTGCGCTGGCTGAGGGTCATGAATGGCACAAGATTTATACGAGAGCCTCTGAGATTTATAACCTTCTCCATGACACCAGCAGGAGACCCTCTGCAGCTCCACGAGCTCCCTATTACACTGTGCTCTGACTTGCCAGTTTGCAATCAGTAAGAGAAACACACTTCCTCTTTTCAGTTTCTTCCCTCATGATAACCTGTTATCCCCAAGCAGGCGGCTCAGCCAGGGTCCAACATTCTCCGGACCGCAGTCAGGACTGCGCACGGTTGTGTCTTCCTAATAGTTAGGTTGATTGCCAAGTGTTTTTTGTTGAAGAATAGGGGTTGTGAGGAGCTGAACGACCTCCAGCTCCCTGACGTGCTGTCCTCTGCACGGCCACCTGTCACACACTGCTTTGACGTTGGCACTCCCGAAAAGTGTTGTAGCTAAGATGGGAAACCCTGAGCGTGTTTTCACAGGGAAGCCCAGCTTAAAGAACTCCTCCATATGCTGTACATCACTTTTATCAGCACTGAGATATCATGTGCGTGCTCTCTGGCTGCACAGCCGAATGAGCACTGAACTCTGCAGCTCAGATTGTTCTGGCTCACTACACACAGGAGCAGCCACAGCTGCTCTTTGCTGGTTTAATCCCCAGAGCTGGCCAATACCTCATGGCTTTCTGCTGTGAGACTGAGTCCTTCTCTTATCCCACTGGCATTTGGGATTTGTTGTACCTATTCTGCTTTTGTCCCCGATTTCAGCCCAGCTACTTGTCCTGGTAACTGGAGAAGCACTGTACCCCTTCTCACGAGAAGATAAGGAATGCATAAATTTATTGAAATATGACAAATGTGCTAGGTAGATTACTCATTGTGAAAGGCTTAATGAAGCTGAGTAGTTGAGAAAAGCGAAATGTGGGTCATGCTAAGAAATAGGGGCAGAAGCCTTGCTGTGCTTGGATGGGGTCTGGAGTTGGAGGAGGCAGAGGATGGAGTCACCTCTGAAGTCCTCCATGCTGGTGGATTGGTTTTCTTTCCATTTTCGCTTGGATCAAAGGAGCCAAACAGCAAGGAGGGACCACCTGATTTGGATCATCAAATGGTGTACACACCCCTTTCTTTCAGCAGCAATATACTTTAAGGCCTCCAATCTATTTAATGAAATCACCCAGTAATTCTGATTAATGCCTGCCCAGAAGAGTTGCTGCTTACCCTGAGATCCAAAGGCTAAGCAGCAATAATTCAATCATGGTAGTCATAACTTACTACTTTGATCTTCAGATAAAAGAGCCAATAGAAGTGCAAAAGTGTTACATCACCGTTATTTGCACAACTTCGAAGCATGTTATATACACTAATGAATTCTCCCAACACAGTCTGATGAGAAGTAATGGAAGGCAAATGTGTGAATAGAGGAGTAGAGAGGAAGAGGGGGGAAGATGAGTCCTCATCTAGTGAAAGGGAAAAGCATTAAAAATAAGTATGTGTACACTGTGGGCAGGTGTGAGGTGTGAAGAAGGGTCTATGAGGTGTGGGAGTTCAGCGCATGGGATGCTCTCCCACAGGAGGAACTTTCTCTCCTCTCTCATTTCTTGAAGCTCTCTGTAAGAAGCAAGATCTCAGGCTGCAGAGAGGCAAACGGGGAGACGGGGCAGCTTTTCATCTCAGCGGAGCTTCCGAAGCCTTCAAAAATAAATACATCACCAAGTGGATCTTAGCAGGTGAAACAGAGGCAGCAGAAACACTGAACATGTTTTCCCTTCCCAGTCTGGGAGTTTTAACATTAAAAGAGAGGCAGTCCTGTGCACATAAAACTCTTCCAAAAAACACTGGCTGGGGAGGCAAGATTCATTCCTCACCACTTCAGCATGGAATATAGAATGCCCTTGTAGAAAAAAGAAAGGCTCAAAAGTGAAAATAAAGAAAAGGTAACTTGTACAGTCTTGGTGAGGGATCACATTTTAAATTAGAAATGAGAGAGAAAAGGAGGGGAATATTTGGGAGTATTGATCAGAGTGAAAATCTTCCAATGCAGAACAGACCTTCTTCCTGGAACAGGCCTTTCTCTCATCACATTGGGAAATCTGACAAAAGACAGACAAAAAAAAACAGCAAAAAGGACCTACGCAGGGCACCCTGGAAGAAGTATGAACATTGGAAGAAGTCTGTAACATTGCCTAGAAGTCCCAGAAATGATGCTCCAAACTGTGAGCACGTGTAGATGGCTGAAGATTTTGAAACAATGAAGAACTGGTAGCATATAGTCCTTTAAAAGAAGTTTCATCAAGCAGACTTTGAAGAAAAGACTGAGGGGGAGCATATGAAATGCAGGAACACAGTAAAGGACATAGCACAATAGGCTGTTGTTGAAAAAGAAGGATGAGTGCTGTTAAACTTGGGGGCACCTGAGGTTGAGGAAGTTCCTGAGTAATGAATCTCCTGGGGAGCTCCTGCAAATGCTTCTGAGAAAATTCTGTGCTTGTCACTTTGCGAGTTTTCCTCAACAAAGTGAACAAATGTCACCAAAGTGAGAAAAATACATGAAGAGCGTTTTTTTACAGTGAAATTTTTGCTCAAAGGCATGAAGAGAGTTGGGTTTGTTCCCTTGTAGCAAAAGCTGGCAAAACTGCGGGAGAGGGATGACTTTGCCTTTCACCAGAGCTGCTGAGCAGCCCAAAGCGACCACGTGTTTCTCAGCAAAGCTCTGTCTAAACACTCGGCCCTTTGGCTACTGTGGTTTCCAACACAAAAGAGAAACACAGTGCATTTCTTTGCATCTCTCTGTTCTGCTTTTCAACCACACTCTTACTTTTTCTTAAGGTTCCACCTCATCCCTCTGTCTCAGCCCTTTCCTTAGCATGTTTTTTAGCAGCCCTCTGGAAGAGTTGGGTGTATTATCCTGCACTTCTAGGGATAAGCATCTCATCTCAGCCAGTTCTGACAGCTCGAGGAGCCAGTGGCTCCCTGGAGCAAAGGACACACCTCAGGTCTGCAGTTCTGCTCTGTGGGAGTGGTACATGGGTCCTGCTGAAGTTGAGTCCCTGTCTGCTTGTCATGTCATGTTTCCAACACCATGCCTTGTTAGTTGAGCAGGTGAGTTGTGTTGGTTACCTATCAGCAGGCTGCATTTTTGTGTCCATTGAGGACCACAGGAAGGCACAGGCTGCAGACTGCTGTTGAGTACATAAATTACCCCTGAGTAGCTGGACCCATTTGATGCTGCCTCTGCCTGCTGGGATTGAGTGTCTCAGGAAGGGGAAGTGGGCAAAGAAACAGCTGCGAGGGAAATTCCACCTGGTGACCAATGCATCAGACCACCCACCCAGGGGAAGTTTGTAAATGTGATTCATCCTTTTCTCCCACAGCTGGGAACTGAATTAGAGAGATGAAGTAAGCTACTCTGGATCCCATAAAGTGGCAGGGCTTCCCAGGAAACACAAAAAAATTGCTCCTGGATGCTAGTCTTGTGGTTAGGCTGTTAGGTACCTCTTGCCTGTCAAAATGCCAAGTGAATGTCTTGAAAACAGCATGTAGCTGCTCCATGTAGTCATGCTTATACTTAGCACTGCAGCGATCCAAGCTCCAATGACTGGAGAACCACAAGTGGCATGATGCATTTCTGACTAAGCAGGAGAACTCATTTTAGAAGGAGGTTTTGCCCATTAAAGGGAAATGTAATAAAAAAATATTCTTCAACATATTCTGCAAAAGATGAGATGAAACGGAAGGAGAGGGACCGTACACTGCTGTCCAAAGCCAGTAGCTTAGGCAGAAAGAAACAGTAAATAAACTGTGTCTTATAATTAAATCCTCATATATATACATCCTTCCCTTGTTTCTGGAAGTTTCTGCATATTTGCAGGCAATATGTTCAGTTGTTGCAATGTTTGCACAGCAAGTGACTCCAAGGTCCCTTCTGAAAAGGACTTCTGCTGGGATTCTGCAATCCGTATTCCCTCTTTCTGTAGTGTTGGCTTTGGGGCTCAGATGAGCTGACATGGCTTGCCTGAAAACATGAGAAAAGGCAGATGTCTAGCCGGTTTGTCTGGGTTTTTTTTAAAAAAAAAGAAAAAGAAAAGGTAAAGCAGGAGAGACAGCATGGGGCTCCCAGTACCTGGGCACCCTCAGCTTCCTTACCCTGTCTCACTGGTTAGTGTTACTCACAGGGAATATACATACTCAGCTGTTACTCTGTGGAAAACTTGTGAGGGGAGTTGAAGGAGTTTGTGCTGCTGGGAGAGGTAAATGTGAATGTCAATAGAAAACATTCTTATGTGTGTGTTTGTAAGGGCTCTCTTGACATTCCATGTTAAAGTCCAGCACTGCAGCCAGGAGTCCAGACTCTGGTACCAAGAAGTAGGGTTCAATAATAAGTAAATGCAAACTAATACTGGCAAAAAAAAAAAAAGTAATAATACAACATGGACAGAGAAACATGCATTATAATCATTCCAATTTCATGACAAACATTAGCTCATTCAAAACTATCCATGGCATAGCAGAGTGTAAGAGGATAAGAGCTTTGCAGCATGTGCGTGACGGATGCACCGAGAGCTGTTCCCGCTCTACAACCCCACGCTAAGTTTGTTCCTCTATCAATGACTACTCACAGGCTTTTCAAGCAAATCTAGGGTTCCTGTCAGGGTCACAGATAAAGTAGTGAGACCAATCATGCCAGATGGTGTGTGACACGTAGAAAAAGCAAAGCTTTTTTGCATTGACAGAGTTTAATACTGAAATTTTGTTTAAAATAAGAGCAAACCTGGAGCAAAATATTTGCAACTAATCCACTGCCATGTCAATCTTCAAATAGACCCATGAAATTATCTAGAGTCAGTATCGAATTAGCAGAGTAGTGTCGGAGATCTGTGTGGGTAGGAGACCAAAAGTGGATTTGACCCACAATCAGTAAAGCAAGCAGATAGGAGCTTTTCTTTCAACACTTTTGCACAAATTCATTCAGTGACAAATATGTCAGTTGACTAAGTGAGCCTTTATTAGGATCAAATTTAACGGCAGAGCTGGGAAATCCTCCCAAGGCAACGATGTCTTTAGAATCCCAGATTTGCGCTTCTAATTAAAAAGCTGTCAGTTTAGTTGTAATTCTCTGTAAGAGGTGGTTTTGGGGAAGGGGAGAGAAGAAGGGGGAGAGAACTGAGATGGTACATGAACAGCTTTCCGATGAGGTTTACTTTGTGTATTTTCTGATGATCTTAATGTTTTTCACAGAAAAACGTATTATGTTCTTCTAATAAGATGGCAAGGCAGAGGCAAACTCCTGTCAGCTTTTCCTGTCTTTCGTAGCAGATAAGATCAAAGAGCAAATCGTTTGATCAAAGATTGTGTTTTGTTTTAAGAAATAAGATACTATAGCTGCATGATTTTCTTTTTTGCTGTGAAGAATCCATCAATGCTAAGGCTAAAACATTTGAAAAAAATCCCTTTGTGGGAACAAAGGAAACTTACAATTCTTTTCTATTTTCTACTGGCAAAATGTAGTTGCTTTTACAAGGAAATGTAAAAAAAAAAAGTCATTTAAGTATGAAAATTGAAATTGTTATTTTCAGTTTGGTCATCCGCCGTTTTTCCATTAGACAGATACAAAATAGCACATTCCAGAATTATCTTTTAAATTATATGTGTGGTAGGTAAGGGTATAATGTGTTCTAAAAGCTGAAAGAAAATTATTTATAACGAGAAAGCAGAAACAAAATTGTTTACCATGTTAAAATTATACCTTTTAGCCTTTCAGAAACGAAACATTAAGTAATAGAAAAATGCAAAGCTTGGCCGGACCCAAACAATCCATTTTCTGAACGCTACTTTTAGAGGACATTTGCAACCATTATCTTTTCATTCCAATTGAGAATATTAAGGTTTCATTTACAACTTCAGAATTTGCCACGGTGCTGAAATTCTGGTCCCCAGCCAGCTCTAATTTTAAGTAGATTGTGCACAGTGGATAATGAGGGCAGAGTATTTACTACTTACTCCTGCAAGGGTGGTGTTGGAAAGGAGCATCCCCTTCCTGCTACTGCTCTGTGAGGGGCAGGCAGAACCCTGAGTCGGGGAGAGGATGAGACGGGGGGTGTGATTTTAGCCAGCACAGGCAGAGCTAGAAGAAGAAACCAAGGAATCTTAATTGGATTTTGTAGGAAAACAGTGTGTAAATGCACGAAGAATAATAGAGGTTGAAAAATTTATAATCTAGTCTGTCTAGCTATTTCATTCCTTTTTGCATCCCAGCATTAGTTGTTCATTAAAGCCTCTTTCACTGTTACCCTTTCTTATTTTATTTTAAAGTTTTTTCAGATCCGGCTATTTGCAAGTATTACTATGATACCACATGTGAATAAATCTAGAGGTCAAGTATGCAAATCCAAACATCTAAAACGTAGTGTGTGTTTTAAAGTACTAACCAGTGTGACCCGTCTCACCTGGGTTCTGAGAGGACCAAGTCCCTCACTCATTTCCACACAGCAGAGAGCTGGCTGCTTTCATGTTATGCTTGAATGGGTATGGGCACATGTACATTCTCCGTGCAAGAGGATTTAAACCCTTTACTGTGCATTAGTGAGGCAAAATGAACTTGAGCTAGAGCATTTGTCAGTGAAGAGGAAGGTCATATTCTGTTATCTAAATGTGGTGTGAGATTTTCAAAACCTCCAAGTGACTTAAAGGGTGTATCTACTCCTCTGTGACTGCTTGTACTGGAGCATAAACATAATTCTTAAGTCCCACTGGCTTTTGACCAGGCTTTTAGATCTGTAGTGTGGAAGACGCTTCTAGAAATGGGACATTATCTCCTAAATAGCAAAGGCAATTTCACAAATGTGTCCCGTGGTGGTAGCACTGCTGCTCTCCTGCTTGGTCTGCAGAGGTAACAGAACAAGATCATAATGGATATTGTCCTTCCAGCCATTCGCAATAGTAAGCAGTAACAGGCATTGGCTCAAAATCTAAATAGGCACTGTGATTATCCAGAATTCTAATTCGTCTTTTTTAACCTGTGTTCGCTGCTGTCGAGCTGTTGGGGTATCACATGGGATTGCATTTGCTTTTGTGATGTTTTATCATGATTATTACTATATTTTTTATTGTTTTGCACCAGGCTGCAAGAGCCTTCATCACTGGCCAGGGCTCCTTTGTGTTAGATGCTGCAGAAGTCCTGTAGAGCCTGTGTGCTGAGTGTTTTCTCTGCTGGGTGCTTACTGCAGTTTAGATTCTCAGCTTCTAGCTCCATGTCAATCTAGCAGTGAGGGCAAACATTGCCCATTTGCAGTGTCTGCAACAAAACATCATATATTTGAAGCCCTGGCCATGCTGGCAACACTAGCAAGCTGCTTACCTCCTCTCCTTTTCTGTGAGAATGAACACTCACCTCTTCCTCACAGCATCTCATGTCATGAGGAGAAATGACCAGGGCCAGCAGCAGTCACAGCCCAGATGAGCCTGGTGCCCGATACAGACATGTCTCCTGTCCCATCTGGCTCCCATGGGAAAGAAGCTACAGCCCCCTCTCCCTTTTTGCCCAGCCCTCCTCGTTACCTCCCACTCTCTATACCCTACAGTTACTTCTTCGTGCTGTGGGTGCCAGGTGCAGAGCAGGGAGGCACAAGCCCTCCACAGCTGACAGAAGGCAGCTCCCGTGGGATGAGCCAGTAACGAACATCACTAGGGTGTGGAGGGTCTAGAGGCAGGGATCCGGCTGACTCTCACTTGAAAAGGTTGAAACAAGTCACAGAAATATCCCAGCTACGTGAGGAAGGAAAAGCTGTATAATTTGCAGCTGGAGATGAATGTGATTATTTGCCATGCAGAGGGATTTTGCCAGCTCGGAGTGGCCTTCATCAGCAGAAATTGTTGTATTTGACATTATCTGGTTACTTTTGCTTAATGCCTCTGTGCCTTTTCTGAGCACTTCCTTCCCTGAGCACAAATTATCCAGACTAATTAGACAGTTTTTTTTTTCTTCTTCCCCATCAATCCGAAGACATGTGAGGTGAATCCATAGCTGCCTCCTTCCCCAACCCCTCTCCAAATATGATACAAGAGTTACAGCTGTTTGTGCTGACAGTCCTGTGGGTTGAGCATTCCCAGCAGATAGGAAGCACGATGGTCACGTTTATCTCGCCTAACTTTAGCCACTTAAAAATGAGATGTTTAGTCCAACCCAGTCATCCTAGCCCCTTCAAAATTCAATAGAGAAGGAGGTCTGCAGAGAGACCTCCTCCCAACCTGAGCTAAGTGGGGTAAATCATCTCCAGAAGTCCCTACTCAACTCCAGAGGCGTTTGGTGAGTATGTCTCTCTTAGAGAGTTAAATACAGGATACAAGAATAGTGCCCATTCACCTGCCTTTCCCACAGCATCTGGCTTTCCCACAACAAACCTCTGACCCACCCTCCTGTCTGGTGGGTAGTGATGAGGAGACATAAAAACAAAGTAAGCTGGGATGAGGGGCTGTCGGTCCGTGTTGCTGCAGTTCCCAGCAAAGGAGGAGGTTTGTGTAAGATGCTGCAGGATGGGGTAACCAGCATATAGCAAAAAAAGAATCCTCTTTGTCGTACCTCTCTTGTTCTTTTTAAGATGATTAAGATGATTAAGATAATCTGGATGATTAAGAAAAGAATTTGTGAACTTGCTATAGTATCACCTTGGAAATGCGTCCTATAGACTTTGCCAAAAGACCTTGAAAGGCGGATCCTTCAAAATTGTTCACTGAGCTTGCGTTTATGGTGAGATGGAGTTTGCTGCCCAGGTTCAGAAAAGCCCATGGAAGAAGAAACCAGAGGGGAGGGCAACAGCTGCTCCAAAATGAGGCCCCTGTGCAGAGGGAAGCCCGGCCATCTCTAACTGTAGATGTCCTTTCAGTCACAGCTGTAAAATGCACTGGTCCTCCTTTCTGTAATCTCTTGCCATCATGTTTCCTGCAGTTTCTTTCTGGCACGAGTGAAAGCTGCTGTGATCCTTCTCCAGGAGTACAGGGCTGGCAGCGCGTGTGCTGGGATGGATCTCTTCCCTCCATATAAAACCACGTGCTTCCCGCTCTGCCCCACGTGCTGTCACGTGGGAGCTCAGTCACTGTACCTGCTTTCTGCTGGGAAGTGATCTCAAAGAGTTTTGACAAGAGAAATGACGGGATATCTGCGAGAGCAGCTCCCCTCCCAGCAGCAGCATTTAAAACCAGAATGGACAAGCTGGAAGGGTAGTACCTAGATAAGTCGTGCTGGGGGCTGTGTGGGTTTAGTCCCTTTCTAGCTTTAATTTTAGTGAATAGCAAGGTGTGTTTTTTCCCCTCTATGGAGCAACAGAGCATGCAGGTTTGTTTGTCAGGTCGCGTTAAGGCACGCTAAACCATAGCAGCTGGACCATGGAGATCCAGACATGGCATGGCAAGCACTGCCATGAGCTGGTCCAGTGCCCTTAGGCTGGACTGGGATATCTCAGTGCCTATCCAATAAACCATATTTCTGTGGGGTGGCTCAGATCAGCAGAAGGGCAATGCTGAGACTTGGTCCCCCATGGAGAAATAAAAGGTGTTTCTCACGGGCAGGTTCTCCTTAGACTGTCTGGTCTATCAAATAGCATTGTGAGTTACCTTCTGCCTGGGATAATGCTTTGCATCTAGAGAAGGTGCATATAAATAATTTAGACAGGATGCATGAATACTGCCATCACTAAAATCATCTTCCACTCTTAGAGTTTTTTGAAAATATTTTAATATAAATTAATGCCTGCTTGACATATTTGCCTCTTTAGCTATCCAACGGTTACAGATAATTGGCTATTTGATTGCAGTGAGTGCAAACTAGCTAGATTTTAAGGCATTATTATGAACATCCTGTGTAACCATCTGCTGAATACGAAACAGAGAGTGTCAGTAGGCAAATTATTCATTAAGGCCGTAGCTCCTCTCTGAGCTTCGATATGCCTTGTAGAAGAAACACAGAGGCTTGTTTTTTAAAGCTTCAGGTGATGGAGGAGCTGACCTGCTGATCCCAGCTGGTCTGTACGTCTGGTCTGGCTCCATGCTGGTGCTCCTTCCCGCTGGGGTCCATGGCAGAGCACAGACCTCGCCAGAGCTGCTGTTTGAATGAGCGTTGTTCTGCCCAGCTACACCTTAATTGCAGTTGTCTCCATGTCTTCTTATTAATATTATTGTATATTCTGGAAAAAAATGGAAATTTATGCAAATGCAATCATTTTTATGCTCATTTTTTTTCACTGTGAATTTTTTATCCCCCCTCTACACTGACACCTTGAAAAGCAGATTAAGAACTGAGAAAGACCTTTGGCATCCCTGGAAGTTGCTGGAGAACATGACTTCGAGTAAACACTTGAGTAAATGGTGGGCCTGCAAGAGTGAGCTGCACCTTTTGAACCTTCACACTCCTCCTGTTTGACTCCTCTCTCTGTGTCCAGGTCTCTCTCTGGCCGCATAGTCGGTGGCGTCTGGTGGTTCTTCACCTTGATCATCATATCCTCCTACACAGCTAACCTGGCTGCCTTCCTCACCGTGGAAAGGATGGTTTCTCCCATCGAGAGCGCAGAGGACTTGGCCAAGCAGACAGAAATTGCCTATGGGACCCTGGAAGCTGGCTCCACTAAAGAATTTTTTAGGGTAAAAAGGAAACTTTAATGCAAACATTTTAATCAGTGTCTTCTTTGGCAAGTCCTCCAGGCCCATCCTCTTATCCTCAGCCCAGGTCTGTTTATTCTCTTGCTTCCCCTTTCCATGTTAGGTCCTGCTGTGTTTGTCTGTAGAACTGCAAAAATCCATTTTTTTCTTGTGCTGCTCAGAAAGCTGGCAGTGTCTCCAGTACATGTGATATTCCATGACTGTAAACACAAATATGGAATATTCATGTGCTTCGCTGTGTTACTAAGGAGCTACTCTGGGCAGGCCCAAAGGAGACTGTCTCCCGATTTCCAGCTTGGTTTGATCCTCAAAATCACTTGCTGTACAAAAATACGTGGCAGAAATCAGGGATTGGGTTCTGGTGTAGAAATGTAACATCCCGTTACTCCTTTCACCTTCCTTGGCCCAACCAATATGTGGATATATGTTCAGTCCAAGCTGGAAATCTCAGCTGGCACCCAAACCTCGGTTAACACTTCTGCTGGGTTTCTGCCATCCTACGCAGCGATCCAAAATAGCAGTGTTTGAGAAGATGTGGACGTACATGAAGTCAGCCGAACCCTCCGTTTTTGTGAGGACGACGGAAGAGGGGATGATCCGGGTGAGAAAGTCAAAAGGGAAGTATGCCTACCTCTTGGAGTCCACCATGAACGAGTACATCGAGCAGCGGAAGCCCTGCGACACCATGAAGGTGGGAGGTAACTTGGACTCCAAAGGCTATGGCATTGCAACGCCAAAGGGGTCTGCACTGAGGTAAGTAGCTTGGATTTGTTTTCTTTTGCCAAACCACCCAGCAAACCAATGTACGCACCCAGTTCAATCTCCATTGCCATGTTATTCACGACAGCTTGGGGCAAGGAGGTGGGGGAGGTGGAGGAAAAGGGATATGAAAACTCAGCGTGATGTGCAGGGAAGTAAAATGCCCAGCTCCCACCGAGCAGCACCGGGAGCATCTTATTATTCAAGCCCTGCATTTGGGAACTGGATCCTGGCTGATCCTCTCGCTATGAATGTGTCTGCTGTATGAGGTGATGGCAGGGGGCTGCTGTGGTGTAACCATTGGTTTCACAGAGCATTATCTGGAAGGGAGGCTCATCCTGTGCCGTGTGAACTGCACAGCTTTGCAGAGGATGGTATTACCCTGGCTTGGATCCATGCTTGCAGAGGGAGTTCTCATGGGGAAAGCATTTTGGTGTTTCCTAAAATGAAATGATGTTTGGAAAGGGTGGGAAGCCAGTTTTGAAAAAGCCCTGCAAAAGGTGTGCATTTTCATTCACTGAGTCAATTCAGATCCTGCCAAGCACCAATTTTATGGCAAATCCTGCATTTCTGAGCCCAGCTATCACATGATTTTGACTACTGTCATGTGAAATATCTTCAGACACCTTCCTTTAAAAGGAACTCTTAGTTAATAGTAGAGCTCGGGTACTGCACACAGTCATACTGCTGGACATGAGCTGGCCCCTGCAAAGTGCGTTGTGCAAAGTGACCCACTCTGAGCAACGTGGCCATGGTCTGCAAATTGGGATGGTGATCCCAGTCACCAGTTACTTTTGGCTGCAGCCATTCAATGTCCTCACATTACAGTCATGAGGAATACGAGTTGTGAGGGTTTAGTGAGACTAGGAAATCCTCAGAGGCCATAGCTTTAAGTAATCTAATTGCTTCTCCAACTGATTTAGTTATTTCCTGAACACATTTTAATCAAAATATTTTGACTAAATTCACATGTGTGACCTTATACTTGCTTATTAACGTAACCCAGTGCAGAGACGTTTAGTGCACGGTCTCTGGATTACTATAAACCATCTGAGCATTTGCTGATGGATTTGTCTGGTCACACAGCTCGTGGGCCGAAGCCAACCCAAAGAATCAAAGATGTATCAACTGGTAGTGGATGAGGCCCAGGGATTTTGATTACTACATCTATTAAGTCAGCTAAATTAGATTTTGATTACTACATTTATTAAGTCAGCTAAATTAGATTCAGCACTTCCCATATCAGCAGATTGTTTAGAGAAGCTCATGAAGCAGGTGGTCCTGAAGGCAATTCTTGCATCTAGCGCGGTTCAGGCTCTGAAATGACTTGGGGCCCTCCAAAAGAAGGTGGATATATTCTCACAGCTTTGAGATGCTTTCTGTCGCACTCTCTCCAGTGTTTGTTTTCTGTCTTGCTAATATGGAAATTAGGATACAGGGCTGATTCTATTTATTTATTTAAACATCAATCTTGTGTCCTAATTTTGATATTATAAAACCAAACAGGAACATCCTTACCTGTCTTGTAATTGTTGACATGTGAAGGAGTCATTTATCACACTTCTAAGACAAAGAAACAACAAAAAAAGAAACATCCCTCTGCTAGACATGATTCCAAGAATTCCTAACATTTCTTTCTGTTTCTTCTTTTTCATCCTGGCTGCATGTAGAACAAATTTCTTATGGGCCTAATGGCAAAGGAGGAATGCTTGATTTTCCATCCAATGGTGTTTCTTTGGAACAGTTGCTGTCAGTTTCTGTCCCATTATGTTTGTTTTGTTCCTGTTGTTTAAATTGTTTTGATCTTACTAGTTCCCTATTGTCATCACATAGTGTCTGTTTTCTTCTTGGGGTCCTGCACGTGAGAGGCTGCCCTGAGCAAGGTGACATTCGTGAGCCATCTATATAGCACAGTCAGCCTGTCTCTCATCCAGGCTTCATCTTCACTCACTTCCATCCACAGAATAAAAGTTCTGAGCCAGGTTTGGAGGTACATGTGAGCCAGGCCTATCTTAAATCAGGTGCGTTTTAGAAGCTGGGCTGCGTTTGGATTTTTGCTGCAACCCGTCCCATTTGTAGCTAGAATGGTTTTCCTGCATTTGCGATAGCTAATTAGGAAAAGATTCTTGAAAGAAGCAAAATGAGAGTTTGTCATTGTTTTTCGTGCTTCTCCATGGGGACACAATGCCAGGATATTGCTACAAATGAATGAAAACAGGGTTGAAAACCCAGAAGTAATTTTATATGTCGTAGCAGCTGCAAACACCTATCTCAGGCCATCAGGTGTCGGGCTGCTAAAAGAGCTTGCTTCTTCCTTCTAGATGAAGCTGGCTTTGAGTACCTTTTGGCCTCCAGATGTGTTTAGGCGTGGCTGAGAAGGGCAATGATGGGAAGGCAGAATTTACACCTTTCTACACCAGCTAGTTCAAGGTGTGATCCTGTCTGATAGTCGTACAGTTCCAAACCCATCCATGTACCTGGCAGGAGCTCTTCTCCACTGTTGGACAAATGGTTAAAAAGAATAAAAGGCACAAAGCCAAATTATCCCAAAAAGAGGAAAGAAAACCTAAGAAATCCCATGTGAGTCTGGACTCAAGGAATAAGGAGGATTTTAAGATGGAGATCTGGGCAAGTTCTTCAGTGCAGCCATACTAACATTAAAAATCTCAAAAATCCGAGTCGGTTTTCCAAGGGTCTGTGGATAAACACAGAATGTTCCCTGTTAAAAACTCACCTTCTTTCAGGACGCCAGACCTCCCAGGCTTTCTTCAAAGCACACTCGAGATGAAGTACAGCTTGTTCTGTGTATTCTTCATGAGCTAAAGAGAGAGACAATTAACTGAAATTAAACTTCCTAGGGAAGAAAACACATAATGCATAGCACATGGCCCCTGAATTCATATGGCTGATATTGTGCTCAGGGAAACCACAATGCGTTCACTTTGTTAGCACCTTGTACCCACATAGAAGCTGCAATGTATTTTGGCTCATTAGTTCACTAATCTTTTGCAGATGGTTCAGAAATCAGAGTGCTAATTAACCTGTATTCTGTTTTAGAAGACAGAAATAATTATGATTTACTTAGTGTCAAATTCTTTCTGGAGCTAGACTCACATTTCCATTAGCTTTAAATGCAACCAAAGTTAGACTGATTACAATGCTGTTACAGTAAAAAAGGGAAAATATTCAGCCATCTTCAAATCTACACCTTTACTTTCTCTTGGACTGGTGGCAAGTTTGTCTACATCTTGACTTTGCTTTTTGAAGTCTAGATTCTGCCTGAAGAAGACTTCCAGTCCTTATGAGGGCCTCAGTGCTCGGATGGGATTCCATCAGGCGGAACCATACCGGGCTCATGGAGGGCAGCACATCCCTCTTGCTCACAGCTAGGCTTTTTTAGAATTGCAATATAAGAAAGCAGCCCCCTCGGTGAGGATTTATTGGTGTGGTACCTAGTGCTGTATGCACAGATTCTCTGAGGTAGGAGCTGCAAGATCCTTGGCCTTTTTCAAGGTCTGTTTTGTTGATATTCAAGGTCTATTGGTGGAGAGTTCAGCCCTCCATCTCTTCCATGCTTTTCATAGATTCATAGAATCATAGAATTGTCAGGGTTGGAAGGGACCTTAAAGATCATCTAGTTCCAACCCCCCTGCCATGGGCAGGGACATCCCCCACTAGACCAGGTTGCCCAGAGCCCCATCCAGCCTGGACTTAAAAACTTCCAGGGATTGGGGCCTCCACCACCTCTCTGGGCAACCTGTGCCAGGGTCTCACCACCCTCGTGGTTAAGAACTTCTTCCTTATGTCTGATCTGAACCGATCCATCTCTAGCTTTAACTCACTCTCTCTAGTCCCACCCGACATTTGTGCCTCCCTGTGCTTATCTTTTCTCCTCTTTTTCATGCAATGTCTATACCAGCATTGCACCTGATACCCAGGATCCTAAAATGAACTGTGCCCATGTGCAGAGCCTATAAAACTCACTGCTGCGCATCCTGAGTCCAGGTGCTCCCTCAGATGTTTACTGCTGAGATGAGCAAGATGTGTGTGAGCAGGTCTGCAGGCAGACTGTGGCAGAGCCTGGATTTGCCGGCTATCCTAAACCCAGATCACTGGTCCTCTTTCTGAACGGTAGAGTCTGCTCAGCATCCAGACTCATGCAATGTTTTCTGTGACTGGGGAGATGCATCTAAGAAACATTGCAGCCATCCAAAAGCCCCAGGTATTCTTGGATGTGTACATTTTAATGGTGACGCAGCCATCCCGTGACCTTTTGGTAACATGGCAATGATATCACAGGGCATACAGGGCCATTCATAGCTGACCATAACTGTCCAAACTGAAGGAATTCGCTTCCCAAAGAATAAAAAGGTCTTATGTCCCTGAGACATTGGGAGCTCTGGAAAAATGCTTGAGGGAGGGAATGCAAACCTCAATGTCAGATGAAATAAGATGACCAGGTTCTCTGTTGTGGTAGCATGGCCTTTCCACAAGGTTTCAGTAAAAGCAGTGGTGGCTACCACCAGCTGGGG